>OX376303.1:35943839-45943839 GCA_947369205.1 Cantharis rufa
TGTTAGTTCATTTTTTATAGCTCTTCTAGTGTTTTACTAATATTACTTACTATGAATAGTATTTCGGTAAACCGTTATTTTTTTTTTTTAAGAATTAAACAATTTATAATGATTTTATTGACAAATTCCAGAACAAAATCAACACTATTATTAATTTGCTACTACTAAGACAACATAATTTTATTATTTATTACTATTATTAATGACAAAATATAACTTTACGGCTACTAAAGCAACTAAATTTGCAGGAAATGTTTTATGCAAGTACCACTTCTGTGCTTAGCACGGCAGTAGTAGGTGTCTAATATCTATTATAATAATCTTTAAATTTCATCGCATACTTTATTATCAATACTAAATTATGGGAATCTTCATCAAGTTTGATTGAATTATAATAAACACCTGGATGATGTGAAAATCAAAACAAAAATGCTAAAAATAATAATTCATGTTGAAATAAGAAAACTAAACCGAAATTACAGCCACATATGGTTTGCATTTAATAAATTTCCAACTAATCTTTAAAATTTTAAACATATTTTGATATAATTTTGACAAATATTATGCCTCCTAAGATGTGTATCATGTAAAGTATCAAAACGTCTGTCATTAAAATACTTATAATATTTTAAATATTGTTTATTTTATCTTTGTGAATGAAAGAAGCAAAATTGTTTGAATGTCTGATTTGATAGATAAAATGGAAGCTGGAACTTTTCTAACTCAAAAAATAAATTAAATGGGGAAGGGGGGCGAGCAATTTTTACTGTTATCTATTATAACGTGTAACGAACTTTGTAACTCAAGAAAATAAAAATTCTAAAATACTATACATAGTATAAGTGTACTGCAAAGGATTTAAAAGTAAAATATTTTATCGATAATTATTAATAGAAATGGAACTTGACAAAGGACGTTGACCAAATGTTTGCAATTTGTTTCAATTTGTATTTTTCAGGTTTTTCTATGTCGAAGATTGATTTTCTATATCCTAACTTGTTTTGTAACTAAAATTATTCATTCTTTTTGACATTTTGGCTCTTATAATGTACTACATTGAATAGTTTTTAGAAGTAAATTTATATTGTTATATGTTTTATTATAAATTTAACCAAACTGCAATTCTCTATTTAATTAATAACGAATGATGTTGATAAACGTTGTGATTTCCTTTTAGTTACAATAAATGAGATTTTGTAAAGCAATTTAGATGTGTTTGTATTTATCAATAAGATTTATTGCCAATATAGGTCATGATGAACGTGAAAAGGGATGGACCCGGTTCGAATCGATAACACGAACCAGTTGAAACCATAATTAGCAAAATTAAATTAAAACCAAAGTTATGATTAAAATAGCAAAACAACCGTGTAAAATTTTAATTATATAATAATTTTTAGTGCACTGTCAGGATGTTGGTATAAAGTTTTTAAAATTCGAGTGTTTTAATTCCTATTATAGTAACATAAGTTTTAATTAAATAAATACTTACTCATCTTGATAATTTATTAAAAATGTTATTTTCTCATAATTTCTCAGTTAATAATATTTTTACATAATATTACCTTGTGGTATTTAGTTGCAATAATATATCTCTAATTAAAACATTTACTTTCTGATTTTTTTGCTTTTAAATACGGAATAAATTTAAAGTTTAAATTTCATTTGATAAAACTTTTTATAATGCCATCAGTTGCCAATTGTTTCGCATTGTCAATAAATTCGACGTATTTTAAATGCATTAAGATTTTCACGCATGACCAGTGTAACTCCAATCAGTACTCGAAAATCCACCACAGCTTTAAATTTATGCAGGTCACGAATTTCGAATATCAACGAAAAGCAAAGAGAATGATATTTTAAGTAAAACACGAATTGTATAATATTACATTATTCTGCTGCTTTTTAAATGCTTATTTGCATTTCTTCCAAACATTTTACAGTATATTGTATTTTATTCTATGTTGTAAATCCTGTTTATTAAAAAATTAATCACCCTGAGTTTGTTCAAAATTGTAAGTTCAAAATAAGAAAAATAATATAGTAGTGATATCCGGATACATCTCAACATCAACACCATCATAATTATTGTTACGAGTTTCGGTGTTTCTGCAAATTGATATTTATTTAAATTTTGGATGACTTTATTACACCTATAACTCAAAAGGCATTAAACTTTACCACCTAAAAATACTCTCATTTTATGCACACTTTGTTGAATAGTAAATATTTCCAGATATTACTCAAAATTATTATACCAAACCTTTCAGGTTTATATTTTGTATCAATTCTAATCCATTACTAAATTTTTATATCTTAAGTTACTTATGAATATAGTTCAATTTTCTACAACCTCCAAAAATAATACAATTTTGTAATATAGCCTTATTGCAACGGTAAATGGTGACCCCTCAGGGAAATGCAACTAAAGTATTAATTAAACGTGACTGGCGAAAATGGCATAATGCACTATCAATGGATCTTTTAAAAAACCGAAGTATTTTAGTCTATTACAAGCTACATTATTTTATCTATAAAAATTATAATAAAATATCTCTGTTTAAGCATTCTCAACACAGACAGTCGTTTTCGTCACGTTCGCTTGAGATGACATCTACTTATCGTGAATTCTTTTTTTGAAAAATTTGTCCAAATTATTTCAAAATTGATAACAACATTATTTGGAAAATATTAGTTTACTTTTATATTAAATTATGTAATTACTCCAAATTATTCATATAGATATATTTCACTTAAGATTATTCAAATTTGATTTCTAAATTTGTTTGAGATACTTTTAATATTTAGTTTGAAATATTTCTGGAAAATTTTTATGATTACCGACAAAAATGAAAGAAGAACCACCCTTCATAAATTTTCATTTCGCTGTATGAAATTGTTTTTTTTTTACTTTACCCCTGTTTTATAAAACGCTGACGTAAAGTTACATTTTTTCTGGTTATAAAAAGCGACGTACATATTTATATTAATTATTAAAGCAGTAATTTTGAAGCTGTAGTTTTTAAATTAATTACTTGGCGTTAATTATGAATAGGTAGGTATTCGTAATACACCTACTGCTATATACAATATTATGCTCATTATATTATGAAAAACTTTGAGATGGCATATTTTTAGTATTTCATGTGGAACATCATTAAAATCACGAGGAAAATTACACATTTTCGTGGCTTAAACTTACGATTTATTTACACAAAACGAATCGTTATGAAGCTTTAACTTCGCACCCGTCTCGTGTCGTTAGCAATTTTTAGCACTCTTTTTAAAGAACGCTTCGCCTACGTCCAACTTCCCTAACATTTCTAACAGTAATTTCCGCTGTCAGTTCCATGACAACCGGTTTTTTTGATTTTCAGACTTAATTATTTGACTTTCAAGGTAAGCAAGCATCCTGCCGATATTATGAAGAACATACTGCAATAAAAATACAATATTTAAAAATACAGTTTCACTTTTTTTAAATTAAAAATTTAAATATTGATTTTATTGTCTAAATTATATTGCTCGACAGTATATTTTGTGTTTTTACTTTTGTGATGAGGCAAAGAGAAAATTATTAATTAACAATCGACATGAATTAAAAAGTATACAACTTTTACTTTCAGTTACCTTAAAGTTAATTAACTTTATACCTCTAGCCCGCAAGATATGAGATACTTTATATTATTATTAAAATGTAAAAATCCAATTGCTGTAATACTCATTTTCCATTAAATCTTTGAATATTAGTTTTTAATATATCCATCGCACCGAAAGTTTAATCATCTTGTAGTTAAATGTTTATAATATTTTAAGTTTCAGTTGACACATAATATATTATAAATAAATTTACAATTATTGCTACATTTTTGTCCATCATAATATATGATACTTGAAGTGATAGGGATTACCTATAAATATGCCTATTTGTGTTTTAAGAGTTGAGACAATCGAAGGACAGTTGAATTATGCAATGATTTTTTTGAAATTGAGAAACATTATTAGAAAACCTCACAGATATAAATTTAAATCACAAATAAACCCGTCATTCCACGATCCATTGACCACGAGGGACAGTGCCGCCAAAACAAAAAAAAGCCCCTTTAGTAAATATACAAGCAAATAATATGTGCCAATATAATACGTTATACCTTGGTCTGAATTCCAAATCCAAACTAAGCCATCCTTGTGAAGTGTAATTTAGATTTGTTACTATATCACATTTTGTTAGAAATTCTCACCATTTAAATATGTTAACTTTTTAACTTTTATAACTAGATAAGATGTTATCGTAGGTTACCAACCCTAGTTTATAAGTTTTGAATTAGAATTTAGAAAGTTTATTTAGAAAGTATATTTGGTTCGGGTGCAGCAGCATCAAAATTTACACAAACATAATAAGTGTTTAAAATACTCTCAAAGCGGTTAAAATATTTTCTGACAATAATATTAGTGTACTTACCTGCCAATTTAGTATATAACCCAACATCACATAATACTATATAATAAACTTTAAATTAATAAATTTTTAATTAGGTTTCTTTCTAAAATTAATGCAAAAATGTATTTGTAATACAAAAATGTATGTAAATGAAAAATTATTTGCTTACTATCATAATATACATATATATATATATATAAGTATCATGAACTTAAACAATGTTCGAGACAAGCATTAACATTGTAAATAACTCCCTATGGATAGCAGTGTATATATGTTTATTAAAATTAATATTTCAGCAGTACATAAAATTTGATTAATGCTAAAAGTTAAACATAGTACGTTTAAACAAAGTAGTTCAACAAAAGTTTATATTATATTAAGTAAATCATTTAAGTCTTAAAGTTTGTACAATTTATAAGAAATAATCACTTTCCTGACTTCACTTTAAAATATTTTATTAAAGAAGTGTCTTCGACATTGAGAAAATATATATAGTATACTATATACCTACTAATATAAAATCAATTTAAATTTAAAATTAATTAAAAACATATATTAAACTTTTATTAACAAATTTAAAGTCTAAAAGTAAAGTAATTCCGAAACTAACATAATTAATGGTCTAAGTACATAGCATTCCGATCAATAAAATACAAGAAATGCGATTTTAAGAAATAAACAAGAAGTTTTTAATTTAAATGATATCTTTTTTGGTGATTTATTTGCAAAATTGTCTTGCCCCAAATGCTCCAAATCTTATGACTGACAATTTTTAACTTTCCTCCATGTTAGCTCTAGCCACTGGCAGTAATTTAAATTTTATTTTTTTTGTCAGTAGATGTACTAGGTCACTCCGGCGATCAAGAATTTTTAAAAAATTTTCTAAGTCCCCGGAATGTGATAAATTTTTCTCAGTATGGTAATTAGAGCTGGAATGCGTTTCTCTTTAATGACTACCTAATTAATATAATAATATGTAGACTCATTAAAATTAAATAACATCGCTTATCATAGATATTTCTAACTATGATAAATAATCAATTAAGCATATGACAATAATTCATAGAGAGAAAAAATATAATTAAACAACTTTCTATCCTTAATGATACAGGTTATAAGGTATATAAATCCTATAAATTTAGATATTTCTCATCAGATAGTTTAAGTTCACTCGACATCAACGTACTCAAAAATGGATACGAAAGCGGTTGTTAAAACTTTGAAGAGGTCTGCAGAAACTATTCAAACGAGTAAGTTATATTAAAAATTAATAGTAACTAAAATCACTGTCAGGGTTAGGTGAGTGTTCTAAGAACTCTTAGGATACACACCTAACCCTTACAGTTTAATTTTTTTCATATTATATTTTTATTTATATTACGATATTAATTTTTTTATTATTTTTTCTTTCAGCAAATACTCCGAATAAATCATCTAAAATAATGCATACGCCAAAGTTAATCAGCGAAAGGAAATTCCCATTAAATAAATCCAAAACCAAATTTATATCAATAGGTATTGATGTTGAAAACTGGGTTCCGATGTTACTAATCAGCGGATCGAACGATATTATTGTTCCACTAAGCTATGAAGATTGGAATATTTTAACCAGCGATGATAATATCAATCAAATTAAGAATTTTTTTGAAACTGGTACTTTGAATCCGATTGAAAATGTTAGCAGTGGTTTTAAAATCACTGGACAGCTATTCAACAAGAGCAATATAATACAATGTAAAAAAAATAATTATTATATTTGTTTAGCTGAAATTACGATGATGATATTGATAGAAATTATACCATTAATAAATATGCATATAAGAGAAATTGAAGGACTCCAGATAAATGATTTTTATACTGAAATACTTTTAGGATGTATTCAAATAGGGGGGGATGCTTTCTTCAATTTCGATTCAGTTGCAAAATCTCTAACATATCATCAAGGAATAAGTTTGTTATGTGTAACAGAATTATTATATATGTATCCTGAAATAATTAAGCAAAATTTGTATGACTTAATGAAAGATTAAAAAACCTATGTATAATTTTTATTTATTCTTTAATACCCTTATATATTAGTAGGTTCATACCTACTTTATCATTACTATTTTGGAAAGCAACTGATGCATATATATCAAAAATGAATTCGACTATAATCATTCCTTCATTAGTTCTAATTTTAAATAATACTTTATACGTATCACCATCTACAAGCACGGAAAATATTGAGATGAATAGTTTGGATAATCTTAATGGAACACTATGCTTAAAGTGCCCTCCGATGGAATATATAAAAAATATAAATGAGTCAACCTTCTTCTACCGCTTAACTGAAACGCAAATATTTTTATTTTGCATGTTACGATTTATTAACAGCAACTCAACCGGAGAATCGATATATAAATTAATACTGGCGAACGAAAATTTATTTTCTGAAGAGTTTTTACACAACGATAAGTGGACGTCTACAAGCATGGCTCAAGTTTTACCGCCATCTATTTTATCATTATTGATAATTATATATTACTTGCATTATTATTATTATAGAAAAAATAAAACAGAATTATTATTATAGATAGAAATAAAACAGAATTTTAAATCTTGATTTGTTTATTTATTTCGACTACCGAGAAAAGTTACAAAATATATTTTTTTTTTTTTATTCATACAAAGGTAACCAATCCAGAAATTGGATCATATTCATAAACAGAATCATGTAAAATTAATACATATGCAGAGGTGTCGGCAGGAAAATTCACATTGCTTTCTATTTCCAATTTTAAACTTAATACAGGTTCGTGAACCATTTCGTTTTGCTTTGAAACATCTAAAACAAAAATCGGTCCTTGACCGAACTGCTTAAAATCTAATAATGGTTCACAAAACTGCTTATTTAAATACTTCTTTTGAAATGATACATAATCATCATAGGCCAACACGTATCTACATTTAGAAAAATCATTATTTCTTTTCTCGTATGGACTCCGATTCTGATTAATGAAAGCTGTAACGTCTGATATTCCACACTGCGAGAAAGTACTTGCATCAGAAGCCTGATTGTTTCGTTTACCCGTTTGAAATGCAATAAAAATCCATCGAGGTCTTCGGGATCCTACTGAATTTTGAACGGCCCAAATTGCTAAGTTAGATGTGGTAGGTAGAGAAGGATACTGATATAGACTTCTTCCATAAAATCCAATTTTTACTGTTTTTTGTTGTTTCAAGCGATTGTATATCTCCAATTTTGCAGAATCGCTAGGGGTAATATGTGGTACACGCCAGTTAATTTTTGAAATTTTTATTGTTACAGCGGTTTCACCATTATAACAATCGGTATCAGAATTCGAACGAATTAAAATCAGTTCTTGACGCATGTTTATAATATCACGTGTATAATCACATGCAAACCCTAATATATGATTTAATGGTATTACGGCACTAAAGGTCCTCTCAGTTGTATTGAATATTTGAGATTCTTCATCTAAAACGTACCATCCGGCAGAGCCCAAACCTTTTGATTCTATAGGAGTGTACCGACATTGACCATAAATTGATGTCGCTATACCAGGTGTTCTACAACTATCGATCACAACATCACCAAGCTGATAACGTATTTCCTCAAATAAAAATAGTGGATCGTTGAGTTTAAAAGTCTGTGTAGGATCTGTAGGTGTAACTATTCCTTCAATATAAATCTTACTATCATAAGTGGCAGTGATCAAATCACCCTTCTCAAGAATAAGTCTGATCTCATCAGAGTTAGCGAATGCGTTCACAGTATAAGGATGGTATGTATGCGTGGAATTGCCGATTACCAAGTCTGAATAAGATACGTCAGCGAATATATTTCGAAGGGCGTGCTCTTCCTGCATTATAATATTTATTTATTACGCGATATCCTAAACTTTCCAAGAACCTTATCTGAATAGATGTGAGTACTTTAACATTCGAAGGTGTAATGTCCATTAAAGTATTACCAGCATTATTTATACTGTTATTGAGGTTTAACCCCATTCTGTTTTAACTCTAAGCGTATAGTTAAAGATTCGTCACCAAAATCTACTGCTTCTCCGAGCTGATCCACTAACCTTAGGGTGATGTTATGAATAGTATTTATGGTAACAGGTAAATATATAATGTTTGTAGGCTCTCTGCATAATCTATATCCGGGTTCCACGGATAGGTCAAATTCAAATATTGTATGTGCTAGATTATTATTACGATATGCTCCAGCAGTTACATTACAATCCACGTGGATGTTTGTAGCCTTCATAATTTGAACATTTAAATCAGATTCATGCTTAACACCTGATTTTAATTTCTTTTTAGAAAAACCTAACATACGACCTATACTGTCAGGCTTTGTAAAATCAATTTCGAAATGTGAAAATATTTCACATTTTAATGTATTATTATTAGCCCATAAGTTGAATCCATCATTCAATATAGATTTCAGATAACCATTTAATTCGTTTATTTCGTAAGCACCTGATGGTATGGTGATGACTTTCTCATTATAATAAAACTTGTTATTTCCATCATAAATATTTCTTATGGAATTACAACCGTAGAAACCTATTAACCCCAAGACGTAATCAATTTTAGGATTCAATTGAATTGGAGGAAAGTAATCCACACTAAGTGAATTACCTACACCCGTCAGAGTAAACGTTTGGCTCATTATTAAAGATTTTTATTGATAATCAAGTATTTATTCAATTTTCATACAAAAATTTTAAGCATAAATGACCACATATAATGGTATTAAAATTTTGTTCACGCACATAATTATATTTTATTTTACAACCATCAAAGTATTTAATAACTTCTTGGGGAGGTCTCAGATCACCAAAACTATCATAGTATATAACAATATTATATTTCTTCTTATATGCAACCCAATGAGTACCACGTCCACTCATAACATCCAAGTTTATTACACCACATTCGAAAAGTTTTGGAGTAGAGGGTAAGGTATCTCTCATGAAGATGCCTCGGAAATTAGGAATATTGATGGTATATTTTCTTAAATCCACATCGGTTAGAGCTCTCCGAGGCAACCCATTCAGTTTTTTGAATATGGTTTTAAAAATAACGCACTACCGCTTTTGTATGGCTTCAAATATATAGCTTCACCTTTTTTACCCATTGCGATCGCCTCCATCATTTTGTTATGCCGACCGCTTTCTTCAAGTTGTTGTTTTGCCTCCTTAGCATTATTAATAGCTTTAGCTATTCCACTAGCGCCACCTGCTAATGCTCCAGCTGCACTAAGACCGGCAAAGAGTGGTATCAAAAATGGTAGAATTCCACCTTGTTTAGGTACGGGGATTATTCGAGGTATTTTAATATTTCGTTTACCTCCTAATTTTTTAACTGTACGTTTAGCCGCCGTTAAAGCATTTTTAATAATATTATTATTACATTTAGATTTATCAAGTTCTTGGGATATATTTTTTAAAAGTCCTTTTCCAAGTATTATTTTACGCTTGTTTCCATATCCCATACCAAGCTTTCTTTTAGCTTTCATCGTATTTAGCACCGTCCACGCTGCAGCTTTCTCTCCCAGCTTGGCGTCCTTAGACTTAACTCGTCCCCACGCACTCTCTTCTAATTCACGATCGGCTTGATGTCTATCTTGTAAGTCTTTACGTTGTGAATATGCGATATCATGCTTTTTACAAGCCGAATCTAAAGGATTGATTCCAGGATCACCTCTAGCTAAACGTTTTTGTAATTTAGTTCCTGGACCGCAATATTGATAACCGGGTATATGAAGCTCTACTGGTAATTTATTTATTATGGTGTTAACCAAACCTTCACCTCGGTGGGTAGACATTCAATGAGATAGTTGTTGACTATTTTGTAGGTATTTATATAAGCTTGAACGTATATTTAATTTATTATATTCCGAGATGAGGTTTATTAAACAACGTGAAACTCTTCCAGTTAACAATCATGATCTTGAAAAAAGTTATACAAAAAAGCATAGTACTTTATTACCTGATTCAATTAGATGTATTATAGCAGGCAGTTCAGGGTGTGGTAAAACAAATACGCTCATCAGCCTTATAGAAGAACCTAATGGTTTGAAATTTAAAAATGTATATATCTTTTCAAAATCTCTACATCAGCCCAAGTATGAATACTTAAAAAAGGTTCTCGAACCTATAAAGGGATTAGGATACTTTACTTTTTCACAACATGAAGATGTTATACCTGTAAGTGAGGCAAAACCTCATTCAATTATGGTGTTTGATGACGTCGTTACTGATAAGAGTGCTAGTGTTCGAGATTATTTCTGTATGGGTAGGCATAATTTAATCGATTCCTTCTATCTCAGTCAAACTTATTCAAAAATACCTAAACAGTTAATACGTGATAATTCAAACTTAATTATACTATTTAAACAAGATGTTTTGAATTTAAAGCATGTGCATGATGACCACATCGGAACCGATTTATCATTTAATCAATTTAAAACGATATGTGCCGAATGTTGGAAGGAACCTCATGGTTTTATCGTGATAGATACTGAGTCTGATATAAATAATGGTAGATATAGGAAAGGATTTGATTCGTATATAAGTCTTGAGTGAATAGTACGTGCCTTACATAACTTGTAACCACTTCGTGACGTATACATATATCTTAATAAGTTGCATAATTATTATTATAATGGACACCGATGAGATTGAATTAACTAAAAAAATTATTAGAGCGCGTAAATCTGTAAAACGTAAATACCTTGAATTACAGCGTGGTCAAGTAGCTATTCAAAGAATTTCGGAAGAGAAATATAAACCTATTATGGATCCTATTAAAGAACTAACAGCCTTAAAGAAAAAATCCAAACATTTAAAAGTTGAGGAAAATCCTCACATACCAAAATTTACAATTAATTCTTCACATATACCTATTATAAAAAAGACTATCAAAGGTTCTAAAAGCGTGCAGGAGGACACCATAAGTAGCTCAAGTGATCAAGATGAAGAAGATGATGACGAATCTGTTATGAATAAAAATATCAAACGTCCTAAAAGTGAGCAGAAAGATGTCATGAGTAAAACATATGATCAGGATGATGATGATGCTAGTGATGAATATAATGAAGCTGCTAGCACAAGCATTATTGAACGATTACATACTCGATATACTGATATGGCTATACATGATACCAAAAATTTGATGGATCATCTGTATGGAGTTTATTTTGATCCTGATACGGCGGTTTGGAAGATTGGAAACGCTGAAATTAACTTTGATCAAAATTCGGATAATTTTAATATTAATAATAAAGTATATGACGGTACTGAGGGATTATACGAATTAATATTTAAAAAATCTCCTAAAAATTATACTAATAATGATTTACAACAATATAAGCAAATTTTAATACAGACCAATGCTTATAAAAGAGGGTATTATCATAAAAATCCAATACTTGGTACTCGCGATGCCAAGTATACGAAAATAATAAAGGGTTTATTTAGCAAGAGTGGTGGGGATTTAGTGCTTAAGCATAAGTTGTTAAATGATAATAAAATTGACTACACTTATTGGGATAACCCTTCGGAACTCGTGGACCGGCTCATGCTACTACATGCATCTCAACAGGCTGGAAATAATAGTCATGATAATGAAATTATCAGTATCTTGGAAGAGCTAGTAGAGGCAAAAATTATAATATAAATATAAAGTTTTTCTAGTTTTAGTACCCAGTTTAAAAATGAATATTGATGTATTCGGTCGCAGTAAAATACATCCAAAAGAGGGTCCCAAGGGTGAAAAGGGTATCGGATTTAAACTTACTAAAAATCGTGACTATGACATGCAAAGTAAAAAAATAACAAATTTAGCAAGCGGGGTTGAAGAATTCGATGCTGTTAATAAACAATATGTGGATACAATAGTACTGTATATTCAGTCTCTAAAACAACGTATTGATACTATTGAGAGAAAATCTGAAAATACTTCTGAGGATGTAAAAAAATTTGATCAATGGGTGTTGGAACATAATACTACCGAAGCTGCAAGAGAAAATGTTTTTGATAAATATCAACAGTCTATTGAGAGAGATTTTAAAGAATTTAAAAACGCTTGTAATACTAGACTGGATGGTTTTAAGAAGACAATTGATCAATCAATTGGTTTTAGGAGTATAGTTGATAGTTATATCGGCAATAACGCACGAAATTCATAACATTTCTCCAAATAATGTCGAAACGTGCAATTGTAGATGAAATTCATAGAAGTGCTAGAAAAAACTTTCCCCGTAGAAGCGTAATAATTAGAGGTTTTGATGATCTCTGGCAGGCAGATTTAGCCGAATTTATACCTTATTCCAAATATAATAGTGGTTATAAATATATTCTATTAGTTATCGATTGTTATTCTAAATTTCTATGGACATACCCCCTAAAATCAAAAACTGGTATAGAAGTCACGAATGCAATGACTTCAATTCTTACGAATGGAAGAAAACCTAAAAATTTACAAACCGATGAAGGAAAAGAGTTTTATAATAAAAATTTTGCCGAGGTTATGAAAAGTAATAAGATAAATCATTACTCCACATTTAGTATTAAAAAAGCTTCAATTGTTGAGCGCGTCATACGAACATTAAAAAATATGTTATACAAAGAGTTTAGTTATCGAGCTGAATATAAATGGGTTGATATATTAGCTTCAGTTACTGCTGATTATAATCATCATAAACATAGAACGATTAAGATGCGTCCTTGTGATGTTAAAGTCTCCACGAAGTTAGAAGTCTACAATATAAATAAAAAAATTGGAAAAATAAAATTTAAAAATGGTGATTTTGTGCGAATATCGAAGTATAAATCTGTCTTCGATAAAGGTTACAACGCAAATTGGACTGCAGAATTGTTTAAAATTGTTCGGGTTAATTTAGGAAGTCCTACGACTTACAACATTGAAGATCTTAACGGAAATCCTATTAAAGGCATGTTTTATACGGAAGAGCTTCAAACTACAGCTTACCCTGATACTTTCTTAATTGAAAAAGTGTTACGTAAACGAGGTGATCAGCTATATGTTAAGTGGATGGGTTATCAAAAACCTACATGGATATCTAAATACTCAATTATTCAATAATTATATAAGATTTTGAATAAAATATAATAATTATAATAAAAATAATAATAATAAAACTTGTACTAAATTTTTGTATTTATTTTTTTAATTTATAATGACCCCACGCTAAGGTATCCATAGTATGAGGGAGTACACATCTCTTATCATCGTTTGAACTTAAAGCTATTTTGGTTTGACTAATACTATATACAGTATGGTTCACAGATCTAATACTATTTTGATTCCTTAAAATTAACTTATTATTAATTAAACAATCTACATAATCATCAAATGATATTCTAGTTTTTACAACATAATTTTTAACCCCCTTAGCCTTTTTAATTAAGTCTTCACCCTCCACACGTATGCTGTACATTTTAGATCTAAGACCTACAAACTCAGTCATAATTCTACCATTGTTCTCGTCTTTCATTAATCCCGGCACTTTTTTATTTACAAGTGGAATACTAAATTGGTTATTTACATCATAATCACTAGTATCAAATCGTGAAATGTCTTTTTTAATGCTGTCGTATACATCGGGGCAGCGAATTTCATATATTAGAGAGTCGGTGTCACAGTAGAGCACTTTGGCTGGAAAGTTTTTTTGCATGTATCCGTAATGAAATTCGTATAACTTGGTTTTAGATATATCTAATATACTCATACCTACATAAACCGGTTTATTCATCATGATCTCCGTCTTATTTAACTCGATTATCATTAAATTTTCATCCAAAATAGTTCTACTATGGAAATTAGGTTTAGCAATCAACACCTTAGCAGCATATCGCCCATTCCATTTTGACACCAACTTAACAATTTTTCTTTTCCGTACATCCTCCATGGTTTTACCAAACGCTGCGTTATTCATTAATTTAAAAAATGTTTTCTCAAATTCATTTTTTGCGTTCGTTCTCATTAAAGTATTTAATTCAATATACGGTTTTAACCAGGCGGATTGTTTAAATTCTAACACTCGGTAAATGTTTGTAATTTTCATACCATGTTTTAGAGCTTGTTTAAGTGCGCGGTAATGAATAACGTAGCGTTCTTTATTATGAAGAGTTGTGAGTAGCTTCTTCTGTTTAGAGTTAGGTGGTGCTCGATGCTCGGGACATAGGGGCAGATTGTTGTGA
The DNA here is from genome assembly GCA_947369205.1 of Cantharis rufa. Lineage (NCBI taxonomy): Eukaryota > Metazoa > Arthropoda > Insecta > Coleoptera > Cantharidae > Cantharis > Cantharis rufa. Next base: position 35,958,522 of record OX376303.1, read on the forward strand.
ACATCGTGTAACTTGTCTGGATACTCTAAGTCGACCTCCAAAATAAAGCCTACGCTGCTATCATCTGGGATTTGACTTACATCTATATTCGTATTATTGTGCCATGAAAACTCCCCACATGGTAAATACTGACTCATGGCCCATCCATATACTGAAAAAAAGCACAAAAAAATGTTATTAATAAAATATTTAAAAATAAAATACACTTACAATTATTAACATCGTAATATTGGAGATAAATGTCGGGTTGAGTATGATCGTAATTAGGCATGTATTTATTATTAGCCTTAGCATATCTACTACTGCATTGGGAGATGCCTCCTCGAATTCCACGCTCGACGAACATCAGCATATCGATGTCTGTGATCAAATCCAATTCCACCTTGGTTAATTTTAACATACTATCCCAAGTGAGGCCTGGGGCTGATACATAATGTGCAGGATCCAGACCATAAGCATTAAAACAAGTATCGCGGAAATTTTCAAAGACATCCGTCAATAGCAGCACATCTGTCTTCAAATATAAGTCGGAGTACTCGCCTAAGTTTTGAATGTTAAACATTTTCCAAACGTTTTTGGCGTGGAAGTACTCTTCATCTTTTATTGCACTTTCCGTTAGTCGATTATAGAATGCAGATTTTTCTGGTAATTCAGGTTCTTCAAGATTATCAGCACACTTTATGTGATCGTAAGGAAATACCCCTTTACGTCTCAATAAATTATATTGATCATCGTTCGGGTACTCACTTTTAACATTTTTTAATTCAGTTAAATATGATGCTAATTTATCCAAACTATATGGTAGAAACCTGAAGGAATCAACAAATCTGAACGATATTTTACTCTCTTTTATTTTTTTACTAAATGAAATGTACTTATCCTTGTTCACTGGAAGTAAAAATATAGATCCTTCAATTTGTAATGCAATATCTCTAATCAGAAAATGGCTGTCATAATTTGATAAGTTGTGTGCAAAAACAGGTATAGCTCTTGAGCCATAATAATTAATGTTACATTCGTTATGAGCCGCACCTCGAAATTCAGAAGTTATGTGGTTATGATCACGCACTTTCAAGTCATTAGGTTTAAACTGTTTATCACAAATATGACAAGTAGCGGCTCGTTGAAAATCTTGTTCTTCCCTAGATGATAAGGCCATAGGTTGCGCAGCCCAATATACTGGTTCAACATTTTCGACAATTTGTTGAAGTTCGTTAGCAAACCATTTAGCGCAATCACTTCCACGGTAACTTTTATAATATGATAATGAATTATCATAATTACACTTAAAATAATATCCTACACTAAATGCTTCATGTTCTTGATAAAGTTGAGTTTTTTCACCACGTTTCTCATTTAACGGTTTTAAAACACTTTCCATGTCCATATATATAACAAACGGCACCATCTCTTTATTTTTAAAATTTGTAAATCTGACTACCTCACCTTTTGCAGGCATGCGAATCTTACAATTATTCATGTTTCCACAATCAGCCTCATGGTTTTTTAATTTCTCATCATTATAAAAATAATGAAGACATCTGCTGCATATTATTTTTTTAGACCTTTTTTTAGTCAGTTGATTATTAACCAGTCTGCTGAGATTCTTAATCCAGCAAAAGTGGTATCTTATTGCGGGTACATCATCACCAGCATCTTGTTCATTCTCGACTTCATCATTATCATTACTTTCGTTATAAGAATCTTCCAGTAAAAGTAGATTGATATGTCTATCATCTGTTGTAAAATTCTTTGTGAGTAAAGCAGGTACAACGTCATGATGTTTTCCTACAGGTTTTAACATAAAAACATTTATAGAAATATTATTTTTCTTTTCGAATTTTTTAATTTGATCCAACGTCACTGGTAATGAAATTCCTTCTAAATTTAGAACGGTAGAATAGTGCGGGTATGAAGATGTTCTATTTAAATTCTGTTTTGCTGGAAATAATCTAGATACCACAGCCCATAAAAAACATGCTTGATCTTCATTCTTAATGTTGATACAGGCTTGCTTATTTGCGATATCTTTTGGTAAAGGTATGTAAGATGATCCTCTGAATGGTTCGTATCGATTAACATTTACTGCTAAGTTTATTATAGCCGTTAAACTCCAACCGCTACCACGTTCTTGAAAATCTTCCAATTGGATCCTAATATTATCTATAATATTTGTACTCCACCATTCCTTCAAATTTGTAGTCGAATCTACTATGGCATTAGAGGTACTAAAGTGTTTCAGTTCTTTAATAATTTCTTCACCCGTTTGTTGAGAAAACTCACAGCATAAATCGACATTAATTTTAAGTAATGGTTGAGACTTTAACACATTTTTTACTCTACTTGCGTAAAGAAATTGAGCATCTTCAAGAAATGTGATAGGGTCCATATGTTTTAGATTAATAATTACACCTGTTCTGATACGACTCTTAAAGGCTGACTGGACATCTTCCCATTTAATTCGATCACTTCGACGCTTCCCGTTATTTACTATAGAGCCTCCACCCTTACGTAAATTCTTCATATGTGTAATATAGCCTTCAATAAAATAAAAATTATTTTCAAAAATGTAGAAATAATAAATAAAATTCTTACCTTTGATCAATCTTAAATGATTTTCAATTTTTCTTCTGCTACCAATACTTAATTCGATAACGTTAAGAGCTGAATTTAATAATCTTATATTTTTAAATCCCAATTTAATCCATTTTTCTACCTCGTCAGGATTTGTTAATAATTCCAAATACGCGTCTTTCATAATTTTAGCCATTGCACTCGATATTTTAGTAGGTGAAGACATTTTTTAAATATTCAGATCACTACTTGTTATACTAATTATGCACGTATACCGAACTACAATGTTTATTGAGATGTGATTCAACTTATATATTGTAAAACTTGGGGTCATTATGGTAAAGAATGCGAGTCAATTACACTTTGCTTTCTACTAGTTATTAAAATACCCTTAATTATAATAACTCGAAACACTTTCGAATATTATTTTAAGCTATACAAAATTATTCAAAATTATTCTCTAATGGTTTTTTCTAAATTTTGTATCATAGTAAAATTTAAATTATTCCTTCACATGTTAGAAAAAAAATAAAATCTGTTAACAATTAAATCATATTAGTATAATTTTATTTTATATTACCTAACATCATATCACTTTATATAATAAGCGATTTTTTATTGCAATTATTAAAATAACTACGATGAGCGGCATTATTAAATTTTAATGAGTCTACACATTATTATATTAATTAGGTAGTCATTAAAAATAGAAACGCATTCCAGCTCTAATTACCATACTTAAAAAAATTTTATCACATTCCGGGGACTTAGAAAATTTTTTAAAAATTCTTGATCGCCGGAGTGACCTAGTACATCTACTTTTGTCGTTTTATTAGTTTTACCATGACCTTCCTCGCTAACTACTTTAGTCAATTTCATTCTTGATTCTCAACATCATCGGTATACGCCAATAATTGTTTTCTCATCATATACTTCATCATTTATCTATTCTCACTTTAACATTTCTTCAACTTTATTAACAACTTATTTGAAACTCCTACTTCTTCTATAATCTTGAATATCGATTTTCAATTTACAAAAAAAGTCTTCCTGTACAGCTATAAACAGCAGGTGTAAGTTGAAATAAAATTTAAGATCTTGATTGCTTACAGTGTCCTCTAGAAAATTTCTTTAATCTTGCTTTCTTTAGTATAATATCATTTTATATATAATCCAATTTTAATAATAAAGTTTATTCTACTCTACTCTACTTTACCATAAGATAGCAAATCACTCAAAAATAAAATCCTTAAAAGTTTGCTAATTATAATTAGCCTGGAAAAATGAAATAAAACGCTAGGAACTGATTACTTTATAAAGGGCTCAAAAAAGAAAAATAACAAATTATCTAAAAAAGCAAATAAGTGACTTATATTCAGATTATATTTTAACTACCCAAGCGTTAGTTGCATTACAATTAGACTAATAGAGTGAATTTTAAAAAAGTAAGAGCATTACAGATACTACTCAACTAATTTCATACAATACATCATATTACAAACTTTGTTATATTGCAGAACAAGAACAGATTAATTTACAACATAATTAAATTAAATAAACATTGTTTAACTAAATTAAACAAATACTGCTTACAATAACTTATATGTTGTGCTAAATGAGGAGATTTAGTATACATAGTATTATGTAGATGTATAGAATACATCTTTCACAGTATTATTCACACTTTATACAGTGACTTTTACAAAAATATTATAAACAATATGTAAATAGTCGGGACCCCATGATTAGTAATTACAATAGTCTATTTTCAGAGAGTTAGACAAAGTTATGAATTAATTTCTGGATTAATTAATATCAATATAATTTATTATCGCTTTTACTGTATTTATTTTAAATAACCATTTTAGAAATTGAAAATTTATTCTGAGAGTTGTCGATTTATAAAAATGACAATAATATAAAATTTTATTCAGCGATATCCCTAAAACTACACATACGATTCCTTTAAAATTTAAAGATTTAGTTAAGCTGGGTATGGCCGCGACGTATTTACTACATATTGTCGTTTCTATAATACTATTTATCAAGCTGTAATAACAATAAGTGTCAAATTTTAAAATAATCATTTTTATGTCAAGTTGTAAATTACATATATGCATTGATAAATTGTTTAATTCTCAATTAGAAGAATGAAGAAGACATTTCAAACTTAAGACAAAAAGACAAATACGAATATTTTATAGGGCGATGTGTTACTGAAAGTGCTCTTGTGAGGCCAGAAGTTCCCCAACATGGATCCTCTTTTTGACGCTATAATGGCGAGCAGTGGCAAAGCACATGTTCCATCATTTCGTCTGCTTTGTTACATTCACTACAGGTTCCATATTGTATAGGTGTTTATTTAGCTTACAATGCCTCGTGAGAAATCCAACAATTACACAGATTGCCTCAGGACAGCTATAGGTAGTATTTTAGATGTCGTTCAGACGGAGAACGCTTTGTCTCTCTTGCCTGCTATGATTTATGATAACATCTAGAGTTATATAAGCAATTCCTTATCATTCAGAAAAGCGAAGGACATACAATAAAAGCCATAAGACAGAAGCTAGAGGAGAATAACCTGATCTTGACACTGGCAGATAAAGGAGCCGGCATGGTCATCATGAACAAGACCGACTACATAAACAAGACCAACACGTTCAGAAGCAATAATGAGTGCCATGAACTAAAGATCAACCCACTAAAAGGATACACAAAGATAATCAAGAAACACATTCAACGTAACATCGTCTTCCTGGAAGAGTACACGGAACTCAAATATAACTGGACACCTATGAATTCAAAAACGCCAGATCTAGTATCCCTACCGAAACTACACATGAAAAACATCTATAAATAAAATTATCAATAATGAGCTAAAGCTAAACAATAAAACACAACTGTAAAAGAGCCGAACACAGGTTACGCTGTAATCCCATACGTAAATGGACTTAGCGAAAAAATAAAATATCTTTTCACACAGTATAACATCTAAATTACTTTTAGATCTCCCAACAACTTAGGCCTACATTATTCCAATCTTAAAGATCGTATTCCACAAGAAAAGAAATTTGGGGTCATTTATAAAGTGGATTGTAAAGATTGCAATTTAGTGTACATCGGGCAAACCAATCAATAGTTGAAAAAAATAATTAGTGGACACATATCATCAATAAGATGCAATAAACCAGAATCCACCGCTGCGGCCAAACATATTTTAGAAGACGGACACAATATCAATTTCAATAACACAAAAATCATTAAAACAGTAACAACATACAGGGATAGGCTATTACATGAAATGGTCGAGATCAGAAAAGAGAAAAATTCCATGAACCGTAAAACCGACATCAATGGACTTATCAACATCTACAGTCCACTTCTTATTTAATTTTACCTACAGTATTGGGGTAAAGTTTTTTACCATTGGTTTTTCTTTACCCACGATAGCTTATTAGAATTGAATTCATTGTTATTTTATTTTATTTTCAATCTTTATCAAATTCTAATCAAGTTATCGGACAAATGTCAATACTTCACATGTTTATGTTGTTATGTAATTTACTGTACTTCATTTCTTGAAAAAGAGAAGATTAAATTCTCGAAAGCTTGAATACTAATGCCCGTACTTATAGTCATGGATTGAACCGAGAATCGAGATCAATTCTCGAAATAACAGCTGTTGCTACGATACGGTCTAAATTCCAGTAATCTCATTGGTAAATTCTAGGATTATTTTGAATCTCCGATTGATCCGTGACTATAATGCCCGTACTTATAGTCACGGATTGAACCGAGAATCGAGTTCAATTCTCGAAATAACAGCTGTTGCTACGATACGGTCTAAATTCCAGTAATCTCATTGGTAAATTCTAGGATCATTTTGAGTCTCGGATTGATCCGTGACTATAAGTACGGACATAAGTACGGGCATAAGTGTTTTATTGTTTAACTTTACCTGATTATTGATAATTTTATTTATATATATTTCAAGAGCTAATAATGCTAATTATTCAAGAAAAACATCCTCATAAGACCGATCATGACCAACCGCAAAACCGCAAGCAAGTTAGCTAGAACCCTTAGCCGCATATTAACCAGAGAATTTCACCTTCTGCCAGAATATTCTATAAGGAGCACTAATAAATTATTTTCAAAATGGACACGTTCGAATGGAAACCAGGAGGAAAACTAATATCCTTTGATGTGGTGAGTCTCTTTTCCAACATACCCGTCCCAGAGTCTATCGAGCTAGTGAAAGAATTCCTACAACATAAAAAGGAATAGACAGCGAAGACATTGACAGCCTCACAAACCTTCTACAATTTAACCAGATGATTTATAAAATGAACAAAGGAAGACCAATGGGGTCACCACTGTCGTCAGCTCTTGCTGATATATTCATGAATAAAATAGTAAAGAAAATACATAACTTGAAACTGGCAAAAAGACTCGGGGTTGCATACGTTACGTGGATGATGTTCTAGGTCTTTGGAATGGCACCGAAAAAGAGCTGCAGCACTACCTTGCAGAAATTAATGGAATACATAGAGATATCAGCTTCACCCTAGAGAATCCCGATAACAACAGTATCAATTACCTTGAATACACCATCAAATGGGATGGGGAAGGCAAAACTAACTGGCACGTGTATATATCGAAAGCCCACAAGTTGGGCTTATATCGTCGGATTCTGCTAACGTGTTTTCACAGAAAACATCGGCCTTCCAATACTACATAAACAGAATGTTCAGAACACCACTTCAACCAATTCTCCCCCTTACTTAACCTGTAGGAGTTATTGTTATGATTCATAGCTTTTAATATGATAGATGGCACTTAAAGGTGCACACTGCGCCCAAACGGCGGCGCCCAAAAATCCGGAGCCCAAAAGTCACGTACAGGATATGTTTGCCCTAATTCCTGTCTAGTAAAATTCCCAAATACTTGACCTCGGATACAGTTTCAAGCGAAGTTCCCCTTAAGCTAGACATAATTGGGCTCATGATCCTTAGTTTACTTTTTCTAATGAACAGTATTATAAGCTGTATTGGTCGGGTTAACTGAAATAGATTGCTCCGTGCACCATTTTTCTAGAATTCAGAGAGTATCCTACATCAGATTGCATAAGATATTTCTGAACTCTCAAAAAATGCATATTTTAAGAATTTTCTGTCAAAATACCCAAAGAAAATTCCTATAATTGACCGAGTTGCAGCGTCGTCTTGTGGTTAGACTGCAGCCGCAAGCATATAAAAGTGCGGGTTGGGTACAACTCGCCCCGCACGATTTGCCGCGCACGATTCGCCGTGGCACGATTCGCCGAGAGCTTCTAGCGCCATATATCAATAATCTAATTACTCGATTTGTTGACCTTTTGTATTTACATGAGGACACAGGTCAATTAATATGGATCAAATTTTTTCTCTAATGAAAAAAATTATTTTTTACGGTGGATCCGTGTATTGCCATGGTTGTCTTTGTCAAATTCGACTCTACGCTACCCTGTGCTCTGGTACCTCCGCTCCGGGCGCTTCAAGCCGTTTTGACAAAGACTAAACTAATTAAAAATATCCCTGGAGACCGAAAGAATTCGGAAAAGGTGGAACTTAAAAAAAGTGAAACTCGTTGAATACGTGAATATCGTTTTGTAACAGTTTAATTTATTTAATTCATTATTATGGGTTAAAAATCTATCAAAGATTATCGATAGATGGGGTCACTGAACGGATAATAATAGATAAAAATAAAAATAAAAAAATCGCGGCGAATCGTGCCACGGCCAATAGTTCCCGGCGAGTCGTGTCGCGGCGAATCGTGCACGGCGAATCGTACCGTTCCCTAAAAATGCTGTAACTGAACATTTCACACAATTAAGTAGCTTGAAATCTTTTTAATTGAATATGAATAATTAATATTATAAATTTTCCAAACTATAAATTTTAATAAACAAGTGAACAGGTTCTGTGATGTTGACTTTCGTAAATAAGTTTTAACCCTCTGCGGGGTAAGAAAATATACGCTCTGATGTATTGCAATAGATACTGGAGTATAGTTCATACAATTTTAATTATTACTCGTGGAATTTCAAAATGTTAATTTATTGAAAATGCAATAAATTGAAAAAGATGTTCTGTACTTTTTCGAGCAGTTACAGCGTTTTCACCCCATAACCTTCTTTAAATGCTAAAAAATTCTCTAACTATTAAATAAAAAAATTTAGAAATGTTTCAAAAGAGAATATTAAAATAAGTTTTTTATTTTTTATTATAGAAGAAGCAATAATTAGTTAGCATGTATAAATTATTATTAGGAAGAATTCCTTTTTTATTTCCGGTTTATTATTGTGATATTATAAAATGATAAAAAAATATATTATGTACGGTACAGTCGTATATCAATCGTCCGTTATTATCCACGCTGAAAATCACCGCCTTACTATTAGCGTTTCCACTCACGGCTATTTCAACACACGCCCATGCTTTTACACTTGAATTCCTATGCTTTCAGTATCCATTAGAGTTTATTGTGCAACTTAAGCAGTGTTTTCGTAATTTGAAAGAAATATTAATTTATTATTAAAATGATTTTAAAAGAAAACATTATTTATTATGATATAAAAACGTGTCCAGAAAAGATCCGTTGTTAATGATGCTTTATAAGAATTCACAGACTTTAAATTTTACGCATTAGTATCACAAATACAAGTCATGCTGAGTTTTCTCATTTTAATCAGTAAGTTGGCCTGATAGAAACCCGATAAAAGTCCTAAAACTTAAATAACCAACTACAATATTGGCTTAGAAAGGAGTCTTAATTTGAGTAAGGCGAGAACTTTCACAACATTTCCCAGTCTGGAAATTCTCTTTGAGCTTTATCCAAATTATTTACACAAATTTAAAATTATTATATTTCTAAGTCAGAGAAGTTAAAAATATTACTACTCGTAAAATAGTTTATGATGTAACTACGACTTTACTAACCTAGCTTCTTAATTTTTAAATTGTAATTTATTTTATATGAATTTTTAATATCAAGCTAATACTTTATATTTACAATATCATAAAGGTTCTCGCATTTATATTATTACATTCATTTTAATAACTTCGCCATAATGAAATATGATAATTATTTATTTGTATAAATTATAATTAATTTTCAATTAATTATCCTTAATTATGCAAAAGTTTTTAAAATTTAATTTAAATTATTTTTGATGTTAGTGGTGCCCTACATCATAAACATATTAGAAACATCACAGTGCAGTAATACTGTGATTATTGGAAGGGGGGATCAAACATATCGTCCTAAGCAAAAGAGATAAATAATACGCCTTTTCCGATATTTAAAAACCGCCCGACACAGTCAAAATGGTTGTCTTAAATTAAATAAATTTATTTTAAAGAATTTATTATTATTATTATTACGAGCAAAGATGTATTATGTCATTTATATTGTCACGGTTATAAAATTAAAATAATGGCTAGTTTCCCACAATCTTAAAATACTCTTTATGAAAATACGTAAATACAAACCGATTGAAGCATTTACATTTTCCGGAAAATGAAAATTCAATTTAGGAATTTCCGAATCTCAGTTTTTTTAGTCTTCTTAAGACCTGTTTCCGTTTCAGGTTTTTCATTGCAAAATTGCAGAAGTTCTTATTGCTCGCTGAATATTTAATTTAACAATTAATAAACAATTTTGAAAAATCTGGTGTTATTAGAGATTTGTCGCGAAGTGTAGATATGCTTCCTAATATGAAGGGAATCTACATATTATATTCTATGTATATAAGTGCTTGATCTATAGGAAGAGCGCTAACCCTTTGTGCTGCTGATGAGGGCAATTGATTGAAATGTGCGGTGTTACTGCTATTTATGTGTGTAGTCGGCAGTAATACTACTGTAATTCTATTACTGCTGGAGAACGACATTTATGGTGATTTAACTTTATAAATAATGTTAAGGTAGGTTACCTTTACATAATGTTAGAATTTAAATAGGAACTGAAGTAAGTAATTATGCAGCAAATATAAAAGTTTTGATTGCAAAACCTAAAACAAAGTATAATTTATGAAAGCACGAAAATCTTTTATTATAAATCTAACCCACGTTTCTTTGCAATACTCTACAAATACACAATGCATACTGTGCTCTAGGGATTTCTTGTAATCCAATTAGAATCTTCTTCACAGACTTCCTTTTTCAAAAGGGATTTGAATATACCCTTCAAATGGATTTTTTATTGTTTGTCATAAAACTGTGATTTCAAAATGTTCTGGTTAGAAATTTTAATGCGGATGTCAATTCAATTTTCTAAAATTGATTCAATTGTTGCTAGACGATCAGAATTTTAAATTGAAATATGTCGATACGCAAAGTTAATTATTTCTTTTAATACATTTTTCCATCATTGCGATTAAAGCAATTTAAAAAGAAAAAACGGCTAGATTAAAATATCATTATTGTATTTATTTAAAAATAAAACCTTACTATTAGTAAAAATCAAATTAACGTTCAACTATTAACTTACATCTATTTATTTACATGTAAACTTCCTATATAAACGGATTTTTATAAATCATATGTGAAAAACGACAAATTTTAAAGTGGTCAATATTTCTTTAACTTTGCTAACTTATTTGAAAAAGAGGTTTGAGTCTTCTAATTGTATTATTCAAAAGTTTCAACACCGACAGTGTCGGTTAAAATGTGGGTTTTTGTGAAATTTATTTTCATATTATGGTCAGTTTTCACTTGCTATATGTTTACCTATTTGATTATTTTGTCTTCATGGGTACCGTTATTTCATAGCTTTTGCGATTTTCTAACCTTTTCGGATTTCAGCTTTGTGCTTTGTTCATCAAGCTTCTTAAAATAATTATGCTCGCCAAACGAAAATCTAATAAAATCGAAATAATAATGTTGTAAGTAGTTATCTTTTTTCGATATTCTTGTATTTCTGGCGTTATTTCTCTCTTTAAAATTTGAACTTGTCATTTTGTTACTTAAATCTTTAATTTGCTTTGCTTAGATGTTTAACTATATTTTTCTTAAATTTGCATGTATTGTACTTCAACGTTTCTGGAAGTTAATTTTGTGAAAAATTTTATGACTATATTATAGCTTCTAAATTTTGCATATTGTTTATAAAATCGATTTTAATAACTGAAAGTAACTATGCATATAACATAAAATTAAACATACAAAATTTTAAGTTACTCCCAATTTCGTGTAAAAGGAAAGAAAGCCAACAAGAGACTTTTAATGAAGCCGAGTTTAAAAACTTTTCTAATAAATATTCTCTATTATCACCGTTTAATGAAACTTGAACAAAATTTCAGTATAGGCAACTTATTTCATAACAGGGTTGCAACGAGTACAATAAAATATGAAACTTAAAATAAGCTGTTAAGTTCATTGAGTAATAATAATTATAATAATTTAGGATTATAGTAAATTAAGTAATCTAGAATTCAGTTAATACAAAATAATTATGATTTATATTAAAAATACAATGTGTTTGTGATTAATACCGTACGATAAACGTACTCTTTACCTTTCAACTTCAACAAGTAACTAAATTAGTGAATAAATTTCACATAAATTTAAATTTGCAACTTAAGCTTTTATCTTATTTATGATCATTTACTTTACACGGGGGAGTATAAAAATAGGTTTTCGGAATTTTACAACTGGTCATAAATCATTCAATTACGACCCCGCTTCAAAAGATACGTGAAGAAAGTTAATCAGATCACAAGCAGTATAAAGACTCTGATTATTAGAAGTTCGATCAAACACTTGCGGTTCATATGTCAGGTAAGTTATGAAGTTTTTTAGAAAATGAATAAAAGTAGAAAATGAAGGTATATTAAATTGATACTTATGCCAAAACTTTTTTACTCTTAGGGAATAATCTTTTATTACGTTTTATTACATCTCACATACGAAGTATAAATTGCACTAGTTGATCAATTATAATATACTATAATGTCATAATTATTATTATAGTAAATTATTAGATAAAAATTTTAAATTCTATGCAATATAAATTATAACTAGAATTGCTTAAAAATGGTTCATTTTAAAAAAAAAATTTTAGTATTCAGTTAACCTATGTAAGTAATTATTCTCTTAATTGAATTGCAGTACTCGTTTGCCACTCGTGCCGTAAAATCATTCTCGTAAAAAATCACCTTTAATTTCCTTTATAATAATAATAAGATTGATAAAGAATCTTGAAGGTTTCATAGGAAGCCGACACCTATGAAGTAATAAAACTCGGAGTGAATTTCTGGGTCTCTGAAATAACTGGAACAGATCGGCCAAGAGAAGAAAGCTACAGTATCATGTTAATAAAATCGAAACAAAAAATAACAACATAGTCATAATAGGCAATTTAAACGCAAGAGTAGGAATCGATCCCATACCAGGCGTAAAAGAAAGATTCGGTGTAAACGTACATAACAAAAATTATAAAATGTTAGTCTTCTGTCGCAAAAATAGTTGTAGAATTACTTTTTCGACCATAAATGTAACTACAAATATACAAGGAAAAAATCATGAAAGGCTAACAACAGTCCATTATAGATTATGCAATATCCAAAAGATAAATTACACCTAGTGATGTTCGAGATTTTCTCTTATGAAAATAAAAATCCAACATTAAGCAATAAAAAAGAAAGTAGAATATATTGAAAGACTAAACTTAAATGTAGTTCAGAATAAAACAAGCAATATAACATGGCCCGATAGAGAAGGAAGACAAAGCGAAAGTCAATGGAAAAAATATTTTCAACAACTTATATACAGGACAAGTAGTGTTAGACAGAATGGTAATTAGATTAAAATTAAGTAGAACGGCAAAACTAACCAGAATTATGATATTATAATAAAAGGAGAGAGGAAGAAACAAAATAAGAAAAGCTTGAAAGCTTAATAAGAAATTTTATTTTGAATACTGCAGCAAAGTTACCTATTATGATAGAGTTACTGTGGCTCGCATGGTGTTTTACCTATTTTGGTTATTACAATGCAATTTCGAACTACATAATATATCAGACCTAAGCATTTTACAATAATAATGTAAAAGCATATAAATATACGAAAATACCAAAATAATTTTAATAAGTTTTTTTTTTATTATCGAATACAAATACAAATACAAGACAAAGAAGTTGCAAAAATTATTATTTACAAAAATATTTATTATACTAGTGTTGATTAAGTTCAGATATCGACAAAAGTCTTTATGGACTTTTCTAGGTAAAAAATGTTTACTTTTGATGTCATACCTCTTACAAAAAACTGTCTTTCAGTCTAAGATATTTCCAAGACTTGCTTTCTTTTTTCATACAATCAATTATATAGCTCCCTCGTCATGTACAGAGAGAATTTTATCTGGATATTGCACTTCTTCATAAAGTATAATAACAAAATCTATTGATTTGATCTCCAGGTTCACTTCCTTGTAGTAGTATAGTCAGACCCACGAGAGCTCGAGTAAGAGTCATACATAACAATTATCCGAACAATATAAAATAAAATGTTTGTCTGAGCGTTCCTCAATTGAAGTACAAACTAACCTCACAAATTCTTTTTATGAAGTTCACCTGTCAAATTTAATGAAAGTTTTTTTATTAATTAAGAAAAGAAAAAAATAAGAACAATGTTTCGAATGACATGATATAATTTTTAATATAACATTGATCTTATATATTTTTTGCATCAAAACCTTACAATAAATAAATTATAATTTTAAATATATACAGTTACGCCATCTACTCAGATAAATCTTGACCTTAACAATAACAATCAATTTGACAGCTGACGGCTGACATTACGATACGTAATCGACGTACGTTTCTACAATTTAGGTAAGAAGACATATTTTTTATATTCGCTCTCTTTTCTATTAGTTTCTTTTTGTAAGTCTGACAAAGACAACCGAATAGTATGCGTTAATTCACACAGCAATAATCAATGAGTCATACTCAAGCTCTCGTAGAACCGACTATAGTTTTATTTCTTTTAGTATGCCATATTATAAGGATAACAGAACATAGTATGTACTGTATCGTAATCAGAACTATTTTAAAATATCTGGAAAAAGCTATTCATGCAACGACTCGAACCTGAAATCTACTACTCGTAATCTACTTGTAAACGCGTTACCGATGAAGCAAAATGCGGGAATTAAAAAAATCAATTTTCTCTATTATTTTCCCATGTTCAGGTGTAAGATTGGTCACTCGGTATGTAGTCGTCCTGTTTTAAAAAGTATTATCAATTCTAAGTCAATCGCGTGAACTATTGTATTTATTATTTACATAATAAGGTGTATGCATAGTTCTGAAATTCATATTTTAATATAAATAACATTATTTTTAATATAATATCTTAATTCTGGAGCTTTAGATTCTAATATAGCTGTAATGATAACTATGTAATTACAGTAAGCTATAAATTTTAAATTATAATTAACACAATAATTGTCATATTAATAGCATAATCGTTGAAATTTTGCCTAAAGCACAAACTAAGGATTGTACACAGCTGTTAAACCAATTAAAGCGTTATCGGAAATCCATTACTTTAAGACCTGCAACAAACTACGTTTTAATAAATACGCCTGCATTATTAATATATTGTTTAACTACTTGATATTATTATTATTATACTATTGAGTAATACAATAATTATTATTATTGTATAATTAATTGTATTATGTAATTCTTAAATTCTCATTAACACATTACCGTCCGACAAGGTAAAAATATAAAATCTTACTTATACAAGCGACGAAGATTAATTTATACCTACATAATAAGATATAACTATTTTTTAAAAAACGGCATACATATAATTTAATAACTTAAAGTTCCTAGCTGTAAACTAACTACCAAATTCTTGAAATCTTAAAAAATTTTTTTCTTCTCCTTTTTGTCATCTTTTTGTATCATCGACTTTTTTATTTGATTTTTCAACCTCTTTTCTTTACTGTACAATTTTTGTTTTTGGTTTGTTGATTTTTTTGTGCAATGGTCACCTCTTCATCTTGAGGACTTTGCATTGAAATCTGTAGATATTGGAATATTCTTTTGGAAAATCCAGAATTTAGCGTAGGCAGTTTTATGTGAATAATTCTGATCATGATCACAAAAATTAAATAATTTAAGTTTTACGCCTTTATCAGGCAAGTGTTCAATAGCATATTTCAAGTGCGGCTTGAAAGCTGGTTTTCTAGTCTAGCGTTTGAAAAAAAGCAGTGAGTATTTTATAAGATGTTGGCATTCTTGGTTATATTTTGTACATCAAATTGAATTAAAATTAAATAAGTATTACAAATTTTTGTGATAAAAGGCACTTTTTAATGCAATTATAATACAGGTAACTTATTATTTTAGAATTATATGTAAGTATACTACATTTATATTATTAATAGCAGTGACAAGATTGTCGTTACACCATTTCATATATAACTCGTATTCGTGGCAGTAATAAATTACCAATAATCCTTTCGTTTATCGTTAATTTACAAAATTACGTTTATCATGCGGCAGGAAACTGTTTTCCGAGTACTCGTAAATACAGGCCTCGGCTAATCCGCCTCGGCCTGTAAAATAACTCGTACTCGGAAAATTCAGTTTCTATCCTAATGATAAAAATAACTATTTTAAAATGTAAATTGGAAACGAACATGACATAGTAAAATTTAAAATTCTACATTTCATTTTTTCTTTACTTATCGAATACAGTTTTTTCTATAGCAGATGTTAAAGTGAGATTTGTCCGACTGAAAATAATTGAAAAAATGATACTTTAACAGCAAGGGTAGATAAAATACTTTGTTTTTACTCAAATTAAATTATTAGCTCTTGAAATTATATATTAATAAAATTATTAAAAAAATAAAAAAATTTCAAAAAAAAGAGAACAATTAATTCTCGAAAGCTTGAATATAAAATTTTAAAAATAAAATAAAAACTCTCAATAATTTAATTTATAAATTTCTTATAAATGTTTTCTTTAACATATGCTATAGAAAAAAATTAAATTCTATACACGACGATAAAATTTCATTATCGACTCGCGAAAAATAATTTACTCGCGACTTTGTCGCTCGTAAATTAACAATTTCCGCTAGTCGATAAAATTCAATTTTATCGTCTTGTATAGAAAATAACTATTATTGTCCAGTCAAAATAGATAAAAATAATATGAAATTTTGGCAAAATTCACATATTACTGCAAACTCGTACAGACCAATAAAATATACAAAATACTTTATTATACATGAAATGTGAAAAGTTCCTATCGATCTCATTTCAATTAAAAATTTTATTCAAAATCAAAGTTCAAAAAATCGGTTTATCGCAAATAATATATTGTCGAGAATCTAAAATCCTGAACATTTCAGACCCTGTCGTTTTGGAAAAAAAATAGTAAAATTACATAAAATTTGTTTCTCGGGGTTGGCTGAAATATTATTGTGTTTGAGGCATACCAGAATTGTTTCAAAAAATTTCTTAATTTTATAGAGTGACAATTATTATCCCATTAAAAAAAATAAATTGAATTTAATTATTTTTTAACTTTGCTAATTTTTGTTGAAAAATCACAAAACAATGTTTTTTCAAACCTCACATCGTTATCTAATTTATATATATTTTTTAATTTTCTTCATTTGGTGTCTTGCAATGAAAAACATTAATAACACCTAGATATTTTTTTTTTTAATAATACTAAGGAGTTACACAGCTCTCACTTTTTTGTCGATAAATTTTACATATTATATGGTCATCATCATAATCATCTTCATGCTTTGAAAAAAGTATAACTCATAGGTAGATAGATTGCACAAGTTTTAAATATTATACTTTTTAATTAATTCTTTTAAAATTTCTTGGATAATTAAAATATTTAATTTAATTGATTAAATTTATTAACTCTTATGTTCCCGAATAAAATACCAGTATCACCCGGATGGAGTACCCGGTACCCCGACGTGGTTTTTTACCAAAATTTAATATTTACTGTGTTTTTTGTAATTATTAGTACTTGTAGTTATCTATTTATAACATTTACGTATTATTATCAAATTGATTTATTTGTGATAAAATTTTGGTTAAAATTAGGAAATTTGATGAAATGAATTAATTGCATTAATTAAATAGTAAAGAATTGCCAATTTTTCTATAGTCTAAGAAAGAATAGGTTATTCAGATTATATAAAATTATAAATTATACAATAATTTATTCAAAACGTAACAATTGTGTGCCTGGTTTCTCCAATCTTGTTTTTGAAAGAATTTCTGAAAGTACGGTGCTAAAATAAAAAACTAATACATATTATCTTGAGCTTTCTGAGAATATGTAAACTTGAAAAAATTGACCGATGAAGAAATTGAAATTCTTCTTTGAGTCTGAAGAAGAAAAAGTATCGGTAATATTGGATGATGAAGAGGAAAATAATTGAGTACCACCTGAAAATGCAGGTGTATAAAGAAAATGTTCTTAATTTGATTACCAGAACTGACAGTGGGTCGCCGTACATTTCTTCATGGCTTTAGTCGTAATTTGTGTACTCTAAATGTTATACCTAGAAGTAAAAACGTGCATATTATGAAACACTACCATTTGAAAATATCATTTGAGAGTTTTCTTGATCGTAAAATCGCTTTCTCTATTACTGTAATACAGCAGGAGCCTAAAGAGTTGCCGATAGATGAAAGCGGTAGACCTTTCCATAGAAAGGTGGATGTCATAATGTGTGAAACTGAAGAAAGTGTTAAAAGAAAAACACGAAAATGTTGTACACTTTGCAAGAAACCAATATGTGATCAGCAATTTATGATAGTTAAATAATAAATTTAAATTTAAGTTTGAATATGACCCTTTCGCAGCCACGTTCCAATTTTGGAACACTTAGTTTCATTATTATCTAATAGATATTGCTAATAATGTTATTTTAAAATTAATATGTGGTTTTAAAATGATTCATCAAAGTGCAGACAGAGAAATTACACTTTTTTATCAAAACTGCTGCAATTGCCTTTGAGTTCATTTGAAAGTTTTGTAGAATAGTGTAATTCAAAACTTATTACGGTTTAGATTACTTTTTTACCGTAAAATTTTGTAAGTTGAATGTAGTCATATTGTACTAAGTTTATATGTTTTATTGAAATAAAATACTTATTAACTTTTGATTTTTATTTAAGTTTATCTAATAACATAATAAATTTAGCCTAATCACAGACAAATTCCATTAATGGAAAAAAACTTTTTTTTATTGGTGTGATTGAAAACTAAATTATATAATATTTTCAATAGTTTTTCGTAATTTAAAGACATAAACTCAATATAAAAATGTTAAAAAATTTGAAAAGAAAACTTTGGCCGCGAATGGGTTAAGATAATTTAAGAATTTAAGATAAAAAATTAAGAGTTGCTTTTTGAAACAAAGTTTTGGAAGAAGCTTAAAGAGAAGATCGGAATAATGGAGTGCGTATTAGTATTTCCAAATTTTTAAATCGCCATATCTTATGAATGGTGAATTTTGTTTGAACTATTTCTACAATAAAATTTACCTGTTAAGATATATTATATTATACCAACCTCGAAAGTTTTAATAAAATATCGTTTGGGGCACTTTGACCATGCTGAACCGGTTATGGTTATTTTTTAGTAGGCAAGATCTTTTAATTTATTTATTCATATTATAATTTAATTTAATTTAACTTAAATTAAATTTAAGTTTATTTAACTTGTTCTATTTTAAAGTTTTATCTTATTATTATAATTTAATTTATATTAATTTCTGTATAGTGTATTCAACGATGACTATATGACTAGTCGAAACGCGACACATCAAATCTTAATATATAAAAACCTAGCACGCTGCTTCTCCAGCGTGTTATTTTTTGGTGAAAAAAGAAACAATCTGATTGATGGAATTTTTGTTACCAACCGAAAAATATATTAAACCACTCTCGGTACTCCCCCGGGGACGAGTTGCACATCAATCGAGTTTCCAACCAATCGGGTCTAGATGCCCGTCCGTGGATGGGCTTTCCAGCTAGTAAATAATAAAAACATTACAATAACAACATAAATTAGAACATATACGAGTGGAGTACAAAGATATCTCAATTTCTAATTTAATTAATTAAAATTGTACTACTTATTGATAAGAAAACAAAATACTTATTAAAGCTTAAAACATAACATTTGATAACTACCATTTATGTGATAAATCAAAATAAGAAAAATAGTGGATTGTCATTTGTGTGATTTATCTAAACATACAAGGTAGTTGAATTATTCCACCTGCATATGCGTTTCGGAGCAGAAAGAACTACTTCTGCAGTAACCTCACGTTACGCTTTTGTGGAATGAGTCTCTATTATATAGATCACATGGGCGTACATTATGTAGGGCGTAATTGATCCAAAAGGAATTATACTTTTTTTTTCAAGAGTATTACAGTACTGATATTATCAATCCAATTTTTTTCAGCAAATGACCAATAGTTCAGTGTGTTAGTGCTAAAACCTTCCGATCTATCTGCGGTTAACAATACTAAAAATTGTTAAAATATGACATTTTGTCTCCACAAAACATTCAATATAATTAATTTTTGATTCATTTGTAGCCTCTAACTATTGCTAATGTTCTTTATTTTTTTAGAATAACCAATGGAATTTAGTACAAATTTTTGAAACTTAATTACACTTCCAAAGTTTCGATTATCTCTACTTTGTTCTAATATAATTTACGATTTCCCATACAAACTTCAAAGAGACGATAAAGATATCTCATCCAGTCTTTTTCTCCCGCGTTAAGTTTATTGAGCAAATAAAATACTTAATGTATTTCCTGCAGATAGCGTTGCTTCTATTTTCATAGAATAATTTGTCAAAAATGCGAATAACAAATAGTGGATATTATTAATTTCGGATAATTTGAATTCTATAAAACAACAAATACATTCACTTCTATAACAGTTTAAATGGCATTAAAGATAAATTATTTACTTACAAATCTAGTGATCTATAGTTACTTGCCATATCAAGTTGATTAATCAATCTTGTGTGTTCAATCTACCGTGTTCAAAACTGATTGATTTATGAACCTGTTATCACATTTAGTTGAAGATTTATTTTAAAATACTTAAGCTGTATTAATCTTCGACAAAATCGAACAGTTAAAGTTATAATCGCACCACGCTTTTATCAAGTTAATTATGGTAGATATAATTTGTGAACCGCACATAAATATTTACGATATTCAAATAAAAGAAAGAACATCAAAAAGAAAGAAATAATAGAAACAATAACTCGAGGACATAAATTATGGAATATGAGCCGTACTCAATTGCAAAAAAAAGAACGTTATGTGAATTAGGTCTACTGGGGATACCACAATTAAAAAAAAAATAAGCCGTTTACTCTACCTCGTGGTCGTGTGGAAATGAGTTGACTTTAAATTTACAAAATTATTACACATAATTATATAATAAATAGCTACAAATCATTTCTTAAAATGAGAAAAACGAGGAGTTGGATGATTTTTCAGAATAATGTTCACGTTTACTCCGCTGTAACTCGTTACACATTAGACTTATAATAAAATTGTTTATACAAAAAATGTAGGGAATTTAATATTCTTAAAATTTGTGTCATAGATTTTTGTGGCAGGATCAACCATTGACTAATTATTCCAAACAAACAGAAATTATTTGTACCTTTAATCCAAAATGGCGTATTGCGCCGACTTCCTTTCCAAGGTCGAAAACTTAGATTTTTCATTGGGGCCCGGCCTAAATAACATGTATCAAAATCATTACTCCACCACCTTTTTTAGGCAATCCCCATTGCCTACATTATACAGTTTATGGGAACCCTTATTTAACGCGACGGTTTCGTTTGCAATTCAAAAATTAACTTCTTCTTCTTCCACTTTAAGGCTAGGATCGTTGCTGTTTGCCTTGACTTTGGGGTTCTGTCTTCTGTCGAAGAGAAGCCGAAGTCACTATTTGTCTGTGAGCATAATAATTGTTTTACATCTGAGGTAACTTGCTGGGCTCGTCTCAGATGTGCCCGTAACACTGGACTTTTGTTCAACAATCAACCCAGGTGGACCGCCGGTTTTACGTTTTTACTTCGAAGCACGGAGAAAAATTACCTAACTGCTAAATTTTTATATAATATTTGGCTCTCTGGATACAAGTCCCTTTCTTCTATTGGTCAACAGGACTTAAGCTGGGTTTATAGTTTGACCGACTGGAAATGTAGACGCACTGGAGATATAACAAACGGACTGTATAAAATATTGTTAAATTTATAAATCGACGGAACGGAACTTTTACGCATTGGTAGAGGTGATGAGTGACATTCGATATAACCTACAAATTATATGAATCAGTCATACACATTATACAAACTGAATTTTGACACTAACATCACACAGAATTCTTTCTTTGATTGGCCGGGCGCAAGAAACGCACTGTAAAAGATGAAAGTTGGTCATCTCTTCCGTTTCAGTCCGTTTCACTTACTCTGGGTCTTGCGCTTATGTTTATTTATAAACGGAAGAGATGACCAACTTTCACCCGTCAAACT
Organism: Cantharis rufa; assembly: GCA_947369205.1. NCBI lineage: Eukaryota > Metazoa > Arthropoda > Insecta > Coleoptera > Cantharidae > Cantharis > Cantharis rufa. The sequence goes on from OX376303.1 coordinate 35,980,723, forward strand.
ATAAATCCAGCTTACGTCTTAATTTTTGATCAATCATAATTTGCTTTGATCGTCAGCATGGACATACACTACTATTTAATTCCTCAGATTTTTGTTAAATTTTACTCAACACTACCCTTCGTTGTTGACTTTATTTCGTGGTCTAAAATTTTTTTTATTGGTTTGATCGTCATCTTAATTGTTTCTTAAAACTCCTTCATAGTTGCTAAATGCGTTTAAATGTTATAAATGTTGCTGTTTTGGTGATCCTTCGATTACCAACATTGTTTTTAACTAAAAATTACAAAATATTTTATCTACGACTGTCAAACAATAGTGTCATTATATGTGTAACTATGAATACATAATTTGGCTCATATTCTACAGTGGATAATGGATTCATTATCCACGGCTCCTGTTCATTATCCACGGCTGCTGGCAATTTTTATTTATTTTCTTTATAAATGACAAATGGCAACTTGATTCGATAGTTGAAAATTAATAAACACAATACAATTTTAAACTTAAATAATTAGATAATGCAGTCTTAGTTATTGTTTAACAGTCGTAGATAAAGAATAGTATTCAATTCGTGTATAATGAGCCATATTACACGAAAATAATTACAAAACTCGCTCACTACGTTCGCTCGTGTTCTAAACAATTCTCGTGTAGTATGGCCTTCATTATACACTCATTAAATAATATACTATTATTAATTGCAATTATTATTAACTGATTGAATCCGCATTAAACTATTGGCTAGCGAGGCTCATGACATTATAAAAATCCAAAAAATTTCAAAAAACGAAAATATTTCAATTTTTTTTTTCTGAAAACATTGAAACTTGTTTTTCTCAAAAATCCCAATGTTTTTGTCTAAAAATTTAATATTTTGCAAGAATATTTATCCCACATACTCTAACAGAACGTAAAACTTTTTAGGTAACTTTTTATTCTAAATTTAAACCATTAATTAATTAATTTTGAAATTTAAAGGGCATATATATAGAGTAAAATTTCCCAGAATATATCAAATATTTAGAAGAAAATCAAATCGGGTGTTTGAGAAAATTACTTTTAATATTTTGAGAAAAATTACAATATTTTTAACTTTTTGCAAATTTGATGAATTTTTGTAATTTTAAAACTTCGCGTACAATAAAAAAAAATCTAAAAGCTACCAAGTTAGCAAATTTGCAGCGATTTTCTTATTCTATACACCGAATTTCTCAGAATTTATTTGTTTCGAAATTTTAAAATGCTGCTAACGGACGACAAAACTTTTTTGGGGTGAAAAAAATACGGGTCTCTTCCTTTTTGTATAAACAACAACATATTTTGATAACATTATTTAGATATTAAGTGTGTGTGGTGTGTAGTGTTTGTAAACGGTTGTGTTGAGGTTATGTTTTAATCTAGCACGTGTCGATTTGTTATTTTTCCTGTTATTACTGTGTTTACGTTTATTATTTCATGTGACGATGGATTTTAACGATAAAATCATTGATCATTCTAAAATTATAAACGAAGATGATCGTAAGAAACTAATCAAAAACTTAAAAAAACTAAAGAAGGATGTTCTAATTGATATAATTGTATCTGGGAAGCTACCTAGTGGGTTTGAATCTATCTCTGGCATTGAAGAAGTTGAGACTGTAAATGATAGTCAAATTGATTTAATAGACTGCCTTAAGCAACATATTAGTTCTCTAAAAGGGACAATTAATGACAAGAATACCATTATTAATCATCTTAAAAATAAGAATATGCAACCCATTCAACAGAAGAATGTAAGTACAAAACCTGCAAGTGTGGCTCAACCTTTAGTCATAAAATCAAACGGACTACCGATTACACCGATTAGTTCAAATAATTCAACAGTAAAGTCAATAACTATTGAAGATTTAGCTTCAGGCCTTGAAGAAGTGACGATTAATCGTCCTGCAAAAACTAATTTGGGAAATGTGATCGTTACTAAAAATGAGGTGAGTCCAACATCAAATAATAATAGTATACAATCTATAAATATGACCGATAGTAATGGACCACCCGTTTTGAACAAGACCCCTGTCTTTAAGAAAATAATGGGAAAATGTGCGAACAATATGAGCAATCTGGCTGCCGCTGTAAAAATTCATAGACGATGGGCATTTATCTCAGGATTGCAAGCTGAAACTTCACCTGACATTTTATCTAACTATATCAAAAATGAACTTAAAACAGATTCCCTCTGTTTTAAAATTTCATCAAATAAGTTTAGCTGTAATTTTAAAGTTGGCGTTCAAGATTCAGATTTTAATACATTATTCGATGAGAATGCTTGGCCTTGTGGTGTTGCGATCCGTGAATTTGTCAACCATGGTAAGAAACGGCCGATGCCTACTGAAAATTTTCCATTACTAAACCCCACACCAGCAATAATCTAGTGAAACTCAACGTATATTACCAAAACTGTGGTGGGATTAAAACCAAACTAGGTAATATTAGCAACAATTTAAACTGTAGCTCATATAAAATCATAATACTCATCGAAACTTTTCTCGATGATAGCATATCATCTAGCGAACTCAATTTCCATAACTTTATTATTTTTCGCTGTGATAGGTCTGTTTGTTCTAGTAATAAATCCTGTGGAGGAGGGGTCATTATTGCAGTTCACAAAAGTCTTGGATGTAAATTAATTAAGACACCCTCTAACATCGAAAATGTATTTGTACAAGTAAGTAACACCATTATTGGAGCAGTATATTTGCCACCCGACTCGGACATCTCCACCTATGATGAGTTCTGTCACATTATCGACAATGTTTGTGATGATTTTCCCCAATCTAAACTTGCAATATGCGGTGATTTTAATCTACCTAAAGCCAAGTGGGACTTTGGTGGAACCAGCGTTATTTCCTCAGATAACGTTTGTACTAAATCTTTACTTCTGAGTGATTGCATGTCCTTTCATGGATTATATCAGGTCAATCAACTTCCTAATAGTCGTGGGGTTCTTCTTGATCTTTTCCTTTCAAATTTTGAAATCTCTATCTCGCTTGCAGATGATAAACTTTGTGGTTCATCGGTGCATCATGAATCTTACACTCTTGGTTTCTCCACCAGTAAACTATCATCGTCAACACTTGAGGTTGATAAATTCATTTATAATTTTAAAGCTGCAAACTATGAAATGATTAATACCCATCTACTGAATATTGATTGGTCTAAAATCTGGAAACTTGATAATATCGATGTAATTATTGATGAATTTTATCGTCTCCTCACAGATGTTATCGATACTTTTGTCCCACTCAAACGTGTGCGGTTAACTACTTATCCAGTTTGGTTTTCCTGTGAACTTATTTATTTGATCCAAGATAAAAAATATGCTCACAAAGTTTTTAAACAGTCCAGAGATCCTATGGACTATGTGGTATTCAGCACACTTCGGGAAAAAGTTAAGGCGCTTCACTCTGAACTTTATCAACAATATTTACTCAAAATGGAGCGGGACATTCATATCAATCCCAAAATGTTCTGGAGGCATATTGCCAATTGTAATAAGAGTAATGGATACCCAGTGCACATGTTCTTAGGTGACAAGGTCTCTAATAGTGGTCAACAATCCGTTGATTTGTTTGCGGAACATTTTTCAACTGTATATGGGAACATAGACACAGGCGTTTATCATTACGACTTCCATGACAAGGTCATCTCTGAACCTATTCTCATATCACAGGCTGATATCTTCGAAGCTATCTCTAAATTACCTGATAAATTAAGCGCAGGACCGGATGGTATTCCTCCTCATTTTATCAAACGATGCATATATTCTTTATGTGATCCTATTTACAACATTTTTAAGTTATCTCTACTTCATGGCAGCTTTCCACAATTCTGGAAGGAAAGTTTTATTACTCCAATCTTTAAAAAAGGTGACAGAAGTGACATCGCCAACTATCGAGGGATCTCTATTCAGTCAACTATCCCGAAAATGCTTGATAAATTTGTTGCAGAACACTTATTGACAATTAGTAAAAATCTCATCGTGGAATCCCAACATGGTTTTTTTCCTGGTCGGTCTACTTCATCTAATCTACTTTCTTTTACCTCCTTCTGTCTCGAGGCTTTCGAGAAACACATGCAGGTTGACGCTATTTATACAGATTTCTCTAAAGCGTTTGATCGAGTTTCACATGCTGCTCTTCTAGCAAAAATCTCTTCTTTAGGCTTCAGTCCAATCATCGTCAAATGGTTCAGCAACTACTTAACGGGTAGAACCCAAAAGGTTAAGATCGATACCTTTCTCTCCTCGATAATTACAGTTTCATCCGGTGTCCCCCAGGGCTCTCACTGTGCCCCTATTCTATTTCTGCTTTTCATTAATGACATCGGTAAATTTATTCGTTACTCTCTGCACCTGCTGTTTGCAGATGATTTTAAGATTTTCAAAGCGATTAGTTCATACAATGATTGTATATTGTTACAAAACGACCTGGACAACCTACACAAATGGTGCCAATTAAATAATCTTCATCTCAATTTTGATAAATGTTTTACTATCTCGTTTTCTAAAAGAAACTCATCTTCCTTTGCATATTGTATCAATGATAACGAACTCCAACGTGTTAATGTAATCAATGATCTCGGTGTTCGATTGGATGTTGGTTTAACATTCAGAAACCATATATCCCTCATCTGTTCCTCTGCCTTCCGTACATTGGGTCTTATCCGCCGACAGTCAGTTTACTTTTCGCCTACTACAGTGAAAAAACTTTATTTCTCCCTGGTCCGCTCCCGATTGGAGTACGCCTGTAGTGTCTGGTCGCCGCACTATCAAGTCCAAATCAATCAAATAGAACGTGTACAACACAAATTTTTCAAATATCTGCACTACAAGTTAGGACTTGCCAAAGAAGATTTCTCTGATGAGACCTACCTGAAGTTCTGTAATTCAAGTTCACTGGAGTCAAGACGAACCGTTTTTGATCTCTGCTTTGTGCATGGTCTTTTCAGCGGACGTATTAACTGCAACGCCCTGCTCAAACTTTTTCCATTCAAGAAATCATGCCGGTTTACCAGGTCAATGTGGATTTTCGAAGAAAAACACCATTCAACGAATTATGGCAGGCACGGTCCCGTGGCTAGGATGACCAGATTGGCAAATCATGCAAATAGTGATCCAATGTTTGATCTATTTATCCCCTCACTAGCAATCTTCAAAAAGCGCCTATGGAGCATTGATCTAAATTACAATTAATTTTTGTTTTATGTATGAAATTTTTATTTTATGTATGTCTATGTATATTATTATGTATATATTTTGCAAATAGGTTAACCGTTAATAAATAAATAAATAAAAAATATTTAAGTGAAAACAAATTCTAGAGCATAGATATTATCCAGATATTAATTGGATTAAAAGTGAACTTACATTATCCGTGCAATGCTAAATTTTCGCGTGATTATAATTAACAATTAGAAATAAGACGTACGATAACGAACCAATTGGACTTGAACTACGTTCTGAACTTTGAATATCTTTTCCATGCAACAGTTGTTTCAAGTTAAAGTTTGACTTTTTACCAATACATTATGATTAATAATTGTATTCGAAATACTCTTAACTTTTATATTTTTTACTATTGAATTTTATTTATTACTAGATTTTTATAAGTAGGACAATAACAATTAACATGTAAGTCTAAATACAAAGTACAAATTTAAGCAAATCAGTTTAACTTCACTAAGAAGCTAACCTTAGCTTCTGCTGGTTAGCATACATCGCCATCGTATCGGTGGAATTTATATACTACATTATAATTTACTGAATTAATTACATTTATTTACCAGATATACAAATTATTACCAGAAACATACAAAAAAACAATACAATATACTAGATCAAAATTACTAGTTTTTAGCTGTGTGAGAACCATCAGAAACATGTTATTCTTCCGCAAGTGTCTGCAACACTCTGCAACTCGGAACAATAAATTAATATTTTTTTTTCTAATTTTTATATCGTCGTTGATACTGCAATAGAACCTAAGTAAACAACGATTAATTTTCAGGAGAGGGAATAACTGCAGTTCAGAAGCAATGTTGATACTAATGATTTAACTGATAATTTAGTTGAAAAACTGATGAATTAGGTTCTTCATAATTTGGATACTTTGCCATCTTAATTTCAAATAGCATTGAATATTCACATAGGTCCTATTGCAGTATCAACGACGATATGTTATTTTTATTGTATATATTGTAGTGATATTTCCTAGGTTACTAAATTTTTCCAAAAACAGGCTCTCCAAGAAAATACAATCCTTAAAAAAATTTGGCCAGTCAATTTAAAATACCAATTCCAAAATTATTTAAATTATCTTTTATCTATTATTAAATAATCTTAGACCGAGAGCTTAGCCACCTCGATGTTCGACGTTTCGTAACGCTTTAACGATGATGGAAAGAATGGAAATGGTAATTCAGGTTGGTTGATAAGAACAAACTGGTGTCAAGCGGCGGGCTGGCCAACCCAATGTTGATGTCAAGCGCACATTATCAATTACTGAAATACGCCAACTATGAAACAAAATTTGTATGAAAATGGAATGGAATACCTGCTTGTTTATTTTGGTGAGATGAGAATTAATATGTAATTATGGAACGGCATGGCATGGAATGTCACTAAATAAAGTAAACATGGAACACATGGATATAATGGAATAATGAAGAATAATATGGATGATAATAATGGTATAATAGCGATCCAAAGATGAATAAAATGATATAATATATCATTTATATAATATATTTACCCATATATTATATGGGTAGGTCCCACGAGAACTACTCTAACTAATGAAGAATATAATATGGATCAAAGAAAATAGGTCAATTTGAAGGTCAAGAAAGGGCCAATTTCATAATAAAAACGTTAACGTCCGCTTAACTAAAAGATCACTTTGTATAAAGAGAGACTTAAAATCTCTGTAAAAATATTGCATTTCATAATGATTTTAAAACTACTGTTAAGTAATTGTGCTGTTAGAACTACAGATAATATAATTGAACTAAAAACTATAAAATGTAACCCATGGACCCTTTAAATCAGGGGTTCCCAACGTTTTCTTGGTCAGGGACCACTTTGACATAGTTTTTTTCGGCAGGGACCACTATTTAGTTATTAATTAACTAAATTTTAGTGTAGTAAAAAAAAAAAAAGCTCTTCTGAACGCTTCTGAAAGCTCTTCTGAGCGGGCTGTGCGTGTGCGTGCACGGCGCGGCGACCAACGGCTCACCGAATTTAGCGGGCGCACCCGCTAAAGAATTCATTCGCGGACCATATTTTGGCTTCTGCGGACCACTGGTGGTCCGCGGACCACTGGTTGGGAACCATTGCTTTAAATGAACAAACGAATGAAAAAATATTAACTAAGAGGTCTGTGGAATAACGTCAAAATCAATGCGCTTGTGTCATTTTAGGTTAAAACACGCAGTATACCACACAAACTTCAAATAAACCTAGGTTATGTTTAACATGCCTCAAAATCGACGACTTAAGTTAAAATTCAATTAACTATCAGGTCGTCGCGTCGTTAAAATTGATTATGAAATGCATTTTTGTTTTAAGTCGCCTTTTAATTTTAAGAGCCCTGTTAACTTTTATTATGAAATTGGCCCTTACTTACTTATTTATTTATTTTAAATTTTTAAAAATTTTTAAAAATTTTTAAAAATTTTACTGGCAGGATTGCGTTGAATCTTTTATCTTTATCTGTAAATTAATGTAATTAAATGTAATTCCACTTGAAGCTCCCTCGTATAAGTTGACAAAGCACAACAATTACAAATAAGGAAGTAAGAATCTGGAGAGGGAAGCATTAAGCGGTGCAATGGAATAATTAATTAATTAACGAGGTTTCCGAGTGTGCACCTCAGGAGGTCAAGATGTGACCTGACCACTTGATGGGTCCACCCTCCTTAAGGGTACGTAGAATAAGTTTTAATTATAAGTATATAAGTAATTATTAGTATTTAGTTCATATTATAATTTAATATATAATTTATTATCATTACACCTGTGCTTTCAAATTTTATTTTGTGACAAACCCCCTCACAAAATCATATTGTGACATAACTTAATAAACTTTAAAACCAAACGTAAAAGTTAAATTGACCAGATAACTTGACCCAGGTGCCAACGGTATCTAACCTTTTTGTGATACCTTGAAATCCATTTAAACTATTACAAAACTCTCGCCCAAAATTATTTATAATGAATTTTTCAATATTTAAACTTATTTATATCAATATTTTAGAAAACCCAAGAAATGCACACAAACTTTTTAGAACTAAAAATTTTAAGTTATCTGTTATCACAAATAAAATACACTGTAAGTATAAAATATCGCAAACGTTTTCACCATACTATGGCATCATAGTATACAGGCGATGATAACTTAAAAACATTTTAGTTCTAAAAAGTGTGTGTGCATTTTATGGGTTTTCTAAAATATTGATATGGTTAATATCGAGTTACACTACTTAAACCTCATATCAATCGATTATTTTAGACTTATCTTCCTATTTTTCTCCAATTATATAATCCAAATTATAACTATTAATCTTCCAAAACTTAATCACCTTAAATTCCAATTCCATTCAAATTTTTGAATAATTCGTTAACCAAATCAATAAAAATAACATACTAAAATTAAATAAATTTATGCTCCAAATACAAAAATCGCAAAACTAAATTTTCAAATTATAATAAACGTTAAATTACACGGGAGACTACTTCTCCTTAACCGCTTCGGGCAGGCATTTTTTGGCAAGAAGCCTGGTTTTCACCGCTCACCATAGCCACCTTAACTAGTTGGCGTAAAAACCATAGAAAATACAAATTTATTACAAATTTAAAAATATAACATTTCCACAAAAAAATACTGAATTCCCAAATCAAACATCAAAATTTTCAACGTACAATTTTGGAACATAATAATACTGTATACGAGTATATTTACCTACTATATTTTTATCCATAATACTATTATCGTCCGCTACTCAATTAATAATTAGAATGTCATCGGGATAATCTTTCGGACAGGTCAAATAAAACTACGTACTTTTCGTCTTTTTTTTACGTTTCGAACCAATCTATTTTGTTCTTCATCAGGACTAAAAAACCAAATCAACAACCTGCACAAGCTAAAACGCATAACATACCTCAAGCATAGTAAATAACGACCAAGGGGTACATAAAATAAACCTGGTTGAATACAACATCGAATTAAAACTAACAATACAATTAAAATCTAAGAACTAAAAACTATAAAACTAACTAATAAATTAATAAACTTTCTTAATCTTAGTTAATACTTATTAATACTTTTCAACGAAAAGTACGTAGTTTTATTTGACCTGTCCGAAAGATTATCCCGATAACATTCTAATTACTACATATATTTTTACTTATTTTTATTATTCTTATATTTTTTTTCTCTCTTTGATCTTGACGTACTATCATTTGACCAGACTTATGGAAATATAGCATCAGTTCTTAAATCTACAATGTGTTGATGACACCGGAAGAAATTCTGTCAAGTCCGAAATTTGAATCCAGACTTTCCTTAACGACATTAATGTAACTTTATCAAAAATCGAAAAACATTTCGAAAAATAGATCACAAGTAATTTGCTCTGTAAATAGAGCTGTAATTCGGAATCCATTGAAGATAGAACGTTAAATTTTATTTGAATTTTTCAGAAGTTTGTCTACTTTCATTTTCTTGCGGGCCATTTTCCAATAAAATGTAATTAAAAGCAACAAAAATAAGATTTTTGGGACTTTTTTTTTAAATGGGTCAGGAACACGTAAGATTCCATTCTAACAAACTTAATTTTTCCTATACGGCCACTCAATAAAACGTTTTCTCAACCGAAATGTGAAGTTACTAGTATAGAGTTGAGAGATTGTTAGCAAATCTCCACATAGACTAGTTTGTTAACTAATCAAATTAACTTTTTGCTGTCCATATATGGTCTACATACATAACATGCAAGTTTCGCATGTGATAGGCTCCAAGAAAATTTTTAACAAAAAATTTGTAAAATCCTTATTTTTACAAAGATGTGTTCTACAAGTTCTATCTAAAACTTTTTCAGTTACGGCGCATTATTTTTTACAATGTACATTTTTTTATTAGAGTAAAAATTATGCAAGAGATTCGCATTTCGTAACAAAAGCGTTACATTTTTAAAAGCAGGTTTTTATTTTTATATTGAACATTTTATATTATAGAACATGTTGGTTTGAAATTTGATTAATTTTAATTGTTTTATGAAACTCAAATTTAAGTAATTAATTGTGTCTTCGTATTGAAACGATTTCAACATTTATCGGAAATTTTCAGGTTTCCCAGCTCAAAAATTTAAAAATAATCACATGGTTGTCTTTCATGTGTTAACTATCAATTCAAAATTAAATTTTCAAATAGTCCAAAAATTAAACTAAGTCGTTTACTATAACTTATCTGCGTTTTCTTAAAATAAGGTAACAAGTTGGGTAGTTAGATGAAAACTATAAATGTTGCAATAAATACGTGGAATAAGTTACTAAATAAAAAGTTACAGATGTAAAACGATCGTATTTACTCTTATTGAAAAGCTTTCGTGTGGAAAATTAAAAATTAATAGGTGGCAACAAACAGAAAGCAATCAACTCTTGTAATAAAATAAAGTATGCAGTCCGTGTATTTTATGTTAGCTATAGCAATTTCTATTTGATTGACATTTTTTTGTATGGTACATTCATTATTTATATTATAATTATTGTGATTTTCAGAAATTCGTTTACCTACCTATGTTAAGAGTGAACCGTTCTTAATTTTGAAAGGACTTATTTAAACCTTCCGCTATTTTGAAATGCAAAATAACTAGGAGTGTAATAATTAACCCTATTATGCGAATTTTAATGTAGGAAAGTCAATGCTATGACGTTACATTCTCTTACTTTTGCCTTTTTTTTTGATTTTCTGGTTGTATTCCAATGGGTTTTAAGGTTTACTGTTTGTCTTTTATAGCTTTAGATGTATTACATATTTGATGAACCATTTATTAAGACTTCCTGAAATATCTTCCAGCACCTTTCAAGATTATCAATATAAATCTTATATATGAGTTTTTCTAGTTTTTCCTTTTTCTTTTTAGTAGTCGAATACTTGTACACCATTTCTTTTTTAATTTGTATGTTTGGATTGTTTCTAGTATTTTAATTTTTGTATTCTACAGACATTTACAAAGTCGTCTAGGATGTAAAATTTAAATTAACTTAAATCAATTATTAAAGATTTAATTATTTTGCCATCGTCGTTTTGATTCGGCCATTTCGCCATCGACTCAGGTCGTCCTGGTTTATCAGAAGAACTTTGATTGAAAGTTTTCTTTTTGTATTAATTGGAACGCTTTTGTTCTTTTTAATATTAACAATGATTTTTTTTTCTATTTTTGATGTAATAACATTTTATTTTTTAAATAATTTTTTGAATCTTTAATACTTACAGTTTTCCTTAAAATTTTCAATTTTCTTTCTTTAAACTGATAATTAATTATAATATATAATGTCAACATTATATATTTTTTGTTTAGAGTTAAAAGTTATGTTACACCCGCTATAACTTCAACAACTGAAAATTGAAGTTGAAAGTTAGGTACATATGTCATCTAACTTGCAACACCTAGTTTTTATATTTTTTTTGTCATCCAAACTTTATTTGAAAATAAACCATTATGCGTTAACTGTACCAGTAGGTAGTACTAGTGCTTATTAACAATATAATATTTTTTGATTTGATTTGCTCGCTCGCATAATTTTTTCTTAAATTGACTACAAACTCCAAAAAAAAACTTCAATTAACTATAATGAATATAAATTAATTTAACAATAAAATACGGATTATATTTATTTTTTCACTTAGAATAAGTTCATTGTGTGATACAATTATGGATTCAAATGTTTAAAATCCTTTAACCTGCTTTACTTATTATTTTCTTTCTTTATTTCTTATATTGTAATAAAAAATGTGTAATGTTAATTTAGTTATTTCTTCAATTTTAATTTAAATCTTGCAAGTTAAAATTTAATTACTAATACATCTATACTAAAAGTGGATAAAAGTTTCAACATCCTAACCAAAATAACAAATAATGATACTGACCAAATTACAAATTGTACTGACCAAAATTCGATTTAATATCGATACATGAATTTTTTCATACTGACTAAAATATTACTATAATACTGGCCATTTATTTAAAAAAAAAATAATGACCATTTAATTTTAAAAATTTTATAATAAATGTAGCCAAGGATCACTCTTTGTTTTCTCTCTGACTTGATTTGGTTCGGGTACAAGCAAATAATGATGCCTATCATGTCGATGCTTGTTTCAACCCCTACTCATAACGCGTAGGTATATTACTTCAAAAGAGAGGTAAATATTTATTGTAACAACTTTAATTGTCCAACCGCAAGTTTGTAGCGACGACGGCCAGTAATCGGAGCAACATAAGGTGTTCCATTTTGAGAATACACTCTATTTAAATTTTCATCATTATCGTTCTAATAATTTATATCTTTTTATTTTTTCATATGCATTTATTTGTTTTTAACTTTATATTTGTTGTAGTCTAAGCACACTTCCTACACTACACCATCCAAACATGTTAATAAAAATGTTTGTAGATGCCTTTATTAAAATCAAAGCTTTCTATAATAATATATACTGTATACCAGTGGTTTCCAAACTTTATTTTACCACGGCTCTCTTAAAAATATTTGATCACATGGCGCCTCTCTTCCATTTTATAAAACACTACAAACACAAAAATTTGTCACATTTTTGTCAAAAAACACTTATTTTGTTTGGAAATCGCTGCTATATACTATAAATTGTATAGTTTGTTTCCCACTTTTTACTAAACTTCCGACAGCAAAATAGGTGGACGGCGAAATAGCGACGGCGAAATAGTCTATGTAAACCGGATTTTTCTAAGTATTGCTCTCAAATTCTGTATTTGTTTTTTATTAAATCGCCTACCACTAATTCTATTAAATTAATTAATTAGTCCCAGATTACATTTAATCGAATACCTAAAGCACCAGTTCAGTTTTCATAAAAACACTTCTAGTGGGCAAATAAATTTAATTTCTTTATCTCGATCTTTTAAAGACGTTTCATTACTATCGATATCAAAGATTTCTTAGTTGGACAAACTTATAATTTGACTGTTAAAACCTTTAAGCCAACACGTACCTATTATTAATTTTATTCACAATCACTTAGTAAACTATCTATTATTAAGTTTTAATAAGCTGGAACTTAGTTAAATTTGGTTTCCGAACCGGTCGGAAACAAATTCTTTACTTCCCAACCAATAGGAAAATAATTACATTCAGTTGAGAATTTAATTTTAAATGAAAAATATCTTTCTGCCTACTAATGAAAATTATGTTTTCAAATATTCGGTAAAAGAAGCCATAATAAATTATTAATTATTGATTATTTATTGATTAATAATTGTGAATAAAATAGTATCCATACCAAGGTGTCATGCTTTAATCAGCCTTGCGCTATAGCTGACTTCTGCGCTTAGTACTTGGATCAAATATTTTATCCCATTGTAGTAATGTAATATTTTACACTACTACGGTACGTAATATTAGTAATTGCGAAACATCCTATAAAAATTTAGTTTTTTAGTTTAAGAGCTTGTCTTTGAAAAATTACCTATACTTGATCTTACTTCATTATATTTATATTTTAGCTTGTGATTTTCATTAACTTGGAATGTATTTTTGTCTTAAGTAAATTTAACAACAACGTTAAAAATAAAGTATATATAATATATTATTTTATATAGTCTTCATTTTTACGTTGGTCAATGACCATTTGAAGTAAAATATAAATCAATAATGTAGCAAAACTACAAAACGTACACCAGAACATTTTCAATCCAATATCCTGTTCGTAAAGCATGCCGGACATTAGCGGTTTGTGACACATATTTAGCCATACATTGAAATATACAAAAAATGCATTTAATGATTTCAATAATGTAAAATATATCATATGAATGTATAATTTGATATACAATTTAATGTATTGTAGAATTTATGTATTATTCTATATTTTCATCAAGTTAAGGTTGGTTTATGCAAAACGCCCACGCACGCACCGCACGCACTGCTCGCATGAAACGCCCCGCACAAAACTCCGCACAAAAATATTGGTTTATGCAGTTCGAATGCGTTTGATGCGTTCTAGTGCGTTTTCTGGTTACAAATTAGAATAAAATCACATTACGGTAGATGGCGCTAATGTTATTTTATTTCATTATTTAAAATTTTTTTAAATCAGGTAATCAAATATTATTATTAGTAATAAATCAGAAAGATAGACTGGTTTCTTTTGTAGGTATTTTCGACCCAAAATATGGTGAGCATGAAAGTTAAGCTTTAGAGTCGATAATTTTTAGAAAATATCACAATAATGAAAAATAAATTAAAAATAAAAATATCAATTATAAGCTAAGGTAACAATTATAATTGATATTTTTATTTTTAATTTATTATTAATATCTAATAATTTTAATTTAGAAAAATAAATTATTAAAAAAAATGAGGAACAAAAATTTACTTTACATCATCTGCAAAAATAAGATTTATAATTACTTTCGCAATTTTAAATTTAAAAAAATTGTACCACAACAATAATATAACTTGAAAAGTTCCTAGCGTTACGCGCTGCAATGAAAACCAAAGATAAAATAAATTTCGAGGTTATGCACGCACGTCACGCACGTCAGCAACGTGCATAAACGCTACCACAGAAATTCAATGTTTCAACTTTATTTGCTTGCGTGCAGTGCGTGTGTCGGCGTCTTGCATAAACCAAGCTTTAAATGTAATTTATTATAATCTTATATCAACAATAAACTTGAAAACCTTACAAAAAGTAAGTAAACGGTACAGTTATTATCTGACAGTTAAAAAAATTTTACAATGAACGTTTTACCTATAATTTATACATTTTTTATCATATCTACATAAACAAATAATAACAATAGTATATTGTTTGGCAAGGGGTGAAACAAAGCGATTTCAGACGAGGGTGAAATTTGCCTGCCCGAGTGAAACGAGGGCTGGCATCACCTTCGTCTGAAATCGCGTTTCACCCCGCGCCACACATACTATTTTTCATATTACCTGCATTGAAACAGAAAATTTTTTTGCATTGAAACTTGTAAAATAAATATTTTAAATTCGAAATTTTTTTGAATCAGCAATAACTCGACAACGGCGCTAGATATCGAAAAACTGAGAAAAAATTTCCCCCCCCTCGTCTCGTACTCACCCCCTGGTGAATTACCGGTAGGAAACCATATGCAAAAATTTAGATCGATCGCGCGCAAAAAAAAATTACTCATAAACAACAATATCGAATTTGACTTTGACGAATCTGACAGCTGTCATACTAATTAAATTTTATTTGAAGTAATGAAAACTTATTTTAATTCTGACAGGGTTGAAATGAAATCGGAAACAGAGTTGGCGGTAAGAAACTTGAGTGTTTATGCCCTCGGGCAGAAACATTTTAATGTTTGACCAATATTCGCAGTGGTCTGAAATTGTCGTGTTTCGACTGTCTTGACAGCTATTGAAACACACTGTTTCAATGCAGGTAATATGAAAAAATATATCTAATAGTTTTTTTTATAAAACATAGTATACCGGGTGACCGACCTCACACCTGATCATAGAAAAATAATATGGGAAATTGATTGTTATCAATTTATTTCTAGCAATTCTTTGTAGTTATTAAATAAATTAATAACAATAACAGAAATAACAAATTATAACAAACTATCTAGTAAGATAGAAGAATTTGTTTTAATTATAATGCTCTTGTAGAAATCGACCCTAAAGGTACGCACAGAGTAAAAGCAGGTTGCCGGTTTCAGATTATCGGCGCCGACAATTCCATGTAGTAACAAATGGAGGTACTCACAGTGCAGTCAGACAAATAAGCGCCGAAAGTCACTGTCGGCGCTGGTATTTATCGGAATGAAGTGCTCAGAGTGCAGGCAGTTTTTTATTAAGCGCCGACTGAAGCTTATAATTCAATGTAAAGCGATGTAAATGAACACGTGGTACAAGTACAAGCAATTAAAGCGGGTAGCCGGTGCCGGCATATTCAGAACAATGAATTATTTTTTGTTTGCGACTGGTTACCAGCTAGCCAGCTACAAAAATTGTTAAGTAACTTTTATACTTATATAATTTTTAATTATAATTAAAACTTCAAAATAACAAATTAATTAAACCAATGAAATACAATAATTATTTTTTGAGCTTTCAGCAAAGGTTTATCGCTTTCGCCAGAAATTTAATTCAATAAAAATTTATATGTTTATATGGAAACCGAAACCTTCGCTGAAAGAAATCCCTGGAATTCTTGGAAATCGATGAAATTCTTTGGAATTTCTCGAAAATCGCTGGAATTCTTTGAAAATAATTGGAAATCATAGAAATCTTTGGAATTCCTTTAAAATTGTTGGAATTCTTGGAAATCTTTGGAATTTCGAGTCTTGTGTATAGAAATTTTACTGGAAATTTATCCCTTGGCATAAATTTTCGATGAGAATATCATAGCATTAAGTCGTAATTCGAAAATAAATTTCAAAAGTACATGAATGTAACGAAGAGTGAGTAATCATTATTCCCGTGTACTCTTTAAGTGTATGAATGAAAAACTTTCCAGTGAAAAACGTCTAGCAAGTATGATGGATATTGAAACTTTAATTGCAGAATGAAATATCTTTACCTCGGATTAGATTGCAACAGGATATTGGGTGTGAGGACGGTGTGACGGATAGACCCAACCAAATTTCTAAATTCTCTGGAGCCACTTGGAATGCCACCACACATATTGGCATTAAAAGTTGGGTCAGCGGTGATACTTCTTCGAAACTTAAAAGCGCCAAATCTGTGCAACGGAATCAGACTGACCATAAAAAAATTGACACCTAATTTGATCCAGGCAACAATCATCAGTGGCAAATTCAAAGGTGAAGATGTGCTGATTCCACGCATACCGATGATTACCAACGATTTACCATTCGAGTTGAAGCGGCTTCAGTTCCCTTTGCGTCTTGCCTTCGCGATTACAATCAACAAAGCACAAGGGCAATCATTGACTATTGCTGGCTTGCACTTGGAGAATTTGTGTTTTTCACACGGCCAATTGTATGTTGCTTGCTCCCGAGTTGGCACACCAAAAAATTTATACATTTATACACCGAACGGAATTACGAATATAGTGTATCCTTTAGCATTACGATGAAATAAAAAAATCTTTTATACACTTTTTTCAATTATTAATGTCTCATTATCATTTAAAATATAGAAACAGAACTCACTGTATCAATTTATTGTAGTATCAAAAAATAATAACTCACTGTATTCACTGATAAAAATTATATAATAATTTTAAATTACAATAAAACAAAAGAAAGCTTTTAGGCAAGACAACGTCTGCCGGGTCAGCTAGTTATTAATAAAATCATAAATAAATAATGAGAGTTATTCATAATTTTATTTAATACAGTAGTAAACAGTAACAGTAACGGTAGCAAAATATAAATTAAAATAAAATCCATAATATTAATCTAAAGGATCATTTTCTTTGTCGGATAATATTAAATCTGAGTGAGAAAAAACGAGGTAAGTTTCTGACAGAGAAAAGCTAAATTGTGAGAAAAAAGATAAGTCAACAACTTAACTTGTTTCACACTTGACTGAAGCTGAAGATTGAGTTACCTCAATATGCGCTTCAAATTAACTACACTTCCTGATGGCAGTTAACTTATTATGTCCTTGTACACAAACGTAGGCCATTAAAATTAGAAGTCAGTTACCTGCATCAAGCTAGCGCCGCCACTTTTGCAAAACCTAAAAATAATTATATGGGAATTTGTGGCTAATTTGTGGCTAATTAGTTGCCGCAATCGCGAATTTATCGCTCTTACCGTTCGCGAGTTACAGCCGTTTGAGAGGTGGCGGCGCTAGCTTGATGTCAAGCTAGCGCCGCCACCACTAAAAACTTACTAAAACCTAAAAATAATTATATGGGAATTTGTGGCTAATTTGTGGCTAATTAGTTGCCGTAATCGCGAATTTATTGCTCTTACCGTTCGCGAGTTACAGCCGTTTGAGAGGTGGTGGCGCTAGCTTGATGTCAAGCTAGCGCCGCCACCACTAAAAACTTACTAAAACCTAAAAATAATTATATGGGAATTTGTGGCTAATTTGTGGCTAATTAGTTGCCGCAATCGCGAATTTATTGCTCTTACCGTTCGCGAGTTACAGCCGTTTGAGAGGTGGCGGCGCTAGCTTGACATCAAGCCAGCGCTGATACTCAAAACAAAATTTTTATAAAATTAAATTGAAATTTCGAATCGAAGCAGAATATGTATAACAATTTTGTAATAAAATTTTTTGTATTTTAATTTAAAATCATTTCTTTAATATTTATTATGTTGGTAATTGTTGATAAATTGTCAATATATAAATTATTTAAGTATTTAATTTAAGTATTAATTTAAGTATTTAATAATTTAATGTAAGTAAATTAAGGCGTAACGAGAACATTAGGCAAAATAAGAATATATTAAAGAACAATCATGAAATCAAGTGGTAGGCCGCAAAGCTCAAGTTTGAATTATTGCAAAAATGTATTGCAAAGTATAAAAACCAAATAATACTACAAAATAATAAAATTGCTTCAAAATCAAGTAAGGTGTGGGAGGAAATTAGCAAAGACTTGGAATATAATGGAAGCTCCAAAACTATTTATACGATGATAATTTGTAACAGAAGAGGTTTGAAAGATTTGCTTTTGGGCAATAATTTAAATAATGTGGAAGATACTTCTGGAAATGCAGTTTCACCTAGCAATGAAGTTAGTAATGTTGAGAATAGCGATGAAAGGTAAGCAAATTTCTAATTTATTTAAATTGGGTAGGCGCATTAACTGTAGTTCTTTTATTAAAATTTTAATTTTATGAATATTTAATATTCATGATTAATTTAACATTTATTCCAAAAAGCACACTTTTTTAAACGCTTGCCATAATGTTTGTTCAGTTGTTTGTTTGGTTGTTTGTTTGTTTGCACATCTATTTCAAGTGTAAATACAAGTATTGAAGAAACTCCTTCGAATATTATACGTTTTACGGTAACAATGCCAAGAAGTGAATATAAAAATTTAATTATAACAAAGAATTATCGTCGAAAAGAAAAAAATAAACCTTCTCTGACGACACGGTGCCAGCAAGTTTTACAGCCAGGTGCATGGCAACATGTTATCACACAGAAAATTTGGGAAAGCACTAAAATACCATGCGGATTTAATTTTCAAGAACATAAACTAAGTGACAACGGAAGGACTGGATTCGATAACGGAGTTTGTGATTGTGGTTCTATTATCAAATTGACTATTGAAAACCCCGAAGAAGATATGTTGACTATTATAAAATGTGAAATCACTGAAAAAAACCTCGGAAGATGTGGAAAACGCTATTTACGAAATCCCATCAGGCGAGAAATTGCAGAAGAAATATCAAAACAATCCATATTAAAATATCGATCCAAAGAAGCCGATAAACTCATGGATGATGGAGATGCAGAACCACCACATCTGTATACATCATCAGTGCTCAGCACATTAAAACACGAACGTAATATTTTGTCACAGTTACACAAATCTCCTTTAATATCTTTGAGAATGTTGCAAGATGGTGTTTTACGACATACAATTCATAATCTTGGATACAATCCTTTTTTTATTCATTATTGGACTAATTTCCAATTAAATGTATATAGAAATTATTGTAAAACTAATAAATCGTCTTCTTCTATATATATATAGATGCTACAGGAAGTTTGGTTCGAAAAATAGAAACGTTGAATTCCGTTACATCTAATGCGATATTTCTGTATATTTGTGTGATAAATCGTGGAATTGGGGAAGAAGAACAATTCTCTGTTTCTCAAATGTTGACCGAAAGGCATACAACTAACAATATACAGTTTTGGTTGTTGGAATGGGTGAGGACAGGTGCACCTCCGCCAAAAGAAGTGGTGAGTGATTATTCCAAAGCAATTTTAATAGCGGCCACTCGTGCTTTTACCGGATTTCTAACATTAGAAGAATATGCAGATGCATGTTTTGAAAGTGATGTAAAGCCTAAATGTTACATAAGAATCGACGTAGCACATTACATCAAGTCTTACTCGAATTTTATGAAAAATAAGAGACGATTGGTTAAAACGTTTTACCTACATGCGCTAGGTAATTTAATACATTGTCGTGATATTTTAGCCGCTGAGAATTTGTTAGAATCAATTTTGATAGTGGCGCGGAGCGAAACCGAAGGAGAAGACGATGAGAATATTTTAACACCTTGTAGTATGGCTAAACTAAAATTGAAAAATTTGTTTGAAAGTGGAAATGTTGATGATATTTTCATAGGAGAGATATCAACCGATGAAAACGAAAACGACGAAGTAGATGATGAAGAAGACGACCGTTCGATTACAGGTAACAGATGGTATAAATGGGGACAAAACATTAACAATAAAGTGGTAAAAATTGTAAACAATTCAAACGGAGAGGGTGTTAACGCGCATTTTTATCCTGAATTAGCCGAACGCTTACTACAAGCAATTAGGTTATTGCCCTTATGGTCCTGCGTTTGTAGAAATCTATTTGAATGCGGGCGTATACCAGCATCTTCTGCATCTGCAGAAAGTGAATTTAACGTAATAAAAAACGGTATTTTTGGTAATGAAAAGACGCCTATGAGAATCGACAACTTTTTATCTATACATGTTGAGTATTTAAATGGCCGATTTAAAATTGCTGCGGCCAACTCTTCAAAGCCACTCAATAAAGATTTAGCATATGATATGGAATCCATCGGTGAACCGAAAAATGGTGGTGACATGATTATTAGTGATGATGATGGGTCCGGCGAAATTGCTCAAGACGCAGAAGATTTTATAAAAAGTGATGATCGTAGTGAAATTGTACAGGAAAATATTGATGAAGTGGAAGATATTGGTATTGGTGATAGGTCCGGCGAAGTTGTACAAGACGCAGAACATTTTATAAAAGTGATGATCGTAGTGAAATTGAACAGGAAAATATTGATGAAGTGGACCATATTGGTATTGGTGATAGGTCCGGCGAAGTTGTACAAGACGCAGAACATTTTATAAACAAGGTGGAACTCGCTTTTGCGACAGTTCTTAGGCTTCTATACATCTACTTTTTCGGTAGGTTAAATTATTTGGGCTTTATTTTATTCCAATTTTTAATGCCTTAATCTTTTAATTAGGTAGATTTTTTTACTATATAAGGAAAACGCTAACATTTTAATATTTTTTTTTTATTTCGACCTTTATAGGTAAATATTTGCAATTTACAAACCACAAATAAAACACAATTCATAATGAAATATTAAAATACCCGAAACACGTACCGAATACCGTATTAGAAACACGTAAAATACCTACTCTAAAAATACAAAATAAGAATATCGGATTAAAAAATATATATGTAAATAATCTGAATAATTAATACCAATCTAAAAATATTCTATATGAAGTAAAATTGTTTTAAGAACGTGCGTTCTGATTGGTTTTGAATTATGCGGACAGACGGACAGACGGACAGACGGACACGGAGCTAGATCATAAGGCTTCTTCCTATACGTTGTATAGAAGCCTAAAAGTGATGATCGTAGTGAAATTGAACAGGAAAATATTGATGAAGTGAACGGTATTGGTGATGGTGAAGAAGTAGATGATCATATCGACTGTCCAGATATGCTGGCTACACGGGAAACAGAAAATTGGCGTGGTTTATCTCAAAACGTACCACGAAATTTGAGGTCCCGATACTTAACACCGATAAGCGGTAATAATTTAGTATTGCATACCAAATTATCAAAAATACCAATCATGAAAAACGGTGGAAACATCGACTTAAAGGATATCAAAATAGCAAAAACATCAATAACTTTAACAAATACCTGCGCTTTTGACAGTATTTTTCAATGCTTTCTTACGATGTCCTTCGATTACGATGAATTAAAGATGATATTTCAAAACGCCAAAGAAAATGATATGTTTTTTGAACTAGTGTCCAACGTATGTGTAAATATAGATTGTTAAATGTATGCATATTGAATTGTAGAGTTGAAGTATTGAATAAAATGTGCTTTATTATTACAAGTTTACTCTTTTATATAATATACAATAAATATAATATTGCAGTTGGTACAACATTATCTTAATTGAATATTTCGAATCTTAGGGCAGACATAACAATGTTTCAATTCAATGAATGCTAGGTTTCAGTGTAAGTACAAAAACTCGGAAAAATCCAGTTTGCTAGGATTACGAAAAGAGAAGAGACGGCCATATATGTCTCAAACCAAACGAAAGAAGTCTAGGGGTGTGGTGTACAAAAATACAAAGAACTCCAGTTTCATTGATTTACGGAAGAGGAAGATATGGTTGTTTATGGGCCAACGTTTACAAAAGAAAGCTAAAAACTCAGAGCATAGTGCAATGCAGGCGGGAAGAAAGAAATACGATGGTCTGCTTAGAAAAGAAAGAAAGTTATCTACTATTCTATCTACTACTATATATAGGGGCTACTATAGATAGGGACTATAGATAGGGACTACTATATTATCACTACTCTTGGCAGAACCAATAATTACAGATCTTAATTCAATTCGATAGTCTGCTTAGAGCAGAAAGACATAACAAATACATATAAAAACTATAAATTAAAAACATTTAGTACTTCGTTGCAAACCCTTTTGCAGCGATAACAGCTTTACATCATGATTGCATAGAGTCGACCAGCTTCTCTAAACGTTCTAATAGTATTTTTGATCATTCTCTCTGTAATGCTTCCCATAATTTAGTGGTATTACTGTAAGTTTCACTTCTTATTCCACGTTCGAGCTCTTCCCACAAGTGCTCTATGGGATTCAAATCTGGAGATTGACTGGGCCATTCTAAAAGGCGAATTTTACCTTTGTTCATATACTCCCTAACATGCTTCAAAGTATGTTTTGGGTCATTATCCTGCTGAAATATCCAGCCGCGTGGCATTTTTCTCTTTCCATGTTGTAGCCTTATAGCATATGATTCCTCAGTATGTCGGCATACATAAACCGATCCATAATACCATCAATTTTGTGTAGAAATCCAACGCCATCACGAGAAAAGCAACCCCACACCATGATAAGAACAGGAACTCTTGGGTATTTGGGGAGATATTAGAGATGCCAAGATTGGTTCTGATAAGACGGGCTTGTCGGAGCATCCCCACACCATGATGTTCCGTCCGCCATGTTTTATAGTAGGAACTTGATATTTAATATCATGTCTTTTACCTTTTGGACGTCGGATATACTTAATACCATCCGAGGAAAACAAATTAAACTTACTTTCGTCACTCCAAAGAATTTTGGACCAATCTTTCTTTTCCCAGTGTAAGTGATCTTTAGCAAACTTCAGACGGGCTCTCCGATTCTTCTTTGATATAAGCGGCTTCTTAGAAGGACGTCTGCCAAATAGTTCAGCTACATAGAGTCGACGTTTCGCTGTCGAAACATGTATCTTTTCTTCGCGATTTTCGTTAAAATTTTGAACAATCTGTGTAGCTGTTAGACGAGGATTCTTTATTGCTTCACAAACGATCATTTTATCTTCTCTTTTGGTGGTTTTTCGTGGTCGCCCTGTTCTTGGACGCGTCTCTGCTGATCCATACTTATTATTTTTATGACACCAGAGACTTATTGTTTGATTTGGAATGTCAAATTCGCGTGCTGCTGCTCCCAATGATTTTTCATTTTTTAACCATTTAAGAACCGTGTTTTTTAAATCTTCTGAATATTCATTATTTCTGGGCATGTCGATGTATTACCAAGAAAGATATATTTTAATCAAATTAACTTCAGTTACACGTCTATTAACGTTTATTAATGTCTTGATGTTATGCCAATTTACTTTTGAACCCTGAATAAAATTCAATTCGCTTATATACTTTTTTTGTTAAGTACCAATTAAAAATTGTATACCTTAAACTACGTATTAATGTACATACTTTTAGAAAATATATGATAGTCCACTAAATAATTTCTATTTTTATAATTTTTAAAAAAAAACTGTTTGCCAACTTACTTTTGATCGCTACTGTATATAAGCGAATATAGCGACCAAATTCTTTTTTTAACGTTTAACGAGCTTTATAGTTGAATATAAACCTTTTCCATTCTTAGCAAGAAGACAAGTTTTAACAACCTTTATAATAAGCTGATTTTCATCACCCTTAGAGAAAATGTTTACATGTAATAAAATTCACAAACTAATTTTGTAATACAAACGCCACGATAGCTTCTGCCGCTTGAGTAAATCTCAAAAAGTTGTTCTACAGATTTATTTATATCATGCCTTTCATTTTTACTTTTCTAAAGCTATTAAACTGAGCCAGTTTATTACACCGTTATTTTATACTATTGATGATTTTTAATAAAATAAAAATCCATCGGTTGACGTCAACTTCAATCGAGTTACAATGTTGTGAATAATTTTATAATCTTTTATTTTTTGAGCTTAATTTCAATTTGTAATATTGTAATTTGAACTATAACCTTTAAACTAATTGGGACAGTTCAAGTAGTAAACGGCAAATTTTTACAATTCAATCTAAACTAGGAGATTTTCTAATCGACTACCTTTGGTTTAACATGCTACGAGTTTCTTTTAAGAAGATAAAGAAAGCATGTTAAAGCGAGAATTGACACTATTATAGGTTCAAAAAAAACTTCGTTGTCTTTAAGAATAACACTAAGAATAATGATAAATATCTCGTTTAAAAAAAGGTACCTACCCTTAATTGAATTGAAAAAAAAACAACTTTATTCTAAAATAACCCTAATCAAACTAAAAGTAGTTACCGGAATTCTACTTTCTCTAGCCATGAAGAAATTTTGTTAATACATAATTATATATTATAATAATTATATAACTTTAGAGCATTCAAAATGGTAAGTTTCATAAAAATCAAATACTAAAAGGAAAGCAATATAAAAAATTAATTACTCAAAAATTTTACAGCTGTTTTTATTGCTTGTACAACTCAGTAAACCTAAATGATTATTGTTAATTTCTAGTTTTCATAAACAGCAGTTTACTTTATTTTAGTATATTAATATCTCGAACGGTAAGTACAATTTACCGGCCGATACCATGTTTGGAGACTGAGGGACGCGTAGCGTCAGAAACCAGTAAATTCCTTAGCATTTGTCATTGTAAAGTATTTAAATTAATGCTGATGCCAAATCATTGTCTGATTTGTGAAATTGTGAATGTTTTTACTTTTAATTTTATTTATTATACTTACTTACTGTTCAAAGAACGGTTACTTACTTACCATTGTTTTAGTCGCAGCAACCAGTAAATTCAACTTACCGTCATAGAAACACTATTGGTAAATAAACAAAATACTCCGATTGTTCAAAAAATAGTGTAATGAGAACTTGAATTTGCGCTTAAGGATGTATAGGGAACAAAAAAATAAGAAAGTAAAACATCTACTATATGGTTTTGCGTAAGAGTCTGTTTTTAGGGATATTCACAAGGTACAAACAGTAAAATACTCGTCTCTATAGATATCTAAACCGAAATCTTAAGAAATATTAAGAAAATCTTATAACGTAAAACGTTTTATGTAAAACAACATCTTTTCAAATATTAGCTTAATAGTAGGTATATTGTTTGGCAAGGGGTGAAACAAAGCGATTTCAGACGAGGGTGAAATTTGCCTGCCCGAGTGAAGCGAGGGCTGGCATCACCTTCGTCTGAAATCGCGTTTCACTCCGCGCCACACATACTATTTTTCATATTACCTGCATTGAAACAGAAAATTTTTTTGCATTGAAACTTGTAAAATAAATATTTTAAATTCGAAAATTTTTTGAATCAGCAATAACTCGACAACGGCGCTAGATATCGAAAAACTGAGAAAAAATTTCCCCCCCCCCCTCGTCTCGTACTCACCCCCCAGTGAATTATCGGTAGGAAGCCATATGAAAAAATTTAGATCGATCGCGCGCAAAAAAAAAATTACTTATAAACAACAATATCGAATTAATCTGACAGCTGTCATACTAATTAAATTTTATTTTAAGTAATAAAAAATTATTTTAATTTTGACAGGGTTGAAATGAAATCGGAAACAGAGTTGGCGGTAAGAAACTTGAGTGTTTCTGCCCTCGGGCAGAAACATTTTAATGTTTGACCAAAATTCGCAGTGGTCTGAAATTGTCGTGTTTCGACTGTCTTGACAGCTATTGAAACACACTGTTTCAATGCAGGTAATATGAAAAAAATATGGAAAAAGTCTGAGTTTTTAAAATATTTTTGTAATTATAAGTAGTTAATAGAAGCAAGTTTCAAAATAATTTTATCCTTGTTCAGTATGTTCTCGAGAAATTAATTATAAGCTACAACCGATACAATATTGTCAAGTTCAAATCTCCAAAAATTATACAGATATCGACGTTAAAAGACCCTTAAGATTATTTAAAACTTATTGTTGGTGTTATTAATATCACGAACGTATAACATATCTCAATTTTTATCGATCTTTTAATAACAAATATCAATTTCTACTAATAAATAATTTTTATTACTAATAAAAGCTACTACTACATATTTTTATTTTATTAGGTTGAATTGCCGGGATAGTCACTTGCAAAATGTTTGTTATAATAAATTTAATATTACCCTAGTTGTTGAAATTTTTTAATTCCTAGTCGTATCAACAAAAATGCAGGTGAATTCCGTATATTTTCCTCGGAGTTCTTAATGGTGTTTGGTATTGTGATTTCTTATGACAAAGCTTTTATGTAAGCTTTGTGAAATAGTTCGCGAACAATTATTGCATTATTTTTAAAGTCAGTCTTTAATCAGCCATCTACAGCCACACTTGCCTTCTTGTGCTTTTGTTTACTTTGGCGGGTACGCGTACATTAACATTGCTAAGAAAACACGTATTAAATTTAATCAGCACAATTAAGTAATTATATTTTTCAATGTTGGAAAAAGTGGCATCGCAGCGATTAATATTTAAAAATTTTTTTTGCGTTAATGCATGATTACGAAATAGTTTTGAAGAAAGGATAAATCAGCAATTTGTATTTCTATTGCTCTTATTTGAAGGATACTCAAGTTGCGGCAACATTGCAACTTTTCAATACTTATTACCGAACTTAGAACTAGCGACTTGGTTAATCAACAAAAAAACTACTACTCTGTAAATACTTTTGTGTGTAAATTAAATTTTATAGTTCAATAATCAATTGTTAAGTGCCTATGTGAATCATTTAAGTCGAATTACCCGTATGTTTAATTTTAAATACGTATGTATATTTTTAAGTCATAAACTGTTTAATTGTAAGATCCTCTCAATGATTTTGTTTTAGGTCAATAATAGTTATTAGAAATTAGTAATCATCAATACATATTATGTATGTATTTTATACACACGGTGCACCGGAAAATATTTTAAATTACTTCACAAATCTGCAGAATAAATTAATCGTTCCCTAATAATTATAGTCAATAATTAAATCAAGTAACAATTTTGATAACAATTTCAGTTCCACCTAATTTATTATTATTCTTTATTATGTTAGTTTTGTATCATAGTTATTGTAATTTGATAATGACCAATTGAATGAATTGTGGTGTTTGTAAGGACATATGGACATTCGCGGATAATTAGCTTAAGTTATAATACTCAAAGAATGGTGTATTTATTGATCATTATAATATTATGTAACCCCACAATGGCGCAGTTTTATGAAAATAGAACTAATATTATGTAATATTATGTAAATGTTACGGAAAAAGTTACGTAACTGGAAAATGTATACCTTTACCGGTAAATGTAAACATGTGAACATGTACCTTGGTAAAAGTGAGTCGACGAATGCAATTTGTTATAAAAAGAATCAATATTACAATTAACAAAAAAAGATAATTAAATATATTCGAAATGCTACAGTAATAATCCGTGCTGAAATATAAATTAATTTAATTATGTATTATGCTGTTTTTAGTCTTCAATTAGTTTAATACTATTAATTTAAAACTTAAATATATATTTTCTCATATTTAAATTTGTTTGAATGAATATCGAAGTTAATATTTTGAATTATTATTTGAATTAAATTTGAAAATTAACTTGTTGTAAAGTCTCAAAATACTTTTCCCAACATTACTTGGTACATGTGCAGATATTCCCAATTCTATTTGAAAAAGTCTAATTGGGTGTACATTTACCATAAGCGTTGGCAGAAGTGCACATTTACCGGAAAATGTGAACTTTTATCGGTATATGTACTTTTCCCGTATCATAATTATATACACCGTAGAGAACTCACTGTAAGGGGGGGGAAATGACTATAGTCATAAATCACAATGAAAGATTTAAACGAAATACGTATATATATACATATTAATTGTTGTAAAACCAAACCAAGCCATGCCGCTCCTTATCGAGATTACTATACTATTCGTGACTTCATTTTACCATGATGAACTGTATGTTAAATGCTGACGTACTTAACAATAAGTAACAATAAATAATTGTACTAAATATAAATTGCATGGTTGAAAAATGTTTTAATATAAAGCTATAAAACTTTTTCTGAAAAACTTAAAACAATATCTACTTATCAATTTCAATGTACAGAGCGTGCAGAGTAACCATAAGTAATAGTTGTTTTAACAGTACATTTAAAACAATAAAACACAATTGATTTTTGGGTAATATTTCTTGGCGAGTTGGAGAAATACTATGTAAAGTTGGGTTTAAAATCTTATATTATTTATTTCTACACAACATGTTTCATGCTACTAGTGCATATCTTCAAATGGTTTTACAAAAAAAATATTGATTTTATAAATTACAATTTGAAATTGAAATACATACCTTAAGTTGTTTAAATTAAAATTGAATTGATTATGAAATAATTAAGATAGGTAGATAAATATTTTAAATTAGCTAAGTAAACGGGGTAAGGTAAACTGCACTCCAAAACGACCTGCAAATGGTAAACTGCACTCCAGGTAAACTGCACGAAATTTTACAAAGTGGTAAACTGCACTCCGAGCATTTTTCAGGTAAGTTGCACCCCAAAATTACCTGCATAATGGTAAGCTGCACTCTAAGCATTTAATTACTGGATTATCATTAAGATTATAGTTAAATATTGATCCTTTAATTAATTCATTACCAACTGAGAAATTTTATTATACATAATATGAAATATTGTTTAAATATGTTATACAAAAAATTACATATTATTTAGAACAATTTACGAGGACACAAGAGAATGTCAGAACTTACATTTACAACGAGCGAACAAGGCAAGCCCTTACTACTTTTTCGACAAAACAAATTTTATATGGAAGACAGATTTGAAATACGCTAAAAAAAATGTTTACAACATGCGGCTTCTTAGTATGGATACTCTTCCGAAAAATATTGCAGAAGTGCATCAAAAGCTAAAAAAGATGGAAGTAAAAACTGGGTAAGGTGAAAATTTTGTAACATTTAACGATGAACATTCTAATATTATTATAGTTTCGTGCTGCACTAATTTGGCTGCTTTGGCGACAGCTGAATCTGATGGATGGATGATGGACATGGACGGCACATTTGAATATTGTACCAAATTCTTCCACCAATTGTTTACCATCCATGGCCTTTTTAATGGCCATTACATACTGTTAGTATTTTGTTTATTGCCAGATAAGAAACAAGCGACATACCTCAATTGTCTTCGACAAGTATGCACACTGGGTACTTCCTTTTTAATGGATGACAGTTTTTTTGAAATATTTCAACTCTTCCAAATACAGAGAATAGTTACTGATTTTGAAGTAGCGATCAGAAACGCGCGTGCAATTCAATGGCCAGAAGCTTCCATAGAAGGTTGAAGGTTTCATCTTGGCCAAGATAGTACCGTGCTCTCCAAAAGAACGGCCCCAAGCAACAAAATAGGTCTAAATTACGTTTATTCGACCTTCTGATAGGTATAAAGGGTGTATGACCAAGCTCAATTTACGTCATATAGACGTCGAGAGAAGGT
Organism: Cantharis rufa; assembly: GCA_947369205.1. Taxonomy (NCBI): domain Eukaryota; kingdom Metazoa; phylum Arthropoda; class Insecta; order Coleoptera; family Cantharidae; genus Cantharis; species Cantharis rufa. The sequence goes on from OX376303.1 coordinate 36,010,999, forward strand.
AAGTGGGGAATTAAGTTGTAGTAATTTGACGGTCGAAATTAAGTAATGCAAGGCATTTCGCCCTATAAGTCATAGTCTCATTTGGTCAAATAGACTAACATTAGGTCGAATATTGGTAATATTTTGGTAATATCTTGGTAATTTTGACTTAATTCTAACCAATTTTCGCCCTGTTATTTTGACAACGCAGCCTTTGCCTTCGAAACGTCTAAACGGCAGCGTTGTACATCACGAAAATATATAATAGTAGGTACAATCCTTAACTCTTTCTAAAAGGCGGTGCTTATGTTACAGAAATAACATGGCGACCAGAGAATAAAACTTGGAATAAAACATCAACATATATTTCACAGTGAAACCGAATATCGCGTGACATGACAGAAATATAAGTACGAAAGAAAATTTTTTGTACAGATTTTCATTTTAGATCACTAAAATTAATGCGCTTTCAATAATATATAATTTAAATAATTATTAATTATTTTTTAATTATTTAGCAATAATACTATATTTTGCATTTAGTACGCTAAAAATATATTAATCTCACACCTACAAGAAAATTATCGTTTAATAGACTGTTTTTTGATTGTTAGTCAAGCCGAAAGATTTGGTATGGTTTATTTTGTAACGCCTCATTTTTCCAAGCGTAAAAATGTATCATGGAGGACATATTAATTCTCATAAAGTTGACTGATTTCCAATTTTCGACCAATAGGTCGAATTTCCTTAATGTGAAGAAGAAAAGCCTAACTTTGAAAACAGATTTCCCTAATCAAGGCATTTGTACTTCAAAGTCGTTGACTTTGAAGTCGTCTTGTCGACTAATAAGGCATTCTGACTAATAAGCCCAATTTTCCTATTTATAAGTTAGTTTGACTTCAAAGTTTAAAAATTAAGAAAGTTAAAAATAAAATTTTAAAATCGAGAATGCTGGGTCCGAGCCATTAAAATATACCTAGATAGAGTATTGCTATGCTAATAATACACAGATGTGTTTTGAAGCAAAATTTAAGCAGTACTGTAGGTAAACATAACGACACGTGTTATGTCTAATGTCCAGTGGCGTACTGTATATATTTTGTTCTATTAAGAAGTGACCACCAGTTTTATAGTTAAAATAAGTAACACTTTTAAGGATGCGTGGAAGGGACAAAGATAATTTTATAAGCCAAGAATATTTTATCTTATCCTAAGGAAATCTTATAGAATCCTACCTTACCAACCGTACGCAAAAGGTATCAATTGATAATGGAACAAACGTCGAAATATCCAATGAAAAAGTTATCTCACTGGGTGTCCCCCAGGGGAGCCTACTAGCACCGTTACTGTTTCTGTGTTACATAAATGACCTTCCAAATTACGTTGAAGAAAACAACAGCCATCTTTTGATGTATGCAGATGATACGAATGTATTAGTACACAGCAAGAATACTTCGGAACTACAACAGGCGGTAGGCGAGAGCTTACAGCGCGTTAATGAATGGCTGAGTTGTAATCGTCTCATTCTCAATGAAGGCAAATCGGAAATGTTAACATTCCGTGCAACATACAAAGAGACTACACCTATAAAAATTGATGGCATACTATCAACATCAGTTACTAAGTTTCTAGGAGTGTACATGGACGAATCACTTTCATGGAAGACACACATCCAGCGCCTGAGCTCAAAGCTTTGCTCAGTGTGTTTCGGTATACGTGTACTATCCAAAATTTGCTCAACCCAAACAATGCGGACGGTTTACTACGCCAACTTTTATTCTCTGCTACAATACGGAATCACCCTCTGGGGTAGTTGTTCATCAATTGAGTCTATTTTCGTGATTCAAAAACGTGCGATCCGTCTAATATTATGGAATATCTGGGGTAGGTTCATGTCGAGGAATTTTCAAACAAGAAAATCTACTTACTACATACTCACTATTATACATCTACAAATGCATAATGTACACAGTCATGAATAATCACCATCTTCAACATCTAGAAAAAGTAAACATCTACAATACAAGACCAGTTTCGAAAATCCCTATACCAGCTCATCGGTTGGCCTCCTTTGAAAAGGGGGTACATTATACTGGTATTAAATTCTTCAATGCTCTACCCGAAGACCTTCATCGGGAAGCCGCCGACCTAAAGCTATCCAAGACAAGACTATTCCAATATCTAGTAGACTCAGAACCTCATTCAATCAAGGAATTTTTAAATTAATTCAAGAAACTTTGTTGGCAAGGACACAAACTTCTCTCACACTACTCAAGTAATAAGCTTCATCTGACGACTTCGAACGCAATGCAGTATTGTTTGTAGAGTTTTGAAATAAAGTGCTTATTATTAATATTATTTTATTTTAAATTTGGTATTTACATAAATCATAAAACAGCGGTATCAAGCAATTTTTCACACGCCCTCCAGTTGCGTTTAAATTTTACAAATTTTTGAATCCTCCAGGAGAAGCTATAGTTTTCATCCAGTGACTTTAAACTGTCAGTCTTGAATGTATTCGATGGAAGAATAAGGGCCCGGACATTAAATGGACCCGGCTCTGTCACGATCAGAAAAATAAAATAATTTAATTCGAAATAAAATTTGCACCCTTCCCCTTAACCTTCTTTGTATTATATGAAATAAAAAAAAAACTTTCAAACAGCAAAATAGTATGTTTTTGGGACGCCGGTGACCGTAAAGGGCCCAACACCCAAAATAGCGCCACAAAATTTTTTTAAATGTAATTTTAATTTTACAATTAGGCCCACACTAGTTAGACGCGCCGGAATTTTTTATGGCGAATCTTTCATTTACCAATATAGATAATTTGAAGTTAATTAGTGTAAAAATGAATTTAGAGTAAAATTAATTAATTCAAACTCAAAATAACAAATGAACAATTTGATTGGTTCCTTGATTAATTTGTCGGCCGGATTCATTATCCGATTGCTATCTCAAGGTGAAGAAATCGGGCATAAGTCGAACCTCCATTGTACAACGAGAAAAATTCGAAAAATAGAAAATTCTAGTTAGAGACACAGTTTTTAACGTAAAATGTAATCTTGATGCAAATAGTATTTCTTTAAAACAAAGTGTCATGTTCGTGTTGAACAATTATTACCCGGTTGTAATATTTGTTGTGAAATAAACACTTTCCTCAAGTATTTTATAGGTTAACCTTTAGATTACCACGTGGGGTATTTTACATAACCCAATTTTGGTTTTCTGATTGTAGCTTTACTCATAATATTTAAAAAAAAAATTTTTTCTAGCTACTTAACTTTTCTTTTATGCCGGTTAAACCCATATAAACAGATTTTCAAAATACAAAAGAAATGTGGCTTAAAAAATTTTTTTGCTTGATTATTTACTTTTGCCATTCACGTATTTTCTTTTTTTGGCCGTTTTATGTAAAGATCTTTAGAAAATACAATGTACCAAAATGATCGTTAGTGTAGACAACATGAATTAATCAAAGCATATAAATTCTTTTTTTTACAGAAAATTATTTTTTTTTAATAATTTGTTTTAGGACTAGCACTAAATAAAAATTTTTTTTTTGTATAAACGTTCTTTACTTAACCATCCAAATAACTTCTGATAAATATTAGTTTCAAAAATCAATAGTCTTTTGTTAGCTTGATTTTTATTTACGTCGTAATCTAAAGGTTAAAGTAACCGACAACAAAGTTCTTAGAGTCTAAAGACAAATAACTAACTTTCAGGGCAATTTTGGTGGAAATTTCGACCTAACCTCAGACCGGTTTTCCTTATAGGTAATTTTCTGTGGTAATTTCAACTTTATGGTTAGCTCTGGATGACCATAAAGGTTTATTTTGTGCCTTAAATATTTCCTATTATTTAAGTCAACCACACAGCACTTATATATAGTAAAAATACGTAATTCTGACCAATTAAGTCATTTCGGCTATGAGGTTGAAATTAGGTAATACACATAGGTCACATTTCCTTCAAATGAGACTCTAATTTAACTTATAAGTAGAATTGACTTTGAAGGCATATCTTTGATAAAAGTTTGGTAATTTATAGCTTAATATTATAACCTTTAAGTCACTTAACTTAACTTTGAAGGCATTTCCTAGGTTTAAACTACATAATGTTTGACCTGTACACAAGACTTCAAACGCTATCTGACTTTTAAGACATTTTTTATCTCGAAAATTGGTTATTTTTTGCTTAAATTGGGCAATCTTACTTTGGTTTAGTCAAGCTGCCCTGCTTTGCTGCTTGGGGCCTAGCTTCATACTATCAAGATTTAGAATCTGAAGTTGGTAGGTGGTTGCGCTACTGCTTTGGATTAAAGTTTTTGAAACAGGACAACGTTTTGGAAACTTACTATGACTTAATAGAAATTAAGCCGGTTAATGCGAATCTCAACAAGTTCTATGATTATTTATTCACGTACTATGTGGGTACAGCAGCAGTTTTTCATCCAATTGTTTGGTCTAAGGCGTCTGCGGATTTGATTTCAACAACTAATATATGAATCATGCCATGCCGCATTTAGGCAAAATTTTAATTCCATTCACCCTAATATATACAATTTTGTTGATGGTCTTATACAAACAACACAAAGTTTACATAGCCTTGAATAGTGTTGAAAAAACACCTGCGCATAACGCTACTTCTAAACAGAGGCAAACAATTGTTAGTAATTTACTTCGGAAATACGAAAGTCAAGAAATATCACGATTGCAATTTGTAAAAACTGTCTCGCTTTACAGTACCCCTCCCATTCATTAATTGCCATACGTGTCATTCGTTATTTTTTGGTTACCAATTTTATATTTATTGTTTAAATTTTTTAATTTTAGTTTTTTAAATAAACAAACACTTAACATTTTCGTTCATTTCTGATTTAATTTTATGTTTTTATTTATTGTTAAACATATCTACATTTTGGTTAATTTTTGGCATTTTGCAATCTAGGCTAACTACGGCCCTGCATACGGCAGGGCTAATTTTTAACTTAATTTAAATTTTTGTTAAATATATCTTCGTTTAGGTTAATTTTTGGGATTTTGGAATCTAGCCTAACTACGGCCCTGCTTACGGCAGGGCTAATTTTTGATTTTATTTAAATTTTTGTTTATAGTTAAGCAATAATCCTAACAAATTTTGGGATTACGACGGGTGCGGCTTACGCACCTCGACACTACCTACTAATGGTAAACTGCACGAATTTGGAGTGCAGTTTACCACGGGGATTAAAATTCCTCTCTTTTGCTCGGAGTGCAGTTTACCATTTTGTTTTACCGTTACTTTAAGTCGTTCGTGCAGTTTACCATCACTCACTACTTCTTCTCTTTAATCATTGGCTAATTTGCCCAAAATAGACCAGGTTATACAATCTTTGCATTCGATCTTATAAACAACTCCAGGTATTTTTCTCATGTGGAATGGGGTCTTTCAGGTTGGAGTAATGTAAATCTAAGTTGTTTTGGGATCTAAAAGAGGTTTTGACATTAATACATTAATGCCCGTACTTATAGTCATGGATTGAACCGAGAATCGAGATCAATTCTCGAAATAACAGCTGTTGCTACGATACGGTCTAAATTCCAGTAATCTCATTGGTAAATTCTAGGATCATTTTGAGTCTCGGATTGATCCGTGACTATAAGTACGGGCATAAGAGGTTTTTTTGTAAATGCAAATGTATATAATTTTTATAAGTGTACGTTCAATTTTGTGTATAGCTCTGTATGCGATTTTTGCAAACTCTTTCATCATCTATATCGTCATTTTTTTCGAAATCATGAATTATAAATCCATTTTGAGTGGCTGTTAGATAGATTTTATTTGCGATAAAATAACATTTCGAGTCTATCCTACAGAAATTGCTTTTGCCTATTTTAGATATAATTTACCACATAATTTGTTGTGTTAGTTAATTGTACTATCTAATATTTTATGATAAGCTAAATTCAGTTTATACATTAATTCATTAACTCACTAAACTCAAAAATTATGTTACTTTCTGTTTCGTCTTTTTCATTTTACGTCTTTATACTAATATCAACTTTCTGTTCGCCATTTTTCACTTCCTTAAAGTCTACTAAAGCTTCATTTTTCCACTTTTTAATGCTGCGAAAACAACACCTTTACCTTATCGTTTGCTAAAAGAACGTAATTCTCTTAAGTTAATACCCAGTATTGTATTTCATCATTTCATCTCGGCTGGGGTTTGAATAAAAACAATTTTAAAAGCTGATGCAGACAGGACGACTTCTATTTTTAGGTTGAACAACAAAGTTGGTACAAGACGCGTAGAAGGTAAGGAAAATTGATGAAATTGTGCAAGATAAAAAAGTAACCTTGAATTTTTGTTAAAGAATAAAACAAATATCTACATACCCAGTTCCCCAGTTATCCAAATGAAGTTTCTCACATGTTTAGTGCAGAAATATGTATTTTTAAAAGTAACAGTAAACAATCATTTGCTGATTTATTATTTTAACGTTGATACTAAATAACTACTATACGGTAAAATGAATCAATTTCAAAAATATATATATACTATAAATAGTGCTTTCATCTTGTAATGTAGCAAAATTATTATGTATTACAACAATAAATTGATATTTTTAAGTGATATGTATGTTGTACTCATATATTTGTATTATGTATTCATAATATAAATTGTTTAAATTTAGCTAACAATATTATTTAGTATTTCATTGGATCCTTCATTAATTTCAGCTTTCTACAAAGTGAAAAGAACAAACTCACTGACCCTGAATTGAGTACTTGACATCTTAAAAAATTCAGACTAAACTTTTATCAAGCAGAAAAATTATAAGGTTCAAAATATTTAACAAAAATTTACAAAACGATAAATCGAAAGACTATCATAAAAACAACACTTATACAATCAAACCACGTGCACTGCAGTGAATAAAAACAAAATCGTCAAATAATATCGCCATAAAAATTTTGGGTGCAACAAAATCTGGGAATATTCGAAGTCGGGAATAATCGCTCTTGCTTGAAATTAAAATACCTAAAAGCATGTTTCATAACTTCATTCATTCAGCTGTTAAGTTTTTTCTTTTAGTTTAATAACTTAAATTATTTCAGCCTACGCTATGGTTCTAAAAATCTTTACATTGTCATGCTGCACCATGTATTGTAAGAAAACGTTGCCTTATTATATAAAAACTTTTCGTACACCCAGAAAATCACGGTAAATTTAGGTATATGAGTCCCAAATGGAACACTAGCTCAATATTTTTTATTCGGAGGCTAGAAAGAAAATTTTCTGAACACGATTTGTTTTTCAATAGAAGTAAAAAGACAACAATCTTGAAAATTATAGAATATAGTGAATAATTTAATTTAACTACACACACACGTAAATTATCTACAGTATAAAATGAATTAACTTAATTACTTAAATGATAACTTCAAAGTGTACAGATGTGGTGCACTCCGTAACCACAATGGTTTCATAGAAATAAAAAAAATAGGCTCGAAATACACATACAACAAACTTAAATGGATCTGCTTCTAATGTCTCATTGCACTGTTTATCTAAAATAAAATAAACCAACTCTTCAACTCACACGGTATCAGACCACCACAAAAATTTGAAGTTTTTAAGATAACGGCGCTGTTTCACAAAACCTGGCAAACAAAAGGAAACACCATTGTAACTGTATGCAAAACTTGAATGGGTAACCGCAAAATAATCCGAAATAAGAAACAAAATGAAATTTCGCGCTAGCCTTCCGTTTTTTGAAATTAATTTTTTTTATTGTTCTCGGTTGTTCCTGATTTGTTTTCAATTGCTCTATAAAAATAAAATTTCCCAATCTAATAACAACCGCATAAATTGCGGAATGAATTGCGAAGAAAAAATTGCTATGGTGATAATATATCAACACCTTGCTTACATTAAATATAGAAATAAGTAAATATTATTTTTTTCTTCAAGGCGCCTGATAATATTTTTACCTAATTATAAAATAGAGTCAAAAGTAGGTACTAAGGAAACTAACAGGACACTTGAGAACAAATAATGAAGAACAACATAGACAACAAAAAAAGAAAATTATAAGTTCAAAGAAATAAAAATGCCCAAATATTTCATTTCGCTATTTAATAATTGTAAAATTTTATTTTACAGAACAATTGAGAGAAAATCAGTAATAGCCGAGAACAACAAAAAAAATTTTATTTTTAAAAAGGAGAGCTGGTAGGAAAAACTGTTTTTGCTTTTATTTGAGATATAAAAAAAACATCGGAATAATCGAGAACAAATGAAGAATAATCGAGAACAACAAAATTTTTTGAAAAAAGGAAAGTTCATAGGTTTCAGATCTGTTCAGATCTAAGGGCACTGGAATAATATTTTAGTAGGGTACTAAGCCTTGATGAATATACACTCATATGCTATAGATCAAATTTGAACTTTTAGATCACAGTATATAGTGTTGTTGGGGCTACCAGGCCTGAAATCGCGGTTTTCCTATTCGTAGTCCGTCTAGATTTTGTTACAAACCCCTGAAACTAAAGTCAAAAACTCCAATAAAACACAAACTGCCCCGGCTCAACTGATGACTCACTCGGGCGTGGTTGAATAGTTAGGAAAGTCAAAAAAAGACAAAATACACATAACAATATTTAATCCTTCAAAATCATGTTTACAACCTTTTCTAAAATTTTACTAATTATTCTTTAACCATAAAAAATCAAACAATCTAATCCAATAATTAAAGTTAAACTGATCACATCCAAATTTAAACCCCAAGTTTACTCGGCAGTGGTCGTCACCACACCTTTTTAAATTCCCTGAAATAAACAACTTTACTTGCTACTGAAATTATTACATACTAAAACAATACAAATAATTCCATTCCACCTGAAGGGTGAAATGGAATAAACAGTTTTGTGACTTATTTAGGTCAAACAAAATTACTACGTCATAATCGTTATTTCTACTCTGTGCTGGAAGATACAATGAAAATAATGCCAGAAAGAGAGATAACTATGATAGTAGGAGATTTCAATGCCAAGGTGGGCAAAAAGGCCCGAGTGAGAGGAAGTCACGGGCAGCATGTGGGAGAATTTGGTTTGGGAACCCGAAACGAACGAGGAGAAAGACTGATTAACTTCTGCGCAGGCAATAGATTGATCGTTGCAAACACTATGTTCAAAAACCATCCCCGACATCTATATACATGGAGATCGCCTGGAGAAAGATTTCGAAATAAGATTGACTACATCCTGATCAAACAGAGATGGAGAAGCTCCTTGAAAGACATGAAAACTTATCCAGGAGCCGATTGCGGGACCGACCACCAGCTGCTAGTTGCCGAGTTTCGTCTCAAACTCAAATGCACATCCAAGAAAGGCACACAAAGAAATCGATGGCATTTATACAATAACGAAACGTTTAGAACAGAAGCACAGATGGCCCTGGAAAACATGCCTGATGAAAGCGAGAATGATCTCGATGCCAACGATCTGTGGGAGATAATGAAAAAAAAGCTAAATGACGCCGCTAGAAAGTCAAATGTAGGCAACACAAAGAGAGATAATAACAATTACAGAAAACCATGGATATCGAATGAGACCTGGAAGATAATTGAAGAAAGGAAGAAGCTAAAATCCCAAGGCATGACACGAAATAACTGCAAAGCTTACACCGAATACTGCAGACTTATAAAAAAAGGATCTCGAAAAGGCAAAGAGCTATATCTTAGGGATATGTGTCAAGAAGTAGAAGCCCACTCGAACAGAAATGAGACTGGAGATTTGTTCCGGAAAATACGCACGATCGCTCGCGAATTCAAACCAAGAACAAACACCATACATGACGAAAAGGGTATGGCAATAACCAACTTTGAAGGCGTGCTTGAACGATGGAAACAGTATTGCGAAGATCTGATGAAGGGAGAAACAGACGCACAGGTCAACATCGAGAATATGGAAAACATGGAACACGAACCGGACATTCTCAAATCGGAAATCGCTGCGGCCATAGTGGCACTCAAAAGAAACAAAACGTCAGGAGATGACGAAATCGTGGCAGAAATGATTAAGGCATCTGGGCAGCAGGGTATTAATATGCTACACTGTATATGTAACAAGGTATGGCATTCAGGAAGATGGCCTGACGATTGGGTAAAATCTATATTCGTACCAATACACAAGAAAGGACCAAAAAACAAATGTAACAACTACCGAACAATTGCTCTTATCTCACATGCCAGTAAGGTGCTGCTATGGATTATCAACGAGAGACTTTTAAAGCATACATACATCCACAAATACCGAACGAACAGGCCGGATTTATGCCAGGCAGAGGCACAAGAGAACAGGTTCTAAACGTTAGACAAATTATAGAGAAGCTGAGAGAATTCAACACTAGGGGCTACTTCTGTTTCCTAGACTATCAGAAGGCTTTTGACCGCGTAAAATGGGACAAAGTTTGGCACATTAATACAATACTTCGTGTCCCCCCACATCTCATAACCCTTATCAGAAAACTATACACTTCTAACGAGGCACAAGTCAGAGTGAACGACCAACTAACAACGACTTTTAAAGTAGGAAGAGGAGTGAGACAGGGTTGCATTATCTCGCCGATTTTCTTCAATATATATGGAGAGTGGATAATGCGCGTCGCTACGGAAGGATGGAGAGGAGGAATATCGATAGGCGGAAGAAAGATTTTTTTCCAAAGATTTTTAATTTAAGATATGCAGATGACACGACACTGTTAGCAGCGTCAGAAAAGGAGATGAAGGAGCTCCTGGAGAGAATTGAAACGACAAGCAAAGAATATGGCCTTAAAATAAATACAGCCAAGAGTAAAGTAATGATTGTGGATAGGGCAAATGAGAATCAACTAAATATCAGAGAAGTAAGCGGGATTGAAACGGTGGAGGGAATGGTCTAACTCGGCGTCCTTATCACAAGGACTGGAGAATGCGAAAGCGAGATCAGACGCAGAATTACGCTAGCAAAGATAGGAGTGGCAAAGTTGACAAAAATATGGAAAGATCGAGGAGTGTCGAAATACACTAAAATGAGACTTATCCGATCTCTGATCTTCCCAATAATGACATACGCCTCAGAAAGCTGGACAATCAAGGCGACAGATAGGCGACGAATAGAGGCTTTCGAGATGTTCTGCTGGTGAAGAATGCTGAAGGTGTCATGGACCGAGAAGCGTACAAACGCGTCCATCCTAAAAGAACTCAACATCAAAGAAAGACTGAGCAAATCCATAAACAAGGCAATATTGAAATATTTCGGACACATTATGAGACGCGGAGATGAGACGTTAGAGAGACTCGTGGTTCAGGGAAAGATAGAGGGTAAAAGACCAAGAGGCCGGTCTCCCTTCCGATATGTCGACCAGATAAAGAAGATGCCTGGCTCAACGGTACACGAATGCACACATAACGCAATGGACAGAGATAGATGAAGAGACACAGTCCACAATTGTTTATCATAAATGTTGCCACGATGCCCGGATTCGGGCGTACCGAACAAGAAGAAGAAGAATCGTTATTATCAACATTCTAAGTTATTTACAAATGACTGCATTGTTTCACTATACACTATACACTATACACTAATTGCATCAAAATTCGTTTAACCTAACCAGTAATCAATCTACCAATTTTGCACTTTACTGACATAATTTCTAACTTGTACTACTCACATTAATGAAATGGGACTGCTACCAATATTTGCCTGCCAGCCTAAACGCTAAAGATGAACCCGTCGCCATCATATATTGAACCTCGTACAAACGACCAAGCGGATAATACTTTCGGAATCCTTTTTCCTAACAAAATTCTGATATTCTTGGATTTACGAAATCTGACCCATTTGTGTTAATTACCAAATCAGTACTTCCATTAGCTTAACGAACTCGATTACTCCATCCAATTGCTATCGATTCATCAATCTATCGAATCATCATACTCCATTATTCCCAATTATACTTGATCTCTTGTATTTTGATTACGTGACTTAACATCACCATGACACGATCAAATTATCATCACTCCGCCGCGACTAACAACGCATTATCGGATCTTAAAAACCTTTCCAGATTTGAAATGAATTTAATAACCGGAGTACCGAATTGTCGCGTCCGTTCCATGTGGTGATTACTTCAGTACTGCCTTACTTTTGGTTTCCCACCCCCGTAAGTTATTTATCATACGAGCACCTGCACTTGAGCTAGACATGCTGATGGCAACATTTCAGTTTCTTCAAACGGAAATGCTCAAGGTTCCTCGCGCTACAAATACTTAGTGCTAACTTAGCAATTAAATAACCATAGGCGTAACAATTTATAACATTTTATTGTTAATAATAATTGTTCGAGCATCCCTTTTGCCCTTTGCTCCGTGCCGTTGTCTTGGGTGACGCGCGTTGGTGAAGCGCGGATGTAAATTTGCAATTCTATGTAGGGATGCAACTAGAGTTAAGAATTATCGAATCCGGAGAGGATTATTGTGCGAATTATCAACGTGATCCGAGACCAGTTACCACAGGTGCCCAATTGGGGATATTTGTTTAACCTGTTGCGCCATTCAATTGAGTCAATATTCCATCAAACACGATCGAGAATTTTACCATCCGATTCAATAATTGCAAGTGTAAGAATCGCAAGTTATTGTTTCTTGAGTCCTGCTACCGTCTTCTACGTACACCAAGTGCTAGAGTTCATTGTATGCTGCGTATGTTCAGCATCTTTTGTTCAGTAGTCAACTACCCAGTGGTCGGTTCCCGACAGCGTCAGACGAGAATCATCATCCTTCAAGCTGCTGGAATCGTCACGTCGTTCTTCGGATTCCTGGAGAATCGAAGCAGGGGTAGTAAACTGCCATTGTCGTTACTTATATCTTGTAAACTGATCAGGCGCTTGGTGAGTTATATTTTGCTTTACAACTTCTTGTTGTCGATTGAAATTATTCGAGGCGTGATTGATTTTTTATGTTTTGCTGCCGTATTTAGAATTGTGCATTGGAAGTTGTTGTTGTACTACTTGATAATAATTTTTACATTAGATTCAATACATTACTATTTAATTACAATTGAAGAGCGCAGGCTAAGAAGGGGGGTAGTCATTTTTTAAAATCTTTTAATTTTTGCGGCAATTGATAGCTAATGAAATATTCTATCGTATAGAAATGTAATATAGGCTAAAATTGAAGTTAGGCAAAAGATATTGCAGATTAAAGTTTGTCTATACCGGCAAAACAAATGAGGTTTCAAGCTTTAAAATCGTGTTCCTGAAAAATTATAAATTTTGACCATCCCCCTTCTTAGCCTTCCCTCTTCAATTATTATTCAATTCATTTTTACATGTATAATCATTCATTTTTTATTTAATTTTTATATAAATAAATTATTATTCAATTAGTTATATAACAACTGGGGCTTCACCACTGAATTTTTTTGTAATACTGGGGAACACCTATCCCAGGTGTGGTGAGAATTTATAGGTTCCAGATTTATTTGGAAAAGATAATTTTCATTATAGATTAACTTTATCAAATGTTTAATATTATAAAGTTAGAACTATTTCCAAGATGGCCGTTTACAAGGCGGCCATGTTTATTTTTAATCTTCTAGATCAGTATTTCCCAAAGTGGGGTTCGCTTCCGCCAGGGTGTGGAAAGAAATAATTTGGTGGAAGTACGCACTGGACCGAGCTTTGTGCTTTTTTTTGCTATTGTGATTATTATTAAAGTATACGCAATTTATTTTGACGAGAGTTAATCAGTGTTATGAAAATTACACAGATGTCAAAAGTTTCGAACCCACTGCTCTAGATAATAACCAATATATTATGCAATTATGTAGTTGGTGACTGAAACAACTTGATGATTACAACAGTTTACTTTTAATAAATATTGCGCCACTTTTAATAAAATAAACCAAATCAAACAAATCGACGTGCACTTAAACGATTTTCTACGTTAAGCTCCGTTTGATTGGGTATAGGATTGCTAATCGATGTTAGCAACATAATAATTACTTAGTTAATAGTTTTATTACAACAACCAACGATTCAATATATAGTCAATATAAATTGAATTATGTAAATTATAATAACGTATTATGGAATAAATTTTACAATTAATATATTAGCTAGATCTTGTAAACTCAGCTGTAACGCAAAGAAACATCAGGCGAACAGAAGATATAGCCACAGCAATATGCCTATATATGTATATTATATTGCACGATATCGTAGAGCTAAACATAAAATAAAAATTGGAAAAACGAGAAAAACATGTCAATTATTTTGTGAGCTAGTTAAAATAAAATATACTATGGTAAAACCCGGAGCTTCACTCAATGATAAATCACATTAGTCACTTCAATTGTATGTCAAACAAATCAACTTGAATTTTGTAAAAGGAACTTTAGTTATATCCTAGCAATCATCGACTGTCAAATTCAATTGAGTTTTGTGACTAACTTGGAAATGACTTTTAAAAAAGTTTTATCATTACATCTTATTCCGTACACCTCCATGGTATCTCGGTATCCAAACCATATACAAATGATCAATTATATAGATATTAACCGCATATTATTTTACCATAATATGAAATACTTTAGAATTAAAATGAATTTGCAGCTGTTATTTATTATGGATTTCACTACCACTATCCAGAGTAAGACTGAATAAAAAATGTTTTAACTAATTCCATGGCTATATCTACCTAATTATTGGCATATCTAAAACAGAAATGTAGAAATCGTAATACTTGGGCATTTGCGGTATTTCTTTCTATACAGCAAAATACCAATATTACGCACCCTAACATCTGAAATTAAAACTTGAGAATTTATTAGCTGTTCTTTATAATTTTGTATAAACTGCACTTATTAAAAAGTCAGAGAGGACCTAGGTACCTCAATTTGCATTGCAAACAAAACAATTTATTTTCTTCCACTATTGTTTTCTTTGCACGGGCGATAGAGTAATTAAAATTTTTAAATCTATTGTAAGTATAGAATTTTGATTAATATATTTTGCTTATTAAACAGTCAAACATAACAAAATCATCAATTACTTATTGTTAAAAAAATTATGTCGTAAGACATTAACGCAGTTAACGTAAAAGAATTCATCATAAATCAACTTTATTGTTTTCTTGCTGTGTGAAACCTGCAAAATATGTTCTCAAACTATAAGGAATATATTTTTACCTTGAGAAAACCTTAAAGTTTGAAATTTCTAGAACCTGCACTAGCAGCACCCTAGAACCTTAGTGACTGCTGTTATGCAATAATGTATTTGTTCTGTGGTTTGATAGACGATGCAATTGAAGTACAGCGCAGCCTATTATTGCACTTGTCGTTTACGCCGCGACGGCCGTAACTGCTCTTCTACGACTGCGTCTAACAAGTCACATCTTAAAAAACATTTTTATTTACAAAAGTGTGTAAAACCGCTACCAAATTCGCAGAAGTATACACAATATCTAAATATTTTACAATCCTGCTACAATAAATAGTATTTAATAATAGTACATAATTTCCACCAATAATTAAAATTTGAAAACTTGCAATACAAATAATTATGAAGAAAATATTTTAATAAGTTTTAAAAATATTTTCAGTTACCAGAATATTAGCTCGCATATACAGGGTGGGCCATGTAAAGTTTGTAATTTAATTTCGCTTTAAAAAAAGTACTAGTAGACATTTTTCCAAAATTATGATTTTACTGGCAAGGTCCATCATTGAAATTTATGAATAAAACACAACTTCGTTCAAATGGCTTCCACGACTTGTTTTACAGTACCTCATTCGATCTACCCAATTTTTCAGTACATTTTCGATTGTTTGGACTTCTATCTCGGGAACGAGAGCGTCGATTTTATGTTTTAAGGCCTCAATGGACTCAGGATTGTTTGCGTAACACTTATCTTTCACGGCGCCTCAGAGATAATAGTCTATTGGAGTCAAATTTCAGCTGCGAGGCGGCCAATTTACTTCCGAGTTTCGGCTGATTATACGGTTTTCAAGATCAGTGCGTTAAAGATCAAATTTAACGCATCATATGGTCACGGGGCTTCAGTTTTTGGACTAATTGGACTTTATAAGCCTTCATACCAAGATCTTTATAAAAAATTCTGCGCAAAGAAGTGCAAGAAATGTTCAATTTCTGCAAACGGTGGCGAGTTGATGTTGATGGCTATTCGAGCACACTTTCAGATACAGCGACAATATTTTCCATTGAACGCACTAGACAAGCACGAACACAAGTTTTTTTGTCCAGGGGGTTCAAATTCCATTTTACATGGCCCACCCGTTATAACCTCATAATCT
Organism: Cantharis rufa; assembly: GCA_947369205.1. Classification (NCBI taxonomy): domain Eukaryota; kingdom Metazoa; phylum Arthropoda; class Insecta; order Coleoptera; family Cantharidae; genus Cantharis; species Cantharis rufa. The sequence continues at coordinate 36,027,322 of OX376303.1, forward strand.
TCTTTCATTCCAAGTTACTGAACTTTTCTTATGACGCTTTGCCATAAATGTAACTAGTAATAATGGCTTCTGGAAGAGCTACAGCAAAAGTCGCCTTTGACGCAGTTTCAAAATCCAGCAAAATGTTTCGCGGATTTGCATCTGAAATAAGAGCTTTAATTTAGTTAAGTCGGCGATTATACATTGTTCTGTTCTCATTTGTGAAGAGACAATACAAACCCACTGGAGTAATACCAGGCGCAAATTCGAAGTGAGTACTATAAAGTTGAAAAAATATTTCCGGTACAACTTTGTCTGTACAAAAGTGTTACAAGAAGCGAAGTAATATATTTTTGTGAAAATTTTTAGTCCAAGTCAAGTCTAAATACATGTCTAAATAAAATAGCAATTCCCCAAATGATGATATAATTTCTTATTACCTGCCTCAGCATGGCGTGATTAAGCAGGATAGTACAAGCACTCCATTGAGAGCAGTTTTTGACGGTTCCTCTCCTTCAGACAGTGGAATATCTCTAAATCAATTGCAATACGTTGGTGCACAAAATATTCAAAACGATTTATGATCAATTTTATTGCGCTTTTGTAAGTACAACGTAATAATATCCGGAGATATTTCCAAAATGTTTTTACAAATAAAAATTCGGGAAACACAACAAGATTTGCTACGCGTATTGTGGAGACCGGACCCCTCAGAAGAGATAACCTATACGTTAAATACGGTAACTTTCGCTTTAACTCCAAGTCCATTTCTAGCCGTTCGGTATTTAAAGCAATTAGCATTAGATTTTTATATGGACGATATGCTAACCGGGACGCAATCAAAATTCGAAGCGATGAAATTATCTAAAGACATTTATGATATTTTAAATTCAGCTGGGTTTGAATTACAAAAGTGGAAATCAAATTCTCCGACGTGTTAAAGTTCATGCAAAATTTATATCAAAATAAAAATGTTAAATCTAATAATATTAAGACATTCGGAGAAGAAACACAAACAAAGACCTTGGGATTGTACAGGAATAGCGATAAAGATTTTATAATGTTCAATGTTAGTTATTTTGAAAATTCAAACAAGATTTCAAAAAGAACCATTCTCTCTAACATCGCTCAAATTTTCGACCCCTAGTAAGTCCAAGCATTGCTATCGCAAAAATATTTCTTCAGGGTATTTGGTTACTAAAAATATCTTGGGATGACCAAATTCCTAATGATTTGCAAACCCAATGGTTACATTTTAGAAAAGAACTACCGATTTTAAATTCGTTGGAAATACCAAGACAGGAAGTTTGTGAAAATCATGTAAAATTGGAATTACATGGTTACTCCGATGCAAGTTGCAAAGCTTATGGCGCTGTAATTTATATTCGTAGCATAGATAAAAATGGAAATATTCATGTAAATTTATTATGTTCTAAAAGTAAGGTCGCTCCCATTAAAATTTTAACGACACCGAAACTTAATCTTTGTGGTGCCTTAGTTTTAGCACAACTTACTAATAAAGTACTAACTAATTTTAATTTACAATTTGATGACATTTTTCTATGGCTAGAAACAACAGAAAACCCTGCTGATTTAATTTCTCGTGGAATTTTTCCAAGTAAATTGATTAAAACTGATTTATGGTTTCATGGACCAAATTGGTTAAGTAAAGAACGAAAATTATGGCCTGAATAAACTTTTCAATTATTAGAACACGATATTCCAGAAAGAAAAAGACAAGTTATTTCACTTCCGGTTGTAGAAAATGAACCTTTTATTGAATTTAAAAAATTTTCTAATTTCACAAAATTAAAACGAGTTTGTGAGTATGTTCTACGCTTTATTTATAATTCTAAAAATCGTAAAAAGTTTCTTCACTGTTCTCTTACTACTTGTGAACTAAATAAAGCTATAAAATCTCTTGTAAAAATATCCCAACGAGAAAGCTTTAAAACCGAATTAACACAACTCATTAAAACAAAATCGTTAAATAAATTTTCGAATCTTCAAAAACTTAATCCATTTTTAGATTCTGAAGGAATTATTCGAGTCGGCGGGCGCTTGCAGTTATCAAATTTATCTTACCATCGAAAACACCCAATGATGCTATCATCAAAGCGTTACATAACGCAATTATTATTAAAAAGTGAGCATCTTCGGCTTATGCATGGTGGCCCTCGACTACTACTATCTTCAATAAGAGAGAGATTCTGGCCAATTTCTAGAACGAATTAAGCAAAGCAAACTGTACACTCTTGCATAACATGTTTCATTCAAAGCAAAGCTTAACATAATTACACGAATAATGGGAGTACTACCAGAAAATCAACTTGTACCCCAAGCACCGTTTTTTGTAACAGGATGTGATTACGCTGGACCCATCTTAATAAAGCAAATAACATCGAATCGTGGTCGTAATCCATCAGATCTAAAAGGTTACATTGCTATATTTGTATGTTTTGCAACTCGCGCAATACATTTGGAACTGATTACAAGATTAACAACGGAAGCGTTTATTTCAATGTTTCGACGTTTTGTATCGAGTCGCGAAAGGCCTCAAAAGGTTTTTTCAGATAACGGTCGTAATTTTGTAGGTGCTCGGACTGAGTTAATTGAACTACAGAACTTTCTAAAATACAACGAGAAATAACTTAAAAATCATTTTTCAAATGATGGAGTTGAATGGTTTTTTATACCACCACATGCCCCACATTTTGGGGGTGTTTGGGAATCTGGGATAAAGTCTTCCAAATTTCATTTAAAACGAGCTATAGGTACTTGAAAATTAGTATTTGAGGATATGATAACACTACTTGCTCAAATTGAAGCAATTTTAAACTCTAGGACCTTTAGTTCCTTTGTCCTCAGATACTTCCGATTTTGAACCCTTAACCCCAGCTCACTTTCTAATAGGAAGGAGTTTAACATCTCTACCTGATCCTAGCCTATTGGAGGTATCGAAAAATAGGCTTTCTAGATTCCAAAAAATTCAACAAATCAATCAATTATTTTGGCGTCGTCGGACGAAAAAATATTTACAAGAACTTCAACATCGAGTCAAATGGAAAACCAATCAACAACATCTAAAGATCAATAGGTAGTCTAGTTTTATTAAAAGACGACCAATCTCCTCGTTTGTATTGGAAAATGGGGAAACTAGAAATTCTGCATCCGGGTCCAGATGGCATTGCGCGAGTAGCAACTATCCGTACATTAACTGGAATTACCAAAAGGGCTTTTTCCAAGATTTGTCCACTTCCATTAGAAGATGTGATAGTGTAAGTGAAAATGTGCGGTAAACGAACGAAATTCTTCAAGTTTTCCTTTATATTCATATTAAGTGCTTATTTTATAATCAAATTATATTTGTCTAGCTCCTTTATGTAATCACGCCTAAAAACACAATATTTTTATGTATTATTTTTGAAAGAAATTCTTTCAAAGCGGGGGGCATGTTAAATCATATTTACTATTGTTGCAATCATATTTGCAATTTTATTATAATGTTCATTTTTATTACTCTAAGTGTGTAAAAGACATTCCAACCAGCAACAATCACCATCAAAACTGCGACATTTTTGTTATATTTAAACCAGTGTATAGTTAGTAATAAATAACGGTAGTAGTACAAGTCGTTTTATTACAACACTAACTATGGCAAAAGCTTAAACCATTATATTGGAATTGACATTTAATGCCATTTTAATAAACGAAATTTAATTTTAAAAAGTTAACATATTTAAACTTTCAAAATAACATCTCATAATATATTACTTGTATTAATAAATGTCAATTTTTTGATGTTGTCAAGATGTAAATAGGAAAAGGAAATCTCTAAAACTGTGTCGCTGTGTATTAACTAGGGTAATAATTTGCACAATATAATGATATGCAAGAATATGCACATGAGTTGTAATAAATAAAATTTGTTGAATATCAATATTACTATAAGCCTGATATCTGAGAATATAGACGACTGCAAGAGGTGACGTAATATATTATGTTGATAAAAGTGCATAAAAACCTTGCTAGACATATTTTAATGCTTACTTTGCGTGGGTGTATTATATCTCAAAGGAAGAAACCTGAGCTTCTAAAAACTAGAAATATTATTGTCAACTTAGAACGTATGCGCAATCCGTGAAAAATTCTCTATTATATCATTCGGCGGAGATAAAAAAATTAACATAAGCTGCTTGCATCGAAAGATCCCAACACAGGATTGGCTTAACTAAAAATCAAGGTAGTAGCACATCCAAAGAAATAAAAAATGTGTCGTTCAATTTTTGATAATCAAATCAAGCCCAGCAACAATGATTGTAATTTTAAAAAGGATAAAGATGTACAATGTATTTTACTTAAAAATATTAAGGGGTATTTTAAAAGGGCAGTTTCTCTTTCCACCTGATGTATAATAGGGTAATGTGAAAGGAGATTGGTAACATGGGCGAGAACCAGATGACATGTAAAATAGTAAAACGAGAGAATAAAGTTTAAGTTAATGATTACTGGAGTTTTGAGATTAATAGTGATATAAAGAACACAACACCACCGCTGCACAGTGGGTCGAAAACACGAAAAAGTGGCCAAAAATCAGATTTTGATTTTAATGACTTAAAACTAGCATAAATAACACGGGAAAATTAATTAAAAAATTTTAAATTAACAGGGATGATTTAGAGGGGTGTTTTTTATACGAGTGGTTATTAAAATATGATTTTAATTTTAATGACTTAAAGTTGGCTCACATAATACAGAAAAATTAATAAATAAAATAAAAACTAAAGAGGGTTGATTTTAGAGGGTGGTTTTTGTATACGGCCAGCAAAAAATATTTTCTTTCGCATTAATTATGTTAAACAACATTGATGCAATACAGTAACAGTAAAAACAAAATTGAGACCCCATGGGTGTGCTCTGTGTTCTAAGGGATGGTTTTTGATAAAGTTATTGCAAGTTTGAATTTTAATTTATTTTAAAAAGATTGAATTGCAGGGTGCTTTTTAGAGGATATTTTTAGTCTAAATAATGATTTTTATCACTTCTACGCTATCACTTGTACCTAAATCACAAACGTTTTCATTCAAATTGAAAAATTAAGTTTAATGTATAAAACATGTTTTAATAAGTACCTACATTATATACATAAATTGCAATATAATCATAATTATGCGACACGTAGCGCGTCGCCGTCGCGTTGTTCAAAATCGCGAATTATTTAAAAACGCACTTGAATGCACAAACAATTTTTACATAGTTTGTTTGAGAAATGTCTAATGTATTTTTTGCGTATTTTTTCAAAACGGGAAATTGCGGGAAATTGTTTATAAGTCCACACAAAGTTGGAGAATTATTTGAGATTTTCTATTGAGCAGCTCCCGGAATGAAATAATGTATTTAATTATTGCACCATTGTATTGTCTAAAAAATTTTTTATTCGAAAGTACATACTTCAAGACAACTTTTCTATTAAATACCAATTTAAACTCGAAGCTGAAATCTGGACAATAAGTCGTCAAAACTTGGTGTTGCATGGAGCGAAATGCTACTCAAATCAGCGATTAATAGAAGGTGATTTTTGCATCGCTCTAACAAGCAGAAATATTTTTCAATTCACTTGAGATTCGAGAAAAAGGTGCACTGATGTTTTCTCTAAAGATATACTAAATTTTGTGGCAATACTGTTAAGTTGACAAAAATGTATTTTTGGCCACTTTTCCGAGCGTCTGACCCACTGTGCGCTGGTCAAAAATCAAAATGTAATCCAGTAAATGTATTTTAAATACAAAATATGTATAATAATATTGCTATTTTAAATATGCACAATCACTAAAATATATATCAAAACTCATCGAAAGTACAAGATACAAAATACATTTGCATTTCAAATACATTTAATTGGAATACTGCCCAACCCTGTACCTGCATAGAGTTAAAAGTTTTAATAGTTGATTTAACTGGATCTTTCATATGCGGTGCGTAACGATTGTTCTAACAGGACCTCTTTTTACAAAAGATTTTAGAAAAGCAAAGTATTACTTAGAAACCAAAAGAAATATTCAATAATACAAAAGCATACAAGCAGAATTAATAATTGCTCGAAATGCAGAGATCTTAAATAAGATTTAATACTCGTAACTAAGACCAAGGCAACGCTTGCAGACCGAGCGCCACGCCGCTACAAAAATAACAATAAAAATCATATAGTGTTGTGTGTTGCAAGCGTGGCCAGCTCCATTTAAATATATGTATCCAATCATTGCCACCTGGACGCAGCGTTTACGTCGCTGGGTTTCAACGAGAAAACCTTTTAAATTATCACTTAACTAGAGGAAGCCATATCACCTCAAGAAATATCATGCTTGAAAAACACAGATATTTTTTATTCTTTGATGGATCCTTTCGCCTGTTGGACAATCAACCTGTACATTTTAAATCTGATGTATTTAGTAACATATGTTGTAACAAAATTATTATTATTATTATTAAATTACATTAAAAATATATTTTTTCTATTTTGCGTCTGGTAAAACAAAGTTATTCCGAAACCCAGTCGTGTATCGAAATGGACAATATTTAGAAACGCAATTTTTTGTTTTAAGAGGTTGGTAACTAAACGTCAGTAAAAATTAAAACTAATAATGATGTCACTATATAAATAATATTATAAACCTATATAAATTGGTACAAAATAATGTTAATTGTCTATAAAATAATTAATAATACTAAATAAATTTGTAAACTGTAGAGATAATTTTGTTTATTTAAACTTTTATGTAATGTCCCAACCTGTACATTTTTTGTTGCCAACCACTACAAAAATTTAAAAACAAATTAAATCTTCTATTATATTTAATAAAACTCACATTTTAAAATTTTAAGGGCTTTTATAAAGAACAGATCGATGACGAATTTACAATACGTCGTAAACCACAAAAGTCAAATTGTTCAGGAGAACATTAAAACATCTTATTTCAGTTTTAATAAATATAATTAAATATTATTAAATTATAAATTATTGTTGACCTTTATTAAAATTAAAATTATTAGATTTTTGTTGAGGTTTAGGTCTTTATTTTAACAATCTTAGTTGTCATTAACAAATCATTGACAACTAAGATTGTTAAAATAAAGACCTAAACCTCAACAAAAATCTAATAATTTTAATTCATTAACAAATCATTGACAACTAAGATTGTTAAAATAAAGACCTAAACCTCAACAAAAATCTAATAATTTTAATTAAATATTATATCGAAAAACTATACTGTAAAATATTGAAAAACTTTTTCTTTTGTAGAAATGTTATGGGGGACACTACGTGTTAATTTTGAAACTGAAATAGGGATATGGCATATTGTAAACAAATACTTTTCTCACTTGTCACTTCCAACACATTGCATTTGTCAATATTTTGTGTCTTAAATATGCTGTGGTGTCATAATACTATAACTTTATAATACTATAACTATATAATATACTATAACTAGTATCATGCTGTGGTGTATGTAATTTTATCAGACAAGTCATTTAAACAAAAAAATGTTTTTTAGAAAATGTGGGTTACGACGTATTGCAAATTCATCATTGAAATTAGAAATAACTAGTATATAAGAAACTCGTTTTATAAGACGTTATATCGCACTTATCTTTTAAAAAACTCCCCGCTACGCGGCTCGTCTTCTAAACGGATTGCGCGCGTTATAAAAACGACACTTATAAAACTAGTTTCTTAATATACTGTTTTAATACAACCTCATCTTTTTTAGTGTTTCTAGTCATGAGCCTCTTGATAGTTTCTTTTGACCTGTTTTAATTGCATTTTTCATATAAAATTCAATTCGTGTAATTTTCACATTTCAATTTCGAAAAGAAAACAAAGATTTAACGACTTGAATAATTTCATTTTTCTTTATTTACCTACCAAATACGGAAATTACCTTTATGAAATTTTATAGTGGTTTAGTAGAATCTACTAAAATTTTTATCGTTTTTTCATAGAATTAACAAAAAGAATTTTGTACTTGTTTTTGCTTTAATAATAGCTGGTTCTAAGTCTTAAAAATAATATTTTTCGAGATATAGCACTTCGGACATGAACGGAAAAAATTGTCAAGTGACGCTCCTATACACGGTTTGGCAAAAGTATAGGTTAAAAAACCAGCTTTTAACTTTTTAATGTTAATTTCCATTTTTTTGCATATTTTTTAAATGATTTTAACATTAATAATTTAATTACTCATTATTGTTTTATTATTTGATTTTAAGCTAAAAAATAGAAAAACTTTAAGGTAGCATTAAAAAATTAAATTAAAAATACACAGCGAAAATTTGTTAAAAATTGCTAAAATATTATTTTACATCAACAATAGCCGCTTTTTCTTTCCCACATTAAATACCTTTCTGAAAGGTATAAAGGGTGTCCCAAAAATTTTGTGTTCATTTATTAATTGTAACAATTCTTCTAATTTTAAATACGAATATAAGTTGATAACAGTTATTAAATTCAGTTAAAGAATTTAAAAAAATTATAAGTTCTTTTTTAATAATTTATAAATAATCTTGAGTAGCCTTAAAAATTTAAAATTTTACATTAACAAATTACACACAAGTAGGTGAATTCTTGACAATTTATGAAAGAAGGAATATCAACACGCCAATAGTCCCAGCAGTGCAGAGGTCTACATTGTAGGGTTTTGTCACGAGACAATTTAATTCTAATCGAATATAAATATAGCCTTATTTAAGATGAAGCACTCCTAATTAATTAATATGTAATGAAATATTATAGCCATATTATTATCGTACAAAATAATGTAGTATATTAAGTTGCATTTCTAACAATTTACAATCAAACGCAAATTATTTTATTATTATGTATTTGTCAATTTTTTACTAATAAATGAAATAGTTTTTCCCATCTAAAATTGGCTGTTAGTTTTGTCAATGATGTCAATATTCCACAGAAAATTATTATTATCGGTTAATGTTCTTCGACAAAATGTACCTTATAAGTCGATTTCGATTATGCAAAATCACTTGTTCTCAAAAATTGAATAATTCCATACCCATCCATAGCTAAACTCTGGCAGTATGCGAGAGCCGAGGTAAGCCTTAGCAAATCTTTCCTAACAACCCAGTACACAAGCTCAAATAAAAATGTACTACCAAAAACTGACATTCCAGCTAATTGACTAGGTTAGGATTATCTGAGGAAGAAAGTCAGCCTTAAAGCTCTGTACATCTGGATGGAAGCTGTAGCGGACACTTCAACGCTACTTCAACTGCCAATAAGACTACAATCATATAAGTAATTTCTTTCATTCAAAAATGCAATGTCCCACAATGATCTTAAAATAAAACTTACTCTGATACCCCTTCTATACAAGAATCACAATATTGCTACTAATCCTCTTGCATGGACTTGGATATGCCAACTATGTATCGCATACTCCTGCAGGCCTTCAGTTCCTCATCAGCTTGTTCCCCTAACAAATCACCCACCTATGATGTTGGAAAGACTGTTCACAGAATCTATTTAATCCAATCCCAAAATACATCCATTATCAATATTTAGGTACATCCTATAAAGCCAACACGCACAAACCATATGCGTCATACCAAAATCACATCTAACGTTGTAGAATATGATTTTTCAAAAAATTAAACACCTTCAATTGATAAACATAAAGCTGAAAATAAATGAAAAATTTTGCGAAATCGTCCCAACCAGATAATAAAAACTTTTTGATGAGGTTATTCACCGAAATAATAGCTATTTATGGTACAAGTGTATTATATTACATATAAGTCACGTGAGAAAAGTTTACCCCGCGAGGCCTGACGGCCTCGCGGGGTAATTTCTTAAGTGACCTATTTGAAATAACACACGCATGCAATACAAAGTTTTATCCAATACCTCGTAATAATCGTTTAAAATGTAATTAAAAGTTTTGAAATTTGACGTTTTAAAATGACAAGTTAAAATTATGAAAAATTAGTCATTAGTCATGGGGTGTTTTAAATTTACCGTAAATTTAAATAAATAGTTCGATAAATTTCGTCAGTAATATTATATTTATTAAAAATGATGTTACCTTTGCTTTTGCTTTATTAATAAAAATGTGTTAATACACGTGTTTTAGTTTTTCAAAAATGAGAGTGAGCAAAATTTTTTACCTCACTCTCAAATGCTATAACTCAAATGAGTTATAGATATAACTCACTAGTGGGTTATAATGTTATTTTACTTGTTTAAAATCGCCATAGTTATGGCTCTATTATTACGAGGTATTGGATCTTGACTTCAGTAACGAAAACTTTAAATTCACTCCAAGCTGCATCAAATTTACAAAACTTAACATCATCTCCAGTGACAAAAGTGAACAAAAAGTTACTTGGTTTGACAGAACAGTTTTCATGTGGAGGTACTAATGTCACGAAGTGAATTCCATGTGCAGAGTGCAACGCGCAAATTGTACCAAACAAAAACGAACAATATTTTGTTACATTTTATCAATGATGTTTGTGTTTTGTAGGTGTATTATTTGTAAATTACGAACTTCAGTCAATTATAATTTTATACATCCAAAATTCATCCTTAATCTTTCCAATCTTCAAATCTATCCAACTTCAAACCAAGAATACTCATTCAAATATTCTAATAATGTGCAAACTTTAGGACAAGTCCAAATGTAAATAAAACTACTTACTCAAACCAAATCAAGTCACTTTATTTGCAAAATATAAATCAAAATTAAAAATCGCAAAATAAATCCCTGGAGGCAATATTCTCTTCAGCCGCTTGTGGCGGCTATTTTTTGGGAAAAAATTTTTGTTTTCTTACCTAACTGTTGCAACGTTCACCATTTGGCGGGAAAACCAGAAAATACAAAATATTTGCAAAATTTTAAAATAAATACTACAATTTTTACAAAAAATATAAAATTACAAATTAAACATCAGATATTCCAATGGTGGATTTTGGGACATGGCAATATAATCTCTGGATCTTTACTTTGGAAACGCATTCTACTGTCACCAAATAAACGTTAAGACTATTGAAAATAAAACTTAAAGACCTTAAGGAGTACCAAAGTTGTAGTAGTAAGTAACAAAGCGTAAAACGCATGGCTTAAGATTTAAAATTGAAGGTTAATATAAATTTAATAAAATTCAAAAAGTCTTTAATCTTTAAAAGGTATTTCTAAATAATTCACACACTAAAAGGTCAGGGCGGCGTCCGGCCGATACCAACAAATATTTCGTATTTAAAACTTTTTAAGAAAAACAAATATTTATTGGTCAGAAGAAGCCCAATGATAAAACCAGCAACCAGTAAAATAAAATAAAATGTACAAACAAAAGCTTGACAATTTTTACTTTTTAATTTTTCTATTTTACACTAAATATCATTAATATTTAAAACAAAGGATTCAATCGTACTGTTTTAAAACTAACTTTAGCTTTCGGTGTAAATCGAAAAAGTTTCTTGTTTAGATCAGCCGAAGGTGCTATGAAAATGTTGAGAGGAAATACATTTTTAATAATATGCAGGTTTAGTGTTTAACTTAAGCAAGTGTATAATTTAAACGACAACCCTTATAATAGCACTACTAGTGAAATCAATTATATGTGACAGTCTTACCTTTTGAAGGATTGTTTATGAAAGTAATAATAAAATTTCAAGCAAATGCAGCTTTTCTGCAAATATCATCGATATGCTTGTATTCTAACATTCTTACTTATTTCAAAAACTGACAAACTCAACTGAACAAATATGTTCTTACAAGTACACCTAGGAGGTGTATTATTCACTATAATATTAATATAAAATTTTTATTTTGCGTAATACCCTGAGAGATTGCATGAAAGCATGAATTCACCCTTATATTTTAAAAAAACTTTTTGTTGATTAAACTGTCATAGCTTGAATGTTTTTAATCAACACAGAATAGCCTATATACATAATAAATAAATGCAAAATCAAAGTTTGCCACGAAACATGATGATATGCAAACTTGATAAATTTTGAGGAAACGCTTGTATGTTTATAGAGAAGATTTGTTGCGTTTTCCACACGACTACCGTTGTGTAATGAGGATCAACAACGGTGCACAAGTCGTTTTCTGAGAGCACCAGAAACAGCTATTAATTTCATGTGACTGTTCCTGTTGCTACGGAAACGTACTTTAGTGGTTTCACTATAGCCATATATTATACTCCAAGTTCTTGCTCCATTTTGTGCACTAGATTAATTTTCCTCTCACTTGTTGAGCAAAGACGTATAGGACAATTGCCATTAAGTTTTTCAAATAATAATTTTACTTTTACGTTTTTATTATTATACCTTAATTATAATGACTACGGAATAACACTTAAACGTTAAAAGATATGAAAAATTACGGCATAAATTAAAATTTAGAGAATGCATTCGTTTTTTGTAGATTGCGATAAATATCATTAAAAATTTTAATATTTGGACGTTTCAGAACTTAAAGCGCTTGCAAACATAACATATTTTATACATGCACATACTTGAGTAAGCACTTCGGCTTTTGAAGCTTGACGAGTTTTATTTATAAAAGTTTTATTAATTTTTATTGGAGATATGTTAAACAACGCCAGGAAAATTGCAAAATTGACAAAATTTAATAACTTTCATTTTAAAAGCGCGTACTTACTTCACCGTAGTACGTTTGTACTTATACATAATATAATATAGTAGATGCCATTAATAATTTACTGTTTTACATTGAATGAAAATAGTTGTAAGTCCAATGACAACTAATAATAACTATATATTATAATTATTAATTTAAAATTTATTAAACTATGCTTTATATTATTATTAAAGTTCTTTCTGCTAGTTATATTCTTTTTAAATACTATTTTGACAGCATTCTTAGAGTAAGGCTTTTCAATCTTGTATTGGGTGGGTAGTTCATAAATTTTTTATCCGTCAAAATATAGTATGTGGTTAAAATTCAATTTAGGCATTAATGCAATTTTACAAAATTGTTTTAATAATTAAATCACTTTGTGTTGAAATATTAATAATATTTTAATTAAGTTTTTCATTAACTTAGGTATAATATGTGTTTACAATGAAAAAGCTTCAACTTTATATTAATGTAATAATGAAAGTAATAGTATACGAGTATTTATGAATATTTAATAAAAATAAATTTACAGAGGAACTGCAAATGCAAAAATAAGCAACCACCGGGATCCAAAATTGTCAATTTTTTCTTGGTATCATTTCAGTTGATATTTTAAACAATTTATTAAGTGCGTGAAGTTAGCCTCGCCATTTTTAAAAATTTAAAAATGAATATTGTGCCGGGCTGTGCCCGATGTGTGCCACCCTGTGCTGTATTTTTTTTATTTTGGATTTTATAGGGATTGCTTATTTTGGAGTAGAAGTTAGCACCGCCATTTTTGATTTTTTTTAAATTTAAAATTGTATTGGATTCTACTCGACGTGTGCCGTTGTGTGCCGTAAATCATAAAATTTTATTTTGATAAATAAAATTTTTGTGGGCCAAAAACTATTTTATTGATAGAACTTAGCCCCGCCATTTTTGAATTTTTTTCAAAACAAAATTGTGTTGGATTCTAATCAACGTGTGCCGTTGTGTGCAATTACACCTGCTAGCACAAATTTTTTCATCGAAGAGCCTTGCAATAGTTCTAATTGTAGTGGAATTTCTTGCAACTTAACAAAATTGCGGTCGCTGGTATCAGTATCAACCATTTCCCTTGTTCCATAATGCCTGATAATAGTTTTTATCTGATTGCAGTAGGGTTTATTTGGTTTGGTTTGGTTTATTTGGGCCCTACATATGTGTAGATTTTAGAGTAGCTCCGAAATTTGCTGTGGTTGTCTTTGTCCGACCATCCGCTTCTCTCCGGATGCTCCAGGCCGTTTTGACAAACGCCATACTCGCTAAAAGTATCCCTCTCTCCTTGGACCGTCTAGACCGGTCCTACTCGGCAAAGTGTTCTACAAGGAAGGGGGGTGGATCTACCTCGATGTTGGACTCAAAGCTGTGATTTTTTTCTGTTCTGAATTAAATCCTTATTTTTAATTGGGATTAATAAATTAAGCTTCAGGTAGTTTGGAGGGCAGTTTACATTTTATGATCAAGATTGGAAGGAAATTTACAATTCCCTTAATATTTATTTAAGAATAATATATTTTAATATTCGTAATATTTAATAACTAAACATTCCTGGACCAATCGTCCAAGGATCAGTAGTAAATTAATTGTATTAATTAATTATAAAATAAATTGCTTTTCTGCATTTCTTACCTTTTCTACTTTATCTTTTACTGAATCTTTCTCAAAATTAAAGTATCTAATTATTTTGTTTTTCGTATTTTAATGATAAACATATGAAAAACAGATATTAATTGATAACTTAATTTGCAATGTTCTGCCACTGGCCAGACGTCTTATAGGATTTTAATTTTACATATTTATAATATTGTTTTTCTAGGTTAGAATGAACCTCAAATAAAGTAACAGACCAATAATTAGGAGACAATTTAGTGAAGTTGGAAGTAAATCACTTTCAACATTGATAAATTACTTTCATCGTATGTAATTTGGTAATTAGTACTTTTGTTTTTAATACAGATATGTATAGTAAACATAATTAACAAAACAACTGTTATTTGATTTAATTCGACTAACGCAATTAATAACAGAATTAAGCAATCTGTTTTCATCAAGTTTGGATATACTTATTATTCTTATTCTTTTTACAAGAAAAACTAATAAATTCATTTATTCCTAATGAATTTTACAAAAATTCAAAAAAAAACAAAAAAAAACAATGGCAAAAGATCTTTGAATAGTGGTTTTTTGTTATTTCATGATTTCTCCCTTTTTTCAGTTACAATATCTTACTCGAATATTTCTGATCCTACTTTTGCCGCAAAATGGTAAACAATTAATTATTAAAATGTGTTGTTAAAAATTCTTAGAGTGTACCTCTACTTTCAGTTAAAATTGAAATATTTTAAGGGGATTTGTGTGATCACTGGTTGACTTACAAAGCGGATATTCTGGGTTATAATGGCAAATTTAACGGAGTTTCATAACTTGATCTTGATATGGATATTCACATCGACGAGCTTATGATAATATTATGCAGTTGTGCAGAACTACTAAAAGCTGGTTCACACTATGCGATTTCTCATGCGACTAGTCGTATAATAACTTATTTATTTTAATTATATTTTCAGAATATAACGGTTTCTATTTTTACACCTATTTTAAACATAAAAACTTTTGATCGTGTAATATGAGCGTTGCTTATGATTTTAGATAGAATTTTTCGTACAAAGTGACATGGCAAATAGAATAGTGTGAACGTGGTGTGAACTAGCTGTTAGTGAGAGAAGAGGATTAATCTACCGCGGAATATGAATGGTGTACACTTTGCCATGAAGCAAAGTAGCTTATAAAAGGAAACGGAATGCAACTTAATTGAAACATTCTTAAGTTTTTGTGAAAATCTACAACATTTTTTGTAATTTATATTGCACATTGAATTTCTTTGTATCTCAACAACCAAAATTATTGTACCATTAAAAACCATATTATAAATTATTATAAAACCAAAAAACCTATTGTCACTTTAGACTCGTGATATGTAGGCTACTATTTTTCTATAGAGGCTATTTTTCAAACTCATGAAAAAATTGTAAAGGCTTCAAAGAAGTAGTTACATATGTGAATGAAAGCCAGGAAATAAAAAGAAGTAATGTATAGCTTGAATTTAGAACCATACTTTTTTCGTAACAAATTACGATAATATTATGACGTATACGTGTAGGTAGTGTAATGATTTAAATGCTTCTAGAGGAATAAATATTTCTTACTGCGGGTCACTACACTTCTAAAGAAGGAAAAAGTATTAAATTTTATCGTGTAAGTAATATACAAATGTACTATACTGATACAAACAAAATAAATTACACGTTTTTTTGCATTGATTATATAAAAAAATTATTTATCATGCAACTTTTCCATTGTTGTAAAGATTATAAGAAACTTTAATATTAAACCAGAATCAATCATTCCTAAAACCAATTGAATCCATTTAATTAATTTCGAAAACCAATTAATCAAAGTAAACTTGGTCTAAATGTGGGTATGCAATCACAGAGGTTTTTAAAATGTAAAGTTTAATCAAATAGCACAAACACGTTTGTAACTTTGTTAACAATAACAAAGATTGGCAGCTGAGTATTCGAGAATTAGCCTTAAATTTCTTTAGCAGTCATGAGTTTTTTCCTGACCTGCTGAAAATTGTTACAAGTTTAAGTAAAATGCGACGTTTTTAAATTTTCAAATTTTTTGAAATTGATTAATAGAGCAAACTATTGTTTAAACGTAAATATATATTACATATTGCACCTTTTAATATAAACAATCTATTAATTTAAGAGAAGCACTTGCAATTAAAAGCGTAACTATAGAGGATATCATTATAACGTTTTAAATTTCACCCTCAACTAATTTATCAATGCCTTATACTTATAGTATATCGAATAACACTAAATGAAAATTATACCGCTTCAGTTCTTTGGCATGTTATAATGTAATTTTATGTCTTTTTGCATGACTACCTATATTTTAAACAGTAAATAAGCATATAGTGTAGCAAACTCACTATATTAAAAGAATAGTAAATGACAAATGTAAGAAAAAGCGTCAAGATTATGGAATTTTAATTCTGAAAAGGAATATCATCCAATTAAAATTGTTTTTAAAAGAACTGAACTTCTATGAATTGTACACTTGACTTCGACGATTGCTGAAAGTTATTTCTCGTTTGATAATGTTCTCATAGACTGAATAACTTCACAAATACTATTAACTAGAAGTTGGGTCGAAATTTTGTTCTCGTAAAACTTTCAGAAAGTTATTACGTATAAGAAAATCAAAGTTTTTATCGAATTATTTGTTAATATTGTTACCAATTTTTATTAAAGACTGAAAAATATACCATAATATAGTAAATAAAAAGAGCATTATTTTTTGATGAAAATGTATTAAGGTTACTATAGTAACAACATTTACCAAATGTTAAAGAGATATTTTGAATTTAGGTAAGTAGGTAACTTGAAAAGCAATTTTAAAAACTTTCGTTCAATTTATACTGACTTAACTTTGAGATAAACATTTTATTACAAAATAGGTGAAATCAAAAAATTGCTTTCAGTTAAAAAAACAAATATAAAACTAGATCCCCTTTGAAGCACACATAATCAAACTCTCGTTCGTACACCATAGTGCTAAACGGGGTGCCGCCCCCCTAGCAGGTGGTGTGCGGCGCAAGCTCGGCATCGGGACGCTTAGTCTTACAGTGACAGAGATGAGATTCGGGCGCATCATGATGGAAATTACAAAATCGAAAACCATTATTAAACCAAAAACAGCATCTTTTTTAAAATTACAGATGTAAACCTACCTCAAAATATATAAAATAAATTCTCAATCGTTCGATTGCGCGTCTGGATCATGTTCTTGTGCTTAAAGGTTATCTGCAGTTAATCTTTACAGGTTAATGAACTGGACCATGTTTGTGCATTTAATACTGATTGTAATTAGTTACATAGGTAAGAAATATATTTTTACTAAACCTTTACCACAATAGTCTAAATAGCTGTTATTAGTTTCGAGTTTAATTTATTCTTAAAACATTTTTCGCAAAATTAAATTTATGGAAAAAATAATTCTTGTTTCTTTGTTAAATTTTTATTTACAAACATTTCTTTTGCAATGTTTATTTTAAAGCATGGATTACCGGTATCGTCTAAAATAATATCAATACAAAAAAGTGCAAACTATATCTACTGTAAATATAGCGCAGTACATAATGTTATACCATCTATATGTTGTATATGTACATAGGTATGGTATATTGTTAAATTAACATTCTCTACACTAACTTTTGGTAACATTTAGAAACTTTGACGCTAATGGAATACATGAGTAAGCTTTTAAAGTAATACAGTATCAAGTTTTTATTTTTATTAAGATAATTACGTTTACCCAAAATTACAGTTTGCAATAAAATTTAATTTTTGGTTTCCTCCCAAGGTAATCGCAAGTTAAGCTTCCTCGATTATGTAATAATGTACCAACTTTTCATCGCAATAATTTTTTAATGATCAAATCGTAATATTTTTTAATTTAAAAATAACTAAATATATCGGAAAATTATGTGAAACACAAAAATAGTGATGGGTGCCTTTTCAAAACTTAACACTTTTGTATATCCAAACAAAAGATGCCTTTCAACATTTCAGTTCAGATCTTTCAACACTCATAGACCCAGTATGCTTCATATTAGGCGCGGGTATTATTTCTTATGTACCTTATACGTTAAGCAACACTGAACAGAATTTTCTGAAATTTTACTACTATATTAAACCAAGGTACATAATACGTATGATACGTTTTTTGTTTACTTTGTTAACTACAATTTAAAAGTATTTTCAGAAAACAAGTAATAGAATCGAAAGAGGTTGTTTAGTTTTGAAAAATAAAAGTTAAAACAGCTATTTTTCCCATCTGCATATTATAGAAAATCTTAAATTCTTAATAACGTTATCCCAAAAAGAAATCAGCGTTAAAATTTATGGAGATGTCAGACAATTGAGTTTCGAAGTTTAGTCAGGAATCGGATCAAAACCTCACCCGTGACTGCCCAAAACCTTTTTTTTTTATCTCATAATAAACATTCTGATCCAACAAATCATTTTGCATGTTTCCATGCTTATATTATTTCAGCACTTTATTAGAATTAAAAATAGGTAATAAATTATAATCATATTATTGATTTTTATGACATAAATAATATAATAATAATAATCAGTAAACCGTAATTTGATTCAAAATCTATTCCAACAAAAATTAAAAATTTGCATAGCATAAAAATTGATTTAAAGCTTAGCGTCGCAAAAATTTTCCGAATTAAAACTTAGTCAAATATCTTGTAATCCCAATATTAAATTGGTATTAGTTACCTTTCAAATAAATTCAGAGTAATTATGCAAAAGTTTCTTATTCTCTCTGTTCTCATACGTTCAACAATAATAATAATAATTACTGTGGTACCATCTTTTGGTGGTATAGTTAATAATATCATTAACTATAATTATTATGATATGCCTTATCGTGTAATCTAAGATTTTATATTGAAGTAACATGACAAAAGCTGTATAAAAATATTTGCGTTCTGGTATAATTTGTGTTGCGTAGTGAAATATTCAAATGTTATATGGAATTATTTTATCAAAATTTTAGTCAATTATAATCTTTCTAAATCTGCATACAAATTATTCTTGACTGCGTTGATCCTGGTTCTCTAAATCAAAGACACATTCGTGTACAAGAAGGAATTTTGTAATATAAACGTCAAATATTTGAATTTTGCGAAAAATGTCATCTTTCAGTGACATCAATGTCGTCAACATAATGTATCTTTTTTTAGAACTTAATTTTATTACCTATTGCTTTACCTAAGTCATAACTATTACTTTTATATTGTTTTAACGTAGTTTATATTCTTGCTGGTTGAATTAACAACAACGGGCATTGAAAGTGCTTTAATAAGATATTTTATTTCATTATCTCTTCATGGTTACCACTTTTCTAATGAAAATAGTCTTACCGTTTAATAACGGTGTTTTTCTGCAAGTTTAGGAAATGCAAACCTTTGTAATATTG
Source organism: Cantharis rufa (assembly GCA_947369205.1). Classification (NCBI taxonomy): domain Eukaryota; kingdom Metazoa; phylum Arthropoda; class Insecta; order Coleoptera; family Cantharidae; genus Cantharis; species Cantharis rufa. The sequence continues at coordinate 36,047,052 of OX376303.1, forward strand.
AATGTTTAGCTGTTGATATTTTTAATGTTTAATATTTATACATAGCTAATACAGCTATATTTACCTGAAAACAAGTTGTTGAAATATTTGCAATAATTAATTATTTTTTTTTTAATTAAATAATAATAATAATTCATAACGTAATTTCAATAATGTTTCATGTATAGAAAAATAGCTCTAGAGATGATGGGTTTATAAAACACACATAATATGACTACAAATTCCGGGTTGTGAATAAGAGACACTTCATTCATAAAAGATATTGCCTTTATAGCTAAAACGTATTTAATACTTAAAAATTACTTACGACATCAAAAAATTATAGTTGCGCTTGAAAATATTTTGGTCTTATTTGAATTCGCAACAAGTACTACTAATTATTATTTTGTTGTTCTATTTAAACTAAGTTTGCTATTCAATCTAAGTTATTCTCTTATGTATAGGTATTATACTTGTTTGATGTTCCTTCCAAATAAACAAATTTGTTGAAGATTCACACAAACAATACCAAGCATGATTTCAGCATTTTAAAGCACCTCCATGTAATAATTCAAAAATAAAGTATATTAATACTATACCCCTACTAGTGTAAAGGGTAAAATAGTATAAAAAGTAAATAATTAAAATAAATATATTTACTAATAGACACAATATGTATTTGTAACATCTTTAACTTGCAATCATCTTATATTTACCTAAAAGATACCAGTACTCAAACTACATATATTGTTGATAACATAAAAACTAGTTTAACAGACGCTATTATTACATTAAAATCAAGATAGTGCAGTACTGATCCAATAGTGGTATGTTTTTGAGCCCTTAACTTAAAGCTTCACTAATAATTATTATAACCAGAACTTTAAAGAAGATTGCCTTCTCAAATTGAATCAAAACACAAATAAGTAGTTTCTGTGGGTTAATCGGTAGTATTCCTTAATAGAAATGCAAAATCGTCATTAAGAGTTATGCAAAGTAGGTAAGTAAATAATGCAGGTAACTTATCAAATCACAACTTCCACACTTGAAATTAACTTAAAGCAGAAGCAGTAGACAAAATAACTATCCATTGGATCATCTTAAAACTTGCTACCATCGAAAATTGCAAAATTGTGTTATAACAGAAAGTTTAAAATAAAACAGAAATTGAAAACAAAATATGTAAATTTTACCACTAAATAACTACGTAATAATAATATAACATTATTTTGTGAATTATTATTATTATTATAATTAATAATAAACAACATCGGGACCACTTCTTGTACGTACTACAAACAACATTTGATATCAAGCATAATAATAATAATATAATTAATTTATAACATTCGATTCATGAAAAGAACTAGAAAAAAAAACCAAAGTTACAAGCTTTGGTACTGATTTTTTTAAGCCAAAATTTTTTTTACGAAAAATCTTGGTAAACTTTACATCAGTATTTTGTAATAATTATTATTCGCTCCCCGAAATTCAGCTTCTTTAAAAATTAAATTTCGTTAATAATTTCTTCAATAAAGGTTTACTGAAATTAAACTTTTATCAAGTTCTAAATGTTGTTATAATTTATTTATGTTTTGGTTCTAAAACTCGCCCAATTTTCAAAGTTTTAAGTTTTGTCTTCTTTTTGCGAATTTTGGTCCAGTATGATGGGTTATAACCGCTTTTATCCTCATATAATGGCGTCTATAATTAATACTAGATACATAATATGTAGAAGTGGATCTAAATTGATACGGTAGTTTACGATAGCAAATTTCACTTTTATTTTTGATGGCCCGGCGTAGCTTAATCGGGTCTCCAGGGTCGTAGTCAGAGAAATCGCGGCTGCTGGGTGACGTCTGCGAGAGTCACCCAGGTAGTTGTTTTGCGTATTGCTTATGCCTCGAATCTTTACAAGCTTATCCTGAAATAGAAGTACACAAAAAAACTGCCAAACAGGATTCGAGACGGTATGTATAATAATAAAACTCGTCGTGTTACAACGCAGGTTCTTAATACTAGTAAAAAGGGTCGACCTCGGCATGCATGAATTTAAAACTAAAATAGTTACAACAATAATTACAAAAGGAATGCCTCTCCAACAATTTGGAGGGTTATTAGCTGTCTTCGACAGCGGCTATAATAGGCGACAACGTAGCGAATTTCGAAGCACTTTACAATTAAAAGATTACTCACATTGGTTGGTAGAATCCGACGCACAGCAATTGCAACACAAAAACGGATGTTGACGGCGGAACAGCGGAACGGTAATAAAAACTTGAAGTCGATGAAGTATGGTGGCTCTATTAAAATTTCAGGATTTTCCGACCCTGCGTACAGTGGTCGTATGGCAGGTTCGCACTTAAGTATTGTGAACGCAAATGCATCACCACAATTTAAAATTGTCGGAAAGTTAATACGTCACTTCGATAGCTAGTGACGGTAAGGTAAGTACGTCACAACAATTGATAATTCTTGTAATTGGTTCAAGTGCGCCTAGGGCTACTCTGGATTAGTTTTGCTACAACTGTAGCCACAAAAAAGAGACGGAATGGCGTAATCGCCTTTGCACAGCGCGGTAATCACTCGCGTGATCTTCACAAGAAAATCGGAAACCTTGAGCAACAATTACTGTAATTCTCAATTAGGTAAGGCACTTGTCGATACACGGCGGTAAAATCAAATCTTACTTGGCAGGAACAAACTTCCAAGTACCAAGTCAATCTACGTGCCCTGCTTGAATGCCTGGAAAACTCAACAACGCTCCTACCCTCTCCTAACTTTGTCGCTCAGGAATGCTCAGGCAGAAACGTGTGGACAGAAAGGTCGAGCTTATCCCCTGACCTTCACGCTCAACTGCACGATACTCTCTGCAGTTAGAGATTAAAGCGTGTCCGTCCTTCGAGATTGGGGCGGGAATTTAAAAATACAAAAAATAATCCTAACCGTAAAAAAATACAAGACTGATTATTGTAAATAAATTTATCGTGATTAATTCCGTGGTTTTAGAAAAGTAGGAAATTTTATGAAAAAGTCGGTACTGAAAATTAATACTTCGTGCGTGCCGAAGTACCTACCTAATTACAAAATAAATTTTGCACTGTAATTTTGTTTGCTTAACAACCCAAGATCAATTTTCATATGCAATATCCCAAGTGCATTCAAATTGTCGACAATTTTTTTGAGCACATGAATGCGTTTGTTGCATTTGCAATTTTCCCGACTCGGAGAGGAGGTAAAATTGCCGCAAAGCAACAAACGCATAAGTGAAAAGCGAAAAAAAAATTGTGTACTATTTTGAAATGCACGAGAGAATATTTATTTAGACTATTTCACGAATAAAATATGGGAGGCTAATATAAGTAATAATAATTAATTAAAAGTAAAACTCAAAATATTGTTGATATCGTACATTGACATTAAAAATTAATCATTATTTTATGTATTATTTAAATGTTGCAGTTAATTAAAAAAATTACGAGTGGAGACTTTGGCAGATCTTGGTACTGCGTCCATCAGCGGTTGACTGAGGAAGATCCATCTCGTTAGAGTAAGATCGAAACTCGAGTCTCAACCTAGGTGGCGCGGTCCATGTTTTTGTCAAACAATCTGCTCTTGCAACTTGAAACAAAAGTTGGTGCTACTTGTTTGGCGTCAATAAAAACAGTGGCTGGATATTTGAAACCATATCTAATATGACAGGTCATCTCGACTGAAGGCTTATAAAAACTTTTTAGTTTTTCTCTTCTTTATTAAAAAAATTGTCATCTGTATCTCAAAAACGGTGCAACAAAATAGTAAACGGCGTAGGCGTTTTTTCTTGTAAATTTCATTTACTTTATGTTTTTATTTTCTAGCACCGTTTCTAAGATACGTACAACAAATTTTTTTATATTTTAAAATTATTAACGCCAATATTAACTCTGCGACAAGTTATGACGCACAATTTTCAATGATTATCCACAGCCACAAAATGGATTAGTAGTCCGGTCAAATTAGACCAAAAAATAAGGGCGAGGTTACAATAATTCACACATGGCTGAAAATTGGTAGGATTGTTCAAAACACTATTATAAATGAAATGTAAAAAGTCCTCATCGATCCGACACCTGGAAAAAAATTTACTCGTGGTCAAAGGTCACAAAACGGGTTTTTCGCAATTTTCAGCAAAACGGTAAGTTTTATCATAAAATTAGTTCAGACAAAAATTGTAGATCACATAATTATCTATAAAAAATGTCTAAATAGTTTTTCTCCTAAGAGCCACCGTTTTTGAGATATAATAATTCAAAAAGTTAAAAGACTTGTAATCTACTACAAAAAAATAACACAAAGTTTTAAAAACGATTTTGTCTTGTGATAGGTTATTTTAATCACCTTGAAAAGCTTTATCTAGAATAGGTGAAATTAAATTTCTATCTGTCATCTGTCAGAAATTAAAGCTTCCAAAGTTTAAACTTCAAGAGTGAATAACTCATGAAGTATTGAAGGGATTTCAACCAAATTTTATACGTAGAAACATTGCCCCCACAGAACTTGACGGCATATAAAACCATTTGATAAAAACCAAGAATTCAACATTAAAAAAAAGGATTACTCTTTTTTTGCAAAAACTTGAAAAAAGTTCTTGTCCCTCGATTTGTGTTAGCCCTGGCAAAGATTTCTTTGCCGAAACCTTATTTTCACCACTAGAGCCCACCAGACATACGTCCAAAAAGTTTGACTGCTATCGATGCAGAAATGCCGAAGAAAATTGAGGGACAAGAACTTTTTTCAAGTTTTCGCAAAAGAAAGTAATCTTTTTTTTTAATGTTTAATTATTGGTTTTTGTCAAATGGTTTTATATGCTGTCAAGTTCTGTGGGGGCAATGTTCTACATACAAAATTTGGTTGAAATCCCTTCAATAGTTCATGAGTTATTCACTCTTGAAGTTTAAACTTTGGCAGCTTGTAATTTTTGACAGATGACAGATAGAAATTTAATTTCACCTATTCTAGATAAAGCTTTTCAAGGTGATTAAAATAACCTATAACGACAAAATCGTTTTTAAAACTTTGTGTTATTTTTTTGTAGTAGATTACAAGTCTTTTAACTTTTTGAATTGTTATATCTCAAAAACGGTGGCTCTTAGGAGAAAAACTATTTAGACATTTTTTGTAGATAATTATGTGATCTACAATTTTTGTCTGAACTAATTTTATAATAAAACTTACCGTTTTGCTGAAAATTGCGAAAAACCCGTTTTTGTGACCTTTGACTTCGAGTAAATTTTTTTCCAGGTGTCGGATCGATGAGGACTTTTTACATTTCATTTATAATAGTGTTTTGAACAATCCTACCAATTTTCAGCCATGTGTGAATTATTGTAACACTGGCTGTCTAATTTGACCGGACTATAGTATAATCTGTAGTTGAGTTTCAGAATGGAAATTCTAGGATCGAACCTCGGACTTGATAAATTTTTATCAAATCACTGTATGTAGCTCTGAAATAGTGCGACAAAATAGCAAAATGTATATAAACAAACATGAAGGGATGAAATTTTCAACACAAAATGTCTAATAAGTATTGCTGTAAAAGCAATTTTTATATGACAAGAAACGTCTTCAAAATGTACAATTTGCATTGCTAACATAGGACTCAGAATAATGTTGTGAACCACTGTAGATGTTTACCAAAAGGAACGTTTTACTTCATACGAAAAATTTTGCCTTTTATATATGGAAATTTTAACAGAAAAATATATTTAAATAATTTTAGGAAAAATGTATAAATTATATTCAACTTTCAAACATTTATGTTAATCTTACATACTAAGATTAGTTTTAAAACAATTAATAATTGTTTATTAATTAAAAAATTTATTAATTAAATAGGTATATAAATTAATAATTTATTTTTTTTAATTTAATTTGTATAGGACTAATATCAAGCCAAACCTTAGCTGATCTTAAATAGGGTACTAAGTATTTACTAAGAGTTTCTGTGAAGGTTGTAGATCGGAATAAGAATAGTGTTATCATATAAATCATTATTATTTATTTAAACAGAACTTCAAAATGTAATTACAAACAAAAAATAATAATATAGAAAGATATACCTTTAGATATAACATTTCAAAAATATATCACAAGTTGAAGCCAATCATAATACTCAAAAATAAAGTTCACGTCAGAATATTCTATTATTTAAATTGACGACATGAAAATTTAACATATTAATAATTTACAAAGATACTTGCATGGCTGCTATCAAAATCAATTTTTTGTAAACAGAATGCATGGTTTTTTTGCAATAAATAAGAAAACGTTAAATATTTTAGCTCCCCAATGTGTTTCTATACTAAACATTGGGAATAATATAACAAGCAAAGAAGGTGAGAATATTGTTATCAGGATGGAAAAACCGTTATCACAAGTAGTGATGTTCATGTTATGATGCCGTAGATGAAAATGATATACTCGGTTTCCTCGAATATTTTATGTCATAATATAGCTTAATTTGTATCTTTTAACAAACCGTATTGAACTACAGCAGTGGATTGATTTGATCGCTGGTTGGGTTTCAAAGCGAGCATTTTCGATTTTAATTTCGGACTAAACAGAAGCTCTTAGTTTGACTTTCCTGAGTCATTCAACACGTTTTGGATTTCAAAATTGGTTCTATTAAGTTATGTCGATTAACAGAACGTCAAGGTCAAAAATAATAATTAAAAATAAACTAAGAGTATTAACTAAAAAACAACCCGAAAATAATAACGCATATTTAGAAAATTTATTGCAACCACAAATCGTGCACTTCAAATTAATTTAAATGCAGTTATTCACCATAACACAACATTTCGATAAAAAATTCAGTAACTACCTACATGATTTGAACGCACTTGCAGTAACAAACAGTATTGCATACTACAATATACATACATTATCTAATCGTGCCATTTCATTGGCAGAGAATGCTGTTTATAGCCCATAATTATAATTCCTTCATGTTTCTGTTTTAGACAGATAAAAATTGTTATCTAAATCTTAGCAATATTACGTTAAACAAGATTAAAATTTATTAAATTTAGAAAAACTCCCTCTATTCCCTAGCTACACATTACGGTTAATATTTAATAACCTAAATTCCAAAAAACGCGTTAAACGACGAGAGTTTATAAAGTCAAACTCGCGTTCTGCTAAATATTTTATTCGGATCAGGTAAACTTGATTTGCTGTTTTTCTTTTAGTATTCTTTTGCAAATTTATTTGATAAATACCAAAATGAAAATTATTTATTCGTAGTAAATCGACATAGAGCTTTTACACTAGACGGTACCAGTTTGAAATACTTAATTGAACTAATACAATTATTATGATTAATCTTTTTATAAATTATATCTTCCTGAAATAAAACGTCATTGATTATGATGTATTACGCTTTTTTCATTCTACATTCCACAACACATCAGCTTGAACAATTTCTATTAATTTTTGTTTATTTTCACGCTATTAACAATGGAATATTGTATTTTCAAGTATAAATATCATGAATTTAGTATAATAGGGTTCGAATGCTAATGAAATATAAAAACGCAAAGTTATATATACATACTGCCATGTTGGATATACTTAAATAGTAAATTATACAATTATAACTAGTTTTAGTATCTGTCATACCTATGACGATCATTAAATTAAGGTATTGTTGAGTCAAATGACTGTAACAAGTAGATTGATTGTTTCGGTAATGATGTAATTTTTGTGTTTTATTCACGTTGTTTTTATTTTGGTACTTGCACGAGAACAGCTAGTAACTCGGAATGCCAGGCGTATGACGTTTGACTGTCGGAGGTAGTTATTCTTGCCAAATTCTGGAAGTTGAGGTCAATTAGTTAAAATTCAGATTTCTACAATTGCGTACAACATAAAAACTTTACCTTACTTGTGGAGGTTTCATTAAAGTCACAGTCATCAGTCATATTCATATTTTAAATCAAGAGGTATCTCACACATTGGTTGGGATTTCTCAAATTCCAATTGAACGATTGCCAGTAGTTAAATACTTGATTGAAAGAGACACCAAGAAGTCCTCTACGACAAATCATGACACGAGAGAGGTTTTGTGAAGGTTATTTTGGTTACTCTTTGCCTAAAAATGAAAAGTTGTTAATTTAAGTAGTAGATAAGTTACGTGGAGGTAGATAGGTGATAATGATAAAGTGTTGTGATATTGCGAAGTGTAGAAGGGAACTTATTGAACATTTTGAAAACTTTTGCTTACGTCGAGGTTCTATGACAGTTATTTTTGTGAATAACAATTTTTGCGCTGAACAAGTTATGCCATTAGTAGTAAAATGATCTGGAGATCATGTTTTGAGCAACGAAAATCCAAATAAAGCCCGCGCCAGCGAGTAATCACCATTTGAACTTTCTGACAGTTGTCATGGCGACGAAGAAGGAATTTGCTTCCTACGAGGTTTCTAGTGATTTTGATTTAGAGGTTGATAACCGATTTTAATAATAATTAGTGTGGATGTTGTTCGAATCAAGATCGAAGTTTTCTGAAAATTTCAAGAAGATTGGTGATGGTCATAAATTTCGAACCAGATAGGTTGGCCATGCAAAATCGGAAAAATGGAATGAAGGCGGCTGTTTCGAAAAACATATAAAAGGAGGTGGCAAGAATTGCCAGCATTATTATAGTTTCAACTTTCATTGCGAGCAGTTGGTCTCTGCAGAAGTTAATTAATTTATGAAATATTATGTTTTTGTGATTATAGAAGAGATTATTATTGTTGTTTCAATTTTCATGGCAAGCAGTTGGTCTTTGCAGAAGTTAATTAATTTATGAAATATTATGTTTTTGTGATTATCGAAGAGATTATTATTGTTTCAACTTTCATTGCAAGCAGTTGGTTTTTGCAGAAGTTAATTAATTTATGAAATATTATGTTTTTGTGATTATCGAAGAATTTATGAAGTTTACGTCATTGATATTTTGGCAAGTTTGTGGTAAATTGGAATGAGATAAAATAATCATTTGGAATGAAGGCAAATGGTTTGAAATTATTTAAAGAAATAATTTAATTAAAGTAAAAGAAGGCGTAACTTAACCTAGAAATATTTACCTGCATCAAGATAAGTAAAAGTCGATAGGATATTTTGCACGGCAACGAGCGAAAAAGGTACCAATTAATTTAATCTAAAATAAACAAGAAAAGAAGTGATATTAAAATTTGATATAATAAATCGTAATTTATTATTACCTACCTGTTTGTAAATCCTTAGTATAATTTAATCATCCATTACACATTTCACCATTACAATTTAAAATAATTCATTTATGTTAATTAAATACAAAATAAATAATCTATGCACAACAATTTGCGTGATTAAAAATTGTCAAAATAAAGCGTGTGTGATACAAATCATTCACTATTTAACTAAAATTCACCAGAAGATTAAAGGACCGTTCACAGTTAATAAGAATTCACATCAAATCATTTATTTATCATTCAGAGTGTTTTCCAAATTTAGTTACGATAAGGTAAAGTAAAGTTTATAACAGTGTCCTAGTAATTCAGCAGCCAACCCGATAACAGGCCAGAAAAATCACCAAAGGTAAGGTTAAGCGGGTGTACGACTTGGGATTTGTATCTTTCGGGAAACTGTATTTTCGAATATATTAGATATTCGGAAATCACGGAACGACAGGTAACGGGAAACTAGCTGTTAACAACATCGACTTACTCGCTACAGTCAACTCGATCTATGCTAATTTCATGCGATTTTTAATGACGTTACGTCTGGCGACCAACAATATTTAACTACATTATTGTTCCACATTACATCGCAATACATACATATTACACTGTATTTGAAAGTAATATAAAAAAACATAAAAATACAAAACCATTATTGCAATGTTTTCAAGGCATGAAACTATTTTAGTTTTTTTCAACTAATTCAAACCAACACAACGCTTTTTCGAGAATTATTTTACCGTGAAAATGCTTTTTTAAATTAAAAAATCTTTGGTTTACTCTCCGTCCTGTTTGCATTCGATATTGGTCTGTATCACTGCATTTATCATACGTATTTCTGAACGCCCCCATCTAAGAACGATATTATGCAATTTATTATTACGTGTGTAATTTTTTTTCAAATTCCCAATTTTTGTTCAAATTCGTATAAGTTACATTGGAAATCAAATATTTACTATTTCTGTGAATATGGAAAGTTTTAGTATAGTATACGAATTTTAACAAAGCAGTAAAGATAAAAATTCCTGTAAAGGCACTGGCCAAAATGAAAAAAAATCTGGTTTTATTGTCTGTGGTAATTCGGAATTCAACGCATTTACCATTACTAAATGTAGTAGAATTCAAAATTGATTCAAATTGAATCACTTAAAAATTCAATATAACAACTCTTACTTTTGTTGGGAGGCAATAGCAGGTAAATTAATGGTGAAGACACTTGAATTTGTAAACCATGGACGGTGTAAAGTTTCTGGAAGTGAAAAGGAATGGTCTTGAAAGTTCCATCTGCATATAAATTTCTCAAGGTAGTTAAAATTTGAAGATTTCTTCTTGGGGAAAATATAACTATCATATCGTCTACGTGGCCAGAATCTAACAACAAGAACAGCTCATTTCTTTCTGTCAATTTCAAAATTAGCAGCGTTGGACCAGGAATATGATTTTTCTTATTTTTCGTTTTATAGATTCCACACTAGGTAATTTTGCACTTATATGTATAATCAAGAGATTACCGGGTACTTTTTGTATAATTTCTTACATCATGTAATATTTCGTAGATTTGAAGTTGTGCAGCATCGCCACTATAATTGTGTTCAATTGACTCTTTTGTCACTATGTCGTTTGCTTTAGTTACATTTCTTGCATTTCCAAAAAGTGTTTTTATTTTGGTCTATATCTTTCAAGTTCTCTTCTCTTTTAAGTTATTTTAATATTAAAGAACTATTTGAACACATTTTTATCTTGGTTTTTGATGACCATCCATTCTAAGATGGCGAAGAAATATTATAACAATATTAAAAATCACAAACTAACTGTCAGAAACAATTTAAAAGATCGACATAAGTACTCTTGTTTAAAAATACGCTATATCCAAATTTAGAATAATCCAATGTTAAACTTTTTTTGGTACCTGAATCTAATCTTGATATTCAATACCAAATTTCTAAAATTTTAAATTTTGAAAACTTCATGAGTTCATTTTCGTAATTAAGCTTATATAGTCCTAAACAAGATGGGCGCCAGTTTTTCCTTGAAACGTCCTTGAAACGTCCTTGAAACGTTAAAAAAAAATTTTTTTCAATTGTCTCGAGAAGATTTTTATTTATTTTTGTTTTTTTAATAAAGTAATTAAATCGACCTGAGAGGTTTTTAAAATTGTATTGTAAAAATGCATATTGGTGCTCTAATTTTTTCATGACTAAAGTAACCAAATAAATATATTTTTCTGATTACATATTATTCTATTGAAAAATTTTTGATTTTTCTGAAACTCACTTCTTCTTCGTAAATATAATGTGTTTCCAATAGGCGTTATGAGTTATGACGACCAAGCTTAGAGACATTATTATGTTAGCAATTATTGCTTTATATAGACCAACTGATGTTTGCACTATCCACTGCCTTACATTTTTCTTGTATTATCAATTATTATAGTAAATAGTATTTTTATTTCTCATTATGTGTTCCAAGTATGTCAACTTTATCTCTTTCACGGTTCTAATAATCTCCTGCTCCTTTCCTAAGCTGTGTAAAACTTGATGATATGATATACGTATTATTCGGCGATAACATCATTAACGTCATCTTTGCTCCTCTTCACTCAGAGTCCGTGCCTGCATACCGCATCATACAGTTCAAAAAACGTAACATTTTGAAACTCTGATTCTAATTCGGATAATCAAATTTAAATTTCACATCACTCCTCTGAAATTATTGAATGTATTTTTGCTATAGTTATTTTTATTTTTATTTCTTTAATATGATCGGATTCGTCGTTTAGCGCAAATCCTAAGTATGGATATGATGATTGGAACTCTTTCTAATGGGGTTTAATTTTAGTGTGTTAGTTCTGAACTTGGGTTTTTTGCTAATCACCATAACCTTAATCTTTTTGTCATTTATTAGTATGCTCAAACTGACTAACATTATAAATAGAGACGTCCGTCAATATCCCTTTAAGTTTTAAGTAGGGTCCAGGAGCGTGTTGGAATGTAGTACTAGAATAGTTACATTTAGTGCAATAAGTGTAGAGATACCTCAGTGAGGCATATTATTGTCCATGTATTGTATAATTTTACTCAACACAGTGCAGTACACGTGCATACAGGAATGTTTCTTTAAACCACTTCCATTAAAAGTTTTTTTTACTGTGAGAAAATGATTTATAACGTCAACAACAAACTGTTTTTTTTTATATAGAAGGAATGGACTAAAAATGCACTATTATTTATTATCTACGTGGTAGCAGATAGAAATAAATGAAATAAATACATATCGTAGTTAGAGATAAAGATAAAGTAATGAATTATCACTTTCTTCTTTTGTAATCATTCTTTCCATTCCATTTATTTAAAAAAATTTGAAATGAAATAACAATTTTAGGTTCAAGTTTAGAAATAACACCTTCTTATACTATACCTACATACATATATATTTATTTCATATTATGTACAAACTAGTTTCGACTTAAATCTTCATCACTGCTGGTGCATACTCCGTCTAAAAATTGAAAAAATTATAAAACGTATAAAGTAAATGAGTCCATTAACTTGATAAATTTGGTTGTACATAAATACATACATTATTTATATAATTTGTTACATTTGTTAAATTGTTTACATAATCTAAAAACAAATTCATAATTTCAATAATTTGCATATTTTACTTTTTTTATTTGAAATTATCCTTAATACGGTTTTTTTTATTAAAAATTTAAATTTATTACTTTTGTAACACTTAAGCAGGAGTATTAGTATTTATTTTGTATTGCAGTGTTTACGATGGGTAAAATAAACTTTAGCTTTGCTTTGATTATTTAAATACTGTTTGTTTCATGACCGACCAATTCGAATCAAAACAAGTAATCCACAACACTACGAATTATCCTCGTATTTTGATTAATGTTTCATTTTCAAATTTAAAGTTATAGTTTACCCTTTGAGTAACTACAATTTTAAGTAAAGTCATAGCCGCTGAACAGGCGCAGTTAGATGTTCAACTCTGGGGGTGTTGAAGTCTTAACAAAGCACATGGATTGTGTGTATTTATTTAATTGCAATTTTTGAAAACAATTTTTTATCTCAAATCGTTTCCAAAAGCATCCAAAAACTTTCAAACCACATCCAAACTTTGAGCCAACTGCAAATCGCAAATAATCCAAAATCACTAACTCAAGGATATAAATTAATTTTTTCTCAAATAAAAGTTTTCAAAAACGAAATCTGAAATAAACTGAGAAGTCAAAAATTTCACGTTCCGCTTCCTTCGGCCATCTTGGCAAAAAGCTTAGTTTTCACCGATAACCACTACCTTAATTAGTTGGGGGGAAAACCAGTAAAAACAAAATATTTACAAACATAAAAAATAAATGTTTACAAAATATTAAATTTTATAAACAAAAAAAATATTCACAAAAGAATTACAAAAAATTTTTATGAAGGATTTTGGAACATGGCAGTATAATATGTTAGTCTAAAGTGAATGAAGCAGCAAAAAGTGAAATTTACAACAAAATTAAAATAAACAGAAACGCCGTTGCGTTCCCCGAAAATAAAATAAAAAACTTAAAACGCATTGCGAAAAGAAGGAAACTTGCCAAATTAAGGAGAAAAAATTCAACGAACGAGGAAAACTACTTGTAACGATAAAATAAAAACTTTTGCTATTTATTGTGTAAGTTTTTGCTTGAATTTATTTTAAAAATTTTCATATCTGAATCCAAAATCTCAGACCTATTATCACAATTATTCATAGCAGGCAAAATAATATGGAACATATTATTATAGTCAAAATTAAAACAGCATCTTGAAATTAATACGAGTATATATGTATATATACGTATAATGGGAAATCTAGAAAAATTGCATATCTCCTTATACTAAATCCATAGAGTACCTAAATGTGATGGAAATCTAAAAACTTGGTCAATTTTTACAAATTCATATAAGCATTTATTATCTATGGGTAGTACCACGACACCATTTTATGTAAATCAACAATTATTTAAATAATACTCAGCAAGTTAGAAAGTCGTGCATTTTGACATTGATTGCAAACAGAGAAAACGCGGCAATTTGGGATAACATTAAAAATTTACTTATGCAAAATTTTAAGGATCAAATTGACAAAAATTGTTTGTTCACAGATGTAATTAGCTTAAAACTGTTTAGAAACAAGTCACTATATCAATCATTATGTCAAGAAGTACCATGCTTATTATTAACGAGATTGCATCAATTATACGACAATTTACCATTGCAAAATGTTACATCAAACATAAGACTTATATTTTCAATTTTAGTAAAAATTATGATGGGTTTATAGGAATTGATTTGCTTGATTTTATTGATGCAAAAATTTTTAAATTTTTAAATTTTTAAACTTTTAAAAACAAACTTTAATAATATATCTCTTTATATCGAAAGGAAACAATATGATTATCAAATTGTAGTAGAACAAAGAAGGTACATAGGTACATAGAAGGTCTTGGTATTCCAGTTTATTTGGAATACCAAGAAGGAATGATTACTAAGATATCGAAAATTTAAAAGTGAAATTGAATTTCCCCATGCTTTGGTAAAATGTAGTAATAATTTTGCAATCACCACAGTTACAACTTCTCAATTTTTATCGACCATCGTATTGGTATGGATAATGAATATAAAAGAACCAAAAGCAAAATCGGAGAAATGGAAACTATTGGAAAAGTAAGAAAACAATTCTGACGTATTATCACAAATTTAAATCAATGTAATTGAAGAGAATGAATATAATAATAGCGACGTAAATTTACCAGATCTTTATTCAAAACTTGAAGCATCAGAAGTGCCTTTCCTTACACCTGAAAGTAATTGATTAATAATTCTAAAAGTTGCATACAACCAAAATAATGCCGACCCAGCCGATTTAACAGAAAATGTAATCAAAGACGAAAACGAAAATCAAACAAAATCAAAGTCATATCAATTCTTGAGAAAGAAATAGAAGACAAAAACGACAATATATAATCAGTTGAAACTATTCTGTAAGGCGAATTCGCGATCAAAACAAACATGTCAAAATTAAACAACGAGGGTGAATTTCGGAATTCAATCAATTTATTTAGGAATTGCTAGTAACAAAAACAATGAAAATCAAGTGCATTATCAAATCACAACAAAATAATGTGAAATATCAAATAGGTAATACGCAATGAACAATAATTATTTATTGCATGAATAATTTGAATTTTTCATCTTCTGAAAATATTGTTTATTAAATATGTTTACTTCTACTTTGCAACTTCTGTATAACCAAAAAAAAATAAACTGAACTATTTTCACTTATGATACTGCTACTTTTACACAGCTGTATATTACAAAGTTGGTTATCGTCCAAATATACCCTGATATCTGATCAGATTAAAGCGTCTAACACCCGTGTTCATATGCGATGCATTACTTATACTTACAATGCTACCTTTAAAATAGATCCTTATCAACAAAGTAAATTAAATTCCAATAAAAACAAAATTTACTTTCTTTATCTTTAAATTCTTTTTAAATTTTTCTTTTTCTTTAAATTTCGTTGTCTCTGCTTTGCATTGCTCGGCAATAAAATTTCAAGTTTTTTGTTATTTTTTCATTTTATTTTTGAGATAATATAACAATAATTAAAGAACAAAATATTAAGTGTTATGTATCGAAAAGAAAAGACATCTGTTTGTATTGATACATTTTTCATTCTCTGTTATAATGAAAATGAGAGGAATTTAAAAAAATTTAGTTTCCCTTGTTTTTTTTCTCTATGATTGGGTGTCAGGTAGGTCACAGGGTATACGTAAAATTATTTTTAAACAATGGTTGCAATGGTTGTTTTGAGCCCTAAGAGAAATATTGATGAGGTTTCCTTCGAAAATGCTTAGATTTGATCTCAAGTAAAAGCCTGCAAAACCGCTTGCTTGTATACGTTTGTAGTATGCTGATAAAATATCCTTTGTATGCCAAAAACTAATTTAACTATTTTGCAACTAAAGAACAGAATTTAAAAACCATAAATATTTTAATCATACTTAGATATTGCTTAAGTTTTCCGTAAACTTTTGGCAATGATAGCATTTATAGAATGTGGAATGTACCATTTCAGCACTTTTTACAGCACAATTTTAAGGCATTGTTACAATAAATTAGTTTTAATTTTTTAATATTCTTAAATATCTTGAAAGATTGTTATGAAATTAATAAGTAAATTACATTTCAATCGGCAAAGAAAGCAACGACAATATACGGTGCAGTAAAGTTATATAGATTTCAGACTTAATTTATTGTAGTTAGAATAATTTAAATTGGTATATAATAATTTTAAGACACAAATTATCTGATCTGCATATTACATAACTTTATGTGTGTACTTAAATCCACCACTAAAGTGCTGTCGTTATACCATGATGGTTAAGCATATAAAAGCAATTATTATTAATTAATATTTTATTATTATTAGATTAATAAAAGTAAATATAACCAAAATTTAAATGCCTTTCGTAAAAAAGCTCTTTGTGTAACTTATCAACAGTAACAAATCACAAAACTTGATAATTAACAAGAATCGTATCGATATTTAAAAAAACTCAAAAATTACACATACGCTTTTTAGAACCAAAGTGTTTTTGAGTTATCATTATTAGTAACAAAATATACTGTACTGTATTTTATGCACATGAACTAGTTCATCGCCTGATGATGCCATAGTATAGAGAAAACGTTTTCGATATTTTATACTTACAGTGTATTTTATTATAACTTGAAAAACCAAATTATTTATATGGGTAATATCGAGTTACACTACTTCGTAAACCATATATCCATTATTATTAATAAAAGAAAAATAAAACTGAATGAGTAAATTTTTAAACAAGTAATAATTAATAAAATATCAAATTTATAAAGTATATTTCCTTATTAACAAAATAAAAAAAGGTTTCCAATTTTATTATCTAATTTTGCATACTACTCGTAAAAACAGAGCGCGACCACCACCTTCACTTGCTACTGAAGCAAATTAGAATTTAGATTGCTCAACTTATTTCCTTATAAAAAATATAATGTAGTTTTACTTTTAGCTTTTTAATATTAATTACTAACATAAGGAAACCATCGTAGATGATGATTGCACGAAAAAGTTGATACACATTTGGAATATTAATTATTTAAAATATATATTTGCTAACAAATTGTTAGAAGTCTATAACACTTTTTAAATTTCTGCTCAGTTGGTTGTGAAATTGAAATTTTAGAATATCCATTAAAATAAAAATCTCATCTTTACTAAAATAAAGTTGAAATTGGAATTAACAAGTCGAGAATATGAAATTGTATTGATTTTTACGAGTTTTAATTATTTAGGTTTGTGCAGAATCGACTAGCGGTGTTATTAAAATTTTAGCTTTCTAGTTAACTTTTTAAATTAACATTAAAAAAATCAAATTTTCTAAAAATATTTTATTATTTTTGATATAATGAGTATTCGTGCAATTAAAATAATTTGTTCCTTTAACTCCAATATTTTAATTTATTTAATAAAATAATTTACTGTTAAATATTAAGAGTATTATTTATTGAAATTTCTAGATAATGTCACTTTTCAGAAAATTTGTCTAAATAAACTAATAGTGACTGATATGCTAAGACAAATTAAGTTCACGAGATTGCTTGTTTAGTTCTAAATTATTATATCAGAATTAATGCATATTCATCATATTATTACGTAATAATTTTTTAACCTATAGATTGTTTTCAGCTACTACGTTACATCATAATAAATTAAATTTTCTATTATATTTTCCAGTTAAACAGATTGCACTGTGTAAAATACTTAACTTACATTTTTATTCATTTCCTTGCAACGAAAATAATGATAATTGCTATATAGGTACTTCCTGAATAAAGACTCTAATTCGTATTTTACGCATAAAAAAACTCGAGACATGACACATACATGCGTACACGTACAGATCCTTATTTCATTGTTTCAAATTTAAAAGTGTGAACTGACCCCACACTATGGATAATGTATATTATACATTATTTACTTCCGCAACAACACTATCAAACCTATACAAGACACCTAAATAAATAATACTATAATTGTATTTTACTGGACAAGTTTTCAAAGAATAGTATATTCTGTAACAAGCTTGGAATTGGGCATATTCCGCACCAGTGGAAAGTTTGTCAACCGAGCCGACAAGCGAGGGCAACGGTGTACGAGTGAGGAATAGCCATTCCATACGTGTTCCAGTCTATACTTTCTATACGACTATATTTGTTTAGTAAAAATTGTTGCGAAGGCCAATTTTAACTAAAAGGAAAAAATTATAATTTTCTTATCTAAAAGCATTTCTAAAAGACACCGTTATCAGGTTATCACTAACAAATACATGGCAACCAATTTGACAGATGCGCGATTAGCAATATAAAATTTAGTAATCAGTTGATTAATTTGGAATAGATATGTCACTACTAGTGTCTATTCTAACTCTAGTTATAGAATAAACTATTTTATAACAGTTGTAAGAATGCGGCCGTTCTCTAATTAAAAATTGAACCAGAATGTTACATTCTACAATAGTTGTATAGAAAATTATATATTATGTAATTGTATAGTTTCATATATTTTGGAGTTTTATAGTTTCTAGATACTAATGTAAAATATGTACATGATATAAAGCACTCGGGTCCAGCACTCGTGCATTGCTGAATAGCAGTACATTTTTTATGTTTACAACTATTTTAAATAATATTATTTGAAAATTGTATTATGATACATAATATAAGGACGGCACCACTTTCCACCGATGGTTGAAAAATACGAAAACTATTGTCATCTATATCTCGGAAACGGTGGGACAAAATAAAACAATGTCAGTACATCGGATGTACTTGCATTATTTTTATATCTAATAACAAATAGAAAATTAATTAAAAATTACTAATTACCGAAGAAAATAATGGTATAAGTAAGTCAATTAAAAATTGTTCAAGTTTCTCAATCAAGAATCTTAAAAAATCTTATTCACATTGTCATCTCTATGCTTGGGTGTAACGGCTGTAGCACTATATGGATGCAGGCTGGCACACATTATGACTAACTGCAGAAACTCCTTGGTGAAGAAGAGATAATTACGAAAAAATTTTCCACAATAAATTTTGGAAATTTGTAATAATACAAAATTTACCCCATTTCCAGCAAAATTCTATGGCAGAATTTAATATTGCAAAAGCGTTAACCATTCACCTAATGTATCTTACATTTGCATTTATATGATAATTTTAATCAAAAAGAGTTGAATTGTAAAGCCGTGCTAAGTCAACAGTAAAATAAAGATTTTCAAGCAAAATCATGAAAAACTATTTGTTATTTGAATGCATACAAAAAACTACGCCTTTTTTATGTTTTCAATTCATTCACGAAAATATGTTAACCGAAAAGTTAAATATTGCATCCTATATTTTGTGTTGCAGTCACGTTTTATCAAAAATGGCTAAAAGTTTATTATAAGGGTTAAAATGAAAAATATAAAAGAAGTATACATTTCAAAGAAATTTCTTCTTGATTTTAGTAATTAAGAAATTAATTTTCAAGTTTAAATAAAATTTATTTTAGTAAAAATCTAATAGTAAATATTAAAACCACTTGAAACTTTACTATAAAACATCTTTTCAAATAGGTTTGGCAGTATGAAATAATACTGTTATCGTGAGACAAAATTCTAAATTTTAATTTCGAAGGCATAATACAAATAGATTAATATGAATTAAACAATTATCTAAAACTATATAAACTTTATAAATTTACTTTCAACTTATTTTTACAGTATTTTAAAAGTTTAAAAGTAGGTAAGTACCTATAGTAGTGTTTATAAAAATATAATAAACAAATTAGCATAATAATATTATGTATTTTGCAAAAGTTTAGTATTTCTTTTGGCAGTAAAACCTCCAAGTTCTAACATAACACTGGTAAATTGTCTATTAGTTCGTCGGTTCTACTGTTTTTACAGAAAAATAAAGAAGTAAACTATTTGATCAACTTAATCATTTATTGAAATATTTACCTTGGTTTTGTTTACTTAAGAAGAAAACAGTAATTTTTATTTTGAAGATAATATTATTATTATATTATGTTCAATTTATGAAGAGACCCAATTATGGGATATTTATACGATGTTACAAAACGATTATAATATTTTATAATTTGATTGAATATCACTAAAATACATTTTAGATATTTTAAATATTTATAATAATTTTGAAAATAATGCAAATATTTTACTTATTATTTAAATCTCTTAATTTATCTCTCTTTGAAATTATTTTCAACAAAGGCGAATTTTGTTTCCAATTCTGCACAAGACATAAATAAGACTTTTAGTCAATATATTGGTTTTGTAACTGTTTATGTATGTATGAGATTTGATTGTGACTGACGTATGACGTAAGTTCTTGTGGCTATAAAATTTAGATCATTAGATATTACATATTAAAATTAAGTAGGTAGATCGGGCCTAGTTATAATTTTGGCTACTGATTTTTTTCTTGATTTCGCTCCAAGTAGCAGTAAACTACCATTTTACAAACAAAATATAGAATTTATTTTATTGCAGGTTTATAAAAGTTAATTAGAAGTAAAAAATGCATTGATGTTTGAAGAGATTATATTAAAAAATAAAATAATAAAAAACTTAATTAAGATTCTTATTGCCTCTTTCCGCAAACTCTTGTAGCTCCCCTTGTAGCTTGTTGCTATACATTTGTCTGTGTAAACACTAAAATTATTGTTAATCGTAATTTGTAATATTTTACGATATTACGAAGTTGCAACAAAAAATAATAATGATTACTTTAAAAAGCATAAACAATCTCTTTTTCGGTAAGGATATAAATATGTAAACAATAGAATCACAATTAAATTTCATTAATTAAGTTACCATTTGTTATTCAACATGCTTTTTGTATTTTACATAATATTTTATAAATTTACAATAGTATAAATATGCTATTAAAAAATAATAATTACGTAATAATAATAATCCGTTTAATTTCTGTTATTAAGAACTTCAGTAATCGAAACGTATAAAATATTCCCAAATTTATTACTTTAGTTAATGGATATGTTATTTTTTATATGCATAGTAGTAGAACCTTATTTATACAAATAATCTAAAAATATTGGACTTTTTTTATTTCGTATGTTGTAGTAAATATGCATATAAATATACATAATATAGAGATCATTTTTATTTTACTTCTACGATATATGTACATACATATATAATATAGAACGATAACTTACTTTCACAGTGTATCAAAATTGTAGGGAAAACTTAGCATAAGGGAATAGCATAAGATGGGAATAGTTTTTATAATATTTATAAAAAAAATTACTTATTACAGATTACCCTACAGTGTAATAATTATAGATTATACTATTACTTTAGACATATATTTACACTATAAATAAATTTAAATAAGTTAATTATAATTCATGAATTATTACATTTCATTCAAGAAAGTTAATACGGTGTAGCATTTGTGAAATGTTCTACATCCACCACTACCAAAAAATTTTAAATTGGTTCCTTCTCGACATATAAATACAAAATAACATCTTGGATAAATTTAGTACTTCGGTGACTTTGTTCTTATAATACATATTCGACGTTGGTTTTGGAGAGCAATTTTCCCAATAAAAAATCATTTCTACTGATAACGTCGGCTTCCTGCTATTCCAACAGATTTTCTTTTATTTCTTCACACATTTCATTTACAGATTCTAGCATTACGCTGTCTCTGTAGCATTTTTTATTCTATCGTCAAAACTACAAATACAAAACAATTATGTTAACATTTTGTAAAAATTATTATATGTGAAATGGTCAGGTTAACTTAATAAGTTGCTATACAAAACTGAAAATAAAACTTTTCACTTCTAGCACTTAAAGCAAACTTTTGACGATAACCTAATATCAATATTAGGTTAATTTATTGTAAGTGACAGTAAAAATAACTATAAAATTTATTTAAATTAATCAGTAACCAGTAATATTAACCTTAATTTTAGATAACATAATTATGTACTTACTATCTATTGCGATGTTACTGGAGTCACGCTAGCCACACGCGACGGTGTTCGTTTTTCATTATTATTTTAGCCTTAACATAGATTTATACAATGAACATAAGCATAAGGAATACATAAGACATAAGAAATACAAATACGAATGTAAACTTAATCCAAAAATTTAAAGAAGCAAAAGTGAACTTTTTATTGTGTATACCATAAGTACATGCTACCTTCATTGCAGTAGTAGTAATGTTTATTTTACAAAAAATTGATTTTAACTAATTACCAATAAGCATACAGCAAGTCAAAAATTCAAAACACTGCACAAAACATACAAATTCAATAAAAAAACAATAGAAACACAACATGCAAAAATAAAATTTACACCATCACTTGGACTTAATGTGTATGAAGTATTCCTCTAAGTCTAAGGGCCAGTATTTCAGTGGGTAGTTAAGCTATAGCTTAGCTGATCTCAAGTTTAAGGGAAAGTTTTTGCATTTTTTGAGTATTTCTTTGTATTTTTTGAGTAAGCGATAGCTCAGTTAAGATAGTTATGCTATTGCTTAAGAACTGAACTGAACTGAAATACTCAAAAAATGCAAAAACTTTTGCTTAAACTTGAGATTAGCTAAGCTATAGCTTAACTTCCCACTGAAATACTGGCCCTAAGTTGTATGGTTCCATCTCCTCTAAATAACCTCTAACTGAGCTTTCGACTGCCTTTCCAATTATATTAAAAAATTCTGGCAGCGCATTAAATACTTTTGTTGTCGAATAGTATGAACCTTTACTGGATATATTCAAACTGTGCCTTGGAGGAGAGTAAATTCTAAGTCGGATATAGCAACAATGTGTAGGACAACTTCTACCAAACTTCTCCTTGTTATTAAAATTGAATAACAGACATTAGAGAATACAGTAGAACCCCTATAGCTCGACCCCCTCTAGCTCGACAATTCTGAGAATTTTGCTATGTAGTCGACAGATTGTTGTGTGCCTTATCTCATCGCAACTCGGAGGTGAAACATTATATGCAGATATATTAATTACCTAGTACGTGACCTACGTGATAAAATACTTACATTTTCTGTATACGATAATTAGTGGGGAATTTTGGACCATGGTGTCAATAAAACAATTTGTAATTTGTAATAAAACAATTTGGACTTACATTATATTTACATTAGGTGTAAAATATGGTAGTACTATATTTGTAATGCAATAATTAAACATAAATCGTATGTAATTTAAATTTGAAAAAGATTATTCCACTCATAAAATGCATCAAACGCATCACAAAATACAAATTTTTATGATTAGGGTGGAAATATTTTATTATTATTGTAATAAATAAACTCGTATGAATAATTCGGAATAATTGTACGTCAGCAGTTAGGATCCTTTAATGCAAGTCGCATTAATAAAACTCGCACACTGATGTGTTTGATCTGTGTTAGAATGCAAGCAAGTGCAGTTATCATATTTCGTGTAATTTAATTTTATAAAAATTGAAATATTAGTTATTTTGGGACTTTTTATTTGTTTTGATTGTTTTAACTTCTTGTTTAATTAATTACAAATGGAAAGTGGAAAACGTAAATTTTTTCTAAGAAATGTACTTTTTCGTTGATCTAAATATTATCAAGGGGTAAAACAATACGTTTATAAAACTTAATTTGTATTAATCTAATTAAATTTAATTAAAATAAAATTGTATTTTTTAAATTAAACCATCACGTCTGCTTTGGAAAGTACATAGTGCAAATAAATTGATATTAACTTATCATAATCAAGAGTAACGCGATATGTAAGCAGCTTCAAAGGCACGTAAGCACGTTTTGTTATGAAATTTAAACCGACCCCTTTACCTCGACAGTCCCCTTACCTCGACAGGAAATGGGTCCCGTTTGTGTCGAGTTATAGGGGTTCTACTGTATAATGATAAGGCCGCCACCATTAGCACATTACATAATCGAAACCGCATTGTTACTCAAGAGAAATTCAAATCCATCTACGTTCACGGCACTTTACGCTGGGAGCGTGTCGATTGTGAAAAACTTTCTTGTTTCTATCGTCCAATAACTCAAAACTCAAACTCACCCTAAAGTATCTAAACAACATGATCCGGGCACCTCCGCTGAAAGAAATCCTGAAAATCACTTACCGAAACACTCGAATCATTGTGTTATATTTCTTATATTTGTCTTATATGTCTTATATTTCACTCTTCTCTCTCTTCAACTATTTTAAAACCTTTTAAATTTTTTAATTTGGTGCGCTCTTTTCTAGTATGTATGACATCACCTGGTTTCAAAACTCCGCACTTGGTTTGATATCCATTGTCGACTTTAAATGCACAATTTTGTTTTTCATGATTTACGTGCTGTTTTAATAAATGAGTAATCAGCTCCTGCTCATCTGTTCCTTGATCCATCTGATATACCAATTTAACCTGACATTAGTTGTCTTGCCTGTGCACAACATTTTCCAGCTTCACTTTATCACATCCAATACTCAGGCTCTTGGTGCCATTCCTGATAAATAATACCCTGCCTCGTGTTTAGCAGCTAGTACATTCTAAGATTCCGGCACCCACATCGTTACGCATTTTCCTGCTAATTATATAGTGCTTACAACCGCCGCTGGCGCGGCCATCTTAATTCTTGGCATAGAGAACATGGTATATTGTTAAGATAAAACAAAATTAGTTTATTCTGAATTTTTACCGTCCCAAAATATGCTTGTTTTATATTTTAGTCTCAGAGTTTTAGGCTAATAATAAAAGTATATCAAATGAAAAACCTATAACTAGAGGCGTACATCAAGGATCAAAGACTGTATACAATCTAGAAGACTGGAAGAAAGCACTAAAATGGATAGAAAGTTGTGGCGAGCATGAAGCCGTCTGACCTTCTAGTCAATTAAATAATTGCAAATTAAATCATTATTCGAATTTTAATAATGCGTTGCCGCAATGGAGGTTTGCAATTTCATGTTTGAATAACAAAAATATTGTATGTATACAATAATTTAATTAATGCTATGTAATTATTTAACTTTACATACCTACTCCTATATTAACGTTAATAATTACTAACAGAGTTGATAGTTGATCAAGTTTACTAATCAGTTTGTGGCACATAGAACATGATGTAGCTGAATTATCTCTCTAAGCGAGTCTGTAATAGATTAAAGTACCTTGTAATTGCACTATCGATTGTTACTATTGGATATGCTTGAAACATAGTAAAAATTGGATAGACATGCAATATCCTGCATACTAATTGAAAGACAATAATTACTTTCAACAGGAAATTTGCTTTTACCTTACAATAAACCGCATTCAACAGTTAATTATTTGATATCTGGTTTCCAATTTTTATTTAATACCATAAATTTTATAATAGAAAATATAATACCATTTATGATATTTTTATAATCAGTTTCCATAATAATCTTAAAATGAAATAATACGTAATCTACCTATTTAATTAAACTGCTATAAAAATAAAACAACTTAAAAATACGTACAAATACAATAATATTATATTTTATATAAAATATAAATTTTGATTACTTCAAATTAAATGTATTAATAATATTAACATTTTGTTTATGATATATAACGCAGAAGTCGTTAGTCTGTTAAATAGATTCTACAATGACATTAAGACGCGACTGATTTCCCTAGAGGCAGGATTCTCGTACCAGTTGACGTGTGTCAATTATCCTCGCTACACCTTCACAACGATTTGCAAATATAATTTACAAAACTGTTTATTTTTAATTTAATTTAAAAAAATTTATTCAACAAAATTAATTTAAGTTTAAGAAACAATAAAGGATTAATTTTTAATTCCAGTAGTATAAAATTTCCGCATTTTGCATCAGCTTTACTAAATTGACTAATTGTATTTACAGTATAATACAAGATTTAGAAAACTCATTTTCGTTTGTTTTCGCCTTCTCATCTCGAAGTTCTTAACATCATCTATACTTACGGATTATTTGGAAAAATCGTTGAAGACAAAATAGCAATGTGGTGACTTTCTATTTTGAAATCGATATCGTTTATTTGTCCCGAAAATTTTCTACTAAATACTGTCATGGGATCCACCTATTAAATTTTAAGTATACCCACAACTAATGTCTTGTACTTATTTAACTTAGTCCGCTCCCGGCGTTAAAATACCTAGGTACTATATATATTCAACATAATAATTATAACGTTTGAGCGATAATTCCGTTTACTTTTAAGATTATATTTACTCTCTACTGATTTTCAGTGTCGAAAGTAGACTGTCTCCAAGTTAGTTTAGAAAGCAACATTCAGGGACATAAGCTATAGAAAGCAAAACTGCAGAAACGACAGTCAAAAACTTTCAGAATAAGCCTTTGCTGTTAATGAGTTATTTACCTTACTTAGTATACCTAGATGTTATGCAGTAAATATTAGATTTTTGACTTACGGTGTATTTTATTTGTGAAAAGTTGGTACATTTTAGTTCTAAAAAGTTTACATGTATTATAGGTACATTTTCAGATATCGATCGCATGAATATATTACATAATATAATATATCTAACAATAAATGAATTTATGTGAAAAAATTAAAATGAATAAAATGTAAAAATTAGTTTAACAAAATTAAATATCGTTTATTTGTAAACAAATAAATAATTTTATAAAATAATAAGCTGAACAATAAATCAACGCTAAAAATCATGTGTTATGTTCCTGTCGACTAGACATTATTGCATTTGTGTCGCTAAATATTTCATAGAAAAGTTTGCAGCTGAACCGTTCAACTGTAAAATTATTTAAAAAAAAACCAATACTAGCACAACGCACCTTTCTGTTTATACAAACTGTTTTATTTGAATTTTATTCAATCAAACACTCGTTTTCCTTTAGGAATATCGATATTAATGTTAGTTCAGATCGGCGTGGAAACGAAAAGATGTTGAAATGATGATTTTCCAGGCCGATGAAGTATAACGTAGCAACCATTTTTATACTGATCAAAATGCTCAGGTGTATCTCATTGCAAGTGAGAAACGCTTATCAATTTCGACAGGCTTTTATGATATACAAAGCAGTAACGAATTTCTACTCTTATCTTAAAATATGTATATTATTAGAAGCAATATTCTATATTATTTTCATTTTAGTTCACACACAATTATATAAATATATCTATAGGTACTATCTCTACGCTTCTTAAAATAAATTAAAAATAAGAAACGACACAAGTATTTCTAAATAAACTTAAAATATCATTAAAACTTTATTTTTATCCTTTTGTGCAATTTTTATGGGCTTGACTCGTTAATAATCTTGCTTATAATAAAATTTTTGTAAGTGATTTGTTTAAATTCTTTTAGGAATCATTTTATCAATTTTCAATATCTGTTTTATATTAAAATTTTACAAGTAGACACATAGATACTTGTAATTAACCCACTTATTAAACTTTCAGTAGTTATAAAATAAACTGAAATCGAATTCTGGTTCCTTATAAGCGGAAAATTAATTATTTATTTATCGTATGGCGAAAGAAAATAATATATTCATTATTTCTCAATTGATATCTAGGCTATCCATACAATCCATGTTGATACATACAATTAGTATAATATTATGCCGTATTTTCTCGTAGTTTAATATTCCTCTCCGTAATTGCACTGTAAGCACTATCAGCACAGCGACTGATCAGCACAAGCAAATTTTATTTCTTATGTGTATTTTTAAATGGAACATTGACGTGCCGTACAGGTGATGTGCTGATGCTGTTGGATAGGCGCACTTACATTTAAATACACTTAAGATATCATATTTGCTGGTGCTGATAGGTGAGAAACGACCTTAATTGTCACACTTCCAGGTGCCAAGGTTTCTCATGAAAGTAATAGTTAGCCATAGTTGGTTTACTAAAAATTTACCCAATATTTAAATAAACTTTTTGAGTGTACTCTGTATTTTCTTACTTTCGATATAACATTGTTCTATTCTTTATTTAAGAGGTTTCACTTTTCTCATTCTTTCCGTAAAAATGCTTGGTTTTCGTTGAAGTATAAACTAATCAGAGTAATTTCATTCTTCAGTTCAGAAAATTGCGTTCATCGTTTGGTTACAAATATTTTCAAATTATAAAAGTAATCTAATTAGTTTATGCTCTATAATATTAAACTAAAACACGAAGACTTCAGAAAGCGCTCTATTGGGAATACATTACTTTTTTTAGTTATCTCGTTGATGTGCATGTTAGCAAAGAAGTTACAAAATTTAAAACATTTTACTATCGTAAGTTATACTATATTCTGCCAATAACGAAACGACAAATAACATCATTTAAGATCGACTTAAATGTAAGAACGTAGGTACGTATAGCAGCGCTCAAAGTAAGTTGGTAAACAATTTTTTCAAATTTCAACATTTTTATATGGTTATTTTAATATTTATTCTTTAAACGCTTTTAAATTACAAAAATATAACTGTAACTATATAGATAATTTTATTAACCTGAAAAAATTTCAAACGAAGTAAATGCGAAATATTTACATTTAGCAAATTATGACAAAACGCTCTTAAAAATAGAGAAATACATACAAAATCTATAGAATAAAAACATTTAATACTTTGTAGCTAACTATTTTGTAGCAATAACAGCTTTACATCGTGATGGCACAGTCAACCAGCTTTTCTAAACGTTTCACTGATATTTTCAACCATTCCGTCTGTAATGCTTTCCACAATTTTGATGTATTACGATAAGTTTCACTTCTTATTTGTCTTTCGAGCTTCTCCCATAAATGCTCTATAGGATTCAAATCTAGAGACTGATAGGCCACTCTAAAAAGCAGATTTTGGTTTTACTCTTGACATGTTTTGAAGCATATTTTGAGTCATTATCCTGCTGAAATATCCAACCTCGTGGCATTTTTCTCTTACCATGTTGTAGGATTTGATCTCTCAATATTTTGGATGTCGGATATGTCTCAATATGTTTTGCTATACAAAGTATAGCAAGAAGCAAGAAACCTTATGTTTTGGTCTTGCGTCCGTCCGTCTGTCCACATGTTTCAAATTCAAAAACTATTATAGTATAAATTTGAAACCTGAGAACGGATGGACACATACTTCTGTTTTTTATGCTATTGGTGTATTATGTTAATTATTCCAGTATGAAAAACATGAGTATGTTATAATTACCATAGATATTTATTTTCTTTTCTTATTTTTTAATGATCTTCTTATGTACTAAAATTATATACTTAATTATGGAATAAATTAATTTAATCTTCCGGTAGGTATTGCTTCTTATAGTACTAACACTTTTTGTTTAGTATTAGAAAGATTATAGGAAAATTTCGTTTGGATTATTGACGCTGTAATGTTCTCGAACTTTGCGTACATTCTGCTGGAATGTTCATATCGATTTCTTCTCAACATGAACCACTTTGGTCAAGAATTAATTTAAATCATACAACGAATTTTTCAATATATGCTGTTATTATTCTTAACCTGTATAAAAAGTAGAAAGTAGCCTTAGAACTGCGGTAATCCGAGTTCCACATTATTTACATTTTGCAATTTCAATATCTCAACCGTTATTCTCAAAATTCAAAATTTCACCAAATTTTTTGTACGTAATACCATTATATTTGTAACATATTGTGGTGATTTTTTGTAGAATTCATCCGCATGTCCAGATCGTGGTCATTTTATTTGTTTTAAGTACTGCAGATAAGTTATAATTTATTCCGAGGAAAATTAAAAAGGCTAAAGGCTATAGCCGGGTAAGCATGGGGAAATGGCCCTTACACCGATTTGGCTAATTTTTTTTTTAGATATTCCTCTTAAAGCACCATTACATTTCCCAAAATATTAGATCCTAAATGTTGATAGTTTCTTAGAAAAAAATTATTTTCGAAATTTAGAAAAGAATTTTTTTCTCAGAAAGTATTATTGCAAATTGAATGATTTTGGAATATGTTATAGAGGTACTTAAGACCTATAAGTGGTAATTTTTTTATGGTATTAGCTCCACATCAAATAGGAAAAAAACGGGAAAAAAGTTTTCAAAAATTAAAAAAATTAAATTTTGGCCGTACAACAATCACCAAATTTTTGTCAAATATACCTTTTATATGCCCTTACAACATATATTAATTTCAAAATTTTACGAAGGGTATAACATATTGATATTTATAAAAGTTCTTACCTAGATGCACCGGACAGCATCGATTGTCGTAATAATAATTTAATAAAGAAATAGAAAATACCATTTAATTATAATTATATAACTAATTATTTAAGTAACTAATGGTTATCACTATCGCCTTTAATGATTTTCACTGATATGTTTGTATATTTTTAAATTAGTTCATTAGGATTTCAGCAGGTTTTATTATTTTTGCACAATATCTTGCATAGCATAAATAATATCAACAATCACCAAATTATGTATGTCCTACAAGTATATAGGAGATACTGTAAAAAGCAATGATATGATTTTCTCGAGATATGCGTGAATTTAGTGAAGTTAGTGAATTTGCAAATATTGCCGTTTTTGTAGAAAGGATATTATTACAGCAGTATTTGTATTAATAAATAAAATACAATTTCACAAACGTGCTATTGTGAACTTTTATAAATATCAATGTGTTATTCTGTTCTTAAAATTTTAAAATAAACTAATATATGGTATATGAGCATATGTAAGGAATATTTGACAAAAATTTGGTGGTTGTTGATATTATTTATGCTATGCAAGATATTGTGCAAAAATAATAGAACCTGCTGAAATCCTAACGGACTAATTTAAAAATTCATACATATCAGAGAATATCATTAAAGGCGATAGTGATAACCATTAGTTACTTAAATGATTAGTTATATAATTGCAATTAAATGGTATTTTCTATTTCTTTATTATGATTATTACGACAATCGATGCTGGCCGGTGCATCTAGGTAAGAACTTTTATAAATATCAATATGTTATACCCTTCGTAAAATTTTGAAATTAATATATGTTATAAAGGCATATAAAAATAATATTTGACAAAAATTTGGTGATTGTTGTACGGCCAAAATTTAATTTTTTTAATTTTTGAAAACTTTTTTCCCGTTTTTTTCCTATTTGATGTGGAGCTAATACCTCAAAAAAAATACCACTTATAGGTCTTAAGTACCTATATAACATATTCCAAAATCATTCAATTTGCAATAATACTTTCTGAGAAAAAAATTCTTTTCTAAATTTCGAAAATAATATTTTTCTAAGAAAATATCAACATTTAGGATCTAATATTTTGGGAAATGTAATGGTGCTTTGAAAGGAATATCTAAAAAAAAAATGAGCCAAATCGGTGTAAGGGCCATTTCCCCATGCTTACCCGGCTATAGCCTTTAATACTTTAACACATCCGGAACACATTTTTGATTGTAATTTTTTTTATAAATGTTAAAATAAGTGATATTTATGCTGTGCTTCGAAAACGACCTACGATAAAAGAAAAGAATATTAATTTGTGCAACATCCTGTACGTAGTTGAAGAACTTACGTCGTATAAATTTTCTTAAGGTTGAAACCAGGTCTTCCAGAGCGCTTGGATGCGGATTGGACGCTTAATTTGCGTAGTGCGTTGTTAATTTGAGTATTTGTATAATTTTTACTTAGAAACTAAGTAAAAATTAGTTTTGGATCCATAAGGTGGATATTTGTGAAGAATCGTGAATTCCGGTGGAGAATAGCTGAAAAATATTAAAATTTGAAGACAACGTGGTTGAAATTTTACAAAGGTCAAAGTTAGAAGAAGCCGCCATTTTGAAAAGCATTGAAAATTTTGAATGCAAATGCTAATTTACTTACTTACAATAAATTTAAAGTTAGTTAATTTGGATATTAACGAAAGTTGGATCAACGGTATTGAGATTGATAAATTTCAATCTAACACAGTTTGGATATTCGTTCGACACCAGATGTTTCACAAAAATTTGTTAATTACTGCACATGTCTTACTTGGCGGCACGGTAGCAAATGATAGTTGATGAGACGACCCGCTTATGCGACACCCAAACGAGATTTAACAAGGTATTTCCAAACTAAAAAGCACCATATTAAAAACATTTTTATTAATAAAAAACAACAACTTGTATCACATTGTAAAATTTTATTATTTGCTTCACATTTAAAACATACCGGCAAATGAGTTTGAAATTTAGAACAACTTGGAGTAAAGTAAATGAAATTTCAAAATCAGTGGTCGAACATTATTACACTTTAAAGCCTAATAGCGAGATTTGTCGCTACAAAAATTTTCCTTTGAATAAACCTACGTTTTTTCGTTATTCAAAAATAAGAGTTTTTATTTGCTCGCAAGACAGACGGGGTAACCTACAAGAATTAGCTACTGGGTGTTTCATGCTCTACTGAATCCACTAAGCTAGTCGAGGTAAATTTAGGTTGGAAAAGGTTTTTATTACAAAATACCACCACAATATATGGCAAATTTAAGCAAAAATAATCTAATTTCAAGTCATTCAGTGTTACCGCGAATTTTATCATCAGAATAACTCATTGCTAACTCGTTAGTCTTTTCCTCTCTCCCATACCGATTTTCATTCCCACTCCTGATTTTAGCGAACCACGCCTTTGTGACTTAAGCTGGCTACCGTTCAGTAAATCGAGTCAATTTGGGTCAATTTGGCCCTTTATATATTATATAATATTTATTATATGTATTATAGTATCTACTATAAGTATTATATTAATATGATATTATGAGATATTTTTGCTACATTGCCACCTAAATATTATGACAAACTGGTCAAAACAAACGACAGTGAAACTTAAATGTTTTAAAAATAATATTTTAAATTAAATGGTCATTTTGAACTACCAATATGTTAGATTTATTACACAAAAAATCAAATTTCTGAAATGGTCCGACCGGATAGAACCACTTGATAATATCTATGTATTGTGACCGTGACCATGTATTATCTTATTGCTTAATTTATCCAACAAAAATAATGTGAGTTGACTATATTAGACATAATCAAAGTATTTGTTTCTCACTAATTTCTTGGGATAAAATCTGTTTTTAATATTATGTTTTTAAAATGTTTGTGAAATTTGTTTGTTTCTAAATGTTTTGTTATTATTTTCAAGTTCATGTTAGGTTAAGTTATTGTTGAAGTTTAGTTGAAGTTTATCTTGACATTTATTTGTTGCCTGCAAAGAAACTTACAAAATAAGTTTATTTAAAAGAAAATAATATGACTCTTAACAAAAATTATAGTTTATGAAACGTATTTTGAAATTGAAGATTCGACATTATAAGACCACGCATAAAACTTGATAAGTTTGTAAAAACATTGTTTTGAACATAATATATGTAAAATAGTAAAATGTTGAGATAACGAATTTTACTCATTTCTTTGCGTTATATTATTATTCATCTAGTTTTAACCTAAGTATTTTATAGAAATTATTTACAGGGATGAGGTGTATTTAAACAGATATTTCGTGCAAAATTAACACTTACTCCTTCCCATTATGCATTTCAAAGAAAAGAAATGTCTTTAGTATAGTATAGTACTAACTATCGATAAAATATCAGTTCACAATTTAATAACATTTGAGATTCACAAATATACGATTATTGAGTGTACTCGTACTTAATGTTATTAAATCATTTTTAGTTTTTTTGCATTGAATTTTTGTATTTATTTTTGCTATAAAATATTGGTTACCTGTGAGAAACACAGAACTTTTACCATTCATTACAGGGAAGTTGTTGGAGCAGACTGTAAACTTTGTAATAAATTATTTTGCTATTATTTTTCCAAATTTTATGTGTCTAAATTTTATTATATTTACATCAAGCAATATTAAAAACTTCATTAAGAACTGTTACTAAAATCAACCTCTCATTTTTTGGTTTTGTACTTTATTGTTTTATATTTATGTTCGGATATATCATTATAACACAATATTATGTCATTTTGTATTATTTTCAACCTCTCATTTTTTGGTTTTGTACTTTATTGTTTTATATTTATGTTCGGATATATCATTATAACACAATATTATGTCATTTTGTATTATTTTCTTGTATCAAAGCTATTATTTGCCAAGTTTTAAACTTTATTTTACTAATAATTTTGTACAACTATAAAGACAATAACACTTTAATAAAACAAAATTCCCTTTCTGCGATAAGACTTGTTTTCTGTATTTTATTACAGACAGTCATAACAGTGAGATTACAACTTTAGTGTATTGCAATGCTATATTAATACCAAACTGCAATATTTGATGTCTCCTAAAATTTACATTATTATTTTACATAATTATCTTATTACGAATTACGCTATTAATATTATGATCAATAATTTACATCAATATTGCATTGATACCCTCATCAATACTTTTCACACCTTAAAATATTATCAGTTATTATGTATTATCGATATGTATAGGTATTTATGAATAGAATATTTACGAAACAATACAGGTTAATTGTAGTTGATGACTCACGTGATGACTAATACATGATGACTCGTATACTAAAACTTTGGTAGTTGTTATTACAAATCTGCTGACTATACTGCTGACTTGTAGATTTAATCTTTTTGAAAGTTAAATCTAAGTTAGTTATGATTTTCTTCGCAGACAGTTTGAATTTTGACTTGCAAGTGTTAAGATAAATACATTGTAATTAAATAATGGTGTGAAAAATAAATATACAAAGTATTACTTAAATACAGTGACTGAATTTATAAATAAATAAACATTTATTGTTAATTGATTGTTATAATTTATAGTATGCTTTAGTAATAGTGAAAATCTTAGTCTATTCGTAAACCTATTGTTAATAATTTTATCTGTAAACAAATATTAGTCCTTAATAATTAAATAATCGTTTTTAATTTTCGTTACAATTTAATAGACTACGCCAATCTCATTTGTCGCATTTGAAATAAATTATCATATTAAAAATATTAAAACGTCGATACGTATTTAGCAACTTGACGCTATCAATATAATATTGTCAATAATTTCAATTATTGAAGTAATGTATGGTTATTTAACCTTTAACTACAGAATAATGGCTCCTATAATTAAACAATATTGTTGTTAAAATAAAAATACATTTTCTAGAGTGCATGTATGTATGTGCATAAACAATATATAATAAAAGACGATATAGGTAGTGTTAGGTTTCACCCCTTGGCCTTGTCTTAAATGCAGAATATCGAGAATGTATCATCGGTACGAGCTTTTAATGTATTGTCGATGATCACATCATATTTTTAATATATTTTTATATTTTATAAATATCCCTAATGAAAAATACTGTTAACTGACTAAAAGGTTATGACGGTCAAAAACTCATCTGATCTGCTAGTCTTACAATTTATCACCCAACGGTGAACAGTATTTGAAATAACATACTTAAAATACTTTTTGTATCTTATAATTGGTATTACAAATATAAATTTTCAATATAGGTACGTATATACTATATATATTTTATATATGTACATATATTTTACATAAGTATACAATTACTGCATTTTAAATTTTAAAATATAAATAATATTGAAATGGCAAATTTTCCGATGGAAAACCCAATTTTAAACATTTAAATTTTTGAATTTCTTGAGTTTCATTGGTTACAATTTAAATACTGTTTTTGTATTTTAATTACTGTAATTTCTAATAATTTAAATACACATCGTCATGTATTTTGCCCAACCCTGAAATCACCAGATCTGTTAGTAAGACATGAAGTTGATTTCAAAACATTTTGTAGGATCCACGTTTCGTGCATGTATTGTTTTGTAATGTAATTAATCTTTTTAAATAAATTCAGTATTGATCTCTGTTTGAATTTGTAAAATGTAATTACAACTCATGATAATGAATTAGACATTTTTTAAATTCTTAAAAAAACAATCACGTTAATCCGCATTACGAAATAATAAAATTTTATTTTTTACTATCGGTCGGATTTAAAGGTGCACTATAATCGATTTGATAAAGCTGCAGTTTCACTACAACCATTGTCAACTTTCAACCCCCAACTAAAATTCCACCATTAGAAATTAATTCGACAGTAGTTCATTTATTTTACTTTATTTACAATATATAATAATGGTATTAGGTACTTTAAATTCACTTTAGTGGTGGTGTCGTGGTTACAAAACGTCTTGGAGTATATGATCCTGATTCTGTAATGTCCAACTATGACTCTCACGCATAAGAAGCCTATTTGGAAGCCTATATTTCTAAACTAGAAGATGTTTCTAAACAAGAAATTCAAACCTAGAAGATATGTTTCTAAACTAGAAACTAATACGTCTAAATTTCAAAAAAATTTTCAGGACATAGCATTTCAAGTATGCACTATTAATTTATTAAGAAATGAAGTTTCACAAACTTTTTAAGCTCGGGATAGGTCATAGATAAGAAAAATAGTATAGATAGGTAACTCTCCGTTTTATTTTCAAACCTTATTAGTGCGCCAAAAGTGGCTCGAGTATGTACCAGTGGCGGATTTAGGGGGGGCTACAGGGGCTGTAGCGCAGGGCGGCAAAATTCAGGGGCGGCAAATTTTTGAAAAAATACCAAAAGCACATGTGAAAAAACCTAATGGGTAAGTACTATTTTAATTAATTGATAAAAATAAAATAAATTATTTATAAACGTTTTTTTATTATACGACTTTTCCATTTTTGTTGTTCTAATATTGTCTGTTTCCGGGAGCTTCATTCTAAAATAAATTAAATTAAAATAAAATTATAGAAAAAAGTGCAGCAACAATTTTCGTATTATCTTACTTGAATAAACTGTAACAATTTCTCCAACTTTGCGCTTTT
The DNA here is from genome assembly GCA_947369205.1 of Cantharis rufa. Taxonomy (NCBI): domain Eukaryota; kingdom Metazoa; phylum Arthropoda; class Insecta; order Coleoptera; family Cantharidae; genus Cantharis; species Cantharis rufa. The sequence goes on from OX376303.1 coordinate 36,084,274, forward strand.
CGTTTGACGATTGACCGACTTAGTAAAAGATGGACATATGTAATTTCAAATTAATTTAGTTTACGATGCAATTTAAAAAACCCTAATACAACATAATATTAAAATTTTACAAAATTCAAAAAAATTGAAAAAGCAAGTTCACTTAAATAATGTACTAAAATACCAATTTTTTTAAGATGAAAGGTAGAAAGATCTACCAACAACGGAGGTTTTTGTGAACGAGTGTATACATTTTTTCTGATTCTTGAAAGAATTGGAAGAATATCTAAAATCAATACTTAAAAATTGCCAAGTGCTGCACGACACCGAACTGAAAGATCGCACTGATACAGTTTTTGATAATCCCTGCATCCAACTGTTCAGTGGAAAGGTAGTTTTCCGTTTTGTAAAGAATAAAAAATTATGCATGCTCTACATTCTACAATGACCGAAAAACGCCTTCAGGATGTAGTTATCAGATGCAAGGAACAAGAGCGTGGTTTAAAAAAAATGTTAGCATAGTATTTTCGTATTCAATTAATAATAAGAGTATTTTATGTATATTAGAGTTATTATATAGACTATATAGAGAGTAATAATTAGAGTATTTTTTAATTTGTAAAATTTAAAATTTTAAAATAAATAAAAAAATCTGATGTGGACACCACATGACTTCCTTATTAAACTGTCAATACTTTTCTTAATAACTAAAATGTAGAATCATTATTTTGTAGTTAGAATCTAGTTAATCCATTCGCGCGCATCATGTATCGCTTTACATGTGCCCTTTTTGTTCGGACAATTGCAAGCAAAAATAGGAGGTGCACAACTGGATACTATAAGAGTCTCAAAATCGAAATTTCAATTTTCTACGACTTGCTGTATTTGCGTTATGCGATATACATACGACAAAACTAGTCAAAATGGATTCAGGCAAGGTCAAAAGGGATATTTCCGTCAAAATTTGAAAACCGAAAAAATCGGGATTACAATATACTTCTTTATTTACAAGGAAGTAATAATGTCTTTCATTTGTAAAAAAAATACAGGAAAATAAATAGGAGGGATGGGGGCGGCAACTTGCCAGTAGCCCGTAGGCGGCAAAAGTATAAATCCGCCACTGGTATGTATTAAAATAATAATAATAATACTTGATACTAAAATAAAATAACTAAAAAATAAAATTCATCTTCTTTTAGTATTCCAACTGGAGTCCCTTCTCACATCTTTCTAAGCCATCTCTCTTCCTCCGTGAATTTAGATGGCTACACCATATCAGCCTTTTTTCGATTCGATCTATGATGTCGCTATTCAACTTCATTTTCTCCCTTTGTATAGTGATTATAATAATTAAAATTAAAATATAAAAATTGCCAGTATAATGAAAAATAACGCTATCCAATAAAATGGAACCTCTATTTTTTCTCACTACACCTGGGGTAGGTGTTCCACAGTAATTATTAATATCGGTGGTGAAGCCCTTGTTGTTAGAACTATCTCTTATAATTAAGGAGGCAATAAAGCGTGAATTCTGAAAAAATTAAGAATTTGCTTCCACACTTGAATAAAACAACTGCAAATAAATAACAGTATATTGAAAAGATTGAATAAGTTACAATCAAGTACTAACAACTTCCAATGCACGATTCTTAAATACGGCAGCCAAACATATAAATCAATCACGCCGCGAATAAGTCCAATGGACAATAAGGAATAGTAAAGCAAAATTTGACTTACCAAGCGCTTGATCGGTTTACAAGATATTATACGATAACAGTTGTTCACCACCCTTGCTTCGATTCTCTAGGAACCCGTAGAACGACGCGACGTGACGATTCCAGCTGCTTGTTAATTGTGATGCTCATTGAACGCTGTCGGGAAGATCACTCTGCAGCTGAAGAACCGAACAAAAATATGCTTGCACAAAAACGCAGCGCACGATGAACACTAGTCACTTTGGTGGACTTCGAAAGCGGTAGCAGGGCTCAAGAAGCAATAGCTTGCGATTCTTCGCAATTTGTATTCGGGATATGGCTTCAATTTTTTTGTTTTATATTTCAAAGATTGTTAGTTATTACCACACCTTTATCAAAAGCGAAAAATTAAAAATGTATAGTGTTCACTTTTTTACCTACATATTAACGAAAAATTGTGTAATCAATTTCTAATCAGAAGTGGAATATCTTTCCGATCACAGACAAAGTGTGCAAAATAACTTACATTGGCATTCAATTGCAAATGTAGTTCCGTAAATAATTCTAAAAAAATAGAATTACTCTCGGTAGGTATTTCATAACCTAAAATTAATTAACAATAGTAAAAAATTTAAGTTAACAAATAGCATTGATAATAACTAGACAGTAGATAATTTCCTGGAAATGCTATTTAGGAAAACTTCTTTTTTTGAGCGATCCTACTATTTGAAGTTCATAAATTTTCGAATAATCACTAAAATATTCGATAGTTCCTACGTACCACAGAAACGTCATGAAAAAAAAGTTTTTCATTTTTAAGGTTTTGTAACCGAATATCGTAATTTTTTTTTGACCTTGACGTTCTGCCAATTGGTCAGAATTATGTAAATATAAAACCAATTCTCACAATGTGCTGATGCACACCGGAAGGCCGAGTTAAGAAATTCTGTAAAATCCGGGATTCGAACCCAGAATTTCCGCTCTGTAACTCAACCAGGGATCACACCAATCCACTGTTGTGGTTATCGTATATCTATCATTATTATTAAATCTTACATTTAACCAAAACTCGAGTTTTACTCTAATTACATCTTTCTCATTTCTATGTTATTACTTGAAGAATTACAATTAAGCACACAACAAGAAAATTCACTCATGTTTATCAAATTTAATTTTACCTTAAAACGTGGTTTTACAGACTTTAATTTTAAAGAAAACATACTTACAAATTCTTATCTGTCTATATACCCACAATTAAAATACAAAATATTAAGTTAACCTAAAATAATAGTGTAGAAAATTTAAAAAACCACAAACTAGCGCCAAAGGTGGCTCGAGTACGCACTAAAACATTTCCGATTGAATAAGTAGCCTTTGGGATAGATAGCTCTTCTAGATTTTTGACGGATACATCTTTTGGTATATGTATACATGTCTGTATTAACGGAAGCACAGCACAATTAATACAGCAAAATTCATGATCAATCATCTAAATTCGAATTTGTAATATTAACTGAAAATGATTATAAAAGTGATAAATTCAATAACAATACATGTAGCTATTAATTTTATATAATATACACTAAAGATTTCCGTTTTCATGTCATTAATTTCTTTTTATAATATACTTAATCGAACGTTTATTTGATTCATTTTTGATAACATTTATTTTTTATTGCAGAATTATTAATGAATTATGACAAAACGTATTGAAATCTCCATCTAAATGTAAAGATATTTATAACTAAAGTGTTATAGATATATGATTAATTAATTTGTCCACGGCTGTAGGAATGCATCGTGTCCCATTAAAGCGAGATATCAAAGCATGTGAATCTCTAGAGAACTTTTCCATTGTTATAGCTGTCCAGCAGTGCTAGTCATTATTGAATACCTGTCAAACGAAAGCCCGGGTTTCAAATACGCCTGTTATGCATAGCACATCTATGTTTCATTTTGAGAGCAGTGCCATTCGTTAAGAACTAGGTCACTCCGAACAGCTAAACGTATAACTATTCAATTAACTAGATTAAAAGCGATTGATTAGATTAGTACAAAACAAAAATCCGCAATAATTACAAGTTTTAATTATTAAAAAGTTTAATATATATCTATATAAACATTTAATTTATAATAGATACAAATTTTCTATCAATAGGCTTAATCAAGTCTTACTTTTATGTAAAATGTGAAATATTTAACAATTTCGGCTAATTTTTCTTATTGTTCTAAACTTTCACCTCATAAATTTACCAACAATGGATTTGCTATTAAAGTAGCATTAATATATCACCATCATGATATATGGAATCCAATTCACAATACCCTTATTTGATTGAATCCTGGATTGAAAGAAATTGCTAATACTAATAACTACTAGATTTATGAATTTGCTCCAATGAAGTGAATTTAAATTATGATTATATTTTTGAAGATAATAATAATTTATCGTTGTATTATAATACTTGTTGCACCATCGTTTCGTTGTAATATTTACAATTAGCTTTAGTTTATTATGAGAATTTTACTTTTTGTGTTACTATATAAGGCAAATATTTTATTATTGATAGAAACTTAATTTATATACCATTATAAATTAATTTCACGACATAGTTAAAGCTTTAATTCGAAATGGGGACGATGTCAAAATTAATATATAATTTATGAAAACCCTAATATTTGGATAGTTAATTTTTTTATTCCAAAAATTAGATTTATAGAATAGTTTGGGTCTGAAAATTAAGAAAAATGCCAATAAATTATCATCATACAGAAATTCAAAGGCAAAGTTAAGAAGTTATTATATGTATATCTTAATTTTTAATTGTGTGGCTGTTTTTGTGTGCTATATTAATTAATTATAATTATGATTTGTCTATCGAAGTTAATTTATATTTTATTTAAAAATGTACAATACTTCGTTTAATATTTTCTTTTAATTAGTAAGACGACATGTTTCGAATATAGATATTCATCATCAAGTCTAAAGAAGATTATGTTACAAATATATTATTATTATATAAAGTTAGAACGTACCAAAATTAAAATATTATTTGAAAATTATTATTATAAATTTGAAAATTGTTTTTTGAAGTTGACGTTAGATGGTGTGTTGATTTAAAAAATAATGAATGTGAAGAGGGTGTGTGTAGTTTTCAAATTATAAATCTAAAGGTGTGTATATATAAATAAATAGTTAGAGAAAAATATTATAAAGAGGCAGAAAATTTAGTTGTTCGTGTTTATTCAAAAGAGGTTCTTTTTGTTTAGTAGCTTTTTGAATTTCGTAGGATTCCCAAATTAATCGTTTTAAGTATTTATCTTCATTGTGAAGGTTTAAGGTTTTATTATGATTAATTGTGTGTTTTTTGAGTTTTATGTGTTTGGCTACTTGGGAAATGGAATGGGTTTTTTCATGTTCGGCTATTCTAATTTCTAAGCGTCGTCCTGTTTGTCCAATGTATGTATAATTGCAATTATTACAAAATATTTTGTATACGCCGTTAGATTGTTTTATGTCTGGTTTTTGTTTGTAGTTACATAAAAGGTGTGTAAGATTTCCTGTGGTTTTTTTAGCAAGTGTGATGTTATGTTTTCTGCATATGTTGTTCAATTTTTTGTTAATATGACCGTAATATTTTATAGATTTATATATAGTTTGTTCTGTATTAGTATCGTTGGTTTTGAAATAGATATGTTCTTTTTTTAGTTTTATTTTGTTTATTGATTATCTGATTATCTGATTATCTGATTATCTGATTATCTAATGTGTTGTATGTAGTACGCAATAATACTTATTGGCAAGTAAAAAAAGAAGTCACTCAGGTTGGTTTAGAATTATTATTGGTTTAGTGTATTTAATGTATGAAAAAATGTAATTTTGAGCTTATGAGCTTCAAACCAAAAGTTTAACTTTTTATACTCTTTATTATTAAGAATATAGGTAATATACTTAGAAATCTATTTTTTTAATTCGGGAGTAATTCCCAATACAATTTCCATGGCCGCTACTGTTCAATTGAAGTATTGATTCTCGCTCGAAATTATCAAGATACCCGCTTGGTAGCTGCTTGTATAAAAACGCTTTATTACTGACAGGGCCGGAAGAGAGTACAATGTTAGTAATTGATCGGGTTAACTACTAGATAACGATTGTTTCTGGGAAAATGATCATTTATTTATTGTCTTGTAAAAAAGCAACTTTATATAGAATTACATATAAACTCGTATTCTATGGTGGTCCTTTTGTGCCCATATAAATAATTATAAGTCGTCTTTCATTTTAATAGATGATGTAGTACTTTCTTTCTTTCACTATGTTTGAAAAATATACTTTGAATTAAAAAATGATTTTTGTTACAAAATTTTAAAAGATGAAATGCATACTATCCTGCAGCTTGTTGAAATGCTTCTCTTTGTTAGTAATTTAACACACAAAAATAAAAAATTGATTTGCAACAATGTGCTAGTAATTAATGTTTGATCTTTGATCTCTCTCTAATTCATATGAAATGTAATGTAGACTCGCACTAAGCTGTTAACAAATTCAATTTCGAGTTGCAAATTTTTAATATCGTCTGCTTTTATTACTTTGTATCGCGCCGAAACAAAGCAAACACTGATTATTTTTTTATCACGTTTCAAAATAAGTACGTTGTTATTATGCCTATTTAATGACACTAATTATTCTTTAATTAAAGTTGTAATAGTAGCAGCAAAACGTAATCCCTAAACATTTTATACTAAAATCTTACCTTAGTTCTTCAGTAAAAACATAATGATATAGAACAATGCAATCACATTTACACAATAAAATGTGCATCCAACCAAAACAATTAATAAAGTACAGACTAACCTACCATATACTATATTTTAAAATAAATAATTTGTCAATATCTCAGTATAATAAATTCAAAATAAGGGTTCCCGATAAATAAGGAGGATATTTTCAACAAAAACTGTTCAAATGTTGGTTATTTTCGGATCTCTTAAGAAATGCTATCTGCTTTTTTTACACAAACACTAATAGCAGCACTTCCAACACCTTCGAAGAAAACACGTATAGCATTACAAATCACTCTAGTAAGCAACCTATCGCTTTACCTTTGAATTCTAAGCTTGTTCGGTAAGGGTCAGTACACGAAATAAACTTATTTCATTGTTATTCAGCCGGTGTATTCGAAAGCCTACAGTTTTAATAAAGGTTTTACTATCAATCGTGTATAAGTTCCCGTAGAACCACGTCTATAGCTAAAGCTAGCTTTATCAATAATTAAACGGAACGGAGCGTAATTGCAACGCTGCTGCTGCTATTTACGTACTGTTTTATAAATTTTTCAAAAATAGAGAATAATGATTTTGAACAAAAGACTAATTTTCGATGCAATGGTTTTGCTGTGCAATGAATTGCTTAAAATTTAATTTTAAAATGATTACATTTTGTTCTTCTTATTTCGTTAACCAAAACATCAATTAAAAATATTCGAAATTATGAAAATTGAATTTGAAACTATGGAAGTGAAGTATTTTTGAACAATTTACAATTATAAAATACCTACCCCATTGTTCTGAACAAATTCTGTTTTTGAAACACGTTTTGAATTGTTCACAATAATTATTACATGTTGTAATAAAATTTATTGTAAGTTTGGTATTACGCATTGTGTATTTTGGTATCAACGCTAATACAAAATTGGATACACGTACACTAAATAAATACGTCTTAACCAAGATATATATTATTATATACATAGCACAAATGCATTGTGGTAGACGGTTGACAAGCACCATTATTTGCTAACATCAAAAATGCTGCCATACGCAGGTTCTAGCTTTGTGTTCTGTTTTTTATGCCAACCCAATGCAGAACACTTCGATATTTCATGGATTTGTATCACGTTTTATCTGATTTTTCACTCGAACGCTCGAAAAGAAGAATAATGAGAGGAAAGCGATGAAACGCTCTGAATATGACTTTGCTTGCTTTTATAGACTTGTTTTGCGAGCTGCATTGTGTATCGCAAAAGCTACGTGATGAATACATGAGATTCATAAATAAAAATCTTGTTAATCCTTCTTTGTTTATGTTACAAACAGTAATATTTATTATACCTACATTCATGCATAATTTTCAATATGACAAATTTGTATTGTAGATAGGTACCTACCTATACTTGAAATTACAAACAATGTTTTACATTTTTTACACACTTTTACGTATGTAGGTAATACTAATTTGGAAGTTAATACCTGCTGGCTTTTTTTTAAATGATACACAGCAGCACAAAAAGGGATTTAAAATTTCGTTTTACCGAGAGATTGGTATTTAATATTAGAACTTGGAAGGTTCAAAGCAAATTTCATAGATGCGACGAGCACATAAATTATTATAATCAATTAGGTACTTACTGCTTGGTAAGTTCACAATTTTAAATCTCCGTATAATCTGCAATTCTTAAGAAAACAAATTATACCACATAACAAATTATCATCTTAACAAACCATTTTGTAACAAAAACCTTTGTTCGATTAGTCACCTAACTATTTTTACAGATTATTCATTTTAATATGTATGAAAAATGTTAGCACTTTTTCATTTGAATTTCACTTAAACCACCTATATTTATTATTGATCACTACTAATAGTAAATAAATGTATTGTAAATATTATATCTAGCGCCTTATTTTCCAGTTTATTGGAACGTATTATTTTGATATAAGTACATCGTGACTAATCTTGATCAAAAGATTATTAATATATTATATTCCATACTTATAAAAAGAAATTTCATATATAACATGTACATATGAATATTACAAACTGATATCAGCTGTAACCATATTATAAGCAATACAATTAGCGATTAATAAAAACTTACCAACATTTTTATAAATTATGTATATAGCATATATGTATAGCACATAGATATTTGTATTATCTATACTAAAAATAAATTGTCTGGAATTTTAGTAAACACCAACAAAAAAACAATATTTTGCTAAGATATATTATTTTTCATAAGGTATAAATGTTCCACTATAATGACACAATTCAAGATTCCAAAATATATTAGACCCGATTAGACATGAATTTTTTTCCTATATTCGAACACAATTTTTCTTATTGCATTTGACCACTTTGGAATGTCTTTATGTCTGATGTCTACAAAATAAATACAATAATAGGAATTAATCTTTTTCATTTCAATCACATACTATATTTCTGTTTTCCTTCTTGTTAAAATTGAATTTCCATCTCAACCGTTTGTACTTTAACCATTGCTTTGCATTACTGTTTTGCACTGACCGCTTACTCTCAAACAGTGAAAATAACTCAATTTTAACTCATAGCTATTTTTAATATTTTATATAATAAATGTTAATTTGATATTTAACGTGCGGTTAGCTCGGTGGTATCAGACTTAATTTTTGGTAAAACTAATTTACAGTTTCCGTATTCTAGGGTAGCTTCGAGCTACGTAAACAAAATATGAGACGTTTGATGTGCAACGGAGAGGTTTTAAATGATTGTACACTATTCGACCGTTAATAATTAACTTCGAATCGAATCTCATGATTGCAAACCTGTTGTATCTAATATAAAATATTTTAATATTAAATTAAAAGTGACTGAGATATGTTATGCAGCTAATCAAAAATAAGAAAATTATTGTTCCATTGTATAATTACAGGAAATTGCTTTCAAATATTTAAAGAAACAAGCAGTTGGTATAAATAGAAGTTATATCTTGCCGAATTCATACCAGGTATTTAAATACTTTTACAAGTGCGCGAATATTCACAAGGGTATGAGTGCACATGGCCAAGTACTTCTGTTATTCTTTGTTATTGATTAAAATTCAATGAACTGAATAATTTGATCAGCTCAAATTTTCAATCAGAAATAATCAGTTATATTATAATAATTATAAGGAAACTTGAACTTTTAACTAAAACCTTGTTTAGGAAACACGAAAACAATATTGCTAGATTGGAAAATATGGCATTATACTATTACAAAAATCATACTCGGTTCAAAAGTATCAAACATTTACATTGAAATTGTATAACTTTTATACCAATGAAAGAATACTACAACCGGAGAGTAAACCACTCTAAAAGAGTTTTCCGCTCAACAAATTGTGATATCTGTTTACAATTATAATTAAATTGGCTATAAAAAAATTCTGGTTAAACTGCATGCGAGATTCGACCTTCTCAATTTATAGAATCAAGTGAGAATCGATTTTCCTAACCCTTTGGTTGTAATTACAAGAAATTCGTTTAAATATTCCAAAATCGACATAATGAAAATAAATAAGAACTAAATAATAAAAATAATAAATACAATAAAAATAAAAAAAATAAACAATATAAAATAATAAAAAGAAATTTAATAAAACCAACTTGTTTATAAGGTAATTTTTACCATTTTTTCTATATAGCCCTTTTGGCAAAAGACGAATGTTTGACGAGCAAGAGCATTTTTTTTATTTAAGAATTAAGGAACAAATTAAAGTACGTTCCAGCTTTTAACTACAAAGTGCAAAAAAAATCATTTCTAGAGAACTTTTGGCAGGTCTTGGACTCGATTAGCAAGAACGCAAAATTGCAAACATTTTCATTATATTTTACAAATATAGTAAAAAAACAGCTTACCAAGATTATAACAAAACTTTGTTAATTAGTTTACATTATAATTAATTTTAATTAAAATCGAATGGTGTATAATGTATAGGTAGAAATGAGAAAATTTGTTACCGACAAATTATTGTTTTAATTGGAAGTTATTTTCAAAAGTGTACAATTAAATAAACTAAATTTTTTAATTCCAATTACTGATTAATTAATTCTTTGCAATTTTACTATTACGGGCGTTATTACAAAATTCGCTATAAATAAGTTATATAATGATTATGGGTAAAAGTATTCGAGTACCAATTCAATAAATTAGTGAAAATTTAAATTACTGTGGATACGAATATTTTCCCGAGTTTATTTTTTAAATATTTTAACAAGATTTACAATAAACATTTTGTGAAGGGAAAGCTTTTATAGTTGAAAGTGTGAGTACAGTGCAAAACAAAAAGTAAATTATGGCTACTCTATTGCTAAACTTGATAAAATTTATATCCTAGGTAACACCATCCGAGTCAGAATCTGCTATATCAATGTAATATATATGTAGTATTAGGTATAATATAAAAATCATTAATCTTATATTAAGTTTCTTTTTGTGATATTAACATTTTCAACAAGTTTAAAAGTAGTATATTATTCCATCGAGAAAGTAAACGACATCATCAATCGCGTGTTTGGATTATCTGTCACGATTCGTAAGTCGAGTGTCACATACACATGAACTGATAAAAAAGTTTAGTCGAGAGCGGAATGTACTATTTTATACTGTCGTAATAATGGCATACCAATTTTAAAAAATTGACAGTACACATGAAAATGAAAATATACAACTTGCGTGGTTATGTATTATAATAATAATTAAATATTTAATTAAAATTAAAAATTACACTTTCCTCAACTAAAAATTTATTTATTTATGGACTATAGTTTTGACTAATTTGTCTTTTTCAACATATTCCTATAAAAGTTGAAATTAAAATTAAATTAAAAATTAAAAACTACCAATTTTGCACCTTACCGTCAAATAAAATATTACGCTCTGTACAAATAATTCAAATAATTTAAAAAACAATAAACCGAGATAGTGATTTGTTAAAATATTTCAAAGATGGGTGTAAAACTTAAATATATCTTGTTCGTTTATTGTGCAAACGTAATTAGGTTCCTTTTGTAATTTTCGGATTCGCCTATTGTAAAACTGGCTCTAAATTTGTTAATAGTACCTAAACTAGATATAATATTATCTAGTATAATAATAGATAGCTAACACCATTTTCATTATAGAATCTGTATTTTCAGCTGCTTTCAATTTAGCCCCCTCTCACCTATGTGGGGTTATTAAATAAACTTTTATAATTAGTTCCAAGTTAATAATTTTCAAAATATAGAAATTATTGCCATGTGAAAATTACTAATTTACTATGTTAAATTAGCCTGAAGTGAAGTTTTTTGCTAAAATGGAAATTGTAAGTTTTCAATTTATTTTCAACCTAGAGACGAATTATTTAACAAACAGAACAACGATCTGCATAACTCAAATTTAATTATTAATATATAACAGTTTAGTGACTACATGTTTGTATATTTTGAATTACGTTTTTGACATTTAATTTTGTATTGTGAAAAACTATCATAATTTTATATTTTAACAAATTTTTACGAAATATTTATTTCGTGCGGATTTAGATAAGATTTTCTAAAATAATCCTTTAAGCGGCAGACAGCTGATGTAGTGTATCAGACTATATTATATTTTTATTTGTTAAAAAGTACATTATACATTTGCTATTCTATTAATTTACTATTTATTAATATTATGGTATTCTATACATTTTTGTTGAATACCGTTACATCAATATAATATATAATTTTTTTATGCAAATAGGCAGACACATACTTTCAAAATTTTCAACATCGCATAATATTGAACCATTTATATTTATTTAAAACAAATTAATAAAACAAATTAACAACTTTTAGATTCCAATAATGACAAATTAAAACAAAAAATACGCCAACTACAGCTTTTAAAGAAATTGATTCGACATCTTCCATTTCCGCCGAGTTTTTTGTCACATTTGGGAACAATAGAATCCCGTTGCAATTATTCAGTTCCGTTTTACTCGTGAAAATTAATCCGTAAAGCTTATTCAGTCGTAATGTAAATCAGAACGAAGCCGTCATTATTTTTTAAAAGGGGTGAACTCAAAGACTCTGAAATATTCACATATTTATGACGAACGACAAAAAATAAAAAGAAAAAATCAATAGCAATAGCCAGATGCTTTTTAAATATATAAAAAAAAGTAATCTTTTAATTATTTAATCATGCAGTTAAATTGAAATTCTACACTTGATAAACAATTCTCTCGCCATCATAGCAAACCCGAGAACGCTTAAAAGGATTTAATGCTATTTCAATCTAAATTGTCGCAGATGGTCTAGCTAGATATTCTTTGTTTGGTATTAAATAAGATTAATCAGACACACTTTTTCTAATTTTCTGTTTTAGTCTGACAATTACTTTCTTTACCTTCTAGAAACTTGCTTTTATTGATATTTTTATGGATCTTAACGTTTTCATTTACCTACAATAAATAGCAGTAAGGTTGTTGTTATATAGGGTGGAGTAATAGTCGTAGCTAATTCACATTTCCCATTCCTTCCTATTTACATTAAATAAACTACCGCAAAAATGTTATTTTATTCTATGGAATTTGTTAGCTTTCTTAATCATCTACCTACATACATTGTCATATAAGCTACAATTTGCAATCGTCATTCCCTAACTTATAGACCAATAACTCGGATAATAAATTTATTATTCTTTGACAATTAATGTAACTTAAGTATACCTGCTTAAATCCGTATTTTTTTATTAAGCGTAAAACTTACTGACTCTATGCCATTTAATTATCAAACGTAAGTTTAACATTTTTATAAAAGCTTTTGCAAAAATACTATATATATCAAAAACTTTAATTTTCCTATTTTAATTTAACTTAGTTATCTTATTTTATCATATCTGGCAATTCTATCTTTCCTTCCATTTATGTTCTTCGAATGAAAATTAGAATTTGTTAAATTTCTATTATAAATACAAAACAAAATTTTTGGTATTTCTAGAAAATAATATTAATCAGTGAGTCCCAAAATCTTAAACCATTAAACATTTCAGTTATTATTTTATTGTTGTTCAACAATTTTGGCTACTTGTGTTATTAATAGGCTCCATGACACGTTACATTACTTCGTTCGTTATGATTTAGTAGTTCCATGCGTTTCCAATTCGTTTGAAATTTTTAAATTTCAAGCAGGTATGTTATTGAAATGAGAGGATCATAAATTTGTTATTTTGACTGATTTTAAAATTTCTAAATATTCATTTATTGTAGTTTAACGCACTTACATGTTATTTTTAAGTCATTAATCACCGACATCAACAAGACATTAACTAATGATGTTGCAAGTAAAATTTTCATCTTACTAAGTGCTCCTTTTTGGAGTAATTTTAAGAAATATTTAAATAAAATACTGATTAAGTGAATTCAATTAATCAACATCAATGACATAAGATTAATTGTTATTTGTTAATATAATCTAAATTTAATATTTCATAGAATTACAAAAAGCGAAGAGAAACAAAAAACAGACGTGTTATTTATGCATAAAAATTGTAAGAAAACTTTCTTGTTTTGAGACTTAGTTTTTATTTTTAAAAACTATTTCGCTAGAAAAGCCATTGCCATAGCATGCTCTAGTCTATCGTAATCAAGTTGTAGATCGTGTGAAATATGCTCAAGTTTACATGCATGCATATTATGCAACTGAAACTTTCGTTTCAAACTTGAACTGAAATGACTCGTTTTTAACACAATCATTAACACATTTTGAAATATTACAGGAATTTGTTTTAAAAGATTATTTGAAAGTTGTAAACAATTTTTAAGCATTAGGTTTGATTATTCCAAATCACCCCTTTTTTTGTATGAATTTATTCATTTATTTCGCTACAAAAAGTTTTTACCTTTTTTTACACTTGCAAACCAGTCAGTCGTATGCGGTAATCAATGCGGAAAAGAGGATAGCGAATAACTTTGTGGTCATTTACACAACATTTACTAACGCAGGTCCTTTTTAACAACTCTGCCTAAGTAATAAATTCCATACATAAACGTAATTATTGAAAACATTTCAAAACAAAACCCAATGTAGTTAAACATAAATAGTCGTAAATATTATTTGTTAAATATTAACAAAGTAAATCATTTATGTATTTTTTAATATTTGTAAAAATTATAGTTTCGGAATTTATAAATTACATCATCGGGCACCTTATAAATTGACAATTTTTAACCTCTCGACTGTTAATTGTCTAATATAATTTATAAATTACCAGCAGCAAATTAGTATAATTTTATTTTATTCTGCCAGAAATGCCAGATATTAAAAAATCCATTAATGATAAATTTGCTGTAGCTGTATTTATATCCAATTTAAATCATTTATGGTTGTCTCGAGGGCTTCTCAAGTACTTGCGCTCCCGCGGTGCGTAGGTCGCAGGGTGTAATTTATGCCATTGAGAAGAATAGACATTCGGTGCGATTCCAATTTGTCCTTTTATGCATTATTATAACAAGATTTTTATAGTTCGTTTTTTACCAAGATTATAAAAATCATCGCGTTTCATACACGAAGATTGTTAAAAACCTAGAAGCTAGCTAAAACATATATTACTGTTGACAAATAACGAAGGTGAAATCAGAATCGCACCGAAAATTAACTGAGAGCAGAGTTGTATAATACATAATATACATTATGTACTCTAACTTACAATGAATACAGTTTTTACAGCATTTACATTAATACGTTATTGGGACTTCTTAATAAAATGAATGGTTTTTTATTATAAACAAAGTTAAACTTACATTAGAATATTAATTTTAGTGGACTGACCGTTTCCATAATTCGGGGGGGGGGGCATGTAAAACCGTCTTTATGTCTTGGGGTATTACTTCAACCTTTCCTCAATGGAAAGGTATTGAATGATTTAACAGTAGAGCAATTAAATAATATAATGTTCTTTCATTTTCGTAAAAAATAAATCTTTGCAAATTAAGCTATTTATTATATTTTAATAATACCTGTGTAATATCTTGAATTTCTAACAATAAATTTTACCACACCGGTAGTTTTTTCAATCTCTACTGAACACACAAGTTACTTCACAAATTTAATATTTTATTACGCAGTATTTTAAAAAATATTGACAGTTAATCAAAGTTTAGTGTTAATAAAAATAGCCCACGAAATACTCGAAAATGTAATTTAAGGTAAATCCGAAAGGTCTCGTAAAAATTTGGTGCGTGGATTGAATTTTTATTTAATTATTTAACTCGCTTATTTTTATTGCAATACAATTGATTTTAAAATTTATCGCCAAAAACTGTAGCTACAGTTTAAAAATTTCTATTAAATGTAATAAATAATAAATGTAATAAATGTAAATGTACGAGTACTTTCTAAAACAATATGTGCACTTTATTTTCATTTGTATATATGTAGACACAATACATAAATTTATAAATTTAAGGGTGACAAACATATGAAAATCTCTAAAGCACCACCATTCATTAGAAAAATTGTGAAATACTTCAAGACACTAGGAGCGTTGATAATGGAGATGAATGTAAAATACAATTTATTTAAGAATTCTGAAATTTCACAATATATTATTGTAATCCTGTAATTGAACTAAATATACTCAAAAACAACCAACCGCTGAAAATGTGGCTTCTTCAGTTCATATTATGCGGCCAAACTACAAATTCATCAATTTCTTTGTCAAACAACTTTGAGCGTGTAATACAGAAGTTGACGTTCAACTCTGGTTGAAGAATATGGCCAATTTATGAATTCATTGACAAAATAGAACATATTCTAATTTTCATCAATTTTCTAGTAACTTTTAGTGATATTTTGTATTTTATTATTACTGCCAACCTAACTTATTTTCGGGTTATATTTTTAGTGTGTTATTACTTTATTATAAATCTGTCACGTAACCGTTCCTACGAATTGAACTTTGTTTTTCCTATGCACTATTGGAAAGAGAAAATTTTTCTGATCATTAAAAAAAAGTGATTGCGGATTATCCATTAGTTTTCGAGAAAACCGCATTTAAAAATCGAAATTTTACATGCATTTTAGATAGGGATTAAACCATTCTGCACAGGTATTCTGTTACCAGCACGAGTGGTTGGATGTACTCTTAGTATTTGCCGTTGTACAAGTTTACTCCACGGAGGTCATCGCCTTCCAAAATCCGACGGCCAATCAACCCACCTGAGATGAAGCAGATATGGGGACACCCCGGTACTCCGGTACTCCACATGACGAAGATCAAAGATCAAAGATATATAAGTTTACTAGTTTTTAGGGTAGATCCGTGATTTGTCGTGGTTGCTTTCGTCAAAAGCTCGCTTACGCTCGAGGCGCTGTGCACCGTTTTGACGAACACCATCGCAACTCGGCATAAAGTTGTAATGAAATTTATCTTCCCACAAAAAAATGCGAAAGCGACAATTTCTCACCACACCTGGCATAGGTGTTCCCCATTAATAAATTTCAGTGGTGAAACCCGAGATGAAAAAAACTAGCTCTATGGTAATGGAGTAGCAAGAGCGTGAATCTGAAAGAGAGCGAGTTTGCTTATGTTCCAATAAAACAACAGTTAATGAAATGACATATATTGAATCTACTGTTACAAATATTAAGCATAAACGGAAAGGAATAACGGGTTGAATGGGCATGCAAATCAAACCACTATATTATGATTGTCGACGTTTCGGAGTCTTTATTGCTCCATCTTCAGGACTAGATGGAGAAAAGGCAAACAATTAATTCTAAGATCATGTCAACAATTCCTAACAACACTCACCGATATCAAAATAAGATGTAAATCGTTTGATGTAAGCATCAAAAAACGAGAACAAAAACGCAATGGCAATGTGGTAGTCACTTTCAAACGAAGTCAAAAAATTTAAAATGTAGAAAAACTTGTACAACATATAAAACTTTACAATTAAAACAGTAATTAAAATGTATAAATATAAATAGCATCTGTTTAAAACTAAGTGAAAATATTAAAAACAATTTATCAGTTGATAAGTGACGTACAGATAGGAAAACATTTGAAATTTGCCACGCTTTACGTAAAATAGAAAACAAAGAAGCGTCCTCTCGTAGAGGTATCTAAAAGTAGGTGAGCGTTGTGTATAAAAATCTGCAGGTATTCAATAAACAAACTAGAAACCTGTGAACGCAAGAATATACAAATATCTAAAAGCATAACTAAACAGTTAATTGTGAAAAGGAATAGAAATTCCAGAAAGTGGCCAAGTAGGCGGTCATAGCATCGATTGAGAACAATTGGGACCTTATTTCCCCATTCACTGACATACCGATAAACATCTTTACTCGGATGATAGCTGCTATTTTTGATAATAGTTATTTTATTTACAATGGAACGTTTTACTCTCAACTCATAGGCTCAGCGATGGGGGACCCATGTTCTCCTATATTTTCGAGCTTTGTCATGAATGACTTGCTCTGGAACTTCTTCGGCTCCGTCAACTTTGTTCTGCCCTTCTTGATGCTCTACGTCGATGATATATTCGCAGCAGTCCCGGTCACTGAAGTGGAAAGTTGTTTAGGGTTGCTCAATAGCTACAATAAATTACTCACTTTTACATATGAACTAGAGAGGGACGGTTCCATCCCTTTTTTAGACCTGCTAGTTCAACGGAGAGAAGATGGCACCCTTACAACCAATATTTACAGAAAGCCCTCGTCTACAGACAGGTTTCTTAACTATAGTTCATCCCACCCCCTTAATCAAAAAATAAGTGTGATAAATACTATGAAACATAGAATTCATACTTGCGTACCTCATGAATCCATAGGTGTTAAATTACATGAACTTAAGCAGCAATTGTTGAAGAACGGATATCCAGCTCGTTTGATCGATCGACTACTGTTCCATAAAAATAAGATTACTCCTACTTTGCAAGGGACCGATCAACATAATAATATCCATAATGATGAGGGTACTTCACAACCACAATTGACTGATCTAGATGTTATTACTAAGTTTAGTAAAATTACTTTCCACCCATGGATTGAGAGCAAAGTGAAACATACCTTCAAGGATGTTGTGAGGAGTGGTGAACTACGCCTGGCTTTCCATAACAGTCATAGCTTCAACAGAATATTGTTTTCCAGGACAAAAGATAAAGTCCCCATCCTAGATAGGGCCAACGTGGTGTATTGTGTGAAATGCCAATGTAATAAATATTACATTGGTCAAACGAAACAACGATTGACCTCCCGTATACAACAACACATGTACGATGTCAAAGCGGGAGCAACTAAAACTGGACTATCAGAGCATGCCATCCAGACTGCACACGTTTTCAGTAAGGACGACATCAGTATTCTTGCTACGGAGAAAAACTTCGTTAAAAGAACCTTCCTCGAAGCCGCTTATATATCTACCAATACCAACAATGTCAACAAACAAACGGACTATAACTACTTGAACAACGGATGGAAGGGTCTATTGGTAAAATTTAAAGAGAAATTCTCTGGAACCTGATCATCTGGGTCCACTACACGGTAACGACCACTTTCTGGAATTTCTATTCCTTTTCACAATTAACTGTTTAGTTATGCTTTTAGATATTTGTATATTCTTGCGTTCACAGGTTTCTAGTTTGTTTATTGAATACCTGCAGATTTTTATACACAACGCTCACCTACTTTTAGATACCTCTACGAGAGGACGCTTCTTTGTTTTCTATTTTACGTAAAGCGTGGCAAATTTCAAATGTTTTCCTATCTGTACGTCACTTATCAACTGATAAATTGTTTTTAATATTTTCACTTAGTTTTAAACAGATGCTATTTATATTTATACATTTTAATTACTGTTTTAATTGTAAAGTTTTATATGTTGTACAAGTTTTTCTACATTTTAAATTTTTTGACTTCGTTTGAAAGTGACTACCACATTGCCATTGCGTTTTTGTTCTCGTTTTTTGATGCTTACATCAAACGATTTACATCTTATTTTGATATCGGTGAGTGTTGTTAGGAATTGTTGACATGATCTTAGAATTAATTGTTTGCCTTTTCTCCATCTAGTCCTGAAGATGGAGCAATAAAGACTCCGAAACGTCGACAATCATAATATAGTGGTTTGATTTGCATGCCCATTCAACCCGTTATTCCTTTCCGTTTATCATATAGCTTGGGTGAGAACTCTGGTTTATTCTACAAATATTAAGCAATAAATTTTACAACAACTTCCAATACAAATCTTGAAATCGGCAGCAAAACACAAAATATCTATCACGCCGCTAATTATTCCCCCAATCGATAATAAGTAGTAGCAAATCAAAAAATTACTCACCAAGCGCTTGATGAATTCACACAATAACAACGACAAAGGTTGTTTACCACCCCCTGCTTCGGTCTCCAAGAATCTGCTGAACGACGTGACGATAACAGCTGCTTGTGGATGATGATCTCGCTTGAACACTGGACAAAAACGGTTGCACAACTCTGCACTTTACATTTACAATCACCTGATATATACGTTGACTGTGATGGCTGGATTCAAGAAATAATATCTTGCGATTTCCACACTCGCACACAATGAATTCGATGGTAACAATCTCGATCGTTTTGATGGTATACTGACTAATAGCATTCGCAACAGGTATAACATAAATCCCCCAATTAGGCACCTGTAGAATCGGTCTCGGTTCACGTAAAATAAATCGCACTATATAACTTCTAACGACTCCGTTATTTCCAAACAAAACCCGTGCATCTATCTTCCCACGAACTAATTCACGTTCAGCTTGTTCAACCTCAGAACCAAGACTCTTTAATACTAGCGTAAATCACGGCACTTCCTACGGCGATTCGAACTCCCATAGGCGGCGTGGAGCAGAGGGCAAAAAGGATACTCAACAATTAATAACAATAAATTGTTACAAAGTGTGTGGTTATTAGCAAGGGGTTCTACGCCCACGAAATGCACTCGACAGAGCAACAATCGCATCTTTGATCTTCATCATGTAATATCTCCTTCATGTGGGTTGTTTGGCGGTAGAATTTTGGGAGACGATGACCTCCTTTCAACAAGGAAAGGAAACTTTGCGTGGGTGGTAAAAATAATAAGATACCCTCACAATCGCATCCGACCGCTATCACTAAGAGTATATCTGAGCACACGGACGGGTAACAGAATGTCTGGGTAGAAATCGTGGTTTGATGTCTATGTAAAATTCATGTAAAATTTCTATTTTTAAATGCCGTTTTTTCGAAAACTAATGGATAATCCCAATAATATTTTTTAATAGTCAGAAAATTGTCCTATTTTCAATGGTGCATAGGAAAAAGTTCAATTGTGGGAGCGATTAGGTGACAGTACCCTTTTACTATTGTTGCTAGTGTTGTGAATACTTTGTGTTTTCAAACATATGGATGTTTTTGCAGGCGCAAATATTCTATTTTTATTCTATTTCCAAATATAATTATTTATTGATCAGAACTCAACTGAAAATAAGTTAAAAATCAATTTAGTTATTTTAGTAGGTACTATAGTGACAAAAGTTTAACATACTGTAAATTCATGAATAAAACCGTCAAGAAATTGAATTAGGTAATACGCCTGAGTTTACCAAGGTGACTTTGAATAAATTGATGAAAAAATTAATGAATTAAAAATTAATTCATTTAAATTAAAAAATTAAAAATTTTAGGACAATTACATAAACTTTCTTCTTCTTCAAGTGCTATTATACACTATGTAGTGAGTACTTGACTGAAGCCAAGATGACGTACTCGGGAATTTAATTAATGGCGTGATTTTCTGTTGCCTTCCCCGTAGCACATATTTATCTTGGGCTTTAGATTATAGCAGTGTATTCGATGCATCCAGCATTTTAACCGCGGTTACCCGCGTCCCAGTCGGCACATAAGCTTTAATGATCTCTAACAATGCTTTTGTAGTTTACAACGGTTTATAAATTAATAATAACAGAAACAACAAGATATTACAAACCATCCAGTAAGATGGATGAATTCAACCATTAATGCTCTTGTAGTCATTGATCCAAGCGGAATTTCAACGTTGGATGCACAAAATAACTTTTTGAATTCAGAAACTCTTTGCTCGTCTTCTTATACATAGATAAGAAGACCATTGATCCAAGCGATCAAAACCTTTGTGTAGCTACTCTAAGAGCCCAAGGTCTTTGCAAAAACAGCAAAATATCAGGGTGACTTTTATCGATTTATATTATTTATTATGTTCCGCTTCCGATATCAAAGCTTTTCCTTGGAGCCACGGCACTAAAGGTCATCTCTTGTAAAATAATATTATTCGAAAATGCTAACAATTGAAAATAAAATTTGTTTTCTCTTTCTCAAACAATACCTGACATCTTTTTTGTACTTAATTGTAGATAATAGTAATGTAGATAATATAAAATTGTAATAAATTGTTATTAAAGGAAAGTTTGAATTAATGCGAAGCGAAATTAATTAGGAATAAGAAAAATTATTATTATAAGCAAAATATTTTGAAAATTGTCTTTAATAATAAAAAGAAAAAACAGAAGTAAAAAAATTCTAGGCATTAAATTTCTGCATTAATTAAATTTGTTAAACGAAAAGAGAAAATTTGAATTATATTGAATTAAAGATTTATAAATTGAAATCGGAATAAAATTAAATTCCACCAACGTAAAAGTCGATGAAAACGAACAAGTAAATATTAAGCAAGCGCATAAGATGTTTTAATACGTTGTCTCGTTAAACAAGATTTTCAAATAAAAAAAAATAAAAACAAATTTGATTCATTGAATCATAAAGTAAACATTATTTTTGCGTAGAAAAAGTATTTGCTTAAAATAATGAAGATAAGTAATAACTGAACGAAAATAAATATACAATTAATAATAAAAATCTAAACTAAGAAATAAAAATCTGATGTGGCCATCGTGTTTCCTGAGAAAAAAAATTACTGCTTTAATTTTTATGTTTTAGAAAACTTTTCGTAAAAAAAGATTAAAAATAAATTGTTTTGTTTAAGTTTCCGTGAACCAATTTTAACCAAAATGTAATTAGCTCAAAGTCTTGATATTAAAATACAAAATAGGAAATTTGTCAGAACATTACTACTTATTATTTACTGGGAATAGATATAGTATTAATATGTATAATAATATTAATTATAGATACCATATAAGATTAATAGTGATTTTCAACTTCTGGAATCCCAAAAACGTCAAAATTTGCCAAAATCTTAACTTTTTTAACAATTGCAATACATTTTAATACAATTTTATATATTTAGAGAAATATTTTTTTAGTTAAATCTATTATAAATATGTTAATGCTTTATTTCTACATGTATACATTATTTATTATAAAAATTAACTACCTATCACAACAATATTTTTTGATATCTCAATTTGTACAAATTTAAAATTGAGAATGAAAATAAATTGGCAAACTTGGAAATATAATTTAATTTCAAATGTGAAAGAAGGTATGATTGATAAAATAACATACAGGTGTCAATAAAATCGTTGTGCATAATAATCCAATAAAATACTAAAAATTGCGTAGATACATAGAAAACTTACTTATTTTTACAGGTTTTATACTAAATTGTATAAAACCAATTGCTTTGATGTTTTTCATAAACGAATTTTCTGAGTTATTTATCCAGCTTTTTTGTTTGGATTCAGGTTTGAGCACGTCTGCATAAGACATTTCTCTGCAACCAATCATCAATCTCGATTTCTTTGCTGTGAAAATGTTATCGCTGCTCTATATCAAGATAAAGGCAAATGAATTTATAAGATTTAAGTTAATACTTAGTGGTATCAGCATTAATTTGTTTAAATATAAATAATGTGTATTTTGTATTTGTCGTTAAATTATATCTGAAAGTTCTCATTTCACATTATATTAATATTTTTGTTTATAATACTTCTTATTAACAAAATTAATAAATATTTTTTTTTTAAATTAAATTTTAACAATAAAGCTGTAAAGCGAATGTGTGAAAAAATTAAATTATAAAACTAAATTTAAAAAGTAAGTTTATTAATCTGACAATATTACAAAGGAATCTGACGTTTTATGATTCTTGACTAGAGCTTACTCTTGATATTTTATCAGAAATACTTATTTAATTTAGTTCAAAATGAAATATTTGTCGAAAGGTAAAATACAACTCTGTAAACTTTTCGTGCACATTGTCAGATCAACACCGTATGTATGAACTTGAAATTGACAAGAATCTCAGAAAGCTTTTAAAAAGAAGTTAAACGAAAGGTAGAGTGCACATTGAAAATGAAATTGTATATAGGTATATTAATGCTACATTGGAATAGAACTGTTACTACAAAATACCTTTTTTTTTAAATATTATAGTAATTAATGGTTTTAATTTAGTGGCATTCCACAAGTTTCACATTTTGTCGTTAAACTAACAGTAGACCATGTATAATTGAATCGTTAACGTCGAAAAACGACACCATAGCTACTTGTAACGTTCTATCCAATATTTGCATCATCTGTAATATAAAATTTTATTAAAATCGACAGCTTTCAAGAAATTTGACAAGACACTGCAGAGTAGATATAATAATTTTATTTGTTTTATTAAATTATTACCTTTAATTTATTTTAACAATATTTTTCAATAATTTAATTAATATAATATATTGGCACTAAATTATTATTATTTAATTTTAGATATATCTTATGGGTTTGATTTACACCTACGTGGTCCAACATTTGTTATGGAACCACCTACAAGATTAGAATTTTCCAATTCGAGCGGAGGTTGGTTAGACTGTTCGGCTTCCGGTAGCCCTCAACCATCCATTGATTGGCTATCTGTTGATGGTACTTCTGTCGGAGATGTATCTGGAATTAGAAGAGTACTGCGTAATGGTACATTGGTTTTATTACCTTTCGCGGCAGCTGCTTATAGACAAGATATTCATTCAACGGTTTATAGAT
Organism: Cantharis rufa; assembly: GCA_947369205.1. Lineage (NCBI taxonomy): Eukaryota > Metazoa > Arthropoda > Insecta > Coleoptera > Cantharidae > Cantharis > Cantharis rufa. The sequence continues at coordinate 36,108,699 of OX376303.1, forward strand.
GCATTGCATCTAATAGCATTGGAAGAATTATTAGTCGAGATGTACAAGTTAGAGCAGGTATGTATTATTTAGTGAACTATTAATAAACATTTAGATTTACTACAGTTTTTGGATATATAAAAAGGTTTTTTCCCAAAGTGACGTGCCATGTTCCGTCCAAATCGTTCAAATATTTCTGGCATTTATAGCATTATCAAGGAAACATTTAAATTCCTCAGTCGTACCAACGTACGTCATAAAAACATACCCTTTATCATGTCTGTAAAATTGTCAGCTTCATTTCCAGGCAATATATAATTTTTGCTAGATTATTGTGGCGATATAGATAATTCGGTTGGACTAAAATGGTAAAATCTGCTTAAAGGTACTTTCATTATATATGCACTACATTTTATACATTTGCCAATAATTAGTTGGTTCAACCCTTTAATGTGCAAAATTATTTTCTACCAAACCTTTTTCTTTATTCAAATAGTGATTAAAAATAATTTCGACATAAAAAGTATAAAATTTCTGCTCGATGAGAACTGGTATTAGTTTTCTGCTGCTATATCGTCAATTATTCATTACTATACCATAATTGACTGCATTGTTTTCTACTTTATGACATTTTCTGCAGTTGAAATTTAATTTAATATTAAATATTTGACTGCATGTAATTCTTTGTTTTCCATTTGTGTAGATAAGAAATAATTGATATTAAAGTTTGAAATTATAATGATAAAATTAATCCGTAATATTCATTACGTAGATATACTAGTACATTTTATACTTCTACAAAAATTTTTGAAATTAAACAAATTTAAAACAGCAGTGAATTGGGGTGATCGCCGGTTGAGTTATATTGCGGAAATTTAAAAATTGCTTTCATGTTTACATCTTGCCAATTGACAGAATGTCAACTTCTAAAAAAAATATTTTTTTTATGATTAAAATTAAAGAAATTGCATTTATAAAGTAAACGTGGTTTATTTTTTTTTTACTTACGTTTAAAAGTAAAGTAAAGCCTTCTCAGATCTATTTAAAATTTGATTTGCTGTATTAAGGTTTTAACTACTTAAATCTATAAAATAATTTAGAATTTAAAACAATTAAAATTTTATTTCTTGTCATTCAATTGTTGACTATGAATCAATGTTTGTTTTTACTGTTGTCTTATGGAAAATAAGAACTTGATTATTAATATACGTGTATGATGACAAAACCAAATATATGTATGAGATATGGTAAATACGTCAAGAAGAAGGCTAAAATTTATAACATACAGAGCTACAAATTCAAAGAAGCAGATAAATTTCTGTTACATGTAAACTCAAATCAACAAAATGAATGTTAGTGATGAAATCAATATATACTACACATATACAAATAGTCCAGTCAAATTAGATTAAAATGAGGCAAATAGAAAAATTAACCGGTAAATAGCTATAAATTGGTGAAGACCTTTGGTTTGGCTTACTTTTGAAGATAGTAAAAGTCCTGACCCCTACCTTCAAGGCTCGATCCGCCATCTTGAAAAGAAGGTGCTCTAATCCAGTTTTTTGATCATATCTCAGTAATCCTTGATCCGATCACGATAAAAGTTATAATAAAAATTAAAGCTCATTAAATGCTCCATAAAAAAGGTATAATTCATTTTATTCATATCTTTAATAGTATCTCTGTAATACATCGGTAAACACAGAAACAATTTTTACTTATTATGCTGTGCTCTTGAATCTATGCTTTTGAGCAATGAGAAGCATGAAAGTTGTTGGCGACCTCACAGGACGAAGTTTTACAGATAGTATTCTCGGCAAATGGATTTTGGCAATGCCTGTCCATATGGACATCTGTGACAGGTTACAAAAATTTTGTGATTTGTTTTTTGTCGGTGGTGAGCATCACGTTTATTCAAGAGACAACGAAGACGAAGAGCGACTACAACATTGGCTGCCTTGTCATGATCTTTTCCCGGTTTCTGATGACATTTTTTCAATCAGTACTGGAGTTGTTGGCGATAGCACCATAGATTGCTACGATGCATTAAAAGTTGAAGTGCAATGGAATTAAAAAAATATTGGTAATAATTTCAAAAATGTAAAATTTAAACCCGCATCAAGCTAGCGCCGCCACTTTTGCAAAACCTAACAAAAATTATATGCGAATTTGTGGCTAATTTGTGGCTAATTAGTTGCCGCAATCGCGAATTTATCGCTCTTACCGTTCGCGAATTACAGCCGTTTAAGGGGTGGCGGTGCTAGCTTGACATCAAGCCAGCTCTGATACTCAAAACAAAATTTTTGATAAAATTAAATTAAAATTTATTAAATAAAGTATTTGAAATTTATATTATACATTATAATAATTAGTAATAATAAAACATATAAAACAATAGTATCATGAAGAATATAATATAATTGACGGAGTAATTTTTGTTTTTAAGTCGATCTTTTCTGAATTCGATTTGCAGTCATCCAATTTTATCCAGGTCATGTCATTTCTACAAGAAATTGCATAATAATGACCTATAAAGCTTGTCTTCTGGTGTGTTGTTAAATTCGATGGTGCTTGGAAATGTACCACCGCTCTGAATTTGTAATCATTATTCATAAATGAATATTTTATTTTTTTGGAATTTTGCCTAATTCGAGTGTTGGAAATTTCGCAGGGTTATTGGCTTATACATTTCAAATGCAATAAAGTGCCCTAAAATTATAAAATTAATAATTTGAAAATACATATTTTTTTACAAATTTTCATATGATAGTAATTCTTTACCCGTCTTTGAAATTTTGGCCTCTTCAAAACCATTATTACATGGACCTGCACATTGACGAGACTTTTTAAATGAAATTTGTTTTTCCATCTCTTCATTGCTATGCTTAGATAAAATAGCAACTTCGCTCATTTGGATTATCACTAAATTTGTTTTTCTAACTGGGCATCCTTTGTTACAAGTAGCAGTTTCTTCAAAACTAGGTAAATTAACAAACAAGAGTTGGTATAAGTATCCTACGGTAGTTCCACACGGAATTACCGAAGATACATTAACAAGTTTGTTCCTGTTCAGCTTATCCATAAGAATCAAAGATCTTAATTTGTAGGCTTGTCTTGTAATTCTCTTTTTGCAAACGTTGGACACTAGTTCAAAAAACATATCATTTTTAACAAAAATTTTTATTACAAAATTGTTATAAGCGGCGTTCAGATAGAGATTCTTGTCTTGCCTTGCTCTTGTCTTGTATTGCGTGGTCTTGCTTCGGTGTTGCTTAGACGACTTGAGCGTTCACATAGAAATTTTCACATAGAAAAATGCAAAGAAAGATGACGAACAGTTAGTCGATTACCTCGAATACGAATTGGCTCTATATTCGCTTTCTCTGTTCAATGATGTAGGTATGCGAAAAACTAAAAATGCTGTACGTTATTCTCGAAGTCAGGTGATCGTGTGAATTTCAATGATTTTAGGCATTTCATTGATGGTGGGTATCTTTTACACCGCGTAATTTGGCATCAAAATCAGGGATACCAATCAATTTGCATCATGTACATAAATTACGTCAAAAACCATTTCGGAGCAACAGCCATAATTGCATTCGATGGTTATAACAACAGCGGTTCTAGAGAGCAGTAAGAGCTGTAAAACATACAAGTGCTGATATACTTTTTGCCACTGTCACACAAGAAAAACTTATTTTGATGTTGTTTGAAAAATTGGAGACCGAGGGTTTTTCCGTCAGAACTGCGATAGAAGTATCTTCTTTCGAATAAACTGTGATTATTGGTGAGGACGTGGCCCTCCTCGTTTTATTAACTGCACTAGCTCCAGAAGAACAGAGTATTTACTTTATAAAACCAGGAAGAGGAAAAGCCGAAAGGAACATCTATTGTTCTCGTACTTTACAATCTCATGGAGGGATTCGAGATATAATTCTATTTGCACACGCTTTTAGTGGTTGTGGTTTTTAGTGGTTACCCTCTTTCAAAAGGGTAAGCTTAAATGCTTCAAATTATTAAGACAACGGGAAGATTTATGTGGAATCTTTGCAGCATTTAATACAGACAACGCTTCTCATGATGATATTACTCGGGCTGGAGAACGTTTTTTCATGGCTATTTACGGTGCGCCTGTAAGCGAGATATCTTTAAATCGACATCTTTTCACGAAGTCAGCTTATAAAAGTAAATCAAATTTAGCATCGCTGCCCCCTACAGCTATAGCAGCTCAGCAACGCTCGTTCCGCGTTTATTTACAAGTTCAAAAGTGGCGCGATAATGAGAAATGTCCTGAACTGTGGGGTTGGAAAACAATCAATAACCGCCTTAAATCAGTATTGACACTCAAGGCACCTGCTCCAGAATCATAATTTATATTAATATCGTGCAATTGCAAAAAAGGCTGCACTTCATCATGTGGCTGTTTGGTATGGGCCATGGTATATCAAGTCTAAATTCAAATTCTGATGACCCCGGAAATGGAGGGTTTCGTTGAAAGGGAACTAGACGAGAATGACTTTGCAGAAACTGTTCAGTAAAGCGTCATAGAAAAGACTATTCGCAGTGCCGGTTGTGTCCAACAATATTAAATGGTTACAATTACCAATATTTTATGTGTACGAGAAATTTTACACGTAAATTTTATCATGTTTGTTAATTAAAAATTTTTTTACTGACTACACCGAGATTGTGGTTTTAATGACAGCCTGAGACAAAAAATATATTCATCTATTATTCAACAGTGTTTAACAAAAAACATATCGAAAATATGAATAAAACAAATTATACCTTTTTTTATAGAGCATTTAATTAGCTTTGATTTTTATAATAACTTTTATCACGATCGGATCAAGGATTACCGAGATATGATCAAAATACTGAATTGGAGCACCTTTTTTTTCAAGATAGCCGATCGAGTCTTGGAGGTCAGGACTTTAGTATCTTCAAAAGTATGCTAAAATAAAGGTCTCCACCAATTTACAGCTTTTTACCGGTTAATTTTTCTATTTTTGCAATTTGACTGGAGAGAAAAAAAATAATATGCAAATCAGACATTTTATGCCCGTACTTATAGTCATGGATTGAACCGAAAATCGAGATCAATTCTCGAAATAACAACTGTTGCTCGATACGGTCTAAATTCAAAAAATCTCATTGGCAAATTCTAGGATCATTTTGAGTCTCGGATTGATCCGTGACTATAAGTACGGGCATAAATGCAACAAATTATGACATACCAATTCTAAGACATGTGCATGTGCAATGGAAAGTATATGCCTAAGAAATAAAAAGAAGTGGAGCACTACATGTTTTTTATGTAAAAAAATTAAAATCTGTGATAAAAGAAAAAATTAAGGAAAACGACAATATGCCTTTGAAGAATTAAAAACAAAAGGGGTATATAAGGAAAAGGTATGGTGAAACAAATAAAATCGCTAAAATTGACAGGAAAAACAAAGCATAGGTGATTTGAAGAAGTAATAGAAGACCTGAACGTAGTGTGTAGAATGTAACAAGCAAACAGAGAACATAATTACAGAGGAAAAGAACACTACTACCTAATTTTAATTTTAATTTTAAATTAGAACTGAAAAAGTTTATAAATAATGGGGTCTAATGAAAAGATTAAATTATAATACCGCGAGTAATGAATAACTTGTAAGCTGAATGTTTCATTTCGATGCAGATGTCATCTGAAAAGACATATGGAAATTATTATTAAGGTTATTTATTAATTGTAAGATTTTTACCCCAGAGTCACAGTAATCGACTGTTTGATTTTAATTGCTAGTAGCTATATCTTTTCATAACGTCAATCTTGAAGAATTTGGTAATGTTCAGAAACAAATGTTGAATGGTAGAAGTAGACAACTGCAATAAATAAATTATTGTTATATAAATAAATCGTCGAGGAATTTATGACACATAGATTAAAATTGTTAATTTTAAAAAATTATCAAGTTAAAAATTAAAAAAGAGTGAGTTAAATACGATGAATTAATGCAAAAGTTAGTGAAACACGAATATAAAATCAAGAATAAATTTAAACATTTAATTTCATTTTGTAATTCAGAATTATAAAATAATTTATTTTAAAGAAAATCTTCAAATTATTCCGGGTAATCCGTTTTTTAAAAGCTTTTATTTAAGTTCACTTGTGTACTGTGGGGTCTAGGACTTTTCAGAGCAGCCGATCCGGCGTAGCAAATTCGGCGTAGCCAATTCGGCGTAGACAGTTCGGCGTAGACAGTTCGGTATAAACACACCCTAACTGATAGCGCCCTTTCGGAGCAGGAACGATTCGGAGCAGGGACGATTCGGAGCAAGGACGATTCACCGTATTCTTTATTATTCTTCTAAAAATAAAAATTCTTTTTATTTCGTAAGAACATAGAATTTTAAAACTTAAATTTAAAAAATGCAATAAGTAATTATCGCTTAAATAAAAAAGTTGTTAGGAATTCAAACCACTAGGTTCATTTTACGCCACTCTGTATTATTATAAGAGAAAATGAATGCAAGGCGATTCGGCGATTCTATACTTTATATAATATGTTATTTTTCACTTATTCTACCATTGTGTAAGGAAGAAGGCAGCAAATACAATTTTCAAACTTTACAAAAATACAATTTTAGAATTCAAAATTTAAAAAAAGTGATTATAGAACACGACAATATATATGTAGTGTATCTCGAAACCATCTGGCGGCGGACAGGGTGAGAAATAATAAACTGGTGTTTTTAAAATTTATAAAGTCTGTCTGATATTAAATTTAAAACCTAAATTTGAATTAAGTGATTAATAATTTTATATAATTGTCGTGTTTTAAAATAATTTTTTATTTGGAAAGTTTTTGAATTTTTATTTTTATTCTTTTTCTAGATTTGAATTTGGTTTTGTAAAAATTTTATATTTTGTAATTATTTTGAATAATTATTGGTGCCAAAAATGTTATGTTGGCAAGAAATTTGGTTTGAAACTTGGCTTTTTGCCGGCCGCGTTGACCGAAATGGTCGCTTTAACGGAGCGTCTCCGTATTTTGTTAATTTTGAGTCGTTAGTTGTAAATTTATTTTGATATTTTGAGAATAAAAGTTTTGATTTATTGTGAGTAAGAATTTTATTTAATTTGAACAAAACTGGATAGTGGATATTTGGTAGTTGAAAATATGAAAATAAGTACGAAGAGCAAGGTCGTTATCGAGCACATTTGCCGAGCCGATAAAGAACACGAAAAATAAATTATACATTTTAAAAATTAAAATCGTCGATTTTTAAATTGGAATTATTGTGGATTTTGGAGAGGCAGGGTCATCTCAATATATATATAATATTTTTGATTAAAAAATAACATGCAATACTGCAGTCAAAAACAAATTGTAATTGAATGAAGTTATAGCATGATACGAGATTTGCATTTAAAATTTAGAATATCAGTTTAAACCTGACCTATTTATAATTGGGGTTATGTCTCTAGGTTACATTTTTTAACATTTACTTTGAAAAAGAACATTCGTATAGTTATAAGGCTGAGACAAGAACTAAACCAGGCATTGTAACTTTTAAAGATTTGTTATTCTTTTGCAGAAAAGAATATTTGATTTATTTACAGTGTTTATTTTGTTTTTAATTAATTTAAAGAGCAAAATTAAACATAAAATAACATTAAATGTAAGTAATAGTTCTAAACATTACAATTTAATTTCTTTTGTCGCCAAGGGGTCAGGCTCTTTATAAAAATACACTGCAATATATTAGGTATATTTATATATTATATATTGATACGACCTTAGCCGTCCGCATATATAGTACTTGTAGAGGATCTAATATCCTATGTGCCTGATCCGTGGTTGCTTATTTTTATTGGGCGCCAATATTTTTGTTTAATAAAATTGTTGGTTTGGGAAATTTAAAATTTATTGCTTGAACAGAACGTCAAAATTTGGGTACAAGCTTGCTTTCATTTTCTTAAAATTGTTATGGTATATGAGTGTATGGCGTATGTACTTAAGACTACAATCGCTAACTGCATAAATAAAAAACTGAAGAGAAAAATTGAAAATTATAACGTGGTTGAAACAAATACGAGCATAGAAAAGCAGTTAACGACCTTTGATTTCGATCGATGGGCTTGCCTTCGTACTAGTCCACCTCGTGGACTCGGAAGCCTACGCACAAAAACTCGAAACACTTAATATCTGGTTAACTCGCGCAGCAGCGGTTAAGACGCGTTCTCACGGTTCTATTTTAGTTGACCGATTTTAGTTGATCAACAAAAATTGAAAAAAAAAACAATTTCTCCTTAGTGGATTGTAGAATTTCGTTGGGTGGAATTTTTCCGCTCGGTTTTTATTAATAATTAAATTTTTTAAATTAACATTTAAATATTTTTTAAAATTAAATTAGTTGAAATTAATAATTTTATTATTTACATTTTATTAAACTGAGAATCGCTATCTGAATTGATATTATCCTTGTACAATAGAATTTTTTTTTTTTCTAATTTGTCGATCTAGTATGTCAGTCCAAAATTTCAAGTTTAATTAAAATTATTATATAAAATATTAAAATCAAGGATGAAATTAAAAAATTTTTAGAAGCACAGCAACAAAATAAATTGGAGATTTGGAAATATAATAAAAAATAATATCATTTATGCAAGTGATAAATGGTAAATTAATGGTCAAAAACATATGGTTTTGTTGGCAATTTGTTGGAACAAGATCACCGCAGGTCCATCAAGCAAGTCGCTGCAGTTTTAAATTAAATTATCCAGTTCCTCAATTATATTTTTATTTTTACTTATTGAAGTAGTTTCAACTCGTGACAATCTTCGTTAACGTATTCCTATAAAATTGCAACATTGTTTAAGTTTTACCGCCAAATTGTTTTACCATCAAAAATTAAAACATTAACAACACTCGATATAAAAGCATTTATTATTAGTAATCGAAGATACAATCTCAATAGTGATGATTTTTTTTTTTTTTTTAAATGTTCGTATTTGTTTCGGTTTATGAAATTGAAATCTTCCATCTTACTCCCTTTTCGTTCATTATGTAATATACCTACGTTGGCGTTGGTTACATTGTCATTATAGTTATACAATATCCTGTTTCTAATAAGTGTTCGAAACTGCTGAAAATTTATTTATTTTTTATATTCTCTTAGGTTCAGTTTTTCAATCGTTTGTTAACCCCAATTCAACAGTTAACTTAACCACAGCAGTGGATTGGTGTCATCGCTGGTTGAGTTACAGAGCGGAAATTCTGGATTCGATTCTCGGACTTGACAGAATTTCTTAGCTCGGCCCTGCGGTGTGTATCAGCACGTTGTGGATTTAAGAATTGGTTCTACATTTATTTACATAAAGCTGGCCAATTGACAGAACGTCAAGGTTAAAAATGAAAAAAAAAACAGTTAACTTAGATTTCTGACCAATCAGGTAGTCATAAACGTAGGTTGACTTTGGAATTTGGGTTAACTAACGATTGAAAAACTGAGCCTAAGTCTTGTTTTTAAATTCCTATCTATTTGACCAACATAATTTGTAATGTATTCTCCAAAATTAATTTTATAAATTCCACTTTTGTCCATTAAGTTAATTTTTTCTTTGTTGTTGAAGATAAATTCTCTTATTGTATTGGTGGTTTTTATTGTTGTTTGAATTTCATGTTTATTTAAAGTTTTTAAAATTTTGTAACTTATTGGTTCCATTTATTCGTCCTGGTAAAAGCACACTGTTAGAATTTAACTCTAAATGTTTGTATATCAATAATAAATGTTGTTTTATTTCTCTTTGCAAAATATTCATAAATGTAAATAATTTTTGCAATAATTGGTAATAAATAAAAAAATAATAAAATAATAATATTATAAAAAATTGAAATTACTCAAGTCCGTTTTATAACAGAAAATAAAACTGACTAAAATTTATTTAATCTGCAAAGTTTAGTGGTTCAAAAGGTATTATATAAAATGTTCACTTTATTGACATTTTGTTTTTAAGTTACCCGCCTAAAAAACGTTTCTCTTTGCAAACTACAAAGTACCTAAGAGTAAAATTATAAAATACATTTTTATACAAATCATTTGTCAATTTATTTATCGAAAGAAAATGAAATTTATTTGATTTTATGTGAAGTCTAAATCTTTACTTCTTACCGAAGTAAAAATGTGAAATGTTTTTAAAAAACTTAATTTACGTAAGATCGTCTGGTTTATAAATTTTATGGTTTGTAAAAGCGGATGGTTTATAAAAACGCGGCAATGTTTTTATAGTTACCGAAAAGCAAAGCTGCAAGCTTTATATTAGGTCTTATTCAAATAAACATTTTATGTAATTTTATATCGTGGACGGGTAATTAAGTAAATTGCATATAATCCAACATTTCCCTCGAATTTTATTCAATTAAATTAAGTAAAAATTAAATATCTCAAATTAATTTAATCATTATTGCAACTGGAGACCTAAAATATGTGTTACAAAATGTAAATTATGAAAAAAAAATAGATTTATTAATAATAGGTTTATTTTTAAATTTAATTAATTTTCAAACTTAATAAATATTTAATGTTTATTTTTGTTCTTTTACAGTGGTAACTCAAGCTTTCAACGTTGAAGTGGAAGTATTGGGAGCTGCAAGAGGATGTACAGCAGTATTAAAATGTGTGGTGCCATCGTTCGTAAAAGATTTAGTTAGAATCGTGTCCTGGGTACGTCAACCTGAATTATACATCTACCCTTCACTTCAAGGAGGTAATTAACCCTATAAGGATTTTGTAATTTTGTGATATAAAATATAACTAATGTAGTAACTTAAGTATAAATATCATTTATGTCAGTGGCAGATACCTTTAAATATAGTATAGTTGTTATGTACTATACAAGCAAACGGTGGTATAAAATTGTATGCAGATAAAATATCCACAGGACAAACAAACAAGCTTAATCAGCATTGGGTGCAAAAACTATTACTACGTATGGGTAGTCGAAATTTACATCAATCAATTGCGTGAATGTAATAGCCATAGTTGGAAAAACTATAACAAAATTAAATATAAAAAAAAAACAAGTGAGTCTTAGAGGTGTACTTTACATTAATTGATACTTGGGCTTAATTGACAGAAAGAATAGAATATTCTTGTCAAAGAATATGAGAAAAACACTCAAACGTTTGAAGGTGTTTAATATGCAATGAGAAAGTAAACAAAGTTATAATATTAAAACAACACCGGACATCGTATCGGTATCACTCGGTTGGATCCTTTTGCAATTAATTTCTAAGTAGATGCAACATCTAAATATGTTGTTTTTATTACATATGCGGGATAAGTTCTAACTTTGCACACGTTATTTAGTTCGGCAAATACCTTTTTGCCTAATTCAACTATGGCAACAGAACATAAGCGTTGCAAAGTAAATTTGCGTGGGCTAAGTACTATAGTATATTTTGATTATTTCTAAATTAATGTTAACTAAAACTTTTTTGTTTATTTTAACAATTATATTATAGTGTACCTACTTAAAATTTGGTACCACCTAAAATATTTATCAACGCCCGGTATAAATAATTAAAAGAATTTAAATGCATGTTGTAAAGTTTATACTTTAAATAAGACAATCAATAAATTATCCAAATTGAAGTGTAATTTTTCCTAAAGAAAAATAATGAAGGGTAGCACTAATGTACATTCGTACCTAAGCGATAACATAAAGGTACTTTTAATCACATTTAATCAATAGTTTTCTTACATTTTTAGAAAAAATAGCATGTTTTATTCGGAACTAATGCACTTTTTGTGTGGCTTTTATGTAATTGTAGGATTTCTTCTGCTGCGCTCCAATGGTTTATCAATCACACAAACACCCCACAAATAGTCGAACATTAGCTCCTAATAAAACAAAATAGTATTTTCTATTAGTATTTTCCGTGAAAATGTTTTATTGAATTCGTTCAAGACTTTACGGGCATACCTTATGCGTTTATGTCAATTATTTATCAGCCATCTGAAGTCAAGCACGAATCTCCGATCTAAACTTTAGATTGCACAAAATAAACTAATCGGGTTACTATTTCGAAGATTCTTCAGTTTTACTCTTATCATACGAAAATTAAATTTTTCATAATAGGCAAGAATTTTTTAGTACTTATAATTACTAAAAGATGATGGCCATGATTAAACAACGATAATATATTAATTTTCCCTGTTTTGCATGAATCCACGCATTCTCAAAAGTTTATAGTTAAAAAATCATAAATCACAAGATCATAACAACAGCAAAAAACACTTCTTAGCTTTTCCAACTTTCAAACAATAGCTTGGACATACAATAAAAGGGACAGTGTATTGGTACCTGAATTTTAAAAATGTACTACTAAAATTATGATAGTTAAGGACATAAATTATAAATATAAACATAAACATAAAAAACAATAAATCATTAAGTTTCTCTATACATGCAAACAATTATATGCAATAATTTGTACGTTCTTAAAGTAGTTATTATTATTATATCTAAAAGTATATTTAAATTTTTGTTTTATTTATCTTGAGTATGAGTATTCTCTCTTAATAACAGATATTATTTAGAAAATAACAAAACTTGCGGTAAACAGGCAAAGGAATATTAAAAAAAACATCATGATTGTACATACAACAATTGTATTTAAAGACACGAATTTAAAGGGGCTGGAATAAATGGGTCTGTGCACTTAGTGAAAACATCCTTGTGGGCTGCCCATAGTCGAAAGAAACGTATCTAGAAGAACAGGAATCTCTGTGTCTAGAAGGACAGGCAAACTTGAAAATCCGTTCAAACTAAAAAAGCTTTCGTATGAATTAGCGGCAGATATTTTTTTAATTTAAAAAATTTTAAAAAAAAGTTTTTAATTTTAAGTAAATTTTGACAATAATTAATTAAATCCATTTTAAATTAAAATTATTATATAATGTACACAGTTATAAGCCTTGTCAATAAGCATCGCTTCTAAGCAATTGCGCTGTAACTATTTATGCAGGCTACACGCACCGTTAACAATATGGAGTTAAGCCCCGCTCACTTCGAGCAACTAGTTTTTCTTGCATAAAAAATTAAAACTTTAATATCGATTATTTTCTAAATTAATCAATGTTACATAATATTTAATCATAGTTCAATCGCTTCATATAATCGCTTCATATAATATGATATCTTCGCGGAGACTAGTTATCGTACAGTATCCCAATTACAAAGAACAAAAAAAATATTTAGGCGTTAGTTACTGATTCACGTGCCGTCATTTAATGACAACCAGAAAATTGTGGATTTTTTGATTATGACTTACTGCATTTTAGGAATGTTTAATACAAAAACTTTTTTAGAATATTTTTTGTAGTTTTTCTATTGCATAAAAGCTTCTTCATGCATAATCCTAGTATTAGTTCCATTAGTATAAACATCTATGGCTTTTAAATTCATCACAACTTTAATAATAAGCCATTATTGTTTTTCACTAAAATTATCGTAATTGTTTGCTGATAGTAAAATATAAATCTCCCAAAAGATGTTACTGATATTTAAATTTTAAATATAATTACCTAATTACCGCATATTATTCTTTTATCATTATTATAATATATTCTCTATTGCTTTAACAAAATTAATACGGTTCATAAAAAATATTTTATATTTTATTGTCAAGTATATATTTTTAATTGTTAACCATGAACGTAAAATCTCATACATGAAAAAATTTACTTTTATCGATTGTTTACATTTTTGTTCTTGCTAAGCCAGCGTTCAACATGTGGAGTAATTTGGACGCATTTGCATATTTTTGGTACATAAGCACGTTTATCTGTAATTATTACAAAAGTGTATAGGATGTACTTTATGGTATGATAACCCGCAATCGGTTAAAATTACTTTTATCTAAAAGAACCCATTAGTACTTCTGCTACTGTCATCTAACTACTTTAATATTAGATATTTATGCATCCATAATAATTAATTATCTAGACTCAAGAGTTTACTTTCATAATTTAGGGATTCTTATAAAATTTTACTGGGTTGCTTATTACTATTACACTATTTAATATTAGTTTTGAAAAAAAATATCAAAATTATTACAAGATAATGATATCAACCAAATTCGTGCATTTACAGGAATGCAAATATAATTCCAACACTTTTGCATACTTAAGGATGAACCGTAGACACTATGTTTCTGACTCTTAGTCTTTCTCAGTACCATATTATTATACAAGATATACACTCTTAATTATGGAATATTGCAACTACAACTACAGTCTTCATGTAAAACAAAGAAAACTACATTGTCACACAAAACACTCGATAATCCCAATATTCTCACGAACTATCCGCTCAATTGAAAAGTCAACAAGATAATCACATCATCTAAGTTCAAAAACTTTTTATATACATTTTTCAATCAAACTTAAAACTTATTAATTTAATTAAATATAAATTTCCAATTATAAAACTCATTCCTTTAATAATAATTAAATAATCATACTAAATAATATCTTCTACGTACAGCCTTAATTATGGTTTTTGTACCATTTATCACATTACAAAACTGTTCATAATTAGCGCAAAACACTTTCAATTTCTTCTCTTCTTCTTTAACTTTTTTGAGTTCTGTTGATCTGTTTTAATACCATTAATGTACCAAGTGTACACTTGGCATTACACTTGATTATGTGACCACTTAAATAATATTCTAGTAGGGTGCTAATCTCACTAGATGCATAGCCCATAGAACGAACTTGGACTTTAGATCACAGCAGTGTAGTCAGCGCGACCAATCGTTGAACCGCGATTTCCCGCTTTGTAGCCCCGTTGATTTAAGCTTTACACCACATTGCTGGTGTTTATTTTTTCATTACTTTAATTTAAATTTCAATTACTTGCAATTCAATAAAAAATATGTAAAAACATAATTTGTATGATGATATGGACTTAAGGGGTCATGCCCACTTAAACGTAGAAAAAATACGTGATCTTGGAGAATTTTTTTTAAGGAACCAGAAAACTTTTTTTAGGGGTATTTTGGTATACATAAAAAAAATAAAGTTTTTAAGTAAATAATATATTTTTTTAAGTAAAATATATTTGCAAACAAAAAAGTTATGGCCATTGAAACTATTCAGGCATAAAATATCATCTAAAAAAGCATCGAAAGACGAAGAATTAATTAAGTTCGTTGCAGATTTTCACAATTAATACTAATATTTAGAATCCAGAAATTGAACTGCCTAACTATTACTGATGAACCTCATGTAAGTGTTCCTAATGTTGCACTTCATTTGAGCAGAAAGAACAAAATCTGGAAATTACACATTGAAACAATTATTTAAATGATGCCACTTTTTCATTCTACTGGACACGCATATTATACGAAGTCAGGTCTAATTTTTGCACTGTAACACATCAAAATAGGGAGTGTTCAGCTGTACATATGAACAGATATGAATATTGAACTAGATAATAAGTTGTTGATAAAAGCAATAGGTTCCGTTTTAATAAAAGGCTTGAGTAAAATCACTCTTACGATGTAGATTATGTGTGCTCCAAATGCAATGAAAGTTGCTTCAACAGTTGAAGATTTTGCAGGTATCTCTTCCTGTATTGTCGGTGACTATGCTATGGACTAATGATTTTATTGTGAAAAACACCGAAGAATCAATGGAGGGAAAAACAATTTTTGATGTTTTTATACTAAGACCACTAGATAATCCCACTAGGAGTGGTTACATAATATAAAATATTATCATTAAAGTTAGAGGAAGCCTTGTTTTGGCTCTTCTTTTAATATTTTCTTACTGTTTTTGTCAGTATTACTATCGCCCCTATCTACCACTGAAAACTTTTAGTATTTGTTTATCACACCTAAAGTGGCAATAATATTTTTAAATGACTTATTCAAGCTTTACCTGTGATGAACTTTCTTAGCAAGAAGATTGCATAATAATAATCTAAGGTATATGGTACTAGCAACCAATAAGGGCTATGGGGAACTCGAATTGAACTAAAAAATGTGTTTTAGCAAATTTATTACTTAGATAAATCAAAATTTAGTTAAAAATTCTGTTTTAACATTTTTATCTGGTTTACAACTCTGTGACGTTTATATGTAGATACAAAACTATTCCTAAATATAAAATAATAAATACTTTCCTGGAAAATTAATATATTTCATGTAAACTAGTTTCGACAGCCGTCTTCGTCAGCATATCTTACAAAATCAAAATGTTATTAAATTGTTAAAAAGAATGTAAAACTTGATGTTAAAGTTTAAAAGTATTAAAATTTGTTTAAGTATTAAAGTTATGTATTTCAATATTTAAGTAAGCTGTATTGAGTAAGCTGCGCTTTCTGGTTCGAATTCCAACAGAGTATTATCTTTATTCTGACCATCATTCTTCATACGGCAAACCACCGAGGTAATTTACGAATAAAATTCTTCTGAATAATATTAACTTCCCGTCGTCACTCCCCACATTAATCAGTAGGTCCTCTATGTATATGAACTCTTGAAACATACATCTCAGGCATAGTAGAGAATAAGAGAGGTATGTAAAGAAAACGATTAAATATCGGTTTATTAAGGTGGAGCAAATATTGGAGTAATTACAACCACGACTATTAATTTAATTTATTGACACAATAATCTTCTAATGCCTCCCATAATAATGACTAATGAGGCATTTAATTTATAGAACTCGAGTTGCATTTTAGTACATTACGTAAATTTTATTATGAGCTATCTAAGGAAGACAATGAATTGCTGAAATAAGTTACATTTAATTGTATCAATAAATTACATAAACTTTGAAGTTGATTTTTAATGAAGTATTATGTAGAAAGTAAAATTAATCTTCTCTAGTCGAGTACATACTTATAATCCACGATATAAAATAAAATTTATATTACAATTTAATGAAGTTGAAAACTACATTATATAGGTACCTACTACTAACTTATACTACGTATTATATGACATAAAATAATTTATTTGGAATTATAATTTATTTGCTTCAAAATGAGTTATTGTTTCTTAAAACTTAATGCTTTTAAATTTTTTGCCAGCTCTATTCTTTAATTTTTCACAAAATCATTAAATTTAAAAAACGTATTCGTGTATTAAATCACGCGCTAATATCTCATACCAATAGCCTGTGAAAAATATGCGTTCAACCACGTTTTCAATCTGTTTTCTTATTCTTCCAATACCATTTAACAACATCTTATAAGATTTTTCAACTTGTTCAAAACTACCACTTGTAAGGACTGTGATTTCTAGTTTAAATTGTTCAAATTTTCAACAGATGTGAATTATTTTGAATAAATTTTTCTGCATTTCTCTCTATGTATTGTATTTTTCAGAGTTGGAAAACTTGACTGCTGGCGTTTTTAAAATGAATATAATATTCATTCAATAATTTGTATATTTATAGAAATGTATATATCGATGTACATAATATGCATATCTACAGAGGTAGACATATAATAACTATAATTGAATATTGACATTTGATATTTATATTTACTGAAATACATAGTATCTACTGCCTGCCTACATAACAGTCGAATTCGAATTTACCATTATTTTTGTAATCAAGTAAGAAGCATATTAAATTAATTAATTGTGTGTTTCCCCTGGCGTGATTCGCGTTTAAATATCGAATTTTAATTAAGTCTTTTATACTTGACAGTTTAAATCGATTTGAAAATGGAGAAACTTTGCTTGTATTTGAGTTGCTTTTATGGTCCACTCGAGAACGATACACTTCGTCGCGTTTTGTGTTGGCAAAAAGCTCTACTCGCTGAATCACGCTCTACGGACCTCCAAATAGTTTTGCCACTTTCGTTGTACCGTGAAATTTCTTGACAACTCCCTTCTAGTTGAGCCTTTCTACGTCTACTTGCTTGGTCAGCTTCAGTTTAACTATTATTAACACAAATTGATTCTGCCGTCTTGTCCTAGCATCCTTTTTAAAATTTATTTTCTGATCTCTTTTCACGTTCAATACTAGCGTCAGCACTTCTAAAAAAGAAATTCTAAAGAAAATTGCAGACACGTTTCCGTTACACAGAATATCTAAATTTGTAGCATTTCAATTTTATTTGAAACGAAACTTTTTAAGAATTCTTGATTTGAAATGTTTCTACATGTTACGTTTTATCAAGGCACAAAATATACGTTTTATCTTTTACATTAATTTATATGAAAATCACATCAAATGTTGTTGTAATGAAATAACCATAATTATAATATGACCTAGATAAATCGATTTAATTAACGCTATCTTGCTGTTTGAATGAATCTAAATTGCTTTTATATATTCGCCAACTAAATGACTAAAGTCTCTTTATTGAAAACTTTCTTGCTGCTGTTTTCAAAAAAAATTGCGACATTTTAGTACTGCTTCACAAAATACGTCAATATTATTAAACTGGAATACTGAAATTACTTTTGAAAACTAAGAAAACTTGAAATATTTTAGATTAAATTTCCCAACTAATATTATTACAAGGATTTTATTATCTTGTATTCGATTAAAAAGTCAAGTGTTTTATTTTAAATTACTTTTTGATTTTTATTTTTTTTTTTCAGGGACTACAACATTTTTTGGCTGTTTCACCCAATAAAACAGTTTTTCAACTTTAGAGTAATATAACTAAATTACGTTAGCGTAGGAGGATACGATATTCTCTTGAATGAACTTTGTGAAAGAGCAGCAGCATTTTATCCCGGGTAATTTTTAAATAAAAGTCGAAAAAGATATGCAAATTAAATTTGAACAAAATTGAATTATATTAATTTGTAAATTACAATGTTTTAATTTATTTTAACATGAAGTTAAACATGAAGTTCTTATGAAGTTAATCTTAACGTATTAAGTAACATACTTAAAAATACAATAGCTAATAGAAATATTAATTTAATTTTTAAATTTAAGGATTGATAATCCGAGATTGAAATACTGGGCAAATAATTAATAAGTTTCAACAAAAATTTTTAAATTAAAAAAATACCTACATATTTATATTAATACAGTTAAACCTCTCTATAAGGAGTCTCGTTATAACGAAAAATCGGCTATAACGAGTAAAGCGTTTTGGCCCCTTGCCGTTTATATATACATTTTGTATGATTGTTTATAGCGAAAAATCTGTTATAACGAGTTAGTAGGTTTGTCCCTTGAGTTTTCGTTATAGAGGGGTTCTACTGTAGTATATTGTCTTATTCGGATTGAAAGTGAAACTTTGTTTAACACGCAATTTTTGCATTTTTGATGCAAAGCGCGGCAGAGGAGCCGAGCGGAAACAATAATTGCACATCAAACAAAGATACTTTTAATCCAAATGAGACATGCGATATTTTCTCCAACCTAAAATTAAATACTACATAATAATTAATAATGTAAAAAATTTCAAAATTTAAATTACTTCAAAATATTGATAAAAAATATAGATAGTGGGAACAGGTCCTAAGACAAACTCCGATTAGTCAAAAATCTAATAAAATATGGCAAACAAGCGAGTTCCAATCCAATCGACTTCTACTGTATGCACTCGTATAAAAGAATGAGATATAGGATAAATTCGTAGCATTTTCACTGTAAATTAAATAGAATTTTCTGGCTCACTAACTTGGTACAAAGTAGGATTATTATTTGACATAATTGATAGTTTTATTGCCAATATAGTGAAAGTTATGTACATACATACATAGTAAAGAGCAAACTCAAAACACATAAATAAACTCTCTACAAAAAATAACTTAATCAATTTATTGTCTAGTTTTGGTAATTTTTTATGGAGAGATTATTTCTGAGTTTTGAGTTCGCTCTTTGCTATGTAGGATATTATTCTTTCTAAGCAGCTACTCAAGTTCAGTACACGTATTGCTTCTGTTGTTTTCACCATATGAAACTAGGAACTTCTTCATATTATGCACTTTTAAAAACATAAATAATAACATAGTAATTTGCACTCATGCCGGCATTTTATTAAAGTTATGTAGGTACTTTTCTTAAATTTTTCTGCTATTGAATAAATAAATAGTAGTACTATATAATAATACAAATTATATTTTTCTTACTTTAATGGTATAATCCATTTTAAATTGTGTTGCTATTTATGCTATTTAAATTTTTGAATTTTTGATCTACATACATAGGTAATATTATTTCTTAACTACGCTAGATACTTTTAATAACATGCAGCGAAATAAACCAGCCATTGATAATAATCCATATAGTGGACTCGATTTAAAATCTAGAGAACAGCAATCAACGTAAATAATAAATAATTAGAAATAAATTATTCAATTGTAATTGAGAATATACAAAATATTAATAATAATGTAAAAAGTAACATTTTTTACCTTTAGCAGCAATAATTGGCATAGATATTATGTAAAAAAACAATGTACCGTCGTGGGGTTATTTTATCAACCCAATTATCGTCAGATTGATCAAAATCATCTTTACTCCCTGAAAATACAGAAAGTGTTTTATTAATTTCGTCTTCTATGATGAAATCTCTATTAATTCAACCCTTCGGAATAATTGCTATAAGCATAGAAACATGTGTTCAGGTACAAGTTCACAGATACCAAATACTATGTTCAATCAACCAGACTAATTGAGATTTCAAAACAATTTAATTAAGTTTTGATTGTACAAAAAATTTAAAACTCAACTAGTACATGACCTTCTATAAGTAAAAATGGAGTGTAATATCAAGTTAAATATAAAAGCGAACGGTACAAAACACAACAATCATGCTAGTCAAGACAAGCTATCTAAGAAATTTATATAGGGTGAATTCATCGTAGTACATCTTTTGTGTCATTTTGTTGTGAAGTGGAAGTATTCCATTTTGAAACTAAAAAATTTCAAAATATGTTTTGGTTTGAGAGCAAGCAGTGAGATTACATTGTAATGACCAAGGTTGCAATTTTCAAATAATTCTGTTTTAAATTTAAAGTTCTTAAATCTTTTTAAAGTTAAATTTTCATTGATATATTTCGACTGTAAAGTTTTATTTAAAATTACTATTGTAATTTCTTTCTTTTTTTAACTAAGTTTTTTTAATTTGTTAATTCGATATTTGCATTTTCTTCTACAGTTTCTAAGAAACTAAGGAAAGTTTCAAGACATTCATCGCTGCGAGCGACTAAACCTATCTCGCTCTAGACAACTCATCGCAAATAGCAAAATTGAATGTTTCGTGAAATTTATATTGATTTTATATTTACATCTATTGCAATTTAAAGCATTGTGGTGATTGTGTTTTGTAGTTTATTAAAGAATAGAATAGATTATATTACATAATATATCAGCTAGACAAATATCTATTTATAAAGAACAGCTACAGGTCTTGTAGGCCCTCTCAAAAGGTGTTGCCAGCACCTTATCTGAGCAATTCAGCACTCCAATTGCCAGCTTATGATCGCGCTTATATTAGATAAATAACTAACTACTATAATTACATAACTATTATAAAGTAATTATGTATAATTTTTAATTCAATAACGATGATAATTAATCGTTAATGAGTACCTATCTAATAAGAATATCACTTTTTTTATTAATATTTACCTTTTATATTATTTTATCAGTAGTTGCAGTATTAAACTACTTTTATAATGCAGAAATTACTCGTTAGAAATTAGACTAAAAGAAGATTTACAAATTAAAACTTACACTTCTAACATAATTGATTTTATAAAACAAGCAACGACTCGTAATCCCTACAAAAGACACCCTTCAAACTTTATTAAAATAACTAATTATGTCTAAGAATTACTCAAACAGAAAAGTAGAGCTTTAAAGGAATATTTGAGAACCAGAAATATATAAACAAAAAATATCCTTAATATTTCAACATATCATTAAATTAAAACATGTCGGATAACCTGCATTTAACATCATACAATCTTATACATTAAAGAATTGAACTTAATGATTCTTGTGTATGAAAAAAATATAAAAATGTTGAAACACATGAATGAATTTTCAAAACAATTTTGAAAATTTAATACTCTATCATTTATAATTTTAACTACCAAAACATCAAAAATCACCCCCAAATAACCACTAACGAATTGCATCAAACAAATTTCATTGTTTTCAAATTGGCCGACCTTCAATTTTTTGAATTTCTGACATCACATATGCATGCTTAAAATTCTATAACTACATGGAAGCGTAACATGCTGCAATAATATTATTTCATAAACCTGGAAGCATATTAACATTCTTTACATGACTTAGGCAACTGGGACTAAATAAAAGCATCTCGTTGGTTGAATTTGAATTTAAACGTTGAGCTACCTGTCACACGCCGTGACGACTTGAAAGAACTTGACGTTTTGCTTAACTGTTTTATTTCTTTTATTAACCTTGAATTTAGTCGTTGGTTTTGAATTATTTAATAATATTAAATTATTTTATTGTTCTGTGTAATGAAAACAAGCTACATATTACCAAATTAAATAATATTTTTTATATTTAAAATCACTGTCCAGTAAAATTGTACTATATATAATTTATTTAGAACACCTTTTCTTAAAACACACACACACATTTTTTTTTTAATATTGACTGACAACGTCTTTAAAAATATGTATGTATGTCTTACATATTCTTATGAAAAGGGTGTTAAAATATTGTTTCTAGTTTTCCAATCAATGTTAGATGACTTACATTTTAATAACATTCTATTCAGTGGCAAGTCTGAGATTTTCCAACAAGATTTAGCACAAAGCAAAAACGACACCGCGGTGGCTTGTAAACATTTTAAATTTTGAATACTTTAAAAATTGAAATTTTTTATTTTTCTATTTGAAATAATATCTAACAAAACTTATGCCTTGACTATGTAAAACTAAATTAAATCTACTAAAAGATTAATCTAATCAAGTTGGCAGCGGTGTTTGCCTTGAGTTTCAAATGCTTGATAAATAATTAAGAATTTTGTTACTTTAGAGAGTGAATAAAGCGAATAAGAGATGGAAAGTATAGGAGAACGGATTTCTCGACTGAAGAGCTTAAAAACAGCAGCAAGAAAACTAGATTGCAAATTCAAAAATTCAAGAAGCTGAAGAATTGAAGGTTCAATGGTCGTTCTCGTCCAATTAACATAACATAACAAAAAAGTTAAAGTACGTTGAAACTTATGTGTGTGTTCAAAATGATAAATAACGAAGTTTGCATAGCATAGCATAACATACCTAAGTCAACTTCAAATTTGCATTGCTATTTTATGTCTATTATAAATTTACCTACGATATTATACCAATGAATTAATAGGTTGCGCTGGTAGAAATTACAAGTAAACGTTAGAACGTAATAATTCTTTGCATTGTGTATAAGTATAGCATAATTTTAGCTAATTTATTATTTTATTATTATATAATTAGTCCATTAATTACGTCAATTAAAGCGCTTCCGTTATGTTGTGTTATGACTATGCTATGTAATGTCACGTTAATTGGAGCGTCATTCGTCAAAATGTATAAAGCGATGAAAGTATTAAAAATACCACCGCAGATTATAAAACTGACCAGAATGACATTAGAAAACAGCAGCATGCACAAGAAGAACAGCAGTTAAAACAAAATATTTTGAAGTGAATAACGGAGTTAGACAGGGGGGGGGGTTCTGTCGAAAGCTCTGTTTAATTTATAGTATTAGAGAAGGTGATTAAATGAATGGATGTAAATACAAAAGAAATTAATAGCTTACGCAGTTGATATCCTTATACTGATCTTTAAAAAAATTAGTGAACCATTTTAAAGACCTGGAAAAAATAGCAAAGCCGATGGGACTGCTGATGAATTGCAACAAAACTGAGTACTATATGAAATACGACAAGAACAAAACACATACCTGAAAACATCGAAGAATGCATGACAACAACATAGACGAAATAGAAAACTGCCGATACCCGAGAGTGCAAGTAGTAGGCAATAGTAATTAAGAAAAGGGATACAAACAGGTAATAAAGCTTACTACTTATGCAAATAAAGCACTCTTGAGAGATAATGAATAATAACCTGAAAAGGATACCAAGAAGAATATTTGTATAAAACGGTAATACGATCGGTTATAATGTATACAGTAGAAGCATTACAGTAGAAGCATTGTGCACATCTCAGTTAAAAACGGAAAAAATGAGGTTATTTGAAAAACTACCCGACGACAAATAAGTCCTACGGACTATCCTGGGCTCAAAAAGGACACATAAGTGGATAGCAGAGCAGGGATTGGAAACTACGAAATAACAGAATAATTAAAGGGAGAAGACAGAGTGAGGTTTCCTGTCTCACAGAAACAGATGATTAAAACACATTATGCGAAGTGGCAACAACTCCAGGGTAAAAAAGACAGCATTATCTAAATGTGAAGAAGATAGATTGAGAAGGAGACCCAGGGTACGATAGTGGAATCAGGTGACGGGCGATCTGAGTTCAATGGTTGTAAGCGACTGGTTGCCAAGAGTACAGGATGGGCAACAGTGAAGAGAAAAGTTGTAGTAGATGCTGTTGCCAATATGTAATTATAGTGTAAAGTAGGGCATTATTAAGTAAAATATCTTAAAATATATGCATTTTATTTTACGCTAAATCATTATTTAGTTCCATTTGGAAATGAAGATCCTCCAATTGAACAATTTCCCAAATCTACACTATGTTTAAATGTAGAAAAGTTTAAGTTACAGGCATCAGGCCAGTACCAAAATTAAACGGCTTATTTTATTCTTCGAAGCCATATTTTCTTCAATGTATACAGTGCCACCCTATCGCTTAATTTTTTAAATGTTCACAAATTCAAATGAAGTCAAATATAAAACGTTGTATTCATAACGGGCATTACTCGATGTTTATGCTCTCGAGAAACTTAAAAACTCTCGGTTCTAGCGGCCCTCGACCTTTTAAACTGGTTATCCTGGACATAAACATCTTCATGATGCCCTTGATATATAAATAACTATTATGGGGCATAATCCTCTCCGCCAAAAGCATATGTAAAATTCTAGACGCAGGATAGCGATATTCTAATAGAATGTAAAGTTAATGATAATAAAATGCAACTGTGATAATATTTTTAAATTTTTTAGAAAATAAAAAACATTATATAGATCTGCGTATAAAGCATACACAAAACTTTTTCAAATGTATTTTAAATAAGCATATATTTTATATATTGTCGTGTTTCAAAAACATATTTTTGACTTTTGTATTTTTAAGTTTTGATTTTTGATTAATTTAGCATTTTTATTTTGATTTTGTAAATGATTGTAAATATTTTTGAATTTTGATTGTTCGCGCCAACAAAGTTAAAGTTGGTACGAAAGTTTTTAATTAATTTGTTTTTTGCCGGCCGCGTCGACCGGAGTGGTCGGTTTTACGGAAGGTCTCCGTATTTTGTGAATTTTGAGTCGTCAGTTAAAAACTTATTTTGATATTTTGAGAATAAAAATTTTTGATTTGCGGTGAGTAATAATTTTATTGATTTGATTGATTTTGGACGAAAATTGGAAATTAAAAGAATAATTTAAGTGCGAGGCGCATGGATGTTATCGAGCACATTTGCCAAGCCGATAAACAACACATAAAATAAATGATAGATTTTTAAAAATTTAACAATCGTCGAATTTAAAATATTTTTGAAAATTAAGAGGTACGGGTCATCGCAATATATATATCTATTTCTAGTTAAGGATAGAAATCTTAAATATTCGAATATTCAAACTCTCAATTTTAAATGTAAATTCACATTTGACCAATATGAAGTAGTAAAATGGATTAAATGTATATTGAAACTTAGTAGTTGCAGCCAATAATACTGGTAGATTGAATATTCGAATATTTCAAATTCTCAGCTCTAGTTGTGTAGAACACGAAATACATACATACATACAAAAAATTTGTGTTCTATTAAATTTTAAGTACAATTTCTTAAAGTTTTGTTATTAAACAAAGTGCAAACAAAATTTTAATTAATAAAATTTCAATTGTAGTTTCCCGCACTATTTGTCTGTAGAATTATATACTATACTATGTACAATTATATACATGAGTAAACCTCCATGTAGAATGCTTTAGATTATATAACGTAATATGTATAATATAATGTAACATAATTATAACATAAAATAATATTACTCAGTTTAAAAAACATTGCATGTTTGAAACTTTATTTGTTAAAATGTTAAGAAATTATTATCGTTTGCTATTGAAGGTATTTTAAATATTTGAAGTCTGTATGGCATGTAACTGGCGTATGTATGTGCCATACATGTACATACATATGTTATACATTCTTGTGCGTTGATATTCGCTAGTGTGTGGTCAAAAAGTAACACACAAGGATGTATAACATACATATAATATTATGAATTATGATATACATATACAGTGGCTCCAACAATTATTAATACACCCCTATGTTAACCATGTAAATTGCACATTTTGAAACCGTTTTTTGACATATGAAACTCGCTTTTACAGCAAAACTTTTCAGATATTTTTTATTGTAAATTTTATTCTCTTCAGGTTTGTTTCTAGAAATTTTTTTATTTTCTTTCGCCGTTTATGAGTTACAGCAACTTGAAGAAAACTCTGTAAAAAAAACTCCCATAAGAGCAATGTTAATTTTATTAACTTTTTTACTTGGTTTTCTTTAAGTCGCTGTAACTCGTAAACGGCGAAAGAAAATAAAAAAATGTATAGAAACAAAACTGAAGAGATTAAAATTTGCAATAAAAAATATCTGAAAAGTTTTGCTGTAAAAGCGAGTTTTATATGTCAAAAAACGGTTTCAAAATGTGCAATTTACATGGTTAAATAGGGGTGTATTAATAATTGTTAGAGCCACTGTACGTCAGTCTGTGGCCGCCTTTAGACGCATATGCCATGCTAAATGTTGCAGGATAAAACTAGCTCGCACGTGAGTTATGTTCGAGAAATACATTAAGCAAAGCAATCAAGTCAAAAGTTGATTGAAAAGTCAATGATCAATATCTCAAATATTATGTTTTGATAACACTATCATCTGAATTCTTACATGGGAAGAGCTTTGCGTTCCTTATTTCTGGAATTCCGCAAACCTCGTCGTGGGTTTTTTCTGTTTGTACGATTTTCCTATAGGTACTGTTAAACATTAATTCATTGATTTTCATCCTTTTTGATTGTCCAATCAATTTTTGCATCTTCACTGTCAAAATATCCTACTATTGATTGATGATTGAATAATATTGATGATTGAATAATACATCTTAATCTATTAAATAGATTATTTTGTTTTTTGCCTATGTCGTATTTAAAGCTTTATATTTTCTTGAAGTACTTTTCAAATATTCTTAAAGTTTATGAAAGTTTTCTATTTCTCTTCAGTAGTCTTTATTGCTGTAATGTTGACAATATACTCAAGTTAGTAATTTAAAATTATTAATAAAAGATAATTATGATATTGTAAACTAACATTTTGTTTAATAATTATTTTTATCATTAGTTAATATCGTATTATTCTTATGAATTGGAAGCATTAATTTTTCTTGAATAACATCTTCAAAAACAGGTCTTTATTTTAAAACTAAACGTAGTGTTTATGAATTTTAGCAATTTTGTGATATTGTAAATTTATTATTAAATGTTATTAAAAGTTTTGTTATTTACTTTAATCATTTTTGTCAAGCCTAAGTCACTAGTTTAATTATAAATTTTCTTAATTTAGCGATTCCTGTTATCTACGTGATCACTTTCATTTTACATAATTTAATTCATAAATGTTTCAATTCACTGCATATTGAACTTCAATCTTTTATTTTTGTGTTAGTTTCTTATCGAGTTCAAACGGTTTATTTTCCATTTTTATTATTTATCAAATTATTGTATTCGCGTTTCATTTTATTTGATTAGAATAAATTATAATTTCATACAATTTCATATAACATTTCAGTCCTAATTTTCTTTTTAAATAATTTTGTTTCTGATTAAATTCTTATTTAACAATAATAAATAATAAACAATTAATAAATAAATAAATTAATAAAATTAAAAAATAATGAAATAAGACATTTTGGTTTCAAATACAGAAAACTTATTAAATTAAGTAAAATTCTCCCCATGCTTTCTTCCTTCTTTCATTTTTGTTAAGTTGGTAATGGGATTACTGTCAGTTAACTGCCCGCAGCCGTTGGGCTTTGATTTTTTTTCTATTAGAAAGAGGACAATTTTCTGAGCATTTTGAGACCGCACTTCGATGCGGATTATCCAGTAGTTTTCGAAAAAACGGCATTTGAAAATCAAAATTTTACATGCATTTTACATAGGGAATTGATTCGCTCCCGAGTTCTATTGACGGTGCGTGCGTTCTGATATAGTCTTAGTGTTGCAGTCAGACGCGATTGTGAGCTGGTCGGGTACACATCGAGCGTTGCTAACGAGTTTCACCCCTTTCGAGTTGCACCTTTGGCAAATTTGAGCTACCTAGAGGGATGTTTTTAGCGTGTCAAAAACGGGGATGTTTTTAGCGACGCTCCGCTACCCTTCGCTCCGGTCCCCTCGGCTCCGTGGGAATCACCATGGCAATAACCATGGAATAACCATGGCAATCGAGATTCTAACCTAAAAACGAGTTCTGCGTTTATTTTTTAAATTATTGCATAATGTTGCGTAATACACCCGATGTACACCCGGCTGTCACAATCGCGTCTGCCTGCCAACACTAAGACTTTATCAGAACGCACGCACCGTCAATAGAACTTTTATGTTAATGAATTTCCCTATCTAAAGTGCATGTAAAATTTTGATTTTCAAAAGCCGTTTTCTCGAAAACTAATGGATAATCCGCAAAATTTCTTTTTTTATTATACACAGAAAATTGTCTTCTTTCCTATAGTGTAGGTGTCGAGGCCCAATTCGTGCGGGCAGTTCTCTGACAGATCCCGGTAATGGTTTATTTATATATTTCAAAATTTGTATTTTTTTTAATTCTTGTTTTTACTTTTATCAGTTAACACTAAATTATAAATACTCTTCTCAACTACGACAGACTGCACCTATTACCTATATACCTGTAAGAAACTTACAGTGATTTTAGTTTTTTGATTAGTCCAAACAGTGAAGCCTTATCAATAGAAAGATATTATTATAATCTTAATATATAAAATCCCAGCACGCTGCTGCTCCTGCTCCAGCTTGTCATTTTTTGGTAACCAAGAAGCACTTTGATTGGTCGACTTTTTTTACCAACCGAAAAATATATTAAACCACCGCCGGTACTCCCCCTGGGACGAGTTGCACATCAATCGACTTTCCACCAAGCGAGTCTGATGCCCGTCCGTGGACGAGATTTCTGCTAGTAATAATAATAATAATTATAATACTCGTATAATAATATATACATACATATTGTCACTACCACAATCTTAATTGGGGGTTGATGCTTCAGTCTGGTTCTTTGTCGCTTATAAAACACAAAACTTACCAAACACCCTTCTGGGTATCTAAAAACGTCAAACTCGTTATGAAACCAATGATAATATTAAACAGAAAACTGCATATTTATTCAGAAATAAATTTTTAATTTTAATTATTCACTCAATTTTATTCAATATTTTTATAGAAATAAAACATTAAATAATGTAATAGAACTGGAAAATGCCGAGCTGCATAAACTAATGTGTTTTAGCCGCGTCACGTTTCCTTTTCTCGACGCCTTCGAGAGCATTTCAGAATCATGAAACAACCTTAAGACACCGCACGATTCAATTTTTAATTTTGTTCTGCGTATTTATAAAATTAATTACTTAAAATTTTGCATTTAGTTTAAGTTGAACTACAATAATTACACACTAAGTACTACAAGTAGTGAACTAGAAGAGAACGGTTACGGCTTGCACCTTCTGCTAAATAGAAATCTTAGGTTTGATTCCGAGAACCTTCAAAGGTTCAAGGTTCAAAGAGAAAGGTTCAAGAATTTTTTTCTAGCCATACTTTCTTGGAAGGTATTGGCACACTACCAAAGTTCAATGTAAATCCATCCTTGGGTTGTAGCGCTAAATTATGAATGAATTATCATTAAATAATTTTTTAAAAAAGAAAATCCGATTGTTTAATAACCGATTACATTAACCATAAACTCCGTATAGCAAACAGTTATTTAAAAAAAATTTTTTTTATATATTTTTTATATTTTAATATTTTAAGATTTTAAGATTTTAATATTTATAATTTCTTATTGCTGTCAACGCAAATTACTCTACCTAAAATTTCCTAGAAATGTGCATAGTGTAACTGTCAGAACCCAAACGTAGCCAGAAGGGTTTACGTGCAAAACCTATTTGTTGAATTATCCTAGTCAGCTTAAGGAGAAGGGTCGCTGACGGTGTGCTTAAGGGTACCATGAAAATCTAATAACCAAAAGTGTCAAGGACCTAGGGATGTGTCACAATAAACAAATAATATGAAATGAATTATAAATATTTTTTATAAATTAAAATGATCCTATACATAAGATATCATCTTCATCTGTAAATGCTTTCAAGAATCGTTTAGATCTTCTGGGTCTTTCGTGATGGAATTGGTTCGGTGCATCTGTTTGTTGTTGTTTGAGTTGCATTGCCTGTTAATTTTGAACGTTTGCTTTTGTATTTTTATTTTTATTTGTTGATTTATTGAATTAATTTGATTTAATTTAAAATGATTTGTTAATTTAGTTCACTCAATTGAATTACATCGCACTGTGTACATATTTTGGTAATTTATAGAGTTTATAGGATTCATCCTCAACTCTCTCAATACTGAATAATAATAATAATTATCAATAAGTGTCAAAATTATTAAGATTAAAAGTAAATCACTTGCGCAGAATCACAGCTTTTCATGTTTTAATTACATTTGCAGAAAATATACAGTTTGATGTCTAGCTGAACTTCCAAGTACAAAACGATATGAAAAAGTATCAGGTTTGAGCTTGCCATTTCATATATTCAGCAATTTTAAAATATAATGTTCTTAAATTGATAAGTAGATTTACTCAAACAATTTCATTAGATGGGTGCTTGTTTCCGGAGATCAAGAAATGGGGCATATAAAAACTGAAATTTATATTTATAACTAAAAGAGCTTAGGTGTATGCCAAATAAAGTCTTAACAACTTCATGATTCGTGTAATTTAAAAAGAAAAAGGTTTTTCCTAATCCAGCCATAAAAAAATATCATAAGAATATTTACCTTATTATGCACTAAAAAATTCGAAATTTAAATTTGTTTACTTAAGAGAAATCCTACTTTCGTGGGAAATTATTCGTATTGCATATAGGATGAGTGGTGTAGATAAACTTTTACAAACTTTTAGTTAAAGAAATATTTTACGACGGATTTTATTTATAAAATTCAAAAATAATAAATAATACTTGGAAAATATTATCGAGACAAATTAGATTTACGAAATATATGCTCGTAAATAATTCGTATATAGAAAATATAATAATTTTCATTGTTACAGATGGAAAATTTCATCAGCTACCATCGGGAGATCTACTTATACATAATTTAGATTTCAATGATCCTTTTTCCACATATCGGTGTAAGGCTATGCATAGACTAAGCAAACAAATAGTAATCAGTAGTCCAGCCAATGTCAGAATTGCAGGTGGGTACTTTACAAAATATTTAATGACAATAGATATTTTTCTTTTTATAATTTGTTCAAAAAATAATTGTTAATTGTAAATAAATTAGTATACGCACCTTGCTATGCATTTTCCGTTTCGGTATTCAATGGTCGGTTAAAGATATTACATAATTGTGTTTAATAATTAAGAATAAATAGAACTAAAAGAATTTTATTTCATTTAATAAGCAGTAGAAATAGTTTCAACAACGTATGTAAGATAAAATTATAAAAATGTTTTTACCAGAGAAAGTCAGGCATTAAAGAACACCATATCAGAAGTATTTCAAAGTCTGTTTAAACTAATATTGACAAAGCTTGCACTTATACTCTTGCATTAGAAATTAAAAGTGTTTTTGTTACTGTATAGAACACCGGGGAATTGTCGCTCCAGTAATAGTGGAACATTCAGGGACAATAACAGTGCCGCAGGATGAAGGGGCAGCTTTGTTATGCATTGCACAAGGATGTCCAGCACCAGAATACAGGTATTTGCTTATTCATGCTGCAAATGTACGAGCTATGCAATACACATTTACAATCCAATAAAAGAGAAACACAACCTTGTTTCATATAACAGAAATTGAATTTCAAAAACGTAATGACAAAGCGTAACCATGGCGATCACTTGCGTCACTGCAATGCTACATGCATTTTACTAAACACTGCAACCGTTCTTTGAAGTTAAAATTAATAGCAAAATTTAACCCGAGATAAATATTTTTAACGTCCGGTTCCCTGAAAATGAGAAAATTTACATATTACGCAAGCTTAAAAAATAAATATAATTTCTTCCTCGGAGTTTTGACACTTTCACAAAACATTATTATTAATGACCTAATTCAAATCATTAAGAATAATGCACCATACATCCGCAGATTAAAATAATGATTTTCTAGTTGAACTAGAATAAATTATTGAAGTAAACATAAAATTTTAATTTATTCGCATGTCATATTACCTATATTATTAAATAATTACAGATGGTATTCTCATTCGGGTATGGAACCAATGCTAGTGATACCGGGACCAAGGATACGCCAATTAGGACCTGTTTTGGCAATAGAGTCTGTTACATCTGAAGATGGAGGCGTTTATCGTTGTACCGCCTCGAACCCTGGGGGTGAAGCTAGTGCTGAAATACGGTTAATGATAGCCACAAGTATCCATGTAGAAGTAACTCCGCCATTATTAAGTATTCACATGGGTGGAAGTGCAGAATTTCGTTGTTTAGTATCCGCACAAGGTGGTCCTCATTTAGTTACTTGGTTTAAAGATGGTCGTCAATTGCCTAGTACGGGTCGAGGAACTAGTGAAATTTTGTTAATTAGTAATGTTGGAAGAGAAGATCGAGGAATGTATCAGTGCATAGTACGAAGATCAGAAGGAGATACAGCTCAAGCTTCTGCCGAATTACAATTAGGTGGTAAGTAAACACAATTTACAAACATTAAACTTTCAATTGCACGAATACTGATAAAAATTTACATTTTCGTTACAAGGTTCACAATTAGCTGATGATAAATTAACAGCTTAAATTTTTTGAAAAGAAAAGAAAATTACATCAAATTTGCAGTCATCATTGTTAACCGTATCTTTAATTGCACCTATTCTGGTACTTATATTAGAACTTTCGGAAACTTTAAAATCGTTTACGTGAAGCTAGAAAGTTTGGAAAGTGTAATTGAAACATTTCACTAATTGTAGTTACTTTATTGCAATCGTTAATCGGAAATAAGGGTATCGCATCAGAGCGAATGTAGTGTAAGAATTGTCTCTAGAATTTACTTGTTGCGTTCAGTTTTTCTTACTGCTACACATTTATTACAACATTATGTCAACTATGTATTTATGGTTAAAATGTATTTTAATTACCTACCTTTACAACAAAAACCATTTAAATTTTAAATTGAAATCGATTAAAATGTACGAAATTTATTAGTATAATATGTAAAATGCCTGCTGCATTTATTAAACAATGTATGTATATCGTAACAAAAACTAAATTTATTGGAAAATTTGAAGATACATGACGTCATGAATTATTACAAAATCATTACCAATTATTACACAAACTCCGCTCTAACTCGGACTAATCGAATTGTTTACTTCCTCGTTCTCTGCAGCCATTATCATCAAAATTTAAAACTAAATGTAGCTAACTTTTTTTCTGTTTCAAACTCTTCAAATTACCCGTAATTTTAGTTACAAAGTAACTAATTCTTACACCTTTTTATATTAATTATCGCAATTTTTCTCGCTATAAAATAAGATCGATGCATTAGTATTCTTTAAGAGTAACTCTTAAATCGATGTTTATTATTTGATGAGCACTAAAAATAAAAACTAGCTCTACTAGTATTTACTTCCAAGTTTTTAAAAAATAACGAAATAAAAATTTCAGCACGAAAAACGATTCAATGTATTTTTTAGAAATAAGATTGGATGCTTAAAAACCGCTAGGGTAATTTAAAGACGGCATTTTTTTAAACGAAGCCGTGAGGTTTAATTTCATTGCATTTTTAAATTGTAAATAACTTAATTTGAGTTTCAATTAGTTTTCGCAATTTATTTAAATAATATTCAAGGTAATTAGCAGAATACTGATGGTAGGTTGTTTTCCATTGAATTGAAGAAGGTGAGGTGTATGATTACCATGAAGGTGGTCATCGAATAAGCAATAAAATGGGACACACGGTTTCACATAGTAGAAAATCTAATTTCCAAAGTGTATTTTAACTGAATTAATTCAATAACATGAACAACCATGTTTGTCCGAATTTTCCCTTAAAAATACGACTTGTGTATTTATTAAAAATAGTTTTAGTTGCAGTATGGACATGTGAGCACTGTAAGTTAAAATTCAGAATACTATAATGCCTGAAAACGTTGTCAAGGTGCGAGACTACAAGCACGTTCCTTTCAACAATACATCACAGAGGCTACAAAGTTACCATAATAAATTATAATTGCGTTAAAAACTAATGTGTACGCACACCGTCAATGCTATAATAAATTAAAATAACTTTAGTTTTCAGTTAAACCATGATTTGTCATGATAATTGTCCAAGACAGGCAAATACATACTTACTGAATATTTCTTAATTGATTTTCCAGAAAAATTCCACTGCCGAAATTTTTCTGTATCAGGCAAACTTTAAAATTTTACAATCAAATTCAATATTTATAAGTAAATGGGAATTGGGAAAAGGAATGTCTCAAATTACTATTTTCATTTATTATTATCTTTCAAATCAAAATCCAAATTTTATTTTAAATGTATTTGCAATATATGGAAACGTCCAACTTGAAGAAACAAATCGCCCCTATGTCTCCGTATCAAATTTAACTTTATATTTGCCTTGAATTATTATTTCAAAATATTACGAAATTTAACATCTAAATTAATTATATATTTCCAATCTTCTAATTTTAAACATTAATCTCCAATTCAAAATTAATTTATAAATAATCAAAATATAATTAATTTCATCAAAATATTTAATTCCTATTTAAAATGACATTGGATAATTTTCAATTCAAAAACCAAATTGCTCATATAAAATAAATAACTTTCATTCGACAAACTATAAAAATTTAAATCAAAACTACCAACACTTTTGCTTAACCGCTTAGGCTATCATCTTCTTAGCAACAGCATACGTTTTTCTACTCCTAGTTTGCTAGTTGGCACAATTTCAACTTATTCGCATCAAAACTAAATGTTTTTTATAATAATATCAAATTTTCAAAGTTCGATCTCAATTGAAATTGGAATCTCGTTTACTAAAATTGTTTAAACTTCTTTCACAATATATTTTCCAACATAAAATGGAACAACAAAATCAACTTAATTTTACGACGAACGCCTTAAATTTAATTTTAATTTACAGATTTTATGAAATAATTAATTTTAATTTACCAACATTCAAATTTATTGTTCAAATCTCCAATTATTATCAATAATTCTAAAACATACTCCAATTTTTAATGTTATCAAAATATACAATTCGTCCAAATGTGGGGCAATTCTCGAAATTATAATAAAAACTTTCCAAAACTCAAATATTAGATTTATTCTTAATTACAAATCTCTAATGAGGCAGTTGACTGAACAAAAGAGGCTGAACACAACATAGCACACGATGAACACTAGCACTTGGTGTACGTCGACGACGGTAGCAGGGCTCAAGAAACAATAACTTGCGATTCTTATACTCGCAAATAATGAATCGGATGGTAAAATTCTCGATCGCGTTGATGAAATATAGACTAAATCGAATGGCGCAACAGGTTAAACAAATATCCCCCCAATTAGGCACCTGTAGTAGCTGGTCTCAGGTCACGTTGATAATTCCACAAATAATCCTCTCCGCATTTGAACTACTCAACTTGGTTACAACTACAAACGCTGCGCAGTTGCATTCCCACTTAAACTTGCAAATTCATATCCGCGTCCTTTAAACCATAACCCAAGACTGGCCTAATTCACGCGTATCTCCACTACATTTCCCTTAGCGCGTCGATCTTTCCATTAGCGGCACGGAGCAGATGGCAAAAGGGACGCTCAAACAATTATTAAACAATAAATTGTGACATGTTTTATTAAAATCTCATTTATCAATTCTCCGCGTCAATACACTTTTTCTGTATATCTGAAAAGAAAATGTGATATGTACAACCAAAAATAAGAAAGGTACACACAGGTACAAATAGTTTAGATCTATGTATCTATCTAAAAATAGTCTGCAATAAACCAATGAGAAACTGGGAAAGAGCTCAGCCCGCCCCACCTCCTGAAAAGTTTTGAAATATCTGGAAAACAAAATAGGGACAAACGAAAATGAAGAATGTACAAACGATTTAAACTGTTAGATCGAAATTCGAAATAGCGGGGAGGCTGATGGCGAAATTCACTACTAAAAATTCATAACTAAGAAATTTTTCATGAAAATAATATACTTTATAATATAATATGTTGAGTATAAATGGACATATTTCGCAAAAAAATTTTAAGTTTACTTACGATATTCAGTTGAGTGTAGAAATTACACAAATGCATTAGAAATACTTTTCGCCAAGCTACATACACTATTTTCCCACACTCCCTTAGAAGGCGACTCCGAAAATTAACATAAAAAGCGTTAATTTTAAATCTTAATACACAAATGGATGTAATTAACTACCATATCACTATTTTAGAAAACCTAAAAAATGCACACACACTTTTCAGAACTAAAATGTTTTTAAGTTATCACAATTAAAATACACTGTAAGTATACAATATCGCAAACGTTTTCACCATACTATGGCATCATCAGGCGATGTATTGAAAGGCGATGTATATACAGTGTATTTTAATTGTGATAACTTAAAAACATTTTAGTTCTGAAAAGTGTGTGTGCATTTTTTAGGTTTTCTAAAATAGTGATATGGTTAATATCGAGTTACACTACCTAAACCACGTATCAATCGATTATTGTAATTAACTACGGTTATCAGTTTCTCTAAGGTTATTATGATTTTTCATATTTATTGAAAGAATACATAATATGTTGCTATCTATTCATAAACAGAAGCAAATACTTAAATGATTATAAGAAACCAGACTTTTATGTCACTTTTTAAAAATTAACTTGGCAATTTATTATAAAACTTAATTTAATTATATTGTAATAATTTTTGATTTTTATTATAATGTTACTGCACATTTATGATTGCATAAATCGAGACGCGTCAACATATTCTTTTGATTAATGTAATTGATTACTTTTCTATATACCTACTTAATTGTAATATGTTAAATGTCGCTTTTTTGGGAGGTCGTAGCATAATATAGTTTTTTATGTATTTGTAAGATTACTCCATAATAAAAGTATGTGGTATTGTCGTGCGCGCGATTGGATTAGCAAGCAGTAAAATTTTCTATTGAAAAAAATTTGATTTAAAGTTTTACTTAAGATTTTTATTCAATTTTGATTAAAATGTTAATTAAACTTCTATTAAAATAATCTCCAAATTAAATAACAATCAAAATCTTTTTTAAAATTTAACAATTCCAAACATCTTCTTACTTGATAACGTCAACAAACTGGAAGTAAGTGTTTCAAAATTGGCCAGTCTGTTTCTCATTGACAAAGTGTCACAGTTTCGGTATAACTTCCCCAAAATTACAAATAATATGTACTATATAAAAATTCATTTACATCATATATTCGGTGTAATTTATACATTACTTATTACTTCATAACATACTTTTTCCACTTGGGTTCGAATGAGTGTTTTAACTTGGGTTATAAAGTTGTAATATATTTTATTAAACTTTGTGGTATTATATT
This sequence comes from Cantharis rufa, assembly GCA_947369205.1. Lineage (NCBI taxonomy): Eukaryota > Metazoa > Arthropoda > Insecta > Coleoptera > Cantharidae > Cantharis > Cantharis rufa. The sequence continues at coordinate 36,146,720 of OX376303.1, forward strand.
ATAAACCGTGTAAACCGTAACAGTTATCTTCACATATGTACTTTATGTAACCTGTAGGTATGATCACGTTCATACTTATTGTTTGTATACAATTTTAATAATAGGTGTTTCTTATACGATATATATAATTCATATATAAAAATTTTAATGATTTTAAAATTATTTAAAAAACACTTGATCATTCGTTAGATACACAAAAAACTATATTACTATTTAATATATATTTTTTAATAAATTAAAAATACTTATTTATTGCAGATGCACCGCCGGTACTCCTCTATAGCTTTATAGAACAAACATTACAACCTGGACCAGCAGTTTCATTAAAATGTAGTGCGGCAGGAAATCCCACACCACAGATCTCGTGGACTCTTGATGGTTTTCCACTACCTAGCAACGGCAGGTAAGCCATAAAGCTTTTGAATATATTAACGCAATAAAAAGATTTTATTGTTATTTAGTTATTAAGCATTAAAGAACGGCCAAGATACGCTCTTGTAATTTTATATAAATTCTAATATAAGCTGTAAAGAGTTGAATTTTTAGTTACTTTTGCCTTAGAAGAACTCGGATGTTTCTAATATTATTTAATATGAGATATGTTACTTTTAAGTCGGTTATCCTCTCAACTAAGAAGGTCAGCTTACTTTCTTGATCTTTTTAAAAATCATTTTATTAAAAAAATTTTAAATTTACATCATAAATTTATTAAGAACACAAAGCGGTGTCGAAAAACCTAGCTACTTAAAAAAGACCAGTATTTATAATATTTTGTAATTAATCTACTAGCTTTATTAATACAAGCTAACCTTCTAAAACCAAGGCAGCTTTATTCTAAAATTTAACTTAAGAAGTGAAATATGTACTACTACAAATTTTATTTTAATACTATCGTATAGCATTACCCGCAAGTCTCTAGATAATTATAGTATTTTAGCTAATGCAGTATTATAATTACAAAAGTTCTACGATTGGGGCCGTTGCCGTCGTTATATTGTCCGTATGTTGCGACTAATAAGCTAGCGCATAATATTCTATCTTCCAGCATTTCAGCGGGAAATATAACAGGATAGTTGGGGTACTGTACAATCTCCAATACGTAGGGAAAAGTATACAATCTTAATTGGTTAGGGTGGTGCGATGTCAGGAATAATATCTTTTGTTTATATATTATTCAATAATGATGAGCCAGAAATTTGTATGTACCTATACGTGATGATTTTGGCGTCCTAATTAATAATACTATATCATTATCATTAATTTAATGTTACGAACGAACATATACATATTATGGAAGTAATATTTAACTTAATCAGTTCTTTTGAGATACCTTCTTGCCATTTTAACGGATTAGTATAAAAATACATATTATCAATCGAAAGTGAACTTTTCGGAACTGTAGTAGATAAAGTTCTTTATATTTAATTTCTGAATGAAAATAATTAATTGTTTTTCTTTTGATTCTTTATTTTTATCATAAATAAAAATTGTCATAGAACCACCCTAGTGGTTTGACGTTATTGCGGATTGAGTTACAGAGCTGAAAATATATAGGTCAAAACTTCAACGTCACAAAGAGATACACTTCAACTTAATGAATATTATACATACACATATTATGTATAATTGCAAATGACAAAGTCTAATTTTGGCATCCTTCCTCGTCTCGTTAACATTTACCATATATAAATATATACATGTAAATAAGTAAAATATAAATACAAGAGTTGCATTTTTTATAAAATATAATAATTTCTTATTGCCGAAGTTTTCACAAACAGAAATTTTGTCTTAGTAATCCTGGAATTATACTCATAAAATTTGAGATAAATCTTTATTGATGCATAATTTTGAGATATGCAATAAATTGTTCTTGAAACTGTTTGTAGTGTGTCAAAGAATTTTTATTTAAATTGAGATAAAAGTATTTCCCGGTGATATAAGTTTGACTTGATGAAAAAATGAAAATTCCACCAGCATAATTTAATGTTTATATAATTAAAAAACAAATAAACGAAGATATTTTCAAACAAAGACGGTACTTAGAAACATGAGGACCCCGGTTTTGTTTAAGACCAGGCATAATGGGTTACTTATGCCATTTGGATAATCTATTTAAGGATCAATTATTTAAATTTCCACTTCAAAAAATTGGTGCAAGACGCGACAGGTTGAAACTTTTTACATGACTTCCAGTTGATCAGGAGCCAAATTGATCGATCAAATACTAAATCGATTGGCAAATATCCCGAAAGTATTCTCAATAACTCTTAGCTCTCTAAACCGCAATCTAACTGTCGACAAATAAACCATTTTCTTGTCCACCAGGCTTTTCTCCACATCTACTTTTATTTTATCTTTTAATGATTCGGGATATTATTGTGATCTCAATTGCTAATTATAAATCTTTATTTATGACAGTCAGAATTCGTTCAGAAAATTAATTTAATTTTAAGATCGAATGAGATTTCGATGTCAAAACTAAGGATAAAATAAAAATGTAAAATTTAAAATAATTTAAACTAACCGTGTTTGATCAGTCAAAAAAAAGTAATAAAGTGGATTTTTGACCGCATGATTTGTTAAACAATAGCGAGATATCTGCAGCATAGTTTTCAAGTACAAATACTTTGTCAAGACACTCGCTAATTTCTCACATACATGCCAAAAGGGGCGTGGGACGCTTAGACCGCTCTGTGACTTCGACACAGAGAAAATACGACCGCAACAACAAAATATTATTAGATTTAATAAAAGAATTAGTTGATGAAACAAGAATTTTATTTTGTTACTATTAATTACTACAAATTTTTTTCTCGGTGTAGTGGCATATATTTATAACCTAAATCCTAAAGTCATCTCGAGAGTAACTCGAGAGTAGAGAGAATACTAAAATTGTGTGATCCATGTTTATGCTGAAAGTGGCGGCGTTGATTTTGCCTTACATTTTTAGGGGAAATATCGATCTTTGAAATTTCACACGACCAAAAAAGCACTAATTTTTTTTTTAATTCGAGTAAAATGCAAAAGGGTAGTCACTTTGAATTTTGCATTTCACAGACTTTATGAAAACTTCAGAAGACTTCATAAAGATTGCACAATATTTCATGGATTTTACGAGACTTCATGAAGCTTGAAGTAAAATGTCATACTTATTCACATAAAAATATGCAGCCATGCAATAGTGGTGTGTTACATAATGATACTACTAAATATAAAATTAATTAGAATACAAATTGATTGCTATTGCTAATAAATAATATTGGAGAATGCTTTTCGGTTACCCTTTTAGAATATGGTATACATATTATTAATAAATACCAAGAACTACGCAGCCAGCTGATCGCTATAATATTAATAAATTATCAATAGTAATATGACAAGATCTCAAATTTTAATTGGAAATTTAAGCTTGTATACAAAAGTATATTCTTCCTTCAAAGAAATAATGCATTTTTTGTTTAAAAACTAAAATTACCAAGAAAAACACCTGAGGTTATTTTATATTCTCTGAAATAATTGCGTCAAATAATGACAAACTTCACTGTCATGAATGCGTTGCTGAGCGATAAACAGGATGATCTCTTTTTTTAAGGAATTGAGCTTTATTTTAAACGCAGGTGCTAGTGTACTAAATTTGTACAAAATTATAATCATTATAAAGTATATTTCGTTATCGAATATCTCAGATAATTTAAATTATTAGTGTTTATTCAAATTTATCATTAATTTCAACTTTGCTGGGTTTCTTAAATGTGTTAACTGAAATTCAAATAAATCATTTATTTGCGGAATAGTGCAAAATTTTAAATAATTGCTTATGTTCATCTTTAAATAACAGATTGCTGACGATGTAGTAGATACATGTTAATTAACATACATAACAATTAACAAAAATGTTAATTCATTTTACTGACATCTTCATCGCATTTTCCGATGTTTAGTGATAGCAATAAAACAGCTCAAATTATACTTGTATAAGATCGATGCCTTAATATAAAAATAATTTTTTAGCAATCGCTTAAAAGGCAAAAAAAAATGTTTTGAGATCTAAGCAGAATACTGGCGTTTGCTGCCAGCGATAAGCGAAAAAAGTTATGAGCAATAAAATTCACGAAAATTTTAAAGTAAAAAAAATTTGATGATGACTCTTTCTTGGACGTTGGGGTCAATAATTTGAGAATGCGTACAGCACAAATATTTGTTAATAAAGCTGTGCCACGTGGCTAATTTTACAGTTTCCTTAGGTGAATTAATAATAATTATGAAGTTAGGAATATACTGCACACACTTAAGTTATAGGCGTCCACTATAAATCTTAATCTGCATAGTTGTAAAGTGTGTATAAACTTATAATTGCTTCGAAATTTTACTATGTAGTTAACACTCGGCTCGGTACTGTATGATCTTTAATAATAAATGAAGATATGTGTTAAGAGTAATAATAGTACGAATGTTACAGATATTTATTAGAATAATTAAATGAGTAACCGTGATTAACGATGTCTATTATGCTTATTTATAAGGTATGACTTACTTAAATAATAATTAACTTACCGTGTTACGTTAACTAGATAAGACAGCAGATGCTTTGACATTCAAATAGTCGAAAATTTCCCTAACGTTTGTTTAGCAAAATCACAAGTGATGTACACGGTGTGTATGTATATGTACGTAATATGTGAAAAAGAAAGTTTTTCTTATTTATGAATTTTTATAAAATAATTTTCTCTTCGTTTATCTTCTATGAATATTATATTACGAATTTTAAAAGAATATAGATAAGTATTAACATAAAATATGTTATCTTTATAAGTAAACTAAATTATAGTATACAGTAGAACGAGATATGAACCTAAACCCATATAAATACAGAAAATGAAGATAAAGAGCTTTATATAATATGTGCTATATAACACGAACCTATTTGGAATGTGAGAGGGAAAGATACTATATTATCATTAGCAGCAAAATTCACACACAGATTCACTGGGATTGCAAAAATGATCTCGACGTTTACACAAACGATGAAAACTTACAAACTTTTTTAGCTTTTTATTGATTTGGATATATTTATCAATCAAGCTATAAGAAAGTTTTAGGTTTCCTACTTGAAAATTTTTCGTATTTCTATCAACTTTTATGTACACATGGAAGTGATAAAATTTATTTGATTGCGTTTATTGTTAGTATGTACAATGAATCTTGAAAATGATAAATTCTTTAACAAAAATACTTTTCATCGTTTTTCCTTATTAGAATTGTGATAAAAGCCGCATTTTAAAACTAAAACTTAATTTATTACCTCTTACGTAATACAATATAAAGGCAGACATTTTGAAAATTTATTGAGTTCATTCATTAACGAAATAATTAATAAGCATCATCTTTATTACAGCCTCGACTAAACAAAAAGTGCATAATGACAAAGATTTAAAAAGATCATTAGACTCGTTTTAGTAAATTTATATAAATTTTTCGCCCGTTAAAAATATTTCAATAATAATTATATTATCTCATGTTATTTATTATTTTTATTATTTTACCTAAACTTTGTGCAATACCTCAAATAAATACATATAATACTTAAGAAGCGCAACTATAGATAATAATATACTCTCACAATGTCCAGATATGGAGTAATATAGTATTGGAAATATGAAAATGCTTTCAGAAAGAATTTGACAAAGGCATAAAAATCATCCACACATTCACTGAAACTACAATAATGAAATTGTATTTCTGTAACTTTTATATACCCAGGTACATAAAATTATCGCATGTATTATTTGCAATACTGTTGATATTTCAATATAATAATAATTTATTATATATCAATCATGCAACTGAATTGAAAAGTTAAATTTTGTAATTCTGAAGAATTTTACCATAATAAAGAAATGTTTGTAACTTATATATAAAATCTAAGACATACAAATTGTTTTCGAAACTTGAAAACATTTAATAATAAACTGCCAAAAAAGACAAGAAAATGTAATTTTGAAAACTAAGTAGAAGCTATTTTTTTAAGAATGAAATAAAAATGTCGGTATCGTTTTGATACCTACACACTTGCATAATTATTTTTTCAGCTAAGCGCCCTTTATACTATTCGATTATTTATTATATTAATATTAATTTTATTATTCAATATTAATAATTTAATCAAACATTAATAATACGGCAAAAAAGCAATTTAAATTCTCTTTGTGTATACTATCCTTAAAGGAAACCGTAATATGAAAGGGTGCTAAAACGACATACCTTTTTTTAATACATATTTTCGTGAAATAAACTCATTTCGTAATTTCCTAAATAATTCAATTATAATTCTTCGAATATTTCATTTTACAAAATAAAGATATTTAAAGTGACTGACAAATAAATATTAAAGTTAATAATTTAAAAGTTGTTAAAAATATTTATAAGATACACAATTAATAGAATAATTACAATTATCATAAAAGCTGTATAAAATGATATACTACCGGTTGTGTGTCATTTTAAACTCTATATCAATGCCTCCGTAATTTTTTTAAAAACTTTTAACGTAAATATTTCAATTTAGGTACCTTACTAATCATGTGTTCACTATTAATTATTATATAATAAAATTCACTAAGTTTTAAGCGAAAATTTAATAACACTCGTTAGCAAGAAAGGAATTACCTAAATGACACCTATTCAAAAGCAGAAAGCTTTTTTAATTTCTTACCAGAAGCTAGCTAATATTATGTCGTTTTATCGACCATCTCATTTTATAGCACTTTCCCCTATACCTTGATTGAAGTGTACGAGAGAATATTTGTTGTGCGAATTTAAGTCTGTGTCGAATTTGAGTTGAGAAATTTTGAATGAGAATACCAGGAATAAAAGTATTTTCTCGAATAAAAATAAATTACATTTTACAATATAAAACGCAATCTGGTTTATGTTGTAAGAAAAGTTGATATTTGAGAGTAGTTATTTCTTAATGCTATTACAACTTCGGGTAAAACTTTTATTCGATGTTATATAATATTATATCAATTTAAATAGTTTAAAACATATTATATTAAGAAATGCAATATTTTTCTTTTTATTTTTTCAGATTTGTGATAGGTCAATACGTAACAGTTCACGGAGATGTAATAAGCCATGTAAACATAAGTCATGTAATGGTAGAAGACGGTGGTGAATATACATGCACAGCTGAAAATCGTGCCGGAAAAACATCTCATTCCGCTCGATTAAATATCTATGGTAAGTTAAAAAGTAATACGGCGAAGAAAAAAACATCACTGTAGAACGAATTCGATATTTATTATGTAGGTACTTTGCATAGGTAAAAACAATATTAATAAATCTAAAATGTACAAGTTATACTTATTTATAGATGTTTTAAAAAGTGGTACTTTATTATTTGTTATTCACTGTTTGAGCCTGTGGTAGTCAAATTAAAGTTTAACTTTACTAAAAAATCAAAACTTTATAATACACTAAATTTGTGAATATTCAATATCTCTAATCCCGTAGGAATGCCTTACATTCGACTTATTCCCAAAGTTACCGCAGTGGCAGGTGAAACGTTACAGTTAAAATGTCCAGTGGCGGGATATCCAATTGAAGAAATCCACTGGGAAAGAGGAGGTCGAGAACTTCCAGACGATCTTCGTCAGAAAGTTTTGCCTGACGGAACGTTACAAATCAATCCGGTTGAAAAGAAGGCAGATTCTGGAGTTTATACTTGTTGGGCGAGAAATAAACAAGGGCATAGTGCACGTCGTAGTGGAGAGGTGGCAGTAATAGGTATGTACTTAGTATTTTTACATATTATATGTTTTTAATAATAACTTTAAATATTGATATTTATTGTTACAACTGATCTAAATTATTATCTAAAATAATATAATATTATTTATGCCATCTAGCAAGAATATTATTTTGATTTATTATACTTAAAGATAAACCTTAATCTTAATTTATTTGTTATGCCTACGAGTATTTACAATGAATTACATAAAATTTATTTTTACACGCTCGGAGTAGAAGTCCGGTTTTCCATCACAGAAATAGCCATTGAAATAGCTCATTATTTTTTAGAAATTGTAGTAATAATTTTGAATAAAAAAACTTGAAAGAATTTTCATTTCATATTAGCGGATTTTTCATTTTTTCATTTTCATTCCATCAATCACGGGCCGATTATAACCCATAAATAGTAATGATTGGCAAACTGACATCTGATAAGATGACAGGAGTATTTATTTGCTTTGCCGGAGAGAATATGTATGTATTTGTATTTGTAGTCCTCGGGACTCGCACTGACTTCAAAATTAAACTTCGAAAATAATGCTGCTTTTCTCTCTTAATTTCTTTTAATTAGCAATAGTTAAATCATAAACTTATAATTAAGAATCTTATCAGTTTTATGTACCCCAAAATGTTGAGACGCAAAATTTCAACGACGTATTATTTTAACTGCGTCTCTCTCATACACATACATAACTTGTTTTTACATCTCTTTTTAGAATCAATACGTCCGAAATCCCAATAGAAGTGTTAGCATTCTATTTTGGCGGCAATTTTAAATTCAAATAGTTTTTAAGTTTATAAAATGAAACAAAGCAATAAATTTATTTTTTTTTTATTATTAGATTAATTAATCATTAGTACCTACCTATTACTTTAAGACGAGATATACATTAGGCGTTTTTCTGTTTTAATTAATTAATTAATTAATTTTTTGGTTATATATTTATGTAGTACTGCAGCCACTGACTCACAAAATATATTACACTGACTATAACTGTCAAATTTATATAAATTTAAATGTTTATATCCTGTTCGATTTCTGAATTATGTAAGAGATACAAGACAGCCAGCTATAATGTTTAACAAAGATGATTACAAATTATTATGTTGTAACTATTTTACTTCACTAGCTTCAATAGGGCACTTGGTTTCTATTTAATATATTGAAGTGTTTATTTATAATCTCCTTATGTAAAATCAAATAAATCCAAATCTAAATTTTAAAATATAATTCAAAACAAAACTTCCAAAATGGGATCAGCAAAAAGAACACAATAACTTGCAGCACTCGGGGTGATATCAGTTTCATTTACGATACCTTCAAAATTTATTTTTCAATACCAAAAACTTTTAAATTCAATTAATTCAATTAATTAAATTCATCCAAATTATCTTTATTTTCAATTATCCTATCAATCACCCAAAATTGAATTTCATCAAAACAATCAATTCAGTCCAAACATCAGACAATTCTAAATCCAAAACAATCAAAACAACCAACTCAATTAATATAAATCAACTCACTTTATTTTTCAACGCAAAATCTTAAAATTTTATAAATTGAATCAAAACTCAAGGACTTACAAATTTGGCCTTCCGACACGTCGGTCATACTTACAAATACCAACAAACACAAAATATTTACAAACTTGAAAACAATAATTTTTTCAAAAATATATTAATTTCCTAAAACCAGAAAACATAGTTAAATGCCGAATTTTTGAACACGACAATATATGATTTAAGATTGATATACACTTACGATCGCGAAAATAGACATTTACGACATCAAGCATATTTGTGAAGTAAGATTTCATACGCTAGTCAAATGCATGCATTTACAATAAAAACATGCCTTATTTCTCTCTTTTCACTTGTCTTTTCTGATTAAACACAAAGTAAATCAAATAATTTTTAAGTTCCGATGTAGAACGTATATTACTGTATTTTACTATTAAATGACTTGCAATAATTTATTGTTGTCTGTGTTATAAATACATATAAATAATCATTGCTGGACATTTATTTGAAAATTGGTTTAAATTGGTAAGAACCTGAAATAATTGCAATGTAGCATCAAATACAATTTATTACATTTAAAAACAAATGTGTTTCAAGATTTTAATAATTAGGAGTTAATAATAATCTAGAATTCTGAACGAAAATCTATATTTACTCTCTTCTTGTTATCTTAAGGGTTCTTATGGTTTGTTATAATAAAATGGTGCGTAGTGAACATGTATCTACACACACAAGAGACCTATAGTTTAATTCGGAGTCCATACCGCGAGAAGTGTATACACTTCAATAAATTACAGAGAAAGTGGCATTTAAATACATACCTCGAAGATATTGAAGCATTTTACAAGGGAGTCAATCCCGACAAAATTCGGGAATCAAGTCCTCACCTAAATTGTAGCAATCCAGCACGTAATCTATCAACTTACGACCGTGCTTATTTTTTAAAATTATTTTTCATACTAATACATATGTACTATAATAAAAATTATTTAAAATTAAACTAGTTGAGAAAACTATAAAAATAGCAAAAACAATTGCGTAAAGCTTTTGAAAAAAATTGATTTTTTTTTTGTTTACAAGTTTCATAAGTTAACAAAACAGACAAATGGTCTCCTATTATTGATGTGAATTTTTCCATAGCTTATTTATTATTTAATTAAAACTTACTAAAGTAACATACGAGTACAAATACTATAGTTTATTACTCATATTATACTAGTTAATCTACAAATTTGCAACTTTTATTTTGCAATTGCTTGAATTTTAAATATAATAGCACAATACAAAATGATGCACAAATGCTTTCTATTCAACTCACGAGCAGTAGATGTCCGTAGTGTATGTAGAAAAGATGTCAAATATTTTGGTAAATGTTTCTGCATGCAAACATTTGTCAAATGTAACAATCGCAAATATTTTCAGAATCATACGCATCGTGTGGGAGCGGCATTAAAATCATTCGGTTTGCTTTTATTTAAGTTTGTATAAAACTTCTGCCGAAATCGACCCTGCACAAAAACTTAAATATCTCACAGCACTTTAGATCTTTACAGATTTTTTCCCTGGTAAAAGCTTTTTAAATATTACAGAGAGCTTTGATAATTTAAAACATAATAAGTCGAAATTTTTAAATACAAACCGTCTAATGTTCGACATTTTCGGGCGCATATTTTAGCTTTCTTTCGTTTTACATTTAACATATTTCATATAGCTTAAGTTTTTCTTTTTTTGTTTCTGGCAAAGTTTTTGTTTTATAGCAGTTGTAAAGATAAAAAACGAGTGGAAATCTATCAACCAATGGAATTTATTAGAAAAATGTGAAAATAATAGTAAAATAATAACTACTAAGCAATAATTTTCACTTGATTTTTATCTTGCAAACTACTATAAATCAAAAACTTTAAATTTTTTATATACAGCATGCTGAAGTAAGTACCCGAAATATAGTATATAATATGTATAGTAGTGTATAGTGTACTTTATGTAAAAATTATAATTTGTGATTTTAAATTTGCAAAAACTAAGCTCAAGTACTTTAGCGATAGCAGTCAATGCACTTCGAAAAAAATTTGAAACATTTTTTAAAACTAACATTGTAAATTAAAAATTTTCAAAATGATCAAGTATAAATTAATATTTTTTATATAATTAATTAATATAATTAATCATTTTAACGTTTGAACTCCAAATTACAATAAAATAAAAAGTATGTCCGATATTCCAAATTTTTATATTTCATTTTTTTTTGTATGAAATACAACATCATTGAAATGTCTATAAGGTGCTATGTCAATGCCGAAAAGTATCATGTTATCTGAGTTTTAACAGACAAGTTTATGACGGTCTTTGCCGTTTTGCCATCGCTGTTTCGCCGTCGACCATTTCGCCGTCATCAAATACGATTATTTAAATTTTCGCGGTGTTTACATAATAATTATATTCATTCATAGTACTTTTTCAAAATAAACTCAACACTTTTTTAAACAAACCTTCCATTATAATAAATTAAAATTATTATTAGTATACAATATAAATGCATTTATTTTAAATAATAATATAAAAAGTCCGAATAAACAAAATAAGAAGTAAATTTTTGTTCTGTCAGCGGTAACTATAATGCAAAAGAATAAACATAGAATTTATTTTAAGAATTTCAGTTAGAATTCAAATTATTATAATTCAGGCTAAGAAGAAGTTTAATTTACAATATCGATTTGCATTTAATGCAACAGAACTAATGTAACTAATAGTACTATGTAGTATTTAGTTGAACAATTTGTATTAAAATTACAAAGGCATGCTAGAAGTTCATTATCAAATACGTTCTAGGGAAAAGTACATATATATATATATGAGATACGAGACAGACATAGCATGAGATATAATTATAAAAGTTGCAAGTATGCTATATACAAAATACAAAAGAAGAACAAACCCCTATGAAGTTGTTCAAACGGTTAATATTTCTAAAACAAACCGTTTCAAGAGTTTGGATCTATATTTATAAGTGTGCTTTTAACAATGGAAGCGCAGATTCATCTAGACGTATGAAAGAAGATACACGAAAAAACTATTCAGCGAGATTATAATATAGTGGATTAATATTTGCATTACAATATAAAAGATTAAGTAATTACTTGACTATGTAAATTTAATTGTCTAAACCAAGTTCGTCTTCTCTTCGCAAAGCATTTTCAATTTTTATGAATGTAACTTGCACGCAATTTTGCTGCACATAAGGTTACTAAAATTATATACGACGATGATTCATAACTACTTGAAATGCACTTCACCCTTCGACTTATTCAATGAAATTTCAACTACTAATACAAAATTAAACAAAAGTTAGGAACAAAGACTGCAAAATCATGAATCGACTATTTCGGTTAGGTATTGAAATGCTTATAGCCCCTGAAATAAGGCAGTTTAAAAACCATGCAGTTTATTTTATTGGTGTATTTTTGTTAACTTGAACCAAGTACCTTCATTATAATGCACAATGAGTGCATGCATACACATACCCACTAGTAATTTTATCTTCAGAGTCGTAATTGTGTAGTAATATTTAATTGATATATGTAACCGTAGGCATAGCGAACTTATAATATGTACATAATATAGTAGCTACTAGTAAATAATATTAAGATCAATATTATATATATGTATGCCTTCCCATTTAAAATAAAAAATATTTTTTGCAAAATTCATTTATTGATATTTACAATATAACAATACCCATAATGCAGAATGGCTATAATAACATAACAGCCATACTTCTACATTCATAATTCATAATAACATACATTTATTTATTACTTGAGAGTTAATTTAGAACACGGTCGGAGACTGGCGGTTAGAGTGTTAGATTGCTATAGTTCTGGGTTCAAACCCCGACTAATTCATTGAAATTTTTCTGTCTGCGTTTAAACAGTTCCGCATTAAACTGTAGATCCCATATATGTACATACCTACATACATCTCACCGTATCTCAAAAATAACGATTCTGGGATATTTCAATTAAATACATATTTTTACACGCTATTTATGAACATACGGTGTTTCTGCTTATTGATTTAACATATTTAAATTTTCGATAAAATTTCTAACTTGGTGCAATGGAAAGAGGGGAAAAAATTAGTTCGGAAAATGCATCTAACCCAAAACAATCAAAAATTAGCAGTGTGTTTTTTCTAGAAGTGTTTTTTTAGATGAAGAAGAAGTGTTTTTTCTTAGTAGGTACTTATTCACAATGTACGCAAGACATAAGACGTACAAAAGACTTAAAAATATAAATACAAATAAAAACTTCATCGAGTATTGAATAACATTAAAATTTTAAACTACAGGACGTAAAATGTTTTTTTATATATCATAAAATAACTCCAATATTATTCAATATTCGATTAAAGTCTTACTTGCATTAGTAATTCTTGCGTTTTATGTATTTCTTATGTCTTATGTTCATTGTGAACAAGTGGTCAGTATTAGGCCAGTAATAGGCTTAAATGAAACGCAACAAAAAACCGGCGCAAGCTGTAAATACTTGATTGCATAATTTATTATGTATATTATTAAGAAAAACAATTATTTAGCTTTTTAATTAAGCATTTTAATAATATACGATTCTGGTAAAGCATTTAAAACAAAATAATAAAATTGTAAAATGTACTAAATAACCCCGGGCTCTTTCTTTCCATTACGCTTTATTTAAAGCAATAGTTACGTTTATTTATGTTATGTATTTCATGTTTATCGAAAATCATCAACATAATACGATTTAAATTTTTCTGTAAAATGTTTGTGAATGTGCTTACTCGGCTTTTCTAAATCTGATGAAACCATTATTTGTCGTTCAAAGTTATCTTTAAACTGGTATCACAATTATTTGTAGAATAAATCAACGCAAAGCTACAAACGAGATGGCGTTTTTATGAACTTAAGCGCGGTTAGATTATTTCTTATTAAAAAAAACATGCTAGATCGACCAATTTAAACCAATTTGAATGATAATAGAGAAACGAATGAAAATATTTCGTCTTTTTCTATTAGGATATAGTAGGTATAGATTACTTTTAAAAATTATGTATTTTATTACAGCTGTACGCATAAATGTCTTAAACTAACTACAAATAAGTAAAACCAAGTTGAACCCTTATGGAAGTAATAATATTTTATTATAGTGTGTGTTTGACCCATATATTATTACAGTGCCACCAAAAGTTAGTCCATTCTATGCCGAGGAAACTTTACATGTTGGAGATCGAGCAAGTTTAACTTGTTCCGTCACCAAAGGCGATTTGCCTTTAACCATTTCGTGGCATAAGGACGGAAGAGTTGTAGAACCAGCACAAATGGTTTCGGTGACACAAGTGGATCAATATACTAGCATTTTATTAATTGAAAATTTAACGCCCGATCACAATGGAAACTATTCGTGCGTGGTGCGTAATTTGGCAGCCGAGGTATCCCACACACAGCATTTAGTTGTTAATGGTAATCAGGTGCGCCGTGCCGCACATTTAGTATTTCTTTTCTTTCTCTGATGTTTGTTTCTCTTCTCTCTCAGTTCCTCCTATTATTGAGCCCTTTTCCTTCCAAGACGGGCTGTCCGAAGGCATGCGAACTCGAACAGTCTGCGGCGTGAGTTCTGGGGACCAACCACTCGTGGTCTCCTGGCTCAAGGACGGCCAACCGCTGACACCCGCACTGGGCGTTAACGTGTCGGCCCTTGATTCCTATTCTAGTCTCCTCAGCATTTCTAGCCTTGACTCTCGACATTCAGGAGACTTCACATGCGTTGCCAGCAATCCCGCCGCCGAGGTCAGGTACACCGCCAAGCTGCAGGTTAAAGGTAACAACCCAGCCTGTCTCCTATAGACCAATCCCTACCCCCACACCTTCCGTTGCTTTGGCACACGCGTCGACCGGAATCCTCAGGTCAAGGTACTGTTGCACCTTTTTATTTTGTTATTGATCACTCTGTATTGTTTGAAAATTATTGTCCTTTCACTATGCATGCACTCTGTTATGTATGTGGTGTTTGTTTATATTACAGTAGTTTACAGACCTTCGTGGTCTATGGCCTTAACACTCACCGCTGTACCAGAAGATGTTCAGTTGATTTTCTCACAAGTACTTGCTTATTGCAGCAAAATACCATGTATATTAGCCACCCCTCCAAACCGTGTAGAGTGTCATCAATGTATCCACTCACGGCACAATGCAACATTAAATGTTATTCTTAAGTGTAATGTTTGTCGAACTTATATTATATTGGTTTTACAGTACCTCCTCGTTGGTTGGTGGAACCAATTGATGTTAGTGTGGAAAGAAATCACCACGTATCTCTTCACTGTCAGGCTCAAGGTGTTCCAACTCCAATAGTTATATGGAAGAAAGCCACAGGTCTTTCAATTTTTTTTTGTATAATAAATCGTCAAATATAATTATCCTCAAAAAGAGCACATTAATATTATGCTAATATTTTATTAGCAATTATTATTATTTAATGGAATTTGAAATATTATCTATTTAGGTAGTAAGTCTGGGGATTACGAAGAGATTCGCGATCAAATGCATACGAAATTATTAGGAAATGGAACGTTATTGTTACAACATGTTAAGGAAAATCGAGAAGGGTTTTACTTATGTCAAGCAGATAATGGCATTGGAACCGGAATCGGAAAAGTCATTCAGCTACGTGTTAATTGTATATTATGTTTTACATAGGAATTTAATTTTTTAATAACGATTACAATATTGCAGCATCGCCTTATTTTTCTGCTCCATCTCGATTAGTAACTGTAAAAAAGGGTGATACGGCTACGTTGCACTGCGATGTGAATGGTGACAAGCCAATTAGCGTAAATTGGCTAAGAAGTGGAAAAACTGATTTAAATTCGTCAAAAAATTATCGGGTGCATATAAAACAAGACGTAACTCCCGAAGGTGTAGCTGCACAATTACAAATAGCAAATGCAGACGCTTCAGATAGCGGAGCCTATTTTTGTCAAGCCAGTAACATGTATGGAAGGGATCAACAATTAGTACAACTTTTAGTTCAAGAACCACCGTTAAGTCCGCAACATTTAGAAGCAGCCATGACAAGTAGCAGATCAATAAATTTAAAGTGGCAACATAAATCTGGAGATTCTAATGAAGTTTTTAAATTTATAGTCGAATATAGAGAAGTAGACCGTAAGTTTTAAGAAATAATGCTTTTTCAGGTATTGGTATTAATATAAAATTATTATTGATTGTTAATTAGGTCCATGGCAATATATTGAACTCACGGAATCGCCGTTACAATTTGCAGCATTAGTGGAAGATTTAAAGCCTGCCACCCGATATATATTTCGAATAATAGCCGAAGGACCCGCTGGTAAAAGTAAACCGAGTGCAGAATTAATAGTTAGAACCGAACCACAAAGGCCGGCAGGCCCACCTCTTAATCTTTCTGTTCGACCCGTTTCGTCAACAGAATTATTAATTACGTGGTCCCCACCACTTCCAGATTTACGGCATGGAGAAATTCAAGGTTTCAATGTAGGTTACCGCTCTTTAAGTATGGGGTCGTACAATTATTCTTCTATAACTGGAGACGGGGAAGATGGCGGAGGTGAATTACTGCTTGGCGGCTTAGCCAAATATATCACATACAGCATTGTCGTGCAAGCGTTTAATGAAGTAGGTCCAGGACCTTTGACGGAACCATTCACATCACAAACTATGGAAGATGGTAGTAAATCAATAAACAAAAAAAAAGTATTTTAAAATTATTACATTTTAGTACCCAGTGCTCCACCAGAAGATATTAGATGTGCTCCTTTAACGTCGCAATCGTTACAAGTAAGTTGGCAACCTCCACCAACGGAACATTGTAATGGTCTTCTGCAAGGTTACAAATTAACGTACGAACCAGTTATAGATGACGATTGGAGAGGTAATTGCACAGTTTTTTTTTAAATTTATTTTAAATTATACGTCAATTTATTTTAATAGGTACCGATGAGCCTCAAACAAGAAAAACGACGGCTTTAACAACTGTAATTACTGGATTGAGAAAATCTACAAACTACAGTGTTCAAGTTTTAGCGTTTACTAAAGTCGGCGATGGAACGCTTACTTCTGTTACTTACTGTGCTACCGAAGAAGACAGTTAGTTATAGTTTTATTGTCGCAAAAATTAAATTATAACTCTGTATTTTGTAGTTCCAGCAGCGCCTACCGATATTAAAGTTGTTGTTAGTTCACCCCAATCTCTCCTAATATCCTGGCTTCCTCCTTCAGAACCGAATGGTTTAATAACGAAGTATTATTTATATAAACGAAGTATGGACGGCAGAAAAGAGGTAGATCACGCAAAACAAACTGTTTCTAGTCAACAAAATAATTATGAAGCAAAAGGACTTCAATCTCATATCGAATATCAGTTTTGGGTATCGGCATGCACAAGAATTGGAGAAGGGCAAAGTTCTCGAGTTGTATCGCAAGTTCCTAGCTCTAGAAGTAAAAATAATTTTTAAAGCTTTTTACATTAATTACTAAATTTCACACTTTAGTACCTGCACGTATTACTTCATTTGGTGGCCAAATTGTAAGACCTTGGAGAAGTATGGTAATGTTATCGTGTACTGCGGTAGGGACTCCCAGGCGCGAATGGTATCGTGGTGAATACGTGTTAAAAGAAATCGCCGATCATAGTCAACAAATATTGGACACTGGAGAACTAATTATCAATAACGTTCAGCTGAGCGATTCTGGCAATTACACATGCCAAGTGGATAATGGCCAAGGATCGGATAAGCTTACATATAACTTATTGGTACAAGTACCACCTGATGCTCCTTTATTATATGTTAGTAGTGCAACAAGCAGCAGCGTACTTTTGCACTGGAAAGCTGGAAGTAATGGCAGAGCACCTATTAGGGGTTATACTTTAAATTATAAAAAAGAGCGAGGCGATTTAAATGAGGTTTTCCTTTCTAGACACATAACAAGTTACGAATTAAAAGTAAGTACACTTACGCTTTACTTTATTACTGTTACCCAAAATATTTTAAGGGCTTATTGTGTGGTACATCCTATCATCTCTACTTAACTGCTCATAATAAAATTGGTAGCTCACCTGCAAGTCATCCTCTTCAAGCTCGAACACAAGGTCATCCTCCGGGTGTTCCAACTGCCAATACTTTTATATTTCCAAATACTACTGCCGTAATCCTTAGGTTACACATTTGGCCCGACAATGGTTGCCCTTTATTATATTTTATATTACAATATCGAAAGGCTAGTGAATCACAATGGACTTTAGGTTGGTCGATTACATCACGAATTCAATACTTTTCCATAATTAACTGACATTTTTAGTATCAAACGCATTAAAGCCACAAAGAAGAACAGCTATAACGGGTTTAACGTCTTCAACTCAATATATTGTTAAAGTTGTTGCTCATAATATAGCTGGATTTGCTTCGGAAGAGTTTGTATTTACAACATTAGCTAAGGAAGGAGATGCTCCTCCACCTGATTTGATGAAACGAGAGAGTGATACGCTACCATTTTATACAGATTTAAAAATAATAGTACCTGTAATTATAATTATTATTATTATTATATTGTTAATAGCGGGTGGTACGATAGTTATATGTTTAAGAAATAGTAAGTATACAAAATTTTGATACACTGCACTTTGTTAATGTGTACTCTTTCAAGATCACGAAGAAGATGCCAAAGAACAATTAGATAATCAACAAAATGCCGAAGCTCAAAGAGAACGCTATTATGCAACTATTCACAAGGTTGCACTTCAAGCTGGCGAAAAGATTCCTGGTATATTTGTATAAACAATTATGATTATATAATACTATAACCAGCGTCGTTGTTTCTTTTTTAGAAACATCGGAGGATATTTCACCCTATGCTACATTTCAACTATCAGAACCAAGTACACTGCCACAAAATACAATGCTGCATAGTTTCATGTATCATGAACATGCTATTACCGAAGGTTGCGCTTCACCTCCACCTGCTACATCATCAGTACAACGAAATTCACCGTATTATAATATTGTGCGATAATGAACTAGAAATTTCTTAATTATCTTACACTAAAAATTTAATTTTACAGCAAAAATTTCAAAGCTCAAAAGGTCATGGACGAAGAAGGACCAGTCGAAAAACAGATGTAGATAGTGATGAATCCGATTCTGATCCTGACCAACTTACATCTAGTAGAACGGAGTCTTCCAACCAATTAGATATGAAACACAAACACAGTATGTATATAAACATGTTCGATAATTGTGAATATTATTAGAAGTGCTTACTTTTCTCTGTATAAATTAATAATGTCAATAAACAAAGAGTAATTAAAACTCGATGTTATTATCTTTTTAAATGACATTGTAGTTTCTAACGTTGTGTGCAAAAATTTAGCTTTAGACAAAATAATAAACTAAACAATAAACTGACTACGGATTCAGGTTACATTTATATAAATATTAAAATCATGTTCTGTCTTCTTTTTCGTCGTGTTTGAAAACCCTATATTTCGCTTTCGATGTTCCTTTTTACTTCAATCAAAAGCTAATAATAGGTTTTGGGACCGTTGGAATATCATATGCATATCGACGAAGTTGTGCATTGGAACAATTCAAAATATTACCAGAATAAACTTAATTCATAAAAATTGCTTTTAGCAAGATACTCCCGAAAACAATTACTGGAACAAAATACTATAGCGTTTATTTAACATGAAAAGCAATTTCAAAACAAAAATTTTGTTTAAGCAAGAAAATGGGCACTTCCAAATAGGAATCAGTGAGAAGCGAATATTTAGTTAATGATCTGGACTGGTTATCGGACGTGGAGTTATTTTAGAAAGATGTGAAAAAAAGCTTATAGTTTCTGTTTCAGTTAACTTACGTTTAATCAATTTTTTTCAGATTTTATATATCATGGTGCTCAATCAAGCACATCTTCGGACATATCGCCTATGTCAGAACAAAAGTCCTTGCCAAGACGAAATAGATCTAGGTAAATAAATTAATAGTTTCAAGTCATTATTATATTTATTTAAAGGCTAACCATAGGTGGTTATCCCAAGGCAGATCTTCGGCAAGACATTTATTACCGACACTATCAGTGGCCGAAACACCATTTACAGAACGAACATCATCACAGTCAGAAACGAATACACCAGACAGACTTGAATTAAGTGAAGCCGAGTGTGATATCGATACTCTTAAAAAATTAAAATTGGGAATGCGATCATCCTTGTGGTCAAGACCAGCGGGATCTGGACAACCATCCGATTATTCTATTGCAGTGTAAACTGTGTCTTTAAATAATAATCAAATTTTTGAAATTGTTTTGTTACTAAATAAAATCAAAATATATTTGAGTTAATAACTTTAAAATCAAAATATATCAATTTGTATAAAAAATTTAGAATATTCCCGTTTATACATTTTGTTATCTAAAATTTAAAAATTGGATAAATTTTATATGTATGTATAGAAGATAAAAGAAAATCTATTATAGAAAATTTTATTTTATTTTACATAATAATAATACTACTTGTTACAGTGTCAATCAAATTCAAACCGAAATAATCAAGTCTATGATTTTATCTATCCAATTACTCTAAGTAATAACTATCTGTATTAAATAGTTCATCTCCAATAAAATTAAACAATATTGAACAATTGCATTTTTATTCGGATATTATCATTTTTAAGGTTGGGATTTATGAAAGAGAAAAATCATAATATTGTGTTTTCTCTCGCACTCATGTCGCGTCTACATGTATACTAGAAACAACAGTCCAATCTGAGTTTATAGTTATAATTTCTCAAAAACTATAGCAACTTTAAAGAAATTGTTTTATTTGAAAGGTTTTGCATCTGCATATCGTCGGCATACAAGTAAAAGTGACCTACTGCAAAAATGCCGAAAATTAGATAATTGACAATTAATAACCAGTGCGGTTACAAGAAAAAATTTCTGTATTTATTAAAAATTAAATTAATAAGTCATAGAGGTGATAAAATTGACTATTCAATGTTATTTTATAGGCGAAGTTAAGCTAAAAACTGCTCTCCTGTAAAACTCGATTTTTGCAGTTAGTCACTTTTACTTGTATGCCGACAGTATATTATGTAAATGGATATTTAAAAAAAATAGTTGAAACGCGTTTTAAGATCATCACTATTGATGGAATTAATGTTTTTTTTTTTATTGAAAATAATAAAATATTTCTAATGCCGTAGTTTTGGAGAAGTTAAATTAGACTGGGTAGTCTTTCTTATGACACCCCGTGGGTGTAAGAGGAAACGCTATAAAAATCTTTATTTTCATAAGTGCCAGCTTTAAAACCCACTTTATAATATCCAACATACCTAGTTTAATTTTTTATGATAAAAAATGAAAATATGTAATTTTAATTTTATTAACTTAACTATTTATTTAAAATGTTTAAGAATTAAAAAACTAGGAAAATCTCATAATTATATTTCAATTGCGATTATTTCACAATCGAATCCGGGTAAAAGCAACCTTTATATGACCGCCTTTGTGATTCAGGTTACCTAGCGACAAATTAATAGTCCCAATAGTGGCTTCGGAACACCACTGAGGGCACTGATGTTAAAAAATAACCACTATATCTAAAATTAGAGAAAAGAAATTTTTATGAATTATTTTAATTTCCATTCCCCTTTGGTATGCTGTCTCGTTTGGTGTACCACAATACTACATACATTAGTATGTTGTCATCTGGAAAAATTTGATATTATATTACCCTATTATAACCTAAGAAAATCTGCTTTTTTATGAAAAGAAGTGATTTTCTTAGAATTTATTATAAGCACTGATCGTCAAACAAACAAAATGTGGGAAAGTTACATATATTGAGCAAATAAATCCAATAAAATATCATTTAAATGAGACCAACTGCCAAATTTTCCGATCTCAAACATACGGAACTAAAATTTTATGCCATTTTTAAGAACTGGCTTTTAATTCTAATAATAAGAAATCAAATGGGTGTTGTAATCAAGAATTTAATTCGTTTTTAATTATAAACAACAAAAATAATAAAAACTAAATAAAGAAAATTAAATTTTGCCTACTTAATTTCAAATCATTATTATTATCTACTGCAAAATCGGTGAATTTCAAATTGGTATTTTAAAATAAAAATTTTATTTTTGCTCTAATTTTCAGAATAATTTAATGGGCAATAATTTTATATTTCGATAGGTACCATTACTTTTGTGTACGTTGAATTTCCGAGCAAGAATCAGCAAAATTGAACATTACCATGTTAAAACCCTACGTTCACATTTGAAACCGGACACCCGGTATAGGTAATTGTTTTAATACTATAAAACTGCCGTAAAACAAGTTACTTAATCATTAATAAATATCAATTTTATTTTTAAGTTTTTAGTAAAGGTAATATAAATCAGAAAATTTATTGTTTATATTTATTTATTTTATTAATCTATTTTTGTTTTAATTTATTATATTTCACAAGTTAAGATGTTATGTACATATTGCAATGGCCCGTAATGCCTCAAATATTAAAATTATTTATTTTTAAGAAAACGATTTTTTATGCGGGCCATCCATTTTTTGTAACATAAGACCCATAATTTAATAAATTCTCAATTGCAAATTTTTGTTTTTATTTCCAAATTCGATTTTTTTATTCGTGTCCAATTTTTATTCTAAATCTTATTTTTACCTCCAATCAAAAAATAGTACATTGTCTTATTCGGATTAAAAGTGAAACTTTGTTTGACAAGCAATTTTTGCATTTGCAAGGCGGAGCGTCAGCGGAGCCGAGCGAATGCAATAATTGCACGTCAAACAAAGACACTTTTAATCCAAATGAGACATATTACTTTTTCTCCAACCAAAAATTAAATAAAATTTAAAATTTAAATACTTAATTTTAAAACATTATTTGATGTAATATCAGAAAAGTCACTTTGACATTTAAAAATTGTATAATTTCGAAGAGTGCTTTTTCTATATTGTTTGAATTAGCAATAACTCGAGAACGGCGCTAGATATCAAAAAACTGAGCAAAAAATTCTCCCCCCTCGTCACAGACACACCCCCGTGAATTATCGGTAGGAAGGCATATGCAAAAATTTAGATCGATCGCGCACAAAAATAGTAAAAAATAAAATCACTTTTAAGTCATGCACAAAAAAGTTTTTTTAGTGCACGTAAAAAAAAGTGTTGCTTAGCAATTTTCGCATTTTTATATTAATAACGAAAACGTCAACTTTTAGTTGAGGTAATGCTACTAAAAATGTACTGCTTTTAATACGGTTGGAGAAAAAAATTTTTTTTTGAGGTAATCGAAAAAAAATTTCAAATTTTTTTTTTTACATTTTCGAGATCACCGTGTTCAGAAACGTCAAGATCTGTAAAAAATAAAAGAACTTTTTCTGTGTCGGTCTGTCTGTCGTCAAATTTTGTTTCTCGATTTTTTCCGGAACCGTCCAACCAATCACGACCAAATTTGATATCGTAGTAGGGTTTATGGTAGAAAGGTGAAAATAACGTTTTCGTCGCGATCTGTCAATTAGAAGTACCACTACAAGAAAATAACACAAAATATTTAAAACGATTTTGTCTTGGGATAGGTTATTTTAAACACCTTGAAAAGCTTTATCCAGAATAAGTGAAATTAAATTTCTATCTGTCATCTGTCAAAAATTACAAGCTGCCAAAGTTTAAACTTCAAGGTAAATAACTCATGAAGTATTGAAGGGATCTCAACCAAATTTTGTATGTAAGAACATTGGCCCCACAGAACTTGACAGCATATAGAACCATTTGATAAAAATCAAGAATTCAACATTATAAAAAAAGATTACTTTTTTTGCGAAAACTTGAGAAAAGACCTTGTCCCTCGATTTTTTCGGCATTTCCGCGTCGATGGCAGTCAAACTTTTTGGACGTATGTCTGGTGGGCTCTAGTGGTGAAAATAAGGTTTTGGCAGAAAAATCTTTACCAGGGCTACCACAATAAAATAAATTAAAAAAATGAAAATGTCTTCGTATCTCCGGAAATGTTGAACCGATTGTGATAAAATTTTGTGTGCTGATAGAGTTTTTAAAATGCAAGCATTGGTGAGGAAACTTACAGAAAATATTAACTGAAATCTTACTTTATCTATTTTTTTGTGAAAATATATTAGGTGGCTTATTATATTAATTTCGCAAGTTTGATAACAATAACACAATAACTATTGTTTTATGATTTTCTATTGAGCACGTACAATTTCAATGTGCGTGTACCATATGCACGCGTTACATTTATTGTTAGCTTTTTACCTTTAATTTATCTTTTATAAATTTTTCCAATGAAGTAATTTAATTCAAATTTTCAATTAACAACCTATTTAATTAAAATTGTATTTCAATCATCCAAATCAATTTCTTATTTATTTTCTTCCAAATCCCATTTTCCAATCTACTTTTATAAACGCTTTTTAAATCGTCAGACTAAGGACAAAACTTTTAATTTTTTATCGAAAGATTACTCATGGTTTTAAATCAACTTTATTTCACATAAAAACTCAAAATTATCTCAAAATTAAAATAATTCAAAAAAAATTTTAAATTTACAATAAAATAAAATTTTAAATTCAAAATATAAAGAAATGAGATTTTGAAGCACGGAATATTTAAATATATTTTTTAAAGTACCTACACTATTATACATATTATGTAGTAGATATGTGATTAGTTCCCAAAGGGCTTTTATTTTGCACGTTTAGTTTTTTGTTATACGTAATTTTAAAACTTTTTTCTTCCAATTTTTTTTCAATTTTCTAATATTTTAAATATCAAATGACATTGACAGACTTTTTAATACAAATTGTGTCAAGGATCTTTAAAGCTAATAAAATTATCTTTAATTAGATTTTTTCTTGACCACGTACCATCTTTCTGGACAAAATTATAGGTGTTTAAATGGTCTATAAATAATGTACTGTTTTAAATAAATAGAATTGTTTTTTTATAACATACTTACTCGTACATAAATACTCAAGAGCACACTAATAAGCATACTCATTTTTAACGAAATTTACTATTAAAACCACAGATACCTCAAAAATAAGTAACTCTTGTAGTATAATTTATCAGCTTCAATTTTATACAGAACAACTTTTTTGCTAGTACTAACCGTTTTCGAGATATAAGCAAAAAACCAAACTCCAAAATCTCCTTTATACCGCACCTTGCGCTCCCCGCACCTCGTAAATTTGGAGACTTTAAATATGTTTCATTCCTAACTAGTCCAAACACAGCACTGAAGTAAAAAATTGGAATCACGACAATTCCGTTGTTAAAACTGTTAAAACAAATTAAAACTGGGATGTAGTGTCTACACCTCCGATTTAAGCTTTTGTTTACTTTCCTATTTTACAGTAGAACCTCTATTCCTCGACATAAACGGCACCCATTTCCTGTCGAGGTATAGAATCTGTCGAGTAAAAAGTCCAGTTTAAATAATATAACATAAAAACGTGTTTACGTGCCTTTAAACACGTACTAGGTAATTAATATATCTTCATAATATAATGTTTCACCTCCGAGTTGCGGTGAGATATAATGCCCACATCAATATGTCGACAACTTAGGAAAATTCACAGAATTGACGAGGAATAGAGGGTCGACGAATATAGGTTCTACTGTATTTTATTAATTTGATCCAGTTCAATTTAAAAATTAACGTATAATTTTTGTAATTACTTTGAGCAAGATATTAATCTAATTTTATCAAATTGCATTGTTTGTGTGTAAAAGTTTAATAATATAGCGAATTCAAAATGTGGAAAAATGTTTTTAGAATTCGTTTTGTTGAATCGAAAGTCTAAGTTTATTAGAAAATCGTCTTGACCCTGTTTAAGAAAAGGTTGTAACGAAAATGTATTTAAATCTGTCCAAATAACTAGATAGCAATTGTTTTTGAAAAGACAAAGCAACAATATTTGTTAAATTTCATTTTTACGTTTTCAACAGTAATTAATAAAACTTTATTATTCAATAATTAAAATCGTGACCCCCCAAACTGTTAATTTCAGCCGCCTATTGAATTTTGCTTCCTCTGGCCTTCTCTCTCAAAAGGTAAACATAGTGAGGATGTTTAAGAGAAAAATAGAAACATTCTGTAGCCCAGACTGCTGCAAACTAGAGGACATATTATTATGTACCAATTACCATGTATGTACACCTACAATATTATAACACCTTATATTTTTAATTGTTGATCAAGTTGTAGCGTGTGCAATGTAGCTTTGAACTAACAAACTAAACTATGTCGCTTACGATATAAGGTAGATGTTGGTATTACATATATTACCTGACACTTTTCAAAAGGAACATTATTATTATTATTAAGAATTTTGAGTGCTTCATTTAACCTTGATCTGAGCGTGCCTCTTTCCGTAGCACCAGCGGGCGCGCAAGGGTAATTTACCATCTCTCTGTTTTTTTGTTCAATTCATCCAAAATCTTTAAAATTAGAATGTTTTATATCTGATCACTATATTTTCGGTATGTTCTAAATAAGATTCAATACAGTCGTGTCTCGCTATGTATACTCTCAGTTATATGGATATAACTGTACATATTATTATGTACAATTAAATTTTTATATGTGAACTCTGTCTGTTATATTATATGTACATTAGAAAAAAAATCAAAACTCAATTACATATTTATTAATATTAAGAAACAACTTAAGCAAAATACATTTTTTTCTGTTGCTTTGTCAATAAGGAGATTCAAGTACATAATAATGAATATAATATATTACAGAGATCATGAATATGTGACGTTATGTCCACACCGACCAATTAGGAAGCGGAGAATCACGGTACAAACCCTGGTCACGACAAATACACTGCTTAGATTTAACAAGATGGAACTCGAATGACCGCAGTTCTTAGGTTTCTATACTGTTGTGGTTTAACTTGGTTAGTATAGTAGAACACAGAAAAATTCTAAATATAGCCAATATTATACTAAGAATATCGGATTAAAAAATATTATATAATTATTTTATATTTTGTAGGCTGGTAATATAATTTGACTATATAAAGGGGCGTACCAACATTGCGAGGTAGGTTCCTCGCATAATGATAATTATATTATGTAACATACAATTTGTATAAACATACAAACATGATAAGCGAGACTCTACTGTACTTAAAACATGTAGTATTTTTTAAGGTGCAGTGTTTTGCTGATGACGATTGCAAATTAGGTACATTTACTGTATATTTAAGTAATTTTTTATTTATTTTTTAGTTGTATTCTACTGTGTCAAAAGGTTTGTCTTAACCATGGTTAATAATAATATAAAATAATATAACAATAAAATAATAATAATCGATAAAGATCGTTTGTAGCTCATGTAGCTTTTGCATCAAAGACTGCTTTCCACCTTGAACATTTAGCGTAAGATCTGCATTTACGTGTGAGGGCGTCATTTTGAGAAACTATACCACATGAGACGGTTTCTTTCCTAGAAGCCTTAGGACTTCTCTCCGCATTAGGTCTATTGGCTTAGAAGATGCCACATATTACGAGAGCACCGGTGTTTGAGAAACTTTATCGCAAGAGCTTAGAAGCTGCGCCCAATATATAAAGGTCTCTGTGGAGCTTTATAGTCTTTCTATATAGCTTTAGCTTTATAGAGTTGTATAGTCTGTCCCACGAGAGCTCGAGTGTGACTCGTACTACAAACTATCTGAAAGATATAAAATGTTTATATTTAGTATTTTGTTTTACTAATAAGTAATTACTAAATGAACTAGTAGGTAAGTAAACACTATAAAGTAATTTTTAAAATATAAATATTTTATATAGTTTAAATAGTTTAAATAGCGTTTATTTGTTATTAAATGAAGAACTAAATAATAAAGTTTTGAAAATAAAGGTCATACATGTTCACATTCACCCTGCCCTGTAGTTAGTCGTACTAACGGCGTACAACGTCAATGTTGCTACACTTAATAAATTATATAAAAAGCAATATTTCATTGAGTTATAATAGTCCATTAATAGGTACTTGTGCATGGAAATAACTCTAAAATGAAAATTTTCTGCTCAAGCCTTTTACTTTAGTATCACAAAAAAGGCTCAAGGCCAGTTCCATAATTGAAACTGATTTTTATTGATCTGTTTTATCTTAAAGCTAGCTTTAAAATTAAAACCGTATTAAAGATTCTTTTAAATCTTTTTTCTTATTTATTTAAATTTTTTACAGAGGAAAAAGAAAAAAAATTTTACTAAAAGATGTTCTATAGTATCTAGTCTATCTAGATTCCAATAACCTTTGATAAGTGAAAATAAAAGTTGTCTACAGATAAATAAAACTAAACTCGATTATTTGTAAATCTATGTACAGAGTAATGTTGCAGTTCTAGTAATAGGGCCGTAGCTATAAACTTTCTAATCCTGATCTTTTTTGACATTTTTTGGCTACCTATTAAATTTCTACAAATAGCTCAATTGCAGGGCATCTTGAGAACAATTTTAACTTTAACTAAAGTATAGAAAACAACCTTTTTAACAAACAAAATTTTATTTTATTTTTTAAGTTTTCATAAAAATTAGGGTAATTTAGAAAGTGATATCTCTAAAATTGTTAAATCAAATATAGGTATTGTAACTGCCAAAACTTTGTTTTTTTTTCTGAAGAAAAATTTCTGCAGTCAGGTAAATGAAAAATTTGGACTATTGTTATTTCATCTAAAAATTGAATAGCAGAAAAACTCCTTTAGAAAGAACTTCAAAACGTCTTATAGGCGTACATATTGATCGATGTGTACTTGATTGACATCAAGTACACAATTTATCACTAACTCCATATACCTAAAAAGTGGAGTTATCGACTTTTGGCAGTAACCCGACGATATCAGCTTGGGCATATCAATATAATAATATCGTTAAACGACAACAGCAGCAAAATAAAGTAATGAAAATCATTTTTTCTACTACTAGAATGAGAAATCACCATTATTCGCTCCATTGCACAAATGAGAAGTAATATTTCTCAACCTAGGTAAATAAGAATAATAAAAAAAACCTAGGTAAATAATGTACATATTCATAATTTTCTATAGTTTGGCGACTATTTATAAGACAAATTTGGTTAAAAACGATTTTGTATAACCACGAGATGCTATTGAATTGCACAAAAAATCGATTTTTTAATAGATTAATTTCACTTATATTTTATATTATAAAAAGCTCGATTTAATTATGTCAAATCAACTGTCACATCAAAAAAACAAAACAATAATTTGAAATAAAATATTTTAAATTCGAAAACTTTTTGAATTAGCAATAACTCAAGAACGGCGCTAGATATCGAAAAACTGAGCAAAAATTCTCCCCCCTCGCCACGTACTCACTTCCCATGAATTATCGGTAGGAAAGTATATGCAAAAATTTAGAACAATCGCGCGCAAAAAAACATCTTCTCATAAACAACAATTCTTTTAAAAAAATGGTAATAGTTATAGTAGTAGAAAAAATCCTATATACACTTCGGTTGAGAAGGCCATTATTAACCTCGCACATTATATCCTTCGGCCCTACTCGCCTCTGGATATAAAAGTGCTCGGTAAATAATGGCTCACTTCTCAACCTGAGTGTATAATAAATATCTATAATATATAGTGCTGTGATACGCTACAAATAAGTTACGATGGTCTCCTAAAATTGCCCGGCGCCAGTTATCATTTATTGATAACAATAATAATAAAAAAAAATTAAACTATAGCAGACCTACCTATCTTTTATCATGTACACGCCACTGAACATATTATCATTAGTAAGATAGCAACGACCATTATTCATATCATTCGTCAGATGTACCTGCGCAAATTTGGTAACAGTCTTAAAAACTTTTCTTTCATAAATTATAAACGTTGTGCTGTGGAGTGAATTGAAATACTATAATTTCTGTCATCTGGTTTAATTGCATATCACACGTAAGTACAATTTTCTTACAATTAAACAAAAACATAAACCTAACCCCACATATTTTTAAAACTTAAATTAAAAAAACAGTTTTACCTAAAAAAAAAACACAACATTTTTACAATCAAATAGTTTTATCTACCTTTTATATTCTTCTATGTAATTATTTCTACACAACACAACCTAATCACTTAAATTTCAGTTTATTTTATATAAATTGCCATTGCTCGACAATTATCATTGCATTACATGAATAATTAAATTAATTTTTAATTATCAAAAAAAAATTTCATTAAATTTTTCTAACACCGAAAAATTATTTTTCAAAATTTTTCTATCACCGAAAATACTTTATTAAAATTTGCCATTTTGTCGGGCAGAAGTTCTCGCAGCAATTAGTCCAAAAATTGGAAACGAACTCCTTTTATTTTTACCAACGAACCTCCTTTTATACGGAATCGGAACCAAATTATTCATTTTATGGCTGATTGACCAATGTCCATCGATAATGCCATTTACCAATAAAAATCCACTAAATTAAAATTTAGGGTGGTGGATGATCTTCGCATCGACCAATAATAATTCGCGGTTCCACAGGATGCCAAATTTTGCGTTGCTGTACTAACTAAAGTACTTAATTTAACTTGGTGTAACCACCAATACAATTTTCTTGAGATTAAAAGTTATCTAAAGTCATTAACTTTTAATCCTTCATCTTTTTGGTATAAATTTTCCTATCCTAAATGTTTCCGGTCGGACTCCAGCTTCAATTAAAAAGTCCAATTTGTCTAGATCCGTCCACATTCTCGGATGGAATCTCTTCTTATACTCTTAAATTTTCATCATCGGATCTTCAAATTGTCCTAAATTAAAGAGAATTTCCTGCTCTTTCCGATGATGTTTTTCATTTCTCAATAGACTCTTCTTTCATAAGTCCAGACGACTTTTTGTAAAATTTCAATGCAACGGTTTCTTTTTTTTACATGCATTTGCACCACAAAAATCCTAATTTTTCACAAACCCGTGAACACTCGCGAACCTAATCGTCTTTCGTCGCACCTTATAATAGTTTGGTCAAAATAATCGTCCCAAAATGTAACCACTTAAATCTATTCTTAACCTAACAATAATAAACACAAATTTTATACAATTTTCACTCCAACATGTTTGATATTTTCAATTTTCAGCACAACGATTTTTTATATGGTGGAAACAATCCAACTTTGCAATATTGGAATGTCCAGATTGACTTTAACCATAACAAAACTTGCAATGCCAGACCAAACGTAGCTGAATGTTCTCCGATAACAAATATCTGGTAAGTTGCCTAAATTTACTTTATAAATTAATAAACATTTTAATTTCAGTTGAATCTCCCCCAATGAAGACTTGGAAAGAAATTTGCTAACAATAATTCTAAGATGATTTCTCTATTTAACCCAATGGTTTCGACCAAAGTCGTTGTACATGAATTTTACCCGAACTATGGATAATTCAAGATTTTAGTGTTATGGACAAGAATAAACATAGCAATAGATATATTATACCGGGTGCTGAATGAGTTAGCCGAACATAGAAATAGGAATTTAACATGTAAAAACTTATTTATACAAATTCCTGATTCCCTAATTATTTTAGAGCAAAATAAAAGATACAAATATAATGCAGGAATATAAACTACGAATGATAGGAGTATTAGATTTCATCTAGCTTTTACTTAAAGGGGCAAAAATTTCTTTTGAAATTGTTAAAATTTTTATATATCCAATTGGTCATAAAATAAATTTAATTTAATTTCTATTGTGCATAAATTATTAATAATGAACAATTGGCGCGTGTTTGGGAAAAGTGGTATATGTCTAAAAATACTGAATTATGGTTTATAGTGGAGAAATATAGTTTATAGACTTACGAGTATAGTGGAGAAATAATTAGAAGGTTATCGGGATGATCTTTCGGACAGGTCAAATAATACTACGCACTTTTCGTCGACGTTTCGAACCAATTTATTTTGTTCTTCATCAGGACTAAAAAACCAAATCAACAACCTGCACAAGCCAAAACGCATAACATACCTCAAGCATAGTAGATAGCGACCAAGGGGTACATCAAATAAACCTGGATTAACTTCAACATCGAATTAAAACTAACAATACTAACTAACAATACAATTAAAACCTAAAAACTATAAAACTAATTAATAAATTAATAAACTTTGAAAATGTCAACTGATTAAAACTTTGAATGTCAAAAACAATTAAACTTAATGTAATAAAATCACTAGGATGGTCGCTATCTTACAAGGACGTCGATTAGCAAAACTGCGTGAAATTAACAGATAATGTCTTAACATGATTAACCACCACCCAAAATATCACCGTAGAAGACACTTAGTTTTTGAGTATCTTCTCTATGGTTAATACTTTCTTTGTTTGATTTTATAAAAAACATCTCGCTAATATTTCTTTTTAATCCATTTTGTTCGTTATCCAAAATGGTCGTATTTTGGAAGTCAAAGTGGTGTCCCGTATCTTCACAGTGTTGGACTAGTGCCGTTGTTCCCCACTCTTCCTTTTCTCCTTCGCCTTCTCTTTTCTTTTTTGTGTTAATACCAGCTAACTTTTTCTTTCCGAATCTTTCGCAATCTCCTTTATGTTGTTTTAATAGAAATCATACGAACGCAGGGAAAAGTGGTATAAGTCGACCAAAACCTATAGAAACTGGAAATCAGGGTTAGATCGACTGTTGACGAGTTGTACATCACCGTCCTAAGTCAGGACCATCAGGTTGAGACTACGCAGTCCATGCGCACCAATTCGAACGACGCGCATGCATTTTAAATACTGTATGAGTTCACTTTCAAGCGTCAAGCTTGCAACATGTAGTTTTGAACACAAATATATTATTAACAATTATAAGTGGAATTTTGATAATAACAACAAATATTTTACACTGGCTTTACAACCCAGTGTCGCAACTTCACGAAGCATTTAGTCCATAATTTGGGCTTAGCAACAATCAACATCGACTAATACCACTTTTCGCTGACTTCGTATGATTACTATGAAATTTCTTTACTGTAAACCCAAATTCGGTATTTTTAAACATATTATACCAGCACTTTTCCCAAACACGAGCCAATTACAAACAATTAATTGATAATTAAATTTACAGAAAATGTTCAAACAGATTTCCATATTCAGCTAAACAAAAGCCAAGTCTATCATAAAAGTTTGGTAATATTACCACACTCCTCCACAATTTTATTTTTTAATGAATCGATATTTTGGTATCGTTCACCATAAATTTTAGATTTTAAATGACATCACAAAAAAGTCATTTAGAACAATTGCATTTGTTTTGGTATCCGTACCTGGAGTTTCGCCAATATTGATTTCTTCTAAATTTAATCTTTTATTTCTGCAGGTCTTGCATGATGGCTTAAATACAGATTCACATTGATTTTAATTATCAATTACATTTTTAATTGTCGAAAGAGTAGGGATTGGTTTTTCTAGATATAAACCAGCAAAGAGATCTCGCACAATGTATTGTGATGACTCGCTTGTCTCAAATTATAAAAAATTGTAAATTAACTAAAATTTTATTGAAAAACTGAATTCTTCTCCGGGTCACCCATTTCTTATTACATGAGATTCTTAAATTAATTAAGAAGACACTTTTTAAAACTTAAAAATCAAACACTTTATTAAAACTTAAATCAAAACTTTTATTAAATTAACTTGAAACTTAAATTAAATTGGAACGGACAGACACACGTCCGTTCGCTTGGCTGTCGGCCATCAAAAAGCATAAATACACATTTTTCAATTTACAAACTTAACAAAATACTACCAACTTAACATTTTTTAATTTAAAATATATAGGACGATTAAAATTATTTACAACTCAAAATTTATTTACAAAAATTAAACAATTATTCTTATCAACCTATTTAACTATTTTGAACATGACAGTATAATACATGTTTTACGAGTAGTTTAGTTTTAAAAATTGATAATAGACAATTTGCATAATTTTTAATTTTAGCATATAACTATTCTATAAAATTATAACTTCAAAATAACAAGTTAGTTAAAACGAATAAAATGCAATAATTATATTTGAGCTTTCAGCGAAGGTTATCGCTTATTTAAAGGTTATTCGTTTTAACTAACTTGTTATTTTGAAGTTCTAATTTTATTAATTTTCACAAGTTAAGAATTTATATAATTAAATATAACTATTCTATATTATAACAACATAATATGTAATGTGTCTTAATTTTTTTAAATTCGGTTCACAATTAAAGCCAGTTAAATATATTTAAATTTAAATGTATTTCTGTAGCGCGAAAACGTATTAATAAATATGGCGGGCCTAGTGTGAAATTTTCGCATTATGACGTCATTTTAGTAACTAAAATTAGTTCATAGATAAAAGATTGGTATAGATCCACAACTTTTACTGACGGCGAACGCAAATTTTATTACCGTTCTTTAGGGAGCGTTCATAAAATACGTGGTTTGGTCAAGGGGGGGGGGGTTAGGTAGAAAGCTATGCAGGACTACATGAGGGTAGGGGGCAGTTAGAGTCAAGCTACGTAGTTTTCTTCATTTATTTTATTTCGGCACAATGAAAGCAATTTGCAGAATAACTGACAACATAATATGGATATTTAAAATTATAACTATAAAAAATATAAACTAATACAAATATCGGTTTTATTAATTTTTTATACCAAATAATTTTTTAATAGTTTTGTTAACAGAAAGCACAAACTGTCTTCCGAACTTTGTAGGAAAAAACAACTACGTTCCGTCTAAGGGGGGGGTGTAGGGGTATCATGGTAAAAGCTACGTTAAGTTACATCATGATGGGAGGGAGGGGCTCTAAAGAGGGCAAAATCAAACTACGTGGTTTATGAACGTTCCCTTACTTTACCTATTTAAATTTCAAATAAATTCTAATATTTAATAAATTATTTGCGAGCTAATAATACAGAATTTTGAAAAATTACTCGAATATTCTGATTATAGATATATTGAACTATCAATAAATGCGATTTTGAAGTGAATTTGAATTTTACGCAAATTGTCCATTGTATACTTTGCTTCCATTTTATGAAATTAAAATTTAATAAAGTGTTAAAACAACGTACAATTGTTTTTTTACATATCAAAAATAATTACCATGGAAACTGACATGACTAGCCTGATATAAAAAAATTTAACAATTTCAAAAGCATTTTTTGACTTCTTATGTAAAAGCTAGAAGAAATCTAATGCTCTTATCATTCATATAGTTTATATTTTTGCATTATTTTGCAAAAGCACATTAACTAACAATACCTATAGACAATTTGCAAATTGCCTGAAACACCGTAGCCATTTTGCAGATTGCCTAAAGTAGGTACTATTATATAAACAATGGTACTAGTGAATTTGCATAGTAGCTTACGGACTCAGTCGGTTTGTAGATTACCTTAGGAATTCTGCAAATTGCCTAGGTAATCTGCAAACCGACTAAGTCGTCAGCTAATATGCAAATTCACTAGTACTTTAGGAAATCTGCAAAATGGCTACGGTGTTTCAGGCAATTTGCAAATTGTCTATATTGTTAGTTAATGTGCTTTTTGAGTATGTAACAAACTCACATTGACTAGGCAATGTAAAAAGCGATATTTTAAATAGATAATTTTAAAAGAACCATTTATTAAAACATAGCTCGTTGAACATTTTACAATTTTAATTTTATTTTTTTTATTTTTTATTTAATTACATTTTATTTTACAATAAAAACTATAAACCTATAAACATTAGGTTACTTATTTTTACATGGATTAGAAAAATGACAGCGACTATTACACATTATTCCATTTTTCAGGCATTTGCATGATTTATTTATGCACTTCTTTGTACAATTACATTTCAACATTCCCTAATTTCGTCTGCAGGTACATCTTCTGCATGTATAACAGAACAGATCGAACAGATCCAAGGAATATGTTAGGTGTAGTTCTTGGCGAAGAAGAGGGATTTTATAAAATTGGCACTAGAGCAGGAGTTCTTCAGAAATGCTACAGTCGAAATGAATTTGAACCGGTGACACAAAACTTTATACATGCAGAAGATGTACCTGCAGACGAAATTAGTCTTCGGGTGGCAGTGGCAACTGCTTCTTCTACAGGTGGTCATAAAATTTAAAAGAAGTGATTAGCATCATATTAACTAAGAAAAATTAGGAAAATCGATAAAATTTTACTTAAAATTTGGAAAATTCGACAAACGTCAAATATAATTTTGCCTGATTTTGACTAATAGAACCGGACAAGTAACCTAATGTTTATAGGTTTATAGTTTTTATTGTAAAATAAAATGTAATTAAATAAAAAATAAAAAAAATAAAATTAAAATTGTAAAATGTTCAACGAGCTATGTTTTAATAAATGGTTCTTTTAAAATTATCTATTTAAAATATCGCTTTTTACATTGCCTAGTCAATGTGAGTTTGTTACATACTCAAAAAGCACATTAACTAACAATATAGACAATTTGCAAATTGCCTGAAACACCGTAGCCATTTTGCAGATTTCCTAAAGTACTAGTGAATTTGCATATTAGCTGACGACTTAGTCGGTTTGCAGATTACCTAGGCATTTTGCAAATTGCCGGATTTCGCAAATTGTCGGTAACATATACACTGGAAGGCCGAACTAAGAAATTTTGGCAGATCCAAGATTCCAGCTCAGAATTTTCGCCCTGTAACTCAACCAGAAATTGCACAAAGTTTTCATGAGATAAAAAAAATTTACTTGAGTCTAAAATTAAACATGAACTCTCTGTTCCCTGTTTTCTCTTATTTCGTTGTTTAATTTTTTTTCTCTAAACAACTCTAGAGTCACCACAACATCGTTTGAATTGTCACAAGAAAATACTTTTCCTTTCTTTTGTGCTGAAAAATTATTTCCACGTTTTCTTCGATAATGGAATCATAAACTCAAAAGAATAACCTATGCCACAGGTCATTCATTTGATAATTTTCAGTGACCCACTCGAGTTTCACAAATAAAGTAAAAGATATAAAATTAAATTATAACCGAGATTATTTCAAGATACGTGGACTGAAAGTATTGTATAACGATTGTGTACAAATTTAACCTTAAAACCAGCTGTCCCGACAAATAATAGTAAATGATAAAAATAACAATATTTTTAATAACCTATCAAATTTATACAATTTTTAAAAGGTGCTCGCAGAAATTCTGTAAGAGCATGTTGACACAGATTTGATATTTAAAATTTAAATGGTTCTTTCTCTGTCACTCATTTGGCGGTATTTGGTTAAACATAAAATTCACTAAAAAATTAACCAAAAAATCAAATCTGTCAAATATCAGTTGTATAAAAATATAGTTGAATAATTTTAGTTTTTTAATATGTGATAATTTTATGATAAAAATCAGTTTATAGAATTAGTTAATGTTGAAAATGGCTGCTGTTAATGTAGACTTGCATCAACGATTTAGAAGTGTTCCAAGATTGCCATCAATACAAATTGAAAATGGAAATGAAGATGTAAATGTCTTGTTTATTTAAAAGATATGGCTAATTTCATTTGCTTTTTTATTAGATACGCTTAGATGAAGAACAAACTGTTAAATTTCAAGAGATAGTAGATTTACTGGTAGCCGCTGGTTACTTCAGAGCCAGAATTAAAGGACTATCGTCTTTCGATAAAATTGTAGGCGGCATGACTTGGTGTATCGAATCTTGCAGTATCAATATCGATGTTGATTTGTTGTTTCAAGAAAATTTAACGATTGGTCAAAAAATGTAAGAGCATTAGAAATTCTGGTTTCAGTAATTCAACTCAATTTTTCAGTCCTTTAACAGAAAAAATTGTAGCAGTTTTGCCAAAAATGCAATGTCCGCACAGAATAGAGCCACATCAAATTCAGGGACTTGATTGTATTCATATATTTCCTATTATTCAAGTAAGTTACAAAATTTTGAATTCATTTGTCTCAATAATGTCTGTTAATATTAATAATAAAACTAATAATAGCCTGTTAATTGTTCTATTATTTATGTAAGTTTTTACTAAACATTATTATTTTATTGCTTTACATTTTTGGTTAACTCAAACGCGTAATTTTGTCCTATTTTATAGTGGTTAGTGAAGCGTTCCATGGAAGTTAGACAAGAAATGTCTGCAAGTGTTCATTTGTATGCTGTAAATCAGTTTAACAAAGAATTTCCATTAGAAAATAAGAACGTAGATGCTCAAAAACAAGTGTTAAGTAACGTTAACACTGTAAGGGAAGTGTACAGACCACGCAGATTTTTTAGAAGAAAAAATGCACCACCAGCTGATATACAGTCTAAAGTACAAATTACTTTATTGGAATATGGAATGCAGGGATCCAAGTTTTCTAGTAAATCGACCGAATCTGATTCGTTGGATGATACTTTCTCAGAGGTGTGTTAATTAATTTTAATATTTTTTTGTATAACATTTCCATTTTAGCATGATATTCAACAATTAATGAGCGATATGACAATTATGAATGAGGTGAGTTTGCATTAATTTCTTATTTTACTTTAAATAAAATATAAAAATAATAATTGCTTTAGGATGGAGCAGATAATATTGAATTAAATGAAGTCGAACGTTTAGAGCTACTGAAACATTATTCCAATCTACAGTCTGAGATGGAGGTAAACAAATTTTTTTTATTTGCTACATTTTTAGTTTTGTGCTTTCCGTGATACTTGCTACAGAAACAATATTGTTATAATAAATTAAATATTGGATTTTATTACGTGACGCCTTTTGACCTCACATGATCATCATCGGACAACATATTAAAAACCAATACAAGTATTTTATTATTAGAATTACTAACATCTTTTTCGCATTAATATTAATCTTCCATTTTAAGAAATTCAATTATAATGATTAAACTTAATTATGTTTAATGAGTGCAGGATGGTGGATTACAATCAAAAGAGGAAAAAAAAGTTTGGGCGTTAGAGCAGCAAAAGCAAATCTTAATCGAAAGATGTTCTAGATTAGAAGAAAAATTAAATTTAATTGAGAATTCCATACTGGATGAATCAAAAAGTGTAGAAAACATTAAGCTACAGCAGGAAGAAAAAGAAAAGGCATTGAAAATATTAGAATCGAAAGAGTCTAAATACGATAAGTATGTATATTTTTTTTTATAGCAAAAGTTCAAATACAATTTCTTCAACTCAAAATAGTAGAACAAGTGACACTTTAGCAGCTGATTTAATTTCTAATAAATTTGTGATTTATTATATTCTTTCCTTTAGCATTTGTTATAGAATAAAATTGAATTGTATACACAACGATAATATTCAATTATTGATTTGCAAACCGTTTCTGCTCTTTGATGAATTACAATTTTATTATTTTGTATAAAAAACAACTACAAGACTATAACTTTTAAGTCTTTTTCTGTTGTTCAGTTTATATTTCTTTTAGAAACTTTAAGGAAATAGAAGAACTTGTTAAAGTAATTGACGATTTAAAATCTCAAGAAATGCAATTTAAAGAACAGTGCCGGCAAGAAAGGACTAGACTTCAACAGTTGATAGAGTGAGTATATTTATTATGCAGCTTAGATAGAAATTAAGAAATTCATTTAAGTGAGAAAGAAAAAGAGACACGTACAGAAGAAAACCAGGAACAGTTTGGGCAAGAAATAGAAGATGAAACCGAGAAATTGAAACTCATGAGGTTACAGTTGGCAAAAAGGAATCGTGCCATTGCAATTATTCAGCGTAAATTAGATGAAATTCCAACTCAGGCTGAATTATCACAATACCAAAGAAGATTTTTAGAATTATATAATCAAGGTAAACCAAGTTTTTATCATAGTAAAATAAATTTGTATTGTTTTCCAAATTTTTGTTTTCAGTTGCTTCCAAACATAAAGAAACAAAGCAATACTTTACTTTATATAACACTTTAAATGATACCAGAACTTACATAAAAAAAGAATTGTCTTTGTTAAACTCCATATGTGATAGTTATCCAGAGTAAGTTTTTGGTTTATTTAATTTTCTGATTTATTAACTACTTGGATTTTTAGAGCTTTAACATCAAATAGCAATAAAGAAGACTTTTTAAAACAATTTGAAGCGATAGTTGATGGTGTAAAACAGTCAAAAAGAAAAGTTGAAAGTAAATTAGTAGAAGAAAAGCATAAACGAGATCAGCTAAGTATACAACTGCAAGGATTGGTAGAACAGCAAAGACGTTATGCAACAGCCATAAAACAGCTTAGTATCGAATGTAGAAAGCAAGAAGTTTTGCTATCGCAACAAAAAACTTAATAATATTTATGAAAATACTCGAAATGTGATATTTAATACATCATAATGGCACATATTTATTAATGCACCTGTATTATCCTAAGTTTTAATTTATTCCGCAGTTTTTGTGTACCTACTCTAAACGGTTAATTAAGCAATATGGTTATTTTAATTAAAATATATACATTGGGAATACCAATAATTTTGAAAAGCACTATTTATCCTTT
Source organism: Cantharis rufa (assembly GCA_947369205.1). Taxonomy (NCBI): domain Eukaryota; kingdom Metazoa; phylum Arthropoda; class Insecta; order Coleoptera; family Cantharidae; genus Cantharis; species Cantharis rufa. The sequence goes on from OX376303.1 coordinate 36,187,630, forward strand.
AAATTTTATATTACAAAATTATTATAGACTTAACATCAATATTTATTGCAATATAATAAAATCACATTGTACAACACATAGTATTCTGTTACTAAACCTTACATTGTACCTTTTGCCCTTGTAAGTGATGAATGGGGGCGCTTTATTTTAAATTCCCAAATGTTTCGATATAAACCCATAAGTTGAAGTTTATATTAAACTTGGGTGTCAATCGATCCTTAATTATACAAAAGCTAGTTTATTAGTTTTTGAATAATAAAAATTGCCAGTTTGTAATTATATTTTTTAGGACCGGCATTCTCAGACTTTTTAGATGGTATGTGGTACTGGCCACGTAATATAAAATCTTGCCTGTACAGGTGACAAAAATTAATTTATGTGCAATTACAATTATTTTTGTTAAAACTTCAGATAATTTAGATAGTAGTTTAGTTCCATTTTTTCTTCCCAAAACTTTTCATCACGTTTGATCTAAAATATTGAAAAAGTCAATATTGTAAAATGTAATAAAGAACATACCTCAACCTTTTGAATTTGCGTATGTAAAGGTGTCCGTTCACACAACAAAATTGTTCTTTTGTTATTTGTAATTGACCTTGTATCTGGAACATACAGTCGTGGTTAGGCTTTAAAAACATTTTATTGTCTCTAATAATAGCAAATTTAAATTTTTTTTCCTTTATTGCCTCCTCAATTTTCAACTTGAAGCTACAGCTGGACGTTTTACTCCCACTTGTCCACCAATTGTCGATATTGGATATTACACCATTCAGACTGGCACCAAGAAAACTATATTTGTCGTCAACAAATAATCCACACTCTTGAATTTTTAAATTGGTCACCTCTGTGAATTGTGCAATTGCTGTACCATAAAATTCTTTATATAATAAATTTTCAACTATTTTTGCACAAGAGGTAGTTAGACGTAACTTGCAAATCTTTCCAAAGGATGATGCCACTGCAAGACTCACTAGTCTTAATATACGTTCTTGTCTCCATAGTGTATTGCTGCTTTGTCCCTGAGTAGAAACTTCTAATTCAATTCTTTCCTGTTCTGTTTTTTTTTAAATTTATTTAAAAGTTCTTCCTTTTTGTCATTGAACAACGTCTTCGGATAAGTCTGGAACCTCACAAATCTCATAGTCCTGATCTGCTTCTTCTACAGTTTTAAGCTCTATTTTTTTCTAGATTCCTTGACAAATAATTTTCTTCGTGCATAATAATTTCTTTTTCTAACCTGCTGTGCAATAAACTTTTTAGTGTGTATTCCATGACTTCTCTTGGTTACAGCTTTGTGTATATTGTAATAATATTTTCCTCCAGAGTTATAGAATAATCCGGCTGCTTCACATGATGTCTAATAGGAACCTTTGAGGGCAAAGTTTATTTGTTTAATTATTTTTATAGCGACAAAATTAATAAAATGGCGCAATACCGGTCAAAATCAACACTTTTCCTGTAAATTTGCATAAGTAAAAATATTTTATCTCTTTTAATAAAGACGTAGCACAATTACTCATAGACCTCTAAAATCGACAACGGAACAGGACCATTAAATGGTAGCGATTTGAATATTAAGTATTTTTCTGATTTTTTTAAATTAATAATTGTTTGTGATTTGAACACTCTCATTGATTTCATTAAAACATGGGGACGGGGTCTTCAATTGCAGCATGAGGAGAATGTAAACATGGTAAAAACTTGTATGAACATTCAAAAACTTCTTTGAAAACTTCAGGATAAAATTTATATAATTAGCAAGTTTCATGTGTAATAAGATAATATCACATCATAACCACAACTTGAATGCTGTTCTTAAATAATATCCAATTACCAAGTCTTGATGGAATAATTAAACAAATAAAAACGAATTAACAAATAATAAATTAAATAAGAAAATGATTTTATAATTCTTAACAAAACTTAAAATGAAATTTAAAAAAATATAGTACCTCTTCGTATTTCCTTTTAGATCTTTTATAAGATTGTTAATTAAATACGATGAAGTATTATGTAAGACATAATTTAATCCAATGAAGGATTCTGTTGGCGTATTTATATAGCATAAGAAGGTATAAACTTGCCAATGAAATCTTTAGAATCCTTTACATAAAGTGAAATTACGTCTTGCATAAAGCCATCATAAGACATTAAAAGTTGTAAACAACATTGAACATTGCGTGCTTTACAGTAGAAGTTTGTTAACTATACATACAAATATAAAACTTTTACAATATTAATAAAATATTAAAATATCAAGTTCCTTCCTTCATAATTAAACTTTTTAAGTTTCTTATTGACCATATGATTTTTTGCATGCTTTAAGCAATTCATAATTTCTGAAACAAAAAATTAAATGTAATATTTAAATCTCAAAATGAAACAGAAAAATATGTTTTATTTAATGGCTAAACATTACCTGGTAAAGATTTTTGATGATGTTCCGGTACATAACTACAAACTACATCGGTAAAAATTTTATACAATTTAGATGATGTAACATTGTCAAAATGTTTTGCTAATTGTTTCCAATTAATTTCTCTCCTATCAGTTAATTTACTTTCAATCAACCTGTAATTATAACGGAAGCAATTTATTAAAATTAAATTTTAAAGCAGTCAATCTGAATACTTACAAATCTATCATTTTTTCTCGAATTTCTTGAAGAAATGTATATTCTTTAACAAACAAACCAGGCTTCAGTACCTGCTCCCATCTTCTTCGGAGTTTTGTAAAATGTATTTTCATTTTTGAGGAAATGTCTTTATATTGATTAATATTAAATTGAACATCTTCTAAGTCTAAAATACGAGTCTTTCCACTAACTTCCATTAAATTATCCACCAACTCTTGATCCATTTTATCATTAAATTTAGTTTTGGAATCTACAATCATAATACAAATGAGATTTAACAATTTAACAATTCATTTAACAATTACCTTCAGCTTTCAAAATATTATATCGATTCTTAATGGATGCTCTATTACGATTTAATACTGCAGCTAACGCAGAATTTTTGTTCGGAAAATCAGAATTTTCGTAAAACGCCATGATCATGTCATCTTCTTTACGAGTGAAACTTAAAATTTATATAGCTAAAAACTTCTACCTAAATAAAGTGTTAACGTTGTACTTACTTTCCTTTTTGTGTGTTTGAAAATATAAGTTGAAAACGTCCATAAATACTCCAAAGTGGACGATGTTTAAGATCCTTAGCAAGATATCTTACAAAATTAATTCGTTCTTGCTTGAGTAAATAAGCCTGACCCTCCCACATAAAAGTCAAAAATAATTTAGGATTTTCTTCCAAACCATGACTCTAAAATTATTATACCAATTTTAATTAGAACTAAAAAAAAATTTTTTTTTATACAAATAGTTGAATGTCGGATCATTCATTTCATAAATTTGAAAAATATACATTAGAATATAAGGTGGATACAGAAAAATTACAAATAAAGCCCGCATTAAAATTTCGGATTATCTGATAATTATTTTGTAAGTTGGTGAAGAACATGAGAAAAGTAAAACAATTTAAGAGGTAAGAAAAAGGTTATAAAATATTGAGATTGAAAAAGAAAAAAATGGCAGATATAGACTAAGAAAAAAGAATATATTAAGTAAATTGTGAAGGGAATTCTCAAGTTTTTGTGGAATTCTTTGATTATAATATAGTATATCCGTCAACTTTATGAAGGTTTTGGGAAAGCATGGTATAATAGAAAAAATTTAATTATAATAATTCAAATTAATTAATGTGAAGTTATAATATAATCAAAGGCATTAAGCAAAATGATTTAAATGATATACAGCAGGAGTGCTCAGACTTACAGTGCCGGCGATCTACCACAATATATTTAGGTGAAAAGCGATCGACCAACTTAATGTTTCTAAAGAAAAAAAAACATACAAACAAAACATGCAAAACTAATATTCCAACAAGTTTACAACTAATTGCACGCGGAGTGATGTTGCCTCGCTATCGACTCTGAAACTTTCCGCGATCGACTGTTTGAGCACCCCTGATATACAGTAATCAATAATAACAATTACCTCGCAAAAATGTGACCAATTCTCTTTAATTTTTGCATCTTCTTCTTTACTGTAAGGACCTGATGCAAATTTAATTTGTAAATTAGCAAATCTTTCTTTTTGTTGCTTTGTTGGATAAGATGATACCCTCGTTTCAATAGTATGACAGATAGGTATCTGCCACGGAATTTGAATTTTAAGCTGTTTAAGTATCTAATAAAAATAATTTTTAGATTTTGTATAATCAAAACAATAATTTAACGCTTACACCTATTTCTGTCCATGATAATTCTTCTCTGTCCTTTTGTAACTTTTTTTTTTCCACAAATTGCGATTTTTCCTGACTATTGGAACAATGCATGAACGCTTCTTCGAAATTAGTTCCATCAATATCTTCAATACTTGTATCGCTACTACTACTGCTATTTCGAAAGTTTCGTTTGTTGCATTTGAGTTTTTCTATCAAGGATTCGTCTACAAAATTGTTTAGCCTTTCAGTTTCATTCTTAAAATGATCAATTTCTAAGTTTGAAGTTAAATCCCTGTTTTGTAAATTTTCTTCATACTCCGGATAAGAATTTATATATTCTTCCTTGATTATAACATCGTCAATTCTGAACCCGTCACTTGAATGAAAATTTGTATCATCTTGTGATGTAATCCTACTCAAGTCTTCAGTTAAAATCAATTCCTTCTCTTTGTGTTTCCTTTTCTTCTTACATTTCTTTACACCAATATTATGTGCTGCTGCATCATCCTTTGTACAAATAGGAGTACTATTTATTTTTTCACTCGCATCAAATTCCACACTCAACGATTTTTTTATTTTCATAGGTTTAAAATACTCTTTATTCGATTGTTTGCAAAATTTTTTTCGACTTCTTTGTTCTTCACTTACAACCTCACTAGCACTGTCAGATGAAATTTTTCTTTTTCTTTTCTTCTGTTTGGAAATAATATTTTTGTCTGCTTGCTTTTCTTCATCACCTAAATCTTTTAGTTCTTCATCACCACTACTAAACTTTTTGCCTTCAACTTGACTACTGCTCAAGGATTTGAATCGTTTCTTCTTGGGTTTCTTTTGTTTAACAGATTCCTCATTAATTAATAAAGTTGGATCACTATTGAAGTAATTTATATCATGATGTTGTATTTCTAATTTTGCCTTTTTTCTTTTCTTTTTCTTGCCTTCCTTTAAATGCACATAATTACGGCGTTCTTCACCTACATTAAAATTAAGACTCGAATCAATAATTGATTTTTCTGTCTTATTCATTTTTTTTGTCTTAATTGAATATGGCTTTGTACTATTACAAACTTATTTAGATATATTGGCATATATTGATTGCTCGCTAACACAAAAACTATCTTTCAAGATTTTACAATCACTCTTCCATAAATTATTGAATGAGTTGGTAGAATTGTTCCTATTCTTACAAATCTTGATTTTACGTTGACCAAAAATATTGAATTCGACTAATGTAAAAGCAATGCTTGTTTTCTCCCTTTTCCGTTTAAAACAAATGTTTCAATTTTTAAAATTTTGTGCACAGAAATCCCAGTCAGTTAAACCTAAAACGTAATTATATTAGTAAAAGTAGTTAAGTTTAAGTAGGATATGCATGCTTTTTCCTCCCATGCTTCTTAACATTAGAAAGTCATTTTACACTTTTCAGTATTCGGAGAAGTATTCGATAAGCATTTGTAACGTGATCACGTAATAGCAAATATAGAAATATTTTTAATATAGTAAATATAAAACATTTATATATATATTAATTTCAGTTCAATCGGCTACTAATCATTAAGAAAAATTTGAATTGTGACATAGAAAACATTACTTAACCTCAAAATGTCAAATTGTCAATATTTGATACTGCTTCCTTTGCTGGCGCCGGCAAAATAAAATGCGAGATTGTTGCCGTTACCCTGGTGGCTCTCCGTACACAATCTTAGGTAGAATTTACTCTGATTGGTGGAATATAAATGAACAAATCAATAGGGAAATTAATTTTTTCAAAATTAATTTCAGGTTATTACCAAAGCTATTCCTAACAAAAACGACGATCCCCCCCCTTTCTGGTCTGTCGTGGAAAAAATGATAGAAGCAGAAATACCACTTCATTTAAAAAGCATGTTGACAGCTCAGGGATATGACAATTTTGTTTCGCTTCAAACGCTTACTGCCGAGTCGATTACTGAAATTGAAGAATATGCCCGTACTGTGTTAGGTAGTTGCCAAGATCTCGGCCAAGACAAAAAAGAAATGTTCGGAATATTCGCTTCGGATCCTACTAAATATCGAATAGCACCAGGAAACAAGGTTATTCTTAATAGAATTGGGGAAGCTATAAAGAATAAGAAAAATGTATCTAATGAGGCCAACAAAAACATCGATTCAGGTAAACCTACCCCTAGAACCTCGCCTAAAACTACAAAAAATATAAGCGAATGTGATAAAGAAAAAGAAGCTAAAAAACTTCAAAGTCTAATTATTGATTGCCTCAAGACAGACTTCAGTTTCACCTCTGGCGATAACTCAACGGAAAATAACCCTATTTCAATAATTGTGGAATCTTCTAATACTGCTAAACTCTTCTGTCTTATTGGAACATGCAAGCAAAATAAATGCTCTGTAACGCTTAGTAGATCCGATAAACGCTCATGGAGTACATTTAATTACTATCGACATTTTAAGAAATTCCATAAGAATGAAAGTGAAGATGATACGCAATCACAAGATATTCAGCTACATAAAAGGAATAAACCCAACACACAGAAAAATTTATTGTCCTTTGCTGGTTTTCGTAAAACAAATTCAAATGATGTTGAAAACGAAACACTTTCCGACGAAGCAACGATTCCATCAGGTACTTCATAATCTAAATTATAATCTAATTGTAAATCGTTGTAAATTCTAGGTACTCCTGTAAATTTTTTACAGGAGCACTAAGTATAGATATTTTATTTAAATATTTTATTATGTTTAAATCGAGTTTAAATATTTTATTTTTAAATTAAGGTAGCAGATTTAAGTTAGAAAAATATAGTAGATCGGAAAGAGCCAAGAGATGAAGTCGAGACGAAATCGCCGTGAATTTGAATATTTCTAAAATTACAAATTACTTTCCCATCTTAAACCAAGTCGAAGTTGTTATTAAACAGAATAAGGTACTTAGAGATCAACTTAGTATGTCATTAGAATTTGTAGGTTCAAACCTCGGTTCAAAGTTCTCCGACAATTTTCCTCACTTCCTCAAACTGTTGGCTGAAACGGCTATGAAGAACGGTACTAAGAAGCAAGGAGGTAAACGGTATGAAGAATGCCTTCGCCTGTTTTCATCGTATATTTTCTTAATGGCAGGACGCCAATCGTATGACCTTTTGCAAAAGAACTTACCAGGAGTACTACCTTCCATTTCGTCTGTATTACGTACTATGAAGTCTTCAGCCGATGTTATTCAAGAAGGAGAGTTCAGATTTCTTCAACTGAAGGAATATTTAGAAAGTCGTGGTTTTCCAAAAAAGGTAAGGTATAAGGTATACGCGCGTATACGAACTCTTAAGTATAAGTATTGTACGGAATAATTAATGATGATTCTTTTATTTTATTCCATTTTAAATAGGTGTGGATCAGTGAAGATGCTACAAGATGCATATCTCGAATTCAGTATGATTCTAATTCAAATCAAATGGTAGGCTTTGTCTTGCCCCTAAACGAAAATGGAATACCACGCACATGTGTTTTTCCGGCTACATCAGAAACCTCAATGAAATCGTATTTTACAAAGAACGTTCCTTATGCCAAAAACATCTACTGTATCTTAGCTCAGCCGCTTGTTGACAAATCGCCTGCTTTTTGCATAGCACTATTTGGGACGGATAATAAATTTATGCACAGCGATGTCTTGCGTAGGTGGAAATACATGGATCAAGAAGCCGGAAAGTTGGGTGTAAAAATTGTAGGATTTTCTTCAGACGGAGATTCTCGTTTGTTAAAATCTATGCGCCTCAGCATCTTTCCTGCGAATCCAACATTACCATTTGAATGGCGCTCCTGGTTTCGTGCTGATCTGCTAGCGTCAAGGCTGGTTACACAAGATTTTATTCATGTAGCTACAAAGTTAAAGTCAAGATTTTTAAAACCGTCAGTTCTTCTTCCTATGGGCAATTTTACTGTAGCGCAAGCACATTTGCGGTTTCTGATAGAAGAAGTAAGCAAGGATCAGCATAGCCTTACAATTTCTGATCTTGAAAGTAGTGACAAAATGAATTATCGTGCGATGCAAAAAATGTGCGATGAATCTGTGACACAACTTCTACGTGAACATGTTACAAATTCCAATGCAACTGTAATATTTCTAGAAATGGCACGAGCAGCTACTGACTCATTTTTGGATCGGGGTCTTTCTCCTTTGGAAAGAGTAACACAGGTGTGGAAGTCGATATTTTTCTTTAGGTTGTGGCGTGAATGGATTATCCAGAATACGCGTTACTCTGTGACTGAAAATTTTATAACTCTAAATACATATTTGTGTATGGAAATAAATGCTCATGCTTTAATACAGATTATACAGTATTTAAAACAGCACGGCAAACCTGATGAATTCCTTCCATGGCTGTTCAGCAGCCAGCGCTGCGAGGAATATTTTCGTAGAGCTCGATCTATGACTACAACTTGTTCTACCGTTGTAAATTTTACTGTTTTAGATTTTATACATCGAGTTAAAAGAATAGATTTTATGGGAGAAGTTAGTGAGAGATTATCCTCAAAAGAATTTTGTTTTCTTAAGCAAAAAAGGACGGGCCGCCATAGAGATGAGAGCGCATCACAAATAAATCGCTTACCTACCGACGAAGAAATACAGACAGCTGTTCAAGAGGCTCAACAGAAAGCAAATAAAGTAGCTGCTGACTTGGGGATGATAAATATCTCTCTACCGGACCCCTTTAGAAGTATTCCGATAACATCAGAATTGATTGATGACACTAACTGCGATAATGACCCCGAAGAAACTTACAATGATATGGATGCTTTAGAAGATATTCAAGAAAACAAGTCAATTTTCAGCGGTAAAATCGGTCTCGCTGTTTTCAATAATATAACTATTACTGAAAATAGCCCATTTGTACAAGTGCAGGATAGTAATGGTGGCACCGCCATTATTCGTAAACGAGCTCTTACCTGGATTCTGTCTTCTGCAGAAGGTAGACAATCCAGTGATAGACTTTTCAGGGTACAAGACTCCGATCGTAGACCTCGTAATATGCTTTCCATTCAAAACAAGTGCTTTCGAGAAAAATCTCGAAAAGAAGAAAATGTGTCTATTGGGGACTGGTGTGTTTTTCAAAGTCGAGATGGGCCCATTGTTGGAAGAATCCTGGCTTTTCGATACAAAACCGGCAAGGGAAAATAAAAACAATTTTCAGCTCTAACTGCTCCAACCAACCCCAGTTTAAAACATAAGCGAGGAGTTGAAACGGCCGGCAACTGGTACCGAGTATTAGAAGATGGTGATCTATCTCCAGCGGACATTGACATTGATGTTTATCGTGATATTTCCGACTATATAGCAACGATTCCCAAACCGCTGATAGAAAATGAAAAATTTGTATTGGACGTCCGTACCTATGTTTTATGGTGTTTAAACTAAGCTTTAAAAAATTTAACTTGGGCAAACTTCCATGTGTTTGTTTTATTTTATGTAAAACTATTTATATAAAAATTCATATTTGTCTGTTTGTTAAAAACTATTTGAGATTATTTCGGATTATTTGAGATTATTTGAAAGATTATTTGAGATTATTCCAGATTATTTGAGATTATTCCAGATTATTTGAGATTATTTGAGATTACTTGAGATTATTAGATTATTTGAAATTACTTCAAATTATTCACATTACTTCAGATTATTGAGATTACTAATGATTATTAAATATTTTTTGAGATTACTTGAGATTAATAATCAATTATTGATATTTTGTACACATGATTATTGAAGTGAACGACCCCTCGCTTTATGTCAAGGCGCGCACCAAAGTGGTGACCACCTCGGTGCGCGCCTTGCCTCAAGTTTTATGCAATATAGTTTTTTTAACATAGAATTATATTAATATTCATTTTATATCATGTACATAGTTAACAAATACTTTCATTAGTACTTTTTAATACATTAGACTTCCAGTCTCCCCAAATTACTTACTCACGGACCGCCACTGATTAAAAGCACATCTTGACAATAAAAGTGCTCAGTTCCACACATATGTATACCCCACGCGAGAAGAAAACTCACGCATTTATCCTTAAGGGCCTGGATTCGAACCCCTCTGCCGAAGAATTGTTAACAGAATTAAAAAGTGCAACAAACTTAGATATTATAGTCGATTATAGTAGAGTGCTTTTTTGAATTTATTTTCACTTCTGTGGGCACATCAGAGTTAAGGGCTGAAACTTTCAAAAATGCATTGTTAAATGGCATATATTCATAATCCGGTAAGGTAATCAAAAATAAGCACGTTTTTAAGCGTTTTTAAACGTTTTTAAGCGTTTTAAAGCAGTTCGAGCACTCTACTATTAAAAAAACCTATAAACTTAACAAAACAATTCGTCCGTTGTATATGATAGTCACGGACCACTTTGTAACTGAAAAAATTCTGAACACAATGGTGAAATATTTATTCCACGTAAAAGTAGTATGGGAGAGGCACCAAAACACCAAGCAAATAATACAGTGTCATAGATGCCAAGCATGGTGTCATGCAACTCAAAATTGTAGGCACCCACCATCTAACACGCGACTGCAAAATTATGCCGAAAACTCCTGCCACCTGCGCCAACTGTGGAGGCAATCACCCGGCAAACAATATAAGCTGTCCGATTTACAATTAACAAACTTAAACAAATTAATGAAACCAAAGAACAACGGTCAGACGTCCGGGTAGGTTACGTGCACAACCGAAGTGGGTTTCCGGAACTAAAATCAACCCGTAACTTGATTGCGGCTCCACCCCAAACCAACTCATGGAATTCGCAAAGAAGCCCAACAAGAAGCCATACCTTACCAAACCTCAATCAAAATTCTGCGGGAGACTTTGCTAACCTAATGGACGTTACCCAAGAGCTAAATGCAAACACCAATATGAGCGAGATGTTTAGAGCCCTAAACGACTATAACATCCTATTAAATGGCTGCACGACGAAATTGCAAAAACTTCAAGCAACGATAGAATTCTTTAATAAGATTGAATCATATGACATTTAAATTAAAAATTAATATATGGAACGGAGCCTTGGGAATCAAACTGCAAGACAACACAACTATAATTGTGGTATATAACAGACCGCAAAATATTTTTAATGACAATGACCTAGACCAACTCTTCGGAGTTGGGAACAAAATTTTATTAGCAGGCGATCTTAATTCTAAACATACATACTGGAACTGCAACATACCCAACACTAATGGCAATACATTACTACGCTACTGCAATAACAAAAACCTGGACATTCACTTCTCTGACGAATCGACGCACCATCCACTGAACAACACGACACCAAGTACAATTGACATTTTACTGACTAAAAACGTGAACAATGTGACGAAACCACTTTTGCTGCCTAGACTAAGTTCAGACCACAACGTCGTAAAATTTCATTTCGGAAACTTCACAAGAAATATCAACACAAAGACGATAACCAGCTATAAAGGCACCAACTGGAATAAATTTTGATTCGACCTAGACCAAAACATTAAAATTAACCCAAACATTAACTCGATCAAAACATTAGAAACTGAGACCAAAAACTTGACACGTTGCATTACCGATGCAAAAAATCAAAACTCGAAATCAATCAAAATTAACCACAACAAAGAAAATTTACCAGACGATATTCTAAATTTAATCACTGACCGAAGTCATTTTAGAAGACTGTGGCAGCAAACGGCAGACCTTAACAATAAAAATACTATGATACAAAATGACGAGAGAAATTCAGGACAAAATTAGAACATTTTAAAATCAAAAATGGACGGACTTACTTTCGACATTGAAACCCCAAGACAATTCTATTTGGCGACTGACAAAGAATCTCAAAAAAACTTACAAACCTATTCCGGCCTTAAATTTAAACAATGTTATTGCTATGACGGACGCTGAAAAAGCTGAAGCACTAGCGGAAACTTTTCAAAATATCCACAATACCGACACGACGGATACGAACGAACAAACAAACATAAGAAATGACGTTAAAACTTTTTTAAACCGACAATATACCCTAACAACCGAACAATTCAGCAAAATTATGACCAGCCCCAACGAAATTAAGACTTTAATAAAATTACTACCAAACCGTAAAGCACCATTATTTTCCAATATTTCTTCATCGTTTCTGTCAATCTCATCTTCTGAAATGGGATCAATTTCGAAGAATTCTTCACGAATTAACGGATTACGTACTTCTCTTATGTTGACTGGTGGTTCAACTGGTGGTTCCATAATTATTTCTTCTCTGGCACTACTAGTTGTACTTGCACTTGCATCACTGGTATTAACACGTATTTTTCTATTTTCTCTACTCTCCTTCTTTCTTTTTAAAAGTCGATAATAACTAGTCGTTAAACGATATGGTTTATATTTTATTTGCCTTGGCATCATATTATATTCTTATTTTATATCCGTCAAATCCCCCTGAGAAATAATGAATTACTAATATTTTTCGACAATTTGGAACTGAATTATTATAATTTAAAGATCTTTGGTTATATTAATTTTATAATAAAAGTTAACAGAGCATTAAAATTTAAACGGCGACTTAAGACAAAACAGACCAATAAAAATCATTAGTTTTAGTCGCCTTTTAAATTTTAATGTCCTGTTAACTTTTATTATGAAATTAGCCCTAATAGGAAAAATAATAAAATCTTTAAATTTATTGTTGTAGAAATATATACACATATGAGACCATCAAGTTTATTTATTTATTTGTAAATTTCGATATTTTTTTTTCAATCTTCTTTTAGAATTTTCAAAACTGATTTTTATAATAGACTTAAATAGACCCCTTTTTGGTTTTAAATAAACCATCTATTGAATACTTACAATTTCTGGAACTTAACTAATTTACTTTTATCACTTTTGTTTGTTTTCTTTAAATTTGCCGCGTTTACTATTTATATACGTAATTGTATTTTTTTTTTCAAGTTGGTAAAAGTTGATCCGCTTAACCCCCCCTCCCCCAAATCATGTTTTTGTATGTGCTATTTTGTGTTCAATATTTTCTTTGATAAAGCTTACCAAAAACCTGGATCCGCCACTGGTAAAGGCAGTATTCAGATATTTCTGACGACACGAAAAGTGTATCGGGCGGTTGCCCGACTGCCCCTACCCTAACGCCGCTACTGCGCTTAATAGAAAAACTCAAAACTGCTGATACTACTAAATTTGCATTTTACAGGATAAAATAATAAGTGGATATATGAGAATCCCATGGCAATTAAATTCTTATACCTCGTTGACATCTTTACCAAAATTTTTTTTTATAATTTCATACTTTTTCTTAAAAACAAAAGTTGCTATTTAGGATTTTTTAAAAATAGTAATAGATTTAGTCAGTAATAGGGTAGATTTTCATTAAAATTAATAGATTTATATTGTAATAGCTATCAGGACCCGACAAGATAGAAAACTTAATTTAAAAAACTTTTCGAACAAAGCCATAGTGCAGCTAAATTACATTATAAACGCAATTCTACTATCTACTTACATGCAGAAGTAACAGAATCGACCATTAATAAATAGTATATTACATTACTAGTGGAGAAACCGAATGATTCGCTCACGCATTTGTGAGTTTCGCACGCGAGCCGTTAGGCGAGTGTGCAGACGCAAAAAGGGAGCGAAAGGGTTTCTCCATACGAGTGATGTATAGCATTTTGTTTAATCCTGCACTTTTAAATCTAAAATATTTATGAAAATATAATTTATTATAATTCGTGTCATCAATAATTAAATTTGAGATTTTCAATCTGCTATAACTCGAAAACGGCGCTAGATATCGAAAAACTGAGCAAAAAATTTACCCCCATTGCTCGTACTCACCCTCCCAGCAATTTGTGGTAGGAAGCCTTATGCAAAATTCTAGATCAATAGCGCGCACTTTGCGGGCAAAATAATTCAGAAAAAAGTTAGCTTTGGTTTTAAAATATAAAAATACGAAGGCAAATCAACATAGACGGTAGGTTGCGTTGCTATAATTTGCATAAACAAATACAATGAACGACTGCATTTTTCACTCACTAGTGGGTGAAAATTCTTTTGCCCACTCGTTACCTTAGAAATAATTCGACTGAGTAAAACAAAAGGTTTCTAGTTGCGTATCCAAGTAAGAAACAACATGTTTCAATAGCAGGATTGAACAAAACACATTACCAGTCGATTTTACACGAACACCGTCATTTCGGCGATTCCAGTTCGGTTTTAATATTTAATCGAAATAGTTTGGAAAAGGTAGTTTGGTATTATGTTATACCCGCCTAATTATTCCAGAATTAATATTTTCTAATATGTTAAAAATAATGATAATAAAAATTGGCTTTAAAAACGATTCTGTTGTACTTGCATGCGTGATTCGAGGTTCTTATTTATAGATCAAGCGAGAGTCTACCTTCCTAACACCACTGATTACAATTACAAGAAATTCATTTAAATATTCCAGAGTGGACATATTTAATTAAACATGTAAAAAATGTATTGGTTAGTCGGAACTCCGCTCTTCCACGTTATTAATGGAAATTTTCCAATATTCTCACAAATAAAAATATGAATAGCGTTGTAAGTGTAAAATATGATGTTTCAATAAGAATTTTTATGAATTGTTGGCCACAGCATAAAACATTCATGTCTTTCCATATATTTTCATAGTAATAGCGCAGTTTCAAAATTGATTTTAAGCTCTTTAAATTTATTTTTTCAATATTTTGAAATGATAAAAATGTGCCTTTTGTTTTACTAATTTAATAATTATTAAATTATTAAATAATAATTAATAACGTCAACTTGTTTTTGGGGTAATTTTTGCAATTTTCTCCCTACACCCCCCCCCTGTACAAGACTAATTCTTGACGACCAAAGGAATTTTGTTATTTAGGGATTAAAGAACAAATTAAAATGGGTTCCAGCATTTAACTCCCATGGGCTAACAGAAATCACAATTTGATGACCGGAGAACTCTACTATTATACATCACTGGTGGAGAAACCCTTTCGTTCACATATTTGCGTCTGCGCACTCGCCGACGGACGGCTCGCGTGCAAAACTCGCAAATGCGTGAGCGAATCTTTCGATTTCTCCACTGGTAATGTAATATACTATTAAAATGCCGTGTGTTGCTCCTGTTAAAACGTGTATCCCAAATTGAGGGTATTAATTTTTCTATCAATTTGTCAAGTGAGAGTTTGCAAATAATTACTGAGACCGGGTGATAACTTTTGGCGCTATGTGATTTGATATCTTGAAATTTGAGCGTTTTGGAAACAATAATACGTTGATTTAACCTTGACGCGCCATCATCGATTCGTTGTCATTTATTTAATAATTTTAGGATGGCTGCGCGGACTACTTCGGGCGCTTTCAAGGACCACCAGTAGTCCATGGACCACCGGTTAAGAACCACTGCAGATAGGAGATTCTACCATTGTTTATATATATCAATATATGATATGATATCATATGATATGATATATATAAACAATGATTCTACTCAATGGACTAGGCACTACTAGGCATACAATAATTCTAATCATTAAGTTGGTACTTAACGCAACGGTCTATATATTATATATGTAGGTACACAGGACCAGCCTGCGCCCTGATCATAGTAGACCCCCCTAACCTAATAAACCGTAAAATAATTAACGTGACAAAGTTAAAGCTTCTAAAATGTTTTTGATGACTAATAGATTAAATCAAAAACCCATCAAAAATGTAAATAAACAAATCCTAATTTTTTGTGTCATACGTAAAATTCTGACTATATAAAGCTGGATTTATAGTTTGACGGACTGCAAACGTAGACGCTCTGGAATATAACAAACGTTCTGTAAAATATTGTTACATTTATAAATTGACGGAACGGAACTTTTGAATGATATTTAATATAACCTACAAATTATATGAATCTGCCATACAAATTATACAAAATAAATTTTGACACTGACATCGCACAGAATTCTTTTTTTGATTGACTGGACGTAAGAAACGCACTGTAAAAGATGAAAGTTGGTCATCCCTTCCGTTCCAGTCCGTTTCCGTTTGCGCTTACGTTTATTTATAAACAAAAGTATATAACTTCTATAGTTGATCTTTTCGCAGTGCGTCTACGTTTACAGTCCGTCCAACTATAAATCCAACTTAATTTTAACAAAGATTGTAGCTTAAACTGCTCAAAATTTAGACACATCTGCCACTATTGTTATACACGTATTAGCTAGTCTTGTTATTAAAAACGCAGTTCTCAAGAGCGTGGTTTCGAAAAACCTCGTGGATTCGTAACCATATACTCAGATTCAGTGGCGGCTCGTGAGAAATATTTTTGGGTGTTCTACATTATAAAAAAAGGCAAGGTATCATTAAAATGGCAATCTCAAAAAATAAGTTTGTAATTATTAATTTTATTAAGTACGGCTTATGAGAGAAGTTGTGTTAAAAATATTAGTAATATTCCATTTTATTTTTTCTGCATTTAATTGTAAATTCATAAGCATTTGATGTACATTATATTATCATTATGATTATAGCAATGTGATGTACTCATAATGAAATCCGGACGCTCGTCCTATAATGCAAATTTCCGATTTTGAAGCTGTTTTTGGATATAATAAACATTTTACAGCAAAACTTATTCAAAGTTTTTTCTTGCAAATTACATTGCCTTCAATTTTTTTTACATATTTCTGATTTATATGCCCGTTTTCACCAACATTTATTTAAGAATTCCCTAGCAAAGAATTCTTTACGCTAGGTATTCCCTAAAATAATACTTAGGAAAATTTGCATTTCACCAACATAAGAATTTCTTAACGAGCAGCTCCCTTGCTAGGTATTCTTTACAGCGGACAAATGAACTAATACGGGTCGTAAATGTCATATTTGAATTTATAGGTTATGTTTAATTCTGGCGTTTCGGTTGTGTTTTGTATTAAAAATTACAAGTGTTATGTTCTTGGTTAAATCCACTCTGTATAAACAAGGAATATACGAGTAACCGAAGAAAGCCATCATTACGGTTGGTAAAGCAAACCTTAAAATATCTATATATATAATGGAGAAAACTAGGTAAGAGAACCAAAATTTTACTTGTTTTTACAAGAGTTACACAAGTGTTAATTTAATATTACAGAAAATGGCAGAAAGTCGTAAAAGATGCCCCAATTTTACGTCGGAAGAAAAGTTAAAACTTCTGTCGTGCGTAAAAAAAATAAGGTCTTACTAAGTAGCAAGACTGACAAATACACAAATAAAAGCAAATTAGATGCTTGGACGGGCATAACAAACTCGTTTAATTCTACTGGAATTACGAAAAGGTAAACAAAATTTTCTATAATATGTAATACTAATAATAAATAATATATCATAATAATGTTGTTACAGAAATGCGCCGAGTTTAAAAAAGATGTGGGACAAGTTGAAGTCGGATGCAAAAACTTATAAGGCAAAGAGAAGAATAGAAATTACTGCGACAGGTGGAGGACCTAATTCATCCAAAGATGATCCAATTCTGAATGAAATGTTGTCAGTTTTAGGAAGAGGTGGTGTTGGCATTAGCAATGTGAATGATTGCGATGCCAATTTGATAACAGGTAAGATTCACATTACGAAAGGTTTAAACTTTGTAATATAATTGTTTGTTCTTTTAAATTAGATGTTGAGGATAATGTTGAGGAGGATAATAATAATTTTGAAATGGTGTTTTCCGTGGATGAAGATTATGCTGTTCCTTGTTCGAGTTCAACATACCCGAGCGCTGGTCTCGATACAACCATGAACAGCATCGGTACTCCTGTGGATCCTGAGCCGCAGGACACTTTGGGTAGCAGGTTGTTAGAAGAAACCCCTTATATGCCAACACTACCTCCACATTCTGCAGTATCATCTTCTAGAAGAAGGCCCCTGCATAAAAGAAACGACAAGGACCAACTAGTTATTGCAAAGCTAGAATGCGAAGAAAAAAAGAAGGCATTAATAGAGGAGGAAATTAAATAGGAGAGTCGGGTGGTTTGAGCCATGTTTTGTTTTTTAACTATAAAATCTCACTGGATAAAGATATCCTGAAGCGGTTGTAATATTAGAAAGCTTACCTCATTATCTAAGTTTCTACATCATTGTTTTTTCAAATTTAGAAAAAAAAGCTCATTTTTTTTTCCATTATAAAAATGAGTAAATTTGGTTAAAAAAAAATTTTGTCGGGTGGTTTGGGCCACCTTAAAAATTCTCAAAAAAACAGTAAAAAACTTGCACAAATGAAATAAAAGCGCACAATCTCAATAAAAATAAGTTTTTTTATTGTTTAAATTCTTCAAAACAAAAAAAAAACTTGATAAATTATCTTATTCTGAATCCAAATCAGAGTCACAATTTCTACAAGTGTAAAAAGAGCGGGAACCCATATCGGCACACTTTAAGTGAACCGCAATTTTGCACGTATTGTATGCGATGGTGTTGTTGCGATTTTTGTTCGCTGGCATATTGGTTGATCGCAAAGCAAACACAGCTCTTCATCCGAAGATGACGATGATGTTCGCCGCTTCCTCGGTGTCGATTGTTTCGTATTTGATTTTATTTTTGGTCTAGTCTTCTTTGGTGTCACTTTGGGTGATGTTTTTATCGACTTTGATTCATTGCGCTTGCGTTTCCTTTCTTTCAAATCCGACATAGTTTCTGGCGACGTTAAGATGGCGCTCTTCATCGCTTTTCTTCCTCGATTTGACATTTTGGGTGGTGTTTTTGCTAGAACTGGACCAATTTCGGTTAAAATGGAAGCGAGGCTAGGCGAATGAGACGTCGATGTTGATGGCTGTGCAGACGTGGTTGCTTCTTCGTGTGCCGTAGCAGGCCGAGTATTAACGATAATACTACGTTGTTCATCTTGAGCTTGAGCTTCAAACGCAACAGCCACCGCATTTTCTCCACTGACTTCAGCCTGCACGAAATCACCCTCGACGAAAATATCGGGATTAAATGGCGAAATTCCCGTAGCCTTAAAAACGTTGGCAATATTCTGAGACCGAAGAGCAAGCATTAAAGCTGATTTAATCAATCCGGTAATGTGGTGAATTTCGAGCACTCGGCCGGAATTACTTTTGAGCCACGCATTACACTGATTTGTGTAGTAAGCCTTGAGTGGCCCATAAACCGATACGTCTAGCGGTTGTAATTTGTGGCTACAATGAGGCGGAAATGACAGTAGTGTCACGCCATTTTCAATAGCCAAATCTAAAGCCTCTACAGATAGATGAGACGTATGGTTGTCGAGCAATAATAATGTTGACTATTTTTTCGACGAATGCGTGTTTGTGATGAAGTGATTCATACACTTTACAAATTCCTCCTGTTGCATCCAACCAGATGCATTTGCAACGCCAATGGAACCAGGATAAGCATTCTCCATAAATGTTGATTGTATATTCTTGCGAGGGAACAAAAACATGGGAGGTATTGCAGTACCTCCAGCATTCACTGCAAGAGCCATGGTCACCATCGTTCCTCTTTCCTGCGAAGCCATTTGACCAACCCATCGCATCCCCTGTAAGGCCACGACCTTGCCGATTTTTGACGGAACCGTCGAAAATCCCGTTTCGTCCATATTCCAAATGGCGGATGGTGGGTACGCATGTTCGGACAAAACTTCATTCAAATTGCCAAAGAAGTGGTTCACATTCTCACGGCAAAAAGACTTGATACTATTAAGAGACGTGTTTTCGGGTGAGCGGAGAGATTGCTATTCCTCTTCATAAAGTGATAATACTAATCCTTCCCTGCCATGCGATTATTGTCCCACCCTGACGGATGCTTTACGGCCAGTTTTATCGCAAATTGGTATGCGAGCTGACGTAATTCGCGTATGCTCAAACCATAATACAGATTGCAGCATTTGACAACATATCCTACAAGAGCTTGCTCTTCTTCAAGAGAGAAGACCTAAATTAAAAAATCGGATGTGGCCATGCCCATAACTTTATCATACTTTTAAATAATAATAAATTAAAAAAAACTATTATTTTGGAGGGAAATAATTATAATAAAGAAATAAAATTTAAAAAATAAGAAAAAAATTGTTTTTTTTTAATTTGTAAAAACTATATAACCAAAAGTAGGATATTTACACGATTATTGATTAATACTTTTTTATTATTATTTTGGAGGAGAATATAATAAAAAAATAAAATTTAAAAAATAAGAAAAAAATTTTTTTTTAAATTTACAAAGTATTGTTTTTTTTTGCTTTTCCGTGTACCGATTTTAACCAAAATCTAATCAGCTCTAAGTCTCAATATTAATGTACTAAATACAAAATTTTGTTAAAAAATTCCTATTACTTTTTGAGGTAGAGCGCACACAAAATTTGACCACATACATACACACATACATACACCCTTACACACATACATACATACAGACATTTTTTGGAAATGATGATTTTAAGCTTCTGGGACCCCAAAATGACTAAATTCATCAAAATCTCAATTTCTTTTTTCTGCACGATTACAATACTTTTTCAGACTTCGTATGATAGAGTAAAAAAAAAGAATGATATTTTTATAAATGCACTGCCGATTGTCACAATAATTATTAATTTAGGGAGTTATTCTGTAACTCTTCCCTTACGTAAGGGATCCCTTACGTAAGGGAAGAGTTACAGAAAAACTCCCTAACTCCCTTATTAGTATTGTGTTTGTTTCTCGCGATGTCGTTTAACACGTGTTTTATTTGTGAAAATGATTTTACCAATGGTAATTTTGTTATTGTGAAACTCATAGGAATAAGAACACTTATTAACGCGAGTATCATTCGTAGAGACGGAAAATTCGACAAAATAAAAAATCTTGAATCCGTTAACGTTCACGTTGATTGTCGGAAACGATATTCTAGAATTGATCGCATGAATTCAGAAGGCATAAATGTAGTTTCTAATCTGCCGCTTCATTCGCCCGTAAAAGAAGAATTTCTGATAATTTCTGCGGTCTGCTCCACTGGCATTTAATTTTAAACAATCCTGTTTTGGTGGTGGACTAAAAATTAAAGACAGTTTTTTAAAAAATGAACAAAAAAAACCGGGGAACAAAAGGCGCGAAGTATGTAATGATCAAAGTTCATCGTTACGAGAAAAAGTATTAGAGAAAGCTGTAAAACGAGATGATGATCTTGGAAAAACAGTATTTAAGATAATCATCGGTGAACCTGATCTAATAGCTGCCGATGCGATTTATCATCACTATTGCTATGTGAAGTTTTTTTAGTATTGTTTGTACTGTGGGACAAAAAAGAGGGAGGCCTAAAGTGAGCAGTATAACTGAAGCTATGGATAGTATCTTTGATTTCATGGAAACTAGTGAAGAATGTCAATTTTCACTTACTCGTCTTATTGAAGAACTTGATGGATATAAACCTGATATGAGAACTGTGAAATTGAGGTTATTCGAAAAGTATGGCGACAATATTTTAATATCTGAAAGCAATAATAGAGATCCTATTCTTTGTTTGAGGTCATTTGGTGATAAACTGTTAACTAAAAACTGGTATGTAAATAGAAAAATGAATGTTCAGGAAGAGCGATTACGAATTGTTAAAACAGCTGCAGAAATAATTAGGGAAGACATATTATGGTCGCAAGTTCATGATTGTTTATCATATGAATCTTGTAATGATTTTTTGAAAAACGTCGATACAGTTGTGCCTGATTCTCTCAAAGTATTTTTAGAGAATGTAATTATGAAAATAAAAGTCTAAAGAAAATTTCACCAGAAAATGTACTGCAATTGCTCATTCCATAATGTCTACAACAAGATCTAAGTCATTTATATCGCCTATTCAATTAGGTCTTTCTGTAATGTTACATAGAAAATTTGAGTCAAAACATATTATTAATATTTTATCGAATCTAGGATTTTGCGCCACATATTACGAAGCATTATTGTTTGAAGCATCATCAATATCTCACCCACAGCCAGATATTTTACCTAATTCCTTTACACAATTTGTTTTTGACAACGCCGATTTTAACGTAAATACTTTGGATGGTTTACACACGTTCCATAGCATGGGTGGTATTCAATATGTAACACCAAGTTCAGCAGTATGTCCTACAGGCAGAATAAATCGATTAAAAATTTTACCATCAGCGGAAAATATAGGTGATTTAAGAAAAATACCAATCAGAACATTTGAATCTACTAATAATGAAGGTCTTAAAAATATAATTTTTGATGAAATAGTTGGGTTAGCTACTGAAAATGAGCACGTATTATCTCCACCTCTTCTACTTAGGATACTAGGCAAGTTTATGAACATTCCTGTTATACCAGGATGGTCCGCATTTATGGCAAAAATAACAAAACATAAACCATTTTTACAAACACGAATACTTCCATTACAATTTGTGAACTTACCACCTAGTGACTATCATACTATATTGTGGTGGTATTTTTTATGAAAACCTTTTTCAGCCTAAAATTACCTCGACTAGTTCAGTAGATTCGGTAGAGCATGAAACACCCAGTAGCGAATTCCTGTAGGTTACCCCGTCTGTCTTGCGAGCAAATAAAAACTCTTATTTTTGAATAACTAAAAAATGTTGTTTTATTCAAAGGAAAATTTTGATTGCGACAAATTTCGCTATTAGGCTTTAGAGTGTAAGAATGTTCGACCACTGATTTTGAAATTTTATTTACTTTACTCCAAATTTTGCTAAATTTCAAAATCATTTGCCGGTATGTTTTAAATGTGTAGCGAATAATAAAATTTTATAATGTGATATAAGTTTTGTTTTTCTTTTTTAATAAAAATGTTTTTACTATGGTCCTTTATTAATTTTGAAATACCTTGTATAAATCTCGTGTGTCCTCGTGTAAACGGGTCGTCTTGTCAATTACCATTCGCTTCCGTACCAGCAAGTGTGACATGTGTTGCAGTAGCAAATTTTTGGTTGAAGATCTGTTGTAGAATTATATCCAAACTCAATTAGATTGAAATTTATCAATCTCAATACCGTTGATCCAATTTTCATTAATATCCAAATTAACCAACTTTAAATTCAGCGTAGGTAAGTGAATTTGCATTAGCATTAAAAATTTTCAATGCTTTTCAAAATGGCGTCTTCTTTTTACTTTGACCGTCGTAAAATTTTAATTACGTTGTCTTCAAATTTTTAATATTTTCAGCAATTCTATACTGAAATTGACGATTCTTCACAAATATTCACTTTATGGACCAAAAAGTAATTTTTTACTTAGTTCATAAGTTCCCTAGTTCCTAAGTAAAAATTATGCAAATTAGCAAATTAAAAACGCACTACGCAAATTTTAGCGTCCAACCCGCATCAAAGCGCCCTGGAAGACCTCTCTTCCTTTTTAAATTAAATTATCAATTAATAAATTTTTATAAATTTTCATACTTGGTCGAGGATCGAACCTGCGACTATTCTATGCAAAGCTAGCATTCAATTCATTACGCTGCCTATTTGCAGTACTTAAAACAAATAAAATGACCACGATCTGGACATGCGGGTTAACTGAACAAAAAATCACCACAATATATACAGTTTTAAAATTTGCATCTAATAAATGCTCTACATTAAATCAAAATACCTGCTTCGTAACCTTTGATCAACCACTTTATATCAAAGCTCGAGATATTGTGGCAAAAACATCAGATTTATCAAATGTCATAGTTAGGCTTGGAGGATTTCACTTACTCATGTCATTTATGGGCGCAATTGGGTATATAATGACGGGCAGTGGTTTGAAGGAACTGTTCAGTATGATTTATGCACCGAACACCGTCGATAAAACGTTTACTGGTCATGCATATGCAAGAGCAGTTAGAGGGCATGGACTGGTACATTTAGCATTGTCAAAAATTATTTTGAATTCAGTTGAAATCGGCGCTCAAGTAAAGAAACGAATTCTTGATATACTTGGAAATTTTTCTTCTATTTCCATATTTGACCATATTTGCAATGACAACACTATAAATGAATTAAGTGATAAATTGAAGATACAGCTAGATAAACTCCAAGACAACGGTGGTACTTCCAAACTATGGTTGCAATATTTTTATATGATAACTTTAATGAAAGATTTTATATTTGCTGAAAGAATGGGTATTTGGAGTTTACATATTCAATGCATACAAAAAATGTTACCAATTTTCCACGCTAGTGGGCATTTCCCATATGTAAAAGCGTGTCAATTGTATTTGAACGATATGGCAAATTTAAAATTAAAAATGACAGAAAATGAATATATACAATTCGTTGACGAAAGTAATTTTACTATCAAACGAACAAATCAATTTTGGTCAGGGAATTGGTCGGACATGACTATCGAGCACACGTTAATGCGGTCTATGAAAACAATTGGCGGTCTGACCCATGGCCGAGGAATTACTGATAGCACTTTGAGTAAATGGGTTCAAGGCTTACCAGCTGCTCATGATATCTGTGAAAGCTTGGAGAAATATTGTGGTGTTTACATGACCAATTCCGAACAACATGTTGATGCTCGGCCATCACGTATTTCAAGAGATGAGAGTGATTTAAAAAGCTACTTCAATGGTATTCATCTCATCCACCTTTTTAGGTTCCCCTACGTGAGAGGTTTAACTGAGAGAATTCAAGAGCTTTGCGAGAATACTGTAGATTGGGCATATACAGCGTAAATACTAACTATGACCTGCTAACACGTTTAAAAGATAAATTAAAGAAAGAAGACAAGTCGGAATTGATATATGAAATCCCGTGTTCGGGTTGTGACTCATCATACATTGGCCAGACAAAACAAAAATTATAACAAAGATTATACCAACATAAAAGAGACTGCAATATAATGGACAAGAATGACAGTTTAAGAAAAAATAATAAAGAAATGGAAGAAAAGAACAATGATGTAACAGCGCTGATGGTCCACCATAAAAGCACGGGTTACAGTTTCAATTTCGATGAGGTGAAAATACTAGACATTGAGCAGGTGCCGCTGAAAAGAAACATTAGCGAGATGTTCTTCATCAAAACGCGAGACTGCGTAAATTTTAAGGAGGACTCGATGAAGCTCAGCCAAATTATAGCGGGTTGATTCATTAATATGGTGGGATGCTGTGAGAGATGCAGTGCTGGATCGGAGAGAGTTGGTTTATGTGATTTGGGTTGGGACAGATGAAGGGTTGTGGTTTATATATGTTTTGAAAGGTTATCAATTGTTGCAAGTGTTGAGGTCAGATTATAATAGTATCAAATGTCAAAGTGTGTAAATGTAAATTTTAAATTGTTATATTTGCTAAAGTGTTAATTTTTAATTGATTTGACGATAAGAGTATATGTTTTTTTGGAGTTTCGAATGATTGATCTTGATCACACTATAGTTATTTACTGCATGCAACTAATTGAGTTAGTAGACTACATCATATGTTGTGTTTGCCATGCTATCATAATTTTGTCATTTTAGATCCTGAAGAAGAAGACAATAAAGATCTTCTAAACGTCGATGTAATTATTAGTAGTTTTATTTGCAGTGTCCAAAATCCCCATTAAAGTTGACTTTAAAAAATCAAGTAATTATGGACGTGAATGAAAATCAAAATCAATTTTTAAATTTTAATACTATATGGACGCTAACCAATTAGTAACTAAAGCAATATCTTCTGCAATGAAATTGGCTAATTCTCGAACACAATCTTTTGGCAAGCGATATCTTCTCAAAAATTCTTCATCGTCAAAATACTCGAAACGCACGAGAGCTTCAGCTCGAGTGCACTTGCTTCAAAGCAACAATGCATTTTAGTTTAAAAACTAAAATTACCAAAGAAAAACGCGAGGTTATGTTATATTTGTTAAGATAATTGCGTCAAATAATGACACACGTCACTGTCACGAATGCGTTGCTGGGTTACAAACAGGATGGCCTTCTCTTCTCAAAGGATGGAGCTCTCTTCTCAACGTAAGTGCTACTGTACTACCTATTGTACGCAATTATCACTATAATGCTCCTGGGCAAAGTGGTATCCGGACAATTGTTCGCCGGCAATTGTTCGCCGGACGATTGTTCGCCGGACAATTATTCGCTGGACAATTGTTCGAATAGGTCAATTATTCGCCGTATAATTGTTCGCATAGGACAATTGTTTGCCGGATAATTATTCGCCTAATTGTTCGCATAGGACAATTGTTTGCCGGATAATAATTCGCCTGATTTTTTGTTTATAGATAATTTACCTTATGAAATGTACCATATACCAAGAACTGTTTGAAAAACATACTACAATAGACACAATTTAAAACTTTGCTGAAGAGTTTTTATTTAAAAAAATTTTTTTTAATTTAAATTTAAAAAAAAATTTTTAAAATTATAGTAACATAAAATAATAATAACAATAAATATAACCATAAATATAACAAAAATAACAAAGTAATAATAACAATAACAAAAAATTATAACACATCAAAAATTATTTTTCAAACAATCTAGTATAATTATTTCTTCATACGAAAACAACTAAGATACTCGAATTTGAAGAATTTCTATTAATTTAAAAAAATACTGTGTTCTAAACTAAATCTAAGAAACTAAATCAAGTTGGTAAATGTTTCGTTTAAAAATAAAATGTTTAAAAAATTTAAAAAAACTTAAATTTTGTAGTGGGGGGAGGGAGCTAGTTAAAGTTAATTTTTCGAGTTAAGGCTGTTCAGTAGGCTGAGATTTTGTGCAAAAATATTGTAATACAGTATATTTATAATCATATTCTTGTAGAAGTACATATTTTAGGTAATATTTGTTTATAAAAATAAATTCTAAAAAAATTAGTTTAGCCGCAATTTGTATTCAAAATATGAATATATTTGTCAAGTTTCTGCACGAACCTGAAAAGATATCATAATGCAACTTGAACTAAACGCAAGAATCTTTAATTTACCATGACATGACATAATTTTTATTTTGATTTTTACTTTGAAAAGCTAAAAAATTTTGGAAAGAAAAATGTATAATTTGCTTATTAACGTTCCGTTTTGAATAAGTATTTAAGAATACATATTATTTAAATCCGGGGCTTTATTGAATATTGAAATTTATATTAGAGCATAGATTGAAGTTTCAACCTGAATAATCTTCAAGCAGATTTAAAAAAAATTAATTGAATTAGCCAAAAACCTAACAAAACCGTCTTAAATGTGTTACAATCTTTGTTCTCTACATCGTCTTGCTTTGTTTAATTACCCCCGATAAAGAATACGTGTGGTCACGTGTCTTAAGAGGACGTAGGGGTATTGATAACAGTTGAAAGGTGATATATTTTACATATCTCTTATTAGCAAGTTTAGTGCGTTAATGTTCACTTGCGATTTTCACATTACTTTTGTAATTTTAAATCATTTTTAACGTTTTTAATCAAAAATGCCGAAAACCAGACGTTTTTTATCACGCCCGGCAAAGAGAAATAAGAAGACTAAAACAATGAAAATGTTATTTCAACTTAGGCGGTAATTTTTTTTTATTTCCGGTTTATTTACAAATTCAAAAATTTTTATGAACAAATTTATAAAAAATTATTTTTGTTAATTTTGCTTATACAAAGTAGGTACTAATTAGTAAGAACTCGAAAGAAAGTAACACTTTTTTACAGTCCTTTTGAACCCAATATCAGTTGTTTATGTGATGCTAAGTACATAGTACATACAAATACTAAACGGAAATTTTACGATGAACGTTCTGAAAATTTATAGCTAACTTGAGTTTACATGAAGTATACGTGTACGAGGTTACTTCACATCAGTTGTACATTCAGCTTACAACGTTTCAATTTCTTTCCAATAGAAGTGTTTTTCTAGTAACGTCCAATTTATAAACACTCTATAGTGTCAAATTATATTCTTAATATTGTAATTGCCCATTTTTAAAACAATATGATATGTCTTAAAATTTCTTTTAGGGAAATGAAATGCAAGGAAGAGGCCAGTAATAGCATAGCAACTACAGTTGAAGCTGAAAGTTCAGTTTCAGTTGTAAGTGAAATTGTAGCTGAAAGTTCAATTCTGCCTGAATGTACTCGACTTGAAGAAACCACTGCGACTGTTGAAAATTTTGATTTTGATGACGATATTAGGTAATATTGCATCATAATAAAAAAGCAATTTTTGAAACTATATTTTAGTTCTTCTTTGGATGACCTATATATCGAAAAAGATTTGTCTCCCCCAAAAACTATTGACGAATTATTAAACTGGAGGCGAATTGTCAATTTAGGTCATATTTTAAAGCAGTATGAAAGCATTGCACTACATGGCATAAATTGTACAATGGGAAAAATGGTTTTCGTGAAAGAGATACGCCAAGGTTTGTTTTCCCAACTGCATTTTTCATGCGATAATTGTAATAAAACAAAAATTATTACAACCGATCCTAATGCAGCCGAAGTAATAAATGAAAATATGGTATGGGGCAGTTTCAGTGTTGGTATTGGTCACAGTCAACTTGAGGAACTATTATCTTTAGTTGATGTTCCAGTTATGACCCAGAAGAGCTACCATAAATATTCTCTTTCACTCAATAAGGTTTGTGTTTGAATGTTATACTATCACGACTAATAATAAAACTATTTGTAAATAAAAGTATAACTTCTGTAAATTTGCAAAAATTAAAAAAATAAATACATTTGACAGACGTGGGAATCACATTTGATAGAGAAACTGAATATAGCTGGACAAGAAGAAAAACGGATTGCATTAGAGAAAGGACATGTAACTTCTGAAGGAACACCTTACATTACAGTGATCGGAGATGGAGGATGGAGCAAACGAACTTATGGCCATGGTTATAATGCGGCAAGTGGAGTTGTAAATATTTTTTAAAGGAAGATTTATTTATATCAAATTGACATACAAATTTTTAGGGAATATTAATAGGCGCAGAGACAAAAAAACCTCTTTTTGTAGGCGTACGCAATAAAATATGTGCAATGTGTGCGTTTTATGCATCAAAAAAAGAGGAGCCCAAGCCTCATGAATGTTTTTTAAATCACAGTGGACCGTCCACTGCAATGGAAAAAGACATACTCGTTGAGGGATTTTGTCGTAGCATCGAACAGCATGGTCTTATTTACAAATATTATATCGGTAATAATATCTTCAAAAGAATATTTTTCCTGTTCCTTACAGATATATTTTAGGCGACGGTGACTCTAGCGTCTACAGTAATATATTAACAAAAGTACCGTACGGAAGACATGTTATAAAAATCGAGTGTGCAAATCATATGACAAGGTGTATGAACGACAAGCTGCACAAATTGTCTAAAAACACGTCTTTTGATATTGCCGATAGGCGTATTCTTACAGATAGAATTAAGGGCATAACACGAATAGAAAGGCTTGTCAAAGGAATACGCGTTGCAATTAAAAGTGTAGCTGAAACGCATGATGTCGAAAAGTTGCGCGAAATGATTTCTAACGCACCTTATCATGGTTTATATTTGGTCCTTATATTTGGTCAACATTCCATGTGCTGGTATTATTTTAAACATCTTAAGATTTCTAACATAACTTAATTAATTTTAAAGCAATTCGTACTGTACCCGTGAAAAGACGAGGAAACCAACTTTATACCTCAATTAGAGAAAAACAAGCTTCTTTTCGAAATTAAAAAAATTTTGGATCCGATGTTACTGAAAGCTGATCGACTTGCATTTAATGAAGCGACAAATTCAGCTGAAAGGTATTTTATTAAATAAGACGTTAATAATATGTTGCAACTCTTCATAATTACAGATTCATGGGATTAGTAGCTAAATTTGTGGGTGGAAAACGCGTTAACTTTACCAAGAGAAGTTCGTATGCAACTAGAGCTTATGGGGCAGCATTGTCACACTTTGCTGGGCCAAGTTGGCATAAAAGCCCGTTGAAAAAATTACGAACAAAATCAATGGGTGAGACTTTCTTGAAGGTAATGCGAAAAAAAGAAATTATTTCTTGCAAAAGAAAGTTGACATTTAAAGACCAACGCCCAAAAAAGAAGAGGCGCACATGCAATAATGGTCCTGATCAGGACTATGGATTACAGTGTGCCGAACCTGATTTGGATCAACAGAAATTTGAGGAAAAGAAACGTATCATTTTGCTTAGTTTGCAAGAAAGTGTGTCATCCGTCGAAAAACAGTCGGAGGTTGCAAATGATACAAAGGACCAACATGAAAGTTCTTTATGGCGTGAGATTAGAAAAGAACGCCTTACTGCTTCAAATTTCGGTTGTGTTGTAAAACGTCGTCCCAAAACTCACTGCCATAATTTAATCAAGCGTTTGTTATATAGCAAGGTCAGTTTCTCAAAAATTAATTTGAGTTTTAAATATTATCAATCATAATTGCGTATTGCTAAATTTCATAATAAATTTTAAAGGAAGCGTTTATTTCCGAGTTATGTTCATGCCTAAGTACCTAATGATTGCACTATAAGTATTGCACCGAAACTGTATTTTGAATATATTTATTTTTGTAGTATTTAATATATTTCAAACTAATTTGTATTTTACTACAGGAATTAAATACAGCTGCGATTAATTATGGTCGAGTAAATGAAAAAACTGCCATTCTAAAATACGAATCTCTTAAAAAAGTTCAGGTGGAAAAATGTGGCATTTTTCTCGATGTTAACCATCCTTACCTTGGTGCCAGCCCTGATGGCTTACTTCCAGATGAAGGTTTGATAGAAGTAAAATGTTTTCTATCTTTAGCTGGGCAATTATTTAAAAATGTGACGAAGAAAACCGTGTGTTTTACTTTAGTTAAGGGGGGCGTCACTAGCGTGGGCGATCACCTCGCACTTTATTTCAGAATAATTAAAAAGAAAGTGGCGGTGCCCTGTTTATAAAAGCTGAACTATTTTTTCTTTGCTACTTACCAAGAATTAATTGAAACTTAGCTAGTTTTATCTTGTTTCTCAAAATAGAAATGCATGGTAATAATAATATTATACCATGTGCTTATTGCAGTGATTATAATATTATACATACTTTACGATGAATTATTATATCAGTTCATAATATTAAAGTTTTAATAATTTTTATAACTCTATATTATGTTTTCCTAATATTGAGTAATTATTAACTTAAAAATAATAATTTTTAACGAATTTTTATTTATACAGTGACTCCAACAATTATTAATACACCCCTATGTTAACCATGTAAATTGCACATTTTGAAACCGTTTTTTGACATATAAAACTCGCTTTTACAGCAAAACTTTTCAGATATTTTTTATTGAAAATTTTAATCTCTTCAGTTTTATTTCTATACATTTTTTTATTTTCTTTCGCCGTTTACGAGTTACAGCAACTTGAAGAAAACTCTGTAAAAAACTCCCATAAGAGCAATGTTAATTTTATTAACTTTTTTACTTAGTTTTCTTTAAGTCGCTGTAACTCGTAAACGGCGAAAGAAAATAAAAAAATGTATAGAAACAAAACTGAAGAGATTAAAATTTTCAATAAAAAATATCTGAAAAGTTTTGCTGTAAAAGCGAGTTTTATATATCAAAAAACGGTTTCAAAATGTGCAATTTACATGGTTAACATAGGGGTGTATTAATAATTGTTGGAGCCACTGTAATTAATAGTTTTTGTTGAATAAAACTCTGTTTTAATAAACCGATTGTTATAATTAGAGCTCGGATTATATGCACCAAAATACTTGAAAATATGCGCATATATATGCACCGAAGTTTTGTAAAATATGCACTAAAATTGATGAAAAAAGGTAATATATGCATCGATATGCAAACTAAAAAAATGTTTTTATAATTTTTATAGATTATTTTAGATTCGTAAAAAATAATAATTTTAATAATAAATTTTATTTTCAAATTATTACTTTAAAAAAATTTTAATTCATTTTAATTTTTAATAATATGGTAAATATTTACAACTAAATGTTTTTACAAATTGTCAATCAAAAATGATTGTCTTTGATTTGATAATACATATTTGTATTACGAAACGACGTACAGTTACTCACATAAATATTCGGACACTCCTATGTTAACAATGTTAATTTGACGATTTCAAGACGTTTTTTTTAATGTAAAAATCGCTTTTACGGCAAAATTTTGTAAACATTTTTTGTTGGAAATTTCATTGCCTTAAATTTTGTTTATATACATTTTTCCATTTTGTTGCACCGTTTCCGACTGACAGCGACTTAAACAAGACTCGGTAAAATCCAAAAAATATTGTCATCTATATCTCGGAAACGGTGCATCATAATAAAAATATGAATATGAAATTTTTTCTTGTACATTTCATTCTCTACAGTTTTGTTTATATACATTTTTCTATTTGGTCGCACCGTTTCCGAGATATAGATGATAATATTTTTTGGATTTTACAGAGTCTTGTTTAAGTCGCTGTCAGTCGGAAACGGTGCAAAAAAATAGAAAAATGTATATAAACAAAATGTAAGGCAATGAAATTTCCAACAAAAAATGTCTACAAAATTTTGCTGTGAAAGCGATTTTTATATAAAAAAAAAGTCTTGAAAACGTCCAATTAACATTGTTAACATAGGAGTGTTCGAATATTTATGTATGTATTGTAGTTCGACGTCTACTGAAGTTATTGGGGCATATTAGAACTTGGATATAAATGGGTACAACACCTCATAATAATAATTTTTATTTTCTTTATAAAAATCTTTTAAAAACCACCAAAAGTAGTCCAAATATGCAACATTTGTTTAAATATGCACCAAACGTTGAAAATATGCAAAATATGCATTTTGAAAACCGAATTTTTGGATTCACTTTTGCCGAATTCGTCTAGATTTCAAAACGAATTTGTTGGCATATCAATATTAAAAAACATGCAAATGCATAAAATCCGAGCTCTAGTTACAATTAAACAATAATGCATTATGTCCAGAGTCCACCTTGACCATGGGGTATTATCTGTAAATTTAACAGAAATAATTAATTACCTGAATATTGAAAGTTCTTTCTCTTTAAAAGTTCTTTCCCTAAAAACTAGTCGGCCGATAACCGTGTTGTTTTATTTCATCCCCTTCCCTTACACCCGAGAATCTACTAATATTTAATTACCTGTGTTATTGTTTTATCATGTAATTTATTATCTCGCTATGAACACTGACCTGCGCAACATAAAACTCGCAAGATTTTATCATGTGATGATGTAATGCATCATATTATATTCATCCACATACACAATTAAATTGACTGACTTAGCATAAGAGCATAAGAGCTTGAATTGAACTTCGCAAAAATTTAATAATATTATACAATTTTTATTTCTAATATAAATTTTTGGCGGCTGATTTTTTGTCCGGTATATCAGGGACAAATAAACGTTTGTGAGTGATTGGCGGTGGTTAAAAAATTTTTATTCTTCATAAGCGACTTAACAATTTACAGTTTTCAAACATAAAAAGAAATGGATTTCGTACAAAAATTATTTCAAATTATAATAATATCAAAATAATTCACATTTTATTAGCTTTCTGTTAATGATCTTATCTCTTTTTTTTTAATAGCGCCCTTTTACGGGTTCTAATTTTTGATTACCTTCGGATTATGAATATATGGCATCTAACCCTTCATTTTTGAAAGTTTCAGCCTTTAAGCCTGACGTGTCCACAGAAGTCAAAATAATTTCAAGAAAGCACTGTACTATTTATATAGCATAATATTTAATATTATAAAAATAGTATACGGTTGACCTTTGATAACGTATACAGTCGTATGATAACGCCCAATCAGCATACCCTTCCCACA
Organism: Cantharis rufa; assembly: GCA_947369205.1. Lineage (NCBI taxonomy): Eukaryota > Metazoa > Arthropoda > Insecta > Coleoptera > Cantharidae > Cantharis > Cantharis rufa. The sequence goes on from OX376303.1 coordinate 36,221,698, forward strand.
CACGTATATTATGAATGATTCTTATTTTACCTGCTAGTATTATACAATTAGCAAAGTTTAAAACCATTGGTAGCATTTATAATCAGCGCCGTTGCTGAAGAAATAGACAAACTATTACACAATAAAATTTAATTTTTTTTCTTGCAATACGGCAGATTTCTATCAAATATTTCAAGTAAATTCGCCATAAGAAGAAATATTGTATTATCAATTTATATTTGCTCTAGTTTCTACAAAAATGCATATAATGCTACCAAAATTTTTTTCAAGTTAGATGGAACATGTGTGCTGGATGTGATCTACTTTTTATACTTCTATTTATTAAAGTAATGTTTATAAAAATTATTAAATGGCTACATTTGTGGTTAAAAAAATTGTAAATTTAACAGCAAAATTTTTAATATTTGCGATGTTCTGATCGTAATAAAAACTAGCTAGGGTCCGAGAGCCAACTTTTAGCTTTTAAATGGTTCCAAATTTGGTTTCTAAAAGTTCTTACTTTTTCTTCCTAAGCAAATACAATGACACCATATCGTCCATATATTTAACATAGGCGAAACGCCAACCTTAATGGACAAACTCGGTAATTTTTTCTAGTAAGGAATAATTATGAAAAACAACGATTACATATTTTAGGTTAAAACGATCGCACAATTATTATTATCAGATACAAGGGCAGCTCAATATTACGGGGCGAACATATTGTGATCTTATTATGTATACGGATACCGATTTTTCAGTGGAACGAATATACAAGGATTCGCAATTTTGGAACAATGACATGCTACCAAAGTTAAAAAGCTTTTATATGGACTGTATTCTTCCAGAATTAGTTGACCCAAGAATACCACGTGGCCTGAAAATAAGAGATTACCTAAACGACCCGAATAATGCAGAGGAAAGTGATGTGGTAGTCACGGAAACCCGTACATCAGCGGTTTCCAATTAGTTTTGGCCGCGGAACTCTTGGGCGATGTAAAAAGTTTGGCGGAAAAAATTTTGGTGGAAAAAATATTTGTAAAATTATTATTATGAAAACTTAATATTCCGTGAAAACTATTTAAAAAATCAATAAAATCGTACATTAACGAATTTTTCACACATTTAATTTAATGGGTTAAAAGTTTCTGTTCGATCTACATAATTTAGTACATTTTAATTTAACAAAATATTAAAATTCCTTATTTTATTCAAACATTAATCTAAAAATGATTTTCGACAATTGCATTTTTATTTCTTGCAGTTGAAATTGTTGAAATTGCATTGTTCAATGACATGAACAATGTCTTGTCCGAGATACAACGCTGGTCTCTCTGCAACGGGCTACTTCTCAATCCTGCGAAAACCCTAACAATGTGTATGGGCAGTCCTCACCACTGCTCTATAGCTGAAAAAACAAAACGTATCGATGTTTCTGTTAATGGTTGTTTAGTCAAATGTTGCAGCAAAGTAAAAAATCTTGGAATAATATGGGATAACCATCTGTCTTTTGCTGATCACGTCAATAAGATTAGCAGTACGTGTTATTTTAAACTCAAGACTCTCTACAGATACAAGAACATCTTGCCACCCCAGGTTAAATGGCGATTAATTGAAAGTCTGGTTCTATGCCACGTTGATTACTGTATCACCGTGTATTATGGATGTCTGACCGATCAATTGAAGAATAAACTACAAGTATTGCAAAATGCTTGCCTTCGCTTTGCCTATGACATTGGCTATAGGGAACATGTTACTCCCTATTACACTGCACAAAAAATAATGAAGTTGGTAACGCGTTTTGAATTATTTTTTGCAGTACAGCTGTTTAATATATTTAAGTTTGGACACCCGAGTTACCTTAATGACTTTCTAATCAGAAGGTCAGATTGCCATGGCCTCAATTTACGCACGAATGAACATCTGTCTATTCCTCAGCACCGCAGTTCCAAATTCAAGGGATCATTCCAATATTTAGCATGTACTACTTTCAACAAATTTGCAGACATATACCTGACGTCCAAGAATTGAGACTTATTCAAGAAGAAGATGATAAAAAAACTATCACCAGGGGTTTAGGTGAAAAACAGCTTTGCTGACCCTTCATCCTTTTAAGCAATAAAAATGTAATGTTGTATTTATACTGCTTAATAAACTAATAAAATAAATAAAATAAATTAATACTTCTATTGCATTACTATTTGATAAGCAAATTCCACGCAATGCTTGTATCGTATATAGAAAAGATCGAGTAGGATTTAAAGGCATTGGAGGAGAATACATATTATTACGAATTTACTAGTGGCGCCCTGCTAGCGGAATAGTTATTCATGACTAGGTACCAATCGTCCTTAAGTGTCCGAGAGTCTATGTTGTTGAGTGAAGAAGAAAAAATTATTTGTTCATTTGTAAATGGAACAGTGCTTTTATTGTTAATTTTTATTTTTGTAATTTTTTTTACAGTCAATTGCTTTTGCGAACAATTGTCCGGCGAACAGATAGCGAACAATTGTCCGGCGAACAAAAGACCTAGGCGAACAATTATCCGGCGAATAAAAGTCCTGTGCGAACAATTGTCCGGCGAATAATTGTCCGGCGAACAATTTGCGGCGAACAATTGTTCTAGAATCGGGCAAAGTGCATATAATGAACTGGCCGGTTTAATACTCCCTCATGATCACTACGGTTCTCATCTCAACGATATCCGCTGTTACAATCAACAAAGATCTTGAACTGAAAAATTTTCAATTCGCTGCCGAGACACTTGCAGAAGTATGGAGCAGCATGGTTATAGATGGATATCCAGTTACTGCAGAGTATGTTAAGCCAGATTGTATTGCTCAAGAACCAGATACTGTATCGCCTGAATGGTACCATCTTCATGTGAAAGAAAGCCAGTACTTTCTTCGGGTAAACTCATCAATTGAATTATATTTCCTACTCATATTTTGAAAGGGGACAGGAAAAATACTATTTTAACTTATTTTTATTGTAATTTTAGATCGTGAAATGTGCTGACAAAGCACATGTGGAGACTGTAGGAGCAATCTGAAAGATGTTCTCCTCACAAGCAACGGATTCCTGCCACCGCCATTCCCGTTACGTAGGACAAGTGATGGTTTACTTGAGTTTCCACTCGAGTAAAACACTCAGGAAGAGAATAGCTTTGCCTCAGACAATCTATTGGGTTGAAACCAGGAATAGTAACGGATATGCCTGTGCCGTACAACTTTTTATAGTTTTTTTATTTTATTAAATTAAAAACTACCATTTTAGGGAGTTATTATAGGAAATAAATAAAACAAAGAAAGTAGTGCATATGGGCGTAAGGCGTACGTTTTGTATCTAGTATAAAAAGACACCCGATAAACAACTAACTTCGATGTTTAAAAAAAGTATAATACGTCATCATCAGCAATGGAATCGAAAATTATTATATGGTACGTTAGTCTCACTCACGGCCACGGAGTAACTGAAGACGTTGTGACATGGGATGACCGCATTGTATTATGTTCTGAGATTGAGCATTTGGTGGGAGTGGAAATCGTAACATCAGAGTAAAACGTTTACAGCAGAGATACTATGCAAAAACGAGACAACAGTGACGCACATAAGTTGCTGAATTAGTTCCACGAGCATATTCCTTTCCCAGAAACCACTGACCTAATGTCACTACGTACAGGTGTTGTTGCAGATCAGAGGATCAACTGCTTGTTATCCAAGGAGATGGGCGTGAAAGGTATACAGGTCGGTTATAATTTTCAAATTGTAAAAATTCAAACAAAACGAAAAAAGAGTACATCCTCTTGCGATCATGAACAGCTCTATTCAGATATAAAACAGAGCTGTAGTCATCAATCCAACTGAATTATTCCAACAAATGACCATCGTGAAACATGCAGATGAAGAGCTGCGAGAATTATTGCGTTACGAATTTAGTCCCTACCCTCATGAGGCTATTTCGATAAGCATGAAATGAGAAAAGGAACAAAATTGAGCTTGGACAGGGCTTTTTCATCAACTAAACAGGCGGACTTGACCGATACAAAATATGTCATCGACTGATGGTTTTGTTAAACCGGATGAAATGGCACCACGGCCAGACATATGCAATTTACAATAGTTGTTGCATATGTCAAGTCGTACTACAAATCAAATGCCGCTGTCATTTTCGATGGTTACCCTTACGAAGCTCGTGAAAGCACCAAGCACCAACGGAACAATTGACAAGAGCGCAAAGAAAACAATCTGCTGCAATACCATTTACAGAATCGATAATCCCTACCGAGTTTCCTTGTGAACTCCAAAAACAAAAGCCGGCTGATATCTACGCTAATGAAAAAATTTGATGAAGCAAATATTGATTCACATCAAGCTGTGGAAGACAGTGATATCTAAAGTATCACAACAGCTCTTACGGCGTTGGCCCCATCTAATAAATATGTGATAGTGGTGAGGGAAGATTAAAATTATTCAGACAAATCAATAAATTAATTGGACTATCTCCCTCTGACGTCATAACTAACCTGTCCACCAATCACCAGATTTCATTTCAAAAATGTAGTCCAATGAGATTTCAATTTAGCGAGCATTTAAGTTGTCTAGTGAAATCGACCAATCACGAGTAATATGCACGAATTACCGATCATTTTCGATAATTTTTCATCCTTACTTTATTTACAATAAAAATAATCGTGACACTATTAAAATAATAACGAATGGTAACTAGGCATTTGTAAGATTTAATAAACAAAGTCATAACCAACACTCTTTTTATATTAATATAAAACAAATTAATGTAATTTAAAACGAAGCAAATTAATCGTCGGGAGATAGTCATTCGAATTTCCCTTTTGCACAGAATATTATCTTATCATTTGTTCTCTTACATATTTTGAATCGCAATCGGCCCTCCTCTGCGAGTCGGGCCGATTGTTATCAAAAATATGTAATCGAACGAAATGATCGATAATATTCTATGCACATGGGAAATTATATATGACTATCTCCCTCTGACGTCATAACTAACCTGTCCACCAATCACCAGATTTCATTTCAAAAATGTAGTCCAATGAGATTTCAATTTAGCGAACATTTAAGTTGTCTAGTGAAATCGACCAATCACGAGTAATACGCACGAATTACCGATCATTTTCGATAATTTTCATCCTTACTTTATTTACAATAAAAATAATCGTGACACTATTATAATAATAACGAATGGTAACTAGGCATTTGTAAGATTTAATAAACAAAGTCATAACCGACACTCTTTTTATATTAATATAAAACAAATTAATGTAATTAACGAAGCAAATTAATCGTCGGGAGATAGTCATTGGAATTTCCCTTCTGCACAGAATATTATCTTATCATTTGTTCTCTTACATATTTTTGATTGCAATCGGCCCTCCTCTGCGAGTCGGGCCGATTGTTATCAAAAATATGTAATCGAACGAAATGATCGATAATATTCTATGCACATGGGAAATTATATATGATAATTGTTTCGAAATTAAATAAAATTTTAACAAGTTTACAATGGCCCAAAAACAGTCAAATTTAGAAAAAATTGGTAGTCCACAATTAATTCCTAGTGCCAACAGTGCTCAAATAGGCATTGAACAAATGGAAAAAACAAAAGGCTATCATCAGACAAAATGATTAAAATGCTAATAGAAATAAGAAAAGAAAGCAAAGAAATGAACAAAAACCAATGATAGAAATACTACAGTATATTAAAATCGGCTATAAACAAGATAAACAAGAGAATAAATTCGATCTAAGATAATTTTTAAAAAATCGCAAAAGGAACTGCAAGATACAATAAATAATTACAGTACTAATATCAAAAATTTACAAGACCAAACATTAAAACAAAGCGATTTAAAAAAAATAATAACACCTATAATAAGAGATATGACAACAAATAATTGAACCAACGATTCAACGGTGAAAGAAAGGATTAAAAGAATCATCGATGAAAGAGTATGGGATAGGACATTAAACGAAGACCTGATGAACAAAGTTATTGAACAAAAAATCAATGAAACGGTAATGTAAATGACGTAGATGCAAAGTTGAATTCATTGTCAATTCAAATTCAAGATAAAGAATACAACATAACTCCATCATTTTGGTATATCCAACATAACTGGTACATCTTACTATCAAGACACATTACTACGAACCATGGTAGAAGACTGGACCTGAAATACAGAGTCAAACAAACTACCTAAGTTTTTCGGAGAAGGAAACTATAATTCAAAGCTGTTTATAAAAAATATTAAACCTCTGACCGACAAAATTCGTGATGTCACAAAATTGAATGTCATCCTAAGGCGCTGGACACACAGAAAAGACGGGGCGAGGACATATGTCTTTTCCGCGAGAAAATTTTAAAAATACAGTTCAGTCTCGCTAATCCGAACTAATAGAAACCTGGCCTCATTCGGATTACAGAAAAGTTCGGATTACTAGATATAGTTAAAAAACCAAATTTTTAGAATAACTTTTACTCTAGAAATAAACAAACCTCAAAATAAATACTATTAGATACATACCTATACATACGTGCAGGTAATTATAAGTGTAACTACATACAAACAAACATCGCAGAATACTGACTTGTAAACGAAATGTATTTATACTATATGTAATCCGAACATTTTATCAGTTGTGTTCGGATTATAACTATTTGTACGGACTACCGAGTTTTTATTCTTTTGTTCGGATTACTGGATGTTCGGATTACCGAGACTATACTGTAATTATTCTAGGGGTAATTACAACAACAACAATCATTTTAGGGGAAATAACAATAGATTTTCGGGTGGTAACAATTATCAAAGTAACTTTAATTCAAATTATGAAAGAAGGCCACAAGATCATAGATAGTCCCAAAACAGAAATAACAATCAGCAGCAAAGTTATGATGCAGGTGGTATAACTAATATAATACTCGCCAGGTTAATAGACGAGTTAATCATTATCAACAAGAATCGTCACAACCAACAACAATGTACAGTAGCAATGCAAACAATAGCAGCATAAGCAGAAGAGACAACCGTGAAAATTAAAGTACACATTCACCAGAATCGTTGATAAATGTAGAAACGACGATTCAGGATTTTCAGTAAATGAGAGACCAAAAATGATAAGTTCCTATCAACATCAAAAAGAATTTATCAAAGAAGTACACGGGACAAATAATTTGAAAAGCGAAAGTAATTTTTATGTTTTATTGTTCCAATTTATAGTTTAATTGTTACATTTTTATTCTTATTCGTATATTTTTTTATTCTCTGTGGCGGATTTCCAAACAGGCGCAAGAGGCGCGCACGTAGGGCCTCATAAATCCAGGGGGCCTCAAAATTCAGCTCTCAAAATAAAATAAAATAATTATATCTAACTTTGTTTATAATGAAAATAATTAATAATTATCACAGCATATTTCAAAATTCATAAATTTTGCTCTCATATTAATTTGATGTCATCATTTCATAACTTCTTTACTACTGGAATCTACCTAAAAGCATGTAATGCGTTGTTAACAAACTGCATCGCCTTCCCATAAAATATTAAAAGCACAATACATGCGTGATAGGTATATCACGGACTCGGACAACTGGGCGACGTATAACTGGGCGAAAAAATTATAAATTTTATTATTTTATCTAGAATGCATAAAACTTTTTCAGGAACTCTACATTAAAGAATGCAACAAACATATCCTGAAAATCTCTACCCCGAAAGAATCTAACTCTCAAGACACTCCCAACCTCCCCACACCATATCAGTCAGGGATTTTATTTCTCAAGATAATCTTCAACACTCCAGCGGTAAAAGAGCCGCAAATCAAAACCCGAAGCCCGATCTCCTCGTTAATAGGAGAATAAAACCCCTCTTTAAAAAAATCCAAACCCGTCACAATCCTTTTTCTTCAGGGCACCCCAATATCTGCTACGCATTCAAATAATGCTGCAGATTTCACCACCATTCCTGCATCAGGGATAATCCCATCCGAGGTTTTTGATACCCCTGTATCAGAAACCTAAAATCTCCTTAACTTCCCAGGCGAAGTTCCAGAGACCGTTTTCTTCCCCACACTCCCCATCAGAATAATCGATCAAACGATTATTCTTCCTATTTGAATAGGAATTATTTGAATATTTGTAATAAAGAATAAAAAAACTAAAAAGTTTTTATGAGCCTTTAGTCAAATAACCTATCATATTAGATAAGGTACTACCTTCAAATATCCAGCCACTGTTTTTGTTGACGCCAAATAAGTACTTAGGTTGGTTGATTGTCATTGGTTTTATAGGAAATTATCAGTACCTATTACAGAAATATATCATAGTAATTTTCTTTTTTGAATGCCCTGAATGACCGTCTCCCAGTTTACCAAGTGCGCAGTTGTCGCGTACCGCTGTTTGTACTTGGGAGTTAAAAGCTGGAACTTATTTTAATTCTTCCTTAATCCCTAAATAACAAAATACCGTTGGTAGTCATGAATTCGTCCTGTCCAGGGGATGTAGGGAGAAAATTGCAAAAATTACCCCAAAAACAAGTTGACTTTATAAAATGACAACTGATTTGAGTAGTGAAAATATTTAGAGGGGGCCTCAAAATTTAATTGCGTCTGGGGTCTCTAAAGTTCTAAATCCGCCACTGTTTATTCTGTATCCAATGGCAGAAAATATACACCCCGATTAGAGGGTGGTTCCCTATTGTACTCAATAGGGAAAGAGGAAAAAGAGAGTCTCATAAAAATAGTATATTATAGGCCAAGGTTGTGAAGACTGTCATTATAGCCCTAGCGCCAAGATTATATTCCGAGGTGCGAAGCAGCGAGGAATATAAGGCGCGTAGGCTTATGTACTTACATATGTAGTACTTATGGAGCACTTATGTACTCCAGCGAAGCGTTTTTCCGTGGCAGGTGAATTTTTCAAATTAGACGCTGAGAGTATAGCAATATGTATTAGTGCTTGTTCACAATGTACATAAGACATAAGAAATACATAAAACGTAAGAATTATAAATTCAAATAAGGCCTGAATCGCATATTGAATAATATTTGAGTTGTTTTGTTACATGAAGAAAAACAGAAGTATCATGTTCCACATAATGTAGTTTAAGATTTTAATGTTATTCGGTACCCTATTAAGCCTTTTTTTGTATTTATATTTTTTAGTCTTATGTCTTACGTACATTGTGAACAAGCACTCAGAAACATGTATTTAATCCAATTTTGTTATTTATAAATTTATTATGCTACAGTTTTAAGTTTTATTTGCCATTTTAGTAATTATTTGTAAGTGTCCATGCTTTAGTGCGCAGCAAGACATAAAAAGTACGTCGAAGCATTTCAATGCTTAGGTAGAATACCAGGTACAGCAAAAATTGAATTAATAAATAATGCCAAACCAGTGATACAATGCCAAAAGAAAATTCCATATGGCTTAATGGATAGATTAAAAGAAACATTATTGCAATTGGAAAATCTCGAAATCATTAGCAAAATCGGTTATCCGAGCGAATGGGTAAATAGGCTTATGTTTGTAGAGAAGCCCGATAGAAGTCTAAGACTGTTTGGACCCTATAAAACAGAAATGTGTATCCAAAGGCCATACTTTTTAATACCGACAAATGTTGACATTGTCAGCACGTTATCAGGAAAAACTGTTTTTTTCTGTTATGGATATGAAAGATGAGTTCTTTCAGATCGTTCTCGATGACAAAAGCTCTAAGTTGTGTGTATTCAACACATTTGGAATCTCATCTTCTCCAGAGATGTTTCATAAGAAAAATTATGACATTTTTGACGATATTGAAAATGTTAGTATCTATTTTGATGATATGAAGGAGCTACTGTGCTCGCAACCACTAGTGATGTGACTACATTCAACTGCCGACCCTGACGTACGACGTACTGGGAAAAAAGAATATTATAGTATATTATAAAGTGTAACCATGAATTTAACCTTCAATATTTTAGATCTTTTAAATGAATTTGTTTGTTTAATTTAAAACCGACCCTATAGACAACGCCACAATTATATCTGGAAGAAATGAAAACGAGCACGATGTTGTTCTTAAAGCAGTACTTCAAAGAGCTCAAGATAATGGAATTAAAGTCAACATAAAAAAAATTCAATATAAATTAAAAGAAGTTGCATTTATGGGACAAAGAATTTCTGCAAGTGGAGTCAAGCCATGTGAGAATATAGAAGCAATTGCGGCTGTTAAAAATCCAACAAAACTATAATTTCTTCGATCACTCATTGAGACATAGGCACTTTGATAGAAGATTTAATTAATGGTCCTGCACATATTTTCAATCGGCACAGGAACTGCAAAGACTGTTATTGCAAACTGCTAAAGTTACGAGTGCCAGATTTTAGGATAATATTAACATATTCAAGGTTTGTCTTTTTAACATTATTTTGGTTATAAGAGTATTATTTATTCATTTTTATTTTTTAGGCACACTAAACACACTTATGCTAAATGCATCATCGTTAATTGATAATGAAACAAACAATGGAGCCGAAGCTTTTATGCCCGTCTTAACCCTTAAGTTGGCAACGTATCTCACAAAATACATAGTTTAAAAAAATTCCATTTATCAGGTAGTCTCGATATAACTCCCTTAATGACATAAAGTTTTTCGAAAAAACCACAAGGGGTGGTTTATCCCTAAACTTATTAGTGATCGCTGCGAGAAAATTATAATATACCTGTTTTGTTCAAAAAAAGTATTTCGGCGTTGGTTTCATTCAAAACGAAAAACTCTTTCTACTACTTAGTTACTTACATGAAAACTGTAACTTTTGAACTGTATGTAGATAGGGGTGTATCAATAAAAAGGTATAAAAGTACATCATGTAGTACAGTAATAACTTTCGCAATCCTATTTCAATCAAATATTTGAAAATTTGTATTCCAAATCAGAAAAGTTGAAAAAGAGGTTGTTATCCATAAAATGTAATTTTAGGGAAAAATAATATAAAAGCTAACTTACAGTTTTCTTTTTTCCACGACATATATTTTTTTTCAAAAAACTTCATGGCATTAAACATGCTTTATGCGAAATTTTAGATGTAAAAATTTTAGATGTGAAAATAAAAAGGAAAAGAAAAATGTGACTATATTGAAACTACAGCCCCACTCCAGTCACTTGCTGCAACCACTCGATTTAAGTGTCTTTTGTTCGCCAAAAACAAGATGGGATAAAGAAGTTATACATTGGTAAAGACCACACAAGGCCAGGGTTACATAATTCCTAAGAAGCATTTTAGTAGGCTAGTAAGAAAAATATGGAGAGACACACAACCTGAAATAATAAGCAACGGTTTTAGAAAAAGAGGGATATTTCCCTTTGATTCTAAAGTTATCTCATCAGATAACTATGACTCACTCGCATTAAATCGATGGGAAACTTATCAGAAAAATATTAACTTTGCACAATATCTTGCATACCATAAATAATATCAGCAATCACCAAATTTTTGTCAAATATTCCTTACATAATATGCTCATATACCATATATTAATTTATTTTAAAATTTTGAGAACAGTATAATAACACATTGATATTTATAAAAATTCACACTAGCACGTTGTGAAATTGTATTTTATTAATACAAATACTGCTGTAATAATATCCCTTCTACAAAAACTGCAATATTTGCAAACTCACTAACTTCACTAAATTCACGCATATCTCGAGAAAATCATATCGCTGCTTTTTACAGTATGTCCTACATACTTGTAGGGCATACATACTTTGGTGATTGTTGATATTATTTATATTGTTCAGATTCAGTAATTAGGCAGCGCTCTGTATGTGTTTGTATTCTTTAGTTGTGACTCGGCCTCGTATTTTGAACGATAATTTAGTATGCGCATGAGACCATCGCAGTAGTTAGTATTCACTCACCGGCCTTCGTTTTAAGATCGTTGGCCAACTGCCATGCAGTTAGCTACAATTTGTATTAAGTTAAATAAAACAATATTTATGAAAGGTACAAATTCATTCACAACTATACAGTCCGCTTCTCAACAATACCAGTAAGAGGGTGCATCACTCTTACATATATGCTATGCAAGATATTGCGCAAAAATAATAAAACCTGCTGAAATCCTAACGAACTAATTTAAAAATACAAACATATCAGTGAATATTATTAAAGGCGATAGTGATAAGGTGATAACCATTACATAATTATAATTAAATGGTATTTTCTACTTCTTTATTAAATTATTATTACGACAATAGATGCTGTCCGGTACATCTAGGTAAGAACTTTGATAAATATCAATATGTTATACCCTTCGTAAAATTTTGAAATTAATATATGTTATAAAGGCATATAAAAAGAATATTTGACAAAAATTTGGTGATTGTTGTACGGCCAAAATTTAATTTTTTTAATTTTTGAAAACTTTTTTCCCGTTTTTTTCCTATTTGATGTGGAGCTAATACCACAAAAAAATATCACTTATAGGTGTTAAGTACCTCTATAACAGGGGTGGCCAACAGGTCAATCGCGACTGTTAGTCCAGTCGATCGTGGCAAGGCAAAAAATATAAATACGTAGACCAGACTGCCCAACGTAATCACCTACTGCTGGACGCATCATCTTGTATAATTTTTCAATCGCTGTTCCGTCACGGTATTTATCCTTTATTTTACGCAGTATAGTCTTTTGTTTTCGGCGCGCGATGACCAATAAGCGGGAAGCGTGTGGGACGCGGGGGAGGGACGGGAGGGTTTCAGTCAGTCAGTTGACGACAGAGACTACCGGGGTTACGACTTACGACGTTTCAACGATTGTCGATATAAATCACGATTAGACTTTGTATTAGGCACGCCTCATAATTGTTTATGTACATAATGGATAAGTGGTTGAAAAGAAGCGCTGAAGGAACATCAAATGAAGAAAGAAATACTTCTGAAGGTTTATCAAATAAACATAAAGTAAGTTAATATTTTTAATATTGTTATTACTGCAAACGACCTCTCAATAATTTTCCTATACTGCAAGAATCACGAAATTTACATTAAATTTTCAACATTTGTTATTATACAAATTATGTTCCTAAAATTTTAATTTCATTTTTTACAGATTCTTGATAAATGTGCTCCAAAGAAATCAAAAGCTTATCATTTTCACCAAGAATGGAAATTGGACTACTTCTTTACTATGGTAAAAGAAAACTGTTGCTGCCTAATATGCAATACATCCCTGGCAATGCCCAAAAAAGGAAATTTAGAGCGACATTTTAATACAATGCATAGTAAATATCAGACTGACTTTCCACCTAACAGCGAAATAAGAAAGAGTAAATTGCAAGCACTGAAATCGCAATTAAAAGTCCAAGAAAACATGTTTTCTGGGCCTATTCAGCAAAGTAAAGCTGCAACTGAAGCTTCTTTCCAAGTAAGCTACAGAATTGCACAAAAGTGCAAACCTTTTTCCGATGGAGAATACATCAAAGAAATTTTCGAAGAAGTGTCAGATTCGCTGTTCGTTAATTTCAAAAATAAAAACGAAATTAAAAAAGCTGTTTATGGATTACAGCTGTCGCGAAATACTGTGATGCGCCGTATAGAAATAATAAGTAAAAACTTAAACGAACATCTACAAAAGATATCGCCCTCTGCGTTGCTTTTTCACTTCAATTTGACGAGTCAACAGATGTCACTGATACTGCACAATTACTTGTTTTTATTCGGATGGTCTTCGAAGATTTCTCGACCAAAGAAGAACTGCTAGGTACGATTTCCTTAAAAGGAAAAACTCGTGGCCTTGATATATTCACGGAATTCAAAGCATATATTTGCCAGATTAAGCTATGCATGTATAAACTCGTATCAATGACAACTGATGGAGCTCCTGCAATGACAGGTACCTGTTCATAATGGTTTTATTGCTCTTTGTCACAAAGACGAAGATTTTCCAGACTTCATTAGCTACCACTGCATAATTCATCAACAAGTACTGGCTAGTAAGAGATTAAACACGAAACATGTGATGGATATTTCTTTTAAGATTGTTAATTCCATAAAGGGAAAATCCCTCCAAAGGCGGCTCTTTAAACAGCAATTAGATGAGAAGGAACCAGAATTGGCAATGCACACTGACGTGAGGTGGTTGAGTCGAGTCAAGTTTTTGCAAAGATTTCGAGATCTATTGGACTAAATAATAAAATTTCTTGATGAAAGGGGTGATGATTATCAGCAATTGTGTGATTTAGACTGGCAATGTGATTTAGCTTTTTTGGCAGATTTTACTGGAAAACTGAGTACATTAAATCTGAGTCTACAAGGCAAGAATAAAACATTAACAGAAATGATGAGTTCTATTGCAGCGTTTCAATGTCAAACAGCGTCTATGATAGTTGACATAGAGAAGAAAAGATTTGAACAATTTGTTAACATCAAGGATCATATGGAAAAACATCCTACCTACAATTTCATTTCTAAGAAATATACGACAGAAATTAGGGCAGTGGTAGCAGACTTCGAAATTCGCTTTGGTGATTTCAGAAAAATTGAGAACTTGGTTCAATTCATCAGTTATCCGTTCAATGATTCCATTGATCATAGTGATATCTATGAATTGGCTACAAAATTTGCAGATACATTTCAAATGGAGAACATGATGTTACAAAACGAAATTATTACTCTGCGCTGCGACATATTTCTTAAAGCAAGGTCATCCTCAGGTCAAGATTTCTGGGCATTGGTTTCCAACGAAAAATATCCAAATTTGAAGAAATGTGTTGAACAACTTCATTCGTGTTTTGGTTCAACATATTTATGTGAGTCGGCATTTTCCTACTTAAAGCAAACAAAAAGTAAACACCGTTCTCGCTTGACAGACGCTCATACATTGGATTCTTTAAGGTTGGCAATCTCCAACTACAAACCTGATTATGCTAAACCAGTGGAAGATACTCAGACGCAATGCTCACACTAATATATATGTAAATATGTAGTTAGTATGTATAATTTTCACATTTATGTTTTTTCTCTTAATAAAATAAAAAATGCTACATGATTGTGTACTGAACTATGCTGTTTCATTTAATATTTCTAGAAGTATGTAATTGGTAGATCGCACAGGGTCTCGTTAGTGAACAAGAGATCTTGGGTCCAATCAAGTTGGCCACCCCTGCTCTATAACATATTCAAAAATCATTCAATTTGCAATAATGCTTTCTGAGAAAAAAATTCTTTTCTAAATTTCGAAAATAATTTTTTTCTAAGAAACTATCAACATTTAGGATCTAATATTTTGGAAAGTGTAATGGTGCTTTGAAAAGAATCTCTATAAAAAAAAATGAGCCAAATCGGTGTAAGGGCCATTTCCCCATGCTTACCCGGCTATAGCCTTTAGTGTAGATGCCCAAGATGTTACAGCCAGCTGATATGTGCCGGTGGCGAGGGTGTGTTTTCAAATGTATTAAATGACCACTGCAAGAAAACAATTTACCAACAAAAGAAGGCCACCACTGAGATGGGAAAGGATAAATTGTAGATACTTGTCTCTATATTATCCGTAGTGGAGAAACATACAGAGAACAAGTAGTCTACGCCCCAGTAAAAATAATTTACTTTATTAAATTAATTTAAAGGACCACGTTGGAAATGTATCGAGCAAGATAAAATGCTATTCCACTACATTGTTCCACCAATGCTATTCCACCATATTGTTCACATCGTTTAAAACCACTCGATGTAAGTGTTCTTGGACCATTCAAAACAGCAGTGAACAAGCAATGTGAAAATTTCATGCGCGTGAATCCTGGTCGTACAATGCAAATTTTTGATATTCCAGCAATTGTTAATCGTTCACTTGAACTGGGAGTCACTGAAATTAACACTAAAGCAAGATTTCGTGCTTTTGGTATTTGGCCATTGGATCAAAATATATTCCAAGATTTGTCCGATTACCGATTTACCATTTTTGATTTGTACGATTTTCTACCCAGTACAATGGCTGCTCGACCATTTATCTTAATGATTCTGCAATTCTAACTGCAGCAAATGAAGAAATCGGTGATAATGAAGCAATAGAAACATTCGATCAACCGTGCAACAGATCATCACTACAAACATCAAAGTTTATTTAAAAAAAAACACAAGCTCCACCATAAAAAACTACACTACGCAGAGGTCGAAAACCAGGTCGAACAACCATATTGACTGATGATGATGGCATAAAAAAATTATTGCGGAACTTGAAAACAAGTTAGAACGCATAGTAAAAAAAAAGATTAGCACTAAAAAAACATTCAAAACGAACCAAAAGATTTCCGGCAAGCTACTATGAATTAGATGATGACGATGAATCGGATTAATTTATTCTAATTCTGTTTTTTTTTTGAGTTAATTTATAATTTTCATTTTTTATATAATTTTTGTTAAAATAAAGTGTAACATTGCGAATGCATTTCTTTTTTTTGCAAATTAAAATTTTTGAATTTTAAATGTTACATTTTATACACCTTTTTGAATTTGAATATTTAACGTTGGTATGGACGATAAAGCAATAAATTATTATCACTAGCGCTTGAATAAAAACAGATTAACTTTGTTACAACTGCGAAAATTAATAAAAATTGCAACTAATTATAGTTATTTTCTATACAAGACGATAAAATTGAAATTTATCGTCTTGTATAGAATTTAATTTTTTTCTATAGCATATGTTAAAGAAAACATTTATAAGAAATTTATAAATTAAATTATTGACAGTTTTTATTTTACTCAAACAAACTTTGGAATCGGTTGCTATAGTTTGTTTATAAACAAATTTCGTGTCAGTAAATGTAAAAATGTGCGAAAACGAAGAAAAAAAAACTGCCATCAGATGTGGAAGAAGAGGCGTTAGAAGCAGTGGGTAAATTAATGCCTCAGAAGTCGCGGGTGGTATATGAAAAAGAATACAAGTGCTTTCAAAAATGGAGAAGTGCTAAGAATATCAATAGTAGCTTGAACGAAAAGGTGCTTCTTGCATATTTTTCTGAAAAATCCAAGAATGTCAAGCCATCAACATTATGGTCCTATTACTCGATGTTAAAGTGTACATTGCTGATTAATGAAAATTGTGATATTTCAAAGTAAGTGTATAATATGGGTCTAGCGGATCCGCTGGCAAAATAAAATTGTGGGTTATTTTCTAGATACAGTAAATTGACTACATTGCTAAAAAAAATTTGCTAAATTAACATCACAGGCGCGATATGATAAAGCTCAAGAGCTTAAGATCTGCTTTAATTGCTTATCCAGCAATCATTTTAGTAGCGATTGTCAATCTAAATACACCTGTAGGACGTGCAAAGGCAAGCATCACTCCTTACTTCACGTCAACGCGCGAGTTGCGGCTCTGGTTCAACCAGAAATCATCGACGGAGATGAAATCGCTCAGGACGAACCGACTCAAGTCATTTCCACATTTTGTTACAATAAGGTACAGACTTTGCTACCTACAGCTTCAGCAAAGGTACGCGATAACTCAGGAATAAAGAGATCGGTACGCATTTTGTTAGATTCCGGTTCGCAATCCAACTTTGTAACCACCAACTTTCGCAACAAATTAAATTTATCTTTAAAAAATACGAATGTCACTATCTGCGGAATTAATAATTCAAGATCACCTGTTAATTCTCAATGCGAATTGGAAGTAAGTGCGCATCACTCTTCCTTTAAAATAAAACTTACGTGCTTAGTTATCGACAACATCACTGGCAGTGTACCGAGCTTTAAAGTAAACAAAAAATATCTGAAAATACCTGATGACATTGTTTTATCGGATCCCTCTTTCGACCAATCCGGTAAAATAGATTTGCTGATAGGATCACCTGCGTTTTTTGAACTTCTGTGCGTGGGACAAAGGAATTTGGGGCCCAACCTTCCTTTGTTGCAAAAAACTCAATTTGGATGGGTTTTAGCTGGTCCTACAACCACGGCGTTGACCACTCAAGTTGTGGTAACGTAGCAATATTGGTATTTTGCTGCACATTCAATATTCATATATCAAGGAAGCCAACGTATGATGACCCCTTGGTATGTGATGAATAAGTATAATTAATATTACATTATTATATTAATAAATAAAATGTAGATTAGTTGAGGAGTAGAAGAGTAGCAGTTAGGATGTAGACAAAGTAGGTTTAACAATGTAGTTTAAGTGTACATATAATTAAGGGT
The DNA here is from genome assembly GCA_947369205.1 of Cantharis rufa. NCBI lineage: Eukaryota > Metazoa > Arthropoda > Insecta > Coleoptera > Cantharidae > Cantharis > Cantharis rufa. The sequence continues at coordinate 36,239,906 of OX376303.1, forward strand.
AAACATTAAATATATCTAAATTGAGACAACCCATCTTTAAATTCAAACAACCACCAGAAACCCATCAATCGATACCAACAAAAATGTAAATAATCAACAAACATTTTTAAGATTATTACATGGCGATCCAACCACCAAATTAACATTTTTAAGATTATTACAAAGTGCAATGCCATCTTAGCACCAATCTTGACATACAAGAACAACTTGCGAATTTCTGGGAAATTGAAAGCTACCCGGAAGACAAAGTATTTTCTGCCGAAGAAAAGGCCTGCGAGGCACATTTCGTGAAAAATACTATCAGGAATTCTGAGGGCAGATTTATAGTAACAATTCCGTTCAAAGATACACCCTTACTTTTAGGCGACTCTTTATTTGTTGCAAGGAAGCGTTTTTTGTCGATGAAGAAGCGTCTGCAAATTAACTCGGAATTGCAAATACAATATCGTGCGTTCATGCAGGAATATTTGGATTTAAACCATATGTCCTTATCTAAAACTTCCTGCGAAATTTCCTATTATTTACCGCATCACGGCGTATTGAAAGAGGACAGCCTCACCACAAAATTGCGCGTAGTATTTAACGGCTCATCCTCAACTACTACTGGCCACTCCTTAAATAGCTTGCAAATGATTGGACCCACCATCCAACAGGGTCTATTTACAATTTTATTACGATTTAGACAGCATCTCTACGCTATTTCTGCTGACGTAGAGAAGATGTATCGCCAAGTATTGATCAACCCCGATCAAAGACATTTACAAAGAATTTGTGGCGTTCTTCTGTTGAACAACCTCTAGCAACTTATGATTTAAATACCGTTACATACGGAACTTCTTCAGCTTCTTTCTTGGCTATTCGAGCTCTATTTCAATTAGGAATTGATTGTGAAATCAGTTCACCATCAGTATCTTCAATTATTAAAAATGATTTTTATGTTGACGACCTGTTAAGCGGCGCGAGTAGCATTGGCGAGGCAAAACGTATTTGCGCGGAGCTCAATGACGTGTTATCCGCGGGTTGCTTCAAACTTCGCAAGTGGCTCTCCAACGACCCACTAGTTTTGGAAGATATTCCCAAATCGGACTTACGTCCGGGTTTACTCAATTTCGGTGACCACGAGCAAGCTAGAACGCTTGGATTAATTTGGAATTTTCAAACCGACCATTTCATGTTTAACATTTCAAAGCTTGAAAACGAAAGAATAACTAAAAGAAAAATGTTATCGGACATATCTCAAATTTTCGATCCTCTAGGTTTAGTAGCACCTTGCACTTTCACCGCAAAATGTTTTTTACAAAGCTTATGGTTAGAAAAATTAGATTGGGACGACTCTGTTCCTGTTGAACTTGATAAAAAATGGATAGCTTATCGCAAGGATTTATTACATCTAAATGACCTACAAATATCACGGCATGTTACCTGCGCAAACCCTGTTAACATTCAAGTGCATGGCTTTTGCGATGCTTCGCTTAACGGATATGGTGCTTGTATCTACTACCGAATTACAGATTCAAACAATTTTGTCCACGTAAATTTATTTTGTTCAAAATCTAAAGTAGCTCCGTTAAAACCGATTACCATACCGAGATTGGAATTATGCGGTGCCGTTTTGTTATCCAAATTATTAAAACAAGTTAGAAAATCATTAATAATGCCAGTTGATAAATATTTTCTGTGGTCAGATTCAACCATTGTACTGGCATGGCTTAAAACTAATCCGAATTTATTGAAAACTTTCGTGTGCAATCGCATCGCGGATATCCAAGAGCTTACTGCCGATGCAGAATGGCGGGCGACACATTAGCACTAAATTCAATCCTGCAGATTTGTTATCTAGGGGCGTCACTCCTCAAGTGTTAAAAACATCAAATTTATGGTGGTTTGGCCCATCTTGGCTTTCACAAGAAGAAACCTTTTGGCCGATTTCAAAAACTCAATCTGCTGAATCTTTAGAGCTCAAGGGCACTTCAAATGCTCTAATTACTAACAACAAAGATTCATTTCCTTTTAAAAATTATTCTAATTTAAATAAACTTGAACGTATCACTTCTTATTGTTTACGGTTTCGTAAAAATTGTCTTTTATCTAAAGGTCAAAGAACAGCTGGACCCTTATCTCCAGACGAACTTTTTGATTCATTAAAGGTGTTAGTCAAGCTCGCACAGCGAGAATCATTTCCTGATGAAGGTAAACAATTATTAAAAGGACAGCATTTAAAAACTAGCTCTAAAATATTATCTTTGAATCCCTTTCTTGACATAGATAATTTAATACGCGTGGGAGGGCGATTAGTCAATTCAAATTACTCCTTTAATAAAAGGCATCCTTTTCTTATCTGCGGTAAACATCATCTGTCAAAACTTATTGTTAGACGTGAACATGCGCGATTGTTATATGCAGGTCCGCAGTTAATGTTATCTTCGATACGCGACAAATTTTGGATAACCGCAGGAAGGAACTTAGTAAAAAAAATCGTACATGGTTGTGTAACGTGTTTCAGAGCATCACCCACTGTTACTCGACCCATTATGGGCAATTTACCGATAGAACGAATAACTTGTTCACAACCATTTGATGTGACCGGCATAGATTACGCGGGTCCCATACTTTACAAACGTAATAAAGGTCGTGGTTCCAAAACTGACAAATCTTATTTGTGCATTTTTATTTGCTTAAGCCATTCACCTTAAATTGGTAACCAATTTGTCTACCGACGCCTTTATATTAGCTTTACGACGATTTATATCTCGACGAGGTAAACCGTCTCATATTCATTCGGACAATGGGACGAATTTCGTCGGAGCTAATTCCAAATTACTTGAGTTACGAAAATTTCTAAACGACCAGAAAAGTTCTATTGTCGACACGTTTTCAAGCGAAGGTATAACTTGGCATTTTATTCCAGCCCACAGCCCGCACTTTGCCGGCTTATGGGAAAGCGGGGTAAAATCGAGCAAATTTCATTTAAAAAGCATTTTAGGCGATTCAATTTTTACCTTTGAAGAATTGTGCACCTTGTTATGCCAAGTTGAGGCAATCCTTAACTCCCGCCCTATCGCTCCATTATCATCCGATCCTAACGACTTACAACCTTTGACACCTGGACACTTCCTAGTCGGACGACCTCTTACGTCGTTGCCTGATCCGGATGTCACTGACATTCCTGATAATCGACTTGATTATTTTCAACGAATCCAAAGTTTACATCAACATTTCTGGAAGCGCTGGAGTAAAGAGTACATCTCGGAGCTCCAACAGCGCGTAAAATGGAAACATCATCATTCTGACCTAACCGATGGTTCTCTCGTATTGGTGAAGGACGACAATCTTCCTCCATTTAAATGGAAGTTAGGACGAGTCATCTCTCTTCATCCTGGCACCGACGGCGTCAACCGCGTTGCTACGCTCCGTACATCTGGTGGTCTTATACGTAGATCCTTCGCAAAGATTTGCCCGCTTCCCGCTACCGACTTCATGACTTCAGCATCATTTGTGTTTTGTGCTACGCTATTAATATAAGTGCTTATGCGTCGTGATTAATCTTTAATGTTGCTCATTTTGACTGGAATTTCTATTTATTTTATTGTATTTTGTGATTTGAATTTGTCTTTGTTTTATCTGTTTGTGTATTTGCCATGAATATTTTGTTGATTTAACCGAACTTCTCTACTTTTTTTTGAATGTTCAATATTTAATGTTTACATTTATTGTTGTTAACATACTTCGAAATGTTTCTCATTTCAACGGGGGCGGCATGTTCAAGACTGCGCCTTGAAAGAATTATTTGTTTAATTTCTATACTTTGTAAAATATTTATTTGTTGTTAAAATGTTAATTTCGCTGCGAGTCATTTTATCTTTTACTTTGAACGCAAGGTACGTAAGCACATTTCAACGCGCACCTCCCGCTCGTTCTCTTTATCGGTGGTACGAATGCCTTGTGGCGTGTAGCAGTAGTACGAATTTGTGTCTTGAGAAGAGCAGTTTGGCTCTGAGTGCTGCAAATGCATATTTGGTGCTCATTAAACCTTTGTAATTACAATAATTGCAGCAACTATTGCAGCTTGTTCTCTACCGAGAAAAGCGACCCAGACGGGTCAGTTTAACTTGTATTTGATAAATAAACAACATTAAATGCAAAACAGTTTATTATTTGTGTCTCAAAATTTACGACTTTGACTTCGCAAAGAATAAAGAAAAAAACCTTAAAACATACAGTCCACTTCTTACGCACCGAAGAGCGTTTTCGTGCATTTTCCACTGAGCCACCTGAACACAGAAAGTTGAATTGATAGAAGTTAATCCGACAGAAGTTGTAAATGAACGTAATTCAAATGAAGGTTGGATCAGTATTTTTTGTTCTTTAATAATTTATTGCAATAGCTGTTTATTTTTAATGACAATTAAAACTATGCTTTATATTTTTAATTGCAATTAAAAATTTGCCTATAGTATTTTGTCCACCTTAGTGTGAAATTTTCTGAACTTTCATTTTGAAAAAATGACAAATTTACAGTGGGTTATGAATAAATTTAAAGATTTTAGGCAAGTTGTTGCTGCATATTATGTATTTTATTAAAATTAATTTATTTCAATTTATTGTAATCTAATTCTGTATATCTTTTTAGTAACATATTGTTGTTCACGAAAACGAACTTCTACATCTCGTAAAATAAATGTAAGATTGTTCAGGTTACATGATTCTTGTCAAAAGAAGAAGGGGTATAATAATAATAATAACAATAATTAAATTATTGTCCAAGTCAGACTTGACGCGTATTAAATTTTCCTCATTAATATCCTTTTTTAATGGTAATTAATTATTTTGATTAAATGGGTATTCAGTTTAAACATATGTATATAATGGAAAATAGCGCAAGTAGAAATGTTGGCGCAAACATTCCGATGCGCAATATAAATCGGGGTAGTGTATTAGAGTTGGCAGATTCCACTAATTTACTTGCACATAAACTGTCTAATGAAATGGCGAATCCAACATTACCAGTTGAAAATAATAATAGTAGCTTGTCTTCTGGATCATTGATGGTCAATAATGAGAGGACCACTCAAGGGAAGATTCGCAATGGCATTAAATGGACTAAGGAAATGAACGAAGAAATAATGCGCACATTTTATGAAATCAACAATTGTGACGAAAGTCCTTTACCAGGTTGACGAAGAAAGTTTCATTTGGCAGTATCCGCAAAATTTTCAAATTTAAATCTGACAGAAGAAAATGTCGTTGATCGAAAAGCTGTCATTATTAAGAAAAAATATCTGAGTGAATCTGAATTATCAGAAATTCGAAAACATGTAGTTTTCTTTATCAACAAGAGCATTTTGAAGAATTGACAGTGACTGAAGGGGAACCGATACCAAATGAAGCAGACCAAATTCAAGTAGAAGAAATAATAGCACAGGTCAACAAAATGAAGGTTTGTAAAAACTTTTTTTAAAAAATTACCTGAATCTTATGTATTTTTATGTATTTTACCCTATTTTCCAAAAATAGGGTAAAACTGATCTAAAAAAATTTAAAATTTATAGTTCTTTTTATTTATTTAAAATTTTCTCTTAAACTTAAACATAGTTTAACACATTAGTTTAAATTTTTTCACTATTGTTGACCAAACAATGTGGTGAAATGGTGAGTGCTATATTGGGCGATACCCACTTTTTTTTAAATATTACAATGAATTGATAAATTGGAATTTTTTCTTTATTTTTCTCATTAACTACAGCATAATAAGTAACCAAAAATATATTTTTTTTCAAAATTCGTTTCATCATGTAACGAAGTGTTAATATCGAAATGTGAAAAATTGGAGGGTGATACAACTTTTTTTTTTCTTTTTTCGGAATCAGTACACCAAATTGCACAGGAATTAGTTAAAATTATTGAAAAAGTTTTTTCAGAATTATTTGACAATACTAATCCTTTAGCTAGACCCAAAATTCCAAATCTAAATTTTACAAATTTTTATAAAATTAAATCTATTTTCCAAATTTTGGACAAATTAATCGGCTTGTTTTTAGAAAACCATACCTCTATATACTACATTCATTTGGCAGTATATTGCGCTGCAGTAGTAATTATAGAAAAAAATGATCAAAATTTAATTACTAGCATTTCTAAAAATAAATCACCTAAGGAACCTGTTTGGAAAGTGCGCCTTAACAAAAAAATAAATAGTTTAAGAAAAGATATTGGAATTTTAACAGCGTTTAAAATCCATTTTGACAATGTGGCACCTAGAAAAATATATCAAATTTTAACAAAATATCGATTAAATAAATATGGAGCAAGTTTTGAAAACAGATTTAATGATAATTTAGATCATTTAAAACAAAAATTAAAAGTAACCTCGCATAGATTAAAACGATACAGTAAATGCACACAAAGAAAATTTGAAAACAAACTGTACATAGAAAATCCAACTAAATTTTTTAGATATTTAGAACCCACAATTAAAACTCAAAATTTCCCAAAAACAGAAGGTATGATAAACTTTTGGTCAAACTTGTGGTCTCATAATTATAAATATAATAAAGAAGCATTTTGGATACAAAAACTGAAGGATAGTTCGAATGCATGGGTTTGGCAAGAAAGTGAATTTATAACATTAGAAAATATAACCGATGCCATAAAATTTTCTTCTAATTGGAAATCGCCGGGTTTAGATGGCATTCAAAATTTTTGGTTGAAAAGGTTTACATCTATTCACTTGCCTTTATTTTTCTGGTTTAACGAAGCATTGAACGATCTTTCAGTTTTACCGGACTTTTTATGTAAAGGTGTTACATAATATGTAACAGGGTATAGTGTATGTATAGTGTAGGGTATAGTGTAGGTATAGTATATATACATATTGTCATGTTTCCCATAATTAGTTAGTTTATATTAATTGTTACAACCATAAATTTAAATTAATTTCTATATTTATTGTAAATTTCAAAAATTATTTTAATTGTAAATATGAAAATATGTTTTAGTTGTTTTGTGAATTTGAATTTAATTTGTCGTAAATATTTTTGTATAACAATTGTAAAAATTGGAATTGCTGCTCGCGCTAATAATTATTTTGTTGGTGCGAGAATTTTAAAACAACGAGGCATTCGCCGGGTCCGTCAATAACGGACACACGCGTGTTACGGAGGATCTCCGTGGTCAGTATTTTTACGTTTTAATTTGGAGAATTATTTTATTTGTGAATAAAAGTTTTTTGATTTCATTGTAAGTGAGTTTTATTATTAATTTGGATTTTTTTATATACAAAATTGAATGGTGGTAATTTGAAGACGGAAAAGTGTAAGTGCGAGGCATGTGAGGTGATTATCGCGCGCATTTGGTCAGCGGATACTGACAACGCTAAAAATGCAAATTATTTTATTAAAGAAACTAATATCGTTGATATAAAAACTTAATTATTTAGAATTTTGAGAAGCGGGTCATCTCAATATATAATATAAAACTACAGACCAATTACCTGCTTACCAACCATTTACAAAATTTTCACTTCCATTTTAGCATCAAAAATAGAAAACCACTGTAAAGCAATTGAGATTATGAACATTGAACAAAAAGGCTGTGTGAAAGGATCACAAGGATGTCGGGAACTGCTAATCGTTGATTTCCGCCTGGCATTCAGAATGTGAATGCCCGTTCTAAATTTAATTTTTCAAATAAATACGGTGGAGTTTTTGGAGTTATAACCCTATGAAATAGACAGAATGTAGAATTCTACGATCATTCATACATACATAGCCAACCGGTTTCCGTGATCTTATGAGAAATGCGCTCTCTACGCCTAATGCCGTATATAAACCGGAGACAAGAGTTCTGAACTCTTTGTATACGGAGCCTATCCGATATAGTCAGACAAAAGTGATACAGAACATCACAATAATTGAAACCGGATAGAATTAAGGAATCGCATAACATAACCTTCAGCTTCCTATTAAGAATGTGTCCGTTAGCAAATAGCAATTTTAAGCCCGCATATGATCTTTGCAAAATCCTATTAACATGAAGCGTAAATCTAATGTTTGAATCTAGGACAATTCCCAAGTTTCTCGTATTTAAGAAGAAAAAATTATTCGTTTTCGTAAGAAAAAGATTGCGTATGGCTAAAATATTTCTCACTGCTGAAAGTTTAAACCCACTTATGCAGATTGTTAGTACTGATACTTATAATTTTATAATATCGCAAGCCAAAAATCAGAGACTATGTTTACAAGGAAGGCGATATTCCCATGATGATAAAGTTTTAGCGTTGTCCTTATACAAGTCAAGCCCAAAGTCTCATCGCTTATTGAATCAAGTGTGTTTGCTTTACCACAGCGGCGGACTTTAATGAAAATGTTCAACAAAGTAATTTTTAATTGCGGGATTAACAAAAGGATTTTTGATCACCTCAAGGAAGTTGTCAAAAATATTAAAAGAACTGATAGATATTACACGTTAGTATTCGATGAAATGAGTTTACAACCGGGTTTATCGTATAATTCTGTTCTAGATGTTATCGAAGGTTTTGAAGATTTTGGGAAAAAACGCACCAATAATTTTGCTGACCATGTCTTGGTATTTATGGTACGGGGAATATTTAAGAAGTGGAAACAGCCTGTGTTCTATATATTCTGCCAAGGTACAACGAAAACACTCAATTTAGTAGTTAATTAAGACTGTAATTCGAGAAGTGCGGAAGCACTTAAGTGCGGAATACGTTCGGTCAGCATTCAGCCATGTCTAGATTGTGTCGTCTTGCAAATACTGTTTTTGTGCAACACAAAGAATTGGACTTTTTTCACGGAAGTGCAAGTAATTTTAAAAAGGAGATAATGGCATATTTCGATTCGGTTTAGTCTTGGTTATAGTACCTACATTTATTGTAATATTTTGTTCATATTGTCATTTAATGTTAATTATGTATTCTGGTAATGGTGTTTATCCGTTAGTATTAAATAAATAAATAAATAAAAGTTGTGGCTACTGTATGCGACCAAGGGCAAACAAATCAATCTGCAATTAATAGTTTGATTGAAGAAACTCAAACTCATTTGTTTAGACGTGGCTTACCCAATACTTATAAGGGCTTCCTTATAAGTATTCCAACAGATTTGATTCTGTTTGTAGATGTTTTATTTGACAGTATAAATGGTGGATCACTGCAGGCTCTAGAAGATAAACCATTACGTGATGCAATTACTCGCATTAGAAATATAACGCAAGGTCGAGTTAAATTTTTCTTCCCTAGCGAACCCATAGCTACTGGAGTGGCTAAAGAAATTCAAAAATTGGTGAAAGACTGCAACTTTTGCACTAATAAATTTAAATGTGACGCCGGTAGTGATTTTATGGATCTATTAAACAAAACGTGTGATATTTTTGAATTATGTTTACCAAGCTACTGTACTTTTCCCAACGTTGTAGACTGTAGAGGAACTATATAAAGTTGTATAACATCTTGCTGTCCCAAAATTTTCAAATTTTACATCACGTTACAGAGGTGAGATATTTTACATTATTTTTTGCTGCTTGATTGCCGAAGTACATTTTGTTTTTTCTCTCTTCAGTCCTGAAGATGAAGGCATAAATACACCTTCGAAATGTCGACAAAGTAACATGTTTGATTTTTGAGTCCGCATACCCAATATCCTGCTTCTCATATATAAAGTAGTTCAAGAAGCTAATTTGAATACCAATTCGTTTCATTATAATAAGCTCTGTTGAAAACAGAGTTGGGTAAGTACATACAAAAAGTACTTAAGTACAAAGTACAAGTACTTTCATAAAAATTTACTTAAGTACAAGTACAAAGTACTTGCTCTTCAAAATGTACTTAAGTACAAATTTGGTCAAGTACATTCAAAAAGTACTTGCAAGTACTTTTTATAAGTACTTTTGCAAATACTTTTTAAATCAACTTTAAATTTAGTTTAGTACCGAAATATACTGTAAAAAGATTAATGTGCAACAAATTTTGTTTTAATTAAAAAGCTGTTGTTTCTTTACAATAATAGTATATTACTGGCCAAGCATAGAAAATGATCCGTTACTGGGCGCGCAGCTATATTAAAAAGTGAGCGTAGCGAGCTTTTTAAAGCTGTAAGCCCAGTAACGGATCATATTTCGAGGCGAGGTGAGTATACTTTTTTATCGGAAAACATAAAATTATCAATTATATCAAATATTAAAAAATATTGTTTAAATTACAAATTGTGACAGATAAAACAAATTTAAACAATGTCATTAGAGCAACCCTCTATGGCGAAGTGCAATAAGCGATTGAATCATAATTAAATTGTTTGGCGATTGCCAGTTCGAATCCCACGTTGGACAAATTTTTATAATAGAATTTTTTTATAATATAAATGAATTGACTTGCAGAAGTAACAGAATCGACCATTAATAAAAACACATTACTGGTCGATTTTACATTATTAGTCGATTTGTGAGCTGACTAGGAATGTTTCGTTTTAGCTGCCGGGTGGACACTCGGAAAGCATCGCTTTCGTTATGTTTTCCGATAAAATAATGTTTTTCTCCAACCGTATTAAAAGCAGTACATTTTTAGTAGCATTACCTCAACTAAAAGTTGACGTTTTCGTTATTAATATAAAAATGCGAAAATTGCTAAGCAACACTTTTTTTTACGTGCACTAAATAGTATATTATACACTTAGGTTGAGAAGTAAGCCATTATTTACCGAGCAAGTTTATATCCTGAGGCGCGTAGCGCCGAAGGATATAATGTGCGCGGTAAATAATGGCCTTCTCAACCGAAGTGTATATAGGATTTTTTCTACCACTAGAGCTATTACCAATTTTTTCAACAAATTGTTGTTTACAAGTAGAATTTTTTTTGCGCGCTATAGATCTAAATTTTTGCATATGCTTTCCTACCGATAATTCCCGGGGGGTGAGTACGAGACGAGGGGGGAGAATTTTTTTGCTCAGTTTTTCGATATCTAGCGCCGTTCTTGAGTTATTACTAATTCAAAAAAATTTCGAATTTAAAATATTTACCCATTTCAAATGACTCTTGTTTTGTTTTTTTTTTATTTGACAGTTGATTTGGTAATTGGCATAATCTTAAAGTGATTTAGTTAAACGTGTTAATAAAATTTGTAAATGGGAGAAAATAGTGACGATTTTGATATGGAAGTGTGTACCCCACCGGAAGTTAGAGAAGCAGCAGCAATTGCGAGTAGTGATTTGTTGCCGGAAAAATCAAAAAGGTTGTACCTCAATGCATACACCGAATTTAAAAAATGGTGTAAAAAAAATAAAGCGGCTAAAATATCGGAAAATGTATTATTAGCATATTTTAAAGAAAACGCTGGATGCAAAAAGGTTTCAACATTGTGGGCAAACTACTCTATGATTAAATCGACTCTTCAAGTAAAAGAAAACATAGACATTTCCAAGTTTTTCAAACTCACTGCATTTCTAAAACAGAAAAACCGTGGCTATAAACCCAAAAAATCCCGTGTATTTACAAGAGAAGAAATAGATAAATTTATAATTGAAGCTCCGGATGATGAATATCTATCAAAAAAGGTAAATACATTTCATTATTATTTTGTGTTTAGTTTTTATAATAAGAACTATATTTTAGGCTATTGTGGTAATTGGGATAGCCGGTGCTTGCAGAACAGACGAACTGTGCAATATGGTTCTTGATGATTTAGATATCCGAGATGATATTATAATATTAAATATTCGTAATTCAAAGAATGGAACATCTAGGAAGTTTGTCATTGTTGAGCGTCAATGGATCAACGTTATTAAAAAATACTTAGCTAACAGACCAACTGATATGAGAAAGCTATTTATTTCATACCGTAGAGGTAAACATGTTAAACAAAATATTGGGCATAATACTATTGGTAAAGTACCCTATGTCATGGCTCAATATCTAAAATTACGAAATTCTGAGTTATATACTGGTCATTCTCTAAGGCGCAGCTCAGCAACGCTCCTGGCAGAAAATGGAGGAGACTTGTTAAGTCTAAAAAGGCACGGTGGGTGGAAGTCGGCTACAGTGGCTGAAGGATATATTGAGGAGTTAATTGCTGACAAAACAAGAATTGCCGAGTTAGTACAAAAACCTCCGTTATCCAAAGAAAATTCAAGTATTCCGTCAACTTCTTTTGCCCTTCCTTCAGAAAACTTCCAGACTACTGAAGATTTAGTGCCAATTGTGAATGAAGGTTCTCAAAATATGGGAGTTATTCATAATACAGAAATTACAATACCTGTTACAAATGTTAGTTCTGTTAATGCAGGAAATGCAGGAATACACATGATTTGTCATAACTGTACAATTAACTATAATTTTAAATAATTTTTTTTCTATATAATATAATTGTTATCATATAATATAAATTATCATACTGTTAAATGTAACAGTATTTAATTTTCGAGTTTATTTGGTTTTTGCTTAGAATTAAGTTTATAATAAAATTTATATTCCAAATTACTGTTTTGTTTTTTTTTGATTTGACAGTTGATTTGACATAATTAATTCGAGTTTTTTATAATGTTTAAAATAAAATTAATTTATTAAAAAAACGATTTGAATAGTTTAAATGCAATTAAATAGCTTCTCCTGATTATGCAAAATCGTTTTTAACCAAATTTGTCTTGTAATTAGTTACCAAACTATAGAAAAATATCAATATGCTCATTATTTACCTAGGTATTTTTTTATTATTCTTATTTACCTAGGTTGAGAAATTTTACTTCTCAATAGTGGAATGGGTGGGAAAATGGTGATTTCCCATACTAGTGGTAGAAAAAAAACTTTTTTGTGCATGACTTAAAAGTGATTTTATTTTTTACTATTTTTGTGCGCGATCGATCTAAATTTTTGCATATGCCTTCCTACCGATAATTCACGGGGGTGTGTCTGTGACGAGGGGGGAGAATTTTTTGCTCAGTTTTTTTATATCTAGCGCCGTTCTCGAGTTATTGCTAATTCAAACAATATAGAAAAAGCACTCTTCGAAATTATACAATTTTTAAATGTCAAAGTGACTTTTCTGATATTACATCAAATAATGTTTTAAAATTAAGTATTTATATTTTAAATTTTATTTAATTTTGGTTGGAGAAAAAGTAATATGTCTCATTTGGATTAAAAGTGTCTTTGTTTGACGTGCAATTATTGCATTCGCTCGGCTCCGCTGGCGCTCCGCCTTGCAAATGCAAAAATTGCTTGTCAAACAAAGTTTCACTTTTAATCCGAATAAGACAATGTACTATTATTTATATCAACAACTAAAGCAAATTACAAATAATTATGTAAATAAATCAATAATTTAAAAAATTCAAATTTGGTTATTTTATATATTCACTTTATTGCTTTTTAAAATTACTAATTTTTCAAAATTGGTGTCCGTTAATGAACGTCTTTTAAGAGCGTTTATATTTCTGCACAAATTAATGCATAATAATTCAATAAAGGTTGTTTTTCTCCAACCGTATTAAAAGCAGTACATTTTTAGTAGCATTACCTCAACTAAAAGTTGACGTTTTCGTTATTAATATAAAAATGCGAAAATTGCTAAGCAACACTTTTTTTACGTGCACTAATAGTATTTTATGTAATAAGTACGCAAAACATGGTTTTGGCGGACGAATCGTAATTTTCCGGACGAGGCGCTAGCCGAGTCCGTAACATGAAGATGAGAAAACAGCACTACTGCCGTAAATGAAGATGTAATGCTGACGTATCTTCATGAAAAGTCAAAAACTTTGAAAGCATCGACTTTGTGGTCAAAATTTTCAATGCTCAAAGCTACTCTTTTGATAAACATTGAAAATTATTCAAAAGTGACAGCGTTTTTAAAAAGGCAATCCGTGGGATATGAAGCTAAAAAATCTAAAGTCTTTTCAAGAGACATAACTTTTGTTGGGTTGGGTAAAAAAAGTTGAAAAAATTCTGAGAAATATATTTAGTGGGGTACACGGAGTAATATACATAAGTTAGGAGAGTGCACTCGTTCAGTTATAGTGGTTATATAACGCACGCTTGAAAAGAGAGACGGCGCGAGACAGAGAACTCATCGTTAGACCGTTCATTTCACCGAGTATAGCCTGCAAATCATATAGTTTAAAGCATTTTCCACAATTAAACTAGGCACCTTCAACGTTTCATTCTATTTATTATTTTTTATTGATATTATTCATAAACTATAAAGTATTACTTACTACAAAAAACTAAAAATATTAATATTTAATTACATAAGAAGTAGAAATAACATCAATTTGAATACCAGTCGCTAAAATAATTTTCAGTTTGCAATTTGAATATTTTATTTTTCTCCTTAAAGTTCGATTTAGTTTTTAATTCCGTGCCTTTGAAGTATTACCTTTTCAACAATTAGTGTTTTAGCGTAAAATATTTACTTTCTATATTCTATTGATAATAAGGAATCCTGGTTAAATTTACTTCCAGTGCCCTTGCATTCCGAGATAACGTTTGTTTTGCATGGCGGGATCCACAAAACACATTGCAATATTCGTTTAGTCTGTGTAAAGCATTCATTGTTAAATCATTGTTGACTAAAAATATTGTTAAAAATATGGGCTACAAATGTTTTGTGCCTTATTGTCGTTCGGGATATGCATCCTGTAGCGAAATTGTATCTTTATTTTCACCCCCTAAAGATCCTGAGTTGTTGAAAATTTGGATTAAAAATATACCCCGTGGTGAAAAAATTTTGTGTCGAAAAGACCGAGTTTGTGCGAAACATTTCGATCCTAAATATATTGTCAGAGAATGGAAAAATCACTTAATTAATGTAAGTTTGTTTTAGTTAATTACACGGTTATGTATGTACAATGTGTATATAGGTGATGTATATAAGGTATGTATAGTTAAGCAAATTCATGTCTTATAGATTTATTAACATAATTTATGTAATGTGTCTTAATTTTTTAAAATTCGGTTCACAAATAAGGCCAGAAAAAAATATTTAAAATTAGACTAATTTAACTTCAAAAAACACAAAAGGACAAAAGTAAACATAAACCACAAAATGTTATTACCGATTTCATTAATTATTTTGTTGGTTTACAATCTTAGAATACGAAGTTTTTAATAATCACCAAAATATTCTGATTATAGAAATATTGAACTATCAATAAAATAAATTTTGAGGTGAATTTTAATTTTATGCAAATTGTCCATTCTTATATACATAATTAAATATTAATACTCTTATTTTATATAATTGGTAATACATTATAGTTCATAAATAATATCAATAAAAAACAATAAATGTAATGAAACGTTGAAGGTACCTAGTTTAATTGTAGAAAATGCTTTAAACCCTATAAAATACATGGTTTGCAGGCTATACTCGGTGAAATGAACGGTCTCACGATGAGTTCTCTGTCTCGCGCCGTCTCTCTCTCCAAGGCGTGCGTTATGTGGCCAAGCGTTAGCCGGTCGCTAGATACCAAGCAACCTCTCCTAACTTATGTATATTACTCCGTGGTGGGGTAGAAAACGAGAAAAAAGTTTCGGCCAAATCGAAAAGGGTCGGGTTCAAAAGTGGTCGATTTGGCGTGGAATGCCCCATATACATACTCCTTGACTAAGCGCACTAAAGTTGTTTGTTATCAGTTACGGATTGTTGGCTGCACTAGCGGGTTCTGAGTAGTTCTGTGGACACTACCTGCACTACACTACCTGAACTGGATTGTCATAACAAACACAGCTAATATCAAAAAGCTTGCAAAAACCGTGGTGTGAATATAGTATGGTGTGCTGGCGCGCATACTGGCGATAGCCTGTGACGTCAGTTTCGAGGCGCTCGGGCGATATTAACGTACAGTTTCGCGTAGTAAAGCCCAATTCCGTTACCAGAGTTTAATTAAATTATGAATTACCTACTAATATTTTTCGACAATTTGGAACTGAATTATTATAATTTAAAGATCTTTGGTTATATTAATTTTATAATAAAAGTTAACAGAGCATTAAAATTTAAACGGCGACTTAAGACAAAACAGACCAATAAAAAACATTAGTTTTAGTCGTCTTTTAAATTTTAATGTCCTGTTAACTTTTATTATGAAATTAGCCCTAATAGGAAAAGTAATAAAATCTTTAAATTTATTGTTGTAGAAATAAATACACATATGAGACCATCAAGTTTATTTATTTATTTGTAAATTTCTTCGACATTTTTTTTTTCAATCTTCTTTTAGAATTTTCAAAACTGATTTTTTTATTAGCATGTCTGAGCCTGATGTATGTCCTTGTTCTAATTAAACATAAAGTGACATCGTTTGGAAATTTGTTTGAAATTTCAAGAGATGCCGTTTTAACTTTATCCAATAGTTTAATAAAAATATTGCATTTTTTTATATAGGTATATGAGAATCCCATGGCAATTAAATTCTTATACCTCGTTGACATCTTTACCAACATTTCTTTTTATAATTTCATACTTTTTCTTAAAAACAAAAGTTGCTATTTAGGATTTTTTAAAAATAGTAATAAATTTAGTCAGTAATAGGGTAGATTTTCATTAAAATTAATAGATTTATATTGTAATTAATAAAAATTAATAGATTTATATTGTAATAGCTATTGATATATAATAAATTGTAATAGCCCTGATAGACGAGAATGAAAAATATTTGAAACCGCCTCGAAGCTGACGTCACACAGTGGGGCCAGATCGAAAATATGTGGCCAAAATATGAAGGACTTCTCTGATTTTTATGAAATTTGGAATACATAGGTTTTTGGGGTCGCTGATTACGAATATCATATCAAAAATTAAAAAACAAAATGGCGGATCTAATATGGCGGACTTACATATGAAAATGATCTTTAATTTCTGCAGAACTTGGTATACGTAGGTTTTTGAGGTCGTTGATTACGAATATCATATCAAAAAATCCAAAAACAAAATGGCGGATTAAATATGGCGGACTGACATATGAAAATGATGCTTAATTTCTGCAGAACTTGGTATACGTGGGTTTTTGGGGTCGCTGATTACGAATATCATATCAAAAATTAATTTGATATATCCCTTCGAAACAATAAAATTATTATTGTCGTTTTATTTTAATCAACTTCTTCATGCATTACGAGAATTACATAATATATGCATTATTGCATGTATTATTTTCTCATTTTTCATATAAGTTAATTACGCTTGGGGCACTCCGGGGCAGGTTTTTTTTTTCAGATTCTATTAAAGACAAGTCTTACCTACAATCTGAAAAAAAAAACTCCGCCCAACAACGTCCGACAGTGCACTTTAATCAACTTTGTTTGTCAATTTTTGTACGTATTTTTTACGTTATTTTGCATTTAAAAAATTGATAAAGATTATATTCATATATTACAATTATATAATTTTCTAAAGTACTAAATAATATACATACTTTCACCTAAAGATTCCATTTTGTAGATTGAAAATCGGACAAAATTTGCGCCTTTGGTCACGCTTTATCTAGCGCTATGAAAAACTTGCTTCAAAGCTTGTACTACCTGCGCGTTCAAAGGTCGCTGTTCAATTGCTTATTGTGGGCCAGGTATATACATTCGACTCCTTTAAATTATGTCGTTAGACCCTTTGAGTATTAAGGTTGGTTTATGCAAGACGCCGACGCACGCACCGCACGCACTGCACGCAAGCAAATAAAGTTGAAACATTGAATTTCTGTAGTAGCGTTCATGGTACTATTATGGTAATAGTACCATGGTAGCGTTTATGCACGTCGCTGACGCGCGTGACGTGCGTGCATAACCTCGAAATTTATTTTATCTTTGGTTTTCATTGCAGCGTGTAACGCTAGGAACTTTTCAAGTTATATTATTGTTGTGGTACAATTTTTTTAAATTTAAAATTACGAAAGTAATTTATTATAAATCTTATTTTTGCAGATGATGTAAAGTAAATTTTTGTTCCTCATTTTATTTTACTAATTTATTTTTCTAAAATTAAAATTATTAGATATTAATAATAAATTAAAAATAAAAATATCAATTATAATTGTTACCTTAGCTTATAATTGATATTTAATTTTTAATTTATTTTTCATTATTGTGATATTTTCTAGAAATAATAATAGCACGATGAAAAATTATCGACCCTAAAGCTTAACTTTCATGCTCACCATATTTTGGGTCGAAAATACCTACAAAAGAATCCAGTCCATCTTTCTGATTTATTAGAAATAATAATATTTGATTATCTGATTTAAAAAAATTTTAAATAATGAAATAAAATAGCATTAGCGCCATCTACCGTAATGTAAATTTATTCTAATTTGTAACCAGAAAACGCACTAGAACGCATCAAACGCATTCGAACTGCATAAACCAATATTTTTGTGCGGCGTTTTGTGCGGGGCGTTTCATGCGTGCAGCGCGTGCGGTGCGTGCGTCGGCGTTTTGCATAAACCAACCTTTACTGTACCTAACTGTATATTTAAATTTCTTAAAAATAACACTGCATTTTTTCTATTTTGGCCGCGGATTTGCGATCTGGCCCCACTGTGCGTCATGCGCAAATGGGAACGAAACTGGGACGGCTAGCAAGCACACCATATACTATATTCACACCACGGCAAAAATCATTTCAAATAGAGGAAAGCAATAATAAATAATTATTATTAAGATTACTCATGTTAATGTTATGTATTTACAAAGGGTATGTATACATACTCTTTGGTATTTATCAACTTACGAATTATTTTTATAAACATGTTGATTTGATGACGATGTCAGTTTAGTGGTGGATGAGAATTTTTACACCATAAAACACTTAAATTAATAATATCCACTAGCAATTACACAAAACTACAAAAAAATATTAAATTTCTACACTTTTAGACGAAAATATTAGTAGCCATATTTAACAAACGTTGTCGACAGGTTGTTGTAGTACAAACCCCTTCCACAATTTCATAGGTCAATTTGAATTGATACACACAGAGCCACCTGGTATTAGCGTTCACAACTTTTCGACCGAAGTTCAATTTTTTGTATAATTTGTATGGCTGATTAATAAATTTGTAGGTTATATATCAAATGTCATTCAAACTGTAAATAATATGTTTTGTGATTCAAACGTTCCGTTCCGTCGATTTATAAATGTAACAATATTTTACAGTATGTTTGTTATATTCCAGTGCGTCTACGTTTGCAGTCCGTCAAACTATAAATCCAGCTTTATAGTGCATAAAAATGTAAGAGGTACTAATCCAAATTGAGCAGTAGAACCAATTTTTCAAAACTCGACATCTACGATATACAAATGTTTCAGAAGAAGATTTGAATCCGCGGTTTAAACTGCACTGATAGAAAGATTTTTTAATATTTACTAAGATTCGTTAACATTTAATAAGATTTGTTAATATTTAATAAACGATTTGTTAACGGAAATTTTTTAATAAATATTTATTAACAGTTAACAAATTATTTATTAGAGCGTTGAATGATAAGTATTACAGAAGGAGCATCGTGTGTTCGTGTGTTAATATTTGTCGCATATAAAAGTATGGAAATCTTTATACGTTATCTGTGTTTGCATACAAAAACGTAAAATCTACTTGTAGAATACTTTTTCTATTTGAATTAAAAATAATTTTTTATCAGTTATCACCACCGATGTTGCCGGTTTTCAATGGTGCTAGGTATAGTGCTTTTTGGTGCTTCCCAGGAAAGATGAATTATAAGTTTAACGTGTGTATCTGTAGCATCGTAGCTCCGAAACGAATGAACCGATTTTGATTTAGTTTTTTTTGTTTGAAAGATGACTTGATCGAGTGTTCTCAGCTAGTATGTTGCAAAAAAATTTGTTCAACCATTTAAAAAAATCGTGAATATTTTTGAAAATGTAAGAGGTCATGTTACAAGTATGACGGCATTATTAAGTGGGTGATAATACGACTTACTATAAATAGTATTAGTATTCCTTTCTTTCTCATAACAATTTTAATTCTAATATAAAAAATTGTTAATAATTATAATATCAAGTTTAAAAAGGAATGAAATAAAACTTAAATTAAAAATTAAAAAAAACCCAGACACAAAAAAACCTCTGAAAAGTAAATAGTCAAGTCCATGGACCACCAAAAGTCGTCTAGAAATGACTTCTGTTAGCTCTTAGGAGTTAAAAGCTGAAACTTATTTAAATTTGTTCCTTAATCCCTAAATAACAAAACGGGTCGTCAAGAATTCGTCCTGTGCGGGGGGTATAGGGAGAAAATTGCAAAAATAACCCCAAAAACAAGTTGACGTTATTTTAATCAGTAAAACAAAAGGTACATCATTGTCGTTTCAAAATATTGAAAAATAAATCTAAAGGGTTTAAATTCAATTTTGAAACTGCGCTATTACTGTGAAAAGATATGGAAAGACATGAGTCCAACAAATCCAGGTGCATTTCGCCAGCAACCCCCCTTTTCGAATTTTGGATCCAAAATTGTCTAAATCAGGGGTGGCCAACAGGTCGATCGCGATCGACCGGTCGATCGCGACTGTTAGTCCAGTCGATCGTGGCAAGGCAAAAAATATAAATACGTAGTGTTTTTTCTCTTAATAAAATAAAAAATGCTACATGATTGTGTACTGAACTATGCTGTTTCATTTAATATTTCTAGAAGTATGTAATTGGTAGATCGCACAGGGTCTCGTTAGTGAACAAGAGATCTTGGGTTCAATCAAGTTGGCCACCCCTGGTCTAAATCGTTTGTACCTTCCTTATTTTCGTGTGTACTCGCATTTTGTTTTTAAGATATTTTAAAATACCTAAAATAAGTGCATTTCCCCAGCCCTTCCCATTTCGAATTTTGGATCAAAAATAATCTAAATCCTTTGTACCCATTTGTACCTTTACTTTTACTCAAGTTACAATTTTTTTTACTATTAATTTCTCTTTTTTTTAAATTACTAAATATTTCAAAATTTCTAATATTGACATTTCGCTAAATTTTTAAAACAAACATTTTATTTGCAAGGTTTAATTAGTTTTATACCTCCGATATGGATTATGGAAGCAAATATCTACAATTAGGTCATTTTTAGATTTTAGGTTTAGATTAAGAAAGTACATTTAGTTTATTTATTTATTTTTAGTTAGTTTTAGGTAAGTTAGAATTTCCAATATTTTTAGAATAATTTTTATGCTTCTTTGTTTGTTATATGAATTTTTATTAATATTTTTTTAAGTTTTGAAGCAAAACTTCGTTGAAGTCGGAAAAGCTTTATGCTTTTCAACAGTGGGTGTGTTAAATTTACAACTTTTGTGTCGAAGCATATTGCCATTCAAACTCAAAGGAAAAAATCGGATGTGGCCATGCCCATAACTTTATCATACTTTTAAATAATAATAAATTTAAAAAATTATTATTTTGGAGGAAAATAATTATAATAAAGAAATAAAATTTAAAAAATAAGGAAAATTTTTTTTTAATTTGTAAAAACTACAAGACCTTTAAAAAAAAAAGACTTTTTTCTACAGACTACAGACCGCATGTGCATGATAAACGTAGCTCGCTTAAAATAGTAAATAGTAGGTGAATTGTGGAGAATTAAACTGTGGAAAGTGAATAGAAGTTATCGTGAAAGTGATTCTGAAGTACGAAGGTGTTGACTTGGAGATAAAGACTTAATTATATAAGTAAGTTAATTGTATTTAAAAGATTGATAAGTGAGGTCTTAACCTTATTTCGTCTTAACCAGACGAAAGTTTCCGAGGTGTCGAACCGAACCAAATCTTTAACGCGAAAAGTACAACCCTCCTATCATAAGAACTGTGGAATAGGCAACACAACATACGTAGAGAAACCAAACACTGTATAAGCACCAAGAACGGTAAGAAACCAAATACGGTACCATAACGGCGAAAAACCAAACACTGTATCATACCGGCGAGAAACCATTTGCAGAATGAGTACTGAAAAGCACCAAGAAGGGCGCACGTCTGCCAGTTACGGCAGCGACGGTTCAACAACGGACGAAAGTAGAAAGAAAAAAATGAATGAATACGATATCTTTAGAATGAGTAAGAAGGTATACAGATCACCAACGCAGAAGCGAAATGCCGCAAGCGATGGAGACGAGAGAGGCCAAGGGAGCATCGAGAAGGCGAAGTCACCCAAAGAGAATAATACATGAATGGAAAATTCAAGGATTGAAGACAAACTAGACCGCCTTACACAAATGATGTCAAAATTCATGTCAGATATGCAGTCGAACGTCGAAGCAATCAAACAGGAAGTTGGCGAGAAAAAAGAAGTTGCAGATATTAAGATGGGAAATAAACAGTCAAATAAAGACCTGCAAGAAGTAAAAGCAGAAAACGACCAAAATGTAAGAGAGGTAAGAAAGGAAGTAGAAAGACTGGAGTTGAGAAATATGGAACTGGAATGCCAAATGGAAAGGATTGAGAGAGAGAGAGAGAGAATAAGAAACAACTTAATTATGACTGGAATTGCAATAGATGAAAATGAGCCGGACAAACTAAGAATGGCGGTGAATAATTTTATCAGAGAAAAAATGGGAGTGTCGACAGAAATTAAGACTACATATAAGATGGGCAACAAAAGATGTGTAATTGAATTGAGCAAATGGAAAGATAAGATGAAGACACTGAAAAACAAATTCAAGCTAGCCGGAAGCGATATATATATTGCGATGTTCTTTTAGTAAATTATAATTTTAAAACTTTAATTAAATAAAAACACTTTTTAAAAACTTAGGGCCAATTTCATAATAAAAACGTTAACGTCCGCTTAACTAAAAGATCGCTTTGTATAACGAGAGACTTAAAATCTCTGTTAAAAAAATATTGCATTTCATAATGATTTTAAAACTACTGTTAAGTAATTGTGCTGTTAGAACTACAGATGATATAATTGAACTAAAAACTATAAAATGTAACCCATGGACCCTTTAAATGAACAAACGAATGAATAAATATTAACTAAGAGGTCTGTAGAATAACGTCAAAATCAATGCGCTTGTGTCATTTTAGGTTAAAACACGAGTATAACACACAAACTTCAAATAAACGTTGGTTATGTTTAACAGGCATCTTAAGTATTTAATGCGCCAAAATCGACGACTTAAGTTGAAACTCCATTAACTATCAGGTCGGCGTTAAAATTGATTATGAAATTCATTTTTGTTTTAAGTCGCCTTTTAACTTTAAGAGCCCTGTTAACTTTTATTATGAAATTGGCCCTTAAACTCAAAACTTTAATTAACTTAACTTAAAACTTAAATTCAATTGGAACGGACAAACACACGTCCGCTCGCTTGGCTGTCGGCCATCAAAAAGCATATCTACACATTTTCCATTTTACAAACTTAACAATAAATAATACCAACTTAACATTTTTGAACGATTTAAAATAAACAGATCGATTAAAATTATTTACAACACAAAATTTATTTTCAAAAATTATACAATTATTTTTATCAACCTAATTAACTAATTTTGAACATGACATTTTACCCCCTAGACTTTAGGATAGAAAAACATAATTTTTCTAATGAAAAATTACACCAAACTAAATATTTCAAACTAAAAATTTTTAAAACTCACTACAATATTTTTATACAAATTTACAAAATAATTAAATCCTCAAATATTTACAAATCAACACAAAATTTACCAAATTCATCTTATATTTACGAATTACCAAAATTTTTCAAAAAAAAACCAATCAATCAAAATATTTACAGAATTAATTCATAATTACAATAATTTTCAAATTTTCACTAATATTTACAATATGTCAAATTAAATACCTTAAATTTTTCAAAATAACCAAATTTTAAATTACATTACAACAAATTTTTAATTTAATAATAAAAACAATCCCTTAATGAAATAAAATGTAAACATTTTTGAAACTAATTAATTCCAAGCAAATCTGAGTTATAATTTTCATCCAGTTTTAAATTTCCTTCCAAAATAATAATTTTAATTAGAAAACCTTTTCTTCGATGATTAGCAATAACATTTCTCAAAATACAACTTAATTTTCACATGTTACTTGTTTCACGTCGGCAATTCAAATTTTTTATAATTTCTTTATCAAAATTTACGTTTTCTTTAATAAATGGCTACTGTTCTCTTCAAAATAACTACCCCCGTTTCAAAATCTCAAATACTCTCAAAATACATCATCAATACAATATCAATTATCAAATTACTTATATCATCAACTACAACCCTTAAATTTCAACATTACAACATTTCAAATTCCAAACAGTATATTAATTATCAAAATTATCAATTTAAATTAAAAATCTTTATTATAATGATCCTTGCCTAAATTTTACTTGTTCCATGTTTTTAATCAAATCCCAATCTTGAATTATGTTTATAGCTCCTGTTTTTAAATCATCTTAATTATATTAATTTTGAAATCCAATCTAGTTCTTAATCATCATTGTTCCTTATTAATTTTAGTTAGTTTCAAATTTGTGTTTTTACACGTAAATAAATTTTTATCAAAATGTTATCATTTGAAAGAATATAAAATACAGTAAAACCCCTATAACTCGACACAAACGGGACCCATTTCCTGTCGAGGTAAAGGGGTCGGTTTAAATTTCATAACAAAACGTGTTTACGTGCCTTTGAAGCTGCTTACATATCGCGTTACTCTTGATTATATGATAAGTTAATATCAATTTATTTGCACTATGTACTTTCCATAGAAAACTTGATGGTTTAATTTAAAAAATACAATTTTATTTTAATTAAATTTAATTAGATTAATACAAATTAAGTTTTATAAACGTATTGTTTTACCCCTTGATAATATTTAGATCAACGAAAAAGTACATTTCTTAGAAAAAATTTATGTTTTCCACTTTCCATTTGTAATTAATTAAACAAGAAGTTAAAACAACCAAAACAAATAAAAAGTCCCAAAATAACTAATATTTCAATTTTTATAAAATTAAATTACACGGAATATGATACTGCACTTGCTTGCATTCTAACACAGATCAAACACATCAGTATGCGAGTTTTATTAATGCGACTTGCATTAAAGGATCCTAACTGCTGACGTACAATTATTCATACGAGTTTATTTATTACAATAATAATAAAATATTTCCACCCTAACCATAAAAATTTGTATTTTGTGATGCGTTTGATGCATTTTATGAGTGGAATAATCTTTTTCAAATTTAAATTACATACGATTTATGTTTAATTATTGCATTACAAATATTATAGTACTACCATATTTTACACCTAAGTAAATATAATGTAAGTCCAAGTTGTTTTATTACAAATTACAAATTGTTTTATTGACACCATGGTCCAAAATTCCCCACTAATGATCGTATACAGAAAATGTAAGTATTTTATCACGTAGGTCACGTACTAGGTAATTAATATATCTGCATATAATGTTTCACCTCCGAGTTGCGATGAGATAAGGCACACAACAATCTGTCGACTACATAGCAAAATTCTCAGAATTGTCGAGCTAGAGGGGGTCGAGCTAGAGGGGTTCTACTGTAATTTTAAATTTTACAATTGAAAAATAATAACGTTGCACTTTTAAAATGTTAATACAATAAACCACTATCTATAATCAGCCATGTTTTTAATTAAACTCTAATGATGAAAACTAAATTTTATTTTTAACCACAAATGTTTATCAAAATCCATTTTCGCGCTTTTCATAAATAATTTAATGTAATGTTTATTAAATTATAAAAGCATACAAAAATCACCTCACCACTTATACTTCCAGCGGCCTAGTCTCCCAATGGCTTTGAGATGCGACCATCTTTCTCCCTCGACTGCTCCTGTTTTTACTTCTCCGTCCATCCTGGATTCAAGTTTCCCTCTTTCACGTCTGTTGGCACGTGGTCCAATCAACTTCCTCCTCCAAGAATTCACTTTTCTTTCATGTCCATTTCCTATTTTCGTCGTCACCTGCACATATCTATTTGTCCCATATTATTTTACCAATTTTTTAAATTTTAACTGTTTAATTTTTTCATTTTTAAATTTTTCATTTTCTTTTTTATTTAAATCTTCATTTCCTAAATTTTTATTTTCTTGAACAATTAAATTATGATTTTCTAAATTTTTCTTCTGAATAATTTCATGCCTTAATTTTATTATGTCCGTATCATGGTTGTTTATTTTTTGATGTAATTTTGTTTCTGATTTTTCCCATATTTCCATCATATTATCTAATTTATTATTTAATTTTTTATATTGTTGGTTGAAATCTTCTCTTAATTCCATTTTCATTTCCGTCATGTTTTTGTTTATTTTAGTGTCCATATTGTTTATTTTAGTGTCCATATTGGTCATTTTAGTGTCCAAATTGGTCATTATCTTCATTAGATCGTCTAACGTGGTTTTTGTTTCTTCTTTCTGTTCTACGCCCATTTGAGTGCTATTCGCATTCGGATTAAATCGCGGGCTATCCACTTCTTGAATACTTGGTTGTTTTTCCATTTTTCCTTTCAATCCGTTTTAACTTTAACAGCACTGAGCATGACTATAAGTAGCACGAAGTTTAACCACAGACCAATACACAAAATAACATGGATGAGACCGGGAGCAAATAAAAATGAAGAAGGAAGCCAGATAGACCACGTCTGTATATCGAGAAAAGGTTCAACATCTATCAAAGACGGAAGAACTTCCCGAGGGGTAAATGTGGATTCCAACCATTACTTAGTGATCGCAAAGTTAGCGCACATAAATATCCACAAAAGAAGAAGAGATGAAAACAAAAAACTAGCACTGGAAAAATTTGTGGATGTGAAGATTAAGACAAAATACGCAGAAGAAACAGACAGAATAATTGATAACATAGAAAAAGAACAGGACATAGACAAAGAGTGGGAAAACATTAAAATGACAATGCAAACAAGTGCAGGGAGAACAATAGGGTTTCGGAAACAAACAGCACATAAAAAATGGTTTGATGAAGAATGCGAAGAGATGGCAGATGGTAAGAAAACAGCAAACTTGACATGGATGAAAACAAAAAGAGAAGAGGATCGAACCATATATAAAGAAAAAATGAAGGAGGCAAACAAGATGTGTAAGAAGAAGAAAGACAAATGGAATAATGACATCATGAACGCGATAGATGAGGAGTGTAAGAATAACAACGTTAAGACATTTTATCTTGGAATGAAACAACAGACAAGAAAACGCAAAGTAAACACTAGGACAATAAAAGATGAGAACGGAAAAATCGGTGAAAATGAAGAAGAAATTAAGGAAATATGGAGGAGACACTTCCAGAATCTGTTGAACCAGTCAGACGGCGAAAACGGGTCGGTAGAAACCGAAGAACAATCAGAAGGAACAATACTACCAGAACCAACATACTGCGAAATAAAAGCAATACTGAACAAGATAAAAAATGGAAAAGCACCAGGAAGAGATGAAGTATGCGGAGAGCTGATAAAGAATGCAGGTGAAGAAATACAACAAAGAATATACGATTTGATTCTTGAAATTTGGAGAAAGGAGGAAATGCCGAAAGAGTGGAAGTCAGGAAGAATAGTACCAATTCACAAAAAGGGAAATATAGAAGAATGCCGAAACTATAGAGGAATAGCCCTATTACAGGTGAGCTACAAGATCCTGTCGACACTCGTTCATAACAGACTAAAAAATGAGATCAAAAACAAAGTCGGTGAATACCAACATGGTTTCAGAGAGGATCGATCAACGATAGATGCCCTACATGTAATGAAACAAATAACCGAAAAAGCTTATGAACACAATATAGGATTACATCTGCTATTTATCGACTTTCAACAGGCGTTTGATTCGGTTAAACGCGAAAAGCTATTTGAGCAACCCCACGAACAAAATAAAATCACTTTTTACATGTATATCGTACAATATTTTTTATACAACTTCTTTATATTGAATTTAAAAACGATTTGTTGTTTTTGAGTAGATATTTTTTTTGCGCGCGATCGATCTAAATTTTTGCATATGCTTTCCTACTGATAATTCATACGGGGTGAGTACGAGGCAAGGGGGGAGAATTTTTTGCTGAGTTTTTCGATATCTAGCGCCGTTCTCGAGTTATTGTTAATTCAAAAAATTTCAAAGTAGGTGCTTCTGTTATTCAAAAAATTTCATAGTAGGTATTTGTATTAACAATTGAAAACTGTTTATAGTAACTTCAGATACCGTATCGTGTGCGTTTTTTAAAACAGTTCGTATTGAAATGGATTGTGATAAAACCGAATTTTTTATTGAGGATGGTTCCTCTGTTAATACTGATACCGCTACCGGCGCCGTTCGTCGAGAAATTGAAGAAGCAGCTGGTAGAGCGACATTAGATCTGCTGCCAAAGAAATCGAGACAGCAGTATGATATCGCCTACAACCGATTCATGGAATGGTGGAACCTAAACAAGGTTCAAGGAAAGTTCAGTGAAAATGTGTTCCTAGCTTTTTTCGAAGAAAAATCCAAGTTGTGGAAATCGTCGACATTATGGTCTAATTTTTCTATGATAAAAGCCGGTTTGAATATCAAGAACGACGTAGACATAGGAAAATACTATAAGTTAATAGCCTACCTAAAAAGAAAAAGTGTTGGATATCATCCAAAAAATATCGTCACTCTCTGCCGCAATACCTCCAATCACAAGCACA
Organism: Cantharis rufa; assembly: GCA_947369205.1. Classification (NCBI taxonomy): domain Eukaryota; kingdom Metazoa; phylum Arthropoda; class Insecta; order Coleoptera; family Cantharidae; genus Cantharis; species Cantharis rufa. The sequence goes on from OX376303.1 coordinate 36,268,569, forward strand.
CCAAATTTTGTCCGGAGATACGATGACATAATGTTCATTTTTGTTTTCTAGTGTGGTAGCCTTAACAAAGATATCGGTAGCCCTGGCAAAGATATCTATATGTATCACCCCTACCCTAAATCTATCTATAAAAGTTTTTTTAACAAAATCTAAAATGAAAAAATATTTTTATTTTTGTACGCCACTGAATTTTTTCCAAAATTTTTATATACGTCACATAATACCGTAAGAAGTCACAAATAAAATTTCTCCAAGATTGGTACAACAAATTTTTTCGGTCATCTAGCGGATTTTTCGAAAATAAATTTTTGTAAATTACTGACTGCCGATTTACTGATTCTGAAAACATTTGCGAAAAAATTTAACAAACAGCCTAAACTTGGTCGCTACCTAGTGGCAGAACCTTTTACTTATAAAGTAACGTTCCGTCAGTCCGTACGACGATATTATAAAATATTTCCCACCAAACCACCTATTTTTGTATTCTAAAATAAATTGTTAAAAACCCTAAACTCAACTCTTATGCTGCACTCGGTATACAAATCAACATTAACCTAATTTTGACACATATGTCACAAAATTATGACGTTTATTAAAATTTTGAATATATTGTTTTATTTTTGCCAGCCATCTGACAAATTCTCACAAAAAATATATAAATTAAGATTTCAGTTAATATTTTCTATAATTTTTCTGACCTGCCCCGCCCTGTTACAATTGGCTCGGTTTGTTTTCTCACCAATACTTATACTTTCAAAGCTCCATCGACACACCAAATTTTAGCTGAATCGGTTAAACATTTCCGGAGATACGACGACATTTTCATTTTTTTTTATTTTTTATATTGTGGTGGCCCTGGTGAAGATTTCTCTGGCAAAACCTTATTTTCACCATTCCAGCCCACGAGGCATACGTCCAATAAGTTTGAGTGCAATCGACGTGCAAATGCCGGAGAAAATCGATCGACAAAAACTTTTTTCATGTTTTTGCCAAAAAAGTTAATTTTATTTTTTTCATGTTGCATTACTGATTTCTATCGAAGGATTACATATGCTCTCATATCCATTAGGATCAATGTACCTACGTACCAAATTTGGGTAAGATCCCTTCAGCATTTCTTGAGTTATTCACTCTTAAAGTTTCAACTTTGACAACTTGTGATTTTTGACAGACGACAGGTAGAAGATTAATTTTACCTATTCTGGATAAAGCCTTTTAAGGCCTTTAAAATAACATATCGCAAGACAAAATATTTTTTAAAAATCCCGTATTATTTTCTTGTGGTGGCACTCCTGATTGATAGATCGCGACGAAAACCTTATTTTCACCTTTCCACCGTGAACCCTACCACCATACCAAATTTGGTCGTAATTGGTTGGATGGTTCGGAAGCAAATCGATCGACAAAATTTGACGACCGACAGACAGACAGACCGACACAGAAATTTTTATTTTACTTTTTGCAGATCTTTACGTTTCTGAACACGGTGATCTCGAAAATGCAAAAAAAAAAGTTGAAATTTTTTTTCGATTACCATACCTCCAATTTTTACCTCCAATCAATTTTAAAAAAAAATTGGAGGTATGGTAATCGAAAAAAAATTTCAACTTTTTTTTTTTGCATTTTTGAGATCACCGTGTTCAGAAACGTAAAGATCTGCAAAAAGTAAAACAAAAATTTCTGTGTCGGTCTGTCTGTCGGTCTGTCTGTCTGTCTGTCGTCAAATTTTGTCGATCGATTTGCTTCCGAGCCATCCAACCAATTACGACCAAATTTGGTATGGTGGTAGGGTTCACGGTGGAAAGGTGAAAATAAGGTTTTCGTCGCGATCTATCAATCAGGAGTGCCACCACAAGAAAATAATACGGGATTTTTAAAAAATATTTTGTCTTGCGATATGTTATTTTAAAGGCCTTAAAAGGCTTTATCCAGAATAGGTAAAATTAATCTTCTATCTGTCGTCTGTCAAAAATCACAAGTTGTCAAAGTTGAAACTTTAAGAGTGCATAATTCAAGAAATGCTGAAGGGATCTTACCCAAATTTGGTACGTAGGTACATTGATCCTAATGGATATGTGAGCATATGTAATCCTTCGATAGAAATCAGTAATGCAACATGAAAAAAATAAAATTAACTTTTTTGGCAAAAACATGAAAAAAGTTTTTGTCGATCGATTTTCTCCGGCATTTCTGCGTCGATTGCAATCAAACTTATTGGACGTATGCCTCGTGGGCTGGAATGGTGAAAATAAGGTTTTGCCAGAGAAATCTTCACCAGGGCAACCACAATAAAATAAATAAAAAAAAATTAAAATGTTGTCGTATCTCCGGAAATGTTTAACCGATTCAGCTAAAATTTGGTGTGTCGATGGAGCTCTGAAAGTATAAGTATTGGTGAGAAAACAAACCGAGCCAATTGTAACAGGGCGGGGCAGGTCAGAAAAATTATAGAAAATATTAACTGAAATCTTAATTTATATATTTTTTGTGAGAATTGGTCAGATGGCTGGCAAAAATAAAACAATATATTCAAAATTTTAATAAACGTCATAATTTTGTGACATATGTGTCAAAATTAGGTTAATGTTGATTAGTATACCGAGTGCAGCATAAGAGTTGAGTTTAGGGCTTTTAACAATTTATTTTAGAATACAAAAATAGGTGGTTTGGTGGGAAATATTTTATAATATCGTCGTACGGACTGACGGAACGTTACTTTATAAGTAAAAGGTTCTGCCACTAGGTAGTGACCAAGTTTAGGCTGTTTGTTAAATTTTTTCGCAAATGTTTTCAGAATCAGTAAATCGGCAGTCAGTAATTTACAAAAATTTATTTTCGAAAAATCCGCTAGATGACCGAAAAAATTTGTTGTACCAATCTTGGAGAAATTTTATTTGTGACTTCTTACGGTATTATGTGACGTATATAAAAATTTTGGAAAAAATTCAGTGGCGTACAAAAATAAAAAAATTTTTTCATTTTAGATTTTGTTAAAAAAACTTTTATAGATAGATTTAGGGTAGGGGTGATACATATGTATAGATATCTTTGCCAGGGCTACCGATATCTTTGTTAAGGCTACCACAATAGAAAACAAAAATGAACATTATGTCATCGTATCTCCGGACAAAATTTGGTGTGCTGGTGATTGGAGGTATTGCGGCAGAGAGTGACGATATTTTTTTTTTAAATTGATTGGAGGTAAAAAATCAAAGATTCTAACAACAGAACATATTGATAATTTTTTGAATCAAGGTCCAGATACCAAGTATTTAATGGTAAAAGTTGCAATGATTTTTGGGTTATTTGGAGCATGCCGTCGCGAAGAACTTTGTAAATTAACAGTAGATGACATCGAAGAATTGGAAGACTCACTGTTGATACATATATCGGATTCTAAAACCAACATTCAACGTAGTTTTTGCATTGTTGGAAGTTACATTACTTATTATCATAAATATAGTGCACTGCGTCCACTCAACGTTACTCATCACCGTTTTGTTCTGAAATATTCCAACAATAAATGCACTGTCCAACCAGGGGGAATAAATACATTTGGAAAGATGCCATATGAGATTGCTGAATTTCTGAAATTCCCAGATGCAAAACTGTTTACTGGCCACTGCTTTCGACGTTCGTCGGCATCTTTGTTAGCAAATTCAGGAGCAAATCTTACAACAATAAAACGACTTGGAGGATGGAAGTCATCAATTATTGCCGAGGGGTACATCGAGGATTCCCTTAAAAATAAAGATCAAATTGCTCACAATATTTTTCCCTCGACCAGCTTTGGTACTTCATCTGCGATTGATAATTCGAGTAGTAACGACCCAAGCAGCAGGCACAACAATGTTTCAATGGCAACAAAAAATTCGTCAGCTATTTCCCAAGGAATTCATATTAGTAATTGTTCTAGTTCTAATGTGTATGTCACTATTTACAAATAAATTATAAACTAATTATCACTAGTGTTAAAACTCTTTATTTTACTAGTGTTAAAAATATTTTTAACGTGCTACTTTATATATATATATATATGGATTTCTACGGCTGGAGCCGCCTCTCCGTTCCCAGTTTCCATCTCTGTCTATCTCGGCATAACTCCTCTTCTATATTTCTGAAAATCATCGCCCCATCTATATCATCTCTCCAGCTTCTCCTAGGCCGTCCTCTCTTTCTCCGTTCTGGCGGGATCCATTCTAATACTTTTCGTGGCCATCTATCTTCTCCCATTCTCTTTGCATGCCCGAACCATATAAGTTGTCGTCTTTCGATTTCTTCGGCTATGTCAGTATCTATCTTCATGGTTCTTCGTATACATTCATTTCTTATTCTTTCTATTCTTGATCTTCTACAACTTCTCCTTAAACAATCCATTTCTGTGGCCAGCAATTTTCGTCTATTTATTGAACTTAAATCCCACACTTCCGCGCCGTACATCAATACACTTCGGACTACAGATGTGTAAATTCTTTTTTTAGTTTCTTTCCTTATATTCTTCTCCCATAGAATTGAATTTAGTGCTCCTATCGCCTTTCTGCCCTTGTTTATTCGGTCTTTTATTTCGTCATTACTGTTACCTTCCTTATTCAGTATGACTCCCAGATATCTACATTTTGTTACTCCTTTTATCGTATTTGTTTCAAGTGGCAGGTCATTACATTCTTTATTTCCAACAATTAGGTATTCGCATTTGGTGAGATTCATGAGTCCGGCTTTTATATACTCTTCCTGGAGTTTTCTGATCATATAACTAAGATCTTGTTCATCTTCCGCTATCACAACCTGGTCGTCCGCAAAAAATAAGGTGTAAAGTATGTCCTCTCCCACTCGTAGTCCCATATTTCTACACTTTTTTGTCCATCCCTGTAGGATTCCGTTAAGATAAATTTTGAATAGAGTGGGTGATAGTGGACATCCCTGTCTCAATCCTTTGGTGGTTTGAAACATTTCTGTAAAACTGTTTTCAACTTTTATCGCGGCATAGTTTTCTTTATAATAATCTCGAATAGCTCGAATTAGGGCGGGTCGTATGTTGAGCTTTTGTATTTCTGTCCACAGCTGTGATATAGGAACGTTGTCATATGCTTTCTCCAAGTCAATAAGGGCTAGGTGTGTTTCTCTTCTTCGTTGCATTCGTTTTTCAAGAGCGATTTTTAAAGTAAACAAGTTGTCAATAGTTCATCTTCCGGCTCTAAAACCTGCTTGTTCCTCGGGTTGATCATCTTTAATTTCTTCCTCCACCAAATTTCTAAGAATTCGTGCGTATATTCTTCCTATTGTTGGGATAACCGCTATACCCCTATAGTTATTTGGATCGTCTTTTGGGCCTTTTTTATGTATGGTGGTTATAAATGAGGTTTTCCATTCTTTTGGAATTTTCTCTCCATTCAGGCATCTTTCGTACAAAGATCTTAGCATTTCAATTAGCTTCTTTGGCACGTGCTACTTTATAAAATTGAATTTCTAACCCGGGTAATTTGAACTAAAAGTTACACTTTTAATGTCAGTTGTATAAAAAAATATTTTCTTTTCAATTTCAATTTCAAGAAAAATTATATACAATTAATTTTTTTGTAATATTTTTATTTTATATTTTTTTGTTGATATACAAAATAGTTATTAAAAATTACTTGACATAAAACTTTCGTTTTAATTTTTTCCCCTCCACAGTCAGATAACTCATCTAAACCATACTGATGGTAATACCTGTAATACAAGAGAACATTCACGACTTATTTGGTCGAAATTAATTATAATAAATGATCCTGTGCAAAAAGGAGTTTCCAGGTCATTCAAATATTAGGAGGTCATGGCAGTCGGCAGGCCGCCCGACCTGCTAGAGTAATGTTTAAGTCAATAATAACTAATTTTTTAAAAACGATTTCAAAATTTATTAATAATTACAAACTTTTATGGCAATTCCAGAACAATAACAATTAAAAACTAAACTAAACTACGCGATTACAATGAATCTTACTACTATGAATCTAAAAGGAAAACTGATGCTTTTCTAAAGAGTTGACTTTATTATTCTTTTGACCTCTTATCAAAGATATTCAATTTCAGGAAAAATAATTTATATTATACTTGTGTGAAATGCAGAATTGCAGTTCATCACATTGTCACACATGTAATTATTAATTACTATGAATTTATAAATTTACAATAATAAATTTAATGGTAGAATATAACTCCTCCCTCCTAAGTTTGAAAAATTTGGAGCTTTTTGGTGACTAATTTTTCTGAGTTGTTTAAGTTGGGTTGTTCGGCTTCATCTTCTTGTTTTGTTTCGCTATCGTCGTTTCTGGATTGGAAATGTTTCCGTTTTCTAACACAAAAGTAAATTTTGTACAATATTATTATTACAATGATAAAATAAATTAAAATAGTCCAAACACTAGTTTTCTTAAAATGTATCACTACGCTATCTTTTAATTTCACTTTTTGATTATTTAGTTCACTTTGTATTTTACCGAATTCACTCAAATCTAGTTTTGATAGTTCCAAAGGTTTTACATCATAATCGTCGTTTGTTTCTATCATTGTTGACATCTTTGAGTTGGGGATCTTGAAAAATTTTAAGTTTTTGTTTTCACTTTGGAAATTTCGTAGTTTGATGTCCTGTATGTTTAATTCACAGGTTTTTGGAAGTTCGATTACATATGTACCTTTTAATGGAATGTTTTCTTTTTCGTTTTGACATTTTTGATGGCCTAGTAGTTGATAAGAAGTTATAACTATCCATTTTCAATTTTTTGAATTTTTAGATTTTTTAATTTAATATGTTCTTGTTTGCAATTTGTAACGTTTCCCGAAAATTTCAAAAGTTGTACTTCGCATGGGTTATCTTCCTCTCTTTGAGTTTCATATGTAATTTCTTCACATAGGTATTCGTCGAATTTTATCTCTCGACATTTATTATCGAAATTCGAGTAATATTGCTCATTTGTGATTAGAAATTTTGAATTGGGTAGGATTATTTTAAAATTGTTTTCGGTAGTGAGAATTGGTAAGGGGTATAGTTTGAAATAGTCATATTTTTCCTTTTCCACAATTGGAATGTCAAGTAGAAAAACGATTTGATTATCTTTTATATAGCTTTTAATATTAATAATCTTTTCAAATAGTAAAATATTTTCTAACGTAGGTTTAAATGTTAATTTAACATTTTCGATTTCGTTATTTATAAACTTAATTTCTTCTAAAAGATCGATTGGGTCAATTATGTAATTATGAAAAATATTAATTTTTGCAAAACTTATTGCTATTTCTAAATTATTTAACATAGTGTTAATTATTTGAAAAGTTGTTATCAATTCTGAAATTGTAGTAGATATCATTCTAATATGTTCATATTTTAAATTTTGTACTCTAGTTTCGTTTATTAATTTTTGAAATTGCATTAATTTAGATTCTAATAGTTTTTGATTATTAACAAGAGCGATTGCTGTGTTATTGAATTTTATTATGACGGATTGCATTAATGTTATTTGGTCGTTTATAATCGTTTTTAATTTATTTTGATTTTGTTTTAAATTTTGAATTGCATTGTCAAAACGTATAGCATCCTGATCGTCGAGGTTTCCCGTTATGATTTTTATCAAAGATCCTAATCCATTGATAGCACCACGTTTTTGTCTATTTAATTTTGTTAGAATTGGAGGATTTATTTGCAAAATTTGTTTATTTATTAAATTTATTAAATGATCCGTTATCTGGTGTAAGTTGTAAAATTCTGTTTTATATTGGATGGGAATGGAGGTATTATGAAAAGTGCAGTTTATAAATTTATATTGGTTTTCTAATAAATGAAATTGATTTATGATTAGTGATAAGTCAAAAATCTGAATAAAAGTCCAAGAAGATATTTTGTTATAGGCATTGCTTAAACGTACATGAAGTAAACCTGGATTGTCAGTCATTTGTCTATAAGTCGGTTCGTCTGCATTGATCATGAGCCAGAAATATCTGAAATTAAATTTGGTTTTTTTAATTCTTTTAAGTGAATAATTTCGTATTTATTGGTTTTAAGATTAATTATTTCTGCTTTATTTTGTGGTAGTAATAATGAAATTGTATAAGGCCCTACGAATTTATTGTCTTTCTTTGTGCGTTTCCTGGTATTTATTTTGTAAACTTGTTGTCCGGTTTTAAAATCAAATTGTTCGTCACCTTCGGTATTAATTTTACTGATAGTTTTAATTTTGTGTTGTTTTATTTTATTTTCTAAATTATCATAAATTATCTGAGTTTTTAATTTGTGATCATCGATATATTTCTGATAAAAATTTCGTTCTAAAAATAAATCGGTGTTGTCTCTTAAGTTAGTATGTCCAAAAGCAAGTTCAAAGGGGGTAAATTTGGTAACACTGTGTATACTATTGTTGTATCCTGTGATTGCGTATTGCATTAGATTATCATCATTTGGAAATTGGGATTGTAATATACGTAGGTGTTCGATTAATGTTGAATGTAATCGTTCAACTATTCCGTTTGAATCGTGATGGGATGGTGTTGTAAAATGAATTTCGATTTTATGTAATTTAAGAAATTCCTTGACTACTTCATTTTTAAATTCTCCACCGTTGTCACAAATTATTTTTTCGGGTACACCGTAAAAGTTAATATATTGCATTAAATTTTGGGTTATCTCGATTGCATTTTTCGAATTTATTTTGAATGCTTGCGCTAATTTTGTGAATGCATCTATAATTGTTAAATATATGTTGGTATTGTAACTGAATAGATCCATGTGTAAAATTTGGAATGGTCTACTCGGAGTTTCCGTTATGAGTAAAGGAACATAAGGTTTCTTTCTCGCATATTTCGTAACTTGACAAGTAGTACAAGAATTAATGTAATTTGAAACATTTGTTTTCATGTCTTTCCAAAAAATAATTTCTTTTTAAATATTCTAAGGTTTCATTTATTCCGCGATGGTTAGTTTTGCCTTCATGATGGTTTCTTATTAGTAATAATTGTTCGTCTTTGTCTCTGATTAAATTTAATTTTTTAGTACATCGGATTAATTTTGGACCTCTTTCAGAAAAAGTTTTTAAATATACTTGACAAAAATCTTGATATAATTTTTCCGTGTGAAAGTAAATGTAATAGGTTTTATCAGAAGTGGTATAAGTCTGTAAAAATTTGAGAATGAAATATTTATTGAATTCTTTTGGAATTTTGAGAGTTCGAATTTTTAAGTTTTCGTAATCGTTATTGGTAACGTTCATGGTTTGTTCACGATTTGGTAAAACCATGATTTGATTTGGTTTGTTATCTATTGCATCTTCAATAATTGGGATTCCGTCATTTGTTGTTTCGTTAAAATTGGAGTGAGGTGTGCATTCGGTAGGTAAATTTGGTGGTTTAAGTTGTATATTAGATAAAATTTTGATTTTGTTATTATTGTTTTTAGAATTTTGAATATTTGAAGTTACAATATCTGAAGTTTGTGGTATAGGTTCGTAAGTGACTTCTCTTAACATATCGAAAACATTTTCGTCAACATCACCGGGGTTATTAAAAAGTGATTCGTTGTCAAAAGTTTCTAAGGCATTTATTTTTATTCTCGAGAGAGCATCTGCGTTCGAATTCATTTTCCCTTTTTTGTAAACGATGTCATAGTCAAATTCTTCTAGTCGTAGTCGCCATCTTACCAATTTCGGATTTGGTTCTTTTAGGCCAAAGAGCCAAGTGAGTGGGCGGTGGTCAGTAACAATTGTAAATTTTCGTCCGTACAAATATGGTCTAAAGTATTTTGTCGCATAAATGATTGCAAGTAGTTCTTTTTCTATTGTCGAATAATTTTGTTCACTGTCGTTTAATGTTCTCGAGGCATATGCTATAGGTAGGTCGGAACCAATTTTACCTTGACTTAGTATGTTACAGTGCGTAATTACTCGAATAATATTTCCGGCTAGCCTTTCGGAAAACATGACTCTGAAAAACATATATCGGGTGTGGTATGCAATTGAGAATTCAGAGAAACACATTAGAAATAATTTATTAAACACAAAATATAAACAATACACATTAATAGAAATATTACAATCCGCAGCATCTAAATCATGATGACTATCCCGAAAGTCTCAAATTTTTTGCTTTCTGGCGTCAGTCAGCGCATTAACTTTCTATTTGACATTCGTTGTGGATCCAACAACTTAGATTTGTCAACTGAATAACTAATTTAAAACAAAACTTCTTTGCCCACAATAACTCATAAACTGAATATTCAGCAGCATCAAAAACTTAATTGGCGTTAATCGCCCCAATTATTAACATCAACATATATAAATTCTACATTAATTGCAACAAAAAACATTATTACAGCAACATTGATGTTACCCTAAGTTGTCAACATTTAGAACGGCAATATTAAATCGACATCAATAGGTCAGCATTATGACATCAATTATTGTACAGCAACACTCTTAATACATTAAATTTAATTCGCAACAATCCAAATTATTTAAGTTAACGCTATAGTTGGACATAATTAATGGCAATGACAATTTGCCCATAATTGAATAGTTCACTTATTTAGGATGCACCGAAATCACTAAACGTACATAACTCAAGTAAATTAATTACTTACTTATTGTGTGACACGATCAGCGTTGGCTTTCCTTTCATTGATGCGGGAGCAACCATAAATTTACGGCAGAACCTCATTCGAACAATACCAATAAAAAACCATAAATCGGAAGTTGTTACATCCCAAAATAATTTATCCAATGAACACCATTCCACAATTTTGAATTACCAAGAAATAACGGCATCGTAAATATTTGCAATATAATTCAAATCCAGATAACCCATTTCGTTCATTGAAACCAGCATAAACTTAAATCGCTCGACACGTGAGAATGCAAAAATGCGCGGCGTTGTCGGATTTCACTAGATTTTACGCGCGAAACGATGTTTACTCATTATCTTGCTTAAATCGAATTAATTGAACAATCACAACAATTTCTCGATTAGCGTTAACATGGCCCGTCATAATTTAGAATTTCACCAATCAATTAACATTGCATTTAAATGCAGCAATACATTCATTATTAGAATAGCTCGACTTGGCAATTTTAACTGTTTGACTTGAAGTCTCGACCGAGACTCTACCAAGACTCTACCAAGACTGTCGTTCCGACCATCAAATCCCCACATTACCATTTTCTACCCCCAATACGCTCGTACTCCTTCCACATGGGAACAACCACGTGACCGCAGAATGCAAGAGTTACGCTCGAAATTCTCCCGCTTAAATTTAACATCGTAACAAGTATTCCACTGATTGCAATATTTGAGGCATCTGTAGTTAGGATGAAAGGTTTTTCAAAATCGGGGTATTGTAATATCGGATCATTAGTTAAAATTTGTTGACACTTTCGAAATGCGTTAATATACTCTGATGAAGTATGATTGATTTCCTTACCCTTCTTTAAACAATATGTTAGTGGTTTAGTTAATTTGGCAAAATCTTTTATAAAACGTCGGTAATATCCAAGGAGTCCTAAAAATCCTTTTATTTCTTTGGTGGTTTTTGGAATTGGGTAATCTAAAATTGCTTTTATTTTATTTGGATTAGGTTTCACGCCTTCCGGAGTTATCACATGCCCTAAATAAGCAACTTCTTTTCGCAAAAATTCCGATTTATCTAATTGAATTTTAAAGTTAGCATTCCGTAATCTTTTAAAAACTTCTCGAATTCTTTCTAGATGTTCTTGTAATGAAACTGAAAATATTATGATGTCATCTAAGTAGACTAGGCATATTTCGTTTTGGATTCCTCTTAATATGTTATCCATCACTCGTTGGAAAGTTCCTGGAGCGTTTTTGAGTCCAAATGCCATACGGAGAAATTCGTAATGTCCATTTTCAACGGAAAATGCTGTTTTTGGTATGTCTTTTGGGTTCATTTCGATTTGGTGGAAACCAGAGGCTAAGTCCAAAGTTGTAAAGTAGTGACATTTTCCTAATTTGTCCAAAATGTCGTTGATGTTAGGTATAGGGTATTTGTCGTCTACGGTCTTTTCGTTTAATTTTCGATAGTCAATTACGACTCTCCATTTCTTTTTCCCGCTGGCGTCCAATTTTTTGGGGACTACCCAAACTGGAGAAGACCAAGGTGAATTTGAATTTTGAATAATTTTTTGATCTAACATTTTTTTAATTTGAGTTTGAACTTCATTTTTATGTATGTATGGATACCTATAGGATTTTGTATATATTGGGGTTTCGTCAGTCAATTTAATTTCATGATTAATTTGGTTTGTAAAGGTTAATGGTGTGTTTTCACAATAAAATATATCCCTGTATTCGTAACATAATTTTCTTATTTGATCTCGTTCTTCTTGATTAGTATGACCTAAACGTAAGTTTTTTAAATTTGATTTTAGAAGGTTATCTTAAGTTTGGTTAAAGCTTTCATCGGTTTCTATTTTTTCAATAAAATTTGTTTCAGCTATATTTAATGGTTCTACATCAAAAGGTTTATCAAAATTTATTGTGATTGGTTCATCGCCTGAATTTCTAATAGTTGTGATTGCAAAATTATTAATTATATTGACTAGAGCTTTGGGCGTTTCAACACCTTTTTAAATTTTGTATACGGAAAAATACCAGTACAGTTAATTTGATTCGTTGGAATTTTGACTACTTGTTCTATTCCGGGTTCAATTGTTAGTTGATAATTTTCAAAATTGTTAGTATTCGTTTGATTAAAATTTTTATTTGATTTCATTTGTAGAATTATTGGAATTGTTACTAGAGGAGTAACGAGAATTTCTTTTTCTACATCAATGTTAGCTTTCAATTTTTGTAATAAATCAATTCCTATTAGTCCGTCGAATTTTGGTGAAAAATCGAAAATATAAAATTTATGCTTTAAATCAATTTTGAATAATTTGGGTACATTAATAAATATTACTTTGTTATGTTGTGAAAATCCGTGAGCTGATTGAATTTGAAAATTTTCAATTTGAATGAAATTTTTGAAATATTTAAAAGCTAAATCTGAATTAATTAAACTTCTTGCACTACCGGTATCAATTAAAAATTTTGCTTGAATTTCGGGAATATATTGCTATGTTTATTCTTGCCCATAACACTAAAATCTTGAATTATCCATAGTTCGGGTAAAATTCATGTACAACGACTTTGGTCGAAACCATTGGGTTAAGTAGAGAAATCATCTTAGAATTATTTTTAGCAAATTTCTTTCCAAGTCTTCATTGGGGGAGATTCAACTGAAAATAAAATGTTTATTAATTTATAAAGTAAATTTAGGCAACGTACCAGATATTTGTTATCGGAGAACATTCAGCTACGTTTGGTCTGGCATTGCAAGTTTTGTTATGGTTAAAGTCAATCTGGACATTCCAATATTGCAAAGTTGGATTGTTTCCACCATATAAAAAATCGTTGTGCTGAAAATTGAAAATATTAACATGCTGGAGTGAAAATTGTATAAAATTTGTGTTTTTTATTGTTAGGTTAAGAATAGATTTAAGTGGTTACATTTTGGGACGATTATTTTGACCAAAATATTATAAGGTGCGACGAAAGACGATTAGGTTCGCGAGTGTTCACGGGTTTGTGAAAAATTAGGATTTTTGTGTGCAAACGCGTGTTAGAAAAACGTTTGCAATGGAATTTATACGAAAAAGAAGAAGGATTAAAAGTTAATGACGTTAGATAACTTTTAATCTCAAGAAAATTGTATTGGTGGTTACACCAAGTTAAATTAAAGTATTTTAGTTTCTATAGCAACGCAAAATTTGGCATCCTATGGAACCGCGAATTATTATTGGTCGATGCGAAGATCATCCACCACCCTAAATGTTAATTTAGTGGGTTTTTATTGGTAAATGGCATTATCGATGGACATTGGTCAATCAGCCATAAAATGAATAATTCGGTTCCGATTCCGTATAAAAGGAGGTGCGTTGGTAAAAATAAGAGAGTTCGTTTCCAATTTTTGGAACCAATTGTTGCGAGAGCTTATGTCCGACAAAATGGCAAATTTTAATAAAGTATTTTCGGTGATAGAAAAATTTTGAAAATTAATTTTTCGGTGTTAGAAAAATTTAATGAAATATTTTTTTGATAATTAAAAATTAATTTAATTATTCATAAAATGCAATTATAATTGTCGAGCAATGGCAATTTATATAAAATAATTACAAAAATTATTTACTGTTGAAAATTTACTTTCCAACCAACAATTCTTCAACGAAGACGTTTGAAGATATAGTCAACTGTAATTTCAAGAGGATTTTGTGCAAACTTACCTGTTGGTTATGTGATAATACCGTCCTGAAAATTAAGTGATTAGGTTGTGTTGTGTAGAAAGGATTACATAGAAGAATATAAAAGGTAGATAAACTTATTTGATTGTAAAAATGTTGTGTTTTTTTTTTTAGGTAAAACTGTTTCTTTAATTTAAGTTTTATAAATATGTGGGGTTAGGTTTAGGTTTTTGTTAAATTGTAAGAAAATTATACTTACGTGTTATATGCAATTAAACCGGATGACAGAAATTTATAGCATTTCAATTCACTCCACAGCACAACGTTTATAATTCATGAAAGAAAAGTTTTTAAGACTGTTACCAAATTTGCAGTTACATCTGACGAATGAAACAAATAATGGTCGTTGCTATCCTACTATGATATGTTCAGTGGCGGGTACATAATAAGTTAAATTAGGTAGGTCTCGTATAGTTTAATTTTTTATATTTTTATTATTATTATTGTTATCAAACAATGATAACTGGCGCCGGGCAATTTTAGGAGATCGTAACTTATTTGTAGCGTAACACAGCATAATTAATTGGCACCCAACGTTAAGGGCTTAAAAAAGCGAAACATAGATCGTAGACGCACGCTCTACAGCAAGTTATAAGTTAGGAAAGTTAGGAAATAAAGTAGGAACGCTTAGGTTCTCATAAAAATGGAGACTAGAAGCAGGAAGTTTTCCGAAGTGGAAACGAGTGAGGTGGCAGCGGCCAATATAGTAAAAGATACAGATTTCAGTAGTAGTGAAGAAGAGGAAGTATCGGTGAAGGAGTTAGCTCCGGAAGAAGTAGAAGTCTTGGAAAAGAATGTTAGGGTAGAACAGGAGCCATTTGAGATGGACAAATTGTTTAAAATTTTGAATAGTATGAATGATAAAATGGATAAAAGTCAGCAAAATTCAGATTTAAAATTTGAAAGTATGAATGATAAAATGGATAAAAGTCAGCAAAATTCAGATTTAAAATTTGAAAGTATGAATGATAAAATGGATAAAAATCAGCAAAATTCAGATTTAAAATTTGAAAGTATGAAAGAGTTAATTAAATTAAACCAAGAAAGCATGTATAAGATGGGAAATGAGCTAAAGTGTAGTCTAAATGGACGCTTAGATAAAATGGATCTGAAATTTGATAAATTCAAGGAACAATGCAAAGGTGAACGGGAAGAAATAATTAAAAAAGTGAAAGAATGTGAAAATAAAGTAGATCAGATATCGGAGCAAAATAAAGAATCAAATCCAAGCGAACGTGCAGTGCAAGAGGTGATTAAATTTTTGAGAATTTTGACTCATAATGAACATGAGAACTGGATTGATAAGTTGGAGGAAATAGAGAATTTCATTAATTGGGCACCAAGTGTGAAAACTCAATATTCACCTTGGTATTTGATGAAAGGGACGGCACCGTGTCGACCATGGGTAGTCAATTTAGAGGGAAAAATTTATTTTGATGAATTTGTGAAAGCGCAGGAAAATGCGAGGAAATCCTCAGAAAAGTATCAACGTAAAATGAATGAGAAAGTTAAGAAAAGGTCTAGGTTCAACATAGGGGATAAAGTAATTGTAAAAAGTTTAAGGGTAGCAAATAGGGAGCTAAATAGATGCGCAAAATTAATGTTACCATTTGAAGGGCCATATGTAATTAAAAGGGTGTTCAACGAGAATACATACGAATTAGGTTTCATGGATAACGAAGGTGTGAGGGGAAAATTCCACATCAATTTGATTTATCCATATGTAGAAGAAGAAGAGATAGATGTAGATGAAATGGAGCAGGATTAGGAAAATAGCGATAGATTAGAATAGAAGTTACGTAAACTAGGAGATGTTCGTGACTAAAATTTAAATAATTTGTAATATAAAAACTAGTATTTAAACTAGATGGAGGTTGGGAAAATAGATGGAGGTTGGGAGGGTGAGTTGAAAATAACATCAAAACATCAAAAAATGGAGGTTGGGAGGGTGAGTTGAAAATAACATCAAAACATCAAAAACAAACCAAAATCAATTTAGAATTGAATTTTGAAGAAATATCAACTTACATAATTTAAGATAAATTTTTAAACAATTAGTTGGGAAATTACGTTGGCAATAAAGATTATGCAAATAATATTAAGTAAAACTAATGTAGCATCCAGAAATAATTTATAGAAGAAAAGTTTAAAACAAAGGAAATTTTTAAAAATAAAAGTTGAGATAGGTCAGTTGAAAGAAAAATCTACTTATGGGAAATTGGTCATAAAGACACAATAATTAACGTAATTTAAAATTTTAAAAGGATAGTTAAAGTAGGGGGTAGCTTGATAATAATTTGTGTATTAAGAATAGACGATTAAGGAAGACAGGGAAAATTGAGTTCAGATAATGTTTGACGGTTGATCAAAAATGAGGGGAATTTGTATAAAATAAGGCAGAAAAGGTGGACACCGCAAGGTTGTCGAATTAGAAAGTTTGGACACCGCAAGGTTGTCGAATTAGTAAGGAGGACACCGCAAGGTTGTCGAATTAGAAAGTTTGGACACCGCAAGGTTGTCGAATTAGTAAGGAGGACACCGCAAGGTTGTCGAATTAGAAAGTTTGGACACCGCAAGGTTGTCGAATTAGTAAGGAGGACACCGCAAGGTTGTCGATTTAGTAAGTTTGAGCACCGCAAGGTTGCCAAAGTTTTAAAAGGGCACTACAATAAGTTGTCAAAGTAGAAATTGGGGGCACAAGGTTGCCGAAATAACAGAGAAAGTTATGTAATTGCACATAGATGCAGTAGTAATAATGTTGAAAGGAGGACACAAGGTTGTCGAAGTTAAAATTATATAATGGCACAAAGATGCATTAATAATAAACAGTAAGGGGGAAAATAAAGCCGATATAGAGGTAGAAAGAAGAAGGTAAACACTGCAATACAGCAGACAGTAGAAAATTTATACAAATAACTCGAGTGATTGAGAAATTAGATAATGTAGGAACAAAGGGATAATTCTACGTTGGAATGAATTTATATGATTTATGCACAAATAAAATTAAGACGTACGGTAAAAATTGGGATAAGAATATGGGCAAGTTAGCCCGAGGTAAAGAAAAATGAATAGATGCCTATAAGCATAAAGTAAAAGAAAAAAAAGAAAGGGAGAAATTCATAAGTGAATACAAATAAGTGATCGATTTAAATTACGTAGTCAAAAAGATTATACCAAGATAGTAGTTACGAGGGAGAAGAAAATTCACTGACGGGTAGAAGTTGATATGGAAGAACAAATTTTCAATAAAAATTATGTTAGTAAATATGTAAATACTATATTAATAAGGAAAGATCTTATAATTAGATTAGGTACACGATTAGTTATTTCTTAAATTAAGTTAGTTAAATTTAGTTAGTACAAGAATAAACACTTAATTTAGAAAACACATATGAAAAAGGATCTTCATCTTGAATTTTCAAAAGGGGGTTTTGCTATGTTTATTCTTGCCCATAACACTAAAATCTTGAATTATCCATAGTTCGGGTAAAATTCATGTACAACGACTTTGGTCGAAACCATTGGGTTAAGTAGAGAAATCATCTTAGAATTATTTTTAGCAAATTTCTTTCCAAGTCTTCATTGGGGGAGATTCAACTGAAAATAAAATGTTTATTAATTTATAAAGTAAATTTAGGCAACGTACCAGATATTTGTTATCGGAGAACATTCAGCTACGTTTGGTCTGGCATTGCAAGTTTTGTTATGGTTAAAGTCAATCTGGACATTCCAATATTGCAAAGTTGGATTGTTTCCACCATATAAAAAATCGTTGTGCTGAAAATTGAAAATATTAACATGCTGGAGTGAAAATTGTATAAAATTTGTGTTTTTTATTGTTAGGTTAAGAATAGATTTAAGTGGTTACATTTTGGGACGATTATTTTGACCAAAATATTATAAGGTGCGACGAAAGACGATTAGGTTCGCGAGTGTTCACGGGTTTGTGAAAAATTAGGATTTTTGTGTGCAAACGCGTGTTAGAAAAACGTTTGCAATGGAATTTATACGAAAAAGAAGAAGGATTAAAAGTTAATGACGTTAGATAACTTTTAATCTCAAGAAAATTGTATTGGTGGTTACACCAAGTTAAATTAAAGTATTTTAGTTTCTATAGCAACGCAAAATTTGGCATCCTATGGAACCGCGAATTATTATTGGTCGATGCGAAGATCATCCACCACCCTAAATGTTAATTTAGTGGGTTTTTATTGGTAAATGGCATTATCGATGGACATTGGTCAATCAGCCATAAAATGAATAATTCGGTTCCGATTCCGTATAAAAGGAGGTGCGTTGGTAAAAATAAGAGAGTTCGTTTCCAATTTTTGGAACCAATTGTTGCGAGAGCTTATGTCCGACAAAATGGCAAATTTTAATAAAGTATTTTCGGTGATAGAAAAATTTTGAAAATTAATTTTTCGGTGTTAGAAAAATTTAATGAAATATTTTTTTGATAATTAAAAATTAATTTAATTATTCATAAAATGCAATTATAATTGTCGAGCAATGGCAATTTATATAAAATAATTACAAAAATTATTTACTGTTGAAAATTTACTTTCCAACCAACAATTCTTCAACGAAGACGTTTGAAGATATAGTCAACTGTAATTTCAAGAGGATTTTGTGCAAACTTACCTGTTGGTTATGTGATAATACCGTCCTGAAAATTAAGTGATTAGGTTGTGTTGTGTAGAAAGGATTACATAGAAGAATATAAAAGGTAGATAAACTTATTTGATTGTAAAAATGTTGTGTTTTTTTTTTTAGGTAAAACTGTTTCTTTAATTTAAGTTTTATAAATATGTGGGGTTAGGTTTAGGTTTTTGTTAAATTGTAAGAAAATTATACTTACGTGTTATATGCAATTAAACCGGATGACAGAAATTTATAGCATTTCAATTCACTCCACAGCACAACGTTTATAATTCATGAAAGAAAAGTTTTTAAGACTGTTACCAAATTTGCAGTTACATCTGACGAATGAAACAAATAATGGTCGTTGCTATCCTACTATGATATGTTCAGTGGCGGGTACATAATAAGTTAAATTAGGTAGGTCTCGTATAGTTTAATTTTTTATATTTTTATTATTATTATTGTTATCAAACAATGATAACTGGCGCCGGGCAATTTTAGGAGATCGTAACTTATTTGTAGCGTAACACAGCAATATATAAACGGTAAAGTAATTATTGTTGTTTCTAAATTATTTAAATAAATGCTTACGTTATCTGGTTCTGATTGGTAATTAAACGAAAATTTTCATTTAGTGGTTCATTAGTTGGGGTATTTTCTTCGAAATTAAAGTTTTCTCCTGTGGGATTTTCATTTTCATACAAATTTTCATAATCGTTATCATAGAAAATTCCGTATTCTTCCAAATTATCACCGTTAAAATTTTCATATTGATCGTGATTTTGTTCTAAATTAAATAATTCTTCTGATTGAAAGGTTGGTCTTGTAGGTTTGTTAAAATTTGTTCTATAACTAGAATCTACTTCCATAGGGGTAGGTTTAAAAGTTCTATTTGAATTTTGTCTAGTCATGAAAGATTTGTTAATATTTTGGGGATTATTAAAAGTTTGTTGATTGGGTCGTTGTTGGAAATTTTTTTGAAAGTTTTGAAAGGTTGACGGTCGTTGAGAATAATTTGAATTTTGAAAATTTGATGTATGTTGGAAATTGTTCGGTCTAAAGTTTTGTGTTTGTTGGGGGTAATTTGGTCTGAAATTTTGAGTTTGTTGGGGGTAATTTACTTTAAAATTTTGAAAATTTTGTTTTTGGTTTTGAAGCATAAGTGGATTTGGTTTAAAATTATTAAATTGCATTGATTTATTGTCTAGTTTATTAGGATTATGACTTCTAAATGTAAAATTTTGTGTATTATTAGTTTGTAAATTTTGAATTTGTAATGAGTTTTGTATTTGGGAGTAATATAAAAAGTTTTCCTCTTCTAAAACAAGTCCCATTGCAAGTTCTAATGAATTTGGATTTCTCAATCTAACATTATTTTGTAATTGTCCAGGTAATCCGCGAATAAACGTCTTTAAAGCTAAATCATCATAGTTTTTAGTTTGTAAAAGTTTTTCTTCGATAGATGAATCACTAGTGTTAATTTTTGACAATATTAAGGATCTACAGTCTTGACAACGCTTGCCAAAATGGTATGGTGTCTCGTTTCTTTCGGGGCACAACAAAATTAAATCTTGTACTAAACAATCTAAGTTTCGTTGGTCACTAAAGCTTAATGTTAAGGTATTTTTAATTGCATCCCAGCTATTTAATTCCGATCTATTACCAATTAACGTTAATGCGCGATCCTTTAATTTTCCTAAAATTGCTCTTAATAAAAATTGGTTAACTTCATCTGTAGTGTCTTCAAAATTATAAAATGTTGCTAAAAAGTTTGTACACGCGTCAATAAATATGTTTACTGCGCTTTGATTACCGTCAAATGTTGGAATTGTGTCCAAATATAATTTAATAAATTGATAATTGATTGGTTTCTTGGGTTGAATTTGATCTGGGGGTGCCATTGTAGTTAATTCTAAGTTACAATTTACCGAAAGTTTCTCAAAAAGTGTATAAATATCTTCCATAAAATTTTAAAATTTCGCGATTAAAATGTTACTAAAATTACTTATAATAATGCGATTAAATAAAAAAGGATAATCAAATTATGTCTAGTATTACGTTGATTGTAAAATTAAGATTATTTAATTAAAATTATTTATATAATATGACTAAATCAATAAGGATACTTGATTAAAATTAAACGTTGAATTAAATGTAGGTTAGTAGGATAAATTTGAGCTTACTCACATAAATATTATCTGTTGTATTTTCATAGTATGAACTTCTTAAAAATAGTTGTAATTTTCAATCTTCTTATATTGCGATTTTCTTAAAACTAGTTGTCTTCGTAAAATGTTGGCGGCGATTTTTGTCCACTTCCAAATCTTCGATCGACGTTTCTTAAAAATCTAGTCGTCTTCGTGATATGTTGGCGGCGATTTTTGTCCACTTTCAAATCTTCGGTCGACGTATCTTAAACTAATTGTTCCTCGATGTTCTGAGACGATGACAGGATAGTTGTAGCGATGTTTGTCCACTCGTAACCCGTTTCTCGTTGGATTTTACGGCAATTTTTGTCCGTTGCAGTTGGTGGTTTTTCCAATTTATGGACGATTTTTGTTGCAAAATTGGTAAAATCCGTATCCTACCGACTGCGCCAGTAATGTTTAAGTCAATAATAACTAATTTTTTAAAAACGATTTCAAAATTTATTAATAATTACAAACTTTTATGGCAATTCCAGAACAATAACAATTAAAAACTAAACTAAACTACGCGATTACAATGAATCTTACTACTATGAATCTAAAAGGAAGACTGATGCTTTTCTAAAGAGTTGACTTTATTATTCTTTTGACCTCTTATCAAAGATATTCAATTTCAGGAAAAATAATTTATATTATACTTGTGTGAAATGCAGAATTGCAGTTCATCACATTGTCACACATGTAATTATTAATTACTATGAATTTATAAATTTACAATAATAAATTTAATGGTAGAATATAACTCTAGTACATACCTAAAAGATTAAAAAATATTCCAATTGTATTCTTATGTTCATTTTCACCACTTGGTGTTAAAATTTAAAAAAAATTGATAATATGCCGAAAGTTAAAAAAAATCTAAATTTAAAAATAAAAGTGATGCCAAACACTTAAATTTTTGTGAAACGCATACATTCCAAGTTCAATTTGAACTGCAAACATTAAAAACAAATAAGCATTAGGGCATTAAAGCCAAGAAAAAGTACTATTATAAGCACAACGTTGATATTCATTCACAAAGTACTAAAAAAAAGAAAAATGTACAAAAAAAGCATTATAGCAAAAAAAAGTACTATTATAAGCACAACGTTGCTAATCATGCACAAAGTACTAAAAAAAAAGAAAAAGATACAAAATAAATGCAAAGCAAAACACTGCAATTTCTTACAAACCAAAACAAACAAGCATTAGGGCATTAAAGCCAAAAAAAAGTACTGTTATAAGCACAACATTAATAATCATGCACAAAGTACTAAAAAAAAAGAAAAATATTATACAAAATAAATGCAAAGCGAAACACTGCAATTTCCTACAAAGTAAAACAAACAAGCATTAGGGCATTAAAGCCAAAAAAAAAGTACTGTTATAAGCACAACATTAATAATCATGCACAAAGTAGTAAAAAAAAATATATACAAAATAAATGCGAAGCGAAACACTGCAATTTCCTACAAACCAAATTATTGCAAATGAAACAATTTTTGTAACATTTCGTCTCTTTTGGACTGATTTCCAGTAATTCCAGAAATATTTCCTATTCTTTCTTCAGAATAGTTAGGATCATCTTCGTTAGGATCATCTTGTTCAACTTCTACTTCGTCATTAAATGTTAAACATATGTTGTGTAGTACTGTTGCTGATACCACACATTCAACAACAAAATGAATATTATTATTCTCAAAATATTTCAGTCTACGAAATCTTCCTTTCAATAGACCATAGGCATTTTCAATCACTACTCTTGTAGCCGAATGAAAATAATTAAAAGTAGTTTGCTCACGTGACAAATTACCGTTATCCTTAAATGGTGGTATTAATCATGGCATACAAAGGTAAGCCGAATCACCCAATAAAACATCATTTTGTAAAAGGCCGTTTCCAGCCTTTTCGTATACTGAAGATCTTTTAAGCAAACGTGCAGCATGTTTTGAACCTGCTTCTCCACAAAAGACATCGATAAAACGACTTTTCATGATCACAAACAGCTTGCAAAAGAATGCTATGATCTGATTTCCTATGGCATAAGGATGTGTAGCGTCCATCTTAATTCAAATCAAATTGGCACTACTATATTAGTTCGACAACTTGCCAGTAGTTCGAGACGTAATGAGTAGTCCTAATATAGAGTAGGCCAAATGTGTGTTCCTAGGTAACCCAAGATTTGTTATTATACAGCACCAATTAGTACCTCAATCATAATTGTGAACAGTCGTGTAATACTTGCCCACCCAAATAAATATTGTTAATTTGTTACTAAATATTGTTTATCGTTTGTTGATTGGTGTTCTCGTTTAGTCTTCTGCAGTCAACGAAGATTATATCATAGAATCCACATTGGTGACTCCCGCATCGTGATTGACAAAATTGCGCAAAAACAATTTAGTAATAACAATATTTTTTAGAAATTCATCATCATGTCAACCTCTAACGATAAAGGTGAAGGAAACAATTCGTATCAACCTGAAGTACCGATAACGAATTTGGAAAGTACAATCCAAGACCTAATGCACCAAATCGATCAATTGAAAGCACAACAACAAGGTCCGGAACGAACCCAGCCTGAACGACAGCTAACCTCACAAAATACGCACGTAGAAACATACAAAGTTTCCACTAAGGTACCAAAATTTCATCCTACAAAGCCCGACCTATGGTTTTTACAAATAGAGGCACAATTTCGTAACAACGGTGTTAAATGCGATCAAACTAAATACGATATCGTCGTTGGATCTCTCGAGCCGCAGTATCTTGACGTTGTAGCAGATGTTATAAGAAATCCTCCGCAAGATAACAAGTACGATCAAATAAAAGTGCAACTAATTATCGAATATGCAGATTCGCAACAAAAGAAGTTAAAGCAATTGCTTCAGTGCGTCGATTTGGGTGACGACAAGCCATCAACACTGCTCCGAAAGATGAAATCACTAAGTGGAACCAGTATGAGCGACACCGTCGTCGAATCACTTTGGCTAAGTAAACTGCCAGAGACAACCAGATCCATAGTCAGCTGCCTAGAAATCGATTTGAAGAAAAAGGCTGAAACCGCGGACAAAATAATGGAAATGTCAAATTTTCAAACGTCAGTTTTTGAAACAGCAATTCCATGTTCGACTCCAACACCAAACCAAACTAATCACGACCGATTAGAAACGCAAGTAATGGCCCTATCGAAACAAGTTGAAGCACTCGCAGATCAATTTAAAAAAACACAGTACAATCGAGGCCGTTCAAATTCAAGGAATCGCAGCAAATCAAGAAATAGATACACAGAAAGAAATAAATTCGAGTTTTCATCTAATCTAAATTAAATGAGTTGAAATTATATAATTCATTTAAAGATTACTATAATTCTATTATAGTATTTCACTGTTTTAAATTATCAGTTTAAGGGCCGATCTTTTCACCTTCAAGTAAACCCCAAGTAAGTTTTAATCGACAAGTTACTTTTCGCTCTTTTCAACTACAAGTAAAATTTAGTAGCCTAGTAAATCAGCTTACTGGCTAATAAAGTTATTAGCGTCTCCCACAGCCCTGTAAATATTTATTAGCATGATAAAATTGACGGATAAAAAACGCACATATGATTTTGTTTACTGAAGTTTAAAATATAATGACGTTTTTAGTAATTTTATAACGTGTTTATAAAATTTGAATATATTATTAATTAATTATTTTACAAGTTGAATCCAAAATTTTTGAAATTGAAGAATTGTTGCAATTGGAAGAAATAGAAGTAGTAAATATATATAACACCCAAAAATTTTATCAATTTTTCCTCATAATAGGTATACTTGGGAATTTCTACAGTTCCTCCGCCAGTTTTAAAAATTTCTTGTTATTTTTTGTGCATCTTTTTTCATTAATAACCTTTTGATTCCTTCGTATTTAATCTTCATTGATTTTACTGTTCGTATTTTGTTTGTAAATTGTGAATTAAAGTGAACTGCAACGCTTTTCCAAACATCATTTTTCTGCTGTGTTGTAACTGCATCAGTTTTTTTATTTTCAATTTCATTTGAACCTACAGCCCTCCCAGTAGATTTTTGCAAATAGTTTTGCGACCTTTGAGGCTCAAAATAATGGAAGTTCATTAAAGCTCAAACGATGCTCTAACGCTTGACACTAAACTCATCCAAAAATTTGAAATTGGGACCACTGACGTGTACCTTAATTCTACACAATTAATTATTATTAGTTATCGTTGTTCGTGAGATGTAAAATTTTCACTTCTTTCTCGCTTTTCTATAGTAAACTAAAATATTTAAAAATTTTACATTTTAAATTAATTTATGGAGTTTACGCAAATTAACCGTGCACAAACTCACTAATAATTAATAGAAACTTTTCCTTAATTAATACTTAACTTACTTTACAACTTTGCCAAATTAAAAAATTTTAATTCAATTTTTTTTATTAACTAACAGCGCCATCCCTGGCCAGTGGTAAAATCTCAGCGCCTTAAGTTGAATTTTTAAACTATTTCTCTCATCTATGGTTATTAGTTCAAATCAGCGCTAAATTTTAGTTTTAAATATAATACCAACCGTCATATACTTCAAGTAGTTACTGGTTGTATAAAATTCGATGAAAAGATCCAAATGTCCTAATCAACGATTAAAAAGCTCAAGTAAAGTAAACGTCAAGTAACTACTTGACGTTTAAATTAAATATGAAAAAATCGGCCCTAGTAAAAATATCTAATTTAAAATAGATGATTTCTGATAGTCGAATCATTTAAACTTTTGTTAAATTAAGAGAACAATTTTCACCCAAATAATAATATATGAAAAGGAAGTTGCAGGTTGGCTGGGATTTGCAAATCAAATTGGTACTACCATATTAGTTCGACAACTTGCCAGTAGTCTCCTTTTTTTTCAGTTTTGTGATGAACGATTTACTTTACAACTTTTTCGGCGCGATAGATTTTGTGATCCCTTGCCTCCTCCTCTACGTAGATGATGTCTTTGCAGCTGTCCCGGCTACTAAGATAAAACAATGTGTAGAAATACTTAACAGCTTTGACAAAAAACTTAGTTTTACTTACGAAGTTGAATCGAATCGTTCTTTACCCTTTTTGGACCTTTTGATAACTAGAGAGGAAGACGGCACTCTCACAACGGATATTTACAGGAAACCATCATCAACGGAGAGACTGCTAAATTATGAATCCTCACACCCAAACAGCCAAAAGATGAGTGTTATTAATACGCTCAAATATAGAATACAGACATGCGTACCAAAAAATAGGATCCCTACGAGATTATATGAACTTAAACTGCAACTCCTAAAAAACGGCTACCCCTCGAGATTGGTGGATTGGGTTTTATTTAGAGGGAATCGTATTAATTCCCCAAATCCACATACAGAACCTGAAGATCATAAACAAATCCCTAAAGCAAGATAACTTACCACCCTTATTTGGAACACCAGATAAAGCATGCATTCAAAGAGGCTATAGATAGTGGTGAGTTGAGATTAGCGTTCCGTAACAATTGCAGTTTAAGTAGGATCTTATACTCAAGAACAAAACAAAAGGTTCCTCCCCCGGACAAAGCCAACGTAGTCTACAAGATCAAATGTCAATGTGATGTGTGTTACATCGGACAAACCAAACAAAGACTTGCTGCTCGCGTCAGGCGCGGATCTAGACTTTTGGCAACGGGGGGGTCACAGGTCACAGGATATTCATTAAATCTAAATAAACATGCGCGGTCTGACGACCGCGTCAGCAAAATGCGCCGCAGGCGATTTTTTTTATTGTCCTAGAAGCACATATGTGAAAAGTTAGGATTTTCATGGACATTATCAGTTTTTTTTTAAATTTAAATATTAAATTAAATACAAACACTTTACAGAAGCTTTAATTTGCCAAAATTGTGGCTTCAAGGGGGGGGGTCATGACCCCCATGACCCCCCCCCCCCTGGATCCGCCAATGGCTCGCGTCTACCAGCACCTGCAAGACGTAAAACATGGATCTAATAAAACTGGTTTGGCAGAACATGCACTCACCTCGTCACACAGTTTCTCTCAGGATGACGTAGAAATTTTGGCGACTGAGAGTAACTACAGCAAACGGACTTTCCTGGAAGCAGCGTACATAAGCACCACACCTAACAACATTAACAAGCACACAGATTTTAGGTACATCAATGCGGGTTACAAGGATCTCCTTAATAAATTTAAGAAAAAGACAAGACAATAATTAACAACATTCGCACTAACCTTACTTACTACGGATTTCCTTCTGTTTCGAGTTTGTTTCGCCTCTGTGACTAAGTTATCAATTTTGATGACAGCACATTTTATCTTTTTTCACACAGATTCGCCCCAAACGGAATCAACACCATGGACTAGATTCATTAACATTCCAGAACTACGGAAGATACATAATGGGTTGCCTACCTCAATGTTGGTTTTTAAAAGAATTTAATTTTATCAAGCCAACACAATATTTTTACGTTTACTATCAATTAGTTTTTAATTGATAACTATTTATTTTAATAAGGTTATAGAGGATATCATTTTACAGTATTTTACGAAATTGTATATTTTAATGTTTCTTAACCATAGTCATATTTATTTATTATTTATATTTTTAACATTGTTGACTTTGTTGAGAGTGACCTTTAGTGCGACATATATGTGTATCTCTTTACATGCTGAAATCAAACGAGCCAACACCACTCGGTTTTTCGGTGAGTTTTTTCGGTGTTTGTTTCTGTGTTGGAAGCGTTATTTTTGAATTTTGTCGGTTTCATATTGTATTTTCTCTTTCTTAGTCTTGAGAATGGACCCATAAAGGCGTCCGAAACGTCGACAAACTGAGATAGCGTTTGATTTGCAAATCCCAGCCAACCTGCAACTTCCTTTTCATATTTTGTTAAATTGTTTACATGAAATTACCATTTCATTAAATCATAATCTTTCATTCATTGAATAAATCTTTCTGATTTTGAAAGATTTAATTTCAATGAATTATTGAATAAAAGTAAATGTTTTAATTATTTCTTTAGGTAAAACATATAAAGATTTGATGATTTTGATACATACATCATTCGTAAATTCATTTTATCGAATTCAATGCTTTTAATAAAAATTTCATTAATTTATTTATTGTTTGGATAACTCATTAATTCGTTATTAAATAAATCAAACAATTACATTTGTTAAAACAGCTAATCATTGAATGTTTCTAACGACTAAATGCAATATTGCACATTACTATCGTCATCCCTGCATCCTGTTATGCACCTGCATTGTTCATTCATTTTTTCATCCATCTTAAACGTGTTAATTAGTTTACTTTTATTTGTGGTGCTTGTTTGAAACTTGAAACATGGAAAATAATGAAATTTTGTATTATATTATTAACACGAACGAATCAGTAGAGCAATTATTAAATTTGTGGAGCTTGGAAGCATTAATTCCGATTTTTAACGGTATTTAAAATAAAACATTTTAATTGAAAAAGTGTGATTAGTTTAAAACATTTTTAGAAAGATCAGTTGATATCGAAACTCTAAAGTATTTGACTTTAGAAGATATTTGTGTTCTGATACCAATCGAACAGTTTTCTTCGCGGGTGAAATTTCGACAAAAATTATTTGAGTGGAGGCAAGAAAAGGTAAGTCATTTGTTATTTACAGTAATACATTTTTATGGTGTATATCAAAATAAACATTTACACATTTACAGGGATATCAACCTCCCCTGGCTGATATTACGCTATCTGCGATTAATAATACCCAAGTACGAGACTGTTTTGAGACAATTTATAGGACGCCTTCACCTTCCAGCTCTGGATTAACTTCAAATTTAATAAATGATGAAAGTGATACCCAGAATCAACAAGATTTCGTAAATTTAATAATATTTTAATACAAGTTATTTTTTTTACTTTAAGTTAAAATAGATTCAAAAAGATGTAAATAATTTTTTTTAAATTTATTTTAATTTTTATTTATATCTGATACTGAACATGCCTGAAAAAATGTTTAATTTTAAAAATGCATATGTACAGGGGAACACATTCTTAACCACAGTTTTTCTTAAGCACTTTTTTTTAAATTTTTAATCCTATTTTATCTGGACGCGACTCATCAGAATAACTTATCCTATAATCATTATTAATTATTGTTTCTAATCATTATTAATTAGTGTTTCTCAACCTTTCAGTATTTGCGACATAATTTTCTTTGCGCCGACTCCCATACAATATATTTTTGCATTTTATTTTTTATTATGTTGGAATGTTTTTATTATGGTTTTCTTTAAGTAAATTAAATAATTTTGCTAATAATATTTTTATATTAACTCAGTATGCATATTAATGTTAATTTATGTACAATTATTTTGAAATACAATTAATTTTAGGACCTTAAAAAAATTTTAAAAGAAACTGTAACTGGAAAAAATTTATTATCAAAAGATATTTTAACACAATTTGACAGAAAAAAATTAGTGGAAATAATTTGTGGGAATTGGATAAACCACGATTACTTTCCCAAATATTCCGATTTCGTCTCCGTAGCAAACAAAATAACAACTGTGTTTGTTAAAGAAAATAAGGTTTTACTTATTATAATAAATAATTTTTGTCATACTAATGTGTTACTTATAGGAAATTTACATAGGAACAAAAGGAAGCAGAGGTGTGCTTATTCAGAAGTACTACAGTCTGAACAAAAAGTTCCAATCGGCTGGGTTACTGAAAAGTCGGTATAAATTAAAAAAAGAAACCACCGCCACCGAAGTAACCTCATCCATCTCAATTATTAACGATAGTAATGTTATTGATGAGGCTGAATTAGGAAATTTTGAATGGCTCAAACACAACAAGACGCCCGAATACCTTGTTGTTGAGAAATGGACCAATTCTTTTCAATGCGTGAAAAACAAAAAAAAGAAAATGTTGACCTATTTTTGGAGTGGCCTATTTTGAAACAACAGATTGCTTCAGAATTGGTAAGTGAAAATCTAATCAAACTAATATTTATTTTATTATTATAATTTTTATTTCATCAGTAATATATTTTTAGATTGAGTTAGACTTTGAAAAGTTATGCCCATCAAAGAGCGGGATTTTATATTCTAAGTGGGATATATTTTTAAATAAAATAAAAATCATCTATTCGAACGGGTTCAAAGATAAAACCAGTAAATTTTTATTTGAGAGATTAATCAATAATAACGACATTAACAAAGGTAATTAAAAATTTTTTTTTATAATTTATATTAATTCAATTCTATCGTAAATAGATTCCAAGGACTATTACTTCACCATTCTTTTAAGTGCAATTTTGGTTCCATCTGTAATAAAAGAAGGAACAAAACCAAATAATACTATTATATGGAAACCAACAATCGCCGATGGACAGCGTGGATTGGTAATATTTGTAAATGTAAGCTTTATAAAATTTAATTTTCTTTTAATAAGTTTAAGTAGGTATTATATTTTTACTTTTATCTTTTAGAATATCAAAAATGTTCCACAGGAAATAAAAAGTCGATCCGAAAAATATTTGGCAAAGAATTTAACAATTCAACCATTTATTGTAACTGTTGGTGAATGTTCAGATCAAATCGAAAGCTGTTATATATATTATAACCAAATTTTTTATGAGTGCAATACTTTTCTGAAAGCTTTATCATTGTGCTTTCAACTCCACCAAGTTTTAAACATTAAGTACGCCCCAGAGTGTATTCAGGTTTGGTATTTCTTTGAAACTTATTTTTTCAATTTTGAAGTGTCCGGAAAAAAAAGCAATTCATTAAGAGGCCTAATCAATGACCTAAACAATTAAACCTCAATTGCTTTTATTTCTGAACCATTGTATATTTTTTAATTTTTACTTTTTTCATCGTATTTTTTAATAATCTATTCAATTTTAATTTTCAATACATTATATATTACGTATTTTATATTACTTTTAAATTTTGTTTTTACTTTTATTTTCAATATTTCATTTAGTTTTTATTATATTAATTCTTTTATTTTTATATTAGTTTTTAATTTTTATCTTTAATTTTTATATTAGTTTTTAATTTTATTTTTTATTTTATGTAATATTTATATCTTATCTAATTGACACTAAGAAGAACGTTTTAAGATGTTGCATTGCTTAGTGTGCTAAAAGTCTTTTTTACACATCAACACATATATAGCTCATGTTAAATTTTTTTATAAAGATTTATTAAACTATAGATGCCCTATCTGTCCACAATGTTTTCATTCAATTTATTCTTTTCGACGACATTTAAACAAGAAACATGATAATGAAATTGCGCATAGTATTGTTTTAAAAGATCAAGTTATTGAAGTCAAAATTGATACTAAATCAAATGTTCAACTTGAAGTCGCTAATAACGAAACTGGTGTTACCACTTCGACAATTGGTAATTCTGTCACTGCTAATACAATCAGTAAGGAGGAAAATAAATTTAAAAATACAGCAATTAAAATTAGACGCAATATAAATGAATTTGGTTTAAAATTATACGGAAAAGTTAATTTAAACATAAAAACAGCTAGCACTGTAATTTCGGATATAAAAAATGATATATTTGATCCACTTCTTGATTTTTTCGACGAAACTGTAAAAAATGAACTTAGTATTAAAGAAATGAAAGAAGCAATACTTGATTTAAGAAATTCATTTGAAGACATATCTTCAGAATATAAAATAAAAAAATTTTTAAAGGATAAAAAACTGTTTGATGAGCCTAAAGAGTACTTAATTGATGGTACAATCAACGTCGAAAATATTGGGAAAAATGCAACGACTGGTATATTGTTACCAATTAAACTTAATTTAGTTAATTATTTTCAACTTCCAAATTTATTAAATTCCATGCTAGAAAATTATAAAACATTCAACTACAATAATTATAATTTTATCAGTAATATCGTGCAAGGAGAGGTTTGGAAAAAAAATGCATTGAAATTTGGAAATAAAATTGTTGTACCGTATATTTTGTATCAAGACGATTTTGAAGTTAATAACCCTTTAGGATCCAAACGAGGGGTGCACAAAATATCCGCATTTTATATATCTTTTCCTCTTTTAAATTCAAATCAAATCTCTAAACTAGAAAATATATTTCCTGTTTGTCTTTCAAAAAGTAACGATATGAAACATGGTTGTGCTTCTAATTATGGTCCTTTAATAAGCGAGTTAAATTTATTAGCACAAACAGGTATTCAGATTGAACATGAAAATGAACAGAAAATAGTTTACTTAGTCTTAGCAGCAATTGTTGGTGATAATTTAGGACTCAATGGAATTTTAGGTTTCACCAAGTCCTTTCGATGTAACTTTTATTGCAAAATATGTTGCTGTTCCAAAAAAGATTTGAATATTCAAACAGAAGAGAACCCAGAATTTATGCGAAATATTTTCAATTATTGCAATGCACTGCAACAAAATAATGTATCTGAGACTGGTGTTAAAGAAAGTTGCGTATTTAACAATGTTGAAAACTTTCATGTAACAGATAACATTTCAGTGGATATTATGCATGATATATTTGAAGGTGTTTGTCATAAAAAACTGGGGCTTGTTTTAAATTATTTCATTTCTGAAAAGCAATACTTTTCTATTGAGAACTTAAAGGAAAAAAAATCTTTTTTTTGTTATTCTGACTCTGATAGATCAAATTTATCAGAGGAAATAAAAATAGAGCACATAAGAAATTGTTCTTTCAAAATGTCGGCATCTGAGATGCAATGCTTTATCTATTACTTGCCATTGTTGATTGGAGAATTTATACCCAAAGATGATGTTGTGTGGAAATTTTTTCTTTTATTGTTGGAAATTATTGATTATATCATGAAACCTTCATTTGCAGATTTTGAAATATCTTTACTTAGAAAATTAATAAAAAAACATCACGAAATGTACATCCAACTTTTTAAATTTGATTTAATTCCTAAACAACACTTCATGGTACATTATCCAACGGTAATAGAAAAATTAGGGCCATTAAAAGCGTTATGGACAATGAGGTTTGAAGCAAAGCACAAAGAATTAAAATCATATGCTAATGTACCTACATCCAGAAAAAATATTTGCTATAGCTTAGCTTCTAAAGAACAATTTTTGATAAGTCTAAAAATGTATTTAAACCGTAATACCTCATCATCATTAGAAATTGGTAAATCTAAATTTATTGATTTGTCAAACCAAATTAATGAAAATATATTTATTGATCAAGAATCTTTGAAGTCAATAATTTGTAGTACACATATAAAAATTAACAAAACATTTTACAAAACTAAACAAATAGTTCCATTTGAAGAAAACGGAATATTCAATTTTTTTAAATTGTTCATATTGTAGAAAATGTAAATTGCTGCTACTTTGCCGGATACTATGTAAAAATTAAAAATTATGATTCACACTATAATAGTTATGAAGTTGAACCAGTTGAAGAAACAAATAAACATTTAACACTCTTATTACTAGAGTCCAAAAATATAAGGTATCCACCTATTGATATTTTTAGAATTAATAATATGTATTTATTGAAACCAAAAAGTGCCTTTCAATGAATTATCCTAGTTTATAATAATGTATATATAGTTTATAATATGTATTAATATGTATATTTGATGTAGTATATTATGTACAGTTTATATCTATCATATTTATATAGTTTGAGTTTAAGTTTATGTTTATTATTTATATTTTATGTATGTATTATTGTAATTTTTTTAAAACCAAATTAAAATATGAATTACAAACCCAAATATGCAATTGTTTTAATTTATTATGTATCTCCCTGTATATATGGTACGAAAGAATGATTTACTTAAATAAAATAGTAAAATCAACCATTTTAAGTAAATAAAACATATACAAGCTTTAATAGAATTTACTTATATATAAGTGAATAAATCGTCTAAAGTAATTATCCATAACATTTAATACGAATAAAGAAAACAACTAATATTTTTCATTATTTCAATTAAACTTTTAAATATATCATCTAAAATAATTAAATAGAATAATTAATTTTATTAGTCAATTCAATTAAAACATTTAATCATTCACTACTTTAATTTCGATGAATTGTATATTACAATTAAATAAAACATTTACATTTAGTTATCAAACCATTAAAACAAATTCAACAATTCTTCTAATTGTCTCTATGATTCGTTTATTCTTTAAATCTTAAAAATCATCTAATTCAAATTAAATGAATTGTTTAATCTAATTAACAGGCTAAAATTCAATGAATTTCTTTAGATGATTTCAACTAATGTTTAGTTGAAATCGCTAATCTTTTCTTTCTGTGTACGATTCTCCCCAAAAACAAGATATTTGTTTTTACCACGAAAAATTTGGTGATCGAGCACACAAATGTACCAGCTGGTGCAAGTTTTCCTCGCCGAACCAAAAAAACTAACTAAGCAACACCCATTCCCACGACTTAATGCGGTGTTGTCAACAATTTCAAGTCGTTTATTCGTAACTGAAATAACCAACAACATTACATTTCTAGTTGACAGTGGTAGCGATGTGAGCATCATCCCGTTATCATCCTGTGCAAGGAATAAGCAAGCAAGCGAATTCAAACTATTCGCAGCAAATGGGTCTTCTACTATATCTACCTATGGGCAAAAACTCATAACTTTAAACCTCGGTTTAAGACGTCAATTCACATAGCCTTTTATTATTGCAGATGTGTCCAAACCAATTATTGGAGCTGATTTTTTGGACAAATTCGAATTGCTAGTCGACATTCGAAACAAACGGATCATTGATAACAAAACCCAGTTGAAAATGTATGGAAAAATCGAAATGGTAACTAACAATGAAGTAAGCATTACTTCCATCCCAAACAATTCAGAATACAACAAGCTTCTTCGCGAATTTGTGGATATAACCAAACAAAACCATTACGAAACAGCTTCCAACGAAACCAACGTTTTTCATCATATAGAAACACAAGGCCCACCAGTTTTTGCAAAAGCACGACACGACGTCTCCCACCGCAAAAGTATGAAATTGCGAAAAAAGAATTCGAAGAGATGATGAGGCAAGGCATTTGCCGTCCATCAAACTCACCATGGGCTAGTCCACTACATCTGGTCCCAAAGAAAAATGGCGAATGTCGTCCATGTGGTGATTATCGTCGGTTGAACGCAATCACAGTCCCAGACCGATATCCTGTACCCCACATTCAGGACGCAACCATTAATATGTTTAATGCCAAGGTATTTACAAAAATTGATTTAATTAAAGCTTATAATCAAATACCAGTGCATGCTGATGACATCCCAAAAACCGCAATTATCACACCATTTGGATTATATGAATTTTTAGTAATGACGTTTGGTCTACGCAATGCTGGACAAACTTTTCAACGATTCATTGACCAAGTATTAACAGAGTTACTGTTTGTATTCAAATACATCGATAACATTGTAATTGCATCCAATAGCACCGAAGAGCATAACCAACATCTTCGCACCGTTTTTGAACGATTTAGAAAACATGGTCTCAAAATCAACATAAGCAAATGTGAATTTTTCCAAAAAGAAATTAACTTTTTAGGGCATACTATTAACGAACATGGAATTCGACCATCACCAGAAAAAGTTGAGACAATTTTGAATATACCCCAACCCAAAATTGCTCAAGAATTAAGAAGATTTATCGCTTCTTTAAATTTTTACAGGCGTTGCATACCCCACGCAGTTATTTCACAGGGTATCCTACAAAAATTAATGAAAGGCAATAAGAAGAATGATAAATCCACCATTGAATGGAATCCCGAAGCATTAATAGCTTTCGACAAATGCAAACAAGAGTTAGCAAATTCCAGTATGTTAGCACATCCATCCGCAGACGCCCAATTATGTGTCTACGTTGACGCTTCTAACACTTCTGCAGGTGCAGCTATGCAACAAGTATTAAACGGAAAAATCCAACCACTCGGGTTTTATTCTAAACGTTTAACAGAAACCCAGAAACGATATAGCACATACGATCGAGAACTTCTTGCTATTTATCAAGCAATAAAGCATTTCCGAACATGACTTGAAGGTCGCCAGTTCACGATCTACAGTGACCACAAACCGCTAACATTTATGTTTAACAAAAAACCTGAGCAAGCATCGCCACCGACATTCGACACGTCCCAGGTGAAGATAACATCGTAGCAGACATGTTGTCACGAATCGAGTCAATAAATGTTTCTCCCACCGCTATTGATTACGATGAACTAGCGGAACAGCAAGCAACCGACCAAGGACTTCAAAACATTTTAAAATCAAACAATTCTAAGATGTCATTACAAATACAACTTCGATCCTTTCCCAACGTCAACGCACAAATATACTGCGACACGTCAAATAGAAAACTTCGACCTTTTGTAACAAAACCATTACGAACCAAAATTTTCAACGCAATGCACAACCTAGCACATCCTGGTGTCAAGTCTACGATAAAATTAATCACCGATAGATTTATTTGGCCATCGATTCGTCTAGATTGCACAAAAATGGTTCAAAATTGTTTGTCATGCCAAAAATGTAAAGTTCAACGTCACAACAAACCTCCACTCGTAAAGTTTTTGGTTCCCGGAGAAAGATTTAGTCACATCAACATTGATCTAATTGGACCACTTCCACCATCACAAGGCTTCAGCTACTGTTTGACTTGCATCGATAGATACACTCGCTGGCCAGAAGTAATTTCAACTCAAGACATCACAGCCGAAACCGTAGCAAGAGCACTCATCAGCGGTTGGATTTCAAGATTTGGAACCCCGCAAAGCATTACCACGGACAGAGGAAGACAATTCGAGTCACATTTGTTCCGAGAACTAACAAGACTTCTTGGAATCAAGCACTTAAAGACCACCGCGTACCATCCGCAGGCTAACGGCTCCATCGAGCGCTTGCATCGTACCATAAAGACTTCCATCAAGTGCTACCACTCAAGAAATTGGGTAGACATTATTCCTTCCGTTCTCTTAGGTCATCGATCAGCAATAAAACAAGACATTGGCGCATCACCACAGTACAACGTTACAACCATACGGTGCAACCATTCGATTGCCTGGCGAATTCTTCGAGAGAGGTACAACCACTCCGCCAAGTGAATTCGTGGCCCGATTAAAAGAAACAATGCTAAACTTGAAGCCATTTCTGGTTTATTTTTGACCGTTTTATTGATTCTCTTGCGGCGTTTTTGGGAACATTGAGTTATCATGAGGTTCATGAGACATTTGAGCCCAAGTTCCAACCCCTCGGGAACGATTCTGCCCAAAAATGAAGCTCCAAAATCAAGTCAGCACCATAAAAACCCCTCAACTCCCACTCTCTGACCCCCATAATTTGTGCAAATAGACATCGAAAGTTTTGGTGAATTCAGAGACGGTAAGGGTGAATCCACATGGCGTTTTACCGTCTGAGAAGTTGAGTATGGCGGGTGAGTTGGAATGAATTGATCGCATTTGTACCTGACTTTTTAGACGATTGATTCATTTTGATGAGCAAAGGCCATGAAAAAGTCCATTTTACCACAATAATTTTTCCAATATGTTAAAATTGGAGGTTAGACAGCTCAAGTAAACAATGGATTATTCATTTGAAGTTCAAATTTTGAACTTGCCCGCCAATGCCAATCTCTCAACATGTATACTTATTGATCATGTAAAATGAATTTTGTCACTGCATTTCCCTCCCAAAATGAATCGATTGTCCCAAATCCACAATTAAACACTATTAGAAGAAACATTTGGGAAATATGGGGTGAAAAAAGTCAGGTACAAATGCGATCTATTCATTTAAACTCGCCTGCTAAACTCAACTTCTCAGACGTTAAAACCCCATGTGGATTCACCCTAAGAATGCCATATGACTCGCGATAAATCTCGCATAATGTCTGCGAGCACTCAAGTTTGAAAACAGCTACCGGACCCGAGCGCCAGCGGAAACATACGACAGCGTCCGAAGGTGACACGAGCTCGCGCAAACTGCAAACCATAATGCGAATGTTGCAGACAGTTGATGTGAACAGTCGAACTTCGCCATATCAAAACAGATTTGTTTTAACTTTGTGTTTTATTTTGTAAAATCTTCTTTGTTTATTTTCATTGTTTGATATATGAACATCTTTTCCGGCTGAAAAGTTCTATTTCAAATAGATAAAACGTACATCAAAAAGTGTAAATCGCATTCAGAGAAGGTTGAGAGTGAATATTTATTTGTAAACGTTACGACGAATTTCAAGCACAGTTGGATTCTCAGACATCGGCCGAAACAAGGTAAATAAGTGAAACAAAAACAACCCGAAATGATTTACTGACTGAGACCCAACCAACCAGAATGCCAGAAAATGTGAAAAGCTGAAGATTGTCTGCTCAAACCACCGATATTTAAATTAAATGCCAGTCATTGGTGTAAGGTTTGAGAAGGAGTTTCAGGAAATTAGTAAAGATCATGCTGATCTCGACCACCTCCTTGTCACCGTTCAAATTGATCAATGGTTTTACTGACTTTTTGAAATCATTGCACGTGGGTTACATTTTTGTCGAAAATTACACGGAGAGAAGAAGTGATGTAAAAATTACTCATTTTGTGGTGTAAACGAGGGACAGAATGCACGAGCAACAAAATTTACTCGGACAGCGAGTATTTTTTGCAGCAGAAATTATTTTCACCCCCCCCCCACTCGGTTTGTTGTTTATTGCGGAGAGTTGTGTGATCAATCTGAATTCGGGAGAAGCGAGAAATGATTTTTTTCCGCCGAACGTCGATGGTCACCCATCCAAGTAGTGACCCTGCCGGTCGCTGCTTAATTTCAATGATCGGACGTCCAGAGACTAGCTGTCTCCGCCAAGGACCCTCACGCGCCTGATTCATTCCCGCAACACTTTGAGACCACCCAATCATGATTGTGATCCGAGAACGTGGTCGTTTAATATTCGTTTTGTCGCGGAAAATTATATTAATTAATGAATCAAAAAAAAGGAGATTCTAAACATAAAAAATTAGCAATGATTTTAACAATATCCCTCTGTTTACAAAAAGTCACTCACATCCGCATCACATCTCAGTCCGCAAATCAAATAGTCCCTAATTATTGTAAGCCTCGAAATTGATCTTTTCAACGCAATATTTACGTTCCAGGATTTGCAATATTTCCAACACGTCATCATGCCAGACAACAAAAAATGTGCAGAATGCTCGAAATATTTCAGAAAAATCGCTGGAGTGAAGAGTGGGTTCTGTTAAAAACTTTATTCGCTGTTATAATTGTGGAGCAAAGGGCCATAAATCAGCCGACTGTTATTCTAAAGATAAAGGAACAAGGTGTTTCAAATGCAATAATTTTTGACACAAGGCAACTGGTTGTCCGACACAGGAATCAGTTAAGAACACTTCACTTATGCTTACTGCAATTCGTCCGATGATGAAGAAGATTGAAATAAAAAATACCGAAATCAATGTACTAATAGATACGGGGAGCAAAGTAAATCTAATTCAGCAAGACGTTTACCTAAAAATAAATGCACCTCTTAATGCAGCCAGACTTACCCTGATAGTCCGGGAGGACTAATTTGGAAATTTTGCACAAATATCTGCAAAGCTAATTTTTTTTATATCAATGCTTATACTGAGTAAATCAGGAAAGTGATATTCTAGCAAGCTTTTAGCGTTGCGGTCATTAGTAATAATTTTTGAAACATGTAAATAAACAATATAAAAATGTCTTATTCCTACAAGACTGAAACTTTCAAGAGTGACCAAGAATACCAAAAAATACAGTATAATGACATTCTACCACTTCGGGAGTGTTGCCATCAAGGTTCTACCACCCACGAAAGATATTAAAAAAATCACTTTTTCGACTTATTTCTACAAAGCTGAAATTTTTTTCTCAAATACCTTAGTTTATAATATAACCAAAAAAAGTTCTTTACCGGTCATCAAATTTTGTTGAAGCCTTGGTAGAGGCGATCTCCCGATCGTAGCCGCTGCGCCGATCGGCTAAAAGTCGCTCCGAATAATTGTAAATACCGGCATTAAATTAAAATCTACAAAGCTGTTTTTTTGTCTACAAGTAGTTTACGTTAATTAATGTTATTATATTTTATTATATTAATTGATATCTTATAAGAAATATCCTATTATAATTTTATAAAATATACAGTTAAATAATATAATATTATCAAAATACAAATAAAACTTAATTCCAACATAATGTATTTATCATTATTTATAAATACAATTTTGAGATAATTTTGTTCTATGTTTACATTTGCAAAACGGTCTACGTTGCTTATTGGTGTGTTCAAAATTATCGATTTTTGCTTGGGGGAAAATTTTTATGAGTTGGTAACCCTGACTGCAGCGCTGTACGGCCTTTCCTCTTCCGTGTAGAAGACGGAAAAAGCATGGATTCCCAGCTGTGCTGTTTTGTTTGTCATAAGAAGCCAAAAAATCAACCAATTATGCATTTTACCCAAGAGAAATTGGAAAAGTGTTTAGAAATTTTACAACTTAAAAAGAAATACAAATTAGTGTACAGTGATATTGTCTTGTCAGATATTGTCAGAATATTGTCAGCTCAATTAACTGAACTTGATGGATATCATTCCGAATGCTACCAACGTTTTACGGCATTGTCACAAAAGTACAGAAAGCCTGTCTGCGAGGATTCTGAACCTTGTGCAAGTTCAAGTGTGAATGATTGATTCATTGAATGATTTATCTACCTCTACCGAGTAAGTAAACACTGGAAATTTTAAAATCCAAAGAACTCTTAATTTAAGCAAATTGTACAAATCATTAGGAACACCTCTATGTGATTCTCTACCAGCCTTCCATGCACTAACTGGCTGTGACTTCAATCCAGCTTTCTTCCGAAAAGGGAGAAAACGTCTGTTTTCATTGTTAAGAAATTCCGAAACATGTGGGTGCTTTAACAAATTTAAACAAATATCGTAATTGCAATGATGCAATATTGGAAGCAGTGAAAGAATTTGTATGCCAAATGTACGGCTACAAAAAAATTAATGAAATCAGATCAGATATGTTTTTAAAGCGTATAAATCTACCAACAATGATATCTTTCGTCAAAAAGTGAAGAGTTTTGATGCATCTGCTTTGCCACCTTGTCAATCAGAGCTTCGAGAACACATACGCCGAACAGCATACATTTCACAAATTTGGAGCAATGCTCATTTGAAAGAGCCTACGACTTTGTCTCCTCTCGATTGTGGTTGGAAAGTCGATGAAAACGAAAAATATTGTTTTAATTGGTATAGTGGCGACCAATTACCCCAATCTACAGACGATGTTACATTTGGTCAACAAGACGAAAAAAAACATATTCGGACTTTCATTGAACATTAATTTATATCTGCGTAATACAGTATAATAGTTTTAAACAATTTATTATTTTTTGATACAAAAACACTTGCCGAATCTGCTGAAATATTTTCCAATGACGGTGGTTCTCAATTTTTGAAAGAAAGCGATGATGTATATATTATGAGAATGACGAGGATGAAGATAGCGATGAGGATGAGCAATCTAATGTCATCAGCGATGAAGATTAAAAAAATATATTGCGATGTCCACCGCTCTCAAAGAAGAAAGTTCTTGGTGAGAGGGATTTCCAGGATACTGGGAATCGAGTAACAACATCGTTAACTTATTTTTAATCCTTGTATACATAATTTAAGTTACCATGTTCCTAATTTTAAGTTCTTTACGATTACTATAGTAGATGAACAAAGCGGGTTCTAGACAGGAAGTACTTTCTATACAGGAAGTAAGCTTAAAGCTCGATGGCTATGGTCTGTAAAGCGTGTTCTAGACAGGAAGTAAGCTTAAAGCTTTGTAAAGCTCGATGGCTATGGTCTGTAAAGCTCGATGACCAAGAGGTCTTCGCTTGAAGTGTATTAGGGGTTGTTTTAAGAAGTGTAAGGCTTGATAACGTTAAACTCGATGACCAGGTTCTTCGCTTGAAGGGTATTAGGGGATGTTAAGAGGTGTTAGACTAGATGGACGTCAAGCTCGATGACCAAGGTCTTCGCTTGGCGGGTATAAGCTGCCAGGGTCTTCGCTTGGCGGGTATAAGCTGCCAGGGTCTTCGCTTGAAGGATATTAGGGGGATGTTATTAAGAGGTGTGTGACGTAAAGCTCGATGACCAAGGTCTTCGCTTGGTTGGTATAAGCTGGATGGTCAAGGTCTTCGCTTGGAGGATCGGCTTCGCTTGAGGGGGATGGTTTTCGCTTGGAGGGTACGTTCTTGTGGGAGGGGTGGGGGCTATGTTGAAGGGGCGTTGTCTGACACTTAGCTTTTTTGAAAATGTTAATAATACATTGTATTAATAATAATAAGATCATAGTTCCTATTGAGATAGCGGTTTTAAAAAAATGACCGGAATTAGCGATAGGCAAAAGCACCTTGAATAATACATTGTATTTAATAATAATAATAAGATCATAGCATAGTTCCTATTGAGATAGCGGTTTTTAAAAAAAGACCGGAATTAGCGATAGGAAAAAGCACATTGAATAATACATTGTATTTATTAATAATAATAAGATCATAGTTCATATTGAGATAGCGGTTAAAAAAGACCGGAATTAGCGATAGGAGAAACCACCTTGTTTTTTTTTATAGAACAGATAGTGGTAATTTGTAACATATAGAACAGATATAATACATTGTATTAATAATAATAAGATCATAGTTTCTGCTAAGATAGCGGTTTAAAAAAAAAAAAAAGATCGGAATTAACGAAAGGAAAAAACACCTTGTTTTTATGTAATATAAATCAGTTCCTATTACGATAGTGGTTTGTAAAATATACATGAATTAATGATAAGAAAAAGAATAGCACGCGTCATTATGCATGTTTGGATATGTTTATACACCTCATTTTATCCTTGAACTTGGAAGTGGTTTGTAAAATATACAAGAATTAATGATAAGAAAAAGAATAGCACGCGTCATTAATAAGATCATAGCATAGTTCCTATTGAGATAGCGGTTTTTAAAAAAAGACTGTCCAAAAGATAAAAAAAAATAAACATATTAATTTATTATTAATTCAGAATGTGTATTACCCAAAATTAAATGATTATATAACAATAGTAAATGATAGGGTCATAGTTCCTATTGAGATAGCGGTTTTAAAAAAATGACCGGAATTAGCGATAAGAAAAAGCACCTTGAATAATACATTGTATTTAATAATAATAATAAGATCATAGCATAGTTCCTATTGAGATAGCGGTTTTTAAAAAAAGACTGTCCAAAAGATAAAAAAAAAAATAAACATATTAATTTATTATTAATTCAGAATGTGTATTACCCAAAATTAAATGATTATATAACAATAGTAAATGATGGGGTCATAGTTCCTATTGAGATAGCGGTTTTTAAAAAATGACCAGAATTAGCGATAAGAAAAAGCACCTTGAATAATACATTGTATTTATTAATAATAATAAGATCATATAGTATAGTTCCTATTGAGATAACGGTTTTTAAAAAACGGCCGGAATTAGCATGACAGGAATTAGTGATATGAAAAAACACATCGTTTTGTGACATATAGAACAAAAATGCTTCCTGCAAATAATCGTATATAAGTAGGAAAATATATCCCCTTTACATAGTCAAGTAGTAGAGTGTTATTGAATCTAAGTGATCACATCTCTATAAAAAATATTTCAAAGTAAGTTGATTAATTTGAATTAATTTCAATTATAATTAATTACATTAAATTTTTAATGAATTTGAATATTATTAATAAATTTACACCATTTAGATGAATAATATAAAATCAGCGAAATACATCATAGACTACGATGGTTTTTCATTCGATGGGGAATTTCGATTGAAAGAGCTCGGAATTTATGATGTAGACGCTGGATGCGCATCTTCAAAGATGTTTAAGGTAAAAAAATAAAATTATACATTTTGTAAGTTACTAAAAAATCGATATTTAATTTTTAAGGTGGGAAGTACAAAAGATGTTCGAGACATGAGAACTATACTGTCACGTAAAAATCAATCACACGGTATAGAACTAAATTTATAATTACTATAACAAAATATATTCTATATCCTGTGTGATTGATTGATCATCAAAATTGTAAACGGAACATTGCCCCGATGAATCAACTTAATCGATAAACCAATAATATGAATCCAACAATAACCAATAAGAATTATAATTAGTAGAATTAAGATTAAGAGGGAGGATTACAACAAAAAGGACGATAAGTCGGAAAATGGGTAGTCA
Source organism: Cantharis rufa (assembly GCA_947369205.1). Classification (NCBI taxonomy): domain Eukaryota; kingdom Metazoa; phylum Arthropoda; class Insecta; order Coleoptera; family Cantharidae; genus Cantharis; species Cantharis rufa. The sequence continues at coordinate 36,313,013 of OX376303.1, forward strand.
GCCGTGGGTGAAGTGCGAGTAGGGATTACCGCTGAAACCTATGTCCGTCATGTTGGTGATCCAATCCTCCCTCAGCCTTTTAGGGTAAGACTTAATTGTAATTGTTGTATGTTTTATTATGCGTCATTATAATTGTTTAAACTCCTGTCGTGACTTTAATTGATTAATCTGAGCTACAATAAAACCCCCACGACCAAAAGGTCGTAACAATACGCTTTGTCACAAATAACATTCATGGGTTACTATGTCGGAACACAAGTCGGAACACAAGTCGATGACATTATACAACGATTGTGTATAGAAACACAATTGGAGAATCGACTTGTGTGCTATAAAGGTGGCAATTATGAGAAGAACCATATTGCCAGGTTGGGGTATTCCCACATAACGTTCAACTTAGAGAATTTAAGGTGTCCAAAATTTGACACCTTACGTAATCAATATTCTCTAAGCGTTGACGATTGTGGCAACCATCGGTTTTTGAAGAACAAAAACAAAAAAGCGCATTGCCCCAAAGTGGAGGTGAGCTATTTTGCTCAATTTTTAAAAGATTATTTTAAAAATTAAGCAAAATAGTGCAATCCTCTTCACCGATGGATAAGGTAAAAATATATTATAAGATTTGAAAACTATAAATAACCTAATTACTTTTTATACAGCATCAGTTCTCATGTTAACATTCAAACATCAAGGTAGTGGTGTATTAAATTCGTTAATTAATAATCTACCTTTCGAATTGCATCTACCCGGATATCAATTCTGTGGACCAGGTACCCGTCTAGAAGAACGCTTAAAAAGAGGTGATTCAGGGGTGAATCCGCTCGATAGTGCTTGCAAAATACATGATATTAGCTATTCGAAAAATAAATCTTTAGAAGATAGACATAAAGCTGATTATATTTTGGAAAATAAAGCGTGGGAAAGAGTAAAGTCGAAAGACGCAAAGTTTGGTGAAAAAGCTGCAGCCTGGTTCGTTACATCAGCTATGAAAACGAAACGTAAACTTGGAATGGGGATGAAAGCTAGGAAGAAGATTCCATTTAAACGTGGTATTCTAGATCATGTTAGGAGAAGTTTAAAGAAAAAACATGTTAAGGATTTAGATTTAAATAATACAACCGCATTAAAAAAAGCTTCAATGATAGCACTTAATGCGGCACGTGTAGCTGTTAAAAAAGCAGGAGGTCGTAGAAATATACATACTCCTAGAATTATACCATTCGAATCTAAAAAGGGAGGAGTTTTACCTGCTTTATTAATGCCAATACTAGCAGCTTTAGGAGCAATAGGATCATTATCAGGTAAATATAAGATTCCTAAAAAATTTATTTTTGTTTTACGCTTAATTCTTGTAGGTGGTGCAAGTGCTGTAGCAAAAACAGTGATCGATTCGAGAAATGCTAAAAAGAAACTCGAAGAAGATAAACGACATAATAAGACGATGGAGGAAATTGGTAGAATAGGATCAGGATTATATCTTAGAAAAAATGCTAAAGGAGGATATGGTTTATTTTTAAAGAAGCAGTCAAAAAACTACCAATAACGTTACCCAATAGAGTACTATATGATAAAGATTTAGTTAAATATATAAAAAAATTAAGGATACCACATTTTAGAGGAATTTTTATGCGTGATACGTTACCAAAAAACTGTTCACCACACCTTAACGAATGTGGTATACTTAATTTAGATTCTTATAAAAATCCTGGAAGTCATTGGGTAGCGTATGTTAAAAGAAACAATAAAGTATTATATTTCGATAGTTTTGGAGGTCTTAAACCGCCACAGGAACTTGTAAAATATTTAGGAAATAAGGTTAAAATCTTATATAATAATGATAGTTATCAAAATTATAATGAAATTAACTGTGGTCATTTATGTTTAAAATTCTTGTATCGAACATGTAAAAACAATAAACTATGAAATTATTGTCTAGAGGAAGTTATATATAAACATGTAAAATCTTGAAAATCCTTAGTAGTACATAAAACACCTAGCATGTCATATATTTTTACATTAAAAAGTAATAATCACGTATTATCTATCGATTTTACAAATCCACTATCCCTCGATCCTGAAGCTGAATACGGATTAGCTCTGATAGGCTTTCATTCATATAATAGCATTCCGAATATTTACGAAGGTGGTGAAAATAAATTTTATTACACTGATTATAATACTGATAAGAAAACGAAAAACCAGGAAACGATTACATTACCGACAGGATCCTATGAAATTTTGGATATTGAAAATTATTTACGTCAACAATTAATTTCAAAAACTGTAAAAAAGGAAGACTATGATAAATACTTCTCTCTAAAACCTAATCATAATACGTTAAAGTGTGAAATTTATAGTGAGAAGTACTTAATTAATTTTGCATACGATAAACATACCATTGGATCAATTTTGGGGTTTTCTAAACGTATATTAGAACCGGATACCATACACGAATCTGATCTTCCAGTCGATATAATCAAGGTTAGAACAATTCAAATAAATTGTAATATAACCACAGGAGCATTTTATGATAATAAACCGTCTCATACGATCTACGAATTTGCAATTGGAGTGGATCCGGGCTTTGCCATAGACGAAGTACCTCAAAATTTAATATATTTACCTATAATCAATAAGCGGGAAATAACGAATATTACTAACGAATCTTTTTTATCTTTTGTTATGTATGCGGGGACAACAATACTGTTACTGTATACAAAAAAGTATACACTTTTTTAATCCATTTAACTCTAAAGCATATACGTCACGGAGTAATATACATAAGTTAGGAGAGGTTGCTTGGTATCTCCCGACCGGCTAACGCTTGGCCACATAACGCACGCCTTGGAGAGAGAGACGGCGCGAGACAGAGAACTCGACGTTAGGCTATTCATTTCACCGAGTATAGCCTGCAAACCATGTAGTTTAAAGGGTTTAAAGCATTTTCTACAATTAAACTAGGTACCTTCAACGTTTCATTACATTTATTGTTTTTTATTGATATTATTTATGAACTATAATGTATTACCAATTATATAAAATAAGAGTATTAATATTTAATTATATAAGAATGGACAATTTGCATAAAATTAAAATTCACCTCAAAATCTATTTTATTGATAGTTCAATATTTCTATAATCAGAATATTTGCGTGATTCTTAAAAACTTTGTATTGTAAGATTATAAACCAACAAAATAATTAATGAAATCGGTAATAACATTTTGTGGTTTATGTTTACTTTTGTCCTTTTGTGTTTTTTGAAGTTAAATTAGTCTAAATTTACATCACCTATATACATACATATAGGTATGTACATAACCGTGTAATTAACTAAAACAAACTTACATTAGTTAAGTCATTTTTCCATTCTCTGACAATATATTTAGGATCGAAATGTTTCGCACAAACTCGGTCTTTTCGACTCAAAATTTTATCAGCACGGGGTATATTTTTAATCCAAATTTTCAACAACTCAGGATCTTTAGGGGGTGAAAATAAAGATACAATTTTGCTACAGGATGCATATCCCGAACGACAATAAGGCACAAAACATTTGTAGCCCATATTTTTAACAGGTAGTCTACAATGATTTAACAATAAATGCTTTGCACAGACTAAACGAAAATTGCAATGTGTTTTGTGGATCCCGCCATGCAAAACAAACGTTATCTCGGAATGCAAGGACACTGGAAGTAAATTTAACCAGGATTCCTTATTATCAATAGAATATAGAAAGTAAATATTTTACGCTAAAACACTAATTGTTGAAAAGGTAATACTTCAAAGGCACGGAATTATAAACTAAATCGAACTTTAAGGAGAAAAATAAAATGTTCAAATTGCAAACTGAAAATTATTTTAGCGACTGGTATTCAAATTGATGTTATTTCTACTTCTTATGTAATTAAATATTAATATTTATAGTTTTTTGTAGTAAGTAATACTTTATAGTTTATGAATAATATCAATAAAAAATAATAAATAGAATGAAACGTTGAAGGTGCCTAGTTTAATTGTGGAAAATGCTTTAAACTACATGATTTGCAGGCTATACTCGGTGAAATGAACGGCCTAACGATGAGTTCTCTGTCTCGCGCCGTCTCTCTTTTCAAGCGTGCGTTATATGACCACTATAACTGAACGAGTGCACTCTCCTAACTTATGTATATTACTCCGTGATATACGTTAATAGAAATATTATTTAATTTTTCTACTTTAGGTATTTGTGTTAATTTTATTGGAAATTTAATGTTTTCCAGATTTAAAACAGTTGAATAATGAGGGTAAGAGGTAATTATATCAGAATGTTTATCAACTGGATATAATGCTGCTACCAACGACCATGCAAAACATGCATCATCATCATAATTTTTGATATTAATACACGCTTTTTTAACAGCAATTGATTCTGGAAGTCTAATAAAGGATGATCCATTACCAATATCACATTTATTAATATTAATTTCCAATGAAATTAATTCCCTAATAGCCCAACCACTTTGAGAAAGTTGAAAAGACTCTAATTTATTTATAATCGGATTACAAATATGTTCTTGAAACCATTTTTTAATATTAATACTCGTATCAATTATTTCATTTTTAGTATTAAAATGCTTATATTCAATAATTTCATTAGCGTTTAACCCTCGTTTGATAAATTCTCCACAAAAACAACTATTGACTTTTATCATACTAAAATTATTTTTAAGAATTCTTTATTCTAACATTGAAGAGGAAAAATGCATCATTAAAAAATTCTAATATATCGATATGTTTCAAATTGATAATCATGCCTGTACGAATTCTCGAATCGAAAGCGTTTTTTAAATCCACCCATTTTACCCAATCACTACGTTTCTTTTTACCCCCTGCTATTCCTAAACCAACAATATTCTTCTTGTTTACACATACACATCTACTAATGAGTAATTGATAACGTTTTAAATTAGCGATATCAGATAATATTTCTTTTTTTCACCGATATTTAAATTTTTAATTTTTAATATTTTATAGCAATATCTTAAACTTTTAGAACAAAATTTATACCAAATTAATATCAATTTCTCGTTGTGGAGAATCATTTTTATTTAAAATTTTGTATGATCGTTCAATAATATTAACTGAATTTCTACTTACCTCAAAGACATTATCTAAATTAGTATAACTCATTTGTTATACTAATATTTGTTTTCTTATATTATCTCGAACAATTGGGATGGCGCGTACTTGGGGTTGCTCGAAATCCTCGACCCTCTGTACAACAATTTATATTTTTTTGGTTGGAAGTTGACCAAATTTTCTTTTATGACGGTAACACACCGGCCTGGTAAAAATACAACACAGTCTTCTAAAGTTAACTTCGGAACTTCTCCAAAAGCACTACTAACAATTTCCAAATTGTTGATTATATATGGTTGATCTGGTGTTAGATCCTTCAGCTTTTTGGTCTCTAATGCTGCAAATTTGTTAATAGCACTTAGATCCACTGAAAATTTAATATAACTAATTATTATTAAATATTTAAAATTATACAACTTACTTTTGAAATATTTTCTGGAATAACTCACTCACTTAGATACAATACTACTACTTGGATATATGGAAGTAACCTATCTTTAGGATAGATTATTCTACTTTTATATTAGATTTTCTTCTGCACCCCACCCCGTTCTTCAATCGAATAATATAATGTTTTATTTACAGGAAACACTTATTTTCTATCGCAAATTCCGTTCCATTTTTTATATATTCCAAGTTCAAGGATAAAAACATCAACTATCTTATTCCTGTTGACGTAAGATTGATAAAATGAGGTGTATAAACATGTCCAAACATGCATAATGACGCGTGCTATTCTTTTTCTTATCATTAATTCTTGTATATTTTACAAACCACTTCCAAGTTCAAGGATAAAATGAGGTGTATAAACATATCCAAACATGCATAATGACGCGTGCTATTCTTTTTCTTATCATTAATTCATGTATATTTTACAAACCACTATCGTAATAGGAACTGATTTATATTACATAAAAACAAGGTGTTTTTTCCTTTCGTTGATTCCGATCTTTTTTTTTTTTTTTAAACCGCTATCTTAGCAGAAACTATGATCTTATTATTATTAATACAATGTATTATATCTGTTCTATATGTTACAAATTACCACTATCTGTTCTATAAAAAAAAACAAGGTGGTTTCTCCTATCGCTAATTCCGGTCTTTTTTAACCGCTATCTCAATATGAACTATGATCTTATTATTATTAATAAATACAATGTATTATTCAATGTGCTTTTTCCTATCGCTAATTCCGGTCTTTTTTTAAAAACCGCTATCTCAATAGGAACTATGCTATGATCTTATTATTATTATTAAATACAATGTATTATTCAAGGTGCTTTTGCCTATCGCTAATTCCGGTCATTTTTTTAAAACCGCTATCTCAATAGGAACTATGATCTTATTATTATTAATACAATGTATTATTAACATTTTCAAAAAAGCTAAGTGTCAGACAACGCCCCTTCAACATAGCCCCCACCCCTCCCACAAGAACGTACCCTCCAAGCGAAAACCATCCCCCTCAAGCGAAGCCGATCCTCCAAGCGAAGACCTTGACCATCCAGCTTATACCAACCAAGCGAAGACCTTGGTCATCGAGCTTTACGTCACACACCTCTTAATAACATCCCCCTAATATCCTTCAAGCGAAGACCCTGGCAGCTTATACCCGCCAGCGAAGACCCAATTTTTAATTGAGTGAGCGAAGTTCGCAAACCAACCAAACCAAAACAGAAATCTTTTAATTTTTCGAAATTTTAATTTTTCGCCAACGCGTTAATTTATTAACAACCAACAAGCTACAATGGCAGATGCGGAAACACCACCACCTGCGTTACCACAACGGCAGCCCTACAGAGGTAAGCCTGAGAACCAGCGAGATCCACATGCCATAATAGCGCCAAGAGGTAGAGGAGCAGGACCCCGCGGCAGAGGCCGAGGCGGACAAGGAAGGCAAAACCAACCAAGGGATGCGCGCAACGCACCTAAAGAGTTAAACAAGCCCTCACAACTCCACGACACGAGTCACGTCAAAGTGACTACCACCTCACCAGCCGACGATGCAATTTTCGGCAAACACCTGAGCGTCCGAGAAAACGTTCCCCGCCAGACATTTTCAGTCAGTGCACCTGCATTGATAGAAATATCTAGGCAAACATATAGCGAATTGGTTACCGACAACAATTCACTAACAAAAGTTATTTTGCCGGAGTACTTAGATTACTACGCTACAGCAATGCTGTGGTTTAGGATAGTAGCTCTTAAACAAAAGAACTCTCAGCCACTGACAGTAGCTGAACAGGATGTACTGATGGCCATACAGCCTATGACCTATGCAGTCCCTGAACCGATCCGCTTGCAATTATGCCACCTCGGCAATATTGTAACGAAAACAGGATCCCACCTATTCCCAACATTCCCACCGTTACCTACCGAACAGATAGGAGGTCAAGGAGGTTACTATGGTAATCTTCTTCCACCAGGGGAAGGAGTAGACACGAATCTCCACAATCTCTATGAAGAGATTCCGTGCCTAGGAGTCTTATCCGAGGCAGTACGGAACACAATTGGCAATGCTGCGCCAGGCATTTACCAGTCGCAAGTTACGTATGAGAACCAACAACCCAACCAAAATCTGTTAGGATTTAGACCATTGATATCGAGAAGAAATGAGGCAAAGAACCTTGCTTTAGAATTGAATATCACCGAACAAGATTTTCCGTCATTCCCTCACAATACAGGAATCAACCTTGAATTCCTCCAGTCCATTTCCAATGTGATTGCAAACACGAAAACATTTAAGATTACACATCTTGTTTTCGCCACCATGGCCGAGATAGGCTCTCAGTCCCAGATTGTGATCGAAACCCCACAAATAGTAAACCCCAACCAACGCGGTGTTATTAGCGAGATCATTCCGTCAGGATTAATCAGCGACACACCTAGCACCTTTGGAGCAGGAATCTTTTTCTGTCCACAATTGCTCAAAGAGCAATACGGTTTACCAGCACCCAATGTCAACTTATCATGGAGTATTTTCCTAGCAATACCGCAAAAAAAAAAAGGGGACCAAAATCCTACTAGGGGACCAAAATCCTACTCGCACCTCCACGTGGTGGTCCCTGGTAACTTGTGGGCGAATCTCCGAGATCGGGTACCCAACCCCGGTGGAGGAGAGGAACCTGTAAGGCTAACGCGAGAGGTAACAGGGTAAGAGGCCCTGCCCAAAAATCTCGGACACGCTCATGAAATGGATAACGAAAATGGTACAACGTTTACGGTGCAGGGGGGGGATACCCCAGTACCGGTCGTGGATGGCCGTGCCGGAGCAGGCGCCACACGACCGTCAACCAGCGACTGCTCTGCGTCTCCGGTGGTCGACCAGGCCGGGGCGCAACAACAAGTGACTGGAGAAGGAGAGAGGAAGAAAGGCGGTTCCAGGAGGAACTCGGTTTCGGAGGACCCTCCTAAGACAAAGCCCGCTAAGAGCTCTATGCCGGAGGACCCATTAGGAGCTCAGATAGAAGACTCAATAAGGCAAATAACCGAAGGTCTTAACACTCCTCAGACCAGGTCCATCTACTTGCCTTACAAGAATTTACTGATGAAGCAACTCCAGTTAATTAAAAGGACCCACAAGAGAGAACAAGAACGCAAAGAGGCGGCAGTAGTAGTTACAAAAACTGACGAACGCAAAGAAGTCAGTGACCTGCCCAAGAGAAACCAGGAAAAAGAGGCTACGGTGACTGCGATTAGCATATCCCCAGAGGAATTGAAGGGGATCTATGATAAAATCACCAAGCAACAAGAAACGCTAGAAAAAGCTATGGAAACCATAAAAGCCCATGGTGAAACAATAAAAGATCTCCATAGGCTTAACTCAAAGTTGATAGAAGAATCCAAGATGACAAGAGTGGAAGCGACCCAATGCAAAGAAGCGGCCAAACACATGCAGACTAAACTGGAAAAAATTGAGGCAATCCTAACACAAACAAGAATACAAGAAGCAAAATCTCCGGAAGTACCAAAACCTACTATGGCTCAAGTGGTGAAAACAAAGAGTCAGACGTTGGTAAAACCAAAGGCTCCAAAAATCGCAATAGACCAAGCCAAAAGCGAAGCAAACTTGGAAAAACTTGAAACGGTCCAGAGAAATATCATGGACCAACTCATGGACGATGGGAGCGAAAACTTCCGAACAGTGACATACCGTAAAAAAACTAACAAGCAACCAGAAAAGAGAGCAGTACCAAAAGCCAAGAGAGAACCCAGCAGAAGGGATGCCGTAATTATCAAGGCTTCCCCAGCGGACATCAAGGAAAAAATGGGAGAAGTGAGAACGGCGCTTAGGGGAGCAGAGGCCCCCCTCATCAGTGGCATCAGGCAAACTAGAAACGGGGACATAATAGTGGAGCTTGAAGAAAATAACCAGCTCCAAAAACTAAAAACCGTACTTAAAGACAAAGTAGAAGATGTTAGAGACCTGATAGGGCAAAAAAAGATTTTTACAATCCGCGATATAGAAGAGCTAGCCACAATGGAAGAAGTAAAGGAAGACCTCCGAAGATTGTTTTCAGAGGATAACCTGATACTCAGGGACCTAAGAACTTATTACCAAGGTACCCAAATCGCGAGAGTCGAGGCCAGAGGCGAAGCGATTAAGATACTGGAGAACATGAAATCTGTGAGGATTGGCATAGTTAACTCATGCAGAGTGCAAGAAGAGAGACAAATCAGGAGGTGTAATAGGTGCTGGCAGCCTGGACACGCGACCGAGGATTGCATGGCGGAAGACCGGTCCAAGATGTGCCTGAAGTGTGGAAAACCAGGTCACTTCGCGATAAACTGCATGGAGACGAAGCCCTTTTGTCTCACGTGCAAGCAAGAAGGGCACAGGACCACCAGCTACACGTGCCCGACATCAAAAGACCGTCGCCTCAGAAAAGACGGTCTTCATACAAGTAAATCTTAACCACGCAAGAGCCGCCCAGGACCTGCTGCAGCACACCTTCGCAGCAAATGATGTGGACATCGCGTTGATCAGCGAGCCGCATAGAACAATGGACAGCTGTTGGACCGAATCCATCGAAGGGACGGCAGCTGTTCTTACACACGACCGAGTGGCGGTCCTGAGCACTGGAAAGGGCAAGTGTTTTGCATGGGTGGAGACACCGGTACTAGTGGCATATTCTTGTTACTTCTCGCCCAGTTCCTCCATGGAAGAATTTGCAAATCAATTATGGAATATGAAAGATAGCATGAGGTCACAGTCCAAGCCCATAGTGGTCGGAGGAGACTTTAACGCCAAGGCGACAGAGTGGGGGTCACCGAAAAACGATGCCAGAGGAGTTATGCTGGCGGAGATTCTGGCGGAGTTGGACTGCACCGTGTGCAACGTCGGCAGCACTCCAACATTTGAGAGGCAAGAGTCTGAGTCCTTCTTGGATGTCACGGCGGTCTCGTCAGAACTGGCGAGCATGGTTTCTAATTGGAGGGTGATGGACGAGGAGACGGCAAGCGACCATAGATACATCTCGTTTGATGTCGGCCGGACTTCCTCAGACCGACCTCCCCTCCCGACAGGTTGGAACTGGAATAAAATCAACAAGCAAGACCTCCAAGACCACCTGCAGAAGCCCGACCTACTACACACCGTTAGGAACATCGGATTGGAGGAGTTTTTGAGGAGGCTGTGCGACGCTGTCATGCCCAAGAGGGGCCCCATCGTGAGAAGGGGGGCATATTGGTGGTCAGAAGAAATTGCCTTAGCAAGGAAGCACTGCGTAGGGGCCAGAAGAGTCCACCTGCGATTGCGCAAAATGGCCCTGCGACGTCGAGACGACTCACTAGAATCCCGATGCCAAGAAGCTAAAGTAGAGTTAAAGAGACACAGAGACTTTCTAACGAACCTAATCCGAGAAAGCAAGGAAAACCACTGGAAGAGACTTATCGAAGAGGTTAACGGGGATGTCTGGGGAAAGGCGTACCGAATAGTAACAAAGAAGCTGGGCAGACCATCTATTCCAGGCCTGACTGAGGCTCGCCTCAGAGAAATCATTCGGACCCTCTTCCCGGAACACCCGGAGATGGCCTTCACCGCCAGACCGGTCGAAAGAGAGATCCCGCCCCTGACTGAGGAGGAATTGAGGGCAGCCGCAAAGAGAATGCCTAACAACAAGTCGCCGGGACCGGACGGAGTACCGTCAGAAATCATCAGGGAACTGGCAGAAACAAGACCTGAGGTTCTACTGGAGGTCTTCAACAAGTGCCTGGAAGAAGGAAGTTACCCAAAATCATGGAAGCAAGCGAAACTCCTGCTCTTGAGAAAGGGGAACAAGCCATTAGAACACCCAAATTCGTACAGGCCGATATGCCTGCTAGACCATGTCGGAAAGCTCTTCGAGCGATTAATTCTAAACCGACTCAGACAGGAAATAGACAAGACCGGTGGCCTTTCGGACAGGCAGTTTGGTTTCCGAAAGGGGAGGTCCACAGTAGACGCTATCGAAGACTTGATGAGAAAAGTAAGAGCAGCAAAAGGGGGGGGAAGGAAGATCAAACGGTTGACAGCCCTCGTCACCCTAGATGTCAAGAACGCGTTCAACTCGGCCAGTTGGGAGCTCATCATGTCGGAGCTAGAAAGGAGGGAAATTCCAACCTACCTCCTAAACATACTGGGAAGCTATTTCCATGATAGATCACTCGAGGTAAACGAGAAGCTCTGGCAACATAAGCTGCCAATAAACAGCGGAGTTCCGCAGGGTTCAGTGCTGGGCCCCCTCCTCTGGAATGTGTTATATGACGGCGTCCTTAGGCTTCCCTTACCACCTGGGGTGAGCATCGTATGCTTCGCGGACGACATAACAATTGTGGCGGAGGCCAAAACCGAGGAGGAACTGGCACGACTGGTCAGCGAAGCAATAGAAGCGATACAAGAGTGGATGACAGCATGGAGGCTCCAACTGGTCCCCGAGAAAACCGAGGCGGTTGTTATATCGGGCAACAGATGGACTTCACCCGTCCAATTCAAAATGGGCGGACAGAACATTGTACCAAGCAAGCTAGTCAGAGTATTGGGGGTGGATGTGGACAAAGGCCCCACATTCAAACCGCACATAGAGAGGGCAGCGGCAAGAGCGACGGCAACTATGGATGCCCTAAGCAGAATCTTGCCTAATATGAGGGGTCCACGAGAGGTCAAGAGAAGGCTCCTTTGCTCGGTGGCCGAATCAATTATGTTGTACGCTGCTCCGATATGGGTTTCAGCAACAGGAAAGGTGACCTACAGATACCTGTTAGAAAAAGTCCAGAGGAAATGTGCCCTCAGGATCTGTAGCGCGTACAGAACCACGTCAACGGACGCGGCACTGGTGATGGCGTCCCTCATGCCGATCCACCTCAAGGCAGAGATGCGCGACGCCAAGTACAGATCCGCGAACAAGACGCTCTACAAACTTCGTTGTGCTGAAATTCAAGAAAAATGGCAGAACTCATGGGAAGAATCAAGCAAGGGCAGATGGACCCACCAACTCATCCCAGACATCGCGCCGTGGGTGAACAGAGACCACGGCGAACTTAACTACGAGATTACCCAGGCCCTAAGTGGTCATGGCTGCTTCCGTAGCTATCTCTTTCCTTAAGTACCCTTTTTAATATTATCAACTCAACGCATCAAACTTAAGGAAGTTTTACATAGAGGATCATTCCAAGTCTAATAGTTCACATATCAGGTCGTACCGTTTTCCATTAGCAACTCAAAACATCAAGTAATTCCAAGTCTAATAGTTCACATATCAGGTCGTACCATTTTCCATTAGCAACTCTATACATAGAGCTTAAGGAACTTTTACATAAGAGGTAATTCAAAGTCTAATGGTTCATATATATAGTCTATACTTGAGGTGACATCAAATAAAGTCATGTAGTATTCCCAATTCGATAAAATGTGTGACAATTTATTTTTTTTTAATTTAGGTGTATCCCAAAAAATGTAAGAAGAAATGGGACAATTTAGTCATGACGTACAAAAAAACTAAAGACATTAAAAATAAAAGTGGAAGAGGTACCACACGATTTGCGTTTTACGATGGAATCCACGAGTTATTGGGCGATAAAGCCAATAATTGTAGCCCTCATTCAATCGATGTTGGTGCTGCAAATTTTGGTGCTATCGATAGCCCAATAATTATGGAAGAAAAAGATCCCATTCCTACGCCAGAGGAGGACATTCCTTCGACAGAGGAGGTGCAAGTAAACATGTTAACACCTAGCCGTAAAGACCTTCACCGGCATTGCAATACCTTGATATGAAGAGAGCGGAATCGGAGCAAAGGCGACGAGATAGGCTCAACTATGAGAATAGAAAGATTGCAATTGCTGAAAAAAAGATTGAAATTGCTGAAAAAAAGTTGGCTCTAGAGAAAAGGAAGGTATTAGTTTCCAAAACTCTACAAATGCCTGGCATAGACTTATTATTCGATACATTTGAGGGAGATTCCAAAAATTTACTATCATCAGACGAATGTAATTACGAATATTCTGGAAAAAGGTCCAATAAATCTGAACAATTTCCTGCAAGCGATACAGTATTCAGCGATGAAGACTCTTTCAAATTTAACACTTTTTATGTCATTATAGATACACTAGTAAACGAGATAAATAGTGACATGCAGCATACTCGCACTTAGCAAAACTATTTTCACCGATTGGAAAATTAGTAAATCTTTCAAAAAACAAAATTCAAGAACTTTCAAGAGCACTAATCGAAACGTAAGAAAGTGATGTCAATTCAGACTTAACTGATGAGCTTTAATTTCTTTCTGATTTGTTAAAAACTTATAAGTTGAAGTCAACTAATCCCTTAAATATTTATAAATTAATAATAGAAAGAAAATTGCTGGACTCTTTTCCGAACATTTACATTATTTTAAAAATATATTTATGCATACTTATCGCTAACTGTGAATCAGAAAGATCATTTTCAAAATTATCTTTTATTAAAAATAAATTAAGAAGTAGTGTTACACAAACACGTTTAAGTTCACTAATGAGTATTAAAAGTGATCTACTGCGACAAACAAATTTTGATGATTTGATACCTGAATTTGTGCATCTTAAAGTAAGAACAAAATGTTTTTAATATGTATATGTATACCTCCTGTGTTTTATAATAAAAAAATATAATCAATTATGTATAATAATTGTTATCCTTTCAAAAATTTAATATTTGATCTAAGCGCGGTTGACCTTGAATAATCAAAAACTTTCACCTGCGGCGCATTTTATTAAAACATACAAGACCAAGAGGCTTTCAAAAAAAGGTAGCTCACATATTCTTAATCCGGCTCTGCCCAATACCGCAATGCTTTAATCGAGGTCATATAATACAACTTATATAGTTGATGAAAATATGGGAAACGAATCTGATATAGTACTACCACACTGAAGGTTTTTCGAAGAAGTCAACAATTTGTCGATAGTCGACATATCAGCAATGTAGAAGATGGAGAATTTGAGAACAATTACCTTGTTTGCCTTGCCTCATTTCAACAGAATGTAAAATACAACGTCATGGTTGTTATAAATAAAATATTGGGCGCAATTGTCAAGGGGACATGCAATTGCAAACAGTCCGCTTTAGGAAAGTGTAGTCACGTTGCTGCCCTTTTACTACACATGTGCAATTATAAAGGTTTATCAAGCACTAGCGAAGCTCGCCAGTAGTGTATGGGATCAAAAAAGCGCATTCCAAGTGCTATAAACAATGTAAAATATAATAATGAAGAAGTACATGCCAATCGAAAGAGCGGTTTTTGATCCAAGACCAACCACGTATAGGCAATCTTTAATTTTCAATAATTTCATATCATCTTTGCAGGAAATTGGGGAGTCTTCCATGTTTTTATCAATAATAATTTCAAAATACGAAAATTTTAATTATTCGTCTGAAGAAATTGAAATTATCCAACTTCAAAGTGGGATATATTTAGAAAATATCATGAATACAACAAATGAAAATAAAATAATCCAAATACCTGGAACGTTTCCTCAAGGGTGCGAAGAATGGTTGCGTCGGCGCGGCGTACCCATTACATAACGGTATCAAATGCAAAATCAGTTGCACATCAGTTAATTTCTGATAGTGCAAAAAAAACTTTCTTCTAAAAATTTGTGGAGAAATAAACCATCAATTGAAACTGCTGCAATACGTTATGGTAAATCAAATAAAGCAACGGCTAGGCAAGCATATGCTTTAACACTGGAAGACGACCAAAATATTCTCGAAACTGGTCTGATCGTAAATAATGATTATCCGTATTTTGGAACAAGTCTGGATGGACTTATTATGAAAGGTAATAACATGGACCACATCATAGAAATGCCCGGACATGTCATTGATGCCCGAACGTGTCATTGATGCGATAGAGCCTCAATTATGCCAAAATGTGATTGAAAATTTTGACGAAAGGATCGATGTCTGTAAGGGTGGTCGTGGCGGACATTTGAAGAACATTATTTTTCATTCATAAATGGCAGACTTTCTACTTTACATATCAATAAAAATCCATAGCATTTTCATCCAAAATATGTGTTTCATTTAAAATTTAAAAACAAACATCGTATTGGTAAACCCTTTATATCAATACATAGTTTATAATGCCAGTAAACACCTTTTAATCTAAAAACATAAAATGTAGTGGTATATTGTTTGAGTGTAGAAAGTAGGATTTGTATTTTATAACCCCAATTTTTAATGTAAAACCGTAAAACTCTCAAAACGACATTTAAAATAACCATACTTTCATGGTGACAAACCTGATAATATCGCAGGGGATTCAAAGAAAGTAAATAATACATTTATTATTTAAATTTACACTTTCGAGACAATTTTATAATAATTAGAATTAAACATATATCATTTCTACATAAAAAGATTATTAAAAAAGTGAGTAACACAATACCAAGTTTTATCGAAGTTGGTAACGCCTAGAGAACTCGCCCATTGACCTGCAGTGTATACAACAAAGTTACTGATCGTAGTTATGACGCTAAGGTATCGTCACATATGCTGAGCTTGTGCGAAAATGGATATTGTGGAATATCCACGACTCGCAGATGGCGGCAGTTTGAGGAGATGGACGTGTGCTTAGATCATATATATTACGTCAATATAATTTTTTAATGTCAATTTACGTCAATTTAAAAGTGCTTACAAAAGATTACAAGTAAGACATCAAATTTCTGGCTCGGTGAATGGTAATTGTGCTTTACTAGAGGAAACGATAATATTGCATGCTAGTAGTGCATCAAGGAATACTACAGATGCAGTTTGCGAATTTGACGTGCCAGATGATGACAAAGAATATTCATTTGATTTCAATTCATTAACATTTTTGAAGAAGATGTTGAATATACAGCAGGTGTTGTCGTTAGAAAACTAATGAAGAAACACGTATGTGAAATTTGTGCACTCCAGCTAATTAAAAACAGAGAAAGTATGTCGTCCTATAATTTAATCGTAATAAAAAGAGGAAAATTGTATAAACCAACCCCTAATGTTTTTAAAATTTGCAAAGTCGCCGAAATTGTTATTCGAGAATTCCAGAACACAATTTTCATGGCAAAGGGAATTACATTTCTAATTACAAAAAGCATGACGAGATTGAGAGAAATGTATTTGTAAATAATGATATGTTATTACATAAATATTAGATCAAGACATTCTACACAATCATAGGGACACTTTAATTAAATTAATTTTAGAATATTATATTAATATTAGAATGCATTTTGAAGGAAAAAAGAAATCCGAAAAAGGCACAAACATTAGAACCAAATATGCAAAGCTTGTTTTGTTTAAAAATCAATGAAGAATTTAAGAGTTGTTTGTTATTTATTATGCTATTGTTTTACTTTTAATTTTGTTTAATTTATATTCATATTTTTTTGTTAATAAAAAAATTGAAAGAGAAAATCAATTGTTACAAACTCAAAATGGCTTGTTACATAAACTAGTTCAAGAAATAGAAGAAAATCTTAATATGTTTAAGCGTAGAATTTCATCAGATTGGTTCACCTTATTGTATGTAAAAAAATTTTTATATCAACTTGCAATATCAGCCGATATTATTCTTAACGCTTTTAACTATCAAGGACAATTGGGAACTTACAATGGTATTGATGGTAGAGGAAGAAAATCACCACCAAATAAAACAAACCCTGATGTCCTAGATTTTGTTAAACGGCATATCGAAAGTTTTCCTACGGTAGTATCACACTACTGTAGACAATCGAGCAAGAGAAGTTATTTGGATAGTACGCTAAGCATAGCTAAAAACGTACAAATTGTAAATTGAGAGATGTAATAAAACAAAAGAATATTGCTCAGCTATAACTTACCGAAGAATATTCAGTAATAATTATAATTTATCTTTTTTTCGCCCTAAGAAAGATCAGTGTGCACTTTTTACTAAAAATTTAATAAAGCATTGGGTGATGCGAAAATTAATATGCAAAAAGAATATGAAAAACACCAATTAAGCAAAGAAGACTGCAATCGATAAGGAACAATCAAGAACCAACCCAAATTTTGTAAGTTTAACCTTTGATTTACAATCTGTGTTGCGGATTCCATCATCGGATGTAAGCCCGATGTATTACAGCCGCAATATTTCTGTATTATATGTATAACCTAACAATTTACGAAGCAATGGTTCAAAATACTGCATTCTGCTTTTGCTGGACGCAATTAAATGGAAAAAGAGGGAGTTCAGAAATTTGAAACTACCTCTTTGAATACTTAACCAAAAGTCTATCAGACCATGTAATGAAGTGTCGATGTTCTTTGATACGTGTGGAGGTCAGAATAGAAACCAACATGTAGCAACTGATGTATGTGGTCCAAATTACTAACCAACAAAGTGGCCATAGTTACATGGAGATTGATTCTATGCACAGTAGTATAGAGAAGGCCAAGAAATGTGTGCCTGTGTACACTATCCAAGATTGTTTAACAATATATCGTTTGGGTAGGTCTCAAAGACAACGTAATAAAATCAAGAAGTAAAATTTGATAGTATTCTCGATTGACAAGATTTGTCTAGGTTAATTAAAAATCAAAAACTATCAAATGGCTTAAAATTAAATACTTGAAATATGCGAAACAAAATTGGGGTAAAATACAATATAAATATAAGCATACCTATAAATACAGGACAATCGATGTGTTTAATGGTAGTGTAGTTCTAATACCAAAAAAATTAAAAAATGTATACCAAAAGCAGTTGCATATAACAGCAGCCAAAAAGAAAGACTTGGTACAACTTTGCCAAACAGGTGTGGATTCGAGAAGAATTTTATGGATGGTATCGCAACTTACCAACTTGTACTCTTAAAAAAGACACTTCACCAGAAACATCTGCAGATCAAGATACTGAATCAGAAAACTCAGATGAGTGCTTTTCTTAAATTTGTTTTGTTCATTGTGTTGTAACGAATTTTTAAATTCGTTAGATTTTCTGGCAGCGCCTCGTATATTTCGGATATTTTTGAAGACGAGGAACGAAGGCGTTTGCGCAGGAAGAAGGGAGAAAATCGAGGAGAGGGGCTTTTTGAAAAAGAATCGAGAGCGTTTGGCTGCGATTTTTACGGGGTGTAAAATTTTTGAAAAGTTTTTGGAAAAGTTATCAGCATGTTCAACAGGTACTTTGGCACAATACACTGAAGATTTAGCTATGGAAGGGGGTATCGAGGCCAGAGACTATTATGAATATATTGTTGGAGCTATGGACGATGCTGATGCGACAGACTTTGAATTCAATACGGTTGGAGCTTGCATCAGGGTGTTGGCGTTTTTAGCAATGCACATAACTCCCGCTTTCGACATACATGGGTAAGATGTGATTGCGAACACAACTGTATCAATATGTAAGAGGGGTAATATTTCGGATGATTTCACCGAGAAGGTGGCAAATCGAATCAACAATGATCTCGGTACTGATTGCGAGATAAATTCAGAAGTAGTGCGACTCTTCTACACTCATTTTTGGTACTGGGATCAATGATGAAACCATGCCAGTCCAGCAAATATCTGGATCAGGATTAACCGCGATTGTTGTCATTGGTCGTGCAATAAGACTTTATGGTGATTTTAACTGGGCTATAATCCAGAATATGTTTAAAACTGATTGGACCATTTATACAGCTATACCGTGAGATCTGTTAGAGGGAATGCTTATTACGGTTTTCGACGAGACTTAGGGCCAGCTAGATCAACTATGTTCAAATCCATTGCATACGTAGCAAAGGAATTACACATATTAAGGTCGGCGGGGAGTCTTGCTTTGGGTAGATATCAAGGATGGGTACGAAGATTACCGTGAACGGTGGATCACTCGGCTCGTGGGTCGATGAAGAACGCAGCTATTTGCGCGTCGTCGTGTGAACTGCAGGACACATGAACATCGACACTTTGAACGCACATTGCGGTCTTGGATTATTGTTTCCGGACCACGTCTGGCCGAGGGTCGTGTAAAAAAAGTATAATCTATCTTGTCTTAATATTTTCCAATGGAGAAACATAAAAAAACAAGTAGGCTAAACCAAGTAAAATAAATTTACTTGTTTTAAAATTTTCGTCTACGACTGAGCGGAGAAAAATATGCCTTCTCGCTAGCTCAAACGGGAAGCAAGAATCGAGGTTCTAGTTACAGGAAAAATTAGAATATTAGATGAAAATTTATTTGGTACTTAGAAATAAAAAAACAAAAAAAGACAAATTCTCAAAATTAAATGCGAGCACTGATAAATTGCCCAGTCGATAAACTCGCCAAATGGTGGTCGATAAACTTATCACAAATTTCTTCGCATTGTGGATTTTTAAATATTAAATAAAAATAATTTTAAAACTTTTAAATAAATCAAACAATGAATGATATTAAAATAAAAAGAACTTATCTTACATTTTTCCTTGCAATCTTCGAAGAAAACCACCAAATTGAATAATTCAAGAAAAACAAATTATTTCCAAAATCCGTGGTAACACGATTCTTCACAGGAAAATTTTCATCGAAGATTCACCAAACAAACTTTTCAAAAATTTTACACCCCGTAAAAATCGCAGCCAAACGCTCTCGATTCTTTTTCAAAAAGCCCCTCTCCTCGATTTTCTCCCTTCTTCCTGCGCAAACGCCTTCGTTCCTCGTCTTCAAAAATTTAAAAATTCGTTACAGTGTTATATTTATATATCCAAACAATTTTCAGTACTCTGTACAAATTGTAAAATATAGGTATTCACACGTAATAATTAACTCTCCAGATTACTCATATTCATATATACTGTAATGATAAGCGCCTTACCTTTATGTTGGTTGTCACTTGTAGTGATAAGCGTTCGATACTATTGAACGATGAATTATGATTTATTTCTTTTTTTATTTAACTGAGCAAATGAACATTTTACAAAATTGTCGGCTTGATATGTTCTCCTTCACCCTGTACATTAGCTTGGACTGTTGAACACAACCTAAGAATTTGACAGCTGCTTGTTAAGATTTGAATAACTTACTTGCGATTCACTTTGATGAGATTTGTTATCAATAAGAAGTAATTGCAATATAAAAAGTTTAATTTTGTTAAATTACAACATTGAATTTTATTATTGTTTGTGACAATCAGACATAGCATTAATATTACGGTGAGTAAACATACAAATTTATTACAAGTTAACCTTTCTTTATTTTAGAATTGCGGAAAGAATATTTGTTATGAAATGGGGTGCACCTTTAATTATTATCTCGAGATAAATACCTTTATAATTTAAATCCAATAAGAAAGCTTTAAATTCCAACATCGGTTTGACATTCTCCAACGTGACATGAACAACTCGAATCCAAATATTTGTAGATGATTTCGAAAATTAATCGAATTCCAAATAACATTCGCTTCACAAAACACTTAATCGGAATTAATTTGAAAGTTCAAATTTATTAATGTAAGTTCGAAATTATAATTCGTTAACCGCACTTTTTCTAATTACGAACAATAATATGTTTTCCGATGACAAAATTCTAACCAAATTCCGACGTGAATTTGTTGCTGGTCGAAATTACACTGCCTTTCGCTTTTTTTTGCGCTTCTATTTATGCATTTTTCTTAACTGGCAATCTTGATCTTTCAAAAAACATTAAAATGCGACATTTTATGAATTTCATGGAATATTTGATATTTTAAAGGAAATTTTTATCTCTCCGATTTCTTTCAAACTTTCAGGAAAGCTTCCTTATTTTTCCCTTGAATTTATTACAAACTTTCGTAAAATTCTATCCATTAATGTGTGTCCTATGAGCAATTGAAGTTTCAAATGTCACCGTTTCGACCAAACTTTACTTTCTACTTTATTGTCTAAATTTTCTTTAAAAAGATTTGATTCTTAAATGAACTTCTTCATGAGGTCCTCCTGATCATTTCTATGTCCACTTTTACTGCCAGAAATTGTTTTTCACAAACTTAAGTCCATTTGAAATTTACCTATTTTTGACACTTCACGGAATGTCCACATATGCAGATTTCTCCTGCATTTATGCATCTATTTGTTCGAAATTTTGTCCACACACTTCTTACAAGTAATTACATAATTATATAACAAAAGATTATTTTAATTTACAAAATTGGTTCTCAAATTCAAAATTGATAGTTAAAGTCCTACATCTTCTACACCTTCACCCAAATCAACAAGTAAGCTTTTAAATTTAGGCTATATGCCTGTTTACTAATGTGCATCAATAATTTCCAGTCAAATTTCCAAAAATTGCAATCAAAAAGTGACAACGAGCAATGACACCCGAAATCCCCGATTCTCAATCAAACGAAGCATCACAATCCAAGCCAGATCGACAAACCCATTTAAATATGACTTTATTGAAGGTAAGCTTGACCAATTGTCATCATAATAATATTTTATTACAAACAACTAATTCTATTTTGAGTTTTAGGTGAAACAAATTATCCCGAGCTGACAAATATGGTCTTCCTCATTTAGGAATGGTATCTGAATCAATTTCATATAAATCATGGCTCAACTATCAAGATAAACTAATGTGTAAACAACTTAACGTGGAGTCGAATCTCCCCTGAACGTCGTGTGTTAATAACACTGCAATACATACATAATCACTGTAGGGTCCGGATTTGTAGGCATTTGCATGTTTTTTTTGCGTACAGGCTCGTGAAAAATTTTAAAAGGAGAGCATGTTTTACACCTTTCTGGATCGTTTTATGAGTTTTTATTTTGCTTATAAATGCATATTTTGAGTTTAAGTGCATATTTGGTGATTTGTTGCCTATAAATACATATTTGCTTATGTTAGCTTATATTTTGCTACCAAAAGCTAGGTAAATCTATTGATAATTCCTTTGAAAACTATATCCTGTAAGATTAAAATAAAATTTAATGCTTGTGCTGACGATAGATGAATATTATGTACATTTTTGCAACTCATAATTTAACACTGTTTTCTTATCGCGGTATTTGCAATTTGCATTTGCAACTTGTTACTTGTTCTAAGTTGACGCGCTCTTGGTAACCAATTTAAGTATTCGGTGGCTTAAAACAGTTTCTACTGTACCTTAATTTTATATATTTAACTATATTAATTTGTGTATTAAAAATGCCCAAAGCTAAAGAAAGTTTGGGTGCAATTTTACAACGTTTAATTAAGGGACATGATTGTTTCACAACGGACGGAAAAGTTCTCTACTGTCAAACTTGTAGTAAAACGGTAAGAATTATTGCGTTAATATTTTTTAATGTTTGTAATGTACATTTTTAATAGGTTAATTGTACGAAAAAATTTCATGTAGATCAGCATTTAAGAACGGCACTGCACATTTCCAACAGTAAAATTGTAGGAAAAAGGACTTCGGTTCAAACTTTTCTAACTCAGCCTCCTCGAAATGATAGCGCCGATGAATTTTCGTTTGAATTATGTGAAGCTATGTTAGCTGCTAATATTGCATGGAACAAAGTTCAAATCCCAAAATTTCGTGAGTTTTTAGAGAAATATTGTAAACGAACTATTCCGAACGAATCAACACTCAGAAAAAACTACTTGCCAAGATGTTACGATTTAACACTTCAATACATTCGCGATGCAATTGGCGATCATGATATTTGGGCTACCGTGGACGAAACCACAGATGCCAATGGGCGTTCAATAGCAAATATGATTGTTGGAATACTATCGTCGGACAAACCTGGTATTGGGCATTTAATTGCGTGTAAAGAGCTGGATAAAACAAACAATGCAACTATATCCCGCTTTGTAAACGATTCCTTAAAGTTACTTTGGCCAGATGGTGGAAAAGATGACAAATTTCGTATACTTTATACTGATGCTGCCGCATATATGTTAAAGGCTGGAAGAAATCTCAAGGTGTTCTATGAAAACCTAATTCATTTTACTTGCCTTGCCCATGTAGTTAATTTGATAGCTGAAACATTACGCAATCAATTTCCAAATATCAATAAGTTGGTATCAACCACTAAAAAAGTATTTTTAAAAGCACCTCTGAGAAGAGATGCGTATCGGGAAAAATTACCCAACATTGCTTTACCACCAGAACCGATTTTAACTCGATGGGGCACATGGATAGAAGCAGTAATTTTTTATAATGAACATTTTTCTGCAGTGAAATCTCTCATAGAGAGTTTCGACCGGAATGAGGCACAAAGCATTTCTGCAGCTCAAGATGTATTTAAAAACTCATCTGTTGCAGCTGATTTAGCATATACAGGGTGACCCAGACCACCCGTATCAGTACTTTTTTTCAAAAACGGTAAGTCGTAGAGAGTTGGGCTAAAAAAATTTATTACAAAAGCCCTAATGACGAATCTAATGGTGATATTATTATTTCCGGGAAAAGTCGGCATCCAGAGTAGTTTGCTCCAGAAAGTCCAGAAATCCAGAATTTTAAATGGCACCATATGTCGAAAGTGGTATCGTTGGAAAGCTCTTTAAAAAATAAGCAAGTTTTGTAGGAAAAATTTTTTTATTACTCCCACCCCTTTTAAGTTATATTCGACTTAAATTATTAAATTTCAATTTCTTATAACGAACTTAATTTTAAAAGTCAGCACTTAAAATCCAGCTACCGCGTTAGAGCAATGTCACAAGTGTCCAAAATGTCTTCCATTTACTTCTAAACACTGTTGAGCTCTTCTGGTCATACTATCAGTGGCTCTAAGTACTTCTTCGGTGTTTAATGATCGACAGGCATTGCAAATTCTGAGCTTCATAATATCTCTCGTTGTCGATTTTTCTGTATAAACAATATCTTTGATCCGACCCCAAAGAAAAAAATATTTCAAGTGCTGACTTTTAAAGTTAAGTTCGTTATAAGAAATTGAAATTTAATAACTTAAGTCGAATATAACTTAAAAGGGGTGGGAGTAATAAAAAAATTTTTCCTACAAAACTTGCTTATTTTTTAAAGAGCTTTTCAACGATACCACTTTCGACATATGGTGCCATTTAAAATTCTGGATTTCTGGACTTTCTGGAGCAAACTACTCTGGATGCCGACTTTTCCCGGAAATAATAATATTTGGTCATATAAACGGTGTTGTTTTTATCAATAAATGGCATAGATACATTTTCATTTTAAATGAAGTTCAACAAATTTTATCATAAAATAAGTGATCCACTGCCTCATTACCGGTAATTTCAATACGAGATATTTATTATTATTTTTTATTTAATTAAACCTATAGAAAATATACAATTTTGTGAATTTAGTTTAGTGCGTATCAGGGCCGTATGTAAGATCTGTAGACCCATAGGCTGAACTTGTGATGTGAAAAATTTAAGATTAAAAAAGGATTGTAACCAACAAGCTAATTTTTAGGTTACACCATTAGACTTTTTTTATTTTAGTCTATTCAAAACTATGCGAGCCCCTTTGTGGTGCGGACCCATAGGCTGTAGCCCAAGTAGTCTGCGAGTAAATACCGCTCTGGTGCGTAGTATATATTTTGACTTCTAATTGAAAATTATTATGCTAAACTCGCTTCAGTGCTTCATTTAATGTACATAATATGATTACAATATTTTCGGTTTGTTCTAGTATTTCTAACTTTTTTGTGTTTTACGGCATGTTGAAAAGCTAAATATGCAAAAATTAGTTTCCTAAAAGGAAAAACCTAATTAAGCTCTTGACCATGTAATGCTTTCAAATAAAGCTGGGAATTAAATTTGAATAATTCAACTATTTGAATACTGATTGATATTTGATTATTCAAATAAGCAATAATTTTAAGTCGTAAAAATAAGAAATTAACGGAAAAATTAATTTTTGAATTTCAATAAATTTGAACAATGTTTTAAATATCTTTTTAGTTGACATTTAAAACTATAGAATTAAGAAATTTTGGTTGACAATGTAGATAGATATTTTTTACATAATGTTGTAGGCATTATTGCCATAATTATTGATTAAGATAGAAGTTGGAGTTTCGCTGCCTTCGCTATCTCACTTCTATCTTTTATGCAGTTATCGTCTGAAACTCAGGATGTATCGATACTCGGTATTCGTCAGTTTTACCTTCAGAAAATTTATAAATAATACCGTCTTGATGTAATGTTTTGTTGATTCTTGCTGAATTAAGTTCAGAAAAATCAAAAAAGATGCCTTAGAAAATACCTGTCGGTAACAATTGATACGAAACTATAGTCCAGTCAATTTAGACATCCAAGGTTACAATAATTCACACACGGCTGAAAATTGGTAGGATTGTTTAAAACACTATTATAAATGAAATGTAAAAAGTCCTCATCGATCCGACACCTGGAAAAAAATTTATTCGGGGTCAAAGGTCACAAAAACGGGTTTTTCGCAATTTTCAGCAAAACGGTAACTTTTATCATAAAATTAGCATAGACAAAAATTGTAGATCAGATAATTATCTAATAAAATGTCTAAATAGTTTTTCTCCTAAGAGCCACCGCTTTTGAGATATAACAATTCAAAAAGTTAAAAGAGTTGTAATCTACTACAAAAAACTAACACAAATTTTTAAAAACAATTTTGTCTTGTGATAGGTTATTTTAATCACCTTGAAAAGCTTTATCTAGAATAGGTGAAATTAAATTTCTATCTGTCATCTGTCAAAAATTACAAGCTGCCAAAGTTTAAACTTCAAGAGTGAATAACTCATGAAGTATTGAAGGGATTTCAACCAAATTTTGTATGTAGAAACATTGTCCCCACAGAACTTGACAGCATATAGAACCATTTGATAAAAACCAAGAATTCAACATTAAAAAAAAAAGATTACTTTTTTTTGCGAAAACTTGAAAAAAGTCATTGTCCCTCGACTTGTGTTAGCCCTGGCAAAGATTTCTTTGCCAAAACCTTATTTTCACCACTAGAGCCCACCAAAAATACGTCCAAAAATTTTGACTGCTATCGACGCAGAAATGCCGAAGAAAATCGAGGGACAAGAACTTTTTCCAAGTTTTCGAAAAAAAAGTAATCTTTTTTTTTAATGTTGAATTCTTGGTTTTTGTCAAATGGTTTTATATGCTGTCAAGTTCTGTGGGGGAATGTTTCTACATACAAAATTTGGTTGAAATCCCTTCAATAGTTCATGAGTTATTCACTCTTGAAGTTTAAACTTTGGCAGCTTGTAATTTTTAACAGATGACAGATAGAAATTTAATTTCACCTATTCTAGATAAAGCTTTTCAAGGTGATTAAAATAACCTATCACAAGACAAAATCGTTTTTAAAAATTTGTGTTAGTTTTTTGTTGTAGATTACAACTCTTTTAACTTTTTGAATTGTTATATCTCAAAAACGGTGGCTCTTAGGAGAAAAACTATTTAGACATTTTTTATAGATAATTATCTGATCTACAATTTTTGTCTAAGCTAATTTTATGATAAAAGTTACCGTTTTGCTGAAAATTGCGAAAAACCCGTTTTTGTGACCTTTGACCCCGAGTAAATTTTTTTCCAGGTGTCGGATCGATGAGGACTTTTTACATTTCATTTATAATAGTGTTTTAAACAATCCTACCAATTTTCAGCCGTGTGTGAGTTATTGTAACCTCGCCCCTATTTTTTGGTCTAATTTGACCGGACTACTATTTGTTGATTCGTTTCATGATTCATTGAAATAAAATTATATTGCAGAACTAAATTACATTTTAAGATTCAAACTATAGACTCTAAGTTTATTACTGACAAATATTTAGCTTCTTACACTTAATTTAAATTATTGATAATATCTGGGAAGATTATGCAGTTATAATATTTAAAAAAATTGCAAGCTGTGAATTCGTGATATTTAAAATTTTGTCTTGTTGTCGAATTTAAACCCCAAAGAACAGTAACAGCTTAATTTTCGCAAGATCACGCATTTTTTGAATTTCATCTCGGTTTCTTGAATTTTTCTATACAGGGTGACCCAGACCACCCGTATCAGTACTTTTTTTCAAAAACGGTAAGTCGTAGAGAGTTGGGCTAAAAAAATGTATTACAAAAGCCCTAATGACGAATCTAATGGTGATATTATTATTTCCGGGAGAAGTCGGAATCCAGAGTAGTTTGCTCCAGAAAGTCCAGAAATCCAGAATTTTAAATGGCATATGTCGAAAGTGGTATCGTTGGAAAGCTCCTTAAAAAATAAGCAAATTTGTAGGAAATTTTTTTTATTACTCCCACCCCTTTTAAGTTATATTCGACTTAAGTTATTATTTTGATTATTTTGACTTTATTTTAAAAATTGGCATTCAAAATCTAGCTATCGGGTTAGACAATAATTAATAATTGAACCAGAAGAGCTCAACAGTGTTTAGAAGTAAATGGAAGACATTTTGAATACTTGTGACATTGCTCTAACGCGGTAGCTGGATTTCAACTGCTGACTTTTAAAGTTAAGTTCGTTATAAGAAATTGGAATTTAATAACTTAAGTCAAATATAACTTAAAAGGGGTGGGAGTAATAAAAAAAATTTCCTACAAAACTTGCTTATTTTTTAAAGAGATTTCCAACGATACCACTTTCGACATATGGTGCTATTTAAAATTCTGGATTTCTGGACTTTCTGAAACAAACTACTCTGGATGCCGACTTTTCCCGGAAATAATAATATCACCATTAGATTCGTCATTAGGGCTTTTGTAATAATTTTTTTTAGCGCAACTCTCTACGACTTACCGTTTTGGAAAAAAAGTACTGATACAGGTGGTCTGGGTCACCCTGTATATATATATATATATATCTATAAATTTTAGTTTTTCGTTACACAAACCTTGCACTTGTATGGAGTAATAATCTTTACGATTGCAATAGTCGGTGTGTCTTTCAGTTGACTTATCAATCTTAATGTGGGTGCCATCTATACTCCCTGTAATTTAAAGTAATTAATCACATTGTATATACATGTGTAATTTTATAAAATCTACTCACCAATAATACCAGGAAAGCCGTTCTTTTGGTTATAATAGGCCATAGTGGTTTCTTTTTGAACTTGGTTGGGCATTTTAATAAGTTCTGGGGCTAAGGAACTGAAAAACCTGGAAACTCTTGTTATAACATCAAACACCGAGCTAATACATAAATCAAAACGATCTGCCAAGTCTCGAAATGACGTTGTTTGATGTCCAGCAAACCACAAAAATGTAAGTATATGTTTAGAAGGTGAAATACCACATCCTGTATGATTATCTACAAAAGCTTAACCTGTAGTTATTCAAATATTAGATACAATAAAAAGTACATACCTGCGTCTACAATGTTTCTGTACATTCGAGATTCAGTAAACATTTTAGTAATTTTTTCCACTACATTTCTTCGCAAACGAAAATGTGATAGAAATATTTCATCGCTATAAGATGGAATTACCTAAAAAGTTGATAAATTATATTTTACTTCCTTATAATATAGGCATTCTATATCAACACTTACTTCCACGCAATAATTTCTTATGGTAACTCTTTTGTTTTTTCTTATTTTCTCCAATGCTAGTAATAAATTACCATCTTCGTCTTCACTGGAGCTTGAATCAAAAAATAAACTTTCTACATCGCTACCCTCCCCATCTAGCAATATTAAGTTTATTAAATTATTCATATTAATAATAATTATTATATCCTAGACTGATATATGAATCGTTATAATGTAAGTAAAAGAAACTTATTTTGAGGTTAGAATATTTAAATTTAAACTGGTCCGAGAAGACAAATGCGTTCGTTGGGCTTTGCTCTGAACAGCTGCACTAAACTGTTCAAGCTACTCTAGTGACGTCATTAGAAGCTGTTCCGAGCAGCTTGCTCGGCGTCCAACGAACAAACCTAATGTAAATACCCGTCGATAAATTTAAAAAAAACAAAAATTCCCTGATTGCAAATTATAGAGGTTATAAAAATAGAGTGAAAAAATCAGTGAATTTGGGAGCAGGTGCTTACGAGGTCTTATAAGTCCATTTGGTTTGCGCTATGGACTCCTTGCTTGGTGACAGTACAAAATATAAAAACACAATTAATAATAAAATAATGAAAACTTGAAGTTTGACGTATTTACGTCGATTTTATACCAAAAAAATTTTCTTTTTTTTAACATAATTTTGAAGATTTGTTGTTAAATAGATATTAAATTTAATTTAAACTTAATGACACCAGGCCCTACGAGCATTCAAAATGCGATTTTTACAAATATTAATTGTCGAAATAAACAGTACTGTTTTACGTGTGATCAGGTGTTGGTACGTTTACATAATTCAAGCGCTGTGACATTACTGCCCTCGTTGGTCTTGTAGCGCAGACAGGGTTCAAACTTCGCTGCGCTCACAATATGCGCGCGTGTATACAAACTAAAATACGCTGCAACAGTCGAAATAAAATGGCAATATTATCTTTCAAGAAGAACATTATCGGAATAATGAAGTAGAAATGATCACTGGCACGACATTAAATGCAACAGAAAATCCTGATAGGTGTAGCACAATTTTTGAGCAGGTACAAAAAATATAGACTTTAATTCAAAAATCACACTTTTTGACGATACTAATCCATTAAAGGGGCCAAAAATTTCAAATTTAAACTTTTCGACATATCACAAAATTAAAGAACTGTTAATCGTTTTAGAAAAAATTATAGAAATTTATTTAAAAAATCTGCACTGTAGTACTGAGAACCTTGTGAGTGTAGATATTTTCCAATTTTCGATGTAACACGATCGAAAATCATTTCTCGCCTTGTTCGAGGTTCTCGCGAGAGTCTGGAGCGCCCATAAGAAGTTTTTACCTTCGTTAGGAAAATGGAGTGAATGATACGATAGAGCGGTATGAATAGCTCGAGTACTTGGTTGCTACTACTGGTGGTGCGATAAAGATTGTCATGCGTGCAATACAATTTTAGGGATGAACAAAATATAACAGGGGCGTACTAAGTAAATGAAAAAAATAATTGGCGGCAATTTTGAACAATGTAAACATAATAAATAAAACATATTGCAATTCTAAACAAATACTTTGTTGAAGCAATTTATTGCATTATTATTTGTTATTGTTATTATTAGTGTACGTGGAAATTCGCCCAACAAGAATAAACCCCACCTATTTACTTGAGTACTGAACGCGCAACAAACCAACGCATCGACTTTCCAGCAAAGGAAATCTGGGAGTAGTAATAGATCAACCACCAAGAAACTTACACAAAAGAAATTATTTTCGCTTATGTATTTAATGTGTAAAATAAATTATCGATTAGCATTATTGGTTTATTATTCGACATTGGTCCTTCGAAACGGATGTACTTACGCCTTCAATTAATGAAGCAAAAATCAACGTTATTAAAGAAAATTCGCTCCAGTTCACATCAGTTTACAAACGTGTTTTAGGCTCTTTCGACCTCAGCTGTCGTATGAAGTTAACTCAAGATTACGCTGGACATATCACTCAAGTTTACGAATTATTGCTCATCTCTAATAACAAAGAATCTATCCGATCTCATCAGGAATCATCAGGAAAACGAGTTCAAATTTGGTTCAAATCACGAAGTCACAGCTGGACATTTAAGCAAGTATCAAAATTCCTTTCTTTCCCAACCACATTATTCCAATCGTCAAATTTGCACGTGCAGACAATCGCAATCTTTTCTTATCGCAACTCGAACGTTTTATTGGTAAAAAAATTGTCAAACTCGTAAATTAAATTCATTTGCTATCACACATTTTTATTTATTATTGTAATAATGGATTCTTTAATTCGGAAACGCTCCTCTACTAAAGGTCAATTAACTATCTTTACGAATTTTATTCAACTATTAATGGAAAATACTCATTTATCAAATAAAGAATTAATTGAATTAAAACGACGTAATAACAACATTACAAATTTAATTGATAAATTTAATGAAATCCAAACATAAATTGAAATTTTGTGCGACAATGAAGTCGATACAATTGCTCAACTAGAAAATCGTAATCAATTTGAAAATTATTATTACAAAACTATTGCCAACGCAGAAGTAATTATATTAAATAATATCAAAGAGGAGGTTTCCACTGCGAGCGAGCGGGTGACCGTCGAGGAATCATCAGGATTCAAATTCGAAAAGTCAAAATGAACTTCGCGTTAAGCTACCAGCAATTCCGATTCCGACCTTTGATGGTAAATCAGAAAAATGGCTGGAATTCGGAGACTTATTTACGTCACTCATTCACGACAATGATTCAATAACCGAAATAAATAAATTGTATTATCTTCGAGGTGCCTTAAGTAGTAAGGCAATCGAAGCGATCAAATCAATTAGTTTTTGCAGTCAAAATTATATAATAGCATGGGACACGTTATGCTCGCGGTATAATAGCTCAGGAGTCTT
The DNA here is from genome assembly GCA_947369205.1 of Cantharis rufa. NCBI lineage: Eukaryota > Metazoa > Arthropoda > Insecta > Coleoptera > Cantharidae > Cantharis > Cantharis rufa. The sequence goes on from OX376303.1 coordinate 36,344,958, forward strand.
AATTCACAACCATATGAAGGCGTTATTTGAATTACCCCTGATAGTTAAGGAATCTTCCGAGAAGATTAGGTCGCTAATAGATTCAGTATCGCTTCATGTGGACTCAATTATATCTCTAATCCCAGCAGATGAAAGTTTGTGGGATCAATTTATTGTCTATTTAATCGGCACAAAAATTGATGCAGTTACGTCTCGTTCATGGGAAGAAACGAAGGGACGAGACGAATTGTCAACTCTTGAGGACATAAAGCTCTTCTTACAAAATAAAGCCGATATGTTAGAAAATTTAGAAAACAAACAGTCGTATACTGATGTTAAAAATACCGAATTTAAAATCTCAAAAAAATTTCAATATTCACCGAAACATTCTAAATCATTAATTGTACAAAATATCAAAACTCCATATTGCCCGGTTTGCAATAGTTTACATTATATAAATGAATGCACCGCGTTTACAAATTTAAATACTTTAGATCGAACAAATAAAGCAAAGGAATTACGATTATGCCTCAATTGTTTACGCAAGGGTCACTTCGTTAGTGAATGTCGATCTAGCTTTTGTAGGACGTGCTATTGCACGTGTGGAAACACCACACATTATTACACTCTAATAACGCGACGCCATCAGTAGCGAACACTTAATTGCAAATCACTTCTGTTGAATGTGTTGAGGAACCATCTGTCACGGTTTCAGCATTTGCATCGCACAATAGTAACGTATTTTTATCAACAATATCAGTTTTAATATCTGACGCGCAAGGAAAATTTCATCAAATAAGAGGACTCCTCGATGCAGGAAGTCAATAATCTTTCATAAGCAAACGTATGTGCAATTTATTGAAATTGAATTTACAAAGGGCCAACGTATTAGTAAACGGCATAGGTCAATCTTCATCACAGATGCTTCAAAAATGTCAAGTAAAAATAAATTCACGTCACACTTCATTTTCAATATTGGCCTCATGTTTAGTAATCGAAACTATTACAGGATGTTTACCTAATTTTGCAGTAGATACCTCTCAAATTGCTATACCTGATAATATTAAATTAGCTGATCCTAGTTATCATAAGCCAAGACACCTGCGACCTCCTGATAGGTAGCGATTGGTTTTGGCGCATAATTAACAAAGATCAAATCGATCTTGGCCCTAAACTACCGATATTACCTAGCACTCAATTTGGATGGGTAGTATCAGGACCTATAACGTTAAACACAAAAAAGTCAATACATTGCAATTTAAGCATCTTCGACGACGCGAATTTGAATGAACAACTAGCTAAATTCTAGGAATTAGAAAATGGTCCAGCGGAAAAACCATTATCAGTTGAAGAGCGCTATTGCGAAAATCACTTTGTTAAAACTCACACTCGAGACTGCGATGGCCGCTTCACGGTAACAATTCCCTTTAAAGACGACCCAGCTAAAATAGGTGACACCTTTGAAATTGCAAAAAAAGATTACTTAATTTAGAAAAACGCTTTCACAAAGAGAATAATTTCAAAGCTACCTACATTTCATTTATGAAAGAATACTTATCATTAGGACACATGTCAGAGTCGCCACATGATGAACTTCTACCTTCATATTATATACCTCATCACGGAATTCTTAAAGAAGAAAGCCTAAGTACCAAACTTCGCGTGGTATTCGATGCGTCCACGATTTCGACATCAGGTTACTCTTTAAATGCATTGCAAATGGTAGGCCCTACAATTCAGCAAGACTTATTCTCAATATTACTACGCTTCCGCAAATACCAGTACGCAATCACCGCTGACGCTGAAAAAATGTACAGACAGATTTTAATTATCCCAAATCAACGCATTTATCAAAAAATTCTATGGAGATCTGATCCATCAGATGAAATAAAGGAATACCAACTCAATACGGTCACTTACGGCATGACAGCAGCTCCATTCCTCGCGATTCGTTGTTTACATCAAATAGGATTAGAATGTGCCGAAACTCACCCTCAAATTTCAAACATTATTAGAAATGATACGTACGTTGATGACGTTTTAACGGGCGCCGACACAATAAAGGACGCTCAAATTATTTGCTCAGAATTATCTAATATCTTAATGTCAGGTGTATTTAAACTAAGAAAATGGGTATCGAATAATTATAATGTTCTTAACAAAGTTGAACATTCCAATATACATCCACATGTGCACGAATTTACGCAGGGTCAAACAAAAACGCTTGGTCTTGTTTGGTCATTTCATAACGATCAATTAACTTATCGCATTTCTCAATTTACAAGTCAAACCATTACTAAACGAATTATACTATCAGAAGTATCGCAAATATTTGACCCATTAGGTTTATTAAGTCCATGCATTGTGCCAGCAAAATTCTGGTTACAAAAATTATGGCCAGAAAATTTATCGTGGGATGATTCACTTCCTCACGCGCTAAAGACACAATGGATCGACTTAAGAAGAGAATTGTTTGAATTAAATGATCTTCAAATTGACAGAAAGGTTATCTGTAAAAATCCAACTCGATTAGAGTTACACGGATTTTCAGACGCATCAGTACAAGGGTACGGTGCGTGCGTGTACCTCCGCTCTACAGATGAAAATAATATTCATCATACAAAATTATTGTGTTCGCGCAATAGAGTTGCTCCGCTAAAACCGGTAACTATTCCTAGATTAGTATTATGCGGAGCTAATGTGTTAGCAAAATTAAATTTTCAAGTCAACAAATCATTGAATGTCACTTTTCACGGTATCTATTTATGGACTGACTCCACAGTAGTACTTGGCTGGCTAAAAACGCCTGTAAATTTACTCAAACCGTATGTCAGTCACAGAGTAGCAGAAATAATCGAACTAACACCATCGGCCACATGGAATCATGTTCCTACATATTCCAATCCGGCAGATATTCTATCTCGCGGTATTACACCAGCAAGGCTCAAGCACAATTTACTGTGGTGGCATGGACCTCCATGGCTTTTAAACGATTTCACATTATAGCCCAAATTAAATGAAAAATTCAATATAGAACTTCCGGAATTAAAAAGGGAAAAACAATCGTTGCCTATTTGTGAAGTTTCAAATTTTCCATTCGAACGCTTCTCAAGCTTGACGAACTTGCAACGGGTCATGGCTTATATTTTACGATTTAAACACAACACCAGAAATTCTATCAATAAAATTAACGGCCCACTTTCACCATCAGAATTACAAACCTCGTTACATTGTCTCATTAAATTAGTTCAAGCTGAAAACTTCAGCATTGAGTTGCGTCTTTTAGAAAAGGGAACCCCTTTAAACAAAAACAGTAAAATTATAAATCTAAGTCCATTTTTAGATGAAACTGGATTAATACGCGTGGGAGGACGTCTTAAATATTCAGAGTTGCCATACGCGACAAAACATCCCATATTACTCCCACGGAGTCACCTATTTAATCGACTTCTGTTCGAAAGAGAACACATTGCATTATTACATACAGGACCGCAATCGCTACTTTCGTCAATCCGCCAGAGATTTTGGCCGATATCGAGTCGCAATAATGCCAAACTTGTAGTGCGTAAATGCGTACGGTGTTTCCAGGCTTCACCAAAGCACATTAACCCGATGATGGAAAATTTACCATCCGAACGCGTGTCGCCATCACTCCCATTCTCAAGAGTAGGTGTAGATTACGCAGGACCCATTTTAGTTAAAACCATAAAGGGACGTGGATCTAAAACGTATAAAGCATACATATGTTTGTTTGTATGTCTCACTACAAAGGCTGTGCATTTGGAACTGGTCAGCGATCTGACCACTCAATCCTTTATTCTATGTTTACGTCGCTTTGCTGCTCGCAAGGGAAAACCTTCAGAAATTTTATCAGACAACGGTAAAAACTTTGTCGGGGCTGATTCTGAATTAAAGGAACTTGCACAATTTTTAATAAAAAACGAGAAAGAAATCATTGAAGGCATCGCTACTATCAGTATCTCTTGGAATTTCATTCCACCTTACAGCCCACACTTTGGGGGACTATAGGAGGCAGGAGTGAAGTCCTGTAAATTATTATTTAAAAAAATCATTAACAACTCTTTATTGACGTTTGAAGAACTGTATACATTATTAGTGCAAATAGAAAGCATTCTAAATTCCCGACCTCTAACCCCTCTTTCTTCAAATCCAAATGATCTACAACCCTTATGTCCAGCTCACTTCTTAATCGGAAGGCCTCTAACCGCAGCGCCTGATTCAGATATTTTAGACATACCAGAGAATCGACTAACTACATTTCAACGTATACAACAATTGCAACAGCAATTTTGGAAAAGGTGGACAAAGGAATATCTTACCGAACTACAAGGGCGTACAAAATGGAAAACATCAGTAGCCAACATTAAAATCGGAACTATGGTGTTTATTCGTGAAGATAATCTTCCGCCATTGAAATGGAAAATAGGACGCATCGAGCAACTACACCCAGGTGAAGACAACATAGTGCGTGTAGTTACTATTCGCACCAGTGACGGATTAATCAAACGTGCTACGCACCGCGTGTGTCCATTACCGAATGACTAAAACTTTTAAGTGCATCCATAAAACATTCTGTTAAAAGTGTTTTGTAAATATCATATAATCTAATTGCTTTTTTGGACATTATATTTCCGTTTTATCTTATTATCGTTTTTGCTTAATACTATGTTAATTTGTGTACTATTTTGTTATTATTTTTGAAAGTATACCCTTTCAACGTCCGGGGGTATGTTGAAGCAATTTATTGCATTATTATTTGTTATTGTTATTATTAGTGTACGTGGAAATTCGCCCAACAAGAATAAACCCCACCTATTTACTTGAGTACTGAACGCGCAACAAACCAACGCATCGACTTTCCAGCAAAGGAAATCTGGGAGTAGTAATAGATCAACCACCAAGAACTTACACGAAAGAAATTATTTTCGCTTATGTATTTAATGTGTAAAATAAATTATCGATTAGCATTATTGGTTTATTATTCGACATACTTTGTATTTAGCTTGTTAAATTACATAATGAAATCAACGTCCTTCGAAGATTAATTTAATCATCTTAACATCAAATAATTAATAATTTACATTATGCTGATAACTGATAAGTTATAGCATCGGTTGAATATTAACGTTGAAAAACATTTTCTTAATCACGTTTTTTATTATATTTACGTCAGTTTTTCGTTCTGTGTATATATAACGCCGATGAAACTGGCGTTCGAACTTGTACAAAATCGGGATTGGTTTTGGCACCAAAAAACTACAAGAATTGATACGAAATTGCATCAGGGCCTGAAAAGGAGTCAATCACAGTTTTGTGCAATTATAGCGCCTCAGGGCTTGCAGCACTCCTATGGTTGTATTTCCGTATAAAAGGGTTCCCAAAGAATTATCACTCACCGTTCCTGATTGATGGGCAATCGGCAGATCAGATACAGGCTGGATGACAGCAGCTACCTTCTTTGAATACGTGGCAAATGTTTTTCACCCATGGTTGGTCTCCAGAAATATCACCTTCCCTATTATTTTATTTCTTGATGGCCACAAATCGCATTATAATTTAGAACTATATTAGTTTTGTGTGGAGAATAAAATTATTTTATATTGTTTGTATCCTAACGCCACTCATATTCTTCAACCTTGTGATGTGTCCATATTCCGACCTCTGAAGGTGAATTGGAAAGCAGTGTGCGAATTTACAAGCAAAAAACAAATGTAGCTATAACACGACACAATTTCTGTCCACTATTTAAAGAAGCGTTTGAGAAAGCAAACAAACCCGACACAATAGCAAATGGGTTCAAAACTTGTGGACTGTTTCCATTAAATCCCGACGCTGTCGATTATAGTAAATGCATATCAACAAGGCGCAGAGAACTTTTCCCAAAGGATACTGCCGAAGAAAATAGTTCAAAAAAGAAGCCAAAAAACTGAAGACTAAACGAAAGACTGAAATTAAAACACCTGACCAAGGTTCGTCATCATGTGATTCAGATGTATCATATGCTATAGGAGATTATGTCGTTGTAAATTATGAAGGTACAAACTATCCAGGCTGCATCAAAAATACTCGAAATAAAGAATATGAAATCAGTGTACTCCACGAAACCACAAAGAAAAGGTAAAAGTGGCCCACACCAGCTGACCAAATCTGGTATCCGGCAAAAGAAATTGTAAAGAAAATTTCTGCACCAATACCTCAGAATGCTAGGGGGATATTTGTGGTTAATATGTAGGTAGTCTGTAAGTAATATGTAAAGTTGAAATAAATGTATTCTGTAAGTTTTTACAAAATACATAGCATTGTTCATTAACTGGTCAAAGTGATGTATTCCTTCACTAGCTTCAGTCGTTCATTCACTAGATTTTATGAGTATTTTAAAGTATTTGCATTTTTATCAAAATTCTAATATAAATTTTGTATTTCTGCCATATACTGATATTTTTTAAATAATAAAAGTCCACAGAAATACATACAAAACATAATTTTATTGGAAAATTAAGACGTGATGTTCATCAAAAGTTAAAAACTGTCTTAACTGTTCATTCATTGGTCGGTTTACCCTAAAGCGAGAAACATTATTATAGCTAACATGTGTCAGAAAGAGAAAGTAATATTTCTATTTTCGGATCAAAACGCGGTTCATCAATTTTTTATTTCGTAACCGTCACTGTTATAATAACGTTTCTGATACATAATAGGCCTGAATATTGAAATAGGGTCAATTTATACTTTGCCTTCTGATTTTAATCTAGGGGTATATCGTGGGTTCAGTACTAGAACTAGATAACTCGATTTTTTGCGCTTTTGAGTTATCTACATCAGGTAACTGACTATGAGATGATCTATCAACTGCTAAAAGTAGATAAGTGTACGATGCCCCCTACCCCATATAATAGGGTGTTCTATTACTAGACAACTAAAAAATCAACAAAATATTTATTGTAATAAGTAGGTAACTAAAGATATCTACTTGTTACAAAATTTGTTGCATATACCACCCTAGTGTCAAAAGTGGATAACTTGAGATGTCTAATTTTGGCATGGGTAGATGGCGGAAGTATTGAAGATACCTAGTAGTGATTTCACCTATACACTAGATAAATGTTGAATTTTATGTGTTTAAGTGTACGAGCCATACATCAGATCTGTCAGTGTCAAGAGCAAATTTTATAATCTGCTCATTAATCTGCTTATTATCTGAAACGACCCGCATGCGGGTCAATAGAAAACCGCAAAATAATCAATCAGGCAAAAGGACAAGCACAAGTCCTATGTCAAATCGCTCCAAAGTGCCAAAGCCCTTTACTACTGGTGAGTACACTTCATCAGCAACAAAAGATCAAGTCTCTCCAATAACTGCATGTAATCGAACCACTGAGGAGCTCATCCTCTTCAGCGAGTCAACCCCGGTCGACGAGGGCATCCTCCACCCGGAAGATCTGCGACTCAAAGAAGCTGCAGATGACCTGGGAATAAAATTCACATACAAGGACTGCATATTTCCATACAAAAATAAATCAACAGGAACAAATTCACATCGCAACGAGATGGAAAATACAACCGCCACCACCTACAATAAACATGGTATACAAATAAGCATTCCAGAAACCGTGCCTTTAAATAAAGAAACACCCAACTTTAACATGGACATAGAAAATAATAGCCAGGCAAATGTTCCGACCTTCAACAGCTTTGGCGTCCTGCTGAACGCCCCTGAGCACGTTAGCAGGAGCCTAAATATCGAGCAAAATAAGCAAATTCATCCATGGACAACGGTTCAACGCACTCCAATACACAAGAGCACTCCAACCCATCTTAAACCTAAGGAAGCAAAGCCGCCACCGATCATATTAACAACCCCTATTGGCCAAGTACACCAATTTACGGCTAAACTCAACCCCTTAGTTAAGGGCAAAATCCTGATTCAATATGTGCGCGGACAAACATGGATCTATACAGAAAATACCATCGATTATAGAGCCGTCAAAGACTGCGTATTCGCAGATAAAGAAGTACATGGCTATTCGTACCAGTTGAAAGAAGACCGCCAGATTAAACTCGTAATGAAAGGTTCTCCTTACATGACGGAGGACGAAGTCAAACTTCTTTTGTCAACCGAACACCAAATAGTGCCAGCTGCTGTAACACAATTAAAAAACAAATTTGGTGACATCACCGGCTCCTTCTTAGTAACCTTCCAGCCTGCCGCTCAAATCCAAGCTATCAAAAAAATACGCAGCCTGGGTCAAGTCATCATTTCATTCGAAGATTACGCAAGAAAAAATACGCGAACTCAATGCTTTAAATGCCAGCAATTTGGACATGGTTCAACTAATTGCTTTATGAGTCCCAGATGTGTAAAATGCCTGGGTAGCCACATCACAGCCAATTGCACCAGAAAATCAACCGACGACGGGGTGAGATGTTGTAACTGTGGAGAGGCTCACCCTGCAAACTACAGCTTATGCAAAACCTACCTATCCTATGCAGAGCGGGTAAGTTCAAAAATCCAGCGCCAAAGTCAAAATACCCAAAATTTCCAAAGTCAATCAATATTTAACAATCCCAATCACAATGTCAGCAGAATTCAAAATAATTCATCAAATAATTTTTCAAACAGCAACTTTTCAACTGCAGCGTCAAATTTCCCCGCATTACCAACTCCAACGCAAACTTATAAACAATTCATCCCCCCTACTGAAATTAGACAACAATTTTTACAAAACGTCACTCAACAACCAAACGAACCGACAAACGACACAAACACCCCCGGAGACCTGACGACTTTATTCAAAGAACTCAGAGACCTCAAAAACACCATAAACATTGCGCAAATGATCCAAATAGTCAGAGAAATTAAAGTCAGGTTAGCCGGGGTCACGGACATGATGGAAAAAATCCATATTCTTTCTGACATTTCTACAAAATATAATGTTTAGTACAACTAAATCCGACCTAAAAATCATTTCTTGGAACTCCAACGGACTCCGACATAAAACAAACGAACTTCAATTATTAATTCAAGACAACAATCCTGACATAATTTTAATTCAAGAGACACGACTAAATAAAATCAAACCGACAAAAATACCCAACTACATTCCACTAAACAAACCACAAACAAAAAACGGAGGACTACTGACCTACCACATAAACACCCTCGACATAACTCAACTCGACTTTCCCACAACAAGTGCCGAAACACAAATCTTGCAAATTGACAACCTAACGATTGTAAATTATTATTTATCCCCTACTAAAAAACATGACTTTGATAAACTGGACGAAATCATCAAATTATCTGACAAAGTGGTTATTGCAGGTGACATGAATTCCAAACATGCCACCTGGAATAACCCGATACAAAATCAATCAGGGATAGAACTTTACGACTACGCAACACGGACCAACATTTACATCTTCTACCCGGATTCCCCCACCCACTACAGTTATACAATTGCCCACAATCCCACTACCATTGACATTATACTGACCAATAACGCCTACGTACGAAACATAGAAACACTCAGCAAACTTAGCTCGGATCATCTCCCGGTGCAATTCGAGCTGAAGTCACTGAAATTACCATTCCACCCGCCCCGACAATTCAAAAGTACCGACTGGAAAAAACTTACCAAACAACTAAAAGACATACAAATTAATACAAAAATTGACACAAACGATGACGTTGACAATGCGATTACAGACTTAACGGACAAAATTACAAAAATAGTACAAGATAATACCAAAATTAAAAGTCCAAAAACTTTTAAATTAGAACTACCGACGACAATATTACAAAAAATCACGAACAAAAATAGATTACGCAAAATCTATCAAAAATACAAATACCCGACTCTCAAAACTCAGATAAACAAATTAACGAAAGACATTAACAAATCAATTAACGAAATCAAACACAAAAACTGGACGGACATGCTAGGCGAAATCACCACCAAAAACACAAAACAACTTTGGCGTTTAACCAAAGCGCTAAAGGCAACGGACACGACCACAGTACCGTAGTTACAAACAGCCAGCGGCCCAAAAACCAGCAGCACGGACAAAGCTAACGCCATCGCCGACACTTACTTACATCATCACAATCTCACAACACATTTAACCAACACAGCAACAGAAAACATAGTCAAACATACCACCCAAAATTTTAAATTAGAAACTCATTCCACTCCTTTCGAAAACCTAACCTCCCCAAAAGAAATTCAACTTGCTATTCGAACACTCAAAAACAAAGCTGCCGGAAACGACAGCATAGGAGCTTCACTGATCAAAAAATTCCCGAAGAAAATCATAGTCCAAATTTATTACATCATTAATGCATGCTTAAAAAACCAATACTTTCCAAATTCCTGGAAACAAGCTATAGTCATTCCAATCCCAAAACCAGGAAAACCAAAAATTTCACCTTCCAGTTACCGTCCTATTAGCCTTCTTCCCACTCTATCCAAAATTCTTGAAAAACTCATATTACACCGCCTCCAAGAACATACAAACAAACATAAAATCATCATCCCTGAACAATTTGGGTTCAGGGAAAAACACAGCACCGTGCTGCAGCTGGCCACACTTGTACATCAAATAACGACAAATTTCAATATAAATAAAACGACAACTTTAATGACTTTAGACTTAGAAAAAGCTTTTGACACAATTTGGCATGACGGACTAATTTACAAACTTATTACAAACAAATCCCTCCCTATATAATCAAAATCATTTCAAATTTTCTATCCAACCGATCCTTCAGAGTTAAAATTAAAGATATCCTTTCCGATCCACATCCTATTCCAGCCGGTGTTCCCCAGGGTTCTATTCTTGCACCGAAATTATTCATACATTTTATCAACGATATACCCAAACACAAAAATACCGACATTAAACTCTATGCGGATGACACTGCCATTCTGGCCACCTCCTTCAAAAAAGACCAAACAATAAAATACTTACAACGACACCTGGAAATACTTATTACCTACTTTACCGACTGGAAGTTAAAATTAAATGAAGACAAAACCACTTTGACTACATTTACAAAAAAACGAGACCGACTTACCTACGGACTAAAAATCAACAACGTCAAAGTCACCCGGACCCCAACAGTAAAATACCTCGGACTCACACTAGACGAAGGACTAACATACAAAAACCACATACAGCAGACCGCCACAAAGGCTCACAAAGCGCTTCACGCATTATACCCCTTGATAACCCACAAAAATAATCTTGACCCGAAAATACGCATACTACTGTACAAAACCATGATCCGACCTATAATTACATACGCCGCGCCCATTTGGAGCAACGCATCAACATCAAACATTAAAAAATTACAGACAATTCAAAACAAAGCATTGAGGATCATCACCGGTCTGCCCCGATACACGGACGCCCGACTGCTACATGAACAAGTCGACATCCCCACAATTTCAAACATAATTTATAATCATGCATACGACTTTTTCACATACAAAACAAGACTAAATCCCATGACAAAAAACATCACACGACATACAAAAGACACACTGCCCTACCGACAAAAACACAAATTATTACATCAAGTCATTCTGTAAACTTAAATTACATTCTGCTGTTTTTTATTTTATTTTATTAAATCTTGGTCTTACGAATTAGCTTTATTTTATTTCTCCCTTGTACATACTCCACCCCCATTTTAATTTTTTGTTTTTGTTTTTAATTACCACAATAAGGCACATGGCGCTGGGTTTTTGTACTCTTTTTGCCCAGAAAAACAGCATACAGCAAAAGAATACAAGTCTACACACTACCGATGAATCCGATAAATCGCAAGATGGGAGCGGATACAAAATTTACACATTCATTTATTCTTGTTTATTATGATAAATAAATTTGAATTGCAAAAATAGTTAAACAAAATAAAGAGGTTTTTTATGTTATGTTATGTTATGTTATTATGTTTAAGTGTACAATACTATTTATTTACTACTGTTAGTTTATAATAATTTAGTATTAAAAGTATTATTATTTTTGAACAAAATGAATACGAGGACAAAGGTTATTCTTCAATTAGCGTTGCAAAATGGAGGTAAGTGCTTTATTTTTTTATAGTTATTTTTATTTATACATTTTATTTTTTTCTTTTATTTTAACGGTGTTTACTGCTATAGTTTATAGCTGCATTTAAAATTGTTATGAAACATTATTTTAAGTCAAGCACCATCGTTTTTAGATGTTATGAGGGCAAAATTCGCCGATAAATCCTGCAATTCAACGTCAAATACAGAGTTATTGGAAAATGAACCCATTGAAATGGAGAACATTACGAATACAGCCACAGGTATTATTGTTACAATTGAATTTATTGTTCGAGTAACTATGTTTGATGTTAATGTTTTGATTTTCTTACAGAATCTATTGGCAATAATTCTGTAGAAGTCAATTTGGAAAATCCAGGAAATCCATCTTCAGATCCCGAAGTTAGCGGTTCCGAAGCAGCTACTGGTAATTATAATTTCAATGTGTGATTAAGCAATAAATTAATCAATTTATATTTTAATACAGACTTTTCTGGTGATGAATCAGATTATGATGTACCTGATCTGCGTGGTGAGTTAAGCGATTCTGAACCAGATCCCGAGTCGGTGGATTTGGAAGGAATGGAGGAACACCCAATGGTATCTGAAAAGCCTAGAAAAAGAAAGAGAAACCCAGAAACCTGGAAACGAAATATTTTAAGAAGGAAAAGAATACATGGACAGGAGTTTGTCAATGCAACGGGTGTCGTTGTACCAAAGATAAATATAGGGCCTTCTTGTAAAGATACGTGCCCAGACAGCATCCAAATCAGAAAGATTTCTGTATGAAGTCCGATAAAAATCATCTTACAGAAGTCACAATATGACACCTTATAGAAATCATTTTTAAGAGCTCAAGATTTGGAGTTCTTAACGAACTGATATGAACTGATAAATGAGAAATCAATTTTTAGACATTCTTAATGAATCTTTTTTTCTGACCTCTTATTGGAATCAAAATAAAGAGTTCCTGAGGAATATTATAAATAAGGCCTCGGTTCTATGACAATTTATAATATTCTTTTTTCTTACTTCTTACTGAAATCATGTTATTAACTCTTTAAGAAGTCAAAATAGAGACGTTATATTTATGATATCTTATGGCATTCTCCTGGCTGTTTTTATAAAGAAGTCAAAAATCACGGATTTAATAATATTAAATTTATTATATTTGGCGCACGCGCATCATTCATTATTTACATGTAGAATTATTATTTATGCATTCTAACCTATAGTTACGATAAATATTTTAATTTATTAGATAAACAAGTTTTTATATTTGTTTAAAAAGTGAAAGTTTATAATTTGGGTATTATAAAAAATCATATTTTGTATTTATACGATTATAATTTATACAATTGGATGTACCTACTAATTGTAAGTATAATGCTTTTATTCTGAATGTTGAAACAATAACTAAATATTTTATAATCCATTCATTATTATAATTATATATAACTTTTTTTCCCAGAAAACAATGCTCTCAAGAAAAAATATTAAAGAATTATCAAAAATCCAAAAAAAATAGGCGGTTAAAGCGAGCTTACGATGAATCATTTCTACCACATGTTTCCTCTTTAATTCAACCAAGTGATAGTGCAAAAGTTATTAAAAAATAAAAAACTAAGGTAATTAAACAGTATATTTATTAAAAATTGACAATTTATTATTGTGTGTACTCGATAACATGTACAACGATTATAGATTTATAATAATAGGATATGTATTTAATTTTTATAAGTAGTATTATTTATAACCTCACATTAATTTATGTTGACTAATGGTCGATTTATACTCAACATTTTGCAGAATTATCTTTTATAGAATTTTCTTTTGCATATAATAAAATAACAGCAGTATTATTCTATATTCGAGTAAGTTCTTATTTGTACTTGTAATTCTTACATTTTATGTATTTCTTATGTCTTAATAAGACATATTATGTACATTGTGAACAAGCACTAATAATACACATCTTAACATTTTTTTTAATTGAAATCAATTTTTTTTGTTAAGAAACTTATGATACTGCCAGAGCAGTTGAAATTGCTGCTGTTGATATGTCAACAAGTGATGAAAAATCAATTCAAAATATTCTTGACGACAAAGAGATTCCAAAGCGTCCACGAAAAAAACCAGCACGTTTTGTACAAAGCAGTCTCAGTAGTGATGAAAGTACAAGTATTGTTGATGAAGATGAAAGTACGGTATCAATTCATTTGTATATTAAATCAGTTAAAATTTTTTTTTTCCGATAATTTTTAATAATTTTTTTTTCTATAATGTTTTATAATGTTTTTTTCGATAATTTTCTTTATATGTAAAATTTTATATAAAATTTTTGTTTTGCAATAAATGAATAAAATTGATTATTTTACTTAATTATTAACTTATTGACATTTTATAAATTTTGGATCCCCTAAAATATAACTGTTTCAATACATTAAACATCCTACAACAGTAGTAAAACTCCAAAACCGATGCAACTATACCCTATTATACTTGAAGGTGATAACAACTTATTATAAATAAATCAATATTATTTATAATTTATAATTATCACTTATTATAAATAAATAATTAAAATTGATTTATTTATAATAAGTTGTTATCACCTTCAAGTATAATAGGGTAGTTGCATAGGTTTTGGACATTTTATCTAAGATACAATATAGAGTTTTACTACTGTTGTAGGATGTTTAATGTATTGGAACAGTTATATTTTAGGGCATCCAAAATTTATAAAATGTCAATAAGCGGTGGTTCTACCCTACTAATCAATATCCAAAACAAGAAATCACGAAGAAGTCATATTTAAGACTTCTTAAGTACGAATCGGTATGAATTCTCTTCAACTTCTTTTTTAAGAGCTCTAAAAGAATTCTTTTTAGCGAAGTCAAAACAAAGAGTTCCTTAAGAGGTTTTGATTCGCTCGGTAGGTGGCGCATTCGAAGTCTTAGAAACTTCATAAAAACTTCTTTTTGATGTTCATACTGACGTCCAAATCATAAATCTGAACTCATGCCGACCTAATTAAGAAGACATATTGCTATCTGGGTGTAAACGCAAATGTAAAGTGAGTGAAGAACATCGATTAGCAATTTTTAATGAATATTATGCTTTGGGATATTACACTGGGCAACGCGATTTCATATTAAGCAATATTGATAAAAAACCAACAAAGGTTAAAACAACGGGGGATGATTCATCTAAGAGGAAGTTTAGCTGTTTCTTCTTCTTGCCAGTTGATGGAGGTAGAGTAAGTGTTTGTAAAACAATGTTTATTAATACATTGGGAATAAAAACGGGTGCAGTGGACATAGCTGTTGCAAAGCGTTCAACAGCTAATACTTCTGGCGGCGATTCAAGAGGGTGTCATCCAAAATCAATAATAAATCCTCAAGTAATACAGAATATTAAAGCACACATTGAATCATTTCCAGTTGTGCCATCGCAATACTGCAGATCGGTTACGGAGAGAAAATATTTGCAATCCGATTTAAACATAAGAATGATGTATAGATTGTATACAGTATGGTGTGAGGAAAATAATAACGAGAAGGCCAAAGAATACGCATACAGAAAAGTATTTCTCGAAAAATATAATTTGGGATTTCACCGTCCTAGAAAGGATCAGTGTCGCATTTGTGTAGCACATAGTGATTCTCCCAGAGATGTACCGAGTATGATGATCACATCAAAAAAAAACATTGCTCGAGACAACAAAAGGAAAGACAAAACTGAAGCTGCAGCGTCTGAGGGAAAGATGGTATCTCTAAACTTTGATCTCCAGCAGGTCCTTATGGTTCCCTCGGATCCCACAAATAATGCTTTCTTTTACAAAAGGAGATTGGCATCCTATAACTTTATAGTTTACAATGTTGTGACGAACGAAGGGGTTTGTGGGTGGAAGAGTATTGAATTATTCATAAATGATTAGGAACATTTTGAATTGACAAGTTTAATATTAAGAAATAGTTTGTAAAATTATCGTTGCGCATGTCAACTTATAATAAGTAGTAGTCGTAAAGTAGATGACGTACCCAAGCGCATGACGTACTTTAATTATTGTTAACCAACTTTATGTATTCAATCTGTATAGTTATTTAATAAACCTTCTTTATTAATTTGAATCCGCTGCTATTAAACTTAATAAAGAGGAAGCTGCGAAATCGCATCTTGCCTCTATAAATATTGTGAATCGCTCCCAGATTATGTAGAAGAAATTCGGTGCTTAAGTGATCGCTGCGGGGGGCAAAACCTCAACCAATATTATAATAATGAAATATTACCACTTGATAATTTCTTTGCCATCTCATGGGTCCAAATTAATGGAATAAAGTACGTGCCAACATCAATTTTAATTTATAACACATCAGAGAAAGACAAAGATCTGCCACTTTTTTTGAAATACAGCATATTCCGAGTAATGAACAAGAGAAATGCAAGTTTTTGTGCAAAAAATTACAAACTATAAACTATAGTATGCATTATAGAGCTTATTAAGTAAAAGTACCATCGACCGATTTGTACCAAATACTTACACTTGATGATTTATTCTCAATTATACCAGCTAAGCTTCACATAAAAAATGATGAAACTTTTGTTTCTGAAATGTATTAAATTGTAAGTAATTTTACCACATAATAAGTATTATGTCAAGTGACATATAGTGACAACACAATTTTATTTTGAAAAAATCATAAAAGCAATATTTTTTAACGTTCAGGTATATAAAAAGTGATAAATATACAGTGTTTTTAAGCCAGTTATGCAAGATGAGAAATCTAAACTATGAATAGTCAACCTCAAATAGGAGATGCGGATTGCCCGTATTGTGGCAAAAAATTCAAACGCGCCGGTCTCCAGCGCCACATAAGAGCTGCCCATGCAGTCCCCGTTAATTTATCACAACCATCCAACCACGGCTGCGTCACCCCAGTTTCCCCTTCCTTAGTTGCTTCCTCTTCACCGCTAGAAACTGCCTACGGGGCTCCATTCTTAAACAAAGTCGGACCTAGGACTGGAATCTGGTCTAAAAGGTGGGATAAGGTATGTGGCCTTCATGGAAAACTTTACGACCTACCCTCAGGTGCCACCAGCAGAAAATTTGTGCAAATACTGGCAGATGAAATTGAATTGCTTACTAAGTCTGCCTATCCGTCAGAACGAGTGCTCATATTTGTACCCGTTATGCTGCAAAGAGACAAAAATGTCAGACAAGCAAAAGATATTATCAGGCTACTAGACCGTCACCTGAAGCTATGGTCCGACGAAAGATACGAAATATTAATAACAGAATCTCTCAAATCTGACAAATCCCTCTGGAACAACCACAAAGCTGGCAACAAAGATCAGGTAACAAGAATATTTACACGTTTAGTTCTACGAGGAAAGATAAGTGAGGCCCTCAACTGGCTTTTAACTAAAGATACAAGCCGAATTCTAGATCCTAACGCCGAAGCTGATCCCTCAGGAAAAACAGTCACTGATGTTCTAAATGAAAAACACCCCCCACCAATTATTCCAGACCCACGCCTATTTTACCTCCCCGAAGACTTAACCGAGCTACCCCCACTACTTGAAGTCGACATCACAAGGGCACATGTCGAAAAAGTTGCGAGAAAACTTCACGGTGGCGGAGGTCCAGCCGGCACTACCGCCGAGCACTGGAAAGACTTCCTACTTCGATTTGGCACAGCCAGCTCTCTCCTTCGAAATGCTGTTGCACAACTTACTATGAAATTAAATAACGAGACTGTCCCATGGCAGGAAATACAAGCGCTCATGTCAAGTCGCCTAGTTGCCATTGATAAAAACCCCGGGGTCCGACCGATCGGCATCGGTGAATGCCTCCGCCGTATTATATCAAAATGCATGATTGAAGCAACCGGCTCTGAAGTGACTGAGGCCTGCGCCCAAAAACAGCTATGTAGCGGTTTGAGCGGAGGAATCGAAGGTGCCATCCATGCCATGGACACCCAATTCCAACAGAATTGTCAACCAGGTTCCAACTGGGGAATGCTTCTCGTCGACGCCGACAACGCTTTCAATGCGGTGAACAGACAACTGGCCCTTTGGCAGGCAAGAATACATTGGCCACACTGCGCGAGGTTCTTATACAACACCTACAACGGCCATGCCGAGCTAGTCTTTCGTGACTCTGACACAAGACTATACAGCAAAGAAGGAGTAACCCAAGGAGACCCGCTTGCCATGCCTTTATATGCCCTCGCAAGTCTTCCTCTTATAGACAAATTGAAAGATGCTAAAAAAACCACCCAATGCTGGTACGCCGATGACTCTTCAGCCCAGGGCACGCTCCCAAATTTGCGTCGCTGGTGGGATAAAATAAATAGTACTGGCCCAGATTTCGGCTATTTTCCACAAGGGAAAAAATCTTTTCTCGTAGTGTCGGAGACTGACAAAGATACCGCTCGGAAGATATTCAAAGGAACAAATTTGACAGTTGTAACAGGAGCACGATTCCTCGGTGGCTACATAGGCGAAGGGAGAGATGACTTCGTCAAAAATAACGTAGAAAAATGGGTATCGACACTAGAAAAACTTACAGCTATCTGCAAAGATTCACCACAAGCCGCCTACACGACTCTCACCAAGGCATGTCAATTCAAGTGGTCCTTTTTACTACGTGTTATAAAAAACGCCAATGAACTGTTTGAACCACTCACACAATCACTGCGCACCAGCTTCCTGCCAACTCTTCTAGGGGGTGATGTCTCAACGCAGGAGGCAAGCTTATTCGCTCTCCCCGTCAATAAAGGAGGCCTGGCCATATCTGACCCATCTAATGCACCAAACTTGAATTACGAAATATCTAAAAGGGGATCCGAAATTCTATCATATGCCATAGTAGACCATACAAACATGAATCCGGCACAACATCACAAATCCCTGGCAGATGCTAGGAAAGATGGTAAAAAGGAGAAAGATGCGAATGACGACAAACTTTTAGAAAACATCCTTGAAAATCTTCCACCCATCAAAAAAAGGGCCGTCGAAAGATCAATTGCGGAAAAAATGAAAACAAAATCATCTACCTGGCTCTCCGTAATTCCCACAAAGAAAGATAATTTGGATCTCTCCCCTCATGAATTTAGAGACGCTTTAGCCATCCGCTACTACAGAACACCCGTGTCAATGCCACCAACCTGCGACGGCTGTGGTAACGACAACTTCAACATCGATCACGCCCTATGCTGTAAAACCGGAGGCCTCATCACTAGAAGACACAATGAAATACGAGACCTGTTCTGCGAACTTTGCAATGAAGCATGGGGCAATGTTGTAAAAGAACCTATTGTTTCTGAAAATTCTCAAGGTGAATGTATGCTCCGTGGCGACTTAGCTTGCCGAGGTGTATGGGATGCCCAGAGGGAGGCGTTATTTGATATTCGTGTCGTTGACACCGACGCTCCCTCTTACATCTCACGCCCGGTAGGCTCCATACTACGATCCGCTGAAGATGAGAAAAAAAGAAAATACTCCGCTGCCTGTGAAGCTAAACATGCCACTTTCACCCCACTAGTAACCTCCGTGGACGGCGTCTTTGCACCACAGATGGCTACATTTGTCAGGAACCTTGGAGAGGCCATATCAGATCGTTGGGGCCGCTTATGTTCCTCAGTCATGGGCTGGCTGAGAGCACGAATTGCAATTGCAATCGTGCGCGCAACTAGCATGTGCATCAGAAGAACAAGACATAAGTGGAGGTCAGCCACCCTAATTGGTTTTGAAGACGGTGCCGCCCTCCCCCAAGTGCGTGAATAGCTCTAGATTTGTTTTTAGACACCTAAATATAGTTAGTGTTAGTCCTTAATTTTAGATATTGTTATAAATTTAATTGAATGTACATTTTGTAGATAATATATTAAGGCACGGTTTAATAAGTATTATTAATTTATAGTATTTAAAATTTTTTTTAAATTTAGGTATTTAAAATTAAAAAACACGTTTTTTGGTTAGTTTTCCAAACAATTTAGTTTAGATAAGTATATAAGACAAGTATATTTTAGTTTTATCTAGTTTTAGTTGTATTTTGTATTAAATATATTAAATATCGATATTACTTATATTTACTGAATAAAATTTGTACTGAATAATAGATATTTTATTTTATTTCAAGACAACTAAAATTTAAATAAAAAAATAGTAGTTTTAATTCAAAAAAATAAAAATATTTTAAAGCTAAAGGTCGTTTTATTTTAAGAAAAATAAAATTTAAATAAGGAATTGGTAGTTTCATTTTAAGAGTACTAAGTAGATATAACTACTAAGAATAAGCAATTCATGTACTTGTCTTAATTTTAATCGTAGTCTTGATACAAAACGTTACATTATTTAAAGCAAAAGAATGATACGGTTTATATAATAGTATCGTCACTTTAAAAGAAATATATAAAAATTTTCACATCAAAATATATCGTCGCTTGAAAGCCACAGTGAGATATCTCGGAAAATTCTATCTCGCAATTTACTAACTTGTCCTTAAGCTACCGACCAAGAAAATATTGACCTCTGGCGCAGTTTACATCTGTCCGAAAGAAAGTAATATTAGAATGAAATATTTCAATGTGGCATTAAATAAAATGGGCGTTAAGCAATTTAATTCAATGCCTAACTCAAAATCCTATTTTTGCTAGATATCTCACTGTGGCATTCAAGCGACGATATATGCTTGTAGTGTAGTTAATCTAACATTTTGAACATATAATTATCTTGATTTAAGAAATTATCCTCTTGCTTATAATATACAAAGCTATTATTTGTTTAACTTACGCGTTATTTGTTTGAATTAAAAGTAAACTTCTATCAGTGTATGGTTCATGAAGTTAATGGGTTTTCGTTGTATGGCGACGATTTAAAATGTTTACATTTATGTATTTTCAACTATTGTTTTAATGTAAGTATTTAGTTAAAATAACTAGTATATTACAAGTCTTATTTTATGGATATTATTTAAAAAAATTATGAAAAGGCTATAGCCGGGTAAGCATGGGGAAATGGCCCTTACACCGATTTGGCTCATTTTTTTTTAGATATTCCTTTCAAAGCACCATTACATTTTCCAAAATATTAGATCCTAAATGTTGATAGTTTCTTAGAAAAAAATTATTTTCGAAATTTAGAAAAGAATTTTTTTCTCAGAAGGTATTATTGCAAATTGAATGATTTTGGAATATGTTATAGAGGTACTTAAGACCTATAAGTGGTAATTTTTTTGTGGTATTAGCTCCACATCAAATAGGAAAAAAACTGGAAAAAAGTTTTCAAAAATTAAATTTTGGCCGTACAACAATCACCAAATTTTTGTCAAATATTCCTTTTATATGCCCTTATAACATATATTAATTTCAAAATTTTACGAAGGGTATAACATATTGATATTTATAAAAGTTCTTACCTAGATGCACCGGACAGCATCGATTGTCGTAATAATAATTTAATAAATAAATAGAAAATTCCATTTAATTATAACTATCTAACTAATCATTTAAGTAACTAATGGTTATCACTATCGCCTTTAATGATTTTCACTGATATATTTGTATTTTTAAATTAGTCCGTTAGGATTTCAGCAGGTTTTATTATTTTTGCACAATATCTTAAAAAGCTCTACCATTTAAAATTACATTTTGGTTATAAAAGCTCTTATTTACTATTTAAATGGGAGTAGAAAATGAGCATTGGTTTCAAAATCGGACCTGTCCGCAGCGCTTTTGTTTCAATAGCGGACATGTCCATCCGCGATAACGTGAACCAATAATTGCATTGCATTCTAATATCACCTGATCTAGTACTAAGATGCAGTAATTTGCATCTGCGGTATACCATTGTTTAAAAATGCACGAACTTCAAATGTTTGATACGGATATTGTTCGTCTAATATCAGATGGATGTCCAGGTTAAAATAAAAATTACACTTTGTTAACTATGTGCGGTAAATGGCTGAAAACAGCACCTAAAAACGTCAAAGAACTTTAAATTATATTTTCTATAACTGGGCACTCTTATTTACCCCCAAAGTATTTGGGGTTATTGAAAAAAAAATTTTTTTTAATTTGAAAAAGAATATTACAAGGTGTTTGAAGAGCATGCCACTTTATTATTAATCGGAAAAGACTGGACAGTACAAAATTGGAAAGACGAAGCTAACACTGTTATAAAAGCACCAAGTAGTCTACATTTTAAAATTTCTAAAATAAAGAGACTTAATACTCAAACGTAGGTACATCAAAAAATGTTTTGATTTTAGGTGAAATAAACTATCTTAATTCAACTTTAAATTCTTTGGCTATAACAAAAAAGGAAAAAAAAAATATCTAACACAGCACCAGCCGAAATACAAGTTAGGATTCCTGTAAAAGACGCCAAGTAGAAGGACATTGAAATGCTGCTAGTCTTCATTTTGGAAAGGAATGGGCAACTTTACCAACGCTTGGGTTTTATAAAAACGTTCTTGGCGAAAACAGTTTGCTAGAAGTTGGAAATGAAGATGAAGAACGTGACCTTTTAGAAGAAATTCCTTTCATTTAGTATTTCTAATTTTTATTCATTTATTATCTTTTGAATTTTTTGATATAAATTGACCCAGGTTCTAAAATTGTTTTTCTTTTAATAAATCTTTTAAATTTCTGACGTTAAGTTAAATCCAAGATTCCCCACTAAGTATCGTACACGTTAAGTTTAACATAATTATTATTTTACACTCAAATCCTAAATAACTATAGCGCATTTATGTTTCAAAACCGGACAAATCCAGGTTTTGGTTGCAAATACGGACATGTGTACCATAGATATTTGAATAACAACCAAAATAATAAAAATTTTATATAATTTCTTGATCAGTATTTATTTACTAATTATTCATAAGGCGTTACAGAAAAAAAAATTTTTTAGCGTTTGGAATTTAGTTGGTAGTTTTTTACGTTTTTCTCAAATTCGCTCTTATGTGACATGTCCGGTTTTGATTCTACACGCCTCAAATAAACAATTAATTTTAATTTATAATTTTCATGAATAAAATATTTTGAAGAATAAAAGTTATTTCACTTGAAAATCGGAAATTTGCCACAGGACACCCTGTATTAAATAAAAACCATTCCAATAATTTTTCAACCAAAGGGCAACATATTACTAATTACGTTATAAATAATACCACAAACAATTTTCGAAATTTTTATATTTTATTTAAATTTGTTTCTAAAGACCTCTGTGCAACATAATAGCTCATCATAAATCAAAAATTTTTAAGACTATTTTTCACACATAAAAATCGCTTTTACATCAGCACTTATTAAAATTTTTTGTGGAAATTTCATTTCCTTAATTTTTGTTCATATTCATTTTTTTTATTTCGTTGCGCTGTTTCCAAGTTACAGCGACTTAAAAAAAGACTTGGTAAAAAACAAACAAAAATTTCATCTGTAAATTTCATCAGAAACAGTGGAACAATATAGAAAAATGTATATGAACAGAAATATAGGGAATTAAATGATAAAATATCAAATTATACATTCAACTCGTAATAATTAGAGAAAAACATTTCATAGCGAATAAAATTTACAAGAAAAAATGTCAATTAATTAATTTTGTTTTATTTCGTTGTACCGCTTCTGAGATACAGATAAATTTTTTTTATTCAGGGTGAAATTGTTTTTTTGGTTGATCTTCGATAAAAAATTTAGACTCAAAAACAATATATTCCAATATGGTGTGCACAATTGAATGATGTCTTGAGTTTTGACCTGGACTGTTTCGACAACATAATATTACAACATGTTACTACATCATTCTCAAGTATTAAAAATTTATACTTGACGCACTTAATATAAAATATAAATCGTTTTAATGGATATAAATCGTTATCTATGTAGATACTCGTATAATAAAAAATAATATAAAAATCTTTATGATAATAGACAAACCTATGATAATAGCGAAGACGTGGTTTGGTTAAAACACGACAGTGAACTATAGGCAACAGTTTTGGAAAAACACAAGGTTATTAAAAACATTGCACATAACACCTGCAACAGGAAAAATGTGCCTTTTTCGTTGGCGTTTAGGTCGCAGAAAGAAAACTGTTATGGATTTTCTGATCTGATGTATATGTATATTTATTATTCGTTCTATAACTTTTTTCTATTTTTTATTTCATATTCGTGTTTATTTTCTTATTATGTTATTATTATTAGCATTATCATATTTTGTCTGAAAAAATATTATTGTAAACCTATAAAAACCATTTTTATTTATAAGCAACTTCCCATTTCTAAATAATTTAATCAAATAATTTTTTAATATTGATTTAAATAAATTAGGTTTGTATCAAAATCATTGTGCTTTTATTTTGTACTAAAAACATATGTTTGCAACCAATAAAAACTATTTGAAATTAATAAACAATACGATAAGTTGAAGAACTGCTTTGTTTCATTTCAAATACGATGTGTTACAGTCAAGTATAGAGCATTTTCCATCATATTTTTGTTTCGGTGAGTTGTTGTTGATTGTAATTGTTTTGAACATGTATATCAGGCCTTTCTCCATAATTATAGTCTTGAGAATGGACACATAATGGTGTCCGAAACGTCGACGCAGAAATAATTTTGTTTGATTGCTCAAACAACTCCAACCCAATATTACCTTTTTTCCATTACTATTATCCTTGGGCGAGATACCGTTTACGAGTCAAGTATATGTTATCATTATTCTCAATGAAATAGACTTTTTAATCAAAAATATGATGCACTACAACACTCAAGTATACCGTATTTTCAATAAAGTGGATTTTTCAATTGCAACTACCATACACTACCATACATATACAGAGTTATTCTAAAATACACTTTTTAAAAATAGTTTTACGGTTTATTTGCTTATATACAAAAGTACCTTGTATTTGAATCCAATATAATATTTACTTAATGGAAGCAAATAATTTTCTGTCTGTATAAACAAAATTGAAGGCAAAGAAATTTGCAACAAAAAATGTTTAATAATTATTGCTGTAAAAGCGATTTTTATATGATAAAAAATGTCTTCAAAACTTGCCGTTTACATTGTTAACATTAGGAGTGTCCGAATATTTTTGTGAATAATGTAATACTTATTAAAGAATAATTTTCATTTTTTGCTGAAAAAAAATGCATTTTTCATTGCACGCTGCTTTCTTATAATAAATTAGCTTTACTGTTTTTATTTTTTCTAAAATAACCCATTTCCGTAGAACATGGTTTATTAATTACTACCAATGTTTTTGCAATAAAAAAAATGTAAATGGTTTAATTTTATTTATGATTCCACTTTTTTTATTTTAATTTTTTTTTAATGATTCTACTGTACCTGAAGTGCACTATCGATGCTTCTTTATGTTGAATTGCAAGAAATCTTTTATATGATAACAGAAATGTTACTATGCAGATTTTTTTTGTTCTTAATTCAAAATTAATAGTTTTGTTCATTTAATGGTCGGTGTTCATTCCTTATGCAATCCTTCCTATAAATTCGTATTCTTTTGTGACTTTATTGCCTGTTTCGTTCATATTTATATCGGTGTAGTTTTAGAGACAATAAATAGTTAAAAATTAGTTAAAAAACAATCAAGTTATAGTATAAGTTATAGCAATGTATCCTTATACAAAGATAAGTAAACATATAATTATTTTCCAATATAACAATGCCTTCTTGTGCTGTGTACAGACGCAATAATTATTCCCGCAAAACTAAGGAAACTCCTATGAAATATTATAGTTTTTCCAAAAATGAAGACTTATTAAAACAGTGGGTTCACGCTTACCATCGAAAAGACAAATTCAACATTCAATTCGCAACAATTTGTTCTAACCACGTTTCGAAGCTTTCTTTCTGTACCACATTAAAACACAAAATATTGAATTACACCTCTAAAACCCATCGAGATTTAAAAATTGATGCTGTTCCAACAGAATTTCTATCAAATTTTTCTAAACCCAAGAATGATCATCAGCAGGAAAACGATAGACAAAGGAGAAATGATTCCAGAAATGCAAATAAAATTAGAAAAAGCATTATAGAAACCATTGCGACGCTGACAGACAGCCCAGAGGTACATAACACCACTGATGATATCTTAATTGGTACAAAATCAGCAGTGGAAAATTCATTGCCTGATATAAATGAATTACAGCAAAAAATAGCTCAATTGACGAATTTGGTAAGTCAGTTAGAAATTGAAAAAAACATTTTAAAAAATCGGAATGTTACATTGGAAACGGAATGTGAAACTTCAAAAAGTAAAGTAACGTTTTTAGAAAAGGAAAAAAAAACGATTTTAGCATCCAAATTGGATCAAATGGATAATATAGTACTCCAAAAGCAATTTACTTCAGGACAAATAAAAAGGCTGATGAATCCATCAATAATATGTAAATGGAACGTGGACGACATTTCAGCGGCAATTTGATTAAGGAGCGTAAGCCCCGAAGCATATAGATATATCTTAGGGCCAATGGCCATCCACTACCCGCTTTAAGTACATTAAGAAAATGGGCTTTAAATATAAATGTACAACCTGGTATGCTTATGGATGTATTTGAATTGATGAAAGTGGAAGGAAGTTCACAGAGCAAAATGCAAAATATTAGTTTTATGTTTTGATGAAGTATACGTCTCCAATAAAGTATGCATTGACAAACAAACCCAACAAGTCTTAGGTCCTCACAAGTCCTGCCAAGTAGTTATGGCAAGGGGTTTGTTTGCATAATGGAAACAGCCCATTTATTACAATTTCAATACTCCAATCACAAAAAATATTTTGTTCGAGCTAATTGTTAATCTATACAAGGCAAACTATACAGTGGTTTCAATCACTAGCGATATGGGAACTGGTAATGTAGGATTGTGGAAAGAACTTAATGTTGAATATGATCGAAATTGTTTATTTCCCCATCCTGCAGATATTGAAAGCATAATTTTTATTTTTGCCGATGTACCTCATATGCTTAAATTATGCAGAAACCATTTCTTGGATCACGGTTTCACTATGAACGATATAAAAATAAAGAAAGGTTCACTAGAAAAATTAATAGGTGCCTCTACACACGATCTCAAGACTGCCCATAAAATTAATAATTACCATCTAAACATACGTGGAACAACTGAGCGACAAAAAGTGAAACCTGCTGCTCAACTATTTTCAAATACGGTCGCAGAAGCGTTGCAGTGGTGTGGAATGCAGGGTTTTCTTAATGATAATGAATTATGGCAAGAAACAAGTAAATTTCTTAAGCTAATCAATAATTGGTTTGATATTTTTAACGCTAACTTAAAATACAACAGCCATCCGGGTGCCAATGCCTTTGGCATAGATTTTGAAAAGCAAGTATTGGTCATTAAGGAAACCACAAACTTTATATCCAAGATGGCCGTAGAAAATCATAAAAGTCTAATACCATTTCAAAAAGGAATAGTTTTAAGTAATAATTCCCTTCTTGGATTATATGAGTATTTGCACTCAAAATATAATAGTCAGTATATTTTAACATATCACCTAAATTTGGACGTTTTAGAAAAATTTTTTTCATTTACGAGGGCAATGGGTGCCACTAATGACCACCCAATACCTACTGATATGAAATATAGATTACGTTAGTATATTCTTGGCGAAGATTCTAAAGCTGTATTTACAATAAATAAAAATACCGACGAAAGTCAAGAAGACTGTCTAAGTCAACCTTTAGAATCGGGACATAATGTGGTAACGTAGCAATGTTGCTATTTTGCTGCACATTCAATATTCATATATCAAGGAAGCCAACGTATGATGACCCCTTGGTATGTGATGAATAAGTATAATTATTACAATATTATATTAATAAGTAAAATGTAGATGAGTTGAGTAGTAGAAGAGTAGCAGTTAAGATGTAGACAAAGTAGGTTTAACAATGTAGTTTAAGTGTACATATAATTAAGTGTAAAGATTAAATATATCTAAAATGAAACAACCCATCTTATTAATATCAAACCCCTCAACAATCTTCAACAACCACCAAAGTCACCAAAACAACACATAGAATATCACATGGCGATCCTGATAAAACATTAGATTATTACAATAATGAAGAAATATGTTTGTCAGAAGATATGGTTCAATATGTGTTATCATCTGCTGCTAATGATGACGACTTGATTCAGCGTGAATTAGAGACAGAAATGTCCTTTTTTGAAAATTTTTCGTTTGTTGATATCGATTGTGATAATGAACAAACTACAGAATTGGACATGTCAAATCTTCAACCTTCTTCGGAACATTTGGATCTTCTAAATTTATTTGAACAATCAACATTTACTAATTCGCTAACCAACGAAGAGTTGAAATACATAGCTGGATACGTAGCGTTCCGATTTCAAAACAAACATACAGATACTAATTTAGGCTCAAAAACACACACTTTAAATAAATCAGAGAATCCAGATTGGTTAGAACATTTTTCAGAAGGCAATTTAATGTATCCAAGTGACAGCATGATTCAACTAACCCGTATTTTAAATGAGGAATTTGAAAAGTTTCATGGAAATGTACTTTCTAAAGAAGCTAACATTTTTGACAAATTAGCTAATTTTGTCAAGAAAACTCTCTTTAGGAAGTGAATTTCTGTATGAAGATATTCATTGTTTAGTGAGAACAAGAACTTATATACAACTTCGAGAACTAAATAAACGTATTAGTTTTGAAAATTCTAAACGACTTAATAAAAAATGTCGTCACTCTCTGCCGCAATACCTCCAATCACCAGCACACCAAATTTTGTCCGGAGATACGATGACATAATGTTCATTTTTGTTTTCTATTGTGGTAGCCTTAACAAAGATATCGGTAGCCCTGGCAAAGATATCTATATGTATCACCCCCTACCCTAAATCTACCTATAAAAGTTTATTTAACAAAATCCAAAATAAAAAATTTTTTATTTTTGTACGCCACTGAATTTTTTCCAAAATTTTTATATACGTCACATAATACCGTAAGAAGTCACAAATAAAATTTCTCCAAGATTGGTACAACAAATTTTTTCGGTCATCTAGCGGATTTTTCGAAAATAAATTTTTGTAAATTACTGACTGTCGATTTACTGATTCTGAAAACATTTGCGAAAAAATTTAACAAACAGCCTAAACTTGGTCGCTACCTAGTGGCAGAACCTTTTACTTATAAAGTAACGTTCCGTCAGTCCGTACGACGATATTATAAAATATTTCCCACCGAACCACCTATTTTTGTATTCTAAAATTAATTGTTACAAGCCCTAAACTCAATTCTTATGCTGCACTCGGTATACAAATCAACATTAACCTAATTTTGACACATATGTCACAAAATTATGACGTTTATTAAAATTTTGAATATATTGTTTTATTTTTGCCAGCCATCTGACCAATTCTCACAAAAAATATATAAATTAAGATTTCAGTTAATATTTTCTATAATTTTTCTGACCTGCCCCGCCCTGTTACAATTGGCTCGGTTTGTTTTCTCACCAATACTTATACTTTCAAAGCTCCATCGACACACCAAATTTTAGCCGAATCGGTTAAACATTTCCGGAGATACGACGACATTTTCATTTTTTTTTGTTTATTTTATTGTGGTGGCCCTGGTGAAGATTTCTCTGGCAAAACCTTATTTTCACCATTCCAGCCCACGAGGCATACGTCCAATAAGTTTGATTGGAATCGACGCAGAAATGCCGGAGAAAATCGATCGACAAAAACTTTTTTCATGTTTTTGACAAAAAAGTTAATTTTATTTTTT
This sequence comes from Cantharis rufa, assembly GCA_947369205.1. NCBI lineage: Eukaryota > Metazoa > Arthropoda > Insecta > Coleoptera > Cantharidae > Cantharis > Cantharis rufa. The sequence continues at coordinate 36,374,847 of OX376303.1, forward strand.
TCATGTTGCATTAGTGATTTCTATCGAAGGATTACATATGCTCTCATATCCATTAGGATCAATGTACCTACGTACCAAATTTGGGTAAGATCCCTTCAGCATTTCTTGAGTTATTCACTCTTAAAGTTTCAACTTTGACAACTTGTGATTTTTGACAGACGACAGATAGAAGATTAATTTTACCTATTCTGGATAAAGCCTTTTAAGGCCTTTAAAATAACATATCGCAAGACAAAATATTTTTAAAAAATCCCGTGTTATTTTCTTGTGGTGGCACTCCTGATTGATAGATCGCGACGAAAACCTTATTTTCACCTTTCCACCGTGAACCCTACCACCATACCAAATTTGGTCGTAATTGGTTGAATGGTTCGGAAGCAAATCGATCGACAAAATTTGACGACCGACAGACAGACAGACAGACCGACACAGAAATTTTTTTTTTACTTTTTGCAGATCTTTACGTTTCTGAACACGGTGATCTCGAAAATGCAAAAAAAAAAAGTTGAAATTTTTTTTCGATTACCATACCTCCAATTTTTTTTTAAAATTGATTGGAGGTAAAAAATGTCCCAATTCACTAATTTAAAAAAATAGTTTTAAGTGATATTTTTCAAGTTTTTCTCAAATTTGGTATTGTTATGATTATTGCAAGTTTAAATTTATTTAGTGAACAATCGATTACGCGTTTTTAAAAAACAAATTGAAGCTTTTATATCGCGATAGATTGGGTTTGCGTACAAATTGGCATCCATCAATGTAAAAATTGCGGTTAAAATGGCATCCGGGGTAAATTGGCATCCGGTATATGGATGCCAACTTGAAATTCGCTCTAAATTTTAATATGAGTTGACGTTAGGGTCCTCTGTTGATATAACTAAAAAACGCTGGATGCCAATTTTACCGTAAAAGGTATAACCATAAACATTATAGTACATGGCAATGCCAGCTAGGCGGCGCTAATATCGCACAAATGTATACCTCGTTGGTTGCGATAAGTTCAATTGACGCGAACAATGGCATCCGTAAGATATGACAACGTCGGAAATTGAAACGAACGCAGATTTTGCATTTACGTCATTGAATTATGTAGTATGCTTATTTTATATCTAGTATGCCGTGCAAATAGCAAACGTACAAAGTAACGTCCGTATCACTTATTAACAATTTAATTACGTAATAATTTTTACTGTTCTTTATTTTTTTGATTTTTTTTGGTATTTGGGTATGAAGTGAAGGAGATAAAGACGATTTAAGCAATTCCAAAATTTAAGCAAAGGCAAAAGTGTGTAAAAAAAGGGAGATCTTCCATAATAAAAATAAAAATTTGAATCGTTGAGATAGCGGTCAATTAAAACAAATAAATTTGTCCGTCGTTTCGGGTATTTATTGACCCATTTTCAAGGCTAAAAAAAGACAAAAAATTTAAAATTACAATAAAAGGTGAAAACAATTAAAATAATGAAACTTTTTAACATGTAAATTTTCAGTTTTTTAATTGTTTTCACTTTTTATTGTAATTTTAAATTTGTCTTTTTTAACCTTGAAAATAGGTCAATAAATACCCAAAATGTCGGACAAATTTATTTGTTTTAATTGACCGCTATATCATCCAAATTTTTATTTTTACACTTATTTAAAGTCAAATAGTCGTAAAAATCAATTAAGTAAGAAAATAATCAGTTACAAATTCCAGATATAGGCACAATGTGATCTTAACCCCACAAGGCCACAATCAATCTTAACCCCAGCTTTACATACAGGTAGGTGGGTTGGATTAATGTCAACGCAAATTTAAATTTACTGTAGGAATCTTTTCATATGTAACGCCGCGCCGCGCGGGGTTAATTTGCTGATGGGGCAAAATATTCAATATCGTTACTTTTTATTCTTAAATTCTAAGAAATATTCTCGGACCGGTTAATTTTTATTTCGCAATGAGTAACTTTTAACACAATGTATACTTTTTTTCAATGTTAAATGTTCTGCATTTTTTACGTAAAATCAAAATTTATACCCAACACACGATGCAAGAGTAAAAGACGCCAACCCCCCCTCCTCGATTAAAAAAGTTTTGGGTAGCGCAGCGGGGTGAAAGCACGTCAGCTTTAAATTACAAATATTCCATCTAAAAATGTATTTTAGACCCTAGATGATTTTGTTTATGGGAATATTATGTTTACCCTTCATTTTTATTCATTTGTTGCTCGCGGTAATAGTGACACTTAGTAGGTCAATAAAGACCCCGTAACCTTCTAAGTTTTTAAAATTAATTTGTACATATTTTTTCAAGATTTCAAATTTTAATTTTTTGTCATTGGAGGTAACTATAAATAAAAATTTAATGCGTAAATATGTAAAATGAATGCAAAACTGATTAATTTATTTAGTAAATTAAACTACTAAAAGATTATACTTCAAGAACTTTTTAATAAGATATCATAAACGCAATTAAAATAAATTTAGTTCTTGAAATCTTTTTAATTTTTGATGCGATACAGTATTTATTGCTCCGAGCAACATCTGCGGCTCGCGTCGTTTAAATTTTAAAGTTCTTCACTCCAGGCTAAACCTTATCTATTTTGAAATATTTGTTTCTCCTTTGTGCAGCACATTTGCTTGTAATTTTGGCTTATTAATTTTATGATTTTTTAATAACTAATGGTTTCTCGACAACTGAATTTACGAGGACGGCCGGTTTTTCCTATAAAGTCGATTTTATCTTACAATGTGTACAAATTTAAAGTTTACACAAATTTCGACTTGTAGCATAGATACATAAGTCAGCATTTCAACGAACCTATTTTTTATTAATAAGTCTAGTTCTAAACGTTCTAAGCTAATAAGAGAAAGGAATGTGCAAACCAAGAATTACTCACCACTTAACGATTTATTTATAAAAAACAAGATTTGCGTGCATTGTTATTCTAGTCCTATCAATTATTGTTATTTATGGCAATTATTAGAAACAAAATACTGATTTTTTGTATTCTGAATGAAAAATTTTATTATAAGTTTAATCAATTATGATGAGATTTTTAGGTTGCATAAATTTAAAAAAAGGTAACTAACAAAGTACCTACTAATAAAAATTACATTAGGTTAGTATTTTGTAGTTTAATTTTAGTCTGTGATCAATAGCAGCGTTATTCAGGGTTGTGTAGTCAAAATTAGAAACTTGTAATATGAAATTACGTATCTCTGGACTCAAAAAACTCATTTAAGGGTGTCGAGTTTCCCGAATTATATAAAAGTGCTAATATCTCGAAAATAAATGACTATTTACTAAGGTCATATGTAGATATTCTGGTTAGTCATGAACTGGCCTATCAGCCCTTCAAAGGATAACGTTGAGTTTTGGGACATCCTGTATAGTACTCGAAAGGCGATCTTTATAATCTTTTATTCGTACAGTACAATTTACGTAGTTAGGAGGAACTTCCAAATAATTTTGTAAGCACTGCTCTGTAAGTACTTAACTAATACATGCGGAAAAGAAGGCAATATTACACACATAATATTTATTTTTTATAAACTTAATGGTAGGTGTACCTACCTACCTACCTTCAAGTGCTGAGTTTACAATAATCGGCATGCAATAATTATTAAACTGATATAGTAAGTGCATTGCTGAAAGTGAAAAAGTTGATAATATTTTAGCAGTAAAAAATTTAAAATGGACGAAAACTTGATGTAAATAAATTTGCCCGAAAAAATCTTCCAAAAAATTAATCACTTTTGAATTAAAAACTTGTGAAAAATATTAAACAAACATTGCAAGTTAACAGCCAGAAAGCTACCTGACGAAAAATCTCCTGGTCTACTCGTGCGATGTTCAGGCGAGTGCACCACGAGTCAGAGCTATATTTACTTTATTTATTTTACATTGCTCCGAGCAATATCTGCGGTGTGTCGTTTAACTTCATTATAAGGGAAGGATATGATAGCTTCTTTGTCGTTCGAATTTTTTTCTTTGTCTATCGTTTTAATTTAACAAATTAGGAAGGTGTAAGCTTATCATAATTTATTTGTATAAATAATCTATACACTAGGATCCCGTAATTAGCGGTGATTATACACATTTTTGTTACACATTGACTTTATTAGGGCTCTATGAAGTCACTGCATTTTTAGGTATCCATAAATCAGTAGCATGTCATGAGTTTAAAAAAAGGGAAGAAAGCATGCACTGCAAGAAATAGTTTTTACATTTACAAGGTCAAACTGATTTATACTCGATAATTTAAATTACCCCTTAATTACTTTGATATTAGCTTTGTTTCAGTAGCAATTAAAATATTTTAAAACTGTAAGATTTTAACGATTTCAACGAGCGCCTGATTTCAATAAGATTTCAACTGCTGCAAAATCAAAAATATTATCTTCAAAAAATCTAAAACATAAAATATCATAAAAATATCTAAAACAAATATATTTTTATTAAAAATTGTAGAACAGAAGGGCTATTTAAACAATTTAAATTCTCCAACGTTTCGAGTTGTTTTTTATAAATATATTATAAAATTATAATTTTTTAATCATTTAATATCTTATCAGATATCAAATTAAATTTTATTTCATTGTTCAATTGTTTATGTAAAATTGTAAGTATTTTATGTTCAATTGTAACATCTATTACGTATTTCAAAATTGTAATATTAATTTCGTCGGTTAACAAAATATTGCTAATACACAATAAGCACCCAGGCATCCGTTCAAATTGTTTTGCGAAACTAAGTTTTGGTAATTAATAATGAATATAAAAAGAATTAAATTTGAAAAATATTGCATATGAGAAATTGGTCGGGTTATGCAGAGAGATCGATCCAGAAGCAAACAAAGAATCGGTAATCAAAAAAAAATTCAAAGGTTTATGAAGACTATTATATTGAAAAGCCGCCAAATAATTCAAAAACAACTTTATACTCTTATAAGTCGATGACACTATACTGCATTTGTTTAAAAGAAGGAGTGCATGCTAATAATTGATAACAAACCTCTGACACACCCCACCGGGTGATTACCTTACTATATGTAACTGCATTGTGCACCCCTAAGCATTTGCTATTTCCTTGCAAATACTTGCATTGTAGGTTGCTTAGGTGAATTTTGCTTTGATAGCATTTTAATTCTTTTTATATTCTTTATTAATTACCAAAAATTAGGTTTGCAAAAACAATTTGAACGGATGCCTGGGTGCTTAGTGTCATCTTATATCTAAATAGTCAATTATTAAATTAATAATAGAATAATGCAGTTTATTTATTTACTTAAAACCTCCGACATTGTCGATAATGAATTTACAAAACCTTACACAAATTACATTTTGCGTAAAATATTGTAAAAAATAATATTTCTGTAACAATAAGAACGCTTTTAAAAAAGAAAAAACAAAATATTATTTTGTAATCTTCGGAACGACGCGGCGCGGCGTTTGGAGTGGAACGTGGCACGTCGTTACCTTTACACACACAAGCTGGCCCGCGTGCTAGAACGCGTTCCGAAGTTACTCCCTCAAATTGAAAAACAAAAATGATAAAATGCGCTAAATTGCAACAATTTTGAAAATTTTGCTGACAAAAAGCTGTCTTAATGAAAATTATTCTTAATTATATCTTATTTTCATAGAACCAATTTTTACAAAAATGATTATTTCAATAGAAATAGAACATAAAATTATGCCTGTAAAGTTAAATTTTTCCTAAATTTTAATTAGGAAGGATTAGGATTAGGAACTTTGTTTTTGATAAGTATTAATCTTAACAAGTAAAGTTATGTGATTGTTGACCTTCCATTTTTTTTTTATTAATTTTTATTTTATTAATATTAACGTCCAGTTAAATGTACAGAAAATCGTCGGAGAATCACAGAAACCACAAATTTAAAATTTTTGTAACTTATTGAAATAAGCATGAAGAAATTTTTATAATTGTTTTATTTGATTTCCAATATAGTTTATGTTCTTCAAAAATACTTCCCTTATCTTGCTTCTTAAAGTAGATACAAATACAACGGCAAATAAAAGCTAAAATTTAAATTGACTTCTTAAATTTTGCATGCGGTATTATTGGTATCTGGAGTAAATTGGCATGTGATAGTATATGGATGTCACCTTTAGCATTCTTTATAAAATTTGAAATGGACGGTTGCTTGTTCTCTTAATAGAACTTGCTTATAGAAACGTGGCGCCGCGACGGATGTCAATTCTACCGTAAGTTTTACTTATTTTTATGTATATAATTTCTATACATATTAGCACATTATAATTCTTGCCGATTGTGCTAAATACAAATGCAGGTAAGACTATAGCATCCATTTTGCTTTTATATGATTAAAATATAAGAAGTCGTGTCATTTAAACGGTTTCAGTAGCAATCGACGTCCCTTGCGGAACAATATTTTATTATTATTCTATTCGAAATAGTGTTCTAGTTTTCAGTTTTTAAATTAAAAGTTGTTGCTGTTTTGCGAAGATGAAGAGATCCAGAGGGAAACGTATGGTGCAATTGGCATTAGAAAATCAAAAAGCGTCTGGTAAGTAATAAAAAATAAGTAGTAAACTATTAGGCAGATGTAAGTGGTAGGGGATTTACTCAAAAAATTAAAATTTTTATAGTTACATTTTACTACTACAGTGGAGTCCGTTTATTGGAATCATGGTTGATGTTATCATTCGGGTATTGTTATCACTTTTACGAGGAACGGGACGGACGTATATGATTACACACAAAAAACATCGCTTATAGTAATCATAAATTCGGTTTATGTTATCAAATTATTCATAAGATTAATTTTCCTTTTATAAAATTTAAGTAAGCAGATTGAATACAACAGTTTTAAATGCTATCGATAATTATTGACAATTTTTGGCTTACATCCTGATCGGTTAAAATAAATAAAACAATATTACTACGAATGACAGGAAATTTGCACACGTTATTCTTATAATGTTAAATGATTTATTAATGCTAAACTTTTTATCGATTTTTAAAAAATATCACAATATGTTCATTCCTTAATGATGTAATTAAGTTCTATTTGAAAACTTTACTATGAGTGACTTAAAACAGAGACGTGATTTGAGTTTAATGGAAAAAATTTTAGGGCAATATGATAAGTTACCTAAAATAAGCCAGTGGAATGCAACATTGCAAATTCACAACAACTTTTGTGTAAAATTCTAATAAAAACGTGTTAAAATAAAAGACGCTGCAAAGCAAAATGGTAATTTAAACACTAAAATATAGCGGGCTAGGAAAGATGAACAGGTGGAATATGCATTGAAAATAATGATTACTTATGTTCGTGAACATAATGCACTTGTACATAAATGTACATAAAAGCAGAACTTGCAAAAAATTTTTTTTCTTTTATTGTTATCAATCGGTTATTGTTACCCCCCCCCCCCATTAGGACCCCAAGTCCCGATGTGATCACATGAAGCGGACTCTACTGTAGTTAGTAGAATAAACCTGCCTTATTTTGGGAGTTCACCAAATTCAGTGAGGTCTGGCATATCACAAGGAGATGCTGTACTGTAGCGGTGATAGGTCATACTTATAGAGTAACTATACCTGTTGATTGTTTTCCAAAAAAAAAATCCCGCAAATTGCAAGAGACTCTCAAAAATCTAACATTTTTGTGTTTTTGAAAATTTCAAAATTTTAAACCGAGAGTTGGTTTGGTGAGTACCTCACCAAATTAATTGCAAGCAATGCTCTAACACAAAATAGGCATATAATTTTTCGAAAATTCATTTTGATTTGTTTTACTATTTTAATTTTTATATTTTTTACATTGTGTTACGAATAAAAAGTTTGATTAATTTGATAATAAATTAAATTTCTTATGTTTTAACGAAAAAGAAAAGTTTTATTTTTTACACAGTTTTCTATCTATAGCCTATTTAAAAACGCCTTTCCAAATATGGCAGGTTTACCCTAGCACATACTTTGAGTATGTACATTACAATAAAAAATACTAAATTAAAAAAATCTGATACACTTAGATTTAGCTGACATTGGTTAAAATTATCACTGACATGAAATTTTTTGGTACATAGTACATAAGTTCATCAAGTAATAAATAATCCAATAAAATTTCGTTAAAAAGTAGTAGGTAACATAATAACTGACAATTTTGATAACTACAAAATTACGTGTTATAATTTATAAAATATCCAGTCATTATGTTGTGAAATGGTGCTGCGCAAGCTCGGAAATAAAACTTTTTTCCTTAAGTTGTTTACTTAACTATCAGAAAGTTAACTTTTTTTATAACAATTTCAAACCGGAACAAGAATGATTTTTTTTTATAAAGATCAAAGTAAAGATCAAATCGAAGTCTATTGTTTTTAATTTATAACTTCGGTTAAAACAAAACACTATTAAATCATTAATTTCGCTGTTTTGTTGCAGCAGATCATTGTATCAAAACAATTTTTGGCTTTGCTATTTTTGTAACTAGCTCTCTGTGTAAGTGAGTGAAGTTTATTTCTTATTAGTTTACACTTTGTGTAAAATTGTGCATTTTTTGATTAGAAACAAAAACTGATGTACACCTACTAAACCAAAACAAAAGAAATATGATATTTACTAGATTATTTTTTTAATTTTCTGAAAACCAATAGAAACTTTCAATTTCAGTCAAAGTAGCCAATCAAAATATTACACTAGTATGTGCTTTGTTTGACTAGCAAACAAATTTATTTTGATTTGACGTCTGTCAACATATTTTTATTTGACGTCTGTTGTATTTTAATTTTAAATTTGTTGAGTTTATTTGTAAACCTTAATTAGTTAAAATAAAAATTTTGTATTGAAAAAGTCAATAATTTTTAATAATTATTAAATTTTATTAAAAATTAAAAATTTAAATTATTAAAATATTAATTTAATAATTTTTTTTTCCATAAATATTACATTTCTTTTGTTTTGATTTAAATACATGCTCCGCACAAAAAATGCCACCCTAGTTTTATTAATTATGTACCTACTACATCAAGATAATTTTTTCAACAAGTAAAATCGTTTACTTTATGTGGTTCCTAAATTGCTAACTTTAATTTGTAGATCCTTCAACCTCTTATTCCGATATAGAAGAATCGGTTGATTCTGGATCGGAATATTTTCCAGATAGCTTCCGAGAAACCAGTGATTCTGGAATATCCTTCGAACTTTCGGCCACTACCGACATAGACAAAAGTAGTTTTTCAAAATCTGTTAACATTTCTTCGGTAATACTGGAACCTACGTTTAATCTTTGTGAATCTGCAGAGATTTGCGATTCAGAAAAATTTTTTGAACTTTTGAACACTGCCGAGTTAGATGACGTAAGTGTTTTAAATAATTCTGGTATTTCTCCCGTAATACCAGCATTAGAGACAGCATTAGAGGGTTGTGAATCTGCTATGAATTGTGATTCTGAAATATCTATTGAACTTTCGGGTACTGCTGACTTAGACGTCGCATGGTTTTCTAAAAATGTCAGTAGTTCTACGATACAATCAATATTAGAGCCTACGCCTATGGAATCTGCAGTAGTAACACCACGTGTTAAAACCAAAGGACGCGTGAGGAGGAAACACCGTTGTGTGTATTGTGATCAAGATGTTGGTAACTTTTCTCGGCATTTAGAACGGAATCATGCCGATGAGATTGCCGTTCAAGAATTAATGAATCAAAATAAAAAATCAAAAAAACGGAAGAAATTGGTAGATAAATTACGTCGGGAAGGTGACTTTTGCACTTCTAAAATTGTTCCTGTAATGTCAGTAGCAAATACGAACGAAACTAATTACATTGCTTGTAAGTTTTGTCGTGGATATTATTCGCGTAAAAGTTTGCGCCGACATGCCAAGAAATGTTACTTTAACCCTGATCCATCAAAGCGTTTTAACGCCCAAAGCGAGGGGCAGACATTAATGGTTGGTCCTTTTGGCCCTAATGATCCTTTAAGGGTAAGTGGTCTTTTAAATATGATGCGAGCTGATGACGTTACTATGATAGCAAAAAAAGATACTATTATTTGTGAAGTTGCTCGAAGATACATTCGAAGTCATAAAGAAAAACATCTCTTAATAGTTGCAAAACGAAATATGCGCCGGTTGGCTCGTTTGTTAATTAGTGTAAGGGGCATAGAAAATAATCCGACACTTGGAATCATAGATATCATAACACCGCATAAATTTAAATCTCTAATTAGAGGCACTCACGAAATAGCGGAATATGATTTTGAGACCAGAACTTTTAAGTCACCATCCTTAGCATTGCAGATGGGAACGTTAATAAAAAGTGCAATAGATACTGCTTATTCAACCGAAGTTCAAAAAGAAAATTCATCTAAAAGACGTTTGGAACAATTAAAAACTTTAACTACTCTTATAGAAACTGATTGGGCACATCAAATATCTAGCGAAGCAGGTCAAAATTTGGCGATCAACAAATTTAATAAACCGACGTTGATACCCATAACAGAAGATATAATGGTAAGTGTTGAAATTTTAAACTATATTTATTATGAATTATGAACTCGTTTCAAGTGCAATTTCTTTAATTTTTTTAATTTTTTACAAAATAAATATTTTCCTTTATTGTTTTTGTACTTGAAATAGTATATTGTTTGGCAAGGGGTGAAACAAAGCGATTTTAGACAAAGGTGAAATTTGCCTGCCCGAGCGAAGCGAGGGTTGACATCATCCTCGTCTGAAATCGCTTTGTTTCACCTCGCGCCACATTCAATTTTTCATATTACCTGCATTGAAACAGAAATTTTATTCTGCATTAAAGCTTTTAAAAAGTTTTTGAATTAACAATAACTCAACAACGGCGTTAGATATCAAAAATTTGAGAAAAAATTTCCTCCCCCCCTCGTCTCGTACTCACCTCCCCGTGAATTATCGGTAGGAAGCCGTATGCAAAAATTTAGATCCATCGCGCTCAAAAAAAAGTTACTCATAAACAACAAATTCGAATTAATCTGACAGCTGTTAAATTGGAAACCGAGTTGGCGGTAAGAAACTTAACTTTTTCTGCCCTCGGGCAGAAACAAATTAATATTTGACTAATACTCGCAGTGGTCTGAAATTTTCGTGTTTCGACTGTCTTGACAGGCATTGAAACACGCTGTTTTAATGCAGCTAATATAAAAAATATTTTATTATCTAAATATTAATTTTAAATTACTTAGAAAACATGTTTACTAAAAAGTTTTATTCTTGCAGAAATTCGAAAAATATCTGAAACAATTGATAATAACATCCAAAACACGTTTAGCGGTTGATTCCAAAGATGTAAAAGCGTATAGAGATTTATTAGACGGCATATTTTGCAGCGTTATGGTTTTTAATAAACGCCGCGTAGGCGAATTACAGAGAATGACGTTAGAAACTTTTATGAAGAACTACGATACTTCTTTCTCCTCAGAATTTCAGAAAGCTTTATCTGAGTCTGAAAAAATTTTATGTAAATCGCTAAAACGTGTCGTAATAAGAGGAAAGCGAGGCAGGGGAGTTCCTGTTCTGTTCGACAGAACAACTGTCGAATCGATTGAATTTTCTATTACTTTGCGTAACAATTTCGAATACACTGATAATGTTTATCTGTTTGGTATCCCTGGGACTAAAAATCCTATAACAGGCACTTCAGTCATGCGGAAACACGCCAAATTGGCATTAGGAGATGTTAAAAAAGCAGCTTTATTGACATCTACAAAATTAAGGAAACATTTAACAACGATTATGCAAATTTTGAAGATGGAAAAAACAGAATTAGAACAATTGGCGACTTTTATGGGCCATACAGAAAAAACCCATTCGGAGTTTTACCGGCTCCCAAACGATGTTTACCAAACAGCAAAAATAAGCAAACTTTTGCTACTGGCAAAAGGAAACTCCCTGGATCAGTACAAAGGGAAACGTTTGGCCGACATCGAAATTGATGAGACTATCGTTGAAGATGACGTAACAGATGATGAAATTTGTTATAGTTCAGAAACAGACCTACCAACTGAATCCAAGAATATATCTGAAATACCGGAATCTGGTACGAAATCTACTGATGAAGAGGATAATGAAAACTCAATACTAAAATCAATAAAAATAAAAAAGGGTAAAAAAAGAACATTAGTAGCATGGACCGACCAGCAAAAAAAATTAACCGAACAATTCTTTAAAACACATATAGAACGTAAAATTCCCCCCAAAAAGCACGAAGTATTGCAGCTGATCGAAAGAAACCCTCAAATATTTAATAATAAAAGTTGGCAGGTGATTAAAGTCTATGCTTGTAATAAATATAAAAAAAAATAATTGACTGATGTTAAAAATATCAGGTTTTTTTAAAATGCTTTTTAACCAGTTTATGTGGGTTCTAATAGAAGCTTTTCTGATTCCAAATCCGATTCAAGAAATTGACCTCTCCCAAGTAACATTTTTTCTTGGCAAAAGCCTGTAAGCTACTTGCCAGGTGATTTACAGGTTTTTGCCAGGTAAAAATGTCACTTGGGCCACAATCTTCACAAATCTGGTTTACCAGATTTAAAACCTACTTTTCAAAGCATAACTTACATATTAATGTTCGTGATAATAAATCTTTATTAGAGCTTACATAAACGGTCCTATTATATCTAGTTAGTGTTTCAAGGTGTTAAAAACTGGCATAAACAGCTTATTTTCGTTTTTCTAAACTCTGCTGTTTTTAAAACCGGTCATGCTTTCGTAATTTCAAAAAATGAAGGCAACGAAAATACGAATTAAATTCGTAATTTACGAAAGAGAATTTTTTTAGAAACATCTGAAGTTATTCTTGCAGTAAATTTTATAAGATATTGCCTTAAAGACATTCTTCGTTAGAATAAAAAAAGCCATTATGTTTGAACTTTTTTTTAAATTGATTAAGTAATTTAAATAAATAATTAAATAAAATAGAATTGGGGAAACAAATTTTGTTGGAATCAGAAACAAAAATAATTGTTTTTGTTGGTTTTAACACAAAAATTTTGTTACTTAAATGCACGCAACTAAACTGTTTAGATAATATAGTTGATTTTTTAAAATTTAAATAAGGTGCTGTTTGACCAAAAATATTATATTTAAGAAAAATAGTTTTAAGTAAAATCATACAAACAATATGGTTTCCTTAATTCTAAGAAAAAGTTTTTTACCGTAATAGTGCTTTTTCTTATTATTCTGTTTTTGATTTTTGATTGTTATTCGTATTTTAAATTACTATACTTATTTTATTTTATTTTCATTTCATTTATTATTATTATTATTAGAAGTATTTTAAAACTGATATTATTTTATTATTATGCATTAAATAAACTTTATTGTGAATTATTATTTTATTTTTTATATTGTTTTTATATTTGGACAACCCAACAAAATTTTAAAAATCAGTACAAATAAAATTTTTTTATGGATTTTTTAAATCAAAATATAAATAGTTGAAAAATTTATATTTGTAAATCAGTTTTTCTCATTTGCTTCTTTAATCGTATCGATGAATTTACCACTCCGATTCATGGCCGTTCCGTAAACTTTTTCAGAATGATGTAAATCTTCAAATTGCCGCCTTTAAATGTTTTGTTTTTTTCTTTACAATCATTGTGATTTTTTATTGTGAAAATTTATTGCAACAAATTATGTCATATTTGTGGCTTATATATGCGGCTGCATCTCTGCATCATAGCACGGCGCAACCCGATACAAAGATGTTTTTGAGCGCTTAAAAATGTGAAAAAGTAGAAAATAAAAAGCAATGGGTATTTTCACCTTCCCCTTAAAGTGATATTTTAGTTACGCTACTGATGTAGATGAATCAGTCTACTAAACAAATTACCATACTGAGGATTCTTCAGTTAGATTACTCAATATATCAAGGGCGATTACAATTACTTGCAAAAGGAGTGGTGCTTTTCGAGCTAATACAATTGTAATAATTTTCAAGCAATTCAATTATTTAAAAATATAGCAACGTTGTTATGTTACAATTTGATAAATGATAACCTTCAGGGTACCGAAAATACAAAAAAGGTGTGAAAAAACAAAACTGCAAATATAAATTTTAATGTTTTAATAAATAAACTGCATAATATAATATTTCAATGCTTTGTTAAAGTAATGTAATTATTGATGAAATGTAGGAATTGCACTTTACTGAAGTTACAATGATTAGTACTATTAATATCAACTTTTATCTAGATAAAATATGATAGATTGCAAAAACTGTAGTATTGATTTTAAGGAGCTCATAATATTTCATAGCAGTAATCTCTAGTTGATTGAAATTTGCTAATTTGCCATCTTAGTGAAGATGCAAAGGTATTATTTTCACAGAACAAATTTTTACAAAAATTATTATTTCAATAGAAGTAGAACATAGAATTGATCGTAAAAATTTAAATTTTACACAAAATTCGACTTGTAGCATAGACACATTTTTAATTAGTTTAGTTCTAAACTAATAGAAGGGAGAAATATGCTAAGCAAGAATTACTCACATAACGATTTATTTATTTATATAAGAAAACAAGATTTGCTTGCAATTTTATTCTAGATCAATTATTATTAATTATTGTTTATCGAAATTATTAAAAACAAAACAAAAAATAATTTTATTTGTATTCTGAGAGCCGAATATTATTAAAAGCTTAATCATTCTTATTAATGTTACATACTAATCAAGCCGAGGTCCGAGTTGTTTGATTTCAAGTTAGTAATGTATTCTTGTTTATAATTAATTTAATAATTTTTTTACCAAAATATTAATCTTCACTATCTGTTCAATGATCACAAACATACTCACATGACTAATTCAGTAAATGTTTTAGGCCTAGTTGTTAGGTTGCAGGTTAAACCCAAGTTTGGGCAACCCTAACTGAACTAAAATTTTTTGAGTTAAACTGCATCTGAAGAACTGGTCCTAATTAAATCGTTTGATTTACCCAAGTATCAGCATCACATAAAAATATTAAAATGTTAACTTAAATTTTTATGTGATTCATACTAGTACGACATGTACGTAGTACATAGAAGCTATAAAAGTTCTAAATAAATGGCAACATCGCAAATGATGCCAATGTGTACTAAAAAAGACTATATATGGACGTCTATTTGCCGCAAAACGTATCTAGTATGTTGAAGGATGCCACCTTCTGCGTTATCTGTATAAGATGTCAAATATGTACCTTTTTGTATCCACTATATACGCTCTGTATATTAGAGGATTCCAAATTGTATTAATACTGACCGGATGCCAATTTAATCTGCATTGCTATATTAATATATATCAAGAAATATGTATTTAGTATCTTGTTACAGTCCGTACTTACTCGAATAAGATTTCCGGCTAGCATTTCGGAAAACATGACTCTGAAAAAAAATAAATCGGGTGTGGTATGCAATTGAGAATTCAGAGAAAACACATTAGAATAATTTATTACACACAAAATATAAACAGTACACATTAGAATTATTACAATCCGCAGCATCTCAATAATGATGACTGTCCCGAAAGTCACAAATTTTATCTTTCTGGCGTCAGTCAGCGCATTAACTTTCTACTTGACATTCGTTGTGGATCCAACAACTTAGATTTGTCAATTGAATAACTAATTTAAAACAAACTTCTTTGCCCACAATAACTCATAAACTGAATATTCAGCAGCATCAAAAACTTAATTGGCGTTAATCGCCCCAATTATTAACATCCACATCTATAAATTCTACATTAATTGCAACTAAAAACATTATTACAGCAACATGGATTAGACCCTAAGTTGTCAACATTTAGAACTGCAATATTAAATCGACAGCAATAGGTCAGCATTACGACATCAATTATTGTACAGCAACACTCTTAATACCTTAAATTTAATACGCAACAATCCAAATTATGTAAGTTAACGCTGTAGTTGGACATAATTAATGGCAATGACAATTAGTTCACTATATTAGGATGCACCGAAATCACTAAACGTACATAACTCAAGTAAATTAATTACTTACTTTGTGTGACAAGATCAGCGTTGGCTTTCCTTTCATTGATGCGGGAGCAACCATAAATTACGGCAGAACCTCATTCGAACAATACCAATAAAAAACCATAAATCGGAAGTTGTTACATCCCAAAATACTTTATCCAATGAACACCATTCCCCAATTTTGAATTACCAAGAAATAACGGCATCGTAAATATTTGCAATATAATTGAAATCCAGATAACCCATTTCGTTCATTGAAACCAGCATAAACTTAAATCGCCCGACACGTGAGAATGCAAAAATGCGCGGCGTTGTCGGATTTCACTAGATTTTACGCGCAAAACGATGTTTACTCATTATCTTGCTTAAATCGAATTACTTGAACGATCACAACAATTTCTCGATTAGCGTTAACATGGCCCGTCATAATTTAGAATTTCACCAATCAATTAACATTGCATTTGAATGCAGCAATACATTCATTATAGAATAGCTCGACTTGGCAATTTTAACGGTTTGACTTGAAGTCTCGACCAAGACTCTACCAAGACTCTACCAAGCCTCGTTCCGACCATCAAATCCCCACATTACCATTTTCTACCCCCAGTACGCTCGTACTCCTTCCACATGGAAACAACCACGTGACCGCAGAATGCAAGAGTTACGCTCGAAATTCTCCCGCTTAAATTTAACATCGTAACAATCTACATTCGTTCCGAAGTGTGTTCCTAAGTTACGTCAGACGGTGGGAGAGAGAATGACTTATCTTATGGTAGCACACCATATACTCTCTTTACACCTTGGTTGGTGAGTACGAAATAGTGACTTTATTCGACAAATAGTGCTATTTGTAGTTGGTGAATGCGGGCATTAGTACATACAAAATTAGAAATAATAAAATCTATTAACCCTTTAATGCATACCGTTGCAGTAATACAACTTACCGTTTTCGACGTTGCAGTTCTGTTAAGGTAATCATTAAAAGGCTTACATCCATAGTAGCACATTACTACAACATTACCCTATCACCCTTTTCTATGATAAATTGATATTGCTGTTTCGGACAAATGCAAGCCTTCCTTAATTATTTGATTAACAAAAACAGACGCAACATAACATTTTCTGGTGTTTTTAATTTATGTTCATGTGGGTTAAATTTCCAGGTTGTGGTGGATATTCTCAAACATTTTGTGAAAAATGTGGTTTTAATAAGAAAAACAACTGCTTTAAAAAATTTTACGCAGAAGCGTAACAGAAAAATTACCTTCCCACTGCATAATGTTGCACATCACTTTTTTGAAAGTTTGAGTGCCACCGACTTAAAAAAAATTTTTTATTATTTTTTATGAATAAAGGGTATAAATTTATACATTATATATTTTTTGTATTAGTTTTAAAAAAATAATGTATTAAAGGGTTAAAATAAATAGTGTAGTTTTCAAAACTTGCATGTATGCAGAGTGTTTATGTGCTTTACCTACAAATAATTCGAACAATAGTCGCGAGTCTTGGGCGCCTGTAATAAACAAACAAATTGAGTGATTTGTAAAATCGAGAAAATAGTTCTTACAATAATATTATAATTTAATATATAAATATAATATAAAACCGAAATGAGTGATCCTGAAAGTGAAAATGGTGATATAGAAGAAGCTTGGAATATTGAACGTTCGAATTCCCGAAAAATCTAGGGAACGTTATGAAACGACCTACACAATTTTTAAAAAATGGTGTGTAGACAAGAATCAAAATACGAGTGAAAATATTTTGTTGGCATATTTGGTCCAAAGAAATGGAAAACTGAAAGCTGCTGGTAGTTTATGGGCCGAATACTCAATGTTGAAAGCTACAATTTTTCTACACGAATCTATTGATATTTCAAAGTTTTCCACATTAATTGCTTTTCTAAAGAGAAAAAAAAGCCAGTGTTTTTACGAAACATGAAATGTGTAAATTTTTAATTGAAGCACCAGGCGAATTGTTTTTAATTCATAAGGTAAATTGAAATTATTGGTAAAACACGTGGATATGCTTACGACTATGTATTTTTTTTAGGTAGCAATGATATTAGGAGTAGCGGAAGCATGTCACAGAGAAGAGTTATATAACATGACCATTCAAGATTTAGAAGATCGTGAGAATCGTTTATCAATTTGCGGAAAAGATTCTGCATTAAGATAATGAATCGCCTTGTATCGTATCTAATAATACACTGCAATCTTCAGCTTGTGCTTCTATTTCACGGGAATTATGTGTTAATACAAATACCGAAAAAAGCAATATTTCCATTTCCAACTGTACAAACTGTACATTTAATTTTAAATAAATCATATTTTAATGTGAAATTTTATTTATTATACTTGCGTATCTATTTACTTACCGTTTTTAGAACGGTAAGTAAATTACTTACCGTCGTGTTAGGCGTAGCAACCAGTAAAATCAACTTACTGTCATAGAAACACTATTCGTAAATAAATAAAATAGTACGATCGTGCAAAAAATTGATTTGTAGAATTCTATAGAAAAAATAATATTCACAGGAAAAGCCGTTAATGAGAAATGGAAACATTCGAGATGCTTTTACGACTTCCCTTAAAAAGAAGAGCGGTGATAAAAGAACGAAAAAGTATATTTATTCAGACCATCTGCAGTTCTTATTAAAAATAGTAGAAAAAGATGAAACTGAATCAAGTATTGCTGACAATGTGTGGATAGAGCAAGGTGAGGATGAAGAGACGTCTTCACTAAATACGGATCATGAACCGGGAACATCTGTTGCTAGTTCCCGAAAATGCCGTGGGAAGAACTCATACTCTTAAAAGCTTTAGAAGCAACTTCCCAAACACAAGTACCTGCTCAATTGGATGAAGACACAGCCTTTTTTACATCAGTAACTCCGTCGGTAAAAAACTTCAGCGAAGATGAGAAACTCGAGTTTCGTATGGGTGTACTGACTTTAATTAAAAATATTAAAGATAAAAAATTGAGACCACAGTTTAGACCCATTTCCAGAGAATCGTATTCCGATAGTAGTCCCATCTTTTCACCTCCGCTACACTACGGATCTAATCAAAATATGTATGGCAATCAAAATACTAATGTTTATGAGAACTTGTAGATTTTTAAAAATTGTCAATTTTGAAAAATTGTAGCTCATAAATTTTGAAATACATTTTGATTTGTAGAAATACCACTTTTTTATTTTTATAATTTATGTAATCAAATTTTAATAAGCCTTTTGTAATAAACTTGACTTACCTCACAGTAACTGCTAGCATTTCCGTAGCAGGAATACTTAATCTCATATTAGTATCTTCTTTTCGAATATATTCCGATAAACGACGTACCAAAAAGTTGAATGTATCTGGAGACATCCGAAAGTAATTAAAGAATTTTTCCTCATGTTGAAGTAATTTATCGAATAGCGTATAAAAAGCACCATTTATATATCTCACTCGTATTAAGGGATGGACCCAGAAACGTCGATTTTTGCTACGCTCCTTTCTTTCTTTAATTATTTTTCTTCGATTATAAATTAAGGCCAATAATACCACTCGACGTCTACTCTCCATGATAGTTCACCACAAACTACGGCAACCTTGCATAATTATATATTTATTTTCATTTTACTTAGCGCAATTTATGGTAGCTGATTATGGTTCTGTGTGAAAACCTCAAAGCGATATCGCGACGTTTTATGGTAAGCAATATATTGCCCCGTGTGAAAACAGCCTTAGTGTTTGTTCGGCTGAATGTTCGTTTTCAGCGTTAAAACGTATAAAATCGTATTTGCGGTCTACTATGGGAGAAGACAGGCTAAATTCACTAGCACTTTTAAATATAGAAAATGATCTAACAATGAAGATCGATTTCGAACCTTTAATAAACGACTTTGCTTCCAAGAAATCGCGGCGTAAACAATTTTGACAATTTTAGTTTCCAGTTTTAATTTAAAATAAATTTATTTTCATACTGTTTATTGTCTAATTTTTGTCATGTATTAATTATTGTAATGAAGACAAAAACAAACTTTACTTTAAATTTTAGTCTTTTCATTTTGAGGCGGCAATTATAGTATGCGTAGAGCGGCAAATTCTTTAATCCGGCACTGATCGCGCGCGGTATTCGTGGCGGAATTTCACAATGTTCGAATCGGTTTGCTCGGGCCAATAACAAGTGCATGCCCGATTACGATCCTCAGAAGGACACGTCGTATCTTCAATATCTCGACGTTAACAATTTATACGGATATGCAACGTCTCAGACATTGCCGTTGGGAGAATTTAAATGGTGTACGAATACGGAAATAAATGTTAATTACATCGCAGATGACAGTAAAATTGCTATATTTTGGAGGTTGATCTGGAATATTCAAAGGATTTGCACGATCTTCATAATGATTTACCATTTTGCCCCCAAAAACTCAAGCCTTCCGGATCGAAACAACCTAAGCTACTTACGACGCTTTATGATGAAAAACGTTACGTCATTCATTATCACGCTCTAAAGCAGGCGTTAAAACACGGGATTAAAATTTAAAAAATCCATTGAGTTTTACAGTTTAAACAATCGGCATGGTTAAAACCGTACATTGACTTGAATACCTCGATGAGAACTAAGACTTGTAATAATTTTGAAAAAAAATTTTACAAGTTGATGAACAACGCCACTTTCGGTAAGGCGATGGAAGATGTGCGCAAGGGTAAAGTAGTACAGTTGGTTTCTAAATGGGAGGGTCGGTATTCAGCAAAAACGTTAATTGCTCAACCTAATTTTCATAGTCGTTTGATTCTCGATGAGAATTTAGTAGGTAATTGTTGAAATGAACGCCTTAGAAATTAAATTTAACAAGCCAGTTTACGTTGGGATGGCTATTTTAGACATCTCGAAAACGTCATTATATTCTTTTCATTGTGATTTTATGGTAACTACCGGATATGAATCTAAAATTATATATTGCGATACGGATTCATTGATTTATCATGTAAAATGTCCAGACTTTTATACTATAATGAAAGAAAACATTAATTTGTTCGATACCAGTGATTATGATCCTACACTGAAAAAATTATTGTACATTATATTAATAAACAGTAATGTTTAACCGACATTTCGCTAGTACAATAAATTTATTCATTGATATAATAAAATTTTGCGGAAAGTTTTTAATTGACTTATTACAGCGTTTATAAATATTAAGAATTCTCGTTTATTAATACAACGAAATTTTTTACATTGTTCAATGCAAAATATTTATTCTAGCAGTAAATTTTTCATTGTATTAATGAAAAGTTTTATTTCTGCCAATAAATTCGTTTATAATCCACGTTAACAATATTTAATAAATTAATTCTCCATACTAATGTACGATATTATTGAATAATACACTGTACGTTGAGGCAACTTTTATTCAATTGTAGCCCCAATGTATGAATTACATAGGTTTATTAAAATTATTTTAATATTAAGAAATTATATTAATTGACAAAATGAATCCTTGTTAACAAATGAGAATCGCTGGTTCAAAGTATGTCATACAATAATTAACAAAAAGAATTTTTAAGTCAACGAATATGTTTCACGGCATTAATAATTCTAACACTGGAGTCCTTGGGCGTTCTCCTGAAAAGCGCTGATATTTTTGCATTATATAAAGTGCAAGTCAGTAAGAATGTTCATTAGATTTTATATTTGTAGCTATAGAATCAATTTTACTTTTATAATCAAGTGATGTTTTGTGATCAAGTGTGTTGGTAAATTATTAGTTTGTTACGCAGCGCAGTATTCGTCTCTGATAGATCTTATAAAAATTCAGCCCAAGTAACACATAATAGTATATTAGACGTATAAAAATCGTCTAGACCAAACGTTAAAACCGACTAAAATACGTATACCGTATACGTATACGGGTACGTATTTTTGGTCATGACGTATCCCAATATATAGACGTATACTGTCTACGTATATTATACATATTTAATGTACGTATATTATCCTTCACTATGCTACGTCTATAATCTGTATAGCATAAACGTATACGTATACGTATTTTTGGTCATGACGTATCCCAATATATAGACGTATACTGTCTACGTATATTATACATATTTAATGTACGTATATTATCCTTCACTATGCTACGCCTATTAACTGTATAGCATAGACGTATATTATCCGTATTTTTATATCACAATTATAGATAAAAAAAATTTGTTGCATTTTTTTTTAATTTAATTTAATTTCATAATGCTCATTTTTGTAGGTTTGTTTACACTTGTTTTCCATCTGTGAAATTCTAATTATTACATTATTTATTTATTTATTACACTATTCATTCATTACAGAAATTTATTAAATTGTACTTACTTTTTTTTTACATCTACGGGATTCGAACGCGCGGTGTCAGGACCATGAGGCAACCCCTCTAACCACCTAACCACCTAAGGTTATGTTAATGTTTAGGTAGCTTACTTTACTTTACGAGTTACAATGGCGCGTGGTTAAAAAAATTAAAACGCAGTGTTAAACATAATAATAATGTATTCCACTTAAAATTCAAATAAAACTTTAAAATAATTTATTTTATAAAGAATAAATAAAATTTTACAAAGTTAGCAGGTCAGCAATAAACAATTTCATCATATTTAATCAATTTTATTTTATTATATTTTACGAACAAATCATATTCTTTACTTTTACAATTTTAACTTTTTGCTTTTGCAATTTTAATATTTTTTACAATTTATTTACATTACATTACATTAACTTACAATTTATATTGGGTGAAAGTCACATTAAAATTTTTGATGTAAAATTGGGAAAATTGCGTAACCATTTTTATAGTTAATAGCAACGCATTTGAACTCGATCTGTGAAAGAGCAAAATTGTCATGCCGTTTACTCTCATGGCATACATAATAAATATTTAATTTTGATGATTCTATTGGGGTTTTATACAAATCATACATACATTTAAATGGAATTCCTGTGCAGTGGTATTCTTCATTTAAATAAAAAATTGTTGTTATTATACATAAACTTTTTGTTTTTTGTTTTTTGATTGTTTTTAGATTCCATTAAAATTGCGTATTCAAAGCAATTGCCACCGGACTTAAGTGATCAGAACATAGAAAAAGCCGTTAAGGATTGGCTGAAATTGGCCCCACAAAGGTTTAACAATAAGTGGAATACAAAACAATTTAATTTGTAATTTAACTTAGTAAAATATTAATAAAATTCTTATTATGAAAGTATGTTTATATTCCGAGTCGCCGGACTTTAGAACCAACTCAATAATGCAAAATAACATGATAAGCCTTAAATATGCAACGCTTTTGAGTTGGAAGACGGCCCCTGACTACCGTTGTCTAACTGCGATTTTGTTTATTTAGAAATATATCTACTTTGTAGATTTTATTGACCCCTTCCTCAATTAATTTTTCACAATTTTAATTTTTTAAGGTCAACTATGAAGGTTAATTAGAAATTTTTGAATTCAAATTCTTTTTACCGTTACATTTTTATACGTATAATATTCATCTACAATACGAATTTTTTTATCTCAAAATTCTACCTGTCATGTTTATAAATTTATAAAAAAATAATGTTAAGTGTTTACGTTTATAATAAACGTTCATTAAACATATATCGTAGATCGAAAATATACTCTTTTAAATATGGCAAATTTATACGTATAATATACATCTACAATACGGATATTTTAGCTCCAAATTCTACATGTGATGCTTAAATTTAAAAAGAAATAATTTTAAGTGTTTACGTTTATAATAAACGCTCATTAAACATATATCGTAGATTGAAAATATACTCTTTTAAATATGGCAAATTTATACGTATAATATACATCTACAATACGAATTTTTTAGCTCCAAATTCTACCTGTGATACTTAAATTTAAAAAAAAATAATTTTAAGTGTTTACGTTTATAAAAAACGTTTATTAAACATATATCATAGATCAAAAATATCCTATTTTAAATTTGGTAAATTTATACGAATAATATACATCTACAATACGGATTTTTTAGCTCCAAATTCTACCTGCGATGTTTAAATTAAAAAAAAAAAAATTTTAAGTGTTTACGTTTATAAAAAACGTTTATTAAACGTATATGGTAGATCCAAAATATACTATTTTAAATATGGAAAATGAATACGTATAATATACATCTATTAAACGTATTGCCTAGGTCCAAGTTCTACACCTTTAAAATGTAAATTATATTTTGGTATATGCTTCGTATAATATACGAATATTTTATGTATAGTATATAAAGTGTATACGTATATACGTATATTAGACTTACCAAAATTAGACGTATACCAAAAATATCCTATTTATCCCAAAGATATACGTATATTATACGATCGTGTGTTACTTGGGAGGTATGTATTAAACATTTCTATTTGTTTTCTATAAATAATGATTTACAATCGATGTCTGTATTTATATCGTAGTCACTGAGGACAACATGTGCAGCAAGTTATTATGTATTTCTTCAGAATACGGTAAACTGCCAATTTTAAATACAAAAAAATATAGTAACCTACTACGTAAAATTTTATTTTTTTTGTTTTGTTCTAGGAATATTATCGGACAAGCAAAAGTGGACCATTGCACAATAAATTTTGAAACTTAAAAAATACCATTAACATATGCTACCTAATGAAGGAGTTCAAGCAAAAAAGTCAAGAAAAACAAATTTCAAAATAGCAAAGGTTTTGGTAAATATATAGCTAATAATATTTTTTTGGTGAAATGAAAATATAAATATCTCTAAAATAAAATAAATATATAATTTATTGTTATTGGAATTATGTTATTATATTTTCAGTACCAGAAGACGATGCAGATAGTTGCACAAGGGCTTTAAAATTTGATAATTTATCAACTGAAGTGTTTGATAATTATTTCAACTTGAAATTGCATCCAGTTTCGTTTGAAACAAATGAAAGAGCTTGGAATACCGCGGCTATTATGCAAAATTGGGTTTTTTTTACCAAACTCCAGCTGGTTTTCGATTGGTACGAGACATAATATTTCATTGAAAATTATTTGCAATTTTTCATTAATTAATTTTTTTACAGGTAGACCTGGATTTTAAAATCGCTTTTGAAAATGATGATGTCCTTCTGGCGTTTTAAGTTCAGGTTTTAAGTTTTAAGTTTAACTTTTAAGTTCAGGTTGCCGTAACTATAACCACTTCCTAAAATTACATTACTGTGACACGGTGGTCATGACAACCATTGAAATGATGACAAGTGTGGTTAAGTTTGCCATCTTCAACGGCTTTGTTATATTTCAAAAGTGTGTTGTTCGTTAAAACTTTACGTTCGTTAAGCGTCTGTTCATTATAATATAAATTAAGTTCTATAATTTTGACCGTCAAGGCTAATAGGTAAATTCTATTGTATTCGACTTAACTAATAAGTTGGTATTTAACTTATACCATTTAACTTGGTAAATGGTAATTTTGTTTCACAGAAATACTGTCATTTTTAAGCACAAATGTGAAAGAATCAAATATAAAATTTTTGTTAAATAAATTATAGCAAAACGATAAAATTTCTGAAAGTAAGTACTGCTTATATATAGGTTTAATAATCAAAATGCACAAAAGTGCAATAATAACAATATTTTTAAACTAAAATTTTGTTTTCAATTTGTGTTTATGATAAAATTAAATATTTGTTGGAATAAACTAATCAAATCTAAATATTAAAATAAATATTTAAAAATTATGTTCCAAAATGCAGTTTTGTTTTAGGCATTGCACGGCTATTTTGTACCTACAGTAAAGTGACTTGAAATCCTTGAAGACGTCCATCCAACCATTTATTGATTGCATTGGTGAAGAATTAACATCAATCACGCGGGTAATAAAAGAAATATTTGTATATTTTGATGAAATTATAGTATTAGGTACTTATATTGTGTAATTTTCTCATGTGTATAATTAAAATTTTCAAGATCAATGAATAATGGGTGACAATATATACCTCCCAGACAGCATCCAAATCAGAAAGATTTCTGTATGAAGTCCGATAAAAATCATCTTACAGAAGTCACAATATGACACCTTATAGAAATCATTTTTAAGAGCTCAAGATTTGGAGTTCTTAACGAACTGATATGAACTGATAAATGAGAAATCAATTTTTAGACATTCTTAATGAATCTTTTTTTCTGACCTCTTATTGGAATCAAAATAAAGAGTTCCTGAGGAATATCATAAATAAGACCTCGGTTCTATGACAATTTATAGTATTTTTTTTTCTTACTTCTTACTGAAATCATGTTATTAACTCTTTAAGAAGTCAAAAAAATATCTTATGGCATTCTTCTGGCTGTTTTTATAAAGAAGTCAAAAATCACGAATTTAATAATATTAAATTTATTATATTTGACGCACGGGCATCACTCATTATTTACATGTAGAATTATTATTTGTGGAGCAATCAGACAAAACCAGATAAATCCACCTTTCATGAAAAATTAGGTAAGTTTGGATTTTTACTAATAGGGGTCAGCTAAACCCAATGGCGATGTCAGAATCAAGCAAAACATGATAAATCCCATATAAAATATGCTTGAAAACCAAGACAATCAATCAAAACTAAATAAATCCAAAATAATATTCATTTCAACCAAATCATGATAAATCCGTAAATAGGAATCTGTAAATGTTTGTCATTTGTACTTTTGTATTACAAATAATTGCATTTAGATGGTACCCTGCTGTTTACTATCAGCTGTCTTTATAGTTATAAAACTAGTGCTATGTGAGTGTTATTTTGGTGTTATTCTGAGTAGGGTGTTTGGTTTGTG
Source organism: Cantharis rufa (assembly GCA_947369205.1). Lineage (NCBI taxonomy): Eukaryota > Metazoa > Arthropoda > Insecta > Coleoptera > Cantharidae > Cantharis > Cantharis rufa. The sequence goes on from OX376303.1 coordinate 36,401,677, forward strand.
TTATAATACAATAATAGAAAAATTAATAGATGATGATATTATAAATATTTCTGTACAAGAAGGTAATTCAAATTTTTATTATAAGTAACTTCAGAACCTATTTAACTGCGATATTATTTTCTTCAACAGGCAGTAGTGGAAGTCGTAAAAAGATTCCACAAACACCTGCTAAACGAAATTTGCGTAAAGAGAATAATTATAAAGTTCCTTCTTTTGTGAGCTTTAAGCGACCTTGTAATCACAATGGCAAGAGTTACATGTGCAATAAAGTCAAGATGAGCGACATTCAACTAATTCGAGAAAATTTTTATAATATTCCCGATAAAATCACACAAGATGTTAAACTTTGTCATATGCTGAGTGTTTGTTCAGTAATGAGAAAGAGGTCCGTAAGAGAAGACTCTAAAAATCGTTCTCTTAATATTACTTATTATCTAAAGAACAAAAAGAATATGTCGACCAAAGTATGCCAAACATTTTTCATCCAAGTTTTGGGTGTTGGGAGAAATCGCATTTATACTGTTGCAAATGTAATTCACGAAGGGAAAGCGCCCAAAGAAAATCGGGGTGGCGATAGATTATCAACAAAATCGGAACACAAAAAAAATAAAATTAGGCAATTTATTGGTGATCTGAAAGGAACGGAAAGCCACTACAACCGCCTAAAATCCAAAAGGATTTATTTACCAGCTACTTTAACGATATCAAAGTTACATAAAATGTATAATTTGAAGTCTGAAGAAAAATATAAGTGTAGCTTGTCCATGTTTTCAAGAATTTTTGGTCGAGAATTCAATGTAGGATTTTCCTCGCCTGCTGCAGATTGTTGTTCCCTTTGTACGCGTCTTAATCATAGCATCAGAACTGAGAAAGACAATAAAACAAAAGCCGATCTCATCGTAAAACGTAGAATTCATAAAGTAAGGGCAAACGCTTTTTATCAGTTAGCCAAAGAAGCACCTCCAAATTCGATAACATTTTGCTTTGACATGCAGCAGGTACAACCACTGCCACGAACCCCTATTTCAGACGAATTCTATTCACATCAAATAAGTTTCTACATTTTATGCTGCGTTGGAATGAGCTCGAATGATCCAACATTTTACACATGGACGGAAGATTTGGCCGGAAGAGGTTCAGTAGAAGTGAGTTCTGCACTCCTAACTCACTTGGATTCCTTAAACTATGAGGATGTAACGGTGTTGAGACTATTCTGTGACAATTCTCATCTTATTCATGCGCTCTACTACTGGTTGAAAGTGAAATCTCCTCCTGGACTTCAAGAAATACAGTTGACCTTTCCCGTACGTGGTCATAGCTTTTTGCCTGCGGACAGGGCTTTTGGGCGGGTTGAAAAAGACTCTACGAAAGCATACCACTCTTATCAAAAAGGAAGAATATGTTAAACTATATTCTCAGTTTGGTAATGTGAAGCAACTTGGTATAGACTGGAAGCTGTATGATGTTTAAGGCTTACAAGATAATCTAAAAAAAGTTGATGGAATATCTGAATACAAGCGAATATTCATCCAAAAGAGGACTGAAAATAAGGGAAGAAATAATACCGTGGTTGTACAATGTTACCAAAATTTCAAATTTATTTCGCCGACTGAAAAACCACAAAAATTAGTTAAGAGAGGAAAAAGAGATCCAGTGGATTTGAAAGAAATTGAATTAGGTCGTATACTTCCAGAGAAAAAGAAAAAAACTATTCGTCATTTAATGGAACAACAGTTTGGTAGTAAGTGGGAAGAAGATGAAAACTTAGATTGGTACAGAAGTATATTATCCGAAAATGGTATGGAGGAACCTGAAGAAGATCTAAATGAAATGTGTGATTGTCTAGAAGACGACGTTGGTCTGCACATTTAAGCAATTTTCTTTTTTATTTTATTTGGAATATGTTTTAGTTTTTTGCATCAAATAAAATATAATAGGTTTGTTCCAACCAGCCGAAAAACCGTTCAATGTACGGTCACGCTCATGCGCAATAGTTTAAAAGCGTTCCAACCGACAGGTGACGGTTTGTGGGACGATCCATTAAGCGTTCCAACCGAATTCGTGATCGTTTATGGAACGGTCTCTGAACGATCATTTCGATACACAATCCCAAGTAGTAACTAAATAGCAATTTGGTGACTGACCTGCGCATTGAGTATTTTTCAACTGATTATTGTATATCTGTCATTTTAGGTTAGTGTAATTCTGTGGTTTGTTGATTGTTGTTGACAACATTATTAGTAATTTCATAAAAATACAATTAAAATATGAGCGATTGCGGAGATAGTGATATTTTATCAGACATTGACAGCGAAAGCAGCAGTGAAGACGATATGGAATTCTTGCAACAAAAAGTGAGAATAAAAAACGAAAATTATTTAGGTAAGAGATTAATTTATTATTGGTTGTATTCAAATATACTACATGGTTATTTACTTATTTTTTAAATCACTGGAAGGTATCGTAAGGACCTTGAAGTAACTGTATATAATTTTAGAGAGAATAGTGCCACAATACTCCGAGGAAGTGTTCTTCGAACATTTCAGACTTTCGAGAGAAATGGTTAATATTATAAGGGACAAGTTCGAAACTAGCACCTATTTTCATAGTGATACTGGACAGTATGGAAATTTACCAGCTTTACATCAAGTAAATAATTAAATTTAATATAATAATGCAGGTACTCATCTATTTATGGTTTATGGGACATCCGACAGCAAGCTTTCGAGATGTTGGTGATCGTTTCGATATAACAATAAGTTCTGTTCACCGGGTTATACATCGTCTCACTGGGTTGTTAAGTAATTTATCTGCAGAAATTATAAAATGGCCAAATGACGATGAAAAACGAATCAGTGAGGAACATTTTAGAAGAAATGGCTTTCCTAACATAATAGGCGCAATCGATGGAAGTCATATTAAAATTGATAAACCTCAAAATGATCCTGATTCATACATAAATCGCAAAGGATACTATTCCATTCAGGTAGTTTAATAATGACAAAATTACACTTTGTAAAATAAACACAATTATTTTATTTCAGCTGCAAGCTGTGTGTGATCACTAGAGTACGGACTTTTAAGCATAAAAAATCTTGAAAATAGCGCTTAAAATAGCACAAAAAATTGCCATTATATGCATAAAAATATGCATTAAACTTTAACATAATAATTAATAAGCACTTAAAAAAAGTAAAAAAAAAGTTTGAAATTTTATATTAAAAAAAAATTTTTTTTTGATTCGAGGTAAAAACTTTTTTAATAACATTTTTTTGAAAAGTAATACAATAAAAAAAGGCGTTCTACCTCGACACTATGGTAATTGGGGCGTTCTTAAATTTCACACTAAGGTTTTGTGGTAGTTCAAGCTTCATTTCTTCACTAAAATTTCCATTGAAAATACCTAAGTTTTCATTATACCTCCTATTATATCGTAGATCATTAAATATCAATATCATTAAGTTTTGAAGCTACTATTTGCCGTCTTTTTATTTGTTTATAAACCCAAAACGTTTTGCCTACTAAACATTAAATTTTCAGTAAGCAAAATAGAAATATTTGTAAGTGTTAATTTATATATCTACTGCAATTTTTTTAAATTTATCGAAAATGTGCTAAAATAAGCACCAAAAAAGCTTAAAACTAAATTTAAGCATAAAAGTATCAAAATAAGCATATAAGCATCAAAAAAATAGAGCCAAATGACTTATTTTTATCAGATTCATGGACATTATATCAATTACACTTCTGCTATCAATATTTCTGTATAGCAAAATTTCTAGAAATCCGTACTCTAGTGATCACACAAGAAAAATAATAGATGTATTTATTGGGTACCCAGGCTCTGTGCACGACAGTCGAGTATTCCGGAATTCTCCTCTGGCAACTGATTTAAAAGAAAAATGTGGCCAGTATTTTATTTTAGGAGACAGTGGATATCCCTTACAAAGCAACTTACTTACTCCATATAAAGATAGAGGTAACTTAACCAGAAAACAAAAAAATTTCAACTTAAAACTAGCCAAGAATCGTTACGTTATTGAACATTGCTTCGGAATATTAAAGCAAAAATTTCGACAAATATACCATCTGAAATTAAGAAATATTAGATTCATTGTTCACTTTATTAGAGCAGCATGTGTGCTTCATAATATAGCAATAAAAGATAACTTAATTATTAATAACGAAGAACACGTAGAAAATCACGAAATCCCAATTAATGAAAATGATTATGACGAAGAGGAGGCTCGTGTTATTTGGGATAGGGTAGCAAACACGTTACAAATGTAAACTCTTTAAAAAATAAATTTTATTTTATTATTTTGTATGAACTAATAAATTTTATTTGCAAAAACTAAAGCACATCATGGTTACAGTCTTTTCTTTTTAAAATTTCGTTTCTTTCTTGAATTAACTTATTCCTTCTTTTTATTTCTTCTAGTTTTTGTTTTTCAATTTCTAATTTTTCTTTTGAATAAGCTTCACGGTTAGCTAAAGTTCTTTCTGTAGCAGTTATTCTCTTGGTTCGCTTCCTTACTTGAACTTTTCTTGGTACTACGGTTTCTGTATCTTCATTTTCCCCAAAAGAATCTTGGATTTCCTCAGTTTCATTTTGACCGGGGTTTCCTTCTTGCAAATTGTTATCGATCGTAGTAGTGCTTAACAACAGTTCTGGATGAACATTTTTCTTCTTTCCAAAAATTTCCTCCATTTCATCTTTGTATTCGAAAAACTTCCGTCCTCGGCCTAGAATATCATTCACAGAACTAAATATCAATCCAGATAATATATGTTTTTAATAACTTACCGGTTTTATTTTGATTATCGACAAACTTTTTATAGTTCCTTTCAAGAACACTCCATCGGTTCATACAGTTGTTGGGAGCCACATTAATCTGTGAACTCCTCAATTCTGCAGAAATGTGATTCCACAACATTTTTGTGTTTTTGATCTTGTACGTACCTACTTCATCCCTATATTTGGCATATAAGTCTATTAATTGCTTGGAATCGTTTTTGCTCCATTTATAGTCGGGCAGCTTATTTGGGGTCTCCCCTGTCACTGCTTCTGTAATTTACAAGTAAATATTATTAGAATGATTGAAAAAACTGGCATTTAAATAATACAAAATGTTTTTCACAGCTAACCATTTTCAAAAATTCTTTAATTAACTTTTTTTTAATATAAATTTTATTATTATATTTTAATTATTTTTTTTATTTAAATTATAATTAATTATATAAATAACAAAAAGATATTAAAATTTGGAAAACCAAATTTCTACATATTATCGACTGTACTTTGATAATATAATAAAAAAAACATAAAAATAATTATGTAAACATTTACTTACCCACTGACATGTTTTTGATTGTAAAAAAGTAAGGTTAGGTTATCATTAGGTGCATCAGGTGCATGAATCAGTCACGAATGCGTTCCAACGGAGGTAATTGTTACATCAACATATTACGATACAAAATTCACGCCTGCGCATAAAACCGATCCTAAACAGTTACTGTACGGTTTTAAAACCGTACAAAAGTGGTACGTTGGAACAAACCTAATATTACCAATCCATGTTTTGTGTTTATTAATCAAAATTTTTAAACAAAACCTGATGTATCCACTTCAATCAAGCAAAACTGGATAAATCCCTTTTATTTTTTTTAATTACTCCTAACCAAATTGACAAATTTAAACGTAATTATTGTTTTGATGTATTTAGATAAAAGCTTTCTAGGATCCACTAATTATTTTTTATGAAAATATCACGCCTTGATAGATAAACGTTTTTGGTTAATAACTCGAAACACTTTATGATGGATTTATCTGGTTTTGTCTGATTGCTCCACATTTAACATTGCAGTTGCTGTTCTATTGTAAATAATATGTTTTGTGATCAAGTGTGTTGGTAAATTATTAGTATTCGTCTCTGATAGATCTTATAAAAATTCAGGTATGTATTAAACATTTCTATTTGTTTTCTATAAATAATGATTTACAATCGATGTCTGTATTTATATCGTAGTCACTGAGGACAACATGTGCAGCAAGTTATTATGTATTTCTTCAGAATACGGTAAACTGCCAATTTTAAATACAAAAAAATATAGTAACCTACTACGTAAAATTTTATTTTTTTTGTTTTGTTCTAGGAATATTATCGGACAAGCAAAAGTGGACCATTGCACAATAAATTTTGAAACTTAAAAAATACCATTAACATATGCTACCTAATGAAGGAGTTCAAGCAAAAAAGTCAAGAAAAACAAATTTCAAAATAGCAAAGGTTTTGGTAAATATATAGCTAATAATATTTTTTTGGTGAAATGAAAATATAAATATCTCTAAAATAAAATAAATAGAAATATATAATTTATTGTTATTGGAATTATGTTATTATATTTTCAGTACCAGAAGACGATGCAGATAGTTGCACAAGGGCTTTAAAATTTGATAATTTATCAACTGAAGTGTTTGATAATTATTTCAACTTGAAATTGCATCCAGTTTCGTTTGAAACAAATGAAAGAGCTTGGAATACCGCGGCTATTATGCAAAATTGGTTTTTTTTTACCAAACTCCAGCTGGTTTTCGATTGGTACGAAACATAGGCCGTGTTCGTTCTGGCACTTTTTTCGCTTCGAAGCGCCGACAAACACTTTTTACCCGTTCGCTTTGGCACTTTTGCGCGCTTTCATACGCTTTGGCTCCGCCCACTTTGAAAGCTTCGGACGCTTTTTCATTTTAGGTGGGTTAGCAAAAGCGTGGCGCTGTGGTGGCAAAATTGCGAATGAATTTTTAAATTCAAATTTTTAAATTTGACAACTAACGCACGTCAATATTTGTTGTTTGTGAAGTAAAGTGATTAACGATTGATTAATTCAGTACAACACCTTTTTAAAATTTATTAGACAGGTAATTAATATATTTAATAAAATTGAACAAGTTAATTAATTAATTAATTTAGATCCGCCACTAATATGGATAATAATAAATTGATTGTAACTCAAATGCAGGACATGGCAACAAATCGTTTTGTTAATGTTGCGGCAACAGCAGATGAAACGTTAAGAATGCAATCAGGTAAATATTTTTTAATATATTCTATAACACTGCCAAAGTGTTCATAAAAAATTAATTTATTTCATATTAAATGTTTCGTTTCTTCAGATCTATTGTATGCCACTCAAAAATTTGAAGAAGCATGGGCAGCGCAGATGTGTGGTATGTATTATTATTTATTTATTATTCTGGTTTATCTATCAACTCTTTACAGAGGAAGCCGATGGAAAAAGTGCCACAGAGGAAGAACTATCTTCGATAGTTGATGGTCCTTCGGAAAATAATAACGATGAAGGCACAACATGCAAAAGTAATTTTAATTATATTTTGCCTAGATTATCTTGTAAACTATGTTATTTTCAGCATTTAAATGGTCTAATAACGCAATTTTATTGCTGATTGAAGAATATCGGAAGCGGGAGGAAGACATTACCTCCGGTAAAATATCCCAAAAGAAAGTCTGGGAGCAAATAAGCGACGCAATTGAAAAAACCCAATTTTTAAAAGTTTCCGGAACGCAATGTATGTCCAAGTGGGCTGGTTTAAAGAAAACTTACAAAGCCACAAAAGACCATAACAATAAATCAGGGAATTCAAAAAAAAATTGGGCATATTTTGATGTAGGTTTTTATATATTATTTATTTATACGAAAATATCCTTTTTGTATTTTGTACATTATATATAATTTACATAATAATTATATTACACAACACAGAGTACAAATGCTTTTTAATATGTGCATTTTGAAATTTACAGATTATGAATGATTTTCTCGGCACAAAGCCATTTATGGAACCAGTTGCAACAGTTTCGTCAAGTGGTAAAACAACTGGATCAAAATGTACATCTAAAAGAAAAAGTGAAAGTGAAGAGGATGACCTCTTATTGCCTTCACCGAGTAAGTTATTACTACTTAATATGAATTCATTCTTTTATTGACGGATTTAAAATGATATTTGTTTAATAGATAGAACTCGGCATTTAACTGCGGCAGATAGGAGAGAAGAAGTACGAGAGCGACGACACACCGAATCGATGGAGCGGAAGGATAGAGCATTAGCTATGCTTCAAAAAATTACAGACTACATAGAAAAAAAAACATAATATATAACTCAGTTCTTGTTTAAAAAAATAAATTTAAATTTGTAAAAAAATCTAAATAAATTATTTATATCTATAGGTATACTGATACATCTTCCATTGGTAACCCCTCACATACAGCATCTCTTTTTGTTCTAGCCAATTGTGGTCTCATCAAATTATGTTGTTGCGGTTCCTGTGCTTCTGGAAATATCTGTTGAATTTCATTATATTCATCATCTCGCAATATGCATATATTGTGTAAAACACAACACGCCATTATAAAATATGGGATTTCTTCAATATCTGCCATATCAAGAAGAGTTAATAAACTTCGAAAACGCCCTTTTAAAAGTGCAAACGCTCTCTCGATGGTCATTCTTGTTGAAGAATGACAGAAATTATAATTTTTCTGCATATGGCAGTTTCCTGGAAATTTCCTTTCATCGTTTAGGTAATCGTGTAATTCAGATAACCGAAACACTCGTTGATCATGAACCGAACCTGCATTACCAACGTAACAATAGGTTTGTTCGTGCTAGCTACACTTTTTACACTTTAGTGTAAAGTGTACACTTTTCTGTTCGTGCTAGAAAGTGTAATTACACTTTTCTACACTTTCTTACACTTTTTACACCGGCTCTGGAGCAGTTGTAAAAGTTTACACCGTTTACACTTAATTTTGATTGGCTCTTAGATTTTTAAAAATGAAATTTAAAAATGCATACCTACTTAAAAACTAAAAGTAATGGTTGCTAAAAATAAAACGTTAACAGTATATTTTTATATCAAGTCTTTGTCTTTAATTTTTTTATTTACTATTAATTACTAACAATTTACGATTTACTATTTTTAGTTACTATTTTTACTTTGTTCTTATTTAAATATTATTTAAAAATGATTAAAACGGCGTGGATGATTCGGAATGCGGAAGGAGAAATTCATTTAACTTGGTGTTTTTTTTGCTAAATAGTGGTCTTTTATAGATTTTTATATTTAATAACAAATTAGGTTAGGTACTAACATAACCTACCAACGCAAATTTGATTTCAAGGGGTGGAGTTACACTCAAGTTACACTATTTGTGTTCGTGCTAAACTTACACTTTCAGGAAAAAGTTAAAGTGTAAATTACACTTTTTACACTTAAAGTGTAAAAGGTGTAACTAGCACGAACAAACCTAATGTGTGAATCTACACTGATGGTCACAAACAGCCTACAAATGAAAACATTTAAAATAAAATTATAAGAAAAAATAAATTGCTTATAAGCCTGTAATTGAATCGAGTGGTATCCCTTCCGATCACGGTTTACGCACTCATATAGCAGCAAAAATACCATGAAAACAGTTGTCGACCAAGCGGTTAGAGGGCGCTGATTTGATATCATTGAATAACCTTGAAAAGTTTATGATATAGTTTTAAAAACGGCCACTAAAATATATAAAATACGTTACGATTTGAATACGTTGGCCATGTCTTTTTTGTGAATTTGGTAACCTAACCTTGTTCTGTGCTTTAAGTCGTTTTAATAACGCAAATAATAGATTTGAAGATTTTGGCTATAGAAGAACCGAAAAATTAGCAAATCATGTACAGGTACTTATTGATTACTTGAAACTATTATTGAAATTCAATTTTCTCGTTATTTCCAGGTTTTTATGCTGCGTAACATTGAAGCAAATTGAAACAGCCCAACTATTTTAACTTCGTAAGTGGTGCTACGAATCACTCAGATATTGAACGAATTTTGAAACTATTAATTAAGAAACTATCTGACATTGGTTTGATTGTCTGTGCAACAGTTTGTGATCAAGGGACTAATAATTCATCTGCAATTCGAAATTTAATTGAGAAAACCAGAGGAGATTATCTCAAAGAAAACCGGGAGATGAGAGGCACATTTTTTGAAATTGCAGGTAATCAGTAATACCTCTCTTTGATCCTCCTCATTTATTGAAGGGAATTCGAAACAACCTTCTAGAAAAAGACTTGAAATGCACTATAGACGTAGTTAAACTAATTGAAATTAATTATTATGTCACTAATAAACATTCTGACGAAGGCGATTACCATCGCTGAAAGCTCAATTGAATTTCCAATTATTGAAGTTTATTTAACTTGTTATATTTTAAAGTTTTATCTTATTATTGTTAAACTAATTGCTAAATGGGATCACATTTATAACGCATATTTGATAGATGGTGTATTTGGCGGACTTAGGCTGATGCCTAAAATTAATGATGATCACGTGCATCCAAGTCATGTAAACAAAATGAAGGTTTCTTGTTGCACTAAAGTTTTCAGCCACTCGGTAGCTGTTGCCATTAATGTTGCAGCTAAATCAGGTGTGCATTAACAATTTTTATTTGTTGTATAAATTCTTAACATTTATTTTTATTTAGGAATGACTGCTGAAACTGATAAGGGTATTGTCAAGTTGCCACCAGAAGCAACACAAACTGCACAAGTGATTAGCTTCGATGTCGTAGGAAAGGTATTACGAACTTGTGTTACAGACAAATCTCCACATGTTGAATTTTGCAGAAAAGCGATTATAATTTTAAAGACTATGAAATTTATAATGCGAGATGGCAAAACAACGACACCGCCATCAGTAAAAAATTGGATTACAACACTGCAGGTAATTAAAAAATAATTAAAATAAAAGTATTTCTTGTAATATAATAAAAATTGTTATTGTTTAATACCATTTGTACAATTTTTAGGGTATCGTTGATCTTTATACAAAAATGAAAGGTTTTGGTTTTACCAAAATGTGTCCAAGAACATTTAACCAAGATCCATTAAATAATTTCTTTGGAAAAATTAGGCAGAGGGGTGTACGATTTACCAATCCAACTGTAGCTGCTTTTACTCCATTTTACACTAGCTTGTTGGTAAATAACTTCACCAAAGGTCATTCGATGGGCAGTAATTGCGAACGTGATGAAGGAGATATTTTAATATCGCTACAAAGATTTGTAACTCAGGTAATTATTTTTATTTGAAATATAGCTAAATCACCTATTCTAACTTTATAATGATTTTAGGATGTACAAGTTCATGTTCGACAACTTGGTGTGAGCAGTGACATTCAAGTTCCTAAAACATTTAGAAAACTGAAACCATTGGAAGCAACCGTATTTGCATTAAGTCAGTGGCTTTGTTTCAAAGAAAGTTTTACCTAAAGTTAGACAGTGTGAAATTTGCAAACGAAACATTTTAGCTGAAAACAAAGAAGAAAATGAAGGTGAACAGGAAGAGGATAACTTGGATAAAGCAATTTCAGTAATAATTTAAGTATTTTGAATAAATCTAATAACTTGTAAAGAGAAGGTATTGCAATAAAATTTTATTAAGATTATAATGTTTTTTTTAAGTTCATCTTAAGTACTTTATACTTTATAATCATTAGTGTTTTATGAATTTTAATAGTAATGTATTTACTTTTACCTTGTAGATACATTGCTAAAAAATTCATACAACATCAATGATTATAAAATAAAAATTTAAATTAAATTATTTTACGGGTAAAATTCCTCCCCCACCCCTTTTTTTACTGATTTTCGTTGTCGACCATGCCGTAGATGGCGCTGTAGAGTGTTTTCTCATTTAACATTGCAGTTGCTGTTCTATTGTAAATAATATGTTTTGTGCTTCCGATTAATATATGATGCAGGATCATTACGTGGTGCCGGTATTCTGATGTGAGTGCCGTCAATGGCCCCAATAACTTTAGGAAAATTTCTCAAAGTGGAAAATCCTTGGCATACTTGTACGGCTCTTTCTTCGTCAGGCCATACAATAAATCTTGGAGCTAATTCCACTAACGCCTTAGTGACTTTACGCACTGATTTTAAAGCTGTTGCTTTCGAAACATCAAATTTTTCGCAGATAGATCTTAAAAAAATGTTATTATATTAGTTCTTGGGTGCCAAAATAGAATAAACAATATAAACTTACCTATACGAATCAGGCGTTGCCATTTTCCATATGGCAATCATCAGTTGCTTTCTTGGCAAAATTGTCTCTTGGCCAGATTTCTTTCTGACCAACTTTTGTTCAACTAATCCTAATAAATAGTCAAAAGTGACAGGAAGCATTCTAAAACCAAATTTAAATTTTACTGCTCCTTTGTCCAACTATTCCACCATAAAATCTAACCTGAAATGCTGTTTAAATTGGGTTTCATTATATTGCGAAACCACGTCCTCCAAATAATTGTTCATTCTTGGTATTTTACATCTACCAGTCCCTACACTTACGTCGCCGTCGTCGTCGCCACTTTTCTCATCAGTAGAAGAAAAAATCAAGTCCACAATTTCTCTAACCGCCGCAATACAAATAATCTGATTTTCTTCGGAGATCATTTTTGCCAAGTCTTTTATATTTAAATATTTATTACTCACTCACTAATAAGTTAGGTTAGTATCACCAGCAATTTTTAAATTGCTAACATTAAAATGTTTAAAACCCCGTTTAGTTTGGAAAGCTCGAGAAAGCGTATAGGCACGCCTTTTTCCAAAGCGAACGCACATTTCGCACGCTTTCAACGTCAAACTTTCAAAGCTTCGAAAGTGCCAGAACAAACACGGCCATAATATTTCATTGAAAATTATTTGCAATTTTTCATTAATTAAATTTTTACAGGTAGACCTGGATTTTAAAATCGCTTTTGAAAATGGTGATGTCCTTCTTGGTAAATGGTAATTTTGTTTCACAGAAATACTGTCATTTTTAAGCACAAATGTGAAAGAATCAAATATAAAATTTTTGTTAAATAAATTATAGCAAAAAGATAAAATTTCTGAAAGTACTGCTTATATATAGGTTTAATAATCAAAATGCACAAAAGTGCAATAATAACAATATTATTTAAACTAAAATTTTGTTTTCAATTTGTGTTTATTATAAAACTAAATATTTGTTGGAATAAACTAATCAAATCTAAATATTAAAATAAATATTTAAAAATTATGTTCCAAAATGCAGTTTTGTTTTAGGCATTGCACGGCTATTTTGTACCTACAGTAAAGTAACCTGAAATCCTTGAAGACGTCCATCCAACCATTTATTGATTGCATTGGTGAAGAATTAACATCAACCACGCGGGTAATAAAAGAAATATTTGTATATTTTGATGAAATTATAGTATTAGGTACTTACTATTATAGTATATTAGGTATATACTCGTATATTGTGTAATTTTCTCATGTGTATAATTAAAATTTTCAAGATCAATGAATAATGGGTGACAGCTATATACCTCCCAGACAGCATCCAAATCAGAAAGATTTCTGTATGAAGTCCGATAAAAATCATCTTACAGAAGTCACAATATGACACCTTATAGAAATCATTTTTAAGAGCTCAAGATTTGGAGTTCTTAACGAACTGATATGAACTGATAAATGAGAAATCAATTTTTAGACATTCTTAATGAATCTTTTTTTCTGACCTCTTATTGGAATCAAAATAAAGAGTTCCTGAGGAATATCATAAATAAGACCTCGGTTCTATGACAATTTATAGTATTTTTTTTTTCTTACTTCTTACTTAAATCATGTTATTAACTCTTTAAGAAGTCAAAATAGAGACGTTATATTTATGATATCTTATGGCATTCTTCTGGCTGTTTTTATAAAGAAGTCAAAAATCACGGATTTAATAATATTAAATTTATTATATTTGACGCACGCGCATCACTCATTATTTACATGTAGAATTATTATTTATGCATTCTAACCTATAGTTACGATAAATATTTTAATTTATTAGATAAACAAGTTTTTATATTTGTTTAAAAAGTGAAAGTTTATAATTTGGGTATTATAAAAAATCATATTTTGTATTTATACGATTATAATTTATACAATTGGATGTACCTACTAATTGTAAGTATAATGCTTTTATTCTGAATGTTGAAACAATAACTAAATATTTTATAATCCATTCATTATTATAATTATATATAACTTTTTTTCCCAGAAAACAATGCTCTCAAGAAAAAATATTAAATAATTATCAAAAAGCTAAAAAAAATAGGCGGTTAAAGCGAGCTTACGATGAATCATTTCTACCACATGTTTCCTCTTCAATTCAACCAAGTGATAGTGCAAAAGTTATTTAAAAATAAAAAACTAAGGTAATTAAACAGTATATTTATTATTGTGTGTACTCGATAACATGTACAACGATTATAGATTTATAATAATAGGATATCGAGGGTGAAAACGCAGGACCTCGTAACTTACATTTTGAACAAAGTTAACTTTTTACCGCCATATAATGTGCATTGATAAGCTCCATCTATTTTCAAAGTAGAAATAATTTTATAAAAATTATTAACCTTCTAAATCAAAGGAAACAGTAACTCGTAACTTATTATCAATGGCTTTGTAAAGCAATACCTTGTAACTACGAAAGTGTTCGTTTCAACGCTATTGAAGTAAACAACTAAGGTAAGCGCATTCAAAAATAGCATGTAAAGTATGAAATAACTAATGTATAAAGCTAAATTGCCAAATAATTGCATGGTTAAGTATTATTCTTAGTGCTCACATAATTATTCTTCTAAATTACTAATAATATTAGTTAATAAGTTAACATTTAATTTCAGGTGCTAGATACGAGGTCCTGTTTCTCATTGCGTTAGAGAAGATACGAGTTAATGAACGTATGAAATGGAAAATAGTAGAACAGGTAGAATTTTGGCGTTGGCCAAAAAAGCATATAGTAATGATGCGACTGAAGAAAATGTGGAATTCTCTTCAGAAAATTGATGATTTATCACATAATTTTCTTCAAGATGAAGTTTTATCACCTGAAGAAATCTCCAATATTTTCAGAGAAGCCAAAGATGTGCTGGAAATTGAGCTTAATATTAATGAAACAGACATTTTGAATGAAATAACAAACGTAGACCACGCACAAGAAGAAAATGACGTTCAAGAAGAAAATTACGTTCAGGACGAAGACTATATTCAAGAAAATAATGCAGATAGTAAAGAAAGCATGGAATATTATGTGAATGAAGATGGAACACAGCAGCTGCTAACCGAGATTATTATGGAAGATGAAAATGAAAATAAAGATACTACAGTAAAAAAAGTTAAGGGTCAAAATAAAAAAGTACTCAATAAGCAATTAAGAATGAAAGGACAACAGTATTTAGGATTTCGAAAGCCACGGGAGCAAAGCAACACATTTCATGATACACTGAGAAAAGAGAGAAAGTTAGGTGCACGCTGCAGCTGTAAGCAAAAAACCAAAGATCCAACAAAGAAATGTCACAAGGTTACAGAAGAATCTCGCCGTAAACACCCTTATATAGTCAAAACCAAGGATTTATTTTTTTATAAAAATTATGCCTATAAAGAGTACCTGAAATATAATTCTATACGGCCGAGCAAGACTGAAAGTGGCAATGATGTAGTAGTTGACATACGTGCATTAGAGTATTGTGAAAGTAAAATTAAGTACAAAATAAATTTTGACCGTGATTTTGAATATTTACCTACCAGACCAAAGAAAATAGACCTAGGAAAAGTCGTCTTTCCTCAACTATTTAAAGAAAGATTGCAAATATCAAGTTTAAAGTACGAACATCTTCAAGCAATAAAACAGGTAATTCCAAAAGACTTCTGGAGTTTCTACGACTCCCTACCGCACAGGTAGGTTTTTTTGAACTTTATTTTATATTTTTTGTTAAACCTAGAACTATAATGAATTTATTTATTTTTAAAATTGTTATTTAATTTATGAATAATATCTAATTTAATGTTTTTACATATTTTTCTTTTTTAATAAAGATGTTATTACTTTGAATTCCTTAATTTTTGTCATCTTAATTACACGTAATAAACACGTAACTGACATATTAAGATATGACAGTAACTCGTAAGTAACGGCAACTTTTGAAACTATTAATTAAAGTATTTTTAATTTTATTGCAATTATTTGTTTGACAATTCTGAAGTCAATAAATATTTCAAGTTTAAAAATTGGTAGCAATTTACTATTATAAACAGTTTTTTGTCCTTCCTGAACATTTTTCATTTTGTGAGATACAAGATCCTGCGTTTTTACCCTCGATATGTATTTAATTTTTATAAGTAGTATTATTTATAACCTCACATTAATTTATGTTGACTAATGGTCGATTTATACTCAACATTTTGCATTATTTATCATTTTCATTTAAGAGTCCGGATACATGCTGAGATGACCAATTTTATTTAAATTTAATTTTAATTATTATTATTTAATTATTTTTGATTATAGTTTTAAAAATTATAATTATCATAACAATACAATGATCGAATAATATTAAAATTTCAAACTACATTATTATACTAATTATTCTATATTCGAGTAAGTTCTTATTTGTACTTGTAATTCTTACATTTTATGTATTTCTTATGTCTTAATAAGACATATTATGTACATTGTGAACAAGCACTAATAAATAATACACATCTTAACATTTTTTTTATTGAAATCAATTTTTTTTTTAAGAAACTTATGATACTGCCAGAGCAGTTGAAATTGCTGCTGTTGATATGTCAACATGTGATGAAAAATCAATTCAAAATATTCTTGACTACAAAGAGATTCCAAAGCGTCCACGAAAAAAACCAGCACGTTTTGTACAAAGCAGTCTCAGTAGTGATGAAAGTACAAGTATTGTTGATGAAGATGAAAGTACGGTATCAATTCATTTGTATATTAAATCAGTTAAAAAAAGTTTCATATTCTGACTATTTTTACCTTTGGTCACAGGCTCTATTTTAAAACTTTCTAATGAAAATTCAAAACAACCATTCAATTATGTGAGTTCTCGTGAACATGATGATAATAATAGAGAAGTAGAAGATGGTTTACTAGATACACAGCCACTCGATTATGGAACATTTTTTAATGATCTGCCGCATCCTACATTGGAAGAGCAAACAAGTAAGAGTAAAAAACCGGTTATAAAATAAAAATAAACAGTGTATTGCTATAGATCAGATGAGTCGAATTGATGACGATGTTATAACAAATACAGTTGAGAAACAATCAGTTCCAATGTGTAAACACTGCTGCCGTAAGTATAAATTAATTTCAATATTCATTTTTCAAGTCTGTTTCTATTTTTATTTTAATTGTATTTGGTTGGGAAAAAGCAATTTTATTTAGTCAATGTATATAAGTAATCAGGAATTTTATAATTTTGAACAAGAATTTTTCACCGCCGGAAGTCAAGAATCAAATCAAACCGAAGCGAGTTGTTCAAATGAAGCCAATGATAACTGGAGTTTTCGGGATGTCATTAAAAATCATCACGGTAAAATTATACATAGTGGACATAAGATAACATAACATTTATATAAAGTATCGTAATGCAGGACACGCCAGAACAGGTAGTGTAACTTCAGCTGCTAACGATTGGGGAATTTCAGTTCAGTCAATGTGGAACACTGTTTTTGAGATAGAGAAAAGGGGCACTTTGGCATCACCAACAAAAAAAAGAGAACGCAAGAGCACTTATGACAAATTAAATGATTTTCAGAAATCAACATTACGTAGAATAGTTCACCAATTTTTTCTTGCGAATGATGTACCTACCGTTGATAAAATCCTTGATGTAAGTATTTCTTTATTGTGGTACTTTATAAATTCTTAAGCAAATATTAATTTTATTTATTAGCAAGTGCAAAATAATGAAGTGCTCCCTACTATGCAACGAACTACGTTATACAAAACACTTGACAGCATTAAATTTTGTTTGGGAAAAGAAATCACGAAACCATTTCTTAGTAGAGAAAGCAGAATTGATCATAATATGGCGGCGTAAGTATTTAAACAGTATTAGAAATTTTAAAATACAAGGGCGTCCAATATACAATATTGATGAAACTTGCTGGTCACACTACGGTTAAAGTATGGAAGGACAAATCTATAAGATAACAAGTGCAGGTGAAGCTTTCAACAAAGGTCTCTCGGTAATAGTTAATTATATTTACTAATTTATACTAATTTACACTAATTTATATAATTATCAATTACTAAATTATAAATATATTTTAGACAGGATTACAAAACCCCTCAGGTAAAGGTAAGCGATTAATTATTCTTCACATAGGAAACGAGGCAGGATTTGTGGAAAATTGATTATTATGTTTTGAATCAAAAAAAAACTAGCGACTATCATGAAGAGATGAATTCAACTGTATTTGAAGAATGGATGGTGAGAATTTTACCCCTTTTAGAACCTAATTGTGTTATAGTAATGGACAACGCTTCATATCATTCGAGAAGAAAAGACAAAAGACCGCTTAAAAGTTGAACCAAGTCGCAACTGATGGAATGGCTTGACGCACAAGGAATTCCAGCAGAATGGACAGAATTAAATGTAGAACTTTTCGGTAAATCTTATTCTTATATAGCTTAATAATAAATTTGGTAATACATAACTGTGTTCATCATCATCTTCATTATCATTTGCACGTTTTAGACTGTGTTTACATCAATAACATTATAAATCTTTCAACAATTATTAATTATTGATATAAACATAACAAGCACAGTATTCAAATATACCTAGTTATTGGAATGGGGATCATTCAACTTAATGTGGGAAACTGAAAGGTAAGTTTTACTTTGATACTTACAATATTGTATAATATGATCGTTATTACAACTGACCTAAATTTTAGCTAAAATAACGAACAATTTGGTAGGGAAGCCAGACTGTTCATATGTGATAAATGAAATGGTTAAGTCATCCGGAAGAGAAGTTTTAAGATTGCCTCCATACCATTGCCAATTTAATCCTATCGAATTAATTTGGGCACAAGTTAAGGGCTATGTTGCTGCAAATAATAAAACTTTTAAATTTGGTGATATGAAAGTCTTGTTTCAGGATGGTTTGAAAGCAGTTACACCAGAGAGGTGGGCATAGTGTGTTAAACATGTTGTAAATGAAGAAAACTTTACATATCCAGTGGACGATCGAGTAGAAGCAATGCAATTGGAATTTCAAGTAAACACAGATTTTTCTTCTGATGAAGAATGCATGCCAGATTGAATGCTGAATTTATTTGAAAATGTTTATTGTTGAACATCAACAGGAAAGTTTTTTAATAATGTTAATAATATGAACTTTAATTTATTGTCTTTAAGGGAAATAGTACAGTCAAAGAATCAGACTATGGATGATAATGTAGTATAGAAGCAATGCAAATGGATTTTCAAGTAAACACAGGTTTTTCTTCTGATGAAGAACGCATGCCAGATGAATTTTGATGAAATCATACAAAAGGGCCCTTTGCAAATAACCAATTTTAGTTTTCCTAAAAATTCAAAAAAAAGACATTTTTCGGCTAAGTTTACTAAAGAGTAATGAGCAACGGAGAAGAGGTGCATAGGCAATGGCTTGTGTACAGTAAAACTAGTGACAAGGCCTTTAGTTTTTACTGTAAATTATTTGGTAACAACACTGTGTCTCATTAGCTTGCGAAAGTTACAGTGATTGGTCACATCTTGGCAAAGGGCTTGAAACTCATGAGTCGTCAGTATAGCCTGGTGAGAACGTTAGAAAGTGGAAGGAATGTGAAATGCGTTTAAACAGAGCGTTAACAATCGATACGAAGCACAGGGAACTGATAAATAAAGAAAAAGAGCACTGGCGTGAGGTTCTCAAAAGAATTGATAATGTTATTAAATATTTAGCAGAGCACAACATTGCTTTCAGAGGATCAAACAGCAAACTATACGAGCGAAACAATGGCAATTTTTTGGAACTGATTGAAATGTTGGCTACGCTCGACCCCGTCATTCAAGAGCATGTTAGGCGAATTCGATCGTATGAAATTCCCTACTTAGGGGCAAACATTCAAAACGAATTAATAAAGCAGCTGTCTGAAAAGGTAAAATCCAAGAATGTTACGGACATAAAAGCAGCTAAGTATTTCTCAGTAATGTTAGACTGCACACCTGATCTTAGCCACAAAGAGCAGTTATCCTTGGTGAGAACTTTCTCTTGAGAATGAAAATGAAGATGTAAGCATCGAAAAAAAACTTTCTTTTATTGTCTAAAATGTAATATCTGTTTATGTAAAGTAAGTCTCGAAATTCTTTTGTTGATTTTCATTCATAATGCTTATTCATTTTTGGACCGTTGTTCCAAAATAGGAACAAAGCAATTTTTTTAATATTTGATATAAAATAAACACTTCATTTCTATTTCTTGTTTTAATAAAACAAAAATTTTATTTTTAAAACAAAAATAATAATTTGTGTTGAATTTACAATCGCAATAAAGCCTCCAGAAAAATATTGTAAAGAAATAGAAATTTAAAATAATGATTTTCTTCAAATAACAGTCACCCACAAACGTATTTATAGTGTGCAATGAAATCCGAACACTAAAAATTTATACCTGAAAGTAACAAAATTTAGTTTACCTGAAATTATTTTTGGTTTTTCCAAGTAGGGGGTGTTTAAATACATCCCTTACAACTGCATAACACCATTTACATTATTTTAAAAGTGGCCTTTAGTTACAAAGCACGTGTTATAATAAATTTCTGTAAAAATGTCTAAATTAACAAACGAAAAAAAAAGCAGTTATTTTTGCTTTAAGGGAAGAAAATCTTTCGATGCGTCAAATTAGTAAACGGGTGAAGTGTAGCGATTCAACAGTGAGTGCATTGTTTAAAAAAATTCGAGAAACTGGATGCACTGAAAGGAAGCAGGGTAGTGGAAGAAAACGGGCTACAACAGTAAGGGATGATCGTGTTTTGGAACGAATGTGTCTAAGGAACAGGGCGTCTACATCAACAGAGTTGTGCAGTGAATGGTCGGAAAGAAGTCGAGGGCTTAGAGTCAGAAGGGTGTAACTACAAAAATGGCTGTTTCGTAATGACAAAATTGTACTTCATTTAGTGTCAGAAAGATGTAACATTTGAATAAATAGCCAGAGAGATAGTCGTAGATGTATCTACAAATAAGACATATTGCTTAATGGTATCTGAATGTATCAGATCTTACATCTTTCTGACATTAAAAGTTTTCCATAACCGAAGATATAATTCAGGCGTTACATCCTTTTGACACTAGAATTTAATGCTACTCTACTTGGTGGTTGCCAATAATTGTTATCAGTTTCCTTTTAATAGAAATAGAAATGGATAAGAAACATTCTTTAATATTTAGAATGCAGTTTTAATCTTTTATTTATAAAAATTATGTATACAACGTGTTGTAAGTACACTGCAATCAGTAGCATTTTTCATTCTGTGGTAAACGGTAGTCCTGAAAGCAGTGAATTAAAAAAAAATTTTAGTGATAATCATGTGGTCGCGTACTGATGTTATAATTAATATGGCATTGGAGGCACAATCATCTAAAGGTACGTAAAGCTTTACTTGTTTTAAAAGGGACTAGGGTTGATTGTTTTTGAATTAGATAGGGAAGATACAACATTTAGCCAACCAGGACCTTCGAGAGAGGCACAATCGTGTACAGGTATGTAAAGCTTTACTTATTTTAAACACTAGAAATAAGGGTTGATTGTTTTTGAATTAGATAGGGAAGATACGACATTTAGCCAACCAGGACCTTCGAGAGAGGCACAATCGTGTACAGGTATGTAAAGCTTTACTTATATTAAACACTAGAAACAAGGGTTGATTGTTTTTGTATTAGATGGGGAAGATACGACATTTAGCCAGCCAGGTCTCTTGAGAGATCATGATTCGTCATCAGATCTCGATTCAGATCAAGAACGAGTTGTTGATAACGTAAAAGAGTTATTTGATGATTCTGACTGTTCAGTAAATGACAAGGATTACATCCCTGAATCAGAAAGCTCAGATGAAGGCAAGTTTACGAAAGCGATTACTCGTGTAACATTAACTAACTGTTTGTTAACATTTGCAGATATTTTCAATTCACAACAACATTGTGGTCAAGCAATCAGCGTGGTAGAATCGGGGTCGAGCTCGGAAAAATAAAATGTAAATGAACAATTTAAAGGAAAACAGAAGAGACGAAAAGTTCCCAAACCCGAAGACTGGAAGAGGAATACCCAGAAGAGACTAAAGCAAACGGGTCAAGCATATACCAGCACCACGGGAAAGCGCATTCAGTCCAAAGCAATACAACCAAAGGATTGCTCCCGGTGTAAAAAAAAGTGCAACGCAAGTTTCACTAATGAAGACCGTGAAATTATCCATAAAAATTACTGGAAAATCGGCGAGCCTGAAAAACAGCGTCAGTATATAAGCTCCTTAATAGACGAGAATAAAAAAGCATCAATTAGAACAGCGGCAGGTGATAAATCTCGTAGACAAAATACAAAAAGTTATTACCTAATAAAAAATAATGTAAAAGTGCAGGTATGTAAACAATTTTTTCTTTCCACATTTTCTGTGTCTGGGAAGTTTACGGATTTAATAGTTAAAAACCGGAACCAAAATAATATTAGTCAAAGTGATAAACGAGGACACCATGTCCCTGGAATAAAAATTGGGGATGAAAGTAGGGATTTTATTCGATCTCATATTCGGTCATTTCCTGTAATGCCTGCTCATTATTGTAGAAAGGACTCCAGCAAAGAGTATTTGGAAAAAGACCTGAACATTCAGAAAATGTATGATTTATATTTAGAAAGATGCAACGAGGAAAAAGTAAAACCTGAAAAGCAATGGCTTTATCGTGATATATTTACCAAAGAGTTTAATTTAGCCTTCTATACGCCTAAAAAAGACATATGTGATTTTTGTTTTAAATATGAGCGCATGTCTGCGGATGAAAAGGTGCAGAATAAAATTGAATATGAAAGTCATATCAGGCGCAAAGATACAGCAAGGAAGTTAAAGAATGACATAAAAGAAAAAGCATTAAACGGAGAATGCCACCTAGCCGAATTTGACTTGCAAGCTGTACTTTACTGTCCTAAAAGTTTAGCTAAAGCTTTGTTTTACCGAAACAAATTAGCTGTTTACAACTTTACCATACTAAGCCTGGAGAAAAAAATTGCGTATTGTTATATGTGGCACGAGGGTATAGGTGCACGAGGCTCAATCGAAACAGCTTCCTGTGTCTTCGATTTTTTGAAAAAAACTGCTAGCGGAAAAACAGTAAATTTTTTTTCTGATACTTGTGGTGGTCAGAATAGAAATGTAAATATGACAGCAATGTTTCTATATGCCGTACAAACATTAGATATTCCTCAAATCAACCAGATGTTTTTTGAATCTGGACACTCCCAGATGGAGTGCGATAGTGTACACGCACAAATTGAAAAAAAAAGTAAGAATTTGGAGGTCTACGATCCATCTGGTTGGTACACTGCAGTACGAATGGCAAGTCCTAGACAAACTCCAAAAACTGGTAAGAAACCTAGTAAGTATGAGGTAATAGAAATGGGGCAAGATACTTTTTTGAACTTTAATTCTCTTCAAAAAAGCTTAATTAAAAATAGAAAAATTGATAGTGACGGACAACCAATAAGGTGGTTAAAGATAAAGTGGATCCAATTCAGGAAAGATGATCCTCAACATATATATTTTAAATATGATCAAGATGGTGATGAGTTTTTAAAATTTGAAGTTGCCAGAAGAAGAAGAAATTTTGATGTTTCAACTCTAAAACTTATACCCAAATATAACCTACCGTTGGCTGTCAAAGAAAAAAAAATAAAAGATTTGCTAGAGTTATGTAACATGGGTATTATTAGAGAACCCTATCACATATTTTATAAATCATTATCTTCTGAATCTCCGAGTAGAACAAGAGATTCGTCAGAAGATGATGATGAAACATAAAATATCAATGACTATTTTTTTTCAATCTTCAATGATTATTTTTTTCAATCTTCAATAAATTTTTTTTTAATTTTCGAAAAACTTCAATTTTTTTTTTTTTATTATTAATAATTCTCTTTGTTTGTTAATTTAATAGGTAGTGTGCAATAGGCATTATTATTCAGTGTATATTTTTTTCTTTAATAATATCAGACAGAACTAAGAAGGGTACATTTTCTTAATTTTGTTTAAGTTCTTTAATGTCAGAGAGAGCTAAGCGTGACTATTTTTGTTGATTTAAATGGCATATTTTTCTATAGCAAAATTAATAAACATTTAACAAATTACTTTGTAGTTTACTATCTAAATAACTCATAAAATATTTCATTACCTTAAAAAACAAATCGAAAAAGTCCTTGTTAATAGTACTTGTTTGAAAACGTCGGTTTTTCATCAATATCTCAAATGTATTAATTTGTAGTTACACCCTTCTGACTCTAAGCCCTCGAAGTGGTGTATAAGTTTCAACTTCCACAGTACGTAGGAGGCTGATTGCTAGTGGTGTTAATGCTAGACGACCTAGAAAAAAGCCATTGCTTACTAAAAAAATGCGATCCGCACGGCTTAAATGGGCAAAAGAGCATTCAACGTGGACAGAAGAAATGTGGGGCAAAGTGATTTTTTCAGATGAGTCGAAATTTAATCTACATGGGACGGATGGGATTCAATATGTACGGCGAAGACATGGTGAACAATTTAAGGATCAATGTTTGAAAGCGACAGTAAAATTTCCTACCAGTGTAATGGTTTGGGGATGCATTACAAGCAACAACGTTGGTCCTTTGTACTTTGTAGACAAAACCCTCAACGCAGATGGTTATTTAATTATCTTAAATGAGCATTTGCTCCCATTTGTTAAAAAAGAATTTAAATCGACTAAGAATTGCATATTTCAAGACGACTCTGCTCCGTGCCACAGCGCAAAAAAGGTAATGTAAATTTTTTTTGTACTTATACAATGTTCTAGTTAGTTTCTCTATGGATTGGTTTTAAATATTATCGTTTTTTTGTTGCAGGTAAAGGCATTTATACAAGAAAAGCGGATTAAACCTTAGACCTGGCCTGGAAATTCTCCGGATTTAAACCCCATTGAGAATTGCTGGTATATGGTTGCAACAAAAATCGCCAAAGAACGTCCAAAAAACAAAGAAGAATTAATAAAAGTTTTGAAAAAGGTGTGGAAAGACGGCTTAGATAAGGTATATTTAAAAAATCTAATCCATTCAATGCCGAGACGGATAGCAGCAGTTATCAAGGCACGGGGAGGTTCTACCAAATATTAGAAGATACAAAATAGTGTATAATTTGGTTAAGGACCGTAATAAAATTTCCATTCGAAATTTCTACTAAAATTGTGATAATTTGAAAATCATATCAAAACATAAAGCTAATGCCTTTTTGAATTACAACTAATGCCGAAATTTTGCACCTAACGGATGACTTAAACTGTACAGGCATAGATTAACTTGAAAGATTAATAACGAAATATGTTTTTTTTTGCTAATATCGTTGATTGATAAATAGTAAAGATATGCAACCTTATGGACAAAAACGTGCTGAAAAAATGGGTCGACATGTAGACGGCGTAGTTGTAGTTGTGGGTCGAGAATTTGCAGTTGCATACGGATCGTCTTGGTGTACACTTGTGCAGCTAAAATATCAATGGCGAATCACACATGCGTCAACATAACTGTAATAATACCATTACTAGTAGCTACTATGCGTAATTTGAAACTAGTTTCAAAATACGCATTTGAAAAGTCCAACAGATTGTTTTGTGCAGTTTGTGTATAAATTACTAATATTATTTAATTAATCATTTTCAAAAAATAAATGTACATTATTTGTCGTTAATAATATTAACAAAGATTTAATATCACAAAATGAAATAGACTTCAAAAGTTTTGCGGTGAACACACAAATATGCCATCCATTTTACAGCAAAACTAATAGACGCTTTTTAGTGCAAATTTCATTGCCTTCAATTTTGTTTATATATATTTTTCTATTTTGTGAGTTTCTGACTGACAGCGGCACGGCCGGATCAAACTATTTTAGCGCCGGGTGCAGATTAGCTAAATGGCGCCTTTATTTATAATATAATATCATATACAGGGTGTTAATGACCAACTAGTACAAAACGAAAGAGGCGATTCTACGACTTATTTAAAAAAAAAAGTTCCTATAGTGATTCCCAGGAAAGATGACGATTACGACACAACAAAATCGTATGAACTAAGCGAAGAATTTCTAGTCAAATGAAGTGTATTTTAATTTAAAATAAGAATACATTGGTTACCTTTGTTTTTAACCCCCAACGCAAAAAGAGGCATTTCATTTGACTAGGAATTCTTGGCTTAGTTCATACGATATTGTTGTGTCGTAATCGTCATCTTTCCTGGGAATCACTATATTAACATGGGTCCGCAAACGCGCCGCTTTCGAGATACAGGGTGTTCACAGAAATTATTTTCTCTTACTCTTTTTGCGATATCTCAAGAACCGTTAAGGCTACAGGCTCCAGCTTTTGTACAGATTTTTACATCAATAATAGCTACTTTTAAGGCTCTAAAGCAATGTTCTCAGATATGCCAGTGGCGGAGATTGTAGGGTTGCTTAAGGGTTTCACCTCCGTAACTTTTACGTCACTTGAAAAGTTGGCATTTTGACAGCAAATTCCAAAAATAGTTTTCGTATTTTACCGAGTCTTGTTTAACCTTTATGCAGTAGTGGGCAAAATACAAGTAAAAATATATTTGAAATACAAAATATGTTGAGTAATGTATTTGAAATACAAAATACCAAATACATTTATGTGATTTTAAAATACAATTACATTTTAAAATACAAAATACATTTTATTTTAAAATTTTAACATTTGCATGTTATATATTTTTTTGCACGATCGTACTATTTTATATATTTACGAATAGTGTTTATATTTATGACAGTAAGTTGATTTTACTGGTTGCTACGCCTAACACGACGGTAAGTAATTTACTTACCGTTCTAAAAACGGTAAGTAAATAGATACGCAAGCATAATAAATAAAATTTCACATTAAAATATGATTTATTTAAAATTAAATGTACAGTTTGTACAGTTGGAAATGGAAATATTGCTTTTTTCGGTATTTGTATTAACACATAATTCCCGTGAAATAGAAGCGCAAGTTGAAGATTGCAATGTATTATTAGATACAATACAAGGCGATTCATTATCTTCATGCAGAATCTTTTCCGCAAATTGATTTTTGTTTTGAAGAGAATCTTCGACATAACTTTCCGCCACAGTCGAAGATTTCCAACCTTCGTGTCTTTTTAGTCCTAAAACGTCTACACCTTTATTGGCTAATAATGTGGCTGAAGTACGTCGAAACGAATGACCAGTGTAATTAAGAAAATTTTTCAATTTTAAATATTCAGCAATTTTCGATGGTAAAGTTCCAATTGTACCTTTACCGACTACCTGATTATTGCATTTCCCATTTCGATAATTTAGGAATAAATGCGACGACTTTGCATTGTTCGGCCGCAGTTTAATATATTTTCGAACAATTTCTAAATAATGAATTTTTTCGTCTTTTTTATTTATGACAGTAAATGTCCGCTGAATATAATTTTTTGTATTTGGAATGCTTATAATAATAAACGATTCACGATCTTCTAAATCTTGAATAGTCATGTTATATAACTCTTCTCTGCGACATGCTCCCGCTACTCCCAATATCATTGCCACCTAAAAAAAATACATAGTCGGAAGCATATCCACGTGTTTTACCAATAATCTCAATTTACCTTATGAATTAAAAACAATTCGTCTGGTGCTTCAATTAAAAATTTACACATTTCATCCTTCGTAAAAACACTGACTTTTTTAGGTTTGTATCCAACATTTTTTCTCTTTAGAAAAGCAATTAATGTGGAAAACTTTGAAATATCAATAGATTCGTGTAGAAAAATTGTAG
The DNA here is from genome assembly GCA_947369205.1 of Cantharis rufa. Classification (NCBI taxonomy): domain Eukaryota; kingdom Metazoa; phylum Arthropoda; class Insecta; order Coleoptera; family Cantharidae; genus Cantharis; species Cantharis rufa. Next base: position 36,429,647 of record OX376303.1, read on the forward strand.
CTTTCAACATTTTTCTTTCAACAGCTTTCGGCCCATAAACTACCAGCAGCTTTCAGTTTTCCATTTCTTTGGACCAAATATGCCAACAAAATTTTTTCACTCGTATTTTGATTCTTTTCTACACACCATTTTTTAAAAGTTGTGTAGGTCGTTTCATAACGTTCCCTAGATTTTTCGGGAATTATTGCCGAACGTCCAATGTTCCAAGCTTCTTCTATATCACCATTTTCACTTTCAGGATCACTCATTTCGGTTTTATAATATTATAAATTATAATATTATACATACATAATATAAATATATATATATATACATATATAATACATAAATACATACAGAATACATAATATAAATTATAATATTATAAGAACTATTTTATCAATTTTACAAACAATTTGTTTTTCTAATTATGTTTCAAAAAGTCTTACTTTGTGATATTGAAAAGTGTGTGGAAAAGTACTACTTTTCCGCACAGTGTGCGGAAAAGTAGTTTTTTTCCGCACACTTCCAAAAGTATGCGGGAAAGAAAAAAATAGTCAGAAACACAAATCTGCTTTATTTATAATAAACATTAACCGTTACATTTGAACAATTATTAAATGTGTTCACAGCACCCGGATCAATCTTAGATGTGGAAGCTCCAACGTTAACATCAGAGCCACCTAAAATTCGAAAAACAACTCCATAAAGTAGAGCTTTGCACGACTTTCGATCGTTGCAAATATGCTTTTTCATACTTGCTTCTTGATTTCTGTGGGATTAGAGCTTGAATCGCCAATGCCGCAGATTCCTCAACATCCGAACATTCCGACATATCAGAAGACATTTTTTCTAAAAACACAAATTGTAAAACTATAAATTAAAAAAAACGTGTGTTCACTAACCTCTTCCCTTTGTAACTGGCACTTGAAATAATTTTTAAAAAAACGTGTGTTCACTAACCTATTCAATTTGTAACTGCCACCTTAAACCTGATATTACTAACTAACTAACCACAGCGTGGGTACCAACCGCACCCACGGTTGGTACCAAAAAAATTTTAATTTTAAGTATGTTTCTATTTTCATAAAGTATTTTTTAGTAAATTCATTTTAATTTAGGTATAAAAAGTATGTTATCGGTTCTTTTTGAAACATAATTAGAAAAAATATTGTTCGATACGCGTGAAAAACTATCTATTTCCATTCTCGGCTTCGGTTTACGATCTCGGCCTTCGGCCTCGATCGTAAAACTTCGCCTTGAATGGAAATATGTTAGTTTTCCTAACTTGTATCGAAAATATCTATTGTTTTGTAAACACAACCATGGCAACAAAATTAATTCAAAATTTTTACCTACTTTATAAATAATGACTAAATGTCAACAGTACTTATATTTTACTAAATTAATTATTATTTATATACTTTTCGATCGTGCAAAAAATGTTATAACCATCACGAACGGTAAACAATTTACCAGTTTCCAACAATATTGTTGTCAACCGGTAAATTGTACATACCGTTCTAGATACTTAATATACTATAAATTTTATTTAATTTTTGGTTGGAGAAAAAGTAATATGTCTCATTTGGATTAAAAGTGTCTTTGTTTGACGTGCAATTATTGCATTCGCTCGGCTCCGCTGGCGCTCCGCCTCGCAAATGCAAAAATTGTCAAACAAAGTTTCAAAGTTTCACAATCCGAATAAGACAATGTACTATTTTTTATTTAAATAAAAATCTTTTGTATTTACTGATTTTTAACTTTCTGATTATTTATTACAAAAAATTTCATATGAAAAGTTTGCACATTGAAATACCATCTAACAATAAGAGCTCGGCAAAAAAATACTACTTGCATTATTATAAAGTATGATAATATTGTATCAGATATCACGTATCAACGAGATAAATATGGTACAATTATAATACTATTGGTGGCGGCACTTGCTCACCATTGAGTTTGTTGGCGAAGAGGCCGCGGGGTGTTGAAATAGTACCTGGTGGGGGAAAAGTAACAATTTCTCATTGCATTGCGTATCTTTACTATTTATCAATCAACGCTAATATCTTAAATTAGATAGTGTTCGGATTTCATTGCACACTACTGTTAGTATAAAACTTCTTATTTTACGAAATCACTTCTTCCTTCGGTCAGTTACCTTACCAATAATTTTACTAGTTCCAAGGAGCTATTCTATAAAAAAAGTGTTGACACCAATAATTTTTGTTTTTCAATAATAATAAATTATTGTTGTTTCGTTTATGCACCATTTTAAATAACGGTTACATCTAATCGGTGCGATTCTAATTTGACATAACAACCTTGTTATCATATCCATTTGGTTATTTTGTAACAATATGGTTATTTCAGCCCTTTTGCTATTCTGATTATGCAGATATAACCATGGGGGTGTGGTTTGTGAACCAATATTGTTATAATTCATGGTTATGATAACAACTGCATTTCAGTGCTTGTTAGGCTCATTTTGACCATTTATATAAGTTCGTGAAAGACTATTTGAATTATTTTTAATTAGTAAATGTTTCACTAAGAACTTGACAATTGTTATGAAATTTTTTATATAAATCGATCCGATATTGGTGATATATAGTGTGGAATTATATTATGTAAATGCATATTTTCGTTGCTTGTTCCTAGAGTAGTAAAACATTGTATCTATGCGTTTCTACACTGAGAGAAAAGAGCTGGTAAATTGAACGAATTTTAAATGTTGAATTTTTTCTTGTTGAATTAATCAAAATATCGTTGAATGAATCCATTTTTCGTTGTTACAAGAAATTAAAAAATGTTTATTCAATATATTAATTTTGTTAAATAAGTTTTAGTTGATTTAAAGTTTATTATGGGTTCAAATAAGCTTCTACGTTATTATCATTGAATTAACAAAATAGTTGGATTGGAAGAAAACAAATAAAATTCTTGAAGGAAACTATTATTTTGTCTTGCTGTAGCATTTTAATTATGTCATTTCAACGCAAAATTTGATTAAACCAAAAATTTTAAACGGATAACTAAACATAACAAAAGTTTGAAAAATATACTTATAATGCATTTTGTTATTATGTAGAAATATTTAATGCAATTATGCAAGTTTATTATTAGAGGTGTATTCATCACGAATGTATTGCAGTTGGATTCATTCGGTCAGTTGTTAGCTTAAAGTGCGTTTCAAAATGGATAGTGCAGTTATTAATTTTTTAAAAGTTAATAACTTTGAAGAATATTTAAATATTTTCAGAGGTAAGTGATATAATCGGTTTCTATTTTTATTATTACAAACACCACCAGCAACAACAGTATTTTGTACATACATTTTCTTCGCTTTTCCATACAATGCGTACTAATAGATGCATACGTAATAGGGTAACTTGCACGGGTATTCCCCTTACTTGCAGAAATTTACTGAAAATTGTGATACCTTTAAAATTAAATTTAATTAAAAACCTATTACCCACTCCAATTTAAGTTATAAAATTTATAATTAAAAATACTTTCAACGGACAAAATTTTTCTTTCTGTTTGCTTTAAGTCGCAATAACAATAATATATTTTACATAATTTCTTCCAAGTGCTCTAGGTTAATAAATGTGATGATAAGAATAACAAACTGATAAGCCAACATTCTTATTTCTTACCACTAGATTTCGAAGCTTTTATAATTTATATTATTCTAATGAAAGCTCGGCAATCGCATTGTATTTGCATTTATAATTTTGTTTTTAATTTTTGAATTATTTCTAATATTTTATATACTTAGAAAACGAAATAGATGCAGAAGCATTACAAGAATTATCTTATAATGGTTTAAAAGATTTAATAGCCAAGGTGGGACCAAGGGAGAAATTTTTTAAAAAAATGTTGGAATGGCAAGCTGAAAACCGCTTACAAACTAATGTAGTACGTACAAAAGCTTTTACATAAAAGTGAAAATTTACTTTTTTTTTAATAATTTAGGTACAAAATCAACAGAAACTTAGTGATGCCGACGTAGACTCTAATAATAAATCAATTATGCTATCAAGTGATGATAGTTTATCATCAACTTCAACTGAGGAACATGTTCAGGTTGATAAATACTTCGTTGATTCGATATAAATCGTCGGCATACAAGTAAAAGTGACCAACTGCAAAATTGCCGAAAATGAGATAATTGAATAATTGCCAATGAATAACCAATGCGGTTACAAGAAAAAATTTCTGTATTTATTAAAAATTAAATTAATAAGTTATAGAGATGATAAAATTGACTATTCAATGTTATTAATATATAGGCGAAGTTAAGCCAAAAACTGCTCTCCTGTAAAACTCGATTTTTGCAGTTAGTCACTTTTACTTGTATGCCGACGAAATATTTGTAAAATAGATACAAAAGCTTTAAAACATTATTTTTAGGATGTTGTTCTAGTCCCTGATTTGGAACTGCAAAAGGAAATTGAAGCAGCTCTTAAATCATCGATGAAGCATTACGCGTTTTCTGGTGAAGAAAACATAAAAAAAGCATTCTCGACATCATATCATTTAGATATGCAGCAATTCTTAGAAAATACTTATCAAGGAAAGTTTATTTTAACAACTTACAAAAGGGAAAAATGTCTCACCAGAAAAGCAAGAAATATTTTAGTTGATCTATTAGTAAATGCATTACTTTCTATGACAGAGTAAGTTTTTTTATATTAATTCATGTTCGGTAATTTTTATTGGTATTAGAACTTTCAATATTTGCAACATTTTTAGGAAAATTTCGACAGTAGATTTTGAAAATTTTTCAAGAAAAATATGCGAGTTATTCCCGACTGAGTCACAATACACATACTACGTTCCTCGTGTTCCGCTACGCGAATCGGTAAAGAACAAAGCTCTTAACGCCAAAGGAAAATTAATTGACAAATACCGAAATTTGAAAAGATTGTACAAAAAGTATGAACCCACTACTTCAAGAACCCAAGGTGATGACGACGAATTCATATCTAGTGATATGAAAGAGAGTCAACTATGGTTAAAAAATTGGTCCGAACCTTGGGATTTAGTTAAGACACATTGGGAAAATTCTTTTAATATTAGACGACATAGCCAAGTTGTAAATATTCATGATTTTTTAGAAGAATGGCCGAATTTAAGAAAACAAATGGCAATTGAACTGGTAATGTACATGAATCTAGTTATTATCGAATAGCTAATTGAAGTTATAATTTGTTTTAAGGTTGAAATAGATTTCACACGATTATTTAAAAATAATAATCAAAATATTTCTTTATTTTCCAATTGGGATAATTTCTTTTCAAAATTATTAAATTTAAAATGTATTGAATATGAACTACTGCAACAGTATTTATCTATAGATTTAAAGAATGAAAGTGAGTGTATAAATAGTGTACTTCACATTATTTATTATTGTAATGAAAATTGTATTTGCAGATAGCAAAAGGTCCATGGAAATAATGCTGCTACCTTTATTGTTTCCACCAAAAGGTAGAACCAAAAAGGGAAAACCAAGTATTGCAGAATGCACTGAAAGCATTATATCCCATGTTAAAGTAAGTATGGGTAACAATTTTTAATACAAATATAAATCATAACGTATTTATTATATATAAAACATATATTATGTACTTATTATCAGTGGTGCAACTAGTCAAAATAAAATTTAAAATTTTATTTTAAATAAATAAAAAAAATAAAATTTTTAAAAAAGCGCCTACTTCGTAACTGGTATTGTTTTTTTAATACACAGGCAGCTTAGAAATTGATTAAAAAGCGCCGCTAAAAATTGAATAGGTGAGGTGTATGCGCCACAAGTTGCGCCCCTGAATATTATTCAATTATATAGTATGTTGTTGCTGGTTATTTGTTATATTTTTCTTTTAAAATAGCAAATAAATTTATTCTGAATATTATTTTAGATACCCGGTGATATAGAAACGTTTATAAAAAACAAAATTCAAACTAGTGAAAACAGCGAGATACAACCATACATGATTGTCACCGGCCCACATATTACCAACATAACATCATCTTATGATATAGTTGAAAATAATATTTACACATGTAAAAGTGTTATGCAAGGACTCGACTTCATGTTTAAAGTGTTTCACGTATTTTTAGCCGAATATCCAGCCGAATCGGAACACATTTGGTATCTAATTCAACATTCGGTGTATGGTATTAATACCAAGTGGGATAAGAAAATCCCTTACGTGTTTGCTTTAGCAAATGAACTTCGCTGTTAGTTTGTAAAGGTAGCAATTTTTTTAAATTTTTATTTGTCTTAATTTTATTTCGTATTTTTATATTTTTATATTTATATTTTTATAATTTTAATTTTATTGTATATAATAATTTTATGTAATTATTCCTTCTTTTGTTCATTGATCTTTATTTTTAATTTGGTAGAAAGATGATTCTCTGTCCTTTTTGTAAATATAAATCCAAAACGGTAAAACAATTTTCTATTCATTTTAAATTAAGACATCGATACAATTTATCGAATATCTTTTGTAAGCAAAGGAAATGTACTAGAATTTTTACGAACGTATATTCATATAGAAAACACTTAATTTTGAAACATTTAAATAATGACAATGGAAAAAATGTAAAGAAAACAAAAAATTTAACAAATAATTACATTAATGAAAACAATGAACCTACAACAAGCAACTGTGGAAGCTGTAATATAAATCGCAACCAAGAGGGTGGGGTTTCAAATGTAGATTTTCTTAAAGCTTCTGGTTTTCGATCCAGATCAAAAAATGATTTACTACAGGACTTTACAAATAGTTTAAATTGTTCTACAGTGTCACTTGCTTCAAAACTCTATAGTAATTATTCTTTGGCTAGATCTACAGTGCAGGAAATTATTACTGAAATAGAGAATTTGTATAATGAACCATTAGATATATTTGAGGAAATAATTTTATCCGAGGATAGTAAAGATCAAGAATTAATTAAAAATATGCTTTCGTTATTAAAAAAAACCGTTTAAAGAATTAAAAACAGAATATTTGCGTTTCAAATTTTTTAAAAATTCAAATTTTTTTATTCCAGTTGAAAGCCTACACCTGGGTGAAAAAATAGTGGATAAAAAAATAGATAATCAAGTAGTACTGCATTCGATAGAAACTCATGTTCAATATGTGCCTATAAAAAAAACTTTAAAATTGTTTTTAGAAATTCCTAATATTTATAAAGACATACAAGATTATGTTGTAAAATTGTGTAATCGCGTAGAAATTCGTAATGTTATGCAAGGTGAATTATGGCACGATATTAAATATAATGTAAAAAAAAATATTTTACCTTTATATTTGTATTTTGATGATTTCGAAGTAGGTAATCCACTTGGTAGTCATGCCGGTAAAAACAAAATTGGAGCTTTATACTTTAGTTTAGCTTGCCTTCCACCAGAATGCTCAGCGCAACTTGATAATATATTTTTAGCATTATTACATTATTCGGAAAACAGAAAAGTTTTTGGAAATGCTTCGGTATTTAAAAAAGCCATTGAAGATTTGCAAGATTTGTTCGAAAATGGAATTACAATTGTCACAAATGAAGGTCCCCAACAGATTTATTTCATTGTCATTTCAGTGCTAGGAGACAATCTTGGAATTCATTCTTTAATGGGTTTTAATGAAAGTTTTGCAAGTAACAATTATTGCCAGTTTTGTTTATCCGATAAAAACAGTTGCCGTGTTCAAGTGACAGAAAATTTAAATTTATTAAGAAATATTGACAATTACCAAAGAGATTTGGTAAATTTTAATAATGGCATTAAAGAGGAATGCATATGGAATAATCTTCCACGTTTCCATGTAACAAATAATTTATCGTGCGATGTTATGCATGACATTCATGAGGGTGTATCGCGTTACGATTTGGGCGAAATACTCTATCAATATGTGTTTATCAAAAAATACTTTACTTTAGATATTTTAAATAATAGAATAAAATATTTTAATTATAATTCCAATGACAACAAGCCACCCCAACTGACCAAACATCGTCTAAGCAATAAATCCATCATTATCTCGGCTTCGGAGATGAAAACTTTAACGTCTTATTTAGGATTGATTATCGGAGATTTAATTCCTCAAGATTGTGAATATTGGCAGTTGTATATATTACTTTGTAAAATAATAGAAATAGTTGATAGTAAAACTGTCACCTTCCAAGAGTCTTATTTACTTCAGAACATTATAAGTGAACATCATGAATTATACATTGAAAAATTCGGATATCTAAAACCTAAACATCATTTCTTGGTACATTATCCAAGATTAATGAGAATGTTTGGTCCTTTATCAAACACTTCTTCTATAAGATATGAAGCTCGACATAGACAATTTAAATCAGCTGCTAATGTTATCGCATCAAGGAAAAATATTCCTTATTCATTAGCTGTTAAAAATCAGCTTTCGTTTTGTAATCGAGTTTTATCAAAAAAAGGGCTATTTAAAACAATAGATTATGGACCACAAAATGTGGCACTTACTGTAGAAGAAAATTTAAACTTTGCTTTATTTAAAAATAAATTTCCCAAAAAGACAGAGAGTTGTTTTTCAACAGATTGGGTAGAAATTAATGGTGTAAAATATTCATATAATTTAGTTGTACTTCTAAAGTTTTTCGATTTTTTACCATGTTTCGGAAAAATATCTTTAATTGTTGTATCCGAAGAAAATGTTTTTTTTATATGTAAAAATTTATCTACTATAAAACTCAATGTTCATTATAATGCATACGAAGTGAACGACGATCATAACGATGACATTGTTTGTGTGGATTATAATGAACTTCAAGTTTTTCAAACGCATGTTATACATATTATGCCAAATGGCTCAAAATATGTAATTTAATATAAAAATTGATTGTATAAGTACTATAAGTTTTTATGTTTTTATAATTATGATTTGTCTATCAAAGTTAATTTATATTATTTATTTAAAAATGTACAATACTTCGTTTTATATTTTCTTTTAATTACTTGGACGACATGTTTCGAATATAGATATTCATCATCAGGAAGTCAAAATTAAAATATTATTTGAAAATTATTATTATAAATTTTACATAAACATGTCATCCAAGTAATTAAAAGAAAATATAAAACGAAGTATTGTACATTTTTAAATAAATAATATTTTTATGTTTTCATTAATAAATTGGTAATTAGGTACAATATTATTTGTTCTTTAATTAAACCATATTATATCCTTCCGATAATATTATTTTTGTATACTAATAATATTATGTACTGCAAAACTTTTAATACTGAATGGATTCCTTTCTAGTGCAAACAGACAAGATTTACATGAACATTTACTAAGAAGTATTTTGTTTAAAATTTACATTAAAGGTAATAGATATTTTATTGCAAATTATGTTTTATTAATATTTAGTATTTCGACTATTGGGTTTAAAAATATAACTATGCATAAATTATGTAGTAGAAATATTTGCAATAAAGTACACTATTATTTTGATGCAGTTTTAAAATTTAATACGTCTTAACATATATGCATGTAAACTTTATTTGTATACACTGAAAGAATCTATACGAAATTTTGAGTTTTTGTAGTGACATATTAATAGTATTGAAGTAAGATTTCCCATATGCATATTTAACACTAAAGTTAGTTCAATCAATAACCTAAACTGTTTCGGTCTGTGATGTAATGTAACTTGACGATATTCTTATGAAAGTTCAACACACGTTGTAAGTTGAACTTGTTGAATTAGTTATATATTAATTAAAGTATTCGAGCAAAGTATTACAACATAATTGCAAGTCGATACTTTTAAACAGGATGTTAAGTTCAAAGACTCTATGCAATTATGCTGCAATAAGCCGAATTACTAAATATAAATAATGTTAATAATAATATAGGAGGAGTTATAGTTGAGGTTTACCGTCACTATGTCCGAGTGTACGGATATCGTGCCATTCAGGCACAGTATTGTTATTGGTTAATTAATAGCTACTTAGTAGCATTAGTCGATGACATAAATGTAAATATATAGTATTGAATATAATCATTAAAAGCAATACTGAGTATTATTACCAACAACCACCAAGAGAAGGAACACCGGTAACCCTTACAGGACCAGGGTTTACCATAGGTCAAACTATTAATTGATTTATTAAATGCATACAACTGTTAATATGGTACATCTATTTTGTTGGATCAACATTGAACACGCATTGAATTAATATTTCCAACATGTCGATTTAATACCAACTCAAGTTGAATCAAAAACCTAAAATTATTCAAACAATCGCATAATTTAATTAAATGAATTTAAAAAATGGTTGATCCAACATCCCTACTTGGTTAGTTTGGCAAGTGGAACGCTGAATCAACGTTTTTAGTAAGTTAGCTTAACGTAACCCATTGCTTTAGTGTAGTAAATTTTGATTCAATTAACAAAATGAAAACATTCAAGTAAATACTACTCATGTTAAAATAATGCAAAAAAGTTAACATTTTTTTTGCACTAGTTTAATGCACGTTTTGCATTCGCCACCCGTGATGCAAAAAATTTGTTGATTGAATCGTTTATCGTTTGATCAAGCAGTTTTTTTCTCTCAGTGTAGAACTTTAAAGTTTACAACCAAAATTTGAGAGTGCATATTTGATATGTTTTTATTTTTACTGCATATTTCATATTTTTTTATTTTTAAGACATATTATAAGTGCATATTTTCATAATTTTTAAGAAAATAAAATTTAAAAAGGATAAACTTTGCAAAAATAGGCAAAGGTAGATGCTTCCGGCTTGGAAACGCATCTGTTTATTTATTGCTGCATCAGCAATAAACATCAATATTGCCGTTTGTTGTGCCGTCTATTTATTAGTATAGCGTTTCAGTCAGTATTTCAGTTCTAAACCTAGAAGTGTTGTGTTAGTTTGAAGTGTAGATCTATTAATTAATAATGCCCAAAACAGCTTTGAACAGAAGCGCACTTTTAAAAAGGTGGACAAATGAAGACAAAACCGTGTTAACCACGGACGGAAAAGTGATTTATTGTCAACTATGTGATAAAAATGTAACTTTAATTAATTAAATACATACTACAATTTTCTAATACTTTAAACTTTAGGTAGAATGCGATAAAAAATCTCAAATAATTCAACATTTGAAAATGGGAGTTCATCTTAAATATAACAAGAGTAGAGGAGAGGTGGGATAGTTGATCCCGCGGGATACTTGATCCCCATTCAAATTTGGCGCTCCTAGATATTTTATCACTGATCTATTGGCACGATTGGGTAGCGGCTTTAGTGTTTTCTTTGTTCTGACATATAGCCGCCACCTCTGAAGAAGCGTAAACTAATAATAAATATTTTTATATTTTGTCACATTGAAACTTTATTTTACGCATGCAAGGTAAGCTTTAAATCTTTTAATTCATGTAGTTTATGATTATTCTGCCTAAATCGGTGAAACATATGTACTTTAACCTACAAAACACCATAACATTAATATTGAAATTGTAACTCTTCCAGCCTAAAATTTACACTTTTCTAAAAAATGACAACAGAGGGATAGTTGTTCCCTTGTTGTGGGGGGATACTTGATCTCAGGATCCCACTTCAAGTTTCTTTTAAACTCGTGCTTGATATAATTCATGTTATTTACGTTTATTCTCTCAGATGCCGCGTAAGTATACAGCAAAAGAAGGAGCCAAGAAGAGAATTCCACCGACTCCACAACAAATTGAAGGCGCTGTAAATGCTGTCAAAAATGGTGGGAGCTTTAAAGCGTCTGCTAGGCAGTTTGGAATAAATGTCATGACGCTGAAGCGGTTGTGCAAGAAAAACATGAACTCCCTCCCAGGCTACAAAGTGCGCCAAGTTTTTTCAACTGTTATGGAAAAAGAACTTGGTAAGTTTTTGGAAGACATGTCCAAGATGTACTACGGTCTTAGTGTGTTGCAATTGCGCAAATTGGCATACTCCTATGCTGCAACAAATAAGATACCATATCCCCCAGCCTGGGATAAAAACCAACAAGCTGGCCGAGACTGGTACCGAGGTTTTCTAGACAGAAACCCTACACTGGCACTGAGGACACCTGAGGCTACAAGCTTGGCACGAAGTACAGCATTTAATCGCCATACAGTTGGTGAATTCTTCACTAAATTAACAGACGTTTATACGAGGTGCGAGTTTCCTCCCGAACGAATATGGAATATTGACGAAAGTGGCCTCACTACAGTACACAAACCTGCAAAAATCATTGCCGTGAAAGGATCGAAGCAGGTAGGCAAAATTACTTCAGCGGAACGAAGCGAGCTGGTTACAGTGTGTGCTGCTATCAGTGCTGTCGGTGGCCACATACCTCCTTTCATGATATTTCCTCGAAAAAACTGGCAAGACAGGTTTCTAAACCATTCACCTCCTGGCACTAATGCAACAACACATTTAAGTGGATGGATGACTTGTGCTGGGTTTCTCAAGTTCTTGGAACACTTTGTTCGTTTTGCTCAGCCAAACATAGATAAGAAGCACCTAATTATAATGGATAATCATGAGAGTCATTGCTCACTGGAGGCTGTAAATTACGCGAGAGACAATGGCATTGTTGTGCTAACAATTCCGCCGCACACCTCTCATAAGCTACAGCCTTTGGACCGCACCGTTTTTGGTCCACTGAAAACCTACTACTCTCAGGCAGCATCCAATTTTATGCTGAAATTCCCTGGAAGAACTATCACAATCTACGACATTGCCGAACTCCTTGGAGAAGCGTTCCCTCGGGCCATGGCGCCAACCAACATCATAAGTGGATTCAAAGTAGCAGGAATATGGCCGATAAATGCAAACATATTTACTGACGATGAATTTATGACCAGCGCTGTCACGGACCGTCCAGACCCAACTTTGATTCATGAATCAGTCTCGGATCCAATACAGTCAGCACCTAGTACATCACTTTCTACACATCCCGCATCATTTGAGACTCCGGAACCTTGCACCCCAACATCGAATATGTCTGTCATATATCTTTCACCGCAAGACATCATGCCATATCCCAAGGCAGCTCCTCGTATGCAATCATCTCGAGGTAGAAAACGAGGGCGCTCTCGCATTCTGACTGATACACCTGAAAAAGCGGAAATTGAAGCACTTGCTTTTAAGAAGACAGCTAAGGACAAGAAAAGAAAAGAAAAGCTTCAAAAACTTAGAAATACTGAACTTTTCAACTCCACTGATGAAGATGAAGATGATCTTCCCAGCCTTCCTGGCAGCAGCGGTGGTTCTAATTTCCTTTCAAATGATGAAGATGATGAAGAACAGATTGACGAAACCGAACCAGAGCCTGAAAACTACGTTTTAGTCAAGTTCTCTACCAAAAAAACAGTCAAGTATTATGTCGGGAATGTTGTGAGTCAAAAAGAAAATACCTTGAAAGTGAAATTCTTAAGGCGGAAGGAGCTAGTAGGCAGCTGTTTCACTTTTCCAACAGTAGAAGACATTAGCGAAGTCGACCGGGCGGACGTACAAAAACTGCCGCAGCCGTCCGTCAGGGGAACGGCCAGGACAGCTGGTATCATTAGTTTTCAAAGAAAATTTAATGCAAATGTTTTGTAAATACAAAATTTTTCTCAATAAAGAAAGTAATTTCAGTTTGTATCATCGTTTGCTTTAATTTCCATTCATAATTGGCTATAATAACTAATGTTATCTTTATGGGTAGGATACTTGATCCCCGGGATCATGTAAACCACTCCCGGGGATCAAGTATCCCTCATGGACAGGGATACTTGATCCCCGTGAGTGTCTTACAAGAACTGATCTACTACATTTGCTCTACAAGAAAGAGATTCTACATGCATGCCTAGTGGAAGGTGATGAATCACATTATGAACCTGATACAAAAAAGGAACGAAATAGCTATTACGGTCTGAGATAATTTATAAAAACTAAAACAGGGATCAACCATCCCACCTCTCCCCTAAGGATCAAAGTACAAGCACTGGATTAACGAAACAAGTCCTCTTAACAAACTGTACTAAATTAACTAGTAACGCCAATTTTTGTCAAGATTTGTGTCACATGCTATTAACAGCAAATACCCCACTTAATAAAATATCCCATCCTAATGTTAGAAGTTTTCTTCAAAAATATTGCAAAGAAGTTATTCCAAGCGAATCAAATCTACGCAAGAAATATGTAGATCAATGCTATCAGGACACGATAAAAAAAATTCGCTCACGAATTGGTAACAATTTTTTATGGTTTGCTGTGGACGAAACTACTGATGTTTGTGGACGTTATGTAGCAAATAGTGGGTATTTTGAATGAAGGTCTCTCTCCAACATCTTATTTAATTTCCATAAAACAATTGGAAAAGACAAATCATGCTACTGTGGCGCGTTTCGTGAACGAATCACTTACGCAGTTTTTTTCACCAGAACCAGTGCCTACCGAAAAATTTTTACTTATGCTATATGAAAAAGGCATTCACAACTTTAAAAGTATTTTATGAAAAATTAATTTACGTTACTTGTCATTTTCGCGTAAAATTTTAACTAAAAAGCATGCCTTTAGTCCGAGAACGGGAGAGAACTGTTTGTTGGAACAAATCTATAATCATAAAAATTAATTTATAATCAATACTTTACAGGCGCTAATTCTTTGATAAGGACTGGGAAAAAGATATTTCTGAAAGCACCACTGCGAGTGAAAGCATATAAAGAAAAATTACCAAATACCCCTCTCCCTTCAGAGCCAGTGCTCACAAGGTGGGGCACTTGGCTGGAAGCCGAAATTTTTTATGCTGAAAACTTGGATAATTGTAAGGAAGTAGTAAATGTAAATATTCACACTGAGAATAATCTTCAGTTAGTTAAATGACCTCAGTGGATTAGGGCATCGGAAACGATCGAAAAATCTGGCAAAAACGTTAAAATCACAAAAAACGTAAAAGAAACAGGTGAAGGAACTGTTTCAGAATTGATAGAAAAGTTTAATCGGACTCTAATAGAATTAAAGAAACACATTTATAACATAAAAATACAATATAAGAGTTATCGAGCCGCTATAGATGATTTGAAAAGTGACGAAGTTGTTCTTCACATCGATTTCAGCGAAAACTACAACTGCAAACATTTTGAAGAAGTGCAGTCACATCATTTTGGCGGATCTCGAAAGCAAATTACATTTAATACTGGACTTATGTACACAAAAACTGAAGGAGAAGACAAACCAACGGTAACATCGGTAGCATTGGTGGCTATCTCAAACGCACCGCAGATTAGAAAGTAGCCGCTGGTTTGGATATTTCTGATGCAGAAACCTTTTTTCACACCCTCAAGCAGTTGAGCAAGGTCCGTCTGTACTTGGTGACTGACAGTGATATTCAAAATGTTGAAAAAACTGTTCCTAAAAACCTAGTGCCTCTCCAAGGTACTATGCAAGTTCATCAAGTTTTTACTGATACTCCAGATGAACTCCAATACAGAGACCTTAGTTGTTTTTGCCAAAGAGGTTTCTGCACTTGCATGAATCCGAAAAATATCAGCCAGTTCCTGTTTCCGTCGTTAACACAATCACAGAAAACAGTTATTCAGATAGATTAAACGAGAAAAAAGTACTGGCTAATATATCTAATATCGTTACCATACCCAGAAAAACTTACTACTCTACCGTTTATTCCTCATCTTCCAGCTCTGACGACGAGCCTCTTGCAAGTTCTGTCCAACCATCCGTTTCTAATGTATATGACAAGCAGCTAATTGAAAAGGAAAACGTTCATCCATTGAAAATGTCAGACGGTGTTCATGTTTTAGTTAAAGTTTCTTCTGTTAAAGACAAATATTATATTTACCGTGGCGTCGCTAAAAGTGAAGTTAACGAAGAGGGAGAAATCAAGATAATGTTTTATAAGACTGTAGACGGTACTGCAAAAAGATTCAAAGCAGTAGAGACTGATATTTCTTACGTACCTTATGAAAACATCTTGGAAATTGTTCCTAATCCCAAAATAATAGTAAAAGGTAAACGAGTGTACTATGATTTTGATCAACCATTAAATGTTTTTGAAAAATGAACCTGATTTACTAATGTGCTAGTTTTTAAGATACTAATTTACTTTTGTTAAATTGTTTCTGTGCAATTGATTCAAAGAGACCGCACCTCTTTATTTTTGCATTGTAACTTCAGGAAAAGCTTTCCATTCTTCCTGAATACCTGATACTACTGTGTTACTAAAATTACTACTGCGTTACCTTTTTGTCCCCAGTTTCTTCTAAGATTTACAGTATTATTTAGGCTTCACTTTACTTAAAAATGTCTTAACTTCATACGTACACTTGGTTCATCATAAATCGAAGTTTCTATCGCCAGTTTGTAAAAATTTTTGTTAGTTTTTTGACATTAGAAAAGTTACGGTTTTTAAATATGTCTTTGGTAACGCAGTGACCTAAACAATTAAGAATATTCCATTGGACTGATTATTTCTGTGATTCAACTTTATGGGATATTAATATTAGCACTACAGTATTAAATTAAGAGTATAAAAAACCCTAAATTATAGTAAACTTTCAATTTATAGTAAAAAAAACATCAAAACATCAATTTTTCATCAACGTACCTGGTATCGTCGGGTCACTCGTGCACTTTTCGAATTTCAATTAGCTCTCACAACGCCTGTTTACGCACTAAACCGTTGGTACTTGGGGTGCTAGTAGTCTACTAGTATACAATTTTTTTCAACATAGTTTGCCCCCCGCCCCGTCCCCTCCCCTTACAGCTACAGGACACTGTCAATTTCGTCAGTGCACGAAAGACCTGACGATACCAGGTAAGGGTTAATAACTGATTCACGCAATGAGACCTTAGCACTTGTGACTTATCAATCAATAAAGATTTATATATATAAAGATAGATAACTTTCTTTGCAAAAAAAAACAGTCCCCTGGGTACAGTCCCCTGTCATTTTATGATGCAGGGGACTGTTTTATCTTCCAGGGGACTGATAGTACGTTGTTTTTTTAGATTATGCAGTACAATGCCGCCTAGAAAGAAGAATAAATTAACGAAAGAAGAAATATTAGAACAGAAACGAATTGCAGAACGTTTAAGGTACGAACGACAGAAAAATGATCCTCAAAAAAGAGAAGAAATTAAAGAAAATACCAAGCGAAAAAAGAAAAAGGCACAAGGAAATTAGTGAAGGACATGGATCGCCGTGAGCACAAGGCGGTAAAAAAACTTGGAAGGAGCATTGTACCAACTATCGTGCTAAGAAAAAAGCTTTGAAAGAGGTTACGAATACTTTTATTCGAGAAAATACGCCTGATTCGGAAGTTGATCATCCACCGCCAGTAAGACCTCCAGTAAATGTAATGAGTGATGCAAGAAGAAAACATGCTAAAAAGATGCGTGAAAGAAATATCAGAGAGAAAGATGAATAGACTCACCGAATACAAAACTGCAAAAAATGTGTGATAAATGTGTGATATCTCAAAAACGGTGGCTCTTAGGAGAAAAACTATTTCGACATTTTTTATAGCTAATTATCTGATCTACAATTTTTGTCTAAGCAAATTTTATGATAAAAGTTACCGTTTTGCTGAAAATTGTGAAAAACCCGTTTTTGTGACCTTTGACCCCGAGTAAATTTTTTTCCAGGTGTCGGATCGATGAGGACTCTTTACATTTCATTTATAATAGTGTTTTAAACAATCCTACCAATTTTCAGCCGCGTGTGAATTATTGTAACCTTGGATGTCTAAATTGACCGGACTAAATTGGAAATAAAGGGGTGATAAATTGTAATAATTTGTTACCTGGACCGAGTGGTGCTACTCATGGTTCTTTACAACATAAACTTTTCTTTTCTCGAAAGTTTTCGAGATATAGTCAGTTGAAAAACTCAAAATGTAGTTTGATTACAGTATTATTTTTATTGTATATGCAATAAATTTTCAACGAGAAATTTAACAAAAACATTTTGAATTTTTCAACTGACTATATCTCGAAAAATATTGACTTTTGAGAAAATAATCTTCAAACAAAAATGATAGGAAATTTAATTTCCTACAAAAAAAGTTATTATCATTTTTATCGTCCAGAGCACCATTTACGAGACAATAATAAAAACGCATTTTTCAAGATACGGCTGACGCGAGTGCGCTATTCGATGCCGAAAACCCGGTTTTATACTTAGGGGACATCCACTAACATAATCCAATTGGAAAATCCCTTACCCGGATTTGCAGCACCATTTTTGGTGATATTGCGCCTGGAAAAGATCCTTTAGTAACGCGCAGCAATTCCATTTTCACAATCAACATCAACCCAGAAACGGAATGTTGCCGGTCGCATAAAAGTAACGGGATATTGTTTTTTATGCCGATTAAACGTTCCAAAAAGGCAACGGAAGACCAGGAAAAGCTGCCACAAATGCCAAAGGCCAGTATGCATATCGCATACCAATATCCCGGAAAAAAATTGTAAAGAATGTATTGAAATATCACAATGTTTACACAAAACTAACATTATTGTAAGAAATGAATATTAAAATAGTTTTGAATTAATGGAACCATTCTTTTTAATTTATATCACATAGAAAAGTAATTAAGTACCCAGGTACTACGTATGGCTGGATTAGGTATAGTTTCAAAAAATCTCAAAAAATTTTCACTTACTATTATCATTTTTGCTTTTTAAATTTTTTGCGTACAGAGAACCTGTTTTGCAGAGATGTCACCAAAGCTCAAAAAATCGGCGTGACAGAATAAAAGTTATGTTGTTTTAAAGTCAAAATAGCACCCGGGTACTAGGTATGGCCCCATAAGGGTTAAACATGCATCAAATTTTAAATTTTAAAATTTTTTAAAAGTGGCATCAATTTAATAAAAAAAAAACATTACTTCAATTAAAACAAGCACCAATTTTATTAATAAAAGAATTATCAAAGGATTAATTTAATTTTTAAAACAATTGATTTTTAAAAATTGTTCCAAATGTTCTGGAGTAACATGCATTCTTCTATAACCGATTTTTGTAAGTTGAAAAGTTTCTTTCAACGTCGACATTAGTGATTGGTCTAAAACTTGAATTTTTCTATCAAGCAAGGGATCGATTTTCAAATTTCACATAGTTTTTCCAGATCTAGTTTTGACTATATTGTCCAATATTTTTAAACCGTTATTTTCTTCTAAAACCTTATTCAATTTTATTTTAAATAAAAATAGAAAGCATGGAAATTCAAAAAACGCATAAAAAGCATAAAAATTCAAAAAAAAGTACAAAAACCTAAAAAAAGCAAAAAGAGCTTATAAAACTTTGCGCCAAATAGATCATTTTTTGATAAATCGCTCTTTGATAAATAAAACCCAAACATTAAAAAAAATTTAATTTAAACCTAACCTAAAATTTAATTTTTAAATCACAACAGCTGATGGATCCATCTGAAATATTTGTACATTTGTACTATTTTTACGTAACATTTGAACTATTTCTAGCAAGGTTTGGTTATTTGGATAAATAAAATTAAGCATTAATAATTAATAAAGTATGATGGCTTGATAGTCGATGAAGCAGTGTGTGTCTGCCGCTCTTACTTAATTGTGTTTAGTTTTTTAAATTTTAATTTATACTGGCAAGATTGCGATAACCTTTTATCTTCATTAGCAAAAACTTTAATTCTTTTTTCAATTTCAATTCAAAAATTATATAATATATTTAATCAAAAAATTTTTATTACACTTTATTCTTTTCATTATTCATTGAATAAAACTTTAACTAAAAATTAAATTATTTATTAAATTTATTAATTTTTTTATATAAAAAGTTTTTTTTTAATAATATATATTAATTAATACAGGTACCAAATTTTGAAATAGACGAAGAAGATGAAGGAGAAGTAATAACTGACTAAGACATTTTGCAGCTTGTAAGGAATTAAAACTTTATTTTATTTATACAATTTAAAGGAGTCATCCCATATGATAGATATCTTTTTTCTCTGTTTTGGGAAAAAAATACTTAGAAAAGATATCTTTTTTATTGTATAACAAATAATCGACCACGTTATTATAATTTTTAATTTACTTTTAGGACTTACTTGTTTTTTTAAAACAAAATAGTGAAGGTTGTGCTTTACTTGTAATAAAAAATAGAAGAACAATTGACCAATACTTCGCGTTCTCGGCTATCTCGTTTAATAATTAAAAGAGAATTAGAAGAAACACTGGCTAATGTTGATCATGATGAATTGTTAATGTCAGAATTTATGTAAGTGTTAAATTTTATCAATTTTTATATTAATTCTTTTAATGATATTAATATAATATATAGGTATTTATGGAGCATTCCATGTCTAATCGACCACTTTTCGACCTCTATCGATCTAGCTGAAACTTTTTAAATCTTTTTTCACTAAAAAGGTTTCTCATAATTTTTTTAAATTGTAATGGAATATTGTATGTTATCGATTTGGCGTGGAATGCCCCCCATATGTATAATTGCAATTTTGTATTATATTAAATTTATTCTACAACTTATGATAATATAAATAATATTGTTACTTATAGTATACGTTATCATTTTTTCAGAATAACGAAAAGAAAATTCTTGATTTATACAAAATCAATAGTGAAAATTTTTACCTCGGAAAGGCGTTGTACTTACTATAGCGTCTATTCAAATATAAATGGTATCAAAATTGCAGCAAAAGGAAAACTGTATGATAATTATGTGTATACTAAAAGTAAATTACGAGAGGACGGTATTTTAGTTAATAGTGCTAAGACTGCTTTAATTGAAAAATCTGCTCCAACAATTTCTACTCCTGCTGTGACTCAAAATGATCCAAGTAAATATTTTTATAACTATTTTGACTATTACCTCCAATCAATTTTAAAAAAAAATTGGAGGTATGGTAATCGAAAAAAAATTTCAACTTTATTTTTTTGCATTTTCGAGATCACCGTGTTCAGAAACGTAAAGATCTGCAAAAAGTAAAATAAAAATTTCTGTGTCGGTCTGTCGGTCTGTCTGTCGTCAAATTTTGTCGATCGATTTGCTTCCGAGCCATCCAACCAATTACGACCAAATTTGGTATGGTGGTAGGGTTCACGGTGGAAAGGTGAAAATAAGGTTTTCGTCACGACCTATCAATCAGGAGTGCCACCACAAGAAAATAATACGGGATTTTTAAAAAATATTTTGTCTTGCGATATGTTATTTTAAAGGCCTTAAAAGGCTTTATCCAGAATAGGTAAAATTAATCTTCTATCTGTCGTCTGTCAAAAATCACAAGTTGTCAAAGTTGAAACTTTAAGAGTGAATAACTCAAGAAATGCTGAAGGGATCTTACCCAAATTTGGTACGTAGGTACATTGATCCTAAAGGATATGAGAGCATATGTAATCCTTCGATAGAAATCAGTAATGCAACATGAAAAAAATAAAATTAACTTTTTTGGCAAAAACATGAAAAAAGTTTTTGTCGATCGATTTTCTACGGCATTTCTGCGTCGATTGCAATCAAACTTATTGGACGTATGCCTCGTGGGCTGGAATGGTGAAAATAAGGTTTTGCCAGAGAAATCTTCACCAGGGCCACCACAATAAAATAAATAAAAAAAAATGAAAATGTCGTCGTATCTCCGGAAATGTTTAACCGATTCAGCTAAAATTTGGTGTGTCGATGGAGCTTTGAAAGTATAAGTATTGGTGAGAAAACAAACCGAGCCAATTGTAACAGGGCGGGGCAGGTCAGAAAATATTAACTGAAATCTTAATTTATATATTTTTTGTGAGAATTTGTCAGATGGCTGGCAAAAATAAAACAATATATCAAAATTTTAATAAACGTCATAATTTTGTGACATATGTGTCAAAATTAGGTTAATGTTGATTTGTATACCGAGTGCAGCATAAGAATTAAGTTTAGGGCTTGTAACAATTAATTTTAGAATACAAAAATAGGTGGTTCGGTGGGAAATATTTTATAATATCGTCGTACGGACTGACGGAACGTTACTTTATAAGTAAAAGGTTCTGCCACTAGGTAGCGACCAAGTTTAGGCTGTTTGTTAAATTTTTTCGCAAATGTTTTCAGAATCAGTAAATCGACAGTCAGTAATTTACAAAAATTTATTTTCGAAAAATCCGCTCGATGACCGAAAAAATTTGTTGTACCAATCTTGGAGAAATTTTATTTGTGACTTCTTACGGTATTATGTGACGTATATAAAAATTTTGGAAAAAATTCAGTGGCGTACAAAAATTAAAAATTTTTTCATTTTAGATTTTGTTAAAAAAACTTTTATAGATAGATTTAGGGTAGGGGTGATACATATGTATAGATATCTTTGCCAGGGCTACCGATATCTTTGTTAAGGCTACCACAATAGAAAACAAAAATGAACATTATGTCATCGTATCTCCGGACAAAATTTGGTGTGCTGGTGATTGGAGGTATTGCGGCAGAGTGTGACGATATTTTTTTTTTAATGAAAACGTAATACATACTACATGGTTTATTTAATTAATGCAATTTTAAAATTTCAACTATAGACATGACATACAAATTGAGCTTTTTTTCAGCAATAATTGAAGAGTTGGAAAAACTAAAAAGTAGAGTCGAGTCATTCGACGTACTTCAGAACTATTGGAAGAACACGTATGAAAAAAGACAGGCATTGTTAAAAGAAGATCGCTTATCTGTAAATGATTATTTTCATCTTTTTCCATGCCTTTCTAACGATGATTTTGCTATTGAACTAGTAAGTAACAAATTTTTGCAAAATATATCAATTACTTTTAATATATACTTTTCAGTTGAACAGAGATTTTTCGCAAATTTTTCCTGAAAAGGAAGGAAATTTAAGTAAAAATTGGCCTCAACTGAAAATCAAATTAATTAATTTGATAGATAGACAAAATAATATTAAGGACGTCGACGACTTAGCACTTAAGAAAGTGCTCAAAATTGTTAATTCTGGTATGTTTATTATATAATTTAATTTTTATTTAGCTTTTATATATATATCTTTTACCGATGTAATAATAATTTTAATTTTAAAAAATTGCTAGCCAAGATGCAATTATTTTGCATTTGATTCCTTATTTGACTGGGCACCCATATGTACAAATACCCGAAGAACAACAGGTTGAAAAAATCGGAGCCAAGCGAAAGCGAAAATTAACTAAACGCCGAGCTACAGCTCCAGAAAATCGCGAATCGTTTTTTATGGTGTCTGCAGTAAGTCTAAATTATCGGATGTTAATTAATTAGATTTAAATAAAATACATTTATTTCAGACAGTTGGGAATATTGACGAAGACATTCGCCTAAAAAAGGAAAAGTTATTAAAACTTGGATTGCCCCTTCAACCGTTGCCAATATTTATTAGAACTTTATCAAATATTGTGGATGCTTATGTTATGGTGGACGATATAAAATATCGTAAAAAAATCCAAACAAAGCAATCGATCTTACCTTCAAAATTTTCCACGCGGTCGACTGCGAATATCCAGCAACTTCTTTGTATTCTTGGTTACTGATTAAGAAATTTGGGTATGATATAGATATTACAGAGGCAAGTCTTTCTTTAAGCATGAAATCACTACTAGGTGATCTGAAAAATTGATAATAAGAACTTTTCTTTGTTTACTATTAATTAAATAAGTAGGTAGTAGTAATAATTACTAATATAAAATAAAAAATGTTTATTTGTTTTGATTGTAAGGAAACATTAACATCAAATTCCAAGTTGTTAGAACATGTCAAAATTGCGCATCCATTTTTAAAAGTTTACAGATGTTCAGAATACAGTTGCGAACATATTTTTTCGCGTTATTATAGTTTCTGGAAACACCGTTCACGAGATCATAAATTATCGTCTCCTGGTCTCAATTCTAAGACATCAACTAACAAGTTGAATTGTGACCCAAGTACATCATCCACATTAAATTTACCACATTCAGATTCAACTGAACAAGAACTATCCGATAAGTTAACAATGGAAGATAATGCTGATTATCTAAAAGAATATGACGTAGAATCCGATTTTGATGATTATCAAGTGGATTCTAATTTTGAAAAACCTATAGACCATAACACAGAATCTTATAACTTTAATGAAAAAATTGACGATATTGAAGACTCTCAAGTAGTTGATGTTGTGAACAATTATACAAAAACTTTAAAAAAAAATAAATAAATAAATAGAATGTTTGATAAATTAAAAAATCCGTTTAATAATTTATTATCAGAACATTTACAATTACAGTATTTTAAAGGTAACGGAACTCTAATTTATTCAATTCGCCATATTATCAATTATCGCAGTGAATATAAAAAAGACGGTGACGAAATGGCTATTAAGAAAATTCCCATCACAGCTGAATACATACCGATTCGTACAGTATTTGCCAAGTTGTTCAGTAATTTAGATTTTTATAATGAGGTCCTATCATATGTTAATTTTCTGTATGGATGTGATGATACAATCATATTTAATATTATTCAAAGTCGATTGTGGAAAGAAAAGAAAAAAAACTTGGGCGATAAACTGGTATTACCATTGATATTATTCTTTGACGAATATGAGACTAATAATCCCCTAGGCAGCCATAAAGGCATTCAAAAATGTAGTGCATTATATTTAAAAATTGCGTGCCTGCCTCCGAGTTTGCAATCGAAATTAAATTATATATTTTTATTAGGTTTATTTAACGCTATGGATAGAAAAGACCCGAATATCTTTAAACCCGCTGTGGAAGAATTACAATATTTAGAAACAATAGGTATAACAATTAACGTTAATGAAAAACCACAAACTGTTTATTTTAAGGTGATTGTTATCACCGGAGATAATTTAGGTTTACACCAAATATTCGGACTTGTTGAAAGTTTTAGAGCTTTAGTTTATTGTCGTTTTTGTTTAATCAACCGCGCAGATGTAAATAAATGTTTTCATGAATATGATTGTGAATTGCGAAATAAAATAAATTATGAACAAGGTTTATTAGAAAATAATTTTTAAAAAAACGGGAATTATAAAAGGAGGTGTATTTAAGGATTTAGATGATTTTCATATGACCGAGAATATAGTAGTTGATTACATGCACGATTTATTAGAGGGCGTATGTCAATACGATTTAGGTAAAATATTTTATTATTTTATCAATAAAAACAATCCATTCTTTTCGAATGATTCTTTCAATTCTCTAAAAGATGGTTTTGATTATATTTATAAGGATAAACAGAACAAGCCAACAAGTTTGACTGAAACTCACTTAAAAGTTAAAAATTATGCTATGTCTGCATCAGAAATGCTTACTTTAGTTCGTAATTTACCATTAATTATTGGACATTTAATTCCTGAAGATTGTGAACATTGGGAATTAATTATTTTAATGAATCAAATCATTTATTGTGTAACTGAGAAATATTGTCATCGTTCAGCCCATCATTATCTTGAAACTATTATAACCGAATATTTAACTTTATTGCAAAAATTATTTCCTGGTTCTTTCAAACCAAAACATCATTTCCTTGTGCATTATGTACTGCAAACTATAGTAATGCAAACTATTGGACCTCTTTCCCATGTTGGATGTATGAATTTTGAGCGAAAACATAAATCTGGTAAAACCACTGCAATAAGTTCATTGAGTCGTGTAAATATCTTGTACACCATAGCATTTAAAGAGCAATTAATGTTGAATTATCAAATTGATTCAACCTCAAACTTACCCCGAATTTGAAACTGGTCGTATAAAAACGCTAGATATTTCTAAACTTGATGATTATTTGTTGTTTCAAGGTTTATTAAACAATGAAATTTCTCTTAATAAAATTTCAATTACTTCATCAATATCATGTGATAACAATATGTTAACATCGGGATCAATTCTTATGATACCTTCCGAAGATATTCCTAATTTTTACTCAATTTGTCATTTAATAATATCTAATACGGATAAAGTGATAGCTATCGTAAAAAAAATATCGTATTCATACGATTATCACTTTTTGACTTACTAAGTAAAAGATTACTTTATAGACTATGAAAGACTGCCATGGACAATAATAAAACATGCATATCGTCGGTGTAATTAGCAAAATGCGTAACTCCAACTGTTGGTCAAAATGACATTTTTGTGCTATCTGTTGGGAAAAAAATCAACGAATTTTTCGGAAAAATGCCTAAGTTTAAATAAATTTCGCTAGCAATAGATTACGAATTTTGAATAGTTCGTAACTCCAGCGCGCCAAATTATGATTTGCATTTTTCGTATCTCCTGTCAGTCATACATTGTTTTAACGTTGCGGTGGGTTTGTTGTACACACTTACGGCTTATTTGTGAATTTGGGTGTTAGCATTGTGATAAAATATACGCGGTACATTATAACATTAATAAAAGGTAATTATAATAATTATACTCAAGTTTTTTTTTTCATGATTTTTCAAAATCCTTCCAAAACTAGAATCACACTATTGCCGCGCTAGTTCTACCAAACTATATTTAGAACCTATTTGGGAATCTAAAGCACAGCTATTCAAAGAATATAAAGATGGATTTTGCAAACAAAATAATGTAAAACCACTTTCCCGTGCCACATTTTCAAAAAGATTTGATGATATGAATTTATCACTTCATCGGCCTAAGAAAGATAGATGTGTGTGTTGCATTCGAAACACACAATTTGTCTGAAGTAGAATATAATAATCACATTGTATTAAAAAATGAAGCACGATCTGAAAAGGCTAAAGACAAGCTATCGAATAATGAAGTCTTCACAATGGACTTACAATCCGTTTTATTGTGCCCGAAATCAAATGTATCGTCTCTGTATTATAAAACTAAGTTGGCAGTTCATAATTTTACGGTCTATGACATTAAAAGGCTTCAAGGTTATTGTTTCTTGTGGAACGAGTCTGAAGGATCTTTAACAGCTAACGAGTTTTCATCAATTATAGTTCATTTTCTGCTCACTTTTATTGCTGCTCACCCATGTGATAATAATGTTGAATTCATACTATACAGTGATGGATGCAACTATCAAAATCGTAACGCAGTATTGTCCAACGCATTACTTAATTTAGCAATTCAAAAAAATGTTACAATAATTCAAAAATACCTCTACAAGGGACACACACAAATGGAAGCCGATAGTATGCATTCAACAATTGAAAAAAAAATCAGAAAGAAGAAGATCAATGTCCCTGCAGACTATGTGGATATTTGTAAAATTGCATGTCAAAAAACTATATATTCGGTGGAATATTTAGATCATGCATTTTTTAAAAATTTTGATGAGTCAGTAAAGTTTTATTCTTCAATTAGACCAGGAAAAAGAACAGGTGATCCTGTGGTGACAGATATCAAAGTCTTAAAATACACAAAGGACGCCGTGTTTTATAAATTAAGACATTCTTATTTGGAATGGATTGAGCCACCTGCGCGAATCAACTCTAAATCCAAAAGTGTGCCTTTTGAGTCAATGGTTTCTTTGTATGATGACAGATTAAGGATAAAAAAAGAAAAATATCAACATTTGCAGCAACTTAAATGCAGCTTAGAACCTGATTATCATAGTTTTTATGACAACCTTCCACATTTTTGAATTATAGTGAT
Source organism: Cantharis rufa (assembly GCA_947369205.1). Taxonomy (NCBI): domain Eukaryota; kingdom Metazoa; phylum Arthropoda; class Insecta; order Coleoptera; family Cantharidae; genus Cantharis; species Cantharis rufa. The sequence continues at coordinate 36,457,258 of OX376303.1, forward strand.
AAATTGTAATGTTTATATAAGAAATTGTATTTTTTAATAATAATATCGTTTTCTAGTTTAATATGAGTTTTTGTTGTTCGTTACTACGAAAAGTACGTATGTCCAAAAAGTACTGCTTATTTTGTTGGAAAATGGCGTAACTCCATTTATTTATATCTAAAACTTAATTTTCTATATAAAAACAAGTCAAATGTGTTTCAAAATCAATTTTATGTAATACAAATTTTATTTTGTTTTAATACTCAAGTCCTAAATTTTTTTAAACAGTTTTATTGCTCTCCTGAAAGTTACGCATTATGGAGTTAGGCACTTTGCTAATTACATCGACGATATGTAACATTCAAAACCCGTTTAGGAAATGAAAATATTTATATTGCCAAAAGATGGTCTTAAGCTGCATCCTCATTAAAACGGCACTTCAAGCGGACACTTTGATATTGAAAAAAAAATTACAATGTACGAGGGTAGATTGAAAAGTTTCCGGAATTGGCAAGAGATGGCGCGCGTATCGCGAAATTTTTATGAGGGTTGACAAGGTGAACTTATTTTAGGAAAGCTGTCTAATTTTCAGACAAATACGTTGTACAGTTTTTGTTTACTAGGCAGTTTTGTGAAGCAAGTCAGGCACTTTTGCAAAAATGGATAAACACGAATTTCGTGCAGTCATCAAACATTTCTGGATGGATGGGAAAACGGCGACGAAGATTCGAGATATTTTGCAGAAAGTTCATGGTACCTCCACACCTTCATTTTCGACTATCAGTTTCTGGGTAAGCGAGTTCAAACGTGGCCGTACGAGCACCAAGGATGAACCACGTAGTGGACGTCCAAAACGGCCACAAATGAGGAAATGGTCGACAAAGTCCATGATCTCGTGTTAGCCGATCGTACAGTGAAGTTGCGCGAAATAGTAGAGACCACGGGCATCTCATATGAACGTGTGCAAAATATCGTGCGCAAACATTTGGGCATGAGGAAGCTGTCGGCGCGATGGGTGCCGCGTTTGCTTACTGTGGACAATAAGGGAAATCGTGTGACCACTTCAAAAGAGTGTTTGGCCCTTTTGAAGCGTAATCCAACGGATTTTTTTCGCCTATTCGTGACCGTGGACGAAACATGGATCCACCACTACACACCAGAGACCAAGCAGCAGTCAAAATAGTGGACTTTTCCAAGCGAATCTGCTCCGAAGAAGGCAAAGACTGTCCCATCAGCCGGAAAGGTCATGGCCACCGTTTTTTGGGATTCGCAAGGTGTGATCCACATCGACTCTTTGCAGACGAGAAGAACGATCACGGGGCAATACTACAGCGATTTATTGGATCAATTCGACGGCGTATTGAAGGAGAAACGGCCGCGTTTGCAGCGAAAAAAAGTGCTCTTTCACCACAACAACGCGCCGGCCCATTCATCCCGAATCGCCACGGCAAAATTGGTTGAATTGGGCTACAAGGTAGTGCCGCACCCCCCCTACTCTCCAGACCTGGCCCCGTGCGACTTCTTTTTGTTCCCAAACATGAAGACTTGGCTCGGGGGCAAGCGCTTCACGTCAAATGAGGAGGTCATCGCCGCCACAAACGCTTATTTTGCAGAGTTCCCAAAATCATATTTCTCTGAGGGCTTAAAAAAGTTGGAGCACCGTTTGCAAAAGTGTATCGCCCTACAAGGAGACTATGTTGAAAAATAAAAACAAAAACCTGTTCAATTACTGCGTTTTCTTGCCCATTCCGGAAGCTTTTCAATCTACCCTCGTAGTAAGTACCACAACCAAATTCAACATTGGGAGTCTTTATGAGAACGTAGTTTTCAAGTTTTTTTTTTTAATTGTTAAATTTTATAAAAATTGTATCTATAGTTTGAATAATATATTTTGATAATAATATAGTGACTCATTTATTTATCTTTAATAGATTTACGTAATTTACAATAATTATGTAAATTAAATAACACTAGCATTTTTAATTTTTTATTGGTTAAATTTTTTGGTTAAATTGTTTGGTTAAATTGGTTAAATTGGATTGGTTAAATAGCTACAATTAAAATCTTCATCTTGAATGTGCGATTATTACTAAGTTAGTATAAAAAAATTCATATACTAGTTTATGTATATTTATTAAATTAGTTTAAAAAGATTCATATATTTAGTTTAAAAAAAATTACTATTCATAATATACTATTAACACATGATCATATATCATTTGTTATAATTCGTTACTTTTAATTTTTACTAAACGGAATATGAAATTTTATTTTATGATTTGTAGTACTTATTAACCTACTTTTTAATATTTCGTATTTGATTTATACAATTTACTATACGTTATAGTAGAGGCTCCAACATTAGCATTAGAAAAATTACTAAACGCATTTTAAAATGTACTTATTTTAATATGAATTGTTCAAATATTTCTTAGTCGTTTCAAGATTACAATCTAAATTTAGTAATTTTTCTTATTTTTTTTAGTAAAAATTACTATAATTTTTTCTCCGTGTACAGAAACTTCTAAAATTATTTCTGCATTATATAATAATTCATTAGTTCCTCGAAATGTAGTATAATTTGTTGTTAAAACCATATGTTCCTTCTTAAAAGATTGCTATATTCCCAGCATACAACAAAATATTGTAAATCATTTAAAAACCAATGATTGCAATATTGATGTCAAAACTCTGAATCAAATTAAATCTGCTCTACTCTACTCCGGATCCTTTTGCAGATTTCAACACAAAATATAATAGCTATTTACAGTCGTGTTGCAGAAAGTTGAACATTGCGGTTGAGTAAGCAATATATCAGAACGAGCGTTTAGCGAATTCTGATAGCTTACGAAACCGCAATGGAACTTTCTGCGCGAGTCACTGTATTTAGCTTTACGTTCAAGACAGGTCCTTTACAAAAAAAACATAAATTATGCTTTAAAAAGTAACGTTTATATAATTTATAAAGGTTAATAGAAATGAGACGCGACATGACAACGGAAGTAAATAATACTCTTATCTATTAAGGCCGTCTTACACGAGGGGATTTTTTCATGCGATCTATCGCCGCAACTTGTCGCATCAACTTATCGCCTCGTGTAATACAAAATCGCTCAGGCGATTAGTCCCTGCAACTTTGCGCACGTACGATTTTTTGAATTAACACGTTAGGGGTCGGTAAATCGGATACCTAAGGTTAAAGATTTCTTAATGCTCTTTAGGAACTTTTAGCGCTTGGTGAAAACCAAATTTGACATAAGAGTTTCTTATCTCAAAGTTAGGGAATTTTTAATGTTAGGAATTGTTGGTGAAAACGGGCATTAAAATTCCAAATAAATTTAAGAAGGAAGACGGTAAATTAGTTTCTTAATAAACTAAAATTCATCTAAACTAGATCATATTTTTTTTAGGTAAGGCAGGTAGAAAATGGCTGCAGTCTTTTTTACGAAGAAACCCTGATATCAGAGTGCGAAAGGCAGAGAATATTTCTGTCGCTAGAGCTACAGGAATGTCAAGGGATGATGTAAATAAATATTTTAACCTTCAAAGGCGCGCGGTCATTTGGAACGGCAGCGGTCGCGCGTAACCTTAAAGACTTATTATAGATTTTAAGAATTCAAAGCTCCAAATAATTAAATAACTATTTATAATTTATAATTAAAACAATTATCATTCGGTTGATAATTCGTCGCCTGAGAATCAGAGTATTCTATATCAATTTTTTTTGATAAATTGAGTTATTTATACCATTGTATTCTATGTGGGTTTCTCTATAGTACAATGAAATTTCGAATAATAGTGCATGCTTATCTCGTGAAATATCGCGGAGACAACAAAAAAAATGCAAATTTTAAAGTATTTTTGTAGACACATAAAAGCCATCAAAAAGCATCCAAACATTGAACATATTGGCCATATTTACTTCGAAGCAGGGCATAGTTTAATGGAATGTGACTCTATTCGCCAAAAAATATATACAACGGCAAAAAAACTGCCAGTATACAGTACTCCACCAGTACTGTTGTACCCACTACAACAGAACCGAAACGCACCAAAAAAAACAGCGCCCTTCAATGTTTCTTCGTTAGTGCATGGTGATGTTGTTGATTTTAATCCCAACAAGGACAGCTTTATGGCTGCTGAAAGTAAAACCTTGTTGCATTTCAGAAAAACCGTGTGGTTCCGATACACCAGGGATGAACCACATCATCAAGTTGTAATCAAGACAGCGTATCTTGGAGATGCCACTTTTCACACTTTTCACGTGCCTCGGCTGCGCCTCGTGATATACGAACCACCTCCCATTTAATATGCCGTTTAAACTCCTCGTTAAATAATATACTATTATATTTTTTGTAATAGACTTGATAAGGTGTAAAACATGTCGTCAGAATAATAAAATAACAATAACATCTTACAAACGAAGAAGTACATTCTTAGAAGAATTTAATAGAGCCCCCAGGTATATAACCCTCACTTTATCTCGAGTTGCTAAATTTGTATTTTGTAATAAATATGTTTTTGATTAATCTGTGGCAGTTTCATTTATTCCATAGTAAGGCATGGATAGGCAAATGAATCAAGAACGATGTGATAAATTCATTAGATTTATTAGTCTTGTATTTTTTATGGGACCTTAAAAACAAAATGGGAGGCCACATTAGGCCGTTTCCTCTAAAATACTACAGACTGACTCAATATTTTTATTAAAAAAATACATGTTTAGTCGCAGAAAAAGCGTAGTACATAACTCAAGTTGTACAACTATTACACGTTCTTAGAAATTGCTCGCTGCTTCACAGCTTGTAAAGCAACTTTCACTCGTATTTAATGTGCTTCTTACAACTCTCATTACGTAATATATTATTAAAACTAATAATAAGAAATATAAGAAAACCTTATAATTTATTCTTCTTTAATTGTTGTTAAGTTGAGTTGATGAGATTAATTGTAAATTGTAATATTTGTCAGTTTCGTTGACATTGATGCAGTCGACATGATAGCATCCTTTACAAATTGACACGTATGTATCACATAAAAATAGTATTTTATGTAATAAGTACGCAAAACACGGTTTTGGCGGACGAATCGAAATTTTCCGGACGAGGCGCAAGCCGATAGGCAGGGCGGCCCTAAAGGGTATCCATGCTGCGATTGCCCCCCGTGTTCTAAGGGCACACGATACAGCCGGACGACGCATGGTTGGATAGATATGATTTCCTTTGACGACTGGTTTAAGTCCTGTTTCCTCCCTCACGCTAAGAGACTACAAGGGAGGAAGGCACTCATTGGGGACAATTTAAGTTCCCATTTCAGCTCTACAGTTCTGCAAACGTGCCGAGAAAATGAAATTGACTTTGTTTGCTTGGTTCCAAACTCAACACAATTGCTACAACCGTTAGATGTGGCCTTCTTTAGGCCGTTCAAGAAAGCCTGGAGAAATGTTCTTATGAGTTATAAGAAAAAAAAACCCAAAACCCCGGGAATACCAAAGGATATCTACCCCCGTCTGCTCAAGGATGGATTGGATGCAATGGATTCCATTGTGAACAAAGACACGAAAGATGCAGGCATCAGTCATAATTTAAAAAGTTGATTTCGAGCCTGCGGAATTTTTCCATTCAGCCCAGAAGCTGTTCTCAAAAAAATCCCGGGATCAGCTGAGCCAGTAAATGAGCCGGACGTCGATCCCTCTTTCGACCAACCCGATAAAATAGATTTGCTGATAGGATCACCTGCGTTTTTTGAACTTCTGTGCGTGGGACAAAGGAATTTGGGGCCCAACCTTCCTTTGTTGCAAAAAACTCATTTTGGATGGGTTGTAGCTGGTCCTACTACCACGGCGTTGACCACTCAAGTGCAATGCCATCTTAGCACCAATCTTGACATACAAGAACAACTTGCGAATTTCTGGGAGATTGAAAGCTACCCGGAAGACAGAGTATTTTCTGCCGAAGAAAAGGCCTGCGAGGCACACTTCGTGAAAAATACTATCAGAAATTCTGAGGGCAGATTTATAGTAACAATTCCGTTCAAGGATACACCCTTACTTTTAGGCGACTCTTTATTTGTTGTAAGGAAGCGTTTTTTGTCGATGGAGAAGCGTCTACAAATTAACTCTGAATTGCAAATACAATATCGTGCGTTCATGCAGGAATATTTGGATTTAAACCATATGTCCTTATCTAAAACTTCCTGCGAAATTTCCTATTATTTACCGCATCACGGCGTATTGAAAGAGGATAGCCTCACCACAAAATTGCGCGTAGTATTGAACGGCTCATCCTCAACTACTACTGGCCACTCCTTAAATAGCTTGCAAATGATTGGACCCACCATCCAACAGGATCTATTTACAATTTTATTACGATTTAGACAGCATCTCTACGCTATTTCACGGAGAGAAATCTGTAATCACTAGTTATGAATAGTGTCTTCATAAATTACACATTTAATAAAATTTATAAAATATGAATTATATTAAGATATTATGCGTAATACTCATACAATATTCCGAAGTGTGCAGTTTGTATGCGTTAGGTATATTCATGTGTTATGAATACGATTTATAAATGTAATAAAGTTATGAATTGTTTTCATAAATAACAAAAGCACATGGTAAAAGCTATGTTCAGCTTTTCCTAGCTACAAAATATGAGTCCGATTCCGATATTACCCATTATATATAGATATATATGTATATTGGTAATATGTTACCTATATTGTAGAACTATATTGTTCTACATAGTATGTAGAATAAAATATTAAAGTAATATTTATTTTATAGTTAAAATATTGGTACAATATTGATTGCCAATAAAGCACCAATATGTGGTTAACTTAATAAAATGTGCATAAATCAGTAATTATTATATTTTTATATTATGCCGAGGGGTAATTTGCAAAAGAAAAATGAGGAAAATTGGGAGGTACATTAAATAATAAAATAAAAATCAACGTAAAAGTTGGATTGTGAATTACTTATCGCATTCCGCTGAATTAGTTATCACTGGCTATGATTAATGTTCATAAATTTTTTATTTAAATGTGCTTAGGCCAATAATAATTATTCTTTAAACACATATACTATGATTAACTAATCTTAAATTATGAAGAGTCAGTTTTATATTATGATAAATTATCAAAACGTCCCATAAGCAGTTAGTGCAGTTATTATGTGCATTTATAACTTGTACCATCAGCCCGCGTTATCAACTGGTTTAAGGTAAGAAAATTATTATATTATCATATTATACTTCTATTTTTTGAGTTCTAATTTTTGTGTCCTAATTTGTAAATGTTGATTATTTTTTGCAAAATATACATAAGATAGAAAAGATTAGTATAACACCTTAATACACAAATTTAAAATTCTTGCGTAAACTAAGATAAAATACACATTAGGTAGTATGCATTTGCATGATGTGCATAAAATTAATTTGCCATTTTTTTTTAATGTGTGCATGCAATGTATTTTTATTTAAGCTTGGATTAGAATTTAGTATACATACAATATACATAAGTCGATATCTATAGTTTTATGTAACAATGGGTGACAGGGATAATAACCAAATTACTAGTGATGGAGCAGATTCTAATATCGAAATTGAAACCATTAATAATACTAGTAAGAAAATGCACATTCCTGATTCTTACTAACCAATTAACCTTTTTGATTGTTTTGAAAAAAAGAAAAAAACAAACAGTATAACAGGGTTTTTATTTAAAAACGGATCTACTTTTAATAACTCCATAGAAATTTTCAAAAAAGGTAGATTTTAATAATTTTTAGTTTTGAGAATTTCTCTTCGTCTAACTAAAATAAAGTTACGGAAGTTCAATATTCAAATGAGCGTTTTTAAATTAACACCCTCTATATACAATAATTTTAATTGATGATGCTTAAAATTAAGTGTATATTACCATTGTAAGGTTTTAATTTGGGAGATTCAACTCTACTTCTAAATATTAATGATATAGAAGGATTAAACAAAGATAACGATTTGATTTTATTGTTATCAAAGTATTCAATGGAAAGTTTTTTCATATATTTTAAAGGTTTGTTCTTCATATACTGAATAATATTTGTAGGAGCATAAATCACCTAGGTATTTTTCTAGAAAGAGGTATAACGATGGATTGCTTCCAGTGGATCAAGGAAGACGATTTAAAAGAAATATTCGGTATGAACTACGGCGCACGAATAAAATTTCGAGGTCTAGTTAATGACTGGAGAACTTCAAATGTAAGACACATTGTAACTTTGAAATAGTCTAAATTTTTGGATACAATATTGTAGATACTATACTATTGAGTTTTATTGATTTAGGGTTTCCCTGTAATACCATGCTGCTGTGTAAATGAACGAGAAAATATGTTGGAACTGCCAATAGAAGATGCAAGAAGTTCAAGTGTTTCTTCCAAGTCAACATCAACGACTTTTTCAATTTCGTCATCGACAGTTTCGAATATATTTGTAATAACAAAATATTTAAATGTTTTGCAAATTCTGATTATATTATTTTGTTTTAGAATATTGATACATTTTTAGAAACTGATGTTGGAAAGAAATTGAAAAAAATATATGAAGACAATAAAAAGTTTCTAATGCCGGAAAAGGAAGTACTGGTAAAAAATATTGTAAAGCATTACATTGATAAAAATATTCCAATGACGTTAAATACATGTCAAGATATCGCCATCCAAATTTGTAACAAATTTGAAAATGAACCGATGGTATTTCATCATAGTTTCTTTGTTTAAAAAAATGGTAATGATATTGATGTTTGTAGGAATATTATTTTGTTAAAAAATCAAAAACATCATCGGGAAGATTATATAATAGATACCGATCTGAATCCAGTTCTTTCAAAAGGTCCGGATTGTTTACAGGGTCCTTAAGAGAAAAAAGAAAAAATCGTACCATAAGTATTATATTACTCTTTATAGTAAATAGTTATCATATTTATCTTGTATTTTATTCAAAAATTCAGCTGAAGAATGTCCAATCGAAGATACAAATAATACGATTGATATAACAAATCAAATTGAGGAGAAGGAATGGCTCAAAACAAGGAGTTCTCCATGGAACGTTGTTGAATTGAAATGGAAGCAAACTTTTAATATAAGACGAAAGGATGTAAAAAGTACTTCTGTTTCAATTAACAAAGTATTTGAAGAATGGCCATTATTCTTACATAGCACTGGTAGTCGTCTGGTAAGTTTTGCATTCGACTTTGTAACAGCGAATCTCGACCTTTTAGGACTTGAGCTATTTTATTTGATTTTTTTTTTCAGATTGATATAGATTTCGAAATGATATTTCCTGGAAAATCAAATGTTTTCTTCGATAAATGGAATTCGGTGGAGTTTAAGTTAGTAGAAGCATGCAAGAAATGTAATAAATTTCCAGCTGCAAGTGACATCTTGGAAAATTTATCGAACAACCCTGGTGAGAATTATACCTACATAGATAGAGGTAGTTCTAAATCTTGTTAGCTTTGAAATAAACTGCGCGAAATTATGTACTACAATAACCGTTACACTTTATATATTATAACAAGTAAAAACTATTGATCAATAATAATTATTGATCTATTGGAGCTATATTTGTCGTTTGTTCATTCTAAGGCCATAAGGTCATGAGATATGGAACTACCTTTACATATACCGGTTGTTCGTTTCCAAACTACCCAGTCGAAGTAACTTCTTTTTTTGAAAAGAGATTGTAAAAACAAAAATCACGTCGATTTATATCAAATTTGTTCAAAAAAGAAGGTATTTCTACTGGATAGTTTGGAAATAAATACTCGGTATTTATTATAACCATTTTAATGTGAAATACATAAATACTCTCAATTGTACAGTTTATGCAAGGATTGAAAATTGTAGCTTTCATGAATATACGAGTACCTACTTTAGAAGTACATATAAAAAATAATTTATTGTAAATAATTTAATATGTATACATACATATGTACATACACATAATGTGTATATTGTATGGTGAGGTCACCTCTGGAATTTTTTCAAAAACAGTTAGTCATTATAGGATAAGAAAAAAACTTATTTGATTATTTGATCACAAAAGCCTAAACATATAATCAAATGGTGATGGTAGCATTTTCCGAAAATTTTGGCATCCTTAAAAGTTGACTCCAAAATATAGATTTTTTTTAATAAAAATCGAAAATGATATTGTTGAAAATTTTCTTAATTTTTAGAAGAAAAAACTGTTTTGAATTAATTAGAAAGCTGTTTGAACACTTGTGATTTTATTTATTTGTTTTATTTTTACTATTTTTAGTAAAATTGTTTAAAATTTAATTTTATTGAAATAAGTTTTCGAATATAATTATTTTACACAATTTACTTATTTTTGAAAAACCTTTTCAGCAATATCATTTTTGATCTCTCGTGCTATTAGAAAATCTGCAGTTTTCAATATTTTGGAACACGTTTAGGGTATCAACATTTTCGAGAAATGCTAATATAATCTTTTAATTTTTTACCTCCAATCAATTTTAAAAAAAAATTGGAGGTATGGTAATCGAAAAAAAATTTCAACTTTTTTTTTTTGCATTTTCGAGATCACCGTGTTCAGAAACGTAAAGATCTGCAAAAAGTAAAAAAAAAATTTCTGTGTCGGTCTGTCTGTCTGTCTGTCGGTCGTCAAATTTTGTCGATCGATTTGCTTCCGAACCATTCAACCAATTACGACCAAATTTGGTATGGTGGTAGGGTTCACGGTGGAAAGGTGAAAATAAGGTTTTCGTCGCGATCTATCAATCAGGAGTGCCACCACAAGAAAATAATACGGGATTTTTTAAAAATATTTTGTCTTGCGATATGTTATTTTAAAGGCCTTAAAAGGCTTTATCCAGAATAGGTAAAATTAATCTTCTATCTGTCGTCTGTCAAAAATCACAAGTTGTCAAAGTTGAAACTATAAGAGTGAATAACTCAAGAAATGCTGAAGGGATCTTACCCAAATTTGGTACGTAGGTACATTGATCCTAGTGGATATGAGAGCATATGTAATCCTTCGATAGAAATCAGTAATGCAACATGAAAAAAATAAAATTAACTTTTTTGGCAAAAACATGAAAAAAGTTTTTGTCGATCGATTTTCTCCGGCATTTCTGCGTCGATTGCAATCAAACTTATTGGACGTATGCCTCGTGGGCTGGAATGGTGAAAATAAGGTTTTGCCAGAGAAATCTTCACCAGGGCCACCACAATAAAATAAATAAAAAAAAATGAAAATGTCGTCGTATCTCCGGAAATGTTTAACCGATTCAGCTAAAATTTGGTGTGTCGATGGAGCTTTGAAAGTATAAGTATTGGTGAGAAAACAAACCGAGCCAATTGTAACAGGGCGGGGCAGGTCAGAAAAATTATAGAAAATATTAACTGAAATCTTAATTTATATATTTTTATGAGAATTTGTCAGATGGCTGGCAAAAATAAAACAATATATTCAAAATTTTAATAAACGTCATAATTTTGTGACATATGTGTCAAAATTAGGTTAATGTTGATTTGTATACCGAGTGCAGCATAAGAATTGAGTTTAGGGCTTGTAACAATTAATTTTAGAATACGAAAATAGGTGTCGGTGGGAAATATTTTATAATATCGTCGTACGGACTGACGGAACGTTACTTTATAAGTAAAAGGTTCTGCCACTAGGTAGCGACCAAGTTTAGGCTGTTTGTTAAATTTTTTCGCAAATGTTTTCAGAATCAGTAAATCGACAGTCAGTAATTTACAAAAATTTATTTTCGAAAAATCCGCTAGATGACCGAAAAAATTTGTTGTACCAATCTTGGAGAAATTTTATTTGTGACTTCTTACGGTATTATGTGACGTATATAAAAATTTTGGAAAAAATTCAGTGGCGTACAAAAATAAAAAATTTTTTTCATTTTGGATTTTGTTAAATAAACTTTTATAGGTAGATTTAGGGTAGGGGGTGATACATATAGATATCTTTGCCAGGGCTACCGATATCTTTGTTAAGGCTACCACAATAGAAAACAAAAATGAACATTATGTCATCGTATCTCCGGACAAAATTTGGTGTGCTGGTGATTGGAGGTATTGCGGCAGAGAGTGACGACATTTTTTAACCCTCTACGCCTAACAGTTTTTGAAATGCTAATTTCTGATAAGGTAAACCTTGTATATCATAATCAAGGTTCCGCCGAGGCAAGTTAATATTTTGTAACCCCCTACTTTGAATCTTGATAACTTTCTATCTATTTTTATTTATATTTTCTAGTACACATACTGTTTATTTCTAGATTTACGTCGCTATAGTTTAACTAAAGTATTGCAAGGAGTGGTAAAACCTAAAGGTCGTAAGAAAATAGGCAATAAAGTATGGAAAGTTAGTATTGGAGATGCTTGGAAGTCTTATAGTTCCGAAGTGAGAACAGTGGCAGATATATGTACAGTTATAAACAAACGAAAACAATTTTGTATTGAAAGAAAAATTACCTTACAACCATTTCTGATAGTAATAGGAGATCACGAAGAAGAAAATCTACAGTTTGCTTTGGTAACAGATAATATAACCTATTTATACAGTAATTTTCTACAAGCTTTTGATGCATATTTTAAAATATTCTTCGTATTAGATCTGCAATATTCATTTGAAAACAAAGAATTTTGGCAGTTTGTACAGTCGTATTTTTATAACATAGACTCTGACAAAGTTGTATTTCCCAATTTGAGTGATTTTATTAACATTTTAGAGATCTAATTATGTATAAGTGCTTTATATGTAAAGTAACATTGACGACAGTAGACGGGTTGATAAAACATTTAAAATTGATACATGATTTGAGAAAAAAAAATAGTGAACTTGTTTGCTCACAGGGCAATTGTTCTTCTACATTTTATGACTTTACGTGTTATAAAAGACATATTGTAAAATGTAAATATATCGAAAACAACTTTCCTTTGAACGATCAAGCTCCTATACAATCAATAGTTGCAATGCAATCTTTCGAAAAACGTGAATTTCTGTGCAACGATAATACATCAAGTGGTTACTCAGGTGATTCTAATAATATGGAAAATAATCATGAAAATTTTGGATTTGAAGAAAATATTATTAGTTCGGAAAAAATTAATAACATTTTAGAAAATCTAAAATTTTCATCATTATTGTTTGTTAATAAACTTTTTTGTGAGAGTCATTTGACAACAAAAATTATCGAAAACATATTGCATCACTTTACTGAAAATATAATGAAAACAATTTGTGAATCATTAGTTGAATTATTAAATCCAATATTGGATGAAAAAAACAATTTAATTTTAAAGAATTTATTGCTTTTATGCTCTGAACCATTCAAAGGTATCAGTACTGAGTATTTGCTTTTGAAAACAATGAGCGAAATGGGATTTTATAAACCACCCAAAAAATTTGAAATTGATTCATCTGTAAGTCAAATTTATAAAAAGGGAAAAAGCACTCTAGCCAATAAAACATCTGAAGGAGTACTTATGCCCATTACTCATCAAATTCAACTTTTTTTTGAACAGAAAGATATTTTAAAAGAGACCGTTGCATATACAAAAAGATTAATAAAAGAACCCAATGGGAAAATTGAAAACTTTGTTCAAGGCAAAGTTTGGAGGGAAAAATTAAAGCATTTTTCAAATGATCAAATCGTATTACCTATCATTTATTATTATGATGACATTGAAATGGGGAACAGTTTAGGTAGTCATTCTGGAAAACAATCTATAGCTGCATTTTATTACCATTTTCCAAGTTTACCTGTTAACTGTATGTACGTCTTTGGAAAATATATTTGTGGCAATGCTTATCAAAAGTACTTATATAAAAAAGTTTAAAATTTCTAAAATTTTAGCAAATTTTGTAGAAATATTAAGAGAACTTGAAAATGGAATAGAAATTAAAACTACATATGGAACATTTAAAGTATATTTTGTTACGGGATTAATTATAGGTGATAATTTAGCACTAAACAATCTTCTCAGTTTCTCGGGATCGTTTAGTCATAATTTTCCTTGCAGGCTTTGCAAAATTTCAAAATTAGATTTCAATAATGTATTAGTAGAAAACGAAAATATCATCAGAAGTTTAGATAGTTATGAAACAGATGTTCAAAAAAATGATTATAAAAGTACAGGTATTAAAGAAAATTCCATATTGAATAATTTAAAATTTTTTCATGTTACACAAAACTTTTACACAGATATAATGCATGATTGCCTTGAAGGCTGCATCAAATTTGGTTTAGTAGACTGTTTAAATTATTTTATAAATGAAGAGAAACTTTTTTCTTTAGAGATTCTAAACAATAAAATTAAAATGTTTGATTACGGAGAAATTGAATTGAAAAACCGACCTTCTGGAAATATTAAATCTGAACATTTAAAAAACAATAAACTTCATTTTTCTGCGAGAGAAACTTACAGTTTCTTGCAACATTTTACCCTGTTAGTAGGAGAATTTGTTTCTAAATCTAATAATGTTTGGAAATATGTTTTAAAGTTAAAGGAAATGATGGATTTTTTACTTAAAGATGAATTTACCAATGTAGATTTAATTTGCTTGACATCTATTATTAAAGAACATCATGTGCTATATTTACAATGTTTCCCAAATAAGAATTTAAAACCGAAGCATCATAATATTGTTCATTATCCCTCGGCAATTAAAGCAGTTGGTCCTCTTAGGCATTTGTGGTGTATTCAAATAAAAATTTGAAAGAATATTCAAAAGTTTCTTACTCGAGAATAAATTTGGAATACTCAATCGGAAAAAAATTTTCAATTAAATTTTCAAATAATATTTTAAGTAAAAAAGATCCATTTAAAAGTATTGATAATTTTAAAGATGCGAAATCCGATTGTATAAAAAATGCAGATTATTTTTCCAACAAAATTGAATTTCCATTTAATATTGAAGAAACTGTTACTAGATTCAATCGAGTTGATTATAGAGGAACTTGCTTCAAAATAGGATACTATATTTTCTTAAACGAAAAAGTTTACAAAATTGTAGATTTTGTTAAAGCAAACGAAGATAATATATACTTGGTAATGAATGAATACACGATTAATGGATTTAATAAGCATTTATTAAATATACTACGTGTATATGATTAATGAACCTATTAAAAAATTTATTTGTATTAATTTTCTCCAACTTCAATATAAAAAACCGTTTTTGTTAAATCAACTTCCCGGTGACGGAGGAAAATCTTTCGTGGTTAGTAACATGTAACATTACTTTTTTAAATTGTTGCTCTTTAAGACCCATGTTCTGTTTAAATTTTGTTTTTATTTAAGTTTTATTTATTTAAGTATAATGTTTTAATGTTTTATTTTTTATAATAATATAATATATTTATTACATATTACTATTATATTATTATGTACCTATTATTAGTTATGCATTAGTATTTAAGAAATTAAACATTATTTTATGTAATTACTCTTGTGTTATATATATTGCAATGATAAGCGCCTTACCTTTATGTTGGTTGTCACTTGTAGTGATAAGCGTTCGATACTATTGAACGATGAATTATGATTTATTTCTTTTTTTATTTAACTGAGCAAATGAACATTTTACAAAATTGTCGGCTTGATATGTTCTCCTTCACCCTGTACATTAGCTTGGACTGTTGAACACAACCTAAGAATTTGACAGCTGCTTGTTAAGATTTGAATAACTTACTTGCGATTCACTTTGATGAAATTAGTTACCAATAAGAAGTAATTGCAATATAAAAAGTTTAATTTTGTTAAATTACAACATTGAATTTTATTATTGTTTGTGACAATCAGACATAGCATTAATATTACGGTGAGTAAACATACAAATTTATTACAAGTTAACCTTTCTTTATTTTAGAATAGCGGAAAGAATATTTGTTATGAAATGGGGTGCACCTTTAATTATTATCTCGAGATAAATACCTTTATAATTTAAATCCAATAAGAAAGCTTTAAATTCCAACATCGGTTTGACGTTCTCCAACGTGACATGAACAACTCGAATCCAAATATTTGTAGATGATTTCGAAAATTAATCGAATTCCAAACAACATTCGCTTCACAAAACACTTAATCGGAATTAATTTGAAAGTTCAAATTTATTTATGTAAGTTCGAAATTATAATTCGTTAACCGCACTTTTTCTAATTACGAACAATAATATGTTTTCCGATGACAAATTCTAACCAAATTCCGACGTGAATTTGTTGCCGGTCGAAATTACACTCCTTTCGCTTTTTTTTGCGCTTCTATTTATGCATTTTTCTTAACTGGCAATCTTGATCCTTCAAAAGACATTAAAATGCGACATTTTATGAATTTCATGGAATATTTGATATTTTAAAGGAAATTTTTATCTCTCCGATTTCTTTCAAACTTTCAGGAAAGCTTCCTTATTTTTCCCTTGAATTTATTACAAACTTTCGTAAAATTCTATCCATTAATGTGTGTCCTATGAGCAATTGAAGTTTCAAATGTCACCGTTTCGACCAAACTTTACTTTCTACTTTATTGTCTAAATTTTCTTTAAAAAGATTTGATTCTTAAATGAACTTCTTCATGAGGTCCTCCTGATCATTTCTATGTCCACTTTTACTGCCAGAAATTGTTTTTCACAAACTTAAGTCCATTTGAAATTTACCTATTTTTGACACTTCACGGAATGTCCACATATGCAGATTTCTCCTGCATTTATGCATCTATTTGTTCGAAATTTTGTCCACACACTTCTTACAAGTAATTACATAATTATATAACAAAAGATTATTTTAATTTACAAAATTGGTTCTCAAATTCAAAATTGATAGTTAAAGTCCTACATCTTCTACACCTTCACCCAAATCAACAAGTAAGCTTTTAAATTTAGGCTATATGCCTGTTTACTAATGTGCATCAATAATTTCCAGTCAAATTTCCAAAAATTGCAATCAAAAAGTGACAACGAGCAATGACACCCGAAATCCCCGATTCTCAATCAAACGAAGCCTCACAATCCAAGCCAGATCGACAAACCCATTTAAATATGACTTTATTGAAGGTAAGCTTGACCAATTGTCATCATAATAATATTTTATTACAAACAAACTAATTCTATTTTGAGTTTTAGGTGAAACAAATTATCCCGAGCTGACAAATATGGTCTTCCTCATTTAGGAATGGTATCTGAATCAATTTCATATAAATCATGGCTCAACTATCAAGATAAACTAATGTGTAAACAATTTAACGTGGAGTCGAATCTCCCCTGAACGTCGTGTGTTAATAACACTGCAATTCCCCCTAGTTTGGATTCGAAACTTGCCAATGTTTCTAATTCTAAACTACGTAAGTTATCTGCTATCTTAACTAACTTAAATCTAATTTCCTAACTAACCTACTTGACTAATCGAATTTATTTTCCCCCTGTACGCCTCGTTCATTTTTAATTGTTGGTCGTTCTAGTATATTCAAAATTATTATAATTCTTCCTCATCTTCATCCCCCTCTATATTTTCTACTGGGATATACGGATATAATATATTTATGTGGAACTTCCCTCTGATCGCGTCATTATCCAGATATCTCAGTTCGTACGTGTTTTCAAAAATTACTCGATTGATCGCGTAGGGCCCCTCATATGGGAGTTGTAGTTTTGCGCATGTTTGTAATTCCCTATTGCCAACTCTTAACCTTTTGACAATAACTAAGTCACCAATGCCAAATGCTTGTCTCCTACGGATTCGACTGTTCATCTTGTTCTCATATGCTCTTGAGCTTTTGCGGACATTTTCTAAAGCTAACTGTAAATCCCTATGATAATCGCGACCTTCTAACGCTACTTCCCATGGACGTTCCGGCGGTGTCCCTTTCATGAGGTACCAAGGTGAGTACTTTGTCGTGACGCTTGGCGTCCAATTTATAAAGTTCTCGACTTCTTGAAGTCGATTGAACCATGCGTTATGCCTTTCATGTGTTAATATCCTAAGAAATTTTACAACTTCTAAAATTACGCGTTCGCTAGGATTTCCCTGGGGATGTCGAATTGAAGAAAAACATACCTCAATTCCCTGATTTTCCCAATGGTTTATAAATCGATCATTGTTAAAATATGTAGCATTATCGGTTAGGATTCTTTCGGGTCTTATTACATCCGTAATGTATTGCTCTAAGTTGTCGATAGTTATCGTGGTATTACAATGTTGTGTTGGGTATAGTTTAACAAATTTCGTAAAGACGTCGTAAACTACTAAAATATTTTTGAAATCATTCCCTGATTCAATCAAGTTGCTGAGGTAATCTATTGCTATTAATTCTCCCGGTTTTGTGACAACAATGCTCTTAACGCTGTTCTGGTTTGTATGGTTTTTATGTTTTGCAATACAGCAAAGCCTGCATTGACTAATGGTATCCTTGATTATTGAAAGGTCCCTAACACAGAAGAAATTTTCCCTGCAGATCATCCAGGTACGCCTGATCCCCGAATGCCCGTATCTAATATGCAATTCCATACAAATCTTTCTAGTAGTGCCCTGGTCAATGACGTAAAGTTCCTCTCCTTGAATTGATTTGATTAACATCTCCCCCCTGATACTGTAACCCCTGAATTCATCAACCCCTACTAAGTTTTCCCTGATTACGTTAAATTCAATCCCTCTTTGAATTTCAAAAATTGACTCTCGACTGTAACATCCCTCTTCCTGGTTTAATTGATTTAGTGCTATTAATATGTTCTTAAGATTTTGCCCCTTAATTTCGTCCTTTCGACTAAGTGCATCTGCAATGAAATTATCTTTCCCAGCCCGGTGAATAATGTCGAATGAATACTCTTAATGAGTGTGCGAAGTTCGCAAACCAACCAAACCAAAACAGAAATCTTTTAATTTTTCGAAATTTTAATTTTTCGCCAACGCGTTAATTTATTAACAACCAACAAGCTACAATGGCAGATGCGGAAACACCACCACCTGCGTTACCACAAAGGCAGCCCTACAGAGGTAAGGCTGAGAACCAGCGAGATCCACAAGCCATAATAGCGCCAAGAGGTAAAGGAGCAGGACCCCGCGGCAGAGGCCGAGGCGGACAAGGAAGGCAAAACCAACCAAGGGATGCGCGAAACGCACCTAAAGAGTTAAACAAGCCCTCACAACTCCACGATACGAGTCACGTCAAAGTGACTACCACCTCACCAGCCGACGATGCAATTTTCGGCAAACACCTGAGCGTCCGAGAAAACGTTCCCCGCCAGACATTTTCAGTCAGTGCACCTGCATTGATAGAAATATCTAGGCAAACATATAGCGAATTGGTTACCGACAACAATTCACTAACAAAAGTTATTTTGCCGGAGTACTTAGATTACTACGCTACAGCAATGCTGTGGTTTAGGATAGTAGCTCTTAAACAAAAGAACTCTCAGCCACTGACAGTAGCTGAACAGGATGTACTGATGGCCATACAGCCTATGACCTATGCAGTCCCTGAACCGATCCGCTTGCAATTATTCCACCTTGGCAATATTGTAACGAAAACAGGATCCCACCTATTCCCAACATTCCCACCGTTACCTACCGAACAGATAGGAGGTCAAGGAGGTTACTATGGTAATCTTCTTCCACCAGGGGAAGGAGTAGACACCAATCTCCACAATCTCTATGAAGAGATTCCGTGCCTAGGAGTCTTATCCGAAGCAGTACGGAACACAATTGGCAATGCTGCGCCAGGCATTTACCAGTCGCAAGTTACGTATGAGAACCAACAACCCAACCAAAATCTGTTAGGATTTAGACCATTGATATCAAGAAGAAATGAGGCAAAGAACCTTGCTTTAGAATTGAATATCACCGAACAAGATTTTCCGTCATTCCCTCACAATACAGGAATCAACCTTGAATTCCTCCAGTCCATTTCCAATGTGATTGCAAACACGAAAACGTTTAAGATTACACATCTTGTTTTCGCCACCATGGCCGAGATAGGCTCTCAGTCCCAGATTGTGATTGAAACCCCACAAATAGTAAACCCCAACCAACGCGGTGTTATTAGCGAGATCATTCCGTCAGGATTAATCAGCGACACACCTAGCACCTTTGGAGCAGGAATCTTTTTCTGTCCACAATTGCTCAAGGAGCAATACGGTTTACCAGCACCCAATGTCAACTTATCATGGAGTATTTTCCTAGCAATACCGCAAGATTGGATTGACAACAGAAACGTCCGAAGAAATCTACCCCCAGAATATTTAATGAACAGATTTTCCACAGTATCGATGCTATCGAATACTTACAGGACAAATATCATAAAAGAACTAGTTACAGAGAAACGTTGAAATTCTTAATTATGATACAAACAGCGTGACTATACCCTGATATCATAGTATAGCCCCACGTTGGGCGCCAATTGCAATGATAAGCGCCTTACCTTGATGTTGGTTGTCATTTGTAGTGATAAGCGTTCGATACTATTGAACGATGAATTATGATTTATTTCTTTTTTTTATTTAACTGAGCAAATGAACGTTTTACAAAATTGTCGGCTTGATATGTTCTCCTTCACCCTGTACATTGGCTTGGACTGTTGAACACAACCTAAGAATTTGACAGCTGCTTGTTAAGATTTGAATAACTTACTTGCGATTCACTTTGATGAGATTTGTTATCAATAAGAAGTAATTGCAATATAAAAAGTTTAATTTTGTTAAATTACAACATTGAATATTATTATTGTTTGTGACAATCAGACATAGCATAAATATTACGGTGAGTAAACATACAAATTTATTACAAGTTAACCTTTCTTTATTTTAGAATTGCGGAAAGAATATTTGTTATGAAATGGGGTGCACCTTTAATTATTATCTCGAGATAAATACCTTTATAATTTAAATCCAATAAGAAAGCTTTAAATTCCAACATCGGTTTGACGTTCTCCAACGTGACATGAGCAACTCGAATCCAAATATTTGTAGATGATTTCGAAAATTAATCGAATTCCAAATAACATTCGCTTCACAAAACACTTAATCGGAATTACTTTGAAAGTTCAAATTTATTAATGTAAGTTCGAAATTATAATTCGTTAACCGCACTTTTTCTAATTACGAACAATAATATGTTTTCCGATGACAAAATTCTAACCAAATTTCGACGTGAATTTGGTGCTGGTCGAAATTACACTGCCTTTCGCTTTTTTTTGCGCTTCTATTTATGCATTTTTCTTAACTGGCAATCTTGATCTTCCAAAAAACATTAAAATGCAACATTTTATGAATTTCATGGAATATTTGATATTTTAAAGGAAATTTTTATCTCTCCGATTTCTTTCAAACTTTCAGGAAAGCTTCCTTATTTTTCCCTTGAATTTATTACAAACTTTCGTAAAATTCTATCCAATAATGTGTGTCCTATGAGCAATTGAAGTTTCAAATGTCACTGTTTCGACTAAACTTTACTTTCTACTTTATTGTCTAAATTTTCTTTAAAAAGATTTGATTCTTAAATGAACTTCTTCATGAGGTCCTCCTGATCATTTCTATGTCCACTTTTACTGCCAGAAATTGTTTTTCACAAATTTAAGTCCATTTGAAATTTACCTATTTTTGACACTTCACGGAATGTCCACATATGCAGATTTCTCCTGCATTTATGCATCTATTTGTTCGAAATTTTGTCCACACACTTCTTACAAGTAATTACATAATTATATAACAAAAGATTATTTTAATTTACAAAATTGGTTCTCAAATTCAAAATTGATAGTTAAAGTCCTACATCTTCTACACCTTCACCCAAATCAACAAGTAAGCTTTTAAATTTAGGCTATATGCCTGTTTACTAATGTGCATCAATAATTTCCAGTCAAATTTCCAAAAATTGCAATCAAAAAGTGACAACGAGCAATGACACCCGAAATCCCCGATTCTCAATCAAACGAAGCCTCACAATCCAAGCCAGATCGACAAACCCATTTAAATATGACTTTATTGAAGGTAAGCTTGACCAATTGTCATCATAATAATATTTTATTACAAACAAACTAATTCTATTTTGAGTTTTAGGTGAAACAAATTATCCCGAGCTGACAAATATGGTCTTCCTCATTTAGGAATGGTATCTGAATCAATTTCATATAAATCATGGCTCAACTATCAAGATAAACTAATGTGTAAACAATTTAACGTGGAGTCGAATCTCCCCTGAACGTCGTGTGTTAATAACACTGCAATATGTTGTATTTAATTTAATTATTTGTAGTAAGTATGGTGGTGTACTTATAGCTGCAATAATATTGTGTAATCGTCATTAAGAAATAAACATTTATTAAAACTTGAAATATACTTTTTATTAATTTAAAATATATAATAGAAATACCTTGTGATTATTTCGTATAAGAAAAAAAAATTAACTCCAAAATTATTATTATTATTCATAATTATTAATCCAATATTCTGAATATTACATAATAAACTATACTCTATTTATCACATATTATGATTAGTTGCTTAAAAAGTTATTTTCTATATAATTAGAATTTATGAATATTAATCATAAATATGTGATTA
Organism: Cantharis rufa; assembly: GCA_947369205.1. Taxonomy (NCBI): domain Eukaryota; kingdom Metazoa; phylum Arthropoda; class Insecta; order Coleoptera; family Cantharidae; genus Cantharis; species Cantharis rufa. The sequence goes on from OX376303.1 coordinate 36,479,816, forward strand.
GTATATGTATATAATGAATATACTTCCTCACTGAATATGAATTATAATCATAATAGATATGATTTATAAATCACATAATGTGATTACCTACTTAAGATTTTATGCATAATATAATCAGTGTTTATGAGTATTACGCATGAATTATGAATCTTTTTATTTCATAGGTTATGCATTATAATCATCGTAGATGCAATCATGACTATTCATAAATTATACCGATAGTTTATAAATTTATGAATAGCTAGTAGTAGTTGTATTTTATGATTAAATTACGCATAAGTTATGCGTCTTACGAACTATATCTGAAAACATTTCTCTCCGTGTTCTGCTGACGTAGAGAAGATGTATCGCCAAGTATTGGTCAACCCCGATCAAAGACATTTACAAAGAATTTTGTGGCGTTCTTCTGTTGAACAACCTCTAGCAACTTACGATTTAAATACCGTTACATACGGAACTTCTTCAGCTTCTTTCTTGGCTATTCGAGCTCTATTTCAATTAGGAATTGATTGTGAAATTAGTTCACCATCAGTATCTTCAATTATTAAAAATGATTTTTATGTTGACGACCTGTTAAGCGGCGCGAGTAACATAGGCGAGGCAAAACGTATTTGCGCGGAGCTCAATGACGTGTTATCCGCGGGTTGCTTCAAACTTCGCAAGTGGCTCTCCAACGACCCACTAGTTTTGGAAGATATTCCCAAATCGAACTTACGTCCGGGCTTACTCAATTTCGGTGACCACGAGCAAGCTAGAACGCTTGGATTAATTTGGAATTTTCAAACCGACCATTTCATGTTTAACATTTCAAAGCTTGAAAACGAAAGAATAACTAAAAGAAAAATGTTATCGGACATATCTCAAATTTTCGATCCTCTAGGTTCAGTAGCACCTTGCACCTTCACCGCAAAATGTTTTTTACAAAGCTTATGGTTAGAAAAATTAGATTGGAACGACTCTGTTCCTGTTTGTAACATAATTGTTAAGTTGTGCGCATGAACGCCAATTACATGTAAGTAGCCACGGCTCATCAGTCTTGTTTCCGATTGAAACAAGTTTTAGAGAGAGCTAAAAAATTCAAAATAAAATTCAGTTCAACGAAATTACAATTGGCTCAAAAAGAAGTTAAATTTCTAGGACATAGAGTAAGCAGCAAAGGCATTGCTGTAGAAAATTCAAAAATTGAAGCCATTGAAGCACTAAAAAGCCCCGAAAACAAAAAGGAGCTGCAAAGAATACTTGGAATGATAAATTATTTAGGTAAATTTATACCAAATTTATCACAACAAACTAATACGCTAAGAGCATTACTGAATAACAAAACTGAATTTGTTTGGACGGAAAATGAGGAAAAGTGTTTCAAAAAATTAAAGAATTTAATTAGTGAAGCTCCGGTTCTGAAATTTTATGATCCTAATAAACCTTTATGCATTTCAGTAGATTCGAGTAGCCATGGTTTAGGTGGTGTAGCTTTACAAGATTCACAACCAATAGGTTATTGTTCGACATCACTTAGTAAAACACAACAAGCTTATGCCCAGATCGAAAAAGAACTATTAGCGATTTGGCATGGTTTGTCCAGATTTCATTTATTTACCTATGGTAGGGAAGTTCAAGTAGAAACCGACCATAAACCTTTGGTAAGCATTGTTAAAAAACCGATGCATTTGTTATCGCCAAGAATACAAAGACTAGTATTAAAATTAATGCGATATGATTATGTATTAAATTACGTACCAGGAAAAAAATTATGCGTAGCAGATACTCTTTCGAGAGATCCTAACAAAAGAATGTCAATAAAAACTGATTATTTAGAAGGAAAAACAGTTGCGGTAAACTCGTTGATATGTACGTCGCAAGAAAATATTGAGAAAATGAAAAACTCGATTGCAAAAGATGAAATTGCTCAAGAAATAATTTCTTACATAAACAAAGGGTGGCCCGAACACAAAAAATCAATTAAGTCCGAAGCAAGAAAATTTTGGGATCTGAAAGAAGAAATCTATTATGCTGATGGAATATTATTTCGAGGTAACAAAATAATAATTCCTGATAACGAAAAACAAACGACACTAAAAAAAATTCATAATTCTCATCAAGGAATAAATAGCAACCAAAACCGAGCTAAAGAATCGTTATATTGGCCCGGAATGCTAAAAGATATTGAAGAATATGTTTCAACGTGTAAAATTTGCCAAAAATATGCTAAAGCAAACACGAGACAACCCCTAAAATCACACGAAATTCCAGAATTACCATGGTGTAAGATTGGTATTGACTTTGCATTTATTAAATCAACAGATTATTTAGTAATAGTTGATTACTTTTCTAAATTTATAATAGTTAAAAAAATGACATTGAAAACAGCAAGTGTGACAATAAAGGAAATTGAAGATACCTTTTCGTATTTTGGGATTCCACAAGAAATTGTGAGCGACAATGGTCCGCCATTCAGTTCGTTAAACTTCAAAACATTCTTGAAGACATATGACATCAAACATGTGACATCAAGTCCTCTTTATCCAAAATCTAATGGATTGGTAGAACGTGCAGTGCAAACGGTTAAAGGTCTAATTGTGAAGGCAATTGAATCGAACAACAATGTAACTTGTGCGATTTTGAGTTACAATACAACCCCTAAAAACAATCTACCATCACCATCTGAGTTATTAATGGGAAGAAAACTAAGATCCGATTTATTGATGACCAAATTTGTATTAATACCGAAATATGATTGCAGCAAACCGCATGAAATAATAAAAGAAATGCAACAAAAGCAAAAGTCATATTACGATAAAAAATCGAGTACATTGACCGATTTAAATGTAGATCAAGATGTGCTAATACAAACATCAACTAGAAACTGGACACCTGGGAAAATAACTAAAAAATGTGAGGAACCAGAATCTTACGAAATTATTACGGAAATAGGAACACCCCTGAGAAGAAACAGAGAACAACTGCGATTATTCAAGACACCGAATTCAAAAACTGAAGAAAGTTTAGTGAGTGTTTGTGAAAAAGCAGAGTCTAAAAATAGTTCACCGACAAAAGAAAACATAAACAACAGTGAATTACGCGAGTCCGGTAGTTTAAGTGAAAAAGCAGAGTATGATGGTAAAACGATTTCGTTAAATGATAATGAAACAAACAGTGAAATTGATACTCCAATTGCACCGGAAGTAAGAAGATCTAAGCGTACGATTAAAAAACCTATGCATTTGAAAGATTTTGTAATCGATGCTTAATTATTGTTCATTTGATAATTCATTTGTTCATTTATTTGTTAATTGTTCAACAATTTATTTAATGTGTTTATTTAATAATTAATTCATATCTTTTGTTAATTTGAAAAGGGCATGTAACATAATTGTTGTAATTGTAACTGTAATTGTAACATAATTGTAATTGTAACATAAAGTTGTGCGCATGAACGCCAATTACATGTAAGTAGCCACGGCTCATCAGTCTTGTCTAGCGAGTCTTCGATAACGATTGTTAAACTTACCTTGTGGCTTAGAACGCCTTTAATAAAAGTTATAAACATCAATTGAGTATCATTGATTACATTACACTGTTGAACTTGATAAAAAATGGATAGCTTATCGCAAGGATTTATTACATCTAAATGACCTACAAATACCACGGCATGTTACCTGCGCAAACCCTGTTAACATTCAAGTGCATGGTTTTTGCGATGCTTCGCTTAACGGATATGGTGCTTGTATCTACTACCGAATTACAGATTCAAACAATTTTGTCCACGTAAATTTATTTTGTTCAAAATCTAAAGTAGCTCCGTTAAAACCGATTACCATACCGAGATTGGAATTATGCGGTGCCGTTTTGTTATCCAAATTATTAAAACAAGTTAGAAAATCATTAATAATGCCAATTGATAAATATTTTCTGTGGTCAGATTCAACCATTGTACTGGCATGGCTTAAAACTAATCCGAATTTATTGAAAACTTTCGTGTGCAATCGCATCGCGGACATCCAAGAGCATACTGCCGATGCAGAATGGCGACACATTAGCACTAAATTCAATCCTGCAGATTTGTTATCTAGGGGCGTCACTCCTCAAGTGTTAAAAACATCAAATTTATGGTGGTTTGGCCCATCTTGGCTTTCACAAGAAGAAACCTTTTGGCCGATTTCAAAAACTCAATCTGCTGAATCTTTAGAGCTCAAAGGCACTTCAAATGCTCTAATTACTAACAACAAAGATTCATTTCCTTTCGAAAATTATTCTAATTTAAATAAACTTGAACGTATCACTTCTTATTGTTTACGGTTTCGTAAAAATTGTCTTTTATCTAAAGGTCAAAGAACAGCTGGACCCTTATCTCCAGACGAACTTTTTAATTCATTAAAGGTGTTAGTCAAGCTCGCACAGCGAGAATCATTTCCTGATGAATGTAAACAATTATTAAAAGGACAGCATTTAAAAACTAGCTCTAAAATATTATCTTTGAATCCCTTTCTTGACATAGATAATTTAATACGCGTGGGAGGGCGATTAGTCAATTCAAATTACTCCTTTAATAAAAGGCATCCTTTTCTTATCTGCGGTAAACATCATCTGTCAAAACTTATTGTTAGACGTGAACATGCGCGATTGTTACATGCAGGTCCGCAGTTAATGTTATCTTCGATACGCGACAAATTTTGGATAACCGCAGGAAGGAACTTAGTAAAAAAAATCGTACATGGTTGTGTAACGTGTTTCAGAGCATCACCCTCTGTTACTCGCCCCATTATGGGCAATTTACCGATAGAACGAATAACTTGTTCACAACCATTTGATGTGACCGGCATAGATTACGCGGGTCCCATACTTTACAAACGTAATAAAGGTCGTGGTTCCAAAACTGACAAATCTTATTTGTGCATTTTTATTTGCTTTGCCAGCAAAGCCATTCACCTTGAATTGGTAACCAATTTGTCTACCGACGCCTTTATATTAGCTTTACGATGATTTATATCTCGACGAGGTAGACCGTCTCATATTCATTCGGACGATGGGACGAATTTCGTCGGAGCTAATTCCAAATTACTTGAGTTAGGAAAATTTCTAAACGACCAGAAAACTTCTATTGTCGACACGTTTTCGAGCGAAGGTATAACTTGGCATTTTATTCCAGCCCACAGCCCGCACTTTGCCGGCTTATGGGAAAGCGGGGTAAAATCGAGCAAATTTCATTTAAAACGCATTTTAGGCGCTTCAATTTTTACTTTTGAAGAATTGTGTACCTTGTTATGCCAAGTTGAGGCAATCCTTAACTCCCGCCCTATCATTAGTCATTTTGTTCTCTCATTAGTCAGCTTGTTCTCTACCGAGAAAGGCGACCCAGACGGGTCAGTTTTAATTGTATTTGATAAATAAACAACATTAAATGCAAACAGTTTATTATTTGTGTTTCAAAATTTACGACTTTGACTTCGCAAAGAGTAAAGAACAAAACCTTAAAACATACAGTCCACTTCTTACGCACGGAAGAGCGTTTTCGTGCATTTTCCACTGAGCCACCTGAACAATGAGAAAACGCTAAAAACGTAAAAAAAGTGATCAGTATACCCATATTACGGTAGTCTTTTTAGAGAATTAGAGTTAGAAGACCTTCGTGAATTTAGAGCGCTTCTTAGAATGGATGGAGAACATTTTAATACATTGTTAGAAAATATTATTCCAATGATACAAAGAGAAGATACTGTCATGAGAGACGCTATAGATCATTCAAAAACACCTTTTCCATCTCCTTAAGCCATTTTATATTTGAAATATACACATTGCTTAGTCCAGCTCCTGATTTCTTGGATTCATTAATTTTTTTCATTTTCTGACTGTACGTCAATCTTAAATTTTTAATTTTATTCTTAACGTCTTGTATTCCAAATCCGTCAATATTAACTTCTTGCACAATTAAAACGTATGCTGCATCACGTTTTTGTTTATTTTTGTAGTCTGAAGACTTAAAGTTCCACAAACATGTATGCAATTCATACGATTGAATAAATTTTATTGTTGTATCACAGTCCTATTTATTGTTAGCCATTTTTGAAAACGAAAACAATAACATCAACATAAGATATCCATATATAATGAAATGAAGTATATAAGTGGATGCGGTGTGCGCCCATGCTGACGAACAGCGAGTACGCACCGAGAGTGTGTTTAAAAGGATCGGTTGGGGTGGGAGGTAGGTCACTCAAGATACAATAAGTATCTAAATAAAAAATATATATGAGTACGGTGCATTTTATTACAATTTACCATTTAAGAAAACCTTCCTAAAATTCATTAACAACATCATTTAGTGAATTTAATATTTCTTCTTCATCAATTTCCAATAAATCACGAGGTTTATTATCCAATGTAGATATTTTTTCTTGATTAATCATCTTGAAATTTTCATCAAGTTTTATATCTTGAGTTGCAGTACAAGATATTTCTATATTATCGACAATTGGATCGTCATTATCATTATTTAATGAATCTAATTCTTGTTCTTCTTTATCGCTTTCTGATACATCACTTTTATTTTTGTGCAGATTAAATGTATTTTCCTGATTATGGATGTTTTCATTTGCAACATCTGCAGATGCAATATTAAGCTTCATCTTCTTTGTGACGTAAGATGATGGTGGAATTTCATGTACACTTTCGTCGTCATCGTGCGCACTTATTTCATTATCAAAAACTATCTCTTTTCGTTTTTTGTTAAATCCGTTTATTTCGCTATCATAAAAGATACTTCTACCTTCATTTGTGGATTCAGCAACTTCGGTACTTGGAATATCAATACTTTGCAGTTGCTTTAAGTTACTGAAACTTAACGTGGAACAAATTGGTTGAGACAGTTTTTCTAATAGATTTAATCCATTCTGGCAAGTCAACGATATCTCTGAATTGCTAGATCGAATTCCATTCTTAAAAACGTATATGGCTTTTTGTATATACAGTGCAGAAACATAATAATTTTGATTAAATATACTAATTAGAATTTTGTATAAATAAACCTTATGTTTTAATATTTTAGAATTTGCCTTTCTGTTATCCATCAATTGATAAAGAACTGTTTCACAGAATTTCTGAAAATAAAACAATCATAATATAAACATTAAAATAAACTATTTATTATATAAATTTCACTTTTACTTATCTGATTTGTTAATACTATCTTGAAAATGGATTTGATTTGCATTAACATTTGTGAATAGAACAACTTAACAATGAACAACACCACAAAGCAAAGAAATAAAATATAAAAAAATCCTACCTTATAAAGTTCTGAATCCAAATTTAATGAAACGTTATTCAGTAAACAGCATCCACCTTCCAAAGCAATCGTGGAAAGTACCTCTTGAACTTTTGACATTCTAGAACTAAGAGAAAAATAATTTTAAAAAAAGTTAAAAGATAATATGTAATAACTCACTCTTCTTTTGTCGACTCAATATCCAACAAAATATGAGTAAACAATTTCAAATGTACACTTTTACACAATTTATTTTTAGATAACACAATCCACTGATTTAACAGATTATACACAGCTTCTTGATACTCGCTAACAAAAACTAAGATATTAATAAGTTCGAAAAAACTAAAACATTGTAATTATTACCTATTATTTCTAAAGTAATCTTTTCGACATCGTGTAAAACAATCCATAATTAACTTCGTTATTACAAACGAAAATATCATCAAATTTTGATTATAACTAAAAATTTCAAACATAAAAAAATTTGTTAACTACTATAAAACCAGAAGCTTACCATACTATAAAAGATCGGAATAACTCCATCAAATCAATCTGGTGTTTGTACAACACAGATGCAAATTGAACATCGTTAAGAGATTGAGTACAATCATTGTAAGTGTCAACTGAAAGTCCTCTTTTAATAACGTCCAAAACATGTTGCACTTCAACTACTTTAATAGTTGGAAATTTCTCACTGCAAATTAAATTTTATTAATTATTATAGTGCAATTTTTTCAATAATTCCTTTCACATTTTAGAACTCCCAGGAACAAAAATTTATTATTATTATTATTACAAGTTATAATTGATAGACTAACAGACTAAAATGTTTTTTAGAATTTCCAAAAATGTATTAACCCGTAACCGGCACATAATCATGAGTGCACATAGAGTTATGCATTGAAATACGGTCTCCGAGATGTTATAATACCGGTTTTGAGTTAAATAATGTTTCAAATCAATCGGTTTTTTGTTTTTTTTTAAATATTCCTTTCCTTTTTGTTGGCTTGTTATAGTATATTACTGGCCAAGCATAGAAAATGATCCGTTACTGGGCGCGCAGCTATATTAAAAAGTGAACGTAGCGAGCTTTTTAAAGCTGTCAGGGTGCTTAGTGATATTTAGAAAAAAAAAAGTAACTTAAGTAACTTATAAAAATTCAAAAAGTAACCTAAAAGTAACCAATCCAGTGGCGTATTCAGGGGGGGGGCGAAATTCGAGCAGACCAATTTGCAGATACCATTTTTAAACACCAAATTATTTCGGCTCTAGTGGTTGCACTACGATCACAAAATAATTCCATATTGACATTTCCATTTGAGGTATTATTGTTTCTGTTATTCTCACTTACTTCTTGTGCTTGCAACTTCAATTGCAAAGGATCTAATTTCATTTTAACAAATTTTTGGTGAAAATCTGTACGCGCATGTTGGTTTAAACTTTTGCAATCCTTTGGTGCAACTAAATTTTCTAACACATACTCCACAAAAAACAGAAAATTTGTCGTCTGCAATTTCTTTTAACCAGGTATTAAACATTCTTCCTGTGACATCTTTTTGGGTTAACCATACTTTGTTAAACGAACATTTTCCCATTTTAATTAAAATTTGTAAATATATTTATCTTTTCACGATCAATCGATATAATAAAATAATTCCTTGCAACACTTTTTCTAACAATTTTATTTTTGCTGACATAAATTGCTTATATATTGAATACCCCATCATCACGTGTAGTACCAACATTTTATTAACACAATATTATGTTGTTTTACCAACAAACACAATTTTTTTTAATTTAAAATCTGTAATAAGTAATATACACATGATTTTCAAGCGTAAACACTACCACCCAAGCAACATTGGGTTTTAAGAAAGGTTTTATAACCAGAGATAACGTTGTTATAACTTATATTGTACATATGATATATAACTAAAAAGATAAAAACTCTTATAACACTAAATTTAGTTTATTAGCCCGCTTTGCAACTTTTGGTTAGCGTGAACTATAACGGTTTTAAAACTTGGTGTTATTATCGCTTTAAAGGGGTTTCAAAAGCTAAGTTTACTAGTGGACATAATTTTTGGTTATGTCAACGTCGTTGAGTAGCTTTTCTATGTAATATTTACAACAGTTTCAATTAGTAGTTATTTAAACGTTAAAACGTGGTCAATTAAGTTCCTATAATAACGACTATTGCTTATAAGTTTATATAACGTTTATACAACTATTGCTTTTGTATCTTATAAAGCAGTTTGATTTTAGTGAATATATATAAGTGTTTTAAACGTTTTTATTCTACCGGCTTTAAAACGGTTATATTATAGTTTAAATAACTCATTATAGCTTTAAAGACGTTAATTACTATATTTCTAATTGAAAAGTGCTTCTAAATAACAAAACAAATTTAATATCGATACGCATCATTACTTGATCAGGAATAAAATGCAACATTTTACGCGAAGAAAACCTTATAAATTTACAAGTGACTATTATAGAAAAGTGAAATTTTATAGCAAAAAAATAAACAAATCGTCAACCACAAAATGTTCATCACCTAATCGTATTAATAATTATTCATTAGGTGACGTTTTTGAAAATGCAAGTGGTTCTTCAGCTAATTGTGTAGTTGATAATAACTCAAATGCTATAATGTAATAGACGAATTTTTTACAATTTAAAGTAGGCTTGCTACCAACTTTTCTTAAATCCGTCCAATTACTATTTTCAGGTGGAAATACCTTCTCGTTAAAGACCCAGCTTTCTGGAACTGTTGTAAAAAAAACTTTTCCATCTTCCACCGTTTTTACTATTTTAAAATTAAACGCCATTTTGAGCCCAAATAACAAGAACTGTATATAGCAAAGGATGAAATAAAGAAAAATTTATTTTTAAAAGGTGAGATAGACATTTCTCTGAATACATACATCATACATAAGTAAGCGAGAGAGTTGCATTTCCGCTTAGAATACCAGAGTGCGAAGTATGCAAAGAACCACCCATAAAAGCGACCGGTTCGTTTAGTTGCAAATATGTGATACATATATGTTTTAAATTCATAAGGTCAATTGCTTTCAAAGAGATAACACTTTTGCAGTGTTTACTACGCCACTAACTGTACTACGCATAGTAGTTGTAAATGGTTGTATAAGGAAAGATATAAGACGGTTACAATTACAGTGTTAATAAAGTCTTTATGACCATTATATAACTAATATAAAACTCAGCAAAACTGTTTAGTAAGAGAAACCCAGTGGCGTAACATGTAGAACCTGAAACATGCGGAAAGACTTATTACACAAGTTGTTGAAAGCATTGAAATTTTATATTGCAGCATTAGGTATATTTAAATTATCGAACAAAATTTAAGAAATGAGGCAATATTTTAGAAAAACCAACAAATGCACACACTTTTTAAATCTAAAATGTTTTTAAATATTTTGTACTTGCAGTGTATTTTATTTGTGATAACTTAAAAACACTTCAGTTCTAAAAAGTGTGGGTGCATTTTTTGATTTTTCTCTAATATTTATATGAATATGAAGAATAAAATTAAACCTAAATTGGTAGGCTTATAGCAATGGTATATCTATAACTACCCCATTATAGGTACACATATTTTAATTAAAAATCGCATTAAATTCGGATGCATTTTGAAGAATTTATTTCTAACAAAATTTTTTAAGAGTGTAAAGACGGTAATAAAATTAGGAACTTTTGAACACATCTTTGCAAAATTCAATACATAACAGATAGAGGAAGTTAATTTCAAGCAGGGCCGTAGTTAGACATTTTCCATAGGGGGGGGGTTATAAAATTAAAAAAACCTAGGCATATGTCTGTTATTTTACGGGCATATTAAATGTAGTAATTACTTAGAATTACTAAATCCAGTCATTAGTATTTTTGTTTAAATTGGTAGAGGTAGTATATTGAAAGCACAGGAAAGCATCTAGGGGCACATTTCAAATACCTAATATAGATACAGGAGGATACATTCGGGTGACGCGATCATATCGTGATGCTACTTCTGTAACAAATGTCTTAAAAATATTTTTTCATTATATTATATCGAGTGATACATTTTAAATGATACAAAACCACAATATTACATTTTACTAAATAGAACACCCTGTATAATATTTTAACATATTTGGATAAGTACTTAAAACGTTAGTTGATTGGTTCTTTTCTTGCTCGGTTCAAGTTAGTGCAAGCAAACGAACAGACCTTTTAACCAAATTTTAAATTTACATTCAATTTTAACCAATCAAAACAAAAATCGCATTCCGCAAATCGCATGTGCATGTAGCTCAGCTTAAGACTATGCCGCCGCCCTTAACGGCCGAAGTAACGGGAAAAGTACCACTTTTTTTTAATAATAAAAATATCTAAAATTTAAAATGCAAAAAAAAATTTACCGCATCAGAAATCTGCCGCCCTGTGCAAAGGCACCGTTTGCAGACATGGTTATGTACATATAAAAAAATTTGGTACAGAATAAAATAGAAAAAAGCAGGATTTTTAAATGTATTTTACCAAACATTGAGAAGTAATGTTCCGCCTCTGTATTCTTTAGTTTTAAAAGAGTTGCTGTATATCATTATACAACCACAAAATAACGACGCCATGCATTTTCTTGAACTTAAAGATCTGTCTTTGGCGGACATTATTTTACAAAATTTATTAATGTTAGATAAGTTCAATTGGGAACGATTAAAGTCACTTTTATGGAAATCTTATTAGTAAAGTGATCATTTACCGGAAGTGTGTCGCAAAAAACAATGAATTTTGCTAAAATTTTAAACTACAATAATTAATTAAAATGCCCATTTTATTCTAAAACTGAAGCGCATTAATTTTTCAGAAGTAGAATAGAAATGTTTGACACAAAACATACGTTCGTTTAAAGAATTAATGACCTCAGAGTCACAAAATTGAATCATGGAATTATTTTGGTATTATTTATTATACGACCATCTTCCATTCCAGTGTTGTAGATATTATAATAGTCACCACCACTAAATAAAGGGAGTATATTTTGTAACTACTTTAAGTATGATTTACTTATTTTGAAACGCTTCTATATTATACTGTTTATAAGTTATAGCAATGTTCACTATATCACTAGTTTTATAGCGCCTGTAAAAACGTAATAATACTAGTTGTATTAACGATTTACTAGAATAATTAGTGTAGCTTCTACATAATATGTCACCAGGCTAGATACGCAGTTGTTACAACGTCGTATTATGGTTTCTTAAGGGGGATTGTGACGGTTGTAAAGGATTCTGTAAAACGTTGATTTGTAGGTGTATAGATTCCCCAATTATGCGATACAAACGTCAAATAAGAGTTTATAAGCACAATATACGACTGTTATACATAGTCACAAGTTTTAAAAATAAGTTGTAATAACTATTTACCAACTATTATAAGACTATATTTTGTTGCTTGGGCATGTCCATATTAATGTAAGACTACCGGGCGGTGCTGCCAAATTTCTTGTTCATGGCTTGTTTTATTTAGAATTAACATCGTGCATTGAAGTTGGTCCATCCTTCATAATAAAGACGTTCAAAAATTTAAAACACGCGGTTTTTCAAAATTAATAACATTAAAAATTAGATTTATGATGGTTAAAATTTTGGTCATAGACTTTTCTCTTTTTACCGCCCCCCTAGGATGCAAAAGGGGGCAAGTGCCTCTCTTTGCCCCTCCCTAGATCCGGCCCTGTGTGTGTAAATTTTAACAATGAATGCATAGTTGACTAGAGTTGGTTCTTTACCTTTCCAACTTTTTGTTTTGAAAATGAAAATGTTTTAAAAAACTTTTTTTTGTAAATTTAAAAAAAAATGTTTTGTAAACTTTTTTGTAAATTTTCTTAAAACTTTTTTTAAATCTTTAAATTGGGGTTGAAAAAGTAACTAAAGTAACCAAAATTTGAGAAAAGTAACTTAGGCCGCATTCGCTTTGGCACTTTCCAAGCTTTGAAAGCGTGATGTTGAAAGCGTACGAAATTTGCGTTCGTTTTGGAAAAAAGCGTGCAACGCGCTTTCCAAAGCGAACGGGGTTTAAAGCGATGAATGCTTGAATGTTGGTAAGGTAAAATTTACATGTGGTATTAACCTAACTTATTATAGTAACAACTCTTGAAATCAAATAACTTGTAAAATTATTGCAATTATTACAGGGAGTGAAATATTTAAATTAAAAATACTTTGTTAAAATTAAATTAAATTTTTTAAATTAGCAATGATCCCCTAAGAAAATGTGATTCTTTTTGTTGCGGCAGTGAAAGAAATTGTGAACGAAGTTTTTTCTTCTAGTGAAGAGGAAAGTGACCATGACGTAACTCTTGAGACTCGTAGACATAAAATATTGACATAATTAGACATAAAAAATTGAAATTAAATTAAAATTTAAATTCAAATTTATTTGCAATTGAATGTGTAGAAAATTTAAAGCAAACATATTCAAATTTAAATTCAAATTAATTTGCAATTTTGCCACTACAGCGCCACGCTTTTTCCAACCCACCTAAAATGAAAAAGCGAAAAAAAGCGTTTGAAGCTTTCAAAATGGGTGGAGCCAACGCGTATGAAAGCGCGCAAAAGTGCCAAAGCGAACGGGTAAAAAGTGTTTGTCGGCGCTTCGAAGCGAAAAAAGTACCAAAGCGAACGCGGCCTTAAAGTAACCGAATCAAAAAAAAGTAACCAGTTACTAAAAAAGTAACCAGTTGAGCACCCTGAGCTGTAAGCCCAGTAGCGGATCATATTTCTAGGCGAGGTGAGTATACTTTTTTATCGGAAAACATAAAATTATCAATTATATCAAATATTAAAAAATATTGTTTAAATTACAAATTGTGACAGATAAGACAAATTTAAACAATGTCATTAGAGCAACCCTCTATGGCAAAGTGCAATAAGCGATTGAATCATAATTAAATCGTTTGGCGATCGCCAGTTCGAATCCCATGTCGGACAAATTTTTATAATAGAATTTTTTTATAATATAAATGAATTGACTTGCAGAAGTAACAGAATCGACCATTAATAAAAACACATTAATGGTCGATTTTACATTATTAGTCGATTTGTGAGCTGACTAGAAATGCTTCGTTTTAGCTGCCGGGTGGACACTCGGAAAGCATCGCTTTCGTTATGTTTTCCGATAAAATATATTAATAAGTACCAGTTATGATGAACAGCAGAACTGCCAGTCTTTCAACTTTACTTTCTGCTTTTCGAAAGTAAAAAAAAATATCTTGGAGAGCTGAGAGTAACACGTCTATACAATCGGACAATATTTTCTGCTACTAAACTTGCCCTATGTATATAACACTTTAATTTCCAAAAAAAAGAAAACAAAGTGGTTTAGTAGGATTTGCTTAGTAATTTTACTCAAATATTAATTTTGATTAAAATATTAATTAACAAAATTTTAGAACTGGACGACCTGGCAGTGAAACATTATTTAAAAAGGGATATCTAAATGATAAATACTTACGAAAATAACGACTTCAAAAAGCATACGGAAGTTTTTATTCTGTTAGCTGTAATATACATCAAGGCAATGCCTTCTGCTCCATTGTCATTTGAAAATTTAAAAGGATCTACATCTATTTTTTGATAGTTGGTATACTCCGATACATTTTCAAATAGTACATCGTATTCATTATGAAGTGTTGAGCATAGTTTATATATTTTATTTTTCCAATTGTTTTTGTGATTGATACCATCTTGTCCAGGTCCCCCAACCTAAAAAAATGAAATTAATTTTGTTAATTCATAATATTAATTATTTTATATACATTATGTGTCATATTAATATATAATTTATGAAAAAGAGAACAATATGAAATTCTAAGAATAAGTTATACTCCCGACAAGCTAAAGAATACGTTAAAATCTCAAAAAAGTTGAACAATGTGACCGAAAAATATTTTTACATTAACAGTGGAGTTGAGAAGAAAGAGTGCACAGCGGCATTATATCAATAAAAAGATTGGCTATATGCCTTCTTAACAATGTTTAGATTCAAGTTATTACAACATGTATACGGGGTTTCCTCTAAAAATAATCCGAAAATGTAAGGGGAAATATCTTCTTGGAGAACAGTTAATTTGTCTAATTCTACGTTTATTTATTGTTACAAGTTACAGTACATATTTCGGGTTACAAACCCACTATCAAATGTTAAGCTAATCCAGTAAGTTGTAAGCTAATTTCGTTTGTAACATACATTTAAAACAAGTCATACTATATTCAAATTTCTCATTCAAAAAAAAATTAGAAAAACTGATCTCAGGATATTGGAGTACCTATAAACTTTTTATATCTTACTTTTATTATAAAATTGGTCCTAAATCTATTGCAATTAAAATAAAACAAAAAAAAAGAATAAAGCCACTAAAAGCTTTGAACTTGGAACAAATCGAATAAATCTACGGTAGTCATAAACGTCACTTTCTCAAAAACAGTTGTTCATTGCAATTCGAAAAATACAGGTATTTGCCTAATTAATTTTATGCATTTTCATCCTGTAAAAGCTTGTCATAATCTACGAGTTTTAGTACAAAGGTTCTTCTTGCTTAGTTACTACCAATTTAATTAGCAAGTTAATTTTTTAGAATAAAATCTTTTAATTTTAAAATTTATGTTTTCAAGAAAAAAGTAACAAAGGTAATCATTTCCAAAAATAATTTAAGTTCTTCTTGTCACGATTTTTGATATATGGATTTTAGGACTAAAATGAGAAATCAAAAAAATAAGAACATAAAATAAGTTTTTAATGTCCTTCCCTACATCACAGTGACAAAATGAAAAGTAGAAAATAACTTTAATTTGTCCACAAAATTATTTGCCTTTCGCTTTTACGTTTTTATTGTAGAATGTAGAATCTTTATGTTTCGAGCAAATCGCCAAAATAGTCTGTTGAAATTTAATTTTTACAAAAAGGCAAAAAATAACTCCCACAGAAGAAAAATTATTGTATCTTTATCAATTTTTTACAAAATTTATTCTTCAGCAAGCCATAGCTGTATTTAAGTTAAATTTTAATTCTTATTATCGGTAGGGTTTTGATACGCATATCAATTGATCAATATCAATTCAAAATTGACAGTATTTGTATACAAATCAAGTCATGAGATCTCAAGAATAGAGACCCTGAAATTTTGGAAATAAAAAAACTTAGAAAGAACTTGAAAAACAATGTTTAAACGAACGAGATTTAAATAACGTCCCCATATTCGAAATTTTTTGAATTATTTCATATAGGGTGCTTTTCACCCTAGAAAGAAATTCAATCAAGCATGCAGTGTAGCAACATCACACATAATACATTTCAAGCAGTGTAGAAGAAAAGCCTGATGGTTCATGCTCCGAGTAAATTGAACATGTTCGAAATGTTTGGAACATCTATTCGAAAGTACCCATAATGGTTACACGAATGAATAGTAGCTTGATTATAATTTTTTTAAAGATCATTCAAACAGTTGTATGTGCATTCCCAATATTAAAACCTATGTTTAAACGAACGAGATTTAAATAACTTACTCATATTCAAAATTTTTTTCAAGTTTGTGTTTAATTTTTAGAAAAATGTACCTGTTGTAAATGATGAAAAGCGATGCCTGCTTTTTCTGTCAAAGGTGAATAAGGTAGTATTAGATATTGACACAAATTTGATTCTATCCTTTTCACGAATGGTCCACACGTACTGGGATATAATTTCAGACAAGTTGTGAGACAATGTAATGAACTCTCGACTAAACTAGAAGCACCATCAGTAGACAAACAAATCTCAATAATTTTTGGTATTGCTCCAACAACACATTTGCGAAAGTCCTGATTGTTTATATTTGTTTCGACTATTTTAGCTAAAAATTTTAAAAAAATCAATACGACATACCTCAACTGGCAATAATAAAACTATACCTAACACTTCATACCGAAATATATGATCCAATTCCTTTGCACTTTTATTAAGAGTACCTTTAATCCACACCGGTGAATATTCAATAAGCAACTGCTCATGTAGCTGAGGTAACAATTCATTTAATAACTTTAAAGCTTCATAACGATGAAGTGGTATTAAAATGTGCTTATTTAAAAATACAACTATCGCAGAATAAGTTTCATCGGAAACGTTAGCGTTTAACAAACTCCGTAGAGCACTAAAAACTTCACACGCATTATCGTTATTAAATTGTTCGATTAAATCTTTCAATCTATGAATTGTACTGAAATTTTCCATTTTGCAGGTTGTATTTTTGATTTGTCTAATAAAAAAATTAACACTTTCAATCTACGAACACACGAGTTGACTGTGCTTTATTCAACAAAGTAAGGTTAGAACAGGATTAGAACATAAAACGCGCAACGCAAATTATAAACAACCGCACTACCAACGCCTAGTGATAAATTTAAAAAACCCTATTTTTGTTGCAAGGTAATGGTTATTTTTTTCAATATCAAATAATAATAAATAATATTATTTTACCATTGATTGGCAATTACGTTATTATTTTCGAATTAATATTGATTTTGCCAAATGCTAGAACGGCTGTAAAATTATGAATTATCATTGTGAACAACGTTATAAGTTTCGTTCTACGATAGAATACAATTATTAGTTTCCAGTGTGGATTTCAGTAAATCGCACAATGTTTCAAATAAAGCTACTAAAAAATTTAATACGCTTCCAATCGGAATTAATTGCAAGATCATTAAGTACTAAATTAGGAGTTCGTCGGTTGGTGTGGGTCGGCTTAGAAAAGACAGGTTTAAATGTCGACACAGATCATATTGCTATGATCTTTTCAATTTTAAAATTCTTGTTTGCTTATAAAAATGGACTCTTCCATTTTAAATTTCTGCCTTACAGATGTCCACGCCGCGCTCACACTTCAAATAATTTTTACGGCTCACCTTGAATAATTCTTGATTTTTATTTTATTATTTAATATTTTAAACTTTTACTTTCCATTTAACTAAAACACCTTTATATGAAAATTTACTTTTATTTAAAACTTATTACAATCTTCTTATTAATTTAATTTTATTAGAGCGACTTTCGCTCGACTTCGTGGCTTCACCATTCTACGCGAAGTAAAATTTCATTTTTATCGTCCCCGCAACAGCGCCAAAACAATCGGCGGGCAAATACAAATTTTAAAAGTAAATAAAATATTGCCAATTATTTCTCTAATTAAAATCATGACATCTTCCCCCTTTAATATCTGGAATGACAGCCACCAACAGTTCCCTGGCCAAATTTCAGATATTAACACAAACTCTATCAACATGATTTTACAACAATACATAGTTCTTTAAATTTTCAAATAAAATTTAAATTATTAACAAATCCCATCAACTTCTCCAATAAATTTTTCTTGTTAATCAATTTTCGAAGTAATTATTAACAAATTTCAAATAACCAAATATAAAATACAAAAATAAACACAATTTTCATTCACTATTGATTACAATAACTACTTACAAAATAAAAAAATTATTTCTGAAGTTTATAAAAAGTTCCCGCCACATTATATCACCGTAAATTTATAATTCTCAAAAACCTATCAAAACGGTTAAGTTTAAATTAATTATCTTTACAAATCCATAATAAATTATAACAAAATCATCTTCATACCCTTTACAAATTAATTATTAAGATTTAATAAATAAATTCATTTTTAAATTAAATTTCCATAAAATTTTTCAGTTTTAACCAATTTTTATATCTGGACATCAAATTTCAACATTTTTCAAATTAAATTAACCACTGACAAATTAAAACAATTATTTCAAAATTTCCAAACTTCCCTCCACACATAAATTTACAAATATCAGTACAATAAAATAATATCATCAATCTATTAAGAAATTCATTAATTAATTTACAAAATCATGTCAAATCATCAGTCATCTCATATTTGCAATCCATTTCCATTTTTCCAATTAAACATAATTATGCAAACCCTATAATACCATTGGGAGGTTTATAATAGCCCCTTACGACTTTCTACCATCTGGTCTATTTCCATCTTCATTTTCAGAATCCAATTTTTTATTATTTAAGTCCAAATTTTTATTTTCCAAAACCAAACTTTCTTCCAAATTTTTATTTATTAGCATTAAATTTTCATTTTCCAAATTGATTAAATTTTTATTTTCCAAACTTAAATCTTCAGCTTCAAGATCCAAATTATTTTTCCTTATCAATTTTTCATTTTCCTTAATTAGAGTTCTTTTTTCCAATTCTTCTTTTATTTGTCTAATTTTTCTGTCATTTTCTTTTGCATAAATCAAATTTTCGCTTACTTCTTGGACTTCAAAATTTTTATTTTCCATGACCAAATTTTCCTTTACCAAATTAAAATCTTCTCTGTCCAATTTTTTATTTTGATTTCCAACTAAATTTTTATTTTTCAAAACCAAACTTTCAGTCTCCAAAACAAAATTTTCATTTACTAAATCCAAATTTTTACTTTCCAAGTTTACATTTTTATTGCCAATTAAATATTTATTTTCCAAAACCAAATTTTCATTTACTAAATCCAAATTATTTCCTTCCAAGTTTACATTTTTATTGTCAATTATATTTTTATTTTTCAAAACCAAATTTTCATTTACTAAATCCAAATTTTTACTTTCCAATTTTTTATTTTTATCCATTAATTGACTTTCCTGTGTAATTAAATTATTTTCATTTAAATCGATTAAGTTTTCATCTTTTTGACAAATTAAATTATAATTGACAATAAAAATGTAAACTTGGAAGGAAATAATTTGGATTTAGTAAATGAAAATTTGGTTTTGGAAAATAAATATTTAATTGGCAATAAAAATGTAAACTTGGAAAGTAAAAATTGGAAAAAAAAAAAATGGGAAAAAAAAAAAAAAAAAAAATGAAAATAAAAATCAGGTCAATTTGGAAGGTGGAAATGAATTATTTGGGTTCAACAGTGATTTGATCAATTCGAAGAACGAAAGAAAAACGAATGGAGGGTTAATTAATTTGGAGGAGGACCATTTGGACAGAATTGAAAATGAAAAGTTGGCTGAAGAAGTAATAAATTTGCAAAACAATAATTTAATTTATGTGAAAAATGAAAATCTTATTAATTTAAATAACAAAATAATTGGAAGACAAAATCAAATATTGGACAATAATTTAAAAGATAAAAACTTATATAAAATGAAAACTAATTTGGATGTCGGAAATGATAGTTTAGAAGAAAAATTGGATATGAAAAATAAAAATCTTCACAAAATAGTTGCTTCAGAAAATGAAATTTTAGATTTGAAAAATGAAAATTTGGATGAGGATTTGATTATTGATTTAGAGGTCAAAGATAATAATTTAAAAAGAAAATTGAATATCAAAAATAAAAACTTACACAAAATTTTGGACTCGGAGAATAAAATTTTAGATTTCAAAAATAATAACTTGGATAAAAATTTGAATTTAAAAAATGAATACTTACATAAAATTATCGATTCAGAAAATGAAATTTTGGACTTGAAAGATGAAAATGGGATTAACTTGGAACAAAAAAATGAATTGGAGATGGGAAAATTGGAGGAGTCGCAGGAGAGGACGATGATGGAATCTAATCCAATGAAAGATGGACCGACAACGCCAAGACCGGAACCGAAAAGGAAGAAAAGATGGAGATTTTCGAGTTTAACTTTAATTTTAGGTACTGAGAGGAAGCATCCACCTACACCCAGAATCGTGATGTGGAAGTCCATCAGATACAAATAAACGAAGAGCAGATTTTGAAAAGCCACGGGAAGAGGATTTTCCTTCGATCATCGACGATGATTTGCAAGAAAACCCGGAGGAGTAAAGATGTGGTGTTTCAAAATCAATTTTTAAATGTTTTGATTTCCTTTTGTGATGATTTTGTTTATTTTTAATTAACTCATTTGATTTTGTAAATTTGTGAATAATTTGATTTGAATTTGGTTATTTGAGCGCCAATATTTTGTAGGTTGGCGACGGTTTGTAGAAGATAAGGGCTTTTGCCAAAAATGGCCGCCTGAAGCGGTTGAGGAGAAAGTCGTCTCCCGTATAATTTGAGATTTTTTTGGTTTTGAGATTTGAATTATTTTGCGAATAAAACGTTTGATACTGCAGACTGATTATTTTGGATTGATAATTTAATTTGGATTTTGAAAAGATAAAAGAAAATAATTTGGATAATTAAAAGTAAGCATTTATAATTGGTATTTTATAATTTAAATTGGTAAAGTAAAGATAAAACTTGAAGCAACGTGAATTAATATGATATCGTCCGCGTATGGTCGAGTTATCAGTTTGGTTTATTTTTCCATTTAATATTGAATATTTTATTGGAAATAAATTGAATTTTATTTTTGGATATAATAATTAAGGATATTTAAAATCTGAGCTAGCCGGAACAACAAAAATATCATTACATCGAAATTGGCGCCCAACGTGGGGCTAAATAAAAGTAAATTTTCATAAAAAAAAAAAAAAAAAAAAAAAAAACAATTTAGATGCTATGATCTTTTCAATTTTAAAATTCTTGTTTGCTTATAAAAATGGACTCTTCCATTTTAAATTTCTGCCTTACAGATGTCCACGCCGCGCTCACACTTCAAATAATTTTTACGGCTCACCTTGAATAATTCTTGATTTTTATTTTATTATTTAATATTTTAAACTTTTACTTTCCATTTAACTAAAACACCTTTATATGAAAATTTACTTTTATTTAAAACTTATTACAATCTTCTTATTAATTTAATTTTATTAGAGCGACTTTCGCTCGACTTCGTGGCTTCACCATTCTACGCGAAGTAAAATTTCATTTTTATCGTCCCCGCAACAGCGCCAAAACAATCGGCGGGCAAATACAAATTTTAAAAGTAAATAAAATATTGCCAATTATTTCTCTAATTAAAATCATGACATCTTCCCCCTTTAATATCTGGAATGACAGCCACCAACAGTTCCCTGGCCAAATTTCAGATATTAACACAAACTCTATCAACATGATTTTACAACAATACATAGTTCTTTAAATTTTCAAATAAAATTTAAATTATTAACAAATCCCATCAACTTCTCCAATAAATTTTTCTTGTTAATCAATTTTCGAAGTAATTATTAACAAATTTCAAATAACCAAATATAAAATACAAAAATAAACACAATTTTCATTCACTATTGATTACAATAACTACTTACAAAATAAAAAAATTATTTCTGAAGTTTATAAAAAGTTCCCGCCACATTATATCACCGTAAATTTATAATTCTCAAAAACCTATCAAAACGGTTAAGTTTAAATTAATTATCTTTACAAATCCATAATAAATTATAACAAAATCATCTTCATACCCTTTACAAATTAATTATTAAGATTTAATAAATAAATTCATTTTTAAATTAAATTTCCATAAAATTTTTCAGTTTTAACCAATTTTTATATCTGGACATCAAATTTCAACATTTTTCAAATTAAATTAACCACTGACAAATTAAAACAATTATTTCAAAATTTCCAAACTTCCCTCCACACATAAATTTACAAATATCAGTACAATAAAATAATATCATCAATCTATTAAGAAATTCATTAATTAATTTACAAAATCATGTCAAATCATCAGTCATCTCATATTTGCAATCCATTTCCATTTTTCCAATTAAACATAATTATGCAAACCCTATAATACCATTGGGAGGTTTATAATAGCCCCTTACGACTTTCTACCATCTGGTCTATTTCCATCTCTTAGATTTCCATAAAAATATCTTGGTATTGGGAGTCCACATCTCAGGTATAACCTTGATCATCTCCTTACCTTTTATCCATAAATTCAAATTTTCTTCTATTCTATATTCTTGATCATCCATTACATTATCTTGGTAACAAATATGGTCCATTTCCATCCCCCTAAACATTAAATTTTTTATCTCTTCAATTTTTCCAATTGCTTTTCGGATAAATTCTTTAAACTGGTTATCACATACAATTTTCGCTTTTCCACAAGTAAATTTAAACTTTTTGAGTCTAAACATCAAATTTTTAGTTTTATGAAATTTTCCAATTTTTGAACTTTTTGCTATTATACCATTTTTATCTTCCAATTTTTTAATTTTCTTTGTTTTCCAGTATCTATCCTGTAAATGTATTGTTATTCTGTCACCCCATTCTTCATCTCTATTCTTATCAATTAGTTCTATTATTGTGGTAACATTTTCTTCTAAATTCTGATAAAAGATTTCATCATTTTCTCGATTTCTTACTTTAATCAATTTTAAATTACTCTCGACTTCTTTGACTTGTTCTTCTAAGCTTTCCTGCAAAATTTTTACATCATCTTTAGCTTCTATAATTTTATCATCAAGTTGTTCTTTTATTTCTACTATTCTAGAATTTATTTCTAGATTTATTTCAGAATTCGTTTCAAGAATTGATTCGTTTAGTAGTTTTTTTATTATTAACGCATTATTTTCGCTATTTTCTTGTAAAGATTTTTGTATTTTTTTATTTATGTTGTCCCATTCTTCTTCTCTGCTCTTACTGCTATTCAAACTAAAATTCGCAACATCAAAAGTTTCATTAAAAGTTTCTTTCATCTGTGCCATGTCTTCTTCATATTTCGACAGTTTTTTATTTAAGTTTTCTATACCAATGTTTCTATCCATTCTTATTTCTTGTAGTTTTTCTTTAAAATTTTTACCATTTTGTTTTATTTCTTTGAACATTTCTTTCTGCTCATTAGACATTTCTGTTTGCTTATTGGACATATCCTTTATCATTATGTACAACTCTTGCAGCACACCTTCATCCATCTCTTCTTCGTCTCTCATTTTGCAAATAATATTTAATTAATCTCAGGGTTATTAGTGTCGGTTCAATAAATAAAATACCTCTTATTAAAAACGTTTTCCGTCAAGCCCGACGTTCGTGCGCCAATTTAGATGCTATGATCTTTTCAATTTTAAAATTCTTGTTTGCTTATAAAAATGGACTCTTCCATTTTAAATTTCTGCCTTACAGATGTCCACGCCGCGCTCACACTTCAAATAATTTTTACGGCTCACCTTGAATAATTCTTGATTTTTATTTTATTATTTAATATTTTAAACTTTTACTTTCCATTTAACTAAAACACCTTTATATGAAAATTTACTTTTATTTAAAACTTATTACAATCTTCTTATTAATTTAATTTTATTAGAGCGACTTTCGCTCGACTTCGTGGCTTCACCATTCTACGCGAAGTAAAATTTCATTTTTATCGTCCCCGCAACAGCGCCAAAACAATCGGCGGGCAAATACAAATTTTAAAAGTAAATAAAATATTGCCAATTATTTCTCTAATTAAAATCATGACAATATATTGGAAGTTTCGTGTGTAATAACGGACGAATATTTAAATTGTGTGGCGCAAAATCCTAATCTAACTTTACATCAACCTGAAGCAATTCTAAGCCGTTTAAATAAAGAGGTACGTCTGAAATACGACCAAAGTGGTTTACTCGAAGAATGTCGAACGTCTAGATTGGAATTTAAAAATGTCGAACAAATCTTAATAGACTTTTTGTGCAAATATGTAAATAAAGATATGTGTCCATTAGTTGGTAATTTAGCATACATAGATAAGCTGTTTCTGCAAAAATATTTGCCAGAAGTCGATTGTTATTTGAACCGCATCATAGATGTTTCTACTATTGAGCTACTATGTTCAAATTGGAATCCTCGCTTACATAAAGAGGTTCCTACGAACAAATTACAATATAGAACTTTAGATAATATTAAACAAAATATAGATGAGTTAGAATTCTATAAAAATAAGTTTTTAAAACTATCTAACAAAGAAAACATCAATCGTGTATCGGTCTTGTGATCAACCAATATAATTATATTTATTTGTTTTATTAAATTGTCAATTGTTTTTATTAATAAAAAATAGGAGTGCAATAGTAAGTAGATTTTTGACTTCAAATCTTATCTGACGTAAACATTTTTTTCCATAAAAGCTGGTTCACACTATACGATTTCTCATGTGACTTTATCGTAATAAAAATCCTATCTAAAATCGTAAGCAACGCTTATATCATATGACCAACAGTTTTTATGTTTAAAATTGATGTAGATGTACAAAGTAGAAACCATTTTATTGCAAAAATCGAGATTGGAATTTAGCTTTGACTTCTATAATATCAAAAATCGCATAGTGTGAACGTAAAAATATTTCTAATACGACAAGTAGTACGACAAGTCACAAGTAACTTTGATATAAGAAACTCTTATGTCAAATTTGGTTTTCACCAAGAGGTAAGGGGTTAAGAAATCCTTAACTTTACGGATCCGATTTTCCTATCCTTATCCATGATGGTCATGGATTGATTAGAGTATCGAGATCAATTCTTGAAATAACAGCTGTTGCTACCAGGGGTGGGCAAAATGCAGGTAAAAATGTATTTGAAATACAAAATACATTTATGTGATGTATTTGAAATACAAGATACAGTATTTCAAATACAAGATACATTTTAAAATACAAAATACAGTTTATTTAATTATTTAACACATGTTAAATTTTAAATGAAATTATAAAGAGTTGACAGTGTCCAGAAAAGATTATTCTATTTATAAATTTCTGAGGTATTTAATCATTTATTCAAAAATATGCTTTGCAAAGCATTTAAAGAACATTTTTAACAGGACCCTTAATATGCATTTTCATTGGCCCAACCTTCAGCAATAAATAAAATAATAATAAAATGTATTTTAAAACGTATTTTGTATTTTAAAATGTATTTTGTATTTGAAATACAAAAAAAATTGTATTTGAAATACAAAATATATTTCCAAAATGTATTTCAAATACATGTATTTTAATTCTGGCCACCCCTGGTTGCTACGATACGGTCTGAATTCCAGTAACCATATCAATATTTTAGAAAACCCAAAAAATGCACACACTTTTTAGAACTAAAATGTTTTTAAGTTATCACAAATAAAATACACTGTCAGTATAATGTACAATATCGCAAACGTTTTCACCATACTATGGCATCATTATTAGGCGATGAATTATGAATTCACAAATAAAATGTATTTTATTGGTAATAACGTAAAAACATTTTAGTTCTAAAAAGTGTGGGTGCATTTTTTGGGTTTTCTAAAATATTGATATGATTTATATCAGGGGTGACCAACAGGTCGATCGCGATCGACCGGTTGATCGCGACTGTTAGTCCAGCAGTCGATCGTGGCAAGGCAAAAAATATAAATACGTAGACCAGACTGCCCAACGTAATCACCTACTGCTGTACACCTAAATGCTGCTTCATTTAATATTTCTAGAAGTATGTAATTGGTAGATCGCACAGGGTCTCGTTAGTGAACAAGAGATCTTGGGTCCAATCAAGTTGGCCACCCCTGGTTTATATCGAGTTATACTACTTAAACCACGTATCAATCGATTAAATTCCGGTAATCTCATTGGTAAATTCTAGGATTATTTTGAGTCTCGAATTGATGCGTGACTATTAGTACGAGCATTAAAGTCAAATACGTCGATGAAAATGAGATTTTAAAGAAGAAATGTCATATTATTTTACGTAGCGTTAATTGGATAAGAACGACATTTAACCATCGATGCAGTTCACAATCGTTCATTTTTAAAGTAATATCCAACAATTAGAGTATTTAGAATAATCTGAAAATAATTTCATGAAAATGTTTTATACGCCACTGTACAGTTCGGTACAATATACGGTACGCCACTGATAACAAATCCAAAATTTATTCTAACCTCAATTTTAATGTTAACATAGAGCTCAAATAGTACTGAAATTGAAAATTTTTTGTGCATTATGTCGGAAATTAGTGAAATATGGAGCGATGATGTGGTTTGGGAAAAAATTAGAGAAACGTTTCCCATTCTAACACCAGCTTATCAAGTGGTACTTTTGTGCAGTTGTAACATTTTTATCTTACTAAATTTTTACCTTTGCAGTCTTTTCTGGAGCCAGAAGAACAATTATTTACAAAAACAATGAGAACTATAAAACAGAAAAATATGACCAATATCATTGAGAAACTTATTTTTCTGCGAGCAGAACAACACATAAGCACAGTGGTAGTTCCCAATTTTTGGTGGATTTTCAAAAATTCTTCAAACCTGAAGTATGAAAATTTCAAAAGCTTCCACCTTGCTGTAAATAAATTACATAATCACTGGAATCAATTTTTAAAGTTGATGACCAACTTGAATGTCATACGAACGTATACCGACTTTGCAAATCCCATTAATGGAGAAATTAGTTTGGTTAATGCTATTAAGCTTAGTATTCGTGGTACATTATTATCACAATTACCTGTTAATTATGTAAAACTTATTCAAGAATTTTATGAAACTGGATTTATGCTTGTAAACCATGATCAAGAAAAGAAATGTATAGCATGTTCAAATGAAACGAACAATTGTAATTGTGCAGATGTATTTCTTCAAACTAATAGGTAGGGGTATTTTAAATATTTTTTGTTTTCTCTAATATCATATAATAAATTTTATTAGGGAATTATTGGATATGGAACTCTTTCAACCATTAGTAAGTCAAATCTTGGCCAACATAATTTTTGCTCATATTCAAACTCATGTTGTTAGTACGTGTAAAGATAACTACGACAACAATTATTTAGAACCTTTGGAGCAGGTAAGCTCGCGTAGGCAACTACTTTGAAGTGATATTAATCTTTACTTTTTGTAGTGGTTAAATGATTCTATAATATCTTGGTTAAATAAAGTATATGGTAATTCAATGAGTGAAGCTGGTTTCGATGGCGACTTTCTGGGAAAATTAAAAAATTACTTGTTTGAAACATTCAGCCGACTGAGAATTAATCAATTATTTAATATTATTATAGGTAATTATCTTAAAAATACGATTTTAGGACATTTTGCTTCAGGATATTTTTACTTTTGGGACATTTCGGTATCACTCCTAGTTTCTTACTAAATTTCTTTAGTTATATACTGAAATATTAAGTTATATATGCATAAGTTTTCCTTTATTTTAAATTTGTTTCAACTATTGGTACTTCTTAATTCCTTTTATTTCCTTTTTTTTTTTTTTTGATTGTCTGTGTTGTTAAACCTCGTCGGTCCTGTGTTTATACCACTAATCGGAAATTTCTCTTGGTTGTATTAGTTATTAAGGGCCGTTTCCACCAACTCTGGATAAATACTTTAATCACGGTTAGTTGGAGTTAATTGTGGTTAAATAAAAAAGAGCATTCCACCATCTATTTAATCATGGTTAAAACGGGTTAACCCAGCCTTCAAACTAATCGTCCGATGTTGGGCCATTAGACGAGTTTAATCACTCAATATCAGTTGGAATATTATAAATAATCTGAAAAGCAAAACGTGAACACCATATTTGTGTGTTAAAAAAATGATTTTGTGATTATGTTTTGATATCATCTACAATAATGTTTTACGATAATATCTTATCTGCTTCACATGATGAAAATATTGCGAATACAGTTTATAGAAGACCACGAGTGATAAATCCAAGACCCGATTTTCACGAAATTTGCTTCACTCATTTTGAAATAAAAGCTTTTAAAACATTTGAAATAATATTAATATTTTATTTTTTCATTTATTATTAATTTTCGTTCATTAAATACATCATAGTACAACTACTACCAATAATTATTGTCAGTAAAAGTTTCTTGTGACTACATATCAACCAATCAGAACAGTCTTTGCCAGATTATACCCGAGTATACTCGACGTAATGTCGGGAGTTAATGTCGGTTAAACTCTTCGGTTAACCATTAATCATGATTAGTTAACCAAGGATGTAACCAGAGTTGGTGGAACTGGCCCTAAGATTTAAACTTTTTTTATGACTTTAAGCTTATTTTGTCCTGAGGGTTTTTTTCTATTTTGTTTTCAATTTGTGGAAGGTAAATTAATTATTATTTGTTCTTTTAAGCATTAATATTTTTATTCAAGTTCTTGCTGTTATTGTTATACAGTCGCACATTCAATAAATAAATTACATTACATTCAATAAACTATATGATCAACGATCCTCTTGATAGAGGCAACCAACAGAATTATAGACTATGATATTTTTAACATAACTATATTTTTCTTAAATAGCACTTTCTTATCTACTACTGTCATTAACGACAAGCTCGTTAATAAATGTTATTATAACTAAAATATTTTGTTACTTTTAATTAATATTTAACAAAATAACTATTTAAATTTAGTAACAAACAAAATATCCAGGAGCGAAATTTTCCAAGATTTTACCTCAAATATTTTTTTGTTTATATTCAAATAATATAATATAAAAATATTTTTTACAATATACATTTGTCAATATATTTATTCATTACACTTAATGTTTAAGAATATCCGGAATCTCTACCAGCTTTAGAGGACCTTAGCATTTGTCTAGCAGAAACGGACTTACGTCCGCTGTTGACGAAAAAATTGCAAAAAGCAATGGAAACTCGTTTGTTACATCCGGGTGTTAGTACTCCTGATATTTTAACTGCCTATGTTGCTTCAATTCGTGCTATGCGAATATTAGATCCTTCTGGTTTGCTGCTGGAATCGGTCACTCAACCTGTGCATCAATATTTGAGAAGTCGTGAAGATACAATTAGGTAGATTTAATTAAATCAAAGTATTTAAATAAATAAAACATTAAACTTGTTTAGGTCGGTTGTAAGCAGTTTAACAGAGGAAGGCCCTAATGACTTGGCAGAAGAACTGATCAAAGGTGAGGCAGTGCGTATTAATGATAGCACTTTATCTGATGAAGAGAACGAAAACTGGGAAAATTGGGTTCCAAGTCCAATCGAGATTGAGCCAAGTAGGTTGACCACACAATCAAAGAAAGTTTTATTAATTTACAAAATGAAATTGCAGATAAATTCTACAGTATTCGTCGTTCATCTGATATTATATCCATGCTTGTAAATGTATACGGAAGTAAAGAACTATTTGTCAATGAGTATCGCACTCTGTTGGCAGATAGGCTTCTATCGCAATTTACATGTGACACTGAAAAAGAAATAAGATATTTAGAATTACTCAAATTACGTTTTGGCGATTCACAACTTCATTATTGTGAAGTCATGCTAAAAGATATAGCAGATTCGAAACGTATCAATCAGCATATCAAACAAGATCCACAATATCTGGAAAATAATTATCCCATGTCGGCAATGATTGTATCGGCGCAGTTTTGGCCACCGTTTAAAGATGAAAATTTACAATTACACGAAAAGTTTTTATCCCAAATGGAAGCTTACACGAAAGCGTTTGAAACCTTAAAAGGTAATCGCAGCTTGTGCTGGAAAAATCATTTGGGCTTTGTGGATTTAGAAATTGAATTACCCGATCGAACTTTAAATTTATCTGTTAGTCCTGTTCATGCTACCATTTTGATGCATTTTGAAGATCAAAGTAAGTTTAAATAAACCAAGTATCATTTCAAACTTAAATGATTTACTTCCAGATGAATGGGATTTGGACGATCTCTGTCATGTGATGAAAGTTCCACCTACTGTGTTAAGGAAAAAAATTGCGCTCTGGCAATCGCATGGATTAATAGAAGAAATAAGGTCAGATTATTATAAATTAGTCGAAGGTGAAAACAATTGTGGTAACGCAAATGTAGGTATTATTGAGGATTATGAATCTGAAAGTGCCATGGCTAGTGCTCAGGATCAACGTGAGGAAGAATTACAGGTATAAATTATTTTATAATTATTGCCTACAATATATTTTCATTGGTTATTTCTTTCTAGAATTTATGGTCTTACGTATCGGGAATGCTTACTAACTTAGATTCACTTACCTTGGAAAGAATTCATCAAATGTTAAGAATGTTTGCTTTCCAAGGTCCTACGATCGAATGTAGCATACAAGAGTTAAGCCAATTTTTAGATAAAAAAGTTAGAGAACATCGTATAGTTTATTCTGGAGGTTTGTACAAATTACCAAAAGGTGATATGACGTAAGAGAGAATTGTAGATATAAAGTATTAATTTTTTAAATCAATAATTTAATGTAAATGCAATAATATTTTATAATTTTTGTTCGTGGTGATCACAAAATAAAGCATATATGTGAACAAATTTTAACTATTTTACTTGTAGTACTGCCAAGTGAGAAAATTAAAATTTATTATTATTATTATTATTTTAAGATTTCAAGTAGCTTAAAATAGTTTTGGATGTAAATAATAATTTTGGTAGTTTCGCTTAACTTTTAAATAACTTAAGACTCATCTTGAACTTGGGTTGATTATACAATACATTAAAAAAATATATTTTTTGTTAACAACATTTTAGATGTAGGGGAGAGCATGACAATAAATTATAAGTGCTTGTTCACAATGAACATAAGACATAAGAAGTACATAAAACGTAAGAATTGCAAATACAAGTAAGACCTTAATCGAATATTGAATAATATTGGAGTTATTTTATTATATGCAAAAAAAACAGTCTACATCCTGAAGTTTTAGATTTTAATATTATTCGATACTCTATTAAGCTTTTATTTGTTTTATATTTTTAAGTCTTATGTACATCTTATGTCTTACGTACATTGTGAATAAGCACTAACACTTTGTATATAAAGTTTTCTCACATTGAGAAATATCATTTTAAATACATTAGATTTTACGATTAAATACGTTCATCTACATTATGTTAAAATTGTAATTTATTTATTCTATTTGTATTTGAAGAAATAAATAGTTTTTGTATCAATGACACTTGTTACATTATTTGAAATTTTTTTAAAGAATTTTTAATAAAAACTCCTTGCCATTTTTAAGGAAGCATTAACTAAATTACATAGGTACTGTAAAACTGGTATGTATGGAAGTTTTATGGCGACTTGGAAGAGCTACATTCTTACTTACTCTGTATTGTAAACTTTTTTAGGTACCAGAACGACTGGTGCAGATCAAGGTGTTTCGGATTGTTTGATAACGTTTTCTTTTACATTTGCTTGATCTTGACAGTAGTGCTTATGCAGATAAACTGAGAGTACATCATGCTGGAATGTTGACATTGTCTTTAAAAACACATCACAAAGATTATTTCCTTGGTCTTGTTCCGAATTTTTCAGGGTATGTTGTGATAAATGGGAGTCTGCAAAACAGCTAATCTACTACTAATTCACAAGATAAATACAGGAGAATTAAATCATATTTTCTTAATCTGATGGAAATGTATTTATGATTTCGATACATAAAAAATAATTTACTGAGTTTTTATAAAAAAAATTAAATTAATACAAAATTCGGATGAGATACAAAAATTTTTCAACTACTTAATCCTAATTAAACTTACACTAATATCTAATGCCCGTACTTGTAGTCGATACTTTGCTCGATTTTGCACTTGAGAACGTCTCAAGTATGAAATTCACCAATCAAAATAGTTAATTTCGTACTTAAGTACTTAAGAACTATATAAGTACGAACATAATGTAAGTAACTAATTTTATTATAAATTGACATGATATTAAAAATATTAGTCTTATACAATTCACATAAATAATAGTTATAAAAATACATATTATACACAAAAATTGTTCTGAAAAATTAAAAAATTTTAATAGGTACTTTAAAACATATCACTGCATTTTTTATCAGATGTTTTGCAATCAAACGAATTGGAAAATTCAAGAAATTGAGACCACACCACCTGTAATCTGTAAGACAGTTACCTATTAATTAAAATTTAACTTTAATGTAGCATTTTACTTACAATAACTTTTGAGACAATTCATACTGAACGTAGTTATTAAATAATTCTTGAAGGTCTGTTGAAATCGAGCATTGTTCCTGAAATATATTTAAGTTGCATTTTTTTTGTTACATAAAGAAACCAAATATTTTACCTGCGCGAACGCCAAGAAAAATATGGCAGAATCCTCGTACTTTTCTAGAGAGGGTTGATGAACGTGTGGTAAATCTGATAAGTGCCGATTTAACGCCTTAAAAAAAGTAATTAAAAAAATTTAATAAATTGATAAAAATAAGATATGCATACTTCATATGCTATTTTGACTGCAATTACATGCTTCAACGTCGATAAAGAAGTTAAATGGGCAATCTCTTCTGAAACAATCTTCTCGTTTGTTAAAAAATCGACAAGGCACTTATTTTGATTGTTTATAGAATTGTAGGATTCGTTTACAGTAAAATGAAACGGTGACAATAATTTTAAATTGAAATTCCAAGCACTGTCATATGGTAAAATACTAGAGATAACTGCATTCGCGATTTTTATTCCCAATTTACCATACATTACAGATCTAAAATAAAAGAATAAATAATATTAAAATTGAAATAAAAATTTTTAAATGAGGTTTAATCAAAATGAAATATTATCGTAATCGTGTTAAGTTAAAAATATTGAAAATCTTACTGTTAAAAAGTATTAAACTATTTTAAACTTAAACTATTTTTGGCATTAAATACTTGTAGGGTTTCATTAAAACAATTATTGTGTGGATTAGCCTTTACATTTCAACTAAGCTCGCATCCCCGAGATTTTGGAATTGGGTCTTTTACGCCATTAAATTGTTTTATTGGCTTTGTTTAGATTTTTCCAAAATATATTTTTTTTACATTTTTCAACTAATTTTGGTATCAAGTAATAGGAATTTTTATTTATAAATGTCAAATAAATTTGACTTTTCATTTTGTATTGAGTTCATACTGTTCGTCTTAATTTTGGTTTTTGAATTTTTAGGTCTGCCTGATGAGATTCATAAATTCGAAACATATGATAATATCAAATGTCGCAGACTATCAACTTTGTTGCTTTTTAACAGTAAAATTTTCAATATTTTTAACATAACACGATTATGATAATATTTCATTTTGATTATAATTTCATGTGTTAATAATTATACATTATATAAATGAGGTTTATGTTTTCGTTGCTTTACAAACTAAACTACTTACATAGGATATCCATCTTCAAATTCGTCCTCTGTCAGTACCGATCTAGGTACAATCACTGTATTTAAAGATGGCAAATATTTAACCTCTTGAGGATACTTAATTATTTGCGATATCATTTTAAGATCAAAATTTTTAGACATAAGAAGTTGTTCGTCAAGTTTTCTAAGGAACATGAAATTATTTTTGGCACATGAAAAGAAAGCCGTTCTAATAATATTCAGCTTATTATAATAATCTTTTATAAAATGTTCATCATTTTTGATATCGGGTAAACCCACTTGCAGTTTAAGACCTTCTAACTGAAAATAAAAAATAGTGTTAACTAAAGGTGATTAAAAATAGAGAAACATTACATACCTTGTTATTTAAATATTTACTTAATTCTGAAGAAACTGGATAATTTTTTAAATTTTCTTGAGCCGTTTTACGAATTTTTTTAAATACGTCTTCTATAATATTTTTAGTAGCGTTCTTGATGGGATTTTGCAATTCCAGCAAAGATTCTACAGCAAAGCCCATTACATCTTTTATTAACTTGGCACATTTTTCCCAAGGTTGTATAGGTTTCTGAAATCCTTTGAAATATTTTTATTAGTTATCAAGTTATCGTTTAAGCAAGAAAATTTTAAATAGTTACCTAATAGTTCTGAGTTAAAATTATTTAAAGTCGAAGTAAATTGTATTGATAAATAAGGCACATATTTTTTGACCAATGTCCACATTACGTAACTGTTTATTATTTCTTTGTCCGTTGTTGTTACGATTCGAGATATTTCGGTTAGATATTCCAAAGATGTTACTATAACTTCTGTTTCTTCTGTTATATTAGATTCCGGGAACATTTCTATTAAAATGTCTTCTAGTGGAAGCTAAAGTATTTCAAGTTATTAAATACAAATTCAAAGAAAAATTCTAACTTACACTAGCGGCAGTGATCTTCAATTCTGATATTTTAACAGAATTGTATGTATGAACAGGATTTTGTAAGGTATGAGAGGGTGGTGTTATTTCGGCAATTCGTTTCTCATAATTAAACATATCTTCGGCAAACTTTTTTGCTGCAGTTGTGGTCACGCTTAAATTTATTAGAATGTCTCGTATAAATTGTTTATAAGCGTTTTGAATCTAAAAAAAACATTAAAAAAATAATGGAAATTGTATAGGAGTAAACTTACAAGTCCGTAATGATTATTGTAATAATAACTTCTATCGGGAAGTCCTAAACCATTAGGCGATATGGTAATACTGCTTGAACCAGGCTGACGAGGATTAGGTTGGACTGATATTTTGAAATATGGCGAAACGCCGTATTTGATATGAAGAGTTCTCAATAAGGAATTAATATCAAATTCATCGATGTTCCAATTTCTTAAAATTGCCCATCCTCCTGAAAAATAAAAATTTAATAACCAAAGCTGTTTTATTAATTACGAACTTTAGAAATGTAGACTAAAATAAATTTTGAATTTTAATGGATTAATCAGTTTTCAACAATTAAAAATCATATTATTAATAAAAATTGACAAATAGAAATAATAGTATAGGTACGCAATTATTATTACACTATATGAATTAAACTATAGGTAGGTTTTACTCCTGACTCAATATTTTGTAAATATAGTAACTGAGAAGTAGATGCATATTAAAAATTAATTTTTCAATGAGCTTATAGCTTGCAGTCAAAATAATTTCGGCATAGAATTGACAAAAAGCGTGGAACACCGAGGTCGGCAGAATAGTTTATTAGAAACACTATTTACCAATAGAATAAATTGTATTGTGAGAAATAGCTACTTGAAAAGATCCAATTGACAAAAAGCGTGGGGCGCTGTGAGCTCAGATAAGAGTCTCATGATTAATAATGCCAACATCGATGCAACAAACATTTCGCTGAAATTATTTGACTGCAAACTCTAAGCTAGAAGCAGCTGGAAAAGTAACTTTTTCACTTTTTAGTGTATTTAAATAGCTGTAGAATGCACCTTTAAAAGTTTAATTCCGTGATATTATAAATTATGTATTGTAAATGCAAATTCATTAATGAAATTTAAATGTTTCAAAAAATGAGCTTAGATAAAAGGCTAAAAGTATATTAATTCGAATAAAAGGCACAACAATAACCTTTCTAAAACGTTTTTTAGGTGTGTAAATAAATCTTTCACTATTATTGTAATTCCCTTTGATTTTATTATATTAAATACATACATTCATACATACATTTGGAAAGTAATAATTATTATTATACATATTCGAAAACTTCATTTACTGAGCAATGTTTTAATTTTAATTTTTATGCTCTTAATTAAAGTATTAATGAAGTAGTGGATAGATAGGTACCCAGTTTTTTCTGAAATTATTTAACATAATTTCAGTGGTCATGCATACATAGATTAGTATTTGAATGTTGAAAGAATTAGGTAATTATTATTTCTTACATACTCATTCAAAAATATTATAGTTTAATTTAAATTGTAAAATGTTAAAGATTAAATTAATTTTATATATGGAAAAGTAATTGCTCATCCACACTCATGTATTTATTAATTTTTTACGACGGTTTCAAATTACTCAACAATACTTGGATACCGAGAAGAATAAAATTTGTAAATACATATTTTAAGCAATTACCACAATTTTTAATGTCCCACATGATTTTCTCGTACCTAATAATGCAGCGTACCTGATAACTTTTATTACTAATTATCACATCGTCATTTTAATTAATGCTTAGCATACAATGAGATTTAACATTTGATCAACCTTTCCAGATAAGTTACCTATACTTGGTATATAGCTAGCAGCGTATAGCTAAAAGGCCCGGTTTCGCAATGTAATAAATTGAAATCTCTTGATTGCTTGTTTGAAGATTATTTAAAAAGTAAATTCTGAGTTCGGAATTTTTCAAATTTGAGTTCCCAGTTTATCAAAATGCGAAAAAACGAAAACATTTAAATATCTTATAATAAGAAAAAAATGACAAAATATCCTGCCGTCCATATGGCTTATAGGAAATCACTCTTGGAACCGTTTATAATATTTTTCATAGGAACCAAAATTTTGCAGTTACGCCACTGTTAGTATACCTATCTATTTATTCAGGTTATTGCAATTACAAGTAATAATTAGTATATAACAGTTATGATGAAAACGGCAAATGCTTACTCTTAATTATATAAAAACATTTTAAGGTAAGTATTTATATTAACATAAGACATTTAACTGCTAATAGTGTACCTTAATAACAGATAAATTAATGATCGCATATTAGCAATTATAAAAACGATGGAACTGATTTGATGTCAAGGTTTACTGCCTTATTAAATATCTTTAAATATAAATCAGAAAATTTTGAGTATTTTAACAATTACTTATTATCTTAAAAATATTTTTAAATTATTTAGGCATTTGATAAAATTAATTACTGTACTTAATATAAAATAATTGGTAAGGAAACACCATTATTTTCAATTACATATATAATGTTGTTTAATTTATTATAATTTCAAAATACATACATAAATATTAATGCGAAAAAAAGTACATTTCATACATCAATCTACAGATTGTATAATCTACATAATATCGTATAGTAGTCTTTAGTAGCGTAGCGTGGCCTAAGGGCGAGGGGTCAACAGCAGATCAAAATCTTGTACACCAAGTCCTCTTTTTACTCCTGCAATTTCTAGATTTTCTAGGAAAAATCTAATTTTAAAAATAAAATAAATATTTTTTTTTCTAAAATAAATTGAAAATAAAGGACTTTCTAAATTTCTCTGCGATTTACCCCTCAATATAATGTCAACCAACTGCTCAAAATTTGTATCATGACATGGGCTCAATAGACCTCCCCGAGTCTACTGCATTAATTCGGGATATTTTTATTTTCTTCGTCCTTACAAACAATATCCCTGACATTAATTGCACAGTCTAGACTGGATGGTATATATTGTATCGATAGTTATTGTTAACTTTCGAGCATCAGCAGTATCGTGGTAGGTATTTCCAATATGGGCGCACAATAAATAATTTATATTAAATTAATATATCACAAGTTAAATAAATAAGAAGTTCATAATTAAATTATTAAAATTAATTCAATTTATTATTATTCTATAAACTTTAATGATGTAGTATAAATAAATTAAAAAATATAATTTCACGATAATTGCAATAATTGTATAATTATAAAGCACACTATAAAGTAATATTACGGCTTCATAATATAAATAAAGCTCTTCACACGCACAGGTATAGGAATTTTAAATTCCAACGGGACGTGTACCATATATTATGAAAATGACTGTATTATTTAGAATATTTTCTCGATTATCGGACTCTAATATAAAACATAACTGCACATTTTTCAACCTACTTAAGAACCTAAGTACTTAAGAAGAATAACCTACTTAAGAAGAATAAGTCACTGAGTGCATCAATTGAAATTTTTAAAGAAGAAAATGCTAATAGTTAAGATATCGTCTATGCCGGGGAACAATTTCTGATCGCACTTTACAGTTTAACTGGAAATAACGTAACTTTAAATTCTCTGCGCTATCAACATTTTGTTAAATTTCTTACAGAAAATAAATTTACATTGGCCACTTTGCCTCCTACAAGCGATGCTGCATATGATATCATTCCTTACGGACTTACCACCAAGTTCAATTATGGTGCAAAAATTCTAAAAACGCAACTCATTGGGGATGGAAACATTCTATGTTTGGTCCTACTCCAATCCCTATGATGGAAGATCCTCCACCTGAAGCTTTATTAAAATTTAAAATGCATTTCATGCAAATGCAAAAAAGGATGTAGCACAGCATGTAGGTGCAGAAAGGCAGGCTTAAA
The DNA here is from genome assembly GCA_947369205.1 of Cantharis rufa. Taxonomy (NCBI): domain Eukaryota; kingdom Metazoa; phylum Arthropoda; class Insecta; order Coleoptera; family Cantharidae; genus Cantharis; species Cantharis rufa. The sequence continues at coordinate 36,518,958 of OX376303.1, forward strand.
ATGTTCAATTACATGTGCAACTTGTACAGAAATTTCATGCAACAATTTTCCAGACATTCTACTCGACTCAGAAGAGAGAGATGATGATGAACCACCTGAAATAAATCAATTTCTCTCAATTCATATGTCAGATGATGAAAGTGATGCCCTTGATTAACAAGAGGAAATTTTTCAGGAAGAATCCATAAAAATTAATAAACCATATTCTTCAATATAAATTGATACAGATCAACCGGGTCCATCGATGAGTACAAGGAGCTCTGAAAGATTAAAGCGTTAATCATCTTAAGCCATACTATGTATTCTTCGTCGAGTATGCCTACTGGAAACACCACGTTAAAGAAAGCGCGCCCTTTCACTCTACCTCTATGGTGGCGTGGAAAAGAGTAAATAGGAAGAATAAAATTGAATAAAAGGCGAGAAATTACATTCAAAAATAACATTTTCCGCATAATTTACGAAAACACTCATTTTCTACGCGCTGTAATTCCAAAACCATTAATTTCAGAAAAAAATGTATATGACAAAAAATATGCAGAATGTCATGCTCTACATTTTTGTATTCTTACATAGTCGGCGTATCTGGCACTGTTAACCAGAAAATAGCAAAAAAGTGATTTTCCACCCCTTAAAACCAAGATGGCGGCGCGAGCGGAACCCCCTCAAGGTCGAAAACTTGAAATTTTATATAACTCACCTAACTGAACAATCATGCCAAATATCAACTTTCCTATACCTTTTGCAAGTGAATACCTATTGACTGGGCTAAAACCTCTTGTTGGGAAACCTTTTATAATTGAAGACCGTTTTTTCAAAACTCGCTTTGTCCTAAAAGTAAAACTTTCAGAAGATGGTTTTTATTGTTGAGTGAATTTGATATAAAGCTCAGTATTGTTTAATTTTGACAAAGCGAGTTTTGAAAAAACGGTCCTCAATTGCGGTTCGTTAATGACCAGTTTTCAGTCAGTTTTCTATTTTCTATGCCCTAGTAAACATCTATTTGTGCTAAACTTTTATTTTTTAATATTTTTGAATTATTTTAAAATGCGGATTAAAAGATAACTCGAAACGTCGAATAAAAGTTTAAGGTTTTGTTTTATTTAAGCCGAAAGTCCACATTCCCTAATATAAGTTGCATTTATTTTCATATTTTATGTTTATTTTTTATTGTAGTTAGTTTTTTTTTTATTTTTAAAATACATAATATTTATGTAGTGCTTTATACTTTTATTTTTTATTCTGAATTTTAGTTTCCTTGCTAGTTTAATAAATTAGCTATTTATTTTTTTAATTTTTTAAAACCCCTCCCAAAAATCTAGTTTAAATACGGCCCTGTGTATTAGTATTTGCTTCACAAAGTAAAATAATTTCTTGAATTCTTAAATCCACAACGTGTTGATTGCACACTGGAAGGCCGAGCTAAGTAATTCTGTCAAGTCCGAGATTCGAACCTTAAATTTAAATTTTAAATATAGGTGGTGCAAACCACAAATAAAAATAAATTTTATTAGTGTAATTGGTATTAGCAATTAAAAATAAATATATTCGCTATTTATATTTTCAAAGGTGGGTGCGTGCGCCTGAGCGCCCTTTTGAACAAGCCGGGTTTACCAAACTCATAAATTAAAAAGTTTTTTTATTTTTAACAAACAAGCGAAAATCCATACTGTGGGGTTATTGCTCTTCTACAAGTATTATTATTTTCTGTAAGAACAATATAATTTCCAAGTTTGAAAACTCACGAAAACTTTGGTAATAATCTAGCTCTTAGTTTTATTACAAAATTTGTGCACCTATTTAAGTATCGGCGGTAATCGATAATAATGTTTGATAATTTTTCATAATCAAACATTTACATACATATATGTAGAAGACGGTGAGACGTTTACATAATTAAATCTTTATATGTAGTAAGTAAAATGCATTAACTCAAGCTATTTTGCAAGTATTTAGCGCATTACAAATAATATTAATTATTCCTATCTTGATAAATTGCCTATTTTAATTATCCAAGAATTTTAACTCATCAAATTCTCTCACGAAAAAATTACGATTTGAAAGTACATAATTTAAAATTATTTTATTGTTATTTGGTCATTACACAAGAAGTACATTTTCATAACTAAAGATGCAACTTGGATTTAGTGTGCGAATAAATGCAATGGGTGCAATATAATCTGTAATTTGGTGTTAATAACCACTGTAGGTTAAAAACCCACCAATAAATTTAATTTAATAGAAGTGCAATAATTATTAATAAAAAAAATTAAGTAATATATATTATTTCTTATAATAAATTAAACCAGTGGTGAATCTAAGATTAATTCAAGAGGGGTTTCAGTCAAGTAAATAATATTTTTATTTCAAACACAAAATGAAAGTATATTTTTCAATTTCAACTCAAAATCATTAATATTTTACAATTTCTATGCTGATAGGAATGTATTTTCTTCATTTTTAAGTTTTAGTCTCCCGCCCCATAAACCATATTATTCAGAAAATTAGGATAAATAGCGATAAAACGCATAATATTAACGGGAAGAATGAAAAACTGAGAAGCTACATTGGAAAACACTACATACAAGTTAGCATTTCCTATTGTTAAGATCGTAAACTATGAAAGACGTAAATAAAAATATAGGGCTGCACCAATAACATTAAAAATGTTATCATGATTTTAATAATTATTAGTATAAACTCTACTGTTCGGTTTTAATTTCACAACCAGAACGAAAGCTGATCGGGAAAATAAAGTGTATCTAAGAGAACCGATCATTTTAATGCTACCATAATCGCCGTGCAATTTTATTGCGTCTGATGTTTTTCTTGCTAGTTTTTTTTATTATTATTCTTTAAAAGAAGGGATATAAATGAAGTCGAATAAAAATGCAATAGAAATAATCCAATAAAAAAGTAAATTTAAACTTTAAACGATCATAAATTTATTGGAAACAGGGAACTTCTCGTAAGATAGTATTTGAAAAGTTGAAGAAATCTTACATCAAATTATTTTGCCCAACCCGTCATGGTCACTTCCAAAACATAATAATTTTATTTTCAGGAAAGCGGCACATCAAAATTATGCAAAATTGCAGAATTCCAAGATGTGAAATAATAGGAATAATCGATTTCGTGCTTAACTAGTTAAACTGAAATTAAGCTTATATTTACAACTTCTAACAAAAATAATTGTGAGAATTTCAGAACAAAACAATATAGTAATAATAATAATTGCATCATCACGATGTTATATAAAAGATTAAATGGGTCACTAATTATGCAAAAAAATTAATGTATAACTTAGTAATTACCAATTTTCATTTACAAAATCTAAAACACCTCTATGGCTGTGAGGTAGACAAAAAATTGCCTGTCTTATAATAATAATTAATCAATGGCGTAAAAAATGCAGACGTCTAAAAAGGAGGTCAAAGTCATAATGAATGACCAGATAGCACTCGGCCCAGGTGTGGTTTACTCCGGATAACAAAAATGAAAACTGATGCATCAAGTGAAAGTTCTCTTTTTTATATAAGTGGAATGAACTTGCACGCGTGCTCTTGATAATTTTAATTGTTAAATTATATGCAATAAATACTTACGAGAATAATTATTTTACAATTCTGAACTGTTTAAATGCCACAAATTCGTGTAAATATTTCAATCACCAATTACCAACAATTATTGAGTTCTTTTTTAAATTACCACTCTGAAAGAAGCAATTTGTGAATTTACGTGTTATAAATGGCTACCGTTGACTATGGATAACTTAAAGTGAAATTACATGTAATTTTACTAGACGACAAACATAATATGTAAATTTACAATTACTTGTTTCCGTGTAGTGCAGCGCAGCTAAAATAAATAAAAATTGCTCCTACAGCTTTTAAAATTAATAAGTTTTGTCACGGAAACATTGCTAATAAAAACATAAATTGCGGAAATTTCGTCTTGGCCATGTTTGATTATTAAATTATTATATTCTAAATGCACTACCAACTACCAGCTTCAATTAGAAGCTTCAGTTTCGAGAAAATATAAATGTAATCCGCGCTTGCAGCATAAGCTCAGTCAGTTTAACACTAATCATATAAAAACTCCTTTTTCAAATTTGAAAAAGTTCCTTAAGGAACGCAGAAATCTGCATCGTCGGTATATATTTTTTTATCTTGATGTTCTGTGTCAATTGGCTAGACCGTGGGCCAGACTTACTATATAAATATAGAATCAATTCGTAAATCCATAACGTATTGATGCACACCGGAAGGCCGTGCTAAGAAATTCCTTCAAATCCGAGATTCGAACCCACAATTTCCGCTCTGTAACTCAACCAGCGATCATACTAATAGGTGCATTTACACACACACTCCTGGCCCGCGTGCTAGAACGCGTTCCAGCACGCGGGCCAGGAGTGTGTGTGTAAATGCACCTAATCCACTGCTGTGGCAACTGTGCTGTGGTTGTTCACTTCATTAAAACTGCTATTTTTAGTTTTTGTATTTTGGGCGGTAAATTTATTAAATATTATAGAGATAATTAATTATTATTCGTGTGTATCGGACTTATTATCAATTTTCAATTGTCAATTATCAATTTATATTCTAAAATAGTCAAGTCGCCGACCACTCCTTAACTTCTTGCAGTTGCACATAAACCGTACCGGCAGATCTAAATGTAATGTTTATGACGTCGTAAATACAGTTTAACATGCTAATAACTCTATACATTTAAAGAATTTTTACACCGCTATTGTTGCATGATACTTAGAATTGTTTTATACTATCGGAATTTATGCTCAGCTAATTTTGATTTTTTGAGTGGTTGTCTCCTTTGAAGTAAACTTAAAACCAAGCAAAATATCTTAGAAATAGTTATACCTACTTATAAATTACTTGAAAGTGGCCCTTTATTAATTTACTCTCACTATAGTCAACTTAATAGTAGTTTAGGCAATGAGTGGAGAAGGAACAATATTACTGAACGAAATTCCCATACAAATTGTTAAGCAAGTGCCAAAATTTTAAAAGTTTAGTCTTCAGTTAAGATGATTGGATAAAGAGTAAGTTAAGTTTAGCTACCCAAAGTTTATCAACTAGCCCAGGCGTCGGCAACCTCTTTTGGCTGCGGGTCAAAATGAACCAAAATGTGACCATAAGAGACGGCTTAGGTTTATAGGTATTTCCATTTTGTCACTATTGTCATGCATCCATACTTTCAGTCCACACATTTTGAAATAAATGCAATCATAATTTAATTTTATATCTGATAGGTTATTTGCGGAACTCAAGTGGGTCAATGGAAATTACCAAATGGGTCAATTGGTGCCCCGAGGGTTATAGGTTGCCGACGTCTGAACTAGCCTTTAAAAGCTACAAGTAAAAGGGCAGCTTTTTCAAATAATTTTCAAGATGACAGTAATTAAACGTAACACCCAGGTTAATTATTTTAGGTGTCAGTAAGAGTGAACTGATTAATTTAATACTATTGTTTATAAAGTAAATGTAATTCAATGATCTTAAATTTAAATTCTATAATCAAGTTTTTGATATATAGGGTTTTTCAATTGGGACGGGTCGATGTTGGCAGCTTGTGGCAGCCATGTTGTTTTGGCAATTTTATTCTAACCTATTTTTTATTATTTATTAACTCATGCCAAATCACCATGACCAGTTACACGATTGAGCAGCACGTGCAAATGATAAAATCATGCCACACACCGAACGACACAATGAACAATCTGCATCAAAGATTTGCGAGTATGATTATCTCTCGCAGAAGTGACGTCAATTGGCCGCCAAGATCGTGCGATTTGACCCCTAGATTTTTTCTTGAGGGGTTTTCTGAAGTCGCAGGTCTATGCCAATAGGCCGCAAACGACCAATGACCTTAAGGCCAACATATCCCAGGCCATTTCCCAAATTCAGCCAGATCTATGCGGCAGAGTTGTTGAAAATTGGACCACTCGGATACGGGCAAACGTGAGAAGCCGCGTCGGACATTTAAATGATGTGGTATTCCATACATAATGGCATACATGAGCCTTTCAATTAAAAAAAGAATTTTGATAATAACTCAAACATAGCTTCTTTTATTTCATATTAACATCGACCCGTCCTTATTGAAAAACCCTTTATTTTCGGTTTTCTTAAAAATGTAAGCACATTCATGATATATCGCGTAGGATATTGAAACAAAATTAATGCTAAAGCTGGAATAGAGATTAGAAATTTCAATTAAAAAATTAGTAGGAAATTTTGGAGAGAACGTCATTTATACTTATCTAAAATTTTCAAAGACAAAAACTGATCAAGTACAAGATAGATTAATTGAAGAACAAGGTTTAGTTAACGAAAAAGTTTTATATATTTCCGGAAATTGAATTAATCCAATTCAATATAGAATCAAAGTGCTATTTTACTTACATTACAAAAAATAAACACCGCTAGTGCTTATTGGCGCGACACAGAGATGGTAAAGAAAATACTTTTATCTGCCACGGTAGATAACCGTCCACTTTACACCATGAACTGAAAGAGTAAAGTTTAACTCCCGACGGTATTGGGTTCGTGCACAACATAGGGTGGCGACGCCACGCGCCGGTTTTTGAACTTCCCTTGCAAAAGTAATTGCTGACATTTATTTGACAAAATTAATATAAAGCAAATGAGCTTAAAAATTATGATTTTTTTTTTAATTTGAATTTAAATTATGTGGGGTCTTAAAAATAGTATATCCAAAATCCAATAATCCTCTTATTTCGCATAGTAATTCTTTATAAGAGAATTATGAATACAATAATAATTATTGTTTTTCATAGGAAAAAAATTGATTCAGAAATAAAACTAAAAAAATCTACATTAAGTCTGACCAATTGACAGAACGTCAAGATCAAAAATGAAAATAAAATAACAAAAATGCTATGTGATTTAATAAAAAAAAGTGGGTTTTAAAGAAGAAATATAACTTTTTTTTATTAATTGACGTCTAAATTACGTAGCGTTAGTTGCGTGATAATGACACTTAAAGTTATTTCCACCTTTAATTTTAATACAAAAATCGTATCAATGCTGATTTCAGTTTTGTTTGAATTTGGCATTCTAAAATTACATTTAAAGTTTAAATTCAACAATCTTAAAAATTCCAGTATTTAAAACGTCGACTTGAGCAAGTTAAGCTGGTTGAAATTACTCAAACACACACTGAAATTTAGCCCTCACCCTTAGTATGAATAATTTGCTGTATCGCCATTTATCTTTAATAATATTTTAGTGGCATTAATGCAGGCTGTCGCCGACAGCAAAGTGGAACAATAAATTGTTTTCACACAAAAGTGAATTTTTAAGTTAGCCAATATTGAATGTATTTGTTTTTTCACGAACTCATCGATAAAATTCAAGATGTATAACATTTTGTAAAATAAAATTATCAAACACTGTTCACTTTTACAAAATATTTTTTTATTTTTTTATGGCTGGGTATCTATTATTGATGAATATTTAAATAACACCATGATTATTTGTTTTTCATGGGATGGTCGAGTCATTCTCATGATTTCAAATGTCCTCATTTGCCTTAGGTTGAAATTTTTTTATTTTAGGTTAAAATGCAAATAGACACTTGAATAATTTTTATCATCTTTATTGAAAATAAATAAGATCTTTACAATAACGTAAACCCATTAGATTAAATAAATAATGTACAATAAATTATACAGATAGCAATGGAGAAAAATAAATACAAAAGCTTGACTATCATAATTACAATTAATATAAACTGTAAAGTTGTTATATTTTATGTAGCAGCAAATTATCGTTTGTATGGACCGCTGGCACCTGGTGTTCCATATCTGGTTCCAGAATCTCCACCGCTAATAATAGAAGAACCGCTCGAGGTACCCAAGATGCTTGATCCTCCGCTGATTCCGCCATCTCCACCGCCGTTAACGAAGATGCCGCCGAGATTGCCACCGCCGAGATTACCACCGCCAATATTGCCAATTCCAGCGCTATCTTTAATGGTTCTAATGAAAGTTTGTTCGTCACGTAAATCTTGGACGAGAGATCCTTGAGATTGTCCATTAAGGGTTGAGCTGACGGCTTGTTCGGCTTCTTGTTGAGTCTTGTATTTGATGAAGAATACTTCGGGTTTGGCAGATTTAACGTTAGAGGTAGATGGAATAGTGATAGAACCACCTTGGTCTTGTTTCTTAACCAAAACGTAGACCAATGTCTTGTCTTCGGATTGTGATGGTGGAGCAATAACTTCTGGAATAACGGCACCACCGCCTGGTGCTTTGACGAAGATAACTTTGGTGTTTTTGTGGGAAGATGGTGCAACTTGAATACGGAGTCGGGATGCTTGGTCATCTTCGGGAGCGGCGTAGAAGTAAACTTGTTTTTGGTCTTGGAATCCACCGCCAAAGTTACCGTTACCGCCGAAGTTTCCACCGCCGAAGTTTCCACTGCCGAAATTTCCACCACCGAAATGTCCATTCCCGAAACCATGTCCACCATTATCGTAACCGTTTGATCCAAACGACGAGGACCCAATTATATTTGAGCCAGAGCTAGGTAAGTAGCTTCCGGTGGGTAAGTGCGACACATCTGGTCTTGCAGATGCGGCAGCGATCACTGAAAGTGTAAGCTGAAAAAAGTAATAATTAATTGATGAAATTGTAAATACAATTAATATTTATATTTGTAAATGAAGTACTCACCACTAAGAATTTCATTTTTGTAGTTGTAGTTGTAGTAGTTTACTATGAAACAAATTGGAAGATAATAATGTGGAATACAATATGCACTTTTATATATTTATCACTCATCCCCACTGTATAAACAATCCTTTAGCAAGGACAATTAAATGTACATCTACAATAATTTAACATTTGAAAAGTGAGATCTAGGACTCAAAATTGTAACCTTGTGGATCATCAATACAAAGCAATGAACCGAACAAAAACCCTATAGCGTCCAATCGTTTCACCTAAATTTGTGTAATTCACCTTTTACTTCCAAGTTCAAAGACGATGATGATGACTGGTTAATTATCTATGAAGTAACATAATTGAACCCACTTGCAAACTTACCAAAAGCAAATGCCATTTGTTTACATCTTCTATGGCAAAATTAAAACGTAATTATAGTAAAAATGTCAGAACTACATAGCGATCGCTTAATTTAATATCGTGAAAGTTATATTGGTAATTTGATAGAAAAAAGTACTTATCACAATTACAAGTATAAAAGTGAAGTAAAGTGTGCGTTAACGAAATTATAATTAAAAATTAAGCGACAACCTGTTACGTCGATGGTAAGTTTCAATTATAAATAATATTTTCCAATACTAAAACATTTTACAATTAAAAAATAATAATTATGTGGGTAATAAGTATATAATAAGTAAAATTTTTATAAAAATAAATTTCCTAATATTAATTTATTAATTGTTATGTGACATTTTGTAATTAAAATAAAGTTAACGTCCGATCTTCCTCGTTTACGTAATGCACGTAATTTTCTTGGGTTATTATTAATACGCAATTTTAGAATAATAAGAAGAATTTGTGCATAAAGTAATTAATAATTTTTTGTCAATTAAAAGTTTTATTAAAATTAAAAACTCTTAAACAGGTATTCGGTATGTGGAAAAGGTGACAAGGTAAGATGGCATAAGCTTTTACACTTTACAGCTTTCAAACGAATTTTTAATTTTCAGATTCACTGCGAAATGCCTACAGCTTTTATTAACTCAATTAAAACATAGTTTTATGCATATTTAAACGTAGGTACGTAAAAAATTAAATAATTAATAAAAAATAGTAAATATCAACAAGAAAACCACTTAAAACTGATAATCAAATATGAAAATTACCTTGAAAATGCCAAATTAATCAATTCTACAATTAATATTATGTCGAGTACCAAATGTAAAACTAATTTAGTTACAAGCTTTAGTTAAAGATTAATCGCGATACAGCTATGACCTAAAAAATGCAGCTATTTCGCCATATTATTTGCAAGCTATTCGGTCATCATTTTAAATAAAACTATTTTTTGGATGTGTTCCTTTGGGTAGATACTTAATCTTGAGTTTGTACAAATATCCATTCTTGGTGGTAATTGTTCTATTTCAAGCATCACTTAAACCGCAGTAGAAGTAAGTGTAGCTTATTGAATTATCCTACTCGAAAAGATTGTTTAAGTTTTAAATAATCAAATTCGTACGCGCGGAAAATATCTTCGGTCGCACAAACAAAAATGTAAATTAAAGAGATTTTTTCTAAAGCTTCTTTTAAAAAAAATATAATTCTATTTTGTCATTTTTTCAGAAGATTTATTTCCTGAACGATTAATGTACAGACTAAGGTAATGTAGATAATGTACATTGTATGTACATACAACCGAATGATGGAGACATTATGCTAAGATGAAAACCAGCACTTGGTGATCTTTCCAACTTAATTTTGTAATTTAGGTACCTACCCAATAATAGAAATTGTACTGAAATCTAAACTGATAAACTGATGTTACAGGCAATAAGTAAAAAAGCTGTTTCGAAAAACTAATAATTTTTCCAAATTTTACCTCCAAGACAAAAACAAAATAATTTGCTTATTTCATTATTGCAAAATTGAATTGTCATGCTTTCGTTGCAGCGGTTTAGTTTTTATGTTTCACAAAAAGTTTTTACACTTTATGTGTGAAAAGTTGATCGATTATCACGTATCCTCTAAATTAAGAAACACAAGTGTTTATAATAAATTACTAAAAGTCCATCGTATTGACAATAATTATTAGTCTTTGTCTTTTCCAAGTTAATGTTATGTCGAAACTTTATTACGTTCTTTGCGTAATAATATTAATTTTTTTAAAACTGTTCACAGCAATGAAGACAATTCAGATACGAATTCGAAACATACGGAATTTATAACTTCTTTGTTTCAAAATTATAAATAATTAATATTTTTTTATTTTCAAAACGATAAACGCAACAACTTGCGTTATGGTAAAATAAATATTTTTAAAACTAAACGGCATTGGTGGGTAAGGCATTATATAATTTTATTTTATTTTTAACTATAAAAAATTATAACCTTGACAGCTTAAACTGGTAATCAATTTTTACTTGCTTCTCCTTTGTCAAGTATCATCCATACCTTTTTTTATTTCCTTGGCTACAACCACTAACTTACCGATCATTGGCCTTTTTAACCATCAAACTGTTTAGAACATTGCTATAACTTCCATTATACCATTAAGATTGCTTGTTACTTTTTCAGCACGCGCAGTGTTATTTTTTAGATTACAAATGAAAAACTGAATTACTGAAAACGATTATTTCAAAACATTTTTGAATAAAATTTTTGGTTTCGAAACGATAATTATAATTACATTGAAAACTATCTTTTCCAAAGACCAATGTGTTTCAATGTTTCTACATACCATATTACCATAGAATATTACACATCTCATCTAAGTTTTACAATTATTAATTTATTACCCAAAAACCGATTCAAGTTCTTCTTTATTTCGAAGGACGAAGTTCAAATGAATCTCCCGATTTTGTCGCGCGTGTACCTGCAATAGTATTATATCCAGATTTAATCAACAGATTAGGTAAACGCTCGGTAGTTTTGTAATTAAATTGTTTCTTATTTTTTATTAGTTACAGCAAAAATTGGAATATTATGTCCACAAATTTGCCAATGAAAAATAATGTAAATTTTCGTATTTGATTAATTTTGTTGAGAATCTTCATAAAGCAGAAGGTTAACTAAAAGTATACATTTAAGTACGAAATGAAGAGGTACTACAAACTTTCATGTAGGTAGTCTATTAAATTTTTGCTAATTTTTATGACTTTTGAAACTACTGAATACATAACCTGTGTATATGTAGTACTTACAAACTAGTTTCTTTTAATTGGAATATTAAATGCCACCACAGAAGATTTTGCAAATTTTCATTGTTCGGTAAATTTTTTTTCAATACTTAATTCGTTTAAAAAAATGCTATTATGTGAAACATAAAACCTTTGCTTCTATATTATTATATTAATTTTATTTATTTAAAGAAACCCATTTGTTTACAATATAAGTCAATCGATGTTTGAAGTGCAAGTGTACAGTGAAAGGAGGTTGTGTACAGGAGATGTTAACACATGTCTTGAAAGCACTTATTGGTTAATTTTAAACTGCAAAGTTTGTCGCAAACTGTAATGTTATTATAGTTTACATTTTATTTTTGGAACTCAAATCGATAAAAAGAAAAAATAAAAATAAATATATTATTAGAACAGTCATGTTATGTAAAATATATAGTAGCAACGCAATAAATGGTAAAACGGGGAATATAAATAATAAAGTAACGTGGAATAAAATTTCAAAGAAAAATTCACCAAAATTAAGAACTTCGTTCTTATTTACAAATGAGAGAATATCTAGTATTTCTTGAGTAGCATTAGAGCTACAACTCAATCCAGTAGTTAAACATACAGTGGTGAGCAACTTCACAACTGAAAAATGTGTCCTCTCCGCTACCAATAAAATAACATCAATTTAGCTAATATATACATTAAAAATATAAAATATCAGAACCAAAACATCAAAATTCAATTCCATATTAAGACAAAATTCACGATAAAACTTTTAATAAAATGTTATGTAATTAATTATTTTGAAGATACGAGACGGTTAACATGAACATGACATATTTAATTGAGTAGTATTTCTGCATAGAACTTGCAATACATTCTCTAATAAACCAGAAACTTGTTTATCCGAGTAGAAGAAGCTAAAAAAACTTTTTAAAAAAATAATGAAGCTCTATCAATAATCAAAAACTAAGGTGTTCACATCATATTAGGTAGTGTAAACAGATCAACCAAGATTACTCAAGTTTCCACCATACGAAAATTATTATTGTCAACTAAACAAGTATTCAGAATAATTTTAATAATTTTTTTATTTTATTGGCCTCAAGAACATGGTCAATCGCTCACTAACTAATTTCAATTTCATAAAGTCACACTTGCAATCTTTTGAAGTGTACATGACGTAATCTAGGTAAATACAATTCAGGGTTTTTTCATCATTTTGTTATTAGTTTTGATTGAAATGATTATAATTAATTACATAATTTTTTCAGGTCGCGAAGACTTAAACATTTGAAAATATTTATAAATCACTATCTCGTCAATCTCGATGGAAAATGGATCTGAACTAGTATCTGTAATGTAGTGAGTTGTAAACAAGAAAAAGGAAATCTTATTGGGTAAAAATTTGCACTGTAACTTCTAAATTGAAATGTTTCTATAATATTATGACCCATTGAGGATATATTCAAATTAAAAAATACATTTTCCTCAATTAAAATTTATTATTTATTATTTATTAATAATAATAAATTTTTAATTTAATAATAATAAAATTTAATAATAAATTTTAATTGAGGAAAGTGTTTTTTTAATTTGAAATGTTTCTCTTCAAAATAATTTTTTTAATGTCTACCGTCAAATGGTCATATCACCAACACTTGATTTATTAAAATAAATTTTAAGATAATGTGAAATGTCGCTGTTGACGAAGTGAATTTTATTATCTAAAATCAATGGCTTTAAGGTTATGAATAAAAAGAAAAAAAATTTTTTTTTTTTGAAAACTAATATTTATTTTACAAAAAATTTATAAAAAGTTACAATTTGAATCTACATACTAACTTTTTTGACAAAGCACTACGTTTTACAAGGAAAACCGAAAATATTAAATAAACTGAAAACAACAAAACAAAAAATTAATTCACAGAATTACAAATAAATGAAATTGTCAAACTTAAAATGTCACGTAAACAATTTTTTGTACAATAATACTGAAGTACTTAAGTGAATTTTAATTAAATTTTCAAGAATATTATAAGAAAAAATATGATTATTATTTTATAATAATTTCATAAATTTTGAAGTTTTAATTTTATTATAATATTATATTAAAACTATTATTATACTGCCCCAATTAAACAAATAACTGTTTATTTTTTAAATTTATTACAAATATTTAAGGTTTAATCTTAATTTTATTGAAAAAGTATTATTTTGATAATTTTGTGAATTTATCGTGTATACAACTAACAGTAGGTTGGTGTAAACGATGGTTTAGTTACAGAGAATTCCGGATTTATTGATTATTTTCGATGTAAGAAATTTTGTATTTAAAAGACATGGCTTTCAAAAATACCCAAAAATTTAACTTCATTTTTTTTTATTTCATTATAGACTCAATAGCCGTTCACTTTAGACAATAAATGATTAGAATGTAATTTTTAAATAATTTAATCCTCTTTAAGGTGAAAAGAGGTCCTAACCATTTATGCTAAAAATTAAACAGTTTTGGTGCTATGGCAATTTAAAGACGGAAATTTTAAAGCATACGATATGCATAAAAAAGCGCTACTCCGGGATTTTTAACCACCGACCTAAAGGAGAGGTGTTATAAGTTTCATAACTCTTCAAATGAAAGTCGAATCTTGACGCGCGTTTTTTTTAATGATAGAGAAGTTTGTCGGAATCTTGTCTATTTATTACATTAGTTTTCTCCGTATTTTAAAAAAATCTAGAAAAATTGATATTGCAAAATATTATATTCAAAACGTTGAGATACGATAAAATTTTCTACAAAAAAGTCCGCGAGAGCATATATTTATTTTTATTACTTTACGCGAGAGGCATTCAAAGTCTCAAATTATGACTCTTTGTAGTTACGTATTACTAATTCAAGAATTTGGTAACCTTTAACCCAAAATTCTTACAACTAATACGAATTATTGTGTTCATATAAAAACTAATAAAATTAAATTAAATTAAAAATTTTAGAAAATCTCCAACTTAAAAAATAAGTAAAATGAATATTAATAAAAAAAAATTCTTTAAAAATGAAAAAATGATTTCATTAATTAGTTTTCTACATTCATTAATTTCCATATTTTACATTACACAAAAGTATAACATAACAAAGTTGAAAAATATAACAAAAAGTCTAGTTTTGTCAGAACTAAGTTCAGAGAAGAACTGTATTTTGTGCGCAATTTTATTTGAAATTCTACAAATTAAAAATTCAACAATTTCTCAACAACTAATCGTAACAATTATATGACTTTATACGAGAGGATTTCGTGAGGATTTGCCGTTTACCTTTGTTTAAGGGGAGTTTCGGGTTTAGATGGCTGAAAAATATCGCACCAGGCAAAACCAAAAAGAGTTCGAGCAAAACTCGGATTACGGTGAATTTATCATGCGTTACCAAAGTAATTAAATAAATTTAGTTTAAATTCGATTTGTCTGTCGAGATTGGCCTTTAACCTTACAAATACTCAGAATGAAAGGTTAAATTTAAAATAATTTTATAAATTGTGAAATATAGATGGCAGGACTAATCAATTCAAGTTTCAACATTTCAACATTTCATTATTCGTAAGACCATATTAAAATTTAAATGTGTTTCGGAAAACTGCAGGGTTTACTTCTACATATTTTCACATGAAGCCTGTCCTTCACGATCCCTTCTGTTATAAGAAATTGTTAACATTTCTGTACAGACCATTCATAGTCTTTCTTATGACAAAAAGCCATCATGTAAGACAGTCTTCAGACCTGCAAACATTACCATTGGTGCATTAAGAGCGATTATAATTTTACTTTTAGATTTTTACAGAGTACATGGTGAGAAGCACACAATTCTTTCATCGTTAGGAATGGAACACCTAACAGCAACATGCTGTTATGTGAGCAACAACATCAGCAAACACAACTAGACCCCTATTCAAGATTCGAATCTGCATTCCTCCGACCACAGACTCTTATTCTTAGGAGGGCAGATTAGGGATATCTTCTGTCGACTAGACCAAGCTGACTGTACTGTATGTAGAAGCGATTAAAGCACTAGAAAAATCAAGTTCTAGAATCCTGAGGGGTAAATATTCCAAGAAAATTGTGTATTAGGAATTCCCTGAAAATTTGGCGAAAATCCTTAGAATTCCTTTAAAAAACAATTTTGGATTCATTAGAAATCATTTAGTAGGCATTCTTTGGAATTCCAAGTCTTGTGTACACACATTTTCAAGAATTTACCCCTTGTAAAATAGTTTATATAGTAGTAGCTATAGAAGTAATCGCTAATTAAGTGTCGTTGTCATCCAATTAGTGCTACTTAACTTAGCGCAACAACATAATTAAGAAAAGTTAAAGTACATTGAAACTTATGTATGGGTTCAGAATAATAATTAGTTCGTAATTATCATATCTTTAAGTTTCTTATTATCATTCTGAACCCACATATAAGTGTCGGGGTACTTAATTTCTTAATTATGTTAATTTACTTAAGGTTAATTGAATGAGAATGGCACTTTAGAGGTTGCAGTCAAAACAAGTGGTAAGCGGTAAAAACCGGAATTTTCAAATATCCACATGGACCTTTAAGCATTATCGACCCGCACAATTTAAAGTAAACCACAAAATCTTTAATAACATTGTTATATTAACAAATTATCATTAAAAATTTAGCTATAATAATTATTATCAAATAATACAACTAAACGATATGTACATAAATTGAACTAGATTATCTTACAGAAAATGGCAAGACTTTTTGTGTTTACGACTAATGTTAGTCAACATTGATTTATTTCTTTAATAAGGACCACTCAATACCGTCGCTGGAGGAATATATTGATTTTGGCCACCATCTGCCGTATGAACTTGGTGGCTAGAAGAAGCAGATTCCTTGATGGTGTCGATAAACGATCGAACATCGATTAATGAGTTGGCATTTTGACCAATGTGTTGTTCATTTAAACCATCTTGTACAGCTTGTTCAGCTTCGTGCTTATCGCCGTATTTGATGAAGAAGACTTCTGGTTTGGCTTGTTGTACTTGTGCCTTTGTAGATATGGTAATAGGATGAGGTTGATCTTGTTTCTTAACCAAGACGTATACTAAAGTTCTGTCAGAGGATTGCGATGGGGGCGAAATAATTTCTGGGACGATAACACCTGGGCTTGGTGCTTTAACGAAAATAATCTTGGTATTTTTATGTCCAGATGGATTGACGCGCACTTTTATTCTAACAGGTTCTTCGTCAGTAGGAGCAGCATAGAAATAAATATTTTTTGAATCTTGGGCATAATTTCTGTTTATAACGCTGCTATCTTCATTAATATTAAGGCTAGGTAAATACCCTTGCGCTGGTACTCCCGAATCGTAGCCAAGATGAGAAACGTCGGGGCGTCCGTATACAGCGCCGACTAATGCGGCTATTAACTAAAAACAAGAAATAATTATAATAATTATCAAACTCACAAAATAGTATAACTTACCATAAAAGAATTCATTTTAATTCCAATACTAAATTGACTGATCAATATAATTTCAGATTGAGCTTCTCGCATTTATATAGTTAAAATATATCCCCACTGTAAATGCAATCCTTTAAGCAAGGACGATGCCAAAACTACAAGCTAGCATTTGAATGTGTTGGAAACATTATTGCTGAAACAAATTAATAACCTTTTGTGCAATAAATGAAAATAGTAGGTCGTAAACTAAAATCGTGTCGCGAATCGTGGTAAATTCAAGTTCAATGACAATGAAGATTCTCTCGCTAAAGGTGATTTTAATAAACATTGAGTGAGAAACGGTAAGAAGCTATGGCTGTTGCATCAACTTTATTTGCTATAATTTATACGAGCCTAATTTTGAGTAATCATTTTTTTGTGCAATTGGAATGATGTTTTTTAATTTATGATTAAAACTAAATTCTTTCCTATACAGTATATCTGCATAATATTGTAAAAACGGTCCACACTATGTTATTAAATTACGATGTGGCGGCGATTACAATTTTTAATTTCGTCACTAAATATCCGATTATATCTTAAATTTGAATCAAATTATAATAATTAGCGCAATATGACCAAAAATGAGGTCGCGAGGAGGTTGGTGTATGTGAAGATGTTTGTTTACAAATTTTACAAATTATTCTGGTTTCACAATTTTTTTTAATCAGTGGGGATCTAGTGCTTTATTATAACCATGCAAGCGAAGAAAACGACAGTAAACAAACAACTTTTTGTCGTAAAGTTAATGTAAAATAATTTAGATAATTTTTTCATACGGGCAACAATATTAACAATAAGAACCTTTATTAATCAAAATTGTTTCTATAACAACAGTGTCAAATTAGTTTTGATAATTAATTAATTATTGTTGATTTAAAATTAGAAATCATGACTTCCAAGTGTTTGCTCTTTATGCATAATGGATAATACTTGAATATTACCGAATAAACAAACTCGGGTATAATTTTTATTAATTATTGATACTTTAGTTGTTACAGAAGTTGACGGTCACTATAAGATAATCGCTGCATGTGATTCGTTAATATAATTAAATTATTAATTATTGTTATTTTTAATTATGCCAGTCCCAAAAAAAGATTGATTGTCGGAAACAATATATTTTCTATAGTAAAGCTATGTGCAAATTTTATTGCAATTTTTTGTTTCTTTTTCTTCTAAGTATTAAATTTAAAAACCGTCGTTCACTTGTAATCTTTATCTTGTGATCTTTATGAAATTTAGATATAGCGAATAACAAACTTCCCGAAATTTCTTAGTTCGGCCCCATTCTATAGTATAAATTAGAAAACATTTTTTTTGCAACTTAAGGAAATTTTAATTCTAAAGCGCCATTCTCGTCCAATTAACGCTACATAAATTAATCAAAAATAACCAAAAAATATGACATTTCTTCTGTAAATTCTCATTTTTGTCAATGTATTTGACTTTAAATGAATTTTTATTAATTCTATTAACTAATTTACATCAAATACATAGACGAAAACTGCCATATTTTTTGGTTATTTTTGATTAATTTACGTAGCGTTAATTGGATGAGAACAACGCTTTACGATTACAACTATTTTATGTTGTTTTTGTAAATACTAATTACAACGTTTTTGTATTTTTTCAGCTTTCGAGGCATTAGAACATCAAAATGCAAGCCTTTTTTGAAGATAACAGTTACGCAAAATTTCTATTTCTGATGGAATGGATATTTTAGGAATGATAATTATATATTATTTGTGGAAATAATGAACAATTTATAGGCTTTCTTATTTCCAAAACTTATTTTTTATAAAAAAATATTCCTGTTCATGTTAAAAGTTGAGATAAATTCAATTGGAATTTACTTTAAATTGTGATCATTAAATGAAGCGTGAAAAACGTGACCCATTTTTATAACTTAATTAACTATTTTTAAAATTAAGTAAAGTAAATTTTGGCACTACAGTCTTTTTAACACGTTCACAGACAACGATCACCTTGAAGTTTACTCTTGTTTATTATATTAATAAAGATTTCTGTATGTCACAGAAAGCAAGCCCACTTATATGCAGGTGTCCGTCAACGTACCCCAATGCCCCAAGATCATCTACTTCCTAAAAAATTAATTTCATTGACAAAATTTAAGAGAGCTTTTAATTTCTTCGATTTAGAGAAGTAAGGAAAAAATCCAACACCGTTTTTTGAGTTGATTTAATTCAATTAATTAGTACTGCACTTTAGGGCACTAGAATTAAAGATTTCTCAATTCTCAGAACTAAATATGGCATATGACATTTACTTTCTTTTTTACTCGCTGTAAAATTAATGTTAAAGCTTAATTATTCCATAAACATACCCATAGACAATAATAATTATTTCATTTAAAAAAATTGTCAAACTTTCGAAACTGATTGAATTTGAACGACAGGTTTCCCCACCACGTCAGAAACGTCTCCCTTGACATTAATAAAGCAAGATACTTTGTAAATAATGCTTCTTCATTTCCAATTCAGATGAGTACGACACAATAAATATCTTACAACAAAATAGCAAAAATACACGTTAAAACTCAAAATGCTCGTAAAAATAAACATCTGAATTACCTACTAAGTACAAGAAAAGTTAATTTAAATAATCGCCAAAAAGAATAGAATGCACAGCACTGAAGACTGTTGATTCTTGATGTAGTAGGGTAGAATAATACCTACTCTCCTGGGTTGTTTCTGTTTATCAAGTAAAAATTTCATTTTAATATTTATTCCATCACTTTTAAGGGAAATTGGCTTGTGGTAGCAAAACATTTAAATTGCAGTTCATATTTTTTTAAATTATGAGATATCTATTACAAAAAATGAAGTTTTTATTAAAAGAATATTTTTTAATATATTAAATCAATATTTTTATTGCACAGGTTTTTTTTTTAATTTTTCTGGAACTACTCAGCATCCGTATATATTAATAATAATTTCAAGTTAATTAATGAGAAACAAACACTTACGGTAAAAAATTTCTTGCATAATTATAACCAGATCTATCGATTTGTAATATGCATAGTTTATAGAACCTGCAACTGCAGAAGGTAGTACATAACTATTTCCTGTGTGTTTCAATAACGTGGTTACATTAACTATTTTTTTTTATCATCTTTAAAACATTTTATATTTCTCTTTCTCACATTTTAATCCTCAACATGCAATTTTCGTCCTTTATCGCTTCTTATACATTCACTTGAATGTGACCAAAACATCTTAAGAAGCTTCTCTGTTACTGTTTATGCCGTTAGAATGTGAAACTTGATAATATCAATAATTAATTAATAATAAATAAAATTATTTGAAAAAATGCGTAGCAGTGACACGGTATCCTATTACGGGGTTGCTTGTCACCCCTTGTGCTCCTTAACAAACATTTTCAATATTAAATTCTACAGGCAAAGTACAATATTAATTACGATAAGTTTATACCCCTTTTTCATTAATTACAAATAAACTCCCTTTAATTTTGTTAAACTGTTAAAAAAATAAGATTTTGGGTTAAAATTTTATTAAAAATGCAATTGAATAACAATTTCTTTTACAATTTTGACAAAGACTTCATTTCATACAATTTTTTAATTTGCATGAATTGTTGGGACTGTAGATGAAACAAAGTTTGATCCAAATCCAGGTGTAACAGAATGTTCTGAGTAACTAACGGAACTGCCAGGAGCTGGTGAAGACACTATGGAATGGAGCGGAGATATGCTTACTGATCCATCGGATACCCTAGAAGTATGTTGAACACCTGAAGATTCCACTACGGGTCCTCCCAATGTATGGACGCTGTGAGTACCAACTTGAGTATTAGGAACCAACGAAGTTACTACGTGGTGAGTTTTGACTTGCCCGCTTT
This sequence comes from Cantharis rufa, assembly GCA_947369205.1. Taxonomy (NCBI): domain Eukaryota; kingdom Metazoa; phylum Arthropoda; class Insecta; order Coleoptera; family Cantharidae; genus Cantharis; species Cantharis rufa. The sequence goes on from OX376303.1 coordinate 36,540,224, forward strand.
CATGATGAGGAATTTCATGGTGTATTTTATGCGTATCTACGTGCTGTGTACCTAAGCTATGCGAACTTACGGTATGATCATTCCCCTGATCACTACCATACCTAACAAAGGTATTTGCTACTGCTGGTGCAGTACGTGCATAGTAATCTAGATGACCTTCGGGATGAACGTGGCTGTATTTACTATTGTCATGATAATAAGTATCGGCATTTATAGATTTAACAAATGACGATTGGTCGTTAAATTGGTGACCCACAGCAGCCCCATGGATGTGACCGTGACTATCTTCAGCAATAGCTTTTTCAACGTCATGTTCATTTTTGTATGGCACAACATATAATTCGGGATGAGATGTTTTAACTGGAGCAGGTGCATTGAAAACAACTGGTGCATATTCCTTTGCATCCTTGACCAATACGTATACTTTAGTTTTTTCATCTACATGAGATGCAGGAGCATCAACCTCTGGAATGGGAGCAGCATATTCTGGTACCTTAACGTAAAGTACATTTGTATTCTTCTTGTGGTGTGGAACAATATGAACCTTTAGACGTGGTCTATTTTCACTAACATCTGGAGCGGAATAGAAATATACGTGTTTTTCTTCTTCGACTTTTTCGCCAGAATAATAGTGATCTTTTCCATAATCGGCGGATCGATCGTAAGTGACCTGAGTTGTCTGAGAAGGATAATTGCTGTGAACGCCATAGTCTTTGTTATGAACTCCGTAGTCTTTGCTATGAACTCCATAGTCTTTGCTATGAACGCCATACTCTTGACCATGACCGCCATACTGTTGGCCATGAACGCCATACTGTTGGCCATGAACGTCATAATTGCTTCCGTGACTCACATACTGTGATTGTTCGTTGTAATTTGGAATAAATACGTGCGAAGGAACATTGCTGTGATGAACGTTTGCACCATAATTATTGACTAGTGGAACACCATAATTGGTAGATGGAATGTGGTATTGGCTTACCAAATGTTCATTATTATGATGATGATGAACTAGCGGTAAATGAGACACATCAGGCCGAGCAAAAGTAACTGCTAAAAAGCAGACATTAAACTGAAAATAAAAAAGCATTTTAAATCATGTCGATAATTATTTGCAAATACTTACAAGAAAAACCTTCATCTTCTCTATCCGGACAAAAAATTCACCAACTTCTAATCCAAAATTTTCGCAACTTATTTATATATATCAAGACATATTAATATCTACATATCTTATCTCCCCACCATAGTAACATCCTCCTTGCAAGGACAAATTCTCAAACATGGATACAAGTTATCAGTTTGATGAACAAAAACTTGAAATAAAAATGAGTAACCTTGACAATCAAAATAAAAAAAGGTTCAGCTGCTTCTGAACTTATCTCTCATATATCACCGATTCCATCATTCAAACTTCAAATTCATTAAATTAAGTTGAATGACAGACCTTGAGTAAATAACAAAGCAAGACAAGAATTGATACAATATGAATAGTGAAATGTGTCATAAAGGTAGAATTTTTATAAATACTAGTATAGTAATAAACAAGAAGAAGGCTGTGCCTGTAGTATTTTACCTAGCATATTTAAATTTAAAATTGGGTATATAATTTAATATACATACGTGCATAATCATAATATTCTCTTGCTCGGGGCGTAAATTTAACTCAATATTATGTCAAAAATATTTTTATAATTTTATAATTATAACTATTACCCTAACAAAAAAAAAACTTTAAAATTAATAGTTTCATGATTAAAATAATAATGTGTGATATGTAGCATATTCCATAGAATCCTAGGCGATTGAAATGGCTTACCTATAGTGATCTTTACAAAACCTAAGCAAAAAATTATCAGTGAGGAAGATCAGTTATGTACTGGGCTAATAAATTATTTATTTTTAAATTAATAAGAAATTAGCTTTTATTATTTAAATTGTTTGTATTCGAATCTCTATGCTTGCAAGTAGTATCTAGCTCTCAAATTAAAATATACATACGTTCTTCTCTCATCATCTGGCGAAAAAAAAAAGAACTTTAGTTTTTATTATATAATTTTTATATTATTGTTGACCTTTTATTTTATATTTTTTAAAATTGTTGAGATGAAGATCTGTGATCAATAAAAATTTAGCCTATCTTGTCCCTTGTCAGGATTGTGATTCTGTTTACGTAGGTGAGAGTTCTAGAAAGTTAGGTGTTCGAATAAAAGAACATCTTAGAGACGTTAAAAAAGCACACGCTTTCTTTAGAGAAGAAGATGAGAACGCTTACACCGCTTTGTGCAAACACATGACTAAGAACTCTCATTCCATAAACCGTAAAGATATCACAGTACTGGCCAGGGAGAAGATAGACAAAAAACGTAAAATAAAAGAGGCAATTAACATCCATATGAATTTAAAAGCAATGAATGATAAAAGGGATGTTCAATACTTTCATGGTGGATACAAACACATCCTAGATATCATGAAAACGTTGCCATGACTTTTGGTCAAATTATATTTAAGTTTTTTTTCAAATTGATTATGTTTAACTTTTTAGAATTAGAAAGATTTTAAAGAAATATTTTATATATTCATCATTTTATTCAAATGTTTTAAAGTTAAAACAATTTTAAACATCACTTTGACATTTTGTCAAAGTAAGTAAAAATTTTTTTAAATCTTTTAATTTCTAATTTTTAATTTAATAATTATAGCTTTGATAATGTGTTAATAAAACACGAAACGTCAGTCAATTTTATTGATCACAGACCTTCATCTCAACAATTTTAAAAAATTTTTATTGTATTGTTAAATATAAAAAATAATAGATAGCAATTTCGCCTTGCACATTATCATACTCTCTGGTAACAAATATAAAATCCATATACCAAATTTAAATTTTTGGTAGTAATTATTTAATCCAAGTGAATTTTGTATCTTTTATTTATAATTACAGTAGCGGTCATGGAAATTGTATTGGGAATTATTCCCGAATTAAAAAAATGTATTTCTATATTATTTTCTTAATAATAAAGAATAGAAAATAGAATAAAAATAGATAAAAAGTTAAATTTTTGGTTTGAAACTCATAAGTTCAAAACTACATTTTCCATTTTAACATAATCACAAAGCTAGGCACATCAGTGATTGTGTTCAAAAAAAGAAAATATGTTTATGAATTTCAAATTATAAATCTTAGATTTTAAAATTTTAGAAGTTAGATTTCTGGTTTGAAACAAATAAGCTCAATAACACATTTTTTTTGCGCACAATCTCTAGTGTACTAGAGGGTATTCTATACCCCCAGACCGCCCGGTTTGAAAAATCTAGCTTTGTGTGCGTATTGTGTGTACATTAGTTGTATTCTTTTCACCTATTTTAAGTGAGATTGTACTGAGATACTCAGGTACTCAGTTAAATGGGAGTTCTTTTTACCGTTTGAACAGATGTGCTGTGCCGTGCTGAACTGAGTTTCAACTGAGTAAATCAGCTCCCTCCCTAACCTAACTGATCTTGCTTTTTCGAAGTGTTACAACTGAGTACAAACTGAGCTAAATTGGGAAATAGCCCGGATTGGTCGGTTTAAAAAGGTTAACGCCTCATTTTTTTGGTAGAGGTTATGGTTATAGTTATGGAGGGTAGAGGTACCTCCACCCTCCATAGTTATAGTAAATGTGTCACGTTTATGTTATGTAAACATTGTAAACATTGGTAAATATGAATTGGTTGGTAAATAATTTTTGCATCTTGGGTTGGTAGTGCACTTGTATATTATATATACTATAGTGTATATTAGTTGTATTCTTTTCACCTATTTAAGTGAGATTGTACTGAAATACAGGTACTCAGTTAAATGGGAGTTCTTTTTACCGTATGTTTTTCTCACTTTGACTCAGTTAATATCTGTTCGGCTCAGCTCACTTCGTCTCAGTTGTGTAACTGAGATGGAAATAAAATAGGTAAAAAGAATACAGCTATTGTGTGCGGTTATTAAAATTTCATTAAGCATTGTTATTATAATTCGGAAGTAATCACCGATGCAATTTCTATGACTGCTACTGTATATGCACAATAATTAACAAAATTAAGTTATTTTTTATTTTTTATAGTTCTCAAAATATAATATAATATTATAAACATACCTACATACATAATATTATTATAAAATAAATTGATTAATTAATTAAGTTAAATAAAATTAAATTTTAATTCTATATCCTTTTAAGTTCTTTTGGGTTATTCCAGGTATGTCTGATAAAAATCGAAAATTCGAAACAATGTTCGAGAAAGGTGTAACAAACTATAAATCAATTTAATTAAAACATTTTGATCTTAATAAAAAAACTATAACACATAATTATATGAAATTAAATTTTAATTTAACATATAAAAGTTAAAACTCCTTTTTAATATTCTCTCTCTCCGAGTCTTTTGCCCTACGTATAGTGCCCAATTTTTTTCTTTTTTTTTTTTTTCGAAGGGTTCTCTTCCCAGCGTCCCAACTTAAAATGCACGATATTTCGCGAACGGTGCTAACACGAATGAAAATAATTAATACACAAACGTACACTAACGATACGCAAACGTTTAAAACTAATTTGGATCCAAAATTCGCGATGAGCGGCGTTGGGGAAATGGACCTCTTGGCAGATACCTCGGTGGTTTGCCATTGCCTGTCGAGGGAAGCCGGTCAAAATAAAGTTTTTCCTTCGCCCGGTATCGAACTGGAAATCTCGGATAATTAATAATTCAGAAATACTCATGTATAATATGTATTATACATTATTCAGTTATTCGAAATTAAAAAAAGGTACCCATGGTGGTTGAAAATGTATTCCTTGGTTGAAGGTATCCCACTTTCCCCTAGTACATATTATAATTTCTACAAAATAGTAAATTCTACAAAATATTTCTACAAAAAACTTTCAGTTTGAATTTTAGTACTCATTCCGTTAACAGTGAAGAATGTTTGGTAGCACTAATTTACATAAAACTATTAAAATGCAACTTGATGGTGATTCTCTTGAATATAAAAAATCAATAAACAATATTTTTTTAAAAATTAGTATCTCATGATAAAATTATCCTAATAAAGAAAGTAGCTCCATGTGAATATGTATTTCCTTTGGTGACGTAATTTGTTATAGCATCTTTACTATGTGCAAAAATCAGTAGAGGAAGATTTTATTACAATCCCATTTTAACAATTCCGTAATAAAATTAATATATTATACTCTCATAAAATAATTAATATCTAATGGTCGAAGTTTCACTGAAATTTTCTAAACTAAATGTAAAAATAAAAAAATAAAATACTTTAAATCATTATAATCTTTTGAGAAAAGTGTTTTATTTATTTATTATTACTTACCTCAAGGGGAAATTAACATTATAAAAATGTAAGAACAGTTTTTTTCTAAAACTACTCTTTGTATAAATTAAGTAGTACCTAATATTTCCTCAATTAATAATACTACACAGTTTTTCAGCGACTGCGATAATAATATTAACTACCAAATGTTTATGCTTATGTTAACAGATGAATTTGAAGAAATTTACTGTTCAACACCCATAAGTTTTTTCTATACATATTTGCTGACCCATAACGATAAAATTGAAAGTAAAATGTAAATATTAATAGCAACTGTTAAACATAAAAATCAATTTATTTAAAAAATACATTTAATTTATTGTCACCGTAACTACTTTATACACATAATACTGAGATTTACTATAATTAACAATAAGTCGTAACTAAGCCAATATAATAATAATTATGGTGAAAATTACTCTTAAATCACAATAGATAACACAATATAAAACAATTCAATTTTTATTAGTAAGGTCCACTTTGTCCAGGTGGACCGTATGTATTTGAAACATTGCCTCCACCTACGGACGAACTTGAGCTACCACTACTTGTTCCTGTAATTATCGAGCCAGTAGATGTACCACCACTTCCACTGCCACCAGGATATCCAACATCACCACCACCTCCACTACCGATACCCTCGTTACCGCCAGAGCCTCCTCCAATAGAAGTTTCTCCTCCACCGGCGCTAGACCCTTGCTTTGTTTTATATCTAATAAAGTAAACTTCCGGTTTAGAAGGCTGGGTAGGAGCAGACGTCGGTATAGTAATTTCAGGACCTTCATCGGGCCTCTTAACTAGTACGTATATTATAGTTTTTTCTTGATTTTGTGCTTGAAGAGGGATCGTAGGCACAGTAGGGTTTGGTGCGGATGGTGCTTTAATAAATATAATTTTGTAGTGTTTAGAAGCTTGGCCTACTCCTATGGGACGTTGTGGACGAATTTCTTCCTGTTCTGGAGGTGGTACATGAACATAAATATGTTTTTGTATTAGTGTTCCACCTCCACCGGAACCCCCGCCAACGTATCCGCCACTACCGCCTCCAGAACCTCCACCTCCTCCCGAAAAGCCTCCATTGCCTCCGGAACCAATTTCATTGCCTCCTAGAAAGCCCCCAGTACCGCTAGTACCAAAGCCGCCACCCCCTCCGGATCCACCTCCACCGCCAGATCCAAATCCACCTCCTCCTCCAGATCCAAAACCACCTCCTCCTCCAGATCCAAAACCACCTCCTCCAGATCCAAAACCACCTCCTCCTCCAGATCCAAAACCACCTCCTCCTCCAGATCCAAGACCTACTCCTCCACCAGATTCAAATCCACCTCCTCCTCCAGATCCTAAACCACCTCCTCCTCCAGAGCCAAATCCACCTCCACCACCGGATCCATATCCACCTCCGCCACCAGATCCACCTCCGCCACCAGATCCACCTCCGCCTCCAATTCCACCTCCGCCTCCAATTCCACTTCCTCCGCCACTGCCAATTCCACCTCCTCCGCCGCCACCACCTCCTCCTCCGCCGCCACCTCCACTTATTCCACCACCAGGTGCTCCATAACTACCAGTTGGTATAGTTACTTGTGGTCGATTATAATTATACTGAGGGCGTCCGTATACTACGGTGACGAAAATTATGTAAAGCTATAACAAAAATTTGTATTAATTGAAATAACGGCGACAAGCTAATGCGTACCTTCTTTCGTAAAAGTAATGCCTCCCTTAATACAATTTTTAAAGGTAGTCTATATTATAATCAACAAATTTAAAAATTGTTTTGAAATAAAATGCTTTTTTTGAGAATCGGAGTAAATTTTTAATAAAAAATAAATATATATAACACTTACCACTACAATCACTTTCATCTTGCACACAACAAAAAGAAATCTGTTGCAAAATCCCTCAAGGGACGACTTTTATACCAAGCTCTAATGGTATGTCATCAAACCCCCGCCAACTAAAGAGACATCTTCATCAACGCATAAAATGTACTTTAACATTTAGATAAGTGAAATTCGGGTCATAACCTCTTATAATATTGTTTATGTATGTAAACAATGAGAAATCTAATATTTGAATTTCTTAAATACAAATCGCATACAAACCGTTTCAATAATATCGAATTCAATACATTATTTGAATTTCAAAAGGTACCTATGAAGGAGACCAGTTAATTGAGTCAATTAATATCTGAATAAGCATTGTATTGTGTTAAAATTGTTGCATGCTTTAAGATGAACTTATGTAACCAAGTAATACCGACTATTATAAATTCGAAAGTGAATATAATTTTATTACTGCAGTAAAATAGTATAACAAAGCGAAAATTTACAAAACGAGCAAGTCTGTTGTACTGCTGTTCGAGTGATTCAGTTTCTCCAAGAGTTCTCTTTGTAGAAAATCATGGAATACTTACTAAATACATTGTAATATCGATCAGGTTAACCCGATAAACGCATTATGTAAAGTGTATTGGTACTTTTTGCAAAATTTGATCGCACAACCAAGCAGTATCTACAAAAACCACAATTTCTTCCAGTCCGTTGACCATAGTTTTACAATACTTGATAAAGTCTCCAAAACTAAAGTCTATGAATTAAGAATAGAAAATATTAATAATGCATTTTTTATTTGTCACCGTTTCTTGCATTTTTATCTTACAGATACAAAAATAAACTTATATAACTAAGCGAATTATAAAAATGAAAAATATTTACAAAATAGAATGACGTATGACTATCACAATCACACAGGCCATGTTTTTTACGGGGGGTCGACCCGTTAACCCGTATAAATCTAATGACTACAGATTTCTTAATGGTGTGGTGGACCGTATTGGCTAGATACACCAGTAATCGAAGAGGACGAATGACTATGACCATGACCACCTCCATGAGTAAGAAGACCATCAATGTTAGTTCCATGGCCGCCAAGAATTCCTCCTCCGTTAATTCCAGAACCTCCGTTAATTCCAGAGATTCCGCTAATAACTCCACCAATTCCTGATGTACTACCGATTCCACCGCTGATGATGTTACCGCCGACCCCACCATTGATGACGCCACCACCATCCTTTTGAGTTTTGTAACGGATGAAATACACTTCTGGTTTAGTTGGTTGGGTAGGTACAGGTTGAGGAATATTAATTTCTGGAACTTCATCGGGTTTCTTGACCAATACGTAAACAAGGGTCTTCTCTTCGTTTTGTGGTTGAAGAGGAATAAGGGGAACAGTTGGGGTTGGTGCAGTTGGCGCTTTAATGAAGATAATTTTGTAGTGTTTCTGAGCTTGGGCAACTGGAATGATTCTGGGTGGAGTCGAATCTTCAGGTTCTGGTGGAGGAACGTGGACGTAGATGTGTTTCTGAACTGTGGTTCCACCACCGATTCCAATACCACCTCCGCTAACTCCAAACGATCCGCCGCTTCCTCCAAATGAACCACCTCCAAATGAGCCACCGCCTCCTCCAAATGAGCCACCGCCTCCTCCAAACGATCCACCTCCACCTGATCCTCCAAAAAGAATTCCACTACCTCCGTGACCGCCTCCTCCTCCACCCAAATTTAATCCATGACCTCCTCCTCCAAAGCTAATTCCATGATCACTTCCATGACCTCCTCCTCCAAAACTAATTCCATGATCACTTCCATGGCCGGGAGCTCCATAACTATTTGATGGAGGTCTATAACTGTAGCCGGGTTCGGGACGACCTTGGGCAAAAGCTACCAAAGTAGCAACGAGCTGCAATTGAAAAACACACTATAATCCTCAGTAAATCCGGGTAATGATGATGATAATCACACTGAACACTGTACTTACCACAAAAGCTCTCATTGTGTGAACAAGTAACTGATGTTACTTAAAGAAGAAATAAAAGTAATTGATACAAAACTGTAAGAACATCTACATTTTATAGCTCATCTTCATCCCCACTTTAAAGGTTATATTCTATAATTCAGATAAGCGTATATATAAAATAAAAGTTAATTTGGTGGTGAAAAATCGGGTCACATCCTCTCACCAATACAACGTAAGCTTTGAATCTGTAACAGCCGGTTTACTGCACCACACCGAAGACAAAATACGAAAGTGTTATAAGAAATGCCACGCAATTTTGAATATTATTGAAAATTTATGCTAATTTTAAGCATATAAGTTTCAAGATAAAATATCAGTAGGTATGGAAAGTTTTATTCCAAAAATGTATTGATTCTAAAGATGCATTTTGAATAATTTCATAATATGTCGATCATCGATGTAAAGGGTTTATCTAGAAAAAAAACCTGTTACTGGCAATTGACTTATTTTGAAACACGCACAACTAGCAATTAAATGAAATTTCGATGAATCACATGTAAAAAGAAAGTAAAGGAACTTGAATTGAGTATTTCACCAAACAAACGGAATATAAAATTCGTAATAAATACGAGATTTGAATTTTAAAATAGTAATGGTGTTTTTACTAAGTTTCAAGAATATATTAGTATCAAAATCAAGAAGAAAGTAAGAGTTTCCGATTAGATGTAAAAAGTTAATTCAGCTTTAATAATAAATTGTCTGAGTTTATGGTTTGTTTAAAATTCACAGCGTGAAAAGTTATTTTCGTTGGTATAATTCAAAAAATTATTGAAATTAATCCAAGAAGAATACCAAGTTGATTTCAATAATATCGATAGTCGTCGGAGTTACTTTAGTATAAAAAAACAAAAGTTCTTAGCCAAAGAAATTTAAATCAAGGCTACGACCGTGAACTACCTCGTTTTCAGAAGGATTTTCCTGTCATGCACTAGGTCATTATACCAGTTCTTGGTCGATGCAATTTTAATATAACAAAATTGTAAAGTAGTTACTGATGAAAGTAGAAAAAATTAATCTTTTTTTATCGTAACAAAATATTCCGAAATTTCTTTTTTATACCTTTAATATCATATTGTTGTTATATCCACTTTTTCTTCAACTTTTCAATTTAAAATTAGGTGCGCTCTGTGCTTTTAATGTCTACCACCTGAGCTTTTAAGTTCAAACTCAAAACAAAAAAAGGAAGAACCGAATATTATTGAATTTCTTCTATATTTGTTATTTCTGAGTTAAGATGTAATCATGATAAAAAGATTAAAATAAGAAATATTCAGTTTTCAGATATATTTTACTTCCATTTTCTGACTTGAATTTTCTAAAATAAATATCTAATTTTAGTCACCATACACTTGTAATTGGTAAATTATTGTAAAAATAGTAATTACATCGGGTGAAACCCGACCGTAAAACCAATAACATAGTAAATCAGTATTTTTAAGATTCCTATTTTCCATTATAACGGAATAATATGAAAATAAATCTTTTTCTGCGTCTGAAGATACCAACACTAACTTGATGTTTTTCTCTGTAAATTAAACTTCTTAAAGTGCTTCTTAAACAAGCACTTTAAATATAAACAATTGCCAACAAGTTGCTTTGCGTAAACTCATACCATTGTTATTGTTATACAATTTTACTACGAAAACTTTTTTTTCACTAGAGTAACTGATTACATTCATTGTTACACAAAATTATTTTGATCGGCCGAAATAATTTATTGGCAATTGTTATTCGCAAAGCGATTCGGTCTTTTTTAATGATTGGTTTATTTTTGAAATTTAAACAAGAACTAATTTCAAGATAAACAAGAAACTTAATAATTATCAGGCCCTTAGCCAGGATTTCATTTCGAGGAGGGGGGCACTTGTAAAAAGCCTTTTGTAAAAATTGACATTTTCGGGGGGAGTTTTTATTATTACAAACAAATGGCATTTTTTAACAATTCCGGGGAGAGGGAATCTCGTGCCCCCTGGATAAGAGCCTGATAATTATTATCGTCAAACGCGAAAAAAATCGAAAAAAAAAAGAAAAATATTACTTAAATAATTTTTGAAATTCATGTTTACCAAGTTGCAATGATTTTTAAATGTTACAAAGTATTTTACGATTACGGGATGCATATATTACATATTATTAGAAAATCAAACTTTACTACGGATTTTACTACTTGAATGCGAATTTAAATATTCAAATGAATAAAAATCGTTTTTATCCTTTTATCGAATAGATAATTAATACTTAATTTATGCTGCTAATACTCTTCACCTGGAGGCAAATTGAAATTTGCAGATATGTACATACATGTAATATATAACATGACACTTTCAATAAATTATAAATAAAAAATATGTGTATGCAAATTTGAGAAGATTGTCTTTATTACGTAAGTAAACAAATTTAATAAACCTTTACCAAAAATGCTTGTTACACTTTCTCATCTCAAGTGGTGGGATTTGAAGTAATATTTTCTAGATAAGTTGAATATAAAAGAATTCATATTATACAGTAAATTCAGAAAACGCTGTACCGGAATACCCAACAGTATCTAGTGTTCGATCATAACATTTAAATATTTAAAACATTGTGAAATAACGAAAGGCGATAGTTAAAAATTAATAAAAGGAAAATAATTTGTTAAATTAATATTATGTGAATATAACTACAAAAATTAATTGAAATAATAAATATAATGTTTTGCTCTACGCGACGTAGGTAACTAAAAGTTGTATAAAAATTTCAGAAATTCAATTAAAATCCTACACGTACTCAATTAAAAGTAGGCATCTTAGCAACGCCTTCACCTGAAGTATTAAAAGAAAATAAAGAAGCTGTAAGAATATTTCGAGATTTGATTTAGCAATTTATTTTTCTACTTATAAATAATATCATACCCACATCCGTTATTACAAAATTAATAAACGATTATTACAATATTTCATTTTGATAATTAACGCTTTCGGTTTAATTTTGCAGGTACCAGTTTACATCCGCCCTAGTTCAAGTTAGAAAAAATTATATAACTTTTTCTGCAAACGTTGTGCAAATGTCATTTTAATTTCTAAATACCGCCTATAAGTGATTACTTTAAGCACTAGTGCACTAAGTGGTTTAAGTGCACTAATCCGTAAAAATGATTACTTTTACGCACTAGTGCGCCTAAATGACGAATTTGCTTGACGCTTTTATGCATGTGTATTTTTGTAAGCATACGTAAATTTTTTTATGTCAAATAATTATTTGGAGTTTGTCAATTGTACTTATTAAATTTTTTTACCTAATTGTAAAAATAATTTCAATGATCTGAAGTGACCATATTGTAATCAATGTTATGAGCGTATAAATGATTTTTCAAGAATTAAAAGATCTGTGTACAATTGACAGACTTCAAATAAATATTTGCCATAAAAAAATTTGCTTACAAAAATATACATACGTAAAAGCGCCTGGTAAATTCGACATTAAAAGTAAACGTTCGCACGCATGTAAGACAGTTTAAAAGTACATCATCCATAATATAATAATAATAATTATAAATATAAGTTATAATTTAACTGACTACAGCAGTTTTATTTTTCATTCTAAATTAAATCAAATAATTTGAAAACACCAAACTTGAATTAATTAAGGGGTTTCCCTAATGTGACCAACCTTAAAACAGTGTAAACTTTGAGAAATAATTTCATAAAAATTACATAATCAATTTTGTTTATTTTTGGATATTTTTTATTAGCATCAGTCTTCATAACTATAAATACAAAATTTTATTAAAATAACTTTATTTTTATAGCAGCTACGAAACCTCCTGTACAATCCTACTCAACTACATTTTTAAAACGGTGTACACAATTTTTCAGACTGAAATCGATAAATGACTTAAAATTTCGAACACGTGTTTGCAAAACTAGTAGTTTTCTAGTGATGGTAGATTTTTTTGAAATAGGACTTGGTTAATTTTTTATTTAAAAAAGCAATGCAAATTATAGTGCAAAGAAATTTTGAAAAAATAGTTTCCGAAATTAATTCATAAAGTTCACACTGTTTTTGGATTGGTCACAGTCGAGTAGAGGAAATCCCTTAAGCAAAATAACGAAAAATGAAACACAATAAATTATAATTCATCAAAGTTTAAAACTATGTGTTTATTACGTACATTCCAACCTAAAACTCATAGGAAACTGGGGTAATGTTTATCATAAGTGTCAAATTGACGAAATATCTAAATTGGACTTTCGCCCTTATACCTAGCTGTTTCTTGGAGTTTCGGGATAGCCGACAATAGATTAGACAGGAAGTGCTAATCGATAAGGCTGCCCGTTATACGAGTATCAATATTTTGCTATTTTGTTTCGTAATATAATGTAAATAATTGCCTATTAATAATTTTACAAATTGTATAAAAAAAATAGGGATCTGTCCGAAACCAAAATTTTACATGCATTTTAGATTTTAGATTGGCTATTGAACTAGTATTTACTGAACAAAGTTTTTATTTTGCTTGCGCTCGGAGTGCTAAGTGCCGTTTTGGCGAATACTTACTCGCAAAAAACATCCTTGAATGCAAAGCAACTCAAAGGTGCTGCTCGAAAGAGGTGAAATTCATTTTAGGATGCATCCTAGATTTGCCGAAGACGCACAAAAAACATCCCCGCTGCAAATGGGTAAAGTGTGCGGTTACTAGCAAAGGGTTCTTCACGCACGATGTGCACTCGACAGAATAACAATCGCATCTGACCGCTATCTAAAATGCTTGTAAATTTTTGATTTTTAAATGCTATTTTTTCGAAAACTAATGGATAATCCAGCTTGAATTTTTTTAAATGCTTAGAAAAGTGTCCTCTTCCCAATAGTCTATAGGAAAAACTTCAGTTCTTGGGATCAATTACGTGACAATAACCAAAAATTAAATAAATACAGAAAAAATTAAATTATTTATCTAAGTTTCTGTGTATTGATTTTAAACAAAATCTAATCAGCTATAAGTTTCAATATAAAAGTACCAAATACAAAATTTTGTTTTATATATACTACATCTGTATATTCGTTTATATAAGTAATAATAAATACGTATTTTCAAACTTTTTGGTTGGTACTGGTTACTGGAACTCACAGAACGAGACAGCACTGCAGGACGAGACAAAAAAAAAGTAGTCCCACATATTCTCTTCTAATACATAATACACACAGACATTTTTTGGTAATGATGATTTTCAGCTACTGGAACCCCAGTTTCTAAATTCACCAAATTTTCACCTTTTTTCTGCACGATATTAATATATTGCATTATATTATGCAATATATTTAAATAAAAGTAGGGTATATTATTTCAGTTTATATATTTCACATTATTTCACTAAAAACAAACACCTATTGAGAACAATTGCAAACAATTGTTTTATATGTCAATAATGATTTTGTACAGTGTTTTGACAAAGGTAGCATTTAATTTTACGATATTCTTTCATTTTTATTTAACATTTTTTAATATAACGGGATGAAACTGAAATAATATACCCCACATGTTATATAATAATTAAAAAGAGGGTAAAAAACTCTTTTTAAATATGTCATAGCCAACTACGGTTTCCATTTAAAAACACAACTTTATGTTATAACTCGGAAATAAATGAAGATATTTCAAATCCCGCTAGCCCAGTTTATTCACCTTCAAAAAGTGTCTGAAGAAGGTGCAAATATTGTTTCTATAACTTTAGAAACAACCCAGATATCAACATTTAACGAAAAGTAAAAAAAGTGAACTTTTGGCCATAACTCGAAAACGAAAAAAGATATCGAATTCCGGTTTTCATCATTAAGCTTTTCTCAAAAAAAGAGATCGAGGATGCGCCATCCATTTTTCCATATCTCTTTTAGTTACCGAATTCCCCATAAGAACAGTCATTCGAATTTGAACCACCCTGTACGTGCTCGTGACGTACACGGGCATGACTTACTGTAAATTTTATACGCGCCCGTCTGGGTCACTGGCGATCGTTATATTCACTTAGCAAATTCTCGATCGACGCGGGCGATTTTTAATATTTGTATTGAAATTCATTTTCTAAATTTTCACATTTTTTGACTGAAAATTTGAAATTAATGTACACATTAAGTAATTATACCTTTCGTAATAACATTTTTTAACCAAACTATTCATAAATAACAATTTAAAAAAAGCCGGACACGAATGGTCTGGGTCAGCCTGTATTACTCATTTCTGGGTAATATTCCGTAATTATTGTCATTTGAACTGAATGATGATTGACAAAAAATTAATTGATTAAATAAAAAGCTTGTTGTTTTATAAATTAATTAAATATTACAAAATATAAGCTATATTAGCATAATTCATCTCGACAGGTCACATAAAATTTCGCGTGGTATCTAAAATATTAATTAATGTTTGATAAAACTGAACAAGTTATTTACAATTAATTTAAATAATTAAGTGTATTTTAATATAAAAAATAAATAATTTTGCGATAAAGTATGTATTGTGAAAGTTTGATTTAATCCGAAAAACAATAGTAAAAACATCAAAGAGGACCTCGATACCATAAGATATAGCATACTAAATAATATGCAGAAATATTTTACGTTACCACTATTAAGTATACTTATTTAAAGATTTGATATACTATAAATACAATTAGAGATCATTAATTTTTGACAAAACAACATTCCGGAACCTCTTACTCCGGTATGACGTAAGGCGGAAAGATATTCTGGAAACTTCTTCCTAAAGCTACCAATAAAATCATGTAGAAATACTATTAAATTTTATAGCACACAAAAATGTTTAATTTTTAAATGTTTTATGAGAAACATTTTCTTTTCTTAAAAAGAAAGAAACTAATTCCATCAGCTACTTTTCTATATTTTAATGTATCTAGTATAGGATTTATGCAAGCACCTAATTTTATTTAACGTGTGTAGTTTCTAAAGATTCTATTTTGGATTTCCTAAAGTCCCTACTGTAAATTTAATTTAAATGCTTAAACCATAAATGTTGATTTTGTTTCCACTTTATACAAATACTACTAGTCGGGGAGCTGCAATGGAATCCATACACGAATAAGTACTGGCTTCTTCTCCTAAATAGCTTAAATATATTTTAGTACTAAAGCTGGATTTATAATTGGACGGACTGTAAACGTAGACGCACTGCAAAAAGATCAACTATAGAATTTATGTACTTTTGTTTATAAATAAACGTAAACGCAAACGGAAACGGACTGGAACGGAAAGGATGACCAACTTTCATCTTTTACAGTGCGTTTTTTACGTTTCTTACGTCCAGCCAATCAAAAAAAGAATTCTGTGCGATGTCAGTATCAAAATTTATTTTGTATAATTTGTATGGCTGATTCATATAATTTGTAGGTTATATTAAATGTCATTCAAAAGTTCCGTTCCGTCAATTTATAAATGTAACAATATTTTGCAGTACGTTTGTTATATTCCAGTGCGTCTACGTTTGCAGTCCGTCAAACTATAAATCCAGTTTTACTGGGCTTGGTAGTGTTAGATTGTTATATACGATTTTATGTATTTGCTTTAATCAGTATTATATAGTGAGCTGAAAAAATTTAAATTTAAATAAATAAAAATAAAAATTAAATTTCAGAAATGAAAAACAGGATAACATGGTACTACATACTAACGTAAGTACAAGTAGCGTTTGAATTAATTCATTTAAAATTCTTGGTCATCTTATAACCTTAATTGCATAAATTTGTATTACACAATCTAATATATCTAAATATACCTACATTCTAAAACAATTCCTTAACTCAAGATGGAGATGTATGTATGTTAGAATTTGTAACGAAAGTAATGCAATAAAAAATAATTAAGCTAAACCGTCTAGTCTGTAATAATTATTGTAATGATACATTTTAATAAAATTATTAAGTCATTCATTATGCATTATGTTTAAATCTTGACATTTAGTGAACAATACTGAAAGAAATTTTACTATTCGAGAAACTTGGATGATTACGCAGTGTGGTAATGTAAAAATGCAAAAGTTCACATTGCACATATTATACATAATCTAATTAAAATTAAAGCAAATTTAAATGTAAATCATAATAATAACGTAATTGTTCTTACTAATTTTTATATTAAATATAAGAAATTATAGATAAATTGTTTATTTCTTAACAAATATTATATTATACTAATGTATACCTACATTTGAAATTAAAATAAATTAAAAACCGGTTACAACACCTACCTAGTGTATCATTGTATAATTCACCTTTAAATTGGAAAGAGAAATGAAGTTTCAGACAATATTTTTGCTTACCTACATAATACGAATTTTATTCTTACAGTACTTCAGTGATTTATTAATCAACCTCTTAGTAATGTGATAATCGATCATTTAACATCGATAAGTATTACCTTTTGAAAAGGCAATACCTATTCACTATCTAATGCAATTTATGTCATTATTGTAAATTATATATAATATAGGTAATATATCATTTTCGTCAAACTCCTCCAGAACATGATATCCATTTTTAATTAAATTAATTAATCCATTATAACGTCTTTTTTTCTCAAACATAATTTAGTTTAATTTTATTATTTTCGACGTTATATTGGCTGTATAATTTAGTAATTTCTTTGTTTTTCTTTATTTGTATTTAAAATACAAAATTTATACATATTATTTATATATAAATCCATAAAATAGCACAAAAATGTCATTGTTGTTCTATGCTCTTTAACCGATGAATACTTCAACGATAAATCCATTTCCCATTGGACATTATTATTTCATTGCATATTATGTTTGTATTAAATTATACAAAACCAATTGAGTTACATTGAAAAACGTCTAGACTTGAGAAGAAGGCGTTATTTTTATATCATTAGTAACATAATTACAGTTATTTATATTTGTAAGTAAATAATTTATGAATGTTCTCAAATAATAATGAAATTTCTACCATGACTATTGATTATTAATTGACTACATTATGCATTGTATTATTTGTAGGATTTCTAAGTCCTGCAAATATACTTAAGAGGGTATAATTTGTTATACTGCGCAAACGTGCAGGTAATTTAATTTAAATAATAGTATGAAAATAAATACAGTAGCAATCTAAACAGTTTATCACACGAAAAAGATAAACGTCAAGTTATTTGTTCAGAAATTGTAACATGAAAAAAGTAGTTCGCATTATTATGCCTATTGGCAATACGCTCTGATATTTAAATATTGGGTAATACACATTTTCACAAAATTGTTAAAATACATATTATATGCTACTGGTTTTTTGTTTTTTTTTCTAGATTTTTTTGGAAGTTATTACTTATTATATATAATTTTAATAGCGAATACGTAAAATTAAAAAAAAAATTAATAAAAGGCTCGTACGAGCCCCTGCGAACTGTGTAGTTCGCTCCATTGCCATTGCCTAAATATATATTATGTTGTATAGCTGTTGATTAAACAGTACCAGCTTTACTAACTGTCCTTTTATTATTTAGTGACTACCTTTGATCATTTACGTAACAAAATCCAAGTTTTTACACAAAAGCAAAAAATAGAAAAATTTTGAATATTATGTAAACGGTACCGTATTTTAAAAACAAAATAAAAAGCGGGCAAGCGACATTCTTTAAATATTCTTATTAACTGGGCTTTAAAACCAAATTATGCAAATATATTGTTCAACAAAATTTTAATATAACATTGATAACTAAAAAAACTTACTTACATAAAACTCGACATTACTATTATTATACGAGATCCAATAAAACCAAGCTTACCTGAAAAAAACAAATATAAATAATTATAGAATAATCTGATAAATACTTAATTTAAAAATTATTAAAAATATTATTTATGCAAATTTTAAAAAATTATTAATAGACAGATAGTAGGTATATAAATAAATTTATATTAATTTTGCTGCTTATATTTTAAAAAACCTCAATACTTAAATTACGAAATTATAAAAAGTGTATGAAAATATATGTATTAAGCTGTGAAAGGAAAATTTCCAACAAATTCTTAATTTTAAATTAAGTATGCTAATTTCATTTGCTGCTTTGAGCTATTTGTTCTACTAGTTTTTTAAAGAAATCCTTATTTAGACAAACATAAAATCCAAATATTGACTTCTTCTTTTTCGGTACTATGTACACTGACGGCTTTCACCCCCAAAAACAAGTGTGTAAAATTGCAAATTTAATTTTAGTACGGGCTGGTACTTGTAACGTTGACTGGCATTTGTAATTTTGGACTATTTACACAATTTACATTGTGTACAACCATCAATTCCAATCAGATAAAACCTGCATTTAACAAGCTGAGGAACTCTATTTTAATAAAGGTTAAAAATGATACTTTGATGAAAAACAAGGGATGAAGTTTTCGATGCAGCTTCACATTTTAACAGGTGTGCAAGTGCCACACTTACCACACATGAAAAGCCGCCAGTTACCATGCACTGTGCAGTGCGTATGCAACCTTCTCCCTTCTATAAGCCCTAATAATTATTCAACATGGTACCTTAATAATTGTACAATTTTGATATGTATGTATGTATGTATGTATGTATGTTAAAAATGTTTAAACTAAAACTTAATAGAATAAGAAAGCTTCTATGCGAATGAACATTTATACGAATTATTTATATATTATGTAAATAAATATAATAATAAATATTTATAATATTAGAATAAACATTGATAAAATTATTTAATTACTAAATTCCATAATGCGGTTTTGTGAACAAAAGATCGTAAAATTCGATCGGCTGTTTATATTATTTTAAATGTTAATCAAACGCTACCTTATTTTCAAAAATTCACAGCTCAAACACTCAGGAGCAGCCGACAAAATATCAAAACAAGGCATAATTTTTTTGGCTCCTAGAATCACCAATAAACTTGGAATCTTGATTGACAATATACTGGATGTAGTGAGCCTTTGTTAGTTAGTAATGCTTCTTTGAAAATATTATAATATAATATCATTTATATAAACAATCTCTCTAATTATATTTAAAAATCATCAATTCTATGCAATTGGCTAAAAAATGAATACAGACATTTTCGCACAAATATAATTGATTTAATTATTTCAATTTATTTCATTGGTTATTTAAATTATCCGATATACTTCCATTGTCAAGAATAACAATTTATTAACAAATCAATACTTGAATGTGTAGTCCTAATGCATTTTTAAGCTAACGCGAACTGAGCGCTTCTGGATTTTTCATGATAGAAAAGTAATTGATACCACAAAAAATAATGATGAACACATAAAAGATAAACTAATTTAAGTACAACATTGTACGCTGATGTTAGTAAAACTCACCATAAAACAATAATATAAAGACTATGGTCTTATCTTAATGTACTACATAAAACTGATTACCGTAAATAAACGTAAATATTGCAAATACATATTATCTCAAAAAATGTTACTAGAATACAAAGCAGTTAGCTGCATCCTTCATCTCACTAAACTAGATACTTATATTTATAAAGTATGATGAATATCTTGTTCGATCCAATTTTTATTATTCAAGGACCACTTTATTTCAAAATTAACATAAATAAGGTATTAATAATTAAAACAAGTCGGTCACTTATTGACAATAATACTTCTACAGCATTGAACTATAAAAATTGGTTACAAGTGCAATAGGTATCTGGAAAAAAGTTCCAAACTAAATTTTACGGAATATCTGATTTTCAACTTTTACCATGGAGATCTGGGTAACCTTAAGGGCTACTAAGTGCGTTAAATTAAGTTAAATTATATTATTGTGATCCATTTCACGTATTTTTGTTATGAAATATATCGGCGGTCCTGTAATGTAAACTTTGCATAATGTTCATCCTCGCGTGATTTCGTGAAAAATTTGCGTCTTTCTCGAATTTGGTCGATATTTTTCAGACATCCAACATTAGAAGGTGAACTTATCCATAAATTATTTCAAAAAATGTTTTCAATCAATTCCAATTAGGTATTTGTTAGAGCAGAGGTTCCCAGCCGGTGGTACGCGTACCACTGGTGGTACGCGGGAACGTTTCAGGTGGTACGCGTGAGTGACATGCTATTAATAGCTTCTGTACGCATTAGCATTTTTTATCTGTATGCTTTTAGACCTATGGGTAGTGGACCACTTTAATCTTTTTATTTCTTCTTTTTATAAGCATGTTCTCTCTCTAGTCGCATTCTCATGACTGAGGAATCGTGATCCCAATGGTTCACTTGCAGTACATTGAACGAAACCATTAGGATTATCTTGGGAATAATTAATTAATGGGGCGGTTTCCTGTTGCCTTCGTCACAGCCCACAGATCTATCTTGGCCTTTAGATCACAGCAGCGTATTCGACTAGACCAGGATTTGAACCGCGGTCACCCGCTTCCCAGTCGGCCGGTGTAGGCTTTACATCATACTGCTGGCAATAAGCATGTTATAAATAAACAAATATCTAAACATTAAATATGAAGTTTTCTCAGGAATTTAATACCAAAAGTTTTTGAACACTTTTAGAAGAGTAAATATTATACGCTTATTAAAATATTTAGGTCCGGTGGTACGCCAAAATTTCTCAAAAAGTCAAGTGGTACGCAAGCGAAAAAAGGTTGGGAACCCCTCTGTTAGAGTGTTAGAGGAACCACTTCATTTTTAATAATATAATTATTTTACTAGTTTCGGTTAATTTATCACCATGATCACAAATATATTTTAAGATTGACAAGATTTTAGAAAATTTTTTCTGAAATAATTGATGTCGTGATCTCAGTGATTACGGTGAGAAATTCACTGAAACTAGTAAAATAATTATATTTACTAAAATAGAAGTGATTAGATTATTTTTAATATTGATATTTACATTATAAAAGTACTTAAGTACAGTCAGCCCTCCTATAACGCGGTAAATTCATACCGCATTATATGAAAACAATACTATATAATATTTGTTCGAATTACCGTGATTTATAATGCTAATTCCGGATTTGCGGTTTTCATATAATGTGGTGCGAACCGTGTTATATAACTTTTCGTCTTTAGAAAGAAATAATTATAAAAATTATAAAATTTGACGGTTTACCAAAGAGCCAAGAAATGACGGTATAAATAAATACAAATATGTTTACAAATTCAGATTATAATATCGGTATGATGACGTTGGCGTCGGCGCCGCCGAATCGTTATTCTTCATCGCTAGGTTCAATTTGCGTAAAAGAATATAAAATATTTCAAAATTTTATTCAAATTTACACACAGGATTATTTCTACTATAGCAACAAAAAAACAAATTTATTGTAAAATTATATTGTTTTTTTTTATTTTTTACGTTTCTAATAAAACGAAGGTAAACTTCAATATTAATATCAAATATAGGTAGTACTATGTTTTTTCCATTTCTCATATTATGAAAAAATAAAAATTTATAAAGTAATAATAAAAGAAATTAAATATATTAATAAAAACTGAATACAAAAAATTATTTAAGAGATATTTGCTGAGGAAATAATATTTCAAAAAATTACTTTGCTGTAATCACAATACAGTTTATGACAGTTTATTTCTATGTATAGCAGCGGCGGCTCGTCAGAGGAGGCAAGGGAGGTTTAGCCTCCCCTGAAATTCAGGACTATAATTTATTAATAATTATAATTTTAGAAAAAGTGAAAAAGGGGATTTCCAATTGTGAGAACTATCAAACTATAGATAATAATTATGTACTTATCAAAAAAGTAAAGTGAGGCTACCGTGAAGCAAAATTCTCAGCCTGGAATGTGTAAGTAAATAAAATTACTATTTGTTTTACGGAGTGTTCGTTATAACCAAACCCCATTGTATATCTAATTAGAATACATACATCATCAAATACGAACAATATTTGATAATAATAATTAATGTATCAGGTATTAGTCAAAACATTTACCTACACACCTATGTCCTATGTCAATTTAAATAAATTGCAAACGATAAATATAATAAATTGCACCTGTTAGTTCTAATGTAGCTTACAATATCAATCCTATTTTGAAGCATATAAATCTTTTCAATTAATTCGTTCCATTATGCATATTATATTTGTAGCCTCTTTATTTTTACATAACGGTTCAAGTATGTAAAAACGTCTGTGCTATCTCAGAAGCAAACAAAAAGGTGATTAAAAATAATAACAAAAACTATATTGAAATCTTGACGTAAATAATATAAATACCTACTTTAAATTTACAAACATAAGATAAGGATTAATATAAATAGTATAATATACATATTAATTTATTAAATAATCAGTAAAACATATTAATATACTTAACAAAGCAAATAATAAAAAAACGCATTTTTTTAAATTTAAATGTCCGTTTAAAACTGTGACAAATATGAAAATTTTATCCTTGGGGCAATTGTTCGGTCATCTTAAGTGAAAGTAAACACCGAAGTACATACGATACATCTTTCGTATTGCGAAAAATCCCTCCGGCGAATCCCTGACCAAAAATGTGGTTTATTAAATTTTCACATACAGATACAGCGGTAAAAATTGAATTGTAGTTTAATTTTGATAGCCACAAAAAGATTAAATTTTTGGTTCGAAAAGAAAAGAGAAAGTCCATGTCATTGTTGTAATAAATTGTGACATCTTATTTCTTAAATCGTTTCAATAAATGTAATATTATTAATCATTAAGGTGATCTCATTAATTTATAAATGTTGGGACAATTTTGCGCTGATAAAATGTGTTCGTAAAAAAATGTACGTACAACTTATGACTAGCATTCTTACAATTTTATTACGTTGCCGTTGTCTGGTTTACGATCTATCCTATTTACTTTAACTGCGATGTTTGAATTATACTACACCCCCATGCATACATATTGAGATTTAAAGACAAAAACAACTTCTTTGACGTCATAAACTCACATCATCAATTAAAATTTAAAGTAAATTCAATCTAAAAGTTTTCCCTGTGAAGCTTCACTGCCAGACATGCCGAGTTGATCCGCAACTCGAACCCGGAACATTCTTTCCAAGAGAAAGTTGCGCCATTAAAAAATAAAGTTTATCCAGCAAGTGTTATTGTCAAATATCAATTTATTAATGACATTTTTTTGTATTGTTATTCAATAATAATAAACGATCTATTAAACAGTACAGGGTAATTCATAACAAAAACAATTAATTGTTTAAGAGGCTCCAGTTCGGTGAGCTGATTTTCAATTAGTGCCTAAGAGATTGATGAATGATAATCCTTGTATTTGGAGAGTCATTTACCGTTCCTTAACGAGGTGCTTAAATGTAAGCTTTACATTTTACATACAACCCGGAATTTTCGAGACCGGAGAATCCGTTCGTGGTATTTAAAATATTTTATAACAGAGAATTGGAATACTAAAGTTGCAAAAGTATAAATTCCTTCAGCTACACGAGTCAATAAAATATTGAAAGCCTAAATTGCAACAAGATTAAAAGAATATTTTAAGTTATAAATCAGTTTTAATTTCTTAACGGGTTTTCCAACGCCGATGCTCCAGTCTGCATATAAAAAGAAAATTTACAGTATATTACACCCACACTTACAACATAATGCTTCCTAAATGTAATGACTCTATAAGTATCTACTATTAAATAAAATATTAAATTATATGATAATAAAATTTAGATATCTAAAAAATTTAACACTGCTTGAAGTATTCATATTTTTCCAACAATTGATTTAATAAACCCCAAGTCACTTTCTCAAATTTACATTCTTGACCCAAGAGGTGAAGAGGTAATCATATTGCACATTAAATGAATTTTGTTAGCCTGGTTAACTAGACAAGGCTCGGCCGCCGTCAGATCAAGCGCTGTGAGAAATGACTTTTTAACTTAAAACAAAATGTTTGTATCAATTAATTTTTTTTCTTAGAAAAAAAAGACAGCATACAATTTTTTTGTAGCAACAAAAAGAATTCTGTTGGAGCTACAGCTACTAAAAGTTTCTTATGGCGACAAATCCTTTTTCACAGCGTAAGACTTAATTGAAGTTGTCGTTGATATTTTACAGATAAGTTGATAGCTATTGCTGTAATACCAGTTCTATTAGAACATTAGTGCAAAGAAAAAAATACTTGTAAAACCATTTTTTTTTCAAATAATAGATTTATCAAGATAATTAACAACTTTCCAATTAAAGACGAATTAGTATTATTAAACTACAAAGACATATTAAAAGCAAACTTATGCAATATTAATTTAGTTTCAACGATACAGCATCCCACAGAAATTTACTTTCGATAATGATATATTGATTTTATTTACATAAGTTAATACCAACTTCAATTATTGTGCATAATATATTTAACATTTTTTTCCGGTAAGTTATCGCTTACATCTTTATAGTCATCTAATTGAAAATAATTTAATCAATTTTAAAATGTCTATATTTCATTTGTTGTAAGCCAAGTAATTATTATTATTAATGCATATTAACCTTTACTCTGCTAATTGAAATGCTTAACTATACATATTCTTATCCATTAAGAAAATTTGTTTCGCATTAGCCAATAACTGGACCAATAAAACAGGTTAGCGCAATTAATTTTTAAATTAAATAAAAACTTTACGAATACAGCAAACCTTTTTTCAATTATTGGGTACTTTTGCTTTGAAAAAACTTAGAAATGCAATTGTTTACTTAAACCCTTCAGTTTAGCATCGGAAAAGAGTCCGAAATATAGGAAAGAATTTGAACTTGTCGAAAAAGATTCCTAAACTTTGTTTTGGACGTAAAATAGAAAAAAAATTACATTTCTTTCTGCCCCGTTCCGAAAACTTAAAAATCTCTCCTCGTAGATGAAATTCTGCGTAAAACTAAAAAAAGAAATATTGTTATAGAGAACAAAATTCAGTTCAATCATATTGCAGCAACTAAACTAACAACCTGTCACCGTCAGGTTGTCAAATGAATTTATCGTAATACCTGATTTATAAATTTCGAAGTATCATCTACATAATTTTTCACAATAATTTTTTTTGCAAACATAAGTTGTGAAATTTATCGCCGTAATATTTTGCATCGTCTGATATGGACTTGATGTATAGGTAAATAATACAGAAATAATTATTATATTTATTTATTTTCTTTTTTATAATTAAAATCTTTTTTTAAGTTATGTTCACAATGTTTTTAAATTGATTTTCAAAAAGTGTAGAAAAATATTAATTTACATCCAGTGGCTTGTAAAACTTGGCCAGCGGGAGTAATAGTAAAGAAATTTCAGTTCTTTCGAGGCCCAATCGGATCAGATCAGATTAAGTAAAACTAATAATAATGTAATATATATGTATAATGTTCAAAATTTGTTAACTGAGTCGCATAAAGATGAAATTTATAACTTTGTAGTAAAAAAACAACCAGCGGTGATGTGCTGCACTGAGACGCATGTTACTAAAAATATAGAAAATTTTGAGGTGTCTATTCCAAAATACAACATAATAAGATGTGACTCCAACAGTAGACATACAGGTGGAGTATTATTGTACATACGTGATGATATTTGCTTTAAGATCATCGACTCCTATGCAGTTATGCATCAGTATTGGATGGTGTTGGTAAATGTAGTACTAGCAGGACAGAATGTTATAATTGGTGTATAGATCTCCTGGTGGCTCTAAAAGAAATTTCTTGGATTTTTTGAATCACTAAGTGATCAATATCTAGTTGACAATAGAAACAGGTGCATAATAATGGGAGATTTTAATATTAATTGGAGGGGTACAGATCATTACAGCAAAAGATTACAAAAAAACATTAGTGATAGAAGTTTACAACAAATAATTTCTGAACCAACATGCTTTGCAAACAGAAACAATGAATCTATTATCGATTTGGTGATTACGAACAATCCTATCGATACAAATGGAGAAGTGTTAAATGTACTTACGTATGGAAATCATAGGTGCATAAAAGTGGAAATGAATGGTGAAGAAGAAAAAAATAAAAAAACTATTATAAAAAGAACAAAAATAAAGGACGTAAATGAATTTAAAAATGACTTATTTGCTATTAACTATGACTACAAAAGTGATATACAAATTAAGGCGGTTAATTTTTATACAAAATTAAAATTGGTAATCGATAAACATATGCCACTTCAAGAAATTACAATCTACGATAAAGGTAAGCCATGGTTTGATAAAAATGTGTTGCATGCAATAAAAGCTAGAGATGTAAGTTACAAAAAATACAGATTTTGTAGTGTAAATGCTAATTGGAATGACTATAAGTATAAGCGAAATCAAGTTGTAAATATTATTAAGCAAACCAAAGCAAAATATTATACAAGAATGATTGATGAATGTGTGGGTGACTCAAAGAGAATGTGGAAAACGTTAAAAACTTTAATCAAAAATGTGAATAATGAAAGTATTACAGAAATATGTTTTCAGGGCAAAATATTGGTGGAAGAATTGGAAATTGCAGAAGAATTTAACAAGTACTTTATAGAAAGCATTGAAGATATCGTAAGTTCGATACCACCCATGAACTTTCGTGTATGTAGCGATTATCCAGTGCGAGATTGCAGGAGTTTCAGTTGTTAACAATGAGTCAACTGGAAAAGATTATGAAGGAAATGAAAAGAAAAGGTAGTCCGGATGGTATAGATTCAACATTGATGTTACTTTGCTGGAACGAATTAAGTAATCCGATGCTAAATCTAATAAATAGTTCATTAGAGACGGAAGTGGTTCCAGATAGTGTAAAGACTTCAACTGTAAGACCCATAAGGAAAGTGCAAAGTACAGTGAGGGCAGAAGAATATAGGCCAATAAATACGTTAAATGACATAAGCAAACTATTGGAAAGAGTTGTATGGGTACAGCTTAAGGAATATGTGAAGCAAAATAAACTACTAACGCAGTTCCAATCAGGATTCAGAGAAGGATATAGCTGCGAAACTGCAATCCAAGTACTTATCCATGACTGGAAGAGGTGTATTGATGATGGAATGGTAACGGTGGTAGTTTTTTTGGACTTAAAACGGGCATTTGAGACTATAAATAGAAAAGTTTTAATAGAGAAATTTCAAAAATATTTTGGACTGGAAGGAACTGTAATAAAATGGTTAGAAAGTTAATGATAGAGTTATGATAGATACCAGGAAGTTGTGTATGGTAAGGCTACATCAAGTAAAAGAAGGGTGGATCATGGAGTTCCGTAAGGAAGTATTTTAGTGCCGCTGTTGTTTGTGATGTTTATAAACGATATATTCAGAGTATTTAAAAAGGCCAAGTTCCACTTGTTTGCAGACGATACGGTAGTATATCTGACGGGCAAGAATTTTAGAAGGGTAATGGAAGAATTAAACCAGGAACTACTGAGATTGGAGAACTGGTTGCGTGGGAATAAGTTAAAATTAAATATGAACAAGACAAAGGCGATGATGTTGGGGAAAAGAGGGTATGAAAAGCAATGTGAGGAGCAAAACCTGAGATTAACAATGGACGGAGTACAAATAGAGATGGTAGAAGAAATTAAATATCTAGGCTTAGTACTAGACCGGAAATTAAAGTTTAAAAGTCATGTGGATTATATATGCAAAAAAATTTCTAGTACTTGGTAGGTGCAGTCAATTTGTGTCCAGGAGGGCACGACTTACTATCTACAATGCAATAGTATTGCCACACTTAACCTATGTTGGGACAGTCCTTTATATGGCAAACAAGGATGACATAGACAGATTGCAAGTGCTGCAAAATAGAGCAATGCGAATAATATTAAAAAAAGATAGATATACCAGAACAAAAAGTATGCTTTCTGACCTTGGTTGGTTGGATATAGAAGCGATGGCAGAATATTGGGTGCTAATATTCATAC
The DNA here is from genome assembly GCA_947369205.1 of Cantharis rufa. Taxonomy (NCBI): domain Eukaryota; kingdom Metazoa; phylum Arthropoda; class Insecta; order Coleoptera; family Cantharidae; genus Cantharis; species Cantharis rufa. The sequence continues at coordinate 36,569,306 of OX376303.1, forward strand.
ATAAGGTACTTTTGAATTTAATGCCAGATTATCTCGTTTCCTCAATTTCAACATTTGAGGAAGTACATAATTATAGCACTAGAAACAGGAGTAACATTGTACTAAAAGATACAAAGTCGAGTTTTGCTCACAATTCAATATTTGCAAAAGGGGCAGTTGCTTACAATGCACTGCCAGCTAATTTCAAATGATGTAATCTTGAAAGATTTAAAATCCAACTAAAGAAGCACTTAAAAGAAAGAAGCTACGGTGATACATAATATGTAATATTATTTGTTTTAATATTTGATAATATTTGTTTTAATTTTAATTTTGTATTGTACATTTTTTTGTATAGCGTTACCTGAAATTGTATAGCCAAGTTTGGCTAAATAAACGTAATTATTATTATTATTATCCCTTTTGCCGCTATAAAAAACATATAAGTTTTGTATGTGAAAAGAAAACGAGTCAGAAAATGTGCGATTTCTTAGTAACCATTGCCCAAGTTCAAATTCTATACATGTATGTTTTGTACACATAAAACAATCTCTTCCAGTTTATAGAAATATTTAAGTATTATATTTTTTTAGACCAAACGACTTCTTCTAAATAAAAGTTTTTGATATAGTTAAGTAAACAAATAAAATGCAAAATTATTTCTTCGAGCTTTCGAGAAGGGAAATTTCTCGATAGCTGGGAAATTTCTCGAAAGCTTTAAGAAATAATTTTGCATTTTATTTGTTTACTTAGCTATATTATAATATTTGTATTACTATATTTTAAAAGCTAATAATTTAATTATTTAAAAGTTTTTGAGTTAAGCCCTATTTGTTTTAGAGATGCGATATATAAAATAATTATTTAAATATATAATATTGTTCACCGAAAATCGTCATCAAATCAACACTTCCCTGCTTATGTACGCGCAGGGAAATTGAATTTCCCATACAAACATACAAACAAGCTCTTTTATATATTATAGAGAAGAGATAGAGATAGAGAAGAGATAGAGATAGAGAAGAGAAGAAGAGAAAAAGAGAAAAAGAGAAGAAGAGAAGAGATAGAGATTAGAGATAGAGATTAGAGATTATTGTTTTGACAGTAACTATGTATGGTAACTACGAAGTCAACAAATTGACACACTTGAATTTTGCTCATTATAATAGTATATTACTGGCCAAGCATCGAAAATGATCCGTTACTGGGCGCGCAGCTATATTAAAAAGTGAGCGTAGCGAGCTTTTTAAAACTCTAAGCCCAGTAACGGATCATATTTCAAGGCGAGGTGAGTATACTTTTTTATCGGAAAACATAAAATTATCAATTATTATATCAAATATAAAAAAATATTGTTTAAATTACAAATTGTGACAGATAAGACAAATTAAAACAATGTCATTAAAGCAACCCTCTATGGCAAAATGCCTTAAGCGATTGAATCATAATTAAATCGTTTGGTGATCGCCAGTTCGAATCCCACGTCGGACAAATTTTTATAATAGAATTTTTTTATAATATAAATGAATTGACTTGCAGAAGTAACAGAATCGACCATTAATAAAAACACATTAATGGTCGATTTTACATTATTAGTCGATTTGTGAGCTGACTAGGAATACTTTGTTTTGGCTGCCGGGTGGATACTCGGAAAGCATCGCTTTTGTTATGTTTTCCGATAAAAATGTTTAAAATTTAGATCTTTTACGATTTTCGGCAATAGTAGTTATTTACCTAAAAGTCAGGAAAATGATACATTACTGACGAGAAGCAATATTGAAATACGAGGCAATCTGTGCCGAGTATTTTAAAGCTCTGAGTAAAGTGAGACATTTTCCTGACAAGTATGGTATTAAATTTTACCGAAAATCGTAAAAAATTGAAATTTTAAAACATTAATTGAACAACATTTTTAAAATGAGCAAAATTCAAGTGTGTCAATTTGTAGACTACGTAGTTACCATATATACTATAGTTACTGTCAAAACAATAATAAGTAATAAAGAAAAGAACGACGCGACGTCTCTTTTATTTTGTTACAATCACTAATTATTATTACCGGACTAGTCATTAAAATCCAATTTCCATGCGCGTAAATTAGCAGGGAACTGTTGATTTGATGACGATTTTCGGTAAAATTTAATACCATACTTATCAGGAAAATGTCTCACTTTACTCGGAGCTTTAAAATACTCGGCACAGGGTGCCTCGTATTTCAACGTATTTCAACATTGGTCCTCGTCAGTAATGTATCATTTTCCTGACTTTCAGGCAAATAAATATTACCTACTGCTTACATTATTATTATAATATTATACGCATAAGTTTCCTATTACTTATCAGTAGTGCTACAACCCAGGATGGATTTTGGCTGACTACTCTATATCCAGGGTTTTCAACAGGGATGAATCGAAGCGATACATTTCTGAGGATATAACAATTCTGAATTTGCCAACTTCTTTACTCTTCACCTCATGGAAATAAGTTGTTTTTCCACTATTTTTACTTTCCGAACTCCTTAGTAACGAAAGTATTGTTATCTGAAGTTGAAATAAAAATTTTGCCCCCAATTTCTTTTTACAAATTTTTATGTTTCGAGGTTCCCTTATGCTCTATCCAAAATTTTTGAAAAAGCCTGTACCTGTATTGAAGTGATATTTTCTATTTCCATAATTTCCAATTTAGTTCTTCCAAAAAAATACACTTCTTAAAATCCTGCCCGGCTCTATTTAAAATTTGAAATTAAAATTTTTCAATATAAAATGGAACGATAACGACCAATACGATAACCAGGCCCCAAGTCGCACTATCGAATATAATTTCTCGGCACCTTGAAATTTAACTTCAAAACTATAATTCTTAAAATACTCAATTAATAAATTTTTATTTTGAATCTTATTAATCGAAGTCAATTAATTCCCATAAAATCCAAATCTCCAATTCCTCTCAAAATACCATCCAAAAAATATCTTCAAACAACGTCCAAACCAAATCTCAAAAGATAATCAAATATCACTTACAGAAGTATAAATTAATTTTATTCACAAAATTATCAACTCATCTTTAATATAAAAATTAGCAAAACATACAAACTCAACCGCTTAGGCGGCCACATCGGCAAAAAGCCTGGTTTTCACCGCCCATTGCTGCCACTACAAATCGTTGGCGGGAAAGCCAGCAAATACAAAATAAAAGAAATAAATTTTCAATAAATGAAATTTACAATAAAAATAACAATTTTCAAAATTACCAAATAAAAACTCCATGTTAGATTTTGAAACACGACAGTATGTATATATGTCTGTGAACACTATTTGATCTATTGTGGTACAAAGCCCAGTAAAAATGAATAAAATCGAATGGAGGGAACGGGGGGTTTACTTGAAGCTATAAGACATAATCCATCATAACTTCTAAACGCAATGAAATAGGTAAAAGTTTATTATGACAAAAACTGATCACTATCAAATTTCTTACAACTTTTGTTTTATAAATATTTTTAAATTCTTTTTTTTAACTATTTTTTATCAAAATTTTTTGAAAATTTTATAAAAGTTTGTTCATCCAGAGGAGCGCTAGGACGTTAGGAGCATTTGAAGTTTCAAAAGCACGTAGTTTTACTTAATTCTTAATTCGCTTGCAATTTCTTATTTCGGAATATAAATGATCCAAATTTGCATTGCGTCTCTTCCCGAGGCTCTGCTTAACGTTTACATATTTTTCCTTTCACTCAAAAATTGTTTTTCACACACTTAAACTGAAATTTTGACATAAAAAATTTAATATTTTCACTATTATGCTCCCCTGATTAGATTTAGTATTGTAGTTTTTTCAATCCGAGGTAAATTGGGAGTTCATTTTTCGGAAAGTTATGCGATGGCCACATCCGATTTTTTAAAGGAATACTTTGGTTTGCACCAATATAAGTGATTTGTGACAATTGATGGTTTTGCCAAATGTTCGGTATTCGGTTGGTTTACCAACTTTTTGATGGATTTGTTAACTTTTTGATGGATTTACCAACTTTTGTCAATTTATTCATAAAGGGATGAAGCTCTTTCTATCCATAGGCACTTCTCTGGTTTTCAAAACAGATTACCTCCGTGTAATTGCGTATCGGGGAAGAATGGTTAGAACAAAATTATAGCTTCACTCGGATTCGAACCAGTAATCTCTGCTTAGTAATCGACGCACTTAAGCATCAGATCGTAACCATCCGTTTTCACCTCCAATCAAAAAAAAAATTTTTTTCGAGGAAGGTAATCGAAAAAACTTTTCAAATTTTTTTTTACATTTTCGAGATCATCGTGTTCAGAAACGTCAAGATCTGCAAAAAATAAAAGAAATTTTTCTGTGTCAGTCTGTCTGTCGGTCGTCAAATATTGTTTATGGTAGAAAGGTGAAAATAACGTTTTCGTCGAGATCTGTCAATCAGAAGTGCCACTACAAGAAAATAACACAATATTTTTAAAAACGATTTTGTCTTATTGTGATAGGTTATTTTAAAGACCTTGAAACGCTTTGTCCAGAATAGGTGAAATTAACTTTCTATCCGTCATCTGTCAAAATTACAAGCTGCCAAAGTTGAAACTTCAAGAGTGAATAACTCATGAAGTACTGAAAGGATCTCAACCAAATTTTATATGTAGGAACATAGCCCCCACAGGACTTGACATTTAATAAAAATCAAGAATTCAACATTAAAAAAAATATTACTTTTTCTTGCGAAAACTTGAAAAAAGTCCTTGTCCCTCAATTTTCTTCGGCATTTCTGCGTCGCACAGTGTGGAAGAGGCGGCCAAAAGGTGATTTTTTAAAGTAATTCATTTGGTCTGTTAAAAAATAATTACTTGCTAGGAACATTCCAAAGATGCATGAACACTAAAAAAAATTATAAAAAATGTGCCCGGAAGGTGTCGAAAAAAAATGGCAAAGTCAACCTTGTTTTATTATTGCAAAAAATCGTCATATACATAGGTACTTTAACTTTGCTGAAATCGGAAATACATTGATTTTTTTTAAGTTTTCAAGTTGAAATGTTGTTTCTGTATCTTCACTAACACACAAGTGAGAAAACAGAACAAACAATTATATTTTAACGATTTATAGAACCTAATTTGTAAATAAACTCAATTTTTTTTTAATGTTGACTTCTCTTAAACTTGTAGTTGTATAAAAACGCATATGACTCAACGAAATTTTTTTGAGGTATTGTGCATATCTCTAGTACTTGCCCTCCAAATTTCAGCTGCAGATACTTGCAGATGCGACCATACGAGCGTTTTTACTGAGACTTGTCCTATGGATTATCGGATTATCGAAAATAAATTACACCATCTACTTAAGTCTTCCGATCCAGAAATAACAAAATTAAGAATATTGCGACCCAAAAAAGATTCGTCATTATCACCCGAGGCTGTAGAATTGTTGGAACACCAGAATTTGGATCCAGAGGAAGAGGAAATATTGGGATACAATATTTTGAAGAATTTCGCGCCATCTGCTGACTGCATTTTAGTGTCTTAAAACAGGATCTTTTAATAAAATTTTTTTTAAATTCTGGCGTTAGTTTTTAATTATTTTTTTATTATATTCTATTAAGGATATAAGTAAGACATCTTCCAGGTTTTTTTCAGATTTTTTGCTCTAAAATTGAACGCTCAGCAACCGTTTGTCCACAAAAACCCCATTTTTCCACACTGTGCGTCGATGGCAGTCAAACTTTTTGTACTTATATGTCTGGTGGGGTTCTAGTGGTGAAAATAAGGTTTTGGTAGAGAAATCTTTGCCAGGGCTACCACTATAAAATAAAAATATAAATTGAAATTGTCATCGCATCATCGGAAATATTTAACAGATTCTCATAAAATTTGGTATTTTGAAGGTATTGCGGCATAAATGCATTTTTTTCTGCTACTTGCGTCGATAAGAAGATTCGAGTAAATTATAATTTGGGATTATAAGAGAAGCTAGTGCTAATAGTGAGAGGAAATATGCTTTTTTTCGTCTCGAAAATTTTTTCCGTTAAATTTCATTCAAAATAATACGAAATTTCAGAGAGAAATATGCTCTACAATTAATCTAAATAATGGACTGCCAATAATTGATAAAATCAGAAAAGAAAGTATAAAACTTATTGAATTATTTTCAAATTATTGAAAATAAACATATTACCTGTAATATATTACATACAACATGAGAAAAATTGCAAGGGCTTTAAGGGATAATAAGCATTATTAAGACCCGGGCTTTACTATGGTTAATATAATATCTTATAAAAGATGATATTGCAGTTATATGAAGTATGAACCTTCGATTATAAAGAATGACATATAAGTGAAAATCTACTGTATTAATTAATTTAAATGTTCATAAAAAGGATTTCAGGTAAGTGGAAAATCAAACAAACAACGATCTGTTGTGTCGACGTTTCGAAAAATCTATTTTTTCATCTTCAGGACTGAAAACGGAAGCATACATAAATACATTGTGGTGAGACTCACAAACTAACAATATTGACTCACCACACAGATCACAATGATCAATGGTTTGATATTAATAATGTGGGAAGCGATAAAACAGCAACAAAACCGGTGACATCCAAACAAGTCAAAATTGTAAAAAATCATTGCAAAAATGCAAAAAGTCATAAATTATGTAAATAACACTTATAAAATAAAATGTTAAAATGTAACGGTAATTAAAATCTGTAAATATAACAATCCTAAACTATGCTAAAATATAACACGAATAAAATATGTGATAACTGAATTTTATAAATTTGATAACAAAATAAAATAAAATAAAACATATCACTTCCCAATACCAATTTTAAAAAGTCCGCCAAATTCAAACAGCAGAAGGCGTCAATTACAAAAAGTAGGTCACCCAAACACGACCCCTCTAGTTTGTGAGTCTCACCACAATGTATTTATGTATGCTTCCGTTTTCAGTCCTGAAAATGAAAAAATAGATTTTTCGAAACGTCGACACAACAGATCGTTGTTTGTTTGATTTTCCACTTACCTGAAATCCTTTTTATGAACATAATAATTTTTTGGAAGAGAGTTTTGTTTACTTACAATTAATTTAAATTTCGTTATGGCAATAAATTAAAAAAATTTACTGAGCTAAGATAATCTGTGTAAAAAAACGAAAAAATAATCGTGAGATTATCATAGCCGCAGTTATTTGTATACACAACTCCATGTATTTTTTGCATAGTATTTCTTCTAATAAAAGTTTAAAAATAATTACTTAAACTTAATTGGTTTTGCCGTATTAACGTAAAAAGTCTCTATTATTATGAATAAAAAACAAAATGTAACAACGTTTGATGTTGTCAGTTTCTACAAGACTACTTAAAAAAAGATGTTTCGGTGTCTGAAACCATCATTCAGTATTAAAATTGTACTATAACAGTTAAACAGTATTATTATTACTATTATATCGCCGTAGTAAAACTTTTTTTATTTAATACTGAACGAAGATTTCAATATCCGAAACATTGACTATATTTTAAGTAAATAGTTTTATGCCGATTTTTGAACAACAATGTAGCAAGAAGTGACATTAAAACGATTTTATTCTGTTTTTTATTCATATTACTTAAACCATAAATTTGTAGGTATTTATTAGCACAAGTCATTTCCATACTTTTCCCAACTGTGTTTCATAGAATCAATAAAATCTGTTTTTGACGTAATAATAATTTTTGACGTTATTCCCATGAAAAATCACTGATTAATAGACTATACCTATTTTTAATGTAAGCAAATTATATGCCAACCAAAAATTACATCTTAACAGCCTATAAAATCTTGATGGAAAATTTGAAATGTTTTTATTACATTAAGCACTCGTCATTAAACGCTTTTATAAAAACAAACCATTGAATTTTTAAATATACACGGAAAACTATAACATCAGTGTTTTCTAAATATAAAAGTTAAATGAATAATTTCAAAAAGTTACATAAGAATGGATAAATTAAGTAAATAAGGAAATATTATAATTCCGTGTGAGAGCAATATATGCAACCCAATCATCTCGTACAAAAGAAGTGGTGAAACTAAACAATGAATAATAATAAGTTTATTTTATATTATTTTATATATTTATTGTTCTTCCTCCTCTTCACCCTGTAATCACTTGACTACATCAAAATTTATTTATTTTTTAAAAATATTTAAAAAAAAACAATTAAGCAATGGTGTAAATATGGTATAAATTTTCTTTTTAATATAAATAAATGGTGACTGAAAGAGTTAATTTAGGATTTGATCCTGTTATTTCGAACCGCAACAATAAGTGCAAGTGCATTACTTCTGCAAATCCTTGACCAATACCATTCCATTAGGATGCAATCCTGCTAGATTGCGCTTTGACATTTTTATTATTCGTAGAATTTTGAAGTATATCTAAAATACTTTTTAAAAGTCTTTTCAATGCTATACATACATTTTGGAAAAATCTGTCCCGAATAAGGCTTGAATCTTTAATCGTTACTGAAGAAGTTTAGTAATCAGGAAGTTTTTTTTACTCTGATGGTCTAATACATATTGATTCCTTATAATGGAATGCATCAAAATGTTAGGTGGAAAAAAGTAGCCATAATATAGCAGTAAAAAAATTTACAAATACAAATGGGGTAAGAGAAAAAATTTAATCAAGTTCAAGTATCCCACAAAACATTCAAGCTGCAACGACTGTTAATGACAAGTGATACATGAATACTAATGTAGATCAAGTCTAAAATATGTACTATATGGATATCAAGTAAGTAGGTACTAATATCTACAACAAACATGAAAAAGTAAGTAATTCATCAACTTTTAATTACTGTAAACTATTTAATGACATTTTTAATGATAGTGATAATTACTTCGAAAAAAACTTCATTCAGAGCATAAATTATGTTTATTTTTTGAAGTGTCATTGCTAATTAACGTAATAACGTTAAACAAAATTGTAAAAAAAAAAGAATACAATAAAGTGGAGCATAAGCCATCAACACTAACCCATTCAAACATGTTCGAATAAAATATGTATGAGCTATAAAGAACTTCTTTGTTTATAATTTTTCAAATAGAAAAATGATCATATCCTGTAAGCTTTCTGTTCAAATTGTAGATATTCCAGTAATTAAATTTTGTTATTTTATGAAAGACACGTTTATTTCATCAAGTTGGAATTTAATTTGCTACATTAAGCCTGAACTTGAGAACTCATCGACTCGTAGCAATATCGTACAATTTTAATTCAACTCTAAAATGACTTGAAAATTCAAATTTTTATTATAACATTGATTTTACGACCAGCATAGGTGCAAATCGCCAATAGACTTTAAAAAATATATAAAAATTTGTTTCTAGATCAAGTTCTACTGTATTTTTCACTACAGCCCGTAAAATTGAACCGAGTTTCTTAAATTTAAAAACAAAAATCCCTGGCGGTGCTCTTTTGCCTCGCCATGCTAGGCTGAATCCTCCATGAATAAATCCTGGGTTCGCACCGGCATGTAATAACCAATATACAAAAATAAAGCTTAAGCTATTAGTTTTAGAACTAAGAAATACGAGTAAATAAGTTCATAATAAACTTTTATATCATATAATACAAATCACTCAAGTCAAAAGCGTATCATGATTAATTTTGTTGCATCCTCTCGAGTCTAGAGACTAGATGATTTTTATAAATTACTATATACCTAAGAGAAAATAATGGAAAAGTAAAGAAACGATGAAAAGCATTCAACAGAATTTTATATTTGACCTACATAAAACCACCGTACCGTAATAATTAAATAATTGTATTAATTTTTATTTATTTAAAAAAACTCCTTCGGGTTCTTTTTACAGTCGTTTAAAATATTGATAAAAGTTGTATTTTATACTACATGTACTACCAAAAAGTGACCAAAATCGTACGCTCCACCATGCATCAAGTACAGTGCTGCCCGGTTATAACAACTTGTTTAGTCTGTAATAACTGCCCAACTAGCACAAGAAGGTAGATTTTACGTAAATTTTACGTAATTATTAGTCGTTGACCTAACGTCGGCGACTTGTTTTACTTAAAGTTTACGTAAATTTTACGTAAAATTTACCAATTGGAGAAAAAATTTACGTAAAATTTGGGTAGAATTTACGTGATCTTAAGTAAATTTGGCCAATAAGTAAATAACCTATTAGTTAATATAACATTCAGTAAGTAAATTTTACGTAAAGTTAAGGTAATCCTTACTAAAAATGACCAATATTTTACCTGCATTTCATATGAAGAACTTAAAAGTTGTAAAATTACTTCCCAGGTTAAATTTTTGTATCTCTATCTCGTTTCCCTTTGTTTCATAAGTATAATCTTTCTATACCGTACTACTTAAAAAATGGTCAACTAAGTAAGTTTATGTTTTCAACCACTGCAAACCAAATAATGATGAATATTTATGTACATATATTTCATTTTTAAATCGTAATATTACAAACTAGATGCGGAAAATTCAAAACGCAACGAAGATTACTGATAAAGGTAACAGTTTTACTTCGAAAAATTAGAGTGCCCCTCGATAAATATGAAGTTTTTGAATAAAATTATTAATTAATTTTTAAATAATGTTCTTATTTCGGTTACGCTGAAGATATACATTCCTTATAATTCTTTATAATAACTTGAATATATATTTTATTTTACTTAATTTTACAATTTATGTTTAGAAAAACCACATTTTTACCATTTTTGAATATTTTGTATGAGATAAAAGAATTTTTATCAAATAATTAATGGCGGATTTTAAATTATTAACTAAATAGTAAAATTTTCATCGCTTATCGACCAAAAAAGTAAAATTGACTTATAAGGTTTATTTATAGGCAATTTTAACTTACGAATTAGTTAAATTATTTACAAGTAAAATTATTGGTAAAACAGACGTAAATTATACCTATAATAAGATACTAAAGCACTAATTTACTTGCAAGTTAATAAATAAACAATTGGAGACCAACAGTGCATTTTACCTATTTTGTATCTACAGGTATAAATTACCATTATGTCGAGTTTAGGTTAAATATTGGTAAAATTTACCTAAATATTTACCTAAACGTAAATTTTACCTGAAGGTACATATTAGGTAAATTATTAAGTAAATTTTCACTACAAAATTAACCAAGAATTACTTTAAAGTAAAATAAACTTCGAAGTCGAAAAATAAATGTAAAATTACGTCCGTTTTACTTTTATGTTGACCTAGTAAACAAATAAACTTCTCAAGTTATGTTTACCTAAAAAAATACCAAAACTTACGTATAGGTCTGAAAATTATGTAAAAATTACGTAAAAATTACATGTTTAGGTAAAATTTACTGAAATTTTTCTAATGTGCTACTTGGGTGAAGTATGTTATATTTGGTAAATTATTAGTAATACATATATTATCTTATCAAACAATTTTAGTAGGTTCATATTATATTATGCAATTTGCAAATACTTTTCGATTTTGAACCTACGCACGTTTCATATTTTAATGATTTCGTATTTTCATGAATAATCAATTTTTATGTTTCCTCCTTCCGGTTCTGTAGAAAAGATAGAATCACTAGATGACCACTATGACGATAGTACGTAAATAATTATAATGAGAACCTTTTAATAATAATTTGTCACCCCCCCCCCATTGAAGAAAACTGGAGAAGATACATTGTTCAATCCATTCGAGGTTATCCTTGGAAAGTCTATTAAGAATAATGCTATTTGCTACATGCTGGGTAGAAACTCTAATTCACAGAGACGATATACGATCTACGTAATCGATTCCTTTTACAATTCGACCAAAATTTTCCACTGCGTTGATTTGAGCTTCAGCATGTAAATCACCAATAGAAGTTCCGTTGTCTTGTGGATTTTGCAAAAATAATTTAAATACACCTCAAGGTACACCATGATTTTCTCTTTATACACTTCTGTTTTTTTTGGAATGCTGAGAATTCAGAAAATTTATTTATTTAATTATTAAAAATTTGTTATTACAAAATTTTGAATTTATTGTAATATTCTATAGAATAATACTAATAGTATTATTTTGTATACTAATATTTAAGTATTTTGTATAAGAATTTTATTTTACAATATTTTTTTTCTATTTTTTATATGCTCTTTTTTTATTTTTAAAATTTTAAATAAAAATTAAATCATATTATATTTTTTAATTTATTTCTAAAGGTATGATTAAATCATGTGAATCGCCACAACATGCAACTTCTTTTTTTTTTAGTTTAAAAATCAAACTTCTTTATTTTACTTTTAAACTTTTAAAATTAAAATATGTCATTTTTGAGTTGGGACAAGGTTACAGTATACTTGATGATTAACCAAAAATGAAAAAGCGACAACCCGCTTCTGCAGACTACAAAGTAAAATTGTTACTGGCAGGAACGCTGAAGTGAAACATTTTATAAAATCAAGGAAATCAAATTTATAACAATAATAAAATATGTAAATAGTAATAGTGACACCACCGATTTCTAAACATCAGGTATCTGTCATTCCTAAAAGTTTCGTCATATCTTAGAACATGATATGAATTATTGGATTAATTTCACTTGTTATCTTAATATAAGTTTTCAAGTTATCTAAGCTATTTTAAAATCCTTTTTAAATAATGCCAAACTTAAATGGTCTTCGTTACAAATCCCAAGTGTTTTATTAAAATTCTTGCACAATTAGTGTCAGTAAAATCTTTCATATTTAAAAAACCAGAAAATATATCATTTTAACTTGACATTTTTACTTGGCGAACTACTTAGTATAGAAAGTATGTATTGTTATCTGAAAGATTTGGAAGTATCAATGATTTTTCCTGTAATCGAAGTCTGCGAACTTACATTGTTCATAATTGATAATTTTATCAAAGATGCAATTAAAGAGGGGGGTTTAACTCCCAAAATCACAATTAGCCCTCCAAAATTAATTGACTGAAGTCAACCACGACAATGCCATTAGTGCAAATTCTAGGAAAAAATGTATCTAAATTCGGTACCCATCCCTACCGCCCCTATAAAAATTGGACACTTTTGGAGTGTAATAGTTTTTCTAAATTAAATCCGCACAAAACTCCGTTACAAACGGTATTCCTACTAGAAAGCTCCCTTGCGAATATAATAAATAATACCTAAGTAATAACTAAAAATATAAATTCATAGATAGGTACTTATGTATTTTTAAAACTTACCTAATTCTAAAATTAAAGTTTCAAGTGGTCTGCTTCCATCTGTGTTTATGATATTTACATCCATACAAGCATCATAGAGAAGCTTCATTTTTCGTTCCACCATTCCGGAACGTAAAGGAAGAGGAAGGGTTGTTATTAAATCCCGAACACGAACAGATTCTAAAATAAGTTTAAAAAATATTATCGCAATGAGTTAGTACCCATGTTGACGTTGCACATCAAAATAAAATGATAGAGATTTTGAAATTACCTTTAAAATCCAGTTGTTGAGAAGTGCTCCAACTACTTTTATCTGATGGTAGGGTGTGCTTTGCTAACCAGCCTCCACAAGCAAATTCCCAAATATTTGTACAGGGCGATATAGACGAATTAAAAGATTCTTGTATCTACATGTAAAACAATAAAACAAACATTACAATTAAACAAGTAAAACAGACAACTATTCAACTTATAATTAAGCCGGAGAGAATCGCCATGGCGAAGTCAAAAAAAAAATGAAAACAAATTAAACATGAAACTAAACATAATCATGCATTACGACAATAAATATTGACTTCTCTCAAAAGCTTTTTCTTACTTGTACCTAGGGGGCGTAATAGCACTAAATGTGTGGCGCGAACATATCTAAAAGCAGAAACATTCTGACATAATAAAAATATAAAATACACAAAAATAGAAAAAATATCGTATGAGAGGGGGCGCAATCAAAAATTATGATTGAAATTCGGCCGCAAATATTGAAAGATTGAGAAACGCAGACTTATACCAAGCTGATTTTCACCGGCTTAATTATAAAATAAAGAGGTAAAAGCGATTTTCTATACCAAATGAAAAAACATCAACAAAACTGCAACTCTTTAGAAACATTTTCAAAACTCGAGTGCTGGGCGACAGTTTTTGTTGTGTTTTTGAGCCAAACACAGATTTTGGACAAAACAGCAGCAACAAAGTAGAGACTCGTATCAATTTAAACAAAACTGCCACAAACAGTTTCTGTTTTAATTATAGTATAAATAATAATAATAAAGAAATTATTCTTTAATTTTTTTTTATTTTTTGAATTTTAGTCGTCTATAATTTCTTTATTTTAGTTTTAAAAATTAACTAAAAAGGTATTGAAAATTTTCGAATTTCTTGAAATTCACAATACATTTTTATACAATATTTGTTTCTCTTTTTGTGTATTTTATTTTCTTATTATGTCAAAATGTTTTTATTTTAGTTTCTTTTCAGTAAATTAAATATTTTTCTTAATATTTTTTTTCGAAATACTCGCGCCGCCGTTTAATGTTTTCATGTCCCCCATTTAGTGTTATTATGTCCCGTTAGGGAGACGCGCCCCCCAGTTTTAGAAACGCTGATGTACAAAATAAACTTAGTACAACAAAACAATTTAATTAATTTTAGTTTAGTGGAGAAATGATGTGTTGTGTAAATTTTTTACTTTAGTAGATTAATGTCCGTATTTGCAAACGTCCGTAAAACTTTTAACGGACCGTTAAATTTAATAAGCCAATGGAAATTATCGCTTGGTACAAGCAAGCCTATAGAAATCATTCGTTAAATTTAACGGTTCGTTAAAAGTTTTGTGAATACGGGTATAAGGAGTTATACATTTTAACTTTTGCTCTTAGGCTAACATCAGGTTTAAAGTTGAATCAATTTTTCGACCTTTATTAAGTCTCATTAGTAGCATATAGTTAGATTCTTGAAAAAATTGATTTCATTGTTTACCTTATACAGCATGTTATTGCTGAAATAAATTGGATTATCTGATAATTCAAATTTATCCAAATTAAATTCAAACTAATGATTTGCGCAATGTTATAGAGGTAACGTAACCCGTTAATAATATCAAAATAAGTTCAATCCTCAATACCCCCTGTACTGGCATACTATACTGTCTTTACGTCCCCCAACGGAAAACGCATTCATAGCACAATTCATATCTTTATATTTTGATACATCAGGTTTCCTTGTAGAGAAAATATTTATATCAAGTTTTTTCTTAAAATTTAAAAAAATCTTGGCCCGTTCAATTGCCAATTTTACTAAAAATCGAAACAAAACTGAGAGTCCGTTTGGTTGAACCAGAATTTTCTTTTTTGTTGCTATTTTTAGAAACAGTCTGTGTTTTATTTTTAGTTTCGAGTCTGTTGGGTGGAAAACCGCCTTGAGCTTTTTCACACAGTCACATTGACAATAACAATTTATAATCAAAAGGAGAAATAAACAGAATATTAGAAACTTTTTGTTGGTTAAATGTTGACATAAGTTATTTTTGAGATTATAAGTGTCTGTAACTGTTTATTAGCAATGCAATGTTAAATAATTGATAATTGTTTATTTTTGTATATAAAGGCAAATAAATAACTATAATGTATTTAAAAGTTAATTGTTCTATTGGCTGAAGGTATTTTGAAATAACAAAAACCTGTACCCTCAAACTTAGAAATTACTATATAGAATATAAATTACACAAATAAAGTTGCAGTTAGATCAAGTTGAACACAAAGACTCTATTTCTTTTTAATTTAAAATTTAAATTTTAATTAAACCTAAAATCTCTCTCGGGTGTTATATCATAGAAGATTATTCATTCAAACTCCCATAAAAGTTGGATACTGCGCGTACTTCTATTTTTTACGATTTTAAGAAATTTCGTAAAATTCTCAAGTTTAGGGGAAACTAACTAAATAATAATTCTTATTGGACTACTCTCGATAAAAACTGGAAAAATCCTACTTTTTACAATAAGAAAAAATAAAATGCTTTCATTTGCTGTAGAGCAAATTAAAATCGATCAATTGTGCAACAACAAAATAAGGAACAACTGCAAGTGAATAAAAATTGGCTCCCGAGAAAAATTTTTAGGTGAAAAGGAAAAAAAATACCGTAAGACCAGACATTGGTGACAGCACTAGGTAATTATATATCAAAGCAAGATGATGTTGATGTATTATTTATCAGGCTTAATTAAACTTGTAAAACTTTTAGGTTTCTTCTTGCACGCATAACGTCAGTAAATAAACAATATCTCTCTATAATTATTAGTCAAAGAATAAATAAATACGATTTTTCTTGATTAAAAATATTTTTAAATTTTATCTTCTTATGTTCAAAGAATTACAATCAAGTTAAATATTTCAATATACGTATTAAATTGTCGATACGTATTTCTGATTATTTAGCAGTCATCAGTTGGTACTGACCTGTTATGTACTGACCTAGCAGACCTGTTATGGCTAAGAACAGATCAGATTTTACACATTTGCTTCGAAAAAGAAAACATCGGACCTGTTCTCACTAGATGATCTATTGAACAATCCAGCTCTCAGAACAGTGTCGTAAATAGATGAAGTTAGCTTATACGCGCAATAAAACCTACGAGCACACACATGTGTCCCAATATTGATATTAATATTGAATTAACCTCGTGTGAAGTATTTTATTAAGAAATTTAAAAAAATTATGGTGCTTCAGGTATTTCATGATTATACTTTTTCGGTGAAAGCATTGAATGAATAATAAGTTGAAATGGATTAATAACCAAGTTAATAAACAATAAAGTAGAATTAATAAAAAATCAGAAGAAAAGAATATAAGTTATATGATAAAATGAAATAAAAATACCATACATAATGTGATAACAATAATTATTTATATTTAGCCAAACATGGTTCAAAAATATTCAAAAAGCAATTCATAAAAAACGAAGCTCGACAGCTCTTTTAAATCGCTTTAAAAATAGAAGATGAGAGGTTTTTGGGTAAACAGTTATTTCGTTTTGTATTTCAATCGCAACGATAACTTTATATTAAAAAACCTACTTAAGAAAAATAATAAAATATTTTCAAATGACAAAGCATGCAGATTTATTAAAATAAATAATTAGGATAAGTGGCACCTCATGAGTTTATAATTGTTTTAAAATCTAATTTAATAAAACTATATTGAAAAAGTAATTTAAACTTGGACAGAGTATAATGAAATATTAAAACGAAACTTCCAGATATTGGATGTTAGGAACTCTTTCTCAGCGTTTTAAAGTACACAAAGGTATTTAATTGATTGTCGCCTTTATAAAACCGTAGCATAAAAGCAACAATGTTATATGATTAATTACTTCAAGTACCTATACATCATATATTCTATAGATTCTCTTTACAACGAAAACGCAGAAGAAATTGGGTGGAACAATAAATTTCATATAATACCCTCAATTATATTTAAATGAATTCTATTCGGTAGCATGATTAAGTACTTGTACATCTTTCCATAATTTATTACACTTCAACTATAAAAAGAAACTAAATTGTTTCATTGCACGATTGCACTCGCTGAAAATAACTTTTAATGTTAGTTCCGGAAGATGCGTATTTAACAGGAGTAAAAAATCGAACCTCTCAGCTTTACCATAAACCAAACCCAAAATATTGTCCAAGAACAATATAGTCTAGACTCTAGAGAACTACCAAAAATTACTAAACCAATTTCAAAAAAATTAATATCAAAATATATTACAAAACTAATCTCTGAAAAGTACTTATGTATGTACTCGTATATGTACTACATATCTTATTTAACCTAAATACTACATTTAATA
The DNA here is from genome assembly GCA_947369205.1 of Cantharis rufa. Lineage (NCBI taxonomy): Eukaryota > Metazoa > Arthropoda > Insecta > Coleoptera > Cantharidae > Cantharis > Cantharis rufa. The sequence goes on from OX376303.1 coordinate 36,587,119, forward strand.
TATCAATTTTTCATTTTTTAGCCGAACAGCAGTGACATGTCTATGCGCAGTTTTCTTTTTCTATTTAGAATGTTAGAATGCTATTTTATTTACCCTTGCGGTTCAAGTGTCCCTTGTTCAATATTACTTTCAGTTAAACAATCCGCACTTGAACATCTGCTTTATAAAAAAAATTATTTTGTTTACTTCTAAAATCTATAAAACTAAATGCGGTTGTATAGTATTACTTATTTGCGAATAGTGATTTAATATGCATTAAATATTTTTGCAAAAGCTAATCAACTTACATCAAATAAAACTTGAACATATTGGAAAAAACTATAAAATAATCTTCCTTCAAATTAAATCTGAAAGCTTTCGAAAATATTTTGTTATTGTTCGTATTTGGTAATTTATTGCTTTGTTTCATTTTATTAAATGTATGACTAGTGCAGTAAGGAAGTACAAATGTGGCAAATGAAAAAAATGTAGGTATATGCTTTTGTCGCTACGTTCACCTGAACGACCACTCTACAATCTCCCTAATTAATTGATTATTTCTACAGAAACAATAAATTGTTAGAACAATGATTATTTATATAAAAATTATCCTTTGGTTAGAGAAAACTGGAGATAAATTACGTGTCTTGTATTCTCGCAAATACATAAAATTTGGAAAATTTCCAAATGTAAAATTCAAATTAAAATGTAGCCTATTACGCCATACTGGTATCGGGTAGTCGCCAATTTCCATAGTTTAAATTTCAAAATAATTTTAAAGGGTTTACGGCTTACAAAAAATTATAACGAAAATAATCCAAATATATTTTTACATAACTTTTAAATTAAAATTGAAAGAAAAATACCGAATAAAAAAACTAACAATAAACAGATGTTTAAAGTCACTGCTAAGATCTTGGTAATTATAGCACTTAATTTAATTTTAAAAAAATTATCTGAATTATAAAAACATTATTATACATCATACATTAGTAATTTACAACAAAATCTGTTATGTATGGTAAAAGCAGAAGATGGTAAATCTTTATTTTGGTTATTTTGTTCTATAATATTATGTTATATTGTTATATTCTATTAATATATTATATTAAATTTATTATACAGTCAACTGCAGATCACTGCCCTTCATGTGCCACCGTAAAAAATTCAAAACTTTCCATTTAGGATGACGAGGGACTTGGAAAACTCGTTTCAGGGTCAACATCAGAAAATATCGACGCAGTTCAGGACTTGATATTATTAGACCTTTGAATTGAACTAAAACGTGAGGAAAAGTGTTCTAATATTGATCAGCAGAGAATATCGATCACCGCGATTTTCGGAAAACAACTTTTAAAATTTGATTTTTGATTTTGATTTGATTGATGTATGTATGTCAATACTTATAATATAGTATACCTCTAATGCTAAATTCACATACTAAATACCACCTAATGCGTAAATAATGCGAATGTTCACCATTTGTGGGAGTTTATTATTTATTTGTAACGGTTCAGGCGTGAAAGGCAAATCAAATCACATCGCGCATAATACGCAACTAAAAAGTGAAAAATAAGATTAAAAATATAAAAATAACTCCCACAAATAGGGTAACATTCACTGAATTACGCATTGAAAAATATAACATGCGAATTATAATAAAAAAGTTCTCATTGTGAAAAAGTGATTGCAAATTCGTAATTGTGCAGTTATGGAGCTAGAAAACCCTGCTGAATTACCTGCTGCAGTGTTTGGCAAGTGCCGACAATGCATGTTCGAGTTTGTTACCATCTAAAAGTCGAGATCTTCACAAAAAAACGAAAAAAAAAAGTTACTTAATGAAAAAGAGTGTATTAATGACGTCCATTAATAAGTCCTCTTTAAACAAAATAATTCATTAATTAATTTGTTCTTTGTAAATGCTCAAATTGATGCATTCAACTTAAAATAACGGAAAAACGACGGATTTTACGTGTATAATGCTAAGAACAGTTTTTGTAGTACTTGAAAAAACCTTTAAAATGAGCATTATTAAAAGTCGATTGCGTTTAAACTAAGAGAGATACAATTCAAAAAAGACTGACATCTCAAATTTTTAAAGAAAAAATGAGCAGTATAATTAACCCCACGTTCACCATAATTGAAATACATCGTTTTCCTTCTACAGCACCTTTTATTTTAGTGTTATGTATATGCTAAAAAAGTTTGACTGGTTTAAAATGCATACATTTTGAAAAAAATACGATCAAAGTGTAGAGCGCATTTTTCGATTTTCTGAAAAATCTGCCTTTCTCTTCGTGTAACTCAGAAATGATAAGAGATAAGTAAAAAATTATTCGGTACAAAAATGTTGTGTTTTTTTTAACAAATATTTTGTTTTTTTTTTATTTTTGTAGCATAAAAACTGATGGAGATATCGACACTTTTAGTTGGGTAGATAGCGCGAGTACCACCTTTCTTGCACTCTTTCAGCCTTTACGCTTTAAAAACTGAAGGTTTTGAAATAATGCAATCAACATGATTTTGTAGCCTTTGAAATTTCCTTTAAAATGGTTTTTGAATGGATACGGTATATTTAAAATGAAGGAAGTTATTGTAAAAAAACCAAACAACTTTTTTTTCCAATTTCGAAGTATATTATACGAATTTTAGAGCAGATGTGTATATGATCTCCGTATACCGATTATATATGCATTCTCTCTCTCTCTGTCCCCCCTCTCTCTCTGCAGTTGTTGATGGTGAAAGGTAGAATTTAATATACATGCGTGCACGCATGCGTGGGGGGGGGGTTGTTAGCATGTGTACAATTTCTGTTGTAAAATTTACGTGTCGTGTCTCGTTTCTTTTTATACATGAATAGCAAAAAGCCCGTCCACGGACCAACCAATCTAGACCCGATTGGTTGGAAACTTGATTAAGGAAACCCTTAAGCAAATTAAGCAATTGCTTAGGGCACCACGTCTTGGAGGGCACCACGCACCAGAAACAGCACAAAAAAATATTTGCTAGCACATGAAAGGTAAGGCTGTTTGAAAATCCGCGCGTTTTAAATTGACTAGAGTCAATTCACCGATTTGAATAATTTTTGGATATGTGGTAGCACATTAAAAAATAAGAGATCTCGAAGTCTTTTAGCTGCTGTAACGCGAGTTTAAGGAGTGTAATCGCCCTTTAAAAATAAGGTGCAAAATAAAATTTTTTAATTTTTATTTAGAAAATACATTATTTTATAACCAATAAATAATACATATAATTCTTCAGAAGCGATTACTTAAATTTTTCGGGGGTGGGTTATCCCCCAAAATTTTAAAACCTTCATAAAGCATCCTTAACGGCATAAAATATTTTTGAAAAAAATATATGTAGTAAGGGAGAACCTACGCCGAAATACTTTTTTTTAAACAATCACGTTATGATTTTCTTGCCGCGATCCCTTAATGATTTTAGAGATAAACCACCACCTAAAATTTAAAAATTATAATGTAGACCCAAAATACAGGTACAAAAATTATTTGAAAATATTAATAAATTACTTTTTTTACACCTTTTTTTATAAAAGGGGGTAGTTTATAAGGGTTGAAGATGTTTTTAAGGGTTGAAAAATAGAAAAAAATAATAATGATGTTGACCCAAAATACAGATTTAAAATTAATTTAAATTAGATTAGATTTATTATAAATTTATTCAAATTTATTAGATAAAATAAATCACGTTTTTTAAACAATTTAATATAAAAGGGGTTGGTTTATAAAAGTTAAGTTATTCAGTCATCCAATAATAATGCCTTAAAGTATAGGAAGACCTTTATTTAACGTAATTAAACGTTATTAAAGCCTAAATTCAATTTTGGCAATAAGAGGTAGTTTTCACCCCTAAAAAACAATAAGCATATATCCGCATAGGGTAGACTTTGAAGTGGGAGGTAAGTAAAGCCTATTCCCAAAATTTCATCAAAATCGATGCTTTATGAAAGAATTCGGAGGAAATGCCCTATTTTTGTCCTCATTGACTGGACTAAAAGAAGTTGTCATTGCAAGAACAATGCGCCAGAATACAAATCGCAAATTGCCATGAATAAACTTCGTGATTTAGAGTTTGAATTAATGGGATAACTACCCCCTTATTCACCTAACTTGGCTCTCTCAATGTCAGATCATTATCTCTTTCCTAAACTGAAAAAAAGTTTTAAAGGTCGAAGATTAACGGATTAACTGCGAAAACTATGGAAGTTGTGGAAGGCTGGTTTACAAACCAAAAAAAGCATTTTTTGAAAGATTTTTGAAACACTGTTGCTAAGTGTTGAGTTAAGGGAGTATTATGTAGAATAATAAAATAATTTAAATTCCAAATTTTTGTTGCTTCTGTAGTAGACTAATAAGAATTATATCCCCTGATATACTAAAATACTTATAATGAATTATGTTTATAAATACTTATTATTATAGTATTTATAATTTATCCATAAATTATTTTTATATTATACTATACTTAATAAAGAACGTTAAAATTTATATTGTCATTTTTATCATGTCGTTCTTTTTATTAATAACTTATAATATTCTTTACTCCGAAGAAAACGATCACTTAAGCCTGACTTCGACCTAAGTTGATCCCATCTAACATGTAAAAACTAAATTCACGCTTTTATAAATCGATTTTGGTCCTTTACAGAAAACCTGACAAAAACAAAACAGCAAAAAGTAACGCTCACTATAAAACATAAAATAAAAACGTTTTTGATTGAATAGGATATGAACAAAATGTAGCATTTCCGAGGAAAGCACGAAACTTTTAGTTTATGTGCTTTTATAATTAGCAAATTTACATAGTCCATAATTACAATGTTAATAGAAAATGGAATTTGCAAATTGTCATATCTTAATAGTGTACTAATTATATCGATATTTTTATAAAAATATTTATGCGATATATCGGTTGAGGTAATGTGTATACATATATACACTTTTCTAAGAAAAACAATTCGATAATTGAATAAACGTAATGCAATTTTAAACATGCTTAGAAATCCATTTTAAGTGTTGATCAAAGTGTACGAATAAACACGCTATACAACGATAATTAGTATTATTGCAACACAAATCCAGCATAGCTGATTCGGTCCATTTGGTTCCTGGTAAATCGTTAAATATTTACTACTCCTACAAGCGGCGGTTAAAAGGTGCAAGTTTTCAAACAAACCATTATTGATGATATTTTTAAATAGCAAAACAGAGTTTATTGACTTTTTGTATTTCGTTCTATATAACAAAAGAGGAAAGTGCAATAGGTTCGATAGTAATATAGTACACTACATAATAAACAATTACTAATTTGGAAAATTACATTGCATAAAGTTTTATTCGCCTAGAGATTAGTTGTATTGCAGATAATTAAATAGTACTATCCATATTATATAGATCAATTTGATAAGATCTTACAATCTTCTCCTGCTGAAAAAGCATGCAACGCAACTAATCTCTGTATGTGAGCAGCACTTGAGATCATCTCCAAATAATTTAGTTGGGAAGTAGCTCACCTGCGCAGCAGCTCTTAAACATGACGAGTCTTTGCAAATAGGAAACAATTGGTGATGTGGTTGAGTTGGCCACGTAGAAGCAAGAATAACTACAGTTATAAACAAAATAATTAACACTAAAAGCACTACACCAGCAACATAAAGTCCACCCCGAGAAAGCCCCGAATAGCTAGTTAAACGTTTTTCTGTCTCGTCTAAACACTTTTGTCTTCTCGACATTTGTTTGGCATCTATACACGGTTCCTTTTCGGAAGGCTCAATAATTTTTGGCGTTTCATTGCCATTGTTCAATTCTTTTACTAATTCCTCCGACATTTTAGTTAGTTTTATTCACTAAAAGTTTAAATGAGTTCTATCCAATTTGAAAAGTAGAAAGCATTAAGATTTATTTAATCCATGAATGTGTCAATGTTGTGTCAAGGTAAAGCATCCGTATGCGTACATCAGGTGGTTTACAATACACGTGTCACTACTATCCTTAATGTTAGTAAACACTCTAAAATTATAACATAACATCTTCATGGGTGGGTAGATGAGTTTGTTTGGAGCTTCCACCTGAAACAAAAAATAAATAAAATCTTCATTCACCAATTGCTACTAGTGGTATTTTGTTTTCTTTCAAATAAACATGCAATTAAAATAAATCTTTTTAATTAAAATTTAAATAAACAAGAAATCAATTTGTGAGTTTGTAGACACACACCTAATTCCGAGCTAATTCAGTTCTGTGCTATGTTTCAACGCGAACACTAAAGAAAAACTATTGAAAAATTATTTTAAGAAGTATAAATATATCTCATATCTAAATCATTCAATGTGAATTATTGATTTTTCTTTTTTGCGGTTGTTCATTTTTACAAACTTATTACTATTATAAATGAATAAGTATTATTATCAAGTTTTTGCTTGTACTTTTTATTTTAATTGGTGACCAGTTCACCTTTAATATTTTTAATAAAATGAAATATAATTTTTATTTAAAAATTTTTAAGAGCATTTTTAAAAAAGAAATATATTTGTAAGTAATTCCCCAGATCTTCCCAAATACTACAGGTTGGTTAAAAGAAGTCAAAAAGTGAAACTAGTCTCGATTAAAATAAAAAGTACAAACAAAAATTTTATAATTTTTTTTAATTAATGTATTATAAAGCAATATTCTAATAATTCAATGGTTTTTTATTTTTCGTCGGTCAGCTATAACCGACATTATTTTTGACAACTTCTTAAAATCTATGTTCCTGATGAAACTAATGAATGTTTGTTTTGTTTACTAGCTAGTTCAGAAGATATTTCGAATTCAACAAAAAATATCCAGAAAGTCTCTAAAGTATTTTTATTGTGGAATCAACTCTCGGAGCTTTATCCATCTTCAGTCCAAAAAAATATTCACAAGAATTGTCTCAATTTACATAATATTATAAATGTAAATATGTATGTACATACACAGTAATAAGTATTTCGTTAAATTAACAAAATATGTTGTCAGAGCAGGTCCACTACAACTTTTTTGTTATATTAGCAAATTTTATTATTATAGTAACATAAATACTTACAAAATATAATAATTTGAATCATAATTTGAGGTTTGAAGTTGTTATTCTGCGTAATAAATTTGCTAATATAACAAAAAAGTTGTAGTGGACCTGCTCTGACAACATTTTTTGTTAATTTAACGAAATACTTTTTACTGTGTAATTATTATACAAACCATAACACGTGTTTCACTTGTATCAAAGCTCGTCAGTTGGCTGTAATATTCAAATAATTGACATTATAACACGATGTTATATTATATAGACTAAATTTACATGAATATTATAATAATACTGTATTATTATTTATTACGTACTACATTATTTATAATAATATGATTTTATGATTAGTTAGTATGTATAATGTATAATAGTATATACACAATACATAACATACTACATTCTACAATCTACATCAACGATTCTACACAATAATAATTATGCATAAACTAGATCTTCACTTGGTCACATGACTTATTTTTTACTATGCACTAAGTTATCTCTTCGAGAACAAAAGCTTCCTCCGGTTGTAAATTTATATTTTTAAATCTTAACTAATTGTAGAAGTCAAACAGAACCGTACAATACAAAAAAAACATGCCACGAGATCACAACATCATTTATCTTCTTACAGATGCTAATATTTTCGGGGTAAAAAAAGTAAAAAACTGAACGAAACAAATTACCATCTATCGATTTTATAATTTGTGCTCGACTGTTGATGATGCCCTAGTAGCATTATATTATTACGCTGTGTAAACATTTGCATATTCATTACAATTTTTGCAACAACTGCTTATAAGTACTGTATTTATAAATAGAATAATCACTTACACTTTTTATTGTGTTTGAAAATAATACCATCAGCTGAAACAATGAATTTTTCATTTTATGGCGCAGTAAACTTTACCAAAACGGTTTACATCTTCACAATCAAGTACTCAAGAATTTAATTATAACGTAAACTAAAATTTAAAAAACACTCAACATAAATCTAATAAGTGTTGCAAGTGGAAGCTCAATGTGCTACTCTTTTGAACGCCGAACCAGAACTTCCTAAAATACCTATGTATATACCCACTTGAAAAATTATCACTGTGGTTGTAGAAGCTCAACGGCTGAGTGTTGTGGATTATTAACTACGAAACAAATATAAATAAACCGTTAGGGGTAAGTACAAACGAAAACAGATGAAAAGAGGCATAATTTACAACGAAAATGTAAGGAAACTGTTACTATTGTGGCATTATTAAATTCTGTACATATATTTTTGTTTTCACTCATACATTCAAAGTCCAGAACTTTTACCACTAGGCTAAACTATGTTATGTATTAACCTATTAAGGACGGAAAATTTTACGTGTAAATTGACCTTTTTTTTCATAAAGTATGTAGATAAAACCAATCAAGTGCCCACATAGAATTGGGCACTAAACGGCTGGTCGATATATCGACCCGTCGTCCGCAACGGAAAATCCAATGTTAAAAATATGGACTTTGCCGATTTAATTTTTTTTCCTATGTGATTTCATACGTGAATAAAAAAAAAAGTTGTAAAAAATTTTTGGGCTCATACTTGACCTTGAAAATCGCATTTAAGAATTTTATTTTGAAATAATTATAATATAATATATATTTCGAAATTTATTGTAGTTGTATTTGGCTTCAAACTTTGTATTATACTCACGATTTTTAGATTATTGGGTTTTATTTTGCGATTATTTAGATTTTACACAATATCTAGCAGAAATGTGGCTTTTCAAACAAATGGTAATTGGTAACTTCAAACCAGTGTAGCCAATCCTACAGTTTTTACTCTAGATTTACAGTTTTTTGAAAATCCTCTCAGTTTTTAGTTTGATCCTTCAAATCTACAGTTTTTTATTTAATATGCTGTTATTTAAAATTTTACGATATGAGGATCGACTTTTTTTACAATACTTCTCAAAAAAATTTTTTAAATGCGCGTTATTTGCATTAGTTTTTCCGATTTTGCTTATGGGCCTGGTTTTTCAGTGATATCATGTTGTAAAATTTAGTTACCTAATTGGTATTTGTTTTTACCTAAATCCTAAAACTACAAAATACTAACCTAAAATAGCTTTTTATTAGTATCTTTTTAATTGGGTACCTTTTTTGAATTTGTACAACTTCAAAATCCGTCAAAATCTCATCTCTACTGATAATATCTAACATAACGTATTAAAAAATATTATATTCATTGTTCTGCATAGTATTATTTTATTTCGTTATTATGATTCAAAGTTAGATAATCACATGATTTGTTTGTTTATAAGTTCTTCCCCATATGTGTTTTATTTATTACTACGATTAAATAATACAAAATAAGAAAAAGCTGTAGATTTACCGTTTTTAAATTAATTTTTATAGTTTTCTACAGTTTTTTTAAGCATGCATGAAGTTTTCCTTTAGGATGGGGTTGGCAACACTGCTTCAAACATATAATTTTTGGCGCTCTTTTGTATTGCCGCCCTGGGTACATGCCAAACGGGACTTGCTCCCCCAAAATCTAAGGCTGTTCAGTATATCAAATTACGTAAAACAACAATAAATATTTTGCGTTCTATCGGTGGTCGATATTTCGACCAGTCCCGTCCTTAAGAGGTTAATATTATCTTAGAAGCTGTTTACTTAATAAAAGTAGTAACTGTCAATCTGTCATCCAGCCACTGATCTTTATATTATTACATCAACTATTTGTTGATATTACTGGTAAGAGAATAATACAGAAATGCTTTGTAAATTATTACTTAACAACAATTACTTATTGTAATCTTGATTTTGTAGTAGTGAATCAAGTCAAATAGTCTACTAGTGATAAAAGAATGAGTAATCGCTGAGTAGACTTTGAAATTGTGTATTATACTCGTATATATATATATATATTTATAGCTTAACATTCCTGGAAGGAATAGAGCTGTTCCAATGGAACTTACAAAATCCACATTTGAGATGGATTACGCCTCATATCTGCATCACTAACACACTGTGCACTGCATCACAAGTCTTTATGTACCTTCGCATCACTAATTATAGTTCTCCATGCCTTTCTCTCTGTTGCCAACTGTTTCCATCCCCTCACTCCCATTGTCTCCAAATCACCAGTTACCTCATCCCATCATCGCATTTTTGGTCTGCCTCTAGCTCGTCTCTCACTAGGCTTCCACATCATCATCATTTTCGTCACCTCCTTCTCATCGCCTCTCCATACGTGTCCCAGCCATTTTATTCTCTGAGCTTTGATATATTTAACTACATCTTCGCCTCCCATTTCTTCAAGTAATTCGAAATTCATTCTAGTTCTAAACTCACCATTTATTTGCTTGGGACCAATTATTGTTTTAAGTACTTTTCTCTCGAAAACTCTGAGTTGTTCTTCCTCTCTCTTCGTGATGCACATGACCTCAGACGCATATGTAAGGACTGGCCTTATCAATGACTTATAGATCTTAATCTTTGTTTTCTTTGATATTCTTCGGTCTCTTAGAATGTTCTTATTTGAGAAATACGCTCTATTACTTGCCTGTATCTTTTCTTGAATTTCAGCATGTCTGTCGTTTCTGCCATTTATCTGTACACCCAAATATACAAAACTTTCAACCTGTTCGAGTCAACCCCTAAGTCGTTGTCGTTTTTACTTTGTTCTCTTAGGCATATCATATACTTAGTCTTTTTTTCGCTTATACTCAATCCCATTTTGATTGCTTCTTTTCTAATGGTTCTAAATATTTCAATCATCCCTTTTTTCGTTCGTGATATGACGACCACATCGTCTGCATATGCCAGCAGTTGACTTTCCTTGTTTATTATTGTTGCACCTTTGCATTTCGTACTTCTAATTATTTTCTCAAGCACGACATTAAACAGAGTCGCACCCTGCCTCACTCCAGCATTCACCTCAAAACTGTCAGTTTCTCCTTCTGGAGTTCTCACAGTGGCTGTTGTTTCTGCTAACGTTGCTATAATAATCCTTATCAGTTTTTTTGGGACTAGAAAATCTTTCATCACTCTTGCCAACTTCCTCCTGTTCACTCTGTCAAAAGCCTGCTTAAAATCGATGAACATGTGCATTTTTATATATACTCTTGACTTTTTTCAATAATTTGTTTTATTACATGTATTGCATCCACTGTCGACCTGCCTTGTCTAAAACCACACTGATAAATGGTTTTCCAATAAGGACTTGACAACTTTTAACTTTAATTTTTTAATAATTGAAATTTACTGCAAAAAATCTGAGTCGGTGACTGCAACTTCATGAGCGCTAATTTCCACTTTTATTTAAACTTTTTATTTTATTTTTGGGTAATTATCGTCCCAATAGACAAGCAATTCATAGTCTAAGGAACAAATTTAAGTCTAAATATTCGCTTCTGGATGTTCCCATGCCAGCGAGACAACGGGTTGGTCAAAGTGCCGAGAATATTGCTGCCGTTTAAGCATCCGTCGCAAATGAACCAAAACAGTCGATTCCACGGCGTTCTGAAAAATTGGGCATAGCTCAGACTACACTTTGACGAATTTTGTAAAAGAATCTTGGTTTGCACCCTTATAAGATAAAGTTAAGACAAGAACTAAAGCCACTCGATCATATGAAGCGACGTACGTTCTCAGATTGGGTTCTGGAAATGTCGATTGGGCGTCTAGATCGTGTGATTTAACACCCCCAGACTTGTTTTTATGAAGCTACGTTAAATTATTGATCGTCGTTAGAGGAGCCGAGCGCCAATATTGAATGACAGATAGCGGCCATTTCCGTCGAAATGTGTGACCGAGTCATCAAAAATTGGGTTCAACGAAACGACCACTGCAAACGTGCCCGTGGTGGACATATGAACAAAGTTAAATTTCATACATAAATGTTTTGATTGTACTTCAAAATGGTTTGCGTTATATTTAAAAAAAAAGTTGTCAAGTCCTTATTGGAAAACCCTTTATATACCCAGTATTTTGTTTGTAATCTCCTCAAGACGACCATGTATTACCGATGACAGGATTTTCTACGCTGTGTTAAGTAATGTTATGCCACGATAATTATTGCAGTCCTCTGCATTTCCTTTCTTTTTAAGCGGCACTATTACTCCTTCTCTCCATTTTATCGGCATCTTTTCATGCTTCCAGACCTGCTTTATCAATTCACATATCTCAAGGTGTAGTGTAACCACTCCATTCTTTATCATTTCCGCGGTTATTTCATCGCTACCCGGCGATTTTCCATTCTTCAACTTTTTTATTGCTCTCAGGATTTCCTCACTTGTCGGTTCTGGAGTTTCGTCGCAGCTTTCCAAAATTTCCTCAATTAACTCCACTTCTTCATTTTGCCGGGTATTCGGCAGTTTCTGAAAGTGGTTCGCCCATATTTTCTTAATTGTATCTGTACTGTTTTTAAGATTTTCTTCTTCGTTCTGTAATGCTCTTACTTTTATATAGTGTATTCTTCTATTATTTTTCAGTTGTCTGTACATTTTTTTTACATTATTGGTACTGTTTTCTTCCATTTCTTCCATTCTTCTCCCGAGCCATTCATTTTTTTTCTTTTTATACAGGTTGTTCGCTTCCTTTCTTATTTTTCTATACTCATCATAATCTTCCTGTTTATTTGTTGCTAGCCATTTAATTCTCACCTCTCTCTTCTTTTTACTACCTTCTGCACATTCATCATCAAATCAGACTTTGCCTCTTTTTTTCTCTTTATATGCTAGTACACTTCTTGCGCTTGATTTAATATTTTCTTCTATGTCATTCCATTTTACGTCTATCTCTTCGTCTCCTTTCTTCCCCACAATTAGACAATTTATCCTTTCTTGGTACTTTTTGACATACGATTCTTCGCCAAACTTTTCCGTTGCTATCCGTTTTCTTTTTTCATATCTTCTATTCTCTATTGCCGTCTTCAGTTTAATTTCCGTCACCACTAGAAAATGGTCAGTGTCCGCATTAGCGCCTCTGTAGGATCTTACATTTCTTATCGATGTTGCCCTCCTTTTTTGTACTAAAACATGATCTATCTGATTTCCATCACATCTCCAGCGGACGATGTCCATGTTATCTTGTGATGTTTTTTGTGTTTGAACTTAGTACTGCTAATCACCATGTCAAGTGCCTCTGCCAAACAACAGAGTCTACTCCCGTTGTCGTTTGTCTCATTGTGAATTGTTTCCTTTCCAGCAACAGTTTCTATGTAGTTTTCTTTTCCAATTTTTGCATTGAAATCACCCATGATAATCGCAGTATCGTGTTTTGGCACCTCCATAAAGAACGTATTTAAGTTCATAACTTTTGTCTTTGTTTAGAATTGAGATGTAAAATGTGCATTTTGAAGCCTGTTTTTGTCAAACAAAAATCGATTTTACAGCAAAACTTTTTAGACATTTTTTGTTGCAAATTTCGTTACCTTCAATTTTGTTTATGTACATTTTTCAATTTCGTCACACCTTTTCCGAGTTTCAGTGACTTAAAACAGTGACTGTAAAATATAAAAAAGGATTATCATAATATTATGTATCCCAAACACGTTGCGCCAAAATAGAATCTTTTATTCGCAAAAATATAAATTTTCAAATTAAGATCTGAATCAAAATTAGGGACATTAATTTTGTCTAACCGCTTAGGCGGCCATCTTCTCGACTAGTTAACTAACTGGATTTTACCGAGTCTTGTTTAAGTCGCTGTCAGTCGGAAACGGTGAAGCAAAATACAAAAATGTATATAAACAAAATTGAAGGCAATGAAATTTTCAACAAAAAATGTTTACAAAATTTTACTGTAAAAGCGATTTTTATATAAAAGAAAACGTCTTGAAAACGTCAAATTAACATAGTTAACATAGGATTGTCCGAATATTTATGGGAGTAACTGTACATAGTACATACTATAATACCATAGGAACAGTCGAGTTCGTTTAAGTTATACGCAGTAGAGAATCTACATTGAAACTAAAGAATAATCTAAAGCTGGTCCCCCCAAATCCTTAAAAAATTAAACTATACTCTGCATTTTGAAAAAATAATCTGCTTTATAAAATTTTAAGTGGCTGTTATAATATAGTGTACATTTGTACTACAACATACAAAGGCACACACAGACTTTCTGCAGTATAACATATTAGACAGTAATCTAGACTTGATTGTGTCTGAGATTGAGGTGGTTGTCCGGCCCTTTTTTTCATTATGTCCCAAATATTAAGCTTATATTCCATTTTATTTGAAAGTTTTTGCGTCCTTCAATTATTGTAATTGGGCGATACCAATAATAATTATAATGTTGAAACATTTGAAACAATGGAATATTTTTTCTATATTCTATTGCAAAGATAGATTCATTATCTGTCTTATTTGTTTTTGACTGCTAGCAGTATTATACTTGAGCAGTATTCTCGCGACCGAAATCACTTTATTACTTTTTTGAATAAAATTTGTTATCATGGAATGATTAAAGATAACATTCATGAATGTTATTTGCAAGTACTGCTGGCGCTGCTGGAATGTCTAATTGCATCCAAATATACCAAACATGTATTGAATTTTAAATTCAACATTTGCTCTTTTAGAATACCAACTAAAATTAATATTCAACCAAAATGTTTGATTATGAGAAACCTTTGTAGCAAGTTCAAGAATATTTTTAAATTTTAAGAGCTAGACGAAATAAAATCATCGTAGAAATTGAAAGCATGTGAGGCAGTCAGTCTACTTTCATAATATTAATATTAAAATACCTCAAATAGTATGCATATCGCATATATATATTGTTTTCATAACAATTTCAGAAATTATAATATTGTAATAATCCATATAATAATATAATATGCATTTTACTTTACTCACGATTGTAATCAAACGTGTCTGACGAAGTTGCACGTGTTCGAAACATTCAAAATTGAATTGACATATTCAATAAGCGGAACGTGCAAAAGTTGAAGAAGTACAAATTAGATTACATTACAAAATTACATTAAAATCGACAAATTGAATTAAAAACTTAATAATAAGAATGGTCAAGAGAAAAATGTACCATCAACTGAAAAAATGAATAAAAAATTCAAATTTGAATAAGAGATTAATGACACCTGGAATACTTCGCGCGTGTTACCTTACGAAATAATATTAAGTTATGGGTTCTAGTTTAGAAAGTTGACAATAACATAAAAAATTAAAGGGAAATATTTCTTCCGTCATATAAATATGTTCACACGGTAATTAATATGCATAGCTTGATGTTAATTTTAAAAAAATCTAAAAATACAAAATTTCAACCACTAAAATTACCGAAAGGTGCTAAATATTTGCAGCCACGCCAAGTTCAAGTTTACCTGGGTACATTATTAGACTTTTTACTGAAATAAATAACGAAGTATAATAATAACAATAATTTTGTAAGCTTTCTTCGATTATTATTTGCACAATCTACGATATGTCAGTGACAATAATTATTATAATTTGTGCTCATAATATTATCGTTATGCAAGAGTTCACCTAGGTCAGCGGTGGCGAACCTATGGCACGCGTGCCCGAGATGGCACGTATGAGAATTTCAATGGCACGCGAACGATTTTACATGAAATGATCTTAGTAGTCAAATTAATGCAACTGTGTAAAAACGGCTCACCACTATTAAAATTTGTAGGAGTTTCCTGTGTAACGGCACGGCAACGAATCAAAAAAAATTTTTTTTTAATTATTGGCACTCGCACATAAAAAGGTTCGCCACCGCTGACCTAGGTGCATACCTATTTATTGTACTTTTTTAATCAGCAAGTTAAGTTAACCGTCAACTTAAATAACTTGCCATCCTACCTGTAAATAACAGAAGTGCAACAAGTTTACAAATATAGTGCTATCCTTTTAAAAATATTCAAAATGCACGTGGTTTTTGTAAATACAATTATTTCAGATGAACATAATCTCACAAAGCATAAATAATAATTATCACCTGTTAATTTAAGCAAATACAAATAATAATATGTATTAATTGGTGGGAGTAAAAAGAAACTTTCTTACCGGTACCGATCACTAAAATGTTAATCCAGCTAACCAGTGTGAAATTTATGTTTCACTTGTCAATTTAAACCACTAGAATTTTTTAAACAAACTAACAATTTATTATTTGTAAATTGAAAAATGTTGGCGCGATGTTTAAACGATTATAGAAATAAACAGTCCGATCGCTTCGTTAGTAAATAACAGCTATTCCGCCACATGCAATGCTTCTTAACAATGACCCTTATACAATATACATGCAGGTTCCCTACAAGTACGTTACTATGCAAGAGTGTTTGATGGTATGCATAAACAACCACCGAATATCTTGAATTTAGTTTATATTAACTTGACGTTTCTATGATATTTTTGCTGTTTAATAAAAAATTAATTTAAGGTAGTACTGACGATAATTTATTTTTATTTATGTTCAATAGTTTACATAGTTACATTCAATATTTTTACTAAATTTTTGAATAATTTTAAATATTATTTTATTTATAGATGATTTACAATATTATTAACATGTGAAAATATTGTAATAGTTTAAATTTTTTCACGTTAAAAAAATTAATAATTGAAAAACTTATTATTGTTTAATTTTAATTAAATATAATAAAGTTATTATTTTGCTAGTTTCGTTATAAATTATTCCAGGTTTGCCTGATGAGATTCCAAAATTCGAAACATGATATCACATGTAGAAAACTAATTCAGCTTTTGTTTGTATCATTAAACAGTAATTGTTTGTTCAATCAATACAGCAGAGGTTTGAGTTTACGCCATTTTACCACTCGCGTCACAGCGTCTTCTCAAAAGATAGTGACATATTAGATATTACTCCACCATTTTTAATTATTTTGTAAAAAGAAAAATACGTTGTAATGGTTAAAAGTGATAATAAACAATACCCAAAGTTTTAAAAATATTAAACAAACCGTACTTTCAAAAAAAAAATCAAAATTGATTATATTCACTAGTTTAAAAGTATTTATCCCCTTAAGGATGATGTATGGGAGATACAATCGAAGACAAAAGTAGGTTTAATTTGAATTTCACGAATATTAGTCTTATGCGTGTATATTTAAATGTCATAAATGATAAACAATCTTATGAAAATAGAAAGGGTTTTTTTCTCTTTACCTCGGTTTATTTTACTGAAATTACTAATTTTGAATTTATTATAACAAAAATTTTACTAGTGACTATCCCTGCAATCCAAAATCCAACCTAACAAAATAAAAAAAATTGGTAGTTTTTATTAATAAAAATTATTTATTAGTAAAATTTGATATTTGCTATTAAAATAAAACTCTATCGGTTGTAGCTTTATAATTCATTTCTCAAGAACGGGGGTAGTGGTTTATTCACCTAAACTGTGATAAAATTGTGCTGAAACGTTCTTCTATTTACAAGCTATAACTCTACAAAAAATATGATGTGGATACCACATGACTTCCTTGTTAAACTGTTAATACTTTTCTTAATAACTAAAATGTAGAAAGAATCTCGTTAATCTATTCGTGCGCGTCATGTATCGCTTTACCTTGAGTAAAGTGCCCTTTTTGCCCGGACAATTGCAAAAAATAGGAGATGCACAACTAGATGCTATCAAAGTCTCAAATACGAAATTTCAACTTTCTACGACTTGCCGTATTTGAGTTATGCGACATACAGACGTCACCACAAAACTAGTCAAAATGGATTCAGGAAATGTCAAAACGGATATTTCCGTCAAAATCTGAAAACCGAAAAAAATCGGGATTACAATACTTCCTTATTTACAAGGAAGTAAAAATTGAAAAAACTCAGACTTTATTTCTCATCTTTTTTTAAGCCAATATTTTTAAAATGTTGTTTTTGTATGTAACAGATTAGGCGGCCGACCTGTTGTCGACAACAGAATTTTATAAGTAGAGATGAGATTTTTAGGTTTTTACCTTTTTTTTATTTTAGCTCCTATTTTTATGATATTAGTACCAAACGTGTTTCATGGAAAACTACGTTATATGTTTATATAACATATGTTATATGTTTTGACCTATTTGTTTTGACCTTTTTTTGCCTTTTTTTGTCTTATTTCATTTTTACGACCTATTTTAACATTTTGATAACTTTTCCTTAATTTGCAGTTGAAATTGAAAAAAAAATGTAATTAGATCAAATAATTCATTTAAATTAAAATTTTTTCATTTTTTTAAATTTAAATTTAAATTTGGTGTCCGGTGTACCAACGTAAGAATGGTTGGTTTGACGGTTTGTTTTGTAAAATTTGTGGTAAAATTTTAAATCGTAAAAAACAATCTCATTTTGTTGAACACGAAGCATCTAAAACTAGACAATACCAACCTAAAATAGCATTTTTAGAACCTTTTTTGGTACCTTTTCTTGAATTTATACGACCTAAAATCACCTTTTTTAGAACCTTTTTAGGTTCCTTTTTTTGAATTTTTACGACCTAAAAATCTCATCTCTATTTATAAGTAATGCCCAAGTGAAGTAAAGCGAGCGACAGCGAGCGGAACCAACGTCAAACAAAGTTTCACTTTTAATCCGAATAAGACAATGTACTATTTACATTATATAAGATTTTCTTAATATTTCATAAAGATTTTGCTTCAGATTTTTATAGAGACAAGTACAAGAGACTTTAAAAAATAAGTGTCAAATTAAAACCACAAGAACCATTGAATGGTGAAGTGAGTGAATCGATTTTATTACTTCGTAAAATCAATGTGTCAATTTTCATCGATCTCAGATTTCTTTTAGTTTTATTTTTTTTTGTCTCCTAAAATCCTTAAGGAAGAACACTACGCCGATGACGTTTTTAAATATTCAAAATTTAGGTTTGTACATTTTCTCAATGCTGTGAGTGTTAAAAATATTTCCCTAAATATTAATTAAAATGTGTAATATTAACAAATTTACAGACGTTTTCTTATCGTCGTATTATTATACTGTACAATTTATTTTACAAGAAATTGAACAACCCTGCACAGAATAAAGTACCTAGTACGTAGCGGAAACATCGGAAACAAAATTTTTATTCAAGAGTTGTACAATTTCTTGTACAACAAATTGCACAATGTAATACTATCATTAGAAGAATGCGAGATTGCAGTAAGTATAAATTGTAAAACATGAAATGTGTTTATCTCGAAACTACATTTTCGTAGCTGACAGACGCGATATCTTCACCAATTTTTTACCCACACAATTTGAAATTTGGAGAGAACAAAACTGTCTTTCGTTCACCCTATGATCTTTTTTATTGGAAGCTTCATTTAGGATATTCAAACAGATGATGTAAAAATGGATTTAAATCAACCCAAGGGATCTTATTTTAAGCTGCCTTATTAATTAATTAATTACGACTAAACTGCAAACTTCCAAAACTTTTAATTACACTACCACTGACCACCAAACATTTGATGTAAAAAAAATTAAAAACTCGACCTATGAAGGCTAATTTGTACACACGCAAACCATACATGCATGTGAAAAGTTGCAACTTCATTCCTTAATTGTAGTTAACCAATAAACCACCAAAACTATTTAATAGATTACCAAATCTCTATACATATTATGTATTATGATAATCGAACAAATGAGATAAAAAGTTACAAAATTGATTGGAGGGGGGCTAACGCTAACTTGAAGTTAATTTTTAATTCGAACGGAGCCCATGCGTATTAGAAAAAGTCACAACTTGATTAATTAATTGCAGTAAAACTATAAACTACCAAAACTTTTTAATGAACTACCAAATTCAGGCGCGGATACAGGGGGGTTTGGGGCAATAGGGGCAATTGCCCCCCCCCCTTCAGCCTGAGCCCTCAAGCACTTTATTTTTACCGATAAAGGTCAAGGTGCGATAGGGATGCATTTCCAATAATACACGAATTTTTATTAGTCCTTATAATTATACTTTGGTCTTGCCCGTATGCACATCCATAGACATATTTCTATTGATATTGAGAACGCAATCACTAGATTTGCAAAAACAGGCGGTATAAGAAGAGATTAGAGTTTACTATTCAAAAACTTATAATGTACATACTTACTTATAATTAAATTGTTTTTTTTTCACACAAAAATTGACCCCCCCCCCCCCCTAAACGAAATCCTGGATCTGCGCCTAACCAAATCCATAGCAGCTAAATGAGCTTAAAAAAGTTACAAAATCGATTGAAGGGGACTCACTTGATGAAGATCTGTTGCTTACAGCTGAAACCCCCAGGTCGAAGATGCCAGGTCATAATATTCTTTCGTTTAATATCTTATCGGTCTTTTTTTATTTTATCTTCTTCTTCAAATGCCTATCCGTTCCGGATGTTGGCTATCATTCTGACTATCTTGACTTTGTTCACCGCTGCTCGGTGAAAATTTCATAAAATAAAGTTTTATGAAAATTTTAAATAGGAAAATATTTTTGCCGACCCAGGTTATTGTGATTGAGTAACAGCCCACAGCGTAACAGAAAAAGTCAAGATTTTCCTGATTTTTAAAAGTAAAGATTAAAAACAGTGAAATTCTTTGAATAAAAAGATATACCTCTTCATAATTTTTAGAAAACTGCTTATTAGTATTAGGTGTGCTAAAAAGTTCCCGGCCCAATTAGACAATAAATGACGTCAAAGTAGATTATCTCTGAAACTACTTATCTGATCGCTTATTCATATACATATGTCATTGGAAAAATGACAATTTTACCTAAAAAACCAAATATAAAATCAATCGATTCGGCTCAGCCAGTTGTGAAAAATTGATGTTTAAAGTTGGAAGTAAATAAAGAAAAATTTCGCTACATTTTACAATTTTCTTTCGATCAAGGAAAAAACGCCGCGCAGGCTCGTGAAAATATTTGTGCTGTTTATGGTTCAGATGCTCTATCGAAAACGGTAGCAGCATCAAAACGTCGCAACAAAAATGTCGAAGTCAAAACGTCGAAAACAAAAACATCGAAAGTCAAAAATGACGAAAACAACGTCGAAAAGCAATAATGTCGAAAAACAAAAATGTCGAAATCAAAAAGGTCGAAAACAAAAACGTCGAAAACAAAAAGGTCGAAGTCAAAGCGTTGAAAATAAAACTTTGTTTTTTAAATTTATTTCACAAAATAAAAATCACAAGGTGCTTTAAATTTGATTGTATCCAACTATCCTGGAATTCAAAGTTATAGGCGATACCAGTCAGATAGTTATCCAGGTTACGCTCACCATACGATAGTACTATAGACTTAATTCTAGCCGCAACGTCACAAAACTTTTTTCGTCCTTGGGGTGGTTGTTGGCTACTAATATATTGTTCTATTTTGAACTCGTTCATACCCTGTTCTTTCTTCAAAACATCGATAAACTTCCAAATTAAAGGGTGATTGCAGCTCAAAAGAGAGCTGAAAGCTCGATGCCATCCTTCCACAGCATTGTTTGTTTTGGGCATGTCGATGACACATTCACATTCAAAAGTGCAATTGGAAACTTTGGGCCCTCCAAAGGGTCTAGTTAACCCGCGCTGGTGGCCGATCCATGTATCTTCAAAATAATCTACCAGAGGTTCAAGTATCTCATCGTTGGTAATGAAGAACTCGGTTTGTATGATTAAAAAATGTTACAAAACTTATTAACCAATTACGTAACAGATAGCAATAAAATATATTAGCCAATCATATACTTTAAGTGTAAAACCAGACATACATAATTAATTGTGCTTCAACGTTTTGATTTTTGACGTTATTGTTTTCGTCGTCTTTGACTTTCGACGTTTTTGTTTTCGAATTTTTGACATGGAATCGTTTAGACTCTTGGTGATCTCTACAGTGCTTAGATGACGGTTTTGTTTCACAATTTCTAAAATTTCCACAAGTTTTTCAATGAATGGCCGACCAGAGTGTGGTGCATCTTTGACATCAAAATTTCCAGAACGAAACCGCGCGAACCATTATTTTGCTCCTGTTTTCGATGATGAGGAAATTTTAGAAATTGTGAAACAAAACCATCCTCTAAGCACTGTAGAGATTACCAAGAGTCTAAACATCAATCGCCAAACAGTTGTAAACCATTTGAAAAAATCTGATTTCAAAAAGAAGCTCGAGATTTGGTTGCCACATGATTTGACGCATAAAAATTTACTCGACCGAGTTTCCATCTGCGAATCGTTGCTGAAACGTATTGAAATCGAACCATTTTTGAAAAGAATGGTGCCTGGAGATGAAAAATAAATTACATACGACAACGTTGTGCGCAAAAAATCGTGGTCGAAGCGATGTGAAGCTCCCCAGATGGTGGCAATAAAGCCGGAACTCACTAATCTAAAGATGATGCTGTCTGTTTGGTGAGATTGGAACGGTATTCTCTATTATGAGCTGTTCAAACGATTGATTCTGCACGCTACTATCAATAATTAACTAGATTACAGCAAGAGATTCAAAAAAAGCGGCCAGAATTTCTTCATGACAACGCCAGACCTCACGTATCTTTGGTGGCTCGAGAAAAACTGAAAGAGCTTAGCTGGCAAGTTTTGATGCATCCACCGTATAGCCCGGACCTAGACTGTAATATAGTACCGTAGTTTCGCATTATATCATTAAGAGCTTTGCTACAAACTACACAATAAAATATAAAAAAAAGCTTCCAAAATGTAACTTTATAGACAAAATCTCATTAAACAACTTATGCTCGTGTGTATGTTAATTGCAATCGGTCGCGCGATTATTCTTAATCAATTAATTTCAAGATTTTGTGGTTGCTTGTTCAAAATGAAATAATACGTTCTTTTGTATGTTTTTTTGTTGAAATGTAGGAGCATTCGACTCAGGCACGGAATTAGCCCTGTTAGACTAAGTGGGCCGAAGTCGGGCCCAGTTATTTTTAAGGGGGCCAAAGATCTAGAATGTTTTTTAAAAAAGCTTTAAAAAAAGGTAATGTACGTGACTAATAACAAAATGCAATAATGCGATTATCTTAAAAATGCGTATGAAATTCTTTATTTGCCAGGGTGGGCACAAGGGTGAGCCAGGACAACTTTTAGGTGGGCCATGGCCCACCCTGGCCCCCCCGTAGTTACGTGCCTGATTCGACTTGAGTCGTAATCAGTGCTATTCTGTAACTTATTGAAATAATTTTAGCCACTTGCTAAAAATGAGCAATATTGCTAAATAAGCATAGAACTATATCTATAATCTATATATAGAATTATTTAGCAAGTTGCTAACATTATTTTTAGTTACAGAATAGCACTTATTATCTACTTAACTAGAGTTGGGGTGTTTACCCTCAACTGAGATATCTTAAATTTTAGTTAAGGTATGCTCATAAAGATCACATGTTTATATTAAAATTAGATGATTGCAAACACCAAACAGCCTGTTTTTTTTCACATCGAGATATCTCTCGGATATACGAATCTGTAGTTTGACAACTTAATCAAGCAATCAATCAAATTTTTGATTTCCTTTGAGTTTGAATTGCTTGTTTGTTTGGTTACTTGATTAATTCGTCAAGCAGATTCGTTTATGATAGGTATGTCGAGGTGAAGAAAACGGGCATAACTATGAAAAATAAAACTTCTAATTTCATTTCATAAAGATTTTTCTTTAACCTCCCTATCTATTGCTTCATTACTGAACAGAATCATTTAACTTTATAAACATGGGTCTCGTTCTTATAATGAAAGGTTTTAGCATTTAGATCTTGCATTTGCTTAAACCAGATTCGATAATGTGACCTCGGTTTCTATTGTTAATACTAGTAATCATAAAACCCATGGAAACCGACGGCTTTACGTGCTCTCCGAAGCACGGAGACAGTCATAAGAAAATTAATATTTTTTCTGATTTGATCCGGGTATCATTAGTTAGTACCTAGCTGAACGCATTAACGGTTGAATGGCCAATATTTGTGTGAGGTTTATCATAATATTTCATTTTTCATTAGTGCAAACTGCATTGGCTAAAATCTTGGCATTTTTTGTTAATGCTGTGTTTCAGAAAAGAGATGCACGAGTGCAACTGTGATAAATTATTAAACAATTATAACAATTCATTTTAATCAATAGATATACGTGGTTTAAGTAGTAACTCAGTATTAACCATTAATATCATATTTTAGAATTATTCACTAAATAAGTGAATAAAATGGAATTCAATTGATTTGAAACTCGATTGATGTGAAACTGCATTAGTTGGGAAACTCGACTGATGTGCAAGTCTATACTGATTGAGAACTCGACTGATCTGCAACTCGATTGGTTGAAAACTCGACTGATCTGCAACTCAATTGATATGAAACTTGACTGATGTGCAACTCGATTAGTTGGAAACTTGAGTGATGTACAACTCAATTGATGTGGAATTCGACTGATGTGCATGTTGTTACAGGAAGTTAGAGAGACAAAGTTTTTTATCAGTATAGTTTGATGTATTTTTTGATATGTAAAAAGTTACCACAAAATGCCACGCTGTAGCAGCACCAGCGTAGCGTGCTGACATTGATTGAAATCCAATGTTTTTTAAGTTAACACAAATGAAATACACTGTACGTATAATAATCTCCCCTTCGTTTCTCTCTAAAATTTCTTTGGAATTCATCGCTTGATGATGCTATTATTGTAAAACCTTTTGCGATATTTTATGCTTAGAATGTATTTTCTTCGTAATAATTTAAAAAATACTTTTTAATTCTAAAAAGTGTATGTGAACTTTTTGGGTTTTCTAAAATACTATGTATATAAATTTCCTAAGTTCTCATTATAAATAATAATACCGATATGTTGCGTATAAATACGAATTACAAATTTTTTAAATTACAAAATGAAAAACAACCCCTATATCATTTTGTGGCGGTTGTAAATGAAACAAAAATAAATTTTTTTGTATGGAAATCATCTAGATTTTTGAAAAAAAATTTAATATTTTAATTATTGTGTTGATTACGAAGACAGTGTAATCTTCAAAATGCGACTAACATATTATTAGATTTGCATTTTCTTAGTTGATCAATTTTAATTTAATTTGAAATTTTGAGTGTATGAGACAAATCATGGTAGCGTTTTTGGTTTAATTGACGTACGGCTGTGATGATGGGAATTAGTTTCACGAAACCAGTTAGCCCTAAAATAAATAATTTATGGCAGAAATGTATATTTCTCCCCAATATTATCTACGGTTTATTTAAGCTTTGCTTCGCAATCGACACAGAATTATATTCCAACACAATTAGAGAAAGACAAAGACAGCATAATAAGTGAATCGCTAATTGCAGAAAGGGGACATGTCACATTTCTAAAAATGTTCAGGAAATGAAAAAAACTGTGTGGTTACTTAAATGTCAATCCTTTCTATTCAAATTTTCGGCAAGACATGCCTTAGAAGATCTACTTTGAATTGGTATATAATACATTTAATTTTTGTTTTCTCAAAGCAGATCATCTGCCAAATTAGAGATATGGACATGTCTCCTTTCTGCAGTAAAAGAAGAAAACACAAAAGAAAATGTGACAAAAAATTAATATTTTTTTAAGTATTTTATTTAAAAAAATTAAAATAAGGTAAGTGAAGGTATAGAAGCACTTAGGAAGAAAACAATTACGGTAGTCTCTTAAGTAGTCATTTGCAAATGCACAGAAAAAATACTGTTGAAAATTATATTGCATTTAAACTTGTAGGACCTTTTTACCTCTTTTTTAAAAAAGATTCAAATTGGCGTTATTGACAAAACCCTATCAGCAATAACAAATTCGACTTAGTATAATTTTTTCATTCTTATATTTCATCTGAAAACCGTATTAGAAGATAGCAAATCTTAAATATAACCATAATATTATGTGGAAAGTTACTTTTGTGGAATCTAATTCGAGTATGAAGCACTATTTTGGGCCTGCGTGTATTTGGTCGCGTCTTTTTGGCTGTGACCTTAATATTGTCATATTATGTCCGAGTACCGAAGCACTATGGTATAGAAAATATATGGTGACAAATGGCGTTATTCCTCGACATAATTGGTCGATATGTCCTGGACAAGTCCCGTTTATGCAGTAACTGAATTCTTTATCAGCTCACAGCATCAAGAGGAATAATCCAAAATTTTAAATTTTTGCAGTACATTGTGCGCCTAGATCAATAAAATATCAAAATGTGACATGTCCCCTTTCTGCAATTAGCGATTCAAGTACAATTGAGTTAGGTTTGGTTAGGTACATATTGAACCAAAGGGGTTAACTAAAAATTATTATCTGCCCAAAAGGAGATAA
Source organism: Cantharis rufa (assembly GCA_947369205.1). Taxonomy (NCBI): domain Eukaryota; kingdom Metazoa; phylum Arthropoda; class Insecta; order Coleoptera; family Cantharidae; genus Cantharis; species Cantharis rufa. The sequence goes on from OX376303.1 coordinate 36,613,413, forward strand.
TTATTCTTTCCTGTTAATTATTATGGTGTAAATAATGGGATATTTTAAAAACACAAAAAAAACAAAAATGTTAAAGTTTTTTACATTTTGTTTTAAAAAGTACATGTTAAGTACAATAAATTTAAAACCCGTAAAATGTAATTGATTCATTTAACAAAGTTATGTATGTATTTTAGGAATGGGTTACTACAAAATTTAACGTAATCATGGCCTTAGGAAATTGGATTCGATATTGTGGTCAATAAGAAAGGAATTATCAACACTTCATATTTACAGTTTCAAGCACTTTCTGTAGTGCCATGGAGAGAACCTACCTTTTGATTTTGAAAATGCCGCCAATGATTATTTTTATTTGTTCAGTGCTGCTTGGATTTCCTCTAATGATATTTCTTAAAAGTGTATTGGTGGTAATTGGTACTTTCGAGCCTTTTAGTTCTATAGGTGTAAAAGTCACAAAAATTACTTACCTGAATACTAAAGAAAATATAGGATTGAGGATTATACGCAATTAAACAGGCTAATTCTCCATTTACCTAAGAATAAAAAAACAAAAACATTCAATAATTTTACTGCGATTATATAAATAACTTATTCTAAAATTTTAAGTCATCACAATGAGACCACACTTCTCTTAATTAAACTTAAAATAGAAGGAAATATACACAAATGCAAGTCAACATGAAGTCGGAAATAAAAATATCAACATATCTAACCTATTACAATCATTTGTACCCTAAATTATGATATTTAAATAACGTTAATTATATAAAATAGCACAACTTTTTCAAAACTACAGATTCTCAATTAATTTTCTGTAATGGCAGCCACGTGGTCTGGCTTCAAACCCATTGCGTGACGCTCCCACATACGCATATACAACATTTCTAAACCTTCAGCATACTGCTTGCAATCAAATAATGGTGAAATATTACGTGCGGCCCAAACCTTGTTTCTGGTTGCTTTTAAACTGAAAGAGAAAAATTTATTAGCAAAATAAATAAAATTTAATGGCACATCAAAATAGCCAATCGTTGTTTCGAGGTGCTAATGACTACTTACAATTCTTTATCGGTGCCTAATTTAATTGCAATATCTTGATACTCTTGTTTCGATCTGGCTATCAATTCGGGACAGCCCAGAGCTGTTAATTGGGAAGCAGCTACACGAGAAGCCAAAGTTTCTCCTGGATACGTTACTACTGGTGTTCCTGTCCACAAGACGTCCATGCTTGTGGTATGTCCGTTGCACAATGGAGTGTCCAAACAAACATCGGCAAGTTGACCACGTCTAACATGTTCTTCTTTGGCTGCTACATTACTAAATATAATTTTACTTGCTGGTAAACCGTAGTGCTGTACGGTTGCTTGAATATTTGATTCGCCTACGGCTGGAAACCTTAACAACCAAAGTACCGCATTTGGAACATTTTTGAGAATATTCACCCACATGATTAATGTAACAGGATCTATTTTATACAGTTGATTGAAGTTACAATAAATGATTGCATCTTCTGGAAGTCCGTACTGTTGTCGAGTAGTAATGACTATGTTTTGTGGAACCTCTTCACCTGTAGCTGCTTTGTTATTGGTTTGGGTGGTTGCAAGTCCATTTTGGACCACAACACCATTTAAAGACGTTTGTATTTGACCTGAAGCAATCATATTTTCAATCGGAGTCGTAGTTGGAAGTTCGGCAATTTTTAAACTAATTTCTACAGGTTTTAATGATGCCTGAACTATTTCTTTTATTTCTTTAACGTCAGTATTTTCAACCAACGGTGATAAATCAGTGGCATTTATGATTGCCACATTGTCAGCTAAGATACCACCATTACTGCGATCACTAACAATTAATCGCTCCTTTAAATGGGGAAACATTTGTTTATGATCACCAACAAAATATGTATTAGGCATATAGGCTAATTTTTCACTGTATTGACTATAGAGTTCCATTGGAGATGTTACGATGTCCGTTATTAAATAGTCCATAAAACTAGCGCCACTTGTGCCGGGATAACCAAGCCACATTACTTGGACGGGCGCGGGTTTAAGAGCAAAAATCTCATTACGTGCACCCTTTGTATAGCCGTTCATATTAACCAAAACGTTGATTCCGTCAGCATAAATTCTATCAGCGGCTTTACCATTGCAAGCAACTTGTGATAAATCAATAAAATGTTCTGCTTCTCGAGCTATTTTGCTACGAAATGTGGTACCATCATCTGGACTTAAAGCATAACAAAATATTTCTACTTTATGACGATCATGTAGACCTGGCACGGATTGCATTAAATGAGAAGTAGGGTGGTTGCCAAAATCGCTACTCACATAACCTACTCTCAGGCGACCTTTCAGTTCAGTGGTAAACTTATATGGATGCTTATGTAGAACGTGAATTTTTTCAAGGCATAAGTTAGCATGCCGAGCAGCAATATTTTTTCTGACTTCATGAGTCAGTGGATACAGCATAGAATGATGTGGATGTACGGATGGTAATCGATTTTTTTCAAGCTGATCTGCGACTATACTAACTAATTTTTTCATGCGGTTGTCATAATCAGTCCAGTCGCATACAATTTGCAAACAATGTGCCAAATTGCAATAGGCATCGGGAAAATCAGGTTTCAATTTTAATGCGGTGCGATATGATTGAATTGCCTCAGGAATATTTCCAGAATCTTTATGAATGCTAGCCAAATTGCTGTGAGCATCGGCAAAAGCTGGATTAATTTGAATAGCCCTTGTGTAGCATTGTAGTGCTCCTGCAACATCTTGCATTTCCTTCAAAGTATTTCCCATATTAGAATATGCATCTGCAAACGTTGGTTGTATTCGGATTGCTTCTTTGTAATGCATTAATGCTTCATTAAGTTTTCCTTGTTGCTGTAACACAGAGGCGAGATTGCTATGCGCCGCAGCAAATTCCGGAAATACTTCCAGTGCCTTCAAATACAGACGCGTTGCTTCCTCAATATATCCCTGTTCCCTTTTAATGTTGGCCAAATTATTTAGCGAATCGGCATGCGTTGGACATAAACGTAAAGCTGTGTTATAGCATTCTTCAGCGTCTGCTACCTGTCCCTTTTCTTTAAGAGCATTTGCCAGATTGCAGTAAGCGTCTGGGAAATTTGGTTGCAATTCAATAGCGCGACGATATGTATCGATGGCCAAATCAATAAGTCCTTGTTCATAGTAAACGCAAGCAAGATTTCCATGCACAACTGCATTATTTGGAGATAGATTGAGAGCACGCAAATACGCCGCTACCGCTCTGTAATTAAGAAAGAAATGTCAACATAATTAATTTTTCAAAATTATAAAACAACTTGGTTATATAGTTTTTTAGTCAATACATTATAAAAAAGTAACTATTTAATGTATTTCAAAAACTAACAAGATGATTTTTAATATTATTTTGTTTGTTCAGATATTACAGGGTCTAGTTACCGTAAAATATCCTAACGAAAGTTTCTAGCATTGTTAGTTAATTTGATACAATTAAGTAAAATAAAATTAATCAAGATAATGGCGATTGCCGCATTACGCCAAGTTTTAATGAACGAAAATACCTCGCCGCCGTTAAAATTAATTATAAAATAAATTTTCGCAATTGCATCTTCGAGTTACATTTTATGATCGTCTCAATATGTCCTCAAAGTGCAATCAAATGTCAGACTTTTTAAATTGAACGATTCTACGAATAGAAATTGATACATAAATATTTTTTATTTATAAAACAACTACAGCTGGTTAGGATGCGCACTACCACATCAACAGGTAAACTTTAAAAAAAAACAATTAAAGCAATATCTAAAAACCTTTTGATTTGATTTTTAATCCAAGCAAGACATCCACTTGTAGCTGCTGTTGGATGTCCAGAACACAATGGTGGTTTAGGTTCACGTATTTGAATGATGGTATACACGACCACGCTTTGAAGATCCATAATTCAATCATTGCCACAAATCTTATACTATTTGATAAAAATTGCGTATGTCATACTACACGTCAACGACTTCTTTGAATGGATTTCTTTGATATCTCAACAAGTGCAAATACCTAATATCTAGACGTATAATTTTAATAACGCACTTGAAAGAAACCAAATGACGATGGCATTCAAATGCGTATTACATTCCACATAATATACAAAAATTGATAAAAAAATTTCTGATTTGGAAATATTCCCTGTATTAAGTTATTGTCAGTTCGTATATTTTCAAATAATAACGTATCACTGCTACAGTCATATTGATAAAAATTAAATTGACGAAAAATTGGAAATAGAAAAAATTACCCGAAATTAAACCAATGAATTCAACTTTTTACAATTTCTTTAGATATAGTTAGGTTTGCTTTTCAAAAAAGCCGCATGGTTGTAGCGGAAAGACAAGAAAAGATAGGAAAGACTCTAAAACTATTGCAAACGCTATAGAATCATGATGACAACTGCTGGTAAAAGGAAGCGCCCGGGTTAGTTTCGACGACGGCAACCGTCGCATAGCAACCGGAGGCTGCGCAAAAATAGTAGTATTGCAATTTCCAAATTTTGCTCAATTAGATAAGACTGTAATTTAAAAATGTTCTGCACCTAGAGTTAATTCCGAAACAAAGATACAGAAGTCTTGTTTTTGTTACGTAATAACAAAGGTCAATCCTTATTTTTAGTGTCTAATTAACGTAATAATTCACAGGGGAAATCATTATAAAACCATCTCGACTCTAATTACAAAAGGAATATATTTAAACGTAAACATGAAAACGGCGGTAATTTAAAAATCAATTTTTGTCAAGTAATCGCGATTTTCTGGGTAACACAACTTGAAAATAAAAAAATTTAACTTATGTGCTGTAGCATAACAAACAATCTTATTTCTGACGTAAAAGGTGCACACAATATTGATCAAATACTAAGGGAACTTTTGAACATACAAAATATTACTGAAAACGGTAAATTTAAAATAAGTAACAAGTTGACGGTTTAGTACGAGAAATTAAGGGAAATCAATTTCTTTAATATTTTATACAACATAAACACCATTTCCTTGCGTGTACAATTATTTATATAACACACGTCGTGCATTTTGTATAACATGCAAGAATTACTACTTAATTTTAATACTTCAATTACTTAATTGAAAATCGACTGAACTATAAAGGCAATTACAAAATCGAAAACAAATTCTAATCGTTTATCGATCGACATTAACGACACCTATTACATAAATTAATTGTTTGGCTAATTGATTAATCCTCATCACTTAGAGTTAATACCGCGCCTAAAATTACAATTTTCTTATTGAGCTCTTTAATGAGCTCCTTTGTCTGCCGTACATACAAAAAGTTTAAAAAGCGTTAAGTAAATTAAAAATTTTACGATGATAAAAAACAATATTCCAGTGTACATTTTCATTGTGGAGTTTGTGTCGCAAGTGGGCTCTAGCCTTAAAAAAATATGGCAAACTGTTTATTTATTTCTTTTTATATTATAATATTATGTAGATCTACACATTATACTTTAGTAAACATTAGTGAATTGATTTGCATACAATTGAGTGGCCCTATAGAATAACAAAGTACATGAAAATAGATAGTTTCGAGGTAAACGCAATTAAAGGTTTTAAAGAATTTTTCTTCTGGTATCAATTATATTATTTATATCTAAGTTGATTTACTTTTATTCGGCATAATATCCAAGAGTGTAATAATAAAATATTTTTTTAAAAAATCCTCTAATGCCCGTACTTATAGTCACGGATCAATCCGAGACTCAAAATGATCCTAAAATTACCCAATGAGATTACTGGAATTTAGACCGTATCGTAGCAACAGCTGTTATTTCGAGAATTGATCTCGATGCTTGGTTCAATCCATGACTATAAAGTACGGTCATAATAGTCATGGATTGATCCGAGTATCGAGATCAATTCTCGAAATAACCGCTGTTGCTACGATACGGTGTAAATTCCAGTAATCTCATTGGTAAATTCTAGGATCATTTTGAGTCTCGGATTGATCCGTGACTATTAGTACGGGCAAAAGTAAAAATTTTTTATCGTGGTTTATGAAGTGGAAACATTTTGTAAAAATGTTTTTATAGAAATAACGAAAAAGGCTAATAATAATTAAAACGATTTTTACTTCATTATCTGCAAAATCTGAAATGATATGAAACTTGGCATCACATCAAAAATAATTAAGAATGATAAATCATTTATAGCAAAAATAATTTTCTACCCAAGATATTTCTTGTACCCCAAGCCTTTAATAAACTTTAATACTGGGTGCTGAATGAATTAGCTGAACATAGGAATTTAACATGTAAAAACTTATTTATGCAAATTCCTGATTTCCTAATTATTATTTTAGAGAAAAAATGAAAATGAAAATCATTTCATTCAATGAAATGAAGACAAAAATTTTTCATGAAAAATGACACAAAAATAATGCAAAAATATAAACTACGAATGATAAAAGCATTAGATTTCATTTAGCCTTTACTTGAGAGGGCAAAAATTGCTTTTGAAATCGTTAAAATTTTCATTTATCAGACTGGCCATTTCAGTTTTCAAGGTAATTTATAGAAATTAAATTGAATTTATTTCATGGTCAGTCTGATAAATGAAAATTTTAACAATTTCAAAAGCATTTTTTTGCCCATTTAAGTAAAAGCTAGACGAAATCTAATACTCTTATCATTTGTAGTTTATATTTCGGCCTTATTTTTGTCTTTCATTTTTTCTCTAAAATAATTAGGGAAGCAGAAATTTGCATAAATAATTTTTTACATGTTAAATGCCTATGTTCGGCTAACTCGTTCAGCACCCGGTATATTCTTTAACATTTCAATCCAAGAGATGTTTTAGTCAATTAGCAAATTGACTTACCTTGTTTATTCCATCGAGCCACGCAATTATGATTAGTAATAATTATTTTGTTACTAAAGAACATAATTAGTAACAATAATATAAACAATATACTAAACATTTTGATTATATAACTTAAAAATTACTTTATTTTTATATTAATAGTTTTACTCCATTTTTACGTTACACCTGTGTAGATAGATAACAGTTATAGATAGGTGTAAGATACAGATAAACCTGTGTACAACGTTACACCCAGTAGAACCATTGTTAAGGTTATTGTGTCATGTCAAAACAAAAACTTCTAATAAAAGCAATAATTAAAACAGAAAAGGCGCCCACTATGGCATCCCTAAAACATTAGTTATAATTCAGAAGCTAATAATAGGTAATTTTTATTATGCTCAAAATTAAAAAAGTAATTCTAAAACTAAAAATGTAAAAATAACTATTTATGCAACAGGAGGTAAAAGTAATACTTTCTATAACCAGGCGTGAAAATTGCCCATCCATTCAGAATGAATGAAAAGAATAACTTTTTAAAACTCAAACGACATTCAAAAAGTAGTTACTTTGCAACAGAATTAAAAAAAGGATTTTTTTATGCTTAATTCAAGCAGATTTTAAAACAATTTGTTGCCTCTTTTAATATTTATCGCATAATAGATAATCCCCCACTTGTTAGATAATCCAACTTTAATTGTTTCAAGTTTATCCGACTAACATTGTAAAACTGGTCCGTGTCCCAGGTTCAAAATTTTCTATTTTGACTTTATATTTTATTTAATGACATATCAATATGTTGATTAAAATTATGATAAAAACAATTGGAAATTTTGACCGTGGGACACGGGCATAATAGTATTATAATGTTCAAATAATAACTATGTAGATATTTACCAAAATTAATTTCAATCAAACATAATTAGTTTAACGATGGGTAACAAACCAATCCCATAAAAAAATTGGCAACATAAGAACTACTTTGACAATGAGTGCGTCTTTGTTCATGAAATTAGTTAAAATTATTTTGATATATTATAAAAATCATATAATGACTAAAGCTAATTAACAGTTGTCAATTTCTTGACGGAAATCCCCTCTTCTCCTTCCCGGAGAATAAAGCCCATAAATATTGTCCCCTATTTTGCCGAAAAATTTTCGCATTACACACAGATACCACATTTTTATTTAAGACGGCAGTATTTTTAAACACCCTGAATTACTTATTTTGTTTTACAATATTCGTAATGATTATTTGTATTTCCTACTGCATGGTGAACATTTTCAAAAGTTGTTTTTTTAACAAAACAATTAAAAATTTACGAGCTATTAAAGTATACTATTCGCCTACCTAAAATTAGATTTTCTAAGTTTTCGTTCATTTTATAACTTTTTGCAGGTTATATTATGGATCGTGAATTTGACCATTAGTGTAAGTAAACAACAATACGAAAATTACCTATAATGCACGATTCCGCTGATTAAATTAATTATTTTATGTCCGACTGTATGATAATAACATCATTACAATATCACTTAGCGACCATAAGATAACATTTTATGGTACTAGGCCGTTTTGCTTTATTTATAAAGTAAAACGGCCCCCTGTCAATGTCAATGAAATATACGTCAAAATTAATATTTTATTTTATTTAATTTAATTTAAAAACGATTACATTAATTATTACTTTGATTATAATAGATTACAAAAGTTAGCTTTTAAAGCAATTTCAACGATTTCTTCCATTTTTTCACATAATTTTAATCCAAATTAATAAACAACTTATGTAAACCAGGAGCAATAGAAAAAGCACTCTTCGAAATTATACAATTTTTATTACCTAAATGTCAAAGTAGAAAAATATAAAAGAAAATTTTCTACGGTGCAGTCGAACATAAAGCTATGTATGTCATTTGCACATAATTAAGCTTTTTGGACTCAGCCTATTTATTGGCCTCGCTCGCAAGCTCGCTCTGCCATAAACTGGGCTTCGTCCGATAAAGACCTAAATTATGTACTCATGACATAAATAGCTATTATTTAAATTTCGTAACATGAACAATCAACATTAGAGTATAACCACCCCAATTATTATTTAATTCTTGGAGAACACTACAAACGAATAATACTTGAAGTAAAAGTTTTTCAAGTTACGTAAAATTAAAATATTTTTAAAAAACTTAACAATTAAACTGCATTGTACAAAATATATAGCAGAAGCTGAATAGCTGATTTATAGACAATTTCATATTATAACTTGAAAACGTGTATTACCCGGCCAATTGGAATTATATTGCTTATAATCTTATTTAGAACATACACTCGTCGATTGTGGCAATAAACGTCTGAAGGTAGCTGGAAAAATTCACCCAATTTAGTCGACAATTTTTTTAGAATTCTTATCAACATAACTGTATTTTTATGTAAATGTATGTTTGTGGATTGTTTTTCTCGCACATAGCAAGGTAAAATTTGTATGCAGTAGCAGATGTTGCTTTTGCTAGGCCTAATGCTAATATTATCTTATATCATCGTTTTTTTTTAAGGAAACAGTTCAAACTAAAACTTGACACACCAAATGCATAATAAATTTTAAATATCTCGAATTTTCCTACATTTAATAAAAAGCCACCATCAAACCTTTACAGTAACAAATTCGATTAAAACGAAATATATACAGCAGAAACGCGATTATGATACTGGTAGTTCACAACATTAAGCGATACTAACAACGATGTTATTGGAATACATTATGAACGTCGATGTTGCATAATTATGTTAAAAAATATGAATCCACTTAAGCGTCTGTTTAACAAATTTTAAACAATTATTATCGATGGTATCAATGAAATTCGTATTATAAATGCAATAATTTAATATCAAAAACTTGAGAGAATAACGCCTTCTACTCGTAAGCGCCACCAAAAACCCTCAACTTAAATTAGTGTTAAAATATAAAATGTTAAAGTTCATGATATAGGTGAGGAGTTTTGCGAGCCAATATTAAAAGTTTTTCGCGTGACTGGATTACCGAAAACTAACTTATTAAAGCCATTTACATATGAACACAAAATTAGAATATAATCTATTCATCCTTGCAAATTTCAAAATAAATTAATACCAATGTATTTGATCGAATTAGCTCAAAACCTTTCAAAACCGATCTACATTTTTAATGTATTTTGTCGTGCTTATCATCATCGCTTAAACAAATCGAAAATGCAAACTGAAATGAATTGGAAAACGTATGCTGGAAAAACGCCAACAATGGCATACTTTTAATATTAGGAGTACATTTAAACCTCAATTTTAAACGAACAAATTAGAAAATGTTTTTGTGTGCTCCGACCAATATAAACAAAAAAAAAGATATCAAGAAGTTGCGAAGTTGCCTCAATCATTATTTATAAAATCCACGCTTAAACAATGGACAATTTATTCTACAATATTATGAAAATGAAAAATAAGTGTATGCAATAAACAGTTAAGCATGGTATAAGGCGTTCAATTTCGTTTTCTTCTCTCGAGAGAATTCGATAATTTAAATTGCCTATCAAAAATGTTTTAACTTAAATACACATTGCTTCAAACAGAAAAACTACGTCCCAATTCATTGAACATCTGATCAACTCTGTCAGTTACCTAAAATAAAGTATTTTCTGTGCAATCATAAATTGTATTATAAAAGAAAACGTCGTGTACATCTCCGAACAATAATTTTTTGTAATAAGCTGCGGGATACAATGGAACACTCGGAATAGATTTATCAGGAGAAAACCAAGCGACTTGCAATAAACTGCTGATCGCCTTCAATAAATTTCCCTTGAATGACTGATTTTATATTCTATATCTGCAAGGTTAAATCAAAGCAAACCACAAAAATATAAAAACTCTGTATTAATCATCTGGCGTTTTAAATTAAATTAATCAACTTTCAATTTATTAAATAAGCCCAGCAGAGAAAAATATAAATGATTGTAAATAAGTAGTTGTTTGCGAGATGGAGTCGTCAAAAAGATTCAGGTTACACTTTGTGTAGCTAGTTATGTAATATTTTTCATTATTCTACAAGTTATACAAAAAAAAATTTCAACTATCTTGTGTGTTTGCAAGCACTCGGGAGCTTAAGCCCATCGAGCTTATAACAAATTCCCACTGTTGTGTTGAACAAAATGTTACATTTCTTGCAGAGTCAGATAAACAGCTATTATGCATAGAATGAGAAAAGAAACAATAAACTGAACGAGTAGACAGATTTAATCAGGAATCGTTAAACGAGAAGCCGAAGAATTTTCCCTTTTCCCGCGAGTTGCATGACGTTTAATTTCGAGTATGAAAGTCGTTATTGAAGAAATAAATCAATATATAAAACTTAATCAAGATGAAAATGTATTGTTTAGTAAAATACAAGCTGTCTCGTCGTAAAAGTGTAAATAAGTGTTGCATTTTTTGCATAGAAGTCATCGTAATAGGTTGTTCGGTAATGACTTGCCGGCTTTCCATTGGAGGGAATTTATTGTGTTGTGGGCACGCAAATAAAATCAAATCCTACAACTCGGTATGGCATTTACTACAAAAACGTGTCATTTGTATAGTTTTAATTACAAGCGACAGTCACTCAATCACGGAGTTCACTAACGCCGAAATTCGCGCTGTTTTGTAGTTCTTCTTCGTACAAGGCAACGCTGCACCTGAATCGTATCACAAAATTATTTGTGTTGTGTGAAGTGATGCTGTATTGATTGGAAACACCAAAGAGTGGTTTCAGCGTTTTAGAATCGACCGAGGTGACACAATAACACATGAGCTGTCCACAAAAGCCTACTGGACCTCATTTCCATCTGCGATTTATTGCTAAAACGCAACGAAAAAAAGCAGTTTTTGAAATGGTAGTCAAACTAGAATTTACGACCAGGAAGGTTATGTTGTGTGTTTGGTGGGATTGGAAGGGAATAATCCACCAAGAACTTCTCCCATCGCCATCGGGCCAAATAGCGGTATATCAAACGTCTAAACCGTTTGAAGGAAGCCATTGAACAGAAGCGGTCAGAATTGGCCAATAAGAAGAGATTTGTCTTCTATAAAGACAACGACAGCCCACAATCTGTGGTGACTTGTCAAAAACTTCGGGAACTTGCGGTCGGAATATTTTAATTTGCCCGCTTAATATTGCTTCATCACATTACTAACACTTTTTGGCCCTGCCAAACTCTCTTGGCGGTATAAAATTCAACAAAAGAGAAGACTGTGAAAACTACTTGTTCCAGTTTTTTGCCAATAAAAACAAGGGCTTTTACGAAAAAGGCATAATGAAATTACCTTCTAAATGGCAACAAATCATGGATTTGATCTACTTCTGTTAACCCCAAGGTATATTAAAGCATTAAAAATCATATTAAAACTGGCAAGTCATTACGAAACAACCTTATATAAGAAAATACGTCTTTTCGCATAAAATTATATAAAATAGTATACTATTGATTTTATTTTGTTGTTGTTACAGCTTTATTGCAGGGGTACATGTACATGAACTCTTAATAGGTATAAGGTAATAAAACGTTATACCGGAGTCGTGATTGTTTGGGTTATAGTTTACTCTAATGTAATTAACTATTTACCGAGAAACTTGGATATAATTCTAGACAACAACTAGGTAACGGTAAGGGGCGAACGCTATAGTGGCCATCGGCGAATCTCTAACTGGGCAGGTTTAAGTTTCACCCGAACTTAAAAAATCCAATGATTGTTAGTATCTTGTTAAAAAGAGATATGAAGCAGACTTGCACGTAGTATATATTTTTCTTGATATATTAAATTTATAAATATTGTTATAATAATTATATTACATTAAAACGGAGTTTATTTTTATAAGCCAAAAATGTTCAAAAAAAGCAGATTCTCTCTGTCAAATCGAATTTTTAGAAACCACGTCGTACTGAAAGAACTTTACATAAATAATATCAGCATAAATTTCCAAGTTTTCTGGTTACGACAGGTTTATACAAGTGTTTCTAAAAAAATTCAAGTTATTTTTCCTAAATTACATAGGTTATCTAGAAATAAATTTAAATTAATTGTTCGCGCCAAATCTTTAAAATTAGAATTTGCATTAAGAAATAATAAACATAATTAGAGTAAATAATTAAATTGATGTTTAAAATATTCTTTCAAGAACTATTTTTAACACCATTCATCGTTTCAACACCCAACTGCTAATATTATAATATATTTTATGATGTGGCTTCCATACGCAAAGCAGATACTATATAAGTAATTTAAATAATTATTTATGTGATGATTTCTAAGTTAACTTCTAATATTGGAACGAAAAGCACTTGTAATCTAAAAATTTGTTAGATAACGAACACGAAACACTAAATTACTATTTGTCGATAATTTCAAATTTTTACAGCGCGCACGACTTATTTATTTGGTTGCCAAATAAAATCTAATGTCTGGATGACCATGTCCTCCTAAACTGCGTGGTGGAGATTTTAAAATATTTGTTTAATTAATATATTTTGAGTGAATGCCAACAAAACACTGATTTAAATCGTGACGTTTAAAAATTTTCAAAAATTTATACAGAAAATATATTTAAAATTACTATAACTGAATCGCGCACGTGAATATAGTAGGAATGTTGTAAGTTTTACTAAATTCGAATAACTTATTACATTTTCTTTATTTAAAAAAAAAAATGCTTTTAACATTCATAATATCAACTTTTGTTTTTATCAATATATAATTTGTTTCCGTCCATTTCCGTAATAGAAATTTAATTTAAAAAAAAAAACGTTAAAAAAATTTTTTATACAGTCTTTTCGTTGACGTAACTATCGGTGTGCAATAACAAGGGCGCAAAAAATGGTATCATATTATAATTGATTTTTATAGTTGATATATATTTTAAACATGAAATGAATTCGCTTTACGATGCCGAAATTTAAAATTTTTTACACACCAATAAGTTTCATCAAATTAATGTACGCAACCTTTAAAAGCAATAATATAGGTATATCGGTAATTTCAAGAAAAAACTTGAAGAATTGGGACGAAATTATACAACATCCGTTATAAGTAGGATGAAATATCTATTTTGAACGATTTTATTGATAAACAAATAACTTAAAAACATCAAGCAGTGTTTAAATTTTGTCTTTTTGAGTGTCAAAAATTACGTAATAATTTAAAACTTTTCAGTTTAAAAAGATAACATCGAAGTAAAAACTAATTAAATAAATTGGGATTGTAATTGTAAGCCATATTAATATATTATTCAAATTGAATATTATAGCAGTTAAGTTGATAATTTTGCATGTTCTATAAAAAAGTATATATTATATTATTATACTTCTCAATATTTTGCGCAGAAACATGTTTCGAGTGTCTGCGCCTTGTGGTTTTTTTTTATCTGCGCCAAGTTGTTTACGAAATTGTGTAGTTTAATACAGGCTTTAAATATTATTCCAAGTGGACCAATTTAAGAAACACTTAAAAAATGTTAGCGTCCCTTAAATTATTAAGCTTCACTTATTTCCATTGCATCACTGAATTAAATGAATTAAATTTAAGCCTAAGAAATTGACCACTTACACTGTTGCAGCACCTCAAATTTCAGAAATTTGTGATTAATGTTAGTATTAAATAATAAATTCATAAAATATCACTTAAATTCTTAAACAAATGCGGTGTTCCTAAAGTTATGAAAAGCTTAACAAACCTTCACTTAATGTGCGAACGAGTATTTTTAATACTAAAAAAGTAAATAGTACTTATTGGTATAAAAATATTGGCAAATATCAAATATAATTTTTTAACTGTTTTATGTAAAATAGCAGTTGTTTTTGCTACGATACAGTCTAAATTCTAGTTATCCCATTGGTAAATCCTATGATTATCTTGAATCTCGGATTAATCGTGACTATTAATTTTTTACAATACTACCATGCTAAGTACAAAAGTGGATCAAGTTGGTATAACCTTATATCTAGAAGCATTATTACCAACAATCGCATTGGAAATAGCATTGTACCAGGTTTTTCCGACTATTGTAAAATCGTCCCTAAAGGATCCTGCACAATTGGTCTCTAACAGTAACGAGAACAGAAACGGGAACGGGAGCAGAAACGAAACGAATCGTTGGTTCACAATAAACCAGAACGGGAACAGTAACGACAGCTACTATGTTTCAAGTTTTGATATATGTAGATGTTTGGACAAATGGCATAATTAAAATATATACTTTCCTCGTGTTATTTACGTTATTTGTTTATTCTTTATCGAAAATAGTTCATTCTACATAAATAATAAATATATTATTTATTTAAAAATGTACAATACTTCGTTTTATATTTTCTTTTAATTACTTAGACGACATAATTTTCAAATAATATTTTAATTTTGACTTCCTGATGATGAATATCTATATTCGAAACATGTCGTCTAAGTAATTAAAAGAAAATATAAAACAAAGTATTGTACATTTTTAAATAAATAATATAAATTAACTTCGATAGACAAATCATAATTAATAATAAATATAACTTGAAAAATTTCGTGTTTGTGTATGAACTGACAGTTAAATAATAATACTCAAATTTTATTATGTGGAATTACCAATATAATTATTTAATAAAATTGCCAGTGATTCACATTTAGTATTTCAAAACCACAGCAGTAAAGATAAATCGTTTCTGTTCCTGTTCCCGTTTATTGTGAACGGAGCCACCTGAATACATGTATTTTAACTCTTTACCGTTCCCGTTTCTGTTCACGTTACTGTTACGGATCAATTGTGCAGGAGCCTTAAAGGTCAATTTCATAATAAAAATTAACAGGGCATTAAAATTTAAAAGGCGACTTAAGACAAAACAGACCAATAAAACAATCATCAGTTTTGTTTTAAGTCGCCTTTTAAATTTTAATGTCCTTTTTTACTTTTTAAAAACTTTTATTATGAAATTGGCTCTAACCAGCATAATTTTAAATCTTGCATAGCAACTAACAAAACTGACACTTTGTTTCAAATGATAGTTACTATGCCAAATTTAAAATGAAGCTAGTTAATGGCCCCATATTTGACTATGCATTAGTATGTAGTAAATCCAAGCATAAAAAACTGTAAATAAAAATTTAATCAAGTATGAATAATGCTGGAATTATTAAATCCTTTACATTTAACTTCACCGCCGCAGCACCGGCCTTGTTTGTGGACAATAGGGAAAATTAACACACTTCCCTGCATTCAATGCATTGTCATCAACTTGATGTCAATTCTTACATACATTTAGGCTCACACATAGTTGTGTACCTCCAATAGGCGTACGAAGCGCCATCTCGCAGAGCACTTTATACATATCCGAGAAGTAATAATATGTAATGACAGATCTGAAATTGCAATAAATACAAATTTTTAAGTTGAAATTATTCAGTTTTTATCTTTTAGTCGTTGCTTTCTACGTCATGCAGTTTAAAATTTCAGTATTATTCAATACTTGATTATGCTTTTACTTACATTTATACTTCAGTTAGATTTTCTTCTTATACAATAATATTGTATAAGAAGAAAATATATAACTATTATATAACATAACATCTTATAATAATATAACATTGCATTTTTATTGTTTTAACCTTTTAATCGCAACTTATATTTTAAAATACCTGTGTGAAATCCACCATAAGAGCTCTTTCACACGAAGCGGATGACAATGAGACTTTCTTTAATGGAAAGAGCTCTTAGGCTGATAGTGTTTAAATACAAAATTGTTTAGTTTAGATTTTAGCTATTTGGGTTTTTGACGATAAAATAGCATATTACTGGCAATTACATGATCTCATTATATCAAAAAACCAGTATTTTATATTAAAATCAAGATTTCGTTCAGATTTAAAAATAAGTGGTTCAGTTAATGTCGCTTAATCCTACATGAGCCAGTATAATAAAATCATGCAGTAATTTTAAATGACGAGTGTTCAGCGCTTACCTGTCAAAAATCCTTGCTTCTTTGAGTACGTTTCCGAGATTGATGTAGGCATCCAAAAAATTAGGATCTAATGCTACAGCTTTTTCAAAATGATGAATAGCTAGCCATATTTCACCTTGTGCATTAAATACACATCCTAAGTTACTCCATGCCACTGCAAAGTCAGGCCGTGTTTCTATGGCCTTCAAGTAGCAAGCCTAGATGAAACCAATTATTAGTATAAAATCAAAGACAGCTTTGTCTCATAAACAATCCAAATACAATTGAGGGACCTCTCTGGCAGCATAAAATTTCGCAGAGCGCAAAAACGCACACAAATCTGCAATCCGTTACCAGTCAATCATAGGACATGCAGTCATTGCAAATATGTTTTGACTCAATTGGCAGGTATCCAAGTGTAGGATAAAAAAATTATGTAATTTACGCATTATAGCACAGCCTTAATCATGTATACAATCTACGAATCATATTCATAAAACACATTGTAAAATTACGCGCACGCTTTGACGCAAAAGAGAGGCCCCACTCCGTTACCTAAAAACAAATAGACATCTTAGCTAGCGGCGCTTGCGTACATTACCTGACATTACGCCCAAAGTATACCAATACTGTTCCACTTGGAGGTGCGCATCTGCAGTCACATACCTGTATTATTATACACCAATAATAATACATTAGTAATCTTTTTAAATCAAAACATCTGCCAGAAATGAACATCACCAATCAAAAGTCAATATTAACTGAATTTGTGCTAATACATTTTGTATAGCGTCGTTATGAATAGGATATAATAAAACACCAGATATTATTTCACTCACTTAAATAATTTCTAACGTTTGCTCTGCATAGCTGTTGGAAATAATTTAATGCTAAAAAGTTATTTAAGCAAATTGAAAAACACTGTACTAAGAATTTTCTTATATTCTATTATTTTAAATAAATTAATGTAACCCAGGTTGGTGATAGTCTTTCATTAATAATTAATCTTTCATCTAAAAATGGATAAAATTGGTTAAATGTACCTGGAATCGAAGTGTCAAGTAATTATAGCCCTTAATGTATGCAAAAAAATACTTTTTTAAATTACGCCTATAAACTGTAACAATAATTGAATAAAAAAAAGAATATATATATTGATAAGCTATAATTACAAAATCTTAGCAGCGGCTTAAACTTACATAAAATAATGAAAGTGTTTTGGCAATTCATTTTACAAAATTTTGCTTCTAAATTTTTGCATGAAGGTGTGTCACTTTTCTTTAATAAATGCAAGTTTATAGATAAAACACTTACGAAGTTTGGAGAAATGTCTCAACAATAATGTTCAAACTTTTGAAATAAATAACTGACTATAATTATTACTTCATGTCAAAATCAGAGAATTAACGTGTTATTTTTTAACTTTTTTGAAAATTATTACATCCTTGAGGGACATATTATCTTGGAATATTAAAACTTTTTTGTTCGAAAGACAACAAAAGTTCACAAAGGGAAATGACAATGATTATTAATAGCAATAAGCTTTTAAAGCAATTGTTTTTCTAATATGTAATTTCAAAGTACAGTAAAACTTCGATATAACAGCCATCGATGCAACAAACCTCGCATATATCGGACAAGAACTTCGAATATATTTTTCAGAAGGTTTTCATTACGAACAGGAAATTTAGAAATTTTTACTTATAATTTTACATTTAAATGTTTAAAACATAAAATACACTAGATACAATAATAAGCCGATGTACTAATATTTTCATGAGAAATAACTTTTCGTGATGCATAATAATGAAAAATTATAATAATAATAAGACTGTTACAGCTAGTAATCCAATAGTGAATTATAACAATCTCCGTGTGCACGCCGCGGAGATTGCTATAATCTAGGTAAGAAACTAGCAATAACAAAGGTGAAATCAGAATCTCATGGAATATATGCAAATTAATTAATTTGTCCATTTTTTAAATACGCTTTTGAGAAATTCACTACTTTATTTTATTATTTGCAACAGATTTTCAACTTTATCAGATACCTCCTTGCCCAAAATTAGTCTGTTATATAAGGTTCTATTGTAATTTGTTCAGCCAAATTTACACATTTTTTATTTTAAGTAAAGCCTATCGACAACTCGCTTTAAAAATGCTCAGTGGGTATAGAAAATAAAAATTGCGACTTGAATTTCCAGCAATATTATTTTAGAACTAAATAGCTAATTTAGGTAACATTTTGTTAATAAAAAAAAACTAACGTATGACTAGTGAGTTAACTCTGTGACCCGCACTACTGGTATACTGGTAAGAAAGATATAAAAATCAAATTAGGATATAAATAAATTGGATAAAAATATTGAAGCAATTATAATAGCAGCAGCGCCATAATTTCTAACAACGTTACGCGATGTTTTGCACATGAAAGATAAATGCAGCATACAAAAAAAAATGTAATTGAAACATTTCTCTTATAAAATAGAATAGTTAATGATAGGCTAATTAATTGGCTAAAATTTCTAATTAAAATAAAACCAAACCTAACTACTACAAAACTACTACGCATTGCATGGTCATTATCAATCTTTGTTGTTGTGCAATCAACAAAATACACCACATAATAAATCAGCAAGATTATTTCATGTCTTTGATAACAACCATAAGAAATATACATTTTGATAATAAAATTTACGCCACAAGCTCTCTTCTCTGCCATGTCCCTCCTATTACGCAAAATATTTAAAAAATAATCAGAAATTGATTTTCCAACGACAAAATATAGTATTCGTATTTAACTTGAACATTGCAAAGATATTTTATTGCAGAAGTAAATCAATTTAAGAATACTTGGACGCAGCAATTTACGCCGAGCGCAACAAGAAATTTCAGCCAATTAAGTGCATTAATATTTTTTTAAATTTGTGTTCCGTGCTATAGAAGTAAAAACTGTTCTATTTTATTTTTAACTATCGCATTTTTTACTTATCAATGTAATTATTATTATTATGTATTTATTCATTGTAGATTGACAATTTATCATTGAATTCAAGTAAAATTACATTATTTGGTAAAAAATACGTTAGCATGATAATGATGTGGTAGGATAGGAGTAGAAAGGTTAAAAAACAATTCAAAAACCACATACCTTTGCTTCGTCCAATCTGCCTAAAGCTTTAAGTAAATTACCTAAGTCGCTACGAACGCAGTAGAGCTCCTGAAAAAAAATTAAAAATCAAATTATTCTGTTTGTTTATCCGTGATATTGTAAAAATTATTCATAATGACTTTAATAAATAAATTAGATATAGTCCAAATTATCACTGGATTATTTTTTATTTTAATAAATACATGTTCCAGTTAATTAAAACCATCGTTCAGTATTTTTTATGTAAAAGGTTGAGATTAAAATTATTAACAAATAACCTGACGCCATATTAAAAACAAATATCAATGAGAGGTCCTTCTATTAATCTAGTTTCCGATTTATTTGAAACCAAAAGATGATTTTGGCAGTTGACAAAATTTATTAAAATCAATAACTTCAGTAAAAGAAAATTGAAAAACAAATCAATTTCATTACAAATTTTATTGTTTTATTACTTAGAAATTTCATTAGGAAAATTTTGGGAAGAAATATACACTTTCTCGCATAAATTATTTTTATTTTAGGGCTAACCAGTTTCGTGACAGTAATTCACATCATCAAAGCATCATCCATTAGTCAATTAAACTAATTCAATTAAAAACTCGACCATGATCTGTCATACACACTCAAATTACTGAAGTTGACTAAAATTCACTAAAACTTCGAATCGTTAAACCAAATCAAAACTAGTGAACAAACCAAGAAAACGTAAATCCCAAGATAAAATTAAACAACATGTTATTTTTAATTTTATTATTTCAATAATCAAATATAATCGATGCATACCCTATGAGCTTTAATAGAATAGTTATATATTTCAAGACAGAAGAAATTGCAACACAAATAACCAATGAACACAAATCTATAAAAATTGGCAATCTGGTGATACCAATAAGAAAATTAATATCAAATGCAAAGCGAATGATCATACATGTACCAGCTTACATTCCACATGAAAAAGTTAGCGAAATACTCAAGATAAATAAAATCGAAACATTATCAGCCATAACGCACATAAAAATTAGTAATAATACCCTCATTTCACATATAAACAGTGGACGCAGGCAAGTTTATATACTACCTAAAGATGAAGAAAAAATCCCAGATAGTATAATCATTGAATACAACAATGAACAATGCAGAATCTTCCTTACATCCGAACAATGTGAAATATGTAAACGTTACGGCCACAACAAGGATAGTAGTTGTAGAGATACTACAAAAGATCCCCTAATAGAAAAATGCACTAACCTAAACTCAATAAATAGCCAACAAAAAAGAACACCTCAAACAGAAGAATCAAACAACAACCAATCAAACACCCAATTAGATGAAAATATGATATTAGAAATCCCAGAAACCAATCAAAAACATGACGAAACCCAACTAATAGAAACCCAAAAAAAAAAAACCAACAAACGAACCATGCCATCAAGCTCCAGGGAACTCTCGCCAGAAACAATAGGCATGACATCCTCAAAAGCGCACATGAATAAAGCAATAAAAATAGATAATAACACAAAACCAATACAAGAAGAACCATTTAGATGCCCTAAAACACCAAAAATAAATATACCTAAAAAACAGCAAGCTGCCAAAAAAAGAAAGAAAAAATGAGGAAACCAAAATAAATATGACCACCGAAGAACAACTCAATCCAATTAAAGAAGAAATAACAAAAAATCCCACACATTACGAATTCACGTATGAAAATTTCGAAAATTTTTATAAAGAAATTTGTAGTTCCACTAAACCCCTTGAAGTTGCACAAAAATTCAATACAAACGTAGAAAATACAATAAATATTTTAAAGGACTTCAAAGTTCTTTTACAAAATTCAAAAACTAAAAACAGATTCACAAGAACAATAAATAAAATCACTACAACACAAGAAAAGGAAACGAGAGAAAGTCTTTTCTCATCATCAAGTCAGGACTGCAATGAGTAATCCACACATCAATAAAGAAAATAATGCACACACAAATACAAGAAATAAAAATAAAGAAAAAGACCAACAAACACCAAACGTAAATATAATTCAATGGAATCTAAATGGATTCTATACCAGATTACCGAATATACCGAATACAATAAACAAAGAAGAGACAATGAAATATCGCAGCAACTAGGAGAAGTACTAAATCCAGAAAACAAAAACATTACTAAATTAATAAAATATCTCAAAGACATTGATATGTTAACAAAAATATAAAATAATTATGATGTAAATGTAGGTGCTAATAACCTAGTTGTTGATGCACGTTTTGGGAATATAAAAAAAAAAAAATATTATTTTTCATAATCAATTATAAAATTTCGTCCCTACCTCACTACATATACGGTTTTATTTTACGGAAGTTTCATCTTTTAACCCTGACACCCCCACTGAAGTCAAAATAATTTCAAAATAGAACTCCATTATGTATATTGTACTGGTATGATGTAAAATGTATTTCAAATATATCAATAAAATCAATATCTTTTTTGTATTTTGAAGTATTTTAAATACTTTGAATTTGAGAATTTGGTAATAATTTTTGATTCAAGGAACATTTAGAAAATTTCCATGCTCTTGGCTTTTCAACTAATTACCGCGATAACCAAATTTTGTTGAAAAAAACAAGCTTATCTGATAAAAAAAAAACTAGATAGTGATGAAAATGACTCATTAAAGAAAAATACAGCAAAATCTTCAATATTTATGTAAAATTTTAACTTCTTACTTTTTACTAAATACAAATAAAGAAGGCCCCTCTTCTAAATTTATGTAGATAAAAGCTTAGCAAAATTAAGCAAATTGCAGGAGAATAATTTCAAAAACCTGCTAAAAAATTTTTTTTTGATATGGAAAACGTTATATAAATTATATTTCTTCCCTATAAATAAATCCCATTGTAGAAAGTAATAACTATGTTCTGATTGGTTAGAACAGGGGTGGCAAAGTGTTTTTGATCTACGTGCCATTTCTGGAATGAACTTTTTATTAGCTTATTTACTTTTTTTATGGAATGCTACAATTTGTGCAAGTTGTGACAACTACATAGTTGGTTTTCAATCTTAACAAAATGATTAAGGGAAACAAATAAATATCTTTTGGGAGGCACCCACTAAGAAAAGAAAAACCCTAGAAAGGAAAAATGATGCATGTAGCATTTTCTTTATTTATCTTCAATCAAAAAATTGATGGAAGTAGGTAAGTAGAGGCGGTTCCTTTGGTAATAATCCCATAAAATATTAAAGTCAAATCTGAAAGGGCGGAATATAATATATTATATAAACATAAACGTGAAATGGCGAAAAAATAAGTTAAATAAATAATGAATTATAAATTAAAACTGTTCCACCATTGCCTTGCCATCTTGTCATATGTTAATTTGACTTCTACTATTTTTTATACATTAAAAGCCCCTTTAATTACTTGATAATAAATGAACCAACCAAGTTTTAATTAAGTTTAAAAATTAAGTTATCATTATAAATCCTCTAGAAAGTTTAATAAAACTGTCCAACTTTTGACTAATGTTTTCAGAAAAAATTTGTGGCTTTGGAGTGAGTTGACGTATTTCTAGCACAATTTTCAAGAATCATGACCGAAGAAAACATGTCTTATTCAGGTAATTTTACTATTAAAATAATTTACTTAGAAGTCAATTTAAATTCTGTTAATGAAATCTTTTGCAATGATTTGAATAACACATAGTTAATGCAAACAATCAAATAATCAGTCTGACTAAATCAATTTGTTGTCTCTAGTTGAAAATAATTTTAGCTTTTGGCAAAACATGCATAACAAACCAATCAATAGAAGTAAACCGTAATTTTTCGATTTTCAATTGTGCATACAGGTTTCAATTATCTGGCACTTAAATTTGCCAATTTGCAGTAATCGGAATCGTTTGCTTCTATTCAACACCCTTAATGAATTTTAAGAGCAATGCTATTATTTTAGAATAACTGGCAAAGCCTGTGAATCGTTATTTTAAATTATCTTGAAAGCTTACATAATTTACTTTTTAACTATTATGTACAAATTCAATTTAACATTGTGTAATCATAAATGACAGCAAAGGTTGATAAATATTTTAACATAAATAATTCTATAAATAGCAACAATTTTTTTCTTAGAATCGGGTCATAATATCAAGAGTGCAAAATCTAACGGTAGATAGAACTAAATAACAATAAGTTCAAAATGCTTTCTTATTTCAAAGTAATATGCATTTTAAAAATCATATGATATAACAAGAGCTTCTATGCAGTATAATTCCATTAATAATAATATTTGATTTTGCTATTTTTATAGTAAGCAAGTTATCTAGGGCAGAAGTGCATTTTTAGCAACAAAGTAAAGAAACTTGGACATTGCATAATTATTATAAAAAAAATACGTACTGGATTATATTGTAATGCAGTAATGTAAGCTTGAACTGCTTGTTCCATATCCCCAGCTGCGACTAATGCAGCTGCTAAGTTTATATATCCATCGATAAAATCAGGCTTTAAGCGAACTGCATGACGATAATTGTCCAATGCTTCTTGAAGCTGTCCACGTTCCTTATAAACATTACCCAAATTACTGCAATCAACATTAAGTGTTACTACTGCCCTCTAAAAATCACATGTTCGTTAATACCTGTAAGCTTCTGCGAGTAATGGATTTTGCTTAATAGCTAAACTACTAAAGTGTGCCGATTTGTCTAGCCGACGACACTGAAAATGTATACTGGATAATAGGAGCAAGACTCCTGTGTTAGTTTGATCTTGTCTCCATAATTGCATACAATGTCGTTCTCCATTGTCATAATCTCCAGCTTGATATTCGCGATGTGCAAGTTCCAGAAGTCCTACATAATAATACAAAAAAGAATTAAACTTAAATAAAACGGAGAAATTATAAAATGGCGTAATGGACAACAACTCACCCACAGACGAAATTGGTTGTAAATCATTCATTTTAAGAAGCACTTGATTGCCTGTAACTGCAACAGCAGAAGCTGCGACTCCGTTTAGGGCTTGATTTTGTGAACTACCAACGACTTGTTGTGCCTGCATGATGAAGAATACCAGTTTTTTTTATTAAAATTCACTCAAAATTCTGCAATGACGCTGCCACTTTGTACTACATCGATTCTGTCTAGAGCGTCTAGAGTAACAAAAGCAGCCAAATAAAATAACAAAGATAGCAAAACTAGCAGACAGCTATCGCTATCCTTATCGATACATGTGATTGGCTAGAACTTGTGGAAAATTTTCGGAAAATATAAAGGTACTACGGAATATTACAGGATAAAAACCGGAATTTGTATTAAATTAAACATATTTGTTTAACTTACCGGTCACAGTCGACTAATATTATCTAACAATTCCTAAATTTGGTATCGTTAATTATTATCCTTCGCACATCACTAATTGACAGGAAATTCACAAATTACCCGATAGACCTTGAATATCCCCCCGTCAAAACTTGTTTGTTCGATCCAATGAGATAAAATTATACCATGTTCTGTCTCTTTTTAAGAGCCTGACCATTAAAATTCTAGTGACATTTCGTGTTTTAGTGTTATTTAGATGACGCGGCCATAACCGTAAACTCGCTCGAGTTACGACCTTCGATCTTCCCATTTCGTTTTAAAAGTTTGCATGATCTGCACGCTCTTATCGTTCTTTTCATTATTTTCTCAAGCAATGGCAGAAGCACGTGAAAGGACTTTTATTATGATCAAGCCGGATGGCGTTCAACGCGGGCTCGTAGGAAAAATAATTAAACGATTCGAACAAAAAGGATTTAAATTAGTTGCTCTTAAATTTACTTGGGTAAGTAAGTTTTCAATGTTAAGTTGGAAAAATCAATGGCATTTCGTGCGGTCATTGCTTTATATTGATTGGAAACGATCGATATATTTTTTTTTTTAAATTACCACACGCAATAAAAATATATAAATTAGAATTATTATTTTGTAGGCTTCCGAAGAACTTTTAAAGAATCATTATGCAGACTTGGCTGGAAGACCATTCTTCCCTGGTTTAGTTAAATACATGGGCAACGGTCCAGTAGTACCAATGGTTTGGGAAGGCTTAAATGCAGTCAAGACTGGACGCGTTCTTCTTGGTGAAACCAATCCAGCCGACAGTGCCCCAGGTACCATTCGTGGCGATTTATGTATCCAAGTAGGCCGCAACATTATTCACGGATCTGACTCTGTGGAATCAGCTAAAAAAGAAATCAACTTGTGGTTTACCGAAAAAGAAGTTATAGGCTGGACTCCTGCCAACGAAAGTTGGGTTTATGAAGATTAAATAATTTAAATTAAACAACACAGACCAATAAATATTTTATAACATCATCTGTTGCTTTTTTGCATACCTTTCCCTAATCCAATAATGAAGCCTTAGCACAACAATCAATTTATTTAAGGGAAGTATGTTATAAGAGTTCAGTTTAAATTATAATTCTAGGTTTTATAATAAATTTAAATTAGGTAATCCAGAATTGAGAAGCTTGATTTAAAATTGGTTGTCCTTCTTTAAATTTTTCTCCGTTTTCTAAATATATTGGTGTAAACTCCCTGTAAGCAAGGCAAACCCTGCGTTGACAAATATCTTCTCTTAATATTTGATGCTCCCAATCGTAACGTGCAGAATTATATAAAACTAAAAGAGACCGATTTGGCATTGGAATTCTAACAACAGGCGAGTCTTCGTTGCAACAATTTTTGATTTTGTAGTAATTGCTTGTATCGTTAAATTGTCCTGTTTCGTCTAAGACTGAAGGATATTTAGCAACAAAATCTAAATTGTATCTTGAAAATTTAGCATTATAAGTCATTGTTAAAACTGAATCTGACAATAAATTTACAGTTACAATTCGTTCACCCCATACCCAACAATCGTCTATGTGAGGATCAATCGAAGCTCCACGTACTGCATCGTACTCTAAAGAACATTGTTCTATTGTTTGAAAATCGTTCAAAATTGGAACCTCTTTGAATTTTTCTTGGACAAACTGTGAATATTTAGGAAAACCTTCAAATTTTCCTAAATTTAATTTTCGTTTCTTAAAATTACATTTTGGACCGTAATTTTGTTTTCTTCTCCCACTTTGAGATAAATCCCAAGGCAATCCATCAACACCTTTCAGCAACTGTTTCTCTTCTTCTTCCGAAAGAAAATTTAATTTAATGTAAACTCCAGAATATTTTAGCGGTTTTCCTTCGTGATGAGGATGTTGTCGACAAACATCCTCCACATTCCAACCCTTCCATGCACAATTACACTGTGGGCAGTACACATATGAATCGTTTGCTTCATTTACAACATTATTAGTAATCAACCCGTACTTTTCTTCACATATTAAACAAGTTCTGCACCCCTTGCAGCCACAACTTCGTGGTTTATCCATATGTTAACTTGGTATAAATTGAGGTTATGTTCCATCAAGGAAAGTTGGTAAATATTTCTTTAATCTGCAACAATAGAGTATTACATTAATTAACGATTATCTGAATCCACTTATCTAATATTAATTTTCACTTACCCATATGTAGTTAGTAGCTTTTAAAAAAATAATGGTTAAGAGGTTGCTTGATTTCAAGAAAGGGAAGTGTTGTCAACAGGTGGCGCGATTATTCATATGTCTTAAGCTGAATATGCAATAGCGATTTTTGTTTAGATTGATTAAACTTAAATTGTTTATTGAAATTTAACCAATCAAAACAAAAATCGCTAGTGCATGTATTCAGCTTTACGGTGGTATTACACCATGTAGTTTATTGTGCTAGAAGCTGTACAACTCTTGCGTAGAATAAAGCACACAGCGCTCAAACTTGCCTCAAACACTATAAACGTTTTTGCGTAGTAGTTGTACAACTTCTGCAATAAACTGCATAGTGTAAATCAAGTCATTACAAGTCTTGTATACTATTACTACTGTTAAAATAAAGAAAAAATAGGTAAATATAAATTTATTTACAATTACAAAGTACAAAACCAATATGAACAAAATAACCTGATTTTACCATTCAACATCGTTTTCATTACATTAGTACAACATAGATTAATAAAAATATATTACAAACATCTTGTTGTGCTTACCCGGCATTGTCACATCTAATAAAATTTATGTTTCGATTGGGTCAGAATTTTTGTCTTTCAGTGGAATCTTTTAATTCGAAGAAAATCAGGCTTTATACTTGGTACATAAATTAGGGTTCTGTTTTAATCTTTTTACTTTTTACATCTTCAATATCGTAATTGACAATACTCGACCTCTTCCGCTTCTTTGTCGTTTCAGTTTCATTTTTAAAACCGAAACCTTTTATCATATTTTCAACTTCGGAATCATAAAAAATTTCTTTTTTAAAATTAACTGTTGAAGAATCTGTTCCTGTACTACTGCCACTTTTATTCCATATTTTTTTAATATTATAATCTACACTGCATATATTATTACTGCTAGCTGAAATGTTTTTACTATCAATCAAGTTTTCTAAATTTAAAGGTTTGTCAAAGTCATAACTAATGTCATCATTTTCTGTAGCATTGTCATCATTATGTTCTTCTAATTTGCGACATGATTTTCTATTTTTTTTTGAATTTTTATCGTTCTCATAATTTAAAACTTGTCCGATTATCGAATGCTCCTTCTTTTTTTCTTTCTTTTTGATATCTTCTTTGTTTTCTGTTATTTTTAAATTATCTTCATCTAGAGATATTTCTAATTTTGTTATTCCACTAATATCTTCCTCCTCTAACAAATTATTCCCTTTACTTCTTCGTTTTTTCTTTTTTGTACCATTTTCAGTTGATGTTGTATCTAAGTCATTATTTTGAAACGATTTTTCACGCTTCCTTTTATGTTTCTTGGAAGTTTCAACCTCTTCAGCACCATTTTCATGTGTAAAATTAAATTCTACCGTTGAAGAATCTTCTTCTTTAGTTTTCTTACGTTTTTTCGCTTTCTTATCAAGGGTTTCTTCTGCTGCTTCATTATTATTAACACTTTCTTCGCACAAATCTTTATTTTTCTTTTTTTTCTTCTTCTTTACTTTTACTTGGGAATCATCTGGCTCAGAATCCGTATCAAATTTTATCTTAGTTGACTCATTAGTTTGATTTTCTACGATGCAACTAAAGTAAGATAACATTAGGAACTCAAACAATATGGAATTTAATATAGTAATTACTTACATTAATTCTGCTCTTATATGTGGTAACCTAGCCTCATAATTAATAAAGTTTATACGTAATACAACTTCTTGACCAATATCGACTTGCTCTCCTAACCAGTTGTCGTCTGATTTTGGTTTTGGTATCGACACATTGAATGTGTTATAAATCAAAACTCCCACGTGTCGAGAACTATATTTATTGACAACGCCGTTTAATACTTTATTAATTTCAGGTTTAAAAATATAAAAATCAGCTTCAATGTCCATATGAATATAAACGTATTCTCGGTTGACCACACTTTTGGTAGGCAATATTTTAATATTCTTGTGTGCCAACAAAACACCGTTGTACCTATAAAAAAAAAAGAAATTTTGATAAAATTCAAGTAAATCGTTCAGCATTCCAAGCCTTGGAATATAAATTGTTTGAAAGAAGACTAGTAATTTTTATCGTAGTCTCCATAATAAAAGTTAAAATAATGGGAGTATAATATACGTACTTTTTACTATATTTCGATATTCCCAAGTCCAAAATGGATGTTAAACTTTCCTTAAGGTTGTTCAAATGATACGGTAGTAGAGTCACATGTTCTTTATGTTTTTTATATACCTCTACACATGAATTTTCATCATCCAGTAAGCCATCCAACAGTTCTGGTTTGAATTTCGTTATTATTCCATCGTACTCCATTTCCAGTCAATCAAAATAAAATTTATTTTCTAGGTTAAGTTAATCAAATCCACATGCTTGACAGTAAAGCTGAGTTTATATTAACCGCTTACTGTAAACTGCTAATGTAAAGGTATGTGTACATTGATTAACTAATATTACACTGACATTGCTGGCGTCCTTGATGGCGTTCAACGTAGGAGCATGGGCGTACCCAGGGGAGGGCAGGGAGGGGCAGCTGCCCCTCCCTGGATCCTTCCTGTTTCCCATACATTTAGCTGGTTAATTATGTGCCTATGCCAGGATAATTATTTATCAACAGAAAATTCCTGATTTGCCCCCCCCCTAGGCCAAAAGCTGGGTACGCCCATGGTAGGGAGTGTTATGTTTAACGTATTTTTCTCTATTTCATTTATTACAATTACAATATTATATAAAACTATTACAATAATAAATCTTAACAGTTTCGTTTATATATTATACCATAAACGAAACCGTTACCAACCAAATATTACATAACCACTAAATTAGAGATGACTATGTATTAAATACATTACAGGGAGGATACAATTTAAAAAATAAGAGCAAAAATAGCTATTTTCTATTTTGCGTCTAAAACAAAGTTATTTCGAAACTCAATCGCATATCGAAATGGACAATAATATTTCGAAACGCAATTTTTTGTTTTAAGAGGTTGGTTATTAAATGTCAGTGAAAATTAAAACTAATGATGTCACTATTAGTCCCAGGCGCCAGGTGTATTATTAGACTTGTATTATTATTGTATTTCTAGCTGGATACCCGGCTTCGCCCGGGGTCTCATTAAAAATATAATACTTTGCTTTAGTCTGCGTACTCCAATGCTTTCCAGTCTTGCTGATTTATATGTGAAGCTCAAAATAACTTTTTTGAGGGGGGGGGGCATTGCGGGAATCTCGTTAATCTGTTTATGCGCGTCAGCTAATTTTGTGAGATCTCACTTTCCTTTCAACTTTTTAAATATTTTCTTGCACTAAAACATTTTCCAAGTCCTTCTGAGTACGTGTTCCAAATTTTGTTAAAAGTCTAGGAGTGTATAGCGAACAAACATACAAACAAGCTCTTTTATTATTAGAGATAGACATTAGAGATAGAGATAGAAATTAGAGATTACACCCCTTATTCATAAAAATACTTAAAGAGTGTTTTAAACCTATTTTAACTAAAACGCTCATTAAAGTTAAACAACCAATGAAAACCTTGCAATGTAGATAAATGAACGTTTGTGATTGGTGCTTTATGACGGCTTTGTAAAGCTATTTTAACTTTCTAAAATTTTTATGAATACGGGTCATATTATGAATATGAATACTATAGTCAAGTCAGATGTCAGAGGGATTTTTTAATTGGATTATGTTAGAGGATGGCCTCTAACAGTGGCGTAACTAGAAAATTTAGCAATTCAAGAAAATTCAAGAAATTTAGCAAAGAAAGATGGCAATTCTATGTATACCTGGTAAAAAAAACAAACAAACCAGAAAAACCAAGTTTAATTTGAAAAATTCAAAATGTAGTTTTTGTTAAATTTTTGTTAACAGTTGCAGATACAAAAAAATTATAACAATTGAACTTATAGAACACATTTTGAATTTTTCAACTGACTATATCTTGAAAAATATTGACTTTCGAGAAAAAATCTTCAAACAAAAAGGATAGTAAGTTTAATTTCCTACAAAAAAAGTTTTCATCATTTTTATCGTCCGCCGCACCGTTTACGAGATAATAATAAAAACTCGTTTTTCAAGATGGCGGCTGACTCGAGTGCTACCTAAGGCCGAAAACCCGGTTTTAAACTTAGGAACCATCCACTAACATAATCCAATTGAGAAATCCCTTGCCAGAATTTTATGTTTTGCAGCACCATTTTTGGTGCTCTGGTGCCTGGACTATATAAATAAAATTACAAACCTATAAATTGGTGCAAAATAATGTTAATTGTTTATAAAATGATTAATACTAATCAAGAAAATTGTAAACTGCAGGTAAAATTTTGTTTTTTTATAAACAATAACACATAAAACTTGTTTATTTTTGTAGACGGCTAAGCTACGAACCTTGTGTTGTTAAATTGTTTCACATGGTAAGTTAAATAAGTGCTGCAATTCTCAAACTAATTTTTTTCAAAATTAGCTGAATATGGAGCGCTACTATGTCATTCACGTAATTTCTTAGCGGTAACCTTCACGTAGTATAACGTATAATTATAAAGCAAAACAAAATTTCATACGTTTGAGCCAGCCCTTATTAGTGACCATTGCGTGTGGGACTGTGGGTTGCGTTTGGAAAATGAACAACTGTCGCAGTACTTCACCCACGCTTCTCCTGACCAGGCCCGTAGCCAGACCGAAAGTGAAGGTAGGGCAAACGAATAGTAAGATTGCACAGTAAAAAATATTTTACACTATTGGACCTATATGAACACAACTTAGTGTTCATATAGGTCCACTCTTTTAGTGTAAATGTTTACACTAACAGTGTTAATAAAGTGTAAATTAAGCATTACTTTACATTTTATTAACACTGTTAGTGTAAAAATGTACACTAAATTATTTACCAACAACTCAAATTACAAATATTTTATTATTTAATCTATCATGCATCCGTTAATTTTTTATTATAACAGCAAAATAATATAAAAACAAGGTGGAACTCGTTTTTGCGACAGTTCTTAAGCTTCTATATACATCTTTCTAGAATTTTCTTAAATTTGAAACATGCGGACAGACACGGAGCCAGAACATAAGGCTTCTTTCTATACGATGTATAGAAGCCTAATTAAGCACCTTCGTTTTTTAAACAGGCGCCTAGCTTTAAATATTTAATAAAATCAAAATATTTGCATTGGGCAATTGGTTCAAAAAGAATGAAGAAAATTCTGTTGCTAATGAAAATAATTTTTAATCAATTTTCTGAAATTTGATAAATTTTAACTGAGAGTGTGTCTCAAAATTCGCCATTTTGTAGAGAATAAAAAAAAATTCGGGAAAACCCCTGACTACTCTTGAAGGGGGTATCACCCTTCCGTTAAGGCGCATTTTTTGTAGTTGGCCATAGGCGCCAAAAGTTCTAGTTACGGCACTGTCTGTGGATTTCTATTGGTTCCCTAAATTGAATGTATTCGTATAAGGAATATCCCATAAAAGTGAAATATAACTAATAGGTATTTCCCGATGGAATTCAGATCTCTCCTTAAAACATTCGAACAAGTACGTTCTGATTGGGTGGTGTTTTTTGTTTCCGAAAGAGAGGATCGAGAGAACTCGGTATTATTATCTATTCTGTGGTTTCCAGGATTTCGGAAACGGTTTCGGTTCGGTGTAAAAGTGCCTAATATTATAAATTTACTAAAATTTAAAAAATACTTAAACTTCAAAGTGCTCAGTTCGACTGTTGAAAAAAATAAAGGTAATTATTGAAAAAGTAAATTACAACATAACCAACAATGGTTATTACAGATTACCGTCCGGAAAGCCATTTTTAAGGCCAAGAAGAATATAATGTGGGACAGAAATCAACCAAAATCGGGGCACGAATATTTAGCACCGTACGTTATTTCGAAATATACACGGGAAAGTAAGGTGTTATACTTGATGCTCTCCTATTGGCCATGCCTCCCTGTATTTTCTATGGGATTATATGGAAAAAGTATAAACTACGCCTAAAAACATTTTCATTCTTATGGGGATTTACCTATATAGAATATCATGCGTGGATCTTTTCTATGGGAATCTATGGGTATCCTATAGAAGTGTATTATTTATAAGGGATTCTGTAGGAGAATGCCTGCGACACTACCCAGTATTGAAACCTATAGAGACCCCATAGAACTTTTTTTAATTGTTTCTGTATGGGTCATTTACAACAGGGTCTTCACAGTCGTATAGAAAGTAAGGTCTGGAACACGTTTGTAATGGCTATTTCGCACTTGTGAACCGTCACCCTCGCCTAAAGGCTCGGGCGACAAACTTTCCTCTCGTGCGGAATATGCCTAATTCCAAACTTGTTACAGAATATACTATTCTAAATTTGTATATTTTTGATTTTCTTGCTTTCCCGCCATAAAGTTGGCATTGTGAGAGCGGTGATGGAGAGCAAGACTTTTTGGCCGAAGATAACCGCCCAAAGCGATTGAGGAGAAGGTGGTCTCCGTTATATTTTATGATTTTTGGTTTGGAAAATTTATATTGATGAATAAAATGTTTGATTTACGTAAGCGATTTTTTTACTTACATAATATTTGGAATTGATGCACATTTGGACAAATTGGATATTATATTTTTGGATGGAAAGATTTTGAATTATTGATAATAATTATAAATTAGTGATAAGTTTGAATATCAGAAAATCAAAATTAATTATTTCGTAAAATTTGTGAATTAAAATTCAATTTAGGCGTTTGTAGTCGAGTTAAGTTGATATAGGCGACAGATGTCCGACTTATAAAGTATCAGTTTCATTTGCTTCCAAATTTGCATTGAATTAATTTGAATTAGAATTTTAAAAAGAAGAATAGTTACTATAATTTGAACTTTAAAATTGATTTGTGGATTTGAATTTTTGAAGGTTGGCCATGCAAAACTTTTTTTTTTTGGCCTGGAGAGTGGAGGGTGAGATGTTATTTGTAGTGCTTAAAGGAGTTTTAATCGGCTTCATCATTCGAATCCATTTCAGGTAAGCGAAGACGTTCATAAAAATCCACCCACATGATCTAAATATGCCGGCATGAGTCGCACACTCTCAGGACACTTTCAATCTCCCATCCCCGTTTACAGGACAATCATACGACCCTTGTGGTGTTAACAAAGAAAACCATAAACAGAAACCATAATAATATACATACACTACACACTATTCCAGTATTCCAAATCAAATACCGGGAAAACACCCAAGAACGTCGACAACAGAAAATAAAAATAATGAAAAATCCTGCAAAATCGTCGCAAAGAAAGCAAATACAAAAATCTTACAAGTTGCATTAAAAGATTCACCACAATAAATATCTTAACTTCAACGAACTTCAAATTTACTCCAAGCCGCTTCATGTTGACAAAATTTAACACCATTCTTAGCTGACAGAAAAACGAAAAATTCAGAAACAAATGTGACTTAGTTTTATTAAACAGTTATAAAAAGACAACAATTTTTTGCTCAGTATTTTTATAATTAAAAAGTTAGTATTTTTTTAAATGAATATGATCAGTAGGTATAAAATAATATTTTAGTCAGTAAGTATAAATAATGAAGTTGCAGTAACATTTTGTTTAACATATCATATAACGAATATGATGATCCTTCATAGTAGCACACTTGGTCGAATAGGACCGGTAGGATATTCTTAGTGAGTACAGCGTTTGTCAAAATGGCCCGTCGCGGAGGGTCGGTTTTGACAAATGCAACTACATCAAATCTTGAATCCATTCTAAAGTCTAGTTCTGCAATCTCCACAGAAAAGCCAGTAGCTTCGACGATCTACCCTCTACTAAGCGTAAAAATCGGCTAAGTGAGGAGCGAGGCATCGTTAACGGCGCACAAACAACGGATTGTTTTTGAATCAAATTGATTTGTGTATCTTGCCCCTCCCCCAACCCCGGATTTAAACGTTGAAATACCAACCAAAAATTTTCTTTATATACTTAGATGACTAACGGCCGGATTCATAGATAAGTATTAAGTGCTAAGTAAGGCAAATCGGATTGCATTTGTTTTTATTGCAATCTTATTTACTCGGTTGATAAGGGTCAATTTTAAACGGGGCGTTCTAAGTATAAGTAAGGCATTGTCTATGAATCCGGGCGTAAGTAAGACTTAGTAAGTAAAGAGAATCTTAATACATAAAATCCCAGCACTCTGCTGCTCCGGCTCTTCCAGCGTGTCATTTTTTGGTGAAAAAAGAAACAATCTGATTGGTCGAATTTTTTTACCAACCGAAAAATATATTAAAGTACCGACGACGGTACTCCCCCTGGGACGAGTTGCACATCAATCGAGTTTCCAACCAATCGGGTCTAGATGCCCGTCCGTGGACGGGTTTTTTGCTAGTGTAAATATAAAAGTTCTGCTTTATCGTTGTTATGTTTATTCATTTATTTAAAATACCGATCATATAATTTAAACCACTGACTCACTGCGTTCGCTCGTGTTGTAAACAATTCTCGTGTAATATGGCCCATTATACACGAATTTAATACGATTCTTTATCTACGACTGTTAAACAATAATAATTAAGACGGCATTATATAATTATTTAACTTTAAGTTGTATCATGTTGATTAATTTTCAACTATCGAATCAAGTTGCCATTTGTCATTTATAAGGAAAACAAATAAAAATTGCCAACAGCCGTGGATAATGAACTGGAGCCGTGGATAATGAATGCATTATCCACTGTAGCATATGAGCTAAGTTATGTATTCATGGTTACACATATAATGACACTATTGTTTGACAGTCGTAGATAAAAGTTTTTACGTACACGACTATAGAAAGGATATAGCATATCAGGTAGTTTTTATCGCTCGAAAATGATACTTTGCAACGGTGTTCGGAAAATTTTTGCACATAAGCAGCAATGGTGGCGTACATAGTGGGTTATAGTTATTGTATGTAGTGAGAATGCTTCGCTTTTAGTTCCTTTCCGCACTCATACAATCAAGTAATGCAATACCCTTATAATTAACTCGAATCGTGAATTCCTGGTTACGGCGGTTGTTGATAAGCAATAAGGCACACCTGCAAGATTATAAATAGTAAAAGACGGCGGTTGCTTACGTTTTTTATTGTTTTTAAATTCTAACGCTACACTTTTAATTATTAAAAAATAAAAATTACAAAGGCCACTTTAAGTTTTCATTTTTAAAATGTAAAATGTAACTTTTATAATTCACTGCTACTCTGTTTGCGTTTTCACTGCCTACTGAAGTTCACGTGTAATTTTGCATCACAAGCTAATAGATAAGAGTATTATTTACTTCCGTTATGTCGCGTCTTATTTCTATTAACCTTTATAAATTACATAAACGTTACTTTTTAAAGCATAATTTATGTTTTTTTTTGGAAAGGACCTGTCTTGAACGTAAAGCTAAATACAGTGACTCGCGCAGAAAGTTCCATTGCGGTTTCGTAAGCTATCAGAACTCGCTAAACGCTCGTTCTGATATATTGCTTACTCAACCGCAATGTTCAACTTTCTGCAACACGACTGTAAATAGCTATTACGTTTTTACGTTATTGGTGTAAACACACCTTTACTTGTAGAAATGTCAACCTGTGTTGACATTTTATAATAGTGTTCAGGGTGTTCAGCCATCAGAAGAGTTAAATTTTCAATAGTAAAATTTAGTATTCTCTGTGTAATTTTCTTCAATAATAAATGACTCGCCACGCACGTAATTGTACAGCCGGAGCTGTATACACATACCACGAAAAGAAGAAGGATGCACAAGCTTCTGGTTACGGAACTAATACCCAACGTATTGGTAAGGATTCGGTGAAAGATTTTGATTGTTGCTCATTATCTTTGCAACCATGTAATAATCCTGTTATAACGTAGGTATTTGTTTATTGTATCGTTTAAATTTAATTAAATAATTTTATCGATTCTACAGAAAAGATGGTTATTTATTCGATAAAGAAGTAATACTGCAATACATCATTACAAAAAAGAACGAATATAATAGAAAGTTAAAGAAATATGAAAAGTTGAAAGAACAAGAAGATGAGAAATTACGTGAAGACAATGCCGCGGAAGAAAACAAGAGGTTAATAAATTTTATTAAAGGAGAAAACAATATTGTCAGCAAACCTATTGATAGTAGAAAAAATGGTCAGTTTATTTTATAATTTCTTTTTATAAATTAAGGGTTTTTAACAATTATACGGTCATTATCCAGAACCCAGGACTACTTATTTGTAGTTGCTTACTTAGTAACCCTCGGCAGAGCTCCGAAGCCACTATTATTACTATATGCATATTAATTGTATTAGTATTTATTAAAGTATAGTATTTTACTATTATACTCAGAAGGTTTTTATGTATCTATGAGTAAATTAATATCAAATAGTAAATTTTATTTTAGATACACCTAGTACTTCATCGGTTTCAAATATGGCAAATGGTTTGGATAAAGAATTACCTAGCTTCTGGGTTCCTTCAAAAACTCCGAATGCAGAAAGACCTAAATTAGAAAAACCAGTAAGTTGACCAAGATTAAAATTGCTTTGACAGCATTTCATCCAAATTTTTTTTAGGATAACACTATTCCATGTCCCATATCTGGTAAGCCATTAAAAGTAAAAGACTTGATAGATGTTAAATTTACTGCAGTCAAGGATCCCGATGACAAAAAATGCTTGATAAGTAAAGAAAATCGATATATGTGTGCAGTCACACATGATATCTTAAATAACTCAGTACCTTGTGTTGTGTTACGACCAACGTAAGTTATTTTTATTATGCCGTCGATTTATTTTATTTATTAAACTTTATATTTTTCAGAGGTGATGTTATTA
The DNA here is from genome assembly GCA_947369205.1 of Cantharis rufa. Lineage (NCBI taxonomy): Eukaryota > Metazoa > Arthropoda > Insecta > Coleoptera > Cantharidae > Cantharis > Cantharis rufa. The sequence continues at coordinate 36,651,785 of OX376303.1, forward strand.
CAGTGGAATGTTTTGAAAAACTTGTAAAAAAGGACTGGATGCATCCGCTAACAGGAATAAAGTTAAAGGAAAAAGATGTTATATTTATGCAAAGGGTAAGTGATCAAGTTAACTTGTAGAAATAATATTGAAATTTCACATTTTTAGGGTGGCACGGGGTATTCATTAACAAACGTAAACTTGGAAGGAAAACATGAAAGACCATCTTTACAAGCATAAGGACTTTTTAAAATGAACTAATTTAAAAAAAAAACGACGATTTATTTGTGTTACACAACTTACAATGTAAGTTGTGTTATTATTAAGTTCCTTTGTGGATCTTTTTTTAAATTATTTTAAAATGTATTTAGTTTTTAAAATTAAATAAGACACTTCCCTCAATTAAATATTTATTTATTAATGTACTAGTTTTGACTATTCGTCTTTTTCAACATATTTAATTTTAATATATCCTCATAATCTTAATATTATTTAGTTTTTATTCCGATTCAAGTGATGAAGGTTTATAAAAAAATTACCTACCTATTTGAACTTTTTTTTGTGAATTCTTGGCCACATTAACTGAAGTTATGGAGACAATAAATTATTTTACTTTGGAGATATATGTGTCGTCTCATCTACATTGTATAATATAATGTTATTTGGTGTAAATTTATGCTTTTGTTGATCAGCCACAATAATTAACTTGCAAACTTATAAAAATTTAGTAATGAGTTTAACTGATTGAAAATAAATTTTCTCTGATCAGAATCGTCAAACGGGGCTTCTAATAACTTTACTTAAGCCTGTTTGAACGTAATATCTTATTCTCAGTAGGGAAAAGTAGTGCGATCGTAAGACAACCAGTTTTTAAGGAATTTTAAGAGATGTTTTAACTAGAAAGCTAGATCTTGATAAAAAGTTTTTCAAAAATTCGTCGAATCACGCATCGTGTGGACCTAGCATAAGATTGCGAGGCGCAGTAGTGTGGACCAGTTATATGTATAAATGTCAAATACGTAGCAAAACAACATAACCTCGTTAATGTTTTCAATAATTTTTATGATCTTATCCCGATTTTAATGCAAATAAATTAATTGTGCATGTGAAATACACACATCAACAATGCAAGACACGGAACAGAACCTTTTGTGCACGGAAGAATTTTTTAAAGAAAATTTCAGCATAGACCAGTATCTATCGAAATGTACACAGAAATCAGATTTGCTTACCTTACGGAAAGACTTAAAAAATTATGGTTCTGAACTTTACAAAATTATGGTTGAAATACTAAAAACCGAAACCGAAGATATCATAAACCTTGCTGAAAATTTAACAAACTTAAATTGTAAAGTCGATCAGTTATCGTCGCCAATGTCGCAGTTGTACGAAGAAATCCAGTCTTTGTATAATTCAATTAACGAGGCACAAATTAGTTTTAAGAAGCATTTGCAGAGCGTGGAGCAAATATGTTGTGATAAAGACCTGTTGAGTCTTCAAATAGGCATTATTAATTCTTCCATTTATATTAATAACATAATTGGATTTTGGGAAAAAGATAAAGATATCACAGTGTTGGAACGTGCAATAAACGAGTATTCATTTCAATTTTTATACGCCAATGCGTTGGGATTTGAAAGTGGTAATAGTGAAGTGTTCAATACTGCCACTAAACTTCTCGAGTTATTAAACAAAGTATTTTTAAACGCCTTCAAGCTAAACAACGACGACATCATTTTGCGTTGTTTACGAATGTACCTAAATTTAAACAGGCAAAATGAGGCAGAAAAGTGTGTCAAAGAAAACGTCGTGCGACCGCTATTAAGCATGATATTCACACCAAAGAATTTGGATAAAAACAACCAGGACATTAATGTTTTGTACGGCCAAGCATTAGAGGTGTTAAAAAACGATATGGATTTGTTGATGAGCATTTTACAAAAAAATCGTGATATGAAAGGATTTAATTTTGTTGTCAATAGTTTCTGGAGCGAAATCGATAAGCAATTGTGTGACAATTTGCCCAACATCACAGCCCCTGGTAATCCAGAACAATTTCAAAAACGTTTTAAAAACACTTGGCAATTTTTGCAACAGATTATCGATTTGTCGGAAGTCAATTACACAAAAGAGCCTTCTTTTGAGGTGCACATGAAGCGCTTTAATTTATCGGTTTATTTCGAAATACGATTTCAGGAAATCGCAGCTAAATTTGAAACTAAAATGCTGACCGAGTGTTGGAACTTGATAGAAGATTCTTCGGAAAATACGTTTGTATTGAGCATCAGTTTGGCACTATGGAATGGAATTAAAAGTTGCTTTCATGACGACATATTTTTGATTCAACTAGCAGATCAATTTTTAAAATTAATGATGCTGCTAGTGTCTCGATACATCAAGTGGTTTGAAGACGTTTCCACAAAATGGAAAGAATTAACAGAAACCTTGACCACAAAAAAACTGGAAAGGTTCGTTATTTATGCGTTAACCGATTTTGCTGCATTAGAGAAGCTCCTAGTTATTCCTGTAGAAGCTTTCGATGAATCAATTTTTAAAATTATACCCGTAAATATGCGCCAACCTTTGATTCAGTTATCAAGGATAAACAAGCAGTTATTGGAAACTGCTCACAAGAAATTACAAGATTTATTGGTAAATTCAAAAGTTGAACAGTGTGGTGCGCATTTGCAGCAGGTGACCGCTATACCCAGACTCTATCGTCGCACAAACCGCAGCATTCCTAAAGAACCGAGCAATTATATCATCGAAGTTGTAACTCCGATAATTGAACTTCATAATACTTACAACGCAACCACAAATAACAAGATAGTTATTATGATGGACCTAATAATTGCAAAACTTGGTGATCAGTATGTAAGTCTCGTCCAAGAAGTGCTACATTCCATGAGTAAAACTGAAGAATCTTTAAGACGTTTAAAAAACCGCAACTTAAATACTAGTGATGATTCGTTAGGTCAAAGTAGTGGAGAAATTGTATCTGATGAAGCTAAAATTCGGGAGCAAATTAAATTAGATGTCGAGTATTTTATAAAACAAACCAAATCTTACGTTTTAAGTTCTAGTCAAGATTTTATCAAGCGGCTTGCCGACGAATGCGCAAAATAATTTAGTTATTAAATTATAAAATAATAAATTGTTGATTTTGTGAGAAAAATAAAATGTTAAATAATCAATTTTTTATTTGTAGATATAAAACAGTTTGTTCTAACAAAGAATAATTTATTATACTGATAGAATTTTGTATATCATCTTCGAGACTAAAATTAAGTCCATTTTATGAAATTCTTTTTTTATCAATTGACACCAAAATGCATGATTCGCTGACACAATTTCTGAGAGTAACAAAAAATGTATTTAATTTTAGTTGCATTTCCAATAATAATATTTACTAATGGATAAATAGAAATGAAATTTTAGTAATAAATATTTTATAAATCTAAATAACTTAAAATATTAATTAACAATTCTTAATAAGTACAACAAAAATTGGCACTCCTTTATTGGAAAAATTGGGTTTGTTTAAGTTTGTGCTGAACCGTATGTTCCAGCCGGTGGTCTGTAGAACTTTGGTAATGTGAGAAGTTGAAGCGAATTAAATGCATATTTACGTACGTTGGTATTCTTTTGGGTATTTTCTCTTCTACATCCTTCACTACAATTTTTAAATTAAATTAAAGTTTAATCATCAAAAATCTATAGTTTTATTCTTAGATTTATTTTATTTATTCTTAGTTTTCTTCAAAATTTTCTCGATGTATAGTTATTAATATTTATATTTTTTAATAGAAAATACACTGGCGGACACAGAATTAGCAACGATTGCTATCTAAATAATTAAAATAAAATTTCAGAGTAATCTTGTATTTTATATTCATAATTATGTTATAGTTTATTGAAAAATGCATACCAAGTACTGCAGGCTAGATCTCAACTTATTACATTTCAATAATCACAAGAAAATGCTTTTATTCTGTTAGTAAGGTTTAAAACGTGCGGACAAATTATTAGCAACAACAGTTAGGGGTAGAATACAGCTCATATTTATTAAATATAAGTGACAATTTAGAATTTATTAGGGAGTAATTTATATTATTTTATATTGAAACCATAATTTTTACACGTAATATAATATTTAGAGTTATGAAAAAGAAGAAAAGTTGCACGCCTGAAGAACGGCAAATTATTTTAAATTTAGTAAACCAAAAGTGGTTGTATCGAATATTGCAGATCACCTGAAGTGTTCTAAGCGAAAGGTTTATAATTCCGTAGCATTTATTAAAAATTTAATACTATAAGTTAAGTTCCAAGAATGAAGAAGTAGTGGAAACATCTATGCGTCTAGATCAACGCATTCTTTGGATTGCTAAAAAAAGTCCCATGACAACTGCAGTCGATATTCATAAACAGTTATTTGAAGGAAAACATGAAGAAATATCTGTAAGAACCATACGAAGACGTTTAAACGAATAAAATCTTTTTGGGAGAGTTGCAAGAAAGGTTCCATTAGTTAACAAAAAAAAATCGTAATCATCGTTTAGAATATGCTCGACAAAATATTAATTGAAATCCAAACCAATGGAAAAATTTGTTATTTTCGCATGAAACAAAGATAAATCGAAAATGTTTTGATGGAAAAGTGTATGTGAGGCGTCCCCGTAAAGCCGAATTTGACCAAAGGTTTACATGGTAAACAATCAAACATGGAGGTGGAAGTGTAATGGTCTGGGGATGCTTTTCCTGGAGGGGTGTTGAACCAATTTATCAAATTGAAGGTATCAGGGATCAGTATGGTTACCTTGATATTTAAAAAAATGTTCTTGAACCTTACGCTGATGAGCATTTACCCATAACGTGGAAACTTATGCAGGACAACGATCCTAAACATACGGCTAAGACGGGCAAGAAGTGGTTTCAGAAAAATTCAATTTCGATTGTAGATTGACCTTCTTGTAGTCCCGATGTCAATCCAATAGAGAACCTTTGGTCGGTGCTAAAGAAAGAGGTAGGACGTTGTTCATATAAAAATTTAGAAGAACTTGATGAAGCAATTGGAGTTGCATGGTACTCCATTCCTATTGAGTATTGCCAGAAGCTGATCAATTCTATGACTTTTAGGTGCTCAGAAATAGTTAAAAATAAAGGATATCCGATCAGATATTAATTTAAAAATATTTTAAAGAATGTTTTAATCATCGTTGTTAATTATGTGTCACTTACCCTTTTTTTATTTATTGCAAAATTTTGTTTAAATTATCATCATTAAAATTATTTTTCATTTCAAATAATTGCTTTTTGTATAACATTTTTTTATTCCTGAAATTCCTAAAAATATGTATGTAACAAAAGAAGAAAAGATAAATTTTCGCAATATATTAGACCGTTGTTAATTCTTTGGCCGCCAGTGTATAAATAATTATTAACAACTGTTATGCAAGTTATCAAATTCTGTAGTTTTACTTAACAAAAATCAAGAATAATGCAATTTAAAAATTAATAAGATATACATAATTATTTACCTTCTCATGCAATCCAAAGCTCTTTGAAACTCATGTTCTGCTAAATGATATTCTTGCGATAAAATTTGACACTGTTCGAGAGTTATCGACATACCAGTTCGGTCTTTGGCACTTTTACAACTAGTTAAACGTATTCCTAAAACAAGAACACAGGAAATTATGTTGAAATTGTAAGTTGAGCATGGTTACCTTTCATTTGTCTACATATTTGGGAAGCTAGGTGCAAAATTTCTACATTTTTCGATTTACCACTGTGCACGGAAATTTTTAACTCTTCAATTAATTCTGCAACTGGTCGCTGCTGAGTACATGCAGAAATTCGGCCGTTATTTAACCCCATTTCAGGCAAATTTAATTTTTTGTATCTCAAATAATACTCATTTAGACGGATGTAGTTATCAATATTTGATCGTTCCTGAGGTCTCGTTGCTCCAATACTTTCGGCAAGGGTTGCCATTTCGTTAATTCCAATATTAAAGAAAACCGGAGTGACATGAAAGGTAAGAGTCTGTTTACTTGGAATTAAGGAGTACAGAGCGTCAGGTACAGGAAGCGAAACGGTGAGTGAATTGCGATTACCGGTTATTTTAGGAATTTGGTTTGGTTCACTCGATGCTGGACTAGGGCATCGACTAAGAGTAAACATTACAGTTCGAAGATCTTCTACAGCAATTGACATATCTCCCCACATATCTATTTCATGTCCGTGATAGCTTAAAAGGCATTCAAAGCAAGCCAATGGACCTAAAGTGCTTAAACACGTGATGAATGTTGGATCTGGTTTATGACACCAAAGACGAGTCATTAATGCTGTTACAAGTGATGTAAGCTGAAATTAAAACACAAATAATTAAAAACAAGTTATATTAAGATTTGAGTCTGAATAATATATCCGAGAGAAATATAACAAATCAAAACTTGGAGGTGAACAAATTTAATATAACGCGAGAAGAAAAACGACGCAATGGAGAATACCACTAGCATTCATTAGTGTGACATGTTAATAATGTAGTATTAATAACATTTACAATATTAAAAATGCACTTACCGCCTGAGAAAAGCACACGTCTCTTCTATATTGTACATTACAGACTCTTTGGGCTGCTTTGGGATCTTGCTGAACACGAAACACCGAATGTGTAAGTCGAGCAGTTTTAAGTAATCCATCCATTGCTTGTCGTAATTTACGCATGCTCGGTCTTAATTCGGCAACCCAATCAACAATTTTATTTAAATCTAAACCATCGGTAAATTTATTACCATTTTTAATAACTTTTGTCACAGAATTCACAGCCTCGGTTAAAGATTCACTTTCCTTATTAACATCAAACAATTTACCATCTTTATTTGTACTAGGTTGATTCGTAATCACCGTTCTTCTACCACCCTTAGGAATTTGGCGTAATCTTACAGCTGGACTGCCACAACGACCACACAAAAATTTAACTTTACTGACCAGACACATAACACTCGCCTCGATATTTAATTGAGTTAAATCCCAAGGTTCGGGTTCGTCTGTGGGTTTGTAGTAATTGGCAGAAGGTGAACTACTCATCACATTGGTATCTAAAAACATGCGCCCACAATCTTGCTCCACCGATTTTGGATTAGAACCATTTACTAAGTTGGCATTTTCGACATCCAAAGTCGACATAATTTCGTTATGAAACTCGTCACATTCAGGAAAGAGAACAAAATTGGCTTCGTCTGGTGTCTGCATATTCGAACACAAACTTCTCACACCTTCACTCGTATTTAATAAGTTACCATCTTTTTCTCTCTGAAAATTATCTACTGAATTTGAATTTATGATATTTCCACTAATTTTCCACACATCTTCCATAGTTTTTGGAGTACATGGCGTCGCAAATTCGTCCATGTCGGGACTTTTCAAATCGAGAGACGTTAATTGTTGAGTAATACGTTTGAAAGGTGACAAAACTAAACTGTGCTTTGCGTTACTATCCAAACTAAATTCATCGCAAATTCCCGAATCTTCTGCAATTATTAATTTATGTTCTTCTATGAAACTTAATGCTTCTTCGACTAAACTAGGATCCCATAAACTTAACAAAATTCGTGTCTTTTTAATCATGTCTTCACAAATTGGAAGCATTCCGATTGTTTGCTTCTCTTTAGCCAATCTCATTAAAGTTTTCATAGCTTCCACAACTTCTTTTCGTAACTGTTTGATGGCCTGCAAATAGCGATAGGTAAAATAGTAGGTACAGTTTTATACCGATAATAACAAACCTGAATTGCATCGTTTGCCATAGATATTTTTGTAGCAACTTGATAATTTGAGTTGGAGCGTGTAGGCGATTCCTTGATTTGCTGCACAAGCCTACAAAAAACGATGTTAATTATAACTGACAACAAAAAAAGTACAAGTTTACTTAATCAATCCCCCATTTTTAGACTTATGAGAATGTGCAGTAAACGCTCCCACGGTTAGCCAATCATAAAATCCAGATTTGTTGAGAGTGTCATTATGTACCCACATACGTTGAAGATGCAAATTTATAGGTGCAAATTCCAAACTACGATCTAATCTTCTCGAACTTGCCTTAAAATAACTACCCTTGTGTGCTTGTAGATTTTCTCTCGCTTGTGAATATAAACGAAGAAGATGAAGATGTCTGTCTAATAATTCGACTTGACGAGAATGCCAAGGCTCTCGTAATTCACCCATCCCAGCAACTTCTTGCAATAATTCCTTCTCTTGATGAATCCATATTCCACTAAAATAAAAATAAAGTGAAAACATTTATTGCATAACAATTAGAAAGAAATACTCACACAAGCTGATGGGGAAATAAAAAGCATAGTCTACTTTCTGCCATCAATTCGTGAACGCATATGTCTCCCCCTAATCCGGAATGGAATCGATACGTTTGTAAGTACGGAGATGCATATAGTAGTTTCAGTTCAGCTTGATTAGGAAAACGCATTTTTACGCCCAACCTTGGAGGAAGTGACTGAGATCTTCGATGAGAATACACCTATTAAAAGTGTATTATAATTCAATTGAAAATAAAATGTTCTACTAAATTTTGAACGCACTTGAGTATTTGTACTTGGTGGAACTCTACACGGAGTGTGTTCTGTGCTGTTGCCTCTATCTTCAGCTTCGAGAGCCCACGCACTAATAGTAAGAAATCCTATGGTCGAGTTTGACCTGTTTAAGAGTGTAATACGTAAACGTGAAGAATCTTGTATGGCACTTAATAAAACACAAGCAGAACCGAGAGGTATTGCAGTTTGGGAAACACGTTCTCTGACATCAAACACTGTGAAACGTATTCGAGATTCTCCTGAAAGACCATCGGATGCACGAAAACTTACTGTACTAAGAAAACCTGGATTGCTGCTCCGCTGAAAAAACCAAAATAATAGAAAAAGTTGTTTGTGACGAATTTATCAAAATATTACTTCAATAACTTCTGTGCATGCATATTGAACCCACACTTTGGCAGAAGTCATGTAAATATCAATAACCAAAGTGGGATTAGGTGGTCTGCCATGACCATCACAGAGTAAATTATCACAAGCTAAAGATACTTCACATAAAGGTAACTCTGACATATCTGTAAAATAAAATTGTTATAGAAAGTACAAATTTAATACCAAACTTTGACCTAATATGTGTTGTCGTTGTATTCTCCACATATGAAGATCTGTTACCGGACGGTGATTTCGTTTTCTTTCGATGCACTGCTGTAAAGCATGCAATTCAGCGCGTATTCCTTCGTAACTGGCTGCTTTTATAGATTGCATCCAACTAGATCGATCGTAATCTGAAGTAGCAGCCAAGGCTTGACACAAACCTCCATCAAACACTAAATAAAAAATAGCGTTACTAGTGCACTATTTGAATTACGATCAACCTACCCAAATAAAATGGAAACTGATTATCGGTCGGAAGAGTTGTAGATACATTTGGAAGATCAAGTCTAACTTGGCAATGTTCTAAAACTACTACTCCTATAGGTTCCGACCATGGATCTTTACTTTTAAAATAAAACAACAAATTTCCCCTTAAACGACACCATCTTTCTAAACTAACTGCAAAAAAGAATCTCTCGTAACACTTCAAACATACATCATGTGAACGCACAGTATTAAAAAATTAATTGTTGTATAATTAATTATACATACAAAATTGAAATGTGACACCAATACACTGGCAGTATATCTTCTTATCATTTTTTGTGGCATCAATAGTCTAATTATAAATATTTTTTACACAACAAATGTAATCAAACACTGAAAAATATGATTAAATTTTGATAATGTCACACATTTTTCTGAATTTAATCATATCAAAGTTGTGTATGATGTATAATTTTGTGTTGCAGAAATGTGTGGCTCAGTGGTTGAGCGCCAAGTACAATGTAGAGCTGTAAATATGTAAAATTTACATTTTATATGAAGGGAACATGATAGAATGTGAAATCAAAATATGTGTGCAAGTACTACAAATTTTATATTTTGTAGTGCAAGTGCTCCAGATGGAAAGTTAATAATGGTACAACCTTAATTTATCGACTATTTCTTCTGGACAATGCATTCAAGGTGTCAATTTTACGACCTTTGCTTTAGTTACTATAAAATAAAGATCTTTCATTATCATCCTACAAAATAAAATTTTGATTACAGCTTCGGCTAGCGAGATATTTTAAACTAGCAATTTTAATTTCGAGTCAACTTGGCAAAACATGCTTATATTTTTATTTGCTTATGCGCTGCAGAGTTGAAATTTTTAAAAAGCTAGTTTTTCAGTTTAAAAAAGTATATCGACCTTACGAGGGAGAAATGTCGTCAACAGGTGGTGGCGCTACAATAGAAAATCTTTTGAATGAAAACCTTTTCGTGAAAATGGTATCCTATATGGATACCATTAATTTATAGAAGTCATAAAAATAAGCAATAAATAGGCAACAGGTAAATGATGAGATTTCAATAATGAACACTTTCGAAAACACATTTGCATTTAAATATGCAATATTTATGATTATAATAAAAATAATAAAGGGGTAACAAATTTTAACAAAACTATGTTTCATTAAATACAAAAATATTGTTAAAAATCAGTGAAATAAAAGATTAGCGTTTTTAACGTAGATTTACATAGTAAATTTGTGTAAATTAACAGAATCTATAACTTTACCAAAGCACTCGTATTTCTCATCTAGTAATGATTGAAAAATATATTATCACAATAAATTGTAAAAATATAAAAGCGTTTACAGTGATTTTAGCGACTAATAATACTTTGTCTGCTGAGTATTGGATTGTATCATGTCCATTTTTCCTTTTTAGATTATTTCTTCTAGTCGCTTTTAATATTGAAATGTACAGTGGCGCATTTGCCATAAGGCCCAGACCTAGGGCGGGTAGATATTAAGGGCGGCAAATCGTGCCAAAAAAACCCATCGATGATAATAAGATTAACAAGAAATAAATCAAATGCAAAGTATCTGACTTAGAAGAAAATTTTACAGAAGAATGTCTTCATTTTCGTTCTCACTGCAGCATAAAAAATGAGGAGCAAAAGAGTGTTTACTGAAATGGTTATAAACCGAAGGTCTTCAAACCATTTACCCAAACGTGGATATTGCTCTTCGTATGTGTGTGTGTACACCCGCCATTTATTAATAAACAAAACCTACAACCGTTTTAAATGTTTTATTGAAATGTCTAATCATCCCTGAACCCTCGGAAAATATTATAAACTAGCAGCTTTTAGTTAACATTAACCAATTTTCTGAATCAATTAAAAATGGGCCATAAAGTGCTGTCAAAGGGGCGGCACATGGCCTGGGGCCTAGAGCGGCTAGGACTGCAAATCCGCCACTGGAAATGTACTATCTGCACTGATCCATGTCCAAAAATTTACCATTATTTATGAGATATAGGATATAGAGCACTAGTTTTGTACTAAGCCATAAGTAAGAAAAATATTTGAATTATTTGAATTTTATATTGAATTTCTATAAAAAAACTACCACAATATAAACTTAAAGTGGCCTGTGTTATCTTCTGAACAGAATCACTTGAACTACAAAATAATAAAATCCTCTGTTAACTGACACTAGGTCATATTTCGTAGGTTTTGTGCAAGATCTTTCAAATTCGAATCAAATGTTTGTTTATATAATGTTGAAAAAAAAATCAGAAAGTAGTAGTTAAATTATGTAAAAGTAAAAACCTTAAAAATGTTGACTTCTCAAAAGAAAAAATAAAAGGAAAACTGAAAGGATGGGTAACTTTGTGAATTCTTTTTAATTAAGTTTTATCATCATAATCAAAAAAACATTCGTTGTAAATTTCTATCAATTATATAGAATAATTTTTAATTACGTACGATTAATAAAGCAATGTGCTAATAATTAGTATTTTATATAAAATGTGGTGCAGTAAACACATTCATGTGAAGTTAGTATTATTAGTGTTGGTTAGTGCCTGCTCTATCTTGTATGTTAAAATTTGTACAAAAATTATATACATAAATAATAGTATAATGTAAATTGTTGCATGCTTTGCTCCTATAGTTGCTTTAAGTGTAGATCTCTTCAAGTAATTGTGTACGATCTTGCTAGTAATTGTTTAATTTTATAAATAAAGAAGCGAGATAAACTTATACTGGCGTATAATAATCTGTGCAATTGACAGCTTGCAATAATTTTTATTGTAAAATTATTAAATTACTAGATAATCATTTATCAATATAAATCGTTCTTTTAGCGATGCTGGCAGTACAATCAATTTCTTTAGCAATCTCATTTAAAAGCAACTCTAAGTACAAATAAATGTTATGTATGAGGTACGATCTATGTCCATATGCAAAATTGACAAACAAGATAGAACAGGATATTCTATAAAACTTTGTGCAACTTCATAGTACCTTTAGCTTGGCCACCTACACAGTTCAAATTGCGAAGACTCTTACGTTTTTGACTTTTTTCTTTTTTGCTATCCTTGCCTGTAATGTACGGTGATCATAGAATAATATGTAATATTATATAAATTTAAACATAATTAAATAATAAAACTTTCCATATACCCATTCTTATTGCCAAAACCGTGTATTAGATGTGTTTACATTTAACCATTAAACAAGCAATAAGAAAAAACACTTACATGCCACAATGATGGTTACATGATTTTAGTAGACAAGCTTTGTAATTAAAATGTATCGCAGAGAAAATATAATTTTTTCTAGTTATTCAAAAAGATACGATTTAGTTTAATTCCTGTCAAAGTAAAATACTTGCAAAAATTTATTTTTAGTTTAAGATAAAGTAAAAAGCTATAAAAACAATTTAAATTAAGAAAGCTAAAGTTGACAAAAAAAATTTATATAATCGTCAGAAAATAGTGAGTAAATTCATCAGTAATAAATCTATAGTTTCAATTTCCTTTTTAGCCAATTGCCAAATAGCCAAATCTGAAACTGTAAAATAACAAAAAAGGACAAGATTTTTTAAATAATTAAAAAAAAATTGAATTATCAAATTTTTACTTTGCCTTAAATGGTTGAAAATAAACCAAAGTGAGGTAAATAAAAAAATAGGGCCCTAATTTGTTAATTTAATTCCGTAGCATTAGGGAATAAAAGGTAATGTGTACATTTTTGGGCCAAATTGAGTTAGATACATATTCGGATCGAGTTTGCTAGTCTGCATGTACATCTAAAATCTGAGATATGCTTATATTAAAAATGGATTACCCATAAGATTATATATAATTGTACAACTTAAATCGTTTTACTGGAAAATGGCAAATATGTACACATCAGTACATGTGTACTGTACTTTTTTTTCTCTAACGCCACGGAATTTTAGGTATTCTTACCCTTATAGCAAAATAATGATTGATAGCTAAAAATTGTGTTTCAAGTATTTAAAATGGTAGTTGTTGACGCAAGGGTCATTATAATCTACTAGGTAGATAAATTTCTAACTAAACAGCACCGCAACAAGACATCGAAAGTCAGGACTGTCTTTAGAATTAGTGACAAATAAAAAATTAGCAAGAAAAAAATTGTTACATTTAAAACAGTCTTAACGAATGACATCTCATCAAATTCATATCGGCAAATGAAAATATAAATTTAAACTTATCAATTTCCTAAACCTGCCAAATGTCCCTATTACGGTGATGTAAGTAGAAGTTTGTAAGCAATTAGGATACCTGACTTACTAGTTCGTGTACCTCAAACAAACTTAAAAAGAGACTTGAAATTTCATGAAATTCAAAAATTCTTGTTAACGCTCTTTTTTGAGTTTGTTTGAAGTATGCAACTTGTAAATCAAATATCCTAATATAGAGGATATTTACAAACTTATACTTATATCATCGCAATATGAGCATTTGGCAGTTTTGAAAAATGGTAAGTTCAATTTTAGATTGTCCTGATATGAATCTGATGAAATGAGGTTCACGGATAAAAAGATAAAACCCCGAATAAGATCAAAACATATTATTCGTGATGGCTTTTTTAAACTTTATAATTTTTTCAATGTTATTTAGTTAGAAATTTATCTACCTAGTAGATTATAATAACCCTTGCCTCAACTATATTATTCACTATTCAAGTATTATTTGAACAGAAAAATAAAAACATAAACTCAAGAAAATAATAATTTGAATCTTGGTCGATTGCAAGCAAAATTGCATCAGTTAAGCAATAAATAAAAAAATAATTTGAAGATATTATGCTTAATCCCCATACTTAAGCAGCTTCTACAGGCCTTCCTGAACAAGTAATACACTAAAATACATAAACAAAGAAAAATTCTTATTCTCACATAAAATGAAATTTAAAAAAAAATAAGAAAAAGCTAATTATTTACTTTAGACATTCACTGCACTTTTAAGACAAGTACAAAACACTTTTAAATATTTACCAAAATAAATTTTTAATGCCACACTGGAGAATATTATTGTAGCACGTAATATCGACGTAAAATAAATTAAGCAGAAAGCACATAAAGATATAAAACTTACTTTCAGTTTTTCGAAAGAAGCCTTCCTGTCGCTCTCTAACATGTAAAACACCTTCCTTTTCGAACTTACTGGAAGGCTGGGTAGCTAATGTAACGAGTTCTTGTTTGTTAAATCGCATGATAAATAATTGTATTACATTTGCAGCAAAGTAATTATTTGAAATACTTCTAGCGATTAAATCATTAACATTTAGATGCTAATTATTGGTACTTGGTGTAGGTGAACATTTAGGTGGTGACACACCTGTAAAAAAATAAAGGTTGTTGAAAGCAAACATCGCAATACTATTATTAGAATATCTTCTTATCAATGTTAGACATTTTATAAAAATTCAAATAAATCGATGAGATAATATAAATTATTAAATTCCTTCGATTTTCAACTTCAGTTAATTTCTAGGTTAATATTCTTATTAATATTTAAAATCTTACCAGTGTTAAATTACAATAAATTTATTTTAATGTTATTAAATGGCATGATTACGTCTTAATGATCACAATTCATTATACGGTTACGGTTTAAATTTATTTTGAAACATGATAATGTTGAATATTATAAAGCGATCATGAAACGTCAACAAACTGAAATTTTTTTTACCCCATGAGAATTCGGTCAGATAAGATGGGTGTTGCCATCTGTTATCCGCATTATCTGCTAAAGTACATCATTAATCAAATATCACTTTCGTTACGAAAATTTAAAGAAATCAAAGCATTTTTTACTTTATCGCAGTATTATTATTTAATATGCGCCTGATTTCATGCAAATTTGTTTTGGGTGGATAATTTTGATGATAATAATAATTAATAAAAGCAAATGTCTTGTGGTATTATAGTCGATAAGACAATAAAAAATTAATGTACTAGTATCTGAATTTTACCCGAAAAACTTGCGAAAAAACTTTTCAAATAAGGGCCTGACCCGTTCGGTAGTACCATAGCAATTTTTTTAAGGGGGAAGGGATTCTATTTTCCGACCACAGATGCGCATGTATGAATTAACGAAAATTTTGTCTCCTTAATTTAATTGAGATTTTTACTTTGAGTTATGATTTTGTGAATTAAGTAATATTTGATTTCGAGCGAGTAAGTTAGGAGTAGTTCTAAATGAGACTTAGCCTAGTATACAAAATGTTTGCCCGTGGTTTACACCTCATGTTACACCCTTTGAAATTGAAATTTTCATGAAATTTTTATCCATATTATTTATTTAATTGTCCAAAATGCTACCTAGCCTCGGAGGCTATTTTGAAATCTCACCAAAATGTATAATTTTGGATAAAATTTTTTATTTAGAAATTGATTTTAAAGTTGCGGGGAACCCATAAACTGCAAGAGATCTAATTAAAACGCCCCCAAAACTAAAAACAGTGGCGTTAGGTCCATAGCCAAGGGGAGCACTTGAGGGCACGTGCCCCCCCCCTAAATGTAAAAAAAGCATTTGTTTGTAATAATAAAAATCCCCGAAAGAGGATCCCCTGAAAATGTTACTTTTTACAAAAGGCTTTTTATAAGTGCCCTCTCAATCCTGGCTACGGGCCTGAGTGGCGTAATAATTATAGTTCTACCATTGTTTATATATATCAATGATATATTCTTATATAAAATATATATTCTTTGCCATGGACTTAGAAGGACTCCGTCCATGGCGACGACTAACTCGGTGACCGGTCAACTCGGCAACGCGTCAACTCGGCGACGTCAACTCGGCGACGTCAACTCGGCGACGGTCAACTCGGCGATGGTTAACTCGGCGACTGGTCAAGATTTGAAAATAATCATAACCGCATTGTAATATCGGTTAAATCCAGATTTTCTGGTTAAATTACGAATTAATTTGTTATCACATAGGTTTGGGCGAACCATCGCCGAGTTGACCAGTCGCCGAGTTAACCGTCGCCGAGTCGCCGAGTTGGCCGTCGCCGAGTTGACGTCGCCGAGTTGACCGGGTCCGTTAACATGGCGTTATTACCTTCACTTACCTTATCGTAAGAAAAGCAAGAATAAACTGAACTTATAAATTAAAATGCATAAAGCAAAGTCCTCTTTTAGCAGGCACGGAACTAGCCCTGTTAGACTAAGTGGGCCGAAGCCGGGCCCAGTTATTTTTAAGGGGGCCAAGAAGAGACCTAGAATGCTTTTTAAAAAAGCTAAAAAAAAAAAAAAAGATAATGTACGTGACTATAACAAAAAATAATTGTATAATGCGATTATCTTAAAAATGCGTATGTAAAATATTTTAAACTTAATTAGTCAGAAATAAATCACGAAATTATTGGAACGAAATTCTTTATTTGCCAGGGTGGGCACAAGGGTGGGCCAACACAACTTTTAGGTGGGCCGTGGCCCACCCTGCCCCCCCCGTAGTTACGTGCCTGTCTTTTAGCAAAAAAAATAGAAACGTTCCATGAAACGGGAAACTTGATTAGTTTTTGTATAGAAATTGAAATGAGTGACGTGTTTTGTACAAAAATATATAAAATTTCAATGACAAATCAGAAAATCAGAAAAAGATACTAAGAAAAGGAGATTATTGTGTTGGTAATTCCTTGAAAGTGATAATAATAAGCGGCTTTTTGATCACATTATCCGGTGGTTTTTGTATGTAAACTAATTAAAGCTTATTAATGCTAATTAAAAATGATCACAATAATAACCGTTTGATAACATTATCCGTGATCACATTAAGCGGATTCTACTGTATAAACTAATCTTTTTACCAACTTTGATCAGGCCAGTCTGCAACAAGGCCGTATTTAAGGGGGGTTTTAGGGATCAGAACCCCCTCCCCCGAAATTATTTATCAATCAAAGGATAACCTTTGATATAATGCGATATTATATCGCTTAATGTGACATTTTTTAAAAATCGAAATAATTTTTTTGCTTTAAAAAATTGTTCATTTTGTCAATCGTTCAAATTCGTCAATTTCATGACAATATTCGTAGTATTTTTTTTAGTTATAGGGCTTTAATCTGGTCAGGACTTAAGCCATAAATCTTTCAATTGTCAGCAATATTTACATCTGTTGTACCTATACCAACGTTCTTACTTAAATTTTATTATTTAACTTTCTATCAACAATATCCTGTAAACTCAAGTGATTAGTGTAAACTCAAAATTTTATTACTTTTTAAAATTTTGAAAACAACATTTTTTAAATCTTTATTTATAGGTACATATAATTGCGGGTTCGTTGAAATGGCCAGTTTTCAGTCAGTTTTCAATTTTCTATGCCCTAGTAAACATGTATTTGCGCTAAACTTTTATTTTTTAATATTTTTGAATTATTTTAAAATGCCGTGCGTTGCTCCTGATAAAAAGTGGATCCCAAATAATTTGTGGGTGTTAATTTTTTTATCAGTTTGTCAAGTGAGGGTTTGTAAATAATTACTGAGACCGGGTGATAACTTTCCGCGCTACATGATTTGATATCTGCATGTATCTTGCTTTTATTTGTTGAAATTTTAGCGTTTTAGAGTTTTTCTTGATGACTTGTGATTTTATTTTTCACTTTTTGTAATGCTGGTGTTTATTTATATGGTAACCTGGAACTGAAGGCGAGGCAAACACTTCCTTGTAACCAAAGTAGTTTTGTTTATGTTTTTTCTTGTAATCCTGATGATTAGTAAATGATAACTCGAAACGTCGACTGAAAGTTTAAGGTTTTGTTTTATTTAAGGGGTCTACCCCCTTTGAATTTTGAAAAAATCGAATTTTTTTTTTAGTATTTTTTTTTGTATGTAAAATGTGCACTATGAAGAAGATGAAGGCATAATGTATGGTGCAGGCATCGCTGATTAGACGTAAGTAAGATTTTTTCATGATTTTTCGTTACAGAAAACTTTAAACGCGTTTTTCTCGGAATGACGTTTTTGGACGGCTTGTTGATAAAATCTCCGAAACTATTCAACCGAACCTTACCAAAATTTAACCACATGTTCTTGATGACTATAGCTATCGCGCATATCATACGATTTTTGAAATTTTGAGTTTAACTATTTATTTTTGGCAAAGAACGACGGAAAAAAACGTGATTTTTCGTACTTTTTCGAAAAATAGCTGCCATTTTGTCATTTTGAAAAAAAAAAAAAATCGTATGATATGCGCTATAGCCATTTACTTACTGAATCTAAAACTATTTTTGTTTTTTTTTTCAGATCATCCATTGCAGATATTTCATCAACAGCGCACACTCATCTTTTTTTTTGGACCAGTCTTCTCCCTCATTTTTATGTATAAAAACTGATTAAAATAAATATAAAAAAATTTTTCTTGTGTAATCAAATAGTGTATTTTTTAGGCCTAACACTTTTTATGTCCATATTTATGACGTATACCGGTCAAACAAATTCGTGAAAATAGCCTTATCTTTGCCCGTCTAAAGAGGGTAGACCCCTTAAGCCAAAAGTCCACATTCTCGATAAGTTGTATTTATTTTCATATTTTATTTTTGTTTGTTATTGTAGTTTCTTTTTAAATTTTTTAACCCTTAAATTGGCAACGTATCTCACAAGATACATGGTTTAAAAATATTTGATTTAATCCATTCCAGAATCATTAAACCTACCTGATAAATGGACTTTTTTTAAACCATGTATCTCGTGAGATACGTTGCCAATTTAAGGGTTAAATACATATAATATGCAGTATGTTAACGAAGTATTTTCGACGAAGTTTGAATATTTTAGCCATGATTAATCTCCTGTATTGTTACATTTTAGAACGATAACTATTTGTTTTTTTTTTTCGAGTTAATAGGATTGCTTCACCTAACAGTAAGAACTATATTGATTTGCCTGGTCCCTCAACGACCAACGAGAGATGAAGACACCGTTGAAGATAGTTCGTGCAGTGAAATTAATTGTATAATTAATTTAAATTCTTGTGTTATGTTTGTAAATTGTCACTAAAATAAAAGATACATTAATCCCCTACACTACGTTTTTCATTTTTTTATCAACATTAATTATTTATCATAAACATTGTTAGTCAACAAGTATAACTTTGATCAATTTTACACGTAAATGACGTAGATATGCGTATTGAAAAAAAAATTTGCCGAAGGTGAGATCCGAACCGTAGACCCATCGTTTACGAGACTCCTTGCTAACCTCGACGCCATAAACCGTCTGGTGACATTTGCTTTGCATCTTGTGTTCATAAACACATAGCTATATTTCAAAATCAATTTTCTCGAAAAGTTCTGGCCATCTGGTCGAACAGCTTTGGGGAATTGTTATTCGAGGACTGATCTTTCAGCACGATAAGTAGGAAAATTTACAAAAATGCGGACCTCGTACTCTCTACATGTCAGACTTTCTACATTTATCTGTAAATCTATTATGACTCCACGTACATAAATATAGAACAACTCTTGGCTGGAAGCTTTCTATTTCTAATATGATCTCTTTTAACCTTTTTTTTTGCTAAATATTAAATTTTTATCATTAGCTGAATTTCAGTGCATCTTCGGCGCAATTTTAACATTAAGTACTTACTTAAAATGTAGAAAAAAAAATAACTTTTATAATTTTTACCAAAAATTAGGGTATTTTGGAAAGCCGTATAAACTTTTGTTTATATTTACAACTCAAAAACCGTTAAACTTACTACTTTGTTTATCTTTTTTACTATAAATTTTATTTCCATACTCTAGATCAGCCTTGCTCTAGATCAGGTCTTCCCAACCCCCAAAGGGAGCGCAAAGAGATCATAAGAGTGATCAGACATTCTAAAGAAAAGTCTATTTAAACTCATAAAATCCACTCATTAATTCATTCGGTCACAAATGATAAAACACAAATGATGTGTATTTTTTTATTATACCAATGAAAATAATTATAAGGGGGGCATGAATGTATTTTTATAATGATTGGAGAGGCTCAAAGTAAAGAAGGTTTGAAATCTCTGCTCTAGATGTTAACATTGCTCTCGAGATGCACTGAAATTCAGCTATCTGCAAAAATTTAATAAATGACAAAAAAAGTAATGAAAAGGGATCAAGTTTGAAAGCTTACAGTTATAGCCCGTACTAATGCCCGTACTAATAGTCACGGATCAATCCGAGATTCAAAATAATCTTAGAATTTACCAATGAGATTACTGAAATTTAGACCGTATCGTAGCAACAGCTATTATTTCAAGAATTGATCTTGATACTCGAATCAATCCATGACTATTAGTACGGGCATAATAGTCATGGATCGATCCGAGTAATACTGAAACCTTCTCATGAACTGCCGAAATACTGTTATGGTACGCAGATGATATGACCATACTACTTACTGCAAATTTGAAAACATAATCTTCATGCAAATTCGGACAGCTTTCAAAATATTGGAAGACTGGTGCATTGAACACTCCCTCTCCGTTAATGCGACAAAAATTAAGCTTGCTTTGTTTAACAACAAAAGAAAGCTGCAGGGCATGTCAACTTAATGGAAACTCTTCTAAAACCAACGGAAAAAGTCAAATATCTAGGAATAATACTTGATAAGATTAATTAATTATTAATTAGACTGGGATGGCTTTCTGGCAGTGTCGAAGAGCAATAAGGACGGTCATGTAGTCTTTTCCCTAGGAATAATTTCATGCGAAGATACCAATCTAACATTAGCATGCAAAAGTAGTCTAGTCTCGCATGTGACTGAATTTGAGTAAGTTCAAGAATAGAGCCCCAGGCGAGAAACTGTGAGTCATAGGCGGATTTTAGAGAATTACTCACTTATTAAAGTGTCTCTGCTGCAACTTGAACTTGACATAATTTCCCCTAAATATATATTTGATAGGTAATACAATATCCTGTTGAATCCAACAGAAACCAATGATTATGAAATATTCCGTCAATTTTCGGACGGTTCCAAAAATAATGTTGGCTCAGAAGCAGGAATCTTATTCGCTGGACTTGACTTAAACAAGAGTATATCGCTAGGCAAATACACATCGGTTTCCTGAACGGATCTTATCTTATATATCTATGGCTAAGTTAAATACATCTGTGACTGTGACAAAACTATTCACATATCTGCAGATAGCAGAGCATCACTTGTGGCACTTGGGAGTTACAAAGTTGGATCTGGTTTGGTACTCGAATGCATTCTGACAGTAAATGAGATATCTAATTTAAATGTCATTTCCTTTTCGTGGGTGAAAGAGCACTAAGCAAGCGATTAAAACACCCTTTAGTAAACATTCAAAATATTACTTGAAGCTATCCAGAGTCAAACAATGGACAATTACTGAACACTGTAAACTGTCTGTACTGCAAACAGCCTACAATGGGCCCGATTTTAGTCCTTTTTTTAGATTGTAGTTCCTTACTCTCCCACCTAAAATCTATAAACCCCAGACAGTAGCAAACTTAGCTCACATGTAAAGAGTACGAGGTCCGCATTTTTGTAAATTTTCCCACTTATCGTGCTGAAAGATCAGCCCTCGAATAAAAATTCCCCAAAGCTGTTCGATCAGATGACCAGAAATTTTCGAGATAATCGACTTTGAAATATTGCTATGTGATTTATGAACACAAGATGTAAAGCAAGTGTCAACAGACGGTTCATGGCGTCGAGGTTAGGAAGAAGTCTCGTAAACGATAGGTCCACGGTTCGATTCTCACCTTTGGCAACTTTTTTTTTTCATTTTAATTTTTTTTAAATGCATATCACGTCATTTACAGTACTGTGTAAGTCTGCTGCCATTTAATTAATTACTATTTATTATTAATTAATGTTACTTTTAAGTAAATAATTATATTTAAATGAAATAAATAAAATAGGTATTTATATAAATATGGTAAAAATTTTAAACTACTCTAAATTTTATGACGATCAGCTTTAGCAGCTTTAGCAGCTTTAGCTTAAAATAACACTTTGGTAATAAATTAGAGTGACGCATTGTAAACCCATAAATTAGTTTTTTATGTACTATTTTGGTGTGAACTTTATGTAGTATAATACATTCCCTTAATATTTTAGTGAAAAGTTCTTTCAGTTTAATTTAGTTCTTTGCTGTGACAACGTTATTTTACTATTTGTGCTTATTTAGTTTATTGAGAAATTACAGTACATTTATACAGCGTAGTTACTAAAAAGTAAATATCATGTCGGATATTGAATCTATTGATTTACCTCCTTAACTCCAGAGAGGATTGTCTGAAGATACAATCCATCGTACATCACCAGCTGTACTCCCCAATTTTTGGAAATATGATCCGGTACGCATGGTTTGCTTCCAAACTGTGTGAGGATAGGGACGTTTTTGTAAATGTAAACAAAGTGTGTTTTTCGATAGATAATTTGAAAAAAAATGTTCCTGCAGTAATGAGTCATTCGTACAGTGTGCAAGGTGCCGCGTAACATTTTGTTTCCCTTGCTTCTACGACGAATATCACCCGGGCTCCTGCGAAACCCCGACCGTGGAGTGAAAAGTTACGATATTTTGTACGTAAAATTATTAATTTAAGTTTTTGTGTTATGTTTGGAAATTATTACTAAAATAAAAGATACATTAATACCCTACCCTACGTTCTCAATTTTTGTACCAACATTTAATTTATCATAAATCTTGTTAGTCAACAAGCATAACTTTGATCAATTTTACACGTAAATGAAAAAAAATTTTTTTTTTAAATTAAAAAAAAAAAAGGTTGGCAAAAGTGAGAACCGAACCAGGGCACCATCATTTATGAGACCGCTTGCTAACCTCAACACCACGAAACGCCTGTTGACATTTGCTTTACATCTAGTCTTCATAAACCTTACTCAATATTTCAGATTCGATTTTCTCGAAAATTTCTGGCCATCTGGTCGAACAGCTTTGGGGAATTGTTATTCGAGGGCTGATCTTTCAGCACGATAAGTGGGAAAATTTACAAAAATGCGGACCTCGTACTCTCTACATGTCAGATCATAAACATTTTCAGTTTTTTAATTTTTCAGAACTACAATATATTCGCTTAAATCGGTTGATTATACAAAGACCAAGAAAAGCATTATGATCCACTGGTGTACCAACCGGAATCTAAATTCAAATTGCTTTGAATTTTTTATTCTATAATATCAACTTCAAATTATTATATTGTTTTTTTTTGCTACAAGTCTTTCGTTGTCAAGTTTCATAGTTGCTGTTAAACTAAATTTTGTAAATATTAATAAATTTATTATTAAAATTTTAAATCTTCAATAGTTCAGTGATCATTTTATAAATTTTGGTTGGGTTGGATCAGTTCACCCTAGTTATTAACGAAACACTTTAGAAAATACCTATAAATAAAATTTTTTAAAATTTTTCACCTGCATCAAGCAATTGATAACCAAAACTTGCTAAATATACATATTATAACATTGAATTGGATATAAATGACGTTTATTTCGATCGGTCGTTTAGATGTCTACTGAACTGCATGATTTAACATCCTTTAAATACGTTAGTTGTTGTCAAAAACAGATAATTATGATCTTGTTAGATTTTCAGTCATTCACGTCAGTACCTAACATTCAATAAAATATTTATAATCGATGTCCTATTTCATAAACACTCTCTAATACTGTAAAATTGAAAATTTTTACAATAACAATAATATTAATATTACAATATCACAATTAAAATTTATTTTCACAATAAATTTGGTATTACCTATATTTTTTGAATGTAACCGTGTAAGTGATTTTTAATTTTATGAAAATATTATACTGCAACGTATCCACCACGTAGGAGCCTACTGCAGTTTATTATTATTATTAATTTTATTGTTAACTATAAGAACTTATAACAATTTAAATTGGAAACTATTTTTAAGCTAATTGAAAAATTGCAAGGATCAGCTATCACTCACGGCAACTCTTCGTTAACAACCCAATAATAGACACCTGATGCAAGTCTATCTCATATACTATCAAGTCGTCAGAATATATCTTGCGGCTCTCTGGACATCAGGTGCAAATCTCAGGTTACTGCAATCTATCGAAGTATTCGATAAATCTCATGTATCATCGGGTTATATAAATTAAAATTTTACGTACATATTACCTATGGGTATTTAAAATGAATCAAAATTTCATATTGCAGTAGTTGATATTTACTTCACATGACTTAATAATCCTACTTAATTAGGTTTGCAAATAATGTTCATGTTCGCGGTTTTTCATTTACGGACTTCAATCATTATTTTTAACAAAGAGATAATCGAAATCATTTTGTGAAATTGTAATAAACAATATCGTATAATCTATACGTATGAATTTTAAACATAACAATAATTATTTTCGCTAATAAGTCTGATTTAATTTTTATATATTATTAATATTTAAATATAATAACATATGTACATTACAGGTTTAAATTTAAATGTATTGTTTCCTAATCAATAAGTATAATAAAATACCTAAAAATTAAAAAAAATATTAATACTAGGTATTATTAAATAAGAAAATATTATTGTGGTAATAAATGGCAGAAACACATATTGGAACCTTGTTCAAAAGTTAGACAAAATTGCAATTATTATTCCTTACGTAGGTAAGTTTATACTTACCTAAATTTATTAAATTTTGAATTTAAGAACGGAAAATTAAATTTTTTCAAACAAGCAAATCTAATTGCTGGGAACTTTTACACTTTTCATGAACCTGATTATGATAATTAATTAAATACTTATCTAATTTTTTATATAACAATAAATTAAATACGTTATCAAGGATAACAGTAATATCAATAGAATATAAATATTAAATAATATTGTAGCACCTAATTTTATTAGGTTATTAGTATCTACCTTTATAGAGTTAAAAATTGTTTTGCCAAAAATTGTATCAAAATTATTTAAAAAATGAATATAATAATATACAATAGAGCACCATTAGGATACATGCGCGTATTTTAACCGTAACGCCTACTAATAGTTGGAGAATGTTCATATAAATACACCTTCCCGGAAACAAGAAAATTACTTATTGGTATTACCTTTACAGACATATTATAAAAATGTCAATTGATAGTTAGTTGCAGTACTTTTATATTTTTAACATGGTCGCAAGAAGTTTTTCTTTGCAAGAAATTCCGTATTCCCGTTTATTGCAAATTCCTGATGACGATAACTACATGATCATAGAAGAACCCAGTTCTTCTAAAATTGGTAATCATTTAGTTAGTCCTCAATATCGATATTCAAGCAGCTATGATTCTAGTAGTACTTTGGAGTAAGTTTTCATTAAATTGCAATTTTGTTCAACTTTTAATCAAGTTTGTTTCTTGTAGAAATAGTACATCCAACTTACCTTACCAAATTTCATCGCGATATTCCAATTCCAGCAGCGCTATCAACACGGACAATGGAGAAGACACATTTAATATAAATAGAAAACGAAAAGCTTCCTTCAAGTAAGTACAATTTTATAATAACGACATTTTAAAAACTATCAAAAGAATTTTAAAAGTTTTCATTTAAATTAGTTATTGTGAACTTGAATTGACCCTTTAGTCCGACTTTAGTCTCACTATTAATAGGTATGAAATGTTTATCAATTTGTTGGATATCATTAGAATATTTTTTAAGAAAAAACCGGATATCATTTGATGTGTAATAAATTTGTTTAATGTGAAAATTTGTATAAAATGTTTTTTTAATTTCAAATCAGAAGCACAGTTTTCCCTTTCAAAATTTCAATATTATATGTACCTACATAAGATTTTAAATTGCCATTTTTTATTTTTTTTATCTTTCGCATACGCATATTATTGTCATCATGAGATGTTTTTAGATTTAATTTTAATTGTCTGGATGTGGAAGGTGTAGATTTTGATATCAGTAGCGGCGCAACTGATCTGAACAAAAGTTGAAAAAGAGTCCGAATGTTTTTATCTGTAATTTCAACTGCATTTGTATGCTGTAATAATGCAGTGAAAATTGGTATAAAAAATGATTTTTTTATCAATTTAGGGAAATTCGCTACAATCTAATTATCATTTTACCAGGAAAGATTGTTGATTAAGAAATTTTATATTAACCCTTTAATGCAAAAACAACTGAAAGCTTTCTTTCACCACTCGCTCAGTGGGCCCATCTTCTAGAATTCGTTTTTGCTGAAATATGTTGTTTATACAAAATTAGGAGATCCGTATTTATTTTTCATATTATAAAGAGTCCTCACGCGCGATAGCGAAATTTTAAGATTTTGAAATAAATAATGTTATTTACTTATTTTCAAAAATTCAATGTATAGCATGAGAAAAATCGATGCCAATTCGGTAATTTGATGGTTTAGGAATTTTTTTTTTCTATTACGTGAAACACCGCACTTGATTTTTAAAAATATGAAGATCCAAAATATAAAAAAAACCGAAGTTATTATTCTTTATTTTCAAAATTCGAATTTTTTTTCAAAATATTTAGGAATATTTTAAGAAGATATTTACACTAATTACTAAAAACACTAATTTACGCAATATCATTCTAAATAATTTTTCATCAGATTTTTAATATGGGATTTATAATAATTAAAATATACAGATAGTAGGTACATAAATTTAAAATTTAAAAATTAATACTTATCTCAAAAAAAATAATTAATTAATATTGAAATTTAGGGACCACAATAAATAATAAGTATTCTTCCAAAACGTATTCTATTTGTAGAAAAAAAGTAATGTAAGTAATGTAAAAAGTAATAAAAAATCATTTTTGAAAAAAAATGATTTTAACTTTTTGAGAAAAATTAAAATACTTTTGAAATTTTGGAAATCTTTTAGATTTTCATATTTGTAAAAATAAAATACGACGTTCTAAGTAGGAGAAAAAATTAATCTAAAATCTTAAAATTTACCGAATTGGTATTGATTTTTTTATATTAAACACCGAAATTTTAAGAATAACATTATTTATTTCGTAATCTTACAATGTCAGTATCAGCAGTGGCGGCTCGTGGTTTTTTCATTTGAGGAGGCTAATCATAAAGTATAAGATAAATGAATAACCACAACTTGCTAATTATAGGTAGGTACACGAAAACTATTGTATTGTGCAAGAAGTATCTATCTGTTGATAAATTTCATGGTCGAAAATACACTTATTATTTTTCTGAAAATATTAATAGATTAATAGTTCTGATTAGATCAGGAGTCAGGAATTTTTTTAAGGTTCAAAAAATAGTACGGGTTTTTCATTTTCTATTATGTAACAACATATTTCAGCGAAAACGAATTCTGAAACACAAACTCGGACAGCCTGTATGATATGGATTCAGTCAGCTAAATAATTACAAAATTTCGAAAATTAGTAATATTTCCGAATAATAAATCAATATTAATATTTGGAAGACATATAGGGTAAGATCCTTCCAAATTATATTACATTTTAAAAAAATGTTTTTTTTTAGAAAAACAATATGAAATTTTTTCAGAAAAATTGTAATATTTTTGGTGGTTTTGGAAATATTTTAGATTTTTATATTTTTAAAAATTAAGTATAATGTTTTCCTCATTTTGTATAAACAACTAAAATGTCAGCAAAAACTAGTTTTCGAACATAAGGTACACCCAGTCTGTATAAAAAAATACTTCTTTGTATTTAAAAAAAAATTTTTGGATTGTTTTTTCCCATTTTTTGTCAAGTTATAATTACAAAAAATTACAACTTATAAGTTATAAGTCTGTAGTAAGTAGTACCTCTAAAATCTAGAGCCGTATGATGATGGTAGAGCACATAGATAAAGTAGTTACTATTTTATGCATAATATATCTATGGTAGAGCTTTTTTGAGAGAGATTTTTTGGTTCTAACATGTTTAACTAGTTACCTACTAAGTCTGCGCATTAGTTGTAAACCGACTTTTATGTTTACATTTCTTCGGGTCTTAAGCGCCCTTTACACTATGCGATTTATAATAGGATTTCTCGTAGGAGTTGTCCTAAAGCCTAGGAAGCCTTATATTATTTAAATTGACATTTAAAATTAAAAATTTTATTGCATTAATAAACAAAAATTAATATTTGTAATAAAATAAATATTTCAAATTAAAAGTTTTAATGGGACATGCCCAACCCTCGCCGCGCTGTTGAAGCTATTTTCGAACCCAAAATTGTTGTTTTTTTAAACGTCACAAAAATAGCTACTAACCAGTGGCGGATTTAGGGTCGCTTGCGCCCTAGGCCCTGTCCGATATGGCGCCCTGTTTGCTTGATAGTAATTATTAAAAATAATACATTTATACACGAATATTAAAAATAGGTAGAGTCTCGAAACAGTGAACAACGAAAAACGAAAACTATGTTTGTTCTTTAAATATTAATTCCCCATTTATTTCTATTTTTTCCCTCTTTTTATGCTACAAAAATCATTTACTTCAATCTTTGTTATGCTATAATGAAAGAAAAAATAAGATAAAAATTCCAATTTAATATTAAAAAACAAACATGATTTTTGCTATTAACTGTTTCGGGACTCGACTGTATTTCATTTTGAGGTTTATTAATCCAAATATAAATTTCTTATTAGTAATTAATAAATTTCTTAAAACGGAACAATGAATAAATTTTTTATGACTAATCTCATCAATTTTGTTTTTCTTGCTTTCAAGAAAACATCAACCAACTGAAAAACCTGTAATGGTGCTAGCTCTAATATTTGGGTGCTAATGCTGCAGTGATTTATAATGAAATCCGGACACTCCTATGTTAACAATACAAATTTCCGGATTTGAAGCCATTTTTTGTCATATAAAAATCCATTTTACAACAAAACCTTTTTGACGTTTTTTGTTGAAAATTGTTTTGCTTTTAATTTTGTTTATATACAATTTTTATTATGTCGAGCCGTTTCTGGCTTAAACAAGACTCGGTAAAATACAAAAAATATTGCCATCTATATTTCGGAAATGGTGCTACAAAACAAAAAACGTATAGGCATATTTTCTTTTAAAATTTTTTTCTACATTTTTGTTCATATAAATTTTTCTATTTGGTCGCACCGTTTCCGAGATAAAGATGACAATATTTTTCGTATTTTACCAAGTCTTGTTTAAGCAGCTGTCAGTCAGAAACGGCGTGACAAAATAAAAAATCTGATGTGGCAGCACATAACTTTCCTATTTATTACTAGGCTTAATATAAATAACTAATTTTAAATGTGAATTTTACCATTTCTATGTTTATAATTTTATTTTAACAAGAATTAAAAAGAAAAAATGTCAAGTATTAGGCATCATTAGAAGCGTTAAGAAATTATTTTTCAACTGATAATAATTTCATTACTATCCACATTAATGGAAAGAAGTACCGGGCTTTAACAATTTTCATTCTTAGAAAAAATGGAGTAAAAAGAAAGGGATTTCAACCAAAATCTAATCAGCTCTCTAGATTGCTGCTACAAACCAGTATATGAAATTTGAATAAAATCGGTTCACGCGTTTCGAAAAAATCGTGGACGAAAAAATCGCACACACACACACACGCACACATATACGGACATCATTGCAAAACTTGTCTCAAACGGTTTGTATGGACTCATAGACTATGGAAAAAATGCTAACTCAAAAAATTTTTTTTGCTCGATTACAATACTTTCCTTTACTACGTAAATAGGAAAGTAAAATTGTATACAAACAAAATAGAAGGCAATAAAATTTTCAAGAAAAAATCTCTAAAAAGTTTTGCTGTAAAATCGATTTTTATATGCCAAAAAAGATTAGGGAGCTAGCTTTTGGAGCCAAAATATTAGCCCCCACCCCCAGTTTCAATGTAGATTTGTGAAAAAACTGTAAAGGTGCTAGCTTTAATATTTGGGTGCTAGCCAGTGCTAGCTCCATAGATTGGGGGGGAGCTACCTTTTTAACAATTAATTCAAAAACTTTACTGAAATTTGTTTATACATTCACAGCAAAGCTAAGCCGCATCAAATTTTTATTTTTAATTTTTCTTTAAATTTCTAAAATTTTCTGGTCTCTAAGGTTTAGGCGCCCCTAGAATTTTGCCGCCCTAGGCCCGGGCCTCACGGGCCTAAGCATAAATCCTGCACTGCTACTAACGCGCTGCTACATTTATCAGTATCTTACAAGTAAAGGATCCCCGGTGTCCCTCACCGATTTGAATAATTTTCGGATATGTGGTAGAGCATAAAAAATAAGAGACCCCTAATTTTTTTTAGCTGCTAACACGCGGGTTTAAGAGGTGTAATCGCCCTTTAAAAATAAGATGAAAAATGAATTTTTATATAAAAGGAGGTTTTAGATTTAAATGAAACCAACGGTAAAATACTTCATTTTATAACTAATAACAAATATAATTTTTTTGAAGCGATCACTTAATATTTTCGAGGGTGAACCACCTCCAAAATTTTAAAACCTGCATAAAGCATCCTTAACGTCATCAAATTTTTTCGAAAAAAATATATGTTATAGAGGAGAGAAAACTCTAAGTTATGTGGTTTTGGATTTTTCTCAAAAATGATATTCAAAGGGGTAACAATCCCTTTCTTAACTTTGCCATGTGATGTCATTTTCGAATAAAAATTTTCAAATATTTTATTGAAATAGGTTTGCAAAAATTATTACTAGATACAAACTGTACTACACAATAAATATTTTTACCCTTTTATTAATATATCCCCACCTATCTGCAGTTGAAAAGTTAGATTTTCCATCCCCGCTATGGAAGGAGTGCTTCGATTTGAATGAAACCAACGCCGAATTAATTATTTTGAACAATCACATAATGATTTTCTTGTCCCGATCTCTTAATAATTTTAGGGGTAAACCATCCCCTAAAATTTTAAAACTCGCATAAATCATGTTTTTCGAAAAAAATATATTTCGTGGAAAAGAGAAAACCGAAGAAAACTGTAAGTTAGGTTTTATATGATTTTTTCCTAAAATTATATTTTATGGATAACAACCCATTTTTCAACTTTTCCGTGTGTCACCGATTTGGAATACAAATTTTCAAATATTTGAATGAAATAGGTTTGCGAAAGTTATTACTATATTGATTCACCCCCATCTACGTACAGTTCAAAAGTTATAGTTTTCATGTACAGTGACTCATAAGTCATAATGAAATCCGGACGTGTTAACGTGTTAAATAATAATAATTATTTTATTACACACTACCAATAATCTGACATTATTAATTTCATTTTTTTACTCTTCATCATCATCTACTTTATGGATTAGTCCTGTTGGCCTGTTCCAATTCAATTCGCCATCTTGATAGGGATCTTTTCACATTTCTCTTCCCTCTGAGTTTGGATGCTCTGATAAGGAGAGGGTCTGTACTGTGGGTCATGGATTTTAAAACCCTTTTGTGGTGGAAAAGTACTTCGTATTAACAAACTCTAGGCCTAGAGCTCTCCTTGTGAGAGAATTTTTCTGGGAATTCTTGATAAGTCCATTCTGTGTAGGTACTCTTCCCACCTTCGTTTATGTTGATTTATTCTTTCTTGCAGAGAAGTCATTTTCAGCTCTTCTCTTCTAAACATCAGCTGCATTGGTATGGCCAACTTATTTTTATGACAATTTCTGGATCTTTGAATATTTGATTTTTTTCTGTGTATAACACTATTATCTTTTTCTGTTGCAATTTTTCGAGATAAACATTACATTATAGATTAATAAATAAATTTCAAAATAAATGAAATAAAAAATATTTATTAGAAAAAAATAATTTTAGAAGTAGAAAAGCCTATTTCGTCTTACCAAGTATTAACTGTACTATTCTCCCCTGTATGTGGAATTATTGTAGAAGTGAAATAATGCAATGTACCGTTAATAACAATAATATTGAAATCTTGAAATACAAATAAGTATGTGATGTATTACTATCAGAAAGAGAAAGAGAGAGAGAGAGCGAGAAAGAGAGAATTCAATTTTTTCAGTTATTTACTACTAATTGTAATTATAAAACTGACATTTTCTTCACATTATCATTATCTATTTAACTGCAAAATTTGAAATCGTCACAAATTTAATATATACATAAACAGATAATAATATTAGTGGACTACTAAAAAATATTAGGTATGATGATGTAGTATTGATATTTTTATGATATTGTTCAAAAGTTTTCTCAGAAATTTGAATGCTGGGTGAGAAACTAAAAAAAGTAAATTTTGAATAGGAATAAAACGAAATCATATAAATCGAACTAACTTCTTGCAAACATTTATACCTACGTTATATAAGTAGGTATAGCCTGTAGTTGACAAATAGGAATTCTTACAAATACCTTTGAAGGTGTAAATTTTACAAACATTGCCTTAATTAATATTTAATGAAATATGAGTACCTATAATTAGAGTTGAAACTGTTAATTTATGAAAATCTTAGATGTTTCTACCAAGTTTGATTGGTTGTCGCGATTTGAAAACCGTTTATTGCACTTGTGGGCTTTCACTTGTAATTGAGTTTGATTTATATTAAATTGGAGTACGGATACTAAATTAATCTACATTTTTGTGTTTATCGTATAACTATATTTTTGAAGTATCTCCAAATTACTTTTATTGCTTTTAAAATATTTATTCGTTTATTTGATTATCACTCAAATTAATAAGTAAAAGTAATTTAGCAACTTACAGTTGTTCTACTTATGGAATAGATATACTTTTGTATAAATTTATATTAATATATTATACAAAATAGAGAAAATTATGAGGCAGTGTTATTCGTAGAAGTAAGTTGCGTTATTCTTCTTGCATGATTCGTTAGCATTATTTTAAAAATTTTGTTGGAAATCATTTGGTATTTTTTTGAATTTCGATTCATGTGTACACAAATTTTCAGGGATATTTACCTTATTGGTTCCCATAGCTTCAATGTAAAGCTATAATACTTTGTATGCATAGAATCTTACATCTATTCGAACTTCTTAGATTTTTAATTTTTTTTTAACTGATCAGTTTAAAATAATTTTAAACAACTCAGCCCGCACAGCACAATCTTAGAATCTGAGAAGTAAAAATCTGAGAATATTTTATATGTTAATTAGTATATGTAATTAAATATTATGCATTATTATATAAATACAATAATGCATGATGTAAGTTTTAACAAATTTTGTTGTAAAACTTCAACTTTATAATATTTCTTTCTGTTTACTAGTTTTTAAGATAAATAACAGATATTTTGTTTATTTGCCAATTTTATCTCTAAGATAATATTATTCATTTTAGAGATGCTGCAGACATTGATGAAAACGTTGAAGATGACGTCAAATCTACAAAAGATGATAGCAAAAAGTAAAAAAATACTTTAATTGGTTTTTAAAACTATAATTTACTATAAAAATTTACTGTAATGATAAAATACAATTTACTTCGTTACAAGGAAGCCTTAGATAGAGTTCAAGGTGGTGATATAAATATATGAATGTAATTTTCAATCACGAGGACATAAGGAAATGTTATTAATGCATTTTTAAAATCGCACCTATAATATGGATTACGTACTTTTCATTTGTTTACATAAATAGTGAAACTCGCCAGAAGGTTAACGACTTCATTTTACGCAGAATTTTCTTTTAAATTTCAAAAAGCCTAAACTATTGTGTGGGTAATTGGGGTATCTTTTAAAATTGGATTATATTTATTAGGTAATACATAATAAAATGCTTCCTTTGATTTATTTCTGGTGGATTTAAATATCGTTGATTGCTTTGATTTCATTATATATGTAGAAGATATTAATTCTTTGAACTTATTAATTTCTAAATAAAACTATTATTAGGCAAAACCACAGTGAAATAGAAAAACGTCGTCGTGATAAAATGAACACATACATTACTGAGTTATCCTCCATGATACCTATGTGTCATGCAATGTCAAGAAAATTGGATAAACTAACAGTATTAAGAATGGCAGTTCAACATATAAAATCAATTCGAGGGACAGTTCACGCTTACACCGATGGAAATTATAAACCATCATTTTTATCCGAACAAGAAATTAAACATTTGATATTGCAGGTAAGAAAATAGTGGAAGGGGAGAGTTGTCCAAAATAGGCTCAGCAAGTCAAATGGGGCAAAAGAGCTGTTGTTATATTTTCAATTGTAAAAATGGGGATTCATGCAATTCAATCATTTTATGTTTTTTATGTTTAACGAATAAAGCTTTTATAGATTG
Organism: Cantharis rufa; assembly: GCA_947369205.1. Taxonomy (NCBI): domain Eukaryota; kingdom Metazoa; phylum Arthropoda; class Insecta; order Coleoptera; family Cantharidae; genus Cantharis; species Cantharis rufa. Next base: position 36,686,420 of record OX376303.1, read on the forward strand.
TCGTTTGTTCAAGCTTCTCAGTTCCTTTTATTCCAATGTTTTGGGTTTTAGGTTTTATTTTCCGATAGTCTAAGATTTAAACATTAAGCATTAAACATTTTTGTATTCTCATTTTGAACAATTCACCCCTATACCAAAAATAGTCAGAATAGATAACTCAATCTTTATATTAGGTAGCAGATGGATTCTTATTTGTTGTTGGCTGCGATAGAGGTAAAATTTTATATGTGTCCAAGTCTGTGTCTAAAGTTCTAAATTACTCACAGGTATATTACATAGTCCAGTTAATTAAAAAGAAAAACTCAAATATAACTTTTTAGGGAGATCTATTAGGTCAAAGTTGGTTTGATATTTTACATCCAAAAGATGTTGCAAAAGTAAAAGAGCAACTATCATCTTCAGATTTAAATCCAAGAGAAAAATTAATCGATGCCAAAAGTATTTTAATAATTTATTATTATTAGCTTCGAAATTATAGCTTTAAATTTTTTAGCTATGTTGCCATTAAAAACCGACATTCCGCAAGGAGCTACAAAGTTATGCCCCGGAGCTCGAAGATCCTTTTTCTGTAGAATGAAATGTAAAATTGTAGGACAAGTTAAAGAAGAAGCCGATACCACAACAGGTGGACGAAGAAAAAAACATGGTTTGGGTGAGTTCGTTTACAAACAAGTTGGAAATGATATACTATGGCGGTTTAATTTTTAGATAAGAAATATAACGTAATCTATTGCTCTGGATACTTAAAATCGTGGACACCAGCAAAAATTGGATTGACAGATCAGGAAGGAGAGGGAGAAGACTCATGTAATCTCTCGTGTTTAGTTGCGATAGGAAGAATTTTGCCCCAAATAACAGCAAATTCTTATACTACCACACCGGGAAAATTTAACGTTCATCCAATTCAGTTTATCTCTCGTCATGCTATGGACGGAAAATTTTTATTTGTTGATCAGAAGTAAATACTATTGTCATGCTTTAAAATAATATGCGTAACTTACTGTTGAATATTTGCAGAGCTACGTTAATTCTAGGATTTCTTCCACAAGAACTTCTAGGTACAAGCATGTATGAATATTATCATCATGACGATATTCAAACATTAGCGGAGTGTCATAAAAATGCTCTTCAAAGCAACGAAAAGGTAATCACTCGTTCATATGGTTTCCGTACTAAATCGAACGGGTTCATAAGACTTCAAAGCGAATGGAAATCATTTAAAAATCCATGGACTAAAGAAATTGATTATCTTATTGCTAAAAATACTTTATTACTGTAGGTTTATACTAAATTGACTAAATATTACTGAGATACAAAAATTTTTTGCTTTTAGCGGCGATGTTGGAACCGTTGAAAGTAGCGCTGGTCAACATACAAACATTAACCTTTTTACTCAAAGTAAATTTTATATTTTATAAATACAAAGAAAATAACTAAGATTGTTTACTTTAGGTAATGGTAAAGAAATACATAGATTAATAAATAGCCAAGTCGAAACAAGCAAAATAGGCAGTCAAATAGCAGAGCAAGTTTTAGATTCTCAACGGCGAGAAAGTGGTTCTTCTTTAGAAAATAGTCCTATTCCTGAGTCATCTATGTCTCTTCAAAATGTGAGCACATTTTTTTCTTTAAAAAAGCTTTTACGTTATTTACCAGTTTTTGTTATAGCACGTTTGCACAAATTTTTCACCAGACGATGATAGTCAAACTCAATTAGCACATGATTACAGTAGACAAGCTAATTTTAGTAGAATTAGAAGTAATTTTTCAGTTTCTAACGTATCAAATGATCCAGGTGAAAATTATTAATGTTTCTTTCGAGTTGTTCCCATAAATTATTGTACAAATTTTAGGAAGTAGCGCAGATGATGAGATTATCGAAATGATGGAAGATGCTGTTCGAGATTCCCCTGGTAATGGACCTCCAACCGATGGAAATGACGAAGCAGCTATGGCAGTTATAATGAGCTTATTGGAAGCTGATGCTGGTCTCGGTGGTCCTGTAGACTTTTCTGGTTTACCATGGCCTTTGCCATAATTATAGGAAAAGTGAAACTGTTATAAAAAATTTACATTTTTTAACAAAATATTTTAGCAAATCCACTTCTGCAGAATACACTTGTACATCAAGAATTATACCTTTAGAAATCATAAATCTAATTATTTTTTTAACAAATGCAGACTGCAAAGATAAGTCTATTGGTAATAATGTTGAAAATTAGCATAATTTGTGAATTGAGTATGAAATAACTAATACAATGTTTTTATGTTACAAATTTTATATAAAAGACAAATGTATGGTTTTATTACAAAAAAGAACTGCAAACATATTAAATATTATCAATTTTGTCATACTAATTACTTAGATATCTGAACCACCAAAGAAAAGCCCTGTGTCAATAATTATGAGAGTATGAATTAATACGAGAACAGCTAATAATCAATGTTTTCTTTCATATATAAGGTATTTAGGGCCGGTTGTATGTCAGGGGTTTAAACTCGGATCAGAGTTAAACCAGCAATTTTTGTAAATGTCTGTTTGTACCTGGTTCAAGACTTGAACCTGGTTTAACTCTAGATTTTTCTTACCCACCGAAATCGGTGGTTTAACCCTGGTTCAAGTCGATATTTAACACTTTTATAACCTTAAAGTGCTAATGTTTACCTACTGCGAAATTTTCATTTTGACAGTGTTTATTAAAAAGCTTAATTTTTAAAAATTTATTGAAATGATATTATTATTCCGTATTATTTATTATATAAATATTATTATGGCTTATCAATTAACCGACGACAAAGATTTTATGGAATTTATCGAAATTTTTGGAGAAAGCATTCAAAGAAACCCTCAAGTTTTTCGTGATCGTCAAAATCATTTTGTTAATTGGTCATATGAGGAATTTTTTGCTAGATTTAGGTTGACGAAACATTCTGTTCAAATAATATTAAACCAACTAAAATATTAATTAATAATTTAAAAAAATTAAAAGTTGATGTAAATCAACTTTAAAAAAATTAAAAAGTTTAATTTTAGTAATTATTTCTTTACAGAAATTATTCATTATCTGGTATGGACATGTTACTACTAACATTGCGCTTTTATGCTATGGGCTTGATGTTAATAGTCGTTGGCGCAGTGGCGGATTTACACATTTGCCGCCAGTAGGCTATTTAAATTTTGCCGCCACTACCGCCCTCTATAAGTGTCAGATCCTAGATTATTTTTGCAAATTTTGTTTAAATTCAGGTAAAAAATATTACCTTCCACTTTGACATAAAATACATATTACCTTTCTTTTACATGTATTTTGAAATCACTATTCATTTATAATTCATTATTTTGTCCATAAAGCATCGACAAACCTCTTTGTTGTTGCACAGGAATTAAATTCTTTGGCGATTGTTACCCAAATCGTAGTTTTTTGAGCGTTCTTTAGTGAATCGCTTTGTTTGCATTCAACTATGTCTTTGTATGCACTAACTATATTTAACAACACATTTTCTTCTGAATTCGAAAATTTTTTTTTTCGCTTGTCCATCGTTGTCCAACAATGTTAACCTACCCTAATAATAATAAAAATTACGAATAAAATTTCAATGAAGTTTACTACCTTTGATTATGATATAAATTAATATTATAAACAACTTCCAGTTTTAAACTAATGTCAGAAAGTCAAATCTATCTATGGGCAAACCTTAAAAATTATTGTTTTTCTAGAGAATTTTATCGTGTTCAGGAGTAACAACATAAATTTAAAAATTAACTATCGGATTAGTTGACTCGACCTACATACAACCGCATGGGCGTTGATCGCTGGTTCGGCTGATCCTTGAGTTAAACCACTGACATACAACCGGCCCTTAAACCCCATGTCATAATTTTCTGCGTTCTACCCACGATAGTTCTTATTTTTTATAGTAATATTTATTAAAGTAAAAACGAAATATTTTCAATTTATTTATTGGTGTTACAACAAAAGAATAGCCCAGTAATAGTATGTTTTCGTCTTTCCATTTTCGCTCTCCATAACTTCCTACTCCGGACTTTATTTCTCTCTCCACCCCAGAGTTTTGAAGTCATTTTCCATTTCATTTCTCCACTTTGTTCTTGGTTTTTGGCTTTTTCTTTCAACACTAGACTTTCATCTCATAATACCGATGATCATTATAAAATTCAATGGAAAAAGCAACAATTCAATAGAACAAGATTTTTGTAACTTTTTCAAAAATTCTTCCGGAGCGCTAAGATTCCATTTCCATTCTAACAAACTCAATTTTATCTTCAGAACCATGTAATAAAGAGTTTTATAAAAAATAAAGTATCAGTTAAGACGTGAAGAAGACTTTTTTCTGACCAGATACCTGGATTAGTAGCTTACATGTTCCGTATGAGAGTCGGCTCCAGAATACGGTTGTCTCTTATGGGTTGTATACTACCAATTCGAAATGAAATTAATGTCAACTTCGATTTGGAATCAGTTCAATGTCTGGTCACGCCGACTACACTGCTGTGATCTAAAGTCTAAGTTATATTTATGGACTATGCATCTGAACAATTACAAATTATTAATAAAATCAAATAAAAAAAATGTATGTTAATAAAATAAACGGAATTAAATACACTAATTTAATTTTTGAATTATTTAATAATTAGAGTTACATGATTCATAAGCCATCATGCTTGCATAGATTATTTATCAAACGTTTCTCTTGGTTCTTGATCTCAAGCGCTTTCAATAACCACAGCTTAGAATCCTTATTACATTTATGCAAAATCATAACATTGGAACATTTTTGACTTGGGGTCCGTTTTATGCTTCTTTGCCCTTACAGCAACCTGCTTCCCTATTTAGCCAAAACTCCAAGTAAGTTACACTCGGTAATACTGAACTTTCATTCTGTTTCATCATATTAAAATTCAATTTATTTTATTTCGAAGAAACTATTCTGCTGTGAGATCTTTTTTTGTGTATATCTCCAATTGGAGATGATAGATCATTTGCTTTTGGCTTTTGTGACAGATTTAGAGTCCCGAAGGGCTAATTTTAATTTCTAATGCTTGTTAAAACGGTGTTTTATTGTAAGTTCAAATATTATATTTTTCTTAATAATTTTTTATATAACGCTTTGCACACCTAGACTCGTGTAATATAGAACACTAGTTAGTAGAACTATTTTTACTTTTTTAAAGAGTTTCATTAATTTATTGTTTATTTTGTAAACAATTTCGTATTGTTTTTAAAAAATTTCAATTTTAACGAATTAACAAATTCCAAAGAAGTACTACAATTAGTATATAAATAACGCAATATAAAAGATCGAAAGAGGTCGGCTGAACTCTTAAAATATCGTGCCTGTCCTGTAGTTGTGCGGAAAATTAAGAAGATATAAAGAAATCGAACGATTTAAGCGAGGTAAGTCAAAAACTCGTAAAAGCGAGAATTCCGTATAATAAGAACTTTTTCAAAATAAAGGCGAATATTGCCTGAATACCTCATGTAGGTAATATTTATTATACACATGCATAATATGGAATTTACATCAAATTCAAAATAGTTAATTATTAGAAATAAAAAAAGAAAAACACTTTAATGCAAACTAATTAGTTACACAATGGACTAGACTAGAGAGACACGTACATATATATAGATCAGTGCTTCTCAAATTGGTGGTCTGCGGACCGGTGCCGATCCGTGAACAAAAATATTGCCGATCCGCGGGTATTTTACCCGTGAATAGTAAAATAATGATTTTCTGCGATACTATTCTAAACGCATATCTACACATTACAATAACATGAGAATTCGATTCAATCGATAATTGGCTCGATTGTGTTGTCATAGCCTACCACGCTTATAGTATCTTATATCTTACCATGTTCATAAATATGCAGACTTTTCTCTAAGTTGCTGAATAAAATACTTATGTTTCGTTATTGTTTCATTTTTTATTAATTAAAAAAACTTTGACCTTCGATAAAAATGTCGCGGCACGTCATACATGAGTAAAAATAATACCGGTCCGCCACATTAAACAATTTGAGAAGTACTGCTATAGATAACAATAAGAGACATTTTAAATTCATAATTTTTTCCATAATTAATCATTTTCTTCGTCGTTCTCAAGAGTAATATTTAAAGAGTTACTTTCAATTCCAGTTCTTAAGTAGTCGGAAATACCAGCAACATCTAAAGTTGAATCACGTGCACTTATTTTCTTAAGAGCAGTATTGACAATACATAAATCTCCTCTTAATTCTGAAACCAAGTCTGTAATTTTCTGAGCATTGCTGAGCACTTCCACGCTTTGAATGTATGGATTATAACGTATTCCAAACGGTCGTTGAATTTGTTCGGCATATTTCCTGAAACATTACAATACGTAAAAATCTCTGTTTATTAAGATTTTTAAAATATTATATATTTTCGAATAATTTTGAAAATTAAAAATTGATTTTAATTTTTTTTTTATTTTGGAATTACGTTAATATTACTTTCTATTTGGCATATTTGGAATTCACTGTATGCCATAGTGAATTGTTTAACAGTTTCGGAAAGCCAAGAAGTACAACTTTTCCATATTCGTTTAAGTAAAGTAAAATATGTTATTTTCGCACATCTTTCCGATATCAAAAAGACGTAGGCGTCTTCAATGGAATACTGAACGAGGCCCTCAGCTACAGCAACAATCTCCTCTCCCTCTCACGACCCCCGAGACCGCCTACTCGAGAAAAGACCTGATTCGACTTAAAAATCAGGCAAAACGACAAGCCCAACGTCAAAAGAAAACGTCGCCCCAAAAACAGCACAATATACAATTCCTTGAAGACAGAGGTTAAAAGCCGAATCTCCGATTGTAAGCAAACCAGCCGAGGAGTGAAGCTAAAGAATTTTTCTTTTAAGAATCCCTCAGCCTGGTAGCTAGTTAAAACCCTCCGTCAAAAGTAGTTCATGTCCCCTTAAACCAACCCAACGGGTTGGCACTCAGCAACGAGGCAAAGCTGAGCTAACATCAATTATCGCGTTTGTCAATATCACGAACGCCATCCTCATCTTTAGGCACTTTCCAAGTTAATGAAAATCGTTCTAGACGAACAATTTGTTTAAATTTTTTTTAATTTGAATGTTTTGAAATTCGTTGAAAAAAAAACTCCAATATGGAGTCCGTCGAAGAAGCCGAAACCTCGGCGGAAAAGTTCAACGACAGCTTGGAAATCTCTGAAAACCCATTAATTCGAGAGATTGAAAACTAAAATATTGAAGATCTTTTAAGGTACAAGGAGCCCAGATGGATCCTACAGCCACAAAACTCATAAACCGACTGGATAAATCATCAAAAAATCAGGAATTCCTCTTCGGATCTATTGTAAATATTGGATAGTTGTTCTTCCAGATCGGCAAACAATCAGAAAGCCGCAAAAGTACTAAGCATTTTACATATTACATCAAAATCGTGAGTACTTGATTTTAACGGCAGGAAAAAATATGGTACATTAACAGTACGACATGTACATATAGTTACTTACCGCATTTTTTCTTTAGCTTCTTCAAACGAATCTGTATACCAATAGGCATTTTGAAAAGCTGTTATTATACATTCTTGTTTACAAGTAAGTTCTGGATTGAAACGTTTTATTTTTTCTGGATTTCCAACTGCATGGCGCAATTCTGCTACAGAACTTAACAAACCTGCTCCGTATACTTTCATTTCTCCATCTTGTTTGCACAAACCAAATTCGACCGTAAAAAAGTATAACTATAATAATAATCATAAATAAAATAATTTACTACTCTGACATCAAACTTGAACATTACAGTTGCTAAATTATTGATGTCATCATCACTCGCTCCAAGAGAAGACAATCCTAGCTCTTGTGAAAATTGCGCAAAACTAGAATTTGCCAATAGTGGCATATGTCCTAAAAGTTCGTGACAACAATCTCTAAAAATAAAAATAAATTTAATTAATTCAGGGGTAAGTTGAAGCTTACAAATAATACTTACGGTTCGGGAGTATAAAAAGGATCCGACGAATGTCGGATGTACTGAGTGCAATGAAAAACTCTGAAAGCTAATCCAGATAAGAAATCTCTTGGACTTAAATAACCAGCAACCGGTCGTAATTGAAATCCAGTTTTCCTTTTTAAGAAAACGTTTAAGTCTTGTAGTTGTGGAACGTTATCTTCTCTGTAACCGCAATACTTGACAAGTTGCGGCCAATTTTCTAAGTATTCTTTACATGCGTGTTTCACATATAATTTGTGAAGTTCACGGAAAACCGTACCCCTTTTAATTAATTAATGCGTTATTAATAATTATATTACACCATGGTTATGCTATTGCTAAAAGTGAACTATTTTCAAGTTATTTACTTATGAATAAACTAAACTTATAATTAGCCAAAAGGAAACTCTCACATCATTATTAGTTATTATAAATTGGTTTTATTTTATATTATTTAAAATTAATTTTAAATAAAAAATATAACTAAATATATTACCATGTCTTTATTTCCTCCGATGTGTATTGTACTTTGGGTATAGGCTGTCCGCTTTAAAGAATTAAAGAATATTATACTGAATATTAATAAAAATTAAAATATCTTACTGTTTGAAACTTTTAGCAATTTGAGAAAATTGTTCTCTTCGTTTTCTATATATGGGATCTTTAAACCCAGGATGATCAGCATCTAATTCAGTCCCGTACATTAAAACGTTTTGTGCAGCGTCCAGCTCAGAAATTTTTCTAGGAAACCAAGGCATTTCTTCAAAATCTTGAATAAAATTAATAGTTAAATAATATCATAAGCTTTTTCATTTCAATTTGTACTAAATTTCAGTGAAAACATCATACTAAATTAAAAATTAATTAAAAAGGGATGTACGTATGTAGTGGTAAATAATAAAGTAATAAATTATTATTCCATACGAGACTTGCAATATTTTTATTTTTTTTTTGTAAGGGAAATTATCGAACCGCTGTAAAATAATACAGTTGGTTAGTAAACATTTAAAACATGGAAATACTTTCACGATTTCAGTTTAAGCACTTTCCAAAGAATTCAAGTTTTATAAGTCTTCGATAGAACGCTTACGTACATGTAAGTTACAAGCAAAATTGTTATTAAAAAATTGTAGGTAGTCAATAAATTTTCCTTGAAATGAATGCATAATTTTATTTTAATTAATTATTAAATCTTATCTCACCGAAACTAGCAGCTGCGGAGAGTGGAGTTGGAGGAGGAAAATCACTTTCAACACTTGCATATTTTCCAATAACCATTGTTTGAACTTCCCTTCTTAGCAAAACACCTAGCTGATCCATTTTCCTAGGTTCGCACTCAATATCTAAGAGTATATCTGATTGATTTATACTCTTGTCGGATGGTCTCGATTCAATGTGTAGTATATTAATTCCTAAATCTTGAATCGCTTGAAGCGCTCGCACTAAGCTTCCAGCTTGGTTTTTTAAAGTGAAAATTATCGAAATTCGTTCAGGTTCTTGCCTATCTTCTCCATTCATCTAGTAAAAAGTTATTTTCTTTGTTATACATTTTTTAACCACTATTTTAAAATAATGATAAAAGTAAATTTTTATTAGAAAAATTCTTGTATTTCACTGGATTGATTCCACATTAATAGCAAAATATTTTTGTAGGTTGAATAAATTATAAATAATTTGCTCAAAAGTTAATTGTTAAAAATGTTTAAGAGTACAAAAAGAGAATGCAATTTTTTTACAACAAATAAATTATTCGTTTTACAGGGTGGCCCAACCAAAACGATACATTCTTACAACCCGAAAACCATTTTTAAGAGCTTTTATTTGATGTGTTATACAGCATACAGTGGGAGTTGAGATAGGTAAATTAGAAAATAACAAAAATATAAGTAAAATATGTAATTAAAATACAATGCATTTCTGAGTTATTAAGGATGGATTGTCTTGATTAGGCTACCCTGTATAGCAAAAGTCAATTGATTATAATTTACACGAGATTGCCTTGTCGGAATATAAAAAATTAATTTACGTAAATTTTCTTTTAAGTAAATTGTGCTAAATTTAAAAATTAATTAAAAACAAAAAATTTATCAGCAGCATCTGCATCTCTAGAAAAGATAAGCTTATTAGTTATTATAAGTAAAATTATTTGTTATCAATCATCATCATAATATAATTTTACTGTATACTACGTCTACTTTCTTTTACTTGTGTTATTTGAAAATATTTGCTGCTTTAGTTAAAATAATAGAAGAAACAATAAATTCGAAACCATTTATAAGGAAACATTTTCCAAATAAAATGCGAATTCTTATCAGCCACACTCAAGAATAACTTTTAAGGTATATACAAGTTTACTTTAATAAACATTACAACAACAAAAATAATTGTTTTTTTTACAATAAAAGTAATATTAAGACTTTAATTACCTGATTTACATGAGATGTGGGAATTGGACAATCTTCTTTTACAGCCCAATCTTCTCCACTTCTGTACAACCACAAACCCAAAAGAGATTTTCCCGATGCACTCATTTTTATCGTTTAGTTGTATGTCAATTAAGAATAAAGCTTTTATCTATTTCTGCTTTGAAAAGCTAAATCACTGCTGACATAGCTTGCAGAACCTATACTTATAAACTTTCCTTCAGATGATGCGCAGTGTAAAGTTTTGATTGGCCGAATCAAGGAAACGCAACGATCTTGTAAATCACAATTTTAAATTTAAAAAAAAATCAATTTCAGTTGGAAATGATCTTAACGTAGTTTTTATTTTATAAAATTAATTAAATTGCTTAGAGAGCGTTTTCTTTAATTTCTGGAACGAAAACGAGAACAATCAGTTCTTTGTTAATTTAATTTAAAATTAATTGTAATAATAGTTGCAATATTGTTAAATTTATAAATTCGATTCCGTTTAGTGACATTTTTCACAAATATTTACTGTAATATTACAATTAAATCTGAATGGAACTGTAAATCAAGTCGCAATAAAATAGATATTGTATTAAAAATAAACTTATTTTCCATAATTTTCATTGTTCAAGCTCGTTAACTACAACAGCAATTTTCCATTAATCATTCATTGTCTCTCATGTATTAGGTACGATTGAAGGTATGCGGGAGCTTAAAGAAAACCGTCGAGAAAATGGAGTGAGAAGTCCAAACCCTCCAAGTACTTCAGCAAAGTAATTGAAATCGTTATATACATTTACTGAATAAACCATGAATTCTTCTATCTCTGACTTTTAAAAGACCTCACGTTTGTTAAACATTAGCAGTGAACTAAAATATTTTTTCTTACTTTCTTTTCTTGATATATACATATTTACTCAGCAGTAGTGGGCACTTACACAATTTATTTTTTATAAAGCATATAAAACAATTTAAAAATATAAAAACAAATTAGACTTATTATTTATTCGTCAATTTTTGTTAGTGGTATGTCTTTCAATAGAAGGATAAAAGGTGTTTGTGTAGATTTATAAACCTAAAATATTTCTGCTTTACAAGAATATTATATAAACGTATCTTTAATCCTATTATCAAAAAGTGTTTGAAAAAAATTGAATTGGCCCGTTCTTGGCCAACTTTTTTTTAAGGATAAACTGGTGAAACCCCACATTGTTAACAAAAAGTTCTTCTCATATTATTATGTGGATGACGTAATTGGGTTGCGGAGTGGAACTGAGAATGAACTTCACGGTTTCGTGTCATTCATAAAATGCTCTTCAGAATAACTTCAAGTTAACACTCGAGTGGCCAGCAGGGCTCTATATAAATTTCCTGGATGTTAAAGTTAATATTAACCAATGCTCGCCAGAACCACTATGATACAATTGCTGCTAGCCTTTTCCAGAGAAAAAAGTACTCTTGGTTTTTAAAGAACAATTTTGTTACACCCGAGATTAAATTGTTCGGCATCATTTCATACCTGAGATATACGCTTCAAAACGCTTTTCAACTCTTGAGTGTTAGGATATCCTTCAGGAATGATAGGTCTTTTACTTTGTTTAACGGTGGAAATATGGCGAATTGAATGTCAGTAACAGGCATTTATCAGCTTTCATGTGGTAGGTACAGCAGTTTTCATGTAGGAAGAACCGCAAGATCGTTCCAGATTAAACTCAAAGAACATCTGGCATCCTGGTTTAAGAACAAAAAGCAGTCCATTTTTGCTAACCACCTCTTCGATATCAAATTATTTGTTGGAAACGGACTTTTGTGTTTTAAAAACAGCCAAAAGAGATGCAGACTAAATAACCTGGAAAATATTTTGATCTTGAAAGCACAGAAGTTGAATCCGTCAGATAGTTTAAATATTCAAATATATTTCAATTAACGTTTTGTCTTGCCAATCGTCTTGCAGTGGTGATGATCGTGGGTTGGAATGGATTGTTTGGTAGTGTCCGCTAATCGCCCTCAACATTTTTCGTATTAATTTATTATTTGTGAAAGTATTGTAAAAATTGCTTATAAATGAAGTTTGATGTTGGATCGTCTCTTTTTATTGTGTTATTTTATCCAATTAACAACTTTTACGTGTGTGTAGGGTATTGCAAGAACGTAAGTTACATTTTCATTTGTTTTAATTTGTAACCTCGAAGACTGAAGATGTGAATGTTACAGAATTTTTATAAAAATTTTTATTTTGTTTTGATTTTTGTTAATATTTTTGAATTTTCTCGCTTTCCGCTTTCAGGTTGGGATTGTAAGAGCAGAAGGGAAAAGCGAGACTTATTTTTATCTTCTATGTTTATTTGAGTTTTTATTTTTGAAAAGTTTTATTTGAGAATAAATTAATTTATATTTTTGAGTAAGTGATTTTTAATTATTTGAGATTTGGAGTTGTTTCAAAATTTGGACGTGATTTGAAGATCTGTTATATGTTTTTGGTTAGTGATTTGAGATAAAAATTGGAGATTTGGATTTTATGGCAGTTAATTGACTTCGATTGATAAGATTCAAAATAAAAATGTGTTAATTGGGTATTTTACGAGTTACAATTTTAGAGTTAAATTTTGAGGTGTCGTGAAATTAGATTAGATGGTACAACGTATAATTTGGTTACCGCACAGCTTGGCCGTTCGATTTTATATTGGAAAGTTTATTTAAAATTAGAAGTAAAAATTTAATAATTGGGCTTTGGATTTTAAAATATAGGCTTTTAAAGCACATTTTAAAGATTGAATTTTTCTGGGAAATCTGTTGGAAAATTTGGGAATCTAAAAAAAAATTGTCACCGCTCCACATTGGGACAGATTCACAAATTTTTTGCCAAAATTCTGAAAGTTATACAATAGACTAACAATAAGGTCAGGACAAAAGAAAATATATTTAAAAAAATTTACATGGTAAAAGGTAAAATAGGGTAGTTTTTAGGAGGTTAAAATTAAAATAACTGAGAATAATAAATTATAAAATCTTGAATTCCTATGGAAGTCAATCTGAACATTTCCATTGATGTAAAAATAGTTTAAATTATCTTATTATTAAAATGGGGTAGTTTTTAGGGGATGAAAATTAAAATAACCGAGGAAAATTATAAAATTTTTAATTCCTTTAGAATTAAATCCGATTATTGATGGAAAAATAATTTAAAAAATCTTCTCATTAAAAAAGGGTAGTTTTTAAATAGAGTAAATAAAAATTCGCTGCAAGCTTGCTGCAAAATCAACTTGTAATTCACGCACCTCAGCATGTTTAAAATAGAATTACTCACAAAATGGCACCTCTTGGCAGCTGAATTTTACAAAACATGAAAGACACTCATCATACAATATTTAAAAAATTTTATTCGCCTTGGAACCTTGTGGCACTAAAAAGTTATAGAAACTTAAAATTAAATTTGTCAAATTTCAATCGTTGAAATCGCTTACTTTATGATTAATTCTGATTGATGGCCCATATACTAAGCAAAGTCAATTATGTATATGTTACGGTCAATGACGTAAATCGGGCGTTGACGTCAATGGCCGGACAATGGACAATGATGTAAATATTTTCATCTGATTGTAATATTTACGTCTTTGGCCAGTCAATGACGTTATTGACCAAAAAGGATTGGACAATCTGATATATAGAATAAATACTATAAAGAACAGCAATACATTCAACTGGCAAGTGACACTTCGCTAATATTCTAATGTATTATAATCATTTATTAAAATAAATAATAAAAATTAACAAAAATTTTAAAAATAATTATAAATTAAAAAATAATTAAATAAAATTTTTTAAATTACTCATTTTTATGATTTTTTTTAATTAATCATTTTTATTCTGACATGAGAGTGCACATTTATTGTTTTTACATCTACCCTTGCATTGGCAACGCTTGTAACTCTGTCTCCCTACAACGCTGCTTTGAGCTGCAGCTTGTCTGAGAGTAATCTCGTTTTCTTTGGTAGTATCACTAATGTTTTCCAACAAAATTGACTTTTCTCTTAATAGCTCTTCTTAATAATCTCTAATCTCTTAATAACTAGTACTAATTGCAAAAGCACATTAAATACGTTACTTTCTGATGGAATAGAAAATCAAACTGCCAACTAAAATGATAGTATATCACTCAGCTACGCCTCGTGATATACGATCCACCTCGCATTTAATATGCCGTTTAAACTCGTTTAAACCTCGTTAAATAATATACTATTAATTAGCTTAATAAATAAAATAAATAAAATAAATAAATAAAATAAATAAAATAAATATAACGTAATAGTATAAAATATATTTTTCATAACTTTATTAAAATGCGTATACCTATCGCCCCTTATACTAGTTTTAATAAAGCTATACATAATAAAATTTAAATTTTTCTCTGTGGAGAAATAAGGAACAAATTAAGTTCTAATAAATATAATTAGTTTCGGAAACTACTCCTTATTGTATTCGAAACAAGATTTGAGCAGATCAGTTATAAAGGTTATTCGACTTGGCTAAAATTAAATTATCTTGTCTGCGTTTCAGATTAATTACGTTAATACAATATAATCTTCAAGCTCGAGTTTATGCAAGGTTAACGCATAAATAATCAAAAGTTTAATATAAATTAAGCAAATCTGCAATACATTCAAGAGGAAAATAAGGGCGCAATAGCTACAGAAGCGCGCAAGGCAGTAAACGTTCATGCTTTCAATCAATATTAGGGGTAATAAAAGTAAACATGGCTGATACTGAGTTTGAAGAATTTAGGCAGAGCTTTGAAAAACTACCTTCGCACATTAAAGCTCCTCCTACACCTTTTTATTCGTAAGTATTACTTTCTTACAACTAATTAACGTGTTTATCAATATAAAAAAAGACATTTCATATTGGGTATAAATTCCAGAATAGTTCCTCTAATAATTGACGAGGACTCTCCCACGTCTTCCAAAAGCGATGCCGATACTGACTGTGATGATACATCTATGGCAGCTGGTATTTCAGAAGGAAGTATTTCACCTGTATTATATAAATGCTTTATGGCAACAGGACCTTGGGGCGGTATCGGCACAAATACATCAGGAGAACGACGAAGACGCAAACTTCCGGAAATTCCAACAAATAAAAAACGTATGTACCTACATAATTAATTTTACAATAATTGTAATTTTCAATTTTATGCGCAATTAAAAATTAGTTTTTTTTGCATGCTTTTATTTATTTTTTAACTTAGCTAGGTGCTAAGATATGAACTTTGATATGTGGAAGAGCATGTGCCATAGTTTCAAGGAAAATCCCAAAATAAAATTTTAAAGTGCAGTTTTATATTATAAAATATAATCGGTCCACTGTCAATAGACCAGTCGATAATGGTACATTCAAGTATTTACATAAAACTTGAAGTTAAAAATAAAAAAAATTCTTATTTTACCAGACTCTTGTCTTTATCGAATAATTGTTCGTATTACAATAAAATATGTACTTATTTCTTATAAACAAACATTTTTAAGCTATTGCAAATCTCAAAATGATAAGGTTTTTTATCAAGACGAAATTAATATCAATTTATTTAAATGAATTCAATATAAAATTCAAAATTAATTCTATAAGAAAAAATTCGATATTGATGGTAGTGTGCACTTATTACTAAATTAAAAATTAACATCTTTTATTGGAAATTTTTATTTTACCTATTCATTTTTTTTTCATAATATAATAAACAATTCTGTTTTATTCGTTGTGAATTTTCCAAGTGCGGTTTTTATCAATAGAACACGCGCATGTATAAGAAAATATTGATATCGTAGTGAATTAGCACTGTGTAGGTTTTTTAATTAAAGAAATATCAAAAGTTTTGTTATATTAAAAGAAAATGTTACCTAGCTAAATTAAACATTATTGTTAAAATACTGAGATTAATATATTGACATCTTAATGTACAGCTCAAAACTATAATTTTGTTTATGTTTTTTATAAATGTATTTCACAATTACTTATTAGCAGTGGCGGCTCGTGACATTTTCCAGTGGGAGGGCACAAAATAAAAGAAGTAGTTTTTAAAATATAAAATTTATTTTTTTGATAATTATTTTAAGATAGTGCTTGTTTTTGGTTTTGGGATGGGAGGGCACGTGCCCCTGTGCCCTTTATGACAAGCCGCCACTGCTTATTAGATGATATCCAGAAAATTTAATACTTTGGCGTAACTAGACGACTTGGCACCCATGTGCGTGAAAAATTTTGGCAACCATAAATATACATTTTTTAAGTACAAAGGTTTACTTTACTAAAAGCGAACCAACATCAATAAAAGAAAGTTACAGCAATTTTGGAGCTTGAGGAAACTTGTCGTAATAAATAATTTATAGATACTATAATTTTTATTATCTTTTCAAAAATTAAATTAATCTAGATTTATTTACAATCGCACTGTTCGAGTTTGTTTTTCCGAAGCCGTACAATAAAAGTCATAAATGCACATCTGTTGATTTAGATAAAAATCCAATTGAAATCTTGTTTTGATGTATTCTCTAGTGAATTTGAGAATTTATCATTTCCTTATGTTCTAGTTATTACTTTCACTAATTTGATCAACAAATATTATGTAAAATTTAAACACTTTAATTTTTACATAATATACCTGTATATCATCTATTTTCATTAATGTGAAATTTCTACTTTTCTTTATTGGGTTTATTTATTTCTTTCAATCTTTAATTGCGTGTTTTTCTTTTCATGTAGCTGCTATTGTACCAATACAGACATCTCGTCAATTATCTGGAGAAGTGTCGTTAGCTGATGAATTAAATGTATTATGTAATGCTCCAAGTGCAATTGCACTGCGAAGGCTTGAAAATTTGAGAGATTTAGATTCTCCAGATTCTGAACCGGTTCTAACAGATGGAGATAGCGGAATTAGCACAGCTCATTCACCGACCGATGGAATTAAATCCATGTCACCAGTTTTCGGAATATCACCTTCAAGTGCTAAAGGCGGTGTAGCATATCCGGACGTAGAAATGTTAGAAGCAACACATCGAGGACTGCACAAATTTATACCAAGACACGAAGACGAAATCGAAATTGAAATTGGAGACCCAATTTATGTACAAAAGGAAGCGGATGACTTATGGTGTGAAGGTAAACAATATATTTTTTATTTTTAAAATATGCAATAATTTAATCGATAAATTCCGTTTCTTAGGTGTAAATTTGCGCACGGCAAGAATTGGAATTTTTCCCTCTGCTTACGCGGTTGACTGTGATTATACTGACTGGGATATGAATGAAGAACATAGAAAACGAGAGCGATACTTATTAGGATATTTAGGATCTATAGAAACATTAGCTCATAAGGGAACTTCCGTTGTTATGCAAGCTGTTCGTCGCATTGTTGATTCTACTCCTGGATTAAGGCCTCAACCATGCATCTTAGAAGTTTCTGATCAAGGTTTAAGAATGGTTGACAAACGAAAAAAGAATGTAAGTTGAATTTATTTACCGATACATAATGTTTGAATGATGTTTTATTTTAGCAAAACGAACCATGTATAGACTACTTTTATTCGCTCAAAAACGTATCATTTTGTGCTTTTCATCCTCGAGATCATCGCTATCTTGGATTCATTACTAAGCACCCCACATTGCAAAGATTTGCTTGTCATGTATTTCATGGCACCCAGAGCACAAGACCGGTGGCCGAGAGCGTAGGGTAATATATAAGTCATATTAGCTTTACAGCGTAGATGCATAATTTGAATAACTTTATATTACAGGCGTGCCTTTCAAAGATTTTATTTGAAGTTTATTGAGACTGCTTACCCCATTGAAGATATTTACATTGAATAAATTTGACCTGCAATAATCTCTTGTACAGAAGCTATTTATAAAATTAGAAACATTATATCAATGAAGAATACTATTATTTTTATGAAAAGTGAGGAACAATGATTTCACGTTAAAATTACAATCTATGTAGAAACGATACTAGCTATTGTTTAATACTTACTTAAAATTATTCTGTGGAATCTATAAATTCAATAAATGAAATTGAAATAAAAGGCGTTTATTTTTGTTGAATATTATTATCATATTATTAACTTAAAATATTTATTATATATTGAAATTAAGTTCGGATCAATAAAAATTAGGTCCAAATCTCACAAGTTGGAAGCATTGAACATTGAAGTGTTCGCCAAAACACTTGAAAACGGAAAACTCAATAGTTGCGCGGTACATAAATTTGCGGTCCAACATAAGCCAATTGCATCGGAACCGAATCTCGATGCTAAAGTTATAAATAATTAAATTGTTGTGGTCCTACATATTTTATTTTTATTTTTTGTGAAAATAATTCAATATCTAGGGAGAGACTGAGCAGACAACAGACACACTTTTTATATTCAGGGCTCCAGATAAATTATTTGCATGATTGTGTCAGGGAAACTAAACTCTTATTAAAGAACCTAGATTATTATAAAATCATATTAACCCTTTCCGCCCTGAATTTTTAATTTTATAAAATATTCTTTGGATTATTTTTTTATAGAAAAAAATTGCTGTATCAATATTTGCATTATTTGAAAACACTGGAAAACACTTAGGTACACGGAGCGGGGGAGCCCCGAGTACACTTTTTAGGGGCACCATTTTTGCTAAAAACTCCGTTCCCAATATTTAAAGGCAACTAAATATTTGGTCAGTATTTTTATCATTAAATGGTTAGTATCTAATGGTCAGTATATTTTGGTCAGTATAAAAATATTTAATGGTCAGTATTAAATCGAATTTTGGTCAGTATAATTTGTTATTTTGGTCAAGTATAATTTTTTAATTTGGTCAGTATTATTTGTTATTTGGTCAGTATAAATAATAAAGTTGCAGTAACATTATTTTGTTTGGTCAGTATATTTTATTGCTTAGTTAATAATTTTTGTTGTTAGTAACCAATTTTAATATAAAATAAA
This sequence comes from Cantharis rufa, assembly GCA_947369205.1. NCBI lineage: Eukaryota > Metazoa > Arthropoda > Insecta > Coleoptera > Cantharidae > Cantharis > Cantharis rufa. Next base: position 36,705,812 of record OX376303.1, read on the forward strand.
AAATTCCAAATGATTTTTATAAAAATTTAATTAAGCATTCAAACCATAATGATTGTTTTGCGAAAACGAAAAACGATTGTTTTTCAGATATACCGATCTGAAATAAAAAAGTTATTACTCATTCAAACCATAACGATTGTTTTACGCCACCCTGTATATGCTCATCTGAAATAGAAAAGTTATTAAGCATTCAAACCATAACGATTGTTTTGCGAAAACGAAAAACAATTGTTTTCAGATATACTGATCTGAAATAAAAAAAGTTGTTTAGCATTCAAACTATAACAATTGTTTTGCGCCACCCTGTATACAGTAATATGAAATAATTAAATTATTAGCTTTTGAAATTATATATTAATAAAATTATTAAAAAAAAATAAAAAATTTTCAAAAAAAAGAGAACAATAAATTCTCGTAAGCTTGAATATAAAGTGTTTTATTTGTTTACTTTAGCTCCAATTTGATAATTTTATTAATATACAGTTAATATGCACGTTATTTAAATCACTGACCATTTATTTAAAATACTGACCATTAATTTAAAATACTGACCATTTATTTAAAATACTGACCAAATAAATACAAGCCATATTTAAATACGCTTTTACGAATATTTTTAACTATATTACTGTTAGTATTGCAAGTTGCAAAAGAAGTTTCTCCAAATTAAATTATTTAAGATCTATAATGGGTTCGTTAAGATTAAGAAATCTCGCGATATTGTCTACCGAATATGAATTAACAAACTAAATAAATTTTGATAGTGGGAATTGGGATTGACATGTTTGCACAAAAGAAAGCAAAAAAAAATAATTTGTAATATAGAACAGAATTGGATAGAAATTTATTGCATCAAAAAAATTACATGCGTGCCAACAAAAGAACATAGTATAACAATACAAGCATAAGTAAACAAAAAATCACTCAAATCTACAATGTATAACACTAACTTGGGACGGCAATAATATACTCCCTGTTGTGTTTTTGACGTGAATAATGAAAATAAAAAAAAATTTTATGAAAACGAAAACGAAAAGTGTGAGAGGGTGTGGATGTGTGTATGAAAATTACACCCTAATTGGATTATTTGATTATTGTTTATAAAATCTGTAGCATTTTCTAAAGTTGAAAGTGGAGAAAATTTATAAGTGCTTGCAAACAGCAGAAAATCGAGGAATGTTGATAATCTGATAAATCGAGAATTCGATAAGTATTTTAATTTGGGCCAACTTCAAAATATCTCTATCAAGTCAACAACAACATGAATATGGAGACAAAACAATTTGTGAATGAAATACAAAAGCAATTAAATAATACATTAATGGTAAATTTCGAATTGTCAATATTCAGCAAAAGCTTAGAAGTTGTTTCCATGTTTCAAATCGATGTTCGGTAGACTTGGGTGAAAACGGGTAAATTGTGGTAATGTTCGTTCGTAATGTATCTCTTTAGATTCGACTTCACACGCTTCAGACAGTTCAATATGTACTCGTACGAGTATATTGCTGTGAGCGTTAGACTTTCATTTTCCATAAATGTATTTCTGCAGCTCTCCCTGGATTCCATCCCATTATCAATCCAGAACGCAAACCGTTCATTATTATTAATTTATTTATTTAATTATCAATTATTTTAAATAAATCTCTGACTTCTTCCTTTTAAATATGACCCCACACCCCAATAATTTATGTGTTGAACCTCTGAAACCATAGAAATATATTTCTTTTAAGTAAAATGGTAAAATAACCATGCTGATTGGCCGAAAGACGTTTTTTTTCCAAGTAATTAATCATTCTTGTTTTTATTGTACTTTCAAAGAGTTTAGAAAAAGTCTGATCTAGAGATGTGGGTTTGCCTCACATTTTTTCCCTTTTTGCTCCATCAAAAAACGACTTGATAATCACATTATACAGGTTATTTAATAATAAATATATTAATTAAATGTTTAATCTGTGATGTTGAGAGATTTGTACAATACAAAAAAATAAAAACGCAATGCACTCTCTTCGCAATTTATTATTACTAGGTTGACGCGTTTCGACCTCAAGCGGACATCTTCGGACCCAATGTCAAAAATTTTAAAAGTAGAATGTTATAGGAACCAAAGTCAAGGTTTAAAGTCAATTATGAAAATTAAATATTCAAATGAAGATATGTCAAATATCAAGTTATAAAATTTTAAAAAAATAGTTCTTTAGAAATTGTAATGTGTAATTATAAATAATAACCCTTTTGGAATCTGGATACGGTTGGCTTTTGTTAGTTGGGTAATTTATTAATTACAAAATGGACTAATGATAGATGCGTTCTAAATGATTCCAAATGAATCAAGCTATTTTAAATTAATGAATTCATAATCAAACTTCCAAATATGTATTCTGCCCTCATAAGGAAGAACATAGTAACTCTGAAAAAATTGAAATCGAGATAAACGGCAAAAATATTTAAATGCAATGCAATAAACATAACAATAAATGCAATTTAAGAAGACTTTTTTACCTTTTAATGAGTATTTTTTTGTTTTTTATCGTATTAGATCTGTAGAATAACGTATCATATACATATACTAAGTTGATATTCAGGTCTATTATGTATCACAACCTTTAAAAATAACAGTCAAACTTTATGTTATAATCAAGTTTCAAAATAGCGTAAAGCGAGAAACATTATTATAGCTAACATGTGTCAGAAAGAGAAAGTAATATTTCTATTTTCGGATCAAAACGCGGTTCATCAATTTTTTATTTCATAACTGTCACTGTTATAATAGCGTTTGTGATACATAATAGGCCTGATTAACTCATTTTTCAAAAATTTCCGACTTACTTATTGTCGTGTTCACATCTAAAAAAAAATGAAATATAGTAAGAAAACAACCATTTAATCTTCGCACTGAGTGGTCATTATTATCAATAGAAAAATGTTAATTTATTTAAAAATATGGAGACCATTTAGGTGCAACTAAATTGAAAATGGAACGTTGGAAAATTTTGTATCAAATACAGACATGCCAGTATAGACGGACTAAGTACGTGATAATGAAAATAAAGGTACAATAAAATTGAAAGGATGGTAAGAAAAGAAAGAAATGATAAGCTGTATGTGGAATGTATGAGGAAGGTCGTATTATTTCGTTTTAAAAATAAGAAAAGTTGACATTTATTTAAATTTGGATAATTGAGAAAGGTTTAATTGGAAAAATTGGATGAATAATTTAAATAATAGTGGATGATTGGTTGATGGTCAAATAGTAGTTGCTTGGATCTTGGCGAGAAAATCATAATACATTCTGGATATGCACAAGATTAGACATTTGAATAGTAAAATTCATTTTTTTTTAATAATACGCAATTATTTGCAATCTCCAAAACAAATTACGTTTATGTAGGTCCGGATTGTGGACAAGGGTTTTTAAATTTAATTTGCAATAAATAGTGTGCTGTGTATAATTACAATTGGGTTCTTTTTTTGGCATTTATTTGAGCCGACTACTGAGATCGAAGAGGTTGCTTTCCGATCGAGATTAGCAAGGTTTTAGGTTGCAAATTTTAAAACAATATAAAATATTATTGCAGTATGTTATACTACTTAATCTGTTTATTATCGTTGCAATTTGTCAACTATTAAAACTGTCAACTTATTTATTATTGTAGTTGTGATTACAACTACATTCATACATGCATACTTTCCGGACTAATACCTGAAAGTTGTTCATTATATAATTCAAATCAGTTTAGAAAGTAAGCAATTACGTAATGGTAGGAGACAAAACATTTTTTAAGTTAGTAAATATTATAAGTCATAAATTTTAATTAATAATAAGAAAATATTAAATTCGCGAGGGGTCCTAATTCGTTTGCGTGCCACTGTACAATATTGTCATCATGCAACGTTAAAAAAATTTGTAATTGTTGGAATCTGAATGATGTAGATATGATTTGCTAAAAATTTTGGGGTTCAAACTCGGTTTATCCCACATACCATTGCTACAGCGTATTACACCCTGGTGGAAATCAGAGATGTTACCCTATAACCTAGATAGCTAACTGTGGATATTTTGCATACCAAAAAGTGAAGCCTAGTCACGTGATCGCCGCCATTTGTAGTTGGGTCAACTCTCTACCCGTGATAGGGTAATATCTCTAGGATTAGATAGAATACTTTCTTTCTCGCAATTCGATTGGGTCGTTTGACCCAACTACAAATGGCGACCGGCTTCACTTTTGAATTCGTAGTTAGCCATCTAGGTTATAGGGTAACATCTCTGGTGGAAATATTTCTCTGAAAAAGTAAAACTAGGGTAACCAGACGTCCGGTTTTTCCCGGACAAGTCCTCTTTTTGGCGGCTGAATTTTTGTCCGGTATATATTTTCATGTTTCAATGAAGATGTCCTCTATTTCAATGTTTCCTAAATGTCTCGAACTTGCGGACCCCCAAAATTAGACACTAGTATCATGGGGACCCCCAGAAAAAATTTCGTTACAAGAATAAAAATTAAAAATTTACAAAATTTATTAAAAAACATGTATAATGAAAAATAAAATACAATGAATGCAAAATATATTATTTTCGCGGACCCCCAGGAGGGGATAGAAAAATAGAAAAATGTATAGGAATAAAATGTAGAGAATAAAATTTACAAAAAATAGAGCTTTTGCCGCCCCCTACCAAAAAAACTTTATTTAAATTTAAATTTCAAAATTACTAAAATTTTAAACATGGCCAAAAAATAAAAAAAAAGAGCAAAAATAAAAGGTCATCGAGGTATTCGTAATCAAACATTTAACATGCTATAGCTTTTTCAAACCCAAAATTTTTACATACCGCAAACTGCCGCCCGGGGCGGTCCGCCCACCCCCTAGGTACGCTAGTGAAAGCTCTAGGTACGCCAGTGAGCCTACCTCACTTATTAATAAAATCTTTAGAATCTCTACATTGTATTAAATTCAATTACATTAAATATGCTTGCATAAACTCGCTGTAAATGTATAAAAATTGTAATTGTTTAGCGAGCGTCGATGGACATCCTCCAACTACACATGTTTAATAGCCCTGTTAGTGAGAGCTTAGCTAAGGATTGCTGTGATGTGTAATCACTGATTGAGTTACTAAGAACAAACTCAAGGTTTGAATAGCGGGCTTCACAGAATTTCTTATCTCAGTCCTCTGGTGCACATCGACCTGCTGTGAATTTAAGAATTGGTTCTTACCAATTGAGAAAATGTTCAAGTCAAAATAGAAACATCGAAAACTAGACTGAGGAAAAATTAAAACAATATGTTGCACAATACCATACTTTTTTATTTTAATTTCCTTTTTAAAAAGTCCTCAACTATAAATTTTAAGACAAAATTCTGTAAGGATGAAATTAAAAAAAAATAGTTTTAAAATATGATGTAGGGGGTGGATTTCAATCCCTCGTCCTAATGTTTCTTCTGTAAATCAGCATATAAGCTATGATGTAGTTGCTAATACTATTAGCATATTTAGAAGTGTTTGAAGTTAACATTTAAAATAAAAAATATTTTTCAGTTAAAACTTACGTTTAAACACCAAATCAAGGAATGTTTGATGATTATTCAAAAGGCATTACTTAAAAATCACCTCACTGAACCAGCGTCTTTGAACAATGTATTATATTATGTAGGTACCTCATGAAATTATTCATGATTAATAAATTATTTATTATTATTAAGGAGAGTAAATATTTTGGGTCATCCTGTACTATAAAAGAAAAATAAATTTATGAAGAGCAATACCCAGTCCTGTATTAGGTTATTTAAACTTTTGAGATGTTACAAAAATCTAAATAATCGCCGGTTTTCTAAAATCTTGCAACATCACTAAATTTGTATAATGTACCTATATAAAATTTAGAATTTCAAATAAATCCAAATGATTTCCTATGATTTCAAAGGAATTTCAAAAAATTTTTTTTGCAGACAGAAAAATTTGATTTCCTTATCCAAAACTTTAACAGCCTTATGCATAGTCAACTCAGTAGCTACTAACGCGCTACTAGTATCATTTTAGTATGTCACTTACGCCCGGATTCATAGACGATGCCTTACTTATACTTAGAACGCCCCTTTTAAAATTGATCCTTATCAACCGAGTAAATAAGGTTGTAATAAAAACAAATGTAGTCCGATTTGCCTTACTTAGCACTTAATACTTGTCTATGAATCCGGCCGTTAGTAACCAAGCATACAATTTGTATGCATAGTCGAGTTAAAATGGTACTACCCTTAGTAGGACTACTAAAATCGTTGGGTGGCTGCTAAATATTACTGACAGTTTTGGGCATGTTTAAGACCATTTTAAGGTGACGTTTTAAAAATAATAGACAATTTTGAAAATTATACTGTCATAAAAATAGTCATTAAAATAATGGAAGATTATATTAACGTTGATGAAGAAATGGAAGAAGTTCAAGCTATTGAAGATGTTCTTAATATAAATAGGAGGCCAAAAGTATATTTACATCATATAAATTCTTTAATTTATTATAATAATGCAAAGTTTCGAGAATATTGTCGATTAAATAAAGAAGTAGCTCGTGTTGTGATAGATCTAGTGAGAGATCGACTAAATAATTTTAACAATCGTGGCCGTCCTGTATCTCCCGAAATTCAAGTTTTGGCGTTTATTAGGTACTTTGCCAAGGGTGCAGATCAAAACGAAATTAGTGAAAAACATGGTTTTCATCAAAGTACATTAAGTCGTATAATTGAACGTGTAGCTGAAGTGGCTGTGCATCGCATCGCAAACTTCATTTATCTTGAACTAACAATTCTCGTTGGACTTTCTTCCAACAATAATCTTTAAAGCGATTTGAAGAAGTCGATTTCTTTTTCTCCTCGATGATTTTAACATACGGCCTAATTGCTTCCACAAATATCCGTTTCTCCTGGTCGGAGAAAATTATCCCAATTTGCTGTTCGACCGCTTTTTAATTTTTCAGTCTAAATAATCATGTTATAACTACAAATGAATATATAACTTAGGTACATGATTTATTTACATTTACACTTCCATTTACACGAATATCAATAAAACATGACTACCTAGTTATGGCCAATTTTATAATAAAAATTAACAGGGCAAAAAAATTTGAAAGGCGACTTGAAACAAAACTGATGATTTTTATTGCTATCTTTGTCTTAAGTCGCTTTTTAAATTTAAATACCATTTTATTATGAAATTGCCATTTTGCTAGTTAAATTTTGTAATGTAACTTACCGACATATTTTTGACCTTGACATTGACTTTGTAAACTGTCAATGCTTTTAGGTTATCAGCTGAAAATTTGCAATGTTGCCTAATAAATATTTTGAAAATTATACTTTAGTATCCTACCAACTAAAATGATACTAACGTTCTTTTTAAAACAACTATGCATAACAAAATTTTATAAGCTACTAGAATGCTATTAATTAGTAGCTACTTAATTCATTTTAAAACCATTTTAAAAATACGACTATGCATAAGGCTGTCAGTCTTTTTTTCTAATCCTCCACTCTTTTTTGAAAGGAATTCCAGTGATTTGCAACAATTTCTAAGTAATTCCAAGAAATTTCACGGAAATTTCAATTTTTTTTGAGATAAAGGGTTTTCCATTAAGGACGCCTAGATTTTAAAATTGAATAAAGCAAGTTATATGTGAGATATCTACGAATTTTTATTTTTATTCGAAAGGCCTATCAATGACATTATGTGTGAAAAATAACGTCGTTAAAATGGGCGCCGTGGCTCCGCTTGGTGGCGCGCACCCGAGAGGTCCAATTTTCGATTACTCTTGCGCACAAATCAGGCTGAATTTGGGCGATGGCATGGCTGATGTTGGTTTTTAGGGCATCGGTTGTTTGCGGCTTATTAGCATAGACCTGTGACTTAATAAAACCCCACAAGAAAATGTCTAACGGGGTCAAATCGCAAGATCTCGGTGGCCAATTCACGTCGCCTCTGCGTGAGATAACCTTGTCACTAAACCGCTGCGTCAGAAGTTCTATTGTGGCATTAGCTGTGTGGCACGTTTCACCGTCCTGTTGGAACCACATGTCGTGCACATCCATATCTTCCAATTTGGCCCAAAAAAATTCGGTTAACATCGATCGGTAGCGCTCTCCGTTGATAGTGATGGCAACGCTATCGTTGTTTTCAAGGAAGTACTGACCGATGATGCCGCTAGCCCAAAATCCACAACAGACAGTGACTTTCTGCGGTTGCATTGCTATTTGGTGGACCTTGTGTGGATTGGCACGGCTTCAAATCCGGCAATTTTGCTTATTGACGTACCCGTTCATCCAAAAATGGGCCTCGTCGCTAAACAAGATTTTTTTTCCGAAATCGGGGAAATAGAACATCTATTTTGATAATAAAATTTTATGATTTGTATGCGTTCCTCGACGCTGTAACTTGGCATGATGATTTGTCAATTATCATTGAATAGAAACACCAAGTTTGACATATGCAGCTTCAAAAACATAGCCGCATTGATTTGTTAAAATCTAGGCGTCCTTAATGGAAAACCCTTTATTTATCCCGTAAAAATACAGTCGTGCTCAAATGTAGTAAGCCACCCCTGAATTTTGTCAAAAGTATAAGGCCAGTCCGAATTTATAAAGGAAATTTACCTAAGCATATACCTGGTAACGTTTAAAAATATTTCCATTCAAATTAGAACCAAAGGGCCGTTAGGTAAAGACCACTTTTGAAATTATATAAATTTTTAATAATACGGTTTATTAGTACCTGTAGATAACGGTATTTTTATTTTTTCTAAAAGGCTTAAATTATTACAAATTCAAATTTTAGTTTAGTATTGTGAAGTGATAGCAACAACATCATGCCAAAACGACCGCATTTAAGTGTCGCTGTTCGCAGTAACATCTACAGGTGGCTTACTACATTTGAGCACGGCTGTATATATTCAAATATTTGAATCCTTGAGTCAAGTCCTGCCACTAGCAAAGGTCTTAATGTTTATAGATAATATTATACAGTAGAATCTCTACTAACCAAAATAAACGGGACCCGTTTCCTTTCATATAAGGGAGTCTTCGGATATCGAGATTATGAAATAAAAACCAAAACGTGACTTGAAAGCTGTAAGGGTTTTCTGGATAAAGCGAGCAATTCTCAAAATTTTCCGATATGACAGATTCGGTTGGTAGAGATTCTACTGTACCTCTAATTAGGTACTGAATATAGCACTGGAGATTGCTCACGTAAAAAAATTAACAAAGAACTGGTGGAAGAATAGTTTGCTTCTTGCATTAAAAATCTGATTAAAAATTTTTTGTGTATATAAAAACCAAAGAATAAAAGCATAAAAAATAACAATTTTAATTTGAATGTATGTATTTATATTCCTTTATATTATATTTTTTTATTCAAATCTATTTTAAATATTTATGATTGTTAACATTAATTAATAGTAAAATAAACAATATAATAAATGCCTGGAAGTGTTTAACAAATAAAAGATATAAGGAACTAACAGTAACTTAATTAGTTGACCGATTAAACTGCGCTCGTAATAAATAATTCTTCAAATACAATTTTTATTATTGTAGTTTTGTTTGATTTTAGTTCACCAACATCTGCCGATATAAAGTTTTATTTAAAAAATAAAAGAATTAAAACTTTTATGTACCTATAATTGTGGTCAATTTTCTTTTGTTAACTTCTTCGGTGATGTAGAAATATGCATTAATTCCACCTTTCTAAATAATCTATTATGGCACCCACAAACGAAAAAAAAACTTTACAAAGTGAACAAACGTGTCAGAATAATAAACAATTATTTGATCACTTTGCAAGGTTTACATCAGAGCACAACAACAAAATTTATAATCAATATTAATGGAATAATAAATTTTGTTAGTTAATTGATTAATATCAAACGATTAAAACTAGGAGAAGAATTAAAAAAGTAGAATTAAGCTGTGAGATCATTGAAGTGTTGATTTGTTGCATGCTCCTGAAGTTTTTAGTCCCATTAACCAGTCTTTTAACAATTTATTATTCAAAAGCTAACAAAATTATATGAAGTTCATGTTTATTAGTTCGACATACTTACAAAACTGTATACTAAAAAAATTTGTATATATGGCATATTTCTTTGCAATAAAATAATTTCTAGTTCGCATTGTAATAAATCTATAACCAATCACAGATTTATAAACTAACACTTAATATAATACTTACAAATAATATTTACAAAATCTACTAAATTATTGCAAACAAATATGCATTATTATTTTGATTTGCATATCTACACTTCAATCTAAAAATTCTGACTAACTCAACTATAACTAACACACTTTCGTGATACATACAAAAAACAAAAAATCAATTTTATTGAAATTAAATTGTTTTCGTGTATTTTAGATACTAAAAGTAAGTGCACATTGAGCAAGATGTATTCAAATTAATGTAACGAAATTTATTACCAACGAAAGATTAATGGTTGGTTCACTTTAATAATATCCAAGCGATCTAGGTTTTACGATTGGTATTTTCAGAATTTTACAAAAATTGAAACACATAATCGCCAAAAATAAGTTATGCTTATGAGAAATATTCGATTCTAAGATTTCCAAAATTATAAATTTCTTTAGTTGAAAGCTATTAGTTTAAACTTGGTAAAGTTCTGAAAATAAACCACTTAAAACATAAAAAATATACAGTATAGGAGCTCTACGGATATGCAGGCGTAGAACTCAAAAAATGCCCTTTTCCAAAAGTTTGAATACATTTTGTTAAAATTTTTCTTTAAATGTGCAATTACTTTTATATGGCTGTTTGTAATAAACAGAAACGATATTTGTGTTATAAATGCCTTAACATTGATCTTACAGCCACTATAACTAGCAAATAGCAAAATATCTGGCAAAAATGAGCAGACTAAAAATGTAACATAAAAACCAACAAAAATATTAACTGGTTTGCAATGTGGCTTAGCATCAAAATATTAAGTATACATTCTCAATAGCACCAACCAATTCGTACCAAACTCCACAAATCACACAATTTTATAAAAAATGAAAATCCATAACATTTTCTAATTAATTTATTGCATAATAAAAAGACTCAAATATTGAGTCAATTAGAAAAAGTATTACTTTCTAGGGGATGTAATAATATAAATAACAACAAAGTTAAAACAGGAATATACGGGGTAGGTATGTTAGTGACTGCTACATCTTAAATAAATTTGATTAAAATCAGTACTTGAGCAGAATAAAATCGTAAGTATGGGAGCCGCCAATTACATCACAAATTATGTTAAAATTAATAAATATGACACTAAAAAAAGTCCACATTAACCTTAAAAGGGTCGCATATTATCCAGACTTACTTTGTAAGTATATATAAATAATGATCTGTCCTTAAAATTGCGGAATATAAAGCTAACAGTTCTCAGGACAAATGCTATAAAAAATGGGCTCCCTGCTTAGGTATAATAATAATAATATGTAAATGAAATTTAAAATCTTTCGGATTATTAAAGAACGCTCCTTGTAGTTTCTTTATACTAATAAAGCTAGGCTATTATAAAATATTTATGAACAAGATTTGTATAAAAAATACAAACATACCTACAACTAAACCATTTTTACGAATTAATAATAAAATTGACGTAAACTTGCTAACGATATACAAACTACCGATATATATTATCAGTCTTAATCACTGCAGTTACTGCTGTTCTAGTCTTTTTTCTTCTTCCAACATTGCATCTAATTCATCGGTAAGATTGGCAAGCATATTACCAATATCATTTAAAACGTCCGCAGGTTCAGATCTTTGGGTTTTAACTTGTCTACTAGGTGCAGGAGAAGGCTGAGGTGGTAGTCCTACCCGTGGTTTATTAGCAGGTGAATAATCACCAGGCCTGCAACTCGTACGAGTTTTTATAGTACCTGCGTTTTCGTTAGCAAATGGCAGCGAATCTGACTCCGTGCTCGAACTCGACTACAAATGTTTTACGGTTAATTCGACTTAACAGGTTACGTTATTGTAGGCTTACCTTAAAACTTGCATCGGAACCGTTTCTGTGCTGCAATGCCAATGTATGAATTAGTTCTTGCTCTTCCGAATTCCACGATCTCGATGAATTTAATTTCGAAGGAGGTGTACCTGGTGCAGGTGGCGGTGGAAGAGGAAGTTCACCTTGACTATCTAATGATATACTTAAACTATCTGAACTAGGATAAGCTGGTAACGGTAAAGGACTCGACGTTTGAACATGATGAATTTCTACTGTTGTCGTCTGTTCTTGACCGTCACCAGAAGACTCGGATTGACGCTTGGGCGGATTTGGAGGCAACTTTTTACCCATAACAGGAGTTCCATATTGAATATGATATTTGCTAGTGTCTATTAAATCGTGGGGTAATGTTTTGTACTGAGGTGGAATATATTTTTCCGGATTAAATTGAGGCTTTTCAAAATCCGGAAACGTTTCTCTAGCTTTTGCAGTTATTTTCGCAATTGGTCTAGGACGTATTATACCTCTTGGTCTAGGAAGTGTACCCCCTCCTTCGTATAAAAGGCCGGTTTCGTTTGTAGGCGTGATGTCTCCATCATCGTACGATCGAGGTCTCCAACCTCCTATTGCTTGTTGATAATAAAAAATTTGAGTATTGTCTGCACTAAATGTATGATGTGTACGCTCGTTGGGATCTTCCAGTGATTCTAATGACTTGCCTCTTCCTGTTCGGATCTGAAAGCAACCAAGATAATTAAATATTTTTTTAGTATAAACCGAACAATTCGATCAATATACTAATTCCCAAGGAATTCATTTTAATGATTCTGATATTTTTTTCTTCAAAAAGAGGACCACTAGTAATTATATTTTAATAAAATTTTGTATCTCATTATATGATACTCTCACATTTAATCATATAAAAAGTGTAATATATGTATATTAATTATTATAACATTAATATTTAAATATAAATTATTTATATATATATATTATATATATTATATATATTATATAAATAATTATAAATTATTAACTTGTGAGAATAATAATAAGATAAAACTTGAAAAAGTTTTATCTTATTATAATATTAATATGATTTTTTGTATTTTTATTTTTATATTATTTGTATTTTTTGGTATTTTGTATTTTACTTATAGAAAATTTAAGAGCTTTTTTCTGATACCCAAGACCAAACTAAAAAACTTGAAAAAATATAAATTGCATTTTATAGTTATTTCAACGCAAATCTATGTATATGATAACAGGATTAAATCTAAACAAAGTTTTATTAAAATACACAAAACTAGTCTATGGTATCCCCTAGTTACTGCTTATAAATCAATTTTACTAGAATGTTAACTTTCAAAACCATTAAAATGCTAATAAAATAAAATTTTCATGGACTATAAAATTTATGAAGTAAAGCATTAAAAGTTATAATTCCATTTTTATTTTTTTTTTATAATTCTTTTTTAATTTAAACAAGGTGGAACTCGCTTTTGCGACAGTTCTTAGGCTTCTATACATCTACTTTTTCGGTAGGTTAAATTATTTGGGCTTTATTTTATTCCAATTTTTAATGCCTTAATCTTTTAATTAGGTAGATTTTTTTACTATATAAGGAAAACGCTAACATTTTAATATTTTTTTTTTTATTTCGACCTTTATAGGTAAATATTTGCAATTTACAAACCACAAATAAAACACAATTCATAATGAAATATTAAAATACCCGAAACACGTACCGAATACCGTATTAGAAACACGTAAAATACCTACTCTAAAAATACAAAATAAGAATATCGGATTAAAAAATATATATGTAAATAATCTGAATAATTAATACCAATCTAAAAATATTCTATATGAAGTAAAATTGTTTTAAGAACGTGCGTTCTGATTGGTTTTGAATTATGCGGACAGACGGACAGACGGACAGACGGACACGGAGCTAGATCATAAGGCTTCTTCCTATACGTTGTATAGAAGCCTAAAAACTAAAATTTCTCAAGAACAGTGACCAGTGCTATATCGAATAATTCGAATTTTATGCTATTTATTTTCAGATTTTTCCAAAAATGTAAATAATGCTGTGCATAATCTTGAAATATTACATATATACATACAAACATAAAAAGAAGAAATTGAAGTAGAACTGATTTGATTATAGCGTAAAATGAAAATTCGAGTTTGGGAATCCCCGAATCCTAGTTTCTATTTTACATAATATTCAAATCAACAAATTTCTTGTTTGTGTTTGCATAAGGAGAAGTTTCTAGAGAGCGGAAAACTAGCGATTATTTAAATTTTTAAAACATTCCGGAAATAAATGACATAAAACATGAGTTTACACTGTATAGCACTTAACTAACTCACTACAAAAATAAAAAAGTTTCAACTACATATTACACTAAATATAATATGAATAAGTGCTAAAAACATTAAGGTCGAGACTTCTGATATAAATGTGATTTCTAAATAAACATAATTAAAAATCCATCACAATAATATAAATTGTGAACAATCCATATCAGAGTTCTTTTCCACTATTTTTTACCTTCTGCATTTAAATTACCTTAATTTTTAAACTTAGATCTTCAAAAAAAAACATATTTTGTGTAAGTTTTAGTAATAAAGCATTAGGCATTTCGTGTACAGGATTGGGCAGAAGTGGCATACAAATTACATTAGATGTTAGTCAAATTAAGTTACAAATTCTTTTAAAATTGATTCCAGAATTTGTATGTTCAAATCTAACTAAGCCTGTATAAAAAATTAAATGCAGTTCAAGATAAATCGTGCAAACAAGTCAAAACCAAACAACCAATATTTTAGCAATATCTAATATTTAATGTCAAGTTGCATCAAAATTAGTAAAATTATTAGGACTAATAAGAATCTAAATTTTGCAATAATATATTTTAAGCAAATTAGTTCAACTATTAGATTAAAATTTATTTGTGTGTTTAGTAAAAAAATAATACACAGTTGAATCCGTTTGTAGTGTACTCATGTGACCAACAAAATTACTATACCAAAACAATTAATTCAAGTTTTAAATTTAGTATGTATTAACTGATCTGATCGAGTGAAACCGGAGAGTTTAGCTTCCCAAAATTTGACTTAATTGTATACAATTATTTTCTAAGCCTATTAAATCGCATGTTAAGGTGTCGCCATATATTTCATACCTTCCAAAGCCAATGAATAACGATTATCAAAAGGATATGCTATTATATTATACCTTGTTATTTTATAATAATTGATGAAAAATTTTGTAGGCGAATAAATAGTAAATAATAAATATTTGAAAAAAATGATATTAGTTCTGAATAAAAATTTTAACTGCAGCATTTAGAGAATTTATAAAATAGTCAACTGCATATCCAAAAATATTATTTAAAATTTTTCCTGGTATTTTTAGAAATTCCAAAAAGTAGATTACAAAAAAATCAATATTACTCTTTTAATAAAAATAAGAACCTAGGCTAAATAACACCATATGGCTGCAAACTAGAATTTATTGGATTAGCTGAATTTGTGGTGTCCGCATTTATTTAAAAGAATCATCAAAGGACTCTGCTTGTAATGAACTTGAATTAATTTTGGTTCATTAAAATCAACGGTCTTAAATAAAGGAGTTCATTATACATTAGATTCAACTGTAATTAGTTTTTTTTTTTGTTGTAAAAAGCAATATTTTGTGTATAAAATGTGACCTTTGTAAGAAATATGCTTAGGTACATTTAAAATATTGCTTACCGGCAACTGCAACTGCAGGTATGTCACATTGCCTAATTAGAAGCATGCAAATACGCAAAATAATAAGGTTTTGAAAATTGGATGTCTACCTTTATAGGAACAATGTCAGTGCAATACATGGGCTGCACGTAGTGAGTACTGGCGGCGAGTTGGCATGTCTGGTCGAGTTCCCATGGCTGGTGGAAAGAACGGAACGTAGTGTGAACAGCAGGAACACCAGGTGAAGGTGGACCCAAGGGTGCGTGCACCATCACGTCCTTACACAAACATGCAGCATAAGCGAGGTAGTTCATAGCACGCTAAATTGTGCCCATGTGCTGGACACAGATATTTCACATGTGCACGGTGTTATGTGCAATTTTGTGCTTTGTAAATTCAATTTAAAAACAAATGTAACTGTTTTCGATAATGACTCGATTGATTTTCATAACTTTAAAAAATTCGAAAATGAAAAGTATTCAATTGATGTGAAATATCTTTGAATTAAAATTGTTAATAAAGAACTGAAAAAACAAGGCATGCAAAAAGAATGAATTTTAACACCGCAATTAATCTAATGGGAAAAGAAACTATTTTGGAAATTGCGATAGTAGTGTATGTGTGTGTATTGACATGTTTTTACTTATGCTAAATAACATACCTGTTGCATATGAATTCTGTTAAAATCTATAGTATTAAATCTTTTTCCTAATCGAATATCTTTTACTCGCTTGATCGCAAGCATAATTTTCTTTTGATGACCCAATTTTACTATACCAATATCTTCTAAATCTTCCCACGTGAGCTGCGTTACATCGTCTACTGTATTATATCCTTGAGCTAAAAGTGCGGGCAAATATTCTTCTAACCTTAACAATCTTAGCCATTCTTCCAACGAACCCTACAAAACCGAATCTCTAAAAATAAGCAAAAAACTCAAAAGCGTTCTCTCACTTACCGGAATATAATCTGGCAAATTATCTGGTAAATTTAATTGAGCAATTTCTGCTTTTAACTTTTTACGATGATGGGGTTTTGTTATACCTATTGCCGTTAAATCTTCTGGAGTCATTCTTCCTATAGTTGGTAAATCATATCCTGCCGTTAAAAACAAAGAAAAATACTCTTCAAACTGAAGGTCTACCAGCCACGCGTGAATTATTTCTTGATCCTAATACAAAAAATCACTGAAAAGGTATTACAAAATGTAATCGGTTGCTTACAGGAACTCCTTGGTGGATCATTCTTTCTACTCGCCCTTGATCCGATCCAATTGAACACGAACTCAGCGAGCATCTTGGACTGTTAGAAGAACCTATTGTACTACGACCGGCATTACTAAGAGGATGATAAGAGGCTCTTCCGCTGTCTAAAGATGCCGTACTATGCCTGGAACCAGATCCGGCACTACCACTCGACGAACCAGGACTATCTCTTCCAGGGGACTAAAATTTTTTCATTATTTTTTTAAATTATAAAGGGGCATTGCTTTTATCAACCTGGGTCATATCGATTCCTTGATCTTCCTGCAAACTAAGTTGGTGATGATAATAAACCGCAGCTTTATGTGTGAGAACCGATCCAGGATGTGGCTGTCCTGGAAAGGTAAATGTGGGTGGTGGAAAAATTGGACCTGGAGATTTTCCTGTACTACTGCTAACGGTACTTCCATAATCTGAATGATCGTCTATAATGAAAAAAAATTTAAATTAATACATTGACAACTATTCTTTTAGTTCAAAATCAAAGTTTTGGAAAATCCACTTCACGCCACGTTAAAATGTCGTCGATTTGTTGAGGCAAGCGAAAATATCTTGATGAAATTATTAAGTATGAAGGAGAAAAAGAAAAGAATAGTTCAAACAGGAAAACATCTTTTTTTATTGGAATCATTTTTTAGTGAATAGATTGTAAACTTTTCAATGTAGTAAATGTTAGAATTCTTTTAATTGGGTAATCTTGACTCTTTTGTATGAAGTGTAGGTCATAATTTTGATTAGCATTTTATTGTACAAACAGCGAATAAGCATTAGAAATTGACTCCTACAGTTTAAAAGGTAATAAAACGTCTAAACAGAATATCAATTAAGATTTTACATTTCATTATCTATCAAGTGCAACGGGAGTGCATTCACCCATCAGGTACATACAAGGTAAAACTAGTGCGTGGAATCCGCCAAGTGGTTACAAATGGTAAGCATATTGCCAAGAACGTTGCTTTTATAACCCATCATCATGTGATTGCAATGGTTATGGTAGTCTGATGGTAAAAAATCAGTGATTAACAGAAATTACCTTATAAATTAGATTTTAAAAACACATAAAGGTAGTTTATCAAGCCAACATAAAGAATGTTGCTTACAAAACTCTAATGCCTTTGGAAAGGCGTAAATCTTAATTTTTAAAAACACAATGTACAATAAAAAGTCAAACTATTTGCTCTTTTTCTTACTCGATGAATTTAGTTACTTCACTTCCTCTTCACTAGAATTTAATAGAAAACATGATGTATACCATATGAGGAAACCTAACCATGGTTGACAGTTAGAAGAAACAGTTTTTGTGGAGAAGCAAAGCCGTTATCAAATAGAACTGATTACATACTATCTGGCACCAAGAACTTAAGTCGTTTTAAAAAATTCAAGCTTTTTCTCTCCGTTGTACTTCCAAATGTTAAAATTGCTGTGCAGATCCTTGAAATAGGCCATTTACAGTTAATGCTATTTTTTTATTATAAAAAGAGCCATGTGCTTCTCAAGGAAAAAAAAGTTTTTTGCAATATGCAGATGTATTCGTGTAATTTTGAATAGGAAATAAAATAGTTGAATTTGAACAAATTCTGGTAACATTTAAAATACTTCGTTATCCTAGATATCTTAATTATCTTTCCTTTTGATCTACGAATGCCGAAGATCTAATTTTTTTACTTAAAATGAAAACGAATGTTATTGGCATGCCAATTAAATCATTTTATAATTGGAATTTAAACATAAATAAAAAATAAAACCACTTAAATTTCTTCCCTCGGGATACGTGGATTGCAAATCTTCAAGGTTACAAATTTTAAAATGAAAATTTTGCCGCGGGCACTGTTATTATAATCACGATGCATATTATGCAAATAAATTCAAGATGGTAATTACTTTAAATAAGTTTTCAAGTAGCTCAATGAAAATGCACTTGGAAGGATGATTTTTTAAATTTTTAAATAATCACTCATGTTGCATTTTTTTCTTATCCAGAAATGCATTAATTTAATCACCGTTAAATACCGTGCTAGATAAAAAAATAATTCCAATGAACACCTGTATTCGTACAGATCAACAAAACATTTAAAGAAAATTAAAGAAGTAAATAAAGAAAGCTCAACTGCGGCTGAAAAACTAGGAGAACTCATAAAGAATGTAACCCTGATAAAAGTGATGAAAGACCTTTTAAAATTTTTGAAAATAATAAAACTAATTGACATCGGTGATAATGTAGTAAAATTTTAGAACCTGCGTGAAACCAAATGGCCATAAATTTTTAATTGGGTTTAACGCGTTAGAAAAATTATTAGGTTCTTACCATAATTTCATATTTTTATTAACCGCAGGGGCCCTCGAAACCTATGGGGGCATTGACGCTACGGCCCTAATTAACATCCTGGCAATTAATAAAAAGAAAACACACTGTAATATTAAGTGTTAAAATCTTTAATTAATGATAAAAAACAAACCATTAATTATCATTCATTCACGCGTAAAAGTTAAGTACAATTAAGAGATTTGCTTTCAGAAAATTAATGTTTAAAAAATTGTAACCTTGTATTAATTAAACAAAAAAATCAAGTGGATGGGCAATATTTACTTGGTTAATTAGTACATTTATGAAAGCCTTGACATTTTTCTCTCCACAGACATTGATTTTAAACTTATGTGTCTATTAAAAAATGCGTCGTCAAAAAAGGTGATAACTTACCACGAGGTATAACAGATGAATCCGATGGAGCAAGAAAGACGCCATCTTCAGATGACGAGTAACCAGCCGATCCGAAGGAGCTTCCGGAATGTCGAAATTCATGAGGCACAGCTGGAGGAGCAACTTTTTTGGCAGTTGCCGCCGGCTTTGGGGGCCGGGACATACCACCTACTGCAAAAAAATAAAACAGTTAGTAAAAATAAAGATTCTTGCCCATCGCGATAAGTTCAATTTTTAATATCTTATTAATTAATTATTGTCTACAGAACGGCACACTTCCTTTTGTCAAGTAAAATATTAATTTTTCAAATTAAAAAAATTATTAAAAAAATCCAATAATTATTTGTTGGGTGGATTGACAAGTTGAAGTAGACGCAGAGCAATATCAGGCGCCAACATTGTTAAAGTGAAAAGATTTATTTGCTAATTCGATATATTAACCTGAAGGCCTTCTATTAGATAGAAAGAAGCAGTTCTGGGTTTGAGGGTCGACGTACAAGTGCCGTAACACTTTTCGCCCACATATTTTTTCATGCTGGCGCCTTCCTCGCACATGTTAATAAAACAAGAAAAAAACATTTGCGAATTAACATGTTACTCTATTTTAAGAAAAATTGTTATAGTTCTTGTGTTTTACGAAGAGACATACAGAATTATAATAACAATGTCGAAACTATAAACTTTCACATTTCGTTTTGAAAAAATTTACATTAGCCTAAAGGCAAAATTTTAATTCTTTTCCAGTATTAAAAGCTGTCGATATTCCAAAATGATTTTTATTATTAACCATCAGATCAGTATAGTAACTGGAGTTGTCTTCCTTGTGATACGGCATAAAAAAGAAATTGGGATTATATTCGCAAAATTTGAAAACAAATAAAGCTCGAAATTACTTCAGCTGCAACATAGTACATACGAATGGCGTGTAAACAAAACAGAACTTTCACAAAATATTGACAGATGAAGTTTGAACTATTGTCTACTACTATTTAGTTCCATATCAAGATACATGGTATGTAAATATTGTTTTGACATAGAGAACAAAGAACTAAAAGCTGCCCACACTACCACATAATTTGACGAGGAAATTAAGTTGTCCGTAAGCCATTATTCTTGATATATCAAAATAAATCCAAACAAAAAAGTTAGCCGACTAAAATTATGCAATGCGGCTTTTGTTGTTTGCAATATTATAAATTATTATAGTGAACGATACGGACTAAATAGTGGTTTTCATCGTATTTGTCAGGTGTGTTTATAGTAAATAATAAGTATATAAATTTTTGTTTTATAATAAATAGAATAATACTTATCATTAAGGTGTACGCAGTGGGTTTTGCCTCTCCTTAGATCGCCCACCCAACAGGCCTTATACAATCATACAATATTGGATTTAATTATAAACAGCACTCTTAATCCGCGATGTAGATAAAAATTAAAATACAACAAATTGAGAAAAATTAATGAAATTAACAAAGGTTATTAGAACCTTCTTCGACCAAATACGTCCACGTTACCAAAATAATCAAGATCGTTAATAATCTGGCCCAATTTTCGGTTCTACGAATTATGAAATTCGTTTTGTAAATTTGTACAAAAGACGACACAAAAAATAACAACTTTTAGACGATCGCAAATTTTGAAAATTTCGAATGCACGATTTGCTCCACCTGCCCACTTCACAAGATATCCACACGAAGGCATTAATAACGAATAAATAATTTAACGTAACACCAAAGGTCTAATTTGAATGCGTATCAAAAATAAATTTGACAAATGAACTGGAGGCGAAATTAAGCATGAGAACCGAACGCCGACAAAATAAATAAACAGGAAGGTTAAATCTAGGGAAATAAATTAATCTTCAAACCTGGAGTAATAAAACCAAAAATTACCATTACAAATGCCTAAAACAATCCTCAAATTTATCAAATTCTCTATCGATTATTCATTTAAAAATATACTTTACCGGCTTGGCAGCTAGCACACCCGGATGACAAAAATTGTCTTTAATCATGTTTGACATTTTTACACTCGATTCCGAAAATTTAATTACTCTACATCAATTAATAACGCAACATTAAATGTATCCATCATCGGCGATAATAAATCTGACATCACAATTTAACCTTCCCTAGTTTCACAATGAACTATAACTGAAAATTGAGTTTCATACGAGGCAAAATAGTTCGCACCAGTTATGTACGTAGCATGTCGACTCGATGTAATTACTACCATGTTGTGGGTAGTAAAAAATTCACAAAAAAAACTGTGAAAAACTTTTCTAAACATCCGAAACGTAAGCAGTCATTTCAAATTGAACAAATAAACAAGCATTACAAAAGAGTAGAGGAGAAAAAAGCTCTTTATGTGCGCGGTATACGGTGTATGTCATAAAAAGGATTTAAAACTTAAAAAATCATATCTTGCTTTATCTTTGGGTCTTTTATATTGGCACAACTAAAACGGAAGTAAAATAACAATGTCGTCCAAGTTTGATGATATAAAAATTGTATAATGCGTATTATCGCAGGTCTACTTTAAGTATTAAACTGCTTTATTATTTACCAATATTTTCACAAAACTTGCTGAAAAACAAGTAAGTTGTTGTATTAAGAATGTATAAGGCTTATGGCCATAAAGTGCACCCGTGGCAACATAAAAAGTTGTGAATGAATATTAGCGAAAAATTTACGAATTGAAAGTTTGACACGATAACGGCTGAAGTAATAATAATCTCGACATCATTTTTAAATAAAATCTCTTAACCAGGTATACTACATTACTGGTAATTTAAAAATGAACAAGTTATTTATTAAAATAACAACTTTTTACGAAATTGCTTGATTCGCAAATCAGAAATAAGTTTTATTTAATATTTTTTCCTTTTTTTCTAGTTTGTCTGAAAATTTATTTTTACACTAATTTAAATATTCTTTAAATATAAAAGATAAAGTTTAAAGTTTATAGATCAAGTTATTGGTTACTTAGCCATTACTTGATTGGCTACGTGATTCCTCTCATCTAAAAAATGATCATATGGAAATAATCATATCAAAATTAACTGGAGGTGAAGAAACTAACCATTAGCATACTTAAAATTAGACAAATGATTTTCCTGAAAATTCGAAAATTTAAAAAACAAATTTGTAAATGAGGCCGTGAGAGCAAAAGTGGTGTAACCCTCAAATGCAACTATTGAAGATATTCAATTAATATTTTTAAATATTCCTTAAATTTGTGAATGCAAAAACACTATATATCACTACCATCTATTGGACTATTAGATAATGTTGGTTACATCAATTTTACTTCAAAGATATTCCTAAGAGAGAGGCGTAACACTAAAAAAACCGATGAAAAAAATTTTAGGGTTACACCACTTTTGCTCTCACGGCCTCAAATAATCTGAGCGATTTATCAAAAAATGGCCTATTTGGCACCATGATTATTTTTTAAACGCTTTTTTGCTTTTATTGGGATTTTGTGTTGTTTTTTATAATTTTTATGTCTTATATTTTTTTTTTAATTTTGAACTTTATTCCTCGTTTTATTTAAAAACTTAAAAACGCCATTTTTAATGTTACAGGACAGGTTGGGATTATCAAAAAAAATATTGAATGAGTATTTGGAAATAAATAACGGTTTAAAAATATTAGAAGATGCAGCCAAAACAATATCTGGAGAAATTTCGTTAAATTTGAAAATGAATCCCTCACTTGTAGCAAAACTGAAGTTGCACCAATCACCGGTATGGACGTTGAAAGAAGCTTTTCAGCTTACAAAAATTTTTTAAGCGATGGAAAAATGAATTTTACTTCAGAACATTGGAAACAATTTTTAATATACATTTGTTTTAGAAATTAAGTTAATGCTTTTGATAATTCTTTTATCAATAAAATTAGTGCTTTTTTAATTAAATTGATACTTTTTTTTTGGTAACAGTTGATGCTTTTTTAAGAATATCTTTTCTTGTGCTTTTTTATCCAGATTCGAGACAATAGTATTTTGTATACTTAGGAACTACAGAAAGTCTTTTAATACCGAGTGCAAAAGTTGTTTGTTGCCTGAGACGAAAGCGAAGATAGCAAAACAAAATATTAAAAATATGTTGGTTCTGCGGAATATAATATTAAATGTATTATAGGGAGCGTTCATAAACTACGTGGTTTGGCCAAGGGGGGGGAGGGGTTAGGTAGAAAGCTACGCAGGGCTACGTGAGGGTACGGGGGGATTATAGTCAAGCTACGTAGTTTTCTTCATTTATTATGAAAGCAATTTTCAGAATATAAGCGACAACGTAATATGGATATTTATTTCCGTATTTGGATTTTTTTAATTTATATTTTATATAGGTGCGCTATTTGTTTTAAAAACAAATATCGGTGTTATTCATTTTTTATACCAAATAATTTTTAAATAGTTTTGTTAACAGAAAACATAACATGTCTTCTGGACTTTATAGGAAAAAAAACTACGTTCCATCTAGGGGGGGGGTAAGGTTATCATGGTAAAAGCTACGTTAAGCTACATGATGGGAGGGAGGGGTTCTAAAGAGGTCAAAATCAAACTACGTGGTTTATGAACGCTCCCATACCTATAATATTTTGAGATAAAATTAATTTAACAAAAAATTACCAGAGACAAAAAAGGAACTAATATTTTACTTTATATGATTGACGAGCAAGCAAAACGCATTGGAAAAAGTGACAATTATGGACAACTACAAAAAGGATCTTTGCTCCAAATAAAGCAAGCTAGTTTTTGCTAGAAATATTAAAATTATACAATTAATTATTTTAATTTAGCAAAAAATATGAAGAATGGTACTTTAGCAATTGATTGACATAAAAGTGAACCGTTATTTATAGTTTTCAAAAAACAATGATTTTTCGCGTTCGAAGAAAAAGTAATACTAATTATTCGGAGCAAAAATACTTTTGTCGCTCAACTTCTATAAAATTGTAGGAATCGCTTAGCTCTATTCCGCTCGCTAAACCTACAAACACGAAAAACCTTACTTTTACTCCTAGTATTCAAGACATTATTTTTCATTTACCATATTCATTTTTTTTTTCAAAACATAACATGGGTAATAGAAGTAGTATACTAGCAAAAAAAAATATTTTTGAACGACAAATCAACAAATCAAAAATAATAGTTAATTATTTATAATACAAAAGTTGTAAGTCATTAATAACAAAAGCGACAGTACATTAATTTACACTGTTGATTATCACATTAAAATATAAAATTATCATAATTTTTAATAGTAAACTAATCCGTTTTTGTCGAAAAAAGCCTGTTATTAATGCAGTGATAGAGAGAGTAGAGGCATTTAGGCCACTAACTATTTGTGTAGTTTTCTGATTTGACAATTTTCAGCAGTAAAGAAATATTGTGTGCTTTGCGAGGTATATTTTTTGCTTATTCAATTCACTTGTTATCTTCCGTTAACGAAAATGAATAATTTTGTTATTTCAAGCAACTAAAAAAATTGAAGTGAGTATCCTCCTGAAAGATATTCACGTAAATGTTATAACCAAAGGAATTTTTCATTAGAAAGCATTGTTTTTTGGTATAAAAGACTTTGTACAAAACAAATAATCTGATTTAGAAAACATTTTTTGGGGCAGTTATCTCAAATTTTTTTATTAAATTTGATTACTAGTGGTATTATAATATCTATACTTAATGTTGTGAGTAGGTAGGAAGACTTTTAACAGAGTCTGTGACATTAGTAAAAAAGATTGGTCCTATAATTACGTAATTTAGACCAATTGAGACGTAAAGAAGCTGGAGTAGCAAAAACAAAAATTCTTAAGTAAAAGCTGGGTAAGAAAAGTAAGTTCCGTTATATTTAAAAAAAATCAAATTAGGCTTTAAGTTGAATGCCAAATAATTTATATTAACTTTCCCTGCAGTTCGTCGAAATCGAAAAAAGTGATACAATATAATATGAAGATGTAGTAATAAAATTTGGTTGGATAAAATTCAGGAATGAAAACGTAGTGAATATAATATAATGACCGAGAAGGAAAACCCACGAACCCCGTCCTGCAATTTTTCAGGGATAATCACCGCACAAGTCGATAGTACGATAGTTTCCATCCTTAACATAAGGCCTGCTTTACATATTCGACACGTTTATCGAGAATATATTTGTTTTCTCTCCTCGTTTCGACGCTTTCAATAATCTGACCACGACTTCGTCTTTGGTATTTCGTAGCGGCATGTGAAGTACAAAAATTTTTCGAATTTTCAAGATTGCACGAGAATTTTGATTAACATGTTCTAGAAACCTGATCCGATTAATGATTACCAATTTATTGTTAACAACGTTATTAAAATGACGAAGGAAAATTTAATTATATATTAGGTATGGGGAAGTCGAAAATACGTTAAAAGAAAGTCAAGAATACCGAAATTATGTAAAAGCAAATAAAAAGCACTTTGATGTTTTTACATTTGATACTAGCAAGTTTGTCGTACCATAAAACTTGAAACAGAATTTAAAAAAGATGAAAAAGTTATCTTTCAATAGACTTCATTTTTAGTTTTATTTATATAAAATTTATTCTAAGAAAATGGTGTAGCTTCAAGATATTTTTCTTCTATTTAATTCTTTTTGCTACAAACAAGTTTAGTAAAAATTCAGTATCTTTTGAAAAGTTAAGTAAATCGTTCAAAATAAACGCCGTATTTTTCAAAATGTTTGTATATTTATTTATGTACTTTGCTTCGTAGCATAAAGTCATCAAAAGACCATATCGGCCATCTACTATATAAATTTATAAATTAGATGTAGTTGCGAAAGAAAACGGTAGCTACTATCTTGGCATGCCTGAAGTTAAACAACAAGTTAAAATCTTGTTAAAACAAGATCAGTTACAGCAGTAGGAGCTACCATCCGACTCGATAATGCAACTTGTGCAGATTATAATAATTATAAATGTTTCAACATAAAATACCGTAAGAGTGACCAGAAGCAATTTGTCAAGCAACTAAAAAACATAAAAGATTATGTTAAATGATTTTTAAAAATAAATCGATTAAAAAGCGCAAAGCAAAAATAATCGAAACGTTTACAAACTGAAAACAGTTTACCAAAAGTACAGTTACTCAATTACGTTTGACAATATTATGCATAATAAAGCAGCTGCAAGCCGCATGCATAGCAATAAGGAATTGCGACAGTCCAATGTTAGTTAGCTGTAATTTTGCTAATCGCAGGTAAACATTTTTCTCGGTGTAACTATAAATCTAATGATTAGTTCACACCGACCAAAGAATGGCTCGAATGTAGGAAATCGAAAATAAACAATGTAAGCTGTAAACTGAAAATTATGAGTAGGAAATTATTGCTTTTACCATTCTTGGTGAGGGAGAAGGCACATCGAATAATAATAATAATAATAATTGCGCAAAGCGATCGTGGGTGTTATTAGGATGCACCTTTAAATTCAATATGTAGGCAAGTACAATGAAATGCACGCCATTTACGCAAGTTTTTCATAAATAACAGCGGTTAAGGAAATACTAAAATATTTGCATGTGTGCACGATTACTGTTGAAATGACAAACCTGTTATTAAAACTTAAAAATTACGGCTTTCCTTAACAAAGTGTGATAATTTGAAAAAGAATAAATTGTAGTTTAGCATTTTATCGGGCTATTCGTGTCGAGAATTAATACTTTGTGCCTTATGTTACTTATTCACGCTCGATTTGTACATGTGCGTTCACTAAAAAAATATAAAAATGTTATAGTAAACTTACAGTTCAATAAATTTTTCCAACTTCCACTTAGAACTTTGATGTATTTATTGATAGTAACGGGAGCAAATAGACCTTTCTTATCAAGATTTCCATCTGAATGACTTCGTACCAAAGACACTTTAGGAGCACCTTTACATCTACTCAGAGAATTGGTGTGCACGAGTCTCCTTGTACTTCCATTATTTACTACGCCTCCATTTGGCTTACTGCCGTTCATAAAGTCAATATCTTCACAAGTTACGGCAACAATTTCGTTTTCTTCCAGGGGATCACGAAAACTGTGATAAGTCGAAGATAGCAAAGTTTGCTTATATTTATTATGCCGATTATTACTAAACGTTAATAAAGACTTCTTATTAGGTGGTAAAGGTGGAGGACCGTAACATATCGTTGCCATTTCCAATTATTACGTAAACCTCATTAATTAAATCACTTATTAAAAGTTCACTTTCTTCTTAAGTTTATTTTAGTTCGTATCACAGCACAAAATCTAACGCAATTAAAAGGATAAAAACAATGAAGTCGTGATATAGTCTGTGTAAATTCGAAACCTTCCAATTTTATAATAATGCTAACCTGTTGAGGATGATGAAAATAATAAATATTAATGACCAAACCCATTTACAAAACTGGAGATGTTTAATACCAATTTTAGTTATTGTTATGTAAATGTGCTTTACACCCCACATTTTATTGCTTTTGAAATTGCATTATTTAAACAATAAGAACCTCCTCTTACACCGAGCATCGTAATTGAGTTGAAAACACATTTACTAAATTAAGTATTTGCCATTAATACTTTTTAATTATAATTAGACCTTATAAATTTTACAAGATTACTCCTTTACGTGCACATACTTTACAAAGAAAAATACGATCGCGTGTTGACATTTTGAGATTGCTCGAAAAAAAAACCGTATATATATCCGTCAAATTGTTGTACCACTTAAAAAACTCAATCCCAATAAAAAATGTTGTAATTAAATCTTCCCCAAGTTGCAATCATTAAAAGGGATTTACGGAAGGAAAGTCAGTTGAAGCGTAAGTTTTGATTTAAAAATATCTTTCGTAGTGATCATTAACTTATCCAAAAATATAAGTATCTATAAAAAATTCCCCAGGATAATTTATCCCGTTTAAGTGTTAGATACACGTGCTTCCTAGATTACTCTAATTTTAGATTACTGCAATTAACGTAGGCGCATCCAAAAGAGAAGAGTTATAAATGAACGGTTTGTTTGTGCATCATACACGCGTAAATGGATTAAAACGTCAACGTGTTTGTATATAAAACTATAGAAGAAAAGAAGAAAGAATAACAGAAAGCCACATTCGCTCGGATCTTTCAGTAATTGGGCATTTTTGCAATTTTATGATGAACCCGGTAGGGAGCTCGTCGGTTGTAGATTTAATTGAACTTTTGAACTAACAACAAGTAAATACATGAGCTGCCGACTGCTAAAATATGCAGTAAAAATAAATAATGCCCTAAAAAATGTATGGGGGTAAATAATAAAGTCTGCTTTTACTAATGGAATCGTCTATATAGAAATTGAAGTAGTACTTTAAAACTTGATAATAAATCACTTTCATTGATAGCTCGACAATAAATGGAAAACCAAAATAATTTATTATATAATATTTAACGGCTTCAAATGCTCTAACATTTGCGTGTTTATTTGGTAAAATTAAATTTGATTAATATATATCCGGTAATTATTGCATTTAAAATGTATTTAACTGTTAAACCACGAACTTACAATTAAAAGTTACAATGACTTATATCTTTAAATGATGGCATCAACTTAACGAAATAAATTTTGCCTTCCGTTGTGTTTTCGTGGTGAAAAATTTAGAAAAAAATAAATAATGAATATTATCGACTTTCGGGAGCTTTATTGTAAAAGCATTTGTTGGAGAAAATGTCAGAAAATATCAAACGTAAAGGTTAAAATCTTATGAAAATCGTTAAATTTTCATCGTACAACAAGCAGCTACTAAATGTTAACAACACCAAAATAATTTATTAAATTTGGAAACTAGAACTCTAATTTTATGTTATTATTTTCAAGTCAACAACTACACGCTAAGACCACCTACAAAGCCACAAAAACATGAAAAAGTCACTTCGTGGTTTTAACAATAGAATCACAACAAAATCACATAGAAAAACGCAACAAATGTAGCCACGATAATTTTGGGGCGCATCTAACCGATTGCGTAAAATAGAAATGACTTTTGATTCGAAACAAATGAGCTAATCGCGATTTGAACATTCATGTGTGCCGCAGAGTACTGCAGCAAAACGTAACCTGACCTAAGATATGAGTGGTATCCAGAGTCCCACGTGAACTGCAAGCAACAAGACGAATACGCAAAGAATTCGCCCACTTGTTTATCTTTCTTCAACATATGGTATCCTTCAACTCTTTCTTCTCGTGGAAGCGTGGAACAAACTAAAAGGTTTTAAAACATTAACAGTTCACGTTTCGATTTCTATACCTGAGCACTGCCGTGGTCTTGTAATTTATTTATGCGATATTCGTCGCTGAAAAACCCAATATATTTTCTGCAAAGCTTTTAAGCCCACGCATCTTATTGATACATGTTCTTAGATACGGTAATTTCAATTAGATCAGGTTTATAAGTTACTTAAACCACCTCGCACATACCTGCCGATAATAAAGTAATATTGATTTTTTAAATCATGTTCCCTTTATGCAAAACCAGTGGGCGCCTTTACCTGTCCATGTTGCAAGGTACCTTGACAATATTCATATTTTGAACCACACTAATTTAACAAGACAGAAATATTTATTAACTATTTTAACAATCGTTTCAGCTCCAAGCCAACAATAGACATTCAATGTCTCGAGGATGCTGTTGCATTAAACATGGAGGATACTTTGCATTCTTTGCTTAATTAAAAAAATATTTATCTAGTGCGGTATAAATCATAATCGATCATACTCGAGTGCCAATTTTACTTTCAAAGTAAATAAAAAACTTTAATTATAATTAAAAATTATTGGGGTTGTCAAAAAGTTAAAAGCAAAATAACTGATCACCACGTAAACTGGTAGGTCGGTCAGAAATTAATATTACCTACTTAATTATGTGAGAACGATTCAATACATCCACGTCAAAAATAATTAACAGCAACTTTTTGGTAAACACAAAACGCAAAATTTGCAGGAAGCTCGATCGAAAGGATAGAACTCGGATACACTATAATCATGCATGACCTATGCATAACCTGTAAGTGTTAAATAGTAAAATTATACACTTGGAAGATATTGACGCATGTTCATCAAAAAGGTGAAATCAGCTTCTGCGTCTCGTCCACACGTAGGCTACGCAGTGACAAATTTTACGAGCAAACGTTTCGATGTCACGATTTAACAAAATGTCGTTTTGATAATTTTGGGAAAAACTTCTCTTGTATCAAGGTAAACCTCTCATTGCTTTTAGGTGATGATCGATGAGTGAAGATGAAATATCCATTAAATATGAATGCGGTTATCGTGTGATCACAGAAGAATGATTTTAAAATTTATGAATATTATCCATTCGAAATGGCAAGTTGTTGGAGATGCCTAATTAATTAGTTAAACGTAAATGGTCTAATATATATTTTATACTTATAAATTAGTGTTTCTGTGTGTGGAAATATGGTAATATTACCTAGAATGGCTTATTTTATTAAATTGATTAATTGAAATACAGTTAAATTATGTTAATCGTAATTCCAGAAAGTTTCATCATCACCACAAAGAAAAACACAATTTTGCTTTATCCATCGGCGATCGGCAAATGTATGTAGGTTGAAAATTGTAAATTTTAAGTTTTTGACATTTTGCTTGTAAAGCTCGAACATTGAAATTTAACAAAAAGCACAGGTCCCGCCCAACTCCTCGTTGCCAAAAGCTTTAGCGGCAAAACATTTTTAATTGATTAATAAAAAAATATTTCGTTCGTCGTTATCGTTTAATTTTGAATGACGAAAGTTGTATTTGAAATATTTGCCTCGTTTACCCAAATTTTATGTATTCATTATGATGCGGTTTTAATGTTTTATTTTAGTGCAATATAAAATGCATATAAAACCGGTATAGTGACACTTTTTCTTTAAATGCAACGTTTAATTAGCCATGGTAAAGTACTGTTGTTCAACAGATGAAAAAGAACTAGTTTTAGTATGGATTTATGCAAATCACATTATAGTGGTTTGTTCCGAAAAAAAAAAAAAATTATCCTTGAAAACTGACATCGCGCCCGTATGGTATATATTGCAAAAATGCACGATGCTTACCAATATAATAATATGCAATATTAAATATTCACGATAATTTTACTTAACATGCGCATATCCTCTCGAATTGAATTAATTTGTAATCTTAGTCGCAAAATAAAAAATTGAACTGCACGAGTCAAATGCTTCTCAACCAAGTGAACATTATTTATGAATATAGCATTTGCACACAATTTTGACACCGCGTATTAATTCGTACATAAATTATTACAAAGCCTCAACAAATTTCAAACAAAACCGAAACTAATAATACTGTAGTTGATAGATTGTGTGTAAACCAGATAAGCAATATACCCTCCATGTTTGGGAAATTGATGCACCAACACATTTTGAATAATCGATCGTGTCTACAAAACGGTTTTAGGAAAACCTACCGATGCATTACAAGTTAAAATTACAACATTAATACAAATTTACACACACGCACATGACTAACTAATGAAGCAATAGATGCAATAATAAAATCAACTTTGAGATCCAACAGGCACCACCACACATTGATCCAACAGTTGCGAACTTCAATACTTCAATGTGTCCCAATTAATCAGAAACATTCAAGGCATGACTAAGAAAATTTATGTCACTTAATTTAGATTTGAAACTGCAAACAATATCTCAACAAATGATGATTAAAAAACGATCTTTAGACAAGGTCAAAATAATATTTTTGTTTTTGCTTCCGGTTATTTAAAACTAATTTTAAGATAGTGCTTGATAATTTTTGTGGCATTAACCTCCCGGAAATTTATTTATTCAAATTTTATCTCGATCTCGTGGTAATTGCGAAAACACGAAAAATTTTAAATAAGGGTGCAATTAAACCTTATACATATGCAGGATCAAAATTAAACCCTTCCGAATATCCAGAACGTGGTCATCACGAGCCTTTGTCATTTAACAACAGATCTATCTTCATTGAAATATGCCCGCAGGAAAATTGAGACACCGGCTTCCAAGTATATTTTTTCTACCAGCAGACGTCACACACTTGATTGGCCACTTATTAATTGCAAAACAATTACAAGAATGGAAACACATAATTCAGAAATGCAAATAATTCAATCAATAATCGTAAGTGCTAACTAAATATAAATGTGACTATCGGAATATAAAAAAATGATTCATAGGAAATGTATTGTTTCCTCGAACTAAAACGAAAGTACTCATAAATAGATAACTTTAGTGAAAATACCTGTTGCATAAAGAAAACTCGAGAAAAAATGGTTACAAAGAAAATTACATACTTAAACCTCAAAAAATGTGTTACAAGCGAGTTTTTACCTAAATTTTGTTTATAATATAAAAAAAAGTAACCGAGCTTTATTAAAAAGAAATGGTTACACTACCGAGGCAATATACTTTCTAAGTGTCTAAGGAAGAAAATCACGAAACAGTACAGAAAAATTAAAAATGTTGATGTATTTAAATAAATATGATAATTTAGGTGTGTCCTAAAAATAATTAAATAATAAAAACTTGATTTATTGTTTATATTGCTACAATGAAGTAAACAAATAAAGTCAATCAGTGGCAATATAATTAATAATTTAAAGCAATATACGTAAAAATCAATTTTAATCAACAATCCAAAAATAGCTATTTTATATATACGGAAGCTAATTTTAAGTAAATAAAAAAGCAAAAGTGTTTCGAGGTAAGCAAACCATTTAAAATGGATTTTATGAAACGTTAAACGTACAAAGAATTATTTGAAAATATTGATTACAAAAACATACATCACAGATTAAAAAATTTCCTTGATCTTAATTTGAACCCTGAATTAATCAATATCAAACGTTAAAATTTCAAATTATTAATTTACAAAGATTCCAATTTTAAAAATTATATGTGTAATCAAATTGATAATTTGATCGTTCTTATCAAAAATTATATTCTCGTCCTTGTAAAATTTTAATTTCAAAACAAAATAATCTTCGTCTAATTACCAAATTTCACCTTAAAACCTTGTTAATAATAATTTATTATTAAGACTATTTTTAAATCATTTTCCAATTTTATTATTATTTTTTTGTAATAAATTCCATAATCTTTATCTCCACCGAAAGATGGACAACAAATTCAAGTTTTAAAATTACACTTTTATAAAGAAAAGTTATCCAGTCCACAATTTCATACTAAAAAAGCATAGTAATATATTGTTGTGAACTCAATTTTTAATTCCATACTATAGCCGCGAACAAATTTTAATAAATTTAACTTATCAAATAAATTTCACCATAAACTATTTTATTAAATGTGATACGTGTATCCATCACGTCGCGTATTTATTGCCAATAAATTTTAATTTTTGAAGAATATTAATTTCAAAATTTAATTACTGACGAACAACAAATATACCTACAGCAATATAATAATAAAAATTATCTAAATATATGAAAACGTTGGTGCAAATTTGTATGTTCGATACTGATCATTGTTTTTTTTGACCAGGTTTATAGAATCCTCGGAACACACTATCTTCGGCACCGCGAAGCAGAATATCCAATAAAACAGGGCTTCTTAAACTGTTTTCATTCACGACCCCATTTATGATTACGAGTTTCCTGGCGACCCCTTATAAATATAAAAGAAAGATAAATAAATATTTTTTGATGATAATATTTGACATTAAAATATCTTGCGACCCCAGAATTTTGCTACGCGACCCCATTTGAGACCGCGACCTATACTTTAAGAAGGCCTACTATAAGACCAGCGATATGTTAAAAATACTCATTTACTATGTAAATTGAAAAGTAAAATTGAGAATACATTTTACGCACTTTTTATTGATAGATGGCATAGCCCACCCTCTTATAATAAAATAGATAATTTCCAATTTTGAAGAAAAAAAACAGATTTCATTTTTCAAACAATTCTATAATAAAAAAAAATATGTAAGAACCCTTCTTCCTCTTCTCAGCGATCCTTAAGTAATCAAACCGTTACAGAGACGAAGTAATTTTTTTTCTACTAAGCTCTCAGTCAAACAGCTCTTTTACTATATTTCAATTTTAAAATATACGGAGCTGGGCGGCCGCTAGACTCCAATTATGTAGCCGCCCGGTATAAATCTTTATAGCCAGTCCGCCTCTGCTGACTGCAAAAAGCTGTATAAATATTTTAATAATATTACACAGTTTATATTTTGATGAAATCTCCTTACCATGTAAGGTGGTAATATACATACATACGTACATGTTGATATAAAAATTGATACTAAAACCACGAAAATGAAAAATGCTATTGGCTTGCCGACGACGTACAAGCCTTTAAACACTAAATAATCTTAAAATTATATATTATATAGTTAGTATTATAATAGACCTAGTACCAAAACAATAAAGAATTTATTTAGATTTTTCTCGTAATTTTCAATATTTATTTAAAGTGAAAAAACTATTATTTTAATATGTAGTCGTTGCATAATAAAGTAAATATTTGGCAAAAACTTGAAAAATCATGCCACTACTGTCAATGTTTGGCATATATTTTTGTCATCATTTTAAACTTAGAAATTTTCATATCATATATAGGTACCTAATTACCAATATACTAGCATAGATAAAAGTTTTGTCTGTTTACACTATTATAATGATAAGATAAAATAAAAAATAAATAAACGGTAAGATATTCATCCGAAACTGTCACGTAATATTAAACACATTTAAATTTAATGTAAAAATATATTTTTCGAATTCAGCGTCGAGCTATAATGGCAAGTTGTAGAGTTCAAATTTTCAGAAAATTTCTAAAAAGCACAGATATGCCATTTTTCAGCTTCGGAGTCGCTTTATTGCACGAACTTGGGAAAAATTTCAAATTACAGCTGCACCCTCTGATTTTTACTTTTTTCTACACCTGAAAGCTTTTTAGCAAGTCAACGGTATACAACAGCGAATTTGAAGTGAAAACAGTCGGCATATATTGGATTACGATACTGGGGGGAAATTTCTTTGACAACGATGTACAAAAGCTTCCGACATAAAAAATATTTGAATTTACAAGACGATTATGTTAGAAACTTGGCTAAGGTGTATATTAAAAGTTATAGCCACTCGGAATTTGGATAGGCCTCGTATAATAGCCAGTTAAAATAGTTGTCATATTAATTCCCAATTTACGAGATCATTGACTCGATCAGTTTATTGTAATTAAATAATTATAATTTTTATGTTTGTTTAATTAATGCTCAATAAATAATTATTCCTTGAGGAAATGACGACAGCAGTTGAGTTAATAAATTTTGAAGCCGTTAAGATAACATGATTGTTATTTATCAGAATTAATTTGATTATTAGCGATTTTGCTAGTAGATTGCACATTAAAATAAATTAATTCAATTCTTGATGTTTCAATGTAATTGATGTACAGACATTTTTTTAGCCTTTCTTTTTATTATTATGTAGGTGTACAGGTTTTGGACGAATACAGATAAATCATAATTTTAGCATTAAGAATTATTAGAAGTGCTCATCGAAATGCAAATCATCTTAGAAAACTAATTGCACGTCTTGCAAAAATTATTATAGTACTTTTATGCTTCATCTATTATCAAAGTGGTACAGACATTGTACCGTTTTCTGTATTCCAATCCAATGCAATAAACAGAAATTCCTTTCAATTTAATACACTTTCAAGTTAACAGCTAATTAAAATTAATTAATTTACCTATCATTTGGAACATTATAAATTTAAAAGGCTATTTTTAACAGCTTTACTTTAAAATATAGGTTAACCTTTTAATCTTCAATTTTGAAGTAGATTGGCACCATTTTTTTTGGTAACAATTGGTGCATTTACCATTAAGGTCGAGATCATTTTGAAACCCCTTAATTACCGATTTGCTCATTTACGCAGTACACCATACCTAAAAAATAATTTTCATAAAATACAGTGAGTATTCATTGCTCGACAATGATTGATTGAATCATCCAATGTCTAAAAGAGCAGAATACAAATTAGTGATTGTCAATAAATTGCCACCGATAAACGCAATTCAATAATCTGCTTATAAAAATAAGAATTTTCTTATTAATTTAATAATTTTATCAATCACAAGCGATGTCGAATTTCAATACAAAATTTCCTTGAGTAAACTTAACTGAAATAAACTACTGCAGCAAAAGCTTTGAACACTTTTTATAAAAAAAAGAAGTTCTCTACCTATTCTAGACGAATAATTTTCTATGGAATCTGACAAGAAAATAAAGTTGGCTATTGTTCTAAATTTTATAATTAAGTTAGCAAAAGGAAGTCAGTAGTAATATTTACAACATTCTGAAATAATTCACCAAACTCGAAGAACTTTCTGTTTACAAATTACGGTATTGTTTCTTTAATGTTGGGTTAATATATTAAATGAAATTGGGAAGTTGCGTGATTATGTCGTCGATTATAATCCTTTTCTTTACAAATCTAGTATTAGTTGAGCGTGACTTGAACCAGTAATATGAAGAATCACTAAATAACATTGTTTAGAACTGAATACCTAATTTCCAGCAAGCCTTTTTAGTGTGACTGCACACACACGCTATCCAGTTATTAAAATTGTGCTTTTTAAAATTTTAATCGATTTCTGCAAATCACAACAACCATACAAAGAAACATTCGTTCAAGTTATTACTTCAATTTATTTATTGTCAAGTGTTGAAAATTTGATAAATTTGGTACATTTATTTTGCCCTAAAGAGACAGTCGGTATGATAAATTTGAGAAAAACGTCAAAATTATTAATATCTGAATCCTGAAACAAATATGAAAAATTCGTGATATATTTCATAGAGTCTAGACCAGCAAAAAGTTATGTCGAAAATCGAAGATGTTTATTAAACGCCGTGCCGTAGGTTTATATTTTACATTTTTTATAACCGACTTCAAATATAAGTGATTTGGCGATAACATATGGCAATTTAAGATTGAAAAAATGTCTCGAATTTGCCATATTTTACTAACCAATCACGATATGCAATACTGTATTCGTTTGGAAGGATACCAGCGATCTCTTTCATATTTTATAATACCGGCTGGCTGATGCACAGCAAAATGAAAAACTCTAAAGTTTCCCATAATTTATATTACAGAAAAAAGGGCACACGATCGATTTCGTTTTCAAATGTTTGTATTGAAAAACTTGAAAATGGTATTCAAAAGAAAGTTGTCGTTTTGTAGTTAAGCTAATAAGATGTTCATAAAAATAGCTTCTAGGCAGAAATGCTCGTTCACTTCCGGTGCACGTTCAACTCGAAATGAAATATTCCAACAAAATATGAAATATTCATCAGAAAGTGGTATATGATTTAACGCCAACCAATTTTATAATGCCAACTTTCGATGTAAGATATTCGAACATAAAAGATTTCAAAGTCCCTGTAATCGACCACATATACTAACTATTCCCTTCTTAATTTCCATTAGGTGTATGGAATATACTTTACCTCCATTTAGATCGATGAAATTATAAAAAACTTCGAATTTGTTTTTGTTTAAATTTTATCTTTCCAGATCCAAATGTAATGTATCACAGAGGATCATTCAAATTGCATAAGAATTTATGTTAATTAAAATAATACTATCAATTTCTATTTGATATAAATTTACAATTTAGTTCAAAAATTGTAGTTCTTTCTACAAGTTCGTATTTTACAAATTTGATATAATCCAATCTTAATTCAAAAACCGCAATTTAGAATGCACATAAGAAAAATTATAATTCAACAAATTGCTATCAAATATTTCTAAGCAAAAATTTTATTTCAGAAAATTAAAATTTGTCTTTATTAATTTGAATTACAGTTGGCGCTTTCTGAAAGAAATATACAATTGGCGTTTTCTAGTTTAAAGCTGGAAAAAGTTAGCATATCAAATTTTTAAAATGTGCAGAACTTGATTTCAAAAAACTCTCGAATAAATCCGTACAGCGTACAGCAACTATCATGTCAAGATAAATAAAAGTTTAAAAAAGGGTATTTCCCTGCGTAACTAATTGTAACCTGTACTATATTCTACATTAAATGAATTAGGGTCGATGTAAAAACAGTGAAGAAATTTGTTATTTCAAGAAAAGCACGATATACGATAATGTTCGTAATATATTATCGTTCAAGAAAATCGCTTCGGAAATGCATCTCCAAATTCTTTTAAGTTTATTTTTGTACCTACCTAAGCGTTTAATCAAGTAAATTTCGTAAGTGCTTTACCCTTTTAGTTATATTTGTCTGCATGTCAATTCATCAAAAATGTTACATGTGCATCCGGACTTAACAATAATTACAAAACTAATTGTGCCTTTAAAATAGTAAGTCTAAGTTACTTTCCGAAAGCTTTGTTTAAAAGACTGTCAAAAAGTATTAAACAAATCATTTTAAAAATTAATTTGTGCCATTATTTTTTGAATTTGTTTTTTACTTTTAAAAATCATAACCGACTTCGACATATATTTAAAAATTTTATAATATAAAAAATATAAATGGGGGCTTCGCCCATTCAAAAAAGGGCCAGGACACCATTTATATAATTTATCAATATTTGATATTATTTGGTTTAACGTTGAACATTTGCTTAATCGCCAATTTTTTCACAATACAACTACAGTAAAAGATCAATAACATATATTTAGCTTCGAGTCCTACAGAAGCTAGATCCGCCACTGGATATCTACATTTATGAGTATCGCCTACCATTTATAACAGCAAGATATTGCCATTTCCGTCACGAAAGAGCCATGAGAAATACTTAAAAGTTTTTTTTTGTAAATTCAACTTAGAACTTCAATTATCCATTTTGCACGTGTTATCAAATTTCCTTGGAAGCAAAACAAGAAGGTAGAATACAATCAAGTGCGAGTTATTTTCAAAAAACAAACATTTTTATAAAGGACAAAACGGATGTGTTCATTAGTTGTAAGAATAGAACTAACAGAATCATGAACGTGCACCTTGAATGCAACATTAGTAAATTCTTGTAAGTGTCCGGTTGAAGACATAAACAATTCTCATTGTGCCATTGTTTGTTTCAATAATGTTCGAATAAAAATAAAAAGCATGAAAAGTAATGGTACTTACGTAACTAAATTCTCATTCTGAAATAATATTGTACAGGATAATAGATAACACATACCTAGAACAAAAAGAAAAAGTTAGTATTATGTGTGTACACGGTAATAATATAAAATAATAATGAAAACATCTATTCCATCCATTCAAAATTCCATCATTTTATTGATATTAAAAAATAAAACTTTCAAAACCATCTCAATTTGGTGCTAGTGATAGCCCAGCATCAGCATGTCCCAATCAACGTGTCAAGTTAAAACTTGGAAACTCCTAAGTAACTTTGTAACGCGGTTTTACTTGCAAGCAGTTAAAAAGTTAACGCCGGAGTTATAGTAAATAAAAAAAAACGAAAAAGTTTTAATTTGAATAACTTTGAAAGGCGTAATTTTTGTATCTAACAAATGGACAGAAATATTATGTATTAGGTTTTTGAATAAATATTAAAATGTAGTATTTTTTGCTATCTTAAGTAACTGTAAAATCTAGTTACCCATAAAACTCTCGAGCTGATAGAGTGGCCGTAAAAAATCTCGTTACAAAGTGTCTGCCATTACATTTTACGGGAAACATCTCGTAATTTTATCTTTCAGTAGAAACAGACAAAATTGCTGTCGCTTCCGTATCTAAATAAAAAGGTGTAAGTTAATAAAGAAGGGTACGTACGCTGGATAATTTTCAAAATTCACTTAAGAAGGCGATAGAATTATATGACTTATTTACGTCTTTGAGTTAAGTGGAAAATACTAACCCAATTGTAATTTTATATCAGTCAAAAAAAAATTGGTTATAAAATTCTCTTTTCAGATAATACAATTCCTCTATAAATATATTTTACTATACAATTTTTGTATTACACATATCGAGGTATACGGTTTATTCAACTTCGCTCAAAAATTGAATAGCAACTTCTACGGAACGCTCGGAACTGTTAGATATTATAAGAAATAGTTTTAATTTAAAATTAATTGACAATTTCCTTTAGTAGGTGTGGTTGAAAAGAAAATCAACATATAAATGGGGTCATCGCTTACTCCGGTAAATTTCGATAGTTGAAAAATATTTTAATTACCATGTTAAAATTATAAATTTCTTCAGCTTCCGTTTAATATGGAGGATATCGATTTTGAACTTCAATGAACTTGGAATAATGTAGAACTTCCTGAGTTAGCAACAAATAATAATTAAAGAATATACTATCAATTTTTTCCGCAAAACTTTAAATATTGGTGTCAGTTCTCCAGTTCTTTTAGAACACAGTATACAGTATGATACTGGACTGTAGTCCAGTCATTACGTCACAGAAAACATGAAACAACTGCACGGAAGTACGCCAAAAATTAAAGAAATATAAGTATGTTGCCATTTAAAAAAAATCAGATGTCACGGCTGAAAAACAAAAAAAAAGTAACATTTTTTAAAAAATACGGTAGACGTATCCAAGATTTATTGAGAAAATTCCTCTAAAAAAGTTATAGAATTTCTTCCTAACTTGACGAGCTCACTGTACTATAGTGGATGGTCATTGAATTACAAACACTCATAATACAGCCAAGGCCAAAAACAATCTGAAAACAATCATGGCACAGCCTTCTTGGTGACAAACAAACTAATTGATATGTTTTAATGTTTCGGTAAAACAAAAATACAAAATATTAAGAGCACTACGACCTGATTAAATTCTAGATTTTTTCACTTTTTTATAAGCAAAAAATGGATAGTAAATTATACTAAAACTATATAAGTACGGAACGTTATAAACCAAAAAGTGTTAAATAAAATCTTTTTTGGAATGATACACAAAATTCAAAACAAAAAGTCTCTTTTATAGATGTTGGCTGTAATGAAAACATTAAAATTCAAACATATAATTTGCCCAAGTCACAGTTTTCTGCAAGATTTTCTTCAATCTAACACTACATAATTTTGGTAAAATTTACTCACTATTTTTACTCATAATAAAGTGAAATAAATCTAAAATTTAACCACGGTTCCTTGATATTTTGTCGTTTTGTTTTACTAAAACATTAAAACAAATCAGTTTTTCACCAGGAAGGCTGTACCCCATGGTTGTTTTGCAGAAAATATTTCTAGCCACGGCTGTAATGGGTGTTTAATTTAACGGCCATTCACTGCATATAACGTATTTCGAATTTTGCTTAAATGAACCCCAATTTACATAAATACTTTTTTAAATACGTAAATTAAAGTAAGTTTCATTTTATATTTAGTATCTACTAAAATATATTTTTAAAAAAATAATTTAATTTTTTGTGAAAATATCAAATAAAAGAAATAATTTCGGTTCCAACCTCCAGTCTAGTGATATCATAAGACAATAGCAAAGCAATTAATTCTAACACAACCATTTGCATAAATCAGGTATCGAGTAGTAAAATTGGTAGATTTTTAAAGATAAAACAATCGTAAGTAATATATTTAGTTATATATTATCATAGACGTCGCATATCTTATCGCCGATAAGATTGCTTTCTAGAATCATTAAATAATTTCAATTTCACGTAATTTTTATTTAATTATAAATAAATATTTAGTTAAATGAATAATGTAGCTAAATCTTTTTATATTGCTACGTATGTAGTATAAACTCGCTTAAGCTATCATATAATATTGCTATGATTTACGTTTATAGTTTGGGGTGAATATTAATTTTAATAAAAATGTTTTGTATTTTTCAAATTTATTTAAATAAATATCCTCAAAATTCAAATTGATTAAATAAAAATCGAATCGAAGACATTTAAGTAGCCGGCATAACCTTCCCATAAACTCGGTAAAATAAAACTTTTTTTTATTATTGCTCTTCCAATTAGTATTTAAAAAAACTTTTAAACTTTGTTCCATTATTCTGTATTTTTCTGCTTTAGAAAGAAAATTTTTTCGCCATTTTTTGTTTTGATAATTTTTATTTATTTTTGTAAAAGTTTATAGTTTAGCTTAAAGCAATCCGGTTTAAGCAACCGTGGAGATCTGCTAAAACCTAACAGAAATAGACTTAGTGTTCAGCAGTTGAAGCTTAAGAAGAAATAGTATCCAAAAATAAAATCAGTGAACAATAATGGATATTTGCATTCTTCATATTCGCTTTCCTCATCCTGTCCTAATATTATAAATATTAAATAGAAGAATAGAGAGAAGATTAATTGCAATTAATTAAAATCATAAAAGACGACAGTATATCTTTCCTACATTGAGTTTAAGCGAGACTGACTGATGAAGAGAAAGAGAAGAAGAAAGACACGTTAGGTACTTACTTTGCTAGCAATTAAAATTTTATATTATACAAATTACGTTTTGTGTCGTAAATGTCTTCCTTCGTGAATGTAACTCTGTATTAGTTGGTACACTTTTCACTTTTGAATAAATTGCATAGTTTATGCCGATAGTTTTCATGAATTCAAACGTTCTTTGATTGCAAAAATTATACACTCCAAAATCCTGTAAATGTAAATTCGAAAATACAAAAGATGCACTAAAAGCAGAACCCTTGATGTTAGTTTATTTAAATCAACTTAATTAATTAACACAAAAAATGAGAATAAAAGAGCTTTTAAGAACTAAGATTAATGTGACTCTTTTAAGGTAAGACCGAAATGAATCGAATTCTTATTCAGGTTGTTCAGCATTTTAAGATAATTTATCTTAGCTGAAAGGCATAACAAAGTGCAATTTTAATTGGAAACACTGGAAAATTAGACTTTTTCTAAATAGTACAACAAAATTGTAAGTAGACGATGATGATTTCAGATTACCGACGTGGTTGAAGATTAGGTTAACGATAAAAGTAGAAAATAATGTTTAGGTGCTAAAGGACAGGGATAAGATCTTTATGTGAAGACGTAACAAATATAAATTGAAGAAATGATCCAAAAGTGACACTTACGAAGGTGAGGGGGAAGATAAAGACCTTGTGATAAAATCAGAAGAGAAAAACTGTATCATATAAATAAAATTCAAAATGGAGCCAGAGATAACATGTATGTTATACTAACAATTTCTTAAATTGACAATCCTGTTCAACAATATTGCAAATTAGCTTTTGTAATTTGTTTCACTGACATTTTATATTAAAACCACTTCAATTTATAAATACACAGAATTATTCATTAGATTTTTAAAAGATAATCTTGAAAAGCATATTCAAATTTCTACTTCGTTACAGGAAAACAGTGACATCTGATTTTGTACCCTTTTGATGTGTTTATTTCGCTTTGATCTCTCAATATCTGCTGATTTTATATTGGAAATCTAAATGACACATACCTAATAAACTATTGATTGGGTTACACAATAAATACTCAACATTTTCGAATGTAAAATAAATTGAGAACCAAGAGAAAGAAGTAAAAACAGCATTGTGGTAAAAACATCGGGAACGATGTATGCCGTACATCTTAATACGAAATAAAAGAATCCAACGAAATGAAGTACTTTAGTGCTAAATATTTCCAATTAGATATACGTAAAGCATTTCAAATAATCTTAACGCCAATTTTAAAAATAAAATATTTCCATAAATTCAAAAATCGTAGGGTTCTTTAATCGTGCACACTCGATATCTTAAAAACTCGAAACCGCGCTTTTCCTACCTAAAGCAGATGGTTCACGAGGGTGGAAAGGATAAGCATCCCCAATGTTAAGGTGAATCTGGAGCTTCTTAGGGTATCGATTGAAAGGAGTTCAAGCAGATGCTTACTTGAACTTTCTTGGTTCCCCTCTTGTAAAACTTCCGCCTGGTCTATATTATGTCCTTTCATACAATAATTAACAAAGTGGAGTACACAATTTCTTCTATGTAATTTTTACGTTTATGCAATGGATATATTATATAAAATCGATACGTATACATGCAAGGACTTGATAATAATTGGTCTTAGGTGCATATAGAATTTTAATTTTAATCATTTACTATATTCTTGCATCACGTATCGAAGTATTGGTGAATCATTAATGCAACATAAAATTAAATAAATTATACGATAGGTTCATTTATCGCAACTGAACTTTTAAATTGCAATAAATCACTACTTTTTACGAGTACAAACATCCTGTTGGACTTGGAAAATTTGATTTTGTAAATAGGTATGTATCCTTAAAATAAGGGTGACGTGCCAGAAAGTT
Organism: Cantharis rufa; assembly: GCA_947369205.1. NCBI lineage: Eukaryota > Metazoa > Arthropoda > Insecta > Coleoptera > Cantharidae > Cantharis > Cantharis rufa. The sequence goes on from OX376303.1 coordinate 36,750,798, forward strand.
AGCAAGTGCTACCTTATGTTTTTGATACTTCACCATTGAGAATACTTAACTTCGTAATTTCCATACAACCCATATTTGAATGCGAATAAATATAAAAAATGCCAATTTTTGCAATGATAACGAAACTTTTATTTCAAAATTTACAAAAGTTTCCGAGATTATTTCGCCTCCGGTTATGTATTTAACTTCCCCTAGTACAAGCATCGAGATAATGAATGAAAGATGAATCTTTATGTATACCTTTTATACCAATAGGTACATAATAAACGATGTAAACGAATAGATAAATTAGAGATAACTGTTTACATGTGGTAGGTAACCTTTTGGAAGTTCTCTATAATTTTCAATAGATTACAATATATGTAGGCATATAATATAAAAGACTTTGAATGGAAGATTTTCATTTACTGCATTGTTCAAAATTGTACCTACATCTAACGATTTTCCATATTATGCTAAAATTTCAAAAACCACCCTGAACTTTATATCTCATTAATTTGTACAATAGTAAGGAATCTATTAAATATTGACAAAATTTGTTCCACCCATAATGAATTGCCTAAAATGGTAAAATGGCTAATAACTATAAACAAAAAGGAAGTTTTCTTTTATTATTTTATTAATTTCCACCGTTAATAATTATATTGTTACTTTACGACTCTTAAAAAATAAACAATACATTTTCTTGCTATTGTCAGTCTTCACAAAAAGAAATGATACTTGTGGTGGATTTTACGATCGCATTATTTCTGATTTCGTAACTTACAATTGAAAACGTATTTTCTTTATACAATATCACTAATAAACTGGTCACGTCAAGTCGATATACCTTACTTAAATTAACAATACTTTGTTCTAAATACGTATTCACGTCATAATATAAAATGCGCAAAATGCACTAGCACACACGTGAGATTCTCTTCCCCTAAGCTAATATTACAAATATTGAAGGGTGACAGAAACCTATTGAAATTTACATGTTCTTGTTTAATAATGCAAGATCATCAAAACCAGCTAATTAATCTAAAAATATTTATTCAATAATAATTAGTAGTAATGACAACAGTAGTGTTCCCTTAATTTTATATATCAAGTTAGAAGAAACATTTTTCCATTTAGAATTTTCTATTACCAGAACGAGAAACGTAACAAAATAGTAATTTTAACCAAAAAGTAGTCGGCCTAATTTCAAGAGTAACATCAAATCTCAAAAGCTCACTATTAGATTTCACATTTCATTAATTTTAATTATTTCTTTGTGCTTTGCTATTTTCCTCAATTATCATTTTAAAACTTTTCTGTGCAAAAAGTAATTTTACGTGTTATTGCTTTTAAATGTGTTATAAAATGTTGCACTAACGCGCATTAGAAATTCCAAACAAAATGGAAAAATGTGAAACTTACTATATTTAACAGAAATTATAGGAGAAATAATAAAGCAAAAAATCGGCAGGGGAGTAAATAACCTTAATGACATCTAAAATGTTTACTTTGTGTTTAATGTCATTGCACACATAAAGTATGTTCGTGTCGTTTAAAAAGTGTTTGCTTTATCCGACTTTTACACACTACAGTGTGAAATCAAAAAACCTTATTTATCACATGTACTGCAAAAAGGTTACAAGTTGTGTTACTGACAACAAGCAGCAGTCTAACAAATTGATCGGCTGTGCATAAACAAATTTCTTTAATTAAGTCTGCACAATTATCAACGTCGATGCTCTTTATTAAAAGCTAAACCATACCTACGCCCAATTTGAAAAGTTGAAAGGAAAGCTTGTGGAAAAAGTAACTAAAATAATTAATGACTTGAGACAAAGTCGTAGGCATTGGTCATTTTCAAGTTAAATGAAGCAAAACGTAAGAAGAGCAGTTTTAGCTGAAAGATAAGTCATTCTGTAATTGCCTCCGTTCTCTCTATTTCAAAGCAGATTCAATGGTTTAATATATTCGAGGTGCTCCGCGGGATAGATTCTAAGTGTCTCAGTTTAATTAAGAATTGAATGGGAGGCGACTTGGCCATTTGCATAATCTCTTTAACTGAATTACGCAAGCACCAAACTTAAATTTTGTTCTAATTCAGCCTTCCCTTTCTCAATGTTATTGGCGCCATTTCTTATAGATACGACGAAAGTATAATTCGTGGGTAGTAAATTAATTGAGAGCAAAATAAAGAAAGTTGATTACAATTTGCACATGTTACTTAGGCGCCAACCAAGTTAAGAGCTAAAAAACTACGTCCTACTAATTAGAGAGCACCAGAGGTGCAAGACTATAAATATTCTTAAACGAATAGGTCTAATTTTACAAATTTAAAATGGTTTAGGTACAACAGTTGTAGGAAATGTGACCAAAGTGCGAAATAAGCAAAAAACAGTTCATCCCTCTATAAGGGTGCGGCAGTAAATGTGGCTTTTAGGGAGAGGCAAAACTTAATAATATGAAAGAGTGGTAATGAGAATGGGTAGGTAGGTGTGGACGCTCAGAACTTGATGTTTGCATGGCGTGCATCCGTTCCACTATGTGGAACACATGCAACATATTTTTTGAATTGCAATTTACGATCAGCGCCTTGTATGGGATTCGACATAAAGAAGTCGCTATTTAAATATCAAGATTATCAAATTTTTTGATTTGATCAATTAGCTCCCCAAAAACTTAATAAAAGACAAAAATCCATAATGCAGTTACAAATTCAATCAAGCTTATAAATTAAGCATTTTAAGATAAAGGATATCATTCCGATATCTAAAACTGGGAGGAATCGGGCACAATAGCTCTCTGGGCGATTAGTAAAACGTAACTTTCACAGAACCTAAAGAACTCTCAAAAAAGTTCAACTCAATTTGCATGTTCTAAAAGTGTATAAGATGCTAGAAATTATTTAAAACTATCGAGATAAAATCGTCGAGCATTAAAAATACAATAAAATAATAAAGGTAAGTTAGAAAGGAATAGAAATCAAATTTTGACTGAAAATATTACAGTTGATTACGGTCGAAGCTGTATGGGTAGTTGTTTAAAAAAAATTGCCATTTCAAGTGTGATTAATTAAACGCTAATTAATTAAAGCATCGATCACCGGATTTGAACAAGTATAAAATGTCAAAAACAATACCCGCATTGGATTTAAATATAAAATATACTACTAAAAAATAATTAACGAATAATGCTATTACAATAAATCGACAAACAAATTAACCCAAATTTAGGTAAAATCGTATACGCGTGGATAAATTTTGTATGCAAATAAAGTTCAAAAACCTCGATTAATGATATACCCACATCAGTTTAATTTTCAACCAACTTAAAATATTAAATTTTTTATAATAATTTATGATATTAGGTAGCAAATAAAGTTTATCTAGACAAAAAAACACTTTTATCTCTTATTTAATTAAGAGGTAACCAGACGTCCTTTGCACACTTGACAGCTTCAAAATGCAAAGATTTTTCAATTTTGCAATAAAGCCAAGCCCCACGTTACGTCGTCAATTGAAGTGTATGTTTATTTCTGCCTCAATAAATTTATAGAAATTTTGAAAAGAAATTATTTACTTACTACATTTTGTCTTCTTCTTAGCTCAGTCGGTTGAATATTTAGCATGAGAGAGCTTTTAAAAAAATTAATCAAGATTAAATTTTATGTTTATAAACAAAATTTGTATTAAACCAATAATTACACTAGCTCTTGTAAATTTTAGCTCTCTTTAACTTAAAATAAGTGCGCATACGGTTTATAAACATTCTTCATTTTAACTTTCGAGAAAACAAAATTTTAATTATTTAAATAATTATACAGAATTACACCTCTACCGACTAGTGCTGATTTTGTATTCCAAAAGTTTACCCAACTTTGGTTAGATCTATGTTTGTCTTATGAACGACTCAAAATTCAAAATGATTACAACAACCAAATTATCGATTCAACAATTCACATTCAAAGTAAGTCGAAACTTCCCTTGTAATACAAGATTAAAAATTCTTTTAATTTCAAATAACAGTGTTGAAATCAAAACAAGAAAATCATATAAAATGTGTGTAACTTGGTAAAACAAAATTTCATCTCTATAATTAATTCATATTTTTGAAATTAAATTTTAGTTGAGTATAAATCCTATGAAACTTAAAGTATGGTATTATTTTTATCGAAAAAAAGCATTTCCAGATTAGTTACAATTTGATATTGGGTATAAAACTATATTCAGCGGCGCGCATGGATGGATTAAAGAGATATAAATAAATTTAAACTGTATTTTGTTGATATATTAACTTGAATATTATTTATTATTGCACAAATTTACCAAAAAATTTTCAAAACCTAACGAAATCCACAATAATAATTAATTACTAATTATTATAGGTAATTATAATAATTTTTAATTGTTTAAAATATCAAAAATAAACGATTATGATTATGTTAAAAATAAACGAGTAAATAATTATCATATTTTCAGGGTGTCCCTAGTTAATTTTCAAAATTTCACGGTAGTGTTTGTTGCACAGAACAAACCGCGTGTCGAGCAGGTTCGGGACACCTAGATACACCCCCAGAGACTACCGTTACCATAACGACCTGTCAGACAACTCTCCCTTGAATATAGCCACCCATATTCATATAACTTTCTGTCAAGGTTTTAAATATTGCATTTTTGATAAACACCTAGTTCCATCGTTTAAATTTTAAATGTTTCTCGTGTGAATAACTTTTACAGAAAACAACAGATCTTCTGTCGATTCAATTGTACTGAATCATACCTAACATAAACCTATTACAAAATTATAACTTATCATGGTAAGAAGTTTAGTATTTCAGGAAAACCGTAATGTCTTCCGACTTCGCTGAATCCAAACAATGCCAAGTATCTAAAGGAAATACAGTACAAATGGTAATTATGTCCAACTTGAGTTACTTTTGGACTTGAAAGCTTTTCAAAATAAAATAAACAATACACCGAAGAGGAGGTGGTATTAAAACAATATTCTCGTGAACATAGTGGGTTACAGAAACCAAAGTCGTATTACTAGCTGGTGAACAAATTGAATGAACAGCATCCTTTACATTTGTAAAATAAACTGCAAAACACATTTTTGAACACATGTGATGTAACTTTTTCAACTGTCAACCTCATTAATCTTCTAAATCTCACAAATTTGTCACTCTTACTAGCAATATAGTACACGATGATATAGCGGTGTTTCAAAAAAATTAAAAAGAAAATGTAGGTTTTTGATATATTAAAAGTTGTTTTTGCACTCAGCATAATGTAATCTAGGCTCTCATAAGGTATACATTATCTTAATATTATAATTATAAAAACTATTTAAAAAATTAAGGTTGGTAGATATGTGTGTCAAAATCATGAGAAGTGGCGTCTAAACACAAAAATATCTGAATGTAGACTTTTAGTTTAGAATCTTGCAAGTCATTTTTTAAAGTCAAATAACGTGATTATGACCATAAATATTTATGTATTATATTTTGACGTTTTATCGTAATGACAAGATTATTTTATTTCTTTTTCTGATTTTCACAGTTTCTACGCCTAATATTGACAAACTCAATTTTCCCTTACAGTTTACCTCATTTTGATTTCTGTCTTTTCATTACTTATCTTTTCGTTCGGTCTTACCCTCTAATATTAATTGACTTTTCTTCAATTCTTCAATTCAATACCAAATCTGGTGATATTTCCCCAGAAATCCCTTGAAGAGATATGGATATACATTTTTGTTTCGTGATTTATACCTCGGTAAAAGTACTCTATATTTATATCGACTATACTGTCAGTAAGTGACTTTTTTAAACAATTTTTGTCAGAAAATTAAAATAGCATTTTGATCTACTTAAAAAAGTAAATTTTAATGAAATCATTAAAAAAAAACTGTAGAATCGGTCTTGTCATTTTGATGTTTCGAATTTTGAAAAATTATTTTTACATCTGCCCGGTTTCCGTTAGAAATTATAAAACTTTCAATCACTTCAACTAATTTTAATATTTAAAATCTGTTAAAAAATTGTCTAAAGTTTGTCCACAAAAAGGAGAATTAAATATTAAAATGGTTACGTCCACGTAGAAATTCACAACAAAATGTTCAGCAAGTGAACTCAAATCAGAAAACATTTTATTGGAGGTTATTTCTTTTGGAGTTACTGTGGAACTCTTTGGAATCTATTATGCAATAATTAGTGAGAAATCGAGGTTCAAAACGCCAATTACACTGCTGTGATCTAAAGCCCAAGTTTGATCTATGGGCGAACTAGCAAGGTCGGCACCCTACTAGAATAATTTTCAAGTGTTTCAGAAGCATGAGTGCCAAGTGGAAAACTCGGTACATTAACGGTAATGACATGATGAAGTCCTGAATTAATAGGAATAGAATAATTATTCTTATAAATTATTACTTTTAAAAGTTATAAGGTTATAACACAGATAATGTAATGTATAACATAGAGAGAAGTTAACGTTTAGTAAATAACAAATCCAACTGGAAGTTTACGTGCTGAAAACCCGTTAACTTTTCTGTCGGAAAATATTGTTATTTTTGTAGTCAATTAAAACATAGTAAAATACTTGAAATAGAAAAAAAGTATCTAAAAATTAAAATCAACACCTAATAATTTAAAATGCTGATCATTGGATGAGAAAATTGACAAAGGTTGAAATTTGTCACAATTTCAATTTAAAAAGTACTGAAATTGTCATTAAAAGTTTGGCGAAAGTAGAGTTAGGCATTTTTATTGTTTTCTACGACTTATGATACGATCCTGAAAGAATTCCTGAAAGATCTAAAAGCTTTATAGCAACAAATTCAATGGTTCTGGTTAAATTGAAAAATTGTCCGTTGTAGCCTACATAAACCGCCTCAGCTTAAAAGTGAGTGATTTTTTAAAGTAAAAATTTGACAAAACTTAAGTTAGGGTTACTTACACTTATTAGAATTAATGGGTTGTTGATAAACGGAAGTACTCACCTAGAACAAAAAATTTAATTAATTATCTGATGTTAATAATGTTTATAAATTATATTTTAAACAATAGTACACACTTGGATTCCCCAGAATTATTAAATTTTCTAAAATGGTTTATTTAGGTGTACAAAAATTTTGATTCGCACTTTCAAAATTAAATCAAGATTCAAAAAGCTGTAATTAAGGTAAACGAAGGTACAGTGTTGGTTTTATTTGAAAATAGTTTATTAGATTTAATTTCACAACTTTTACCCACTTCATTTATTTATTTTTTACAACAAAACAACAAATTATAACAAATTCTAAAACAATTAGAAATAATTACTCTAAAAACGGTTATAATATTTTTTAGGTTGTAAAAAAATATGTCACTTCATTATTATTTGTAATTTGTTTTTTCTTGTCAGAATGCAATTTAACAACTAAATTAACAATTTCAATTTTATAAAAAAACGCATTTTTCAACAACAAATAGCCAAATTTACAAAGAATTAAATTATCTTTTACGTTGCTATTTGTAATTTTTTTGGAGAGCCCTTATCTTTCAAGCAAATCGAAAAAGTGCGTGCTGAAATTTGATTTTTACAAAAGGTGAAAGATAACTCTCCCTTAAAAAAATCATAGCCCGACTAATTTTCGACAAAATTGAATAAATCTTATTATTCAGCATTTTAGATGGGCTTGAGCTAATTTTCATTTATAATATTTTTTCCGTGTTTTATTAAAATTTTGTTAATAAGCATGTGACTTTTACGCTCATATTATATATAAAAAAGCAATGACGCTGATAGTTCAGGTCTTGAGAGGCCAATTTTCAAACTTACAATATTTTTTTCTAGGTCAAATGCTAAAAGTCCTGGAGTAAAGGTATTTTGCATATTAGCATATTACTTATAAAAACGGAAAATCCCTTTCTACCGGAAGATTTTATTGCATGAAGTTAGTTACAGCTTACAGCCATTGAACATTAAGGGATTTATTGTCCTCCTGGATGGAAATTAAAAGAATTTATTCGGCATTTTTGGGGAAAGAAAACGCAGCTTTCATTCTTGCGAGAAGGCAAAACTGAAAAACAAATTCTATTTTGAGATTTCGGAAGGTAGGAAATGGAAAACCTACACAAATGTCATGAGTAAAATTTCTGAAAAACTTAAGACATTTTTGATAATTAAAATTTTTGTTAAATAACTACCATTTGTAAGATAACAAAAGTATAAAAAACGATATAATATTGTACAATAAATGCATTTAAAGCTTGTGCTGTATGTGATCTACAGTAATTATTTTTCTTAGTATACCTTAAAGTCTAAAGTACCTAATTCGTTCAGCTAAATGGAAATATTTTTTATATAAAATTAACATATGAAATTGAAGATAACCTATCTATAATTAGAGAAATTATTGCTTTAGATCACAAACATAAACTTTTTGTATTACAAACAATACAATTTATCATACAATAAAAATAAAATAAAATATCATACAATATTTATACTAAATATCAAGTTTTTTGTTGCAAAGTAATGTACGGCTTTTTGTTTTTCACTTCTTATTACAATAATATTATGTTATGTTATGATATAAATTATATTTTTGCGTTTTCCAAAATTGCTAAATTAGAATTTTAATTGTTTTAGAAAGTAGTCACTTTAAATGATTCATAGCATAATGTTAAAATCCGTCAAAATGTAACTACCAATAGGACTTTTAACAGCGTTATATTTATGATAATAAAAAAAAACTTAAAAACCTGCTTCAAAAAAGGCTCTTAAATCTCGGAAGAGAAACCAATTTAAGTATAAAGATCGGTTAATCTCTTTTTTGACGAATTTCTTTCTATAAAATCCCACTTAATAATTTTTAGGAAAAAGGCGGGAGTATAGCTACCCTTGTTAATTTTTTAAAAGATCTTTAAAAATCACAATATCATAGTGTTATACCTATTATATAAAATAAAATTCGACTTTCAATTTATCTATTTAAAGAAGAGACCACGTTGACCTACCTGCCAATTTCTGTGAATTGTGACCACATTATTCGGCATGTAAAATTTGCTCAGGTAGATCTTAACTTCTACTATTTGATAAACTTAAAAGTTCATAGAAAACATTTAAGCATCCGGTTTAAAATTCAAGTGTATGCGAACGCACGACTACGAGGAATAATAATAAAGAAAAAAAGAATAAGCGCAAATACAATAATTCAATAAACACGAGTTAGATGTAGCTACAAAATTAATTAAAGTTTATTATAATATTATACTACAATACCAACCATGCTTTGCAATTAATCCCATTATCGGAGTCGATTAAACCAAATTTATGAACTAAATATCACCTTGAAACTACGTAACTAACACACTATAAATAATACATTTCGCATGTACATAACTAATTTTGAAAAATCACGAATTAAATTAAAAACATAAAAATAATCTCATTAAACATTAAATAAACGTAAAAAAAAGAAAAAAAAACTATATCGAACAACTCGAGCTTTTTCAAACTGACGTACGTCACCTCACGAGTATATCTTTACATTCCTAGACTTCACATTCAACTGTAGGAATTGGTTGAACAAGAAGACACTCAACACAAAGCCAACGTTGCAGCGCTGCAACTTGAACTCGAACGACCGAGAATTACGCCCAAGGAAACTACCTTTAAAAGGTCGCCCTTGTTTAACAACAGTCTCGTCTTTAACGGTAGAAAAACTTTACACTAAATCCGTTATAAACGAGACGACAAATTAAAAAATTAATAATAGATCATAGATCGAGCGTGTGATTTAATTAGCCATAAGGTTAATATTAATTATCAGGGTTGTCAATAAATATCAATATTCTTTGTTTATTATTGCTAATAAATCAAACAAACTAATTATTATTATTACCTATTTAAATAAACGCCATTTTTATGTACATAGTACCTATACTTTAATTTATTAATAAGTAGTACCCACCTACTTAATGTAACGACGCCGTTAAGCCGAAAATGATATAGTTATCAATGAAACATTATCAATAAAATAAAAAATTAAATCGTAGTGTGTACCAGCATATCAAAATTTTTTTATTCATTTATTTACTAACAATGATTAATGATTAAATAATAATTTAATAAAGTAAATTACTCTGACCCTTTTACTATATTCGTATATCATAACGAATCGTCAATAAAAAAAATAAAAATAAATTCTAAGTAGATTTGATATTATTACGGATAGTATTTTATACTAATTGTAATTAGTTTAGTATGTATTACTACTTACCATTGCATGTTTTATACCTGGCCTATTAATAAAGCAAGAAAAATAGGTAAATATAAAAAAAACCATTTACATAATCAAGTACATTTTGTATTAGCAAATGTAATGGCCGTCAGTATGCAATTGTAGGTTAAGGTTTGTATAATATATACATACCGGTGATTCCTAATTAATTAATAGTTACACTTTTATAGAATGTGTCGCAATAGAAAAATGGAATAATACTCAAATCGATAAGAGTCGGCAATCAGATGTTTAATGTTTGGAATAATTGTTCACTAATAATTGTTTCCAGTACTGTATAGCCAAGTGTATGCAGTTTTGCGTACAAAAATTAAATAAAAAAAAATAAATACTTCAAATTCATTTGTAAAACATTTATTTTATGTTTTTCTACTACTGTTTAAAAAAGTCCAACTTTTCGATATCCGTTGGAGTAGAATAGGTTTTTCCGCACTAGTGCGGAAAAGTAATTTCCGTAAAAATACCCCTTTTCATGACTAGTTACACAAATAGTTATTTTATTACTGTTTTTAATGGAAAACAAAATGAAATTTATTTGTTTGAAAAACTTATAAACCGCTAGTCAAAAAGTTGTTAATGATTAAAATATCGCTATTTTTTAATATATCAACACAAATCAACTTGATTTACAACTTCATCAAAACACAGACATTAAACAATGAAATCATCAAGAAAAGAAGATTGACGTAAAAAGTTATGATCCAAAGCACTTAGCAATGAAAAAGAGCAGTATATTATTATAAATATTTTAAATATGGAAAAACATCATTAACTTACGAATGCACAAAATCAATAATCAACAGCTTTGTATGCAACCTTTATAAATACTGAAAATATATTCCATGCTCTTTATATCTATAGAATAGAATTTTATATAAAAGTGTACTATAATAATATTGTATTTAATCATGCTTTACAAAACAAGTGACAAATAATATTGTTAAGGATGCTCTATTATTTTTTTTTCTTGTTTAAAAGCAAAATATTGTAAACAAGTCGAGTATTTTCAAGAGCTTTTCTAAAGGGCAAATGAAATCTAAATTACAATAATTAAAATATATGAATTTTCAGACAGATGGACGTGATTAATTATTTCCAACTACAGTTTGTTCGTTCTTCATAATATTGATTTTTCTGCGGTAATAATAACACAGCACATCAGAAATAAAGATATTACACAAAAAATAAAGAACAGGAATTTAATAAATATTATATAATACATCATTATGTTACAATAACATAAAAGTAATAAGTAGAGCTCGGATTTTATGCATTTGCATGTTCTTTAATATTGATATGCCAACAAATTCGTTTTGAAATCTAGGCGAATTAGGCAAAAGCGAATCCAAAAATCCGGTTTTCAAAATGCATATTTTGCATATTTTCAAGTTTGGTGCATATTTAAGCAAATGTTGCATATTTGTGCTTATTTGGACCACTTTTGGTGGTTTTTGAAAAATTTTAGTAAAGAAAATAAAAATTATTATTAAATTTGCTAATTTAAGCAATTATTGTTTTGATGTTGAATTAATCTCATGTTAGCTTATTCATTTTTGAACTTGAATGATACATTTCTCGGAACGTAGCCGTGCATTATTGTAATTCTTTTCCGAAACATGCACTCTTTGCAAATTTAATTTTATTCTTTATTGGCAGTAGTTATGTAGCTGGCCTTTGCTTTAATTACAACTTTGGTAAATTTTTCTTAAGTTTGTTGTTAAGTGAAGTAATTATGCCACCAACAAGGACTTTGATGTCCATTTGAATTAAAAGCCATCCAGAACTGTATCTAAACCACGATGAGGTGTTATACCCATTTATATCCAATAACTTCAGTAGACGTCGAACGCAGCTTCTCAATATGCAAAATGTATTATCAGATCGAAGACATTAGTAAAAACATTTAGTTGTAAATATTGACCATATTATTAAAAATAAAAATGAATAGGTAGCTTCAAGGGGTAAATATCCAGTAAAATTTCTGTACACAAGACTCGGAATTCCAAAGATTTCCAAGGGAATTCCAAACGAGTGTACACAAAATTTTCTAGCTATTTACCCCTTGGTAGCTTTGTATATATTTTTTAAAGTATTAATTTGTAAATAACATTTATTATTAAAACTATTTATGTTTTATGAATCACAAATAATCCATAAAAATTTAAAAAAATTTTTTTGGTATGTATATCAATGCATATTTTACCTTTTTTTAATCAATTTTAATGCATATTTTAGAGAAATTCGGTGCATATAAATGCGCATATTTTCAAGTATTTTAGTGCATATAATCCGAGCTCTAGTAATAAGTATATCTCATATATTACTATGTTTATCGATGCTTTCTAAAAAAATAAAACGTTTTGTAAATTTTGTATTCACGAAACTATTAGAAAACTCAGTAAGTTTTAAAAAACGTGATACTAATAATGAAATTCCAAGGTACTATCCCTAAACAAGACCGGCTATCCATAATATATCAAACACAATCTATTCACCATCCAGTTTTTAGAACGTGAAAATAGTGTTTAGGTTCCTAGAAGCAGTTCTAATACTTTATTTTAAGCAAAACCCAATTCCCCAAAATTTGTGTTTAGATACAAAGATGAAAACTAAAATTAATTTCTCACACCGATTTAACTAAAGATCGACAGCTGAGACCGCTAATAAGAATACAAAATTAAACTTTGATTACCATGCCCAAAGAGCTTTATAACGCCTACCACATGCAATTATTGCATCTTGTAACATGATTTCCCTCGAGATTGGCTGTAATTTCGTTGAGAACATAAACGTGTCGGATGTCAACGGTGTTAGCTGAAACACGGGCCACGAAAGTGAAAAGCGTACTACGATACGTACCAACCGTTTATTTATGATAGACACATAAATATTTAGACGATTCCAATTGAAAATCAACAAACTGCGATGAAAATAACTTCATCTTATTGTCTCAAACAACATCAAATAACGGCGTTTATCGTAAAATCCGATTTAGGTACTGCAGTTTAGTATGTTTTAGTTTTGCAAATTGGAAGATATAGGTAGATAGATTTACTTCTTTAAAGGTCTTTAGTATTATATGAGAATTAGGAAGAGTGGGGAAAAGACAGTTTTATTCAATTTAGATATTTTATTTTTTTTACCCTATTATACCAAAACTTGTTAAACTATGCTATGAGTATAATGTACGAAATTTTAAAATGTCCAATTTACGTTGGCACTTGGCAACGTCCATATTATTGATTTTAAAATGTGTGATGTGTAAATGTAAATAAATTGATACTAATAGCTATCAGTATTCGAATAATGCATCAATTGTAAATACACATTTACTATGGTTATCATGTGTGCTCTACTTACCACGTACAAAATAAATTAAGATGACATAGACTTTAGCGGCGCCTTGTGCATAAGTTTTCGTTACCAAATTAAAATTATGCAATTCCCCGTTTTATCAGAACTAATTTTTATTTTTAATTTTTAAAAAAAATTGCAATAAATTAAAAAGATAAGGAATATGTACTTTGGTAGTATAAAAAAACAAGCAACGTGACGCAAAAAGCAAAATTCATGTGATACAGTCAAGTTTAGAAAACATAGAGTCCATAAACGATGATGCTATCATAATAAATAATAGGTAGTCACGGTAAACTATAGGTACAATAAATAAGATTCAATCGCATTTTGTGACTAATATTGCAAGAAATCAAAATGTCAAAGGTTACCTCAGATATTTTTAATACAATTTAAAATAGATGTGATTAACAAACTCGACTACTACCAACAAGATTTATTTCGCTAAAAACATTTAGATAAAATTCAGGTTTGTAGCGGTAGACTTTCGGTTTCGGTAGTTTATGTCGCACGAACAATGGGGCACACAAATTATTAACGCAAAAGAGAAAAAATAATCTTATTTTCTCAAACGTCGGAATACCAAACCTTTTTTAAATAAAAGTTTATCAAGATATAAAAAATTATAAAAATATATCGTAAGTTTTTGAGAATATACTTTATAAAGATATGAAATAACCAATATTAACTGATGTTTTTTCAGCAGTTTGAAACGTTTTGAAACTGTCAGACGCATGTCCAAGCTAGTATAGCTTCACCTGATATTTTCAAAACTTGTTCAACCACTGCAAGAACAAAGCTAACGATACTCAAGCCATTATTGCTATCCCTAAATTTGTTTCAAGAGCAGAAGCGCATATAAAGGTGAAAATCGACAAGTGCGACAAAATAAGTGCTCTCAGCAGGTAACTAATAGAAAGGTAAAGTATACTTAGAATTTAAATAACTATAGACATAAATATTTAAGTGCCATCTCGCGATTCAATCAAAAGCTTTAAGAATAAATTTGTAATTCAAATTGGGAAGCATATAGTCGCAAAACTGGTCTTATTTGTGTAGAAGTTTATATTTTGCCTCTCAACCCTCTGCCAGTGGCGGATCCAGGAAATTACCATAGGGGGGGCGACAACATAAAAAATTTTTAAATAAAAAAATAAAAAGTAGTATAATAGCAATTTCAAAAATAGTTGCAACATTTATATTTGCAGAATATTTGTCTTGAGATTTACTACTTTGTGGTTTACTGTCTAGATTTTTATTTTCTTGAATTTTGTGCTTCTTTACAATCATATTCAGAGTGGACTGACTCGGACACCGTTTCATTTTCTAGATTATTAATTACCTATATAATAGATATACGGTTAATGTGCATTTTTAAATCTAATGTCTGCTTACGTAAAATCAAGTTCAAATTTAATCAATGATTAAAATTTTACAAAAAACTTTTAAATTGTTATGAAATTTAATTTATTGTATGTATATTAATTTTTAACACATTTTAGTGAAAGCGAGCATGAGTAAATAAAGCAACTTACTTTTTTTAGTTAACTTCAGATAGAAACTCCAACAGCAAGTATAACAAAATAATATCTAATATTATTGAAAATTGAATATTGATTATTGATGAATAATACCACTGCACATATAGATTTTATTGTTTTATAAAAAATCAACTGTAATTGTATGATAAATTAATTTCACAACTTCACTACTCACTTAATTTAAATGATATATTTTCAGTACTGAAGTACTGAAGTACTGAAAATATATTCAAAAAACGCAAACTGAAATAAAAAGCACCTCTGTTTGCTTTAAATTATGAAAAGCAATGACAAAGGAGAATATTGTTACCTAAACAGATTCTTTCAGGAATTAGGGAAAACACCAGAAATTTTGGGTTTTCCAAAATTGCAACAAGCTTATACAATTTACCTGGCGCTACAGAAGCCTCAGATTAGGCGGCTTCCGGAAGTTCGGCTTTAAATTCTTTGAAGTACTAAATTTGGTCTTATTTTATAAAATAGATATAACATTTAAAAATATAATAATATCGTAGTTTTGTGATTTTTTGTGATTTTGAAGTTTAAAAAATACAAAATACTTTTTGTATTTTCTAAATTCTTAAAATAGTTTTAGGAATTTGTAATACGTCAGAATTTTTTGGTGTAAGAATTAATGTTTTTTGGAGCTCTAAGGGGGGGCGATCGCCCCCATCGCCCCCCCCTGGATCCGCCACTGCCCTCTGCATGTCTTGTATAACCTGCCCACTGACCATTCTTCGTCCCTGCAAGGTTGTATTGTAACGCTCAGCATGCACCAGGTATACCTTCAGGAAAGTTTTTGAACGACGACGCCTTAGTTGTTGAATTCTGCTCAGCAGGTAGAATAATAAGAGGAATTTCAAAATTAAATAAAAAAAATATATCCCGAACTTATGACGTTATGCAACCGCAAGAAGTGGTCTGAAACACCCACACCGTTCCATTTAATGTTGTACACTTTTAACCACAAATGCTATTGATGTTTTGTTTCCATTAAATGAAGACTTCCTTTTAACGATCACATTTCAAAGAAGTTTTTATATTTTGAACGTTTTTATTTAAACTACGTGAAATATAAATCCAAAAATAATAAATAAATTTAAGCAGAGATAAATAATAGCTATTTATGTCATGAGTACATAATTTAGGTCTTTATCGGACGAAGCCTCGTTTATGGCAGAGCGAGCTTGCGAGCGAGGCTAATAAATTGGTTGAGTCCAAAAAGCCTAATTATGTGCAAATGACATACATAGCTTTATGTTCGACTGCACCGTAGAAGATTTTCTTTTATATTTTTCCACTTTGACATTTAGGTAATAAAAATTGTATAATTTCGAAGAGTGCTTTTTCTATTGCTCCTGGTTTACATAAGTTGTTTATTAATTTGGTTTAAAATTATGTGAAAAAATGGAAGAAATCGTTGAAATTGCTTCAAAAGCTAACTTTTGTAATCTATTATAATCAAAGTAATAATTAATGTAATACTTTTTAAATTAAATTAAATAAAATAAAATATTAATTTTGACGTTTATTTCATTGACATTGACAGGCGGCCGTTTTACTTTATAAATAAAGCAAAACGGCCTAGTACCATAAAATGTTATCTTATGGTCGCTAAGTGATATTGTAATGATGTTATTATCATACAGTCGGACATAAAATAATTTTCTTTGTCATTTTAAATTATTGCGTGCTTTATAGTCTATGCATTTGAAGTATATATTAAATATTTCATAATAATACTATTTGATATACATAGTCGTTCGCATTGTATAACAATGTTCAAGAAAAATTATCCATTATTATCTATAATTACAACACTACACTCAACAAAGCAAAATCGATAATTAATTCAATACACATAAAAATTGCCAGTAATTTTATTTTCATTTTGTGTACCCTATACAAAATTTATCTCAAATATTAATCAAATGCGTAGGTATTGAAGCATTGTTGAATGGGTTACATTTAAAATTTGGGTATAAGAGAACTAGAACAATTCTGGTGAGTTTATAATAACCTGTGATCCGAATAAAGGGCTCTTCTCAACTACAAATTAATTAACTTGGATGCAGGGTTGTTAAGTTAGACAGCCATTACAAAAATGACCTCCAAATTAGTTTGGTTTGCTCCACTAGCTGATTTATTTTTAATTAATTTTTAGAACCGATGAGAGCCTAAAACCCAAAGACCCCTATAGCAATTACTTAATAACTAAACCTATTTCATGTTCTATGAAGTTTAATTAAATATCTCTTACTTCTAGGAGATAATATGCGATTTTCTGCCGTATTTCAATCAATAAAACAACAGTTACAATAAATTATAGGATAACGTTAAGATGATTCTTTGGTACTTTGCCGCTATATTTTTTAGAAAATGATATTATTTTTCAAGATTTTTAGGTTTCATTATTAATTTATTGTTGATAATTACAAAATAAATCAATGATAAGCTTAGTTATTTTGTTATATTATTTGTGGCGCAACATATTATTCCATCATCGACAATAATGTTGGTACAACAGAAGAGCATCAGAAGCCAATGACTTCGTTATATTGCAAACCGTGATGGCGGAAAAGTCGTCAAGGTAGGAGGATGACATTTTTGTACAAAAAATTAACAATATCGTGTGAACTATTTCGGTTGGGACATTGACTATAAAATTCAAAAAATACAAAATTAGCAAGCGTGTCGAGTTGCATTAAAATATTGATATGTCCAAAAATAGAGAATAAAAAATAGTTACATTGATTTAAATGTCTTATGGCGTAAAAGCAACCGTTTCAATATGCGATTCTAATGTAGGCAGGTGTTACCGTTGTGTTTACACAGAAACGTCATTTTCCAGTTGTTTTACTAAAGAATTGATGGGTTTGCCGTTGATTTGATTGTGGTGCTAGGAAAACAACGAATTAAGGTTTACAATGGCATAAAATTATGAATGTTGAAAACTTAAAATAAAAACTCGTATTACAAACTACAACTGTAGTAATAAAATTTAAAATGAAATAGAAAAGCAAGAAAAGTACATCAGGAGCACGAAGCAATTAACCTTCGTAAACCCAGACTAAATAAAACACCTCTTGGGATGCACGGTCACGGCCAAAGAAAATATTTAAAGCACTTATGCTGGTTCGTTTTTAACTTAAAAGATTATAATTCTAATTGATAAGGTATCAGTTAAATACCTTAGGAGACTTAAAGGATTCTCAACAAATTAATTAAATTACCATGATGATCGTTCAAGATATTCAGTAATGAAAAAATTAAATTTTAAATTCTAACTACGTCGAAAATGCAATATTAGTGTAAGGTTTATTACTTATTATATTTTTCACTATTCGCTTTTCACAGGCAAATTTTTAAAAATCTGTTATGGAGACACACAAAATTAATTTTTATCGAAAAGAAAAAATTATAAAGAATTAGCAATATTTTCAATAATATCACTAATGAATTTGGATCGAAATCTGCTAACATTTTGAAAGAACAATCTGAATTTTAAAAATATGTGTGTATTAGGTACAGTATTTGATGTTCACCCCGATATTCAATAGAAAATTAAATGAAGAATGCCTAATATAATTTATGCTGAAAGCGGGTGATTAAAAATTGAATTTAAAATCTCAATTTCTTGATACTACGCAAGAGCTTAATTATAGTTTACAGTGGAAAGATGCTGTAAGCTTTCATTAACAAGCGTAAATAAACGAATAAGGAAATAATAACATAAAATTAATAAAATTTAAAATAAAAAAAATTAATTAATTCAGATTTTTACGTTTCTTATTTTTGAAGAACATTTAAGCCCAACTACCAGCACCTCCAGGGTAGAATGCATTGAAGTGTTACAAGTCATGTTTTGTCATTAAAATTTAAATAAATAAACCAAGAGGTAAATCGAGGGGAGATTTGGTTTACAGGAAGTCGGAAATGTAGGGAGATGTGAGAAGATTTGAGAAAGTTTTAAGCGTTTTATAGACTTTTCATACATTTTAAATCAGTAACAAAATAAAAAGAAATACTAGAAACCTAAAAAAAGTCTCCAAATTAAACACAATTATTATTAATTCATAAAAAAATCCCAATTTGATAATAATTATTGCGTTAAAAAAATTAGCATATAAAATTGCTTGAATATAAACACACGTGACATGATACTAGATTGTTTTCTCAAGATGGAAAGCGGATGGAAAACTTGCGATGCACGAAAAGTTACCCTTCCATTGGAATAAAACAAGTTACTTTTTCTCCCAACGATCAAAATCCAAAAATTAATTTCAAAATTTTAATTTATTCGAGCAATAAGTAATTTATGAAAATAAACAAAAGTAAGACGACATGATTTCATCGATAAAATTTTAAGTTGGTAATATTTAATGATTTTAGGTTATGTAAATGCCAAAGTCAAAGTTTACATCTACTAATTTTCATATTTGAAGTGGTGGATACCAAAATTAGTTAATTTGATCAAAATAATGTCATATTTCTAGATTAATTTTTATCTGCCCTGACAGTTTATTTTTTTTTTTGAAAAATGTTACACCATACGTGTTCATTTATTTATCATAGAAATGAAAAGTTTGACTTTCGTGTTTAAAATCAGGAATGAAACAGCTCACTTTCCTTCAGTTTACAGAAAAAAAAGTTTTTTAGTGTTTTTTGTTTTAAATAAAATTTTCGATTTGCAATAATTTTATATAAATTGATAACCATAACTTTAATACCTCCCATGTATTACCAACGCACAAGAGAAAAAATAATCTTTTTCAGAAACGTCGAAATATCAAACTTTTTTTTAAATAAAAATTTATCTAGACTAGAAAATCATAAAAATGCAACATAAGTTTTGTCTTGACATTTTTTTAATAAGGGATATATTGTAGTATATTTATCTTTTAAATTTAAATATTTTGTATTTTTGCGAAAAATATTTTACGCAGCAAAGCAATTCAACTTATTAGACTTGTTGACCACGTAGCTAAGTCGAAGTACCTAATGCAATAAAAATATGAAAGTAGAATTCATCAGAGAAAATAGGCATTTAGTGCCTAAAAGAAATTGTATTCTTTCGAAGGGAGAGCGAACCAAGAGCGACTGTGACAACAGTCCAAAGCTCTAACTGCTATCGCACCACCGTGCTCTTGAAGAAAAGGAAATAAATTGATATTATGTAAAATAATAATTAAGTACTAATGGTATTTTAATTAAATAGCTAATTGGAAAAATAAAATTGATGAAGCAAAATTGTAGCAGTACAGAAAATTAACTTTAATTTAAATTTCATATTAATGGAATTTATTTATTTCTACACTTGTTTTACATTTAAATATTCCATTTAATTACACTTTTACATACAAAAAGTATTGCAAATTCTAATTAAATATTGATGAAACAATTGATAAACTTTACATATAAATAATCTAGTTTGTTAAATAAATTAAAAAAAACTTTTCGGCGGGTAGATTCGAACGTCTAATATTCAAAAATTATATTATATTGTTTCAAACATATTTTTCATCGTTTTTGATTAAACTTTTAAAATTAAAGTTTTTATTTTAGTTCACTATTACTTTTAGGCACAGTTTTGTTTTTAATAATATAGAAAAAAAAAATCATTAAAAAAATTATGAAAAGTACAGAACAATAGAACTAGCAAACGAGACAAGGAACTTTTTAATTATTATATTTACGATATTGTGTTGAATTCTAAATTGAAGCCTGCAATTGGCAACAATAAAAGTTAAGCGGCCATAAATATCTATCAGTTAATTTGTGATTTCTTTGTTGACGATTGTTCAAATATGATTGATTTGTATAAAACTCTTATGTTGATCAAATAAAATTTTTTTATATAATATTATTTAAGTGTATAATATGTTTTACCTTTCATACGATCTCAATTTCGGTGCCTTCAGTAGAAAGATCCATTTTTTTTCAAAATTTCAAGTAGTTGAAAACTTTTTTAAAAACACTATGGGCGATAAAAAGTACTGTTACTTCTGTACATACTGCGATTTTAATTAATTTAAATTTCTTTTAGTTTGTTAGATCAGTGAGATGTCGATCTTTATATTTTCATAAAAACAGATTGCAATAAAATAAAATATATAACTTTTAATAAAATACTTTGTATTCAGAAACATTTCAATCGCATACAATCAATAAAACACAAAAAAGAAACGGAAAAGTTACCCGCTTTGTAAGTTTTCAGTGTCGCTTAACGAATGCCTTTCTATATTTTAAAAGTTAGATGTCTTCTCCACACACCATTAAAATATTTGATTTCCAATTTAAACTAAAAGCTTCATAAGTTGACTTCGCAAATCATGGAGATAATCCATTATGCAGTAGGTACTTGGCAACACTTGCCTGAAAATTTTACTTATTACCTCACTAGGAATTAAGTGTGTAAATCGATATGCAACTTAATTTATATGCATTAACGTAGATGCGGGCACCGTTAAAGTGGGCGTACCGAAAACTCTATAGGTAATATACAATAAATTAACAAAATTAATAACCTATATGATGTTTCATATAAATAATTAAGACACTAATTGTAATTGATAATTAATTAATTATTTGGAATCCGATAGACACTAATTGGATAATACAAACAGTATTAGCCAGAACTTATTTTCAATTGCCGAACACCGCACGGATACCGGCCAGCACATTAATAATTATGTAATTATAAGATAAAACATTGAATTTGATGGAAATGGCAGACGATTAATTAATTTCTGCTTCCAGTATCGCAGTAGTAGCATACAAACCGGACGATGGGATACACTGAGCCCTAAGCAAAAATTCTATTGAACTACAAAATCAGATGGAACAGGCGCCGTCTTTTCTAGTGCCTATGCCAAGTTGCCAACAGACAGAATATAAAGTGCTCATAGATTAAATTTTATACAATGGAATTTTAACCAAGAGAATAACTACGCAAAAATATATTACTACGAAGAACATTGGTAAATAAAAAACGAAACGCGAGAAGCAATTTGAAGCTTTTAAATAAAATTACTTAATTTTATTTTATTTTACATATTAAATTGTTTGTTGTAAAACCATAAAAGTAGGTAATAAAATCAATCACTTCGATATTTCGACTATACATTCCCACAACATTATCGTTTTATAATGGACATGCATGCATTCTAAAAGAACAAAAATGATGACCACGAGCAAGATTTACAAAACCGATAATTCCGGTATTGTTAGGTAACGAATATCGAGGATTTTTGTAACTTTGGACCCGTTAAAATAAACAAGAAAACTATCAGTAAATCTACCACGTCACTGCCTTGAATAATGCAAAGCCGAACACCACTAACAAAGCCAGCCAGTGTATTAAATTACGAAAAACAATAAAAATGAAGTTATATACTACTAGGAATATAACAAACGAGAACTTACTAACAACGTGTTCCAAGTTTTGAAAGTTGTAAAGGAAAATTGGCTTACTTAGTGATGTGCTCACTTCGCACACATTACATCGGCATAAAGGGAAAAGAAAATCAAGAAACCCCCAAACGCCAGCCAAGGAAACTAGCGATAAACGCTAAAGACATGAACGTTAAATTTACTGGAAAAAAAGACTCTCTTAAAACATGTACCCTTAAATTATTTAAAAAAATAACTTTTGCCGACACTTTAAGAGTTGCTGAAAGCAGAAATATCGTTTTCATTTGGGCTAGCTTAAATACAAAACTAAACGCCTGCTCATTAGCAACCGGATAAACGTCAGTAAATGCGTGGATATTAAACATTTATTCACTCCATTTGCAAAATTACACATTTAGACGGGCAATTACATAGATGCTGCAAAGTATGTAATCTACGCTTTCATTATCTAACATTATTGTCCCTGAACTCCTTTCGAGAACAACAATAAAGTAGGTAAGATATGTCCAAGTCCCTGACAAAGGTTTAGTAGAGCTAGCTCGCGTATAATCCAAACGGCCCTTGTTACAAGAGACAACGGATTACTTTTAAAGCATCTAAAAAAACCAGAAGCTGTACCGCATTCTTTTAAGAAACTGATTTATCCTGATTTATAGAAAAAACAACCTGGCTATAGTTTTATCCAACCGAATTACAATTTAACCAAAACTTCCGCGTTATACGATTACATTCTTTAAGGATACGAAAAATTCTATGCCCAGGTGTGAACACTGTTAGGAAATTATGATTCGCTACATTAGTTTTCAAGATGATGTAGAATATATAATTTTAAAACCATTATAAGGAAGTTTTCCTATATAAACTCCACACATTTTTCCTAAGCGGCTAAATCCACCTCACGTAAATGGTTATATCATTTTTAACTTCTCCTTTCATTGAGATTTCAAATCAATTTTCGTTCAATTTCTAGTTCTGCTTTTCCTTTTTTCGTGGGTAAGACCAGTTTTTATTCAGGATTTGTGGCCTACGCAATTTACCGAGAGAAGTTTAAAATATGCCATGATGAATACAGCAATACCCAAAGACCCAAACTTGTAATAAAGGCTACATTGCTAAATATAAAATAGGGTGTCAAAGTGGGTATCGCATACCTGTTGCACGTTACAGTCGCGGTGGTAGAATGCGAAAAAGGAGTCCGTTATCTTTTAGCATAGAAAAAATTTAAATAGATTTGGTAAAATTTCTACGTTCCATCGTACAACTCGATGCATGTTAATCGCAAATACATCCAATATTTTCGGTGTACGAATATTAAATAATTCATGACTTATCAATTCGTCAATCTTAACATGCAATTACATTTTCAATATAATTGTCCCTGGTTCTAACACAAACTTTAATTAAAATTATACAAAAGATATAATATGTTCGATTGCAACCCTTATTGAGTATTCATTCGCAACAAGAATAGGTAAAGATATAATTT
This sequence comes from Cantharis rufa, assembly GCA_947369205.1. Lineage (NCBI taxonomy): Eukaryota > Metazoa > Arthropoda > Insecta > Coleoptera > Cantharidae > Cantharis > Cantharis rufa. Next base: position 36,774,855 of record OX376303.1, read on the forward strand.
AACCGGAAGTTGATTGAACCACTGACCTCATATAGATCATTTACTATGATTACTTCTACTCGCTAAAAACGAGATAATGTATTGGAGAAAGTTAAAACGACCGTTTTAACAATAAACCAAGTTTCGCAAATCATAACTTACCTAAACTGTCTCAATTTGGTAAGAAGATATTAAAATTATTGCACCAATTAAAGAGTCATTATTTAAAGATTACAGATATTAATTCAGATTCAACAAGGAAGCCTAGGCAGCTGATTGATTCGAGATTTAAATCTATTCTGGTCTCATATCAAATGTACAATTTATTGTCAATATATACAGACAACAACACTTAATTGGTATAGTTTCAATTGAAGATAATTTTCTAGACCCACCAGCCTACACGACTGAGCGTTTAAAAATATTAACTGTCATAAGAAAAATAAAGCATTTAATTAACATAATGAGGAATTTATAAAATTAAATATTTCTAATTTTAAAACCACGTTTATCTTATTAACGAAAAATAAAATAGCGATAACTTTTGAACCTATAAATTAGGAAACCAGTTAAAGAGTAAGTAATGTTTGTATTTTATGGAAACTTTAAAAGGACGAAAGTTGGCTATTTATGAAGTATTATAAAATTCTTAAAAAAAAATAGTTCTGGTATTTCCAAATTAAACAAATTGGAATTATTCATCACGAATGTTATATTTCACCATTAAAGTTACAAATAAGGCACAATACTCGTTAGCGAAAATAGTTATTCTAGTTGAATCAAAATAGGTAAAAGAGGTTAAGACGAAGGCGTATAATCTATTAAAACAATAATAATTAGCGTCACGTACTTACGTTTCCTGATGCTTTGTTGTGAATCCCAGTGGAAAATCAAAGCAGTAGTCAAACACTACGGAAAATTCGTGGTCGATGAATTATAATAATATTAATTTCACCACATTAAAATAATTTAGTGAGGGTTGCATATGATCTCACCTCTTAAATCAGGGGTAAATATCAATTTAAATAACATATGTACACAAGAATGTAGGTTATATGGGCCGGTGACCGAACGACTGTCGTGCTGTTCTGAACGCAAACTCCTCCTACGGACTTCTCACAGAAAGCTTCAGTCATTTTGGACCATCATTATCATTTTAAGAAAGTAGTTCAACGGCTTTCATAAATTTGCGCTTTTTAAAAGCACCAATAAAAAAAATTTACTTCGAGAATAAGTAACAGTTAATATGACAGACTGGTTTGAAACAAAATTATTGGTTAGGAAAATGCTTAATTAACCGAAAACTTTTTAAATAAGTGTTTTCACAGTCATTTTAAACCCTCTTTTACCAATGACTTTTAGTTTAATATTTTAGAGCTTTATCGATGGGTTCCTCTAATAAAATAACCAATCACGCTATCTCATAGTATACACCCTCGAAAATTCACTTGACCCTCTGTGATGTAGTATTCAGGTTTCGCATTTTAAAATATTCGAACATGGAGCGATATTGACTAATATAGACTGGTTGTAAATTAATAAAATTAATTGTGTTGCAATTTTAATTAATATTTAAAAATGCTAACGGTGTTTACAGCACTGCAAAAATTTGGGAACAAAAAATTACGCGTCATACCCATCTCCGATTCTACCCACATTACAGGTGTATATGCATTTTATATTGCTCGTACAATATGACAAGGGCTGAATTTTTTTAAACGCCACAAAATTTCGAGAACATACCGATTTTTTAAATAAGGATAAATTTTATATTAAATTCAAAGCTTGTTTCCTTCAAACTAGCTTTTAATTAAAATAAAATATATCTGACAAAAAAATGCATTCGGTAAATGTTTGTTTCTAACTTACGTTTTTATTTGGACAACCTCTATCCACAGGCAGGGGTGGAGGGCAATATAATAATTTCCCCCTTTTACCTCCAATCCGGCATACCCTTCAAATGAAAACAAAGAATACAACTTTTCATAACAAGTGTACTTTTCCTAAAAACGCAAAAACTCCTGATTTCAAGCCATTCAATTGTCAAATTTAAAAATTCACTTTTTACTTTATTGCTGGGGGTGGACGGCACTAAAGTGCTTTATTGCCGTCCGCTACCTGTTTGCTTAACTTTTAGTGCCGTCGGGCACCAACAGTAAAAATAATTAATAATTATATAATAATAATTAATTTAAACTGTTAATTTTAGTATAGTTATACCGTTGGCCATTGGGTATTTATGTTAATATTTTTTGTGCTAAAATAATGTAACTTTAAAGAGAATTGCGAATCATTATTGACACGACGAAAATACTATCGATTTTATTTGCAGGTGAATTATATAATATTTCTGCATTTACCTTTCGCAAACAGTGAGAGTTCAGTCAGCTATGAGTCAGCTACAATGGAGTGTATTTTGTTGCCTTAAAACGATAAAGAACGGAAATACAGAAAGACTCGATGTTTCCATTTAAACTATAAAAGAAATTTAAACTTTTCACAAGCTTTCAGTTTTGACCACTAACTACCAAATGAGCTTTCACGAGCAGCAACACTGAAACTGTTTTTGCGTCAAGCTAAAAGCCTAGACCTTCCAAAATTGAGCTATAAGTCTTATATTTTAATACCGATGCTGTTTTATTATTCCTTGTGATTTTAATTGTTCTCGTATCAAATAAATATTTATTTTGCGGAACTACAGAAATTTAAAAATACATTTTACTACTTTTAAATTTCATTAAAATGTTTACCAGCAGCGCAGCGTGGAGAATAAAAGATAAACGCGTAAAAATTTAATAGAAGAATGATTTGTAATGGCTACATAAACAATAGCGATGTACACTAACTCTTGCAGTTAGTTTGCTTATACGGCAATAAAGCAATATGCTGTACATAATAATGGACGTATCTACACATTCGCCTGCATTATGATTCGAAGCAATTCGAACTGACTACAGGCGCCAGCCAAGTTGAGCAGCTTATGTATGTATAAGGTCAACGTCTTGAGTTCTGTATAATTTCTTGAAGTTTTAGAAAAACTTCAATAATACGTTAAGTCTAATTTTTGGTCAATAGGATTATTTATGCACACAATGATCCTCCCAAGTTAGTTTCAGCTGGAGGAATGAACTCTTTTTAATGCTAATCAGAAGAAAATGTTTATGCATTTTCAGGAAAACGTTTTGGCTCAAACGTTCTCAGTTTTTGTGCATTTGCTGGATGAACACTAGCAATTCTACCAGCGCAGCGGTGGGTGTAACATTATGTTAGGCTGTTAAAGAATATAAACATTGAATATTTACAATTTTAAAACACCGTGTATTAAATACCTAATTCTTGAGTTGGTCATGTTTACATACTTTAAATGTCATTGTAAGGTTAAATGGTTTTATGTAAGCTGGAAAAAAATATATTTTAATTTTAAATGCCTCCCAATTTAAAATTCAAAAATAAACAAGGGTCGGTTGAACGTGGAATTCAAACCACGTCACCAATAATTCAGCAGCAACTGGATCTTACGGTTCGAAGTTCAACTGGCTGAAAATTCTGAAATTAGATTGTATTTTGGTTTTGAATAAAACTAACGAATTTTGTAATAAAATGTATTGGATGAAATTTTTATTCCATACATGTTGGATTGTAAACGCCAACATAATCTCAATCAAAACATCTCTTCTAAATAATTACTATACTTCGCCCATGTTAGAATCTACATAAATTTCATATGGTAATTGTAAGTTTATTTGCATATTACTTAAGAAATCTGCAATCAACATAAAAAGAAATGATTTGATACCCAAAACAAATAATTTAAATAAATTAGCATTTAAATAATTTTTTTCTTATCGTGGAGGAATAATCAACTATCCGTATTTTTGATCGTTTTGTCGTTGCACAGGAAATCTCATTTGCGTGCGCAATTAACTTGGAATAAATGATAAAAGTATCACTAAAAAATTCAATTACATTTTAAGCTATTTTGTAAGAAAACGTTACTGCTTCTAAAATAAAAATCTTAATTATATTTACTGTATCTACGTGACTTGTTGACAAGATGGTATCTGATGCAACAAGTCAATAATGGATTCTCTAGTACCTAGGCATTTTCTTCATTCACCGTATCTCTGATTAGAGAATTACTAATATTCTTCTGCCTTGATCTTTAATGTTACACTAATTATGCTATGCATCTTTAATGTCCATCAACATGAATTAAACATCAATCGCATGGAAAGAGAAATAACGCTCTTTTGATTACTTTTCGTTTTTATCAAGTTTATTTTTGACTTTACATTGCTAAAAATATAGTAAGTACATAATAATTATTATAATGAGATCGTTTGTGATTTACGCCCAATTCTTTAATTTAAAACTTGTTAATTTAAATATGTTCGATAAAAATATGGCTTATTGAAGAAGTTATTGAGTAATAAAATTCGCATACCTACATATTATGATAAGGCCCATGATAACATATAAAATATAGTAAAAATTAACAATAGTCGTAAAATTGATTTCACACCAAAATAATCGTTAAATTAAAATTTCATCAATTTAATTCAACAGACTAATAAATTAATTTTTATCATAATTTAATTATAAACTACACTATGCGGTGTTATAATATGCACAATACAACATCGATAAATTTTATAGAGAATGAAAGAAGAAATGGAAACACTTAAATCTACACTCTAGCCATACTTAACGAAATTAAATTAGTTTCGTAAGACTAAACAACAATAATTAAAGAACTCTTATTAAAAGTAGATTAATACAGCGAGTCGACCTTCTACAAACTCAAATAATGGTAACGTCCTTGCCGATAAAATCTCCAACTAGCTACCTACTTAATCATAAAGGTAATAAAAAATAAAATAGCATGTTCATAAAATAATATCTAAATTTAATAACTGTAAAATGAAAATTTTAATTTAAATTGCTTCGTTTGAAGAATTTTCTCTGAAAATTTTCATTATAATTAATTAAAAATAAAAGAGAACTTTTTTACCTGCTACTGTGCTGTTCGAAAAACATTTGTTTCTTTGCAAAATTCCGCATTGATTTTTGGAACACCTTGTACTATAAAGTATTATTTTAAACTAGTACTACTATTATGCATAATCAAGTCCTCTATTCGTTGGTGTTCTTCAGGTCTCCGGTTTACTGCCCACACGTGATCACCAAGACCTTCTCAAGGCCATTATCATAATGGATTTCGCTTTTGTCAACTTTTAAATTTAAGAAACAAATAAAATTGTGAAAAATATTGCAAAATTCGAAGGAAGAACAACGAAATTCGTTGATGCGTTAAATTTATTTAGTGAAAATTTTACTTTTACTTTTTCAACTAACACCAGTAAAAATAAATGGAATGCAGTTGATTAAATAAAAAGGGTTCTAGGTTTAATGAAAGTAAACTCAAAAGTAATTTAAGTTTTTAAATTAAAACTTTTAATGTAAAAAAGTACATAGGGGCCATCCATAAAGTACGTCACACGTTAATGGGGGGGGAGGGTATCACCGAAGTGTGACATCGTGTGACAAGGGGCATGGGGGGGTCAATACTTTTGTGACGTCACATGTTAAAATTTAAAATACTAAAACGCCGTTTCTAACTAGTCGTTTGTTTTTTCGGTTTTATAAAATGTTGGACTTTATGTTGATTTTATTAGATTATTATTTAATAAAAATAAGTAAAAAATGAAAATAGCTGTTTTCTCTCGATTATTTTTAAATACATACATAAATTTAAAAAATGTGTGACGTCACATCAGGAGGGGGGGGTTATAAAAATGTGACAACCTGTGACAAGGAGGGGGGGAGGGGTTCAAAAGTCCTAAAATTCGTGTGACGTACTTTATGGATGGCCCCATAGTAATATAAACTTGTAATAATTCTTTTAGGTGAGGAAAGCAATAAAGATTAAAATTTTATTAAACACTTTATTTCAGTAATTGTGAGAAAAATTAATTATCGCAGTTACCGTTGCAATTATAAAATTAAAGTTTTTATGTCTGTTAATAAATAAAACGAGTGTTTTAGTAAAATTGAAAAATAAAAAATGCAGAAGACACAGAAGGTTCTGAAAATCTAGAAAATGAAAGACTGCCAAGGGAAAACTTGAGAAATAAACGTCGTATTTAGAATAAGCATAACATAGGTGAAAGCGAATGGGTTTTGATATTTAGAGACGGTTAAGAAAAACAAAGTGATGCATTTTTAAAACATCTTTTTTGAGTTTTAGATATTGTAACGTGTAACAAATAATGTGACAAGTACAGTTATACGAGTAATATTTTTGTGACGAAAATGTGAATATATATTATGAAAACTATCAATTCTTGCCAAGTTTACATATTTATTAGCACAAGTTTTGCGGATATTTTCACCATTGGTTAATATCAATGGGTGCACCCCGATGCACCAGAGTAGTCGGCGCCGAGGAAATAGAGCAATAATTTCTATGAGAAAATGTTTTGAATGTTGTTCTGGTGTTATTCGGTAAAACAGTACATTTCAGTTGTAGCATCGTGTTGGTTTGTGGAAAAACTATATCCACAGTCGCAATCGGTTTCGTAATAATTAACTTGAAATTTAGTACGGATTTTAACTAGCTTTTTATGTATAATTTTGCAAAAATATAATTACCGAAACTTTTCTGAGGACAGTTTCTTGAATCAGTTCTAGGTCCAGGTTAATTCTCTTCAGCGTAAGCATCGAAAAAGCTATAATATTATTTAATACTACATAAAGATAATTTCAGGTTTCATAATTGGCTATTAAAAATCTCAATTTCTTAAGCTTATAGTCCCATATTAAATACAATGTACAAAAAATACCGGTAATTTTTGAGTAATTTGCATATAACAATAACTTTGAAACTGAAACTTTTAATGACAAAATGGCAGTTACGATTTATTTTATATATAAAAATTTGATATTTGGCATTAGGGTAGGTGAGGATTTTATTTCGATGATATTTACTTTTATTATGTCATCAGAGATTTTATTTCACAATAAAATTTAAAATTTACGAATCCAATAGTCCACGATTGAGGTGGTTGTTAGGTCTTTGGCAGCATTTGATTAAACGATTTTAAAATTTACAAAATTTTGTTCGATTTGTCCGACCGCATCAGGTCGTAGCTGGCATTAGTTTGAATTTTTCATTACCGACGAGCATAATAACTTAATAAGTTGTTAGCTTTTGCTCATTTTATATAATAATACAATATTAAGGGAAGTATTATTAGTGTGCAGTAAATATTAAATCGTCATTTTTATATTTCCATAAAAATAATTTCTGTAATGTATTTAAGAAATTACTCATAATTATGTATTGTGTAAACCATAAAAAATAATACGTAAAACTGACTTTACTATTACTTTAGTGTTCATTACATTTTCCCCATCATTAGATTTATTTGTATATTAAAAGGAATAGAAACTACAAGATTGATGAAGTGAACGATTCGGGTGGTCATTCCCGATAAGAAAGAGTGCTGTATGCGAATGAAAAATTTTATTGGGTTTTGTTGGTAAAATTCAACTCAATTATTATATTGACAGTAAACACTAGTATATTACCAATTTTGCTTCGTTCAAGCAATTGATAAGTTAATTATTTAACGATAGTTTATACAATGCAGCGCAGCAGGATGCATCGAAGTCTACGCTTTCTTATTTTGGTCTTCGCGGTTCTGCATCCTGCATGGAATGAACTTAGCCAAAAAGAAATCTCTTTTCTTAAATACACCTGCATATTATTTCATTTAAAAATAATTATTTTAAGGATGCGAAGAAGAAACAATCGGCATACCTATCATTAGAAGTAAAATTATCCTTTTACCAAATAAAACTCAGATATGCATAAGTATCATTAATAAATTTAATTAATTACACAACTTAAATAATTATTACTCTTCAATAAATAATTATGCAAAGTGTAATGATAGGATTATAGCATTAATAGCGGCATTTACTTGCATAATAAATAATCTACTTGTGTTTGAAGATGCCTATTATACAAATTTTTATTTTCGTGTCATTCATAATATTATTATTTGTTACAGTAATAAACTGTGAGAGTCTATTAATATTCCTAACGCATCACAATGTTATTTCCAAAAAAATTTCACATTTTAATGTGCTATACTAAAAATAGCCCGGAAATTGGTCGTCTTGAGAAAACGGATACGAAACAGCCGGCGAACACTTGAAACTAATTAGAATTTAATTTGATTGTCATTTATAATCTAAACCAAGCCACCGAAGTAAACACTTTCCAAATAAAACATGAAATAGGAGGAAGGAAACCCCTCAAATGTAAAATTCGAAAAACTGAAACCCCTGCTGTTTTTCACAACAATCTCCGCACCGTCATACTGAAATAAAAAGAAAAGCTACCGAAGTAGTGCCCATTACTTACAAGTTACATGTTACTTTTTTTTACGACAAAATACAGAAATGTAACAACCAATATTCAACTTTCAAGTTATCAGATTATAAATCATAAAACAGGCGGTGCTTGTCTTCGAATCCGCGATTTATTTGAAGTGGTTAGGGATATAGGATTATTAACTATTTTTTCGAGAATTTGGATTTTGCTCAATAAAACTACTGTGTACTAGTCGTTTCGCTCAGCTTTGTTGTGGGCATCGTAAGTAGTAACTTAAATTTACTACTTTGGTAAAGCTTGCTTCGGTAATTCTAGCATATTATAGTATTTGTTGTTATAAATTGCCGAATTTATAGTGCTTTCTACATATTTGCATTTGTGGAAGTGAAAAGAAGATTTCCCATGCTCCTTTTATAGATGAAATCAGAATCTCATAAAGTCGATGATATTGCAGAATAATTATAATTAATTAATAAGAAGAAATTAACGGGATTTAGATAAGATAAATTTATATTATTAAAATTTAGTTTAGCAAAAGCAAAGTTCTTTTTTGAAAACTTACGCCATTAATAATATCTTCTGCCAATGAAGGGTTTACCTATTATTAGTTCCTCGAGTTGACAATGACAATCATTTGAACTTTTATTTTAGCAACCGATGTTTTCACGTCTCTTTAGAGCCGTAAAGCGAACTCGATTGCAAGCTTACATTGCCACGTTAGAAAAAATGCCCAACTCAAAATAATGAAATGTATATGGAACATCTTCATAAAAATTGTATTCTAGTATTTCACAAAATGCGAGGTAAATAACAAAGAGTACCTTTTTGGAGACATAATTTTTCAAGAACCAGTTTGCATCTTAACTGTTCAGATTTACTTGGACGTCGAGATTCATCCGGAAAATCCTCATAAATATTTTGTTATCCTTAAAAGAGTTTACGATAACTTACCTGAAACAAAGAAAATAAGAATTAATAATTTGATATGCATAATTTTGTAGATAATAAATAATATAGTATCTACATAATATAATTTAGATTATTTAAATATGGCGAAATACTATATTTACATATATCTCAAGTCAGTGGATTATTGAGTTTATTTCATCGAATGTAAAATTTGTGATATTATGTTCAACATATAGAATTGAATTTCAGTCCGCCCCGAGTGATTCAATTTAATTCTTCAAATTTGGCAGGACTGGCGTTGATTGTTAAATATTCTCTAACTCGCGATTAAAGCTAATTGTCTGTTCCGTTATTCATTAATTTTTACTTAAACATGAAGTTCAATACTTCAGTTTAGTTTACGTGATTAAAATATTTTCATTTGTATTTTCAAATCACCACGAAATAAATAACCACGATAAAACGTTGGTATACTACGCAAACGCAATTGGTAACCGTAACCTATGTTCAATTATCGTCGCTAGAAAAACTTCGATTTTGTTTGCCAAATTTAAACAGTGGGAGGCATTTGGGAAATTATGTATTCAATCGCGGTAACCGAACACAGCTTACGAGTGTCTAATTACCATGGTTATATACATGTTACCGTGATTTTGTAATCGTCGATTAAAAGAAGTTGAATGAATTCTACCCCAAATTTTCATACTTATTTATATCTAATTTTTTCACCCAGAAACCTTCCTAAAATAATTTATTTAATATTCCTATCATCCGTATAGTTAAATATAATTTTAAGAGAAAAGAAATTTAATATTGTCGATTGATCTTTGGAATAAATACCTCCGGCACTGTATCACCACACAATTGTGTATCACAGAATGATATTTCACACCTGATAGTGTAATAGTAACTATTATAATATAACCTTATAGCTTATAATATGATAATTATTATATTTCACCTATCGATACTATAAAATACTGTGCATTGCAAACTTGTAAGTTATTTTTATAGTTATTTATCCCAAAAAAGTTGGCAATGTGTTTCAAGAAGTAAAAAGGCGATATTCTCAAAAAATAGGCGAGGTTTAAAACCCTCAAAATGAAAATAGAAAGATAAAAATGTTCCAGATCGTTTTGCAAAACAACAATAAATCGATACACCTAACACACAAAATGTAATTTGGCTTCCACTATGTGTGGTCCTCCTAGAACATTTTAGTAGTTGTATGTTATATGGCATTAGAGTTTGTTAATCGCAGGTTCCTAACTAATTAATTCTGCTCAATAAAACGAGTTTACTATTAAGGCATTGTTAAGCGTAAATGATGCGGCAGAAAATTAAATGCCTAGTCAAATCAGCTGATAATATATTCCTCCAAATTCAGACACTCCAAAAGTCTTGATGTAGCGTTTAAGTTAGTGCTAGAGCGAACTGACGCACAATTTCCCTAGCACTCACGATAAACTTGACAACCACAGTATATTTTCCTAATTCATGCCCGCCATATACACACAGGTATCTATTTAATTTTCTTGTTTACTTCTTGCGTACATACTTGTATCTTAATTTTCTGCACAAGTTACCTGAATTATGCGTGTTATTTTATCAAATAAATATAATGCAAAAGGTAGCAATTAATTTATGAAAATGAGCAGAGAGATGAATTTTAAAATACCAGTGGAAGCTTGTATATTCCAGTATCTCGAAAATGCATATTTTTGATAATTAAGTAAACGGCGTACCGTGTATACATAATTAAAAATTAATACCCAAAAGCTCGAAGGTAATTTCCGTTAAATGTTCTTTTTAATTAAAGAAAAATATCTAGGCAGTAAAAAATATGTAACGAAATCATTAGTTGCAATATTGTTATTTTCGTGTTTCGTTAAAAATAGAGTGGTGTTATATTTTAATAACCATAATAATTAGAAAGTTTACTAAACAAATTATTATAATTGTAAACAGCAGTTTAGTAAGTATATAAATAGGTACAGATAAAAAAATATCAAAATAATAATAATTTAAAAAAATAGATGTGATACGATTGAATCGACAGATTATGATGACAAAAATCCTAAAAAATTCCTTTCCTGGATATATAGTTTCCTGTTCTGATGTAATTAATGCATAAAGCATGCCTATGAAAATTGAATTCGGTATTTTCTTTGTTTAAATTCTAATGTTTTACACTGTATGAATACTTACAATAGGTACAATAATTATTACCCATCGAATAAATGTACCAAAAAAATAAAAACTATACATTAAAATTTTGAAGATTATCTAATAATACAATATTATTACTAGACGGACATACAATGTATGTCCAAGTGAATACCATTATTAGTAAAGAAAATTAAAAGACACAGCCTAGAAAAATAAATTATAAAAATATTTATCTTAACATTTTCTTTTGATATTTACCGATCTGCGCAAAAACTATATTATGCAATTTGCTTATTCAAAGTTCATAAAATTCAATTTATAATATTAAAAATTTCTATACTAATTGATATTGTTAATTATATATTATATTCAGACATATAAGTGCTTGGTATCAGTATTGCAAGCTTAAAAATCATTCTATATTTAATACTATACGTATTATTTATATAGAACAATCTTAATACATATTTCAAACATTATATTATACAAATATGGCATATATAATAAATCAAATTAAACTTTATTTAAAAATGGTTAAACTACAATTAGGAAACCATAACAAAGAAATTAAACATTGAGAAAGTTGTGTCTAACATTGTTTTTATGCATCGATTTTTAAAATAAAACATTTCACTTCTTGTTGGATTTCGTGTTATTTAATAATTACATACCTAGCTAGCAATTCTGTTTTAAAACTTGTAAGTTTTAAAATTTTTGAAATTCATATTCGTTGATTATTAAAAAAAAACATGTTAATTCTATATTTCAACTACAAATTTCTTGTGTTGGCTATAGTTGGACTGTAAAACTTTTCACCGCACTTTTATTATTTTTAAAATTTTCAATGAAAAACCTCTTTTAAAATACAACGACCTATTATATTAAATCATTTTGCTTCAGCAATGACTGCAAGGTATAATCTGTGCAAATATAAAAGAATTTGATATTACGAGAAATACAAGAAACATCAATGCGATAAGTTGATATTCTTTTGACTTTGTTAGTTTTTTTAATAATGGCGTACCTTTGAAATCCCCTTATAAAATAATTAATTGATTTAAGACGTAAATTCGTACGTCCTTATTGAACAGAAATTTAGGAGAATGTATCAATTTATTTACAATTTTGCAAAGCAAGAGTAAATTTAGAATATACTTTAAAGTTGATGATTTCGTTAGTATATATATATAGGTAGATGCTTTTACACTGCTTAATTATAATTAATTGGTGGCACTTAATCAATAACATAGTTTAGCTGACCTGATTCAAAATGAAACCGAGAAAATTCAAAGTACCTCGACTGAAAATTTTAATTAACGTTAGCTTTACTTAATTGATTTCAGCTTATACATCAACCTACATGTTATGTTCTTTACATAACTTTAAGCTTTACATTTTTGAGTATTTTAGAATAATTTTAAATAATCACATAATCATAATTATTTACTATCAGTAACGCAGTACTCGGCTATACAGAAATATACTTCTTGGGCACTTTCTGCATGTACAGTTCCATTCAGGCGGATATTCATATAATATCGATTAAAAATGTAGGTAGATTATCACAAATCAAACATAAAAAAAAATTAATAAAAACTAGCTTGCTCTTATTCAACTTTTTGAATTGAATAAAAAAGAAGGAATTTCAAAAAGGCTAATACCAATTATTTATTAACACTCACGCCAAAACGAGATTTGCAGTGACCAAATTATTGTACCGTTTGTAATTTATAGTGATATATACTGATGTTTATATAATTTAGTAAATTAATAACAAGGGTTAAATAAATTTAAATTTTTTCAACTTCTATTTGATTCATTGCATACATAAAAACTAAATAAATTACAATTTAACATTTAAAAATACATATTTCAAAGGTTCTATAAAAATAAAAGAGATGACCCGCTAAGCTAAAGCTACAGGCAAAAAATTATTAGAGATTTAAACGATAAACAAATGGCGAGTAAATTGAAATTGTGGATCATTAATTAATTTTAGTTGGCACTTGAGTTTCTAATTTAGTTTTGATCAATAACTCGTCTTCAATTTAGAAATGAATTAAATTTTTTCATAATAGTTCAATTATCCATAGCCTACCAATAAGTTAACTAATAGATTTGCAAGAAATCCAAGAGAAAGGTAAGTAAGGGTGAAAGAATACAAGAATCGAAACAATTTTTTTTTCAAAATTGACTAATATTAAATAAAATTTAAGAAAAAAAGTCAAAAATAAAAAATACAATTAAAAAATAAAGTAAAAAAGTACACTGAGCTTTATAAGGGTGGAACACTGCAATATATTAATGTAATGTCGGGTCAGACGGTTTTTTGACTTACAACGTTAATTTTATTAATCCGATTAATGACGAGGATTAGTATGGCACACATGACTAATTGATATTTTTATACTCGATCTCACCCAAGTGCGTTTTAATTACAAGGTGAATGCTAAATGCACTCTGCTAATAAAATTTACGCAGAAGCAACGTCAGGCAGTTCAACAAAATTACAGTGATCAACATTATGCATTAGCTCTCATTTACTTTTTGTAAATATCACAGTTCGATGTCCTTTTAACACACCCGTTACCTGAAATTATATATTAAAAATATAAATGTATGACAGAACATGAAATTCACTTTTTGTTCGGTAGCTAAATCAGTGTTTTTCAACTGGGTTGTGATGGTATGAATATTCGAACGAATCTCAAGGATCATATTATATTTTATCCTTCCTCCATAATACAATATTTTTGATTGGTATACTACTTATAATATCGGATAACTTAAATTCTACAAAATGTATACTATAATAATATCATTTCCTTAATCTTTTAGGTATCACAGTCTTTTGCGCTCACGTGATTGGGTATATGTACGTATAATATGTTAAAAACTGTATTATTTTTATTGTAAAATATATTAGGTACCTGGATGCTCAGTGAAAACTATATATTATGTAATTAAAAAAGTTTCACGAGTACGAAAAGGTTGAGAACTACTGCGCTAGAAGAATATAAAAAAACTTTGGAAGCAAAAAGTTGCTCTTATAATATCCCAATTTTCCAATCAACGCTAATATTCAATTTACTATTATTTATTATACATAATACCAATATTTCAACCAACAAAAAAGGCTTTCGTATTAAAATTTTAAGTATTAGCCTTGATATCTACCATTGAAAGTAATATTGAAACTGAATACACCAAAGAATTTTAAATATTGTAGAATAAAAATAACCACTAAATAAAAAAAAAATAGTATTAATTTACCTACAAGACTGCGGACCGATCTTTAAAATTGACGATATTGGATTAGAAGTTCTTATATTCATAACAAGTTAAATTAGTTTTTCAACGTGACTTCCGTGATAACATTTTTCTTTTATTTCATTCGTAAAATAAAATTTGACATTTATCATTCTGGTCATGAATTTAATTTAATAGACACCAAATTTCAATTTTCGCAGTTGCGTTTACTTACAACTTCAAATTATATGCACAGGGGTTATTATTTTTTGAAGCTGTCATAAAAAGGTTCCGATATTATTTCGTTATTGACCTATAAGTCTTTTTGCCAATATACTCTCTAAAGGATTCGAAAACAATATATAGACTCCCACTTAATCACATTACAGAAAATAACGTTATACCCAACTTTCAGTTTGGTTTTCATAAAAGATAGTCAACTACCTGACAAAGTTGAATTACGAAGTTTACTGAACTAAAATATCATCATAAAAATAGCACAAAGTAATTTATTATTGCGAATTATTAAAGAAAAACTCGTTCTGGGTAATTCATAGCATCCAACTAGAAAAGAAAATTTATGCTAAAAAGTTCGGTTATTATTTTTGCTAGAATAGGAAACCATAATATTTAAAGTTAACATAAGTTTGCAATATCACTGAAACACTAACCCATAAGTTTATGAACACATTTGGAATATAAATTTATCGTAAATGCAGTACTTTCGACAGATCTATTTGAATTCATGTTTATCACATCTATCCAGTTATCTATTATGGTACTAAGGTACTACTCGTTTCAACAAAATTTGCATTTTTCATTTAATTAAAACTGAAGTGAACAATGAACCATTTCTTTTAATTCACATCAGGAGCATATGACAAATTTAATCCATACTATACCTGGTTTATATTATTGCTTATTTTGAGTATGGATAAAAAATGTGTAGGAAATCTTGGAAAATAATAGTGCAACATTATGACATCTATATTGTTGTGTAACAAAACATGAAAGCTGCATTCGAAGGTAAAATGTATTAAAAACTTCTGGTGTTAAACGGTGAAACACTGGTGTAACTACATCGAAGGGTGGTTGTGCATTATAAAATATCCAAAAACTTAAAGAAAAGCAAACAAGAAATTTAATAACTTTGCGAAAAAAGACAGTTTGGCAGTACAAAAGTATTAGTGCTAACGTTTTGTTTAGAAATTTAAAAAAATCCCCTGTGGCACTAAAAGTACCGTGTAAGTTTGCATAAAAGTGTTTCAAATAAAAACGAAACGAAACACAAAAATTTAAATTTCTACAATAAATCTAGAACAAAGATTCGATATTACCCCACTGTTTATAATTATAATTTATCAGGAATTTTTTAACTTTTAAAAATTATCGATATAATATGCTTCGAGAAAACTTACATATTATATACAAAAGGGTATATGAACTCTATGACCTTGGCTTTTGTTATTATTCTTGTCAGAGTTGAATACTTATTACTGCGTAACAAGTTCTAAAATGCACCGGGTTGACGATCATTGAACTGTTCTTCCAACGTCATAACTCAATACATCAATCATTATCGCAGATATTGATATTGATTTTTAATTCCCTGCAGTCACGACGAAATTTACATAACCTGGAATCTAATTTAATTTCATTGAATTTTAAATCGTCGAAGAAGTTGAAAATTTTTCAAGAATCTAAACGTTTTAGTGTGGAAAATCAAGTTCAGTGGTTTCAAACTATAAAGTTAAATGCAGTTGTTAGTGGAAAAATTGTTTCAAATGTTCGGTCGAACTGATATGCTAGAAGATGGATGAATTCCTGTTGTAGCTTTACATTTTTGTGTCTTACATCATTACATTATTATTACAGTAGTTGATGTGTGATTTCAAAACTGACTTCTTTCGTAAAAATATTTTTATCGCCAATTGCATTGCTAATTACGCAGAAATCAAAATTTTTCAATTATACAACATTTGATACTAAAAAACACGAATAAAAGACTTTTAATGCTGCAAACAATTGCAATTTTGTAAATCTAAATCAATCATTTTTGTACACAGGTAATCTGTATTTAGAATACCTTGCTTCATCAATATTACTGTCACTATCCATCATGTTTCCATGGCAGATAAAACAACTACATCATCATATGAAGAATAAAGACGTATATATCCACCAGAAAAAATGTACAATATACTACAAATAACATTTTAATATCATATCGAAAGACACCCTCATATTGACATTATAAATTCCATAAAATTGTTAGACATATGGGCCATTTTACCCAACACAAATCCATGGAGTGTCAGCTGAACGCTTACTAAGTTAATCTATTTATTATGGGGGCAGCTGGATGGCCGCGTGCTAGTGGCAGCTGCTGACGTTTGATAACAATTAGGACGAACCCCCAACCCTGGCAATAGCAGCTTTCATAAAATTTTGGTTTTTCGAAGTCGTGCATCAATATAAAAATGAGTGCGTGCAAATAATATGCGGAAGGATAAAAAATAAAGTGAACAGAGACTACACAAAAACTTTTAATATTAGAAAAAAGTTATTCTAGTTTCGACAAAGTAATTGACTCAATTATGTAAATTATTTAAAATAAAGACAACAAATTAACGATAATTAACCATGATAATGAACCACGCTATATTTTAAAAAGCCTGGAAGCGAATGTACTTCACTAGTTTCTCCTTATCGAGACAATTATTTTAAATTGCGTCGGTATATTTCATTAGCTTTTTTAAATGAATTTTAAAAATAAACACGACTTAAAAAGCATTAAAAAGATATTAAAAATATTAAACCATAAATCTGCAAAAATATTAAGGAAATTAAGTTGTCTTGGTGCCCAAGGCAATTTCTATTTAATATTTCAAGTACGTAGGTAGTAAGGATGTATACCTATCAACAAGCTTGAGTTTGAATTATAATTTTTGTATTGTAAGGAACCCCTACCCATATCCCTTTGGTTTAAAAGGGCAAGATGGATTCCAAAAAAAAAACTTTCTTATGCAATACCGGTGCAGGGCGGACACTTAGAACGGAGTTATCCGGATGTTCCGTCAGAAAACATCGTCACTATAGTAATTCCTTGTATCAAAAAATATTGCAAGCAGATTTTATTTTAATATACATTTGATAAGACCCATGAGTGCAATAAGGTTTGCTGTGGCTGCTGCTTGATAAAATATGAAGAGAAAGCCCGAACTCAATCTATTACAAAGCGTTTCTGGAGTTAAAGCCTATAGCGATCCTTTTGATCAGTTGGTACTATGAATTATAGCACTAATTGTTAGAAAATTATAATTAATTATTTTTGTTGCCAAAATAACTTTAATTGTTCCGACGTAATAATCACATTTGTAATTAATTGAAATTAAAACATAAAAGTTCCCAAACATTGTAACTTCTTACGTATTCCTGCTAATTAAAAAAGTTATGTTTTAACATTTCATTTTTATGTGGGTATCATTACATTTTGTACCACTTTAATTACTACTTGTGCGTTCTTCGTTATTGTTACTAATTAATATTATGAAGTAATTCAAAAACAAGTCGTAATTTTTATAATCAAAATTCTTGACCCAATTTAATAACTAAAGTTTATTGATTTTAGAAAAAAAAAAATAAAATATATATCAGCGTAAACAATTATTGTAAAACCGTACGACATTATTATTTGTCTGTTCATTACTTTAAGAACTGCATTAAAATTGAGTGAAGTTTCATGTTGATCCATACATTTTAAATCCCCAAACTGGTCATCTGCCAGAACAGCCGTGTTGCGTGTCCTAAAAAAGGTAATTAAAAAACTTAATTCGGCTAATATGGAAGGCAGAAGCTTTCACCGACGAAATGAGAACCTAAATATTTATTTTTGTTAAAAACTAATTTTCATTTTAAAAAGTCAAGATTAGCATATTTGAAAAGAAATTTATTTGCAACATCCATTATAGAGATGAAATTTAAAAAATAACTTCGGGTGATATAAAAAAAAAGATTGGAGATTTCCTTTACACCTGAAAGTTATTATTCCGAGATAAGAATTAGGAAATAAGACCTTTCACACCTTATACAACATAAAACATCAAGGCGATATCCATAAAAAAGGGAAATTGCTTGCATACTTTCCCCAAAAATTAAAGCTTCCGTTAAACTGAAGTTTTTTTATATTGAAGAACATCAACAAAGACGTGGAATGAGTTCAAGAAAAAATGATAAATGCATTAAAATAAATATTACGTATGGAAAATGTCCAACGCTATAATTATGTTCTCCGTTAGAACAGGAAACAAGTTATGGCTTCTCCTCAAGCTGCAACCCCGTAATAAGATTTCTTATGTTATCACTGAAGACATTTTAAAGTGGGAATAGGTGTAATAGATATTAAAACCATCAAAAAGTTCCCCGAAGTTAGATATTCAATCGCATTCGGAATAAGCATACACGATTACAGTTTTCTCGAAAAACGAATCAAAATGTTATAATGTTGTAGTATTGAATGCACATACGATAATGTCTTCATGAAAAATTTAAAATCAAAATGCTGACGCGAAGAGTACAATTTTTGCATTTATTATTCCAAGAGCCCCTATTTTAAATATGTTCTTATTAACGTTTTCTATATTACCATTCTTATACGTCCATACTTTACATCGAAACCTTTCAACAATTCCTCTTGTTCTTCGAGTATACTTGTACACTTTTACCCTTTCGATTACTTTACCACTAAGCACCATTTCCCAGTTACAATTTTCCCTATGATTAGCTTGCACTTGGTTTTCTTTATATTCGATTTCAATTTATTGCACCCTTAAAATGTAAGGACCCCTTAATTTTGTATTAATAATAATCCACGTAGTACTACGTCGAAATTTTTTATAAATAAAAAAAATTAATGTCAAAGATAACAGTTTTCAAAATAGATGTACTTATATTAAAAAATAAAAACTGTTTACGTTTAAAAACTTTCCCGAATCTGTTGAACCACATCAAGTGTTTACCTATAATAAAAGGTAAGTGTTTAACTCCGAGTGGTGATAAATGAATTTTTTATTACGTAAGACCTATAAGTTGCATAGAAACTTTCAAGCAAAATGTTTCAGTAAAAGCTTCTTTATTTGAAAAATATATTAGTGCTACTATTGCCCAAGTTGTTTTTTTGATTTTAAAACCTTTATATTACATTACTTTCGTATATTTTTTGACTGGAACGCGATTCAACAGCCCTTGGTATTTAACTATTATCTCAGTCAATATTTGGTGAGACATTTTAAAAACTAGTTTGGTCATTAATCAAAGTTGGAAAAGTGTAAATGATAAAGCATCGTGTAATCTCGAACATTAACTCGACAAAAAATAAAGTTTAGTGAGAGTCGAAATTCGATTGCACATGAAAATATGAACCACTGGGTATTTTTTTACGTTTGATGTAATTTTCGTTATGAGAAAACATCGCTAGATATATGAAGTTATTTACAATAAAACGAAATATAAATTACCTCTGGGTAATGAAGAATAAATTACAATGACAATAAATCAAAATTTTAATACAAAACGTCGGTATTTATTACAACGGCAAATTATTATGTTTTTATAATACTTTATTAGCAATAAATGTAAAATATACCATTTCATTATTAAAAATACGTAACAATAGCCGATAAAAGCATCACTCATTAGTAGTAGAAGAATGCGGGCGTCTAGACTACATGCACAAAAAATAATAAATACTTTTCGTACGCGTTATGTGCATCCTATCAAATACTATTATTATAGGGATCGCACAAATTGAAGTTTATCTGGTGCGCCTCCCCAAGTACATATTGAAATTTATACTTCAGTAGTTAAAGCTAAAATTGAATTAGTACGCTACAATAAGTAATTGGCAGGTAATTATCAACCACACTGTTAATTAAACTTTGTAGGCTTCCCAGGTTTGAATTATTTGAAGAACCCACCAGAGAATTAGTAGTTGTCTCCTTAGCAAGGGTGTATAAAGCAAAGTTTCCGAATGCGATAAAGAAAGGTAAACTCCCTTTACATGTAACTGACGTTATATAAAAATAATTAAAAACATTCGATATGTAAATATTCGATAATTTAATAGAAGCAATTTCAGACGATCCTTATACATTCGTACTAATCAGATAAGTCAATACAAATTTACATTTTGTATGTCGAGTCAACACTATTCAAGGTATTTGTAAACCAGTACACTGGACAATTAAGGAAAAGTAAGTGCAATTCAACTTCTGATGTAGGCTGGAAACAACTTGCTTAAATAATAAAAAATCAGATTGCATAAATATTATCAAAAATACCACATCGCATGATAGTATAATAAATTTTTATAATGGAGATTTTAACTTTAATGTTACCCACGGACACTTCGCCTTTTTTCTTAAGTAATTCATTTTTTTTAAATGTATATTGTATACAAATTACGATTTACATTATTATCTCATTTAACAGTTAATAATATCTAATTACCACATATTACGTACATAATATTTAATAAAATTATCTAAGAACATTGGATCGTTGGAATTTTAAGAGCTAAAAACGCTGTTAACTTTCTATTATTCAATAAATTGTTAACATTAATAATAATTACATGCTTTTAACAGGATAAATACAATAACGGAAAAATCACTAAAATATTCAGCGTTATTTGTTAAAATCGGTAAAATGCAAATTTAACACACGTAGGTGTTAACTGTAGGGCAATGCTGTAACCTTAAATCATATCTTTACACCTACTAATTTAATAATTTACACACAATAATTACAGATTCCAATTACTCGTTGAACATGAAACAAAAAAGATTGGGAGTGGTACGAGATAACTTCCATTCTTTTTTTAAATTAAATAATATGTTATCAAAACTTTTCGACAATGTAAAATATATGCAGCAATAAGATTCTTTTAAAACAACCCGCAGAAAATTTGTATGCCCATCGCCATCAATTAAATTCTCTGCTTGTTCTTATATCAACCATTTCTCATTCTAAAAAGCCATTTAAAAGTTGCGTAATCAAGTTCAATTTGGTAAGAATGACTCGAAAACCTCGAAATTGAGGTTTTTACTGCTAAATACGAGACTGTTAGTTCTGTCCGAGGATCTGCTAGGTAATAGAATCCTAATGATAGAGTCTGATGCGAGTTGGGAAGGACGACAACGGCAAGAGCTGGAATTTTCTTATCTTTCCATTAGATGAAAGATAGAAATACTAAAAATATAATTCGAATTTCGATGAAAAATTATAGTGAGACCGTTGTCTTTAATTTATTATCGGTATTTAACCGTTGGCGTTTTACCTGCATTATAATTAATTAACCAACTCCAAGATTTAAATAGTAAATCTAACAATTTATTGCTTCTTTAGTTAAGCATATAACATTAGATAGTTAGATAAAGCATAATATAATAATACACATTCTTTCATAAATCTAGCAAAATTTATATTTTAGCCGCAACGAAAACGGTACAAAATTGATCCATATCAAAAGGTCCTTTTTAAATAGATTCCCGGATCATTAATAGTTTTTCCTCTGTATCCCGCTTGGTGGTGTTAAAAGGTTTCTCGCCAATATAAACTTGATCACCCACAGATGTGGATTTAAGCAAGTACAAGATACGTTCCATTAGCTTCCCGAAAGAAAGAGTTTTGGATTTTAATAATTTAAGAAAAGTAAATCCCACTAACCAATCTTTTAAACCCACAAACATACCTATACTGGTTTAGTTAACCGTTGCCTCACATTTACTGTATGCCGAAGAGCTATTGTAATGCTAGAGAAACATCTGCATGTTATTTTGTGTCCAAACCTCAATGTCGCTACCTCAAAAGGAAATAAAATAATAAAATAAGATTAACAATTTATTAAACCACGCACAATCGTAGGTTTAAGAATTTTTGGAACTTTCATGCGTGTAATTTTATTTAAATTATTTCAACAAAATACGCAATACTTTGAAATCCCTTGGACAAAATAAAATAAAACAAAGTTATTTTTACAAGTAAGTCAACTTTCCGAGTTTATGCAAATCATCTTTTGCCATCGTCGAGATCTTTTCTTTATTGTAATCAGTTGCATGTAGAAATAACCGTTGAACAACGCATTAATTAATTACAAGGTAGCAATAGTAAATCATGTTTCGTCAGTAAAACATTTAACAGGTAAATTAGAACATTAGCTAATGTGGCGCCTAATCCTATGTCTACTTCTATTGTGACATTTTGAAACTGGTTTCGTCAAATCGCACTGTATAATTATAAATGCAACAAATTAAAGATTCCGACGCCAAACATTTTTTTACCATCATTTGTCTCTTTTATACCTTCAACATTTTTCGAACCTCATCGTAACTACAGAAGCCAGCACGAAAATTTATTAAAATGTATAAATTATTACATGGATTTTGAAGTATTAATTACATCAAATTTAAATATTTACAACTTAAAGTAATGTGATACATGTAAATTTTGTACTAGTTAGAAACTACTTGTCAAATAAATTTAAAAAGCCATACAACAATTCCTAAAAGATCACTTCACCTGATCTACTATTTCTAATATTACTATAAAATACTGAACACTTTCGAGATCCGGCGGTTCGGATGCAGTAGTTAATCTTGGCCAGTCATAAGATTACAAAGAATTTATTGAATTTATACATTATTTCAAATTGTCACAACATATTCAAGATTTATGATTATATAAAAGTTATTTTAATTAAAAACAATATTACAATTATATTATCAATTTTCTGTATTTCCATCACGTGTATGTTGCACCATTCGACAGTTCCAATTAAAAATTAACGGTGAACAAAACATAACCTGAGGTGTAACCTTATTTGTCATTTGAACTTATTAAATATTCAGTTTCAACGTCCTTGCAAAAAATATTTTACATGCCAAATAAAATATTGATTTTCAAATTTTATTCCGTAGGAGTTGAAAAGAAATTATGAAACATAAGTGCTCTATAAATTGCTATATTTCTACATGCAATAAAAATTTAAAAAATATATCATTACAGGTAAAACATAAAATGTATTACTGTGTATTACAGCGACTTGACTAATTATTGCTAAGAACGTAATTAATTGGAAAGCTAGCATACATAACAATATCATTATTATTGCTTAGGTAGCCGGAACCAACACAAAACGTTTCCAGTATTTTTAAGTGTTTAATTTTATTATTGCGTATACGAAGTTGAAAATGAAGCAGCCCTCTGAACACGAGCAAATGAATGCAACGAAAATTTAAACAATTTTATCATTTGCTTTACAACCGATTGATTATTATCAGTACGGCATATGTTAATAAGGGATTGTGAGAAACATGGAGGGGAATTAACTTACATATATTTCCAACTCCCTAATTCTGACTAATACAAATGATCAAGAGATTATCACTTTATATCGTTAATACCTACTACCTACGACTCAATACGGAACAAGGGACGAACAGATTGAAAAAATCAATCTTTAAAACATTTGTTGATAAAATTTGCCAGATGAAATCTTCCAGTGGAATAATCATGCGGTTAGTCGTTTACAAACATATCCATTAAACATTTAATTTTCACTAAGAAACTTCATTAC
Organism: Cantharis rufa; assembly: GCA_947369205.1. Taxonomy (NCBI): domain Eukaryota; kingdom Metazoa; phylum Arthropoda; class Insecta; order Coleoptera; family Cantharidae; genus Cantharis; species Cantharis rufa. The sequence continues at coordinate 36,799,196 of OX376303.1, forward strand.
CCAACTTCCCTTTAGAAAGTTGGAAATGGATACCGTGTTTCAACTTAGGTAGGTACCTACAGCAAAATATTTCACATATTTTTTTGATTTTTTGATAAATAAATATATTACAGATTATTTAAAATGTATTTAAAAAAATATTTCAATCATACACAGTTAGAAATATTTTGTAAAAATTAACAAAAATGAAGAAGTCACTTGTTTGCAGTGAATAACAACAAAATATTTTAGTTAACTTTGCATTTCTAAAGATACACATTATTGTTAAATCCATAGAAGTCAATTTGACACAAAATATTGTAAAATGGACATATTTTTAATGTTTATATTACTTTCTGAGAGTAAACTAATTGAATTTTACAAAAAATTTTGTCAATTATAATAAAATTAGTGGCGTTATTATTGACTCTATTTGTTGTTGCCGATTTAACAAAAAATAAGAGTGTACCTGTGGAAACTCCATTTTTTTGTTATTATGACAAAATATTTCTAACAGTGTATTATAGTAAAAATTATTTAAGAAATCGTCAACAAATTGTTTAAATAATTTCGAATTCGAATAATAAAAATTCAAAAATATCTGACTTCATATTGGTTAAAATTTAATTTTGTGTATTGATATTTAATAAAATATTATATAAAATAATAATATTTAATCAATATTATATTGGGCTGATATAATATTTCATTAACAAATTTTGAACAAAATTAAGAAGATTCTGACTGATAGCGATAATATCACAGATACAGAAAAGGTAACAGTGAGAAATAAAGAGAGAATTAGAAAACGTATCGTTTAGTTTCAATAGCGCTCTGTTCATGACCTGATCTGGTCAGGTGTCATTGAAACGTCGTGTAGATCACATGGTAAGTAAGATAGTTTTGCCATCCAACTTGAAACAACTGGGTAATCTGTCTTGTTTTAAACAACTAATTATATAAATTCCTTCAATTTTATGTCACTCTGATAATAATTTCGATTTCGAGACGGAAACCTCGAAAACCGGAAAATGCGAGGCCATGGAATACCCCCAGCTGAGGAAATTTTGTACACGTTTGTTTAATTTTGAGTTGCCAATAAATATATATTACAAATTTAATATTCAGTCGCTATGGCATAATAGTGCAAATAAAAACAATAATATGCCAACATTAAACCGTTTAATAATTTAAAAAGCAATAAACACATAGTTTTGGTTTATTAAAATCAATTTACCATATTATAAAATTTTGTACCTACCTAAAAATTGTCAGATAGAAATTTATAGCTTTTAAAATATTTTAATAGTTCTGAAGATGAGATTAGATCACCGTAAAAAAAAGTTCTCTGAAAATTTATATCACCCAAAATTTAAAATATGTTGATGGCTACCTAACAAAGAAACTAATTACACAATTGCACACTAAGGTAATAAAAAACACAAATTGCTTAATTATCTTTAACATTTTCAAGTCTAAATTTAGAAGTAAAAAATAATCTTTAAGTTACATGTTTTTCAAAACGACAATTAATATGTAAATATAATACTTATATTACATTATACCTACTACATATTATTATAATACAGATAGCATTTCATTTTATCATTACTATTTTTTCGGTAATTCTTGTATATGAAATGTATTTACTATATGTAATAATTCCGATAATATCTTGGTATTCAGTTATTAAATTTAATACATTTTATATGATAGAAGAATACAAAACGACGACGATATAGTAAAATTTAAATTTTCTGCATTGCGGTCATAAATTTTCAGGTAAAATATGCACTAAATGTCCAATTTGCAACATAATTTTACTATATAATTAGTAAGGTTGTCCTTGCAATATATTTTAATGGATTTTAAACTAAAAAAAAAAGTAGTTCCAACATTTTAGTGATTTTTTTCCTATGGTGTTTGACCTTGGTGGTTTTTAAATTGGCCAGACTTATATAAATGTAGAGTAACTCAACCGGAGATCACACCAACTCACTATTTTATGGGGTTTATTTTAGTGATTTTTATAATATATAAATGTACCTGAGCATACACTGATATACAATCCTTTTTTTCTTCTATTTCTCATAATATTGACGCGACAGAATATCAACTCATATTCATTTATTGATATTGAAAATTACTCACATAGATAATATATAGGAAAAATATGATAACATTGTGCAAAATAATATTATGTTGTTGCAAACTGCTTTTGCAGTTACAAACTGTACATACATACGTACAGTACAAAAATAAATCTCATGAGAACGTAGATAATAAAAGTGAGTGCAGAAAGTATTCGTACACCTGAAAATTTCAAATTAAAAACATGCTCGATCCTTTCATATATTTATTGTGGTGAAATCAAAGTTTTATAAATTATTTTTAAAATTGCTCATTGCTGAAAGGAATGAGAACATTTTTAATTTGAAATCATGAAACGTAAAAATACTTTCTGCACTCACTGTGTATCCAATATTAAAAATATTAAATACTTTATCTAGTGTTTTTTTCAATTTTTTTTATTTTTGATTTAATATATAGTGACATAAAGCATAAAATGTTAGTCACGAAAAAGTTCCACTTTATAAGCAGATGTGACCCCCATAAACAAAAATGTACACTCTGGAACAAGAAAAATCGATACAGAATAACACTACTGTCAGCAATTAGTCACACTGATCGACATTTGAAAAATAATTTAAAAATTCTAATAGGGAAATACATAATAATATATCTAAAGTTCCATAATATGGACAAAAACAATAATGGAAACAAAAATAAGAAATGCAAAAAATGAATCTGTGTTAATAATAATAAAAAGCACACAACATAATGTTGTATTAATTTAATTTTTAGATCAACAAATGGGCGTTACTTTTTAAGTAATCGATTAAGCATGTTAATGAACTATAACAACTTCAAGTTTTATAAACATTACGCTAAAATTAAAGTCTCAACTATGAGTCGTCGTACATTTTAATTAAATGTAAATATGCATTTAAAAATAATACTGAAGTCATTCATTATAAGAAATTTAATTATAATTTAAAACAGGAAATTAGAAGTGAGTGTCAAAAGTGTTATTTAATTATAGCGAAATATAATTCTTCTCTTTTTTTAATTCCATCAATCTTTTAGCATTTACAACTTGATTTATAAAAATTCTGCATTAAATATTGCATAAACTTGTATTTGATAAGCATAAAATATAAAATTTAAATATCTGGTTCGTAAATAAAATGTAGTATCCTTGGGTATAAATTATTTATATTATCAACACTGTTTTGAAAACCCCTCTTTTCAGTTTTTGTGATTAAACCGACACTTTAATTTGAATTTTTAACGTATTGCTAATATTTTAAACTTAGTAGGTGTATAAATCCCGCGAGATTCGAGATAAAGTCGCCCTTAACCGCGCCCCAGATCCACCGTAACAACCCTCACCTTCGTTGTAACTAGATCCACATCCGGAAAATTCGAATACCCCAAAATTTTTCTTTAAGCGAATTAGATGAAAAGACCAACTTTAAATTTGTTTGTAAACTTGGTTTTATTTAATCAAGTCGTATACACACGCGTAGTTGTTTTTTTCTTCTAAATGCACTTTGTACTAGAAATATTCAACATTCCCAACATCCAATGATTGGTATCTTTACAAGTGTTCAACATATTTACACAATCAACCACATAAATTACATATATCACTTGCTCATTGTAAAATACATTAAAATGTTGTAGATGCTGCTCTTCACATCTACAGTTATTGAATTTTAGTTGTTTGTAAACCCTCAAACAAATGTGTAAATATTAAAAAATTGTTTGTAGTTCCTATTAGATAATAATTATTAGATAGGAGTTACGATTAATGGAAATATAAGTAAATAAAAAAAACTCACCACTAATTCTCCTCATTTTGGTATGTAATCAAGAAAATCCTATAATTTAATATAAATGGTCCAAATAATATACAGTGTATTTGCTACACATCATAACTTTCCAAGTTCAAAAACACAATTCACTTTTGATTAAAAAAATAAAGCAGTCGCATTGATACTATTACAAAAACACCGTAATTCACCCATCCGGGGAAGTAACAAACACATTCGCAGAATGCCAGCAGTACACAAATGTTTAGCGATCCCAACAAGGCCGAGGGTCCGCCAGAATCACGAAGTTGAGACAGCGCGGTTGCGTACTTCCCAGTCCCCTCTTCAGATCGCATTACGATATCTCGCCTAAAGATTATGTTACCCGGAATGCCTCGATCAACTACCAAAGGTTAAAAGTTCCACTTTTATTGCACGATATAATTTTGATTAAGTACAAAAAAAATTAAACATAAATTCAAACTATCCTTCGCATTTATCGATGCTGAAGAACAAAACTTTATTGATTATTATACATAGTTTTCTACTTTAAATATTATTGATCTTATAAAATTACAGTAGGTACATTTGCATAAATATCAAAAAAAGCATTAAATGTAACTGTGTGACTTGAGCCATGCAAATTTATCCAATATATAATATTATTGTTCAAGTTTTTACATTGCCTACTTCATATTTAATTAAGTACCTAAAGGGCAGATTTTACAATAGTTAAATAACCACGGTATTGTTACCAACAATAGTAAATTATACTGGGAATAACGTTATACCAGGTTTATCCAAAAACACTTGTAAAATCGAGCTTTAGTATTTTCCGGTAATAATTAGTCTATCGACCGTTTAGGTTCAAAAGTTCTCAAAAATTGTGCTAATATAAATTAAAATAAGCTTTGAAATCGTTTATGAAAGATTACCTTTTAATTCTTGATTTTGGAACCTACAATTGAGAATTAAGTCAATCCGTTTAACTCCAACAGACCTTCATGCTGAAGTCTACCTAATATCTTAATATCCTACTTTATATTCTAATAGATATTTTCGATACAAGTTAGGAAAACTAACATATTTCCATTCAAGGCGAAGTTTTACGATCGAGGCCGAAGGCCGAGATCGTAAACCGAAGCCGAGAATGGAAATAGATAGTTTTTCACGCGTATCGAACAATATTTTTTCTAATTATGTTTCAAAAAGAACCGATAACATACTTTTTATACCTAAATTAAAATGAATTTACTAAAAAATACTTTATGAAAATAGAAACATACTTAAAATTTAAATTTTTTTGGTACCAACCGTGGGTGCGGTTGGTACCCACGCTGTGGTTAGTTAGTTAGTAATATCAGGTTTAAGGTGGCAGTTACAAATTGAATAGGTTAGTGAACACACGTTTTTTTTAATTTATAGTTTTACAATTTGTGTTTTTAGAAAAAATGTCTTCTGATATGTCGGAATGTTCGGATGTTGAGTAATCTGCGGCATTGGCGATTCTAGCTCTAATCCCACAGAAATCAAGAAGCAAGTATGAAAAAGCATATTTGCAATTCGACACGTGGTGCAAAGAAAAGCTAGTGAAAAGCATCACGGAAGATGTTTTACTTGCTTACTTTGAGCAACGAGAAGATTGATCCGGGTGCTGTGAACACATTTAATAATTGTTCAAATGTAACGGTTAATGTTTATTATAAATAAAGCAGATTTGTGTTTCTGACTATTTCTTTCTTTCCCGCATACTTTTGGAAGTGTGCGGAAAAAAACTACTTTTCCGCACACTTCCACACACTTTTGAATATCACAAAGTAAGACTTTTTGAAACATAATTAGAAAAAATATGTTTTTGTTCTTCTAGCAAAAATCGTTTTGTTGGCCCAATAGAAAACTAGTTCCTTCAACCAATATTTTTGTTTTTGGCACCAACATTTTTTAATATAGCAGCAGTAAACATCGTTGTTTTTATAGTTAAATCTTTGCTACACCGACAAATCAATTTTTCGAGTGTAGATTTAGTACAAACTGGCCGGGGGCCACTTGATGATATTCAAAAGTGTAATTTCAACATTTTAATATCGGAAAGGGAAAATAATAAGTTTTTGATTATATACATAAATATTAACCCTGCGTTTTACCTCTAAGTCTTTTAAGGAACAGTTGAAATTTTAGATGTATGTAAAATTTAACTACCCTCAGGTCAGACCGCCTTAGTAAAAGTTCTTGTTATTAAGTTTTTTATTTGCTGTTTTTTTTTTGATTTTTATGTGTGAAATCAAATTTTTAATTGTTTCTTTAAAAGTAATTTTCATTTCGTCCATTTAAAATTTACGGTCCCCGTTACCTAATACCTGTTTTTTAGAAAATCTAATGGAAATAATGTAACTTTCAGTTTTCAAAATATAAGTATACATAGTGTTTTCAGCTAACACTGTTGATATATTTTTTGTTTGAAGAGTAATTCCATAATAATCTAAATGTGATCGGGCTTTTTTTCTTCAATGCATTGCTATATTATGAATTATTATTAAAAAATTGAAAATACATAGTTACAATTTATTTTTTAATTTCCAAAAAACAAAAAGGTCATAGGCATTACAGATGTAAAACCGCTCTGCATTATAATGTCTATAGATGTGAAATAATAAGAATATAATTTGATACTGCGAAAAACTTATTATTTGGCTAGAAAACGAGTGCTGTCTGTAAAAGACCCAGAAGTCAAACGACGGCGTTAGCCAATATAATATGAGGTAAGACGTAGGGTTAATAATGTTGATACGAATATTTTCGTAAAAAGTAATAAAAAAAATATACAAATTATAGAAATATTATATTAGTAACAATATTTTTGTTTTTCTAAATTTTCCAAATTGATTGACCTAAACTTTATTACATGTACTTGAACTGAAATTTCTTCGTAACAACGATCAAAGATAGTGCAACATTTATATGTAAAATTTTATATCTTTGTTGTCTTCATTATTAAGTGCATTTTGATTGCGATTTTATATCGCGATGAAATGAAAATAATAGTTATTTGTTTAAGTAGGTAGTAAAACCACTTTTTACCTAGTTAAACATAACGAATCACCATTCGTTTGGTATTAAATATTATTATTAAAATTATATTTTATGTCATCGTTATAACCAACAAATTTGATGTTATACAAATTACACTCTTAGCAAATGAAAAAGAGACGCTGCAGGGGGTCACACATAATCACTACTAACGTGTATTTTTCAACTTGAAGCTTAAAATTACATATACAAAATTTTCAATAAATTCTACTGAAACTATTATCAGCTTAACGAAAAACTAATAATCATGAAAAAAATTAAATAAAAAAAATGTATGTATCATTTGACACAATTTGAGTACTCACTCGGTAGTGAGAGTAGAGTTTGCATTATATGATGTTTTATGGAAGGGGGTGTAGTAGGGTGTGATTTGCGAAAGTTTTAGTTTTTTAGTTTACTGAAGCGCACTTCTGATTGATTGCTTTTATAAATTAATAACTAATTAACGGTGCATCAAGCAGAAATATGGCAAAAGACTTCGTCTTTTTCCCGAGTTCTTCATCTTGAAATATCTACGGTATAATCAATCAAATTTTTGATTTGTTATTTTAAATTTAAATTGCGGTTGTCTGATTGGTCACTTGATTAATTTGATTGGTTATAACTATATTTAGCCGATGGATATCTCTAGATGAAGAAATCGAATATTAGAATTTCATCTTCTATCTGAGAGTAGAAGTACGGGCGCTACTTTTGATAAAAAAAATATCGTCACTCTCTGCCGCAATACCTCCAATCACCAGCACACCAAATTTTGTCCGGAGATACGATGACATAATGTTCATTTTTGTTATCTATTGTGGTAGCCTTAACAAAGATATCGGTAGCCCTGGCAAAGATATCTATATGTATCACCCCCTACCCTAAATCTATCTATAAAAGTTTTTTTAACAAAATCTAAAATGAAAAAAATTTTTTATTTTTGTACGCCACTGAATTTTTTCCAAAATTTTTATATACGTCACATAATACCGTAAGAAGTCACAAATAAAATTTCTCCAAGATTGGTACAACAAATTTTTTCGGTCATCTAGCGGATTTTTCGAAAATAAATTTTTGTAAATTACTGACTGTCGATTTACTGATTCTGAAAACATTTGCGAAAAAATTTAACAAACAGCCTAAACTTGGTCGCTACCTAGTGGCAGAACCTTTTACTTATAAAGTAACGTTCCGTCAGTCCGTACGACGATATTATAAAATATTTCCCACCGAACCACCTATTTTTGTATTCTAAAATTAATTGTTACAAGCCCTAAACTCAATTCTTATGCTGCACTCGGTATACAAATCAACATTAACCTAATTTTGACACATATGTCACAAAATTATGACGTTTATTAAAATTTTGAATATATTGTTTTATTTTTGCCAGCCATCTGACCAATTCTCACAAAAAATATATAAATTAAGATTTCAGTTAATATTTTCTATAATTTTTCTGACCTGCCTCGCCCTGTTACAATTGGCTCGGTTTGTTTTCTCACCAATACTTATACTTTCAAAGCTCCATCGACACACCAAATTTTAGCTGAATCGGTTAAACATTTCCGGAGATACGACGACATTTTCATTTTTTTAAATTTATTTTATTGTGGTGGCCCTGGTGAAGATTTCTCTGGCAAAACCTTATTTTCACCATTCCAGCCCACGAGGCATACGTCCAATAAGTTTGATTGCAATCGACGCAGAAATGCCGGAGAAAATCGATCGACAAAAACTTTTTTCATGTTTTTGACAAAAAAGTTAATTTTATTTTTTTCATGTTGCATTACTGATTTCTATCGAAGGATTACATATGCTCTCATATCCATTAGGATCAATGTACCTACGTACCAAATTTGGGTAAGATCCCTTCAGCATTTCTTGAGTTATTCACTCTTAAAGTTTCAACTTGGACAACTTGTGATTTTTGACAGACGACAGATAGAAGATTAATTTTACCTATTCTGGATAAAGCCTTTTAAGGCCTTTAAAATAACATATCGCAAGATAAAATATTTTTTTAAAATCCCGTATTATTTTCTTGTGGTGGCACTCCTGATTGATAGATCGCGACGAAAACCTTATTTTCACCTTTCCACCGTGAACCCTACCACCATACCAAATTTGGTCGTAATTGGTTGGATGGCTCGGAAGCAAATCGATCGACAAAATTTGACGACAGACAGACAGACAGACCGACAGACCGACAGACAGACCGACACAGAAATTTTTTTTTTACTTTTTGCAGATCTTTACGTTTCTGAACACGGTGATCTCGAAAATGCAAAAAAAAAAAGTTGAAATTTTTTTTCGATTACCATACCTCCAATTTTTTTTTAAAATTGATTGGAGGTAAAAACACAGGAAAGCGGACTCAAGAATTTTAATCGATTGATACGTGGTTTAAGTAGTGTAACTCGATATTAACCATATCACTATTGGAGAAAACCCAAAAAATGCATTTTAGTTCTGAAAAGTGTGTGTGCATTTTTTGGGTTTTCTACAATAGTGAAATTAAAACATGCTGGCAGACGAACACGGTATCAGGACATAAGGCTTCTTACTATACTTTGTATAGAAGACTAACGCCCAAGATCCAATATCTGTGGACTATGTAAAAAGTATCGGGAAACCACCTCGTTAATTAAATTCCTTAGTAAGTCATCTTGGCTTTAAAAATAAAAATTTCAAATATAACAGTAAGGTGCTATTAAAAAAAAATTAATAACTTTTACAATTTCAATCATTCACACGCACTTTTCGTAAACACACTTCATTCTAGTGAACGCCAACAATATTATATAGTCTTACAAAAATAAATTGCAACTAACAACACACTGTAAGCGTTTTAAGAAAGATGAGTCTTAAGGCCAGATTTTAAGCTTTATTTGGTCAATCTACCTTATAAAAACTGATATCCCAGTTCCCAGTTATACAACAAAAATACCCGGACACTCCTTAATAGTAACAATGTAAATTATACGTTTTAAAGACGTTTTTTGTTATATACAAATCGCCTTTACAGCAATAGTTATTACTAATATAATAAATGTCTAATAACTTATTAGACATTTCTTGTAGCAAATTTCATTGCCTTCAATTTTGTTACTATACATTTTTTTATTTTGGTGCACTCGTGCACCGTTTCTGACTGAGAGCGGCTTAAATGAGACTCTGTGAAATGCAAAAAATATTGTCATCTATATCTCCGTAACGGTGTGACGAAATAAAAAAATTAATAAGCATTTTTTCTTAGAAATTTTATTCTCTGCTATTTTGTTCATATACGAGCTTCATCCGAGATATAGATGATAATATTTTTGGAATTTTACAGAGTCTTGTTTAACCCTTTACGTATAGCCATGCTGCAGTTCTGCAACACACCATTCCACTTATTGAAATAAAAATATAGGAAAATCTGATAGATCGACTTTACTCGGTCTTGTACATTACAATATAGCATTTTAACGATTTGATAACAATTCAGCTAACTATAGGATGCTAAAAGGAGTATTTATTTTGCATTGAAGTGATGACCGTGTACATACGTTTCTCTCTATTTGAATTCGTTTAAAAAGGTTAATTATTTTTTGAAATAAATGGATTTTAATAATCAACAAATGGTTTTTCGAGAATTCAAGTATTTTCCTTTTGTTGGACTGATTTTGTTTGTTTTGCATTCTTACAACAGATACTTTTTTTAGAATAATAAATACTTTTTTGTATTATTTTTTCCTTTATTAATACCCCATTTTCCACCTAATATCTAAATATTAATAAAAATTAATGAATAATAATAAATTATATATATATTTATATTTTATATTATAATTATTTAATATTATAATTATAAATTATACCCCCCCCCCGAAATTATTTATCAATAATGGGATAACCCTAATGTGACTTTTTTTTAAATTGAAAATATTTTTTTCTTTAAAAAATTGTTCAACATCTTTAAGAATAATTTGTAAAAATTTCAACCCATTATTCGTAGTATTTTTTTTGTTATATGGTTTAATCTGGTCAGGACGTAAGCCAAAAATCTTTCAATTTATTGTCGGCAACATTTACATCTGTTGTATTTGTATACCAACGTTTTTACTTAAATTTTATTACTTTTTAAAATTTTGAAAACAAAATTTTTTAAAATCTTTATTTATAGGTACATAAAGGGTTTTCTAATAAGAGGTTTCATTTTGAATAGCCCGCTATTTTTGCAGCTGTCACTTTTGAAGCTCTCATCTTTTGAAATTTGACAAGTAAAACCTACGCCATTATTCAAATTTTCAACAAGACAGCGCTACCTGCCACACAAGCAACGAAACCAAGATTTTCGCAAGAAAAGTTTCCTGACCGTGTTATTTCTATAAGACGTGATCACAATTGGCGACCGAGATCTTGTGATCTCTTCTTGTAACACCTTTAGACTTTTTTCTTTGGGGCCATGTGAAGGATAAGATCTATGCCAATATGCTCCACAATCGATTCAAGAACTTACCCTAGTGGAAATATTTCTCTGAAAACTCTGAATTAGACTTTTGCAGAGTTTCTCAGAGTTCATAAGACTTCTGCAGACTTTGTTTTACTTTTTCAGAGAAATATTTCCACCAGGGTAAAGATGATTCGTGAAGTTATCGAGGACATACAGCCGCAAATGTGCAAATTGGTCATGGAAAATTTCATGAAAATTATATGATGCTGCAAGCGTAGCAGTGGCGGCCATTTGACTAATATCGTTTTCCATTGTTAATGGCATACCTTCCTCTTTACAAAGAAATAAACATCCACTGATTTCTCGTAAAAAATACTCGTTTTTTTTAATATCAAAATGAAACCTCTTATTGGGAAACCCTTTATAATTGCGGTTCGTTAATGGCCAGTTTTCAGTCAGTTTTCTATTTTCTATGCCCTAGTAAACATCTATTTGTGCTAGACTTTTATTTTTTAATATTTTTCAATTATTTTAAAATGCGGAGTAAAAGATAACTCGAAACCTAGACTGAAAGATTAAGGTTTTGTTTTGTTTAAGCCAAAAGTCCACATTCCCGATAAGTTGTATTTATTTTTTTTTTATTTAATATTTTTTTATTTAATATTTTTATTTAATATTTAATTTAAATATTTTTCTTATTTTTTAAATAAATAGTACATAATAATATGTAGTACTTTATACTTTTATTTTTTATTCTGAATTTCAGTTTCCTTTATAGTTTAATAAATTAGCTATTTACTTTTTTAAATTTTTTAAAACCCCTCCCGAAAATCTAGTCTAAATACGGCCCTGATGTCGCTGTCAGTCAATAAAAAAATGTATAGGAACAAACTTAAACGCAATCAAATTTGCAACATGAAATGTCTAATAAGTATTGCTGTAAAGGCGATTTTTTATTACATAAACATAAAACGTTTTCAAAATGTACAATTTACGTTGTTAATATATTATGCATGTAGGAGTGTCGGGATATTTTTGTTATTCACTGTATGTTAACATAAATCTCGATTATAAGGGCAGGGCTTGCATACAATACTACATAGTGTGTTTAAGGAGACTCTACTGTACTGATAATATATACAGTTACTCACATAAATATTCGGACACTCCTATGTTAACAATGTTAATTTGACGTTTTCAAGACGTTTTTACCTCCAATCAATTTTAAAAAAAAATTGGAGGTATGGTAATCGAAAAAAAATTTCAACTTTTTTTTTTTGCATTTTCGAGATCACCGTGTTCAGAAACGTAAAGATCTGCAAAAAGTAAAAAAAAAATTTCTGTGTCGGTCTGTCTGTCGGTCTGTCTGTCTGTCTGTCGTCAAATTTTGTCGATCGATTTGCTTCCGAGCCATCCAACCAATTACGACCAAATTTGGTATGGTGGTAGGGTTCACGGTGGAAAGGTGAAAATAAGGTTTTCGTCGCGATCTATCAATCAGGAGTGCCACCACAAGAAAATAATACGGGATTTTAAAAAAATATTTTATCTTGCGATATGTTATTTTAAAGGCCTTAAAAGGCTTTATCCAGAATAGGTAAAATTAATCTTCTATCTGTCGTCTGTCAAAAATCACAAGTTGTCAAAGTTGAAACTTTAAGAGTGAATAACTCAAGAAATGCTGAAGGGATCTTACCCAAATTTGGTACGTAGGTACATTGATCCTAATGGATATGAGAACATATGTAATCCTTCGATAGAAATCAGTAATGCAACATGAAAAAAATAAAATTAACTTTTTTGGCAAAAACATGAAAAAAGTTTTTGTCGATCGATTTTCTCCGGCATTTCTGCGTCGATTGCAATCAAACTTATTGGACGTATGCTTCGTGGGCTGGAATGGTGAAAATAAGGTTTTGCCAGAGAAATCTTCACCAGGGCCACCACAATAAAATAAATAAAAAAAAATGAAAATGTCGTCGTATCTCCGGAAATGTTTAACCGATTCAGCTAAAATTTGGTGTGTCGATGGAGCTTTGAAAGTATAAGTATTGGTGAGAAAACAAACCGAGCCAATTGTAACAGGGCGGGGCAGGTCAGAAAAATTATAGAAAATATTAACTGAAATCTTAATTTATATATTTTTTGTGAGAATTTGTCAGATGGCTGGCAAAAATAAAACAATATATTCAAAATTTTAATAAACGTCATAATTTTGTGACATATGTGTCAAAATTAGGTTAATGTTGATTTGTATACCGAGTGCAGCATAAGAATTGAGTTTAGGGCTTGTAACAATTAATTTTAGAATACAAAAATAGGTGGTTCGGTGGGAAATATTTTATAATATCGTCGTACGGACTGACGGAACGTTACTTTATAAGTAAAAGGTTCTGCCACTAGGTAGCGACCAAGTTTAGGCTGTTTGTTAAATTTTTTCGCAAATGTTTTCAGAATCAGTAAATCGGCAGTCAGTAATTTACAAAAATTTATTTTCGAAAAATCCGCTAGATGACCGAAAAAATTTGTTGTACCAATCTTGGAGAAATTTTATTTGTGACTTCTTACGGTATTATGTGACGTATATAAAAATTTTGGAAAAAATTCAGTGGCGTACAAAAATAAAAATTTTTTTTCATTTTGGATTTTGTTAAATAAACGTTTATAGGTAGATTTAGGGTAGGGGGTGATACATATAGATATCTTTGCCAGGGCTACCGATATCTTTGTTAAGGCTACCACAATAGAAAACAAAAATGAACATTATGTCATCGTATCTCCGGACAAAATTTGGTGTGCTGGTGATTGGAGGTATTGCGGCAGAGAGTGACGACATTTTTTTTAATGTAAAAATCGCTTTTACGGCAAAATTTTGTAGACATTTTTTGTTGGAAATTTCATTGCCTTAAATTTTGTTTATATACATTTTTCCATTTTGCTGCACCGTTTCCGACTGACAGCGACTTAAACAAGACTCGGTAAAATCAAAAAAATATTGTCATCTATATCTCGGAAACGGTGCATCATAGTAAAAATATGAATATGAAAGTTTTTCTTGTAAATTTCATTCTCTACAGTTTTGTTTATATACATTTTTCTATTTGGTCGCACCGTTTCCGAGATATAGATGATAATATTTTTTGGATTTTACCGAGTCTTGTTTAAGTCGCTGTCAGTCGGAAACGGTGCAAAAAAATAGAAAAATGTATATAAAGAAAATTTAAGGCAATGAAATTTCCAACAAAAAATGTCTACAAAATTTTGCTGTAAAAGCGATTTTTATATAAAAAAAACGTCTTGAAAACGTCCAATTAACATTGTTAACATAGGAGTGTCCGAATATTTATGTGAGTAACTGTACGTATGTTAAAACCTAATAAGTGTTCTAACACCCCTATTCTGTAACTCCTTCGTTATCATAACGAATTTCGTAAAGTTTGGTTTCGTTAACAATTTTGTAACGAAATTCGTTGAGAATGGTATTCTGTAACTACACCCTAACGAATTCGTTACGGGGTTCGTTCGTACGACGATCTGAACGAAAAAGCTAAGCGATTTTTTACGATTAATCACGAAGTTGTATTTGTATCATAATTCGGCTCTGTAAACAGTAAACATACAGTGGCTCCAACAATTATTAATACACCCCTATGTTAACCATGTAAATTGCACATTTTGAAACCGTTTTTTGACATATAAAACTCGCTTTTACAGCAAAACTTTTCAGATATTTTTTATTGCAAATTTTAATCTCTTCAGTTTTGTTTCTATACATTTTTTTATTTTCTTTCGCCGTTTACGAGTTACAGCGACTTGAAGAAAACTCTGTAAAATACTCCCATAAGAGCAATGTTAGTTTTATTAACTTTTTTACTTAGTTTTCTTTAAGTCGCTGTAACTCGTAAACGGCGAAAGAAAATAAAAAAATGTATAGAAACAAAACTGAAGAGATTAAAATTTGCAATAAAAAATATCTAAAAAGTTTTGCTGTAAATGCGAGTTTTATATGTCAAAAAACGGTTTCAAAATGTGCAATTTACATGGTTAACATAGGGGTGTATTAATAATTGTTGGAGCCACTGTATTTGAATTATTTGAATTTTGCTATTTTAGCGGCAAAATAATAACAATTATAAATTTTTCAAATTAATTGGAACTTGGTTAGAGTAAAATTCATAGATTTTCTTTTTTTCAGAATTATTCATTATAATTTACGTATTTACCTCAATTTATGTATGCTTAAAATAAAACCAAGTTATAATAAAATGTCCATCAGATGTTTAATATTTTCGGTAAAATTGCTTCTACAAGCCGACAAAGAAATAAGCAGATTTAAGGGTAATCTTTATTGCCTTGTTCCTCTAGTTATTTAAAACAATTGTTAACAAATGTGTACTTTCATGAGCGGTTTAGTGAACATTTACACTATTTTTACTTTTTATTTCAATTTCAATTTTTTATATTTTTTGCAATAATGACCGGGTTGAAAGAAAAGCGTTCTTCAAAGGTGACTAATGTGCAGAAAGCATTATACGTGCAATTTATGAGAAATAATGAAACTTTCCGAACAAAAAAAACCACGCCAAATAATGAAATGGGTTACTTGTATCTCGAAGATGTCGATGATTAATCCTTATATTGTCCCTAAAAATTACAATCTGATTTAGTGGGGGCCTGTCGGGGTAGGCAGAGCCTCATGAAGTCAAGTATCATAGTTCCGCAAAACTATAACTAATATTTTTTTAAAACTTCGAACTTGGGTTTCACAGGCCTGCCTCACCACCTAAACTTCTCACAAGCCGCCACTATTTACTAAATACGTATTGTACATAAAGAAACATGTACTGACCTTCTTATATTTTGCAGTTCTTCACCTGCTAGAATGATCTCTAACAATTGTGGATCCATTTGTATATTTTTAAATTGTTTTTGTACAAATATCTGTATTATAAACGTTTTACAATAATTATGTTCAATTAAAAAAGAATTAGCAAACCTTAAATTATTAGTTTATTAGCTCTTGAAATAATATTATATAAATAAATTATAAATATAGGAGCTAAGATAATAATAAAAACAAAATTAACCTTAAATTTAATCTGTCACTCGACAGATTAGCTCTCAACGAATTCGTAAAAATACGCAACGACAGCTTCAGAGCTTTCGTACAAAAATACGGTCATAACGAAAATGGTAACGAAGGCATTTACGAATTTCGAGGTTAGTGAATACCAACTAGACAACTTAACGAATTTTTAGGCGTAACGAATCGTAATCTCGTAACGAATGTGTTACAGAATAGGGGTGTAAGTCTATAACATAATTATACACCTTATTGTGTTCTATAAAATTAAATAATTTTACGTACAAGACTATGGAAAGTATAGCATATTGGGCAGTTTTTATCGCTGGAAAATGATACTTTGCAGCAATGCTTGTAATAAACTTGCATATAAGCGGTTATGATAGTGTATATAAACGTTACGTAATATTGCATATAAAGGAAAGCAATTTATAGGAATCGTGACCTACTATCTTGCTACGGCGGATGTTGATAAGATAAGATAAGATGCTGAAACTTATATTATATTCCAACCCGTTCTAAAAAAGTTAATGTTTTATTTAAAAGTGTAATTTTTGTTATCAGTTTATGTTTTTATTTTGGAAAGGACCTGTCTTGAACGTAAAGCTAGATACGGTGACTTGCTCGGAAAGTTACATTGCGGTTTCGTAAGCTATCAGAACGAGCGATTAGCGAGTATATTGCTTACTCAACCGCAATGTATAACTTTCTCGAGCACGACCGTAAATAGCTATAATAACTTCTTCGCTATAAATAATTATTAAATGCTATTTTTTTACATTGCTATGGATTTCTTCGTAGAATAGGTGCACATTGAAACAACTTTTCCGACGAATTTATTAACAT
The DNA here is from genome assembly GCA_947369205.1 of Cantharis rufa. Classification (NCBI taxonomy): domain Eukaryota; kingdom Metazoa; phylum Arthropoda; class Insecta; order Coleoptera; family Cantharidae; genus Cantharis; species Cantharis rufa. The sequence goes on from OX376303.1 coordinate 36,816,486, forward strand.
TAATTGCATAAAATAATTGCAACTTTATTTCACGGTCACACTTCATGCAACAACTATAATGGTCAAGAGCATTTAATAATAATATTAAAACAAGTAGTATAAAACTTATTCATTGTTTAAATGTCGTTTATGTACTATATGTATTTACACCTGCGTATTTTTGATTATACTTATTCATCTCGTGAAAAGTCCTTTAACCCTCAATAACTTTGTTGCTTTATATTTTTATGCGCGCATCGTGTAATGCGATAAAATGCAATGAATTACCTTCGGAAAATGTATAATATGCATGTGCAGGTGTGCCACTACCAAAGTTAAGCGTAAGCAAATTTGCTGTAAATATAATTTAAATATTAAATGTATGTGTGCATGTGACATTCCAGAAATTTTATTTGCTGATCTAAACAAACCTGAAAGACCCAACCACACAATACAATTTTCAGTCTGAACTCGGAACACCGTAAGCTACATGGCACGCTAATAATATTTTCAAAAGCTCAACTTTTATTTTAATGCAACGTGCTTTTCAATAAAAATCTTCTAACTCAATTTTTATTAATTATTGTAAAACTCGAAAAGATTTCAGATTAAGTTGGGTTCGTAAATTCGATTATCGTAGTGCAGGATTAAATTAAATTTCTTTAATTACTAATAACGAACTTTTAATAAGAAATTAATAGGAATTTAATTTTTATTTTTCTATTAAAATTTTTTTAAATTATAAGTGACGTTTTAAATTAGCGTGAAGAAAATAATAGTTTTGTTGCAAATGGACGTTTTATAATACGAATTTTATAAATCGAGTAGGTATAGTATTATTACTAAAGAAAGGGGTACATATATTTTTGAAGTTTTATACGAAATAGTTATAAATTTATCGAATCTATCCCAGAATATTGCATAAAAGTAAAAGTGTTCTACATCTGAGATAGTCGATAGAAGTTCTTTTTGTCTGAAAATTTTTTTTGGATATGCACTTTCACAAGAATATTTTGAGAGCCTTGTAAAACGATATAACAAACCTGTGTATTTTAGCGTTTTAAACCAATATCGTTACTAAATACCAATATATTTTTAATATTCTGCTTATTATTTTAATATTTAATGCAGATGGACGTGTTGATTTATTCTTTGTTTGGAACGAAAACACTTGCGATGCACTTTGATCACGTTGCACTTCACCAACTATGACTTGGATCGCCGAAGAATTTGTTCATATCGAATATTTGTCGAACACACTTGATTGTGTCAATTGTTAGTCATTTGCTCCGAATCCTAATTATTTATATTTGTAACGTTTCCTTTTTTAGCGGTTCGGAATATGCTTTAGCAACTAAATATTACTACCTTCATGCTTTCCTTTTTTTTTTCGCTTATTTCTGAATTCTCTTGGTAAATTAGTGATACTAACTCTTTTTCAAAATCAGCAAAAACGTTAAATAATATCGTACCGGCCAATCAATTTACTACCAACGTTCTCAAATGTATTTCAGAAATTTCTCTTTAACTGTTTGAAATTGATACTAAGGGAGCGTTCATAAACTACGTGGTTTGGCCAAGGGGGGGGAGGGGTTAGGTAGAAAGCTACGCAGGGGGCAGGGCTACGTGAGGGTACGGGGGGGTTATAAGTCAAGCTACGTAGTTTTCTTTATTTATTATGAAAGCAATTTGCAGAATATAAGCGACAACATAATATGAATATTTATTTCGGTATTTGGATTTTTTTTATTTATATTTTATATAGGTGCGCTATTTGTTTTAAAAACAAATATCGGTGTTATTCATTTTTTATATCAAATAATTTTTAAATAGTTTTGTTAACAGAAAGCATAATATGTCTTCTGGACTTTATAGGAAAAAAAACTACGTTCCATCTAGGGGGGGGGGGGGTAGAGGTATCATGGTAAAAGCTACGTTAAGCTACATGACGGGAGGGAGGGGTTCTTAAGAGGTCAAAATCAAACTACGTGGTTTATGAACGCTCCCTAAGAGAAAAGAAGCTTATGCCAAATTACTGCACCGGGGCGGTTTGATTTTACAGGACACCATCATAAGTATAATTTTCAAGACTATCAAATAGCTCTGCTACATTCCCCATCTCAATATCACCACAGATGATCAAGCTGAGCATGCATATCAAATTTATGCCTAGGTATTTGTAATATTCGATAGGCATGTCATATCTGGCATGATCATCTGTGGTGAGTTTTCATCCGAACCTAGATAAAGTGTGGCATCAAGGATTGTTTTAAAATTTACAAAAATTTTACAATAATTATGAAAACAGCCAACAAATAAAATAAAACAAAATAGAAATAAAAAGGTATCGGCGAGGTGAAAAGGCTAAAAAGAGTTTTAAACCGTCTGATCTGTTTCCTGAATTCACCTGCTAATGGACGATTTAAATCTGTTGTTAATTTACACTCACAATAATCATACTTTTTAAGGAAATATTGAATGGAATGTTTGTTGCATGACATTTAACACATTTCATCATATTTATTTATTGTTTGTTTAAGCTTTAAGCAGATTGTAAGAATATAAATGTATTAAAATTTTACAAAAAATAATAATAATCAAAGGTTATTTCTTTTATGGTAGTTGTAGTTGGAAATAGATTCTGCAAATAATAAATTGTTTTTATTATTCTGTCTTATATTTTACATTTAATAGCCGAACATTACGATATTAATAGATAATAAGACCAAATATGTATGTAATATATAAAATATAATATTCATACCATATGCATCTCTATATTAGTCTAATATTTGTATTATTTCAAATTTATTTTCAATTTTTTCAATTCAATTCTAAATTGTATTAGGATTTAAACTACATTTTCTCTACATTTTAAACATTAATAATAATTGGAAGTAAAATAATAAATATGTTGTCTTAATCACGAATAATAAGTTTACAAAAATAATCATAATCATAAGTTTCAAAAGAATATTTTAAATTTTAATAATATACTACGTATAAATTATATCTGGTAAGATTTCAAATAAGTCAAAACTTTTCTACGACAATAAAATGTTATAGTTTTCTTGCTTTCTGTAGTTATCTCGGTTATTAATATTGAACTTCATCTGTAATTCCGAACCTTATAAATAGCCAATTTTCACACTTTCAATTTTAGATAAAAAAAAAGTTTTTAAGTCATTTATAATGGTTACCTGCGGCAAGCAAGTGGGCATTTGTCCTATGGCAAATGACATGTAAAACTAACACGTTAACCGCTTGACCATCATTCATTCAATGTTATAATAACTAAAATATTTTTTTGTAATATTTTTTTATATGAATTTTGTATTTATTCTTGTACATACACTCCTGCACTCATAATCCCCGTATAAATAATAGTTAACTATTTTTTACTAGATAATGTACTAAGTATACATTTATATTCAAGATAAAATATATTATATTAAAAGACAGATAAAATATTGTCTTTAATGTTCTCAATTCATATTTCAACTTAATCTTAATTTTTATTAAATGGATTGCAAAAATTCTAGTAATTAATTGTTATAGATAAAGCAATAATGAAAAATTATTATTTATAAAAAATGTAAACAAAGAAATAATAAAAATTTGCTTGGTAAAGTGTTTTATATCATTCAGTATTTTTTGTAAACAGTTTTAAGAACATTAATGTACTCAAAACAATTAAATCATGAAAAACATGTTATTCGGTAACAACACTTGAAAAAAAAACATGTTTATTTTTTAAAAGCAAAGTATAAAAAGCTTCATCACTTACACTAGCGAAGATCAAAGCTAAAATAATTTGTAGAATATATTAATAACTGCCGTTTTGAAGCAACTAACCGAAGTACCTACTAGCTATCATATTAATTTTGTTTATTTTTGGTTACCATAATATACTAACATAAATGCTGGTGAGTTTTTATACTACACAAGCTTTCGAACTAGTACGTAAATTCAAAAGATTTGGAAACTAAAAATAAATAGTATTTTTATTAAAAAATCAATCAGGTTTTAGAAAATTTCACTCAACGATAGATAGAATTCTCAATTGAATCTGAGATAGAACAAAGCATGTTTGCAAAATAAAAAGAATATTTAATAGAAGTATATTTCTGTATCTAGAAAAGTCTATAGTAAAACATGGAGATATCTGATAATACGGCGATATCGATAAAATTGAATATAATTAAAAACAATCGATTGATACGTGGTTTAGGTAGTGTAACTCGATATTAACCATATCACTATTTTAGAAAACCTAAAAAATGCACACACACTTTTCAGAACTAAAATGTTTTTAAGTTATCACAATTAAAATACACTGTAAGTATACAATATCGCAAACGTTTTCACCATACTATGGCATCATCAGGCGAACTTAAAAACATGTTAGTTCTGAAAAGTGTGTGTGCATTTTTTAGGTTTTCTAAAATAGTGATATGGATAATTAAAAAGATTTATACAAAATATACTTTTGTTAGGTTACAAAAGGTGTGTAAGCAGAGTGTAACCAGGAGTGTAAACAGAAAAAATAAATGACGTTATGGTATACTACTATACAAGTAAAAGGTTCACCCATAAGTGAAGATGTTATAACTAGAGTCCGGAATTATATGCACTGGGACCCCGACATCTTGTATGCGGTATATAATTTATGCCGTATATAATATCTTGTGTTAATGTATAAATTGTTTTCTGCATACAGGATATCGGGGTCGACAGCTTCGCTATGTCCTCCAAACAAAAAAAATGTTGTTAAATTTTTGTTGTTAAACATTTTTGTCAAAATATTTGAAAAATTCAAATTGATATAAATCAGTAATTATTTGAGGGTAAATAAAGCTAATATTACATAAAATTAATTTAATGTTGAATTCTAAAATTAGACGTACACTGCACACTGGAGTCTGAGATACCCATAAAATTTTATTTTCCATTATTGTAATTCGCTAATGACTAAAAGGCACCTGTGAATGTTTATATTTACTCTTATAACTTGGAACTTAATTTACACGAATGAATTTTAAAAAAAGCATTACAGCACATGTGGTATTAACTTTTATGACGCTCAGGGTTTCTGAGACCCCAGTGTGCAGTTCCAGGGTTAAGAATGTTTGAAATAATTTTTTTTTAAATAGACTGTATGTATGAGATTCAATTCTTCTTGTAATCTCTCTTTGAATTGCTATTTGGTGGTCATTGCGGTAACACGAATTTTACGCTCCAATTCGTCCCATAGATTTTCTATAGGAGATGGACTTATAACGTAGATATTCCTTCACCCCACGAGATTTATGTTTTGAATCATTATCCCGAAAAAACTTAAAACTATCTTTAATTCCCATTTGAATAGCACTTTGTAGCATATTGTTATTTAAAATATCCAAATATTTATATTTTTATAAGTACTATTTATTTTTTTCCCATGTAATCTTTAAACAAAATTTTTTAACACTGTTTTTAACACGCTATTTTAAACACAAATTGATGTAAAAATTTTCGTTTTAGCTTATTATTTTAGAACACGGTCGACAAAACACGTTATCGTCGCACAGTGGGGTATTTGACAATAAAAACTGACCAAAATTCTGAAACACACCAAATGAGTTCAAAATATGCTCTGAATTTCAGAAAAAAAATAAAAAAAATTGCATTGATATAAATAGGGTAGTTCTCTGGGGGCGCCCCAAATAACAGAATAAAGTTTTGAAATGTCGAGAATTTGACCTACAAATTGATGGAAAAATAATAAAAAAATTATTATCGATGTATTGGGGTTATTCTCGAAGGGTTGAAATAAAAATAATTTAGTAAAATTCTAAAACTTTGAATTCGAATTCGAGAAAATTTACGAGGTGTTATTTTATAATGGTCGTATATCAATTAAATTGCACTATTTTCATACTTTTTATTGTTACTATCATCGGGAACTAGTTTCGATCACATACACTGAAAAAATGTATTGCAATTTTTCCTATAATTCTAGAAAAATTCGCGATAATTTCTAAACAGAATAGGGATGTTACAGTTGTTGTTAAGCAGCGAGGAGCTAAACAATCTTATATTTTTTGTAGTAAATGCTTTGACTTTTCTTTTGTAGGAATAGTGCTGTAAATTTCTGTAAATTTATTTATTAATTTCTGTAAATTCTGTAAATTTTTAGTATATTGTTCAACTCTTTATTAAAAATTTAAAGAAAATGTCAAAGAAATTGTTAAAGAAAGAAAGAAAGAAATTACTACAAAATATTTACTAGAAATATATATGCAGAATTCGTTTTTCAATGTATGACTTTCATCCGACCTTGAAATTACAAGAATTGATTTTTAAAAACAACTAAAATATAAAAGTTATAAAGGACAAGATCAAAAATTTACACAGTTAATAAGAATTCATTAATGTGAATCAACGAGTAATAAATTAATTATTAGCTGTATAAATTTTTAGGTTTCACTCTGTATATCTTTCATATTTTGTATAATTGTTGAAAAACAATTCACATAATTTAATTTTCAATTCAAATGTCGTATGTGACCAAAATTAATCACTAATAATAATAAAACGAAGTACGAGAGAGTGCGACTTAATTAAATTTATATTATAAAATGTATTACAAAATAAAAAGTAATAAAATCGCCAACAACTAATCCGCGCGAATCCACGGCCAATTTTTTGAAAATATTATCTATATATGTTGGTCCTTCATGTCATGTAAAAAGAATAGCTTGGACTCGCTTGGAAACGTACAGTGGCTCCAACAATTATTAATACACTCATATGTTAACTATGTAAATTGCACATTTTGAAACCATTTTTTGACATATAAAACTCGCTTTTACAGCAAAACCTTTCAGATATTTTTTGTTGCAAACTTTAATCTCTTCAGTTTTGTTTCTATACATTTTTTTATTTTCTCGCGCCGTTTCTGAGTTACAGCGACTTGAAGAAAACTCTGTAAAAAATTTAATAAAACTCCCATAAGAGCAATGTTAATTTTATTAACTTTTTTACTTAGTTTTCTTTAAATCGCTGTAACTCGTAAACGGCGAAAGAAAGTAAAAAAATGTATAGACACAAAACTGAAGAGATTAAAGTTTGAAACAAAAAATATCTGAAAAGTTTTGCTATGAAAGCGAGTTTTATATGTCAAAACACGGTTTCAAAATGTGTAATTTACATGGTTAACACAGGAGTGTATTAATAATAATTGTGGAGCCACTAGAACTAAACCTCTGAAGTTACTTATAAAATGTTGATGGTAATATTAATTAAACGGTTCCAAAATTCCAAAAAATTTTACTCAAAAAACTTGAAAATATTCACAAAAAACTATCAAACTTACTTATACATACCTTGAGGATTATCACTCAAATCGAAACAATAAAATCTTACTCTTAAACTCACTTAAATCTTCAAACTAAAAAAGTAATTTTTGCAAAGTTAATAACAAATTCGCATGGAACCAAAGACGACTAAGTTTCGAATCTTGTTAAACGTTACCGTTGCAGTCTAAAGGGCGGAAATTCATGGTAAATGACGTCACGTCTATTCATGTACCCGAAAGTAAAAATTGCAACCCTTGACAACAGTTTTTGAAAATTTCAATTATGGTCAGCTTTGAGTGTCAAATACCCCACTGTGGCGTCGTTTAGATATAAAGTTAGGCTAGCTAAATACTGTCAATAAAGAATAAACACTAAATTTTCAAAGAGTGCATATTTCAAAAACGAAGTTATCATCAGTAACACACGACTATGTTCCTAGAAATGTATCATTCAAGATAAATAAGGTAACACGAGATTTATAATTCAACACCATCGGATGTTTTATCCTAAACACTTACTAGCTATTTTCTTCAAAACAACTGCATGCAATTTGCATTGGCAAATTTAATAATAATTTTTTATTTTCTCTGTTAAAATTAACACCAAAAGTGGCAAATATGCACAAACATTCATCATTTCATCAAATATGCACCAAATAAATGTAAATATGCAAAATATCAATATTGAACATGCAAAAGCATAAAATCCTAGCTCTTGAGTCGAATAATAACTTGGACAGGCACTAAGAACTAAGATTTATAACTTTAACTTTGCAAGTTTCACAAAAAATTATTTTTTTAATATTTTGTGGGGTATCCATTACGTTTGATAATCTCCCTCCAACGTTTGCAATTATAACTTTAATAACCTCCCTCAAACGTTTGGGTTTATTATTGATAATTTTTTTTATATATTCTGTATCAATAAGAGCCCATTCTTCCTGCGAACAACAAATCAACTCTTGCTTACTGGCTATAGGGGTGGTTCTTATTCTTCTATCCAATTCATCCCCATATACTTTCAATGGAATTAAGGTCTGAGGACTGGGGAAGAGGGTGAAGCACTTTAGAGCACTTGTACGATAAATATTCATAAACTAAACATGACGTAATGTTTGGGATCATTGTCCTCATAATATTTAAAGGTCTTTTCTAACCCCATTTTTGTAGCACTTTGCACTAAATAGTTCTGCAAAAGTTGTAAATACTTATACTTGTCCATAATGCCGTCTATTATTATTAAGTTATCCACTCCCTCCGTGGAAATACAGCCCCAAACAAGTACATTCCCATAACCGTGTTTTACAGTTTTACAGACCATCAAAAATGTTGTATTTACTTTCTTCAGCAAATACAACAGCTCTTCCTTTTCAAAACTTATCGAATAGTATCAGGATATACATCTTTTGCTACATCATTTAACATTTCCGTTTTAACTTAGGTGCACTAATTCGAAGGGTTTCTTAACTTTGTGAACAATATAATTTTCATTATTTATTTAAAAATGTACAATACTTCGTTTTATATTTTTTCTTTTAATTTTTTTTCTTTTAATAAAAGAAAAAATATAAAACGAAGTATTGTACATTTTTAAATAAATAATATAAATTAACTTCAATAGACAAATCATAAATATAATTTTCATCTCGAGTGGTTGTTATGCGTGGACGTCCGGATTTTGCTTTCGAATCAATTTGATCTTCCTTTTTAAAACGTTTAATGGTGTCACCAATTATGCTTTTACTAATATTTAATAATTTGGCAACTTCTCACACCGACTTTACTTGGACTTTGTGATAAATAGCTAACTGCCTAAGATCAAAACTAATATCTTTACAATTTGCACGCTGAATTTTGCTATAAGTTTAATGTAACAATTGCAACTGATTAAAATGTTAGTAGAAACTTCAGCAAATTGCAATTTCTGCATTATATTGTTGTAACATGGATTCTAAGAACGCATAGTACTAACAAAGTTTTACTGTCCGAGTTATTCTTCAACTGTCATTTTTTGTAGTAGTTAATTGTTTATACATCAGCATTTCTTGCTGTTATTAATTTTTTAAAAACATTTTGTATTTTTGGTGACTTTAAGGAATATTTTATCAAATGGCACGTTGACACCGCTGTTTTGGTTTAAATAATCAAGTTACAAGAAAATTACTGCAATATTATTGCCTGTCCAAGTTATTATTCGAGTCACTTATGCCCGATTTCTTCACTTTCAGATATCTATCCGAAAACGAATCCGTCCGACACATTAATCAAATGACCAATCAGAAAACCGCAATTCAAACTCAAAATAACTAATAAACAATTTAATTGGTTACTTGATTAATTTGTCGGCCGGATTCATTATCCGATAGATATCTCAAGGTGAAGAAATCGGGTATTAATAAAACACAATAAAAACTGTTTTGTCATAACTCCTATAAAAATTTCTATATTTGCCAATTATATTGTCAGGAACCATTTTTATTAAAAAAATTGTGCAAAACCGCAAAACCACAAATTCACAAAAGAAAAAACTAAATCTGCACTTTACATTTTTAAGAAGAACATTAAAAAACAAACAAAACAAAAATTAAATAAAAAATATAAAATTTAAAAAAATAAAATATTAATTACTCTATTGCTTTATTGCTTATTTTTAACTAATTACATATAACCAAATATATTAAAATTTAGCAAAAATATACTGTTATGTTCAAAATTAATTAAATAGGTTGATAATAATAATTATTTAATTTTTGTAAATAAATTTTGTGTTGTAAATAATTTTAATCGTCCTGTATATTTTAAATCGTTAAAAAATGTTAAGTTGGTATTATTTTGTTAAGTTTGTAAATTGAAAAATGTGGGGGTATGCTTTATGATGGCCGACAGCCAAACGAACGGACGTGTGTTTGTCCGCTCCAATTTAATTTAAGTTTTTAAGTTAATTTAATAATTAAAGTTTTGATTTAAGTTATAATAAAAGTGTTTGATTTTTAAGTTTTAAAAAGTGTTTATTTATTTGAAGAGTCTCATGTAACAAAAAATGGGTGACCCGGAGAAGATTTAAGTTTTTATTTAAAGTTCTATTTAATTTACAATTTTTATAATTTGAGACAGCCGGGTCATCACAATACTTATAATTTATTACTAAATATTACTTCATTATTAAGCATAACAAAATAACAGCTATTGGTACTTACAATTTATTAACCCTGTATTTACAACTGCTATATGTGAATGAATATTATATAATTATATTACTATATAATATTATATAATTATATTACTATATAATTTATAATATATAAATATTACAATAATGCTTAATATAATACTAAATATTACAAAATTTATATAAATGAATAAAAAAAGAGCATTATGATAGTAGCAGTGGTTTGTATAAGGAGTTATCAAGTTGTAGAGGAAAAATCCGACCTTTTTTACTAATTTATTTTGCACCGTCAAAAATTCTAAATTCTCAAGTTTTCATGTGCTTGATAGTTCTTGACTTCATAAAAGTGGGTATTTATAAAAAATAAATATTGAGAATTTCATACAAAAATTAAATTTTAAATTTAATAATAAATTTACGAAATACATACATAGATAGAGCAGTAATCTACGCCCCCGCCTCTGTTTGATAAAAGCGATTGATTATTTCGTGTCAGATAATAAAAAAATAAAAACATTTCTCGGATTTCGGGATTTTGATTTAAATCCGGGCCCTCTCAGCAACTCCAGGCCCCTCTTGTCGGGCCTGGTAATGTACTACATTGTTGAAAATTACACCAAGTAAATTTATTCTAAGGTGAACTTATACTCCTATTTTCAGATTAATTTTACTTACTTTTGGGTGAAATTACACCAATTTAGGGCAAATTTGTTCTTATTAACTACGTAATTTTCGCAGGAAAATTAAATCTATATTTTTACAGTGTAGCTACACTTTTATTAAGTGGGTTATTTTCACGGGTAAGATTACACCCATTTTTTATAGTGTGCCTGTAAGTCTCCTGTAAATTGCATACTTCATTTTAGATTTATTTTGATTAAGACTATATTCTTTACTGAGATTATGTAATGTATAATAAAATAATAATTAATAAAATTAAATAAATTCACAGCGTACGTACTGTTTACTGTGTACGTACATATACTATGTAAGTAATGTTATAATAAAATTTCTAGGATTATGCAAAATATTTTTCATTTAATTTTCACTGTTTCAATAAAATGAAAATTTATTTTCACCTACAAACTTTGTTATACCGAAATTAAACCGTGGCACCTGTTGTAAACTGCATACCTACACAAAATTAGTGTGTCCAATATTAGTGAATTGTAAATATTACAATTTGCTTGTAATTTAACCCCAGCTTTAATCTGTTCATTAAGTGTTTAAACCATGCATCAATTATTTTTGGATGTTTGTCCGCGAAACAACTAACTGCTGCCACAAATTCTTGTATCTACGCAAACGGTGTGACCCCCCATTAGTATTGCTCGTATCTAAGTTCTCTCGACTTGTTTTAATTAGTGAACCTCATGATGGATGCTCATTTTGGTTCTATTCTAAACGGTTAAGTTAGCGATATTTTACTCCTTAATTTCATTGTTTGCAATAGTTATGCTCTGTTGTATCACAGAGAAATGTTGGTTTCTATGACAGAGAGACTGAGAGACAGCTAACAATATTGGCAAAAATATGTTTACCAAACATTTTTATATGATGTTTATCGTGATTTGCAAGATAATATTTTAAAAACTTTCGCAAAACTTCTCATATTAACTTTTCAATGCACCGGATGAAATTACTCATTTATAAGAGTACCGTAAATTACTTAGTACGAAGTCTTTATCAAATCGTTATTCTGATAACCTATTTGATAAGATTAGCAAATTGCTTTAGTACTTTCGATACTAATACGAACATTTAATATAGGTATCGATAACTTTTCAGCTAATTCAGAAATTCACCATGTAGCATGTAGAAAAGTTTATCCGGAATCCGGGTTATTACGATAGGTAATTGTCGTAAGAATATAATATAAATTGGTACAAAGTTTAAAACGTACGTGACTATAGCATCGTAAATGCATCATTATTTTATATTTACAAATTATTCCTATCATTATCGTTATTAATGCAATAAATTGCATTATGTTTCACCACACGATGAATTTACAATAAAATTTAATATTTTATAATACAGGACACACAATCTGACTAATATCCAATTAAAATAATTTGTAAAGGATTGTAAAAAGCAACGATAACATCAGTTATGAAAAAATTATAAAAAAAAGGGAAAGATTATGTGTGCGTATTTAATCATATCAATAAAACGTGGCAACAAAGTTCGCCTCGCAGTCTGATCAACTCGATTAAAGTTTGCTGATAGTAAATAATATTGACAAAATAAAATTACACTCTTAAAAAATATTTATTTTTAAGATTATATCAAGGCAATTACTTTTGAGAGATAGCATTGCAAAATTGTTATAATTTGCTTTATCGATTTATGAATTATACAACTTATATTTTTACTCCCATAGGTCGGGCGGTGAACAGGCCGCCGGACCGGTTCTAACAGACCGGCGGCCTGTTCACCGCCCGACCTTCTAATGCAGGAATGATTTGGAATCTGATTTGGAAAATGTAGATTTTATTTATTTTTTCTAATAAATATTTGAAAACAAATATCGACTATTCTTTGACATTAAAATTGATTTCAAAATTTAAAAAATTAAAACACAATTAAGGAAGAGCGGCAGACACAAAATTGTGTTTTAATTTTCTAAATTTTGAAATTTATACTGGCAAGATTGCGAGAACTTTTATCTTTATTAAAATTGATGTTGAAAAAAATAAAAATTAAGGCGGCTCTTTTAATGTTTGCACATTTATTTCTTTATAATATATTTATTTTTTTGTTTATTTATTTAAATCGGACAATAAATAAAGAAGTTATAGCGTGCGCAGTTTTTTTTGAAACAGCCTATAACTACATACATAATTATATTGGTATATCAAATATATTTATTGGTATCCGGTTTATAATTTAAATTTAAAAAATAGAAAACAAATAAAGAAAAAAAATTTTCATGGACCGATATTAACTTAAATCTAATCAGGTCTTAGATTTTAATATTCAAGTACTAAAATGGAAACTTGGTTAGAAAATTCCTATTAGATACTTTTTGAGGTAGAGCGGATTCAAAAATATTTTTTTCTGCACGATTACAATACTATTTGTTGTTTCTAAATCAGTTTTTACTAAAGGTTTATTAACAAAATAAATTTTAATGTTATAAAAAGTTTTTTGAAGGGTAATCGATTCAAATAAATCAACTTTCTCTAGAGCATGGTTCCATATAAAGTGAACGAATACCTACACGAAAATATTTTTGAAAGAAGCAAAAATTGCTCAATAATAATAATTAATCTAGAAGTTGAATTTTTTCTCCCTAATAATGTTGCTTTTCTCAGATAAAGAGTGTTTGCTATTTTACATAAAACTCATAAAAAAAGATAAAAAATCTAAAAAAGTTTCACAAGTTATAGATACTATAGGTATAAAAAAATGTATAATTAACTATAACTTAATTTTAAACGCCTATAATTTTTGTGAAAAACAAATAGTACTTATAGTATTATTGCAACAAATAATAGTTGTATTGTCATTAAATTTAATCTTATTTAATTATCGTATAATAATTATTACAATCTAATCTGATTTTATTAATTAAATGAATTAAATTGGTACCTATTTCAGTGCTGTTAAACAAGGTTAATACTGAAATGTTTAGTAAATCGTTTCCTGTAACCTGTAATGCTACTATATAATATGTACTATTATAACTAATTAATGACTTTCGTAATTTACTTTTAATTAATTTTGCTATATTCCCTAATACATCAGCTTTAAGAAATAGTAATATAATATAAGAAATACACTAAGTTACACCGTAAGTTGTTGCTTTCTCCAATTACAAATTTTGAAATTTTCTTAAAACTTTTATCAATAATCCACAATAATATTGTAATAGTATTGATATATTGCGATAATATTTTACCTTAAAAGCAGGAAAATTTGTAACGGAATTACTAGAAAAACTTTAATCTTCCCCTGCAATTTGTGCAGAGAATCATGGAAGACTATGGTTACCTACGGGTAACAAACTTCCAAAACATAAACATTTTGTAGATATAAAATTTAGTTAGGCCATTGTATGTATGAGATTCAATTTCATAATAAATTTTGCAATTTTACATTTCAACAAATGTGTAATTGTCACACATATTACACATAAAAAACCGGCAGTGTATGGCGTTAATAAATGTCCAATAGCAGAAGAGCTGTTATTTATTCAAGTTTCAATAAGTACACTTTGTTTGCTTCCAAAAAAGCTCTCGAGTTATTGAGTAAATTTTTGAAAATACCTATGAATATTACCTGTCAGTTATAAAGGACATTTTTATTGTATTATGTACATTGTATGAAACAATTATTTTATTATTAACCAGCCGTGTATGCTAAAGAATTACGTTGCATAACATAAACTGGGGAAAATATTTGAATTTTGTAGTTTAATATTGGTGTAATATCAGAAAATATAAAATATTTTTATGCAAGGAAGTACAGTAAAATCCCGATAATCCGTTACTCTCATATCTGAGCTTTCTGAGAATTTATCGTGCTAACCGAGCAATGAAGACTTGAGTTTTAAATTACTATAAAAATAAAATATTTACATTCTACTTTTTTATTTAATTAAAACTATAATATATGCCTACAATATTATAATCATCTTAAGTTTGCTGTGTAAGTACATGAACATAGTGCTTCTTATCGTAATCAAGATTAACATGATATGTTTCCAAACTTCAGTTCCGAGTTTTTATATATATTTCAACCTTACACGTGTCCGAGCCATTCTTCTATACGCCCAAAAATCGGGTCCTGTCTAGATCGCCGGACTATAGAGACTGTATTGCATTAAAGATAAGTGACTAGAACAGAGGTGGGCAAACTTTTTTTATTAAGGGCCAAAAAAACCTAAAACATTTTACAAGGGGCCAGAATTCCAAAAAAAAATACAACTTGTCTATCCCATATAGGAACCTCCAGGCTCTGACCACAGGGCCAAGCACGGGACAGGACTGGGCAACCCAGCTCTGTTGGCCATAACTAAGGGCCAGGACTGGGCAACCTAACTCTGGCCCTCCAATGTTGGCCCTAGCTAGGACCCAGTTCTGGACAACCTCAAATAACAAATACAAATAAAACATTTTCGTAGACGGCTAAAGTTACGAACTTTGCGTTGTTAAATTGTTTAAGTTAAACAAGTGCTACAATTCTCAAATTCGATATTTTCAAAATTGGCTGAATCTCGTCGTAGTACTTCACCCACGTTTCTCCTGACACGCCAAGCAACGACCGACAGACAGGCGGGTGGCAGACATTTTTGCAGTTTTATCTACGTATCTGTTTTACACCTGTTTGTGCCGACGAAGCTGTTAAAATAAAATTCCGAGAATTGTCTAGAATAGACATTAGCGGGCCGGATTAAAACTCTTTGGGGCCGGAGATGGCCCGCGGGTCGTACTTTGCCCATCCCTGGACTAGAACTAACTCGGACAGGTAATAATATTGCAGTAATTTTCTTGTAACTTGATTATTTAAACAAATACACCGGTGTCAACGTGGCACTTGATAAAGTATTCTTTATAAGGTTACCAAAAATACAACAAAGTTTTAAAAGAATTAATAACAACAAGAAATGCTAACGTTTAAACAATTAACTACTAGAAAAAAATGATGAAAAAAAATGAATGAAAATAACTCGGACAGCAAAACTTTGTTAGTACTATGCGTTCTTAGAATCCACGTTACAACAATATAATGCAGAAATTACAATTTGCTAAAGTTTCAACTAACATTCTAATCAGTTGCAATTGTTACATACATTGAACTTATAGCAAAATGCAGCGTGCAAATTGTAAAGATATTGGTTTTGATCTTAGGCAGTTAGTTATTTACCACCAAGCTCTAGGGAAGTCGGAGCGAGCAGTTGCCAAATTACTAAATCTTAGTAAAATCACAGTAGTTGGTGACATCGTTTCAAAGAAGAAAATCGAATTTATTCTAAAGCAAAATCCGGACGTCTACGCATATTAACTACTTGAGATGAAAATTATATTGTTCATAAAGTTAAGAAAAACCCTCGAATTAGTGCACCTAAGTTAAAACTGAAATGCTAAATGATCTAGCAAAAGATATACATCCTGATACTATTCGAAACGTTTTGAAAAGAAAGGGCTACCATGGCTGGGTAGCTCGTAAAAAACCCTTTCTAAGTGAAGTTGATCGAAAGAAGCGTATTCGTTAAAGAGCTAAAGAGGACAGAAGTAAAAAATAGTAAAAAAGAAGCAAATACAACATTTTTGGGTCCGATGGTCGAATGATGGCCTGGCGTAAAGCCAACACGGTGCTCGATTTGCAGAATTTACGCGGAGCTGTAAAACACGGTGGTGGGAATGTACTTGTTTGGGGCTGTATTTACACGGAGGGAGTGGGTACTTAATCATAATAAACAGCATTATGGACAAGTATAAGTATTTACAACTTTTTCGGGACTATTTAGTGCAAAGTGCTACAAAAATGAGGCTAGAAAAGACCTTTAAATATTATGAAGATAATGATCCCAAACATAAGTCACGTTTAGTTCAGGAATATTTATTGTATAAGTGCTCTGAAGTACTTCATCCACCTCACCAGTCCCCCCTAAAAAATGTATGGGATGAATTGGACAGAAGAATAAGAACCACCCCTATAAGCAGAGGCGGGTGGGCAACATCTTAGTGGTCCGGGAAAAAATATTTGTTAGCCTTTTTTTAATTTCCGGATATGGCTAAAATATTCGTATGTAACAGCCCTAGAGTGCGAAAAATATTCGAGTATTTCCTGAGGATAGGCCTTGAGTATTGCTTTCGCGAGGGCACAGCCCGAGACATTTTTTGCGCTCGAGGGCTGTTTTAAAGATTATTAATCGAGAATAAAAAATTTGCTATGTATTTTAAATTATTTTTATTATGTCAGATTTTTATCAAGTTTTAATAATTAGCGCCATCTGCCATCTGGATTAAATTAGCCTAAATTAGGTTAGGATTTCATTGTTAAACGTAACCCGCAAAACTTTGACAGTGACATTTATATTGTGGTGAAGGGAGAAACCTATATTAAAAGAAAAAGGAAAGCTGGAATAGCACGATCGACTACCGAGAAGCAAAAATTTAAAAACCCGAAATACACAAAATACACAAAATAAAAGCATCTTTTAACATTGACATTCAATGAGGTATTATTTAGGATAACTAAAAATGTAACAGAAAATTTTTAATCCGAAAATGGAAAAGTTTTATTAAAATGTAGCAAAATTTTACGCATGCGAATTATATTGGTGCCCAAAGGGCGAAATAGAATTACGTATGAATGTAAAAATATAACAAACAACTAAATTTAGAAGCAAGTTGTAGAAAAAAAAACAGCACAAAAAGTCTTGAAGATAGACAAAAAAATTTAAATAACCAAAGTAGCTAGTGCGTACGAGTTGGGATAAAGTGTAGCATATAGTATACAAAATGAGAGTAGTATATTTTAATATTAGTGTTTCGATTACACTTGCGAGCACGTGACTTAGCGTTTGTTTGACATTTTTAGACAAAATTTAAATTTCGGGAGCTGGAACGTCTCCGCCCGAAACTAAATTTATAAGTGACGTTCGAAGACCGTCCAAGGCCAATATTCGAATATTGCCCTTGGGAAATATTCGAATATTGCCCTAAGGCAGTTGTGCACAAGCATTTGTCTCCGCTCAGACAGCTCCAAATGCGACTCTCTGATTCGTCGGAAATGAGTAAAATATGACCCGAGGTTAATAATCAGTTACAGAGAGCATAGGTTTATTACAGATTTTTGAATCAGATTACATTTACTATCAAAAAAACATTCTTTTATGTTTAGAATTTAATAAGTAATAACCCACAGTACAGACCCTCTCCGTATTAGATGTACTTTCAGCCACCGGCCCGGCCCTGCGGACCTCTGAACAACTTCTGAATTTCCCGGTTCGTCTTATGGCCCATCCGCCCCTGCCTATAACTAGTAAGCAAGAGTTGATTCGTAGTTTACAGGAAGAATGGGCTCTTATTGATACAGAATATCTAAAAAAAATTATCAATAAAGACCGTTTTACAGGTAGTGATATTTTCATGCGATCGATCGCCTCGATAAGTTGTAGGCGCTTATCGCCTCGTGTAATACAAAATCGCTCATGCGATTTGTTGCTGCAACCCTGTGCACGTGCGATTTTTTAAACTTGCGCATGCCAAAAAGCCCTGAAACAAATCGCGGCGATCGATCTCATGAAAAAATCGCCTCGTGTAAGACGGCCTTAATACGCCCAAACGTTTGAGGGAGGTTATCAAACGAATGGATACCCCATAACATATTAAAAACATACTATATACTCGTACACTGCCCGAGTTATTAGTCACTTGACTAATTTGATTGGTTCTACTTATCCGATAGATATCTCAAGGTGAAGAAATCGGGCATCACTGTACTTAGTTTACAGCCGTATTCATATAGACGATGCTTTACTTATACATAAAGCGCTTTTTTTAAAATAGACCCTTACCAACCGAGTAAATAAAGTTTCGATAAAAGCAAATTTGATCTTATTGGTCTTACTTAGCATTTAATATTTTGTCTACGGCTGTTAATTACTTAACCTTTATCCGGGCGCGCCTGTTTCCGTAGCACCAGCGGACGTGCAACGGTAATTTACCGTCTCCCTGCTTGTTTTGCCTAATTCATCCAAAATCCTTAAAATCACTATTCAGTGTCATATTAAGTCGATAAGAAATATGAACCACTCTAAAGTTAAAGCAACAGTACGCGCATTTTTATGAATGAGACGGTAAATTACCGCCCACCCACCCGGACGAGGGTTAATAATATGATAACCACTTAATAAAATTTAAAGATTTTTATCAATAAAAAAAATTTATAATCAAATTTTATGCAAAATGTAAATGTAATACAAAACTTGATAAAGATAGAAAATATTTGCATAAAATACAATTTACAAATAAGGAGTAAAAGTAGAACTTTGCATGGCGTGTCTGTAGAGTTCATTTATAGACGACCATAATGTTCGTTGCTTCAAATAAAATATGCAACTTTTTTTTCAAACATAAAAATAATTATTATACTTAATAACACTACTTTTACTGACGCTGATCACTTGATCAGCGGCACTAAAAATTAAACAAATGACTTTCTGTGGATAAATGGATAGTGGGACTCCCTTTACGTGTTTATTAATTTTAAAGATTCGCAATAAGTTCTACTTTTGCTCTTTATATCTACTCTTTTTATATACTCGACTGGTGGATTAGAAGTGTCAATTGGCAAGGTAAATTGTTGTTTCAACGCGAAAAATTTAAAATTTTGAAAAATGGCATATAATGTCAAAAAATATTTAATCATCGAATTTTGGTTGAACGAACATTGATTGATGTTCAGCAAAATCAAACTAAATGATTTTTAAGATTTCAAATATTCCGTATTCAGAATCTTATCAATTATATGTCTACCACTGCCGCGCATGGATATATTAACGAGTTTCTGTATTTAAATTCTCAGAATTTCCAGTAGAGTAGACATTAACGTAACGATACTTAAGTACTAAAGCAAATTGCTAACTAGATGAATTACTGAATATAAAAATGACTACTGGATTGCAGTATCCTCCCGAACACTCACCTCGGTTTTGTATAATTGTTTCGGCCAATTCACAATAACAATATTTATGAACTAAAAATTACTGTGGAATGTTGATGATTCAAAATAAAGTAAAATTCAAAAAAAAAAATTAATTTTAAAAACGAAATAAAAAATTCTTGAAGCTAGATTACCAGTGGTGTGTTAGATAAACCTTACATTACTTACAGCAATTATGTCTGCTTACTTAGTAGTGAAAGAAGACATTCTGGGTGTTGGCTTTTGGGATTCCTGATAATAATAAGTTAACATTCAGGATTAAGGAAGATGTAGTCAGAAAAATCTGGTGCTCTTGGCTAACACTCTAATTACTAACTTACGACCGTGCTCATTTGATGCTAGAAATTAAAGAACCTATATCACATTTGAATGAAACATTGAAGTCAGTTACTAGAAGCTTTTGCTGGGCTTTGTTTCTAGGATGTCCTAAACCTAATTAATCATTATTTTCTGATTTTGAAATAAAAACAAATTTAAAGCCTAAACACAACTAATAAATCAACCATGTGTCAAACAATAACATTGCATCCCATCTCTACGTCTATGGAGCTCATCATCTAAATGCGTTATTACGTCTATTTTTCAATTTAGTTTAAGCAGTCGTGATTTTAAGGCTCTAATATTTTTCAAATAGAAATAAACCGATTGTTCAATAGTTGATAATAAAAGGCTAAATAAAAAGAAACGATTTACTCTTTGTTAGAAGTTGACGTTCGGCAAACGTAACTGCTGTGTTACATAGTTGCCCAACATTTTGTACATGATAAAATCTTAATTCACTTTGAGATTATTTAGAGGTCTTCAACCCGATGACAATTCAAGCCAATTTGCCATCTCTGCCGATCTCGAGGGTCTCGGTACCCTCATTGACAGTTTCTTTTGTAAGGTTAAGTTTTTAAAACAAATTTTTGGTATCATTGAACGTAATTTTGAATAAAAAACTGACATTTTGTATGTATATACCTATGTAAGATTGATAATATCTTAATGTGGGATCGTTACAAGATATTTTTTGTCTTGATACCCTTGAGGGAGGTCAAAAATCTAACAAGTATAATAATCATCACGTATGACAGCTACCCTTCTAGCGAGGCAGGAGTTTAAAGAACGACTGTCGGTTACTATCAGTCAATCGATCCCACGAATTAAACTTTTTCCTATAGACTATTAGAAAAAAGACAATTTTCTGAGCATAGATCCGGCGTCTCACGAAGCGCTCCTTTAAAAAAAATTATTGCGGATTATATCCATTAGTTTTTGAGAAAACCGCATTTAAAAATCAAAATTTTACATGAATTTTAGATAGGGATATCTACGTATACAGGTATTCTGTTACCCGTCCGTGTGCTCAGATATAGTCTTAGTGATAGCGGTCAGATGCGAGTGTCGCTACAACGGACCGCAAAATCGTCGTAGGAACACCTCCCAAGTCCAACAGCACTCCTGCTGACTTCGAATCGGGTATCTTATTATTTTTTAAACTCTCGCAAAGTTTGTTTTCGTTGTTTTTTTTTCTTTTTTTCAGATGACCCATGGAGGTCATCGCCTCCCAAAATCCCACCGCCAAAAAACCCACATGAGACGAAGGAAATATGGGGACACTCCGGCACTCCATTACTTGACGATGACTTAAGATGCGAGTGTTACTCTGTCGAGCGTACATCGTGCGTGTGGAACCCGTTGCTAGTGACCGGCTAACCGCACACTTTACACCGAGTTGCAGCGGAGTAGGGGGATGTTTTTGTGCGTTTTAGGAAAATCTCGGATGCACCCTAAAATGTGTTTCACCTCTTTCGAGTAGCACCTTTGGCGAGTTGGAGCTACATTCAGGTTTGTTTTGACGAAAGCAACAAATCACGGATCCACCCTAAAAACTAGTTCTGCGTTGTCTAAATAAAAACTGTTTCTAATATACTGGTTTAACGGCAAAAAATAAGAGTACATCTTAGCACACGTACGGGTGACAGAATATCCATGTAGAACTCGTAGTTTAAACATAAAGAGCACTAAATTCCTAACAGGTTTTTTTCCAAAATAGTCTTGGTGGTTTTGCTAGCTTTATCTCAAGCTGGCAGCGCCACCGATTCCGGCGAAACGGTTGGAGCACAAAAATCGGAAATGCAGCAACAAATTAACACTAAAAAAGCACTAAATCCCTGACATATTTTTTTTCATATTCCAGCTTGGCATACGTGTAGTTTAATCTCTTTGTAAAATGCATGGAAATTTTGATTTTGAAATGCCGGTTTCTCGAAAACTAATAGATAATCCGCAATAATTTTTTTTAATGCTTGGAAAATTGTCCTCTTTTAGATAGTCTATAGGAAAAAGTTCAATGCGTGGGATCAAGTGCGTGGGATCGATTGACTGATAGATCCCCAACTGTCTTCCTTCCGTATTATATCTAAAGGCTGCCGGAGGCCAATATTGTGTTAGTTGTATACAGTTGTGTACAGTGGCTTCTGGTTGCTTTTTCATTTAAGGAGGCTATTCATAAAATATAAAGTAAAAGAATAACATCAACTTGTTGTTTACGGTAGGTATACGAAAACCTACGATTCACAAAGGAGGCTGACGCTCAACTACGTCATTAATAACTTACGGTGGATATTATACAATAAGGAAGTGCGTTCTTCTTATGCGCTAGATATATTGCAATTACCGCATTAAATAAATAACGAGAAATTTCAGTAGATGCCTATTTACTACGGGTTGTGTGCTCGATGAGAAATCTCTTTCGAGTAACCTCGAAACTATCAGTAGTACAGTAAAACACCTTGCGGTCCAGGTAATTATTAAACCTCTCTGCATATGTGTTCTAGGCTGAGGCGTTGCTTCCATGGTACTTTTTGGATATGTATTGCAGAAGAAGTATTTATCTGTTGATAAATCTCACGATCAAAAATCCACATTTTACTTTTTTGAAAATTTTAATATTTCCGAATTTCAGCAGAGGCTAAACCTTCCTTGCTTCCCCCAAGGAGTTGCCGCTGGTTGTATAACATGATATCTATCCAAACCTACTTTACTATGTAATTTATATTATATAAATTATAATTATATAAATTTCAATAATCCGAATTACTAAATTATTTTCTCAATGGCTATAAAAAATATTGCTTTTAAAAAATGATTCCGAACATATATCCTATGCGCTATTTCAAAAACTTCCATGACGTCATATTCTTAAATGTACTGGAAGTGCAGAAAAATTACATATACATATATTACATTCAAAAAGTCATTTTTAAAATTTTAAATTATATGGATACTCTTCCACAGTCTAGACCTATAAATAAATAAAATAAATAACCTAATAGGTAGGTAGGTTTGTCGTTTGAAATTTTTAATATGTATTTATAATAGGTCGATCTTCTCAAAACTTTGCATTATGACAAAAATATTAATACAAAATTTTACAGATACAAAAATACAAAAATTTAATAACAAAAATTTCACTGTCGTGACAAAAAACATTAAACCGATAATTAGTTATCTTTGTATTGTTGATTACATTTATACTTGTAAATACAAGTAGATTTTCAATTGATATCAGCAAAATAAAAAAAATTGCAGTTAAAAATAATAAGATTACAAAATGTTTTCTTTATAATCGTAAGGATCTAATTCATAATTATAGCTAATAATAGCTAATAATTTATAAAGTTTAAAGAAATCCAATAATTAAGCTAATACTAAAACATCTTAATAACCATTAAATTCTTACTTAAAATCTAAGAAACTCGAATTAATGTAACCCTTCCATAATAAAAATCATTAAAAGGCGTTTACGGATCCTACCGAAGGAGCAATGTCCTTAATTGCAACATTAAATATCTCGATATAATTTAGTTAGTTTTTTTTAAATAAATTGTACGAGCATGAACGTTTAATTACCAATTAACAATAAAATGAAAATTCAAACTACATATTTTGTGTAATCATAATAAATAATTTTTAAAAGTAATTAATTACTACACTGTTTACACTTACCTGAATAGCCTTTAATATTTGTCCAATAGCAATTTATTTGAAAATTAACTTATTTCCATATATAAAATTTGTTATTAAATTGTCAATATTATCTATTACTTTTACATTTAAAAATTAACCTACACAGTTTTGGATATTTATTTTAAAATGACTCTTAAATTATCACTCAAGAGTGCTGAAATTCATTACAGAACAAATTTACAGTTTTTAAAACTCCAGCTCTTAGTCATCGCAAATTAAAGCAAAGTTCAACCCCCTTAAACTGTCATAATATAGGTAACTATGACATAACCAAACCACGTTAAATTTTCTTCACGAATCTACAATTTTCCGTCAACCGCAGTCGTGTTAACAATAGCAACTTATTTACGCTTTACGATTCATACACCGCTCTTTCTGGAAAAAATATTTTCAAAATTTACGTTTTAATAATTTGTTTTTGGAATGTATGTTATAGAGACTTGCTTCAGACTGTTATATCGATTAGGATGGCGTCCCGACGTTCGCGCCGGTCGCTAGGGTGCAGTGTTGAAATAGAACGTCGAAGCGCTAGTAGCAACTCGGGATTTGATATGCGTTTATGACCAATTTTATTTCTCTGCCATTTTTTCCACAACTATTATAAAAGTTTGAGATTTAGCAAAATGTGACGAAGGTTTTCTCAAAAAAACATCAATTCTAAAAAATTTCAGATAGTGTTAACCCAAAGCTCATAAGCGCAGCATCTTAAGTATTAGATTGAATAACCATGTAATGCCTTTTACGTATATTCCTACTATTTATATTTATTAGCTAAAAATGAAATATTTTTTTAAATATATTTTTCAAAGAAAATCTTGGTTAATCTATATTAATTTGATTTTATCTGCTTATTATAACAATAATTATTTTGTATTAAAAATATACGGTGAATGCATAATAGCGGGTTGACAGTTTGTGATGAAGGTATTTTTGAATTAAGATTGATGTTTTTAAAATTAGAAACTATTTTAATAACACCATAATGTAGTATTTAATCTTCAATACGCCAACGACAAGTAAAATAAATATTTTTTTATAAAAAGTTGTAAGGATAATAAATAAGCTTACGTAGTTTTAGTTACAGTGGTGGATTCAGCTAATTCGGGGGGTCTTAAACTAACAGCGGCGGCTCGTCAGGGGAGGCAAAGAAGGCATAGCCTTCTGTGAAACTCAGAACTACATATTTAACAATTAAAATTTTCAAAAAAGTAAAAATGCAAATTTTAAAACGCGAGATCTATCAAAAGACGAATACTCCTTCTATAATACATAGTACTACCTATCCAAAACGTAACCTGAGGCTGCTACAGATGCAGCATCCTTTTGCCGTGCCCAAATTATTTTCTCGCATGCCATTGATTCGCCACCCTTCATCTAGACTACAACATGCAGATGCTTTAGCCATCACATAGACTAAAAGGTTTTAATGTCTTACTGATGGTTTCGAGATTACTTCTAAGAATAATATAATTATTAATATAATATAATAAGCGCATAATGTAATTGAGAGTCAGCCTCCTGTGTGAATTGTGTGCCGTCCTCTATGATTAGGGGAATTCACAACCATCATTTCAAAAACTAAAAAGAACGATTAAATACACCAAATTTCTATTTACCAGGTGTGTAAATTAAGTAATGAAAATGATTTGGTTTAAAAATTTGATTCTAATAGAATTACAATTTAATATTGTCTCCCTCAAAATAACTTCCTTGGGAAGCCACTCAGCGAGGAAGATAGTTCTTCCAATCTTCATAACAGTGCTGAAACTCGGATACTAGAATAGCTTCAGCAGATCGGTTACAGCCGTTTGAATGTTTTTGAGTATCCCAAAATGAAGTCCTTTGAAGTGAATTTTCTATCTCGGGATGAGAAAAAAGTCACAAGAACTCAAGTCAGACGAATAAGAAGGCTGACAAGCCACAGGCGTATTGACTGTCATTTTGCGATGATTTTGACTGTCAACCAACGATCTGAATGCATAAGATCCCGGATTCTGTTGACATTTTTATCGGTTTTTAAAAATGAATGCCTTTCACTGCGTTGTTCGTCTTCAATGGACTCTCCTTCTGAGAGTCCTTCTTAAACCATCGAAAAACCTGAGGATTTGACAGAACACTGTCTCCGAAGGTCTGCTAAAGTTTTGCTAAGGTTTCCGATGCACTATGTCAAAGTCTGAAGTAAAACCTATTAGAATACCGTTGTTCGAAATTGATGTCACTCATTTTTAGAACGCACTAGAAAAAACTATTTCATAAAAAGAATCGTTACGCACAATCAAATGACTTTAGTAAGTTTCAACTTGTACTGAAGGCGTGTCATATGTTCTCCGGCCACCTCTCTAAGTCTTATATACCAAGTGTTGCCGTGCCATTCTTTAATTTACATACTTTGTATTTTGAAAATATGCTTTTCTGTTTTTTTGTAATAAAATATTTAAATTCCCTTCCCTCTCCTTGAACTTTAAACAGATTTTCCTTTGCTGCAATTATAGAAATTATAATATAATATATTATTCTATTCAGTCCAGATGAACGAGCTTGAAGCAAAAACGATAAGTAATAAAGAACACTTAAGGAAGAAATAGCCAATAGCCATGTTAGTAATTCATCAAAGTGGTTATTATTTAAATTTAAAGTCCTTCGTTTTTATGTGGAAGTCTTCTAACATGGTACTCATCTTTGACTAGAAAAAGACAGTGACAAAACACATCTTCCGCTGGCGCTGTTGCGGTTGTTCTTTTGCATCGCCAACACTTGAAATTATCTACAAATTCGATTGTGTTGAGTTGTTTTTTTAATTTGTTCAATTGAGACAATCTTTTTCACAAAGATGTAACTGTATCTCACCGATGACGCGTTGGATCTCAGCCTTAAGCTCAGGAATTGTTTCTGGTTTATTCGCATAAACCCGAGATTTTACAAAACCACAAGAAAAGAAATCGCGCGGCGTTTAATCGCATTATATTGATGGCCAGTTCCCATAAAAAATTTCGTGAGAGGATTTTCTCTGATAATCGTTGCTGCAATAAATCGATTGTTTCATGTGCGGTGTGGCAGGTGGCGCCCGTCTTGCTGAAACCATCGTCCAAGTCCATGCCGTCCAGTTGAGGCCACAAGAACTCCGTTATCATGTTTCTGTAACGAACGCCGTTCACAGTTTAAAACTTTCTTCATTTTTGTAATGGGTTTTCCCAATAATAACCCGTTGTTCTTTTGTGTAACGCTCCATTTTTAATAATTGGAACAATCATAGGTGACAGCTGTCAAATTTCAGAGTTTCCACTTGCACGAAAGAAAAATTACACAAAATTTAAATAGTCCACTCTTATTGAGACACCCTTTAGTATAAATGACTATTATTATTTTTTTTAAAACTGCATATACTTTTTTTTAATTTTTTACTTGAAGATCAGATACAATTTAATTACCTGTGATTTGCGAAAATTCAATTTTTAGCCTTCCGCACGGTAATGTGTTAAGACTGTTACGTTTGTGTTCTTTCGCCCACGAAAGGGAAAAGACATTTAACTTTGATACATCATTCAATATTTGAATGCATTCCATCAACAAACCAGATATAACTTTGTTACTTCTGCGTACCACAAGTATCGCTCGGGTCTGTACTACATATTTGAATATTTTTGTCACGAATTCATTTAGACTGCTTTTATGCAGTGCAATAATGTTCATAAACTCCATTTGAAAAATCTATGTGTACTTGCCCAGAGGTATGGTATATACTCATGTTTAAGTCAAGTTCTGCAAAAAAGTTTACTGCTATCTGAAAAAAGATAAAAGTTCTCGCAATCTTGCCAGTATAAATTTCAAAATTTCAAAATTAAAATACAATTAAGGAAGAGCGGCAGACACACACTGCTTCTTCGACTATCAAGCCATCATACCACAATGTGTTTTTGACTCATTAGTCGTCATCAGTGCCGCATACTTTGTTGAAAAACACTTAATGTGTGCACCAAACGGCTACTGGTCAAAGCACATGCCGGACTACTATACACAACGGTATGATGGCTTGATAGTCGAAGAAGCAGTGTGTGTCTTCCGCTCTTCCTTAATTGTGTTTTAATTTTTATATATTGTATGTACTATTTAAACTACAATAATAATCAACCTTCGAACAGAAAATTTTCATAAGGAAATCTTTAGGTTGCTGTTATGGGAAACCAATGGAAACTCTTTTTACACTTATATTTTCTTACTTTACTTTATTTTAAAGTAAGTTTATTATTTATAACTTATATTTTAATAGTATTATAGTAATTATTATAGTATTGATTATAAAAAAGTCGAAAAATCTTCATTTATGTTGGAGCTGACTGGTAATCTATCCAAAATTTTAGTCGATTAGCTGAGATATGGAACGTTAGCTTGGAAATTAGAGTTGTTTTCCTTCTTTGGTTGACTCCTCGACATAAATGGTACGCTGTTCACCCCTTCTCAATGGACCCTTCAAAAACTTTTGGCTAACAATATCGTTCACTTCTTGGAATTCATGTTTAAATTCATTTTTGAAGAAAAATATCTTCTTGCCTCTTTTAAAAGAAAGTGCAACAATGTATTTAAGATAAACTCGTGTAGCGAGACGCTGCAATTTATACTTGGAAGTGTGGTCCATCCACTTGAAGAATTTCCCTAATTGCATTTCAATAACCGGTACTTTTGCTGAATTTGCTTCCTTAATTGCAGATGTAAAATCATCAAAATCATAAACTTTATTTCTGCGTTTTAGCGACAATTCAACTTGATGATTTTAATGAGTCTGCGGCCATAAATGTATGGCCTGGCTCAAAGTACTTAAGGACCAAATCTTCGAAGGCAATTTCTGAACAAACAACAGCATATATAAAAAACTTATCAACGTCCAATTCTTATTTTGACAAGAACAATTGTCCAATCAAATCGTGATCTTCTTCATATCTCTATTAGCAAGAAAGAATGCATAAAAAGTTGATATCAAGTCTTCTTTTGATTGCCTTGTAATTCTTTCATGCCAAATTGTTGCATATGCAGGCACATTTTTATGACTTTTTCCAATGAGCACAAAGCTTTCATTGTAGGCAACAATCCTTGGTGTGTACAATACTGTATTGTACCTGTAGTAGTTCTTTATTGTAACATATAACATATACATAAGTATTTCTTTACTTAACTGTTAATAGATATTTTCGATACAAGTTAGGAAAACTAACATTTTTCCATTCAAGGCGCAGGTTGACGATCGAGACCGAAGGCCGTATTACTTTTCCGCACTAGGGCGGAAAAGTAGTACTTTTCCGCACACTTTTGAATGTCACAAAGTGACACTTTTTGAAACATGATTAGAAAAAATTTATTATTTTAACATTTTGTTTATTTCTGTATTAAATTTAATGTGATATCCCAAAATTGTATTTATTATGCAAATCTCAATATTATTATTAACATACATATTATGTAATAATGTAATAGTGTATTAATAATACGATAATAAAAAAAATATTACAAATATATAAACTTTGTACTTCTTCTCTTGAAATGCACTTTTATATACAAAATTTATATATTTTAAATCAAACTTTGAATAACAAATCAAAATAATTATATAGTATACGAGTATGTGCAATAATAATATTATGTATGACTAATATTGATAGAATTATTATTAATATTTAATGAAATTAGTCATACGGATCAATGTTGTTACTGATAGGCACCGGCTAACATTATCAACACACAATATTAATTAATACATAATACGTTTATTTTTAAACGCAGTAGCTGAAAATCGTACTACTTATAATAATAGCAATAATAATAATACTGTTCATTTTGGTACAAATTTGTGACAATTTTATAATAATTATGTATAAATAAATAAAAAAATATAATAAAAAAATTAATAAATAAATAATAATATACCTACTATTAATAGGGGTAATGTAAATTGCGCTCCAAAATACATGCATTTTATTTTCTTCAATTTTATTTTGTAATTCAAAATGTAAATTGCGCTCGCAGCCATTTAAATGGATCACCTACTTATGTTGTCAACGAGATTAGGGTTATTGAAATTTAAGTAATGTTTTTAATTGAATATAACACAGGGCAGGCGCCAGCTTTTTGGCTCACAGTTAAAAAATGTTTTTATCGCTCCTATAAAATTTTTATCTTAAATTAACATTAATATATTTCATATTGCGAATATCACAGCGTTATCGCTATACGATACACATCGAGGGAGATCCACCCAATCCTAATATCCGTGAGTACAGCGTTTGTTAAAACGGCCCGGAGCGTCCAGGGTAGGTTTTGACAAACGCAACCACGAAAAATCTTGGAATCATATCCATATTATAATTAATTATATATAATAATATAATTCATATTCATATACACTAACAAACAAATATTGCGGTTAGATTTCGTAAAAACAGTCTCCTTTTATGGTGCTCTTTTTGTTAGTGAATAAGTTTTTGTTAATAAATTTTGTTTGTGAACTTGATAATTTTTAAGTTATAATAATTTTAATCTATTAAAAATTTATACTGTAGTACTTACTGTAATACCGTACCTATATTTGCGCAATTTATATTTTAGATCAGAGGCGTCCAAATTTTTTGCTGCGAGGGCCAGTTTGGTATTTAAATTCATTAGCGGGGGCCAAGCATCGTAAATATGTGAATTAAAAAACCTTATTTTTTATAGTAAATTACAGATATAACAATACTAAACAAACAATCCTTGGCGGGCCGGATAAAATCGCCTGCCGGGCCGGGTTTGGCTCGCGGGCCGCAGTTTGGACACCTCTGTTTTAGATTACGAAATCTGACCTTTTTGCTCGGGGGGCAATTTACACTTTTTTATATCTACCCAATTTGCGCAATTCACATCGTTTCCTATTAATATACCAAATTTAATTAACCTTTATCTTATTTCCGCTCCGCATCGACAGTCGATACGCGACTTGAGTAAAACTTGAGCACTGCTAACAAAAAGTACAAAATTGTTTATTTTGATCGGTCGATTTCGTCCTTTTGGACTTGAGACAATGAAGAGAGTTTAGTTTATTATATCATGCTCAAGACCGAGTCTTATTATTTCCTCCTTTTTTTTACGCGTACCCCCTGGGGGATGGGATAAGTTTGGTGGGGGTACACGTTGCACCTGGCTTTAAGGGTTTTTCAATTTTTATTATTATTATTTTGTTTATCTACCAAATAAGAAAAAATAAATATATTTTGATTGTTATTAAAATATTTATATGCAATTTGTTTTTTACGAGGGGTCATCACTCATCAGTATTACGAAAATTATAGAAGGGGTACACAGATTTGGGAAGTTTGGGATCACAAGTTTAGTAACCACTGGCAAAAAATGACATACCTTTGGTATTTTGATAGACATAAATTAAACTTTTTATATTGATTTCAGAAAAACATGTACTATATCTATATTTATGGTTTTATATTTGGCACCAACTTATATTTTACTCCTCTCCGTCCACTTCATGGTAAAGGCTAAAATGACGCCTCCTCTGTTATAGGGTGTTTTCGAGTATCCATCTGCCTATCCAAGTTTTATGTTCAATTTGTATGAATTTTGAAACAATAATTTCTTTGTAATTGTTATGTGTTTGAAGTTAAAATTTCAACTTCTTTGCAAAGTTACATAACTGTAGTTGTG
This sequence comes from Cantharis rufa, assembly GCA_947369205.1. Lineage (NCBI taxonomy): Eukaryota > Metazoa > Arthropoda > Insecta > Coleoptera > Cantharidae > Cantharis > Cantharis rufa. Next base: position 36,848,345 of record OX376303.1, read on the forward strand.
TTTCAATGATTATAGTACCAGAGAGAGGGACGTGACAAAAGTACTAAAAGCTCTTAGCGTTAATACGGCTCTTTAAATTCTTACTGCACTAAAATCTCGACAAACAAAAACATTAAAAATATGTACATACATACTTGTCTGTACAATTATTATTTGCTTCAAGTTATCACGTATAATTGAATTCTAGTAATGTAATACATATAACTTGAAGAATTTTTATAAATTATAATCACATGTTCGCTTGTTTAATTCTTTCTGCTATGCCGTGTGCCGTGTCATCCCTCGATGTACCAAACGAATAGATATTATGATACATCAATATAAAAATTTTGATTCTCATTACTCTTTACTTTACATAATAGAAAAATGATTAATTGGTATCGCAAATAAAAACATATTAAATGCACAAACGCAAGTTCGTACTATGTATAGTAAAACAAATAAAAATAAAATTAAACACATAAAATAAATTAATAATAATCACTTATCGTCGTTTGAAATTTTCAACAATACACAGTCGAACCATAAATATAAATAGTTGTAGTTTGATCTTTTGGTACAGTTGTTACTTGGAACCATTTGAATGATTTAAAAAGTGGAGGCACATACATTTTTTCTTAGAGCTCATCCTTTAGGCTACTATTTCCCAATATTGAAAAAGATTGATAGATTCAATTTTTATGCTATTTTGCACCAAGTGATTGCGTTATTATCTAATTTGGCTAAATGTGACATCAAAGTTTTCCTGGGCCACTAGTTTTTATTGAGAAACGCATATTTTCATGTATACTGGAAAATAATAATAAATAAAATACGAGTAGGTACATGCTGCAGATATTGGACAGTATACATAGCTATTGCACATTTAGTGCTTTCAATGTGAAAAATAAGAGAAAAACTAATTCTCGTCCAAAAATAATGATATAAACGGAAAATTTATTCTTCCACTCTTAAGACAAGCAAGTTGGGATGTTATATTATTCGACTTTATATTATGTAAATAGGAACATGATCAACGGTTATTTCTATGGTCACATTATTTAACGACGTCAAATGAATAAAGCTTAAAATAGTAAAACATAATATTATAAAACTTATGTGAACATTAAAATTTTTGTTTTCAGAAGCTGGGTGATCCTGGGATAAAGGAAATAAATAAAAAATAAAATAGTTAAAAGTAAAATCTACTTTTATACCTTTTTGAAAATTTTTTTGGTTAAATAATAGTCCAGAATTTTAAGATACTAATACATTATTTAAATTAACCCCAACATTTCAATTAAAACATGAGGTTGTCGAGTTATTTTTCTTAATAATAGGTATCCAGATGGGGTCTAGGACTTTCCGGCGCCGCCGGTTTGGCGTAGCCAGTTCGGTGCACACCCGATCTGACGCCGCCCTTTCGGCGCAGGGACAATTCGGCGAAAGGACGTTTCGCCGTATCCCAATTCGGCGCGAAATCAATTCGGCGCAAAGGCAATTCGACGCGAAGACGATTCGGCGCAAAGGCAATTCGGTGCAAAGGCAATTCGGCGCGAAAACGATTCGCCGCAAAACAATTCTTTTTATTTTGTAAGAACATAGAATATTAAAGCTTAAATTAAAAAAATGTAATACCTAATTACATACATAATACCTAATTACATTTTTTTAATTTAATTTTCAATAACGCCACTCTGTATTACTATAAAAGAAAATGAATGCAATACGATGCGGAGCAAAAGAATTCTATTTTGCTTAGAAGAAACATAGAATTTTAAAAATTAAAAAATAGTTAGAGATTTTCAAAACAAAAATCTTATTGACTATTATTTGCGTGGACTAGCACATAATTTTGAAATGCAAGTGTAAAATTTTCAAGTTACCTTTACCTACAGTGACTTTATAAAGATAGTAGCGGCAAACGATATCCGACTTTTGATTGGCTGCAATGTTTTTGCTTATATATTATATAGCTTAAGGTAGAATAAAAATTAATTTTTTTTACGTTATTGGTGCATTTTATTAACGTGAGAAATGGAAAATTTTTTAATTTAAAGCATAGGCCATTCTAGAGCATATATTTTTTGCTTGAATTTGCAACATCCTGGACCGATTTAGGGGCTCGTATCGTCACTGTCTCTATAAAGACACTGTGCCTTTACCATTAATACTTTTAATTTAAATAAATTATTTTATAAATCTATATTTAATATTATAATATGTTTTACACATATTCTGGTCTCGTGTAAGGACAAATGCAGGAAGGCAGCAAATACAATATTGTAGTTTTGGATAAACCCCCAAAACGAGTTATATAGAATCGTCCCACACTTTCAATTGGTTTACTCCAAATTGACTTCGCGCCGAACTGGCTACGCCGAAATGGCGACGCCGAAAAGTCTCTGCGTCGAATTGGGTTACGCCGAACCGTCCTTGCGCCGAATTTACCCTGCGCCGAATTGATCGTAGATCGTATATCCAAAATAGATCATAATATCAATATTATTGTAGATAAAATTCTGTGTAAAAGTATAAACAAATTATTGTACTAGTTTATCTACTTTCCGCGCTGTAGGGGAGCGTTCATAAACTACGTGATTTGGTCAAGGGGGGTGTACCAACAATTGCTCTCAAATTATTGCCACAATGCCACTTGCTTAACCGTAGATGTAATTACACGTGTTAGCTAGCTGTGTTACTTAAAACGCAGTTCTCGAGAAGCGGGGTATTTCGAAAAACTTCGTGGATTCGCAACCATGTACTCAGATATCTTATCAGCTAAATGAAAAAACTGATGTTATGTGGACGCCAGTCAATACTAATAAAACCTGAAGAAACGAAGGGTCGTCTTATCGTAGAAACACAAATAGAAAGAAAGATGTTGGCGACAATGTTTAATTAATTCACTATTCTTACATAAAACGTACACATAATGATCAAGATAAGCTGCTATTTAATTGAAGATTATAATAACAGAAAACAAAATAAAAGATAAAATGCAAGGTAAAATACTGACATCCACCTGAGGGGTAAATTCAGCTATGTAGCAAAAATACAATTGATCATCCCTGAGGAGGACAAATCAACAAAACGAAGTTATGCGCTAGCAGAAACTAATTGCACACCGGAATTCATCATCTCGGTTATAATTGATATTAAAAATAGAACTTGGCATACAGCATCATTAATAAATAAGTAAATGTATCTCTAAAGAGACTTACCCTGAATGCAATGCTACCAATTTCACGACTAGGCAAGTGTCTCTCCTTCGAATTCAATATCCTTACTTCATCATTACGTTGGTCCACCACTCAGGAATAAAATCTACAATTAGAAAACACAATTATTTTAAAATCAACATGCTGCCATTTCCAAAACTCATCAATAGAGAAAGTGTGACTGCAAATTCAAATTAATTTCTACTGTCGCATCTTCATAAATCAAACATCTGCTGAAAGTCGAAGTCTCGCATCCCAACAAAACATAAATCCGTGTCCAGGATCGAACGTACACGCAACAACCAAAATCCACGAAGTTTGACTCTTCAATTCCATAATAATATCGACCCTTAGGCGCAAACGAATTCATAAGGAAAAGCCTCTTACAAATTTTACAAAAATCCAACTATCGGCATCGAAACCAAAATAATAAAGCTAATCATTCCTCGGGAAATTGCTACCACTTAATTCATCCACTTCAAATCCTCCAACAGATGGTTATTCAAAACTTAAGCCATCGCAACCTTAACAACAAATGTCGAATACAGAAAAGATTTCCACTTTTGATATCATGACCATGTGCGACGACCATATTTATATTTCCAATAACGAATAATTATAATTAAAATGAATTAACCCGTAACCTGGGTGCCGTTAAACGGCAAAACTAAATTAAAACACATACATGAAGAACTAAAATCGGACCCACCACGATTATACGTCAATCTCTGAAGAAATTTACCGCATAATCGCGTTCCTAATGATAACTTCGACAAGTTACCAACTACAAACACTAAAAAAACACAGTGGCGTTTCAGTCGGGAAGCTCGTAAAAGAAATGTAAATGACAAAATGCATTTTGTCATGTTACAGGGGGAGGGGTTAGGTAGGAAGCTACGCAGGACTACATGAGGGTAGGGGGAAGTTAGAGTCAAGCTGCGTAGTTTTCTTCATTTATTTTATTTCGGCACAATAAAAGCAATTTGCAAAATAACTGACAACAAAATTATAACTATAAAAAAATAGAAACTAATACAAATATCGGTCTTATTATCTTTTTATATACCAAATAATTTTTTAATAGTTTTGTTAACGGAAAGCACAAACTGTCTTCCGGACTGTTTTCCTATAGGAAAAAAACTACGTCTTATCTAATGGGGGGGGGGTAAAATCATGGTAAAAGCTACGTTAAGCTACATGATGGGAGGGAGGGGCTCTAAAGAGGTCAAAATCAAACTACGTGGTTTATGGACGCTCCCTAGCCCTTATTCATAGAACTCCGATTTTCTACTATTTACCTGACACAAAAGTGAAAACAAAAATATATTAAAAATTTGGAAAACCAAATTTTAACATTTTATCGACTGTTCTATGATAATAAAGAAGAGAAAAACTAAAAAGTTTTTTTTTTATAAGCCTTCAGTCGAGATGACCTATCATATTAGATAAGGTACTACCTTTCAAATATCCAGCCACTGTTTTTATTGACGCCAAACAAGTAGCACCAACTTTTGTTTCAAGTTGCAAGAGCAGATTGTTTGACAAAAACATGGACCGCGCCGCCTAGGTTGAGACTCGAGTTTCGATCTTACTCTAACGAGATGGATCTTCCTCAGTCAACCGCTGATGGACGCAGTACCAAGATCTGCCAAAGTCTCCACTCGTAATTTGCAATGCTTAAAACATCAAGCAGCGACTAATATATTTTTGTTATTCAATAGCCAAAGCCGGGCTTTACTTATTGCAAGAGAATTACGTTTTGCGTAATTCATAAAGTTGCCTACTTAGTAGGACGCTTGCAAAACCTTTCAATATTACACCACTGTATGGCGCTAAATGTTTAGTCGCTGCTTGAAGTTTTAAGCATTGCAAATTACGAGTGGAGACTTTGGCAGATCTTGGTACTGCGCTCATCAGCGGTTGACTGAGGAAGATCCATCTCGTTAGAGTAAGATCGAAACTCGAGTCTCAACCTAGGTGGCGCGGTCCATGTTTTTGTCAAACAATCTGCTCTTGCAACTTGAAACAAAAGTTGGTGCTACTTGTTTGGCGTCAATAAAAACAGTGGCTGGATATTTGAAAGGTAGTACCTTATCTAATATGATAGGTCATCTCGACTGAAGGCTTATAAAAACTTTTTAGTTTTTCTCTTCTTTATTAACAAAAGTGAAACCTTATCTGTAAATTTATGTATAGAATAACTTTATAACGTTTGTAAGTTTGTATATTAGGGCTCTAGCTGTAAGCTTTCTAATTTAATGTCTATTGACATTCATTGACTATTTAGCAAATTCTGGCAAATCTTTGACAAAAAGAATCATGTTTGAAAGTAATAATAAATACAATAAATACTCGTATATTATTGAAAGTTATAATATGTTATTACAGCTACAAAGCTATTTTATACATTTATAATAATAAATAAACATTTTTTCTTGGAAATTTCATTCTCTACAGTTTTGTTCATATATGCATTTTTTCATTTTGTCGCACCGTTTCCGAGATATAAATGACAATATTTTTTGCATTTTATAGAGTTTCGATTAAGTCGGGGTCAGTCAGAAACGGTGCGACAAAATGAGAAGTTCTTCTTAAAAACTTCGTTAAGTCGATTTTAAGTATTTGTTATTGTAACTAAATCATTTTTCTCAATGTGGTTACGCTACTACGATATAAATACACTCGTGCAGTTACCAGAAAGCTTTTCTTTTTTGGTATTTTATAATTTCTGCTGCTTAGGCTACTTAGGGAACGTATCCATACTACGTGACCCATTTTTTTTACCCCCATTTTTTTACCCCCCCCCCCTCGGTGACCACCTGTAGTATATTCCAAGACCCCCCCGGAGATGCATCCCGGTGCACCCGGAGATGTCTTTCCCAGCCAGACAGGTGGTAGGAGATGTTCCACCCTTCAGCGAAGAGGAACTGCAGGCGGCAGCTAAGAAGATGCCCAACAACAAGGCACCTGGGCCAGACGGGCTGCCGTTCATTGTAATCCGCAAGCTAGCGGAGACTAGGGCCGAGATCCTACTCGAGATCTATAATGGATGCTTGAGAGAGGGGAAGTACCCTACCAAGTAGAAGAAAGCGAAGCTACTGCTGCTGAGGAAGGGAGCTAAGCCTTTGGAGCTCCCAAACTTGTACAGGCCTATCTGCTTTTTGGACCATGCTGGAAAGCTCTTCGAGCATATGATCCTGCACAGACTCCAGCAGGAGATAGACAAGACCGGGGGCCTCTCGTCTAGCCAATTCGGCTTCCAAAGGAGTAGATCCACCACAGACGCGGTCGATAGGATGGTCCGAAAGATAAAAACAGCAAGAGAGGGTACAAGAAGAAGAAAACGTGGTCCTGGTGACACTCGATGTGAAGAACGCTTTCAACTCTGCGAGGTGGGAGGTGATCATGACGGAGCTGGAGAAGAGAGAGGTGCCACCATATCTTCTTAACATACTGGCGAGCTACTTCCAAGGAAGAACGCTGGCAGTAGAGGAGAGACTCTGGCAACACATCTTGCAGGTGAACAGCGGAGTGCCTCAGGGGTCGGTGCTCGGCCCTATTCTCTGGAATGTGATGTACGACGGTGTCGTCAAGCTCCCCACACGACCAGAGATGAGCATCACATGTTTTGCAGACGACATCACGGTGGTGGTCGAGGCCGAAACTGAAGAAGAACTGGAGCAACTGGTGAATAGCACCCTGGCGGAAATCCAAGAGTGGATGGACGGCAGAGGCCTGCAGCTCGTTCCCGAGAAGACGGAGGCGGTGATGTTTTCGAGGAAGAGGTGGATGAGACCGGTCCGTTTCACGTTGGGCGGACATACCGTACTTCCAAGCGACAAGGCCAGGGTATTGGGCGTAGATATAGACCAAAATCTATCGTTCAAACCCCACATCATGAGAATGGCAGCCAGAGCAATGACGACCACCGACGCACTGGCAAGAATCATGCCAAACATGTGTGGCCCAAGCGAGGCCAAAAGAAGACTTCTGTGCACCGTAGCTGATTCCATAATGCTGTACGCCGCCCCGATATGGGTATTGGCCCTGGAAAAGGTGACGTACAGGCGTTTGTTGGAGAGAACCCAGAGAAGGAGCGCTCTGAGAATCTGCAGGGCTTATAGGACGGTCTCCACTAATGCGGTGCTCGTGATGGCGTCTCTTCTGCCCATCTATCTAAAGGCGGAAATGAGAGACGCAAAATACAGATCAGCAAACAAGACCCTATTTGCAAACCGGTGCGCAGAACTTCAAGAAAGATGGCAAAATTCATAGACGGCGTCCGAAAAGGGCAGGTGGACACATCGCCTGATTCCTGACATCGCTCCGTGGATAAATAGGAAACATGGAGAATTGAGGTACGAAACCTCCCAGGCCTTGAGCGGACATGGGTGCTTTAGAAGCTACTTACATCGCTTCAAGAGAGCAAACACCCCCAACTGTCTCTTCTGTGTTGAAGAAGACGATGCAGAGCACACCATCTTCTTCTGCATCAAATGGACGGAACACAGAGCAGCCGCCCAAACACAGTTGGGGAAAGATCTTACTCCGGAAAACATCGGTATGTTTGAAGATATTTGAAAATGCACCTGCTATTTTTAAAAGAAAAGGGGGGGGGAGAATAGACTCTACCCTTCAGTGGGCCGATACAAAATCAAACTTGGACCGAAAACATTTCCCAATCCGACCCTGCCAATCACAATAAGCACAAGACTCTTCGTGATCAACAAAATAAAAATAGCTACCAACCAACGAAGGTTTAAGACAAAATGTGATTTTTCACCTACCCTGTTTCAACAGCGGATCTAGGCTAAGTTTAAGGAGGGGGTAATGAGGCTGGGAATAGATAAATATTTTGATGAGAATTTTGGTATATTTTTCATATTTTAACAAAATTTAGTAATTTTATGATTTTTGGGAGGGGGTAGCTACCCCGTTACCCTTCTCATATCCGCCCTTAGTATGTTCAATAGATTGTAATTACTCCATTGTACTTCTAAAGGCTAATGTCCACTTGAGACAGAGTCTCGAGACTTCCCCATATAAACCCATGCTAATACTAGTCTTAGTATTAGTTTCAGAGACTTAGGTATTAGCATCATATGGGAAGTCTCGAGACTCTGTCTCAAGTGGACATTAGGCTCAAGATTGTTTTCGAATTTCATGATTTTTGTTCATAAATCAATTTCAATGTAACAAAGTAGGAATGCAACTGCCACTTGTTATCAATGCAGTTGTGATATGATATTTATATTATAATTTCCCTTGAACTCATATTGACAATGTAATCTTTTCTTTATTTATTGTAAAATGTGGGACACTAATTAAATTAACATATCGTAATTTAGCTTCCTATCTTTTACTTCAATCTACTGCTTCCAAAAATATACAAAACCTCTTATTCTTACTTTAATATAATTATTTAGCAAAATATAAATTTCCCTGTATTTTATTTTTTACTATTTTTATCCCAGTTTTCCATACCGACCTTATTTACTCTTTCCTCCATTCTTTGCAAGATTACATCGGGAAAAGTTAAATAAGACACACAACAGGAACTTCTTCTTGACAGAAAGAGGAGTGATCAGCAAAGATAATATCGGGTACTGAAATCTAAGTAAATTACAAAAAAATAAAATATTTAAAAAAATTATGAAATAAAATTTTTATTTACACAAAATTATACAAAATAAAACCAAAATTTGTACTAAGTAATTATTTCTGATTCTAAACATAAATTTAAAAATGATTTTCCATCAAAGTTTTTTACTTTCCGCAATACTGGTTAATTTGTTAGTTACCATTGTCATATCAATATTTTTTATAATCTTGATAAAAACTGAGCCACGAATTTCATGAAACACCATCCATTCGGGAACTTCTTTTGACATTGTTTTCAAATATGTTTCCATCTCACTTCTACGGGTAAAAACTCGATAACTATTACAAAGTTTGTCTAGAACTAAATTTAAAGGTAAAACAGCTTTCTTTTCGGTTACAAATAAACTTCGCGTAACTCTGGCAATTTCTGGAAGTTGTGCATATAACTCGGCTTCTTTATCTTGAGTACTAGAACGAGTAATAGAATCTAAAGCTTTTGCAGCTTGCTTCTGACGAACCTTTTCCAACAAAGCTTTTGGAATACCTTTCAATAGAGGATTATCTATTACAACTTCTTCTTTGGGAGGAGCTTGAGATGTTCCTTGTGCTTTTTTTAACCTTTCCAAAGCTTGTTCCATACGAGTGTTGCACTTGAACATTTGCCTAGCCTTTTCCAATACTTCAGATCCTGTTGTTAACTTCTCTTCATTAGGGCACTCGGGTAAAGCAGCGACTTCAATATCAGGAACACTTTCGATAAGAAATTGTGGATGCCAACGAACTATATTAGTGTGAGCAACATCTAGAGAAGAATCTAATGTTTTAAGAAAATCTTGATGATAAATTTTCATCTTCTCTATCAAAATACTGTAAAACTTCCGGCTTCGAGTTAATAATACATTTGAAGTCATATTGGTTTCTTCAATATTTGGTTTAATTACCAATTGCCATTTCTCAGATCTTGTTCCGGTACCAAATTCACGCAATTTTTCGTAATGAAATAAGTATGCATCTGGATACAAAAATTTAATCTGAGCTAAATTTTTTTCAGTTAAATTACGTTTTATCATTTGCTCCACTCCTGATTTCACCTTCTTAAATATTATGATTTCTTGTCGATTGTATAAAATTTGCGAAACGGTATCGATTGCATTAAATATTTTGGCTAAATATCTGTATTTATAAGGTAAACTAAGAGATTCGTTGTTATCTGGGATGTTAATCAAACTGGAAGGTAAAGCATGTAAGTCCGATTTCGCTAAAGTAACCAATTGTTTAGAAGCACTGGTATCTTGTGGTTCCTCGACTACAGATTTTGAATTGTCAACGACAGTAGTTGTATCGGGTAGCAGTAACTTCTTAACTTTAGTTTTAGTTTCCAAGACCTGAAGTCTTTGATTATCGCTTTCTTGAAAACGAGCGATTGATTCTTTAAGTTTGTCTAAACGAGAAGAACGAGCAATTTTCTTTTTTACAAAATCTAACGACTTTTCTTGAGAATCGCTCACGACATTCTTATCATTTACTTTGTTAATAACTTCCGCAGAATCGACTTGTTTATCGTTAGTAGGTAAAGGTTTATTTTTTAAATCACTTACATTATTATTTACAGATGACGTATTATTACCATCCACGATTGAAGTACCTCTAGGTCTCAAAATTCTTTTGCTTGTTAACTTTGTGTCGACGTCTTTTTTTGTAACCGATTTTGCAGCCAAATCACAAATACCACTTTTCGAAGTTTCGGTAACTTCTTGATTCTTAAATATTTCGTTTTTTCCACGCTTAATCTTGTTTGAAATTAATTCATCTTTTGCAGGTCTCTTGCGAATATTAAAATAATTTTCGATCGAACGTTGAGCCATATTTTTAAAACATGCAATTCGTTAAACTTATAAAATGAAAAACTAGGTTATGGCTTTGAGATGGCTTTGAGTAGTCGTTGAAATGTTTTCCCGCGTAATCACAGTACAAACGAAAAGTAACCAGACTGGAACGATTCGAACCCTCTTCTGCCAAATAAATTACAAAATGGTATTTGATGTTAGAATTTTTATTTATTGATACAGGCTGAGCAATAGATAAGAATACTTACGATACATATTATTTTATTTTAAAGTACAATAATAATAATTAGTGAAAGTACCAAATTAATTACTTGAGAATATATTTTTGTATGATTAAAGTTGATTTATTATCATTACAAGGAATAAAGATGAAAAACTATACGTTTGCATTAAATTTGTAATTGCAGATATAATTATCCAAAATAATTTAATATTTTGAAATTTTAAATTGGCACCAGTGGCGTATCATAAATTATTAAATTTATTATGAAAACTTAAAATTATTAAGAATAAATAATAATAATAATAATAAAAAATTAAATTATGATTAAAAACAGCAAAAATACTACACTTGTATCGTGACAGTATCAAACGAAACGATAATGTATCAAACGAAAGCGTTAATTAGACATGGGGAATATTTAGGTATTACTATAATATTTATTTCATTAGTGCCGTATTGAACTTTTATGTTAAAATATTTTATAATTTTAACATTTTTTTATTTTCACAAAAATTTTAAAATATGTAGGTATAAGTACAGAATAGAATCTATAAATAAGTTAAATTTTTTACTGTTATTTAACATTTTAACAATTTAAAAAATTAATTGTGAAAAGTTTATTTTTATAAAAGGTTTCCGTTTTAGTGTGAGCAATAACTATTAGTTTAAGTAGTTCTATTAAACTATATCTTCAGAAAATATTTGCAGTTACTGAGCTAGCAATTAGTAGGTAATAATCAATATTACATCTTAATGTGTTTTGTTAATAGGTGTTATACAATTTTCCTATCTTATCTTGAAATTGGCCATATACTTTCATAACTTCAAATGTGATCAAAATACTGATATAATATTTAAATAAATTATGTCATTCGACTGCGCCAGTCGAATGCGCCAAGATAATTGAAAAAAAAGAAAAATCATCTGAAAATCAATTATTTTAACTAATTTTCTGTAAGAACAAACTGTGCCGAAAATTTTAAACAAAAGTTCACCTGAATGTACACAATTCCGGAAAAAGTATTGGACAGCTTTACTTAAAAGGTCAGTATAATTTTTGTTAGACTATTATTGAAGCTAAAAAAAAAAGCTCCATCCAGAAGTGTTAGTTTGGTTCCATGAGATAAAAGAAGTAATAAATTCACATTATCAGTGACGTAGCGAGAGGGGCATCATGCCCCGGGCGCTACTCACAAAGGGGCGCCAAATGGTCCGCAAAACAAAAACTTGCTGGATAATTTTTATTCTTATTATAATTGATTTCTGGAAAATATATTTTAAATTATGGTTTTCGAATGGTGGGGGAGGGGTGAGGCGCTAAAAAGGTATTGTGCCCCAGGCGCGAGTTAAGCTCGCTACGCCACTGCACATTATTTAATTACAACAATAAATGTTTTTAAAATTTAATTGATTGTTTAAATAAATTGTTTATATGTTGCCTGAAAATTCATACAATTGTGTTATTTTAAATATGAATTTTTAAAATTAATGTTTTAAATAAATTTAAATAATAATAAAATAATAAGAGGAGGAAGTGCAAGCATTTGGAACGTAATATTTGTAGTCAAATTTTATTTTCAATTTATAATTTTAATTTCTTTTCTAATTTACGGACAGTCTCTTATTTAGAATACCCGATACCACTGCAAATAAAAAGGCAAATTGAGAACAAATTTTACAACTTGATTTATTACTGAAAGTGTATAATACATTGAAAATAATAATATACTATAAAAGATAATGCAAAATATACAATCAAGCATAACTAATATTATTATAATAATAGTTTAATACTTTACGTAAATAAAATCCAATAGATAATAACCATATGAAATTCAGTAAGTGTATATACATAATTTTTATTACCAAATTTTATAATTCTTAAAACTACTATTACAAAATAAATTTGTATAGGTAGATAGTATTGTAAACGTAATAAATCAAAAATACAATACTTTCCTTATATAGGAAATAAGAAATGTGTATGAGGAAAATAAAACTGGTATTTCACAGTAGATTTAAACTGTGTAACTTAATAATATCATTTGAAAATATTATTCATATTGTCGTATCGTACCCTGTCAACTTATTGTTACAAATCTTTCATCAAAATAGTTTGCTATACTTACAAAAAATTATAAATAGATATTTACATCTTATAACGCATTAAATATGACACAAGAATAATAAATTTTAACAATTATCAAGTTTGTGCAAAAATGGCACATTTTCAATGGAACCATATTTTTTTTTAAATCGGAATTAATTTTAACACATTTATTTGTGATATAATAGAAACATGTGATATGGTGCATTTATAAAAATGCTTACAATTAATTACACAATAAATAACCAAAATTTTATATTAATATTATGTAAATTTCATCTACAAAAACCGTAATGCCATACATATTGCACAATAATTTAGAATCAATTTTTATTTTAAATTCATATGCTACACTATAAGGACTTACTTGCATGTTATACTACTTTCGAGTAACAAATATATTATGAAAATAGTTCTAATTTGAACCACTTCATTAATAAATTTTTAAATAAGTTATTGTCCAAAAATTTTTGGTTCAAATCACCGTACGTGATATACAAGCAAGTAAAAAACTTTAATATTGTAATTTTTTGATTTAATAATCACATTAATAACATTTCAAATGCCATTGCCGATATGCTTATAATTATTTAAAAATTGTTATTGCAACTTGAAATCGTAATGATATGATAATTTTCCTAATAACATATTGATTTATCGTTCCTCCATTTACTATAACAAATCTGTGATACAATTTAATACAATAACAACGTGAAATAATCTTCTTATTTGATAAGAAAGGTGGTAATATTAAAAGTGTATAACACCATCAAAAAATTATTGATAATTTTGAGGCAATGAAAGTATAAATTTTGTCAATACACATTTAAATATCGTACACTTATAAACACACAAATACATTCATGCATAAATTTTTATTATTATAGTGGACAAATTTCTTAATTAAAAATGAACGAATGTTGCTGGCCCATCGAGTTCATGGATGCTGGAGGTGTAGCTCCTCCTACCACCATTCTTTGAGGATACATCGGACTAGTTGTTTGCAACGGTCTTAATCCCTAATTATAATTTGTTTAAAAAATTGCATTTTTGTTATTTACTTCAATAATATACCATTACAGGTTGAACTTGAGGAAATAAAGGTTGTTGTAGCATGGGTGGCGGACTAGCCATCGTTTGATTCATAGGCTTATAACCGGCACCAGTAGTAGCGGCCAATGGTTGAGGTGTCCAATTTCCTCCAGTTTTTGATCCATTTTTAGGAGAATTCCATTGAACGCCTCTGAAATATTAAAACCATGCTAAAAAATCTTAAAAGTAAAATCGCTGAAACTACTTACTTTACAGCAGGTGCTCGAATGGTAAGATTTTCAGCAAGAGATGCAAGACTAGACTCTAAATCTCCAGTTATTAAGGCACCACTAGATTGATGATTATTGTTAGGTGTTGTGGGTTGATTATTGTGACCATTTTGATTGGCTGGCACCAATACACCCAAATCATCAAAATCTATAAATTATTATAGTTCAAGTTTAAGTTGTTAAATTTCCAATAAGGTACAAAACACTTAAATGGATGTCCAGAGAGGTAAGGCAATTGTGGTCATCACAAATTGTTGAAGTATTTAAATAAAAATAATTATTTTTAAGAACTTAGAAATTTTAAATTTACTTAGTAGCCTAAACAAATTTCAGTTTTGATATCAAACCTATTTCAGACTCAGTTTAACTTGAACCTTTCAATAAAAAATAAAGATTCAATAGACGAAAACGAATAAAAATATTCTTTTCTTAATTTGTTCAAGTGCAGTTTTTCTTCTTTTTTTAATAAAAGCGTTTTTTTCCAAAATTCTTAGATGGTTATTAAAACATTAGATTGTAAATTGATGTTTTGCACTCATCAGAAGTGTGCCACACAGCGAGACAGAAGAGCTAAAACCGTTGCATAAATCAAATACTATTCAAATTGATTTATAAGTTTGTTTGTTTATTGATTTCCAAGGTTGTTAGGAGTATTTAAAAAAATTGATAGATATAATTTCTCACATTTCATCAGCAACAAAATTTAGAAATACTTTTTTGAATTTTGATGGACATATTTCATTAACATACATAACATTTTTATTTTTATCGGTGTGGATTTTCTTCTGAATCTTTCATTTATAATTTATATTTTTTTATGTAAAATAAACAAAATTGTATTTATAGTAAAGTATTGGCAAAATTTTTCCATGCGACTGTTTTTTTAGTTTCAATACCAATTAGAAAAAAAATCAAAGCTTAGACTGTTTTAGAACAAACCGAAAAGCCCAAAAACTAATTTACCTTCAGATTTTAACAATCCTGTTTCTGTAGCATACAGTTACACCTTACATCCGCTTTAATATAAGCTTAGAATTACGAAAATGTCGCAAAATACTTAAATATAAAAGTTTCAAGTTAAATATTTCAATTCTTAAAGATGTTTTCGGTGGAGAAAAATTGCTCTGATTGGGATCACAGAGGAGCCACCGAAAGTTTAATAGTATTTTAGTGTGCAGTTAGTCGTGTAGCGAAACATTATAGAGAAGAATCTCTAAATAGGATTTTTTAAATGCAAGTTTTAAGTCTTCTAAATCTACTGTGTACCGTAACAAATACATAAATATTTAATTCAAATTGATGATTTTCATTTTCAAAGTTAGATTAAATTTCATTACGAAATCAAGCCTTAAAACAATTTTAAATGTACAGAACGAATTATTTCTTTGTATGAGATTTGATAATTTGACACCGTTGTTAAATGTAATTTATAGTTTACATTACTGACGCCCCACTTGAGGTATGAAAATTACGTATTTCAGTTTATAGATGACTGACGCTTAAACTATATATCGCAGTTAAAAGTTGTTCAACTTTGTGCGATAGCAGGCGTCACAGCATCTATTTATTCTATAAATTAAAATACGTAATTTGCACACTACAATTGAGCGTCATCAACAGCGTCATAAACTATAAATTTTGCTTTACTATTTATTTAATATTTAATGTGAAAAATAACGTCTAAAATTTTATTTATTAACATAAATTATTATAAAAAAGCACAAAAATATAGAATTTAACCCAGTACTTCGGACATAGTGATTATAAATAAGATGCCAAACACGCGTGATTTGGGACACTTCCCACGCCTACATTACATAAAATAAGTCATGAAGTACATAATTATGATGCTGTTTCGCACTTTTCCTAAAAAATTATTTTTTTATTGTGTTTAAATTTCTGATGAATCTTTATTTTCTATGAAATAGGCCAGGTTTGGTTGAATCTAACGTTGGTTGTTCTCTATAGAGCTGAAAAATAATTCTAAATTAATTGGCCTAGAAATATACTTAAACAACTTTTCCATAATGTAAGAGGTCAACAAAAAACCCATTAATTAACCCACTTTTACATTAACAACACTTAGCAAATTAAATCAAAGCAATCCTTGTCGTTAACATTTTTCTAAGGGTATTTGAATCCTAGACAAAATGATCGTGTCTTTGAAGCAATAAATCGTGAGTCGAATAAATACTAATAATATCCATGGAGTATTCCGGGCGTTTCGATTAATTTTTAAATTTGCATCATTTGTCTAGGCTTAAAATAGGGCAGAATCATTACATTCAAAAAAATCATTGTAGTCCAATCATTAGATAATTTTGCATTGCCAATTTTCTGATAGTTTTGCAAGTTGGCAATTTCAAAATTGCAGTTTAAAACATCTACATTCTACAACATCAAGCAGCCTGCAACCTATTAGAATGATCCATATTATCATTATTATATTACGGCTCGCTGAATCAATAACTACCAATAGTATCTAGATGTCTCGGAAATTCTTTTAAGTTTAATTTATTAGCTAACTCTTTTTTATTATAAAATGAGCTGGAAAAGAGATATTGTCAAAAAATTCATTTTTAGGCGATTTTGTTGATGACAAAAACCAAACGATCAAGTTAAAATTCAATAAACGGCATAAACACCAGAAAACTTTCAAAGCAAATCCCTTTTTGTAGCACCTAATGACTGCACTATTGAAAGTACGATAAAATCTGGATAAAACAGTTTTCAATAAAAAATTTGCTACATTAAATACCACCAATTAAATATATAAATAAATTTTACTAGATAATATAAAATTATACAAGGCCAACAAATATGAAAAGTACACTTAACAGCCATAAGCAAAATCCAAGTGACATGCATAGTATAGAACCATAATATTAAAATAAAAATTCACCTGTAAATTGTGAACTAATGGCACTATTTTGCGTGTTATTAGGCACTCCATGATTTTCAGTGAACACATATGGTTTTTCAGAATTAATGGAATCGTCGCAAGATTTATCAAAGTTTTGATTAACAGTGTGTTTAGTTAAAGTTTTTGTTGGTGGAGGTGGACGAGGTGGTGGTACCGATTTGGAAATTTTCAAGTCATCTAATGCATTAGTAATATTTTTATTGCTGTTTTCTTTCATATCACTTTTGCTTTCGTTAACTGTATTAATTAAGTTGGGCACATCTTTCTGAAAGTAACTCAATACTTCTTCGAGTGGTTTAGATTTGGGGCACGTAGGAGAATCATGATCTAGTAATAGTGAGGGAATTGAATCTTCAACAAGGAATGGATTAAAAGACGTATGATTGAAATCTTCGGCAGCTTGTATAACGTAAAATGCATGTTATTATGATAGGAACTTTAAAATGTGATAAAACAATAAATTATGTGTGATAAATATTAAACGACCTACAATATTCGGTGACAAATAATTTGGAAGTGCAATTTACACCAAATTAGTATTTCAAATAATAAATAACTGTTTTCAAGAGCAATTAGTTATTATTTATTATGTTTTTGAAAATTTCTCATTCTCTTGTTTCAGTTAATGCAACAACAATATTAATACTATTAAATTGTTATTCAAGTAGAGCAAATTGTGTGCGACTTTCAAACTCAAAGTGCACATAGAGTATGTTACAAACAATTCAACATATAAACAAACATCTTAATAAAAAGAATTCAACTTACTTTTTGTTTCGTGAGAACCAAATACTGAAGCAAAACTACTTTCGGTAACAAAAGTGCCATTTGTTATCACAGGTTGCTTTGCATATCCTAAAAGAAGTTAAAAATTATGAATTTGGCAAATTAAAAAATTTAAAAAGCACATAGAATAGCGAAACATAAACTTACCTGCAGCTGAAATTTAGAGAAAATTTTGTATTGCTTAGAAAAAAATAAAACATAATCTAAAGGTATACTAAAAGAAATTTAATACAATAACTAACCATTGCCATTTGTCAGCCATGCATTATTAACTGGTAAAGTAACTGCTGGAACATTATTAGGTGGGGCAAAAGCATCAACAAATGGATTACCAAGTTGTAGAAGATCGTCTGACGCTTTTGTTGTCGAATTTAATATTACTGGTTCATTTTCTAAGAAATCCATCGCCGGTTGTGCATTTACAGAGGAAGTTACAGTTGAATTACTTAAGAAAGGATTGTTGGTAGCGCTTGGTGATTGAACTTTTGACTGTAAAATAAAAATACATTGTTTTTTTATTTCGAAAATGAAAATTAGTAGTAGCAAAATACTATGATTGATGCCCAATTTATTCACCTTGAGATATCTATCGACTAACGAATCCTTCTGACAAATTAATCAAGTAACCAATCAAATTTTTGATTTGTTATTTTGAGTTTGAATTGAGGTTGTTTGATTATGGTCACTTGATTAATTTGTCGGGCGGATTCTTTATCTGATAGATATCTAAGGTGAAGAAATTGAAAATGAAGGAAGTATACATAAATTAATATATCTAGTGGGACCAATACTGCCCTACTAAGGAAAAACACCGTATCTACAAAATAACAATATTGAGATATTTCAATAAACAAATTTTTTGTTTGTTTTGTGTCCCGTGTCTTTAATTTTGATCGGAAAAAAATTTCAAATACACATCTGGAAAGGTAATTTGATGTAATATCTTCTCATAAGTTGATAAATATGATTTATTTCAGATTTATTTCAATAGTTAAAACACCGTATCATAACATAAAATGTTATTTTCATAACCGTAACATAAAAATATATTAAAAAGCATCAACAATTAGTAAGTTATTGAAACAAAGTTCAATAATTTACATATTTTATTTCTGTTCATCATTCTGTCATTACTTAGACAAATCACTGTATCTATGTCTAATTATGTTGTACATACGGTGTTTTATCAAAGCTTTGGTAGATGCGATGTTTTAACTAAGTATCTCACATTATTTCTGTAGATACAGTGTGTCTGCTTATTGATTTAACATATTTAGAGTCAAGATACGAATTTCTGGTTTGGTGCAATGGAAAGAGAAGAAAATATTATTTAAGAAAATGCATCTAACTCAAAATAGTCAAAAATGCACATACAGTGTTTTTCCTTAGCAGGGCAGAATACATGTGATAGAAATATGATGATAAGGATAACTATTATTAAATGAAATAATGGGCGTAGTAAACAGGGACGCTTAGCGGCTGAGTAGTTTAGAACATTAACTTCAAATAAAACTAATATAGCATTGTTTAATTAGTTTAATCCAAGGATAGATAAGAACCGCCTTATTTATGTTGTGTTTGGAGTTTATGTTAGTTATATATAAATTTTAAGTACCTACTGAAGAGCTTAACATGGTTTTGTACAAGTACGCCTCTGAATTCGCCCAATGTAAATATGTAATAATACATTTTATAAAATAACAATTATAAAACATCTGATTCAATTGCCTAACCTTAACATTATTTTCAGCCATTTTAGTTTATCTCCGACCCTCATTTTTTTTGAAGTGATGAATTCAAATCTTTTCCCCCGAGAGAAAAACACTTTCTTTCAAAAGCTATAATCGCCTATCCAAATATTATTTTGTTCTAAAAATATTTTGTATTTTGTAGAATATAAAAGATCTTTCGGTCTGTTCGTTTGCTTATTAGCTATTTCCATTTAGCGAAGCGCCACCACGTGGTAAAATATCAAAATAATCTAATACTATGTGCAGTAGGTATCAGTTGGCAGTTGGCATAGAATACTCTGTTTATAGACAAAACGTTTGCAAAATTTAGTGTTTTATTATGTGAATTGTCATTTCACCGCGGTTTTACCATAAAATAACTGAGAATGAAATTAATAGAGAGAGCTATGTTGTTGACATTTGGTTGTGCAACGAGAGTCACCAACGGTAAGGTAAATCGCGAATATGTATAGCGATAATTTTCAATTGGTAGTAAAGCCTAGGAACCGTGGTCATTCAAGTTCTACCTTGCTTTTAGTCTATGCATAGTTCGAGTAATTCGACTTCTTTTTAATATCTGCATGCACCAAGGTTTCAAGAATAGCGCAATTGAAAGTAAATTACATAAAATATCTTTGATCAATCTTGATATCATAATATATGAAGATTTGTTTTACAAACAAGTTAGAGAGTTTGATTGATTGATTTTAATCAATTTTATTGTTATATTGAAATGTGATGAATTTCAGTAACTTCTAAGCCTTATTTTGTAATATATATTAATTAATTCATAAGAAGGAATGAAACCATAATATTATTTATATCAACAAATTATTATGTAAATTTTAAGATTGAAAATGGAAAATTTCTGCATAAATTTTAATAACGCAAAAAAAAAACTGGTCGCTTTTTTGCATCATTTTTTTCCTTGATAAATTAAAATATCCGATTAAATTGTAAAACAATTAAAAAAAATTTTTTTTAATTAAATAAAGCCACAACCTTTGTTGATAAAAATGAACCTTGTTAATCTAATCAAACATTAAATATTGGAATACCAATAAAAGCACAAAATATTTTGAATTTAAGTTAATTACGAGATATTGATATTATAATTAACAGATTGTAAACAATGATAATAAAATTTAAAAAAACAGAGATAAAAGGCCTGTTTGGTATGCTGCACTAGTGTACTCCAGTTTTAAATTACATCAAATTTAGGTAACGATTTTGTTATGCTGTAAATTGTGAACTGGTATACCCATCATATCAGCATACTAAACAGTTATATTTATTATTATCTACAAATAAATAGTGCATCTATCGTCCAAAAGCAAAAGTAACCAAAATCGCAAATTTTTACAAATATAATAATGTTGGAAGATCTTCCCAGCGTATTTGTGTTTTAGCTTGTTAGCATTTTCACGTTGGTATTAGAATAATAATTATTGGATTGGTTTAGAGTTTCAGTTTCAACGAGAGAAAACTTGGTATTGTGCTTCGGAATAACCATAATGCTCAATATTTATGTGACCAAAAATGCGAAATTTTCATTAATTTTTAATAATGTAATGAAAACGTTTAATAAACATTTGGAAATAACCTTAAATTGATTAATGGCAGCCTCTTCTTCGGCAAGAACTTGTTGTTTAATATTTTCGTCAATTCCATTTGTTTGCATTTCTAAACGACCATTTGCAACTGCTGTACCAAAAGCGTTACTGGTCGACGATAAAGCGGATAGACCAGAACTGACACTTTTTTGATTTCTAAAAACATAAATGCAAACTAAACCAAAATAAATGGATTTACAATCGACTTACCCAGAGGTTTGTGAGGGTGTACTGGAAGCAGAAGTTTTTTTTCCTTCGAGAGAATTTAAATGTTGCTCTAACGCATCTAATAAACTACTGGGAGCTTTAGTTAAATCGGGAATGTCTCCTTTATCGATGCCTACATTCTAAAATCATAACATTAAAAAAAGTCGTAGAAAATTTATTTTCTATTTACTTCTGCCACTCGCAAAAATTCGGCGACTTTGTCCATTCTTATTAAGAATTTCTTATAAATGTCTAAGCCATCTCTGCACTGTTTCTTATTCATATCAAAATATTTTTCTGAAAAATTAAAAACATTATTTTTAAGGCATTTCTCTACCATTTTATAATCAGTTACCTAATAAATTAATAATACCATCGTTATAACACGCAAACAATCGTATAATATCTCGAAATAATAGCATGAAACACATATTGATTATTCCATTGGACAGATCACTTGCAGAGCAATCAAATTCTATCAAAGCATCCAACTGACTTTGCAAACAAGGTAAAGTTTTTAGTAATTTTTCGGCATTCATCGTTCTTAATAAGCCATCTTCTTTCCTATTAAATGTAACAAACAAAAAATTAGCAATTCGTTATCTCAAGTACTGATATTAGCGAGGATTGTACAGAAATTAGCGCCTCAACTTCCATAATTATCCAAGACGATTAACTATTATTATAGGTAATAATATAATAAGCTTGTTTTGAATTAAATTTTATTAATTAAACGAAAGTGCGTGTGGTGTAATTTTAACGAATTTTAATTTCACGATTAATAAGGAAATCTTTAAATTTTGGTTTTTTTCTTTAATGGAGAAACTGTCTCATTAGCCAGACGAATTCAATCATCAAATTCTCTTTGTTCTCTTATTATTTTCTTTAGAAAGGAAGAAAGCTTTCTACAGAATTATAATCCATTAAATCCACAGACAAAATAAAAACATGAAAAGGGCAGGGCGTTGATTTCAGTTGTATTCGAGACTTGACAAAAAATAAATAAGAACATCACACTCACCCCCTTTTAACTTTACAAAAATCGAACGCCACCGTTCTGTATGCAAGAGCTTTCTCGTTCAGGTATCTAGAATATCGTCGAATAAAAGGCGACATGTCGTACCCTAAACATAAAAAATTCAAAATATGTATATTAGCAAAGGTTACTATACTTCATTTCACTTTATGTAGGTAAGTATATGGTAACATCCACAACAATCATTAGTATTGCTAAGCCAATACTAGGTAATTGTTAACTTATTTATCAGACAAAACTTGATACTAAACAACTACATTCTTAAAATTTATCATAGAAGACAATCAAAAAAAGAAATATTAATTATCGTTACGTTATTTAAACTTTTTTTTTAATAATCATTAGATCGCACTCACCAGTTCTAGCACCAAGGACACCTTTTGAAAAAAAGAATATATTATTAGTGGAGATATTAGTTTCTACTTCAACGTTATATTTTATTTAAAAAAAGCTAAAGCCGGCAGACGACAAAATAATATGTATAAAGTAGGCAAAATGTTATAGAAAAATATTAGTAAGACCATTGAAAAAACAACATTTATAAACGTACATATTATTAAAAATTAACGCTCTTTATATAATAGATACCTAATAAATCAATTTATATGATAATATATGTTAAAATATACAAAATTTTAATATAGTAATGAAATAGAAAATATTATAAACTAAAGATAATGCAATTATCAAAATTGTTGGAAAAGTTAATTATAATTATAACTGCAACAGATAATAAAAACAGAAATAATAAAAATTGAATGTTACATCACAAATCTCGTTAAATCTCATAACGTAGTCGTCGTAAAAAAATTGATTAGCATAAATTTGATTCTTATTATAAATTTAGCAAAAGTTCCACTTCTTTTCACTCGAAACAAAAAACAGTATAATATTATTTTAAAGAAAATAATTTGATTTTTAGTATTGCTGAATATTAAATTAATTAGACATGAAAAGATAAAGTAGGATCGTTATTAGTTGGTATTAAATAATTTTATTATTCCTCTATACCTACTATATTTTCAAACATAAATTTAATTATTTTAGATAAAAAAAAAAACAAAATAGATGAAAAATGTTACACACCAAAACCTTAACCAATCCCTCTCAAAAGCACAAAGTGCAAAAATGATTCCTCCGGAAAAGCGTCTTTATTTACCTTGTACTCCGGTTTTGTCAAAAAAATTACTGAGTTGAAAGGTGCAATTATTGGAAGCCAAATATTGTGTAAACCTCTAAAATCAAAATTATTAATAACAAATTTTAACAAAAAAAAAGTAATCTTGACGGTAAACAAATAAAAAAAATACTCACTTCGTTTCCATAACACATTACGTGATGAACTGTGACGAGGGCTTTATAAACTACTATCCAATTTGTGTTTTGTGATCTTTCTATTAAGAGATTTGCCATTTGTGGTATGGAAACATTAGGTTCATTTGTACAATGAACTAAATCTGAAATTAAAGAATACAAAATTTAATTAATATTATTAATAAAGCTTTATAATATAGTATAATTCAATCCTTAATGTTCGGTTTCATAAAGGCCAGTAAAATTTTAATCTTTGATAAATATAGTGAAGTAATAGCAATAATATTACGACAATGCAATTTAAAGCTTATGATTTGCCTGACCATAAAATTTTTAACAAGCCGTTAAACTAATGACTTCGATTCCCAAAGCTATAAGTATTATTGATTATTTGAAATTTCAAACAGAGAAATTTATTTTGTCAATTTTTTGTAACAGTAAAACGCTATTATTCATATTCCTAGTACAGTCATCTTGTTAATTGTTTAATCAAGTCTGGGAAAAATGTTAACGTAGTAGATATTATATAAAATATTAGAAATGGTTCTACTTAAATATACTCCACTCAGATACTACAATACTTGTTTATCAGTGGCTTATTACTTATTAGTAACAAACAGTATCTTAAAAATATTGTTGATTATCCTTGACCGCATAAAAATTATATCTTTATTATATTTAAGCAAATTTATTCAATATTAAAATATTATAACATTATAAGTCCCTAAGGTTAAAAACTGGAAACTAATGTAATAATATCGCAATTAAAATAACACCCCATATAGAATGACCACATTTAGAGAGGCGGAACTGCGACAAGATAAAAAATATCATATTCGGTTAATTAATTAACAATGGTTGTTGTCAAGTAGTTATTAATGTAAATGTTATAAACAATATACACAAAATAACAAATTCTTATCGTGCATACTGTCCAACAAATCCAGCAATGTTAAGATAATAAATGAAACAACAAATTGCTTATTTTAAACAGACAATACCATTATGTATGCTCATAATAATGCCCAATACTAAAAATTATTAACGATCAGCCGATATTTTTCGTATCATTCCAATAAACTTCTGAATTTGTTACTAATACATTGAACTATTAATTGTATTTTAAAAACGTAAGGTTTAAACCTGAGAGCTCTTGAGAGCAACGGCAACGCTCTCCTTCGAAGACCTACAAAGATGTGATAATATTGAAGAGTTACCCGGGGATAGTCTTTGTGCATAAATTTCCCGAAGGCCTGAGAAATTAGACTAAACGACTGGGTTAAGCTCAACTATTAGAATATTCATTTATCACATTACGCAAGCTGTTTGTTCGATCAAATCCAGATACCACCTAGCTTAGTTCCATAGCTAATATTTAATACTGAATCTCGTGAGTTCAAATCTCGAATTTGATGGAACTTCCCATCAATGACCCCCGGTTGACTTGAAATTTGCAAGGAAACTTAAAATTTTTTTAATTTTATAAAATTTATTTAATAAATGTTTTTCTCGACAATACTGTACCGGTTATATTGTTTCGTGGGTTTACGTCACTGTTAATGGCAGAAAAAGCTAAGTAAATAAATCAATTAGAGCAGATACTCCTACAATAGATAAGCACTTTATCGTCATAATATTTTTAAGGTTTATCGCATTTTATACGCAATTGTTAAGATAATATTCAATTAACTTAATAGATGATGACGATGAGACAAGCGAAAATCAATTTAATCAAGTTACTTTATTTTTTGTATTAAATTTATAAGTTAAATTTAGTGATGGTGTTAAATTATTTCAATTTATTGCCTCAACATACGGTGCCCTTATATAAAGAATAATGACTAGCTAATAGTTTCGGAAATAGTAATAATCGAAAAAGATTTACAAAAAATATTGTACAGTTAATAATAGATAATTAAAAATTTTAAAATTCCCAAAGCGAATTACTTGCGATTATTAGCCCCTGACTGAGAAGATTCAGGTTGTGCGTTTATTACTTGACTCTTTAGATTCCCTTCTCAATTTTACTTTTTTAAATTTTAATACTCCATTTAAATTTTACATTTAGCATTCGTAATATGGACATAAAACCATCTAATAATCACTTCAATCACTTTCCAAAAAGCATAATTCCTCTTGGGATACCATGTAAATAAATTTTAATGAAAAACGATTTCTAGTCCAACGGTTTCATTAGAGGTAGAAAGTAGCTAATTTATATTGTGCCTAGAAATAATACTGAAAAAAAAGTTTTCCTAAAAATGTTAGGAAAAGGGAAGGTCGAAATGACATTTTCGTAACGAAATGTAATGATTACGTCATGTTTAAAAAAAATATACATACCAATACCATCAACTTAATAGCTAATAATAAAAAAAAATTACAAGGGCCCTAGCTTGAAAAAAAAACCTACCAACGGAAGTGAGAGGGAAAGGAAACCTAGATCTTCCAATTCATTTGCGGACGCTGTATCAAACCAGATAGTCCCTTAATTTTAGTCCTCTTTCAACCTACCGAAGCTTAAGCTACTTTGTTTAAACAATTTAGCCAATTTTTATGAATGTAGAAAAACACGATACACGATGCGAAAGGAGGTATTTTTAATATAATTGGCGTACTGTATAAGTTGATCTACAGCCGCGTTTGACAAATTTAATGCCTCGTACGCAAAGTAGTACTATGATTTCGCAACTATAGAAGTCTTTAATTTCGTTAATATTTCTGTCATTAATTCCCAAATTTTTCTTACCAATTCTAAAGCATACTGGATTAATTTCTTTGTAGAAATTAAGTTAAGGTCCATATACATTTTAAACAATCAAACAATTTGCCTCAACTTAAAATGCAAATTAATATAAAAATTGGTTTAAACATTATTGTTAATAAATTTTGATTGGTTTCGGTCGGTAAGTTTGTGCAAGAATAGCTAATTGTAAATGCCCCTTTATTTTGAGTAACAGCCTTTTTAGGTTTTTGTCTTTAAAACTTATTAATTTAAGATTATAATATTACTAGGTATTTATCAAGATCGAATGCAGCATGCAGCTTATTTCCAATTTTTCTTAATATTTACATAAGGTACCTACTATTATCTAGCAATGTTAGTTGAACCTATCGAACCATAATTTTTGAATTTATCGTAAAAAAAAAATGTTATTTTTAGGATGTACCTACCCACGCACCAACGCAAGGACGTTATAGTTTGTACATAAATAATAAAATTATTCAACAAATTTCGAGGTTGCTACAAGGTTGTAATTAAAAATTACATTAAACAACACGATTTTTTAACAGAGATGCTGTTAAGTAGTACTATCTTTAGTATCTCGTGTAACATTTATTAAATGAATAGTTTTTGTACTAAAATGTAACTCGACAAAAAAGCTTTGTAACAGTTTTGAAGTCAGGGAAATATTATTAACAAAATTATAAAATAATACCTACATAATTAGATTTCTTATTTTATAAACTTACAAAACAATATATTGACTGCATTATTGGATAGAATTTTCAATTTTTCTGTATTGATAGGTTTGGTTATTAGTATCTTCTGATGAAGACCAAATAATCCGAAATAGCTAAAAACAAACGCACAATATTAACAAATCAAATTAGTTTTTGAAAACTTGACTTCTAAGAAAAGTTTTGTTTTATTTATAAAATCTCTATATAAATATAAGAAAACTTATTGAACAAGGTTCTGTTTTGATGAATTGAACTGCAACCAACCTCCCGAACCACCCGAATGACATCATTATATTATTTTTCCTAGTTTTGATAATATTGTGTTTTGAAATTTAAATAATTGAAAGCGATGGCCGCTCATTCTAAACTTCAAAATGTTTTCTGACCGGAAAGTTTTCCCATAGTTCAATAATTTGTAAAAAAAACAAACGATTAAGTTTGCATGAGCGATGGCTCTTTGAAACATGTACTACATATTTGCAAAATCAGAAATATAAATCAGCTTCATCGATGCTGTGAGACTGAAGGAGTGAAAATTAATCTTTTTCGAAAGCCAAGAATTTTATTTGAATTATGGAAATTTCATTTTCCAGCAAAAATTTTTTTTACTTTAAATAAAACGAACGAGTAACATAGTAATTGAATTTACAGGTGTTAAAAATAAATCTCACTTTTTCTTCCTCTTATTTTAGGCATAATGTCTGTTTTTTACCAATAATAGTCTCGGTGGTGCTTCTAAGCCACTATTAGACTCTTTTATTATTAATAGTGGCAATAATCAATTCAGAGATCGATGGTTATACTTGCCCTCCGAAGCACCGAGATGGGCAAAACATAATCAAGTTATTATTTGCATAGATTTGAATCGGGTGCCTTAGCGCTGTTGATCGCGCTAACTATTAGGCCATCATGACCGTCTCAAATCACTATCGAAACCAGTAAATTACTTTCAATGCCGGTATAGGCATAGGCATAGGCATCACTTAATGCCTATAGAGTAAGCCATTTTGTAATGCAAATGAATGTTGAAAGTGCAATTTTTGAAATGGTAGTAAATAAAAATATTATAAAATGTTAGGATACATTACGATGTAGCATCATATAATCATTTTACAAAATATGTTTGTTGAATTGCAATGTTCCATTCATATGCTTGGGAAAAAATTTTATTATGAACACCACATTGTTAATTTTCCTTAGTATTTTCAGATGATTTAATTTTGCTAATTGCAATTTGCCGTACTTTGACTAAATTTTACAGCAAGTTGGCTGGTTATACTTGAAGTATTTCAGAACTTCAAAGCTCGATAAAATGCAGGTTATTCAAGTCTTGAAATACCGTGGCCACAATATGCTACTAACAAAAGTGAAGGTAATAAAATAATACGTAAGGATGAACTAGTATTCGTGAGACTTAATGTACGTAAATACAAAAATATCAAAACAGTTTTATGAAGGCGATTTTCAAATTTATGTATACACCTCTCATAATTTTTATTTACAATGTCTATTTACTGACTTCATTAATTAGTATACAGTAGGAAGTTAAAATTATAATAATAATTATTTTAACGATTCTCGTCAAGCATCTACGGATGAAGTGATGTAATTATTATGTGTACAATGTACACACACCTACAACATACAGTCAGTGTTGGTCTGGTTATATTTTTGGCGTCCATTGAAATATATTTAGGAGCCTCTAAGAATTTACAACTTTACCATTTTATTAGTTTTTAAATCTTGGCTGGCTTTGTGACTTTTCTAGAAATAAACATTTACAAACTATACCTATTATTAGATAAAATGGTCGCAAAATAGAAGAAATAATTGCAAGATAATCATAGACAGTGACTGAGCACGTAAATAATATTGCTTAATTGTTATTAACATATGACACGACTTTTAAAAGTAAAAATTTTACTTTATATGTTAGAAATATTAATTAATTGAATAAATTTCTTATGAAATCAAAACTAGGTATGCAAATTGGTTAATATAGTTCTTGACCAGGACCTATATAATGATATCGCCTGTTGCGAATATCGGATTCCCATCAGGCAAACCTGGAATAGTTTAAAAATCAGGTGTCGCAAACTATATCAACCAATTTGCATAGTTTGATCTAATAAGAGAGTGAAGTTATTCAATCAATTAATTTTTCTAACATGTAAAAAAATTCAAACTTTTAGAAATATGTAAATAATAGCTTATTACTTTATTAGAAACAAATGTAGGACTTTTCGTAGCGAGTCTAGAAGTAAACTACAATTGCAGACAATTGAATTTATTATACTTTAGTGCCGCCAGCTTTATTTTATTTCAAGTCAAACAGTAGAATCATTTAATAGAAAACGCTTAGAAAGTTTGTTAATAAATACAACTTAGAAAAAATTCTATTATTACACGAGTATGCACATTGTACGCATTGTCTTGTTCCAAAATTCCTATTTCATTTTTGGAAAACTGTCATGTAATCGATCTAAAGAATTGAACTTTTTCCTATCGACTATATTGGAAAGAGGACAATTATTTTCTAAGCATTTTAAATTTTTTTTTGAGAAAACGGCGTTTAAAAATCGAAATTTTACATGCATTTTAAATAAGGATTAAACCACGATTTCTATACGTGTATTCTGTTACCGGTACGTGTGCCCAGATATACTCTTAGTCTTTGCCATTGAACTGGTATTTAATGAACCGAGTTTTTATATAGACAATTGCAGAATTAGTTTTTAGGGTGGATCCATGATTTGTCGTGGTTGCTCGCTAAAAACATCCCTGCATGTAGCTTCAAAGGGGCGAAACACATTTTAGGGTGCATCCGAGATTTGCCTAAAACAAACACACATAAAATATCCCCCTACTCCGATGCAACTCGGTAAAGTGTGCGGTTACCAGCAAGGAGTTTTTCACGCACGATGTGCACTCGA
Source organism: Cantharis rufa (assembly GCA_947369205.1). Taxonomy (NCBI): domain Eukaryota; kingdom Metazoa; phylum Arthropoda; class Insecta; order Coleoptera; family Cantharidae; genus Cantharis; species Cantharis rufa. Next base: position 36,878,652 of record OX376303.1, read on the forward strand.
CAGAGTATAACAATCGCATCTGACAACTAACATTAAGAGTATATCTGAGCACACGGACCGGCAACAGAATGGCGGTGTAGAAATCGTGGTTTAATCACTATTTAAAATGCATATAAAATTTTGATTTTTAAATACCGTTTTCTCAAAAACTAATGGATAATCCTCCTTGAATTTTTTTTTAAATGATTAGAAAATTATCCTCTTTCCAATCGTCTATATTGGAAAAGGTTAAATTCGTGGGATCGATTACGTGACAGTATCCGAAATTTCGTATTTGATTTATGAGTTTTGAATTCGAGTGAGTTTATTTTTAAGAAGTTATAAATTGTTCCAATTTGGACAAGTTTGGATATTTTTTTTTGGAAAATGGATGTTAATATGATGGATATGAATAATAATATCAATAATAAGATGGATAACGTCAACGAATTTTCACGGTCCTTTCGCCGTCGTTAACGCGACTTTCACTGTACGTGACGAACCTTGGTGGCGCTACTATATTATAAGAAACATAAACCCCTTGTGTGAAAAAGCCCTTAATTAAATATAAAGATTTTCTACGTAAAAACTTGGTTAAATGTTATTTTAGAAAATCGTTCTGCACTCAATTGCGAATAAGATTTTAATTGAACAATTTCGATTAAAAACATATTATACAAAGCAACAACTGCAATGTTGAACTAAAATTTGCTTTTACAGCCGCGTGGTAAGTATGAAAAAATATTTACATATTAGCATGTTTGGATTCTGGCAGTAGGAATTTCTGGCGGCACCCCACGCATATTATATACAATGTCAAAAATATTATTATTTTGTTCACTCTGCAATATGAATGAGTAACCTAATAATAATAATCGCACTAATTGATTATCGTAATGTATTTAACCTGCATACACTATCTTCGAGATTAATTCAATATAACGACCTTTAACAATTTATTATTATAGGTGTTGTCCAGAAATTTTGACCTCTCAGTGATGAGCCGTGTATTTGAACTTTTCAAGGTTTAATTGTTGATTCTATACAATTTATTATCTGGCATGTCGAAAGTGTTAAATAAAATTTAGTATAATTTAGTACAATTAAAACAATTTATGTACAGAACTCTATAGAATCATCAGCATTATAAATTACGATTATCAAATCGAAAGTAAAAGTATAATATACTTTCCTCAAGATACGCATTCAGTTGTAACATTCGGCTTCTATGTCATAACCAGAAGATGTAACCTCCCCCCTTCTGCTTATTAATAATTATTGAACTCATCTTACGTTTCGAGTTCTTATACAAACAGAAAATGTTACACGAAACTACATGTATTATTAATACGTAATTATTATTTGACAAGATTTTAATTAAAATATAAAATAAAAAGAACCCTCCTGGGAGAGGGATAATAATTACAAAAACAACATCGGAAAAGAGTATAAAATATCGTTATACACTGTTTGATATTATTCAAAACTAATTTTTTGATATGATTTACTGTAGGTTTTAATGGTTTTAATGCATACAAATATGTCAGTCTATACCCCCCCCCTCAATTGTTAGCCAATCAAAATATAAGTTATTGTAAATCGAAACAAATAGGAATAAAAAAAGTAAGTGGCACTATAATTTATTCTATACCACCACAGTAGCCAGTGAAAAACTAAATTTAATGTCTTTTTTACATTTTTACAAAATACATTGAAGTTGAAAATTTCTTTTGTATAGTTCAGTTCTGTTATAAATTCCAAAAACACGCTCAAATTAGAGTTTTACTGGCCACAATAAACTATTATCAATTTATTATAGTCTGTTGCTCTAGATGCTACTTTAAATTGTAAAAAATCACTTATGCCCTTTTTGTTCCTAAATTTTGTAGGTTGTTTTCCTTAAATTTTTATTGCTGTTTGGGTTGACAGGAATAAAAGTATTATATATTTTTATTAATTAAAATTAAAAAATTGATTGTTTTAATTAATAAAATACGTGCACTATCAGAATTTGAATAGATAATCATGTATAACAAATGTCTGGATTGATTAAAAATAAACCTACATATTGTGTGTGTATAACATAATTTTAAAAATTAAATTTGAAAATTTTAATGTTTATTAAATTAAATTGTTAAATAATTAAACAAACTTGAAAACATATTTTTCTATTTTTGTGGTATCAGAAATAGTATGAAATATAGTAGATATTTTTATTCAGATATATCATAAAATGATAGCTTTTTAGTAAATTGCGGCAATATTCTACAAGAAAGTAAGCATGTCCTCTTACATTTTGACGTTTAAACACTGATTTCTAGTTGTATTATAAAATAAATTGGTATAGTACCATAACATCACTAATGGCATATTTAAACGATTAAGTACCTACAGGTTAATTAAATGTTGTGAAAACAGGACTTAAAATTTGTCGAATTGATTTTAGATTTTTACAAAAAATTTTCAAAGAAGTCAAAAATGATATACAGGTTTGAAAATGCCATTTTGTAATTAAAATATAGAAAAATTAGTCAAATAAATTTGAGAAATATTTTCAATATCATTTTTACGATACTAAAAATTAGTGACTTTTCAGTTTAGGAAGTAGTGTGGAAGTGTATGTAACGTACATTATAGGAAATAATATGTAGCTCCAAGAGGTAGAATATGTTATTCGTCGATGAAGAGTGTCACAGAAAATTTTCAAGTTTTATTGCCTACTTAATTTTTATTCATACCAACCAATACCCATAAAAAAAAATTCCAAATAAGATTAAGTTCTAAAATTCTAAATAATCTCTAATAGTACATTTATATCTTATATACTATAGGATGTAGTATGCAACTATTTTGACGTTTTTTTTAATATCAGTTTTTGAAAGCAAAAGCGGAAGACAATATCTGCATCATTTAGATAATATGCATATTGAAAAAACATTATGCATTTAAGTTAGTGTCAAAAATGATTATTGTAGTCAGATTTTACTCACCATACAATTGGTAGTTATTTATGTTCATTTACATTGATTTATTTACAATCATAATAAATTCTTCAATGGTTATTTTAATAGTATATAATTATCTAATATTTATTATTTTTCAATTGGAGAAATATTTTTTTAACTTGAAATTCAATAACGAATCGATATAGATCAAATTACATTAAATCGCCCAAAACAACAAAACATACTACATTATCACAAAATTAAACTTTCAACAATTTTTTACTTTATCGTTTACTTGTTTATCGTCGGCCTAAATAGCAAATATGGCTCAAGTCTAGTTTGTACGAAAGATCTGCTTTCTCTGATTAGGTCAATATGTAGCCTACAATTTGCAGAAATATTAACAAAGTATCGCTGTTTATATTAACAGTCGGTATAATATATGATTGCCTCCTGTTTTATTTTAAAACTAATTTTGAAAAAAATATTTCGATTTTTTCATTGATAGGTTAAGTATCTATATATATCAGCTACATATACGGAGCCACCAAGCTACGAAAAGCCCCGGAATTTGATAAAAATGAACATCGAGTTATATTCTCAAGTATATTCAGCCCTTCAGGGTTTATCTTAGCGTGGTTCATCTGTATGTTGTTTTATCTGTCACGTAAAATTTGCTAATTATATATTTACAAGATTACAAGGCATATTTATAGATAGTAGGAAAATGTACTCATATTCAAGTTTTTGTATAGTTATTGGATTCTGTTTTTATCAAAACTTGATAAGGAAACTTTTGGAATGGATCCCTTCATGTATTTAACCATATTTCATTCAATTTCCTAATATCTATTCCATATCTCATTCCAATCTCTCAAACATTTTCTTACATCCAAACATTTCTTGTTTTGTATACACTACATCTCCGTAAGTTATCCCTCGTTAAGTATATTATAGGGGCCCCTAGTTGAGACTTTAGATTTGCGCTAAAGCTTTAACAAATTGTTTAAAACAATAACGAAGTCGCAAACTATTTTGTCCTTTATTCAAGCAAGAATGCGCATTCGTTCATTGTTTCTCTATTAAATAGGAGCCCTGAAATTTAATTAGTTTAAATATAGATCCGTCTGCATCATGTAGTTAAATATACATAATATTCATATTATCAACTAATGCCTCTCTATTGTGTGTTGAATCTAATCTTATGGTCCATTTACATTTTGATTAGTAATTAGTGCAGGTGTAAGTGCGAGTATTTCGTGATTATAGTATTAAACACCTAGCAAATCACTGTACTAATGCCAATTACTCGCATTACACTAATCAAAGTGTAAGTGGACCTTAAAGCAACACATTTATATGTACCATTAAACAAGAATTTGCCTTTTAAAGTACCTCGGATAATAACATTTTTAATTCTAATTTTAGGGGGTTCCTTCGAGTGAGATATCGAAAAAAGCGAAAATTTTTGTATGCTTGAAAAAATATTTCGGTTAACATAACAAGGGAAACTCCTTTAGTGCAACTCTAGGATCGGGATAAGTTTTGGTAGATTGAAAGAAAACACTTGTTATTTTAAAAGTTATACTAGCATAAATGCAATACTTTAACTAGTTGGCAATGAAAATTTGTTTCACTAACAAAAAGGGAAAAAACAAAAACTTCGGTCACTAGAAAACTACTGGTTTTCTAAATATACAAGAGAAATTATGTTGTACGCGCAGTTTCGTATATAAATTGGTATATATGTATGTATATTATGTATGATTTTTCCAAAATTAATTTTCAAAGTTCATACTGTTCGTTACACTAGACAGATCCCTTTGTATTTTCACTAATTTTGTTAGACAAAAATAGGTCATAAGTATACATTAATGGTTATTCAAGGCAAATATAATAAATTATCTGAATTCAATAAATTGATTCAGTTCCTTTGAATTACACATTCGTTGATACATGGTTCTAAACTAGAATATCATTAAACCAATGAACATATTATTATTACAAGTATTACTCGAATTTTTACCTATATTTTTAGATATTAAATGTTGGTTTTAAGGTTGCACATTTAAGTAGAAAAAATAATTATAGGTGCATTATTTATGCTTACCTACATACGTCCATATTTATAAATAGACGTATAATATCGATTGCCATGTTTTAAAACGAACTTGGCATTTCATAGAAACAAATATACGAGGTCGACGACTCATTACTATGTTCATGAAAGATGTTATCAAAAAAAGAGGGTGGGATTATATTATTATCACTGTGTGTTTTATCAACCATGGAAACTAGTAGACCATTTTCAGCTTTTGCTTTACCTATAGATACATAATTATATTAAGGGGGGATCTAGCTTTTTCGAAATTTGAAGCTTAAAGCAAAATATATTCCTAAAACAAAATTATAAAATTTTATATAAAATAAGAGTAACGTTTTACTGTATCCAAACATCGCTTGTATCCAATGATTGATGGATATATTGACGCTTCTTTATTACATTTGCCAGCTTACTTCAAATGTATAAGTATAGAAAGTGGTGGTACTATTTGTAGCAAAGGATTGGTGAACGAACGGAGCAAGTGCAACAAGTACAGATAAGTCACAAAACGTCACTTGTGCTCCGAATAAAACAAGATATTATTTATTAAAAAAATAATTATCTTCTTTAAAAAATATCAACAAATGTTAATTTATTGTCAATATAATTCGAATAACACTATATAATATAAAGTGCATTTTTATGCGATTTGTTCCGGATCTATAAAAGTAAATATTATTTACATAATAATAATTTTGTATATTTACGACTAGGTTTGGAAGTAGTTTTGATTGGATTAAAAATTATTAAAGAGAGAGACATCATTTGTAACAGTGGTTCTCAATGGGAACATGTTATATTTATTTAGGACTATGTCTATAACACCGGAGGAGTATTAATTGGAGGTTCTAGAAAGTGGGCAACGAAAATTGCACTTCTAGATGTTACTGCAATATTAATAAGAGGTAAACACTAAATAAAGTTTCTGTTTTGTGTGAAATATTTATAAAATCTCATGAAATTTTGTAAAGTGGAACGCAAAATTCCAAGTGATTACCGCCTTGAATATTAAAAAAAGGTAAACGGTAAAGGCCGTAGAACACGACATAATAAAAATGAATTCTTTTATAATATTAGATATGTTTTTGCACATTATCCAGTATAAGATCATTAAGAATATCATATCATATTATGTAATAAATGTGAAAGGGGAGGCCACAGATAAATATGAAATTTATAAATGGGATATAAAATAAAAATAGGTTGAGAAGCACTGATTACAATGGTTATCTCTTTATTATCTTTAGTACAATTGCTTTGTAATTTACGTAGGTATATTATAATAATTTTATTTTTAACTTGATTGTTTTCAAAATAGTATCTAAACAATATTTTAATAGCCTAGAAATAAATTTTTTTTATAATATTATTTATTACTGAATTTTAAAATTTTAACGATAGGCATCTTTGGATGTTGGAAACATTTCTACTGAAAACAGTTTCAGTTGTATTTGTAAAATAATAAGAAGTAGGATTAAGTAATTTCCATCGTTAACCCACCAATGTTATTTCACTATGTGGAGCTGTAAGGGTTGTCAATCAATATTTAATTTAATTAAAATCACTATTGTAATCCAACTGATGTTATTGCAAATGCTAATTAGTGTGAAACACGTGCTCTAGATAATAATTATAACATAAACAAACGTAATTTCTAATATGCATCAACATCAATTGTTATTAAACACAATTTAAAAACTGATTGTACGTATTTATAAACACAGCATTATACTAGATTAACCGTTATTTCAATATTTAGTAAATTAAAAGAACTATAAAATAAAAACGATTCATTTCAAGAAACGAATATGAATGATGTAAATGTTCTAATGAGTAACCACAGTTGGGAAACCAATCTACTTGTTAAAATGTAGACAAAACCGCATTCCAACGAACAGGTAAACAAACTTATAATATGCAAAAGAAACCGCTGACTAATATTAATAATAAAGAATTATCGACTATTTCTAGTCAAATTAATCATCACTAGCGCATCTCATGTCAGACAGAGTGATACGCTTTGAAAAAGTTAAGGGTGTAATAGAACCCATTACAAACTTGAATTTTCCAACCATCAAGATTTGAAATATCAATAATTTTTAAGCAATATTTTTTAAATTTAAAATTATCTTATCTCGAAAATTTTTTGCTTCAAGGTTACTGTTACAATTACAACATTTGTGCTTGATCCAAATTCGTAAAGAAAAGTAAGAGTTGTCATTAAAAAAAAATTTATTTTTAATTAAATAACCGATTAATAAGCTAGTTTACGACTTTGTTATATAATCTACTATTATGACTATTATAGTTGCTAACTATTGTTTATTATGTCGGGAAGTATTTGCAGTTAAAAATTGTGTATTTACGCCTTGATTCATAGACATAATATACAATATTTCGAGGGCGTTAACATTAGAACAGTTGAGAAAATTTCATTATTTTCATATCAAACAGAAAAAATGAAGTTGGTATCTTCATTTCAACAAACACTGGTATATTTTTTGTGACTGTGTCCAGACACAGACCAGACACCAGATTTAATATTTCAATAAACACGTTATTTTCGACAATAAAAAATTTACATACATACTACATACATTCTTACCTATTTGTCAGTAGTGTTCTGTTATTATTTTTCCAGCCAGATTTCAATTTGCCATAAAACAACAAAATATCTTTTTAAATTGTAAAATTAGTCACAAAATTAAAATAAAAAGAGCGCCAATTTCATTTATTATGCATTTCATTAAAAGTTTCCCTACAATGTAAGTATACAATTTTCGTGTGAAAACATCGTGGATTGTTTCGAATATCAAAGAAGTATTAACCGCTATTCTGATTTTTAATTAAAAGTTTGTGGGAGAATTTTTATTTATCTATCTACAATCTGCATAGTGCATTTTTGCTAATTTAGGAAATTTTCGCATAGGTTCAGGGTGTGGGTCGTTCGTTATAGTATGTAAACATCTGGGTTTGTAACAATTAATAACGATTATGTATATAGGTATACATATGTAGGTATTGTGTAATTATTCATCCTTGCACGTTAACATTGCTTAAAATCATTAAGCACGAGTAGTGGGGGGGCTACACTTTCTTCAATATTACAGTCAACTCCCTATACCGAAATCTCATAATGCGAATTTGGGTGAGTTTGAGTTAGAAAAAGTAAGAGAAAAAATAATAAACTTGTGTATAAACTGTAAAAGATACGATAATATGAAAAAACGGTAATTCCTTTACATATTTAAAAGAAATTTTCTTTCATTTCCTGAAATACTGTTCGGGGAATCACACGACAGCGTTATAATATGTCGGGTAGACACGGCGAGTTTTTTAGAGCAATGTTTATACTTCAAGATGTGCTACATGCTACAACACATTAACTGAAATAAAATTCGATTTATAGAGATGTAAATTGACATCAAATACTCGATATTGGATTTCATTTAAAAAGTTTTATAATTAACTCTAAGTATTATTGGAGTTGGAGTTTGGAGTTGGAAGCAAAAATTCATAAGCAAGTACGGACTTAAAAAATTATTTTCTTTTCAAGTTTTTTGACTATAACAAAATTCAACGAACTGAAGTACAATGATTGAACATCCAGCATATTCTTCAGATTTGGCTACCTCTGACTATTATCTGTTTCCAAACCTGAAAAAATTACTGGTTGGTAAGCATTTTACATCAAATGGCAAAGCTATTGCAGGCAGGGATGGATAGTTTGCAGACCTTCAGGAATCTTACTTTAGTGATGGTGTTTAATTATTGGAAAAACATTAAAATATAAATGTATTGCAGTTTCAGGAGATTATATTGCGATAAGTAAAACATATTTCATGTCAAAAAAAAGTTTCTATCATTGCTAGGCCGAGAAATTTTCAGGCCGCCCTCGTAGGTATGATATTCAATCAAAAAATGGTCGAATTTAAAAAAATAGTATTTAGCATTTCCTAACTTGTCATTTATACAATTTAAAATGAATACTTGACGCTTAATTAAAAGATTTATTTATGTTAGTCAAAGATCGAGCTTACACTAATTCCATTTTCATTTCCATTTTACATGTTTCATTGTAACCGATTTGACAAAATTATAAAAGCAATTTGGAGCTAGTTGTCTTTTTAATAATCCCTAACTTGAATACACATAATTTACATAAATATCACATACCTATTTCAATTATTGTTTATTCAAATGTGGTGTTATTACAATTATTGAACATTTTTGGAATTAACGATGATTTATTTGAAATTTTCGAACCATATCTCGCCTACTGCTATTATTCAGAAACTCTGTTGCCATCAGCTCATTCAACTGTACATTTATGACCAAACTCATTATTATACTTCCAATTTTAAAAGATTTTAATTGCTCTACGTTAGATTATTAAATGCGTACATCTGGTAAAACTCAAAAAGAGAATTTCAAAATAGAAAAAAAAAGCCTGATATATAAAAGAATTTATTTGTTAAGATAAACTTAAAAATGTGAAGCAATATATCAAAAAATATATGAGCTGATACTCAAGATATGGAGAAGGGAAGAGATGCCAAATGAATGGAAAACTGGAAGAATAGTTCCGATCCATAAGAAGGGTGACATCGAGAATTGCAAGAACTACAGAGGAATAGCCCTACTGCAGGTGACCTACAAGATCATGTCGACACTCATATACAACAGAGTAAAAGAAGAGATCGAAGATAAAGTTGGGGAATATCAGTACGGGTTCAGGGGGAGTCGATCAACAGTAGACGCTATACATGTACTGAAGCAAAGTTTTTTTTTAACCGAAAAACCATACGAATATAACATAGAGATGCACCTGCTGCTTGTTGACTTCCAGCAGGCTTTTGACTCGATAAGACGCGGAAAACTGTGCGAAGCGATGCGTGAATTACAAATTCCAAAAAAAATGAGAAAACTGATACAGTTAACAATGAGAGGATCGAGCGCAACGGTAAAGATTGGGACAAATGAAACTGAAAAGTTCCCATTCAATGGCGGAGTGAGGCAAGGAGACGCACTGTCGGCAGCTCTATTTATCCTCGCGATTGAGAGCATAATGAGAAAACTGGAGAACAGAGCGACGATTATAACAAAAGAGTGGCAAATATTGGCATATGCGGATGATATCGTCATCATATCCAGATCAAAACAGAAGATGGTGCAGATTTTTAATGAAATGGAAAGACATGGACTGGAGTTGGGACTGAAGATAAATGAAGCCAAAACCAAGTACATGAATACTAGGAAAGGAAATTGTACGCGACAAAATGAAGTAAAGATCGGTGGATATGCATTCGAAGAGGTTGAAAGATTTAGATATCTAGGTGTACAAATAAGCAGAGACAACAACAGAGCAACGGAGATCCACGAGAAAATACAGGCAGGGTGGAGGGCTTTTCACACCAATAAGAAGATGTTAAAAAGCAATAACATAACTATTAGAACGAAGTTAAGACTATACAAGACGTTTATAAGGCCGGTGGTCACATATGTGGCAGAGACACTGAACTTAACTAAGCGGGAGGAGGAGAGACTGAGAGTGTTTGAGAGGAAGGTTCTAAGAGTAATTATGGGTATGAAGAAGATTGATGGAAACGAATACAGACAGAGAACGAACGCCGAAGTAATGAAAATATACGGATATGGAGACATCGTGAAACATGTGAAAGCCCAGAGAATTAGATGGCTCGGACACCTAATAAGAAAGGAACCACGAGACGTTCTAAGACTAATCACGGATTGGAAACCAAGTGAGACGAGAAACAGAGGTAGAATAAGAGATAGATGGATGGACGAAGTGTTGGGCAACCTGAGAGCTATGGAAGTGACGGAATGGAGAGAGAAATGTCAAAATAGAGTGATATGGACAGAAATAGTGAACGAAGCGAGAACACATGCGAACATCTAAGCACAGCAAAGAAGAAGACAGAAGGAGTAATTCACCTTGTATAAGGTGACTTCTTATGAAGTAGGAATATTCCAAAAGGAATGTAATCCTGATAATAATAATAAACTTAAAAATCGTTTACTCAATAAAAATTCACGTCGAAAACTTCTATGTAATATCTTCATAGTATTTGAGAACAATAATACAAAATTTTGAAAGAAGACGCACATTGCAGACAAAAAAGATTTGGATAGAAGAAAGGGCAAAATAAATTTAGCTAGAGTCACTAACTCTAATACTCCCAAAAAGTATCTAAAAAAATATTCTTCGAAATACACCCTGGAAAGCTTTTTATTGCAAGAAATAGATGACTACATGATGTAGTCATCATTTATACAGAACGAAATTCCATAATTTTAGTTCTACTTTTGTTAAATGACAAAAAAATTGTGTTAAAAGAAAAAACGAAAAGACGGCATACCTCATTTTAATATTTCTAGTTAATTCTGAGGGTAAATTTCAGAACTTCGAGATATATGACAACAACTAAATCGACTATAAGGGATTTTACAATGTTTGATATTTTATATCGTATAAAAAGAATTGATCTCAAATCTAACTTCTTTGATAGTTTTTAGCATATCAGATTCATCTTTCTGAAGAGCCCCCAAAATTAAAGTTGTTGAAGCAATCAAACTAAAGCAATATTAATTAAATATAAAAAATGTGTTTCTGTAGCGCGAAAACGTATGATTAAAAATTATTGTTTATTTTTATAGCATTTAGACGTCACCAGACGTTGAAAATCAAGTTATAGTGACAGGTAACATTATGTTAAACGCTTCTTTGAGATTAATAGTTTTTAATGTAATTTGTAAATTATTTAGAATTAATTAAGTGAATTTTAACCCATGGACTTGGTTCGCTGTTATCTAAGAAAATTTTTAAATAAAATGAATGTACAACAGTGGAAATAGCTATTTATGTTACTAGTAACGGAAAGTTGAATATTTCCGTACTAGGCGATAGGTTTTTATGCGAGGCGAAGCGTAGCGCAGCCGAGTGTAAAAAAGAGCCGCGTGCGGAAATGAATACTTTCCTACGTGTATCATACAAGATTTTTCCTCATTGTTTTTTAAATTAAATACTAAAAATTTAATTTTATTTTAACTTATTATAACGTTAGGCATCTTTATGCTAAATAAGTAAGTTGGCGAAGTTACCAACGACAACATATTATTATTTATTAGCATTTGTTATCTAGCTTGTGTAATTAATTAATCAATAAATTAACGTTCTGACATTGGTTAGTATTATTTACACTTATAATGCAAATTTTATAATTTTATGTTTTAGATTTCTATGACAAAATGAGCGATCTTTCTGAAGATTCCGATATTGAAGAATTAGCTTCGGTAGCTGCTAAATCTTTGCTACCGGAAAAATCAAAAGCAAAGTATGAGGGTGCGTATAACCAATTCGAGATATGGTGCACAGAAAAAAGGGTTAAAGCCATAAACGAAACAGTTTTGATGGCATATTTGGAACTCAAATCTAAGACATTTAAAAGCTCTACGTTGTGGACTCTTTATTCTATGTTGAGGGCTACAATCCAGCTTAAAAAAACATCGACATCAAAAAGTTCACCTCTTTAGTGGCACTGCTTAAAAGGAAATCGACAGGACAAATACCGAAAAAGTCTAGTGTTCTCACGAAGCCAGAAATTACAAAATTTTTAAAGGAAGCAGATGATATGACATATCTCTTTATGAAGGTAATAAATTGAAAACTTGCATGGTTAAAAAATTATTTTAATTGAAATTTTATTATTTTAGGTAGCGCTTATTGTGGGAATCAGCGGTGCATGTCGAAGAGAAGAATTGACTTCTCTTCTACTCGAAAATGTTCGAGACCAAGGCTCGTACATTTTAATCAACATCCCTCACACAAAAACCAATGTTAGAAGAGAATTTACGATTAGTAAAGGAAACTTTGAAAGTTCTGATTTGTTATCAATTTTTAAGAAGTATTCCACCCTGCGTCCACCTGCAGTACCACATAGTAGATTTTTTGTGTCATATCGTAACGGTAAATGTACCAAACAACCGATTGATATCCATACCATCGGGAACGTCCAACAAAAAATTCAAATAGCTACACAGGACATTGTTTTCGAAGAACATCGGCCACTTTGTTAGCTGACGCTGGGGCAGATATAACGACACTCAAGCGACATGGTGGATGGAAATCTACAAATGTCGCAGAAGGTTACATTGAAGACTCCGTTGAGAACAAACTGCAAGTGGCTTCCAAAATACTAGGTGCAAAAGTTGAAATAGCTGCACAGGTATTTACTGCCAGTGAAGCTACTTCAATATTTGCCTCTGCAGTAAAGGTACATCAACAAAATATAGAAGTTTTAGAAGAGCAGCCTGAACCTCGATCGTCTTTACAAGGGATTAATTTTAATAATTGTAAGGAAATAACAATTAATTTTATTAATAAATAAACGTATTTTTGTGATTATTTTGTATAATTTGGGGCTGCTACTTTCTCGGCCGCAAAATGAGTCCGGGAAAAACTTTCTGGGACTCATTTTGAGGCCGAGAAAGTAGCAGTCCGGCAAAAAGGGACTTTTCGTCACTTAAATGGCGATCAAAAGGTATGACTTTACCTACTGCAATGAGGAAAAATTTATTTTAAACTAAGATATTCGTAATTTATAAAAATTACATCTAATAAGAATATTGTGATTTAAACCTGTATTGGTATTTCACGTCACATATCGCTTTAGATCGCGAGATTTTTTTAAATAAATTACATACAATATTTAATTAATTATTTGTGGTCTAACGATACAAATATATTTGTATCATTACTGAATACTGAAATATCGTATTCTTGTCATAGGCATATTGAACACCCAGTAAATGCGGCTTTTGGGATGTTTTTTAATATCAAGCCAATTCTCTATTCAAGAGCTTCCATGTGTATATGGTACCGATGACGACGAGAAACACAAGTCCATCCTCAGCGTTCCTACATGATGTGTAGCTGTTGGAAACGGTTCATAGTCTCTTAAATTTGAAACGCTGGCGCTGTAGAAAAGTGAATTCCAATGCAGTGTTGGATTCCCCCGTTCAAAGCTTGTAGCAATTAAACCCTACAAGACATATCGTTATAAAAAAAAAGTAAATCGGTATGGCTTCTGAAGAAAAAATAGAAAATGTAAATTCAAAGACACAAAACTGACGAATTACATTAACCATGTCATACAAACTTATATTACGCTGCGTTCCCTGCGTTCTATTTACAATTTCAGTTGGCTATTAAGGTAAATTTTTTAACTAATCTAACGGCGCGTCGCTTCAAAATATTTTAAAATTCTAATCTCTAAATAAAAATTAAGGTTGATCTCGATGTACTTTAGTAAGAAAAGAAAATGAGATTTTCAGTCAATAACTAGAATAAGTAGAAGTAAAACAATTATTAATTTCAGAAACAAAATTGTAGGTTTGATAATTACTATTGAATGACAGTCATGTTGTTTCGGCGAAAAAAAATTTCTTCTACACCTTTCCAATTGTGAGCTTCTTTAGATAGGGATTCGTATAATATTATAGTAACGTAGTTGCAAAATTTACTTTAAGATGGTTTAAGTGAATAATAACTAACCTTACGTCAAATGTATTGTGCTTATAGACTTCGTCGTTATTTAATTACAATAAAATAAATTGCTTCGTTATTTATTAATTTAGGTTTTAAAAAACTTCGAAAAATAATGGTAATATTTAAATATTATGTAAATACGATTTTGAAATAGACTTACAACATAAATGAAACACTTAATTTTATGTACGATCATTTTAGTATACTGGAACTATACGTAGTGGAACGTAGTGGAAGTATACGGGAACAATTTTTTATTTTGCAAGTTGTCAAAAAAGCTAAAAAAAAAGGTCAACGGTATGTTTTTCTTTATTTCATTATGATCTCACAAGAAGTTTATTTTTTCTCGTCTTCATTTGCCCAAATTCGTCAATTACACTATCAAAATTAAAAAAAAAAAACATTTTTTTTTAAATGGAAAAATGGCGCCCCTAAAAAGTGTGCGCCCGGGGCGGACCGCCCCCTCGCTTCGCTACTGACTGGATAGCAAAAGGATTAATATTAAACTGGTATCCAGCAGTGGCGGCTTTTCAGGATCGGCACTGCCATTGCCTCGTTGCCCGCCACTGCTTTAATTTGATAGGTAAATACGTTTTTGGTCGTAAGGTATAACTAACTATACCAAAAATAAAAATTCTTAATGAAAACATGACGTGAATTAAGCTTAAAAATGTTCTAAGGATTCCTACTTAAGAAATTTGGGCAAGCTTTTATTTCAATTTAATTTGTATTTGTTAGAAGGTTGTTTAAATTAAAGGTCACTAGTACAAAATGTTTACGAAGAAATAATTGTGAAGTTTTTTTCTAGATATTATATGACATTATTATAGGGAAAGATATTAAAGTGACTAATTAATTCAATTGATAATTGTGTTGTCAATAAACTTCAGGTTTATTAGAATTATAAGTCAATGCTTTCTAGTACGTGATATACTCATATTATGATCATTTCATTTATCAATTAAGTGAGCGAGTGTGGGCGTTTTAAGTAGATATAGGTGTTACATACATTTGAAAATAAATTATATCTAATTTAATAATGAATTGTTCGTAAAAAAGTTTTAAACTTTAAACTATTTAAAATGTAAAAACTAAAATCATTTCCGTTATTCATCAATAGTGTTCATAATGTCTAATTTCTATAAATAAAAGTTTAACAAAATAACCAAACGATAAATAATACTTTCACAACAAAAATCAAAGACTGGCGTAATATCACAATCTCTGCACTTCCGTGATAGAAAACATCTTCCAATTAAAATTATCTATAATTTTTTTAAACACAATATACCCTCTTCCGAATCAATAATTCCAGTCCAATTGTTACAATGTTGGCAGAAAGAGATAAAGATAATATTATATTATAAATTAATTTTTAATGTTAGTTGAATGCACACGAACTACAAGTTTAAAAGTCAGTGGCACCGATTTTTGGAATGATGTGTAAGTTGCTTTTACGCACTTGCTATGTACTTGCATAAAACTAGAAAAGATAGCTACTATAATATTATGAAAAAAGTTTATTTACTTACATAACGGAAATATAACAGCAACCATTTAAAAGAAATTTTTACACATACTTGTGTATGTTGTCATAATAACATACAAAGTTCAGGGAATCACACGGCAGCGTTTAATATGTCAGCTAGACGCGGTGAGTTTGTTAGAGAAATGTTTACACTTCAAGATACTACGCTAGACCACGTTTATTAAAATATAATTTGATTTATAGAGACAAATTACTTATCAATTGACAATCAAATGCCCAACATTGCATTTGATTTAAAGCGAGTTCGAATTAAACCTTTATGCGTGGTCCGTTGACGACAACCGTAGTTAAAGGGTTAAAAAATTCAATTTAGAGAAAAATTCGAACTAGCAGGAGGGAGTTTGATTTGGAGAGAATTGACTGTATTATAATAGTATCAAATAGTCTACACTATTTCACAGTTATGTAATCCAACTAATATGACAAAATCATTGATCATCATCAAATTATCAAAGCTTAACAATAACGGCAGTTAGGCGAAAAGAGAAATATTGATTCTCTCAAAGTTCTCATTTCGATTAAATTCTGGTTATAAGCAATTCCTGAGATTTTTCATATTTCTAGGAAAAGTTTTATTTTCCTATTCTTAAGCTGGATTTATAGTTGGACGGACTGTAAACGTAGACGCACTGCAAAAAGATCAACTATAGAATGTATGTACTTTTGTTTATAAATAAACGTAAGCGCAAACGGAAACGGACTGGAACAGAAGGGATGACCAACTTTCATCTTTTAAAGTGCGTTTCTTACGTCCAGCCAATCAAAGAAAGAATTCTGTGTGATGTCAGTGTCAAAATTTATTTTGTATAATTTGTATGGCTGATTCATATAATTTGTAGGTTATATCAAATGTCATTCAAAAGTTCCATTCCGTCGAGTTATAAATGTAACAATATTTTACAGTACGTTTGTTATATTCCAGTGCGTCTACGTTTGCAGTCCGTCAAACTATAAATCCAGCTTTATTTGAAATAGTATATTTCTGAAATTATTTGCCGAGTGAGTTTTGCAGATGCGAGGCGAGTGGAACGAGCAGAGCAAATGTTTAAGAAAACAATTGTATTGTTATTAATGTATCGGTAATGAACTTATAAATGATTTTTCTAAAATTAAAACATCTAAATAGTTAAAAGACTGTAGACTGTACTTTTCAGCAATTATTATTACAGATTATTATTTGCCAACCAACATACTGTATATTAATCTTTTCTCTTTTGCCAACCGAAAAAAAAAGGATTAGTTGACTTTTTACTAACCGAAATATATATAGGTATGGACGATCGATTGATATATGCACACCGATCAAGTTGCGCACTAATTAAGCACATAAGGAGTTACATTAGGTACAAAACTCTGTAACGTGTTGTACATCAGTCGAGTTCCATATAAATCAAGTTGTACATCAATCGAACTCCTAACCAATCGAGTTGCACATCAATCGAGTTCCACTGTATTCACTTATTATGTCATCTTCTCTGTGATTTACCCCTCACTGTTTACTATAGTATTGTATATAATCTCATTATATGTGCGTGTGCACATGATTTTGCAATTTTAGTAGAAATGCTATGTTCTGCTAGTCAAAGGATTCAGAATCATCATTCAGAAACATACAAAAATTGTAGAAAAACATATGTATTGCAATGACCCCGCCAAGTCCACGCGTACTTCCTAATAGAATCCTTCATAACCCATGCTTATGAAAAAACTTCCGGTTGATAGGCGATTGAATGATATGTTGGACGGCAAATCTAACAGATTAAAATTACCGGAATGTTGCTGTCGTTGACAATGGAAAAATAAAATAAGCTTCTTAATTGTAGGTGTTATAGCAGTGTAGCGTGAGTACTACATATACGTATAGGTATAACAAAATGCCCTAAATGAAATAAATTTGAAACATAAAAACATATAATAACGAATTTGTAACCTTTTGGTGTTCGACACAAACTATGTACGCCGCCACCCGCAAACTTCAAAAATCTTCTTAACTTCCGGAATACACGCTGTAATCGTCTTCGATAATCGCCATGCACTTAATAACCTCAACCACTTGTACCGCATACCGAGATTAACTCAAAATAATTTGATTTTTTTGAAGGAATAAATTACTTTGTGACTTCCCAAGTTCCTTCTTGGAATCCAACTAAATAAATAATAAATGGATTTAGCACCCTGGTTCTGTGGAATCCTTATGATTATCATTAGCCAACAGAACTCGATATTATGCAGGTCGCTGACTGCGCCGTTTAAATTTAAATTTTTAAATTATCCTCTTAAATTTCGTCCTTGTAATAATCGATTGACTTATTAATATATTGTCATAGTTAAACATCGCTTTGTAGATTATTCCTTTTGGTGTTAATTGGATTTTGTTCAGATTATTTTGCTTCGCTCGTACGTAGTTTGCGGTCATAGATTTTTTATGGGATTAAGATCGGATAACCGAGGGGGCGGATGCAACACTTTGGGGCATTTATATAACAAAAACTCTTGAACTAAACGGGATTTATGTTTGGGATCGTTGTCTTCGTAATATTTAAAAGTGTTTTTAATTCCCATTTAAGCCGCAATTGGTAACAAATTTTCTTGTAGTAGCTGCAAATATTTAAAACGGTCCATAATGACGTCGATCACAACTAATTTTCCCATCCCCTAAGTGGAAATACAACCCCAAACAAAGACATTTCCAAGACCATGCTTAAATCGTACCGCGTAAATTTTTAGGATTAAGCTGGTCGATGGGTTTACGCCACAACATGGTTCGACCGTCAGAACTGTAGATGTTATATTTGCTCTAGTCTGCAAATATAACATTGTTCCAGCTCGCTAAGTCTTTTTGTAGGTACTACTCTTTGGCGTAAATAAGACGGTCTTTATATTAACTCACTCATAAACGGCTTTTTTCTAACCACTCGACCATTGTACTCTTCTTTTTTTTAACTTTGTGGATTGTATCCACATGCACTCTTCCCTAGTTCGTTTAGCACTTGAGTTTGTGCAATTCATTGCAATTTTTATTAGATGTCCGAGAATTTTTTCGAGTAACTGTAAGCAGATAAAATAGTACAACTCGAGTTTAATACGCAATTTAACACTCTTGTTAAATAATATACTATTATTTTCACTGGTTAATAATTTACGTATCCTTTTTTGGAATTCAACATCGTTTTAACAGTTTTGAGAATTCATCATTTATTTCTATTCTTATACTATTCACATCTAATATAGCAAAAATTAATTTTTAAAATTTTTATTGAAAAATAATAATATTTAATTTTTAATTTTCATATTTTAAGAAATGAGTTACGATAATTTTCAAAAAAATTAGCAGTGCGATGAATTTGTTTGTTGACATTTTAAGCAAGCAAGAAAACGAACTATTAAATCATCACAATCATGAATCATGTAAATAGGTAAAGTACACTGTAATAATATTTGTTTTATTATTTTTGTCTGATTTTTTTCAAAAACGGCAAAACATTGCTAATTTCTTGGACTATTTCAATCTCGACGGTTAGACAGGAGGTTGAAAAACTCCACGGATGAAAAGACAACATTTCCTCAATTGATAAAAAAATGTGAAAACAGCCAGACTCTTTGAACTAGAAACAGTATGTATGATGTTCAGTCGACCTCTGCAATTGGAGGACAACATAAAATTGATGACTAACCATATTTAAAGCAAATTGAAGAAGTGAAATTTGAAATTATGATTATGGAATCGCTCTCTTTTAAATATTATGGAGTTACGCCCCTTTCATGCATATAGAAAATAATGTAGGTTTACCAGTCACAGTCGTTAAAAATTAGCATTGTGATTAGAAAATTATGAAATAATTAGTAATTTTATTGGCCAATTAACGACTGGGTATTATTACTTTTAATAATTATTTTCTCTGCTGTTGTAATTGTTTCTTCAGGGATTTTCTCAACGATTTTTATTATCAAATCCTTTTGACCTCTCTTAATAAATTTTGTTGTTTGTTGGCAAAAACCGTGGACATAATTTTGCACGAAACTTAATTCTCTTCCTAAAGTGACGCGAGTTTTTTTTTAATAAAACCGGTTGTGATTATTGGACAATAATTGTTATAGATAGGTAGGTAAGGTAGTAAAATAGTTTTAAATAAAAAAGTTGCGTTCCTTTTTACTGTATCCGATCGCAAGTGATCGTTAAGTGTGTAATTACATGACTAATTAAAAATTGATAATTATTTTCTCACGAGACGTTGGTGATAAATCGACTATGAAAGTAGTACTGGTTGGTTAACTTATTAACTAACATGTAGAAATGGAAAGTAAACGAAACCGAAATTTTTAAGGTCAAGTAATGCCGACCGATATAAAAATTGATTTCATAATAAAAATGCACTCACAATCTAAATGTTTCTTTTTTGGTCCTATCAGTTCTTCTGTGGTAGATTTACAAACGGATTTTGCTAATCCTTGACCGGCTATGCTATGTTTAGCTGCCAAGAATCTATCGTTGATGGTTTGTCCTGCCATTCTGCTCGTCATTTTGCACTTTTTTTTAAATTTCGTTCACTATTTTTAAATACACCAATCACCACAAACACCCTAACAGTGCAATATTTGAAATAAATATATATTTGGACAACTGAATCCACCACCCGAAACCGCAACACTTCTCATTCGAATCCTATTTTCAACTATTTCATAGCCACGACCACCAAGTTGTCAAGTATCAAAGTCACCTGTCACATAATACGAATTTATACGATCCGCAACGATTGGATTCAAAATTCAAATTATTGTTTTTTATTTTCGATAAAAGTTCAAGTAGCTGTACGTTTTGAATTGTTGAATTTTATTTTCTTACCGAAACTTGACGTATCAACCGCTGTTCATACAACATAAAATTTTAGTAACTGGATTTTATACGTTTACAATTTTTATAGGTAATTTAAATAATAACAGAAACGAAACAATTCCGCTTATAAAATTATTATATTTTTATATTTTGAAGTATGTGCAGATGCGAGCGCCAATCATGGGCGGCCCGGAACTAAAGTTAGTGTTCTGTTTTCATTTACGTCAAGTTTTATTTTTATAACCTCCAAAAAATATCTTTCATTTTTATCATGCATTAAATTTTAGTGTTCATTCCGAATTTAATTCACAAAAAACATGACAAACAAGTTGAAACTGTATCTAGGACGGAAGGTAAATTTTGGTTTATATTTATACTGTATTAAAAAATTGAGCTGCTTTTAAAATTCTACAGTTGTTTCGCATAATTTTACACTAGGCGGCGCAACGGATGTTGCACTCATTCCATTATATCATATACAAGGTGATTCCGAATATTTAATTTCACAAAATAATAATAATTATTATTAATTATAATTCGCATTTTATAAGGGCGCGATTTTAAAGCACGTTTCAAAACGTCAATTACAGCGCAAAATTGCTTAATATATCAGCGCGTTTTTTTGTAGAGAATAATGTTTCAAATGACCTGATATAATGATGCCCAGAGCTATGTGCAAATGCATCATGAAAATAGTGAACATAGTAAAATATTCTCGAAACTAATTATTATTTTACGGGGGTACCAAAATTTGAAGTTTCACCACTGGTAAAAAAATTTAACATAAAGTTCTTATCACCATCAGAATTTAAAATCCACTGTGAGGATATATCTACCTTGCGAAATACAGAAAGTTGGTTTGAATAAAAAGATCTGCAATTTGATTCGAAATTATTTTTATTTTCTGCTGGATCATAATTAATTTCTGTCATTAGTTAAATTGACGTAGTAATTGTCAATTGTTATTAATTTGTCATTACTGGTTTATGGAAGGGGTCCTGTTTTTTAAATTTGGAATTTAGACCTTACATCTCTTAGTTACATCACTGGTGGTTTACTATAGCCTTCCAAGAGAAGACGATCAGAATCAAGTTGAAAGTTCCGACCTTGCTCGAAATCGAACCGCGTACCTCGGTTTAAGGTACACTCTTACCGATGGATCACTTGATCTTATTGCATTATCTGTCTATTACTAAGTTACCCCGAGTTTTAACAACAAATCAGGTAAGCGGAAGCCTTGAGGGGGTCTTTGGATTGTTGCGATCATAAGTGCACTAAGACTTTTTATTTTTTCAAGTTTTATTTTTCATTTTATGCGGTTTTGTATTTTTTATTATCCGACGACCATGAATATATCGTGATGATTTTTTACTATATTTCAAAATTTTCTAAAATCACCCTTCCAGAAAAACTATAGTTCTTAAAATATTTTCGCCTGGTTGATTTTATATTCCATTTCCAAAATAATTTCGGTATAAATTAATTTTGGGAAAGCCAAAATTTAAAATATTAATTTCCATTTATTTTGCTGTATAAATCCTAATTTAACTTTAAACAAATTACCACAAAAAGGGGAACGTTAAATTTAAAGAAATAACTCGACCATATGCAGTGGTATCAAATTGATTTCTTCTCTCCTTTAATACTAGCATACTCCTGTATTCATAAAAATTTTAGAAAGTTACAATAGCTTTACAAACCCTTTATAAGGCATGTGTCATAAAACACCAATCACAAACGTCATTAGTCTATATTGTAAGGTTTTCATTGGTTGTTTAACTTTAATGAGCGTTTTAGTTAAAATAGGTTTACAACACTCTTTAAATATTTTTATGAATACAGGGGAAACCCCTGATTTTAAATATATAAAATTTTACTATACAAATAAATCTTCTAATGTATGTATAGCTGTAGTGAACTTATTTGGATTGTCTAATCTCCAATTCCAAATTAATTTATTAATAATTAAAAAGAAAATCCAAACTTATCAAAATATTATCAACTCTATCCACAATTATACTGGATAATTTTTAATTCAAAAATCAATTTACTCAATTAAAAATTAATCGCTTTTATTCGCAAAAATATAAATTTAAATCAAAACCTTAATCAAGACTGACGGATAAAATTTCGTCTAACCACATAGGTGGCCATGTTCTCAGCAAAAAATCTGGTTTCTCCCCTCGTTGGCGCAACATCAATTAGTTCGCGGAAAAATCAGAAATTTAAAAAATTTACAATAAAAATAGATATCCTCTAAAAGAAATATCAAATCCGCAATATAAAAATCAAATTATTATTAGAAAATTTTGGAACACGACAATATATGATACAATCTGCTCTATAAATGAATAATAAGTAATAGTTTCGACAAGTTTCGATTACAACTGAGGCTACATAATAGAGACCTAATTCACTAATTTATAGGAGTATTACTTATAGTATGTTTTGTTAGGACCACATAGATTTACTGCACCGTTTGGATTGAGGTACATCTAAAGGGTCATACGGTTTTAGTCATTTAATACGGGGGTGTTGAGAAGCTCCGCAACTAATATAATATAGTCTTGATAAAGCTTGCTTAATGAGACAATTATTATTCCTTAATCGTGGACATATCACGGTGTATAATCAAGTTAGGGACGTACTATTGTGTATTGCAAATTGCTCGTAAAATGTTTGAATGACATTGCTTATTCAAAATGTGCTTCGCCCATGTCAGTTCAGGTGAACGCCAAGGTATTTGACTTCTTATTTTTGTGGAATGGTTGTTTGATGAAACAGTAGGACTTTATCCCATTTAAGAGTGAAGGTATCATTCGCCTTAATTCACCATTTTTTCAACCATCTCTCCAGTTCTTTAAATAAAAAATAGTTTGCGCCTAAAGGTTTAATCTTGAATAATAAAGAAAATTATATTTTAGGTGATAGAGAGTCTTCGGCATAATACAAACATTTTGCCTGAACAATTAAAACCCTTTATTCAAATTGGAATTTCAAAATCGGAAAATAATATCGAAATGAGTTTACCTTTAAATGCTCTAGAAAATAGTTTTGGAGTTTCGAGTATTAATGAAGTTTTAAAAATTCAACCCGACGATATAATACAAAATATACATTGCATAAAAGATTCTGTTAACAAGAGAATTACTTTCGAGATAAATAGAAATATTTTTATAAAGGATGTGATGGAAAGTTGTACTACACCAGAAGTTAACTATAATCCCAAAAATTTGATAGTTGAATATAGTTCACCTAATATTGCAAAACCTTTTCATGTTGGCCATTTACGATCTACTATTATCGGAAATTTTGTAGCAAATATAAATAACTATCTTAAGAATAAAGTAACTAGAATAAATTATTTAGGAGATTGGGGAACCCAATTTGGTTACGTGCAAGTTGGGGTAGATAAATTGAAGTACTCAAAGGAACAAATTAAACAAGATCCTATGAAACGATTGTACGAATCCTACGTTCACGCCAATAATCTTGCAAAAAGTGATCCACAAATTATCGAATTAGCTCGAAATAAATTTGTAAATTTGGAAAAAGGTATTGGCCACGAGTTGGACAATTGGAGAGAGTATGTTACTTATAGCATAAACGAACTAGAGACGACATATAACCGATTGGGCATTAAATTTGACGAATATAATTTTGAATCTATGTATAACGTAAAAGAAATTCAAAACGTTATTAGTCTTTTACAAGAAAAGAACTTACTAAAAGTTGAACAGGATGGTAAACAAACGACACAAGTGAACGATAGAAATATTGTTTTAATCAAAAGTGATGGATCAACGTTATATTTAACTCGAGATATAGCAGCTGCAATCGATAGATTTTCAAAACATAAATTTGATGAAATGTATTATATTGTGGAAAATGGCCAAAACGATCATTTTAGTGCTCTGAAAAATATTTTAATTAAAATGGGTTTCAAATGGGCTGAAAATATTCATCACGTTAAATTTGGTAGGATTCGTGGAATGAGTACTAGAAGGGGTAATGTAGTATTTTTAAAAGATATTCTCGACGAAGCTCGAGATCTTATGATACAACGACAAATTGAATCGCCAAGTATGTATTTATTTCCATTTTATATATTGTAGGTAATATTTGCTGCTTTGTATCTTTTAGCTACTAAAGCTCCACTTACTGATGGTCACATTTCTGATACTTTAGGTACATCGTGCGTGATTGTAAATGATTTAAAACAAAAAAGACAAAAGGATTACAACTTTACTTGGGATAAAGTATTACAAGTGAGAATTAGATTTATTGCTCGTTTGATTATAAACATTTCGATTACATCTCAGATTGTTTCTGTTACTTATATTTTTTAGGTTCAAGGCGATACTGGAATAAAATTACAGTACACTCACTGCCGATTATGTAGTCTAGAAAAAAATTGTGGAGTTACTCCAGCTCAAGAATGCATGCCCGAGGTTTTAGATCAGCCGGAAGTTCTTGCACTGGTTCGAGAGCTGGGACGTTTTCAAGAAGTTTTGTACAGTTCTCACCAACAACTAGAAGCTTGTGTACTAGTAACGTACTTATTCCATTTATGGTAATTATTTCAAGTATAGTAGAGAGTAGACTATTTCGATTTTTATGCTCTGGAACTTTGAAGGCGAGCGCACTTTCCAAGAATTAGAAAATTAAATCTTGATTAAAAAGAATATGTTGTTGTCTGGACTAGACAAAAACATATTTTTTAAAATTAATATGGAAGGTCATAATAACCTTAATGAAACAATTAACCATATTAAATCTTGATATTGACATCTTAACAAATTAATTAAAATAAATAAATAAATTAATTAAAGGTTAACTGGGTCGGCTACACTTTTTTCGGTATTTCGCGTTTAACCTTTAACATGAATGTAAATTTTTGAGTTAACACTTAACATGGAAAAAAACCATAACATCACAATGCAATCAAAAACGACTGCAAAAGATATTACATATAGAGCAGGGGTGGCCAACTTGATTGGACCCAAGATCTCTTGTTCACTAACGAGACCCTGTGCGATCTACCAATTACATACTTCTAGAAATATTAAATGAAACAGCATAGTTCAGTACACAATCATGTAGCATTTTTTGCTTTTTTTGCTATTTTTTGCCTTGCCACGATCGACTGGACTAACAGTCGCGATCGACCGGTCGATCGCGATCGACCTGTTGGCCACCCCTGATATAGAGGGTATATTAAAGAATGATTCCAAAGTGTTGCCTTCAAAACATTTAAATTTAAATATGTACATTCTTCCATTGGCATACCAGAATTTCTGCAGAGAGAAAATAGACAGAGTCTACTGTTCTACTGATGTACTAATCAAATTCTACTTGATAAAACTTTTTTGTATTCCAGTCATTATATCAATCGAGCTCTTAAAAAATTGCAAGTGAAAGATCAAGAAGAAGAATTAGCTTCTCAAAGACTGCTAATATTTCATAACGCCAGAGTTGTTCTTCATCAAGGAATGAGTATACTAGGAATTACACCACTTAATGAAATGTAAATAAAAATGTAAAATTAAAGAACTAGCAAAAATGTTTCTATTTTTATTATCTAAAAAAAAATTTAGAAAAATTTAACTGAATAACTGTTTCACGAAACTTGATGATTAACGTTTCTTCCATGTAAATTTCCTTCTCGCTCCTTCTTGACCAGGCTTCTTTCTTTCACGTCGTCGCCGATCACGAGTCAAGAGACCAGCTAAATAAACAATTTATAGGTAAAATTTCTTTTTTCAGTTTAAATTTCTCTTACCTATTCTCATTTTTTCGATCATATCTTCATCCATAAAGCTACGTAAACTCCAAGCTATGCCCCATCGAATTGCACCAGCTTGCCCTGACACACCTCCGCCTTCGACATGAGCTTCCACATCAACTTTATTCAGCATTCCCGTAAATATTAAAGGAAATAGTATCTAAACAAGGAATAGTAATTTAATTTAAATTATTGATGAATACGAAAAATAAAAACACATTGTTTAGTTTAATAGTTATCATATTATAGTATATTGGCCATCTTTTCACTAAGAAGTGTAGTCGGAATAACAAGTTTAGACAAAGGGCATTTTGTTTTAATAATTTTAAAAAGATTCAAGATTTCAGGATAGACAAAACTTCATTTATTTCGAGTTCTTTCACGGAAAAATATTTGGTTAAAATTTATTGTAAGCTTGAAAAATCCTAGTAAAAAGTTTGAAGGTTGGTTATAGTATAGAAATATCAATCACTGGTTGGCAAAAAAAATACTCGGGTACTTATATACCTGAGAATAATTGGGTTACACAATATTTTAATATTCATTATTATTATTTGGGTATGAATTTTATTGTTTTAAATATACAGGCTTAACATGAAAAAGTAGTAACAACAAAGAGTTTATGGTAACTAGTTTACAAGGCACAGACAATTTATTATTTTTTTATTAATATATTTTTATAAAAATAACCAAGCCAGTATTTTAGAATAGGTAACCAAAAATATTACCAAAACGTGCCAAGTTTTCTCAAAGAAAATACATTCTAAGTATAAATTTTGAAAACGGTTTCACCATACTATGATGTAATTATTCATAATCATGAATTACGATTTATTACGGCAAAAATAAAATAAGTTTTGGTTATTCGAAAATATTTATATTGTTAATATTGAGTTCATCGATTATGTTATAAAAATATATTAATTATAATAATCCATTACAAAACGTTTTTAATTAATTTGTGCGAATATGAAAACTGTACGGGATTGAACGAATTTTAGAAGATAATCTTCTTGCATTTAAACAAAAACTATTGCTTTGTAAAGGATTATGTACCAAAAAGCTGGTATGTACTAAAATTTACAAAAAGTTATGATTATTCATTACATTACCTACTCTAATATCACATAATTAGTATTTTATAAAAAATATATTTAGATAACTGGGTAGCTAGAGAATACTATTTGGCAAAAATATACTAGTAGGTACTATTACATCTAAATATGAAAATAATTTTTTCAAATTCCCATGAAAATCTTTACATATAATTTAATTAGGCCTATCGCACATGCACACTATGATATTTGCAAGTACAATAAAAATTTGAAGATAAAATATTATATACATAATTTAATCAGGAACTTGGGAAAATAATTTAATTTTGCATACAAATCGTAATAATATGTATGTATTAGCGCTATTTTAAACTATTACAAAATGGCATTAAATTAGTAAACTTGATACATACTAAAAAAACATGAAAATCATATCTTTTATGTGTACAAGGTGTTGCAGTAAGTAAAATTTAAGCAAAAAGTTCATGTAAATATTCACAAAAACGAATTATACAGCTTTAACTTAATTTGCTTGAAATATTTGTTGTATAACTGAAATTATTCAAATTTAAATTTTCCGAACTCTTTATAACTATAATACCTAATGCGAGTGGTAATTATATACTAATGCAATATTGATAAATATAGAATAAAAACAGTGTTCAGAAAAATTAAATATTTGTTTAACTTTTCTGGGAGTCAATATTTACTAAGCAATTCAAAGTGCAACGATTAATGTTAATAGGAAATTAAATGTGTGATATTGTATTTTTTGAAGTCTTATATTTTCTTGGTTTCGAGTTTTGCTTATTTGGCCATACCAAAATATCGCAAAACTTGAAAATTTTAGAGCTACACTTACTGTAGTACTCTGTATAATATGTAAATATTGGTATTATTAATCAACCGAGATTACCAAACATTTTAAAAGCCTCTTAAGTCAGTTGAAATTACATATAATTTTAAAACATTTCATTTTCCAGTTATATTTTCAATCACTCTTATTCTGTATATCTTAGTTATTATAATCCATTTGGTTTTAGTGTGGCTAAAGTAATATTTAAAATATTTTGGCAATCTTGATCCTCAAAGTTTATATAGTCTACCTATCTTTTGCCCACTGCTGGGCACAAGTTTTCTTCTCATAGGAAGACTTTATCAATACGTTAGATTCAAAGTATTTGTTGCATTAATTTCTGTTTACAAT
Source organism: Cantharis rufa (assembly GCA_947369205.1). Taxonomy (NCBI): domain Eukaryota; kingdom Metazoa; phylum Arthropoda; class Insecta; order Coleoptera; family Cantharidae; genus Cantharis; species Cantharis rufa. The sequence continues at coordinate 36,907,678 of OX376303.1, forward strand.
ATTTTCTATTATACAATCTAACTGTAGCAAGGAACATATCACAGTAAAATACATTAAATTACATAATATCTAAAATTAAAATCAAAAGGTATAGGCACAAGTTTTTTTTACAATCTACATAATAGTTCAATTATTTATTTTATTGCAGAAACAATTTTATTAAAAAGCTATTATATTTATATACTGCAATTTTTATTTCCAAGTTTCCATCCCAAATATTCAAGGAAAACAATAATACATAATTCTTCAAATTCACTTATCTGTAAAATCTTCAAGATCATCCGATGCTCCCAATATGTCAAACGAAAGCCAAAATATACTAATTTGATTTTGGGTTATTACAAAAATTTTCTAATAATTTTAATACCTCGCGTAGTTCAAAAAACAATTAGAATAAAAAAGTACTTGTTTTCAAATTTTATTGTTCGTTCTTTAGCTATTACAAAAAGTATATTACTTCTTATAATAATTTGAAGACAAATTTGCCAATTTACTTTAATATCACCTCAATTAAAAAAAAGTATTTATTTTTGCGTCAAAATATAGCATTTTGTTATATGTAGCTTCTGTTTAATATATTGAAAAGGGTGGGATGCTAATGTATAAAAGTCGCGAAATTAATAACAAATTCGAAAATTATGTATTTTTACATTCTTTATAAATCAGTTGCCGTATTTTTGTATTGTCTCTTTTTAGTTGAAGAAACGTTTGAAGTGGGAACTTTTGAAATAAACATCCGATATATTTCAATACCAAATGCCTACTAAAATCTGAATAGATATATCATAATATTAAAATTTTGATACAATTGATATTAGAAAATTGTTTCTCCTGGTGAGATTTCAACAGGGCACAATAGTTTCCTGAATAATAATTGCTAAAAACAATTGCAGCATAGAAAAATTCCACAAGAGGAAATAATTAGTTTAACTACGTTATAAATGGTGACCCCGACGAGAGTGCTTTAAAATTATTGTCGACCCACGGTATTGTTCAGGTACGGTGAAGGTGCAGCAAGTTATTCTTATTTAAAAAAATAATTTTTTTTTTGATAAAAATAAATTCAGAGATGAATATTGACTTATTTAATAACAATTAGTTAAATAGTTGTTATCGGTATTTTAAAATCGAGTGAAAATTCTAAATAATGGCGGATTTAATACGAATCAAGGATTCTCCAAACTTATGTAATACAGTGGGAACGAGAGCAGGGAACTGTTTTGGTCTTTATTTATAATTTTGACTTGAATGGAAATGTTCAGGTATCACATCAGACAAAAGTTATAAAAAATAAAGAACAAAGAAGTTCCCGCTCCTGCTGTATCGCATAGGTTTGGCAATCATTAAATTTAAATTGAGTTTTAGTTTGAAAACTTTGTCAGCAATTTGAAGAAGAACTATTTTTAGTTAATACAATTAATAATTCTTCTACTACACGATGTGTATGTGCAAGAGCAGTTTTTAACTCCTTAACTTCGGAGCATAAATGTTCTACTTGCTTATTATTTTCTTCCATTTTATTTTGTAAATTATTAATATTCAGTGGATTTTCACTTCCAACGTCACTGCCTTGATCGATATTATTATTGAAGAACTTTTTCCATGTTGCAACGGTACTCCCCGTGTATGATATTGTGTGATTGTAATTTTTGACTTGTTTTGCGATTTCGTAAGCAGAATTTAATATGTCTCTAGGCAACCTTCTTTCTCTCGGGTTTAACGGTTTGACATTTAAAACAACCCTATACGCTCGCGGAGATACGAGAGCAGTTAGATGTAAAAGATTTAATAGATACTTGGGCAAATAACCGTTAAACAAAGCTAATTCCATGTAAGATATTAATTTTGTTTGTCTAACTAATTTTGATAAGCCGGCGGTTTTTTGCAAACCTTGTATATCGTGTACTGCAATACCCACTAACAAGTTCATCAAAATTACTGTTACAAACAACAAAAATAAAACAAATGCAACTTGCGCGGTTATTTCGAGCAAAAATGGTGGATCGTCCGGATCGTCATCCACCAACAGTTCTAAATTGACTTCACCGGTCATCATTACCAAAATTGTAATTAGACCTATAAACGGATTTGCGAAAGTATTTGATTCTGGAAATATTACACAAAAACTGATACCAAAACCTATTAAAAGGCAAGAATATGCCAACAATAATTTAGCAAACTCGCCCAACACTTTCGTATACATAGCCACGTAGGAACCAAAGACTGGCAATTGACCAACCATTAACATTAAATTTGTCCAACCTAACAATACGGCAAAAGCTCCTATGTGATTTTGCCACATATACGTACGATTTGTGTAGACAAAAGATATAACAAACACGCTTACTATAACAAACCACTCTATAATATTTTCAGGATAAGAAATGTACTGCCTTAATGTTGGATAACCTGCCAAACCATAAATTTTTCTTAAAATTTCACAGGCTGTAATTCCAACCAAAACAAACCACTGCATTTCAATAACAAATGGGTTATTTCGTAGCATATGGCCCATTATGGATTTTTTTTCACAAAGTTCCATAATGTCCTTAGGGTCAGTACTGTTCATATTTTTACCATGATTATAACAGTTATGAGCCAAAGCAGTCAAAACATATAAAGACAAACTCAATATAAAAACAAAATAAAAGAATATTCTTGCAATATAATATTTACGAATTTTTTCCCATTTTAAATGTAAAAATGCGGCGCACAACGGATGCAATAAAATTTCTTTTTGGCCTTCGTCTACGAAAGTATTTAAGAAACTTATTTCTCTAGGATGGCAATGTTGCAAAATGCTCCTAAAATCTACCCTCATCTCGACTTCTCTATTTGACGATTCTGGATGATGATGCAATGTAATAGCGCTATCTAGCTTTTGGTTAATCATTGCGAGAGATGCTGGAGTTTTCCTTGTCATAATACCAAGAGCGGTCATACCAAACCTCGACTTGGCAGTAACATCGGCTCCATGAAAAACTAATATTTCCACACATTGCGAGAGTTCGTTCAGAGCTGCAATATGCAATGGGGTATAACCATATTGATCTTTAGTGTTTACATCTGCTCCCCAACTCACTAAAACTTCTATAATATCGTACGATCTTGCTGCTTTTCCAACTGCTGCATGTAAAGCTGTTCGTTTATCGTGATCACCAACATTGGGATCAGCATTTCCTTTTCTCAGGAGTACTTCTACACATTCCACTGATTGTGATCGAGCTGCTAAATGAAGCGGAGTGTGGCCTCTGTGATTTCTCATATTTGCATCAGCACCTAAAAATGTTAAGAAATACTTGAGTAAAATTTTTTAATATGGTTCAAGTTATTAACATGTGAAATTATTGTAAAAGTATCAATATGTTATATGTTAGAAAAATTAAAAATTGAATACTTCTGTTTTAAAATTGGATTAAAAACTATGCAAATCATACTGTTCAGGTTAGTTTTTTTTATAAATTATTCCAGGTTGGCCTGATGAGATTCCGAAAATCGAAACATATGAATTTAAATGTTGCAAACTAATTCAACTGATTTGTGTAGTTTTTATAGAAATTTAAAAACAGTAAAGCGTCGTTCTTATCTAATTAACGCGGATACAACATAACATAGCATAACATAACAAAACAGTAGCGTTTTAATTGACATAATAAAGTTGATCAATTATATAATAATAAAATAATAAATTCGCCATGATTATACTACTTATAATACACAATACAAATAATTATTACGTTCCGACGTTTACTTGCAATTTCTACCAGCGCCCATCTATTGATTCACTGGTAAATAGGTAAATTCGTAATAGACATAAAATGACAACGCAAATTTGAATTTGAGTCAAGTATGTTATATGTTATATAAACCTCGATATTTATCATTTAGAACACATACATAAGTTTCAATGTATTTTAACTTTTTTATTATGCTATGTTGTGTCACGTTAATTGGATGAGAACTACACTTAAGTGTTAAACTTTTAATTTTTCTAACATGTAAAAAATTTAAACTCTTAATAGTTTAATTTAATATTATAATAACCAATTACCATTATCCAAGAGTAATTCCACGCAATCAGCATATCCTCCTTCAGCTGCTAAATGTAGCGCAGTCATTTCTTTTTCTTTCGTTTTAGCATTAACATTAATACCCTTGAGTTCAAACATGATTTTTAAACATTGAACGTGTCCAAGATCTGCTCCCAAATGAATAGGCGACATACCGGCATATTCAACTTGTCCGACATCAGCACCTTCAGCGGCTAGTAATCGAACACATGCAACAGCGTTAGCGCGCACGGCACAATGTAAAACACTTTCGTGACAATTGTTCGAGTTGGAAGTTAATGCCGAAACTCTCGCACCATTGTTGAGTAGAATCATAGCAGTCTCAGGGCTATCGCCGAAAGCTGCACAGTGCAATGGAGTATAACATTTAAAACACGCATTGACATCTGCACCACGCGCCAATAAAAATTGTGTTCCAGTTATGCAACCACTAAATGATGCTAAATGTAATGCAGATAACCCTTGATACGGTTCGCAATATAGTAGCTGTGCTCCAAGAGTTAAAAGCCCATCTAGAAGTTCCCAACGTTTCAATAAAGCTGCCCAAAGAAACGAAATGTTAATTTCGAATTTTGATGCACCTCGAAATGATTCGATCAAATTATCTTGTGTTATAATTTTGTTTTCAATGTCTTCTAAAAGTTGGTGACGCCCTGAACATGTCTTCATGTGTTCGTGTAAGTTAGTTTTAATAGTTTCCAGACAAATTTGAACAGTTAAATCGCAACTAGTAGTAAATTCTTCAAAACTTTCGTATATGTGATCTGAGGGAGGAGACGGGCCGCATTCTACATATTCAAAATCTTCCGAGGGATATTCTTCTTCCAGCATTTCTTCTGGATCTATTTGACCTCTTTTCCAATGTAAAACGGATTTATTGTGGTTTTTGTAAAGGGGAAAACTTTCAAAGTCCGTGTTGGAACTTACAGATCTTCCCAATTTTTGAGAATTAGTGGAATCTCGAAATCCTAAATTGTCAACCATTTTTGTAATTTCTTGAGTGGCTTTGAAGATGTATTACCTGAAATTAAATTATCTTTATTAGTAATTCTTTGACGATTTATGATTATTTTAACAAAATCGTAATTAATTGAAGGAATATTAACGCATTTTATATCTGTTACGAAGGGCGGTTATTCATTATTAAAGAAAAAATTTCCAAAATCGCATCTAACATTCTAAATTTTATAAATTAAAATTTTATTGCGCTTCTTTAGCTTGTTGATTTTTATCTAAAAATTAATTTCAAACTGTAGTTTTATACTTTTTACTTAACCAACAGTATTTTTACTCAATTTGATTTTCTTCAAATGCGAAATATAAATTATTATAGTTAATTAATTTTGGAGTTTGTGTTTGCAGAACACATCATTTGTTACCAAATATTCAATTTGTACTATAATTACATATTTGTAGTACTCCAGAGGTAAACTATCGTATCTTACAAAATATCTATTTTATAGGCGAGTATAATACAAGAAAATACGCACTTTGTTTGATCAAAATTACTAGTAACCTAAAAACCTCAAATTTTGAAGTTACGATAGTTTACCTCTGCGGAACTGTATTATCATTATTAGAATAATTTATTGGGAAATAACAGAAATACCCATTGAATTAATGGTATGTATTATAAAAATACTAATTAAATTCGCATTGTTAACGTACTAATGTTGAAAGATCTTAAAATTTCATAAAATCTCACAATTTTTTTAACAATATAGTAAGACACCTTCCGAGAAAAATCGTAATTTTTTATTCAAAGTATACAATGTTTTCTTGTAACATCAAAACGTTATGTATTGTAATTAAATAAAAATTATAGTAATTGTAATTACCTATTATTTAAAACTACAAAAAAACTATTAAATCAGAAATCGTGATCTAAAGATAGATATTTAGTATTTCCATGTGAAAAGAACATAATAAAAACGACCTTTTTTCTGTAGTTTTTTGAATACAATAATTTATTAAAACCTCAAGAATTTTTATTTTTTAGTAACTTATGTATCCCATAATCAACGATGAATTTCCTACCTAGCAGCATCTTAATTAACGATAAATTTAACTTTTCTTGGTCAACATTTTAAGGCCAGTTCATTCGTACTAAAATACTCTCATTGTTAAGATCATTTAAACAGAAAAATTGGCTTCAATTAGTACTTGGAAAAGTTTATTAAAATGTTGGTGATAAAAATTAACCTGCCTGAGAATTAATTGTATCTCCAATACAATATTATACCATGATGTAATTATTATTAATAAAATAATAAAAATTTCAATGCTGTGCATACTAAACTTCCTGAAATGTTCCAAATGAGTAGAATGGAATACCCACATTGTTAATAAATACTTACATAGTACACATAGTTAATGAATTTATCATCAAATTGTAATCATCCTAGATTAATCATTCTAGTAATTTTATTGGTGTTATTAAAGAAAGAATCTCGTGCAAGATTTAAATAAACACAAGCCGTAAATTCTCAATGACAAATTAACAGGTAGAGAACCAAGAAATAGAAAAGTGCACCTTTATAAATGCAAATAACAATATTTGTTAATTTACATCAGGTCTCTAATTTTAAATAATTAGAATGTAAAATAAATTTAATATATTAAAAGATGCAAAAACTTAAAAACTGCAAATATTTACATTGTGATCATAAAAGTGGTAATATTAAAAGTTTTCATTAGAAAAATTAATAATTATTTGAAATCGAACAATAAATATAAAAAATAGTTTAAATTTCGGTGATTAATACTATTTATTTCCTTAAACATATTGTTGCACAATTTTGTGAATTAAACTTAATTTTTAATTAAGCGTTCAATTTTGAATAGAATCATGACAAATCGAGTGTAAATTCATTTATGTAACAGTAACAGGTTTTTATTATGAATGATTTTTATTTAGATTTAATCGATAATTAAGCAGGATGTTTTAAAGTATCACCTATATAAAATAATTAATTTGATTAAAATAGTATATTGTGTGCTGAAAGCAGAAAGTGATACTTTTGTGTTAGAAAATGCTATTTCTAAGCAAATTTTGAGAGCTTTCAATCTTTTTAAACAAATTGCTACCTATCAGAAAATTTTAGAAAAATAATAGCTAAAGAGTAATTAAAAGTTCTATTAAGTCTAAAATTAAGTTAAATTTAAATTATACGATTATATACAGAATCTCTGAAAAATTATAAATAAAAACGTATCTTTGAACTCTTGAGAGTTTAGACCATTACACTTTTAAATTAATCTAGCACAGTAAATACACGGAGAAAATAAGATAAGAAAGTTTTACAAAACATGACATTGAATAATAACATATAAAATGTGTAATTTATCCGAAATTGGTATTAAAATATTTCATTATTGTACAATATTACGATGTGTTTAAAATTGTTAAATTCTCACAATTTTGGGTTCATATGCACCTATGAACCCATGTAATTTAATGTATTCACTTCTCGCTCACTTAATTTCCTTTTATAACTTATGTGGTTGTTTTTATTCGGCTAACATGCCATGTTATAAAAACTTGAACTGTATTGCCTTGATAAATAAATAACTATTATTTTTTACATTAGGATTTTTAATGACGTTATAATGGTCTTAAGGAACTAGTATGGCACACTTGATAATAAAATATAATTATATTGTATTGTTTTAAATATCTCGCTAAATTTATCTGATTTTAACCAGTAGTAAAAATTAAGCGTCACATAATACAGGGAATTAAAATGATCATAAATGTAAACCCCTTAATTTACAACATTACTGATGGTTAAGCCGTTATCAAATAAACAACTTTATGTCATATTCCTTTGTTTTACTTTACAATTATTTGAAATTTGTTCCAAATCCAATAAAAACGATAATATAATTATTATAAATTAATAAAAAGTATTGCCCTCTACTAGTATCGTTTATAGTGACAAAATAAAAACTATACGAGTAGAGTGCAATATTTTTTAATTTGTAATTATTATTAAGCTCGTAATCATCTATATTTCAAATTAATATAATAATTATTATGTAGCTGAAACATTGCGATTTCAAATTTTAATATGTAAGCTAGTACCTGCCTACATATTATCTAAGTAATACTTTTTTTAACCCAAATAATATTTGCTAAATATAAATATTTCATTTTAAGAACTGTTTATTTAAAATTGAAAAATTCTTCCAGAAGCTTCCACATACAATGTAACTGTGTTACAGTGGCGATTCGGTTCGCTAGGAAAAAGTTAAGGTCAACTATTGTAACCCATTGAAATTGTGCGTAGGTACATATATTGCATAACACTACGAACTAAGGATTTCCCCATCGTAGACCTGAATACAAGTCTATAGAGAAGAGCTGCAATGAGATCAAATAGTTTCAGCAACCAGTTCTTCTCTTACTGCAAATTTCGAGTTGATATAGTATAAAATTATTAGGTTTATTGAGGCGGTCAAGACATTGTAGTACCGTTGATTGATAAATAGTTAAAAAATATTGTACTTCTACAATACTATGCTTTTGGCTGACTGTTTGCTGTAAATACAGGACCAATTTCGTTGGTGAGTAATATTATAATGGCATTATTTACATGTCATAATAATAATTATTATTGGTGATGCTATGGCGTAGAATAAGACAAAAACGATTACCTAAAAGTATGTCCGATTGAATTCCTAAATAAAGAAGAAAAAGAATAAACCCAAGAAGAAGGTGAAAAATTAAAGATGAGAAAATGTGACAAGAGAGTGGGAGAACCGCCGACGCTTTGGATTAGGTTGCAATGAAATGGCCAAGATTGTAATGTAGATAGCGAATAGATATGCGTATATTGAAGTTGAATAATTATTATTTTTATTGTGACCCCCTCCCCTTCTTTAATTATTGCATTTTTCAACTAAGAAATTATTGAAGCAAAGCAATTTTATTAATAAAATTCATAATTATATCAGATGGTAGATTTGATTTCTTTAATTTTAATAAGAAATTATGTTTATTTTGTATTATGCTCAATACAATTTTACTCCACTCATGCAGTGTTTCACTAGAAAATACTAATTTTAACAGCGGATGAATAATAGTTAAACTTTAATTTTGATAGCATATAATAATATAAAACACAATCATAAGAAAATACAATAAGTTATTTTATATTTAAAAATATATTTTTATATTTTAAATATATGTACTTACTATATTTAAAATGTATAATAATTATTCTGGTTTTATATAATAAATATTTTCTTCATTTGAAGTTATTCGTCAGCTATCTTTTAGTGAAATACTACAAAAGCCCAACCTCAACAAGATATTAACGATATTAACCATAAAAATAGTGAATAATGTAATATATATGATAGTATATGGGAAACACTATAGGTAATTACTACTTGCACAATTTAAATATATAATCGAAATGGTGCCATTGTTCAATTTCCGGAACTTTGTAAATAGTTAATAAAAAAAAACAAATGAAATATTTATTAACTTATAAAAATATGACAGCCCTTTTAAATTTTCAAATTACTATATCATTAAGTTAATGTACTATATTTGCAAATATGTCGTATTTCATTTTCTCACTAATAAAGATATAAATTATATCGAAATTAAAGTTCTTCGAAAATTATGTTCATTAATATTGCGATACTAACCAAGGAAATCCCAAAATGAACGCTAACTTTTGATACAATTACAAGTCTCCCACACATATTTTAAATTAAAATTGACATAGCAACATTCTATTAATTCTTAATTGAATCACATTTTTACATGAACACGTAAAATAAAACGAAAAAGTTAACTTTCAAGACAAAAAATGAAGATAGAAGGTCAATATTGTTAAATTTACACATTATATTATGTATTTAATTAGATATAGTACAGAACTATTAAACAAATCTTATAAAATTATGTTTCTCATAATTATGTAATTACGTCCCCTCATAGTTCAAGAATACTTTGCTTTTATTATGTCACTTGCTTAAATTGTTAATTGGAACATAAATTTAACAAAAATTAAATATTAAATTGTTTACAGAAAACTAAATCTTATTCAATATAAAAGAATCTTTGCAAAATTTTAAATTAACTTTCCAGCAAATTAATTCATTGCATTTATATGATTATGGACCATAAAATAAAATTCATTAAAATCCATTGTAATAACAGGAAGCAAAAACTAGCAACATTACCAGGCGCATCAATATTTCAAGGTAAGGTGAATTTTTTACGGTGTGAACACTATCTATTTGTATTATTGATAAAGTACTAAGGTTGTATATGAAATATTAAATTGATTGCAATTATATGGAACAAGTTGATAGTATAAGTATATGTACTTATTAAAAAATGCATTATGCATTACTAAACAGCATCTTGAATATATTCGTACATATTTCCTGAAATTTAGTAGTATCTATATGTGGGCACCAGGTATTTACTCCCTAAATAATATTTTCGTGCTAATACATATTATAAAAATGCAAAAATAACGTTCTATTCAAAAAAACAATATGATACCCGAAAATGTTGATTTTAAAAGTTGTATCTCATAAAATCTTCTCTTGGAAGGTCAATGCTTAGAAGTAAGGTTACCCATTATCCTGCTCAGTCACTTTTTTTTATTATAAAGTACTCATTCATTGTTAATTCTTTTAGCAATGGAAAATATTTCTTTATAAATTTCTTTATTACGCAGGCCAGCGTTTCAGCATCTTTCAGTATTTGCGATTAAATTTCAATCATAATTTTCATCGCGCCCTCCTTCCATACAATATTTTTTATTTAATTTTCTTTCAGTTAATTAAATAACTTTTCTAATAATAATTTATCAAAACAATTCAGTGCACGAATGCAAAAATACTCGATTTTCTAATAATTTTTTTCTCGATATACTTGCGCCCCCCATTTAGTTTAGACACCGGTTATCATGCCCCACAGGTCGAGAAATGATGTAGGTAGTATTTTATTAACGCTCAATATTTTGAAAGTTCTGAAAGTTTTTAGAAAATATATATTTCTGTTTTTTTTTGAATTTTAAATTCAAATCACACCTCTTAAAAAATATGTACATTCTTAACATAATACAATAAATAGAGAAAATATGAATAGTGAGATAATATTATAGTTAAAACTCGACTAAAATCGGAAAAAATCAAAAAAATTGCAGAAAAAACCAACAAAAAGTAAGATTATGTCCAGTGCTCAAATGCCAATTTTACATAAATACACTAATATAAATACCAACAAAACTCAATATCTGTACAAAATTCTTTAGAATTGCCACATCATGGCAGCACCCAAAGATTTTCGCCAATCCTATAGGCATTAGCAGTCCATGTTTATTTAAGAGGTCTCCGATTCAAAGTTAAATGACAAAATTCAAATAAAGTGACTGTGTGATTCACAAACGATATTCATGCAAAAATATCGATCAGGTGCGTAAAAGTGTGTGTGACACATCATCTCCATTACTAACAACTGCTCTCTTAGAATAAGGTTAATGTAAACATAATATGATCCAATCTAAAACTATCAGTTTCACGATCTAAAAGTCACGAAAAGCTCGCTGCTCTTAACATTATTCTGACGTAATGATTTACGTTTTAATGAAACAGATGATTTTGACTTGGATGACATGTAGTTTCAGCAGGACAGAAATACTGACAATTTTGATCTCTGAAGTTTCTGAGGACATGAACTTTCTAATAGCTCAAGTCTATGAGCATATAAAATCTTGCAATTTGTGACTTCTTGTTAGATATTTTCAATTTGTGGCTACGTTAAAAAAAAAAGTTAAAAAGAAAAAAGTAAAGGGGACAATCCTAACCATTGCATCTTTCTCTGCGTGGTTTTTAACCAAATATAGCACTCCGTCAGCGGTGGCTCGTCAGAGGAGGCAAGGGAGACTTAACTTCCCCTGCAATTCTGATTAAACCTCTGCACAGAAATGCTATCGATTTAATGTGGTATGGTAAGAAAGACACACTTCTTTATTGTGTACCTAACGTAGCTATTTAATGACGTAATTAAGTGTCATCTACCTCATTTGTGAGATCATTTTTTTAATATAAAAAAGTTGGGATGGGACCGAGGAGAGAATCGCTCAGAAAATCTGATGTACAAATGAAGGGAGATCTTAGGAAATATTAGAAAATAGATGAAATTCTAAGAAATCTATATTTCATGATTAGCCTCCTCGGATAAGAAAGTCATAAGCCGCCACTGCACTCCGTTAGTACAGTATTGTAATTTGACGGGTCATAATCGTAGAAATAGATCCACAATTAAGTATCGCTTAATGTGTTAAACAATGTCAAAAGGTTCCATATCTACTAGAAGAGCCAATGCGGTTTAAAAAATAGGGAAAAACCACTAACTTAATCACAAGGCCATTGGTGAAGTCTTTACGTTGAAGTACATAATATAACGCGCTCGTAAACTACCCAATTCAATTTTTTCAAATATGTCTAGAAATTTGGCTCTAGTAAAAATAAGTTTACCCTGCCCTCTCATTGTAAATCAATGATATTTTGGATACTTAGCACTGGACCAAAATAATTCAAAATGGTCTTGATGCACGCGAAATTATTAAATAAAGTACAACATTGACGTTGTTAACTTAACTACCAGTTACGTTAACTACCAAGTACGGTGCATTTGCACCCCGACGGTTTAAAAGTTAAATCAATGCAAAATAATCTAACTTGACTCTATAATAAGAACTCTATATAATGCCGTATAAATAAAAAAAAAATCGAAATAACTTTGACTTAGAAAAAATCAACTCTGGGGTGCATTTGCACCTCGGCTGATAAAACAAGGGCTAATATAAAACCGTCTTTACATAGGAATGCAAATGAAGCGATGAAGGCATTAGAGGTAACTTGCCCTCCTCCCCTGGAATTTTTCATCTTAGTAAATGGAATTGTAATATTCTTGTGAAATTGGATGTCATTAAATAAAAGAAATGTCCATTTATAGTAAATATTAGACCTTGCTTTAGAATTTAGACCGAGATATTAATTAGTTAAAAGAACTAGCATTTCTCTAGATTTATTCCAAATCATTACCATGATGTTATTTTAGTGAATATTTGCATGCACTAACAGGAAAAAGAACCTTTTTGAATCTGAAATATTTTCACAATATAAGAGAATTAAAATATATAATAAAATTTTATGTGATAACCAACATTAACCTACATACGGACCTACATACGGACCTACTTTAAGTACAACATGGTATGTTCTTTTCATCTTCAAGATACCCGTGATATAGGCAACTAGGTGTTGAACTAGTTAATATTTAATTTTTTCAATAATAACTGTAAAATATAAATAATTGATGCTCAATATTAAGTTTCTTCTCCTCCTGGTTAAGTTAAAAATATTCAAGATTTTAAGTTAATATATGCGGAAATAGTAATTATTGTTCGATCGTTGTAATACACAAACAATACCTTTTTTTTAAATAAATAAATAAATTCAATACAGTTACATAACAATTTCGCATTACAACACAGATATAAAATGCGTCAAAAGCCTATAGTAATTTAAAATTATTAAATTGTAATAATTTTTCTATTTAAAACCTTTATTTAATAGGTAAAATTTAAATGGGAGAAATGGAAATTTTCTAAAAATTACAATTAAATAAAAAAATACGCAAATGAACTTACCTGTTATCTGTACTAAACAATACAATGTATAATAAACTGCTGCTATAATTCCACAACACATAAGTAAACATTTTTCAAATTGATGTCCGTAGCAACATAATGTAATGTAAACACATAGGTAGCTCCAAAACCGTCATATTCAAAAACCTGACCATGATATACTAAAATATAATTAGTTTTGGTGCGGTAGGTACAACAGAAGAAATTTCTCGCATTTTTGCGCTCATGAATCACTAAGCCGCAAGAACTAGATACCGAACAATGGCATTTAATAATTTTGATTTCATCTAAAAATTTGCACGTCAAATAAAACCACTAATTTTTCGATATATTATTCACAAGACTGTAGTTGTAGTTAGACGTTGAACAATACCATCTAACAAAAAGAGATAGCAGGTTTTGAATTTTAATGCATAACTTATCTGTACTGCGAATAAAGTAAATTATTAAATTGCTCCACGGAGACGTTCTCTTAAGTCTTAATTTAGAGGGGGGAACTGGATTAAACTAAGCACGTGAGTTAAGTATGCTGTTAAAAGTAAACTACACATTATAAACACAAGAAAAGCACTAACTGATGTACAAAATAATTTTTGAAAATAAAAAATGTTTGTTAATCAGACTTGGAGTTTACACTTGAATGAATGAAAGAAATCAATGTCAAAGAATAAGTAGTTTCGCTAACGGTTATTTAAATGGATACAAGTTAAACCTTTTAATATAATTTGTACTTCGTGAAAGATAACGTTAGGTATTACACTATAATAGACCATACAATTTAAAATAATAGTTGTTAATGTCTACTAATTAGAAAAATAAATCTAATTAAAATTGGTTACTCATTTCGTACGTTCATAGCTAATATATTGAAAACTTACAACTGAACAATCCAAAAATATATTGTAATTTGATAAATCAAAAATCGTAGGTGGCTTATTTTTGTCAAACCATCTGCATCTCAATATCGCACAGAAGGTGCTAACGCCACTGTTTGATGTCATAAGCTTTGGATGGATTTATGAATACTTATATCTATTATATCTAAAATGATAATATCTCACTCGACTGAAGTCACTTAAATTTTTTAGTTAAGTTTCTTTAAATTAACAAATATTTACATATAATATATTTTCCTTTCCATTGAAATACAAGTCTATATTATAACCGTTCAGGTGGAAGGCAAGTTTGATTTTTGTCTAAGGAAATTTGATAACAATCAGAGATAACGAAAATGAAATAAAATATTCTCGTTGTTTTTTTTTGAGAGAAATTCAATGGTGAAAACCAACATTAGGTATATCTTTTTTGTTAATTAAATCTTATTTGAAAAGACACAACCAACTACATGGTTTAAATAAATTAAAAAAACTTATGAAAAACAAATTAATCAAGATATTTAAAATCTCGCCAAGAACTTCCATTATCCTCAAAAAAGTGCAATAACTTGTTAATAACTTTTCTATAATGCCACAAACAATCGAGATATGGATTGAAAAGTAGAAATATCAAAATTTTATTAATTTATATATGTAGATCGGTTTTTATGCCGTTCAACGTCTTCCGATAACCCCCCAAAACTGAGTGGTATTTAGGTATTTAATATCTCAAAGATGTTGCCAGCATCTTGTGAGAGAGAGACACGGTCGAGATCGATAAGTATACTTGGTCGGGGATCGAACTCACGACTTCGACATAGCAACTCAGTATCCTAACTGCTAACCTACGACCACTCTATTTTATTATTATTAATTATATTATTATTAATTTCCCGAAAACAAAAAATGATAGCTAATTACATTCCCCATACGTAATCAAAATTTAAAAAAATAAATAATCATAATTTTGGTATTTCTACTTTTCAATGTTTCTTATCGTGCTCTGATAAGATTTTAATGAATTTTTGTTGGATGTTCGTCTGTACGTCAGTGTGTGTGTGTGATAGAAATAGTATCGATCGCACAGGTTGAACCGCGCAACCGAAT
Organism: Cantharis rufa; assembly: GCA_947369205.1. Classification (NCBI taxonomy): domain Eukaryota; kingdom Metazoa; phylum Arthropoda; class Insecta; order Coleoptera; family Cantharidae; genus Cantharis; species Cantharis rufa. The sequence goes on from OX376303.1 coordinate 36,923,416, forward strand.
GTCATGAAATTTGGCATAAACGTGTATCATAATTAAACTTCGAGGTCAGCTAAAAATGGTGAAAATATGTTGAAAATTACAGAAATCATAAATAAAATAAAAAAAGTTCAAGTGTCAATTACTTTTCGACCACTTTTTTTACGGTTTTATTCAATTTGTTTGGCGTGAATTAAATGTTCAGGTTTAGAATACGAAGACATGTGTGACAAGCATGACATGTGTTATAATATCTGACGTTTAAAAGTTCATAAAAAAAATGTAAAATGGGGAAAGTTATGTGATGTCTATATAATTATGTAGTCGATGTTTTTAGTTTTCACCATTGGATTTTTAAACAAAGTGGAAATCGGAGCACCGTGGTTCCTTTTCTACTAGCTATGTTATAACGGATAATCGAGAGACGATTGGAAATTAAATTTGGTACACATGATATCAATTTACGAAATCTTTCGTCGGATTTCCCTTCGAAAAAGTACAGCAAAAACAAACAGGTCAGTATTATTTATACTGAGCGAAAATGATTACTATAAAGAGTTGTCCATATTAGATGCAGGAAAGTAAACGGAAATTAAAAATACAAATATTTATTTTGAATCCAAACTGGGTACTGCATCTTGTAGATTAACCTATGCCATTTACGTGTGAAAAATAATATCACTCAAATGTTCACCACGACTGGCTTTACAGACGTCGATACCATGGTCTAAATTTTTGATAACATTTTCTAACATGGTAGTTTCTATGGCATTTATTTCGGCAATAATGTTGTTTTTGAGGTCTTGGATGATAGCTGGCTTATTAACGTACACTTTACTTTTCAAAAACTCCCATAAAAAAAAGTCAAGAGGTATTAGATCGCATGATCTAGCCGGCCAATTCACATTTGCATTTCGAGAAATTAAGCGATCATCAAAGAACTATTTCAATTGTTGGATGTTGGCACGCGTAATGCGGCATGTTGCACCGTCTTGCTGAAAATAAACGTCGTTCTCATCCAATTCATCAAGTTGTGGCAAAAAAGTCCCTAATCATTGCTTGGTATCGCTCAGAATTGACGGCAATCGCGTTTCCGACCTCATTTTCGAAAAAATAAGGTCCAATAATGCCTCTCGACCACAATACACATCAAATTGTAACTTTTTGAGGATGCATGAGCCTCTCTTGATATTCATGGAGATTTTCAGTGGCCCAAATTCGACAATTTTGCTTGTTTACCGTCCCATTTAATGGGCTTCACTGAAAATGATTTTTGATGAAATTTGAGCATCTAGTATTCTTCGGTGGTCCAGGAGCCAATCTACGGCTCCTGAACTAGGAGCCAAGTACAGCGCGTGACGGCTCCATAATTATAAATGGCAAACATTCGGACTAACAAATGACAAATTTTTGACAGAAACAAAAGAAGGCATCTTTGGCAAAATGACGTTTACTTTATTGCGCTAAAAATGGACAACTCTTTATAACTATATTAGCAAAGATGAAAAAGCATCATATTGCTTCGTCATCATAAGTATCGTATTATACAATATTATTTTTTGGTTACTATCATTTATTATTTTTTTATTATTATTATTAAAAAACATTTAAAGTTTGTTTATTAGAATTAAAATAAAAGTCTTTCTACCTATATAATGTGTGTTTTTTTGTATTTATTGAAAAAGTAAAGGGGAGCATGAAAATATAATTTATAGTCCGGGGAGCCTCAACAAAAAAAAGGTTGGGAAACCCTGAGATAGACGGTTCCATCGACAGGAAAGATTATGGCAACAATTTTTTAGGATTACAAAAGTGTTTTCTTATATCGATTACCTTCACAAGGGTAAAACAATTAACTCGAAATATTATCGTAACCTTTTGGATCAGTTGGAAGCAAAAATTCATGAGAAAATACCGGCTTTAAAAAAGAAAAAAATTATTTTCTTTTCAAGATTTGGCTATCTGTTTCCAAATCTGAAAAAATTCTTGGTTGAAAAGCGTTGTACATCAAATGAGAAAGCTTTATTGCAGGCCGGGATGGATAGTTTGCAGACCTTCCGGAATCTTACTTTAATGATGTTATTCAATCATTGGAAAAACATTGAAATAAATGTATGGAAGTTTATACGAAACCCTTGATTTTAAAGACATTATTTTTTTTTAATTTTAAAAACACTGTATTTAATAATTAAATTACTTATTTTCTATGAGAAATAATTTAGAAATTGATATTAATTTCTTTTAAGAAGATTTAGTATTTGGTATTTGAAGTACTTTTCAACACTAACAAAGTATTTGATGATTGGTAGTTGAATTAGGTACTTTCACTGAGTACTTTGTATAGCTCTGCATGTTTATTAACGAAATTTAAGAGTAATCTATTTTTCGCCTTTTGATGGTAAAAATTCAATCGATCAAATCAAAATTTCCAGAGCACTCAACTTATTTTATGTAATTGCAGCGTTTGTTCATCTTGGTTCTTTATGTGAAGGTGGTTCAAATTCGAATGTTCTTAAGAGAAATTCGGTAACTATAAGAGATATGGAAAACTGGGCGCATCCTCGATCTCTTATTTTGAGAAAAGCTTAATGATGTAAACCGGAATTCGATATCTTTTTTCGTTTTCGAGTTATGGCCAAAAGTTCACTTTTTCGACTTTTCGTTAAATGTCGATATCTCGGTTGTTTGTAAAGTTGTAGAAACAATATTTACATCATCTTCAGACACTTTTTTAAGGCGAATAAACTGGGCTAACGGGATTTTAAATATCTTCCTTTAATTCCGAGTTATAATATAAAGTTGTGTTTTTTAAATGGAAACCATAGTTGGCTATGATATATTTAAATAGAGTTTTTTACCCTCTTTTTAATTATATGTAATATGTGGGGTATATTATTTCAGTTTCATCCCGTTATATTAAATAATGGTAAATAAAAATTAAAGAAGATCGTAAAATTAAATGCTAGCTTTGTCAAAACACTATACAAAATCATTATTTTAAATGAATAAAAAAAGTGTCTGGAGAAGGTGCAAATATTGTTTCTATAACTTGACAAACAACCGAGATATCGACATTTAACGAAAAGTCGAAAAAGTAAACTTTTGGCCATAACTCAAAAACGAAAAAGATATCGAATTCCGGTTTTCATCAATAAGCTATTCTCAAAAAAGAGATCGAGGATGCTCATCCATTTTTCCATATCTGTTATAGTTATCGAATTCCCCATAAGAACATTCGAATTTGAACCAACCTGTACATCAGTAAATTTAGGTTAACCACCCTCTTGCAGGAATGGACATGCAGGTGGTAATGCAAAATTGTCAAATTAAAATTATAAAAATAGCTTTATTAAGAAATGGTAAGTTGGCAACTGTCTGTCATCGCCAAAAAAAGTTTAGATTAAAAAATATGAAAGTAGCCAGCTTCGAGTCCTGAAAACTTGTGGGATATTATTTTACGACAGATTTAACAAAATGGTAACCGTTTTAACCAACCGAAGAGTTGAAAACCAGTATTCGAGATATTTGAAGAGAATAAAATTATACAGATCGATTAAAATGATAATTATTACTTTGAGTTTTCTTAAAAAAAATTGATGAGGCTATTCCTATTGCTGCACCGTAGATGTGCTTTTCATAAATTTTAACCAAAGGTAACTGTAAAATTAAAACTGCAAGAACTATTGAATTGTGTAGTGAATCATTTTGAAATTTTTTTACTGCATCGGAAAGTCAATGAGGACATGTGTACTAATTTTCATTGATATATTAGACATTTTTCACTTTTAGTTTTCTGTCTCCTATACATCCTTAATGCCCATACTCTCTCCAGGCGCATCCTCATGACTGAGGAATTGTGATCCCAATGGTTCACTAGCAGTACATTGAACGACACCATTAGGATTCTCTTGGGAATAATTAATTAATGGGGTAGTTTCCCGTTGCCTTCCCCACAGCTCACAGATCTATCTTGGGCTTTAGATCACAGCAGCATATATGACTCAACCAGGATTTGAACCACGGTCAACCGCTTCCCAGTCGGCCAGTGTAGGCTTTACGCCATACTGCTGGTATGGTACTATTATGCTCGTACTAATAGTCGTGGATTGATCTGAGTATCGAGATCAATTTTCGAAATAACAGCTATTGCTACGATGCGGTCTAAATTCCAGTAATTTCATTGGTAAATCTTAGAATTATCTTGAATCTCGGATTAATCTGTGACTATTAGTACGGGCATTAGTAGCTTGACTTGAATTTAATTGACATTCTTTGCCATTGAAACCAGACTACTAAATTATTTTTTAATATTTTTTAGTTTTATTATTGAGTTTTGAACCAAATATCAAGTGGTGGGATATCTTTAGACGTGAAAAAAAAAATCTTTTTAAACTGATACCTTTCTCATTCTTATCCGTTATATATCTAAATCAAATTAAACATAACTTTATCAACTTGAAAATAATATTTTTCAGATTTTCAGACAACGTACATTTTTACCAAGACTGAAAAATTTATTTACATTTCATTAAATGTGATTTTAAAAAATGAAATGAAAATGAACATCATTTCATGATCATAATAGCTATATTATTTTTTGCATTACAAATTTTTATTATAATTTGATGATTAAAACTTGATAACATAAAAATGATAAAATGAAAATAAATTTAATGAAATAAATAAATAAATACGTGTTGAGGTGGAAAATACTTTATAACAGCAGAAGTGTCAAAGTGAACTATAAGCACGAAGTTGTAATGAAGCTTGACACCGAGGTATGTATATTATTTTATTCACAATCAGGAAATATGACAAATTAATAGTAAATAATTAATTATATTTTTTAATATTTTTTAATATTTTATTAAAAAATATTTTTCTATTAGTACGTAGCACAAGTTGAGAAGTGATCACTTCCCGCCCTAGACATAGGTTGGAAAGTAAAACAAAACAGCTTCCTGATTGGCTGATAGGTGAAAGTAATTAATAAACTGCCTCTCAACTTATTAAAATTCAAGGATTGTGCTGATTAATAACTGATTGTGAATAAACATAATAATTGCATAACCTTAACTGTCATCGTGCTTGGTATTTATTTGATTATTTTGTAGAGAAAATATTGAATTGAATATTCTACAATCTACAACTTCTACTTATCAGCTTAATTCATAAAATTTCCTCAAAAGAAACTAGGTATATATTATTATTAATTAAATTAGGGTTCTTTGAACAACCACATTTCGAAAAATGTTAGGTTTACAACATTTTAGTTTTTAAATTTCTATGCATAATTTTGTTCTCATATGTTAGAGTCTGTTCATTTTGCATCTCAGACCCTGAAGTTAATTTGTTTGTAAAAATATCAAAAAATAAAAAAAAAACTTTTATATTATGATTAGGTGGTGGCTCTCGAGAATTTACAGGTAATGTAAGTCTAGTTCGGTTGATCTACATTTACAGATTAATTTTTCCTAAGATGAATGGGAACATTTTTTGCAGAATTTTATCTAGATTAATTTTGCTTATACATATATACCTAATTTTGGCATAGCATGTATATGAAATGCTCAACCCATAATTTTAGATGCAGATTAATTATTATATGCAAACCATCGAGGCCACTGACACACTGATTGTCGGCAGATCAGAACTTACAGATTTAGTAAACTTCAGTAGTCTTGGTGGTGTTCATATAATTGATCTGCAGAAAAACTGATAGGCGAATATATACCATAAGTGTTTAAATAACCAAATTGCGTTATTTCAAAATAGCAATAGATACCTAATGACTGAATTAAGTACTTTTTGAAATTTTGCTGGTTATACTTGGGAATATATTCAAGGAGAATAAAGGCAGATTTCAGTGCATATGTTACAGAAAAAGTACGTATACCAGTAAAAGTGCACATTTTCCGATAAATGTAAACTTATGCCGACGCTTATGGTAAATACAATGTACTTTTCCCGATAGAATTATGAATATCCGAACATATACCAAGTGTTGTTGATAAAGGTATATTGAAACTTGACAACAAGTTAGTTTTAAAATTCAAAATACTAACCTAGATATTTGTTCAAATAAATTGGAAATAGAAATAAATAAATAAAAAATAATATTTAATTTTTAAATTAATTTTATTAAACTAATTGAAAACAAATCAGCACAATAATTAAATTAATCTTTATTTATTTATTGTGCTACAATATTATTGTAGCATTTCGAAAATATTAAGTTATTTTTGTTTAATATTGTAATATTGATTTTGTTTGCAATAAACTGCATTAGTTGACTCACTTTTACCAAAGTACATGTTCAAATGTGTATATCTACCGATAATTGTAAAGTTAACGCTGTCTTTTACATTATTCAAAGCACCCATACCAACTTCCGTGGAACCTGTACACATTTACCGGTAAATGTATACAGTTTCCAATTACGTACTTTTTCCTTAATACATACATTTATAGCCAAGTGTACTATTTATGCATTCTTTAATAGTAGCACAATAATACCGCAGCATTGTTAACTTTTAGATTTTTCAAATAATGAATTAATTTCAGTTCATGTAAAGATAAATATTCAATAGCATAAATAAATAAAAATAAAAAGTAAATTTATTTCTTGAAAATCATTAGAATCACACACTACTTTAAAATAAAGTTAATAAAATAAGTAGTAAATTCACTAACCTGTTCTCTAGGCTGCAAATCCCTGAAATATGTTAGATCTTTGCCATTAATTTCAACTTGCCCAGTGCCAGGTGATCGTAAAGTAACGTGAGCCCTTGCTGTTTTCCGCAGGCATTCTAACATTAGAACAATATAGTTAATAGAATTATACACAATACGAAAATCAACAAACCATAGGTAGTAATATAAGATCGTCCGTTTTCATCAATTTTTAATTTAGGTATTTCAAAATTTTTCGTTTTATTTAACAATTGTTTGGTGTAGCTTAAAATAAAATCTTTCTTTCGGTAGCTGTAGGGATGATCAACTAATCGTTGCATAGCACTAACGTAATGGTCATAAATTTTAGGATTTATAGGTTCAATTAATTTCCTTTCCAAGCTTTCCTGATCGAGCCACTGAGTACCAGACATGTCTCTATAAAGAAATTAAACAATATATTAGATTCTGAGATTAACATTTTTGAATTATTATGCAATAAATCTACATTGCAAAACCTTTTATTTACTTACATTTTTAATTCTACATCCGGTTGTAGGTTTTTCTTAATCATGGAATCTTCAAATTTATTTAATTCGTTTATATTTTCAACAATATCCTTGAAATTTAAAATATAAAACATCAAATTGAAATTTAATTATAATAATTAAAAATACTTACAAATAATAATTTGTAGTAATTTGGATTAGAAGTATAAAACAAGAAATGAAATGGTCTACCAGAAATATCAAATTCTGCAGCCTTTCTTTGAGGAAAAACTTCTTCCGGGGGCAGCATAAGAGGACGAGCTTTCTTTTCGTATATACCAGAAGGAAACAAGTATTGAATGGCTTCCTAAAAATTAAGTTTTTAAAAAATTATTAGTTATATATAAAGAGTAAAGTTATACATCAACATCTTTTTGTGTAAATGTCTCTGGATCCTCCCCCATCATATTTGCAAGATGTCGTTTACCGATTTGATATTCGGAATTCCGCTCCTTCATAAAAGCTTCGTGTTCTTGTGCTCTTTCCAAATATGCCTTCATTGATTTACTAATCACTTTGTTGTCTAAATGAGGTGCTTTTTTTGTAGGTGTTTCGTTACCAGTTTCTGATGAAGACTCAACCACCGTGGATGTCATTCGTCCAATCTACAATAAATAATAAATGTAGTGTCTATTACAGTATTAATTAATACAATACTTACTAGACATTGTCTTAGCGAGTGAGTTCTTAATAATTTAAAAAGATTAACACTAGACTGAATTGAAGGCAACATTTTTATTAATTTTAGAAATTTTTACCCATGAAACTATTGAAGTGTAATTAAATAAAATTATAATGCCTTATTCTTTGTACAAAAGTACTTTCGGTATTCATGCACTTTTCGTATTATTTTTTAAACCTAACCTCAACTTCACCATTCACAAAAATACAAATGAGCTAAAATTTTAAATTATACAAGATGATCTAAATTTATAAATTTACGCTCCCTTTCGACACTTTTGTATGTATGGATCCTTGTATGTGGATTGATACGGTTGTTTTCATAACCAAACAATTTTGTATTTCTAACCTCATTCGGAAAATCAAAACATTTAATATTATTTTTAAAAAGTAAAGTATAATGATTCTAAATGTTAGAAAAGTTATAATTAGAAATATTTCTCGTTTCAAACACACGAATAATTCGGATAATGGTAAAGTGTATTCAAAGACAATTTTGCTACCACAAACTAAATTACCTCTTCGATTAAACAATGTTAAGTTAAAAGAGAGGGACCAGTTTTTAAATTCTGTGAGATTGGAATTGAGTATTCTATTTTTACATTTATTTATTTATTTAAAATTTTCAGCATGCCGCAATTTCTCAATTGTATACCTCGCAAAGTTCATATCGAAAAACAGAATTTGTTTTACATGATGGACCACCTTATGCTAATGGTGAATTGCATATGGGGCACGCCGTCAATAAAATTATGAAAGATACAATAGTGCGATACAATTTATTAAAAGGTAACAAAGTGAATTACGTACCAGGTTGGGATTGTCACGGATTGCCTATAGAGCTTAAAGCCATTACAGATACTAGTGTCAAGTTATCACCGATTGACATAAGGAGTAAAGGTAAATATGCATTATAATTATTTACATTTCCAAATTTAAGATTTTAAATTTTAAGCACGAAATTTTGCTCAGGAAACTGTTAATAAGCAAAAAGAAAAATTTAAGTCTTGGGGAGTAATAGGAGACTGGAAAAATGCTTATACAACTTTTAGTAATTCGTATGTGAAAAATGAGTTGAAAACTTTTTATAAACTATATGAGAAAAAATTAATTTATCGAGATGTTAAGCCTGTTTATTGGTCTCCATCATCTAGGTAAGTAGAAATTTCACTATGTTTAATACGTTTGAAGTTAAGTCAGGGTTCCAACTCATCTGGAATACCTGGAAAAAACGGTGAATTTAAAATTGCACAAATTTTAATTTTGGAAATAATTTAATTTTTAATTAAATCTTGAAATTATATTATAAATAGTTAGAATAAAGTTTAGGCTACCTGCTTGTATTTTTACTTTTAAATTATTTAAAAAGATAATGTGCTAAATTAAATTTTTTCATTTTTTTGTGTGTCATCTATTGGTACTGTTACTAGCATTTTCAAAGCTTTTTCTAATTTTTGTTAGTTTATCGGTAAAAAAACTATTGATTTAAGCGTTCACAATAATAATAAAGTTATTTGAATATTATCCGTTATCTGTCCACCACTGATGCGCATGAATTGATTGATGAGATTTCCACTGCCACGACTCATAATTTTCGAGTTGGGGCCGCCTTTAGGGATGTTTTTACCATCCACCATCATACCATGTGTGAGCTCAGAGAACTACTCACTTCGAAGACTCGCTGCTTTAAGTTCTGTGGGGTCTTAGGTTATCTGTATTATCTAGTGATGTTTTCATTAAAATATTTTTCGTTAATTTATTCATGTGCGTTAGTGGTAGACATATAACGAATAAGGTCCAGTTGTTTTAATTCATTATTTAAAAAGGGTATAGGAGGATAAGCATGGTGAATCTGCCCCCGGAGAATATTAAATCGCCACTTTGGGGATATGTAGGTACCCATGAAATACTAAGATCCTGAAAATTTTAAATCTTTAACTCAGTGGTGTTAGGAAAATAGAAAAAAAAATTTTCCTCAGGAACGGCTTAATCAATTTGGATAAAATTTTAGTATGTTATAGGGGTGTATAAAGGCTATCTTAAAATAAAATAACAGTTGTATAGGATTTCATTATCTAATGAAAAAAAATTTTTTTTTCCAAAAATATTTTTTTAAAATAAGATATGATTTTGGCAAAATTATGAAATAATTATTTTTAGAAGCTCCATACTCTTTTATATAATATATATTTTTTTCAATTGATTCGAAGTGGTGCGCCATACTAAAAAAAATAAAAACTGATTTTACTATAAGTTTTCAGTTTTATTGGTAATAATTCATCATTATTTCATAATTAAAATCAATATAAATATGTGACCTGGACTATGAAAAGGGACCTTACGTCGGAAAAATCAATTTTCACTTTTTTGGTGATTCTTATAGAGAAAAAGACGCTCTTTCGAATGGCGTGAACCACAAATTTCTATTTTCATCACTCACTACAAAAATAATTAATCTCAAAATTAAACGTAAAATCATAAAAACATGAAAAATCATCAAAAAATTTTTTTCACTTTTTTAACGTTTCCTATAGAGAAAAAGAGGAAAACATACTTTAAATGTTTAAACGCGTTTTACCGGGAGATTAGTTTTCCGACGTAAGGTCCCTTTTCGTAGTCCAGGTCACATATTTTAAATTTTACTTAACAAACATTGAAATTATTTTATTAAAACATGTAAAAAATGGCTTTAAAAAAACGATTCTGGTCTACTTGCATTCGAGATTCGACGTTCTTATTTATAGTATCAAGCGAGAGTCGACCTTCCTAACACCACTGATTACAATTATTGCAAGAAATTCATTTAAATATTCCAGAGTGGACATAATCAAATAAGTTAAAAATGCATTGGTTAGTCGAAACTCCGCTCTTCCACGTTATTAATGAAAATTTTTCGACATTCTCACAAATAAAGATATGAAGAGCGCCGTAGGTGTAAAATATTGTAGTTTCAATAAGACAGTTTCAAGACATTCATGTCTTTCTATATTTAGTTTCTATATTTAGAAAAAATTAGTTCAGCAAAATACCAATATGATTTTCGCTGTCATCACATGTGGTGATTTCCGGAAATCATCACATGTGGTTTCTGGAAATCACGACTATACAGAGATTTCCATATAATCAAGATTTCGTTGATATTTAAGTCAAAAATAGTCAAATCTGATTGGTCTGAATATATAGTATGAGATTTTCTCGAAAAGGCATTGAGTTAGAGATTTAAAATTTTCAGGATCTTAGTATTTCATGGGTACCTGCATATCCCCAAAGTGGCGATTTAATATTCCCCGGGGGCAGATTCACCATGCTTATCCTCCTATGCCCTTTCTATTTCATATTTTAAAAATTTTATTAAATGAAATAAATCTTGGTTACGTAAGAACACTGCTGTGATCTAAAACCTAATATCGACCTGTGGGCTATGGGGAAGGCAACGAAAAACTATTCTATTAATTAAATTTCCTAATCGGTCATCTTGGTTTTGCTAAGCTGATCGCCTACGCACGGCATTGCATAGCTTATGGCACTTGAAGAAGAATTTAAATTATATTATTATAATAAAATTACTTTATTATTACCAATATAAGGTATTATTTTAAAGTAGTCGAAAATCTGCTACACACACTCAAGCAAGTTGGTAGACTGCTTGAACAGACTAGATCTTCAAACTTGCATATGTGTGTGTGTGTGGAAAAATTGCAGTTTGAGTTGGGCTTGAGGAGAAAAAGGCTCCTTTTTAAATTTTTTATTGAAAGTTAAGTATTAAGAATCAATATATGCTTTTATGGACTTTTTTGTACGTCATTTAATTTGGTTTAATCCTGCAATTGACAGTCTAATGCCCGTACTAATAGTCATGAATTAATCCTAGATTCAAGATAATCCTAGTATTTACAGCTGCTATTTCGAGAATTAATTTTGAATCTTGGATTAATCCGTGACTATTAGTACGGGCATAAGAGCCTCTCACATTTCAAAAAATCTTGGTACCATAATGCTGGATGGTAGTTCTGGTGTTCACGAGGGACCAAGTTGTTGGTTCCAAACAAATTTAAAAGAAATCACTTTGGATTTTATGTTTTTAAAATGATTTTTATATTTTAGGACTGCGCTTGCTGAAGCTGAATTAGAGTACAACAGTAAACATAAGAGTAAAGCCGTTTTTGCTAAATTAAAAATTGAAAATATACCCAAGATACCTCAATTGAGTAAGGATAAGTAAGTTTGTTTTATTTTAATGCAAGTTTATTAAAAATTTTATTTTTAGTTTATACGCTTTAATATGGACTACTACACCATGGACGTTACCTAGTAATGAAGCTATTTGTTTCAATCCTAAAATATCGTACAGCATAGTGCAGAAACCAGAAAGTGAAGACACTCTTATAGTGGCCACTAATTTGATAGAGAATTTGTCACAAATTTTAGGGTATCAGTTAGCTCCATTGTTAACTTTTCCAGGTAAGGATATATATAATGAAATCTGTTCACTTTATATTTATTCATTGCAAATTATAGGTGAAACACTTGACGGTGCAACTTATCATTCTTTACTGCATTCGAATAAATATCTACCATTTTTACCAGCGGGCCATGCAACTGAGAGTAAAGGAACTGGTTTAGTACATACCGCACCTGCTCATGGTTTGGAAGATTACGTAGTGGCACTGCAACATAAATTGCCGCTTGTGAGTTATTTCGTTGTATTAGAAATTAAATGAACATAAATAAGTTAATCAAGTTGTGCAGGTTAACATGGTCGACGAATCTGGTTGTTTTACATCTGAAGCTGGAAAGAATTTAGAAGGTTTATTTGTCTTATCAAATGGAACAGAAGAAGTTTTAAAGATTTTAAACGACAAAATTGTTCACAATGAAATTTATGTTCATTCTTATCCGTACGATTGGAGAACTAACCAACCTGTAATTTTAAGATCGAGTAAACAATGGTTTATCGATACAGATGCAATTAAAGCTAGGGCAATAGTAAGAATGCATTAATTTAAATAAATTTTATTTTTTAAACTACTTTATAGGAATTATTAGGCAGTGTGGAGATTTATCCAAAAACACGTGGTGAAATTTACAAAACCAATTTGATAAATCAATTAATAAGGAGGCCATCTTGGTGCATTTCAAGGCAGAGGACTTGGGGAGTGCCAATTCCTGCATTTTATGACGTTTCAGAAGACAAACCTATTATCGAAAAGTATGCACATTAAAAATATTATAAATATAATAACTGGAATTTAAATATTTTTTTCAGATCTGTTGTAGATCATTTATGTTACTTAATTGAAAAACACGGACCTGATTGTTGGTGGAACCTAAAACTTGAAGAATTATTACCGGATAATTTTAATAATCCATCTCTAGATTCCATCATAAAAGGAAATGTAAATTTATTTAAATTTTTTTAACTATGTAATAAAATTGTTAATTGTTTTTAGGATATTTTTGATATTTGGTTTGATAGTGGTTTATCATGGTTGAATGTCTTACAGGGTGATCAAGTAGCTGATCTTTATTTGGAAGGTGTAGATCAGTTTACTGGGTGGTTTCAAACCTCCCTAATTACTTCAGTAGCTCTGAGAGACAAAACGCCATACAAATCCGTGTATGTTCATGGCTATGTGGTGGACGAAAATGGCTTAAAAATGTCTAAATCGTTAGGAAATGTCGTTAATCCACTGGATGTAATTGAAGGTAAAAATGGAAGTAAAGCTTATGGTATTGATACTTTGAGATGGTGGGTTGTGTGTCATGCAAATTCTGAAGCCATGGCTCCCATTAGTAAAACTGTTCTGCAAGCAAGTGCAGACGAGGTACACAAAATAAGAAGCGTTTTACGTTTTGCCCTCGGAGCCGTGTATGATTATAAAGAAGATGTAAATTATAATGATTTATTGATTATGGACAAATATATATTGTATTTATTACTTGATTTGCATGCCAAGGTAAGCTTGAATAGAAAACGTTTAGTTGAAATTTACATTTTTAATTTTTAGATTTCAAATATATATGAAAGTTACGAATTTAATAACAAATTATCATCTCACGTAATAAACTTTTTAACTGGTCCAATATCGGCTGTGTATTATGTCATAATCAAAGATCGATTGTATTGTAACGAATCAAATGATTCTCAAAGAAGAGCATCACAGTTTGTATTGTTGGAGTTGTTAAAAATTGTTACACGATGCGTTTCACCAATTTTACCTCATTTGGCCGAAGAGATATATCAGCATTTACCTCAAAAACAGGAAGGATCATTTTTCACTAGTGCCAGTTCAAGCAAAAGTAAGAATTGGTTCAATTCCAAAGTTGCAAATTTAGTGGAACATTTAGTTTTACCTATCAAGAAAGATATTAATAAAAAGGTGGGAAATCAAACTTTATATTTAGATGTGGAGATACAAATGTCTCAAGATACGTTAAATACTATAAAGGTAAGAAATTTTGAAAGTTAATTTTTTATTTTAATTTTTGTTTATTAATTAGGAAGTACAAGATGATTTGCAGAAATTCAACGACGAACTGATAGATATTTTACAAGTATCGAAAGTTTCAATTGTAAAAAATGACAATTTAGGAAATGTTAAATATGAATTATCAATTCGTGATAGTGATTTATACATGTGCGAACGATGTCGGCGTGTGTTTTCTACAGTTAAAAATGAATTATGCAACAGATGTGACGTTATTGTAAATAGTCTGCAACATAAAACCACTGTTACTAATTATTTTGATGTTTTATTGCCAAACTACAAAATTTCTATTCATAGAATTCTATTTCAAGTTGGGCAAGACTCCTTTGGTAGGCAATTACTTCAAGTACAAACAAAAAAGAACGAGCACATACTTTAATCTTAATTAAACTTTATAATATATATATAGACAATAATTATATAATTTATTGGAAATAACAGAAATAAGTTACGCAGTTTAATTAAAACGTACTGTTGCTAAATTTCGGGTGTACCGTCTAGGAACATCCTTCATAGCTTGATCAACTTCTTCTAAGAAACTAACGGAATTATGTATGTTGGTGCCTCCCAATATAGTATGGGTTCCAGGATAATTTTTATTGAAACTATGCACAACTAAAGACTCTTCGTAAGTTGTACCACCAATCATAAAAACTATAATATTTTGAGGGCGACCATTAATTTGATGATTACTTAAGTAAGGATACAAATCTTCCCTTAAACGTGATTTCAATAATTCTTCGAGCGTTTCGTGCAGTATAGGCTTGTGTTGGGTATAAATATTTTCTACACCACTTAAACCTTTAAAAAAGCGTTTTGTTATTTTAACAGCATCACCGACATTAAACAAATCGCTTTGTCGTGCATGATTTCCAGCATACTCGATAATGTTCGAAATGCTTAGAATCAAATGATCGGACACTCCCCGTTTTTTTAAAATCTTAACCAATCCGACGGTGTCATTGTTACTGTGATTTTGGTATTTCAAAGCGTACAGCATTACCAATTTTGCAGCATCTAAATCTCTCACCGTTTGATTACCCAACAACTTCTTTATGCTTTGTAAATGAGAGGAATGATCAGTTTGAGATGTTATTTCTTGTTCTATTTCCGAAACTTCCAACAAGGAATGTTTTCCTACAGTCGAGGAGAGTTCTTCTACTATCGTCACATGTTTGGTAACATTTCCAGATAATTTTTTAAATTGCGGATAAGTTTCCACAAACGCTTTCATGTCTGCAATACTTTCAACTTTTTGATGACTCTTGGCTTTGGCTTGAAAGTGTTCCATTAATTCTTTAATGTTTTGTCCAATCTCACCAAAATTAAGAAAAATATTCTGTGCATAGAAAGAATCTTGTTCAGCAGATAAAACCACCTCGGCCAATTCTTTGGAAACTCCTGGAATTTTAGACAAGTTTACACGATTATTATGAATGGTTAAGAGTTCGTGAACCAGAGCTTGATACGTCCATTGATTCAAAAGTGGAGTTACCGGATCGTTTCTACGATCAAGAATCAATAATAAAGGATTCAGTTGGCCAAAAGCAAACAATGACGATTCTTTATTCATTAATTCTTCTACTTTGCAAGCCAATTCCTTGCACATATTAGAATTTTTTTCGTAACGAATTATTGGACACTCTTTGAGTGACAATAACACCGAAGTCAAACCTTGCACGGTTCTTTGAAGGGCATAAGGTTGCCACGAAAGACTACGCATACATGTCGGTAAACCAATGGAAAATAAATGTGGGTTTACGGCTAAATAATCCATATATAGTTCTTGAACTTCCTTAACAACTTCTTGCTCATCGTTTTCGGCAAGAATTTTCACGTCTGCTTTAGCAACAATATTACTAAAATAAATATAGTATGCGCCATATCTAGGATTTCTTAATTCTTTGGATAGGAGGTCAATATTTTGCTGTGTGGGCCTTAGGAATACCAAGCATTTCAAATAACGCAAACCCGAACTGCTACTTGCATGACTTCCGGAATCAATTCTTTCAAGTAGAAATACCTCTTTCTGTTGAATTTCCGATTGTCCGTATACCATACTCACGATGCTCGTAGTGTCTTTGTCCATTAGCAGTATTTTCATGCCAACTTCACTTTCTTCAGTCATTTTTGTGATGTAAGCTTTAACAGCTGCTATTACGTTCATTTTGTATTTTTAATTATCTGATATACGTATATGTAAAGCGATTAAAATGGAATGTAGTATAATTGTTTCAGTAATAATCCATACTTTTATGAAAATAATTTGATTTGTCAAAATAAGACATTTATTGAATGAGGTTATGTTTGTATAATTCGTATAATTCATGGGCGTACATGAGTGTAAAAAGTTATAAATATTTTTTAGAAATATAAAAGTGCGGTTTGTCCGATTGAAGATAATAGAACAAATAACACTTTAACATATTATGATCTAGCGTTAAATGTAACGAGCACAGACTTGCTTATTATCAGTTGTGTGCTCATCTTTGAAATTGCAAAAAACACATAATTCAAGACATAATGAGTTAACTGAAAGAGTAGATATAGTACTTTTGCACCGCGACATAATTTAATTAATTTTATCGATATGCATAAAATATAACTATTTCTTTATTTCATAATTTTTGCAATCAATCATAGATTTTCATTAAAAATTGTGTATTACCCTATGTATATTTTTATAGAACTTTATGATTTAACCTCACTTTTGTTGTACAATTTAGAAATAGCATTTCACTAAAACTTGAAATTTAGTTATTATCTTCTTAATTAAGAATGATTTCTTACGAGTTAATGGTTCTGCTAAGAACTATGCCAAAAGTAAGCATTTAGTTTTACTTTCATTTGCATAAAAACTATTTTTAAAATTTGATGTTTTTAGCCCGAAGTTGTATCCACATTGAAACGTGCAGCTGGCGTTATTTATAGTAATGGTGGAATTATAAGAAAGTTAGAAAACTTGGGAACAAGAGATATGCCCTATAAAACAAGTAATCATGGAGCATGTTACAGGACGGCTAGGTAAATAGAAACATTAATTTGTGTACGTTGCAAACAACTTACTTTTGTTCTAGTTATTACTTATTTGAATTTAATGCGCCTCCTTCATTATTGAGAAATATGTTAGACGAATATGGTCGAGATGTTGACATCATAAGGAGAAGGATTTATAAGAAAACCGAACCTGAAAGTTATGAATGCACTCTAAATGAAGAATTATTACCCCCACCTTATCGTAAGAACGTACAAGAACTTATTAAAAAAGCGAAAAAATTGGACAAACCTAAATTTAAATATAATACTGGTTTGGATTACTATCCTTTCCAAAAGTAATGTTAATATAGTCATTATGTTTTGTAGTGTTAATAAATTTTTATTTAATATACGAAAATTGTAATCAAGTAAGTAATTAATTTCAAGTTTACTTTCGAATAGTGATGTAGTTACTATTAAATAAATAGGTAAATATGATCAGCAGTGTGACAGTAATTCTATATCGGTAAGCTATGGAGTGGTAAATCATGGTTCCATGTCTGATTGTGTCATCAAAAACCTGAAGGAAAGCATTTGTCTCAGAGGAATAATTAATTTTCTACTGCTTTTTAAATTTTCTTTATAATTTGTATAAATGCTAAACAAGGCTAGAAAGTCCCTGGATTAGAAGCAGGTACAGCTTTTTTTACTCCAGCAGTTTAATGTTTTGCGATGCTTTTACCGGTTATTATTACTCTAGAATAATTAGAAACTATAACCCCTGAAATAATAATACTGCTTGCTGGGAAATTTGAGACTATAATTTGTATTCAAACAGTTCTGAAAACATTAAAAAATTGATGAATCAAGGCCCTGGTCTCCATTAATTTGACAAAACTTCCTCTGTTTCCAAAAGAAGAGAACTAAGGGGCATTGTAATGCACAGCTTAAAAGGAACTTACTTAAAGCTAGGAGATAATGTTAAGTATCTGGTGATAACACTTGCTGAGCAGCTAAACTGAGAAAAACACTTCTTATAAACTAAACTGGAAATGTGGAGATAGCTCTTTTGGCAGTGTCGAAGAGCAACAAGAGGAAGATCACTCTCTAGCTCTACACTGTCATTATCAGACCTACGATTCGCTATGTTGCACAGTGCACACAGTGGTTGCATCTAATTCAAAGACTAATCTAGTTATGCAGAGAAAAAGGTTCTGCCTGTGCAATCACGGGCAATATATGGATGCTGCTCTGCGAGAATATCTTATCTTATGATATCTAATATCAAGAATATCTCTTCTTGAATCTGACAGAATTCCCTCTAAATAATATAGTCATAAGAGGTATTTATAAAATTAAAAAAAAAACTTTTAATATTAAAAACAAGAAAAACTTGATAACTATAATATTATATTTAAGTCGGAAGTCTGCAGGACTAAACATTAATTTACAACCAGCAGTTGGAAGTAAAAACAATGCTCAATACTGATAAGACAAAATGGTTTTAAATAAAAAATAGGCTTTTAAAAAATAACTTTATTACAACAGTAATTTTTTAAATGTTATGCTGTTATGTACTTAATTGGTTTTCTCTATATAAATATTTATTTTTAACGAAACTATGAAGTAAAACTTTTATCAATATTTAAAAACAATTTAAAAGACATAAAAAATAAATAAAAAGACATAAATAATAAAACAAATTGGATGGATTTTGCAGTATCGATTAATAAATTAACACAATAAAGATAACACCTTACAATATAAATTTTAATTAATACTGAACAAATGTGATGAAATACTTGCACCGGTTTATTAAAACTTGTATCAAATTTTACCTTTTCCTGGGTTTTTTAATTTTTCTATAACCCTTTCCAAACCAACCAGCCTGAATTTTACCTTTCATTTGTTCTTTATCTGTTTCCATCGCATCTTTTTCGCTAATGGATGTAGCTGCTGCTTCATTTGCGTCCGAATCTTCCATCGAGCCATCTTTTTTATTGCCGACATCCTCCTCCTCATCAGTCGAATAATCACAACACAAACACACACTGGCTTTTTTAGTTGCAGAATCACTTTCGTAGTCCTTTTTAGCAAAAATTGGTTCCGTTTGTGTGTAAAATAAACAAGTTACAGACTTAAATTCATTTCTACAAAATTTACATTCCACGATTTCGGATTCAGTTATGGGCTCATCAGATTTAGTAACCTCATTATTGTCTAGCACTTTGGCATCATTTGAATTTAGTTTGGAATTGTTGTGCAAGTGTGGAAAGGAATTAATTATGCTATGAAAACCGGAATATAAAAAGCTAGTTTGATATGGATAGTACAACATATCCTGATAACTAAGAATTGGATTTTGTAGTAGAACTGCCTCCCTGAAACGATAATATGCAACAAATGCATGATAATTTTGCGGCAAAACAAAGGCGTTATTTAAAAAATTCGAATTGATTGCTAAATTTTCATCGGCACTATCAGTAAAATTTTCACATTTAACGGCATTGTCCAACTTAATACTTTTAGTATCACCTTGTAAAATACTGTCGATTGAAAAGTTACACCGCTGATGATTAAATTCCTGAATTTTAAATGTTTTATCACCGTTTTTATTTATAATTAAACTTTGATTTAAACAGTTATTGCTAACAGATACATTATCACTTTTAATTTTACTAGAAGTATCTGTATCGGTAGAAGTATTATCACAGACAGGCAAAGCTGGTTTGATTTGCAACCCTGAGGAATGTTCTTCTTCTTTTACAACTTGATCTTCGTTTTCCAAGTTTTCACTTTTTACACAATTCACAAATTCGTCAGAACCATTAACGTCATTACATTTTAAAGCCGGTTGAGTTTTTGTGTGCAGTTCTTCCGAACAAAGTTGTGTCGAGTGATAGAAAATGGGGTCCCGGAACCTATCGTATGGTTTGACCATAATACCAAGAAAATTCATTACGATTTTCATCACTACATCACATTTCCCATGAATTTTAATATTGGCAAAATCATCCTTTGGAGTCCACTGCAAATTCACAATGTACAAATTGGGTCGCTTTTTAATGGGTTTGTCCATTTGCCACAACCATGGATAACGCTTTAAAACTTTTAAACTTGACCCCAAACACAAAATTGTCGTCGCCTTTTGTGCGTTTTTAGAAGCACCCGACCAATTCAAAGGCCACTGCAAAGTTCCACGTTCACCAAAATGTACAATTGTGTCTACCAATGGTTCATTGCAAACATAACATTTTCTCATAGTTTTGTGTGAATAGCGTGCCGTGTTTTCGGTTACATCAAATGGTCGCCAATATTCTTTAGTGGGTTTACACGACTTGCATACTTCAATGTACATATTACCGTGTAGCTCTGATAATGCGTAACGTGGGAGACCAGATCGTAAATGTAATCCATCACAGTTTTGAGATACCACATGTTTCAATATGTTTTGATGATAAAGTTGTGATAATGCCATGTGAGTGTAAGTTGGTTCTGCTAAACTTAAGTCATGATTTCTGAAAAAAAAAATAAAGGAGTCTTAAAAGAATGTTTGAAAGGGTCCTACCTATAACATGTTTATTAATAAATCATTTCAGACTTTATTACATTGCTGCTGCTTAAATTGAGCTTAGATTTAAGAATCCACTTTTAACTTCTAATATTTTTCACTTCATTACAATTTTAGAAAAAATAAATATAAAGTATAATAATATTTAATTTTCATATCAAATTTAAAAAATAAGATATTTACACGATTACTAGCTGCTTAACCTCTTAACGTCCCATGTTCCTAAATTGGACCATTGAATTGCAACCCGCAAATTAAAAACTAATTCTTAAAAATTATCAAAATTTTCAATATATGACTTCTGTCAAATATTCCTATTTTTAAAATGTGGACCTTAAGAGGTTAATATTTTTTATCGGAAAACATAACGAAAGCGATGCTTTCCGAGTGTCCACCCGGCAGCTAAAACGACGCATTTCTAGTCAGCTCACAAATCGACTAATAATGTAAAATCGACCATTAACGTGTTTTTATTAATGGTCGATTCTGTTACTTCAGCAAGTCAATTCATTTATATTATAAAAAAATTCTATTATAAAAATTTGTCCGACGTGGGATTCGAACTGGCGATCGCCAAACGATTTAATTATGATTCAATCGCTTATTGCACTTCGCCATAGAGGGTTGCTCTAATGACACTGTTTAAATTTGTCTTATCTGTCACAATTTGTAATTTAAACAAATTTTTTAATATTTGATATAATTGATAATTTTATGATTTCCGATAAAAAAGTATACTCACCTCGCCTAGAAATATGATCCGCTACTGGGCTTACAGCTTTAAAAAGCTCGCTACGCTCACTTTTTAATATAGCTGCGCGCCCAGTAACGGATCATTTTCTATGCTTGGCCAGTAATCTACTATTTATGACGATAGAAGTAGAAAATAACAAAAAAATAAAATTTAAAAACTACATTTTTTTTAAACTAAAAAAATTATTTCTTTGAGTTTCTGTGCATCGAATTTAATAAAAAACTAATCCGCTATAAGTCTTAAAATTAAAATACTAAAAACAAAAAATTTGTTAGAAAATTCCTATTACTTCTTGAGCTAAAGCGCATACAAAATTTAACCGTATATGTACATACAGTTACTCACATAAATATTCGGACACTCCTATGTTAACAATGTTAATTTGACGTTTTCAAGACTTTTTTTAATGTAAAAATCGCCTTTACGGCAAAATTTTGTAGACATTTTTTGTTGGAAATTTCATTGCCTTAAATTTTGTTTATATACATTTTTCCATTTTGTTGCACCGTTTCCGACTGACAGCGACTTAAACAAGACTCAGTAAAATCCAAAAAATATTGTCATCTATATCTCGGAAACGGTGCATCATAATAAAAATATGAATAGGAAATTTTTTCTTGTAAATTTCATTCTCTACAGTTTTGTTTATATACATTTTTCTATTTGGTCGCACCGTTTCCGAGATATAGATGATAATATTTTTTGGATTTTACCGAGTCTTAGCAAAAAGTAAATAAAAATAGCAAAAAGTATATAAATAAAATTTAAGGCAATAAAATTTCCAACAAAAAATGTCTACAAAATTTTGCTGTAAAAGCGATTTTTATATAAAAAAAACGTCTTGAAAACGTCCAATTGACATTGTTAACATAGGAGTGTCCGAATATTTATGTGAGTAACTGTACATACACAGACATTTTTTGGAAATGATGATTTTCAGCTACTGGGACTCTAAAGTGTCTAAATTCACCAAAATCTCAACTCTTTTCTGCAAGATTAAAATACTACTTTATACTATGTATGTATTTTAAAGCTAAATTAATTTTAACTATGAGAAGAGCTTTTTGCCTAGCTATGGAAACAAGGAGTTAGATGACAAACAAAATTTTATTTTCAACGTAAGAACGATTAGCACTAATTCCAACGTTTTTTAGTAACGCTATGCTTTCGAAAAAAAAATTCGTTTGGTAAATCTGCAAAATTGTTTTATGATTTTTGAAAAGAGATAATAGTCACAGGGAGCGAAGTCGGCACTGTAAGGTTAATGTTGTAAATCCTTAAAGTCGAATTTATTGACTACTGTCTCAACCGGACACCGTCATTTCGGCGACAGTCTATTCGGCGACCCGATAATCGGCTATGCCAGTTTCGGCGATTCCAATTCGGCACCCGCATTTCGGTGATTCTCATTCGGCGACAGAAAACTCGACTAAGTCGATTCGGCGATGAGAGGTATACTTTTAGTTTATTCAATTAATTCTTCTAAATCTAAAATTTTAATGTACAAAAAAAACCTTAGTACGAACGTTTATGACTTTTTTCAAACTTATACTTAAAACCGGTCTGTGTCTTTGGTCTGTGTATTATCGCACATTAGATGGAATTGATAGAACTAATAATTACGCCGAAGCTGGTCATCGAAAAATACAATTAGGTTTTGGTAGGAGTATATT
This sequence comes from Cantharis rufa, assembly GCA_947369205.1. Taxonomy (NCBI): domain Eukaryota; kingdom Metazoa; phylum Arthropoda; class Insecta; order Coleoptera; family Cantharidae; genus Cantharis; species Cantharis rufa. Next base: position 36,946,755 of record OX376303.1, read on the forward strand.
TTATCAAACGTTGTGGACCTTTTTAAGACGTATTCAAAAAACTTTCGACACAGAAGCGGCTGATTCTCAAATTTTGGCGAAGGATAAATATTTAATTAAATTTTTTTTTAATATTCTTAATAAATTTTAACACATTTTCCGTCGCCGAATCGACGTAGTCAAATTTTCTGTCGCCGAATGAAAATCGCCGAAATGCCGGTGCCGAATTGGAATTCCCGAAAATAGCGTAGCCGAATTTCGGGTCGCCGAATTGACCGTCGGCGTCGCCGAATATACATTGCCGAATCGCTTTCGCCGAACTGCGGTCGCCGAAACGACGTGTACCGTTTTTCAACATTTCGTACTTTATGCACCCTGCAGTTGTTGTGTAGAAGCAACGTTTTTTGACCATAATTGTGGAGTTTTTTTTCATGTCGCCGCTTTCGAGTTCCAGAAAACTGTGGCCATTACTTTTCCTTTCGCCTTTTTGGCTGGTGGAGAGCCCTTATGAGCCCATTGCATGGACTCTTGTTTAGATTTGGACGTTATGACAATTTTATACAAAATTTTAGCTTAGAGTAGTTACTTCAAATTATCAGTGACGTCTTCTAATATTCTTTAAAATACCCATGATTTTTTATGTTGGTTAGTAGACCGAAGCAGCTGGTGCTACCAATATACAAGATTTTATTAGATTAAATTTTTTAAAATTTTAATTCAATTTTTTTTGTAATAATAAAATTAAAAATAATGATGCCAAATATTGACTATAAATTCGGTTATATAGATAATTAAATAAATATGCGGTTATAATAATTATTTACAAGCATGCATTTACAACATCAAAGTCTGTTCTAAACAAGGCCAAAGAGGTAACTATCCCCTCCCTCGCCCTTGACTATTCAAAAGATTAAAAAACACCGATAAAATGTAGTTAATTGCTTATTTAAAAAATCCTTGTTTTTACCGTAAAATTTTTAATTATTCCCCCCATGAACTTTGCCTAGATCCGCCCTGGGTATAAAATGAATTTTTAACATTAGCAATTGCTTGTTGTTAATTAATCCAAATTTAACAGGAATGATTGCTTCCCTGGAACAATTAATATTTGCGAGGAATTAATTAAAATTAATTATGAGAAAAAATTAAGAGATGTGGTTGGCCATTTTAAGGTATCTTTAGTTTTGCTAATTCAGTAATTATTCATGGGCGTCCATTGAGGGGGGGAAGGCAAATGGGGCATCTGCCCCCCTACCTCTTGCCTTAAATCTTTAAATTTAATTTTAATTAATTTAAATTTGGTAGAGAAAGTTATTATCGAGTTCGCGAAGGACCACGAAATTTGAAATTTGCCTTTCTGCAAATAATAAAGAACATTAAAAATTTTTAGTGTTGAATTTTTTTAGAAAAAAGTTTTTTTTGATTTTGTCCCTCCCTGAAAAAGATTCTATGGACGCCCATGGTAATTATTGAATTTATTTTTGGATTTTATTGTACTGCACTGTCAACGTTTTTGAAAGTAATAATGCCTTGCTTCTTCAGCACACCAAATCAGAAGCGCAGATTAAAATTTGCAATTTAAGAATAATTGGAATGCCGAAGAAACAAAGCTATTAATTACTATTTTTTAAAACCATAAAAATTGTGAGTTTATATTTTTCAATATAATTAGATACTAAAATTTTTTCTGTAGGTTGAATAGACGAGCAGGAACAACATCAACTTAAACGCAATGTAAAATTTATTACAGTTTCAAACTGAAAACCAATACACATAATGTGTATAATATAGTTTATTAGTATTTATTATTATACTAGATGAACAATTTTGGTAAGAACATTGGTTGTTTGAAATATTAATCGACTCGGTATAATAATAATTTTTTCTCTATCTATTTGAATCCTGATCATTAAATTGTAGCAAATGAAAATACCTTAGGTACTTAATGTAACAAACAATTTCAAAAGCTATGAACCCTTTGCCCCCCTTTAAGTACGCCTATGTTTAGAGTTCTAATAAAAAATTTAACATCATTCTTGAAAGTTACAAAACTCTATGGATAACAATAACAAAGTAGTTCTAGAGGTTATGTTATTTATCTTATCTTTAAAACTTATGTAATCTAGAATATATTATTATAAGGTAACCAAGGACAATATAGTATGTTTATATCATTGTCATATTGATGCTTAAACGTAATATCAAGATTTTTTTTTTGTGGTAGAACAATACTCAAAGAATTACAAAAGAGATTCACTAAGGTTAATTCGTGAAAGATATTTTTCATCAAGGAGGGCTTTTAGAATATTCACTCGAGTAAGTATGGGCAAGTTCTGGTGGTTAATCACTTGAACACTACTTTTAAAAGATATTTTCTGCTTACCCTATATCCTTTCCTTGTTGAAGGCGAGTCCAAATGCCATTAGTACCTCTGTAGTCGGGAATTCTAGCTGCCGTACTAATTCCAGCACCGGTATAAACAACTAAGTGTTGTGATTGTGCTATCGCTTGTGCAAGAATTTGACATTTTTCTTGCAAGGTTTCTAAAGGTTCTTCAAATTCTTCCAATCTACGTTTAGCCTCATCTCTTTTTTTCCACCTCGATTGTACCTCTTCGACTTCTTCGGTACACTGCTGTAACGTTTGAGTTTCTTCCAACGTTCGGTGTTGTTCTGACTTTTGCAAAATTAAAGAAACCCTTTTAATGGAAGCATTTCTTTCCTCTCTAGCGCATAACTTTTTTGATTTTGCGGAATGCCTACGAGGAAATCGACACAATTCCGGTTCTTTCTCAATCTCCATGTCCATACTCGCTTCGTCAGTCATATCTGAGAAAGTGACGTCCATTATATTAATTTATGCATTCCGACGTGTATAGCATATTTATACAACGATAGAGATTGAGGATAGTCGAGGAAAGCATTTCTTTAAAATTTTATTAAAACAACGAATGACTGCCTTAAATTTACACCATCTTTACACACTTTTGTTTTGCTATTTACGAGTACGCATGGTTGCCAAACTGTGATCAATGAACTCAATTAAATGTCACATTTTTATTTTTTCTAGTAGAAAAAAAGGCAAAAAGTTAAATAACTTTCTATTAATTGCAGAAAATGATTAATTTTAGTTGCAATATAATGCAGCCTAAATAAGAATTATTATGTTAATCTTTTCAGTCGCGTAACGGTTCAAATAAAAAATATTCGAATCAAAGTTAAAATGTAAAATTGGCAACGGTGTAGTTATTTTATACCGCAAATCTTTCTGCCATTATCCATATTAGTTTTGGTCACCTGTGTTGCAGTGTTTTGAAAAAAGTAATTTTTCGGTTGTGAAGGTAAATTTTGCTTGTATTATATTTAGAAAATCGTAGTTATTTAATATACAAATGTCGAATGGAGATACCGAACAATTGAAACGATTTGTATTTTCTTCAAAATATAACTTCCAAGGTCAATTACAGGAGGAGTGCTTGGAAATCGTGATTCCAGAGGTATTTCGGTTAAAATATATTTGACTTGTTTCTATTTCTACAATAATCTGTGGTATTTGGGTTAGTTTTACTATTTAGATTAATTTTTTAAAGATAGATTGTGATATAAGGGCATGCGATCATGCTTTCTTATTCTAACCTCAAATTTGAAAGTTATATTTTTTATTATTTTGAGCAGTTTTAAGAACCATGAACTCTTCTGATTGATTAAACTAGATGGTGTATAGTGTCTTATGGTTGTGGATATAAAAAATAATCTTATCGAGAATGAAATGCACGATTGCTAATAATTTTATCTTTTTGTAACAAATATCTAAATATCTTCTTATGTAAAGGTAGTGAGGTTTATAGATCAAAATTTTTATTAGATTGACAATTTATGTTAACGCATAGGCTTCCTTTAATGAAGACGATGAAGTATGTAACAAATATCTGGAAACCACTTGATCGAGCACACACTTCACTTTCTTCATTAATAATTTACCATTTGAATTTTAAAAATACTGAAACAGTTTTTCTTAATTTACTTTTTATATCAAATAGTTTTCTCCTCTACCGAATTGAGAAATTTCTATTTGCGGTTGTATAATTAACTACTATAATACATTATCCCCTGTATTAATAAAAATACTTAAAGAGTGTTTTAAACCTATTTTAACTAAAACGCTCATTAAAGTTAAACAACCAATGAAAACCTTACAATGTAGACAAATGGACGTTTGTGATTGGTGTTTTATGACGCCTGCATTTTAAAGCTATTTTAACTTTCTAAAATTTTTATAAATACGGGTGTATGTATTTGTCCGAGATTCCAGTTTAAAATTGACAAAAATAATGTACATTCTACCTCGGTGTGTATAAACGGACTGGTTTGGTGGAGAGTACCTACATAATTTTTGCATTTTTCAAGTTTTTGAAATTTAATTAGTTAAACTTAAATAATAATTAATGTACTATTTGTTATCTGTGTTATTAATGTGATAAAATTTCTTATAGCTTCTGCAAGCAAGTTATTCATTTTATACGTGGCCATCTGCTCCAGTTTTGGCTTGGTTTTTATGGGAACATCGTAGCAAGCTACCAGGTTTACAAGTTTTGGAAATTGGTTCTGGCACTGCTTTACCAGGAATTTTAGCAGCAAAGTGCGGTGCACATGTAACATTAAGCGACTCTGCAACCCTTCCGAAATCATTGGCGCACATCAAACGTTGTTGTCAAGTTAATAATTTGGTAGTTAATCAACATATTCAAGTTATTGGCTTAACCTGGGGATTATTTTTCAATAACTTAAATACTATTGGACCTGTAGATTTAATATTGGGTTCAGATTGCTTTTACGATCCTTCAGCTTTTGAAGACATCTTGTTCACAATATCTTACTTGTTCGAAGCAAATCCTACAGCAATATTTATATGTTCTTATCAAGAACGTAGTTCTGATTGGTCGATTGAGCATTTGCTTTCCAAGTGGAATTTAAAGTGTCAGGTGCACAATATTAGCAATTTAGGGCAAAGTGCAGGCATAAATATTCACGATTTGATTGGAGATCACAGTATACATCTGTTAGAAATATCTAGATAATATAATAAAATAATGGCTAGCGCTGTTCGTAATGCATTTAATTTGTATGTAAGAAATATTCCCTGGACAGTTGGTCATAACGAATTGAAACAATATTTCAGTAAATTTGGTTACGTACAAAACGCCACTGTTGTTTTTGATAAAAATTCAGGATTATCTCGTAATTATGGATTTGTAATTTATAGTAACCGTAAAGGATTTGATAGCGCATTAAAAGAAGAAAATCATAAACTAGAAGGATATACCTTGAAAGTTGAACCATCCACGCGGATAGCTCCCAATAATAATTAAATTATTTAAAAAAAAGTTAAAGTAGTTTTTTTGTAGTTATTTTGTAAATTTTTTAGACTTAACAATGGCAGAAGCTTTAGACAATTCCGATTATTCAGATTTGGAGGAATTGGGAGTTGATTCTGATGAATTAACGGAACAATTTTTAAAAGCTGCAAAGCATTTACAAACTTTGGTATCTAAAACTGATAGTAACACACTTTTGCTCTTGTATGGTTACTATAAACAGGGAACCGAAGGTTTATGTAATGTTCCTAAACCAAAATGGTATGATACCAAAGGTAAAACTAAATGGGAAGCATGGAATAAATTAGGAAATATGTCAAAGACTGAGGCTAAAAGTTTGTACATAGAACATATGAAATCCATCGATCCAGACTTTTTAATTTCGCCTTCCAAAGAGACTTGGGTAACAATTTCTACCTTACAGACTCAGGAAAAAGAATTAAGTGAATCTGAAAAACTGTTATCTGATTATGTGAAAGAAGGTAATATCGATCAAGTTGTTGCAACACTTTCATCATACGGTCGATCACAAATTGGTGGTTTGGTAAACAAAATTGATGAAGATGGTTTAGGTATAATTCATTGGGCTGCTGATCGTGGTTTTTCCGATATCCTTAAGGTTATTATTTCTAATGGAGCTGATGTTAACTTGATGGATTCTGAACAACAAACGGCTTTACATTATGCATCGAGTTGTGGCCATATAAACTGCATTACGGTTCTATTAAACTGTGGAGCCACTGCTAATTTGAGAGATTCTGATGGATTAACGCCTAAAGAAGTTGCATGTGATGATGATGTGCGAAATTTATTAAGAAATCATGAAAAGTAATTGTCATTTGTAAAAGAACGAAATATTGTAAAAGTTACAAATAAATGTTGGTAGTGTATTGCAGTGTTTTTTTTGTAGAATAAAGTACAACTTATATTTAATGAAGCAGGTTTCAATAAAAAATTTGTAAGATGGAACTATTTAGTTTGACAAAAGTTGGTCATGTGAAAGTTTCATTGGATATTATTTTCTAGTATCGAGTTCTGTGATGGATATTATTGCTGCGTTCTATTTACCAAAATACTAAGTTAATCTAAGTTGACGAATTTACCCAAACGAATGACAGCATTTTATTTGTTTAGCTTATAGCCTATACATCGTTTCCGTTACTTTGTTTTGTAAAAATACTAAAAGAGATCAATCTAATAAGCAAAATCAATCAATAATAACTTTATTATTCATTTAAAAAAAAATAATTCAAACTGGCAAGTTTGTTCGGGTATATTCGTGAACTTAGATTAAGGGGGGAAATACATATAGAAGCTTCAAAAAAGTAATTTTTTTTTCTTTTTATAAAATGATAGTATAACATCTTAAGAATATGTGACCAAATTTTTAAAACTTCATTCGAAGTATTTGATTGCCCAGTAAACACAAAACTCCATGGGATGTTATGCGGCTTCCTATTTTGATCCGACGTATAACATCTTTTTGTGCCATCTATTAGTTGTTGCATAGCGGTTAATCGCATAACGTCAAATCTAAAACTTCTATGAGATGTTAGTAGTATTAGTGGAAGCTCTATGTCACATCTTATACTGCTCCTTAAAAGTCGGACATAAGAGTAGACAGGGACGTCCTAGAGAAGTTAACAGGCACTAGACAGAACATCACACTTCCCGACGGGTAAACTATGTTACTTCTCTATAACAGGTTTATGTTTACTGGGTGGTAAGTATTTGATTAGCGTAATAATTGGCGAACAATGTAAGTCATACACAGAAGAAATAGATGAACGGAGAGTTACTTGAGAAAATCGGCGCAACTCATCACCGACTAAAAAAGCGCGTCAAACACGTAAAGAGGAACTTCTTAAGAAAAATGAGTTGTATGAGGATACAGAAGGACTATTATATGACGCTGGAATGGCTGATTTATAGATAAGTCACCGCAATCATTTAATTTTTATGTACCTAAACTTTAAACGCGTTTTATTCAAAATAACATTTTTCAAATTGGCGTGACCGATAACTCAAAGAGTTTTTTATCAATCGCGCTGAAATTTTGTACAGGTCTTTTCAATGATATTAGTTTCTATATGAACCTACTTGTTTGGAAAAATTTGTTGAAGAAACTAGTTTTTCAAGCAAAATAAATTGAAAAATTTGGCTGAAAATACAAATTATTTTTTATCAAGTGTTGCAATCCGCGAATCCGCGAATTTTTTATTTTTTTCATTTTTTTAGGTTTATCTACAAAATATAAGATAAATAAACACTCAGAATTTTTCTGATTCCTTTCAGATCAATATTACAGAAGCTAGAAGTCACGCCAATCAACAACTCCCGTTGCGACGTTCTCCGAAGACTTTAACTATCATTCAGCTATTTTGAAATTAAAATATAAAACAAAAATTTTTTCTAATGGTTAAATATAGAAATAAATCATATGCCATGTTTCAAAAATATCGAACGATTTATTCTTAAAAAAAAATTGATTAAAATCTAGCAAAATTCAAGCGTCTATATGTATCATGGACTTAGAAGGAGAGGACTGGTAACTCCCGCGGCTTCTTCTCTCAAAATTTTTATAAGACTGCTTTAAATTTTCTAATCTAATCTAATCTAGGCTTAGATATCTGGATACCACGGCTTTGCCGTTTACTCCGGGTCTGGTCTGAATTTTCGTGGTGGGCGTTTTTAGAGGGGACGTCCCCTGTGGGAGCCTAAGGCTACTGTGGTGGACCGCTGTTTGGTGTATCTTGTGTGAAGCGTTGCGCATGACCAATTGTCCAGGCCACGCCTGGGTATTTTGTCAGCGAACGCTCTCACAACTGATCAGCTCTGCCGTTTAACCTTTTTAGGCATGCTGGTAAGGAGCCTTGGCCCTTACGAGCACGCCGGACTTGGGAAAAACGGCCAGCGGCTGCGCCGGTAGAGCGAGTACCCAACATTCGCGTGAAGGGACTGCTCTACTCGACGCACTTAGTAGTAGTAGTGGGTAGGGATGAATAATTTATTGGGTTTAATCTGAAGTGAGGGTTAATAGTAGGTAATAGTTTGACGACGTCGTGATTTCGTTTAGTTGGTCGGTAAGAGTAGCACATCCCAAGAGCTAATCTTGAAGACCGGAACGGGTAAATTTTGGATCCGGAGAGGGGGGGCGGGCTAGTGCCTCGCGGTCACTCTCTGGACTTAGTTTTGCGCGGTAACAGGCAAGGCACCTGCGGAGCACTCCTAAAAGGCGCCGGCTAACAGGTCGTCCGTTACGCGCACTTCGGTTCTTTCTCTTGGACAACCAAGAGGTGTATCTCAGGTGTTCCCTCCAATCACCTTTTGCCGGCTTGGTAGATGGTCCCCCTAAAAATATAGTAAACTTTTATTAGCAGGGGGGGTCTCCCCCTCCCCTAGTAACTGTCAATGTCAGTCAGTTAGACATTGGCTGTGTTCGGGGGGGGGGGGGGCTGCAGGATAGCTTTGGGTCTCTTGTACCGTAGAAAGTCCTCGGGTCGGTAGTTACCGAGTCCTTGGACGATCGGGTTTTCAGAATGACCCGCAGCTTCGTAGAGCTTTTCCGCCGCGTTCCGGATAAACTCTTCGATGGTCTCCAGATTGGAGTCCTCCTGCAGTCTTTTGTTGGTGACGTACCATGGGGCCTTCATGGCACGTCTCGTAGCTATATTCATAACAGCTTGGATTTGTTCCAAGTGAACGGGTGCTGCACACCCCCAGACCGGAGCTGCATAGGTAAGAATTGGTCTTATAATGGTTTTAACCAATAATAGCCCATTCTTCACACTTAGTTTGGAGCTTTTATTTAGCAGGGGGCCCAACGCGGCCATGGCTCCCCTTGCTTTCTTGGTAGTGATTTTGATGTGGGGGCCCCACAAAAGTCCCTTATCAAGCGTCACCCCCAAGTATTTGGAGGTGCGGTTCCAAGGGATTTTTGTGCCAAACATCTTTAGATTAGTTTGTGGTGCTCTTATAGGGTTGTATGTCGACTCTCTCTTGAAGAAGGTGGCCGTACTCTTGCCGGGGTTGACTCGGACGCGCCAGGTACGGCACCATTCTTCCAAGGAGTTAAGGGCTTCTTGTAGTTGTCTGACTATTGCTGTTGGTACACGCGAGCTCACGAAGTAAGCGGTGTCGTCCGCGTACAACATGAGCTGCGTGTTTGATGTGGCTTGGGGGGGGACCGGTACATCTTTCGCGTAGAAGATGTAGAGGGTTGGGGCTAGGACTGACCCCTGGGGGGACTCCTGCCTCAATGCCTCTTTCTTCCGATCTTGCCCCGTCAAGTTTGACTCGGAACTTACGTCCCGATAGGTAAGACGCTATCAGCCTCACAAGTGCTGAGTCGATGTTATCATGGATCATCTTATAAAGAAGACCCTGATGCCAGACCTTGTCGAAGGCCTTGGCTACATCGAGGAACACTGCACCCGTGGACAGTCTCCGGTTCCAGTTCATGGTTACGTGTTCCACAAGCCTCAGCACCTGTAGCGTGGTAGAGAGTCCTGGACGAAAGCCAAACTGTTTGTGTGGAATAGAATGATTTTCCTCCAGGGCCATCTTTAATCTTGAGAGGATGATACGCTCTGCCAGCTTCCCTAGGGCTGGGAGGAGGCTGATAGGTCTGTAGGAGGAGGGCAATTTCGGATTATGCCCAGGCTTGCGGATCATGATGACGTCGGCCACTTTCCAACGACCTGGAAAGTGCTCGAAATGCATCACTGCATTGAGGATGCAAGTGAATGCCGCTAGTGCCGACCTGGGCAGTTCCGCTATTGCCCTGTTCCTTATTCCATCGGGACCTGGAGCTTTCTTCTTTTTTAGTAGGCGGATAGAGTGATAAACCTTCTGAAGGGAGGTGTTATCCAGTGGAGTGTTAGGGTTAGGTGGGTTTGTAAGCCAGTTTTCCACTTCCGCGTCAACCCTCGCGGTGTGGTCTTGGTGTGTATCGTCAGTGTTTGGCTTGAATTGGGACTCTAGGCTGTCTGCGAGCACTTCAGCTTTGTCGAAGTTGCTGAGTGCTGTGCCGTGAGTACCTTGCATGGGGGGGGATGACGTCTCTCTTATTTTTGAGTCCTTTTACCAGCCCCCAGGCTGAGGGTTTACAGAATGTAAGTTCCTCAAGCCTGTTACCCCAGCTGGTATTTTTGAACTCAGAAATAGCGTCACGCACCTGATCTTTTAGGGAGTTGTATACCGTTCGATCCGCCGGGTTGCCTGTGCTCTGCGCACGACGCCTCGCCCGGTTTTTCTCTCGGATTAACTCCCTAATGTCAGGCGGGAGGCTGTTCCGATGGTCGCACGCCGGAACAACCTTGGTGGCTTGATGCTCGGCATCTACCACCAAGTCCTCGAATCTCTGCAGGTAGAGATCGAGGGCCTCCTTTGTCTGAAGGACAGGGGGGGGGGACCTAGGTTCTTATTAATAATTTCCCTGAAGGTTGCCCAGTTCGTGATGGAGATAGTTCTATTATGGAGTGAGGGCTCGGGATCTCCTAGTTCTAGTAGAACTGGGTTGTGATCCGAGTCAAGTTCGTGTAGCGAGGTCAGCTTGTGCAGGAACTGAAGGTTCCTGACAATCGCTATGTCCAACACATCGTGATAGTGGATCGCAGAGTACCTATCACCTATTAGGTTCTGCGGAGCGTGTGGATTGTATTGGAAGTGGGTATACTCCACCGGAGCATCTACCACAAATTGATACCTATCGGAGACTGCTAGGAGGGTGCGACCAGCTGGGTTAGCCTTGCGACTATTCCACGCCGGATGTTTGGCATTCAGGTCACCAGCGATGATAACCTGATTGTCATCCTCTCCTAGCAGGGCCACAATTTCCGGCTCCAGGAGAGGCCGCAAGGGTGACTTATAAACGGCAGTCAGTTGCAACCATCCATTGTTACCCGTTAGGATTTTAATGGATGTTGCTTCTATTTCTTGCAGCGTCTCCGGTGTCGGAACGTTGTGGTGTTCTATACAAGATTTAACGTAGACAGCGGTGCCCCCAGCGCGACCGTTGTTCCTGTCGTTCCTGTACAGAGTATAGTTGGGTAGTTTAGTTAGAGAAGTCTGACTTGGTTTGAAATGAGTTTCGCCTACTAGGATTGCATCCAGGTCGTACTTGGCAGCGAAAACCTCAAGTAGGTCCCGCTGCTTTCGTAGCCCGTTTGCATTCCAGTAGGCGACATGGAGGGCATTTGGACGTACCTTACTGCGATTTCTCATCGACGGGCCGAGAGGAGTTAGTGAGGGGAGCAGCCTCTTTCTTCTTTTTCCTTCTTGGTCGCTGGGACTTCCTTGCAGCAACTGGTTCTCCGATCTTGAGGAGTTCGGAAACCTGTTGCATCAGGGCGGTCGCTAGAGCGACACGGTCTACCCCATTGGGGGAGGGGGACTGTGCCGTCGATGGGTTCGTTCGGGTACCCAATCTGTGTGTGAGGATGCTGCCTGAAGGGCCGTGCATTCGGTTTGCCCAGGGGTTCCTAGGACAACCTGTAAAGTTCGCTGGATGCGGGCCACCACAGTTAGCACATTTGGCGGGGACGGTATTTGGCTTTGGGCACTCCACAGCTCGGTGGTTTGCACCACATCTGTGGCACTTAACTGCTGAAGAGCAGTTTAGTTGGGTGTGCCCATATTTCTGGCAATGGAAGCATTGCACAGGTGCCTTTCTCTTATTAGGTGCTTCGAAGTATGCACCCATTTGCAGTACCATCTTTAACTGGTAGATGGCTTTTGCCTTAGCGGTATTTTCAAGTCTGACCACAAATAGGGGGAGCGGAGTGCGAGCTGCCCCTTGTACCATTTGGCTGACCTCTATGACTGGATAGCCATTTTTGGTCAGGTCCGACTTAATATCTTTTACGAGGAACTCTTTGGGGAGTCCCCTAAGTATAACCCTGATGGGTTTAACTACCGGTTCCTTGTAAATGTGATGCTTATATTTACGAAGCGCCAAAAGCTTCGCAAGATCCCTGAAGTCGTTTTCTGTGGGAACGGTAATGTTGAGCCCGTCCCTGGAATCTTTTACCTTAGTGAATCTAATTTTTTTGTCGTCCATGGCTTTGGAAAGCTCAGGTCATTTTTGCTTTTCAGCCAGAACCATTTGGTGAATACGCTTGGATTCTTTTTGAGTCAGAGTGCTCGTAGAAGGGGCTGCTTGGGATCCTCCTGAGAGGGGGGTCCCAGTTTGGCTGGGCGACTGTTCCTTTGGCGCCTCCTCTGAGGGGGGAGGGGCAACAGTTGCTTCCTCTGCGTTGCTGGTAGGAGGGGGAGTGCTTGTCGGTGCCTTGCGGCCGCCCGATTTGCGTTTCCTCTTGGCCTTTTTACGTAAAGACCCTTGAGGTTTGCTCCCCTTGTCCTCATCGTCTGAAGAAACGATGCCAGTGGCCTGCCTGGATCGTTTTACTGCGCCATTGGCTTGTTGGGTGTTACCCGCGAAGTCGAATTTAGCGTTTTCCAGATTAAAATTTGAAGGTTGTGAAGTGTCGTTTGAGAAGGTGACCGGAGCATTTTCGAAATTGTAAGCAAAAAAGGTCTTAGATGAAGATGGTTGATCGAATGGGTTTAGATGGTGCTCCTCCGGTTTGTTTGGGGTATCGGGGATAGCATCCGATACTTCCACCGAGGAAGACTCACTTAGGTTGTAATTATCAGTTTTGTTACTGATTTGTACTGAAATTTCCAGGGGGGGGTTTGGCACGGTGTCCAATGGAGACTCTTCCAATAGTGGACTGTCATCCATTGATTCCGTGGGCAATTCCACCCCTGTGTTTCCCACGTGGTCGGAATCGGCGTCGGGTAAAGTCGGGCTTTAAATTTTAAAGCGTCGGGCTTTAAATTTTGCGAATGCACCTCCTTTTATACAAAATCCGGGCGGAATTCGGATTTTTACCTAAAGTAAGTTAACAAATGAACAAACGGTATGTTGATTGGGAGGAGCCTGTCTCTCCGCCAACCAATCATAATTCACCGTTCGTCCCGCGTTCCAAATTGTCCAAATAATCCAAACCAAATCCAATTTGATTTTAATCAACAAAAGACCATAGTAACGAAGCCTCTAATCTAAAATACCTAAATCAAGTAACCTGGATAAACAAACCAGGTGATGATGACTACAAAATTTGACTAAACAAATCACAGGATGGATACTATACCCAGACTGACCCAGACTTATTATATCGGCTGAAATTGGCCGTACACGAATAACCCAATCTATAGTCTATAGATAGTTGACGATTTCAGGTGTCGTAGATGTTATAAATACTGCAATATATTTACTCTTAAATTTTTACCTCCAATCAATTTTAAAAAAAAATTGGAGGTATGGTAATCGAAAAAAGATTTCAATTTTTTTTTGCATTTTCGAGATCACCGTGTTCAGAAACATAAAGATCTGCAAAAAGTAAAATAAAAATTTCTGTGTCGGTCGGTCGGTCTGTCGATCGTCAAATTTTGTCGATCGATTTGCTTTCGAACCATCCAACCAATTACGACCAAATTTGGTATGGTGGTAGGGTTCACGGTGGAAAGGTGAATAAGGTTTTCGTCGCGATCTATCAATCAGGAGTGCCACCACAAGAAAATAATACGGGATTTAAAAAAAATATTTTGTCTTGCGATATGTTATTTTAAAGGCCTTAAAAGGCTTTATCCAGAATAGGTAAAATTAATCTTCTATCTGTCGTCTGTCAAAAATCACAAGTTGTCAAAGCTGAAACTTTAAGAGTGAATAACTCAAGAAGTGCTGAAGGGATCTTACCCAAGTTTGGTACGTATGTACATTGATCCTAATGGATATGAGAGCATATGTAATTCTTCGATAGAAATCAGTAATGCAACATGAAAAAAATAAAATTAACTTTTTTGGTAAAAACATGAAAAAAGTTTTTGTCGATCGATTTTCTTCGGCATTTCTGCGTCGATTGCAATCAAACTTATTGGACGTATGCCTCGTGGGCTGAAATGGTGAAAATAAGGTTTTGCCAGAGAAATCTTCACCAGGGCCACCACAATAAAAAAAATAAAAAAAAATGAAAATGATACAACATAATACAACAGTCTTAATTATTATTGTTTAACAGTCGTAGATAAAGAATCGTATTAAATTCGTGTATAATGGACCAAATTACACGAGAATAATTACAAAACTCGCTCACTGTGTTCGCTCGTCTTGTAAACAAATCTCGTGTAATATGGCCTTCATTATACACTCATTCAATAATATACTATTATAGATAGATTTAGGGTAGGGGGTGATACATATAGATATTTTTGCCAGGGCTACCGATATCTTTGTTAAGGCTACCACAATAGAAAACAAAAATGAATATTATTTCATCGTATCTCCGGACAAAATTTGATGTGCTAGTGATTGGAGGTATTGCGGCAGAGAGTGACGATATATTTTTATAAAAATGGAGAAAATATTAAATCATCACAGTAGATATAATACAAAACCTATAACAATTAAAATAATTCGTAATTATAAAAAATATTCAAGGTTTATTAATTATTAAATATAAATTATATTACATTTTTACAAAAGAAAACAATATTTCTAAAATTATCAATTGCCACACTAAAGTATTTCGTATTACGTGCTAACGATACCACTCTCTAACAAATTATTTTTCGATTCATGCTGATGTTTGGCAAACGTTAAGAATACCTAGAAATATCTTCTTGAACTTTTTGTTTCAAAAATTAGCCATAAATTTATTTTACCTGCTCTAGACTACATTGTCCCAGCGAATAATCTTCTATATGGAGGCTTTGCTTCGCTAATTCCATGATACCAAACAGTTTAGACCACGGCAAAGACTTATTAGAAATGTAATACGTTATTAATTCCTGATGCTTATCACGAAGCACAACATCTTGAAACTTGTCTCGAATGAATACTGCTATCTCTTGTAACTCATTGGTATTTAAATTTTTGCGTATTTTAATGGTCAGTGTATATCCTTGCGAAAACTTGCTTTTTAAGTGCTGAATTGATCCTAAACATTTAAATTGACCGTTAACCATAATGGTAAGCCGAGTGCACAATGCTTCGCATTCTTCCATGCTATGAGAAGTTATAACAATACATTTTCCGCTGTTCCTCAATGTACAAATTTCATTCCAAAAACATCGCTTACTTTCCGGGTCCATTCCTAACGTCAAATGCTTTAGAAATTAAAAAAAAAGAATAAATAGGTACTTACCTGCAGTGGGTTCATCGAGAAATAAAGTAGTTGGATCGCCCAGCAAGGCTATAGCTGTACTTAATTTTCTTTTATTTCCTTTACTGAGTTCTTCAACTTTTTTATCGATGTGTTGATAGAAATTTAATCTTCTGGCTAAAGATTCTATAGTAATTTTACAATCTTTATGTTTTAATCCTCGTATTAAGCCAAATATGGTTAAAGTTTCTCTACATGTTAAACGATCCAGCAAAGCATCGAATTGAGGGCAGTAACCAATAGATCTACTAAGTATTTTCATGTTAGTTTGTATGTTTAGTCCATTTATCCAAACATTTCCGGACGACATTTTCATATCGCCAGTCATCATTTTAAACATCGTTGTCTTTCCAGCTCCGTTTATACCTAACAAACCAAAACATTCGTAGTTGTTGATTCCTATGCATACATTATTAACAGCAAGAAATTTATTGTAATATTTTGTTATATTTCGAAGTACAATATTGTATTTATTTATTTCTTCTTGTTTTGCACTTCTAATTTTTTCGTTTTCTGTTTTAACGTCACTGTCGTCATTGGAATTGGAAGGTGGAGGTGGATAGTAATAGTTGAACCAAAATTTATTTAGAAACTTATCGAAACATCCATATTCAATTAATAATAAAATTAATATAGAAATAACACCTAGGGAACTCATATAAATCAGGTTTCTTCCGATCCCTGGCGCTTTCCAACTTAAATAACTGTCGGGTAGTTCTAAAATCGTTTAAAATTAAAAAAAACTTTAAAATAATTTAACAAGTTTTACCGCAACATATTGATTTCTTTTTACAAATTATTGATTTGCAAACATTAATTGTAAAAAGTGTATTTGAACGTATCGTTAGACATTCGTCCATGATTTTATTGCAATGATTTTTGATGGCGTACATTGAATTAATATCTCTAATAGCCGTACTGAGTGAATAATGTGGATTTATAAGAAAAACCCAGTGCAACGATTCCGAAATATATTCCAATTTCAAACTTCCTGCTGTGAGAATCTGTGCAATAATTAGAAAAGCTATTCCTAAAATGACAAGGATAATTTTGTTAAACAATCTAAAACAATTAAGTTATACTAAACCTGTGAATATATTGAAAAGAATAAGTTTTGTATAACCCGTAGACGGTACTTCAAATAAAAAGGAAGCCAAATAAGTTTGTGGGATTGTAGCAAATCCAAAACACATCAAAACTATAAAAATACAAACTATGGGAAAATAAATAATGCAGGTAACATTTTTTAAATAATATACTTAGTTCAGTAGCGGAAGAGTAACTCTCTAGTCGCAACAACAAAAACGTGATGAGAATCCACGCGGAAGTGCAAATAAATGTAAAAAGATCGCATATAAACGAAGCTATCCAAAAGATTAAAACATTAACCCCCGATACAAATTGTAAATGTTTTGATTTACACACACGTTCCTGTATACAAAATATAATGTAATATGCTGTAACAAATGCCATACTAAATCCAATATTTAGCGCAATTTGAAATCCCATTGCACTGGTTTGAATTAGTTGTGCGAACTGAAAAATGAATTTGATTTTTAGAATTTTTTTTAATATTAGATTTTACTTTTGTCTCGGGCCCAAAAGGTTGTGGATGGTTGTAAAACTGTAACGAGTAATTTGGTGAAACTTCTCTATGAAGAATAGCATTTAGAACCAATTGTAAACTTAAAGGTGGAGAGTGATATGGTTCATTGTTAAACCAAGCTATAATTGAATTATTTTTTTCCAGAGAGGCTCCTACAATATACCGCATACTAACTTCGGCTTTGTTTTCTTTTGCCTAAAAACATATTCGAATAAAGTAGGTTCAGGGCTGGGCAGTATTTGAAATACTTGTATTTAAAATACGTATTTGAAATACATTTTGTATTTTGTATTTCAACACATATTTTCAATGTATTTGTATTTTGTATTTCAAATACCCAAAACAAACGTATTTTGTATTTTGTATTTCAAATACAAATTACTAAATACTGTAGAAAATACAAAATACTTTAAAATTGATAACATCAAATAGACAGGGCCGTATTCAGTAACAGTAACGTAAAAAAATTCGACGATGTTACTGAATACGGCACTGCCATTGTATTGTATTGTTATGTGTTTTGTTCCCAACCAGGCATAACAATGTCCTGTATTTGAAATCATGTATTTTGTATTTTGTATTTTAAATGCTATAAATTTTGTATTTGAAATACTGTATTTTGTATTTTGTATTTTAAATACTCGGAACAAAATGTATTTGTATTTTGTATTTCAAATATCCAAAACAAATGTATTTTGTATTTTGTATTTCAAATACATATTTTCATGTATTTTGCCCACCCCTGAGTAGGTTACCAAATTGGTTTAAATTTAAAAATCTTACTTTTTCATACATGTTCATGGTCATATTTTCATTTTGCCATTTAAGTACGGTGTTGTTACTGCTTTCCAAAATATTAATATATTTTTCGAAATACCTATTTTCTTTATTGAAAGTTAAAACCGTAACTGCATTCTTGTACGAATTCAATTCCAGTTTTCGACTAGGCAAATCTTGATTAAGATTTGATGCGTTCATAATTATTACTGCTAATACTAAGCAAATAACTGGAATTACGTTATGGATGATTATCAACAGCCAAGAACGTAAATGGAATATACTCCTCTTTATTATCATGGCTAAAAATTGGTTATACCATAGCGCATACGTTGACGATACATGTGAACTTTCGTGATTTAAATTAAAAGTATTCGTACTGTCATTTTTAGAGTTATTTTGGATTTCATTAAAATAATTAATTGTTTCCTGCGTTTTTGCATCATTTTGTAGGGAATTTGATTTTTTAATAATATAAGATTCTTCATCGTTATATTCGGTACCTACTCTAAAAGTACAATTTTAATTAAATTTCTTAACGATAAATAATTGGTTACGTTATACTTCATAAATACATCTTCTAATGTCATGAGCGATATTCCAAAACTCAAAATTCCTAATTCTGAGCTGTTTCGTTCCAAGTCGGTCAGCATGCTTTCGAAAACCGACGATAATTCTTCACTTAACGAAAAAGTTAGTTCGGAACCTATATTACTTTCAATCTTAAATAATATACGAATACTTAATTAATGGATTGCTTAAAATATTACAGACTATAAAACTTACAATTACTTCAGGGACGTATTTCTTAAGTAATTTTGTTATATTATTTACGTCACATTTTGAAGATTTAACAATAATTAAATGATATCCAGCTCCATACTTTTTCTTAAGAAAGAAACTTGAACCACAACATTGTATTTGTCCTTTAGCCATTATAGCAATGCGATCGCCTAATAAATCAGCTTCGTCCATAAAATGAGTAGTAAGTAATATTGTCCGACCTGCAAACTTGTCGGTAAAAAATTAAGAAATCTATGAAATCACTTGTACCTTCTTTTTGCTTATTTAATAGCTTCCACAAATCTCTTCTAGAATTAGGGTCCATCCCTTCGGTAGGTTCATCGAGCATAACTATTTTCGAACCACCACATAGAGCTATACCAACTGACAGTTTTCTCTGCATTCCGCCCGATAGTGTTGAAGCTCGAGAATTTACCTTAAAAGTTTTAAAATAACACCAAGATTACTTACTTCGTTTTACAACCTTTCAATGCATACTTTGTCTTCGAACCGCAATAAATTTATATATTTATTGATTTCATCTTCTATTTCTGATTTGGATATTCCTTTTAATTGTCCATAAAAGTATAAGTGTTCATATACTGTAAAGTTGTCAAAAAGAATGTTATGCTGTGGACACAGGCCCAAACCATGTCGTATTTTTTGCATATCGATTCTAATATCGTAACCATTAATGATAGCAGTTCCTTTCGTTGGTGGAAGCATTCCAGTTAATATAGACATAGTTGTAGTTTTACCAGCACCGTTATGGCCCAATAATATCGTAATTTGATTTTGGAATATATTCAAACAAACATCATTCACAGCCACTTTTTTTGAAAATTCTTTGCGTAGTTGTTTTATTTGTATACTAACAGGAAGATTACAGGGTTCCTTTTCATGGAATTCGTTATGATAGCATTCATTTTCTGATTTGATTGTATCTGAAATATAATTAAATGCATTTTTATAAAACTATTCGATGGAATATACCACTATGATATTGTTTGCTGCACCATGTTGATTTTAAGAATAAGAAATTCCATGATTTTGCTACTCCATAATCTCCCGGAAAGACTGCATCGACGTATAGCGTTATCATTAAATGTATAAACGAATCGACAATCAACATTATCATTAAATGTCCTAATACTAGATTTCCATCTGGAGATGCAGTTTTCCATATATTATCCCATTGAATACCTAAAAGGGTGCTTTTATGAATTTGAAGAATGCCAAATTATCAAATACGTTACCTTCTTCCTTACTTTCAAACATAAGTATTAATTGAAATCCGTATCCCATTGCAGAATTAAAAAACAGACTGATGAGAAGTTTTTGAAGCAAACTGGTTGTAGTGACTGAATTTTGGGTTAACAAGAATGGGAAGTAGTTTATAAACCAAAGTACACCGGCAATAGATGCTGCAGTGTTTGCTAAATATTATAAATAAATATGAAGTTACATAGATACAAAGTAAAACAATTATTGTGTTGTCTTACCTTTAGAAAAAAATACGCTTACTGCAAAACAAAATGTAATGGTTGCACAAGAATAAGTTAATAGAAACAAAATTATTACAAACGCATTCGAATTTGGAAATATTGCAATATTGTGAACATGGTACCATTTAGCTTTAAGCATTATCGTTATTATGAAGATTACCAAAAGCGAAATTAAAATTGATTTAACAAACCAAGCCGTCCAATGTAACCAGTTTGGTAAACCCATAATTTTCATAGCTTCCTAAATAATTAAACTTTAATTAAGTATTTATCGGTTTAAATTTCATACCTTCAGTTGTTTCTCTTTTTCAGTAGTTATTAATTTGACCATATTAATGCAATTGTATATAAAACTCAACAGGATAATTAATCCTAAGAAAGGTTGTAGCGTTTGCAGTGTATCGTCGTCGATCCATCGTGGAGCAGGAAATCGCTGCATGGAAATATGTGCTGATTGGCAGTCAAAGGGTCGATTGGAAACTTTTTGCTTTAAGTAATTAATTATAGCACACGAGATTTCTTGTTGCAATTTTAAAAATCCCTCGTAATAGTAACCTACGAGTATCATAAATATACAGTTTACAAAAAAATACAGCATAAAATTTAAAATAAGATCTAAAGACGTAACGTACTTGGTTCTGCTCCTGTATGAACATCGTAACTTCTTGGTCCAGCAAACTGATATAATGGAAATAATAAGTTTGTTTTCCATGAATAGTCAATTAAATTGTAAGACTGCAAATAAGTATATAAACCAGATCTCAATTCTCCAGGAAACCTTGATACAAAAATGCCAAGTATTTATTATATTTACTAAATTTATATAGAATTTATTACCTTAATGTAACATCTATGTGGTAAGCCAAAGTTTTTGCAGTGGCCAAGGAATCGTTAAACTCAATTCCAGCTAAAGTTCTCGGCGTATTGAATGTATTATTTAAATAATTTTCTAAAGCTCTACGATTTTTAAAAGGTTTATGATAGATAGTAATATTCTCCGTACTTATTGCATTTATTGTATGTAGTATAATTTTTTTCAAAATCTGATTGTTTGGAGACCATGCTATTTCTATAGGACTGCAAAAAAAATGAATATCAATAAAAAACTTTTAAAATTATAATAATTTATATCGAAAATGATAAAAGTATTTATATTTTATATAATACTAGCTGGATACTCGGCTTCGCTCGGGGTCTCACTAAATATAAAATAATCTGACTTTGTCCGAAATACTTCGATTTATCCTTTTATATAGTATTATTATAGATAGCTAACGTGCACGCCCTTTGTACGGATTGAAAAACTAAATAAAACCAGTAGCGTCGTTAGGGCAGGACGCGCCTGGGCGACTTATTTAAGAATTTTAAGTAGAAAAAAAATTCAATACAGAATAGTAATTGCAACATAGCAATAATTTTATATTTAAAGTTAAAGTTCATCAAGAGATATTATTGAAATATTGAAGAATTTTCACTTGCAGCTAGAAAAATATTTAACACAGGTACTACTGATAGTTGTTTTATGAATTCTATTACTTTTGATACATATATGTAATACAAATCTATAATATTTCTTGATATACTATATTATTCATTTTTTGATTGGGTGCATAGATAAATAAATTATTTCCCGAACTAACTCGAGAACATGCGACATAAAATTGCCCATGAGTGAAGCAAGGATTTGAATTGTCGATGCCTGCTAGTTGTAACGTTTGACCTTGCGCTTTATTGATAGCCACCGCAAAGCAAATTTTCACAGGAAATTGAAGACGTTTGAATTCAAAGGGATAGTTCGTCGTTATCATTGGAATTCTCGGAATGTATACAGTATCACCTTTCGCACAGCCAGTCAAAATTTCAGCTTCAATGAGGTACTTTTTCAAAGACTTTACCCGCAATCTTGTGCCGTTACACAATTTTGGTGCATTCAAATTGCGCATTAAAATAATCGGACTTTCGTATATTTTTAAGAAAATCATGCGAATTATAGTGGGTGCCAAGTAATAAATTCTTTAGCGGTTCTGGTGGTTCAAGAACATCATCTAGCAAAACTTTTCCACTACTACAACATAGGCCAGGTGCTTCTTTTTTCCATTTCAATGCATGATAGTAGTTGCAGCTGAAAGCCATAGTTCCAATAGAAACGTAAGAGTCAGCTGCATAATCAATGGAGACATCATAATTAAATTAGCAGGGATTTTTGTTTGTGAAGTTTTGGATTTGTATAGGTATAGAGTAATCCAAGTGTCAAACTCCGCAAATGTTGGTATGAAGTAAGGAAGACTACATTTGAAGGATAAAGGAATTAATTTTAATTTAAGGTTTAAAAGTTGGGTTAGGTAACCATAAAAGTTTAACTCGTTCATTTGTACTTTGAAAATTTATTTCTATCGGTGAGAAACCATTGACATATGACGTTTATATTGTAGAACTAGATGTTAGGGTAGATCCAACATTTGTTGTGGTTGCGTTTGTCAAAACCGAATCTCAATACCCTCTGCTCCGGTCCCCACCGCTCCGGGCCATTTTGACAAACGCTGTACGCACTAAAAATATCCCCCTAGAGCGCTCCTACTCGGTAAAGTATGCTATTAGGAAGGAGGTGGATCTCTGAAATAATAGTAGGTTAATAATTTTTTGTTTATTTTTTAAGAAACGTTTTGTACAGGTGACTTTGTAAGCCACATATTTAAAGCAACGTACACCTTGTTTTGTTCTTGAAGTAGTGCATTTAGAAAGTTATTAAAACAATTTTAGGATTTACGAGGAGTGGAGTTGGGCATTCGGATTTTAAAATAAAATTTTAATATACCCCATACCCCACCTAGAGTGGTCAACCCAGAAAAGCGATTTTAAATGTTGTTTTTATAAATTGTATTATATAAATAGAAATTTATAATTAATGAAATAAAAATAAAATTTATATAAGGTATGCTGTGTATTGTTGAAAATATCCAATAGTTTTTCCCAGTATATTTTAAATAATGGTATATTATTTAACGAGGAGTAAACGGCATATTAAACACGTGAATACTATCCATACTATACAAAAGTGCACACACATTGCTAGACGTTTCATTTAATACTATTTTGCGTGGGTATATTAAATCTCAAAAGGGGAAACGTGAGATCATAAAAACTAGGAGTATTATTGTCTACTTAACAAGTATGCGCGTTACGTGTTAATTTACCTATTATGTAGGTAGGCGAATATAATAGTTATTTATTTATCAACTTCAAGTCTGTGTAACCAATGTGAATATTATTTTACGAAACATGGTAGCCTAATAAAATAACTTCGTGGGTATAAAAAGCACTTTAGTGCGAGATAGTATAAATATTAAATTTGATTCGAAATTGTTAAATTCTAAGTAATTATTATACAAATTGTAATATTAATATATTATTAGTAATAATTTATTACTAATATGCTGTCATACACATCAATATTCTTATCGATATTTTCTTATTTAATTACTGTATGCTCGAGCAAAAATAATATAAAATTAGATTTTTATGAAAATTTTGAAAATATCTGAAAATCGTGCAATAACAAAATATTCAATGTCGATTTATAGAAATTTTTGTGCCTATAAAAATTAAGGTGCGACAGAAAGTTGAACCGTGACCAATTGATATAATAGTAATAATAGTTTTATCATATTATAAATATTATAAAATATTTATTGTTATTATTAAAAATATTATTTATAGTTAAAATGAAACAACAAACATCGAGTTTGTCAAGTAAATATTCAGAAGCTATTTTATTCCCCAAACTATTTCTAATGCCCTGGTCACACGGTCAATATTTTTATTGATAATAATTTTCATGAAAACCGGTCAAAAATATGTTTATGTTTCTATTGTTATAATATGACGTTACATCAACACGTTGATCATAATTTTGATTTAAAAAAATGATAAAAATATTGACAATCACTACAAATATAGATATGGTGGTTGTAGCTTGAATACCGAAACCGGTATTTGATGTGTTACGCAAACCGTAGGTTTGTGCGATTTCACCTGTTTCTACCCATTTTCTGTCTTAAGTACCTATAAACAACTAACAACTACAAGAAATTTTTATGTACAAGCTCAGTTTGGTGCTAAAGTAAAACAAGACAAATCGATGCTTGCAGTCTTCGACTGAAAATAGGTGTTCAAAGAAGGTAAGCTCGAATGTATAAACTGTAAAACTGATGGTGCACCCAGTTTGGTGGCGCAGTACGAAGTGATCACGATTTTTTCAGGCTGAAATTGCTTTTGAGCATTTACATGTATGGTTTTACCTGCAATCGGTTTGTTCAGTTCTACTTGAATACCTTATAAGTGGCCCATTACGCTTTTGATTTCATATCACAATCTTTATACATTTATTCGTCATTGGTATTGGCATCATTGGGTATTGTCAAATTTGGTAGTATAACCACTTTCAGTGATTCCAGCATACTGTGTAACATTATGTTAAAAAGTTGTACAGACTTTTTCTCTAAGGCACCTTGTATAGTGTTTATTTGTAATATCTTACGATACAATAGTCATACTTACGATTTTAATTTTTCCAAAACTGGAATTTGATTTTCGAACGAGTTATAAAATTTGGCAGAATGTGGTGCAGGACTGATTAATCTTCGAACAATAACCAAAACCAAGCAAAATAAAATTGGAGCAATAATTTCAATTACGGTATGTTTGGGATTCCTTTTCAAAATTATTAAATTTTTCCACATTAACAATAGAAACTTGTTAATATTTTGGCCCATATTACATAATATTGTCTTCTTATATTATGACTAAAACGAAAGTGTTTCAAGAAGTAGTTTCAAAACATTGCGCCCTTGCCCTTGCGCATCATGCTCTTACCTAAAATACATACAACATGAATTAATTACTGAAAGTAGTAGTACTTTTTAAAACGTTAACAATATGAAACTAATAATTAACTAAAATAGTAATTATTTTAGAAAACTACATTAAATATAAAAAGGCAATAAATTAGTTAAACAGTCTGATAAGCCACTTTTAAATATCATTTTTTAATCATACTTTATTTTGGAATTTTTTTCAAATTAGTAATATAAGTAGTAATTATGGAACTAATAATTGAGAAAAAAATATGTAACAATTTTAAAAACATATCACTTTAATAACTTTTATTATAAAATGACTGCACAGAGTTCTTAAAATACATCGAAACATTAAAAATTTTCTATCTAACGATGATGTGGTTTTTTATTTCCGTAGTTTTATATTTTTCTCTTTTTTTGGATCGATTATAAACGTTATCTATATTTCGTAAGTTTAATAATATAGGAAGTAGGTAGTACTAATTATTGTCTGATTCACATTTTTTATCAAATATGCAAACATATTACGTTCAAAACTTGCTTTGTTTTTTCCAACAGTTTTTAAATAAAGTTAAATGTTAAACCAAATATTTAAAATTGAATTGTTTTATTCGTATTATAACCTACTCGGCGACTTATCTGGTTTTCTTAGTGGATTCTTATATTTATTCAGTGGTTTACTAAAAACTGTTTTATAAATTGGAAATGGCTGTAAATTCGTTATCTTAAATCCGTTATCTAAAATAAAACAAGTGGTGACTCTCAAAAGTGCTCTTAATAGGTTTCAAATATTTTTAGTCAAAAATGGAAACTAGGTTAAATATTTAAAACGTTTTATTTCTTTACAATAAAAAAAATTTTGCATAAAAAAAATTTCTGAAAAATGCTTTTATTCAAAACTAAAAATAATTATTCAAGAAATTGATAAAAAGTGTGAGCTGATTCTACAAGACGGTGATTCCATTGAGTGCTACCCCACGTTTTTTGTCAGATTGATATTGAAATATCTTGACTGCAAGCTATATCATTGAAAAATGACGTTTTACTATTTAATAATATTAAAACTTCAAAATAACAAGTTAATTAAACTAATAAAATATAAGAATTATTTGAAAAATTTATTTGTAGTGTTTTGTTTTTATTAGTTTAATTAACTTGTTATTTTGAAGTTTTAATATTTATTAATTTTATCTTTAATTTTTACCTCCAATCAATTTTAAAAAAAAATTGGAGGTATGGTAATCGAAAAAAAATTTCAACTTTTTTTTTTTGCATTTTCGAGATCACCGTGTTCAGAAACGTAAAGATCTGCAAAAAGTAAAATAAAAATTTCTGTGTCGGTCTGTCTGTCGGTCTGTCTGTCTGTCTGTCGTCAAATTTTGTCGATCGATTTGCTTCCGAGCCATTCAACCAATTACGACCAAATTTGGTATGGTGGTAGGGTTCACGGTGGAAAGGTGAAAATAAGGTTTTCGTCGCGATCTATCAATCAGGAGTGCCACCACAAGAAAATAATACGGGATTTTTAAAAAATATTTTGTCTTGCGATATGTTATTTTAAAGGCCTAAAAAGGCTTTATCCAGAATAGGTAAAATTAATCTTCTATCTGTCGTCTGTCAAAAATCACAAGTTGTCAAAGTTGAAACTTTAAGAGTGCATAATTCAAGAAATGCTGAAGGGATCTTACCCAAATTTGGTACGTAGGTACATTGATCCTAATGGATATGTGAGCATATGTAATCCTTCGATAGAAATCAGTAATGCAACATGAAAAAAATAAAATTAACTTTTTTGGCAAAAACATGAAAAAAGTTTTTGTCGATCGATTTTCTCCGGCATTTCTGCGTCGATTGCAATCAAACTTATTGGACGTATGCCTCGTGGGCTGGAATGGTGAAAATAAGGTTTTGCCAGAGAAATCTTCACCAGGGCCACCACAATAAAATAAATAAAAAAAAATTAAAATGTCGTCGTATCTCCGGAAATGTTTAACCGATTCAGCTAAAATTTGGTGTGTCGATGGAGCTTTGAAAGTATAAGTATTGGTGAGAAAACAAACCGAGCCAATTGTAACAGGGCGGGGCAGGTCAGAAAAATTATAGAAAATATTAACTGAAATCTTAATTTATATATTTTTTGTGAGAATTTGTCAGATGGCTGGCAAAAATAAAACAATATATTCAAAATTTTAATAAACGTCATAATTTTGTGACATATGTGTCAAAATTAGGTTAATGTTGATTTGTATACCGAGTGCAGCATAAGAATTGAGTTTAGGGCTTGTAACAATTAATTTTAGAATACAAAAATAGGTGGTTCGGTGGGAAATATTTTATAATATCGTCGTACGGACTGACGGAACGTTACTTTATAAGTAAAAGGTTCTGCCACTAGGTAGCGACCAAGTTTAGGCTGTTTGTTAAATTTTTTTGCAAATGTTTTCAGAATCAGTAAATCGACAGTCAGTAATTTACAAAAATTTGTTTTCGAAAAATCCGCTAGATGACCGAAAAAATTTGTTGTACCAATCTTGGAGAAATTTTATTTGTGACTTCTTACGGTATTATGTGACGTATATAAAAATTTTGGAAAAAATTCAGTGGCGTACAAAAATAAAAAATTTTTTTCATTTTGGATTTTGTTAAATAAACTTTTATAGGTAGATTTAGGGTAGGGGGTGATACATATAGATATCTTTGCCAGGGCTACCGATATCTTTGTTAAGGCTACCACAATAGAAAACAAAAATGAACATTATGTCATCGTATCTCCGGACAAAATTTGGTGTGCTGGTGATTGGAGGTATTGCGGCAGAGAGTGACGACATTTTTTTATAATTAGACCAAGTTTTGTATCTAACACAAAGAAATAAGTCATTTTATTCAACTTGTGTGCTTTCAAACATTTGGTACAGTAAATTCATCATGACTGGTTAGATAAATAACTATTTGAACTACGAATATAAATATTTTTAGAATTACATTGATATTTCTTGCGGTTACACTGGTTTCATAATCTTCATTCCGGAAGATTGCCGTTGATTTAATTTAACAGTTAAAACCATAATAAAAGTAAACAAATAAGCAAATTTCAAGATTATGATTCTAAATTTTGATATTCCGATTCAGAAGATTCAAAAATAAACTTTTGACGTTATAGTTGCTCGTATTGAAGCGACTTCTCCTTTGAATTTATAGTTTATAACTTATCAACTATCAATAATTAATAATCTATTTTTTATTGATCGCGAAATAAAAAGCCAATATTGATTTCAACACTTTGATTCTCAACTTTAGACGACTTGGTGACTGATTATGACAGCAAATAGTTAATGTATAATAATTTCACTTTCAGCCATGTCTCATTAATTATGTCTTAATTCCTATTTATTTGACGCTAAAGTGGTTTACAAATAATGGGTATACGATTGAAAATAAGGTTTTGAAAAGTAATCATTTTTAATATCAATGTTTTGTAAAAATAACTTTTTTTATGTCTCTCCTGTAAAAAACGCTTATTGGCTGTTACGTGGTTTTCTACTTAAGCCATCGAAATGCTGCATTATATTATGCAATTTGACTGAATAAACTTACGGTATTTGTAACGCCAGAAAGAACATTTTAAAAACAAGCCTTTTTATCACCGAATAAACCTTACTCCGCCCTTAAAAAAAGTAAGCTAAAATAATAAAAATGCAAGGTGATGTAATAAAGGTATTCACGATCTTTTTCATGTAAAATGGGTTAAATGGTGAACACAGCTACGGTAGAGATGGTGAACCTTTTGTGATGACCAAGTTACTTTAACAAATGGTTTATTATATAATTTCACAAAATTTACAAAATTTTAATAAATATTACTAAAATTATCAAAATTTTATAAAAAATTTCATACTTCTGTATATAAGATTTCCATAATAAGTTACCTCTTTATCTAATCTAAATAAATAATAATTATATTATATAAATGAAGTTTTTCCATATGCATAGGTTGTTATGCTAACAAAATAAAAATTGCAATTGCTATGATGCGAGTCACCATCTCATCCATACTGCATTTACCAACTAACCCATAGTGTATGAGTGAAATGATAGTTCACCTTTTTTTCTAAACTTTAATCTTAAGTTTATTATTTTATTTTATTATATTTATGTTTTTAACATTTCTGTTTGATATTAGAATATAACTAACCCTAGGCCTAGGACATCCAGACGGTTCCTATGCAAGGTTTGTACTCGTATCAAACGCACAAAAAAAAGATTAACAGAATTATAATTTTGTTTTATTTTTATTAAAATTTAGTGTAAAAAAATAGCGTTCAAATATTGATTCGCCATCTTTCCCAAGTTTCCTTATAGTATCATTCGGATTAAAAGTGGAGTTTTGTTTGACAAGCAATTTGGCATTTGTTTGAGCAAATAATAATTTTTGTTTCAAAATTCTAAAGCAAGAATGATGTTTGTTAAAATTTTATGTTATTGCGATGATTTTGAACCTTTTGTAAAAAGGAAAGTTGCGAACAGTAATTTATGTATAGTTAGTTTATAGAAAGAGCCTAGTCTTTTAGTTTTTCGACGTTAAAAGAACTAAATTTTGTAATTTTCATCAAAAATTGAATTAATATTTCGTATTTTCTAAAATATATTGAAAATATCATATTTTGATTTTTTATTTTGATGCAGAATTATTTTATTTCCTTTGACTACTACTATTTTAAGCTATGGCAATATTTCATGAATTTTATCTAGTTTAAAATTTTGTGCTACTGGGAGTAAAAGAGATGAATAGAAAATAGTGAACGTACAATTTGATGATTTTTGAAACTCTCTTTGGGGAATTTTCTCATTTTGTAGTCCAAAATTAATGTAGACAACTTAGGGGTTTTCTTCCGATGCCAAAGTAAAGGATTTACACTGTAACAAATAGATGTAATTGTAGTGGCTTCAAATTAAATTGAGCAACAGATAAGACGAATTAGTACATACATATCAGTTCATCCTCGGTGGCGCTTTGGTGTGTGTGCATAGAACACCATTATTACATACCCACCCAGTAATTCTAGGTATAAATCTCCTAAAAGCTACTTTTTATATCATATTTGATGATATATTTAATACTCTAAAAAGTCCACGAGCTAAAATAAAAATGACGCTTTCGTCGATTTTACATAATGTTGCAATTAACATAAATGGAGTTATTACATTAATAATATTATTTTATGATACTAATGTAAATTTAAATGCTTATTAAAATACTTGGAGCTTTTGAAAGTTCACTTGTATGAAAAGTTAATGATTATTACTCGAATGTAAAATTGTCGTATATATCATAATATTATAATCAGGGCTGGCGCTAGCCAATTTGCCGCCTTGTGCGAGTTTTAGACTACGAGGCCCTTGACGGGCAAGGTAACGGGAAAAGCTCGCCGCTGCGGCTAAGTAGCATTTGATTTTTTGAATTTAGGCCAGCTTTTAAAGTCAAAAACCCCACTGTGCCCCGCAGGCGAATTTTTTTTTGAAGGAGCGTGGCCGTCATTTCATGGCTTTCATAGGAATAAAATGTTGGAACTGTTGAATAGATGATGGAAAAACAAACGGGGCGTCCGAATAAACAGAAGCAATAAAGATATAAAATAATATCCAAAATTTCACATGCGAAAATACGAAAATTTGTCGCTTTAAAAATCTGCCGCCCTGTGCAAAGGCACCGTTCGCACATATGGTTACGCCGAACCTGATTATAATAGTATATTACGTGTTGAGGTCCAAACCCTAATATAGTTTACTTAAGTGTGAAGCGCCGATGTTAATTTTAAGTACAATGTTGTAAATTGTAATGAAGCTTTGGCACCGAGTTATGTATACTATTTTATTCACATTCAGGGAATATGACAAATTAATAGTAAAAAATTAATAATTTTATTAAATTTATTTTTATTTTATTAAAAAGTTGTTTTATCAAGTTGATACACTTTTCGACCGGTAGATTGGAAAGTAAAACAAAATACCTTTCCGATTGGTTGGCAAGTGCAACTAAATAATAAAACTATTACCCAACTTATTAAAATTCAGGAATGGGTTCATTATTAAAATTATGAATAAGTAATACCTATATTTATATTTTAAATTATAAAAATTTTCCTTTTAATAAAATAAAAGTAAGTTTAATAAAACTATTAATTTGTCGTGAGGACGGTTACGGTCTGATGCTTAAGTACGTCGAGTGCTAAGCAGAGAACCCTGGTTCGAGCCCGAGTGAAGTAAGAACTTTATTCTAGCCGTCCTCCTTCGGCGGGCAATGGCAACCCACCGAGGTAATCTGCCTTGAAAACCCTTCATATTGAAGTGATTAGCCAAAACCCACCCTGGGTTGTAGCG
The DNA here is from genome assembly GCA_947369205.1 of Cantharis rufa. Classification (NCBI taxonomy): domain Eukaryota; kingdom Metazoa; phylum Arthropoda; class Insecta; order Coleoptera; family Cantharidae; genus Cantharis; species Cantharis rufa. The sequence goes on from OX376303.1 coordinate 36,978,239, forward strand.
CTCCTGTTTGTTTGTTTTAATTTGTCGTAGTCACTGATTGTCAATAAAATAGTATATGTACATACATCGGTGTTGAGCTTCATTACAACCTCGCGCTTATGGTTTACTCTATTTTTTTAATCAACGAAAACAAAATAAAAAGGAGGAGGTTATCAATTCGACTTGTATATATATATATATTTTTGTTTTAATGGATGACCAGCATAAATTTTTCCGGAATAGTCCGATTTTGATGATTATTTTTTTAATAGGTGGGGTATACCTCGAAGGTGGTCCCATATAAATTTCAAATAAAAATTCCAACCCTAAGGGTAGAAAAAACGGGGGATGATTGATTTATTATTATTATCCACTGAATTTTCACCTGTGAGCCGATTTTTTGTAGAAACTTGGCATGTATGAAAACTTTAGACTGCCCTATATGTTTATGACTTCCATCGACGGTCTGATGATGGATAAAAAGTCTGATGATGGATAAAAATTTAAAAAATCCTTATAATTAAAACTTTTTAAGAAAAAATGAAAGCGACAAAAACAATTATTAGTAATTGTTGCCGAAATAGCGAAATTTTCGCTTTTCAGTTTAGTTTTTTGTTTTTAACTTTTTAGTTTTTGTTTTTGTTTTAATTTTTGTTTTAATTTTTCGCTTTTTAGTTTCGTTTTTGTCGGTTTCATTTTTTGTTAAAATTTTTTTTTATAGCGCTAAAATGTTGTATTTACATTTTGAGGTCTGTGAACTTGCAATATAAACAACTGTAATAGTACACAGCTATATTTACAGGTACTATCATTGGCTATAATTTGCTAATGATTTTGCACGTAAAAATGCAAAAATTTATATTTTTGAGTTATTGTTACAATTTTTGTTATTAAATTTTGAGTTAATTTTTACATTGCAATATATTATGTATAATATTATGAATAAGAAAACCAATGTAAATAATAATTAATTGGCAGCAGCAAAGCAATAATAACGTATTTTCTAACATTCTGTTTTTAAAATTTCTGAAGATAATTAAGTATATTATATATACCTAATATAATTTACAATAATTTTACTCGATGAAGTAAAAACGAAGAAACATTTTTAAAATGGAATTGATAAACATGCTAATTTGGAAAAACAACAAGGAAATAATAATTATATTGCTAGTATACAAGGAAAGGTGCTTTTGTTGTTTTTCATTAACTTTCAAAATGATTTTACCTATCACTAAAGATTTTATAAATTTAGCTGCCCAAATTTCAACATATTTTCAACACCCAATAATAAACCTGGGATTGTCACTGTTAAGGTACCTACCAATTAAATATTTAAACAATCCCAAGTCAAATATTACAATTAATATTTAATTTTAGCATTTTTAGCCTTTGAATCAACATTCTAAAATAATTTATTATAAGTAAGATAGGTACCTGTGCACATAATATTATTTAGCTAAATGCTCAAATCTGACGTTGAGTTATTTTATCTATTTTTCAAGTTCTAATTCAATGGGTACTTACGTTAGGTATTAAAGAAACACGAAATCTTAGCGTTATATTATAAGCAATTATTAAGCAAACTTTTAATTATGTTGACAAGTACACTGACAATGTAAGATAATAATTATTATACATACATACATAGGTATCACTGATGTAATATGTTACTTCTAACTACAATAATAACCTTACAATTAGTTTGATTTAAACGATAACTTGTTATCATACGTTAATGAGTAATATTTTTCCATGTATTTTATAATGGACACATTCATATTTGAAATATGCAAGTATATTATACTGGTTAGGGAGGCGAGTAGGATACCTACATACAATTCAATCAAATGGACAGCTGACTGTTTGCTTAGTCTACAACTGATTAATAAAATCAATTTCAAAAAAAAAGTATAGGTAGGTACCAACTTTTGTTAGCACTTTTCATTTCATTTCGTTAGGAGTAATCCTGCCGTTATCATTTTATCTTTTGATTACTTGATTTTATCAATTGATTTAGGGCAAAAATTACGAACTACCTATTTATAATTTTTTAGTAATAAAAAGTAAAATTAGTAGGCAAGAAAATTTGAAGTAAATGTTTAGGTGATTACAAAATATCATAGCTTTAATCTAAAATCAGTTTTCGGAATACGATCAAGGGCATCTTGCAAAATATTGCAACTCACGTAACTACGTCCTTTACCACACAGTCACCTCCCAGAAGCTGAGTGTTAATAAAAGAAACAAAAATTCAAAAATACACGATTATATAATGACGATGTAAGGGTTTTTAGTAAGTTTTTTTTATGACTGATGAAGTTCTACGAAACCAAAACCTACTCCTAAGTTGGAGCACTCATCTCTGTTCGTTATAGTACGTACATAAATTGTAGTATATTGCTGCCTAAATTTATATTTTTTGTTATCTAAAGCAATCTAAAGTTATCTAAAGATTATTATAAATTACGTAAACATTTTGGTATAAATAAAAAATGTATACCACTACATCTTATTTTTTTGATATTCGATATTGATATTTGAGACGTTAAGAAAAAATACCCGTTGATGACTTGATTACATGAGATTAAGAAAATCATTATTTTAGTTTATTGATTTAATATCATTTTAATGTTTAACTTTTTTTATTTGAGACACTAAATTTAAATTTAAAATACAGAATATTTTAAAGCTTGTTATTTTTGTACAATGGGAAAACGTTTTAAAAATAATTTATAATGCATCAACAGCAAAATAATAATACAGTACAGTGAAATAAAAATTTCTAATTAAATTTCATACCTACAGTACTTCATTAGGCATTTCTTATTTAACTGTTTATTGATTGAAACAACGATATAAAACTTTTGGGTATAATTAATCAAAATTAAAGCACGTCCAATATTGCTAAAACGTGTAATATAAAAGCTATTTGAAACTCACCCTTAATATTACCGTTAATCAATGAAAATTATTGAAAATAATGTAGAACTGCTATCGACAATAATTATTATATTTATAAAATGTTCAAGGTTGAAATTGCAATTTTTCAATGCTGGTACAAGATATGAATTTCTATATTTCGTTATTTGGTTTAAGGTTGCGTTAACTATGAATTAATTTGTAGAGCACAAAAAAAAGTAAATCGTTATATTCTGGAAATAACACAGCAGATAGTTTTTAAAGATTAGTGCTTCCTATCGTATTGTATTGGACAAGAGTATGAAAATGGTCTCAATAGAAAGAGCCCTTTTTCCGCGTCTGAATATAAACTACTGTCAAAAATGCAAAAATAATTTTATTTTTCTTAAGCAGTATGACCGCGCGCTAACTATTGAATGCTGTAAGCTCCACCTAGATAGACAATTAACGCGGAAAATACATATTTATATTTAATATAAGAGAACAACAAAGTTAAAATCTAAAAAGTAATGAATATAAAATATGTATAATGGCTTTTGCATAAGATACAGAATACAGATTGATCTTGGAATTTAGATCACAGGAATGTATCCGACACGATCAGAATTTGAACCTCAATTTCCCCTTTCTTATTGGGCCCGGTGTAGGCTTTATCCATAGATGTTTATATAGAAGGCTAGATACGCGACTCCCAATACTTGTAATGTAATAGAAGTGAAGCCTCAAGGACGGCCAAACGGCCATTTGTAAGTTAGGCAAAACCATTGAAAAACGATAATAAATACATAACACTAGGATATTCAAGCAGGAATTTAATATTAAAATCATTGTAATTCATTTAATTTTCATTTTTAAATAAAAATAACACGCGATTGCAATAACGAACACTGTCGTGTTTACAATTTTTGCCAAACCTACATATTATGGTAGACCCCAAAATGCAGGCTTCACTTTTGCCTTCGAGTTAGTTATCTAGTCTTCTATATAAACATCTATGGCTTTATCATACTGCTAGTTATGGTATGCTGCTAGTTTATGAGAAGAATATCTGAAAGCTTTGTAGCTCTTCTTTTAAATTCAACATAGAACTTTTAATAAAATTGATTAATCCAAGATCGCTATTCAAAATATTAAATTAAACAAAAATATTCATATACCGTTTTATCTTTCCGCAAACTCTCAAAATATCTATATATGGAAAAAGACAGATATATATATTTACCTTACATTATAATATTACAAACTGCAATATAATTCTTTTGCTGCTCTTTGGTTCAAATATTAAAACTCGAGTTAATAACGAAATCAATCATAATAGTCGAAGTCTCTAAATTTCTTTTGAAGAACTATTCAATATTTTTTGAAATAGGTATCAAAAAATATTTTTTGATAAGGTGAACTTAAATACTTACATTAATATTTAGTCAATGTGGCTTAATAATCGAATAATAATTTGTTTTAGTTGATATTTTTTTATTAAATTATAATAAAATATAGTAATACAAAGTTGCTAACTAACTACAATTTTTGTCAAATCGAGAATCAATAACAAATAATTTATAGTAAATAAATTAATAATTTAAAAATAGAAACACTTTATTAAGGCAGCACACAGTCTATCAAGTACTACATATATTTGTTTTTTAAAAAGATTTTAATTCTTAACAACTATAAAAATAATCTCTAATGATTTAATTTGAGTCAGTTTTAGTAATTATGGTTGATTATGTTCATATTATTTTATAGATTTCTCACCATAAAAAACACATTTGGTGAGAAAGACAATAGTTTTGTTTTTGCAACAGTTGGAAACGTTTTTAAAATCTGTAAAACAAGCCTGCGCGTGTAGCCGGCAGTTTCAAAACATATCAAATGCTGCAGAAACAAAACTAACACATTAAATATTTTTGTGGATAACAATAATCTATGCCAAGTGATGTTAAATGTGAATAAACTGGTCATGGTAGCTTATTGGTTATTGTTAAATTGAAATAATTAATTTCTTTTTAATTTATCACATTCCTGACCAAAAATTTCTTAAGGCTGAGCACATCCGACTGACCTAGTGGAGTCAGATTAGTCTCCAATTTAGGGCCGGATCCGATAACAATCAGGTCATGTTGCCAGAATAAATTCGGATCGGGGATCACTAGAGCTCAAAGAGTCAAGGCCATATCAGGCATGCCCAATCCGGCAACAATTATGTTCAACCATGGACTGCCCCAATAGAACTCGCAAGATCTAAATTAGATCAGGGCCACAAATCAATGTCCTAATAAAGCATGCAATGTGGAAAACTGATGCGGCCCGGACGATGTTAGGGAATTCTTTATCAAATTTCTAATCGACTTAATGATTCAACAATAGTGATTAACTACGCGAGTAATTATAAATAACCGAGAATAATTTGAATATTTGAAGTAAATAATACAAATTAAACTGTTAATTGATTGAAATTCTTTCATTATTTTAATTTAACGAAAATACGAATATTAATATTTAGTTTTTTCTCTACTGATGAAAATATAATTACATACTAGTTATGAAACCGATTTTTGTACCAGCAATAGTTTTTTTGACTTTGACAGTTTTCTACAATAATTACTAATCCCAAATATTTTATTCCTCCCGTTGATATTTTGTAAACGAAAGAAACACCTAAAATCAAACAATTAATATAAAGAAATGTAATAATAGTTAAGGACTTGCCTGTTCTAGACTACATTGACCTAGCGAATAGTCTTCAATATTTAGCATTTTTTTGCCTCTTTCCATAACACCAAACATTTTTGACCATGGTAAAGATTTGTCAGCTATATAAAATGTTATTAATTCTTGATGTTTTTCTCGCGTCAATGCACCGGGAAAATTTTCTTTAACAAATTTTTCAATTGGTTCTAATTCGGAATTTTGTAATTCTACAGAGCTGTTTTGCTTTCGTATCTTGATTATTAAAGTATATCCCTCGGAAAATTTGCTTTTCAGATGTTGTGTTGATCCTAAACATTTAAATTGCCCATTTACCATTATTGCAATACGAGTACATAAGGCTTCACATTCTTCCATACTATGAGATGTTAATACAATACATTTTCCATTATCTCTAACTTTACACAAGGCATTCCACAAATATCGCTTTGTTGCTGGATCCATACCTGATTTAGTAATAAAAATTAAAGTTAAATTTAATTACCGCAATAAACAAAATTACCTGTCGTAGGTTCGTCAAGATATAAAACAGTTGGGTTTCCAATCAGAGTAAGTGCGGTACTTAATTTTCTTTTATTTCCACCACTTAATTCTTTTACTTTTTTATGCAAGTGCTGATGGAAATCAAACTCTTTGGCTAGGTTTTCGGCAACAATTTTGCTTTCACTCATCGTAATTCCTCTAATTAACCCAAACATAGTAAGCGTTTCTTTACATGTTAAATCATCTAACAATGCGTCGAATTGAGGACAATATCCAATAAATTGATGAATTTTTTTCATATTGGATTTTACGTTAAATCCATTTAACCAAGCGTCGCCACTGGATATTTTAATATCTCCAGTCATCATTTTAAACGTCGTAGTTTTTCCAGCACCATTCACACCTAATAAACCAAAGCATTCAAACTTATTTACTCCTAAGCAAATTTTATTTACGGCTAAAAATTTGTTATAGAATTTGGTAACATCGCGCATCACGATGCTGTAATTTTTGATGTCTGGCATGGTAATGGATTTAATTAGTTGCTTTTCATGTTTTACGTCACTATCTTCATTGGGATCTTCTTCTTCGGGTGGAATATTACGAACCTCTTGAATTTTATAAACAATATTTTCGACCACTCTGTATTCTACTATCAACAAAATTGCTATAAGTATTACGCCTACAGTACAAGAAAAAACTACGTTTCTTCCAATTCCTGGAGCTTCCCAAGCATAATAGTTGGTTGTAGTATCTAAAATTATGTTAAAGAGAATAAAATTGATTACAAAATAATAGGATTTGTATATATTTACCGCAACACTTAGGCTGTGCATTACATAGCTGAATTTTACATTGCTGTTTTGAAAGTCGAGGAAAGTTGGGTATATCAAAATTAACGCAACTGGTTAACATTGTGTTACAAAGCTTATGAGTTGCGTAGATTACGTTTATATCTCTAATTCCGGTACTGAGTGAATAATGCGGAATTATTAGAAAAATCCAATGTAAAGTGTTTGCAACATGTTCCAATTCCAAATCTGGTGCTGCCAAAACTTGCACTATTAAAAATCCAGCTACCCCTACAAATATTTTATAGAATTTTGACATCTATTTAGCTACATGGTATAATCGTCCTTTACCAGTAAATATATTGACGAGAGTCATTCTCGTATAACCAGTTGACGGAACATCAAATAAATATGAACACAAATACATTAATGGTAGCATGGAGAAACCAAAATATAGCAATACGGAAAACATGCGACCTGCAAAAACATGTCAATTATTATATAAGATTTAATAAATTGAACATAAAGATAATTTGCTTACCTAATTCTTTGAATGTCGTAAATCCATCCTCTTGAAATATTACTAACGTAATAATAATGCATAAAGAAGTAAAAATAAATGTAAAAAGATCACAAATGAAAGAAGAGCCCCAAAAAGCTATTACGTCTATGCCTGACACAAATTGTAAATGTTTCGATTTGCTAACACGTTCCCTAATATAAAACATTATATAAAACGAAGATACAAAAGCCATACTGAAACCAATGTTAAATGCAACTTGAAATCCCATATTATATCCTTGTGCAAGTCGTTTGAACTGAAAATTGATGGATTAATATACTTTAAAAAAAATTAAATTGGGGAAGTACCTACCTGAGTATTGAGCGTAAAAGGTAAAGGATGATTATACATTTGTATGTAATGATTAGGTGAAACTTCGGATTGTAAAATAGAATTCGTTATCATTTGTAATGCCACTGGAGGAGAATGATATGGTTCATTATTAAACCATGCTGTCACGTGCTTATTTTCTTCATCAAATGTAGCTCCACATATGTGCCTTAAACGTACAGCGACAGTATTTTTTTCAGTCTAATAAGAAATAAAATTTTAATTAAAATTGCTTGTTACGATTACTCACATTGTTCATAAACTGTAGAAACGCAAAATTAAATAATAATTTCAGTAAACATTAAAGAGTTTTATAATTTTTAGACAAATATAAGTATTAATGGCTTCAGTAATTAGTAATAAAGAAGTATAGATATAAACAGGCTAAAAGAAGTTAAAAATTCAACAAGAAAAATATGGCTAAAATGGTATATCTATTTTAGGTAAATTTAAGTTTAAACAGAAATAACTATTCGACCAACCAAAAATAAGCTTTTTATACACGTTTTATACAATATTTTTTCTACTATTGTTTGAATAAGAAACAGAAAAATTTATTATTTAAACTATTATAAATATTACTAATATGTAAATTATGTTTGTTTGCAATGAGCGGTTATATACGGTAGGTTGCCATCCTACTTGCAATAGGTAGGAACCGCACCGAGAATATTTATAATCATTTCTGGGGTTTGCGTTTGAATGCGCATGTGTATAGAAAACTAAAACGCACTAGTGCTTAAAAAAATTATTTTACCGCACGGGGTGCGAAAAATCTATTTTACCTTATTTAAACGAAGATCAAAAAGTTTTACTTTTTCAAACAGTAGCAGAAAAAAAAACATTCTGTTTGCTATGAATTCAGATACATATCTATGTCCTATATATGTATGTATAGGAAAATTACTCTTAGAAATCTGCACTCTCTATTAACAAGCAATAACTAAATAATTAAAACAATTTAAAAATCAATGTACATCATACTTATGACGTGTTGTTCATACCTCTTCGATAATTTTACTTGAAAAGTTTGCAGTTCCCCAATTCATAACACCCACGTTTTCCGTTTTTGCAATATCTATGAACTGTTTAGCTAATTTGTTGTTGGGATTACTTGTTATCGCAGTCATAGGTTGACCATACGACTTCAATTCCAGTTTTAATTTTGGCAGGTCACTAAATCTGTTAACACTTCTAACTACTGCTATCGCCAAAACAAGAAACAATACTGGAATACAAATTTGTATTACAAACAGTAGCCAAGAACGCAGTATAGATAGGCCACGTTTCATAAACATGGCCACAACTTGATTGCGCCATAACGAAAATCCCGTTAATACGTGGGGCTCTATATTTACTAAAACAAATAAAAATTAAAAATAATTGGTATAATATAATTGATATATTACTCATGCGCTGTGGATTTGATTTGTTGTTATTATACGGGATCATCTCTATATCGGTTTGTTCGTGTAGTTCATCTGAAGTGTTTACATTATTACTATATCCATTTGAAACCTTTTTATCGTTCGAGTTAGAAAATGCAATTCCATTAACACCTTCAATTACATCATCGGTTTCATGACTGTGTTCAGCACCCACTCTAAAAATCAGACCAAAACGAAATTAAATTATTTCCAAAACTTATAAAGTACTCTCAGTTACTTCATAAAAACTTCTTCTAAGGTGGTAAGAGATATTCCATAACTTAAAACTCCTAGATCAGCACTGTTATTTTCTAAGTCGCTCAGCATTTCTTCAAATACCGAAGATTGATTTTCAATTAATAAGTAACTTAATTCGGATCCTACATTATTTTCAACCTAAAATTATATTGAGAAGTTCAAATTATAGTTACATGGTTAATATTAAAACAAATTTTCTTACATGTATGCTTGGTAAATGTTTTTGAAGCAAAGCGGTTACTTTATCGATGTCGCAATTCAGTTCCTTATCTAAAATCAAATGATATCCTGCTCCATATTTTTTTTTCAGAAAGAAACTTGAACCGCAACATTTTAACTGTCCTGCTGCCATGATAGCAATTCGATCACCCAATAAATCAGCTTCATCCATAAAGTGAGTCGTTAGTAGAATAGTTCTGCCTATTAAAGTATCCGGTATTAATTATTTAAAAAAATAATTCCATTGTTAAGTTTACCTTTCTTTTGAGATTGCAACAAATCCCACAATGCACGTCTAGCAGCAGGATCGATTCCTGCTGTCGGTTCATCGAGCATCACAACATTTGAATCACCACATAAAGCTACACCAACGGATAATTTTCTTTTCATACCACCAGATAGGGTCGATGATTGAGAATCGGCCTAAAAATGTAGATAAATAATACATCTGTTTAAGATAGCTTGCAGATACACACTTTGGATTCTAACTCGAGTAGACGAATATATTTTTCAACTTCTGCCGGAATTTTTGATTTTGACAATCCTTTTAATTGGCTGTAGAAACGTAAGTGTTCTTTAACTGTTAACTCGTCAAATAGAATATTATGTTGTGGACATAAACCAAGACTATCCCTCACTTTTGACATATTCGTTCTAATATCGTAACCGCTTATAATTGCGGAACCGTTAGTTGGAGGAATCATCCCTGTCAACATAGACATGGTTGTTGTTTTTCCTGCACCATTATGACCTAGTAAAACCGTAATTTGGTCTTTGTACATATTCAGTGATATATCCTTAACGGCTGCCTTTTTATTCGAATATACTTTTTCTAAATGCTGCATTTTTATTCCTATGTCTAATTGAGTAGGTTCTTTTTCATAAAATTCATTTTCTAACGGTTTATCTTCAAAATCTGTTACACCTAAACATAGGAAATAAATTGAAAATTAAAAATTGATAGTATACTATTTTTGGTCAACAAAACAAAACAAAAGAAAAACAGAGAGAAAAGTAACTTGAGATTAACTGGGAATTTTTGCTATTAGAACGCAGAATTACTATTTTATAGAAATATAAATAATTTATACCTATGTATTTAGGTGGTCCGCGCCAGAAAGATGGAGTGAATATAAAATACCATGGTTGTGGTACACCGTAATCTCCAGGAAATATTGCTTCAACATATAAAGCAACTAATAAATATATAATTGAATCGATAGTCAACATAATCATAAGATGCCCCAAAGTTAATTTATCATCTGGGCTTGTTGGTTTCCATACGTTATGCCATTGGAGTCCTACAAAGAGTTATTTAATAGTTAAAAATAAAATATTGACTTCAAAAACATTTGTTTGACTAACATTTATTCGACTGCTTTTGTTTGACTTATTTAAATTTAAATTATTTAAATTCGACCAACCATTTGTTCAACTTGGAGTTTTATTCGACTATTGTTGGATTGTTGGTAACGAATAATGAATAACAGTGTACGAGTAGGTACTTATAGTTTTATACAATCTATGGCAATGTAATTTAAAATATCGTGGAACAAATATATGTCGTATGAAATTTCATGTAAAATACATGTTTATTCGCATAAATGTTGAGTCGATCAAATGGAGTCGAATAACTGTTAGTCGAACAAATGAATTCATAAACCTACCTTCGCCAATTCCTTCAAACATTAACATTAATTGAAAACCATATGCCATCGCAGAATTTGAACAAATACTTGTCGAAAGCTTCTGAGTTAAAGATAAACTATCATACCTATCTTGTAGGAAGGAGTATGGAAAGTAGGACAAAAACCATGCCATACCAGCAATAGTTGCAGCGGTGTTAGCTATAAAAACACTGATTTAGTAAAGCGATCGTTGAGTGAAACGAAATTATTACCCTTTGAGAAAAATACACTAATAGCAAAACAAAAAGTGATGGTAGCACAAGCATAAAATGTTAAAAATAAATATATCACTAAAGGATTGGATTGTGTGAAAACAGTGTAATCTGTATTGGGATACCATTTAGCTTTCATAATAATTACAACTAAAGTTATTGTAACTAGTAGCATAATAAACGATTTAATAAACCATGCTAACCAATGCAGCCAATTAGGTAAACCCATAATTTTCATTGATTCCTATAAGGGAGTAACATGTAGTTGAGCATAAATTAGCAATTAATATTAATTAATACTTTCAACTGTTTTTCCTTTTCAATTGTTATAACTTTAACTGTACTTATGCAGGTGTAAACAAAGCTTAACATAATAATAAGACCTACAAAGCTTTGTAATGCTCTTAACAAAATATCTTCGATCCACGCTGGATATGGATATCGCTGCATCATAATTTTAGTACTATTATAATATGTTTCATTATGATTAAGAGATTGTTTGAAATGTTTTATTATCGAAAGTGACAGTTCTTGTTGTAACTTTAAAAATCCTTCGTAATAGTAATCTAAAATGTATTTAGTAAATTGCGACATTTTATCAAAAATTTTAAATTTCGAATAGTTACTTGGAATAGCTCCTTCGTTTGATTCCCAATTGCGAGGTCCAGATAGTTGATAAAGTGAGAAAAGAAGATTTGTTTTCCAAGTAAATTGAATGAATCCTTCTGCACCCGTCTTGGAACCTTGAGCACCGGCTCGTAATTCTCCTGGAAATCTTAAATTTTTTTATATAATAAAGAGCAAAACAAAAAAGCAAAAAAAATATGCAACTGTTACCTAAAAATAATATCCATTTTAGGAGTTAAATTTTTTTCTTCGGATATAGCATCGTTGAATTCAATACCAGCTAAAGTTGTAATTAAATTAAGTTCGTTACTTAAATATTTCTTCATTTCTGCGCTGTTCGCAAATCCTCTATGAATAAGAGTAATATTTTGATCGCTTGAAATTGTGGTAATTGTATCATCCATAATCTGTCCCAAAGTTGGATTCAAAGGAGACCATACAATTTGCCTCAACCTTTAAAATTCGTATTTAGTTTATGACACATTTGAAATTGAAATTTAAAAATTTTTACTTACGTAGTTAAATTTTCCATTACAGGTATTCGATTTTCGAATGATTCATAATGAACAGCTGGATGGGGATCAGGATCTACTAAACTGCGTACAATCACCAATAAAGATGTAAAAAGAACTGGAGCCAAAATTTCTACTAATGTTTGTTTTGGATGTCGCCATTGAATCAAAAAATTTTTCCACATTAAAAGCAAAAACTTATCTATTTTTCTTCCCATTTTTTAACAAATTTGCTATAACAGAATAAAATTAAATAAAATCAATAACTTAGGCAATTTATTTGCGAGTATTAAGATAATTATGGATAATTGTGGAAAGAAATACACACGAAACCGGTTAGATCTAAAATAAAATATTAATTAATGGCAGAAGTATACATTTCTTTCCAAAAATTATCTATAATTAAAACTAAATTATTAATAATTCATTACAAAGTTGTGATAATATTTTAATCTATATGTTTTTTTTAAACTTCCGCTTCGAGAATATTAATGATATTAAAATTAAAAGCAAAACCAAAATCATTCAAATCCACTATCTTTGTAATAAATGTTTAATAGATTTTTACATTAGTAGTTTCGATTCTAAAAATCGACTATCAAAGAGTAATATAAATATATTTAAACTCTTAGCTTGTATTAGGTATGTTATACAATATTAATTTGATTTTCGATTTGTTGTGTTTTGCAATTTGTAAATTTATTAAAAAATTTTTAATTATAATAAAAGGATAGTACAATGAGCATTTGAATTATTTCGTTTTTAGAAGTATTTTTGTAGAACGTAATAATGATATACAATATTCTCTTGTTATTTGCTAAATACTATAGATACCCACCTTTGTGTGTGATATAATATGGTGGTGACATATTCATATCAATATTTACTTTAAAAGTTGTTCAAGTACCTGGTACATTTTTAATGAGTGCAGGGATTCTAAGAAATAATAAAATATACTCCTATTATGTATTATCATGTATTTACAGCGTAACTCAACCTGTGGGGCGCGCTCCCCTAGAGAGGAGTTAAATGGGGACGCGGTCCTAAATATTATTAGAAAAATTATTAATTTACTGAAATTAACCCAAAATAAAAAGCATTCTGACTAATAAAAAAATAAAATACAAAAAATTACTAAATTACAAAAATTACACGAGAGGGGGTCGCGATGAAAATTATATAATTGAAAATTGGATGTTGAGAAACGCTGATCTACTACTATGATATTATTATATAAAAATAAATAAAAATACAATCCACTGTTCTCACATTTATTATGTTTCGAGTGCCGCGTTCCTTCAACGGTCATTTTCGGATTCAGTGTCAAAAATGAATGTTTTGACAACTTGAATGTTTCAAGAGCCAGAGTAGAGATTTAATGTTGAAAATGTAAATAAAAATTGACTATTAGTTGTTGTAGTGAAGCCACAATTATTATCAAAATAATTGTCAAATATTAAAATTTTTACTAAAATTTACAAAGCAACTACTACTAGCAAAAATACTAGTCTTTTTTATTTACTTACATCTTTAACTTTAAGTCTTTACTCTGACCTTTAAAACAATCAAGTTGCTACATTTTTGACAGTGGGTCTGAAGATAACCTTTGGAGGTCAAAACGTGGCACCTTGGATGTAATAAATAAGTTAAGAGTGCATTGTATTTTTATTTATTTCTATTATAAAACTTCGTATAGTCGGACCCAAGAGAGCTCGAGTGTGAGTCATACATAAAAATTATCCGAACTATATCAAATAAAACGTTTGTCTGAGCGTTCTTTTAATGAAGTACAAACTAACCTCACAAATCCTTTTTTATGAAGTTCATCTGTCAAATTTAATGGAAGTTTTTTTTTTAATTAAGAAAAAAAAAAGAATAAGAACAATGTTTCAAATGACATGATATAATTTTTAATATAACCTTGATTTTAATAAGGTAAAAGGTAGTGATATGCCGCGGTTAGGGATATGACGCATTTTCGAGATCTCGGCTATGGGGCCTACCACGGCTGCAAGAGATTATTAATCCATTACTTGATTGCTTACCAACATACGAAGAACATCTACTGCAGAGTGTTGTCAACGGTGCCCGAGTTATTACCTATTTTATACCCAGTTTTGCAGGTAAGCACATGTGAAATTTCAACGCATGATTTTAAAAGTTTCGTATAACTCTTCCTGCTGAATTTTAAAATAAATAATATACAGTAGATTTACACATGCTGGTCTTTGTTTACATTTTATAATTTTCTATACGAAATGACGTAATGTTAGTGATATGCCGCACAATAACAGTTGTGTAATTTTTCAGTTCTAATTAAAATTTTTTAAACAAATTTGTTTTTATCTGTTTACATTGCCATATTGCCATAGGAATATGCCATATTCCTACCCCCGTTAGGGATATGGCAAAAATATCGACTTTTTCAATTAATTAAATTAATAATACTTAGCACTATCAGAATTAACTGCACTTAGGGCTAATGATAGGTAAAGGTCCTAGATATTTAAAAATCCAATCGTCATGAGAAAGTCATGATTAGTGACCGAGAAATCGAGAATCTCTGAATGGTGCGTCATATCCCTACCGTTTACCTTATATTTTTTGCATCAAAACCTTACAATAAATAAATTAAGGCCTCGCCACATACCTTATGTTATGCTATGCCAATGTAAAACATAGAAGAAGAAGCATACGATTTTAATAGTGATGTCCACATTGCTATGCGAGTTGCCCTGCTATGTTTTGCATAACCATGGAATTGTTTGACTTCTATGTTTTTTTCTATGCTATGCTAGCATACCATGACATAGAACAGAAGTAGAACTCGTTCCTACTTTAATGTACAGTCGAATTGGCTTTATTTTGACAATTTGACAAGTTTGACAATTATTATATTTTAAACTATTAATAAAATAAACGAAAATGTCGAAAAGTTTATTAGAAGACGAAAAACTCATAAATTTAATACACTCGCAACGGTGTCTGTTTAACAATGGTCTGTTTAACAGCACAACCTATGTGGACACTTGTATGTTAGCTAATGCTATGTTAATTTTAGATTAGCATAACATAAGCTATGTGGCGAGGCCTTTAGAATTTTAAATATGTCCAGTTACGCCATCTACTGAGATAAATCTTGACCATAACAATCAATTTGACAGCTGACGGCTGACACTACAATACGTAATCGACGTACGTCTCTACAATTCACATTGGCAAGGTTAGAAGACATATTTTTTATATTCGCTTATTTTTCTATCAGTTTTCTTTTGTAAGTCTGACAAAGACAACCGCATAGTATACGTTAATTCACACAGCAATAATCAATGAGTCATACTCGATCTCTCGTGGAACCGACTATAACACCACAGATTAAATAATTTACTATGATATTTATATAATATTGTCGTGTTTCAAAATTATTTTTGACTTTTAAATTTTAATTTTGTAAATAATTTGTAAATATTTGAAATTTGATTGTTTGTGCTAAAAATTTGTAACAACCATGCTTTTGCCGATAATGCCGACCGAGGTGGTCGATTTTGAGGAGGACCTCCGAAAAATTTTGAACTTGCGTTTCAAATTTGAAAATTTTTTTTGAGTTTAATGAATAAATAGTTTTGATTTACGCGATTAAGATTTTTTTTAGTATTTTTGATGTATTCAATTGAATATACACATTCAACTGTTTTTTTTGCCCTATCTATGCATTAATTAATTTATTAATAATATACGAAGTCTGAGGAAGTATTGTAATCGAGCAGAACACAAAAGTTGAGATTTTGATGAATTTAGACATTTTGGGGTCCCAGAAGCGGAAAATCATCATTTCCAAAAAATGTCTGTACCTATGTATGTGGGGGTGTACCGTCAATTCCTCGCGGTCAATTCATCGCGCGACAATTCCTCGCGGTCAATTCATCGCGCGTCAATTCGTTGCCTGCGTCAATTCATCGCCTGCGTCAATTCATCGCCTGCGTCAATTCATCGCCTGCGTCAATTCATCGCCTACGTCAATTCATCGCCAGCGTCAATTAGTCGCCTGCGTCAATTCATCGCGTGCGTCAATTTGTCGCGTGCGTCAATTTGTCGCGTGCGTCAATTTGTCTCGTGCGAAAAGTCATCACCCGCGACAATTCATCATCCGCGACATAATTCATCGCCTACAACCCCGGGTGGGTCTTGGCTGACTTTACAATTGCCCTCCATACGTCTCTATTTAACATCAAGTTTAATGCTTCATGGTATTGTAAGCCTAGTGCTTCCAGATCTGATATGATATTGTCTCTCCATCTTGTTCTTGGTCGTCCCACCGGTCTCTTTCCACCTAGATATCAAGGTAGGATATATCATTGATCACAATTTGAAAGTACAAATACAGGGAAATACAGGAAAAACTTCAGTATTTTATTAATTTGTCTATAACTTTCAAGTTTGTTACTACTCACGGGTGACGTCACTATTCAAAGTTGGACGCTTTTAGGTCACTTAGATATCCTACCTTAGTAGTTATTATACCATGGTTAATAGTAGTACCAACTAAATATATTTACTAATTATTTATTATATAAATACTATCAGTATCTGTAATATATAGAGCTTTTGTATTATCAAAAAAACGTAAAACCAATAGTGTCTTTTATTACTTTGTACTTTAATCGTTTTGAATTACCACGCGCGATAAATTATTTTAGGCGATGAATTATGTCGCGGGTGATGACTTTTCGCACGCGACGAATTGACGCACGCGATGAATTGACGCAGACGATGAATTGACGCGCGATGAATTGACCGCGAGGAATTGACGTAGATTCGTATGTGGGCATGTATTTATGTGGACAACTGTTTTTTACTTCTTTTAATTAATTTCATGCATACAAAAAAAGTCGTGACCGAAAGGGTAAGCTATTAGTTTAAACTATTAATTTTAATAGAAATGAAATTTAGAAAAAGTGGTGTATATTGGTAATATTAAAATTATGTTTATTTGGCTTATTATAATGGAAGAAAACTAACCAGAATTAATCATTATATTGTAATATTGTTTTTACAGATGAATTTGTTGTATAACATTTCTCGTTGTATCGAAATTTTCTTAAAACTTCTTAAAACTATTTAGTTCTATATAAAATTATAATACTACCAGTAAACCATTAAGATTAATTTAACCACCCATACACCGCACCGCAGACCGCAGTGAATTATTTGCCCTTTTAGCGAATATTTTGCGTTGTAAGCAAAATACGTAAGAATTTGCTAATAATATGATAATAATGTGATGATAATGATAAAATAATCTAATAATGTGATTTGGTAAATCCGTTTCGGTATGTAGGAGTCTAAACAATTGTCTAATTTTCTGATTTGAATTGCAATTTACGCTTTCTGAATTATAACTGAAATTAATATAACATAAAAAGTAATATTCTTGTAAAATTAAACTCACTAATAATAGCAAAATATAGCTTGTTGAAGTTAATTTATACCTAATTAATTTGAAATTTAAAAAATTTGTAGCTTTGTTGATTATTATATTTATTGCTTATTAATAAATTATACCTAATTTAATAATAAATTATTATTGAATGGTAATATTATTATTTAAATGTCATTTGTTTTTAAATTCATTTTTCTCTTTTGACATTGAATTTTAAAGCTCCTGTAAATTTTGTAATGATATACCACCATATAAAATAATCACAAACAAATAATGACTTTCGTGCTGTAATGGTTTAAATTAACATTTGGATTACACGGAATTTGTGACATTTTAAAAGTAATAGAAATTTTACAACTTACCAAATTTGATTTTCTGTAGCTTGACAGTATCACAGACGAAATAGTTTTTTTAACAGTAGGCCATAATTCATCATCGAATTGACAATATTATAATAATTATTTCAACATGGTGAATATAATAAACAATATTATAACATTTATGTTGAGTAACTGAATGAAATGCACTTTTCAATTCGTATCTGAAACATAATTAAAATTTGACTTTGTTTAAAGTATGATATAAGTTTATGCGCGTAATAATTTTTTAAAACTATTTTTTAAAGATTACTCTATCAGGATTTCATGTAGATAATATGATAATCAAATTATATCTTATTATAAAAATAAGATAGGTGAGTTATAAACTTTTTAAATTATTCCATTTTAATTATTAATTTTATCGAATCAAATCGAAGTGGACTAATGTTTCTTTGATGATTTCCTAATTTTCCGTATACTATTACCAATATAATGTGTACCTACTACTCATGTTTTTCAGTGCGCAATCTCAAGAATACCAATTCTCAGTAATCCGAACTAGTTTAAATTATATATTTTTAAAGTCTATTTAGCATATTCGCCGTCATCTTTTTTATTTTTATCATAGTCACATTAATATTTTACTAAAATGTCGGTTAGGTTTTCGGTTGTCCTAGTTCTTTTAAGTTATTCTTCTAATTGGTGATTACTGATTAGTTACACTCAGTTGATGTGCAATTCTACTAGAGTGCATCTAGATCGTGAATACCTAAAGTTTATTTTTCTAATTCTAGCTTGAGCCAAGCATATTATACATATTAATGAATATAAAATACTCTTCCAAAGTCAAGTTTTGTAATGTAAATATACCAGTATTCGTCATATGAACGGCAAGTTCCAAGTTCAACTTGCAGCAAAATATTACGTCGGCTTGGTGCAAAAACAAGATAACTCCAAAATGATAGTTTTGAGAAAATGCGACTTGAATGTTGAGTTGACAATGTAAAAGTATACTTATTCTAAACTAAATATCTTAATACAAATTTTATTAGTACAATACTTAATACAAATTACAATTATCTGATTTTGCCAGAACGTAGTTGAGTATGATTTGTATCCAATCGTGTAGATAACTCATTTTGTCCAAAAATGGAGTTAGCTTGTTTTTGCTCCAAGCCGACGATTAAGAGATTACATGGGTTTCACGGCTTCAGAAAATAGAATTTTTTTATTGTCTTATTAATTGACATTGCAGCTGCAGTAGGTTCTTTACTTTATGGCCCTGGAATCGACGATTCAATGTAAGTTAAAAACAAATAACTATTTCTAGTTTTATTGTTACTCAAAACTTTAAACGGGTTTTTTTTGGAAATTGTTTTCAAAGTCGGTTGTCAAGATTTCTCGAGAACTACTCAACCGATTTTGACGAAATTTTACACAGGTCTGGGAGATACAATTCACTAAGACTTGGACTAAGGATTTTTGGTTTATTCAATTACAACTATTCAAATAAAAAAAGGTAGAGCAAATCTGTCATGAGTTCTGCTGTCAACGCGGACGCACCATTTTTCCTAAGGATCACCGGAAATGTCGTCGCAATGGCTTAGTTTTAAATATTGTTCTACAAAATTTCAGAAATTCTTTGTCAAATGTGTATGTTTAAGACAATAAGAAGTTTGACTAAAATATTTTAATTTTTATATGGAAATAACATTGTTGAAAATAGGCCGTTTTTTCGCCGAGTAAACCCATTAGGTTTAAAACCCATTAGTAAACCCTTAATTAGGGTAGTAATAATGTTCTTAGTTTTTTAGATAAATACATATTTAGTTTTTGACTGTACTCATATTTGACAAAACAAAGTAAAACAAATTTTATAATATTATGTATTTTTAATACTAGTATATTACATTACTAGTGGAGAAACCGAAAGATTCGCTCACGCATTTGCGAGTTTCATAAGAGAATAAGTGAGCAAAAGGGTTTCTCCACGAAAGATGTATACTAGCGTTTTGTTTAATCCTGCACTTATCAACCTAAAAAATGTATAAAAATACAATTTATTGTAATTCGTGTCATCAATAATTAAATTTGAGAGTTTGAATTTGCAATATCTCGAAAACGGCGCTTAGATCTCGAAAAATTGAGCAAAAAATTTACAACCCTTTTGCTCGTACTCTACCCCCGTAGAAATTTGTCGTAGGAAGCCTTACACATAATTTTAGATCAATAGCGCACATTTTGCGCGAAAATAATTTTAGAAAAAGTTAGCTTTGGTTTTAAAACAAATCTATATTATTATAAAATAAATGAACGATTGCATTTTTCTCTCATTAGTGGATGAAAATTCTTTCACCCACTTGTTACCATAGAAATAATTAGAGTGAATAAAACAAAAGGTTTCTAGTTGCGTATCCAAGCAAAAAACGACATGTTTCAATAGCAGGATTGAACAATTATTATTTTAACCTTTAACTATACGCGCCATGATATTTAACACAAGTAAACGCGTGGTATATCCTGTACAGTGTACAACATCATAAAAATGTTTCCAGAAAGCTATAAGTAAATCGTAAGTGCTCGATATTTGCTTAAAATGTTTATTAAACAATATGAACATGATATTAACAAAATGTAATAAAATATTTTTACTAAATTCTAATAAAATACCAAACAAAATAAATATTAGGTAGTCAATGGCAGTTTCTTAAACTACAGCGCGTGTAGTTAAAGGTTAAATTACATAAAGTGCAATATGCACCATGATTATTTTTTATATTTTCCTGATTTTTAGATATTTTCCTCCAATTCCAATGTTCTTTCTGTTCAAGTTTTTGCTGCTAGCTTCCGTATTTTATTTTATTCACAAACGGTTAGTAATCGATACATTCCTGATTTTTAAAAAGTTGGGAAGCAGTTTATTATTTACTTTCACTTGCCAACCAATCAGAGCTATTTTGTTTTACTTCCCAACCTACCTCAGGTCGGGAAGTGACCACTTCCCGACCTGCAAAGTCGCATGATGGCAAGAAAAGAAACTAACAAATAATGTGCGTCAAATTAATTAAGATTATGTCAAATGTCAAGTGCAAATTTAGTGCAAGCTAACTAATCTAATTTTATTTTAGTTACTTTAAAAATGTAAGTTTTATAACAATATTGTTAATTTAGCCAGAATAATTAAAGTACAATTTCAAATATTTACCATAATTTTGTTTGACATAAACAGCAATTTGCTTATTTTTTATACTAACTTGATAAACTATTTTTTCTTTTCAAAAATGAAATAAAGCGAAAAGCAGCGTATAATTTAATACAAATTTTAATTATTTGTTATTTACCATCTGATTGTGAATAAAATAGTATACATACCTCGGTGTCAAGCTTCATTCCAGCGTCGCGCTTATAGTTGACTTCGGCGCTTAAGCGCCTCAGTCAACTAACCTAGCGCTCGGCTGTAATGAAGCATTTTTCACCTCGGCATGTAATATACTATTACAAGCCAGTAAAAAACACTAATTACAGGTTCATATAGGTCAGAAGTAGTACTTTATTAATACTGAATCGGTTTTGTGCATTATCACAATAATGCACGCAAAAAGGTTAAAATGACAAAAGTCATAATCAAGAAATTAAGAATAAATATCAATAAACAAATAATATACTCTAAGTTTTCTTAAAATATTTTAATTTCTTTAGACAATTTGAAGCGCTAAATAAAGTAATAATATAAGATTTGCAAAAAAGGCATTGGATAGTTTCAGGACTTTAATGGTAATGTCCTAAGAAGGTAAGCAAGGTTGCAATAATAATAAACACTTCAAAATATTCACTCTTAAAACTTGTTTTATGTTTGTCTAAATCTAAATAGAAACTGTTCATAAAATACTAGTTTAACGGCAAATACTAGAGTATATCTGAACGGACGTATGTAAACTGCGCTAGCGGTCAATATTTTCTTGGTCGGTAGCTTAAGAACAAGTAGTAAATTGCGCCAACGGTTGGTGAGGGGAGCTTAAGTTGTAATACAATACCCAAAGCATGGTGTATTTACTGGTAATTATAATATCATGTAATCCCCACAGTGGTGGCGCAGTTTTGTGAAGGGGCATATAAATACCGAATGCTGGAATAAAATATGTTCTAAAAATTTTTTTAAAAAACGTAACCTATAACCTACGTACAGATCTACCTTTTTGGCATCATTTCTAAGGTAATATAGAAAACTAAGTAACCCTTGTAGATTTTTGGGCGCTGAATCCAAAATCCGAATTGATTGAAAGATGGGGGAAAAATTACTAAATGCATAAGTTATTTATTGGTTTTGTACATGGAAAATATGCAAAACAATTAATCAGCAAGTGACAATCTGTTACTAAGTTAAAGCTGAGAATGTAGAACGAATGAACACCCTCGTTCACAGAACGGAAACCATAAATTCTTATATATGTCAATCATACCATCCCAACTTGCACTTGCAAACTGCAAGAGTGGAATCTTTGTAACTATACCGTTCTTGACCATATAAGTGTGTAGATGCATTTTTGCTTTATTAAAATATTAAACTATAAACTATTCTTTTATTTAAAATAATCCTCGCTACGCTACCTTTAACCCAATATTATTAATAAATTTTATTTAATCTATCTATCTATATATATAAAAATGGATGTATGTATGTATGTATGTATGTATGTTCCTTATAGACTCCTAGACCGCTTGACCAATCTTTATGAAATTTGGTGTATAAGCTAATTACGATGCTGCGAAGAAGATAGGCTACTTTAGAACGGCTTTCAACAAACTTTAATAAAATATGTGGCAAATGTTCCTTATAGACTCCTATGTTCCTTATAGACTCCTATGTTCCTTATAGACTCCTAGACCGCTTGACCAATCTTTATGAAATTTGGTGTATAAGCTAATTACGATGCTGCGAAGAAGATAGGCTACTTTAGAACGGCTTTCAACAAACTTTAATAAAATATGTGGCAAATAGTGCCTATTCATCGGATCAACAGATCGACGGATCAACGGATAATTGGATTAATTTCCCTATATAGGACATTACCCTTTCAGTACAAATGTAAAAGTTTCTGTGAACATAGAGACTACTTTGTTAGATTGTTAAACTCATCTTAGATAAAATACATTCAATGCCACCAAAAAAAGCAGCTGTTGGAAATAAATCATCAAAGGCTAAGAAACTCAGGGAAAAAAGAGCTGCTGAAACGGAGGAAGAACGTGAAGCTCGGCTTTCACAAAGCCGCAATAGAGCTTCAACGTCTAGAGCTGCTGAAATGGAGGAAGAACGTGAAGTATATAAAAGAGCTTGTGTGTATGTTTGTTCCCTATACACTTCTAGACCCTTCGACCGATTTCAACCAAATTTGGAACACATACTCAGTAGGACTTGAAAAATGTTTTAGTGCAAGAAAATGTTAAAAAAGTTGAAGGAAAAGTGACCGATTAACGAGATTCCCGTAATTTCCCCCCCCCCAAAAAGGTGCATTTCGCCAGTCTACCCCCAAATTTCGAATTTTGGATCCAAAATAGTCTAAATCGTTTGTACCTGTTTGTACCTTCATTATTTTTGTTTGTACCCATTTTGTTTTTCAGACAAATATTTTTGTTTTATTTCAATTTAAAATCCGGGGGGAGATTGTCCGGCTAAGGACATTTAGCAGAATGTCATTATTAGAAAATTTGAAATATTTCAAAATCAAAACTGGTACAAACGAAAATAAGGAAGGTACAAACGATTTAGACTATTTTGGATCCAAAATTCGAAATGGGGGGGGGGCGAAATGCACCTAAAAAGGTATTTTGAGCTTCACAAATAAATCAGCAGCGGAAAGCAAGACTGGAAATCATTGGAGTACTCAGACTAAAGCAAAGCATTATATTTATAATGAGACCCCGGGCGAAGCCGGGTATCCAGCTATAATTTATATGGCAGAACGTTCGCCGAGTCACTTGGTATATTAATTCTGAGGCGGTACGATGTTCTAGAATTTTACAAATAATTTATATGGTTCAAGTTCTGAGGCGATACGAAGTTCGCCGGGTCAGCTAGTAATTTATATGGCAGAACGTTCGCCGAGTCACTTGGTATATTAATTCTGAGGCGGTACGATGTTCTAGAATTTTACAAATAATTTATATGGTTCAAGTTCTGAGGCGATACGAAGTTCGCCGGGTCAGCTAGTTATTAATAAAGATAATAAATATTTTAATAAATATCTGCAAAATGATGACATATACATTTTAGAAAATCAAATCTGCTCATTTTCTTCGATTGATACAAAGCTATGTTGAATTGCAATGTGTTTTGTTTTTGCACGGTTTTAGTACGGATTTGCTTCTGTTGATTAATACTATCGATTTTAACATAAACCGAAACTTGCATATCTAACACAGCGTCCAAAAATGAGTAAAGGTCTGGATGAGGTGTGTGGAAATTTTTAGCAAAATAATTGTGGAAAGACTCGCATGCGTTAGTTGTTCGGAATACATATTTGATGTATTTGATGCCCAAATTTTTGGGGGAAACAGAGAGTTTTCCTGTATGTATGTCTTATCCAAATATGAAGAATATTTAAAAAGTCTCGCATCTGCAGGCATAATTAGCATTAAATCTTCAGCAAAACTTTCCGAAACTTCTGCAGGGTTTAAATACTGCAGCCCAAATGTCCATTTCAACCAATTTCCAATAAGCGAATTTTTATCTTGATATTCAGTTGCAAGTCCAAATTCTTTAAGTTTTCGGTACCAAGCTTGACTGACGTGAAAACGACACCCTATTATTTCTACATTTTGCCAAACTTTCTGTATACTATTTTGAATGGCTTGCTCAGAATCTGCAACAATCGATGTAGGTTGGAAACGTAAATTATACTTTTCATTGCAGATATTTACCAACATTTGAAAACAATTGATATACGTATTTTCTAATTTGTTCGGCAGGAGACAAAATGCCAAAATTCATTTTTAAATCCGTGAATTTTAAATAACTGTTTAAAGTATTTCGTACAAGAATTAAAAGTACCGTCCACATAAATACTCTTTACATCGCATAAACATTTCAAATTGATTTCGGATGAAAATATAACTAAATTTTGAACGCTGTCATTAACCATCAAAAAGTTCTCGCCGCGGTGTGTTGTGATATCTATGGAGTCTAATGCAGAATGAATATCCTCAATAGAAGTTGGAAGGGGGGGGGGCGTTTTTTTCTAACTTTATTGTATGCATTGCGTTTTATATTTGAAATATCAGCAACATTTATCGGAACAGATGGATTTTCCTTCAAAACAGCATTGACAATTTTAGCTGGCGGTGCATGCTTCCAACCATCTTCAAGAACTTTCCGTTTTGTAGCTACACTTATTATTTGACGATTTAATTTACTTTCATCTTCCATATGATTATGATTTAAGTTTTCTTTACTACGAATACGACTCCCAGCTTCTCCTGTAGTGTGCAACGTTGCACTACATGTTTTATCAGTACATCGCCATCTTATTTCACCTGATTGTAATGTGTTACTTTGACGGAACTTAAATCCATCAACTACCAATAACACATGTCCACGTTCGCTCACAATTTCTTGCATAATTTCTAGCCAAAAACGTTTTTAAATTATCTAATTTGCTTCTATTCTTTCTCTAATATCCTGGTTTCTGATAAGTGTGAAAATTACATTGCTTTATTTACTTATATAGACAAATTTCCAAGGATTAACAACTTAACAATACCAACATTAAGTTAAGATTGAATATTGAACAAGTCCAAATTAACTAAAAATTAGTAAAACTTTTACAGTGAGAAAATTTGGGCTAAGTGCACCTCTGTAAAAAAAAAATACTTTTGGGCAATACTAATCCTATTAACAAACAATTAATGGATTAAAATATTACAACCTTTTTTTGACTCAATTTACGGTCAACCCTAAAAATTTTTGGCGCAATTTACGGGTAGGATTAGAAAAACCCTCAACCGCTGGCGCAATTTACGGTCCCCGTATCTGAGCACACTTTCTGGTAGCAGGATACCCTTGTAGAAATCGTGGTTTGATTCCTATCTAAAATGTATGGAAAATTTTGATTTTTAAAATCCGTTTTCTCGAAAACTAATGGATAATCCGCAATATATTTTTTTAATGCTCAGAAAATTGTCTTCTTTCAAATAATAGTCTTTAGGAAAAAGTTAAATTTGTGGGCCGATTTAACTGACAGTTTCCAATAATACAGATATTATTATAGTTTTATCAGAACTGAAAATTAAGCTTGCAACGAAGGTTTGCCGTTGAATTTAGTTTAATCCACGATTAAGAAGCTGGGTTTACGAAAACTTAGAGTGAGTCAGTATAGTACATCTGAGAAAATTTTTAAGTTCATTTTGATTATCTAGAAAAAGTTATATTTACCTGTAATATTAAATTATTTAATGGTATTGGTAAGTTCTTAGTTTTAAACATTTTATATTATTTATGAGAGTACATATTAAAATAACTTTATTTTTAAAAGTTCCTGTTTAAATATTTATTTCAAATATCAAAAGGTATGTTTTTACTTTAATTTAGTTTGCATTAGAATTTTTTGAACCACATTTTATTTTTAATTTTTTTATATTTTATCTTAAATTATTACTACCTTATACAGAAAGAAATTTTTAGTTATAATAATATTGATGTTTTTGTAGGCACTAATAATAATTTGAAGCTGATTTAGTATTGGTAAGAATATAATATATTTCAAGCTAGTTTGATCTGATTATGTATCTTAATACATAAAATGCCAGCTCGCTGCTGCTCCGGCGTGTCATTTTTTACCAACCAAAAAATATATTAAAGTACCGACGACGGTACTCCCCCTGGGACGAGTTGCACATCAATCGAGTTTCCAACCAATCGGGTCTAGATGCCCGTCCGTGGACGGGCTTTCCAGCTAGTCAGATAATATATCTCGTGTTACGGAAAAAATACATAACATAAGTGGAAAATGTGTATTTTCCGGGGTCCAATAATTCCAAACAGACTCCTCCGGGAAAAACACACTTTTCTAAAAACTGATTCTATTAAAACTTGCCAAGCCAGTTGTAAAAGCTAAACTCTTAATTTTTCAACAAATTCAAATTCAATTCAATTTAAATAATCCAAATGTAGAAATCCAAATTATATTTAATTTCAAAAAAATTGAGGCCTTGAGTTTTTAATTTCTTTGTAATTTCAATTTATGGAAATTAATATTATTAAGTGAATTGTATAAATTCGATCTTCACCTTTCCAAAGAGTGTCCAAAAAAATATCAAATTTTCGTGCAAAATTGAAACAATCCAGAATGAAGTAGATTAGAAATTCACTTATTCAAATATTCCTAATTCTATTGAAAAAATTCATTGCATAATAAACATTTACCATAACCGTCGCGTCGGCATAATACGAGTATACGTATATATATACGTATATATATATAGTATACGAGTATACGTACATTTTCTGTAACATTAATTTGTAATATTAAAAAACTTCATTTACGATTATACATTGTTACACAACTACCTACCATTAATATCTCGTTTTTACTTTCAGAAACTCATGTAAGCATTGCGTTTAAAAGTTCAACATAAATAATAAATATATGGGAGTACTACTTTCTGTAATTAGCATTATTTTCGATAGTTGACAAATTCTTGTACTCTCGTTATTTATTCTTGAAATAAGTGTGGGAAAAACCAGTTGTTCGTTTTTCATAGATAAAAAATTATACCGTATTATTTAAGTTCTTAGAAAATATTACAATAATTTCAATTTCAAGATAATTTTGTAGTATTCTGTTAACTAAGTATTTTTATTATGCCTTTCACTGCCTTACCGAAATATATGGCAATAAAAGGGTACAAGGTTTAGCGGAAAGGGTGGACGTACAAAATTATTTTAATTTTGTTCCGTTTCAGCAGAATTTAAAAATTTGGTTTAATAAATTTTTCAATTTTTTTCATATTAGGTTTTGCGGTATATTACTTCGACTTTACCACTTAAATTTGTGTTAGGGAGCGTTCATAAACCACGTAGTTTGATTTTGACCTCTTTAGAACCCCTCCCTCCCATCATGTAGCTTAACGTAGCTTTTACCATAATACCCCTACCCCCCCCCCCTTAGATGGAACGTAGTTTTTTTTTTCATATAAAGTCCAGAAGACATGTTGTGTCCTGTTTAAAAGATTTCCATAACTCATTAACATCATTTTGGATTTTGGCTTTTGAAAACTCGTTGGAAAAACATTTCCGATAAGCCTCGTAAAGCATATTGTACAGGGTCATTTCACATCAATATAACACTTGAAACTTGAAGTGACACTTTAAAGAACACTAGAATAATTAAAGATGCGCTAATATTCACTTTAATAATACAAAATTAAAATTATTTTTTCGCCTAAGTCGTATAATAGTGACATAAATAATAAAAAAAATCCAAATACGGAAATAAATATCCATTTATTATGTTGTCGCTTATATTCTGCAAATTGCTTTCATAATAAATGAAGAAAACTACGTAGCTTGACTATAACTCCCCCCGTACCCTCACGTAGCCCTGCGTAGCATTCTACCTAACCCCTCCCCCCCTTGGCCAAACCACGTAGTTTATGAACGCTCCCTTAATGGTATAGAAACGGTTGATTAATTAATTTTCAGTGTTCTTGCGATCCCTTGCGTTGGTAGCTTTAACTTTCAAACAGTTTCAATTTCACTTTTAATTGCATATTGCCAAGGTAATTAGTTTTTGTATAAAAATAATTAAGCCACATTTGAAATCATCAATACCAGCTTCTCTTTATATTAGAGTTTTCAATATATTCTTTTTTTTAATATCCGACCAAAAATAAGAGTGTTTGACTGGCTTGTTATGGCTGTTTGTTTCTGGCTTCATAACTCTGCAACGGAAGGTCAAATTTTGATGTGTATTTTTGCTTTTTTTTTGAAAAATTAAGTAAACCAAACGAAAACATATTACAGGATATTATATTTGAAAGGCTGAGATAATTATAAATATGCAGTGGCGTGCCGTGACTTTTAGGACGGGGGGGGGGGGCAAAACATTCTTAGGGGCGAAAATATGTATGGATTTCAAATGAAACCTTTTTTAACACATAGGTTTTGAAAAATAAAAGTAAAAAAATAATGTACACAAGTTTTTTTTAATATTATTCTTTTATATTTTTATTATTTTTTTTTATTTTATTTTTCTAGTAACTAACTTTTTCGTTTTTTGATAGTTACTAATTTATTATAAACAATAACAATAATAAAAAAAAGACACAATTTATTATAAAAGTATGCTTCTTGTTAAATGGAGTCATTACTTCCAAAAATAGACAGGAAAAACCGATACCAATAAATAATGTTAAGGTTGGTAATAAGTATTATCTGCGTTTAATCCGGATTAATGAGCTAAGTCGAGGTTTTCTTATACTTAAACTAGAAAGGAAGCTGTATAGAAGGGCGACTGTATAGAAGCCTTAGATCTGCGGTCATCCGAGTTCCACCCTGTTTGTTTTTGTTTTTATCTGTTGATCCGTCGATCTGCTGATCCATTAATACTGTCGCAAGTCTGTTAGGAAGGTGTTTGGTACCGAAAAACATGTTCCATGTTTAATACATTAGTCGGAGACTAAAATTAGAAGGAACCCGGGGGTTTAGGGGATAGAGTCTCCTGGGCGAGGCGCAAAGCGCCGAATTTTTTTAAAGATTTAAATTTATCTAAATCTACCTCTAAATATATTAATTACCTGTTTAATTAGATTTTAAAAATCTTAATTCAAATCACTTTACTTTACTTTTGTGTACAACAAAATTTCACAATGGGTGAATGTAAACTGGGCCAAATTTAAAAAATGGTAAACTGGGCCAAAGGCACTTTTAACTAAAATTATGAAAGTAATAATCTGGGCCCAAGTCACTTTTGGCTAAAATTTTGAAAGTAATAAACTGGGCCAAAGACAAATTTAAGGTAAAAAAAGTGTGCAGGCATGGCCGTGTATTGCCATGGTTGTCTTTGTCAAATTTGACTCTGCGCTACTCCGAATTTGACAAAAACTAAACAAAAACTAAATATAAAATTCATATAAATTCGATATCGAATAACGTGTAACGATACGCTGACGTGTATCGGTTTTTGATTTTCAAACCTCATACTACAATTTTTCAAACAATAACTTTTGCTTTTGGCCCAGTTTACCATTTTTATAATTTTAGAAAAATTTGCATTGGGCCCAGTTTACCACTTTCTAGGTAGTTTTCTGGCCCAGTTTACATTACCCCTTCAAAATTACTTATTGCAGGTAAATTATTCTCAAAATAAATCCAAATTATGTAAGATGGCCAAATCGCCAGACGATGCTTAATTTTTTCTAGGTAGTACATTTTGGTTTTTCCCAAGAAACGATTTTTACGAACCGACAAAGTACCTAAGAAATATAAGCCTTTTATTTCTTTTATTAATTAAAATGGGTGTATTATTATACTTCTACGTTCCGATAATCAAATAAAAATTTTTGAATAATGGTAAAATTTTCTTCAAAGTATGTTCTGTCAATTTACGGTCATCCTGTATCTTCCCGATTACAAAAATTGGTTTATTGATGGCTTACCCCATTCTTGCTTTTAAGCTATACTAATCTGCTGCAAAAAATATTTACTAAAATTATAACAAATTCATTTTGCTCTAAATTCGTTAATATATCTACTAATTAATTTCAAATTTTCTATATTGGTAAATGAAAGATGTGCCATAAAAAGTTTAGGCTCGTCCAACTAGTGGGCATAGTTGTAAAATTAAAATTGCATTAAAAAATATCTATTGTCGCATTATTTTGGGCGTTGGGCCCTTCACGGTCACGGGCGCTCCCACGATGCGGGGTTCTGCGCACGCTAGTTCAGCCATTGATTTTGAGCATTCCGAGCATTTTTATACATTGTGTTTTTTGTAGTAGGTAAGTTTTAGGATAGGATTTAATAATAATAAAAAAATTTATGGTGAGTAAATAAATGACAGTGAAACCTTGATAGTTTATTACCGAAGTTTTACAAAGTGTTTTGCTTGGGGCACCAGGGCGGCACTACGGACAGGGGCGGAGGGGGTTCAAGCCCCCCTAGCTCACACGGCGGCACGCCACTGCAAATATGATAAAATTAATGGAAACAATGTTGTAGGAAATTAAATTTTGTACAAAAAGGTTCGGGAGATCTTTATTATAGTGTAAGCGCACGAAGCATTGCAAGTCGCAGATAATGTTATTTCTTAAAGTTCTTATATGTAATGAAATGTAGGCAAAAAAACTGTCAAGTAGATGCCAAGTAGATACTAAACATTATAATTATTAAGGTTTTTGTCACGACGACGCACGCTGTCAATGAGCAAAAACAATACAAACATAAGTGTAGCAAACTAGAAATAAATATATGCGAACATCGATTATACCTACTCGAAATAATAATATGTTGTCTGTGTAGAATTAATGACTTTTTCTGTGTTTTATTAATTCCTGTGGTAATAGTACCTTACATTATTATTGTTACAAAATACTAACGTACTTGAGTGCCGCTCGTCGCCTGCAGTAAAGTACTGCTTTAGTGACGCCTGTTTTCATTTTGTTTTATTATACTGATTAACCTCATTATTTTAATTTAAATAAATTTTCAAGTTTTCAGAAGAAACAGCATATTATAGAGCTAAGGTAGATTTTCTGACTCGTTTGTAATTTTAGACTCTCTTCTCTGCGCCGTGCTATGTTAATCCTACAAGCTCATTATAAAAAGTCTAGCAGTTGCTCAGTAGCTCCTAACCAAACAATATACTACTATTTTAATAGATTTTTTAAATGTGCGTATTTTTATAATAGTAACAAAAGTAAAATCCTTAAATATTTCTGATATGGACCTTAAAACGAACATGTTTTACATGTTCTATATTGAATAATAAGTATTTAATTTTCGTATATTATTTTATTATGTTATCATCTAAAAATAAAAAATTTGATCACTTTACTTTCATCGTCTTTTCAATCGTTGTGGTACACGTTGCCATAAAAAATTCATAAAGCTCCGACTACACATGCACAGTTGCATGTTAAGAGCAGCGCAGAAAATAATTGTATTATTGTTCTAAACATTCCTTTTTAGTCTTTCATTGACGAGTTTTGTTTACTATAATATTAATTTTATATCAATGAATTAATTGCCAAACTAAAATGTCACTTTTGGTGAAAGCAGTAATTATATTAAGGGGGGAAACACATATAAACGGTCGAAAATGACGTGGAATTTTGGGAATTTTTTCTGAAGCAACTACTTCACCAATTGTTTTCAACTTTGGAGGTTATTTTATTGGACATTCAAAGAATTGAAAAACATTTTTTTTTAATCGAAAATAATTATTTTTCAGCGGATTGCAATCAATTGTTATTGAACGAATGTTTCCTGCGATGTCAAATTGCGGGAGCTGTAGTTTCTTTGTTTTTTATAAGAAACAAAAAACTCAAAATCCATTACATTCTTTATGAAAGTACGCTGTCGATAAACCAAGAAAAAGTTAAAAAAAGTTGAATATTAATTTTCAGCGAACATTTTTATGCAAAAAATGATTGTAAATTTTTTTTTTAATAATAATGGAGGTTCATCGACAGCGTACTTTCATAAAGCATGTAATGGATTTTGAATTGTTTGATTCTGATAAAAAACAAAAAAATTACAGCTCCCGCAATTTGACATCGCAGGAAACACTCGTTCAACAACAATTGATTGCAGTCAGCTGATAAATAATTATTTTCGATTAAAAAAAAAAATGTTTTTTCATTCTTTGAAAGTCCAATAAAATAACCTCCAAAGTTGAAAGCAATTGGTGAAGTAGTTGCTTCAGAAAAAAATCCCAAAATTCTTCGTCATTTTTGAGCGTTCATATGGGTTTCCCCCCTTAAGGCAAAAAAATAGTGGACGGCACTAAAGTACTTTGGTAGAGCAACGGCACTAAAGTGTTAAGTAATAGGATAACAGTATACAGTAATATGTTAATTTAAATGTTTATATTTTTAAGTAAAAATAGTAAGTTTTATTTGAAGAAAAAAGATTAAACATTGAAAAAAAAATGTTAAAAAAAAAACAAAAAAAATTATTTTAGAATGTCAGAATAAATCTTGATTACTTTCTTTAAATTTATTTTTTTCAAATGTTCTTCACGCAAATAATAATTCAAGATTTAATTTTGTTACTTAAGGCTTTGTATTCGAAATTGTTATGTTCTAAAAAAAAAAGAAAGAGGTATTGAAAGAGAATGCGGAGTAAAGTTTAGAAAATTTGTCAATACATGAAATTTTCTTATCTACTAATCTACACAGCTATAAGGGAGCGTTCATAAACTACGTGGTTTGGCCAAGGGGGGGAGAGGTTAGGTAGAAAGCTACGCAGGGCTACGTGAGGGTACGGGGGGGGGGTTATAGTCAAGCTACGTAGTTTTCTTTATTTATTATGAAAGCAATTTGCAGAATATAAGCGACAACATAATATGAATATTTATTTCCGTATTTGGATTTTGTTTATTTATATTTTATATAGGTGCGCTATTTGTTTTAAAAACAAATATCGGTGTTATTCATTTTTTATATCAAATAATTTTTAAATAGTTTTGTTAACAGAAAACATAATATGCCTTCTGGACTTTATAGGAAAAAAAACTACGTTCCATCTAGGGGGGAGGGGGGGTAGAGGTATCATGGTAAAAGCTACGTTAAGCTACATGATGGGAGGGAGGGGTTCTAAAGAGGTCAAAATCAAACTACGTGGTTTATGAACGCTCCCTAACAAGCTCGATGAAACACAATAACATTCCTAAGCCATTTTTATAAAACTTGCAGTTCTTTAAATAAAACAAAATCGACAAGAACGAAACAAGTAGTTATTATATTATTAATTTTCATAGTGAATTATATTTTATCGTTGTGTATAAAATTCGATTTTTTTTCTATAGCAAAGGTCTAAGAAAGATCATATAAGAAAACCCACATACAAATAAAATTATTATTTTATAATATTTATTTCACAATAAGACAAATATCTATACTTTGCAAGTTCGATAGTAATTTCAGTAAAAATAAAGTATTTTATCCACTTTTGCTATTAAAGTGCTATTTTATCTATACTTTTGTGATTCCATTATCACATTTTTCTACTATTTGGAATCGAACAAACGGTACTTTAACATTTGCTATAAAAATTGTTTTTTTTTATAAAAAAATTATATTGCTGTCCGGGAACAGACTATTATCAATATCATATTGCATGATATTTTTGGCAAAATACGGAATAAAATATTTTATTAGTTTTATGCTAACCTTTATGCCCGTATTATTAGTCACAGATTAATCCGAGATTCAAGATAATCCTAGAATTGACCAGTGAAATTAATCTTGAATCTCGGATTAATCCGTGACCATTAGTACGAGCATTAATCATAACATAATCGATTGATACGTGGTTTAAGTAGTGTAACTCGATATTAACCATATCACTATTTTAGAAAACCCAAAAAAAGCACACACACTTTTCAGAACTAAAATGTTTTTAAGTTATCACAATTAAAATATACGTACACTGTAAGTATACAATATCGCAAACGTTTTCACCATACTATGGTGAGGGAGTTTTAAAACTACCGATGACAGTAGATGGAGTAGTTTAAAAAAGCACTTTTTTTGTTCGAGTACTCGAACAGCTGTTCGAGTAGTTTAAAAACACGCCCCAATGCAACTAATGATAAATAACAATGGAATCTTATCCTATATTGTTACGTAAAAAAATACTAGCGTTTTTGCGCGCCACTCAATGCGCACTTATGTCCGTACTAATAGTCACGGATCAATCCGAGACTCAAAAT
Source organism: Cantharis rufa (assembly GCA_947369205.1). Taxonomy (NCBI): domain Eukaryota; kingdom Metazoa; phylum Arthropoda; class Insecta; order Coleoptera; family Cantharidae; genus Cantharis; species Cantharis rufa. The sequence goes on from OX376303.1 coordinate 37,013,646, forward strand.
AATCCTAGAATTTACTAATGAGATTACTGGAATTTAAACCGTATCGCAGCAACAGGTGTTATTTCGAGAATTGATCTCGATACTCGCATCAATCCATGACTATTATGCCCGTACTTATAGTCACGGATCAATCCGAGACTCAAAATGATCCTAGAATTTACCAATGAGATTACTGGAATTTAGACCGTATCGTAGCAACAGCTGTTATTTCGAGAATTAATCTCGATTCTCGGTTCAATCCACGACTATAAGTACGGGCATTAGTACGGGCATAAGTATGGGCATTGGTATGGGCATAAGTGTTTATTTGACTGCACTTGACAAATTAGTAAAAAAATGTAAAAACTTTGTGGGAATTCAAAAGTTTTCAGCTAAAATCTCTAATAAATAAAGAAATTAAGCAATCGTTTTGGTTCTTGAGTTTATTAAACTTTTTTATAAATTAAAGAACTTATAGTATCTACATAGTAAAACTATTACGCGGTTTTTGTGAGATAGATTTTTAAACATATTTTTTATTGGCAGTCGTATAATTTTATCGAAAGTATAAAGTTTGAGGTTATGAGTTAAATGTTTTGACTACCAAGACACTTAAATTACGATCGTCTTAACTTCCTTTCTTAAATCGACATCAACATGGCTTATTGCGAGGTTAAATTCTGTTACATTGCGTGTTTAATTTAACCGTTGAGACTGCAATTAAAATAATTATTAATTTTATGAGTTTAATGTCACTTACTATTTAGTAATTTAATTATGTATACATAAAGTTGAATAAACATATTAAAAATCGATTTTTAGATATTCGGCTCAAAACGATTTGAATGACATACCAAATAATCTTAATCGTTGATATCTATCTAATAGTGGATTAGAAACCTATAATATTAATGACTGGCGTATTACTACGTTATTATATATTGCATTAAGTGTGTAGGTATTTCGGAATTCAAGAGCACAATCTTTTTGTATTTTTTAAATCTATATTTCGTCATTGATTAAAAAGCTTAAGTATTTAATCAATGATTCGGTCCTTGCTGAACTGGAGTATAGAATAGTAGATATTACATACAATTTGCAATATTATGTTTCTAGTACAGTACTATTATTAAATTTGAAAATGGCAAAACGGATTGAAAAGTTAGTTTCATTAGCACAGGTAAACAGTCATAAGAAATGCCCAAATCCGCCATAATTTAACAAAACTTCCTTATGCATCGTCCACCAGGCCCGTGGCCAGGATTTCATTTTGGGGTGGGGGGGGACTCATAAAAACCTTTTGTAAAAAGTAACATTTTCAGCGAATCCCCTTCCGGGAATTTTTATTATTACAAACAATTGTTGCTTTTTGTAACATTTCGGGGAGGAGAGGGAGGGCACGTGCCCCCAGGTGCCCACCCCCCTGGCTGCGGGCCTGTCGTCCTCCATCTTGAAAAACAGATAATCTTCGATATCTCGGCTCCTACTGGTTGGATATTTTTTTTTAGTTTTGTAGATAAAGATATTGTTTACAACTTTTGTTTAAAGTACTTTTTGGTAACTGTGAAATAAAAATGGTTTATTCATACGATCACGAATGTTTATTTTCAATTGTGGTGAATAATTGACTTAATTATAAATTGGAAGCCAGCTGATGAGATATCGAGAATTAGCTATTTTTCAAGATGGCGAACTATGCACAAAGAAATATTGTTGGATTATGGTTGAATTGTTCATTACTTGCTGACCATTTTCTTGTCTTAACAAAATTGGATTTTCAATCCGTTTTGTTGATACTTTTTATATTTTTAAAAGCTACTTTTTGATGCAATTTTATTGGGACTACTCGTTCATTGTAGTTAAAAGTTATAGATCTTTTATGCATAATTCAATTTAAATACTACATTAAACTTTCTGGAAATTGTGATGACATGCTACTAAAAAAATTATTTTGAAAATTATTATTAAATTAAAAATTAACTAGATAAACAAACAATAAAATTTTAATAGTTATATAACTTTGGTCTAAGTATTGTCTTATTTAGAATTTTTTCGTCTATTTTATTCGCGAGAATATTATTATTGTTTAAAATATAACTAAACCTAAAAGAAAAGCTGAAATGGAAAATATTTGAATTACCGTTATTATCACCATAAAAGTCAAGTAATAGGTACTTACATACAACGATAAAACTCGTATTATATATGTAAGTTATTGATCTCTGAAATTCATTCATAGTGAATGCAAAAATAACCTCTTAAAACTGAAAACGAAATTTTAATCAAGAATAGTAAGTTACCTTGAACTAATAATTTCTGAAATTATAAAAGTAATAAGATCTTGATAATATTATAAATAGAAGAAAACGAAAAATTTACATATTTAACGCAACAAAAACAACCAAATACGTCAGGCAACATTAATATTCAACGATTCCTATTACGCAATTTTGAAATCCATTTTTGGCTAAAGACATTTTTTTTATTTTAACTGATTGCAACTATAACTATGATTGTATCATACATAAATATTAATATACTATAAGTACTCGCAGTGCCCATTTTTGGTTCTAGTAGGCCCTAGGCCCATATACCTTCTGGGGCCCCCTCGTAGGATTAGGAAATTATTATTTTTATTGAAATAGGAAATTAGAAAAATAGCGGCGTAGGCGAAAAACAAGTTTTTGTGTCACAAGTTCACAAAAATTATAATATTAATTTAACTCGAAATTCATTTATACAGGGTGTCCCCGTGATGGTGGAGAACCTTTGAGGTGGTGATAAAGGACACTTTTCTAAGACAAATTTTAAAATAAATTTTTGTCTAAGTCCAAGCCCTTGGGGGTACCTCACTTTAAACCAATTTTTGAATTTCTGATTTAATACGGTCATAGCTCCCATATTATTTTTTTTTAAGTTTAATGAATTAGAAAATTTTTAAAGATCATTCACTTATCTATAAAATAGGTTCGACTCCTTACGTCTATAATCAACGGATTTCGAGTTATAAATTAAATTAAGGAAAAAAATTTTTTTAAATATTTAGGCTTTATTATTTTTATTTTTCTTGCAAACTCCGTCTCTTAAACAAAATCTCTTAAACAAATCTCATAAACAAAACGTCTTAGAAAAAAACTAATGACCTAAACCGGATAGGAAATTTAACGGGCTACAACTTTGGTCAAATGAAATTTTTTGAGAAACCAACCGTTTTCACAGAAATTTTGAAAATAGTGAACAAGGTGTAGGTGAAAAAATAATAAATTCACAAAATTTATTTTAATAAATTTTCAAAATTTATTTTAATAAATTTTCAAAATGGCCTCCCTCATTTTCAACACACAGGCGTGCTCTTTTCAAAAGGCGTTGCACGGTATTATTTATAATGGTACTTCTTTCGGTAAGTTCTGTTACATCTATCTGCATTCTTTCGCATTTAATTTATATTTTTTTACCTACACTTTGTTCATTATTTTCAGAATTTCTGAGAAAACGGTAGGTCTTCCAAAATTAATTATTTGACCAAAGTGTAGCCCGTTAAATTTCCTATCCGTTTTGGGCCATCAGCCATCAACTAAGACGTTTCGTTTAAAAGATACGGGGTTTGCAAGAAAAGTCAAAAAAAAATAAAACCTGAATTTTTTTAAGAATTTCTTCCTTTAATTTAATTTAATACTCGAAATCCGTTGATTCTAGGCAATAAGGGGAGATAACCTAGTTTGTAGATAAAGGAATGATCTTTAAGCAAGTTCTAATCCATTAAGCTTAAAAAATCAATAATATAGGAGCTATGGCTGTTTGAAATCAGAAATTCAAAAATTTGCTTTAAAGAGTAAAGGGTTTGGACTTGGAACAAAGTTTTATTTGAAAATTTGTCTTAGAAAAGTGTCCATTATCATTTATCACCACCTCAAAGGTTCTCCACGGTCACGGAAACACCCTGTATATCTACTAATTAATTTCAAATTTTCGATATTAGTAAATGAAAGATATACCATATCCCATAGATATACCGATACCATCTTAATACATAAAATCCCAGCACTCTGCTGCTCCGGCTCCGGCTCCAGCGTGTCATTTTTTGGTAAAAAAAAAAAATCTGATTGGTCGAATTTTTTTACCAACAGAAAAATATATTAAAGTACCGACGACGGTACTTCCCCTGGGACGAGTTTCCAACCAATCGGGTCTAGATGCCCGTCCGTGGACGGGCTTTCTGCTAGTCATATCATAACATGCCGGAGAGTTCAACTAGAGAGCTTAGTTTTTTAGTTTTTAGAAAGTTTAGTTCTTTAAAATTAAAATTAGGTGTAAAAAAATGTTTGTCGCGCTATTTGAGCGTTGGGCCTTGGACCCTTTACGGTAACGCGGGATCTTCCGCGATGCGGAGTTCTACGCATGCTAGTACCGGCACTGGATATGGGTAAGGCAAAATTGTACTGATGTAACAAATTGAAGATAATAAAAATTATTTTTTCATTCATTAATTAAACAGGGCTGTTACAGGCTGTTAGTGTGTTGTCAACAGATATTTTTAAATATAACTTTTTAATTGCTATATAAAACATTAAACTGTTGTTTTAAACAGTTACAGTTGGGTCAAGCAGGGGGCCCCTCTAACTGGGGGGCCCCAGGCCCGGGCCTATGTGGCCTTATGATAAAAAAGACCCTGAGTACTCGTGCAGTAGTAATACACGCAGAAAGTATAGTTATTGGTGACTGGCAACATAATATTCAACATATTATATAGGGGAGAGATGGGTAATGGCATGCACCTAAGCGAGATAATTATGTTATAAACCAAGGTGTGCATTTTTGTGCATTATTAAATGTTAAAACATGCCACAATAATAGATTACCAAAATATTAGGTGTACAACTTTGCTTCTGCCCTTTTTCGTTAGGTGACTTAAGCGATAATAGTGTTGGTCGAAATAGGCAGATTAAAAATATTAAATAGTAAACTTGGACATCTGTCATCATAATGACAGCGCCACATTAGTAAGTTTGGGTTTACACAATAAATTTATTCTCGATCGGAGATGTCAGTTTTCGAGCCAAACTCTCGTCATTTGCGGGAAGTTTTGATTTTTTGTTTTCATTTAAAGAAAACTGCGGCCGACGCTCGTCGAATGCTTTCAAATACTTATGGTGAGTCTGTTCTTAGTAAAAGAACATGTCGTGAATGGTTTCAATACTTCGAGAGCGTTGAATTTGATGTTGAGGACCGGCATGGCGGTGGAAGAGAAAAAACTTGCAAAGATTACGAACTGAAGACATTATTCGATGAAGACTTGCGCCAAACGCAAGAAGAATTGGTAAAATCATTAGCAGTGATTCAATAAGCCATTTCAAAACACCTCCAAGTCATGAGAATAATTCAGAAGCAAGGAAATTAGGTTCTATACGAGTTGAAGCCAAGAGATGTTGAACGTCGTTTTTTTGCTTGTGAACAGCTGCTTTTTTTGCTTGTGACTGGCGACGAAAAATGGGTTCACAACGATAATCCTAAGTGCAGAAAATTTTGGGGAATGCCCGGAGATGTCTTCACTTCGACGGTCAGACTGAATATCCACGGTGCAAAGGTTATGATCGGCATTTGGTGGGACCAACTCGATGTGATATATCACGAGCTGTTAAAACCGAGTGAAGCCATCACAGGGGATTAGTATCGAACGCAATTGATATGTTTGAGCCGAGCATTGAAAGAGAAATTGTCACAGTACCAAGAGAGACACGATCAAGTTATCCTATAGCAAGATAATGCCCGACCACATAATATCTCAATATAGATCAAGACATACTTCAAAATGCTAAAATGGGAGGTTTTACTCTACCCGCCGTACACTCCAGACATTGACTATCATTTATTTAGATCGATGGCACACGGCCTGGCTGATGAGCATTTCTGCTCTTATGAAGAAGTCCAAAAGTGGATCGATTCATGGATCTCCTCAAAAGGTGCATCGTTTTTTCAGGATAGTATCCGACAATTGCCAAAAAGATGGACAAAAGTGGTAGCTAGTGACGGACACTACTTTGAATCATGAATATGTAATCACTTTTTAATAATAAAACTTCAAACTTTGGAATAAAACAGCGGAAGCAAAGTTGTACACATAATAAAATATTTTAAATGAAACATAATAATTAGCTATTTATAATAATTCTACAAAATAGTTAACAAAATAATCCAATAAAAAAAGATAATATAAAAATTGAAAACAAAAACGGTTGCCAGCAACATAACAAATTTAGAAAAATTAAAAAGACAATATTTGTCAGGAAAGTTTGCGATTTTGTATTATTTTTTTATGTTCAAATGTTTGGGCATCGAAGGCATTTTAAGTTATAGATAAAAATTAGAATGTTAAAATCTGCGGATTTTAATGCTTCCCATAGCAGATATGTATTTGAATACTTTTACTGTTGCGAATTAAAAAAAACTCGAATTTCCTTCAAAAACAGTCAACAATAATTTTTTATATTTCTTATTATTTTTGGAAACGGCTTGAGTGTCAAGATACTGAGTTCTTTTTTAAAAGATGGGGGAAGATAACAGCAGAACCGGGGGTTTTTTTAGTTACAAGGGCTCGCGTATAAACTCCTGTTTATAAACAAAAATCGAATGCAATATCACAATAGAAATATCGCAAAAGCAACAATAAATCAGGTACCTTAGCAAGTGTTTAATTTGGATAAATTCAAAACTAAGAAGTAAAAATATTAATTTTTGGGTACAAAACAAATGGATATTGATCTTTTATTCTTTAATTAATTGGTGACCTGGTTCGGCTAAGTGCATTTCTGAAATCAAATATTTTATGATTGCTTTAAAAATTGAAAATGTTCTTCAGTTGGGAAGAGCGGGAATATTCATGATATTTGAGTTGCTATCAATATAAACCTGTTTAAAATACATATTATTTTATAATTTATAATATTTACTTATTGTTATTTACTCGGTACATAATGCTATAATATTTAATTTTTCTTTCATAAATTTGTGCAATGTTTTTTTATTAGATACATATTATTATTATCTTTTCATTATTTATTACTTACCCAATTGTATTTCAAATTTATTCCAAAATAACTTAAATTTATTATAAAAAAGATAAATATTATGATCGATTAAGAAGATTTATATTAAAAGAAGTGCATTTCAAATATTTAAAAGAACCGAAAATAAACGACATTGAGTATAAATTAAATTGAAGGTTAACCACAAATTCAAGCGTCGACGTCGTGACGCTGTTCAGTCTAGAGCAGAACTAACAACGAGTTTTTAGTAAGTACGACCGTTTAGAATACTAAAAAATCAATACACTAGTAATAACAAACAGTGTAATACACTATTTATTTATATAATATTTTTATATAATTTGTACTGTAAGAAAAACGTAGTTTAACAAATAAACTATACAGGGTGGATCAATAGTTTGGATTTCTCTGACTTGGACGCCGACAGTTCTGATGCTGATATTGCAAATTTTGTTGTCTAATTTATAAACACAATTGTAGATAACTACTTTTTTTTTTAATGCAAATATAATATAATCTAACCACTTTTATAATATTTTATTTTTGACTAGTTTCGGTGATTTAAATTTTCACCATGGTCACAAATATTAAGGTTTAAAAATATTTAAAATAATTAAAAAAAAAAAAAAAGTAGTTAATATGAAGTACCACTATATGTATCTGCAAAGAAACTATTCAACAATTGTAGATGTTTAGCCTAATTGTAGCTAAGAGAAGGAAGTTTATTAGAAAGCGGTTACCTTTTTGTTTAATTCACAAATTACTTGAAGTTATTAAAAAAATATTTTGTGCTTATTTATTTAACAATATGCTGATGGGTTGAATATATAGGGTCTACCAATAAGAGTGATAGAACCTTAGATAGGTATTGCCGCCATGTTATAAATGACATTGATGTCTGTCACAGTGTATTTTATTCAGTAATGCTCACCATTTCATCATGACAAGACTGACTCCGCAAGAACGTTTGCAAATCGTAAAATTATATTACCAAAGTGGGAGCTCTGTTCGAGCTACGTTCAGAGCATTACACGAATTTTAATAAACTTCGTTAATAAGGAGAATATCCGTTACTGGGCAGAAATAAATCAACAGATGGTCCATGACAGTGACTTGCATCCAAAAACAGTTACAGTTTGGTGCGATTTGTGGTCCGGAGGCATCATTGGACCTTACTTCTTTGAAAATGAGCAGCGAGAAGCTGTCAGATGTTAACAAACTTTGTGTGGCCACAATTGGATGAAATGGATCTGTGAGAGATGTGGTTTCAACAGGACAACACAACATGCCACATTTCGAACGAAACAATCGACTTATTGAAAGAAAAGTTCGGGGAGTCGATCATCTCAAAAAGTTCGTAAAATTAGACTATTGTCAACTGGCCAAGCGATCGTCTGAGTTAACTCCGCTGGACTTCTTTCTTTGGGGCTACGTAAAGTCATTAGTTTACGCTAATAAACCGCAAAGAAAGCCAACATCGAGCGAGTAATTCTTGGTATTCAGCCAGCCTTACTTGGAAAAGTCATCGAAAGTTGGACCCATAGAATGCGTGTGTGCAAACGATCAAGAGGTGAGTATTTAAAGAATATTTTTTTCAAAACATAAATGGTATGAACTGAGCTTCAAATAAATACCAATAAATCCATTGTATCTTACACGGATGAGTTACAATTAAAAAAACAAGTTCTATCGTTCTTATTGGTAGACCCTATATTACTCGAATCACTGTCATTTGGCCTAAATTTATTTGCCCGAATTCTATTGGCCGACAGCGAATTCTATTGGCCGACAGATTACTTGGCCGACCAGTTTTTGGCCGACATTTTATTTTTCGGAAAATAAATAAATATTTAAATAAATTATATTGCTTTATTTGAGTCATACTCTAAAAATACATAATATACATAATATGAAGTATTTAATACAAATCAACGAAATATTTCTAAGATCCGTCTGCTTTAAACTGAAGGTTATAACTTATGAGCAATGCCACGAAGGAAGTCGTCTGGAGTTTTGTTGGGGAAATCTACGACAAGTCCTTTGAGCCTGTCCGCCAGTTTGACGTACTTTTTCTTGGGAGGATTGGGCTTGTAGCCTGCAATATACTGAACAGGGCTGAATTCAACATTACCTTTGGCCAATTTATATGCATGCTTTTTTCTCTTGCAATTAGATACAGAGACTCTGGGATTGGTCATAGAGAACCTTATACTCAAAGTAAGTTTACTTACTTTTTTTGTAATTAGATGGTGTTACTAATAATTAAAATAATTAAATTTAGTAAATAGTAATGCCATCTATTTACCGGGGAAAGAAGTAAGTGGACTTACTTTGAGAATGAGGTCAATCCCAGAGTCTTTTTTTAAATATTATAAAATAAACATATCTTCCTTAATTTCACTTTTAACGTTAATAGATACCGAAAATTCCTTTGACCCGATTCAATCTATAGCTTCTCATTGGATAACAATTAATCAAACGTATGATTATTGTGGGAGGGGGGAAGAATAAATGTCCTTATTTTTTCTTATTATGGTATGGAGGAAGCCTAGAAGCAAAAAAAATGTTTTACGTAATACGTGAACGGCCCCTAAGCACATCAAATATTGGTATAAATGATTGCCGCCAAATAACTGTCAGCCAAATGACTGTCGGCAAAAGAATGTCGGCCAAATGAGTGTCGGCCAAATAATCTGTCGGCCAAAAACTGGTCGGCCAGATAATCTGTCGGTCAAATGATTGTCGGCCAAAAAAATTCGACCAAATGACTGAATACCATATTACCCATATATAAATTCACGAACCAAATTAAAAATTTTGTAAAATAATCATTAATTTGTATTTGTTATTAAATCTTTTCTTAAGCAACTCTAATGCCCGGTTTCTCCATTGCGTCTTAAGTTCCATGTAGAGCTTAAGCTACAGCTTAATCTCTAACTGTTGCTTAATTCGCTGCACCATCAAAGCTCAGCACCTGTTATATCTCAAGCTCGACCTTAAATGTAAGGTGCCGATTTCGGCGACTTAAGGCGTGGATTACAACGTTTTAAACACTAACATAAATTGTGTAGATGTGGTAGATCTCGATAGAGTGGACATTATTGATAATGTTGAAGAGATTCAAGTAATCAGAATTTCTAAGAAAATTTATAATCTATTTGATTGCTTTAATTATTATTTCGATGAGGAAAGCAGGAAATCATATTGAAAGCATCAGATCATCGCTGGGGGTAAAAAACAAATCTTTAGACCTGTTCTGTAGGTCTCGATCCTATCTTTCGAGGCGTTGTTTCGTGCTTCCTGCTCCATATTACTCCATTGTTTCCTGAGCGAAAAAATTTCCCTATAAACTTTGTTTCTTAAATTAAATACATTTTTAATTGTGAGCCATGTCTCTTCCTTTCCTTGGTTGGCCGTACCATTATTTTTGTTTATTTTCAAGCACTTTTTTATGACAACTTACTAATTCCGTTAAAAACTGCTTCTCATCGGCAGAATAATTAACCCTTTTTGGAAAATCTTTTGGCATTGTATCAGTATAAATTTATAACATTAACAATTTGATAATGGAAAAATCTGTTTTGTTGTCACTGTCATTTGCAATTTGGCAGATTTTGTGCTGTTGCCAAATTGACTTCAGCTAAGCAATTGCCCAGATAGGGCGACGTATTTATAAAAATTTTAGAATGTTAAAATAGCTTTAAAATACCTTTAAAATGCAGGCGTCATAAAACACCAATTGCAAATGTTCATTTGTCTACATTACATTGTAAGGTTTTCATTGGTTGTTTAACTTTAATGAGCGTTTTAGTTAAAATAGGTTTAAAACACTCTTTAAGTATTTTTGCTTAGGGAGCTGGAGAGAATGGAGTTGTCATCCGCGTAGAGACCGTTGACGACTCTCTCCGATCTGGGGAGGTCTCTTGTGTAGACGCAGAATAGGGTGGGTGCCAGAATTGACCCTTGAGGCACCCCTTTTTTTCCATTCTCTCCAGCTCCCTAAGCATACAGATTGCAGCAAGACGTATACAGGAAGCCGTTCTCGACCTGGAAGAATGGTATAGCACCTGGCGTATTGAGGTAAACGCCGAGAAGAGCTCAGCGGTCATGTACTCCAGACGCTTACGCTCGGTCCCGCAAGACATCTTTATGTTCGGCAAGAAGATTCCGTGGGTCAGCTCCACAAAGTACCTAGGAGTAACACTCGATAAGTCCCTTTCATGGGTGAAGCACATCAACACGATCAACACCAACACTCGAATGGCCATCAAGGCTCTGGCTCCAATCATCGGGAAGTACAGTCCACTTGAGGTCGATTCGAAATTAAGACTTTACAAATCGCTCATCAGACCAGTCATCACCTACGCAGCCCCGGCGTGGGCATTCGCATCCAAGACTCAAATGCACCGGCTCCAGGGCATTCAAAACATCTGTCTGCGCAACGCAACAGGTGCTTACCCTGCGCAACCGATCAAATACCTCCACTCCGAAACCAAGGTCGCATACCTCAAAGAGTTCATTCAGTCGCTAACCGAGAAGATGTACCTAAGATGCCAAGATTCAGGTAATCCTCTAGTTTCAGCTCTAGGACAATACGGGTCTCAAGACTACATTAAATACAAAAGGCCAATGAGCATCCTAGCTCCATCCCCCTAAAGAAGACCAATCATCAATCAACGTTCCAGTGACTCTTCAAGTATTTTGTAACCAACCTCCTAGGTAAGGAAACTAGACTGTAAAGTTTCATCGACCGACGTGAGTTGGATTTGCTCCTTTTTAATTTGTTAGTCTTTTCATTTATTTCTTTTCTCTTAATTTTCTCATTATTATTGTATCTCTTTTTCATTTATACTATTTTGTAACTTACTTATGACTTGTGTTTTTACCGAGCTAGTAACAACGAGGCTTTATATAATATATAAGCCTTGTGGATACGAAACTCGGACCGATCTTTTTTTGTACATAATCCGATGTTAGTATTTGTATTTTTTTGACGGTCCAATAAATATATTTTGATCTGGTGTGCTTGGTACGGTCCTGGTAACTTCGTGATGACCATAAGATCGTGACTTGGTCAATTTAATCAAGAAATTTCAAGATAGTGAAAAGTATTTGGTGGGTACGGCCACCTAGAAAATATTTCGTGAATACGGCCCGTAGTTGGACTTACAAGAATTTTATGTAGATGAAGATATTTATGTAGATGAAGATATTCGTAAAAGGTAATTTTCATTTTCAAAAGTCAGACTCCTCATTTATTTTATTTTATTTTATTTTAAATTTTTATTACTGCTTTTATTTCAGTTCTTAGTCAGTTTTTATTTTTACAGGATAGCTCTTTTATTTAAATTTGTTTACATCGTTGTTTTATTTTTCCTACCCCTTTTTTCATTTTCCTTATTTCCTTTTAATTTAATTTATCTATTCATGACACGGCTCGATGCCACATTCGGGTTCAGCAATCCCCAAAATTGCCCACGTCATTTAATTAATCATTCATCAGATGTAGGAGATTAGGGCAGCAGTCGCATGCTGCCGCATGCTCCAATTTGTCACTTTTTCAGTTTCAGTTTCAGTTTAAGTATTTTTATGAATACAGGAGTTAGTGTTATCAATTCACCACAGCTAACTAAATTTCTCTCAAAAGTGATATCATAGCAACATAGATATCACCACAGTCACAGCCAAAGTTGTTACTAGCCCGGTATTAAAACAATACCGTATAAAAATAATAGTGACATATAAGTCACTAGATACTTGTAGGGCAACTGATTGTAGACAGACTGTAGGGAATAGTAGAGTAATAAGTACTGATAAGTCTAAAGATTGATTTATGCAAAAAACGTTATGTAACGCCTCGAGTCACGAGCTGATTGATCCAGCATGAAAGATAAACTGGTTACTGTCAGGGAATTGCCACCAAGAATTTGGCTTTGATTTTTTTTCTATTGGAAAGAGGACAATTTTCTGAGAATTTTGAGACCGCACTTCGATGCGGATTATCCAGTAGTTTTCGAATAAACGGCATTTGAAAATCAAAATTTTACATGCATTTTAGACAGGGAAATGCATTAACATAAAAGTTCTATTGACGGTGCGTGCGTTCTGATATAGTCTTAGTGTTGGCAGTCAGACGCGATTGTGACCCGGTCGGGAGAACACCGACCGTTGCTAACGAGTTTCACACCTTACGAGTTTCACCCCTTTCGAGTTGCACCTTTGGCGTGGTGGTGCGACCTAGAGGGATGTTTTTAGCGAGTCAGCGTTCAGCGAGTCAGAGTCAGCGAGTCAACCAAGGCACTCGAGATTCTAACCTAAAAACGAGTTCTGCGTTTACTTTTTTAAATTATTGCATAATGTTGCGTAATACACCCGATGTACATCCGACAATGTCACAATCGCGTCTGACTGCCAATACTAAGACTATATCAGAACGCACGCACCGTCAATAGAACTTTTATGTTATTGATTTCCCTATCTAAAATGCATGTAAAATTTTGATTTTCAAAAGCCGTTTTCTCGAAAACTAATGGATAATCCGCAAAATTTCTTTTTTTATTATACACAGAAAATTGTCCTCTTTCCTATAGTGTAGGTGTCGAGGCTCAATTTTTGGTGGCAATTCCCTGACAGTTCCCGATAAACTAACAAGAATATTTAAACGTGACGTTGCAAATAAAACAATTTTTGTGTTTAATTATGCTTATGTACACTTGCGGTTTTCTCGGACTCAGTTGCTTTCAGCTTTTTTTAGTTTATTAGAGTAAACTGCCATGAAAACCTTTTATTTGGTCATAGGGGTGGCACGTTGTGCTATTCACGAAGGCAACCGCCACTAACAAAACGTCCGGTTTCTCCATCGCATCTTAAGCTCTTGCCTGACTAAAGTCTAACAGCGTCTAAGCTACCTGAGGCCTGAGTCGAGTTGCACCAAAATGTTATTACGTCGCCCTATCTGGACAATTGCTTAGCTGACAGTCAATTTGGCAACAGCACAAAATCTGTCAAATTGCAAGTTACAGTGACAAATATCCAAAAAGGGTTAATTATTCTGCCGATGAGAAGCAGCTTTTAACCGAATTAGTAAGTTGTCATAAAAAAGTGCTTGAAAATAAACAAAAATAATGGTACGGCCAACCAAGGAAAGGAAGAGACATGGCTCACAATTAAAAATGTATTTAATTTAAGAAACAAAGTTTATAGGGAAATTTTTTCGCTCAGGAAACAATGGAGTAATATGGAGCAGGAAGCACGAAACAACGCCTCGAAAGATAGGATCGAGACCTACAGAACAGGTCTAAAGATTTGTTTTTTACCCCCAGCGATGATCTGATGCTTTCCTGCTTTCCTCATCAGAATAATGATTAAAGAAATCAAACAGATTATAATTTTTTTTTTAGAAATTCTGATTACTTGAATCTCTATAACAATGTCCACTCTATCCAGATCTACCATCTACCACATCTACGCAATTCATGTTCATGTTTAAAACACAACACTTCCGTTCGACTAAATAATTATCAACAACTGATATAATAAGTTGTAATCCACGCTTTAAGTCGCCGAAAGCGGCACCTTACATTTAAGGTCGAGCTTGAGATATAACCGGTGCTGAGCTTTGATGGTGCAACGATTTAAGCAACAGTTGGAACTTAATCTGCAGCTTAAGCTTTACATGGAACTTAAGACGCAATGGAGAAACCGGGCATAGTAAAGAGTAGCTAAAACTTCAAAAGTATTAAACAAAAAAATACAAAATAAAAATGAAAATGCATTAATTTAATCTAGTGCCACCAAGCTAAAAAAAACCCAGGAAAATATGTCAACTAATTTGATAAAAATTTGAATGAACCAATAATAATAAACATCGAGTTATTTCTCAAGTACATTCTGTTGTAAAAGTTACAAAGCAATGTGTGTCAATTGTCATTGTGCTAGTTTTTTGTCTTGTTCGTTTTCGTGTTATTCATATTTGAGCTTTATTGTCAACAGAAAAGTGTTCTTTTTAGAACAAATCTTCATAGCTATATTTATAAATAAATTTAATTAAACATTATTATTTGTTAAGTACTTTTTTTTAGGTTAGAATGCACTTTAATTTTCTTTTGAGTGTACATAATTAAATACACCAGCGCCAGCCACGCCTCTTCAGAGCTTTTCTTAGTGTGGTCGAACTGTAGCTGTTTTTCGTTATCTGGGAAAAATTGATTTTACAAAAAATAATTACAAAGGCTTCCAATAAGTTATTAATTGCGTGTGCGAATAACAAAGTAACAATAAAATTAAAATAAATAAATTTTAAGTAAATGAATGTAGTTTTTCCTTCTTCCAATTTTTTTTTCTATGTGTGTAATTTTAATAAGATAAGCAAAAAAATGTATAATGCTTCCGAATATAGGATTGCTTTCCGGCTATGAAGCAATTATACATTTCTTTCTTGCCGGTGCTGGAACAACTCTTTCTATACGACTATCATAGAATGTGGGCATTCTGATTCTATTTTTAAATACAGAATATCTACATTCTTTCTTTTTTTTATTCTCACACCGATATCGGTGCGAGAATAATTATTCTCACACAGATTAGACCAATTAGAGCAAAGAATAGACTACTATTTGAAGTGACATCTATTACCAAATTTTTGAACTCAATTTATTTACACATCAACAAAAATCAAGTTTGTCAAATGAGTAAACTTTTTTGCGTGCGATCGATCTGAATTTTTGCACATATTTTCCTACCGATAATTCACAGGGGATGTGTACGAGGGGAAACAATTTTTTGCTCAGTTTTTCGATATCTAGCGCCGTTCTTGAGTTATTGCTGCGTTTCCGCCAAACAAACTTGAATTAGCAATAACTCGAAAACGGCGTTAGATATCGAAAAACTGAGCAAAAACTTCTCCCCTCCCTCGCCTCAACTCCCCTTTCTTTGAATTAACGGTAGGAAAGCATGTGCAAAAATTCAGATCGATCGCGCACAAATAAATGTTCTCATTTTTTCAAATTCTAATTACGGTCAAAACTTATACAGCTTATTATTTTAATAGTCGTATAGAAAGTATAGTCTGAAACACGTTTGGAATGGCTATTCCGCACTCGTAAACCGTCACCCTCGCCTATCGGCTCGGGTGACAAACTTTTCCCTCGTGCGGAATATGCCTAATTCCAAACTTGTTTCAGAATATACTATTCTGCCTGATTGCCGACACTGGCAATGGAGACAGTTCCTGATATAACAACAAGTCTACATAACCTAATTTAAAAGCTGTACATTATTCTTATAAGTATGGTGTATACCGGCGTATAAAAATTAATTAGTTTCCATTATAAATTATTTTAATAGGTCTCTTTGTTATTGGTAAGATGTTTTGTACTTGTCATAACTTTTACGACAAAATTTATTTAGCTAAAAACAATTCTGATATTTATCTATGCTTTTTTTTGTATTTCAGAATTATTGAAAACACGTTTGCTTAAAAATGGAGAATGCTGGTGTTAGCAACTTGAAAAAAAAGGAAAGAACGGAGGACGTGTTACTTACAGAGCATTGTAATTTCAAGTCTTTGTCTCTAAAAGAATCAGTTTTGAAAGGTTTAACCGAAACGAAATTTTATATACCATCACCAATTCAAGCAAAAGCAATTCCTCTTGGAAGATGTGGATTAGGTATAAAAAATTAATTTTATTAATAATTCTATTTTGCATATGAAATGTTTGTGTTATCAATTTTGCGGCAAAATTATTTGATACATCGATGTTAGAAATTTATCTTTGGTTAGTACATATCTCATAATATCTAGATGAATTTTGCAATTATCTAGTGTAGGTACTTATTTGTACTCAAAAGTAGAGGTTAAAGTAAATTTAATTTTAGTGAAACGTTCACTGTCGAGCATAATAATTAATGCTCATGCTTATTTGACGATACTTGTTTATGATGCTTTTGTGTAATTGCATAACTACCTATTGGTAGAATTTCTGTTTTTGGTTAGCATCACTCGAGAACCTTTAAGTTCGTGGTATCACTGAATGCAAATCAAGGTTATTTCACTATTTTGATAATAAATTATCTTAATAGAAAATACTATTATAAATAAAAATAATAGATAACAAAACCTGCACATTTTAAAATAATGCCAGCATTCTTTAGTTTAGCCTCATCTGTCTAATTTATAAAATTATTCAGGTTATCTATGAAATTCTATAATATTCAATATTGTTGCAATTTGCTGCAGTAAAAGTATCGTTTCAAAAAATATTGTAGTTAAAATCTACCGTAGACATGTCACTGCAACTCTTAAGGTTTGACTTGCTAGAAACTTGCAGCACTGCAGAACCTTGATATAGTTTATAATATAAGTTAAAGTAATATACAATGAGTTGGACAACTGCTAGGTATTTAAAAGTTAGTGTGCATCCACCTAGCGGTCAAAACCTAAAATGTTGACTATTATAGTATTAACAATACAAATTTAATTATGGATACGAGACTCGACTTTATTAGACAATTGTTGTGATAATATGATAATGGCTTGAACTGGTAAATAGTAATAAATATACCTGCTGGTATTGTGACCTTTCAAGTGACTTTTCTGTCACTGATATCTTGGAGCTGATCCGCAGCAAAAATTGAAAGGAATTTAGTTGAAAAATTATTCTTGAAGGCAATCGAAGCATATGCTTTACGTAACGAGTAAGCATAAAGCAGAATGAGTGGCGACAGCCACGATTCTATACTAGCTTGTATCTTCTCTCACTTTTGTAGTAGGGCACAGTGGCAGCCAGCCTATAATTTTCAATAGTTGTACTTGTTTGTTATAAAACACTCAGCTAATGCTCATTTATATAAATAAAGTGCAAACCTCTCTCTAGCAAAAATCTTGAGCTTAAGAACCTTAGCACCTGTGAAATACTGAATATTTGTGGAATACGTAAGTTACTTTGTTTTATTTTGACCTGAAGACCTGAAAAAGGGATTTACACATGTCTGGACTCTTGACATCTTTAAGCTGCTTCTGAGAGACTACAATCTTAAACGACAAGTAACGGTGTGGATGTTTATACTAGTTTTTTGCAGACTCTATGTGCCACACCGATTCCCTTCTCATGTCTCTAAATATCATCAGCAATTATGTCTTTATCCAGTCTGGACACATGTAAATGAAACAATGTAGGGACACCATGGACATAAGTTCACATCAATTGAAATAATTTCTGGTCATCACGAATTTATTATGGGAACATTTCATACCAATAAATTGTTCTAGAACAGTGGTTCCCAAACTTTTAATTTCGCGTACCACACACGAAATTATAAATCAGTAGCGTACCACTGAACTGTAACCGTTAAAAAAAACCTTCAAAATAGTAAAGTAATAAATACTGCAACAACTGTTTATGACAACATTATCATTTATTAATTAATTATGATTTGTCTATCGAAGTTAATTTATAATTTATTTAAAAATGTACAATACTTCGTTTAATATTTTCTTTTAATTAGTAAGACGACATGTTTCGAATATAGATATTCATCATCAGGAAGTCAAAATTAAAATATTATTTGAAAATTATTATAAATTTGAAAATTATGATGATGAATATCTATATTCGAAACATGTCGTCTTACTAATTAAAAGAAAATATTAAACGAAGTATTGTACATTTTTAAATAAATCATTTATTAATTATTTATAGGAAAAAAATACAATATTCTTAGTGCGAAAAGAAATTTAAAAACGTTTTATCTAATTATTTACTGTGTATGTCCTATGGCCATGGCTGCTTGCGTACCACCTTAATAAGTTTGGGAACCACTGTTCTAGAAGAAGAAAAATTTTGTTTTGAGTTTATTTCATGTTCTGTAATAACTAAATGAATTTTTATCTTAAAGCTTGCCTAAATGTGTCAAGATTATTGTGGCTAGTGATTATTTTCATTTTTTGCATAAAACATAAAGCAGCATAATTATTCTTCTTTTGGTTCAAGGGCTGATATAGGAAAAATTTTTGCAGGGAGTAAAAGAAGCCTGGGGGGCGGTAAATACATATTTTTTGATAAGAATTTAAGTATATTTTTCAAATTTTAACAAAATCAATAAGTTGTGTTCATTAATCACATATCATTTGTTATGTCCATTTAACTGGTAAAACCTACTAGTTAATGGATGTAAAAAGTCGAGTAGATTTTGTCTTTGATGGAAGGGGGGGGAGTACTTACCCTATTATCTCTCGTTTGTATCCGTGCTTGCTTTGGCTAGAAAAATAACTGTTCACAGTTCAACAGTAAACTCATTCCAATGCTACCATTAGCATCTACTACGAGCATATTGATATTGTAATAGTTTTACATTTGTTTACATCACATATGCCTAAAATAATAGTTTATTACTTACGTTCTCTCTGGAGTATGGAAACGAAATTTACTGGACTAATGATCATCTCTGATTTTATATATGTATGTAAGGCATTCATGTAACTAATTTCAATACTTGACTACATGTTTCCTACTCGTCTGAAAAACCTGAAATACTTGGAAAAGTCAAGGAATTTCAAATTATACAAATTTTATCAGGAAGTTAAAAAAATTTTAATTTACTTTTTAAGTCAAGAAAATAATTTTGGGCTTGGAAATTTTTTTCAAACTCTGAAAAGAATAAATTTTACTGAAATTTACAATTTCTAAAATTTACCAAGGTTTGGAAATCTTCAATTTTTGTCAAGGAAAACCTAGAAAAGTCGGGGAATTTATTTTGAAAAATAATTGGGAACCTTGTAAGAGCTTAATTAAAATACTATAATACCTAAACATAATTTTGTTCTTTCTTTCTGAAAATTTGATAACTTGAAAACCAATGATTTGATAAACTTAGTTTGAACTACATTGTGTAAAATCATAATGTACTACACCTATAATAATTATTTAATTTTGTTATCTTTTTTTATTTCAGATCTGATAGTTCAGGCAAAATCGGGTACTGGAAAAACAGCTGTATTTACTATTATTTCATTAGAATTAATTGACACCGAAATAAAGGAATTACAAGTTGTAGTTGTAGCACCCACAAGAGAAATCGCTTTTCAAATTACAGAAGTTATGACAACAATTGGAAAGCATATAAAAGGTTTAAAAGTTGGATGCTTTATTGGAGGATTGCCAATAGAAGATGACATAGAGACAGCAAGGGATTGTCACATTGCAGTTGGAGCTCCTGGTCGATTAACTCATTTAATGAAGAAAGGTTACCTTGCAACTTCTTCTGCAAAACTTTTAGTGTTAGATGAGGGCGACAAACTTATGGAAAAAAGTTATTTAAAAGATATCAGTTACATGTGTAATGAGCTACCAATTCAAAAGCAAATGATAGCTGTTAGTGCAACCTTTTCTGAAGAACTCAAAAAGTTCTTGCAGGCTTATATGCATCGCTCTACATTTATAACTCCCAAGGTTGAAATACCAATTTTATTAGGGTTACGACAATTTTTTTCAGAAATAAGTTCAACCGAGAATACACTACATAAATTGAAAAATAAGGCACAGGAGCTAAATCGTTTATTTAACAAAATTGCGTTTACACAATGCATGATTTTTTGCAACTATGAATCTCAAATAAACAGCATTAAAAATTTTTTGAAAGGCTTTGATTGGGATGTTATGTGTATTTCAGGCTCCCAACCACAAAGTGATCGTCTCAAAACACTTGGCACTTTAAAAGATTTTAAATGTAGAATATTACTTTCAACCGATTTAACAGCTAGGGGAATCGATGCTACGAATGTCGATATGGTTATCAATTTTGATGTACCTTTTGATGCTACTACCTATTTACATCGCATGGGCCGAGCAGGTCGGTATGGATGCAGGGGCATCTGTATAACCATAACAAGTAACAAGAAAGATAAAGAAAATTTACAAAAGATTTTAGGCTTAATTGGTGGAACTAAAATGAGTATTGCAAAATTACCAGAGGAAGATGATTTATTATTAAACCTTTTTAGCTGTGATTTAAATAAATTACCTCGTCTTTGTGGTACTATAGATTTGGATAAAGTAGAAACTGACAGCTGTAATGTAACAAAGTCAATGCTGGAAGTTAAAACTATGTGCCAAAAGGAATTATCTGAAAGTGATAAGTGTGAATTTGAAAAAATGTATGTTGAAGCAATTGATGAAAGTATAAATAAAGACGAAGTTAAAAAATCATTAAAACCTAAGGCGGCAAAGCGAGTAGTTATTGATAAAGAACTTGATAGTGCTTCAGTAAATTCTGATAAGTCAATTACTAAACAAAATAATCTCGATGATGTAACAGTTACTAATTCTATACCATCTTTAGATGAATTAACTCAATGGACGTTAGTTAAGGAAACTGTTCTAGAAGATCCTACTTTAGATAATCACTCTTCTGCCCCATACCAAGATGAAGCACAAAATAATCAACACTTTCTCAAACAATTAACTGCTTGTAAAAACACGAGCATGTTTTATTTAAACCAAGTATTGTCAAACGAAACCAAAGACTTGGAATCTGCGTCAAATTCCGTTACCGAATACTTAAAAATGAAAGCCATAGAGAAAGAAAATAATCTTAAGGAAATGTCAAATTTGTTTTCATCTAGTACTAGCAAAGATATATTAAAAAATTTAGCAGCAAAAAGGGAAGAGTGGAGAAATGTGAAAGCTTCTCAAGTTCAAATAAAGAATAAGAAAGATTTAATTTTCAAATTTGGATACGACTATTTGTGTAAAGATGAAACCCATTGGATTAATGGATTGGGTGATAATTATAAGCCGGCTGAAGAGAAAAATGAAGTAAATGAAGAATATAATGAAAACTTATTAGAATATTCTACAGCAAGTAGTGAAAATTATTTGATAAAATATATTCAGGAGACTTATGAAGACCTAGATGATGATGATGAAGCACATGCGTTTGGTATTAAAGAACATTATGGAGAAGTAGATGATTATCAAAAAGCACAAGCGTTTGATCTTAAAGAACTAATAGATGTAGAGCATTCAGTAACACCAGGAACATCCAATCAAGAAATCCCTAATGAAGATATTAAAAATCAAACTAAAAAGAGACAGCACAATTCTAACACTTCTAACGATCAACATTGGAATTTTTGCCAAGGGCCTGATAACATTGATGATTATAAATATTATGGACAATATTACAATTACCCCATTAAACGATTTTTGAAAAGTCTATCTGAACCTATTGATTCTCAGAAATCTGAAGAAGCTTTTAAATTATGGTTAGAGGGAATGTCGGAAGTTACTAAATATTTACATCGTGGAATATATTGGGATTTAATGTATGGTGGTAATTACCATTAGTCACATTTTATAAAGGGAAATTTCATGAATTGGAATAGTATTAATTATTTCTTTGTATAATTATGTTAAATTTTTGAATAAGTAAACCTTATTTAAATAAGAATTAAGCTCATTATTGATACTGCTTTATTTTTGTTTAAATCTTTCAACATTTATTTGTACTTTTTTTTATTGTAGTGTTTGTAATGTTTTGCCAATATGAAACAAAAATTTCATTTATTTTAGTTATTTCACTTTAGGATATCAAATAAAAATGCAGCATATTAAAGTGATTAACATAAAAGTACATAAGTTTATGGGCATTTCTCTGTAAACTCGTATTTGGCTGTCCCGACCGACTCTTTCAATAAGTACTTTAATTATTTACTAATAAATCATTCCTAAAGAAACTCTAATCCCGAAACTTTAAGGGCTGATTGTTTTAAGCACCATAACTATTTTAATTTTTTTTCTACACATGTTAGAAGCTCTAAAAACACAGTCCCCTGGCTGTCCCCACCATTGATTTGTTGACTAGATATGGGATTTACGAGAAAGGTATTATAGCTACATACATTTGTCAGTAATTATCATAAAGCAAACATATTAAAATATATTATTTTCATAAAACTAGATCTCATTACGCATTTTATTATTTAGTAAACACCTGCAAACTTTGTCCCCAAAATTTTTATACAGTCCCCTGCCAAAGATTTAAATCCATAGAAAAAAAAAACTGTAAGATTAAAAAACATTGTTCTAAGTGAAACGAAACGCAATTGATGTGAAGTTAGCTACGATGCCGAAAGCGGTGACGAGACGCCATCTTGTTTAGTTTCAGAGTGACATTTAACACGTGTTTGTTCCGGTACCCCGCACAGTCCTCCGGTAAGTGATAATATCATGTTAATTACTTTAATTATTAAACAGTCCCCTGTCATGGTTTTTTAGAAAATCGCTAATAACTCGAAAAATACGTATAAGTTCAGTGGGCCACCTTATTTTATTAAAACAACAGTTAAGTTTCTTCGAAATAGGAGACTTTTTATTGGCAAATATTTAAAAAAATCGCCAGGACAACATTTATATGGAGCCTGTACGAGCTTACAGAGAAATGCCCTTATATTATAATCAAACTAGTTCTTATCAACTTGCCTTGAATTTCAACCAAAATTATAGTTAATTTTTTATTTCTTAAAATGCTTTGCTATACACACATCAATTTATAAAATATTTTTTTAATTTATATTTCAGAAACTTGTGATAATGAAAACATAATATGGACTTATTTTTTTAATACATTATTTTGATTATACATATTTTTTTTATTGATTATATTCAATTTTTACAAAAAACGCCTCTTTCCATTACTATGTGTCTTAATTATGTATTTGAAGTTTTATTTTTTTTAGTGTTAAGGGATTAGTAATATTTTAGAAAGCTATTTAGCATTTTTAAAATATTTTAAAGTACTCGCAAATTAATTTTGAAATAAACATGCAAAGGCTAGAATAGAAAAAAGGAAAAGGCACAGATTCAGATTTGCTTTTATTTCTACCTAGACAATGGCTACTGTTTGGAGATCCTGCACCTCTACCTGGCTCTTCCAAAGCACTGTTTATTTTCAACTATTCATAACGGCTAGGGTGTGAGAACCCGGAATGGTGTCCAGGATCTCAGAGCGCTACGTGCATTTCCTAGTTTAATGTTGCACTTTGTATTTGACAAGTTTAGTAAATTAGTTGAGTTGCATAATGAGTTTTACATAAAACGGTACATATCCATCTTCATGAGTTTTTTGAGGAAACGACAGAAATGCATTTGTTCTAATTAAAACACTATAATGGATGTCACGGAATTTTCTTCATCCTCTTAGGACGGAAAAGTTGATATTCTACTTAGCGGCGAATCTTTTCTTGCAATTCCTCTTCGGCGACATAATCTGCTGGATAAAGTTGTTTCTTATAAGGATATAAAAGTAAATATATTTGTTTAATTGTCTGATCACCCACTTTCGTTACCATTGAAATTTGTTTTCTAGTTTTTCCGTTGGTCTTTGTTAGCGAAACCATGTAAATAGCTCCAGTTGCTAGCGAAACTGGCGATTTGCTTGCAATTTCTGCAATGTCTTTTGCCTTTTCTGAAATGTAAATGGCAACCCTGGTTATCCGCATAGGTATACCAAGAATATCGCAGAAACGTGGAATTAATTCGCTGACGATCATTTGTCGGACATGAACATTAAGTTCCGGGATATTTTGAATACTAGAGCACGCTGTATTAATTTCTTTTTGTTAAATATTCTTAACTGCACATTTTTTTTATCAAGATGTATAAGATGAAAGCGAAGGACATAGAGATGATGCTGAATTATCCGGAATTAAAGTTTATTAATCCGTTAACTTAAAGGATAAACGGATTAACGAATTAAAAAACACCATATACAGTGCGTTCGTTAAACTCTTGTTTAACGAACGGATTACATTCATTATAAGTACTCCCTGATTCCCCAATACTTGATGGATTTCCATATGAATCTAAGTCATCGGTTTTAAATGCACTCCACTCAGCATCTCAGGAAACCACTCTCTCTATGATTACCACAGCAGCGACGGCGCCAGGATTTTTGAAATGGGTGGGCACAAGGTGGGCCCAATATCTTTGGGTGGGCACACAAAGTTTATAAAAAAATAAGCACCTAAAATTTTAAATGTATATTCTAAAAAAAAAAGCATTCACTAGACAGACGAAATTAAACAAAAATTGTAAAAATATTTTCAGATTACAACCATGGCCTTAGAAGCTTCTAAATCCATGATTACTACATATTAATTTTTTTTAATTTCCTACAATTTGGGTGGGCACTTCAGTCAGTAGGGTGGGCACGTGCCCACCCTGGCCCACCCCTGGCGCCGTCGCTGCACCACAGTCCGTACATAACATCTAAAGACTGTATATCATTACCTACATAATTTTGTGCAGACACTCTTCTAAACACATTTCACAGACACTTCTGCGCAAAATTATATACGAAATTATGTAAAATTCTATATTATATAGAATATACTTAAATCTGGGGTATACAAGTCTGTTTTGTATCAACGACAGCAATTCAAAAACCTCGACCTGGATTTACTTCAAATTTGGAAATATATTTATGATAAATTAACGAATAATTTAATTTTGTTAGAAAATTTTGCAATTTAGAATTCAATTTGTTTAAATACTATAATAGTAAATTTTTTAACAAAAGCCAAAGTAGGGGAAATAATTACTAATGAAGGATTATCAATAAAAATACAACCAGGTGCAAAACGAAATCGCAAATTGTAAACATTTTAAAAATTTCGAGATAAAATTTGCGATGTTGCAAGAAAGAGTATCGGGAGTTTTTAAACCTGAAAGTTTTATTTACTTTAAAATTAAAAAAGTATCAAAGTATCAATAAATTAATAATAATTTACTTATTTAAAAAATGTACATCAATAATAATAGAAGTATTAAATGAATTTTTGAGAATTTATTTTACCTGTTTTAACAGTTATTGGCATTGCTTCCAAAAGTTAAGCTTACAACTCCAGTGTAGGGGAGGTTTATTGGCTTATTATTTTCAACTTTATTAATTATTTCGAAGTGCCATCTTGAAATTTTTAAAATATTAAAAAAAATAAGTTGTTATAGTTCGACCACACTAAGAAAGGCTCTGAAGGGGCATGGCTGGCGCTGTTGTATTTAAATTTGTACACTCAGAAGAAAATTAAAGTGCATTCTAACCTAACAGAGTACTTACCAAATAATGTTTAATTAAATTGATTTATTAAATATAGCTATGAAGGATTTGTTCTAAAAAGAACACTTTTCTGTAGACAATAAAGCTCCAATATGAATAACACGAAAACGAACAAGACAAAAAATCAGCACAATGACAATTGACACACAATGATTTGTAACTTTTACAACAGAATGTACTTGAGAAATAACTCGATGTTCATTGGTTCGTTCAAATTTTTATCAAATTAGTTGACATATTTTCCAGGGTTTTTCTTAGCATGGTGGCACTGTACACATGTTTATAATCATGGTTAACTATGTTATGCTCTTAATAGAAAATTTTGTTTTAGGTTTCCTTAGAAATTTATTGTTATTTATTTTATTAGTAATGTTTTGAAACGGTTCTAAATTTTAGATGTTTGGCTATTATTCTAAATTAATGTAAAATAATCGTTTAATTTTCAATATTTAAATTATCTAAATTATTTGTGTGACTAATTATGGCGTTCGTGTGTCCAGAAAAATGTGAGCAAAGAAAATCGTTGCTGACCAAGTTGAAAAGTCTAGTTTGTCAAATTGATGACAAATCGTGTCCTTCTCCATGTGGACCTTGCCCACCGTCCGTAGGCCCTGTAATAGAAATATATGATCCTTTACCAAAACCATGCATACCTATTTGCAGCCCTTGTGGACCGTGTTGCCCACCATGCGGACCTCCTTGCTGCCCACCATGCTGTCCACCGTGTGGACCTCCTTGCTGCCCACCGTGTGGACCTCCATGCTGCCCACCGTGTGGACCTTGCTGCCCACCATGCGGTCCAATTCAACCAGCTTTTCCTGTACCTGTACCTGTAGTAATGCCACCACCGCTACCTGTTTGCATACCGGGATGTTTACCAATATGTAAACCAGTACCACCTCCCAATGTTCCAGTAAGAAATCCAAATAAAGAACCGCAACCATGTGTTCCATGTAATCCACCGCAAATGATGGTATGCTACAGAATGCCTACTAAAAAGTTAGGACTCAAGTGTTGTAATTCAAGGGAATTACGAATGTCAGTTCTTTATGTCGGTTGTGATTGTAAAAAAAGAAATGGACTGCAAGACGATTGTCCTCGTTTTGAATGTCAAGGATCTCCACCATGTTTAGCTTTGCCTGATCCTTGTTGCTGTCCAAGTCAATATTCTGGAGGTCAACACTTGGGAAAAAGATCCGGAAGAGGAAAAAAAGGCTTGGAAGAATATCAATGTTATCCTGCATATGTCAGGTTGCCTCCGTGTTGTCCAGCCCCGGCACCTTGTTGTCCACCATGTGGTCCATGTCCTCCATGTGGTCCATGCTGTCCACCCTGTGGTCCATGTGGTCCATGTCCACCATGTGGTCCGTGTTGCCCACCATGCTGTCCATGCCCTGCTCCGTATGTTCCTTTAATTCCGGCTCCACCATGTCCACCACCCATTTGCCCAGGACCACCACCGTTAGTTCCAGTAGGGCAAATATTACCAGCTTTACCTGCTTGTCCTTGTCCATGTGCTCCACCTTGCTGTCCTTGTCCTTGTTAAAAATTATGTATGTGCTAATAAAATGAGCATTAAAATATGATTTTATAATAAAAATTATTAATTTTGTAGTTGTGTAGTTTAACTTCGCCAATTAACATATTGATGCATTCCAAATAATTTCTTACAGGGACTAAAATAAACAATCTTTATTTGATGTTGAAAATAACTTAAAAAGAAATCCAATAAGACCATAGTGGCAGTTTTTATTTTAAATTAGTAAAAAAAGATCAATGCAAGAAATTACTGTCAAATCACTTTTCAAATCGGTATAGATTAGGAAATTTGTACAGGATTTTGTAATTAATACATCAGCAATCATTTATTTACATAGTCTTAATTATTTATCATCGATTGATACGTGGTGTAGGTGGTATAACTGGATAACCATATCAATATTTTAGAAAACTTATGATAAAATAGGTATACGAATACCATATTCGTGATAACTTAAAAAACATTTTATTTCTAAAAAGTGTTTGTGCATATTTTTGGGTGTTTTAAAATATTGATAATATGCTTAATTATATTTATGTTTGAAAAAAAATCGGTAAATTTGCAATCCTTGCTTGCGATCTGCAAAAGTGATAACATCGATAGTTAAATAGGTTGTTTTTGTTTGAATGGTTTGATTCATGGGGTATGACCTACCTCGCTAAAGGTACATTAACTCAAATGTAATTTTGTATAATTAATTCTAAGAATTGCAGTAGATGGCTGAGATTATTGCAGTCACGGAGACACATTTCTGAAGGTGGTTCGCTTATTCGTGCATAAAACTTCGAAATTTCGTGTTATTCTTTATGTAGCCGCTTAACGAAAAATTTAAATAATACACAACACGATATGGTTAAATAGCGTTTTAGTAAATATAATATAAAAAAAACCACCTACTTACTTATCATGGCATACATATTGCATTGCAGTTATATTTTGTATTATTTATCTTTAACTTTGCTTTACATGTAGTATATTCTTAAGCTTCAGATAAATAATGCTAAGCTTTCTGAAAAATCAAAGTAATAATACGTCACTTTTTTATATTTTCCTTTTATAATTTTATATTAAGTAAATTAGTAAATAGTTAGGCTAAAACGAATCAAGGCGGGAAGCTAAAGCTTTGAGTTTTCTAATTATGATATCGATAGATCCCAAATAATTTCCTATTGGGATCAAAAATGAATTAAAAATATTCACAGGGCAACAAAAAAAATAAAGTTGTTTGTTTCCTGTAATTTTTTTTTGTTTCTATCTCAAATTGATGCGTATTTTTTAAATTCCGCAACAATTTTGCTCTAACAGCTTTTGTTTTTGAGTTATAGCTAAATGTACTTTTCAATTTTCTTTCACGCAAGTTTCCAGGATTAAATACAGAAAAATTGAAAGCTGGTATTTTTGATGGGCCACAAATTAGGCAACTCGTGAAAGATCCTAATTTTGTTAAATCACTGACTAAAGTCGAATCCAAAGCGTGGAATTCATTTATTTTGGTTATGAGTAATTTCCTAGGCAACAAGAAATCTGACGACCATGTCGAGCTTGTTAAGTGCATGCTATCGAACTTTCAGGAGCTAGGGTGCAACATGAGCATAAAAATCCACTTCCTGCACTCGCATTTAGACCGATTTCCACAAAATTTGGGCGATTTTAGTGAGGAGCAGGGTGAAAGATTTCATCAAGATCTTCGGACAATGGAAGAGCGTTATAGGGGAAGGTGGGACTCACATATGATGGCAGACTACTGCTGGAGTTTGCAACGAGATCTACCTAACCTCGTTCATTCAAGGAAATCTTATAAAAGATCATTTGATAGTGTACAATAGAAATTTTGTTAACATTTTCTTACATTTTTAGGTCAAAATAATAAAATTGTATATTTCAAAAAGTAAAGCTGTTAGCAATCTCGCAGTATTTTTTTCATAGTCAGGGCCATAGAAACACCCAATAACAGAAAAAAAATTGGAGGAAACAAAACTTGTGTTGACCAGTGTTATTATAGACCAAGTTCAAAATACCCGCAAATAATAAAGTTAATAAGGTCTGGATGGACGTGACTTGGATTGAAAACTAACTATTGTATTTTTATCAAAGAGAAGAATAATAAAAACTACTTCTTAGCTGACACTCTCCTCGCGTTATCAAACCATCTTCTTTGGGACTGCCTTTCTTTTCTTTGCCATTCTTCGCTAGTTGCCAGATCAAACTTTATTTTAAATGTTAACCCTTCGTTTCATGGTGTGCCAGATTTGGCACATACCGAAGTTTTGAATATATTTCTTACGATTGAAGTTAATGCCCAATTTCAACTACTGTAGCCTATTCGTAGAATACCTAAGAATAGATAAAAGTGAAAATAATTTTGCTAGGGCACAACAGTATTGATTAAACGTAAGAATAATTAGCATTTTTTACAATTGGTTAATCTTTAGTGCGACGTGAATTTTTCACGTCAATGAAATTTCAAATTTTTCAAAGGAAAATTATG
Source organism: Cantharis rufa (assembly GCA_947369205.1). NCBI lineage: Eukaryota > Metazoa > Arthropoda > Insecta > Coleoptera > Cantharidae > Cantharis > Cantharis rufa. Next base: position 37,043,809 of record OX376303.1, read on the forward strand.
AAATTGGTGTAGTGTAATAGTAAAATAGTAATAATAAAACATAGTTGAACACAATAGTTTAAATTTTTTAAGTATTGTTGACCAAACAACGTAGTGAAACGGTGTGTGCCATATTGGGCCATTCCCACTTTTTTTAAAATATTACAATGAATTGTTAAATAGGAATTTTTTTATTATTTTTCCCATTAACTACAGCACAATAAGTAACCAAAAAAATATTTTTTTTCAAAATTCGTTTCATCATGCAACAAAGGGTTAACTCGTTCCATAACATCTCTTCATCGCGTTTTTTTTATTTTGTCGTTTTCAATTTGTTCTCGAAAACGGACTATTATTTTTAATCCATTGTCATCACTCAAATAAGACTGTTTCTTCTTATAATCTCAGCCAGTTGACATTGTCAATCTTTTTTCTTAATCTGATTGTACGGAGCGAATAAATGTATTTACCGACCCTTTCTATTGATGTACCAGTACCATCTATTTTAATAATTTTTTTCTTTTCAGCAACATTTTTATTTTGGATCTTCGTTGGGATTTTTAGGCAAAAGTCTTCGTTGGAGGAAAGTTCTTTGGCATCAGAACCACTAATTATGATAATATAATGTAGTTTACAAAATGTAGCTAACATACATAAGTGGTGGCTAGAGAAATAGGCCAGTCATATGAATCGCTAATTGGAGAAAGGGGACATGTGACATTTTTTATGAAATTGACATTTTGATATTTCGTTGATCTAGATGCCTAAACGCACAATATACTGCAAAATGTAAAATTTTGGATTATTCCCCTTGATACTGTGAGCTGATAAAGAATTCAGTTACTGCATAAACGGGTAAAATTCACATACACTTTTTAGAACTAAAATGTTTTTAACTTATTACAAATAAAATACACTGCAAAACGTTTTCACCATACTATGGCATCATCAGGTGATGAATTAGAAATACGGCTAATATCGAGTAACAATACTTAAATCACGTATCAATCGATTATGGTAACTAGAAACATAATCCTTAAATTATATATATATTTTAAATTATTTTATTTTAATATTATCATTATAGAAGTCAATTTATCGCAAAAATATTACACAAAATATTTTGTATTCTGAAATAATAATTAAAAAGTCAGCTGTCCAAAATTAGTTGGACAAAGAAATAAGACCCAACATAATTTTCTATCGTTTTTTATAAAAATAGTTTTATCTTACATTCCATATTTTAATATTTGGTTGGGTAGCACTGTAAGTGTTTAACCGCTTTTAATTTTCTCGGGATTAACTCCACTAAGACCTGACATCGGCTTATACGAATGGCTGCCCATGCATTTTTGACAAATTCCCATAATTTATCTAAATTTTTTGGTTTCTTAATCTTTACTACTGCGTCCACGTCATTCCATAAATTTTCAATAGGATTCAAGTCCGAATTTTGTGGTAGCTACTCTAAAGCAGTAATTTTTTTATCACTAAGTCATTTTTTAATAGATCTCGCGGTATGCTTAGGATCATTGTCATGTTGATATATCCATTTTAAAGGTAGATTGTCATCTGCAAATGACTCCATAATATCTTTCAGGACATCTTTATACATAAACTGATCCATCCGTCTTTGAATCCTATAACTTGGTCCAACTCCATGCCAAGAGAAACACGCTCATACCATAATACTTTCTCCAATATCCTTGATTGTTTTGATAATATAGCTAGGTTTGAATTATTTATTTTTTGGATTCCTTATATAATATTGCTTACCATCAGATCCCATTCTATTGAACTTCGATTCATCGCTCCAAAGAATATTTTTTCAATAATTTATTGGTTTTTCGATATGTTTAGAAGTAAATGCTGTACGTTTGATTCTATTTACTTTGGAAACCTTTGTCAAGGTTTATGCCTTGAAGTACAGCCTCTCAGTCCATATTCATTCAACCTTTGTCGCACTGTTCGATCAGACACACTTGTGCCACAATATTCTTTTAATTGCATGTTTATTTGGCGTTCAGTTAGAAAAGGTTTGATTTTGATAAGCGAACAGTTCTTCTATCTTTTTGTTGTTTTCTGGATTTTTTTGAATTTTGTTCACTGTTGTATTTTAACTTTTTACCAGTTGTATAGCATTTCTCACCATAATTGTGACGAGAGCATTTTAAATCCTTTGCTATTATAGAAATTGATTTTTTTTCTTTTCACACAATAACTTCTCTAAGTTCTGGGGTACAATGTTTATTTTTTTCCATTATTAAAATTTAAAATATTATATAGATTTACAAAAATATCACTAAACAATTATTTTACTTGAAGTTTCACTCAATTTTAGCATGGATATTACCACTTTGAATAAGATTGTTAGACTGGCCTATTTCTTTGACCAAGCAAATATGCACGACTGATAAGAAACTGCAGAATAAAATTTTACTAAGGAATGTTAAGAGATAAATAATATGCGTAATGTACCTAATTCAGCACAAATTAAAAATAATATAATAAAGGAATATGCAATATGTTATGGGAGAGCATAATATATTTTAAAGGTATGGTGGCCTATTTCTCTGGCCACCACTTAATTGTGATTATTTATGATAAAATAGTTGCCAAATTTTATTTTAGGTGTACCGGAACTACTTGTCGTTTTCTAGCCTATCAATTTCAGAAGCTAGAATTTTCTTTTGAAATACTTAAAATAAGTATATTGTAGTTCTTTGTTTGGCTACTATAAGAGTAGAACCCACTGCTTGGTTGGTTCGGATTAGCCATATTTTCTCTATGATGACCCGTCAAAATAGCTCCGACAAAATAGCCCCGACATTTACAAATATACTAATAGGAACGGAACATTTTTCGTAAATGTTACCAAATTATGCATTTTATTAGACATAATACAGGGCATTTTTTCACCCTCCACCCTGAAATGAGTTTCACCTTTTTCGAATTTCACCTTGGGCGATTTCTTTCAGTCTGCAGGGATATTTTTAGTTAGTTTAGTCTTTCTCAAAACGGCTCGGAGCGCCAGGAGCGGAGGGGACCGGAGCGCAGGGTAGCGCAGAGTCGAATTTGACAAAGACAACCATGGCAATACACGGATCCACCATAAAAAATAGTTCTGCGGTTTCTGTGGTCCAATTTTGAAAAAATAAAGTTTATAATATTAATCTATTTAAATCTATTACAATTAATCCCGTATGACTATAATATATAATATATTATATTAATACTATAACCCGTAATATAAATGACAGAAGGTCATTACTTCTGACGCATACGTTATGACAGGTCTTATTAACGTTTAATAATTATATTTTTATTTGACACTGGCTTTAGTCATTTAATATTGGGTGGAGCTAATTATGATTTTTGCGTTTCTGAATGTGGGTCGTTTCGACACGAACGTTTTAACGGCAGCACGTTTTAACGTTGTACGTTCTAGCGACGGCTTAGTTAAAAAAATAACTTAAACCTTCTCTAACCTACAGAAGAGACTCATGTCTTGGCATAGAACTTTTAAAAATTATTATTTTAATAATTTATTAGAAAAACGTGATCTTTGAGTCGTTCCAATCATTAAAAACATCCCTGAGAGGATTTCAGCTCAAAAATTACAGATATAGAAAGATAGGATCTTTGAGTAACTCCACTCTTTAAAACCATCACTGTAATAGCCAGAACTCGAAATTATGATAGATTATTCTTTTTAAGTTAAATTCGGCTATAATTAACTGTTAAATAATTCCACTTTTAATGCTAAGCTAACAACGCAGATCTGACCAATGTAAGTCCTTCATCATCGTCGTTCTCTGCTTCTTTACAAAGGCGTCGTGACCCATTACAGGCTCTCTTGGCAAATTACTTCGGTAGTTTGCAATTGCCTTCCGATGGAAGATGATGGGAATAAAGTTTTTTTTTATTCCGGAATCGAACCGGGCATCTCGGCTTGGCAGATGACGCACTAGAACAAGTACGATGTAAGCACAATAATAAGTCCTACAGCTTTTTTAATTTAATATAAAATAAATTAATTCTAGCGTCGAAATGTGCCGCGTCGAAATGTGCCCGTTGAAATGAGCCGAGTCGAAAGCAAGAGCATCCTGGGAGATTATAAACAATTGTAGGGGGAAGAAACATGAAGCAAATAAAGAGACCAACATCAACGCAGGTGATTTCAGTAACTACTTCATCAATATCGCAAATAAACTCATTGCCAACGTAAACAACACGCATATGCTGACAGCAAATAATACACCAAACATATTATTACATCAAGAAACTTTTAACTTCAAAGAAGTATCTGAAATAGATGTGAGAAATGCGATTAAAAAGCTAAACAACAAGAACAGCAAAGACGTGTACAATATGAATTCTAAGCTTATAAAAAGACTATAAAACCAATTGTTAAGCCCACTCACCAAGCTATTTAATGCTTGCATAAAGGGGTGGCCGGACACTTTCGCTCCGGGACATTTCGCACCCGGACATTTCGCACCGGGGAACATTTCGCTACCTGATTTCGCTACCACTTTGGATACCACTTTAGCATATTTGGATATTTAGCATTATTGGAATTATTTTTTTGCTTAAAAAATTAAATCCTTTTTATTTTTAAAAATTAAAAATTTTTTTTTTTCAATTTAGCCACCTTCCTAGTAGAACCTATTTAAGTTCTGAGTTAACATTTATTAAAAAACAATGACAAATAATATGCAAAAAGTGGTTTCAAATCAACAGGTCAGGTCCGTATTCAGTACCAAAACAAACTTAAGTAATAAAATATTTAAATTAACAACAATTAAAATTATTTAAAAAATGTTTATTAAAAATAACTAAAAATAAATAAAAAAATGTCGTCACTCTCTGCCGCAATACCTCCAATCACCAGCACACCAAATTTTGTCCGGAGATACGATGACATAATGTTCATTTTTGTTTTCTATTGTGGTAGCCTTAACAAAGATATCGGTAGCCCTGGCAAAGATATCTATCTGTATCACCCCCTACCCTAAATCTACCTATAAAAGTTTATTTAACAAAATCCGAAATGAAAAAAATTTTTTATTTTTGTACGCCACTGAATTTTTTCCAAAATTTTTATATACGTCACATAATACCGTAAGAAGTCACAAATAAAATTTCTCCAAGATTGGTACAACAAATTTTTTCGGTCATCTAGCGGATTTTTCGAAAATAAATTTTTGTAAATTACTGACTGCCGATTTACTGATTCTGAAAACATTTGCGAAAAAATTTAACAAACAGCCTAAACTTGGTCGCTACCTAGTGGCAGAACCTTTTACTTATAAAGTAACGTTCCGTCAGTCCGTACGACGATATTATAAAATTTTTCCCACCAAACCACCTATTTTTGTATTCTAAAATAAATTGTTAAAAGCCCTAAACTCAACTCTTATGCTGCACTCGGTATACAAATCAACATTAACCTAATTTTGACACATATGTCACAAAATTATGACGTTTATTAAAATTTTGAATATATTGTTTTATTTTTGCCAGCCATCTGACAAATTCTCACAAAAAATATATAAATTAAGATTTCAGTTAATATTTTCTATAATTTTTCTGACCTGCCCCGCCCTGTTACAATTGGCTCGGTTTGTTTTTTCACCAATACTTATACTTTCAAAGCTCCATCGACACACCAAATTTTAGCTGAATCGGTTAAACATTTCTGGAGATACGACGACATTTTCATTTTTTTTTATTTTTTTTATTGTGGTGGCCCTGGTGAAGATTTCTCTGGCAAAACCTTATTTTCACCATTCCAGCCCACGAGGCATACGTCCAATAAGTTTGATTGCAATCGACGTAGAAATGCCGGAGAAAATCGATCGACAAAAACTTTTTTCATGTTTTTGCCAAAAAAGTTAATTTTATTTTTTTCATGTTGCATTAGTGATACCTCCAATTTTTTTTTTAAATTGATTGGAGGTAAAAATTAAATTATTTTTAAATTAAAAAAAGAATTTTTTAAACAAAAAATGTATTCCAATAATGAATAATATGCTAAAAATGGTAGCGAAGTCAGGTAGCAAAATGTCCTGGTAGCGAAGTGTCCGGGTGCATCAAAATGTCCGGGTGCGAAATGTCCCGGAGCGAAGTGTCCTAGAATCGCATAAAGGAGCATGTATACCCCACCTGTCTGAAAATAACCAAAGTAATCCCAATATTTAAAAAAGGTAATATAGAAGATACAAACAACTACAGGCCGATCTCCCTTGATACCGATAATATCCAAGATTTTCGAATACCTACTAGAGAAGATCAGTTACGCAATTACCTAGAAGGGAACGGACTACTACCGTACTAAACCTACTAAACCAGTACGGCTTTAGAAAAGGGAAGTCAACGACTGAAGCAATCAATAAGTTACTCGAATATGTGATTAAAGGGCTGGAAGGCAATGAATACGTGGGAGCGACTTTTTGTGATCTCTCAAAAGCGTTTGACTGCGTTTGTCACGCTATCTTAATTCACAAATTAAAGCAACTTGGATTGGGTGATGACGCATTAAATTTACTAAGAAGCTACCTGGAAGAAATAACTCAAAGGACATACTACTGTGAACAACTCTCGGAAGCCAAACGAGTCACAAATGGGGTGTCACAAGGTTCTATATTAAGGCCGTTGCTGTTTCTCGTGTACATAAACGATCTGAACGAAATAAAAACCCAAGACGATCAACTAATCTTATTTGCAGTCGATACGACAAATGTTTGCAAAAGCAAGAAATTGAATGAATTGAAACAGAGGATCGAAACCAATAAATCCAATCTTAGAAGCTGGTTCGGGGTAAATTAACTAAGCCTAAATATAGGTAAAACGCAATCGATGATATTCTCACTGAAGAAGCACAACTACCAAAACCCAGATAGCATCTGCTTTCTGGGGGTATACTTGGACCCAACCCTAAATTTCAACACACATATAAATGAAATCAGCAAAAAAATATGTCGAAACATCTTCTCACTGCGAAACCTCGTGAAACATGTGGAAAAAGACATATGCATAACAGCTCTCTACGCGCTAATCTTATCAATAGCAAATTACGCACTATTAGTATGGGGCCACACGTGCCACATGGAAAGAATCTTCAAGCTCCAACGCCGGGCCATAAGGATAATAAAGGGTTTTCCAATAAGGACTTGACAACTTTGAACTTTAATTGTGAACGCACCCTTAAACCAATAACCAAACTATCAGTGTCAAAACAATTAGTAAAGACAACATTTTCATTATGGTAAAGTACACAAACGAACAACGTCGACAAATAATTGCATTGCAATAGACAAGCAATTCATAGTCTAGGGAACAAATTTAAGTCTAAATATTCGCTTCTGAATGTTCCCGTGCCAGCGAGACAACGGGTTGGTCAAAGTGCCGAGAATATTGCTGCCGTGCAAGCATCCGTTGCAAATGAACCAAAACAGTCGATTCCATGGCGTTCTGAAGAATTGGGCATAGCTCAGACTACACTTTGACGAATTTTGTAAAAGGATCTTGGTTTGCACCCTTTTAAGATCAAGTTAAGACAAGAACTAAAGCCACTCGATCATATGAAGCGACGTACGTTCTCGGATTGGGTTCTGGAAATGTCGATTGGGCGTCTAGATCGTGTGATTTAACACCTCTAGACTTTTTTTTATGGGGCTACGTTAAATTATTGGTCTATGCCAATAAGCCGGCGTCGTTAGAGGATCCGAGCGCCAATATTGAATGACAGATAGCAGCCGTTTCCGTCGAAATGTGTGACCGAGTCATCAAAAATTGGGTTCAACGAAACGATCGCTGCAAACGTCCCGTGGTGGACATATGAACGAAGTTAAATTTCATACATAAATGTTTTGATTGTACTTCAAGCCAATAATAAAATTTTCGAGATATCTCAAATGGTTTGCGTTATATTTAAAAAAAAGTCCTTATTGGAAAACCCTTTAGAAAGAATGAATTATCGGGCAGATGTAAAGAACAAATTCAATGAACTAGACATTCTCACCATACCATCAAGAATGTCTGATATATGCAAAAAGAGTTCTAATCGAGCTAGAACCATGGTCTATCTTCTATCTAAGTGCTTTGAGAAACCTAGTCTTCGTATTGTTAAGAGGATGTACATGACCTACATTCGACCTCTTCTTGAGTTCGATGGTCCAGTGTGGTATGCAGAGTGGCAGCGTGATGTTAACATGCTCGAATCTGTGCAGAGAGCTGCAACGCGATTAGCATACGATTATCATAACAGACCATCTTACGAAGAACGTTTACGAATTTTAAATTTGACACCCTTTCACAATAGACGTTTGAGGGGTGATTTGATAATCACTTTTAGAGCGCTAAATCGTTTATTTCCGATCGATATGTCTCACCTTTTTTCCCTTAACATGAGCCAACGATTGCGTGGACACCGTTTGAAGTTGCTTCGCGAGAGGTTTAAAACCAGATGCAGGGAACACTTTTTATCAAATCGTGTTTTCGGTGTCTGGAATAACCTTCCTGATGACGTGGTGGCGGCTCCATCTGTTAATTCGTTTAAGAATCGGTTTGATCTTTTAGCTCTTCCGCGAAGGGATTGATTGTTTGTGTGTCTTTTAATTTTTAATCTGTGTTATCTGTTGATTGTGTTCATTCGTTTTTTCATTAATTTAATTTGTATTTGAATTTGAATTTTGCTATAATTTTATGAATTTTGTAATTTACAGAGTTTATAGGATGCATCCTCAACTCTTAATGTTTTTTTAATAATAATAATAATAAACATAAACAACTTCAGGATGATAAACTAAATACATAGCTACAATACGCGAAATAATTTAAACATACATCAAGATCATTTAAGACTGACGAGATCAAGAAGAAGACTATGCTCTCAAACTTTTCAATAAGTTACCAATGGTGACCAGACAACTTGAAGAAAAAGAATTCAAAAAGGTAATAAGTAAATATTTAAAAGAACAAGCCTTCTATAATGTGGACGATTTTTTGATGAACCCAATAACTATCGTTAACTAAAGGAGGCAAATTTTCTGGGTCGCGATGAAAAACAGCCACTTAAGCTGATTTCTGCCAATTACAAACGCGTGTTGGAGAACATCCTTTTATACTTGTTTTGTATTTGTATACATATAGGGTAAGGGGAGTAGAGTTGGACCACCTTTTAAAAAACAGTCAATAATTTCGTTATTGATTAAAATAAAAGCATGTTCTTAATACAGTACATACATAAATCATTGCTTGCGCTTTTGGTAAACTTCAATACTCTAAAAATAACGCCGTAAAACTATAAAAATTAAAAAAATGAACGGTTAAATTGGCCCATTTCTCCTACCCAGCATAGGAGAGATGGACCACGTGTGGTAGAAGAAGTGGGCGTACAGTTTTTTCGATTTTTTGTTATTACGTTAGCACCGCAGATTTGTCAACTTTCGGAAACATAATATACACTTTATCCAGTAATCTTTTTTTTTTGATAAGGCGGTAATCTTTGTTATAGGCTCATTTACGCCCTTATCACCAGCTATTACTGAATTAATAGTGTTATCTAAATTTTCAAAAGTCCAAGTGCCTTTTGGCATTGTATTCCTTTTTTTTTCTGTAACAAAAACCCTAAGGCCATCTCTCTGTACAGCATTGGTCCATCTCTCCTCAAATGAGAGGATAGCTGGACTAGAAAATACCCACGTAACCGTATGTGGTACCTTATCCATTTTAGGTTATATTTACACTAATACATATAGATGGTTATATCACACCTAAATCCGTAAGTTAAACTTACCTTCACATACAAAAACTCAACAAAGAAAAAAAAATATAAATAATTTTGAAGACCACTCGAAACAATTATTTGTGATATTTCAAAAATTTACCCTATAATTACGTATTACTTGCAAATATCACCTGCAACTGATGCCACTACATGTATACAGCCGAACAAAGCACTAATTACCACGACAGTTTGCGAGATATTTCGAGTGGTCCGTCTCTCATGGTTCAACTATACTCCCTTTACCCTAGGTGTATATTCCTAATGTTTGTAATAAAGTTAATTATTATTATTACTATTATTATACTTCGTTTCTTAGTTCACTTCTATTCGATTGGGACATTTAACTTAGTTCTAGTTCTTTTGCCTTTTTTGCTGAAGTTCTGGTCGTTCTTTTGCTTTTACTAAATAGGTTGTAATTGGCTATATCTTATTTTCCCAAAAATGTTTGTTGTTAAAAATATTCGCTATTGATTGCTGATGTATTTCCAAGTTGATAAAAATCGCACATTGGCACATTGTGAGTCCGCGAAAGTCAACCTTTTATCACTTTTATGGTATTTTATGTGATGCTTATTTATTCCTTATCGTTTAGAAATTATATTTTGACCTTTTCAGTTAAATTAGAATTTTCTTAATTTTTATTAATCTTTCCCAATTAGTAATTTATCTGCTCTGACTTTAATCAGAGACTAATCTATAAGGGAGGAAACTACCCAATAAATATTTCAGGTCATTAGTCTCAAAATCTGTGGAATAGTTGGAAAAACAAAAAGTAACAAAAAAGTTGAGTAAAATGATGACGTTCCTCATCGAAAATTTTTAGCCAAGTCTGTCTATGCGGTTATTACGTTGTTCAAGTGACGCTGTCATCACAATGATATGCAGGTAGTACATAAGTAGTACATGTAATATATAAAATGTCGTGTTCCAAAATCAATTTTTTTAGAAATAATATTATATTGCATTTGAGTTTTTATTTTGATTGTTTTTAAATTTTGTTTTGATTTTGTAAATAACTTATTATTATAAATATTTTGAATTTTGTTTGTTCGCGCCAACAAATTAAAAGTTGGTACGAAAGTTTATGATAAATTGGCTTTTGGCCGGCCGCGTCGACCGGAGTGGTCGATTTTACGGAAGGTCTCCGTATTTTGTGAATTTTGAGTCGTCAGTTAAAAACTTATTTTGATATTTTGAGAATAAAAATTTTTGATTTGCTGTGAGTAATAATTTTATTGTGATTGATTTTGGAAATTATAATTGGAAATTAAAAGAATAATTTAAGTACGAGGCGCATGGATGTTATCGAGCACATTTGGCGAGCCGAGATAGATAGCATAGAAAATAAATAATACATTTTAAAAATTAATATTGACGATCGATAATTTAAAATTATTTTGAAAATTAAGAGGTCCGGGTCATCGCAATATGTAGTGAAATATGCAAAAAAAATATTCAATAACCCTTTGATAGAATACAACGTTAAAAATACATTATGGTTTAATTAAACAAATAGTTGGTAACAAGCCGCAATGTTGAATTTGATTGACGTTTTGTTGGAATACTAACTCCAATTGCCATATTTTCCTGCGGTTTCCATATTAGGCGGTATATGAATTTCATATAATGCGTTACGGATTAACGTGATTTGTAATGCTAATTCCGGATGTCATAATGTGGCTTCCATGTAATGTGGTGCGAATTAACCGCATTAAATGAGGGTTGAATGCATTATTATTACTGTTTTTGTAGTAATTGATTTATTTAGTTATAAATATTACAATTTTTTTTTATTCTTCTTCATCTTAATTTAAGATTTCGTCCCACTATTACCATTGATGTACCAAGTTTACATTTGGCACTCATGGTTCAGTTAGCACTTGAATAATATTCTAGTACTTAGGGTACTATTCCTTCTATGTAGATTCTAGATACATAGCCCATAGCTCGAACCGCGATTTCCCGGTTCGCAGCCCGTCGATTTAAACTTTACACTACACTGCTGGTCTTTAAACTTTCTAGTTTTTAAATTAATCTGTAAATTTTGTTTAGCAAAATATGAATTAATTCGAAAATATAAGGTACAGTAAAGTCATATTTTTATTTATGCATATTATTAGTTTTATAGTTAGTCCACATTTAGCACATCTTGTAATGTCTACATTTGAAAGAATTAAAAAGCCTTAGGATAGTTGTATTAGTCAATTTGGTATAATATATATAGGCACACTGTAAAAAATATGTTGTAAATTTTACAATACTACTACATCTAAAAGTTAAAATAGTTATATATTATAGTTATATTTTAGTACCAGTTGGTATCTTAATTAAGGAAGTTTAAAAATTAAGTAGTCAATAATACTAATAGCTTACGCTTATGATTACATTTTATTTATCGCTCAATCAATAATATAACCTGTATTAGGGTTAGTACCAACCATTCTCTAGGTCCCTCTTTACCGTATACCTTAACAGTAACCACAATTATAGTTTACTCAATGCGGTATAGATTATAGAAAAAAAAAAAAAATGATTTATTTACATTTTAATATTTTATTCAAAACATCTTTATTGCCTTTGTTTTAATAAATATTTTTTTCAGTTTTGACTTTTTTTAACCTTTTACTTTTTACACCGGTTATAAAATTTAAAATATTACGTAAAATTGTACGTAACAGTAGTTCCACCAAATTTAACACTTGCAGATCTGCCACAATCCTTGTTCGAGGAAAATGAAAGACTCACATCTTATGTTAGTTTTTCTTGGTCTATACACATACGAGTAACCCACTACACAGAAATTTGATAAGGCATTCTCTAACGTCATTATTTAGCATGCCCTATTGGAACATTTACTTGTAGCCCTGATCCGGTTTAGTTTTGGCCAGCCTTATTGGAGTAGTTCATGGCTGAACCTGATTATTGCCGAATCCGGTATTCTTGATTCCTGGCTCTAGTCATCCCCGATCTGGTTTTAATTTTGTGAGCTCTATTGACCAAGGCGTGATTAGACCTGATTTTGCTAGATCTAGGCTTGGAGCTTGATCTGGCTTTATAGGAGCCGGATGTGATTCTAATTAAGTTCTGCGTTAAATACTTGATCCTGGTCCTTCTAGACTTTGTTTTTACGTAGACTTGTTTAGTTGTTCTAAAATTTAGATTGTGTTTTAGATTACTCGTCTGCGCCCCTTCATTTGTCTTGTAAGTATATTTACATTATATTATTGTGTATTAATTGAAGTTGAAATTTCAAGCTTAGAAATAAATTTTTGCACAGGGTACGTGAAAAGCTAATTACAACACTGGTCGTGCTATACTGAGTTAGTAATACCACGATTTCCTCTTGGCACAGGGCACAGACAAAAAACGTTATTTTGTGGCACAAATATGCTCAAATTACCATTACATTTCAATCTATTCTTTTCAACTTTCTTTAATTTTTAATTTTTTGATTCTATTACATATAAATAATAGATTCGTATCGAGTATAATGCCTTTGTAGCATAGATTGTGGTGCACCAATTTGATTTGAATTTTACATAATTATTTTTGGGTATCTCAAGATTATAATTAATTATAATATAATAAAAACACTATTATAAGCTAGCAGCGCCCGCGATGGTCTTTTGCACGGCATAAGGCCCAATAATTTTTGGTATTACAAATTAGTGTAAAAAGTAAAAAATAATTAGGTACTAAAAAAAAATAATCTTTTATTATTACCACCCTTACGGTGAATTTTCCGAATAAGTTTTTCGAAGGAATACATTAGTTGGAAATAAAGCAAATACATAAAAACGCAAATATCAATAAATAGTAGGTAAGTAACACAAATAAAACTTGTAATTATTCCGTATGTTTTAATTAAACGAACGTATTTTTAGGAAGGTCGTTCCCAACTACCTACATACATACATATAAGTAGCTATACTTAAAAATAAAGTCGGTCAAAAACCCGCATTTGCAAATTATGTTGAATTTAAATGTTTGACAATTCAATTAATATTAATGTGGTAAATTTTTATAAAGTAATTATCACGCGTAAAAAAAGAATTTAAAAAAGTAGATGCGATGTGGTTTAATTACTGGTGTTTATGTAAGTGGAAAATTCGTTATATGTCACATTTAATATAGTATGTAGAAATATCTAAAGCTTAGATCTTATTTACTAAAAATCGGCCATATTTTCATTAACTATTAAAATAATTGTAAGGCGGGTTTATAAATATGAGAAGGCGTGGGTTTTCCGCCCCGGCGCCACACAGGATGCATGCACGATGGTGTGTGACGCCAGAAACGTGTGAATTTTAGTTCATATTTTAACATTGCACCATTCCTATTACACCTGTAATTATGTAAAAATTCGCTGCTGATGGTTACGGCAATTAACTTTTCTTGCATTACTATTTTCTTGTATTCTTTACTTTTGACATGTTTTTTTATGTAAGTAAAATTTTAACAAACTGTTGGTAGGTTCATATTTCTAGTTCTATTTTAAAAGTGCTCTGATTAAAATTTATTGGTACTAACTCACTACATACTTCGAATACTTTAGTTCATTGCTTTAATACATGATTAGGACAAAAATTATTACAAAAAGCAAATAAAATCCAGTTTTTCCAGTTAAAAGCTTTATGAAAATAATCTTCATTTTATTATTTTCGTTTTGAAGCTTTAAAGCTTTGATGATGTTCAATAAGTGATGTCCAATCTTTTAAATTACCACTAAAAACTCTAAATTTGTTTTTATTCATATAATAATATTATATAGGTTTAATATATTATCTTCTTTTGAGTTATTTTGTGGTTTTTAAGAGTTTTCACATTTATTTTAATGTACAAATTATAAAATTAAAGGAATTGTTCTAAACAGAAATACAATGTTTTATTTATTCAATTGGTTAGATGCATAAAACTCGATGAAGATAGATGATAGTTTGCACATTATCTGATAAACGTGGCAGCTAACGTGTTAAAGCGGTCCCCAGGGACTGCCATGGCGGTTAACGTGTTAAGATCTATAATTATTATTATTATTAATTTATTAATAAATTATTATTGTTAAAGTGTTATACTCATAGAAAGGTGTTCTATGTAGTCTTTATTATTTATTGATTCAATAAGGTACTCACTCTTACCCTCACAGAGTTTTGGTGTGTTAATTCTTACCACACCTAAAAATGTTCTAATATTTTTATTAATAATTAACTTAATTTGCATTAAGTCTTTGAGAAACGTTTTAAAAATTGCCTTTCCTTTGTTTTTCTTCTTGGTCGTTACCAGTGGCGGCTCGTGACATTTTCCAGTGGGAGGGCACAAAATAAAAGAAGTAGTTTTTAAAATATAAAATTTATTTTTTTGATAATTATTTTAAGATAGTGCTTGTTTTTGGTTTTGGGATGGGAGGGCACGTGCCCCTGTGCCCTTTATGACAAGCCGCCACTGGTCGTTACGCCCATGTCCAGATATCGCGGCAGCATTCGTGATGAACAGTTAAGATTCAGCTCTCATATCATGATGCTTTCTTGGGACTAGGTATGAATGCAGTGGGGGTCCCTCTCCCTTCTGCACTTTTACATCCCAGAGATATATAATTGGACTTTTAGATCACAGCAGTATATTTGATGCGACCAGGATTTAAACCGTGGTTAGCCGCTTTCCAGTCGGCCGGTGTAGTTCTTACGCCACACTGCTACTTATTGCAGTCCCTCTACGTTACAATAATAATAATTTTGAAAATACGGATTTTACTTTTATTGATTTCATAATGAAACCAAATTCCCCTACACAAGTATATTTTTTTCACTATTAGTAAGTAAGTACGTACATATGTACATGTCATCATGTACTTTGATAGAGTACTTGATTAAATCCCGTTAATTTTACTTTTATTATATTTTACCTCTACAATTATTATTTTTTGAGCCGCTTTAGAATCACAAAATTTGAAAACAACTGGGTTACGGTGGTTGACCACTGTGTTAATAATGCGGTTAAAACCCGATTTATTTCAATATAAATAAAAAATATTGTTTAAATAAATCAAAATATAAATTATAGTTAATTATTTTTTTGTGGTAATGAACGTTTACATTGTTTACATAATCTTATAATTCCTAATCCGGTTTTAGTTGAAAATTTGGTAACATTAAAATAAAATTAAAAATAATTAAATGTTTTTTCTAGAATGATTTTAATGCTCGTAAACTTTAAAAATTCGTTGAAAACAAAAATCTGCAAAAGATTCTGAAGAAAACTTATCAGAGATTTTCCACGCGTCAATAATACTCTGTAGGATGTTTTTTTTACATAATATTTTATCGTATACTAATATATTATGTACATTTCATAATGTCTATGGTTTTCATTTAAGTGTAATAGTTTACACTTTATCAAATATTCTGTTTTAGATTGTTATTTACGTGAACTTACAGTACATTACACCTACAAACGAAACAGGATTAAACCTACTATGGTAGGTTGTATAGCAACTGTAGTTAGGCATAATTAGGCTTAGTACGTTATTATTATACCTTTGAATCGATGTCACTGGCCAGAACCAAAAAGATAAACAAATTAAGTTCGTTTAATAAAGATATACTCTAAAAAAATTCAAATAAATTCTGGGATATTTTTAGTTTGCACTGCAAAATATTAGAATTTTAACTGCAAAGTGAAAAAAAAAATTATTATTTAAAAACATTAAAAAGACATTAATTTCTCACTTTTTGGGTTTCGATTTTATACTTCTTACTAACGAAAAATAGTATTTCACACCACTCACTAGTTGAAAAAAGAGCAGATTACTGAATAAGTAGACAAATTTAAGCAAAATGTCAAGTGAGTCCGTAAAGTCGACTAGCTTGGCGTGAAAAACTTGTCATTAAGACAATCAAAAATTGATGCAAAAAATCTTCTTCTTCTTCAACTTAATTTAGGACTTCGTCCTGTTATTACGATTAATGTACCAAGTTTACACTTGGCACTCATGGTTCTGCGAGAACCTGAATATTATTCTAGTAGGGTCCAATTCTGACTAGATGCATAGCGCATAGATCGAAATTGGACTTTAGATCACAGCAGTGTAGTCGGCGTGACCAGGTATTGAATCGCGGTTTCCCGTTTTGTAGCCCGTCGATTAAAGCTTTTCACGACACTGCTGGTAATCTATCAAAAATAGATGCAACAATCGATGAGTAATAATTATTATTATAATTGAGGTATTAAGTATGTACCTTCTTTTATATTTTATTTTTTTTACTTTTTATCAAGTTTCTGTGATAACTTATCAAGAATTATCTTCATGAAAACAAACCATTTAATTATTACAATTGAGTAATCTGTGATTATGACATTTAATTCCAGAATGCTGCAAAAATTTAAATAATCTTATAACCTGCTCTTTATTTAAATACAAAAAAATAAATTAATAAAATAGTTATTTGAATATCTCTAAATTCAAATGAGCAAATTAGTTTATCTTCGTTTTGGCATAAAGATATATGAAAATCTAGAATCATTTCGAATAAAAATTTTTCTTGCATTCTAGAAATTATTAACGTAAACCACAAATAAGCTTTATTAAAATACGGTAGTAGCAGTAGTAGTAGTTTGATTTACAAATAATATGATGTAAAATTCTATAGTCACTATTCAAATTAAACAAAAATTTAAAATATTTTTCACAAACAATATTAATTTGTGAGATAATTTTTATATATTTGATATTAACTATAATTATTTTTTTAGCGTTTCCTATTGCATGTATCCGCTGCTGGAAGCTGGTGGTGTGCGGTGGGGCTATAATTTTAATAAAAATAAAAACAAATGAGAATCCAAAAATTTGAAACATATGATATTATCGTGTAGCTAACTATACTCAATCACTTGCATAGTTTTGATTAATAATAATAATGTACGTTATTGAATTAAGTAATTTTATTATTCAACACATAAAAAAATTAAATATTTTGCAAATACTTTTAGTATATTATTATAGATATTGTTCTTTATAAATTATATTTTAGATATAATATCAAAGAACGTAAGAAATCTTTACATTCTTTCCTCTGATTAAGTGATTATTATTAATCGAAAACGGGAAACCTTACCGTAGTAAAGTCTACCATATGTTAATTGGTATATCGTCTACATCATATTATGTATACTACCTATATTAAGTTTATTATAAAATTTGCCTTTTCGCCTAAAGTTAAAAAAAAAGAAAATTTGAAAAAAAAATAAATAAAATTTTTGTTTCATGTTTGATACCAGTAATTAACAACAAGATGATGGACATCGCTAGTAGGTACTATATTATTTAAGTAAAATCTAATTATAAAAATTTAAAACTGACTGAATTACAGTTTACAGTCTATGTAATATTGCGTGATATAAATTAAATTAATTTTATTTAAAAAATGGTAATATATTTATTAACTTATTCCCACACAATTTTGCAAATAACATTACTACTATAAAAAAAAACGTTACTAACATTTCCTGTGTTAATTTTCTACAGTACCCATTTCTATTTTTGACAACAGTATTCTATTATGATTATAGTTTTTTTACAATACTTAGGTACATATACAAATTATTCACTCTGTTGAATATTCCATAATTAATACTCGGTTTTAAATAACTCATTAAGTTTAGCAAAAAATTACATGTACCTATTTCAGTTGTTGGTAGATATCACGAAAATAGTTTTAAAGCACAACACAAAAAATCAATCAAAAAATACTTAAAATAGTATGCAATAGGAAATAATTAGTAATTATTTAAAAATATGCTAATATAATTTAAATTACATATTTTATTAAAGATATAATTATTTATTAACCATAATTTAAATACATTTACATCTCTATAGTATTATACGAAGCTAAACGTAAAAAACTAAAACATTATTCGATTAGTTTTTGTGATAATCTAGTATGTTAATTACTTCAAATTTGTTGAAGCTTACTTGAAAGCATTTATATTCTATATTTACAATAAAAATTCAAAATTTGTTTTATTAACTATTAAGTTTACTAATATAAATTAAAGTTACATCATTTGTAATATAATAGGTAGTAATTTATTGCACGACTGAAATTATATTTGTAAATAGTTTCATCAATTTAACACAAAAACATTATTAAAATTAATCTCAATAAATCTTTTTTTTAAAGGTATTTGAGTTACCTGCCTGCTAATAGGAACTTAACTTAATGAATTTAATGAACTTTATTTTAAAACGCTCTCAAAAATATTTAAAAGAAACAAATCGGTAGTTTTATTAAGAATTTTAAATTTATTATCAATTAAATTCAAATGTACATACAATTTTGAAATCGGAATCTGCTCGAGAGTTTTAAGTTATTGCTTGGATAGTTTTATTGAAATTTAAAATAGAAATTTGACTTTTGGCAACTAATTCTCCGAATAGAAGTTGAAAAACACGTATTCAATAAGTTCATGGCAATTGATAACTTAAGAAAGTTATGATTATTTGATATAAGACTGATTGTTCTATTTTTATTTAGTTATTGATTTAAAAAAAATGGTTTGATCAATGCAGAACTAATATTATAAAATGCCTGTTAATTATTTTCATTACCAAATGATGGTAATATAATTTTTAAATATGGTCTTTATTAATATAGTACGTTATTTCAAACATTTAACTAATTTACAAAATTTTTGAGAAAATTACCCGGTTTATAAGAGTGAATTTACCTGAAAAATAGTGGATCAAAAAATAGTCGACAATTTTTAAAGTAAATTCACTCTTATAAACCGGGTAATTTTCACAAGAATTTTGTAAATGATATTTACTAATAATTTAGTAAATTTCCCCTATTAAATAGAGGCAACTTTATTACCACCAGTTTTTAGGGTAAATTTACCCTAAATACTAATATTTTCAGAGTAATATTTTCTTATAGAGTAAAAACCTGAAATTACCTTAATTTTAGAGTAAATTTACTCTTTTGAACAGGGTAATTTTCAGATCTAAAATTAAACCTGCAATTTTATAGTTAAATTTACTCTTATTAAGTGGGTAAAATTTCACCGGTAAAATTACCCCATTTTTTCAGTGTATTTTAACTGTTTAATTAAAATTAATAAAATTAAATTAAATTTAAAAAAAATACAATATTTATAAAAATTTATAATGAACATTTATACACATAACGTACATATGATCTAATTTTGATAAAAATTAGATTAGTATTTTTGCAAATAAATTACAAAATTCATTAAAAAATTAATAAAATAAATTCACTTGATGTAGAAAGTAAGCACTAATAAAAAAAGTTCTTAAAAAATAAAGCAAGTAATTCCACAAACTACCATTTCATATTATAAATTCTAATTCCTTATTTACTTTGTATAAATAGGTAGGTAGATACTACTGCTAGTTGTGAGCTGCCATAAAATACATCTAAATATGAGTTTTTCTGCCGTGAACTAAGTGAACTTAAACTAAGCTGTTCTAATGTTTAGAATTAATCGAAATATAAAATGCAGCATGAACTCGGAATATGTTCGTATTTCTAAAAGTGAAAACGGAATTAAGTAAAATATAGAATTCAGGTTTTTTTTCTTTATTTTTCAAAAGATGCTTTTATTAGTCTTTACTTTTACATCGTGCGTCGGAGATATTTTATATGTGCAAGAATACAGTAATTATCGTATAAGCAGTTTTAAATAATTAACGCTAACGTCGCCGTCGCGTCGTTGAGTTCTTTACTAATATGATTTTCGGAAAAGCCTACCCACGGAAGTCTGATAAAAAGTAAATTTTTTTACAAATTTCTACATTATTTAATTTTTCAATCATTAAATGTGCGTATCTCAATTAATGGATCTTGAAGTCAAAACGACAATTAATAAATAAAAGCCCGACCGCATATCGGTAGCCCGATTTATTCAAATTATTTGTTAGAGAATGTAGGCATATACGTATATAGAATATTAAATTAGATAAAAAAAGGGTATTTTTGTTTATACGTATTTGATTCACATAAATTATGTCGAATAATTTATTATTAAATATTACTAACTATACTTATTCACTATTTAGATACCTGAATAAATTCACGAATTCCGAATAAATCAATATTATTAAATAATAATTTATCGGTAAAATGCTGTTATACTATTCAAGTAATATTACAGGAAAAAATTACATACGAGTAATTAAATGTTATAAGAATTTTATAATAACTAATTTAATTAAAATGTTTGAAATGTTTAACTTTACAACATTAAAATAAAATTAATAAAATGATGAATTACAACAAAATTTAGAACTTAAAGTTGAAATGAAAAACTAGTGTCGGCTCAAAGTTTCAAAACAAATTTTACTGTTATTGGAGCAGAAAATTAGCAGCGTAATATATTAAAATGTTTAAAAATTATTATTATACCGTACATTTTAATTGTTCTGTCTTTACACAAGACAAATTAGTTTTGGAAAATGCATATTTTAGTAATTACTAATTTTAAAATTAGTATTTACATTTAAGAGTCTATTTTAATTATTAATATCTGTGAAAAGCTGTATGCGAAACAGAAAAAACTAAAACAAGAATAAAAATATAATATAAACCAATAATAATACATATATTAATGAATTAGGTATTAGTCTTGCATTTTAGTTCTAAAATGTGTTAATACCTGGTAAACTTTTTGGTTATTCTAAAATACCGACATGGTTATAATTGAATTAAACTTTTGACTTGAATTCCATCAAGCAAGAAATTAAAATGAAGTATTATTTCGAGATAAAAAATCGGTATGTTTGTATTAAATTGTCCTTGTGCTATGTAAAAAATGTAGCGCAACATGTTAATATTGCAATTTTGCTGTGGTAAATACATGTGCGATTAATATTTACATTTACAAATTAGTATTTATAACAACATTGTTATTTTAATCTAGTTTTATGATTTATTATTATCCAAATACATTATAACTATACTATAATAGAATAAATTATGTTATACTAAAGTACGATTAGAGACATGATAAGATTACTATCATGCTTACAAGTTATAGTAAAAGTTTACCTTGGATTTATAAGTTGTTCAAAATAATCGAAAGTTTGTTAGGTAATATTTCTTAAATATATATAAAATCTACATTTGACTTGAAAATTTTGATTTTTTTTAATTAAAAAAATTCTCAAAGGTTTTTAGCAACCAGACTTATAATAAATTAAACTTTCATCCGATTAGATTAAATAGTTGTATTAAATTTTTTTAGCTAAATAAAATATAAGCAAATCTGTTATTTTCGAAAATATATTTTGAGTAAATAAAATTATTTTTAATAAAATACTTAAATAGTTTGAAGTTGAATAGCTTCCATTACTGTCTTGGAGTTATTCGCAAAATCTTTGAGGAAACATCTTCCCTTTTAAATGTTTGTCTGAATTTGATGTTCGTCAATAAGGTTTCATTTCGTCATGATATTGTGGGATTTCATATTTCACGTAAAAATTCTTAACTTCAATTCAATTTTAACAAATTAAATTAAAGTCAAAATTTTTATTAGAAATTAGATTGCTAATTATTAGGCTAAGAAAATAGGAGGGGTGGTGTCACTATGTATGATGTGTAGAGCATCTTGTTCCAAAGCTTCTATAATGTTAAAATTAAGTGAAAATTAAAGATTGAGATGAGAAAAGTTTCCAACAATCTAAAACTCATTGTTCGATTGATTGCAATGTACATTTACAGAAAAATTTGGAACAGGAAAAAACAGAAGAAAATAGAAACTCATCGATCCAGTTGTATGAAGCTTGGAAATCTAATGTGCAAATATTTATTTTGTGAGTTGTTAAAAAACATTATTTTTATTTTGGAAAGGTCTAGTTTTATGGTATCCATTCACCTATCAGTTTATCTGGAAATCTGATCTGAAGATCAATTATATGTAGACCACCAATACCACTGAAGTTTATTTGGACATACACACTTTTTTTGAAATCTGTTTACCAAGTATGCAAGTTCCGATTTGTCGATAATAATCGGTGTGTCAGTGGCTTTGGTGGTCTGCATAGGATACCCTCAGAGAAAAATCTGTATACGTGATGCATGTTGAAACATTTATGTAAAATTACATTATGTAATACATGTATAGCTCGCTTACCGGTAAATAGTAGCTATTTCAGCATCAGGGCCGATTTATCCATTAGGCAAGAAAGGCAGCTGCCTAGGGCGGCAGTCTTTTAGGGGGCGACAAAAATACTAATTAATGTTCTCGGGGTTATTTATTACCTTATTTATTACGGGCATATTTATTTTGCTAATAAATATTATGCTGTTATAATAAGTTTAAATATTAATTTTAAGGGGGCGGCAAAAAAAATATGCCTAGGGTACTCACATGCCTTAACGCGGCCCTGTTCAGCATATATCTATGTGTTTTTTTCATCGACGAAACACTGCTTAACAATTATAATGATAATTGCAGTTTGTAAGTTCTACATTTATAACATATAATATGTAATATATTTTAAATATGACATTACACACCTACCTACATAATATATACAGTTACTCTGAAAAGTTCTCGGACACTCCTATGTTAACAATGCAAATTGAACATTTTTAAGCCGTTTTTTGCCATATAAAAATCGATTTTACAGCAAAACTTTTTAAACATTTTTTGTTGGAAATTTCGTTGGCTTCAATTTTGTATCTATACATTTTTCTATTTTGTCGCACCGTGTCTGACTTATAGCGACATAAACAAGACCCTGTAAAATGCAAAAAATATTATCTTCTGTATATCAAAAACAGTGCAAGAAAATTGAAAAATGAATAAAAATATTTTTTTGTAAATTTTATTCTCTACATTTTATTCTTATACATTTTTCTATTTTGTTGCACCGTTTTTGATATACAAAAGATAATATTTTTTGTATTTTACCTGGTCTTGTTTACGTCGCTATAAGTCAGAAACGGTGGGACATAATAGAAAAATGTATAGATGCAAAATTGAAGCCAATAAAATTTTCAATAAAAAATATCTAAAAAGTTTTGCTATAAAATTGATTTTTATATGGCAAAAAACGACTTCAAAATGTTCAATTTACATTGTTAACCTAGAAGTGTCCGAGAACTTTTGCGAGTCACTGTATGTACTCGTACAAAATATTAGTAATAAAATATTTTATTATTATTCTATTAATTAATAATAATGGATTTATTATATTTTTAATAGACTTTACTAATATTATAAACTTCAGATAAATTAAATTTATGTATTAAGATTTGTTTAAAATTTTGGCCCGATTTAATAAACTACCTACAACTCAAAAAGTTATTCGGATTTTTAACCGTATGTTATTACTACTATATTATCTTATAATTTAACACCTTTTGTATTGAGGTTTAAAATACTATTAATTTTGTGTTTCTTTTTAATGGTTCGTTAAAAATGAATAACTCAAGAAAGAATTCTCACATCAACGTAATAAAAAAGTGTTCGATATTTTTATTATGCGTTTATAATCTATTAATTCCGTAATGGCTGTGTAATAGGCTTTGTTTTGTTAACTTAACCAGGTGTAGATAATGGTTACTAGTAGATTATGTAATGTAAACTACTATCTAGAAGCCTAAAGCACTGCCGATACCAACATCTGCTGTAAAACAACTGCATGTCATATTATTCTTTGACACCTTTCCGCTAAATGTATCTCCATCACTAAATGTTAACATTACCTAGTGGGTAGTTACATAATTTCTAAAAGGTAGATAATCTAACACTTGTTATAATTATTAGAAAGATGAAAATAAACTGTGATTTTATAGTTACTTCATTTTATTTTTAATAAATTAATGTTATTTATTTTTTTAAATAAATTCCACTCTTACTGATACTTTAAAATGTGAACCCTTCATATGAACCCTAACACAGTAAGAAATTTTGTGTCAGTTGAAAGAAATGCATTGCCAAACTAATAGTTAGTTGTCAAAGACAACTACATAATATAATAGAGTTTGGCGTTTGATATCAAGTATCATATTTACTTAAGGTTTCCATTGGATTTATATTGAAAAGATTTTTTTATTGCTTTAACATTTTTAGCATTTTGTGGCAATTAAGAAAAATGTTGAACCATTTTTTATAAGGTGAGGTATTTAAATGAAATTTTTATAAAAAAACATTATTTTAGGTTGTGCCCTCTTCCCCACACCGAGTTTACATTAGCTCTGAATGCAGAAGCGTACACCACTTTGTGATTGTTTGTATTAACAATAGTTAATTACAACCACAAATTTTGTAATTTATTTACTGCTTAGCTTTGCCAATAAAATTCTCTCCAAGAAAGCTATCATTTCAGTTAAAATAAAGCGATTCTTTCTTAAATTTTATTAGCACACTTCTTTGCAGTAGATACTCACTATTTACTTACCTATTTATTATTTAAAATTTTTACATTAATAAAAATGTATGTTGTATAAAAAAAAGAGTACATAATATTATTTTAAGCGATATTTTGCTATTTATATACCGATATTTACTGAATAACATATTATATAATTGAATTTATTAGAATTATTTTATAATTTTAAACGATTTTTTAACTATTAATAAAAATAATATTACCTATACATAATTACATAAACGTTATTATTATTATTTAAAAAAATACATTATTATAATAAATTATGTATACATAGTAATAGATTGTGGCTACTGTCAGTTAATCGATACCACGAATCGGGCCGCAATTTTTTTTTTATTGGAAAGAGGACAATTTTCTGAGCATTTTAAGACCGCACTTCGACCTGGTTTATGTCTTAGTTTTCGAGAAAACGGCATTTGAAAATCATAATTTTACATGCATTTTAGATAGGGAATTGATTCACTCCTGAGTTCTATTGACGGTGCGTGCGTTCTGATATTGTCTTAGTGTTAGCAGTGAGACGCGATTGTGATACCGTCGGGTACACATCGAGCGTTGCTAACGAGTTTCACCCCTTACGAGTTTCACCCCTTTTGAGTTGCACCACCAAAACGGCGCGTAGCGCCCGGAGCGGAGGGGACCGGAGTGGAGGGTAGCGGAGCGTCGGTTTTGACGAACGCAACCAAGGCAATCGAGATTCTAACCTAAAAATGAGCTCTGCGATTATTTTTTAAATTAAATACATTATGTTGCGTAATATAATGGGTGCGGTTACAAGCAAGGGGTTCAATATGTATGATGTGCTCCCGACTATGTCACAATCGCGTCTGACTGCCAACACTAAGACTATATCTGAACGCACGCACCGTCAATAGAAATTTTTAGTTAATGAATTTCCCTATCTAAAGTACATGTAAAATTTTGATTTTCAAGTGCCGTTTTCTCAAAAACTAAGGCCTAATCCATATCGAAGTGCGGTCTTAAAATGCTCAGAAAATTGTCCTCTTTCCAATAGAAAAAAAAAAAAAAAAAAAATCGCGGCCGAATTCGTGGTATCGATTGACTGACAGATCCCTAGATTGTTTGTCAATATTACATTATAATAAGTAATTTCACTTCATTCATATAAAATTAAAGCATTTAACTTAATATACAACGTAATATGATTTCTTCAATCCGAATCACTTTTATGTTTTTATGTTTTCAATATCACTTTAATGTTAACTTTATTATACTACTTATTAGAATTCAATTATGGTTGTTACTACAACCCAACGATTATCACTAATAATCCGTTTGTTTTTGCTTCTTAGTTTTTAATGGCTTTTCCATTAAATTTTTTAAATTATATAATACGTATCTACTTTTTTCTTGATATTATTTTTAAAATTATCTTCTCAATTAAGACAACATTATTATACATTTTATACATTTTATGCATTTCATCATCAGTATTATACCTCGTATAGAGATTTTAATTGATTAACATTGCTATACCATGAACTCATAGACGAAAAAGAATTTAATAAAATTAATAATTTTTTGAGAACGTGCTTTTCGGGAATTTATAGTCCCGATTTGATTTTGTACTAAACGGTTGAAGCAAATTTAATAATATTTAATTAAATGCTGATATCTCTAAATCTTCGAGCTTATCAATACTTTAAGCCAATTTCATCAAGAACTTTAGATTTTTATCTGAAAACATTTTACTCGGAAAGAAAATCGCAATGATCTGGTATAAGGAGCAAAAGAAGAATTTTTTGGTGAAGTTCTGTAGGGTTCATGACCAGACGAGTGACGAGAAGTATTATTTGCTCCAAATAAAACATGCAATTTTTTTTAAAACCAAAGTAATAATATTATTGTATAATATATTAAGTTATGTTATATTTACTGCTGATAAGGGGAGGCGTAAAGTGAGTTATTGAAATAATAACAATAAAGTATATTAAAATATTTTAGTGTTGTCTGCTATATTTTTGCTTTTAAAAAGCAATATTGTTTTCAAAAAAGTTAATTTTTGTTTATCTAGTTAAGACGAAGAAGACCGTCAAAAATCGTTCTTGTAAAATATTATTCATTCTCGAGGAAAGTGATTTATATTTTGTAATCTTTGTTTATCAATTGATTGACAAAAATAAATTTTGTTTGTTTGCAAAAATAAAATAAATATATTAAAAATCAAGAAATTCTGTATGGTGGAATGCTAAAAATTTTAGTTCCTATTTTACCTATTAATAATTCCTATTTTCAAAACATTATAGTATATAAACCATTAGAAACTATGCCTGATGGTTATTTACAATTTTACTAGGTAATTTTTAATGATTTTTAAAAATTGTGTTAATGTTATATAATATGAATATAACAAGAAACACCTTGTTACCTACTTAGATATAATGTTCATAATATTCTTTTTTATAACCGCTAATGGTTAACTAATTTGTTAGCCTCTGGATCCTTTTTTTATTATCAATTTTCATTAGTAAAGGATTGTAAAGAAATAGTTTCATCGCAAATAAAAGTAGTGTGAATTTCATTCTAATGCGAGACTGTAGAAGTTGAAATTATGAAAAATTGTATAATATGTTCAGACGTTGGTGTGTTTAATTTTATTAAGTGCATTTGCTGTATAATGAGGTAATTAAAAAATTTATAAATTTTAAAAATAAATTAAATCGTAATAATGATTATTCTGTACAAAAAATTAACTGAATAATTACAATCCATTACAAAAGAAGGGTATAACATAGATCAAATATCAAAGTTATATTTTATGTTAAGTGGGGTAACATGCATTTTAATTTTCAAAGCTCTTGAAAAACATAATATGTAATTAAAAATTTAATTTATTATGGTTAATTGTTTAAGAAAATAAATTGGTATTTAGATGTAATAAAACCCATTCATTTTTAATACAGAAATTATTTTTAAAACGAGAAGATCGATTATACCCACCTGACGAGCTTAAGTAAATATATATAATAAGATGTTTAAATAATTTTATAATAATATTATGCAATTCTATTACCTACCTACTACGTACTATGAATAACATTAAAATTTCGTTTGAATGAAAATTTTACAAATAGTACGTAAATATATATAAAATAATCTGACAGTTGAGTCATAAAGATAAAGAAATACCGATGAAGTGTTTATATCTTTCTTTTGTAAGATTTTAACTTAATTAATTTCCACAGTAATTAATTTTAAGGGTTTTATGCAGGTTTTTTTATTTATAATTAACATTTTAAGTCGCGAGTTCAACATTTTATCAATATGTTTTATTATATTACTTTTATAGTGTCTTTATACCCATTTAAAAAAATAATTAACATAATTTTGTTAAGTTTATAGGCTGTGTAAAATATAAATTTATAATTTGTCTTAAACGTCTGAAATTTTGATATTTTATTTAAAACAAAATGGTTAGTAATAATGGGGATTTATAGCATTACCTACCAATAATGTGAGGTTTCGGTCATCCTGCAGGAGATTAGAGTGCCTAGATAATCTATAAAATCATCACATTAGTGGGCAAGTTCTGTCGATTAACCGGCGAGCTGTACAATTTGTAAAACCGCTACCTATTCTTGGTTTAAATTATACTTTACGTTTTAGATAATACGACAAATGTGTAAAATGTAATCAATCACCTTAAGCAACAAAAAATGACTTACATATATAAAAAAGTAACTGATGATTAATATTATTTGTTTAAAGTAAAAGTGTTCGAACGTTATGCGTTCAATATGCACTACTACTAAAAAATTCATATAAAATCTAATTAATATGCATACACAGATAATAGATTATTTGTATAACAAGTATTGTTACAAATTCTATCATGATAGTACAATACGAAATGGTAGATGTAATATATATCAGCAATTTTAAACAAACAAGAAACAAAATTTTTCAAAATTCAGAAATATTTTACAACCGGTAACAAGCTACATTAACTAAATTTATTTGATTTAATTAACATAATTTAAATATCAGTTTGATGACCATTATTATGGGAGGTATTCCAAAAGCTACTTTTCTACTTTTTTATGTTACATTGTTAGTAAAGTACACTTTCCTAATGTACATTATATCGAAATTTGGTATTACTTTTCGAGTAATTTGCACTCATACAGGTACGAAATAGTTTTATCTAATATATAAAAAACTAAAAGATGTATTTAAAAAAGCAATATTTTCCAGCCTATGGCCATGTGAAAGTGGAAATTTAAAAAAAGTGCTTTAAAGAGGCCTAACTCTCGAGGACCTGAAGTTAAATAAAACTGTTTTTTAAAAATATTTTTTAGAAAAGTGTCTTCTATCACTACCTAGTTATGTAAAGTGTATCCGGGGACACCCTGTATAAGATAGAAATAGATTTTGAAATCAATTTCTTGCAAATGCTGTATTTGTTAAGCGAAACAAATTTGAATAGCAAATTTAACAGGCAACAACCTTAGCCAATTGGTGTTTTTGGAAAACTAAGATTTCACAGAAAATCTGAAAATATAATGTACATTGCTTTTAAATAATACATACTGCAAAAATTATGCATAAAGCGAATGTAACAAACCAATTTATTAATAATGAACTATTGTGTTTTACAACAATGACACTCAATGACGTTACAAAACATTTTGACATTAATACAATAATTTATTGCAGTCGATCAAATTCCGATTTTTTTGCAATTCTGTGAATTTATATTTTTCAAACATATCTTGTTCATTATTTCCGGACTCTACGAAATCCGTTGTTTTTTCCAAAAAAAAACTATAATAAACTAACGTTGTAGCATATTAAATTTGCTATCTGATTTAATCCATTCATTTGTTTGTACACCATTTTGTTTAAAAGATGCAGCATTCGTAAGGAATTCATGTATAATTCAGTTTCTATCACATGGACACTAAGATTTTTATTTATTTCCAATTTGACAATAGCTAGTGTCTGGGGGCCCCGCAGAGGCTCCCTCAAACCCTATTCATTTTAAAATTCACGAAGAGAGTTTGGTCAATTGACTTCAAGACAGTAGGTCCTGTGACTACTGGTTCTTAAAGAGATTTGATTTCTTAATTTGGATTACGACGGGTGAGGGTTTTCATTGTAAACTCGGGTTATGCACATTAGCTAATTTCTGCCAGGCTCCAAAATCCTAGATTCAGCCCCGTATTTATCCTCCTTATACCAAATCTTACATTCTGTATAAGTTATATCATTAAATTTACAGTGCATTTTGTATACAGGAAACTTAAAATGCTTTTTATACGGGAATAAAAAATTGTCTTGATTTTACTCAATTTAGAAAAATGTCATTTTTGTCAGTTAAATTCTTTTAAAATTCTTCTTTCCTTCAGAGATCCAGTACAATTTTTTTGGCTTCTAGAATCAGCATAAAAATCGAGAACTCCATTACCAATAGGTATACTCACTGTAATAATATTCTTCTTAGTATTTTTATGATGATTTTATTGACAATAATAATAGTTAGAGTTCAATATGTTCTATTATGTGTTTAAGATTTTTTCCTGGGTTTGGAGTTTGGGGCGGCAAGTTCATGCGGTGCAAATTATTGCTTTTGCATTAGTTTAAATGTTGAATTTTATATTTTATATTTTGACTAAAGGTGCTAAACTTTTAGCATTTTAAACTTTAGTAATTGCAATAATTCAGGCATTTTTTGTTGTTTGTGTGTTGACATGTGATTTTGTTTTTTACATAATTTTATACCTTCAGGTTATGTAAACCTAATTTTGAATCAATTTGCATTGAGAAGCATTTAGTTTCTATTTCTAAATCTTTTTGTGGCAGTAAACAAAAAATCCAGCAGCTGCCAGAAGCAGCAAGATTTTTTATTATTTTAAACTTCGCGAATTTTAATAAAATGTTAACCATCTTCAAGAGTTCTTTTATTAATCTATCTATAAGTTTTTATGACGTTTTTGACACTTAACTTCTAAAGGGATAATATGTTTTTCGGTTATTATCTAGGATCAGCATAAAACATAATCACCAGACATTTCGTGAATGAAGGAAGATATTTAACGAGATTCAATATTTTTGTAATACATTTTTGCAATTGTGGAATTGTTTAAATTAAGCCCATGGAAGAAATGAAAGAAAATTTTTATCAGTGATTTTAAATTATGTAGTATATGTAGCATAAAAGGTTAAAATTGGCAGTAGCAATTTATGCGCGAAGAAGATGCAACTTCATGTTCGAAGAGAACTGCAGTCGGCACGAGATATCTGGAAATCATATTATAATTCTCGTTCGAGTTCATCATACTTAGTAATTTACTATTTGGCTAGTGCAATATATTAGCAAATGTTATATAAGAGTATCTTTATTCTACTACAACAATTACAATCAAACATAAACCGTTCGTGACATCTGTTGCTGTCACTCCCGCATGCTACGCTTTTTGGGCGTTCGGTTGCGTATCGTACTGCGTGTACGATGTGCCGCAATCATCGGGTTCTAACACTTCCCCTCGAGACGCGACCGACCAAAACTGGCTGCTAAACCAAGACCCATCATTTCGACGCATGATGTATGTTTTGGTCTACACAAAGCTTTCGTCAATACGTCCGCAATCATTTCTTCTGTTCGCACGTGTAATAACTTTAATAACTTGCTGTTAATTGTTTCACGTATGAAATGGTATCTTATGTCGATGTGTTTACTTCGAGCGTGAAACACAGGGTTCTCAGTTAACTTTAGTGCGCTCATACTATCAGTAAATATTCTAATATTTGCTACATTTTCACATTCAAGTTCTTTTATGAATTTATGCAGGTATATGGATTCTTTTGCTACCTCTGTCATTCCCATGTATTCGGCTTCCGTCGATGAAAGAGCCACGGTTTTCTGCTTCTTAGACTCCCATGAAATTGGACCACCTGACATGATGAATGTGTACCCAGTGTAAGAGCGTCTGTCGATTGGACAATTTCCCCAATCGGCATCCACGTATCCTCTAAGACCTTGGTTATCCGGCTTATATAAAATTCCTAAATTCGTAGTACCTTTCAAGTAACGTAGGACACGTTTCGCTGCATTCCAGTGTAACTTTCGGTAACAGTTGTTGAATTGACCTAAACAACTTATGGCGTGGCTTATGTCGGGTCTGGTAGCTACGGCCAAGTATGTTAGGGCACCAACTAATTCCCTATAAGGTAACTCTTCTTCTTCACTTGTTGCGTGTTTTGTGGGTTTTAGTAGCTTCACGTTCGGATCCATGGGCGTGCTCACTGCATTTGAGTCGATCATTCCATAACGATTTAATAAATCAATTACGTACCCTTGCTGATGCAAACCTATGTTATTTCTATCACGAGAAAATTCGATTCCAAGACAATAACTTGCATCACCCATGTCCTTGATTTCAAATTCATCCGAGAACTTTTTCTTAAGATTGTGGATTCCTTTGGAATTTTTCGAAGCTATCAGGATATCGTCTACATATACCAATACTAGTATGACATCTTCCCCTCCACCAATACGGTACAAACATGGATCGGAATTGGTGGGTTTTGCATCTAAATTACGCAAGAATTTATCGAGTTTATGGTACCAGCTTCTTCCAGCCTGACGGAGACCATATAGAGCCTTCTTAAGTAGACATACTTTGTTTCCGATTTGCATAGCTTCTAACATTTCTTCTGCCTTCTTAACATTCGTAGGATTGTTTTGGTGAGAAATAATTCTAAGAATTTCTGATGCTTGTTTCGGTAATTCCATGTATATTGTCTCTTCTATTTCACCGTTTAGGTAGGCGCAAGCCACATCAATTTGATGTATCTTCATGTTGTGTTGTACTGCTAAAGCAACAACTAATCTCATTGAGCCGAGTCGGGCAACAGGAGCGAATGTTTGGTTAAAATGTATTCCGGGTTGTTGGCTGAACCCTTGTGCTACAAGTCGGGCCTTTCTTCTTTCGAGAGTGCCGTCTGCTTTGTATTTGTTCCTTAGAACCATTCGACTACCTACGACGTTTTCGTTGGTAGGACGATCCACCAATAACCATGTGTTATTCTTCATTATCGATGTCATTTCGCTGGCCATTGCTTCATACCATTCTAAAGCGTCAGGTCCGTTAGTTGCTTGCTTCATCGTAATTTCTGAAATAAATGCTTCTTGAATTTCATCTTGCATTTTATTTGCTTCAGGATTAACCATTCTGTACACCTTTTTTGGTCTTCCTCTGCAACCTGTCCTTATTATTGATGGTCTACCGCTACCACGCACTTCATGACTTTGATGAGTGGTAATTTCTTCTTCGCCTACGATTTCGACTTCGTCTTCTTGATTGATTTCAATTACGGGTTGGGTTTCTAACTCTTGAATAATTTCGACTTCGTTTTCTTGATTGGTTTCAATTACTGGTTCGGTTTCTAACTCTTGAATAATTTCGACTACGTCTTCGGTTTCGGACTCTTGATTAATTTCGTCTACGTCTTCGGCTTCCAGAAGAGATTCTGTAAATTCTCGTTTGTTAGAATTGTTACCTACCAGAAATTTAACGTCTCGTGTCACTTCTACTTTCTTTTGCTTAGTTAACCATACTCTATAGCCTTTGGATTCTTCCGAATAACCTAGAAATATGCCTTCTTGTGATCTCACGTCAAACTTTCCTCTTTTCGGATCTTTATTCAAACAATAAATTTTACATCCGAATTCTTTGAAATCGCTGACGTCGGGAGGCTTCCCATTCCAGATTTCGTACGGAGTTTTCCCATTCAAACTTTTTGTTGGACAACGATTACGAATATAATTTGCGGTATTAACTGCTTCTGCCCAAAAACTTGACGGTAAACCGGATTGCATTAGTAAACAACGAGCTGTGCTAACAAGAGTACGATTTTTCCTCTCTGCAATTCCGTTTTGTTCCGGATTATACGGGACAGTCAATCGTCTTACGATTCCACGGTCTTTCAACAATTTTTCAAATTCGTTGTTTGTATATTCCGTACCATTGTCGGACTGAATGCACTTGACCGATCTTCCTTTTTGCTTTTCGACCATGTTGATGTACTGCTTCGTAACTGTCAGAACATCAGTTTTTGATTTGATAAATCTAACCTCGCACCATCGAGAATTGTCATCTATGAATACAACATAATATCTTGACTTCCCGTTCGATTCGACCCTCATAGGTCCACATACGTCTGTGTGTATGATTTCGAGAAGATCACTTTTCCGTTCCGATTTTTTTGGGAAAGCGTTTCTCGTCATTTTTCCTTTAATGCACTCATCACACTCGAGGTTAGCGTCCTTCAAATTAAAATCAACATTCACTCCCTTGATCGTACCCCTTTTAGCACTTTCTAAAAGATCTTTGAAATTTAAATGACCTAAGAGACGATGCCATAACATTGCAGTTTTCAACGATGCTTTCGGCAAGATGTTGTTTTGTTCCGCCTTATTTGCAGCGTTTTCCACACGATTTTGTATACGAGCGTAGTACAAGTCACCAACGCGGTCCGCAACTACTACAATAGTTCCATCGGGACGGGTAACTAGTGCTTTGTTTTTCTTAAATAAAACTTCGTAGCCCTTGTTTGTTATTTTGCCAATTGATATTAAATTTGTGCGTAAGTCCGGTACGTGTAAAGCGTTACCTAGTGTTATATTATTAACTTCACCCCGCACCTTTGTGGTTACTAATACGTCGCCTTGACCAATTATTTTAGTCGATGCACTGTTTGCTAAATTTAAAATTTCACTTTTGGAATTGTCAATTTCTGTGAAATTATTTGCATTTATACACATGTGTGATGTTGCACCGCTATCCAAGCACCAGGTTGGTGGCGATTTGATAGATCCAACTTGGCATGCTTCTGAAACAAGTAACGAATCGTTATTTTTCTTACTTCTGCATTCGGCTGACTTGTGCCCAAATTTTCTGCACTTATGGCAACGATAATTAAAAGATTTATCCACCGTCTTGTTCGAATTCATATTCTTTGAACGTATGTGTTTCGAGTTTTTGTTTACATACATAGCGTTCTCGACATCGCGGGTTTCCTTTTTTCGAGCATCATATTCTTCGATTATCTTTATGCGTAATGCTTCCGGCGTGGGTAGTTCGTCCCTAGATTCAATGGCACATCGAAAATTGTCTGAACTCGGAGGCAAACTGTATAGCAACATGATGGCTAGTAAATCTGCGTTTATTTTCACATCCATATCTTCCAATTTATCCACTGCGTCGAAAAAATTGTTAATGTGAATTCGTGCGTCATTACCTTCTTCCATCCGTTGTAACATTAATTGTTTTAGTAATGTGGCCTTTCTCGCTGGTCCTTTAGATTGATATATACTTTCTAATTTGATCCAGACTTCGTTCGAGGTGGCACATCCTTTGACTTGTTTCAATTCTGTCGGATTAATTGACAGAATTATTTCAGCTTTTGCTTTGCCATCTAATTTCAACCATTTTTGGACTTGCTCTTCAGATTTATCATCACATTGGGTCACTGTTGGTTTCTCGAAGCTTCCGTTTGCGTACGTCCACAAATCGCTTCTTACCAGTATGGCTTCCATCTGAATTTTCCAGGTGTCATAATTCTCTTTGTTCAGCGCTTCTATTCTAGATCTAGTTCCCATATTCGTCGTACTGTCGTTCCGACTGGTTTCAGCGCAAAATAAATTTTATGGCACACGTATTGCAGATAAACCTTAATGATTGCTTTCGTTGCTAACTGGGCCCATAACCTATTAGCAAATGTTATATAAGAGTATCTTTATTCTACTACAACAATTACAATCAAACATAAACCGTTCGTGACATCTGTTGCTGTCACTCCCGCATGCTACGCTTTTTGGGCGTTCGGTTGCGTATCGTACTGCGTGTACGATGTGCCGCAATCATCGGGTTCTAACACAATATTAAAACTATTCTGCAAAACCTAGAAATTAATTTATTATATTAATTTGTATCGTAAGTCTTTTCAGAACTAGAAGCTGATTTATTATATAAAAACAAAGTCATAATAAATTATTAGATTGTGATGTTAAATTCTTTGTAATTCGCTTGGCTCCGCTAGCGCTCCGCCTCGCATATGCAAAAATTGCTTGTCAAACAAAGTTTCACTTTTAATCCGAATAAGACAATGTACTATTGTTTCGAATAAAATATTCTAAAATTATAAAATGATTTTTTAAATTTAAGTAACATAACTTTTAATTTTACAACGAGCGACACTAAAAATTGGGCCCAGTGCTGACAGTAAAGTAAAACAATAATTTCGTAATTTTAGTTGAGATAGAGGTCATTTTAATCTACATATAAAGTAGATATAATTTTAAATAAACTAAATCGCAGCAGGGTATTTGAAAATATATCTACTTTGTAAATTAAAATGACTCATATCTCAACTAAAATTTTTTAATTCTAATTTTAAAGGTAAACTTAAAAGACATTAGACAATTTTCAAATTTTGTATGCCTTATCCCGTTATAATCTTTTACAACAATTGCTTTTATAAAAAATGGAATCTTCTAAGTTGGGTTTCACAAAAGAGGTTTACAATTCAATTTACGATTATAATTATAAACTTAAATTTTAAAATACTTCCGTAAAACGTGATAATAATATTTACCGATAATATGTATGTATCATCAAAAAATCTGGAAAATACGAAAATAAAAACAAAAATGCCGACATTCCGAATAAAAGAGAATAAAATAAATATTTAAATTAAAAATATTATTTTTGTGGAAAAAC
Source organism: Cantharis rufa (assembly GCA_947369205.1). Classification (NCBI taxonomy): domain Eukaryota; kingdom Metazoa; phylum Arthropoda; class Insecta; order Coleoptera; family Cantharidae; genus Cantharis; species Cantharis rufa. Next base: position 37,080,743 of record OX376303.1, read on the forward strand.
ACAATTTGTAGATTAAATGGTTCCCATATCGTATTTTCTAGTTGAAAAATTATCAAATACAATGTAAAGAGCTTTTTGAACCCGAATACCTTGATCAAGTTAATCAAAATTAATTAAAGCAAAATTATTATAGTATAAAATAATTAATTCTTTAACAATAACTTGTTCTGGAAGATGCAGATACTTATCAGGTACTTTATATGTTCCTATAAACATACATACATATAACCAATTAGGTATGAAATGAATACTTTACAGCACAGAATTAAGCGAATCAGTTGAAGGTTAATAACTTCATAATTATAATTATGTACCTACAGACCTATCAATAATTTTTTTTACAAATCATCATTAATTTAATAGTATTAAAATTGTAACCACGGCGTACTATATAATGTGTAAACGTGCCGTATTAATTTTATATAATCGGAGATTACTTCTTAAGTTAGTATAATAGAAGTTTGCATTTACAGATCCGGTTTTATGATCTACGTCGAGCTATCTACCAATTCTCACCACCAAGCGTTGTTTCGTTTTTACATCCAGTTTTATATTACATATATTTAATATTTAATTACTAGGTTTTGTCTATATTCCAATAAGCAAAAAAGTGGAACTCGAGTAAGGTTTGCAGGATTGACGATATAATAGCAGGTGACGGTTTCTCACTGACACGTTGACTTAGTAATGAGACAGATGTTAACTATTTTCATTTTATCCATCCGAGGTGACTACTCTTTAAGGAAGTGCACATTGCTCGGCAGATGACTTTACTGGACACCCCCGCCGGCATTCTTTTTTACAACAACCGATTGAATGAAATTACCATTATAGCTATTTTGTAACATTGGCTATTTACCTTTTTTAGATACCTCATTTTAGGAGTTTAAGTGCTAATGGGATTGTTTTTGAAATCGAATTGATCGCAACGATTCTTACGTGTTAGATAAAAGATGTTGTATGTATAGATGATGATGAGCCCTGCTGATTTAAACTCACTGGAGTTTTACAATGGTCTCACGTATTTGGATAAAATACCCCGTTAGTATGTCCTTATTGTAGTTTAATCAGACTCCTATAAAGTCTGCAAACTTGATAAGTTACTTAAACTGTTTTTCCTAATAAATGAAAAATGGTTAATATTATTTCCATTTATACAAATACATGAGAGTTAAGTAGAACTAGATCATTCAGCCGCAAGGTTTTACGTTGTTGTTGAACTATCTAAGTTTTTTGCAAGCCATTAATGAATGCTATAAATCCTAATGATGGCCCTGCAGACAACTGTGTAATATTAAAAAATTATAACAAACGAATGATTTTATAATTCGATGTTCATTCTTTCAAAACATGGTTACATCATAAATTTTGCAGTGAATTAAATACATATTAAATTCAATATTTATTTTGACTTCAATTAAATTGTTATTATTGTAGTGCCAACTTTTTGTATATTATAAATAATGTAAGTACTACAACACTAACTTACTGAAATTCGATATAGGAATTATATTCAATAATGTCCTTACCTGTAATCTACGAAAAACAGAAAAGTTTGCACTTCTGCACTTCTAATTATTGCTTTCAAATGAGGAAGTAAAAAATGGCGGTTTAGTCGTTAGAGAATTAAACAGTTTTTTTTTTGCAAATGACAAAAAACATCAACAGGAAGTTTTTTTTTCACTTAATTTAAATTTTTTTTCCAGGTGTGAAAGTGTGGTATTTTGCCAACTATTATGTATTCAAAAAATAACGTATATTACTAAATGACTGTTGTAAATGTCGGATTTAAATAATTTAAATTTGTCAGTGGGTATTAATATATTTAAAAAGCTGTTAGACACATTTTTAATACCTCGGCAGTTTTCTAATTCCTTCCGTCTATTTAATTTCAGGATTGCTTATCAGTTAAGCTTTTCAGTTTCAGAAAATTTTAATTTAATAGTTATAATACTTTTTATTTATTTATTAGTTATATATTATTCTACCTTAATAAATTTAAAATCTTTGTGATCCTTAGTGGTCTCCTTTATTATAATTATAAGTGTCTGATTTTTTGCGAAAGATTTTTTGATTTTTATAATATCATAGTACAAGATTGAATAACTAAGAAATAATAATGAGTTATTTGACATGAATTTGCAATAATGAAAACTATAGAAATTGTGTAAAAATGTTTCCTTTATAGAAAAGTGCAACTATTAATATACACAATTACAGAAAAATGTTACCATTTTCAATGAAAAATACGCAGGAAAATAATATTACATCTTCGTTTAGTATTGAAAACAAATATTTCTTCTTAAAACGTACAAAAAATTAAATTATGTTATTCATCCAAACTTAACTATTTGCTTTTAAGTATTAATTGTTTTACTTTATTGCCGGCTACAAGGGGCACTAAAGAGTCACTTATTGTAAAAGTATAGATAATACTTATTAAGCATAAAGATTGCTTTTTTTTATTTTAAAATAAACAGTATGTTTTATGTGAAGCAAAAGTGCATTTTTTAATTCGTCTGCAAATACACTCCAATAGAAGTTTTATTTTTGTTCTATATAATATAATATGTTACAATACATTATTATTTACATACTATGTAATATTATTATATAGTTTAGACAAAACTGAAAAAAAAAAAATTGAATATTTTGTAGTGATATCACTCATATTCTTTGCGCTCATTTTGCAAGCGCAACGAATATTCTAGATATTCGACATATTTATGACTACTAATGGTATTACAAGTGAAAACCTAGTGAAAATCGCAAAATGCAATTATAATAGACTCACTAATTATTTAGTGAAAACACATTATTATCAAATTTATAATTTATTAAAAAACATAAATGAAAAATGCTATTATAATTAAATAAAGTAAATTATTATTTAAATATAATTATGTATGCATTTCTGTTCTTCTTTTAAAGCACTTGAAAGTGAGAAGCGCCAAGGTAATTTATTAACACGTCGGTATTTATATACACACTTATACATATTTTACAGTTGCTAATTTTTCAGCTTCTTGTGGTTTCTTATAGAGTTTCCATAATTTTAAATAATATGGTACCATTTTTATACAAAATCTACTAAAACAGCTAGAAATTAAAAGTGATGAGTGTAAAAGTATCGATATGTTACTGGATATAATTTCGAACTCTCATGAAATTTTTCTAAAATGCAGAAAATGTTTTGAACTTCATTCTCAATTGTTCAATAACTAAAGAATTAATTAAAAATTTAAATATTACAAGATAATAAATAACATACCTAGATTTTTCAAGACTTGTTTTATTTCTTTATATTTTATTTAACTAATATGATCAAAAAAATAAATTATAATTAGCTAAGCTATAGCATGTGGTTTTAAATATCAGACACATCTATAATTAACTACATAATATTATAAATTAATAATTTATAAATTTTTATACAGAATTAAAGTGGAATATGTATGTATTATGAAATGTACTATTTTGTAACATTCTAATATGATATCTACTAAATTTAATAACGTTTTTTTAAATAACTGTTTATAAACCAGCAATGAATTTACGTGAAAATTACATTTATTTTAAATTAATTGAAAGAATTTAATTGGTTGTATAGCTTTTTGAATGATAAAATACCCTAAGTACATTGCGTGCTGTGAAGTTGAAGTTTCTTGCCTGGAACCATGGCTTCGATGCATTGGTTTTCAATATGTGCTTGTTTATGAAGCATGGAAGCTTTTAGCTTTCTTTAAATAATACGTACTGTTTGTATCAGAATTACTATGTAACAGTAATAATTTATGCGTATGCAGGTATAATTTTGTTTAATGGTTTCTCGGAGAACATATTCACTATTTTTGTTTGCCTACAGAAAAAAGTTGGTTTATTTTTCGTATTGATAATATAATCAGATATTTTCGTGATTACATATTATGTATGTATATACATACAAAATTTATTGTATTATTTGAATAAATTTAAGAACGTAGTATTAGTTTGAATACCATCATTCTACACATTTGTTTAAATCCAAACATTTTCCTTTCAAATGTCTACACAATAAAAATCATAATATCAAAAACATTTTTTTAGCAATATGGTTGGTCACATTGGTCAGGCAATTTAACTACATAGTACAGGTTTTCGTAAATTTTTAATTTAATATCTATCTATATCTATGGGTGGGTGTTAGTGTTATTTTAATCAAAATGTTTTTAATTACAATAATTATTTCGCAAAAAATTCATACCTGAGAAAAGTGAGCCAAAAATATTTGTCGGTAAATAATCACATACGTAAGATTATTTTTACACCGTATTTGATCCATAATCACGATTTTTGTGACCCATTTTCTTAAAGCACGTTCCACATTTGTTTGGTGAAATTTATATTGTAAATTCTGCATGACAAAATTTTTGCATTAAAATGTAAAAATTAAATCTTACAGTATTTTAATAAAATTTTGCTAGTCACGCGACTAAAGTAATAAATTGTGTCTTTTTGTTGAATTAATTATTAACTACAATTTAATTAATTAAACTTAATTATCAGTTTATTATTAACCAGATTAATAATCAGTTTTTAGAATCTGGTAACTACCAGTAATAGCGTTAATTGTAATTCCCTCATCGTATAGGTTATTATTTACGTTTAAATGTATAATTTGACTACAGATTAGAACAATGTTAACATACATACGTATAAATAAATAATTATAATTTTGTTTGTATTGAAAAAGTATTAGATTAACTAAATAATTAAGTTAGTCATCTTCTATTCTTTCAATAATTAATTAAAAAAGCAATAAATCGCTTATGTCCAAATACCCTGTTTATTATTCATATAAAATAATTAAACTCACAATTATTTTACAAAATATCAAAAATGTTCATTTATAAAATATCATAATAATAATGTAAAACATTGTAAAAAAAAGTGTTATGCTTGTTATATTTAAAAAATATATTTTCCTTGCATACAAATTAGCTGAATTGGAAAATATTACTTTGATATTCTAACTTTACAAATATAGTATTTTATATAATTTTAAATATCTTGATAGTAATAATTTGAATAGTAATTTTAAATATCTTGATTGAAGGCCTTAGAAACTCAAATAACCAAATATAATCATTAAAATAAAAATTAGCAAAGTAAAACTTGACTAAACTGAAATAAATTGATAGAAATGTATTTTGTTGTTATGTTTTCATACTGATAGATAAAGGTTTCTGCACTTGTGGTTTTAACTTCCCCTTACCTTGATTCTTAGTTTTAATATTATATTTACCGTTAGTTAATGAACTTATTTAGTCTCTGCATTAATCGATACACTTACATAATAATAAGTTATAGTAGTAAAGAACAGGTAGAAAGAACCATAGTTCTCGGAGTTCACGTTAAGCAGTGTAGATTCTCTTTGTCGGAATATACCTGAAAAAGAAAAAAAATTTATTATTAATCATAACATAAATTAAGAGAGAAGATTATATAATATGTATATATCTTATAATATTTCCTGCAGTTTTGTTCGGTTCGTATGTATATTCCACAATATTTAAAACATTTATATTTTTGGTTAAAAGCGCTGCCGAGGGTCTTATTATTAAAAAAAATATATAAAATATAAATTGAAAAAGGGAGTTTATTATCAACAATAATTATGAAAATAAGACTGTACATTAAATCTAGCTAAATTAGTTCTAATAAATAGATAAACATCAAACAGGAGTTAATAGGCACGACATAATTTATGGACCTATTAAGAAATATTTTAATAATTAAAACTAAATAAAATTAAGAAGATGCAATATCATCAAAGCATAATGAATGGTGAAAGTTTAATAATTTCATCAAGATAATTTACTTAACTGTGTTATTATTGACCATTATTGTTCATTATCGTTAAAATCAATATTTATATAGTTAATTAACTATTCTAACCCTCTGCTTCTTTGGGTAGGTTATTTACCTAATGTAGTAGCTGACTGTTAGGAGGTATTGAGCTTTGAGAGTTAGTCCATTAATTAATGTTACTATTCAAGACGTTGTAACTTTTCAACTTTTTTACGAGTTGAGTTGATCAATTGCAACTAGTCATACCATTTTAAAATTTGCATACCGGTTGCACGAGGGTCTCATATTGTTAGAAAATGCACCCGATGAACATTTTTTAGATGCTATATTTTGCAGGTACCTTACATTTTACAAGTTGAGCACAAGAATTATAGTCGTGTTATCGATGAATATGAAATTTAACCCCGCAGTGTTATCTTATGAATTTATGCTTGCTGGAAGTTGTACTTTAAAAAGAAAACATTTTAAATTTTATGCATTTTGGTATTTTCTTTGTAGTATTAAGTTTTGTAAATTTCGTTTTTGTTTGAAAATAAATTTTAAATCATAATACTTGTTTTGCAGCGCAACTTTAACTAAAATGGATTTATAAAATTTAAATGTAATATAAACAAGAGGGATCTTTGTGAAACCATATTATATTATATATACGAAATTAAAACTTACAAATTAACAAATTGTAATCAATTAAATAATAAAAACATGAGCCTTAGAACCCACAAAGATTAGGGATAATGTAAACTAATACTGAATCTGTATTATGGTACACTGCTATTAATGCAGTGACAAAAAATTTAAAAATTTTTAATAAATCATTTCACCAAGAGCAACAGCACTCCATTTTTTAGTGACTCTCTTTAAAATATATCAAATTCAAATTATTATAAATCGATTTCCAAATTTAAAAATAAATTCCAAATATTTAAAATGAATTTACCATACAAATTATGCAATTACATTAAATATTAAATCAAACAATTCTTTTCCAAAATTCTCCATTCAAAACTTCCAAAAACTTTTTCAAATTGTCCAAAATATAGACGAACAAAATTGTCGCTGGAGTCGCGGCTCGCCTTATTAGACTCACTCATAATAAGATTTTTTTAAATATTCATTGGAACCAATGCGTTAGTCCTTAGGAACCAAACCTACTTCATATTAGAAGAAATGGTTTAAAAATTGTTTTTATATACAGGGTGACCCAGACCACCCGTATCAGTACTTTTTTTCAAAAACGGTAAGTCGTAGAGAGTTGGGCTAAAAAAATTTATTACAAAAGCCCTAATGACGAATCTAATGGTGATATTATTATTTCCGGGAAAAGTCGGCATCCAGAGTAGTTTGCTCCAGAAAGTCCAGAAATCCAGAATTTTAAATGGCACCATATGTCGAAAGTGGTATCGTTGGAAAGCTCTTTAAAAAATAAGCAAGTTTTGTAGGAAAAATTTTTTTATTACTCCCACCCCTTTTAAGTTATATTCGACTTAAGTTATTAAATTTCAATTTCTTATAACGAACTTAATTTTAAAAGTCAGCACTTAAAATCCAGCTACCGCGTTAGAGCAATGTCACAAGTGTCCAAAATGTCTTCCATTTACTTCTAAACACTGTTGAGCTCTTCTGGTCATACTATCAGTGGCTCTAAGTACTTCTTCAGTGTTTAATGATCGACAGGCATTGCAAATTCTGAGCTTCATATCATCTCTCGTTGTCGATTTTTCTGTATAAACAATATCTTTGATCCGACCCCAAAGAAAAAAGTATTTCAAGTGCTGACTTTTAAAGTTAAGTTCGTTATAAGAAATTGAAATTTAATAACTTAAGTCGAATATAACTTAAAAGGGGTGGGAGTAATAAAAAAAATTTTCCTACAAAACTTGCTTATTTTTTAAAGAGCTTTCCAACGATACCACTTTCGACATATGGTGCCATTTAAAATTCTGGATTTCTGGACTTTCTGGAGCAAACTACTCTGGATGTCGACTTTTCCCGGAAATAATAATATCACCATTAGATTCGTCATTAGGGCTTTTGTAATAAATTTTTTTTGCTCAACTCTCTACGACTTACCGTTTTTGAAAAAAAGTACTGATACGGGTGGTCTGGGTCACCCTGTATAATATTTGACGTATGTAGACTGCACCGATGGTCAAAAGTTGCCCCAAAAAGTTAATCCTTTTTTCTTCTTGTTTTGACTACTAATCACATGTAGATTGCACCGATGCGATGGTTAGATGCAGATTGCACCGATGGTAAAATGCGGATTGCACCGATATAATTACTTAATCTCTTAAGTATAATTACTTAATTTCCTACAGGGTCACATTGTTAGACAAGCGCAGAAATATTTTTAAGGGCGAATCCGTCGCAAGCGACGAACGCTAAACTCGCTAAAAAAAAAATCCCTAAAATAGTTCCGCATCGACTGGGAAGCTCCCCCGTGACTAGGAGGCTTCATAAAATTCATAAGTTTCAATTCATTCAAATTGTAATAGCTATTAACATATGATCGATAGAAAGAAAGCCATACCAGTTTTAGCAATACAGTAGAATCCGAATAGTACGACTTCGTTTATAACGACCGACCGCTTTTAACGACGTAAGTGCAACCTCAAGTTTGGTTTTCATATAACATCCTGCGAAAGTATATCCGTTTAGTATCTATTAAAAATCGTCCGATTAAAACGACGCTCGTCTCAAAATAATTCATAATTTCAAGCGCAAATGCATACTTCGCATTATATTGCCGCCCCCACAAATGCCTTACACAAGTAAAATGCCTTCTATGCACTTTATAATTTTATTCCAGAGTAAATCACTTCGTATTTTGTTACCTTTCACTGTATATAACTTTTTTTTAATTTTCTAAACCAGTGGGTCTTTTATATACTTATCTACGTGTACCTACATTATTATGTACATTACAATCATGTTTTTATATTTTAAATTGTTTATTAGCTTGTAACATTACCTATTAGATTTAATTATAATTAAAGTTAAAAATTTTTTTTTTTATTTTACACGCATATTATTCAACTAGCTGCCCGGATTCGCCGTGAAAATTTCAAACCGTTTTGTGCGTCGTCCGGTTAGTACCGGACGACGCCACAGCCACAGGTGCTTGTATTCCACTTAATCTTGTTCTTGAATACTCTATATAGCAGCTATGGCATAAGTCGATATCGTGAAAGTTCTTCAACCTGTTAACATGTCGACACATTCTTGTTATTCGACTGTTTAGACCATAATTCGTCCTGTGATGGTCGATGTGAAAAATATCGTTAAGGCTAGTATTGTGACTTGAAACTCGGAACTTAATTCGATTACGTAAGGCATAACAGCTGATCAACCAGTTTAATAGCCTGCAATATAAGAACTTACTAAATAGCTTAAAGTAGGTAATTTTTTTAAATTTAAATATATTTACTTCGAAACACTTTTGCTTTAAAGTATGAAGTTTGGCAAGAGGCACAAGAAACTACTAAAGAAGAAAAGTACATCATAAATGATGTATTCAAAATGCTATTTTAAAAAAATATTTTTGCTTCTTTTTACAGGAATGCCATAGCTAATAGTTTTGCCTACTGTTGACTAAATTTGCCGACTGCTGGGTAAATTTATCAACTTTTGCCAATTGCCGAAGATATTGGGAGAGATGCTTCCCCCTATGTGCGTCCCTAACGGATGTTCACGTTTAGTGACTTAAAACAAAAAATTGATGTAGTAGGTTTTTCCAAGTTGGCTTTTCTATTTCGGAATTTAGAAATTTGTTTGGGGAATTTGAAAGTGCTCGCGAAGTACCGGCGAATACTGTAATTATTTTGAAAGTGTTTGAGTAAGTGCTTCATTTTTTTATTAAGGAAAAACCGTTTTTGGGGCGAGAGGGGCCAACTTGACGCACCGCTTCTACTTTTAAAATTTTTATTTGAAAGTGTATTTAATTTATTTTTATTTATTTAAATTATTATATATATTATTATTATATGTAGTTATATATTTATTTCTCACTTATTGTGGTGTTACATTTGGGTGGGGGAACAATACCAACCACCTAACATTTTAATTATTGGTATAATAGGGTTATATTTCAGATATTACAATGGGTACAATCTTAATTTTTTCTAGATTCCATACAGCCTTCATCTCCATTGCCAAATCCTCATATTTCTGTATTTTTTCTTTTTCTGTTGATAATACGTTTTTAGACAAAGGCACTGCCATATCAATGATAACTGCATTTTTTTCAATTTTATTTATTATGACAATGTCAGATCTATTATGTTTGATGTGTCGATCGGTTAGTATCAGTCTGTCCCAATAGAGTAATATTCCCTCTTTTTCCAAAACAGGTTCCGGTATGTACTTATAATATGGGTTGACATTGTTCATCAGACCAAATTTAAGTGCAATCTGGTGGTGTAGTATCTTGCAAACCAGATTATGCCTATGAAGATATTCAATGGGCGCTAATTCTGAACAACCGGCTATGACGTGTTCAATAGTTTCATTAGGTAGTTTGCATTTACGGCACACATCTATGGCATCGATTTTATTCATAATATGTTTCATGTAATTTTTGTATTTTTGTATGTATTTGACCACTTAAGAATACCAAAGGAATAAACTATGACTGGTACTGCCCATGTATTAATTGCTAACATCAAATTTCTAGCATTTAGTTTAGACTTTACAAGTAATTTCAATTTAGCAATATATTTTTCTTTAAATTCATTTTTGAGTAAAGTGTGATCCAAAACAAAATATTGCTTCAATCCCAAATATTTATAAAATTTATGCGGAAGTAATTGTGGAATTTCGTTTAATATTCCAATGTTTACGATTGCTACTCAAGTGTACCCTTGAGAACATCAATTTTTGCACATTTTTAAAACCGAATTCCATGCAAATATCGGCACTAAACAATTTAGTAATCTCTATTAGGTTGTTAAGTTGATCGGCGTTTCTAGAATACAATTTTAAATCATCCATGTAGAGCAAATGAGTTATGGTGCAATTATTTCTAAAATTGAGCTTAAAACCTGCAGTGGAATCATTTAGTAATGCAGAAAGTGGATTCATAGCTAAGCAGAACCATAGTGGACTCAAAGAATCGCCTTGAAAAATGCCTCGTTTGATTTTTATCGGATCTATCCTAGTTCCATCGTTCATAATGTGGGTATTCCATTTAGACATCATCAAAGATAACACTTTTATAATTTTAGTGTCTATTTTGTAAATTTTTAAGATTTCTAGAAGCCAATCAATTCTAACAGTATAACAGAATTTATATTATTTACTTTTTTTAAATTTATTTAATTATCTTTATTTTTTGTGATTGGATTAACTAAATTAAAAATTATACGTGTAAAGGTTCAAGTAATATTGAACTAACGTTTATTTATTGATGTTTCAAGAAATTAAAATCAAAATATGTGATTTATGTGTTTTTTGAGAAGAATTTTTTGAAATAACAATGATTAGACTTGTTTTCTGGCTTTGCATATGGGTGCAGTTGACTGAAGGGAGCTGAAAAATTATATTAAATAATTATAATTTTTAATAAATTTTCATTTTTGTAATTCACATCTTGCTATATAGACCATTCACTTTTTTCGACAAATGATAGTAATCAAATAACATTATCTGCTAATTTTACGGATGCAGTGTGTTCTATCAGTAATTTGTCATGCTATGCATTAATTTTACAGATACCAGCAGGCGATCCATATCGTGATCAAAGCTCGGTCGACTCCTTGCAAAATTTACTGAAAACTTGTTTTTTGTGATCTCACCGATAACTTTATTTTATTGATTTTTAAGATAAATTAAAAATAGTTTCAACATACTTAATTAAATTTTAGCAAGAATTGTATCAAGAAATAAGGTTATTTATGCGGAAAAAGCAATTATGAATCTGATGTGTTAGGATATAAGCCCACGGAAGCACATAATAATAAATGCACGTCTCGTCAATAAAAGTTATCTTTTTCTTTCGTATTTTTAGTCATATATGTAATAATTATTGTTACTTATGTAATTCTTACTTATATTTTTATTGTAGTACTACTAAATTTTAAAAATTTAATATTTTTACTGTTAAAAGATGTTATAAAATTCTTGAGTGTCGGTGATTATTTAAACTTCTGTATCATTTTGGAAATTCTGAATGATATAAAGCACGAATTATTTGATCAGCACTCCTCGGAAGTCCAAATGTTTAATAAATATTTTATCGAAACACATTTGCTGAATGTTTCACTTCGATTACTTTTTGCTGATTGCGTGTCTTGAAAGTTAACCAAGTATGCAAATTTCGTTTTTTCTAAAAAGAGGAAATATTAGGTAGGTGTACCTTGCTTTTTAAAAACAAAAAATAATAAAAAGTTGCTAAGCAAAAAAATACCGATCTTATATTTACAGAAAGCTACTATCATCTTTCTAGAATCTTAATCTGCTATTACAAAAGTATACTTTAATTTTGGTAATGAAACTAGACATTTTTATTTGTGTAAAATATGATAATGTTGATTATTGATCTACATGATCTGTAAGTACATAATTTTGCTTTTTAGTAAATATTACAACCAAGCTTAAATTTTATCTTCCAAAATCACAATGTAGAAATAATATATTAATAGATAAGTAAAAATAAATAATTATTTAAAAAAATAGTATCTGCTACATACCTCCTACAGAAGTTGTAACATGTCTTACAGTAGTTTGCAAAATTAACAAACTAACACGCACGAAAACAATTTGCAAAACTTATGTAACAGAAATACCTACATTTAATAATTACTTCCATTTTTTAATGTTATTAAACTCTTAAGTTAAAGTGGGCTAACATGTTTTGCATTTATAAAAGAAAATAATAACATATAACACAAAAGTTCCAGTACTACTCAAATAAAGCCAATAACCTTAGGTATTTTGGAATATTATTTGTCTAAAGTGCATATTATATAATTATTAAACAAACTTTTTACTCGTAAATATAGGTGCAGTTATAATATTGACTATTAATGTCCATATCAGTTCAATGGTTTTTCTTCAATCGGCCCTCTGGTGAACAACTCACAGTGGATTTAAGATTGATGATAGCACAATAATAAAAGCATTCTGGCAAACTTCTGTTAGTAGACAATATATATTAATATTATTGCTCAATTAACAATTGGCGGCAATTAAGTGTTACCTATTTATTAGCAGTGTCAGTGTAGTGAAGAGCATAAAATCTACATATGTAGAGGGAAACCGTGGATAGCATCACAGCTGCACCGTATTCTGTAATTGGAAATCTATGGGAAAACTGTGATTTCAGTTTAGAAGTATTCCATTTCATGATATGAATAATTGTTAAGACTACAAAGAATTGTTGATATTTTATTAAGGATAAAAGCCAGTATTACTTGGTTATTATTTTCAAATATTTTAAAACTAAAGAAATAATAGCGTGTTTTTTCAAGACTGTAACAAAAATTAGCATTAACACTACAATTCAATTTTTCTTTTTCGCTTTAACAATCCTTCACAAATTGTCAAAGTAATTTCTGAAAAACAACTACGAAGAACATAATCTGCATAACATGTCGTTGTATATCTGTTCTCCTCATCTTGTAATAACAGGTTCAGGTAACAATAATTCCTTCAGCAATTTCTTTTTTAAATACCGACGCTGTAGGAGGTTTTGGAACTTTAATAACGAATACTATCTCTTTTCTTCCACTAAAACAGTTGCAATTTGTATTTTTTTGTAAATGTTTGGTATGAAAAATCGCTAGGCTATTCTACGTGTGTAGAACGCAATTATAAGATAAATGTGGACTTTTTTTGTTTGTGGAGTTTTAATATAAATTATCTATTTCTGATAATTTGAATAAAAATTTTGATTTGTGAGGAAATCGGCTGGAATGTAGAAATATGGTTCTGATGTAAATTTTTTACTATTAGTTGTTGAAAATTACGCATAGTTTTCGATGTAAACTGACTATACCTATACCTTATATTTCCGGTTTTTGTCCTTATAGCTTATAATACTTTAGAAATATTAATAAAAATATTTTGTAATAAAATATAGGATTTACTACTATACCTATTACTATATAATTTTTTTTTGGAAAATTAGTTTCCGTTTCTTTAATAGTTTTTATTTAAATTTATAGATCAACATATTTATTACTTACAATGCTTTTGTGGTTTACAATATTTTATAAATTAATAAAACTAACAGAAATAACAAATTATAATAACTAACTATTCAGTAAGACGGAAAAATTCGTCTATAAATGCTCCTGTAGTTGTCGACCTTAGCACCAAAGCGGAATTTCCACGTTGGATGCACAAACTGATTCTTTGAATTAAAAAAATCTTTGGGCGTTTATTCCCTGATTATATCAATTAAAAGACGACCGATCCAAGCGATCAATTACTAAAACTTATCATTAGAACATTACAAACTTTTAAACGGTAGGTAGAAATGTGTTCTTTCGTTAGAGCTTGTATTTATTTTAAAAAAAATAATTAAATTAATAATTTCGCTTGTATGACCAGTGATAATTTAATATATTGCCATGCTTTCAATTATTGCAATTTTGCGAACATTATTATTATAGCAAATGATTTAACCAAATAAAATTATTATGATTAGATGCTAAAATTCTAATTAAAAGGTGAAAATTGCGATTTCACTACATTTAGCAAATAAAAATTCATAAATAGAAAAACGTGCTTATCCATATTTTTTCAACAATATAATTTTTTAATTTTGTTGTTCAAGTTTTTATCTAAATTATTTTTGAAAAATATATCATGTCACTTTGACATAAATCATTCTGTCATAAATATTCAATAAAATTATTAGTGTACAATAAACTGTAAACCTTAAAAATTATATACTTAGAGAGAAAATCAATAAAACTAAACTAATATTAATAAAAGGAAAATTGTAGTATTCTATTAAATGGAGTCCAAAAATAAAAAAATTACATTAAAAGAAAAACCTCCTGAAGTTATATTTTGTTGCAAGCCAAAACCTGGAAGTCCCACACAATTTACGTACAGAGCTACGGCTAGTGTTAATCTAAAACCTGACAAAGCTCATCCAAAACCCGTATCACAGCACAGCTTTAAAAAGTCTACAAAAATACTTAAAAGAGAGGTTTCAAAACTTCTAGTACCTAGTTCGCCTCCTAGAAAAGAGCCATGCATAGACTGCGACACCACCAACGACTATAAAAATAATTCCCTTGTAAATGAAGTGTATAAAAAAGTAATCGAAAGACGTTTACAAGATAAAAGTTAGTACCTAACTAGAAAATAATTTTAAATTCACAAAATATATTAAGTAAATAAAATGCAAACGATATTTACAAAATCAAGTGAGAAACTATCCTACTTATTTTGGGTGGACAGAAAATAGAACTACGACAGAACTATAATTAGGGTGTTTTTTGCAACATATATTTTTGAAGGTTACTACGACAAGCTTCTAAATTAATTTATATTTGGTACCTATGTACATACCATATTTAGAAATATTTTACTAAAACGTTTGTCCAACAGGTTTGTCATTACAAGAATCTGGTTATTACAACGAGAGAAGAGCCCAAGTACTGAGTACTTATTAAATAAAAAAAAAGAATAGAAAATTTCATCTTGAGCTTCATTCAATGTCCGTCAGTGCGATCCGATAACGATAAAATATAATTAAAATCCTTTTCGACTTTATTTTAATTATTTCTTAACTATAATTGCTATTTTTGTAATAATACAACGCAAACTATATTCAGAAAAAATTGCAGGTGATTTTAGAAGAATTAATCAATTTTATTACCAATTTGGTGGTTACTTGTCCGTTGATTTAAAAAAATTCACGTGACAGCTGGTAATTAGAATACGATTTAGTTTTTGAAATGTTTATAATTTTTAATAAAAATGGTTTTATAATATCTTACACAAAAAGTAAAACATAGGTGTAGACATTAAAAAATTTAAGCTGTCTTTATGTAATATGCGAGTAACAACACAAATTAAATGGGCAAATTCAATTACAAATTTAATTTTGGTTGTTTTCGGGTAATAAATTATTGTACTTGTTCATAATAACTAACATTAACGACAATATTGCTACCACTGTACATGTACTATTAAAAAAGTAACAAATTATGCTGCACATGTAGTAGTTAATAATGATCGGGTTATACCTTGCAACACCACTATGCTTATTTTATAAACAAGTTTTCAAGATGCTGACAATATTGTGTTAGATAATAACCTGTATCTATATTATTTACTTTTAACGATCTGTTTTAATAAAAAGAACAATTCACCAATTATTGTTTAGAATTTGAAACTACTGTCATTTTAAATTCAGTAAACAAATAATAATTAACATATCAATTAAACACTGTCCTCTGGCATTTAGGCAAACAAAAAAGTAGTTTTTCTCTAACCGTCTTAGGTTTAATAGGATTAACTGAAATTAAAGTTGATGTTTTTGTTACTAATTATAAAAATACAAACATTGCTAAGCAACTCTTTTAGTACATGCCCTAAAATATCGCATTTTTAGTGCTAGTCTGCTAGTCTGAAAAAGTTTTATATAAAATGACAGTTTAATATAAAAAAAATCAATGCCATTGAATTTTCATTATACAAATATTTTAACAAAATGTTGGAAGTAATGTAATTTTTGAAATATTTTAGTTGGAGTAAAAGTAATATGTTTCATTTGAATTAAAAGTTTCTTAAAAGAAGCAAGGTTTCACTTTTAATAATCCGAATAAAACAATATAATGTAATTGGTTTACAATAGTCCATTTTTGGGTAATAATAATAGTAATAAAATAGAATCGAGAATCACTGAAGCAATAGGTTTTTTATTTTTGAAGAGTTTTTAATCAAGTAAACTAATTGCATTCATTTTTTCTGGTGTGTATGCTATAAACACACACGCACTCGTGTATTTCGAACAATCTCCATTATATCCACTCAACACACCTAAGGCATATAATGGTTTCTTGGTTTCCAAGTAGTCGTTTGCATCATGGTATATTCATTTCCAGCAGTCGTCATTATTTCATTTCCACTTTTACTGTAAATAAATGATGTTTTTTTCTTTCTAATTATTAGACTCAAATTTGTCGTGTTATTTCTTAATAAGCTTAATTTAGGAAGAAACTACTTTACCGAAAGACTACTTTACAGTATTGAAAACAAAAATTGGATATTTTTCAACTTTAGATAAGTAAAATCATTTTCTTTACAAATATGTAGTTTAAAAAAAGAAACTTAACCAATTTTCCGTCGGAATCTACTCAAATTAAACCGTTACCTATACTTCGTAAGTGCAATTCGAATTTGAAAATATTTGTATGACAACAGAAGATATAAATATACTCTCATATCCATTTATCATTGTTTCTAGTTCTTTATTTTGTTTTTACAAAATTGGAAGCAGTTTAAACAATAGGTATAGGTGCATAAACTGTAATATTGCTTGAAAATTTTACATAAGTTTAAATTGATTCTTCAAACAGCTAACTTCTGATAAATATTTGAGGCATATGAATGCTTAATTAACTGTTAATTTTAAGACGTGAAAATATTAAATAATGTTTTTTAGTTTTTTTTTAAAGATGATTTGAAGTCATGAATTATATTAAAGAATGCTATGTTTAAGTAGCTCGTGAAATATTTATTAATTTTCAGCTACTGTAAATAATTATTCTTGTAATTTATCATCAAAAATATTATTTCTTTTAATTGGATGTGTCAGATCAAGACATGTAAATCATAGTAGATACATTTTACTAGTCCCTTGTTAAAATACTCGACAGTTTGAAGTAGTGCACTACTGCGTAAAAAATTTCTCCAAAAAAATTAATATTAATAGATTAAGTTTCCAAAAGTGGGTTAATCTCAAATTACATAAAGTTAATTTAAAAGTTAATCTTAGCTTGTTTTATGAAGACGATTTTTGTGGGATGTATACAACAGCTAGGTTAAAAAACTAGTGGAACGTTTTTTACATTTTTTTGCCTTGTCTTATAATTATGTAAAATACGAGATTTGTACGAGATCTCCAGAAACCGATTATTAGATTATTATATCATGTGAAATACCAAAACTTCAAATTTATAAATAATATTATTGTCAACATATTGACAAATAAACAAAAATCAACGTTATATTTTGAATGGTACAGATCTAAAGAATAGAAAATAAAGGTGTTATGTAAACAAAAAAGTTGTGAGTAAATCTAAACATAGAGTTTATAATTTATTTTAAGAACAACAACAAACCTGTCGTTTGTTAAAATTGTTAGTTTCAAAGTAAGGCCAAATGACATATTGTTGCTCTTAATTAAAGCAGGAATTGTCAATTAAATTTTTTTTTAAATGTTGTTAAACATTAATGAAACGTAAGAAAACTAATTCTTAATTTCTGGTACAAACGAGCTCCCAGCATGTGTTTCTAAATTAAATCTGTATGTATAAAATTTGTAAAAGAACAGAAAATAAAATTCTACAACAACTTGGTGAAGCTTTGCATACTGAAAACAAAAACCTTATAGACACCATTAACTTTCTTAATGTAATACATAAACTATAAAATTATTAACGAGGTAATAAGCATAATGTTGGTGCATGTAAATTTTGAAAAAAATTGTACGGAACAATTTAAATAATCAGCATTTTTTCGATATATGTATTTTGTTCACAAGAATGCTCTGTTTTGCTTATTTTTATTTGGTAATAAATACAATATTATAGTAAAATTATTAAAAAATTTGTATAAAAAAATTAAATTATTGTAGGTTCGATCAACATACTGGACCGTGTAATTTCTGAAAGATTAAGTCGTCGATAAGATAACGGTTACTGATGGGTTTGCGAAGTTATATTCCCATATATCTGTAATCTTCATAACGTAAATTAAGGGGAAATAAATATGGGGCATAGTAGGGTACCAACTATTTAGTTGGAAAATATGGCAGGTTCAGCTGACCTTTCACCCTTTTAAGTAATTTTTATAAAAATATAATTGTTATTATGTACATACTATTTATTGTTTAATAAACTTATCCTACCTTAGAATATAAGTTATTTTGAAAATATAGTTTTTCTAAACCCCCCAGATACTACGGCATATATAGGTATTAGTTTAGGACACAAAATAAACAACAAATTCCTAAACTTTCTCTTTTAATTTTCGTGAATTTATTATGAAAAAGTAGGTACGATTAATCTACAGCTGTTTTTGATACCAATATGATTTATTTAATTTTTATAGACTATCTTGAGTGGTTTACCCATAAATCATTATCTTAAAAAGGTTTAAATTTTCAAATTGCGTGTAATAATAGTCTTATGTAAAGTACATTAATCATTTTCTCAACCAAAAACTTCCATTTTTACTACAATACCTGTATAATACCTCTATACGCACAAACGATTCTTAAAGTTATTCGGGTTCACGCATATAGTAAAGTTATTAAAAAATTATCGTGTAGTTTTAGTATAGCATTAACAACAATGAGCAGGTGCTATTAAAACTGTATTAATGGAAGTATTAATTACCCACTCATAATAACACCTTAGATCTAAAACATATTAGTACTAATTATAACTAATGTAAGTGTATATAAAACTAACTGCAAGGCATTGCATTTACATACAAGAAATGAATCTATATTGCTTAATTGAATAAATTATGTTTCATTATAATGCGTAATAATATCGACTTAAAATTGCAGCTTACAGATTAAACGATGATTATGTTTCTCGCTATATCTATTTAAAAATGGTAGTTACTATTATTATCGATACAGCAAAAAAGAGTGAATGGATCTACATAAGTGAGTAGATCGATAGATGAGTATAGGAAATTTGCTTCGAGATTTTAAAAATCGACAGGCACAAAGTATGCCAATAAAAGCTTTTGACAAAATACTTCGAACATCTGAATTAATACGCGACTGGTCAAGATAAAATAAAATAAAATAAAATGAAAAAGTCGTTCATACCACATACCGACTACATAGTATATATAGAGCGTAGGGAAACATTTCTGAAGTTATCAAGATATTTTTGAATAAAAGCGATTGTTTTTTTTTCAATAAAAAGAAAGCCAAATGAAACATTGGTTTACTAATTTTATATAATATCTACTAATTTAATAAGTAGGTAGTACTATTAAACATACATACATATTGCATTGTTTAATAAATTTTGCTAAATTTTTCTATTTAGGTATTTAATAATAAATATATATATTAATATTTAAAGTGCTTGGATAAATGGTAATTGCCCAAATTTTCATATAACTGTTTTATTTGTGATCAGTAGTGTGGCAGCCATAGAAAATATAATAATTATTATATTTCAAAGTTGTACATTTTTTATTTTTAATACAGAAAATATATTTTATAAAATATTTGACTTTTACACTCACAACGAAATATTTAACTTAATTTTTAGATCTGAAAAAATAATATTAAATTAATTCAAAATATTTATTGGATAAATTAAATTATAAATCTATTGGTTCTGATACAATTTAACTCAGGCGCCTGCAATATAATTCTTACAGTACTTCCATCTATCGTTTAATGATTTAATCGAAACTACTACCAAACAAATACTGGTAAAACAGTAAAAAAGGAAATTATTACACAACACTACTTTATTAAAAGTTGTTAGTACTTTTTATAAACTTTGGAATATCAAGGTCATCAAAATTGTAAAACATCGGCTGTTGACTGCAGGGTTGCGAAAAAAAACCATTTTGTTAAACAAAAAAAAACATGTTTTTAGCAACTCTGGTTGACTGGCGGTCAAATTACTATTAGCAAGCAAGCCTATGTTTGCTATCTATAATATCAATTTAAATTCTATTAATTTTCCGATTCACAATTCCAATTTACCAAACTTCATCAATTATTTAAAAGTGTACAACGGCAGATGTGGTATATGAAAATGTTAAGCATTTTCATAATTGGAATACCAATATTTTACATTATATAACAGTGTTTTATTATTTTATTCTAATGTAGGAACAACAGCTAATTTTTTAATTTTACAAGGTAAAGCTGTTGTTCTCTTGATTTTGAGTTCAAAATTGAAATTTTTATCTCAAAATGCAAACTCTGTTTAATTTCAGGCGGTGAGTTGGTCGGTGGCAAAATAGGCTTGTGGCCGAGTAGGCCTGCGGCGAGTTGACTCGAAGCAAGAAGGGCCCGTGGCGAGTCGTTCTAAGGAGAGTTGGCCGCAAATGATTGCAACCGCAATTCACTACATGATGATGTTGAGGGAGGTACATACGAAAATAATAAAGGAAAGAAAAACTAAAAAGTTTTATAAGCCTTCAGTCAAGATGACCTTATCATATTAGATAAGGTACTACCTTCAAATATCCAGCCACTGTTTTTATTGACGTCAAACAAGTAGCACCAACTTTTGTTTTAAGATGCAAAGCAGTTTGTTTGACAAAAACAATCAAAAATAGATTGAGACTCGAGTTTCGATCTTACTCTAACGAGATGGATCTCATCGGTCAACTGCTGGTGGACGCATCTCGACTGAAGGCTTATAAAACTTTTTAGTTTTTCCTTCCTTTATTATAAAATTACAGTCATAATAATTATGTTGAAATTTGATTTTCCAAATTTTAATATCTTTTTGTTATACGAAGATTCCCTCTTTCCAAATCTGTAATTTTCGAGTTAGAGCAGTTTCAGAGATCTTTTTAATGAGTGGAGCGACTCAAAGATCTCGTTTTTCTAGATCTGTTTTTCGAGTTGGAGCCGTTTCAGGAATGTTTTTACTGAGTCGAGCGACTCACAGATCCCCTCTTTCTAAATCTGTAATTATTGAGTTATTTGTTACGAGGATTATTTTGTTGCTAGAATGATTTAGCAGGAAATCACCTAGTTATGTTATGTTATATCCAGTTATGGGGATCATTTGTTATGGACATCATTTGTACCGGGAACATTTGATTGGGAATCATTTGTTGGGGATCATTTGCTATGGGGATCATTTGTCGAGGAATTTATTTTACTCTAGGTACTACTTATAGTAATACCTTTGCATATAACGAAAATTTAATGGTCTTAATTTTTGATTTTTTTTATATCAAACTGTCATTTTATATGAAACTTTTAAGGCTAACACTAAAAATTCGGAAGTTTAGGGAACGTTCTAAAAATTTCTTATTATATTACGAAAATCTTTAGTAAGAGAATTGCAGTAAGTGATTTGTGAGATTACTGTTTTCCAAAACCAGTATTTTTCTACTTGTTCGAGAGTTAGTAACTAAGTTAATCTATATTAGTCTTCTCTATAGAGTAATAACTTTTATTCATGTACATGTATGACATGTAAGTACATTTAGTTTTAATATTGTCATCAAATTAAAACATTTCCACAAAATGTATACCTTGAAAATGAAATAAATAACATGTATCGATTCATAATTTGCATGATTTTTTTTCTGACTTTTTTCTTTCGACTTATGTCGGTTCTGTCAAAAACTAAAGTAAATTTTTTAATTGGAAAATGTTATTAACCAAAAAGTAATCATTCCCGGTGACTTTTTCAAAAATAGTTTCGATAGGATAACGTCGAATAACGTATGGTTTTAATTTCAATTCTAGAGCTATGAAAAATAATACTTACTAATAAAATTAACTTTATCTTCAAGAGTCTTCAGATAATTAAATTTTACGAGGTGAACATTGCAAATAAATAATATTAGATTATTTTAACAGCTTTTATAATCTTAAATAATCTTGCATACTTAAATAGAAATATACATTAGTGTTTATAATATGCATGATGCATATTATTACAAGCATAAAGTTTGTTACTAGGTGTAAATTATTGTTTTAACAGTCTTGTTGTTTTTCTTAGAACGTGCCGATGTTACGGAAAAAGTACGTAACTGGGAAATGTATACATTTGCCGGTAAATATGCACAAAAGTTCCACGGGAGTAAGTGAAAGCGGGTTGAATAATTTAAAAGACAGCGTTATCTTTACAATTTATTGTTAATTACAAATGTGTCAACTAACCTACTTATCAATATTATAATATTTTTAAATAAATAACTTAATAAATTCGAAATGTCACAGCAGCAACTCAAGTTGCAATCAAGATTAATTTAATTATTATTCTGTTTTCAGTTTTCAATTACTTCAATAAAATTAATAAAACTTAAATATTTATTTTTACAAATTTAAATTTATTTTTAAAAAATTACTAAGTGGGGTATTATGAATATCAATATACTATTCCCAATATCCTTTTATTTTTAATTCCCAAAATTTCTTGACAACTTCTATGCAATTTCTGCTATTAATTTTCTTGTAATTCCTAGATCTTGAACACAAAACAGTACATTTTTAGATTTAGCTCTAAATTTTTATTTACGTTTTTGGTATTTTTCTTTGTTCAAAATACAAATTTTAATTATTTGTTGTGAACAAAGATACTCGAGATTGTTAACCTGTTAACCAAAACACTTTTAAATTTGTTAAAGTCACAGGTATTTATTTAAAACTAAACAAAACCCAAATAAAAAATAAATAAAATTAATTTAAATAATATGTATAATATTAAAATAAATTAAACGATTTTTTATTAAGTTCGTATTTGATATTCTGGTACAAGGAATGACGTTTAGTTCTGGGACACCCTGAATATTTAATTTTGGTTTTTAAAATTTTTAGGTTTTACTTCACAGCACTGTGATCGACAACTAGAATCTAATACATAATCAAACAAACGCTAAAATTGGCAACGTTTTCTTTGGCATTCATCTCTTATGCTTTGCGAATTTAAAAGTACTTTAAACATAAGTTAAATACTTAAAAACACGGTCTAGGACAAAAGGACGCGGCCGAAAGGACGCGACCGAAAGAACGCGAGCGTTAGGACGCAGACCCAAAAGGACGCAGACCTAAAAGGACGCAGACCCGAAAGGACGCAGACCCGAAAGGACGCGGGCCATAAGACCGCAGACCAAAAAGAACGCAGACCCAAAAGGACGCGGCCAAATAGACGCAGACCCAAAAGGACGCGGCCAAATGGACGCATAATCACGCTGAAGCAGCTCACAGACGATTACAAAGTGAGCTGTTGATGGATCGTCCTACAATATGGAAACTCATTTATTCCTTAAAACAAATTCAACGGGGTAGGGACGTATTTTTCGAACAACTAGCTGCAGGTGCTGAACCCCCAAGAAAGAAAAAAAAAATATTGATTCCGACAACCGCATCAAATGTATTGTCATGGATTATGAAAATCGCAGTGTGATTGAATATCTTCGTGGAATTTCCCATAATTACGTAATGTAAAAATATTTTTGTATAATTTATTTAGTTAATGTTAATAAATTATAAATTGAATTAAGTAAAGTTTTGAATGATTTTTAATCCTATCAGAATACTTCCTTCTTACGTTCCCCTAGATGACGAGATTTATACACAGCACTAATAATCGAGGAATACGGTTCTGACTATAAACAGACCAATAGTAAGAGACTTCACCCAAGTACGGATCTGATAAAAGAACTAATACCGTTTCTGAACGACCCGGTATATAAAACCTCCGAAAATGATGTGTTAAGTTGGTAATGCAAAATGATATATCCTTATATATAAGGAAATGGTTTGGAAATATGAGATAATTAAGAAATAAAGAACAAGAAATAATTAAGAAGCGAGCTTACACACAGTATTAAAATAAAAATTAAAAAAAACTTTGAAAAAAGAAAAACTTTGTATCAATAAAATTTGTTATATTTTATAACCTGGTATAAAATATAAAAATAATTTCTATTATTAATTTCATAAAATTGCGTTTTTTGGGCCTGCGTCTATTTGGCCGCGTCCTTTTGGGCCTGCGTCCTTATGGCCCGCGTCCTTTTAGGTCTGCGTCCTTTTTGGTCTGCGGCCTTATGGCCCGCGTCCTTTCGGGTCTGCGTCCTTTCGGGTCTGCGTCCTTCTGGGTCTGCGTCCTTTTGGGTCTGCGTCCTAACGCTCGCGTCCTTTCGGTCGCGTCCTTTCGGCCGCGTCCATTTGTCCGGCTCCCTTAAAAACATGAGCATTGTGTGCCCGTGATAACGTATGTCAAAGTTTTGCAGGCAAAAAAATTTACGCGATTTACCCCACCGTCATAATCAACTAAGAATCTAATAATAAAAAATGTACTTTTTAAAGGTTAAATTTGTATTTCAAAGTTACTGTTCAGCTTTGGCCAATACTTGGCAAAAATCTTTTGTCGGTCGTGATAATCCTCTCTGTTTGTTCATTAGTTGCTGCCAGCTAATTACATATTGTATGTATCTGGTCCTGGCAGCTTTTGTCACTGACGGTATATATTTAATTTGAAATAACAGTTATTATTATTATTATTATTACTATTGGATTGGTTTCCAACAGCTGTATTCACCATTTTGAACTTCATAGTTTAATAAGTAACAGATTTTTAATAATTGTAATAATTGCATTGATCATTCATAATTTCGATTTCGTATAAGTTAATGAATGATTTCATAATATTTAATACTTGAACTTATCAGACTATACCGTTTAATCATCTTCGATGAAAGTTGAAAGTTCAATTAACAGACTATTTCTGTGTTAACTTCTTGATAGCGACAAAAGCGCACTTTTTACTTATATTATGTGATTAATTTGTCATAGGATTTGTTGTATGAGTTGTCGTAAGCATTTTATCATTTACATGTATTCTCGAATCAGAATTCAAATCTGAACTGGAATCTGAACTCGTAAGACAACTCATAACAAAATCTTACCATTAGATTGGTGTCTATTCTATATTGAGTTTGCATACGATTGCACTTGTTTTTCAACATTATTTTAATTGGCATTTAAAATTTGAAATTTTATTATATTGATAAAAAATAATAATAAATTTTTGTAATCAAATAAATATATTTCAAAATTAAATTTCTTTTTTAATATTTTAATGGGACATGCCTGACTCGCCGCATCGCTAAAGCCATTTTCGAGCATAAAGTTGTCTCCTTTCTTATTTTTTATTTTATTTATTATTTTTATTTATATAAATAATAATTATTATAATTATAATTATAATAATAATTATTCCTTTAATTCGCGAAATTATAAGTTTAGATAAAAATTTTAGTGGTTTGAATTTAAAAAATCAAAATCTTAATTGTGAAGAAAAATTTGAATTAGAAATTAATTGGAAGAATAAGGTGCTTCACGGTAAATATCCGACAATTTTGGACTCCGAAGGAATTGATAGAGAAATGTCAGTAGAATGGTTGAAGCGGGGATTACTACACTTTGAAACTGAAGGATTCATGTGTGCGATTCAAGATGGTGTAATTGCCACTAGCAATTACAAGAATCACATAATGAATCTCGATGTTGCAGATCGGTGCCGAAAGTGTGGTGTCCCCAATGAAACCATAGAGCATATTATAGGAGGATGCTCATTCTTGGCTCCTACTGACTATCTCCGAAGACACAACCAAGTTTGCAAGATATTACACCAGCAGCTTGGTAAAAAGCTTAACTTGCTTGACAATTTTAGACCCTATTATGACTACGTACCTGACCCTGTAGTTGAAGACGATTTTTCTCTACCCTACTGGGACAGGACTATATTAACGGATCGAACAATTAGTCATAATAGGCCTGACATTGTCTTGATACGAAAACGAGACCAAAATGCAGTCATCATTGATGTTGCTGTGCCTCTGTCTAAAAATATCATAACCACCGAAGGAGAAAAAATCCATAAGTACGAGGCACTAGCAATGGAAATGATGAGTGTATGGGGTCTCAATAAAATAGTAATAATACCGATAGTGATATCGGCTACTGGTGTGGTATCTTCCAAGTTTAAAACCCATTTGTTAAAGTTAGATCTATCTTCAAAATTATACCCAGAAATTCAAAAAGCAGTTATTTTGGAAACGTGCCATATTGTCAGAAAATTTTTAAATTCTCAAAATTAAAAATGTACTAAACAATTTAAAATTCTAATTATTTAGTAGTAGATTTAAGTAACTTTTATAATAATTGTTCAAAATTAGCTTATGTGAAAAATGTATCGAAAAATAATGTAATTAGGTGAAACACACTGTAAAGAATAATATGGTTGGAGCTAAATCCCCCATCTTATGCTAATTGCCACTATATGTGAGATCCGAAATAAAGGAAATATTATAATAAACCATAATATCGATCGTGATTGTAAGGAAACACATTATAGTGTAGACGAAAACCAGCATAACCGCTAACAATAAAGCTCACGAGGGAAATCCTCAGAAAAATCACATAGTGCAAAGGAAGCCCAAGAGAGATTTACAATACAACGACTGTAAATTTTAAATGTTCTTGTATGGAATTTTTATACCCACAATAGTTTTTTTTATATTTTCAAACAAGAACTTCACGCAGCCGTACAAAAAATATAATGAAAAAATTTGTAATAAAATACCATTCAATTTAACCTTTTAAGGAAGGTCCTGGTCGAAATATCGACCACTGATAGAACGCAAAATATGTATTGTTTTTTTACGTAATTTGATATACTGAACAGCTTCAGGTTTAGGGGGAGCAAGTCCCGTTCGGCATGTTCCCAGGGCGGCAATACAAAGGAGCGCCAAAAATTATATGTTTGAAGTTACCATTTGTTTGAAAAACCACATTTCTGCTAGATTTTGCGTAAAAGCTAAATAATCGCAAAATAAAACCTAATAATCTAAAAGTCGTGGGTATACCAAGTTTGAAGCCAAAAAAGCAACTACAATAAATTTCGAATTATAAATATAATTATTTTAAAATAAAATTCTTAAATGCGATTTTCAAGGTCAAGTATGAGCCCAAAAATTTTTTGCAACTTTTTTTTATTCACGTATGAAATCACATAGGAAAAAGATTATATATCAACCAGCCGTTTGGTGCCCAATTGTATGTGGGCACTTGATTGGTTTTATGTACAAACTTTATGAAAAAAAAGGTTAATTTACACGTAAAATTCCCCGTCCTTAAAAGGTTTTAAGTAACCATCTGCAAGATTATTACTTATAATAATATATTGTCATTTTCTTTTTGTGTTCCAAAATTTCTTTTATTTTTAATTTTGAAATTTTATTGTAATATTGAATTTAAATTTTTTATTGTGGATTATTATTTTTGAAGTTGAACTTAATTTTGTTGTAAAAATTTGATGATGTAAATATTTAGAATTGTTGTTCGTCCATAAATTTTAGGTTGGTACGAAGATTAGGGAGAATTGAAGCCGTTTTGCCGTGAAGGTTGGCCGGAATGGTCGCTTTTGACGGAGAATCTCAGTAATTGAGAATTTGAATCGTGAGATTTTGTTGTTGTTTATTTTGTGAATAAAATTTTTGATATTCAGTGAGTGAGTTCTTTTTATTTCTTTGGATGACTTTTGAAACGAAATTGAAGAGGTACCGATCATCGCAATATCTATATCAATAAGTTTCTTTAACTAATAAATTACTTTTATAAGTAAATAATATTGACGACAAAACAAATAAGAATAACACACATACACAGGGTGACCGACCGTTTATCCGAGTATAGGGAAATAACATGGAAAATTAAATTTTCTTAAATTCCTACTTCCCATTACAACGGATAAGAATGAAAAAGTTATCAGTTATTTTCTACGCCTAAAGATACCCTATACTTGATATTTATATGTATTTTATATTATAATATATTTTATAATATTATGCTGCATTTAATACAACTTTAGCAGCCTGGCTTGAATTTAGTTGACGTTATTTGCCATTGTTTGGAAATCAAATTCACTTCAGGCTACCGAAGTATGTAGTATAATATTTTCATATTATTATTAAGTTTTGAATAATAATTAAAGAACAAAATATCAAATGTTAGGTAACTTTTAGATGTGGAAAATGTTTTTATGTTTTTTTAAGTTGATATCTTTCTTTTACCTACATTAAGTGCTTTTATTACACAATTATGATACTCCATCTTAACATATTATAAAAAAGACATCTATTGTTATGAGTTCTAAGTTTTATAAATATTTGGTGAGTGTTTCTTGTTGAGTAAATATCTACAGTTCGTCAATGTTCTCTATGATTCAATCGGTGATCACACCTAGACGCTTCTGCAGACTATATCAGATTTTATGGTTTTTCGAAAAAGATAGTTTTTGGATCTGACAATAACAGTCAGAAAATCAGTATTTTGACATTTTACATTTAAAAAAAGTAATTATTTAGTAAGTAGTATGTATATATTTAAATAATTACCTAGGGCCAGGTTAACAAATCGGTAATTCACTCAAAGATATTTCAATATTTCGGTTGAAACAAGTACACTAGAGGTATGCTTTATACCATACTTTGAGGAAAGTTAGTTTCACTATGAGCTATTTAACCATACAACAACAAAATCAAACAGTAAAAGATTATGTACCAAATATACAGTACATTTATAATAGATAATAATATTTATTTCGTGTTTCTAATAAAAATATATATGAAACAATAATCCCTTTTTAAATATTCTGCAGAATATTAATAAATTTACAGTATACTTACTTACTATTGGATAAAAAATTTAGTATTCTTATCAATGATTTAATAGATAATCAGGTCTATTATGTAAAAAATTACCTTTAAAAATAACAGTCATCCTTTATGTTATAATTAAGTTTCTATTTTCGGATCAAAACGCGGTTCATCAATTTTTTATTTCATAACTGTCACTGTTATAATAACGTTTGTGATACATAATAGGCCTGATTATTAATATTAATATTTTTTTAATAATAAGTATATAAAATTATATTATGTATGAACATGCACATACTATGTATGCATAGTATGAACTTGAAAATGGCAAGTCTACATCATAAAACAAAATCAAAATAATAATTATAATCAATAATTAAAAATAATGTAAGTGTATCTAACAAAAATTCTGATATACATATATTATGTTCATAAATAATTTATAGAAAATTCTTTCCGTGTAGCATTTTATCTAAAAAAAACCACAAATACTTTTAAAATATAAAAAAGTAATTATTACATTTTACATGAGCTATTATGTTATACGTTTCAACCTATATAAGGTTTATGTTATTTTGAACGTTTACCCTACCATTAATAATGAATTAGTACAAAAACTGAATAGGTTGCTATATTTTAAAATTATAATATTTAGTTAGATACATACGGGTATAGGTACATATTTAGTTCTACTTAAATTTTTGTCTCCTTTATACATTCATATTTCGAATTTTAATAAATAATATTGTAGATTTCAAACAAAATTAAACGACAGTAACATATCTAATAAATTAAATACAACTTACTACAGGTATCTAGTTTATTAATAATTTATTGCTAATTCTTAATTATTATGATTTGATTTTCTGTAATATAATTGGTGTAATAGATACTGTATAGAAATGTAAAAATGTGTTAACATTTAAATGTTAATATAACAGTTTATAGTCAATTGAGTATTAATATTATATTTACCATATTAATTAAATATGTGATTACAAATTAAATATTTGATTGTAAAATATAAAATTAAATTATACCCTAGATGGTTTTTTCAACTTAAAAATTTTTAAATTTTCAATTACATAAGAACCTTAATGTAATTCATATTATAACTACGTTGAAAAGCAGTCGCCGATTTCGTTATACGCATCTGCCAGTATTTTATTTTGTACAGCCCTAGACAGAGTTTAATATAGTTGGGGGTAACTTAGATGTCTAGAATTAGTTTGAAAAAGAACCGCTACCTCGGCGTCAATGTTCCTTGATAGTAGGCTCCAACTAACGGCTACCACAGAAACTAAACAAATATAAAGTTACAAAGCGCGTTCTCATTTTGTGCGTGGACTCGTTACCTAATAATTATATCATTCGCTTGAATTCACTAGTTTAATTTAATGAGTTTTGTTGTTTTAAATACAAATTTTGTTTGAAAATGTATTAACTTATACAAGGATAAGGTTTATCAGGATATAATTTAGAGTTAACACATCAGAAGTAGTTAAATAAATTTTCGAATAAAAAGTTGTTTTTATCAAAAGAAAAATAAAACATATTAGATTACAATAGTAGATTTAATCGGCTGGTAAAATTTATAATATTACTGGTAATAAACAAACAATCCAATTTGGTAATCAAATTGTAAAAATCACAATATAATAAAATATGAATATGTAACTAATCTACATAATTAAAGTTAAAAATGAAGTAGTATTTTAAAATGTTTATTTCTTAGTGGTAGTACGGAATATTTAATATGTAATATTCAAGGTAGATTATAACATAGTATGTAATTATACAATATTATTTTAACGAAAAGCAAGTTAACAACACATTAAATTCTGTAAAAATTAAGCATTTTAATTTTTTATTTAATGTAGTTAAACGCGGTGTATTATATGCAGTTTATAGAACTTATTATACCACCTATATAGCAAGCAAACAGGATTAATCTACTATTAGCTTGTTAATTATATTACACTAAGTACATCGATAAAAATAATTTCTTTTTTTTCGCTTTTTTTTTAATTAACTTTTTATACACAAGATTATGGGTTCATTTGCATATTTATACATAATAATATAAACAGACTGTCAATTAATACTATCAATATTAAATTATTAGGTTTTGGCTTTTGATCAGTTATAGATAATTATATAAGTGTAACCCAATACCTAAGCATATTATTTAAACTGACAATTACCATTATAGTGTAACTTATTTTAGATTGTTTAACTAAATATCAAGAATTATTCAAACGACCGTGATTAGATCATCATATTTGTAGACTTAGTATCGATGAAAAATTTAAGACAACACAATACTTACCCCGCTTATTATTTCTGAATAAGTGCGTAGATATAGATTACTACTTCGGAAAAAATAAAAATTCTCTAATAAGTTTCTTTTAATAGATATGTTATTTTTGATAATAAATATTTTGGCTAAAAAAGTCGATATTTGACAAAAAACTCAATAGTATTGTAAATGGAATAATTAATTGCATCTGTAAATAGTAATACTTGTGACCAAGAGCTATTTGAGCTTCCGTATTTTAACTAAATATTCCCAATTTAATATTACATTAGCATATTAAAACATATACTAATGTATGTATAATTATTATAAAGGCAAGTAAAAACTAGAATTTATTGTGATACATTTTTCAAATCTGATGCACATTGTATTTTAATTAATAACTTCTCAACTAATTCAACTAATTCAACTTTTTTATATTTTCTAATTTATACTTGGTATAAAAACAGTTTAATATTGTTTTCTTTCCGGATCCCTTGTTTGTAACCACCTTTTGATTTACATTAACATGTACAAATTAAGATTTCAGCAGAAGTTCATTCTAATAATTCCAATTAAAATTTTCGAATTGCTTGTAAATCTCTGTAGCGATTTATCTATAAATTTTAATATCAAAAATAAAATTGATTAATTTATAAACCTAATTATAAAAGTTAATTGTTTATCGCACAAGATCTTAACATAAAAACAAGAAATCGAACGCCCATTTAATACATTTTAAGTTCACCATCGGAGTCAATTAAATTGTTAAACTATAGACAACCAACTAAGATCGATGCAAGATCTTTTACACGTGATTTAATCAAATTTTTAATTAATATGAAATGGATTATGTATTATTTAAGACATAACTTCTAATATAGTGATTTATTAATAACACTAAACATAATTTACAATTGGAATATATTATGCTCGATTGATTGAGGATGTAACAATTAATATTCAAATAATAAGAAGTAATGATTTTTAAAATTTATTGCAGTATTGGCACTTTTTAATTTATTTGTGTACATTTCTATTAACAATCATAGTAGAGACGGTAATGTGTCGTAAAATGTGAATTAAATGGCTTTCTCTAAAAGTATAAGACAACCATTTGTGTAGGTCTACCTTTTTTTATTTATGATTTTGTTTCTACTGACTATTTTATAACTTACGTAGGAGGTATTTTGTATTGGATAAATTACATTCTAAAACAGAAAAAGAACTAAACTAAATCTAAGACTTGAATGAATAGATGGCGTAAAATTAGTTTTTAATATGCAAGCTTCTGTTTTTTAAATAAAGGCCGTCTTACATTACACAATTTTACGCAAGAATGTTTAACACAAGTGTTTAAATGTCTTGACCACCGTTATTCTGTGCAAAATTTTGTCAAAATTCTGTAATGCTATAGAGCCATAATAGAATGCAATTATATTTATAGATACTATATTATTTAAAAAAAATAAATTCCTTCAATTTTTATAAAAAAAATGAAAATTTTTATTTATTAATTTGTAAACAGCTTCATTTTGAATGTTTGTTTAATGCAGTCTCTTCAAATCTCAGTCAAATTTTTTTTGTTTTTTCAAAAATTAGTTAAAAACTAAACAAAAACCCTTCGGTTACAATTAAAAAAAAATTGAAATACAGTTTAGAAAAACTATTGCTAGAAATTTTAGACAATTTTTAGAAAAATTAGAAAAAAAAAATGCTGTTTTAATTTCAAATATTATTTATGTATCTTATAATTTTTTTTATAATTTTAACGATATTTAAAAATTATGCCAATATAAAATAACTAAATTTTGAAAATCCTAACTACAAAGAACTCGATCTCAGAAAGAGTGCACTTATAGATATAAATAAATTGAGTTTAATCAGCATAATATTGTCCGATGAAATTACTGTGGATTAATCCAAATTTATTGTGGTTTTAATAATGATGATTGATGACGTATCAGTGTTTCTTTTATATTATTTATAATAACAAATTAGATTATAGATAAGTATATCCAAAAAATTAAAATTACTACAATTTTATAGTGTAAAAATTAGCCTTTAACTATGATATCGAGAGTAATCTGACCTGCCTGATGCTACATGAACTGATATCATTTTAGCTTTAAATTTAATATTTGAAACTGGTACATACTATTTGTGCTCTTATTAAATTTTTTGTTTTATTAATTTTTATTTATTCTTATTTTTTAATTTATAATAAAGATTAAAAAACATTTAATTTAAAAACAATTTTTGAATAGAAATATAAACCTTACTTGTATACTATAAAATTATTTACATATATTTTTAGAGAATTTGGTAAATAACATACACACACCCAGAACTACTATTATAGTGCTGGTAGTATTTCAAAAAATGTTAGGAAAGTTTGATTAAATTATAACTATAAACGCATAGAGAAGATTAACTTACTCGTATATTGGAAAATGTTTAATTAGAGATTTTTAGCAGAATCAATAAATGCATTATAACTATTAATATGATCGGACAGTTTGTTATTCAATTTTACCACTCCTGAATTGTTATTAAATTACATGTTAAGTTCTAAAAGAATTTACATAATTCTACATTATTAGTATTTTTTAATTAATTTTACGATTGCCGGCAGCTACAGTTTTTTTAAGTTCTTCAGCAAAGCAATTAATTCGACCCTTCTACAAAATTAAATATTTTATTAATTGAATTTTTAAAAACCTTAAATAAATCGTTTCATAGCTTGGAATCTAGTGCTACACTATCGCAACTTTCAAATATACTACAGTTCCACTTACCCAGCATAGAATTATTAGTACAAGCCATTAGTTCTAATTTGATTAACTTTCAGCTAAGGATCGCGAAGATGGTCATAGCTATCTAGCAACCTTCTGTTTCTAATATTGTTAGATGTATCATTTCAGATGAGCCTCTATTGTTGTGTTGCTGAAAACTTTACAAATAGTAGTTTGGACTAACGAAAAACTCATATTAAGCAATATGACAGCAAATGATAGTATAAATAATTATATTACATTTATTATTAAATGAATTATATGTTTAAATATACACTACAATGGAATATAATATTATAATATAATCCTATACAATAATTGCTATGCTGAGAAGCTCTTCTTTCTTCTCCGAGTGTCATATTCAAATTGCTTTAAAAAATATCCATCAAGTGATCAAAAATAATTAAACAACTGAATTCGGTTTTAATTTTGGCAGATAAACGGATAATCATAAAAATAGAGTTATAATCATAGGATTATATTTGTATTTTTCCAGCGTTTAATTTCCAAATTGCCACTCCCAATTTTCAATACAAAAATGGTACGCAAATCAAACGAGATAACTCGTCTAAATGTTGCCGTATTTAATTTATTTTATACATTTATGTACATTTTATGTAATTTTTTATTTATTAATTTGTAAAATCCTTCATTTTGGGCGTTTGTTTACCTTAAATTTTAATTCCAAATTCACCATTCCAAATCAATAGTATTAATTACAACCAATACATATTTACATCGTATCTTTTAAATTTTTAATTATAATTTATCAAAAATAGTTCAATCATAAAAAGATTCAATTTTGGACAAATCTTCATAATGCAAAATAATTAAAAATTACTTACTAAAAATTAAATCACATTTTATTTGCAAAATAATCAATGTCAAATACAAAAATACAAATACAATACAATGTCAAATAGAAAAATACAACTCGGCTGCGCCTCGTGATATACTATTCACCTCGCATTTGACATACCATTTGAACTCCTCGTTAAATAATAATATACTATTACTTCTGAATTTTAAAATAAAAACTGGATTCTTAAAACTGGCGAAATTGCTGGGAAGATCAGGTGCACAAGTAAAGATACATCTGAAGAAAATTTGGTAAAATCTTAGGAAAAACAAGAAAATCTTATAAAAACTATTTAAAAAATTTCTTAAGAAGTTCGTAAATATAAGTCTGATGAACAAAAATTTGTATTTTGATTCCTTTCTTAATACCTGCTAAACTATTGCGCTACAATATTACATATTGTTTTTCAAAGCTTATTTCTATTACTATATTCTGGTAAAAATTCGAAAACCATAGAAAAACTCTTAAGATAACTTGGTACCATAATATCAAATTTCGCGATTTTTGTTATATATTTTATGTTATAAACTATATTTGGTTATTTAAGTCCACATCATTGCTTTTATCAAACAAGGTCAGAGCGATGATGAGTTGTGGTGCTTAATGTTTCACCCATACTTTCACTATGTACATTTTTACACTGCAATGACACTGATACAAAGTCTTAGTTTATTATTATTAATAATTACAATGTTGGTTTCTCGTTATTTTTCTCGTAATGACATAAATTCTGAATTAGATTACGAATCTATCACAAGCACATTATGGAGTCCAAGAAGTTATAAAACTTTTCTGTTAGACGAAACAAAAAATAAACGGAAATTTTTATCATTATTAATGTATTAATGATAAGACTATTAATTTGTCATGTACTTATGTTAAACAATGACATTATGTCGTTAGCAAATTTATATAAAATAATATAATATTATTTTATCTTTAACTGATCTTTCCTGCGTTAACTTAAATAATTATTGGCCATTGAGTTGTGGTAGCAATCTATTTCTTTATTACTATCTCAACTTTTCGAACTTAAAAGAATTTTTATTGGACTTTCGTTCTAATTAGTATCTTAAAAGCTTTTGATAATTAATTAAATTTGTAAACAAATACTGGAATACTAACTACCTACTTCCAGTATCATTCTTTAAGACCAAAAATAAAATGGTTTTATATAATAGGTACTAAGTACTTATGCTAGTTTTTCTCATAATCATAATTTATATTTTAAATTTGTTTGTATATAACCTGTCCGCAGGTTCCTTGTAATACAAAAAAAATGTATTTAAAGATTCGTTTTACAATTTGGATTGATCAAAAATTTGAAATAAGCTGTAATTTAATTGGCAATAAAATTTTATGGTTTTAGGCAAAAAATACTTATATTTTCAAGCGAAAATTAATACTAATAGCCAGTTATAAAAAGTTTGGAATTAAATATTTGCATAAAATAAATAAAAACTGTCGATAATAAGTTTCATTTTAAATAACTTATATAAACGTGTAGTTAAATCCTTATAATTTTAAGCATTTAATTGAACTAAAAATACTTTCATGATAGTAATATACTACATATTTTGGCATGAGCTGCTGGGAAATTGTAAAACTTAATAAATAATAATCACACTGAATATCATAACACCGAATAGTAATTAACCTCTTACTTAATTGTAAGAAAGCATGCGAGATTACTATGCTAACTGTTTCATTGGTGCCTAACTAGAGTCGATGGTTTCTGAATATTATAATATACGGGTTTACAATATTTAAATAGCAAATTTTAACCAAAGGAAGTTTGTTCTGCAAAATTATTTAGTATTTCATTTAGTACTATTATATTAATACTTCTATTGAAGATCGCAAATAATGTAAAACTTCAAAATTTGTATGCCGATTTTCACCTTGCGCCTAAAGAAAAATTCGTTAGAATAAAAATAAGTTATTTTTACATAATTCGTACATATTATTATTACTAGTATAAGTAAACTAATGTTTCTTCAATACTATCTGCTTTTGAAGACTTAGTATGATAAATTACCTAAGTAAGTTTTAAGAGATTAAACAGATTGTATTCTAAGAACTTGGATAGCTTACAAATTTTAAATGAGCGTAGTTAATGGCCCGCAATCGTTTTTCTTGAAAATCGTTTAACTAAAAAATTATTTTTTGTTTGTTATTGGTTAGTGTCAAGCAGAAGCAGTTATATTTTCTGTAACTGGGGGCTTTGTTAAGTTTGTGAAATAAGTTATAGTACTTACCTACCACGGTACATTATATAATACCATTTGTTTAGTGTAGGGTTGAGAAATTGGTACCCAAATAATAGTCACGAATTCGACTTTCAGTTACTCCCAAATAAAAATACTGCATAGATTTAATTCCACCCATGTTGTACCTAATTTCAAAAAACGTAAAACGTTTTACTCGCAAATAACATAGAATATATTGTATTTTTTTATTAAAGTGTATATCAGAAGATATTATTATGAATGTAATATGTACCTATATAAGATTTTATTTTAATATATTTTATAATATACATTTTTCTATCCATCTTTTAATTTCAATTTTCATTTTCATATAAAAAAAAGTATATTTAAACGCTTACATAATAAGAGATTGTTTGCTTCTTCTCGTGTTGCCTTATGAATATTTTAATAAAAATCAAATTTATAAACAAAGCTGTTTTATAATCATGACTTTAACGTTTCGATAGGTTTTCAATAAAGATTACGTTTCAAAAAACATTAATTTAAAAATTGTTATAAATGAAAATGTTGGAGAGAATTTACAATAATGTCATGTTTACATCCTTTCCAATATTGCAGAGCTTGGGATAATAAAGACAATACTGCTGCAATATGTTAGCAATTTTAATTTTTCAAAAGTTCATCTACAAAGCACAGGTATTTTGCTATCTAAAGATTCCTTATACATAAAATCCTACGAATATTAAAATTCGCTTTGTTTCAAAACTCAATCTCACAAAACAGGCTTAATGTAAATATAAGCAGTAATACCGGTAGCGAGTAGCTCGATTTGACGGCTCATACCGCTTCTGTCAGAAGCGCGTTTCTTGCGAAGACTGATTTTAATAAGAACACAACAAACAAGGGTGGTTACGACATACGACTACAACTTTGCTAATATATAATAAACAAGCTTGAATTTCGATAAACAAGAAATTTTCGTAGGTCACATTTTTTATTCACTTCACAACCCTCAACCCTCGAACATTTTCATGCGTCATTGCATTACATTATAAATTAATTTTAAATGTTCAACTTCATTGGTAATTTTTTCTCATTAATTTTTAAATGTCCTGTTTTTGGTTTACTGTTTAACTATCAACTTGCTACCTCGGTTTAATCCCCAGACGTTAAGGGTGCGAGTAGCACCTATTACGATTTCAAGTGCTTCCATGTAAATTAAAAACAAGATTTTTGCGGAAGAATTTTGTTTTAATTAATTATATTAATGAAGTGAAAAAAATTTCCACGTCAAACTTATTTCATCTATTTGATCGATAAAACGCAAATGCAGCAAATACTAATGTAAGTATAGCATCTGATCAATAATTTATAAATAGATACGAGTATAATACATTAATTATCTTTACATCTCTACTTATTATTCATATATCAGCGATTCATAAATAAGATTATTTGTCAATTAAACAAGAAGTATTTGTTAGCTTTTGTTCTGTTAACGGTTTTAACTTCTTGTCAATTATGATAAGCTTTTAGAAATCATCTTGATAATTTTACTACTTAAACTGATTAATATAATAAAATATATATACAAAATTTATATTACGCTATAATACAATTTAATTAATTTTTGTTAGACAAAAAATATCCTATTTTTTTGTATATTGTTTTTTTTAAATTTTTGACACTTTATTAAATTTTACCTGGTGCAATTAAATTAATTCTCCATTGTTACTATTAAATAAAAGCAACAATTAATATTAAAATTTGATGTTTTATAGACTATGCTAGTAATAATATTAAAATTTGAAGTAGAATCATCTTGGGTTCATGGGAAATTTTATTTCAAGACTGATTGATTGCAAAAGATCGTAGTGTAATATATTTACTTGCATATTTATGAATTATTCTTTTCAGATTATGGTATAAAAAGAAAAGGTATATAGATTTGAAAGTAAAGATCAACCATATTTTGTTCATTCGGTGTGCATTAAAGGGTTAAGGGTTGACTGCATTCTTCCCTTGTTTAATTCCTCTTGGTTTGATTTATGGAATAGGTAGGTCGTTATTCAAATTTGCCTTCTATAAGGAACTATTTTATAACACGACCACCTGCATCGCGAGATTCTCTCTCACGGACCTTTTAGATGTGCAAAAAGGTACTATATGTATGGGTTCGGAAATTTGCATAACATCTTATAATTTCGCTAACTATATTATGGCATTAATTATAGGAAGTAATAAATGAACACGTAATATTTTATATGATGTTTAAATATTATAAGTACTAGATAATATCTGCATTATGTTGCAGTTTAAGTAATAACTTAAATGGGACGCTTCAATCGAGTATTTTTTAATAAGTTGAACTAACATAGAAATTATTTTCAGTTCCCTTATAATTCAAAAATTAGCAAAGGAAAATATTTGAATAGTTAACATAACTTGCTTTGTATTCAAAAAGCTTGTAATTAGTGAATATTAAATATGGAATTCAATATGAAAAAATAACAAATAAAGTTCTGAAAAAATTAATTTTTAAATAATTGAATTAGCATTGGTATTAAAATGTTAAAAATCCGAACGATTGCAATAACAAACAGTAATAAATTATACAAGCAAAATAAAACATGAAATAAAAATTATTATAACTTAAAAATTATATGTGACAACATTTTAACGGAATAGGGAATACTCAGTAGTAAACAAAAATAGGTAAATCAGAAGTAAATAAAAATTTCATGTTATATTGCTTAAAATTATTATGCTATTTTTCCAATAATAATTAATATTTTCAATTTTTTAAACTTTTCTTCCTTCTTCATTATAAAACCAATTTCACCTTCATAACACACTTTAATTTTCTATGTTATAAAATTTTAATAATTTTCATCAAATATTACAAATGAAATAGAAAAGAAGAAATAGAAAGAAGATCAGTCTGATAAAAGAAAATTGTAATTTATTATTATCTCCGTATTGTTATCACTATCTGAATGGCATATTATTATTATTATATTTTGCGATTGTTATTGCTTCTATTTTACAACTATTGTCAATAATTTTAATAGGACAAAATAATTTTTTATTCCTAAAAATTAGTTCCACCTGGTAAACAATTCTACTACAAAATTTTAAATAAAGGATAATATGCATGTCTGTTCGCAAACAACAAATCGCAGCAGGTTTTGAATAAAGGGTATAAACAATCACTACTTGCGGTGATTGTGAAGACAATGCAACCCCAAAGGCCGTTGTTCCAAATCCGGAACTCCCGCCTGCGATACTCAATCCTGTAAGTGCTTTTGCATCTAACAACAGAAAAATTGTATGCAAAGTATGAATCATAATTTTAGACAAAAACCTTAGATATAAATATTACAATCATAAGAGACACTGCTATGCTGTAAAGAATTAAATTGTATATATTACAAATAAGTCAGTATTTGTTATAAGTATTTATGACATTTTTGTTTAATTTGCAATTCATTATTCAATAATATTAAGCTGTTAATAATTACAACCAAAAATTAAAATAAAAATTTAATGTATTTTTAATAATAATAAGTACATTTTGAGTTGAGAAAATTGTTGAGAAAATATCATAAATAATTTTTAAAATTTAAATTATTGGTGAAGTTAATTCACAAATTTTAAGTAATTTTAGTAAGTAACAACCAAGTAACTATTATAAATTTTAAGTTGGTAATTTTAATTTATAATATAAAATCTACCTAACAAAAAATAAACTAATATTAAGTAATATGTACTAAGGTATAAATTATTATTAATGGGGTTTTAATAACCGTGCGTCTTTTATTACCATTGAAAATAAGAGTATACCTTATTTGCAATCTGCAAGGATTATAATACAAAAAATGTTTAAAACGGTGTATTATTAGTGATCTTAATTAGTAGTCAATAAATTAATTGGTTGAGTTATCAAATGCGCATAAAGCAATTTGTCTTTCTTAGCCAAAGAGCCTGCAACATATTAATGAACTGGAACAGCTATACCTATATAGGTATAGAGAATTTATAAATTCTTCTAAAAAATATGTATAACATTGTAATTTAAATTTTATTTGAATCGTTTCATGATATCCCATCTCATAAACATAAACGAGCATTTCTTTAGAATTGTCGCCCCAACTTTTGAAATTAGAATCCGTATTCATACGAAACAAACGACACGTGGGAGCGAGTAAATTACATATAAATGTGTTGAAGTATTTCGTATAGCATCCATCAAAATATTTTAGAGACGAAGCAAATTGAAATCCATCAGAGAAACCCCGCGGACCTCGCGACATCCAAGACGTCTATTGTTATCCGCAGCCTTTCCTCATTTTCATATTTCTACTCTCCTTCCCCTAATATTTTCCCTTCTATCATCATTTCCCTTGCGTATATTATTGATCTTAATAACATATCTTCTCTCTTTTACTTGCTTGTTAAATTTGTTAAGTGTATATATACACCTATTTGCATTCTCAAATTATAATTTTTATTAGTAATTTCGGATAAACTTACAATTTTGATGCAAATACTTGATGCAAATACAAATAGATAGGTATTTAAAAAAAAAATATCATTCATATTTTTTTTATAGGCAAATTTACATTTACTGATATAACGTTTTTAAAAAAAGGGCGAAATCATTCTTACTAAAAAAACGAAGGGATAATTTTTTTATAAAGGTACAAATATTAAAACAACTTTATTATGCGCATTTAGGGTAATTCAGGTATGACATGAACCAGTGGTTCGAGATGCAACGTTCGAAATCGATTTCTAAACGCCACACTAATCCATTAATTTTTAATGCTACGATTAATATTTCAAATAAATTATTGGCTTGTGAAAATTGCTAGTAAATTAAAATTTAAAAACAATAATTAAAATTTTTTGGAAAAGGCAAATAAAATAAAAATCAATTGCTTATAGATTACCAAATAATTTTAATTAAACTAACTGATATAGTCGACCTATGGCCGCCTTTAGCTATTTAGTACTTAAAGGGCGCAGTTGTTGAGTTTAATGATTGCAAAACCATGCGTGAAAGTTATATTTGTTATGCTCTCAGGCTTGACGACTATTCGGGAGTCATAGTAAAATTACACAGTTAAAACTGGCAAATTGGGGTAGACTTTTCTTTTTACAGATCTTAATTATATTCCGATTACCTATACTATATATTTTAAATTTACTAAGTGAAAAGGAAGAATATTTTGTTTAT
Source organism: Cantharis rufa (assembly GCA_947369205.1). Lineage (NCBI taxonomy): Eukaryota > Metazoa > Arthropoda > Insecta > Coleoptera > Cantharidae > Cantharis > Cantharis rufa. The sequence goes on from OX376303.1 coordinate 37,123,572, forward strand.
GTTCTGACAACTATTTATTACTTTTTCTGCCGGTGACAGGCGGTATTAAAGTAAAACATATTTTGCATTTGTTCTTGTGACGTCAAGCAAGTAACAAATAATATAAATTTTTTTATCCTTCTTCAAAAAGTTTGTTAGGTGTATTTTTTATTAAATTATCAAATTTTTCTAAATAAAATTATTACAAATTCAAAACAATTCAAATCAAAAACAGTCACCAATTCTCTTCACAATTTCATTTTGACTTATTCTGTTTTAATTTCTTATAATATCATATCCTGAAAAAAATAACTATTTTTGCCGAAAGTAAAAGAAAACAAGTTGAATGGTTCGTATTTTAAAATAATTAAGGTGACTAAAACTACAGAGCAATTAAATTAAAATTATTATCACAGGCGTTCAAGACCTTTACTGTTAATCCTTTGTAAATTATAAAAGTCGTTTCCTTAGAGAAGTTGTTCATAATTACGGACGGTTAACGTAAACATTTAACGTGAGAGATGCTATTATAGGTGCCACATATTACAATTAAAACCTGTTTGTAAGGTTTCCGATCTTCTGGAGCAAATTTATAAGATTAATTTTAATTAGATAATCATGCGCATTATTAAAAATTCCAAACCATTGAAATGTTTTATAAAAATTTAATATTGTTTTTATTAGTTTCAGTTTTTGTAACGAATACCGTTTGAATTCAATTTTGTGGAAAAAAATGTTATGAACCCTATGAAACACAATAGTCTGTATTGTCATAACTCTATAATAATAAAATTTTATCTACATATAATAATATAATTTTCTAAGTTTACTCAATTTGTATATTATATATTTACATATTACTATTTATTATTTTATAAAAATATCGAAGTTGTAAGATAAGGATAAGGTAGGATAATATAAATTAAATTATTTTGGAAGTATTCTGAAAAACTTCTTCTAAGCCTTTTTTTCTTGTTTTATACACTACTCGTCATAAATTACATATAAGGGTGTATACTTGGTTCACGCATCATAGGGATTCCAATGCTAAATTTTTAATGATTGATTATTTGCTCCCCTAATTATTTTAGAGATAAACTGTAGTACATTTAAGTATATGTTAGTACCATATAAGTACATGTTTTGATTAGAAGAAAAGCTATATGCATACATGTTACTGTTTGTAGCTTTTATTTTAGCAATGGGTACAAAATGAAAAACTAAAGTATGCTATTTCAGTAAAAATCAAAAATCTTTATAGTAAATCTGTGAAATATTTAAAGTAGCAAATAAATAAACATTAAGAATTTCGTATTGGAATCTCTATGGTGTGCGGGAACCAAGTACTCGTATACACTAGGTGACCAGATATACTGCTTTCTCCGTATATAGGTTTATTCTATCTTTTCCAGAAGTTCCGCAGAGGTAAATACGCAAAGTTACAAATATTTGAATTAATTAATTAATTCTTTTTTTAAGGTTCAGTTATCTTCATTTGATGTTATGTTACTTTTTGGAAAAATTCCATAGCCCTTTATATCAGTATTTAGCACTTCGTGGAGTTTTTTGATAGCTCAGTTTAATATTAAGCCCACTACAGAACCATATGTCCCGTTTGTTACGGTGTAACTTCAGATGCCGCATCATTGATGGACTTTCAACTCAGTTTGGAATCATCTAAACTTTGTGGTTAATTTGTCTTGGTCGTTGACTAGACCATAGATCTGGAATCTATATTGTATACTTGATGTTTGCTACATGATCTGACCTTAAATTTCTCGAAATTTAATTTTGGATTTTGTGTAGTCCTTTACTGGCACATAAAGATTTTACATAATTGTTGTAACGATTAGTTATTGAGATGCTGGAAGTCAGCTGTCTTGGACCAGTGAGTTTTTGTCAATACGTAGACCGAAAACTTAATTTATGTTATTACAAGGTATTGGATTGTTGGAAGTTCAATTATGGTATTTTGGCCAACATTTTATTATTAAACTCAAGGAAGACCCAAATTACATAACGGATAACTTTATATAAGTTGTATAAGTAATATAATTTGTTGTAGTTTACCGTCTTTTAAAGTTAACCTATAGTTATACGATCACGAGATTTAATACGAATAATTAACTCATTGGTGCGCAATCGATTAGCGAAACGACGACCGCGAGATATCTTAGACCGACATGAATAGAATAGACTTCAATTAATTTAGCAATTGGGGTGGTCGACTTATCAAGTAGAGAAACGTTATATCGAAGCTAAGAAACAATTAGTATATTAACGAGAAACCAATCCATGAAGCCTTTAGCTTCAGCAGAGCTTAATACTCTGGACGGGAATAACGCAATGAATATTAAAGATTATTCGAAATCAATAAATATTATGTACTTAAAATTTTCAAACCACAATAAAATATAGATATAGTTAATATAATTATAATACTATGTACACTACATATTTATGTACTAAACCTTTATACAGGGTTTACCAATAAGACGTTTGTTTTTCAATAGGGGCATATTCGGATATTTTGACAGTTCTTGCATTTAGTTTTTTGACCTATGTACAGCAGAAGCTGTGCCATTTGTGAAAATGTTTTCAATTTCAATTGAAAATTGTATTAATATCATTGAAGCCTATTACGAAAATAGTCGATGTGTGAAAACCACATTTCGTAAAATTCGCGATATTTTTGGTCGTCATGATCGGTCTTCTGAAACCGCTATCGAGAATTTGGTGGATAAATTTAAGTTTACTGGTTTGGTATATAACATACCAACAACAACACATATTCGTTTGGGTCGTTCAGCGGAAAATATCGCTGCTGTAAGTGAAAGTGTCGAAGAACGTCCAAATTTATCGATTCCACGACATTCTCCACATTTGGGGACATGTTGACAAATTATTTTTGGCCTATTATCGATGATATGGATGTGAGTGAAATGTGGTTTTAACAGGATGGCGCCACTTGTCACACAGCCAGAGAAACAATGGCTTTATTGCAAAACAAATTTCCAGATCGAATAATTTCGCGTAATTCAGCAATAAATTGCCCCCCAGATCGTGCGATTTTACACCGTTTGACTATTTCTTGTGGGTCTATGTGAAAGATCAAGTCTATGCGGATAATCCACAAGCCATTGAGGGCTTAAAAGTCAACATCGAACGTGTCATTGGAGAGATAGAGCTTCAATTATGCCAAAATATGAATGAAAATTTTGACGAAAGAATCGATGTCTGTAAGCGTGGTCGTGGTGGACATTTGAAAGATTTTATTTTACATTGATAAATGGCAGACCTTCTACTTTACATATCAATAAAAATCCATAGAATTTTCATCCGAAGTATGTGTTTCCTTTAAAATTTAAAAACAAACATCGTATTGGTAAACCCTTTATCTTGACTTAACAACCGATATATTTTGAATGCGCAAAAACGGGATACACCAATAAAATTTTAAGAAATTTTTAGTAATTTTAGGTTCTTCGATTGTTCTTTACATTCCCAACATCTAATTTACTTTTATTGTCAACTTATTAATCGGACAAAATTTATTACTGTAGAAATATGTCTGAGAATTGTTTAATATTACCATTGAGTTTTTTTAATATAACTTCCAACAATTCCATAAGACGAAAGAAATTTTTGCGAAATGTAAAAGAAAAATTCGATATAAAAAAATTAATTACAGGGTTAAACAAATATTTTGTGTCAAAAATTTATGAAAACGAAATTAAATAAACTAAATTTTTGAGGTATCTTTTAGTAAAAGTGCTTTCTATAAGCTGATAAATAGTATCCTAAAAAATATTGTTGTGCACACCAATCGATGTGCACACTAATTATTGAATTGCGCGTCAATCAAGTTCTAAAAGCTCCAAAGAGATTTAATCTGTATAGGTCAATTATATAATCATAGTATTGTCAATTTTAAAATTAAATAATTGGTGTATTTGTATAACTAAGAATTTAAAAGTTAAATTAATATCTACGTATTACATGTTTCTTTTATGACTTTTAAGTTTCTATAAAAATTTTAAATAACCTTATATAAATATTTTCAAAATTTATTAGAAAAAGTAGAGCATATAATTCAAGATGCTGTTGAAAAAAGCTCTCGAGAAAACTAGGGTATAAAAAATATTACAATACAATCGCGCATTGGTTATAAAAAGAAAATAATTTTGCTTTTTGTAAGTTCTGAAATTTAACTCCAATTTTTGTACTAGGTAGTGCTTTATTATGTATAACGAGTATTCATGTAACACGGTATGTTTTAGGAACCTAACGATCGTGTTATACGGATGTTAGCTGTACTTATAAATATATCTTTGACTTACTCAACATTTCTTGTTAAAGATATTTCATATAGAATTAGTTTGGTCAAATAAAACAACTTTTTTTTTATTTTTGGACTTGGGTCAATTTTTGTAGTAGGCCGTAGGCTATTGGTTAAAGTGTTGTATTGCTATGTCACTATGATACCATGAATGAGATCAAGCTTATTTATTTATTTCTTTCTGCCTGTTTCAGAGAAGTCGAAAATAAAAAAGTTAAAAAGCTCTGATTACTCAAAATCTCATTTATGACTGTCATATAATTGTTTAGTCGTATTTTTTTATATCGCATATGGATACCTGTTATTGTTTTGTTTTAATTGTATAGGATTAGAAATAGTTATCTGAGTTGTCTCGAGGGCCTCTCAACTACCTGAAGTTTGCGAAGATTACGAGAGTTTAATTTACGCCGCTGCCTACCCAGAACAGTTAACCTGCTTGAAGATGTCTTTTCTTTCTACTTTACCTTAGAAGCTTTTTGAACAACACGGTGAAGGTGTGTCAATGAGGATCTTATAGCCTATCGTCCTCTTGATTGTAATGTATAGCAATCACCTGTCTAATAAGTAAGATCGCAACTACTTGCTGATCTCAAGCTGGTCATTTTCTATAGAAATACACGAGAAAAGAATAAATTATATACCATGTAAGTACTATAATTTTTTAATTCATTCAAATCGAAAACGGAGATATCATTTGAAATTATATTAAATAGATGTAATCTCTTAATTTTCTTACTTCATTGTCATTTCGCTATACGTACTACATAATTCAGTTATTAACTTGAATGATATTATAGTTTTGAATCCAAGTTTTGAAGCTTTCCTTATAGTAAAATGAGATGCTTAAATTAATATAAACCTGAAGTCAGATAAGATTAAATAAAAGCGAAATACGTATCACAATTTTGATTTAAAATCAAAATTTATTTTGAAAAATATAGAATACAAAAGTATTTAAACTTGTTTTTAAATTCAAACAAGGTGTGGTTTGGCAATTATTATTTTCGTAACACAAGTAAATTTTGTATATTACTTAGAAGTTTTCACTGATAGAAAAGAAAATAATAACGTATTTTAAATTTGACTATAATATTAAAGAAAATTTTAATGCAATCTAAACCAAATCTTTTAAACTTTTAAAACTTTTCTTTGTAATATTAGTCAATCTGTCCGCCCCTCGAAGATCTTTTCACACACTCACATACGATACGCCGAGCTTTCGGGGGTGGAACCGACGCCGCCTCCAATAAACTTTTATTTTTTAGATATCTAAGACGTCTTCCACGAAACCTATCCAGTAAAATAAAAATTGATATTTTATTTTTCAGATAACACAATTTCTAAATGATGTAGAATAAAATGAAAAATAAATTTGTAGTATTATTTCTACAACTCCTTAATATCCTTGTTAGATGTTATAAGAATAAGGCATTAATGTTTTTATTGTTAGGAGATATCGAAAATTAAAAGCTTTGATACAGTAGGTATTATATAAAGTGCCATATCCAAATTATGTAGTTATAGCTTTTATATAAAACTTAACAAATTAACGTAAAAGTTTTTATCTGAAAAGTTATAAAATGTAGGTCCTTAAAAAATAATATACGATTATAAAAATTAACATAATGGATAAGAATGCATAAATAGCATTGTAGATTTAGAATTTGTAATGGCATATTATTAGAAACCCGAGTTAACGATAAACGTTTACGTCTACTGTTTTTATATTTAAATATTAAAAATTGGAAAAATAAAAATTTCTCTAATGAATGCAAACAAGCCGGGGGTTGTAACTTGACCTATCTCAAGTCTGTCTAATTTCACTCTTTAAAACACTTTCCCTCGACTTCCATTCACGTTCATTATTCCCCTCGTGACCTAGTTTGCTTCTTTAATAAGCATTCAGAACGCAAGCGCTAGAGCTTCAATTAGCTGCGCCGCGGCGCTTAATTACCTCCGGGAGCGTCGGTCGAGGACGGTTCAAGGCCGCGGGTCACTGCCCTACTTTTGTGATCAATTAAGAAAAGTTCTACCCACTCTTTATGCATTTTCGTACCGTGATTCCACAATTACAACAAAACTGAATTTCTTTTGCATATCATTACTATTTACGTTACTACGTAGTATATGTGTGCATAATATTATATTGCACAGCTTATGCTTATACAAAATCGCAATTGGAGAAATTCAATTTTTTGAAAATATAGAAATGCTAAATGAAGATTCATCTGTTACTATGGAGCTACATAATAGAACATGCAACTGCTGGTTTTGCGACAAGAATCGATTTAAAATGAGCTGCTCCGATGGATCCGTACTCGCATCGCTTGTTTTCCGGCTCCACCCGGATGAAAAATAGCGGCAGCCTGGATATGCAAAATGAGAGAAAAGGCATAAAAGTGCACACGCTCTTGTTCCATCTTTTCTATCGTTCCCAGGCCTCTCGGGTTATGTGAACTGGGTGTTACGCAAGCGCTTTAACTATCGTCAATACTTCACATTCGAACACCTACTCACGCCACAGGATTGGGCGGTTTCCGTCATCACACGAATATTTTATACATAATTTAGATGCGATATAAAGCATTTCTTCTGTTGTCGCCATTCTGGGAGTGGCACCAGTCTTAAGGAAACAACCACATAAAAACTGCTCTTTGAGACGATAAAAGCTTGTCGTATATCATAAAACTACCCGATTCCGCCTGCTAGGCGACTTTTCTCGGATGAGATCTCAACTGTAAGCAATCTGCGTTTTTACTGCTTACTACACTCGAATAGCATTGGACATATGCTGATAAAAGTTATTTGCATTTTATGAACCAAATATAACGATTTTGTTTATCTTGCTTGCCACATTCAAAGATACATTTCTGAACATTCAAGCTGTAATTTTCTTACCCTTTACATTTTTTGTACATTATCGCGCCGATGTATACTATTAAGTTGTATTAATTAAGCATAATTATAAATATCCGTCGTATATTAATATTGCATGGACGAGGATAATTGCACTCTTACAGAAGGTAAACGAATACTTAAGTATATCGAAAATAGTGCGTCTTCTAATCGAAGGCTAGTAATTGTTGATTATACTTATCTAATAACTTTGCAAATATCACTTGGGCATCGATACATTAAACAATTGCACTAAAACAAGCCGTCGTCGTAAAAAAGACTTCGATGCCTTCGTATTTACAATGCAACTGATCGATCTAAAAATGAATTCTTGTTGTATCACTATGGAAAACACAAGTAATTACGATGTCAGTGATTAAGTGAGTGAATTTAGCTTTAAGCTCAAGTTAGCCACTTGAAAAAGTAAAAGAACTAAAACGAAAATAAATGAAACTGTCATAAGTGGTATATTAATAGCTCTTTGCAAATGTACTACTTTAATTCCATACTTATTTGCTTATAAAAAACGATACGTTTAACTAATGACCATAATATAAATTCATGAAAGACTGATAATCGCGATACTCATACCATATATTATTTGTCAATGATTGGCATATTTTATTAATTTGTTATTAACATTTCTTGTTTTGCGCCTATAAGTACCTACTAAAACCGGTGTTTCAACGTTAATAAAGAATTTTAAAATAAAATTTATATCAATATTAATACTTGATTAAAAACTTGACTGCCATTTAATTAAATATTTAAAGAATGCTAAATGTAATTACGCAGACTCCCATATAGGTACGAACGATCGTAAGTAGGTATAGAAAGTAAATTCAATTGCTTTGTCATAGGCGAGGCTAAAAAACGGTTGTTGGTTAAAATATCACTTTACAATTTACATAAGATAAAAATAGCATATGCCTATATAAAACTGAAACTCATTTCCATACATCATTATGCAGAAGCTTCTATGGTATATAAAAGAGTCCATTAACAATGATCAACAGAGTGTAAAAAGTATCAGGTTTTTAATGCAGTTTGCTAGGAGTGAAGAGGTAAGTGAAGACGTCGTTGTGAGATAGCAAAGTTACCAGAACGAGATCCAAAACGAGAAATTGCAACTTCATTTCGGTGGTTAACGTTATGTACATAAGTACTACATTATTTTCACTAGACTTGCATTAAAAGAAAAATCGTCTCCGACTGATTTTAATATTTCAAATAAGTATGTACTAGGTATACTTTCCAATAATTTTTCGTCGTAACTTTCCTTAGCATTTCTCTATTTCTTAAAATGGCCGTTGGAAATATCGCTAATACCTACGCATTCCTATACGCACACACATTCTCACACACACTTGATCGCGCATCCGCACTTCCGTTTGGAAAACGGAAACAAACTTAAAGAAACTCCACCCTCTAACCATAGGAGAGACCGTAAGAACGTATTTTATAATCTTACATTCACATTCTAAGCACGGAACACAAATTACCTTGGAAGAACTAATGTATATATTTATCTTTTGCACAAATTTTAGATCAATATTAATAAAATTTGAGAATATAATTTAAATATAAAGAGGCAACAATGCGACATATCTGTTGTAATTGATTGATTATATTATGTCGTTTTATCCTTATGCATTTAAATGATGCTTAAATTAGGTAGGTAGGTATATAAGTAATAATTGATCATAATTTTATTATTTTGTTTTACTTTCGTATTTGACAATAATTTATTACTATCCACCAATTAAGCCTTAGGTATATATTTATGTACATATCTTACCTAGAACACCTTCATATATATATATTATATAATATTATGTATGATATTGCATTAGAAATTGTCGATAAAATAATTAATGGCAGATGCTCGAATGCGCATTTATCTATATGCACATTTAAAATATAAATCAATTTCACGTTTCTTTTGTGAAAAAATAGAAATAACTAATTTTTAAATTTAGTTTATTCCCGTAATAAATTAATATTATATCGGATTTTATATTTTACTAAATTGTTAAGCATTAGGCCGGTCTATCTAATTTGCTAAACTCTCTTCATATTCATAAAAAGAGATAAAAAAAATACACACCACTTGAAAATCCAAGATGGCTGACAAGAGTACTTTGCAGAATACGCGACAAGAGAAATGAGTGCAATAAAACGTGTGCGATACGAGAGGTGCTCTTCAGAAATATGAGATAAGAACAGAAAATGAGAAAATGTCGTGAAATATTATAGAATTATAAATGATACCTTATACATACTCAAGTTTATAGATATGTCATTTAATTGATTGAACATTGTGCTGTAATAGTAGTCGTTATCGTTAAATTATAGTAAAATGAAAATGAGTATAATAATAATAGAAACTCTCTTTAAATATTTCATATTTCAATGGCATAATATAAATTTCACGGTGACTTAATTAAATTCACTATTGGCTAGGTATATAATTTTTAATTTTACTATGTGCATAAATTTCAAAATTGCATGTGGATTTAGTTAAAATAAAATAATAAAAGATGTTAAGCTTTAAATCCATCATTATTTCGAAACCGAGGGTAAGGATCCGGCAGAACTCGCTACACGCTTCCGAACAATAGACGTCAAGTAGTACGAAGAAGACAAGAACTCAAGGGATGTAGTGACGACAGTCACCAATATTTGAACGTTCATATTTTGCTGACTAGAAAGAAAATGCCCTTGTTAAATGAATTTGCATGATACTGATTTAATGAGAGTGGGTAAAATATATCTTGATTGTATTGTACCTACGTGTCGTAATTTAGAACAAAAAAACTAAATACTTGCACATTAATCCGTTACGTGAAAAAATGAACTACGGCATTTACGTTAAAATTTAATTTACGCCACGGTTATCTTATAATAAATTAATTTAAAAAAACTTGGAGTGGTAAAATTGGGATTTGATATTTAATGTGTTCACTTGATATTTTTCTTACTCTTGTACTTACGCCGAGTTTTAAACTTTTATTGAGTTTCTAGTTTATTTTAAGTGAACGTATTATCTCAATTGTAATATAAAAATCTCAAACAGCCTCCGCCCTAATGTGAAACGAAGTTAGCTTTAGTCTGCGTTTCCACGGCAACACATTCCCTGCAGGTTAAAACCTTATTGGATATGTTCATCGTTATTTTTTCTATTTTTCCACTTTTCTCCGCATTTACATTTTCCATTTAGTGCCTCCATTTTCCAATGTGCGCCTTGCTTGGATATTGTATCAAATACTTCAGAACGCTAGCTTTCCAATACCTCTCCTCTCAACTCTGATTACTTACTTGTTGGAGATTTGCCTTCTTTGCACGTCTGAATTATAGTTTTCTCAATCAACTATTTCTATCAAGTTGAAATCTTAAATCTATAATTTTATTCTCAGTGCATAAAGTTTTCCGTGGAATAATAATTTTGTGATTGCTTTATATTATTTCACTTAACTACATTAGATTTGATTATTGGAATATTGATAATCTACTTATATCAAAATTAAATTGTTCATCCTTTGTTGTATCTATTTTACTGTATCTGAAAGTTTATTAAATTACTGTTTTAGAAATAACAATATTCAATATTGTAATTAAGTATTGTGAGCAATCAGCTTTTAGCATTAATTAATGAAAGTCAAAATTGTATTGATGGAATGTACAAAACAAACATTAATTAATATTACATTGGTGATATGTATCGACTAATTAAATTGTAGCTATTGTAATAATGTATTGTGCATATTGTACATTGTGTACTAAATATGTACATAAATATATTGTACTCTGCAAAGCTACTCGACATTAAATTGCTTTCGCAGAAAAGAGAACAGTTGGTAGATTTGGCACGGCCTACGGCCTCTCAAATTAGTTGTGTGCATATTCAAATATTATTTTTCTTCATTTTTTACGTCATCAGAAAGTTAGTTATTCGAACCGTACAGGTCGTGACGGTCTTTAAACATTGTATGCTAATTACAATTTAATTTATAAAAACATTAGTGTTTGGGTTGTACTTGTTAATAAATAAATTAGTAAATTGTCGAAATTTTGTGGAAGCTCCACGACAATCTTTTTTGTGTGGTTGCACAATCTCATTTTATGAAGGAAAAAGAAGGCACATAAACTAAGATTGAGATTTGTCAGCAATAATATTGCATGCTATTTGAGTTTAGAAAAAAAAATGCATTCCATAAAATTTTGTCAAGCAATAATATATTATTATGCAACACTTACCTGATTTGCAATAAAACTTATTGCATTCAAAAAGGGATAATTTCTTCCAGGTAAGAATCTGGTTTGTTTTAATGATTTGCACAAATAATTAAGGGCAAATAAAATAAAATAAATTAATTTATATTTATATTAAATAAAATAATTAAGGCTCCTTGATTAAATTTTAATTATTTTTACGTTATAATAGAGTAATTTAATTTTAATTCTAACTAATGCCAATGCCTGAATTTTGTATAAATGGGCACGAATACAACATTTTGCCACAAAAATTTTTGGAAATTTTGCTAAGAAGTGGCTTAGTGCCCTAAGTAAACTAGGTACCATGAAAAAAAGAAGAAGACTATCTAATGTAGACACCAAGTTAGATGCTAAAACGACATAGGGGACCTGCACATTCTGTTCGACCACAAGATGTGGAATGAAATGATTGGCCCATTCCCATTGGCCAATTTATGATGATTTACGACAAAGATGTAAATACCCGGATTGTGAAGGAAAAACCCATTTTAATTGTGAAAAGTATAGAGCACATTATTTGTGACACTCAAAAGATAGAAATTGTTTTCTTGATTCCATACGTAAATTGTGACATTTCAATAAACATCAATAAACAACATATACATAATGTGCCTTATTTGGCCCATACCCATTTCCTTTTTAACTAATGCACTAAATTTTTAAAATGGATTTTTTCTTTATTTTTCCTATTAACTATAGCATAATAAGTAAACAAAAAATTTTTGTATCATCATTCGTTAAATCATGAAGCGAAGAGTTGAAGAAAGCTTTTAATTTATAAGTCAGCTTTAAGACAAATTGATGACTTTTATTGGTCTGTTTCGTCTTAAGGCTGGTTTTCAAATTAAAGCTTTTTTTAATATTTATTATGAAACTGGCCTTTATGGCATTCGCCCATATGCGAAAAGCATGTTGGCTCCAGGTATTTATAATAATTTGACGGCATTAAAATTGTTAAACGTACATACATAGGTACATGATGGTGCCCATACACCTATCTTGCCTATCAAAATATATACCTAAACTGAAAAAATTTGATTTTTTACTTTGCGTCTAAAACCAAGTCATTTCAAAACCCAAACGCGTATCGAAATGGATAATATTTCGAAAAAACTAATGATGTCACTCTAAATAAAATTATAGACCTATAAATTGGTGCAAAATATGTTAATTGTCTCTAAAATAATTACCTAATAATAATGAAGAAAATTGTAAATTGCATCTATAATTTTGTTTATAATATTAAAAATTCAAATTAACAAGTTTAATTTTGTCGTTTAATTAACTTGTTAATTTGAATTTTTAATATTATAATTTCACAAGTTAAAAATTTATATAGGTGTATTTAATTTTGTTTTTATGATATACTTTCATGCAATGCCCTAACCTGTAAATTTTTTGTTAAAAACTATCACAAAAATACAAAAACAAGTTCAAATTTACTATTATTTAATAAAAGGCACATTTTTAAAATTTTAAAGCCTTTAAAGCGAAAAATGTATTGTAAAAAACTCGTTCCATAAGACATTTTATCTCACTTATCCTTCACTCCCCTTACTACGCGAGTCGGTTTCTAAACGAATTGCGTGCGATAAAAGCGATGCTTAAAAAACTAGTTTGTTAGTATACTATTTTATAATTATATTGTATTGACATGAACAGGTGAGAAAATACGTTTAGAGTAGTATGTGTCCAGGGCTCAGACCTTAGTAGGTGTTAATTTGTTATCGAAGAAAAGCTTATATTTATCTTTTGTTGACCAAAACAGCTCGGGACTGTAAATTGCGCCAGCGGTTGAGGGTTTTTCTAATCTTACCCGTAAATTGCGCCAAAAATTTTTAAGGTTGACCCTAAATTTAATCTAAAAATAAATAAAAATAAACAAGTTTCACCTTTTCCGAGTTCCACCTTTGGCAATACACGGATCCACCATAATAATATTTAAATAATATTTGCTAATAAGTACACTACTTTTGGGTATTAATACGTAAGCTACCCCACCAACCGTTGGCGCAATTTACTACTTGTCCTTAAGCTACCGACCAAGAAAATATTGACCGCTAGCGCAGTTTATATGCGTCCAAACAGCTTTTGTTGCTTTTTTAACTCTCTAGGAAAACCTCTTTTTTGTGTGACTCAGTCAAATTATGCGAGTTAACCCCCTGCGGCCCGTGAATATGTACTTACTTGAAGGGATTAATTACATTACACACTATAAGTATTACATACAACTATAAGTAAGGTAGGTTGACCAAATAAAGTTTGGATTTCAAACTTATAGGACCCATTCTCTTTTAGCCTTTTGAAGTTCAACTATCTATTAACGGTATTTCCGGGCATTCTGCCTCAGGACGATTAGTCCTGGACGATTTATCCCCGGACGATTGTTTCCCGGACGATTGATTTACGAACGATTGATCCCCGATCAATGATAATTGATGAATTTTATGATTAAGATCTTTATTTGAAAGATTTAATACCTACCCATAGTTAAGATGGGTGATTGTAAGTTCCACCGGTCGGTCAAATCTTTTTTAATCCGACATGTAAGTTCCACTGGTCGCTTTTGGGTCACTATTTTCCCACATGTAAGTTTCACGAATCGGTGAATTAAGGCGAGATCGAGATGGCCAACGCTACTATTAATCTTTTAAGCCGTTTCAAGCTTTCATTATACATATGTTGTAAGAGTTAAGCTTCATTAAAGTCAAACTTGACTTTTATGATACAATTTCACTTACAATTAGTTCTAGACAAGCTATATTCACCTACAGACTGCACTTTTAAATTATCGGATACATTTTTTAGTTGATATATTACAGTTTCTATATAAATGAAAAAGTTCAACAAAAAAAATCACAGCGTTGAGTCCACATTGAGGGAGATCTACCCCCTTTCTGGTAGCACACTTTGCCGAGTAGGACCGGTCTAGAGGAGTTTCTCAAAACGACCCGGAGCGTTCAGAGCGGGAGGGTGTGAAGGGTTGGTTTTTTAAAATTGGAACCACGGCATATCTCGGATCCACCCTAAAATCTAGACATCTATAGGGTATCAGTTATCTTACGCTTGTGAGTTTTTTCACAATAATGTTTAATTTGCAGCTTTATACTGCCCACCCATATATACGTTTTTGAAGAAACTGAAAGAAGTACAAACAGGAACGTATATCAAACTTAACAGCATTCGCATAATTACAAAGTAATTGTGATACTGCAAGGAAACGTAAACGGTTGGAGCATTTACTTCAATTATATTCTACCAAAGAGATTAGTAGATTTGAATGTGTACAACATATTTCTAACCGCTTCTGTGGTTTTGTGAGATAAATGTGGATGAATCTTAACTGAATGAGGTGGGAGGTTAACTAAAATATTTTTATTTAATTTTAGATTAATAAAATCTAAACATTTTTTTTAATAAAAAAAATTTTTGAATTGAATTTTAGTGAAATTTTGGAAGTTTGAATTTGTTAAAAAATTATACTTTTTAAATTTTTTCAAAAATTCTTTATTGCAGTTTGAATTATCGCAAGCAATACCACAAGAGCTTTGATTTATCCGGATAATTTTTAATTTTAACGAATACGTGATTAGCAATTTAGCGAGAGAAAACTGGGGCGACTAAAATCACGAGAGCGATCGAGCGTTAGCGAGATTGCTTGAGTCCAAAACCAAAACCGTCCAAAACCTGCTATAAATCTAAACTATGGATCGGTATTAAATCTTTTAAATAAATGCATTAATTTTAAAATTCATCAATCATCATTGATCGGGGATCAATCGTCCTAGAATAAATTTTTGAAAGACAGACTTACCGATCTGAGATGACAATGATACATTTTTTACCTAAGCGGTTAAGATAGCCGAACAACAACAAAATGTTGTTGAAATGTTGTTGAAACCAGTTGAAATATGATTCTAGGACGATTGATTGAATTTCTCTTCGGATTTTTACGATATAAAATATGTTGTTGTTGTTCGGCTATCTGAACCGTTTAGTAAAAAATTTATCGTTGTCTTCTCAGATCGGTAAGGTATATAAGACTTTATAAGTCTCTCTTTCAACAATTATATTTGTCCATCAAGTTTTATTGTAAACAGAAAATCATTTTACCACTTGTTAGAAGAAGATTCTCTTTGGAATATCAAGCTCAGATTCATTATTTTTCTAGGTTTCCAGACCTAGACCTAGTTCGGTGAATGATTTTTTTTACAACTGCTTCAATCCGAATGCAGGGTTTCATCATCATTATGAAGATTGTCGCCTTGGTGTTAAATTTTCACTACTTGGTTCATAGGATTAGAAATATTCCGTATAAGGGAGTATATTTTGTGAACTTACTAGTAATTAGCATGGTGAGTAAATTTCTGTTCTTTGATTCTACTGGTTCAATTTGTAAAGCAGTCTTGTATTTTATTATTGTCTATCAGGTAATCATTTTACGACAGTTTTAATTGTATTTTGCGAACACCTGTTTGATTATGATTTTTGACATTTTAAAAACATAATAAAGTTTGTACAAGTGATTAATAATATCACCATCATTTATTTATATTACGATAATAAATATTATTGTCTGAGATCTGTTTATTTTCTTTCGGAAGGGTTATTTTACTCACAAGAAAGAGATCGTTATTGTTCACTGTGTATCACTGTGTGCCTTTTACACAGAAATATACAAACTGAGTAAACTGAATAACTGAATAAACAAAATCCCTTCGTGAATTTGTAATTGTCCACCTTTTGCTTGAATTCTTTTCGATGTATGTATTTTCGTGTATGTGCGTTTTAAATGTTTTCACATACATTGAGAAGGATTCTCTGGGCAAAATACCTAGGTGGTATGCTGTTACCAGTTGTTACTCTGCACTGACTCTGAACGGGAAAAGCGAGTATAGTGTTATTGAAAAAAATTAGGCTGTTTTGAAAAGGTTTTAGCAAAACTTCCAGAACCGTCTACCCGAGTATGACGGCTTAGGTTAAACAATTGTGATTTTCACATTTGGTTGTAATCTTACTGAGTGAAGCAGAGCAGCTACGGCGTTTACACATCACATACCTACTTAATTTATATTTTGAATACTTAACACATAATACGAGTAACAGGGCTTAGAAAAACTATATTTTATATCTATATGTATTATATTTTGTACAGCTACTTCCGGAACCCTACTGAGCCAAACAACTATTATTTACATCTGATGCAATGCCAAAAGCTTAGAACTAAAGGACTTTTAGGTATAGTCACTACCTCCTTGAATGACTTCGAATGTTGAATACAATTATTTCAATTATAATAATATGTACTATTACTATGCGGCTAAAAGCAACCGAGGCCATGATCTACATCAGGTTTGCGTTAGTTTTATTTCATTACCGCAATTTATTATTATTATCGGCATTATTAATGAATTACTTATATTATAATGTTTAAAGCTAGCAACTCCTGGAAATTACTTCTGGAAATCGTAAAAATTAATGGAAAATTTAGTGCTAATTTGAACCACAAACTGCGAATTTAGTTTTATTATTTCAAAGCTCCGGCTATAGTTACACGGTGGGGGTGCTGGTTTGATATCAAGCTAACACGCTATACAACGTACAATACTACAGAAAACATAAACATATCAGAATTTAGTTCTAATTTATTGCTTCTCATATTTCTATGTTTCTAAACTGTTTATTTCATTAATTTGCGAATGAACTGTCCAACAATATTGATTTTAAACAATTACTTAAAATATAATAATATTATATTTATTTGGTATCTCGAGAACTGGTTGTACAAAATATTAGATATCCGACGTAAAAGTATATATACATAGGTGGAGAATATGATTTATACTTCAGCTATCTTCATCACATTTCATAATCCAACAAAATTTCAACAATCCAACAAAATACCTAAATATTTTGGTAATTTTTAGAAAAAATTAGGAGAAGTAGAAATGCACTTCATTACTTATAATCATAATCTACCTAAGTATAAGCTTCATCTATTTGTCCAGGAATTTATTTCAAAATAAATACTGCTTATTTTTTTATTTATAAACTGTGGATATACATACATATAAACGGCCTATGCAATCGCAATGTACATATATTAATTACAATTTGGTTGTAACTTTTAGCAGCTCATAAAAACCAAGCAAAATGTCTTGGCTTCCTATATTTGAGCGAATGCTACAAATTGCATGAATAAAATAATAACCGAACGCAAACTTTGCTTGCACTTTATATGAATAAGAAATCTAAATTTCTTATAACAAAAAGGTTTGCAATTTCTCGTAGATAGATTTTACGAAAGTTGAATTATTGAAAAAGAAGTTACTTCTCACGATCGCGATCGTTATGAAAGCGGTTGTTGTAGAAATTTGCAAAATCTCAGATGGTGAGGTTAGCTGGGCGTAATACCGGGGAGGGGGGTCTACCTAAGATTACTTTGGAAATTATTTTGATACATTATGGTATCAATAAAAATTGAAACTTAGCTTATGGAAATTGATTAAATAAAAT
Organism: Cantharis rufa; assembly: GCA_947369205.1. Taxonomy (NCBI): domain Eukaryota; kingdom Metazoa; phylum Arthropoda; class Insecta; order Coleoptera; family Cantharidae; genus Cantharis; species Cantharis rufa. Next base: position 37,141,576 of record OX376303.1, read on the forward strand.
AAAGTAAATTCAAAAAAGTGAAATGGAAAAAATATTTTAATAATAAAATAAATTTTTTTTTGCCTAAAAGTTTTACTTTATTAAGATGGTATTTTTTTAAATTCACCTTTGTATGTGGCTAGTACGATTGAAAAACTGAGTGTGAAAATTGAAAGAAGTAGTTAGTTCCAGGAGGTGGTAGTAGTAGTGAGCGAATAATTAATTGGATAGCGCATCTACATGCACAATTTAGGTAAAAACTGGTTGTCCGAGATCTGACTATCTTCAATAAATCAATTAGGTAATTTATAGTATTCGTGATTTCAAATACATCAGTTTATAAAAATACTTTTTAGCCTTGACGCCTTTTGAAAACGTATTGTTTTTCGTGCACACTCGACAAGAGCAACTCGTTGCGAGTTTGAGTCAAGTTTTATTAAGTATTGTGTTGGCAAATGAGAAGTCGAAGAATTCTAATAGGATTTGGTGAATGCTCTGCAGTGACATATGCAATTGTAACTTTTAATTTTAAAAGTTTCGAGTTCGCATTAATATTCATCAAAAAATTGATTTTTAATTTTAAAATGTGTTTCGTTTACGTTTTTATAGGTTTTCACATCGTACTTAGATCGTGCAGGAAATTTCGATCTACATAAATTGTGCTCGCGCTTAACTTCGAGTCGTGTATCAAATATCAAACCCTTATTGAGTTCAAGTTTCATGGCTCGTAGACTTGATGAGGGTTGTGTCATATTAAAACTAAGAGACGGAAATTAAACTAACGCTTAAGCTTTTAATTCTGATTTTCTTACATATCATTTCTTTTTTTATCATTTTTACTCGAACCAGTTTATAATTTAGTAATATACTAAAGGTAATTTTATTTACATCAAATACTGTGAGATGATTAATGAGTTATGGTTCTAAAAACATGGTTGATTGATGTTTCAACGATTACATCACATCGTTAACCCTATCCCAACAATCTCAAACTGTTATAAAAGAACTTATCCAACTCGACTGCTTGTTATATTTTTCATTACTTTAAATTTTATGCAAAAAGAAAATTAAAAATTGACTTTTGTCTCTGTAAGGTTGTAGAGAACACTTATGTGTTCACAATACAAGGTTGCACAAAGGTTTGAAGATTGATCGGGGTGCACACCCTTTCCCGGTAAGCGACCCCGCACGCCCCGCAACTTCTAACGGTTACCCTGGCAACCTAGGCTTGTGGCCATTTAAGCCCCTTTATTCTGCGGTATTCGTTTTCGACAATTGAATGAGTACTCGAGAAGATAATGATATTTGCATCTTGATGATCAGTAAGAATCTTAAGTGGCTGTTTAATCTGTCTCTTGATTATATGATCTTCTAACCTCCTTACATCGTGCTTACGTGCATACATTTTTCCTTTTACGCTACGAGGTAGAATTAATTATTATTTAATTTCATTACGACTGTGTTTAATTGCCTGAGGATTGAAAATTTAAAAAATCATATTTAATTTTTTAATTTCCATTACGGAATATTTTATAATTTGTCAAGAGGTAGGTAGACGGTCTGCAAACATAGTAAAGGTATATTTCAGAGGTTCTCAATCGTTTACGTTTTTGAACTACTTGAGTAGCACGTAAGAAAAAATATAGGCCATAGTAATGCATAAGGTTGCAAAGGATAGCAATAATTTTTTAATTACGTAAATATTTGTTTGAATTTAATTGAACTATTATTTTAACAGAAGTAACTAAAATTTAAATTATTATAATTATTGTATAAATATATTTATTTATTAACAAACTTAATGAAATTAATAATTATTTATATTTACCTACAGTGGCGGAACTTCAAATTTTTGCCACATCCCGCAAAATATCAGTTTCGAAATTTTTTACCTTTTTATATGAATTTTATTATATTGTAGTATAGTTAGTTTATTATAATTATAAAAGAAAGAATAAATTATTACTCAGTTATTAAAAAATTAGAATTGGTCAATGTTGTCAATTAGAAATTTAAACTTATTTGCTTTAATCAAAATAAATTTATATTAAAAATTAATCTAATCCACCAATCGAAGAAAATTCAAGGTTGGGAGCGATGTTATATAAGTTGTTTTACTTTATAAAAAATTTCCCGTCTTGGTTTATATAATATTTTCGACTATAATTGAATCTTGTTAATCATGTGAGCGGTTGATAGCGGAAATTTCGTTAATACGTTTATTCGCGTCATTTGTATACATATAATGACGAGATTACTGCAAATTTATTTTTTCCCCATCCACAGACACATTATCTCCTTGGTACTGAAAATTCGTTTACACATTGTTACACACTTTTTTTGGTCAGTAAAAATATTTTTACCGAAATATTATTATTATATTGAATGGCAATTCAATCAAATATGAATTTTTTAATAATTACCGAATAACTTGAGTTAGCTAATTGTTAATTGTAAAAAAAAAATTTTATTATGTAATTTTTCATTTGGTTCAGTATTACAAAAGTGCCTGCACCTTGCAAAGAAACACGGTCTCAATCCATGCCTTAGATTGGGGATGGAATCCATAACAATGTTAGATATCCAACCTCCTCACTTCTAGCCTACAACATATAATTATATCATATTATACCACTTATATATTAGTTTCTTATAAATTTCTCAAGAATTTTTGAAAGGACTGCACACAAGAATTTGTGAATTGTGGATCTTTTAGTGTATACAATTGAACCCTTATTACTTGTCATTACTTAGTGGTAACAGAATGTTGGTCGATTAGAGACTGGCTACAGTTCAACGGAGAAACATAGGGAATGTTTGAATAAGAAACAGAGTTTTGTACAATAAGTAAACCACGGGAAAAAATTGTGTAAATCAGACTACCTTCACTTTGGACTATCCTATACATCTTCGGACTGTTTCTTTTTACCTTTTTATTTTTTATTTGATGATCGTAACAAGTACAATTGAAAATAATACAATACTTAACTAAAACTAGTTTAGGTAGCTTTAATAAATATATTGTCGTGTTCCAAAATCATTTTTTATTTTATAATTTTACTTATTGAATTTGAATTTTTATTTTGAATGTGCTTATAAATTTTAAGTTAATTTGTTGTATATAAATTTGATAATTTTTAAATATTTTGAATTATTGTTCGCCCCTAAAGTTGGATGTTGGCGCGGAAATTTGTGGTAACTAGGCCTTTCCCCGTTGAACAAAGTGGTTGCTTTTTACGGATAATCTCTGTAATTGTGAATTTTGAGTCTCTTGTTGAGATTTTTTGATTATTTTGTGAATAAAAGTTTTGATTTGCTGTGAGTAAAATTTTTGTTATTAATTTGGATTTTATGTGGCCGTATTTGTATCATCTGAATTGGAAAAATATGTTTGAAAGCATTATAACTTTGGCTCGAAAGGGTAACTTTGGCCCTAATTTAACTTTGGTACAGATGTTGCTTTACTATACCATGATTATATATGAATGGGATAATATTGTGCCAAAATAATATTAGGCTTCATTTTTATGAGATTTTAAATTTGGGACAATGTTACCCCAATTGAAGGTAAGATTGACCAGAATTTTTAAAAACCATAAAAAAATAAATAAAAACATTCTCAGCTTTAATTTTTTCAGAGCATTTTTTTTAGCAGAGTTCGATAACACCAGAAAATTGGATGTAAGTTTGGTATATCTGTGTAATTTAACGCAATTTATGAAGAAAAACGCAAAAATTGGGCCAAAGTTACCCCCGTTGACGGTACGTAGGGATTTGACGTTACATTGAATACTTTTCTAGTTATAAACAATTCTTTACGTAATTTTTCAAGAAAAAACAGAAATTTGCAATTAATCGTGCACAATTCCTACAAATACCAATATTTTTAAATTTTGTTACGTACTTCTCTAAATAATCTTATATAGAACTGAAAAAAAATTTGTTTTTGTTTAAGGTCAAAAATTGGAGAAGAAATCTAGCCGGCCGCGGAACGCTATTTATAAAGAGAGGTTTCTTTTGCTGCAATTTTACGCTGCCATTTTTCAAAAAAAAATTTATGAAAAATTATAAAATATTTTTTAAAATATGTCCAATAAATCCCTTTAAAAAGATTTTGTATTGCGTTTACTATAACGCCATAAAAAGTTGTTAAAATTATGCTATTTTTTGCGTATCTATAGAGTGTCATTACCCCTTAACGAACAAATGTGGTGGAAAATTGATAAAAGGTTCGCTGATGTAAAAAAAACTTGAACTATTTTTGTATTAACGGAAAGTAATATTTGTCTCATAATTTAGTAATATAAATAAAAAAAACGCGCTTTATTGTTTTCGGAAAATTGAAACACAGTTTTGAAGAGACTGGTGGTCAACAATTTATCCCCCCCCCCGGTGCAAACAGTACCATAGTAGGAACTGAACCAATAGAAAAATGTCCTATGATCTAGGAGATGATGAGACAATTTAAAAAAAAATATTACAAATATGAGAGAAGAAAACAAAAAATATATAACTGACCTTAACGAAAACATGGACATGAACTATAAAAAATTAAATAATAAAATAGATAAAATGGTCCAAAATTGGAAAAAATCGGAATCAAAATTACAAGACAAAGTTAACATGCACAACGCTGATATTAAAGAACTAAAAAGCAAAACAATTTATAAAGATGAATTGGACAAAGACAATTCGGAAGGAATTATAGATGTGAAGAAAGAAAATGAAGAAATTATTAAAAATAAAAAGACTAAAAATTTCTTTTTATTTCCTCATAAAATTCTCATTATTGGTAGAATACTGGCTTTACTGAGCAAAAATTGTGAAAAATATATGCTTTCGGTGGTTATGCTGTAATACCACTACTATATATTGGAATGACCCTACCTCTCCAAATCCAAAATAATTTTTAATTTATAATCGACGATATTAATTTATTAAAAATGTAATTTATTTTATTCATTGTATCTCGACTCGCCAAATGTTTGTTATATCACATGCCTCGTCGTACTTATAATTTTCTTTTAATTCTTACTATTGAACTTTGATCAAAATCGAATTAATAATAATTATATTATTTAATTAATAATGATAATGTAATAATAACGTACTACAAATATCTTCGCTGGACTTAAAATTTAGTTAATAATAATTCACTTACTGCAAATTAAAAAATTTTATTCACCTAATAATCAAAATTAACTCTCAACAAAATACTCAAAATTTACAACTACGGAGACCCTCCGTAAAAGCGACCACTACGGTCTACGCGGACGGCAAAAAGCCCAGTTATCTCCAACTTCCCGTAGCAACACCAAATTTTTGACGCCAACAATTATTTAAATATTTACAAATTAAAATTAAACCAACATTTTTAAACAAAAAAATTCCAAATTAAACAAAAACCTTCAAAAATTCAAAACTCAAAAAATATGATTTTTGGAACACAACAATATAATGTGACCTGGACTATGAAAAGGGACCTAACGTCAGAAAACTAATTTCGCGGTAAAACGCGTTTAAACATTTAAAGTATGTTTTCTTCTTTTTCTCTATAGGAAACGTTAAAAATGTGAAAAAAAATTTTTTGATGATTTTTCATGTTTTTATGATTTTACGTTTAACTTTGAGATTGATTTTTTGTAAAGTGAGTGATGAAGATAGAAATTTGTGGTTTGCGCCATTCGAAAGAGCGTCTTTTTTTCTATCATTTCTATATTTTTTAAATCACCAAAAAAGTGAAAATTGATTTTTCCGACGTAAGGTCCCTTTTCATAGTCCAGGTCACATATATTTATTATGTATCACCATAATTTAAACGTATTGAACTTAGTGTCTGTTATAGCATTCTTAATCCGGTACGCGACAACTCGGCGACGTCAAGTCGGCGACGTCAAATCGGCGACGACCAACTCGGCGACGGTCAACTCTGCGATGGTTCGCCCAAACCTACGTTTAAATTAATTCGTAATTTAACCAGGGGATCTGGATTTAATCGATATTACAATGCGGTTATTCTTCCGAAAATACACAATTGTTTATTACTATTAATATTAATAACAAATATAACTTTGTTATAAATTAAATTTAAAATTGTTGTAAATTAAAATTTCAGGATTGTAGTAGTATAGTGATTCCCAGGAAAGATGAAGATTGCGACACAACAAAATCGTATGAACTAAGCCAAGAATTCCTAGTCAAATGAAATGCCTTTTTTGCGTCGGGGGTTAAAAACAAAGGTAACCAATGTATGCTTACTTTAAATTAAAATACACTTCATTTGACTAAGAATTCTTGGTTTGGTTCATACGATTTTTTTGTGTCGTAATCGTCATATTTCCTGGGAATTACTATAACAATACTTTTTGAAATTAAGAGCATACAGTATTTCAAAATAATTGAAAAGAATTTCAAACCTTTTAAAAACAGATTTTAACCAATGAGAATCATCACAAATTTGAACAGGAAAAAATTTGTCAGTTGGTAATGTTTAAAAAAATTTTATTTTATTGAAGGATGGAGAGGACTACAATAATAAAAAATTTAAAAATAATAGTTAATTGTTGATAAAAATGTTAATTAATTTAAAACGAGTAAAACATCTTTTATTATACAGTGTACTAACTATACTAGCTATGCTTATATGCTATAATTATTATATATTGGTTTTTGGGTTTTGGCAAAAACCAATATATAATAATTATTACAAAATATGGACGAAAACGACAGAGTAAACTTATATGCTATGCTCTGCTATGCTATGATATGCTTTGCTGTGCTGTATATAGTATACTATACATACCTAACTGAGAAAATCGTAGAATTATAATTTTTTTGTACAATTCTCTTAATATTTAAAAATCGTAACGTAACGTAAACAAATATTTGGATTGCTGTATATTCAAATTTTGAAATTGCATTGATAAGCATAATAAAATATAGAAATTAATAATTTAATTAAACGTAATAAGATTTAAATACGAAAAGAAAATTTTATTATGAATTTTTAAATAAGAAAGCTAAATGATAAAAAATATTGCACATTAAAAAATAATATGGAGATTAGCAATATCAAAGATTTTATAAAAAAAATAATTGCACTATAATTTATAGTATTTTAATTTTAAAAATTTAAAGGGTAACACAGCATGTAAATAGTATTCATTTGCACGTTAAGCTATAACAGAAAAATTAATTAGTATTTTTGTAAACTAGTAACCCGAATTAACCTCGAGAAACATAATAAATTAAATATAATTAATAAAAGAAATAAATAAACTACTCGTCATACTCCGAGATAATACAAATTAAAATAAATAAATAACGAAAATAAAGTAAAAAAAGCGGCACAAGTTCTTTAAAGTCAAGAAAGAAATGTGTGGTAAATTAGATATACATAATAGCTATTTCAAATTAAGGACAGTATAATTATTATTATTAATGATGCAATTAAGAGTGCAAAACAAAAATTGTACCTACACAATCTCATACTAAGAATTTAAATATTAATGATTAGCAAAGCAAAACATAATATTAAATATTCAAAAGATGTAGAACAAAATGTGTAAATTCGAAGTGACAATCAGAAATAGAAAAAAGTATAGAAAAAAAACTATAATAACATAATATAACATAATATGTAATACCAAGACAATTAAAGTGAAAAGGTAAAAATAAAAAGGTGAAAGAAAATAGAAAATCCTAAAAATAAAATAGTATCTTAAAATTGGATAAAAAATTAGGGCTTAGTTATATACCCGATATATTGTTATCCATTCGGTGAGGTCAGAGTTTTCATGTGAATACTCCTGAATAAATTTGTGTAATACTACTATTAGATATTCCCAGTAAAACAGATAGTAGTTTTCTTGATAATTGGTCAAAATAAATCAAAATGAAGTTAATATTGATTATTGATTGATTAATTTAATAAATTTTATAGTGTAACAATTATAAACGTCTAGCAGCCAATCTAACAGCTCACGAACTGTTTTAAAATTGCCATAAAATTTAATTCGTGAAAATATATTTGTTTTTTTTTTTTTCAGGAAAATGATGCAAGAACCATCAACTTTTACATATGAAAATCATGAAGCTTTCAAGTTTCAAATAATCAAAATTAAAATAAGCAGGTATGGAAATCCGTATTAATTGGCAATGATTTACATTAGCTCTATATGCAATATTTGTTCCAAATCACCTCTATCGTGGTCTATATTGCTATTATAATATAGTGTAGTATGTAGCACTAAATTAAATCTAGAAAAGTTAGCATCTTATTTATTATTCAAGTACTTATACAACTAGCAGTGCTAAGTACAAAATGCACTTAGAGCAGTTAGAAATAACGGAACAAAATCATAAGGAGACCAAATTAAGCAAATAAATGTTATATTAAAATAATTATCTTACTGTAAAGTTTATAGGTACAATAAGCATAATTTTTACCATCTATTTATATTAGTTATATTTAAAAATTATGTGAATTTTATTCAATAGCTATTATATGTATTATCACTTTTAACATTAATGTAATTAAAATTTTGTTACCTGTCTTTTGGAATGCGTGCAGTAAACTATAAAATTATGTAAATACAGATATTAAATTTATATATTATTATTGAATCTATTCTAATTGCTTATGCTTATTTTATAAGCTTCCGTGTAATCAGGTTACGACTGTATTTCTGAGGAAACTACGGGCAGGTAAGTTGAAAATTGTTAATGGTAAAGTTAACCAATGTTGTAGCACTGTAGAGTGCTATTATGTCATTAAACGTTTATGTGGTCCAGGTGCTCAAAATAATATGTTAATTGTTTCTTTAGGCTAAAATAAGGTCGATGAAATTTGAATAGCATTTTAATAATACTTCTCGATAAAGATCTCTTATAAACTATAATTAGTAATGCGTTATTGACCACTTAAAATATTTTTGTGTAGAAAAGGTTTTTATTTGAAAGATTAAGCGACACACAAATGGATAATATCTTTAATTCATTAAGACTGGCTTATTGAAATTTCATTAATAAAATTTCAGATGGGATTAAGGGATAGCTTTAACATAAAGAAAAGTATCTTTGATCTTAAGAAAAACGTCCATTTTTTATACATAAAATGGAAGAAAATGCAATAAAATCTGTCTGGATTGTGACGTATGCGACACACGAGAGGCGGCGTGATTGGATGAGCTTCCCTCTCCGTACTTCAAGACCTTTCTTGCATTAGAATCAATCAGCCAGGCTGAATTCCAAACCTAGATTGAAAGACTCGGAGACCTGACACTTGCAGAAAGAGTGCAAAGACTTCAGAATCAGATATACATACCACTTCGGATTGAAGCTTTGATTGGATTTTAGATGCGGTAGATTTCGTTTACTTCAATTTAGTTATACAAAACTCAAGCATAAAAGCATTTTCAAAGAACTTTGCAGTAGAATACAAAATAGAATTTTATCGAATTCTAAAGTATATTTTTTAAAATAAAATTGAACACTTGGATACAAATTTTTTAATTCGCTGCAAGGCATTAAGCTAAAATTCGATTAACTTTTTCAAGTGTGCCTTAAGCATTGCAAATACATTGATATTAATCTGATGTTCAAAATTACACACTCATGCTTATGTTATACGACGTCCGTTTAAGTACAAATATTTACTTTTTTAATTATGTACAGTTTTCAACTTTATAAAGGTAACTTCTATTAAATTTAAATCTTGAAAATTATCAACCTATATATAATATAAAGCAATCTCAATAAAATTCTAATTATTTCGTAACCTTTCGTCAATATGAGCTTTTTGTTAAATTTAATATTAATTTTTATAAATTTATTAAAAATTTAAAAATATCATAGGTACAATATTTTATATTATTGTAGTTAAATATCATTTATAATCGGTAAAGAGAGTGTAGACTAGTAGTTAGAATGTTAGCTTCCCGACCAAGTATATTGCAACCGTGTCTTCTTCACAAAATGTTGACAACATCTTTGAAGTATTAAATGCTTAACTCAGTCCTGGGTCTGCGAAGCTTGTAGAGCTCCTTCTCTTTATCTTTTTATTAATGTCAAATTAAAGCCAGAGTTAAATTTTATAATACTTCAAACTTACACCTTTTAATTATTTTGTTATTTCATCGTTAAATTATTTCAAGTATTTTATAAAAAATATAATTTTAAAAACTTTTAAATAACATTTAAATGTGGTACGTAATATAAAAATTAAATTTAATTTAATTAAAATTACATTATGTGCTGTTAAAATGATTTTTTGTAATGACGATTTTTATAGCACTTCTTTATATAATTAATTTATAAACAAAATGAAGAGATTTTAATATATTATTTATTGTCAATAAATTATAAAGAAGATGACAAATGAGTTGTCATTTATATTACATATGAGTTGCATACATATGTAATTGAACAGCTTTTTATAAATCGTGGAGGCACGTAAATATACCTATCATTATGATAAATGTCAATTTATCATGTTATCAGAAGAGCTCCTTTCAAGTCTGTATACCCACTTCCAACTCTAACGTTTTGTCTTAATAAATTAATATTTATTGAAATTTCAATGCATCTTCGTTCCATAATTTTTCAAGAGTTATTATTGCAATAAAGTACAGTAGAATCCGGTTATAGCGACGGCCAAGGGACCGGCGATATTACGTCGTACTAACCGGACGACGCACAAAACGGTTTGAAATTTTCACGGCGAATCCGGGCAGCTAGTTGAATAATATGCGTGTAAAATAAAAAAAAACAAAAATTTAAACTTTAATTATAATTAAATCTAATAGGTAAAGTTACAAGATATAAACAATTTAAAATATAAAAACATGATTGTAATGTACATGTAGATAAGTATATAAAAAACCTACTGGTTTAGAAAAAAAAAAAAGTTATTACACAGCGAAAGGTAACAAAATACGAAGTGATTTACTCCGGAATAATAATTATAAAGTGCATAGAAAGCATTTTACTTGTGTAAGGCATTTGTGGGGGCGAAATATAATGCGAAGTATGCATTTGCGCTTGAAATTATGAATTATTTTGAGACGAGCGTCGTTTTAATCGGACGATTTTTAAAAAATACGTCGCTTAAAGCGGTTGGTCGCTTTAACGGGAGTCGTACTAAACGGATATACTTTCCCAGGATGTTATATGAAAACCAAACTTGAGGTTGCACTTACGTCGGTCGTTAAAAGCGGTCGGTCGTTATAAACGAAGTCGTACTATTCGGATTCTACTGTAGTTGACTGAATAATTCAAAATATATTTTGAAAAAATTACCAACGCAGAGGAAACTATTGTAATGTACCCTTGTATTTATAAATAATGTTTCACAGATCTATATTATGTTATGTTATAAACAAAGTTATAATATAGCTAATATATATCGTAGTACCAATTTATTTGAGATGGTATACGTATTACTATTATATTTAAAGAATCGATTTATTTATACGCGATAAATAAATAGTATACAATAATACATAAACAGTATAGTATACAACTATATTATAATACAAAATAACAACGAATGTAAAAGCGACAAAAATATTTACAATTACTCGCCTAGTTTTTATCTAGGGAAAAATATAAACGAAATAAATTTTGCCGTATGTAAATGTCGACACAACATGATATAAGTTCTAATATTTCACGTTTTGATAATGTATTTTTGTTAGAGACTAGTAGCAAAAAATTTTCAATAATTAAAAAACCTCAAGATCTAATTGCGATAACTTCAGAATACAATATTAATATTTTATTTGTAATTAAAAAAAAATTTATTCTGAATGGTTTACTGCTTTTATTATAGATTATAAATACTCCTAACTTTTATTATGTTTGTTAATTTTAATAAATACTATTTATAAAGAAATTTTTAAATATTTTTGATATTCGATAGAAGTATTCGATAATGTAACATAACTAAAATGTTATTATTTTATATTTTAGTCTAGGTTATAGTCCAGGCATCTGACCTACATTTAATTTTGATATTTTCTCGAAGGAATTTAAAGATTCCTAGATGGATTTCAAAGTTTAAAGTTTCTAAATAAAATGTATTCGTTTATTTCTACTATAATTTCTTACTTACTTCAATAACTATATTACTTATCTTTGCTCGCTATCACTATCCACTTGCTTTGTTATGAATAAACATTTCACCCTTTGAGTACTAGTGGTTTAAAGATGAAACCACAAGTTCATAAAATTTTTATGAATATTCTAGTAGCTATGATGCGAAAATATGCATTTATAGTCGTAGTCTAGATTCTTAGCAGTCATTCAGTAAGTATGAATTTCAGATTTGGCGTTATTTGCTTGTCAGGTTAATTTAATTTAATTTAGACTACAATTAATATACTAGTAGTCTGTATTTCGTGATTTTTAGTTTTGTAAATATTATTCAAAATATCTATCTAGGCCAATATTAAAATGTGAATAAATATTAGCAATATTAATAAAATATTAATAAATAAAGAATAAATATATATAAATAATATGAATAAATAATTGAATAAATTATTAAATTTTCCAATATTGGTGCAATAGTGATTTACAGTATTAAAAAACAATATTGATGCAATATTGAAAATCAATAGTGCGGACCAATATTTAGATGTGGATATTTTCCAACATTAGTGCAATATTTATTTCCAATATTTGTGCAATATTGATTTCCAATATTGGCGCAATATTAAAAAACAATATTGTTCCAATATTTAAAATCAATATTGGGAAAATATTTAGATGTAAACATCTCCAATGTTGCAATATTGATTTTCTGTATCTGCAAAATTATTATTTTTAATTGTTATATAATAATATGTCATCAATTTTATTATCAATTAAACGAATATCGAAAATTTATACAAAAAATTTTTCGAACAAATTTTTGTTTTAACATTAGAAAATTTTCAATCAAAACAATATTAAAAACCAATATTTAGCATATATTGGCTGCAGATAGGCAGGCTAAATTGGTTATCAATATTGGCTCAATATTGCTTCAAGCTACAGCAAATATTGGTCCAATATTGATTTCATATATCGGAGCAATATTAAAAACCAATATTATTAAAAAAATATAAAAATATTGGGACGATATTGGCTGTATCTTGTAATATTGTAACCAAGCAATATTCAATATTGGCTCAATATTGCCCCAATATTGCGCTACATGTTGTGTACTGCATGAGCTAAATACAATAAAAGAAATAAAATATTATTTTTTCAATTCGCATCAACGGTTTTTCTGTGAGATTTTACAATAATTAGTTTCAATTTATACAATTAAGATAAATGTATATATTATGATAAGAGCATGCTAAGCTTTTAGAAATGTTTAGAACAATATAAAATGTTTAAAATAATGAAATGAAAAGCTAGAAAAACAATTTTTTGTTATTCATCACCTGTATTGCTGCGAAGGTATCCTTCAGCCAATTAAAATTTTTAAAATTTTAAAAATTAAAAAATTATAATATTATTAAAATTATTAGCTATATAGTTTTAAACAAATGTAATTATCAAAGATTAGCTAAGAAAACCACAGAAAAATTTCAATTTCAGGTTTTAGCTTAATTAATCTGGAAAGCACTTTTCCTCGAGAAAGCTTCTGTATGGGAAGCCAACGTACATTTGAATGTAACAATAAATGAGTATGAGCAGCACCCACCACACTACAAAAAACAGAAAAAAATCGAGGATGAAGAAAAATTTAGATCACACCGATCTAAAATTTCCATCAAATTCTCGCCCATATCTTTAGCAGCAAGTTGTTGTCGATGGATGAAACAATGTGTGGTAATTATGTTTTCACTGGCGATTTTTTTTTAAACGGCTCACAAGTCCATTGTGTCTTCCCGTCATAGCCGCGGCACAATTTTTTCAGCAAAAACGCTTTTTCCACAGAGTAATTATTTAATGTCAGTAAAATTTTCTTCCGCTGTAGTTCGTGTTTCTAATAACAACAAAGTATAACTCTTCGCTAATGGTTTTCAGGTTATAGTCGACATTATCTAACATAATCAAATGAGTACGTCTGCAGTTTCACTAACTTTGTTTAATTTAAGAATTTTCGGGTTACTAATTTCCAATTTAAATTCAAAACTAATTTTGGAAAGAAATTGCTAAATGTTGTGCGACTCTTTAAAATAGATCCGCGACCCCCAAAGGGGTCGCGACCCCCAGGTTAAGAATCGCTGTGCTACAAAATCTAGCATTTTGTATTCAACGGCAGTAAAAGTTGTGCATCTATAATATAAATCTTTTATCTATGAACTAATTCTGGTTACTAAAATGACGTCATAATGCGAATTTAAATATTTTTTTCTGGCTTTATTTGTGCACCAAATTTTTAAAAATTAAGACACATTACATATGTTGATATGTAGAATAGGTATATGCTAAAATTAAAAATCATGCAAATTGTCCATTTAACATCATTTGAACAATCTTAATTACCGCGTATGTAAATATATACTTATTAAATAGTAGACCTACCTATAGTACATAATCACTACAAAGTAATATACCTACTATTGACTTATTATTCAGATGTACTTATTTTGCATTTAAATGAACTTATTACCTACATTAGTTCAAATTTATAGCTACAGTTTTATGTTTTAATTTTTAAATTTTATAATAAATTATTCAATACTCTTTAATAACTTAATAATTATTATAACTCAACTCCCACAGTTTTCTCATTACAGATGATGTGTTGATGAACGTTTATATATAATATATAGCTATATTATGTATATTGAACTTGATTTTCACATTTACTTACCTAGTATTATAATATTAAAACAACTTTGAGAATTTTAAATTATTAATATGTGATAATATTACTAACAATAATTATGTAATAGCTATTTACAGTGGTGCTGCAGAAAGTTGAACATTGCGGTTGAGTAAGCGATAATCGCTCGTTCTGATAGCTTACGAAACCGCAATGGAACTTTCTGAGCGAGTCACTGTATTTAGCTTTACGTTCAAGACAGGTCCTTTCCACAAAAAAACATAAATTGG
Organism: Cantharis rufa; assembly: GCA_947369205.1. Lineage (NCBI taxonomy): Eukaryota > Metazoa > Arthropoda > Insecta > Coleoptera > Cantharidae > Cantharis > Cantharis rufa. The sequence goes on from OX376303.1 coordinate 37,156,612, forward strand.
TAACAAAAATTATGCTTTAATTTAAAATGCGTCATAACGGAAGTAAATAATACTCTTATCTATTAGCTTGTGATGCAAAATTGCACGTGCACTTCAGTAGCTTTCTAGACATACAATAACTAGAACCCACTATATACGCCACCGTTACTGCTTATGTGCAAGAATTTTCCGAACACCGCAGCAAAGTATCATTTTAGAGCGATAAAAACTACCTGATATGCTATACTTTCTATAGTCGTGTACGTAAAAGTATTAATATGTAAAAGTTTAAATTCCTACAAAACTTTGCAACTTTGCACTAATTTGATAAGAACCACCTTCGAATCAATGCGGGTAATTATTGCTGTATTATGTAAAAAAAATATTTTTGCAATTTACCTTGAAGCTAACATGTTTGTCGAATTTCAAATGTAAAATTTGTATTTTATTATTAATGGAATGTTATCACTAGAGCCTATTATATGATTTATGGAATAAATTACAGGCTTAATTACAGGCTTACAGGCTTAAGTTAAATACTGTAACAAAAATAAAAATGTTTGTTTCATAATTAAGGGCTAAATATATTTTTTACAGTTAAAGTTAATAACAATAGATCAAATAATACACTAAGATTTTACACAAATACTAAAACACTATACAATAATAACAATTAGTCTGTATTTATTTATGTAGCACTCTGTATATTTATTTATCACATCACTATTTACTATAATACTGTATTTATATAAACACTTACCAATTAGAACTAGAATTAAATTCACACAACAAATCAATCTGCTATTTATACTTAAATGCATAATTCTAGACTGGAAGTCAGCGTTATAGTTGGCAGATTTTGCAACTAACAAGGTTATCATATATGAGTCATAATGAATGCCTTTCCATTATTGTTTCGTAGCAGTACATATAATATTAACAAATTTTTCTTATAGAGAGTACTTATAGAGAGTACTTATAGAAAGATTTTATAGAAAAAAATTTCCGACATTTTTTGTTACCAACTTTATTCCCTTTATTTTTATTTTGTCGCACCGGTTTTGGGTGACAGCGACTTTAAAAAAAGACTCTTTAATAAATTTAATAAAACTCCCATAAGAGCAATGCTAATTTTATTAAAATTTTTAGTCTCACTCAAAAACGGTGCGACAAAATAGAAAAATGTATAGAAACAAAAATAAAGGGAATATCATTTTCAACAAAAAATGTCTGAAAATTTTTTCAATAAAATCTATGTTTATATGACAAAAGAAGTTTTTAAAAGGATAAAATTTACATTAATGATGCATGAATAATTTCTAGAATAACTGTATATTTCGTAACATAAAAGGAATGATTTTTAATAGTATTGTATTAAAGTACTCTACAATATGTGATTTGCACACCATAATATCAGAATAACACTAATATCATAAGAAAGTATGTAATGTACTTTTATGTACATACATATAGTATACATACTTACACATAGTTAAGCAATAACTTAAAAGATAGACATTTGTATTTTATTTAACAAATTTAAAAAATGTATTAACATAATGCGAAACGTTGCGAAAATATTAAAAAATCTAGTTAAATATCTGTTTTCTCTAACTTGATGTAAGCGTCGTTATTTTATTAGTCCCTTCAAGTCAGACAGTGGCAATTACCACTAATTGGTCGACTGTACTCGGTTAGTGGGTCGATAAAAAAGTTGGACAAGATCAAGGATAATGAAAGTTAAGAAAAGTTTTCAGTTCCAATTGAATGACGTCATCTTTTATGATTTTTTAACTCGAATTACCTAGTTCGTGGTGAGGATACTTTAATTTTGTTTTCCTAAACGATAATTTTTTATTCATCACAAAACCAAGTGATGCTAATTTAACTAATTTATTAAAATGTTATATTTATAATAATTAATAACTAATATAAAAATGCTTACTTTTTTGAGAATATGTATAAGTTGCACATGATATAACTATATATCATTAATCATTACGCAGTGATTCTTACTTTAGTAAACAAACTCTAACATTAATTTAAAAATAATGATCATGCATAGGCACTGATTTTGAAAATGAAATTTGTTTGTCAATCAAAATGTTATCTTTACAATTTAAAATACAATTAGATAATAACAAGTTTGTATTCTCAGTGACTGTAGAAATTATTTCGGGAACCAATTAGCTAAATAATTTTGTGATGTTAGTTTCAAAATAAAACTATTGAAATATAATTACAGTAAAATAATACCTTTATTTTTATTAATCATTAAAACCTCTTTTTTATAATTTGAATGTAAAAATTGATAATTTTATATATAGCATGCACAAAGCATTAATAAATGTGCCAATGGCTAAACAACAATGTATTTAATATATTATTTGTAATTTTAACAGTTGTTTAAAAACACTCATGTGCAACCCACTATAAGTATGCTGCCAAAATAGTCGTTATAAACATAATTGTATTACATTCTTCAATTTATGACGAGTGAACTCTTTGATAGTAGTCGCCGATAGTACCTATACATTATTTTGTACTACTTACTATTAAATACTATACATAACATGGTCGGTGGGGATACTGAGCTTGTATAAATTATTCTAATTTTAATTTCCTTAATGAATCCGAATGCTTTATTATTTTTATAACGTAAAAATTGCCTACACTCACGAACTAATAATAAACAACTCTAAATTAGATGTTCCTTTGAGGATATTGTAATAAATGTGAATACATCTCGGGAATATTCAAATTGTATCATTGCATGTTATCTCGAAATATCAACTAACAATAAGATGCAATTATCATTACAGCTTCTGCTCAAATGATTATAGGTATACGAATGACGATTTAGTGCCTTAATTAAATATCAATTTACTTCTACTGGTTTTGTTTCAATGATTACACTTTTAATAAATTGCATTGTACTTAAATAAATTGATGATTTGCTTACCGTTCTACTGTGTATCAACGCATAATAGAAAAATATTTAATGATGATAATAATTATCGCCAATGCAAAAATTTACCGATTGCATTGATATCATCATCATTAAAACATACGATTACTAAAATTATATTTTGTTATTGTTACTTTATTCTTGTGCTACTTCAGAATTTTAGAAAAATTTGCTCCAATCTTTTAACAAATTTGAAACGTCCATCTTAACTAGTGCACATTTTTAATAAAATACCATACGATGAGAGAGCCGATAATGCATTTGTAAATAGAACAAAATTAATAATTATTTGTAAACAACGTAATTTTTTCATTTAAATAAATATTTGTTGCTGTGAATAATTTTTAAATGTTAAATTGAATTTAGTTCCAATTAACAAGTCATTTCTCACAGTGTAGCACAGTTTGCCAGTAGTAAGGTAAATTAATAATGTGCACTCAAGTATAAGAAGAACATCATAAAGTTATCACAGTAGCAACCTACTTATTTTCTTGGTTGAGCAAACTACAAAAAATTATCATTAATACAACAAGGGTACGTTTACAACAACATTCCTTTTTAATTTAAGGGTTGTAGGTGCTACTAATAATAACCTATGTAAAAATTAATGTTTATCTAAATTAATAAAAAATTTATACCTACCTTGTTTGATAATGGTTTTTAAATAGTTGAGTTTGGTGTTGTAGATGTAATTATCTACGTTTAAATTAAGTGAGATAATAATAACACACTTCAAAGAACATTAGAATAGAGCGAAAAAGTATATTAATAGTTGTGTGTAGTGTGAATTTTTAAGAAGGTAAAAATTAAAATGTATCTTTCGGGCATATAATTTTTGGTCATCAACAGGTGCAATCATAAAGTAATATCCTACAGTAAACTCGATTTTAGTGTTCAATTAAAAAGAGATTTGAAAATTTGTATAATATCTTCATTACACGGACGCTAGAACACTTGATATAATTAAAATTGAATTTACAAACGCTTTACTTTACGAATATGAAAATTCATTGTAATTAATTTTGTTCCTGCTGCTTTATAACTTAAAATCGTTAAATTTTATTACTATCAGTACAAATTAAATATTAAGTATTTCCATATGCAAAGAATCGTGATGACGCAAATGAGTGCCTTATGTATGGCGGAGAAAAAAGTTTACAAACTGTTGTTCTTGACTTATTTTGATGTTGATGTTTTATTTTGTAAATTAAAAGAGCTCTGTACATCAGCCAAGTGATGCTAAATAATTAGTCCTAATAATTGGAAGTATCAAACGGAAAAGCAAACAGTGGGTGTGCGTATATACCTTATAATATAATATGTTAGCACTGAATATCCAGCAGTAAAGTTCAACATGATCTATTTAAAAACATACATATTTGTATGTATTTTGCAAATAAAAGTTCATGATTAATACCATCATAATAATACATATTATTAAACCAAGATGATAGAGGAAATGCAGTTATAAATTATTTAATGTTAATTTTAATCACGCAATAAATTATGTTAGTACGATTATAATTGCAATAGGTTTGGTGTATTGGTGTGCAATAAATTTTATCTAAAAATGCCAAAAGTAAATATAAACGTCAATAGGTTTTGACATTGTTAAATCGGCCTCAACAATGCACTTGACTAACAAAGAGCAGTACCTGAATTAGAAACCAACAGAAAGCAAACAGAACTATTACAGACTAGTGAAAATGCCCTTATACCCATCGATACATCGATATATCAATCTGATCGGCCGCATGATCCTTTTACAATAGACCGATCCCTTTTTGAACACATCACAACACCTCTTCACCGAACAATAGACAGCCCTTCTATATAAAATTTACCGCTCATCCTCTCACAAAATCTATGTTAATACTTGTAATATAAGGTTTTATATGATTTACGTCAGTTCTTATTAGACTAATCTATTATATGTATTTATGGCCAACAGTAAATTTAACAGTATAAGAGAAAATTACTAATATGTAAACTAATTAAGTTCAAAACAAATTTTTTTGCAAAAATTCACATTAAATTATCGATAATAGTCACTTCTAATTTAAAATGTTAGAGATTATGAAGATATATTGCGATAAAAGATTTGTATCTTGAAAAAAGGTATTTCAAAAGCTTTGAAGTTTCCGCTAAAAATTAACTACAATATTCATTGCGATTGTAGGTCTTAAACACGCGGATCCAACATTCCAAAAGTGCAATAATGCTAAGATAACACTACCACCAATTAAACCAATCCTTATTTAGCTACAGTGCTATACACGATTTCTGATTCTAAATTGCTATCTTCCTGAATTACAAAATAATATTTGATATTATTGTACAGGCCTAAATTAGATTCTAATAATTTATTGACGATTTTGATAAACCGCATTGATAACATGCACCAATGGTAAAGTCAACATTCTGGCATTCGAATAAATTTTAATTTAAGTTAATTTTCAGATTAACTAAAATTACTAAATTAATGACCTGAGTTTTTTGAAACTATAAAATTTAATATTATTATAAATTCATCGAAGAACTTAATTGACTGATTGAGATATCAATTGAAAAGGTAAGCTTAATTGGGTAGAATATATCTAAAATAAGTATCTCATCGATTAGGCACCTTTTTCTGTGGCGTTTATTAAAGGGCATCTTTTATGGCTCATCTAATTGCTACATCAGCCACGATCCTTAAAAGTGACACGTGACTAAGTTATGTTGGGGTTGGTCAATTGTCCAGCGGGATCACATAGGGATGCGCAGCTGATGAATGCCGGTGAAGCAGGTGCACCTAAACCGTGAGAGCGCCACCTGTAATGACGATACCCTCTCCTACGCCGTATTAACCCGCGGGTAAACTCGCAAGTATTTATATACTTGTTCCTGTAATACATTATCTATACTTCAGTTTTCATTTAATAACTAACAGGTTTTCTTTGTCATTAGTTAGCAACCGCACCTGTTTTACTTTCCGTTACATATCAAATTGTCACAAAATTGATTGATTGGCTCTGAAATCATACGTCTATATACGTAAAAATATCTGCAATAATTATTGTGTTTTAATTAATTGCAAAAGTAACTTTGTTGTCAACATATATGTAAGTAAATTAATGAATAAAATTAATAATGCATCCATTCATTTAATATGCATCATATAAAAACTTAACAAATAAGTTTTTTTGTAATATGATTGAAATTAATTTCCACTTTTAAATATAAATTAATCAGCAAAGAAAATTAAAAGCAGTGCATTTATTTATAATACGCAATAATTAAATTTGACCCTGAACGAATCTAGTTATGTGGTAAAAATAATGTCCGCAGTACATTTAATTAATGCTCGATGCAAGCAATTTCACAAAAGTAAAGAATTTCAATAAAGCATATAAAGTCATAAAATCAAGTGAAAATTTTTAAGAGTCTGCTTACTTGCAACAAAAGACGAATATATAGAAAAATGAGAAAAACATCAGCGTCAGGAAATTTCACAAGTGTAGATCAAAAGACGCTCACAATTAAAATCATCAAGTATACTGTTGAGAGCTCTTGAGCGCAGACATCTTTTTGAATATTACACAATTCCTAACTACATGATTCTGTCACGAAAAATTTCATTTTATATGCTTGGAAATATAGTAAGTATAAATATTATAATTATTAATACTAGATAATCTATGTATGCTTTAAGCTGTATTGCTTATATCGTCGTTTGGTCGTTTTTGTTTTTATATTAGTTCAATTTTTTAAAACCTGAGCCAATAAAGCGATAATTTCTAAGAAATATAAATATTATAATAGTTGGTAATTCATTATTATTAAAAATTAATGAAAATGTAGATAATATATTATATGATAAATTATATTATATGTATGTTCAAACTTAAAACTAGAAACTGTAATCAAAGAAAGGTTCAAAAAAACTGTTATTGAATAATGCAATTTAAATTTGAATTGAATTGAATTTATTACTGTTACGGTTGACTAAAAACAAATTGCTGAAAATATATATTCGTTAACATTTCAAAACTAAAATGTTAAATATTTGAAAATATGACTAAAAGTGAATAGGATGTGAAGAGGTTTCTTGTGTTATGTCATATGTAGATCTCAAAACATTAATTTACATTAGATACCTACTACACGTATGCTGTTGAGTTTATGCAATATTCGTTTTACAACTAAAACAATTTTGATGCTATAAGTAGACAGTCTTCTAACAAAAATAAAATAAAAAAATTTTATTCGACTTACAACTTTATAAAAAAAAATACTTTCTATTATATTAAATATTTGATTTAATTTTATTCCACTACATGTAGATCTATATTACTCTATATACATATTTTTAATACTACTTGGGTATTGTTTGTTATATGTATGATGAACAGGCGACTTCAGAGTCAATCAATCAATCAATCTGTGTATAAGGTTATATTTAATAAGCACCTTCGTTATTAAAATAATCAATTTAAATTTTTACATCTCAACTTTAATTTTTACGTTGCAATAGAAATTGTTGGGTTTGGAAATTTATATTAATTTAGAAAATGCTGAAAATTATGTAAAAAAACATTGTAATAGCTTTAAAAAAACCTAATTATGTTCATTAAAATTATACATATAGCAGGTTAATTATAGTTTTCAGTTTGTACTCAATGAAACTAACCCAAAAAAAGTTTTTGAAAAAAAAATATTGCAGGAAATGACTATTATCAAATGTCTGAAAGATATTTCTCAAAACTTCAATGGTTGAAAAAGTGGCAAATATATGCCAATGAGACAAAGTTGGTCTATGTAACTTTTACTCTAACGAGATACAAGAGTAACTTATTAACTGATTATTAGATTGCTTAACTGAAAAAAAGTTTACTCTAATGTGTAAATACAGTTAATATAATAAATTTACGTATTCTGCAGTATTCCTATTTCAAGTTACGTTTTAAACTTCCCTATATATTATTTATATAGATATTATATAGGTAGGCAGTAGGTACTTGATAAACTATTATTACATTAAATTATATACAATTCTAAATAAGAAATTAAATGCATTAGGGTTCTATTATTTAATTCAAATGTATTTGCATCTGGTTTACTAGTTCTTGTCTAAAGTAATAAAGCAAAATATCAGCGAACCTACTTCATATTTCAGTGCTCGAGTAGAAACGCATTACAAGGTATAGTCGGCAAAGCTTTAAATCCATTTTCCATCAGAGTTAATTGTTAATATATCAACTCTTAATTCATTTTTTAATAAGTTAACCTGTATTATTTTCATTAAAAGTAGGTGCAATTGGATAATTTTTTCGGAATAATTTAACAGCATATTAAATACAATGTAAAATAAATATCGCTTACAGCATTCAATAAATAAGCAGATAGTAATTTAAATTACTATCACGTAGTAAATTAATTATTCATTAAATAAAACCAAAACAAAACTCTATATCGACTTTTGTAATTTATTATCCATATTAGAATTTTATCTATTTTAATGTGTGTAAATGATTAAAACTAAAATTCCACGTACTATAATAATTAATAACATTGTAACAGAGAAGTTTTGTTTTTGCATAATATTATCATATTGCTATACACTTTTTAATTGAAAAAACTTGGAATTTAAAATTCTCTAAGGGTTTTGTCTGAGTATGCTAGATACAGAGTGCTTAAAATATGCCTTGTCATCACCCTATTGTAACTTGAAAACTTGAAACAAGAGGACTTGAGATAAAAATGTATGTACGTACGCCTACTTCTCCATCAAGAAGTACAATGCAAAAGAACCAAAAAATATAGAAAATTCATCTGATATTACTCGAGTGCTTTAAATTTTAATACATTTTCTATATAGTTTTAGTATGGCTAAAACGCAATATATATACAATACATTCAGTATTCAGGTACTATACGTATATGTTATGTATATTGTATACTTATTTTTTAATCTCAAAACAATTTCATTTCTTTACTAAAACACTAACTAAATTATTTGTATTTGAACGCTAGAATAATTTGGCTAAGAGCTGTTACATTATGGAATGCACAAATAGAGAAAAATCACTAGTAAAATTGCAATTAAACGCACATTAAGTCATTTTCTTTTCTAATATTTACTTCGAAAAATATGTCTACTTTCCAATTGAATTATGTATGTATATGAAAATCGTGTTTTGTCTCGTATTATGAAAGCATGGGTGGGAAAATAAATCCTTTCCGGTCTAAGCCGGAAAGTGAATTAAAAGCTTACATTATTTATTTTAATAATTTCTTATAAAAATCTAAAATAATAATATCTGAACTGTTTGATTTTCTGTTTATGATCATTGATTAGTGATATTCACTTATTGAATCAATAAAAAATAAATAATTTTATTAATATATATATGTATTATCTTTCTAATTGAAGTTATTTTGTTCCAACTTAATTGATATAATATTAAATATTTACCTTTAAAAAATACCATAAAATAAATTTATAATAATAAGCTGTGGTTTTATATTAATTCTTCTCATAAGTTATTTACAAATAACAACAATAAACACATTTTTGATATTCGTATATTCGAATAGCCACTAAGAGTCGACATCAATCACCTGAACTAAATATTCCAAACAAAAAGATGATTTTTGATTATAACATCAACTTCATAAGTTGTTACCTTTACATCTCACAACAAGTTTATATTTGAATCTGATACTTCCAATCATATCAATATTTTTATTATAATAATTATATTGATTCCAATTTAATAATTTTACTCTGTAAAATAATTAGATCACTTTTATAAAATAACACTGCTGTTATATCAATGTTTTATCACAACTGCTTGATTGCAGAATAATTGTCATTTCCGACTATCTTCTATTTCAATTACAAGATTTCAAATAGAAATGGTAAAATTCCTTTTGGATTTGATTTGACTACATTTTCTTCAAATTCCTTGTTTTGTACCAATTTTAAACTATATTTTCATAATAATAATTATTTATCTAATTATTTTCTGTATCTTGAATTTTGCCATAATTTTAAGTTATTATTATACTTATAATTATTTATCGACTGGTTGCTACTTTGCTATATTATGCTACTTTCGTAGCATAATATGATTCTGCATCCATTTAAGAGCAGCTTATTTTCCTATTGTATATATTCTATTCCAGTGACGTTTCTTATCTGTTCATTTCTCCTCTTATCATTCAGCTTTATGCCAAATATTGCAGTGGCGTACCTAAAGCTTTTGCCGCCTGGGGCGGTCTGATATTTTGTCGCCCCCTACCAAAAGAATTTTACTTAAATTTAAAAAAAGAGCAAAAAAAGGTCATCGAGGTGTTCGTAATCAAACATTTAACATGCTCTAGCATTAAAAAAAAGATCATCGAGGTAAACCCACAATTTTTACATACGCAATCTGCCGCCCCCTAAATATGTTACGCCCGGGTCGCCCCCCCCCTAGTTACGCCACTGAAATATTGTCTCTCCATCTCTAGCTATTTTGTCGATGTTTGATTTTGTGAATCTTCAAATTTATTGAAAAGAAAACCTGAAAACAATTTGAAAAAAATTTAATTAATTACAATTTGCTGTGGTTTGGTTGTTAAAATGTACAGACTCAAATCTAAAATAATTTGAAAAGATAAAGAATAAAACTTAAAATTACACATAAAATAACTTAAACTGCTTTTATGAAATGTTTAAAATGAAAGCTTGTGGCTTTCTATGATCCTTGGCACAACTCGGGAAGCTATAGAAGTTCTAGTTCTTTATTTGACTCCCTTTGTCCCAAATTTTCCTGTCATCGAGGTAGAGTTTTATCGCAATATAGAGCTGGTTGTCTTTGATTGGTTAATCTAGACCCCCATGCTGTATCTTTGGAATTACAGTACATAGTTTCCGTTAGCAATATGTCTATTTCCAAGTAATTTAAAAAAGTGGTTATAATATTGCATGGTATTCCAAATTGTACATATCAGTGGCGGATTTAGGGGGGTTGTAGAGGCTGTAGCCCAGGGCGGCAAAATTCAGAGCGGCAAAAATACCAAAAACACATGTGAAAAAACCCAATGAATAATAAGTACTATTATAATTAATTGTTTAAAATACCATAAATTGTTTATAAATTTTTTTATCGGAAAACATAACGAAAGCGATGCTTTCCGAGTGTCCACCCGGCAGCCAAAACGAAGCATTCCTAGTCAGCTCACAAATCGACTAATAATGTCAAATCGACCATTAATGTGTTTTTATTAATGGTCGATTCTGTTACTTCTGCAAGTCAATTCATTTATATTATAAAAAAATTCTATTATAAAAATTTGTCCGACGTGGGATTCGAACTGGCGATCGCCAAACGATTTAATTATAATTCAATCGCTTATTGCACTTTGCCATAGAGGGTTGCTCTAATGACATTGTTTAAATTTGTCTTATCTGTCACAATTTGTAATTTAAACAATATTTTTTAATATTTGATATAATTGATAATTTTATGTTTTCTGATAAAAAAGTATACTCACCTTGCCTCGAAATATGATCCGTTACTGGGCTTACAGCTTTAAAAATCTCGCTACGCTCACTTTTTAATATAGCTGCGCGCCCAGTAACGGATCATTTTCTATGCTTGGCCAGTAATATACTATTAAACGACTTTTCCAATTTTGTCGTTCTAATATTGTCAGTTTCTAGGAGCTTTATTCTAAAATAAATAAAATTAAAATTAAATTATAGAAAAATGCAGCAACTATTTTCGTATTATCTTACTTGAATAAACTGTATCAATTTCTCCAACTTTGCGCTATTCGTTCAACCCAGTAATGCCCAGTTTCTTCACTAAAATCATCCTATAGATATCCGATAGACAAGAAATAAGTTTAGATCAACATGACAGAACGTAGTATTGTTGTTGTATTGTAGTTCTGTCATATTTTTCTATACTTATTTCCTGTATATCAGATATCTATAGGATGATTTTAGTGAAGAAACTGGGCATTACTAAAAGATAGACATAATTTCAAATTAGTTTAGTTTACGATGCAATTTAAAAAACTGTAATACAACATATTAAAATTTATTGCGATATTTAAAAAAATTTAAAAAGCAAGCATTAGATTTTAACCGCTCCAGAAGATCTATTGGGGGACAATATCGCTATCTAACTCAAACCATCTTTGAAACTAGCTTAATCAATGGACAGAAAATATAACGATCTTACCTAATGTACTCAGAAAGTTCTGGAAAACTTTTTTGTATACAATGTCAACTTTTTGAAAGAATATCAAAATTAGCAAAAGAAGGATTTGATGATTGGAAGCACGTCAACGAGTATTTAAAAAGCCACGAGAATTCATCAGACCATAAGTCATGTGTCTTAGTAATGAAGAATAGAATGACTATCGCAGGAAGAATTGATTCTCAGCTTCTGATTCATGCTCAGGATGAAGAAAAATATTGGCAAAATATGTTGCAATTATGTGTGCAGAGTTAATATCAGAATTTGATCCCTTTTTAGCCAACCTCATTGCATCCATGTCAAGGTCATACTTCATACTTGTCATCTTCTACCTACGAGGAATTCCTCCAAATAATGAGTCATAAAGTCACACAAGAAATTGTAACAAAGATAAAATCCGCAAAATACTTTTCTCAGGAGTCGACTCAACGCCAGACATTTCCCATGTAGACCAACTGCCCGTAATAATAAGATATGTTACCAAAAAGGGAGTTCCCGTATAAAGATTTCTTTGATTTCTACTGAATGTAGGTTATAAAGCAGATAATTTGTTTAAAACCGTTATAAATATTCTCAATAAATACAGCATTGACATAAAAAACTGCCGAGGATAGTCATACGATAATGTTTCCAACAGGTCTGGAGAGTACACTAGCCTACAAGTTAGAATATGAGAAAAAACATCTACAGCATGTAGGTACCCCTGCAGTGTGCTCATTCATTAAATATAGTTAGTGAGCATTCAACTAGCAGTTGTAAAGAAAGTCGTGATTTTTTCACGTTTTTTAATAATATTTATAACTTCTTTTCATGCTCTACTCACAGATGGGAAGTATTCACAGGGTGTCTAGATAAGAAAGAGAACTTAAACCTGAAAACATTGTCCAGAACACGTTGGTCTGCACGATATGATGTTTGTAGGGCATTAAACGAAGATTAGGATGAATTACTAGAAGCACTTGCCATTATTTCTAATGACGAAAGAGAATCTTGAAAAGGAAAAAAGAGAATGCTTCAATACAAGAAGTGAAGCATCTAGTTACTGTCTTCGACTTCAAAGGGTACAAACGGATTTTTTGTCATTTTTATGGGGAGATCTTTTATCTCGATTTAGTCAAGTAAAAAACTGCAATCATCTGAAATCGATCTATCAACTGTATAAGTATTGTACGGATCATTATCAGAGTATATTCAAAGTATTTATAAAAAGAGCATTTGACAATTATGAAAATCGAAAGCAAATGTTACTCAGTATGAAGATGAAAATAACAAGAGAAAGATACGAAATGTCCAGTCAAATGAAACCCCGAGAAGAAGAAGTACAGTTGATTGGCAGAGAAAATTTCAGAATCAATACTTACAATAAATAATTGACAGATTAAATATCGAAATAGAGAAAAGAAAAACTGTATATGTTGAGCTCAACTCGTTGTTCGGATTTTTTATTAGTGCTGGCAAAGAAGACCTTGATATGAAGACTCTTATTGAACACAGTAGGAAATTGTGTAATTTGTATGATAAAGATCTACCAACAACGGAGGTTTTTGTGAACGAGTGTATACATTTTTTCGGATTCTTGAAAGAATTGGAAGAATATCCAAAATCAATACTTAAATATTATCAAGTGCTGCATGACACCGAACTACAAGATATATACCCTTATGTTGATATCGCACTGAGACATTTTTTGACAATTCCTGCAACCAACTCTTCAGCGGAAAGATTGTTTTCCGTTTTGAAAAGAATAAAAAATTATGCACGCTCTACAATGACCGAAAAACGCCTTCAGGATGTATTCAGATTCTGACTATCGAATCGGAGCTAACCAAAATATTAGACTTTGATGATGTTATAAATTCGTTTTCAAAATCTAGTTCACGAAGAAAGTTCTTATAATAATTTACATTGGTATGTGTTACTATCAGAAGCAAGGAACGAAATCATGATTTTAAAAAAATGTTAACATCGTATTATCGTTTTCAATTAATAATTAGGGTATTTTTTAATTTTAGGTTTTGACGATGGAGCAGCTTTGCCTCTCGGCTACAATTAATCTTTAATGTTATAAAGTGTTTAATATTTTGTTAAGTTTGTATTTATAACTAACTTTCATTAGTTAAATTATATTGTATATTTAAATATTAAAGAATTTATTATTTTTTAATTTGTAAAATTTAAAATTTTATTTTTTAAATTTTATTTTTAAAATTTTAAATAAATAAATTTTAAATTTTAAAATTACATTATTCTGGTGTATAAAAACGATATTAACCGGAATTAAAAAGTGTTTAAACTAATAAAAATTGATGAAAAGAAAGACTCCCAATTAGAAATAGCATAGTATTTTACAAAATTCAGTTTTGACTTTTGCCTAAGACAAAATATATTATTTTATTATAATTTTAGTCAAGTATAAACTTTTATAAACTTTTGCTATAATTTCACATATTAATAACTATATCACATAATTATAATTTGTTTACCCCACTTTTCAAATTCTTCCCGTCGAGGCGATCTGAGTATGCGCCAAGAGTCGAGAACACGCGCCATATTGGAAGAACCAACAAATTTTGTTCTAATATCAGTTTTGTGGTATTATCCCGGTTTTTTCAAGTGTTTTGTGACCAACAACCAACCTTGACCAGCTAATTAATTAAGGAACATTTCACTACATTATAATAGTGCTTATCGGTGATCATCCTATTGTTATCCTTTCCCTTCACCCTATATGTTATTTCCCATCCGAAGAGAGAGGAGAAGCAAGAAGAATTCTCTGGTAAGTCACTATTATTCTTAACATCTATTACGCAATCATAAATCTAATATACAGTCCACTTATTCATTCTCACTATATTTTTTGAAGTGAGATTTGGGCCAAACATAATTTTAGCTTGATTTAACTTAATTTTAACTTTACTCCATCGAATTATGAAAAAACTTTAATTTTGCATAAACCTGACATAAGCATTTTTTCGCAATCAACACAGAATTAATAAAAGAGCTAATAATGAAGAGTCTCTTTTATTATCCCATTCAAGTTATGGTTGTAATAGAGAACAACCTTAAAGAGCACAGATCTAGAAGGGTAGGGCGAATCCCTATTTTTAAGTAAAATTCGAAGCAATTAAATGTATTCAATAAAAAGACAAATGGATAGAAAAACGATGTAAAAATATAATTAACAAAAGAGTATTTGCACATAAATAATACATTTTCTAATTTTCATTTCTAATTTTCAATAATTAAAATAAATTTTTATGTCCCACCGGATTATAATAAATCTTAGACAGTGTTCACGTAGTTGCTACTAATTATTCACCATTCTGCTAATAATACTTGACGTTTTGGATTATTTGTGTTTTTTATCTTGAAAAAATAAAAAGATTAAATTGTCGGATCCACGATATCTATTATTGCATGTTTGTCATTTTACTTGTCTAATTTTTCAAGAATGCCTTATTATTTTTATCGAAGTCAAACAACAGACGTGCAACTTTTTTAACCTTGTGGTAATTTAAAGATTATTATTTCGATATTCGTTTGAAAGATATAGTACTTAGGAATACTTCAATTCTGCCTATTTTGTTATAACATAATTTATCATAATATCTCAACAACCTTTACCAACTACCTATTTATATAAATATCATAAAATTAAAATTATTAGCTATTAATAATAAATTATAAATAAAAATATCTTTTATTTCTAATATATTATGTATAAATATCATTTAAAAAATATCAAAATTCAATTCGAAACATAATTTGAATTAAATTATTGTAAGAAACAAGGAGAGTTTAAACCCAATATTTTCTTTTGGTGTGGTTGTACATACATTTTGTATACACTTGATTAATACTTGCAAAACAATAACGAAAATAACATAAGTAGGTAACAGATTTGCATAAAATGAAGCAATTGATTTTTCTGGTTGTACTTACTTGGAATAATCTATATTATAACTATAATATATTTAAAAATAAATGCAACACATGTTGCTAACTGCAACACTATAGAAAAATAATCGTACATGTGGCTTATATTCTCTGTTCCAAAAATAGTGTCTTTGCTTAGGTTCTTGATTCTGTTATCTTTGCATGTGTGCTTGACTTGACGAAAGCGATAGTATTAGAAACATATTATATACAATTTGACCATACATACTATATAGTACTACATAGATCACTATACAACGGATAGTACTATAAGTACATTGCACATAATATTATAATCTCAGTTAATCGTTAACAAATTCTAATAAGTTTTATTAAATAATAATCGAAGTTGATTTTAAATAACATAAAATAAATGTTAATACTTTTATTTGTAAAGAATTATTACTACAATAAACAAATTATTATCTACTATGGTAGTGGAGTAAAACAGTTTTTCATTATATCGTACATATTTATGTATTTGCTAAAATAAAAAAGGGTTTTAATTGAAAACTATTTTTAAAATGAAATAACTGGAAGACTTGCTGTAATTTTGCTTTGAATATGATTATCAATAGGTTTTCGAGATTACTGATTATTATTTGAATCATATTATACTCGTTATTAAAAACAAATGGGCATTGAACCTTAGGAGCCGGACATTTGAACGCGGCCGTTTGGACGCTGCCGTTTGAATGCAGAGACGTTTCAAAAAATTCCTATACAACCCCGCTCGATTTAACCGATGGCAATAAAATTTTATACATGGATATTTATATTTAAATCATTAAAATCATAGGAGCTAAAAGAAATCAATTAAAAAAGACTGTTCGAGCTGTTGAACCTTATAGACACCAAATTTAAATTGTGCAATATTGGGCTAATATCCCCTCCCAATCTTGTGCCAATATCGATCCAATATTGTTCTTCAGTATTGCTTTAAAGGAAGTTCTTTAAAAATAATTTAAAAAAAATAGTAATAATAATAATAATTTTTTTGGGAAAAAAATCTGATTTAGATATTAATTCAAAGAATCAAGTGCTTCGTGGTAAACATCCGACAATTTTGGTCTCCAAAAATGGAGCGGAAAATTGAAGCGGGGATTACTATACTTTAAAACAGAAGGATTCATGTATGCGATTCAAGATGGTGTAATTGCCACCAAAAATTACAAGAAGCACATCATGAATCTCGATGTTGCAAATCGTTACCGAAAGTTGTAGTGTCTGACTATCCAGTATGGATACTGACTATCCCCGAAGACACAACCAGGTTTAAAAGATATTACAGCAGCAGCTTGGTAAAAAGCTTAAATTGCTCGACAACTTCAAACCCTATTATGACTACGTTTATGTACCTGAATCTGTACTTGAGAACGATATTTCCCTACTCTATGGAGACAGGACAATATTGATAGATAGGGAAAATATCGACGATAAAAATCATTATAAATTTTGAAAGCTCAAAAAAAAATTTTAAATGTTGAATATGTCATAACAATTAATCTTTTTTTGAGCTACAGATGCCTCGAAGATGTACAGAAGATGTACATTTTTTTAAAAATTATAAGTCCCCCCAACTTCCAACCACATACAAATTGTTAACAAATTTTTTATAACCTGATCAGTTATTGGCTTCTCCAGTATCGTGAACTCTAATCAATCTTCAATTTATCCAGCAATCGCCTGGATAATCCAATTTATAACCATTAATCACAGCGTCCAAATTCCTTTGTGTGGTATCTCGGTCGTTGAACAATTCCTTTCCACTTTCACCAAATTGAACCACTGATGATAGCTTCCACTTTTCGATTAATATTTCTTAAATTCACTTCTAATTCGTTACAAATAAAATTATTTAATTCGCATAAAATATTAACCAAATTTTTCAATGTTTTCGGTGTACCACTTCTTAGGATCGTCGATGATTGATAACTAATTATATCCCCTTGTTTTTCTTCATAATCTATTGCCTTAGCGACCTTCATCTTCTCTTTTTTCAATGCCCTCCATCTCATCTTTATATTTTTCCTTTTGTTTTTTTGTTTTAAATTTTGATAACACCTGGTTGTTTTTATTTCCATCACATGGTAACCGCTTTATGCACTTTAATCTACCCCATGTTACAATGATTTTCTTATTTTATGATTTATCAAACCACGTGGTTTTTCTAACTCAATTTGTCTTTGATCTTGAGACTATTAATGAAACATGTCGTCTATGCAATTGACAAGACCGTTTCAAATACGCAGTTTGTCTGATCACAACTTGGTTATTGCGTGGGTTAGCGTGGGTTAACCCATCTTGATTATGATTTAAACTCTTTGGCTCCTCAATGGACATCACAATATAATTTTGATTTAATTCGCAACAACGCAACGGTTCCCGAGAAAACGATTAATTTTTTAATTTACATTTTTTTTTCGAAGAAATTATAATCAATTAGAATCGAAAACATAGAGAAATTTAGTATTATTTAGAAAAACACCTCTGAAAAAAATTAGCCAAATAAATACAACATAGATTAACATATAAAAAAATTTTGCCATGGTTATTCAGCTATAGCCTTTACTCAAGAATTGCTTATCATATGCTGTTTTTTTTCAGGTTTTTCCAGAATGACTAATATGTCTTATACAACTTTTTCAAGCAATTCTGTTTTTCATCAAAATTTTGTTTCTTTTCTGTTTGTTCATGTACATATCCAGCTCCTTAAGTAAATTTGTCATAATCTTCCTAACAGAGACAATCAGAATTCCGATCATATTTCTTCGTGTTAGAACTGTGTATCTTGACATTAGCAGTCAACGCACTTACGGCTAAGCTGTAACTGTTTAGATTTTCATACCGTCTCTACATCCTTAATTAAGTACCTAGATAAAATAGTTTATATCACTATTTTTTGAACAATAAACCCCAAAGAAATTAATATTGTATGTTGAATATTTACCAGTTACCAACTGCTAAATTAAATGAAAATTTTTTAAGTTTAGGAGTAACTTTAGTATTTATTAAAATTAAAATTATTAGATTTTTGTTGAGGTTTAGGTCTTTATTTTAACAAGCTATGTTGTCCAACGTTTCGAGTCGTTAATGACTCATTTTCAAGGCTACAAAATAAACTATTAATAATATATTAAATTTAAAATTTTTTAAAATATTTTACCTAAAATGACAAATTATGTCAAATTGTTAACAAGCAACATAAAAAATTGACAATATAGCCATCATAAATAAAACATTTTTAAAAAATTTTTTACAAATAAATAATTTAACCAAAAAGAATGTCTTATGTTATACGTTGCATTAAATTAAGAATATGTTTATACCCTCCATGAAAATAAAGGACATCTCTTTTATCATTCATTGTTTTGTCATTTAAATGAATATTGATGGCCTCTTTAATTTTTCGTTTTTTGTCTATTTTCTCCCTTGCCAGTATTGTGATATCTTCACGTTTTATGGAATGAGAGTTCTCTGTCATGTGTTTGCATAAGGCAGTATAGGTGTTTTCGTCTTCTTCTCGTAAGAAAACGCGAGCTTTCTTAACATCTCTAATATGTTCCTTTATGCGAACACCTAACTTTCTCGAACTCTCACCTACGTAAACAGAATCACAATCTAATAATTTTAATTTTAATTTTAATAAAGGTCAACAATAATTTATAATTTAGTATTTATGCTTATAGTTGATTTGCTTGAAACTATTCTTGTTTACCTGTAAAAATGAGGATACCTACCTACTACACCTACTTCGTATTTAGTATCAAACACAATATAATAATTCATGAGCTTTAATTTTATTTATAAATTTTCATTGCTATATAAACACTGTAATGATTAATGTAATGATACATACATGTTCATAAAACCACATTAAATTTGCCATAATA
The DNA here is from genome assembly GCA_947369205.1 of Cantharis rufa. Classification (NCBI taxonomy): domain Eukaryota; kingdom Metazoa; phylum Arthropoda; class Insecta; order Coleoptera; family Cantharidae; genus Cantharis; species Cantharis rufa. The sequence continues at coordinate 37,176,624 of OX376303.1, forward strand.
ATTACTAAGAATATTATATACTACCTTTGTTAACAATGAATTCGTAGAAACTAGAACAAATAACCAATTTAGAAATACGTAATAATGCAAAGTTACTTCTTTGTGGATGATAAAATATGCAATAGGTATACATCTGTTAATAAATTATAGAATGCTTCAATTAACGATAATAATCCATAGAATTTATTCAAACTTAATAAACAGATAATTTACCGAGAATTGTAAATATGAAAAAGATCCCTTCCAATATCAGTAGTATTTTCCAAATATTCCGTTAATGTTTTACTACATTGATGGTCAAACAATCTTGCTATTGATGTACTTTTATAACTTGGAACTAAAGAAAACCAATAATTATTAGAAATGTGACATTTAGTAAAAAGTATCTTATCACAATACTGCGATAACCCCCCTGTTCCTTGATACTTCCGTATAGAAAACCTTGAAATTAAATGCTTTTGCAGAATTCATCTTACTCAGTTTTAGGCATCAAATCTAAATGATTGATTCAAATGTTATAAAAAAATTTAATTTAAGAAAGATTATTTGAATACTTGAAAAAGCTATGGTGTACAACATTAATTAAATTTGCATTAGTGACTTGGTGTAGTTGCGTGAACTTACAAACTACGACACAACATAATCTAAACATTTTTTATTTCATTTTCAAATTTAAAGATTTCAACAAATTTTGCTCAAAACCACCCTTGGTTGTTAACTTAATTACGTGTTCTAAACTTTTCTTTGGTGGTTTTGAAATTGTGGTAAAACTTGACTAATTAGAATGTGTTATGGTCGCGTAATTTCATTTCTTAAAAGCTCCTTGGCTGCGTTTAAAGGTTTTGATTTTTGGTAAATGGTGGTCTTTAGTTTGTTATGCCAACACTGTTAAAACAGGTTTGTCGTCTTAACATAACTTTTAGTAGCTATAGCCTCAACAGTGTTTTTCGTTGCTGCAACAAATTTTCTGCTGCCATAACAAAGTTTTCTCTATTCTGAATAAAATGTGTTAGATCAACTAATCTTTTTTACTAAATAGAAAACAACTTTGATATGGCAGCAGATAATTTGTTGCAGCAACAAAAATTTTGTTATAGCAGCAAACCTCATTTGAGGCTATAGCTACTAATAGTTCTGTGAGAGCGACAAATCTTTTTGTTTATTTATATTATTTTTATTTATATCATTTTTTATTATATTTAAGTTGGTTGTAAATGTTATTTGTTTGTACATTGTAAAAGTTCTATTTTTATACTTAAAATTATTTATAAAACTTAAAATAAGAAAAAATAATTTAGGTGAAGGCTTGTATTCGGACTATATCGTATATATAGCATGTCAACTAAATTTTTGGATATTTGGAAGACTATGGAAAATGCACCAAAGGCGAAAATTATTATTACCTATTATTATTTATTTTTACTTTTTATAATTATTAGTAATGGTATTACTGTTTGTTACCTTCATAATTATTAGCACACTTATCTAGGTGCCCTTATATTGAACGACAGCAGTTTACATGGTTGACTAATAAATAATTTTGTTTTAAATATTGGAACATACATAGGTAGGTAACTTTTTAATTAGGTATCATAATTTAATTTGTGTCATTTCATGTTTTTAATAAAGATGTATATTTTTGTATTTCTACATGATATTTGTATATGCCCATCACTACACTGCCCTTATGTTAGACATGTTAACCTTGAGTTGAAGTATAGCTTACCCTTTTGTCTGACATGACTCGACTAGACATACACCAGACAACTCCTACTAATAGAACAATTTTTGTTGTGAAATAAATAAATTTAGTAATTTTTAAAACTTTATAATACTCGAAATTGCACATAAATAAATATGTTATTAGCTACTGAATATATATATGCACTGACCATAAAATTTAAAATCAATGGACGATTGCATCTAAATAAGTAAATCATATTGAAGCATTTACTCATCAAAAATTTGGTTCTACTTCTACACAAGTAAGCATAATATAAATATTATAATAAACAGCACTTACAATAACTGATGTTAACTACTACTAAGGTATATTAAACTATGTATATTCGTAAATAACTTTAATTAAAATTAAGTGTAGGCAGGTACCTACCTAATATAGTTTTTACGATTAATTAGAACTAATGCATATTACGTTAAATAAATAATAAAAACGTTACACGAAAGTAGTATTTAAAAAAATATGATTATTTACATTGTAATTGCAAAGTCATACAGTTATGTTATTGCAAATACTCTCTCATAAAAGTAAACTTGATTACTACGAACCACTTCCGTTTATAAAGCCGCATTATACACGAATTCCAAAATGTTAAAGCTATAATGAAATCGTCTACTAGTTCTAACTCTACAATTTAAACTCTTTTCACATGCATTGGTGCATTACATTATTCTTTATGTCGATAAAATTATAAGGAAATGTTTTTTAACATAATTGTTCTTACAAGTTGTAGGTGCTTTTTCTTGAGAAAACAAACTTTTAAAATTAGACTAGATCCAAAGAAAAAGTAAGTCTTAACCTTCTCTTCGGGAAAGAGTTATACAAAATCAGAAAAATGTCACAGGAAATGAAAATGTGTTAATATTTATATTTTGGGTTCCTCTGATGGGTGTCGTTTTAGGTATAATGCATTTATTTCCCTGGCTAAGTTGTTAGTTTGGCATATAACATGTTTGCGAATCATTTGTTAGGAAAATTATATAGTCGTTATTGTCAAAATTAATTAAGATGGAAGTTAAAATTTGACTGTCTTCACTATTTTGAAAAGAAGAAAATAAAAAGGAAAATTTATTTTATTTATTTAATTTAATTCAATTGATTTATTATATTTAATTAATTAATTATAATTAATAATCTAACACATGTTAGATTTAACGCTGAACCATTAATTAATTATCCTGGATTGTTCATTGGTTGTTGCATTACAATTACAAATAAAAAGTTAAAAAATTTTTACATGTTAATATAATAAAATAATTTTTAATTTCGTAACTTACATCATTATTACATTTAAAACTGCCTAATAGCCTGATTATTATAGTTTGCTACACGGCGATATGAATTTGTATAACTTGTTCAGGTTTGTTTATAAATTGTTTCAGATTTACCCGATGAGAATTCGAAATTCGAAACACGTGATTTCACCGTTTTGATTTAATAAAATGATGTAAATTATGAAATTAAAAATAACTTGACTATAACTTGTACAAATTTTAACTTTTTACAACTATCACATGTTAATAACAAAAAGAATTATATAAATGTCTTTTTAAGTGAATGTATAGTCTTCCGTTGAATAACCTGGAGCTTAATTCTTGGGTGTGACTATTTGTCCTACTGCCACTATTTTATAGGAGTGAAGCGGTATTTCATTTAATGCCGTGATTACTACTGCTGGTTTTTTTGTACGAAAATTTGGAATTTCTTGGAGTATATGCAAAGAAAGTGTTTTAGGTTAAATATGTATAATGTGTGCGAGTTTGAGTTTGGTTGTTTTCTAATTAAGTTGATTCTATTTCTAGTTAAATTTTCAATGATTTTCTTGTTGCTTCCTGAAAAAATATTTTAAAATATTTAAAAATCTTTGGGTGTCAAGTTGAAACTTAAAAGTATCTGCTGCCACAACTTGGCTATCCAATGTGTGATAATGTCCGAAAATATAATACGATCTGATACAATTTGAATAACAATTAATTAAAGATTTTTTGTTATAGATTCCAGGTGAATGTACAGTACAATACCTACCTTCTACTATGTGGTTCTGACTGGAGCGGTAAATAGGTTGCTTTAGTAGATCAGTAGTGTGGTTTCCTATTTCAGTTGTAAAATGACAATTATTTTCTTGGATATTAAATGTTTTAGACTTCTTTTGCATGAACATGCAATACTTTTTAGTAAAAAGTAAATAATAAAAGAAATTAATATAAATAATTCAGGTATTTCTTGACAAAATGAAAAGAAATAAATAAATGATAAGTAATTAAATTAAAAAAAAGTTTTTATGTTCAAATTAAATTACATAGTCGATCTTCCGGAACCCAGCGAGTTCAATTAAAAATAAATTACAAACTAGATAAGTACTTAGATTTTAATTTTTTTTTTTCAATTCTACTAACAAGTTTCTAGAGAACCGGTAGAATTTACTTTACAATTTCAACTTGGAAGAAACATTTTAGGTATCGAAAAAACGATGCAATTTTAGTAAATACTGTAAACAATAATTCTGTAAGCAATAAATAAACAAAATTCCTCTTTTAACATCGGTGCGATCTTCTAGTGGTTTTACACCCTGTTACAATAACCAATGATATATCAGATTGATGCACAAGTTCCTAACGCTTTTTGCTTCCAAGGTAAGAGTGCTTTAGAAACAAAGGCTATAGCCGGGCAAGCATGGGGAAATGGCCCTTACACCGATTTGGCTCATTTTTTTAGATATTCCTTTCAAAGCACCATTATATTTTCCAAAATATTAGATCCTAAATGTTGATAGTTTCTTAGAAAAAAATTATTTTCGAAATTTAGAAAAGAATTTTTTTCTCAGAAAGTATTATTGAAAATTGAATGATTTTGGAATATGTTATATAGGTACTTAAGACCTATAAGTGGTATTTTTTTTGTGGTATTAGCTCCACATCAAATAGGAAAAAAACGGGAAAAAAGTTTTCAAAAATTAAAAAAATTAAATTTTGGCCGTACAACAATCACCAAATTTTTGTCAAATATTCTTTTTATATGCCCTTATAACATATATTAATTTCAAAATTTTACGAAGGGTATAACATATTGATATTTATAAAAGTTCTTACCTATAGATGCACCGGCCAGCATCGATTGTCGTAATAATAATTTAATAAAGAAATAGAAAATACCATTTAATTATAATTATATAACTAATTATTTAAGTAACTAATGGTTTTTTTACATACACATACACAATTAATTTGTAATAGTACAAGAATTGAAATGGCAACTGTAAAAAGTTAAAATGCAATAAACTGAACAGAAACAGAAACGATATATCTTTACTGCTGTGGTTTTTTAAATTGTTGAATTGTTTCAAAAATCAAATTGAATTTTAAATTTCAAATAGACATCACCGGTAATTTTATTAATTAATTATATTGGTAATTCTACATAATAAAAATTGAGTGTTATTATTTAATACTTTAATCTCAATCAGTCAGTAATATACTATTTATTTGTAAAGGGAACAAAATTCAACGAAAAGCTTTAAATAATCATAAATTGGAGTTTTTCTCAAAAAGAAATTGTATGTGTTAAATGACCCTCCTCTAAACCGTGAATAACAATTTCTTGTTGTATTCGCAGTTGATTTTCAAGTGTGCATATTATAATAACGAGCGACCTGGATATTACAGTTAACAACGCATCCTTTAATTTACCATTATTTTGCTTAAGAACTTTTCTTCATTTTTCAGCCTATTTTTAATATTATGGTATCAACAATTCAATTCATAAAATTTAATCAATTTTTTAAATTAAAATTAAAAAGTTAACCTTCTCATCATTTAATACGAATTTTAATTTAATATGACATAAATATAACGCGAAATTCGAAAGGATCTATATGAGATCAGAAAATCAACTATGAAATAGAAAACCTTTCGCAAAATATGCAGTAGAAAATATTGCCAATTCACAAATGATAATATCTGAAAAATAGTTGGTGTAATTGGCTCTAGGTTATCAATAAATCAATAAACTTCCCGAAAGAGAGAAATATTTTGTAATATAAAAACACGAAACTTAATTATTATTTATTACAATTAAAATAGAAATTTGTATAAATTTAATAGATTCAATTTAAAATATTCATATTAATATACACACACATGCATTTTTAAAAAAATTAGTATTACATCCTTATTTTACACGACTGTCACATTTACAAACTATTTATGATTCATTTACACTACGTTAATAGAAAATGTTATTAATTTTACGACTGTAATTTGTTTCTATTCTGGTAGAATTATGCACACATATAATTTTAAGGTGTGTTTTATGTTAAAGCGTCGTAAACTTCAATCTAACGGCACTACTTAACAATCTGTTTGGTCGCCTGTTTATTGTGACACACCTATAATTTTTTATTACTATCCTATCTTCTCTTATGTACCAATAATTTAACATAAGAAAAATTTTACCAGAAGTTATTCTATATTATCTATCTCTGTACGTACAATCAGATACAATACACATACATAGTATAAATCAGACCAACAGCTAAACTATATTTTTATGGAGGAAACAAGGACAAAATTAAATAGTATTTACTTCTTCGATGTACAAAGGGGGTCGGTCATTGAGTTTCTCTGTATGTTTGTGCTCGCTTCTTTTGACACCTTTAATTGGTGTTTACAAAAATTACATAATGCAGAGATTTTCATTTTTGCTCATATATTAAATTTCCTATATGTCTGATTTAAAAATTCAAATAACTAATGCTATAAATATAGCTACTAATTATTTTTTTAAATATTGTAAATTTTGTTTCTCAAATTAATTATACCACTAACTCCAAAATTTAATATGTACCTATTAGATAGATGCACATTAATATTATACTGGAGTTACAATAAATTATAGGTAGATAACTTTTTTTATTACTTACTACATCATGTAAACTTTTTATTGAAAACTAATTATGATTGAATAATATATTTCTCGTGATAAATTGAATACTGCAGGCAAGTATTTTAATATTATTAAGTTTCTTATCTCTACTCGTACATTAAGTACAAGTTTAAATTATGTGCCAACTAGCGAACTGATGTTTTTCCATTTGCAATAAACTGAAGGGTCTCAAGAGGTAGAGACTACCTAGTACCTAATATAATATAACGAATATTACCACGAAAGCTATGTTTAAAATAAGACAAAATTGTAATACGTAGGTGTGTTCTGTCTAATCTAGAACCAGTAAAAAGAAAAACAATTTCATACAAAAAAACATTAAATTATAGATAAATAATTTACTTCTCAAACACCACGATACAACCGAATCCACTTAATAAATTTGGTAAATCGCGATAGAAGTAAACTTACTATATAATTAATAAACTTAATAATGTTAAAAAATCAACCTGTAGAACCAGTCGTGAGCAAATCTAATTGGAAAGGAAGCAAAACAAATACATACAATCAATTGCCTTATTTATAGAAATAATTTCTACACCACGCTTCAAGAATATTTATTTTGAATCATTAATGCACAAATTCAATAATAAAAATGTAAATGTTGATTCAATTTATCAACTATTAAGTCACTTTACTGCTTCGATTAATTTTGAAATAAGTTTTTATTAAAAGAGGTACAGTTGCCTAAGCACTTTTGGAGAGCAAATACATATTTAGAAGCTTTCTAAATCACAAACACTAATAAATTTGTTATTTCTATTCGTTGGTTTTCTCGGTTTACATCATAGTGCAATTATGTGTTATATAGGTTATACATCATCAGGTTATATCTATCAAATTTGTATGTTGCAGGATCATCAACAAACGGTGTCCTACAAAGATTCAGTGTTATTCGAACTCAAAATAATGGCGTTGTGAGAATAGAAATACATATGTCGAAATCGTTCAATTTAGCTACCGGGAAATCTCAAATATGTGGTGCAAATTTTCATCTTGACGATTATAAATAACCTATATTATAATCGATGGATATGTTAATTAGGTTAAATCAATACCAATATCAATATTTTATAAAAATCTTAAAAATGCACTATTGACCTGCAATAATATGATAAAACAAAGCTCTACTCAGGCAGCACATGTACTACATATTGCTATGTTTATTCTTGCCCATGACACTAAAATCTTGAATTATCCATAGTTCGGGTAAAATTCATGTACATCGACTTTGGTCGAAACCATTGGGTTAAATAGGGAAATCATCTTAGAATTATTTTTAGCAAATTTCTTTCCAAGTCTTCATTGGGGGAGATTCAACTGAAAATAAAATGTTTATTAATTTATAAAGTAAATTTAGGCAACGTACCAGATATTTGTTATCAGAGAACCTTCAGCTACGTTTGGTCTGGCATTGCAAGTTTTGTTATGGTTAGAGTCAATCTGGACATTCCAATATTGCAAAGTTGGATTGTTTCCGCCATAAAAAAATCGTTGTGCTGAAAATTGAAAATATTAAACATGCTGGAGTGAAAATTGTATAAAATTTGTGTTTATTATTGTTAGGTTAAGAATAGATTTAAGTGGTTACATTTTTGGACGATTTATATTGACCAAAATATTATAAAGGTGCGACGAAAGACGATTAGGTTCGCGAGTGTTCACGGGTTTGTGAAAAATTAGGATTTTTGTGGTGCAAATGCGTGTAAGAAAAACGGTTGCATCGGAATTTAACAAAAAGTCGTTTGGACTTACGAAAGAAGAGTCAAACGAGAAATGGAAAACATCATCGGAAAGAGCAGGAAATTCTCTTTAATTTAGGACAATTTGAAGATCCGATGATGAAAATTAAGAGTATAAGAAGAGATTCCATCCGAGAATGTGGACGGATCTGGACAATTTGAACTTTTTAATTGAAACTGGAGTCCGACCGAAAACATTTAGGATAGGAAAATTTATACCAAAAGATGCAGGATTAAAAGTTAATGACTTTAGATAACTTTTAATCTCAAGAAAATTGTGTTGGTGGATACACCAAGTGAAATTAAGTACTTTAGTTAGTACAGAAACGCAAAATTTTGGCATCCTATAGAACCGCGAATTATCATTGGCCGGCGCGAAGATCATCCACCACCCTAAATTTTAAATGTGATTTAGTGGATTTTTATTGGTAAATGGCATTATCGATGGACATTGGTCAATCAGCCATAAAACGAATAATTTGGCCCGGATTCTGTATAAAAGGAGGTGCGTTTGTAAAAATAGAAGAGTTCGTTTCCAATTTTGGGATTGATTGCTGCGGGAGCTTCTGCCCGACAAATCAGCAAATTTTAATAAAGTATTTTTCTGTGATAGAAAAATTTTGAAAAGTAATTTTCGGTGTTAGAAAAATTTGAAATTTTTTTGATAATTAAAAATTAATTTAATTATTATACTTAATAATTGATAATTAAAAATTAATTTAATTATTCATGTAGTAAAATTATAATTTTCGAGCAATGGCAATTTAAATAAAATAATTACAAAAATTATTTACTATGAAAATTTACTTTCAACAACCAACAATTCTTCAAAGAAGAAGACGTTAGTGGAGAAGATATAGTCAACTATAATTTCAAAAGGATTACGTGCAAATTTACCTGTTGGTTATGTGATAGTACCGTCCTGAAATTTAAGTGATTAGGTTGTGTTGTGTTGAAAGGATTACATAAGAAGAATATAAAAGGTAGATAAAACAATTTTGATTGTAAAAATGTTGTGTTTTCTTTTTAGGTAAAAATGTTTTTTTAGTTTAAGTTTTAAAAATATGTGGGGTTAGGTTTATGTTTTTGTTTAATTGTAAAAAAATTGTACTTACGTGTGTTATACAATTAAACCAGATGACAGAAATTTATAGTATTTCAATTCACTCCACAGCACAACGTTTATAATTTGTTTTCAGAAAAGTTTTTAAGACTGTCACGAAATTTGCACAGGTACATTTGGCGAGATGATAACGAGTATTGCTGGTTGCTAACTTACTTTCATAATCATAGTAATGGTATGTTCAGTGGCGTGTACATGATAAGTAAGATAGGTAGGTCTGCTATAGTTTAGTTTTTTATTATTGTTATCAATAAATGATAACTGGCGCCGGGCAATTTTAGGAGACCATCGTAGCTTATTTGTAGCGTATCACAGCAATATATATCGATAAGATATCCAATGTATATCTTTTGTGGATATTTATAATATCTCTTAAATTATCAGGAGCTATATTCTCAATCTCATTCGAGTTTCTTCGCATACGAATCATTATGCAAAAGTGACGTATTTGCATATGCGAATCAAGTCGTATGAGTTTGAGAATAGGGCCCCGTAGATTTGCAGTAGACATTCAAATGTCCACCTATACGAATGGTATTAATGGATATCTAATATACATTACATTATTGTATATTTCAAGTTCAACATAGTATATACGGCTGTAAGAGGAAAAATATCAGTCACCATTAAATAATTTATGTTTTATATAATTTATTTTCAAAATTCTACAGAAATTTAAATAATTGCTAGCTGTTCATGACATTCACATGATTAATTCTATATATTTTTCCGTACTTTCATAGAGATGTCATACAAGATTATGCAATGTTACAAATTATTTTAATTTTATAGAATTCTGAAAATAAATAATTATAAATTATTAAAGTATTAAAATAAAGTAAAGTACTTTAAAGTAAACCAAAAAAATTAAAGTAACCAAATATTACTCTTAAGAATTTTCAATTTCTTTCTCATTTTTAAGACGTTAAATTTATTTAAGTTTTTTTAATAATAATGTCCTATACAATACAGTTACATATTATTATTAACTGGAAAATTTAAAAATATTAAAATGCATGTTGGTAAATTTCCAATATAAATTCAAAAGTTTTCAAATTATTAAATGTAAAATAATAATGTTAAAAACGTATAAGTGGTATTTCCGAGTGGTTTGGAAATAAACAAACCACATTAGTTTAAAATGAGCTTACGTTTATAAAATTATATACGAGGTGAGTTTTTAAAGTTCGCGGAACGGATCAGAAAGAAACATAAATATTCTTTATTTTTAGAATCTTATTTTTAATGTAATCTTCTCGAACTAAATCAATCTACTTACTACTTTTATGAATTAATTTCGTAATCTTTCAAAAAAGTAATTTTTATGTTTACTTGTAAAATGCTAGTTTACTGCTAACTGGAGCATATTCATCGCTGTCGAAATGCCTTCAACTAAGTTTTTTTTTCTTTGGAATATGTAATAATCACTTGGTATCCAAACTCAACTGTAGAGTGAATGAATAATTTCTTCGAAACCGCATGATGTAATAGCATTCATCGCAATTTTTGCTTTGTGACAGGTGCATTGTTTTGCAGTAAAAGTACGCTTTTTGTCATTTTTTCTCTTCATTTTGATATAATTACAACTTATAATCAATATAAAATACCAGCATAATATGCGGCTGTTATAGTGGTACCTTCATTTTTATAATCAATTAAAAGAATTCTATCAGAATCCCACAAAAATGGTTGCTATTACTTTTTTAGTAGAAAGCACAACTTGATGTGTCATTAGTGCTGGACTACTCTTTAAATACCGGTGTACCGTCAATTCCTCGCGGTCAATTCATCGCGCGTCAATTCGTCGCCTGCGTCAATTCATCGCGTGCGTCAATTTGTCGCGTGCGTCAATTCGTCGCGTGCGTCAATTCGTCGCGTGCGTCAATTCGTCGCGTGCGAAAAGTCATCACCCGCGACATAATTCATCGCCTACAACCCCGGGTGGGTCTTGGCTGACTTTACAATTGCCCTCCATACGTCTCTATTTAACATCAAGTTTAGTGCTTCATGGTATTGTAAGCCTAGTGTTTCCAGATCTGATAGGATATTGTCTTTCCATCTTGTTCTTGGTCGTCCCACCGGTCTCTTTCCAACTAGATATCAAGGTAGGATATATCATTGACCACAATTTGAAAGTACAAAATATAGGGAAATACAGGAAAAACTTCAGTATTTTATTAATTTGCCTATAACTTTCATAACGTCTCCCTGTTACAACTCACGGGTGACGTCACTATGCAAAGTTGGACGCTTTTAGGTCACTTAGATATCCTACCTTAGTAGTTATTATACCATGGTTAATAGTAGTAGTAGTAAACATATTTACTGATTATTTATTATATAAATACTATCAGTATCTGTAATATAAAGAGCTTTTGTATTATCAAAAAAATATAAAACCAATAGTGTCTTTTATTACTTTGTACTTTAATCGTTTTGAATTACCACGCGCGATAAATTATTTTAGGCGATGAATTATGTCGCGGGTGATGACTTTTCGCACGCGACGAATTGACGCACGCGACGAATTGAGACACGCAATGAATTGACGCAGGCGATGAATTGACGCAGGCGATGATTTGACGCAGGCGAAGAATTGACGCAGGCGAGGAATTGACGCAGGCGACGAATTGACGCGCGATGAATTGACCGCGAGGAATTGACGTAGATTCTTAAATACCAGTGCCTAGACTTCTAATTCGATTCAGGATCATAAAAATGTATCTAAGATTCTATTCTTGGGACAATACGGTTAATAATATCTGTTGGATCATTACCACACATAAGTTAAAAAATCTTTTTGTGATTATTAAAGAAGTTATTGGGTAGTCTAAATCCAGATTCAAGAAAAATACCTTGAATTTCAGGGGGTTTTTGTTTTTATTATAAACTTTTGGCAAAAAATGGTCTTAACCAAATATGCATAAAATTCATTTCTCCATACTTTTGGTAATCTTCATTTTCTGTGTTTGATTACTATTTTTCGACTTTAACCTGAAAAAAGCTTAAAACCCAATTCCATCTGAAATTTAAAACGGCTGGCTAGCGTGACTAAAAAATATTTAAAAAAAAAATTGTAGAATAGACAGTGGTCGAAGTGAGGGGGTATGCAGGGGTATGGCATACCACCACTTTTTTTAAATTTCAGAAACGCACCCAGGGCCGGCCTTACCATATTTGCGAACGGTGCCTTTGCACAGGGCGGCATATTTTTGAAGCGGAAAGTTTTCGTATTTTCGCATGTGAAATTTTGGGTATTATTTTATATCTTTGTTGTTTCTGTTTATTCGGACGCCCCGTTTATTTTTCCATCATCTATCCAACAGTTCCAATATTTTATTCCTTTGAAGGCCATGAAATGACGGCCACGCCCCTTTAAAAAAAATTTTGCTTGCGGAGCACATATATAGTAAGTTATAATTTTTTACGTTTTTTTTATAAATATTTACGATTTTTCCTACTTTTTTCTTTTGGCCATTGGTAATTGCTTTGATGTGTGATACAATTTAGACTTGACGATTAATATTGGCAAAACATATTTGGAATCTGTCACGTAACCGATCCCAGGAATTGAACTTTTTCCTACAGACTATTGGAAAGAGGACAATGTGCTGAACATTTAAAAAATAATTATTCGGATTATCCATTAGTTTTCGAGAAAACGACATTTAAAAATCAAAATTTTCCTTGCATTTTAGATAGGAATATTTTATGAACAGTTTTTATTTCGACAAATTTGTGACTTGTGATTTTCCGAGGTAGCTTTCGTGAAAACTGACACTCTTCTGCATATATATTATACTGCATAAATATTGTAATACTGCATAAATATTCGAAATATTTATGAATTGCCCGGATAATATTAATAACAAAATTAAGAATCATATTGTCGAAGTTTGAAATAACTGGTAATGAAATAACATTCAAAACTCTCACCTTCTAGGATTTAAAATTACCGGGAATAAAATTACAAGGTAGAGTCAAACAAAAAAAAATAACCGAAAGTGAAGTTATTTCCACTTTTTGTAATTTTTTATTTGAAGACTGAAAATGATATTTAAAAAATTTTTTTCAGCAATTTATTGTTTAATAAAAAAAGTATCTACTCTTTAATAAAAAAAGTAATAAATGTTTCTTTTATAAGTAGGCACTGTGGAAGCATTAATTATTTAAATGTGTTTACAGTTTTGTAATTTATACATTCTTATAAATTGTGTGACTATAAATCGGAAATAACCGATTGACTATTAAGAGTCTATTAAAAATTAAGTAAATTAAAATGTCACTACAAAAATATTTATGGGCACGCAATTAATACTTTTATTTCGCAAGTATTGTAGATAATTAATACTTTTGACACTTGAATTGAAAATAATAATATATTTTCTAACAGGTTCAATTTATACGGTGTGCCGCAGAATCTAGTACACATCTAGAGGTAAATTAGTAAAAATATTATTTAGATACATTAATATTTTAATATTTAACCGTATTTGTAGAAAAATTAATTTTAAGTTTCATTTCGACAATTTAAAAAAAATGCGCTATGGCTGCAACTAAAGGGATATTTGAATTTAAGTAAAGTGGCTTTTAAAAACATATTTAATAAAAATTTTGTTACCAAAAGTTGTACGGAATTCTAACTTTAACCACCAAGTTATATGCAAAATATAGATCGGTCTACTTTAAAATTAAGTTTTTCATAATATCGCAAGTTTGAGGTAACACAAAAATTATCAATTATTAGATGGTTTGGTTTTAGCCATTAGAACAAGCGATTGCAAGTTCCATCGATCGGTCAAATCTTTTTTAATCAGATACTACATATGTATCGATAGTCAATTAAGGCTATTATTAATCTACCAAGCCTTTCCAAGCTTTCATTATTTTTTGGAAGTGGAATTTTATTCAAGTTGTGCGAAAATTTTGTGATTTAGTCTTCACTATTATTTTAGAATAGTTATTACACAGTTCCAGGCAAGCTATATCGCTGAGATTTTATATAGTAGCTGTGTATTCTAGATTATACCTGCAGACTGAAAAAGCTAAGGGGTGATTATAAAACTTAACAAAAATATATTGAAACTAAGTCTAAATAAAACTAACTAGATTCACGCATTTATAAAAAAATTAGAACATTTTCGTTTGCAATTTTAGCAAAATTAGTTCATTTTCCTGGTGATACAGGCAAAAACTTTGAATATGAATTCAAATTTCATTGCCTTTAAAACTTTAGATTTCATAATCGGCCTACGGCCTTGCTCATGTTCGGCCTAGCCATAGCATGCTTTCATGTTTACTAAATTAGAACGTATTAATTTACGAAACCACTTACAAATAATTAATAATAAAAAATTAAAAAGTTGTTGTCGAAGCGAAATTTCCTTTTAACGAAAATGTTTTATAAGAATCCAGTTGGAACACAAGTGCAGTGGTTAAAAAGTTGGCATTTCCTTCAAGTTTTGGATTAAATTTTGTTTGTTTATGATGAACACTTTTTCAATTTCGCATTTTATAAATTATTACATTTTTTACAAAATTTCTACCAACTATTCTGCAGCCTGATTTTGTAAAAATCATTGCACACAACTTTTTATGCATATAATATGCGTGTTGGTTGTTTCCCACCCAAGCTAATGGTCGATCCCCAACTGCGAAGACAAATGTGATGTGATATTTTTGTATTTTCAACATTCGTATTTTATAATTCTATTATTAGAAGTTTTTCTACACGCAATTAAGGGTATTCAACACGCAACAGGACTTTTTGTAACTTCGCTTAAAGGCATTAAAAAATTCTAATACATTTAATGTGTCTCTTATTAAGATATTATGTTAGATATAATTTTATGTATTTACTAACATTTCACGACTGCATTAGATGAATTACTTAAGTTGTGTAAGTTATACACATAAATTATTAATACCTACCTATAACACCTTAAAATATAAATTCAATAATAAATTATAAAATTCTTGAAATCCAATTTGTAACCTGTTGAATAAAATTTATTATAACAGTGGCGATTTAAACTGAATTTATATAATTAATTGCTTGTATCGAACATGCTTCCTATTTGCATGTACAGAATATGAAAGCTAGCCATAGCTAATTCTATAAAGGTTCTTAGAAATATCTACAATCTATTAAAAATTCGCCATTTCTATAACAAAAAAAACATTTCTTAATAATCATAAACTTTTTTATATTATAGGTAATCATAAATACTTTTTCGATATACATAATATGTATTATACAGATATATACTATTGAAAAAACTAGAAAAATTTTGTAGGTGAAAATTTCTCTAAATAGACCAAGACATTAATTACGATAGAGTATTCTCGTCTGTTTTAAAGTCTATCTACGAATTTTCATTTTAAAAATACATGCACGTATTTGAATTTTTAAAAACACATCGAAATTTTAATTAAAAAGAATTTTTTGCCAAATTTTGCTCTTCTAATTCTACTGCTTCTACAACAAAACTATCAAATCTCGAATTTCACGTTGATTCGTTTGTGAATTTCATATGTGATTCACCACACATAGATTATAATTAGTATGTTGTACAAATTTTCTTCTTTCAAGTATCTTTGCATTCTACTAACTTATCATTTCTTTTTTTTTAAATCTACACTATTTCACTGGAGTTTTCTTTGCTTTCCAGCTAATTTCTAATTTTCTATTCTATATTTAAAAAAAATTATATAGCCAGTTTGTACAATAAGCTCCTAATTTTAACTTTTTAATCAATTATATTAATTATTTTCGTGTATATCCGGGTTTAACTTAATTTCAAATTAAACTTTTAATTAGTGTTATTTGTTTTATTGAATTTTGAGAGCTACATTTCACCATCTTGACTTTAGAACAACTTTTACAATCAAGCCGATGAATTAACTCGAATCAAAATGTCAAGAAATTAATATATATTATTATTATACGTATAATATAAATTGATATAATTTACTGCAATCAAAACTGTTTGAAATAAAGAATTCTTAAAAATTTTTAAATAATTTTAGAGAATTTTGTAAAAATGTTCTAGAATTTTTGGAGTGACTCCAAGTCTCATAATACCAACGCAAAGAAAAAGATTTTGTATTGCACGCTCTGACATATGCATGTAAACCTCATCGCGTCATAGATATGATACCAAAAACTTTTATATACCTGTCACTTTATAGTTCTTAAAAATTTATCATTAAAATTTAAACTTTTAAGGTTTAAAAGGATTAAAAGGTTTAATAGGATTAAGAAACCTTTAATTTCTGTTCATCGTCATTCAAAAGTTATTCTCGGAGTTACCCAATAAATCCCAATAAAATTATTGGTAATTAAATAATAGTCACAGTCTGTAATATCTCTAACTCATTTTATTTTGTTTCTGTTTAGATATTAAAAATTAAATTTTAAAGAAACAATTAAATACATTAATTATTGCAAACTGTTGTTGCGATAATTATTTTACTATACTATAAAAGAGTTTCTCGTAATTTCTTAACAAATCGCAATTATACACACATTAATCTTTGTTCTGGTAAAATAAAATTTCAAATAAGTTATCTTTCTCATTTTACTCGGTTGACAATCGTTCACCATAAAAAGTGAAGAAAAATTATAAAGTGTTCCAAACAAACAGATACTTTTTCAAAAATCAAGTTGTAGCATTACCTTTGCTAATGGCGGCATGCCTCCAACCTATTTTAAGAGAAGGCGCTGACCAAACGTCAATTAATTAATTATTAAAATAATAAAAGAATCGTGAACCTACGCGAACGAGTTGTGGTTGTATTTTTGCAAAATTGTTACCAGAAAAACGTTTTTGATATTGGCTAAAGTCCAATTAATATTTATATGGAATAGTTGTGAACCATTAGATTATAAAAATAATTCTAAAAAGTGAAAAATTACAAAATTATTTATATTTGGAACATTATATTTTTTTATAATGTTGAAGATTTTTTTGGAAAATTATAATATATAAAATTTTGGTTGTCTGGTGCTGGGAAGATTGGTGGTCTAGGCGCGACAGTTTAGTTTGGAGCCCAAGATTTTGTTAAAATCGCAAGAGCCGAAGATTTTTTGTTTTATAAGGTTAACAACAATTCACAAAGCTGCTGCAGTCTGCCTGCAATTTTGTTGCATTTCAATCGTTAGAGACTGGGTAGTAGTTGGTATCCAATTTATCAAGTGTATTTCGGTTTGCTTAATGTTTTCAGATCTCTCCATATAGTTAGCCGCAGAATCGAAAGCATTAAGTCTATCCAAAGGAAATCTGGTAGCTGCTGGTTTACCGGACGAAGGCGTTCTGCGTGTAGATATTGTTGGGTACGATTGTGGAGGGGTAAGTTACGTTATCTTATCGAAATTCCGTTTGATATTTTGTATATTATGAAGTTGCTACTTGCGTATTGAAAAATATTCAAGTGGTACCTACCTTTGTGTCTTTCCTTGATTTGCAGCATTTTTGCTGGTAGATTTAGCTATACGGTTTTGTGAATTAAGTTTTTAACCAACTGAGTCTTCAACTCTTTTCTTTATTAGTTTTTTTTGTAGAATCCCCTCAGGGTTTTTGTTTGATTATTTTTATTTGTTACTGTTATTTTTATACGTTACGTGTTGTTTCTATTTTTTTCTATTCTTTGTCAATTAAATAAAATTTCTTTTCTTGTACTCGTTGGGTTTTATTTAGTTGACTGGCGTCCAGCGGCAACTCCATTTTCATTTTCAGGTGGTTGTCATACAGTGGCTCCTAAGAATCCACGATACGTGCAAACGGACCCTGCTCTCGATCTGTGGATCGAAAAGATCATAGTATAGCTGTGGGGTTTACCATCTACCGACGTAAAAGGGCATCTGAGCACCGAAGGGTGTTACAAAGTTTAGATTTTTAGTTGGACGGCACCACTTTCCACCGATGGTTGAAAAATACGAAAACTATTGTCATCTAGATCTCGAAAACGGTGGGACCAAGTAAAAAAATATATAGAAACTAAAATGTAGATAATAAAATTTACAAAATAAAATGTCTATTCATTGTTTTATTTTGTCCCACCCCCACCCATATACTACATAATATATAAGAAACGTTTGAGAAAATGTTTAGTTTTTATTTCTTAGTAATAAAATTTGCATAAAATTTACTCCGTATTAACACGTGCGTGAACCTGACTCCCCTTTTATCAAAAAATTAATTTTTTTTGTTGTTCTCGATTGTTCTTCATTTATTCTCAATTGTTCTGATATTTTTTTTTAATTTACCAAAGAATATAAAAAAAATCGCAAAAAACTTTTTTTTCTGCCAGCTCCCCCTTTTTCGAAAATTAAACTTTTTTTGATTGTTCTCGATTGTTCTTGATTTGTTCTCAATTGTTCTGTAAAAATAAAATTTTTAAAACTAATAACAACCGCGGAAATCACGAAATAAGATTTCGCGCCAGCTCCTCTTTTTCCAAAATTAAAATTTTTTTTTATTGTTCTGGATTGTTCTCGATTTGTTCCCAATTGTTCTGTAAAAATAAAATTTCTAAATGTAATACTGACTACGAAAATCGCGAAATGAAATTTAGGCTCCATCTCATTTTCTTGTTAATTACAATTTTCTTTCTTTGCTGCTCTAGATTGTTTTTCATATTTTCTCAAGTGTCCTGTTACTTACCTTAATACTCCTGTACTCTATTTTATAGTTTGGTAAATTATTAGAACCACAGCCGTGGGTTGGTGGGATCGCTGGTTGAGTTACAGTGTGGAAATTTTGAGGTCAAATCTCGGACTTGACAGAATTTCTTAACTCGGCCTTTCGGTGTGCATCAACACGTTGTGGCCTCAACATCTGAGGTAGCATAATGGGGCCCGATATGTGACTTGAGTGCATGCAAGCTTCGGCCTGCCCCCAACTTCTAATCCTAATTCTCCTAAATTATTAGAATAGGTTTAACTGCAAGTTTTGCAATAAGTAATATTCGGGGCAGTTTCTACCCCCAGGGCCCCTGTTTAAATTGTTGCCGCTTATAGGTGGTAGTAGCCTACAGATAGGTGAATATATGGTGTGAGTTGAAAACAAGAGTATGCGTGAATTTGGAGAAATAAATGGTTTCGTAGCCGGTGATTTGATCCTCAGTAAATTGGTCGCATTTAATTTTTGATCCCGGTAAAAAGATTCCCTGGTAATTTCACCCCCGGTAGTTTGATCACCGGTAATATGGTCCCCTGGTAATTTCGTTCCCGGTAATTTCACATCCGGTATTTTTACCCCCGGTAATTTCACTCCTTGATAATTAGATCCCCAGTAATTTGATCACAAGGTGATTTCATCTCCAGGTAATATGGTCAATTTTACTAAAATTTTAAAA
Organism: Cantharis rufa; assembly: GCA_947369205.1. Lineage (NCBI taxonomy): Eukaryota > Metazoa > Arthropoda > Insecta > Coleoptera > Cantharidae > Cantharis > Cantharis rufa. Next base: position 37,196,530 of record OX376303.1, read on the forward strand.
GTGGTGAACTGGGCCAAAAGGAAATTTTACTAAAATTTTGGAAATGAATTTTCAAGCAAGCTAAATTAAAGAAATATTTTTTTTGGGTAGTTAAAAAATGATTTATTTTTTTTATGGTAAAAAAACAATTATTTTGTTCAAGAACTGCATTTATTTCATAGTTTACCTCATAATATAGAATAAAGTGTCTACGATAATAATAAATTATTGTTTGCGATGAAATTGATTTAAACAATAATAAATTATTAAAAATGTGAATTACTGCGCATGCGCAACTGTCTAAATAATATTCTTTCTATGGTACGTTCGGGTGTAATCGGAAAAATTTGTCGTTGAGTTTAGTTGCTGTTCTCACGCGGGTTCGATTCCCAGCCCTAACGCCACCTTGCGTTTAAAATATTAACTACGTTAGACGGTATACCTTGCATACCTTGCATAAGTTTTTTATGGTAGATACATGTGTTTCTTGGTTAATTTTGTGATATTATTACATAAAATCGTTTAATAATCATGAACATGTGTCCGTTTCTAATAGACAACAAATCATGCTATACCGCCTAAAGAAGCCATTTTGCCAAAACGGTGGCGCCCTTATCGGTAGGGTAAAATCCCAATAGTCACTAATAGTCTTATATAAGACGGCCCTGCATACTGCAAATATTATCATAATATCTTTCTAATACTTTACAAAATTATAAAATATAGTACAAGAGTATTAAGGTAAGTAACAGGACACTTGAGAAAATATGAAAAACAATCCAGAGCAGCAAAGAAAGAAAATTGTAATTAACAAGAAAATGAGATCGAGTCTAAATTTCATTTCGCGATTTTCGTAGTCAGTATTACATTTAGAAATTTTATTTTTACAGAACAATTGGGAACAAATCGAGAACAATCAAAAAAAATTTAAATTTTGAAAAAGGGGGAGCTGGCAGAAAAAAAGTTTTATGCGATTTTGTTTATATTCTTTGGTAAAATAAAAAGAAAATATCAGAACAATTGAGAACAAATGGAGAACAATCGACAACAACAAAAATAATTAATTTTTTAATAAAAGGGGAGCCAGATTCAAGCACGTCGTATTAACAGCTTCTCTGCAAAATTAACAACAAATTACAATTTATACTTTTGAATTGTAAATCACTGTAGTTGAAGGGGGGGCCTACTTGAATACAAGTACCATTTATTTCCAATCTAGTCGAAGTGGAAGACATTTAATATTGATTAATTTATCTAAAGAAAAGACAGAAGTAAAAAACCATATCGATGGCTTAAGTAGAAAACCACGTAACTCCAAAAATACCAGTTTTGAGATTTTGATGGAGAATGGTTGTTAATAGTATTACGCACCTACCCTGAAAACTCCTAAATCCCAAAAAATTATTTGGTCTTCTAATTAGCGAATAAAAAAACACGTTTACATACGTTGACATGCGCAAATTATATAGTTTTATGTCTCTCCTGTAAAAAACGCTTATTGGCTGTTACGTGGTTTTCTACTTAAGCCATCGATATATTTGTTTTGGTTGACGAGAACATTTAAAATGATGTTTGGGCCCTTATACGGACCGATAAGGGGCATTTATTAGCTTCAGCAAATTAGTAAATTCATTGCTGCAGTATATCTGAAATTTAATCTTAAAGAAAACCTTTTAATACGATTTATTAATTTTTATTCGCACCGTTCGATTCGCATGACTATTTATTGGCATAACTATTGTTTATTGTTTTAATTAAATTAGTTACGAGTTTTCTTCTTTAATAATATTAATACATCTAGCAATAATTTGTTAAAAGTGCGTAGTTGAGTGGTTTTCATTTTCTATGACAATGGGGCCACACCTAACATAACGTGACTTAATATATTAATATACATACACAGTCTGTCACCAACATGCAACTAGATACATCGTTTTCATTTTCCTAATATATATTATTTACATTAATGCATTTTATCCAATTTTAGATAGTATACATTTTTCAAATTTTTAGTGATTTAATATTACTTAACATTTAATTCATATCGAATTGCTCATGTACACTCTATCTACATAAATAATTTCACATTTGTATGTTGTTTCCGAGTTTGAAGTGAACATAAATCCTAACGTATTCTGTATGAACATTGCATTGTTCCATTGTGAAGAATCTTCTGAAGATGCCGCCCCTGTGCGTGTTTGTAATACCGCTTTATCTAAGAATATAATAGCTGGTCATTGATACTACAGAAAAAACTTATAATAACCAACAGGTTTATATAACTGGAATTACTGTTGATGTTAATGACAAAAAATTCGCATTAATTGATTACACGATCGGTAGGTCTCACCAAGTTTCAACATTAAAATTATCAAGAAACAACACTTTACAAGTAGATGGTACTATTAGAAAATTATGTTAGTCACATCTGTATAAAGTAAAAATAGTTTTATTTATTTACGTGCAGCATGAATATAAAAATCTGATGTCACCACCAGCACATGATTTTCTTTAACATAACAAAGAATACGGGGTGATTCCGAAAGGGTTCATATTTTCAAATACACACATAATTCTGTAAAATTATAACAATTAATAAACCATTAGTTATAAAATGATGCAAATATTTTAAATAAATAAACTATCCAGAAGGAGGTGAACTGGGAGTGGTATATGTATGCTCCAGGGTCTGGACTCTAGAGAGAAATTATTTGTTTGTTGGTATTATACCTACTACAACAACAATGGCCAGCCTAATAATTTATTAATAACTAAAAAGTATTTATTAATTTAATATTGTACTTATTACTCACGTCAGTGGTAAGTTTAGTTGAAATAAATTGATTGATCAAGCGATAATTGATAATAAATAATACTATTACTCATTGCAAATTCTGCAACATAAATTTTTTTACATACATGTTAGCTATCAAACTCAGGCAATCAACACAGTTTATTATGTTCACCATAAATAACTATAATGCAGCAGATACTTGCACTTCAAAGCCGATATTCGTTATGAAATTCATTTAGTTCATTAAACTTTTAACGTAAAATCATTACAGCTAATGAAAAGAATTTCAATAAATTCTAAATTTTTTATTACTTGATTGATTTTTGAAGACATTCCGTCATCGATTTCATTATGCAATACTATCCAATCACACCGCATCGCAGCGATGTACGGAACTAAAGTTATATAAAAATTGAATACATTGAGAGTTTGGTAAAATTCACATCATTTTCTTTTTTCTATCTTCTACAAATTATTATGTTTCTTTGTTCTTTTCATACACCTATTTAAAGCATACTATTAAATTTACTTCAAAATCTTAGGAAAAATCAATATTCCAATTTTTTTGTTACGTTGTAAATGTGTTTCTTGCATTTATTATTTAGCTATTTTGCTCTGTCTAATCTCTATCACCTGAACCAAATTCCAATAATATAATATATATCTCAAGGTAGGTATAAGGAAAAAATGAAAAACTAAAAAAAAATATTACGAAAGATAAAATTAGGTAATTTCTCATTAAAAATAGCATTGCGGTATCATTATGATTTCTGATGATATCATATTAAGTTGGAGTAATTTATTATACTTCATTACATTTAAAAGATTTTATACATTTTACTTCTGAAAAGTATTTAGTGCATTTTTTGAGTTTCTAAAATTGTTCAAGTTATTTATTAAGTTACACTACGTATACATACCTAATCAATCTAAATAATATATCTGATAATGAGTAATCTAATTTTCGGATCATAAAGATTCCAATGCAATAAAGCTATAGTGGTTAAAAAAAACAAGTTGGATACCTGGGAAAATTTCTAAAAAACATTTATATTTTAATTATTTTTACAAAAAATTAATTGATTTTAATGTTAATTGATAAAATTTTAATAAAATTGAATACAAATGAGATCAGTTACAAAAATTGAATTTAATCCCTCTTTACTACTCAAAAAAACAAGTTGGACACTAGGCTATAGCCGAATAAGGGGGTCAAAAGTTCCCTCTCACCAAATAGCTGGCGGACTTGGTTTCCAGTTTCGCCTTGACAAAAAAGCTATCCATACCAAATTTCAACCTTCTAGTTCTCCTGTCGCGGTAGTTATCGCGAAAAAACGCGATTTTCGCGTTTTATTTTGTATCTCCGCCAGTTCGTCGATTGCAGCTTTACCAAAATTCATGGTATCGTGTTTTCATCTGAGAAATGTGAAAAAAAATGTCCAGAGGTTCGGCACTGCATATCCGGCCTTTAAAAAATTCATAAAAATTTCAACTCGGTGTTTCCACTGGATTATCGCGAGGCACCAAGTTTCAATATTTTTTTTGCAAATGTCGATGATTTCCGCTTCATTTCCTGCAACGATCATGATTCTACTATTGGTGCGTCATGCTGAAAAAAATTGGAGAAATCTTTTGGAATTTTTTTAAATTCTTAGATCGGACCGAGGAAATTCTAAAACATATTTTCTAATGTACTGTGATCCCCTTCTTCCATCAGAATGTTTTCAGACCCAACAGTTAAGGATGCATAGGCTAAACATCATGTGTGAAAATTCTAGAAGAGTGAAACTGTTGAAAAGATCTAATAATTTAAAAAACCAGGAAAGAAGACACAAAAATGATGAACACATATGAAGGAACATTATCCCTCTATGTGATAAAAATCATGTCACTCTATTCGAAAAATCTGAAGTTAGATATCAACAATTTTTAAAAAAGAGAACCAACAAAAATACTGGGATTTGTCAGTTGATTTTATGGATAAGAAAAAAAGTTGTAATAAATTGCTGTAATAATATCCCTTCTACAAAAACTGCAATATTTGCAAATTCACTAACTTCACTAAATTCCCGCATATTTCGAGAAAATCATATTGTTGCTTTTTACAGTATGTCCTCCATACTTGTAGGACATACATAATTTGGTGATTGTTGATATTATTTACGCTATGCAAGATATTATGCCAAAATAATAAAACCTGCTGAAATCCTAACGGACTAATTTAAAAATACAAACATATCAGTGAAAATCATTAAAGGTGATAGTGATAACCATTAGTTACTCAAATGATTAGTTATATAATTATAATTAAATGGTATTTTCTATTTCTTTATTAAATTATTATTACAACAATCGATGCTGTCCGGTGTATCTAGGTAAGAACTTTTATAAATATCAATATGTTATACTCTTCGTAAAATTTTGAAATTAATATATGTTATAAGGGCATATAAAAGGAATATTTGACAAAAATTTGGTGATTGTTGTACGGCCAAAATTTAATTTTTTTAATTTTTGAAAACTTTTTTCCCGTTTTTTTCCTATTTGATGTGGAGCTAATACCACAAAAAAATTACCACTTATAAGTCTTAAGTACCTCTATAACATATTCCAAAATCATTCAATTTTCAATAATACTTTCTGAGAAAAAAATTCTTTTCTAAATTTCGAAAATAATTTTTTTCTAAGAAACTATCAACATTTAGGATCTAATATTTTGGAAAATGTAATGGTGCTTTGAAAGGAATATCTAAAAAAAATGAGCCAAATCGATGTAAGGGCCATTTCCCCATGCTAATTTCAACAAAATAGGAAAGCAAATGTATCATAGATAAACCGATCACATATCGACGATATCCAATCTATTCACCTTCCAAATTTCAATTAGGGTAAGGTTGCGCAAGTCGTACCCCCTAAGAAGAAATATATATAAAACGTAGCATCTACGAAAAAAATAAAAATTATGTGTGGTAATAATATCTTGTGTTGTCGTTACTAATATTTATTACAATAAAATTCCATATAGTCTACTCTCTTGGATAAAATTAATAATATTTATGAACACGAATTTAGTACGACTTAAGAAACCAGTATTCTAAGTCGTACCCATCTATAACTTAAGTCGTACATACATTTAAAATTGGACAATTATAATAAAACTTTTTTTTCTCAATTAATTTATGAATACAATTAATTACAATGATCACAAAAGATATTTTTTATTTCATCTTCTTGGTAACTCCTGCACATAAGTCGTGTATCCATCCCTTGCATTTTATTTTGTTGTCATTTTTTTATCCTTATAAAAGGTTATTATCCTTATTATAACATTTTATTATTTATTATATTTTATTATCCTTATTATAACGTCATGTTACCCAGGGCCGCGTAAAGGCGTTTGAGTACCCTAGGCATATTTTTTCTGCCGCCCCTTTAAAATTAAAATTTGAACTTATTATAACTGTATAATATTTATTAACAAAATATATAAACTCGGAGAACAAATTTATTTACTTAAACAGTAGACAGTTTTTTGTTCTTTGTTTATTTTTATTCTTTAATTTCTTGCATTACTATGTGGCACTTAAAAATTGTTTATGTTTTCTACATAATGAATATGATTTTTATATAAGAACAATTTACAATCAAGTTTCGATTTATGTTACATTTTTTATAAGAATTAATTAGTATTTTTGCCGCCCCTAAAAGACTGCCGCCCTAGGCAGCTGCTTTTCTTGCCTAATGGATAAATCGGCCCTGTAGGTACCACTTAAGACACCTCACAACTTATAATTTAAATGAACATAACCAAACATTGAATAAAGCTAACACGATTTTGTTTACAGTAAACAACTCCTAAAATGTTACTGGATGATTTAATACGATGCATGATTTTTTCAACAATATATTTGCAAGATAAACTGCCAAACAGGCAGTAAAAATTATAAGATTATTACGATAAACTTACTTGTTGAGCTGTTGCTTACTAACGGTATCGGCGGATGTAAAACAATATGGTTGACTAGGGAGTAACTCGTTTTGCCGGAAGGGGCGCAGTTGTTGTCATATTACGCATAATATTTAAAAGGTACGACTTAAGCGGTGGTACGACTAGCGCAACCTTACCCTACAATGCCTTCCACTTAAATTTTAAATCAATATTAATTTTCCGAATGATTCAAATCAATTATCTTTAATTCGCAAACCAAAATCCAATCTTGTCCAAAATCAATCCAACGCTGTCCAACTTTGAGACAAAGCAAATTTTTAAATAAATCAAAAAGTACTATGGTCCCAACCGTTATGGCGGCTCTCCCAACGGGAAAAGCCTCGTTCTCCACCACCACGTACACAACTTGTACAAATTTAAATAACATGTTCTAGAAAAGATATCAATTTAACAATAACAAACATGAAAAATCTAAGTTGAGTTTTAGAACACGACAGTATATACTAGTACAATGTCTATTGAAAGATTTGTTAATCTGCTGAGATTATTATAAATTTATAATACTTGCTTATTCATATTTTCACAAGCCAGAAGAATTAAATGTCTCAAATTGTGTGACATGTCTACATCAATGTTCTTTACACGTGTATAACAAAAGGTGTATTGTGTTACCATTTGGATTAGTAATCTTTATAAGTTTCTACCCTACGGGTTTAATTGTACGAAGCCGTAGGCGGTCACCTGATACACAATATTACTCAAGAAGACTATGTAGTATTTGCTTAAAATTATTTTAGAAACTTGAAAATGTTATTCAAATAAAGTGATGTAAAAATATATCAGACAACTTTGTAAGCGCAAATTATGTTAATCTCTAATCAACACATTTAAATAATATAATATGAAAGATGTTTGGTATACCTTTAAATATCTATAAATACGCGACATGTTAGTCTCATGTCAGTATCATTAGCAATGTTTATGATAAAACAAATCAAGCACTTTTTTAAAGATGCGGTGTGTGTCTAATATGAGGTTAATACACTTCAATTTGCATTAAAAATTGAAAAAATCGACTTTGTGGTTACTAAATCGATACTAATATTTATAAAAGACTAAATTTATTGTTTATTTATACCAATATTTATATTAAAGAAGGCTATTAGATGTAAATCATCCAAATACATTAAAAAACTAACTAAAATGACAGACAATGTTGCTACTTATAGTTATGTACATAAGATCTTGCACCAAAGAAGTCGAAATCGAAGAGATAATGAAATTGCAAAACTATGAGCATATCAGCAAGAAAAAAACAAAGAAATATAGGAAAAACAATAGATATCCCAAGTATATTTTCATAAATTTTATGACATTAAAAGAATTGTGAGTGTTGTACATAAAATTCTAACTTATATGTGAATGCAATGGCGGTGATATGAATAAGCAAATGTAAGCAATGCTTAGGGGCCCGGGACCATAAGGGGTCCTACTGTCCATAGATAAGGAAAAGTTTTAACAAGAAAATGGGGAGTCGAACCTACTTTCCTCATAAAACGGCAATCAAAAGTTAAAAAATATTTTGATGAATTAGCTTCTGATTTCCATTTTCAAAATCCATATGATTCGTTTAAAATTAATGTATTTTATTTTACATTGGACATTGTAATACAATGCCTTGAGATTCGTTTTGAGAGTTTTCGAAAATTAAAAGAAAATTTTGAATTCTTAGAACCTAGAATCATTTTAAAGATGAAAGAAATCGAAGCAGTTCAATGCTGTGATTTGCTTCAGAAAAAATATTGTGATGCTCTCAATAATAATCTCGCCATTCAGTTCAAAAATAATACTTTGTTTTTTAATGGCCCGATTAGTATATTTGCTTGCGGGCCCTAGCTACTCTTGCACCGCCACTGTGTGAATGTGAAATTTGATTGTTAATCGATGATTTTGACTAACAATAAGTTGTGGACATCTGGAATTAAAATTTAAATTTTAAGTTATTCCCGAGATAAACATAGATCAAAGCCAAAGTTGATTGAACTATTGGAAAACAATCAGCACAAGTCGTTTTGAATTGTGTAAAATTTTGAAATGGTATACAGAAAATGACGATTTTAATAAAGAAAAACTTGCAACTGCCTAGATCTATATTTAAAGGCACCATATTTTTCGAATCGCTCTAGAATTTTCTTTTAACTGTGTTAATTTCAACAAACATAAAATTACAAAGCTTAGTGCACGTGTGAAAAAATAGTGTTGGATAAAGAAGTCCAAGTATCTTAAAATTTCTCGATTATCAATAAATGAACCCATTGACAGTCGAATAAAGTATTGAAATTTTTACTTACCTATAATCAATGAGTGTATTGCCGTTTATTTCGAAGAATTATCTAGAGACCGTATTCAATGCACGCCACATGTAAATGCGTTACGTACCATCCCAGAAGTAAATTTTTAACCAATAAATTCAATAGTTTTAAACATTTTTTATTTAAAGTAGAAAATTCATAGATATGCACATAAATTAAATTTTATTGTACATTTTTTATTAAATGATTTTATGCACAATCCCTAAAACAGCATATTTTATTATAATTATATAATATTACACAATTATTATGAAAAAATTATTGTTTAAAATTATTAATTATGAACAATGTGGTCAGGGATGGTAGTTCAGGAGTTGGAAAGAATTGACTATTTAAATTTAAGTATCATTTGTAAAGCCATCATACAGCTAGTGATCCTGAGGAGAATTTAAAAATAATTTTAATTATATTTATATTATCATAATTATATTATATATTAAATTCAAAATATTTCAAAAGAAAGTGTTTGGGATATTATATGTAGGTATTATTTTTAATTATCAGAAATATCAAAAGCTTTTACTGCCTGTAATTACATCACGCTATATACCTATAGTGGGGGATACCACTATACCTAGTGGGGACATAAGTTCTATTACCTGTTAATGCCACTGTATCTAAATTGTAAATTAAAGGATTCCAAATTTTTTATATAGATTTAATTAAAATATTGTAAATAACTAATTAAAATTATATTCACTCAAAATTTCCCGCAAACGACACAGCGAGTCATCTATAAAGACACGCATGTTTTCCCTCGTTATCGACGCTGTTATCTTTACTAAATCATGTTTTAGCAGCTCAATTTTTTTACAGGCCTTACTGCAGACCATATCTTCGAGTATAGACCACAATTTATAACGCAGTGTGATTATTTGTCAGTAAATTTTCTTCAATATATAGGTGTGTAGCCTTTGCTCTGTGTCGATCTTTGCTGGAAAATTACCACCAAAATTACCACCACCACCAATTAGCACCAAAATTAATAGGTGTTTAGGATTATAATAGTCCAACGAAATTGGAAATATGAAAATAAAGTTCTTTAAAGTGGTTTGAAAATATTTGTTGCTAAGCTGTCAAATGATCACATCGCGTAGCCTCTGTACCTGCGCCTGATCAATATCAATAATGTTCACAAACTATCTTAAAAAATTATAAAGAAATTAATGGTACATTTCTCACAATGTTTTCCGATTGAATTTTATAGTAAATTTTCCGTACTATAAATTGGTAATTTTATTTTTTGGATTGAGTGAATAACTTGGCAGAAATAGAGAGTTAAAGTCGATTAGGGGGAAATCTTCGATAGTTTTTTATTAATTATAAATTAAGCCGGAAAAATTAAGCGGATACATTTTAATATGTTCATAATGGAACATTTAGCTATCGATTGGTATAACTTTCATTCCCTGAAGCGCAACTTTTGGGTTACCCTATATTCAAACTCCGCTTTGACTTGACTCTAAAACAACTTACCGTTACAGTGTGGGGTTCATAAAAGACAGAGAAAGAAAATTAAAACAAAAATAAAAAATTAATAATAGACAGGGAAAGAGAAAACCCACTCTATTTAAATTATAATATTAGGACCCATTGAGGATACACATATTAAAATTAAATATGTTGAACAGGATTTTGAGTCCGTTTTGTACACTGACCCCGTACAACTTAAAAGGCCTCAGCACAATATTAACAAAATTAAAGAGGATACAGAAAAAACTGAAGGAATCTGAATTGGTTTATAGGATTTCATGTCAATGATATATTATATTATACTAAAACTTCATTACGACAAGCGCAGTAAACTAATAAAAATCAATTTATATTTTTGAATTTCCAGCGAAGGTTTAAGAATTTTTCGTCAGAAAATTTATTAAAAGAAAAAATTGACAAAAGCGATAACCATCGCTGAAAGCTCAAAAATATAAATTGAATTTTATTAGTTTAATTAGCTTGTTGTATTGAAGTTTTAATTTAAATTATTATTCATTTTCACAAGTTAAGAATTTATATAATTAAAGTTTTCAGACTTCAAATCAGATAAATCTTGGATGTGAAAATTAACACACTTCCCTCTATCGAAGTGCGAGCCGAAATTTTGATAATGCATTCTTGCATACATTTAGGGTCACACATACATACATACACGAACATATTATTTACACGGTGACCTGTCAAAATAACACACATTGCTTATAAAGAATTTATAATGAAAACTATGTTTTTCTGGGTTAATTTTTTTATATTATATTAATTTTAATTAATAGGTAATTAATATTTTATAATATTTTTTAATGTTTTTTAATATTCTTTATTAATATTAATTATTTAACTATACTTATTAATATTTTGAATTACATTAAATCTTTTTTATCTTTTATATTTAAAATTTAAAATTTAAATTTTTTTATATATTTTATTAAATATTTACAGGTAGAAATGGTTAATCGATTCGTTCAATATTAATAATCTATATATAATATATATGGTACATTTTTCAAATACTAATAACAACTCTGAGAAGAGATTATACGATTTAGAAATTCAGTTAAATAGTATTTAAGTTAATGTGCGTTTTAAATAATTTTGGCCCCATGTGCGTTTCACAGTAAGTTTACATAGTAGTAATAGAGTAGGTTATAGTTAATAGAATAAACGTTAACCAGCAATAAATGTTTACTTACTTACCTACGTTATTACTGTGATTGACCATCTAGAAATAATTGTATAATATTGCAATATAAACTAATTTATTGCGGTGTTACAATTTATTTTATATAAATGAATTGATTTTTAATATCTACACACATATAAAGTTATGCACATATATTTACAAGTTACAAATTTGTATGTAATCTTACTTATATGGAAACTGTAATTTATTATTACAGCCAGCAACATCATGAGTATTATTAAGCTATTAATAATATTATATAAATTGTATTATTTTTAAGTATTTCCAGTATATTAAAAAAATAACGATTACAGTTAGTCAATCTTATGTCAAGTGGTAAAACCGGTAAAATGTGTTTTATAAGGTAGCATAAAGCCGAGGCGCCGCCAAATATTTTAATTAACAATAATAATTAATTACATAATAAAATATATAACTAGCGCCGCGCCAAGCGGGAATGCAAGAGGTGCACGACGCAAGAAATCCCATAGAAAGCAAAGGTCTGAAACAATTCAAAAAGAAAATAAATTATATACAATCCAGTTTAGATATTAAGTATTTGAACATCGCCTATTTTTTGTTGTAAATTTTTGTTATCTTTTCGATAAATAGATAAGTATTAAATCAACATTTGAAACATAAAAAATAGTAACAACTATTTCATAACAATTTGCAAAAAATGCATTATCTGTGTTTATGAAAGAAAATGTCCTATACATAAGTTTTAAATGTTACTACGGCCAGTTACCGGCATGTTGTGACGTGTGAAAGTGTGTAATCAATGTACGATATTTCAGAATATCTACGCTGAAGTCAAAATTCTTTGTTTTTAAGAACTAGAACTAAAATAAAAAAGTTTGTTAGAAGGTCAACTGAAGAAAGAATAGTGGAGTTATTAATAGTTCTGCATTGGAGCTATTCGGTCGCAATACTGTCAGTGCTTTGATTAAAACTGAGGGCATATTGAAGGGAAAAAAATATCGAAAAGTTTAAGAGAAAATATTTCGACGTCTAAAATAAGACTTCTTGGGCCAGATTTTATTTTTCAGCATTACAATGACTGTAAATACTCACGTAAAGTTTGCAGAGATTATTTTAAAAAAGTTAAAAAAAAGTAACTGCCGTAGTATCAGACGTGAACCCAATCGATATGCTGTAGATCCAAATCTAAAATTTGTTAGATTAAAAACATAATCATATAGTCGCACCAATCTTCCATCGGTCCAACAAAAATTCAACATAAAGTAATTTTAAAATTCTTTCCACATACTAGTTTTAGATCAAAATACACAGCAATAATAGGTACCTGACAAACCTAACGAGAGGGGGGGTTGGGGGGTGACTCCTCCGGGCCCGGAGTTCAATTGAAGTCCGGAAAAGGTTACAACGAACAAACAAGTTATAAGATCTCTCGACGACCCTGTTTCCTGATACCACAATGATAGTGGTATGAATGAAAATGAACCATAGTGCATTTTATATTTGTGAAAATATGGTGCAATTTATTTCTAAAAAGTGTATATTATAGTGCATTATTTATTTTTTATAAAATTCAAACAGACAGAATCGAAAATGTTACTTTATTGCTTATTATTACTGAAAATAAAAATTTATATATAAAGATCGCTCTACTTTATCTGCGATATCATAATAACACATCTACAAACGTTTCTAAAGTATAATTCCCCTCACCTGCACGAATAACTAATTTTTATGAAACGAAAATTCTTCTTAAAGTGAGAAATTGAACCACCCACTTTGCTATAATTTTCATATCGGATCACCTTATAAGTCACTTATAAAGTAGTTATAATTTTTAATCTCGGCATAAAATATTTATTTACTAACGTAACAAATTGATTACCTATCATCAATAAAGTTTGATATGTATTTTATTGTCAATTAAATACATTTTTAAAACTTGATGATACTTAAGTGCTAATTAGAAATACGAAACTACTAATTAATTCTAAATTTAATGACAATTAAGGAAAGTTAGTAATAAAATGAAACATAAATGGTTTGTTAACAAATCAACTATTTTAATTAACCGCCTTTTTTACAAACAAAATTCTCAATAGTATGCAATAATATACATATTTTAGTGACGAATAATAGAAATAAGCAGCTGGTAGGTCAATCAAATAGAATTGCATATTATAGTGCTTCATATATTTTTGGGGACTTCTTAGTTTCCACAAGTGTGTTTTACTTCCTTTTATTTTTGTCTAAATTTGATAAAATTTTACAATTATTATGTGAAAAATAACATTACTTTAACTATATAAGAAGGTATCTCTATACCTAATTGCTAAAGCTATAAGTTACAAATTTTACATCAAGGTGGAAATTATTATTTGCTTAAGGAATAAGAAATTGAAACATGCGGACAGACGAACACGGTTGCAGAACATAAGGCTTCCTACTATACTTTGCATAGAAGTCTAAAGCCCAAATCAATATCTGTGTCAAGTCATCTCGGCTTTGGCTAAGTTGATTTTAATCAATAAAAACTTCAAATGTGTAACATACATATAAGGTGTAAAACAGAATATTAATAATTTTTATAATTTGAATCATTCACACATACTTATTGGGAACACACTTCACATTCGTGAACGCCAATAATATTATATTATAATGTTTTACGAAAAGATACATACATAGCTACTATCTAATTTAGTAAAATATAAAAAATTTCAATTTTTTAAGAAAGGATAAGCCTTAAAACCCGGTTTTATTTGGTCAATCTACCTTATAAATAATAATATCCCTGTTATATTATGTAAATCTCGATTATAAGGATAGGATTTGCAAGCAATACTTTAATATAAGAGTGATTCTAATGTATTTATTATATTATATAACGTTTCTGGCTCTTGTTAATATTATTTTAAAATATTATGTAATTTATATAATTAATACCTACCTAAAGAATATACAGAAATTTATGTAATACTAGGGAACCTAGTAAGGGGGCCCTCTTCGTGCTAATTCGAACTAAAAAAATCCGCTTATCCGCTTAACATGCTATTTTAACTCTATAAAGGTAAAGGATATATCAAAATAACTGCATATATATAACTTTTTCACTCTTGTCAGCACTGCTTGGTGCAACAAATTATTGCAATGTATAAGTTAATAAAAAATATTTAAACTAAAAAAAATACGGTTGAATTCGAGTACGGAAAGCAAGCATGGTTTGTTGTGGTTCGCACTCAGATGGGTGACCCCAAGCAAACTTCTTTATAAACATCGCGAGAGTCGCTGCTCCCCTATCAACCCGCACTAAGCCAGCGTGGTAGGGTATGGATAAAAAATCCTTCTTCCTGAAGAAGGTCATGCTCAGCATGATATCCTAGGTTACCTAGGATACTAGGTAAAATTCTCGGCTTTTACTCGGCTCCGCTAGCGCTCCGCCTCGCAAATGCAAAAATTGCTTGTCAAACAAAGTTTCACTTTTAATCCGAATAAGACAATGTACTATTTTTAAAAAAATACTTTATACTGTTTTCCATTTTTAACAATGGTTAAAAAGCAATTTTATTTTATTTGCTCTATAATTTTATGCTTACTTCTTCAAGTGGAATATAGGAAGTTCAAAAATCTGATTTACCAAATTGTATAATATTTTCTCTATTTGCTTGTAAAACGGATCACCCGACATAATGAATTACTTAAGGTTTGTAATCCATATATTTAACAATGATATTTATTCATCTCTGTATAATTATATTTGTTATTCAGAGACTACTTCATAAATATATTACACTTATTATTATAGGTAATTTAAATTATAAAAGATTTATTTAACTATTCTGTTTAATTTCTTGTATTACAATGCACTTTAATAATAATTAATGCAGATATACTATTTATGCAAATGATATTTTCTATTTCACGTCCATAATGAGTTCATTATGAAACTCGACTCGAGTCCTCATAATTACCCTCATTATTACATGCAAAGTTTTATTTTAATAGGCTGGTAACAGAGGCGTAGCGTCAGAGAAGTCTTATATTATGTATTTTTCTATTTTTTAGTTTTCAGTTCTTGTATCTTGTATTTAGTTTGCACCGGTTTAGGGTTACAGTAATAATCATTATCACATTAATGCTTGAATGAATTTCCGAAATTTTTCAATATACCGTAAATTTAAATAAAATTAAATATTTTGGGCATCTATTGGAATTTTTTTTCTGTTTTTTTTTTCTAGTTTAAATGTTACGGGTACTATGCCTACTGGTAAGTCTTTTCGTTAAAGAGATTAAGTAATTATATCGGTGCAATCCACATGTGACCATCCATCGCCATCGTATCGGTGCAATCTGTCACAAAAACAAAAACAAAACACAAAAACACAAATTGTCAATTTAAAAATTAAATTGACATTTGACAGCTTTTCCACTTATTGTATTGTATAAATTTCCCCCGAAGTTCCTCTGAAGAACAATATCAGAAAAATCAAGATTTTCTATTATTCCCTGAAATCCATCATTGGAATGAGTCAACACAGAAGACAAATGAGGCCGTGAGAGCAAAAGTGGTGTAACCCACAAGTTTATTTCATCGGTTTTTTTGGTGTTACGCCTCTCTCTTAGGAATATCTTTGAAGTAAAATTGATGGAACCAACATTATCTAATAGTCCAATAGATGGTAGTGATATATAGTGTTTTTGCATTCATAAATTTAACGAATATTTAAAAATATTAATTGAATATCTTCAATAGTTGTATTTGAGGGTTACACCACTTTTGCTCTCACAGCCTCAAATATAATTAGGCCTTATTAGAAATTTTTAGATTAAAGTGATTATATTTAGCCCTAATTTAATATCTGAGGAGGGCAATAGCCAAAGTAGAATCAAGATCCTGAAAAAAATTATCAATTTTTTCACTCGGCTTGAAATTTCACTCAACTTTTGCGGTTATTGACCCCTCCAAAAATTAACTTTTTGCTATATACATAATAATATGTCACCAATACAAAAGTTCAAAAGTAAACTTAAAAATTTTCAAAATCAGTAACAGGAATTAAAAACCCAACTAAAAAGATAACAAAGAAAATCTTCTTTTCAATAGCGACAGTAAAAAGAAAGAAAATTTTTACTATAGGTATAATAATATAGATATGTTATGTAATTTTATTATGACTAATGATAGAACATAATAGTGAGTATTTATTTCTAATTATTTATCTGAATACATTTATCTGAAATGTACATAACATATCAAACAAGTTTATGTTTGCTAAGGTATGCAATAAATTTTCTTATAAATGCAAATGATTGATTTAAAATTCGTAGGCGGCACTTTACAAATACTCTTGCATTCTACATGTGTTCAATACCAAGATGCAATATGAATATTTGAAAGTGTGACGATAGTTTATTATAATAATAATCATGATTAGAATAATTTATGAAATGAGGTGCGTCAAATTTTTTGCTTCGTATAAGTTGCACTTATTATATGCACTTTTGCTAAAATCACGTAGTTCTTAATTCATGATTTTAACTAAACGAAGAGTAATAAATTTGACACTTACGTTTGTCTGCCTGTCATAACATGTCAACGCAAAGTCGGCTCTTGGTGCGGTTTTGTTTTTATTTAACAACTCTAGAACTACGCTTATGAATCTACAGCTTGTATCAAAAAATTATAAATAAAATGTTTATAGGTATAGTAGTAAGCATATTTCCATTTTGGACATACCAATTGAACTTCTAAAGTAAGTATTAATTTTTGCAGATTATCTTAATACCGGCTATAGCCTATAGACAAATATGTAGTGGCTTTTGGTTTTGCAAGTTGGTTTTGTTTCTTCTGCTTTTAAGCCAGTGGCGTGTAGTACAATTGTGTGAGTAAGATGCCAGAAGGTTTTTTCACCGGACTAGAAATACTAACATTTTACCGAATTTTTTGACAGTTCAGTCAACTTATACTATTTAGCATCAGAGGGTTTTTGAGATATAGTAGTTTACAGTTGAACAGACCGATTGTCATTGTATGCCATTTTATCCTTACTCTTTCTTATTGAAATTTTTATTTATTGTAAATGAACTAAGAAATAACTTAATCTAGGTAATTTATTGGTTCGTAATTTTACAATTGCTATTGAAATCTGCGAAACGTATGAAGTATATTACCTACATAATTACCTAATTTAATTTTCTTCTGAAGAAGCTACATTATAACCGATTGCAACAGCTTTTTATTGTTATTTCAAGATAATAAACTTGAATTATTGTATGTTAATCTAATTATCCCAGTAAATTCAACCGTCCGTGTAGTTGGTGGTACACTGATTTAAAATTACAATTTATGTTATAAAATCATAAACTTCTTTGTAAACGAAACAAAACTGCACGCATAGAATATTTTTCAATTAAGTATCGTCTACTTAATATTATGAAGTGACTCAGGCATTTACAAAATAGTGCATGTTCATTATACTAATTTTACCCTGTTTAGATAATAATTGTCTTATATGTATTTAGTCGTAGATAACAACTTATAATTTACATTTTAATACTATTTTGAAAATATTAGCACATTTATTAGATTTCCCTATAAACGTAATCGTGACTTTCAGATTTCCGTATGTCTGCATATGATTATTGCAACATATCACCTCTAAATCTAACATTTACTTTATTAAAATTCTATTGTTGATATCTAAATTGACGACTGATCTTGTTAAGAAACTAACGTAATATCACAAAATGGTTTTATGAAAAAGATAAAATCAGAGATCTTTTTATAAAACCTACAGTTTACAAGACTGGCAGGCAGCGTAATTAATTACTCTTTCAGTAGTTAACCATTTTTTGTATTTTTATGTGCGCATTGGAACGGAACAAAAGGTTTGTTTAATTATTATGTCCTACATCTACAACCAATGGTGTACCAACCAATATCCTATAATATAATTTTCAAAGGTAGCTTTATCTCAGCTTTATCAAGGTCACGCGTCAAAAATTACCGCCAGCCACGGGCAAGCCAAATTTACAGTATTCGCCCATCTTGTACATAATAGCTTTACAGTTTATATCATTGTTCGAAGTGAACACAAAATTATGATAGAATGGTTGTCATCGAGCAAAAAACATGTTTAATAGTCATAAGTATCGTAAAGATTATGGCCGTTGGGTATTTGTAAATCTTATGTACACAGAAAGAAAAGATTAGCGATTTCAACTAAACATTAGTTGAAATCATCTAAAGAAATTCATTGAATTTTAGCCTGTTAATTAGATTAAACAATTCATTTAATTTGAATTAAATGATTTTAACATTTAAAGAATTAATGAATCATAGTGACAATTAGAAGAATTGTTGAATTTGTTTTAATGGTTTGATGACTAAATGTAAATGTTTTATTTAATTGTATTATAAAAATGCTTAAATGATTAATTGAATTGACTAATGAAATTTGATATTTTATTCAATTGTTTTAGATGATATATTTAAAAGTATAATTGAAATAATGAAAAATATTAGTTGTTTTCTTTATTCGTATTAAATGTTATGGACAATTACTTTAGACGATTTATTCACTTATATTTAAATAATTCCATTAAAGCTTGTGTATGCTTTATTTAATTAAAATGGTTGATTTTACTATTTTAAGTAAATCATTCTTTCGTACCATATATATACAAGGTGATACATAATAAATTAAAACAATTGCATATTTGGCTTTGTAATTCACATTTTAATTTGGTTTAAAAAAAATTACAATAATACATACATCAAGTATAGATAATAAACATAAACTTAAGCTATATAAATATGATAGATACAATAAACTGCACATAATATACTACATCAAATATACAAAATAATAGATACATAATATAAATACTTATTATAAAACAAAAAAAAAAAAAAGTGCTTAAGAAAAAAAGTGGTTAAGAATGTGTTCTCCTGTACATATTCATTTTTAAAATTAAATATTTTTTCAGGCATATTCAGTATCAGATATAAATAAAAATTAAAATAAATTTTTAAAAAATTATTTACTTCTTTTTAAATCTATTTTAACTTAAAATAAAATTAAATAACTTGTATTAAGGGGTTACATGGGTTTACTCGACGAAAAGACGGCCTATTTTTAACAATGCTTTTTCCATATAAAAATTAAAATATTTTATAAAATTAAAACTTCAAAATAACTAGTTAATTAAAACCAATAAAATATAATAATTATATTTTTAAGTTCTCAGCGCAGGTGCTTAAGTTTTAATTTTATTAATTTTTATAAGTTAAGAATTTACACATTAAAACATAGGTACACATTTGACATAGAATTTCTGAAATTTTCGTAGAAAAATATTTAAAATGAAGCCATTGCGACGCAATTTCCGGTGACCCTTCGGAAAAATGGTGGGTCCGCGTTGACACAGAACTCATGATAGGATCATATGAAGAAAAAAAAAGTTTTTTAGTTAAGAGCATAAACTAGAACTTGGACGAAGGGATAAAAGTGAAAATTGGATTTTTGGTTAATCTTTTTACAAAAAATGCAAATTTTGGTGAAATTTGCTCTACCTTTTTCCTTAAATAGTTGTAGTCCTTCTGTCCTTCTGAATTGTATCTCGAAGACCTGTGTAAAATTTCATCCAAATCGGTTCAGTAGTTCTTGAGAAATCTTGACAACCGACTATGAAAACACAGTTTCCAAAAAAAAGTTTAAAGTTTTGAGTGACGCAATCAAACTGGAAAATAAAATTTGTTTTTTAACTTACATGGAATAGTCGATTCCAGGGCCATAAAGTAAAGAATCCACTGCAGCTGCAATGTCAATTAATAAGACAATAAAGGAAATTCTATTTTTTGAAGCCGTAAACCCTTAAAATATTATTAAATTTACCAAATTTTGTTGATTCTTGGTACTATTTTCATCATTTAGTTTTGAAGTTAATCCAGAGCTAAAGGGTGAAGGCGTCCTGGAAATTTTGTTAAGACAGTCTCGCACTTGAGTATTTTTAACCGCAGATACGTATTATCAGCCAGAGGAGGTGGATATCCCTGTAAACGTGTAAATGTTTATTTTGATATACACAATAAAAATATATTACTGTAAATAATAAATGACTTACCTTTTCTTGCCTCCACTCAAATAATTTTTGTCGAAATTTCACCGGTAAAGAAAAATGTTCAATTGGTATCAGAACACAAATATCTTCTAAAGTTAAATACTTGAGAGTTTCGTTATCAACTGATCTTTCTAAAAATGTTTCAAACTAATCACACTTTATCAATTAAAATTTTTTATTTTAAATACCGTTAAAAATCGGAATTAATTCTTCCAAGCTCCACAAATTTAATAACTGCTCTACTATACAGATTCGTCGGTATTAATATTATAATACAAAATTTTATTATTTTCCATGTTTAAAACGAGCACCACATAAAAGTAAACTAATTAGCACGTTTAAGATGGATGAAAAAATGAATAAACAATGCAGGTACAGGATGCAGGGCGATGATAGTAATGTGCAATATTGCATTTAGTTATAAACATTCAATGATTAGCTGTTTTACCGAATGTAATTGTTTGATTTATTTAATAAAGATATAATGAGTTATCCAAACAATAAATGAATTAATGAAATTTTTATTAAAAGTATTCAATTCAATTAAATGAATTTACGAATGATGTATGTATCAAAGTCATTAAATCTTTAAATGTATTACCTAAAGAATTAATTAAAACATTTACTTTTATTCAATAATTCATTGAAAACAAATCTTTCAAAATTAGAAAGAATTATTAAATGAATGAAAGATTATGATTTAATGAAATGGTTACTTTTTGTAAGCAATTTAACAAAAGTTTAAATGATTCGACTAACAGAAATCATTTATTTTAAATTAGATATTTTTACTAAACTGATAATTTGAAACAGTGAAATACTGTAATAGAATTATATAAACTTTAAATGAATTATATAATTTCAACTCATTTAATTTAGATTAGATGAAAACTCGAATTTATTTCTTTCTGTGTACTACTACTTCTATCTTGGGATACCGCTGAACATTTTCACTCTCAAATTTTTACTGAATTTTTTAGTGGAGTTAGAGTAACTTAAATATTTATGTACAATAAAATTATATCTTAAACATCTCCTTTATTTTAAGGTTTATTTAAATCGCACTTGGTTATGCTATAAAAACAAAAGTGATCTAATCAAGATATTACGGATATTCTCACACATATTCTAATATTTACTAATTTATGTGTTTTACTTAACTCTATAAGATATTTATTTTTATTATTATAAAGAATTGATGCAGATCAGAGAAATTTTTGTGTCTATATAACATTATAAGTACACTGTTAAAAATGTTTTTCGGTACACTTTTAGCAACATTCGGTTTAGCCTTAGCTGTTAGTACGGTGACCTTGGCCTTAGCACTCACCAACTGCAGGAATACAACGATTGAAGCATCTACAAGCATATGCATCTGTAGATTATTGTAAGATATTAACGAGTAGCATCTTGGGATTTAGATGTCTCGGAGCTTAGGTAATGCTTTCGTCCTCATAACATAATTTTCGTACAGTTCTCTGGTCAGGGCCGATTTATCCATTAGGCAAGAAAGGCAGCTGCCTAGGGCGGCAGTCTTTTAGGGGGCGGTAATAATACTAATTAATGTTCTCAGGGTTTATATTTATTTTGCTAATAAATATTATGCTGTTATAATAAGTTTAAATTTTAATTTTAAGGGGGCGGCAAAAAAAAATATGCCTAGGGTACTCACATGCCTTAACGCGGCCCTGTCTCTGATAATCAATTGAAACCAGATACCATTGTTAGGGGTTGCAAAAATTCTAGTTTGGTTAGGACGTCTTTGACCGTCTCTGATTTTGGGTAGTACTTCTTCGAAATCTATTGCATAAAAAAACTAATCATCTTAATTTGACCACCACATTTTAAAACCTATACTTTATGTAAATTCTACTTAAACTCTATTATTCTCTAATCTCAATAAACTCTAATCTCGATTAAATTCGAGAAAACACTGCGTATTTGAAATCCAGCTGTAGCAAGAATTTAAACATCTTTGACAACTGTGATGCTTCCCTTTAATATCAAAAGACAATCGGAAATGTTGGCAAGGCAATACAAAGAATCAACTGCCAATATATTACCGGGTTATTGATGACATCGAGCTTCCTATAATGTTATCAGTTCAATTTTACAATACAAGCTTAATATTAGATAATACAGGGTGGGTCAACTTCGACGAACTGATTTGAAACGCTTATAATTTGTTTTGTTTTTGAAGTTTTTTAATGTTTGTTTTTGCAAATGAAAGTATGAATTTTTAAATTTTTTTAAAGTTGAGTGTGAAAAATGATTTGTGAAAATGAAATGTGAAAAGTGATAAAAATGATTTAAATGTCCTCCATTTTCCTGTTAACAATAATTATTAATGGCTCTTTTTAAGGTATTTTGCATTGCGTTGGGCAAAGTTTCTGGTTTTAATTTTGCAATTTCTGTCCGAATATTCTTCGTTAGTTCTTGAATGTTTTGTGGTTTGTTGACGTAAACTTGTTTTTTCTGTATTATATAAAATACCTTACATATTCTAATTCTAAGTACAATATTTTAAACTAAAACAACATTTTATCTTCAGTGTACCATAAGAAATTTTGTCAAAATTCGAGATTAGAACTCAGAATTTCCGCTCTGTCGGTAAGTCACATCAGCGATCAAACAAATCCACTGCTGTGATTTAGTAAATAACATTTCTTCATAATAATATAATTATTTACTACTATTACTAAAAATAATTGTATTTATTTAATAAAATATTATTATTATAAGTAAAAAGTTAAGAACTACATAGTAGTAGCTAAACGATTATTAATATTGCATCAACAGTTGAAAGTGCGGATATTATAACTTCAGACATTGCTATATGCAAGTATATTACACCTGTAAGAACTTCAAGGTTAATTTATCGATTTATATGATATTTTTCTTACTTAACTTGACTATAAAAATGCAAGTCGCATTTCCATCTACGTATGTATATGATATTGGGTATTGCATTTCTGCATAGCTTCATTATGTCCATTAATTTCATTGCTAACTGTTATTATAACTTTTACCTATTTACTATATTATGAACCTTGGATTAAAGTAGAAGATGTTGAAAGAACTTGTAGGTAGCAAATTTTTGACTACATAGAACTCACCAAAGTAAACAAAAATGTTTTTGTAATTCCAATTCCAAAAATCATGCATTTTTTAGTGAAGAAATAAATAATAAATAAAATATACATAATACGTAGATAAAATAAAACTTATCCAGTTTTTTTTTGGTATCTCTTATTTGTTGACTGGTGTCTTATTACTTACGCCATATTTCTTTCTTTAAATAATTATTATATTTTATTATTTCTTGAAAACTTCAACATTCGATAAATTTTGTAAAATGTAGAAAATTCAATCTTATTGAACTTTATTCTTATTTATCTTATTTAGTTTCCATAAGGGCTGCAAATTTGAAACAAATTTGTAGTATTATGTATGAACATTATTTTTTGCAGGTAAAAATTAATTATTTCAATTCAGAGAGTACAAAGTCAAAGTTAATCCTGGTTTAACTCATATGCAAATATGAGTCACAATTTTATCATTACGGAACTTAAATTGTATTTTAAATTGCATAATTTGTTTTAGGATTCCGAAGTTGTTATCAATTTTGAGCAGCATCGAACTGTCTACTACAACTCCATTTAAATTCGCAGATCTTTTTGAGCGAGAATCATTTTTTCAGATAATATTGCGGAACGGAACCATTAATAAAAATTCAAAATTACCTGAAAATCAGTTGTCCTAAGAGTTAAAACACTTTCTGAACTCTAAGTGGTCCATAAGGTCCTATATCTTGTAATACTCCTTTTTGCAAAGTAATTTTAAGACAGTATGCAAATGTTTTTTCTTATAACAAGCGTCACTACAATATTTTGTAAATCAAAATGATCATTTTAACTTTATTATAGAAAATATAATAACATGAAAATTAATTAATAATTTTGCATAAATTCATCGGAACCTACCTAAATTCTTATTCGACACGAGCGATTACTATATATTTATATCAAAATTTTAAATTTTCATTTTAAAAAACTCCAATCATTCTTTGACCAAAAATTTGAAATTAATGGGTGCATTAAGGGGTTATAGAATAATAAGCTAACCAAATAGAACAGAATGTAGAATAGTATTTATAATTTGCTGGAATTTGCAGTACAAATTATAGTGTTCAACAACATGGTTTAAAAAATAATTTTAAAATAATAATTATTATTCTCGTATCTTTCTTCAAGTTATGAAATACAAAAATTTGTTATAGCATTCCAAGTGTAATATTATGTAATTATATGTGGTACATGTACAATATATGTATTATTATTAGAAATTATGAATTAATTATTTCGAATTTGAAGATTACATTAAATTTAAATAATTTTTTGCCCTTAAGTTATCAATAACTATTTTAAAATATATATAAAATTTACGTTTGACAGTAAAAAAATACACGATTTCAGCTCAGCTTTTTTGTGATCCTTTTCAGGACTAGAAAAGTTCGTTAATATATCAGTTATTATAACAAAGAGCTAACATTCTCTTAATATCCAATCAAAATGAAAGTATTCGTGGAATTTGTGATTTACTACTTATGAAGTTCTTCTAATTAATAAAAAGTTATCACTCACAATAATTTTAATTACGATATGTTAGCTTATTAAATGAAAAATTAGTTTTCACTTTAAATTTAACTAATAGAAATAAATATAAAATTCTTAAGATATTTAGTTTGTTTTTTAGCCAATATATGTATAGTAGAATTGATTATTAGTAGTAATAACTTGTCAATGATGAAATAGATATTTATTATTAGCAAAAATACTTATCTTTCTTTTGAAAGTTAGGTATCAGAAGAACAGAAGAAATAGATATATCATAATTATTATAAATTTATTATAATAGGTACCTATATTGGAATAGATCACCCAAATACTAGAATCTTTAATAAATTTAAACTGATGATTAAACTTACATTACCTTAGACTAATTAGTCTTAATTAATTATTAATTATGCATGTAAAATTTTGAATTTTCAAATGCCGTTTTCTCGAAAACTAATGGATAATCCATATCAATGTGCGGTCTCAAAATGCTCAGAAAATTGTCCTCTTTCCAATAGAAAAATTTTTTCGCGGCCGAATTCATGGTATCAATTGACTGACAGATCCCTTTGCTATTTCAATTAAATCTGTGGTTTTAACATAGGTCAAGTTCAATTAAATAAATATATTGTTTTGATCTAATTTTCCAAATTAATTCATAGAATTAAACTAGAATTCGATCAGTTAATTTTGTAATGCTGATTTCAATCTTATGGTAGATTTACTCGTACTTCAATTCTAGATTTTATCGAGACAAATAAAGCTTCATGGGTCTAACATAAATGCCACATCTTTGTGTAAAATCTTACCTACATACATACAAAAATTACATAGAATACAGAGACAAATATCCGTGTGAGTATGTAAACTAAAGTTATATAGAAGTATGAAAGGTGAGATTTATTGCAAATAAAAACAATTACTATGGTTTCCAAAGATTATAATAAGGTAAACGTTATTTCTGGAAAAATTTTCCAGAATATAAAATTAATTTAAAGCTACTATAAATATATAGTACGATTAAGAAGTAAATTATAGGTTGAAAATAATTATAATATGAAGAGCTTCTGTTAAAATACAAGTTTTTATCGGTAATCTGAGTAATTGAATTTAAGTAGGTGCATTTTTCTTTAAAAATTAAATACTGCAAATATATTAATGTAATCTAGTTTCGCAAAGAATGTATATTAAACTTTTAATAACATTAAACCTAATGAAGTACTGTATAATTAATTTTATTATAATATAATTGCTATTTTATTTTCATAGGAAAATTATATTATATGTTAGATAACAACACCGATATTAATTATTATGGTGTTGATAGAGTAAAAGGCTTTTTATTGATATTGCAAAAAATAATTTGTCCATTTATTACCGGTTCTATGCTTCCTCTCTACTTGTATGATACTACTACTTGTATTAGAGTATACTTCGAGAAAGTATAACCATCAGAAGCAAAATCACATTTCTTATAGGTAATATAATATAATTTTGCTCTTCTTACAATCTATTTCGAATAATTTTAAAAAGATTTTACTTACTACATTTATTTAATATCATTAATTGTAAGTTTTAAAATATAAGCAGATTAAAGAAACAATAAAAAGGTATTTTATAATATAAGCTTTCAGCAATGATATTTTATAATTTTCAGATGTTTATTCTTCTGAAGATAATTAAAAAATTTTTATTTTATTGTTTATTTAACCTGCTTCCGTTTTAAAATTTATAATTAATGGTTCATGGGTTAATAATTTTTATATAATTTAACATGTTTATATAAATCTGCAAACCAACACATTGAATCGTATCGTATTACATCATGCTTTGTCAATTTTCTTTCGTAATACATCTTTACTTCAATTTAATAAAGTGAAAAAAAGCAGAAATTAGGCATAGTATTTTTTAAATTACGTACGACAGCGGGCGTAGTACGGCTTCAGGCGAACTCACCCTATACTGCAACAAATACCATTTAAGTATAGGGATATCTTTGATTCGTTATTAAAAATTCTAAAATCCGTTTTACAAATTCGCTGAACTTTGTTGTTCAATCGTTGGTACAATCGGCCTTTAATAACACCCAATAAGCCCCATTTTTTATACAATTAATAATATTTGCATATTTATGCAATACATACTACATTAGGTGAATTTAGAAAAGTTGAATCTCATTAGATGTGCTTACTCACGTTCAATTTCTTGGTGAAATTGTTGGTATATAAATCATTGTATTAGCAAAGAAACCTTTAGCATTAAAAATGTATAAAGCTAACTAAAATTAAGCATTTAGTATAATTAATTATTGTCGTGGTAATAAATCTATATGGATACACATGGATACACCACCTTATCACAAAATCAGAATTTTATTACAACTAAACAATGTCCAAGTATAATTTGAATCATTACTAATATAAAATCCTATATTGACAAAAAAAGTTGCTTTTATTCGGAAACATCTGTATTCCCACACCTAAGGTTGACGGCCGAATTACTACGACCTACACGTAGTATAAGTTGGAAATTACATACATGGGTGCATGGGCCGAAATCCAAATAAATACAACCACCGCTTGGTTGTAATAATATTTTAAGTAATGCTTATACGTGTGGTCACACTTTTCTGAGTAATGACGAATATCTTCTGAACGGTTGCAATCTTCTCTGATGTGAGTGAAGTCTAAAGGTACGTTTTGCAAGAAACAGTAGCAGCAGTGAAGTTACGGCTGGCGTCAGTCGCAAGTGCAATACGTAATGGGAGCTGCTGCGCTTCGATTGTATCGTCTAGCAAGCCACATAACAGAAATTGCATATGAGCAGTTCTGCGGTACTGCAAGTGCAGTCGCTTGCAAAACCTAGCTTTAGACTGAATGCAGCTACAGCCAATACGTATCCTTGTAATATGTACTTCTGAGTGAGACCTTAAACGACCTTAAATGGCAATTTGGTAACTGCACGCACTAGATTATAATGCTAACTAACAAAGAATATTTTAGAATTTAGATATATTAGTATAGAGGACGGTTACGGTTTGATGTTTAAGTGCGTTGACACAACTAAGCAGAAAACCCTGGGTCGATCCCGAGTAAAGTATGAACTTTATTCTAACCGTACTCACTCGGCGGGCAATGGCAAACCACCGAGGTAATCTGCATTGAAAACCCTTGATAAAAATCATAAAAATTAAGTGGTTAGCCAAAGCCCACCTTGGATTGTAGCGCTACTATGTGCATATTATCAAAATTGGAACACTGTAATTGCAACAAAAATTAATGTCATCTACATCCAAGTTACCAATCTAGAAATAATTTTTACTAGCAAAATAGTACACAAAATTCATACACATATATATGAGCTCTCGTAGGCCCATCAAACTATCTTTTTCCATTTCTTCCTATCTCCCGCAAGGTTTCTCCAATTTTCCACTCCTATCTCCTTCAGGTCATTCTCAACTGCATCCAACCATCTTTTTCTTGGCCTTCCTCTTCTTTGGGTTCACTCAAAATTCATAGTGTAATGTAATATTGGTCAAAAGTAAGAAGATCTAGGTATAGTATAACACTAAATTCAATGCTAAGTCCTTTTCAAAATTAGAATTAAAAACTAGAATTTCTTCATACGCATATAGTTTATTTTAACCCGGACCTCCATAACTAAAGATAAATAATAATAGCTTTATATAAAACTTAACAGTATATTGTTTTATAATGTTGCTGAGATGATGAATCACCTAGCATATGGTAAAATTCGTATATATGCCCCTATGGGATATAAAAAAAAAAATTAAAACTTCTGATGAAATTCATTATTTAAATATATTAACTTGAATTTTAAATTTCTAATTCTAAAACAAGAAACCGTATGTTCTGTACCGTGTTCGTCTGTCCGCATATCTCCAATTCTTATTCGTTAAACTAATATTAATTTATGAACTTCCTACTTTATGTAAAATTTGTGATTTACCAACCACAAAAAAACACAATTATACGATTTGTTTAAAATAAAATTATAAAGCTTTCGAACATCGTAAAAAAACAAAAGTAGGTTATAATGTAGGTACTATAACTAATATAGATTTTTATTCCAGGATATCCACCCAATTTTCACGTAAAACTATTATTTAAATGTTTAATTTCCTGGAATTTAAAATACATGCACACCCATATTTTGTCTATTTTTTTTTTTGGTCTGATAATAAAACAATATCTGTACGTTTAGTTGTACGACAAGCACATAAGCAACACTACTTTGCTTTATGTAGGTAATATTTTGTCTTTATAGGAATTGTATCAATTATAGAACATATGGCTTAACCCTTTCAATCACCATTTATTTATATTAGAAAGAAAATTTTGCTATTCACACCATTGATTAATTGTTTTTTTTTAATTTTTTGAAGAAAAAATTAATTTTTCTGTAGCAAATTGATTACAGGGTGACTGAAAGGGTTAACAGAACTTGAACGTCGCAATCAGCGTCCGACTGAGAAGATACATCTCATACACTCAGAAAATTTTTGTTGTAGTTTTAACTAATTTTTTATTAAAAAAGGCATCAACAAAGTTTTTTTTGCTATTACTGGAGCAACTGTTTAGTACTACAAAATAAAATTTTTAGTTAACTAATTCATTTATTGGATCAAATAATATTTTGTTGTTAAGGTTCTTTTTCCCAACTTTTTTCTCTCAGTGTAATACTAATTTTTAAACATGAGTAATTATGCGTTTTTCGCATTTTCTACCAAACACATAATTTTAGTAACAATTAAAAATAGTAACAAACTGCCCTAGTAACAAAAGAAAAAAACATAATAGGTACTAAGCTGTGGCAAATTTTGTTTTTGATTTATACTTTAATAGTATTAGTATTTTAGTGATGAGAGACTATAGATGGCATTCAATATGTAATATAAACATTTTCATTTCAAAGAAAATCTAATTTCAATTTGAATAATAACGGAAACCAACAATTAATATTATTTTATTATTATTATTATTACTAGCATCATATTTACATCACATTCCCTTGCAAGAGCTTTGTAATAAAATCTACACGTGAAATAAACGTTAATTATTAATGGGAGTTAATTTTATCACTACTAAAAAGGATCATAACTGAGAACAAGAACCAACTTAATAGAATATTAGTAATTTAACCTGGACCTATGATTTTACAGATTCTAACTGTTCAGTTTTAAGATTACCTTCAAGATACGAAAATGGTAATCATCTAACCGGTAACCTCATCTAAACCTAAGATTATAACTTTGCTTCTTTTAGATTCGTTAATTTAATTTCTAATTTATTCATACAGACACATACCTCTAATGCTTACCATATATTTATAGTAATATACAATCCATAAAATTTAACGTCTTTGTATCTAACATATCATCATAATAATTTAACTTATTTAAAATTTAATGTTTTGCTACTCCCGTATTTCTTGGGCATTTCTGATCATGTAAGAATATCTTTCGCACAAAAGACTAGTCAAGTTTTTACGATATAGTAGGTATTTTATAGGCAAGTTCTTCTAAATATCTACTAGTTTATGAGTGTATAATAAATATAAATTTCCGGGTATAGCATAATATCTGGTTTTCTTAAAGTCTAATAAAACACTGAAGAAAAACCCTCGACTGCTACAGTGTTAACATTTTTAAAGATATAAAAATAATTGTGCAATCAGCCAGATGTTGAAATACATTTCGATTTATGTTCTTTTCTGAGGAAGAAAACTACATATTATGTAGCACCAAGTTAGTTTTTCAAAACTAGTTGTACCCACCTATAAAAGAACCGCTGGTTATTCAAATACTCATCACCAAATGCAAACCAGCTGTTTTCTAAAAATGTAGATTGCAGTTGGACTCTATATGACCGAGTCATTTTATTGTCCATTCCTCAGTCAGCTGCACACACATGGCTTGTTCGTATATTAATTAGTGTTAAGTTAATTACGGTTTTGTATAATATATTATGATGACGCCGGACATTTCAACAAATTAGTATGTGCTAGGTGCTACTGCTTTATAGATTGTTGTACATAAATACCCAATGGTTTTATTGTGGAAAAGTGATAGTACTAATTCAAACTCTTTACATAAAATTGGAAGGAATGTACTTTAACCTTAATGTTACGCACTAACGGATTCCGTAACAATATTTTATCTAAAACTTAAAAAATTAAAACCCGAGTTAGAGTTTCGTGCCTTTTTTAAATAAACCATTAAAATATGAATTTTTTTTGTAAATACAATTTATTTTAGTTTTTCTGATTACATTATGTAATCATGTAAAAGGATTACTTTAGTAAATACAGCCGTAAAATCTTTAAAAACGATTACGGTTGCAACTCTATTAAAAGTTGTTTAAACCTGTTTTCAATTTAAATTAATTCAAAAGTTTGATTTATTGTTATAGACTTACAGTAATACAAAAAATAAGTTATGTACGAAAAGTACCTCCATAGATATAACAAATTTAAATTATTTTATAAATTTTGTTGGCTGATTAGCTTATGTATTTTAATTATTGCTACAAAATTTACAACTTTTATTTTATATTATAATGGTTTTAATCTCCATAATTTTAAGATGTTCGACATAATAATCCTAAAGATATTCTAATATACTACTTAACTCTTTCAAGTTAAACTGTTTATAATATGAATTATTATGTCTAGTTTTTCTTAAAGCATTATATATTATGTATATTAGATGATTGTTAAGCTTCGTACTCACTAGCCGACGTAAAGGCAAACCGAACACCGAACTACGAATTGAGAATTGAACAAAATTTATCAAACCTGCAACGAAACAACAAGCAACAAGTTTGGAGCAAAAGAAAGCGACTTGTCGATAAGCGCATTTCCCCGTGCAGCCGTCCTTGCAGGAGCCAGTTTCCACAGAGCATCTAGGGCTGGGGCTCTTGAGAGTAGTAGTAGGAGCCAAGGAGTTTGTTGCCTTCTCCAGAGCCAGTCTTCGGGTGACATCTTTGTTCCCAGCCACTGTTGCACTTGGCAAAACACCCTTAAAGAGATGCTATATTACCAGTCAGCTTATATGCTGATGTAATATAGCTCTCTTGAACCGCATAGCTTATTCAAATTGGTGGTGCGGTGATTTCCACCATACAAGGCCATCAAAAATTTCTCCCCAACCTCGGTAATTTCCTCTGGTGTGGCTCTGGGGATAGAAAACCACCGAATGTAGAATAAGAAGTCCGAATGCCCCATAACAGTCTTTAGCAACTTGATTTTACCTTGTCGGAAAAGCTCGGACGTCGAGTTACAACCTCTAATGGCATGGATGAAGACTACATGCTCAGCCAGGCTGATTTCAGTGGTGGTTTGTGGATGGGAAACAAGTGAAGCGACTCTGCCCCTTCTTGGTTTCTGGAAATATACGTTTACTAGCGTTTGGGTCCCAATCAACCAACATTACTACTTCGTGTTCTGAAGACAGGGTTTGGCCAGTTTCACAAATCATAGTGTCTGTATCTTCTGTTGCCTGTTTGTTATTAATTTAGGCTGCAGTAAGTCTTGAACTTAGCATATTAATCAGTTTTCGTTTGTTTTATTTGGAATTGGAAAGTAACTTCCCCTGGCTGACTGTTGGGCGCACCATGGTCTCGTTGATTTGTAATTCAAAAGCCGACTGCTTCCCTGTTCCTGTTTTTGTTCTTATTTCTGTATTTATGTTTGGTTAGAATTTTGCCTTATACTGTGCGCATGCGTTACAATTATTGGAGCTCCTGGGGCTCCGCGGAAAGCTTTCAAGGGCTCCCGCGAGATAATTTCAGTTTCTTTGTTTTAGAAAGTGATTATACTTTTAAGGAAACTTTCAAAACAAAAAGTTTGGCTGATTTTTGGTGTTCAATAATAATAATATAAAGGAATAGCACAGATCTCCATTAAAATACTTCTGCCGTTTGTTACCACATACTTATGTATGTGGCTGTTTGGAACATCGCCGTCATAGAAATTCGGTTTACGATCTCGGCCTTCGGCCTCGATTGTAAACCTTCGTCTTGAATAGAAAAATATTAGTTTTCCTAACTTGTATCGAAAATATCTATTTCATACGCTTTTCACACAGTTATATTTTCATATAATGTACAGTTATTAACATATGAAATTATATTTAAATAATTATATTATATATCAATTATATTTTCTACTATTGTTCGAACAAGAAACAAAAAATTTATTAGTTAAACTATTACACGGTATTGGTTTGCAAATTATTTTTGTAACAGGTTAGACGCCGAGAATATTTGTAATCGTATCTGCGGTTTACGCTTGACTGCGCATGCGTGCAGAAAAGTAAAACGCACTAGTGCAGCAAAAACTTACTTTACCTTACTCAAACGAATATCGAAAAGTTGTACTTTTTCAAACAATAGTGGAGAAAGTGGGTAAGTAATTAGTGAAGTTTATGTTTGTTATTATTCAAAATAATACTATATTAATATACTAATGTTTGTTCTTAATTTTTTAAAAAGACTCCATATATGAAACGTATGAAAAATATGTATACTACGCGAGAAAGGAAGGAGACCAAAAACCGGACGGAGCTACGTATCAATTCTGGTTTTATTTATAAAAAATATTTTTAATATGAGACAGTTAAGTTTCTTAGTAGATTATTTCAAAAATACTCACATATCTACGTAAGTAGGTATGTACGTGGTAAGTACGTACTATAATTACCATTTACTTATTTGTTATTTACATATATAAAAATAATTGATCAATAAATAATGGTAGTTACCACATTTCATTCAAGCACCACGTATAAGTAGATGTAATATTATCTACTATTATGTATCTAAATGCATCTGAAATAAGTCAATTTGGAAAATTATAAAATACGTAAAGGCGATTTTATTCGGTAAGAATATAGGTACTTACCTACATTGTAAAGCATTACCTGCGCTTAACTGTTTATTTAAAAGGTATAAGAAGGTGAATAGGTATAAATGACAATTTAAACAAAGTGCTAAAACAAATAGTCAATAATTACTTAAGCATTTTAACACTTGCATATAAATTTAAGAGGTTTAGTACTAAAAAGCACTTTCTACATGCATGGAAGGAGAGAAGTCCTAAAAGTGTATGGTTGTTGCGTGCTGATTCAACAAGTTCTTGTATTAGCGATGTCAGACGTACAATTATCGATTCAATGTGAAGTGCACAATGGGTGCATCTACCTCATGATCAGGACCTGTTTACCTCTAAATTTTGTACTGATGTGTTTTGGTATTTCGGTTGATCGACCCGAACTTAAATTAACATTCCGCTTCATTTAAATTGTAAATTTATAGTTCAATAGTTACAGAATTTAATAATAAGCGTTTGTAAAAGTTAATTCATAAAATCGTGCCAAAATTACAACGTTAAATGACTAATTAACTATGACCAAAAGTGCAAATGTATATTACGCGGTTTGTTATTAATTACTAAATGAAATTTGGCTCGACGGTGGGGCGTGTGAATTAAATGAACGTTGCACATTAGAAATAAATGTGTAGGTACGAAAATTAACATAATAGTGCAGAATAATAAATAAGATTAATTAATTACTTTAATTTTAATATCTCATCACGCTGTTATCTGGGGAATACGCGCTCACAATAGATTAAAGAATTATTTACATAAAAACAAAAACCGTGAAATAAACAACTTTTATTTTAATAATTAATGGTGGAAAATAGTTTTTATATAATTGAAATTATAAATTTAACATTACGTATTACGTAGGTATAAAGAAATTGTTTTATTTGTTTATTACTATCGTTTTTTCTCATAAATATTGTGCAGATAATGAAATGCATAATGTGGAAAACACCATGAGCTAGTTCATTAAACTCATGTTCGCGTCTCTGCAGTTTTTTAACAACGCGCGTCAGTCATTCTTTTTTTGCATACCGTACTTATGTTAGTAGAGCTAAACCAAAAATGCTTCGTTGTTCCATTGACCGAAGTGCATTGCATTTATTTAGCAAAAATGATGAGTTCAGGGTTACAGCTTATAGCGTTAAACGAAGATCATGTACACAAATTAACCTAATGATTGATGAATATGAATTCATCACTCGACGTTTTAATCACATTTTGCAGATTATACGGTTAAATATTTCGTGATTCACGTTTTGTTAACATATTGTCTTAATTATATTTGAGAAAATAAGAGCATATTATAATAAATATTATAAACAATTACCCTTCAAAATCTAACCGAATTTTAATGCCTCTTGCACTTGAGAAATTTGAAATTTTTCATATTCAAAATTTTACCTACTGCAGGCAAGTTTCTTCACTATTTCAGAGTTATTATATAGTATTTTGTATTCTACCTATATACAGTTACTCACATAAATATTCGGACACTCCTATGTTAACAATGTTAATTGGACGTTTTCAAGACTTTTTTTTATATAAAAATTGCTTTTACAGCAAAATTTTGTAGACATTTTTTGTTTGAAATTTCATTGCCTTAAATTTTGTTTATATACATTTTTCTATTTTTTTGCACCGTTTCCGACTGACAGCGACTTAAACAAGACTCGGTAAAATCCAAAAAATATTATCATCTATATCTCGGAAACGGTGCGACCAAATAGAAAAATGTATATAAACAAAACTGTAGAGAATGAAATTTACAAGAAAAAATTTCATATTCATATTTTTATTATGACGCACCGTTTCCGAGATATAGATGACAATATTTTTTGGATTTTACCGAGTCTTGTTTAAGTCGCTGTCAGTCGGAAACGGTGCAACAAAATGGAAAAATGTATATAAACAAAATTTAAGGCAATGAAATTTCCAACAAAAAATGTCTACAAAATTTTGCCGTAAAAGCGATTTTTACATTTAAAAAAACGTCTTGAAAACGTCAAATTAACATTGTTAACATAGGAGTGTCCGAATATTTATGTGAGTAACTGTATATATATTCATTAGCTTTAATATTTTCTCATCTATGCTGTTCTACCATTACATGTATGTTCTATGGTATTTTCTACCATACCATCATCCTGATTAGTAAAATTAGAAAAAAATTATAGTGAAATTGTTACATACCATATCAATATTATTAAAGTTTTTAATAAAAATTAATAAATACGTATTATGTAATAATTAATTATTGCATTACATAATAATTATATTATGTATATTACTACAGTGCTTTTAAGTTCAAGAAACTGATCTGTCTGAAAAATGATTTATGAGATATTTTAGATATAATATTGTAATATTTACAAAAATTTCTAAATTAAAAATCACCAATGCAGGTAGGTATATAGTAGAACAGGAGACCAAATAACTGGTTATTAATTTTTATAATAAAAGTGAAAAACTTGATTTTGCACATCCATATATAATCCTCTGTCAAATGACACACCTATTTCCATTTGAGGTTCTCAACATAATGAAAATTCATAAGATTAATATCTCACAGGTCTACTATATGCCCATATTGGAGTATGGAAGCTTTATATTACATGTTACTATACTAATAATAGAAATTAATATTATCAAATCTTGCACTAATTAATAATTATCTTGTCTACTTATAACTACTTTTTATTAATAATTATGATTATTTCTTTTGCTTTATCCTTTATCTGAAGGATACTCTTTTTATTTTCAACTCCTTGATAATCTAAAAATAATGGAAAAAACTCATGCTTTACTGCACAAGCAACTAAAGCGTCATTCTCATCCAATTAACGCTAGATAAATTAATCGAAAATATCCAAAAATATGACAGTTCTTCTTTAAAATATCGTTTTTGTCGATGTATTTAACATAAATTAGTTAATAACTAAAATAAATAAATAAAAAGATTTTAAAGAAGAAATATCATATTTCATTATTAAAAAAACATATTTTTTTTTGGTTATTTTCAATTAATTTACGTAACGTTAATTGGATGAGAACGACACTTAAACCAATTTTAGTTGGTAATTATAATTAATTGATTTTAAAATAATATGATGAAGTGATATTTTCTAGGTCCAAATTTTCCAATTGGGTTCTCCCAAAAAAATACACTTCTTAAAATCTTGCCCGGCTCTATTTAAAATTTGAAATTAAAATTTTCCAATATAAAATGGAACGATAACGACCAATACGATAACCAGACCCCAGGTCGCACTATCGAATATAATTTCACGGCACTTTGAAATTTAACTTCAAAACTATAATTCTTAAATTACTGAATTAATAAATGTTTATTTTGAATCTTATCAATCGAAGTCAATTAATTCTCATAAAATCCAAATGTCCAATTTTTCTCATATAACCATCAAAAATATATTTTCAAACCACGTCCAAACCAAATCTCAAATAATAATCAAATATCACTTACAGAAGTATAAATTAATTTTATTCACAAAATTATCAACTCATCTTTAATATAAAAATTAGCAAAACATAAAGGAGACTATTTGCTCCTCAACCGCTTTAGGCGGCCATCATCGGCAAAAAGCCTGGTTTTCACCGCCCATTGCTGCCACTACAAACAGTTGGCGGGAAAGCCAGCAAATACAAAATAAAAAATAAATTTTCAATATATGAAATTTACAATAAAAATAACAATTTTCAAAATTACCAAATAAAAACTCCATGTTAGATTTTGAAACACGACAATATACATTTACTCACATAAATACTCGGACACTCTTATGCTAACAATGTTAATTTGACGTTTTCAAGACTTTTTTTATATAAAAATCGCTTTTACAGCAAAATTTTGTAGACATTTTTTGTTGCAAATTTCATTGCCTTAAAATTTGTTTATATACATTTTTCTATTTTGTTGCGCCGTTTCTGACTGCCAGCAACTTAAACAAGACTCGGTAAAATCCAAAAAATATTGTCATCTATATCTCGGAAACGGTACGATCAAATAGAAAAATGTATATAAACAAAATTTAAGGCAATGAAAATTGCAACAAAAAATGTCTACAAAATTTTCTTAACCATTAAATGCATATGCGGTTGCATATGAACTGTTTTTAATAGCATTGCCTAAAATGAAAGAAGTAACTCCTTTAGTACATGCTCCAAAATACTGCACTTTTAGTGACTGACGTAAAAAAACTTAATATAAATGAGAGTTTAATATATAAAAAACATCTGTTTCACAACATTTTAATTCACTACAGCCAGTGTCGGTAGTGTTTGGTATTGAAAACAAAAAAAAGGTTATGATTTTTTGTAGTCCCTCCAAAATATTGGACCTATTTGGTCCATTGGACATCAAACAGAAGTTTCTGGTAACTCATTCTTACCGAATGATAGAAATTTTCTCTCATCGAAAAAAGCGAAAATAGAAAGCTATAGTTTTTAGTGCAAATGCATCAAATTTATTCGAAATTCGAAAGCCAGACAAAACTCCACGTCACAGAATTTTGCTCAGACTTCCTTTAAATGCATAAAGTTGTTGAGGTATTTCTCACTTCTCTGAATTTATATTAAAAAGTTTCATGATAAAAAAAATAGAATTAATAATATATGCATCCATTAAGACCACACTTGCAACCCAAACGCGGCGACAAAATCGCTGCGTTCAGATCGCAATGATATGTTACATACCTTAAAGGATGCTGGCCATGCTTTCGACACGCGACTGTCATCAATTATCATTTCTATTTTTTATCATATTTGAAAAAATTTTGATTGATTTAATAATTTTTCAAATATGATAAGCATTCACTCACTATTAGTTGACGCATGTTTTTGAGGTTTTTATTTCTGAAATTAAAAATCTATTTTGAATGTCTATTTG
The DNA here is from genome assembly GCA_947369205.1 of Cantharis rufa. NCBI lineage: Eukaryota > Metazoa > Arthropoda > Insecta > Coleoptera > Cantharidae > Cantharis > Cantharis rufa. Next base: position 37,235,826 of record OX376303.1, read on the forward strand.
ACTGGTACTTAAGAACTTCTTTTCGTTCGCGAGATATAAAGATACAGAAATACACAAAGAGTATAAGGCAATTACAATTTAAATTGCGTTTTACACAGAACTACGTTTTCTGACTTTAGCCCTTTTTACTAAACGCCGAAGAATATTATTATATCAATTTTCTTGACGACGCCGACGGTTGTTTTTCGACGCACTTATTCAATTATTATTATAAACCCAATACAACTAAAAATGATTCTTTTCTGGTAGATAATCAGTTAATCGCAAATATATTTAGTACCTATATACTAAATAGCTAAGCGACACAAATAACATTGTGACTTGACCTTTATCCCGATTTGTTTAGTCTCTGCTGTTAAGCATTTCTACGTTTGCTATATCACAGCAGACAAAAATGCCCAAATGGACACGTAGCATCGACAAAGCGGACAAGGAAGAGGGAATAATTAAATCCACAAATAAAAAAATCCAAAATAACCTTGAGTAAAAGTGAGAGACAACGCAAGCCTCTTGTACTTCCTAGTGGAGGTAATAAAAACAACGTCCCCTATCTACGGAACTACTTACACCAAATCTAAACACAGCAAACTAAATTGCCTCTTGCTATCACATCTCTTTGGAGAGTGCAGAAGCATAAACAAAAGTGACCCTTCCGCTAAGACAAATTCATTGGCTAATCGTATTGTTAAAAAAGAAAAAATGGACTCAATTGCTGCTTGAAATTGACGCTAAAACAAATTACCTGACAATAATAAGTCAATTTACTTATGTATTGCAATCTTTTTTTTATTTTAATTAATTTAAAAAAAACAGTAGGACTCGCACCACAGACTCATAGTCAGCTTAGGGGTCTATACGTATTTTAAATATCTATCAATTTCAGATGGACATACGGACAGGTAGTATCCAGCAGAGCGCCGTGGTATACCGACAAAGTAACTAAGTAGATGAAGATGAAGAAAATCGAAATTTGAATGTAAGTTATTTTCTCAAATTAATAAATGAATCTTTATTACGTACGTAAAGGGCACATAAAGCCGGCGGTCCCCCTGGGTTGATGATTTGCCTTAGCTCATCAACAAAAACCCAGGGTTACGGGCACATCTGAGACGAGCCCAGCAAAAGCAATTAATATGCTCACAGAATAATGGCGACTTCAGCTTCTCTTCGATATAAGCAGAACCCCTTAAAGTGGAAGAAGACGTTCATTTATAATAGTTTAATCACTTCATTTTAATGTTATCTATCAAATACTACAAAATAATTGTTGGTTATATCTATAGAACCGTATGGACCCAAATTACGTGTTAGTCCCCTTTGGAGTTTTATTAGTACAGATTTATTAAATCGCGTGCACCGATATAAAAATTAGACTTTTAACCTTTTACGGCGCAAGGTCATAATTTTTGTTAATTTTGAGATATTAGATGGAAAATGGGAAAAATAAAAGAAAAATATAATAAAATAAAACCACAAAAAAGTATTTATTATTCTAAAAAAAGTATCTGTTGCAAGAATGCAAACAAACTAACAAAATCAGTTCAACAAAAGGAAAATACTTGAATTCTCGAAAAAACAATTGTTGATTATTAAAATCCATTTACTTACCTTTACTGACATCAATTTCGATAGCCAAATAACAATATTTCAAAAAATAAATAACTTTTTAAACGAATTCAAATGGAGAGAATCCGGTATGTACGCGGTAATTACTTCAATGCAAAATAAATACACCTTCCAGCATCCTAGTTAGTTGAATTGTTATCAAATCGTTAAAATGCTTTATTGTAATGTACAAGACCAAGTAAAGTCGATCTATCAGATTTTCCTATATTTTTATTTCAAGTGGAATGGTGTGTTGCAGAACTGTAACATGGCTGCGTCAAGGGTTAAAATCTACATTAAAAGTATATTATATTTATAATAGTTGCGGAAATAGCCTGCAGAAAAAATAGAATTTTGGTAGATTTGAGTGTAACTTTATCTACAACTGGTTATTTTTTAATGATTGTCACTGCTTTATGAAATTGTTACGACTTACAAATGTAAATATCAAGTTTAATATTCAATATTAAAAAAGCAATAAACAGAAATCGAGAAAATATTTGAGGATAAAATTAAATTCCGTTTCATTTTTTTAATTAAAATCCGTTTACTAAGATATAAGGTATTTCGTATGTACTGTATAAATACAGGATGACCAAAAAGTCTCTTTCCGATTGAAAAAATTAATAACTTTTTTATTTTTAAACATTTTATTATTTTTTTTAAAACAGACATTAAACTTGTGAGATTACAATATTATGGAACAATACACTATTGCAGAACGAACTCGGATGGTAACGGTCGGTATGTAAATACGTGCATAACTGCATACCGGCAAATTCATCGAGTACGCAATTGTCCAGCTTTTTCGTTGCTCCAACCAATCTTTTTCTGTAGAATTATCCAAAGAAGAAGATCTTATAGAAAAGTCACAAACTTGACAGGAGCTGAAAGACATCATTTGAACGGAAACTGCGCAAATTACACCAGTTTACCAATAAAAAAAGCCGACATGTGCATCAAGTCTAATGGTGGTACCAATTTCATTTTCTACATCCAATGTAAATAAAATGCATGAATTGAACTTTAATATGTATTTATTCCTTTCGTTTAAAAGTTATTGCAGCTGTGGTAAACATGAATGAACATTATTTTAAATTCACATTTAAATAGGTTGGTAAGGCTTCTGGTAAGCCTGACTCAGAGATACCACCTAAATATTAGAAGGTACCGGGAGAGTGACGACGAAAGAGCGTTGAAGTACGAATGCTCGACAGTGATAACTAGAGGGTGGATTGATATGCTCTAAAAATGTGTAAACAAAGCTTTACTGAATTAGGCATTACAAATAGCTGCTAGAATTTTTTCAATTCAATCAATGCAAATCCTAACAAGTTTTTGTAAAACCTCATTAAGTAATGCTTTGTTTACACGTTTTTAGCGCATATAAATGCGTTCTCCGGTGATAACCACATGTACTAGGTTTATTTATTTATTTAATTGAAGTTTATTGCTAATAAAATTTTTCCCAAACAGTTGTAAATCAGGAAGGAACTATTTGTTTACCCTGTTTTAACAAAGGCTTATTAATATTTTCAAATAATTTTAAAATTGTTTGTCATACTCTACAATGGGTGCGTTTAGCTTAACCTCCTCAGACTCTAATTCAGATTAACTCTAACTCAGATTCTAATTATTCTTTCTTTGCATGTTACTTAGATGGGAAAGTATTTCGAGCAATTTGGAAATATACCTTTCATATACCTTATAGGGCATGTCAGGTCCCAGGAGGTTAAAGACATCGGTCAACTATGTTGAGTATGAAAGTATTCAGCTGTTTGAATTTCGCTAAACGGTATGCTTACAGTCAGCAAGCTAAAAATGATATAATTGTTTGAGTATTTTATGGAACATTTTGATTTCAATAATGTTATTCAATTGATTATAACATTTTGAGTCATGTGTTAAACTCATCATTAGTTGTACTAATGTTGTACATCATTCAATTAGAATGACTTTGAGTACTGTTGAACAAGACGACGGTAACAACTACATTATGCCTAACATTTTATAAGGTAGGTGATGGAATACGCCCATGTTGATAATGCCTAGTAACTGCAATTTCACCTAATTTAAAACAAATGTCGGTAAGTGGCCGTAGGTGCTTCGATTTACCTAAAATACCACTACCCTGAGCAGATCTAACCTCAATATGTTTATAGACTGATTACAAAGTGCATGTTACTATTTCAACGTCTTGTGTTACATACAAATCAAAAACTTAGATCTACTTCAGGTTTAAGTGAAGCCAATTTTCAAAAATTTAAGTATGGCATATGAATGTATGTTTTCTTCTAATTAGATTTTCTTCTTTTAGATGCATGGTTATAAACATAGTTTGCATTTCCATAAAAACATGCATAAATGTATCGATATGCAGGGCCGGATAAACTATGGGTGCAATGGAGCCGCCGCACCCAGCGCCAAAGTTTATCAGGCGCCAAAATTGATTGCTTTTTAATTGTGAAGAAATGTGCATTGTGATTCCACGGTACTGCATTTTTTTATTATAAATATAGTATTCTATATGCTATATGCTATATGACATTATTAGTATTACAGGCGCCATTTACCTAATCTGCACCCGGCGTTGAAGTAGCTTGATCCAGCCCTGTCGATATGCGGTGTTTTCAATATGAAAACATGCAGAAAAAATGCAGTTTGTTTAATGTATATGAATGAAGAATGTGTAGGACTATCGAAAAATGATAAATCAATTTTAATTTGTCAATTGTGCTTCGATATTGCTTAAAAATAGTGTTTATAGAGTTTTCAATTAAATAGTTATTCTTCCTGTTAGAGTTATTTTTTATTTTAAACCATTTTTAGTTTTGTATTTTCATTAATCTTCAATAATAACAAAACAAAAAATTAAAATTTTCTTTCATTTTTCAAACCCTACTGGCTATATCATAAAGGTTATCTACCCATACCAGGTGGGCATATTCATCACATGTTGCTAATATGCTCAGTTGGGTTGATATACAAAAAATATAAATAAAGGTAAATAAATTATATTATTGTAAAATTTCTTTCAGAAATAGTTACTAGAGGTATTCGAAAATATTCATGTCACAAAAGTTGTTATGAAAACCCGTTGTTTCTATTTTTCATTAAGGTTTTTCCTTAGCATGGTCATGGTAGGTGATGGGAATATTTCCATTATTTACCTTATTACGTATTTCTAAAGAAACTTATATATTTAATGAAATTGTTTAATCCTGTAAGCATACGTCGGGTTTAATGGACCTTGGTAAACATTTAAATGAATATAAAAAGCACCTTCGATAAATTTCACCATATCATTACTAGCTTCTTAAAATAATTATGATAAGATACTGACATGTATTTAGAAAACTATAAAAAGACTTCACTGTGATTACAATTTTACATTGAAGTGGTAATCGCCTTCCAATCGAATTATAAGCTTTGTAAAATAATATGTAATTTCCGTTAGTAATAACAACTACTTATTTGCAGTTACTTGCAAAGTAAGTCGGGCACCAAATAAAATAAGGAAACCGCAAGAAAATATGGCAATTGGGGTTGGGATTCCAATGAAATGTCAGTTAATTCAACATGGCTATTTGTTAACAGTTATATGTTTAATTGAAGCACTATGTATTTTTATTAACGTTGCATTTTGTCAAAGTAAGTCACAATAATATAAATGGTAGGTATATGAAAACTATTAGTACGACATTTTTCGTTAAAATCTTTTTCAAAAAATAGTATAATATTGAAACCTCCCGATAATAGGAGGGAGTGTCGTAAAACTTCAACCTCCTTATATAGAAAACGCGCTATGAGAACACCGCGCAATAAGAAGGTTTACTGTATTATAAAATACAGTATCCGAGTTCCTTGAAGATTCAGATGAATCTTTAAATATTTCTTTAGAAATTTGTTTATTGCTTTAAATAATTTTGCATTTGGTTTTATCAAGTTTAATAAATCATATGATATCAAACTTAAAAATTATTTTAGGTTCTTGAAATATCCATGTATTCGTAGATTTAGAGCTACTGAACTGGACCCGACGCGACGCGTTCAATGGTGTGATTTTAATTGACGTATACATTGTAGGGTTAAAAAGTGAGCATAGCTTAAAGTGTAATGTAAACCACGGTCTAAACAAAACATATGCAATTAGTTAATGCGTACGCTACTACCATAGTTGATATCTTCTTCGTTACCTATTTCTAGATTCTATTCGATGCCTAGAATCATTTGGAAAATGTATTCCTTTGTTTTTAGTTACTTCGTATTGAAACAATGAATAAACGATAACTTCTGTGTCAGTAGAACAGGAAGATATATACAACAGTACAGTACAACAGGATGGAGGTAATTCTATAATAAAAGAAAAAATAAATACGTAAGTTGCACTGACTAATTCAGACTGAATCAAGAACTATTGCAGATATAAGGTAATTAAGTCAACTCTAATTAAATATATTAAAAAACAAAATGTTTCAAAAACCAAAATAAAAAATATATATTTATTAGTTTCATAAAAGCGAAAAAAGTAAGCTTTTATAAAGTATAATAAAAGAGAAAGAGGTCGGAATCAATGTTCAAATTTTTAAAATAGAAAGCAAATTCTTTTATAATCAACTTCTATATTTTTTTAATTACATATACAGGTTTTTGAAATGAAACATGACAAAAAAAATTTGCAACCATTTTTTAAAGTATAGGGTCATTCATTTTCTATGATACAACTTTGACAGTCGACTACGGCTTTCTTTGAAAATATTTTTTTTTCATTCAACTGTTTTTATGTTCCGTCATGCCCACCATTTTACTATGGCGAATTACAGGATTCAACAACGCAGGGTAATAGTAAAAATTTATTATCAAAATTCGAATTCTATTCAGAGAACGTTTCGAGCGTTATGTACAATTTACGGTCGTATAATGAGCGTCCTTCCAAGCTCACCATTCGGCGAATTATAAATAAATTTGAAGAAACTGGTTCAGTGGCTAATCGAGCAATCCCAGTACATCAACGAAACGTACGGTCGACCGAAAATATTTTGGTGCGGTGGCGCGAGAACCAAAACGTCTCAATTTTACGTCGTTCTCAAGAACTTAATCTTTCGTACGCTTCAACTTGGCGAATTTTGCGAAAAGACTTGGGTCTGTATCCATGCAAAATACAAATAGTTCAAGAACTGAAATCTACCGATCATCTCATGCGTCGTGCATTCGATTTTGGGCTCTGGAAAAGTTGAAAACCGATTCTAATTTCACAATATAATCTCACGACGAGCTGATGTCGATTGGCCGCCCCGCCAAGATCGTGTGATTTGACGCCGTTAGAATTTTTTTCTTGGGGTTAAGTTAAATCTCAGGTCTATACCAATAAGCCAGCAACAATTGCCGACCTTGAGGACAACGTTGTTCGCGACATTGGTGAGATTGAGACAAACTTATGTGCTCAAGTAACCCAAAATTGGACCTGTCGGATGACCGCCGTCAAGCAAAGCCGTGGAGCCCATTTGAAAGAAACTATTTTTAAAACATAATGGTATCGAATGCTCATTAATTTAAAATAAAAAAATCTGCTATACCTCAACACAATTTGTTTTATTTAAATTCAAAGATGTATCACACAAAATGAATGACCCTATAGTTAAACTCATTCAAGTTTAAAACAAACCAAATTCTAAACTACAAGCACTGTCTGAGCTACCAGCAATTCGCGAACTGTGAGGGAGCATAAAAAATTTGGATTTTGCCTTTTTGTGTGATAGTTTTTCTTGCAATTAAAACGTTATTTTTTCACAGTTACCAACATCATTGCGATAAAAAAAGATTTAAGAAGCTAAGAAAAAAGTTCAAATTCAAAATAAACACGTTCATATTAGTCAAGTTTGAGTGCATTATTATTTATCACTCACATCAAGAAAAATTACAAACATATACCTTACCCATGTTTGCAGTGAATGTTATTTGCTTTGAAATTTACCGCCAACAAATGGATAACAAAAAATTCCCGCTATCATGTTATTATTATTGTAAAGTATTTATCAAATGCTATATAAAAGTGTTAGCTAACATGTTCGTCTTGGTGTGGACCGCTTTTAATTATTGTGAAGAATTTACAACACAACGTGTTGGCTGACACGTTCTTCCTAGTTCCTTCAATAGACTAATTTTTTTATAGAAATTGTCTATTTTAATATTTTAAATTGTTTGCTGCTTTGGAAAATTCATTATTACCCTTCTGTTCATATATTTATTGAAACAATACTTAATTATTTTACTTAATAAGTTACCTATCTACATTTTTGTACTTCTATCATGAAAAGTATTTCGTTATTATATTATAACCGTTTTCGATGTACCTTTTTATGATCGATGTCAACGGTCCTTATGATGGGTTCTGACAGCATCGAATTTTTTTTCCAGTAAATTCTGATTGAAGAATAGGATTTAATTATAAATTTTGACCAATCAGAAGTGATATTTCAAAAATAAAATCCGCAATCCGCTTCGTCAAAATTTACCTTAAGAGACTTAAGATGAGCATATTTTCTATATATTTCAAGCCAGTCGTGTAAGTAACTGTCAATTGTTTTTGAGTTTTCGATTGTCATGACTGCATCATTATAATTAATAGTATTAGTAATAGAGATGTTATAAGTTTTTACGCCTATATTTGTCAATATGTCTGTCAGTGGCTTCATAACTATTCGACAGTAGGTCAAATCTTATTTTTTATTTTTATTTATTTTTTTTATTTATTTCTTTATTTTTTTAATGATAAAAAATTAAATGAATTTCTAGCTATGTACTGGCTATATGTACTATAATAAAACATTTGTCTTAGAACAGAATATATACATAGTGGGCAAGTCAATAGTATCAAGAAATTCAGGATTTCGTTTGAAATCCGGGCCCGTAGTATCTGCCGGGGAATCACCCCACTCCTTCTCGTCGGACCTGACACGATAATATATTCACAACACTAAGATAGCCCTACCAAATTTTTTTTTTTTTGTAAAAGAAAGAGGCATTTTCCGAAGTCTTTTTCTTTTCTTTTCTTAAGTAAGAAACGCTAACCGTAACAAATACGATAAAAATTCTAATGTTGTAGGAAATTAAATTTTCCACAAAAAAGTCCACAAGGGCTTTTTTATCTTTATTTTTTTTTTTAATTTTTATCTTTTTATTTATCTTTATTTGTTTAGACGCAGAAGGCATTTGAAGTTGTAGATTATAATTATTTAGTAGTTCTTACTAAATAATTTCTTAACCTTTGACCAAAAATTCTTACAAGTAATAAAAATTTATTTGTTTATAGTAGTATTTGTATTGCATGAAGTAAAACCGGAATTGAGATTTAGATTAGAAAGAGTGTCTCGATTGCACTTTTTAAATTTTGTGTAATTTTTTTTCGTGCAAGTGACAACTCTGAAATTTTACTGCTGTCACCTATGATTGTTCAGATTATTAAACATTGAGCGTTTCACAAAAGATCAACACGTAATCATTGTGAAAATCCATTACAAAAACGGGGAAATAAAAAAAATGGGGAAAACTGTAAACAGCGTTCGTTACAGGAACATATGATTATAACGGAGTTCTTGTGTCCTCAACTAAACGGACGATGTGTGGTTTCAGCAGGACGACGATGCGCCACGTGCCACACCGCGCATGAAATAATCGATTTATTTCAGTAACGATTCTTACACCAAATCATCTCACGAAATTCTGATGTCAACTGGCCACCAAGATCATGCAATTTAACGCCGTGCCATTTCTTTCTTTGGGGTTTTGTAAAATCTCTGGTTTATGCAAATAAACAATTCCTAAACTCAAGGCCGAGATCCAACGCATCATCGGTGAGATACAGCTACATCTTTGTGAAAAAGTCATCGAAAATTTCATGAAAAGAGCAATGGCCTGTCATCAGAGCCGCGGTGGCTATTGGTGGATATTTTATGCCATACTTAATCGGAACATGTTTACTTTAAAATATCACAATTCTCTCAAAAAATACGTTTTTTTACTGTTAAATGAAATAGTGCACTATTATTGAGACACTCTTTAGAAGAAAATTATTTTTATCTTTTTGGCCTTTTAGGGATGGGGTAGAACAAAAATAAACCATTGATGATTTTTTACGTAATTTGATGCGCTGAATACGAAAAAATTTGAGAAAAATTTTATGGAGGCGCACATGACCTTAAAAACCGCATTTGAATGTCAAATTTATTGTTATTCTCTTTTTTTTATAACTTTATGAATTAGAAGATGATTTTTGAGAGACATAATACTGTTGTTTTTGTATTCAGTGTATCAAATTACGTAAAAATATCCTCATTTCTGCCTACATCTTTTTATTATTGTTTAATTTTTAAGTCGGATTTTTTTTTTAATTTTTAATTTAATTTTATTTTTTTGGGTAATATTTAATAACAGCTTTTGTAACGTTTGATGATACTAACAGGAAAATCCTAATTTTTATTAGGTTCATTAGTATAAGGAGAAGTATATTAAGTGGAAGTTACTGCATATTTTCAGCTGTTGAATTTCCATTTTTTTACGTGTTGTTTCAAATTTTGCACACAGAAGTTCTATTATTGTAACATTTTTGTTCCTTTATGCAAAAATTCTAAAATTTTCTTTTTTCGTGAAAAGCAATGTTTCAGTCGATATTAATAGTTGTTATTATTTCTACATTTTATCTACCATTTTTTCAATAACAAAAAGTTGCTTAATTTTAGAGTGCCCCAATTTGTACACAAGTAGCTTTAACAAAATCGTCATTTTTTAATTACTTATTGTATTGCTCCAACTGTAATAATTATAGAAATTAGCACATTAACACATCCGTTTCATATGACTAATATGTATTACTACAACACAAATTTGCATTTCCTGTTTTTTATACATTGAAACTAAACAAACTGCAACAACCAACATTTAATATTTTAAAAACAATAAAATACCTTATTACCAAAGTAAAATGTAAATAACCTTTTATATACGTACTCGTAAATGTATTTCTGTATAATATAATGTATCTATATTAAATAATTACCTATTGTTATAAGAATATTTATTTAGAAACTTACGATGTGTGTGCTCTGTTGTATAAAACTTTAAAACACATTATACATTTGACACTTGGAGCTAACAATCTAGCAGTATAATCCGGCCATAATCCTGCTATAGGTATACGTAAATAAGTCACCCAAACAGGACCAAAAGAAAGTAATATGCATTGACAACGCAAAAGTCCTCAAAAAGTAAATTTTTGATCGTGAAGATCTATATGTCAAAACCTAGAACCTGCTCTTGCAATACATTTCCAATGTATCTCTTGAAAGATTTTTATGATCGAAAATTTACCTTTTATTTCTCAAGTATTGTCAAGTTATGCATCTAAATGTAAGTCAGTGCCAGTGTCAGTGAATTAACTGTAAAATCCAACTTGATATTTCTTGGTTTTGTTTAGACAACAATAATAAAATTTTTCGAAGCTCATAAGGCTTTAATTCAACACGATGTTATAAAGATTATATTGCTTTGCTTGATGATCTGAAATTAATGTGTTTAATAGAATGGGTATTTTTGTCTGATATTTTTATAGCTTTAGCGATATTTTATATTACCTGCTAGTGCATCTTGTTTCTTATATGTCGCCACTTAATTTTATTTTCTTCGAATTGTTTGACCCGCAATTAAGCAAACTGACGAATTATTTACCACTGTATTTTTTGTAAATATTTGCAAATGTTGAAATTATTCGATTAAAGATTTAGAAAGATTTACTGATAAATATGTTGCGTGCTCGATCTTAATATTTTTACACAGTAATTATGTGTAATTAGCAACTACATATTGATGTGCCAATTTAAGGCTTAATTAGTGTATTATGTATATCACTTGAGACTTGGTTAGGTTATAACAAGGGTTAATGACATAATAAGCACCATGCTTTAGTAATGTCATTGTTACTGCTGAAAAATACTTACACCGATACCAATTAAGTTTTCATATAATTATATTAGTAAACATACTACATATAATAATTACCCAATTAGTTGTGTAAATAATAGTTCGAATTAATTTTACAATCACCTATTTTTAATTAATAGTTTTCATTTTGATTAAATAAATATTATCGCATGTGGGCTGTAACATACTATCTATTGGAAATGCATTTAAATTACATACTTTAACACGTTCAGTAATAGTTCAGCGTGAGTGAGAATTACAAATTGACTATCGCATTATTTTTACACTTTTTCAAAAATTATATTTCACTATATTTACTTGAAGAATGTCAATTTCCGGTGACATACGCACGTCTATAATCTTGATAAAGTGAAAACTGCATGGTAACCCAAGAAAATCTTAGTTTTCGCCGAAAGAGTTTAACTGTAAAATGAAATGTGAAGCAAGATTATTAAAAAAAATTACTGATTGTAAAACATTTTGTATAGCAGGCAAATTTTTTATTTGAAAAATTCATTCAATAAAAAATATAATATTTAAAAATTTTGTTCAGATCTGAATTCTCTGTTTGTTTGAATGCAATATTTAACGCTTATAATAGAAATTAACAACTAATCAGTTAAATTATTAATAATAGCTTTTAAAATAATAGTCTTGAGAACAATAACAAAGGTAATGTTATGTTCGGCTAGATTGAAGAAAATTGTAAGCGGTAACATTCTTTTATATCCATTTTACTATTTCCTAGAAACAATTTTCTTCAATTACTTACACATTTCGAATTAGTTGTATAATCTCAAGTACACATCCTATACCTTGTAGTGGAAGTGTTTAAAAACTGTTTAACTGTAAAGACTTCTTCGAATTGAGTAAAGTAAATATAAATGCATATTGCAATACAATACAATACAATTATTGTCTTATAAACAATAAAAGGATAAATACATTTAGTAGTGTTATTTACTCAGATCTTGGAGTTCATAAAATACTATAACTACAAATTATGAAACTATGATTTTGAACGAATGCATCATTTATTACAGTATTTAACAAAGTTAGTTGTTGTTTTCTTAATGTTGTTAAAATATACTGACTGGTACAACAGTCGACCTACGGACGTCTTTTGCATTCTACTCTACATATAAGGGCGACAGTTTTTCGGGCTTACCCTGAAGATTTTTTTAAAGACTTTTTACATTGGTAATACCTTACATTAGTGTTTATTAGTTAATTGAATAAACCTTATGTTGATTGAACTTCATTTGAAGCAGTGAGATAATTATACTGTCGTGTTCCAAAATCTTCTATTAATTTTGGATATTGCTTTGGTGTGAATTTTATATTTTGTTGTGAGAATTATTTTTAAATTTATAAATATTTTGAATTTTCTAGTTTTCCCGGCAAATAGTTGAGTTTACTCAACTGGGGAAACCAGGAAACCTGACCTGGGGAAACCCTGTCTTTTACCGCCAAGATTGACTAAGAAGTGGTCAAAAAACAGATTTTGCCTTCTTAATTTTGATTCTTAATATTTCTGATTTTAAGTTTTATATTTTGGCAAATAACAGTGATTTGTTTTTTTGAGTATTTGAAAATAATTAAACCCCAAATTGGGATAATTAATAAATTATAGTAACTAAAAATTCGAAAGATAAGATTTGTATTTAGAGTATTGGTTATAATTAATTACGATTGGTTTGAATGGTGAATTTGTGATAATTAGAGGTAAAATTGAAAGCAAATATAAAATAAACTACATACGGCAACATTTGGACGAGTTATCTGTAAGATTAAATATCTTTATTTTAAAAAACTTATAATAGAAAAAATATGTTTAATTTAGATTTTAAAACTTAAGATGTAAATAAAATGTGTAAACTATGCATTTCAGGTTCCATTCTTTAGAACAGTCCAAATAAAAATGCCTGTACTGTGTGGTAGACCGAGCTCCAGTTACGATCCGGGAAGAGGAAATCTATAAAATAAACAAAAACAAATAAAATTATATAGATTGGAGGATGAATCTAAATTCAATGCAAAATTTTTTTTTTTTTTTAATTTTAAAATTTTAACAAGGTGGAACTCGCTTTTGCGACAGTTCTTAGGCTTCTATACATCTACTTTTTCGGTAGGTTAAATTATTTGGGCTTTATTTTATTCCAATTTTTAATGCCTTAATCTTTTAATTAGGTAGATTTTTTTACTATATAAGGAAAACGCTAACATTTTAATATTTTTTTTTTATTTCGACCTTTATAGGTAAATATTTGCAATTTACAAACCACAAATAAAACACAATTCATAATGAAATATTAAAATACCCGAAACACGTACCGAATACCGTATTAGAAACACGTAAAATACCTACTCTAAAAATACAAAATAAGAATATCGGATTAAAAAATATATATGTAAATAATCTGAATAATTAATACCAATCTAAAAATATTCTATATGAAGTAAAATTGTTTTAAGAACGTGCGTTCTGATTGGTTTTGAATTATGCGGACAGACGGACAGACGGACAGACGGACACGGAGCTAGATCATAAGGCTTCTTCCTATACGTTGTATAGAAGCCTAAAATTAACGAAATTGTGCCACTTGAAAGCTGAAAGATACTTTTTTACCTATTTTTTTGACTTCACTATATCAGAATATGCCGTAATTTTTTTATTTTTGTGGTAGATTTTAAATTCGTCCTTTATAATCTAGAAGGACATAATTTAAGAAAGGAAAAATTTTAAACAATCGATTAATTAAAAAGAAAAATGTGATATAAAGAAAAACAAAAACATGTATCAAGTATGATACATTTTAAATTTCTCAGCGATACGATACACAGTGGAACGAAATGCCAAAAATTAAAAAAAAATTTTTAACTTGATATTGTAAGTACTAATAGAATGCGGTTAAAACATAAAATTAGTTCTTTTTTCTAAGCTTGGGAATTAATGGGTTAATAACAATTTTATATGCTACACAATACAAGTTATTACATAATATAGAAGAAAGCATCTACAGCGCAAAAAAATGTAGGGAATGTATCTGTAAAATAGTCCATGACTGTATGCACATCATAGTACTCATTACTGCTACATTTCTCACTTCAGTTACGAGATTACCATCACTTATAAAACTATGATATGGCAATTAGATGAATAACTTGTTTTACTTTTCAGTTCATTAGAAGCCATGTCATATTATAATATGACTATTATAATAATTATTCTAAATAACAGCCTATAAATTGCAATAAAACAAGAATCAATTCAATACTTATTGCATTGCGTTCAAATAATTCTTATAAACGAAGCAAACTGCCTTAGACAATCTCCACATTGAGTTGGGCCAAAAACAAAAAACATTGTCCAATACTTTTTGTATATACATTGTAATTTATGCTTAATAGAAAGGCAATGTTTATAATTTTAGGCTTCTATACAACGTATAGGAAGAAGCCTTATGATCTAGCTCCGTGTCCGTCTGTCCGTCTAGAACGCACGTTCTTAAAACAATTTTACTTCATATAGAATATTTTTAGATTGGTATTAATTATTCAGATTATTTACATATATATTTTTTAATCCGATATTCTTATTTTGTATTTTTAGAGTAGGTATTTTACGTGTTTCTAATACGGTATTCGGTACGTGTTTCGGGTATTTTAATATTTCATTATGAATTGTGTTTTATTTGTGGTTTGTAAATTGCAAATATTTACCTATAAAGGTCGAAATAAAAAAAAATATTAAAATGTTAGCGTTTTCCTTATATAGTAAAAAAATCTACCTAATTAAAAGATTAACGCATTAAAAATTGGAATAAAATAAAGCCCAGATTAACCGAACATAGGAAAGTAACATGAAACAAGGTGGAACTCGCTTTTGCGACAGTTCTTAGGCTTCTATACATCTACTTTTTCGGTAGGTTAAATTATTTGGGCTTTATTTTATTCCAATTTTTAATGCCTTAATCTTTTAATTAGGTAATCTGAATAATTAATACCAATCTAAAAATATTCTATATGAAGTAAAATTGTTTTAAGAACGTGCGTTCTGATTGGTTTTGAATTATGCGGACAGACGGACAGACGGACAGACGGACAGACGGACACGGAGCTAGATCATAAGGCTTCTTCCTATACGTTGTATAGAAGCCTAAAACTTATTTATGCAAATTCATAACGGCTAATCGTGTCTACGGCTAATTAGATGATCGAACATTCAACGTAATTACGTTCGTGTAGTTTGCTCCATTTTAACGTGTGGTTTTCAATGCGGCGGAGAATACGCGACGGAAATACCGCTCGTGTAGTTTGGCTCTAAGGCGTGACGTTACAAACAGACGCCATAATAACACAAGTAAGCGTTTTGGCGTGAATTTTAGATTTCAAATTAAAATTGTAAATCTTTATTTTCTGCAGAAATTAAAATAATTTTTGGAAATAGTAGGTACTTCCGGAAGTCATAGAACAGTTTTTCAAAATCAGTCATCATACCGATTCAAAGTGAAAAAATAATTTTTCATACGTTATTATTTTTATTGGAAAGCTTTTGGGTAAAACGTGTAGTGATTCACGTAATCACTTTTATTTTTTAAATCTTATTATGCAATAACGATAAATTAGTATATGAATCTAAACAATTATATTTAATCATTTAAAAAAAAAACAAAAAAACCCGACTGCGTAAAAAAATCAACTAAAAACCAAAAAAATTACAAACAAAAAATATCAACTGAAAAGCAAAAAACAAGCTTATTCTAATATACACATGAAATCACAAAAATAAGTAGTATCAAAGCACGATCTTAAGTAAGAAAAATGTTCCAGCTATATGTGGCTTTAATGGCTGGAATAAGCCATAAATTTAAATACAAAAATATTTAATTTTTTATCCTTTATTGTTTATTAAATAAAAAATAACAACACTTAAATCGTCTCGTCGTCATCGATTTGTTTTTTTAATATATCTAATATTTCTCTTACTTCTTCAGCTTCTTCTTGCTTAAATTTTTTTGCCCTGTTTGCGGACAATTCCTCTTCCGCCTTACGTTTGCTTGCATCTTTTCTTTTAAATGCCTCGGCACGCTTCAATTCCACCTGGCGCATAGGATGTTCGCGATAGTTCTTCATCGTTTCTTTAAACGATTTGAGCGTGAGCTCTCTTAAATAGCAGCTTCTGGGCCAATTTTCTGTTTTTGTCATTTTTATTAACAATCTCATTTCTGCTTCAATTTCTTTGGCAAATTTGTATTGGTCCATTTTGTATCTGTGAACTTTTTACCTGCTGCTCAATATATTTGTGTTTTTGTGTTGAAAAAAAACATTCAATTTTCTTCCGTTACCGTTTTCCTTATATAGTAAAAAAATCTACCTAATTAAAAGATTAAGGCATTAAAAATTGGAATAAAATAAAGCCCAAATAATTTAACCTACCGAAAAAGTAGATGTATAGAAGCCTAAGAACTGTCGCAAAAGCGAGTTCCACCTTGTTTTGTATATTTTAAGTGTCATCAAAGTTTGCCCCTTTAACTTTAAAATTTTTCATAAGTTTTAGTTTTACAAATGGCAGTATTTTCTCTAATACTTTCTCTAATTACAAACTTTCAAAATTTTAAATTTTACCATTCAAATTTATTATTATATTACTATTCTAAATTTTCCATAAAATCTTACTATCTTACTTATCTTCAAAATTTCCAACTACTGCTCTCATTAACTTTTCAAAATACCAACTAAATATCTTTCAAAATTCTACCAATTTTCCAAATTTTTTGAAATCCAAACAAATAAACTCAAAATAAACAACTTCTCGCCCAAAAATTATCTTTATTTGCAAATACTACAAATGTAAAAAAACTGTCGATCAAATGAGCTTCGGTCGCCCGGTATTACTTCTTCGGCTTGACTACTTTATCAAAAACTAACTTCTTCAACCCTACGCATTTTACACATTAAAAAATTTCTGTCGTGTAAAATGTCGAGTGTTGTGGTAAATAATTTAGTGTACATTTTAGGCTTCTATACAACGTATAGGAAGAAGCCTTATGATCTGGCTCCGTGTCTGTCTGTCTGTCCGTCCGCATGTTTCGACTTTAAGAACTATTCCAGTAATCTTCTTATTTACTAAAATTATATTACCAACTTACAAAATAATTATCGGATAATCCGATATCTTAATGCAAGCTTTATTTCGAATTTGTCTGTATCTACCTTATATTCTAATCATAATCTATATTTTTCAAGTTTAACCAGAAAAATAGCAGTATAGAAGCCTAAGAACCACGGTCATCCGAGTTCCACCTTGTTTAATCACATATACTTACAGTGTTAATAAAATAGAAAGTATTGCTTAATTTACACTTTATTAACACTGTTAGTGTAAACTTTTACACTAAAAGAGTAAGAGCAAAATATTTTTTACTGTGTATAAAATCAAAAATAATTAAGTAATAAACTGAAACTACCTTTACACTATAATATATAGTAATATGTGTATTTATAATATATACCTAATATTATAAAACAATATACAGACATACATACGAGTATATACATATTATTTATACATTTATACATTTATAGGATGAAGCACCTTTTAATTTTTTTTTTAATTGACTGTTAGACTGAAACTTAATATAATTGTTGATGTATTTCATTTTATGATTAAATGGAAAAATTGAAAATTTACAATATAAAATACAGTATATTGCAGTATATCTTTTATATAGTATAAGTGATATACTATGTATCTACACCAACTTTTGTTATCTAAAAATAATTATGGTTGGGTGAAAAAGAACATTTCGTCATTGAAAAACATAACATGAAGTATGTGCGGTCATAGACTAACAATAAGTCCTCATTGTATGTTAATATTAGAAGCGGCACCCATTCTCCAAGTTAATGATTATTGTGAATCCAATAAAGTTGACTTAGTACAAGTATGTACTATCTATGCATGCCAACGCTTAACTTCATTTAAAATATTGAAATCCAATTTTAGCAAAATTAAAATAGTTTTAGGTCAATAGTATTCTTGTATCAATCAGCATAATCGGTAATCATAATATATACATATTATTTTTAATTAATCCAGTTTCAATATTTATTGTACTTTTATTATCACCTAGCATTTGTTTTAACTTTACTAGTATTGAACAGATACTATTTTATAATATTATAATCGAGGACCATAGTTTTGTCAGAATATATTTAAAAAGTTTTAAATTGATCGAGTACCAAATACAAATTAAAGTTTATAATACAATTAGACTATTGTGTATTACATTACTATTAATTTAATAAATGAATCAGGGAGTCAAAATAAATGCAATAATAATCTTTCTTTAGACTGATTATGATTAGTTTTGACTTGACTAATTTAAAACCCTCCCAAGAGTCTATAAACAAAATACAAAGAGCATCCAAACACTGAAATCAATTCAGAACTTCTGCACTCAACAAAACCCCTTCATAAAGATCAACTTATCAATAGAAAAAACATTTAATAATGATATACTATAATAAAAGCAAATACAACACCTCAAAGCTAAACAAGCGATAATCAACAGAATTTATATTATTCGCTATATCTTGCAGAGCCGTACTTTGGCATCTTAGTTATTATCTTACTTAAGCCTATAGCCTATACTGTTCATCTTCAGATTAAGCAACGCTTCCCTGTTTTTTGTTATGCATATCATCTCTGAAATCAATCGGTAATAAAGTACTTCTCATATCCAAGTTATGGATTCAAATTATTGCCTGATGTAACAGCCGTACTTGTTAAGATAGTCCTGAATTTCTCATTATTTGTTTTACATCAATGTCGTTCTGATATACATAGCCATTTTTTAATTTACTATTCTGCTTACATACAAAGAACCACATTCACATCTAATTTGGTAAGCCACAAAATTACCTATTAAATGTCGAAGTAAAACTATTAAAATGCACGCAAGCAAGTTTTTGCAATATTATGTTATTGCTATCAAATTCAACACTTAAAATCCGTACAAAAGTTCAACACAATCTCAAATCCAAAATATTATAATTTTGTTTCTTCAAAAGTTAATCCTATAATAAATTAAATTTAAATATGAAAACCAATTTAATATTTTTACTAATCAAAAACTTTACCTTTTAACAATCATAATAATATATCATTTATAAATTACTTCAATAACATGTGGTCGGATAATTCCAGATTTTCCATTTTATTATTTGTTTTTGTCCAACTTGAATTTTAAAATGTTTCCAGTTGTACACAATATTTTCATTTAAAAAAAATTTTTTATACTACAGTTTTAAGATGTCAACCACAATTTTTCAAGTTTAAATTCACATTCAAGTTTAAATTTTTCGTTCCAATTCCCAAAATTAATTTTTACTGCAGTAAATCCAATTTTTATTCCAACTTTAGTTTCTCTCTTTTATGTTAACTACCAAAATTTTTAAGTTTCTTAATGCAATCCTCAACTCTCTGAAATCCATTATAATCTTCCAAATTTTTCCAATTTTGTTTATTTTTCCTTCGTAACCAATTTCTTTATTTTGTAAATCTTGATTGGAATTATTTTGTTTTGTCGTTTAAGCCAAAATTATCTTCTTTGATATATCTAATAAAATTCACGAATATAGCAGAAAATTAGTTAGGACGGATAGTTCTTATAATATCATGATTAATGTGTTTGCTGGGTAATAAATTAATTTAGTGTTGTGATTTCTTTCTGCGCATCAGATATTCGGTATTAATTAATTTTTTTGTGAAAGCTATTGAAGCAAAAAATTCGTAAGTATTGTTTTTGAGAAGCACAAAATTAGCAAAAAATTCTGATCTACCTGTTTTTATGATAATAATGATATACGTTTTATCAACGTGGTGATTGTTACTTGACATGGGTATATGTATAAGAATACTTACATGGTTTCAGAATGTGACCATCTGTATATTTACACTAATTAAGAAGTTAATTTACAAGTTAATTTACATTAAAAAAATTTCATAAGGTTGATTACTTAAATTTGACATGTATCAAAAAGATACTCAATATATATATATATATCAAACTCATTTTAGAAATATTTTCTCAAAATTTCTGAAAAAAAATTCATAAAATTTGCTGAGTTGTAGCATCGTCTTGCGTCTGGATTACATCTCCTAGCTTAAGAAATGTTAACTTCGGATGAGTATTATCTCGAAACGACAAATTTTAACCTAGTTGACATCAAATCAAGAATACTACTTATAAATCTAATTAATATGATTAAAATAATAATTTTGTTCGCAAAATTCGTCGTTATGTAGTCCAACGGGAGATTTCTTTTAACTTATATCCTAAGAAAAAAAGCTTAATGCTTGAATTAAAATTTTTTTTTCAACGGACTGCCATTTTGCTGCTTTTCTGTTTTACAATTTTTTCCCAATCGGACTATTTATAGTGATAATAAATACTTTTGATATTTTAATTTCAGACGAAATTACTGTCAGAGAGGCAAACGCAGTTTGTTTTAGTTCTAAGTTTCAGGTCTCGAATACTCGGTATATGCAAATGAGCTGAAATATTTCTGTATATTGCCCCAAATAATCAATAAATATGATCAAGATTTGAAAAAGATCGTTTGTGTGGTTTTCCTACAAAAATTTCTTAAAATATCAGTATTTCTTGAGCGATTATACAGTGTTTTTAACATATCAAAATCTAAATATAATGACAAAATAATACTCGTATAATCTCACTTAATAAATTGATTCATTTAAGTGATTTCGCACTATTTTGAAAAACTTGAAATTATTTGTTTAGGTTTGCTAAAAGAAAACAATATATCTATCTAATAACTAATAAGTAATAAATGATTTATAGTGTTACATTTAGATAATGAGTAACAGTTCGTGCATAAAGTAGACGTGACTATCAACTTCAGGAAACAAAATTGTAAAATGAAACTTTTATCGATAAAGAATAAATCATAAAATGAATCTTTACGACTAGAAATATTAATAAATATTTCACAGTCTTATGTAAATATTAATTATCTGACAAAAACAATTATTTACTAAAATTTTATGGAAAAAGGAAACAGGAAACAAAAGTACAAAGTGAAAAAATAAACAGGAAAATATAGTCTCTGGTTACTAAACTTGTAAATATTAATCACAAAAATATTTTTAAGTTTTATTTAAATTTGTTATTTATTCTTCGTTAATTCATACATATTTCATTAATAAATTACTCCAGTATTTTATTCGTATGCTACATCAGTGGATTATTTCAGAATTTGAACCACTTCACTCTTAAATGTACTATTTCTTTTTTTGTTTTTAATTAAATAACGAGTTTTAATTAAATATTAGAAAGCTATTCGATTTATTAAGCACACCAGCATATTCACACGTTGTCACATAAAAATTTTATTGTTCTTTTAAAATGTATATTTAAAGACAATTTACTATGTAACAAATAAACTAATATATAAAAATCTTATTTGACGTCTCTCATTTGAGGGGTACTAGGGGTTGAAGGGAGTACAATAATCCAAAATTTGAAAATATTCTTCGCTTAAATAAATCGTATTCCCGGTTCTATTTATCCTGCAAGCTTCATTAAGAAATCATTTTGAAGCTATTTAATGAGGCTTTCGTAGTATATTTATTATATTTAGCGATAACGAGAAATGGGAGTTTTATAAGTAATTTTATTATTTATGGGTCACTTTCAAGATATACTTCCCCTTGAAAATTTTAAAAATATTTGAACTTATTCGTAAACATAATTTCTCTATAACACTGTAACATTTCAGGATGAATATTTGATGGACACTATATATAAATCAAAACAACAAATGATTTAGAAAAGACTGCGCCCGGGTGCGCCTGAGCGGAGCCTATACATTTATATTATTTAAAAAATTAAACACAATCATGACAAGTTTATTTTATTATTAGTGAATTATTTCATGTAAATTGAATCCCGCTTGACGTGGAATGACCCATATAACATGTAAAGTAGTCCATTGATTTTATCGCTCCAATTGTTTATAACAAACTCAATTGATCTCTTCAAGTTCGTTATAATTAGATTTTACTGTAAAACTTGATATTAAAATGTATATTCTTTTTTAGTGTTTAATGTATCTATTTATCAAATCGTCGTATATCCTAAAACCACGACGCATGCAAAATTACATACTTACTTAGCTATGTATGTATACAAATATCTTGCAATTCAGTTACTCTCTTTTTGAGCTGAACATACAAAGTACGATATACATATTTGGTTAGAAGTATGTTATAGAATTAAGTAAGTAATAATAATAAAAAATAATATAATTGTATAATAATTAATAATAAATTTACTAACAAGTATCATATAGAAAATTTTATTGCGAATTTGTTAAAATTATCTTAGCACCTTTTCGTTTTGAATTATTTCATGAGATATCAAGTTTCATTAAATATTTTGTAATAGTTTATCAACGGACATCACACTTATCTAAGACATGTTAAAGAAATAACGGCACTAAATTTCTCTGTGCGCAGGTGAAGTGCATATTCATGTTGTATTGATTTTTTAATCACCTTGATGCAAACATTTATTTCAGTAAATAATTTCAGTTTGTAGTTATCAATGTTGTTAAATTAACTACTTTAAAATGTATCGACTAATTGCAATTTATTCTGCAAAATTACTATAATTGCGAAAAAAGCAATTACGTACACGAGTATTTTGTGTAGTAGATATGTTAATTGTCACGATTTATTGTTTTTAATCAAAGTTATTCCAGAAGTTTTAAAATATTAATTGAGCCATTTTTTGAAAAAATGCAGTTACAAAATATATATTTCATACAGAAAACCTGAATATTACAGTTAAGCCATAACACAAATTTAAAATGAATATTACCTGTTTATTATTATTTACTCTTACTCCGCATAATTATTAATTCTCCAATAACTTGTAAATAAAAGATTTATAATATGTTGTGTATTTTTTGTATAATGAGTTATTGTTGATTTGTAAAATTTTATTTTCAATTTTGAGAATTTTTATTTTGATTAATTTTTGTAAAATTTTGAAGTTGTCATGTTTTAATTGACTTAATGCGAACTAGAGAACTAAAAATCTTAAATTGCTATTATAATATTTTATAATTATTATGTAATACGTAATCCACCAGTGCGGTGTAAAGCTTAAATCGATGGGTTATGAAGCGGTAAGGGAGCGTTCATAAACCACGTAGTTTGATTTTGACCTCTTTAGAACCCCTCCCTCCCATCATGTAGCTTAACGTAGCTTTTACCATGATAACCCTACCCCCCCCCCTAAATGGAACGTAGTTTTTTTTCCTATAAAGTCCAGAAGCCATGTTATGTTTTCTGTTAACAAAACTATTTAAAAATTATTTGGTATAAAAAATGAATAACACCGATATTTGCTTTTAAAACAAATAGCGCACCTATATAAAATATAAATAAAAAAAATCCAAATACGGAAATAAATATCCATATTATGTTGTCGCTTATATTCTGAAAATTGCTTTCATAATAAATTAAGAAAACTACGTAGCTTGACTATAATCCCCCCGTACCCTCACGTAGCCCTGCGTAGCTTTCTACCTAACCCCTCCCCCCCCCTTGGCCAAACCACGTAGTTTATGAACGCTCCCTAAACCGCGGATCAAAGCCTAATCGCGCCGACTACACTGCTGTGATCTATGCCTATGTTCGATCTTTGGGCTTATGGGGAAGGCAACGGGAAACCACCCCATAAATAAAAATTCCTTAGTACGTCATCTTGGCTTAAATAGCCAGAATGATAGCCATACATTCGGAATCGGATAGGCACTTGAAGAAGATATAATAATTAAAACATAATAATTTTTGACAAAGTTTTTGATTGAAATTAAAATTTGAAAGGTATAATAATTTTAAGCATAATAGGTGATTCAAAAGAAAAAGGTTAAAACATAATATTTATTTATTTGGATTTTGAAATTACCATGTATAAAATCCATTTCAATATATTCTTGGTCTCTTTCAAGAAAGGTGTGTTAAACTAGAAATTATATGCATTACACCTTTACAACTTCGTTAACAATATGATGAAGAAACTTGCATATCACGATATCCAGTATTATAATATTGCAAATCATTCAATAAAAGTAAACAGCCGTCAGGCAAATATAAGGGTGTATACCGCACTTCTGTGCAAAGCCTAACATTTATCTTGATACTCTTGACGATTAATAAATAATACTTTATTTTACAAGACTAAAACCAATCGTTGTTACAATAACTACCGTTCACAAGACAAATACAATTTGTGAAGAATTACATTTTTAACTTTTATACTTAATAACTAAATAAGCTACCTATATTAAAATCTCCATGTTTATTTTGTGGAAAGCTCAGGTATAAG
Organism: Cantharis rufa; assembly: GCA_947369205.1. NCBI lineage: Eukaryota > Metazoa > Arthropoda > Insecta > Coleoptera > Cantharidae > Cantharis > Cantharis rufa. The sequence goes on from OX376303.1 coordinate 37,260,830, forward strand.
ATGATGCAGTAAGTGATTGCAATGTTTGCATTTTATGTTACTAATTCTTGTTTTTAATTTAAAACTTAGTCCTGTAAAAATCCCATAATTTGTAACCCTGGTCTGTGTTGAACTTTTCTCTTTAACACGAATTTTGAAATGCTATCGTCTAACTTTCACACCATCTCTTTGGGGGTCGTCCTGTTGGTTTCTTAAAATAAGGTTTGTTTAATATTACTATTTTTGCCAATTTATCGTGATCCACTTTCCCCACGTGGTTGAAATTTACTAGTTCTCTGAGCCATGGTTTTTTTTCTGAAATTTATGTTTCATGACTGATAAACTTATTTTTATAAACTAACAAAGGTGTGCAGGTGCGGCATTTGCATAGTAGCATATTGTGCTCACGTATGCAGATCTGAGGGTTCTAACATCTAGTGTTTGATAAGCGTGTAGCCTATATAGTCATCTCTATTTCAGAGCTGTAACTACGCTCTGAATGGTTAACTTTTTTTTACCAATCTGAGAATAACTTTGATTGGTCAACTTTTTTTACTAAACTAAAAAATATAGCAATCAACCAAGTTTCATATCATTTGAAGTACACAATAATCGAGTTCCACTGTATCCACTCACTAGATAAGAGCGGCTACAACCAGAAACGAACCAAATAAGTTATAAAAAACGGCAGATTGATACGAAGCTAGAAGGCTAATTACAATTATTGGATTTGTCCCTTTTCACCTAATTTTTTTTTATTTGTTTATAATTTGCAGTGCATTGGCATCTATCTCGTGTATAGTTTTGCCAGTTTAACGTTAAGAAATATTTTCGCTAAAATTTTTATTTAGAATTTGAATTTAGAATTTGAGTGACACTTTTCACCAGCCATACATGCATATGCATATTCAAAGAATTATTATAAGATTGATATAAAAAAATTCAAGTTTAATTTAATTTAATTTTCATTATTATTTTTTGTAACTGAAAATGTACGTAGAACCTACATTAACAGTTTATAAAAAAATTCCTCCGGAAGTCTTAATAACTAATGATGCCGTAGATTTCCTAATCGGTAGGTTATCGTTAGTTTGAATCTCGAAATAGTATAATACTTAATTCGATTTTATGTTAAAGTTCAGATTTATAAATTGTTCTGTAATTAGAAACCTGTTGAAAAGTTAATTAATAAATCAATAAAAAAATATCCGCTAATACCTACTTTCAAACACGCTTTTTACGTTTTTAATTAGACAGTATAAGCAATAAGTTTTCTTGACTATTTAAAATGGGTGTACCGTATTGTGGGGGGTCCCATTCGTAGATGAGTACTTACTAAAAAAGTGCAATTGACCCCGAGTTCTTTTTTAATACAGTTTTGGTAATGGTAGTGAGAAATAACAGAACAAATTTATTTGTCGATGAACTCGGATAACGCCAGCTGCAGGCAGTATGACATTTTATAAGCTAATATAAAGCGGTCGTCCTTTATCAGATTAACAGCTAAAAAAATGCTGCAAAAACTAACAGCAGTTGCACATAACTCATCTTTATAATCTAATATTAAAAATTAAGGGCGAGAGAATATTCAAAACAGTTGTTATACACGCGAGAAATGTATGCATACACAATACATAATTTTTTGTTAAGTTTTTTTTTTTAATTTACCTATTTCGTATTCGTTTAACAGTCAGTTGCCCAAGGTACGAAAGGGTGCTCCCCGAAAGAGAAGTAAGAAAAAACGCATTGTTTAATTTAACCTCGCAGTGCAGTTAGAATAGTATGCAACTCCAAAAAGCTTTTATCGAAACATTTGTAAAGTTTTATGCTCTTGTTTTAATTACAGTTAATACTTAAGGACAATAAACCGTACTATTTTAAGTAGGTATACGTACATATATCCCAAATGTATATTAAGAGTTTTGAAGCGGTCTTTGTGTCAAAAGTAATAAGTAAAATGCAGCTATAAATTGTATGTAACATTCGAATGCACTTAAATAGTTTTAACTATTATAATTATTACTCTTTTTATTTTACTAAAAGTTAAATATATTTCTTAATATTTAAATATTTTAACCTCCGCATTTTGTATTCATAATTCTACGATTCAGTTATATTAATTTTTAATGTAAATAATTATTAAATATTTGAAATATAAATTAATTTATTATACGAATACTTAAAAGTTATCAAAGACCTAAATATAAGAGGCGTTAGTAATAGGTAAAAATAAACAAAAAGGTAATCCCCTTTATTTAGATTTACTCAGAATTTTAATTTTGAGACATAATACAACTTTATCCACTTAGGTCTTCAAATAAAGATAAAATTATTAAAATATTTTGTACATAAAGTTAAGTTATCTAAATAAATTAGAAATCTGCATATATTCCTACATTCTGTTACATACATCAGAGGCGGCCCTACAATATTATGCGGGTAAGGCAAAGCCCAAAGCACTGACTTGAATGGAACGCCAAAACATTTCTACACAAATATATTTTTTTATTCTAAATCTGGAAATTTTTTGTAGCTTTGAGTGTTGATAAGAAAAAAGTTTATTAAAAAAATAATTCTTAATCATCCTCTTGTTTTAAATTATAAATGAATCATTAAATGGTGTAAACACAGAGTAAACAACAACAAAGGTAAACAAAGTATTGTAAACATACCTTCTAACATTATGTAGAGTTTTAGAAAATATTTTAAAATTTATATTTTTGTAGAATTTGGAACGATAATTATAAAACTGTAGCGTTAACATGCAATACCTACTAAAAATTAGTATTATTATATAGGCGCTTGATCTCTCAATTAAATAATAATGTCCAGTAAATGCGAGAAGAAATTAAACCAACTTTACACATATTAATTCAAATGATAAGAAACGAGTCTGATGTCACTTATACACCCACATGGTATGACACACGTGCCATCTAAAAAAGCTATGATGAATCACTCACAATTATAAGACTACAAAAAGACGCTTAGTCACTTTACTCGTCTGGATAAATAAGTAATAACAGATTTTCCACTTTACTATACAAATTATACAATAATTATAGATGTACTAATAAATATGTGTAATCTATGAACATACGAAACTAATGGTTTACTAAAGCTAGATAACTATGTATGTAAATTTATTACAAGTTCCCGTAACCAAAAATCTAGAGTCTTTTAAACTTTACGTGTACTTATAGTGTAAATAAAAAGAAGTTATTTTTACTTCCCCATCCACTTTTCTCAATTAAGCTAATTTGTAAAAAAAATCAAGCTGCCCAAAAACAAAGAAATCTCTGGTTTGTCTAACGGCTTACATTGTGTAGTATGTCGCAATGGCCATGTCATAAATATGTCTTTTTTCTAATCATGTTTCAAAAAGTCTTACTTTGTGATATTCAAAAGTGTGTGGAAAAGTACTACTTTTCCGCACACTGTGCGGAAAAGTAGTTTTTTTCCGCACACTTCCAAAAGTATGCGGGAAAGAAATAGTCAGAAACACAAATCTGCTTTATTTATAATAAACATTAACCGTTACATTTGAACAATTATTAAATGTGTTCACAGCACCCGGATCAATCTTAGATGTGGAACATCTTAGCCACCATCTTAGCCGTTAACATCAGAGCCACCTAAAATTTTTGTAGATACCTTTAATTTATTTTGCACAGAGTGCTCGAGGTACATGACGTGCCTGTTCAATAATATACTGTTTAGATCAGGGATGCACAGACTTTTGGGCCTAGGGGCCACTCGGGCAGATTATGAGCTAAAGGCGGGTCGCTGTAAATAAAAATAATTTAATAAAATTTTAAAAAACATTTAGTTTAGTTTTTGTTTTTTTCCATTTCTATTCATTCGCGGGCCGCTGTTTGTGCATCCCTGGTTTAGATACAGCAGCGTTTCTCAACCTTTCAGTATTTGCTATCCATTTTCAATCATAATTTTCATAGCGCCCCCTCTTATACAATATTTGTTTTGTAATTTTATGTATTTTATTTTTTATTATGGCGAAATGTTTTTTATTTTGGTTTTCTTTCAGTAAATTAAATAATATTCCTAATGTTTTTTTACCTTCACGCCCCCTATTTAGTGTTATCACGCCCTCTTAGGGGGGTGCGCTCCACAGGTTAAGAAACGCTGACATAGAGTATTGTTATGTCCAATGTCAATTCTGACACTTCATTTCTGTCATCAAAGACGGCCATATAGTAGGAGGCAAATGATTCATGGGTTGTTTCAAATCAGCATATTAAAAACCAGTGTTGTTGCAAAACAAAATACCATTGATAATGATATCCATAAATGCAAAGTGTATAGAATATTAAAATTAATGTGCTAATGAATATTAAAATGTATTCATACTACATAGAAAAGGTAATTCTAAAATGGAACAAAAAATAAAATACAAGTATTCCTTCATAAAAAGTGAACAAGATTTTTCTAAATCTTGAACCTATTTCGTCCAAATAAATAGAAGTATGCGCCTGAAGAAATATTTCTTTATAAGCATTCGTTTTTATTTACATCTAAAATAAATCTACAAAATTTGAAACAAATTGGTAGAGTAGTTTTTGAATATTTTAAGCAAGTGTTAAGACAAATGTACTCTTATTACTTACATAGAGCCATCTATTCCATGCCCAAATTGAGCTTTTTCGGATGAAGTTGTAGCCTCTATTTAAATAAACCGATAAGGTAATTTATGTTTTCAAAAAACTGGTCATTAAATTTGCCAAGACCGGTTGTGATCTTCCGGTTTAGTAAAATTGTTTTTAAACGTAAAATTTTAATTACATTTACATTTTATATTACATAAAACTTTCTGAGAATAATTTTCAAAATCTAATAGTTAAATTATCGATTTTTTTCAATTTCTGACTAGACTAGACTGCAGCACTTATTTTTTTAATTTAAATTATTTTCTAATTGAATAATTGAATTTTATTATAAAAAAATCTCAACTTTTTTTTTTCTGCACGATTACAATACTTTTCTCAGACTTCGTATGATAAATTAAAAAGTTTGCAGCTTCTTTAGATTTTCCCACCTAAAAATTAAAAAATAAAAATTTTGAAGCAATTGTGAAACACAACAGAGATAACAATTATGTATTTCATGTATTCTTGAAACGGATATTTGTTACCAAAAGATAAAGCAGGTTAAAAAACACTTTTACAATTAGAAGAAATATTTTTAAATTTAGCAAATTTTATTAAGAATTAACGTGTTATTCTTCAGAACAAATCCAATGTAATTCCAAGGCGAAATTACCAGTAAGTCAGAATATTTAAATAATAAATACATATTATAGATTACACAGGCCAACAGTGGTTTTGGTGCAAGGGAATTTGGAACTGATTTTACATGAATTAGGGGCTCTGAAATCGAATATAGCACTAGTTTTTGCCTATCAGCTCAAATTTCGATGATATAGCATTTTAGCGAAATATATACATATTACACTATTTTAAGCTAAACCCTATTTTACTGAATACTTTGGAGGTTTCTTTTCCATGACTTTCTTGAATGTATTTTGGTCCAGTTCCTTTGTAAACTCCAGCAGTAATCTGCCATCATGTGAGTATCCCATCTTCCTTGGTATCGATTCTCTATAGTTTTGATATCTTGGTGAAATCTTTCACCTTGTTCCTCACTCATGTCTCGTAAATTTTAAGGAAAACGGTTTAGGTGACTTTGTAAATAGTGCACCTTGATACTCATATTACACTCAAGGGATCTGAAACTGTTAAGCATCTCGTTTACCATTTCAACATAGTTTTTAGCTTTGCGTTTGCCCAGAAAAGTTCCGACAACTGCAACAAACGCAGTCCAGGCTTTTCACTCAGCTTCATTCATTGAATTTACGAAAGCACAATCCCTAATGACTTTTTACAACTAAAACTTTATAACAACTCCTTCACAAATACAAAATCGCACTCTGCACTGCGAAAACTCACAAACTCACCTCTATTTATTTTAAGCGTTTTACTTAAGTTAAGTCACAGTATGCTTTATCCATCTTGTGGAATTTCATGTAACTAACTGGCCTGCAGACTAACAACAGGGCAGATGTATACAAGAACCAATTCTTGTATTATAATGTGATTTAGAACTGCACAAAATGGACCACATTGCTGCATATTTCGTGTAAAACTGCACGTTTAAAGAAAAATCACTTATCTAAAAAAGTAGAGCTGATAAAGAGAAACTCTTTTCATATTTAGATTCAGCGACCCAAATATATAGATAGAATCAGTTGCAAAATCCTAAGCACCAAATAAAAATTTTGATTTTGTAGGCCTGTGTTATAATTTATTAAAATAGCAAAAGATATATTTAAATAATAAAACTATAAATAAAATAAATTAAAAGAAAAAAAATTGAAACTTGTACATATTTAAGTCATTCCATTTCAAAAACACAAACTTAAAACTATTTGCTACGCAAAACTTACAGTAATTATTGTAATTAAATTTTATTGTATCAATGATTTAAATAAGTAGTCCAATTATACTAATATTAAATATGAAATATTAAGGTATATACATATCTATCAATAATTACGCCATTAAATAATTCAAATTCCACTTGGATATCATATTTGCCACTTATGGATCATGTAGAAAAATATGCAGGGCTACATAAGGGCAGGAGAGAACTAGAATAAAGCTAAGTAATTTTCTTCATTTATTTATCTGACACAATGAAAACAACTTTACAAAAAAGATGACAACATAATATGGATATTTATTTCCATGACTTTCCTAGCCAGCGACAGCCACTATGGTTTTGTACTATCAGTTTATACCAAATAATTTTTAAATAGTTTTGTTAACAGAAAGCACAAAATATCTTCTGGATTTAATAGGAAAAACAACATGCTCTATCCAAAGAGGGCGTCATGATAAAAGCTTTGTTAGGCTACATGAAGAGAGGAAAACTGAAACCACGTTCTTCATGAACTCTCCCTTAAAATAAATTAATATTTGTAAATTAAAGATTTAAAATTTACCACAAAAAATAAATATTATTTGTTATTTGGACTTGAAATTTGTCACGTGGATTTAATATTTGCCCCATAAACTTAATAATATAATATTTATGAGATACAGATGGCTTGTTACACATTACTACAGTTCGACCACGCTAAGAAAGCCTCTGGAGGGGCGTGGCTGGCGCTGGTGTATTTAAATTTGTACACTCAAAAGAAAATTAAAGTGCATTCTAACCTAAAAAAGTACTTACCAAATAATGTTAAATTAAATTGATTTATTAAATATAGCTATGAAGATTTGTTCTAAAAAGAACACTTTTCTGTAGACAATAAAGCTCAAATATGAATAACACGAAAACGAACAAGACAAAAAGTCAGCACAATGACAATTGACACACAATGATTTGTAACTTTTACAACAGAATGTACTTGAGAAATAACTCGATGTTCATTGGTTCATTCAAATTTTTTTCAAATTAGTTGACATATTTTCCGGGGATTTTCTTAGCATGGTGGCACTGTATCATAATTGGTACAATCTTTTATCGCAAAGCGATATAATTGTTTTGTTTGTGTCACTTTTTAAAAACTGTCAGTACAATTTTTTATAAAAATTAATAGCAGGTTCGAATTTTTTAATTTATTATATTTTTATGTTTTTTTATTTTTATTATGTTTTATGATATAATATTATGATTGATTAAAACAAAACGCGTTAAATTGATTAAAATCTGTTTGCACTTGGTTTTTATATTTTTTTATATTTTATATTTTTTACTTTCCAACAACTTGGTCCTCGCGCAAAAAAAATTATGTAAAAAAGTTACTAAAATACCATTTTTAGCAATCTTTTTTTTATGAAGTCTTTTTCTCAAGCTTTTGAAAAACGTTATAGCTTGTTTCATTAAAACATATTCAAGTCCCAACAATAATTAAATCAAAGGTTATTACTCAAACTGCATCAGAATCCATAACCTTGTGAAGTGATAAAATGAATGGCAAAAGTTCGAAATACACATTACAAATGAAACAATAAAATGATTTTCAGAATACATAGACATACACCATACCATGTGGATAACCGCATAAAGACAAACAATCAAATCGGACTACATCCAAACAACTGTTTCGGTTTTGATTTAACTTTTCAGGGTGAGTCGATAAGATAACCAATAACTTACATGCTACCATAAGCGGATTTCTCAAACCACGAAATTGGATTGCAAAATAACTTCAGGCGCCCATTAAAATAAAAATAATTTGTAATTTAAATTAAATAATTTTGAAGAAATCTCCTCATCCAAATTTTTTAGTTGCCACGGTCTATTTTCTCTACTAAAATAAAAATATTTTGTCGAATCAGCTAATTTAGTTGTTAAAACAAATAATATTTCGTTGTTATTTTTTTGTTATTTTTTTTTGGCGTGCAACTGGTAAAGGAAGAACTGGTTCTTTATTTTTATTGTAAGAAAGAAAGGGTACATGGGTAACCCTGTTTGTTACGCCGCTGCTTTTAAAAATGCATAATTACCGAAAAAAACATTCGAAACATTTCGGATATTAATAGGAAAAATTACTTAACTAAAAGATATGCAAAGCATTGCCCAAATCACGGCATTTTTAATGTATAATTCTATAGTTATGCAACTAGAGAAAATATAAATTTAACAATAATTATTTTGTAGAGAAAATGATAGATGAGTTATAGGTATAATAATTTAATGTTGGATTTTTGCAACAAAAAAATTGAAAATTTGAATAAAGTTATAATTAACAGTACAAGATAAAAGATTATGCATCAGGTTAGAACGAGTCCGGAATTAATCTTATCTTACCGTTTAAACCGGAATCCTGCGTAAAATGAAATTTTTTTTGGTCCTAAATTATACTGCATAGAGCAAACAAGGATTCCGAACGAGACCCAATTTTTTTAAAATTTTATTCTGGCTTGTTTTCTTTCCTAGTTTTAATATAAAAAATATTTATCAGTTTCGCCCTGTGCCATAATTAATAAAAAATCAAAAAATCAAATACTGAACTCAAACACGTAGGAGTTTAATAACCAAAATAGAAATAATTACAAAGTTAATAATTATTTTAGATAAACGTTAAACCGTCGATTCTAAGGTACATAAACCACACCTGATCAATTATCGCTTATGATAAAATATTCAAGAAAAGTGGGCTTTGAATATCTTAGGTCCATATTTGTCTTCCCACGGCTAACTCCTTTGCATAATAGTGCTTCAATATAAATCCATCGAAATACAAATGAAGTAAATTTTTAAGGGTTAGAGCAGAATTACAATTCTGAATATCTTAAATGTCAGCAGTAGTTTTGCATACGTGGAGACTGCACCGTTATTCAAATCAAGTCCCCTATAATACTTTCATGTTGAGAAAGAATAACTTCGTGCAGGGGTTTCTTTATTCTGCAGATTATACTACTTTAAAATTATTTAACTACGTGAACAATTTTCTCAGAGTTCGTATGGAAATAAATCAAATTAAAGCAGTAACTATATATTTTCTGGATGTGAGACTGAACCTTACGGGTTAGGTATACCATATTTCGGTTAAGTAATTTATTTTAAAAATTAACCCGTATACTTTGTTTTGTTCTCATATGTAATCTTACCGCAAGTTTAATTATATCCAATTTCTATTAATGGCAATTTCATTCTCCTGTATTACCTACTGCATATGCAGGCATAATTCTAATGATTTTTAAAATTCTGTTGTTGGTCGTAATCACCGTCTGAGAACCACACACAGTGGGTATGCTAGTTTTGTTACATACAATGGAATAAATCCATACTTCTTTAACAAAATATTTGATTTACTTACACATCCTTCACTTAACCCTTTAAGTACTAGTTGTTTCAAGGTGAAACCACACTTTCTGAAATTTTTTATAAATGTTCCAGTAGCTATTTTGCCAAAATATGTACTCATAATAGTAGTTATAATAATAATGTAAGTATGCATTTTAGATTTGCAATAGCAGTCTGTGTTTCTTGATTTTCAATTTGTAATTATTATTTCAAATAATGTCTGCTGAGTATTGCATTGCTTAAAAGAATGTTACTGATTGATTATAAAATAAAATTGTAATTGTAATTTTACAACCTCGCTTATTAGATTATTATTATTATTTATTTATTTAAATATTTTATTATTATTTTTATCTCGCTTTTCGTTATTTTTTTATTATAACTTCAAGTTTAAATAAATTATGTATGTTTAACATAATGTTCATTTTGCCTCTTTAATAAAATTTAAAAACTATATCTTTTTGTAGGTTTGAGACTCAAAGGGTTAATCTGAAATTTAAAGAAATAATACTATTTGCTCTTTGAAATTGGCAATTATTTTAGAATTATTTTTATTAATTAATAAATATAGGTAGGGTAAGAATGTTATAAAGATTATTCTGAAATTAATTTTCACATTTTAAGTGATGAAAGGATAAGAACTTATAACATCACACATTAAATAAATTGTTTAATATACGTAGGTAATAAAATAATGTCAATTAGACAACCACTAAAAACTTCCGGTTTTCACTAACCACTTTAACTGCACTTAACGTAGAAAGTAATGAAATAACGAACTAAACAATTTCTTACTAAAAAATTCAGTTTTATGGTGTTAATTGTTGAAGAAAATAGTCTTTGTCCGTCATCTATCTACATTCTACAACTGCCACTCCTTCATTTTCATGTACATCATACATCAAATTTTATGGTTGCAGTTTATTTTTTTAAATTCGTATATTATTTTACTACTTAAACATTTTTTCGCTATAAAATTTAATCTAACCAACAGTTAAAGACAATCAAATATTATTTAATATTTTAGAAACGACACTAAAGTGATGGTTCTCACGGTTGATATAGCCTAATGACATGGACAATTTATTAGGAAAAGAAATCAGAGATAACAGGTGCTAAATTTTATCTCTGTTCCAGCAATGAAGATGAACAAGTGGTTAGTTACATCATTCAGCAACTATTCACTACCTTAACTATACTACTTTGTAGAAAGTAGAATGATTTGAGAGTAGGTCATTTTTATCACGAATTCAACTCACGCATTCGGAACAGGTTTCTTGGTGTATGTATGAAAAAATATTATATTATGTACATTTTTTAGGTATCTTCATATTTGAACTTGTCCTTAACAAAAACGTACTTTGCACTTGCATAAATTAATCACGTTTACAAAGTGGCCAAATATTGATGACTAATTTTCTTCGTAGCATAAAAACATAAATTTTACATTGCACTATAAATTTATCCATAAAAACAGTTCTATCGGTTAACTAATTAAGAATAATATAGTATCCTATTTTTACATTTTCAATAGTTTATAGCTTATTTTACGACTATAATAGATAATGATTTTCGTTGGATAAAATAATAATTATTTGACATCTTTTCCCATCTATTTACACACTAAATATGAGAAATGGAGAAAATGCTTTATAAGATTTAAATTACATCTTATTACCTTACTTGCATGATAAGGTATCATTAAATTAGTATACTGTATACATTTAGATATACAAAAATTATAAATTAAGCAGAATTTTCGTGACAAGATTCGATTAGCAGCTTTTAAATAATTTGTTTAATTGTTTCGTAAGTTCTTATGCATGATGGGCATAGGCTATAGGCAGAAATAATAATTCTTAGATTAAGCTTCCCTTCCAATGTGCCCATCTACAGTTCTAAGTGGCTAACAATAAGATGAAGATAGAATACCGTCGAGAGAAGTACAGGTATACGTGCATATAAATGTATGTATTCCTAATCTAAATTTTCTATTAAATTGAATCACTCTGTCACAATAAGCAATAATAATTGTATGCGAAAACTCCCAGAACCCGCGTCACCTGGACAAAATCTACACATTTTTTGTCCTTTACCTATTAAATCAAGCCAGGTTAGTCCCTCTTTTGAATATTACTAAACAAAACTTCCGAACTATGTAGGGCTGTATATTAATCAACCACCCTACAAGGCGGTCTATAGATATTAGTCTGTGAGAATGACGATTTCAAATGACTTGCACCACAGTTTGCATTATTGATTAATGATAATAAGCCTATTTAAAAAATACCATTTCCAGACTATTCAAATTAACTAAATTTAGCCCGAGTAATTTATGCCAAGCGTTTTATAAAGAAACAATAAAAATAATACCTAAGTGAATTAATTTGCCGTAAAAGTTTTAAAATAACACTTTTCCAAATAATTTTTTACCAACATAATTCAATTTTGTGTACATTACTTTGAACGTTATGACTACAATGAAAAATTACTTACTTTTAGTTTTGATTTTCTCGTCAGATAAAAGCTATTGTGGTGGAATTAATTTAATTCTTACTGCAATGAACTCCTGCGGTAAAATATGCGAAGTCAGTGTCGTACTTATTCTTATTTTAATGTGGATCAGCTCATTTTAATATAGAACGAATAGAATCGGTTAGGAAAGAGTATGTTTGGTTGAATACGTAATTCTTTTTTTATTTTGACGAATGTAACGACCACTCCCATGGCTTCTATTTGGACTTACGGCTTACTTCAAGTTTATTATCCAATTGTATTGCCGTCATCATCATTTCGAATAAAGAATTACAAATTAGTGATTATTCAAATTAAGTTGTTGTTAGTTTAATGTACCATAGTATTTTTGTTTCTTACGATGCATCATAATTTGTGCGCTACACAGTTCTTAAAGGTTTTATTATAATTACTTATAGAGAACTCAGTGCAAATTATTAAAATGGCGAAAATTAAAACTTTAAAAATATTGTATGGTCCATACAAAGTGTATTATTATCATAGTGGGTTTAATTCTAAGTCTTCCTATAGTAAAAAGATTTCTCGTAACGGGAAGAAGCTATTAATTTCACTTACGTCTTCTTAAAATATATTTACTTTACACTTAAGGTTGTTTAAAACCCCATAATTATCTAATGACAAGGTGCTTAAATATCGCATGACACCATCTGCAGATAGCGTGTTGACTCCGCAAGCTGTCAATAATGTTAGGAGTGACATGTAAACGCTAATTTACCTGTCGAGTCATTAACAGCAGTTAAAAAATAGGTCATTCCTCGGTTAGTCTCATTAAACAGAAAAGAAAATGATGTTACGATCGATTATTTCGAAAGAGTTTTAAATATCTCACATAATTTGAAATCTTCTGCAACCTACACTTGAAATCTGAAAAGCCATTCAAAAGAAATTATGACCACACTAAAAATTGTCAAGTTATTTAATTTAAATAAAATGGTGATATAAAAAAATCCCGACAACTCCTGTTTTTCAATTGGTAGACACGATCTTTTTAATATCTTGAAAAATAAAATTTTACGAAAAGTAGGTACTTACCGAGTTAAAATATATAACTAACCTCAAATGTAAATTTTATAGTTCATACAGTTATAAAAATTACAGAAATTGTATTATTTATTATTTACCAAATTTAAAGTTACCGTTACGGTGATGAAGGTTAACTGAATAAAATTAAGTAGATAAGCAATAGATTATCTATTTGCATGAGTCAGTGTTCAAGATTTTGGCAATTTGTGAAAACATAAATATTTATAGTAAAGGTTACTGACATTTAATTAATTGTTTACCTACTATTATTGAATATTTTTATATTCCAACAAACAATGATAATAATGTTTGGTTGTAAGTTGTTTATAACTTACAGCAGAAACTGTAAACGAAAAACTAGAGACACCAAGCTATCTCCAGTACTAGAAGTATATGCTATTATGCTATTTACATAATATTATATTATATGTATTATGTTGTATACTATAGCAGTAGCGGTAATATAATAGCATTTAAGTACAATACTTTTATAATTATATTAATTTTTCAAACATTTCGGTTATCTAGTAAATAGGTTTTCTCCAATGCTAATAAAATGTTTCGTCGATCTCAACCTCGTCACTCAACATCTCACCTTCTACTTGCTACCAACATCAACATGTTAAAACGAAGTTCTAGTATAGCGTTGGAAAGTTTTTATTGGACTAATTCTTTACTATGTGCCATATTTTTCTGAAAAAAGAATAATAGTAACCACAACTCAAACTTTCTCCATATTCGAGCCATATCAAATTATACGCCTATGTACGGTAACAATGAATGCATCCTATTCTAAACACACTTAAGTAGGTGTTTTACGCGACATATGAGAGATTAAACTAAATTATGTCTGGCCTATATAGACAAATGTTATGTTTTCAACTCCTGCCTGAGAACAATAGTTATTTAAATTATTCCATCATACTTTGTAATAAAGCTTCTTATTTTATCCTGTTTATAGTAAAAATTATACGCCAATCCATAACCGTTTCAACAACCTATCTTATAAAAAATACAATTCTAAACAGCATTACAGGACAATGCACCTACGGTATTAATTACAAGTTATTGATATCGAAATTAAAATTTAACAATATTTATATGAATATAAAATGCACAATAATGATAACAATAAATATGTAGTTGTATAATCCGATATAGTACAAAGTAATAATTACATCAGATTAAAAATATCATGCAAAATATGTAATAGTTTAGATAAAATCACACAGCCGATATTTATTAAATTGCTTCAATGTTTTACTAATTTTTCAGAATATTTCAAAATAAAAAATAAAAATACTACTTATGCCCTTTGTGAACAGATTAAAATTGAACGACAAAATTACTAGTTAACCTCAGTAATTCAGATAGTAGCATCAATACTTACTCAATATTTTTCGAATAGTTAGTTAGAAATTTCCTGTGTTGAAGTTCAAAGCGTCTCCACCGAGGGCGTATCTGTACAGTAACACGTGCTGCAACGCATGGCGCCTTCTACCATTATGGCGTCGAGATGCAGACGTCCATTGCACGCGTGTCCGGTTGTAAAAAGGGATGGAGCTACGATAAAATGTAGACAAAATTTTTAAATCATATGTTTTTAAATACTTTTAGCGGCTGCTCAAGTAGCATTGGTAACTATTATTTGGTAAATTAAATACCGTAATATAATAATAAATTTATATCAATTTTTGAACTACTAATTACGTTATTTTGTTTTAATCTTTTATTGATATTATATATTTTCTTTAAATTATGTTGTAATTTAAAGCAATATTAAATATATTCGTTAAACAAATTATTTTTAAACATTACAAGCCGATCCTTGAGGAAATCAGTTGAGGTTAAAAAATTAATCAACGTTTCATTCTAGATTTGAATAGGCTAGTATATAAAATTTACATATGAACAGAGGAAACAAAATTTAGGTTCATATAATATACACACCTAATCACGTGGTTTCCACACTTTCCTATCCTCACATACTGTTTTCGCTTTGACACCAAACATACATGCTCTTTTGTTCTGCTTTTCACACGTTCGTTTACAAAACCAGCAACAATATCGTATTACGTGATTTACCTATTCTTTTTGATCCGCATTCTTCCATAATTTATTTGCCATCCTTCTACCCACACTTATTTCCACGTTGCACAACGCTTGTCATTGTTTTCTCCCACGCTTAACATCCATACAGCAAAATTAGCGATAATGCAGAGCCAAATTAATTTTTTTCAAAACTACTTCATCCTTGACAGTGGACCCGCATATCTCCAACTACTTTTTGAGATACATTCGTTCATCTATCACTTTCGTCGTCTGCTTACCTTTCATTTCCGTTTTATATTATGTATTATTTTCAAAACTCATCACTTCGGTTTCGGAAATATTTTTACAAAGATCTATTCTATTTATTGCTATTTTATTCAAACGATTTAATGCATTCTGCAAATCACTTTCATTCTTGGTCGTTAATAAGGCATCACCTGCATATGTAAAGAAAACCAATTATCGAGAAATAGCATTATTAAATTTACATATTTTTTATTTTAACCAAACGAAATTAGCATTATTAGTTCATTTGCTTTGTCATCTGTTGCAAAATTTTATAGATAAACTTACTTAAACTAATATAGCTATAAAATTCAGTTTTTATTGTTTTATCGTAAGTAAAAAATAGGAATAGTCCAGTTACACAATAAAACATATACATAGTAATACAAAATTTTGAACAATTGCATTAATAAAACTACTATCCTATGTAAATTACAGCAATGCAGTTTATTAGGAATCCACACTAAAGAATTCTCACCTCAATCTTAATTTATGTTAAAATGTGCAATTACTGACTACAGGGCATTGTTTATTTTATTAATAAATTTTATACCTTATTCATGAATATAAATAATATAGGGCATTATATGCACCGTAATTAAACTTTTAATTGATTTTTGCGTAATTTTCAGTTTTTGCACTGTGTAAATCGTTAAATATAAAACCTAAGCAAGAACCAAGGTACGCTATAATTCAACCAAGTGGAAACATTTTAATATCATATAAGTATATGATATTTATATGACCCCTCTGCTTCCTATATGCTAGCTTTGCAAAAAAACTTTGGGCCCAAATGCTATGTCCGGATTCGTATTTTCTCAAGAGTTTCGTGCCAAATCTAAATAATTAATTTTGAGGTAAAAGCAAAATTCTTTTCTTGAAGTTAAATTGAAAGAGGAAAATTTGAGAATGGTATTTATAGTTTAAAAGAAAACTTACGGTGCACCTTAACGTAAAATTTATTTTAGTGGTGTAGTGATTGCGTGCACTTATAACTACTACAAATATAACACGTTAATAAAATAAAATGAAGCAAATAAAAATTAAAAAGTCAAACAAATATAAAAAATAAAATTAAAATTTCAAAAAACTTTTGTGAAATTTCGTTAAGTCGACCACTCACAAACCTTCTCGTGTGGAACAAATTTTCACTCTTAAAACTTTCGGCGAACCTCCGACGACAGCTTGGTTCCGTGCAGAAGTCAAAACTCAAATGTAATAATACTGACTATGGTTTGAGATTCAACCAGCATTCCTTATTTTGCAAGGATCCTTCCTTCTGTTGGTCAATAGGACATCCTAACTTGATCATAATTTGTTTTAATCTTCAGCATGGACGTGCACAATTATTTAATTTCTCAGATTCTTCTTAAATTTTGCAGCCTGGATTATTGACTTAATTTCACGGCCTAAAATTTTCTTTGTAGGTTTAGTATTCGTGGTGAAATTTGATAATTAGAAATTTGTTTGTTTTCTAAAACTCCCTCATAGCTGCTAAATGCGCTTAAATGCTATAAATTTTGCTGTTTTGGTACTCCTTAGATTACCCATGTAGTTTTGGTCGAGATTGCAAGCAGTTTAAATCAGGGGTTCCCAACGTTTTCTTGGTCAGGGACCACTTTGACATAGTTTTTTTCGGCAGGGACCACTATTTAGTTATTAATTAACTAAATTTTAGTGTAGTAAAAAAAAAAAAAAAAAGCTCTTCTGAACGCTCTCCTGTAAGTAGCGCGCAGCGGGCTGTGCGTGTGCGTGCACGGCGCGGCGACCGACGGCTCACCGAATTTAGCGGGCGCGCCCGCTAAAGAATTCATTCGCGGACCATATTTTGGCTTCTGCGGACCACTGGTTGGGAACCATTGGTTTAAATGAAGGTTGTTACACACTTAAAATAAATAATTTAAAAATAGGAAAAGGTAAAAATTAAAATTATTTACAAAGCTTAAAATTTAAAAGACAATTTAGGTGGAAGTTTGTCCTCGGCCTTACATGATTCCTTGCACATAATTTGATTCCCTTCGTCCCGAAATTCTCCTTTGAAAGTCGCGTTTCATCGCAATATGCTCAGTTTCTAGAAAAGAAACGGGTTTTTATCTAAATTATTATAAAAATATTGCGTAACTGTGTGAACGGGCCATAATATTATTCCTATAATTTTTAGTATAGAAAATCCCTAATCATCCAGCAAAATTTGACTACTGCACAGTTTTTAACACAACGCTATAAGGTGAGAGCCGTTAAAATAGAACACTGTTTTCTTGTCAAATTTTTATTTTTCTACAACCAAGACATTTGTTGAAACAAAGAGGCATTTGCAAGTAGAGCAAAATTAATTATTTGCAAATAGCAATACACCGTTATTTCACACCACGAATTTGCATTATTTGCCAACCCAAACTCCAAAAAAAAGTTAAAACTACTATTTGTTGCTGTAAATAATTTTCAAATAATACCAACTTAAATTTTATTGAAATTAACAAGTAATTTCTCTCAGGGTAAGTAAATTTACCTCATGCCATATCGTCGCCTGAGAATCAGAGTATTCTATATCCGTTTTTCTAAATTTTACAGTACAGCTGTTGAAAGATTCGCTATTGCCTTACTCTTTACTAGAATATTTTAATATAATTTAAATTAAAAATATTAATGGCAAATAACCCCGCAAGTCGTGTTTTGTGGTAATTTTACAAATTTTATTTATAAAATTTAAACTAGATCAAATTTTAAAAAATTGAAAAATGGATATAGAATAATTTTGCACGCAATAACAAATATTTCTGAAATCATTTTATTCTATATCCAACATTTTCGTTTATAACCATTGTCTAGTTTGTTAATAAAACATTTTACAATATCAACTAATTTTATTTTAATTATTAATTACATGTTGGATAAAAAAAAACAATTATTTGGTTAACAAAACGAGGTTAACAAAATAAAACAAAACGAAACGAAAACAATACTAGCAATTTTATTAATTGAAGGAAATTAAAAATCTTTGATCAAAGTTTTCCAAAAGTCTTAAATCTACTTTTGAAAAGTGCTGTGATAAGCAATATGCAGAATTTTATCAACCTGCAACGGTGGGCGTGGGGTGTGAATTTGGGGTGAAGGAATATCTTGAAGAAAACATTTTAAAGCTGTGTTTCTTGTTTAAGAAAATATACTTTTTGTGAATCACCAGAAAAATCTAGCTTGTACCAAATATTATTGGAATCAAGAATCATTTTCATATGAAATTTTAGAAATTTTTTTGTAAGGAATAATTGATAAAACCATATATTTAGACATTTCCTGTGACCGTGGAAAACCTTTGAGGTGTTGATAAAGGACACTTTTCTAAGACAAATTTTCACATAAAATTTTTGTCCAAGTCCGAACCCTTGGGGGCGGGTACCTTCCTTTAAAGCATTTCTTTTAATTTCTGATTTCAAACAGCCATAGCTCCGATATTATTGATTTTTTAAGCTTAATGGATTAGAACAGTTTTAAATATCATGCGCTTATCCACAAATTAGGTTATAACCCCTTTTCGACTAGAATCAACGGATTTCGAGTTATAAATTAAATTAAGGGAAAATATGTTAAAGAAAATTCAGGTTTAATTTTTCTTGCAAAAAGTTTTTTTTAAATTTTTTTTAGGAAAAAAACTGATGGTTCAATCCAGATAGGGAATTTTATAGGCTACAACTTTGGTCAAACAAATTTTTTTGGGAAACCAACCGTTCTCTCAGAAATTCTGAAAATAATGAATAAGGTATAGGTAAAAAAAAAATGTCCAGATACTTGGAATTTTTGAGTAATTTTGGTTATATTAGAGTGCATTTTTAAAAAGTGTAATAGTGCGCTGCTCATATGCTACTTTTTTTTCTGAGGGACATAAGCATCAGACCTCAAAATGATACAAGCTAATTAGTCGCCTGTACATAGAATAGTCTGATTCGAAATATTAATATGGTTCATGGATATAGAATAAAATTGCCTCTCAAATTAACGCTGATAATATAAATTTTTCCAAATTTTTATTGCATTATACTATAGAGAAACCCACATAGAATACAATGGTATAAATAACTCAAATTATCAAAAAAATGGATATAGAATACTCTGATTCTCAGGCGACGATATGGTAACATATGATATGAGAGGTTAAAGAGGAACATGTTCCCACTTCACCTCATAATGTTAAACTAGGGAAGAATAAAGCTATTTCAAATAAGTAATACCATCCTGGTTTTCATGAGACGTTGATGAAACGTTCAATTTTTTCAATTTGAAAATAAGTTTGTTATCGGGATTCAAAAAGTAAAGCTACGAATTATACAATAGCAATATTTCATGAAAGTTGTTTATAATGTCCTGTAAGATTGTAAATTCTAGTAGTAATTTTTTTTCTCCCTTTTTGGAAAAACTATGAATATTTTCAAACCAGGCTCTTGAGGCTGTGTCCTAGATAATATTTATATTTTACCATGAAATAAAGTACTCATATCAGGTAAAATTTAAAAAATTAAAGAAAGGTAAGCTTTGCCCAATAACGACTTTTCTCCAAATAAAAATTTTTTTAGTTTGAAATCCAAAATTTATATTATAACTTCGTAAGTATTGCCATGTAATTAGGAAACACCCTACATAATATAAATCTTCAACTTGAAGCAACGTTAAAATAACGTGTAATTTCACGTCCGTTAACCCATTTAAAAGTCACTGATTCGCTTGATACATATAAATGTTTTTTGGATTTGATCTAATTTAAAAAACGGATTTTCAATAGTAATTGCTCGTGTGAGGTCCTAGTATATTTTCACAAAGCGTTTACAATATCTTTAGGATTTGTATAATTAACACATATTAACAGAGGTATTTCGGTAAGTTAGGGTAGGTGAAGGTTTTGAAGATTTAAAAATTTAATATTACTCATTAAAAATTGCTGATTTGCAGTAACTTTTTTTATTTAAGGTAAAATTAATCATTAAAAAACCATTTGATTAAGTGGTATAAGCAGGTGGATTCTTTCGTTTCGTTTAGAATTTCTACACCGATAAAAAGTTTAATGACTTTTAAACTATTACTATATATATATATATAATATGATCAGTTTCTAATGTAATTATATATTAAGTTAAAATAAATTTAAGTTTTCTTCGTGCAATTAAATTTAAATTTATTAATAAAGTATCTACTTTTGAAATAAAAATATACATAACTTACCTGTGTTAAATGATTTCAACTAGTTATCTGATATATTCCTTTCTTGTTTCGTCGCTGATAAGCAACGATGTATATATTATTTTAGGATATTAAATAATGCACAAAAAATATTAAAAAATAATTGCATATGCCAAATTTTTCGGTATCAGTGGAAGAAACAACTTTTAAAATTCAAATATTAACTTCTAGTTTTTTTTTTAATTATTTTTAATTAATGTAGTTCAATATAGTCAACGCAAAAGATAAGGATTAATTACAAAAAAACTTGGCTGCACTATTGCAGGTGGTGTACTTTTTTCGTCTATGTATACTCTACCATCACATAATACCATTGGACCTATACACGTTGTTGATTGCACTGCTGGTGGGCATGTCAGTGTAAAACATATTGCATTAATAAAATGCACTTGGCCATTGAACAAATTGTGTACAAGTTTTTATCTTCCATCTTCAAAAAACCTGAAAGCTAAAATAAATTTCCGAGATAAAAACAATGCTAACACATCTTTACTGTAATCCAACCGTTAAAACACCAGAAACTTGGTATACATAGTAATAGGTATTGCTATTATACTATACAATATGTTATATTAAAATACTTTTTTCTGTATCGTCGTCAGAGTTCGATAAAAAAAATTAGAAATGCACTTTTTTAATTTTTAATTGCTAAAAGTATTATTAATAAATATAAGAAAAGTTTTAAAAGGTGTGCTTTAAACGATATTAAAATAATAATTTATTTTCAGTGTGATTTAGACTTTTAACCAAACGGTAAGTAGTTAGTAGCAACTTGTTTTAAGATTAAAATATACCTACTCTCAATGCTTATAATTACTACAACTTTATCTCGAAAAATTGTACCGATAGCTGTAAAATATTCTTAACCTTAATTTACAAAAATCTTTTTTTAAGGTACGAGAATAATAAAAATCATGGATCATAATATGCACTAATGAGTTTGATAAAAAAGTTTGCGTGTTGATGAATGCACTAACATGTTACATAGTATGAAGTCTTGCATGATGCATGATCACACCCGTAAATATGCTTTCTAAAATTTCCATGTTCTTCCAAATACTTTCATCAGTACTCCCAAATATCCAATCTCCAAGCTTCCAGTCTCAATTTTACGGTTTGAAGAAAAATAAAATAGGTTTTATTATAAATAGAGAATATAGCACCCTGATGAAATGGACAGTTTTTTCAAGAAAGATTTATTAATTACATATTAGATTTATACAAAGCGTCTTTAACAACCGTGGTCATTAGTTATTACGATCTCCCAGCAGACTGATGCATAATTCAAACCCGTGACGACTTATCCGTAGTCACTTATGTTTTCCAAAATACCACTCTGCTCAGCAAGAAAGATTTCTTCTTCATCTTCAAGTGCTATACACAATGCAATGCTTAGGCGATCACTTGGGGTTAAAGCCAAAATGACGTTTTAAGCAATTTAATTAATGTATTTGAACCCATTGAAGCTTTATACCGTATTGCTGGTATAAAATAAATTTATTTTTGCTAATGAATTGGTATTTTTACTATCTAATTAATAAAAACGATAAAAATTATTATAACAACTGCTCATTTCTTTTAATATAAAAACAATAGGTATATTATTTACACCCCTACATAATTTAGAGTATCATTAATAGATCAAATCAATGTGTATCAAATTTTCAGGTATTATAATAGAGTTTTTATAAGCAAAATGGATTTGAAGTTGTCACGATTCGTCACCCAATGTAAGAGGAAATTTAAAAATTATTCGTAATATCAGCAAGCACGTCATTCGAACATCAGACACATTTAGTAGCTTACTTTGGCATTGCATTTTCAATTTGCATAATAATTACCTTAGGTGCCAGTATCTACCTGTACAATTCAAACTTTAAATCTATAATTTTTATTCTAACTTTTATTAAAGCGTTCTAGTATAATTTTATATATAGCAGATTATCTACTATATTACTAAGTAGCTATGGTATGTAGTATAAATTTTAGTATTTACTAAAAGTTGATTTTAGTTCCTCAAACTTGTTTTAGAAGAAATATAAAATTATTGCAAAATATATGAAGAGGTCAATTTTAATTTACTTGTTTTCAGTAACTTTTTTATTATGTGAAGTGAGGCAATGACCTACCGACCCGTTTTTCTTATATTAAGAACGGGCAATACTATAATACCATTCAGTTTATTTATCTTGAAATATTATGTAGTCAGTTTATAATTTTTAAACGTTAGACATATCACTAATATCATGTTAAACGTTAAAGTGAGTTACGCTAATTGAAAAAAATAATATCGCTAAATTGCAATAATAATAATAATAAATTATTGCGGAGAAACAGTTAAATACACACATAAGTACGTGCAATTAGAAAAATTAAATTTTATAAACCAAATCAAATATTAACGATTTGGATGTTAATGATTCCACTGTTTAAAACAAGGGGACACTTCAATGTTTGTTATGCCAAGTTTTGAAATTCCCATTTAGATTTGTATTTTATTATGTTTATTATTATAATTAATTATAATTTATAATTATCGAACTAAGGGTTAATATAATTTAAATTGTACGGTAAAATTAATTTTCAATAATATTTGAATATATGTTATTTTCACAGTATCCCATTTTTAAATGAATTTCTACCTTGATTGTAGCATTAAAAAATTATAAATGAAGCTATTTTTGTGGATGATGATTAGCAAAAACCCTAACTTCCGCAGTAATATAACCATAATCTAATCACTCCAAGACGATATAACTATTTAGTAAACATATAAATAATTTTAGGAATATCCAGGACTCCGAATATCTACTAATTTTTCTGCTTACTAATAAACGCCCAAGGTTTTCTCTATCGGAACCTATACATTTTTATATATTATGTATAGTAAGGATTATTTTTTAATTAGGCATTAGGATGCTTATAAAACAAAACTTTTCTACAAATTACAAACAATAATCTATTATTAATCTTATAAGACTTCAATATAATTATTATTATCAGTAATAATGTTTTATTTGTCGGCTACTGATTTTAGTATTTTACCAGAAACTCGCTACAGATAGATCCATGCTGTATAAAATTTACTGAATGCTTCGTGTTGCTCATTACTTTTACCAATGGCTACTAAATTAAACATTAATTTTTTCCCATGTTAGTTATTTCAAAACACCACTGTTTTCATAACGCTGACTATCTGTTGTATGGTTATTATAATATTTGAATTTACCACTGTTTTAACTGTGATTTAAATAACCGCAGATTAACAATAAATATTAATTATTCACACCTTATAAACTACGCTATCTTCGGCATTTATCAAACATTTTAATAAAATGAGTTTTCCAAAAATTACCCAATTCATACATTATGTCTGCTTCCGGTCTAATTAAAATTACTTCATCGCTGGTTTAAAATAGCTATTTTATATAAATTATTTTGTCAAGTTCCATCAACTGTTTTAGGTATCCGAAGTTTAATTGTCATCAAGTATTTATGTTAAAAAGGATATGTTAAATAAATAATGTAAAATATGATATGACAATGTAAAAAATTATACAAAAATAGTTGACAAGGACTAAAAACGGAAGTTATAATTAACAGAGTCGTCTGCATTTTTATTAATCCTTTTTATTCTGTGTTCATGTGGCTCAGGATATAGTATTGTGACAGCTAAATGCTTAATTTGAATTTGTCGTGCCTTGTAATTACACAAATATTAAACTGCATAGCGTAATTGAACAAAAACATTAATGAGTTACGTTGCAACATAGTTGTCATACATAATTAAATAGTCACATATATATTTATGTATATATAAGTTAATAGTCATAATTTGTATATTTTGTCTTGTTAACAATTTTAATTTATTATGTGAAATTAATATAATCTACCGATAGTTACATTAGAAGTTACATTAAATCAACTGCAAGAGGTGCTTTCTAAAATATAGAATTAATGTAGTTGAGAATAAAAAAATATTATTTAATACTTTTTGCATTTATAACTATAGTGATTTATCTGTTCGGGATCTAACTCTTTTTCTAATTTACTATCCATTATATTAAAATTACATTGACGAATAATTTATCGTTGTAAAATAACTCGAAAATTAATAAAAATTTTAAAAATCGGTTCGTAGTTTTAAAGAGTTGTCAAATGTTTATGTTCAAGAACGGAATAATAAATTATAATATGTATTTATGAAAATTATTTTTACAAAAGCAGTTTCTTGATATTGCTAATCACAAATTTGAAATAAATGTGGTACCCTGTTACTGATGCGTTGTAACTTTGCATTTTATACAGTTACAAAAATAATAATGAAATAATAATAAATATGTAAAATACGCATACCGGTACCCTTATAAGGGAAAATTGTATTAACTTTTCAAAAATTTGATGCCTGCTACGGATGTATAGTAATACTTATAATTATTATAATATTTACTGACTTTTATAAACTGTATAGGCTCTACAGGAATCAAACCGTATTTATTTTTAATGGTGATTAAGAAAACATTGATAGCATTTTGTCTTAAATATTATTCTTTAAAAACTTAATATTTTATAGGAAGTCACCAATGCTTTACGGCTTATATAGAAAGATGAAGAAAAAAACATCAAACTTTACAGTTATGCCTTATGTTACGGGCGGGGTAAGGTTAATTCGGTGATAAAAAGGCTTGTTTTTAAAATTTTTTTTCTGGCGTTACAAATAGCGTAAGTTTATTCAGTAAAATTGCATAATATAATTTAGCATTTGAACAATATTTTCCTAAATTTTCATTACAAAATATTGAAAATTAAGCGAGCGATAGTGAATCTCCGGAGGCGCCTAAAAAAAAAGTTGTTTTGCGGTGTACATCATAACTCGCAACAGAATCATCTGAAACACAAAAATCAAAATTCATTTGTTAAAGGAGATGTGTCTTGAGGTAACTACGAGAGGATTTGTTTTTTTTCTATTTGTCAATTTTTCGTAGCCCTTGGAAGCAAAAAAACCGATTTTCGCTAAAAAAAATCATCTAATTTGTTGTTGTAAAATTAACAATTATTTAAAAAAAAAACAAAAATCTCTCGATAATACCTGGTGAATTATGTGAAGAAGTACTGTGTAAAATTTCGAAACGATGTACACCGCTCTTTTTTTGAGGCACCTCCGGAGATTCACTATCGCTCGTTTAATTTTCAATATTTTGCAATGAAATTTTGGGAAAATATTGTTCAAATGCTGCATTATATTATGCAATTTTACTGAATAAACTTACTCTATTTGTAACGCCAAAAAGAAAATTTTAAAAACAAGCCTTTTTTATCCTTAAAGGATAAAGAAAACGCCCTTAAAGGGTTAACACAAAATTAATATGACCTTTAAGTCCTCCAATAACGTTAGCCAACTTTATACCAAATTGAAAGACTCCATACCAACAGAGAAAAAGTCAGATTTAGTGTATAAAGTTCAATGCAATAACTGTAACTTGGTATACATTGGACAAACAAACCAATGGCTTCAAAAAAGAATAAGTGGATATATTTCCAGTATATGATGTAACAAACCGGATTCTACCGCCATTGCAAAACATATTCTGATAGACGGACACCATGCAGATTTCAAAAACGCAAAAATAGTCAAATCCGTTACCAACTACAAGGACAGACTTCTTCACGAAATGATCTGCATAAAAAGAGAGAAGAATGCAATGAATAGAAAAACGGATATAGACAACATCTACAGCCATTTACTAGTCTTACTTCTACCTACACGCATTGGAGTTAAGTTTTTCCTACTCTAACGGAAACTATTGTAGGTTGTTCCTTAACTCACGATCATTCTACTAAACTTTTTATAATTTGGATCATAGATCGTATCAAATGTCAATGCGTTTATTTCGGTTTCCATGTATTTATTAATAAACTTTCTGACGAAGGCGACATAGTATACATATTCGCCGAAAGCTCAATATAATATTTTGATTTTGTCGTTTAATTAACTTGTTAATTTGAATTTTTAATTTTATAATTTCACAAGTTAAGTTAAGTTTGAAGTATCTTAATATTTTTTAAAATTTTATTGTTGTTTGTGCTAGCCATATCCTTCTGTACTTTTATGCGGTTTGGTTTTGTTTTGCCGCATTTTACAATTATAACCAGATATAAATAAACATGGACATACCACTCCAAATCACTGATTTGGTTAACCCTCACAATATCTTTTCATTTTTTTTTTCGACTATTATCTATTTTAGTTATACGAAATATGCAATATATTTAGCGTTAAACCATTTGTATGAACTAAACAAGTCACAGTTCCAGAATTAAAAAATTTTAAGTTCTTTAACATAATTAAGAACTGATTTCTATTAAATAACCTGCGTATGTATTGCATATGATGACATAAAGTTTATTACTTTTTTTACAGTTAAGTTGAACGATTAGATTAACCGGACCATTATAAATTTTGTAAATAAACTATAATAAACACAGAAATAAGAAATAACTATAAATTATAATATATTAGTACATTATACTTAATACAAATTATTTGAAAAAAGAGCGGTAAGAAGAATTTATGAAATTCAAAATATTTTTAAAAATTCAAAACAGAAAACCACTGGCTTAATCGTTTGCTAGTGCTAGTAAAGATATCTATTAGGAAGCCCAAAAATCTAATTTCAATATATTTTTTTTGGTTCAAAATATTTTAATTCAAAAAACCCTGTTAACCTGACAGTTCACTTAATCTTGTACTCCTCTGTTATTCGGTTGGGAGCCAAATAAAGAACTCTTGTAGAATCTCAAAAATTAAATTCTAAAGTAGAAGTGCTAGAGGACGAGGAGTAGTTGTGTCCTATTGTACTTAACTGTAATAATACTTTCTATTTTCGACAGTCACATTTCTTAAATAACAGCAGTAAACTAATAATACTATAATCGATTGATACGTGGTTTAGGTAGTGTAACTCGATATTAACCATATCACTATTTTAGAAAACCTAAAAAATGCACACACACTTTTCAGAACTAAAATGTTTTTAAGTTATCACAATTAAAATACACTGTAAGTATACAATATCGCCTGATGATGCCATAGTATGGTGAAAACGTTTGCGATATTGTATACTTACAGTGTATTTTAATTGTGATAACTTAAAAACATTTTAGTTCTGAAAAGTGTGTGTGCATTTTTTAGGTTTTCTAAAATAGTGATATGGTTAATAATACTATGTTAATAACTTTTCTCTCTAATATTTTTATTCGACAGTTTCTGGCGGAATCTTTTTCAGCACCCAAAGCAGACAGAAAGCTGAAACTTGGCGTATATCGTAGTTTTGTATTTTGGAGAGTATTGTCATCTATCAAATTTTCAAAAAAAAATACAATCTTTGTGTACTGCCGTTCAAAGCTGGCTTGCACGAAACGCACATTGATTGATGTCAATCTTTATCAGTCTCAAGTGTGGATTTTAAATACCCCTGTTCTGATAAACAGGTGGTTGTTGTAATAACGCAGTCGTGTGGATCATCCGAAGACTGATATTGTGTTTGGATAATGATGGCTTCGGAATATAGTTTATGATATCGCATATGGGGGTGATTGGTTGGAAGTGTCGACATATCCAGTTTCTTGTGAGAGGATTTTGTTAAGTGTTGGTTTACGCTAAATGGTATGTACATAGATGGTTCGTGGTGCTTGGAAGAAATTCCAACCGGCCCTATCTTTCCCTTGTGTTGCAGATTACCATAATGGTTAATATCGAAGTACCATATCGGAAGATTTTAAATTGGCTATTGTAATGTGCAAAGTTGTTTCTATTAACGAAGATATGTGAAGGTATAGATTAATGACACAATTATTGGGTAATGAACTTTGTTTGATTCATAAAGAATGGTACCAAATATTGTTCAGGATTGTAGTAGCGATAGTTTTCGAAAAAATTATGCATTATAAAATGTATCATGTAAAGTGGTTATTTTTTTATTGTTTGGTCGCCGAGTTGACCTATCGCCAAATTGATTGCTGCCGAGATTATATCGCCGAGTTGTCGCGTACCGATTAAAATTCACGTATGATGACGTAGCAATATTATTATTTTAAAATATTTTGTTATGTTTATTTATATTATTTTATTGTTGATATGGGAAATTGACTGCAGAAAGTATAATATTATGTTCGTCATATGTATTTAAATGCTATTTATAGGTATACACTAATACATATTTGCTAAAATATGATTTTGTGAAATATGCCTAGAAAAATGAGTGATTATCTATATTTTTGACCTGTGATATTAATTGATATTTTATGCTGGAGTTTCAAAACACAGTTGTTTTCGTTTTTCTCAAAACTATACTTGATTCTGGCAAATACATGTTGTATAATCAGCGATTCGAAAAATTATGCCATTTGCGAGAAAGTAGTACCAATTAATAAATATAATATCATAAAATTGATACTATAATATTAGGTATTATAATAACGTATATTATGTAGATATAATAACCTTGGCATTCGCTTATATGATTGTACTGCAATGCAATTGCATTTAATAATAATTTTATTGGCAAAAAGTTGCGTAGGAAGCAAGGTCTTCGTATAACTATTGTAAAAATGAACGGACAACCATATAGTCATAATACATTAAGGTATCTTGGAAAAATTTGCGGTATTAAAAAAACGCTGAAAAAATTAAGTAGGTAATTTAATAGTATCAATCGATCGCTTCGTTCGTTTTTGTTAGTTATTAAGAATATCAAAACAATGGTAATTTTTATATGTTGCTTGTTGTACGTCATACAACATAATAAAAAGAAGAAATATTCTCATTCCACATGCATTAAACATACCCAATAATTGTATAAGTAGATGCTGCAATAAATAACGAAAAATGACCGCGGTGATCTTAAGAGCTCCAATATAGCAACAATTATTATGTCACCTTTAAATGTACATACAAGCTAAGATATGTATGTCTAATTTTAATAACATTTTTGTTCGGGGTGTAAGTAAAACAATAATCACGTTTTGAAATGTATAATTAAATTAAAAAAACATGATTTTGATGATACAGTGGCATCGCCAGAGGGTTGGCTGCGTAGGCTGAGATTACCTAAAATTTATCTTTGGCGCTCCCTGGATTAGGTACTTCAGATCTTAAAATTCTTTATTGCAAAAGTTGAAATTTTGTATACATATTAGAAAAATTAATAATTGAATAACTTTTAATTTTATTATTAGATCAAAACTAGGTATACCAATTAGTTGAATTATTTAATTTAATTACAATAAAATAACGTTTTCAAAAAAAATTTATTTGTTCGGGTTAAGAAATTTTCAGAAAACGTTTTTTTACTAACTGATTTTAGCATCAAATTGATATAATTTTATTTTTAAGAAATGTCAAATAAATTTTACTTTTTGTGTGAGGGTTTTCTAATTAAAATTAAAGGCTTAATTTTCAATTTTATTGCATTTTAAAACTCAAAAATAATGGTGTAATATTTTGACAATTTTCAAGTAAAACCTCATTCATTGGCCGTCTAGATCGTACGATTTGTACGTGAAGGATGAAGTGTACGCCAATAACCCGAGGATAATTGAAATAAGTACTAAAAGACAACTTTTTTGTCGCTAAAAATACTTGTTTTATTTTAGATATTTTTGAGTGTGTTTAATAATTATAAGAAAAAAAATATTGAAATTTTAAATCAGTTTGAGCGGGAACGATAAACCAATAAGACTTTTGACTATCCAACCTTGTTGCCTATGTTTCTTTCATTTAAATGTTGGTAATGCAGAAAATTATTATACATATGTACATATTATATTATATAAGTATGGCGGTTGTGTGTTATTGACATTTGATTACAAATTTTTATTTTGTGAACAAAACTAAAATTGCATTATTGCATTATATTGCAATGTATGCATAATATTGCAGCTGTCAATAATAATCCAATTACGAAGAGACAACATCGGACGGCCATGTTTAACTGCCCTGTCAGAATAGTGTTAATGTTAACGAAAGCTCGCTCGGCAAGATGGCTTTGGATTGGAGCATTTGTTCAAGGTTAAGTCGACTGCGTTACGTTAACATGATTAATATAACAGTAATTCTGAATGGTTAGCTATAATAGCGGGCAGATTAAACTTTTTTTTTTAATTTAAAACTTTTTTTTTTAATTCTACGCTGAGTTTTACGACCAACCAATTATATCATCGTGCAGTATTTTTATTACAGTTTCATGTAATATGTTGTTCCAAAAAAATATTTCTGAACCTCTCCATTGTGTGAAAAGTGATTAGAAATTATATCAAAAGGATGACCACTTGCAAACTTAGCCGATGCGGCCATGTGTAATCTCGAAATGCACACAAAAAAATGATTTTTCAATTATTTAAACTGACATCTCTAATTGGGAAAACCTTGTACTAATTGAATTTTAAACTGTTCGAGTTAGTTTTGGTATAAATTATTCCAGGTTTGCCTGATGAGAATCCGAAATTCGAAACACATGATTATATCATCAGCTGTCTCAAACTACTTATACTAATTTGCATAGTTTTATCTCATAAAATGGTACAGTAAGTTATTCAATTATTATTGATTTATCTAATATGTAAAAAATTTAAGCTTTTGAAATATTTTCACGTGACAATAACAATAAACTATATTAAAATTCTTTACTTTAAGGTCAATTCCTATTGATCTCTACAAAAATTTCACTTTGGTACTTAAAACTTTCTTCAAAATCAATTTATAATTAGTATTATTGTACTAATCAATAATCAGAAGATCAATTTGTAAAAGAAATAAATGTGATGCAAATTTAATGCAGTTATACTTAATACAAGTCTGACATTGAAAAATCTAAAAATTTAGCTTGCTACGCTTATCGAAAATTCCAAAATTCCAAATTTTAATTCACCTACGTATTACTTACATAATATATAATTATTAATTACAAAAAGTTCTCGAAAGCTTTAGTTGTTTTACTTTTTTTACAAATTTTGTTTTTTTAGTAAATACCTCTTGGCACTTGCTGTTTTGGAAAAGTACCTATATAATAATGAAAAAACTATTTTTGCACATGGGCACCAAGTCATATAGTTCAACCATGGGCGTACTCAGGGGGGGGCAGGGAGGGGCAGCTGCCCCTGGATCCTGTAGTACCTGTAATAAATGTAATAAACGCACATTTTTAATTATGTTGAATTATTTATCAACAGAAAATTCCTGATTTGCCCCCCCTAGGCGAAAAGCTGGGTACGCCCATGAGTTCAACTACTGGCAAAAGCTTAATTGTTAAGTTCGTACGTTTAACCAAGTTACAATATAAATTAAATAAATGTTAAAAACTTAAATAAAATGATGTGCAATTAAATACGGTTCCAAAAAAAAACAAAAAATGAACAAAACTAAAACCATTAGTTACTGGTTTGGAAGTGGGCAAAGTTTTACAAATGGTCGGCTATATCTTCCAAACCTTGTGCGAACGGTAGCCACCCGAGCAATTGCATCCTTTCCCAGGTTAAATATTTCGACAATAGCCAATGGCTACTGCAACGGAAGAATATTGTTTTGCTTTAAGATACCAACATACATACATAACATACCTTCCTTTACTGGATTAGACTTAGTATTCCATTTTAATCTCACTTGCAATGTGTTTAAATATTCGATATTTTGCGTTGCCAAAAATGCTGGACTATGGAATCCAACAACTTAATATATTCAATCGGCCAGGAAGGATGTCCGATAAATGCTCTGAGGGTAATGAAGATAAAGGTGTACCATATAAAAAATGGGCCGGAGTTAAAGCTTGTGGATCATTGGGGTCATTCCCACAAGTCTACATAATGGTCTGGAGTTATGTGTAGAATTCTTCATAGGTTAATATTTGAGCGCCGATTGTTCTGGTAAGATAAGTTTTGACGCTTTTTACAGTTGCTTCCCAAATTCCTCCAAAATGGGGAGCGGCTGGCGGATTAAATTTCTATTCTATTTTGCTTAAATTCAATTCACGCAACAGTTCATCTTTATAGGTACGGGAACAAATTAATTGATGAACTTCATCCATATATCTTTTTGCACCAACAAAATTTGTGCCACAATCGGAAAATAGAGTTGCGCAATTTCCACGACGCGATAAAAATCGTTTAAAGGCCATTATAAAACACTCCGCAGATAAGTCGGAAGCCAACTAGAGATGAACAGCCTTTGTTGCTAAACACATAAAGAGGCAGACGTAGGCTTTCTGGATTCGGACACCACGACGACGACTTAAAGTAATTTGAAAGGCTCCTGTGAAATCAACTTCTGTTGATATAAAGGCTTTAGCTTGGTTAACTCTTTCAAATGGTAAATTAGCCATCAAAGGAATTGTAGGCTTTGGAGATAAACTAAAACAATGATTGCATTTCCAAATGCATCGGCGAATTATACTTCTTGCAGATAAAATCCAGTAATTTTGCATTAACAAGGATTGCAATAAACATGATCCAGCATGATGATGTAGTTTGTAATAATAGGTAATTAACAAGATTACCAACGGGTCTGATTTGGGCAATAAAATAGGATGTTTGTGGTCATAACCAACAGCAGCGTTTGCTAACCGCCCTCCAACTCGGATAAGACCGTCTTTTATAAAAGGATATAAACGACGTAGGTTGGATCGAACGACTTTATTATTCCTTAAACTATGATACTCTTTTTGAAAGTAACGTTGTTGAACGACTTTTATGAGAAACATTTCGGCAGTTTTTAAATAGAAAGTGGTAATCGGTGTTTGGTTTGATAAAACTTTTATAAATCTAAATGTAAGAACATAAACGGTGGCGTTTAGAAGTTTGGCCCAAGACGAGAAATAATTTATCAATAAATACAATGGAAAATTCACATCTGGAACGGTAAGAAGCACCTGATTCTTTCTTATCATCATCATCGGGAGGGAGTATAATCTCACAAAAAGGTTTAATTGGTCATTTGGAACGAGATGATGTCAACCAAAGAGGGCCAGCTAACCATGTAGGATGGTGAAGTAAAGTTGAAGGAGTGAGTCCTCGAAAGGCACAATCAGACACATTTAATTTCTCCGGAACGTAATACCAATGTAATGGAGGTAAACAAGTTTGTATCTTTGCTACTCTATTTCCAACAAATGGTTTTAATTTCTTAGTAGACGAATAATTGATCCAACATAAGGTTATACTGGAGTCAGTAAATACAAAAATATTATTTATTTTGACTCGAATATATATCTGGAATATATTGTCGTGTTTCAAAATCGTTTCTTTGAATTTTGAATTTTACAGTTATGAATTTTGATTATTTTTATATTTTTAAGTATATCCGATTTTTGCTGTTGTCGATATTTTAATCTTTTTATTTTTGGGAATTAAATTTTAATTTTGTAAATAATTTGTAAAATAGTAAATATTTTGAATTGTGTGTGTGCGCGCCAACAAATTTCATTAAGGTTTGCTTTTTGCCAAGATGGCCGCCTGAAGCGGATGAGGAGAAAGTCTTCTCCCGTAATTTTGTGATTTATGGTTTGAAAATTTAGTATTTAGTGAATAAAACGTTTGATTTACGTAAGAGAATTTTATTATTTAATATTCGGAAATTGTTTTAAATTTCGGAGGGAATTTGATTTTTTGAAATGAAGTTTTTAAATAATATGGATTCAAATTGAAGATTTAAAGAAAAAAATTTGTTATTGCAAAATTGGAATATTGATTTGTTTGCTCAAGTTAGATATTAAATGTTTAAAATTAATGGTAATAAAAAAAAATGATAATGCAGCAGTATGGTCGGTTTATCTTTTACGTTCTTATATTGGAATTTTATTTTTAAATTAAAATAACAATTATTTTGGAGATTGCAATTTTTTTTAAAGAGACATTAAGAATTGGGAAATTAGAAAATATCACTTCAATATATCTCGAACACATGCTAAAAGTTCAGCTAATAACGTAGCGGCGCAAAGTTCCAAACGTAGAAGGGCCATTTTACATATAGGAGCAACCTTGGATTGAACACATAGGAATCTCCCATTAATTTTATTGGATGAGTCAATTGTTTGTAGATAAATTACTGCAGCATATCCGGATAGACTGGCGTCTGCAAAACCGATTAATGTCACAGGAGTCTTCGCAAATACCAAACCATGACCTGGAATTTCTAACTTGTTCAGAAGAACAAATTAATTTTGGCATTTTGTCCATATTTTGCCAATTTCCAGCGGTGCTGGAAATTTTAATTTTAATTTTAAGCACAATTTTAACAGATCTTAACCGATTTGCTTCAAATTTTAACTGTAGCTGTAAAATTATATTATCTAGAGAAGTACATAGAGATTTGACGTTACATTGTATACTTTTCTAGTTATAAACAATTCTTTACATAATTTTTCAAGAAAAAACAGAAATTTGAAATCAATCGTGCACAATTCCTACAAAAACCAATATATTTTAATTCTGCTACGAATTTCTCTCGATAATCTTATAGAGAACTGAAAAAAAATTTTTTTTTGTTCAAGGTCAAAAATTGGAGGAGAAATCTTGCCGGCCGCGGAACGCTATTTATAAAGATGGTTTTACTTTGCTGCAATTTTACGCTGCCATTAAAAAAAAATGTATAAAAAATGATGCAATATTCTTTAAAATATGTCCAATAAATCCATTTAAAAAGATTTTGTATTGCATTTACTATAACGGCACAAAAAATTGTTAAAATTATGCTATTTTTGCGTCTCTAATGCCCGTACTTATAGTCATGGATTGAACCGAGAATCGAGATCAATTCCAGAT
The DNA here is from genome assembly GCA_947369205.1 of Cantharis rufa. NCBI lineage: Eukaryota > Metazoa > Arthropoda > Insecta > Coleoptera > Cantharidae > Cantharis > Cantharis rufa. The sequence continues at coordinate 37,296,578 of OX376303.1, forward strand.
CTAAATTCCAGTAATCTCATTGGTAAATTCTAGGATCATTTTGAGTCTCGGATTGATCCGTGACTATAAGTACGGGCATTAGAGTATCGTTACCCCTTAAAAGACATCGTCCTGAAATTAGGCCTATTTTAAGTTTGGTGGTTTTAACATAACAATATAACATATTAATCTAATACATAATAGTAATTATTATCTTTCTTTATTTTCAATTCTTCATTGCATTCTTCTCGTTCTTCACTTTAGAATTGAAATTTTATTATACATTTTTTTATTATATTATTTTATAATTATTATAAAAATATATATTTTTATTTATTAAGTATGATTATTATATATTATGTATTATAAAACTTTTATTATAAAATTAACATTGCTCTTCTGGGAGTTGTATTAAATTTTTTGCAGACTCTTTTTGAAGTCGCTCAGAAACAAAAATGAGCGGAATGAAATTTACAACAAAAAATATCTAAATTTGGTATAAAATCGATTTTTATATGAAAAAAAAAGTCTACGAAAGATTCAATCTACGTTGCTAACATAGAGGTGTATTTATAATTTCTAGAGTCATTGTACATAAATAGCCTCAGCAATATCTCTACATTCTGCAAAAAAAGGTGGTACGAATAAAATAGTTTTCAAACTACATAATATTATATATTATACTTACTTAATCTATCCGAACGAGGTATCTGAGTATTACTGTACTTTACTATCAGAAATAAATTGAAAAAAATAGTTTTATTACTATATAAATTTATTTTTATTACTTTTAGTTTTTATTACTTCAAAATTATTCTTTTATTTATTGAGAATAATAACACTAGGTAAATTTATGTAAAAATATGAAAACCAGCTATGGTCATTATTATGTTCACCGAACTGCCGGATACGAAATATCAACTCACGACTACTTGCTTGTAGTTACGTACCATATACTTGCCAATATGTGGTATGTTTCAATATGTCAACTTCACGTAAAGCTTTTTCTAATTTGCAATAACTTTTGTCTATTACTACTTTTTGTATTAACCATATTATATGTATATAGAGGTAACGGGGAGATTGAGGTTTACTGAGGCACTCTATTTGTGGGGAAAATAATAAAAGAATATTGTTTACAATCTATACTAGAGAATACGTGAGCTTTTCTAGATGTCGTAGTATGGAATCGGTATGCCATACACAGAATTTTGATTTTTTATGTGGCTATCTTATAATTGATCAGTTTTAAGATTGTCTCTCTCATCCACATAACTTTAAGTGGTTTAAACGTTACTAGCAATTTAGTTATAAAAATTTTGAAAATTTGAAAGTTACAAATTGTTAAAAACTTTACAAATACTATATACATCACATTCATGAAAAATATTGTTTTATGTACGACAGTCGCAGTAACTTATCTGCATTAAAAACAAAATGTAAAATATAAGCCGAATAGGATAATCGTTCGATTGGACCTACTGGTAGAGACATCTACTGGAGACGCCTAAAATTTAATTTCAGTATTTTCTGATTGTTGAAAAACTTTTAATTAAAAAGGTCCTGTAAACGTCCAGTTTAACCGCCGCGGCGGTGCAATTAACCTTGTTCGCCCTTTCTTTCTTGATTTCTATAACAAAAAACATATTTTTCACAAAACTTCAAGTTTGACAATTGTCAAATTAATCAATTAATTTTACTGTTTCCTACAATATTTATGAAATTTCTTTTGCTCAGCTCATACGGTCTGTTGTCAATGAAATCGATTGGCTCATAGAATGGTACATTATACTTGCAGAGGTAGGTATTTTAATGCTTTATTACAGCTGTGCACCAATATAGTTTACTGAGCTATAAGTGTCGAAGTGAGCTGTAAGGTGCGAAGTTGAAATTAATCTTGACACTAGGTATGTATACTTATATTAATTTATTCACATTCAGTGAATATGACTAATTAATTATTACTAATAGTAAATAATTGATAATTTTATTAAACTCGCATTTATTTAATAAAAACTGTTTAAATATCTAATAGGTATGTATATCAGGTTGGGAAGTTTTCACTTCCCTGTAGATCCTAACAATCCTGTAGGTTAGGATGTAAACAAACTAGCTTTCTGATTGGTTGGTAAGTAAAAGTAAATAATAATCTGCTTCCCAAACTTATTAAAATTCAGTAATGTATGGATTACTAACTGTTTGTAAATAAATTAATTTTCTGTTTTCGTACCTTCGTATTTTTGAGTCAATATAATAAATATGGCCGTCTCAAAACGAAGGAATTTACTTAAATGTTTTTTTTATCCAATAATTTTTTTAATACTTTTGAATAGTGTAAAATTTATTAGAATAATCTCTCAGGCTTGTTAACGAATCATCAGAGATAATTTTGACTATTGTTCAATAGATCTGTCGAATATTTCATGTTTTTATCACTTACTTCTCGGCTATTTACTGTTTTTCTTTGGTTTATTATTTGCCTTACTCAATTTTTTTCAAATGATTGTATATTTTATAAATCTTATCAATATTTCTGTGTACCTATTTTTTTTTCAATGTGTGTATACGTCTGCAGAAAACCTTACAATAGCAATGGAGGTGCTTTTTGCATAAACCCCATGTCAGTTTTATTCGAAATTGAACTTGCGCCGCCTATGGGTTAACATTTTCTATGTCTCTCTAACTCAGTAAAATTTCACATTAACACCAGTATAGTATGAGATATAAGCTGTTAAAATATTGCAGGTTTTGCATAAACTACAAAGTTTCTGTTTGTCAGTTGATATACAATTAAATAGGTATTTTTTAGTTTATTCAAAAGTTGTATTCTTGTTATTGATAAATGGGAGTTATGTAAAATTCGCCTCAATTTCATAAATTTGAGCGAAGGCAAACATGGCAAACAAACGGAAATACATTTTTATTTCAATCTGGTAAGGCTTCCTTTAAGAGCAAAACAAAGCCCAAAAATTTTTAATAAACCTTATATACTCATTTTAAAATGCCCGCTTAGGTAGTCAGTAAAATTTTAATTGTGGGATTGCCTAAAGTGGCACAAACGTTTCAGTAGAATCAAGTTACAACAAATATCAATATTGTTCCAACAACTTCGACGTTGTAGAAGGAGAGATATTTCACAGAAATAATAACAACTAAAAACTGTAAAATTATTAAAATTATTAGCTATAAAGGTATAATAAACGAAATGTAATTATCAGAAATTAGCTAAGAAAACTATTAAAACAATAAAATATTTTCAAGCTCTCGGGAATTAATAAATAATTCTTGATAAAGGGAACATCCGTTCCCGAAAGCTTGAAAATATTTTATTGTTTTAATAGTTTTCTTAGCTAATTTCTAATAATTACATTTCGTTTAAAAACTGCAAAATTATGTTTATAATTTATTACTGCAAATATAATAATATAATCAGTGTATTAGCAAGAGTGAAGCGACTCGGGCTTTGCATCAGGCGCCATCGTAATGGGGGCGATAATGCGATAAATAAACCTTGGCAAATGGTTTAAACTAAAAATATTGATCTACCGTACTTTCAGGTGGCACTAACAGGTAACAATAACACACTGATGGCAACACTTTAAAATACGTCCTGTATGCAATATAAATTTAAAAATAAATATAATTAACAAATAAAACATATAAAAAGTGGGAAACAAGAAATTGGCAAACACTTTTGAACAGTGGCTTTCAACATCCAGAGCAGTGCCTGCTTGTTAATCATTAGAAAACTGAAAATTCTGTAAAAATCTGTTACGATCTTGCTAATGCACCAACAATTGATGAGTCTTCGAATGTTTTTATATTTTAAAAGAATCGTGTGCAAACATAGATATCGTTTTTAGAATGTTTTTACAATGTCTGTAACTGTAGCTATGTGTGAATGTAGCTTTAGCAAACTTAGACTCATAAAGAATTATTTGAGATCAACTATGGGCCAGGAAAGACTATTAAATTTGGCTGTTGTGTCTATAGAGGATGAAGTTGGTGGAGAAATTGATTTAGAGGACGTTAGCTATGAATTTGCAGCAATCAAATCGAGAAAAGTACAATTTTGATTCTAAAAATCTTCGTAAATTTTTTGCTCGATGTTTTTATTCTGGATGTCTGTAAATATAAATCTTAAAATAAATAAAAACTTGTTTATCTGAAAACCCAATAAATAATATTTAACTTAACATTTTTAAAATGATAACAATTTTTTATGAGGGGGCGCATATATCCAAAATTTGCCTCGAAAGAGCTTGCTACGGCTCTGAATATAAAACATACATATTATTATATTACAGCGTTATAACAAATGCTATAAAAAAACACATTACTAACAGTCATTAAACAATATACCCACCTATGCACAATAAACACATTATAAACTAAACAGTAACTTTTTTATTTCTAAGTTGCTTGAAGCAAGTGAACATTGTTTAACACGCTAAAAAAATTATAATCATAAAAATAATACAATAGCAGTATTTTAAACGAAAATTGCAAATGTATGTGAAATACAATCTATTGGTACTATGTATCCAAGATGTTAAATATAACGTACCCGTTAAGTCCAAGTGGAATTTTAATCTGTTATTAACATCACAGAACAATTCACCTTACATTAGGCTTATGTATTTAACATTTCCGATACACTTACTTTGTAACATTATATTATACCTATGTAAACCATATAAATACATGGTTTCTATATCATTTTTACAAGGGCTATCGAAAGGTAAAGTCAAAACTAACCTAACTGGATTAATAACCATGTTAATACAAAATTTATTTTTTTTCTTATATGATACAAGCATTACACAGTTCTCCTGAAAATTTGTATATTGTAGATGTTGAGTTTTGAAAAAACAGTCCTCAATTAGTTTAGAAATCTCTCCAACTCCTGAAGATGCGGTTATTTATTACAAATACTCCGAGTGCGGACACCCTTCAGATTTATATAATTTTTGTAACAAAATCTATTTTTGAAGTATCAATTTCGTCGAACAATATTTTTATAATAATTTTTACCAACGGCTATAATCTGTGAGCGTGCACGATAATTTATCCGTATTTTTCATGATTGGAATAAGCTTTCCTTTGACGATTTTGCAGAACTCAACAGGAAGTGATCTATTGCATTATCTCTTAATTTTATTCTGATCATGCATATGATGATAAAATTTGTAAATAAAATTTAAACACAACTTGGGAGAAAAATAAAAAATTTATTTATTTTATGTGTATATCCTACATAAATAAATCATGCGTATCACCTTTTAGAACCCATATTCATGCTGGAATTTTATTTGAGACCAGTACAATGTAAGTATAAAAATACCGAGGAACTCGATCCACGACAAAGTAAATTGTCACGCAAAACACGTTTAAAATTAGTAACACAAAATTTATAATTTATACATTCAGAGTTTGGTTTTCGTTTTATTATGTTTACTTCTTACTTTGTATTGCATTTAAAAGTGTTAAAAAATTTAGCAAATTAATTGGTCTCTAAAATTAAAATTTTATTTCTATTATACACGGATGGCACGAAAACGGTAGTATTTTCTGTTTTTAAAAATCAGTTTACTGTTTATATTTTAATATATTAAAAATGCTGGTAATTTATTGGACTTTATGCAAGGAAACGCTAATGTATTCTTCAGGAGGGCGTGTCTTATTTTATGTGTAGATTTAAATATAATGTTTAAAATTATGTTTTATTAATTAAAAAATCTAGTACTGTATAATTATGTGAAATTTTCTGTTAAGTTTATACTACTACATTATGCTCATCTATTTAACATAATATCATCTTTTCCAACGTTAATCGAAATATAAGATTTAATTTTAAAATTAATGTTTTATAATTTTCACAAGTTTACTACTTGGGTTGGTTTATATATGTAAATTAAGATATTTAACATGCAGTAATTTATGTTATCGAAATAGTAGAATAATAATTAAATGTGACAGCTACCACTTTACATCGTTTTGGTAGTCAAATTTGTAAACACAAAATCTTGTAGTAAAATCTATTGGGTTTTAATTTTCTAATGTGAACATAATCTGTAGAGCAGGAATGCAGTCAATTTTACTACCAGCTGAATTTTGCTCTCCACATGTAAAAACTAGGTAGTCCATAATATTAAATTCACACCAGAACATTTTTTAAATTAGTATTCACCTTGACAGATTTATACGGTAATTTTAAAAAATTACCACGTTTACATGGACTTTCAGTAACATGGTTTATTTTTCACGTTACACTGAAAAAATTGATGTAATGTAATTTAATTTCATAATTCATCATGTGAAACTCAATATTCTTTTACTGCAATTTAATTAATCTTAAGAAGTAACTATTGCAATAAGCCCAATAAAATTGAGACATCATTTCAGTGCATTCCAAGCATTCCTAAACGACCGACGCGACGAAAGGTTATGGTCGCTTCAAAAGCAGGTTAAACATAAAATTTTATTTCTTACTTCATGCGTTTTCACAATTTTCTAGGTTATACCAACTGGTAACCGGAAGTGTATGCAGTTCCCGCGAAAATTGTATGATTATGTAAATTTACATTTGAAATCTTTCAACTTAAAATATAAACTGTAATACTAGTACATACACAGATACTATTGTACATTTACAGATATCATCGTTGGTTGGCGAATTTACAATGATTATGATTTATGAATGTAAATTATTTTTCAGTGTAACATCAATGTAAATAAATATGTATCTAAACACGAAACACCCTATTTCATATAATATAAATTGGTTGTATTCCAGTTTTTTTCATTGTATTGTAAAAACTTGTTAGAACCAATTTAATTAAAGTATTATGTACCTATACTTACATTCTGTATCATCTTTTTTTTGATTAGTACTTGCAAGCACTGAGTACCAATTTAAAAATAAACACAATTCTATGTTTATTACTAAATTACAAAAATTGTTAAGTTTAACACATTCGATACTATAGTTTGTATAAATTATGTAAGTGAACGGGAGAGTCATATTCTCTAACACATAGTTTGTTGGTAATTTTCCTGTAAATGGGATTACCTGGTGGTAATAAATTATTATTATTATTACAATTTATAACCAAGGTAAATATATACAACTTTCTAAAACACCACGTTGTTCTTCTCATTTTACATATCTGCAATGAGCATTGGTGTAATAGAAGCCGTAGAATATAAGGCTGTAATAAATTTAATTCAGCCTACGTACAAGTCCATAAAATGTTGAAATTAAAACCAATGTTTGTTACATAGCTAGATAAAATACTTTTAATTAAAAATTGTCACTATATTATAATATATTATGGATATTACCTGGTATATCAATTTAGTAATATATTTTTAAATTCAAGAAAGATATTATATCTATCACCACCTAAATTTTGATATAACTACACAAATTTATATTATATTATTTCTTTATTAGAAAATTATAAGAAAATTATCGTTAGGTTTTAATAAATATGAAAATTGTTAAGTTAGAAAATAATGCATATACATTTGAGTAGGTAATAAAGTAAAAAAAATAGCAAGTCACGCACAATCATCAATAAATTGAATTCCAATAGAGTGTGTATTATTGTAAAAGTTTATCAAGCACAAACATTGATTAAATTTTAAATTGTATGCCTAAAAATTTTCGAAAAGGTATTTAAAATAAAAAGGTAACAGTATTAATTACAATTCACTTAACAATTATCAACCCATTGTAGTATAAATTACATGTTCAGATATTATCGACTTAATCAATGATTAAACAGTCAGGCATAATGAAAAATTAACATTTTGAAGTAATTCCTTCACGATTAATAAATTTACCACAAAGAAAAACTCAAATTAGGAAATTTTAATTTTAATATTGCAGTTTCCTATTTTTTTTAGATTCTCGTTTGGCTTCGACTACTTCAAAATACAAGAGCCAATCACTTCACATTTAAATAATAAATGAGATTATAACGTGTTTACAATTGCTGACAAGAAAACTAAAATTATTAGGTGTATTTTTTCAAGAATTTATTACTTTAGAAATTTAGTAGGTACTAAGTACCTATCAACTTACCAAATTCGAATTTATAATATCTATCATAATAGATTTAATAAGAAATAAGCAGTGGCAGTAAGTTATTTTAAATAATAAATTCAATTTGCCTATAATTATTTAGAAATGCATGTGCAATATGTTAAGTGAAAAGTTAAAATAATAATAATAAGAGTATACTATGTATTATAATAGTACTATTTAGAAATCTAATTTAACATTTGTGAAATGCTCAAAAATTCGAACGAAACATTTACATTAAAGCTTGCATGTTAGCAATATGGAAAAATATAAATTAAGCAAATTACATTAATTTATCGTGTTACGAATCGGTGATTTCTTTTGATAGCCAAAAAACTCGAACTAATCTGTGGGAAATGATTAACCAGCTGTGGATGGGTAAATCTGCCTGAAGATTCAAGAAATCACCATAATTCAAATCTTGATTTATACCGAACAATGGCCATATGGTATTCAATTAATTTTTATATACCAAAAGGCGACTGTTGTTATTAACAAAGTCGAAATAGTAACATAAGGTTATCTGAGACAACTTTATTATTTCCTTAAAATTGCATTTTATACCTATTCATGTCCTTTAGTGCACTATAATTTTGTTATATCTATAATGGACGGTCATTGTGACAGTAGTGTCAAGCCTTTTATAAATTTTGAGTAAATTCGAAATGAATAGTAATTTTGAAAATACCTTTCATAATATAATACACATACAGAATTGAGTTGGATCGTATATTTATACTACATTAATATTAACGCAATATTCTTAAAATACATTCACCTAACTTATGATTATATTAACATATCGTTTTACAATTCAATCGAGGTATGTCGTCTATTATGTAAACACAAATACTTTGAAATTTAGATAAAATTCCTCGCCGAATTCTTCAAAGTGGGTCAATACCCTTGTTGCGACCGTAGATGGTCAGATTTTTATACGAATTTAGTATTAAACCTGCAGAGTGATGAATTGTGGTTGATCCAAGAGCACGGTATGAAGTTCCTACCATATAAAGTCACGTAGGAACTCTATACCTCGCTAGTGGTCTACCATCTATTTCAGTAAGTCACAAATTGTCAAATAAATATGCTTCTCTGGTGCAGACGAATCTTCAACAAATTGCAGTGTCCGTCCACGAATTAATTTGAATTTGGAGTGGTGGACTGAAATGTAACCACGAAGGCAAAATCCGGTCAACGCAATTTATAAACATCACAAGCTGATGTATGTGTGTATATTTAGTTGTATTGGCAACTTGGGCTACCTGTTAAAGTTCATGCAAAATCAATTATTAAAGTTTCCATCCTTATTTATTTACTAAGAAAGTCAATAAATAGTAGATACCTACTATGTTATAATAGCACAGTTGTTTTTAATAAGCTTAAATGTCTTAATTTAAAGCATGCTTAACATATTAATTTTTTCAATCTATCATCTAAAAATATATTTCTGATGTTGATACATCTACGAGTTTTTCTCTGGCGTATGTGCTCCACATTGTACGATATTATAAAAAAGATAACCGTCAACTATTAGACGGAGATATCGGTACAACTACAACAAAACTACACTTTATCTTTAGTATACTATATTTACATATGTATAACAGATTAACGCTATAAATAAGTTATCTAATAATAAAAACTTTTTGAATACAAAGATACGATAATAGTTCTTTATGAGACTGAATAGAAACTACAATGTCACATAATATGACGTGTTTGTTTCCTTTAATTTGATAATCTGAAAATACCAAGACGAAAGATAAAACTTGCATATTTTATATCACATAAAAATAGTCGAGTGTCCATTAAAATACAAAAGATAAAATATTTTTTTTATAAAACATTCAACAAAAGTATCTACATTTTTATTTGTAACCAACTGTTGGGCGATAAAAATAAACTCAAGAAATTGCATTTGCTTTAATCTTCGTTTCATTGATCGTTTATGGAACTTGCGTGTTGCCAATGGTCTCGGCCAAATTTAATTGTGTTAATGTCGTGCACATGTAAAACAATTATCACATTGAAAATCATTTCACAGCGCGTTTCCCGCCAAATGTAATAGCGAGTGCCACATCCTGAGTTAGTCAGACGTGTGGTGGCAGCCATGATGGATGGGTGACGTCACCTCGCGAGTTGCTAAGCCTCTCGACTAGGGGAGATATGTTGTCAATTAGCTAACCTTGGCCCTTTATCCAAAACTTCGCTCTTGTCCCCCTATTTTATGTACGATCAAGTCAGCTTCCCTCACTCGCTTGGTTGGTGGTGCTAACTGGCAAACTTTTCGAATGATATCAATCTCCTGCATTACATATGCGTGGGTCCCTCCTTATGTATGTCACTTGTAAAGCTTTAACGGCCATAGAACTGCAAATTCGTTAACAAAATGTCTTTGAATAATAGGGAAAATTAAGTTCGATAATATAACAGATCGCAAACTATGTGGTGGTGGTCAACAACGGATATATCAGGTACCTAGTATATAATAAAAACCAAAAAAATATATTTTATTATGAACCAAGGTACGAAAGTGTAACCGATTTCTCCACTTACGCATAATTTTGCAATAAAGTAGAAAACGGTAGCCATCGCGTTTAAACTACGTAAAGCAGAGGCAATAATTAGATATTAATTAAACAATTGCAGTAAATTCTTCTATAATCTGTAGTACTAAAACATTTAGTTCAGTCTGGTGTAATATCCTATCTGGTCACGAAAGCCTGATCGACTCGACCGATGCTATACCTAACGTACGGTTTATTATTGGATTTTACGATAGGTATGATAATTTCCAAACTATGCATTAGCAAATATGAATAACGCTAACAATTTTCAAATTACGTATGGATTAATAATAGTAAACAATAGAAAAACTTAATTTCGTAACTTTTTTTATATACGAGCAGCCTAGCAACTACGAATATACACAAAAAAAGTCTGAAACACTCTTCCACAATAACGTTCCAATTTTGGAAGTCCTACAATTTGAACACCTAGCAATTACCTACACTAGGTATACTTTGAGTTTCTTTTTAAGCTGATATTATGTATTATAGGTAAATTTGGTTTATAAAGAGAATATTAAAAGTTATTTTGACACATGCACAACTATTGATGAAAATTGTTATCGGAAATTATTAAAATGAACTGTAATTGCGAAATATTACTCGGTGTAACAATATCAACACATTTTTTGTTGACAATCGTAAGTTAATTTGCTTATTCTCTAAAACGGCCGTTCTTGCCGAGTCACCGTGTGTACAGGTATAAAACAAATTACAACCAGTTTCAGACTGGAAGAATAAGAAATAAAAATGCCTTTTAACCCTTCTACTCAAAAAAATTGAACATCTGCTCGTTACATAAAACAATTATAAAAAATGACCTCCAGAAAGCAACATCTAACCGCAATCAAATATTTTGTCAATAAGGGATGTTTCTTTTGCATAATATCTATGCTAATAATAACCCTTTATATCCCCAAGACCAATTTATTACTTTACCGATGTTGAATGTAAATAAGTTTCCCAGCCAAAATAATCATTAAAAAAATAATAAATTTTCGATATTTCATGCTCAGGTATAACGGGTGTTATAATGTAGCGTTTGAAATTTCGATAACCAATTCTCACATATTATGTAAATAATATGAAAAATACCTATAACCGTTACTTACGCGTAGGTACCTATACGCGTGTATGTTAGAGAAAGCGAGTATGTATTTGAATAGTTTATTGTGTCTTATATAGTTGATAACCTCGAAAATGATAAAAAAAAACCTTTCATCTGCCGCGTTTATATAACTACAATCTTCATGACGATAAAATTACGTGGCAACAGCAAGCAAGTATTTAAAACAAGCCAACCTTTTAAATAATATGGAAGCGACTAAATGGCCAACGGACTTGATTAGCTATTTTTTCAAAAATTGATTCGTGCACAATAATTAGCCAGCTATCAAGCAAAAAATAGACTTGAAATTAAATAAACAGTCAGCCATGTGGTTATCATAATAGGTATACCGACTTAATTAAATCGGTGTTGAAAGTTCACCTCAAATTTTAATATTTGTTTAGAAAAGAGTAATCGATCAGCAGTGTAGTTTATTTAACTACATAATTATTAAATTATAGCAAAGTAATAACACTTTTTTTACTGCACGCGTACAACTATTATCAAACTATAATCACAAAAATAATAATTTCACACGTAATTATGTGACGTTAAAAATAACGTTAGAAGTTACTTATTAAATTAAATAATGTTATTAGAAATATTGATCCAAAAATACCAAACCATTTCGTTAATAGAACATCAATAATTAGTTACTTGCAAATATTGGTCTAATGCCTTATCAACTTATCATAGCGCAATGAGACACTTAAAAACAAAGGATCAATTGAGAACAAAGAAACAAAAACACCTGTCAACCTTATCGAAACACAATAATTAGAGATGCTGTTAGTGTAAATGGCAGGTTTATTTTTACGACACAATCGTAATCAACAGGTAAAAAGCGCGCACAACGTTAGAAAGAATAAATTGCCAAGAAAGAAAAGCTATCATTATTAAATTATAATGGGTTTGAAGCAATTCTTCGTGAAATGTATCTTATACAATGTATAAACTTTGATCATGTGTTATTAGAACAATCAAATAATTTTAAGACGATGCCAATTTACACGAACAATCTTTAAACATCGTCTGTATTCAGAACCTATACATCAAAGAGATACTATTTGTTACTCAAGATTTTCGCCAAAAATAAAGTGATTAAATTTAGAGCTGCATTGGTTGGCAAAACATTAGCATCAATATTTCACCGTACATAGTAGTTAACTGCCAAGGGCAAGATAAATGAAGAGAAATCAACAGATTTTCCGTTAAATCGGTTTTAAATTAATTCGTAAAATGGTCACTAATAATTTATGGCTATTCCGATCAAAACTTGGGTACTTTTACGAATGCAATGATAGAATAATGTCTTGGTGTGGTTCCTTTATCGAAAGCCCGACATGACAAAAGCTGAAGGGTATAAAATAATGACGGTCTTTAACTACCACCCAAGCCAGATAAAATAAAATTTGTAAGTTAAAATGTAATTTGCTTGCTTTGAAAAATTAACAAATTAGTGTCGAGCGAATACACTTCTTCACAGAAGTTTAACAAAATTTTAATTGGAAATATATTTAAATAAAATAATTTCTTTGCGTAATCGACGCAAGCTGAAAATTCTGATAACGGTCTCATATTGTTTATAATGAGTATATAATATAGAAAGTACCATTATTTGCACACAGTTGACCATAAATGGAATTACCGACTTATAAGTAATTACCACATCAATTTCAGAAATGCTAGTGAAAGAAATGTCGATTATGACTTGCAAAAACCTTTTACGCTCTCTACTGATATTATTTAGTTCTGCGGTGAAATTAATCATGAACAAAAAATTGATGCACTGTCGGAATTGCTAAGTATTTAAAAATATTGTACCAAGGTGGCATTTGATATATCGGATTCAAGTCAGCAAAAAAATTGTTAGCAATACATTTTTGCTACCAAAACATTTTTTTTTAAATCACATGTTTTGCTGATGTTAGCGGTTTTGTTAGAAGAACAAATATCATTGCTCAGTGTTAAACTGCAAGCGACAGTTATGTTAGTCTGGCTGATTTTACTCGGTTATCACTTAACACGTATTAATAATTAATAAAAGATCTTTCGCTTCCAATAGATTTCCAGCCCATTTTTACTCAAGATAAAAATCTTAATCGAGACAAATTTAATTTGCGCGACAGAGCAGGTTACTTACAGTGATGGATTGTGTGTTCGTAATAATTTAAAACAAACTTTAATGCATTTCCCACAGCTTTCTAATATGCCTATCAGTCATATTGAAATTATTATCTGCTCGGAATCGTTGGTACACATGCTCCTATTGTATACCAATTAGTTTTTATATGGTATTGCGTTTTGGAAGAAATGCTTTGCACTGTGGTTCCAACTGTATTTTAACTTATTCCTGTTGATAGGCAACAAAATTTCCGAGTACTTTTGAATACTAGAAACGATAAATTAAAAACATTATTAATAGATTGTGTCCAATTAATGTAAATCATTTGGTATAATAAACAGTTGATTAAATTTTGTTTTTGGATCAATTTTTCAAATACGATTAAATTTTGTAAGCAATTTATATATTTAAAATGTCAGATTTATTCGTGGAAACGTCTCTGCAGATTGTATAAATAATAAAAACCATGTTTTTATTATTGTATTAAAACAATAAAAAGTTATTGGTTGTAGACCGATCCATATTACATCCTATAATATGTTTGAATAATATATTAATTTGAAATCACAAATTTGATGTTTTTGAAGAGTAAAATCAAATAAATTTAAATAAACGGATAAGGTGAAAACTTAAACTTGCATATAATCCAGTATAATGATATGTATTAGTTTATTCGACATAACCATATATTATGCATACCTTATATTTTCGCCAATGTTTTTTTCTCTTATAATTTATTTATTGATAGTTCGAATAGATTAATATTAATATATTTAAAATCAAACGTTTCTTAAATAGCAAGTTAAATACTTGACACGAAAAACCTAATTATATAATCTGAATCTTTCGCTATTGTAAAAGATCGTCTTATGGGTATAATAAAATTTCCCATTTTGAAAATAATACCTACATTATTCTTATTTACATAATGTTGAAAATATTCTATAATTTTGAAAATTAATAGTCATTTATGTTTGACCACAAGTTGTCATCGTTTTACATATTGCATATTCGTCGTGCCACCGGCGCAAGATTGATTTATAAAGTCCATAAACCATAAACAAGAAATACACCGTTCAATTGCGAATATGTCGCAGACTTCAAACTGGACGTCATAATTTTAAATTTCGTATTTTCAGAAATTCCTTCCGTTATGTGCTACCACAAACATTAAACGTTAAACACAATGGTTAAGAGTTTATTTCACGAAGTATTATAACATAACTATAAAAAAACACACAGTATTTATTGTAATTTCCGTATTAGTTTCAACAATACGCAGGCTTTTTTTAGTTTACCAAACAAAATTTGCACCAAGTGTTCAAAATTTTTTCTGCATTCAAAGCACAATAATTATTGCATGTTTGGTTTATTAATAATTTTTTCATCAATTTATTATTAAGTAATTAATTATTTATGGGTCAAATAATTATTATTGCAACACGTGTTCAGTGGAATACTGTGCAGATTATTTTGTCAACACTATCAACTACACATGTTTATACATATAATATAATATTTATCTATATTTTTTGTTGAAAAATTAAATATATACTTGAAACTTTGTTTAAACTGACTATTTCTGGTACTAAACAATTAAAGGTGTTTCGGCGATAAAATTATGTTTAAATAAGCATTTGGGTATCTACTTCAAAGTGAAAGGATATTGCGAGCTTTTAAGACTTGAGAAAATAAAGCGGCGAATTAGCATCCGTTATATAAATTTTGATACATCTTGTACAAAATGTATTTTTTAAATAAACTCCAAAGATCTTCATTAAGATAAAAACACCAACTTAAAAAAAATCTGGTTTAAATTAACAATAAATAACAAAACCAGTTTGATAAGTTTACAATTCGACCACTATTTATAATTGCTGACTCAAGTTAAAAATATTAAAAATGACAAACATCCTCGAAATAAATAAAACAAGAAATTATATTAACAAACTATATGTTTTAAGGTCTAACAAGTAATTATTTTGGAGTGTCCTTTTGTGCACCAAAGCCAAAGGCGCTTTAATAAATTAGGTATACTTTATCAAAACCTCCATTATAATAAGATTGATGAAAGATGTTAAAGGTTTAAATTTTGTCGTTGAATGCAGGTCAGAACGGAACTATTTTCTCACATGAAAATGAATTGGTGCTGATAATAACGGAAACGGTGTAGATTCCGCATCATGCATGACAATGATAAAAATCCATAAATCAAGATTATTTTAATCCAGGTAATGCACACATTTGCATCTTATAGTACACTTGTATGTTAAAAGGATTGTTTAGATACATTATAACGCAGGTAAGTGACTAGCAAAGGTGGGAACTCCATACGTGAGACGTTTTCTTTATAGTTCCCTGCTATGATCCCAAATCACAATGAAAGCTCCTCATTTGTATAGAAATGCGATTACGTGCATGTAATGTTTAAAAACCCTTTCATACGCATTAAATAATTTAAATAATACGAAACCCATTATTATTTTCTTATTCAGTATGTTCGACTTGGAAAAATCCTTCATTTTTTGTAACTTTGAACCAATCATTTGTGTCAATTTATAAATTATTAATTTTCGTTGGAACGACAATTTAAAAACTTACGAACATACGTGTAGGGGGTATAATTTTCATCTAGTATGTACATCACGGCAAGGCAACTTTTGGAATTGTTAATGAAAAAACTTGTACCGTTGAATAAAAACATGACCAAGTTGGCCTAAAAAATTCAATAAATACTAAGAAAAAATAATTTAACCCTTATGTTAATACCCAAATTTACCGACGTTGTTTAGCACCCGGGGTACCCGGGTACCCATTTATAGTAATATTCAAATTTTTAATATTTCAGTAAAGGGAAGTGTCTTAAAATATTATTTTATATTAATTATACATTGTTATTGAGTATCTAAAAAACTTTGAGAAGAAAAAATGCTGTATAAATGTGCTATAAACTTACTATAAAAAGACGACGAAAAACGCGTAGAAATTCCGTTGTGGGTACCCGGGTACCCGGGTGCGAATGCAGCGATGGCTGAACTTTAAACTAATTTAAAATAGAAATTCCGTTGTGGGTACCCGGGTACCCGGGTGCGAATGCAGCGATGGCTGAACTTTAAACTAATTTAAAAAAATATATAATAATAATAATAATAAGTTGAATTCATGTTTTGCTTGATTTTGAGCTAAATAACGACGATCCGGGAGCTCAAAATAAAAATTTAATTTTTTTTCAGTTATTTTCATGCAAATACAACACGGAGGGTACCCGGGTACCCGGGTATTAACATAAGGGTTAATGAAAACTATTTTTTCGGTGAATTACCATAAATCACGAATTCCTATTATTTGCACTATTAAAATTTTTGCGTAATAACATAAATATGTGAATAAATCTCGATTTCCTAATTTACGTTCAGGTAGATACCACAGGTACCTCAAAACCCAACCGAACTAGCCTAATAGGCGCAACCAATTTGCGAATACCGGCAATTATAAGTTAGGAAGAACCCCCTATTTTTATTTATGATAAATCATTAAAAAATAATCAAGCTTGACCTTAGCGAACTCAAAATCTTGTTTGGTAATAGCGTAACGGTCGAGATTTCACCTGACATAATAATATCGTCCATAAAAACAACTGGATAGCTAATGAAAAGTTTGATTAAATTAAAAGTTCTCCATTTTATATTATTAATATTCGGAACAACGCAACAACGATTCAAGATGAAACATCAAATTTATCAAGCGAATGAACGTTTGCTAAAGCTAAGTAAGTTGAAAGCGGGATGATGTGGCGTCTGTTCATGACCGGATGCCGTTCCGCCGCACCCGTTAGGCGTAAACCTTTCAACTCTTTCTACGCAATAATCCATAGATCCGTCACTCAATGCTGTCAAGCTTTGATTCTTTAACAATAGAAACGCACGACAGTTTTCAACTCAATCACATCGTATCCACAGGTATCTCGGCATTGTGCTTCTAAAATAATCTACACACGAAGGCGGATTGCATCTTTCAAGTGCGGTTTTATAAATATAATCTTAACAATAATAACCTACTACCGCCGGACTACTTCTAAACCGAATTATAATAGAGGCGGCGTGTGTTGACACAATACTGATCTACCAAAAAAAAGGTGCAAGACGACAATATACCTTTACAGTTCAGGTTTTCGATTTATCGAGAATATTAAAAAAACTTACAATACTCTCGTCGATTAGTTGATGACCTTCCCATTCTGATATCAATTTGTAGTTACGATTACTCACTAACACTAAACAATTTAGTTATTTTTTTATTCACTCATGCACTAAAACCAAACTAAACTTCTAAAAGTTTACGATTAATTTAGATTCACTTTATCGTAGAGGTCGACGGCTTCTAATAAATAAAAAAAATTCAATCGAGTTCTTCAAGGTCCCCAATTTGCTATGATTAGTTGTTCCACCCGCAACCATACAGCTACTTCTGAAAGATTTCTAAACGCGGAGCACTGTCCACTGTTGGAGCTTGCGTAGCTCGATTCAAAGAAGGTGGTGGGGATTAAGACGTCTCGGAGGGGATTGACATCTCTCAAGAAATCCTGAAGAAAAAAGAAAACGATAATAGAATTTTTTTGAATATTTCAGTTTTACGTGTAAGCGTGCACTTGATAATTTTAAAATTTATTGCCTTTATTCCATACCATTGTTGATTTTTTTAATTAAAATTTTTTAATTTAAAATAATTTCATTTTACAGAAAACAAAAATTGATAACGGTTTTTGTTCGTTTAAAATTTCGAATAAGCTAGTCGCCAGCCAGCAGCTAGATCGTGAACGCAATACGTTGAGTGCACATATCGGTGTGGTAAAGAAAAATTTGCATATTACTAACCAAACAATAAAACACTTGCTTTAATGTAATCTTTTTAAAAACCAACACAATTCAAAGACAATCTTACACTAAATAGCCACTGCACAGCAAGTGTAAAGGTCCCTTCCACCGCGACGCTATAATTTTCGTCATGCGCATTACCGCTCCGCCCCGACGCACGCTACTACCATAATGTGCTACCTATTTTTTGAACTCCGCCTCACTAGAAAACCCTTGAAAAAAAATTAGCAATTCTTTTATAACCACGCCTATCTGCCAACAAAAGAGGGGAATAATAAAGGTGGGAGAAATAAAAAAGGTGTTTAAATTTTAACCGGCAATTCTTACAGCGCCGCTCTATGTGCGATAGTTAAACTAAAGTTAGCTAAGATACGAACAAAATAAGCTCGCAAAAAAGCTCGATTTTTTTTGACGCAAACCAAACAACTTTTCTGCTACTTCGAAAGGGCGACATCTGAAAAGAAAAAGATTTTTTTTGCACACTCAATATTTTTTAATTCATCATTTCGCCGTAGGGTGATATTAGTGAACCACCGTCGAATTTAAATATATATTTAATTTAAAAAAAATAAATCGATCGTAATAATATTATGTACCGGGATCACACCGTAATTTATAATAAAATAATTAATAGATTTAATATGAATTATTATTTACTTTCATTTCCATATATCCATCAATTTAACCAAAACAAAATATTTGTGCTGATGATATTAATATCGTAAATAGATAAATATAACCACTCTATTATACTAATAATATGTACCACATATTTCGATGGCTAATATCGGCAAACATTACTACTTTTCTAAATTAATAAAAATAAACTATTAAAACTAAATCGAGATTTTATAGTACCTGTTTAATTGAAATTTATTATCAACTTCTTCGTTACAAAAAAACTAAAAAAGTTATATTCAATAGAAAATTTCACATAAATAGTAATTAATTCTGTAAAATCAATAAAACTATCACAATGTGATTGGTATACCCAGTGATTAGTGCTAACAAATTTCCTAAAACAAATTGCCACCCCTAATAGTATGTGTCAATTTATACAATTATTCCAATTGTATTTTACTCTACGGTAAATGGTTACTTATCTTGCCTTTCGCATGTGCAAGAATGAAATAACCAAAGACGGAGATAACGTTTCTTGTTCCAACTTAATTTGAGAAACGATTTGTGCATGCAAATTTGGTGCTGCTCAGTCTGAGGCAACTAATCCCAAGCTTTGGTTGTCGCTAGTAGGTACCACAGGTTGCCTGATTTATCAACTCGCTGACAGATTTTACGGTAATTAAACGTAATTGCTTTCAATATGTAAATAAATTTTGTTTAATTTAAAATTTTTTCAATTCGGTATATTGCTTTATACAGCATTATGTACATGCAGGAAATAAAACAATACCTATAAAATCAATCCAAAATCATTAATTACTATTTTTTTTACCTGGAATCTTGATAATAATTTATTTGTTTGAATAGAAAAATGAAAGTATGATTTTTGCTGCACATTACGAGTCACCAGAGGGTGAGTCGTGACCTAACACAAAGTTGTTTGACCCACTCAGGATTAATAAAATTAAGTTTGTTTCGTTTTGCTATTTTTTTTTAAAGAAACCTTTAAAAATTCATTTATTCTTATATTATGTACTATTTTGAATTATTTTGTAGATAAAGTTGCTAACATTGTTCATTAGGTTGGTATAAAGTTGGTACGAAATCATATACCATACTGGGGGTATCTAAACCCCTAGACCCCCAGTTTGGCAGAGCGAAGGATCAAGTGTACGTTTTACAATCAAGTTTATTAAACAGAATCCCCCCCCCCTATATAGTACTTCCGTAATTGTATAGAATATTTTTATAGAATGTAAATATCAAACTTTAAAAACACATTTAATAAGCATAATATAATATTTAATTGCTAATTTCACATTAAACACGTTTTACACGTCTTTGGCGTCTAGTACGAGGAAGACGATCAAGCACGTCCTTTCCAAAACGGAATTTTAAATTTTGAAGGAATTATTATTGTTATTAAATTAAAATTATTATTGAAAACTTGGATTATTATCTATTTTTTAATTTTAATAAACGAGGGAAGTTTTTTATGTTTTCTATTTAGCTATGAAAGCAATGAGTTTAGAGGGCAATCAAAATTTTATTTTTTAACTTAAGAACTATTAACACTAACACACTTATTCCAACGTTTTTATAGTAACGCTATGCCTTAAAAAATTGATTTTTTTGAGTTTTGATAAGAGATAATAGTCATAGGTCGGGACTGTAAGGTTGATATTGTCATTCCCTACAGTCGCATTTATTGACTAATGTTTAAACAATTTGTGCTTTATACACCCTGCAGTTGTCGTGCAGAAGCAGAGTTTTATGACCATAATTATCGAGTGTTTTTTAGTGTATAGCCGTTCTTAATTATGTTTCTGTATATATTTCTCGTTATTGTAGTCCTTTCTTGCATACACTTCATTAAGAAGCCCCCACCCCCGTGTCCCAGAAAACTGTGACCATCACTTTTCCAGCATAAAATTGCGTCTTCGTTTTTTTAGGTGGTAGAGAGCCCTTATGAACCCATTGCATAGACTGTGCTTTCGTAGCAGGGTCTCAGTGGGCGTACCCAGGTTTTATACCCAGTTGAAATTCTAGAAAAGAAGTCTTTATCTTGGGATAAAGCAGTCAAATTCTCCTAGCAAATTTGTCGTTTACACAGTTTTTTTGTTCGAGACTGTTTCACATCCCTTTTGCTTCTTTAAACTGATTTAAAAATGACAAAATGTAAACGATTGGGACCAAACTTGGAGATAAGTCTTGGAGAAAAATGTCACAGAAACTTCATGTGAAAAAATTGTCGCGATAGTATATTGGTTTCTTTGCTAGATAGATAATATAAGAAACTCCCCTCGTATTACGTACCCAGTATTATTCCTGAAATATTCCTGAAAAGCATACCAAATGATTTCCAAGGAATTTCAAAAAAGTTGTAAAGGAATTCCAGTAAACATCAGACAGAAAAATTTGATTTCTCTGTCCAAAACTTTCCAATAATTTCTATAAACTACCAATAATTTGTAAAAAAATTCTAATGATTTCCAAGGAATTTCATGGGAATTTCAACAATGTGTGCTCTACTTTTTAAGATATTTACCCCTGCTTATCATCTATTCTATCATGAACTAAAACAGTAAAGTAGTAACTTATGCCGTCATGGGCACATAAACATTATTATATAATTATATTAATTTTTTCGTTATTGTTTTTGATAGTTGCGAAAACCTACAAACCATAGCAGTAGCCCGACACTGCATTGCACTTTACTGTTTCTTTTAAATTTAAATTTAATTAAAAGTAGAATACTCGACTATGATATAGAAATTAAAAATCCAACTTGTGCAAACACCTACAAAACACAACAAGAATTATATACCATTGATAATTCATCAATTACAAGAAGGCAAGACCAAAGTCTTAAATTAATATTGTATGATCGACATGCCAACCATTCTATATGGTTCTAAAATTAGGATCTTTTGATACATACAAAAGAATATATTTAATTAAGTTCAAATCAAATCCCTGACTGTACGTATAATTAGACCAATTCACTTTGGTGATGTTTAAAAATTATTTCTGGGCCTGATTTGACAAAAATAAATGAGCGTGAAATTTGCCACCCTAATTTCCATAATTTAAAAACTGAAAACTGTGCCGGATTTTTGTATTTATTTATTTTTTTCGGATTTTATGAGGATGACTTGATGATTATTTTGAGGTAACAGTATTATAGCCTTGCCATTTTTGATGTTTCTAAATATCAAAATTGTATTGGATTGTACTAGACGTACAATAAAAAATTCCAACAGAAATTGATGCGAGGTTCTATGTACTAACATCAGGTCAACAATAATATAATATTGAAAGTAATTCAATTATATATTTTTTGAGAATTTTGAACCTTGGCTTAATAGAACTACTGTAGGTATATTGTCTATGTTTTGCTAAACTTTATCTAAGCCTTTTCAGGATTGGAAATTGATGTTTTAAATAAGAAATATGATTATTTAAATTAAGTTTAAGATGAACGAAAATGGTTATTCAATAAGTGGAAGCAACAGTAGAATCAATAAAAAAATCAGTAAATTATGAGTTTTGTTTTCATCATAACAATTCGTAATTTGAAACACAAGTAAATTATTTTTTTAATTATAACTATATACATATTAGTACATTATGCAACATATTATGTAAAATAATTTTTATTTATATTTATTTTATAAATATATTAAAATAATTTTGGTATACTGAATTATTAGGTTACATAGAATTAATAATTAAAGTCTTAGAAATGGGTACCTACCTAGTGTATTTTGAAAAGCAATGCTGAATCAAAAAATTAACTATATATTTTTTTTTATTGATTCTACTATTACTTCCACTTATTAAACAACTATTTACCTAGACGTAGTAAAAAATTGTTAATTGGCCATACAGGTAATTAAAACTTAAATTATTATACAATCAAAGTCCTCATTAAGAGACATAAAATTTATTTTATAATACAATAATTAAAATTCTTCCCTTTAATTAACCATACAACAGCTATAAATTTTTGTATAAATTCCAGGTACTTAATCAATTTTTTTATAAAATATATTTTTGTCCTCTAAATATTTAATTTATGTTTTGATAGTGTACGTAGTATTATTATAAAACAAATGCAATGCTGCAAACGGAATCATATTTTAATTAACAGTTTAGTTTTTGAGTTGATATTCGAGGAGAGCCTGTCAAAATACGGCAAATTTGAATTTAGTAACAAAAGGAAAAATGAATGTATAACGTATGAAACTTACTAAATAATGTTGACAACATCGGGCATCACAATCCACACATGTAAGGTAATAAATGTAAATTATTATGCAACATATCAAAACACATTTACACACACTAACATCAGGTTGATAAAACGTTAACAGTTTTGAAATTTTCAAGATGTAACGGTGAAATATTAGGAGTGCCTTTGCACTTGTGTGCATATAAATATAGTATGCAGCAGTTTAGTTAGCGCACGTTACTTGACTTGGCTTCAATTCAAGAAAATAACATCGAGTACGAAATGTGTTTTACTATTTCCTGTTTTCTGACTCGCTCTCTAAATAGCTGCTGTGGTTCCCAAGGTAAACAGCATCAAGATACCCGTTCGTTGAAGGGCTTGGCACAGCTACCTTCAAAGAAATGAACACCATAAAATTATGTCATAGCATATGCAATCTTAAAATTGTATATTTTCAGTAACCTACCACATTATATTTTGCAAAATTCTAATTCGAATTTCTATTGCAGTAAATATTATGTTACGTTAGTTTGCTCATTTCAACAAATTGGAGAAATAAATGAGAAGAATATTTTGCAGGTAACATAACACGGTGACAGTGATTTATTAAATTATCGGCTATTTATCTTTATACATACTACATAATTAACGTTAAATAGGTATTCATATCAACTATTCGCTATATTTAAAAAACTTCAAGAATATTTTAGTACATATTTCATTGTAGCAATTAATATCTCGGTGATATGCACACACAAGAATGTCTTGCGAAAATCGTTTCCCGAATATTTAAATGGCCTTTCTTTTTGCACGTAAAAGTGAATATTAAGTAAACGTCTGTTGATGAGTTATACATTTTTCACAATGATTTATACACATACATACCAGTGTAGAAAATACTGCATTCCTGTGGTATACCATATACCACATATAATAGAACTTTTATATTATGATTATAAGAAAACCACAAACGACACAAATCTGAACAGTATATTGTTGCAACTGCATTGTTGAAATGTAAATCATTCTGTTTACACGTCAACACACTTATCGGTATGCATTTTAAACCTAAATAATAAATAACTTTTAATCATGCAAAATTTTTCGATACCATTTTAACGATCATAATTTATAAATACCTACACAGTAAAAAGAACCAAGAAATAAACTTTCATTATTTCATTGGTAATTTTATCATGGTAAAATTTCACAAAAATCGTAGTCAATTTCACTTAATCTGAAAATTTTACCTACTGGTAAAATATTAGTTGATAAATTTCTCAAACTTGATAGGTAAAATTTCATTTATTTGCCAACCTTTGTTAATTTTACTTACATTTTAGCAGTTTTATCAATGTTCTATTTATTGCACTACGATGCTTATTAAAAAAACATCAAGTGCTATTCAATTACCAATTAAAATTTGTCAATTCTCTTTATATGCCTATAAATTAGGAATGTGTTTGTTGGATAAATATCTCATGTTACATTTGTTTCTACCGCGTTGGATAATTTTCTAGGAAGACAGCAATGTTTATATAAGTGTTGGCGCCTTATATTCGGTTTGAATTGCTAGTATGAAAATATTGCATATTCCGTGGTGATTATTATTACTTTAATGAAGTTATAGTGAAGAAGACGTTAGGTGTGTTCAAGTGCTCGTTATAAAATAATAGTGCATACATATAAGTAAGTAATTTTTATTTCTGTTTGGGGTTGTTTTGTTTAAACTACATAGTATCTATTAATTATAAATCAAAAAATTTATAAAATTATAGACGTAAGCTGTTTGAAACATACGCTTTGCTATGAGATTCATAAACCATATAATTGTGATTATACTTATATAATTCCGAAATATGCAATACTTGGTTAACTTTTACGTTTTACAATGTAATTATTAACCTATTTATAATACCTAATAGTTATTTACTGAATTTTTGTAAAAATAAGACTTATTGTTTTTATTCTAATTTTTATGTATTTATTGTTTAGAATTTATTGTAGCCGAGAGTTTTGATTTTCTTATTGTGTTTATCTTTTTGTATAACTTGAAAATTTAGTATAGAAATAAAATCTATATTTGACAAAATGTACTGTTTTTTTAAATTATTTTTCAGAAAAATTACCTACATTAAATCAAACAATTTAAGGAAAATTAAAGGTAAATATACTAGTGTTTTTTTGATAATTTACCTGCAAATTCTTAGTGAATTAAACAATTAGTTTAAACAATTCCTCATGCATTTGAGTTAAATCAGTAAAATTTTCTATTAATTTCACTATACTTACTGGTATTTTGCTTACTAACTGCAAATGTAACTACTATTGGAGGTGGTAATTTCAATTTAAAACTAGAAAAAAATAACTATTGTTATATTAATATAACTAGAAGTTATAGTAATTTATCTAGAAAGCAAAGTACTTCTCCCAAATAATTTAATTCAATAGCAAAACCTTGATAATATTTACCAAATTGTCATGGTAAATTTATTAGAAATTTAACTAATGTAACAAGAGATTTAAAATATTTTACTTACTTCAGTATGGGAAATTAACAAAGCGCATGATAATTCAACAATTAGTACTAGTGATAATATTTACCTTTATTGAAAGGTACGCGTTTTCAAGATAGGTCGTTGGCGATTTACCATTATTATGAAGTGGACCTTATTTGCCATGAGTTTTATGGGAAATTAACATTATTTTAAGTTAAATTGCCATATTTTTTTTTACTGTGTAAAAACATGAAATCTATTATGAAATATTAAATAATTATAAAGCAATATACAATTTGACGTGGCAAAATAACACAAGTGAAATAATTGTGCAATCAACTGCGTTAATTTCATTTTAGTTTCAATAAAAATATGTGATAGATATTTCGTAGAACAATAAAATTTAATACATTGAAGTGCTTTTGTAAAATAACCACCTTTTTTAATTTAAAATTTGTTGGCAAATTAATTAAAATTAACTACAGCCAATAATCAGCAAAGGCCAATGAGATATATCTTGGGCATACATACATTCATTACATTTCAGATGTTTTAAGATTTAATATGTAATATGTGAACATTGCAGAATCAACCGCATAAGGCAATCAAGAAAATAACTAATACAAGAAAATTATCTTATTTGATATTAAGACTACATTGTATTTTAATGACTGCGTATTATTTAACAGATTGATTGTTTTTAAAGAAGTCGCCTGATTGTTTAAAATTTAATTGATATTTTTATTATTTAAATAGCTAGGTGCTTGTATTCGATTTTTTTAAATAACTATGGCAAAATGATTTATAATTTAACATGTAGTAGTACTACAAATAGTATTCATCCATCAATTTAAAAGTTACTACGACTTAAGTGTGTAAGATCATTATACCATTACCGGCTTCTGTTTGCAAACAATCTGGCACACAAACACCTAAACAATGTTATTCTTCTACCTTCTCGACAAAAAAACTTTTAGTGTAAGTGCCACTGAAGGTATCCCAGTATAAAGAATTTCGGCTATATTTACCTGAAATTACCTGACTGTTAAAATCCCCTTAAAATTGCTAGACACTGTGGAATTTACAAAGGCCTATTTAGGTAGTCGATTGAACCATATTTCACCTTGCAGCGTTGTTAGACAAATTGATTACGGTGCCAGTGCTAGATAACTATATGTTGTGACTGTGACTCTTTTTTGTCCAATATTATTCATTATATACCAATACCTCGATAAGTATCTACTAAATTTTATACTTCCAATTATTTGCGTTCAAAAATTTGTTACCAATTTTATGCTAAATCTTTTTTTGTTCCTTCGTATTTATAAATAAATTTATACTTATAAAAAATTACTAAGTAGTAAACAAAACAATAATAATTTCCAAATTAGTTACCAACGTTTATTTAATTACGTAATTCTTATTAATTTACAACAAAAATATTTATTATTAAAAACCGTCAGTTTTATTTTAATGTTAATAATAAATTCATAGAAATTAAAAGTTGGTAATGTTTGCTAAATTTCTATAACATCATATGGTAAGGACTTGGGAATTTTTTAAGGCAATAAACATATAATTTGTGAAATATTTATGTTAATTTAAAAGTATATTTTAAAAATAATGTAGGTACATGCCATTTAAATATTTAAAATAAATTGCTTTGATGCAATTAAAAATGTTTAATAGCGAAAGAAACATATTTATTTAATATCTTTCAATATTAACCATTAAAGGAATCCTACTGTGAATCTCCTGCAGGGCTGCCCACGTCCCACCTGACTACCCTTTGATGTACTTCTGCTTTCCACATGACCCTAATAAAGGAAGTGATTGTATTGTTTTCATCTATGCGTAAAAGGGTTACAAATAGATCTATTTTTTATAATCTATACCGCACTTATAAATAATATTTCCCTTTGTTGTGTTGTAACTTGTAATAATAATTAAGTTTCCGTTATTTAATTTCTCCATTTGTCAAGGAGAGAACATAGCAATGTAAATAAAAATTATATTTAAAAATCAGTGCGTCGATAATAAACAGGTATAACTATAATATGAATGTTTTTGATAAATTTGATAACTTTAATTCAAAAAAATAATACATTTAATGCTCATTAATGGGAGCGTTGGAAAGTGTTATAGTAAGTTGCTACCTTAAATTAATACAATAATTTAAATTTAATAATGTACATAGGTTACGATTACGGTAGCCTGCATATTATAATCTGAACCTGCCGTGATAAATTTCAAGAGCACATAAACCTGTTATAATTTACGGTAGTTAATTGTATTACTTGTATTGTAATTACATATTCGGGGTGG
Source organism: Cantharis rufa (assembly GCA_947369205.1). Taxonomy (NCBI): domain Eukaryota; kingdom Metazoa; phylum Arthropoda; class Insecta; order Coleoptera; family Cantharidae; genus Cantharis; species Cantharis rufa. Next base: position 37,325,001 of record OX376303.1, read on the forward strand.
TCAAGCGGAAGCAATGATAGTAAATCAAATATCTTTTCGAATCAATTTGTACCAGTGAAGAATATATTGTTCATAAATATAATTTAAATTTGTCGGTTATTAAAATTTCATAAATATTTTATAGGTAGTTTTAAATTAGGTATTTTAAAACAGTTTGAATGTATATTTACAAACTTACATCTGTTATTTAAATTATAAATATAATTTCATAGTAATTTTGATCGGCACTAGATTTCAAGCTGAATGACGAATGAAATTTAAATCAAGAACTAATACCTACACTACTAGTAATTTTCATGTAGGCATAGGTGTTTGCTAAGCATAATTCTATGTACAAATTAATTAATTTTGCAGAACATAAATATACCTACACTTTATACAGTATAAGAAAGTTATTGCTATTTTCTGCATGGTATTTCTTATACGTCAATTTTCCAAAGTATAATTAGTACTATCAGTGTTACAGTGATTTATAAAGTATAATCTCGAACACGATTTAAAATTATTCGAATTAATTATCATAATGAGATTCAATTTTAAATACATCTTGTATAATATGAATATTAATATTGTCGGTATATTGATAAAACTAATATAAAACTGATTCCTTATTTGAATTTTTAGAATTTTATATGACTAAATCGTAGAAATTTGCATTAATGAAAATTACACAAAAATACAAAAGGTTTCATTTCTAGTTCGTAGTGTTCCAAAACATTTAATATTAGCCCAGAGGCTTCTCCGCTTTTCTGGAACAATCTCTGGTGTCTGGTCGTAAAAATTTGAAAATCTCCGGTTTACTACGACAGCTTGGTTAAAACGTGGGAAAACAGAAGTAGATCGAAGGAAGTAGACAATGGAAAGTAGTTATAATATTTTACAAAAAGATAGATGGGAGTAGGACGCGAAAGAAAACCCTAGCAGAGGTTAAAATATAAATAGTGTTAGAAAAGATCATCAAAATTTAGCATCGGAAAGAAGAATAGCTATTCTTCACTAGCCACGGCTAGCCGTGGGCTAAGAAAGTCTCCGGCTTTGGTAACTCTATGCAACGTACATACACACGCACTATGCAGCGGCGGATCGTCAGAAGAGGCAAGGGAGGCTTTTTAACAATTCAAAAATTTTGTAAACAATGAATGTTCGATTTATCAAAAAAAAGATACTCCTTTCAAAATACAAATCCAAAACGTAATGTGAGGCTACCGCAAAGACAGCATTCTCAGCCTTATTGCAGATGGTTTAACCATCATATGGACCGTGATACTTTACTGATTGCATTTGTTAGTTGAGTAGTTGTAATCAGCTTCTTTTGTCAATCGTGCGCCGAGATACTTTTACCTGTAGATTATAGCATCCAAATTAATTTTTTTTATTCAAAAAAGATTACGATGGGGTTATACACTTACACTATACTTGATGATTAGTCGATTCACGGTACATTTCTGTTTTGTTTATAATATTTTTTTCGTAACTTGCTTTGGATGAGTATCATTCTATTCTATATAATAATAGTGACTATACACATACCGTATTGATGCACCGGTTTAAATTATATAGCTACGTAACATTATAATAATATAACGTATAATAACAATATTGATTCTTTAATAAAAACATTTATACTTACATAGATAAAAGCAGTCAAGTAAATCTTAAGGTTCGTTACGTTGTTTATTTCAGTTATCCGGATTTCTAAAAACAAAAAATTTATTATTAGTTTTGAATTGGTATATCGAATATTTATTAATTCTATATTGTTAAATTATAAAATTTATTTATTTTTATAAAATTATTATACTATATGAAAACTGTATATTAAAAGTTTATTGTTTGTTTGTTGTAAGTAACAGGAAAATGTTCATAATGACCGGTAAATGCACAATTGCACACTTTTGAATCCAGTTGTTGATAGAAATAAGTTAGTGACGAGCTTTGGAGTTTTTTTTCAAGTTTAGAAATGAAGAAAATTAAACAATAACACAATAAAATCTAAATATTTTATGAAGGCAAATTGAATTAAAATCACAAATTAGTGCATCTGAAAGAGATAATAATCAATAAGTTATTAAAAGCTTTCATTCAATTTTTTTATGTTTACTTAGTAGGTTGTATATTTTGTTATATTGAGGGGGTTAATAGTGTTTAAAATTTAATTTTATATTTTAAAATTTTTGGTTTTATTTTATTTGTAAAATTATTTAATCCTCGCGGTTTAGTTAACTTTGTGCTCCTCGATCAGGCGTGGATTTGAAATAATTTTTTCCGTAATATCGTACATGTCGTACATGTCCAACTTGTGAAATGTGTTGAAAATTATTTATGAATAATTTCTTTATTCGAATTAACGCATAAGAATAAATTTGAATATAATTATAGACATTTTGAAAAGTAAAATTAATTGGAAGATATTAAACGGGCTAATTGAGAGATAGAAAAAATTATAGTTAGATGAGCAGTGGAATTAATCAGGAAATTGGAATTTCGATCAATAAGTATAGTAGTTATTTCTAAAATATTTAGTTTTGGAATAATTCAAGGAACGGAGGGATATTCATGTCTTTTGGATTTTTATTTAAATAAAGTTTAAAACTTTTAATGGGAAAATTTTATAAGGAATTATTTCCATAATTATTAATTATTTCATTAGATTTCTCTATATAAGTGATTTTTTTCATATTATTATTTTTTTTAAATAAAAATTTTTATAAAAAATTAAGAGCAAAATGGTTTCGGTCGACAGAGGTAGAAAAACTTAGTATGTTCATATCAGGTCCAAAATTAACCGATGAAAACAATTTTCAGATTTTTACAAAATTTGCAATTTGTATTGTGTTTTTTGTCTTACGTCCTAAGTAGGAATTGTTTTGCAAACTTCATAACGTTTTGACTTATGCAAATCGTATATTTCTGTTTTTCTCGTTATCTAAGCTTTAAAAGGAGCTGTACATACATTAAATTATGCGTGTCTTTGTCATATTTATCACCAGTTTTCAGTTTAAATAACTGGTTGTGTTGCAATGTTCATCTTTCCTAGCAAGAACCGCATATAGACATTTCACTGCATTGCCATTGATATAATCATGAAATTAATGAACGTAAAAATGTGATTATAGGTAGGTATAATGCAATTTTATATTAGGCATACGTTTAGTTAGTTGTTTACGAAAGTTAAATTACTTAACATAAAAGCAGTATTCATTTGTTTCATTTATTATCACGTTTAATTCAAGTTTATTTCCTACGCTTTAAGCACTAACGAAGAATATTGTTGTGAAAATTTTCAACATAAATTATTCTTCTATATTCGTAATGATTATTTCTTACTTTTTATGAATATAAATAGGCAAAGGTGCAGCAAAGTTTTTCTCGTTTTAATACGAAGAGGCGTAATCCACAAATGGTGAGTATTGCAAATATTAACACTCTTGTTATTAGTTGCAATAGCGATTAGCGTTTAGACCTGAAGAAATTTTCATGTAGGAGACTATAGAAAATTTTATTTTAAGTAGTCAATTGGATAAACTTAGCACTCAAATAAAATTAAGTAAAAGTTTCAATTCTATGTAAACCTACGAGGTACTTAACCGTATTGCAATACTTGATTAACTTTGCTATTGGCCATTCCATTCTTGATATTGTTGATTGGAGAGTCCAGTCGACATAATTATGTATGTAGGTATTTAATAGTAGTTATCCGACAATTTTTAAAATCAATTATTTGCAGTTATGCAGTATTTTACAACACCTACAACTAATTATCATTAGAAATAATCTGTAATTGTGTTTTCATAATAATCCGTTAATTTTTATTACACAATAATAATGGACATAAAAATATCGGTAACGTCGCATTGTAGCTACATAATATGAATACGCAATACTTATTTGCAAATTTTGAATCTAGAATATTCGAATTACTAATAATGTGTAATATTCATCATCAACAACTAAGCTTTAAACTGGTGATGTGGTCTCTATTATTTTAATGTATCTAACCAAAATTATTATCTAAAGCATTTCTGGCAACCAAATGGTTTACAAATTGTACACATAAAGATTACAGTCTAGTCTAGACTATTATATTGTTTGGTGGTGATAGTGATATTTAGTACATTTTTTGGATTATTATTAGAAAAATATGCTTATGACGTTTATAAAATAAATTTTTTTCTGGTTTTATTGTTATTTGGTTTTAAAATTATATTTTTAACTTACAGTCAGAATTTTATAGTAGATATTAAAATTCTATTTCAAGATTAACTATATATATTATATTAAATATTAGGTATACTACTGAAAAAAGAAAATGAAAAAATGACAATGTTTTAAGATATAAATTATTTAAATCATAAATAAAAAGTTCGATATTACAACAATCACTAAGATATCCACATAGATATGCAATAATATTGATTTATGGTAAACTTTTTTATTTTGTATAAAGCAATTGATATTAGTATATTTTATAAATTGAACTTGCGAGAGCACATCAAGGCTGATGTAGTTCATTTAGTGCAATTTATATTATTACATGAAAATAAACTAGTTTTTCTACAGTGGCAGTGGTTTATCTCCACAATTTATTATTTTTAACTTAAATAAGCTTGGGCGTCTAATTGTCGCACAAATAACTGCATTCTGGTATTGTTCTAGACATATTTCTACGTAACACGAGAAATAATAATTTAAGAACATTGTACCTGTCAGTGTATATGATATATATATTTTAATTAACTTGATTTAGAAAGGTAAGGTAGGTATACTGAAATGTAAATCTGGCTCGTTTAAATACAATAATTTATTTTTTCTCTTACAATGCAATATTAAATTAAGATCTAAGAAATAGCTACTAGGTATAATAGTTGTAATTTCGTTATCGCCTACTGGAAAATAATAAAAATAAAATTGGTAATTAATTTGTGACCTACAGAAGTTTTTACATTATGTCGCATTGTGCAACGATTAAAAATTTGAAGTATGCTTAAATGAACTTGAAAATATTTTACACAAGTTATTTCAAAATTACAAACAATTTTATAATTTACATGTTGGTAATAAATTTTATATAAAATTAATGGTATGTTATTCCAACTATGCCTACTTTCCTTATGGTATTATAAATTAGGTTTAAATTATAAGTTTTTAGCATTCTTTGAAAACTGCAATTATTAATAATTATTTTCTGCGTATAGTTTTAATACAACAAAGTTGCACATGTTTAATTTGTATGCTCGATGTTTTTTAATTACTCCAGTTTTAATTATTACACAAAGCTTTCTTCAAAGTTTGAGATATGCATGTACAATATAATATCAGATTTTATTGAATTTAACTAAATTTTTCTCCTAATTTATAATTATTTACATTAACTAGTAATACCAATATCTATTACTATTAGTAACTAAAGTAGGTATCAAAATATATAAAAGTATATCGAGTGACAATCCTTACAACCAAACCAGTTTTTTTAAGTTTCCTGCTTCCCATTGTAACGGATAAATCTGATTTAATGTTCTACATAATAAGCAAAAATTATCAGATCAGACAGAATAACTAATTAAATTTAACTTCTTTCAACAGCATCTCGTATTATCTTTTTTTTTATTAATTTATTTTTGCATTTTATTAATACTTAAAGAGCGATTTATAATATTAGTGGGTTTCTTCAGATGCTGAAAAAAATTCTTTCAGTTGATACCTACTATTTTTAGTCTTATCCGTATAATGTAATACAGTACCGCGCTTTAATAAATTTTCTTTCTTTTAATAAATGCAGTAACAACTAGTGTGTCAAATTCGAAGTCAATTGATACGTCGCGTTTGTCTGGAATCGTGTACAAAATTTCGGACATCGCAAACTCTATGGATTCACAGAATACGAGAAAATCTTAATTTAACATTTCTTATTGTGTAATATGTAACTGCTCATTAATTCCATTATTATCCTTTAAAAAAAAGTAAAATTAAGTATTACTTTTTAAATAAGAAGTATCGGTTGCCTTGGAAAACCGACCACCTACGGTTTTCACATTAAATTGGCTATTTTAATCTGTCAATGTAATTTAGAGGCAACAATGTTTTCAAGGCAATTTATATTGTTTAAAATTCGTTTATTTTTTATAATCGAAGAGAAATGAAAAAAAAAAGGATTGCCATGGAAAGCTCCCTAATGTTGAAGTTAAGAGAGTGTTCAGTGAGACAGATACAAAACTCGATTGTGGTTTAGTCTTTTGTGCAGTTAATACGTATGATTTATCGTGTAAGAATTGATAATAGAGATACCCAACTAATGATTTTGATATTTTTAATATTATAAGATTTACGCAAAATACAATTTGTTACTGATTTGTTCAGTTATGTGATTTGATACCTTGACAATTTTTCTGAATTTATTGCATATCCTAAAAAAAATCAGTCAAAATTTATTGATTTATTAATTACAATAAATGGAATAATTCTATATTATTAAACTTTCAAATACACCAAAAATAGTACAAAAATTTGAGTTGTTTGAGGAGAAGAGTGAACGAAAAACACTTTGAATTTGCTATTCATTTTAAAATTTTGATTACTAAGTACAATAAAATTAAGTGAAGAAGCACCAATTAAACAGCTATTAAATATTTTTTATCATAAGTTATACTACAGGAATTGTAATAATACAAAGTAGCACTTTAGGTGCTATTTAAATATAATAAATCAAGTGACTGAGTTATGCTATAGAGAAACAAATTTATAAAAAATTGTAAGTCGTTCATGTCCTTGCTAGTAAATATTGCAATGCTATTGCTTAACAATAGTAATGTGGGTGCAATAAGTAGGCAATTTATATGAAACATTGAAATATAAATTATAGTATTAATCAAATAGTAATTGAATAGGTGTTTTATGTTGAAATTTTGTTCCTTTGTTTTTTTATTAATTTTTAAAATGTTTTATTTAACGATAAATACTATTATCTCACGTTCATCACAAGACATGACGCAAATGGCGAAAGATGCCCTTAGAGTTGTTAATAATTGATAAAAAGCAACTAAACTAAAGATTAAGTCAAACGTTTAACTTCTAAACTTGTGCAATAAAACAAAACCCCCGAACACTTTAAAAACAAACTCTAAAATATATTAATTTTAAATATAAATATTGAGAAGAGCCGGTGGTCTCAATTTATAAAATAATTAATTTTCATAGAAAATATAATTTTTTCCGGGCTATACATTTTTTTAAACACGATACTTCTGTATAAAATCAAAATTTTAATTTTAATACCTAAAAATTATAAACTTATAGTTTCATAAAATAAATTTCCAATGGTAACATTAAATACGCCATACGCCTCGCTAGCGCTTTTCTAGCGCTAGCGTTTTTCGTCGCCTTTAATTTAATTTTTACAAAACAATTTCGATTTTTTTATATCCAAATTAATTTATCTTCGAAATGAATCTCAATTTATAATTACCAATTCAATTCAAATTATCACATTCAAAATCATTCAATTTCCCACCCTCGTACAAAATTATCACGAATATTTTTAAAAAATGAATAAAAATCTTACTCACCCAAATCAAACACATTATTATCACAAATTATAAGAAATGGTATTTAAATATTTACAAAAATTAAATTTAAATTTAAAAATAATTTTAAAAAAATTTCAAATTCAACAAAAATATAATGTTAAAATTCAAAACTAAAAAAAAAAGATTTTAGAACATATATTATTAATAAGACAATATGTTATAAATAAATAGAAAAAGGTGTTATCTTCCGAAAAAAATATGAAGGGAAACCTTAGTACTAAGGTTTCACACGAACTAGCTGACGTAATTTACTTACCGAACTAGTTCGGTAAATTTTATTTTACGGGGAATAAAGCACACGTAAAACATATTTCCCGCTTGAATAGAGAAAAAATTGTTTTAAAACATTTGCTTAAAAAAATTTACTTAATCTTACCGAAAAGCAATAAATACTTTAAGTGACAGTAAAACTAATAATTATGTAATAAGTTATACTTTCACACCTTTTTATAACAAAAAAAAACTATAGTGTATAATCAATTTATTACCCCACAAGCCCATTTTAAATAGTTTTATATGTACTTAAGTTATTATTTAGTATAATAACTTATATAATTACTATTAACTTCTTAACAAAAAAAAACAGCAATACATTCTAATAATTCTTCCATTCTATGTCCATAATTATTTCTCAATTTATATTCAATATCTAGAAATAAATACACCATTGTTAGACAAGAAGAAGATGTCAAAATAATAAACTTTCCAAAAAAATTGTTAATAATCGTAATACAATAAAGTGAATAAACAGAATCAATTTCAAATTGATTTATAATAAAAACAACCGAAGGCAAGTAAGGATTTTTTTACTAAAACTTATAAATTATTTGATTTTATATAGTCAAGAACTTGTAGAATTTGACGTAGAAAAAATATTGTAAACTGTAAATTTCTTTACATTGATATGATTTTTAAAAATTTTTTGTTTTTCACCCCCTTGTTAAATGCTAAATACAAATTTAAAAGATAAAAATTAAGTCTTTCTGATTTTGTTGTTTCTATTACTTTCTTTATCGCCTAATTAATGCACTTAAAAAATGCATTAAAAAAATATTTCTTTAATGCCCATCAATTTACGAGGTCATTAGCACCATTGTTGGTATAACGTTTATTAGGTTATTATTACATAATATGTAAGGTAGTACTTTTGTCTCATTTTTTGTAATTAGTAAGATTTTTTTTTTAAATTGCATGTGATCCATTATTGGATATGTAATTACTATTGACAGAAATCTATGAAGTCAATATTTAAAGTTTTGGGAATTTTAGTATGTTCTTTAGTAATGTTCGTGGACTATTTGAGCCAATTATATATTTTTTACAATATTTTTTCTGAAATTTAGTAATATTTTACTAATATTCTTAGAAGTAATATCTTTACTGCTCACAGTTAGCCACGAAAGCTGGTGGTTGCAGTCTTGAGAGTTTTAGTCTGTTGTCGGGCATTTAAATAAATTTTCAAATAAAGTTTTCTACGTTTTAGCGAAATTTCACTTAGAATAAAATCAGAAATATAACTCTCTTGTCTAATAAACAAGTACTTTCAGCATCTTAAAGACTAATCTAGAATGTCTAAGTTACTGTGTTTCCAACCAGAGTACTTTTTCAACATCATTGCAATGCATCGAGCTACATTCATTGGTCATCACGTCATCTTTTGTTTTACTTTTTAAATTGGTACTTTTTGTTTGAGAATATCATAACAATTTTTTTTGAAGTTTTGAGTATTAAGCAGAGTTTGAAAAAGTAACCTCAGTAATTGACAGCAGTTGCCGGAAATTAATGAACCATCAACAATAAAATAAAATATAATTACTTTATTGATGGACAATCTTTCTAATTCAATAATAATTGTATTGTGAGTTTTAATAATTGTAGCAGTCAATAAGCGGCGTTGTATTATAAGTATTGATACCGAGTTAAATTGGCTACGCCTACTTGCATGGAATAAATTTAAGTTATATGGCTAATTGAACACTAACATAATCAATTATAGTGCTTCGATATTATAGAAATTTTAATTATAATATCAGAAGAGTCGTAAATACATTATAGCTATCGCGCTGAATTTTGGCATGATTCCAACTATGCACACAAAAAAGTTTAATTTGGGCACTAAATTTAATGGATCATAATCATGATATAAAATAATTGAAGCTACCAATTACATAATTTTTAAGCATAGAATCTACCATAAATTGAGTCTCATTACAACATACAGGTGACCCATTCTTCAACTTGGACATTGGATAAAAAATAATACATCAGAAACTACTTCCATCGTTATTGTACCATAATTACAAGTAACAAGTATCTTTAAGAAATTGCGTGGGCACGTACAATTTACAATTTATTATTCAAATAATGGGTTAAGTATTTTCGTTGTGTAATTTTTAGTAGTCATGTTAATTGGACCGATTGAACGATGACGTCGCTTTTTATGCAGCTGGCATTCTGTTCAAACACGGTCATAATTTTTAAAGAAATTAAAGTAATAGATAGGTATAAGTTAAGTTATTTGAAATCGAGGTAACAATTAAATTTTAAGGCTATTGTGCATTAGTAATAAATCTAAGACAAAATGAAACACTTACGTAGATTAATGCTAATAAATCCTAGCTCCAATAATACATTAAATTTCAAGTCGACATAAAGAATTTTGCATTTTTTGAAACAGCACTTTATTCTTGAAAGGCCTAAATAATCAAATTAACCAAGTCTGATAAACTAAACATGGTTTTCATATCTCCAATCACAAATATCTCTGTCTCCAGCCACTATTAATAACTGAACTTTCCATCTGGAAAATATTGCTGCATATACCAACTGTAATCAAATTTCAACTTGGAAAATCAAACTGTCGAAGCAATTTAATCATTTTTTTTATCATGGTTTTATATTTTTACAATACTCCAAACAAAGTAGTTATAATATCTTAAAATTTATTGTTTAAAATTTGCAGGTAATTTATTGTAAAATACAAAAAATTGTTTGGCAAAGGTAGTAAAAGCAATCTCTATATTTTCATGGTTAATATAAAAAATTATCATTTTTACTAGCTAGATACGCCATTATTTGCACTTTTTTCAACCAGGTAAAGGTGTCACACTAACTTGCATAGTACGTGATAAGCAATTTATCCAAATGAGAATTAAATTGGTTTGATACAAAACTGATTGAATTTTAATGCAAATATCAAAACTATACGAGTAGATTATTTCACAACGGGTCTTCAACCTTCAATCACCGATCAATGTAAAATCAGTAAACCACGTTTTTCGGGGGTTATCCACCGATCGGATTTGGAGAAATCGTCTTAAAAATTTCGAGTTAAAGAGATATTGCAAAAATAAAAATAAATTAATAATAACCTTAATAGGTAGTAAGTTCAACTGTTGATTGAAAATTCCCTTATTATAGGTTTTCATATACAATTTAAGTATCAAAATTAACTGATTTTATTAAAAAATTATCTCAAAATATTTTCTCGATGTGTCGATAGTATATTTGTTTAGAAAATAAAGAAAACATAAATACTATATTTTGAGAAACGTAAATAATATTATGTAGATACCTATTAAATTCTAAAAATTGAAATTATTGGAATCATGAATTTTGTAATTATTTAAAATTGTTCTACTCAGCCACGATGAAAGATTTCTCATTGAATATTATGAAAAAATTATTGTGCTCTCATCAATTTTGTAATAGTGTTTGACACTGCCATACATACATAAATATATTATAATATACAAAAAATACAATTTCGTATTCCTAGTCAAAATTTTCTATAACGATTACATAACTAAATTTTTAAGAAAACAAGAAGTTTAAATGTGATATAACATAAATGCTTTTGAAATATGAAAACATGAAAATCAATGCAGTTTTGAAAAAGTACGTAGTTTATTCGTACCATTATAATAATGGTATGTATTACGAGTTTATAAATAAAATTTAATAATAGAGTGTAAGCAACACACTGTTTATTATATTTAAAGTAAATGTAGAACTTCAAACCATTTAACAAAGTAATTCCTAAAGGAAATTTGTAAATGCATTTGTAAACAGTGGCTAACCCTCGTTTAGTTTGTTTCTGTTACCGACAACGTAATCCGTCTTGCTATTCATGTTAACAATTTTTTCACGTTGGATTAGCTCTCACAAACTTTTTCAAGTTTACAGTCATAATTTGCATATATTTCAATTTTCTCTAAGCGTTGATCGTTTTGCTTAAACGCTTGGAACGTGGAAACTTGTTTTAAAGTTAAAACTAAATAGTTAAAACTTGCAGTTTCTTCAATTTTAAAAGATAATAGCAACATAAAATTTAAAACTAATTTTTTCTAATGCCAAAATTGTGCATTTCATAACCATAATATCAGGAAATAAAACATTAAAGACAGAAAAATAGAAAACGTTTAACTTTTTTAAAAACCTCCGACGTGTGTACTGTAAAACCAGAATGTTTTAATCAAATATACATTATTTTGCCATTAAATTTTGCCTGTTTTACTACCACTTTAAATCAAATTCTTTATCCGACTTTCTTCTTGGGAGAATATTCGTTTTTGATTGCTTTAAAATTTCTTATTGAAAAACAAGCATATTGTAGTAATCTTAGTAAATATGAATAATAATAAACATTTTGAGGTGACAATAAAAATGTTGACTGCCGATTTTCATATAACATAAATATTTTCAGATTATTTAATATTATTTTTAACCAGCAATAAACGTTTAATTACTGCTGTAAGAGTCGCAAAGTAATACAAAATTATTACGCAGGTAGTTGTTAAACTTTTGTAAAATAAACGTACAAACAGAAAGTATTATTTTCAATTTTATTATGTAAAAGTAGTAACACCAATCAATCGTCAAGTCGACAAAATCAACTTTATTTCATATTATATTATTTAAATTTACTTAGTAGAAACATTATTTGTATACATCAGTGTATTTCAAGTCACGCAAGTTAAATAAATATTTCCATGTAAGTAATCTAAAAGCAAACTAAGAAGAGCCAAAATCAAACATAATTGAAAAATCTTAAACCATTCTCTAGTTTTTTATTTTAGACATTTTTCAATATACAATGTAGTTTTTATTGTACTGACTTATTAGTTTTGACGAAGTCTTATGAAAAGAAGAATGCAAAAATGTTAATTATCTAACTTCTCTTATGACTTGTGTGAATTTAAATTATGTAAACTTGAAAAGTTTCCTAGAGCAGTTAAAATGTTTTCGTATAATTATTAATTTTGAATTAATTTTGCAACAGTCAATCTTATATGCTACTTAAAATGTTCTTTTTATATTGAATTATAATCTTGAATTATATTTAATTTAAAAGTGATGCTGTCGATTACAAAGCTATAAAGATTTTTGCATCTACAAAATGTATGTTAAAAGCAGCCATAAAAAATTATCTACCAAATTTAAAGCTAGTTTATTATAACTTTAAGAACGATCGTTTTGCTTCCGGCCACATATTTAAACGTGATTAATTTAAATTCGACTACTTTATAATTAGGTTTAACTTAGTACAACGCAATAATGTTATTCTAATACCTATATATGCATAAATAATAAAATATAAGCCCGACAATCTATAATTTATATCTATTTTCCATACACTTAACAAATTATAAGACTATTCAACCTATTATTGCAGGCATTAGGTTATTCACTTAACTTTAAATTTAATGCAATAAAATTCAATATAATTTATGTATGTCCAAGCTTTATGTTCATTATAAAAAAGAATTCTCTTTCGGCTTAGTCGTTTTTTTTAATCGATTGTTGCCGATTTTTCGATTTTCGATAAAAATTGAAAAAACATAAAATTTAAAAAAATTAAGATTTGTATAATAATTTATTAGCTGTATTAAAAAAATTGAAAGAAGTTCCTTTGATCAATTTCTACTAAAATCTATAATTTCTCTATTGTAAATATTGAATATTTTCGAAACGAAGTTTTGAAATTGTTACTGGATTTTGAGGATAGGGCCCACATACATACAGATTATATACAGACTATACAGACAGATTACAGTGCTATACAATAAAGTGATCCTTAACAACTATTACTCACTCTTGTTTTTCTTTTAATAATTTCCCAAGCATTGTGTTTAGAAAATTTGAATCAGAACTAAAATATTATCATTCTGATTCACAGTTTACGAAATAGCCATAAAGTATGAATAAGCTTGTTTGGTCATACCCATCGAACGATAATGATGATGAAGATGATGTGTAACCTACCTATCACTTGGCAGGATGACAAACTAGCAACATAGTGATTCGATCATTACGAATACCTACCTAATAAAATAATGTTTGTTTTTATTTAAAGGTAGGTAGGTACTATTTTTACTTAGCTTTTGTAACTAACTGCAAAATGTTTTAGAAAGTTTATTTCTTGAGATAATGAAATGGTAATTTATATTTTTGCAACAATCATACTTTTACGAAGTATGTTTCTACAAATAATATAAATGAGCAAGAAAGTATATATTATAGTATGCAAGTTAGTGATACAATTAATATCCTGTCTGTCATGTAATTCTTGAGATAGACAACTTCAATTTATTATTCTTAACTTATATTAATGTTGAATTCTATTATGGATAATAACAAATTGCTTTAAGAAACTACAAGTTAAAGTAGAAAAAATAAAATTTAGAAAAAATTATTACGTTTTAGAATTCAGTAACGACTCGTATATTTCAAACTTGTAGGTTCTCCCCAGTAGCGGTCCAAAGTGATTTTAATTTAGTAAACATTGAAAATAGAGGCGATATTGTACCATGTCAATTTAATATTTCGCTTTAAATAAATTAACTCAAAACATTCTATTTTTTATTATATCACTTCAATTGCATTCTAATACAATACTTGTACATATCTACATAATAATAAATACAAAAATTGCCATTTCCGATTATACAATGATAAATGATTTCAATACAACCTATGATTCGATTGAATACAATGATATACTATCTGAAGGTTACTTCTTGTAATGCATGTGGTCAATTGTATAGCATTATTCAAATTTTAAATTATACAAATCTTGATGTAAGTGACTCGAAAATACATAAGAAAAAACTCGATACCTAAATCGTTTTGTAACGAAGAATCTTTTATGTGTTCACCATAATGTATATCGATACTTAACAATTATATCAATGTGTAAGACCTGGAAATCGTACAGTTACTTTCTACATTAGGTGTTGTTAATTTAAATTGCGGTTCTTGGGAAGAACGTGCTGGTGTTGCCAATGGTCCATCACGGTACACACGCCGGATGGTAAAAGCACGTCGCCGTAGGAAGTCACGCGTGAGCCACCGACCTGCGCGTTAAAGTCACGATTACGCGCGCATCTCTACTGCAAATTACGTTCTTCTATATAAGAATTATTATTGTTCTTTTATACTTGGTTAGTTGCTTATGGTTTTGCTTTTTATATACGGAATTGCACAGGTTGATGACCCGCAGGCAGGTATTGAATTTAATCAAGTGTCTTCAAATACATTGTTCACGTGTCATCAAAATTAAAAAATAATTATCTATGTCTACAAAATTTTAAAAACCGTTGCATTTCGGTATAAAGAATTTAAAGTAACCACGTAAAATTATTTCTAGAAACTTAGATACTAGATAGTATATATTAAACAAATCTAAAGACACAAAAAGATATTAAAAGTATGAACCATGCGAGTGTCGAATTGGTATAGAAAAGTCAACTTCATAATTTCAACTTATATCGATATACCTTTAAGGACTTATAAAACTCAAAATGCATATCTTCCCATAACTCGGTAACGTATCCAGTAAATTCTGCATGTTCAGAAGCGCTCGACGCCTTTATCGCTCAGCTCCAGAGTCTCGTATTATAAAATGATTTACTTTGCAAATGGAACTGGGAAATATATGAGCATATCTTACATATTATTAGTTATAATAATATATGACGTTCAAAGTTCAAGCTAGATATATTGTTTTTCTAATACGAGCAAGTATTTATGATTGGAATTATTAAAGATATTACTTTTCTAAAATATTTAGTATATTTTCACAATTTCCGAATCACGTAGGTATAATTTAATGAAAAGTATTTTGAAAGGAACTGAAATTATTGTATGTAGGCAGCAGCAAAGTAAGTAAGTAATTAATAAATAACCAAACATCAATCAGTTTGAACAAGAACAAAGTTCATCAACTAGTTTCATATTTATAAATGTCAATGCAACACCGACATTTAATATGAATATCATAATAGAAATATTTAATTGTTATCTACATTTATGTAATTTTTTAAAATCATTTACGCCTATTGGTTAGACAACACTTCCTACTTTATAGATACGTGACATCCTGTCAATATAGTGTATCGTTTCAACAGGAGCAAAAGTAGGCCCTTCTTGCTAAATACATTATAGATAAGACTCAAAATTTTCATATATTTATGGGGTTCTTTGTTACTTCGAAGGCCTAAAGCTATAATTTTATTGATTTCAATATAAATTTATCCCTGAAAGTCGAAAGAATGAAAGGTAAGAAGTTATTAGTTGAAACGTTTGTGTCGAGTTGTAAACAATTTGACTAATACTAACAACCCACTAGTACCATTGAGTACTACCTGTATTTGCATGAATTGTTCATATGTCTAAGTGCTTGACAATTTAAATAGATTATATTTACATACACAATTTGACGTTTTTAATCAATATCTCAAACAAACAAAGCTTCCTCCTTCTTTCCTAACGCATTACCTACCTGTAAATTTATTTAGTAGGTACATAATTGTATGGCAATATTTACATATACAACACACAACATAATGATTTTCAAGAAGACACACCTACAAATTCTATTCTTTGATAATAAAATATCTACATTAAATTATTTTTAATCGAATATTAAATTATATCAAATATACAAGATTAAAATAAATTTTACAAAACTTTCTAAATCAAGTTATTATTATCATTAATAGCTTGATTAATAAATACAACAAAAAATTAAAAGGTGTCGAAGTTCCTTATTACTTATTAAACCTCATGTGTACTTATGGATCAATTATTGTTAAAATAATCAAAAAATTAATATTCTTGAAAATTCAAAAAAGGTTGCTCTTCTCGTTTACCTTTACAGGAGCATAAAATAATTAATATGTACGAATATAAAATACAGAAATGATATTGTTTTATCCTGGTATGTCAACTACTGAAATATGCGTACAACAAGAAGCATCGCTGAAATTATATAATAGATTACTTTATCTTTTATCTTGAAATATTTTTATTTTCAATTTTTCAAATTTCATTAGAAATAATTCTAACGTTTACAAAGTTCTAAGTAGGATACAATATTATATTCCTGCCCGCCCCCGCAATTTGTAATGGGCCATTTAATAAATGAAAGGCTTAACTTATTATGAGCCTATTATCTAAATTATTGCTAATATTTTGAAACAATAAGCCATGTGGATAATAACTAATAAAAAAGGTATGTATTAGTTATATATTTTTAATGGGACACACGGTCCCCTCTCCACTCTCTATAACTGCTCTCAGGATACAATGAGTTTAATTCATTTTAAATCAGATATACGTCATTTTATATAAATCGCCAGGGTGCTTTCCAAAAATAATATTAAAATTTCAAAAAAATTTGAAAGTATTTTCAAGTTCACTTTAAAATAAGAAAACAATGCCAGCCACTTTATAAATTATATACAGTTTTACATTTCAACTGTACCATTACATTAAGCTGTTTAATTTGGTTCTTCGTCAAATATTTTATTTCAAACCCTAGCGTATAATTTGGAATAAAAACGCAATTACTTGATTATACAAAAGATACGTAGGAGGTAATGAAAGTGAGAGTAGGTAAGCTCACCTGCATGGTCCATCAGGCGGATGCAGATGCACTATTAATGTATGCACAAATGGTATGTAGTAGGCGACACGGGAAGTACGACAAGAGCCACGTGTCATTTTTGCCTAAAGAAATAGGTTTTTTATTTATTTGAAATGAAGGTAATTGCCAGTATTGAATTCGTAATAATTGATTAAACGAAGTTCAAATATATTGGTCAACTAATTTTGAATTTCTATCACAACTGTATTATGTATAATTTTAAAACATAAAATGTATAAATACATTAGGTAAGCAATACACATAAAATAGAACATCGTTGTATATTTCCTGATTTATTTCGAAGAAATTAATAATTTGAAATAGCAATTTATATGAGATTGTATTAATTAATATTGTATAAGGAGCTTATTAGCTTTAAAGGTAAAACGGTGTGTACGTGATTCGTTTAATTACCTATTTATAGTAAAATCTAGAATCAATAATCTTAATAGACACACGAGACACATTTTTCTGACATTGTGCGTGACTGGTATTGGCAATTCCCTTAACAACACGGATACATTTTTGTCGATAGGTATATGTGTGAGTTTCCCCTAGTCAATCAGTAGCGCTTCTAGTGAGCGATTTTTGAATAACACGTGTGAATGCACCCCACGTGTTAGGGGTGCGGTTTCCATAGAAACGCATACATGATTATGTGTGTCCGGTGTACCACCCCTAGCACTATTATTGGGCACTCACGTTAACAATGCCTTGTAGACCGTCCCTGGAGCTATTTTTATTAAATGTAGAAGGGTATAAAACAATATACAGGGCGGAACGCTAAGGTCGGCCATGATTTCTCTTAATGATATGCATAACACATTTTAAACCTTCTCAAAGGGTTGAATAAGTTTTTTAATGCAGTAGTGATCAAATCAGAGCACAACATAAATGTATTTATTTTTGTTGGTGATTTTTGCTTTAGTGTGTTAATTGCTTCCGAAGAGAATAATTGTGAATTTAATTGAATACACGAGACATTGTTTTACTTTATATAAAAATGTGTAGGTATTTTATATCACAATTTTGTAGAATTTTTTATGAATGTATTTAATTGCTACATTAAAATTATATAGGTTATGGTTACCTTTTTTAGTTTGCGACCAGTTATTTTTTTTTTATAAAATTGGCAATTAATTAAAAGACATAATAAATGGCAATAATTAGCTCAACGGGTCAATTTTGTTGCAAATACAATTGAAAGAAAATTGGATACAAAGGAGCAGTACTTTTAATTGGGTAAAATAATAAGTGAACATGTTAAAGCTATTAATTAAATGTAGAATGAAGTAAAAGGATGTTATTAACCTTTTCGTAAAAGTTTCAGTAGACACTTAACTGAACCCATGTTTACAAACACCGAAATTAACGAGGTTACATAAATTAAAAGTAAAATTAACAAAAAAAGAGTGTCAGGTCATCAAATTAAAAATCTTATAGAAAAAAGGGTTATATCAGGTAAGAAACGGAACAGATGTGCTAGAGTTGTATTTAAATTCGTGTGGCTTGGAACAATGACGGAGATCTTTTTTACCGAAACCCCATAATTTTTTATCGATCTTTACAAAGCAAGTCCCCCGTGATGCAAACCGATAATGCGTTTGGTTGAGCATAAGTGAGTTTTGTTTTGTATTATGTTAAATTCTCACGTGAGGTATTTTTGATGTCTTAAAAGGATGTCCGGCTTAAACCGTTCGCGCTTCCCGTCTGTCAGAGTGTGAAGCACGCAGGGTTTCAACAACTTTTATTGATAATGATCGAAATAGATTTTGGACGAGTGCTTTTATATAAAATATTCATCAAACACGCACCGGTTTTAATTATCACACAACTTTATCCATAAAAATTAATTAGTTCACATTAGAAAAGGCACTTGCCACAAAATTATTGCCGTGCAATATTTTTAACAACTAAAAACAAATTATTATCGTCAATAACTTGTTTAGGGAGTTTTAAACTGACGATAATGAAAAACTGTCGTGGCCTTTTTCATTTACATATAAAATAATGGTTTACATTTGAAAGAAACAAAAATCTACTCGTGCGGTAGTAGGAACTGAAAGATTTAAAACAAATTGAAATGCGAACAGTGTGTAAAATGTAACCGAATCCAAATCATTATTATTGTTTCACATTACTGCGGAGCTCGTATGTAAACACAAGTTGGGAAAAAGCAGTAATGAAATACAATATGTGATGTTCAATATAGGATGTTTATTCGAGACATCAGATTCGTATCGCCATGACAACTACCAGGTTCATTAAGTTCATCTGCATTTTTATTTTACCATTTTCTTTTCAAAATCTCAGCACGTATTATCAAAAACAAAAATATAGCGTAGGTATAAATTTGTATAACGATGCTGTATTGGTAATAAAAATATTATATTGATGCGTTATGCGGGATACGAGCTCCCGTGTAGTATTAAAATTGTAACAAACAGAGTGTTTTAAATAATATCACAAGCTCCATTAATTCGCATAAAATCGTTGATAACGATCGTATAAAATGCATATTGTGTCAGCGCATATGTTGTAAATATGCAGATTTGCAACAAAATCATAATAGAACATATATTAGAATACATCATGCACCACTAGGCAGGTATAGAAGTCGTAGTTCAACCCTTTCAGGTCACACAATACCTTCAGGTTGATTTGTGGGCCATCTGCATTAAACATATATGCACGCATACTTTCCCAACTAAACCAACTATACACATTCTCACAGTAATACATTTGAAGAAATATGCAAAAGTTAATGTATACAATTAAAGTAAAACTTAGATAAATAATAGTAATATACGGAGGTTAATGAATACCTAATAATTAATTTGACTTTGTAATATTTATTTCGTTTACTGAAATGTAAATAATATGTTTCATGTTTACACGAAATATTATTCTATCGGACAATATACCACTAAAATCTTTATATTAACGCAGTTGTTTCATCCGGGAGAAATCTTCTTTCGGAAAAATGAGATTCAATTTCAAGGAACCAAGAAAAGATTCGAATTAGTCTATAGTTGGATTGTATTTGTGTGCTCGTGTAAAAATCAATTTCGGTTTTAAAACTCTCCAAGATCAAAAACGACTTTGTCAATTGATATTCTACAATATTAATTAGGATTGCGTTTTTGGGTATATTAATGGAAACGAACTGAACGATTTGCAATAGTTCTTGATTGAGTTATTATCATTAAACATGCATTACGATTCTAAATTGTCACGAAGCTATAGCATTGATTTAACTGTAGATATAAAATTAATGTTGTCTAAATCAAACTTTTGCTGGGACAATCGTCTTTAATTACCTTTGCAATAACAATAATTATAAATTTTTTTTTTATATGAATAAGAAAGATCTCTATATAAATTATTAAATATGTTCGCTATAAACGTTAATTGCTGTGTAATTTTCTAAAAATTTTTCATTATTTACTATTAATGTACGCAGGATAATATAAAAATATTGCACGTAAACCGTTTTAAGTTGCTCGTAAATATTAATCTTTAATAGTTCAATTTAAATAATAAACGTAATTATGGGATACTTACAATTTTATTAATAATTAAATACCTTCACATGCGGATGCCAAGTCGATGTACTCGTAACGTTTTGCTCAATACCTATATACGAAATTCTTCTATTGCTTATTTAATATTCAAATCTAATTAAATTAGCAATTAAACGTTGTACTTAGATTTAATTGCGTAATTATATCATTAGTTTTCAAGTGTGGCGGGCAAGTAAAATAATTAAGACGATCATTATAAAACCAAGTTCAATTATTTTGTTTAACAGTTTGGAAAACTTTTTTTCTTATTAATTATTTAACAAAAAATTGGAAACAAATTGTAGAAAATGAGAGTTGTTTAAGGCTAAAAGTAGAAATAATGCAGAAGGCGTTTAACACACCCTCTAGATATTATATTATTCATATATGAAAAATAATACACATCTGTTCTTGACAACCACTTTTCCAAAAAAAAATGTATGTAGATTATTATGTGCTATACTGTTATTAAAGAACGATTGCTGGGGGTTATACTTAAACTTTATTTTTTACTCTCACTAAATATCTTTGTTTATATTTAAATTAGTATTCACGATAAGTGGAGTTTGTGTGGAATAAAAATGTTATAAAATTTATTTCGACGAATGCATAGTTAACCATATAACGATGTCTAGTAATATAATACATCTGTTAACAATTTGAGCGTGATGGAAAGGAAAAATATTCGTGTGTGTATTGATTAGTGAACATCTCTATTGGAATGCATGCTTGACTGCCTGAGGTATACGTATTTGCATGTCTCAGCCCTATTGTGAGACTTTAGGACCAACTATAACGACGCTTCCACGGTTATATTAGCTAACGACATAAAAGAAACCAGAAATAAAAATCGAACATAAACATACAAAAGAAAATAGAGGAACGCAGTATTTTCAGTTTGAAAATTTTAATCTCGACAATACGAATACAAACTAGTTCGTGTTTTATTTTATTTTATTATTTTTTTTCTTATTACATTATAAATTCCAAACACAATTTTCAGCTCACTTTTCTCGAATATTACGTTGTGAGTTATAACCATTTAGTAATTGGTGTATTTTCGAACATTTTTTCGAAAATCTTTCTTACAATTCTCGGTAATCGTTAACATCCTTAACTAATTTCAACTTTTTTTAGTTTCACACCGTGTAATAACTAAGGTTGTTACCTGTGTGATTTTCTATAATCAAGTAAACTAGAAGTAATTTTCATATTATGCAGTTAGGTCTGATGAGCTAACGGCCTGATGCTACTGCCATTGCTATACGAACCTATATAATATTACTTTTCCAAAGAATTCTATCTCGATAGATGATATATTCTGCGCTGTCATCGCATCTTGCCAGACGTATTCATCCCTTTTGAATTATTGCCAGTGAATAAAATTTATTACAATTTTTCCGTGCATTTCAGATTAGATATGTGAAATATTAAAATCATATTAGCTCTGCCACACGGATATCAAATATTACACGTCAAAGCTGCTTCAGATTTAATTTTACTTTGCTTCAGAGTTTATCAGATTTCCCACTTTTGAACATTTTCAGCGCCAGTAAATTAAAGATAAACAAAAGTAATTGATTTATTTTCCTAACCAATGTTGCCGTCTAGAAACCGTTACGCAGTATACATATATTATATCCGAAGAATAAACTTATTACATTTAGTTGCGAATCAAAACAATAAAAAGAAAAACAATAAAAACATTGTTAATGTTTAGATAAAATATTAATGTAAATATGCTATACTTAAATTTCGGTACATCTCTTAATAATTCATTGATGCATGAGAAGTCGTCTTTAAAAATATATTCAAGCGATTAGAGACTTACACCGTAGTACGAGGAACTGAACAGGGAGTCGCAGTATTTATAAAGACGAGAAAACTGCTTAAAGTGGAACACTGATGATAGCATTATATTATGAGATTGACTAAATTATGTTAAAGAAGTCTGTATGACGTGCAGTCTGTTTAGGTCACAAATTGAGGCTTACCCTTTACCGTTTAGCTGCTTTCGCTATTACCAATTTATTATAAAATACACCAATTCGGGTAATATTAATTATTTATAGATATATAGCTACCGCACATTACGTCGAACAAGAATATTTCGATTAATATAATTTGATGGAAAGAAAAATAAATTGCTTTAATATTAAAAATTAAAAAGAAAGGGGGAGTATAAGAAATGGGTATGTAAATTCCTAATTATATAGGTAATTTTATTTATAATGTGTGATTAGTTAAAACAAGAGCTTTAAATATTTAATGTTAAAAAGCTCACGAACCGTAGAACAAGGTAATTTTCTTCCCGGTTAACAATTTTTATTTATATCGTCTGTAAATATAGATTGGAAAATTATAGTGCTTCGAAAAAAATTGATGCAAGCTACATGAAGGAAATTTAGGAAATTTCTTTATTTTTGAATTGAACACGCCACTCGAAGATATTGTGAAAACTACACGCAGTTGAGCACGATCGTATCAAATAACTGCTAAAACTGAACGAATTCTTGAAGCGTGAAATTTATTGGCAAGTTCGACTATGAGCTCATGCTGGAACTGATTCCAGTAAATTGTAACTAACTTCAATCTGGCAAATAGTGAATAAATTAGATAAGTCGCATCAATTTTTCTATAACTAACTGGATAATATTAATGTTAAACATCCAGCAGATAATAACGATAAACTTTCGATATTATTTTTAAATTTTTGTATAAAAAATAATTACGTACGCAATGTATAAATATTAAGTGTATACAGCAATTAACGATCGCATTAATACATTATGTACCACCAATAGAAAATTTATGCCAGTGGTCATGAACCGTGAACAATATAATTACATAATTCTATTTGTTTGTTTTTATTTCGTCCAAATTGAACAAACATTATGAAATTTAAAATTATTATTTTAATACGCTTAATGCCTTTTTAATGCAAATTGTGGTTAAATAAATTTTATATTTGAAAAAAATGTAGGAACGGAAAAGTCGAGAGCTTATACATCAGTCGTTTCAAAAGTTAATAATTAATGACAATACGACACTATCATGTGTGACTTCAAGCGAGTAAGACTGACGATGTTTTTGACAACCCAAGAGATAAGTAAAATATTTATGTGAAAAATGAAGTGCATGATACCGAATAACTTATAACTCATGTATTTTATCATAAATAAGTTAGTGTTAATACTATAAAAGCATTACATATTTTGAAGTTTTTCGCAATTCCATCAAGCGTAATTAGGCACAGTCCTTTACTATACATACTATTAATATGCATAACATTTGAAGTGGTTAGCGATTAACAGTTTTAATGTGAAACAAATACTATGTTAACATTCTCGAAAGCCACTCTGCATACAACAAACTAACTACTGGCTACACGAATGGTCAAAGTTGTATTAATTAACTAACCGTTGTTCTATTGTTAAAGCATCCGTTATAGTGGCTTAAATTTTCAGTTCCAGTTTAGCGAAACTCGGCATAATTCTTCTTTTGAAAGGCAAATATTTGCCAACACAATGAGAAATAAAAAAAAATTAAGAACGTAAAATTTATAGAAACTTAAAATCTTAAATTGTGTTAAAAATAGCTTATATAAAGGTTGAAAATTTATATAATACTTGTATTGATTTATTTTTTAACATGTCTAGAAAATGTAATTCTAAAATCTCAACAATCTTGTATTAAAACGTAACAAAGAAATTTTCTTATAGAAAATCTTGTAGTTGGCGTCAAGAGCGAACAAATCGAACTGAAAGGGGCGCCATAGGTAAAGTAATCCAGTGATGTATTGCAGAGTGTACAAACGGGAAAGACGCGTGTGTGTATTCTTCAGTTGAACAACTGGATCAACCCCGGTATCTACATGCGTGTGTGAATCAATATCTGGAACACGCATACACCCACAGCACTATACATACATATGCAACACGCATGTTCTTTAGATACAGAATGTAGATTGAATTTCCATAAACTTTAGAATATGTATGCCATATCAGTATTATATATTCATATATTTTTGTTCAATATAGTTGTATATCTCATATTCTTCTTGTGCTTTATTTGATAGATGCGCGGATGTCACGAAGATACATTTCTTTTACTAGACTGAATTTTTCATATCAATATGATAAATATATTTTTCCATGTACATACGTATACTACGTGTTTATGTTATATATTTTAAAAAAGATAAAAAATTTTAAAAATTACTGCTAAGATCCTATACGTATCTATTTTAATATTATATAAACTTTGTATTCAACCTAATATCCTAACATAAAAATTATTAATAAATACCCTAAGCTTTATGAATGAAGAATTGTGAACAACCAGGTAATTTAATTAATTCTTTTAAATAAATAATGGGATATATCGTCACGATTTAATAAAACGCGAGTTTAGAATTATTAGATTCAGAAATTTGGTAGAATTATTTATACTCTAAAATTCCAATACCTAATACAAATAATGAGAGATTGACGACCGATAATTTGATAACATCGGGGGCAGCATTATAAATTTTGATGCCGATATGGTAAATTGAAGTGCGTACGAATTAAAATAAAATTTAAAAAATAACCATTATGCAAATTAAGACGAAAACAAGAGACACTTGCCCTTCTTTTCTTGTTTTAAACGGTTTCGAGGCTTCCTAAATTACCCACAAGTACAGTAATTAAAGGTAATGACGTATGATGTTTTAATTATCGCCATGTTTTAAACGTAAACTGTCATAGGCGTAGACGCGTTTATGATATTACGTATTTTAATTTGTAGGCTAATTGCGGCATAATTTAATGAAAATATTCGCTCGAGGGTTTTTGGCTAACTTTCAATCCACTGATTTAATCAGTTGTTTGAGGGAACATTTGCAAATGCGATTGTAATAACTATGTTAGCTGTTGATAGAATCCGCGATTTAGATTTAGCCTAAAACCCTTTAGTATTAACCGTTTCCTTAAAAATGCGATATTATTATGAGGTTGAGGTTAAAAATCGTAGATGTTATACAAAAATAATGACTTGTTAAGTTACGTGTTTAATATAAATGTATATAAAAAAGTGATAGATTATAAACTTTAATATTACATATAAACATCTGTCAATATTTATAACAACGGTCGTATTTCGCGGCTGAATAGCACAAATCATGCGAGGCGATGCACGCAGGGCGCCAGGCACTGGGAAGCAAATCAGCGGCGCCCGCCAATCGGGTATTGATGAACCTCACCCCCACAGTAAAATTCGTGATTGGACGCTATTTGTTATACATTGTTATTTTGAAAAAGTATTGTTAGAATTTTTGTGAACGTCGTATATCAAAATAATACAACAAATCGTGTGCTAATAACATTTTATGTGTTATTAAAGATACGTATTAAAGATATTTATTATAGATTTAATAATTTCAGTTTTATCCAGGAATAGAATATAAGGTTTATAGTTAGTAGGTATATTCGGAATTGATGTCATTTTGAATTTATTATCTAAAAAAAGTAATATAATATATATCTATATTATGCATATTTTATCTACTATTAGGTTAGGTATATGTACGATACGTCTATTTTAAAAATCGATATTTGGCTATGCTTAATAACTACCAGCTATAAAGCATTTGAGTTTTTATGAACTAATTTATCTCATTATTAATGAAAAACGTGTCTGGTAACGATATAATCGCCCGAGAATTAAAATCAATTATTACCAAGTTATCATTAACAGCAATCAATCGGCAGTAATTGTGTAATAGCTTCCATTAGCACTTTCACTTTATAACACTTTATGTAAATTAATCCTTAGGAATTAATTAGCTGAGAGGGTTGAAACGATGTTATTTTTTAAAACTTGCTTAATGACAGCGCAAATAGAGATTCCTTTTACTTTTAATTATAGCATTCAGAATGTAACAAACCAACCTAATTGTGAAGTAAATATTTTCTAAATTTTGCGTTGTGATTACTAAAGTATCTTTAGTATCTCTAAAAGGTTTTTTTTTCAGTTTATTACCTATACGAGCTTTTTTTTTAATAATATATATTTTGTGTACGAAAAGCAAGCAAATCCAAATTTAGACTAAGTTGAGTCTTTTTATGTCGAAAAAGAGACCGGATTTGAATTCATTTGTGTAACAAACACACACGAAACATGTAAGAATGTTTGTTAAAGTTTAAATCCGCCATTAGCCTGGACTGTCAGCAAGGCAAACAGCTATAATAAAAGGATGTATCAATATAGCGCAAAAGAAAGTATCTTTTGACGATGCTAATAAAACTTCGTCAACGTATCTCATTATTTATAAGCAGCCATACATGATGGATGTATTTATGATACTTTGTTTTGTTTATATCGAATATTTTTGTACTTATTTTGTTGCAATTTTTTTATTTCTAAAAAATTGCTTTATATTTATTAATAATTATTAACATTTTTGTGTTCATTACAATTAAGTTAAAACACTTCATTATTAGTATCATGATCATATATAAAATTCCACGGTTTACAATCAATAACTTGTTATATTTTATCCAAATCCAAATTATTTCTTGTGGAACATTTATGAACTTTCTTCGCATATTACAATTGACTACCTCAATACTCCGGTATGCTCCTAAATTTAATCAAAAAATATAAGCACCGTTGTAATTATTTTTTGCTATTGTAATTTGACTTTTAGTTATTTTCTATATGCGAGGAGCAGCAAATGTTAATTCACGAGCGACGAAGTCGCGAGAAATTTATATATCATGAATTGATAATTAAATTTTTTCTGTTGCACATGTTAAAGAAAAGAATTTATAAGAAATCGCAATTATAAATTAAATTATTATTTGACAGTTTATATTTAATAATATTTTTATAAAAATTATTTTCAATTATTTTTAGTCGAACAAACCGCACTTAAACATCTGCTTAGAAAATATTTTATTTTATAATAATCTAATTTTTAATTTTTAAATTTTAATTTAATATTATTTTAAAAAGTTAAATATTTAAAATAATCAATGTTGGTTCATTCAAGATATCGTCTGAGTAGTCGTGATATAAACTATCAATATTTAAATATTATATATAAGTAGTATATTATAATGTATCATATAATAACTTATTTAAAAAACAATTTGGTTAGGCATAGTTCCATTAAGTTTTATTATAAAAGTTCCTATAATATAAACGTATATTTTTTATTAGAAATAAAAATAATACAATATAGCTCCCTGACATGTAATCCTACTATAAAAATACTCAAAGGTGGTAAATTTCCCTTCAAAGGGAAGCTCCTAAATAACTGAATGAGAGCAATCGAGAAGACAGGACGACGGTTCATTTACACTGACTCAATTGACTCACGCCACGTCTTGTTAGCTTCACTTCGTTCGCCTGATCACATGTCGTAAGTCTTCCGATCCATGTCGCCTAGAATCACTAATCTGACGCATTGAGCACAATAAGGATTTAGCTTTGACATCAACCGAAAATTCATTATGTGAATGTTTACAATGGTTTTTTCAATTTTTACCCACTCAAAATAATTCAAGTTTACTATTTACATTACCGGTATTATTTAAAGAAAACAATATACCAAATATCAGCGACATTATAAAAAGTATAAAAAAAAGTAAATAAATTTGGTTTACTATCTATGATAGATTAAAATCTGCCAAATAAATAAAAATTTTAATAACTTTTCAACTACTAAAATCACTAGAAATCGTATCACGCTATGTCATGAAAACTTTTGCAATTTATCCTGAGTTAAAAAAGTTGATGAGCCTTGTAATTCTTAAATTATTGCAGTTATACCTACTTAGACTCATATGAAAATTGACATAACCATTTAGAAAACGGTATTGAATTTAACATAATATTATTTAGATTAATTTAGTTTTTTTTTATAGAATTGATTTAAAACTTGGTATTTCATACTTAATATTTTATACTTAATATTTATAATTATTCCATAATAATTTATTTCATAATATTACAATCATTAATAAGACATAATGATACATACTATCTCATTACATAATTATGAAAAAATGAGGTGGTTACTGTATGTACCGTTACGAAGAGTGAAGGACTAAAAATTAGAAAACATTTTTTGAAGTACAAATATTCAGAAAGAGGAAAAAAGTTTTATTGGTGATATTACTACGCATCTGACAGTAAATAAATTAGAATCCTGATGGGATCTACCAGGGTCACGAACAATTGCAGCATTTGGTAATAATCAGGCGTTGACCATTCTTACAGTCGTTTTTCTGTAAAGTTAGCATAAATTAATCAAAGTTAAAGCAATCAGGCAAGTACCAATTCAATATTGCATAAGTGGAGAGCTCGGTCGTGCGGAAAGAAGTGCAAAAATCATGTCGACAATAATGCAAAAAATTAAAATAAATATGAAAATGGAATTATTACTAATTGTTGGTAAGATTTTAAATTCGAAATTGGCGCTTTTAAATTTAAACATGAGCATAGGGTGGACGCTAATAATCAGTCAAGAATGCAAGTGGTAATGTCAATATTGATTACAGATGAAACTCCATTATCCGAACTAATTAGTAAAGAAAAGATTAGAAAATTTCATTATAAACGAGAAAAGGTTGTATAAATTAATTTTTAACATTTTATTGGTTATTTGATTTATTTGTCTAATAGATTCGTATCCTATATATAAATAGAGGTGATGAAAATGGTCATTGGGAAGTTGGTGGTATGACAACACATTTAACTAAAATTGTAATTTAAATTTTTTGCAAAAGCTGTATATTTTTCTAAAATTCATATCATTGTCAAATAAAATTATTTTTCCAATTTATTTTGAAGCAATAAATAAAATTCTATACATTTCAACTAAGTCGAAGTACAAAGTCTGTGTCCTAATGCGCGCAGAGTAAGCGCAAGTGGAGAGTTGATAATCATCCATCATCTTAAAACCAATCGACCAATCTTTGTATAACCATTTTTGAGCATTTCCCGTGTTTTTCAACTGATTTGTGACCAATCAATCAAACCAATTAAGAACTGAATAATTATTACAACATTTCACAGCGAATGTAGTGCTTTTCCGTGACTATCTTATTATTATCCTTTATTTTCATCTTATCATATAAAGAGGATAAATATGATAAGTCACTATAGTAACTAACTAAGTCACTAAGTTAGTAACTAGTTAGTAACTAAGTTAGCTAACTAAGTTAACTAAGTAACTAAGTTAATTAAGTTAACTAAGTCACTACAGTAACTATAGTAACTTATCATTGACAGCCGAATAGCGTATTTTTAGCTAGCTAAAATCTGGTTAAAAACAAGCTATTTAGCTAGCTAAATTGCGTATTAATACGCTATTTAGTTAGCTAAAAGCGCTCTATTAGCTATCTCGCAGCAAGCAAATTGCTTTAAAATAGCTAGCTAATTGCTAAAAAATAGTGGGCCATTTTAGCAATATTGCTGTAAAAAAGATGTCATTTAATCGCTATTTAGCTGATGGCTGCCGCATCATGTTATGCTGCTGCAAACAGCTATTTAGTGGCTTTTTAGTTGATTTTAGCATCAAAATGCTGTACTTGGGATATATCTAATAACATTTTTTTCTTCTTCTCTTAGCTTGTCTTCATTCACTCTTGAATGTAAGATTTTTTATTTGCCTTTATTATTCCCTATCAGCTGCTTTTCTCTTTTTTTTTTGTTTTTTTCTGTTTTCAGAAGTTTTTCTGAAACTTGTTTTCTAGCTTTTTTAAGTGACTTATTTTTAGATGCTACTTTTAACTGTTTTCAGATAGATTTTACTTCTTCTGTAACCGTGCTTATGAGTACTATTATAATTTGAAAAATGTGAATGCTTTCATTAGGCACCGTCAATGTTGATACCTTCAGTTTACCATGTTAGTTTTTGGAATATGGTTTTCATTGCCAAAGTAAACAATTTTGGCGATAATGTGTTTCCTGGTATCAAGTATCAAGTGTTTTGGTATGAAATTTGGCCAAAATATTTCAGAATACTTGATAATAATTAAATAATATTAATTGATTAGGGCTAAATTAAAAATATACGACGTTGTAATGCCATTACATATCCATATAGAAAGAAAGATATTACCAGGTTTCGCATAATTAATAACATTTGTAGCCTGGTTTTCCACTAATAAGTATACAAATTAATATCGGTACTCTTGACCTCCTTTTCCTCTTACCTATTCATTTTGGGAATATTTTATATACCAAATAATTCGAGTATGTGTTAATATTTTATTAATTAACTATTGAAGCTTGTGGAAAAGTAATTGTTACGTTTCAATAATTTTATTGTGCATAATGGGTTTTAATCTAATATATTATTATAGTGCTTGAAATAGAAATTCATTTAATAAAACCATATTGTATTGATTTGAATATAGTAACTATAAGCTATAAGCAGATAATAATTAGAATAAATATTATGTACATACCTATCATACGATACATAAAGGATTTTCCACTTTGTAGTTTTAATGTGTTATAATGACATCATACAAAATAATGGATGATGTGAACAAAAATTGAATAAATATAAAAACTTAAAAATTAAAAAGAACCTTTTTTGTATTCAACATATTATGCCTTTATAATTTATTGAATATACCTACATAATATTATCTGAAATTTGTTTTAAATTTTGAAAAACATCCAGCACAGTAGGTACAATTCAAATTAAATATTTTTGTGCACTTTTTTAAAATTGGAAGTTTAAAGCATTATTTGCTAACTTTATAATTAAATAAACCACGCATCAATAACCAAAAATTTGGTGTTAACTCCTCGAGATAGTTTTTGTGAAAATATGATTTATTTTTTAAAATAAAAAATCGATATCTTTATTCTGATAATAGAGGTAATACACAAATCAAGCTTACGGCGGGAGAAATACGGATGCTCAAGTTCCACATATCAGCTCGCCTGGGTGTATATCACAAATAGTGTTGCCCTGGGGTGAAATGCGTTTTATTTTTCGAAAGAAGAATTGATACAAGATATGAGATGCGAAGATGTATGCATATGTAATGTATTTAAAATTTCATTGAAATGTTAATAACATAATATCTATAATAAAATTTGTTACGATTTATGTAAAAGTTATCTACAATACCAGCATAAGTATTAATTTTTTTGGCTTAGATCTGTATCGTGTTAAGCTGGTAGAGAAATCCTTTTAAATTTACGTGAGTCAAGTCCCAAGCATTTTAGATACTTAGTTGTATTCCTGCCTGTATCATCATATGAAGTCGCAATATTATAAATGCTGTGCACAACCGAGGGGTAAAATTTATGAGAAATGAACCTTCAAAATCGTTCAAGTTATTTTTTGCTGAGACTGTTTACGCCCAATGTCTACCCCCATACCAAGTGCAATCCATCTTCTGATTGGACTATCTCTGAGCTGCAGGTTCGCTAACTTTGCATAAACTACGGAAGTTTTCATCTATCCCGCATCCGTGTTTAACATTTTACCAATATCGCAATTTTATATGTTGCGATAAGTGTAAAAGCTTTCGAGTAACTTTTCGAAAAATATAAAATCTCACCTTAGCATTTAAACAAAATTTTAAGGTTAAGTAATAGCAGGTACCCCGTTATCGATCATCGTTAATTGAATTAATTTTAAATTATTCGTTTATTGTAATAACATAACTGTAATAGATTGTTGTGGTAGAATGCGACTGTGAATTTGAATTGAAATAAGTGTAGAACGAAACCAAATTTAAATGGCAAATTTACATTAGCGCGATGTTATCTCATTTCACACAGGCGTTTTTATGATGTAGCGGCAATCTGACTATTAAAGAACACTTGTTGCTGTAATTTTCTTGGCAAATTAGATCAAAGCATCATTTATGTTTCAATAGTCGCTTAAAACTTCGAGCTACGCATATATAGTAGGTTTGCGGATTTGAAATTGTATCGTGTTTAAATTTCCATGTAGGATAGCTGTCAATCAATATATTGGGGTGATACAAACTGATGAGATGTAATATTATGTGGGGTAAATTAATTCTCGAGAAAAGGAATTTAAAAAGATTTTCTATTTAATATCTTTGCGCTTTTTGGTCTTAAAATTTGACTATTTCTTTTATTACTTTTTGTATAGAGATATTTGAGGTAAAAAATTAATGGTAGATTTAATATTTAATGATGTAATAAAGTAAAGTGACCTTCCAAAATACGATTATTAAGGTTTTTATTGTTCTTTTTTTGCCATATGATATTACTACAAAAAATAACTCGAGAGCGTCCATAAAAGAGACTGAAAACTTATTTCTAATGAAGTTGCTATGAGGTGATGAGACTGGAGGATAAAAGTGTACGCGAAAGAATGTGTTTATGCATGCTATTGCATTTTAATGACACCTGCTACCCATAAAGAAACATCATACAAGCTTTACTGATATGAACTTCACTTATATTGCCATCTTTTTCACAACAATAATCTAGTCAGGATTACATTTTCATCATCTACATAATGTACGCATACAGCAGAGCTCGCATACGAGTGAGTTGTTTTATTTTGATATTTGGACTATTTCAGTAAACAGCAAGATCAGCAAGGATATTGAAGCTGAGAGGGATTTTGGTCGCATTCTCTGTCACACCATCCATTCTCGTTACCTAGCAACCAAACTTAAGAATCGTGGTTATCTAACGCGTTACATTTACCACAAGATATATTCATTCACGGCATGTCACATATATACCTAGAAAACTCACGGTTTTATTACAGAGAAGGATTGAAAACTTCTGATGGATATCGAAACTTGTCTTCCAAATCGGAACCAAAAACACACAAATCAACCACTAAAAATAAATTTAATTTTTAATTAAAAACATTATCATATTTTCTGCAGGTGTTTAAATTAGCATTAAAAATATTGAACAGGTGCTATCTTTTTAAATTATTGACACTCGGATAACGAACAATAAATTAAATTAATTTAAATCGGTTTTATTTAACGCAAAATTAATATTCTTTTCCCTACCTGTAATCGCAAATTATAATTTCTTTCAAAATAAATTACGAAAAGTATATTATCCGATGGTCTCGACAATTTCTGGTATATAAAAATAATGTTCGTATGGTAATAGCATTTTAACGCACAAATTTCGACAATCAAGTTGTAACATATTATTATAACTACCTGCTGGGAGACTAATTTAGATTTTCTTCCTGAATAGATGTTGTTAAGAAAGGTAACAGACTTAAATATCAGTTTGCGTATATTTGGGGTATCCATAGAATGGACCTAACCCCTGTTTCTAATGTACCATCGTATACCTTTTATTTCGATTATACATAGCATAAAAGAACTGACATCGTGACGAATTACATTAGCGGATTAGTATTAGTAGTCGGTTTCACCTGACGTCAATATGTCACTCATGTTGACTGCCAATTTTGCAAAACAATGAGGAAATAAAGCTACCTTAATTTTTAAGGGTATGAAAATAAAAGTAGCTTTAAAAAACATGATAAGGTGATTGCATTTGAGTTAGAAATATTTTTATTATATCTGAATATCTTTCCAAACTTGTTCTATAATAAAAAGTTCAATTACTTAATTGAAACATCGCTGTCACAGTCATAAGTTGCTTAATGTAGTTATTACATTATTGCCAAAATTTTGAGTAGTATTGTATGTATTTCAGTAATTTGAGCGGAAATATTTATTTGGCGTATTAGATGGACGTCAATACAAAAATCGAGGGTGGTTGGTGATGGTCTCGGATATAAAGCAATTGACAAACGAGGGGTCGCAAAATATATGATAAATAAATGTCTATAGTGACATGAGGGAGTGATGCCGATTCTAAATTTTAGCCAATCATCGATTCTAAACTGTTAGACAGCCCATGTCCAATTTCAGTAATAAGATGTCTGAAAATGATGTATTGTTGAATGACCCTTGTATCGCCCCAAAATTCTTTTGCCTACTGAACGGAAAAATGTCAAAATTGGTTGATTTGTACAGGATACATAGAATAAATCTATCGATATCCCAATGGTAAGCATACACTGTTAAGTTAATTACAGTTAATCAAGAACAGAAACAGCAATGCAAAAACTTGACTTATCGAAATTTCACATAGTATTGTAAATAAAGTTTCTATATTAAACAGCAAAGAAATATAATAGAATATTTACCAAAAAGCAGTTTGAAACTTTTAGGTACAACAGGATTCGCATTGCGAGTTTCCATGAGGTAGAATAAACCGTAGATATGCATATAAGAAAACATTCGTCAAAAGTAAACTCGGGTCATGAAGCTTCAAAAATTGATTATAATAAAAATGGAATATTTTAAGATACAGTAAATATAAAAGAAAAACGTCAGTAACATGTGTGCTGCACAAGCAACCAATATGTATTTCTCTGAAAATTAAAGTCATCTCGACGAAAAATTGCTTGAGCAGCTTTGTTAAAATCGACAGCAGAACACTTGACTGATACTCAAGTTGCATACGAGCGACGCCGACGACTGTGAAAATAGATCAAATTGTGAATTTTAAAATTTCATAAAATTTTTAGAATTTCTACTAGAAAAAAATATTTTGAATATAAAGCAATTTTGGTGGTTAAAATGCTATGAACGTTAGCATCAAAGTAATCATTTGCCTAGCAAAAATAAACAAAATTTCGAAATATAATTAAAGTAATTTACAAAATTATATTTTGAAAAACGATAAAACTTGATCTGATGATTTTATAATAATTTTTTTATGATTTACAAAACTTGTGTATTGAAATTTTTTTTATCTTTTAACAAATTAACTCTAAAAAAATTTGGTTCTATTAAAAAAAATTGGAATTACTATTTTTTGCTTTCTATGAAACGAATTCATTATTAATTTAATTTATTTCGCTTGTGGATCACCTTAAAAATGATTTCTTTACCCCATAGAAATAATTGAAAAAATATTAATTAAAAAATTAATATTGGTTTCTATTTTACTACACTTGACTAACCTCACACTATAGAAATCTCTATTATTTTAGACAAATTAATATAATAAGCTTTGCTAAGAGTAGTATCAATGCTTCTTTAAATTTTACGTTGTAAT
Source organism: Cantharis rufa (assembly GCA_947369205.1). Taxonomy (NCBI): domain Eukaryota; kingdom Metazoa; phylum Arthropoda; class Insecta; order Coleoptera; family Cantharidae; genus Cantharis; species Cantharis rufa. The sequence continues at coordinate 37,361,177 of OX376303.1, forward strand.
GAAAATATTATAACAAAACTATTTTAACAAATTTATAAAGATAAAAGTAATTTTTGTTTGTTTTTCCTGTCGTAACGAACCCCGATCGATTTATTTTATTATAAATCGAGTTCCACATTATTTAAACACTAGAAGGTCATGACGGCCGAGAGTCCGCCTGACCTTATAGTTTGTAAAGATTGACTTTATCGAAGACTAATATTGAATATTCATCTTCGCATCAACAAATTACTCTTCAATTAATTAATTAAATAAAACTACCTCTATCTCTCTTTACACAACACATTATATATTTTCAAAATTTTTAATTAATTAATTATCATATTATCTTATCATTACAACATCTGCTACAAAGTCAAGTCCTAACTTCAGCTATACTTGGTAATTTGAGGTATATAGTCCACTTATACAGTATAAGTAAGTAATTCAATTTGGTTTCCCGATTATAATTGCGATAAAAATGAAAAAATGGTACACATTAATAAAGTAAATACTTTTAATAATATGATGGTAAAAAATAAGATGAATAAAAAAAAAGTAAAGAAGAAAGAGATGTCAAGTAAGGAAAATTATAATAGCAAACAGTAGAAAACATTTTTTGTAAAAAACTAAGACACCCTTATATTAACTAATTTTTAATTAACTTTGATTTTACTCAGAAACAATATTGTATTTGGTTTAATAAAATAGTTTTGAAATATTACTATTTTACAAAAACAAAAATTCCGAAGATAGGCAAAAATAATAAATTGTAAATGAAATACATACATAATGTATTATAATGTAAGTTTGGCAAAAAGAAAATAAAAGTTTTATTATATAAATTTAAAAGATTATTGAGGAAGGAAATCAATCGGTTAGAGGGAAAATTATATAATATTAATAATATGAAACAAAGCGTTACCACTCAAAATAAATGAGAAGATTTAAGGCAAAATAAATGAGCGATTATTTAGTAGCAAAGTATTCAGCACAAATGTTATGACTTATAATGTAGATTAATGATGATTGATGGCATTTGAAAGAAAAAGAAGAAACGTAAATTCAATAGAAAAATATATAAAATTATTTGCAGGTTTAATAAAAATTAATTTTATTTAAAAAAAATTAATTTTAATTATTAACTTGATATAGAAAATATAAAAAGGAAATATTTTATTTCAATTAAAGTTTCAATTAAACTTCTATAAATTGAGAATCTGTGAAACGTTAGAAACATCTTTACTTCAATTTACCCATTTCAGATTAATACAATTTCTATTGGAATTTCTCATTATTACATGGAAAAATAAAATTATAATTAGTCTAAAATTTAAAAATTATCCGAATAAAAGCAATTACAATCAAAAGATTTTCTAATAAGCTTCTTTGTGTTGCCTAAATATATTAATATATTTCGTAGATGATAAAATAATAGTATAATTAAAATATTAAGTTTTTAAATCAACAATCAATTAAGCAATAAACAACTAACTATTCTCATCAGCTTCCAGCAATCAAGATCCACATGACTCGAGATTTTCCTTTAGATTGCATCAAATGACAATATATTTTAACTCTCTCTTTTTGTTTCCTTATATGTAGATACTGCTTGTTTACAAAATAAATTAATACATCTGATAACAATAACTCATTGCTGAAAGCTGAAGGGAATAATAATTTGATTTCTAATAATGCTGAACAAACCAGAAAGTTTTTCTAACGAACTAAAAAGTATTGTAATTAATAATAAAAACTAACATAAAACTGTTAAACTAACATTTTTATATGGATAATTTGAAATAATCTAATGAAAATAAGAAAGATGAAATAGAATTAACAATACATCATGTATTTGTAAAATCATTTTTCAAGCAATCAAATATTATGTCGAAAGAATATAAACTGAAGCATGGTCTGCGTGTAACAAGAGTTTATTCTATGCGGTGAAAAATTGGAATTTTCCATCTACATTTTATTTTTGGACTATTATAAATTTGTTTCCATCTATCCTTTTTGTCGTCAAAAGCTTTGTCGCCCCCGTCGTCTCCTACTTTCATCCACCCCCGTGGACTTCAATTTTGTGTTCGCGTGGATATGCATCGCGCAGGGGGAATTTCATTTTGTATCCTACATGTCTGGCGTCCCGCTCCGCTCGGTCCCATAAGAGGAATGAAATGGAAGTTCGATATCATCTCTAGCTTGCTATTCTATCCTCTACACTCTTTCACATATATTTTTTCTACTTAACATCTCATACGTCATATTTTTTGTATCACACATTCTTTGTGTGAGTCTGCGAAAATTGTCTTATTATTAAATGATGTAAATAATGGAAAGCTGTAACACAAAATAATAAAGCGTATTATCGAACAGTTATTAATCCGGTTGATATATGCTTCCTCGCGAATATTTTCTAGTTTATTTGGCCAAATTGATAAAATGCAATTTGCGTAATTTCGGAATGTTATTGTGTAATATCGCAATAAGATCACAAAACCATCTCGACAAATTCCATCAATATAAATAGTATGCATACTGGTCGATGCGATCCCCTCAGTTCTGTTATTCAAATGGAAAATGCACCCAAGTACGTCACCCTAATCTGCATACGACGTATATCTAACTAGAGTTTCTGGTTCGATCGCTATCCAATTCTGAGTAAATCTCAACATTCGTAGAATAAATTTAAGTTCTATCTTTGAGGAACGCTTATCGAGTAAAATTATTTATGCAAAGATATAATCAACAGGTAAATGTACAAATTATTGGTAAATTACGTTTTATTTCTTTACGTATACAAACTAGTCGCCGTTCACTTGACGATGTAATATTATTTATTTAATGTTTGCAAAATATTTTTCATCTTGGAATTGCACGTCAGGCTTTTGTTAAAATATTGGGTTATGCTTATTGATCCGTTGCGATCTTTGTTTTCTAGTTTTATATAAAATTATTTAAAAGAAACTCTTTCCATTGGTGGGTAAAAAGATGACAGATAGAACGGAATATATGAAAATTGGCTCAATCCTTGAGCGTACAATATTTCAATCTTCTTGAGTCCCGTACAGACGACGTTTCCTGTTTGGTTGGCAGTTCGGGAGCGTTGGGAATAGACTTTCGTATCTTAGAATATATGAAGGATAGAGGTCCCCGAAGACAAGAATGCGAAAAGTGGGATAAAGGAATAAAAAATAACGAATATACGACGCCGAATAGTAAGGGATCAAATCCTGCTAGAAAGATGTATTTTGGATCAAAGAAAATCTACATACATCTAAGCGAGAGTCTATCAGAAGCGAGCGATGGCGATGTAACGAAATTGTAGTTGTATAGACGTTGCAAATTCCAAGACCGAAGCAACGAATATTCTATTACAGGTAACATGTGAATATTTTATATCACCTTTTTTCTAAAACAAATGACGTTTTCTATTTCGACGTCGAAACGAACTTTTATTACGGCAAAGATTCGAATGCAATAAAAATAGCAGTAAAATTAGTTATCGAAAAAGTTTAAGAATTAAAAAAAGTTTAGTTTAAACTTGGTTCGCATTAAACTAATATGTGCTTAGGGTAGGTCACGAAACCAGTCCCGAGGCAATCGCAGTTTCACCGCCTCTTAAGTAATGATCTTCGCATCGCTAAAGAGGGCACGAGGCAAAATTTTAACATGTAGAACAATGCATAAATTATCAATTTTACGTTTTAGCTACTTATCTACTTTAAGGAAACATGTTACTTTTCAAGTTCATTTATTTATAAAACTTTAAAATTTCTTTTACAAATAAAACTTTACATTACTCTAAAAATTTTGTTCCGTTTTGATTGTAAAATATATTTATCCAGCGCAGTATGTATTAAGAAATTGTATATTTATTTACGAGTGTGTTACATACACAAATTTTTCATTTTATTGATACGATATTGATATAAATAAATTTGAAAAATTTTGTATCTAATTCGTGCTGAGAGCAATTTCCCAATATGTCTTGGTAAATGAAACAGAATTCAGAAACCTAAAATACAAAAAGGAAAGCGCCTAGCTTTGGCTGGCAACTCCCAGTTTTCATGAATTTAAATTCAATTTTCGTGTGCCGTTTCCAGGAGCACCCCGCGCTAGCTGCCAATACATCATCTTCTTTTTAGCCTTCGGCGCACATCACATGCATACACCTTTCTTCGCCGACTGTATTAGAACGCAATTCGTTGAAATAAAATAAAAATAACATAGAGTAAATTGTAGCTGGGACTTAGTCGAGAAAGAATTTTATATTGTTTTATTATATAAACGTTCTTTGCATGCTCGTATTATACTATATAATAATACTTTTTTAAATAATTAATTTCAAAAAGACATTAATTTAATCTTTTTGACGTTCTTACAAATTTTTGACTTTTATAACGATTATTTTTCGACGTTAATTTATGTCATAGATTTTAATTTTTATAAAAATAGTTCAGATACGAGTCGCAAACAAAGAGCAAGTACTTTAGCGCCGTGCGTCGCCGGCAGCAAAAAGTGAAACGTTAAGTTTGTTTATTGCGGTTGTAATAATTATCGCAAGGTCAATAACCAACCTCCATATTGGCAAGGCAAAATATATCTATACTAAGTACCTACCTTACTTCGGCATCAGATATTGGCTGCTGTCCAAAAAAGAGAGGAGCAATAATAATTGTCATTTATAAATTCACGACTTGTCGTTTTAAATAGATGATGCAAAGGATGATACATATGAAAAAAATGTTTACATAATTTATATTACTTTATATTAGTTAGTAAATATGTATATAAGATACAAAGTAGAAGCGATATTTGCTTTCCTGTGAGCACGACCACGGAGATTGTAACAACGGGATTGCGATGCGGCGTGCTTACTGACTGGAAAGATTAATAATAAGATTTTTCAGAGACGTGTGTGAGATGGAAATGATGAGCTTAACAAAGAGTAAGGTGTAGCAGATGTAAGGAATTCGTGGAATCTACTTAAGTGTGCGCCCTAATGAAATAACGCGTTCGTTTTCTTGTCGAAGTATAAAATTGTCACAACCGTGCTAACATTTGACGATCGTGACACGAGTCTCAACTTTAAATCTATTTCTACATTTATTTTTCTCAACAGGATATTAGAAATCATCGTATGCAATAAAGTCTTCGTTATTGTGTTGGTAGTATAAATGAGCTGCAGTAAAAAATATCTAAATTTATATGAATTGGCAATTTAAAAATTTTTAACTTGTCGTTTTTAGATGTAGTTCGTTTCGGTTAAAATTTTGAATATCATTTTAGATCTTACATGGACGCGCTTATTTTCACGTTTATGTTGTCATATCCTTTGGATGCATTCATTTATTGTCCTTTCCATATTACTTTTTATATAGCTCTACCGTTATGCAGACTATTTTATTATGTGGTTCACTGTAGTATAGTCATTTTTTAAATTAGATAAAAATTTTCATAAAAATTCTTATTTAAGGTTACATAATCCTATTTTTACATAAATGACGCTTAATAAGTTTTTTAATTAACTTTAAACTATAACTATGTTTGCTGTGCTTTCTAGAAGAAAAACTGCAAGAAGGAAATAATTTCTTATTATGTGTGCCTCGAAAGATATATTTTGCTCATATTGATGGATGTGTTGTAATAGCAAAGAATAACGGGTGGTGTGGTTCAATCTATAACTCGTTGCGGAAATTCTACACATAAAATAATTTGAAAACAATGTAGCGTATAATTCAAACTGTTATCGCAGCGCCCGTAAATTTGGGGATGATTTAAGGCTAATACATTCATTCTGTTTCGTGTAAACACAAACCGCGTGTTGATATATGCGGTGTCGCGGTGGCGGTGGTTAGCACACGAAAAGCGTTGTTCATTCTGGAAACAGAAGGAAATGGTATGTCGCAATGCAGCAGCAAATGGAACGATTGTCTTTTGCAGGTTGCAGATGCTATCGACAACTTAACTATTGGAGCATGATAATGCTCGAGCGGTGTATTAGTGAGAGAACAATAATATTCGATTATAAAAAAATTCAGACTTGCATTCTAGAATGAGGGGGGGGGTGATTGATTTACAAAAAAAAAAAAGTTTTAATTTTTACTATTTGTAAACTAAATAAGTAAACAATGAATTAGTGATTCGATGGGTCTTCGAGGGGGACGAACAAAATTCTTTATTTTCTCCAATATGAATACATTATGTAAATGACACAAAGTTGTTATGCATTCGATACAATTATTATTACCACGGGCAAGTTAAAAATGGGCATAAGTAATATTACCGAAGCCTGATTACAACTTTTACAAAATATTGTTTTCGTAAAACTCGTAAAGACGTTCGTTTTTCTTTTACTTTTTGATATTAAAAGTTTACATGTGTGTTCATATGTGACATAAGAGTCAGCCATGAGTGGTGAGACCGTGCACGGTTACCATAGAAACCAGCTCTAACGGGGGCGGCCCTGCCGATCATCCGCAACAGCCTTTGCATCGACACAAACAAGCACACAGGGCTTACACTGTATACAAATTGTTTTCTGTTCAGTAAAAATATTGCTAATGTCAAACGGAATACTTTAGTTGAGAAGTAATTTGCATACGCAAAATCAGTTTTAAACCTCCAGGTAGTTACACTCCAACGACCGTTAAGAAGACAGCATTAGCATATTTTGCATTTTCAACCCTTTGCTCTTGCTGTTTGCATTTTAATTGTAATGTTAATTTATTTAGAGTATGTTTTCAATAGTTGTATTGCAAATAGCTTATAAAAAGCTTATGGTAAAAGTTCAAATAGGCCACGCTAAAAATATAAGCATACATCAAGTCTTCTTGAAAGTTTCTAAGCCGCACAACAGAGTGGAAATCGTTAATTTAAAATTTAGGGATAGAAAGAAACTGAAAGAACAGTTTTTCTATCTTTGATTGCTGACCATATGTTGATGTGTGGATGTACAATGCAATGATATAAAAATTGATTAAATAAAAAGCCGTTACTTTTAAATGAATAAAAATTGTGTATAAAATTTGACTAGATATAATTGGATCTTTTTCTTCGGGCGACTAGTGACTTGCAGGTGTTGCACCTTAAGCCATTAAGGCCATTGTCCATTTGCTTTGCATGTTTCAAGTACTCTCGAGAAGTTACATTCACTGTGTAGGTACTTTTTTTTTGATAAAATAAATAACATAAAAATATATCTGTTCCCCTCAATTTCATGTCATTTTCAACCCTTTAGAGTGCATTATATGATTTAACCCTCCATATCGTTTGTATATACGTGTACCTCTCTTCCTGTTTGATTGCACATTACACACATTTTTAAGGGTTCCTTTGCCATAAATCAAGAAAAGCACAAGTTTAATACGCAAATGCATAATAGATTTTGCATACATGGAGTGGCTGTTGAAGCGTAAAGACCGATTATCGAGCGCGATATTTAAAATTTTCGAGTACATTTATTTGTTAATAACGAATCAACTCTCCGAATACGGGCTTCGATTTTTCATCCACTTTGTAGGTCATGGTCTAGTTTACACTTGCTCTCGGTTAAATTTTAACATGGAAAGCTCATCTTTTAAAAACACGAGAAAAAGTGTTTTAAGATTATGTATAGTTGTAAAAGGATGAGTTGGAAGGCGCAGTAATGAATGAATCCGAGAGAAGAACCGCCTTTTCTTTGAAATACTTTACAACTGCTTTTCTTAAGAAATCGAAATGACGTAAATTTAATTGTTTTATTTTTAGTGTGCAACTTTTTATAAACCTTATTTTGGAAAGAAATTTAATTTGCTCTCGATGTATGACAATAGATTTATAATTTATAAGATATTCTCCCCAAGGTGCAAGTTGGTAGAAAAAAGTAATATTCGAGTTTTGCATATTTTGAGAAAATATTAGCCAGTCAAAAATTTTGCATTTTTATAATCGTTAAAAGAAATTTGTTCTCTGTAATTTTGCAAACATGTTTTAATATTTTAGATATAATAAATGAAAGTAAAAGTAAGCATTTGAGTCTGGTGTAGTATATTTTCGGTGTTTTTTACAGCGATCCCTTTAAGGGCGGGGTGCGGTACCTCTTTGGGTCACAAATCTCTTCTACATATACACACAAACCTCCTTTTGTTTGGCTAATAATAAAACACATTTTTCTTTTCCACTAGAGCATGGTTTATATCATATTTTTTACTATATGTTAAAAGGGTTGCTAAGATTCTATAGACAGGGTAAATTATATTTTTTAAGGGTTGGGTACTAGCATTATCATGCATATGTGTATGCGAAGTCGGTTAAAGTGTTTAAAATAATTTATGCATATGCAGATGGCTTCGGTCAGCCTTGAACATTTAAATTTTCTAAAGGGTAATGAGAATCCCCACCAACCCTTAGGCCAGCCCCGGAAGGGTTATCATCAAGTAAAACCTAAGTGCTTCCTCAGTTACTTTTAAGCTCCAAGCAAAAATATTAAGATTTAATCATCGAGTCAAATTACACTACACAAGTTTTTTCGTATGATAGTTTATGAGTTTATTAGTGATCGAAGTTGCGGTCGACATTTAAGTATAACCAATCTTTAAATAATTTTTTCAAAGAATAAATTCATGTGAGTCATTATGCAATATTTTTTTAAATACAGGCATAATTATGTATATTATTTTTCATAACTTATAATTACGTTTACTTACAAAGTATCTTTTCCAGTGATAATTGTGCAGTGCTCGTAGTATGTGCATTTATACAAATAACCATCTTTTTTCTAAATTTTAATTTATTTTTAAAATTTGTCTTGGGGAGTTTTAAATTTCGTTTTAATGTCATGACGTGTCGACATTTTTTATAACAAGCAACTTCAATTTCACGTTATTGTGCTATCTTCTTCAATTTTGTGATCATAATTGGTTATAATATGATATGAAAGTTACAATGTTTTTGCAAACTGTTAATTTAAATTATTCCCTTTGTTTAGTTTATAAATTATATAATAATTTGTTTAATTTATAATTTAGTTTGTAATTTTCAACTCGCGTTACAATAATATTATGTGACTTCACACTTTTAGTGAAAAGAGACACTTTGTGGTCATAGAATGATTCCTAATGAAGAATTGTGGGTTCATTAAGAAAATATAGGTATTAAAAACAAATTAAAGTATGTATAAGACTATTTGTAGAATAAATTGAAGTTGAGACTTTTCATAATAAACCACATTTCATTTAATTCAGTTTTATGTTATATTAATTAAATTAAAGATCAAAAGTAGAACTTTTTGTATCGAGTACAAGTATGTATTTTTCAAAACTAAATAGTATATTGTTTTATTAGGATCGAATAAACGCTACCGGCGACGGACGGCTCTAAAGTTAAATAATGACTTTCACAAAAAGTAAAGCTTAAGTTTGACAATGGGTAAACATAAAGTCAGGTTTTTTCAATATTTTCTATAAATTAATTTCAAATTTTTTTTTTATTTATTTATTTAAGTAATACAGTTTACTATTATGCTTATTGCATATAAATTTTGCAAACGTTGTAAGAAAGAGCTCTTTAAAATTCTTGCAGCAGTTGTAATCCACGACTTTAAGAGTATTGTTAACTTAAATGAGATATTACAAATAATTAAAAAAAGTATTTGAAAATGAAATTCATGGACATATGCATTTTAAGTATTTTACAGATAAGTTTAATATTATCTTGTATTACATTTTTCTACAATAACTTTTCGTGTATTACTTTGAAATTGAAAAAAAAACTTATAAAGAGTATCTAAAATATGAATGTACATAAGATATCAATTTATAAACGGTTTATGGTTAAAAGTACAATTAAAACTATATTTTATGTTTAATTATGTAAGAAATTATACCTTTGTACAATTTTCTTGCCTTGAATATGACGTAACCATAAGAAAATTATTTAAAATTTAAATAATACCATCTCAGTAGTATAATCGCAAAATTTTAATATTGTTTGCATTAACAGTAGCATTAGAGGTAGACATATCATTTATTATTGTATAACACGAAATATTAGAAAACTGCATTTTCTTTTGAAATAAACTCCGTGGCACGTGGCAAGTTAATTTTATGACTTATCCAAATTTATTCCAATAAGAAGATCGCTCAAAGCAATTTGGTAATTTGTAAAATTGCATGTGCTTTCAAGAAGCAGCAGCTGTTTAAAGTTTGTTAATAATACTCACAATTTAACTATTGCATAATTACAAAGTCAAGTTTAACAGGCGTTGTTCGTGTGTACAACTTATGCAAATGTATAATTGTCTATAGATTAAATCGCTTTAACATGTTGCTTGTATACAAAACTATTATATAAAGTCCGACGGCAAAATCAAAATTAATTTTAATAAAATTTATTATATGAAAATTATACATAGGCACTACTATATTATTTTATATTTATGTTTACTTTCAACCCCCTAATTTAATTTATTATGAATTTTTTTTGTTAACTTAAATAAATAATATCTTAATAGTTAATATTTTGACTAATATAATATCAGCCTTTAAAACTTATACAAAATATAACGTACATAACTCTTTTTTAATATTCTGAAATAATATTTTTACTTATGTAAAAATTATTGAATTATTATTGAATTAAAACGTAAGTTACTAAACTAATTTCTCCGTTAAGAAAATACTGAATAATAAAAGCAATTAAATTATTTTATAATCAATGAAGTATATATTATTATGTAATATATAGAAACTCAATTCAAATTATTGCAATTAAATCAAATATTACTAATAATTTGTATTATAATATTTCAAATCGAAAATGATTTAAAATTTTAAAATATTCGAAACAAATTAATTCTAACAAATATAAAACATTATAAATTGCATAATTATAATTAAATTAATTTACTAACAAATAGTTACACTTTTCAGGTTCATTCATTATTTTAAATGTACGAGATAATACGTAAACGTGGGCAAAATGAGTAAATGAAAGCAGAACACAGAATGAAAGCGAGAAGACATTTCAAAACTTATTAAACGCCGCGACGCCGTGCTCTGATTGGTCGTTAGGTTGAAGTGATTAGTAGGCGAGACTGACGCTGAAACCTGACCTAACGCAACATTTTCCGTCTTGTTCAAATCAATTAAAACACTTACAAGTGTGTCATTTATAGTATGCTACGTTTGTAAAGTTTGTGTTACAAATTAAAAAGTTATTTTCAGAAATTTTTAAATGCAAATTTAAACATAATTAATTTAGCGTAGTTTATACATATTTTCGGATAAATTTTCAAGATTTTCGTTAAAAAATATCCTGTTTATTATTTGAAAACACACTTAATTTTGTATTTTAGAAAACGGGAACAAAGTAATACAAAACATATTATTATACGGAACAAGCAATAATATTATATATTTTCTTACCTTAAACTCTGTACGAGAAGTTCATATTGAAAACTTATTTTAATAATAGTCAATGTTTTGGGCACACATTCGCTTACTGAGGGGATAAAAAGAAATAAAAGTTTCGTAAGCAGTTTGAAACAAATTTATCACATTTAAAGTAAATCAAAATTATTTGAAATAAAACGAGAAAGGATAAACTGATGTTGGAAAAACTTACATAAATAAATTGAAAATAAAAAAAACTTATTAAATGCTAAATATGTGTGGAAATGATAAAATAGAACTGAAGTAGGTGACGGAAGAAAAGCGAATGTTGAGCGTCGCGATTCACGTAACTTTGGCGTCAGGACGTTATACATACGGTAGTTGCTTTCAAGGCGTTCAACATTGTCGATCTTCGTTTTATAGGAAAAGCGTAGCTGCTAAATAAGGAAAACTTGAGTTTTACCCTAGGAAAATTTTAGTGAAGCGTATCTGAAACTTAGAAAGTTTGCGTTCCACGTTTATTTTCTCCCCTCTTATTATCTACGCATGCCCAACATGGCTGCGTCGCGACGTCACTCACATTAGTTAAAATGCTCACTCAACACCATGTTTTGATTGTAATTACAGCTATGATTGCAATTAAAACGTGGTGTTAATTTATACGCTTTTACTGTGAGTGAATATATTTTTTTAATTTTGTGGCACCACTGAGGAATATACTTTTGTGAGTATATTTTAGAATGTTCGTCTCTCTGTTTTATCGATTTTATTTCAAAAACATATTCGCCTTAAAATCGTAATGGCGTTTTCTAAATTTTATTTGGCATATTGGCTACGATAATAGATATTCTCATAATAATGCAAAAAAACTTTTAGATAAACAATAAAATTAAAAATCGGTAGAATTTCAAATATTTGCTAAGAAATAATGTAAATAGAAAACTTCTATTGTTCACATTAGTCCGTAATTTATAAATAAAAAACTAATTACATTTCTAGAAAATAGTTTTCAGAAATCGTATATCTATTATATCCTCGTTAGGAACTTATTTATTATTATTATTATTATTTCTGCTTAAAATGTGAATTGACAATCGGATTAATTTAAAAAAAAATGCCGAAGTAAATGCAATTGAGAGATACAAATCTAGTCCATTGTGCATGCATTTTATTGAAGCCTGATTTGAATAAACTACTACTAGTACAGCAGCCGTTACATACAAGTCATGTAATCCAGGTATGTGTCTTTTCTATGCAGCTCGCCATGCAAATGACGTCAAGGGGCGTTTGACAGTTTTTGAATTATATTTAAATAAGGTCGCGGACCCCGATTGCGGCCTATTCTCAACATAATTTATCATTTTTCACAATCCTCTTGTTACCTGTCCTGAGAATTCTCACATTCCCTTTCATTTTAACCCCTTGATATCACACAATAACGTATGCAGATGTTGTCTCAGCACTACCTGCTGACTTCTTTGCATATAGGCTACCTTGCGTCTAAGTGTCTCATACCCTTTCTTAAGCATTATGTTTTCAGGTAGTTACCCCGTTTTTTTCTATGCAGAAGATAGATTGTCAATAGATCCTAATGAAAGCGAGGGTCGCTTTACAACTGCTGCGTATGCAAAGCCAGCTTTGCTTAATTTGAATACAGCAGTTCCTCTTCCGGACTAACCCTCTCGGCCCGTGTGATTTATGTTCAAGGTTGTGATGGGTAAGAAGCGTCAGATGGTTGATTGAACTTTCAAACGTTTACTTATAGGTATAATATTACTTACAATATATTTTTGATTCAAACATGCAAAACTTTTAATGTAGGTCGAGACCAATAAAATTATTTTTTATGCTTTGACTTTTATTTTTTTAACCTTTCCTCGATTAATTTTTTACTTATTTTTCAGGACCATATTAATAAAGAAAACGAAGCATATCTATAGTAAATTGCTTTAAAAATAATTTATTCATTACACTCTTCTAATCTCATTATATCAAAGTAGTATGATCGGTAAAAAATTACCATTTTTCCGCTCCAGAAACATAATAGTTGATCAGTCGGAAATGATTCTTTCTGACATATCTAATCTGCCACTTCACAAAGCTTTACCTGCGTATAGAACTTGGTTATACACAATTGTCCCCTGACCGAACTTTTAAGTGAGTTAATCAAACTCTTCAATTTATTTTAAATTGATTAGATCAATTGAATTTGATCCTATACAAATAATTGCAACCTTCACTATAAAATATTATCAAAAAATGTAACTCATAAACAATTTATACCAGGTATGGTATACCTTACATATTAAAAACAAATAAAAATTTCTAGTTTTTAAAGTTTTATTTCTTATGATGCTTTCCATCATAAAATGCTTTCCCATTTATTATTTGCCTCTTATGTCGCTTGTAAATTCGAGAGCCGGGTAATAATTCTAACTCTATTTATTTATCAAAATTTTATATCTCACAAAAGTTTTTTTTTTCAAAAACTTATACAGAACATTATAATAAAGAATAATATTATACTCCTGCACTCCATTTGTAACCCTGACCATTTAATATTTTTGACAATATTACTTCTCCAAATATAAATTTGCGCATGAAAATCGTTCATTTAGGTAAGTATTGGTTTTTAAATAAGCAAGCTTGTTGAATATTATAAGTATTGAATTATCATTTTACTATTAATTAACTTAAATTATTTATCTATTAATTTATTATGAACATTTGCTAAAATTATCAAAAGTAAAATAAAATTGCTAGCATGAAATGCTTATTCAAATATTATGCGAACGAAAAAACTTAAATAAAAAAATACTGAAAGTAATACAAAGACGTTGGCTAATTTAAAAAATATTAAGTGGTGATATCAAAAGAATCTAAATTTGAATTTAAACATAGCTTACATGTGAAAAAATAAATTAATAGCCGTTGTTTAGTGACACCTGGTCAAGTATTTTTTTTATCACTACCTAAGGTTAAACATATGTTTAAATAACAATTCAAATTCATACAGCAGAACAACTATTTTGAACCAAAATAATTAGAATATTTTTAGTTTAATAAACATACACCACCTACTTTGGCATTTCAATTGCAAATTTTTTTGCTTATCTATTTTTTCATAATAATTAACAAATAAAGAAAGATAAATCAAGGGGTTGATATATGCAAAACTTAACGTAATAATAAATATGAAAATTCCTAAAAAATTTTAGGGAATTCTTGAAGTGACTCCTAATCGATTAACCCTTTGTCGGTAATAAAGCTTTTTATATGACTAACTCGCCTATCGGCTCGGTTGATAAACTTTTCACTTGTGCGGAATATGCCTAATTTCTAACTTGTTACAGAATATACTATTTTCTGTCACCAAAAAGTTGATCAAAATCATAAATATGCTCTTCCAGGTGTAAAGTTTTCAATGTGAAGATCAAATGTTTTCGTCCAGTAGCCATGGTAGGTGAAAAGACTTAAAAGAATTCTCAATTTTATTTTTAAATGTTATTTTTCAAACCGTCTACAATTCTGTTGGAATAATTTTAATTAATTATAATATAAATATAATAGAAAGTTTTCATGTTAAATAAATAAATTAATAAAAACACATCAAACTTTTTATTACAAATATTATCATATTCATATCAAATAGTACAATCTTAATGGTGCTTTTACTAAATTGATTGCATTAATTGAAATCTGCACATAAAATACAAACTGTAAAAAACTTTAATGAAAACCACCCCATTTATAATATATCTAAAGCTGAAGAATGTTGTGATATTTTATAGCTTCCGAAACAAATGTATTCATATTTGTACATTGTACAATCATTTAAATTAGCAAAGAAATAGTATCAATTGATCAAGGTAAGTGAATAGGGAGTTGGACTTTCAGAGATCAGCTATTAAAGGTTCATTACGTAATAAAATTGTTTATATGGGAATTTATTTGTCATGAAATCAATTCTAACTTTCAAAAATCAGGTAAGGTCTCTATTCTAGCTTTAAAATAAAAAATATAGAAAGTAAAAGCTCTACAATATCTAAGATTCAAAATTACTCCGATCTAAAATTATGAAATGGGGAGTTATCAACTCAACTACCTACTGTACCTTCTATTCTAAACACATTCATTACACAGGACCACAAAATAAAATCTATGAAAGGTTTCTTTGACCAGACTAGGTGCATCATACTATGTTTTTGGGGTTGCTGAAGCCCGATTTCCTAAAAATGGTAAAACCCAACAATGTCAACCTTGTAACTTTATCAAACCTTATAACTTATAACTATATAACTCAAGATCCCAAAAATCCCATAACTGCAAAATCTCGTTATTATAAAACCCCATAACCTCATCATTGCAAATTACACTAGCAAAAAGACTTACACAGGAGACTCAAACCCTGAATCTCAGATTTCCTTCAGAACTTCCTAACCCCATAACTCCATAACTTTAAAATCTATAACCCCAAAACCCCACAACTCTAAAATGCAGCAATGAAGAGATTTAGACGTGAAACTTAAACACCAAATCTCAGATTGTTTTCAAATGTCTGCATCTAGGGCACCTCTAGGTGGTGACGGTGAGCAACTGAGTTGTTCCATAATACGGTAGATTCCCTGATTCACGGCGCTAATGTCGTCGTGGCAGGCACAGAAAAAAAAAGCACGATAAAAGGAATCGAAACCCCAGTATCAATGACTGGTCAAGGTGGGAAAGCGGGTCCGCAGGCGTCGACATCAAGCAATCGCAGCTCTACATTGATGGGTAATTGGCCTTGGATGAGTGTAATGCTACAAGAAGAATATTGTGCAATAAGAGCGTAGACAATTTCTAAATCGCTTGAGGATTGATACTTTTGATTAACGAGTATATCAGGGCACAGCTTAAAAACAAAATCTTTTAATTAATTGGAACAAATACCTGGTTCAAACTCTCTAAATATTTGTGTTTAAATCTCACGTAAAAGTCTCTTCGCAGCTGCGTTTTAGAGTTAAGAGTTATAGAGGGTTTTGGGGTTATGATGAGTTTTGAGGTTATGAAATTATGTAGTTAGGGAGTTGGGGAATTATAATTCTCTGAGATTCAAGGTTTTAGTCTCTCTTGTATGTATCCCCTTTGATGAATTTTGCAATTGTGGGATTACGGGATTTTAGAATTATGGGGTTATGGGTTTCGAGATTACGGATTTTGGGGTTATAATTTTGTTTTTGGGTTTTTGGGTCATGAGGATATAGAGTTATGAGATTTGATTAGGTTACAGGTATGGAGGGTAGAGGTAAGGAGGACAATCTCATATGGCTGTTTTATTCTAAAAATGGCCACTGAAAAGCACTAAATAAGGTTTCAGAAAACGGCCAGAATGGCGCTGGCGTACCGAGAGGGTATGGTTTGAACTATGGAAGGTAGAGGACTCTATATGGCATTACCTGAGAATTAAACTAAAATAATAAATATAAATTCGTCGCTTGACATAAAAAGTTCCATTTATCAAAATTGTGTAAAAAGCAATAAATTAAAATACTACAAAATTGTTTATAAAAGTTCAATAAAATATAAATTGAACATTTTTATTAATCTTTCAAACCCTGGCCTGGAAAAAAGACAATGACGGCGATATGTCATTTTTATTTTTACAATCACTTGAACAATTCTTAACAGCACACACCTTTGCCATAATTAAATATAGTCGAATACATGGTTTATTGAGTATAGATTTTAGACCTTAACCATAATTTTTAACCGCACTGAAGCAAACAAATAATTTTCAGGTTATGCAGGTTATGCACTATTAAGTGTAGAGACCTCTACCTTCCATAGTTCAAACTATACCCTCTTGGTACACCAACGCCATTCTGGACACTTTCTGAAACGTTAATTACTACTATTTGAGGGACACTTTTGTAACACAGAGATTGTCCTCCTTACCTCTACCCTCCATAGTTACAGGGTTGATATTGTTAAGTATTACCATTTTTAGGTACTTTTTGAGGTTGAGAGAAAAACCTGACGTGATGGGCAAAACGGATCTCAGATACAGTTTCAGCGACCCCAAAACACATTTTCAACTCTAAACTACCTTTAAAATAATAACTTAATTATTATTTTATTTTAGTCTTTTTCATAAACGTGGGATGTATTTAAAAAAAATTTAGGTTGATTCAGATAATGTTTCACAATTCACTCGTTAACTGCTTTAATAAAATCAAACACCAATATACAAAACAACTGCAACCAATAATTAATAGCGTAGAAAATTCAATTCATTATCTTACCCACTATCACCAACACTCTCCAAGTTTAGGTTATAAATAAATATAATAAGATTTTTATTTTTTTTAAATTCGTCTCATAGTTGCCTTTAATGCAAACCTTATTAAGACGTAAGAAAACATATTCTTCATTGAAGATCTCATCTTCATCAAAAAAAAATTTGATGTCTTGTTTTTTCTCTCGAAAAATTTCTCGAAATTCTTCGTGCCAACTTTTATGGCATTTTCAGGTTTTCAGAAAATTATTTTAGTAAAGATTAAATTCACATAAAATAAAATTTGAAAATACCATTTCGGAAGAAATCAAAATTACGATTAAAAATACCTAATTATAATTTATTACCCGAAGTATTATCTATTAATTAGAAATATTATCTAATATTTACAAACTTATTTTAGCGACTATTGCAGGTGTAATTGTTGGTGTTTAGTGATTAGCATCTAGACAGATATTAAGGGGGGAAAAGGGTCTGAGATACAAAGAAGCATACGTTTGTGATTTTTTTTGTCGAGTACCTTATTTGTTAATATTTTAAAAAATTTTTACATTAATAAGCATTATATTAAGAATATTTTGCTAAATTTTCGTTAAAAAATATTGCAAAATAAGCCAGTGGTAGTGGTGAGAACTGAGTCACATAAAAAAAAGGTTCCATGCGGTAGTCAGGATAACTCATGGTGGCTTCACCTGAAATCAATAAACCAAGAATATTTCTTTAGTGCATAAGTTTATCTTAGATGTGAACGAAGGATTTTTTTTGTTATTTCAATTACAACTTAGTTCTTAATTAAGTTGTTATTTTAATTTAAGTAAAAAATCACAATTTTTTGATTACACCTTTACCAAAAAGTAAAAAATTAATATTTTGTTAATTCCTTCGTTCAAATCCTAGATAAACTTATGTACTAAAGAAATATTTTTGGGTTTTTAATTTCAGATGAAGCAACCATGAGTTATCCTGACTACCGCATGGAACCTTTTTTTTATGTGACTCAGTTCTCACCACTACCACTGGCTTATTTTGCAATATTTTTTAACGAAAATTTAGCAGAACATTCTTAATATAATGCTTAATAATATAAAAAAATTTAAAAACATTAACAAATAATAAGACACCCTGCAAAAAAAATCACAAAACTATGCTTCTTTATTTGTTCCTCAGACCCTTTTCCCCCCTTAAATGATTAGTAAAGTGTGTGTGAAATGCACTAAACACCTGACTAATAACTATACTAATGCTAATCACTCGCACTACACTAATAAAGCGTAAATGGGCCTTAAGGTACGGTAATAACCTAATAACCAATATAATCACGCATGGCATTGCTGACGACATAATGCTGTACAGATATTTCGAATTTTAATGCACTTTTAAATTTAAAAAATGTGGAAATATTAAAAACTTCGTTAAAAAGGAAGTATAACTTAATTCCTTTTTCTCAAATACAAATATTATTTTCGAGATGCTAAGCGACAACATTAAATAATATTACTAATAACATTGAAATTGGGAGACTATTAAAAAAACGTTTTCCAAGCTAGGCTGTTAGGTAGCACATAACATTTATTTAAGAAAAACAAATAAATAAGTTATATTTAAAAATAAAATATTAATTCTTACCGTAATATTTTTTTTTAGAATAATTAGAGATTTTAATAATTAGAGAGGTTTAGGTCTATATTTATAACAATATCAATTGTCCAACGTTGTTCAACATAATTTTTTATTAGTGTTTATTGAAGTTAAACACTTTAATTTATAATTTTAATTATTTTATTTTTATTTTTAATTTTAAATTAAATTATACTTAACTATATTGGTGTATTACTATTCATTAAAGTTAATTTTTACGAATTTTTACAAAATTTTACGATTTATTACTCATCTTGTTTTATTTTAAAACATTTTTAAAATGATATAATTTTAAATAAAATAAATAAATAATGATTTGCTGTGGATTCATCTTAACAATTATGAAAAAATAACTAAAACTGCTGTCTGCTGGTCATCATTTTCTCTAATTTTACTTTTAAGATTATAATATATAATTTATATGTACTATATGAATTTACATCGCTTGTGATGTCAACTCAAGTTTATGTACATATTAAGTATCATGTTATGTAAATTGGCATTAAGTTTTGTTTTTGAAATTGTTAACATTTTGGTTTATAAGCAGGCAATTCCCTCTTGCTATATTTGCATTAATAGTGTTATAGAGATTCTTTTAAAGGAAATTCAAGAAAATCCGACATATATTTTAGTTAGTAAGAAATTAATTTAATTTAAACTAATTTTTTTAAAAATTTTAAAGTAATTAATATAATATATCTAATGAAAAAATTAAAATTAAAAATATATAATTAATTAATTATCATCATCATTATTATTATTATCATTAACTTTGTAATGAACTCGGTCTTGTGCTTGTCACCAAACGAGTTCAAAAACAAACAATTGTAATTTAAGGAAAAACATAGTAGATAGGTAATAATAATATTAAAAATTCAAATTAACAAGTTAATTAAACGACAAAATCAAATATTATTTTGAGCTTTCGGCGAATATGTATGTCGCCTTCGTCAGAAAGTTTATATTAATATATTTATTATATTTATATTAATTATATTAATATATATTTATTTGAATTTTTAATATTATAATTTCATAAGTTAATAATTTATATATATTTAGATAGGTAATAATAATAAAAATAAAAATAGTTAGAATTAGAATAAAATAAAGTAAGCTTATAATTATTCGGTGGAGCGATTGTACAAAACCCACACACGTAATGTAACTTGGGTTTCCATGAAAATTAAATATTTTAAATTAATAAACTAAACCAAACATTTAATATATTTACATATTTATTATTATATAGTAATACCGTTAAAATTACTATATTAGGAAAATTGGACAATATTAATTTGTAAAAGAAGAAAATTGCCAATAGTTACAAAGAAAATTAACATTGCTTTTCTAGTAATAAAACATAAACCGAAATAATTGTATAATAACCTATTTGCTATTTACCATAATAAATTTTAAATTCTTATTTGATAAATATATTAAATTTTTATATAATATAATGTATAGGTAATATATTTTTAAACAATTTTCTGACAATATTAGAATTACTTATTCTGTTTGGTTGTTTCATTACCAATTTTAGATACGAAAGTTGGCTTTCGTCATACTTGCATCGATATGTGAGCATGGCATAAAAAAATGTAGGTACTTTCGTAGCTAATAGAAAATGGGAGTCATGAAATAGTTATCACAAATTTGACAAATTTTGGTACCTACCTTTTCTATAAATTATTTTAAGTCTTTTTTTGTCTATTACTTTCAATAATATATTTAGGTGTATTTATTTTTGGTTTACCCCCTTAAACCCACCCATTTAAATATATCATTTCTAAAATTATTTTTCTAATACTATATTAACTCAAATTAATTTTCAGCTTTAAAATGTTCAAAAAATTTTTTTTTTTAATATTTTGCAAGTGTATATTTATTGATAATTATTGATATTAAATATATCTTTATGATTTTGAGTATTTTAGTAATTTATTATTTATACTTCATGCTTTGAAAATAATTTTGTTCAAAGCTTTGAGGTTTTTAATATTTTGCCAAAAAGTTTTGCATATTTGACCATAAGAAATTGAAGCCAAATAGAGCGAATGCAAATATTTTAGAATAAATGGCAATAGTTTTACTTATGCAGATAAAGTCGAGGCTCAATATTTTTTAAAAGTTTTTTCAATTCTTTCTATTTAAATAGTTCTAATATGCTCAAGAAGAGAACAGTAACAAATTGTACATTTTTCAGGAGACGCAAAATGAAAAGTCTTTAATACGATCTTATAGGAGAGTTTGTCACTTTTATTCGTTTCTTATGGCTTTGATATCGTTAATTTTGTGATTTCAATGGCAGTTGAAAGTGGATTGAAATTTTCGTCACGTTTAGACGCATACACAATTGGTCTCGAACAGTAACAAGAACAGAAACGAGAACAGGACGAAACGAATCGACGACGGTTCACAATAAACCAGACGGTAACAGTTGTAGTGATAGCTAGTACCTACTATGTTTGGGTTTTTGATATGGATGTTTGGAGAAATGGCATAATTTAAAAGTATACTTTTCTCAAGTTATTTATATTACTTGTTTATTCTTAATCGAAACTAGTTCACTTGGCATAAATAATAAATATAAATTGAAAAATTTCGATACATTTCGAAATTAAATATAAAAATTTTCCGTTCCCATTTCTGTTCAGAAGGTATAACGTAGCTACTTTTGCTGCGCTGCCAATTAAAAAACTGCGCAGCTTAAGTAAGTTACAATTTTAAAAACTGCAGTATAATGACACCCTATAAGCGGAAACGTGCGGACATTTATAGTGCCCACGTTTATCGTGGAAACGTGCGGACGTGCGGAAACTTATTGACATGGTGGAGGACCGAAATTGTCTGTGGAATTGTCTGTGTGGAATTGTCAATTGTGAAAATTGTCTGATTATGTTTTGTTTTGCATTATTATAGCTTATACAGTGCCACCATGCTAAGAAAAACCTCGGAAAATATGTCAAATAATTTGATAAAAATTTGAATGAACCAATGAACATCGAGTTATTTCTCAAGTACATTCTGTTGTAAAAGTTACAAATCATTACGTGTCAATTGTCATTGTGCTGGATTTTTGTCTTGTTCGTTTTCGTGTTACTCATATTTGAGCTTTATTGTCTACAGAAAAGTGTTCTTTTTAGAACAAATCTTCATAGCTATCTTTAATAAATCAATTTAATTTAACATTATTTGGTAAGTACTTTTTTAGGTTAGAATGCACTTTAATTTTCTTTTGAGTGTACAAATTTAAATACACCAGCGCCAGCCACGCCCCTTCAGAGCCTTTCTTATTAGTGTGGTCTAACTGTAGCTTAATTTATAGCAGGAATGTCATGTAACATGCCTACCCCAATTTGGTAACAATTAAACAATGCTTTTTTCGTAAGTTAACCCAAATGAACTTAAATTTTAACTTAGATTTCTGACCAGTGACCAATCAGGTAGTCATAAACGTAGGTTAACCCTTGAATTTGAGATAACTAACGATTGAAAAACTGGGCCTGAGCATTATTTTTTTGGGTTTATTTATTGGGTATTTAGGAAAAATTTGCTGAGCATAATCATGGATGGGTATGGGGTTACATGCTTTTTAAAAACACATATTCTGCATGTGGTAAGTGAAATCTATTTTTGGGATCCGCCTATGGTCGGGCCGGGAAGAATTGATAAATTTTTCGCTTTAACGTAAAATTTATAATCTACATAATCAATCTACAGAGCCTATATTTGTAATTTTATTAAAAAATTGAGTTAAGTGAGTTTGTGATGTTAAAAATCCAATCCATCAAAAACCTAAACGGATTGCTACAAAACTTTGATGCTGTTAATCAAAATGTGAATGATAATTAGGAAAAATCAATTCAAGAACTTGGGACTTCCTTATAGCACTGTATTTTTTTCTGGTATGAACTATATAATCTTGATTTGGACAATATGTAGTTTCAATAACATGGTTCAACATGCCATATAGCTCACACCAAAAGACTTTTGACTGAGTTGCCACTTAGATCATACACTATAACTCCATTGGACTTTTTCTCTGTAAAATCATTGGTTTACTCCAATAAATCATAAACACTCAATGACCTTAAAACCAACATCGTTCGTATTATTGGTGAAATAAATATAGATTTTCGAAAAAAAGTCATCAGAAATTGGCGTTCCATAATAATATTTTTAAGAAATGAAGAGGCGGTCATTTATATTAAATCATATTTAAGTAAAACTGCCATGAATAAATCTTCAAAATAAAAAAGAAATTTCATTGATATCCTATACCGATTTGTATTTATTTCAAATTAAAAATATATTGTCGTGTTCCAAAATCATTTTTTTTTAATTTTGAATTTAAAAATATTATTGTATTAAGTTAAAATTTTTATTTTGATTGCTTTTTAACTTTGAATTAAATTTTTTGTTAAAGTTTGGTTGAATTGTTCGCGTCAACAATTTTGTGTTAGTACCGAAATTTGTTGTAACTAGGCTTTCTGCCGTTTGCATTGACAGGAGTGATCGCTTTTTACAGAGGGTCTCCGTTAGTTGTGAAATTTGAGTCTCTTGTTGAGATTATTGATTATTTTGTGAATAAAAGTTTTGATTTGCTGTGAGTAAATTTTTTATTAATTTTGATTTTATTTGGGGGTATTTGGAAGATTTGGATTGGAAGAAAAAGTTTGGAAGCAATTATAAAATTTTGGATTTGGATATTTTTGGATATAAAAAAATGAGACACATAGGTCATCTCAATATATATGTATATATAGATACTTAGTACAAATTTAATAGTGCTTCAGAAGTATTTTGTAGTATCGAACAGGGTTAACCAGATACAATCTCTTAGCAAACCTATAATGATCATAACTACTTGTAATTCGGAAAAAGAAATGAAAATAAAGTAAAAATTTCACATCGAGTTCATCACAATAAATTAAAAAAATAAATAATTTAAAAAAATCTAGATTCAGGGCTGATGCTGTTTTACTAAACACTAAATTTCAGTAGTCTGAACTCGTTTCGTGCACACTAATACCATCAATTTATTATAATAATCTAACGTCCTATTTATATATCTTAAATGTAACCAAATGTAACTAAAAATCCTTAATTATCCGAAATTCTTTGGATTTTGTAATTACTAATTACAAAAAGTTATAAACTGCCACATTTGAAATTGACCGTTTCGAATTCAATTTAATTTTTATTAACATACAATTGTGTCATTTACAAACAAATTTCCCCAAATTAAATTAAAATTATGGAATTATTTTTTTGGATGTTTATTAGGTTGTAGAAAAAAATCGTATTGTTTTATTTGAACTTGTCTTGGGTACGCAAGTTTTAAATAATTTTCTTGCCCAAAAAAATTTGATTTCCAAACTTAATAACACAATATACTATTTTCTCACTTTTCTTTTCTCACAATTTTTTCATTTTCTTTGTAAAGGTTTTCTTTTATAAAAGAAAGAGAAAAATGTTGTATACTTTCCCGCTTATTGTTTGGACTCGAATATAAATAACAAGCTGCAAATTAAAGTGTACAGAGACTGTTATACAAACAAATCAATAATACAGTTCTTTGTTTTGTTAAAGTTCAAAATTATAATTGGAATAATCAAATTTAAAAATTAGCTGGTAAACAATAATAAAAATCGCAATTATTTCTTATGATTGGTTTATATTGTAAAATAGCTAAAATGTAAAATATTGTGGTAACAGGTTGCTTTATGAAGAGTTTAAAATAAATTGAAATCTAATTACAGTTATGCTCAAGTTATATTTGAATATAGTTTGACTAATCTATAGACTACTATTTCATCTGATGAAAAAAATCTTCGTTGAAAAAATAAGGATATTTTAGACTAAAATCGAAAAACAATGCGTTTTATGAAGAGTTTATCTCCAAAAAAATAATTACATGAATATACTGAAAATATTATTCAATATTCAAAATAATATTCCGCCGTTTAAAAGCACAGTTACACATTTACAAAAAAATAATTGGATAACTGCGCCTATTTGTGTTGAAGAGGAATTCAATGCAAGTTTTTGTGCGATTATATTAATCTTATACTAATCGGTCAATTTGATTAATTAACTTTGAAACAAATTATTTTTTTCAATTAATATTGTTCTTGAGATTATGTTTCAAATATGTGACAACTACAACTAAATATCTTTTATTTACACTTCACAGCATTGCATGTTAAACCGCTGTAATCGTATAGTATTTACAATTTTGACAACGCCAATATGACGCCATCAATGCAAATTACGTTTGTTGCATCAAAATTTAGAATCACCCTATTATAACTGTCACTATAAGAAGTAGTTTCTTTTGATGATTTCATGACATATTAACATTGTTGAAATAATCTGAATTCTATATACTGTAGTATCGGAAAACCTTTTTCTGCTCAAAGTTTCAAAATAGTCAACAAAAATAAGACTTCTTAAACATTGATTCTATTACCTTAACATTTGTTTCGGTATATTTTTTGTGATAAATCACCGAAATATACATAGAAACGACAGTTTGCAGAATTTGGTATAGGAAATATCAAACCTTAACTTAAACTTCGTCTGATGTTCCGATGCAAATTTTGACAAGAAAATTTTGTTAACTTACGTGTTGAAATATATTATTATCGATCGAACTTTCGTGTTTGTTCAACTCGACCCACGTTTTGTTTTGCAAACATCACCATGCAATGATTTCTTTCCAAACTGCAATTATAAACTACTATTAAGTTATGTAAGTCAAATAGATAAATAAGACAAAATAACACTAATACTGCTTTAATTCTTTTCTCGTATTTTTATTTATAGAAAAGGCGCACAGTGCACACTATTGACTCAACCCGTATAATACTGAACGATTTCCAAAAAACTTATTGATATGATGTGTCAGTATACATATTTTAGAATTTGTATTATACTAAAATTAAAATTACCGCAAAAATTTAAAAATATATGTATATAGTATGTAAGCTAACTAGCTAACAAGTATTGTACGTATGTAGGTATTTAGTAGTACCTACTACCTAATATGAAAAATTATTTTTACGAAATTGCAATACTTAGATTTTCAGTCATTTCAATACTTCATTTTTATAAGTTATATCAGTTTATAATTTTTAAACCAATTTTTATAACTAATTATTAAATATAAAAGTAATAAATTTTGTATTTATTATGATTACAATACCCGCATAGTAAAATAACCTTTCAATGCTAATAGACAGCTACCTAATAAGCAAATATAGTCGATAAAAATAAATTTATTAAAAGTTCAATTAAATTAAACACCTTAAATAAATATTAATATTGTATGTCAAATACTGACGCTTAAAGTACTGAAATTTTATTTTTATGATATACCTTATTAATGTATCGTGAAATAATAGTAATAATGATGATAATAAATTAATTTCGTACTATTGGAAAAATTTAATAAAAATCATTCATAAAAGTTTTTTAAAGTTTCACTACTGCCATCTACAGAAAAATAGGCTACCTACCTACTCTCTCATTCCTGCATAAGGGTATTTTTTATATAGGGATCTGATGTTAGTTCACCCCTAAATTTATAGTTTTCTTTGCATTGTTGAGCTTTTTTCAGAATTTTAGGAGGGCGATACAAATGTGTAGCTCATTTACAATTCGTTGAATTGTTAGTCAATTATTTCTTTATACTTTACATTACATAATGTAATCAGTTTCTTGTTTTAAATGAAAAAATTCAAAACAGTTTTAAACACCTACTCTGGAAACGTAATCAAGAGTTATTTATTTATAAAAGTGTGCTTCGAAAATTGTTTATTAAGGCGGAACGTTTAAGATCGTCATATTCAATTTACATCATTATAATACAAAATATTGAAATAATATAATATTTTTTAAAAACAGATTGATTTTACCTTTTACCTAGGAAACTATATTTTTCAATGGGCCTTAGTCAACATCAGCTTATGGCTTTTCGATGTGTTAGTGATGTAAGGTTGTAAGGAGACGAATAGATATAAAGGCATTATAAAAGTAACCCAACCATTTAAGCTCAACTTTATGATAATGGAAAGCATTTAAACGTGACTTGAGCGTTAATTTTACTATTAAAAATTTACCATAAATCTCTAGTAAAAGAAATAAAAAATATATTAAAGTGCATGGAATTATTTTTATTGGCACAACTATAAACAGCAAAAATAAAAACTGAAGTTACTTGGATTACTTTAAACTTTCCTATATAAGTAATATTTTAGTTTCAATGGCATATATTTTAGGTATTTTATTATGTAGGTATGTTTAGCCTGAAAGTTAGCTATGTTTTATTGTTATTTAGGAATCACAATTATACAATGGCATTATACTTCAATTTATTAAAGAAATTTCTTAATTAAATAATTGTATGAATGTATAAATAATACATTTTTTTGTCAATTTACACGATATCATTCTATTAGGCAGGTAATCTCTTCTTTATAGTTGTAGCCTCTTTGGTCTTTAATTGTCAACTTTTTAATACTAAATTTAGTACAGAAAATAATTTTAGTAACTGAATATTGTTTATTGATACAGTTTAATATTTTCATCCTTCATAAAAAAAGTTTTAATTTATATTAAAAAATATATCAACAAATTATAATTTTTTTATAATATGAATATAAATAACATTTATTTTTTCCTCTTACAACTTGCATTAGGTCTGCAACCTGTGTTTTCACCTACCGTAACTTTGATGATTTAAAACTCCTCTTATAGGAACTTAAGCATATTGTTTAACATCTGAGGTAGCTACAGTCAACTCTCGATTATGTGCAATAAAGTAAGAGATTCTTCTGTTTTGAGAAAGGTAACAAATAATATACTTGCTTTGTAAACTAAGCAGCCAGTGTTACATTAAAAAAGCCGACATCTTTGATAAACATATAGTTACATACATCACCACTTTTATTGTTATACCAGGAATAAGCGTATACTAAATTTAACCGACTATTGTAAAATCGGTCTTTAAGGTAATTTTGTTATTTGTTTATCTTAAAATTAAAGGTAATATATAGGTACATTATTTATTAGTTTTGTTTGTTTTTGTTTTATCAGAAAACAAATTCGAGAACGGATCCCCTCAACTGTTTGTTACGCCACTGGTCTAATGCAATATCAATTATTTTATGCTAAAAAAGGGGTTGCGGAGCGTTAGTTTTGACAAATGCTTACTCGCTAAAAACATTCCTGAATGTAGCTCCAACTCGCCAAAGGTGCTACTCGAAAAGGGTGAAACTCATTTTAGGGTACATCCGAGATTTGCCTAAAACGCACAAAAATATTCCCCTACCCCGTTCCAACTCGGTGTAAGGTGTGCGGTTGCTAGCAAGGAATTCTACACGCACAATGTGCACTCGACAGAGTAACAATCGCATCTGATAGCGCTCACTAGAGGTCGAGAACAATCGATAGCGCTATCGATTATTATCGATAGTAACTACTATCGATTATTATCGATAGTAACTACTATCGAAAGCCATCGATAGTTTTCTGTAGCTATCGATAGTTTTCGATAGTCGTGACCAGTGGCGTATTCAGCCCCCCCCCCGAAATTATTTTTGTATTGTAATTTTCTAACTTTCTATTAAGCTTTTGACCTTGAAAATTTGAAAAATTTTCGTCTACGATGCTATTACAAGGCTCGCTTTGCTCGTGGCCCCCCCGAACTAAATTCCTGGCTACGCCACTGGTCGTGACACGTGACAGGTGCCTTCAGTACCAGCAATTTACCTTTATCATTTCATTACTACTAACATAAATTTGATTTTTATGAATAAAAATACAATGTTATTTACTTGAGCATTTTGCACTGCCAACAGATGCTAGTTTTTTGCTGAAAATTCTTTTTCCTACATTTAATATCCACTATCGAAAACTATCGATATTTATCGATGGTCTAAACGTTGCCTATCGAAAACTAATAATAGTGCCGCCTATCGATTATTCTCGACCTCTAGCGCTCACTAATGCTCGTACTTATAGTCATGGATTGAACCGAGAATCGAGATCAATTCTCGAAATAACAGCTGTTGCTACGATACGGTCTAAATTGCAGTAATCTCATTGGTAAATTCTAGGATCATTTTGAGTCTCGGATTGATCCGACTATAAGTACGGGCATTAGACTACGAGCATCTGAGCATACGGACGGTTATCAGAATGCCTGCACATTAGAAATTGTTGTTTGATCCTTATTTATAAAATGTATGTAAAATTTTGATTTTTAAATTCCGTTTTTTCGAAAACTAATGCATAATCCGCAAGAATTTTTTTTAAATGCTTAGAAAATTATCCTCTTTCTAATAGTCTATAAGAAAAAGTTTAATTCGTGGGATCGATTGACTAATAGTAACCCAATATTGTGCCCAACACTTTATTTTAAAACCTATAAAGTCTTTCTAGGTTCTAGTTTCCTTCAGAACCTTAGAGTACTTCAAACACCATAAGTCTAAATTGGCTAATTATGGCCTGGTAGAGTAATATTTTACTCTCTTCTGATAGTTGAGACTATCACGCCACATTGGCCTGCTTGTAAAATACATTCCTAAATATTTCGAATTTTTTGTCTGCGGTGTTTGACTATCATTTATAGGTTTCAATCATTCAAGAAATAAGTAATTTTTAAAACTTTAGATAGTAGGAGGAGCAAAGTTGACTACCCTGTATTTCATGAGTTTTCTTCGATAGATTTAGAATCAGTACTATTTGTGTTATTTTCCACTAGTTGGGCTACTTGCTGATTCGAATTATTCCAGATGATTCAATTTTTTATTTTGAACTATTTAATTTTTAAGAGCCTATTTATTTCGTTCTTTTCATCAATTTTGATTGTAAATGGTTAATCAGAGAGAAAAAGATAATAAGCAAGTGCTTTTTGCTATAACTTTAGAGGCATTCTGGATTTCCAGATAGTCTTGTATACCTTCATTTTTTATTTTATTCTCCATTTCTTTTGATTTCTCTGTTATCGCCTGCGTTTCTGATAATTTTTACTTTAATACAAGTGGTATTGCTTTTTTAATTTTATTATACATACATATCTGGGGTTGCCCTACATGCAGCTAGTGGTAAATACGTTGGCAACTTTTTCTAATTTGCTTTTATTTTTCAAAAGTTTTTCAAAAGTAATTAGCGCATTGAGTTCTCTTTGCAGAGCTTAACCAATCAGTTCGGTTCTTAAAAAGTGAGAATTTACTATCTTTTTAGTTAATTGCGCAATTTTGATAAAAATTATTAAGTTCTAATTTGTTATAATCAGTTCTATTGTTTTGAACTTAGAGGAATTCTTCAAATATCCTATATTTAAAAATTTAAATTAGTATGTAAAACGTCAAATTAGAAATTTGGATAAGTAATTTGGTTGATATAATCTTTAATATCAACGAATAATATTCAAACTACAAAAGAAAGCAAAATACCAAAGTACCTTTGTATTATGTGACGCACTTATTAACAAATTCCTTTATGTAATTGGTATTTCCGCGATTATTTTTTAGGTTCTGTATATTCAAAATAAATTAGGAATGATTGTTGAAGTAAACGGTCTTCTTATAAATCATATTTTACTTTAATTAAAAAAGGTAAGACCGTGACATTAAAAACAATTGAACAAAGTAAATTAACAGTTATTATTGATTTATAAATTAAAAGCCTGCAATCTAAACGGTAATTAAAAATTACAAACAGTAATTATATCTTAAAAGGTGATCGTTAAAGAAAATTGTTTCATAATATTGATTTTAATTCTGTTACCGTAAATATTTCCAAGATTTAACAGGTGTTAAACGAAAGTTGTATACAGTTTAAATACTTGAATATATTATTCATTTCTAAATTATAATTTTTTACTGAAAAAGTGAAATAGTAACCTATATTTAACCTACAGGGTGGCTACATTGAACTGTGACTGCTATACGCTTAATAGATTCATTTCTCTCAAAATATTATAGGAAATCTTGCTAGTATGTTTCGTATTTTTCCAAATATTTAAATTTTTACAATTATATTTTGAGAACTTCTTGTTCGATTTTCAATATCGTCAATAATAGTCTTCGCACCTACCTGAAATAGTAAAATTAATTAGTGTTCAATAATAATCAAACTTGTTTTAGAATTATATTTTGTCGTAAACTGTACCTATACTAATATTACTTCTCAAAGCAGATTATTGTAATATGCTATATTCTGGCGGAGCCAGTATTTGTAATGCCAATCTTCGCATTGCTAATACGCCACTAATATTTATTTTCATGTAACCAAATCTCACCTTATCATCTTCAGGATCTTTTAAAGGCAAAATCTCAGAAAATTCATTAGACTCTAATTGTAATAATTCTAACATATTTATTAAACAAAAAGTTACTTCTTCGGCACACGGAATATTAGAAGGATCATTTGTAGGTTCTCCAACGACAGTAAATTTTATATTTTCTGAATTTTTTACTGCAGTAGCTAACATATTTGCGTCTTTTTCATTTTGAATAATATCTATACAAAATTGTTTTTTAAAGTTAAAGTACAATTTTTTTCCATCACTTCCATTTGAGCGGCTGGGCGGGGATTCCATTTCTAAACCTTCGTGACTTAAAAAAGTATATTCCACATAGAATTTTTTAAATTTATTACTTTTAATTAATTTAGAATCCTTATGGAACTTGACATATTCAACATCTATTGATACTTCAGGATCATAAATAATCATTTGACTAGGATAGTTCCTTAAACTGATATCTGTTGTACTTTCTTTTCTCCATTGTCTCCATTCAATAAGAGTAGGATCTTTTCCACTAAGAATTGAATACTCTTGCAACGTTCTTTTCCAATTGGACTCTTCGTGAAGCCATCTAGCTCGATCGTGAAGTTCGTTAGATATTTCCGATTGGGTCGTCCTTAACGCTTTATTTCGAATTAATACCAAATCTAAAGCTTCCTTAAAATTGGTAATTTCTGATTCGGTAGGTTCTAACGAATCTAAAGATTCCTGGTCGTCTAATTGCTCGTCGTCATAAAAGTTAATCGAAAGACTAGTTTTCTTACTGATGACACTGAATTGTCGTGAATCTGCAGCACGGTAGCAGGTAACAAGAGAACTCTTACGGTGTTTTAAAGTTGAATTAGCACTCAGCGTGTTATAATAAGCGCGAGCAACCCTACTTAATATATCCATATCACAATTAAAACGATACCATAAGCTTAAAGTTCCGTACACAACTGCAATTCCAGTATTACTTAGCAGAAGAGCTTTATCCGCATCGCAGAGTTCGATAAGCGCATCTATATTATTGCAAGGATAATCTAAAGCATCGAATAGTTTTAATTCACCTCTGGCTAAGTACTTTTCTTTTTTCGAAGTCCACGTGTATAACTCGATGTACAAATTTTGCGATGAAAAATAATCCAATAAATTTGTATTTACATTAATTTTATATATTACCGACGATTCAACAATATACGATTCTAAATTTTGGTCGGATAACAGTATATCAGTTTTGTCAAATGTTAAAAACTTCCAAGAAATTTGAATATTTGGAATGTCGTTTTTAAATTCTTCCTTGATTCGTTGCGTGCCTGTATCAGAAAGACTTACTTCTTTTATGTGTATTTCGAAACTGCCTTGGCTGGAACCCAAACGAAGAGTGTTTTCTGTTGCGGTCCCGATATCAATGTTGTCAGAATTAAATACAGTCGATAATCTATCAGATTTTAGAGATTCTCTTTGTTGGATTTTTACACTCGAGATTGCGGTCCATCTTTTGTTGATATCTTTGGATAAAATTCCGGGACATACTACCGATTTTGGTGAGATTATGTAATTATTATCTGAATTGCGCACTCCGGCTGCATCAGATCGTGATGCTCTTTTTGAATTATTCATAAAATAATCTATAGAGTAAAATAAAAAAAATTATACTGTAAATTTTGACATGTTATGTCAGTGCAATGTAAATAATTTAAAAACATTGAAATAATACCTATTTCTTTATTAATGATTAAATCAATACGTATATACACAAGTAGTTTATTATTATAATCTTCTTTCTTGAACTTTGGAAAGGAAAAATTACAACTTCAACAAAAAAGCAAATCGTAAATATTTAATACAGCACATGTCGTTTTTCCTTTAAGTTTAGTTTGCTTGACAAATCCATCATAGGTACGGCACGGTAAGTGGAGGATAATGGTGAGCGTGGTGAATATTTGATAGCGGGACTCCCCCGGGGAACTCATTAGTGGGGGCGCTTTCGCGGACTGCCGTGATTCCCACATTGAGTTACTTTCATGATTGGTTAACATAGGTAGTGTAATGGCGTTTAAATATCTTATAAACTTATGTCAGTAAGTTTTTACCAAAGCAAATGCACTACAAAATGTAGACCTAATATTTATAGGTCATTACTATTTTTTGTACAAATTTAATTGAAGTTTTAATAGATAATTTAAGCAAAGAAAAGTATTCCATTGTAGGATTTGTATAAAGAAATAGTTAAGTATCTACTAACGAATAAAGTAGAAGATGATCGTTTAAGTCTATAAATTATTTATTGCTCTAAATTTTATGTATTTAAATATAATTACAGTTTGACACCTTCGTAATTTACCTACTGCTAATTGTCCACAAGCATCTAATAATCGGAATGTAGATCTTGGTTTAGTTTACGTAATTGACCAATTATTATAAATTAAAAACGTGTTCGATAATTTGTAAAAACAATTTGAAATAGTTGCGTGACAAACGAATGGTGGTCCTTCTATTAGCTTATTAAATAATCTAAGAAAGTAATACAAAAATATCCAAGTGTTGGTTCATAAAGTAGTATGCGTGTTTGGTATGAGGACAATTTTACCATGTAATTTAAAGTTATTATACGGCAGTCATTTTTTGAAATATCTTATTTTATATTTCATGACGCACGCACGTCATTTCAATAAATGGGAAGCGGTTGTATTTGTCATCGACGAAAAATATTCAACATCTGATAGAAAATGCTTAACAGAAAGTATAATATAAACGATTGAATATGTATGATTAATGACTTTTCGTGATGGATATATAACATCGCAAACAAAATGCATACTATACTATAATGTCTTGGAATATAAATACTTTTCTGGCATGATGATAATGTTATTTTATATATATTTTACTTAAAAAGAAACTATATAAACAATTAATTTATTATTAATATTATTATTATTATTATTATTTGTCTTGTAGATTGTAATTTTTTAATTTTCTCTTTTCGTCCTTACCGATTACCTACTCATTACAATTGTTTTTAAAATAATGTTAGTGATGTAATGGAAACGTATAGAGTAGTTGAGTATTTCTTCTAGATATTATACTTCAATATATACTCAAACCAACCAAGAATAACTTACATTAATTCAGTTTAGCCGCTCCGCTTGATTTCTTCGATACCTAATAGACCAGAAAAATATTATCTAACAATATAAAAATAATTGCAAAAGATTGGTTTCTTATTCCGGCATTACAGTTAGTAAGTACTTGTATAAATTAGTGTATAATTTTTATATTGACAAAAATTCCAATAATCTAAGTTGCGCTGAAACAACCATTATCATTTTTTACTATTCACACTTATCCGATCTTGGCCGGACTTAAGACTTATAGCATGTCAAAGTCCAGCCTAGTACAGAGCTAAGGATAATACATGTGATATGCGTGTTTCGAACCCAAATTTTGTGCTCATTAACAGCGGTTAAAATTATAAATTATAATTAAGAGTAACAAAACTTTATAATAAACTATTTGTATTAATATAATTACAATATTAGAGTTAAAAGAATTCAATTAAATAACAATATTCCAATCTTTCGGGAATTCGATGTTCCCTTTTTCAAGTAATTTATTGATAATAAAACAAATAAATAAAAACTAATAATTTAAAACTATTTATATAAATATGAAAATATATCTAATACAACAAATCTATCAGGTTAAATCAAAAATGTTTTAAATATAAAAATACATAAACTAATCAATAATAATATATTCTCCTGTATTGTTCATGATTACCTCCCAACATTCTGGTAGCTTTTCGATTCCACGCCTGAAGAAATTCGGTGGTTTGGAGGTGAAGAAGTCGTCGAGCCAGTTTTCAAGAGCAACGTCGTTATTATATGAGATTTCGCGAAGATTGTTGGATAGAGAGCGGAAAAGATGAAAATCTGATGGAAAAAGATCAGGAGAATAGAGCAAATGTAGTATAACCTCCTAAAGGAGGTCCTGAATAGCTGCTTTTATAATGTTAGCAGTATGCGGATGGACTTTTATCAAAGTCATGTTTACACATTTACATGTTTACACATAATACAGTATATTATATGTTATATTAGCCAGATTATCCAGGTTAATATCCTTCATAAAGTTAAGATCGTAGGTTGATACTATTTAGTATTGCTTTCCCTCTTTCCTTGTGTTTTCACAAAAATAGTTTTTGAATAGTGTTATACAGATTTTAGCAAAGGAAATTCTTAAATATAAAAGTACTCCGACTTGAGTTATTTCTTTCAAATTGGCAATATTTCTGAACAGTTTGATTGTTTGAATACGAACAGTCCAAAGAAGTTTATTACAAATTTGGTTATGAGAACCTTCTTGGTTCAATAATTAATAAGATAATTACACTTACAAAAGGTAAACAAACACTTACACTGGCAATTGTGTCTCTTCCTGCGGAAAGAGTGCCTCATCCGGTTCGATGCCACGCCTCTTTGTTTACATAATTTTGACGTTTGTCAATATCAAATAAATGTTCGCGTAATTATCTCAATAAATATAACTCAACCTCATTATTTTTAGATCGATAAGTTGCTTGTAAATTTTACTCAGGCATCGTTGCATTAAGCAATTGCACTCAAAACAAGTTTTTCGTGCATTGCTATGCAACGATGCCTTCGTATTTACAATACAACTTATCGATCTAAAAATGAGGTCTTGTCATATTACTATTGATAATTACACTTACGAAAGGTAAACAAACACTTACACTGGCAATTGTGTCTCTTCCTGCGGAAAGAGTGCCTCATCCGGTTCGATGCCACGCCTCTTTGTTTACATAATTTTGACGTTTGTCAATTTCAAATAAATGTTCGCGTAATTATCTCAATAAATATAACTCGACCTCATTATTTTTAGATCGATAAGTTGCTTGTAAATTTTACTCAGACATCGTTGCATTAAGCAATTGCACTCAAAACAAGTTTTTCGTGCATTGCTATGCAACGATGCCTTCGTATTTACAATACAACTTATCGATCTAAAAATGAGGTCTTGTTATATTACTATTGATAATTTATTATTGGACGTACAATTCTTTAAATTGTATGTAAAAGATTTATTTTTGTGAAGAATAAAGAGTCTGTTAGCTTCGTTGGTTTGAAAGTTCGCAAAACTGCTTTCGAAACGCAACTAGGCAGTTTGTAAAAATTCAGTCTTGAGAAATTTACTTTGAAAGACCTTTGTGTAGGCGAAATGTGAGGGTGGTCGCTAAAATAAAACACTTGTTTTGTTGCACTATATTTATTGACCGAGAAAATGGGTGTTTAGTATTGCTGCAATCACTGAATCTTTTTGTCATAGATAGGTGTAATTCGAATGACTGCAGGTTGAACACAAATAACTGTTACAATTTATATGAAGATTTTACTTTCATTACAAAAGGGAGGAACGATACGATAGAGCGGTATGAATAGCTCGAGTACTTGGTTGCTACTACTGGTGGTGCGATAAAGATTGTCATGCGTGCAATACAATTTCAGGGATGAACAAAATATAACAGGGGCGTACTAAGTAAATGAAAAGAATAATTGGCGGCAATTTTGAAAATTGTAAACATAATAAGAATTGCATAAAACATATTGCAATTCTAAACAGAGTCCTTAGTAGATTTGAACGTTATCCTAACTTAAATGTAAATTTACTATGGAGACGGATTTTGGAGACTATATTATATGGAGACGGATACTTAGACGGTAAGATGGTGAAATTAGATGGACGAAGATGAAAGACCAAAATTAAGATTGTTTAGTGGAATTTTCATCGTTAAATTTATGTCGAAATAGATACTGGGGTGATCACAAAAAAAAATATAAAAATTACTACTTATTTTTATTTAATAAATTTTTGTGTTTTTTTTTTCGTTTTGATTTTATTAATTATTCTTTCATTTTCTTTCATTTTTTAAGCAACAAGTAGATTGGCTTCAACTTTTTATTTATCTTCATTGATCTGTCAATTTCGGAGAATTTTTTGTAATAAATGCGTGAACAAGCTGTATTTTACTTAAAAACAGAAATATTTTGAGATTTTTTTTCTAAATCCGTATTTTTGTAAACAATTATGTAGACAAGCCGAATTATACTTAAAAACAGTGGCGGATTTATACTTTTGCCGCCTAGGGGCTACTGGCAACTTGCCGCCCTTAGCCCTCCTATATTTATTTTCCTGTACTTTTTACAAATGAAAGGCATTATTTTATTTATTTTAAAATCTTAAATTTTACAAATTAAAAAATACTCTATTATTAATTGACATTAATTGACAAAATTTTTTTTTTATTTTCATTGATTAAGCTAGTTTCAAACATGGTTTGAGTTAGATAGCAATGTTGACCTCCAATGGATCTTTGAAGCGGCTAAAATCTAATGTTTGCTTTTTCAATTTTTTTATTTTGTAATAAATTTTATGATATTATATTGTATTACAGTTTTCTAAATTGCATCGTAAACTAAATTAACCCTGGAACTACACACTGGGGTCTCAGAAACCCTGAGCGTCATAAAAGTTAATGCCA
Source organism: Cantharis rufa (assembly GCA_947369205.1). NCBI lineage: Eukaryota > Metazoa > Arthropoda > Insecta > Coleoptera > Cantharidae > Cantharis > Cantharis rufa. Next base: position 37,399,306 of record OX376303.1, read on the forward strand.
CATGTGCTGTAATGCTTTTTTTTAAATCCATTCTTGTAAATTAGGTTCAAAGTTATCTGAGTAGGTATGAACAATCACATGTGACTTTTAGTCATTGAGCGAATTACAATAATTGAAAATAAAATATTATGGGTATCTTAGACTCCAGTGTGCAGTGTACGTATAATTTTAAAATTCAACATTAAATTAATTTTATGTAATATTAGCTTTATTTATCCTCAAATAAATTTGATTTTCAAATCTTTTGACAAATTTTTAACCACAAAAATTTAACAAAATGTTTTTATTGTTTGGGGAAGCACAGAGCGAAACTGTGCTACGAATTTCAATAGCAATGTTGAGAAGCTTGGCTAAGAGTAGCCAGCTCATTAAATGGCAAATAAAATTTTTTTTGTTAAATATGTTTTTCTCCATAACCTTAAGCTTATGCAATCCATTTAATAAAATTATTTTTTTTATAATGAAATGTTGAGTTGTATTTCACAAAATTTGTCCCATTTTCCAAGTTTTCAATAATATATAATTTGACCAATAAGAACGAAAATTACTATCTAATGTATTCTACGTACTAAGCAGTGTCAGTAAGAGTATAATACTAAAAATATTTTTTGCTTAAATCTATTGTTTACTAAAATATCATAAAAAAAATAATGGGGTCTCTGAAACCTGTGAAACTGTGTGTAGGACATGTTACAAAAAATAAGTGTGCATTTCCAGGGTTAATCTAAAATTTTGTCTATCTTTCACTTTTACTAAGTCGCTCAGTCGTCAAACAAGAACTTCCCACAGTTTAATGAAAAGCGCGGAGTTGGAAAAATTGATACAGTTTATTCCAGTAAGATAATACGAAAAAAGTTGCTGCATTTTTCTATAATTTTATTTTAATTTAATTTATTTTAGAATGAAGCTCCCGGAAACTGAGAATATTAGAACGGCAAAAATGGAAAAGTCGTATAATAAAAAAACGTTTATAAAAATAATTTATTTTATTTTAATGAATTAATTAAAATAGTATCTCTTACCCTGGAGGAAATATTTCTCTGAAAACTCCGAATTAGACTTTTGCAGAGCTTCTCAGAGTTTGTAAGACTTCTGCAGACTTTGTTTCACTTTTTCAGAGAAGTATTTCCATCAGGGTATCCATTAAGTTCTTCACGTGTGCTTTTGGTATTTTTGCAAACATTTTGCACCCCCGAATTTTTCCGCACCGGGTTACAGCTCCTATAACCCCTCCCTCCAAATCCGCCACTGCTTAAAAGCAGGGAATTTTTATACCTAAACTCTTATAAAATAGTATCTTTAAAAAATCAGTTGTTTTTAAAGACTTTTTTAATAAGTGGACTGGGGCTGTTTGACCTACATGTTTATGTCAATTTTTGTTATTTCTTTTTTCTATTGTACATATAAAGAGAAATATATTTTTGAAAAGTCGCTCTGATAACAAAAATAATTATATGATTTTACGTTATTTTTAGTTCAAAATTTTTCAAAATTGCAAATTCAGACAAACGAACTAAAAAAATAATTAAAATAAGCCTATTTATTATAGTCAGTGGAACAGAATAATATCTTCGACGCATATTTAAAAAAATCTACTTTACGTCATCTTCATCGTCGTTACTCTAAATTGTAATTTTAGTAAAAGTTTCTAAATTTAATATAAATAAAAATAAACTTTTACATTGTGTCTTTGTTTCTAACATAATTTTAGCATTTTCACATTTTCACATTTCAACAAGAACAAATTATTAATAATTTAAATATAAAAGACGCTAAGATTTAATATTAAATAAAAACTTAATTCACAATTATTTTGAAAAAATTGGTATGATAATAAAACTAAATGTCAGTTTGTTTAAGTCTGTGTAAAATGACATTTTCTTGACATTAAGTTACTCTGATACGTAACTTGACGTATAGAAGGTATATTCTGTTTATTAGTCGACTAGTTGAACGTAATCTTATAATACCACAGTTGATTATATCTATAATAGTGCTATAATCAAGTTCAAAGTTTGGAAATTGGATTTTGAAAAATTGAAAAAATTTAGAGGAATCTTTTCAAAAAAATTTCGGACAAGTCAACTTAATATTTTTAAATATCATTTTTTTCTACCATTAACATTTTTATATCGTGTTTTTGGAGCTGTGACGTCATCGTAAATTTTTTTGAATATCAATCCTGGTATCAAAGAGTAAGAAAATAAAAAATGAAAAAAATTTATATTATGTTAAGTTTTTTATTTGTAATTATGTTAATATGTTTAATAATTTATTAAGTTTATTTACAAACACACAAAATAAGTGCTTTAAACCTTGTAGCTAAATTGTATTTACTTCTCAAAGTTAAAAGTTTCATTAAATAAATTTCTAGACTTCATGAAAGACCATATAAAATTTCATATCCAGAATAAGACTGCTGATAGGTAATTGACTTGGACATTAAGCTATTTTTTATACTTCAAAATTAGCGTTGAAAAACTGCCAAGTTTAATCAAAGACAATTTCGCCGGAAGTTTTGTTAAAAAAAATTGAGTCCTAAGTACCTGAAGAACTTTTGTATATTGAAGTTTTCACAAATATAGCATTATAAATGGCAAATCTAGGTTGATCTAAACAGATCCCAATAAATACTTTTAGTGGCAATGTTTGTTTGCCGACAATAGCTGCTAGCGCTATTTGAAAGTTAAAAATGACCAATATGTTTTCTAGATTGAGAAAAAACTAAGAGTCTCCTAAACTACTAAACTAACTAAGGTAATATCAAATAATAAAAAAATCATTATTTGTGCTTAATTCAACAAATATAATTGAATCATATTTCTGAATATGACATTTGACTTTTCTGTATTTATAAATTGTGAGTTATAGCCTTTTTTATTCATATCAATCGAGTGAGAAAGACTGTAGAAAGCAATGGTCTGGATTGTAATTTTTGCTGAGAATTAGAATTAGTTAGAAAACCTTTTTTTACCTCTCTAAAATAATAGCGGAAAATTTCAGTATTATTACATATTCTGTAAATTTTGACAAACCCCTCTACATTCCATATTCATATTTGCAATAAACAAATGTTACTTATTTCCAAACTCCATTTGATATGAATTACGTTAATTATTTATACAAAAAGTTTAGACATCGAAACAAGAGATTTAAAATGAAAAAAGGGATAATGGGTTAACTGGGTAGCAATCAAACAAACTACATATTGTAATTCGACGTTTCGGTCGCTTTATGCAACCATTATCAAGACTGCTGTCATAAAGAAAGCCTATAATTTACAAAATTCCTTACATACTTGAATGTATCGATTAAATTCCTTACAGCTGAAAATCACTCACCGAAAATAAATAAAGGTGTTGGATCGTTTAATCTACATAATTACGGACACGGACAACTCGGCTCTGGACAACTCGGCACCGGACAACTCGGCACCGGACAACTCGGCACCGGACAACTCGGCACCGGGAAAACTCGGCACCGGGAAAACTCGGCACTGGACAACTCGGCACCGGGCCAACTTGGCACCGAAACTAGCGTGTTCCGTCTTACGAAACTTTTCCACTCTTTCATTACGTATCCATGACACCTTTAACTATCATGACACCATCATCACACGAAAACGAAAACGTTATGAGGACGCAGATGAAGTTTCGAACTATGAGCCAGCAAATATGTGGGAGTATTTGCGTGGTTTATCCCACAATTATGATATGGATTAATTAATAAATATGTAATTTTTTTAAATAAAGACTTAACTTTTTTAATTTAAAATTTTTTGTGATAACAATAAGAGGTTATCGATACGTAATGGAAGAGTGGGTTACCTTAGTAACGATTTCTGATGAAAGGTGGTAGGTTTTCCAAAAATGTGACGGAACCTTTGCTACCTTTAAAAATTGACATAAAATAAAAATAATAACAATTATTGATAATTATTAAAATATTAATCCCAAATAAACTTGGATGAAAAATAACACAATTCACAAACAAATTGATCAACTACAACGTCCAAATATAAATAAAAAATTTGTAAGTTTTCTGAAGATCGCTAATTCAATAATGTATAATGTGCATGTTATCATTGTTGATAATAATTCTTGTTGAAATTTAAAATTTTTAAAGTGAATTAACATGCCACCGTTTGAAAATTATTACAAATCAATTTAAATCCCATTATAGCAAAATTGAACCGTAACACCGTAGTCTCGGTGGCGAGATGTCCGGTGCCGAGTTGTCCAGTGCCGATATGTACGGTGCCGAGTTGGCTCGGTGCCGAGTTGTCCGGTGCCGAGTTGTCCGGTGCCGAGTTGTCCAGTGCCGAGATGTACGGTGCCGAGTTGGCCCGGTGCCGAGTTGTCCGGTGCCGAGTTTTCCCGGTGCCGAGTTGTCCGGTGCCGGGTTGTCCGGTGCCGAGTTGTCCGGTGCCGAGTTGTCCGGTGCCGAGTTGTCCAGAGCCGAGTTGTCGCGTACCGACATAATTATGCTGGGAGCTGGTGAGGGTAGGTCACTGACGAGACCGAGATTTCTTGATTCGTTATTACAAAAGATTTAATACAACATTTTAATAGCAATAGTAATTCCTATATTGCACGATGTCTCTTAGTTACAATTGTATAAATACATGACACAAAATCTTTACTACAACCATAATATAAAATTATTACAAGGTAGTTTTTTTAGTGTAATTAATTAATGTGAAGTGAAACTTTTAGTTCTAGTCATCAATATAATAAATTGTTTGTCTCATATTCTAGAATTTAAAATACATGAGTATCCTGTCGTGTTCCAAAATCATTTTTTTTAATTTTTAAGTTTAAAATTTTATTCTGTTGAATTTAAATTTGTACTTTAATTGTTTTTAAATTTAAATATAATTCTTTTGTAAAAAATTCTGTAGTTTTTAAATATTTGAATAACTGTTCGCGTCAACAATTTTGTGTGGTCACAAAAATTTGTTAACAAGTTTGTTTTTTGCCAGGTCCGTCAAAGTGGACAGACGCTATTGCGACTGTCTCTGACTGAATTTGCGTCTCAATTTTGGGATTTATTTGTCCCCTTTTGGACATAGTTTGACATAGATTGAATTGTTTGTGTGGTAGTTATCTTTGGATTGGGGTCAATTGAATTAAATTAAAATAGGAGATTTTAAATTAAAATTAAAAAATTGGAATAAAAATAATTGTAACTATTAATTTGGATAAATTCTAAGTTGAAAGTTGAGGGCAACAGAAAATGCATTCGATATTGGACGTGTGGTATTGTTATCCCCACATTGGATTTTTAAAAATGTACTTAATAATTTCGAATTGTTTTTTTTTAATTTGGGAACTGGATTAATAAAATTTGGAATTTTTTTTTGGTTTTATAGAGTCTCTTGCTACAAAAATGAACGGCGCGGCTCGCGGGCGAAATAACATTTTCTGTAAAATTATTTATTTTATATTTTGGGGCTATATAGGGTCATTATAATACATACGTACCTATGAGCTTATAAATACTTTTACAGACACTTCTATCGACTATATGTAGGGGGGGGGGAGGGGTTCCCGGGTATGACACGGTTTTTGAGCAAAAAATTTACCTCATTCAGGTAAATTTTAATAAAATAAAAAAAAATCAAATCAGGTGTTCTATATATCGTTGGAAAGGCAATGAAATTACGCAACTTGGGAAAGTTTAGTAATTGCATTAACACACAAAATTTTACGTTATAACAATTTTTTTTATTTGTACCTAGATATGAGACATCCAAAAAATCCACAAAAATTGTAAAATTATGAAGTAGAAACAACATATCTATTTGAAAATATTGATTTATTAATTTTTAAGGCCTTCAGTGGCTAATAAAAAAAAATAACAATTTCAATAAAACAGTTTCCTCTTCACGAACGTCTGCTATAGCAACGTTTGCAAGTGAAGAAGCCTACACGTATATCTGCATAACTGCTTTAGATGAACCGACCGTCTTCATGTGCAAGCGCAATTTGTGCTCCTTCTTGGGCAAAAACTTCAAAGAAATGATAAAAAAATCATCTTCATCGGATGGTGGTGATGGTTTTACATTGGAACGCTTAGTTGATGGTGTAGCAACTTCAAACAAATGATACAAAAATCATCTTCATCCGATGGTGGTGATGTTTTTATCTTGGAACGCTTAGTTGGTGGTGTTGTCTTCTTCAGGTTTGCATTCTTTGTCGCTACTTTCGTCTTCAGAACAGAAATGTTTTCTGGAGAAATCGGCTCTCTAATCTCCATCGCCTTTCGGCCACGTTTCGACTTTTTTTTAGGCCAGCGACTTGCAATAGGCTAATTTCATCCAAAATCATGGAAAAACTGGCCCATGACAAATGAAATATTTGGTAGCAGCCAGATCGGCCATATTGACATTGCACGATGAAACTAATAATTGACTGTTTCATATCTGGTGCTGTTAGAGCACATTTTCTTTTAGTGGTATAACAAAGCGGCCTAAGGAGAACCTGCACTTGTTTTTCGATTTGAATAGTTTTTTTAGTGGGATTAGAATTAGATATCAAACTGTAGATAGCAAACAACTGTAGAAATTATACTCACCTCAATATTAGCGGTGGTTTCCTTTATTTTTTGTATTTATATTAGTTTCGTAAGTAATAACTGTACTCTTCACAGGAGTAGCTGAGTGTGCGTTTTGCACTAGAGTTTTGACATTTTTGTCAAAGATTATCTTAGTTAGTTTATTCGATGGATCGCTCCAGAAGACTAATTTGAAAATAAACCATGGTGTTTTATTTACATCAAATAATCAGATACGATGATTATTATCAAACTTGTAAAATATCACAAACGCGTGTTAATAGAGTTGCCTAACTGACTGTTTTTGGATACAATATTGTAAGCTATCCGAATTATTAAAGCACTTTATATTTCTTGTATTAAACTGTGGACCCCTCGTACTTCTTGATACTATGTACCTACTGTTACGTTGTAAGATGCTTACTGCGGACATAGGAAGTAAGAAGAAAATAATGGCACCAGCTGTTTGAAAACTCGAATGTGTATACAAGCAATGATAACCGATTGAAGTGTAGATTTAGGTATTCAAAGAAAAGCTAACATAGAAAAGTTTTCTAAAAGGAAACTACTAAGTCCACCACTGAATGTAAACATAAACTTCTTGATATCAGAAAAATTCTTGTAATACTATTAAAACTTTAAAGTAATTTAAATAAAAGTATCAAGGTTTAAAATCAATTATAAATTTGTTATTGATGTATTAAATTGCAAGTATAATAAACTGGACAATGCACGTATTTAGTAAAATAATTTCAAATGTTATAAAACAACATGACGCATTGAGTATTCTCAGCTATTATATTATCATAGGGGTTTTATTTCTTAGTGATTTATGCATTTACACAGCAATAAATATCTTGCGAGTGTATGTGAAATATTTAAAATATACAGTTTATTTGACTTAAGTACCAACGTTTATGATGTATGTATGTACATAATATGTTTGTATCTATTTACCTCGAAAAATTGTAACATAATCAAAAATATGTATGGCAATCGTGCCCTAAAAATATAAGTTTAATCTGCACCACTATTTATGGATGGAGGTGTTCGAAATGTATTCAATTTTTGAATTTTATTTCTTACCAAAAAACTGCTTAACTTCCACATCACGATTCAAACAATTCAATACATATAAATGAGATTCTAACTCTGTTTCAATTGCCTGGATATTAAATATTAATCATCTGCTTCTTGCTAACTGCAACCTGCAAAATAATGACTAGGTAACTAAGTACAATTTTAAACCTACACAAATTTTTGTATTTTGTATAATTATTTATATTATTATTTTTGAGCATTTAAACATTTTTATTGCCACAGATTTTGGTTTGAAAATCTATTTGTTTGTAGGTATATTATTACTTACTAGAACGTGTAGGTTATAGAAAAATTATTTAGAAAATGAAATTTATGAATTATCACTTCGAGGATTTGTTGTGAAGCTAATCGAAATTGCGTAGGGGCGTAGGGGGAACAGCTACAAGATGCAGAAAGTATAATCTAGCCGGTTCATGGTACTTCCATCCTTATTATAATCCTCCTCGTTATGTATCTCGAGTCAGTTTTTAAAATACCTCATTTAATTTTTTAAAAGTACAGAAAACATATTATTGAACATATAATAATTATTTTAACGTTTTGTTTAGTTTTTTTTTAAAATTATTATTATTTGTATCAACAAATTTAAACTATTTTGTTTATCTAAACTGATCATTACAAGCTGTTGTAATTTAAAGCAACTCAATTTTACAAATAAGGTGGATTAATAGACAAGAATCAAAATGTAAGGAAGCATTTATGGAGTAATTTTACTCTTCGTGTATAAATTATCCTCCAAATTAGCTTCCTTAAAGAGAACGGGGTGCATTATAAGCAATTCACCATTAATACAATAACGTTATCTAAAAAAATCTAAAATAATAGTTTATTATTAGATAATAGTACAGTATAAATTTATAGGGTTATTATATGCAAAATAATTGGAAGAAAATGTATAGTATATAATATTAGGGAACGACTAAATTGCCAACCTTTTCAATTAACGATGTAAACAAGCGTCCGTTTTGATGGTTTATTCTTGCTCGATTTTCTTGAAGGTGTTTTATCAAAATTGCAATTAAACATGTCTGGTTGATTAAGTTATAATTGTATTTTAACGACTTCAAACCGAGCGATTATTGGCCATTTCCGCTGCGGATCTTTAATATTAAATGTAATATTAAGAACTAAATCTGATTATACTTCGTAATTGACTGGAAATGATATTCTTTTAAATTGTAATAGGGATTTATTACATTTCTAACTTTTACCGGATTTGTATTATTTTTAGATAAATTATATTTAACTTTGAATTTAATTACTGGAAAATTAAAAAATGCGTTGTATTATTATTTACATAATGTTATATCCTTCACACTTCCTACGAGAGAAATTTATGTTTCTTTTTCAACTTTAATAAGTTCCTAATTTTTTCTAAGCTTCTGTAATTAAATGTTAATATTTTGATGTAAACTCCCGCTAATCTTTTAGCCACGATGCGTTTATAAATCCGTCACTCAGTCCCCAAAGACTAAAAAAACAAGGGATTCTCGTGACTCCCACTCTTAAAAGCATTGTAATCTAATACCATACAATATGTTTCCTTCGCTGGATTTCACGTAAAAATATTTAATGAATCAATCAACTGCTATCTCATAAGATTGACATCTAATTTTTCAGCAGATTTTATTAAATTTATGTAAAATTTTGAAATTGAACAACGCACCCAGGTTCGTATATATATATAATATATATATGCATGTTTCACCTTGCGTTGCTGGCGTAAATGTGCCTAAATATTAAATCTCATTGTTATGAAAAATACGGCGTGCTTGGGAAATGGCGGACATTATTTTTATATTTTGACTCCCCTGTTTTTGTTCCCTTGATCCTTAATTCGGTTTCCACCCCTCCGACAGGCGGCCACCCACTTATTGCTATTCCATCTATGACTGCGGGCGTCGCACATTGGAGCTGATCGATAACTCTCCCTATTCTAAACGAGATTCCAACCTAAGCCCCATTCGCGATATTCAGACAAGTCCCCGTTCTCGTTGAAATATCATTCTAGTAATCTGATTGAAGTTATGCCATGTTTGACAGACGAAATATCAAAAAAGATTGAAAAATTTTGCATATTATCTATTTCGTATTCGCGGTAGAAATATAACGTTTTCAGGTTTATCTGTAGAAAACAGATGCCATAATTTAGACACCAATAAGTGTCTAAATTCTATAAGACAGTATACTTACTTACAAAAGAAGAACTTTTTGTTCCTGACAAAAGGTAACACAAATAAAAATCTCAAAGCTTCTATCCAGCGATCATGTTTTGTTAAGCAATCTGTTAATTATTAATAAATTCGAATTTAGAACTTTTTATAAAAGTATCCGAAGGTGGTAAAAAGAATTGCGATAATTATCATCATGCTCGTCACTTATAAAATGGTCATAAGTTTGTTTATTTCACAAGTTAAAATATGTTTCAAAAGTAAAATAACGAACTAAAATTCTAATTAATAAAAAGCGACAAATTTGTACTTAAACGTTTTTAATTAATTAGTTGTCTAACGAGATACCAATTTTTATCCACATAATTTATATTTCAATATTTATATCAATTACATAATTTTTATTCGAGAGATAATTATGTTTTAAATATTTATTTAAAATAGCTGTCTTTCGTGTTTGTTGTTAAATTTCTATAATTATAACTAATACCTGTTCTAATTCAAAATTTACCTCATAGACAAGTTGAGTCAAGTTGGTCGTTGGAGCAATAAATGAAAATTAAACCGCAGTAACGAATAAATTCTCACGGCAAAAACATTAAAAATAGAACAGCTTTAAAATGCTATTTTACATAAACTGTTTATTATGCGACAGATGCTAATTTTTAATTGTAATTAATTAAGTAAAATGTGTTAAGTGACCAAGGTGAAAAACATTGAGGCACTAACTGAAAACTGGCTAGTCACGGTTAGTTTCAATTTAAATTTTTTATAACTAATATTTTTGATGATTATACATTTTTAAACTAAGTAATCCAAAACATAATTTAATTATTTTATATAATATATTGGAGAGCAGCATAAAAGTGCAATTATGTATTTTAGTATTATGAAATTTGCACTTTAATGTTGTCGTAAAGACTAAAATATTTATATGCATATTACAGGATCATTAATATGTTATATAGCAATGTTAAGGAATATCATTTCACCTACTAACTGGCAACTAAAAGTTTTTAAAAATTTAGTATCCACTAGTTTATGTGTTATTGCCAGTAATTAGTAGCCATTATTTACATTAACATACTATAAAACTTTTTAATTAATATTTACTTTAAGTTATGGTTTGAGTTCAACTTCCGTATTCTCTTATATTTATATCAGTATGTATTACAAAGTTAGCATAACATGATGGAACTGTCGGCTTTTTATATTGTTGATAGTTTTACCTTTTAAACAATAACTTTTTTCATGGAGTCACCTGCGTTATTTTAACGACGTTTGCCATAAATTACTATAGCGAAGTTTGTAACTGGCAATTTAATCATTTTTAGATGTTACTAATATTATTACCTACAAACATAAACATTCACAGCAACTATAACTTAGACTTGCACCACGTAACAAATTTTTCTCGACTTTTCAGATTATGAAAAAAGTATTACGGATATAAAAGTCCGATAAAAATGTTTATGAAAACAAATTTTGCAATATCCCAAAAGCTTTAGCTCATCAGCTTCCGGGTTATAACAATCAGTGGTGGATGAAGCTTTTTGGGGATCGAAGTTAAATATATATTACGAGATCTCTTCTAAGTTGTATTATTAAAAAAGATTTTTTTTTCTTCCATAATTTAAGACTTACAACATATTTTTAAAAGTCAAGATAATAGTGTGTAAGATTCGGTAATAGTATAATATTCTTTGATCCTGCTTAATTGATATTTGTTATGTTATGAATTGACTCATCTGCGCGCCTGGAAGGTTTGAATGCTCTAGAACACTTCGTATATAACTTCCAATTAAAACTTTATTAAGACTAACAAAAAGTGGTTTACTTTTAGCGCTGGAACAAGTTGTAATTATTAAAATAATTTAAAAGAAGATGCAAAAAGTCTTGATTAGTGATTGCTCAATGTTATTAGCACCGATTACTATGGGCGTCAACCAATTATCTATTACTTGTTATCGTGACTCGTTCAAACCAAATTGTAAAACCTTTCCGCTAACTCATTAATAAATATGCCCCTGGTTGTATAATAATAGCTTTAAACTTGTCTAAAATGCCGATTTTTGAAAATCTATACAAGAAATAAATTATAATAAGGAATCAACCTAAGCAAGTAAGCCTCAGGTTCTTCCTTTCATCTCATCATTGGAAAAGAAAACTCGCAAACGGTGACATGTCGAGTTAACGACGTATAATTTTATTAAGTATTTATATCGAAATGCTTGCAATGTAATTTGATTATTTAAAAAAAAATAGCAATCAAATTAAAGTAGATTATAGCGACTTGTGCTCTTTTAACTTTTTGTTATTTCAGCAAATTAAAAACGGATTTTATTGATCTGGATGCAAATAGATTTATAGACATAGTTTTCGATTTATAATAAATTGTATTATGTAAAAGTTGAAAACGAAAAAAGTATTTAAGAAAATTATTTACCTATTTCGTTGCAGAAGAATTGAATTAAGACCAATTAAAATTACAAATTGCTCGCAAACTTTTAGTTGAACATTTTGGTGTACGAGTATGTCACGTGTACAAGACGAAACTTCATTTTTAGCTTATTCGGTTGATTTTTATATATTGTAACGATGATTGCGAACATTTTTGATCTTTCGTACTAGTTGATTTGATAAAATGTTTTCGCTTCGAATGCTTAATTGGAAGCTGATTGTCAATGGCACTCCAACTTCCCGGTATTTACAATTTCGACGTTCTATAACTTTAAGAAGTTTTTTTAATTCTATTATATTTAAGATTCTTTATGTATGATTTAAGTAGCACTGCAAACCTGGTATAATGAACAATTTATTTAACAAGTACTTTGTAGTTGTTAGAGCAAACGTTTCAACCCTAAAATTGTATTAAAATTCTCTTTGTATCGTTTATTGCGGATGGAAAGAAAAATATATATTATTAAAAATTGTAATTTTTAATCGTAGGTAAGTAATATTTGCTTTACATACTATAATAAAAACAAAGGGCATCATTAATTTTAAAATTTATTTTTAATATTTTTATGTTATTAGAATCTCTTTGTATTATAGTCGGATATTAATTATATAGACTTGAAATGAGACCGTAACCGCAGTTGTCAGTAGCCTCGAGCTACTCTAATTAATGATCTCGAAGAAAACTGGCATTTTCAGAAATGTACAGTTACCTTATCATTTTAATAATGATAAAGTGAAAAATACAGTAAAACGTTTGAATAAAGCACGTTAATCCCCGACTCTGTATACATAATTTAATTTTATATGGGATTTGAGTTTAATATTTTGATATAAACAAGCTGCTTGCAACCCAGAAACTGTAGCAAATTATACTCCAACTAACTCGACCCGTGTTACACTTTCATTACATTATGTTGTTGAAAATAGAATTAGGAATATGAAACTTCGTTTAACAATTTTGGATTGATCAACCAGTTTTGCGTAACCTTAAAATCGTCAAATAATAACTCAACTTATGTATTATAATTATAGAAATATCCTGAGCTCGATGGTGGAGGGTGCATTTTATTACATTTTTACCATTACTAAACATTTTGGATGCTCCTACGCCATTTTTAATTCATTAATCGCATATACACACATGTTTAACGTAGGACAGGGGTCATGGTAGGGTGCTTTTTATTCTTCAAAACAGAGTTAACTCCCGCACCCTGGTCGCCACGACAACATAAGGGTGTGCGAACGCATGCGTGAATACGCGACGCTAGGCGTCTATTTTTTGATCAGCGTCAAATGGCCGGTAAGAACGATAAGTTAATTTCTTTAATAATACTTAATAAATTCGGTAAGAGCCTACGGAAAATTCGGTTGTCCAAATTAAGTATTTATCCCTTGCAAAAAAAAGTTTATTAATGAAATAAATAAAACCAACATTAGATTAACGTTTTTATTAATTAAATTTGTATCTGCCTATACAATTAATAAAATTATTAGTAGGAAAAATTGGTGAAACGTCAATGCCAAACTTTTCGAGAGGTCATTAACTGAAAACTTTTAATTGTTACCTACTTTTATCCTAGTTATCTAGTTTTAAAAGTTAAAAATAACAAATTTAATTAAATGTAAATTAATGTTCGGTTAGTACATATTATGTAGGCACAAAGGCGCAAAGAGAACGAACGCCGAGATTTAAAAAAAAGAATTGACAATTATTTTTACGTCTGAAAACCTACCGGTATTATTACAATATTTTTAATAATATATTATTATGACGTTTGAAACATTATTATCAATTTTGGATGTTCTTGACAAAGGACGAAATTGTGTATATGATTTAATATTTGAAAGCTTTTTAATTATTTATTTTCTGTAGAAACGACTCAGGGGCATTTGCAATAATATCACAATATCGTATCCGAAAGACTGAACTCCTCTTCTTACCCGAGTGCTCTTCTCATTTCTTTTCGTTTATTTCCTTTCGCTCGACCCCTCACGTATTTGTGGATTTTAAATTTGTGTGTGTTCGCTTTCCACGAGTTTCCAAGGGAACTATGACAGAACCTGGATTTCAACCATTCTAATCTTACCGCCTGCACCCTAATTTCTCTGTCTACTTTAATATATTTGTACCCTACTTATGTTTTAGATTTCAAAACGAAAATAATGAAAATAATTTCTCTCTCTCTAATCGATGTTTCGTTACACTCTTAATAAAAGTATAAAGATAAAAAATGTATATTGTACGGCAGTAGGCGTAATCTTTGGGACGTTATTAAAAAGAAGCATTGTAAATTTTTATTCATTTAAAAAAGGGGTTTCTAAAATTATTATTTACTACCATTAAGCGCTACCACATTACTCTTATAATGCTAAATAATATTGCTGCAGCAATACGGCACAACACAAAGTTCTCAAGAAACACCGTTAGCTTAAAACATCAGCTAGTTTAAATATAATGCATTATGGAAAGTGACAGTATGAAAAATAGTCACATTTGCCAGTGCTTCGGAAAGATAGTGCGGTTGGGGGCAATCTACTGACGTGTTAATCAGAATTAATGAACTTGTGCTAAACCGTCAGCAGTGCTGGGTGAAAAAATAGACATTAAAAATATTACCGCTAAATCTAAACCTTTAGTCAGGATTATTTTATTCCACACGTAAAGTTCTTTTTTTAATATACGTGATCTAAATAAATGACGTCATTTTTTATAAATTAAATTGTAGTCTTGTCGATAAATGTAATGAAATTTTAAAATATCAACGCGACTGCTACCATTATGATAAAAAAATTAGTTATACAAAATCGACCATATTATATAAAATTTGAACGAAAAGTTAAAAATTGATGGAAATTGTATGTAAATTGCAGCATTTCGAGTATTAATGTGGCGTCGATAACGCCAAACGCTAATTGAAACACAATTTATTATAAAGCTGTAGACACTGTTTCCTTCTCACATAGGTAAAACCAACAGTCTTGGGCGCCCTCGCGATACTTGATATCATTAATCACCAGGACTTATAATTAAAATATCATTAACTTCACATCGATTTACATAAAGTACACAACAGGAAATCGCTGAAAGAGAGATAATCAATAGAGGGTGACGCGCTCAGCTGGTAGTTTAATACGGTGACCACCGGTCAGCTGAAGAACTGCAAAAATTGAAACTCTCACCGTAGCAGCACGAATAATACTGGAGCATTGGGCCACATTTATGTTCACGTACATTAATATGTACGCTGTTTTTGTCAGGTTTTTTTGTCGTTTTTTGTTCTTGCTTACATATGGCGCGGCCGGTCCCCGCAAACCCTCGCGGTCCTGACCCGCAATGGGCGCGCATTAATGTGATCTGTATATACACATGTATATCCTGTAGAGCAAGACACAGCCCTTATTTGCATACACGTCTAATATATGCATGCTCACAGCGCTACCAGTCTGCCTTTATTATAACCCTTTCTTTTCTTCGCCCGTTCATCAGAACGACTGGTGACCCGCGTTCCGGAAACGACCCACCAGCTCATTTGCCTATTTAATAAGACCGTTTTGCTACATTAAAAGAGTTACGACGGTTACTAGTTATACAAACTAAAGAATCGGTTTAATAATATAATGTGTATCTGTGGGATTATAAAATTGCTTACCCTACAGTCACACACAAACATTGTATACTCGTACATCTAATATTTCAAATTAATAAATTCGTCCAAGTCAAACCTAAATTAATTTGAAAAATTATAATTCAGATTAGCCGATAACATTATTTAAAGTTTGTAAGTCACACGAAAATGAATTTATTTCTCAGATTAATTTGGCAATTGCATTCCTTAAGACTATCTAATCGATAATTTTCGCAAGAAAATTTTAATATAAATTAGATTTCTAATTGTTCGCCGATGTTACGGCGGGCGTACAGAAATTGCAAGAAAAGGCTTATCGAAGATTAGCGCAAAATGTTGTCACGTCGCAAACCGTGCTCGGTGCTTTAGCCGGATTGTCTTGGTAATCTTTAGATAATGAGCAGCTTTCCTTTGCATTAAATGGTGATGGCGTAATTGTAGAACGTTCCCTATTGTTATGAAGCGCTCATAAAACGCCAAAGTTGTTCATGAAGTGTTCAACAAGTGGTTTAAATATTTTGTTAGTAAATTAACTTTATGAACTTTTTTCAATTAAATTCTGGCATCTGGCTAGACTTTTACCGATGCGATGCCACAACTCGCTAACGGTTGCGTACATCAGCCTTCACAATTCAAACAATAGCAAATCAGCAAAAAATAACTAAAAGGAATACTCACGCATATTTAATTTCGAGGTATAGTTTCAGTGAAACCAGTTGTGCTCCTCTCAATGGGATCTTTAAAAAAAAGAACACATAACAAAGCTGCTTTAATGCGGGGACGGTCCACGGCAAATTCCCATCACCGTACAACCGCCGTATGCAGATTGAGTTTTTTCATTAGACGTCGTGTAAGTGATACCTGAATATATGCAAATTATTTGTATTCAATTTCCTAAGTAATTGTTGCGAATGTTAATTTTTTCTACGACCAGACAATACCTTGTACAGTAAAACTGTATAGATAATTTTGTAACCCTTTTATACCTAGCAAAAATTACGGCATTAAATAAGTGAGATATTAATCGAAATTTTTAATAGAATCCAGAATCTCTTTATAAACATTTAAATTTTTTTTTATTTTTAATCTAAATTATTATAATCGAAAAATAATCGATAAGCAGTAAAAAAGACTAATTAATTCACGACGTTATTATACTATATTACTATTTATCCAAGTTACCTGTTCCTAAAAGCTTAATGTAGGTAAGGATTTAACCTGTCGATACAATAAACCGAACGATCAAAACTATTTCAGTCTATTGATAGACACCTTTTCTATAACAACCTGTTGACACCTGATTTTAAAGGCATTCTATACCTGGATATGGGTAATCCTTCAAACATAATATAGTTAACCTTTAAAGTATTGCAAGTGCCAATTAATTAGCACATTGATTTGAAATAATTAAATAAAAATTCATAATTTGTATACTGTAAATTTGTAAGGAGATTTATAAATCTTCTCACGCTTAATTGACAAATGACTATTGTGTGATGGAATATAATAAGGTAGCACCAGCCGCCTATCTTGTAAGGACGTGCATATATTAACAGGAAGACAGTAGTCGAACCCTTTCAGTTAGTAAAAAACTAAATGCGTTTTTTCTTAAACACATAAATGTGATGAGGTTCCCATGAACAAGCAGCTTGTGAGATATGTCAACGTCTTGTTTTTTTGTTAATAAATTTACCTAAGAATTATAAAACCAATTTTTTTTTAATCAAAGCACTGTTGACGAATAGCAGGCTATATTATAAATCTCTAATTACAAAATCTCTTCGTTCAATTTATTATTATTATTGCTTAGCCTTGAGTTATGAATCTAATTATATTATCGGGCTTTATATTTTAGTTTTATATTGAATTTAATTATTGCAAACTAAAAGAGTAACAAAATTTTAACTACGTACCTCTAGGCTTTCATTGTTTTTTACTGCGAGTTTAATTCTGTGAAACGGTTTTCATTATTTACCAAGTTTTTGTATTATTTCTAATAAGCATTAAAAGTAGAAAAATAATACATTTTTTGTAATTATCTTTTCAATGTGATTATTATTAATTCACACAAATTGTTTGCCATTATTTATAATTAATAAACTTTACTGAAAACTCACTTCGTGCATACAAAATAGTTAAGGGTTAACTATAAAACATCGATATTTGACATTAATAAGGTTGTTTTGTGTTTAGTCGATAGTGCGCTGGCTTTTGAATTAGCAATAACAATGTTTATTAATTGCAAGAAAATAAATGACTTTATTATATGATTAGTATTTTCGTGTTAAATATTAATTACTTCATCAACATTATTAACTGTACTTTAATAAATGATAATTATAGTAGGTACATAGTACCTGTTACTACATAATTCAGCAAGAATTAATTCAAATTAGTTTGTATTTGTGTATACTAGTATCCAGTAATTATTAACTTGTAATAAAGTTACCTATTTAATGAAGTTAATTTAAATTCTACAACTCTACAATTATGTAAAAATTGTTACCACCGCATTCATTAATAAACTAATCAACGACAACATTTTCTAATAAATAAAAACCACATGCTGAACCTATATTATAACTTTTGCACTGCAATTATTATCATTACTTGATTATCACCGTACATATTACTACACAGAAAAAACTCAATTGTACTTAACATTAATAATATTGGTAAAAATTGCGAGAAAGAAAAATTCACAACACACTTGCTATATTCTACAACGCTCTAGAAGACTGCGTTTTATATAATCTATCTAGCTAACGCGTATAAGTAATATCACAATGTAGCAAACATTTTTGCTGCACAACACACACGTCAGATTTATAACACATCTTTTCTATATCTAGGCTTATAATATTATAATTATAGCACAGTAATGATTACTAAATTTAAAGTTTGAACCGAAAACATACACCAAACAAATCTTTTAAGTATTTGTAATATTATAAGCCACTTATCCAAAATCGATACGAAAAAATGTGAAGGATTCTGCTAACATTTTAGCAGATAGATAAGATACAGCAATTTCACTTGTAAAATAATTTATTATTTGACCTTAAAGGTCATTTTAAAAGACTCAGAAGTGGTGTATTCCACAATATAAGCCTTTACCATTTCCTGAAAAAAAATAAGGCCAAAATATCAAATAAAAATTATTAACCAATCAAGCAGCGTATACAACACACATAATGTTTGAGCAATTTTACGTAACACCAATATTTGAACTATTGTTTAATAGGTCAAGTTGGAAAGTAGTGTCCAAATATTGTCAAGTATTCGAGTTCAAAATCTTGAAAGACAAGATTTTCAGGATTCCCACATGCAGCATAAAGCGCTGTTAGTATATTTAGATGTGCAACTTATGATGTGGCGTCTAAACATGCTACACGTAATAATATTAGCAGCATAATAAAATTAGTGCAATTTACGCTCAGAAGCAGCAATATCTCGAAACGTGAACACGCACTGACAGAATTCTTGGTTACACAAGACTGAACATCAGCTTCAACAGACGCACGTAGTTAATACAGCTAAGCATTAAGATTTAAGAAATCACAGATTACGAAAAACATAGAGAACAAAAAAAAATTTTTTTCTTGCAAGATGAGATTCTATAGCAATAGATTTCAATCCAGCTAAATTACTGATATATTTCGAAAACAGAACCAAAACAAGAACTACAGTTGTACCGGCCTAATACTCACTGTTTCTTGTACAGTTTATATTACTTATTTTTTAAATTAATTATGTTTAATCTTCAAGAGAACAATCAAAATGATTTTACCAATTACAATATAATTAGCGAAACGACTTTTGCAAATGCATTAGGTAGTAAACTTTTTTTGTATCTATTTATTTTTTTAAATAAAAAGGATATTTCTATAAAAAGTTCACCCTTTATCCCTAATACTAAAATACATAGTTTGGTAACTAATTTCTTAGTTTCCTGTATCAATTTTCAAACCACACATTAACTCGATGGTCATTTAATAATATAGTCGACGAAAAATAAATTAAAAGCCTCACGCGAGAACACGTTCTTATACGTTGAGCCGTATACTTAAATGTGCGGTTGGAAACAGAAAATGATAAAAATGTCAATGGTTTCGTTTTTATATGTTATTTTAAAGTTAACTACTGCTTGAATAGGTAGCAATAAAAACATAAAAATAAAATCTGTAATTTCCATGGTGTTTCACAAATGCTTCTTAAATTACTTTGCAAAGTTTGTAATGCACTTTTTTATTAACAAAATACAGGGTGTCTTACTTAGACAGAATTTTTCCGTGGCGTATGTTTATTCCTAATCTGACGTAAATTAATCAAAACTCACATTTGAATACAAAATTTCTATTGTTTTAAAATATGATTTTACCTCCAATCAATTAAAAAAAATTGGAGGTATGGTAATTTTTATTAATTTACACCAAATTAATTCGATGAAAACAAAACTTAATTGTATGTTTAGTGTTGACCAATATATTTTGAAATTGTAGTAAATTTTAAACAATATTAAAAAGTTCGCATTATAACAATCAATTAATTATTGAAGTTGAAATGTTGTCAAATGTCTGATAATGTTGTATTATAAGCCTTCGTATGGTAAGACTACTACTAATCCCGTTTCGAAGTGAGGCGATTTGATACTGTCTTAAATATTCTTTTCAAACTGGAGAGGGGCCAACTATTCGGAAATCATCACGTGTGAGATCAAGATCCTAAGGTGTTTTGGAGCCTCCTTTTTTGCCCAATTAGTGTTTTACTACCTTTTTCAAAATATTTGAATTCTTCAAAATTAAAATGCTATATATAGTATGTGAGCATGTGGCACTTTATGAGGTTTTTTACGAGGCAAATTGGTTTGTTCTATAATAGCCATACATTGAAAAAAAAATGGTTCTTCATATTGATGAAAAATTCATAAGTTTCTCATTATTGACGAACAAAATTCATCAATACAATATTTTTTCATTAATACTATGAATTTTTCATCAATATGATAAATTTTGTTCATCAACACAAAAATGATAAAATCTGATGTAATTTTATATTTCGATATAAATAAGCTTAATCATATTATATGTTGAATTTAAATATTAAGTAACCTGCATGTACGAAATTTACACAGAATGTTAATTAAACCTTACTAGGTTTACTAGTAACTAGTTTTGAGTACTAGTTTTAATTTAAATTGGTAATATTTAGGTTTAATTCGTAACTATCAACTTCAATTATGACATTTTTAATTTTGGTTATAAGTAAAATTTTAAGTTGGTAATATTTATAGATATTCTTGAAGTTGACAGTTGCGAATTAAACTTAAATATTACCAACTACAATAATTATAACTAAATTGACAGTTTTAAGTGTCGTTCTCATCCAATTAACGCGACACACCATGGCATAACATAACACAACAAAAAAGTTAAAATACATTAAAACTTACGTGTGTGTTCAAAATGATAAATAACAAGGTTTATGATGATTTATAATTCAAAATGTAATTTCATAGTAAAAGTTAACTTTTATTATGCATACTTTTATATAATTATAAATATAATAGTCCAGCCAAAGCGGAGTTTGAATATAGGGTAACCCAAAAGTTATACCAATTCGATAGCTAAAGGTTCCATTATGAACATATTAAAATGTATCCGCTTAATTTTTCCGGCTTAAGTTGTAATTAATAAAAAAACTATGGAAGATTTACGACTAATCGACTTTAACTCTCCATTTCTGCCAAGTTACTCACTCAATCCGAAAAATAAAATTACCAATTTATAGTACGGAAAATTTACTATCAAATTCAATCGGAAAACATTGTGAGAAATGTACCATTAATTTATTTATAATTTTTTAAGGTAGTTCGTAAACATTAATGTTATTGATCAGGCGCAGGTGCAAAGGCTACGCGATGTGATCATTTGACAGCTTGGCAACAACTATTTTCAATCCACTTTAAAGAATTATAATAAATTAATGGTACATTTCTCATAATGTTTTCCGATTGAATTTGATAGTAAATTTTCCGTGCTATAAATTGGTAATATTATTTTTTGGATTGAGTGAACAACTTTGGCAGAAATAAAGTCGACTAGCCGTACATCTTCGATAGTTTTTTATTAATTACAAATTAAGCCGGAAAAATTAAGCTGAAAGATATATTTTAATATGTTCATAAGGGAACCTTTAGCTATCGATTGGTATAACTTTCATTCCCTGAAACGCAACTTTTGGGTTCAAGTCTAATTTCGTTGGACTATAATAAAAGTTAACTTTAATTACGAAATTGGCCCTTAACTTGATGTTATTTTATGTCTATTATGAATTTTCCAATTATACCAATGAATTAATAGGTAGGTGCTGATAGAAATTACAAAATAGTTATTTATGAATCTTGTCCTGAAAGTGCATCTGTTTGGAATTTGCGTACAAATTCCGCGCTCATACCAAAAAGATGCACTTTCAGAACAAAATTCATAAATAACTATTTTGTGCTAGACTTAAAAGTGATTTAATCTTTTAGTATTTTTTTTGCGCGATTGATCTAAATTTTTGCATATGCCTTCCTACCGATAGTTCACAGTAGCAAGGAATTATCCTACCGATAATTCGCTCGGCTCCGCTAGCGCTCCGTCTCGCAAATGCAAAAATTGCTTGTCAAACAAAGTTTCACTTTTAATCCGAATATGACAATGCACTATTAGTACCCAGGCTATTAGTTGTTCATTTTCAATAATTATTCGTTTTGGTTATCATTTATTGTCGTGGTAAAATAGAGTTTATCCCTGCTGGAAATCTTATATCCACCATGTATTTGATTTTGGTTTTGCGATGACGTTATTTTATCTATCACCTGTTGAAAGATTTGTGGTTGATGAAAATTATGATTTAACTATAAATTGGTCCAAAAAATGGCTAATTGTGTTCTTTTAAATTTTGATTCACGATATTTTGTTTTTTTTTAAATCACAAAATGAATTTTCTATGTGATGAGTTTATACCAAGTGAAATACCAAAAGTAGTTTCAAGTTGGAGAGCCATGTTTCGAAGATTTTTCTTTGTTTTTATACAATCTCTGTTATCCCGCATGCGGATTTCTGTTGCATCTCGATTTCAAACAAATCGTTATTATATGAGAATGATTCAGTGGAGATTAATTGAATTTGTTTTCTCGTTTGATGAGCCTTGGAACTGGCAGGCATATTGATTTTTTAATGAGTATTTTGTGTTCTCTATTATAACCGAAAAACTCTAAAAATCCTCCGGTTAACACAATGCCGGCCGGTAGCTCTGCTGTTTATTTGGAGAGCGAGTCGTAGGTCCCCTAGAATTGGAGTCTGGTAAAAAAACTTGTCTTAAAATTTATAAGGCGCCACTGACTTTATCAGACAAAAATTACGGAAAAACAAGCTGAAAATAAAAATCCTTAAGTCAGAAAGGACATAAAATAATGATTGACCATGAAAATTAAATTTATTCCAACAGAGAACTAGTGTTATATATATCTTGTATTAATGATAACAAAAACGGTTATTACCCAACGCGTCTAATAGCTATTAACCTGTGGGTTTTCAATAATCTTGTACAAGTAAAGTTTTAAAAGAGAAACACTCGGTATTTAAAAAAATTATGTCTGTTAAAACGAACTTAATCCGGTTCAAAACAAAACTATTCCGGTAACAAAAAAATGATTTGCGTTTGATCTTCTTAAAGATGATTTGACAATACATATAAATTCAAATACGTAACCCGTAGCCAAATCGCTTGCGTACGGCACGAAATTTAAGTATACGACCTTCTGTTTTCCTTGAGTTGGTAAAAAGTGATTCAAGCAGGAAACCTCCAATATTGGCATCAAGCAGCAACTGGGAACTAAGATGAACTGTCCTCCGAAAATATGACCCGGTCCAAATTCACAATGCGGCGAACGGACCAAATAAAACGTACGACTTCTGATAGAAAGATAATGAGAACCTAAAAAAATTTGAGAAGTAGACCACTTACTATCAAAACTAGCAACTGAATTACCTGATGTTCGGTTCTCTGGAAATGAAATTAAGGCAACTAAAGTTTTCCAATAAATCTTGAATAAGTTGACTCTACGAAAGTTTGACAGAAAGTGAAGTCTACTTTCTACCCGCTATCGCTTGTTCATGCGCTTGCTCAAAACACAGTTTAATAAGGTCAAATAATAATAATCTACCGAGCGAGTCAAAAATAATTGTTACACTATTTTGTAGACTTATATTCAAGGATAATAGACCAATAGAACAATGAAGTAATGTTATTAATTTCAAAAGGTCCTGAGAAAGTAAAGACATTTGCAGAGTCAAATTGGTGGCATTGCATTCAGGGCGAGTCTTATAGACGCATTTTTGCTGTACAATTAATCTTGGCTGGGCATAACTTCTTTTTGTTGGGTTACCCTCTTCAAGAATACTCGACTATATTTTTTTACATAACTGAATCTACCCTTTAGATCGATGTCAATTCCTCAATTTAGTATTTTTTTTATTTTTTTTTCTAATACGTAAACACTTACGTTAACACTTACGCGTTAGCTTTACTTGATCTTTATGTGTAATATGTTTTATGTTTTGTTCTGACTAGCAAATTAATTATACATTGTCGACCACGTCTTGTTTTTATATCTGTATTAGTACAATAAATAGACTCTTTATTTCTTATTAATTTTATTAGTAGTAACTGGCGTCCACTCAATACCGCATTTCTCCATTTGGCTGAGACGAAATCTGAGTATTTTAAGAACTATTTTTGTTACGAATCAACGATGTTTTTCAAAAGTTCCCAAGAACTGTGTTTTAAGTAACAAGGCTAGCTAACGCGTCAAGTCCATCTGCAGTTAAGCAAGTGGCAGATGTAGATAAATTTGAGCAGTTTATGCTACAATAACTATGTAATGTAACATACATTACATTACATTGTGTACATATTTACATAACATTGTTATCAGTAAACGTATATTCACCTTTCAGTAGTGGTAACCTTTGAGTAAAATCTCCTTACTAGATATATTTACTGAACGCTTTTACCTTAGATCATATATATTACATAGATACAAAGTGCCTTATACCAATGCATTGAAGCTAGTGAATATGATCTTAAGGCTTTTACCTACCTATATGAAGATACAGGGAAGACCTCAACCATTGAGTAAAAGAATTATGTAAAGACATGCAGTATTGGGATTTAACATTAACCAAACGCCACTATACGACAGCAATTGTAACTACTCCATCAAGTATACTTGAGTATACCAAAGTGTCTTTTAACGTATGTTTATAGTGTTTTTTTAAATTAATTTGGACATAGATAAACAAAAAACCAAAAATTTATGTATAAACCAGTTTTCGCATGTTTTCGCAAACATCTATTGTAATATTATAACTCTCCTAATCTTTGCCGTATGAAAATGATAACGTCTGATCCATACTTTGAAAATAAATCATTTTAAAATTGAGTTTTTATTTATTTATTTATTTATTATATACGAGGGGACATTTTTAAGTTCGCGGAATGGGGTATAAGGAAACGTAAATTTTTTTTTTATAATTTTATTTTTCAATATAATCTCCTCGAACATCAATACATTTATTACATCTATGGATTAATTTTTCTAAACCTTTAAAAAAATAATTTTTATTTTTGCTTGTAAAATGCTCGTTTACAGCTACCTGGAGAGCTTCATCGCTGTTGATTTGCCTTCCACGAAGTTCTTTTTTTAAATTTGGGAATAGGTAGTAATCACTAGGTGCCAAATCTGGACTGTAGGGTGGATGAACCATTTCCTCAAAACCGCATGACCTCATTGCACTCATCGCAATTTTTGCCTTGTGAACAGGTGCATTGTCTTGCAATAGAAGTACGCCTTTTGTTAATTTTAATCTTCGTTTTGATTTTATTGCTTCTTTTAATCGATGCAAAACCTCAGCGTAGTATGCACCAGTTATGGTGGCATTTTTCATTTTGTAATCTATTAGAAGAATTCCCGCAGAATCCCAAAAGATTGTTGCCATAACTTTTCCAGCAGAGGGTACAACTTTGAACTTCTTTGGCGGTGGATCACCCTTATAATGCCACTGCATAGATTGCTGTTTCGATTCAGGATCATAAAAATGAACCCAAGTTTCATCTCCTGTGACAATTCGTTCAATAATATCTGTTGGATTATCACCACACAGCGTTAAAAACTCCTTACAACATTCAACTCGATATTCTTTTTGATGCGGTGTGAGCATTCTAGGCACCCATCTCGCGCTGACCTTTGACATACCCAGATGATCTTTTAAAATTTTTAAAGTTGTCGATTCCGATATCTTGAACATTCTTGCAATGTCCTTCACTTTAAGACGGCCATTTTCTCTCACGGCATCATCAACTTTAATGACGATTTCATGTGTTAAAACGTCATTTGGCCTGCCATGACGGTCGTCATCTTCAAGAGACTCTCTGCCTTGCTTAAATAATTTGTGCCACTTATAAATCATGGTTTTACCAGGACAAGTGTCACCATAAACTGCCTCCATTTCATTTTTAATGATTTCAACATTTTTTCCTTGCTTGGTGAGGAATTTAATAACTGCACGTAATTTAATGTTTGACATTTTTATAAATTCTCACACTACCATTTGTCATTTTGTTGATTGCAACCAAACCACTTGACATAAATGCATAAAATTTTTAGTGTATACTTGAAAATTAAAAAGGAAATTGGAAAAAATTTTTTTTTAAAAATGGCCGCCTCTTTGTGTCCCATTCCGCGAACTTAAAAATGTCCCCTAGTACATACGGGCGTTTACCCATTAACAAAATATACAAATTGTATTACATGAGTGCATTACATAACGTACACAATAACCATGTAACATAACACTAACAAAAATACCGCAACAATGAATCAAAAATTTACCAATGACGGTTCTAAAGCTTCGCATCTCTTATAAATTTAATATATTCATCAACACCAGAATTAAATACATCAAAGCCGCTCAAGTACTGATTACCCAATCTCTGCATTCTACGGGAACGGTACGATTCGCCGCGGCACGATTCGCCGCAATTTTTTTATTTTTATCTATTTTTATCCGTTCAGTGACCCCATGTACATACTATTATACCCGTACTAATAGTCATGGATTGATCCGAGTATCGAGATCAATTCTCGAAATGACAGCTGTTGCTTATACGGTCTAAATTTCAGTAATCTCATTGGTAAATTCTAGGATTATTTTGAGTCTCGGATTAAGCCTGATGTTTTCACTAATACTCGATCTTGCGATCAGGCACTTTAGAATCCATTTTAAAGAAATGTATTTTATGCTCAAATCATCGACACTTTCTAGGATTGACCATAAAATAGAAAAATTTCCTAGTTTGAAGCAAGCAATTCAATGTTTTACTATGACATACGAAGAGCAGTCATCATAAAGAGAATTTACCACGTCTTCGTAAATATTTTACTCCGTATAACTTCTTCAAATGCCGGTAGGTACTTAATGATGACCTGATAATAATTTTTTTCAGTTTATCTTAAAATCATTCATGAAGCAATGAATTAGCCATTAAATTTGTAAGAAGTTTACAAATAATATCGTTCCTCAAAGCACCTTTGCAAAATCAAAAAAAAAGTTCTCAGAAACAAACATGCCTATATGTTACATCATAATAGTAGCGCTTAGTTGACGACTTTATTTTATGAAGGGTTTTTAAAGTAGATTACCTCGGTGGTGTGCTATTACCTACCGAGGGAGGACGGCTAGAATCGGTACGTCGTTTCGGCGACCGCAGTTTGGCGAAAGCGATTCGGCAACTTATATTCGATGACGGTCAATTCGGCGACAGAAAATTCGACTAGGTCGATTCTGAACAACAAATTTGAATTTGAACAACAAATTTGAACGTTTGATGAAATCTACCCCTACCAAAGCCTAATTGTATTTTTCGATGATAAGCTTCGGCGTAATTATTAATTCTATCAATTTCTTCCAACGTGCGATAATGTACACAGACCAAAGACACAGACCGGTTTTAAGTACAAGTTCGAGAAAAGCCATAAGCGTCCGTACTAAGGTTTTTTTTGTACTTTAAGATTTTAGATTTAGAAGAATAAATTGAATAAACTAAAAGTATACCTCCCGTCGCCGAAATGCCGGTGCCGAACTGGAATCGCCGAAATGACGGTGTTTGCTCTACTCGGGCTCGGGTATTACCTTTAACTATATTACCTACGTGAAATACTTAAGGAATGAAAAAAATGTAATTGATAACTGATGGAATTCAGAGTACAATTTTTATAAAACACATTTAGTCCAGGCAACGAATGCTCAAAAAATAGTATAGAGGGAAATGTTGGGAACACAATTTTTGACTTCGTAACTTTGTTTGGACTAGTTAGTGGGTGAACATATCAAACAGTCCCCGCCCGTAGCCCTTGAGCCGGGTAGAAGGGGGGTTTGAAGGTTCCATTTTTAGGTTTCTTGCTTATATTTCGGAAACTATGCGTCCTAGTGATATGACTATTCTATACAAAATAAAAGCTGGTTAAATTTGCTGTAAGTTTTATTCAGTCAAGTTTTTCGATATCTTGTTTAGTTTTGAAAGTATTAATAGAAGTATTAATTTATTTATTATTTCAATGTTATTATTTTATTATTTATTTATTATTTATTTATAATATACGGATAAACCAATTGAATTATACAAGTAACAATAGATATAAAATACATAAAGTTAACTAGTAGCAGTTAAATTAGGTTCAAGTGCATTTAATTTCCACATAATGCACTCTTTAAACCTGTGATAGGAGCTGTTGACAATGTCGAAACTTGGAAACTTATTCAGCTTATTCGCTGAGCGACACATTCTGGTGGTGGGGCTATTTAAGCCATAATTCGTACGGTGATGACGGATTTGAAACACATCATCAAGCCTAGTATTACGATAAGCAACACGAAATTTGAAGCGATCTTGAAGAAAACTGCAACTGATTTCCCCGTGCAAGAGGCGATGGACAAAACAGAGCTCGTTTGCTGTTCTTCTGTACTCCAGAGATTTGGTCCTACATTGAATTAGGCTTGCTTCATAGGAGAACTCATCCGCTGCTCTGCCAGATTTGAAGTGGTGGTATTTTAAAAACTTGCGTTCGACACGGTTTATCCTCGAGATATTGACCTGATAGTAAGGAAACCATACGCTTGACCCATATTCAAGTTGCGATCTAACTAGCGAAAAGTAAAGTAGTTTGACGGTGTTAGCCGAGAAGAATCTACTTTGACGACGAATGAAGCCTAATGTACGAAGAGCTTTATTGCATATTATTGTGATGTGACTCTTGAACGATAAACCAGAGTCTAGTCTAATACCCAAATCATCTATTTCGGATACATGTTTTAATTGAGCACCATTTATGTTATAATTAAATGAATCACAATTATGTTTTTTATATAATATTACTGAACATTTATCGAGATTGAGCAATAAATTGTTATTGGTACACCACTGATATAGGTTGTCCAAGTCCAATTGAAGTAGCTTACAGTCGTCATTGGACGCGATTGTTTTGAAGATTTTTAGATCATCGGCGAATAATAAGAATGAACAATACTTAATATAACGACCAATGTCATTGATAAAGAGCAAAAACAAAATAGGTGCGCAGTGGGAACCTTGCGGGACCCCCGAATGTACCAAAATATCCGATGAAAGATAATTTTGAATTCGCACGATTTGAGTCCTATTTATTAGGTAGCTTTCTAACCATTTAATAACTTCAGGTCCGAATCCCAGCGAAGTTAATTTGGCCAGAAGGGCAGAGATAGAGACACGATCAAAGGCCTTAGCAAAATCGGTATATACAGCATCTACATGTTTGTAATCTTCGAAAGCTTCAAAAATTGGAGTGATGAATGATAATAAGTTGGTGGTTGTCGACCGGCCCGGGAAGAACCCGTGTTGATTTTCCACTAAGTATTTATTACTAGCTTGTAATAGTTGTTTGGACACCAGTTTGTCCAGCAACTTAGGAATTGTAGATTGTATCGAAATACCTATATAGTTACTAATATCGCTCCGATTACCTTTTTTGAAAATTGGAGTTATGAAACTCTTTTTCCAGATATTCGGGAAACGACCACTCGATAATGATAGTTCAAACAATTTGAAGATAGGATTAGATAGGGAATACTGACATATTTTCAAGAAATATGCTGGGATTCCATCGGGTCCACTGGACAAACTGCCGGGTAATTCAGAGATGACATTGAAAACTTCTTCAATACTAACTCTAAATGCATCACAGTTAATCTCGTCGAGTTGTTCATAGCTGCAGTTGGCATCATTATTTTTTGAGTAAACTTGCGAAAATTGTTTTGCAAATAAGTCGACACATTCTTTCCCGGAAGAGCTGACGACTTCTTCTAAAAACATACAGGCTGGATAACCTTTAACTTTATTGCAATCATCAATATAGCGCCAGAACGATTTGGGATTAGCAACAATTGAATCTTCAATCTTGTTAATATACTTTTGATGGAGCAAATGGTGAGTTTTCTTAGCTTGGTCACGAAGTACACAAAATTGGTGATAAAGATCTATACTATGAGTTTCCTTAAATTTCTTGTGCATGACTTTTTTTAGGATAATTAAGTTGATCAAATCCTTGGAAAACCATTCCGGATACTTTGACACCATTATTTTCTTACGTGGTACATGGGTGTTGATGATGAGCCCTAATATCTTATAGAAGTGTTCTATGTATTAGAATGTATTAGTGTAATATATTTAAAAAAAGCCTTAAGAGAAATACTTTAAGAATATCTACAATCAGGCCTATTATGTATCACAAACGTTATTATAACAGTGACAGTTATGAAATAAAAAATTGATGAACCGCGTTTTGATCCGAAAATAGAAATATTACTTTCTCTTTCTGACACATGTTAGCTATAATAATGTTTCTCGCTTTACGCTATTTTGAAATTTTATTATAACATAAAGGTTGACCGTTATTTTTAAAGGTTGTGATACATAATTATGTATAGACCTGATTGTCACAGGTCCAATGTCTGACACGACGATAAAATCGACATTCAAAACCATTGGTCATTGCGCAAAAATTCAACCCCAATTCTCAGGTTAAACCTATTTTTAAAGTACTTTGGATTAGTAGTTGTAGTTTAATTTTCACATAATATATTGATTGTGTATAGTTTTAGCAACATACGCATTACGCATATTTTTTCTTTTGGTATAGCCGTAATAATTTGCTAGATAATACGCTTTAATGCAAGATTTAACAGAACTAAACAAAACGTTAAAATAATAAATTTTAACAGTAAAGTAAATAAATACAATACGTAGAAAAATCGTTACTATAAAAACCAAAAAGACGTTAATTATCACATGACAGGATTAAAAATATTTAAAAATGAAATATTTCGGTAAAGGAATAAACATTAAAAAAATAATGAGTAATACGAAATAAGGCCTTATTTCACGGTTGTTGCCGATCGTCAGTCGTACCTAGCTCTAAATTAATTTAAAAAAAAAACTCTAAAAGTTTATTATTTTAACGTTTTGTTTAGTTCTGTTAAATCTTGCATTTTACAAATACATACTAATATACCACAACATCTACTTGAAATTCT
This sequence comes from Cantharis rufa, assembly GCA_947369205.1. Lineage (NCBI taxonomy): Eukaryota > Metazoa > Arthropoda > Insecta > Coleoptera > Cantharidae > Cantharis > Cantharis rufa. Next base: position 37,430,893 of record OX376303.1, read on the forward strand.
TTTTGAGTTTATTTTCTAATACGCTTTAAGGTGGAATTTGCGAAGTTGTATCTGAAGTCGCCAGATTTTCAGAAAGCATCAGCGGTCTTTGCAGATCCTTCCTCCACCACCGCCCAAGTACAAAAGGCAGGTGAAACTTGCATCTTAAGGTGGTATGGGGCTCCAGAGAAAGAGGTTTCCCTCAATGTCTACAGATTCAAGTCATTCTTGAAATCGGTAGCCACCATCACGCCTGATATTTCTTATCTTCCTCCACCGCGGGAGCAGTAAAACAACATTCCCTCCGAACATTCCGCCAAGTACAGCTGAGGTTGGGAATTAACCTGACTCCTCAGATGTATGGGTGGAAGATTGAAAAAAACTGCCTGATCTCAGTACACAGTGAGTTAGCAGCTGCACCGGAGGATATCCTCAAAATGATTTTCTGCCGATGCACAAAAGACTGTGCCAACGCAAAGTGTGGCTACAAAAAAGCAAGCCTCAAATGTTCCCCAGCATTCTAAAATTGCCAGAGAAACTGCCTGAATGGTGACCCTCGAGTTGACTCCGAAGATGAAGAAGAAGGTCCGATGGAGAAGATATTAGAGAAAAAGATGATGAGAACGAAGAGAAGGATGAAGGTTCTTCTCATCTCAAGAGAACAAGAAATTGACTCAATGGTACTTACTGTTGTAATTTTTTATATTAATTTTTTATGGCTTTTTTTATGACTTAATTTTAATTTAAAAAGTTAATTTTTTATCACTTTTCTATGTCAATAAACTTCTTTTTCATTTAATGGTTGTAATTTATAAAACTATCTCAATGCATTATAGACACATATATGCACAACCATGGTCATAATAACATATTTTTCCATTAAAATGGTCTAGATCTTCTTTAATTAAGTGTGAGGGACCTGGTCAGCGTGCCCACAAGTTTATATTCTAAAATGAGTATCTGTGCTATTTAGACGTCCAGCACGCACTATGTGTACATACTTCGGCCAATACGTTGATTGGGAATGGTGAGAACGTGAGTTGTCGCAAAACTTCAGATTTCACGCTCAACACTGAAATTGCTTTAACATTTGAAGAAAACTAAATTAAATAGTAATATAATACATACTACTAGCAGGTCAGATGGCCTGCCGGCTGCCTTGACCTCCTAATATTTGAATGACCTGGAAACTCCTTTTTGCACATGATTATTTATTATAATTAATTTTTTTTTCTAACCAATCCGAACTGTAGTTCAAATCGAAATGTAGTTTCTCCGATTTTGAAAGAAAAAATTGACGATAGAGAAATCGCACCGAATATATACATAATCGGTGCGATTTTCTAAAAAAGTTGTTAACGCAGTTGTTATGTAACAACTGAAAAATAACAACTATACTTAACAACTTTCTTAACAACTTTAAATATTTTGCTATTTCCTAATATACAATATAGCAACGTTGTTATAAAAATTATTTTATAACGATCGTTGTTAAATCTGAACAATGAAGTATGTCGTAACTTATAAATTTTGTTTTCTTAACCTAGAAATAATTTATTTGTGTTATATACGTTTAATAATAACTAATTAGCGACATGGATAAATCCATAAAAGGTCAAGTTCGATCCCAAAAATGCTCTTTAAATCAATATAATTTAAAGGTGCATTATATTTTCAACAATAAAATAATGGTGGAAAAAACTTGCCAAAAGGAAAAAGACGATTTACAAGAAAAATTGAAAGAATTGACTTCGATTTTAAACACCAAAAAGGGCGCTACGAAGAGTAAGCTGTATATTTTTATTATACAGCAGCGCTATACCCAGGATGGATTTTGGCCGGGCTAACCACTTCATTTTATGAAGGATTTTCAAGGCAGATTACTTCGGTGGTTTACCATTGACTGCCGAGGGAGGACGGTTAGAATATAGTTCTTTCTTCACTCGGGCTTGAACCATCAGGGCTCTCTGCTTAGTAGTCGACGTACTTAAAAGCATCAGACCTTAACCGCCCTCCTATAAACTTAATAATTATAAATTACATTAACTATATTATGTTGCATTCTTAGGCCTTTGTCGCATATAAATGCAAAGTAAAAAGTAAAGTTAGAAACTACCAACAGTGGATGAATGCAACCGGTGCAGTGGTGGTGTAAATAATGGACTAAATTTGAACGAACTTGAGGAAAAAGTAATGGGATTAGGATGGGTGGGAGATCGGTGACCGTTAGTGGCGATCCTAATTTAACAGCAGCGGGGATAGCTGTTATAAAAGATATTGATTTAAACAATGGTAAATATTTGTTATTAGTTAAACGAAATATAGTTTCTCGCATTGTTTTCGATTTGATAGCTATTTCTTCTGCGCTTGTGGAATGTATGAAATTTTTAAATAAATTGCTTTAATAAAATAATTGGATCAATACAATATTACCTTTGTTCTTGCTCTTCAAAAATATTGAAAAACTCATGTCCATACAATAATATTTCGTGAAAAGCCATAGTCGTTACCGTAAAACACCATAATTTAGTAGTTGCTACGATAGCGACAAATAATAGCAACGAGTCGTTAACTTGAACAACTTTGAATTTTACAAAATAGCATTTTTTGTTATAACAACTGACCTCTCACATAACGACTAAATTTAGTTGTTATGGATAACAACTTTTTTTAGAAAATCGCACCGAATATGTACATACAAATTTTGAGTTTTATATATTAAGACAAGATTCAAGAGAATTTGATGCTCTAAAACCCAATAGTTGGCATTTATTTTTTGATTGCATCATTAAAGAGTTATCCGGTCAAAAAGAACAAAAAATGTGAGGCAAAAATGTTTTTTCCATAATTACAGACTTTCAAGAGCAGCTATCTCGAAAACTATACAAGATATTTAAGGAAAAACTTCATTAAATAAAACTTGTAGCAAATTTAATCAGCTTTAATTTTTTATACAATAGTTATGTTGCTACGACGGATAGTTTCCGAGATATAAGCAAAAAAACCGAAAAAAAATGTGACCTTTAAACCCACCCTTCCCCCTCGGCTCAAGGGCTACAGGCGGGGATTTTTGATATGTTCACTTCCTAAGTAGCCCAAACAAAGTTATGTTCCAAAAATTTACCTCTATACCTTTTCGTTGACTGGACTAATTGTGAGTCGTAAAAGTAAATAATGGAATGTTTACAATCAAAATAAATGGAAAATTTAAAAAGAAGACAGAAAAACCAGACTGGTATTCTGATACACAAACAGCAAATCAACGTATATAAAAAATCAGCCTTGCAGTAACTGAAATTAATAAATTAATAATTATGAAATGTGGCTAAATCGTATTTAATCAAAATGAAAAATTATTAAAATATAAAAGTTATTTGTTAATAACTATACATTATATAAATCGTATTTAGATATAAAATATACAAATTGATAGAAAAAGAAAATTTGGATAAGGCTATTTATTTATTTATAAAGAATACGTTTAAATCAGCAAAGCTGGTTTAAAAATTGAAAATTAATTATAACAATACAACAAAAAACTTATAAAACAAGTTTTTTATTTATTTATATAAGATATATTTTTTTGTTTTTTTTTTCTGATTTTCTGTATTAACCCAATTAATTTATATGTTGCTATACACTCATAATTGATCATTCTAAATGTCTAAATGTCTAAACACTCCTATGTTGACAATGTTAATTGTACATTTTGATACATATTGATATTGATATTGATATTGATATACATATTGATAACCGAATGGTACAAAATTAAACAATTCGTTGGGGTAATTGATAATTCTCTCATTTAGTGAAATGTAGGTGCCATTAGTCTTTAAGATTCTTAACTAAATCTCAATTATAATTTTGAAATCATTTTTGCACAAATATAAATTTCAATTATTTAGATAACTTTAAGGTAAACTTTTAAATTTAATAATAAATAAAGAAAAAAACTACTATATGATTTCAACTTCTTGATATGTGAAAATTGCTATTTTGATTTTAAATTTTAATTTTATTATATTTTGCTTTCTGTATTTTTTATTTTTATTTGTGTACTTATCTATTGTAATCTAGTATTTGCGCCTGAAAATTATTCGGCAATACCTCTTAAAAAAAGACTTTAAGTTTTCTACATGGGATTCGAATCGGAACAGGGGCAATTTTGACACGACTTCTTCAAAAAATTTAATTTCTTTTTTCTATAAAATAAATTTTACCTCTTTTTACCTATTTATTGCAGTTTTATAATTAGTTCAATTTCAGTGCATCTCATCTACTTTACCTCAAGGTTAAAAAACTAAATTTTATAAATAAATAAATAATAGATAAAGTGGTAACTAAAACCCTTTGAGATATACAGCTTTTTACTAAATTTTTAATAAGAATTGATTTAGATTAAAATCGAGCCAAATGCAGATGCACTTATGTCAAAGCTTATTACTTATTAGTTATTAGCATCAGTATTTTTCATCGGCATCTGCAAAAAAACGTTGCACCTAGTAATGTTGTCAAAAACGTTATTCATTTTACTTCGTTTAAATAATGCATGGATTGACAGCACCAGTAATAGACACAATAGTGCAATTTTCTTTTTTTCAAACAAAAATATTCAAATATTTTAGTAAAGAATATTTACGCATAACAATATGCAAAAGGCTTAATTGAATACATAGTAAGATCATCAATCAATGATCATGGAATCAAAAATGACATTTTTATTGATTTTTTTTTAAATGTAGCCAGTAAGATTCAGGATAAATTTACATAGTAAATTACATTACTTAATACAAATAATATTACTGGCGGCGCAGTGACCATTACCGGCAACCATTAATTTTAGTCTAAAATCAAGAGAGTTAATTCTTAAAGACAATTTGTAAGATTTTTTGCTTTAAAATCTAGCTGCAATGGTTAGGTAATTCGCTATGATTACATTTTATATCTTAAACTAGTTATCAAGTAACTCCGTATTACAGTATAATGTATATTTTATGATTTCACCATTATCACCGTATCACACGCTTTTAGTAAATCGTAATAGATCAAACAATGTTCTACAATATTGTTTGTATTAAATCCTATACATAGGTACATGTAATATTACAGATCTGCTTTTCATATAACCATGTCGTACGGTCTACCTAAATGAAGTTATTAGCTTCAAAGTAGTGCAATACACCATAGCCATTAATTTAGAGAACATTTTGGCTATCCATGATATAATGAGATAAGCTTGTAATTTTCTTAATAGTCGACCGACTATACATAAACTACATATGTATATTCGGACCTGAAATCAAGATCGTGGTGCATATAATAATATAATGTTATTATAACAGTATTAAGTGCAATTTTGTTTAAACTATTTGCAACTTGGTAATATCGATTATTAGTGAATTAGCATCAGTTTTATTTTGAAAAAATATTATGGAACTTCTTTTCAATAATACCTTGTGATCAATTAAAAGTGGGGACCTCCCCAATTTGGCAATAGTAAGCAAGAACAATGTCTGGTGATAATTCAGCAGTGTTCATTAACGTCGCGTTGTAACCAAACAACTCCATGATGTCCAACCACCACAAAAATTTGAAACCAAATGGAAGATTTAGTTTACACTTTAGACTAATTTTAACCAAAGTTTAAAAAGTATGATCGGAAGTGGTGTATAATTATGGAGTAAAGTTACTTTACTCTTTGTTGTATAATCTACTATTTATTTTCTAGACAACAACATTTTTATGGAGAGTTTTATCTAATTTATTTGAAATTATGTATTATAAAGATTTTTTTTCAAAGCCCTTAAGAGCTTTTGATTTCGGTTTCAAAAATTAAAAATTTTAATTAAGTCAATAATTATACATTTTAATTTAAAAATATTTTGGTAATAAAAAACAAATAATAAAAATCGTAATTATTTATAAATCATGCATTTTCAATTAATTAATCTACAAGTATTCTGAATTGCAATGCATTAATTACATTGAAAAACAAATTAGCAGTAATTTTATTTATATTAATTTATTCTTTGCGTACATACTTAATACAAATTTTGATCTGCTTCTGGTCTTTTTTCTTGTAATAAATAATCTAATTCACCTGAAAATCACCAGATTAAAATTCCCTCTTAGAAGCCCTAAAGCGATGCAAATAAGCTATCTACAAGAACAACAACGATAATAAAACAATAAGGTGTTAGACCGTTTTTACCATAATACTTAAGTTTAAATCGTACTTAAATGTCACTTTAAATTACAACTAACTCCTGTAACTTAAGCATTTTTTAAACTTAAATAATTAATATTAGCAATTCTGGTGGAAAAAATAATTTTAATTAAATCTACGATTAATATATAAAAATATTACTTACTTACTTACTTAAAATTTCAATTGAAGAAAAATAAAATATTACCTATATATTTACTGTAAACCTATAATAGATATAATAAGCTGAAAATTTTCATCTCAACAAATGAAAATGAAGCTCAACAAATGAAAATCTAAGCTTTTAAATATTAATTTTCACGTTAAACAAAACTAGAAATGCGAAGTCTAATAATTACAATTGCACTTAGATTACTTATTGATCTAATAGTAGATCAGATATAAATGTGCCAGGGTGAAAGTTTCATAAGAGAACTGCAAGTTTGTGACTGTTTCTAGGATGTTGCAATAGATGGATCTGAGTGATACGATGATTCGACACTGATATAAATATTATATTTTTGCAACTTTATTTTGATAATTATTTTATAGTTCTAACAGTTTCGATTTTTAAAATATAAATAATTTTCTTTCCTAATTAAAAGTAGAACATTTAATTTAATTCAATATTCATAATTTAATTATTTTCATCTGCATAAACTTAATTAATTAACCTGACGTACTAGTTACTTATCTGTAAATTATTTGGTCTCACGTTACTGAAATAATTGAATTGTGGTTTGTGGTTAACAATAAAAATATGGTATTAATTAGAAATGATTAAACACCTGAATCTTACAACCCTTGGGGACATACACGACATTGGATCATTAGCTTTGATGTTAATAATATGACTCCTTTTACTCAAAGATGGATTTTATATAAAGCATGTACTGAAAATTGCCATAAAAATTTATTTTATTTTATTTTATATAATGAATTTAAGATATTAACATGAAGATGTGCAATAATTTAATAAGATGGTAAACAAAACCTTACAGCAAAAGCTTTACTCGGAATTAATTATTTATGAAAGTCGTATATATAATTCCGTTCCTGGATTTTGAGTACATATCGTGAACTACTAATGATTGCCCCATTTTCTATTAATTCTAAAGCGGTAATAACCTAATTTCAATTCCCTAATGTCGTTTTCCTTCTTATGGTTCAAATAACTTTAATTAATGTATTTAACCGACTTGGTTAATGAATTGTTATGATGTACCATCTGGTACTATGTACCTATAATTAAATATAAATTTTGTCATTCAAAGTACTTTGGAGTAGATACGTATGCCCAACGAATTGTTCCAATGACATTTTTAGTTTCTTAATTTTTCAGCAAATATTGGAACTAGTATAGTTATATTTAAAATTACTGGAGTAGAACATATTTCTTCGATGTTAAAAAGTTGGAAATTTAATTAAATAGTAGTATATCAATTAAATTTAATATTGAATCATAGAGTACCTTAACTAAAATCGGTTGAAATTCAATTTGTAAAGGTTTCATTAAACCACTAGAATTGAATGTATAGAACTTCGATTAAAATACATGTATTGTTTTCACAAAAAATAATTGAATTTTTAACACTTCGAACACAAAATAAACATAAATAAAAAATTTTAAAATAAGAAGAGTTTGTTCTTATAATTTTCAATTTTTTTTTTACTTGGCGGCATGCTCTATTGGCGCATTTTCAGGAAATATTCGAGAAATATTTACATTGCTTTGTTAACTTTTTATTTATTCATGATGTGTTTTAAAAAAAATTTAAATTGAGTAAAGGCCATTTACTCTGAAAGGCATAACTCCTAATTAAACACAACGTTTCATTAGGATACGAGATATCAAACTTTACTTCTAAGCCCTTATGCTAATTCGGTAAGGTTAGAATAAATTACTATGAAAGGTGCGTAATGTAATTTGCAATGAATTGCATCTACGTAATCGCAGTTATAGTTTGTGAAATGTTAGGTAGGTATACCCATTCAAAAGATTTGATTTACATACGGGTAGGCACTTCATGAAACGACTAACTGGTTAATTTTATATTTAATTTTTCTAACATAGGTGCAGCAATTGTAATTATTTTTTACGTAACTAATTGTCCTAGGCGCAGCTTCTAATTTAAATTATTAATTAGTACACTACTAAAAATGATAAATTGCAATTTATAAAATTATTTACGTAAAATTTTTCTAGAACAACATAAAAAAGAAAAGCGAGTAAAGTTTACCAATTATAAAAACTAATTGAAGTTAAACTAGCGTGGTGACCACGAAGTTAAAAAATTTAAAAACATTACTAATAAAAATTGTTTTAAAGAGCATAAAAGTGTTTTTCCACTTTAAGTATCAATTACTTGAAAAAGTTAAGTAGAGATTTTATGCAAATAACCGTTAAAAGCAATTCACTAGTTACACTATTTACCAAACTTATTTCTAATACCTACTCATTGATTTTTGAAATATCTCCACCGAAATTGAAATTGTAGCAGATTGAAAGTGTCAGAAAAAAATTATAAAATTATTTTTTAATTTATTGGAGATTAGGATTTACGTTCGATGTGATTGACATTTTAAAAATTTTATAAATTTAAGCTCATAATAATCACGCATTTCAAATATTTTGAACATCAAACTTAAATTATTTTCTTTTTATTAAATTAGAAACAAGATATCGACAGCTTCGAAAAAAAATAATTTCATTAGAGAAAATTTTGTTGTCATTTTATTATTTAAAATGTGTACCAGAAACCTTTCAAACGCCTGGTCATACATGCCACCTATATGAGAAACAAAAAAGCTCTTGCCTATTTTTCTCCCAATAAAGCTTCACAATCAATAACGGGTACCTCGAACTATGCACGCGCGTGTGTGCACAGTATACGTTTTCATTTACGCGTGGAATGGTACGGCAATGGCGTCGGAAATCTAAAGGTTGTGTAAAATTCCACACCTTGAAAATTTAACGTTATATGCATTTAAAATCAATTTATAGAAATACTCATTTTAAAATTTCCTTCTGTTGAATACAGCTTTTCAAGCGAAAAGATTAATATTACAATTAAAAAAATATATAGGAATATATTTTTGTCATCGCTTTATTGCTTTCATGACAGTAGTTCGTTCGTTTTTAACTTGATATAAAAAGAAGTAGAAACTGCTTTGAAAATTAATGTTTTTCAAGCAATGTGTGCGATATAAATTGAAATTTTAATAATGTACCTAAATATTTTCAGCGTCTAAAGAATATTGCGTCTATTTCGAGAAATGTTTCGTGAATTCTTTACCTGATATTTCATTTTTACATTTTCTGTTTATTAAAACAATTTTACCTCAACTTTTTAACTACAAAAAATATTGGTATATAACAGTAGATACGTATTTCTTGTTATTCAAAACCATGTATTCCATATTTTGCATAAAATAGTATTTTCTCTCATTAGGACTAAATATTGAACTTATTGTCATGTCGAATTTGTAGAATTGACAGAAAAAGCACATTTTCTCCGAATAAATTATGTTATTATTTCAGATATCGTAAAAATAATACTTTTACTTACATAATGTAGTACTATTTTAGCGCCGACAGATTACAGTGACTTACTTCTTTGCTTACTTATATTACACATTATAGTACTTAATAATACTTCAATTACCACCATCAGAAAAGGAATAAAAAGAAACAAATCGATGAATAATAATTCAAAAAAAATATTTTGTGTTTTAAATATTTGTAAAATATTTTATAAGTACAGTTAAAAAGTAAAAAAACAGCTGTTCCATGTTCTCTAAAACAAATTTCTGTTGTCGATTTTATGTTGAAACAAAACAAAATTGCGATTGGTTTGGTATATTTCCCATCAGGCCCTGCATCCCTACTTAACATTATTCAGGTTTTGCAGAAAATTTTAAATAGTGCAATGTTTTTTTAAGAACCTATAAAAATCATTTCTTCTTTAAAATATTAGAACTTCTAAGGAAGAACAAATCATGTTCGAGAGATCCACAAATTCCAGAGATTTAATTCTTTAATTTATTATGCAAATATCTGAATTTATATAGTAAGTATAATACTAATACGATAATTTACATATTATTATAGTAAGTACAATAAAACTAAGAGTTGTTTACTCGATCTCCAATCACCATATCTCCTATTCTTTACAGATTAATACTACTTCTATTAAGCTCTTCGCTTTTGTAGCTTCGATTAGTTAAAAAGTCGATTAATTACCGAGAATATAATTTTTTTAATAATATTAAAAGTATAATTTTTCTGCTTTAGTTATGTCTGTTTTTCCGTAGCTTTCCAAGTGTATCTTTGCGAATTAGCCAGCAATAATTGTATTATTTATAATTGTATAAATATACAATAAACGAATCACGGATTTAAACGTACGTAAATAATAATTGGTAACCATTTTATTTAAACAAAGGTATAAAAATAATAATAACAAAAATAAATTAATAAATTAATAGTTATTTGTTATATAAGATGATAAATTTCCATTTTGTCGACGAGTGGGAAATATTTTCGCGAATAGATAATTAAATTTATCACCATATTATGTGTAAAATCAATATTTATATGTAATGGATGTTAAGAAAAAAGATTTATAATAAATAAGTATAAAAAGCAAAAAAAATTATTGTTTTTTAATTATTATTAATTGTTTAATATAGCTTACAGTTTTATACGTAAATAATATTTGATTAAATTATTATTTTATATCAATCAATTGATTTATTCCTAACTCGATGCAAAATTAAATATTATTCCTGGAAATGAAAGAGTAGGTACCTACATGAATTTAAAATGTTTTTATAATTCCTATTATGCACTTTTACAAATGCAAATAATAATACATATAGTAATTTGAGATTACATAATACATGCATTTTATGAAAGTCGTGTCTTTTCTTAAATTGTTATGTTATTAACACTTGAACCGCCGGCATTGCATATTGATGGAGTAATTCGTACAGGTAACGTAAATTACAAAATTACGCAAACACTATGTACCGATACAAATTATTTTTTTATTAACATACAACAAAAAAAATAAATAGTTTATTTTATTATTCTTTTATGAAGGTGAGATTTTAACACAAATCAAAAAATTACTTTACTTGTATTAGAAGTTATACGAACTCTGTATACACTTTTAGGAATTTTAAACTCTCAACCAAAACTCCCAAACCGGAAAATATTTATTGTTCAGTAATTTCTAAGCTGTGATTAACTTGGATTTTCGACTTGCTGCGGTTTATAAAAATTATGATTACAAAAATTAAATTAACGTTTTAATAATAAGGAAGTTTCTCAGCTAATACTTTATAAAAATATTTCTATTTCATCATAACTATTATATAAAGTAAGATGTGCCAAGTAAAGATGTAAAGAGACATTATCTTAAAAATATTGTCTTTTGTATAAAATTTTTACAAATGTATCTATCTATTTATGTAATCATACCTAATGTTATAATTATTAAAAACTATATTTTAACATAAAACAATGTCTGTGTCATAAACAAATCTGCATTTTTATGGAGCAATGTTTGTATAACAATGACAAAATTACTTCATTACTTGGTGGACTTTTATTAGCAAAGATAATCACTTCCTGAATAGCAAACTGGTATACACACAGTAAAAACAAAATATAATTATAATTTTTTCAAAATGATCCTCTCGGGCTATTAAGCAATGTTTAACAGTAATAAACTTCCTTACCATTTTAATAAATTTTGAAATACAATTTATACTAAAATTAGTGTTTAGTTACACAGGGATGCCTCGAATAAAAAAAATTAAGAACGCACATATTACAGTATAGTTGTTCTTGACAGAGCTTTAGCTCATCACAAGTTCTGCCCCTCGGCAAAAAAGCAATTTTTGTTATTATTTTATTAAATTACTTTTTCCATCATAACTTTATAAAAGAAATTTGCAAGACTCGTTTAAATTTTAAGTTTTGTTAAATATTTATTTATGATTAATTTTAATATAAGCTAGTGCACACATTTTTGCAAGAAGTAGGAATTAAGTGTTACAGATTTATAAGATACATTTTTGACAAGCTATGGTTAAGTATAAATACATTAATTGAAAATCTCATACGAATACTTTATAATTTGAATGCAAATGGATATAATTATATGTGATATTATAGACGTTATTATGGTAATTATAGGTTTTAATTGCAATAATAAATTTATTTTAAAAATTTAATGATAGCACCTCACATTTACGGAATTCTAAAAAAAATATTTCTGTGTCCCTACTTTAAATAAATAGGACTTTTATGTTTATTAAATCGTTGATGGGAACGTAGTTTTTGTATACAAGCCTTTCAGATCATTCACCCTCGCTTCTCTTCCGGTTTCTTCGGATCAGTCCTATCTAGGATCTATTTGCATACGGGAGATATACAAAAGCCCATTCAAATATTGATGCTTTTCTTTTTTGTTGGTACGTATGAAGAAGTGGGATATAGTGGGTATTACTATAAAATCCCTACGTGTAGATATTTCCCACATGTTGAACAAAATGTAAAAAAATACTTTTAGGCAGCTGTGTTTTAACTGCTTCGTTCAGTACTTTTAATGATTGTTGTAATAAATAGCCCACTTACATATCCGTCACATATGGCTAGTGGTCACTTGAGCTTTGTAAAAATTACTTTAATAGACCATCAGTCGTAGTTGTTAACGTAATACGGTTAATTTTCTTGATTAAACTGACAAACAGTTTTATAAAATGTTGGCTCAACATGTAAATTAAGTGCCATCGATAAATTTAAAAAATTACTTTTTATATTCACTTACTCTTAATCCCTTTCAATGATTACTTGCACGCAAATGTTGAGCGTTTCCTATAAATAAAAGTTATGCACCAGGATAAAATTTATTGGCAAAGAAAACGTATTGCTTTAATTGTATTAATAACTATTTTGCATATTCATTTACGCTGGCATAACGGCCAAAAGCATTTGTGCGATTCGATTGTTCAACAGCACATGCAGATTGGTTCCGGGGCTCAGAGGTGGCAATGAACACGCAAGGAAACAATACATTCATTGTGCGACACCATCAGATTGCCCCTGAACGAATTGTGTACCTGAATATGCAAATCGAATTAGTGCGTGGACACCGACCGCGATAATTACAAAACTTGTAATTTCTTAGGCTATAGTCTTTTCATTCTAGAATATTTGTCACCTGCTTCCCAAGGGTTTCATCCCTTGGCTTTTCTTATATCGTTTTGCATTCAATAAGCAAAACTTCTGCAACACTTTCCCATATACGAACCGAAATTATAATAATATGCAAAGACCGGATAGGTAACTATGCAGGCATGCTTTATGTCGTGAAATAATCATTTTAATATATGCATATGAATGTGTATAAACAGAAGGGTGAGGTGTGACTGACAAGATTTAGAGAAGATCCTAACGTTGTTTTATCAGACCCAGGCATGGAAGCTTTTCCTGCAGTTTTGTAGACCATATGCCACAGTGAGCTGTAACGATATGAAATATTTCGGCCAAGTGCTAAATAATTGTGTTGAAATTTATTAGTTTGTGCTTTAAGTGAAGTTGACAATTTTTAGTTTTGTGAAAATTACCGGAAAAGTTTCAAAAGATACTGTTAACCTTGTTAAACTGTTAACATAACAATGTTGAGCAATTAGCAAATGTAAATAAATATTATTAAAAATTTTTGTAACATTGACACGTGAAAAAAGTTAGATAGGTGTTTTAAAACGACTGAAATTTGAAATTGTAATTAAATTTTAGATTTTTCTCTTTATTAACATTAAATTGTGGTAATAGTTGACATAAAATTTAATTTTAAATAAAATAGCATTCTTCTAGAAATTGTTGGCATTTTTTAAAGGTTTACGTTTTAAAATTTTTAATAAACTAAAATATCAGAACCTCTATTATAAATTAATATAGTAAACTTTATTTTCAAATAAATTAAGTGTTTGGAAAAGATAAACTCGGAAAAACTGAAATGGTAAAACGTTTTCTAAAAAAATTAAAACTTTCATATTAATTAATTCATAATCTATTTATAACGAAGGCAATCGGTAAACATTAATTTATTATTTGACAATATCATAATTTGATCAAAAAGTTACTTTTCATAACTAGTTGCAGTAATAGCTATTGCATTGTTAGTCGATAATGTTAATAAATTTTATATGTTGTTATTTGAATCGAAAGATATATGGAATTATTAACAACTCGTTAAATTATTTGTTGTGTAAATGCAAAATTTTGTAATAATAAAAAATATTAAAATTTTAAGTGAATATTAAATTTAAAAATCTGTTGAGTTCAGACATCTTGACCTACCTTTACAAGTTTTTATGCAAATCCTTCTATTTTAAGTGCCAGGACGATGCTCTGACTTCCCTTCTACTAGATGTTCTCATTAGCCAAAGAATTTTAATTCCCCACTCCCCGTTTCTTCACCTTGACATTGCTTTCCCCTAATTTTCTCGCTCCTCCTGCTTACTAATTAATTCGGTCAGTAGAGCATCGTAGTTTAATTCGCCATCAAGGAAGTTTATATTATTTTTAATTGCAAGTAATAATTAAATGGGAGTTGCTATTTTAGTTGTTTACTTACGCATTCTTCGCATCGTTGAACACAGCTTTCATCCATATTTGTAATTTACGCCACAGTTTAAATAAGTGTAATCGCGCAAATATGAATTAGAGCTTTCGTTAACAAACAAGGAGTTTACAGTAGTAGTAGCGAGAAGTTTCAGAAGAAAAAGCGCATAATTTATATATTTTTTCAAGCGTTATTACCCGCAGACATTAGCGTATCCTCGCTGTTTTACTTTACTTCTATATCAAAGTGATTTTGTGGTAGGTAGTTCATTTTGTGCTCATTATATCAGTCATGTCAACGGCTAAAGCTTTATTTATACCTTCTGGATTTTAATAATATCTCTAATTTATTTTTATTCTAAAACTAAAGAGAGGTTTCGTAAAAAAAATATATTGCATTTAATAAAGGATTTAACTGGCACACACAACTGGCGAAATATAATTTTATTTTATAGTACAACTAACGTTACAGTTGAAAGCCTAAAAGAAACATTTTAAGGAAAAGTGTATTCCCTAGAACTATATTAAGAATTTTAGGAAGTTTTGCATATAAAATGAGTCTCCATTTGAGCTGATCCAAAGTAATGGCTGGCGCCGGTAAGCACATGTGACGCCCTAGCGTTTTGTAATATCCACACGCGCTACCCATCCCCCACAGCGTCGGTCGACAGGCAGGGAGTGAGACGGATGTGCTGTGGGGGTGGGCGCGCGCTCACACTACGGAAAATGGCAAAGAAAGCCATCAAGGGAGTGAACCAGATAGAAAAGGAAAAAACAGGATTGATTGATGAGGATGCCTCCGTGATCAAATTTGTTTTGCTGTATACGTGTCTCTTTCTGTAGCTTCTTGAATCTCGTAGGATTTGGTTCAGCCTTTTACGACGCTGTTCAGTATTCTAGCAAGCAACGTGTTTTCAATATGTAAGCCTTTCATGCTGGAAGCGCAGTGCTTTGGATTGTAATGTAATGTATTGTGCCCTGTTTGATTAATCTGCTCCGAGTACAGAAGTTCGCTTGAAATCTATTGAAAGTCAATGCTACATTATTAGTTTATATAAACGACTGTTTTTCATATTTCACATAAAATCATTTTGTAATATTGTATTATGCAGAAACGGTCACTCTAATGTCGATAATGTCATTAATATAGTACTACAGTTTACATTCTTAGTTGAAAAGCTTTAGAAGAAAAACCGAAAGAATGAAAATATTCGGTACTACTTATTCTCTACAAGCTCAACTTGAAAATTAATTTGAAAACTAAACATGCTTAACATAGGTAAACGTTTAAAATTTTCAATTTCGAGCTAACTTATGTGGATTCAAGAATTTATAACTTAATATTGCCTATCAATGAGCTTTCCAAGTAATTTTCAATACTCGCTTTAAAACTGTCAAGTAATGAGAATATAATTTTCATCTAATTACGTCGAACTTCCTAACAGTTGCATTGCATTTCAAAAATTCAATATTCAGTCGTTTTTGTGAAAAATATAATAATAATTAATAAATTTTAAATTTAACAATGCTTCAATATAATTAAAAAACGTTATGCAGATGTACCTACTATATTTAGTATATTTTGTAGTACAAAGTGTAAGCCGATAGCAAGTAATTTAAAATTATATAGTAAAGTTAGAAAAAGAAGGTAAGAGAAGTGGTTGTGTGGACTGTACTACATCTCATTTTATTATAATATATTTTCTCTGGTGATTTGTGTGCGCGTCTCGAACCCCTCTTCTTAAGCTCCCTCGCTCGCTCGAGCTGATTCGGGAATAATTCCTCATGCATTTTCCCTAGCCTGACTTTATTTCTTCTCGTTTTGCTTCTTTTCTCCAGAGAGCTCAGACTTATTGCCTTCAGAACGAAACATCTTCGCATCCGCAATTCCGTCGCCCGCCTTTCTCCTGCACACACGATGTGTTTCTTCTTATTCCTGTACTTTGATCTAACAAGTCGTGGTTACTGTAGCGTACATTTTATACCCTCATGCTTGTACACTTTCTTTTTGATGACTAGATTTTTCCATTGCACTCCAATATTATTTTAACGTAACCGTTATAATATTGCGATTTTTCAAGTACGCATTCTTATAATGCAATATAAAAAACGAAGGTGTCGATAATGTCATTTCTGAAAGCGGGCCGCTTCAACATTTCGCAAGATTACTTTATTACTGACTTATTAAGAAGTGACGTGAATGTTATTAGCGCCGGTGCGCGCGTTCCAGTACCGTCCGTGATCACGTAAATTAAATTAATTATCATTTCAACAGGTGGTACTAGCTTAAAGAAGTGTGAAAGATAAGTTAAAAGAGAAAAAGTTTTGTGTCTAGATGAGAAGCGGTGGTTAATTGAACAATCTTGTTTCTTTAGTAAAAACAGAATAGCGGAGTTAAATTCAAGTCCACGCCATTTCATTCATTAATTCCGTAATTGATTAAATTTTCAATTGTATTTAAATTCTTTTTTCTTTTGTTCTATTTGTACTTTACCAATGAATTTGAGTTTGACAAATTATTATATTACACGGTTCGCTTAAAACTTGACTTTCGGTTTCTTCAACCAGATAATTTATCTTAACCTTGTAATATTTAATTTAAAGTTCTTTATCATTAGGTCTTTAATAAGCTATCTTCGTGTTGTACTTAAAAGTTTCAAAAAATAATACATATTATTATTATTATTATCGTCGTCGTTATTATTATTACAATAAAAAATGTATAAATTACACTTCAAATTAATATATATTATGAATTCATCGAAGCATTCTAAAATTAACGATTTATTACAATTAACGTTTCCTTCATTCACACACTTTAATTTGGTACCGCAGTAGGTATCAGTAATTAATTTTGACTCTTTTATTAATTTATGGTACCTTTAATGTTACTAATTATGACATCCTAAACAGTAACGAAATTAACACGCGTGTCTATAAATCGTTACTCACCTTAACACAAAGAAGATAGTAATTAGTAATAAATTTTAAATTTTAATAGTATACAAATTTTCGAAAAAATTATATTATTGCTTTAGGTCTGCCTTAATAACATTACAAATGGCAACTTAAATATTTATTCTCTTGTAGGTAAATATAATTATTGAATATCTATAGGCACATGCCGTGCCAACCCCAAATGTATTGATTTATTTGTATACAGGTATGAGACTCAAAAAACTAACAAAGCTACGTTTTATTATAATAAATAAGTAAATTGAACAATAAGATCACCTGCACAATACTTTTCACAAAAGAAATTGTTGTGCCTAAGTAATTGTATATCGTTGTTCAACACAAATTTACTTTGTATTTAATTTATCGAACACTGATATTTTATAAAAAAACGAATATTGCTTTTTAATTGTTTTAATGTTTATTTTACGTTATTGTGTTACATAAAACTTCGAAAAAGATTTTAATGATGATCGTGAACGGTTTTTTCACACCGACATGAAAATTTTCAATCACTATAGCCCTAGGCGACAGACCGAATCTCTCACACTACAAATCCTATAGTTTAAAACTCGAGCCATCATCCACTTCAATGTATGATTTTATTGTGTGTCTTTAGGGCAAAAATTGCATCGACCAAAAAATATTATTCAGACGTCCAAAAAATGTATACTAGAAATGTAACACTTTTAACGGCATAATTATGATTTTTGTGTTGGTTTTAGAGAAAATTAAATTAATTTTAAATTTACCTAACTATATCAGATTTTTATTAATTACTTAATGGCACGAAAAAGGCGATGAGTAGTTGTAATTTATAAGTTGGAAGTTGGTAGTTGTAATTTAAAACCTTTATGTTGTATTAAGGTGAGAAATTGTGATTATCGTGCAGGTGCGATTTCCATATTATTCAAAGGCGGTTTTATACAATTTTTAGGTTGATACAGGTGCAACATTGTCCTACTGCCTACGATTTATGTAACCTAGACATTCCATAAAAAATATGAACCACTTTCTCACGCAGGTGGCCAAAAATAAATCGCTTGGTGGCATTTAATTTGAAAGAACATTTAGTTATTTTGTAATTTAGATCGCAGGTGCTTTGGCCTATCACACCACGTACAATAAACGATGTTATCTATCAATAATCACTGATATCAATATATTTTTTAATCGTATAATATCTTAAATTTACTAATTGGATTTTAACTACTACCTATTTAGTAAAAATGGATAATTACATAATATAACTAATCAATAAATTATAAACATCGATAAGACGGACAGGTATTTTGTAAATACATTTTTATACATAATTCGTTTAACAGCTTTACACTTTAAGGGAAAATCACGATATTATCTTAATGCTTATAAGATCCCACAAAGGCATATTATCGTATAAGCAAAACCTCAATATTATTTATATCAATTCTTCTAGGGCACGTAATTTAATTCGATTTTACATAATAATAAATTATGGTGTGTATAAATTATATTTTTAATTAAATTATAAATAAAACTACTAAATAACAATAGAAGATGTTCTTCTTCTATATTAATAACCTTCGTATTTCATTTTCTTACAGGCTACATCTTTCAGATTGTTATCATAAATATCTCATTAGGTTTTATCTTTAAAAAATTAAAGTTAAGCCAGCTTATCGGTAAAAATGTGTGAATTTTTTTACCTTCTAAATTACGGCAGTTTTTAATTTATTATTTTTAACTAATGTAATTTGACAATGTGAATTAAGCAGATGGTGTCGAAGGGTTCTGGAGAAAAATTATTTAAATTTAAAATCAAATTATCAAGTATAACATATTTTTAGATAAGGTAACGATGAAACATTTTCACTAATCAAGGAATACTGGCTAGGAAATAGTACAATGTGGTAAATATTACATTTAATATTTGTTTTTAAAATCTTCAACCGAGTAAATAATTAATTATATTTCATAAGGTACAAACTTATCAATTTTACAAATTTTTGATGTGGTTTCAAAATCGTAGCAGGAGTATTATTTACTGATCTACAAGTAGATATGTATTATTAACGGGGTTTTCATAAAACACAAAATTTGCGTTTCATACCATGATATTACATTTTGTTAATAAAGTTTGAAAGCCAAATACAAACAGCGAGTATATCAAATAATGTAATAAAAATAATACTTTACGGCCTATTAATTAAAAGTAGCAGCGAAGATACAAAAATAACCGTTTTACAAAAGGGTAACTACTTTTTAATAAACAGGCACGAAGGACTAAAAGCACATATTATTATTTAATAATATATGTAGTGGGTAGATAAAGAAACGTAAAACAGGTAGTTATTAAATTTAAATTTTTATTATCGCAATTTTAACAAATTAGTCGACCACTACCAACTTTTTGTTCAAAATTTTCGTTCGAAGTGAGCAGAGGTAAAAAAGATACTTAATTTTAATTTCTATTAAAAAAAATATTATGAACCAAATTTAATTACTTTAATACCGAGTTAGTATACCTATATACATTGTGTAAAATTTAAAAAATGTATATCTAGAAGCAACATAAAAAGACGAATATATAATTATTTGATTTTTATTCTCAGATAATGCTAATATTTTTCACACATGAGTTCACATAAGTATTGTTCTGTTTGCTTCCTCCATCTTGGTGGAGATGTGTTCTTTGCACGCTGTGGCATCGATCGCATTTTGCTTGTCACACCCTCTTACACCCTCTTTTAACAACACAACCACCGCAAAAATTTGTCTCACATTCCTAAATAAAGTTTAACAATGTCACCGTGTCGGCAACTTTTAATTACGCAAATTATGCAAAAATTTCAACAGCTGATTTAAAACTGTGTAATGTAATTATAGCTTCTTAATTTTATTAAATTACCTAGACGAAAATTGGCTTCGTACATAAGTTTACTATACCGACTGAAAATTTATTTTCTATTTTAACCTGAAGGGGTTAAAGTTGTGTGAAAATTTCGAATTTGACCATATCCGTCGGTTGCATCGGCATGTCATTTGATCGATTCGTATATTTCATTATGGCTAATAAAAGGAAAAAAGAATGGCAACGTCCATTAGTAGTTTACGATCATTATTAGAATATGTTTGTTTATTAGACTCACTCTCAATCGTAAGTCAACACTGTTGAAAAAGCATTTCTTGTCTTTACTCTTCAGCCCTCGTGTGTATTGATTATCCTATAGAAGAGACGTCATTTGTTTGCATCAAGACACACAGACCCTACTTTATTGTATTGATAAGAGTTCTAACGCTTTAGAAATGGGAAATTTATAGGAAAAAAAGCATTAGGAGGAAAACTATTATATGTGCGATAAAATAAAGTACATAATATATTATGTTATACTTAATAAAACTTTAAATTTCTAAATTCCAGTCGCCTCTAAAATGTTTATTAAAAAGCTCGAAATAATTGTAACTTTTTATACAAATGTCAACAAAGTTGAAATTTCAAGTTGTATTCAGTTTTCACAAGGTTCATATTACACGAGTACAAATATAAAAGAAATTCTTATAAACTGAAGCAAGCTTTTATACATCAAAGACAATGAAAATATCAATTTCCTTTGTACATATACAAAAACGTTTTGCTTGCAAATATCCACATTTGACATCAATTTTGCCGTAACGCTTTGCTTTTTGTAATGAGCGCGAAGGAAAAGCATAATAAGTTCCATTTAGTTATGATTGAAGATACATAAAAGATAGGAACGTAACAAGTCTTGGTTAATGGGCGTTGAGGGTGCCGCAGCGAAAGATAGCGAGGTGTCACTGATGTGAGAGTATTCACATCACGCATTTCGTGCCATCGCACCCAATGAAAGTTCTTCAGAAGCGTGTATAGTATTAAGTATCAGTATTAACCAAAAATTTTAAAGCCACTTTTCATGATGTTTATTAAAAATTAATTTTTAGAGCAATGATTCGGTAATTGTGCCCGAAAAGCAGCACATCGCGTAAACGATTTAAAAATTTGTTCCATCCGATATCGGTACTATTCGTAGGTACTATTTATAATTTGACACAAGTCGACAAGATGCAGTGATTTAATTGTAGCAAAAGTATGGTATATTCAACAAAACTAACAGACCGTCGCAAATCGATGAGGTTTTCTTAAGGTTAACATAACCATCACCTTTCTTTTGTGCCGATATAATCCCTATACTTAACCCTGCAAGTTGTATTTTTTACCTGTGCCATTTTCAGTCACAAGCATTTTATTTAAATATTTATACTGAAGTCATTTGAATATGAAATCATTTTTCTTTTTGCTTTGGTTTGAGTAGTAAAAATATTCCCACCCTTTTAGTCTTGAAGTGTCTATCTAAATGCAGATTATTAATTTATCTATAATAACATGCAATATGGAAATATAGGCCGTAAGCATAGGTAACTCTATTATTGGAATGCAAATGTTTAGAAAAAGAAGGAACACAATTTTGTTGCATTAATTTTGTAATCACTAAAACTATTCTAGTTTACTTCGTTTTTATTAATACAACTAAATCCCTAGTTTAAACGATCATCCTAAACGATTCTTAAATAATTGCGCATAAATAATACATTAAATAATAAATGTGTTCACTATTAGGTATTTATCTGGTTCTTGTAATAACTAATGTCGCGTGACCTTAAACATATTCCGTAATTTATTGGCAAAGTTAGACAATCAACTTGTATAATTAGCTCATTTGCTACCACGTTCTGTAGTTTTCCCCCTTCGTGAAAACATGAAAGCGCGTAACAGTAGAGATAATAGATGCCTAAATAACACAATTTCAAACTTGAGACAAATTAAACATCACATTAAAGTCTTTTAATTAAAATGTTATCAAATATAAGTTAAAACGGAAGTTACTTTACAGCCACTTTGAATACAAATTTATTTCGGAAAATGCATTACTACTAACTGTGGTAAATGTTTTATTACTTAACAGTATAAATCATCGTATACATTTTGATTTAGAATTAATTACATGCTTTATTACCATAATTAAAATTAAAATTAATTTATAAACACTAACTTGTTCATAATAATTAATCAAATTTTCTAGGTACCTAAGTTGTGTATGGCTTTTGATATAATATAATTTAGCGATAGAACATTTTTACATTCAGAATGCAATAATATGCAGCAGTTAAGGATTTTTTTTTTAATTTTGTATTATTCGAATACTTGAATTCTATTTAAGTGGAAGTCAAAATAATTAATTTTTTTCGTTTATATTGGATATTATAAATAGTAACTCGATTGCCCAAGTTGTGCGTTGTGTTGATTACTTAAATGACAAACAGAGAACATTGCCATTTCTTGTCAATAGTAATAATTGTTAATAATAAACAAAAACATTGTCAACTTATTTTTTTTATTGATAATATTCAATAGTAAGGACATGGCAACTATATGATAATTTGTATGGTATTGGCAAGCAAGTGAGCGACAAATTTTCTGATCATAATTGTATTTAATTCAATTTCCTTAAAAAATGTATTGAAAAATCACCAAAATAAGTAACGTACTGTATTTAATTTTTCTAAATTTAAAATATACAAGGTTGGGCAAAAGTAATCAGAATGATCTGGCTGGCCAGTGCAAATCAACAAAACGAAATTAATTATTAAGAAACAATTATTTTGCATTCTTGCGGAGTAAACCGATTCATGGCTTGTCGATTTGTATTCTGCGTTTGTTTACTTCACAAATGTCAAAATCGAATTGACATTTGGCCCCATCTGCAAAAGTTATAGCGTTTTCCAATTGGGTGATTACCTTTGCCCCACCCTGTATAAGGAACCAAAAATGTCTAATTACAATTTAGTAGTATATTACTTAAGCCTGCTTTCCAAACATTTATTGAATAGAAGAATAACTTTCATCACATTGTCGAAAAATTCATTATTTTAACACAAAATTCATCATATTGATGAAAGATTCATAGTATTTATGAAAAAAATCATTATATTTATAAATTTTTCATCAATATGATGAATTTTGTTCATGGGTGTAAAAATGATGAATTTTTCATCAATATGATTAACCATTTTCTTCAGTGTAGTATTCATTTACTTACTACTTACTACTTAGTACTTACTACTTACTACTTACTACTTACTACTTACTACTTACTACTTACTACTTACTACTTACTACTTACTACTTACTACTTACTACTTACTACTTACTACTTACTACTTACTACTTACTACTTACTACATAACGGCCATTTACACGAGGAAAGTTGGTAAGTGATTTAGTTGGTAAGTGAAACATAGACTAGAGTCTATTTTACTTGTAACTTACCAACTTAATTTTCACTTAATAAACCGTTTTCATGATACAATTAAGTGGTCAATTAAGTTAAATTCAACTTAAAATAGAATAGAATCCTGTCTATTTTTTGATTAAGTTAAATTTAACTTAAATGACAACTTAATTGTAACGTGTAAACGGTTTATTAAGGGAAAATTAAGTTGGTAAGTAGAATAGAATCTAGTCTATGTTTCGCTGGTTCCACTTACCAACTAAATCACTTACCAACTTGCCTCGTGTAAACAGGCATTTAAGTGAAAATTAAGTTGGTAAGTTGTTAAGTTGGTAAGTAGAATAGAAGTTAGTCTATGTTTCACTGGTTTCACTTACCAACTTGTCTCGTGTAAACTGGCCTTTACTACTTACTACTTACTACTTACTACTTCTTTATTACACTGTAACATACAAGTGCATTTAAAAATTGCAGATGTGTTAAGACTATGGTTTGATGTTTATTTCTGAAAATGGAAAAATTTAGCGAAATGGTGAAAATGGCAAAATAATTGACATGGTTTTGTTTCAACGTTGCCGATAGTTGTAAAAATAATTAATATTAAAATAATATAGAAACTGATTTTAAGTGTAAGTTACTTTTGTTATTATTAGAAAATGTGACTTTATGTTGAAAGTAAAGCAAGTTATAGTGTTTTAAAGTACATATTTCCTATCAGAAGTAAAATTTAAAAAGCAAAATTATTTTAATTTATTTTAAAAACAGATATTACATAAACTTAAAACTGAAATTTTTATATTTTATAGATTTTACGTATCTATGATTCGTTTACTTAGTTTTCAAACAATGTAAAATTGGTGGTCTGTAAAGTAAAATTGTCAACATTGACTATTTTCAAGGTTTGCCACAATTATCAAGTTTAGTCAAGCTACAGCAGAAGGACGTGAATACCATTGATGAGCTATTCGTTATTTATTTATAAAATAGTAAACAATTTTTATAAAAATATTAACAAACAATTTTGAAATGTCGAACAAAAGTTTTAAACTTTATTATTAATAAAACTTTCCGTAAATTGTGTTATACTTGGTGTTACAAAAATTTTGGGTAAAGGCAATGGGTAAAGGTGTTTATAAAATTTACAAACATTTTTCCTCTAATATTGATAACGCTTATTTCGCTTTTTATAATTACATCGTACAGAGTGTTATAAAACCTACGACCTGAATTTATTAAGTCAGTAATCGTTATGTAGATAACGGAATAAACCAACCACCTGCACTGATATATTGATAATGTTGATACTGATAATGATAAGCTATTATAGAAAATGTAAAAGTTATGTTTCGTTTACAACTGAAGTAAACGAAATGTGAAGTGAGAAACTTTTTTTAGAGAAGAGTTTTTTTTCTGGTAGTGTTAATGGATTAGTAGGTTTGTGTACCCAATATTTTTGATTCTACTTTATATGTTTCGAACAGACAGACATAGTGGGGAAACTAGTATAATATTGTAATGATATCCAAGTTACTAAAAAGAATCAAAACTTTCAATTTAATCAAATGTCATCCTAAATGACATAAAATAAATCCAACATTATTAACTTTAATATTTATGTATAAAAAAAACAATACTTTTAGTGATAGATTACTATAGTACATTAGATCATTTATATACGCTTAGATTGTAGGAAAAATGCAATGTGTTAACGACATCAATAAATTTCTTAATTACAAGTAAATGTAGTAAAATATAATGCTGTATTATGTAATATCAGTTGTTGATTGAAAAACCATTTGCAGATATAAATCATAAATTGTCTGGCATAAAAGCTAGTTTAATGCAATAGTTTTTAATAGAAATATTTTAGATTAAAAGTTATTCGAATAAAATAGGTACTAAAGGGTAATTGGTTTTAAATAAGTGAGCAAAAATTTAAAAAACAGAATATTGCCAATGCCTAAATAGAAAAAAGCAACATTCCGGATTAAAACTTCCGTTCGGCAATTATTTTCAAATAGAGTTGGCTGCATCACAATTTAATCATAAAGTTAAGGCCATTGTATATGAGAAATAAATTGAGCTCCGATTGTTATCTGATAAATTACAAAAACTGTGGTGATTATGGGCTCATCTAGGATCTTACGAAAACTACAAAAAGTAGTTGAAGGTTAGCTAGATGTAAAAATGTTTACATCATTTCCAGATTTTGCCTGAAAAGAGCAAGAAACTCATTTTAAAATTGAATTCGTTGGTAATAAAACAAATTTGAAAATATATTAAAAGAAATTTAATTTCAAATATATTGTAAATGGTACAGGTAAACCAATCAAAACGACATTAAGTTTTTTTATAAGTTAACAGAAAATGTAATATAACATATTTGTTAACAAAAAAGATCGATTAACGTAGGTACAGACGGTGGTGGTTTCAAAACATGAAAACTACTTGCAAAATGTTTAAATAATAAATGTTTGAAAAATAAATAAGCACCCACTTTTTAATTTGTATTAAATTTTGACTAAATTTGTAATAATTATTTGTTAGAAGTAAGTACTTAGTTGATACCTCTGACGAGGGAAGTAAAAGTTAGGAAGTTTGTTTATGCACGAATAATTTGTAAATTTAGTAATTTTATTAGGAACGGAAAATTATTATTAATGTTTTATGTGCCATAAGATTCGGTTGGTTCGGCAAAACATTTCTACTAAAGCATAGCCAAAACAGTTACGGTTATTGTCGGGGCAGATGTGTTTTAAGCTTCAAATAACAAGTTTGCGCGTTGACATTTGCATACGCACTGGTTTCAGGTACCATATAACATTGTTTAAAATTTACCAGTCGAGATGGTATGCAAATGAAAAGACTTTGTTTTAAATATAATGCTTCCTCTTTTTATGTATAATAATAAGAAAATAATACAAAATTGTAATTTAATATTTTTGCATATTTCTAATTCCACTTTGAATTGCAGCAATTTCTTTCAACTAATAACTACGCTTTCATAAATATTTTTAATACGTCTGCGCTTTGTTTTTATTTTAGTCTCCCATCAGAGTAATGGTCTGAGAAGTAGGTATTTTATTTTCATCATTATTTCAATTTCTCTATATCTTCGCACCGGCATCGGCATATTTTTTGTACTTACAATATTATTTCACTGTATTTTCCTTAAAATTCAGTTGGAAGCCTTAATATATCTCTCTTGTTCCACATTTTTTAATACAATTTTTATATTACACAGTGTATTTCCACTTAAAATATTAAATTGTTCAATTTTGTTGGTTTAAATTATTTTTTCACCTATCCAAACTATAATTTATCTTAAATTTTATTTAATAAAACGCTAATTTTGCATCTCGTGAAACAATAAATTAATATTACATGTGCGCAATATAAAGTTTAAGCAAACAGGGAGGGATGCTTGTTTATGACATAAAAGATTTTAGATGCAGATAAGTTTCAAAGAATTTAGCATTTTATGTTAGTTCATAACTTAGCCGACTTGTTATTTAAAATTCCAGCTTTCCTGTATAATGCTTAAAACGTATATGGTTATTTTTCAGAATTTATTCTTTAATTAAATAAGCATCAACAGTTTATAAAAATTAATTTAAACTTACCCAAAGAATTTTATTTTCTCACAACTTAAAATTGTTCCATATAAATCATATTTCAGATCGAATAGAAAATTTTAAATTTAAATTGTAATTTTCTTCATTTTCATTTTCAATTTCGATTTTATTATTATAAATTCATATATTATTTTGTCAAAACAGATATAAACAACTTTTGCTATATTGGCAAGTGTTTTTTTATTTGCATTGTCATATTTGAATGTTTTATAACATTTTAAAAACTATGACAAATATAAAATTTTCTGGAATAACACCTAGAATATGTTGAAATCTGTTAAAAATAAAAGTTTTTTCGGTATCCCAAAATTTGTATTTGGGATTCGAAAACCTCATCCTCATAGCAGCGGTTGTTAACCTTTTATTAACGGCAACATAACTGAAAACCTTTTATTTTTTCGCTACATTATAATTTGATTTTTAGAAAATTATATATATTTAAAAAAACTAGATATTAAATTAGAAGTATTTATTATTTGCTTTTGTTCAAATTGATTTAAAATATATGCCTTGTCAGTTTTCTATTGTTCTAAATATTACCCATTGATAGAATAAATGAATTTATGTTTTATTGAAACTTTGCAAATTTGCTTTATGGCAAAAATCATTGATTCAATTTTAATAATTCTCTATAAATTATTCGATAATTCTTTCGTGGAAAATTTTCCAAATTCTATGTTGGAAAATTTTTTGTTTGATGTTTGTACTGGCTTTACTCCATTGCAACTTGTTTGATTTCTGAAAAGAAAACTCATCTGACCGATCTACTAAGAGTGTTGGACGGCAAGGAAGAAAGGTAAGGCTAGGAAGAAAGCTAGACAGAAACCAACTTTTAACAAGCAGCAAACATTTTTCTGTGAATTGTTGTTTTTGGAATTAACATTTTGGATTTATAACAGATTTCATTTATGTGCGCATAATTACCTACATACCTCGACCCTGCTATACATTATTATTATTATTATTACAACAAATAAAGAGCTGAGGCACAATAGTACCTATATTGCTCAAACGCTGTACATAGAAAAAACACGATCAGTCCAATCGACTTACAATAAATTCATACAATACAATTCAAACTTATCACATAGTATCACATCAAGTTATATTAAGCAAGACAAAAGTAAATACATTAGACAGATAAACAGCTGCCAGATTACACATCAATACTCGACTAAGTCAAATGACAAAGCATCCAGTCTAGCCTTAAAAGAATTCACTGATTGAGCTCCAACAACATTGCAACTCCAACAAATGCAGTAACTTTTCCCCAAATTAGAGGATACTCATCTGCAGATAGACTATAATGACTGACCTGATATTCCTAATGCTAAAAATTAGGATGTTTGTTTCTTCATGATGTTTCTTTTCAAACATGTTTTTTGTTTCTTCTTCAATGTTTCTTCGTAATGTGAAATTAATTTTTGGATTATGTTTTTATTTCTGGTTCTTACATTTTAGCTTGGTATACATAATTTATGAATTTGTTAAATATCTGTAATTACAGGTCAAAAACCTGTCAAGGGTTACACTGAAATAATTGGAAATAAAAATTTTGGAAAATTCATACTTCCATTTGATTTTACTTGTGAGAAAAATTGATACATTTTAGATTCTTACTTACCGAAGGTATTAATAATTAAAAAATTTCGCCTGCAACGTTGGGTTATTATGAAATACTAATTGATCAGTAAAACTTGACCGACTTGGACGAGCATTACTTTTTAAGATATTTAACATAATTATGTAATGTTTTAAACCATTTGTCAAGATGTCATCATATCCTTAACTTTTTTTTAAACTTTCACACATACTAAGGACTACTGATCTTTTAAATATTTCGAACCATCGTAGGAGAAATTACAGCCAGCGATGCTCTTTTAACAAAAGAATACCTTTAAACACCTTTTCAGTTTCTCTCAAAAACCACTTGCGAGTCACTTGTGGGTGACATAATATTACTCCTCTTGCATTATTCCAGCTACAATTAAAATTTAAACTTTTTATCGTTACGTAAAGTTTTGGTTAAAATTTATAAAATTTAAATATATAGAAATTAAATCCATTTCTCTTTTAAGTTAATACTCAGTAAATTTTAACCTAAAATATGAATTTTTTTTAGAAAATTTACAATCCGATGTAGTACTTCAAAACAAAGCCAAATTGTAACGTAATATTATTGTGTTCATATGTTCATCCTTGATTTGGCAGAAGTTCATAATTAAGGTACTTTTTTTTAATTAATTTGTTTTTAATAACTTAGGTTAGTATGCCCACTCAACAGGCGGGTGTGGAATTGGAACCCACCACCAACTATTATTAGTGGTAGCTAATTTTCCACTACGACTAGGCCACTCGGGCAAGGTGTTTTAAACATGTATTAAATTTATGCAATATTCGGATAACAATTTGTTATCATAAATGTTATACAAATACTATAAAAGTTAATTTTGATTTTATTGATTACACCATTATGTAAATGTAGCAATAAACTTGGCAAGGTGTTTCCTCTGTGGTTAAATAATATTTATAATTAAAATTTAATCGATAATATATTAAAGAAATTATACTTTAAAAGTAAAATTTTTTTTGTAAAATTAGTTTTAATATAAAAATAATGGTTTATTGAAAAATGGTTTGCGATATTGCAATAAAAAATTTTTGTTAAATTTTCAAAGTTGTTTTGTAAGATGACCATCATTTTATTGTATAAAACTAAAAAACGAATACAATTATTTGAAAGTTACCATTAATTTACCTTGTCATCTAATTCAGTACTAGCTAATAAGAATAATACAATTTATTATGAATAAATTAAAAATTATTATAACTCAATTTTATCATTTCAGTGCTACTGAAAATGTATGATATAAACAACAAAACTTGGAAATTGCTATTATTTGATACTTATACAAAATAGTGCAAATATTGTTTTATTTACCAAATTATATCCAAACATTTGTACAAAAATTAGGAAATTCAGATATTTAGAAAACTATCGGTCATTGGATATGCACAGAGCAGGACAAATTGACAAATTTTTAGGAACCACAATTTGGAGCCATTTCGAAAACTTTAAAAAGTTCCAATTATAATAGTTAGCCTATAGTAAATAAATGAAATATTAACGAAATTTTAAAAAAATCGACTGTGTACCCATCGCATAACTTTCCCTATTTACAAGCTTTGGATATAATAAATTAATTTTCCTTTTTAAGCATTTCTGATTGAAAAAGTGACTTAATTTTGTTATCGAGTTCTAAATATTTATTGCCTTTGGATAAAACTTATTCCATTTCTGAATGTATAGTTTATATTTCTTTGTAAGTAAGATGGTGAAATTTGTAAAAGCAAGATTACAGTATATATATATCAATCATAATAAATAAATTGAGACGTCATTAGTCTAGAAAATTAGCCGAACAACTGCTAACGCTAAGATATCCGGCTCGACTGCGAAGAAAGCCTACACTTTCTTATGGCCGTCTCCGTGCTTCGGAGAGCATGTTAAACGGGATTAGAGCCACATTCCTAAATTATGTTTCAGTAACCATGGGGTTTAAATGCTATAAAACCTTTCTCGCAGAAAAAGAGGTCAATATATGTAGCTTTGCAGTGATCGAAAAGCTGAACATGATATCAACTTTTCTATTTTATTTTCTTTACAATTTTTTTTCAGAATTACATACTGCATATAAAAATGTGGCGACCGCACGCTTACCGCAAGCCGTAGATTTACCAAAGAGAATTCTACAATTTAAACATTGAAACTTAGAAGTGTAAAAAAATATTTGCAATAAAATTATTTTTTCTAAAAACAATTAAACTGTTGTAAAAAAATACTGTTGTCACGATTGATGAACTATTTTATCACAATTAATAAAAGGTATATACTGAAAGGGTGGAGATATATAATTATATTTGTCCAATGAGTGAAAGATTTCTTATTTAACAAAATTATTAATTACAGATCTTATCCCACAAACCTTTGGTTTTTGAGACTGGAAGCCTTGAGGAATACTTTCCAGTATTCGGTAATTGTGGTTAAGATAAAACTCTTATTAAAGTAAATAAACTCTCTTATATGGATAAAAGTAACTAAACGTTCACTTTACACCATTAACTAAAAGAGTAAAGTAATAGCTTATTAGAGAATGCTATGAAAAATACTATTCAGAATAAAATAGAGTCACTTTGGAATTTAATTTATAGTATATTAATTTAAATATAACATAAAACTCTGCCGAAAACGATCAGCATAAAAACAAATTTCAATTGCTCCCTTGAATTACAATAAAAGTAGGTATAAAGTAAGGGTCACTATAGGAAAAAACTAGGAAGCGCAAGCTAATGAAGGTTGTCTAAAGGGTCTAATAATTTTCTGACACACCTGATAGTGAAAAAAAACATGGTACAAGACTTGCAAAGAGAAAGCCAACATTAAAAATAATGAAAGTCTAAAATAATATGAAAATAAAAATTTGCTTTTTACGGACAAAAATATTTAGAAAGTTATCCAAAATCAAGAGTTTATTAGTTTCAGAATGATACAAAACATTCAACTAATATAGTAAAACATATAAGTTTACTTTAGGTCAATCAATTGTCATAGTTAAAGTTACGCTTTGCGCGAACGCAATTATTTCCAATATAAAAAGATACCAGGCGGCAGTAAAGTACTTCAACGCCATTAATGTACTTTAATACCTAGTCGCTACATAAAGATAATTTTAATTAAATTTAATAATGAATTTTTTACGTTTTCAAAAAAAATTAAGTAGGTATTCCGAGCTAATGTACTTTTCGTGATTCGTCCATAATTGCAGCTTGTAACAAAAAGTCCAACATTAACTTTTAGTAAAGCAATATATTATCTACTATGAACAGTAGTTTTCAATTTTTAACTTAAATTCGGGAATTTTCATATTTCAAACATTATTTATTGCAAATGTCATTCTACCACAATTCTGATATCTCAAACGATTTGTTTCGAAATAAAAATGTTGTAATTAATTATAAATAAGAGTTGCCCAAGATAATCATAACTTTTTTGCTGAAAATTAAAATAAAATTTTTCAATAGAAGAGTTTATTGTTCTTTTTGAAGAAAGTTCTGAATTTTCTAACAAAGTTTCCGGTTAAAATCAATTAAACGCTAAACCACATAATATGCTATTTTAACATAATATTTTTGGTTTCACTTAGTAGAAACCTTAAGTAAGGTAAGTTATAATTAATTTCTTCAGTTTTGTTTAAATTTTTTTCTGTATAAAAAATATCCTCACTGAAAATAAAGTGTAAGAATATTATTTTGACCTATTAACACTAAAATAAAATAAATGCAACTTGTATCTAACAGAATTCGTTTAAGGGATCCACTGATGCGCAACGAATGTCATCCAAACAGAGGACGAAAGGGTAAAATGTTCATCCCATGCATACCATCATACATAAACTTAATATTAGCATACTTGTATCAGTATTATACAAACATAACATATTTCCCATACCTCTTAACGTTCGCATTATAATAAATACATATTTTATTGTAGTGAGAATAAAAATTGTGATGCTTTTACTCTATTGAAAATGATTAATTATTATTTGATATTTTCACATACACATAAGTTATAGATTATCTTCTTTTATTTAAGGGTGAATGGATTGTTTGATAATAAGTTTTATAGGTTTGTATGCACTTAACATTTTATAATAAATTAATGTTTTTGTCATAACTATCAAAACGGGCGGTGTTTAGTTCTTCAGCAATACTACTAAATTTTGTAAATAAAACTGATTTATTATCCGATAACTGCACTGTAAGTCCTTTTTGATTTTAAAATTAATAAAATTTGTGCTTTAAGTATAGGTAAAATTTATTTTATTATTAAACATAGAACTTGTTGAATTTGAAATTAGGAAATTTCGTAAAATGCAAATATAAGCCAAAAATGATGGGCATGGGAAGAAAGCATAAGCTAAAGTAAACCGATAAGTAGATCAATAAGTTGGAATAACAAAATAACGCGATCTTTTTATTTTTTAATTTCTTATGGTATAACAATTTTATATAATTTAAAATTTATAATAACATGACTATTACAGATATTTTATCGACGAAATTCGTCTAAAGACGAAGTAAATATAAGTATGTATTTATTTTTTACCCTCTATTTTTAAAAGCGTCATTTTACAAGTTGACGTTGTGACAGGCCAATTTATTCAATATATTGGAGAACATTTATACGTCTCAATTAACTGCCTGTAATTTTACACACAACGTTCTTAAATTTATGTGTAATATTGTAGCCAACTAGAACAAGTATAAGTTAATTATATTTACAAACTTTTAGGGATATTATGTTCAAAACATAACATTACTTCTAATTACGAATAACGTAACTGACAATTTGGTAGTTTGATAAAATAATAAAAAATGATTTCAACTTTTAATATAAATTTAAGTTTTATTTC
Source organism: Cantharis rufa (assembly GCA_947369205.1). Taxonomy (NCBI): domain Eukaryota; kingdom Metazoa; phylum Arthropoda; class Insecta; order Coleoptera; family Cantharidae; genus Cantharis; species Cantharis rufa. The sequence goes on from OX376303.1 coordinate 37,465,071, forward strand.
TTTATTAATTTCTGTATCTCACTCACTAGTCACTAATAATTTTAATTATATGTGCTTATTATAAAATTTGAGATAGATTATTTTAGGTACTAATAATACCTATTACAATATTATATAAAACATTTTTTGAAACTTATAAATATTTTCGTATTTTTTTTATTTAATTTAGTTTTATAAAAAAACAACGAGCTTAATACCAAAATAATGTATTTTTTATTTTGGGTTGAAAAGCTCCGGTTATATTATGGCTATACTTTCCGAATTGTCTAATATACACTAAAATTTTATATTTAGTAACCCAAAAACTTTAGTCATATAATTCCTTTTATGATTAAAGAAATTTAAAATATTCTCAACTTGGAAGTTCTTCTTTTTATTTAGTTTCCTATAAAAAATTTAAAAGCTTGATGCAAGGTATAAAAAATAGTGCCTACTAGTTTATGTTGTAGTAAAAAATATATCGTGTAATTATTTTACTAAAGCAAAATATGCTTTGGAAGTATCTTTTTCAACCCTTGATGAATACCAGTATTTTGATGTATCATTGTGGTGCAGTTAAAAAAATAAAGTTCACTTTAAGTTCACAAAAATAAAAATCACTTCGGTATTTAAGTAGAATGATTCCAAAGGCATATTACTTCGTTAGTTTGCCATAGCCTGTTGAGGGAATACGATCAGAACCAAATTTTTACTTTGTCTGAGCTCAAACTGGATATCTTGTCTTAGCAATCCACAGACTTAAAAAATTTGAAAATAATGAAGAAAATGTAAAAGACAAAAATAACGAAGACAATAATTGAGAAAGATATAATTCCAAAATATCTATTTTATTTTATTTCGTGGTTTTTATATACTACCTTAGAATAGGAAAAATAATAGAATATTAAAAATAACTCAAACAGTGGTTCTAGTTGTGTGATTACTGAGTGGCAGCTTCGTAATTAAAAATTTTAAAACTTTTACATAATAAAACTGATGTAATTAAAATGTCTATAGTTATATTTTTGATATTTAATTAACAAATTTATAATTAAATTCTAATTTAATGTTTTTATAACAATAACTTCTGAACCAATTTGTTAGTTGTTGAGCATGAATAATAACTCAGACCCCATCTTTTTGCTAGCCTGTCTTTACAAATTAATATTAAATATTAAAAACAATTTCTTAAAAATAGACTGTAGGTTTTAAGTTTGGTAATAATAGATTACAGCTTGTTGGTTTTTACTTAGCACCTGAAGTGCATAAAAGAGGAAAGGAAACGTGAGATTGATATGATACGATGATGTTAAAAAACTCGTCCTCTTTTATTTCTCTAACAAACGCGCATTCCCATTAAAAGTGCCATGAGAAATTTCATGAGCTGTGTTTAGTTAGAAACATAAAAAAATATAGAATATCCCATTCTTATGGTTCCAGTTAATGTCTTGCATAAGCGAAAATACCTTATCTCGAACTATAAATCTAAGGAAGGAAATAGTCGCATGCCGAAGAGTAATTATTTGCAGATTGACATAATTAAATGTGCAAACAAACTATTTTTTCCGAAAAGAATAAAATAACTATTTTGTGAAAACGTATTAAGTATTTGGGCGTATAGAGACCCTTTGGCATTCAATTTAAAATTAGCAACGGGGTAACTATTAAACAATTATTCGAAGTATTAAGTACTTTAATTTGTATTATTGTCGATAACAAATAGTTTTTTTCTTATCCAGACATTCGGAAGCAATTTCCAATTATTTTAGTCTGAATTTAATTAAGCCACAAAATTTAATATGTGATTAATCGTAAGGTAACGACTGAAACAGTGGTAGTTTGCGTAACAGCGTAACGAAGTAATTTTATTTAGAACGATTTCTGGAAAGGATTTCCAGTGATGTAGGTTTATACAAAGTTTATAAGAATGCGAAATGGCCGGGGCTTACGATGTCTACCCCTCACACAAAAGAAGCAGGGGAGTATGTGAATATTGATCTAGAGTTGCTAGCGGTAAACTTCTATTCTTTCCCTTCTGAGGCAAATGAAAGTGGAAGCAGTAAAGCTGTATAGATTATGTAGGTGGATGTGGAGAGGAATTACCGTGTTGAATGCTTGGCTCCAGCATTTCTTTATATATTTACATATTTAAATAAAGAATATAAAAAAAGTTGTTAAAAATTTTATACCTATCTGCTAGGCCGCATACGCATAATATAAAGATTACAGTGTGTACTATATCAAAAAATTGAAAAACTAAATAACGTGAGTCACCAAAGGAAACTAACATAACTAACACAGCGGACACATAAAAGTACCTATACATACCCCGTAGGCTTTCATAATGTATTAATGCCCGATTTCTTCACATTGAGATATCTATCGGATAACGAATCCTCCCGACAAATTAATCGGATAATCAATCAAATTTTTGATTTTTTATTTTGAATTTGCATTGCGGTTGTCGAAATGGTCACTTGATTAATTTGTCGGGCGGATTTGTTATCCGATAGATATCTTAAGGTGAACAAATTCTGAATTTCTAAGTCGTGGATGATTTTTTTATAACTACTAAAGAGAGACGGACGAACAACTGCTGGCGCTAAAGTGCCACGGTTCAAATCCGGGAAGTGTTTAAATATTTCTTTGTGCTTCGGAAAATACGTAAAGGAGTTGATTCTTTAAATTAATAATTGCTACCAACAACTATTAAAACAGGGTTACAGGCATTCCCCGAACCGGTTTAAGCAGCCGCGGGGTTTAAATGCCGGAACTTGTCTCTCAGAGAAACAAAAAAATTATCCTCGACTAGGTAGAAAAGGCTATGAAAGTAGACAAACTACTAAAGATAAAGTTGTAATTAATATCAAAAAGTTTTTTATAGCTATTTGACATATTGGGAAATAATTTAAGAAATTTAAAAATTGAAAATTTGTTTAAATGCAGAAAATATTAGTGTTGGATACGTTTGAAATAGACTGTGGTATATAAAAAGAAGGAACCTAAAAAGAGTTTATTTATAAATTACTTTAATTCTGTTTTGAGCGCTTTCTAATTGATTTAGAAACTTTAAATTTGGCACATAGTTTCATCCAACGCTTTTCTGTACAAGAATAGCAAATATTGCAGAACATAGAGAACATCAATGCTTTTTACGTTTAATTTAATAATTTAAATTTTTGAAACAAATATTTATAAATCATTAAGGTGTTTATATTCACCTAGCTTATTACAATTCATTTAGTTAATTCATGTTTGCATCATTTTCATGCCCATATGGGTATGATTTATTTAAAATTAATTATTAAAATTTTTTCTATAAGATTTGTATTAATTATTTAATATTTTATATAAAATTCTATAAAATTTTAATTTTAATTTATTCACTATCCGTTAGTAATCAACTCATTTCTGAATTTTAATAAGTTGCGCTTAATTAACTTCAGCGCTTCACGCTCAGTAAACTATCTTAGCGATCGGCTCTAATACAACATTTTTTCCCTCGGCTCGTAATATACTATTATTATATTTCAATTTGTTTTATTTCAAAGTAAACCTTATTATTTAAAATGTAATTCCGATGAAAATCATCTAACCTATCATAGCAATTAAAATACAATATATTGATATATTTATGAAATAAATACTTCATCATTGTAGTATATCCAAAGCATCATATCTGAAAATCTGTGGCAATTAATTTAAAAGTTTTTTTGATTATTTATCAAGAAAAATTATATTATAACATCCTAGAGGTGGTGAAAAGTTTATTGTAATAAGTGATAAAGTACTATTATCAAGACTATACTCTGCTTAACAGTGGTATCACCATCAGCGCTAATATTGCTGATATTTAATGATGAAATCTGCTGTTACATGCCCTATGAAAACAGTCGTTGATGCAATCAAATTGAAAATTCTTTTCACCCTCAGAGGAAACGAAGATTTTCCAATTTTATGTTTAATTCGAGTTTATATTAAGATCAAAAGTTATAATTATGTAGGATCCATAATTTTTATTGATCACCTTTTTCATATTAGAAAGAATTTATAAATTTGTGCGTATCGAGGTAGACCTATACGTTTTAAAGTGAATTGTTATGTTTGATACATAAAAGTTAATGGGGAAATCAAGAAGGGAAAACAATGTAAGACATTAAATAAATGTACCAAAAAATAACCGTGTAAAAAATTAATATTTAACATAGCACATTTTGAGTAGGTATTTCTTGCAGCTACATTAACAATGAAAAAGCGACGCAGGCAAACTTGGCTATAGATTCCATAATTGATCGAGGGTGGTTACATAAGACTGATTAGCACCCTAAAAATATCACTTAGAAGAAAATGATTCTCCAGACTCACTTGATAAATGACTGACATCTTTCTTAGCGAGAACCGCCAGTGTCGCGGGAACGAGCAGTAAAACGGCAGAAGCGGGAAAACGCGATTTTAACGGTGATTTTTTGCTAGGTTCTGCGACATGTCAGACTAATGATGCTCAGTCAACGCTGCCATGTGCAGCCGCTGAAAATATTCAGCATATATTTATTAAATTTTCAAGATAAAGTTTCCACTGAAGTAATTTTTGTATTGAAAATTTCAGAGTTTTACAATATTACCAACTTAAACATAATTTTATAAATTCTTCCAGTTTTATTTGCTGGCTATACAAATGTACCTGTGAGCTTAACACATCAAAAAAATTAATAATTTTTTGTTAAAACCACGTTAGATAATCTTTTTCCCACTGAAATTAATTTTATCTCTCTATGAAAATTTTAACAATGATACATTAAATAACAGGTAATTAAGAACTATACGTAATTCAACTTGAGCAGCAACTAGGTAATAAACTTATTTTCTACAATTTCTAAAAAAGATTATTTTTTTATTATTGCCAGTGCAAGTAATATAAAGAGGTTCTTTTTAAAATCAATAGTGCTCTAGGTATGCTTTGATATAATGCTATCCATTAGAAAAGGAATAATAGTACCACCAATTTAAAAATAGAAAACAACATTACATTATATAAATTTTAGTTAAATTCGTACCTACCTCTATGGTTTACGTACATAACATTATATAGCGCAGGAAAAACCAACATGTCATACTTAAATTTTTTACTGACGTAAATAGTCAATGTGCACATTTTTTATTACTGGTTACATAGATATAGTATATATATCTAACACAAGTAGGTATCTATTATTACGGAGGTAGGTATATGCAAATTATAGGTTTATTTTAAATTAGCATAAATCACTATGAAAATAAAGGCAATATTTTAAATTAATTAAAAAGATGTTATTATATAAGTATTTATAGTTCTATTTGTTTTTTCTTCCAACTTTTTATATTAGCCACGGCAACGATTAAGCAGGAAAGTCAATTTGCTGACACTATACTGCAACATTTGTTTCTATAACCAAATTTTTGCCCCAGCAACAAATTTGTTGCTATTTAAGCAACAAGAGGAAGAGAAAATTGTTAGATGTAAGTAATAAAAAATGTGTAAATTAAAATTTGTTTGTTAATATAGCAACAAATATTGTAGTATGACATCAACAACTCTGTCTCTTACAACAAAGTTCATGCTACTACAACAAAATTTTATCTATTAAAATAAATTAATTTGGTGTTAAATCAAATAATATTTTATTATTTTGCCGGTTTCGATGGAATAACAAATTTTCGGTATTTGGGTGTCGCACATATTTTAAACTCATTAAAAAACGCAATTAAACATTGCGTAAAAATTGCTTTTTACATTTATTCCGCAGTTTTAACAAAATTTAATTTTCAAATTACTTTTTATAGCTATTTGATTAATTATAAACAAAATAATGTAAATAATTATTAAGTAATGGGATCATGCAATTTATTATTATTAATTAACCCAGTACCCGGTCGATTTCAGGTAAATGTTGGAACTTGATCTTCACCGTCGCCCCTAGGAAAACAATGGCAAACCACCGAAATGTAATTTGCCTACAACAGTACACTTCCTGTAAAGTCTTAGTTATATTATTTAAATGACATACCTAACTAACACTTAGCATGCATAATGTCAGAGAGACTAGAAGCAGGGTACTTTACAGATATATAAATTAAATTTATAAAATTCAAAATTTAATAATTTTAATAATAAAATTGAAAAGTCAAAATTTTTAGAAATGATTATTAAAAATTCTCTGCGAAGTAAGAGAACTTAAACTTTTTGTTATATTAAAGTAGATAATATGCTTAATAATTGTTATAGATATATTTGTTATTTATAGGTTTCTAAGATGTAGATTAATATCTTGAAAATTTGCATAATTTAATAATACTTATTACTTTATACCGAACAATATATTATGCTCTGTTACAAATACGGCTACATTTTGTAAATTATTCTATTGGTATTAGATACATTTCTTATTCTTTGCCTAATTCCATAAAATTTCGTTTGTGTAGGTGTAGAATATCATCCCGTTTATAATAAATTATTAACTACTTAAGTACATAGTAAAGGTTAGAATTAAGTAGGTACATAATATATTTTACTCCTATACATTTAATTACAAAAATATTATTAAAAATGTAAAATTTTTATTTCGGGAAAGTGTTTGAATTTTATGTTAAAATATTCATATTTTTAATTAAACTTATAATTAATTAATTTTTATTAAAATTGCTAATTTTTTAATTAGATTAAATAATTAAAATATATTAGAAATAATTTTAAAGAACAATATCGAGATTATCAGATACTACGGCAGAAGAATTGTAAAAATATAATTTTTAATTTATTCATTTCCTCCCCTATACATTACTATGCTAATAATTTTGTTTTATGTTTAATTAATTTTTAGAATGATAATAATTTAAAATGTATTAGTAATAATTATTAATTAACAAAGCTTTATTTAAAAAAATAATGTTAACTGTTTTAATGAACATCTACCTAACAAAGTAATCTAATATTTAGGATTAAAATACTACCTGACTTCCTGAAAGTTGGATGTGGTGAAGAAGCATTTTGTGATGTCGTTAACTGAAAGCGACATTTTAAGGTTATTTATATTTAAAAAAAACAATAAATAAAATTTTATATAGAGATGGTGTGTTTTGTTTGAATATTATGTATTAATTAATTAAATTGATTATAGTTATCATGCGGTGTAATAATATGGTTTTATGTATAATAGTTTTTTTTTTATCACAATTAAATCTTGTTCTATTTTTACTTGAAATTTTGTTAATTTTGTTGAGTTATTTGGTTGATTTATTTAAATACACACAATAAATATGAATAAAGGTGGAAATATAAATTTTATTTACGAATTTTTGCATATGAACTAATTCATTAAAACCAAAGTTACAATAACTAATAATTTGATTAGAAAATGCAAGTTTTAATAATTTAAAAGTACAAAGCATCAGGTACCAACAAAAAAATAATGTATATGATGAATTCTATACGAAATTACTCATTAAAATTTAAACGTAAATGTAGTTAGTGTTGGGAATGATTACAAGTTAAATTAACGTTAAATTTAATCAAAAGTCAAATTTAAAGTTGTCCTCTTAGCGACCTCTATGTAGCAATAGCATGATTATTTTTAAGTGTTTCCTTCTACCTGTACCCTTGGTGCAGGGCACTCTTGTGGTGATAAACTTGGCTACGCAGGGGTGTACAAAGTTTGTGCTTTTACCAGTATGCGTTAAACCAAAGAAATTGTATACACTGAACAGAAGACTTCCGTGTGTATAGAGGCTATTAAGCTCGTGCTTGTATGAATATACAATCTTTTTGTAAACTTACAAGTTTTAAAAAATATTATTTAAAAAATCTTATTTTAGGTGTCCAAATATTGAATAAGTTTATATTACCCTAATAAAAAATAAAAATGTTTAGTTAATAAAAAGTTTGTTTTATTTTCAATAATATATTAATTTCATGATATTTTTAAAGCAAATTCTTATTTGACGTTTTCTCAGTAGGTATGTACATATTAAATTTAATTGTATTAATCACTTGTCTTTTCCATGATATCCAACAGAACCTGTCTGTATTTAAAAAACATCGAAGGTATTTTTATTTTCTTAAATACTGGATTTTAAGAAATAATTTTGCAAAACTGTCAAATAGAAGGTATAACTATTGCAATAATAAAACATAAAAAAATTATTTTTTAAAGAGTAGAACGTTGAGGAATTTTATAGTGGTCAAGTAAATCTTATTATGTAAAAATAAGTTGATATCCCTGCAGCTATACTGGTTTCCCGTTTTTTTATTGTTATGCTAATTATTTAAAATTTGTAAACATAGTCTGCAAAAGAGATTCAAGACAATTAGATAAAAAATTTTTAGCAAAAGAACAAAATTTATAGCAGAATGTTTGCTAAAATGTAACTGTTTCCGTTATGCTTTAAAATTTACTGTAGTAGCATAATAATATCATGAATTGGCATCACATTTTTTATTTTTTTTTATCATATTTTCCAAGGTACTAAGTGGTCTTTCTTGCAAATTCTGCTTTAAATTTAAACGATATCGTGCAAATATGTAATTAATTAAATGAGGCATTCCAGTTTTACTTCAGTCGAGTATTTCTTTGCTTTTTACAGATAAGTTATCGAAATACGATAATAACTTCATGCTTTAGGATAAAAATCACACTTTACCGCTTTATAAAAAAAAACATTTTTCGCTCATTTAAAAAACATCATTTGCAACTTTTAATAATATATGAGTTTTGTAAAAAAATTGTTTAAAATTAGTAGTAGTAATTTTTAAACCAGCGGCAAAATTTGTATAGCTGATTTGTATCCTTAAGTATGAATACACATGGCACAAAAAAAAAACAATTTTATATATTTTTTAAACATTTTTAAGTATCTACTACTGTCTAGTTTAGTATCAAATATATTAAGTTGGTACATCTATATTTTTAATTTTTATAAGATTCTACTGTATATACTTGTAATAGGTATGAAAGAAGTTCAGTTAAATTTTTACACTAATACTACTAAATGCACAGTTTTTCTGATTTTCCCTTTTGATTACTGTTATGTGTTGAATATCTGGAAACTTAAAATTTAACGTTGATTGCAAACCATATGAGATTCAAAATCATTTTACGGTTGCGTTAAAAGTTTGGAAGAAATAAATATATGCCAGTATATAGGCAATCAATCCATTAAAGCGGTTTAATTTTTGTTAGTTTTTCAATTGGCTCTGATTCTGGATACTACTCGATTTATTTAATTGCCTTTCGTGATGTGTACAATGTATATCCTATCACTTTGTCGAGATAAGGGTGATCGAATCTCAACAAAGTGTTCATTCTTTTAATCTAAAATACATTTAACTATTCTTGATGTTTCGTGATTTTATAAATTTAAATTTGAAATACATCATACAAAACGAAACTAAAACTCAAAGATAAAAATAGGAATTAATCAAAATTCTAACTTAGAATATGAATAATAATTGCTTAAAAAATTAAAATTGGGCACGCGTTTATTTATTAGTGTAATAAATAACAAACCTTCAAAAGTGTTATTATAATATACTACCTAACTACATTTTTAGTTATCTAAATACTACAGTAAAATTAGAAAAGTATGTTTAGCTCGTTAATCATTTTACTTAAACCAAGTATTAAAGATTAAACATTAAATATTAAACTAATTACATTGTTAATTGTTTTTCGAACTGAAATGTTAGTATTTTAAAAGTTAAGTGAACAGTGCTACGTATATTATATCACAATCTTGTAATAATAATATAATTATCCTTAATATGACTAGAACCGCAATTTATTCAAAAACTGACTTTTTAAATTTTCATTAATATTCATTTTAATTCTCATATACAGTCGCAAAGCATTGCAACTTTTTGTAAAGTTTAGTAAAAAATTGAATTCAAAGGAATGCTATGGTAGATTTTTAGATAACTGTAGTTCGTTAGTTTTTTTTGTTTATTACATCAAAAGTTCTAAATCAGTCAAAGAATAGAATTACAATTTATTCAAAAAATAACTTGTTTTGTTATTTATTAATATTCATTTTAGTTCTTAACGCAGTTGCAATAATGGCATTACGACTTTTTACAGCGGTTAGCAAAAAATTGGATTGATAGGAATGCCGTGATAGAGCTTTTAGATAGATGTGGTTAGCTGGTTTTTCTGTTTAATATATGCCAAAAGTTCTAAATCAGTCAGTTTGCATTTTAAGGACAAGTTTCCTTATTAAGATTAGTTAAGGTTTTTTAAAATCTTTAATATTTTGCAATAAATAATGTTTTATAAAATAATATTACATGCAGTTTCAAACTGATATTTTAAGTCGCTTTTAAAAAACATTATTAGAATTAAGTTTTAGAAAACTTCCTATTAATATTACTGTTTAGAATTATTACTATTACGCGATTTCAGATGAAAAGCAAATCAGCGATCATATTAGGATCGATTGCACAAACTTAATTTAAAGTTTAATATGTTTATTGTAAATATTATAAGGAACTTGACAGGTCCTGCAAAATTCAATATTGACATATTTCCCTTCTACTCTACAACATAGAAACGAATACTATAATTACTGATAAATTAAACGGAATAAAGTTACTTGTAACCTTGTGAAATATTAACTAAATCGCTCATTTGTGGAATAAATTTTTTTATCTAATTTCGTTTTTTTAGATACTAACAAGTGACAAGTTTGAAGTGACTCGAATATCAGAACAGTTATAAAAATTGTAGTGTATAATATTGTACACCACTCGTGAATTCATCGTTTTTTTTTACAACTATGTTTATATAAATGTACATCATCTGTCAGATACAGCTATAAATACTATCAAAAAATAAATTTCTTATTGTTTTGAACAAAGTAGCAGTAGAGGTAGAAAGAGGTTTATATACAATATAAAAAGATGAACACATTTACCGGTAAATGTATACTTTTAAATCTACAGGTTGGAAAAAGTGAGTAAGTACATAATTTATAAGTCTCATTTTATAATAAAACTTAATCTGACAAAAAAATAACAAAACTGAAATATGCACTTTTATAATTAATTATTATTATACAAATGAACTTAAGTCACTTTGACCAAGAAACTGATGAAGTTTTTTTTTTCAGTTTTTGTTAATAAAAACTACAAAAACCACTTTAATCTTTATTAATTTGCAACTCGGGTGTTAAATTTTGGTAGCTTGAATTACATCACACACTATTAAAGCTGCAGCTTTATGTTAACATTTTTTGCTGTGCGTTTTTCTTTATAATCGAAGTTTTTAAATTTAAATAAAAATATACATACTATAATAATTACATTTATACTTCTACTTTTATAACACTGTATAAATTAAAAGGTAAACATTCAACCTGCAAACGATTTTAAAAGTATTTTAATTTAAATTATTATCCTTAATTAATTTGCTCGTTTTAAGGATCTTTGGTTTCATTCGATATATGCAAACAATTGAAAAATTTAAATTAAACATTTCATTTTCAGTTATAACAAAAGTAATAATAAACAGTAACAAAAAGTAATAAGTTGTTTTAATATGTACGTGCAGTGTTATTATTCAATATACGTACCAGGCAATAATAAATTTTAGTTTCCTTTATAGTTCACTCATAGGGTTAAAATGCACTAGCGAATTTTATTCAACAAAATCTATTGTTTTTATCAATTTGATTAATGAAAAGACTGTACATAATTATACAAAATCTGTACAATACAATATTATGATTAATTTTTTGTTAATAATATCTATAATTAATAAGTAAACAAAGTAAAATTACGCACATATTGGTTTGCAAAACGTATAAATATTTTTAATATCAAAAATAAATTCTAATAGAAGTTAGCAGGTATACGCATAAAATTTAAGTTTAATATTCAAAAGATAAAATTGCATCCCTTTCATTTCAAGGGTAAAATTATTTCGAGAGCTTACAATTTTATGGACTATATGTAACTATTATCGTGAATTAAGTGCCTGGAAAATTATGGAATATTAATATTTCCATCCTAATTTGAAAACGTCCGCAGTATAACTGCTGTCGTTTATTAACTTTTGCAAACGAGCTAAACTGGTTGAACGCTATACGATACGTAGTACCTACAATTTGGTATCCACTGATGCAGATTTAATCTCCAGAATCCAAACACTTTTTACTCTTTTTTGCTTTTATTGTATTATTAACCCACAGTTACATATTTACCTTATCAACGCTAGGTATGTGCGTAAAATAATCTTTTCATTATACTTCCCTACATATTAATGTTAGATTAATGCTGTAGTAATAAATCACGTGGTTTGGTAATTAAATTTAAACTGAAAAAGGTTGAATTTTGGGATTTAACTTCAACTTGTTGACATCTATCTTAATTATATCACAGCTTTTTTGCAATTTTTATTTCAAACGACTTTGGCCTAGGTTAACGTCCGCTTTTGAATATGTTGACGACACAGACACAATTTATAACATTGCAATGTTCTTTTATCTTCCATCACATTACTATATTATCTAGAAAATTATGTTTATTATATAAGAATTTCTTTTGCACACCTACAACTAAAAATTATAGTGACTTGGAAATTAAAATATTTGAATCAGTTCGAATGGTAAATAGATGTTATCGGAAGTTAAAAATAATACGATTTTGTCGATACAAAAATAATAAATTTTTATTATAAAATTGTGCCGAAAATAAATTCATTACTAACTTATTAACTGAAAAATTAATCTTTATTAAAAGGACCATAAACGTCTGACGTTTAAAAATTTAATTTAAGTATTATTCATAGGTATTATTTGAAGAGAATATTTATACAATATCGATATACATACTTTTAATAATGTTTAAAAGTTAAACAAATTATCTTATTTTTAAAAATTTACAGGTTTTTCTAAATCGGAAATTAAATTATTCATATGAACAGTTTCTAGCATGCTATTTAAACACCGTGTTTCGATTTATCGAATACCATCAGAAAAACCCAGAAGTACTTAAAAGAGCTTGAAACAATTTAAAATAATAAGTTTTAGTTATAATTAAAGTACACTAAAGTAAGTATAATATTATAAATAACAATTCATATTTTATGAATATTCTCTTACGGAAATTAAAATTTAGTTTAAGAAAATATTTTCCTTACAAATGCCAACTCATGTGTGCAAAGAAATCCTTATTTTCCATAAAATAGTTATAATAAATCGTGAAATTTCGTTATCGTCACTAAAATAATTTTTCTTTTTTTACAAAATGTTTTGAATTAGCGAACTGTCATACCAATATGCTTCATAATATTGATTAGATTGTATAGGTAATAATAACAACTACAAATACTATACAAATGAACATTGTTTAACTACCAAAACTTGTAAAATAATTATAAATCATTTATTGCAATAATTCAAAATGTCAGAATTTTTGATTTGCATAATAATAATTTATAATGTAGATAAAATATAAAACTGACTGATTTCAGAATTAAACAAATCATTGGAACGTTAGAAATACATGAAGATTTAGCAGGCATTCTTTTTGACTGTTGTATCAAATAATAATTAGGCGAATTTAAAAAAATAATATTAAAAACATAAACACACAGATACCTAAATTTTGTACACAAAGAAATCACCTTACTTGGTGTGAGTTCGGTGTACAAATTTTATGAAGTCCCAGAAACCTTCAGGTAGAACATCCCAGGAAATCTTAGAAAATTTAAGAAAATCTTAGGAAATTAGGAAATATTACAAATATTATAGATGAAGTTTTTAGAAAGACAATTTTAAGACAATCCAGGAGAAATCTCGTAAATCTTGTAAAAGGAAATTTATTGTACAAAAATTTGGCTTGTGATTCGCTCTTCGGTATATAATAATATTTTGGTTAGTATATGAAGAGTACACGGGTATAACGATCAGGGTCCAATTTTGCTGAAAATAAACTATTAATGCCATTCGATAGATGATAATGAAAGGTATCTTCTAGTAAAAATATATAAGATAAAAATGATTTTAAGTCCAGTGTAAAAAACCATATTTTTAAAATCATTTGTTAACGATCTTACGAGTCTGTAAATCTTGAAGTTCAATTTACACAAAATATACAGTTTGTGACTCTGATCGTTATTCCCGTGTACTCTTCATATAAATAATAATAATTAAATGTCAGTATCACATTATATCAATTTAATCAAAAAAAATTTGAGTTTTGGTTAGCAAATTATTGATTAAAAGATATTCAAATTTAAAACTTTAATAATACCAGTGGTGGATTTAACATATTATGTGTGTACATATTTGCAAAACATTATTTATAATTTTTATTTAATTAATTAGTAATTTTTTTAAACTTTAAAATTAAAATTAATTAATTCTTTTGTTGGTAAGATAACTTTAAATAAAAAGATTTTTGGAAAGGTTTTCTGGTAGGTTTATCACTGCTAATATTTTACTTAAAACCCTAATCATTTTATTATAAATAATAACCATTTATTTAAATTACTATCTATTTGAAACACTTGAAATACAAAATTTTATTTTTTTTATAATAATAGTAGTTATTTGTATAATTGAATAATATTTAATATTCTCTCCAAATCTTCCGTTCTTTATTTTTATAATAAATTTATATCTCTGTGAGTTGAATTTACGGCTCCAAATTATATGTTGTGTAGCTCTAAATATCATCAATACCTGCTGAATAAAAAAATTAAATTAAAACAAATTTTAAAAAGTTTTATTATTTATTTAAAAATGTACAATACTTCGTTTTATATTTTCTTTTATTAGTTAATTATATTTTAATTATATTAAGTTTTGTTTTATAATGAAGAAAATATTTGTCAAAATAAATTTATTTGTTTACTTCTGAATTAATTATAAATTCAGCCCGTGTTCAAAAATTTTTTTTGCATTTATTTTATGTTTTTATTTAGTAGGAGTACTTACTATAAATGAAAACCAGAATAATAAGTACTCAGTCTTTCTTTTAAAATCAAGCAAAACCACGAAGGCTTTGCCAATATTGCAATTTAATGGTTGGAAAACTAAAATTTATTTAAACATTTATTTTCGTATCGGTGATATTTCGGTCACTTGACTTGGTGTAACTTTTTTAATCTCAGAAATCCAATTTTCCAATTTAATATCAAGGATATCCTACAAATATAAATTTCCACTTTAAAAGGGAAGTAGGGATAAGGCATAAGGGTAATAAAATTATTTGTCTTACATAACATATGTAGTTATTTTTCAAGTTATTTTCAATGATACCACTTACGATCTCTCTTCCTATTTCCCTTTTGTATTTGAATTTATTTGATGATGTTCGATATTTTGGAGCAAATATCTCTAAATAGTTTGTCCATCTTTTAGGAGAAGGTCATCTGAAGTTTTCACCGATGTCCTGCATATTATATACTATATAATAAGTATCCAGGCCCGAACTGGCCCTCTAGGCTGTTCAGTCATCGCAGGTCAAAATAGAGCTAAATCATTATATTAACCCTAATTGAAATTGTCAAAAAATTGCATTTTATTTGAATTTTTCACTAACACACCTTAGTCACGGGCAAAGTTTATAATATAACACACTATCCTAGAGAGTACTCTCATTTTTCTATATTTTTTTATTTTTGAAACCACTTTCGTCACGAATTCTGGAAATCAGACTGACTATTTAAAACAAAGCATTGCAATGGCTCATGCAAATGTCAACACAATGTGATTTCTGCTAATTGTCCTGTTGTTAACATGCAGAAATTTAAAGAAATTTAAGTAAACGATGTGAGTTTACTTTGAGAGAGCTGCAAAAAAACGAATTCAAATTGTGTCGGGTTTTCTTTTGAGTTTTTGGATCTGAATTTGCGTAAAACCATGACAAAGGCTTTTTAGCCTCTATGGCTAAATCTTGATCTTCAAAATGCCTAGCTAGTACAAGGATTGCCGGTAATTTTTCTGGGATATAGTATGTATATTAACAAACTTGTCCTTATTTTAGTCTAAGCCTAATGTAGACAACTTATGCTAGATTTCGGGAATTTCCCAAGTTTTAATAATAAAATTGTTTTCAATAATTTAAAAAAATAATTTGCTAGTTTACTACTGTATCAACTATATATGAGTCATGTGGCAGTTTTAAGAGTAGTCAATGTCTTGATTTTAGGTAAAATTTACAAATTGAACAATGACCAAGAAGCATTAGAATGGTGTTACTTGTGCTTTTAAACAAATTCTATTTTTACTATTGCAATAAAATAAACAAATTCAATGCAATTACTTAGACGACGAGAATATAAAATATTATGTTATCAAATAAATTATAGTAATATGTTGTATATTAGTAAAGGTAAAGTGGACTATTGTATGAAATTTTTGAATATATCTCTGGTATCTATACTATATATTTTGATTATTAATTATTATTATTAATAATATATTAATTCAATTTATACGTATAACGGAAATTGGGGTTTCTAATGTTTTTCGTTTCTTCTTCTGGTTCATGTAAATTATAGTTTTCCGCATAACTATAACACTGCGGAATTTTTTTCACTGCTTATTTGGTATTTTAGGTAGTCCATATGCTTATTTAATTGTGTTTTTTTACATTTCGCAGAATCTAATAAATTAAAAATTAGCTTTCCTAGTTTTTGAGTAAATCTCGACAATATAATCTAAAAACCGCATTTACCCTGGATCATATTAACCCAATTTTTTTCCTGGCTAACTGATGTAGACGTTTTCTTTGGCTCTTAATAATTTTGACAAAATCAGAGATAGAGAAGATCATTATGATATAGGTCATCACTTATAACACTGCATACCTTCTTCATATAGGTACTGCTGTGAGATTTCCACAATTTTAATATTTTGTTATACTTGAAAGTCTATTTATTGATTTCCATTGTGATGACTTATTGTATTAGATTTACATTCCCTAAATTGATATTTAATATCATGTTAGAGAAGTATAGAAGTAGTTCATTTTAGCTTGACTTCTGTCAATTATCCAGAATTTTGTAAACTTGAATCAATTTTATGTTCCATGGAAACACTAATTTAATTTTTAAACTCAAACTTTTTTATCATTTTAATAGTTAATCTGAACTTATCCACACCGCAAGGTGACCCAATGCCGCATCAACTATGCTAATTGGGCGAACAGAAAACACAAATACCGTTTGATCTATCAAAATCTTAAGCATAAACCTTGTTTTACTTGAATTTTGTTGTTTTCTTGAAATTTAAGCTTAAAATTTTGAAAGTATTGAATTATGCCGCCCAACGTAAAAGAATATAATGCTAATTTTTGGATTAGCATAGAGATTTTAACTTACAATGAAATAAAATATTAGCTATAAATTTTATTTCTCAAGTTTTGATTATCAAATTTTTACAAATACAAGGCCATATTTAAAAAACATATTATAAGCCGTTAAATCCATACACAATATATTAGGTGTAATTTAAAAACCATTAGATAAGATTTGGAAACTTGTTTTATGTTAATAAATACCTATCATAGAATTGATAAAACTTTTTATGACACTGCTTTTTAAATCACTGCAGAAAAACGTGTATGTTAATATTTTCTTGTTCGAAATTGTTTCTTCTTTAGAAAAAATTTCTTTAATAATTATTACCTGTAGTAGGCTGTAGGCAAGCAAAGTAAACTTTAAAACTCCATTATTTCCAAAATATAAATGTAAATCGTCAAAAGAAATGAAAGTAGAGAAACATTCTATTCAAACTTGAAAGGGGAAGAAAAAATAAAATACATTCAAGTTGGGGTGTATATCTCCAAGGGGTTCAGATGTCAACTTCAGACGCCGAGTTTACGATAAAATGCAGGGGAAGCTGATGGATCCTGACAAGACATTTTTACCCCTTTTTCCGACGAGTTATTAACTTTAGTTCTTTCTAGAGCTTATATTTCAAATACTTCTCCTGTTTTAAAGAGTAAAATTTTGTTTCATTCGTTCAAGTATTTCTTAGCAATTTTGGGAAAATGTAGTCGTGGGTTGTTTCAGAAACAAAATGTGTATATTTTGTAGGCCGACAAAGACGCTAACTAATTATAATAAATTATTATAATACCTAAGTAAAAGAAAGTTGTCAAACTTTAACCGAATAAAACTGTTATGATCTTAAATAAGGCCACTCGGTACTCATACAGATAAGGTATGTACCTATATTATTTATTAGACACGGTACAGTGAATTCTTAGAACAATAACACAACGTAATAAGCTTTCAAATGTATTCATTATGAGGAAATGTGTACAGAAAATATTTTAAGTAAAATTTGATGTAAAAGTAGATTATTGCAAGATTAGAGTGTAATGCTGATTTTAAGCGCTTATACTTTGTACTCGCCGCATTCATATTCTCAATTTAACTCGACCGTAGAGGTAAAGAGTTTCGAGGATTAAATGGATACTCGTAACATCGGTGGAACAAAGTGGTATGATATATTATTGTAGTGTAGTTCAAATTGTGATCAGTTTTAGTCGTAGCGATTTTGAAGCGATAGGCCACGATTTATATCTTAGAACCACGCAAAAACAAGTAATATATTTAAATTGCTAACTAATATGACAAATATAATCGAGCGGTACTGGGCACGGATCGATAATTAACGCACGAGCAATCTGTGGGGTGCGGGGCAGTTAAGAACCCTCGCGAATTCCGGAAACAGGGTACGATTGGCTCCGGCAGTTCGCTTTGCAACCAGCCAGGATATTCACGAAACAACTTTAAAGGGAAAATAAAAAGAAATGCGTGAAAAAAACGTGGCCATTACTAGGGGGTGGGCTTAGCATAATCATACAAAATTAGAAATACATTTAAAAACTTATTAACTTTACTTATTTATTCTTCAAAAAAAAAACAATCGGCTGATTTAATATTTTTTTTAATTAAACTACTTTTTTCAAAATACATATAATTTATAAATACATCTTATGTATAATATATTACTTATTATTATTGCGTTCTTAAGCATTGCATACTAATAAAAGAATAAATTCTTCTAAATGCGATCGACAGGTAGGTATTATCTAAATATAAGCAAAATTGTTTGTCACCAATCACAACACAAATTATGCGGTTAAATTTTAATGAAAAATAACTAATCAAATTTAAAAAGGCAGGAACAGTTTTCGAAAATTTTATTTTTAATCTTAATGAATTTCCCGCTCGGGGTTGAGATTGTGCATGTTTTGTTGATCGTGCACAATTGAATCATAAGATTGGATGCGACATGCTTGTATGAAAGACCACGTCGAATACGTAGACTGCAAATAATTGTGCACATCTATGTTTTAGACTCGTTTGTCTTTATCGCTATGGTAATGAAAGTGAAATATGTTGTAAATTAGTATATTACGACTTTTTCTATTATTTTCAAAGTACTTTTTAATAGAAAACATGATTATAATGTTAAAAGCAGCTATGTGGAAACAATAATAAATTAGTTGAATAATACATCATAACTTATATTTTTTATTTAATACAATTTACATTATATATCTAAATTTACAATTCTATCAAAACACTTCCTAAAATTAAAATTAAACAGTATAAGATAAATAATTATAATATATATTTATACCTGATGAAAATCATTACATTACGAAATAAACAGTATTAATATTAATATATTTTTATGTATAATTTCAAGAATATTTTACCGAAGCCAAGATGACTTGCTAGGAAAATTTCATGAATGGAGCCCATTGCTTTGCTCTTAGCTCACCGATTAAAGTTAAATTGATAACCACGGTTTTCCACTCTACAACTTACCCATGTACTAGCCTGCTGGTTTTTCAGGGCACAAAATATGTAGTGGATACTATTCGGTGCTTTCACTACGCAAATGACACTGTAATCGTGCTCTGTGATTTATTATTTAATCTATATGACAGTAAATTGGTACGTACCGAATAAAATAGATCAACTTGACAACTTAACATGTTGTTACTACTGCTACAACAACAATTATTTGTTTATAATGCTAATATTTAAAATTCTATTTCTTTTGGTTTTTCTTTTAAATGAAAACTGTTTTGCTTAAATTCTACTCTCAAGTTCCTCTAATATATATTTTGATCAATTTAAAACTGATAAAAGAAAAGACTTTATTTTAGTTTTACTAGTTCACTGACTTCCAGTTAAGTGACTTCTATTTTCCAATTTAAATGTAAAAAATATCTTAGCAATTGGTGTCTGCATTACTTTACAAAACAAGCGAATTCAGGAAACATAAGGTTAATTTTCGAACTCATTAAAAGTTTACAAATTATATTATGTAGAATTTTTGAGGGTTGTTTGAAAATGTAATTTAATAGTATTTTATCAATTTTTTGATGAATCTTAATAATATAAACAGAGCAGAACATAAATAATACCATGAATAATTAAACAAAAGCATTTTTATTTATGTATGATCATAATTTTACAATTTGTTTAAATAATCACCACGAAGACATAAATTAACAAATCCAGACAAGTATAATTCTTCATGATACATCTTTTTGAGTTATTTTCATCGTGAGCTGCAACTTTATGGTAGTACTCTTATTAATTTAGTAATGTAGATTCAAGTATTCCAACTCACCGAACTATTTAGTATGAAACTATTGAGCTATGCTAGTAAGGTATACAGATTTAGTAGATCTCTAGAATCGATAGATAATAATTGAAAAGATTAATCGAAAAGTACCAGTGAATATAGTAAAGTATGTCTTACGGGCATAAGAGCGTTACTAATTTTTCTGTTATTTTTGTTCTGCGCCATGTACATATTATACCCAGTTCAGTTTGTCGGTGAAAAGCTAGCTTTTCTATTGTTATTTCCAATTCTTAGCAATTTCTTTAGAGAATTGCAATTAGAAACTATCGAAAATGAACAAGAAATGGCAAGTCCAACTTGCAATGAAGTCATAAAAGCAATAAGCAATAATGTACAACGTAATACATGGAAAAGTGCTGGGATTAGAAACAATCTGTACAAAACTGGTAAAATATGGAGAAGATTTACTACGCGAAAGAATATGTTAACTCGTGAGTCAGATCTGAGAGAATTCCTATGGAATAGTTCAAAGGAGAAATAGTTGTATTAAAGAAGGATAAATCTTCAGAATTCACAAGCAACTAATGGGGGACTGCCAATACGGATTCGTTCCAATGCTACAATAGTAAAATATCTCGATACTGTCCTTTTGTAAATTTTCAGCAGGCTTTTGATAAGGTAGACCGACGAGATTTACATTATATAAAGCATTAAGTGAAGCTAGAACACCACCGAAACTAATAGAACTAATCAAAATTATACTGAATGACACAACTGCCTATATTATAATAGCAATTGGAATAACTGAAAAATTTGACAAAAATTGTCTTTGAGTGAAACAGGGTGATGCACTTTCGGCGACTCTCTTTAATAGAGTCATTAACAGAATAACAGAAAAGTCAACTCGAAAAGATTTAATATTTTTAAGAATTTATTTTTCGCTCTGCATTCGTAATTGCAGAGGAAAAATTGAATGATGTATCGTTCAAAACATAAATGCTATCGATCAAACTTTTAAATAAAAAAAATTGGATTTACTTTATTTTTTCTATGGTTTATTCAAAATTAACAAAATATCATTGCTCTTGGGAAACCTTATATGTCATATTCAAATTTTTTTAAAGAGTTTCTGTACTCTTGAACCTCTTCAATAATAATCTAAAAAAAATAGTTTGAATGGATTTTTTGTTTGATATTGTTTTCTTTTCTTTTTTGTTGTTTATACCACTAAAAATCGACTATAATCGTAAATAAAATAGAGCCTTTTATGGAATAATTTTTTTTTTTTTGTATGTTTCAATTTCCGTAACATAATATTTGGTTTTCTGCTTTTGCAAATATTAGTTATTGTTTTTAAAAGAACAGCGGTTTAACTACTTTTATCAATTTTTAAAAATTATCAGGATAGTGCGATAGTAGAGATTGGGACTAGAAATACGGATGTATGTTAAGTCTGGTTTCGATTCCCACTATGAATAATTTTTTTATATAACTTGCTAGCTTTGAAAATTATGTAGTACCTTATTATCTGAATTAATTAACTAAATATTTATGTTTTAACATTATTTTATGCTGCTTTTTTAATTTATTTCGAAACACGTTATTATTTATTTATTTCATAACAACTACAGAACAAAGTTCCAAATGTTGCACAGTCGAAAACAGTATATACAAACAAAATTTATAAAAAATATATGTAAGTATATACATTCATAAAAATATAATTGCTACCATTTGCGTATCAAATTCCTAAAATTTGAAATTTTCATAATATCACTATAAGACTTGAAAGACACATGATTCATATAGAGGTCAATATCAAACTCAATATAAAACTCATTAAGCAAACTCATCATTGCAATTATTGATTCATGCAGACATGCAGACATGCATGTATAGAAACCTCTTCTAAGATTTGAGAACAACAAACCCTCCCAGTCAGTAAATTACAAATAAATAAAATTCTAGCTCTCTCCCGTCTTAACTTGAGAGGCTCAATATTCAGCACAGTGCATCTATTGTTATAGTTTTGCAGTTTCAAAAAATGCTATCGCAAGATTACGATCTTTTCTTGCTATATTCTTGCTATAAGAATCCCTTAATAAAGATACCATACTTGAGAAGCACAATCCAGAATGGAGTTCACATAAGCCCTATAAATTCCAACTAACACCACATGGTCGTCAATTTATCTACAGATGTGCATAATAAATCGTAGAATTTTATTTGTTTTTGTAACCATAAGCTCGATATGGCGATTCAAATCTAGAGAAGGAACAAATGTAACTCCCAGATCCAGATCAAGATACTCAAAAACTCTGTCAACTTTACTACCATCAATGAAATAATGGGCATGGCAGGAAGAAAATTATTTGCAAACCAACTGGTTATGGTAGACTTACCAGACAGAAAGGCATGCTGTGCGTCTGAGATAACAAACCGTAAGCGTTTCACAACAATACTTTCAAAAACTTTTGGGCTTATTGATAAAATTGAAATTTCAAGATAATTAGAAACTTCATCTCTTTTACCCTGTTTGTGAAGGAAAAACACTCCAGATTACAATGAGCGATTGAACAACAATGTTAAGAGGTGCAAATAGTTATGTACCAAATTGGAGCTACACCCTCGCTTAAGACTCCAAATAAGACTCTTTAAAAGTATATTGTATATCATTAATTTATTATATTTTTATTGGTGAAATTTCATACAAAAACATAGAAAAGTGGAAAAATAAACCGCTACCTCCTTTTCAAAAATTTTTAACTCTGAACTAAAGGAGCATGTGACAGAACCCCAAAACATGGCATAATTTTATTGGATCCTAGAATCACCAAAATAATTGGGATGTCAGTTGTCTATTAATTACAGGGTATAATAGTGACCCTTTGTTAAACAAATATTTTAATTTATATCAGTCAGATAGATTTTAGGTATAAGTCGTACTCGAGCTCTCGTGGGACAGACTACACCAACGGATCAATTTGGTTTTTGCCAACAACATTCAACTATACAAAAATGGCATTGATTAGTAGATACCATCTATATTACATTCGAAAATAAACAATTCCCTTCTACAATCTTTCCAGACATAAAACATGCAGTTGACAAAGTATGAAAAAAAGAACTTTGATACAAAGTAAAATAAGCGTTGAAATATCATTCTTATTACTACATACTAAAATAAATTTTAAAAAAACTTAATTCCATAGCTTCAGAAGTACTACTATTTGCTGATGAGACTACTATCCTACTAAAATTACCAGAGTTATAAGTAATTAACCGATATACAATGTGGTATTGGTAACTAAAAAGTAGTCATAATTCTGAATTTTGTATATCGAATAATCTGTTGAAAAGATGTTTGGATGTAAACAGTCAATATAACAACAAAATTATGCATTCAACTATTTGGCGAATTAAGACCAAGCATCGTTAAAGCTGTATAAGTTGCGACTTTGAGACTTTAAAAGTATGGTTGGAACTTGGTATATCCAATGAACTCCAATTCAAACTTTTAGCTAGATTTTCTCAAAGCAAAACAAAACAAATAACGTTTTCTTGACCATTTTGGATTTGTGAAAGGGCACCTCCAATGGCCATGTTGTTTGCATCGGTATCCAATACAAATTTACCATCTGCTTGAGAGTAACTCAGAATGGATGCCCTGACTAAAAATTGCTTGAGCTGTTTAAAAGATTTTCTGCGATCTTTAGTCCAGATGTAATTGCGTCCATTTTGGTTAGCTTGGTCAAAGGTTTTGCAATGTTGGCAAATCCAGGTACAAAACGTCGGTAATACGTACATAACCCAAGAAAACTGCTGAGCTGATGTTGGTTCTTTGGAATTGGCCATTCTTGCACTGCTTTAATTTTATCTAGATCAGCTTTTACACCACTTCTGGATACAACGTGTCCAAGGTATTTCACTTCTGTTTGGAAGATGTGGCATTTCTTCGGGCTTAACTTGAGATAAGCCTTTCTCAATCGTTGAAACACTTCTTGCAAATTATTCAAGTGCTCTTCAAACAATTTTCCAACCATAATTATATCGTCCAAATACACCAAGCACGTTTTCCAAGACAATCCTAGCAAGATTGTTTCCATCAAATGATTGAATGTGGCTGGGGCGTTACATAATCCAAAGAGCATTACCGTAAAATTCCATAATCCATTTCCAATGGTAAACGCAGTTTTCTCCCAGTAACTGGGTTCCAAGTCAACTTGCCAATATCCATTCTTCAAATCCAAAGTTGAAAACCATTGGGAACCGGAGAAAGTATCCAAGGTGTCGTTAGTTCGGGGCAAAGGATAGCTGTCCTTCTTTGCGACTGCGTTCAGTTGTCTGTAATCAACGCAAAATCTTGTAGACCCATCTTTCTTTTTCACTTTTTTTTTAATAGTTCGTATGCCATATACGTATTTATATATGTTTCGGATGAATAGCAGACGTGGTTATTCATTACCCGAATTAATATTGAACTGTTTTATCTAACTTATGTTCAAGTCAGGTCTGCGTGTCTGTAGTAGGCTTTAAGCTATAATATGTATACGTATTATTGCTTTTCTCTTTACAGCTTTTTTAGATAATATATGTGCGTAGATGGTGTGCGGAAAAGAGAGCAGCACCACTTACGGCAAAATTTAGCATAATTTTACGCAAAAACACGACTACCCGCATTAATATATTCTTTGGCTATCAGACATATTATGTGAAGTTATTGTTGTCAAAGAATTTATATAAATATTATGAGGCCTGTAGTAAATTAAGTATTGTAATCTCCAAGTAAAGGTTTCACACACAAGAAGAACCTCTCAAATGTAATAATTGTAGAATCAAATAAACTTTGCTCGAGTCAAGGAACACTAAAATTAAATTAGTTAAATTTTTATAATTTATTATTTTAGTTTTATTAAAATTATATTAAATTAATTAAAAATTAAAAACACCTGTTTTGATAAAATAGCGTTTAAAAGTTTGAATGCAATACTTCAGCTAGGATATGCAACAAAAATTCGTGTAGTTGAAATCAGGAAAGAAGACGACACATTCATATATTATGTAGGTGTGTTTTTGTTGTACCTATGTTGTTGATTAATAATAATAATAAACTTCATTATTCGTGATGAGTGATGACAAGTCTTTTAGCTTTAGACAAGGTCTTTAAGCTGATATGGTAACGAGTCTGCAAGTGGATTGAAAGGTCCAGGTTCGCTTCATCGGTAATGGTTTCTTTTTTAGAAAGCTGCGTTACTAGGGTAGCAGAGTATAGCACGTTCTGTATCATATTCGGAAAAAGAAATAAAAATATCTTTAAAAACCAAATATTCCTGCGGGGAATCTAACTTGGGACCTTCCGATTTACTTGCAGACATGTTAGCATCTCATAAGCTAGAAGACCTT
The DNA here is from genome assembly GCA_947369205.1 of Cantharis rufa. Classification (NCBI taxonomy): domain Eukaryota; kingdom Metazoa; phylum Arthropoda; class Insecta; order Coleoptera; family Cantharidae; genus Cantharis; species Cantharis rufa. The sequence continues at coordinate 37,491,042 of OX376303.1, forward strand.
TTAAGAAAACAGTTGTTGTCATAATTTTTCTGCTCTTTCAGCTAATCAAAGCTTGTCACTAGCTTGCACTATCTTCAAAAAATTAATAACTGACCATCGATGCAGTTCACATACTACGTGCTCTAGCAGAATAGATGCAATCTACGTCTTTCCGTATATCATATGTAGTACCCGTACAGAATACGAATACATCCATAATAAATGCTCATTTAGAAATGTGTGAGATGGCTCACATATCACACTAACTTATTTGCGGTATTTCACAAAAGGCAATAAACAGAAAGAAACTGAATAATTCTTTATTTCGATGTAAATAACCTGAAAAGAAAATTCTAAAACAGCTAGAAAAAAGTAATCCTTCCCAATTCTTAATCTTTAAATTTATAGCATTTTTTAAATAATGTGAGTTTATGGTCCAATAACTGACGGGATAAGAAAGATTCGTATGGTTTTACCTAAATCTTTTGTCACACTCCAGTATAGACAATCCTGCGATAGTAGTTCTGGGACGCGAGGTTTAGGGCTTTATTTGTCAGTTATTTTTTATGTTTAAGTGCAAATTTTCTTTCCAATTGAAAGAAATCTCGACTGTACGAGTACTAGAGATTTTACAGTAAAAATGTAATTACTTCCAACTTACCTGTTAGTCATGATTGTTTTTGTCGATTGTCAGAAGTCATGGCAAGATATATTTTTTAAATTAAACTTGTTTATGTTGTAATTAATAATTATGGGCTTAATCAATTAAAATTAAAATATTCAAAAATCGATAATTACTTTTTATATTACACATTTACATATATGTAAGTACATATATAGGTACTTGACGTATTCTTTCAATATTCATTGACTGCATTATTTACAAGTCAAAAAAGTAGAGTTCTGCATTTCATTTGTCTTGATTAATTATTCGCTTATGCAGCTTCTTCTTTTCAATTTTCAACCCTATCTTTCATGACGGTACTCTTTAATATTCCCCCATGTCGCCATTTTTCAATTTCTGTACCCTTTAAGGGTTTCTTATTTACAAAGCCACCCCACCCACGTTCTATAATGATCTTATACGAAAAGTTACTTCAACTTTTTTAATCAGCCCGAAGTTTAATTATGAAAACGCCGTGAGTCGTACTACTCTAGTTTCCTAATATTACTTTGACTTCTAGTGTTCAATTCGTATACATCGAAATGTTTTTCTCTTTCTCTTTCATCATGCATCATATCCAAATAAAAAGAAAGTATAGGTAATTATTTTAATAATTAAGTTCGACTTACAGCGAGCGAATTTAAAATTGATTGAAAATTGCAAAGTTGTTTATAGTAAATAATAAACCAAGAGTACAATAAAATTACAAATTCGTTAAAATAAATTTGCTTTTAAAAAATTAAAAAATATTTAATTAAAATTTTAAAAGATTTTACGAACTAAATACATATATATTATATAAGTATACAAGTCAAAAAACAAGTCTTGTTCGTTTCATCTTAAAAGTTTTATCAGACGGAAAAGTCGCTTGCGCATTTTTTATTTCGGTTCAACTGTCAATGGAAGCTTATGAAGGAAGCCTTTGCTTTAAACTGAAGTTCTAATTAAGAGAAAATAAGTATCCAGCATCTGAGTCGAGAACATTAAGTGAAATCTAATAACGGTTAACTTTTAGCCCCGCAGATATTACTCTCCACTAATTGAACAGCATATTCTCGTCTTCATTATCCAATTAATACTTTTCCTTAATTTTATTTTTTGCTTGTGGGTACTTCTTTCTTATGGAAGCGATTAACTTTTTATTATTTTGTTTAAAAATAATAATATGTAATTCGATATCTGATGGCATTAATTTTATATTATTTAAATAATATATTAATTATATATTATAGTATTTACCTCGGTAGTGCTACTTTAATTGATTCAATTATTTAAAAATTGTTGAATTCATTATTTCTAACTTCTATTAAATAATAATTGGCAAACAGAGTTTCGAGATGTGGAATCTAATGAGATCCTAAATCGCTATCTACCTCTCACTACGTCGTCAAATAACATTTATCTTAATTTTCTTCGTAGAAGCTTTCCGCTTGAAAATGTTATTTTAAATTATTTTTTAAACGGATAATGTTAAATATTCTTATTAATTTTAAAATTAAAATAATCAACAAGCATTTAAACAAAGGAGCAGTAATAAAAATAAAATAGAAAATATTTTATAACAAACTATTTAATTACTACATTTTAAATTTAAAAAGGAATACGAGAGATACAAAATAATGCTGAAAGCTTAGTATTCTTTGTTTAATCAACCTTTTTTTGAATAATCCCTCTCGCTACGTTCGTTGTAGGAAAGTAAAAGATTCATAATTAGTAGAGAAAGGTATACTTTGCTAAATCTCTTCAAGGTTCTCTACTAAATAAAGCAATTTACGATGAAAAGAAATAAAAATTTGCTGTTGTATGTTGTAATGAAGAAACACTCTCCTGCTATTTACAATCTTGTTTTTTTTAATGAAACACATTAAAATTTTATAACTTTTAAACTTACGGAACATGAATGTTTAACACAGTCTATTAGGTGCATCTTTATTATTAATGTTTATGGACAACCAAGTGCAAAGTGTTTCTTTGGCATAAAGTACTAATCAGTTTCTTGTGCATACCGACAGAAATATATTTTAAGAACTCGAAGATACTTGGATATATAATTATATGAATTTTACGTGTGGTTTCATATTCAAAAATTTAAATTATCAATAAAATAAAAAGATGGCGTAAAAAAGGGCGTTGGTTGGCATTTCCTCCTACGTTCTTAAAAAGCTCGCCCCTCGATGTTACCATGGAGATTCTTTTTCCGTCGTCGGGGTGCTGCAGGTGGCGCTGCCATGACGCCTACTACGCCTATAATTGTCACATAGAAAACTGAAAAAGACTTTTATATTTTCAATCAATTGGAAATATTGTATTCTGCTGTGCACGTGGCATGTCTAGCAACAAAACTATTGATTTAGTTTTACTTTAGCTTGAGCATTTTATTCGCTGTAGAGAAACAATATTGTTTTAAATTTTTAATTAAAAAAGTTAAATATTTTTCAAAATCTTTCGACGCTGATGTATTTTAAAAGTACACCAGAAATTGTAAGTTTTGTCATATAACTGTAATATCTTTGGTTACTCAAGTAGAACCACGTCAACTAATTTATGGATGTTGAATGAATTATTGTAAACCTAGATAAATGGTTGGAACAAAATGTTGGTCTATACATAGTTACGTAATTATACATAAGTAGTTTTGATTGTTTTATTCAATATTTTTCAATAAATCACTCATAATTTTTAATTTATTGGTGCAATTGATTACAATCGACAATATTAACGTTTTTCACATGGCAGGCTGACGGCCGAAATAAGCGCTCTTAATTAATAATTAATATGTTTACCCTTAAAATTTTATTAAAACAATAATGCTTATTTATTTCGTTTATCGTAAATTTGTAATCGAGTTATTTATTTGTTACGTTAATAAATTTTAAATTTACTCAAACGTTTTTATTTAACATTTAAAATTGATTACCTGTATTTATATTTTTATTCCGAAAGGCTCAACGACGTTATTTTGTAAAATAAATAATAATTATATCTACAAAAAGATTAAAATTAAAACATTCAGGTAATTCTATATATGCGGTAACATAAATCTTACCATAGTAACCCCCCATTTAACGTACTTGCAATTATAATAAATTTAATCAATTATGCATTATTTCATGTGGTTTAGAACTAGAAATATATGCTAAATTTAAACATTTGCGAATGTGTTTTTAATGTTTGTTTAAAAAAGTTTTCATTTTTCTATCAAGAAAAAACAATTTAAAACTTTTATATCTTGATAACAACTCGGCGTAACGAGCACATGATGTACTTTCGCTCTATAAATTAAATTAATCACGAAACATTTTATTTTTCATTTCATTTGTACCTTGTTGATGGTCTTATTTATTACCGTAGAAAAAATCCCCCATGAACATAAAACAGACAAACGGCGTTCTATCGAATTAGTTGACAACTTATAAAGAAGGGGACCTAGACATCGTACTTAGAGCTCTAATGCACGAGTCGGTTTTTTATCAAATTATTTTAATTGCATGGCGCATTGTCTATTCCCGCGCGAACGATTTTGCATTAATTCCAGAGTTGGATTAAAAGCAGACAGTTATGTTTAGTATTATAGGCCATGCAATCATGTGCCTGACTCGTGCCATTCCCGCCTCGTTTGCTTTACAAGAGTCCATTTTACTTTACTATAAATTTTACTTTTATGGGCTCCTTAGTGAAAACTTAAAGATTTCCCATTAACATACACAAGCAATTACCCTAAGAGCAATATATGATCTTTGACTGGTGAATATAAAACGACTCCTAATTACTATCTTGATAATGATCTTAATTTCATAATTTTCTAGTTTTATGGTTTAATTAAGATTTACAATTTGACCACTGCAAAACGTTTTTCTCTAAATTGTTAATCTAGATTTTGATTTAAGAACAAAATATTAATTGGTCAAAGGAAAAATATATGTTTATAAAAATTGTTGTTGGTCATAGTAATAAAAATAGATATGAGTAAACAATAAATAATTGAATTATTTATTTTTTTTTGTTTATCACATCTTTTAATAAGCAATGTGCACTTGGAATCCTTTGCAAGAGAAAGCAGGAAGCAATGTTACATTAATAATTGTGACACTATACTAAACTGGGAAGCTGATATATGTACAAACTTCAAAGATCGTCACATAAAATATATGTACTTTAAGGATCGGTATGAATTGGTGCAGTTGAGGATCAAACCGAAGTTCTTCCCCGTGTTAATACAATTTGAAGAAATAAGTAAATAAAGCAATAGTTACTAATAATTCTAATGGAAAATAATATCAAAAAAATTTTAAATTGTAGAGAAGCTCTAGGTGTTAAAGCAAAACTGATTCGACGTCTATATAATCTGCTACACCTATAACCAATCCAGTAGAAACGCTGCAATTAGCGCGTAATAAATTTTAAATTGCACGGATAACATTTTTAACAGTTAATTTATGTAAATATTTAATGAACTTGAATTAACTAATGATCAAAATGTATTAACTGCAATTTGTCCTTTTAAGTCTCTTTTAGCTTAACTCGTATTAATTTAAACAATTTATGTGTTATATACTACACGGCATGTTATGCAGCAGTCAATTAGTTTCTTTAATATAGTAATTCAGAAAATTATCACAATAATCAAGATGTGCACAAATTATGTTTTATTTAACATCGACGGTTTCTAGAATACGACCGCAATTAATAATAATATTCAATCGAAAAATAATCGAAAACTATTAATATTAACTCTTGACAAGTAAATGCAAAATAATATTTTTATGAACGTGAAGATAGATTTAACATTATCATAAGTGATCACTTAATATGTATTATGAATGCCAAGTTTTAATTCTCTGCAGGATATTTTTAATATAAAGATGTACTTCCAGTTTTATATTATGTATTTCAATAAAAAAAAAGTACTGAAACGAAACACATCAAAAGTAAATAATAATGTTCACGAAATGGAATACCGATTTAAGTGTAGACAGCTCGACTTGAAACTAGAATGCTTCAGAATTGTAAGAACCAGCGATTATTTAAATTTTTGTAACATTCCTGGAATGAATAATATAAAACTTGCATTCCTTACTATAGCACTGGACAATACTTTTAATTAATATTAACGACAATATCGCTTCTATAATAATTGTCCGACAGCGGAAAACCTTCTTTTAAGGAAAACTGTTGTTATTAGTTTACAAAACTTCAGGCAGCCAGCGAATAACATGAAAATCGTATTGAGTAATATAAAATAGAATTGTAAGGAATAAAATTGTAAACAATAGAAAATAAAAAATAAAAAATTTCATAAAAAGCTTAATAATTATTTCAGCATGCAAAATAAACTATATTATTTTAATCTGTACTGAAATTATAGTTTTACTTCCTAATAATGGCAAATTTAGTTTTCGTAATATAATTTTGTCTATTTTACCTTCTCTTCTATCGTTTTACTACCGACGCATTCTATTAGTATATATAGAAAAAAAAATTGTATTTTCACTCGTCATTTAATTATTGTCACGGTTCATATGTATTTGTATGTAGAAAAGAAAATTCGAGAAACGTAATTTAGAGTTAAATAAATAAAATATTTACACTCTTCTCGAAGTTTTTAATTTCGTCTGGGACCGACACGCGTCACATAAAACACAATATGATTTATATAATTAAATCACTGTTCGAATAATGAATAAAAAATACTCAACACGCAGAAATACTCTTTCCACAAAAAAATTAAATTAATTTTACTAGTTTCGGTAGATTACTGCTGCTATAATGTTTACAATTATCATATATAAATAACAAATATGTATATCAAAACTTATATAAAACAAGGAAAATACTTAATAAAGAATTGATTTGGAGAGTCCTTAGTAATAAAAATTGTACCTTTTGAAGACTTATTTTGACGCATAAAAATCACCTTTGCAGCAATACTTATTAAACATTTTTTGTTGTAAATTTGATCTCTTTAGGTTTTGTCTATTTTTTTTCTGACTGGCCGCGACTTAAACAAAACTCTGTAAAAACAATGTATATCTCGGAAACGGTGCAACAAAATAAAAAAATGAATGAGCAGCATTTTTTCTTGTAAATATCATTCTCTACATTTTTGTTTATATACATTTTTCCATTTTGTCGCTTTTCCGAGATATCGGAAATCGTTTCCGAGATATATGTAGATGGCAATATTTTTGTCTTATGTAAGTCGCTCTGAGTCAGAAACGGTGCGACAAAATAAAAATATATATATATAAACAAAATTTAAGGCAAAATTGAAAAAAAACTTGAAATTCGATTTTTGTTTGGCAAAAGAAGGCTTCAAAATGCACAATTTACATTGAATGCATAGAACTGTCCGGATCGTCTTTATTCGCTATTGAAGACCTCAAATTATTGAGAAATTGTGAAGAAATTGTTCCTAGGGTATTTTTTTCGTTCTTTTTAAATTACTTAGATATGTGTTTAACTTCCACTACATCGACACGAAAACAATCATAATACATAAATCATATTACAATAATGTTTATGCACAGATGTATCATAAATTGACAATTATACATGAATTTATTTATATGTCTTTTTTATATGTCATAAAAGTCTTTTTTATAGCCCACGGACCTCTTTATACCCGCGGGCTGTAATGGAACGTCAAACAACGATATCATAGGTATACCTCATAGAAATAGTTTAAATACTTGCAAAATGACAAGTTTTCATTAAAAATCAAAAATTGTTTAATTTTTTATTGAAAATTTCTTGTGGGTAACTTATGTTAAAAAAACTGCAGCCTCTTCAATTCGTTCATTTGCTACCTTAAGAACTTAAATTAAAAACTGTACAATTCATTTTAGACAATAAGGCTACCTACTCGTTACCGCAGTTACGTTTCAAAACTAAAATTTAATCAAAGCAACACTAGATTTGTGTCACAAATTCAATTTCTTTAATGAATATTTTTAAATCAAAAAATTTTCATATATGCATAAAGTTGTGTATGTACCACGGGCTTAATTTGCTTTTATGACCTTCGGCGTATTCTTAGCCCTCCTATTCTTAGTATTTTTTACGCCATAAAAGCCTCTTTAAGCCCTAAATACATAAATAACTATTTGTGTTCTATACAAAATTTATTCTGACGAAGGTTGTGTGAAACCGAAACGCTTTACACAAAAAAAGCGATAACTGCGAGAAGAGTGCTAATACCTAATTATTATTTTCTTAAAGTACGTATTTGCTATAATTAAAAGTTTTTTTTTATAAAAATGGACCATTAAGTATTTTAATTTTTTTTTATGAATGATAAGAAAGCATTTTTCATTTATTTTTTTTTCTCTGATTTCTTATAAATATAAATAATTTTAAATAATACTTAAATAATCATTCTGTTTTTAATATGCACCTAATACTCATATGTACATATTACGAACAAAATTAATAAATACTGAATTTAAATTTTAATACTAATATTATATATTGTTATTATAACATTATATAATATATTGTTAAATTTCAAATTTAATTTTTAGAATCCACTAATTATTGTTAAATACAATATTGTAGTTTTACATAAATTTTTTATTCATCAAAAAAATATTGTTCTACGAAATGTATGTATTATAATTTGTAAACAAACTTGAGAAGATAATTTAATTTTAAAGCCATTAAAAGCGTTTTCTTGGGTTTATTAAATTTAGTTAGATAAAATGCATAATAATTTAGATGAAAATGAAATTGTTTTTTAAAATCGCATTTTTTATAGGTCCGGAAATTAAATTTTGCATGTAAGTATATTAAAACTGCTAACTTTCATCAAGTTAATGTAAACAGCCAAAATTCATTTCCTGCAAAATTTAATTATACTGCAATTTGAAGTCTAGCAAGTAAATATTTTCTTTAAAGTTGTGCAGCTGTTTAATAGAAAATATTATGTTTATAAATTGTTAAAATAAAATTTTGTGTCGTTAATAAACCATAACATAATGCAAATACGTAAAATTTATCTCGAAGATAATTAACGTTTGCAAATGATTGCCTTTTTCTCAAATACTTACTGTAATTATAAATTGGTATGACAAATGGGTTTATAAATTATACATTGTATAACAGAATGCGTTATTGATTGATGCCAATATATTCAATACCCTTTATTCAATGGGGTGTCACGTAATTCAACTGATATAGGACAATTGTGTTCCAAAAATTTACAATGTGGTTTTCTATAGGTACCTATAATAATAGCATACACGTGTGTTAACCACTTCAAATTTTAAACTACCTGTATTTATAACACATAAGGTTAACGTGCCCTTTTGCTTGTTCTGCATAAATTTTTAAATGTCGACAAATTTGAAAAAATGTTTGAAATCATAATAAATAATAATATAATATACTGCTTTTTTTTCAAATACATATTTAAATTGATGTTCAAGTATATTTTAAAGGATAATATCTTTTTGCAAGTGTAATCAGGATTACATTTGCAAATCTAAATTATTTGAATGATACTTTGTTATTTATGCTTCGCAATCTCGCAAAAATCAACATGAAAAATAAATGAAATTGTGATTTGGTCGACAATAATAATTGAAGCCACTACATTCATAATAAATATATACGTTAACAAACACTTGAAATACAAATTGCACCGGCACCGTAGGTCATGAAAACTAAATGTTGCACATCACTCGACTGTGAGTTCATCATGTTTAAATTTCACAAACGCGAATAGCATGATGCACTTCATAAAAAGTAATAAGATTTATTAATGAAGCTTTTACTACACGTTACTAAAGTTGCAGCGATTCATTAATTATAGTTGCTCAGCATCCGGACTTGGATTGTAATAATAATTTTAAGTTGGTTGGCCTTTGTTGAACTACTCTCTGTCCAAACATAAAGCTATACACAACTGGGCACATCTCGGGCCCCTGCCTCTCAACCGACCCATTCTTAATTCACATTCATAGGTGGACGTGATAACCAGGCATTAACCCTTTCTATTCGCAGTGGCGTAGATACCAAATGACAACATTGAAATCATAAAAAAGAAATTAATTGATTAATTAACAACCGCAATCAAAAAATTTTCAGAAGATTACAATAATTTATTAAAAATCAATATATTATCCGATATCCCGCGGGGAGCCGATTTAAAGTTTGACCTATTAAAACTTAATAATTCGATTTTTATTTTAATTTAACAGGTTGTTTCCACATCGTCAATTTATTTATTTTTTTAACGTACATGCATGAATTCATGAATTTTAAGATCGTTGTATAATAAATTTTGCACTAATAGTCCTACGGCACTGATCTGTTCGCCGATATTAAATCCAGTTTTATCTTGACTGTTATAATTAAACCGTTTGCTTATTTGAAAAGTGTAGAAAATATACTCACTACCGTATGCAAATGTGGCAAGATTTGAACAAAAGGAACCTGCAAAAAATTTCGTCACATTGACATACTTTTGTTCTTGTCACAAAGCACATATGCAAAGTAGTCCGAAGGTTTTGTTTAGTAGGGATTTATGTTTGACAATTTCTCACGAATTTTTTATACTGTATAAGCAGATACAATTTTAATTAAATTTCAATTAAAAAGCTTTAAAATTTATTACTTACTCAATAAATTTGTGTATTTGTGTAAATTTGTAAACGCGTATCTTCTTTAAAATTGTTTAACTTTCCAACAATGTGTGTAATTAATAATTCGTTCATAATTAAATAAAAAAATTATAACCAAGTGGTTTAAAAGTTTTGTCATTTTAACTAAATGTAAAATCAAACTAAATTAAAAACTGAACGGTCACCCATAAGCTGATCCGTTACAAAATTAAAAACGTTTTAAAATTAGTAAATTCTATAGTTAATTAAGTTTAAAACTTTGCAATAGTTAGTGTATTATCACAATGTTGACCAGATTGGTACGTTTTGTGCAATGCAACAACATTTTTAAAATTATTTTCGGCAATAATTAGAAATGTGGATTTTGTAAAGTTACCGGTTTTTCTTAAATACTTCACCGGAAGCTGGATATACCTAATTTATCCTTAAAAATTAAATTTAAAATTATCAAAAAAACCTAATTCCAAAAGTTTTAAATCTACGACGTACTATGACGCAAAAGAAAACGCAAGCAATTAGAAATAAATATTTATAATTGTGAGTTTGAATCACTTGCACTTGTTGTGAGCTTAACGACCACAGTTTATTGTGATTATTATAAAATTCTCAAATACCTGTTAACCATTTCGTGCCATTTCATTCTTATAATTTTATTTTTAAAAAAGAACATTCTAAAATATAAAACCTAGAAATTATTTGTTAGTTATGCTATACTTACTAAAATTTATTTGCGTTTATTTTTAACAAATATTTTCATAATATAGCATTCTTTTAATTTTAAGTTCTAAACAAGAAAATTATTTTATTATTAACTTGACTTAGGTATGCTAATAAGAATTTCATGAGAATACTTTTCCTATGTTCGTAATTACACACCGCCAAATTAAGTTTTTTGAGAAAGTTTAAAATATGAATTTGTTATGTAACTTTGCGAACGTTAATATAACTTTTAATTGCATTTTTTAAGCCAAAAAAAGTTTTCACAGTTGCTGTAATTTTCAATTATTCAAACATAGATACTGTTATAAACTGTTTTGCAAGTTATTTATATTTCATATTTATTGTTTTATGTTGTACATAAAGCTAAATATTCAAAACAGTGCTTATACATACAAAAGCAGACTAACATTTTACTGTACAATTTAGAAGTTATTCAAGTTTATTACATATAAAAATATACCAACACAAAGTGATTTAAATTTAATAGAACAGAAGTTCCAGATAATTTTGCTTAGTTCTTCGATAAAAGCTTATCAAAAATTTCTAAAATTGTTAGAATTAATGGTAGTTAGTTTAAATTCAGTGAAAAAAAAAATAAAACAAAACAAATATGTAAAAATAAGAAAGCAACAATTTAATAAACTTAGAATAAAAACAATGGAAGAAAAGATAAAAAAGAATAAGGAAATCAGAAATTTTTATCAAGAAAGAACAAATTAGCTACTAGTTAGTTTAATGAATAATTCAAGTTCTAAAATTAAAAGAACAAAAATAAGAATCTACCAAGAAGTAATACTAACAACAGGGTCGTACACTGTAAAAAATTAGTGTAATTTTACTCGTGAAAATTATCCACTTATTAAGAGAAAATTTGTATTATAAACATATGGCTTAAATTTTACCTACAAAAATTACTCAGTTTATAAGAGTAAATTTACCACAAAAGTGTTTGTAGCTTCAATCGAATTATATATCGTTTTATGATGTGATGTGAAAATGGTGTGATTTTATGTTTTACTCAAAAAAATTTGTAAATTTCTCCGAAAGTATGAATAGCAATTTACTAAGTGATGTAATTTTCAACAGGGTTGTAATATTGCCAATCAATTCTGGAGAATTCAACAATGTTGTACAATTATTTCATAACTTAGTATATTTTGCTAAAGAAAATTAAATTCTATGCGATGAAAAGTAAAGATAAGAATTTTTAAGACATAATAAGATGAACATGAACATGATATAAATCGTAAAATTTGCAGTGCTTTATAAATTTTCAATCTGATGCTTATCCTTTTCTTTTACAACCCAGTGGCTACCAATTTTAAGGATAAATTTACCCTGGAATTATTGGAATGGAATATTACCATCAAGTAAGAAAATATAAGAAGTTTTTAAAAACGAGAGGAAAGTGCTAGGATAAATATATGGAGGAAAAAGAGATAGAAGAAAGAATGGATACAAAGAACTAACGAAGAAGTAATGCAAAAATACGGACAACTTGGAGTGATATAGCAATAATGAAGTCACATAGGTTTAAGATGTTTGGGACATAATGCAATAACTACCAAATAATAAAACAACACAAGTTATGCCAATGGCAGAACCAATCAGTAACAGAAAAAGAGAAAAAAAAAATTACGCAGATCGAAAAAGAATGAAGAAGGATAGTAAAACAAGGACTGCAAGATTGAGAGAGAAATATTGCGTGTCTGATTGTTACAGGCGTTTTACAGTATTAGCGTGAGCTTTTGTTTTGTCTGGGATTTGGATTTGTTATTAAATAAACATAAACTTGATATTAATGCTGTAAAATAATGAAATGTAGCAATTTACTATTTACTGTGTACAAATTTGTAAATCAACCGTGACCCTGGCCTACAAGGCCTGCAGTGCTTAAATAAATTATGTTATATATTATGATTATTAAATATTTATTTTTCGTTATATTAAAACAATTATTATTTCAAAATATTTTTTTTTATTAGTCTAATATGAAAATTTAAAAGTTTAGCATATATAATTCAACTTCACCAAAATTGTTTATTTTATACTTTGTTATTTGTTTTGTTTTTTACAATATACCTAATTTGAATTACCTACATTCAAAATCCAATAACATGTTTGGAAAATGTTAGCTGCTCACTTTTCAATAAAACATCATTAATTTTTCGGGTTTACTCATTCACCAAATAAAACATTTCAATTTCGGTAAATTTCATAAAATCCTTACTTTTATCCGCAACGACTTTTTAATCTATAACAATATAGGAGTATAACAAAACCCGTAATTAATTATTGTTTTACTATAATTATTATATTATTGATGATTGCCATTAAACATATTTTAACAGTATCCGTCACTTTAGCTTGTACTGCATTTCAATATTGTTGATTTATTAAACGTAATTGCTTTAATTTAGAAAATATTATACTAACAGGTTCATAATTCCAATATTTATCTTTTGAAATTAATATTTAATAATTATTATAATAAGTTTGATTCCAGAAAGTTATACAAAAGTACTAAAATAATTCAAAGTAAATAAAAAATGGTTGAATATCAACATTTTATGGTGTTTTTAGATTAAATAATCAAGTTTAGATAGAAGACCTCAAAGCAAAAAACAATTTGTCCAAAAACGCTACGATTAAAAGATATTAATATCCGAATTTGTGCAAGGGAGACTATTAAAGTGCGGATAATACTCAATAAGTATTTATATTTATTTAAGGTAGCTGTCAAAATTATTTCAAAATTGTTGATACTTTCTACTTTCTTAACCCTTGCGCTCCCCAAGATTATATTTTTAAGATTCAAGAATGCATGTTATATTAAATTTGGTTAATTAACCTGGGAAATTCTTATAAGCTAGAATAATAATTAGACGGAAATTTTTGTAATGTATGTAATTACTAATTAGTATTGGTAATCAATAATTTAATATTGAATATAATATAAAAAATGAAAATATATTATGAGTTGTACATTTTGACCATATGCCTAACTCTGGTTGGCCACACTTTGAAAAATATAACTTTAACCCCTTTAACCCTTGCTCATATTCCAAATTAACTAAATTGATATACCATTGTGTCTTTTTACTTCCTATAAAACTTTAAGAACGATAAACTTTACCGACATATTACTATGATAAATTTATTTTAACCTTCAAAAATAATTGACAACAATTGACTTAAAATGGTGATATCAATTGGTGATCGATCTATTACTAAATTTTAATAAGTTGGAAAATGAGTTATTATTAACTTGAACTTTCTAACCGAATAAGCCGGAAAGTAACTTTTACTTTCTTTCTTTACTGAGAATTTAATTTTAGTAAGCTCAATTTGTTTCTGCTTACTTAGGAGTATTAGTGAAAATTTTATTTTTCCAAAATAAAATTCAGTTAAATAAATTATTATTTAACAAATTTTCTTCCATTTTCGAAATATTCAGTTATATTGGATTTGAAAAAAAAAAAGGCGCCTTTAAAGATTCTTATTGTTGACGCGTTGCGGCCTATTAATATTCAAGTGTCTTTAGGTTAAAATATACAAAGAACAAACATATTTATACCATTTGAGCAAATATTTTGTGGACCTTTAAAGTTAGGTTTGCTCTTCATCTATTTATCAACTGTCAAATAAGTTCTAACTCTAAATATAGAAAAATAGTATAGAAAAAAACATTGTATAAGCGCTCTAAGAGCGTAAGATTGCGAAAACTAACGCTACGATGGACGATCTTCAAACTTAGTTATGAATAGAGTCACTTTAATCTAGAGCTGTTCTTGATTACCTTTTAGTAAACAAAATTATTTTTATGAAATTAATAAAAGAACTTCATTTTATGTCAATCAATGATCAAACTTAATGTTAGGCAGATAAATGTTCGATCACGTCGATACTTTAATTGATATGTGGAATTATGGGTAAATTGGACAAATGAAACACATAAACTATTGTTTTACTATTAGTTGTATTCTTTTCACCTATTTTAAGTGAGATTGTACTGAGATACTCAGGTACTCAGTTAAATGGGTGTTCTTTTTACCGTTTCAACAGATGTGCTGTGCCGTGCCGAACTGAGTTTTAACTGAGTAAATCACCTCCCACCCCAACCTAACTGATCTTGCTTTTTCCTTTTTCGAAGTGTTATAACTGAGTACGAACTGAGCTAAATTGGGAAATAGTCCGGATTGGTCGGTTTAAAAAGGTTAAGGCCTCATTTGTTTTTGTGAAGGTTATGGTTATAGTAAACATTGTCACGTTTATGTTATGTTGAGGTTATGTTGATAGTAAACATTGGTAAATATGATTTGGTTGGTAAATAATTTTTGTATCATGGTTGGTAGTGTACTTTTGTTGTTCTT
Organism: Cantharis rufa; assembly: GCA_947369205.1. NCBI lineage: Eukaryota > Metazoa > Arthropoda > Insecta > Coleoptera > Cantharidae > Cantharis > Cantharis rufa. The sequence goes on from OX376303.1 coordinate 37,506,398, forward strand.
TTCACCTTATGTTTTTCTCACTTTGACTCAGTTAATACCTGCTCGGCTCAGCTCACTTCGTCTCAGTTGTGTAACTGAGATGGAAATAAAATAGGTGAAAAGAATACAGCTATTGTAGACGTTTCGCCGTATCTCTCGGCTTCTTCAGGACTCTAGATTACAATAAGTGTTTTCCAGAAAATATCATAAGAGCAGGAGAACGCAATTCCAATGTCATCGTCGATCTTACAAAAATTATCTACAAAAATTCTCTTTCAACATAATAATCAATAATTAAATGATTGATTAAATTAAATTATTGATTATCGAATTGCAATGTTATCTTATTGTGTTTTATTTGTTTGACATTTTAAATAGTTTTAATTTGGACGTTTGTTGGTTGCTATTTTTTCTTATCTCTAAGCCGAGAGATACGGCGAAACGTCGACAATAGTAAAACAATAGTTTATGTGTTTCATTTGTCCAATTTACCCATAATTCCACATATCAATTAATGTTAGGCCTTTAGTAAAGCAATTGTTTTAAATGCTAAAATATGACAGACGGCACTGAAGTAATGTAGTTTCGACTTTTATATTTATAAATTTTGACATTGGTCAGATTTTAATTTGATAATATATTTTTATATTATTTTTTAATATTTTTGGTTGAATAGGGATAAATAGGGTTGAATAAATAGGGATTTTTGTTTTTTTTTCTCAATAAGTTTATTCAGTCAATAAAATTTTTAATTTTGACAAAATTTTGAAATGTGAAAAAAAATAGTGTTTTATTGAAAAAAAAATAATGTGTAGATCATCTGCATATTATTGTCAAACTTACAAACTAACCATGAAAATTTTTATTTGTTTATTTTTTATAATAAAATAATAACGGAATGGAATTGAAATAAATAAAATAGTTCTTCGCTTAATTTATTATAGGAACTCGACATGTAATGACCTCCACGCATCTTAACAATATGCAGGTATGTTATGTTCACCTAAGCGTTTTATTGCTTGATTTCGTTTCGATAAAAAAACTATTGATTACAAACAAAAGAAGCCTATCGATTTTTGTTAATATTTTAATAATTATGATAAAAGTAAGTTTGTTATATAATTATTATGCATAACATTATAATCTAATTTCAGTTTTCTAAATTTAAAGGGCATCTGGTAAATAAGCATAATAATTTATAATTGCCTATTTTTGAAAAAGATATATGAGAATTACAATATAAAGTATAAATCAGATTTTATGAGCTTCATAAGTGAAAGCTTCAAATGTAACACATGATAGATGTAAGTTCAATATACGTATGAGTACATATTACACCTGGCTTTAATTTTTGTATGCCCCTTTTCGATTTATTTGCTTTTAGAAACGTAATTGTGTCACATTTTTTAAGTAATTTTATTATAACAAAACTAATTGTATAGTGAAACTACTTTCATAATGATTTTAGTGAGCTAGTAAATACATCGTTAATTTTAGTGTTTGGTGCAGAAAAGTTAAATTAAATTTTATATGTTTACAGCTTTATCTTTAACACCTTTTTTTAGTAACCCGAAAAGTATTATAACGTGTCGAGTTTCCTCTATAAATCTAAAACTTTTCAGTGGTTAAATTCTATTATAATATAATATTATGGATTACATTAAAATGTACACCATATACATTACCTTACCAACTATAGTATCTCTAATAGTAAGTACTTTTTTAATTGTAAAACCTTATCTATTTAACTATTAAAAGTTTGACTTTCAACTACTTTACTACTTAACTTTTTTTACTACTTGCATGGTTAAATATTATATATTGCAAAGCGATGCGATCGTTAAACATTGTATTTCTAATACAGCAGGTGTAATATACAAGCAAAAACCAAATCTGCATAAAAACAATAAACTTTAATGTACATATTTATATTTTATTTTAATTGCATTGCATTCGTTAATTACACAAATATTAAACATTAATTTTTGCCCAAGTTAGTATCGAACCGTCTCATTTCGAATTAGAAACTTCGTTCTGTACACGATGTACCGTTTTAAAAATACAATAATTAACTAAAATGTTGGATTTTTAATTATATTTCGATGGTATTTTTGACACAATTAAATCTTGATAAGTCATAATTTTTAAATATAAGTGACAACCACCTTTCTCATCTAGGATATGGGATAGGGATCTCGTTTGTATGAATCTGGCTTACAAAAAACATTGAACTTGAATGCAAATCAGGTTACTTTTATAACTGGACACTTTTATAATAATAATTCTTCTCTCCTGTTGTTTTGCTAGGGTCGATGGGGTAGCAAAGGTGCAACTTTTCTATCTTGCTTTAGCGACCTCGAGTAAAATTTGAGGATGTCCACCCTATGATTCTTTATTTCTTCTCTACCCTTCTTAATTCGTTATGCATGTTATGCAAATAAGCTTTCGAATGAAACAAAGTTTTTTTTGCTTATAGATGCAACTGATTTCAGTTTTTTATTTATAGATTTACTTATAACAATTGTTTCACAGTTACACATTGCTCTTTTATAATATAATGCCGAAATGAAATAAAATATGTTGCATTGTAATAATTGAAATAATAGACTTTAACAACGTTCGTTGCATTATGTAGGTAGGTACCTACACGAAATAATGTTATACAAAAAATATCCGATTATGTAATTTTTAATTGCATTTATTTTAATTCGGATGCATCAACAGTACTACTTTTAAAGTTAATAAAAAATTATTTGAATATTTTCATATTAAATAAAAATTCCAGCTATTGGCTATTAGTAAATAATACATTATCCTTAATTAATTAAACACATCTTATAAATTTCACGTATTAAGCTTTCGTGGCGTGCTATCATCAAGTGGTAATCAAAATTCGCATATTAAATTCGCATCAGATTCAAACCTGTTTAGTAATTAGCTATCGAATACACATAATTAATTAAATATAACAGTAATTAGGAATTATTAGTTCAATCGATTGAAAACGTTTCATTTAAACCTAATTAATATTTTTTTGGTTCTTTTTTCATACACTTTTTATTCGATCATCTGTGCGATTAATTAAAAATTATTTCAGGTATTGTATTGTGATTATTATTTTTAATCGTGACCATGTGTATCTTAGAACATTATTTAGATTACCTATAGCTTTGTTAATTGTTTGTCTCTTATAATATGGCTCGTTATACCCTCTCGCATTCAAAACACATAAAGGATATCCTTTCATTGTCCAGCACACATCTGATAGCAATTACCTAGCATAATCTTTGGTATTTTTATTTTTACTAATCTCGGCATACACAGATTAAACAAAGGTGAAACCTCAGGCTGCACGCAGGAAACAATAAATACCCTTTTTGAATCGTTGACCGTTGTACAGGACGGAAGGGTCGAGGGTCAATGGATGTGGCCTGGACAATGATGATATGTGCATTTAACCGTGTTTGTGTGTGCAGTAGCGGAAAATAAATATGGAAATTTTTAAGTACTTGGGTACCCACTTTATTTTTTACAATCAATTATTGTAAATGCTAGCGTTTACTAAAAAATAAATTTTGCTACTTATAATACCTATTATAATTTTGTTAAACTTATCGCAAAACGTATTTTATCATTAATAATTATATTGTTAATCGTTTCGATCTTGTCCACTAAAAAGAGGGCTAAACTCGATGCCTATGATGTTTAATATTCGTCGAACCCGGAATATCTGCTCTATACTAACTTGGCTAACGGTAACAGCAAGCCAGTCTTGTCGTTGTATGTAAAAGACGTGATTTAAAGTTGTAAACCTGCCAAGAGATTTTTAAGATTAACAAAACTTGTCTTTAAATATGCATTTATGTCTCCTATTCGCGTAATATTTGCATGCAGAAAAAAGCTTTACAATCTTTTTAAAACTGGCTTTCAATATTTTTTCAAATTATTTCTCAAACGTAGTAGCTCATAAAATATTTCTCATGCTCAGTTTTGTTTTAAAGAAAAAACCTGTGCTTAAAGAAACCAGTTACTCCTTTTATAGTTTGGGCCAGAGCAGCCCTTCATCTTGTTACTTCTATTATTTTTACCTAGTCATTTGCATACCGTGAAATGTTAATTTCTGTTTCACATCCGCATGCAACCTATTTGTTTTTTTGAAAGACTGTGAATGTATACATTTTTATTTTATTTCTTTTTTGTTTTGTAACCCTTTTCACCGACCATCTTTCATTATGTAGTGAATACACGGTTAAACAATACAATCCTCTGGGAATGCAGATTCGACACGTCACTAGAAGAAGTTTAGTTCTAATTCAACCGGCTTATTTTTCAATTAATATTTATTTTGTGTCATTCACTACACCAGCAGATGAAAAAAAACTTCCGAGCTGGTCATAATTTTCAGCGTAAAAGATAAAATTACCCACTTGCCATTTCAATTATTAATTACTGTTATTTCCAAGGTATAAAATTTACCGCAATTACTAACCTGTAATTTACTAGAATTAGAAGTTGAAACATTGAACAGATGATTAAGGAAATATTAATAAATAATCAAGTCAAAGTTGTTTTTAGCTTCTTCGGTTATGTTTTGGCGATTTCCGTTAGCAAACCTTCAAATTTAGTTTCCGCGATTTATAGTAAAATCAATGAATAACTGAAGAAATTATGAATTGAACTCGGCACTTTATCGATTTATAATAGAAACGATTTTATCGCTTCTAATTTTAAAAGATTCTTTTTTACTCTTTCTCCTCAGAAACAGTTAACTTTTCTTTCATCTTGCCTAATACCTCAATTTTTAGAAACATTAAAACAATACAACAGGCAAATAATTTCATATTATTTATTATAAATTATAATATATTAGGAGTAGGTATATTATTAGAAATTTTTTTGGAAGGATAAAGAAAGAAAAAGATCACTGATCGCTAGTGTATGGATTAGATGTATGTTACGAGTCGTTAGTTGGGTAGGGTTCTTCGATATGTCGAAATTTTTTGATTTTGCGGTATTTGTTATGTCGCTGTGATTAATTCAATATTACTGCTTTATTTCGAAGATATTGCAGTGTCCTGGAACCCATATAAAATTTAAATTAATATCGTATTCTTTGTTCTTTTTGGCTACATCATGACCATTATTATATACCTATTTTAGATGATTGGACCGGTAGGTACTATTAGTATCATATTCAACCAGAGATATTCTGCGGTATAATTCGAGTTGACAGGAATTAAGTTAAATTACACATTTGGTTGAGGTAACACAAATTGCTTAAAAACATTTTCTTAAATTTTTCATATTGAACAATTTTGTAAACATAAATAAATTAAATAATCGTATAATTATTAATTATTATAATATAACAGTGAATAAATAGTTATGGCAAGAATTATGATGGTCAACTAAGTAGTTAAATTTTAACCAAACATCTCAAAAAGACTTCGGCAGTCAGGACCATCTTTAAAATCAGTAAAAAATAAAGAACTAACAAGAAAAACTTTTTAAATTAAAAATATCTTTAACAAATGACAGGTTTCGATCATATTTGCGGTGTCATCCGTAAAACTGATCTCAACAGATTTATTCTGGTAAATGAAAATTTAAAATTAAACTTTGTCACTGATTCTAAAGACGGTCCTGACTGTTGATGTTATTTCACGATGTTATTTAGTTAGGGCATTTATCGACCCCGTAGATTATATGACCCTTAACCATATCACTATTTTAGAAAACCCAAAAAATGCACACACACTTTTCAGAACTAAAATGTTTTTAAGTTATCACAATTAAAATACACTGTAAGTATACAATATCGCAAACCATCATCAGCATCATCAGGCCTGATGATGCCATAGTATGGTGAAAACGATTATCATCGATTATCATCATCAGGCCTGATGATGCCTGGTGAAAACGAAATGGTGAAAACGTTTGCGATATAGTATACTTACAGTGTATTTTAATTGTGATAACTTAAAAATATTTTAGTTCTGAAAAGTGTGTGTGCATTTTTTGGGTTTTTTAAAATAGTGATATGGTTAATATCGAGTTACACTACTTAAACCACGTATCAATCGATTATATGACCCTGACCCTTGCCTCAACTGTATTATTAACTATTATAGTTTTGAAGTTAACTAAAAGGTTATTAAAAGCTTTAGAAATTTTTGAAATTTAAAAATTCTTCTTACGCTCTTTTTTAAGTTTATTACAATATTATATTAAACATAAGTAAATATTTAAAATGATTTAAATAAACATATATGTACATAACATGTATAAACTGCTGCACTGTAAATTAATACATATTCGCAGACGTTTCCTTCATTATTGAAAATATATTCGTTATCAAGTCATTTATGTTTAAAGTACCTATCGCACGCTGTCTGATGAAATCATGCTCTATTTTCTGTTGAGAGCTTCCCAATAAGCTTATATATATTTTTTTTAAATTGATTAAATTATTATTACTTCGTCTAATGATATATTTTCAAATACAACTTATAACTATAAATTTTTTTTTATTTTAGTTGCGAAGAAATTTTCAATTAATATTCTAGCATGTGCCTACCAATACCTATAAAGCATGGGTCTATATGGTGTTGTTGAAATATACTAAACTATGTACAAAGTATATTCTTTGTTTTTATATATAGATCATATATAGATCATTTATGATATTATAAAAGTACACTTTCCTCAAGAAATTTATTTTTATTTAACGTACTAGTTTCGGCGGTTAGCCTTCCTCAGCGTTATCGTCATACACTTCTACAAAAACTTTCAAACATTTAAACTTTACAATTAAAATAATACATTAATTCAGCTGTCAATAAATAAAACCTAAATTATTTGAAGGCTACAGGAATAAAACGAGGAATGTCACAAAATAAAGATATTGAGAAATCTCGATTTTAATATTAATGCTTACCTTGTTTTATACCGGTATAACAAAATTTAAACCTTAAATTTTATGGATATTCATAGTTTTTTAACAAACATATTTTACCAACCTAAAGTGTCAAAATAAGGTAAGAAATTGGTTTAACGGTTTTATTTTGCCAAATAATGGACATCCCTCGTTTTATTCCTGTAGCCTTCATTTTAGATAAAATAATTTAGACAAAATAATTTAGGTTTTATTTATTGACAGCTGAATTAATGTATTATTTTAATTGTAAAGTTTAAATGTTTGAAAGTTTTTGTAGAAGTGTATGACGATAACGCTGAGGAAGGCTAACCGCCGAAACTAGTACGTTAAATAAAAATAAATTTCTTGAGGAAAGTGTACTTTTATAATATCATAAATTAACAGCCTCAAGGGGTACCTTACTAATAATATATAGATCATTTCATTTCAAATGAATTTCAAATTTCAAAAAAATTTAATCTGCTCACCAACTAGAAAACTAGAATTAAATAAGGCCGAGCGATGTTGTCAGTTCTTAATTGGTTTATTATTGACATCTATCGTTGTTTTTTTTCATTTAATGCTATTGATTTTTTGTCACTTCAATGCAATTAGCTATTTTGCAACTAACAAAATTGGTTAATATTTTTTAACTGTTTAATTAAAGCTGATTTGCAATCAATCTAGGAATTCGTCTAGCGAAAATCCATTTACATGTGACACTTAAAATCAAAATTATTGTGTATAGAATGCTGTATAAATAATACTATCGGGTCGGGTCTCAAAATCTCAATTTTAATTATAAATAGTTATTTTGATTTTGTAGATTTTAATAATTTCATAAATATTTTGTTTATTTTGTTTTTTATTAATAATTATGTATTTGATCATTTTCTCGCCAACAAGTTAAGGTAGCAATAGCGTGGGGAAAATTGTAGCTTTTGCCGTCAATAACCGCCATATGCGGTTGAGCCGTAGTCTTGTTTTTCTGAATTTATTTAAGATTAAATTTGACTTTTGTATTTTTGTAAATAAAACTGAGCTTCGTTATGAACGAGTAAGTTTCTTTGATTTAACATAGTAATTGTTCAAATAGAGTTTTGACTGGAATTTGGCGATATTTGGTGAAATTTGAATATTTAATTTTAATTGATAATTTGGATTAAATATTTGAAGATTAAAGAGAAGATTGAGTTTGAATATTGGGATAATTATAATCAATTGGTGAAACTTTTGATATTTTGAAGTTAAATTTGAAGGTAACATAAAGTTTTATTTGGCAACTCACTTTAGCGAGTTATTTGTTTTTAATTTTCCATTTTATACAAGAAAATTTATTTTAAAATAATTTTGAACTTAAATTTGGGTTAATTCGAGGATTTAGTTTCGGAAAAGTATTTTTAAATTTTGGCACTCCCATTTTATATTTACAAATATGTAAGCAGTTTAGCAGTATACTTTTGAAGAGTGTATTTTTACCGGAGAATTAGTTACGAATTATGGAAGCAAAAAAAATATCACTTCAAGATATTATAAAAATATACCTATACGTACAATACAGAAAGAGTTACTTATCTTGTTTGTAAATAAATAATGAAACATGATCGAAAAACCATCTTTTTAGCATATATTTATTAAGCAACATATTTATAACCCAGCAGACTAACCTAGAGTAACCGAGTTAGTTATATTACATAAGTTTACACGTTTAAGCCTAAATGATCACTTCACTTTAAAGATCAAATTTTTGATCGTACACCCAAGTTGTCGAGATTTTGTAGAAATAAATCACTGATAAAACTGCTTGAATAATATGCTTCACATCTAAAAATAATTAGAGAAATGCTATTAAGGTATGATTGCGACACCAAAATTAATGCTCTTGGTATACATACCATTAATAAACAAATTTTATCAGCAATTCAGTCGGTAAAGCATCTCACTGTTATAAAAAATATGTCTCAAGAATTCAAGACATACACAGCAATGAAAATCATCTGTGTTTTTATTTAATTATCCGAATAAATTGTAAATATAGTACACAGTAGCGCTACAACCCTTGGTGGGTTTTCATTCTATGATGGGTTTTTAAGGCAGATTATTTCGGTGGTTACAATAAGTTTTAGCTCCACTCAGGTTCGAACCAGAGATCTCTGCTTAGTAATTGCCGCACTTAAGTACATGTTTTTTAAACATTACATTTTAATGAACATTAATATTTAGGTTTAATTGGCCGCGATTGAATTTAACGCAACCAAAGTGAACTGGTGTGATGGGTGGTTTAGTTACACAGAATATCTCAGCTTGACCTTCCGGTGCAATTAACGGATTTAATTAATTAACGGAACGATGAATAATATTTATAATGCATCCAGTTAATGTTAAAAACTTTTACTAAATCTAAGAAAAAAACTGAGTATCTAGCAGTAGACAGAACAGGCTGAAGAAATTGCAAAAGTTGTGTCAAGTTTATCCAACAAAACGCGACACCAGCAAAGAAATCAAATGTATGCTCTTGCAGATTTGGTACTCAGATAAAACGTTTTAAAGTTTATTACTTGTTGGTGAAAACAATAAATTACTATTAAAAGCTTTATGATATTATCAAACATAATTTGAATTTTATTGTAGCTTTTTTGTTTCTGATCCGAATTCAATAGATTTAGCGAACAAAATTATTAATTCTATAAAAATACGACGTGTACCGCTTTGAATGCTCAGAAACAACCTAGTAAGCATTGCCGTTTCAATCAACGTCGTTTTAACCAATTTAACGTTAAATAACGTTATTGTTTGAAATACGCATGAAACGTATGATACATACACTGCTACAGTAATATTATCTCTAAGATACTCTTTGATTCATGCGGCATTAAATTAACATTTATGTTATAAGCTTATTGGGAAGCTCTCAGCAGAAAATAGAGTATGATTTCATCAGACAGCGTGCGTATCTTTAAACATAAATTGCACAAAATAATTCTGTTCCAAAGAATCTATACAAAAAACTAAATATTGGTTTGCTAATTTGAAAATTTTAATTTATTTCATTTGCCGAAAAATACGCTTTTAAAAAGTTGCAGTTCAATCCAGTCACTCTGTAAATTAGCTTGCAAAAATTATCTCGCTGAATTAATTATAATTAAAATTAATATTAAATTTGATACTAAAAGGTTTCGACATCTTCCAGAGTATTTTCAAATATTTTCATTTTAAATAAAAATATTTATTTGATTAAAAGCTTTATGATATTATCAAACATAATTTGAATTTTATTGTAGTTAATTTAGCTTTATAATAGTTTTTAAATTAGGTATCTCTATATAAATTAAATTAATTATTTAATTATTGTATTAGCAAATTAATTACATAATACACATTTTTCTTGTAGGAATTTCTCGCATTTTGTCCTGTTTACTAATTTACTCGAAAATCAATACTTTTAAGAGATAAGAAAACTTCACAAATTCTTAATTATCTTTTGTAACGCGATATTAAATACCTTCTGAAACCCATGTAAATGTACCTATTTTGTTTTGAAAATACTATCAGAAAATTTTGCTTAAGATTGTACCACTCAATATTTTACTGTGCAAATTTATTCTTTTATATTACGAAAGAAACTACATCAATTAACTTCATTTCACAACTTTTCGAGTTTTAATTTTCAATCAGACACCCATTATCATTTCATACAATTGGAAACCATCTACACAATTTTACTTTGCGTTTGTCATTTTACTTTCTAATAAGAATCAATCGAGCTTCAATTAAAATGCAAATTTAAAATTGAAGAAAAGAAACCCACAGATTTGAAATGCTCTTACATTAAAATAAAATTAACTTTAAATCGCGTGGTACATCAAATATCACAATTAAAAATTTGTATTTGATTTAAGTATCTATGATTAAAAATTAAAGAATAAAATTATTAAAAGTCAGCAAATTGAAAAATATTTTTAGATATTTTAAGTGTTCTTTGAGAAAAGCAATCGCATTCCTATTTCCTAACCATTTTAATTATCTCCAATTCCACTTTTACTTAGCGCTCTCTTTTTTATGCTTTTATCCATCACCAAATTCCAAACTTGTTAGTCTTAAAAGACGTAGTTTATTTTTTCATTAAGCGCTTTTTATTTTAATTTTATACAGTTAACATCAAAGCTCAAGAAAATTTCTTTTTTATTCTAATTAAAAATATTTTCGCATGTAATTATATCTTCGTTGCTTACAAATTTTCTTTTGTATTTACTTTCAATTAGTTTTAGTATTAAATTTAATCGCAGCATTTGGTAAACTTTATTTAAATATTTCGCGTCCACTTTTTTAATTTTTATAAACTTTTTAAACTTTTAAAACCATTCATATTTACGATATAATGATTACATTATATTTTAAAATGTTGACTCTTAAGATTATATTTTTAAACATCAAACAAACTTTATTATAAACGAGATTTTGACCGTCTGTCTGTACTTCCGGAGAGGAAAGGGCAGCCAGAGCGCACAACCTAATTAGTAATTAGTTTGCAAACTTTCAATTTTATATCAAGACAACTCCAGGGTATCAATGAAAAGTATAAGCAATATTAGAAAATTTTAAGAAAGCTTTATAAATATTTTACCTATAGCTGCACTTAGAGACTGAACTTGTTTTATACTACCGATTTTCTTTTTCATAAAAAATCGATGGCACCTCTTTCATATCAAGTGATTCATTCACAGTATCATTATTGAAATTTATTAGTTGTCTTGTTGCAGAAGTCGATATAATATAATCTGTATAGATTGTAAATATATAAAAAATTATCGTAATTTATAATAATTTCGTTTTTAATACTTTAATGTATAGCATTTTTAGCCATACTCATTAAGACACTTGAATCATTAATGTGGGATTCAAACCCATCACCACTTGATATTATAATATACCTATTTAATATTTTATCAAAAGTTATAATTTATACATTAATATGACAGCATAAATTTATTGTTATTTTTATTATTAATAGCCGATAATACAACACCGTTGTAAACATTCTGGTACACGACTTTTATATTATAATAAATTTTATAAGAAGATATTATAAGAAATGGAATTATAATTATTTCTTAAAATGTGAGTTTCAATTTTGATCATAAGCAAGGAGTTTTAGAATTTTCCGGAACCGGAAGCGTTATAGGAATGCTTTAAAGGCAAATATGTTAGAAAAATTGTCAAGTTCTTTTATATTTTAAGAAAAGTAGTATATTGCTTTAATGTGAACATATGTAGCAATATACCTACATATATAGTGAGTTTGTAGTGGCGAGTATGTAGATTTGACTAATGAGCGAAGCGGAGAGTATCCAAAAATTGTAAATAATTCTAAAAAGTACATTTGCTTTGAATAAAACACGTTTATTTTTCTTCCTATGTAAAAAGTAATAAATAATTTAATTAACCACTTTTACTGCCGGAGACTGGTGGCACTTTATTAGTAATAGTGGAGCTAAAGTAGCAAAGAAATTTAATTAATAAGATGATTGTTTTTGTCTTTCTTTTATTATATAAATTTACTGTATATACCTACACCGGTTACACAATTTTACGATTACTTAAAATTAATTGAATTGATTTTTCCGATTGAATTAATTTAGAAATGATTATTATAATAGAAGAAATGCTTCAAGTATGCTAATTAAAACATATTCGTTCATATTATGATTAAAACTCTGAAAATCCGCAGGAATTTGCATTGTTTTGTATTTAACTTCCTCTATGAGTTGTTCTCCGTGAACTCTTAAAAATACCTACCAAAAACAAATTTTCGCGTTGCTAAATAAAAATATAAAAGAACATTTTTACTCAAAATAAATACTTCTAGATACCATGAAACGACAGCTAAAATTATATTGTAGGTACCTAATAGTATAAATAAAATAAAACTTCCTTTTCAGTAGATATGTTATCATTAGAGTACGGACTTTTAAGCATAAAAAATCTTGAAAATAGCGCTTAAAATAGCACAAAAAAATGTCATTATATGCATAAAAATATGCATTAAACTTTAACATAATAATTAATAAGCACGTAAAAAAAAAAATTAAAATTTTATTTCAATTAAAAAAATTTTTTTTTTTTGATTCGAAGTAAAAACATTTTTAATAACATTTTTTTGAAAAATAACACAATAAAAAAAGGCGTTCTACCTCGACACTATGGTAATTGGAGCGTTCTTAAATTTCACACTAAGGTTTTGTGGTAGTTCAAGCTTCATTTTTTCTTCACTAAAATTTCCATTGAAAATACCTAAGTTTTCATTATACCTCCTATTATATCGTAGATCATTAAATATCAATATCATTAAGTTTTGAAGCTACTATTTGCCGTCTTTTTATTTGTTTATAAACCCAAAACGTTTTGTCTACTAAACATTAAATTTACAGTAAGCAAAATAGAAATAAATGTAACTATTATGTATCTACTGCAATTTTTGTTAATTTATCGAAAATGTGCTAAAATAAGCACCAAAAATGCTTAAAACTAAATTTAAGCATAAAAGTATCAAAATAAGCATATAAGCATCAAAAAAATAGCGCCAAATGACTTATTTTTATCAGATTCATGGACATTATATCAATTACACTTCTGCTATCAATATTTCTGTATAGCAAAATTTCTAGAAATCCGTACTCTAGTTATCATAATGGTAACTAATTTAAATTTAGACGCCTACTTTAAATTACTTTTATGTCTTTATTATTATCTTTTTAACATGCCACAGTAGTAATTCAGCTGAAACTATCTTACAAGAATTTTTTGAGAGAGTCACGTTTAATAATATTGAACATTAATTTTAATTGCTAATTTACTTTAAAAGAAATAATACGTTTCCAACATAGATCGACAGATTGCGATGTTAATAAATCAAATTAAAAAAAACTAAACTCAAAATTTGAAAATTAGAAGTAAAATAATTAAATGGAAAATGAATAAAAATATCGTTAAAACTCATTTCGTTTCTAGACTGGCTATTTTTAAACAGTATGTAAATAAGGTTTAGCACAAATATCATTTTTAATTTTATTTATTTTTCAAAAGATACTTTTAAGTACTATCTATTTATATATTATTGTGTACAATGTTTTTTTCAATATCCGCAATTTTAGAAACCAAAATCGCCAATGTCTTTTTAATTGAAATTTTAGGTCCTTATATCGAAACTTTTCTTTATTCTGTTACTTCTTATTTCCAACTACTGTTTACCAAAACATCTCTTCTTGATACTTTATGATTTTGTGAGAACAAATATTTTATTTTAGTTCAACTTTTGGATCAGGACAAGCTTTGGTAGGTTAAAAGAACACCTGGTTGGAATACCTATCAGAAACCGTTACTGGGAAAACAGTATTTAATAGTATATTATTGGACGATCATCGAAAATGATTCGTTACTGAGCGCGCAGCTATATGAAACAAGGTGGAACTCGCTTTTGCGACAGTTCTTAGGCTTCTATACATCTACTTTTTCGGTAGGTTAAATTATTTGGGCTTTATTTTATTCCAATTTTTAATGCCTTAATCTTTTAATTAGGTAGATTTTTTTACTATATAAGGAAAACGCTAACATTTTAATATTTTTTTTTTATTTCGACCTTTATAGGTAAATATTTGCAATTTACAAACCACAAATAAAACACAATTCATAATGAAATATTAAAATACCCGAAACACGTACCGAATACCGTATTAGAAACACGTAAAATACCTACTCTAAAAATACAAAATAAGAATATCGGATTAAAAAATATATATGTAAATAATCTGAATAATTAATACCAATCTAAAAATATTCTATATGAAGTAAAATTGTTTTAAGAACGTGCGTTCTGATTGGTTTTGAATTATGCGGACAGACGGACACGGAGCTAGATCATAAGGCTTCTTCCTATACGTTGTATAGAAGCCTAAAAGCGAGCTATAAGCCCCAGTAGCGGATCATATTTCGAGGAGAGGTGAGTATATTTTTTTATCGGAAAATCATAAATCAGAAATCGTGACAGATAAGACGAATTAAAACAATATCATTAGAGCAACCCTCTATGCCAAAATGTATTAAGTGCTTGAATCATAATTACATCGTTAGGAGATTATGAGTTCGAACCCCACGTCGGTCAAATTTTTATAATAGCATTTTTTTTTAAATATAAATGATTTGGCATGCAGAAGTAACAGAATCGACCATTAATGAAAACACTTACCAGTCGGTTTGTGAGCTGACTAGAAATGCTTTGCTTTGGCTGCCGAGCGGACACTTGGAAAAAATCGCTTTCGCTATCTTTTCCGATAAAAGTTTTTAATTGCAATATTTCAGCTAGTTTATGCAACAATTAATCCAAAAGTATTCTAGTTAATAAAATAGTAACGTAAACGTATAAAGATTGGAAGATTCCAGGTTCGATTCCCCGCATAAATACTATTACTGCGAGGAAGCAAACCATGACCTTTTCTAACTTGTTCCAACTTGTTGTTGTTCTAACTTAAACATACGTTACCATCTCAGCTAGAAGACATTTGGATTTTATTTACGTAAATTAGCTGAAGTATTAACTCTTAAACGCTATTTTATCAGAAATTTTAGAAAGTCTTCAAAAACGGTTGCTCACAGCACTTTTAAAAAAGAACAACGTTTGCTAAATTTAAGCGCTCTTCCAACCTCCCAAAGCTTATCCGGATTCCAATATACTTCAGGGTTCTCCTCATAAGCTTTTTACGTATATGTAAGTCCGTATTTAAAGCTCTAACATTTCTGTTTTACAGTTTAAACCGAGATACCAGGGATTGTTTCTATAGTAACCTTTAGATCTGTCTCTAATTCAGTATCGTTTCGTTGGAAATTGTATGTGCGGCACTGGTTTTTGACAAATAAATGTAAATACTCGTATAGCTTTAAAAGTAAATATTCGTTCGATCGTTTTAATAATTAATTGTTATCTTCATAATTTCTTTAGCCATCCTTTATTGAATTAATTATAATCTTTTTATTACAGTAGGTACATAGTATATACATATTATGAAGATAAACGAGACGGTCGAGACAGTATGTAAGCTGAATAACTGCTAACAGTAAGGTACCCGGTTCAAATCCGGAAAGAGTCTGAAATTTCATATGATCGTCTCCGTGCTTCAGAGGGCACGTAAAGACGGCGGTCCCCCTGGGTTGATGATTTGCCCTCATCAACAAAAAAATCCAGGGTTACGGGCACATCTGAGACGAGCCCAGCAAGCTACCTCAGATCTAAAACAATTAATATGCTCACAGTTTAATAATGACTTCGGCTTCTCTTAGAACCCCGAAGTCAAGGCAAACAGGAACAATCCTAGCCTAAAGTGGAAGAAGAAGAAAGAAGAAGATGATGAAGATAAACATAATAATTATTGTTCATTACATTCCCAAATCACAATAGTGATACGAAACATTTTACAATGTAAGTTATATGGTAACTTTCAATAGTTAGTATAAAATAATTTAAAAATTTTTAGAAGTAAAAAGGTAATCCAACGCCAGCAAGTTCTTAAAACTTTTGCCAATATTCAACTGGAACAAACTGGTGCTTTTCAGAACTAAATGATTCATTAAGAATTATAGCATAGATAGTGCGGAGAAGATCAAAAATAAAATAATTTCGTCCGCTTTATTGCATTATAAAATAAGTTATTTTTTGAAAACGAAGACAGATTTTTATACGAAATTGTAATTTTTCCACTCTCCTAAAGTTCTAAACCTAAAAGATATTGCACATACTTATTTATAACTTCATATATAATATGTAGTATGCATATATAAATCTAATTTATAGTAAAAAGAAATAAATTATTGCTTAGATTACTATGGATTGAAAATTTAAAATTAAAAAAAGAAATTTGTAAATCTCTAGATCAGCAAATTGTAGATCTCAAATTTTTTTCAATAATCCATTTCCATTTCTATATTTCTATGTCTGATTATCAACGTCTTTTTTATGAATTTATTTTTATCACATAGGCGCAGCCCGACACATCGTAGGCTAAAATCTCGATATTGCAGTATGCCAGTCTTAAATCTGCTACAAAAAGTATCCTAGCTAAAAAAATAGTCCTCTTAGTTAAATTTCGATTTTTGATGAATGGTTTAGTTACATTATTTTTACACACTTTGGACACAACGTAGTCGAATGACTGGTAAGAAGTAAATAAATTAATTATATTGCAACACCACAGTGAAATATAAGTATAAGGTGGTGCAAAACCATTAACATAAAAACATATATTTTATAATTTTAATTATGCTTTTTGTTGTCTTCATCTGTTAAAAGCTGTATAATATTTCAACTTTTACTTTCACCAATAACTGATGTCTTGTTTTTATGCATAATTACCATACTTGTTTATTTCTCGTATATTAATATTATTTTATTTATATGTTTATGCATTTTGCATTCATTTTGTTTTGAGAATGTCAAGTTATATATATTATTATGTAGTGGATACATAATTATATCAATCATTCCCCACTTTACTGGACACTGGCTATACCACATGACAAAATTACTAAAAAAAACATATAACGAATGCGCATACATAAACAGGACATACGACTGTTTCTTGACTGTTTTTCAAATATTTTTTCTATTTAGATAATTGATTTATGAGGAAATGTGTTCAAGCAAATAAAATAGTGAGTCACCTTTAGGAAATCATAAATAATTACTGCGCTGAAGTGGATCAATTTATTCTGCATTTGCTTATTATATTTATTTTTAAATAAATTTAATTAGATTAATGTATTATTAATACTATTAAAGTACCTACTAATTAATTCATTGTAAGATTTTTTGTAAGAATTGAAGAATAAAGGTTTGAAAAAGTTTTGCAATTTAAAAAGTATCATAAAATCAAATGAAAATTAGTAGCATTAGGTAAATTTATAAAAGAATAAATAATATAAATGGAATTGGTGATGTAATAAATTGAATTATTGTAATAAATTATAATTAAAAAAATAACGTTTAATTGCTAAATATGAAATTAGGTTAATTAAGTCAATATTAAACAAATCTTGTTTCTTCACTTAACTTTAAAAACGCTTCGTCTTTATTAATCTTTATCCAATCATCGTAACATTATGTTAATAAAAAATCTACCAATAAAATCAGATTTAATGAGTATGGACAAGCAGAGGGTAACTGTTCACCCTCGTAGTGTTCTTGTACGTCATGATGGCCGGTCACTTAAGCGAGGAGTTCACGAGAGCGTCCCGATGCTAGGCGGTACCCGCCGTTTCTCTCCCTTTCTGAAGGGTGGAGCTAAACACAAAATTATTCCCAACCCCTGTAAGCAATTTCTGATTATAGATATTGCTTTTACCGACCTTATTATTATATGTTAACTTGGTTTCTTAAGTGCGATTATTCTTATTATTTTGTTAATTCGTACCAACTAATGTTTTAATAAATTATTATTAAACCCATCAAAGCTTATTAAAGAATTTTATTGTGAAATTGTAAACTTTTGTCATGAAAACATAAACATAGCTACATAAATCAAATACAAGAAAAATAATTTTTATTAAGTAACCTCACCCACTAACAACGCTGAACAACCAGACGAAATTTTTGGCAACTTATTTTGAATAATTAGTATAACAAAATGTCGCTATAATGTATAATACCTATCACACCTATTAAACGAAGAAGTCAAAACAATAAACTAAAGTGAAAAAATTTAGAAACTCGATAACAAAAAACAAATATCTGATTAGATTTTGGTTAAAATTAGTTCAGAGAAATTTTATTCTTAAGTATTTTACAATTTATTTATTTTAATAGAATAGGGATTTTTTGTAATTTAAAACTTTTTAAAACTTGCTTTGCTTGTATTGTTAGATTTCATATTTCCAAAAAACGTTTAAAAATCGTCTATGGCGCTGATTAAAGTTAAGAATATGTATTATTTACAAACTTTAGTAAAACAATTTTTATATACAAAATATTATACATAGATGGATATATTTTTTATATAATATTACTTATTATTTAAATTTTAGTCATTGTTTCATTTGAAAACAGTAAAACTGACTTGGAGTCAATATACAAAAGCGTGATTTTTACTAAATGTCGCTTTTAAATTTTCCACTGTTCGTGCAACTTATTGTTAGCTGAAGTTGACAGTGGCGGATAGGCAGTCCAAATTATATCAAAAAAATTTTCAGCCGGTTCAAAAGAAGATCTATTTCGTTTAATCTAAAATTTAATATTAATTATTTAAAAGCAAAACTCTTCTTCATTGCAAGGGTTATATAGTGAACGGCTTTTTATTTAATTGTTGTTAACTGTTAATTTTTGACCTTTAATTACACGAAAGATCGTATTTTACTGATAAATATACATTGTTGAAAGTTATGTATTTTCCATATTGATACAAGCCTTGATCCTGATGATGTGCACAGATAGTACACGAAACTAGTCGGTTGCAATGAACACAACACTGTGTGGAAAAGTGTTTTGCTTTCAATTAATTGTAATTTACCTATAGTGACACGATAATAAATCAATCTTAATTCTTTAAAGGTGGAGTAGTAATACGTCATAAAAATATTTTTTTTTTGTATTTGATTAATTATTATACGATTTATTATCTCGTATTATCACACTAATTCACAATAATATCACAATAATTCTGTAGCAACTCGGAACAAGCAGTGGTGTGATGTACTTTTAAAACATAACATAACGTAAGTATACGTTATGTTATATGTAAAATAATAAGAACAGCGCTATACAGAGATGTTTAAGTTAGAAAGAAAACAAAGCTCATATAACATAAGGTATTTACGTTTTTACGTTATAACGTAGTTACGTTATGTTATGTTTTAAAAGTACATCACACCACTGAATGGCTTAAATCAATTTTTTTCATATTTTGAGATATTAATTTGTTGCCGTGTAATCTGGGGGATTAATATTCAAAAATTTTGTCCTAACCCTTGACCAAATTCCTTTACTGCGAGCGTGAGATTTTTCTTAAATTATTGAAAAATTAAACAATCCAAAATTAGTTATTTCAAAACCAAAATCAAATCTAATTTACAATACAAATAAAATGGAACGTAAGTCCGGACATACGTGTTACCATGGAATTTATGTTCTGATACCTTTAATTTAAGTTCTAATTTCACCTTCATAAATTTCAATTATCCCAATTAACACCACCAATCCCAAAATTCCAATCTCCACCTTCACAATATTTCACTCGATCAAATTGCCAATCAAATAATATTCCAAATCAAAAATCAACCTACTCAAAAAAAATCGCATTGTATTAAAATAGTATATTAAGAAACTAGTTTTATAAGTGGCGTTTTTAACGCACGCAATACGTTTAGAAAACGAGCCGCGTAGCGGGGAGTTTTCTAAAGGATAAGTGCGATAAAACGTCTTATAAAACGAGTTTCTTATACTATATTTTCTATTTTGAACTTTATAAGCCCTAAAAATATTTAAAATGTGCATTTTATTAAATAATAGTAAATTTGAATTTTTTTTGTATTTTTGTGATAGTTGGTAACAAAAAATTTTCAGGTTAGGAGATCGCATAAAAGTTTAAATAAACGAAATTATACTTGCAGTTTACAATTTTCTTTATTATTATTAATTATTTTATTGACAATTAACATTACTTTACATCAATTTATAGGTTTATAATATTATAATATAGGGAACGTTCATAAACTACGTGGTTTGGCCAAGGGGGGGGAGGGGTTAGGTAGAAAGCTACGCAGGGCTACGTGAGGGTACGGGGGGATTATAGTCAAGCTACGTAGTTTTGTTCATTTATTATGAAAGCAATTTTCAGAATATAAGCGACAACATAATATGGATATTTATTTCCGTATTTGGATTTTTTTTATTTATATTTTATATAGGTGCGCTATTTGTTTTAAAAACAAATATCAGTGTTATTCATTTTTTATACCAAATAATTTTTAAATAGTTTTATTAACAGAATACATAACATGTCTTCTAGACTTTATAGGAAAAAAAACTACGTTCCATCTAGGGGGGGGGGGTAGGGTTATCATGGTAAAAGCTACGTTAAGCTACATGATGGGAGGGAGGGGTTCTAAAGAGGTCAAAATCAAACTACGTGGTTTATGAACGCTCCCATAGTGACAACATTAGTTTTAATTTTCACTGACGTTTAGTTACCAACCCTTTAAAACAAAAAATTGCGTTTCGAAATATTGTCCATTTCGATACGCGACTGGGTTTCGAAATAACTTTGTTTTAGACGCAAAATAGAAAAAAATATTATCAAAACTCTAAAAAAATTCGAAAAAGATAAACGAATGGTAGGTCGCGGTGCGGTTAATTTTTTGCGCCGATTTGTTCTTGATTTTGGTGTGTTGTTTGTTTTCCTACCTTTTCCTGTTCAAACTTCAATTGTATGATCAGCGAGTAATAGAGTAGCACCGGCAAAGTATGCCGGTTTGCGGTAATTGCCATATTGACATTAAACCAAATTCACCTAGCATTGTTTGAGGTACATTTTGGCAGCCCCCCCCCATTTCGAATTTTGGATCCAAAATAGTCTAAATCGTTTGTACCTCGTTTGTACCAGTTTGTACCTTCCGTATTTTCGTTTGTACTATTTTGTTTTTCAGTTATTTTGAAATATCTAAAATGGGCATTTCCCCAGCCCCCCCCCCCATTTTGAATTTTTGATCCAAAATAGTCTAAATCGTTTGTACCTCGTTTGTACCTGTTTGTACCTTCCTTATTTTCGTTTGTACCAGTTTTGTTTTTAAAATATTTCAAAATTTCTAATAATGACATTTCGCTAAATCCCCTCCCAGGACTTTAAATTTTGGTTATAGTAAGATAGTTTTAATGGTTTGTACCTATGTGTGTACCTTTCTTATATTTGGTTGTATCACATTTTTTTTTCATTAGATATTTTCAAATCTAAATAGCTATCATTGAAAAATAAAAATTAAAAATTTTAAAAACCCCTGATAGCAAAACAATTTCAAAAATAAAAATTAATAATAAAAGCACCTTATTTTAAAAACTATTGTTCCTTTTAAAAAGAACAAAATAATTTTTTCTTCTTCACTCAACAACATAAATTCTCAGACACTTCACTTGAAAAATTAACTTATCGTCTTCTCCACCCCCTTCCCACTACAAAGTTTAAACATTAATTTTGAAGTCAGGGGAAACGGAGAATTTTTAATATGTATAAACATATAAAATGTACAAAAAGGTTTCGTAAGTGGAAAAAATCTCCGTTTTCCCTAACTTCAAAATTAATGTTAAACTTTGTTTGTTTGTGGGAGGGGGGGGGAAAGGATGATAAGTTAATCTTTCGAATGAAGTGTCTGAAAATTATTCTGAAGAAGAAAAAAATAATTTTGTTCTTTTTAAAGGGTACGATAGTTTTTAAAGGAAGATGCTTTTATTATTAGTTTTTATTTTTGAAATTTTTTTACAGTCAGGAGTTTTTAAAATTTTTAATTTTTATTTTATTTCACTCTTTTTGGAGTTTATTTTGTCAAAATGTATAGAGAAACCGAATATAATATATCGTCGGCATACAAGCAAAACACACATGTCGGTTTTTGTCATTTTTGACTCTTTGACAGAATCCTATTTATATATTTTTTTCCATTCTATTGACTGGTAAAATTCTTTAAATCATAACATTTTATGTTACAGTAAAATTACAGTTTTAAGTTTTTCATTAACAGCCGTACGAACTTCTAACTCGATTTTCTCAATTCTAACATTTTTGACTTAGTGTGATTTGCTTGTAAGCCGACGATATGTTTTGAAAAAACATGATATGAAAAAAGACTATTCTTTTTTTTAAAACCATTAAAACTATCTTATAACCAAAATTTAAAATCCTGGGGGGGGGGAATTTAGCGAAATGTCATTATTGGAAATTTTGAAATATTTTAAAAACAAAACTGGTACAAACGAAAATAAGGAAGGTACAAACAGGTACAAACGAAGTACAAACGATTTAGACTATTTTGGATCAAAAATTCAAAGTGGGGGGGGGGGAAATGCCCATTTTAGATATTTAAAAATAACTGAAATACAAAATGGGTACAAACGAAAATAAGGAAGGTACAAACAGGTACAAACAAGTTACAAACGATTTAGACTATTTTGGATCCAAAATTCGAAATGGGGGGGCTGGCGAAATGCACCTATTGTTTGCGATGGTTGTGGTGGCTCCGTTAATTTCGGTTTTTCTGAAGATGATGGTGAGAGAAATACTCGTACCAGAGCTCAGTGTTTAAAAATTTTTTGTAAGGGTTGCAACGGCAACTTTGATGAGCTTAAGGATTTGAAGAAGCACTATGAAGCAAATAATAATATTTGACGAAGTCACCAACTTAACATTTGAACTTGTTAATAAAGTCGACTCGCTGGAGAGTAGAAACGACGGCTCTGTAATGTCTCCGGGAGTTCTCGATGTTACAAACGAGGATCTGATGGAGTGCCTTGAGCGTACTAAAAACATCATAGTGCATGGCGTCCCTGAATCATCGAAGGAATTGACCGCTGGCCGCGAGAGTAAGGACATCGACTGTATGCACAATGTTATCAAAGTGATATTTGGCGATGATACTTCGTCGCCCACTCCGTTGCGAATGATTCGGATGGGTAGAGTAGATGCCAACTATATCTCTAAGAGGCCTTGTTTACTGAAGGCTATTTTTGATGGTGAACACACCCCCAAAGAAGATTTTGCTGTGTAGGAATAATAAATTCTTTTGTTCTACATTTTAATTTATTAAAATCACTGATGATAAGATTCTCGCGCTCCTTATTTAGGATTTGTATTGCGTATCCTCTTAGGATAGGTTCCTCTTGGTGATTCCCAAGATAAAATACAGCAGCACGGTACATTCTGGGCGACATGGAACACACCACACATTTTACCTAAGATACACCAATTTGACTGATATCACGCTAAGCCGAGACGAAGGGGATCTACTGAGTCAAGGACACAAGTACGCACCACCCAATTTGGAACCCGACTTAATGAGGGTACGCAATACAAGTCCTAAATAAGGAGCGCGAGAATGTATTAAGGAAAAGAGAAACTAGAGACCACAAGATCAAATACAGTAAGAAAAAGAGACATCACAACATCGTAAAGGAGTTCAGGAATAAAAGCAACGATAATAATCTAATAATAGCTTTGGCAGATAAAGGAGCGGGTTTATCCATCTTTTTATTTATTTATTTGCTAGAAAAGTTGTGTGTCTACATTTAAAAAAATAAGCAAATGCAAATAGGAACCGTGTGACGTAAACCCAGCAACTTGCGGCGCTTGGAATGCGTAATTAGTCGAGTTAGGGTGTGTTTGTGTGTGTCTTGCACAATCTAAAACTGTAGAAGTATGTGTCGGCGACGGCGGATCAATTACATGTCGACTCGACGAACATAAACCGCTGCATGTTCAAACACACATAGCTCATATTTCAAGTTCTCCGATTTGCGGAGATATTTTTAAAATGCAACTAATTTTTGAGATTTTTAGCATGCAAAATATAATTGTAATAAATTTTGCGCCCCTGTATTTTTGGTACATTTTGGTTAATCCGCCTCTGGATGTGCTGCGTGCTGGAGGGTATTCCCCCAATCCATTAATCCATTAATCATAGACCTAGAGTAAAGTGCCCGGACAATTGCAACCAAAAATAGAAGGTGCACAACTAGATGCTATAAGATTTTCGGTTACTGTCAGTTAATCGTCCCCACGAGTTTCGCTTTGATTGTTTTACTATTAGAAAGAGCACAATTTTCTGAGCATTTTGAGACCGCACATTGCTACGGATTATCCATTAGTTTTCGAGAAAACGGCATTTGAAAATCAACTCCTGTATTAATAAAAATACTTAAAGAGTGTTTTAAACCTATTTTAACTAAAACGCTCATTAAAGTTAAACAACCACTGAATGAACAACCACTACCTTACAATGTAGACAAATGAACGTTTGTGATTGGTGTTTTATAACGCCTGCATTTTAAAGGTATTTTAAAGCTATTTTAATTTTCTAAAATTTTTATGAATACGGGTGCAAAATTTTACATGCATTTTAGATAGGGAATTCATTAGCACTAAAGTTTTATTAACGGTGCGTGCGTTCTGATATAGTCTTATGTTAGCCGTCAGACGAGATTGTGACACCGTCGGGAACACATCGAGCGTGGCTTACGTGTTTCCCCCTTACGAGTTTCACCCCTTTCGAGTAGCACCTTTGGCGAGTTGGTGCTACCTAGGGGGATGGACCGGAGCGGAGGGTAGCGGAGCGTCGGTTTTGACGAACGCAACCAAGTCAATCGAGATTCTAACCTAAAAACGAGATCTGCGTTTATTTTTTTAATTATTGCATAATGTTGCGTAATATAATGGGTGCGGTTACAAGCAAGGGGTTCAATATGCACGATGTGCACCCGACTATGTCACAATCGCGTCTGACTGCTAACACTAAGACTATATCAGAACGCACGCACCGTCAATATAACTTTCTTGTTAATGAATTCCCTATCTAAAATGCATGTAAAATTTTGATTTTCAAATGCCGTTTTCTCGAAAACTAATGGATAATCCGCAAAATTTCTTTTTTTAATATACTCAGAAAATTGTCCTCTTTCCAATAGTGCAGCTGTCGAAGCATTTCTCGTGGGGACGATTGACTGACAGATCCCAGATTCTCAAATACAAAATTTCAACTTTTTGCGACTTGCCGTATTTGAGTTATGCGACATACAGACGTCACGACAAACTAGTCAAAATAGTCAAAATAGTCAAAAAATTTAAAAACCGAAAAAATCGGGATTACAATACTTTCTTTTTTACAAGGAAATAAAAAGAAAATGTATTTTTGAGCTTATGAATTTCAAACTAAAAATTTAACTTTTTATCTATTTCTATTCTATTTTCTATCTTTTTTATTAAGATATTTTGAATCAAATATTTTGTATCAATATATTATGTAATATACATAGAAATCAATTTTTTAATTCGGGAATAATTCCCAATGCAATTTTCATGACCGCTACTGTAGACTGTACGCTGTAGCGGCTTACCCATAAATCTACCACTATTTTTTGAGAAAATTAAACTAATGAAGATGCAGACCGGTCTTTACGTTACAGTTAGGTTTTAATATTTTTTTTAGAAATGATACAAAAAAATGCACACAGGAACACTCTGCACCCCTTCCTTTACCAGAAATTTTTTGTTGGCTTAGTTTACCACTTTCATAATTTTAGTTCAAGTGCCTTTGTATCAGTTTACCATAGGCCCAGTTTACCGGCTCCCCATGATTTGTATTGGTTTGCACTTGAATGGGTGACTCCACGAAATCCTTTTTATGAACATAGGGAATAGCTGCTCCCCTACCAACCAGCACTGGCCAGCTTGATGAAAATTAAGGATCCTAAAAGCGAATTTGGTAAAATAAAAAAGTGTTGGACAACATCTAAATTAAACCGGCTGACAAAACGAAGAACAAAGAAGCAAAACAGCTGAACGGTACAGAAATTGACATCGACCTGGAATGGTAGAAATACGAGAAAATAATGAAAGCAAACAAAAAAAGAGAAACTAGCTATGGTACAGCTGAGGAAAACTTGGAGAACCGAAATTAGGAAAAAATTAGAGACAAACCGAATAAAAAGAACGAGATCCAAACAAGGCGAAACCGACGATGAACGAGAAACCTCTGGAATGAAGAAAACTAGGGAGGAATTACCAAGGATGGAAGACTCAGAAAAAGATGAGCACATTGGAATGAGTGGTACCAAGGGAAGAGACTCGAAACAATCATCTAACGAAATAACAAAACCGAAATCACTGTAAAGATGGGAAAGAAAACTAAAGATCTAAAGAAAAAAAAGATCAAAAACACAACAACTCAGACTTAAAACAGTTAATAAGTTATTCCAGCTAGAGTTGACCCTATTCATGTCCAAAAGCAAGAATCGTTGAGAGAAGAAAACTGCAATCCTGACCTTAAGAGCAGAAGCCTCCCATATTTTCCACGGAATGGCAAGAAGGATTACGGAAAATCAAACAACAATACGAACACGGTACACGGTAAGTAACAATAACAATATTACGTCTCTAATGAAGGCTACTGTTGCGAAAGTCAAAGCACAGGAACAAAAAGAGGACCCTTCAGGTAAAATCCCAACCTCAGGCTTTGACCACCACAACAACTTTAGCAACCTAACCCCAACCCACAACTCAAAATCTTTGAATCCTCCACAGGACTACTTAGCAGCGCTGAATACAAGGAAAACAAACTTTAGACAGGGTCCCGCGCCCGTCAAAAAGCACAAAGTTCTGGTATTCCTGATGGAAAGGTGCAATGCATCATCTTCAGAAGAAGCAAAAAAGATACTGACACAAATACCCCTGAGTCAATTAGGAATAAAAGCCGACAGGCCGAGAGTAACTCGGCTCTTGGACGAACCGGTAACTACAATTATTTAATATGGCCTGTACAAGGATGAGCGGGTTTTATGGCAATGACCTCCCCTACCCCCCAGATCTATATTATCCCTTCCTGGCCTACAAGGCAGAATTTGTAAAATTAGATATAAACCCTCCTCTGAATCAAAAGTCTCTCTTGACTCAGAAATAGACTAAAAACACAGAATTCCCGAAAATAAAAACCCCAGCAACCGAACACTTTTTCCGAGAAACCCTGTATGCAATATAGTGTCGTGTTTCAAAATCCAGAATTAGAATCTATTATTTTCAAATTCAAATTCTGTTGACCCGATTCGATTTAGATTCTCATTGGGTAACAATTAATCTTACGTACGATTATTGTGGGGGGGGGGGAGAAAAATGTTCTTATTTTTTTTATTATGGCATGGTGAAAGTATAGAAGTAGAAAAAATGTCTTACGTGATACATGAACGGCCCCTAACTAAATCAAATATTGGTATAAATGATTGCCGCCAAATAACTGTCGGCCAAAATTTGTTCGGCCAAAGAATCTGTCGCCCAAATTATGTGTCGGCCAAATGATTTATCGGCCAAAAACTGTCGGCCAATAGAATTCGGCCAAATAATTTTTGGCCAAATGACAGTGATTCGGCTTTTTTTTATTTCTTTTATTTTGAATTTGAGAATTTCGTAGTTTTGCCGCAGAGTAGTTGAGCTTGAATCAGCTATTTGCCTCTTAATTTTGAGATATTTTGAAATTTTGCCAAAAAAAAAGTTTGGTTTAAACTGAGTAACTTTATTAGTGATAATTAATTTGGATATAAAATATCACTTCAATAGATACAAAATATTTTGGTCATCCTGCATACAGGCAACTTCTACAAATCAACAAATATCAATCCAGCCTTTCCACCCATGCACACTCAGTCTACGCCCAAAAAGAAAACCCAGTAGCATTAAGGGGGTCCAAATCTTCTAGACAGCTGGATCATCTTCTCGGACACACATCCAGAATATATCTCATAATTGAACTCCCTACTTATTTGTCTAAAAATTTTAACACGCCATCTAGCGGCATATCAGACCTAGAAAACCCTGCAGTACAAAATAAAAAATAATAATTTTTTAATCAGTTTGCACCACTTGCATTGAAATAATTTTTTAAGAAGCTTATAGCTTCCAGTCAAAATATTTCAGATTTAAGTTGACTTGGACGCTAGGAACTCAATAAAAAATTATTTGAATACAAGCAATGTGAAAATTTAAACCTTAAAATGTTATTTAACTGCTTAACTGCAAACTATAATCTGTAGACCACATTCTTCTACTCAGGCTCGTAGTCAGGATTTTATTTCGGGGGGCACTCGTAAAAAGCCTTTTGTAAAAAAGCAACATTTTCGGGGGTTCCCCTTCCGGGAATTTTTATTATTACGAACAAATGTTTTTTTTTACATATCGGGGGAGGGGGCAGGTTCCCCCTGACTACGGGCCTGCTTCTACTCAAGATTGAAAAACTCGAAACAAACGGAACTGCCAACTTAAAAATAATTTACATTTTGTAGGTACCTATATCTTCTACAAGTCAAGTTCTGGCGTAGTGCAAATTTTAAAGATATTAAATTTATTTCAATTAAACACATCTGTATTGTTTATTATTTTATTATTTTAGAAACTCGACAACACCATCATGGCGAACCAAGTGTACCGAAACTCTACCGTGGGTCTGGCATTAGAAGATAGTTTGCAAGCAGCCGCTGATATTTCACTCATAACTCCGAAATTACGAGAGAAAATTTATTCTCAGTTTGACGAATCCGTTAAAAAGGCCTTTGAGAGAATGGTACAATCTAATATTACTATTGACAGTAACGGTTTAAACGCTTACCGTCTAATCGAAGGCGTGTGGACTTTTATACTCAGTGACATCAAATTCAGAGAAGGAAGAGAATTCGAACAAATAGAAAAACTTAAAATTGTGGCAGTCCCCGCACAGAAAAAGCTGTGAATGAAAAGAAAAAATAAATTTCGATAAATGTATAATTTTATTTTGTTTCAATGTTTTGTTGTTTGTTGTTTTCTGATTGACCAATCAGAGGTACGTTATGGATAATCAGCCTTATTATTATGTTTGATGATCGATGATAATTGTAATAATGATGTTGATTTGTTGTGTTTATAGCGTGTTTTTCAAGTATGTTTCAATTTAATTGAACTTCGTTTTCGCGAATTAAATTTTCTTTTAATTTCAATTGCAATTGGAGGTTCAAGTACTAATCATTTTAATATTCCTTTAGTTTTTAGTTTCTATTTTTTAAGTTTCTATTTAGATAGCATAATTGTTTTAATTTTCACAATAGCTGTCGACGACACAATAATTTTTGTTTATGCTGATCTCGTTAATCCATTCCTGCGCTTTACCTAATTTTGCAAAATCTCTCGCAAAAATTTTGCATAAGAACCCAATCCAAGTACAAATAATGAAATAAAAAGTGTTTAAAATTGCATTTATTGTTTTAATATAAATTTTTAAATTCAAAATAACATCGATGCTTATTTTCATTAGAACCACGAGTTCCATTTCTTCCTAACAATTTGAGATGCCTGATTTACCCATGTAGACTATATTTCATGGTGTTTTCAATTGAAAAGCCATTGTTTACTAAAAACAAATTTTTATTTTCATGTCAAAGAAAAATAATTACGGAGAAAATCCGATACGCTACCGAATCTCATCATGTTGTACTGCCATGGTTAATCCTGATTAGTGATTACTGATTACAATTACCTACTTACATTTGGTTTGTCCAGTAAGTTCAGCAGTTCCCAACACAAATTTCTCATTAGGTGTAGTCACTACCATAGAAGTAAAAGGAGTCATGAAAGAATATTTTAAAGACACATCCACAACTTTCTTTAGGATCTTTAGGATCATCTTTAGGATTCCCGCTGGAGTTAATTAAAACCTTATTTAGTAATTGCTTCGTAGTTAGGAAAGCCCATAGATTTTCAAGGTTGCTGTCCGATTTGTAAATTTGGGAAACTTGTTTTTCAAGCGGTCCTTTATTAGTAAGTGCTTCCATAACTGGCTTCTTGAAGGCTTTGCTGTCATCTTAAAATAATCCACTAATGTTAACTATCAGTAATCTTCGGAAATTATTGTAAATTTTAAATATAAATAAAATTATCTTACTGTACTGTCCAGCAACTACAAGTTCCAATCCATCGTAACACAGAAGAAATTCCGTTAAAGTGACATTTGTAACCGTCTCAAAAGAATATTTGAAATTTACATTGGCCAATACAGGAACAGATATTGCCCTAAAAAAGTTTTCGATTTGTAATTGAGAGTCATCAGCATCGTGGATGTGCTTAAAAAATCCCATATTAAGTAACGCCAAATTAAGTAAAAAGTCTTGGTCTGCAACATCACCGAAGGCAAGAGTTGATATGGGTGATCTTTTCAAACCCCAGTTGAATGTTGTCACCTGAAAATTAAATTGAGTTTGTAAAGAAGAGAAAAACTAAAAAGTTTTTATAAGCCTTCAGTTGAGATGCGGTCTAGGACATTTCGCCGTCGCCATTTCGCCGTGGCCGTTTCGCCGCCGCCCATTTCGCCGTCGAATTTAATTTTATTTTAAATTAAAAAAAAAATTTTTTTTACTTAATAAAAAAAAAACTAACATTTTGACTACAAAAATTTATATTTTCGGGGCTATGAAAAATTAGAAATTAGAAAAGCAGAAATAAAAATTTTCTTACAAAAGTGTGACACCCTGTATATAAGCTATAGAATCAATCAATTAAATTATTGATTGGTAATGTTAAAATTGGTAACAAAATAATAGAACAGTACAGTTATAGTAGTATATAAAAGAACAAGGTGGAACTCGCTTTTGCGACAGTTCTTAGGCTTCTATACATCTACTTTTTCGGTAGGTTAAATTATTTGGGCTTTATTTTATTCCAATTTTTAATGCCTTAATCTTTTAATTAGGTAGATTTTTTTACTATATAAGGAAAACGCTAACATTTTAATATTTTTTTTTTATTTCGACCTTTATAGGTAAATATTTGCAATTTACAAACCACAAATAAAACACAATTCATAATGAAATATTAAAATACCCGAAACACGTACCGAATACCGTATTAGAAACACGTAAAATACCTACTCTTAAAATACAAAATAAGAATATCGGATTAAAAAATATATATGTAAATAATCTGAATAATTAATACCAATCTAAAAATATTCTATATGAAGTAAAATTGTTTTAAGAACGTGCGTTCTGATTGGTTTTGAATTATGCGGACAGACGGACAGACGGACACGGAGCTAGATCATAAGGCTTCTTCCTATACGTTGTATAGAAGCCTAAAAGCGGGAAGTAACTTATTTTGAATAATTATTTTTAAAAAATTATTTTTTTATATATAATTAAATAAAACTTTAATTGTAACTTTGGATTTTACTATATTTTTTAATTAACGACGGCGAAATGGGCGACGGCGAAACGGCCACGGCAAAAAGGGCGACGGCGAAACGGCCACGGCGAAATGGGCAACGGCAAAATGGGCGACGGCGAAACGGCCACGGCGAAACGTCCCATTCCGGTTGAGATGACCTATCATATTAGATAAGGTACTACCTTTCAAATATCCAGCCACTGTTTTTATTGACGCCAAACAAGTAGCACCAACTTTTGTTTCAAGTTGCAAGAGCAGATTGTTTGACAAAAACATGGACCGCGCCACCTAGGTTGAGACTCGAGTTTCGATCTTACTCTAACGAGATGGATCTTCCTCAGTCAACCGCTGATGGACGCAGTACCAAGATCTGCCAAAGTCTCCACTCGTAATTTGCAATGCTTAAAACTTCAAGCAGCGACTTAAAATTATCTTAAAATTTAAAATTATCTAATTAATTAGATTTTATTTAGAAATTATCTAAATTAATACCCCCTGGCTACGCCACTGAAAATCATAGATAAAATAACCATTTATGCTACTAGTTATGAAAGGCGACATTTTCCGGGTTGTTGCAGTTGAGATTTTTAATCAGGGCTTTATACTGAAAAATAATTGTTTCACTTTTCAAACAATATTTTGTCTACTAATATTTGAAAAAGAAAACAATGTATTATTTAAACTTTTATGACCTGGTCACGCGGTTTATATTTTTGAAGTAAAAGTAAAAAAAAGTGAAATGCACCAAGTGCGTGGAAAAATGTCTTTTTCGCACTAATGTATGAAACATTAAAGAAACATTTAAAGAAAAACATTTTTCTTCGCACTCCAATATCATCAAAATGGGTGACTTTAATTTGTCCAGATTAGCTAATTTATCCAAACTTTTATCGAGGAAGCTTCCGGCTCAACGTCTCTTGATTTGCAATTTAAATCTAAGCCAGCTCATCAAGCAATTTACACGATACTGTGCGGGTCAGGAGCCAACCATCCTTGATTTGATTACGACAAACGATCGCAATTTATTCTTCTTTTTTAACTTAATTAATGACTTCATCCTATTATTACCATAATTGTACTAAGTTTACATTTGGCACTCATGATACTGTGAGCACTTGAATAATATATTCTAGTAGGGTCTGTGTCGTCTGACTAAATGCATAGCCCATAGATCAAAATTGGACAGGCATTGAACCACCGTTTCCCATTTCGTAGCCCGTCGATTTAAGCTATACACTACACTACTGGTATTTTAATTATTACAACATTACTAAAAAATTTAATTATTTAAAATTAAGTAAAAGAGACGAAGGACGACCGCAATTTGTTGTCAACTTTTGAATTTCTTTCTCTGTTGGTGAATCAAATCATGTAGTTTTATCCTTAAGATTACAGATTTCTGTGCTACCACAAAATAATGTAACACTTTCCAGAAGTTTTACAAATTTACAGCGGTTTGCTAGTGAACTTAATGACGATGATTGGGTGTCGTTGGGGTGGTCTTCCTGTCAATAATCAGTTGAATAAGTTTCAGAAAAAATTGTTAGATTGTTCACATCAAAGAACAATAACTTATAATCTAAGCAAACCGTGAATCACAGCTGAACTGAGAAAACTTATTGGGGAAAAGAGGTACCTATGGCAGCGATACGTCCGAGTTTTCTAATATTTTTAACGTTAAGTTGTCAACTGCTAGAAAATATTATGAAGAGAATCTCATTCCTGAAAGCGGACCAAAAGAATTCTACAAGTATATTAAGTTTTCACTGTCGTCTAAAGTAACTATTCCAGGACTCTGCGTTTATTTCTTTCTGCTCGTTTATTTGCTCCTATCATTGGTCATGGAGAACTCTTTTGCAGATGGCAAACTTCCGGATATTTGGCGTCTATCATCTGTAACTGGAATATTTAAGAATGATAACAAACTTGTAGCCAACAATTATTGCCAAATCATCCTTACTCCAATAGCGGCCAATTTGATAAAAACTATAATTGCTGAAGATATGATGCAATTCTTTATTGACCACAAAGTAATACCTGAATCGCAACACGAATTCCTACCAGGCCGCTCTATCATGACTAACTTGCTTACGTGTTCAACTCGTGTTCAACATCGCAATAGACGTGATTTTAAAAAATAAATTGGTGCATAAATTGGTCTGCATTTCTTAGTAACCGAGATTGAAAGATGCAAATTGAAGAGACGTTCTCTCGCAATACTTCCGTTCTCAGTAGTGTCCCTCAAGGAACTGTGCTTGATGCCGGATATTCTGCAAGATTACAAGAATAAAGTGATGCTAAAGTTTTCTAAGTAAACATTGATAAAGGTGCATCATAAAATATTTTTCTACCACTAGTATGGGAAATCACCATTTTCCCACCCATTCCACTATTGAGAAGTAAAATTTCTCAACCTAGGTAAATAAGAATAATAAAAAAATACCTAGGTAAATAATGAGCATATTGATATTTTTCTATAGTTTGGTAACTAATTACAAGACAAATTTGGTTAAAAACGATTTTGCATAACCAGGAGAAGCTATTTAATTGCATTTAAACTATTCAAATCGTTTTTTTAATAAATTAATTTCATTTTAAACATTATAAAAAACTCGAATTAATTATGTCAAATCAACTGTCAAATCAAAAAAAAACAAAACAGTAATTTGGAATATAAATTTTATTATAAACTTAATTCTAAGCAAAAACCAAATAAACTCGAAAATTAAATACTGTTACATTTAACAGTATGATAATTTATATTATATGATAACAATTATATTATATAGAAAAAAAATTATTTAAAATTATAGTTAATTGTACAGTTATGACAAATCATGTGTATTCCTGCATTTCCTGCATTAACAGAACTAACATTTGTAACAGGTATTGTAATTTCTGTATTATGAATAACTCCCATATTTTGAGAACCTTCATTCACAATTGGCACTAAATCTTCAGTAGTCTGGAAGTTTTCTGAAGGAAGGGCAAAAGAAGTTGACGGAATACTTAAATTTTCTTTGGATAACGGAGGTTTTTGTACTAACTCGGCAATTCTTGTTTTGTCAGCAATTGACTCCTCAATATATCCTTCAGCCACTGTAGCCGACTTCCACCCACCGTGCCTTTTTAGACTTAACAAGTCTCCTCCATTTTCTGCCAGGAGCGTTGCTGAGCTGCGCCTTAGAGAATGACCAGTATATAACTCAGAATTTTGTAATTTTAGATATTGAGCCATGACATAGGGTACTTTACCAATAGTATTATGCCCAATATTTTGTTTAACATGTTTACCTCTACGGTATGAAATAAATAGCTTTCTCATATCAGTTGGTCTGTTAGCTAAGTATTTTTTAATAACGTTGATCCATTGACGCTCAACAATGACAAACTTCCTAGATGTTCCATTCTTTGAATTACGAATATTTAATATTATAATATCATCTCGGATATCTAAATCATCAAGAACCATATTGCACAGTTCGTCTGTTCTGCAAGCACCGGCTATCCCAATTACCACAATAGCCTAAAATATAGTTCTTATTATAAAAACTAAACACAAAATAATAATGAAATGTATTTACCTTTTTTGATAGATATTCATCATCCGGAGCTTCAATTATAAATTTATCTATTTCTTCTCTTGTAAATACACGGGATTTTTTGGGTTTATAGCCACGGTTTTTCTGTTTTAGAAATGCAGTGAGTTTGAAAAACTTGGAAATGTCTATGTTTTCTTTTACTTGAAGAGTCGATTTAATCATAGAGTAGTTTGCCCACAATGTTGAAACCTTTTTGCATCCAGCGTTTTCTTTAAAATATGCTAATAATACATTTTCCGATATTTTAGCCGCTTTATTTTTTTTACACCATTTTTTAAATTCGGTGTATGCATTGAGGTACAACCTTTTTGATTTTTCCGGCAACAAATCACTACTCGCAATTGCTGCTGCTTCTCTAACTTCCGGTGGGGTACACACTTCCATATCAAAATCGTCACTATTTTCTCCCATTTACAAATTTTATTAACACGTTTAACTAAATCACTTTAAGATTATGCCAATTACCAAATCAACTGTCAAATAAAAAAAAAAACAAAACAAGAGTCATTTGAAATGGGTAAATATTTTAAATTCGAAATTTTTTTGAATTAGTAATAACTGAAGAACGGCGCTAGATATCGAAAAACTGAGCAAAAAAATTCTCCCCCCTCGTCTTGTACTCACCCCCCCGGGAATTATCGGTAGGAAAGCATATGCAAAAATTTAGATCTATAGCGCGCAAAAAAAATTCTACTTGTAAACAACAATTTGTTGAAAAAATTGGTAATAGCTCTAGTGGTAGAAAAAATCATATATACACTTCGGTTGAGAAGGCCATTATTTACCGCGCACAACTATTATTTTGTTAGCTGTTTATTTCGTTCGCTATGTAAACATTGTAATATCCTAAATACTATTATAATA
Source organism: Cantharis rufa (assembly GCA_947369205.1). NCBI lineage: Eukaryota > Metazoa > Arthropoda > Insecta > Coleoptera > Cantharidae > Cantharis > Cantharis rufa. The sequence continues at coordinate 37,542,730 of OX376303.1, forward strand.
ATTTTAGTAAAAACAAACAGAGGCTGGAATACACAGAGCTAGCGGCTCGAGTTTAAGAGTTGCCGAGTCACACAACGATCTCGGAGTAACAATAACAAGTAATTTTTCTTGGAATAATCACATAGGATTAGGATTAGAAGTATGGAGGGCAGGCCGAAGCTTGCATGCACTCAGGCCACATATCGGGCCACAGCCATCGGGCCGAGCTAAGAAACTCTGTCAAGTGCGAGATTCTAAGCGAGAATTTCCGCTCTATAACTCAACTAGTGATCACACCAATCCACGGCTGTGGTTGAATAGTCACATAAACAGAATCTGTAGCAAAGCCAAAACCATGGTGTATCTTCTTTCTAAGTGCTTTGAGAGGTCCAGTCCTGCTGTTTTCGGGAAGATGTATAATACCTACATTCTACACTTACACTTCGGCCACTTCGAGGACGTTCAGGGCTTTTAATGTTATCCTCAAAGAAAGCCAGTTTCTTCAAATTTCTTGATCAACCTACGACCAGGAGATTCATTATTGCATTGTGATGACCAAGAATCTTACGGAGTTTTCAAAAAGCCACCGCGAATCTTTCACCAATCCGGTGGTGAGGCGATTTATGGCAATACTACACAAGCAACTCTAGCTAGAAAAACAAAAAAAAGAACAAAAAAAAGTTGCCAACACAAATAAATAAAAATGGCTGGCTTTTCAAATCCCGCGGGTTTTTTTAAATCATCCTTTATTTAGATATTTTAATTCTTGAAATATCATTTACAATTATGGCTCAATAGGTTTCTGAAATCTCTATTGCAGTTATAAAAACTAGAATTAATTTTGTTTTAATGTGTTTTTGTAGCTAAGCTAGAAATTTTTAATAATCTGCATTAAAATTTTTAAAATACCTAATTACTTTTGTGAGTGTTGTAAATGATGTCTGATTCAAGATAACATTAATAATTGCAAAACTCGCACCTAGCGAAGTATAGGTGGCGGATTTTCCATAACGCCCAGTAGGCCCGGGACTAGGGCGTCCAGATTTTAAGGGCGGCAAATCGTGCCAAAAAACCCACTGATGATAACAAGATTAATAAGAAATAAATCAAATGCTAAGTATTTGACTTAGAAGAAAATTTTACAGAAGAATGTCTTCATTTTCGTTCTCACTGTAGCATAAAAAATGAGGAGTGAAAGAGTGCAGTCAGTTTACTGAAATGGTTACGAACCGAAGGTTTTCAAACCATTTACCCAAATGTGCCAGTTTCTTCAAATTTCTTGATCAACCTACGACCAGGGGATTCATTATTGCATTGCATTATGCTCTTCGTATGTGTGTGTGTACACCCGCCAGTAACTTTACAGGAGAAAGATCGTTTTCTTGTTTGCGCAGAGTTAAAAACTATTTACGCACAACAATGACGGAGCAGAGGTTAAACTATCTTGCTCTGCTTAACATAGAAGCTTATATTTTAAGCAAATTGGATTGCGATGATTTAATAAATGATTTTGCTGCGCTTAAGTGCATACGAGTTTTGTAAGACATTGTAAAACATTTATTAATAATCAAAACCAAAAACCGTTTTAAATGTTTTATAAATGTCCAATCATCCCTAAAACCTCGGAAACTATTATAAACTAGCAGCTTTTAGTTAACATTAACCAATTTTCTGAATCAATTAAAAATGGACAATAAAGTAAATTCATTAACTATGTATCTAGTCTATATGATGGGTGCTGAGAAAGGGGCGGCACATGGCCTGGGGCCTAGAGCGGCTAGGATTGCAAATCCGCCACTGACTAAGGGGGTTATTCTGTAACTCATAAGGGATCCCTTACGTAAAGGAAACCTTTACGTCAAGGACGAACCTATTCTGTAAGTATAAGGGATTTTTGACATAAAGACTGCTTTTATCTGACAGATCTTTATCAAGAAAATTCCTTTATATAAAGGAATAGGTTATTCTGTAACGTTTCCTTTGCATAAAAAATCCCTTGACAGCATGAAATCGGTCCTTTACGTAAGGGAAGGTTCATTAGGTGTCATAACGAAAAAGTTAGAACGTTTGTCAAGGGTTGATCATATAAGAAATATAATTATAACGTATTTTAATTGATTATTTAAAATATGAATATTATTTTGAATGAAATTCAAGGAAGGAAAGAAAGTGCACTAATAAAAAGAAATTTGAGAGATATCAGTGATCCATTTTCGATAAGCGAAGAAGAGTTTAGGCGATATTATCGTTTCACTAGAGAAGTTGCATTTGAACTATTTGAACAATTGGAGCCTCATTTACGAACTCCAAATAGTAGATGTACGAGAATACCAACTATAGTAAACTTTGTTTTAACAATACATTTCCTGGCACATGGTAGCTATCAAAAATCCGCGGGTCAAGATTATAGAAGTTCAATGTCTCAAGCATCGGTCAGTAGATGCATTCACAAAGTAGTAGATGTTATACTGGAAAGAAAACACCACATGATAGGATTTCCCACCAATATTCAACAAATAAGCCATATCAAAAATGCTTATTTTGCATATTGCGGAATCCCAGGCATCCGAGGATGTATAGATGGCACACACATAGGTATAAGTGGAAGCCGTCTACCAATAGGCAATTTAGAATTTCCGCGATTGGTATTTTTAAATCGAAAGAATTTATTCAGTATCAATGTACAAATTATTTGTGATTTGGATTTAAATATCCTCAATTTAAACGCAAGATTCCCAGGCAGCGTACATGATAGCGCCATTTGACAAGGAAGCGATGTTCAACGAGAATTAAAAAACGCGTACAATAATGGAGATACGTCATGGTTATTAGGAGATTCTGGTTACCCCTTACAACCATATCTAATGACACCAATTACAGAGGCCGGGCCGATCCAAACAGTCCACAAGGAAGATATTACAAAGCTCATTGTAAAGGACGGAATAGTGTGGAACGTTGTATCGGCGTTCTGAAGAGCACATGGCGATGAAATAAGGACAGAGCTTTAAATTATCACCCCACTTTTGTGGCAAAAATTGTTTATGCTTGTGGAATATTGCATAATATCATGCAATTGCACAACCTTCCTGAAGAAATTGCTGACAATTTTGCAGAAGATTTTAATGAAGATAATAATTTCGAAGTTAATAACAATTTATTGCAATTAGGTAGGCAGGTTCGTGAAAGTATTGTACAAAATAATTTCAGTTAGTAAATTTCTTGTATTTATAATTGAATTTTTTTATTTTATTTAACATAAACAAAACATTCTAATCTAAATTTTCTAATTCTAATCTAAATTTTCCGCAAAATGATGCTCTGGATATTTAATTTTGAACTCCATTTGTTCTAACTGAAGTCGTTGCCTTTCTATTTTGACCAACTCTTCTAAATTTGTATTTATACTTTGTAGCACATTCTCCGAATTGGCATTTTCACTCAATCCGCTGAGGAGTGCAGAACGAAGTGTTGTATTGTTCCTCTTCGTTGTGACCGTCTTTCTTTCTTCAAAAGAGGCAGCACCCATACCTAAAATTAAAAAGTAAAATAATGTTTGAAAAATTTAATTACTAACCTTGACTACTAGTTTGTGGGATTTGCACCGGTGGAATTTGTGGACATCGCATAGGCGAAACCACGGGTAAAACTTCATCTTCGCATTCAAATCCAGTTTGATGTGTTTCAAATATCGGCTCATCTTAAAGAAAGATATTAATATAAACGTAAGTTTATAACTAATGCTCTTTACCAATTCCTAATTCGGGCAAATTCATGCCCTCCACAACTACTTTTCCAGTTAAATTCATTAGCTTTTGCTCTAACGAATTTAACGGAACTTCAGGAGGTCCCGGATTTCCGGTTTGTTGAAAACTGAACTTGATTGCTCTTGCTTTAGAGCGAACACCAGATTTCCAATTACTAAAAGTCTGCAAATACAATAATAATTCCATCACAATAATTACTATAATATAAATTAGAAAACTATATAAATTTTTACCTTTTTCCACGCTTTCACGTCTTTTTGAGACCCACCTGCACTATTAAGGGTTTTTGTCAGATTTGTCCACATTAACTTTAGCTTGTGTGGGTCTTCTCCAGGCTTGAAAGCGTTCTCCCTAAAGTAGCAATCACTTTCTAATTGATCAACATAAATTCTAAACTGCTCTTCGGTGGTTTTAGAGCCGCGAATTCTTTTATTAGAAACTTTGTCTACCATTGTGTACACTCACACTACTTATATACTAAATATTTGGATAATCAAATGACATATTATACTACAAAATTTTAAAGACACTTCTGGAACACGAATATGTTTTGTTTTGGTTGTATCAAAACTGAAAATCAAACACGAAATCTAACCAATGAAAACGCATCAGATCAATCTACACGTTTATAAACATTAGTTGTTTCCTTTACATAAAGATCAACCTTTACGTTTAAGGGACGTCTTACGGACGAGTTACAGAATAGCTTTTCAAAGGTTTCCTTTCAGCTATCTTTGAGACGGTTGTCTTTACGTAGGGGATCCCTTACGTAAAGGAAAAGTTACAGAATAACCCCCTAAAACTTAATCGTACTGCACCGATACAGATACGATACGATACGCCGCGCCGATTGATAATGTTTCATCCAAATGATAAATACCTTAAATAAACCTTAAACTATTTAAATAATCGATTGTCATTTTTTCTGTTGATTTACATTTGATAAGTTGAGAGGGGGGTTAGTTCGGACACTTTTTTACAAAAAATTTTTTTGAGAATTTGAGATACTTTTGATAAGTATTGCTATTACTTATTTAACAAAATAAAAAGTATTGCATTTGTCCGAAACTGCCCCAGGGTGGGCACTTGCGGACAACTATTTTAACACACAGATTAAGTTTCTCACAAGGAAAGAAAACAACTGGTTTCAAAAGGCATGATTAATTTATTGCATGTATATGCATGAAAACTATTATAAACAATACATAATTGATATTATTTGACAGAATACCCATCAAAATTTATATTAAAAGATATCTTCTGAGCAGTTCTTGCCGAATTTCCAGTTGTAAGTATTGGGGATAATTTTGCCACTACATCTCGTCTTAAGACGAGTGATACGTCCCTTACATGTGTTACTGTGTTAAGTTAAGGTAAGTTAAGTGTTAAGTGTTACTCCCGTTGTTACTGTCCGAATCTGCCCCAGCACAAGAAAATTCACAGGAATGCTGATAACTTTTTTTTAAGGTTATATTTCCTAACAACACTTTCATGCAAGTGTAGTCACAATAGATACGTATCAGTAAAAAAATAGATGCTTACCCAGTGTTATCAGGAAAATCTCGATGTGCTTATGAACAACTGTCTGTAAACTATAACAAAACACTCAAAAACAGTAAATCTTTTATTGCAACCGAAGCAACATAATACCGGTTACCAAACTTTATGTGATAAATAGGATTGCTTATGCCATCTATTGAGAATTTTTACAGTTTTTTAAATATATTATAAAGCGCCAATTTGAATAAGTCCGATTGTGCCCTTTGTCCGAACTAACCCCCCAGTAAACAATATGATGTCTTCAAAAGTTCTTAAAGAGCTCTTATTTAAGATTTAAACGTCTTAAAGATCTTCAGAAAGAAGTGCTTTAAGAGGTCTTGAGGTCTTAGAACTCTAAGGGCCAGTTGTATAACATAAGATCAACCTTGGATCAGAGTTAACTTTGATTTCGAGCACTCCGATTGGATCAACAGTAAGTTGATCCTGGTTTAACTCTGATCCGAGGTTGATCTTCTGTTTTACAACTGGCCCTTAAAGAGCTCTTTTCTATGAATTCAGGAAAAAGAGGTCTTATAGAAATCAGAAAAGAGAGTTCTTTTAGAAGCCAGAATTAAGAGCTATTTCTGAATTCAGAAAAGAGTTCTCGTAGAAATCAGAAAAGAGAGTTCTTTTAGAAGTCAGAATTAAAAGCTATTTCTGAATTCAGAAAAAAGAGCTCTTTAATAGTTCTTATTAAAGACAATTTAAAACAATTACTAATTTGACATTGATTTTTTATTAATTTAAAAAAAAAACAAAAAATATAAAAATTCATTACAATCATCTGGTTTGCTGAATCCATGATAATATACACCGGCAACAAAAGGTACAACTTTTGGGTAAATTTCTGCTAGTATTGGATACAGTTGACTTTTTGAGCTTTTTCATATTGGCAAGCCATCGATGTGCACATTAATCCGGATAATTTCTTTAAACTGACTCATATCAATAACCTTCGGTTGATCAATTAATCCTTTTTGTAGTCCATAATGAAAATATTCTCCAGTAGCAACAGCACGGACAGTGGTGTTTTTAGGAGCATATTATATAAAACAGTTTTCAAAACTAATTCTTTGCAGTGTTTTTTTAATAGTCGATTCATTTTAACTTTTAGACAATTCGTCAAACCGGCGTTTTCTTAACATCCTGGTGAAAATTATTTTCAATTTACAAAAAAATAATAAATTATGACATTCATTTTTTTTATTTCATTAATACATTACCTGTAAAATAGACTGATGTGTTATTAGTCTGAACCGGTCTGAACCACAAATATAAATTGAGTTGGAAACAAAATGGGAAATGTCAACAAAAACTGTTTCGAATTTTGTAGGTTACGTACTATAAAACATGTGCATGTTATACCACCAAACGCATGCGTCAAATTTAATCCAACCAAACCTTAGAATAAAAGACTTCTAAAAGAGCTCATATTTTTGACGTCTTAGGAAGTCAGAAAAAAAACTTCTTAAAGAACTCATATTTTTGACGTTTTAGGAAGTCAGAAGAAAGACTTCTTAAAGAACTCATAGTTTTGACGTCTTATAAAGTCAGAAGAAAGACTTCTTATAGAACTCATATTTTTGACATCTTACGAAGTCAGTAAAAAGACTTCTCAAAGGGCTCATATTTCTGACTTCTTACAAAGTCAGAAAAAAGACTTCTTCAAGACCTCTTAATTGAGAGTTCTGAAAAATGAAGTCGTTCAGACATCATATTTAGAGTTCTTAAAGACGTCTTTAAAAAGACTTCTTTAAGAAATCTTTCTGATTTGTATGTTTGCTGGGCCCCCTCTCCCCTAATGTCAAAAACCGTCACTTTGTATAGCGAATTTACTTTCAACACCGATGTTTAAAGTAAATAACTTTCCGCACTAGTGCATGAAAGAGGTTTTCTGCATATCTAGAAACCAGATTTATATATGCTAAAAAGCATCCAAGTGAGTTACACAAGGTTACACTTTGTATCGTAATAATACAGGGTGTCACAAAGTCCTTTGAAAGTTATTGATATACAAATATTGGTAAAAGATTATTTATTTATAATAAAGATTTATTATGTAAAATTCTACAACGTTCTTTTATTTTATTTTATAATTATAAAAATTAAAAAATTTAATTAATTGAATTAAAACCAGCGATTGTAATAAAATATTATTATTCTTGATTACGGGTGAATTTTTATCACCACTGACCACTAAATAATGCGTTGTAATTTTAAATTCCATTTTCTAACCTCCCAAAAAAACTTTTGAAAAACCGCTGCCAAACAAATCACTAACCAAGCGTACTTTATTTCTGCTGGGAAGTTTACTCAACTGCTGGGTTATATGACCTACCCAGCGTACCGTTCAGCCGAGTCCGCTAACTCAGCAACTCAACGGTTGGTACCCGCTGAACGTGCCCAATGCCTTTACGAAGATAAATTTTATTTAAAAGAAATTTGAAGACAAACCGATAAATTTTATAAATTTATTTTATAAATAATGATAAAATATTTAATTTCGATATGAATAAAAGTTCAGATATTCGATGCTGAACAAATTCGACGTAACGTGAAAGTTGGTATTACTTTATTTCTTTGATTCGACAGTAAAATCACGCTTGTTAGAAATTTAAACAAACCACAAAATTAGTTTGTAATTTGGTGAGTTTTTAAACCAATTTTGCTAACATTTTTAGACTTTACTTTTATATCATGTTTTTTGTATTTAATGTTTTGTTAGTATTATCTTTAACATACTGGATTTGTGTATTAATTTTCCGTTTTCTGTCATAACCTAAAAATTTAAATTTTTAAAAAATGGTTTGATGTAGATTTAATTGTTTAGACAAAATGGGGGAATATTCGGCACCGGAATTACAGGAATCGGAAAAGAGAAAACGCATGTCTTGTGGTTTAGAAGTTGATTGTCCAGCCGATATCAAAGAATGTTTACATAATGCTTCGAACGATGGTTTTCATTTTATCATAACGAGTACTGTGCATCCTCGTTATGCACGTGATCTTACTGTTAGTTCATCTCATGTTATTGGTAGAACTGATAGAATATTGAGCAGCAATGATTGGAGCAGGCTCGTTGTTGGAAAATTGTCCGCATCCATTGATGTTGATAGTGAACTAAAACACATTTACCACAGAAGTAAAGCTATATTAAATCAAGAACTAGGTTTTGCTACTTATTTAGGATTACCTGCTATTATGCTAAAATTGACAAAAGGTCGAAATTCAAATTTGGCCACCTTGCTGTATAATAAATTGATTTCTGGAGCTAATTTACAAGTTTGGATTGAATTGCCTATGGTTCATTCGTCACGTTACTCACCGCTATGTTGTGAAGATGAACATGAAGACATGTGGGAATGGTGGAACGAATTTCGTACTTACTGTCATTATGATCGACGATTGGGCATAGCTTTAGAATTACCTGACGTAAAAGCTTTACCAACAGCTAATGAAATTAAGCGTTGGATTGGTGAACCTGTCAAAATTTTAATTATACACACTTCTTTATTTATAACTAATCAACATCATCAGTATGTTCTTTCGAAAGCTCATCAGGACATTATTCAACAGTTTCTTAGTCTAGATGTTCAATATATTATTAGGGGACCATCAAAATCTGATAATGGGTACAAATCGTATTGGTCTTACATCAATTTTTTAGGGAAAAAATTGTATAGACCTGATGTAACAACAGACTATATTCAAGGGTAAGAATATTTTTATTGATTCTCATCTGAAGCAGGCATTTTTTGTATCAATGATTAGCAAACATAGAAACATAGGTTATTTCGAGCATGAATTAATACTTCAATTGCATGTATCTACTAATGTACTGAATAATAGTGTTACATACATAAATGTTTACACAGCTTCTACTGCTTAAATGCGTCATTATTAGTGATTTCCAGTAATCCGACAGTGGTCTGGTTCGATATCTGCTGGATTACCGAGAGACCACTGTGCTTTTTTCAAAATCGTTTCTTACGTATGCTTTATAATGTATAATTTTAAACTGTCTTATGTTCTTCAATTTCAAAATCTGTTTAAAATATTCAGGCATTTACAGAAAATTAGCTTGTATTTTGTGGTCTTTTCAATCAATTTAAAAAAAAATTGTATTGCTGTAAAATTGCAATAAATCGTCCCTTAAAACACCTAGTGATGTGTCTCATATTTCATAATTATTCTGGAGATGCATTTCAAGTTTTTTTTTTACTTTATATGACTTTTACGGTAGTAATTAAGGTGACGATCTTAATCTGTAAATGTGTGTTTAGCCACATATAGATTAGTAGATTTATTTATTTAAGTATAAAAGTGGAGTGTCTCAATTTTGAATTTTTGAGATACGCAGATACATGTTTAAAGGGACCAACATCAGTTAGCATGGAAAACATGATTGAATGTAACAAAATATTATGCTGATTATTTTCAAGGATTTCACGGAACTCGAGAAAATTTATTTTGAAAAATTCTAAACCAACTGTAAAGACTGAACGTCAAGCATTTTGCAATTGTTCTTGTGACGGAGTAGATATTCGTTTTTCTTTTCTTTATTTCAGGCATAGCGCTTGTTTTTTTTTTATCAAAAGTAACACCTTGGTAGTTTTTGTGAACTCCCAAATTTATTACACAATTTTTCACATGATCATGTCAGGTTGCATTAAGTAGTTACTTCTAATTTTTCTAACAAAATATATTCTAGTGTCTTTAAATGTTCATCTTGTTTTCCAAATCTGTTTCAGCATTTTAAACCATTTTAAGCGATCAGTTCCTATAAATATGTACATATCTGATTTGCAAGTATAGTAATACAGACTAATACTGTAATTTTTATAGATGTGAAGATTATTTGCAAAATCCTTTACAACCTCTATCTGAGAACTTAGAAACAATGGTGTACGAAGTTTTTGAAAAAGACCAAATCAAATACATAGAATATCAAAATGCAATTCAAAAAGCACTTGGTGACTTGCCAGAAAGTATAGAAATGCCTGTGGTTATGGTTGTTGGAGCAGGCAGAGGTCCACTTGTACAAGCGGCATTAAATGCATCTATAATTTTGCAGAGAAAGATTAAATTGTATGCAGTTGAAAAGAATCCTTATGCAATTAACACTCTCGAAGATAGAGTTGCAAATGAATGGCAAAATCAAGTTATTTTAGTTAAAGAAGATATGAGGGTTTATGAGCCACCCGAACAAGCAGATATTCTTATTTCTGAATTATTAGGTAATTTTTGTTTATTATAATTTTGTATTTTAAAATATATAATAATTATGCGTCTCGATTTTAGGTTCTTTTGGTGATAATGAATTATCCCCCGAGTGTTTGGATGGTGCTCAGAGATTTTTAAAAAAATCTGGAATATCAATACCTTCTTCGTATACGTCATTTTTGGCACCATTACAAAGCACGAAGATTTATAATGAAATTCGTAGTAATAGACCTCACGATAAAACAGCTGAAAGTGTATATGAAATGCCATATGTAGTGCATTTAGTGAACCACTATCAAATTGCTCCGTCAAAGGTTAAAACATAGTTTTTATAATTTTTGTTGATTATACAAATATTTTGTTTAGGAACTATACAAATTTGAACATCCCAATTGGAATTTGCCTATCGATAACGAAAGATTTGCTACTCTCAAGTTTACAACAACACAAAACTGTGTTCTCACAGGCTTTGTTGGGTATTTTGAAACTGTTTTATACAAAGATGTTATGCTTAGTATAAACCCTCAAACGTTTTCCACTGGAATGGTTAGTTGGTTTCCAATTGTTTTTCCCTTACCTGTAAGTAATTACTGAGGTAGCTACTGTCCACTAACACTAATAGTTATGATTTAGGATCCAATACATGTGAAAGAAGGTGATGTTATACAGGTATCTTTTTGGCGATTACATTCCGAAGATAAAGTATGGTATCAGTGGTGTCTTGAATCTCCTGTTCGCACTAAAGTTCTTAACCCCAATGGCAGATCATTTTTTATTAAAAAAACGATAATTTAACTACCCACTTTGTTAGACAACATTATGTTTTCAAGTTCCTCTATTTTATTTTTATTATATTAAATGCAATCTTAATATTTGTTTAATATTTTAGTTATGAAACTACGTAATTTTCTTACAGTGGATGTTTATTTTGTATAATATAATTGTTTGATAAGCTTCGTAAAGTAGTACTCACCAGAATGAATAATTATTCTTACAAAATTTAAAATAATTGCTAATTACTACCAATGTTTGGGTAGATTTAAAACTAGAATTTAGTATTTTCAATTCCTACTTTCAATCTTATGTTTGGATTATGTCCATGCACGGTGTGAATAACTTGACAAGTTCTATGTTAAAATATAGGACTTATTTATGCAATGCATGGATGTGATGTTATATTAAGTAAATATAAATTAAGTAAAAAATTAATTTTAATTTTTTTTTTATTTATATTTATTAAAAATTTAATTTTTATTTTAATTAGTATACACCAGGGGTGGCCAACTTGATTGGACCCAAGATCTCTTGTTCACTAACGAGACCCTGTGCGATCTACCAATTACATACTTCTAGAAATATTAAATGAAACAGCATAGTTCAGTACACAATCATGTAGCATTTTTTGCTTTTTTTGCTATTTTTTGCCTTGCCACGATCGACTGGACTAACAGTCGCGATCGACCTGTTGGCCACCCCTGGTATACACCATATTAATGAATAAACATTATATCTCAAAATTTTAGATGACCAGCAATTATTTTAATTTTTGTACAATTTTGCAAGTGAATTGCTGAGTGAGGAAGGGGTGTAAGTCCAAACAGAAATTTTCAATTGAGATAGCAAATTGTTCTGTATATCTGGTGATAGCGAATTTTAGAAATTTTTATTCAAACTATTTTTCTACGAATATAGTACTACAACTTTTTTATACATGTCGATATAAAACCACACGGTTTTCTTATAATTTTATAGAAGAAGATTTTTAAATTTACCTTTTCTTGTTCACCGATTCATTAATAATTGGTCAATATAGCGTTGGTGAGTACTCTTAAAATAAATTAATTTAAATGCAATTTTTTTAAATTTTAATGTAGTAAAATTTTTATTATAATGTACAAATTAAATGATCTTGTTGATTCATTGTTTTCTCGTAGATTTAATATTAATATCACAAAACAGTATTTGAGTTACTATGTTGTTATGTCAATTTATTCCATTAATTTAATTATAATTTTTTTTTATTGTTTTGACTATAATAATATACTTTTGATGTACTCAAATATTGACGAATTTTAATTATAAAGCTTCACTTTTTTAAAAATATATTGCAATAATTGCTGTGCGAGATTTTCAGAATTCAAACCCTTGTGTTTGAATTTTACTACTGTCCCCTGCTCTTAAATGACTTATTATATTTATACTGGATATTTGAATAAATAATATTAAAATTCTTTGTATAATTAATTATTTGATACCAGAAATCGTCGACCGAGTATGGGATTGTACCATGTCCATTTTTAATTTATTTACTTTTTTTTTTATTATTTCTTCTACTCGTTTTAAATATTGAAATGTAGTATCTGCACTGAACCATGTCCAAAAATTTAACACTATTAGATATAATAGAGTATTAGTTTTGTACCAAGTCATAAGAATATATTATGTTATAATATGTTTGAAACTTCAATTGCGATTTCCTCATAATTAGCTTTTTAGGACTTAGAACAAACCAATACCCGGCTGACGAAATGTTTACAATAACTTAACACCGAGGCGTAAGTCACAAGGAAAATTTTTGTACCCTAGATTTTCTTTTATGAAATTTTTAGAAGATTTCCTTGAATGAATTTAAAATGGGTTGGAATTAATGTTTTCTAAAAAATAAATTTAAAAACCTCGATTTTATGGGTTAAAAAAAGTGGTAATAATTTTTTTAAAAATTCAGGTTTTAAATCAGCCTAAAAAAATTCCTTACAAATCCAAAGGAGTCAAGCAGATGACTTTTATAAATGGCAATCAAATCTTTTTAGAAAATGTCAATTGTAATAAATTGAATATTACGATATTCAGTTTTATTTAATAAATTATGCCATTATAGAAAATTCTTATATATGTATAAGGTGTTATTACTATTAACCCTTTAATGCATGATTTTTTAAAAACTAATAAAAAAAAATATATAATGTATAAATTTATACATATTGAAACATAAGAAAACCACATTTTTCAGAAAATGTTTGAGAATAACCACTACAACCTGGAAATTTAACCCACTTGAAAATAAAGTAAAAACAGCAGAAAATTTTATGTTGAGCTGTTTTTGTTAATCAAATAATTTAAAAAAGCATGCATTTGTCCAAAACAGCAATATCAGTTTATCATGGAAAAGGGTGAAAGAGTAATTATGTTCATTAATCACGTCCATATTATCTAATGTGTACGATACTTATGGGGAATCTTGGACTATGGTGTTAATAAAACGATTTGCATTAGATCTACGTTTCGAAGACTTTATTTTTCTTCTTCAGGATCTGAAACATACTCACTTACAAATTTGACAAATAGCATGATTCAAATAATACCAATATGGTTGTTTTATATTATCACTAAAGAGAGCCTGCATCTAAGAGAGCGACAATAATCCTTAAAATTTACAACTATAAAATCATAGAATAAATTTACTAAAAGGTCAATAATTAAAATTAAAACAATATCAAATATATAAAACTTCACAAATTTCAAAATATATAGACACATCTGTTGATAATAAATAGCCATATCAACATCCCAACCATCGCACATAATCAATCCCCTGTTTTATCATCCTTACTCTAGTAATAACAGTTACAAGATTCCGCTGTAGATCTTACTCAGCTTCATTGCATCCTCTCTATAGTTGACGCAATCAGTTTTTTTTATAAAGTACATTTCGCTGATGTTTCTCTTCAACAACGAAGCTTCAAAATCTAAAATTCCAACATTTTCGAAATCAAAATTATGTTTTGTTTCCCTATGATGTACCACCAATGCTGTCGACTTCTCCTCTTCCCCGTACATTATCCTTTTTTTCAACCAAATTACAATCCCTTGTGTGCTGGTATATTCTCTGCTGTTTGAGGTATTGTTTTGTCCGTCCTATGTAGGTTTTATTACAATCTAGACAAGGAATTTCGTATATTAATTCTGATAAAGAGTCTTTAAGGACTTTATCCCTTAATCTATACAGGAGATTGTGCTGAGTATGCAGACTGTATAATATACCCAGCTTGCAATGGTCTTTCAATGCGGTTTGTACCCTCTCCGTCAGTCCCCGTATGTAGGGGAATCTAAAGAATGGGATCCCCTCCTTTATTCTCCGGTTCATGTTATCACATTTTTTCTCCCCACTCGCTCTCTTCCACTGGGAATTAATGAACCATCTCGGATAATTCTTGTGTTGTAAAATGTCTATCACTTTTTTTTGTTGTCATTGTGGAAATCGGGATGTGACAATCTCAAGGCTCTTTTAATAAATCCTGTCACCAGTCCCATCTTTATGTTGGTATAATATATGGAGGGTAGAGGTAAGGAGGACAATCTCATATGGCTGTTTTATTCTAAAAGTGGCCACTGAAAAGCACTAAATAAGGTTTCAGAAAACGGCCAGAATGGCGCTGGCGTACCGAGAGGGTATGGTTTGAACTATGGAAGGTAGATGACTCTATATTGCATTAGCTGAGAATTAAACTTGAATAATAAATATAAACTCCTCGCTTGACATAAAAAGTTTCATTTATCAAGATTGTGTAAAAAGCAATAAATTAAAATACTACAAAATTGTTTATAAAAGTTTAATAAAATATAAATTAAACATTTTTATTAATCTTTCAAACCCTGGCCTGGAAAAAAGACAATGACGGCGATATGTTCCATTGTTCAAAAACCATACCCTCTTGGTACACCAGCGCTATTCTGGACACTTTCTGAAACGTTAATTACTACTATTTGAAGGACACTTTTTGTACACAGAGATTGTCCTCCTTACCTCTACCCTCCATAGTATAATAATAAGACTGATAATCAACCATCCGATTCGAGCATATGGGTTCAGCGTCTGAAGACGCTCTAAAAGTTTTATAACAGACATTTTTTTGATATCTATCGCGATAAAAAAGAAAATGGCAGAAAACAAATTTAACTACCTAAATTTTTGACTTTTTCAATCGATATCTGAATAACCATGAACAATAGATAAAAAATGTATGAGACATAAATTGTAGAGCGTCAAAAAAGCAACAAAAAAGTATTAATTCAAAATTATCATATCTCAACGGAAAACCGAGTTATTGTAAAAAAACTAAATTTAACCCTTTTTTCAAGATGACGGAAAATGCACATAGGAAATCTTGGTCGACAATTTGAAGTTAAGCTTTTTTAAGCTCCCCCCACGTCATATCAAAAATTTAGCCTTCTCGGTTCGTTTGCATTTCCAAATGTATATAATGACTGGAGGACTGGACTATAGTTAAAACTAAAACTGCGACATTATGATAACGACACTAATAATGTAGGTACATGAGAATTTTTCCGGATATTTAGTCTTTTGATTTCACTGTTAATTTTAGTTGTTTTCTCGCGCACTGTTTGTATTTTAAATTGTCCTTGACATTCACTAATAATTATTACGTTTGTCTTTAGATTCACTGATTAAGAAAACTTTAGAATAAACATAAACATACAATAAAGAAATAGTAAAAAAAATACAATAAATTACAATAAAGTACAGTAACACAATATTGTTGTACAATTTACAAAAAAAAATGTTTTAAATAATAAAACCTTACTAAAACTAATAATAACAAAATAAAAGTTAGTTATTACAATTAATTTAAAGAGTTCCGATTACTCTCGTTATGTTTCAACATTGTTCTGTTTTGGTACTATAATCAAAACGGAAAAAGATTTTTTTTAAATAATGGAATTATTTGAATAATTCTAATCTCTAAAATTTAAAAGTTTATATAAAAAAATTAAGTTTTGATATCTGGTATAAACTTAATTGAAATTATTTGATAATAACTTTAAAAAATATACAAAACATAAAACAAAAATTTATAAAAATGTTGATGGTAATATTGCTTATTTGTAAATGTTTAATATACTAATTATTTTGATACAAGAAATTTGATGAATTTCAACTAAACTATTAATTTAATAAATTGATGTTGAATTAAAAAAAAGATTTAGTTAATTTATAAAATAAAAAAAATATTATACAAAATAGTAATTAAAAAAAAAAAAGATTGTAATAACTAAAATAGAAATTAATTTTGTCGTAATGATTTGCCATTTTTATTTTTGTCAAAAAGCATATTTTGGCAAGGTTGAAGTGATAATTTATGTAACTGATTTATTTTTAAAATTACAGCTGAAAGTGATAAGATTGGTGTATATAAATTTAAAAAAATTAATAATTGAGAAGTATAATATGGTGAAACAATTACGTTTGGAATTAGTTTACCCATTAATTAAATTATTGAGTGGTTTGTTACAGTATATAAGAGTTTAAGGCATCTAGTACGTAGATGATGATGTACCCCACTTGCCCCTATAGGTACCATTTTTAATAGCATATTAAAATTTGTACTCGACTCATTGTAATACTCTTTTGAGACTATTTTATAAATGCTGCGGATTGGTGTGAATCGCTAATTGAGTTACAGCGCGGAAATTAGTTGAGCAAAAAAAGAAGAAGAAATGCTGATGGTTAAATGCCATCATAGGTTTCGAACTTTCCACTCTCTTACATCCGTGTAAAAAGAAACATTTGTTTGAAGAACTATACTAGGTTTCTGTACGTTGCTAAATTTTGTATCAGCAGTTTTCTAAGTAATTCTTCTTTTGCAGCGTATTCCTTAAATATTTTATAAAAAAATTAATTTGTAACTCGACTATCTTATTGATTAGTTTTGTTTATAAATGTCAAATGTCAATAATTTTGACTTTTCAGGTATTTTAGTCAAAGTGTTTTGTCAGTTCACGTTTAAAATTTCAGTAATAAATTTTTGAATATATTTTACCAGAAATGGTAGCTGCAATTAAACTGTATTATTCGCCGTACAGTCCTCCAGCTCGAGGTGTACATATGGTAATTAAAGCTTTAAATTTAAATGTTCATTTGGAAGAAGTAAAATTGCTCACCAAAGAGTATCTTAAATCTAATTTACTAAAGGCAAGTTAAATTTTATGCTTTATACTAATTTTCACTTTTAATTAATTATATTGAACACTGTAGATAAATCCTCAACACACGGTTCCAACTTTACAAGATGGAGATTTTGTTGTATGGGATAGTCATGTAATTGCAGCTTACTTGGCTTCTAAATATGGGGAAAATAATAATTTATACCCATCGGAATTCCACAAACGAGCTGTAGTAGATCAGCGCTTGTACTTTGATACAGAACATTTATTTCCAAAAATTCACAAAATTATAGTAAGTTTTAATTTAAATAAGTTACAGCAGTGGATTGGTGTGATAGCTGGTTGAGTTACAGGCCGGGAAATTCTGGGTTCGAATCTGGGATTCGACAGAGTTTCTTAGCTCGGCCTTCCGGTGTGCATCAACATGTTGTGGATTTAAAATTTTGTTTTATATTTACACAAGTTAGGCCAACTAACAGAACGTCAAGATCAAAAATGAAAAACAAAAAAAATAAATTAGTTAAGATGGACGTTTATCTATTGCTTTACAATCAAATCAATGAAAATCATAATTTTCATCTGAAAGTCATCAAGTCAATTTTAAAACTATATAAACGTTTATTATAGTATAATTGGTTGTACAGGGTGCGGCATCATAACTTCCTTATTTCAAAACGCAATAAAACTCATTTTATGGATTAGAAGTTTTTATTATTTTTTTTAATAATGTAGGTACATATTTAAAGTTTTGCTTCACACAGTTTTAAAAATCATGTCCAGTAGATGACGCCTCCCATTGTCAATACACTGAATGAGTCGATTTCTGGCGTTTCCAGCATGTCAACTGGTATTTTGGCAATTTAAGCCCGAATATTGGCTTTGAGATCTTCTAATGTTCTTGGACGGTTGACATAAACACGGAATTTTAAAAATCCCCACAAAAAAAAATCGCAAGGGGCCAAATCCGGGGAGCGATTTCGAAAGGCACGCTGAGTTGCGATCACAGAACGTCCATTCGAAAAGTACGCCTCAACGGCAAATGCACGCTGCTCACTGTTCCAACGCATCGTGGCGACTGACCGGATGGGGAACAAAACTTTAGATGTACGCCTACCGAATAAGAGCAGTCTCCGCTCACTACGATCTTTACAGTTTAAATGGCGCGCATTTCAAAAAAGGAAGTTATGATGCGGCACCCTGTATAATAAAATATGTAAGTGATAAAATATAATTTTGTTTATTGTAAATTACAGCATCCTCTACTATTCCGTGGAAAAACTTCTATTCCCAAGTATCTCGAGTCAAATGTAAAATATTCTTATGGTATTTTAGAAAAATTCTTAAATAAATCTTCATGGCTAGCAGGGAACAATTTAACAATTGCTGATCTTTGCTGTGTATCATCCATAAGTACATTACATTATCTCATACCAATATTGCAAAAAGAACATCCCCGCTTGTACCAATATCTGGAAAAGTGTAAGAAATTGTCATATTATAAAGATGCCAACCAAGTAGGTTTGGATAAATTAGGAACCAAAATACAAGAGAGATTAATTCACACATATGTTACAACTTTAACTATAAAATCGTAAAAACTATATTGTTAAATTTTACTTGTAAATTAATTTAAATAAATATTAAATTATTGATTTTATGTTTTATTATTTTTAAAATTATTTACATAATATTATGAATGTAGTCACAATCTGTAGTCTAGTTGTTTTGAAAAATTGAAAAAGATCATCATAAAGTCATATGAGAAATCGCATAGTGTGAACCAGCTTTAAGTAGTTCCTTCAACAGAATAGCGAAAAAGGAATTTTTTTATTGTTTAGCTTATAACTATTGTTAGCCACATTTTGATGTATCTCTCGCTTAGCTCTAAGCAGTGGCGTGTCGTGCCTTTTAGGGCGGGGGGGGGGGCAAACCATTCTTAGGGGCGCAAATATGTATGAATTTCAAATTAAACATTTTTTTAAACACATAGGTTTTGAAAAATAAAAATAACAAAGTAATGCACACAATTTTTTTTAACAATTTATTTTTTATTATATTATAACAAAAAATTTAACAATTTTTCAAAAACAGCAATAACAATAATAAAAAACAGAACACAACTAATCATAAAGGTATTCTTCTTGTTTTTAGAGATTTAAATTTATCTAAAACTACCTCTAGATCTATATTTTTAGCATGGTCAGACTCGATGGAAATTAATGCTAAACTGTTAAGCCGGTCCTGACTCATAGTCGTTCGGCATAAGTTAACGTTATCGTTTCTTATAATAATTATAATTTAAATAATAATAATAATAAAATAATAATAAAAATACAATAAAATTTATTAAATTCAAAATATTACAATGAAATTTCAAAATTAAAAATAAAAGAAATTTTGGAACACAAAAAAAAATGAAACATGACAATATAAAGTAAAGCACGGTACTGTAATACAAATAGTGTGGTCTAGTGGTAAAGTTTCAAACTTTAGATTTAAGGAACCCGGATTCGGATCTTTTAGTAGCTCTATATAAAATTCCACGTTTAGTTGTAGTAGGTTCTATGAGTTTACCTTATGCATTCAAAAAATAATATGAGAGAATAGTTGTTACGTATGATGGGATATTCTCGGTATAATATTTCATTCAATTGAATTTGCATGTTGGAAATTAAATTGATTATTGATTATTTTTTTATTTTAGATACAAATTTCAGATACAAATATAAATCAAAATTTCAAAATTTAATACTAGTGGGTGTATTGATTATTCTTATTATTGGACATAAGTACAAAGTAATATTTTTTTAATTATTTATATTATATACTTTTTCATATTACCTGCATTGAAACAATGTGTTTCAATGCCTGTCAAGACAGTCGAAACCCGACAATTTCAGACCACTGCGAATATTGGTCAAAAATTAATTTGTTTCTGCCCAAGGGCAGAAACAGTCAAGTTTCTTACCGCCAACTCAGTTTCCGATTACATTTTAACCCTGTCAAAATTAAAATAATTTTTCATTACTTCAAATAAAATTTTATTAATATGACAGCTGTCAGATTAATTCGAAATTGTTGTTTATGAGTAATTTTTTTTTGTATATGGTTTCCTACCGATAATTTACGGGGGTAAGTACGAGACGAGGGGGGGGGAATTTTTTTTCCATTTTTTGATATCTAGCGCCGTTGTTGAGTTATTGCTAATTCAAAAAATTTTCGAATTTAAAATATTTATTTTAAAAGTTTCAATGCAGAAAAAAATTTCTGTTTCAATGCAGGTAATATGAAAAATAGTATGTATGGCGCGGAGTGAAACACAATTTCAGACTCGTTTCACTCGGGCAGGAAAATTTCACCTTCGTCTAAAATCGCTTTGTTTCACCCCTTGCCAAACAATATACTATTTTTTACGTAAGTTACTACTAGATGTTCGGTATTTCTTTTTTAATCGTTCCGTAAATTTGCTCACATCATGCAGTAAAATTTAGAAAAACATTCGATTTTAAAATACTTAATAAAATTATTATATAATCGGGAAAAACAAATATTTGAGCGAAAAAAGATTTTTTTAACGTCTTCAAATTATTTCTTAAAAGTTCAATCAAATCTTTTTTTATACTTGGGATAACTGATATATGGTATCATTTTGGTTTGGCATTGTTTTTGTAAATTTTTTTTGTGATAATTTTATTATTTGGAGTTTATTTTAAGAAGCTAATGCTACAAAATTATTATAAATTTCCGTTATAAATTTTAATCTCACGGAACTTGTAACGGTAATGGTAAACCAAACAATTAACTATTGATAAGGTAAACCGAACATTCATATCTAACGCAGATAGAACTTTTAAAATCGTTTAAATTAAATATAATAAACTTAATTTATTATTATTGTTGACAATTATTTAAAAAATATGTAATTTAAAATTCTTATTAAAATTCATTTAAGTATGCCTATCGATGCCAAGTATAGTGTTATGTAATGTTTGCATACTGATCTTGATTAAATGTTGTTCATTTTATAAATTTTTAGCTTTTAATCTATAGATAAATAATATTAAATATAAATTAAAAAGTGTTGTATCATGCTGGTAATTGGCACAAGTTTGATAATTTTTGTTATTTGATAAAATTTTAACCATCGAGTATTATCTGCATGATAATATTTTAGAAAAAATAATAATTTTTCTGTTATAAAAGATTTAAAATAAAATTTTTTTTTATTGAAAAATATGGTTATAAAATTATACTACCTAGACGTGAGTCCCCCTGTGAGAAGTGTTTTTTTAACTGCAAAAGCATTGGATTTAGAATTGCATCTGATAGCAGTGGATCTACTTGCAGGAGAACATAAATCTGTCGAATTTAAAAAGGTTATATTTTTGTTTTTCGGTTATCTATAATTTTCCAATGCTCATAGCAAGACAAAAAGTCACTAAGTACTTTTTACATTAATTGAGCAATGGATCTGTTTTTTTTTGTATCCGCGGTACTCGTCTCCTTAGGTCTGTATTGGTAAAATTGGAAAAAAGTAAAAAGCTATTTTTGGAAATAAAATTTTCAAAATTTTTCAAAATCAAAATACTTCAAGTACCTATGTCTTGTGGGAAGTTTTGTACGAATTTTTTTTTAAGGAACAAAAATCGTAAAGAGACAAATTTATGTTATTATTTATATAGTATATCTGTTTCTAAAAGCATTTTTGGTTGTTTGCATTGTATTTTATGATCAATGATGTATTGGAGCATTATTAAATTATTAAATTAAATCATTATTAAATTATTAATTTTCCAGAACTAAACAAAATGTTGAAATTATAAATTTTAACAGTCAAGTAAAGAAATATAATACGTAGAAAATCATTATTTTTTAAAGAAAATATTTTTGATCCTGACTTGTAAAGTACTTACGTATTAACGTATTATGTTTTATTTTTTTATTTATTTTATTTTTAGTTTTATTTATTAACGTAAAGTATTAACGTCTTTTCTTGGTTTTAAATAATGATTTTCTACGTATTATATTTCTTTACTTGACTGTTTATTATTTTAACGTTTTGTTTAGTTTTGTTAAATTTACAAATACATACTAAATTATCACAAATTTACTTAACATTTTTTATCGTAAGTTCATTTTTTATTAATTTTTAAATTATATTTATTAACATTGATTTCTTAGGTTAAAAATTCACATATTTTTAAATTATTGCAGTTAAATCCTCAATCAACTTTGCCGACTTTAGATGACGATGGTTTTGTTTTATGGGAAAGTCACTCCATATTAATATATTTAGTTAGAAAGTATGGAAAACCAAACTTTCTATATCCAGAAGAATTACAACAACAGAGCATTATTCATCAAAGGTTGCATTTCAATAGTGGTGTAGTACAGCCAAGAATGAGACTTATTTTGGTATTAAGAATGTTATATAATTTTTAAAATATCAAATGCTTATTTTTCAGAGGCGGTTGTTTTTGGGAGAAATAAATAAAATTCCAGAAGACGCATCTCAAGATATCGTAAACACATACGAAGTTTTAGAAAAATTTCTGGAAATATACAAATATATGGTAGGCGATAGCCTTTCCATAGCTGATTTCAGTTTAGTATCTTCCATTTCTTCTCTTGATCCGATCATTCCAATTAACGATAAAAGATTTCCAAAATTGAAACATTGGTTAACAACTATGCAAAAGTTGCCATATTACAATGAAGCTAATCAAATACCATTAAATAAATACATATCTGTTATTAAAAATAATCTAATACAATAAAGTTATGCACAGCAATGTAAATTCAAAATATCTTCAATTTGTTTTAAAAACAACAGGATACATTATACTTAATATGTAATTTTATATAGTTTGTGGGCAAAAATTTAAAATAATAAATTATTCTAAATTCCGAATCCAAAATATATGTATATAATCTAATTGGGAAAGCTAAATTTTTGATATTCAATAATTCAGGTTTCTTTAAATGGAAATGTTAAATTTTAACGATAAATACATAAATTGCTCATACGCAAATGTATTAAATTGATTTTTCCGTTCCTTTAAAACTTTAATTTCAAATATTATAAATTTTACAAAGTAGATAAATTATCTATATTTAATATTCCTAATCCAGATTTTAAATAATCTTCTTTAAACTTAAAATCTCCAATTACAAATTATTCAAAATATTGCAATCTCATCTAAAATATTCAAATTTACTCAAAGTATCAATAATTATTAATCTAAATAAAAAAAATTATTAATGAAAATATATTATCTTTTATTCTCATAATTTAATACAATCAAATAAAAACGTTATATTAATATTTATTATATCATATTTTATAATATTATTTTAGCATAAATAGTATAAAAATAAAATCAAAATAGAAATATAAAAACCTAAACTAGGATATATCAATTTTTTTTTTATTAAATCTTTAAAAAACAAATTGGGTTTTTGAGAAAAATTGCAATAGATTTGTTTCAAAATAATTTGGGTTTTTATATTTTAAACAATAAATTACGATACTTCAAGTAAGTAAAAATAATCTACTCAAAATTATCAAATTGGTAGTGATTTTTCTTGTGCTATGTATACACTGAATATTTGTGAATACCATTATTTATTTTGAAATCTTAAAATGCCGCTTTTATGTCGTCAAGAGTGTAAAAATAAAAAAATGCAAGTTTCTTCATTTTGTGATTTACACATATTTCATATTTCAACAAAAACGAATTCTAGAACATAAACCCCCACAAGTTGGCACTATTTGAACTTAATTCGGTCTATAAACTAAAATATTTATCACTACTCATTTCATTGCATCCTTGGTTTTTATTCATAATTATTTAATATGCATTAGCATGATATAGCATTTTTAATCACACTCATATAATGTACGAGTACGTGGTTATAAAAAAATTTTTAGTTTTCCCGGCTATTAGTAACGTCACTTGATTACTACTACAAAAAATTGCTGAGTAAAATGAGTCAGATAAATTAACAAATACGGATACATTCACCAACTATAGTGTCAGTGTAAACCAAACAATCAAGTGTGAAGTATAATTTTTCTAAAAATTTTAAAATGGCACCCAAGTTGTATTATTCTGAACTTAGCCCACCATCTCGTTCGGTTTTGTTAACAGCTAAGGCGTTAGGACTAGAATTGGATCTAAAACCTTTAAATCTTGCTGCTGGAGAACATTTATCACCTGAATTTATTAAGGTATACATACTAAAACTATATTATATTTAGTTTAGTTTTACATGTATTTATAACAAAAACTACCTACAATGTTTTTTAATAACAAGAAATTGAATGGAGATTCAAGTCATTTTTTAAACTCTTTAAATTTCAAAATTAAAAATAGGATTAAAATTTGAATAACACTTTATTTAATAATATTCATATTTTATAAATATTTTCATTAATTCAACAAGTTCGGGACTTTCGTTTGTAATGTTTATGCATATAGTACCGTTTTTTAGATATTTATATTTCATTACAGATATGCGCATTAATCAATAATTAACTAATATATACCAGGTATAAGTATCAAAGTTCGCAGATATTATAATATTCAAATAGGCGCAAATATTTATAATTATGTTTACCGAAATCAGTATTAGCAAATTAATTTTTTTTAAACTATTACTGTTATAACCGTGATTACCATAATTTCAAGGTTTACCTTCCAAATAAATTTCACTTTTTATATCAAGCCTTGAAAATTATCGGTAAACTTGAATTTGTAGGTATAATAGATTACTGCAGAGGCTCCCATTGGTTTTGGGAGAAGGAAAATATTTACTATACTATAATTTCAGAAAACAATAACGTAATGTTGTTGTACAGTAACTATTATTATTATAACGTTAATAATACCAAATAATAATTAATAAAATTAATTATATAATTATTAATAAACTAATATTAATTATAAGTATAATATTAAATTTTAAAGTAAAATTAATTTCAATTTAATATTATTTTTCTTACTTAATAAAAAATTAATTCAATTCAATTTTACAAGTTAGTGTTGTTTAAGTAAAAAAGAAGGGATGCACAAAAGAGCCTGCAAATGTTATATAAATCAAACAGAGTAACAAAATATAAAAGAATACCTAAGAAAAAATATCAATAGTTATAGATTTTATAAGCTTTAATCAACTTTTTGAATATAAAAATACAAGCATCAGAATCACGTTTTTTAATCTAAATTATGACTTTCACTTAGGCATCCCAAATAATTTAGATTGAAATCTATGACTGGAAACTTATTAATGCTCCTATCCTACGGTAGAAATTTTTATCAACAACAGATCGTGTTGAAAATCGTGTAATTTTCTACCTCTTAAAAATACTTTTTTGGTATTTTATTTTCATAACATCACATTAACATGTTGATCAAAATTTTGGTAAAAACTTTGACCGTGAGCTAGGGGCATTATTTTATATTTTTGTTGTTTGTTAGTTAGTTCGTACTAGCATGTGTACCAGTACTACATTCGAAAATCTTTATAAATAGTATTTCTAGATTGGAATTACTGGCTGTTCCCCAAAGTTGGATTCCTTACATCCACACTGGTTTTAAAATGGTTTTGTAATTAAATGCTATTGTCGAAATTTTATTTTAATTTATTTATTTTTTAACTTATGTTACCATCAATCTTCTATCTAAGATTTTCTTGTCTGATTTTGTTGTCTTCCAGATGAGTAATCGCTTGCTTTAGAAGGTGATATATTATTTAAGCATTCTAAGATTGCTTTTTTTTTTTAAGAAATAGTAATTCTTTTTATTTTGAGGGATAAACACTGCTGTGCTCGAAATTCCAAGATATGGGATACCACCCCATTAATTAAATTTCCTAGTGCGTCATTTTGGCTTCTGCCAAGTAATCGCCTACACACTGCATAAGTGTAAGGTACTTGAAGAAGAAGTGCATTTTATGCAATATTAGTTATTAATTTTCTGCTGTGTAGTTCACTAGGAGTTGAATTTGGTACTTCCATCTCTGTAGGCAAAATCGATGGGTAATGGGTATTACTATATTTTATTATTTAGTGAAAATAATATCAGCAGTACAGGGTAAAACCTACAACGGTCGATTGGGCACACTGCTGCATTCTAAACTCTAAAGCATCCCATTAATTATATTCCCTAGTAAGTCATCTTGGCTTCAATCAATTTAATCGCTTACGCTCATCCAAAGACAGAAGTGGAAATAATTTCACATAATTATTATATTAAAATTTTTGTAAATAAACTAGATATACATAATCCAAATGTTTACCAAATAAAATTACAAATTAAACTTGTTAAGAGCTCATAAACAATCAAATGTTACTTGTATTATGTAAATTTAATATTTCAATGTTTTGTTGTTTTGAAGTTTTGTCATATTATTATTAATAAAAACCTAATTTTTTTATTTTATAGATAAATCCTCAACATACCGTTCCAACTTTAGACGATAACGGATATATTTTGTGGGATAGTCACGCTATCAATGCTTACCTTGTAGGAAAATACGGAAAAACAGATACATTATACCCCAAAGATTTAAAGAAACGAGGTCTTGTTGATCAACGTTTACATTTTAACTCCGGCTTTTTTCAACCAAAATTTGTGGGAATAATAGTAAGTAAAAATTTAAAGTATTTTTAGTCAAAGTATTGTTTAAATTAAATGTAATTTTAGCAAGCTATCAGAAGAGGAGAAACGAAAATTCCCGAAGAAACTATTACCGGACTGAACCAAGCGTACGATGCACTTGAATCTATTCTAGGTCACAAAGCCTATTTTGCTGGTGTTAACTTGACTATCGCTGACTTGAGTTTAGGAGCAGCTCTTTCTTCAAGCATTCCGTTTATTCCGTTTGATAAAGAAAAGCATTCTCACTTAATTACATGGTTTAAAAATATCCAAGCACTTCCATACTATCAAAGAGCTAATCAAGAAGGTTGTGATAAATTAGTTGGATTTATAAAAAGTAAATTAGAATAGAATATTCCACGAAGGATCATTTTGCATAACAGCTTCTATAACAACAACAAGATTACATATTATAAAGATCAAAATCAAAATTTTTAAGTCACTTAATAAAACTTCCACTGATAAAAATTTATTATTAGTAATTTTTTTATTGAATTGATAAGTAATACTTTGCACCAGACTTACTTATGCATTTCAAGTTTTATTTTTATTAAGCAACACTTGAAGCATAATGATATATTATATGTACTGTAGATTGTTTTAAAATTGATACCAAACATTATAACTACATATAAAAATAATATACATACATATTTTATCTTCTTCAATTATATTTTTTAATTTGTACCTTCCTTTTTATAAAGCGGTCTACTCACCACCTGATTTGGTTGGATGTCCCTGAAGCATTAGGTGCCTTTCATCAGATTGGACAGTTGGGTAGTGTGGAGGCTTTTTAAATCTTAATTTAATGTGCATTTCCTGTCTCGCCGAAAATCGGCTGGTTTTATTATCCAACCTTACCAAATCAGACCACGTATGGTCATGTCAGGCGATTGGGTGCATCTGTCTTTCTTTAAGCAACGAAAGTAAAGAATTCTGACAAATGAAGATAATAAATTTTCAGTTAAATTAAAGCAATTTCAATTTAATAATGGACCGAAACTTCTTACTTCATACTTATATAATTATAAAAGTCATTCCAGTTTATTTATTTCGCTAATTGCTTAAAAATTTTAATTAATTAGCTAACGATAAGGCCAATGAAATTATAAGTATTTGATATTTCAACAAAACGGGAAACGTTATTTTTAATTGTAAAAATTCAAAAGAGAAAAAAATTATATTTTAGCAGATGGTAATTTTTATTGCTATATCAGACGGTGTGAATGCAAGACCCAACGCCAATGATGCCTTGTCGCGTTGGACCATGTGGATCTGGGGTATCTGATTTGGGACCTAATTGTTATTACCTTTATTTTTCTTTGCATTGTTTTAAGTATCATTTAGTTCAAAATTTTCAGCAGAACAACATGCCTCTTGTTCATTGATGAATGATTTTTTAACACTCTCCATCAGATATAATAATTTAATTTAAAGTAATTACTATATTATTATGAATTGATACCAATGATTTAATAAAAATTTATAATTGTTGTAAGAGAAAATAATGAAGAGACTATTATAATAATTGTATCTTTAATTTTATTACAATAATTATATATTTAAATAAAATTTGCATATTTTCATCGACAAGATTAACCATTACAATAAATAAATAAGTATATAGTTTTTAAATTGTTAAGTTATTGCGTGTAGTAGGTTAAACCAAACGTGCGACCCCTGTATTCTTTTAAAGTACATTATTGTTGATCTCGATTTAATGCAATTAATTAATTGCGACTTAAGTATCAAATACAAAAACTTTTCACATTATATTCAGACATTTAGATTCATACAGCGTAAAAACACAATAATCGATATAATAGTGAAACGTTGTTTGTTTGATTAATCAAAAATAAAAAAATTTGGAAAAACATACAAAAATCTGCCGCAATACCTCCAATCACCAGCACACCAAATTTTGTCCGGAGATACGATGACATAATGTTCATTTTTGTTATCTATTGTGGTAGCCTTAACAAAGATATCGGTAGCCCTGGCAAAGATATCTATACATATGTATCACCCCTACCCTAAATCTATCTATAAAAGTTTTTTTAACAAAATCTAAAATGAAAAAAATTTTTTATTTTTGTACGCCACTGAATTTTTTCCAAAATTTTTATATACGTCACATAATACCGTAGAAGTCACAAATAAAATTTCTCCAAGATTGGTACAACAAATTTTTTCGGTCATCTAGCGGATTTTTCGAAAATAAATTTTTGTAAATTACTGACTGGCGATTTACTGATTCTGAAAACATTTGCGAAAAAATTTAACAAACAGCCTAAACTTGGTCGCTACCTAGTGGCAGAACCTTTTACTTATAAAGTAACGTTCCGTCAGTCCGTACGACGATATTATAAAATATTTCCCACCGAACCACCTATTTTTGTATTCTAAAATTAATTGTTACAAGCCCTAAACTCAATTCTTATGCTGCACTCGGTATACAAATCAACATTAACCTAATTTTGACACATATGTCACAAAATTATGACGTTTATTAAAATTTTGAATATATTGTTTTATTTTTGCCAGCCATCTGACAAATTCTCACAAAAAATATATAAATTAAGATTTCAGTTAATATTTTCTATAATTTTTATGACCTGCCCCGCCCTGTTACAATTGGCTCGGTTTGTTTTCTCACCAATACTTATACTTTCAAAGCTCCATCGACACACCAAATGAATCGGTTAAACATTTCCGGAGATACGACGACATTTTCATTTTTTTTTATTTATTTTATTGTGGTGGCCCTGGTGAAGATTTCTCTGGCAAAACCTTATTTTCACCATTCCAGCCCACGAGGCATACGTCCAATAAGTTTGATTGCAATCGACGCAGAAATGCCGGAGAAAATCGATCGACCAAAACTTTTTTCATGTTTTTGCCAAAAAAGTTAATTTTATTTTTTTCATGTTGCATTACTGATTTCTATCGAAGGATTACATATGCTCTCATATCCATTAGGATCAATGTACCTACGTACCAAATTTGGGTAAGATCCCTTCAGCATTTCTTGAGTTATTCACTCTTAAAGTTTCAACTTTAATTTTGTGATTGTGAAATTTTTGTGAAAAAACTTGTGATTTTTGACAGACGACAGATAGAAGATTAATTTTACCTATTCTTTATAAAGCCTTTTAAGGCCTTTAAAATAACATATCGCAAGACAAAATATTTTTTAAAAATCCCGTATTATTTTCTTGTGGTGGCACTCCTGATTGATAGATCGCGACGAAAACCTTATTTTCACCTTTCCACCGTGAACCCTACCACCATACCAAATTTGGTCGTAATTGGTTGGATGGTTCGGAAGCAAATCGATCGACAAAATTTGACGACCGACAGACCGACAGACAGACGGACAGACAGACGGACAGACAGACCGACACACAGACCGACACACAGACAGACCGACACAGAAATTTTTATTTTACTTTTTGCAGATCTTTACGTTTCTGAACACGGTGATCTCGAAAATGCAAAAAAAAAAAGTTGAAATTTTTTTTCGATTACCATACCTCCAATTTTTTTTAAAAATTGATTGGAGGTAAAATAAGTAATTACAGAATATGTAAGCCAGCGTTTCTCAACTTATGGAGGGTGCTTCCCAGTGAAGCGTGATAGCACTAAACGGAGGGGGGCGAGCATATTGAAATAAAGAAAAATTATTTCATTTACTGAAAGAAAATCAAAATAAATAACCAAAAATACAAAAAAATATTGTATGAGAAAAGGTCGAGATGAAAATTATGATTGCAATTGGATCGCAAATACTAAAAGGTTAAGAAACGCTAATGTAAACAGTAAAACAGTAATGAGTTTGTAATTATGTATAAATTTACTATAATAATAGTTAATAATGAATTATTATTGAAGGTAAACAAAATTAAACCAATTCAATAAATTTTAAATCTCGCAGTTATTGTTTAAACCAAGACAGACTACCCAACCTGTTCAAGGTTCTATAGTCTAATGGTGGAGATACCACCCAAGGAATGCCTAAAAAATGCTATAAAATTATCAGAGCATGTCTCCACCCGACTCCATTTACCACTCAATCTGGTCAAGCGCAGCCAACGCTTCAAGAACACCAAACTCTTTAAGAACATCCAACCAAGTCGAATGTCGTTTAAAGCTTTTACTTATTCTGCCATAATTGCTGAGTGATCTGCTGCAAGTTCGTAGCATGATGTTGTTTCACACTGTCTGATGTTTATGCCTTCGTAACACAGAAATCGATAAGATCAGGTTTTTTTCTGCGATCTGTTGACCAGTATGTAGGCTCTCCAGTTGATAGATAGCCCATATTATTTTCGTTCATAGCTGCTAGCATTTGTCTTTCATCGGGTCTAGTTATTCTCGATCCCCATTGCTGATGTTTTGAATTGAAATCTCCTCCGGAGATAAATCTCTTGCCCAATGTTTTGAAATATTCGAGATATCCGTCTTTTTTAGTGATGTGTTTTGGTGAACAATAAACCGCTGAGATATTCAATGTAGTTTTTTTTCCTCTATTGCTACGGTAGTTGCTTGTTCTTCGTCATATTATTTATTTAATTCGTAATAATTGATGTTTTTGATTATAATTGCCGTACCCCCGTGTGCTGTTCCATCCGGGTGGTTTGTATGATATACTTTGTACTGGTCGAACTTAATATGACTTTTTTGAGTGAAGAGTGTTTCTGAGATCAGTAAAGCATCGATTGCATTATTATGTAAGAAATGTCTTACCTCTTATACTCGTTGGCATAAGCCGTTGGCGTTCCACATTCCAATTTTCAGTAATTGTTGCGTCGTTATACCATTTTGCTGACGAGAGCGGTAATGAGGTTACACATTGTCCCCATTTGTGTGATAAATTGTTTCAGCATGGATTTCAGGTCGTTCATGTTCTCTTGTTGCTGAAGATGATGAATTGCTCTGGTGTCAGGTTTTAGTTGATTTGTATATTGGTTGGTTGCCTGTCTGTTTGTAAATTCGTTGGTCGTCGCAATATATAAATATTGGTTAACTTGAGGTGGCTGAACATCTGGTGTTGTCGTTTGGGCATAAGCAACTCCCTGTTGTATGTTTGCGTTTTGATTTCTGGTTAAAATTCTGTTTGGCAATTGGGAGTATAGTTTTTGTTGTAGTTGCTTATGCACCATACAACCTCTGTAATTTGCGGGGTGGTTCTCATTGCAATTAGCACACTTAACGTGATTATCTTTTTCTTTTCTTAGACAA
This sequence comes from Cantharis rufa, assembly GCA_947369205.1. Taxonomy (NCBI): domain Eukaryota; kingdom Metazoa; phylum Arthropoda; class Insecta; order Coleoptera; family Cantharidae; genus Cantharis; species Cantharis rufa. Next base: position 37,575,101 of record OX376303.1, read on the forward strand.
TCGATAGTTCTGTGTGATTCCGAACATTTCACACATCTGTGGCTCATGTTTCAGAAGAAAGAACAGGCCAACCAATGCTCTGCAACAAACATACAAACTGGGAATTCTTCAGAATGAGGCTAAATGAACTTAAATAAATCTGAAAATACCTTTAAAAACCACAAAAGATATCGATACCACCTGGCAGGGGTGTTCAAACCTTTCCAGAGTGAATCATCTACAGAAACCGAGAAAGAAATTCGTGATTATCTTGATGCTCCTTATCAAATGGGTCTGCCAATGAACAAGATTAAATCTAACGAGGTAAAATAGGATGCTGAAAGAATTACTGACGAAGTCCATTCAAACTATTACACAAATCTTCATATATTATTAATAATACTAATTATTATTATTTGTGATATCTTCCATTCAAAAACCTTCGACAAAATTGGCAACAGGCTAATCGGTCTGTAAGAACTGACTTATATACTATAATGCTAATAGCATTATAAAGCTAATAGGTAATGCTACCTGCTAAGCCAGCAGAAGAAGTCAGTTCGTACAGACCGATTAGCCTGTTGCCAGTTTTGTCGAAAGTTTTTGAAAAAATTTTAATTAATAAAGTAAAATCAATTATTAACGAAAATAAAATTATTGCGAACCACCAATATGGTTTTAGAAACAACCACGGAACGGTTGAATAGGTTCACCATGTTGTAAATAAGATCAATTAATAGTGATCTGGAGGGAAAGAGGTATTGCTCCGCCGCTTTGGCACACCGGATTATTCTATAAGCTGAAAAACACCTTCCATATGATATCTACGAATTACTAAGAAATTTCCTGATTAAACATCAAAACGAGTACACCGACTTTCAACTAATATCATCATGTGTACCACAAGGAAGCGTGCTGGGACCAATATTATACCTACTATATACTGCAGACTTGCCTACGACCAGATTAACCACAACAACAACTTTTGCGGATGATACGGCTGTTTTGGCATCACATTCTAACCCTGTAACGGCTTCAAGAAATCTGCAATCAAATCTCGATAAAATCCAACATTGGCTGACAACCTAAAGAATTAAGGCTAACAAAAGCAAATCTATTCACATTACATTCACGATGAGGAAAGAAGATTGCCCGGCGGTTTCATTGAATAGAAAACAGCTCGTGCATTCGGAAAGTGCAAAATACCTTGGCTTACATTTGAACCAAAGATTAACTTGGCAAAAATATATATTTACAGAGAGAAGGCAGCTTGGTCTTAAACTAAACAAACTGCTGTACTGGATGATAGGTAGAACATCACAGCTATGAAAATAAATTAAGTCCTGAAACCGATCTTGACGTACGGTATTCGGCTTTGGGGTACAGCCAGTAATTCAAATATAGATATCTTGCAACGGTTCCAAAACAAGGTGCTTCGAGTAGTATAGTGAATGCCACCTGGTATGTGTCAAACATATTTATAAAAAATGACTTGAAGATTGCTTCAATACGACAAGTAGTGCATGAATACAGTGAAACATACAGCAGAAGAGTAAAGGTGCATCCCAACAAACTTGCAAACACACTTATGGATAAATCCGACGAACCAAGACGACTGAAACGATTCAAACCATCAGGCTTGACTACCAGATTTAATCTAGTGAATTAAATTATATTGTATTAAGTTGAAATTCAACGGCAAACTTAAAATAATATTATTTCAACCACTTTGACATTAAAAAAAAACATTTCTTATAATATGTATTATGCCTAGTGCTGGTTTTGTACTAACAGTAACTTCGATGGTGTTTTGGTGTGTTTTGATAAATCCAATTATTTATATTTGGCACAAATAGAGATTTGTGTATACAAATTATTCTCTAATCGAATTTTTTAATTCAAAATCTGTAAATCAAATTTTATTTTAATGAATGTGATTTAGCTTGAAGTGTAACATTTCTCTAACAAACTCGCCGCGTTTATGTAATATGACATGATGCTGACGTGTGATTTTCTGAACTTTATAATATGTTATTTGTATCAACGGTTGATCGTCTTACTGACTAGACTAATTTTATTATTATTATTGTTTAATATTAAGAGACTAGACGACTAGAGAATGTACATTCTATAAACTCTATAAATAACAAATTGCAACCGGATCACAGCAGTTGTTTTATCGTATACACGTGTATACTTTACGGTTTACGCCACACTGTTACCCATATGACTAATTGGTTTATCAGTTTGATCAGTAAGTATCTAATTAACCCTTGCCGAAATGTTGGAAAATAATTAAATATTATTTTACTTAGACTTGTAAAGTATAAAACGGAAGAAATGCTTTGTTGTTATTTTGAAATTATTTTAGATGCAAAAGGCAATGACACGTTTATGATTATCTTGTATAAAGTTCACATTATTAATTGTAATAAAATCACCAATCACTGTTTATAAACATTCTTTGTTATTGATATAATTTCACACGTCAGCAAGTAGTACAACACGTGATCCTCTTATGGCAAGTTTTGCTTTAAAATTAATATCATTAGAAAACCGTCTCAGTTCATTACTGTGCTGTGTTATAAGCGTTGCAAAGATGGCGAACGTCGTCTGAAATTTAGAGCATGGCTCCGCCAAAGTTATATATGATAGATTTGTGTCCTTCAGTGCGTACTGTTTTATTAACTGCAAAAGCTTTGGGGATAACGTTAGATTACAAAGTTCTTGATTTTACAGATTTTGATCAGTTTAACGAAGATTTTTTTAATAAGGTATTTTTATAAAAATGTTTATAAACTAAATAAACTAAAAAAAAATAAATTATAAATAAATGTTATAATTTTTGTATGTATGTTTTATTAGCCAAATCTTCAATATGCAGTTCCAACGTTGGTAGATAATGGATACGTAATTTGGGACAGTCACGCCATTGTTGCATATTTAATTGGAAAATATGGTAATGACGATTCATTATATCCTAAAGATCAAGAAAAGCGAGATTTAATTGACAAAAGACTGAATTTTGATTCTACCATTGTTTCTTCTAATATAAGATGTATAATTGTAAGAACTGATTGGAATTCTACTGCAAGTTAGTATAGATAATATTGTATAATTTTGCAGAGAAATATGTTAAAATGTGGCGTTAACGATGCGACCATAGATGATATCGATCAGTTAAATGGAATATATTGCTATTTAGAAGATTTTATCGGAAACCAAAAGTGGATGGCTGGAGATAAGATAACAATTGCAGACCTTTGTCTTATTCCGTCGGTGACCTCTGCTGATATTCTTGTTCCAATTGATAAAGCTCGTTATCCAAACATTTCTGCTTGGATCAAGCGTTCCCAAGAATTGCCTTATTATGAGGAAGCAAACCAAATAGGATTAGATAACTTTAAGAATTTAATCAAAACATTAAATTTGTAATGTTTTATTATGTTTTTATATTTTGAAGTACCTATTGCAAAGTGATAGTACCTATTATGTATATTATTGTATAAGACTGCACTTCAAAAAATATTTTGATTAATAATTAATTATATAAGTTTTATTATCGTATTGATTACGTGTTTACAATATCAAATTTAATACATTTTGTTTTTAATATAAAGTCACTTAAGTTAATAAAATTTTTGTTTATTTATGCTTACTTATCTAATCGTTTACAATAATTTTGCAATTATTTTATTTTTATTTGCACTTTAATTTGATGTATTAAATTCAAAATTTTTATCTTTACAATTTCATAATTAAATTAATTATGTATGTAATATTAATTTTATATAAAACAATTAAGTTGTACTTTTTTTGCTTTCAACCTTACTATTCAAGTTAGGAATAGTCTAGTAGAGCTAGGAAAACTATTCCGTCAAAATTTAAACTTATTTCCATGGAGATATACATATATCCGGTGGTAGTTAGAAATTATAATTATAATTGATGATCAATAACTTTATTAATAAGATTAACAATGAATTACAAATATTATATTCAACTTTCTTCCTTATATTCATACAATAGTATGCATTCCCTCTGGTTGGAAACCATCACGACTATATTTTATTAGACCACTCTCTATAGTACCTACCTATAGTTATGGTACTCTTTGGTATGGTATATACCCGATACAGGGCGCATTTAATTGGTGGCACCATCGTATAGTTTTTACAATTATGAAAAAATTTGTATTTTTTATAATTTCAGCTAAAACGACAAATTACAAATTACAATACAAAAATATATAGAGGACGGCATTAAAATACTTAACTTTTAATGCCGTCTATCGTCGGCAGTAAACCTAATGTTAATTAAATAAAATAATAATTACATGTTAGTTTTGAAGAAAAAGTAGTATTATTATTTGATTATTTATTATTTTATTATTTTTTATGTTTTATAGAAGCAATATGTAGTAACTATGGCTTTCTTTTAAGCTTATGTGTATAACGTACTAATCCATAAGTTTAAAAGTAACTCGATGAATTTTGATAGTCAATATCTATTAAGAACAGTAACAAGATATAATATAATAAAAAAAAAAAGACGATAATAACTTGGATCACAGGTAAAAACTTATTTTCTCGTTTTAAAAAATTATAGAGATACAAACAGCAAGAAAGATAGTTTTCTGTTGAGTAATGACTATTTATATTTAAGAAGAAAAATTTAACAATTTTGTTTTTTTCTATAAACTATACATAATATAGTGCATAATGTTAAATTTATATGTAAAGTACAATTTTTTATATAAAAGCTTTTTATGTCCTGCTGCCATTTTAAAAATAGTTTAATCTATATTTACAAGGAAGAATGCCAAAAATTTGGCGCTGTTTAAATAAGTAAGTGTAAAAGCAAAAAAGATAGTACTATATGCTCTTAAAACTGATACGAATTTATAAGTGTTTATAACGTGCAGCAAAATGCAAGTTAAATTCTCATCACGTTTAAAGACGCGCGGATTTTAATGAAGGACGTAGTTAAACAATGACTAAACTCAATCATAAAACTTTCAAATCTTTAATTTGAAACTGCCCACCTGTGCAACAATGGTTGCTAAATTATATTATAGCACAGTCAATATTTCTTCTCGCGCTGTACTATTGACAATTAAAGCTCTAAATCTACAACTCGATATGCAGGAAATTGACTTAAACGGAAACGACACGATCGTTAAGGACATTATTAGAGTAAGTACTTACATTACATTATGTCTATATACAAAAACATAATAAGTATTTTAAACCTGTTTTTTGTTATAATCAAAATTTTGAATTTAGAAAAATCCATTTCAACGTTCTCTCCCTATATTAATGGATGATCAATTAGTAATTGGGGATTGTCACGCAATTTCGACATATTTAGTTTCCAAATATGGGAATGGCAGTAATTTATATCCTACCGATATAGCAAGTCGAACCCTAGTGGATGAAAAGTTGTATTTTAATTCTAATTTATTATTATCTAAATTAGACGATATTTTAGTACGTATATGCTGTATTTTAATATCTATCAAATTTTCTTTATTTAAAAATTTGTATAATGATTTTAAGTTAGGTAGGTAATAATTATTCTACTTTTAGCTGTCGATATCACATGGAGAAAAAATTATTTCGAGAGATAAAATAGATGCTATAAAGAAGGGATATGATTTGTTAAACAATTGTTTACAACTAAATTCATTCTTGGTTGGAGAACATATTACAATAGCAGATTTGTGTTGTGTAGCTTCAATAAGTACAGCAAGTATTTTTTTACCAATTTGTATGGAAATTTATCCTGATTTGTTCGCATGGTATCAAAAATGTAAAGCTTTACCTTATTATGTTGAAGCAAATGGAATTGGACTGAATAAATTGGATGCTTTTATTGAAGAAAAATTTAACAGTGCATTTAGTAAATCAAACACCTATAGTAAATTTTTAGCATATACTTGACTATTTCTGTTAATACCAAATTATTTATCTTGTTCGAGTCTACTTAAATTAAATTTTTGCTGAAATTGTACTAAAATTAGCATTGGGTCAAGTATTGATTTAAATAACTTCTTAGGGTTAATTATTTTTTTAGCTAAAACTTATTCCACTATCCGCTTATCCAAACAATGAACATATTTTTGATCAGTGCATTTTAAGAAAAATTATATTACTACCCTTGGTTACCAGTAAGATAAAACATTTTTATTTAAATTTTGATTTTAATAGTGTTTTTTAATCATGTGATATAATAATATTATTTTAAAATTGTAGAATTATTTGAAAAATAATTAAAAGATGTAGTGCTTGATAATCATTATTATGTGAGTAAAATAAGAATAGGTTTGTTTGCGTCTGTCTGAGAAATACTGATTTGGTGCTACCCTGTGGGAAAGAATGATAAAACAGCACTTGGCATGGAATGGCTTATAGCTGCAAGATTAACAAATTTTTAAAAGTATAACAATAAACTAAAATTTTAATTAAAAGATGTTTTGATTATTAAGTGAAAGGTGGTTGGATGATAGGAAGCATAAAAAAGTGAAGAAAATATAATATCTAAAGAAAACAAATAAAAGAAGATAAGAAGTGAGATTGTCAAATTTTAAATAATATAAATAAATTTAATCATTTGAAGAATTGCAAAAGAATAATAAAAAATATTAAATAAATCCAAAGATTAATCAAAACATAAGAAAGTTTTCAAATATTATTTTTACATTAAGATAGTAAGCGCGTAAATCGTTTTCAAAGCCGATCGTAGGACGCACAATTACTTCTCAAAACTAAATGCCCGACCAGTAGTAGGTACATCATTTTTAATAAGAGTAACTAAAATCGTACAAATAATACTGAATTAATAATTAAAAATTTGTTTTTACAAATTAAAGAAAATTACACAGCAACTATCTGTTGAAAATTTACATAAATACTTTGCGTACTTTTCACAGCGACAGAAGGTAGCTTTCCAACGTTCTCTAGTGGACGAGCTATCTATAATTAATAATTATCTTGTTATTAGTTGTTGTTAAGTATGTGGGTTTGTTTACAAATATTTTTCTAGGTTTGCCTGATGAGAATCTAAAGTTCGAAACACATCATATCTATTGAAGTTGATTGCAGCGAATTATAATTTAGACAGGTGTTTATAAAGAAAAGATGAACAACTGAAACAAACGTTTATTAATAAAAAAGAATTTATAAATAAATAAAATAAATATATAAATTAATCAAATGATCTACTAACATTATGTAGATCAGCGTTACTCAACTTGTGGGAAGCGATAACATTAAATGGGGGGGGGGCTAACTATTATTAGAAAAATTATTTAATTTACTGAAAGAAAGCTAAAATAAAAGCGATTCTGACTTAATAAAAAAATAAAATAGTACACAAAAATACAAAAAAAAATTGTATGAGAGGGGGTCGCGATGAAAATTATAAATTAAAAAATAATTAAATTAAATTTTTTAAATTAATCATTTTTATTTTAGCACGAGAGTGATCCATGGCATTTCGAATTGCAAATTTGTTTACTGGCGCGACACGTACATTTAGAAAAGAGTAGTATTGGGCAATGACATTATTACCCGGACAATGATGTAAAAACCGCATATGAAATCTTAATTGTTAACATCGCCCAAAATGCACAGTCAGTGACGTCATTGGCCGGACGTTAACGTCAATGTCCAATTAAGCAGGACATTAACGTCATTGTCCAGCCATTGACGTTAATAGCCGAGTTGTCATCATTAACCATAACATAATATAACTTTCTGTTCTTACAAGTATACACTGAAAAAAATCCATTATGAAAATTTCCTAAAATATAGTAGTAGGTAATGTTTTGTAGAACTTATTTTGACAATTTCTAGAGAGTTTTAGAAAACCTTGTAGTAAAATTCTATTAAAATTTATAGCAATTAAATGTAGCATTTATTACTACAAAATTTGAAATTTATACTTATAATTTAGAAGTTTCATAAAATTCCGTCTCTCGGGGTTTTGCGCTTTTAAAATTAAATTCAAAAATTTCGGTTGGTAAAACAGTTGGTATATTAAAATTGTTTTATTATACTCCTCAGACCTGACATGCCCTATAGGGCAGGGATGCACAGACTTTTGGGCCTAGGGGGCCACTCGGGCAGATTATGAGCTAAAGGCGGGGGCCGCTGTAAATAAAAATAATTTAATAAAATTTTAAAAAACGTTTATTTACATTATAATTTTTACTTTGAAGCATGGCATTGCATTGTGCTAACAATTCGCGGTCCGCACGCACATCGAAGGCGGGCCGCTGTTTGTGCATCCCTGCTATAGGCTATAGGGTATATGAAAAGGTATATTTCGAAATTGTTCGAAATTTTTTTGAATCTAAGTAATGTGCAAAAAAAGAATAATTATAATCCGGCTGGTAGATTCGTCTAGGGTCTGAGGAGGATATAAATAATGTTCAGGTAATTGGTAACTGGTACGAAAGTTAGTAATTAAATTAACTGAATATAAAAATCAGAATATTTCGGAAATAGTACTATGTACAAACACAATTTGAAAATTTTGAAAATAATGATCAAGAATGTTCTTCTACTGATCAAAATCAACTGATCAAATTGAAAAAAACATCATTAATTAGTGATTTAAATAATTTAAAATTGTAATTTTGTGTAATATAAAAAATAAAATGTATTTTATACAATTTTTGTAAAATAAATTTTATTTTGTTTCAAAAAATGTCCTTACGACAATTTTGTACTATTACAAAAATGTAGAGCTGGGAATCGAATATATTCGACTATTCAATTCACATGTCATCTGTCAAAAGTGGACCAATAAAAATGTTTGATGTGAGATTACATGGCCAATCAAAATGAACTGCAGCGAATATTCCACTAGTGGTGAATTGCAGCGACTATTCCATAGTAGGACAAGCGAATATTTTAAATAAATAATAGTTATTTTCTATACAAGACGATAAAATTGAATTTTATCGACTAGCGGAAATTGTTAATTTACGAGCGACGAAGTCGCGATTAAATTATTTTTCGCTAGTCGATAATGAAATTTTATCGTCGTGTATAGAATTTAATTTTTTTCTATAGCATATGTTAAAGAAAACATTTATAAGAAATTTATAAATTAAATTATTGAGAGTTTTTAATTATTTTTAAAATATTATATTCAAGCTTTCGAGAATTTAATGTTCTCTTTTTTTTGAAAATTTTTTATTTTTTTAATAATTTTATTAATATATAATTTCAAGAGCTAATAATTTAATTTGAGTAAAAACAAAGTATTTTATCTACCCTTGCTGTTAAAATGCTACTTTATCTACTCAAATGCTATTTTATCTACTCTTGCTGTTAAAGTATCATTTTTTCAATTATTTTCAGTCGGACAAATCGCACTTTAACATCTGCTATAGAAAAAAAAATTTTATTGCTATTATTATCTGATTATTATTTCAAATTATTTTTAGATTTTATTTTTCACTACAAATAAAATTTTAAAAACTACATGTAGATTTACAATACAAATAAGTGTACAATGCGCAAATGAAACACTTTTTACTAATATTTCAATTAAATATTGTACACTTTTTTTAATTAGGTTAAGAAGTTATTTTAAAACATAATTGATGGTACAATTTGAAAAGCTTACGTTGCTACAATTGGATAAAAATCCCGTTTTACTTGAAGAAGGCATTGCCAAAGTTTCGTTCTCGATTGTATGGTTGGAACGCATCTTTTCAATTATTGTTTGGTGATGTTCACCGTCCAATTGTAAATAAGATTTTATTGAATCAGTATTTCTGTGTCCTGTTATTTTCATCAGCTACTGCTCTCCAACCCCAACTTTTGCTAACGTTGATACAGCACTAGACCTAATCGAGTGGTTCGATATTTTACGTTTTTTAATGTCTAAACCTAATTCATCGGCCGCAATTTTAACCCACTTTGCGATTTCATTAACACCAACGGGCGAATTTTTGTACCATTTACTGGATTCATTTAATTTCCAAAATTTATTAGACGTCAGGAACATTCGATCAGTCTTCACATTGTCACCTCTCTTAGAAATAAATTTATGGTAAAGCCTGCAAAAGAAATAATACAATTACAATTAAAATTACTGGATCAAATATAAGATAGCTTACCTTACAGGACACAGATCAACGTTTTTATTTTCAATGAGCCATTTGCTTTCGGCTAATTTCTTTCCACCTCCTTGTGCCGTTTTGGAAAAAATTGGATTGTATTCTATACGATTTGTAGGCAAGCCTTTATTGTTAATTTCTATCTTGAAATAATAAATTCGGCATTGATACCCTTCGCCACCTCGCCAAGCAAGTTCATAAGAGACCACGAAAAAAAACTTTTTTTGAAGGCCATCGGGATTATTTTCGTCTAAACCTTGTAGAATGTTAAAGAATACTCGTCTTTTGTTAATGCCGCTGAGCTTATGGTTCGTTTTTCTGGAAGCGTTTGTAATTTTTTTCTTTTGGCGTCTCTAGCCTCCCTTGCAGTTTTAAATACCACGTCACTAATGCCCGTACTTATAGTCATGGATTGAACCGAGAATCGAGATCAATTCTCGAAATAACAACTGTTGCTACGATATGGTCTAAATTCCAGTAATCTCATTGGTAAAATCTAGAATCATTTTGAGTCTCGGATTGATCCGTGACTATAAGTACGGGCATAAAGGGTTTAATTTCAATATTCCAGGTATTATAATACATGTCTTGAAGCATTTTTGCCGTGGTGTTAAACATATGCTTAACTACACCTTCTTTGTAATCCGTTCCCTTGTTTTTTCATATTAGAAGCCCAACTTTTTAAGATAATGTTTAATTCCATACATGATGTGGATTTCTTTAATTCGAAATGCTTTTCTTTCAAAAAATCCGAAAATTGTCGCCATACCGATGAATGCGATTTTCTTGTATTTTCGGGCACATTGTGAACAATATCAGCGTTAATTTCTTCATCTGACTTACCACCAAATCTCTCCGAAGCATTTTTCATTATAGCGTTTACAAAATTCACAACAAGAAAACGCGTTCAATATAAATTATTATGAATTTCAAGAATAACAAAAGTTTGTTTACTATAGTTGCCACAGAAATAAAATCATGTGTAACTCAATTTTTTTGTCAATTTTATTTTAAAAGTAAAATTTGTTCAGTGAATAGTCTCTTAAATACGACTCGTAATCATAGATGATGTAGAATATTTTGTGGTGATATCACTCATATCTTGCGCGTTATCTATCACGCATATCTTGCGTTGCGCTTGCATTTTGCAAGCGCAACGAATATTCGTGATATCAGCACAAAATATTCGACATATCTATGACTACTCGTGGTATTACAAGTGACTATTCAAACTTCCAGTACTGGCTGCAATTTGCAAGAATTTTTTACATTTTACTAATTTCTATTGGTCAAATGTAAACTTAGTGTACTCTCTATCTTAGGTTAAAATATACAGAGCACACTAAGTTTATATTTGACTAAGCTTAATTAGTTAAATGTAAAAAAATCTTGCTAGTTCCAGCCAGTACTGGAAGTTTGAATATTCGAATATATTCGATTCCCAGCCCTACAAAAATGTAATACAATATCTACAAAATGTATTGTAAAATTTTTTACATTTGCCCTGCATATTTATAACATTATTTCCTATAAATATATTATAAAATTTCCCACCAATTAAAAAAACTTTTTCTAAAAATTTGTTAAAAAATGTCCTAAAATTTTATTAGTTACCTACAAATTCGGTAAAATTAAAATATTTCCTACAGAAAATTTCCTACAAATCTGCTTTACTACAAAGAAAGCTCATTCCAAATTTTTTAGAAAATTTTTTCCAAACTTTTTAGAAAATTTTCTACTTTATTAGAAAATTATCTAGAAATTTATTAGAACCTTTCCTCCAAATTTTTTAGAAAATTTTCTACAAATTTGTTAGAAAATTTTCTACAAATTTGTTAGATAATTTCCTACAATTTTATTTCAAATATTTTCATAATTTATTAGAAACTTTCCTCCAAACTTTTTAGAAAATTGTCTACAAATTTGTTAGATAATTTTCTATACGACTATCATAGAATTATTACAAAAACTTCTCCCCTCCTCGCCTCAACTCCCCTCCTGTGAATTAACGGTAGGAAAGCATGTGCAAAAATTTTTACAATTTCTAATTACGGTCAAAACTTATACAGCTTATTATTTTAATAGTCATATAGAAAGTATAGTCTGAAACACGTTTGGAATGGCTATTCCACACTCGTGAACCGTCACCCTCGCCTGTCGGCTCGGGTGACAAACTTTTCCCTCGTGCGGAATACTTGTTTTAGAATATACTATTCTAAAATATTTTTTAAATTTTCTTTATAAATTTATTACAAAATTTTTGACAAATTTATTAGAGAATTTTCAAAAATTTTGTGGTAGGTACCTACATGCTATCACTAAAGTTTACTACAAAATTTTAGAGAATATTACTACAATTTGTATATGTCACTATTCTATTTAGAAATTGTAGTAATTTGTTTTACAATTGTAGCAAAAACTGCTACAAATTTTTTTCAATGTATGAACAAAATTATTTGACTTGCTGCCGTAATTAATTTCTTCTACAGAAAAAAGATGTGTAGCTTCCGCACCAAAATAAATTATTGTTTCTGATTTTTCTTATATAGAAAGAGGAAATGTTATAAATAATACTGTACAACATCTTTTAAAACGATCACGACTGTGAATTGAAAATGAGGGTGATCATAATAATTTTTCAGTAAAAATAAAAATTTTGTAAATTTAATTTTTTGTTTTGTAGTTGCCTTGTTTATTATTTTTTGATTTCTTGTGATAAAAAATTTTACTAGACAAAAGTTGTAGTCCGTTAAATTTCCTATCCGGAATGAGCGTCAGATATTTTTAAATGTGTCATTTAAAAGATACACGATTTTGAAAAACGGCGAAAAAAGAAAGCTCGAATTACAGTTTTTTACTTATTTTAATTCATAACTCGAAAGCCGTTGATTTTAGACAATAAAAAGTTTAAATCTAGTTTGTAGATTATTTTACGTTCTTTAAAAAAGTACTAAACCATTTTTACTGAAAAATTAATATTTTATGTGAAGGTGGAAATTTAAAAAACTAATTTAAAAAATCCTAGCTCTCGAGAGTTTATTTTTTTTATTTTTATATTGAGGGTTTATAATTTAGAAAAAAAAATTGTTAAATATTTTTCTTAGAAAAATATCATCTATAACTAGGTAAGTTATGTAAAAGTGTATATGTAAATATACAATTGATATTATACTGTGCTGCAGAAATAATTATTGAAAAAAATGGTCAAACTTTAATAACTGACATTTCTATCAACAAAGCAGCTAAAGAAAGTAGTTATTTGGAAAATTTGCCTAAACAAAAAAGTGATTAATTTAAGGAAAGATCATTTTATGATCTGTTTTGTCTTAAGTCGTCTTATAAATTTTAATGTCCTGTTAACTTTTATTATGAAATTGGCCCTTACAGCATTTAAAAATTGTAAAAGAAATTGTATAACAGAAGGAATAACTAATGCTATAAAATTTTCTTCTAATTGGAAATCGGCAGTACAAAATTTTTAAAAAAGTTAAAAAAATATAAGTCAATTCACTCGCCTTTACTTTTTTTGTGTAATGAAGCATTATAATGATCTTTCATTTATTCCGGTATTTTTATGCACAGGATGGTTTTAAATTAAAATGTTCTTATAGGGAATTCGGTAATTAAAAGAGATAAGGAACATTTGATGGCGCATTTTCGATCTCTTTATTTTTGAGAAAAGCTTAATGGTGAAAACAGTAATTCGATATCTTTTTTCGTTTTCGACTTATGGCCAAAAGTACGCTTTTTCGACTTTTCGTTAAATGTCCGATATCTTGGTTGCTTGTAAAGTTATAGAAAAATATTTAAATCTTCTTGAGACACTTTTTTAAGGAGAATAAGTTGGGCTAGAGGGATTTTAAATATCTTCATTGATTTCCGAGTTATAATATAAAGTTGTGTTTTTACAACTTACACCATGGTGTCCCTTGACAAATTGTCAAGCGTTTTCTGCTTGGAAACCAGTACCTTAAGTTAGAATAGAAGACATAAGAATCAATGTAAAGTCAAATCTTTTAATTACCACCAAATTAAAATAAATTCATTTTCGTCGATAACGATTTTTTTTATTTATTTATTTTTTTTTTCATTTTTATATAATTAATTTTTTAATTTTTTTTGTCCATCTTGAGACAAACGTATAAATATAAATCTGGTGCCCAAAAACGCAAGGAACGCAAAGAAGAAGATGAAAGAAAAAAGAAGCTTTTAAAATTCTTTCATTTTTTAGTTCGCCTCAGTTTACGCAATAAAAAAATAAGTTCATTTAATTCAATATTTACTTTGCTCAATTACCTTTATCCCCATTTCAGTTACGAATTTATGCTAAGGATTCAATTTAAAATTATGAAACTTAAATTTAAATTAACAAATAATTATTATTTTTATAAGTAATGGCAATATTTTTGGCAACAATATGCCAATATTGCCAATAATGGCAACATATTAAATTTTATTAGTGAAATTCACGTAACAAAAATTAGTTGCATTAATAACTTAATTACGATATTGCAATTGAATTATTTATGATTATTATATTTGGAGTAGTTTTTATTTAAAATATTTAATTAACTAATGGAAATTATAGATTGCAACTATGAATGAATTAATATTTTGAATTGCAAAATTTTGATGTTATTTTTGATTTTAATTTGATGTTACTGAGAATTGCACCTGTTTTTCTTTTAATTTGCAAGATAATATATCGAGGGATCCAAATATCCTACTTGGAGAAACGCCACTGAATCTGATCGAAACCTTGAATGTTTTCAAGTTGGTATGGAAAGTTGTTACCAGTTGTTACTGTCGTAGAATCGGTTGCCATTACTATTTATAAAAATATCGATTTCAGTTTCCAACGGTTTTATAGAGAAGAGAGAATAATTATTATAATATAAAAGTACGTATTTACTTTATAATTATTTACACATTTATTGCTATCAGTTACCCATATACACCATTTCCGAAGTATCACTATCGAATCAGTAATTATTGTCTTGATAAAATAAGAATTTTGAAAATAATTTTAATTGCTGTTTGTGTATAGGTGTTTATAGGTAAGTTACGTTTATTGTGCAACAATGGGATCACGCTCAAATAGACGCAACATGCCAGGTGACAAGTACTACAATTTCGAGAAACCTAACCCGGTAAATTATAGTAAATTTTCCCCGCCTCCAAATTTCCAAAATTACGAGGAACACTCTAGTTATTCTGGTCGACCTCAGGATTATAATGACTTACCAATTTCACAGAATTATGAGAGAATTGGCTTTAAAACGGATATACCAGACAATTCACAATATCAACCCTACAGAGAGCCATCGGGAAGCGAACGTCATAGGAGTAGAAGTTCACAAAGGAATTTACGTACGAGTTCACGCAGAAGTAGGAGTCCACATCAGAATAGAAATAGAAATAAACTGTCAAGATTTGAAGAACGCAGGAGTCCCAGTTTAAAATTCAGAGAAAGAAGTCCAGCTTACCAAGATCACTATTACGATGCTTCTAATAGAAATCACTTGGACGAAGGACATAACAATCAAGAAATCCATGAACAACATGGGAAAAATTATAATTCACCACCTAATGTGTCTGGTGAAATCAACGAAGGTGGTTTTGATGATTATCCCAATAATTCTGGTTACCAACCGATGAGTAATATCCCATCTTTAATTAATCTCCAAGGAAATGCTCCATTATCAAATGAACTTTACTGCAGCACTTATCCACCCGAAGAAACTTTGACTGTCGAAAATCCATTTTCTGGTATGGTTTACCAACAAAACTCACAAAATAGAAATGAAAGTAACGAGCCCCCTATAATACCAGAATTCAATCCAGAAACTAGTAAATTAACTTCTGAGGAATGGATGGACTTGATCGAAGACGTTGCCCTAAAACAAAACTGGACTCGGGATGAGAAACAGTATATGATGACATCGAGACTTACAGGCCTGGCTAGCAAGTGGTATCTTACATCAGGGGTCGGTACTAAAACATGGGACAGTTTAAAATCAATGTTTCTTGGAGCTTTTCCCACCGAACTGGAATATTTTGAATTACTCAAACGAATGATCGCAAGAGTAAAAACAAAAGACGAAAGTATTTCTAATTACTTTCATCATAAGATGGCTTTGCTTAATGCTTGTGAAATTTTTGGTCGGAAAGCAGTTTCTTGTCTAATTTATGGTATTCCAACTGCAAGGATCAAACGTGAAGCTAAACGTCTAAATTTTAATGACCCTGACAGTTTGTATACATATTTACGCACATGTGATTTTACTACTGGACCATATGACAAAGGAGAAAAACCACGCGAGAAAGAAGAAAAAACAACGCGCTTCCAAAATTCAACAAGAAATATGAAAAAAAAGGAAGAACATCGAGAAGAGATTCCTTCTTTATTTAAACAACAGTCTTCTGAATTTTTTACGGAAGCACACATCAAAGACATTCGTTTCAGGGCTTACATTGATGAAACAAGTGAAACTACCACAATTCGCGAAGAGGATTGCATCGATACTAAACTACCGATAAAACGACAATCTCAGACCATTAATGGACACGGAGGTTCTTTAATACCTTCAGTTGGATACGTGGAAACGTCGCTTGTTATAGATAAGGCAAAGGCTAATGTAAAGCTGTTTGTTGTTCCTACTAATACACAACCATTTCCAATTGTGGTTGGAAATTCTTTCATAAAACAGCGTCATATTTACATTTTAAACAAGGAGAAGAGGATGCGCGTTTACCAGAAAATGGGCGATGGATTTATCAATTTTGACTTCTAGATGTGTTAGGTAAATTTATATTTTAATTATTTTTAATCTTCAATTATAAATTTATTGTTGATTTTACTTGCACCGATAATCAAACAAGTAAATACATGCATGACTCTTATTTTTATCAAAATATATTGCAAGCAATTATTGCATTTACATTCTAATAATTTAATTGAATGGTAAGTTTTTTAATACACAGATTATAAATTACCTTCTATTCAAGCAATTCTATTTGTTTTATGCAACTGAAAAAGTTGACAGTTTTTCGATTACATAATTTTTTATACATAAATTTTCTGTTGTCATGTCCAAAGGATTATTTGGTGAAATTTGCGAAAAAGTTTGGTTCTACTCAAAATTGTTAGGTACTCCTTACCATCCATATTGTAGTAGGTAACTGCTTGCTCAAGTCAAGTATCAATTTTAAGGAAACTTACATAACTTAATCTTATTTTTACTGAAATTGACTGCAGAAGAAGTATTTAACAGGAAATGAAGTTTAAATCCACGATTCATGGGTACAGGAGCCAAATATGAAAGATTTAATTTAGATGAAATGTTGAAAATTTCTTCACTTACAGGCCCACAGCTTAAGGCGAGAATTTCTAAAATTTAAGAAGTATTTATTCCGGTTTTCAAATTGGGTATTAAACATGGGTCAATTTTTCTACAACTTGAGAGTGTTTCTTCACAAAACTGTTTGGTTATCTGGTCGAAAGAAGATATAGGAACAAGGACAGCTTTGATTGCATTTAACTTTGTAATCTTTTTGATAGTATAGAATTTGTTGGACAGAATTGGCCAATAAACATTAAAATTTAGGAATCTCTCTTTTATTATGATGAAGTTTGGCAGATTTGTAATTGATTCGAGATGTTTAATAAAATATTTTGTTGGTATTGCATGAAAAACAACAGGAAAGTTTCCAAGTACATACACTGAAATAATTATCTTTATGCTGAATTTACTTCAACAGCTGGCCTTCCTTGTGAAGTGATCAACTTCTGCATACAGTAAATCCTTCACTTAGTATTAACCATGACTTCAGTTAGTTAAACCAGGTTCTTGGAGTATCAAACATTTAAGTGCATAAGCGATTTGCTTCGCTGAAACCAAGATGACTTTCTAGGGAATATAATTCATAGGATAGCCGCTGTTTACTCGCAGATCGATTTTGCACTTGATATCCCATCAGTGTATCTGACGCAACCAGGATTTGAACTACAATTTTCCTTCGTGGGAATTTTAACAAATATATTACTAATACTCTACCACAGATTGACACTTATTGTCATGTGAATATTTTTATTATCAAAACATAATTCTGGATGAATTGCAAGTGAACTGAGAATTTGTATGAAGAATTTATTCTACCATTCCAATAATGATTTGATGTAATGAAAAATTAGCATACATGGTTGACCTTCATTTAACCTTAGACTGCAATTGATCCTTCAACCTCATCTGAAAGCATTCAGTCCCACATAGATAACGGCATTGTTTTTTAATATGAGATATTTTTATTGGCAATACCTTCATTTTTTGGATAAGCAAGAAATGATTTGCAGTTTTATCTGTAATATTACTGCTATGAATGTACATTGGAAAATTATCTGGATGTGATCATTTTTATTGTAAAACAGAAATACAGGATGGATTTAAAATTTACCGACGATCATTTTTATTCTAGCATTTCAATATAATTTGATCCAGAAAACAAGGCTGACATTCTGATATTTATTAATACATTCTCAAATTATGAAGAATGTTTCATCTAGTGTATTTTTGATTCCATTGAAATTACAAAATTAAGATTTGATTTTGTGTCATAGTGGATGTTTTTTTATAATTCAGATATATTTTTGTTTAATTAAAAATATACAATATAAACTAAGAAAATACTAAGAGGATTAATCTTTATGAAGCTCTGCAACTCTGACTATTTTAACATGGAATTTAAACCAGCATGGTTTCTGAAATATCAATCACAATACCAGATAGCCCATGAAGCAAAAATAACCTTGGAATTAAAAATATTGTTTAATTTTTGTAAACAGCACTTGATTAAGGTCAAGTTGATTCATGTGGGAAACTTCCAGATTACTTCATAGACCAATGGCTTAATGTGTTTTTCGACAAATTTGCATGACTGAAATTGGAATACTTTACCAACTACATGAATTACTTGTGAATTCTATATTATTTCTGTCATTGGAAAACGGTAAAACTATTGAATTTTTTATTTCAGTTGGAATCCCTGGAAAGATTAATGTAATTAAAACATTCATCAATTTATTGCAATCTACTGAGCTTGCTGTTGAAGCAAAACTAGGTTATTTCACAAAAGCCAGAATTTGTAACTGCTTTATCTAAAATTATTCAAGGATTTTATAGTTTGAAAATAATAATCAAGTTGTCAATATAAACAGAATTTTCAAGTAGAAAATTCTTATTCCACTTAAGAAATTATTGCGCAAGTTATGTCGAATTAATTTGTCATCATTCCGAACAAAGAAAGAAGCACTTTTGAATTTCCACTGAAGGTTGTTCTGTTCAAATAATTTTTTAGTGTTCAAATCTCAAGTTGGAAAAGCATACTCTTTAAATTTGATTCAATGTTTATGTAAATGTTGGGGAAAAGATCATCACAATCAATCCTCTTCTCCCTTTTATTAATAAATAATAAACTTATTTTTTGTAAATTTGTTTTCGAAAGTACCTATTTCAACTCATCTTAAAATTAAGAAATTTAATGTTTTGAAACTTGTTCTATTTTCTAACAAGAATATTACGCTGTTTGGTATTTTGTAGGATGACTTCGTTGGATTTTATTGTACAAGGTTTGTGAAGTTCATTAAAAGACATACATATTCTATACATAAATCACATAACTAAGTAGCGTACTTTTTGAAATTGATAAGACCATCGATTGGACTGTTTTAAAATTATATTTTGAATTAAACTTGGTCATGTACATTTAAATTAATGCTTTTAGTAACACTTTTTCTATTTTTAGGTATCAGTCCAGATTCCAATGTGAAGTAGTTGAAAGCAATCCAAAAGTCAAGATAAAATGTATTAGTTGTTATTAATATTTATGTATTTACCAGTTTGTCAATAGGAGTAAAATGTTATTAAATTGTTTTTGTAACTAAATACTTTTGGCATAGTAAACTTGAAGTTTATGTAAAAATGTTTTGTTTAAATTTTGCCGTCTTTCCACAGGTATTCGATTCGTTTGTTCAGTACACCATAAAATTCAAAATGAATGGTACAAATCGAAACAAAAATCATTGTTTTTCTTTAGAAAATTCAAAATCATCACGGGCATAGCTCTAATTTTTGGATGGGGTGGGTTCGACACTGCACTTTACAAAGGTAAAGCTTTCGCTAGTGACTTCGTTCACGTCAAAGTATGAGTCCTTTATGAGCTTAGGAGTTACCGGTTATACCTAGAAATGGACTCAATCATCTATGGACTCAATATCCGCTTATAAAATTTAAAAATATCTGTGAAATATCCAAACTTTTTGTGATTCTGTAATTTTAATAAGAATTCCCACGGTCTATTTACTGGTTACTGTGAGTATTCGACGGATATTAGAGTTGTTGCTTAAGCTAAGTGGGGTGTTTAACACCCCCCTTATATACGTCCGTGAAAAGGATACATTAATTTGCAGTTTTAAAACAATCGAAAACAAATACAGTATTTGCCAAAATAAACAGTTCGAAAACGAAAATTGTATTTATTTTTTAATTTGTATAATTTAAATGTTCAAAATGTGCATCATTACGGTGTAAACACGATTCATAACGATTTTGCAGATTATTGAATAGGTTTATAAAGAGTGGTTGCCGCAGTTGCTGAAAATATGCTATTATCCTTTGTCATAGTTTATTTATTTGTCCTTGTGCTGACACAACACACTGCCAGTGTGACGAAATTTGTCAGCAATTGCTAAGATTACACTTTTACTGGGGGCTGCCTTGTTAAACTCTTAGTTTTGAATTCATACTATGGAGCAAATTATTTTGCACATTACAAGATCCAGGATCAATCACTATCTCATCCAACGATATCAAATGAATTTAAAAATAATATGACTTTCAAATTGATTTCACATTAAATTAAAACATCTCATAATGTACTTGTTATATTGCCCAAACTAAGAGAAATAAGTTCACAGGAAATTGTGGAATGTAACACAGTTTTAATAATACATCAAAACTTAATGTTCCAGATCCTTTATTTCTAAATCGTATAAAATGATAATAATTAATTAAATTATTAGCTATTAAAATATATATAAATTAATTATTAAGGTATAGCTAAATAAACAATAACAAGAACATCAAAGAACCATATACAAATTTAGCTGTACTTCCATATATAAAAGGACTCAGCGAAAAAATCAAACATATTCTCAAACCTTTTAATATTAAAATATGTTTCAGATCCCAAAACAACCTTGGTATGCTCTACTCACAACTAAAAGACCCAATACCACATGAGAAGAAATCTGGTGTTATATACAAGATCGAGTGTAAGGACTGCAATCTAGTGTACATTGGACAAACTAACCAATGGTTAAAGAAAAGGATTAGTGGACACGTCTCTTCAATAAGATGCAACAAACCTGAATCAACGGCAGTTGCCAAACACATTTTAGAAGAAGGCCACAACATTGACTTTGGCAATACCACAATCCTGAAGACCATTTCCAATTACAAAGATAGAATATTACACGAAATGATCGAAATCAAGAAAGAGAAAAATTCGATGAACAGAAAAACCGACATCGAAGGACTCAGCACCATCTACAGCCCTCTTCTGGTTTAATACACTACCAACATATTGGGGTTAAGTTTTTACCACTGGTTTTTCTTAACTCACGATAACTTATTAGATTTATTAATTTTTCACATAATTTATTTAATTTAATTACTTTCATTTTTAATTTATTAATTTTTCTGATCAAGTTATCGGACAAATGTCAATATAATTTACTCGTAACTATGTATTGTCTTTCATTCAATAAATTTTACCTTGATAAAGAGGACATAAATCCTCGAAAGCTTGGAAAAAAATAAATCTTGTTATTGTTTATTTAGCTATACCTTAATAATTAATTTATATAAAATGATAATACACTTTAAAACTGTAAGACTCCATGTATGTAGGGTAAAAATTTAAAATATATTATGTGAATAGAGCAATAACCTACACATCACATTTAACTTAAAGTTATTTGATCTTATTTAAACAAATAACGAGGAAAAAAAAACACTATTTCAAATTGGGCATACGTAGTCACATAATTAATCACCTAGTAAGTATTAAAAAATTATGTAATACAAAAGAGTTAACCTAAACATCTGCTGCAAGTAATCCGTCACTTAGCTGAACTTTCTCTCCTGGTTTAAAAGCCGGCATTCCCAAATATGGGCAACCTGCACAACGAAATGCATCTCCTAGATAACACTAAAAACAAGGTTATGAAACGTTCCAAAACATTCATGATTTACAACTTACACTTCCACAGGATGATTTAGCTTGAGCTGTATCTACACCATTTTGAACCGCCTTTTCACCATTTAATTCTTCGGCTAAACCACAAGAGCAATCTTTGCATGCTTTTCTTTTTCCTGTTGTCCCACAAACTAGAACAAGCAAATTAAATTGTCGAACAAATTAATTCAAAATGTTGGGTATTGCCTACCTTTCAATGACGACTCATTTGGTTTTTTAAAATCATCTTCGTCTAAGAGACTATCTGGATCTATTGTCTCCACGTCCTCATCTAACGCATCGTCCAATTTCCAAACCACAGGAGACGACTTTTTAACTAGATTTAATTTAGTTGATGAACCAATTTCGTATGAAGGCTTCCCACATCTAACTTCGCTTAACGAATTGTTAAAAGTAGAAGTCGGTTCAGTACTTATGTTAATAAAACCATTCGTTTTGAGTAAGAATTCTAGTTTCTTAACAAATTCTTGTGGTAATAAAACCAATAGAATTCCATTTGGTTGTAAACACTTGTGAACTTTTTCAAAAAATTTGTCTAAATTTGGAATACTTGTTAGTGTATTTTCATGATTTATTAAAACTGCTTTTTGAGGTGATTCATTCTTGTAGTCTATAAAATATAAATTATCTCAAACAATGTAGAAATAGAACAAAGCTAACCTTACCGTCATAAAATTTACTCGATTCAACAAACTGGACGTTATTAAAATCATTTAATTTTTCTTTCAATAATTCTAAACTTTGTTCGTATAAAACCAAAATTTGGTCATTGTTTTCAAGATGTTCCATTTTCTGATTTTTAATAATAAAACTGAAATTTAATGAAAATTAGATTCACTGATGAAATTACCTTCGGAATAAAATTCACTTTAAAATCTGCGTGTTACTAATGCGCACACGTGACGTTTGTTTTTCGTGAGAAGTGTCACGTTCAAACTTCAAACTGTTTATCATGGTGTCATGGGCGTCCCATAGGATCTTTTTCGGGGGATGGCAAGATTAAAACAAAACTATATTATAAAAAAAATTGTAAAAGAAATTAAAATAATAACTTTCTTAAGATTTTCAATAGATTTTTCTTCGAATGAATTTTTGAAATAATTTCAAATAATTTCAAAATGGTATTTGTGGAAAATTCTGTTTATTATACGATAGACTGTTAAATTAAGTTTTTATGAATGACTGTAGCTGACATAAGTTACAACAAAATTTGAAAACACTGAAGTACAAATTATTCTGTATTTTTAAAAAGCGTGTTAAAAAGAGATAGGTACATTTTTTCATAAATACCACTTTTTCATAATACCACGTATGAGAATTTTTAACAAAAATTAAATTTTGATTGATTACACAGGCCTGCGATGGTTTTCCCCTTAAGAAACCAATTAGCAATTTGGGTAGGTATTAGGTACTAAGCTACGAAAAAAATAATAAAAAAATTCCATCACGTAAATTTTGTGAAAAACGTTAACTTGCAATTTCTTGAAAGCAATGCATGCTATCGTGCATAGCTGCATAGCTCATAGCTAAAACGTCATCATCAGTATCTCAAGACGCTGTAGAAGATACTTCAGTTTCTGATGTTGAATATGTGATAAATGTAAACATTTATCGGATGCAAAGATCAAAGAAGACATTTTTGTTGACCCTGAGATAATTAAGTTAATTAAACTCTAACTCTAACTCTAACTCTAGGCTCTAACTTTAAACAAATCATGAATAAAACCGAAGAGAACGCTAGGAATTTATTTAAAAAAGTATTGTGAAATATATTTTAGAAAACAGAAAAAACTCAAATTATGAAAATATAGTGAATAATATGCTCAGCAATTTCCATAAACTAGGTTGCAATATGAATTATAAAGTTACATTTTTTGCATCCTCATATTGACTTCATTTTTCCTTAGAATCTTGGTGCCGTAAGTGAAGAACAAAGTGAGCGCTTCCACCAAGATATTAAGGTTATGGAGAGCAGATACCAAGTAATTTGGGACGCAAAAATGATGACAGACTACTGCTTGATGTTGGAGAGAGATGAACCGGATGGAAACCATAAGAGAAGAAGATTTAACAGGAGTTTTGAAGAAAGTAGAAAAAGATACCATAAGTCTTTTAGATTTACTTAGTCTCTTTAACATATTTTTAACTAATACTGTTAGTTTTTAAGTAAAAATTTAATTTTAAATTCATTAATTTTAGTTATTTCATGAAAATTTGGTTGACTATCTCCCTCTGACGTCATAACTAACCTGTCCACCAATCACCAGATTTCATTTCAAAAATGTATTCCAATGAGATTTCAATTTAGCGAACATTTAAGTTGTCTAGTGAAATCGACCAATCACGAGTAATACGCACGAATTACCGATCATTTTCGATAATTTTTCATCCTTACTTTATTTACAATCGTGACACTATTATAATAATAACGAATGGTAACTAGGCAATTGTAAGATTTAATAAACAAAGTCATAACCCACACTCTTTTTATATTAATATAAAACAAATTAATGTAATTTAAAACGAAGCAAATTAATCATCGGGAGATAGTCATGGGAATTTCCCTTTTGCACAGAATATTATCTTATCATTTGTTCTCTTACATATTTTCGATCGCAATCGGCCCTCCTCTGCGAGTCGGGCCGATTGTTATCAAAAATACGTAATCGAACGAAATGATCGATAATATTCTATGCACATGGGAAATTATATATGAAAATTCCGAAATATGCATGTCATCAATAAAAAAAATCTCGATGTTATCTATTGATTTTAATACCACGTATCGGAAAAAATTAAAAACCATGTTTAAGCTCAATTCAAATACCACCTATCAGAAATTGAACAATTTTACCCACAAATAATGTTTTCAGTTTTCTTCACTCTCCCGAACAATTTTAATTTGTTATACGTGGTATTAGAATGAGGGTAGCGATATAATCATTGGTACGACCAATAATTTGACTTGTTTATTTTGGGTTTTTGAATTTTTTGAAAGTATCTTTCAGGTTATAATCATTATTTATTTAACATAAATAGTGAAATATAATTTATGTGATGTGAAAACGTCGACTCAAGTGCGCCGAAAGACAATCTCGCTCTACTCTGATCAAGGGCTAAGGCCGGCGCTGTCTTATCTCTAAAATTTTATTTCAAGGCAGTAGTAACCATGGTACTATTATACCAGTAATAGGTAATAGTACCATGGTAGTAAGAAACCATATGTTACCTCGTTATGTAATATACTATTCATAGATAAAAGAGAGAGAGAAAAACTAGATAATTAGAACAGCGCCATCCATTCGTGTGGTAATCAACTAAATTTTACATTTGACATTTGTTGTTGAATGCCGGAATAAGTATAAAAATAATATTTATTATGATTTGTGAATAATGTTTTGTGTTTTGAATAACTTTATAATAATTATAAATTAAAAGGTACTGATAAATAATAGACAATCGATTTGTAGGTTTATTTATTTTAAACTCAATAAATCAGTAAAAGTATACTTCAATATATAACTTATTAATGCAGATTGTGGTATTGCTAAGGATAATACTTTTTATCTGCTATAGATAACTTTAATTAATATTTATGTTTATATATTTATAGATTGTCGAAGCTTATGCTTTATCATGGATTATCGTTCCAATCTATTCTATCCGCCAGTTGAACAAAACAGTTTTGGAGAACCAAATAATGCAAATTATAGTACATTTTCTTCACAGATGGCACCGAGGAATTATAATACTTCTGTAAATCCATTTTCACATTCTACTTCTTCTATAAGGAACGATGATTTTGATGGCACACCTATTCCGCACAATTATGAAACATTTCTTTCGCGAAGGGAAATAATTATAACCTCACAATGTCAAGATAGTGAAGGTTCATCCAAACGCAAACTATATAGAAGTAAAAGTCGAAGTCCACATAAAAGTTTCCATGACAAAAGGAAGAGAAATAAACATTCCAGATCACATGAACGCAAAAGTCACAATGTAGAAATTAAAACCAAAGACACAAATTACAATGATAACCATTACTCTTTTTCCAATCAACATCAGTCAGATTTTGCTAGGACGTACAACAGCAACGTGGTTCATAAACAGGATGGATTAAACTACGATTCAAGTTCAAAATTATTAATTCAAATAAATACAAATCAGGGTTTGGATAATTCTTCAAGTAAAAACAGGTATTTACCCCAAAGTAATATGTCAATAAATCAAACTTTAGGCCAATCTCAAGATTCAAATAGTTCTCTCGAAAGCAGTCCTTTGGATAATGAACCTGGCTACTATTTAAATTATCCATCTACTAAAAAAAACTTGGTAATAGAAAATCCCTTTTCTGGTGCCCTTTATTTACAAAATATACAAAATAAAGATGACGGTAACAAGACTTCTTCAACAGCTCAATTTCATTCAGAGACTTCAACATCTGAAAAAGGAATCTGGGCTAGTAACGAAAAACAAGAGAAGCCGATGCAAAGAAGTGACAGAAATCAAGAAGAATTCAGCCAAAATATACATTCAATGTCGTACAGCATGCAAAAGAGCCCTAGTGTTGTGTTAGTGAGTTCAGGTTCCGAAGATAACTTGGATAGTGATTGTAATCTTGGTAACAAAACAGTTTTTCCAAATTACAATGAAAAAGGTTTTAGTTTTAGTGGAAGTCTGCTATTGTCAGGTCAAGGTATTGTAAAACCCGAACAACAATCTATATTTGGTGGAGGAAAAACTTTGAAAGAGGGAGGACAGGTGAAAGTTAACTACTTAGACGATAATTCCCATGGTTCTCGAGAAAACTTACAAGACATAAGTGATGATAATAATGTTTCTGTAATACCTGATTTTAATTCAGATACCAGTAAATTGACTCCCGAAGAATGGATTACTGTAATTGAAGAAGTTTCTAGAAAAAGGGGTTGGAATGATGAAGATAAACGGTATATGATGACATCACGACTTAGGGGTTTAGCTAGTAAATGGTATCTTTCTAAAGGTATAAATTACAGAAAATGGGATAGTCTAAAAAACATGTTTATTCGCGCTTTTCCTACCCAAATAGAGTACTATACTTTATTAAAAAGAATGATGACAAGGCAAAAGGAAGAAGATGAAAGTATTTCTAACTATTTTCAACACAAGGTAGCTTTGCTCAATGCTTGTGAAATTTATGGTCGACGAGCAGTTTCCTGCATTATTTACGGTATTACTAATGATAAAATTCTACGTGAAGCTCGACGTCAAAATTTTGATAACATTGATAGTTTGTATTCATTTTTGTGTACTTGTAATTTTGCTTCGGAATCAAAAGATGATGAAGAAGACAAATATACGCTATCAAAAGTGGAAAAGCATTGTACAATGGAGGTATCACAATCCAAGACCAAATCAGTGAAAACTGAGATCATAAAAACTACAGGAGTGCAAATCAAGGCAGTGAAGGTTTCTAAGTCCGTTTATGGTAACCGATGTTTTCGCTGTGGTTCACCAAATCATTGGAAATCATCTTGCAAAAATTTACCTAAGCTATGTTGTTCTAAGTGTGGACGACGTAATGTAATGACAAAACATTGTGACTGTTAATGCACATCAGTATAAGCCACAAAGAATCAGGGAGTAGTTATTATCAATATTGGTCGTACTGTGCATCACCTCAGTCAAGGATCCGGTTAACACTTGAAAAGTGTTAATAAAATTCATTGCAGGTGCATGTTTTAGTTTGATGTGGAATATATAATTTTTATTTGATTGATTTTATAAAACTTTAATTACCTATTTGCATTTTCAAAAATCTATAAGGGGTTACCTTCAAATACCGTTGCTAGTAATTGAGCATTATAATCATAGATAATTTTTTTACATAATTGTTATATTTTGAGCTATGAAGCATGGAATTGCATTGAGTTTGCTAGTTGACCAAGATTTATTCAATCATTGTTTTATTTTATACAGGGTGTTGAAAAAAAGTAGTACCAAAATTTAGGAGTATTAAGAACTTGCCGAACAAACCAAACAGTCTATAGTAACACATTGTAGTCCAGAAGCCTAAAAATATGCTTTTTGCAATCTGAACGTAAAGAATTTTAAGATCTGAAGTAGTTAGTTTGAAGGTTGGAGCTTCGAGATCTGTCACGTAATCGTCCCCACGAGAATCGCCTCGACAGCTGCACTATTGGAAAGAGAACAATTTTCTGAGTATATTAAAAAAAGAAATTTTGCGGATTATCCATTAGTTTTCGAGAAAACGGCATTTAAAAATCAAAATTTTACATGCATTTTAGATAGGGAATTCAATAACACGAAAGTTCTATTGACGGTGCGTGCGTTCTGATTATAGTGTTAGCAGGCAGATGCGATTGTGACATAGTCGGGTGTACATCGGGTGTATTACGCAACATTATGCAATAATTTAAAAAAAAACGCAGAACTCGTTTTTAGGTTAGAATCTCGATTGCCTTGGTTGCGTTCGTCAAAACCGACGCTCCGCTCCGAGCGCTACGCGCCGTTTTGACAATCGCTGACTCGCTAAAAACATCCCCCTAGGTAGCACAAACTCGCCAAAGATGCAACTTGAAAGGGGTGAAACTCGTTAGCAACGCTCGATGTGTACCCTACGGTATCACAATCGCGTCTGACTGCCAACACTAAGACTATATCAGAACGCACGCACCATCAATAGAACTCAGGAGCGAATCAATTCCCTACGTAAAATGCATGTAAAATTTTGATTTTCAAATGCCGTTTTCTCGAAAACTACTGGATAATCCGTAGCAATGTGCGGTCTCAAAATGCTCAGAAAATTATTCTCTTTCTAATGGTAAAAAATCAAAGTGAAACGCGTGGGGACGATTAAGTGACAGTAACCGGAGCTTCAAATTATTAAATTATAATATGCTGTTTTTTGATAAATAATTCTAATTATGTATAAATTAATTTTAGTCACCTGTACAAGTAAGATTTTATATTACTTTGCCAGATGGCAATATGTTAAGTCAAAAACCAATTTTTACATGGTCTTGAGAATTGGTAAAAATTAGTTACGTCTCGGAAAACACAATAAAACATCAATACTTTATTGTTTCAAAGCCACACAATAAAAAATTAGTTTGAAGGCTTTTAGTAAGAAAGAAGCTGGTTAGATTAGCAGATCAACTAATTTGTTTTATTGTCTTGTAATTCCAAATTAAATAGTTATTAGTATGTTTTGTAAAACTCTCTTGATAGTTTGGTTGAATGCTATGTATTGACCAGTGGCGTAACCATGCAGCCATGAGCCTGTGTCCTGGGTCCCCAATTTTTTTTTAAATAGCAACCTCACACTTAACATTATATGATGTAGATAAAATATTTTATTTTTTTTGGTCTGATAGAACCGGGCCCTTGTTCGAACGAGCACATGGAACACCGCTAGTTACGCCACTGGTATTGACTACTAAAATTGATACTGCAGTTTTTCAATGTTCTGTATAAAACTACTTGACTTTTAAAAATACTTCTGCATTGTTAGGTATAACACAATTCTTTCATATTTTTTGTCACGCATCCATTTTATTTTTTATTCATTTTGCTCAAGTGATGATTATGTGGTATGCAGAATCGTAATCACATATTTTTTTAATATTGATCATTTCATTATGTTATTTCCCATAATTTGGAATATTTATTTTGTGGGTTCCTACCACGCTTAATTTTTTAAGTGTTAATTTGTTAAAGTGTTTAATAAAATAAGTATTTTACTTTTTAAAAATAGTAAAATAAATATTGATGTACATTTTTAAAATTTACCTTCACTTGTCCGCAATCTGCGAATCTTATCGTTAACTTTACGAATCGCAAACACTCGGTACTTGGATAGGATCCTGAATTTGCTGTACTTATAAGATAGGCTTACCTGTGGAAAGTGAGGGATACTGTAAATGTACAAAGGAAAGGGAAGAAAAGTTAAACTAAGTTAGCGTCACTATCAAAACTTTGAGTTCCAGAATAATAATAGAAATAACTGGAATAGATTAGAAGAGCTTTTAATATTATAAAGAATAACATCGCTAGGAGAAGATTGGATAGCAAGTAAATTATTAAAATTCTTTCGAATAAGTGCATACTGGTGGAAAATATTCTAACTTCCAGAAAAACATGGAACATTGGCCAGCCAAGTTCAGATAAATAGTGGAAAAATGCACAGAATGTAATGTTTTGTTACATCTAGCTTTTGTGAACTATAAAAAGACATTCATCGTCGAGCATCGCGCTAAACAACGCGAGAGTGCATTCAAGGGTTTATCAGCAAGATGAGTGATTTAAATATATTATGGAGTCACTATTAATTGCGATTATTAATCAGCATCTGTAAATGAGTCATTTGGGCAGTAGAGTTAAAATGCCCAGTGTATAGAAAATAATTATGGCCTGGTGCTTGACCGCTAAGTCAAGTTTTTTGGTTCGAGTCTGGGTGGAGTAAGGACTTTATTCTAACCGTCTTCTCAAAATATAGCATGTATACTTCCTGTAGTTTGAAGCTTACGTTAAACAGGAAGTGTGAATACATTTTCAATGTACATCACAGACCAAAGGGAAGGAGTAACAACACTTCTGTTAAGAGGAAAAACGGAAGTGATTTTTTAAGTGGTTGCACCTACTTTAATTAGTGTTTGGTATTCAAGTTAACTAATTTGTTGTTAAATATATTTCAGTTACACCAGCCTTTATTAACCATAACTAAAGTTTGCTAATGATAAAAACATCCTAGTTTAGTACAAATGTACACGAGTTACAAAATTCTAACTCATTGCAAGTCTACATGTTACTAATGCTCGTACTTATAGTCACGGATCAATCCGAGACTCAAAATGATCCTAGAATTTACCAATGAGATTACTGGAATTTAGACCGTATCGTAGCAACAGCTGTTATTTCGAGAATTGATCTCGGTTCAATCCATGACTATACAACGAACAGAGAGTTAGCTAGAACCTTTGTCCAGGAGTAATCAGACAAAAAGAAGATGTTTATTTGTGTAGATCGGTAAAATTAAGATGGTAGTACCTACCTATTCAAATAGGGACAGTATTCATTGTGTATTCATATTTAGTATTCGACAGTACCGCTCTTGTCAGTAAAATCTTTGCGCACCTCAAACAAGCAAAAACAGCTGTTAGCTGTCTCCTTATTTCCATAAGGTATTTAGGCATTTAGTACTCCAAAAATGTTGCCAACATATTATGAGGGAGACACACTCGAAATAGCCAGGTGTTCTTGGTCGGGAATCGAACCCATGACTGCGACATAGCAATCAAGCATTTTAATTGCTAGCCTACGACCGCGCTTTCAAGACGTGTGCATATAGTACAAAATTTGTTTATTTATGTTTGCTTTACTATAAGCATTTAAAGATGATTCTTCTGAATCATGATGGTTCGCTGGTCTACCGCGAATGGTTTAATGCTCAATCCTTCCAAAACTATCGGCCTTTGTGTAGGCAGTTCCTATGATCGCGCAATGGCTAACGATTTAAAAGATACTGACATCCTTCTCAACAACAGCGTAATTGATGTCAGCACAAAGACAAGAAACCTTGGAGTAATATGGGGATTGTGGTCTTACATTCGAAGATCATGTCAATAAGATTTGTAGTACCGGCTATCACAAGCTCAAGTCTGCATAGATACAAGCACATGCTCCCACCTGTGATCAAATAGAACCTAGTTCTAAGTCTGGTACTGTGCGATGTGAACTACATCTCCACAGTGTATTACGGCTTTCTAGCAGGTTACCTAAGGAAGAAATTACAAGTCCTTCAAAATGCTTGCATTCGCTATGCTTACAACATTGATCGCCACGATCACATCACACCTACCTACAACTCGTTGGGTATACTGAAAATTGAATCTCGTTGCGAATTACAATTTGCTTTATTATTATATAGCGTGTACCATTCTGGTCGACCAAGTTATCTAAAAGATTTCCTTAACCGAAGATCCGAACGACATAATTTGAACCTCCGCGAAATACTATCGGTGCCTACACATAGCACTACTAAATTCGAAGGATGCTTCCAATACAGAGAATACTGTACTTTCAATAAATACTCGGACCTATATCTGCATAATTAAACGAAGCCTGTATTCAAAACTCAAGTCAAAGAACGACTGCTTGCCGCGCAAATGGAACAATTTCCGTAGGCATTGGTTGAAAATCAGCATGCTGAACCAGTGTCATTTTGAACTTCTTGTAATATCTAATTTTTGTTTAATAAACATTATTATTATTATTAAAACCGATAACGATGATCCATCGTTTTTCATAGTTTTTCAATTTCGCCATTGTAACCTTAGAATAATTAATCCATGGTAGTATTATGTCAGAAATTTCCATAAAACATGGAGCTTTTTATTTATGCCAGAAGTTTTCAAAACCAACGAGTACCAAAAGTAGACGTTTTTAAATTTTAATAATTCGAAAGCAAAAGAGATACAAACGAAAATGGAAGATGCACAAATGATTTGCCCATTTAGACCATTTTAGATGAAAAATTTGAAATTAGTTGGAAACAATCATGTTTCCTGTCTCTGCTGATGTTTTAACTAACTTAAAAACAAAAGAGGTGCAGACAAAAAACTTGTTTTAGAGTTTTGCTAGTTATTTTGTATTTTTTGTTAATGGGCGTGTTTTTAAACTACTCGAGCAGCTGTTCGAGTACTCAAACAAAAAAAGTGCTTTTTTAAACTACTCCATCTACTGTCATGGGTCGTTTTAAAACTCCCCCGCTCTGCTGGAACGCATTACTCGAGCAAGTTTTCATCCACCGGATCGTAATGCACCTGTTCTAAGCAGTTCTAACCTGCTCAAATTTGGTTCAAGCAACCGGTACAGTTTAAAAACACACCCATTATATGGTGATCTTTCGTACCAGTCCTACATAAATGTTTTTGTTCCCTTCTGGATTGACAAGATTGGCTGTAGGCGTACAGATTTCAAGCCAAAAAGTTGCCTGTCAGAAAATTGCAATCAAGAGGTTTTTGATAATTGTTGATATCAAGAAATTTTACACAGGCGCTGATGAAGATCTTTGCCAAAGCATGATAGAATTGTCGGAATGACTGGATTCATCATAGTCAACTGTAAAATAACACCGCTAACAAATTAGGGAGGATCTACAATACACACGAAATAGGGATCTTGTATAAATTTAAGAAAGATTCGGTAGGAGATTCAAGATTTTAACTGAAAAATTGTATCTCATCAGCTCATTCGACTTGGGGCATTATATTTTATAAAAGGTAGGTACTACATAATAATTAGATAACTGGTAATAATTTAGTTACCAAGCAACTATTTTGAGCATTAGTCAATAAAATAATGTTTCACAATGAAGTAAGGAGGTACAAAATGTAAAAATAGCTATTTATAGCTGCTAGTGCAAAACACGAACATTAACTCATCGTGTTTTGCATATTTGCTTTGTTTCGCTAACCAAATCTGATATAATAGTTATTAATTATAAAGGGGATTAGCAAGCCTCTAATCCACGCAAAAAAATTGGCACTCGAGGCGCAGCCGAGAGCTGTTCAAACGATTGATTCTGCACGCTACTATTAACAATTAACTAGATTACAGCAAGAGATTCAAAAAAAGCTGCCAGAATTGATTAATAGGAAAGATATTGTATTCCATCATGACAACGCCGAACCTCACGTATCTTTGGTGGCCCGAGAAAAACTGGAAGAGCTTGCCTGGGAAGTTTTGATGCATCCACCGTATAGCCCAAACCTTGCACCATCAGATTATCATTTGTTTCGGTCTCTTCAGAATTCCCTTAATGATGTAAAGTTGGCTTTTAAAGAAGCCTGTGAAAACCACTTGGTTAAGTTTTTTACCAATAAACCACAGAAGTTTTACAGTGATGGAATAATGGTTTTTCCCGAAAAGTGGCAAAAGGTTTCCGAACAAAATGGAGCATATTTAGTTTAAATATAGAATTTCGAAACATAAAAATTTAGTGTTTGAAAAACTATCTAATTTGGTCGGGAACTTTTTAGCACACCTAATATGTAGATGGCAAGCCAATAACTGGACTATAAGGCTTTACTGTGCTAACGACTTCAAGATTACTCCAGAGATTTTTCATCATTACATATGAACTGACCGAAACATTATGTATAAAATATATGTATGTTGCTAAACCTTCCAGAACTACCTCATTGATTTTATAGATTGCACTACTGAAAAATCCACTTTTTTACTTTTTAGACTTATCAAAAAAGGTTGTTTTGATAATATGTTACAGTTTGAATTATTGTTATTTTTCAATATCTTTATTAATTAATTACATTATGCATTTGATTTTCGAAAGTGCAAAATTTAGCGTACATACCCTAAAATGCTCTGCTATCGGTCTAAAAAGTGACACCTTAGTTTCTCAAATGATTAGTATCATAATAATTATAATTAGAGCTGGGATTTTATGCATTTTGCATATTCTTTAATATTGATATTCCAACAGAGTCGTTTTGAAATCTGGACGAATTAGGAAAAAGCGAATCCGAAAAAGCGCCCCTCAAAATGCATATTTTGCATATTTTCAATGTTTGGTGCATATTTCAGCAAATAATGCATATTTGTGCATATTTAGGCCACTTTTGAAGTTTTTAGGAGAATGTTTATAGAGAAAATAAAAAATTTTATTATTTAATTTGTCAATTTAAGCAATTATTTTAAAAATAGTCGTGCGTTCTGCTTACAACTTCAATTTTGAAATATGCACTCTAGAAATTTAATGTTTTTCTTCATTGTAAATATTTGGGTAGCCTTTTGGTTTAGTTAGAATGATAGTAAATTTTTGCCAAGTTTCATAATATGTTGTTAGTCTATGATGTATTTGATTTAAATTAGCTATACTAATTAAAAAAAATTAATTTAAAGTCAAATACATCGGAGAAAATGAGACTTTAAAGAAAAAATGTCATATATTTTGGGCTATTTTCGATTAATTTTCGTAGCATTAATTGGACAAGAACGACGCTTTATGCTTATATATTAGGTATTACATATTTAAAATACATTACCTATAAAAATTTAAAAAAAAATTTATTATTATGCATATCAATGCATATTTTATCAATATTAGTGCATATTTTAGAGAAATTTGATGCATATATATGCGCATATTTTCAAGTATTTTTGTGCATATAAATCCCAGCTCTAATTATAATATACCATTCTCTTCAAACGTCAAAAAACTTGACTTCGTGTCATTCATTTATTAAACTTCAAGATTCACTTTTTGATCAACTCAATTGTTTTACTTTATCTCCCGTGACTGATGTTTAGTTCAACAAAAATGAAAAACTATGTTAATTAAATATATATTTTCTTTATCAGGTCTATCTTAGCCTGATCAAAATGTAAAGCACTTGTATTTTTGGAAAAATGGGTTGTTGTTTTTGTAATTGTTGGTTTACAGAAAGAAATGCAAGTTTGAGCTGTTGGAGCATTGATGGATATTTTTCACCTTCGTTGCGACTCTGATTGCATATATAGTCAAATAAATTAAAATGTCTGAAAAATCTATTATACTAATGGCATTGATCAATAAATAAAAAATTTATCTATGATTGAAGTATTATTTGATTAATTAAGAAGGTGATAGAAATAAAAGAAGAAGAAATAGCCGAAGTTTGAAAGTTTTGATTATTAAGTAATGCAGTATTATATCATTAGAGGATGGTTATTTAAGACTTTAATTATAAATTAAAATTTGCATTACGAAGTAAAAGTTGAAGGGAACATTGAATCAGGTTGTACGTGTTGTGATAAATGGCTAGTCCTACTTTTAATTTGAACAAAATAAATAAATTTTGAACAAACAAAATAAATAACAAAAACAAAAAATAACAAAAACAAAATAAATTTTACAATTTTACATTGGCGAACATTTTAGACAATTAAATTGAATAGCTTGAATAATTGACTATTCTAAACTCAAATATTGCAATCTAAATAAAGATACACTTGTTTATAATGCATACTTGACAAAACGATAATGTGAATATTTTATATGTAATATAAGAAACATCACGAAAAATCAATTAATTTATTGATAATTTGTGCATGGGAGGCAAAGTACCTAGAGATGAGATTAAATAAAAAATCATGTTCTATTAAAATCTAGAGATTTATTTTTAATATTCATTTGTCGATGTGCTACAACATTTGCTTTATTTTATAAAATATAACAGGTTGCAGTTCAAAATAAGAACATAAAAAGGATGGAAATCAGTCTAAGTACTTGACTAATGATTACTGATAGGTACTTAAAATTATTCATAATAATAATTACATAATATGTAATGTTCATGGCAGTTTTAACCACAATAAATAATATGGCAATTGTCAACGTAACATACACTATTATACATTGTTAAAAGTTATTTATAAAACAACATTATATAAAAAAGAAAAAATAGCTGTTATAAAATTGCCCAATAATAGCAAACTTAGGTATTATTTATACAAGAAATATTTTATGTACGAATTTTTGCTGCATTTCTTGTGCATTTTTCTTACTTCATTCGATAAACAACGGATAAAATGCTAAACGAAATTTTTATTTATGTATTATTTTGATACATTGATAAAAGTTTGCAATCATATAGATAATAGAATAATCAAATAGTAACAAAAATTTATATAAAAAATTAACGTGAGTATTATGGGTATCGCTTTGCGATATCACTAACAACGAATTCTAAGTCTTTCAGTCTGTATGTTAGTTACCTTTAACATTTTTTTACTTACACTAACTTATAAAAATTACATAATTACAAAATTAGGTTTTTAAAATATATAAAAAATGCCTCACGAGTAAGAAAAAATACGATATGTATATGAGATATCTAAAAAGCGAGTTTAATAAAGATACAAAAGGAAATACAGTGATCAAGTACAAATTTTTAGAATATCTTTCAATATCTAAATATTTTCAAACAAATGTGCACATTTTCTAGCCAATTGTTATTATTTATTTTTATTGATCAATTAAGTTTTCAATAAAGTAGGCACGTTGTTCACACTTATTTTCGCACACTATTTTTTATATTAATTTATCATCACTAACTTTTTTTAATTTAAATATAGCCTCACAAGAATGTTTCAATTGGCAGTAGTTGCTAGCGATATTAACAAATTAGCACAATTTCTAAAATACGGCAGTTATTGTCTATATCCACTTCGAGACTGCCTCTATGATTCTAAATATCAGTTTGTATAATGATCAAATGAGCCCAGGTACTCGAGTGCAGCCCTATAGCAGAACTGATACTGATCCTAAAATGAAAAGCATTTAATTAGTGCATTATTTATTATGTAATCTTTCAATTATTAATTTACCTCTGTTTGCACCATTGCAGGTCGTTGCGTTCTGAGAATTCTAACTGTTTGGAAAACATCTACCACACCTTCATATTGCATTCTCTCCAGAACAATGCTCAAAGTAATAAATACTCCTGTTCTACCAACACCCGCACTAAAATTGTTAAAATGTAACTATGCAAAAAATTCAAAAGTTAAAAAACTTACCTGCAGTGCACAGTGATCGGCCCATCTTGACCAAATTGCTCTTTCGTCTTATGTACTTGTCCAATAAAGTCGATAAAACCGTCACCCGATTTAGGCACTCCTTGTTCGGGCCAATCGGTAAATTGGAATTGACGGACTGTCCTCGAAGAACCATCTCTAGCATCTGTTACTTTAAACTCGCGCAAAATATACTGAGGCATGTTATATTCGGCAATTGGATCTACTACAAAACATTGATACCTTACAGATCTGTCGCTTGGCCAGTACTGATGACATTTTTCCTAAAAAATTTATAATCGTGAAGCATTTCGACGGAAAAAGTATTTTGCCACTTACCCTTCCCATTTCCTTCAATTTTGTTAACATCACAACTATGGTGGAATTGTGCTCCCAAAGCATTCTCCAAAAATCGTCAACTGTATCAGGAAGCGAACCTTGTGTGGCAATGTAAGCTTTACGGTAACGATATCCATCGACAAAACTAGCATTGATATAATCGGATCCATCTACACTTCTTAAAGATGTCAAGCACACCCGAGTACTTTCATAAGGTAAAATATGAACCAATCGATTTTTGTGCTTATTGCAAGGCAAATTTGCGGAAACAAATCTTGTAGAATCAACTTTAATATTGCTCAACTTCTTGAATTCAAGTTCCATTCCTGTTATATTTTCTCCAATTTCAGGCTGCATTAACTTTTGAATATGAGAATGTAGATTTCTAGCAGGGACTTCAGTAGCGCCACAAATCACAGCCTCTAATAGGGTATCATGAATAAATATGTATTGATCTTCAGTCTGCACCATGTAATTACGTTGGGCACGTAAACAAGTCACATGACCGTAAATGTCAATATATTTTTCATGTTTCATTCTTTCCAACATGGAATCAATTACGATAAAGCAGCCTACAAAAGAAAACGTAAAAGTTTAAATAAGCATATAACAAAATCAGAAAAATTATAAGACACTTACCTGTACGTCCAACGCCAGCAGAACAATGAACTACAATGGGGCCAGCATTCACGGGATTCATATTTTGAACTCGTCGTAAAAATTGTAAAAATGGTGCCGGGTGATCGGGAACTCCATGATCTGGCCAAGCAGTGAATTGTAATTGTTTAATTTCTCTACGTTCACTATGACCTTGTCTATGAATTTGGAATGTACGAATACAATATGTTGCTAACTCTTGAACATCCGTAATTGAAACGGTCATACTGCCATAAGTATCCGAGCCTCTGGTTGGCCAATATTGATCACATTTAATTCTGGTTCGCTCTTCTAGCTTAGTCATCATAACTATGGTGGCAGTATGTAACTCCCAACACATCCTCCAAAAATCGCCAAACGTCTCTTGCAACGGACCTTGAGTTGCAACATACGCATTATGTTTTCTATAGCCGTCACAGTAATTAGAATTGATATAATCGGTTCCAAGAATTCCCTCTTCGGGCTTCAAGATAACTCGACTGTGATCGTAAGCTATAACATTTGCGTAACGATTCTTTGGTTTGTTAATTTCCATATTC
Organism: Cantharis rufa; assembly: GCA_947369205.1. NCBI lineage: Eukaryota > Metazoa > Arthropoda > Insecta > Coleoptera > Cantharidae > Cantharis > Cantharis rufa. Next base: position 37,614,647 of record OX376303.1, read on the forward strand.
GAGTGTTCCCAAGTGAATTGTTGTCCAGGTTCTATACTTTCATATTCTTGAGAAAATTTAATATTGTCATTCATTTTTAACCTATCTATATGATTCGAAAGTTCTGTAATAGGTATGGGCGGATGAGAAATCATTCCAGGAGTTTGGAAATTCAGTCGACGCATCTCAACGGGATCGCTTGGTGCCGAGCTATTATTTAAATCGGCTGCAATGAGTGGTCGTGTAACGGCCGCTTGGTCAGGAGTTTTACATGGTTGGCGTCGTTTTTTGATAATGAATAATATGACCAATATAAACGAAAGCAACAGGGCGGCGATTATAGGACCAATCACCCAAAGTACACCTGCTTCTTTATGCTGCGAACTTACTTTGACGTCGTTTTCTGTAGGCACGTTTGGATTAGGTCTTAAGGGCGGATCTCCAGGCGGTACACCCGGCATATCCAAAGATAATGATTTAGAAAATGGACTACTAGTGTACAAATCTTGTTGAGGAGTGTCCACCACAGCACGAACGAATATTCTATATTTGCTACCTACTTCTAATTTTCGATTCTTAAATCCATCGTATTCTTCACCGGTGCCTAAATGAAATGTATATGGAATGTTTCTCTGTGGAAACTTTGCGGCAATATAGGCCGCATTAGGATCGTTAGGATTTTTCTTTTGATTGTCAATAATTGCGTCTGTAAGAAATTCATCAGGGTTTCGATTTATATTATCTTTATCTTCGGGGACAGATATTAAATAATAATGACTAATTGGGCCATATTCTTCCGATGCTTGTGGTAATATGACATGTATTTCTTCATGGTTAACTACTCCATAAAAATCGGGTTTAACCATGGGTTTAGGTGCAGCCATTTGGGTGGTAACGGTAATCTTCGTGGGCGGACGATATGAATAGTCGGTAGGTATGGCACTGACATTAACGTTATAAGTGGTAAATGGTGATAATTTGTTTATGGTATGTAATCTTATATTTTGTTTAATAGGTATTTCTACTTTATCAAAAGTAGCAGTTTGAGTGATTCCTTGAGCATCGACAAATTCTTTAATAGCATCAAAGGAAATTTTGTAATGAATTGGATTTAAATGAATTGGCGGAGACCACGATAAAGTCATGGAATGCGTGGTAACATCAAAAGCTCTTAAATGTAAAGGAACATCTTCAGGTTTTACTTTGACCGTAACCTTTTCGGATAATCGTCCAAGTCCATTTTTATTTAATTTTGCAGCTACCGCTATGGCATATTGAGCAAATTTTTCTAAATTAATTAAATCGGCCGATTCTGTCAAACCGACATCCTTATGCTGCCATTCGTCTAAATCTTCAACAGCCGTCATTGTGTAAAATATTTGATAACCGATAACTTTTCCACGAGAAGGTACAGATTCCCACCAAACTTCAACACTGGAATCGGAAGTGGCCACAGCTCTAACAGACATAGGTGCTCTTCCGATATCTCTTTCAGTTTGTATTGATTCTTTTTCACTAAATGGTCCCATTCCTTGGCTAGTGTAAGCTCTGATATGAAAAACGTACTCTGTATTTTCTTCTAGATTTGTAAAAACCGCCTTTTTATTCGTCACATTACGCTCCACTATGTTATTATGATCGGACTTTTTATGAAACTGTATATCGTATTTAGTTATTTGTCCATTACGATGTTCTCGACTTGGAGGATCCCAAGTAATGCACACTACATCCGGAGTTTGAAAATGATAACTTATATTTGTAGGTGGTCCAGTAGGAGGTCCTTCTGGTGTGTGCATGTACTTGATTGCCTCCTGACCTATACCGATATGATTTTGACCTGCAACTCGAAATTCATATTCTACACCTCTTTCTAATTCAGTGATTCTGTAATTCGTGGTCTGTACACCTATAATAGAAAATATGTCAATTTTACATTAAATATTATTTTATATCAAAATATAAAAAAATACCTTTAAGTATGACTTCCTTCAGCATTTGCTCTTTTACACCAAAACGAAGTCGGTAGCCTTGTAATTCGCCGTACGTTTGCGTAGGTCTGGACCATTCCAATTCAATTGTTACCGTTGGTTCTCGTTCAATTACCCTGAAGAAAAAACATAAAAAAACTTAGTTAACAAGGAGCACGAATGAATTAACAAGATTCCACAGATATTCTATGTTGATGGTGGCAAACCTATGATCCGCGAGTCAGATACTGACCCCAGAAGGCTTTTTAAATGACCCAAGTGTTGATTTTTATGAACTTATTTTTTGCAAAAAGCCTATTTTTAAGCTTCCGGACAGTAATGTGTTAATGGAGAATATTTCATAATATTGTCGTGTTCCAAAATCCTCCATTAGATTTTAATAATTTTATGTAAATTAAATATTAATTTATGATTTTTATTTCTATTGTAAAACATTTAAAACATAAGACCATAGACTTAGAAGGAGTCAGAAGACTTTGAAGATTCCTTCGAGACCAATTATTCTAAATTTTGATTGAGATTTATTTTGAGTTTTGATATTATTTTGCAAATAAAGTGATTTTGATTTCTAAATAAGTGATTTTAATTATTTTACTTTATCATACAAAGTCTGAGAAAGTATTGTAATCGTGCAGAAAAAAAGTTGAGATTTTGATGAATTTAAACATTTTGGGGTCCCAGAAGCGGAAAATCATCACTTCCAAAAAATCTCTGTATGTATGTATGCAGGTATGTATGTGGTCAAATTTTGTATGCGCTCTACCTCAAAAAGTAATAGAAATTTTTTAACAAAACTTTGTATTTAGTACACGAATATTGAAACTTAGAGCTGATTAGATTTTGGTTAAAATTGGTACACGGAAACGCAAAAAAATAATATTTTGTAAAATAAAAAATTATTTTTTTCTTATTTTTAAAATTTAAAAATTTTAAAACACGAGGGGGGGGAATTTTTTTCTCAGTTTTTCGATATCTCGCGCCGTTGTTGAGTTATTGCTAATTCAAAAAATTTTCGAATTAAAATATTTATTTTAAAAGTTTCAATGCAAAAAAAATTTTCTGTTTCAATGCAGGTAATATGAAAAATTGTATGTGCGACGCGGGGTGAAACGCGATTTCAGACGAGGGTGATGCCAGCCCTCGCTTCACTCGGGCAGGCAAATTTCACCCTCGTCTGAAATCACTTTGTTTCACCCCTTGCCAAACAATATACTATTTTAAAAACTTTTTTAAATTTATTATTATTTAAAAGTATGATAAAGTTATGGGCATGGCCACATCCGATTTTTTTTATTTTGAATCACAATGATTTTTGGTCCCATATTTGGCCATAATTGAATGTATTTTAGGATGAAATTGAGTTGTTTGATGATTGATTTTGAATGATTATTTGGAGATAAAAAATGAGTTAAATTGAAAGATTCAAAATTATAATTAATTCGGATGGTAGAAATTATAAAATTAAAATCAAGGCAGAGCATAAAATTTAAAATAAAATATGGAATTGGAATTACAAAATTTTGAATTGATTTACCAAATTTGAATGCGGGAAATTGGAATAATTTATTATTTTAAATTTGCTATCAAATTACATAGAAATTATATTAAGCTGTAATTTTGTATTAAAAAAATTCAAAAATGATTCTCCAAAAAAACTACAGTACAGTAGAATCCGAATAGTACGACTTCGTTTATAACGACCGACCGCTTTTAACGATGGAAGTGCAACCTCAAGTTTGGTTTTCATATAACGTTTTCAAATACAGTTTCAAACCGTTTTGTGCGTCGACGGTTAGTATGACGTAATATCGCCGGTCTCTTGACCGTCGCTATAACCGGATTCTACTGTATAATCAAAAATTATTGCTCATATAAAATTAAATTAAAATTCAAATAAATCTTATAAAAGAAAAAGTTAAATTAATAAAAAGATAATTATTCCGATCTGGTATCAAAATTGATTTTACTTTTCTTTAATTTTTAATTTTTAATATTATACATTTTGCCATTTAAATTATTTTGAATTATGATTTCAATCTTCCAATCAATGTTGATTATTTCTCATCTGCAAGAATTTAACCACTGCTTCCATTTACTAATGTTTCAAAATTACACCAATTAATTTTAAATCCCATCAAATAAATTTCTCACACACAAAAATTACTCTATTTGTAAATGATTGAATTTTATCAAAAATCTCGAATACGTCAAATTTATTCGTCTGCTATGTCGGCCATACTTGGGTAAAAGATTTCCTTTTCTCTACTGGTTGTCGCAAAGTCCATTAACTTGCAGCAAATATAAAACTTCACAAATAATTTAAAACAAAATCAAAGTTAACAAAAATAAAAATTGAGAAAATTCATGACAATATGTATTTTTCTTTATTCATTATTTTCTGGGCATGGTGTCACTTGGTGCGGTAATTCATGGTGTCATCCTATCGATATCATTTTTTTGAAGTTGACCTTTATTTTTTTACGTTTTATTTGCGAAAGTAAAAGTTGTAAAACAAAAAAGAAACCTAAACCTTTTGAGAGGATTTTAAAAGTGAGAAAAAAAAAAAAGGGGTTGACTATCAAATTTTCGGTGTTTACAAATTGTTGGTATCCTTTTTACCACACTCTTTCTCTTTTTCAAGTGACGCCCTTGACTTAGAGATTCATAAGGTAGTATTAAAAAAGATGGACAAAATTTGATCCACTACTCGAAAAAGTTTGCCATCACCGTCCTATGTAGTAGCAAAGAAATGTGTTTTGAAGTAATAAGAAATTTGAAACAATATACTTGAGAGTTAATGCTGGCCGATTCGGAACGCCTCCTGGTGTTTTAACACTGACTGGTGCACTTCGATCTCCATCCCCTTTTCTCGTAAGAGCGGCGACTTGAATGGTGTATTTCGTATCTGGTTGTAATCCACTAACATTTAATTCCAAAAGGGAATCTTCTAAAACGTCAAATCTCATTGGTTCGTTGAGCAGGCTTCCCTAAAAATAAATTTTACTTGACATAACGGATTAATTTAATTTGTAACGTTTAAAACCTCTTCTTTAGTTTCCTGTACATGAATATGATATCCACGAATAATACCATTACGATCCTTTGCGAGTGGGGGTTTCCAGTTTACTTTGATGGTGGTGGAATTGATTGGCGTTACCTTCACATCTTGTGGATCGCCAGGCACTACAAAGTTTTATTAAAATTAATACATTTCTTAGCAAACTTCTAAAATCTTAATTTGAGTAACATGCAAGCAATTAATGTGTTAAATTCTTATTTGAAAAAATCACACGCTAGTTTTTCAACTACTTAATATGTATGTCTTGTCGATTAGACATTTGAATACCAACACATGAAATATATTCGTTGAATATTTACCTCATCCAAATAATTGTAGAACATGTAAATAGCTATTTTTATTGTAACTGATAATAATATGCATACTTAAATTTACTAAAACTTGAAATAATAAGGTTCCGGCGAGCTATATAGGTAGGTAAAATAAAATAACTATTTCATAATAATATTATTCTGCACATTTGGTTATAACAAGTTTTGAATAATTTATGTAAGTTCCAAATGCAGAATAATAATGTTGTAAATAAAGCATACATTTATCTAGAAAAAAAACACTAAGGCCACTACTAGCACACGACAAAGAGTAAATACTCACTTCGAATGGCTGCGGACCATGTCAAGGCAAAAAAAGTCAGAAAAAATAGTATTGTAAAAGTGTACATGTCTATTGTAAAATAGGCATACAAAAATATAAACACCTGATTACAAAAAAACTCGATTTTTCCTGTGTTGCAAAAATTCAACGACGAAAAAATCTTAAAATGTAAGTACTCACACACATGTACTGATTTCAAAAATTGTGTCAAAAATCGCAAAAAATTCTCTTGCAAAAATGGCCTTTATTTTAAAACTTCGTTTATAGGTAATGCAAAAATGTGTAAAAATGTGTCGTCATTTTGTGTACTACTCTTGCTTCTGGCACCTTCATTCACTCTTACACACAAATCTACCTACCATAAAAATACCTTTAGTAATAAATTATATCAGATACAGATTACCTTTAGTAAGCAGAAAATATCAAAATCAGCATGCCCAATAATAAAAATTATTTCAATTTATCACACATTATAATATTATATAATCATTTCTAAACTCTAAACACGCAAAATTTGTGTGCTATCTTCCGATAAAAGTCACGGAAATCAAATTAATGATCATAAAAATTGCAGTAGTCAGGATGACACATATAATTATAATAAATGAGAATTATATCACCTCTTATTCAAATCGCCCAAAGTGTTTTTTCAGTTATTACTATTTTTTTAGCTTCTTAAATATGCAAGTGACAATTTTTGAAAAAAAGTATCTAAGTTAAATATTTCTTTCAAAACCGAGAGAAAAAAAAATTAATATCACAAAAGCACATTGAACAATTTTTCTAAAGAAAGATTCAATATACAATTATTAAAATTTTATGTTTTGTTTTCATCGAAACTTTAATAACTTGAAATGGCATCAAATGAGAGATTTTAAATTTGCTGTAATTTGAAACTAAAAATTCCTATTCTAGAAATTAGAAACGAGTTATAAAGGTGCAATTTTTAATTTAAAATATAACTTTTTACAATAATTTATTTTTAAAATTATATATATTATTAATATTTTGAAAAGAGAAGTTTGTCTTAATTTGGCGAATTAGAGATATATACTTCTAATCTACCGAATTAAAATTATATTGCTTTGTTATGCAAAATTAAATACATAAATTTTAAATGTATTTTATTAATCTATTATTTTTAATAAATAATAATTATTGAAAACATACCATATTTATTTTAAAAATAAAATTATTATTTAAAATAAAATTTGCGAGGAAATTATACACAAATTATGCGTCGTCAGGATAAAAGTGTCTAATTAAAATATTATGCTAGGGAGATAGAATGAGGGGCAAATAAAAATAAGACTGGTTTACTTTCCGAAAGACTAGACTAGAAAATAAAGTGTTATTTACTTTGCTAAATTTTAATTATAAAAGTTGAGACATAGTTTTAATAAATGGGAATTATACCACCTCCTCTCCAAATAAGTCGAGTTGTGATTTTTAAAACATAAAAATGTTTAGAATTTTTTTTGGGTATAAGAAATTCGTGCAGTTCAATGAAAATAAACAATCGTATATGATACAAAAAAAAGCTAAAAAAAAAGTATTTGTTTGATTGCAAATCAGTTTGTCTTTAGTTTGCTATAAAGGTACATTTATTGGGAAAGGAACTATTATGAAAAACGGATTTTAATCTTCTAAATAATTCAGTGTTAGCGAGCGAGCGTTAACCCAATTGTGTCTAATTTTAGAAAATTTTTGCTATGCTGATTAGAGTAATCCATTGAGCAACTCTGCAATTTCAACTTTTAAGGTTTTTATTTTTACCGAGTTTTTGTTTTCAAACTTGGGGAAATTTAATTGATCAATTTTAAAATATTAAGTATATAATAGTATGACCCATTGAGGATAAATTAAAATTAAATAAAACACTTTTCTCAATTAAAATATTTATTTATATATGGACTACTTACTATACTTCTATGGAAACTTTTATAAATATTTTATAGGAATATGTTGAAAAAAACGAATAGTCGAAACTAGTCCATAAAGTATATAAATAAATATTTTAATTGAAGAAAGTGCTCTATTTAATTTCAATTTAAAAATAATATATTTGTTATTAAAAATTAATAATCAATAATTATTAATTTAATCGTTTAAATATGTAATTATTTTTTGACCTTAATCTTAAAACTTGATACAGTTTAAGGGGTAAATTAAATTTGTTCATTTTATCACCAAAAGAAATTAATTATCCATATTTTATCATCAATAGGTTTTAATGATGCAACTCATTACTTCTAAAAATATTCCATTTTGTGCTTTGACTAACAGTGAAATTAATTAATATTAAGTGGTCATTAAGACCACTCTCAAAAAGATATATTTCCATATTGTATTAATGGCTTTTACGGTGCAATATATAATTCCTTTTAAAATACTCCATTAAAAATAAAACTATAAACTAAGTATGCCGGTTTTCATAAAAAAACCCAAATTTACAACAAGATTTTTGTATATAAATACATTTAACATATTGTCTATTAGATATGTATATTTTTAAACAAAACAATACCTGTTTACTGTAATATTTTATTAAACTTTTTTCGACTACTTTCGAGAGAATTTTATTTACTTTTCATTATTGCAAAATAGGCGAAGAGGTCGGTATATAAGAACACTGCCGAGAAAAACGCAAAAATTATTTTATATGCATTTTTCAATTTAATTGAAAAAAATTCTATATTATGTTATACTTATCAACAATATGCTCAATTGATAAATTTGAAGTTTTTCTGTAATTTTGTATTGGACACCACCACATATTTAAATGCAAATAAAATTTTTATCAAGCACAAAACGTAATTGATCAAAATGATAAAAATTGCAAATAAAAGATTTAAAAATATATACCTATTATAGTTTGTTAGATGTAGGTATATTCAAAAATAATGGCACTATGAGCTGAAGTTCTTTTAGTGAAAAACTCTGTTTAAATCATTAAAAACCAGTTGCGTCACTTAAAAACTCATTTAGAAGTTTTAATTGGGGATTATTCAATTTCCTATTGAATAAAAATAAGGATTTTAGAGCTGCAATATTGTATGCAATTAAAGTATTAAACGATAAGATCTTGATTATAAATATGTACATAAATACTTGCTTAGTCTAAAAATAAATAGGTAAGTCAAAGTATATAACTTATACATAGGTAGTTCATGCATAGATACAAAAAGTAATATCTACATAAATACTACAAGTGTACGTATTGGTATTCAAATGTGTTGCCATGATGATTATACCAAAACTTCTGAAATAATTTTTACATCCTTACTAAGTAATAAAATATTTAAACCACCATCAATTACTAACAAGTAGTAGATATTATTAAAATATTATATCCAGGTAACTATTTAACTTTTGATTTTTTTAGAGCACACCCAAGTTATTGTAAGTGTTTTCAAAGTGCAACCAAATGAATATTGTTAATTTATATTTCTCAAACATACATCCACACACAAATTGTGCAAGTGTATTTATTCACACACAGTGAGATGTATAAAAATGTGCCATTTATATAGTAATATATTAATAGTGCGCCATGTCATCCTACTGTGAGTGGTGCTGCCTAGCGAGCCTTCATGAATAGGGTAAAAGGATACGAAACATACCAACTACCAATAAATAATGATAAACTGATTAGATTTACAATTTCAAATATGCAGTGTAGTATAAATCGAGATTTCAAGTCGAAACTTAAAATAATAAATTTACAATACACTGCAACTCGTAAGCGCGAAATAATTATTATAAAGATATTGAAGTTGGCAGTTTTCTTTATGGAAATGGTTAAAATTAGACAAGTCATGCTAGGAATAATAATCTAGTATAAGTACAAAAATTAGGTGCACAAAGTAACTTAAAAATAAATATAAAAATTGTGCCGATTCTGATTCAAAAAATGGTGCCATTGCAATGCAACTTTGTGCCAGTGAGATTTAATAAGCAATCATTACATGTGAACGTGAGTAGCTAAACAGTACAACAATAACTAAAGAAAATAAGATACAGTTACTATAAAATTTTGAAATACCGATTACAAAAACAGTCACAAAAATTAAAAGATGAAAAAACCTCTAAGACCAATCTCCTGCAAATGCTTTCATAGACAAAAGAACGAATTAAACATTTTACAAAAATACAAACTGCATTTCAAAAAAAAAACTATATCAAAAACACCTGGACCCATAGCTGAAAAAAGTGTTGGAGTTAAAAAAGTGCTGTAAAAAGGAAAAAAATGAGCCAGCTTCAAAAATCCTCCAAGGGCAGGCTGCAATGGTAAAAAAAACCGTTTAAGTGGTTTACACACATACCGCTGAGGATATGTCAAAAAACTACTTGTTAAAGTTTATTTGTACACTAAGTAAAAAAATTAAATGTACTAATTTTGATAAAACCAAAAAAAATATTAAAGGAAGAATAATAAGGTGATAGGATTAGTTTAAGTGATATCCATATCTCCATCCGTGATCATTACTAGTAGATCCTGTTCAGAAAAGAAAAACAAAAAAAATCCAAAAATAAACAGATATATTTTTCTCAAAGGTAAAAAATGTTTTCGATCAATATATCTGTTTGAAACACAAAAAAATAAATTGTCTACATAAAATAGTTATTGCAAAACTTTGGTTAACTTGTGAAGAAGTTTTGCATTAACTTAATAAAAACTATTGTAAGTATAAAAAATATTAAGACAGAAACGTACCATCTTCGTGGGTGCGCACAGTAATAGGGTACGACGATGGTCCATCTCCCACCGAAGTTCCAGCTAACACCCAAACACGATATTCTGTCCAACGTTTCAATTCATCAAGTAAAAAGCTAGTGCCATTTAGCTTGATGACAGAAGCTTCGCTATCAGATCTGCCTGCTTCGACGACTTGGAGCTTGTAGTAAATGATATTTCCATTGCTGCGTTCAGCAGGCGGAGGTTCCCAATTAACTTGGATCGATGTGGGACTTACCGCTTCTCCGGTAACGTTGCGGGGTGGTGCACCCGGTACTAAGGTGGTGACAGCATATTTATTTAGCAAAAAGCTTAGACTAATTTTAGTGGATATTAAAATAAAAAAATGTATCAACTACCTGTGGACAGTGTAGATATCAAAGATAAACATAAAAGTGTGTGAATTGCACATCAAAATAAAGACATAGCATTATAGTGCAGTGCTCTTTAACATATTAATATCCACCGACGACTAAAATACGGCATGCAATGCACTAATATATAAAACACACCCACACACTCTCACACAAAATACAACAAGTTAATTTAGTTTTATATGATATACCTTTGCTACATATCTGAAATGCAACATTGAAAATAAAACATTAATTCTTTCTAACAGACTTAATTTTACACTTAAAATGTTTCCTGGATGAGATGAATTTAATTATTTTTTAGTACCTCAAAAACGTCTAAAATATTAAGTGTTGGTAGTTCCATAATTAACAAAATCGTTTTTCTAAATACATCTATTTTATTGTTGCGCAAGCTTGCGCAACATTAAAATAGATCAAGAAATTCTGCCTAATGAAGAACTACATTTTCTTTCCCAAAAGCGAATAATTCTTTTAATCAACCAATCTTACCATACTGCTTCGTTCTGACAGGTATCGGCGGCGTAGTAGCCCCTTCTCCTCTTTGCGATCTTGCAGCTAACCACACATAATATAAAGTATTTGGGTAAAGTCCCGTTAACGTATAACCTTCAGAAACAGGTATACGTCTATGATGCTTTTCTTTTGCGTAAGTGTCATTCCAGTATAGTTCATAACTCACTATATTTTCACCAGAGTGCGTAGGTTTACTCCACTGTAAAGTCACTGCAGTTTCACCTATATCCGATGCCCTTAAATTAGATGGTTGACTTGGAACACCTAGACATTATAAAAATTATATGTACGGCGAAGAATTCATAAGACTAAATGAAATAATACCTTGTTGAGTTTTGACATGCACCGGTGGACTTAAAGGACCAGGCCCAACCGAAGTAAAAGCTTGCACTCGAATAGTATAAATTGTATGGGGAGTGAGATCGCTTATTGTTGTAAGTTGATTGTTGTCCACCATTTGCGATTGCCATTGAGCCATTGCTAGTTGAGGATTCGTGGTGTAGTACACTTTGTAACCCTGCGAAATTTTCAAAATTATATTTGAACATATTAAAATGACCGTTATAGACAATTTAAAAAAAAAAGTATAACTCACAGTTACTTGACCATTGGGCATTTCAGGTTCATCCCACTGAATGACCATAGTGCTCGAACTTAGGGGTCGAACTTGAACATTTCTTGGACACGTTCCAGGTACTGTAAAATTATAAAAATTATAATATACGGCAGGATAATAATTTTTAGAAACATAAATTGAACTTTTATAACCACTAGTACCAAAAATAAAATACTACGAAAGTTAATTATATTGAAACAACATAAAATACAACATGTAAATAAAACTTACTGGCACCTCCAAAAGACGGATCAGCTGCATAAAATTAAAGTACAATTAATTTCATCAAGATAAATTATCCAATTTAAAACTAATTAAAAGCAAGCATTATACTGGGTAAGTGAGCATAATACGGCTATACTAATTGTGTAAAAAAATTGCACACAAAAATTCAAAAACTTACATTAGACATAGCCACAAAATCCATTAAGAATTATGGAAAATTGTTTGCATGAAAATGACAAAAATAAGTGGCTCCAAAAAAAGAAATACAATTATTGACTATTCTTTGTACATTCATAAAGTAATTAATTCCTATATCAACTTTGTCCAAAAATATAAACATAAAAACGACAAACTTTCAATGTTATTATGTATAAATTATTACTTCCACTATAAATTATTATCGTATTTAATCAAAATAATGAACGTTATTCTCCGTAAATAATTAAAATTATGATATAATATTGTGTTCAAAATATTTAAAATATTATCGAGGACATTGTTGTAATATCTATAGAAGATTTTACCGATCCCATCTTCAAGAATATTAAAAAGTTTTTTATTATCTAAACTATTATTAAGTAAAGAACAAAAAAAAATAAAAACCTGGATTAAAATTTTTTTAAATAATTTTTTTACAAGAAAAATATAAGTGAAAATATTTTCTTAGTATAAATATATTATTGATTTCGGTATTTGGCTTTGTTATAATCGACGGTAAAATATCAACTTCTAATAGAATTTCAAAGTAAACAACTTGCCCCTTTTCATGAAAGCATTATAAGTAATATTCGTGTAATTTTTATTCATTACTACTTACTTATTTAAAAAAATGGCTATGCAAAAGTAAATTTAGTAAAAAAATCACCTTGTTTAAAAAATGTGACACCAAAATTTAAAAAATAAAAAATTGCAACATACCAGTTTCACCAGTAGTTACAGCCGCTGGCGCACTAGGAGGACCTCTTCCAATATTATTTACAGCAATCACGTACATTTCGTATTCAGTATATGGACTGAGATTACGTACAGAATAATACATGGTTATAATGCCAGATATTTCGCTATAGGCTTGGTTGGCATATTTAGGTTTAAATTGAATTACATAATATTGAAGATCCTCTGGTCCATTATATGACCAAGTAAGACGAACAGAAGTTGCAGTTATTTCTGATACTTTAACATTCGTAGGTGGTCCCGGCAATGCTGCGAATCGTCAATTTCATAGTAAGATTTTCAAAAAAAAAAAAGTTTATAATTACTTACATTGCACCTTAACTTGTGTGACAGTTTCGATAACACCTAAAGCACTCGCGGCTACACAAGTATAATTTGCGGATTCTTGGATATTTGTTAATTCTAAAGAATTTATGCCTATGGGTAATTTATCTTCAGGTGTAAGTTCTTCAGTAGCACCTTTACGCCATTTCACAAAAGGCATGGGCGAACCGACAGCGACGCAAGTCAAATTTAAATCTGCACCTAGCATTACTTCTTTTAACTGAGGCGGTAATACAGAAAATTGAGGAGGTACTCGACGAACTAGATAAAATATATTTTAAAATAATTCAATCTGAAAAATATTATTTATAACATAAATTTACCTTTAACGTAAAGAAGAGCTGCTTTCGAGTATTCCGTTCCAATCGAGTTTTCAGCAACGCATTCATATTTCCCTTGATCTTTTTCTTCGCTATTTTTTATTTGCAAAGCACCTGCAATATCAAGTTTTGTTTTAATAAAATTAAAATTCATTTTAACAAAAAATGTAGTATTAATAGGTTTTAAAAGAAATATAAATAATGTATTATATTTTCAATAGATCGTAGACTCATAATAGTATTTTATACACCCAGTTTAAAAAAGACAAATTACTAAACGAGTTGACAAATTTAAATTAATTTACAGGGGAGGTCTCGGAAGGAGAACTGCATGTATACCTGCAATATACCTACTATATTACAAAAATTACTTTACTAAATGACTTGGAAAATTGTATTCTTATGTACTTTGCAGTCTGGCTGACGGTGCTCAAGAAGAATGCACAAATTAAAGTAGCGGCACTTTGTCGGCAAAGATACAAGTTTAAAAAGCTATTAACAAATTTAAGTTTTGGGCTTTAAAAGTATCTTGCAGTCGTTTTGTTATTAACAAAAATAAATGCAAAGAAAAATGTTGGAATGTGCTTCTAGTTTATTGTTAACTTTGTTAGACCTGTAAATGTACATAAAAAAATAAATTAGTTGAAATAAAAGCAACAATAGGGCAATTAGGGTAAGGTTGCTAAGTCGTACCACCACTTAAGTCGTACTTCTTAAATATTAGGCGTAATATCACACCAACTGCGCCCCTTCCGGCAAAACGAGTTACTCCCTAGTCAACCACATTGTTTTAGGGTCTAGGACGAGTAACTCGTTTTGCCGGAAGGGGCGCAGTTGATGTAATATTACGCCTAATATTTAAGAGGTACGACTTAAGCGGTGGTACGACTTACGCAACCTTACCCTACAATAATTATATTTATTTAAAATTTTTGTGTTTATTGTCCTTATTTCTTATTGCCAACAACTTAACAAGTCTCGTTATAAGTCTTTGTAGCGGACACACAAAAAGAGCGTTATTTTTTAGATTACAAAATCTATTGCTGTTCTACTAAATCAATAGTAAATTATATTTATAAAAAAAAATTTAATATAATTCAAGTTAATTTGTAATTTTTAATTATTTCCTAAATGGTTCATTGACAAGTTAAATTTATATTTTTATTAAATTACGTAATATTTTAAATTAGAGGCCGCCGTGCCGAGTATGCACACGAGCCATGATCGAAGTTGTTACGCCACTGGTAGTTTGTACACTCATTAACTTCTAGAAGCTACTTACTTTAAATTAAGGTTACAACTTGGGGTTTAATTTTATTATTTCTGTCCATTTTTGCAGGTTGCAATAATTGCTATAAAACTGATGAGTAAAGTAGTTGGGTGTAAAAAATACGGGATGGCGAACCCTAGGATCATTACTGTAGTCAACTCGATCCCATGTTAAGCTGTTGTAGATATCTATAGGCTTAGATAATAGATATTATATATTATCTAATAATTATTACGTATAGGGATAGGTAAGTAAAAATTACTGGCTTGAATTAATTTGGATTGCCGTTTTTCTCAAAATGTAAAATGTTTTATCGGTAAGCGATGTGCCGACAGGGCACAGCGGCTAAACAAATGCCGACTATTTTATATAAATGTCAAAAAGACAATTGTTAGACAGAACTACTATATCAACTGAACTGGCGTTTATTCATATATCTATATATCAACTTTCGCCTAGACACCAATATAATGAATGTTTGAGCTAAAAATTTTATTATTAATAAAATATTAGTAGAAATTCTTAATTTGTTTAGAGGTTCAATTATTTGCTTATGGAGATTTGTAAAAATGTAATATTTTCTTTATTGATGGATAGCCCTCACCACGTTCCCTTCTGGGCGAGGTAGTCTTTCCACTTCAATTTTTAACAATAAAGTGGTCGTCCATCTATAGGTTTAATGATCTTTGATATATAGTAACTATCCTAAAATTTCATTCAAAAAGTAGAGAAAGATCCGTTTGTTCGTTTCGTTTATCAAATTTTGACACATTTTCTGAATGCTTCATTAAAATTGTTATATCAAATTTTTAGTCTTCTATTTTTGTAGAAACAATAAGTAGGTATAAAAAAGAATTAACTTGAAAATAAAAGAAAGCAATTATCCAATTTAAAAAATTACATTGAATGCTCAAAGGTAAAGAAAGCTTACTCGTGTAAGCTCAGAAGCGAGTCAAACGAAAAATCAATGAATTGAAGAGCGCACACAACAGAGAATAAATCGAAAGTATTGTCGATTAATTTTGTAATAAAAATTGCAAAATAAATATAAAAAAATAAGAAGTCTTCACTTATTCAAGATAATTGTGTTTCCATTCATTTTATCCTATAAAACGAAAATAAAAGTTAATTAATATCAACTAAAATAACAGTAGTATTGTTATATTTGCAAGTATTAAGTGTCAATTTTATTTTGACCGTGGAGTAGTTTGCGGAACGAGAGTACCCAGTACAACTCAACGGCGAGCAACCCCCAAACGTTGCAAGTCAAGTTAAATTAATAGTTTTATTAATTTATTATTAACATCCTAATTCAAAGTTAAAACGTTAAAAAAAAGTTAATTTCAACGCAAATTATGGTTCTAACAACCTCAAATTAAAATGTAAAAAAGTTAATAATTTTAAATTTATTTAAGTTCTAGTTAAAAGTTATATTCAAGTTCCCAAGTTATCACATAACCAACGTTTAAACCACCACCTAGTTGCCTTATTGGTCGATCATATTATGAAACTTTAAAAATTTAATATTAATATAAATAAAGGCCGAGATAAAAGTAATAAGGTACCCTATTATTATGTTTATAGAGGAACACGGTATATTAATTTAATTCAAATTGTTATTTAGTTTCATTAGTTCAGATGCACCTCAACTAAAGAAGAATTATTATACCCCTGCTGATGATAAATAAGCGTAAATACATTACACAAAGTAAGAACTTTATTTTCGATACTTTCCCCTCGGAAGGTAGTGGTAAACCTCGGAGATGTAATCTGCATAGAAAACTTTTTCAAAATCAAGTGTATTACACTTCCGTGGTTCGGAGATCAAGCTCGTTAAGCAGTAGGTCCCCTACTGTGTGCGATAAACCTTCGCAAGCACGCCACAGCCATATGAGAGATCTGTATAGAGTATACAAAATAAAAAATATTTAAAAGAAATTATTTCAATAATTTTTATTTGTAGTAAAAGAGCTAGTATAATATCACCGTGACCTTATGCAAGAGACATTAAATTTACCAAAAGTAATTGAATTATTTTGTAAATAACAAAAATATATTGTAGTGATCCCCAGATGTTGTTAATAATATTATTTCCTCTAAACATTTAATATTGACAAAAATTATAATAGATTCGGAGTGGAGTACGGTATAGTATGTACACTTTGGCAATGCAATGGAGAAACCAACTAATAAATTTCAAAATTGTGTAACTTTAATAAAGAAAATACATTTGAAGTAATTTTATAAAAATTAGAGTTGTTCAACAGATGCTGTTGAAAATCAGTTAACCACGAATACGAATTATATATTAGCAACACTCATAAATCGCTAATAACTTTTTCATTATAGTACTTTCGTTCGTTGTATTCATAAGCTGATTACATAATTTAATCAACTCCCCAAGTCATTAGTTTCAAAGATAATTGTTTTAAAGCTTAGGTTAAAAAAGTTGAAATTAAAAAAATTGATTTTTCTAAAAGGTTTGAGTATACAGTTTGCGTGATTTAAGTAACCACTTGGAAATCGGGTTCAATTGTTGTTGCGGAATAGTGATTTTTCGATTTCGGGCCAACTTAATGTCACGTAATCAAAAATAATATTTCCGGTTTCTTTTTAAATTAATATAAAATAACAATATCAGAACTGATATTTTATTGCGTTCTTGTCCTGTTATTCTTTTAGAAGGTGATTGTGACGTGACGGTGGGCCGGAGTGCTTGTTTGGCGGAATTCCCAGAGCGGGTTAGTTTCCGGGCGATAGCGTGTTACCGGTAGGGTTCCCTAGAGACCATTAGCTGCAGTGTCGGTTCTGGGTAGTATATATATACTTACTTTGCTCAAAGTGATGGTATATATGTTAGTGACTATATTTTGCTATATTTTCCGAGCTTTTACGTGTAAAGGCAATTAAATTTAATAAGCTTTCCACACATCATGAATTTTGACATTACTTTGCATTAATATATAATTTCCTTTACTTTCATCACTAATTTTAGAGTATTTTAATTTTTAATAAAACAAATATAACAGTAAAAAATATATGATGGTTGTAAATGCAAATTTTATTTAAAAATAAAAATAAAAACTTTAAAAAGCTTAATTCTCGCAAGCGTGTTCTTCCGATGTTATTTGTAAGGATAAATGATGTTTTTGTTGTGGTATTCCGGATATTCCATATTCTGTGAGGGTTCCCTGAATCAATATGCAAGCCAAGAGCGCAAAGCTTATATTACGTCTCACCGCAGCCTTCTAACCAACACTGCATATAAAATTTATGAAAGCAAAATTTTCTAAGACAAAAAAGTATCCCAACATAGTAATTCTTACGAAAAACATGTTTTCGGTCTTCCTTCCTATATCGAAAATATAATTTTGTTATGCAGGTAAAGCTGCTTAGTTTACGTTATTCGACTGGAAAGTGCAACCCCCGTACTTGCATTGCAAAACTGACGCTCACAATTTAAAAAAATAAAATTTGGTACAGAAAGTAAAAATAACAAAGCCGAATCGTAACTTTGTCATCGAGTTTCTGTTGTTATCTTTTAAATATAAAATCTCCTTCGATTTTATAATTCATATATAACTACCTACCTTATAGGTTACAATAAAATAGTATGAAAACGCAATCATTAAAATTATTTTTGTATTCTAAAATCTTCCAAGCGGTATTAATAAATTGAACTTCTTGAAACATTTCTCGTATCGAATTCGACGTCAATTTTATAATATTCTGATTATTGGCGTATAGACTTCATAAATATGTATAATAAACAATAAAAATAAAATTCAAATTTTGAACATTTTTAATGCAGATAACGAACGTTATTCTTGTTTTTGTGGATTATTTGATTTGTTGTAACCAATAACGGAGCTAAAAGCAAATCTAATGTTTGGAATTTAGCTAAAAGTAAATGCAGCTCAGATTTGTACCTCAATATTCACGGCACGACCACAAATGATCAAATTCCCCACTTATCTTTAGTACTGGATAAATACGTCTCGGAAGATTATAGAGGTAACAATTCAATATATCTATTTTGTTTCACTGGACAAGACCCATATCAAAATCTCAAATTTTCTATCAATTTAAACTAGCACCATGTAGCATATGCACAAACACAAAATACTTTTTATCAGTAATGTAGAAGTTAAAATTGGAACGGCTACATATGTGGAAAAAGATCACATACTCGTAAGTTCAAACAAAACATGGTTTTAGGATTTGAGTAAATTGACTTAAAGTTTAGTGTTTGTGTTTTATTAATGTTAGCAAAAGCAATTTTTTTAGGTAGGTATTATGTATTAAGCGGGTCGGTTCATTTCCTCTTCAGAAAACATTAATTGGCCAAATTAAATTAGTTATTTTTCCGTTTCCCCTTAATACAAACCATTATGTTGAGAGTAATTTTAAACAGTTAGTGCTTGTTCATAATGTCCGTAAGATATAAGACGTATATAACACATAGTAAGATGAAAAGTTAAAATTGTAGCAAATCAACGTTCAAAATGTGTCTACGTAATTCTTATGTTTATGTAGTTTATATGTTCGGATTACGTTCGTACATATGTAACACTGAAATGATTTCAACTTGATGTATTTTTTACTTAATTCTTATGTTACCTCTAGTAAAATTTGTGTTTGAAGTTGGTAGTGTTTGGTTATAAGTTGAATTAAATTAATTTCTATTTATTTGTGTTGGCAACATTGTTTTTGTCAATTTTGTATCTATTATTATCATTGTGGTTTTGTGTTGATACTGTGTTTTGTTATTTCGGGTAATTATTTGTGTGTATCGTCATGGAAAGGTACAATAAGGAACAGCGTGTTGTGAAAACTCACTACCGGAATGGGGAAAGTTTTTTGGTGACTGTTCGGAAACTTCGTACGATTCTTGGTCATCACAATGCACCAAATGAATCCACCGATCGTAAGTTGATCAAGAAATTTAAAGAAACTGATTCAACACTAAACATCAAAAACCCTGAAGCCCCAAGCATATGTTGCTGTGCGCGATTTTGTTCATTTGTTTAAACATTTGCTTCATTTCGGCTACTTCGAGATCATCCAGGGCTTTTGATCTTTGATGTTGAACCAGCTTCTTCAAATTTCTTGATCAACCTACAAATAGTGGATTTACTGGCAGTATATTATAATTTTCACAAAAATCCTTCAGTTGATCTAGCAATTCGTGTTCTAAACCTTTTTTGTAAATGGCACTGTATTTATTAGACAATGTTCTTCACAAAAAGTATTAGTTACTTTTGAATTTCGAAGCATTCTATTTTTCAGTAAAGCATTTATCATGCTTAGATAGAATGGATCCATAATGTCAAAAAAAATCCTGTATTGTTCTGTTATTAACTGACGTGTCTGTATTTGAATATTAGTATTCAATTTATAATAATGTTTCCATTAAATTCCGATGATTCAAGGTAAGTGTCCATGAATTCAACGAATAAACCATCACTATTTTGAGGGGGATGATATATAGTACTTATCAGATAATCTCTCCCATTAAGCTTTACTTTAATTGATAAAATTCACAAGTCTTCATTTTTCCATTTTATATCCAAAGATTTCCAATTCATTATCATATACCTCGTCTGTTACATGTATTTTAGTTAAATAATAAATATAATTATTGTCTCCGATTCTTTTATTGTTTTTCAGGAGGGTTACTTTACTTAGAGGAATGGGACCCCGTCATCGTATACCAATATTATACAGATAGCTCTTCCATCACTTAGGGCCTTTCACACAGAAATAAATAAACTGAATTAACTCTGTGTGTGAAGAACTTTGTTTTTCCTCCAAAAACAACAGTTTAAGTTTGATTTAAAATAAATTTTAGAAGGGTTCTTTTAGCAGATACCTCGGTGGTTTGCCAGACAGTCAAAATAAAGTTTTTTTACTCCGTCCGGGCTCGAGCCGGAAATAAACGTCAGGTTGTGCTCTTCAGTGCATTGTTAGTAAAAATATAGATCTAGTTGCTATCAAGTCACCATTATCAATTGTTTTAGTTTTAGCATTATTTATGTATAATAGTACGAGTATACTATTATTGTTAATTTATAATAAATATACAGTATATGTCACAATCACAATATAATTCTCTAAAATTATATTATTCTTTGTAAACATCTCTTTATGCAGAGCTTTTGAACATTATTATTTTATGTAATACAGGTAGTAATATTGTTATTTTGTATTAACGCAATTTCTCAGTCTATATGCATCCTATGCTAATATAATAATATCGTTTATGTAACGTTAATGTAATTCAATAATATAAATCACAATACAGTTATATCTTTTAATACTTTTAATAATACAAAAACTATATTTTAATATATTATTAAATTATTATGCTCTGTATTTTGGTCAGTCTTGGCCTGTACAAGTTATCGTAGAATGTTGTTTTCCTCTGTATGATACGTAAATATATTTCCTCTTTGATTATATTCATTATGCATTTGTTTCAGAGTTTCAAATTCAAATATGCATTCTCTTCCGCCCTTTGTAGTTTTAACATATTTTAGTATGGAATACATAATATTTACTAATATTTGGTAGGGGCGTCGGATATGTTTAAGATGTCGCGATGATGCCTGTCTAGGCTACTTAAACATTGATGGAAAATGTGAGAGTGTAAAGTAAAATAGTAAAGTAAAATAACCTACCCAATATTGATTTAGTTATTTATAACTATTTATATACCTACCCGAGGGCCATTCTATTGTTATAAATTAATATAATCTGCGAAACTGTATATGGTAAAGCGAGTACATCATACAGCTTAATATTAAACGTGGTGTTAGAATAGGTTATCACGCGTTTCTGCAACTTCATAGTAGTTGTTTAATGTATACTTACATATTTACGAATTAGTAAATAATGTTTGTGAAAATTGAAATTGTTATACTGGAAATGGTTGATTGTATATATTATGAAATAATGACCGATGGGCACCATTACATCAACTATGCCAAACACTAAACTACGATTAAACATAGATTACAGATAAGCCGATAAGTGTGACTGGCAAATCAGGTATTAAAACATAATTTAGCAGTCTTTGTGCAGTATTTTGTAAGTAAACGAAATATTGCAAAAATAAAAATTAAATATAGAGAGAAAAAAGAAAGAAAGCCACATACATATAAATGCTTTGATACCTCGATAACATTAAAAAGTGAAATAACAGACAAATTTTCCCAGCTATGAAAGCAAAGCTAGTTTATAGTGTTATTTATTGCATTTGTTGCGAGCTCGTAATGGCTTGTGCGGTATAATTTTTTTGATTTTATAATATTTCATGCGTATTATGTGTAGTATCATCATTAGTAAAATGTAGCCATATTTTAAAAGATTGATAGAAATCATATTCCATTTAATCCTGACATTGGATGGTGCAAACAAAATAAAAAATTATTAACAATATAGACAAATTAGAATACTAATTATTAATAGAACCTGAATAAGGTAATTTTATCTAACAGACTAATTAGTTTAAGTGAGTACATATGCTTTACCATAACGAACAATTTAACATGGATTCTGTTCAAAGCGTTTAAAACTATAGATAACACTATTCATTTCCACAAGATTAATTCAAAAATATTTTATATATTTTATTTTTGAGTTTGTCTTGAATTTACTGAAATCCTATTCACTGTAAATACATTTCACTTACTACTTCTCCTTACAGCATCCGCATTTCTTAATCTTAATATTAATAGCCTCAATAATTTCTTATCAACTTTGCAATATTAACAGCCAAAAAATATTATGAAATTGGATGAAAATTAATAATAAAAATTAAAAAATGAAATCCTAAGTATCACAGATAATCCGCAAAAGAATAAAATATTATTTGATGAATATAATCTAGTTTAATGGGTTTTTATAATTTCATTTGGCCTAGGTAATCATAACCAGCAAAAATGATCTAAAAGGATATACTTCATAATATAAATGTTCAAAATATTTTGGATTATTTTTCAAAATAACATCAATTATGTATCTGGGTACTCCAAAAAATCATAAATATGTAACACATTTATGTTCTCGTAGTAGTAAATTTAGATTTACTTATTCTACCGTCCTCAAATTTTAGTATCCTAGATTATTTTTTATGTGCACATAAACACAATTTCAAAATTTGAGTATATGTGTTTCATAATCTATTTTCAAAATGAACGTAAAAACTACCATCATATAGTACATATCTATTATACGATAACTTTACTAAAACGTATCTTTGAATAACAATGCTGTTTTGTTAGATAAAATGCTATAAAAACTTTTTATTTGCAAATTTAAGATTATTAACCTCAGCTAATAACTTTTAATTTCATATTTCTGAAAATAATTAAATACCTATCTCATTTCTAAATTAAAATTTATGAAGCATCTTCTCGGAGCTAAAAATTAAGGTTTCTTTTATCGTAAAAGCCTAAATATTCTAATTAGATAATATTTTTCGTATTGTTTGTTATGTTGGTAAGTTAAGTGTGTAAATTGAAGTAAAAGTAGATTAATAAGTACTTTATAAACTCTAAAAAAAGTATGGAAACTTTGATGCCCGAGTTAAAATACAAGTTTGCATTTTGCTAACATAGTAATTCACAATAATTACTTTTAATAAGCTTGAAATAGGTACTATAAAATTAAAGCAAAACTTTTAATTAATTTCTTGCAGAGATATAGCTCGGCCTTATTCTATAGTATTAATACACAAACTAATTTTTAAAAGTAGTCGTTACCTGGCATATCATCCCTCGTAGAATATCTAGGTGTACTAGTAGTATCTATAGGTAGCATATTACGAAACCACGTAATTCGAGGGGGTGGATTTCCCGTTGCGCCACAATTAAGAACGGTGCTATGGCCGATTTCAACCACTTTATTAGTAGCCGGAGGCTGTGTTATTTGTGGAAATCCAGGAGGTAATTTGTCCACTGCAACAAATAGAAAATAAATAAATAAATAGAAGAAATGATATGGTACAAGAAAATGGTATGAAATAATGGAATTAACAACTGATATCATCCATTATTATTACAAATCTTTCACACGTTGAAGCCTAATAAATTATAAACTATAGATTTACCTATCTCTAAATTTATTACCGGATTATAGTGAAAAGCATTTTCATGTAATGTCTGCATAAATTAACCGCTTCTGCTAATATACAAACGCAGACTGAAAAACTGAACACACATTAAATAATTCATTAAAATTTAAACATTCAAGCCAATAGAAGATATAGTCTGAAATATTTATAAAACAGACATGGGTATTATCTGGAATATTATTATAAATTAAATATATTTTTAATATTGTATATATTAAGATACTAGAACTTCTTGTAAAGTACATCGTTATATCAATAACAAAGTAAAAATTCGCAATTTGCGTTTTATTTCTTTAAATAAAAATAAGCTGATGCACAATTTAAACTTATTTTCTTCATATATCTTGAGTTTGCACATCCTCTTTCCGGAGGTAACTTAGAGGAAAGAACTAATGTAAAATAATTGCGATTTCGTTTGCAATCGTATTAAGAAAGAAGTGAAATTAACTGGAAAGCATTACTTTTATTTTCAAACGTGACTTTTAACTTTTTATCTTAACACAACAAAAAGTTTTCAAAACGTTTGCTCAAATTATATAATTATCCTAATCGTAGAAAAGCAGGTACATAAAGAATAAAAAAAAAGGTTAGACAATGACAAATCGCCCAATGTTTTTTAGTTAATTTTTTCTCAAAAATTTTTAATGAAAAGAAAGTGTTGATTAATGTTGCAAAATTTTATGAAGTACATGTATAAAAATTGCAACTATAACTCATTAACTGTAATGATCCTAATTACTACAAAGAGCTATTAATTCTTTACTTTCTGACTCAGGACATTCTGCAAATCTGCAGGTCGCTTGCCAGTGTCATGTTGATGGACCATTGTATTGTAACAATAGGTTTATCACGTCCTTTTGTCGCTACTGTCTCTTTGTATTTCCTTGCCTAATATAACAGTAGCTGTAGACCTCTCGACACAAATCATCTGCTGAGTATATTCAACCGTATGTGCTTGTAGTTGTGCTTTGTCATCCATTTATCAAAGCACAAAACCTAAATGACTAAAAAATATTTGGATGTATTTATGGCGGCTTGCCAAAATCGGAAATAAAAATATATTTTTAATTTCCGCTTAATTGCGCCCATCAAAGCGAACAATTTAAAGAAACGAGTCAATCGATCCAATCCGATTATACCGATCACACATTAGATCACTTTCTTGAATGCCTCTAAAAAGGATTCGTGTCGAATTAGTAAAAATTTAATTAAGCCAGCAAAACTGTCTTTTACATTTCCGTATTTACTTGTATTAAATTTAAGCTGGTTGTTTAATGTAAAAGTTTATAGTATAAAGTAAACAACATTAATTTGCTGATTATCTTGTTCTGCAATTTATTTGCCATATGAAAATAAAAACTTTCATTTTAGTTAATTATACAGTTCATTTGATTCGATGTTCAAGAAGTATGGATTATTTGTATAATATGCATAATAAGATACAAGTAAATATATCACGTATAATGCTAGGAAGGATTCTGTTAATCGATAACCAGCTAACCCATAACTTGGATAATTCCTAAGCTGCTCTACTCGACGCCCAATAAAAATTATTTCAGTTTTAATGATGAGAGTAAAAGCTCTTTTATACTCTTCGTGGTTTGAATTATTATTATTAGGCATATTTCTTCTTAGGCTGAAGAACGATCTAGAATAGCAGTTATTTCTAAGTTATGTATTTCACTTATTATTGATTAACAAAACCAAGCTAAAGAAAATATGCAACTCTTGTGCTGTAAAAATGGTAGACACGTCTGTAAATTAGCTATGACATGAAAACTGTGTAGATATCAATCTACGGTCTCTTGAAATAATTATATGAGTAACAACGGGATTCTGTAGCGTCACATTTAGAGTTTGAAATTATTGTTCTATCTTCTTTTTTTCAGTTTTTAAAATATTTATTATATTATAACATTATGATTGGTTAGTTTTTCCTTCAATCATTGTCAATGTCAATTGTCAAACAAGCTTGGATGATTGCAATATTTTGAAAATCGTAAAGATGTTATAGATTGTGGTAGCTTTAATGTTATAGGCGTCCGTTGCACAATAAAAGTTAATCTACAAGTTACAAATTACAAGTTGAACAATAAAATGTTTTGTATCAAATTTAAGCAACTTTATTAATCATAATCATTTATTCGCCGTTGTTTGCTCGAACAAAGCATGCCATAGTTTTTGAACGCTGACGCGACGTTTGCCGCTAACGCGATGCTAGACGCTAACGCGACGCCGAATATCTCCGTCAGATTAAAATATTTCAAATGACTAAATTGTAGTGACCGAGCTGTACGGTAAAATTATTTTTACAGATTTAAAAAATAAAATTTTATGAAAATGTTAATTTCTGGAGTTCTAGGCTACACTTTAACTGTATGTTTGATACAACCTGAAGCTATACAAACTATTAAAATGTCTAGTAACTTAAACCGATAAGTTTGTTTTCTAAAGTTTAAAGATATGTACATAGAAGTCAACTTAGATAGCACAAAATAAATATTAACTACTGCAATAACGGCTATATCTATTCATAGAAAATCAAAGCGGTATAAAGCTTTGGACATCAAACTAAATTGTTTTGTAATGAACGTTAATAAAATTTTACTGTATTTAACTATTCATAATTACACTTAAGAATTAAAATTTAAAAATGTTAACTAAAATGTGAGCTATATGCAAACATTTCATAGAAAAAGATGTCAGCTTTTTTTGATATAATGGAAAAAATATTCATAAACTTTTTTCCATCCACTCGTCTTCAGTATCTGAAGAGGTTGATAAATTATTTCTCTAAACGTCAATCACCGTTTCGTCAAAACCAAAATAATCTTCCGTTAAGAAAGAAAATTACAACGTAAAAATAACGTATGCAATATTTGGCAGATACTAATTATTGAAAGTAGGATAATTCCTTCTTTTTTTTTAATTTTTATCAAAAATAGTTTTCATTCTATAAGTTTGTATCTATCCATATTATTAATTCAAAAAAGTCCATTTAATGATAGAAAAAATACATTATAGTTTAAGAAACATTCATAAATAGCGTCAATGTTCTATTTAGAACTTCATCTTTTCAGAAGAGAGTATAAGTGTAATTATTAGAGTACAGGTGTAAAGTGAACAGAAAAATACCATGTTCGGTATTTTTAAAACTTCGTTTAAAACAATTCGGAGTATTCAAACAAAATTTAAATGAAAATTTTATTAATCAAAATCAAATTTTTGTATCACTTCCCAGTTTGATTAAACCTATTTATTCATAGCCACCACAGATTGATCTTTGAAATTATGCGATGCATACATTTTTTTAATAAGTTTGTTTTTGAAAAGTTTCGCTGAAAACCTTTTTAAAAATTCGATCAAGTTCTTCAATATCCATAATTTGTAATAAATTTTAACGGTATTTTTTGTTACCGTACTTTGGATCTACACAATAAAAATTCCAATAACATAATAATGGCGCTGTAGTCGAAATGCGTGGTTAATTGTATTTATTCATAAAAGTATTTTATTTTTAAATACTTCGAAATGTACTACATCTGTTTCTTTTCGTTTGTGTACAATTAGTATTTTTAAGGAGGCTGGATAAAGCCCGCCAAAATATATTTAAATCTGCTATCTAATATCAGGAAGCACGAAGAAAGCTAAAAACTTGACAGCTGAATACGAAGCCTTTTGGTTAAAAGCAGTTTTCAAATGCTTACCCCTTCGGGAAACAACTGACCCATTTCTATCTGCTTTTCAATTTTGTTGACATATCCCATGCGAGACAAATATTCTAGAAAATTTTTACAACTTCCATTAAGCAACCTAGCGCTATACAAAACACCTATACCTACCTTTTTACCATTTATGACATCATTTCATTTTATAAAGAACAATCTACAATAATTTTTTTATATTATCAAACAAGTAGTTGTCATCTTGTCATCGAAACAAAGTTTTAAAGAATGATTATTGTCCATTACAGTTATTTTCAAGCGTTGTTATAAATATGTTCCAAGTTGAATTCTCGTATCCGTATGTAGGCAACAAAGTGAAAAATTAGATCAGATGTGGATAGAAGCTTCTGTATATTTTACGTATAAAAGCATTTTTATGAGATAAATAATATAGACCTGACCTGTTAAGAAAAGCTTTTAGCGGGTTTGATATTCCTAGCGATACAAGTTATAATATATAGGTAAGTATTTATTCATTTTCTTTATTTTTTTTATTTTTAAGAAAGTTATTAAAGAATTTAAAAATACCACACCAATATCGTGTTGTTTAATTTTAGTAAAATAATTTATAACTGTCGTAGTAGTACATGTATAGGTACATTATAAATATAATATATACCTAATTTAAAGAGTAGATATTTAAATGACAATATTTTATTCAACACACAATGTTTTCTTTGTATTCTACAGAAAATTTCAGAATTTAAGTGTATCGAAACAAATTTGAATGAATACCTATTTAAAATTTAAAAAAAACCACTTAATTCTTAATAGTATCAACAAGACTTTTTTTTAATTTTCATATTTTTTAATACTTTACGAATTTACCAAGAAGAAAGACACCTGTTTGAATAATAGTAAGTTATAAATTTGATAAGCATACAATTTTACTCGAGTAGAGTATTTTATTTTTGTTGGCTGACAAACAGAAAAGTAGAAAATCGAAAATAAGTTATTATTTTCTAAGTGATTATTAATGTCAAACGTCATATCAAGTGTGTTATTGGTAGGTTCATTAAGTTGATTACGTTGAAGTGAAAATAATTTAATTGCCTTTAGTGCTTATTGTAATCTGATTTGTGATTTTCATGGATTGGGATAAACTGAATAAACTACATAAATATATATAGTTTGAAAACACGAGTTCAAATTTTAGGTTTCCGATTTCCTGGTATAGAATATACAAAGGAAAATAAAATAGTTAAGTTTGAATAACTGCGAGATTGAAAATATTGCGATTTAGAAACTAAAGACTAAATCCAATTTTTATAATATAAGTATACCATAATATAATACATAATGTAAACAATTTCTTAGAAAATAAGTCTTATTATAAAAGGAAATTTGTAAAGGAAAGTTCAACAATTTCTCATTTTATAAAATGTATCAATGTGGCCCTAAAAAGTTATTATGCAATTAAAAAGGTTATTTTGACTTCGTTGAATTGCAAAAGTATAAAAGGAAAGTCCATTGGTATTAGATTTCCATTCGAATACCTTATCAGTTTTTTCTGCAAAAGTTTTAAACAATATTCAATTAATCCCGTTCGTTCAAATTACAAGTAAAACAGTTTGTAGTATAATGGGCTATAATGTTTTTACTTCCGAATCAATTAATCAGTCTTCTTTAATTTTCTCCTAGTTCCATTTACCGAATTCGTTATTTGAATCTGTTTAAATTATTCTCTTCTCGATCAGGCAAGTAATTAAGAAGATGATCATTACCGCTCTTTTAAAATTGTAAAAAACATTTCTTTTATACGTGTAAATTAAATCTCAAAAAGCTTAATTCTTTCAGATTAATCAATTAATAAATTTAGTTTAGTTTCTTCTTAACAAAATGCTTCCTCATTTGTACCAGTTTAAATATTTCACAAACACTTATTTGGACCTTTTTAAAATGTTGAACGTTGAACGAATACCAAATGGAAACCTTTTTCAATAATATGAGCTTTTAAAAACATAAATTAAATATTTATTTTAAAATAAAAAATTGGCAAATAAAATTTACGTAAATTAAAAACAATGTCTTTATATTTAAGATCTAAATATTGTTATCAATTATTTTTAAAAAGTTTTTGCATTTTTTTCTTAAACGAACAATACAATATTTACAGTGTAGATTCTAATTTATACTTTTCAATAAATAGGAAACCATATCATTACGTATTTGGCAATTACTTATAGTATTTATGTGAAAATACAAAGTAAAAGCACTGTATTTTATTTTATAATTTACGTTTTGTCTTTGTTAAAGTAGTTTCGCTAAAGAGTAAATCCGTTAGCTGTGTGATTATTTTTTATTAATTAGGTTATGCTTTCAAAACCCAAGCTTTAAGCTCTATTGCAAGTACATTTGAATATAAAAAAAAGTTCAATTCCTTTAGTTGTAAATAGCGCACATTGAATTTTTTTAATTAAAGAAAATATTTTGAAAGCTCTTGAAGCACCAATTTAGTTTTCAACAAAGCTTAATCTTTTAATTAAATAAGAGATACTTTTATATATCATTATGCAAAAACAAAATAAAAAACAAAAATTTTATCAAAAACACAATAACAGAAACTGTTTATATTTAATTATAATTTTCATTTTAAAAATTTTTCTGTATGTAGTCCTATGTACATACTACCTATACGTAGTAAACTTTTGAAGGATATTAATTTAGAGCATCTTTTATGTTGATTTCAGTAACGTGTCACACGCTATGGCTCAGATGACAAATTGATAAAAAAAATATGGAAAGAAAAATACAAAAGCTAATAAGTACACCTTGCATAAGGTAATATAAAATATCGAGTTAATCAAACAACAATACCAACGAATGTAACAATTATATACGCATTATTTACTTTTAATTTATTATTTGCGGAAAGTATGAATTTAAACGACCGATTTTATTTTTAATTTGCTAAAGAAAATTCGCACGAAGTGATTAAATAATTTCAATGTTCCACAAGGCATACTCCGTGCTTGCATCTAGCGTTGTGGTAAGATTATGTTTCATAATTTCATACTTTACTTTAATACTCGATACGTTTACAGTAACACGTAAATTAAACTCAATTTTTTGTTCATTTTAAGCTATTTGCATTTCAATATTCTACTCTAGTTAGAGGGTGAACAACTCACAAAAAGATAAATTTGTTTGCATTTATCAGCAGAACCGCGTCGAGTTCTATTCCAATAAGGGGTAAAAGTTATATTGCCCACCACTTGATGGCAAAATTTCTGAATAGAAATGCGTGATTGAATCTTCAATGATAATAAGTAAGATAGCTAAGAATTCTGTAAAACTTTATTCCAACTGAAGCTCTTCCGGAATTTATACAATTATGTTTTCTTTTTCATCAGAAAGCTGAGCGGGTTCGTCAATATATATTGAATTTTGCTATAGATTTCATTTAGTTATTTTAGATCTGTGTAGATACACGCATGCATGTAAATTTTATTGAAAGTCAATATTTTTTTTAAGAGTTTCAATGCAACTTTTTATCGACGTAATGTAAAAACCTTAACGGTACAGTTGAGAGTAAAATAAAAGAAACAAAAGCACAAATAAAAATAAAACTAGTGCTCATTTCTCTAATTCAAACTGAAACGCAAATAATTCTTAACGTAACAAAAGTGAAGGGTGTCGTCTCTTACTCGAACCAACTCCATTAGAGTAATTGCTCCACGTACTACATTATTAGTAACTCCACCGTTTTGACCCCGATGTCGAAATTCTAATACATTGTCTTATTCTTTATTTAGATATTTTTGTTTCGCCTTTTTTGCTATCTTTATAAAAATAGGCCAATATTATTATTACACGAGTAAAATATCTACGCAATAGTTAAACATAAACTTTTGCTTCGGCTACGTTTCGTTTAGCGTTTGAAGCGCTGCCTTACGTTATTACCGTTCCATTTGAAAGCTTACAACTATCACTCACAGCTTTCTGTCCGCCTATTACTGGTGCTTAAAACACTTTTTCCGTTTGGGTAGTACGGAATAAATGCAGCGTAGTGGTGACAAAATTACAAATGAATTTAAATTTTGTTCAGTTTTAGACTACAATTTAAACTATTTTTATTAGTAGATATTTATATATTATTTTTTGCATACGATATTGTGCAACAAAATCAATTGCAATTGACAATTTACCCAACTCTATATTTATATGTATGTATAATGTAAATCCAGATCTAATACACCTCATAAGCATTGAAGATGTTGTATTTGAACAACGTTGTCAAACGTTGGCGACTGCAATAATTGTTCAACACATCGAACTGTCATCAGCAGCATGCAATACCGTAAGAACAGTTTGATTACGGTATAAAAAACTTATAACAATAAAAATCCCTAATATAGGTAATAGTTTTTATGCATTATGAACTGTCAAGTAAAAACAATAGCAAGACGAATTTAAACGGAAATTCAACATTTTGAAACAATATTTTCGATTTTCTAACGTTATTTAACATTTTGATATTTCAATACATTTTTCGTCTATTTCATATGAAATTTTATGTTAAATAAAATATAACAGCTATTATAGGCTTTCGGTATTGCTACATCTGCATGTGGGCTAGAGAGCTAGACGAATGGCTTGTGCAAGGTAACAATAGTAGAAATCTCAGAAGAAACATGCATTCACGTCACACAAATTAAGCCCAAAATGGTGCCTCCGATCTTAAATCCACAGTGTGTCACTTTACTGGAGCCGGATTAAAAAATTTCGAGAAGTTTGCGGCCACACCAAACCACTGCGGTAGCGTGAACTGCTGAACTTAAAATCAAAAATTGAGAGTGTTAAATCAAGATTTATCCACCAATAGACCCAATTCACCAATTGTTCGCAGATAATAACTTATTTCCAACAATTGATTGTAGAAAACATATGTAGTTGTTTACTGTAATGTAACGTAATACGAACGTAGTACGAAATAACTTCAATAGTCTGCCTGACAAAATTCATCCTTGATATGTCCAACCAACCTCTCAGAACATCTATTAGTAAATAAATATAATATCTTGTTTAAATTTAAAAAGTTTTAAATTTAAGGGTA
The DNA here is from genome assembly GCA_947369205.1 of Cantharis rufa. Classification (NCBI taxonomy): domain Eukaryota; kingdom Metazoa; phylum Arthropoda; class Insecta; order Coleoptera; family Cantharidae; genus Cantharis; species Cantharis rufa. The sequence continues at coordinate 37,647,541 of OX376303.1, forward strand.
AAGAGTGTAAATTAAGTTAAAAAATTTGAAGAATCTGAAAGACTACCAAAATCTACACAATTGTAAATAAATATCTATAGGTTTAGTACAATACCTTAACTGTTTTTCTAAGCACAGATATAGAGTAAAATTCTCATTGAGATAATGCAAATCACTGATGAAATTTGGAATAACTTTGTTAAATCGATATATAATGTCATGTTCAGAAGTGATTAATTAATTTGATAAAAATAATTGTTTAATTTTTGTAAATATTTTGTGTTGTAAATAATTTTAATCATCATGTATAATTTTTAATTGTTAATAATTTTAAGTTGGTATTATTTATTGTTAAGTTTGTAAATAAAAAAAGGTGTAGAGGGGCTTATGATGGCGGACAGCCGAGCGAGCGGACGTTTTCTTTTTGTCCGTTCTAATTCAATTAAAGTTTTAAGTTAAGTTAATTAAAGTTTTGAGTTTAAGTTTTTAAAAGAGTGTTTTATTTAATTCAAGAGTCTCATGTTAAATAAGAAATGGATGGCCCGGAGAAAATTTAAGTTTCATTAAAAGTTATTTAATTTTACAATTTTTTATAATTTGAGACAAGCGGGTCATCACATTTAATTGGCGCCGCAACGTGTGGGGCTCGAAATAAACTCGCAATTTAACCCTGAGATTAATTTTGAATTATTTTATAAAAGACAATTTTATTCAAACATCGAAAATTTGTGTAACGCACGTGGGTAAATGTGCTAAGCAAAATCTACAAATGTGGAAAATAAACAAATGTGGCTTAACAAATGTTTTTTAACAAAATGTGGCAAACTAGTAAATGAGAATAAATTTAAGAAATGTTGAAACCTTTTAATGAATATTTAAACTATATTTTAGTGTTAATTAAAAATAATTATTGTTTTCATAATAAAAAAATTTAAAAACGCGGTTATATTGAAAGTGAAACTGATAAAAAGAAAATTAAAATGGAAAAACAACCAAGTATTCCAGAAGTGGATAGCCCGCGATTTAATCCGGATGCGAATAGCACTCAAATGGGGATAGAACAGAAAGAAGAAACAAAAACCACTTTAGACGATCTAGTGAAGATAATGATGAATATGGACACTAAATTAAACATAAACATGAATAAAAAATTTGAGGAAAATAGAACAGAAATGAATAAAATTAGCGCAGACATAAATAAAAAATTTGATGAATATAGCGAAGACATAAATAAAAAATTGGACGAAACCAGAGATGACATCAAAGCAGAAATAAAATCATTTAAGACGGAGGTCGCCACACAAAACGAGGAAAACAGACAAAATTTTGAAAAACTAAACACGAGGTTGTGCGCTATTAACCAAAAGACAGAGATCGTTGAAAACAACTGTAACAAAAAAAACTTAGAACAAGATGAACATATTCAAATCATAAACGACAACATAACAACGCTAGAAAAAGAAATGATCAAGAAAACGGATCTTCGGAAAATTTTAGAACCAGCAATAAAAGATGTGACCTACAAAGAAATCATAGAAGGCGATACTTTTAAAGAAACAATCCAAGGTTTGATTGATGAGAGGGTGTGGGATAAAACGATCGACAATGAAGTGATTAACAGAGTTATTGATGAACGGGTACAAGAGAAGGTAAACACCACAAATTTTAATAAACTAGAAAAACATGCTAAAAAAATAGATTTTGACATGGATGAAGCAAAGAAAAATGCAAGAAAATTCGAATCACATTTGCAGCAAGTGGGTCAAAAGATTAATGCCATTACAACGCAAATGCAACAACATACACCAATGCAAAATACAACCATGAACACCACGATAGGTCAAGAAACGTCATTGATGAAGACAATGATGCAGGAAATTAATTTTAATAACCAATACGAAAAATTACCCAAATTCTTTGGCGACGGAAATTACAATCCGAAATTATTTGTCAAAAACATCAGGCACATGACTGATAAAATTCACGACGTGACGCGATTAAAAGGGGTATTAAGATCCATTTTAAAAGGTAGCGCGGAAAATTGGTTCGGCATTATTGAGGATCAAATTGAAGATTTTGATGAATTTAAGCAGTTATTCTTAAAACAATACTGGGGGGAGTCCGAACAACAAAGGGTCAGAGATAATTTGATAAGCGGAAAATACAGGGGTATGATGGACCAAACGCGATGCAACTATGCGCTTCGGAAGATTAACGCAGCAAAACAGTTAGATCCACCATTCACTGAACAAGATATAATTGGAAACCTGTCAAAACACTTCGAGTTTGAAGTAAGTAATAGGGTAATTATAGAAAATGTCAGAACAGCTGATCAATTCATCGATTTATTAAAAAGATTCGATAAACTAGGTAATTCAAATGTAAAAAGTAATTACAACTCCTCATTTAATACCTGGAAAAGATTTGGGAGTGAACCGTCGGGAAATACAAACAATTATCGATCGCAAGAAAATGCAAACTTTAGAAATCCGAACAATAATTACAACAATAACAACAATTACAATAATAATAATTTCAACAGAAACAATAATGGAGAAAATAGAACACCAAATTACAACTACAATGCAAATTTTAACCGAAACAATCAACAAGGAAACGGATTTACAAACCAGTATAATAACGGTAATGATTTCAACAGAAACAATTATGGACAAAACCGATACGCAAACCAAAATTTCAGAAGCTCGAATCATAACAATGGGCAAAATTATCAAAATTACAACCAACAAAGATCATACGATTCTAACTACCAACAAAATAGAAATTTCAACAATAATCATCAACGACAGAATGAAAACAACAGTAGCCAACAAAGTAACCAAAGAATAAATAACTACAGCAGGGAACCGAGTGTGCAAGAAAATAGAAGCAGTAGCGAAGAGAATGTTCGAGAGCAGGTTGAAACAAGAAGACCTATAAATTCAGAAGTTTCACCTCCGACAACTACAATTGCGGATTTTCATTAAAAGGCAAACCAAAAATGATAAATTCTTACCAACACCAAAAAGAATTTATCAAAGAAGCACAAGGAACCACGAGTCACGAAGAAAACAAAATACCGTATATTTGGGTAAGAATCAACAACATTTTAATTAAAGCATTAGTAGATACTGGCGCGGAAATTTCTCTAATTAAAGAAGAATTAGTCAACTTAAATTATAAACGTTTCGAAACAAAAATTGTAAAGACCCAAAGTGTAAATTTAATAACAGCAAATAATAAAAAATTTTCAAAAATAAACAAGGCATTAATGGTAAACATTGAAGTAGGAGATAAGGCAATAACGGATTGCATAATGATCATGAATGACATGAGTATGGATTGTATTTTGGGGGTAGATTTATTGGCAAAATTAAATATCAAGATCGACGTCTTAGGCAAAAAGATAACTGTAGGGGATAAGGAAGTTAAATGGATAGAGGATGAAAAGGATGTATTAGATGTTGATGATGATGAAGAAATAATTATAATTAATAATGTTAGTAGGGAGATATGTGATGAAGAGGTTATGTTAGATTGTGAAGGGGGTTATTTAAATACAGTTAAAGATTTGCTAAAAGAACACATGAGCTTAATAAATGAAGAAGCCAAATTTGCTCAGGGGTACACTCATAAACTACAGGTGGATCAAAATGCAATTTTCAAATGCAAAACATATCCTATTCCGCAGGCATACAAAGAACAGGTGTGAAAAGAAATTAAGAAAATGCTTCGAGATGGTATAATAAGGGAATGTAGTACTTCTTACATTAATCCGTTAGTGGTAGTAAAGAAGAAGGATGGAAGCATACGCTTGTGCCTAGATGCCAGAAATTTAAATGCCTTGACGAAGAAAATTTTTGAAAAACCGCAGGGGATGGAAAGTTTGGTAGGAAGAATAGGGGGTAGTACAATTTTTTCGAAACTAGATTTGAGGAACAGTTTTTGGTTGATTCCGTTAGATGCTGATTCACAAGAATATACAGGGTTTAGTGTGGATGGACACACGTTTGTTTTCCAAGTAGTTCCATTTGGTTTGTCAACTAGTAGTAGTGCATTAGTGAAAAGTATGCAGAAAATTTTAACCAAACACGAAGAATTTTGCGTGCATTACGTCGATGATATTCTGATTTTTAGCAAGAACGAAAAAGAACACGAACGACATTTAAAAATTATTTTACAAGATTTGGATACGGCGGGATTGAAATTAAACATAGAAAAATGTGAATTCTTCAAAAGGAAAGTAAATTACTTGGGTTTTGTAATTACACCAGAAAATGTGGAAATTGATAAAAAAAGATTAGACGAAATAAAAGAGTATCCACGTCCTAAAAATGTACGAATGTTAAGAGGGTTCATCGGAGTAATAAATTTTTATCGCAGATTTGTACCAAATTATTCGAAAGAGTTGTTACCTTTGCTCGAGTTATTGAGAAAGCATATGAAATGGAAGTGGTCGGAAGAACACGAAAAGACGTTTGTTAAAATGAAAAACATTTTGTATGAAAACATGATTCTAATACACCCGAATTTTGATGAAAAATTCATTTTGAGGACAGACGCGTCAAACTTTGCAATTTCCGCAGCACTTATACAAATTCGTGATGGGTTGGAAGTCCCCATATATTTCACGTCAAGAACGCTAAGAAAAAGTGAAGTGAACTACACAGTCGGCGAAAAGGAAATGCTTGCCATTGTTTATGCATTGATAAAATTAAGATTTTATTTAATTGGGAACCATTTTGAGATCGAGACCGATCACGCAGCACTATCTTTTCTAATGACAACAAAATTTTCAAACAACCGAATTTACCGATGGTCATTACTCATTCAGGAGTACAACTTCACTATAAGACACATAAAGGGGAAAGAAAACATCATTGCGGACGCGTTAAGTAGGAAGGACATTGAAGGAAGCAAAGTCAAAGAAATTTTGATTGCATTAAATCGGTTGAAGACGGGGACGAAGCCATTCACCGCCAGATGTATAAGTAACGCGCAAAAAGAAGAATCCATACGAGTTATAAAAGATATGGTGATACAAAATAACAACAAATATAAGGATTACGAAATAGCAAGTGGTTTTCTCATAAAAAACATTAACAACAGCGAATTGTACGTAGTGGACAAAGAATTGACGAGAAAAATTTCGAGAGAGTTGCACGAAATGTATGGTCACATTGGCTTAAAGAAGACTTGGCTCATGTTTCGAGAAAATTACTACTGTAAGAAAGATCGAAATGTAATTAAAGAAATCATAGTAGAATGTCGATTGTGTCTGCTGGGAAAGTACAAGAACTACCACAACCAGAACACCGTACACAGCATCAAGGTAAACGCACCAGGGGATATGATTGCGATTGATTACATCGGGAATTTAATTGAGAGTGGTCCAGGTCAAAGAAACATTTTAGTAATTGTGGACGTGTTTAGCAAGTTCGTAAAATTATATCCGACGAGATCCTGCACAACTGATCAAACGATCGAATTAATTGAAGATTTCATAAGCACGATCACAAAACCGAAAGCCATTTTAGCGGACAACGCCACATATTTCAACAATCAAAGATTCAGAACTCATTGGGAAGATCAAGATATAAAGATTTATTTTTGTGCCATCAGGCATCCGCAAACAAACGTGAGCGAACGTTATGTTTCGGAAGTTACAAAATTTTTACGACTCCTGACCTACAATAATAACTTACTGTGGTATGAAAATTTGCATAGGGTTGAAAATTTTATAAATGAAACACCACACACGATAACCGAACAATCACCGATGTACGTGATGACCGGAAAATTTCCAACGAGACCATGGATTGTAGATGAGCAGGAATTCAACTACAACGAAATTTTAAACAAGATAAGAGAAAAGATGCGAAAATACCAAGAAAATTATGAAAGAAAAATGAATGGTCGTATCAAAAAGAAGACGAAATTTGAAGTAGGAGACCAAGTCATAATAAAAAGCCTACAAGTAGGAAACAGGTCTAAAAATCAATGTGCAAAGCTGCAACTGCCTTACGAGGGCCCATATTTCATTAACAGGAAAGTGTCGGAAAATACCTATGAGTTGGTCAATCCGATAAATAAAGTGATACGAGGTAGATTCAACTTGTGTGATATCTACGAATTTGTAGAAAAAGACAATACGAGATAAAAGTTTTGTTCATCTTGAAAAATTTTAGAAAATTTAATTTACTTTATTTACAATTCAAATTCATTTTATTTATTTAATTAGTTTGTACGGATTTGATTAGCCATAAATCAAGAAAACAAATTTTTTTAACCAAGAACGTTTTATTTGAGTTGAGCCAGTGTAAACTTTCATCAGAAAATTTATATTTTCTATCCTAAAGTTTAGGGGGTTAAATGTCATGTTCAGAAGTGATTAATTAATTTGATAAAAATAATTGTTTAATTTTTGTAAATATTTTGTGTTGTAAATAATTTTAATCATCATGTATAATTTTTAATTGTTAATAATTTTAAGTTGGTATTATTTATTGTTAAGTTTGTAAATAAAAAAAGGTGTAGAGGGGCTTATGATGGCGGACAGCCGAGCGAGCAGACGTTTTCTTTTTGTCCGTTCTAATTCAATTAAAGTTTTAAGTTAAGTTAATTAAAGTTTTGAGTTTAAGTTTTTAAAAGAGTGTTTTATTTAATTCAAGAGTCTCATGTTAAATAAGAAATGGATGGCCCGGAGAAAATTTAAGTTTCATTAAAAGTTATTTAATTTTACAATTTTTTATAATTTGAGACAAGCGGGTCATCACAATAAATAAAATTGTCACGAAACGTTACAAAAATAGTACTGCTGTGTAAAAACAGTCAATATAAAAATTTACTTTTTTAAATTAAATACAGTATTTAATTAAATATAATATATTAAAAACTACCATAATTAAATAAATTATCCTATAATTAGTTTATCTTTAGTAATAACGTCTCCTTTTATCCTTTGATTGATGTGCTTTCAGAAAAAGTATCTAAACTAAATTAATTTGCTAACAATAATTTTTTCTTATTATTCAATATTAAAGTGGTTCTGAACGAAAAAATAAAATAAAATAAGAAATAACTAAAAACAATTTCACGCAACTTTTCTGCGCAGCGATTCTGATATAGTAGTCGTCATGGAACTTCACGTCTCGTCATAATGAATAACAATGGTTTTTAATTATGACGAGACTTAAAGTTCCGTGACGACTACTATATGGAATATTATAACATCATGGTTGTATGAGTATAACAATATAGTTATAGAATTTTTATGTAACAAGGTATTGTGAAATACACAACAATTTAAATTGTCGAATTGAAAAAGTCTCATGATCAATTATTGCTATCTCAACAGTCAATTTTAGTTGTTTCGTGCAGACGGACAAGGTTGTTCATAGATTTTGTTAACAATAAAAATCTAAGCAAATACAAAGCAAGAATAAATAAATTGCTCTACTTTTTGATAATTTCATTTGCACCTGCTGGCTGTCTATTTAAAACTTTGCACTTTGCACTTTTCACAGAGACATTTACCATTTGAATATGAATTATTTAATGTTCTTCTAAAAAGTTAATAATATTGTTTCACTGTGGCGGTGACAGATTCTTTTTACTCTCATGATGTTGATAATTATTAAAATTTTGAGGTTTAATCCATTAACGCCCTTATAATTTATAGTATAAACCTCTTCATAACAATCCTGTTATGGTATAGGGAACAGGTATAATAGGTGAAATCAAATTTGCAAGAAATATAAAATTATCAATTGACAGAATAATCTTTGTTTGATTCGATTTATTTCATAGTAAGAAGATAATATTGTACTTTTCAGTACTAAAATAAACATTTTTTTAAAACATCAAGTTACTTATATAATTTTATGATAAGTATACGGAACAATGTTAAAAACAATAAGTTATTCCCAACCAGACATAGTGTATTTCAGTAATAGCAAAGATACTAAATCTTTGGTAATAGGTATGTCGAAAGCATTTGTTCAACTTTTAAGAGTACAATCTATGCAGAGAAAACATTAAATACAATGTCAAAACTTAAATTTAACAAAATGTTCGCAAATGCGAAATCTTACGTAATACAAATTAACTTAACCTTCTTCAGTAATGCTATATTATAGCGCTAATTTTCAAAGTGTACGTCTTTAATGAAGATAAGTTATTGTTGAAATACTCTTTTAATAATTTATTTATGTGGAAAATTAGATAAAATTTTCTAAGAATTTTCTTCTAATCTTCACAAATTAATTCTTTGTTTGCTGAATTTGTGCCGGATCGTGCTTGGTTCAAATTTAAAGAAAAATCGCAGGTATATGTTGTTGGGTTATCAGCAAAACTCGAACTGATTGTTAAAATTTTAACGTTCGATTTACCTAGTTTGTAATCTTGTTCTAGTTTCCTGGAAACATCGAGTATATCAGACAATTAATCTTTTGAATTTGCCTGATTTTTTGCTAATTGACAAATCTCTGTTTGAAGCAACCTTTTTGCAGCAATCTGTTTGCTTACTAACCTGTCTTGATGTGTTTTACTTATTTAGATATTTTTAGTGATCTTGATTGTGACTCACAGTTTGTCATTCTATTGAAACAATCAGTTTTTGCCCGACCTAATTAACAAATCTTTCTGTGATTTGGACAGATAACACTATAAAACGCATTTGTATGGTTTTCCATACTGTGTTTGAGAGTCTATATAGATGGTAAATATTTTCCCTTCAAGTTCAAAAGATTTTTTTGATCCCCCATTGAAGGTGAATTTGTATTTGCACAAAACAACCAGGCTTTCTTTTCCAATATTAAAAGTTATGGCCAAATATTGCTAACTTTTTATCACTTAAATGTTATTTTGACGATTTATTTTTATTTGAAACAAAAAAATGTAGAAAATCGCAATGCGAAACAATAAAATCCATAGGTAATCGATAAAAATTCACAGAAATATTATTATTATTTAATAGTAATATGAAAAATAATAAACAATAAAATAAAATTAAAATAAAATAATTTATTAACTATTATACTTTTATCGGAATTGTATAAATATTCACTTAAGGAACAATTTCTGTATTATAACAATATAGTAAGTACATACATATTGCTTATAACAATATTACGATTAATATTTTAAAACCAACATTACCTTAAAGACTAAATTACTATATACTTATGTACCATCCATTTTGAGCTTAAATTATTAAAATTAAGTAAGTAAATACTTATATATTATGATGTAATATATGACACAAAGAAGATAAATTTCAGCCTGAAATGAATGCAAAATTACTTTGACATGAGAGTTATGTTGAATAGGTTTAAATGTCAGCTTTTCAACATCAAAGAACAAATGAAAAACAAAAGCATGTGCATCAGACTGCAGGGATCCAGAGACTGCAATTTTCAGTAATCAAATGTGATAGCATTTCAAGTATGTATCTAAGACGGTAATATTTTTAAAATGTAAGACGGGGGAATACAAATATTTAAGTTTAATTAAATTTTTGAAGATATACAATAATAATACGACTAAAAATATCAATTAACTTGGCGCTTGCTTTAGAGACTTCTGCGAAATACTGTGATTATAAATTTAAATTTTCTGTAACTCATACCATAATGTTGTAATTTTCATGTTACAAAACCATTTTAAAAATTTATTTCAGGATTATCTCAGTAACACAAAGAAAATTCAAATAATTGTGTTTACCTCTCTTATTAGGTAACAACTTGGAAACATTAAAAATCAATTTAAACTACATAAATATTTTTTGTTTTTTTTAAATTTAATTAACTTTGATAAAACAATATAAGAAATAATGTAGGTTTGTGTGAAACTGAGCAATAATATAATATTGCAAAAATACATTTCCATTTAACCGAGGAAGGTTTAAAAGTAGGTTAAAAATTTCTCTAATAATAATTAACAATATTTTTCAAAAATTAATGCATACTGCAAAGTCTTCAAATTTTGCTAATAAAAGTGTATGAAAACATTAGCAATCAAATAATGGGTGTCCTATTATTAAGACCGCCTATTTTGAATTTAGCGCCAATTTTTCAGTGTCAGTGGCACAGCGCTGCTGTTTGACGACTGTCGTATATGTGAACATAGAGGTTTAGTCATGATAAATTACACGGACGCATAGTGCACAGAAATTGTGAAAATCAGTACTGAAATGGTGAAATTTTTGCGGAGACGGTTCGAAAATGTCGTGGATTTTTCAGTCACTATAAAGCACCTTGTCGTGGTGTGATTAAACGAGAAATTTGAGACAATTGGATCACTTCCTGCCCAAAGGAGACCTGTCCGTGTTCGTGCAGCTCTGTCTAATGAAAATATTGCAGCAGTTAGCGAGATCGTTGGCCAGAATTCTCTCACCTCGATTCACCATCGTTCTCAGCAATTGAGACTTTCACGAAGCAGTTTACAACAAATTTTGATTAAAGATCTTATTTACATTCTTAAAAGATTCAGTTCACACAAAATTACGTTGTACGTTCGTAGAATGGATCTCAGAGAAACAACAAGTGAACGGTGATTTTTCGAAGAAAACCAACTTTGCCGATTTGACGTTAGATTTCTTTCTTTGAGGTTTTCTGAAAGGAAAAGTGAAGGCCTATAATCCAAGAATAATTTATAAACTGAAAGACGTTATTTGACGCGTCATTGATGAAATTGAGCCAACACTATGCTATGAAAATTTCGAGTTCCATCAGTCAAAAGACGGCATTTATCGGATATTGTGTTTCATACATAACCTCTATATGTATCTACTACTACCTCTATATCTACATCAAAACTTTTCAAATAAACACTGCGTTTTTTTTTCAAATTACAAAATAGGCGGTCCTAACTATATAACAAACAAAATATATTGCCACGTTTTTCACACCAGCATTATTTTAACACAGCAAAAACATGTTAAGATTTCATATTTGCATCAGTGTACAAATCCTTCCTTAAAATCATCTGACAAAGGTGTTCTAGTCTGAGGAAGTATGTGCTCAACCGGTGTTGGTAAAATAGTAATTTTTGAAGGCCAAATTATTGCTATAGTATGCTTACAACTCTTAAAAAAACGTAATAATCCCTGAAGGAAAGAGATTAACTGGTGAAAAATGTATACTGCAACAAGATAATGCTCATGTACATAGTAAGACCCAAGTGGTTGCAAATTATTTAAATAACTTAAATATAAGTGTTTCAACTTGGTACAAAAGTAATCCCATGAAGTGTATTTTTTTAATAAATAATATAATTCGGTTGTTTTTTCAATGCTATACCTTAAAATTAAAATATTTTTATTCTTAAAATCAAGCTCAAAACAATGGATGTTATTGTGGAAAACAATGGAAAACAAAAAATAAAATGTTAAAATCACTTAAAAAATTTCTAAAAAAAAAAATGGAAATTGACATTAAAAAGTTAAAAGGTAGATTTTAACCTACATACATTTGCGAGACTGTGTATATGCTAGAAAATTTATTAAAACAATTTAAATTATTAAATTACAACCAATATCGTATTATACATATAAAAATCGATATTGTGATTACTTTGACAACTACATTTGTGTAGTACCTGTATCTGCATATTTACAACTACGTTACCATAATGTCCCCAGGTGAAGCCTGTTGGTAATGTGAGATATGCGTGTTGAGAGAGTAACTCACGGTTGCACACCGAGCTTGTGGTTGCAGCAGCTGTGACCATAGGTCAATTAGTGGATTTATGTCACCCTTGCCATTTTGAATCCCTTAACCACCTTCCGCACATTATTCATTCCTCAGTTCTCAGCGACCGATATCAATAGGTAGGTAAAATCAAGTACACACAACTCCAGTAATGTTACATTTTGACAAATTCAGAAAAGATAAACTGATTCAATTTAAATAGAATATACAAAAACACGTTTACTTCTTTATAATAAAAATTAAAACAGAGTTCAGTGATATTACTATCGATTTATAACAATAATTAACTCTCAAGTTTTACTAAATTACTTGGATCGTCATCAATATATTTTCGGTAAGATAGCCAGTCAAGTACATACTATAAAGTATAATATACTGTTTTGTAACTTTTTGAACTTTTCAGGTTTCAAACAAAAAATATTAGTTAATTTATTAAAACTTATCAAAACTGTCCCAGGTTTTACTAAAGATTAAGTAGATAAAAAAACGAAAATAAATTTGATGTGCAATTTATTTTATTTTTATCCAAATTGTAAAATATTCCTGATATTCTACCTCACTCCATTGGGAATCCACGTGTATTTATTGCGCACATTAAATCATTTCGACTATCTCTAGATCTGTCTAGTCGTTTACTAATTACTTAATACTCGCATCACAGATTTAGTTAAATTATGACTAAAGCTTTTTGGAATATTGAAGTTAAAATTGTTGTTCCTTGTCAACCCGCCTGTTATACATTTTATTTAGTATTACTAAATAGAATCATAAATTTTCCACTGTAATATTTAATCAAGAAACTCTAATGAAAAAATAATAAGCTCGTGCAAGAAAAATCAGAGTAGAACGAAACTTCCTTATCGTGCAGCCTTATGTGCTTAGCACATAAATCATTTAAATTCAGATTAGACTAATTTCGTAAAGTTTACTTACGCGGTAATCGAAATTGAATAATTTTGCGTAGGAAATTCACGAAGAACTTTTTGCTATTATTCATAGCAGGTGTCAGTGTATTATCGCGATAAATTTTAAGAGAAACGGTTTGATGTCGTTGCTATATGGTTGTTGAAGCTGAATTACGAAGACGTGGAACGGAATACCAAAGTAGAAGATCAGAAAGCTTTGCGTGCACCTTACATACAGCTTATTTATCAAATTAACGGTGTGTACTGTTTTCTCATTTCAATGAATATTGTGTAAAAGGTAAACGGAGTCCCGCGGTTGCACGAATACAAAAAGCTTAACCAAAATATATGAACAATTTTAGTTCCATTTAATTATACCATAATAAACCATATTATTCTCAACAAATGCTTCATACTCAAGTTGTTTTTATATATAAAATCTCATTTTGCTAAAAAGAGCTCATTATTTTTTATTATTTCTAGTTTGGCGTAAACTTTCTGCTTATCCTTATCTTGTTTCGTTATTCGAGATATTATGTAGTTTTTCAGGCCCAAATAATGACTATAGACATAGTACATTATTGATTATGTAAAAACGAAACATATTATTATGTATGTTTTTAAAATAACCAAAGAGAAGCACTAGTCACATTTCAGAACTAAGCACCATAATATTTCACAAATAAAATATACTGCAAGTGTGATTTCGCAAAAAAGTTTTCATCGAAAATAGACATAAGGCGATTGTTAATTTTTGTTGAATTTTATGTATCTTAGCACTGAATTATTTTCAAAGTAAAACTCGCATTTACGATTACATATTATCGTTAAGATCCCTTACCTAACGTAAAACTGGAGGTGTAAACCGTGCTCTAAAATTCCTAATTTTAAATTATGTTTTGTTTTATAATTAACAAATATTAATAAAATATTACAATTAGCTTTTGGGTCACAACTTCGTAATCCTATTGTTTGCATTCCAAAGAGCTTTTAAAAACGAGTTTATTAAATCATCAACAAAGAATTTTGAAATACTTCTTCGACTCTACAACTTCTGCAGCCCACAGTGCTTTTCAAAATTTCTGTTTTGTTGTTTTAATAAACTAGATTGTAAAAAACCTTTGGGATTCAAAAACCCTTACAAACGCTCTATTGTTCAACTTCACTAAAATTTGTCTATTACGGAAAAAATGTGATATAAAAATCAGAAATGCTAAAGCATATTTAATAGCAACATAATATTATTTAGTATTTACATAAAATCTGACCTAAACAGGTGCTTCTTTGTGACTTTAAAAATATAATTGACTAAAAAAAAGCGATTGTCAATTTCTGACCAAATGAAAAGAGAAAAATAACTTACTGTTTTGAATCGTATTATAAATGCTATTTACTTTTTCAAGGTATCTGTAATTTTTTGCGAAAAATTTTAGGAATTAGAATAAAAAGATTTTAGGATAAACTTTGAAAAAAAATAGTAGAAACATTTTATATTGAGAGTCGTATAGATTATCCAATACATTAAAAGTAAAATTTGTAGTATATTAAAAGGTCAAAATACCCCGTTACAAAGTATGTAAATCGCTAGCTAGTTTATACAATTTTCGCCGTTATACAAACTTACTCTTCATTAGTATCAAAAATATTGTATCGTAGGGTTAATAGCCAAAAGATTATTGGTATTAATTAATTATGAAATAAGTATGTTATTTTCTTTATAATTTGCTAACTTAATAATTTATTTAAACAATGTAAAACCATTTTTTATTCCTCGTACTTCATGTGATAATAATTCATGCACAGGTACATCAACACATAAGAGAGTAAATAGACAGGACATCAACGTATATTACGAAGAAAAATAAAATTTTAATAAAAATTTTACTGTGGAGAATCTGGCAATCTAAATACAAAAATTCAAATGTTAATATTGTAAGTCTTTGAAACAACAGACTGCTGAAATAATATTTTAGCGTTAATAATATTGCATATTATGAAAAATACAATCTTAGCAATTACTACTTTTATTTTTATTTTGATATAGATTAAAGAATCAAGAAATGTAACTGTGACCATACTTGACCAATAATAATAAATACTCGAGTAAATAATAGAATTTTTCACCGCAGGTCGCAGTTTCAACTTAAGAAAACGTTGTATTATTAAAGTGTATTTATCAACATAAACTCGAAAATTCTTACATCTGTATCTAACTTAAAAACAAATAAAAAGAAATATTTTAAATTTGTAGCGATAACAATATAAGATAAAAGTTTAAGCACACACCGGTTATAAAAATTGAATACAGAAGTTTACATAGACTGCATCTAAAAGTTTTAAAATCTAAAATATTTTACAAAATCAATTTTAACATTCATTTTTTTTAGAAACCGCTATTTTTATTAAACACCAATTTAAATTTCTTTGTACAGCAAATAATTATGTAAAAAATATCTAATGGTTTTTAAACCCCTTAATGTACGTGCCCGTGCCATACACGGGCTTACTGGCAATTTTGTACACGCCTGTGTAGGTCATGGGCGACCGTATATTCTAAAATTCTAAATTTTCACTTGAAAAAAATCCGATCATTTTTTGACCGAAAATTTGAAAATAGTAGGGAAGCTATTATTAACATTTAAGAAAGGTATACTGCCTTTCGCGAGTATTAATAGGTAGGCATACACGAGCATTCATTCTTCTCACGCTTTCCTTTAAAATTTGTCTCGAGCGGAAAACTGTTACGCATGTTATTACACATTTATCACAGATAGAACATTAAGGTTCTCTTATTCAACAAGGCAATTCCTAGGAAATTTTTTTTGGGACGAAGAGAAATTGTCACTATTGAACCTATTGAACTATTGTCACCAATCAACATAAATTGTGGTAAACAAATATAAGTCAACAGCAATGATTAGCATTCACTAAAGTATTAGAAAATAGAAATAAAAATGTGTAGCCTTATGTAATTAAGCCATTGTACTATGTCGGTACTCGTATATGTTGGGTAAGTAAGAAAAAATAAATAGAAAACCTGCGAAAATAGTTATTGCTGAAATAACAATTAAAGTTAAGTGTCTTGTAGAAATTGTTGAGATTTCCAGAATTGACCATGTTATAAAGAGTTATATAACCCTTAAATTCTGCAACTTAAAATGTTTTGAACAACTTTTATTGTGACTTTTTAAAAAATTTGATAAAAAAACTTCTGACATTGGCAGGTAAATTGATAAGAATTATTTGTTAAAATAGGATGAAAAGCATCTTCAAAGAAATTACACGGGTCCTTACAACCGTTGACATAAAATAAGCAAAATACACAAATGATAGCATTTCGAATTTAAAAAATGTTTGCAAGCACTTTTTTTTGAGTAAAAGCAAAATAAAACAAAGTTCTTAAAATTTAATAACAATTACCTTTATTACAAAAACTTTTCTGTTAAAAGTTATAATGTTAATTGTTTAAAAAGACTCGTTCATTATAAAAAATTTTTCATTTTATTTTATAAAAAGACACTTTTAAACATTAATTAACAATTGGTGAAAAGAGGCAGGGAAGGCTAAAAAATTATTTTAATTTAAACCCAAAAAGTACAATATACATATTAAATGAAATACGGTGTTATCAAGAATAAATTGAAAAGAAGAAAAGGTTTTTCTTTGAAAATTAAAAAAAAAATTGGTTTGCTAAATATTTAATTTATTTACCGATTTCCTAATCAGGTGAAATTTATGATTCTCAATTAAGACAACCCCCTTTTTCAACGTTTTACTTACCCTTCGCTTTACCCAAACTTTTTAAAAATTAGGTGGGCGCATCTTAATTTAAATTTCTTTGTATGTGTGGAATCTACTGACCGCTACAAAAAATTCAAATATTTTAACATTTAATTTTTTTACGCGTGAAAATTCGCAGTAGTTACATAAATTAAAGTTACCACTAAATTACTTGAAACTCTTTTATAAGTAAATTTCCAAGATCATTTACGTTCAAAAACCTTAGAAGTTTTTATTTTATATTTCAGAAAGCGTCATAATACAGCTTTAAAATCGATTGAATTTCGCAATGCTGGTATCTGACAAGCTGTGGGTATTTGTACTTACCTAAAAAAACAAGAACCTTTTTTAACAGCAAAATTTTATGCAAGACTTTTTCAACAGCTAAAATAAAACCAATATAAAAAGTATGTTTATTTTAAAGAATTTTAATTATTTCAAAAAATTTTTTATCATGAACGAATGAAAACATTACCACATTTTAAGTAAGTAAACTTGAAAATTTGCTAGATTTGCAATTTGTAATCAACTAATCATAGTATTTTAATCATACATACTTGCAACTTGGATTAACATTACCCATAGGTAATGTAATGAAGCATGCAACAATTTTTTCCGATAAAAATTTAACTTGCAAATGAAAAGGCAACTGCATATTTTCAATTTATTATTAAATTAATTTCATTTTACTGTAACAAGCGGCACATCGGCTGCGTTTCGAATTTTTAATATAATTAACCAGCACTTTAAAAAATGTTATGTTTCAAGTTGTACTATTGCTGGACACCAATTGATATGCTCTATTTCAAGCATTGGTACTCTTGACAGTTTGAACGTTCATAGGTACAGTTACTCGCAAAAGAACTCTGACATCTCTATGTTTGCATTGTAAATTGTACTTTTTGAAGCCTTTTTTTGTCGTATAAAAATCGATTTTATAGTAAAACTTTTCGGACATTTTCCGTTGAACATTTTATTACCCTCACTTTAGTTTATATGATGTCATGTTCCAAAATTCTTAACTGAAATTTTTGAAATATGATTTGGCAGTTTTGTAAATATTTTAATTGTTAAAATTTATTTTTGAGTTTGTAAATATTTTGTATTTATTGGTTTTCCCGCCAACAACTTAAGGGGACCAAACCCTTTAGAATTTTCAAAATACCGATATTTGTTTTCTTTTATATTCCAAAAGTATATATAATACATTAAGAGTATAATACTGGTAAAGGGAAAAATTGAAATATTAAATATTTACTAAGATGATTTAATTTAAATATAAAAATATCTTGAAACTGCATTTTCAAAAACTGCAACTCAAAAAGTTATTGATCGATGTGGCTCAAACTTTAGGAGGCTTCTGTCTATATTATTACCATTTAGGTTAACAGCATAGATAATCTTTGATTTTATACTTTTTTTATAATTTTATAGGTTTATTCTACCCGTCAATATGTGCATAATCGAAAAAAAAATTTGTTTCTTTGTATCAGATCAATAGAAAAGAAATGATAAATGCAGCACTTTTCGATGCCACGCACAAGACGCCTGAAAGAACACTCTACAGAACCGCCATTTTGTTAAAAAATAATAAAAAAAAATTTTTTTCTATACTTTAATACTATAACAAAATGATGTGATTATTTTTCACCTGTAAAAAATTCCGAAAGAATGACCGCTGGAAGCGGAATGTAAAATGTTAGTCTCCTGGAATTTATTTTAAAATTATAGTTTAAAACAGTGCGACAAAATAGAAAAAAACTAAAGGCAATAATATTTTAAACAAAAAAAGTTTGAAAAGTTTTGCTGTAAAATAAAAATCGATTTTTATACGACAAAAAATACTTCAAGAGATACAATTTACATTGCTAACATACGAGTGTCCAAGTTCTTTTGCGAGTAACTGTACTTCTTAGGAAAATATCGGTTAGTGAAGCAAATCTCTTTTATTATTTTTTTTTTTTGATTACATTTCGTACGTAATTAGATTATCTAAAAAAAACTTTGTCGTTATTTTATATTTTAGTTTTTTTTTAGAAGTTGAGAACCACAGTTAATTAAATTTGGTTTAATAATATGTAATAATATCTAAAGCTGTGTATCACATCACAACAAAGAAGTAATGATAAATCTTACATATTAAGATCTTCGGGGTAAATGTATTTAGTATTTTAAAATTTTATAAGCTTTTCTCAAAAAATCTAAATAGTAATGCTCCTGTGTATCCTTAAGACGATGACGATAAATTCTCTATAATATGTCTACACTATCAAAATGGCTCACAATTAACAACCGACTTCCGATAGAGAAGTACAATCTGATATTATTTTATGCAATATTGGGTAGATAATAGATATTATGTTAATTTTAATAACATTAACTGTAGACTAATAACGGAATTATATTTGCATTAACCTTAATTATTATTTATTAATATTAAATATAAATTTATATGGAATACTTATGTAATGTTGATGTGGCAACGCCACATGTTAACTCAATTATATATACTGTATTTTAGTTTGATTAGTAATTGATTTAAAAGCAAATAACAATTATGTGTGCAATTCATTGCCTATAACCTAATTCTATTATTAATGCCTATGGCTAGTTATCAAATACAGAACAACATCAAAGGTATGTACTATGTACTTTATGCTTGCAAAATTAAACGAGCATTCTATATTGTCAACATAATGCAAAAATTTCCAAAATAGTATCGCGAACAATCTCGAAAAGCTTAACATGTTAGCAATTCGAAAATAGTTTATTACTTGAATATTATAACAATATTAGACAAATAACGTGGAGTGGAAGTAGTTATATGGAAAACTTAGATATATAATAACCTATAGTGAATGGATAATACACGTTAAGCTTCGCGTATGAAAAACGAGTTCTCTCACATTTGTCATCGATGCTGCATACCTGCTTCCCCATCTATTTGTGTTCACTCACATAAAGCCTTACATAAAAATGCACGTCACATGTAATCCTTTTTTAAACAGCATTAAAAATTATTTAAACCCAAGAAGGTGTCGGATCACATTTATAACATAGTATATTAATTTATAGTTTAATGAACTAATATTTTTACATTTTCATTCCATTAACGAAAACTTAAGTTTTTAATTAGTTTTAAACTACATACATCGTTATACTCCTAAAAACTTTTTGAAATTGCAGTTGAGTTTAAAATTATGAGATACTATTTGTCTTTTACTCGGATGATATGAAAAATTTTTATGACTTGTTTAAATTTCCAATGCTACCTCCTAAGGTCAATATAAAATATCTATTTTTTGCTGTATATTAATTAAAAGTTCTTATGAAATCACCAGTTTGACTAATGTTAGTTACACATTCTACATCCATCATCTGTAATCACGGACGTATATAAGGGGTGTGTTTAGAGGGTCAGGGCACCCCCCCCCCCCTTAGCTTAAGCAACAACACTAGTATTAGTCGAATACTCATATAATAAACCGGTAAAGAGACCGTGGGATTCTTAATTAAATTACTGAATTCGCATTTTAAATTTAATGTTAGTGTAGACAGTAACTAGAAGATTAAGTTTTTAAAACGAGAATTAAAAATTATTATAGTTTCAATGTGATCTTTGATGTTTTGAAGAAATTGTGTTTACTTGATAAATTTATACCCTAATATTAAAAAAATCAATTGTAAATTCGTGCAATCAGAGGATAATTCAGATGGCGGAGAGTCAAATCGTGAATGAATATTTAATCTTGTAGTAGCTCCGAAAAGTGATATCTAATAGGTACAATTGCTTTAGTTGCTACTAATTTTTTAAGTCGGTACATTTTCCAAAAATGCATTGTTAACACCTTATTCGATATCCGAAAATGTGTTGATATAATTTCAATATAGGCTAACATAAAACCAAAATGTCGTTTAGTATTCTCTTACCATATTAGTAGTTAAAAGAAAAGATATATATGTCGAAAATCGTAGTATTATAAAATTCTTAGAAGAAATGGGTCTTAAACAGATCACTAGTTTGCTAAACAAAAACGAAGTGCTTCTTTTATTAGTGTCCATAAATTTAGAAACGGTATGTAGGGCCTACAAGTACAATGCCATAATATATTTGTTTAAAAACGTTCTATTCCAGTTAACTTGAATAAGGATTATTAATAAAAAGTAATGACTAGAATTTTTCAAGACGATCCCATTCATTTAACTAATTATTCCAATCAGAATTAAAAACAATGTTGTAAATGTACATTAACAGTTTACTAAATTTGCTGAATTGATGGATTAAACTAGATAGTACTATCTCTGCATGAAACGCTATTGTGTTTTCAGTTAATATTATATTTTGCTCACGACTAGGCATCGTGAATATACTACTATAAACGCTATCGGTATTAATTAAAATTATATTATTTATCAAAATTATATAGGGTAGCTAAAATGAGAGGGAGTTCACATAATATTGTATGTAAATAATCTCGTGTAGTGTGTATCTACTACACACCTCGAAAATAAATACCAAGTACTCTTTTAACCCCTAACAAAACCAAGTTGCCAATTTCAATTTTAAAATATAAACCTGTAATTTAAACAATTAATAGCCTTTTATAGCTGTTAAGTTTCAATGAAGTGTAATTGGCATAAAATTATCAAGATACATATTTACAGAAATAGTCAAATAATTATTATTATTAAATAAGAAAAAATTAAAAATGTTTCCTCGAGCTCGAAAACTTTAAATTTTTAATCCACCTCTCAAGCGAACAATTTTCTTCCAATGTTTTAGTGATCGATGAGTCATAAAGAAAGAATGACCAACAATAAACATTTTACGTTTTAAATGCACAAATTAAGTAGTGCGGGTGACACCGTGGTCACCTTAACTACTTCTTTATATCATTTTTAACAATATTATTAACGTTTGTTAGTTTTAGTCCAGTTAATGTCTAACAAAATACAAAATGCATAGAAGAGAACATATTATATCGACATTTTTCTATAAAATATTAGTAAATATTTTCGCAACCGTTTGTTATTATGTACCTCTCGCAAAAATGTTGAATCCCATGGGATTGCAAGTGCCCCAGATGCTCGAAATACTAAAGTTAAAATCCAGGACTGATCTCCTTATCTTAGAGTGTGGTGAATTATGTGCGAATTAATTTTACCTATTGTGAACACACTGTAGTTTACACTTAAGATTAGTATTAGGTGTTAGGGAATCGTTACTTCCATTAAGTCTTAGACGATGCTACATAATACGAATTTTAGAATGTGCAACAAAGATAACTAATCAATACGTAGATTTTCCAAATAAAGGAAATAGGGTAATTAATTAATCCTTGTGCTACATATCGGCCACGCGCAATCTTAATGCTTCAGGTCATCTGCAAGCTTGTAAGCTACCATTCACCTTAAATTTTCACTATCTTTATCCCCAAAAGAACAGTTATGAGCTATACTTACTCTACACATCAATTTCCATTTATACCTATCTCAACTTAAGCTATGCTAAAAAATGTTTTCTAAAGTTACAAATAACAGTTAGTTACTAAACACAAAAGTTAGTGCTCTTAGGGGAATTAAATTTGAAACAGAATGAATAAGTACACCGCTGAAACCAGGACATATTTTCACATCCATTTTGAACAGTAACTAACAAAAAATTCGATATGTGTGAAGGCCATATATAATAGAAAAATACGTTTCATGTTTTTTTAGAAAATAAAACAACAAATAAGTCGAAAGTTATTTAAAATTCAATTTAAAACAGAAAATAATAAAATAACGTATAGATGAAGAATATTTAAAAGGAAATATTATGCAGGTTTCATTAAATTATAGCGCTAGGTTGAAAAAAGCATTGCAATCATCGTCAGCATTAACAGAAGAAGTAAGCAGTTCAAATTCAATAAAATGCAGTTTTATTATATAAGATTAGAAGCTGTGCCAGAAAAAAGTCAGCTAAAGAAGGGTGAGCATTGATTGAAAACAAAAAGGAATTATATAGAAGTGAACGAAAAAGTCAAAAGCGAGCAACATATAAATCAAAAAGTATAAAAATAAGTTGCTAAAGTAAAACTCGACAACTTCATAATAAAAACAAGTTTGATATTTTGCAATGTCAAAATGACTGAATAGATATCTACTAAAATGTATGAATTGTATGTATAGGATAATCAATTTTACAACGTTTTTGCTCAGCTTCATAGAAATTATTTTATGTTCTTCTTGTTTTCCTCTTTTTCTTGTGCAGAAATTATACATCTAAAGGCTAATTTTGTATTCTGTATGCGTGGAATATATGGGAGATGTACCTAACCACAAGCAGCGAAATTCAGTGAACGTTGCTGTACTATCCTACTACACCTAGACGAGATCGTTAAATTCTTTTACGTTTTTAAGTTTATCAAATAAACATCTAAAATTTTACTCGCAATATAACGGGAAGTAAATTCACGATAATGACATATTGTAGGTAGTAATGGATGTGTAATTATCAGAATAACTTTATGGCTGTTAACCACCATTAAAAGTACTTACACGCCGTCTGAGATTATAAAATAAGGTTTTCAAATTTTTATACTTACTTACGGTTAGCCCAATAAAGCTGAAAGAGCTTTAAAAGCACTTAGTATCATTTAGTTGAATTACAGGCAAGCTACTTACCCTTTTCCTATGTTATACTTTTATTTTAATTTATTATGACACATCCTAGTATGTTTGCTTATTAAGAATAAACATTTAAAATAAATATGAAGAATGCAACATTTAAATGCCACGTCAAACTATACGAGTATAAGACAAAAATTATTTGTCGTTGGTGTAATGATTAAAATTTAATAATTTAATTTAAAAGATTATGTAAATATTATGTTAAACAGGAAGATAATTTAAATTTTACTGAAAATGTAGTAGTAAATACCAATGAGCAACTGGGTTAGATGTGCATAATCTAGTCCAGAAGAAAAGAACAATAATTTTGAAACAAGCGTTTCTATTGGATACTATTCGTAATTATTGTAATCTGTATTTTTTCAATACTACTTGAGGAAAATATCAATAATAATTATTGATAAATATTTCTATTTTTTTCTTGGTCCTCGACGGAAGCACGGTATTTTTATTAAATCCCAAGATTAACTAATTGTTACTTGATTCCCTTTCTCAAATAAATGATATTACGTGTTTAAACGCTTGTGCTAATATTGTTTCCTTGGTTTCCTTTTAGTTTTTATTTCATTATCTTTTTTAATATTGCAATATTGTTGTAGTGATCAAAATCTCCAAATACGATTAGGGTTAGTTTTTCTATGTATGATTGTTAAAAAGAGTAACTATTAATATGAAATTAAATCAGTAATAGCGTAGTTAATTTCATAATGTTGTATTGTAATTTTGCAACTAAATAAGTACATTATTTGCTACAGCGCCAACGGTAAGTAAACTATATAATGTCAACTGTCGAGCTATTTCTGTTTTTTTACAGTATATTAAAATTTTATTTGTGGTAAATTGTTTTTCCTGTGGTGTTAATAGTTCCAATAATGTTTTATATTAAATTAAAAATCAATTTCATGTTTAACTTTCTTAGCAACATTTATTAATAGTAATAAACAAGAACACGCATGCGCTTAAAATTTCTTCAAGTAGGAAAAAGTTTGACATGAAAGTCTAATGCCCGTACTAATAGTCACATATTAATCCGAGATTCAAGATAATCCTAGGATTTACCAATGAGATTACTAGAATTTAGACCGTATCGTAGCAACAGCTGCTATTTCGAGAATTAATCTTGAATCTCGGATTAATCGATGACTATTAGTAAAGGCATTATAGTCTTTCATTCTTATTAATTTTTATAAAATTTTATATTCTTATTTACGAGTATATTTAAAAAAAATTATTGTTGCTTTTCCTTCATCATGTCATCCTGTTCGATATCAATAAAATGTCCAAATCCCTGCAACGTTTTTAATTTGCAATAACAATGACTAGTCAAAACTGTATTATTATTTTCGCTTCACTGTTGAATATATTTATGTACTATTATTATACCAGCAAACAATTTCTATGATTGTATGCAAACAAAAATAAATTTTAATTATTTATGGTATGATTGAATTTTTATAATAGTTATTTTTCTAAATTGAATTTAAATATTAAAAATTGTATTAAATATTATGTGCATTCAAAACACAACCGAGACCTTTGATGTTGTAAACGCTAGGTGTTAGGTGATATTACATATTACTCGCAATTTTCAAATTTAATACAATTTATAAAAACTTCGAATGCAGTACACTTTGTTATCCATATTCGTCAAATAAACACATATTACTGCAGTATTATTCCCAACATAACATTTTCCAATAATTATAATTGTAAAACATTTTAGTAAAACCTTCGTCAAAATTGTTACGATATTCGTTAAAATTTTATCTAAATTAACTTAACCTAACTTAACCAAAGAGAATACAAATTTTCAATAATTGTGCGAAGTTGTTGAAAATAATACTATGATTCTCAGCATAGAGATTTTATCGCAAATAGTTAACTGTGTGGAAACTTTTAGGGTAATTTCAAAGAACACGTTTTTAGCAATAGGGTTTAATTTTTATACGATTGGAAAAGCATTGTTTTTATAAAAATTTGTAAAAAATCATATAATTGTAAAACACCTTCCTGACTAATTAAAATTTTATGTTCAACATCAATCAAAAATGTAATAATTCAACAAATTGCAATAATTATTAAGTTAGGAAAAATAAACAAACCTTACATAATATAATACAGCGCGAATACTGAATATAGGCAGTTACGCGCCTCGTTAACTTACAACCGTAGAAAATTGCTGTACACATTTCAGCCGCTTTTAAGATGCACTTATTGTGTACTATGTCTGTATGTATACAAATTATATTTACTGCTGAATATAAAATTACAGCGTTATATTTAAAGCAATGCAAGACCAGAAATTGATTTCATTAATTAAATTGGAATAAAATATTTATATACCCTATATATAGCAAGCCTATTGATCCGGGTAATACAAAGATTTTAGTTTACTTTTTTTCTGCAGCTTTCCACAAAAATGAATTTCTATAAATTATCATTTTCTTGTATATTATTCGTCCTATTAAAAGATCTCTTGTCGTAACCAACAATGCTTTGACAAAAAGAAAATCGTGCAGCAATTATTTATATAATTCATTTATAAACAATGAAAAAATAAAACTGATTTTAGGATAACGTAAATTATAAGAAGAAATGATAAACGAGTAGTCATTTATGTTAATAAACAAATACAATTAAATATTAAACATTATATATTTTATAAGTGTAATTGTACTGCTTTTTATATATTCTGTACCTATTTATTATGCTGCATATTAATTTAAGCTATCAATATATCAGCCGAGTTTCCCTGACGCTTGGACTCAAGCCTGACATTAGATTCTGTCTTTTCTAAAAAGTAGAAATCGTAATTTTAGTATTATAATTAAAACAATTTTGTTACTACTTTTACGGAAAAAATATTTGTGTACAATATGTTTAACTATTATGTACTTCGATTATTGGTAAGTAAAAGATTGAATTTAAAAAGATTATGAATTTCCATGAAGAAATCAATTACTAAATTAATTTTCAAGATTATTATACAAATAATTGTCGTAACTAATGTAATTTCGAATTTTAGATAACTAGACATTAAAACACGATCGATTTACATGAAAAGTTATCAAAATCTCAAACTTATGGATCTTGCGTATCAGTTACGTAGCAGCAGGTTGAAGGAGTTAAAGTTAAACCAGTTGGAAAATAATTCACTCTAGTAAATCGGGTTTAGGAAAAAGATTAGTAGTAATCCTAGAAAATGGCTTCGGAGAACAGAATTTTTCGCAGCTTCATAATAAAACCCAGAACACATTAAATATTAAAACGAATAGATATTACTATACGTGCTGTACACATGAATATTTGATATATTTTATGAACAACGCAAACTTCGTTTAAAAGCGATATTAGAAGTATCAATCAAACAGCTTCGTTGCCTCTAGAGGAAGCTTCTCATTTTGTTGCAAAACTTCTAGTAGGCACTTATTTAATATTTATAAGGAAAAAATGTGACGAAAAGCTAACGTAATTCGCACCCCTCTTCTTTATGGCCAAGAAGAAAAGTAACGACTTGAAATATAAAATTTTCCGCTAAGCAATTACACTAAAAATTAAAAATTAAACTTGATTAATAAAAGGATTATTAGGATAAAAAGCAAAGGCAACTAAGTAAATGACAATCATCAATACGATTACTTTGAATACAAATCTTTTATCAGTTTACAAACTGCTTAAAACAAAAGGTTGCTTTCACGATAAAACAATCAAGCCTATCTCCGAATTTGAACAAATAATTCTAATTTAAAAGGAAGAAAACTGACAAGGGAATCGGAAGAAAACGGGAATAAGTTTGAATGCGCGTCTGGTAGTCCAATTTAGAGATTCTTTGCCTAATAATGATATCTCGGCTTGGAATGTGAGGTAGATTATGGGTTAAAGCACAGCAACCGCATCACAAGACACTCTGAAAAGTGTTTATTTATGGTCGTTCCCGTAATGGAACAATTGTAATACTTGGCGGGCGACTGCTATGTGTTGAAGATAAACCGTGTCTGTAATTTATAGCAACTAAAATTTATTATTTCAAATTTACCCAAACAACTAAGGTAGGTATCCCCGACAAAAGTAATTTTTGATTAAATTAATTAATTATTTGACGCTTTTATATTTCATTTATTTAACTTTTATTACCTTTCATTATAACACTTTCTCAAGTTTATGCAAACAATTTTGTGCAATTTAAACAGACAATACTAAACATAATTTTCTCTACATTATTAAAGTTTTATGTTTACTGAATTAAATTCTGAAATTGCTACTCTAATAATTAATACGAGGATACCATATTAGGCATCGTCGTACCTCGTACCTAATACTTACTTAGTTGTAAAAATCATTTTATGAATCGTCCAATATTGGACATTACGAAAATATTACTAAACGTATTTAAAAGTAATAAAATTCAGTAAAGTTTATCGAAAACAGTATACTGAATACTGAAGTCCCATAGAACTTTATCAAATGCATTCAAAATAATTTTAGTACATCGGTGCACTTACGCCACCTACGTCAAACTTGTAAATAAGTCTTGTGCTATCTTTTTAACTTGTTAAAGAAACTTTGTAAATATAATCATATATTTATATATTTATAAGAGCTTTTCTTAGTTTAAATTGAGTTTCAAGAATTATTTGTAATTTTAGCTTATTTATAAAATTAACTAGGTATTTGGTTTTTGAATTTGATTTGGCTACGAATTGCTCATACAACGTCAAGATAAATCTATCGAAATACTGAACTAAGAAGCTCTTCTGTGGTTATTATTTAGAGTTTTATTTTACAATTGCTTACCATTTGCACGATATCGCATTTTATCTTATTGTATGTTTACAATAACAATATTTGTGTTAGCAATGCATCAGTGTTTCCTTTTATTTCATGTTATTGAAGAAATACCATCGTAAAAATTGTTAAACCGTCTACTCTCCATTTAAGCCTTTCTGTATTGTAAAATGAAAAATAATTAAGTGTAGGTATGCGTTCTCTTCTATCGTTGACATAAAGTACAAATTAGGTGCGTGTTGCTTATTATTATATAATTCTATATTCTGTTAAAAACAAACTGGCAAGAAGAAACATTCGGATAAAACAAAATAATTACTATCTGGTTACAAAAACATATTATTTGAACTTTACATTTAATTAATAAAAGCAAACTAGGCTTGCTATTTTTAAAATCAATATCAGTATAAAAAAATGAAGGCAACCTGTGGGTAGCATTTTTAAGAAGCCGAAATTATAAGATGATTGTTAAATTATTTGAGAAATCATACAGGCTAAATGTAAATTTTCATATTCAAATCGCAGTTTAGCAGTCTGATAAGGTTGAATTTTAAAAGTTCAATACAAATTTTCTAATTTTCTAGCCAGGTTAGCACCCCACTATTATTAGCTCAAAAAGTAAGCATTTTGGTACAAAGTTAAAAATAACAGAACAGAGTTAAAAAACTGGTAAAACAACTCTTGAATAATATTTTATTAAAAGCTAAATAAATAATTTTACAAAAGTATGAAATAAAGGCAAATAACGAATTTACCCACCTGGGGTCATCTTTCGCAATTCCACACCAACATCGACATGTCAATCTGCCTTATAAATTATGAGTGTTAAACATACTTTCTGAAGTCACCTGAAAATTAACTTTTTAATTTAGCTGCTAAATCTGATTTTATTTTTCATGAGATTTCTTATTCAAACCAGTATTGTAGCAGCATGAGGTAATTTTCTTGAAAATTCATTAAAAATGTAAACATTTTTATTACCATTTTGGCGTCTTAGGTTTCATATTAAACTATTTTTACTTTTTAGGTGTGTTTGCAGTTTCAGGTAATGAAATAACCTCATGTTCTTTGTTTTTTTATTAGTCTGCTTAAATGTAATGTTGTACATTATTGCTTCATTTAGAATGTTGGAAGTTGATAAATAATCTCGATATTATAGTATAGTTTTCTTTAGTTAGTTACGCTCTGACTTCTTAAGATGCAGATTGCGAACTCAGCATGTTCCCAAACTAAAAGTTATTTTAATTTGGATAAGCATTGCCTTTGATATTAATTAAAATAATACATTTTTGAACCCCAATACAGAGAATTTGATGAAGATTACAGTAAATCGATAGGTAGTTATAATATTTTGATGTTAATTTCAAGAGCTTTATTTGGAGAATTTAATCCTAATCAAACATCACATTCCACAATAGAAATTACCCGAAAAATAAAGAAAGTTATCTGCATTTCGATTATGGGATTGTGATTTCAAGTTAAGTTTACTTGTGTTTTCATTTTTGTCATAAGTTGACGATATTTAAGAGTTTTTTTGTCTGATTTAATAAAATTTATATTTGAAGTGAAGTTTTAATATATTTTTTTAATCTTTGAGATTGTATATAAGTTTTACTACCCTTGGTGGGTTTTGGCTGACCACTTCATTTTAAGGAGGGTTTTAAGGCAGATTGCCTCGGTGATTTGCCATTGCCGAAAAGGAAGGACGATTAGAATAAAGTTTGAAGCTCTACTCGGGCTCGAACCACAGATCTCTGCTTGGTAGTCGACGCACTTAAGCATCAGTCCATAACTATAAGTTTTATTAATGATATTAAATGACGTGATTTGGTTTAAATGTAACAACGATAATTTGCCGTTCTGTAATTAAGTTAGTAATTTGATTAGTAGTAATTTAGCCCATATTATTATTTAATTTTTAGTGAACAATTTAAATTTTCACGTATTAAATATTTAAATTCAACTGTATTCCAATTATTGTTTATTATTTATTCATCTAGTTTGTTTATTTCTGTGTATTTTATTGACGTCACTGGGTTACATTTGCTATTATACTTTCGTTTGCCATTTTACTTCATTGTTATATTTTTGATTTATATATTAACTTTTGTAGATAGATGGGTATTTTGTAAAATTTGAGTTATAATTCGATTAACGTCAATAATTTCCTAGTTGTTAAATTTGGGGCTTGTTATCTTCATATTCATTTGAACTGTTTTCATAAAAAAAACAATTCATTATGTAATTCGAAAGCTAACATAAATTCGTGGCTATCGCCACTATATTATGCTATATGCTTACTTGTTACGTAAAGCATCTGTTTCGGTCGCTTTCCCATAAATAGCTAAATATTACCAGACTGGCTTGAAAGGGTGTAACCCAGAATTAATAAAATTAATAAAAGGCAAAATTTGGCAAAAGGCGTTCGCCCAGAAATGGGAAAATAAGAGCTAAATATATACATAAAATAATTATTTTCTAATCTTACAAAAACTAAGTGCTAGCGTTTTATCATCTGGTCAACCGTCAACAATGTATTGAATATGTGGTAGTATCAAATATTAGCGAGCATACTTGGGAGTAATACTTAACTATTCTCTAGATCTTGCGTGTGATGATGGTAATAGTATGCGAAATAGAGTCACCCTATCGAAGATGGAGGTAAATAAAGATAATGACCAAAATTAAAGGTTCAGCTCTTAGTAATTACCATATTAGGACCAGTCAGTGATGTGATTTCATGTGAAAAAATAGATTATTCGGTAATATTTTTAATAAAATAGTTTTTATAACTTATAATCTAATCTCTCTTTTTAAGCAATTTTTTAATAAAAAGTTTTTTGTAACTTGAATCTAATTATAACATAGATGTTTCTTTGCAAGCTACATATTTTAAACGTATTAGCGCCAAAACGTTCTTACCCGCAATATATAAATGGTAACTTAAAAAAATAATTTTTTTTAAATTATACACACATACATTATGCATTTTAAATTCCCATAGAAATATATATTGCATGAAATTTAGTATTTTTATTAAGTATCTAACAAATAAAAAATATTATTTAAGTTTGTTTATATTTATTTATTTATTTATTTCGAATTTGTAAGCTATATTTATAAAATTCTAAGCTATTCCATCAATAGATTATAAGAAGGAAAGTTCATCTAAAGCCCATTTTTTATTTCTTTGAGTAAAACCTCACTCCCACTTTGAAAGAAAGCTACTCGACAGTTCTTTTATAATATACTGGAAAATTATTAGTTTAACGCCCACATGTACTTTTGGTAATCAAAGTTTAGTGTTTGACGACAACGTTCCGGGTAAGTAAATAAACGTAAACATTTTAGGTAGGTGTTCACCTACCGCGCAATTACACTATTTTTATAAAAATTAAAAAAGCTTAATTTTGAAAATGTAAAAACTTTCAACATAAAAATAATTGCGTAATAATGAAATTTTTGCACAAGTAGGTACTTTCGTGCTAAAAAATATTATCCTTTCAACAATTTCATTTATCTAAACAATAAGAAGAAAATCAAATGGTGTGCACAAAATTTATATGCACTAAATCGAATTTATGACGACAATTTAAATATTCATAGTTATAATATAATTTTATAGTTGAAACATCACTCCATTTCCAGCGTTACTTTAAAATATCTTTATTAATATAAAAAGTTCCACGTTTTAGGCAATGAAAGCTGTTATTATAAATTAAAATAGTCGCTTTACTTTTAATAGGGTATGCGATTTGACCATTTAAAAAAGTTTGCAAAAAATGTGCTGCAGTTAAATAAAACGATTTAATGTGGAAAATAAAAAATTTTCCTTAGTGCTAGCTATAAAAAATAAATTAAAGTAGAGAGCTTTCCAATAGAAGAATTGTTAAAAGTTAATGTGTTTAGTAGGCTAAAGACTAGGTATATAAATTTCACGTTATAGAAAATTCTATCAAAAGTTTACGGTCGTCAATGGTGGTAGCTATAGCAACATAAGTTAAGGTTCACTGGATGCTACAAAAATAATCAGATGAAGTAAACCATCAAAAGTCGGTCAATAATAAACGATCATCATAAAACAAAACAGCGGTCAAATCTTGACTTGGATAAAAAAAAAGGACGAAATAGACAAAATAATGTTTGAAAATTGGTCGAACAAAATGTAGTACCTGGAATATCGTGAAACTTTGTGCTCTAGTTTAGTATTCCATCATAATGTGGTGGAACAATACAAACTACATGGATAAGATGAAAATAATAAAAAAAGTAGCAAACGAGCACACCTAATAATAAAAGTATTACGAGAAAAGAAACAGTAGGTAGGTATATTAAATAATTAAATTTATTATATCCGTTACTAAACACAAGCAACTTAATTGCAATGAATATTAAGAATTGAATTACTTTTAGTTTTTACGAGAGGTATTCATCCAAGTTGTGAATATTTTACGAGGCGGTGGATTGAGCTACGCTATGGAATGGAACAACATATAGCAAGGATTATATAGCTATATTTACTTTGTGCGCTGAGCTTATGCAAATTGTAATAATCACATAATGCGAAACTTTACAGTGCGCACCGCTACCTCTTTATAATGTAAAGTAAAATTTTGGTTGGGCGTGCGTTGCGACTACCGACGCCAACTTTTTAATCCCATTTTAATGCCATCTAATCTAATAAGAATAATCATAAAACGCAAAGTACGAAGTACTATTAAAAAGCATAACGAATTTAAAGAAAATTGTCTTTGTAATTTGTTTGCGATGGTTTTAGTTCGTCATTTTGAATGTTAATAGAAACAAAACCGACAGTTTCTGCGAAAATAATGAAAACTAACAAGAGCGTCTTAGCATATGTTGCCAAAAGCAGTCTCTCAGTTCCATGACACGCAGCTCACACTTTTGAGTCCGGATTATTAATACCGCAATGTTCGCTACGCAAGTGAAACGTTCCCGGAGCGCCAGGAGTTAATATGTGTCGGCCGGGAGAAATATTGGTCGCGTTCGAATCATATTTTAAAGTCAATTCTATTCACAGTTCTAAAATGTGTGGAATACATCCTAGTCGCACAAGTTAAAACTTGATTTCCAACGAAAGGGAGTAAGGGAGAAAAAGTATTCGAGGACTCGAACGATACTTGAAACGCGATCTACAGTGTTTTACTTTACAGTCATAAGTAGAAAGTCGACACTATTTCATATCAGCTATCAACCTCTGACATTCGCGCCGCATGTTTCATTTCAAAACACCATCTTTCATTTTACTTTCTAAGTATTTGTATTTTAAAATATTTCTTTGATTTTTAGTATTGTTTCTTCGTATTCCTTACGCATTTATCAAACAAGTTTTCTTAACTTCCAGGAAAGTCCCCTAAATATAGAACAAGTGGTGATTTTAAAACGAAAACATTTGAATATTACAAGAAATATAGATGTAGATTACTGTTTTTCCAATTGATTTTTCCATAAATAAAAGACAAATACCATAGTAAATATTTATAAGATGTAAACATGAATAAATATTGGGTATACTACTATAAAAAGCTATTTGAGTTAAATTAAAATTAATACAATAAATTACAATAAAAATTAATGTTCGCAATATCACTGAAATGCAACCAGTGAACAAAATTTTTCTCCGTTTATGAAAACTTCCTCAAACTTTTCATTAATTATACGGTATTTTATTCATTGCCTGCAATTCATTGATTCGATGAACATATTTTCACATTTTTAAGAATTTGCTCTATATTTATATCAAGTCTGACCAATTAAAAAAACGTTAAGATGAAAAAAGAAAAAAAGAATCTATCGAAAATAATTTTTTATACTCCAAAGTTTTGCGATATTTTAAAAATCTGTAACAAGAATTTAAAGAACAGTATTACGAATAATTTTGCTCAAAAGTTGAAGGTAACATGTTGCCGTGTGTACGTGCAGCAAAAGATTGAATATCGTTTGGTCCAATATGAATGCGACTGTAGTAGCAGGTACCATTGCCAAACCAAAAGCTTAAAAAACTTGGCAAGCTCTCCTACTACTACATGATAATGTGTCGTTTGTTTAGATTGCAATCGTAAAATACATTTTAGAAAAATGAGATGTTTACTATTTAAAATATTCGCCGTGGAGCAGAACTTAAAATTTGAACTAAAAATTTTCTTTCATTTTTTGGGAAATAAATAGTCTTATTTTCACAATGCATAATTAATACTACATCCAGCAATGTAAATGGTATTATAATACCTAGAAACACAAGTATATTATAGACCACTAATTTTTCTTGTTGTTCACTGTATGCACATGTATTACGGAAGTTCTATTCTGCTACTTGTTCATTAAACTTCATGAGCCTGCAGCTAGTACCGCAATCTAAGAATGATACAACAGTAACTCGAATAATCTATTACAGGTTATTTCCTAAGTATTAAACAGAAGTAATAACACAAAGATATAGTCTGTCTCGCGAGAGCTCGAGTGTGACTCATGCCTAAAAACTATCCGAACTACATAAAATATTTATATTTTAAAAATTAATCTTTAGTATTTACTTACTAATAGTTTTAGTAATTACTTTCTAGTGAAAAATAAGGTTACTAAATATAAATATTTTATATTGTTCGGATAGTTTTTAGGTATGAGTCACACTCGAGCTCTCGTGGGACAGACTATGTACATACAACAAATTATACTGATTATAAAAAATATTAGTTAAAAACAATTGAAAAAATTAATGCAAACAGAATTTTGGGTTTGGTATGAAAACGTGCGAAACCTACGCTTTTTTTGAAGAAATATAAAATGTTCACTTTACGTCGATCAATTCGAAAAGTTAATGTGTCACTTTTCCTAAAAGCAAAAGGATGGTCTAAATTTAATAATTATTTTATTAAAAAATTGTTTTTCAGAAATATATGTTTTAATCGGAACTAATGTACTTTTTTGTAAAAGTCGACTTTTAACTATAAAAGCTGGCACTATTCGTATAAACAAAAAATTGGCTTTATTCGAAAAAACATTATTAATTTAAAAATCTTAAAAACGAGCTTGTTTTGAAAAAATAAAATTTTACACTATTATAGTCGATCAACTATACGTACATATAACGTATTCTACATATTTATTAGAGAAGAGTATAGTATTTAGAAGTTTACAAGTTAACGTAATACTTTCACAAAACGTATTTTTACAAATTTATTTCAATTTTAATGCGATTTTAATAAAATAAATAAAGAAATACTGCTTAGGAACTGTTTAATAGTTATATATATTATTTATATAATAGTTTAATAGTTATATATATTATTTATATAACTATTTAATAATACATAAATTTGGTTAGTGTGAAATTTGAGATTTTTAAAAATACAAATTAGTTACTGTGAGACTTGGTTTACTGGCTTGGTGAGGCACCGCCTTCTCTGACAAGCCGCCACTGGTATAATGTTATTAATTACATTTTTACATTTGTGTGTAATATTGTAATATCAAATACTGTTTGCTTCAATTGCCCGTAACTGCAATTGAAGTTGCAAGTCTACCTATAAAATTTAAACTGAAATAAACTTGTTATTAAAATCAGAACCAAAACGTTAAATTCTGCCAATAAGAAAGAACACAATCTAATGTTGGTTTAAGCCAACAAGATAATCCCATTTACTGATTCTTTTCAGTAATTTTCTTGCTAAAGCTGATTGCAGATTTCAAAGAGTGCAAATTTTAGCATTTTTTATTCAATGGATATAAGGACATTAAAGGAGGAGTGCTCTTGGTGCTCCAATTGCTCTAATTAGCTATTTAATTATTGTTATATGCTTCTAATCCATTAAATAATAATTAATGTGCAAGAGATATTTTGTATTAAATAAGTTACAAACTTCGTGGTGAGCACGAATTTTATCGTCGTAACCAAGCATAATTTAAATTTAATTTTCTCAATTTGCGATAATAGTATTGTTTAAAATTTGCATTCACCGTAAACGCAACTGCCTCATTCGACATAAAATTGTAATTGTCAATAAACTTAAGCAAAGCGTTTAGATCGTAATTTCAATTTTGTCAAAAATGTATCCTTATATTAAGAATACATAATATTATATCAAATAATGTATATCACTGCAAAGAGATTCACCACTTCAATCAAATGTTAAGAAAATGTCGATGATGACGTTAGTGACATAAAAATAACATTTTACGTATTTTTGAATCTTCCGGACAATTTTCGTAATTCT
The DNA here is from genome assembly GCA_947369205.1 of Cantharis rufa. Lineage (NCBI taxonomy): Eukaryota > Metazoa > Arthropoda > Insecta > Coleoptera > Cantharidae > Cantharis > Cantharis rufa. Next base: position 37,683,607 of record OX376303.1, read on the forward strand.
TATGTGATGAGGTTTTAAAATAAAATAAATCCACTTAAAGAACAAAGGAGCTGCGGTATATACCATTAGATGTTTCAGTTTTCTAGTTATTTTACGTTGAAAATTTTAATAATAATTAGCCATATTTTTTTATTTCAGTTATTTATTGGAGTTTACCGAGTAGGTACCCAATTAAAAACTTTCAATTCATTAAATCATTAAATTTTCTATTTCAGCTTTATCTTTACAAATCAGCACTCCCTTTTTTGAATTCATGTAATATTATTAAAATATTCTGGGCAAGATACTGTATTACTTAATAAAGAAAAGCCGGTAAATAAGAATTCCGTAACAAATTCCATTTGTTAGAGAACATCATAACGCTTGATGCAAGAAAAAATTAAATTAACGAAAAACAAATCTAATGAAAAAAACAAGAAAAAGTAGAAATAATATTTTTAAAGCATTTGTAATAATTGCAATAAGATCAAAACAGCATTTTTTATAAAAATGAAAATAGCACATAAATATATAAAAAATGTATTTAATTAATTGAAAAATTCACAGTATATTTTCCTTTTGATGCATCAACTGTTTTCGGTCTACAATGCATCCTAGGATCGATGCGTTCAAATATTATGTAAATGTTGAATTTTAATTTCATATTATTCAACTCACAAGTTTGATATTACTAAATTGGCACGTGTGCTGCTATTACAATTAAGGAAAGAGTATCTTGCTTTCAAGTAAAGTTCCTACCCTCAATTTAAGTAAGAGGTCGATAAAAATTTTATTGAGAAAAGTTGCTCGTTCACTTTCATCCAACAAATCCATTTGCAATCTTGGTACAACAAACAAATAGAAAATGCCTACCTAGTTAATTTTTACGTTCGGCAACATAATTTATTAAGCGACGCCGACGCCATTCAAATAAAACAGAATTTAAGTGTTGAAAACATTATTGTTGATTGATTGTGAATATTTTAATACAGTTTAACTAATTTTTAATAACAAATCGACAATATAAAATTTGGATATAAAGGAATTTTTAAAATACATTTTTTAATTACTTACCAAGTACTACCTAGTGGTGTAAATTGCATTTTGTTTAAAAGCAAAATAGTGTTTGTACAAGGCACAACTGTCAGTTATGTTATAGTGAGTGATTATATCTCTCTCTCAAAATAGAATTACAAAATTATACATAAATATTTAAAATAAATTTTGAGGCAGTGCAATACTTAAAATTGTTTCAAACTGCTGCAGATACAAAGCCGTATTAAGATTTGTTTTATTTGCTTTACTTTTAAGAAACTCCCGAGACATCGTCTGATGAAGATTTTTTATTTATTTTAGCTCAACTTTATTGTCGAATTTGACAATAAATTGTAACATATCGACGAGTTGAAAAATATTTCAATATTCTTTACTTAAATATCCGAGAAGCAAGTTTTGCTCTTTGCTCCGAAGATTATAGATACAGTTTGGAAATGAACTAAAACTAATAAAATGAACACTAGAACTATGCTATAGAATCGTTTCGATTAGTTTCTTCGAGAAGCTTTCATATTACGTTGCGATGGCTCAGCAGGACTAGCAAACATACAGCAGCAGGTGTCAGCTCTCAACGCCGCTAAATTTAATATAATACCCACATGTGCTCATACTGTGACACCAGACACGGTCTTATATTGAGATGGTGTAAATGAAGTTCGAGCATTATTTAGATTCGCGGCACTTAAAGATTATCCCCAAAATTACATATCAAAGAATATTATTTTCTCAATTCTACACCTCAGAAGTATTATATATTTACACGGCAAATCTGGGATTCAAAGCAAACGTTTTATCAACAAAACTTTGAAGATTAAGATTATTGTCGTATCTTTTGCCATCTTCGTAGGTATATGATGCGATATTATTTTACAAATTTATTTTCAGAAAGTTTAAATATTAATTTCATTTTAACTGAGTAATGGATCTTCGCCGCCAAGATGACTTACTAAGGAAATATAATTATTAATAACCCCCGTCGCCTTCTCATAACCCTCTCTCCTGTCTAACTCGAGGCATAACAATATTTTAATTAACCACATTTTTAAATATTATTTTAGATGTACAAGCCATTATTAAAAATGTCGTGAATAATAATTGTCGATTCAATATTGTAAATTTTATGTAAGCAGATGTTAGCCATCTTATCATCAAATTCCACGACTTAACTAACTTCTAACTAAAAGCCCAGAACTATCTGAACCATTGTTTGGCAGACCGCAAACAAGCATTTAAACGTCATAGAGAAACTCCAGTAACGACCCGGAGTGTAGAATTAAGTTAAAGTATTAGATTGGCCGCTCGCGGTCACTGATCTTTGGATATTTTCTAATCTCAATTAGAATTATATTACTGACCAGTAATAACTGTTTAAAGTTTTGTTTAACGAAACAAATGCACACATTATCCGAAATTATTTACTTCTGCTACAATCATTAATAATAAATTTCGTTTCATTAAAAGAAAACTATTATGAAGTAGTTTTCCAGATAAAATTACACGTAATGAAATTTTGTTGCTTCAGCTTAGAAGTTCAAGATATGCGAATATACGGGCGAATAAATACGGGTAGCTCTAATAATAATTGTTTGTTTGCATATAGGTAGGTACCTACTACAAAATAATAATGATGTAAACACAATTACAATAATAATACAACAGTAATAAGTCAGAAATGTATTTCCTTAAACTATTACTTGGAAATTACTCAATAATTAATTTACGTTTCATTCCTTGGGAAACAACTGGTTTGTGAAATTTTGATTAACGAAACATATTATTCGATTAAAACCCATATAAGATACATGTAGGTGCTAATAGGCCGAAAAAGTTTGTTAAGAATAGTTTTATCCAGTGTAATCAAATAAGTGCTTTATAATCAATCTTCCTCGTATACATGTAATTAAAATAATTATCAATAATTATTAATTCATTTGTTAAAAAGCATTCTACTGAAATACATTCATTACATTAATTTAATCAATAAGTCAGAATAACAACATTGTTATACCATTCTTTTATTTTCTTAGTCAGGTAATACAATCAAGTATGCTTTAAATGCCGTATAAAATGTTTTCAAGATTTATATCTTATTGCGATTTTTCCGATGGAGTAACAGTGAGAAAATTTATGAATATCACGCAGGTGTCCAATAATGTTTTTAGAGGTTAAAGTTTTCGATCGAAAATAGGCTTTTTTGACAACTAAGGTCAAAATTAAAAAAAAAACAAAGTTTATTAGTTTATTATGGCATAATACATGTATGGGGGACGTAGGCCGAGTTATTATACATAATGTCAATGGGTGAAAATTTTAAGCAATATTTGATTCAGTCAACACTATGCCGCTATTTAAGAAACCTAGACAAACTAGACCCGCAATAGATTTTCGAGAATTATAACACAGGGCAACAAAAAAAATAAAGTTGTTTGTTTCCTGTAATTTTTTTTTTGTTTCGATCTCAAATTGATGCGTATTTTTTAAATTCCGCAACAATTTTGCTCTAACAGCTTTTGTTTTTGAGTTATAGCTAAATGTACTTTTCAATTTTCTTTCACGCAAGTTCCCAGGATTAAATACAGAAAAATTGAAAGCTGGTATTTTTGATGGGCCACAAATTAGGCAACTCGTGAAAGATCCTAATTTTGTTAAATCACTGACTAAAGTCGAATCCAAAGCGTGGAATTCATTTATTTTGGTTATGAGTAATTTCCTAGGCAACAAGAAATCTGACGACCATGTCGAGCTTGTTAAGTGCATGCTATCGAACTTTCAGGAGCTAGGGTGCAACATGAGCATAAAAATCCACTTCCTGCACTCGCATTTAGACCGATTTCCACAAAATTTGGGCGATTTTAGTGAGGAGCAGGGTGAAAGATTTCATCAAGATCTTCGGACAATGGAAGAGCGTTATAGGGGAAGGTGGGACTCACATATGATGGCAGACTACTGCTGGAGTTTGCAACGAGATCTACCTAACCTCGTTCATTCAAGGAAATCTTATAAAAGATCATTTGATAGTGTACAATAGAAATTTTGTTAACATTTTCTTACATTTTTAGGTCAAAATAATAAAATTGTATATTTCAAAAAGTAAAGCTGTTAGCAATCTCGCAGTATTTTTTTCATAGTCAGGGCCATAGAAACACCCAATATCAGAAAAAAAATTGGAGGAAACAAAACTTGTGTTGACCAGTGTAATCGATTGTGAAATTCTATTTAAGAAACATATTAATTGACATGTTAGTGAATACCTGTCGCATTTCCCCGTCACGATTAGAGGTATTTGGTGCGTTCTATTTACCAAAAAAACTAACTTTAACTTAGATTAAAATCTAAGTAGAGGGGGAAAAAATCTAAGTTCGAACTTAGCATTTTCGTGCTTATAACCTTACATTTAATTACAAAATAATTTAATTCATAAACCACATAAAATAGACAACTCAAATAAACAATGACATAACCACATAAAACTGCCAAGTTAGACAAATTTAGGAACTAAGGTTGATTTTTAGTTACCTTACGAAACAAGTGAAAAAAACTAACTTCCCCTCAAATGCTAAGTTAGTAAATAGAACGCCATTTTACCTAACTTTAACTTAGATGAACTTAGATTATCTTAGATTAACTTAGTTTTTTGGTAAATAGAACGCAGCAATTATTATACTGGTGTCAACGTCAATAAAATGAGTTCCAATACTGTGTTCTATCATGGTTTAAAAGAATTAACCGGATAAATTCTTTTCATTTTAACTGCGAGTAAATTTGTGAGAGCGTAGGCCGAGTAGCTTTACAGAGATAATATTATAAAAATTATTTTCAACCTGGATATTTCTCAAAAAATAAAATGTAAAATTATTTGAACAACCCGCAATATATGTATATGTTTCGTTTGTTTTTGAAGCTCATCAGATGAGTGCAAACAGAATCAATTTAAACTTAATCAGAATTGAGCCTTGATTAGTTTAAAATTAATTTCTAGCATAATTGACCCCTATTTGGATTTACGAGGCACTATAAACAAAGTAAAATTAAATATCGATTTCAGTAAGTGAATTTGCCTTTCATAATAATACAACAAAAAATATTATTGTAATAAAAGTTTTGCATAAAAATAAAATGTATATAACTCGATATCATTATATTTTGTAAGTATTCCTCATTTATTACATTTTCGCTTTCTTCTTCAGTTGGTAATAGTGTAGTAACCTGATTTTTCGCCAAATGTCCATGTTTAAAATAATAATTAAGATCAAACTTCTCACTTAAAAAATTTTTATATTAAAAAACCTGCTTTAATTTAAATTGTTTTTTCAATAATATTTCCAACACTCTGACTAGGGAAATAAGTGGGAGTTAGCTTTAAATAAAGAAATTATATAATTTCATACATATTTTTTTGTCATTTATACTTCTGTACAATAAAATTTAAATTCAAAATCTGAACAATGAATTTTTTTAATAAACTAGAAATCATTGCATTTGAAAGCGGCTAAACTCTATATAACATTCTAATTTTTGATCAAAATATTAAAAATTAATAGCTATATATATATCAAGTTTATTAATTAATTGGCTTCAACTGTGAGTGCATTCGAGGATTGAACCAAATTCAAATAAAATAAAAAACACTTGGATTAATTTGTGGAAAGTAGACAACATTTTGTTTGAATTTGAAATCAACCTTTGAATTGTATTAAGTTTACATTTTTATAAATTCTACTCGATAAGTAGCTTGAAGTTAAATTATTAATTTTTTTTAAATCCCTGTAAACTAATAATAACACTTACCTTCAAAAACCACCAAAGTGGCTTCAGCGTTAACAGCGTCTCCCACTCCATTTTCAGCAACACATTCGTAGGTAGCATCGTCCCGCCCTGCTCGCACAGGTTCTATTCGCAACAATGCCCCACCGTCCGGAAAATCTTTAACTTGATAACGCGATTGAGTTCCTGTCGCAAATTAAAAAATTATGTCATTGTTAAGCTTCTCTAACCGAAATGTTATAGAAGTTTTGTGTTTAGACATACAAACACGAGCTATATTCTCGTTAGCTGTATCTATTCACATTAGGAAATTTAACGACCGTAAATATAATCGATTAAATAAGATCTACTTACCCGAAACTCTTTTACTATTTTTCTTCCATTGAATCACGGGTGTTGGATCTCCCCGAGCAGCACAGTAAAATGAAGCGATTCCCCCAGCCTTGACCTGTTGGTTGCGAGGCTTTAGCGTGATTTCCGGAGGATCTGTAATACAAAATAAACAAAGATTAAAACATGCCCGACAACAATTCACACACCTGCGGAGTAATCTAGTCGTCTAAAATAGCAGTTCAAGATGTTTCAAATGGATTAAGGATGATTGTGGAAAACTTGTGGTGCAGGTGGTTACAAAACGACCATGGATTACTCGACCCCTCTAAATGTAATTTAGTTTAAATTACAACATGTAAACTTTGATATTACATAATGTTTGTGCTGTTATTAAATTATTTAAATATAAAGCTCTCTGTTAATTTTAAAAATTCAAAACATAAAATATTGCTTTACAGAACGGAATCGCATAAACAAAAAGTAAAATGATGCAGATAATAAATAATAAAAATGAAATATACTTTCTAATCAAAATCGAACAACATATAAATAATGAAAGGTATATAACATTAGCTTATTATATCGGTGGATTTGAGTTGTCCGATAAAATTTGACGGATACACATTGCACAAAAACTGGAAAATTTATGGATTAAACATAAAATAATTTTGCCAATATTTACACTTAACCACGTATGATTTTTTTTTAAATAAACCTAATGGTTGTGTGTGCAAAATACTATTACCTACTTCTATTGGTTTCCACTTTACAACGGCACTGTTTTATTAAATTTTAAAGCAAAAATATATTTATCAATCAATTTATCAATACAATATTATATTTTAAATTGTAGCAATTTAAAGTATTTATAAGTGTAAATAAAAAATGAGAGCTGTAAGTGTCGGCTTACATGCAATAATTATTGTAACGATTTGCGTTTGATCCATAAAAAACTCGGCAAATGTTTCAATTTACAAGGTGCAACAGAAGATTCGTTAAAAAATTCTTCCAAGTTAACATAAAAATAATACTAATTTTTTTCAAAAGTATTGTTTATTCTTTCTTATTGAAGAGTTGCTTGGAAGAAAGAAATAATGAAAAATTGATCTCCATATTTTTAAATGAATTTGATATAATTATTTGTCTTACCGCGTAGACCTACTAACTGGTATTAATCAATTTATAGAAAAAAAATATAGTACTATACATTTTTGAAATTTCATTGTGCTAGGCGGATGTGGCACTGGACTATTATTAAATTCAAATATTAAGCTTTCAGCGAAAAATGCTTTGCTGATAAATCCTTCATTAAATCCTAGTTAATTAACAGTTAATAACCTATAAGTCAAAATTTTGTTTATACATTATTCGAGGATAAACAAAACATACTTGCACCTGCCATTAACTAAAGTGCTTTGATAAGCTATTAAAATTTTAAACTGTAGGTCTGTCGTAATGATAAAATATGTATGTTATCTAGCTAAACATAAACACAACAGAAAATTATAACAATTTTTCACACACAAACATTTTTCAGAATATTACAGAAAAACATGTTAAGCCAATAACGACGTTCATACACTGAACATTTCTGTACTTGTCAATGTGACAGGTGGAATATTACTAAAATGAAAACCTAGAAGCATTTTCAGTATTAAAACAACTGAGCACCGTAATTTATTTAAATGTTTGATGAATATTCGAAAACAATGAAGCTTATTAAGTAATAATAAAAAATATATATAATATACTAATAAATTGATAACTATAAATTTGTATGCGAGCGTAATTTAACAATTTTCGTTTATCAACAATGGCATTATGTAAATTCAATTTACTAATAATTACTTAAAGACTTAAAATAATAATTTAATTATTAGGTCGAGACGAAATTCAGAAAACAGAATAATCTTGAATGGCAAACCCTTACTTTACATTTCCCAAATGTCGAAATGGAAAGTGATTTGTCAATACTGTAGTACTAACACAAAAGACAATACTAAATTAGTCCTTTAATATGACTTCAGTAAACCCCTTGTTGACTTACGTGTTAAGTATTGGATGTAAGGAAAATCGGAGTAGTTTCCCCCTGAAATATAAGTTTAATCTGTGATATTCGAATTTAAAGAGGGCCAAATGCTCATCAAGTAAATTACCTACATTTTTACGACCAAAAAAACGTATAAATTAAGAAATATTTTCCGAATAGATAGTTTAAATACTGAATTTTAGATTTTATTTACTGTTTGTCACCAGCGAGCAAATTTATTATTTAAGAATAAAAAATTAAGCACGACTCGTTCCTTGGATGTGAAAAGAGCAGTCGAGGAATAAAGTGATATATTTTCCATTGTTGAAAGCAAAACTTCAATATTTATTTAAGGAATATTCGGAATATGTAAATAAAAGACTACCTCCTACAGTGATTTAAATTTTTTAAATCGTAATTTTCCATAAGACCCAAGGCACTTGACACATTAATCGTAACTTGGAAGGATGTAACTTTTCATTTTAGACAATGTAAGCTTTTTGAATTTTAAAAAATTAATTATAATAAAATCTGTAAAATACTTAATAACAGGGAGCTATTGTTTTCGCACAATAATAATTATTATCTATCAAAAAACTTTTTCATGCAAAAAACTTAATTGGTTTCTTTAATAAACTACTCGAGTTTAATTTTGAATTAAACCGTCAATTCATTGCGTTGACTAATAACTTTTTTATTAAAGTTAAAAAATTGATTTTATTTAAAATAAAATTTTCAATCGCTTAAAAGGCAATTAGTTTGATGTGTAGGGTCGAACATGCACCGGAAGAAGCTGTAAAATTGGTTTATGGTGAGTGTAAAAAGACCTGTGGGGAAACTAGTGGTTCCTCGATATATAAAACCTGCTATCGAATTTCTGTTAAAGTGAATACTTTTCCGTAACGTAAACGGCAAAAGCAGATTATTTCTAGTGCAATCATCTACGTCCTGGAACTTTACTTCGTTATATATTTATTTTTTCCTTGCCGGTTATATAACTATAGGCAATATTATATAATATAATCCTAATAATTACACGGCGAAATGCATTGTCTAAATATAAATAGATAATTTTGCCACTTTATTTCTTTGAAAATGTAATTTCTGAATAATCGATACGGCTACATCAACAACATTTCCGAATTTTTAAAAGGCAATTATACAAAAACCTTTAAATCAAATATAGGATTGAAGTAGGCAACAAAAAAGTAATCCGTTAGGACTGAAACCGGTCAATATTACATTTGTTCTGCAATGCATTGTTTCAGCTACAAGCAAATTGTCAAGACTAAAATTAGATTTATAAGTAAGAAATACAATAAGGAATATAACAATAAATAATAAAATTTTAAAAAAGGAAATAAATTGATTCAAAAAGCGGTGATATAAAGTCAAGACCTTAAATAAATACTTTTCAGAAAATAAGACTCCTCGGGTGAAATTTAATTAAATATTAATCACAATTTTTAATATTATTATTTTGCAAATTAAGAACTAAGGCAACTCATTAAAATATATGAGCCATCTGGAGAGACCTAAGTTGTCTTTTTCAAATGTTTATAAAAATGTAATTAAAAATGTAACATTTTAAGTAATAATTAAAATGTTGATAAATATTTGAAAACAGAGCTGTCGTTGTCAAAAAGTTCGCGTAATTAAATAAATCGTCTTATTCCAAACTTTTCAAGTGGAGTGGTAAAGGTTCCGTCAATTTGCAATTTTAAAGGTGAACCTATCACTAAAAAAAAATAATAATACAACGCACAAGAAAAGATTATTGCATAAAAATAAATTTAAAAAAATGAAATTGTAGGGTTTGCTTGTGTAGGAAAACATTTTCAAGATACTCACATCAACTAAAAAAAGTACTCGACACAGCTACTTATTAGGTACCTTCGTTTTATACTATATGTTTTTCATATTTGTAAGTATATGCATACACATATAGAATACATACGAATGTTTACCCACTTGTTCTCAGATGTAAAGGTAAAACCGAATATACTTTTCAAGACTAAACCCATTTTACAGATATAGCTAGAAGCTACAGTTGGCTACATCTGTATCAATTTCACGTAAGTGCTATTGTCTTCTTTCTTTTTCCATTGCTTCATCTATCCGAAGATAGATTTAAATGTAAAATGTTAAACGCAATCGTTAAAAAACCATTAAACTGATTAAGTATGAGAGAAAAGACAAATATAACCAAGTGTATAAATTCGATCCACTTTTCATTTGAAAATGCAAGTCGAACAATTCATTTCCAATAGGACATTTTCCTCTTAATTCTACAATGCAGATTGAAAGTAATATTTGAATAAAATTTTGAACGAATATTTTAATTACTTGAATCTAAGTATTTTCTTTTAATAGTAGACAAGTAAATTTGGTCAATTACGAGCAAGTATATTACCGGTCAAATGCGAAAGATTCAAATTTTATTTTGAATACCAAAAGCAAACACATAACACTACATAAAAAAAAGAACACATCATGCTTAAAAAATGTAACACATGCAAAACTCAACAAGCATTGTTCACGTTATGTAAAAAATTGCACAACTATGTATATTCTAACTAAACTAGATGAAGAAAATGTTCTAGACAATGTTCATTTTAAAACCACATAAAAGTGTGTACTTTTTTACCTTAATTAAAAAAACTCAACCAACACTTAGCAGTAGGTAAATACGTCTACTATGTATATTTATTCAAAGTTATAAATGTGAAAATTTTCCTTACTAAACAGTTTCTGTCAAGAGTTTTTCTAATTTTCCAATTTTATTATATGTACATACAAACAAGTTTATAAAGATAAATGGTCAAATGAAAACGTTAGTTTTGCAAGTGAGAACATAAATGTCAAAGGACAAACAAGTTAACTTTAGATCAATAGTACTGACTGCCTCACGCGACACTAGAAATGGGCGACTAATCCCTACGGTGCAATATATCAATTAGGATAGATACCCTTCCGTAAAAGTACGTACTCGCACATATTACATTCGATGGGTAGACAGATGCGCCCAATGTTTTACCGGTGATTTAAAAGGGCCCATGGCATCGGATTTTGACAAGCAACTCGATAATCTCTAATCAGGATAGAATCGTTTATCTTCGTCCCATTGGATCGTAGTTGTGGTTGAAATTCAAACAACCCGGGTTTATATTATAGAATATTCGACAAAGTTAAAAGCTGTCCGTTCATTCCGTACAGCGACATTAATTAATTATTAAATTTTAACTAAAGGATGCCTTATAGTATATATAGTTGCAAAACCAAGTTTAAATTTAATAAAAATAAGAGATCATGTTCAAGTAGATACCTCGAGATTAATCAAAATTAAAATTATGAACAAGAAAATATTGTAACCTCAATTTTAAAACGGTTAAATACTTGTAGAAAAAAATTGCGAGAAGCACGACTTGACCGTATAAAGACCAAAGATATGGCCCGAAGATAAATATAGTCTCAGAGTTCCGCTACAACGCAACGCTAAGATGTTGACAGTCCTGAAATTTGCTACTGCTCTTCTGCAGTCCTTCCTTTGAGAAATTGTACAATGTTGCTACTGCAACTCCTGTGACATTCCAAGTTCTCCGACTTCAATGGCAAATTTCAGTCAGAATCGAAGCACTTAAATGAAACCGGAGAATTTGCAGCAAAAATTATGACCGCAGTTATAATCACTTTAATTTGTAGTTAATGTTTAGTGAATTTCACAAAGCTATTTTAAAATTTAAGCTACGATTAAAATTATAACTATAATTACTACAATAAATTAAAACACATTGTTGTTATATTGTTCAATAATTATAATCGTGGATTAGATTTTAAATATCTTTTGTAAAATCCAGCATTAGTGAATTATAGTGTACCATAATAGCAATATTTTGAAATCATCAAAATACAAAAAAGAGTTAAAGTAAGGAATAAACTCAATAATAAGAAAAATACTGTTTTTGAAAAAATCTTCGGACACTACGATTTTATTATTTCATAACATATATTTTACATCAAATTCAAGTTTACAACGCGACATATGTATTTGTTTTTAAATAACAATCGTTTTTGGCGAATGTATTTACAGCAAAAATGTACATAGTAAACCAATTAGGTGTATCACACTAAACCGAAAAAAATAAGTTATAAACGATATTATTTAGATAATGTTAAATATTATATTTCTTCGTTCATAATTAATAAAAATTTGTTAAACAAAAAAATACATAGAATAAAAATTCGAAATAAGCGACATGACTTTTAGCTACAAAAATTTTTCAAAATATTTATGCTGTCATTTAGACAATTAAAAAATTTATCGAAATGAAGAGAAAAAAAGCTAAATTGCCATTTAAAAAAGGAGTTGACGTCTCGAAAACAAATGACGATGGAAAATTGAATTTGATATTAAAATGTATGTATATTTTTATAAAATAAAATAGTCCAAGCATTTTTTCGAAAAAAACAAGAACATTTTTATATTATTAAATTTACTTCTTAGTTCCTCTCTGTATGACACATACATTATATAACTTCGAAAATTTTTTTATCAAATTCAATTACCTAAATTAATTTAATTCTCTATCTATAGGTAAATTTCTATCTGTCTTTGTGTTTTATGAGTGACAGAGAACCAGCCTGACGATGACGCCTCAACGTCCCAATTTGGAAATTTATAGAGTGACAACGATAAGATGTTTTTGAAGCAATCGCTCATCGAAAAGCGCATCGCGAGAAGTATCGTTTTGTTCCTATAATCTAATGAAAACGAGGTGTCTGGCTAGTTAAATTATAACAAAAGGTCCATTTGCACAATGGTGAGTTAAATCATACTCAAGAGTTAACCTATACTTATGATCGTTCTGCTTGGTCATGAATTAATCTAGGATCACCCTTAAACTTGGTTTAACTCTTGATTGTACAACTGGATCTAAATCGCTATATTATTATGTTTCAGTTTGACGAAAGGTCGCGTCGCAACAGAATACCATTGAATCTGCAAATTCATATTCATTTTAGTTCTCAAAAGAGTTGTAAGTACGTGTTCTAAATTGACATTTAGTAAATTTAGATTCATTAAGTTAGTAACATCAGTACGCATGAAATAATTGTAATGATGATGAGTTTCAAGAGTGGTTTATGTTTCAAACCTGGAACCTAAGCTTCGAGAGCTAAGCTTGAAGAACTGTGGTTTAAATCTCAAACCTAGCTAACGCTCGATATACGTAACTTCTACGGTTAAAAAAGTAAGTATGTGATTGCAAAACTTAAACAGTTTACTCAATTATACTTAAAGAACAGTAGTATAATTGATACAATTAAAACAAAACATTGCTGTAGTTTCCATATAACAGATTACAGCTCAGCAGTGGATTATGTTTATCGTGTGATAGCTGGTTAAGTTTCAAATCGGTAATTTCGAATTACAATCGTCGACTTCAAAATATTTTTTACTGAAATCTCTAATAGAATATCTTCATAAATTGTATTTAAAAATAACAAGGCAAATGATCCTCTTTGGAAAATTGATCGCAAAGTCTTTGAAAACAAGTAAAGCATAACAGATTTCTTTGAAGGAAAACACAAAACTGGTCAGCAATAAAGAGAATTTTAAATTTTGAGAGTACTGCAGTGCAATTCTCGGAAATTGCCTACTTTTTCTGTATAATTATGTGGATTCCTAACACACATTTGTCTCTGCGCGTTTCATTTCTCCTAATATTACAGTAACTATTTGAATCACAGTACTACCTCTACATGCAAATTTGACACACTTCCGACTATTAAAATAAAGTTCTTCGTACGGCTTGATAAAAGAAGTGCTTCCATTGTACAGTTAACGTACTTATGGAATAGTTCTAAAGTAGACATGTCTAAAACATGCCCCCAACTTTATTCATCATTTTCTGCATTTCAATAAATCGCTTAAGAATAATACGACGTAAATTACGTACGGTTGGCTTTTAATAAGATAACTATTTCAAAAATTCCAATAAAAATGCTAGTTAGATTAAGAACAAGGTATAAATGTTGAATAATAGCATACGGTAATATTTTATCAAGTTGGTACAAATTTGTCAACAAGACGAGTGTGGCATACAAAAATTCGGAAGGCATATCGTTTTCTCAGTGCAACAACCTCTGCCGTTATTAAACATTTAGTATTTATTACGGTTAAATATTAAACGATTAAGTTTCTGCTAAATTAAGTTCATTAGGATATCCATAAAAAAGTAGTAGGTAGTAATAACACAGCAATATATTTAATCGAGGCAAATGCACCTAACGCAGTAAATATGTGCCACCTATTGTATTATTAAATATGCCTGTACATCGTTGGATTAAAATTACCTGCTTTTCTCATCTGAGGGGCTGCATGATGAATGAGATCACTCCCGTTCGATCCCGCTAGATTTATGATGTTAGCTTAAAAATATTATGCAGCCCAAAACCGAGTGTTGGGGATTTTTGCAGATAAAGTTTGATAAAGTAAGGTGAGAGATGAGCTGGAAAAATATTGGATAAAGAAAAATAAGATGTAAAATATACTATCAATTTGTCAACTGGGATAAATTTTGAGTTTAAGGTAAAAACGAAAATTAAAATAAAAGGATGACCATTTTTCTTTCTAAGATAAGACATATCGTTTATAACGATTATATTTTAAGATGAGGAAACAAAAGCCACCGTTGCGAGCTTGCACCGCACCGCACCGATGACATTAACAACATTCATTGATTACGAAAACGAAAAACTGCCATTCGATGATCTTATTGCGGATTGCCATATTTTACACTTTTACAACTCTTCGGAGAATGAACTGCACATAAAACTCTTATGTACAACAGTTCCACCAGGTTGAATAACGAGGACACGTTATGTCATAAAGTGTGACAAAATGAATGTGTGTGACTCTAAAACCGCACGAAAAACTTTCTTGAAATTGTCAAAATTCAAAACGTTATTACTGATAAAATAGTAGTAGTAATTTCATTTCACTTTTTAAGATGTAAGATTTTGTTGAGATTTCGGCAAGATGAGTATAGTTGGTAAAATATTGTTAGAAAGATTTCATTTTATTACATCTAAACTTTTATCTCGTAAAAAACTTGAAATTTTACACTCGCGCTCTTTGTAAATTAAGAAAGTGACAAAACATTTTTCATTTCCGCGTTAATTGGACATTAGTTTATATCATGAATTAGATTGAGAAGAAAATTAAATTTTTGACAAAAAATAATGTAAAAGCATCAATCAAGCGGTATTATAAAAAGTCTTGCATATTAATGTTAATTTTCTTTAAAGCGAGAGGTATCTGCAAACATTTTAAAATTAATTATATGAAAACTTCTCAACTCCTAAATAGGAGTTGGGATAACTCTTTCCATAAAGATGTTTTAATTTCAAAACTTTTATCGAACCCTGCTAACTTGCTAATCTTAAAACACTTGATAATATACCTACTCAATTGGAGACACTAAATATTTAAAAAAGATGAATATTGTTATTGTGTATAATATGTAGTACTATGTATGCAGTTCTACAATAAGTTTTTTGATTGCATTGAATGGCCTTACACCAAAATTAATTACACCAAAGAATGTAATAAGTTTCAAAATTTATAAAACAGCCTTGCAAGGTTGTTACACTAGATTAACTAGATATTTAATATGTTATTATAAGACAAGAATGGTTTCCCATTTAAACATGATCTATATCGCATAGGCTTCTAATAATAACGCTTAAACAGGAGAGTTATTACAAACTGAATATTATATCTCCATTTCGAATACCCAAAAACAATCAAAACAGGTCGACCTCATCAAATTGTTCTTCGTCTGTAATCTTTTCATGCCCGACCAATTTCCTCAATTATAACAAATGCCGGCAACATTTTAATCTCCACTAACAATTTTTTTCTAAATCATAAAATAACATTAGCATTATTACTGTTTTACTCCTGATATTTCTTAAAACTACCAAAAGTTAAGGCGTATTGTTAATTTTTTTAAATTCCAAATAGTATTACCTATTTCTAGGTATCTTGTCTACGATCTCGACGATATGAAATATGAAATTATATAAATTGATATTAGTATTATAGCTCTATAAAAAATTAAAAAGGTACTTTATTGATTATTATCATTTTAGTTTCGAAATAACCCTGTTTTACTTACAAGTTATGTAATGAAAACCGTTGCTAGCAGTATTGTCTGAAGAAAGTAGATATCAGCTGAAGTAACCTGGCGTCCGTCTTGCATAATAATATTACAATATAAATTCGCATTGCTATTCACTTTACAAAGATTTAAGTTATTTTTAAATAGTATACGTATTTCTATAGGTTTTTTTAATTTTTTGTGAAAAAAATAAAACATATTTTTTTCGGACTGCATACTTTCGGATTATACTTATATATTTAGAATCTTACATAATAACGTTGCTGTTGCTTTGTTTCTCTGAATAAAATTGTAAAATCTAACAGTTCACTGTATTAGTGCCTATTCACATGAATGATTCTTGACGCGCGACTGAGTATCGACACTGGTGGTGCTTCTTGATGAAATGCCTATTACCTCAACGATCTAGGTTCTGATCTCAATTTATCTGCTTAATCCAATGATTCGTCAAGCATGTATACATACTACATAGTTCGCAAGTATATACTTGCTCTTCGAGTGTTCCAACTTCCATCAATCGATATTGCATGATTATATGTACGTCAGTACTAAAGAAATTATTCACTTTGTTGTAATATAAAATACTAGTTCGCAAACTGATAGTTTCAACCTTGATAAACCATATAACTAACGCTATATAAGGTTTTCCTAATCCATTGTAAATTGATTAAAAAAAAAGGTGTTTTAATACATAATAATTTATTGTAAAATTTGTAAAAACATTAAATATCAACATACCATACTATTATTTACAGCAGAGAGTATACCATAAAAAAAATCAGTATTATTACGCATTAATCACTAAAATACACCAATTAATTAATTTTTTTTTATTATGATTATGTTAATATCAAATTTAATAAACCCCTGTGGTATCAAACAGCAAACTATTGTGAGCGATTGTGTTTATATTGATTTAGCAACTTAATTTTGTTATTATTATACGATATACGTCGTTCTTTGCTATACCTAAAGGTGTAATTTATTTTCTAATTTTAAACAAATTTCAAAAATATCATTAAAATAAAATTAAGTATACCAAAAATTCTATAGGGAAATAGGGGTTGGTCGGCTACAGGAGGAAGTTGACACAGTCTAATTATGTTTTTCGACAACTTGTGTACTAAGAGTCGTACAGAGAACAAATTTTATCATATTTGTGGTAGCTCCAGAGGGCAAAGCGAGGAAAACCTGCGCCGCAGACTTGGAAAAAGAGCAAAACGAGCAAAAAAAAGCAAACGTTGCAGTTTTACGCGAAACACAATGTTCCATTCAAATATCTTCCTCGCCCTTTTGACGAAATTGTCTTTTACATTTTCGCATAAATGAGATTTATTGTTTGTAATTAATTTGACTTAGGATATTGTTCCCGAGGTCTGGAATCGTTTAAGATTTGTCGGTATAGACTTTTCTCTTAGAGTAGTTTCAAAGAAAAAATCTAATTGCGAAAAACTGCAAAATGTAGGTGGGCAATTATTTACCAAACAAGTTTCTTTAAAATTTTTGATAAAATGTACATTTTCGCTACGAGAAGTGCACTTCTAGCCAAAATTTCACAAATTTTATAAATTAAAACTGTAAAATTTCCTCCATTTTAGTAATGTTTGTAGGTGACTACTTATATTAAATATGAACGCTGTCTAATCTATAAAGCGGAAGTATCGAGCAATTCAATATTATCTGACTCAATCAGTATTTGCGACCCCAATTTTAACAGAATTTTTGATCTCTTCTCCCCTCTCATACAATATTTTTTTTATTTTTGTGTATTTTATATTTTTATTATGTGAAAATGTTTTTTTATTTTGATTTCTCAGCTAATTAAATAATTTTTATTTTTTTCGATATGCCCCCCCCCCCCATTTAGTGTTATCACCTTCAGACAGTGGCGACATACGATGTCCGACTTTTGATTGGCTACAATGTTTTTGCTTATTGTATAGCTTAACCCTTATGTTAATACCCAAATTTACCGACGTTGTTTAGCACCCGGGGTACCCGGGTACCCATTTATAGTAATATTCAAATTTTTAATATTTCAGTAAAGGGAAGTGTTTTAAAATATTATTTTATATTAAATATACATTGTTATTGAGTATCTAAAAAACTTTGAGAAGAAAAAATGCTGTATAAATGTGCTATAAACTTACTATAAAAAGACGACGAAAAACGCGCAAGAGCTGTAACGAATGTCAACTGCCGGTTTGTGATGAGCATTCAACAAATATTATAAAATGTATGGAATGCAACAAATAATATTATTTATAAAGAAATAACTGTAATGATTCTCTATTCTTACAATAAAATTTACTTCCATGCGTTAATAAAAATAATTTTAAAAGTATCTTGTAGAAATTCCGTTGTGGGTACCCGGGTACCCGGGTGCGAATGCAGCGATGGCTGAACTTTAAACTAATTTAAAAAAATATATAATAATAATAATAATAAGTTGAATTCATGTTTTGCTTGATTTTGAGCTAAACAACGACGATCCGGGAGCTCAAAATAAAAATTTAATTTTTTTTCAGTTATTTTCATGCAAATACAACACGGAGGGTACCCGGGTACCCGGGTATTAACATAAGTGTTAAGGCAGAATAAAAATTAATTCTTTTACGTTATTGGTGCATTTTATTAACATGAGAAATGGAAAATCTTTAATTTAAAGCATAGGCCCTTCTAGAGCATATAGTTTTTGCTTGAATTTGCAACATCCTGGGCCGACTAAGGGGATTTTGCAATATCCAGGACCGATTTAGGGGCTCGTGTCGTCACTGTCTCTATAAAGTCACTGTAGTTGAGAAAAGCTGCTATATGTATACAAATTTAATTTAAAGTGACACCATTTTAACTAAGTGTTTCAGCAAAGAGTCCAATAAAAATTTAAGCTTGTGTTCAACAAGTATATTTAAATAGGGTGAAACCGATAAGATCAATCACAGTTAAAATTAAGAGTTGCTATAAAATATAAATGTACTACTAATGGGTAATGATATTTTTTTGAATAAATACTTGAATTTTCTACTTCTTCTTTAAAACGAAATACTTTCAAAACATTTTGTTTAAAGTTGGTGCATGCATCAGAACCATGTTTAAGTTTTAAAAAACAAGTGGTGGTTAAAATTCTGTATCTGATAATATAAAACAACATTGTAGCAATATCTATTTACGATAGTTGAACTTTTACAAGGTACTTGGATCACTTAGATGTCATTTTTTTGGAAGCTATCCAAGTACTTTTTTTTAGGTTTGATATTATCGTTTCGAAATGTATAATTTTTAAGGTTACGAACACAAAAAGAAAATCATAGTGTTTCTCCAACGTTAACCGTCTGCTTATCTTTTACGTTACAAAGTTTTTCAAGTTTTAGTGTTTTGTTAAATCGAAGTTATTGGTATCAATAATTTTCCAATAAGTTACTATACCATATATTTTTGGGGTATAACGAATATTTGTTTATGTTTATTTATTTGGTTCAAATAAAAACAAAAAATTTTTCTTAATGGTGAAATTGTGGATTTTCTCTTAGGGAATTAGCGAATGAAATAACTTAAAAAATATTAAATGAAAGTTAATTATGGGTAATTTTCTATATAAAATAAATAATAAAATTTCGTAAGCTACCCCATTTTTGCAATATGGCTCTGTTATGCGAATTAAAATTCAAATGTAGAGAAAAATTAATTGTGCAATATCGTATATCTAAAAGGAAATAGGAGTAAGCGCGGTAGATAATTGGGTAATTGTTTTAGAACTAGGCGAACAAACCCTTGCGCAACAATGGTTTCTCTTTGTAATTAGTGGGTAACAGGGCTGGTAAGATATAGCGCTTCATTCTGGTTTTCGTACATAGAAATAAAAATCCCAGAACAATCGACTAATTACCACCATCCAGTTCTTTAGCTACTATGTCGGAACAAACTTGACAGATGTTTCGATGTTGCAGCAAATTATGTTATTAATTAATAACTACTCAAAGGTTTGTTAATAGTTAATTTATATCGGAAATTAAGGAGTTCGCGCTTAAATTAAAATCTCGAAGTTTCTGTTATAATATAACCTGTCAGTTAATTTAACATTTCAACTTCGGATTAATTTAATAATAAATATTCATACATAAACATAAAATCTTCCTCGATACAAATATAAAATGCACAAAATGTTTCAAAAGCACCTTACTTTAATTTGATAGAATACATTAACTTGATTAAGTAAACATCAATTGTAAAATAGGGTCGGTATATGTAGACATTTCTTTTTTAGTGTTTAGTTCAAGTAAGGATTAATGCGTGGTTCCAATACCACGTTAAATAGCGTGATAGCGACAATTCTAATAATATAAAATACTACAAGTTTAACAATGTACATAGATTTAAAAAAAACACTAAAAAACAAAATTTTATTATGTAATTATGTAATTTGGTTCCAGAATGAGTTCGACCGAAAATCAATTTTTTGCAATTTGTTGGTGAAAATTTAATGATACTCAATACCGGTTGATAAATAATGTTAAAACAGTACTTGAACACCCCTCTAATTAAAATTTAAAGTAAATTCGATTACCCCTCTTGAAATACGTACTTTTTAAATGGTGGTCTCTATTATTGTACCTGGTTAAATTGTGTATTTGGTTGTATTAATTAAATTCCCGCTTGGACAGTTAAATTTTAAAACGAAACAATACAACCAATTATTAATAGTATATTGGAATGAATATATAAGGGTAAAATATAATATTATGTGTGTTGTAATATACAACGTTGTAATATGCAGGTATACACCATTCATTTGATAATTTTCTTTTTTTACATTTTTGACAGATATAAAACCAATATTATTAATACACACAGGAAGGCTGAGATTCGAACCCAGAATTTCCGCACTTTTTCAACCAGCGATCACATCAATCCACTACTGTGGTTCACTTATCCTTTTAAAAATAGTATTTTTAATTAATACTTGACTTCATAAGAAGTAATCTATTGTTTTTAAACCAATATTTTACATTTAGAAAATAATATAGTTTTCCAATTTTAAGAAATAATTAACATACTAATGTGTCCTCTATACTAATTTTTATATGTGGTAGCCCATAACTAACGTACGCTGTTTCTACACATTAATTCCCAACTGAATTTGAAGAAAATTTAGTGTTTTTCGATTATACTACTATCAATTTTCAATTTACGTCTTAATTAAAAAAAAAAAGTGTGGAACAATAAACATTCACCGTTATTTCAATTACCATCATTACTGATATTATTGATCTGGGAAATTCACCTGCAATACATACTTTTTGAAAAGCATTACTCCATTAGTCTACAATCCTATGCAAATCGTTTAATACCATTTTTAGAATAATATGTTTGTCGCCTACTGATTATACTGTCTAGAATTCCAGACAAACTCGTGTACCCATTAGCTTTGGTACCACCGCTGGTACCAACCAGCGATTTCTGGTTAGTAGTCGACGTACTTAAGCATCGGACCGTAACCGTCCTCCCACCTAACTGGTGTGTGACACCAGTTAAATTTGGAGCCGACTAAAATCAATAAAGTTATTCGAATCTATTGAAGTAATTTGTAGGCGCTTATTTTCCCGTGCACTTAGAGTTTGGGTAAACCTATACCGATGCCGATGTTTTAAACTAATTAAAATCGGTGTGGTATTCCGTTAAACTTATTAGTAAATAGGCAAGTCGTGTGTTGTCTGTCGCATCAAATTTTTATTAAATTTGAACAAAGCTTGTTGTTCATAGCATTAGATGGTAGTTTCGAATTAATGATTTTCCCACATGGCAGAGTTATTCGGTTATTTATTATCTACTAGTGCCTATTACATAATATTCTATTTTAGAAATTTTAAAAATCAATAACTTATCTTGAACGCGCATCGTAAAAAGTTTAATTGTTCGCCAGTGGAAATTATTTTTAAATTGCACAAAATTTTCGTTTAATTTAATGAGGTCGTTTTACATTTAAAAAATAATTACATTATGCGCTTACAAAGAAAATATTCAAGAAACATTCCTTATGTGATATAACAGTCCATTAATGTTTTCCTGGTTTTTAAGCAAATTAGAATTTATAATAAAAAGAAATTTCATTTAAAATCGTAGGATAAATTTTATAGTGTAATAAAATCTCAGAAAAAGCACTTTAAAAAACTGGAATCGGATGTAAGAGACTTCTTATAATTCTTTTTTATAATTTTCAATTCCAACATCCAGTTCTTAGTCGAAAGATGGTAATGGATAAAAATTGACCTAATTTCATATCTAAATCGATTCTCCTATTTGTAGTATAAACACAATAAATTGAGATATAACATAAAGTAGTGTTATTTCAAGCAGGAATTTTTATTATTACCCAACGTAAACCAACACTTTCGAGAGTTTAACTCTAATACGATATTTCCTCTGCTACAGTAAAACAAAATGTCGCCAATTATTTTAAAGCCAATTCAGTCCTACTAGATTCGCAAGCAGCAAATTTTTTTTCTGTTCGTTTAAGTAGAGGAAGCTCTAATACAAATAAAGCTTTCATGTCTTCACAACATCTCGTAATCCTTGAAGGATTGCAAAACATTAAAAGTCTAGATGGATCATGATAATAAAAAATTACAAACCTACAAACTTTTATATGCAATTGATTAAATGATTAATGATCGATCAGATAAGAAAGTTCTTAGAATATAATTTACTAACAATGTATCCATAAGTACTATATTCACTCGTTTTGTATTATAAATGCAACAGTGCACCATTTTGCTAATGAACTTGCGTGCATTAAATTTACGACCATTGTTGATAATAACAGTATATAGCCGGTACCTACCTATTATATTAATTTAGTATTGACTGAAAACTAATGAAACGACAACTACTGTTAAAGCATATACCACAAAACAGAATTAAGCTAGATTCGTAGAGATACGATGGTAATCACTGCCCTAAAAAAAGTAAGACAAATTACTAAAAAGTTAACCTTATCACGTTATCAAGTTAGATTGCTTTAACCAAATTTTGAATGCTGATTACAGTCAAGCCAAACAATAATTGTATTAATTGGGACGATCTACAACAAAAGTAATTTAATGAAATTGGAAATTACGAATATCTGCACTATGTGTAGTTATTGAAAATGTTGCAAATGATAGTCAAAGTAGTGGAATTGCATACAGAAAGGCAATTTTCCTTTAGAAAATAAATTGAACATATTCTAATTTATTGTAACAAAACTGCTACTATTACTACCAGTGGAAGATACCTTGGAATTCAATTTAGCGGAATTCAAGTTTATATTTTTTAAAATTGAAAATATGCTAACTGGATATTCTAATTTATTATAATCAGTAACTTTTATCTCTTATAATTTTCTGCTAAAGGTTTTGGCCAAATATACAAAAAATAAATGACGATAACATCGATTTTAATAGGCTGGATTTCCAAAAGGTTGTATTTGTTTATTCAGATAACAATTGAATTTAATCGGTCTAATATCGTCCCATCATAGATTAACTGTCCGGTCGTTAATCCAAATAAATATCTTAATTTTTAAAACTTGGCAGCCAAAGCAGCCAAAAGATCGACGACAATAATACGTCTTTTATCGAAAAACAATGTAAAATAAGAAGGAATCAAAACAACACAAAAATTCGAAAATAGATCTATAAATTGCGAAGTTAAAATTATATCTCACCTGATTCTTCGAGGACAAAACCATTTTTAAAAAGATGTTTTCCTTAGTCAATTTAATTAATAATTTTTAGTATATAATAATCAGAATAACAAAAGATATATTATTATATTATGTGTATTTAATTATAAAATTATAACATTGTTAAAATTGAAAAAAAGTGCTCCCAGTAGATTAGATATAGTTCCTTAAGTTTAAAGCATTCATAAATTAAATGTTTGCTAGGTATCTATTAATGTGTTAAGTAAGCATACACGAGCATTTATTCTTCCCACGCTTAGAGATATGTTAACACACATAACCTATGCAGTCAAGCCTGCTCTAATGCGGTTAATATTTTCCGCATTTTATGAAAACCGCGGTATAAAAAAGCCGGAATTAGCATTTCAAATCAAGTAATTCGTACTGCTTTATAGCATAAATAATATACAGTAGAATCCGGTTATAGCGACGGACAAGGGACCGGCGATATTACGTCGTACTAACCGGACGACGCACAAAACGGTTTGAAATTTTCACTGCGAATCCGGGCAGCTAGTTAAATAATATGCGTGTAAAATGAAAAAAAAACAAAAATTTTAACTTTAATTATAATTGAATCTAATAGGTAAAGTTACAAGCTAATAAACAATTTAAAATATAAAAACATGATTGTAATAAATTGTAATAATGTAGGTACATGTAAGTATACAAAAAACCTATTGGTTTAAAAAAACCGAAAAGAAAAAGAAGTTATAACACAGTGAAAGGTAACAAAATACTAAGTGATTTACTCTGGAATAATAATTATAAAGTGCAGGGAAGGCATTTTACTTGTGTAAGGCATTTGTGGGGGCGGCGATATAATGCGAAGTATGCATTTGCTCTTGAAATTATGCATTATTTTGAGACGAGCGTCGTTTTAGTCGGACGATTTTTAATAAATACGTCGCTTAAAGCGGTTGGTCGCTTTAACGGGAGTCGTACTAAACGGATATACTTTCGCAAGATGTTATATGAAAACCAAACTTGAGGTTGCACTTACGTCGTTAAAAGCGGTCGGTCGTTATAAACGAAGTCGTACTATTCGGATTCTACTGTATAAAACTAGAATATTGCGGTTGGTTTCCCACGAACTTAAATTCAACATGGCGACTTGTTAACAGCTGTTTGCTTAATTGAAGCACAAGGTATTTTAAACGTTGTATTTTGTCAAATTATTGTGGTATTTGAATAAAAATCGTATTTTATTTAGGGCGAGCTTCATAATAGATATTTAAAAAAATCTTTTATTTTTAAGCCTGATCTAAGACAAAATAGGCCAAATAACAGGACCTTAAGGTAATAATACAAGTTACAATATAAATGGTATATCAGTTCGGCGGTTTCCGTTGGAATCTTCTTGTACAAATCCACATTATATTGAAGCTTCGGGGTAATAGAAGGGAGTGTCGTAAAACTTTAACCGCCTTATATGAAAATCGCATTATAAAAACACCGCGCAATAGAAGGGTTTACTGTAAGGTACGTCCAGATTTATTCATTAACGAGTATTCTTTCAATCGGGATTTGTGTATCCCGATTGAATCCTGCACCATGAACGCTCGTGTATGCTTTCCTAATATTACTTTAGTTTTCTTAGTTTTCCTAAACAATTCAATAAGTATTATAATCTAAGTGTATTATATAGGATAATTAACCACTAATTTTATAATAAGGTAGTAAAAACTTTACTTTTCAATAGTATTTTTAAGTATTGATTCTAAAAATTCCAATAATTTTAATTGCCATTTGAGATTTTTTTATTACAACTATTTTTTAGAAACGCATAGGAAGTATACATAAAAATGTATTAAAGAAAGAAATCAATGATTTAAAAAGGTTTAAATAAATTTTGCTCAAATATATTTTACAAGACTACTTTTTATCCGGAAAAGCGATTTTTAAAGCGTTTTTTGTTACTGCTGCAAAATATTATTTTGACTTTTACATGTTTGAAAACTGCGACGAACAAACATTTTTTTCTTTGAAAACAATTTTTACATTATCTAAAACTTAGTAAACACTTCTTTAGTATAAAGTTTAGTGAAAAAAAAATTATTTACAAAAAAAATTGTGTAAATACTACTGTTTCGTAAATAATTTGTATTTTTGAAATTTGTACAATCGGCGGATAACGCATTGCCAAGTTTTATTAAGGAAGATTATGCGAGGGCATGTTCGAGAATTTGCATATTTGTGAAGTTGAAGTAAGCAGTTCACATTTATTTTGATTAAGTAATATAATAATTGAAAATTTGTATAATAGAGTTTCTTTTTAATTACTTACTTTTAAATTTACTAAAATACGATGTCCTTTGTGAATTAATTTTTTCTTTTTAATTTTTTACGTAACTCATTTTTTAAGCAAAAAATTACCAAACATGATTTTGTGACGGCACACATAATAATGTATAATTATTAATAAAAATAATTACTAAGTTTATAGGTATTATACGAGACGTTAGAAGATATGAAAATATTGTACTTGAATATCAAAATTCAGACATACAGGATATGAAATTAGAAAAGTAATAAATGTGCAGAAAACAATAATAGGTGAAATATACAGGGTGTTCCCGTGACCGTGGGAAACCTCTTAGGTGGTGATAGAGGACACTTTTCTAAGACATATTTTTAAATAAAATTTTTGTCCAAGTCCAAACCCTTGGGGGGTACATCACTTTAAAGCAATTTTTTCAATTTATGATTTCAAGCGGCCATTGCACCGATATTTTTGATTTTTTGGGTTTAATGGATTAGAGCTTTTCTATAGAGCATTTGAATATCTACAAATTATGTTATAACCCCTTATCGCCTAGAATCAACAGATTTTGAGTTATGAATTAAATTAAGGGAAAAAATGTCAAAAAATTCAGAGTTTTATTTTTTTTACTTTTCTTGCCAACCCCGTATCTTTTAAACGAAACGTCTTAGAAAAAAACTAACGGCCCAAACCGGATAGGGAATTTAACGGGCTACAACTTTAGCTTAATAATTTTTTTTGGGAAACCAACCGTTTTCACAGAAATTACGAAAATAATGAACAAGGTGTAGGTTATTTATAATTTAGATAGGGATTAAACCACGATATCTACACGGGTATTCGTGGTACAAACTACGAAAAAACTTCAATGCCAACATTTCATCACCAGATGAAGAAGATACATGCTTTGCATGTCAACATTTTTGGCATTTGTCTAAATTTAAATTCTGTTTATTAAATATTAGTTCAATGGCAAAGACTAAGATTATATCTGGGCACACGTACCGGAAACAGAATACCCACGTAGAAATCAACGTTAAAGTCAAAGTTAATTTCAATTTTGCGTGATTTTATTTCGATGAATTATTTCTATGTTGAGTATTGTTGGTGGAAATTGCAAAAAGTGTAACTACGACCATAATCGAGTCTGAATCTGGTGTATAGAAGCTATATATTGTTTTTTGTTCACTATTATTGTTTTAGTTCTATTAACGGAAGCAGAATATAATAACCAGTGTAGAAGGTTTAAATTTGTAAACTTATAGAGGCAATTCGGTAAATGATTATTTCTTAATATATTTTTGCTCTTAGTCATTTACGTGAGAAACTTTTTGGGCTTTACTATGTTGACGATCAAATTTTATTTATAGTACATCATTTGACCTCAAATTGATTTTGATTGGCGATTGTTGTTGTGTGACATTTTTTAAAGATCAATATTAAATCTCTTGTCACCATTAGTAAAGAAAGCAAATGATCATCGAGTAACCTACGCTCTGTGCTCTAAGTTTCAAAAATTATTAGAGCTGGTTAGAAAACCTACATCAAGGCTTACGCTACACAGTATCAAATACTGGGAAAGACCTATCTAATGCCCTTACTTATAGTCACGGATCAATCCGAGATTCAAAATGAACCTAGAATTTACCAATGAGATTACTGGAATTTAGACCGTATCGTAGCAACAGCTGTTATTTCGAGAATTGATCTCGATTCTCGGTTCAATCCATGACTAAGTACGGGCATAAGTGTATTGAAAATAAAAAAAATCCGTCGTTTATTTTATTCATGTTCTAACTTATAATATCCTTGGTTTCATGTCAATAAGTTATAATAATCATATTATATTGTAAAAAATATATTAAGTATGGGTAAATTGTGTGATACTTTTATGTGACCCACAAACAATTCTATAACTTATTGTATAAGACAACAATAGTTTTTACCCAATTAACTATAACATGCATATTATTGAGCTTGAGCTTTTGATTTCTTATAATTTAAAAAAATTGTGCTAGAAAATTGTTACTTACAAAAATTTACTGCAATGCTTTTGGTTCAAGATTTTGCATCAATAAAAGTAATATCTTAAATATCTTTTTGAAAAAATTTAATATTATGATGTTTGTTCCATTACATAATTATATTATATATTATTATGTTATGTTTAATGGGAAATATTTGATATACATTCTTGATTTTAATAAATCTGTTATGAGAAATGTACAAAAGCACCATAATAAAAAATTAGAAAATCACGATATATAGATAAGTTGTCAAGAAGCATTAATAGTTCTAACTCTTAATGTAAGAAGTTTTGCTCTTATGAGAAACTCTAATACCCCTTTATTACAAAGTTTGAAAGAGATGAAAGTGACGATGATAAAGGTAAGAAACTAACTGCAATGTTCGATTCTCGATATAATATACTGCAGTGTTCATAAAGGTGGGCAATAAAGCTCACAGTAGTTTTAATTTCATTCTCAAAAAATGTAAGAAAGTTCAGAGAAAGTTAATATTTGATACTCAACAATTTAAGTTCAAATTGAAATAATTTATTATTTAAGTAAACAATTGAAAATTGAACAACGTTGAGTGTAAAGACCGATGTGCATCAGTGCGGGTATACGCAAATGAATAATATTTAAATCACATTATCAAAAATAAAATTTGAATGAAGAAAAAAATGAATTGTCTTGGAAACGGATTGATGAGGAGAAAAAGGATAAATAAAGTCAGTTGATGAAAAACGGTGGACCAGTAAGGTCGAGTGGAAATATTCTCTAAGAGAGGAGTGATCCACAAATAAAATTTAATCAACAAAAATCACTTTCGAAACAATAATAACAAATTCAATTTGGACAAATTTAAACAATTAATAGGAAGAATTATTTGGTGAAAGATTTTGGCTTGTGAGATAGAAAATTCTGGAACGAGAGAAAAAGCTGTTCCATTTAACGTGAAAAAGGAGAAGAAGAATTCACAACCATTTAAGGACCGAGGATTGCGGGTCGAGTTTATTGAAGAAAGAGACAGGTTTGAACAACCCAGATTATTTTGTGATTACGGGATATTTGCGGAACACCAATTATTATAAAACGAATGCGGTGAAATTTGCGATTCAACAAAGGTTAATTAATTGTAATAAATGTAATTCAATTGTTTATTCAAAAAGAAAATAAATTTTCATATTCAACTAGAATTTTCTAGATTAATTTTAGAACCATTCAAAAGATCGTTTTAACTTTGCTTTGATATTTTTACATGGAACCGGAGGTTGGATAAGTTTGTATTCAATACATAAAACTCAAAGTAAGTATGCATTATTAAAAGATTCTTTCAATTAACAGTGCAATTAACAGTACGTATACATATTATATCGTTTATAAACCATGAGTAAGCTGAAAGTAGTATATTAAAAACATTAAAAAGCATCTGATGTTGAATACGAAATACGAAAAATTATAAATACCTATCTAATGTTTTATTCATTTCTTAATAAAAATTTGCAGTTCAATTTCCTACAATTAAAAATCATCATAAAGGCACAAATAAATGTAAATTGTAAGTTCGACCACCGCAGTCGTATAATCCAATTAAAGCCAGTATCCGGAGAACTATATACGTGTTCCTTATCCACCTAAGCTACAATAGTCATAATTTATCCGTTTAATACAAAATAACTTATTGCTTCCCCAGACAATTATTGTTTGGTTAAGATATTACAATATTTATAGTAACCACACCTATCCTGGAAAAGGCCTTAAAATTTATCCTACAATGTAAAATCCTAAATCGAAATAATTCGGGGAATATTTAAAAGAACTAAATAAATCTAAATTTTTATAATTCGCTACTATAAATTGATAAATACAAAAGAAAACATCAAACAACAACACGTGAAATTTTATGGTCGACCGTATCCGTATTATTCGAATATGAAAATAAATTTAAATAAAAGAAAAATATCAAAATTAGAGCACCACAACGTGCAATCATAAATCAATAAAATTATTTAAATCTTAAACAAACAAACCGAGTAAAATTTAAACCCTTTCATAAACTGATCCGCAAAGTTACTCCAATTTTTGTTAATAAATGGAGGATGTATAATTTGTATATAAGCTAAATATTTTTTAAACATTATAATAAAAAAATACGAAAAAAAACGGCCGTTTTAAATACCCTAGAGGAATTATCATTGATTCGATAAAATTAAACAAGTACTACTTATACATTATTTCCTATTGAAATAATAATTAATCAAGATTTAGAAAATATTGTAAAAGAAATATAAGAAAAGAGAAAGAGTGTGATAAGAATTTATTTTCCACCTTACTAAAAACAACTCTCTTAATTGTAATTAAATTCTGCAGCAAGTTTGGTTAATTACTTTAGATGGCAATTAAATGCCTATACAAAATTATTTTAATTTAAAATTTAATTTCCGCAGACGGGTTCTGTTAGATGGCGTTAATACTCACTCATACGTATCTAATTCAGCAGTTGCTGCTGGCGAATCTAAATGAAAAATCTTCCAACCAAAGTTTTTATTAATATTAATTAATATCCCTTTATATAAAAATTTCAAATTTGCGAGACAAATGCTTAGTTACAAAAAATTAATTTTTTAAGACATAAATGTCTTCTCGTTTCAAGATAAGAAATAAAAAGCTTTATATCGACAGAAAACCCCCTTTTTGATACATAACAATTGCAAGCAGTTAAACCATTGCTTACTTGTTTAAGGTACGTTTAGATCTGACACTTATTGCTGGACTTTTATGTCGGACGGTAACTGTAGCTAATGTAAACGATGAGAAAGTTCTATCAGACGTGTACATACATATGTACATGTATCAACTTCTGGCGATATGTGTGGACACATTATGTAGAAGATCAAATTTAAAGCTGTACTTTTGCAAATTCCGACTTGCTTGTGAAAAATTGCAGAGTTGAGTTGACTATTAGTCTACTTTTATGGTACTGTCGTACGATATTTTATAGAATTGTTGCTAA
The DNA here is from genome assembly GCA_947369205.1 of Cantharis rufa. Taxonomy (NCBI): domain Eukaryota; kingdom Metazoa; phylum Arthropoda; class Insecta; order Coleoptera; family Cantharidae; genus Cantharis; species Cantharis rufa. Next base: position 37,714,953 of record OX376303.1, read on the forward strand.
AAGAGAGTGGTTAAAATATGAAATACACGAATTAATTGTGGGACGTTAAGAACCAAATTTATAAAGATAACAGTATCTAGCTTCTTTACCCTATCTTGATAAATTCAGGAAATTTTAATAAAATTTAACACCAACGAAGAAATCAATAGAAAAATTTATAATCTGAAAATCAGTATAATGAATTTAAAAAAAAAAATATGAAAAAAAGTCACCGATGAATTCGATATTAGATATTTTCATCGTGAAATTTGCGGATTAAATAATCTTTGCAGAATGGAAGAAGTAGAGGACATATTAATTTGGTAGATAAATGTAAACCGTTTATGCATTTCTTATTATTTTCAAACGATGAGAAATGTATACACATATTCATGTTAAACTTTCAAGCAAATGTCAGATTTAAACGTAACTTCAGAAAATATTTTATATAATACTTAATTAAATTCTAGGAATACAATATTGGTTTATTGATAAATCTTTGTTATATATGAAATAATTTTGAATCCTAATATTATACATTACATTACAAATTTGCGAGCATCAAACGTTTTTGTTAAAAACAATGATCTCTATTTATACGCATTCAATAATAATGTAATGTAATAATCTCAGTAAAGCGAGTAGAACTTAAATATTTCAAAGAAAACAAAATTTAATTTTATTAAATATTTTCAAAAAACCATCATGTTGACTAAATAAAGTATAAACAAGTTTTTATAATCAATTTTCGTTTTACCGTAAATGTATTATACCCCAAACAAGCATAAAATTGGTTTAGCCATTCTCTGCAAAACAGATATCAAAATAATTTTAAAATATTTGCTTTAGAAAACAATTTTAAATTACGTCAAATATTAAAATGCTACGAAAATGCTCATGACGCAATAAAATGTTATTAGTATAACAGTTTTAATGTCGATTGCTAATCGCGCCGGATTTAATCACAAAGAGAACTTGTTTAACATTAATTTTTTCATATTCAACAAGCATGTTAAAGTGTCAATCCCCAAGTACATTATTGGTGGCTCGAGATCACTTTAGAAAAATATTAAAACGAGTCGATTCATTTACACCTTGATATCCGTTAAATTGATAAAGTGCATCATGCATCAAACGAGTTAGTGTATTTATAAAATTTTAAAAATGAGCTGTATATCCGCAAGCTCTTCAAAATTCAAAAGGCCTCCCCCGGGGAAAAATACACCCTTCCAAAATTTACATAATCAGGCCAATTGAAATTCGTTGTGATAAATTGATTACACTCAAATGATATTATATTCCTGATACCAAATAAATCTCCACCCAAATCAAAATTCAGTCTTGAAAATTATTCCAATTTACCAATCCAAATCCCCAATCATCCAAACTCTGTCCAAATTTGAAACAAATCCAAATAATCAAAAATTCTACTCCCTAAAATATTATTTTTTCGAATATTAAATTCTCGCTCAAGTACAAAACTCATAATCAAAATCTCAAAAACAATCGCAAATTTACGGGAGACGACTTTCTCCACCCACGAACAATATTACAAAACAAGATCTAATTATTATATAAAAAAATTCCTAATTTCAAGTTAAAAAGTTGAGACAGATTAATGTGATTGTAGCCCACATATCTCGACGAGTTCGACATGTCTTAATGTAGAATATCACAAGTATTGTATTTACAAGAAGCGATTGCATCCTTCTTGCAATTCCTCCACAATTTCTTTGAAATTCCTGCAAATAACGTCGTTGCAATTTCTAGAACTTATACACTAAAATTCCTATGCGGTTTACCCCTCGACATTTTGTATTTTAAATAAATTACAGAAAAAAATTTAACAAATAACTCCAACTTCGACGCTAATAATTCTTGTCGCAATAAAGTATTTTGAAAAAAAGTAAGTTTTTATTAAGCACTTCAGAAATGTATTTAAATTTTCGATAACGTAGCGTAAAAGTTATGAAGTCGAAAAGATATTTGTAAATTCGTGTTAGTAGTTATGCAAAATCCACTAATTTCACAATCCACATTGCCTGACGTTTATGGATTTGCAAAGAATTTTAAACACCAAAAATTTTGTTATACAAATTTTAACTATAATATACTCGTTTTAGTAACGGCTTGAAGGATTAACTTTAAAATTCTGAAAACATAGTTAATATACTATGTACATACATAAAAATAATATATAAAAAATAATTTAAGGTCGACGAAATTGTACAAAATATGCCGGATTTCCAAAATCTAGAAAATGCTACAAAAGCAATGAAATAATCATTTGGGGTAACCTTTGCAAGAAATGAAGTTTTACAATGAAATAAATGAGATGTTCGTCTGAAATATAATGCTGAAAACATCTATTCAAGTTTTGCGTTCGTGGAGGTTTCACATTGGGTCACTTTTCTTCACGTTCAGTACAGCCGATAGAAAGAGGTGAATGTTTTCGAAAAAATAAGTCACACGAAAGCTTCACCAATGCAGCTAAACCAGAAGATCCATAAAATAAGAAAATTCCATAATTGTGAAGAACTAATATAAAGTGTAAAATAATAAAACGTTAAAAAATCTACAAGGACTTTTGATAGAAACCGTTATGGGTAACAGTAACAAAATCAAATCCAAAGATTCCATCACATCTGCGGAGTTTTTGATATAATGGCGTCACATCAAGCGAATAATTTATCAGGTTTGCGAAATAAGTTATTTCTCGTTTGAATTTTAAAAAAGTACCTTGATATTATTTTTAGTTTCCAATAGTACTTTCTTACAAATTTGCAGCCAGCTACATTTTACAAAAAAAGTTATTGTTCTGTACGTGACATAAATACTAAACGATCAGTAGGACGTAGGAAAGTTAGCTACAATAAACTATGTATGATAGCTAAATTTGTTCTCTTTGAAACTATTTTGGTTGGTTTAGTGGTATATGCAGTTATCGCATTTCCGCATCTGATTCTTTTTCGTTAAATCGATTTGCACTATAAAAAGGGAAGACTATAACGTTTGTTTTTATGGTCTTTTCGTCGTGTAGCAGGTAGCATTTTTAAGTAACTCAATATCGAGAAAACCCTTCCGTTTGTACTAAAATTGAATTTTTAATGACTCCATATTATTACAATCCCCATAAATAGTAAGCACTGTAATATATATACAACTTACAGGGTGGATCAATACTATAAAAGTTCCTTTAAGAATGCGTTATCAGATTTTCAATATCTGTTAGAATAAAGAAGAGAAAATGATTAAATACAAAACATGCCGTTTTGTCAGTTTTGCAATGTTTTTACCTAAAACCAAAAAATTAACACCCTGTAGGTACGCGGTGATTCGTGACAAAATAACCTATAGTAATTCTGTCTTTTATTTAAGTTTTTAAATAAAATTTTTTTTCCATATTTTCATGCAAGTGTTTCTTAATCGAGGGTTGTGCCTATACAAAAGTGTATAAAAAGTAACAGCATTTACGATTGATTTACCACAAAACCTATTTTTTGCAGTCCGTAAGATCATCAAGGGCTACTAAAAATAAATCAAATCTGCAATGACTAACTTCATTTTTCTTTCCGATAGAACTAGGAAAAATATAAAAATTTAAGAACAAAAATGAAATCAACACGTCCCTTGAGCTACGAAGTAGAGGTGCGGCGCATCATACCACTAATTTAATTGATCCATTTGTCGCACCTAATAATAATAGACTACCAAACCTAATACGAACATATATCCATCAATAAGATAAACCGTTTGTTAGAAAAAGTTCGACGGAAAAGTTATTGAATAACATCCACGAGAAGATAATTAAAAGTGATGCATATAAAATCCAGAAAAAACTTATAATTGAAGTGCGATTTAGCTTTGAAATACAATCTTCTGCCAAACAAAGCTTGATATTGTATCAATATAATTTTATGCAAAATAGTGTCAACTGTTGTAATATAAATAATTTTCAATAGCTTTATATCGTGACAGGCACCCACTCGAGAATTCTACATCACTCAGTAATTATCTTTCTTGTGGGTAATTGACTGCACGCTTTATTTTTTGTATTGTTTTGTACGACGCAAGGGATTGCATGGTTAAGCTACATTTAAATCAACACCATTTAGTTTTGGACTCCCATTTATCATACATTTACTATAATTAAAAGTGCAATATTCGCCGATAAGGGCGCCCTCTTCCACTAATAATAAAGTTTTTCTTCAAGTTTAAAAAAATATTGCCGAAAGGAGGTGTAGCCCCCATAAATCTTGCCGCAAATTATACACAATTTATTGTAGTTTCGCAAATATAGTTATATAATTAAAACTGGATCAACAATTAAATATAATACAAAAGCGTCTTATCGAATAGCTTGAAATGGTGTCACATTGTATAGATTTTTTATCGTGGTGCGTTGTTCTACGTGACGTAGTCATGTCAAGATGTCCCGGAGCGTAGAATCATTAATCTTGTAAGATTCTACAGAAGCAGCACTGATCCTGTAATCTGTGTCTCCCAGGATTTATATCTCTTTGTCTGAATACTCTGTCTGTCGTTCGTCTATCGACACGCTTGCAGTTCTTTCATTAAAAATCATCAATAATTACTGATAGGTCCCCGAGCTTTGCCAAATTATTAGATTTTCTACCTGCTATAGAACTATTACTCCGATCAAATTTAAATTAACAACAAAGAATCCATTGTACTCGTTACTACAACAAAGTTTTGTTATTCTAAAGATGCCTGCAATAATAGGAGTTAGACAAAGTACCTACCCAAAAACATTTTTAATTATCATAATTTACCTAGATATTTCTTATCTTAAGTTTTTCTGCTATAAATATTTGGGCCAAGTGTTGACTACAAAAGTTTCAAGTGGACAAGATACTTCAGCAACTTGGTTCCTTTTTTCATTTAAGACATAGTAGAATAATTCTTCAATAATGTTTAACATGACTTTAATTTTAAAATATTTCTACCAAGTTTTCAGTGACATTTCGAAGAAAAATGAAAAGAAAATTTAATTACAGAGATTAATTGAAATTCCTAAAAGTATGTAACAAATGCTTTTATGGTAACGACAAAATTAAACACGTTAATATATTCTGTCAGTTGATTTGTTTTAAGCAATATTTAAGCTTTCCATACCATACACCATGCAGTGCGCAGGCAAACAACTTAACCTAAGCCAAGATGACTAAATAATCATTAACAAAAATTAAATTTGAATAAACCAAATGACCTCTCAATAAGTAGAGTATATTATTAAATTCTCAAAAATGAACTAAAAAACTTCATAAAAGTTAAATTGTATAAATAATATAAAGTAAAATCTTTACAGTGCGAAATAAATTTGTAATAGTAACTAATTTTTTATTAGTAATGATACCAATCAAGTTTTTTTGCTACCATAATGTTTTGTGATGCAAAATAAAATGTTTGTTGTTCAATGTCGTTTTTCTCTCAGCGCACAAATATACCTCCTCTACCCTATCTCTAATAGTATGTACCCCTATTTACGTAAGTCTGTGGTTTAAAAAATGATTTCCTAAATAATTCCTCAGACAAGTAGTGATGAAAATTACCTTCGAGGTGTGATTACTTATAAAATTAAACTACCAAGAAAACTGTTTCAATCATGAACAAAGGGAACATATATCTTCATTCTAGTATTCCAATTGTGTGCTAAGCCTTTTTCAAAAATGTAACTGAAAATAAATCACGAACAGTAACGCCCAAAGGCAATCAGTTAACTTCGAAATCTGAGACTGACACAAATTTGAATAGGAGGAACGTCGTTTAATGCACACATTAAAAAATTGCGTAACATACGAAAAGATCACTAAATGTAAATCTTTTAAAAACCGCCTACATATAAAAATTCGCAATTAAATTCAGGCATATAAATCTTTCGACTGTACAGTTGTTCAAAAGAACAGATCATTTGAGTAATATCGTACCATTCGGCAGTGTTTAAAAATCCCTTATATATGCTGCAAGTTTGGTCGGACAGGAAATAAGTACCCGATATTACAGTGCAATCATCGACAAAATTATTTTCTAAACAAATATGAGTGAGGTACTTATGTAGGTACTTATGCATTGCTTTAAGTTTAAATTCAAAACTTCCTTTAATTTCGTGACTTGAAAACATCAAACATGACTAAAACGACAGTAAGTTACTCTGTTATTAACCAAATACTCAACTCTTTTAGCCTCACAATGATGAAGTACTAACTTTCCTTTATTCGTGATATTCATATATTTTGTACTGTTACGGTATTAAGTGAAGTATAGCAGTAATAAATAATTAAGCCAGAGTGCAATTTAAATGTTTTTAGTTTTGAATTCCTCAGAGAGTAAGAGCACGCCATTAAATATTTACATCTATTGTGGTTATCAGAATTAATCCCACAATAATATAGTTCTGCTGAGCACCGAACAGGCAGAAGTGTGAAAAATGTATTGGATTGTTGTTTTGAGTGGAGAATGTTTTGCGAGCACTCCGAAAAACCGTAATTTTAATAATTTGAATTTCCACTCTCGTAAATTAAGTTAGACAAAATTTGTGATTGTGTTCATTTCGCAAAATATTATTAATCAACTTTTGAAGATTCAAACTTTTAATTCTCCCTAAATTTACTGCTACGTACATATATGTAGCCGTAAGTCCAACCAAATAAAAATCAAAGAACGATAAGTCAGCAAAATGAAGATTAAAATCTCGGACCAAGTTTCTCAACAAACTTTGTCCATTCTAAACATTCGCCATTCAAAATCTTGCTTTTTCAAAGTAAATGAGCAGTCATCATCATTATCACAACGCATTTGAATTTATTTCGGTATACATCATGCAGAATAAAACCTTTTAAATTTAAAAGTTTATAATGAAATTTATGCATACCACTGTAACAATAAAATATAACAAAAATTACATCGAGTTTGAAAAGCTCCAAGAGTATTTAATTATGATGTAGGTACTTTAATACATACGTCATTCTGGAAGGCATTTTTCATCGCCATTTGCATAATGAAATTACAAGAATGTTTCATTTTTTTCTTGATTTACTCTTTTATTGCAACTTAATGTATGTAATATAACATTTGAAATTTCGCATTTCAAAGATTTGACTTGCGAATGGCTCATTGAGATAGCTGAGATATGCAAAATGGTGTCGCTTGCGTTAGTAGATGGTGTAAGTTGAGAGATGCGGTATTTGAGACCGGCCCAGTCCCTAACCGTACTTCCTATATGAAAAGCTTTACTTGCCCGTAGCGAGGCTTTACAGTCCTCGCTGCAGGAGCTCATCATAACATTCTATATTACTCCAAAGGCTACGAGCGTTCCCAGAATCTTAACGCGAAAGCGAGTTAGTTAACGCCCGGACAAACGTTGTTACGTGCTCGTCATTGTACTGTTTTGTTGCGGTATCTGGACATTATGGCTTTTTGTTCTCATTATGTTTGCCTGTCTGATATGACTTTGTTATTAATATACGCAAATCCTGGATCACGGAACTTGGTTATTACACCTTATTATTACAACTTCTAGGTGTTATAAAAATCAAATTTTACCTGCATTTTAAAATCTCCCATAAAAATTATTAACCAAGATGTAAGAAAATATTATGTTTGCTTTTTAAATGCAGTCAAACAGTTTTATTAAGAAGTTAACTTTGCTTACGTATTACTTAGAGAGTGGAAAAACCAAATGAAAGTATAAAAGGAATAGAAATGTTACATTACTCAACTCTCGAGTAGTAATTCTGAATTTCTGGTTTACTGACATCATTGCGGAAAACAGTAAAAACTTAATTATTACTCTGTAGTAATTTTGAATTAATGATAATATCAAAACAAATTCATTGACTAGAAAATACATAATTATTATAATATTTGTAACATTGAAAACAAATGCTACTCATGTTTACAGAAAAAGTTACATAAAATAATAAATATTATTGCAGGAATTAATAATTTATTGATTGAAATTAGGCACTAAATTATTTACTTCTTCGTAAAAACAATAATTAAATCGGACCTATAGTTTTGGACCAATTGCTTTTTTTTAATTTACTTACTTGATTTTTATGAAACTTTCATCAAGATTAAATATAGAAACTCTTTTCTGCAAATTTCGTTTTTACTATTTCGGCAGGGTTGCGTAGCACTGCTTTTCTTTCTTTCCATTAGTTATATAAAATAAAAAAAAGTACATGGTGAAAATGAACGTGCAATTTATTGTTACTATTGTAAGTATAACATAATTTCAAAAAAATTTTAAATTCTAGTCTAAAAATTAACATTGAATTCAAGTTAAAGAAAAAACCCATTCGTGTTTAGATCAAAAGAGAGAATTTTTAATTCGATACGTTTGAAACTAATTAAATGAGTCGACTACTGTAGATATTGCTGCAATCGATACAAATTTTTCCGTGAATTGTGGTATTTCCAATCTTGTTGCACACAGTTTCATGAGGATGTCTAATTTACAAATTTTGGAATAATTACAACTATAATAAGTTAAACTCAGATTGTACAATTTCATTAAAAAGTAGTTATGTTATTCGATGTTATTTATGTTTCTTGAGAAAACGGTGCCTTTGTTGTTTCATAACTTATTGCTTCTGCTTATAAATTGATTAGTGATGATTATGTTGGTTGTTCGATTGAGAAGATAGTATAATGGTGATAATGAACTACATTATCAGAGATTATAGACACATTATTATTACATTACTACAGAAACAAAGATGAGTTCCAATTGAGAGACTAAAACATAGCAATATATTTATTTATGATTTAGTTTAGCAGTCTTTAAAACATAGTCAATCTCATATTATAATTTGTTTTAGAGATACAGAAAACAACATTAATTTCATTTTATAAATTAATAACTGATATTAGCAATACAGATAGTGTGTAGGTATAGGTAACCACGTAGATAATGCAAACTAAGTGTTTTCACCAACACGTAAATACCACACGAAAGGGCAAATTACTAAAAACTTGTCTGGGGTAGACGTTCTATGTAACTTCATCGATATCTTTAATGAATGACGACCATTGAACCACCAGATATTAAAGCTAACCTCTAACCACATAGAAAATAAAGTACGCTTAATGTTCTCGAGTCTAATTAGGATCTCCGCTGCGTTCCAATCTAAACCAAGAGGTCTGCATATTTATTATTTTAAAGGGGCTAAAATTTTATTACCTCTAATGGCATGCGTTATATTTCATAGAATATGAACAAGAATCTTTAATCAAAAGAGTGTATTTTTCAGCAGTTTCTTAAAATTGCAAATTAATGAATGTTCATTTAAGGCACAGTCAGGTCATGCCTTTATAATAAATTATTAAAATGAACAAATTTAATATGCACATCAGCTAATAATAATCTTGTTTATAATATTCTAAATACGCACTCCAATCCCACTATTATTAATATCCGCTATATCCCGTATGGAAATTGGATGATAACCAGTAGGCACCTACTGTTTATAGACATTCATTTAAATTTACAATTTTCAAGCATCGCTGTAAAAAATAAGTTTCACAGTAAAATGATTAAAAAATTAACATATTAATTACAGCAATCAACTATAATGATGTGTATCGATAGTTTCGTAAAATTAAAAAAGCTTTCATATAACAACGGTGTACTGGTGGCAAGCACAAAACGATTTCGTGTATCTACCAATCGAAAAATGTTTTTATTCAAGACAATGCCAACATTTTACGAGTTCTTGGAAAATTCAGAATCACTCAAAGAAATCTACGACACCTATCAAATATATATTGATAATGAGATATTGAAGAGATAAAAATGAAATAAAAGAATGGGTTCAGTGAGGTAGCAAAGTCAAACAAGATTAAAGGGGGTTGGGAACTATCCCTCGAGAGAATAACGGAGAGGGTGAAGACACAGATCTTCGTATTCGCGTCATCTGCCGCGGCTTCTACGATCTGCAATAAGAAGACGATCGGAGAAAAAAGATAATGCTTTAAGTAAGAACAAAAAATTGTAAATTCAAAGAGGATATAAACCACGAACCACGATCACTTTACCGCTTGCGCTAATAGATTTAACTTTATAAAAAATTATTTTTACGATTAATCAATATATTATATCAATAAAAAGCTGCTAATAAACTTGACGCTTACGAAAGGTAAATATGGCAACACAATAAGAAATTATGACAAAAATATTATAGTACCTTAGTTTATGCGTCAAGTTGTATAAGTTGAATTATTATATGTTCAACAAGAAACTGTATTAGCTTCTATTAATTTTAATTAAGAAGTTCGTGTAATAAAACAAATTCATCGTTTAATACGGAGGCTTCTCTTTGCAACTTCAAATCAACTTATTGTTAGATAAGCGCCTGATAAGCATAACATGAATACACTAACTTACAACATTAAATGTACGAGTAAATTAGTATCTTGCTTTGTGTCAGAATACATTTTAATCAATTTCCTCGGTAAAATACAGAAAATATTCTAATTCGCAATAAAACAATTTAGACAATTTTAAACATCTGTCACCAGAATTGTATAAAACGACAGCGACACTTTAGTAAGCTATTTCAAGTGACAGATTTACGACAACAGTCTTACTTAATATTATGCAGAAAATGCTTAAAATAATCTAAATAGGTTTTTAATTGAGTGCAGTAAGAACGAGAAAGTTTTGTTAACTGAAATGTGACGGGAACTTAACTGAGACTACTGGGAATGAGATAAAATCCAAACTGGAGAAGTTAAGAACGGAAAATGACAAGCGCTCGCAAGACTGGGTGGTTTGTGTAGAGCTATAATTAATTGCAGACGACAACATTATCACAACGAGTTTGACACAGAACTAAATTCTCTTTAATACAAGAGCTTTCTGTATATGACTAAATGCATTAACTGCCAAATTGAGCTTAAAATTATTAACATCAAAAACTAAAAATAAAATATACCTACCTACGCTGTGTAGCGCAGACGGATATACATGTTTGTGATGCACAAAATATTTTATTCATGCATGTCTTGAAAACTGTACAAAATCCAACAGAGTTTTTTCGAACTTTTACTTAATTTTAATCCTATGAAAGTTACCTGGTAGTAATTGCAAAATATATTGCTGTGTTACGCTACAAATAAGTTACGATCTCCTAAAATTGCCCGGCGCCAGTTATCATTTATTGATAACAATAATAATAAAAATATAAAAAAATTAAACTATAGCAGACCTACCTATTTCAACTTATCATGTACCCGCCACTGAACATATCATTAGTAAAATAGCAACGACCATTATTCGTTTCATTCGTCAGATGTAACTGCAAATTTGGTAATAGTCTTAAAAACTTTTCTTCTATAAATTAATAAACGTTGTGCCGTGGAGTGAATTGAAATGCTATAAATTTCTGTCATCCGGTTTAATTGCATATAACACGTAAGTATAATTTTCTTACAATTTAACAAAAACCTAAACCTAACCCCACATATTTATAAAACTTAAATTAAAGAAACAGTTTTACCTAAAAAAAAACACAACATTTTTACAATCAAATAAGTTTATCTACCTTTTATATTCTTCTATGTAATCCTTTCTACACAACACAACCTAATCACTTAATTTTCAGGACGGTATTATCACATAACCAACAGGTAAGTTTGCACAAAATCCTCTTGAAATTACAGTTGACTATATCTTCAAACGTCTTCGTTGAAGAATTGTAGGTTGCAAAGTAAATTTTCAACAGTAAATAATATTTGTAATTATTTTATATAAATTGCCATTGCTCGACAATTATAATTGCATTATATGAATAATTAAATTAATTTTTAATTATCAAAAAAAATATTTCATTAAATTTTTCTAACACCGAAAAATTAATTTTCAAAATTTTTCTATCACCGAAAATACTTTATTAAAATTTGCCATTTTGTCGGACATAAGCTCCCGCCACAATTGGTTCCAAAAATTGGAAACGAACTCTTCTATTTTTACCAACGCACCTCCTTTTATACGGAATCGGAACCGAATTATTCATTTTATGGCTGATTGACCAATGTCCATCGATAATGCCATTTACCAATAAAAACCCACTAAATTAACATTTAGGGTGGTGGATGATCTTCGCATCGACCAATAATAATTCGCGGTTCCATAGGATGCCAAATTTTGCGTTGCTATAGAAACTAAAATACTTTAATTTAACTTGGTGTAACCACCAATACAATTTTCTTGAGATTAAAAGTTATCTAACGTCATTAACTTTTAATCCTTCTTCTTTTTCGTATAAATTCCATTGCAAACGTTTTTCTAACACGCGTTTGCACACAAAAATCCTAATTTTTCACAAACCCGTGAACACTCGCGAACCTAATCGTCTTTCGTCGCACCTTATAATATTTTGGTCAAAATAATCGTCCCAAAATGTAACCACTTAAATCTATTCTTAACCTAACAATAATAAACACAAATTTTATACAATTTTCACTCCAGCATGTTTAATATTTTCAATTTTCAGCACAACGATTTTTTATATGGTGGAAACAATCCAACTTTGCAATATTGGAATGTCCAGATTGACTTTAACCATAACAAAACTTGCAATGCCAAACCAAACGTAGCTGAATGTTCTCCGATAACAAATATCTGGTACGTTGCCTAAATTTACTTTATAAATTAATAAACATTTTAATTTCAGTTGAATCTCCCCCAATGAAGACTTGGAAAGAAATTTGCTAAAAATAATTCTAAGATGAATTCTCTACTTAACCCAATGGTTTCGACCAAAGTCGTTGTACATGAATTTTACCCGAACTATGGATAATTCAAGATTTTATGTTATGGGCAAGAATAAACATAGCAATATATTCATGATTAGAATACAATCCAATCAAATTGCTCAACAGTGTCACATGCAATTAATGATCGTGCTGCGTAGTGGCGAAAAACCTTTGTTAAATCATGAAAACATTGTGTTGAGATTTCGACTATCAGCACTTATGCCAAAATTTTTCTAAAATTAATTAAGTACAATATTTTTTCTCAGTGACTCTTAGAACATACAAATATATAATATGTTAACAGCAGAATGTATTAGGCAGAGAACCATAAGTAGTATCGTAATGCACATATTATAAAACCGAAATAGATCAAGTCAAAATTAGTATAATATCTAAAAATGCCTTCGATAAGAAGACAAACAAATTAAAATGCTATTTTAAATTATCGTCGATAAAATAATAATAACTATAACCAAATGTAAATTTATGAAACTTAAAAATTTTGTCAGCTCTTGACGTTTATTGCTAATTTTGTTTTTAAATTGAGTCTATTAAGTGGCTTAATATGCACCCCCCAAAACAAAACAATAACCGCCCAACCGTTAATAAAAGAGAACATTAATCTTTTCCACCTTCGAGATATGGCTTAAATTGCCAACAATAATTTTTACTTTTTAAATGAGAAAGTTCAACGAAAGTTGTCCATAATGAAAAAAGTTTTTAAATATTATTTTAAACATTAAAGTGTTGAAATAAATAGAAAATCTAAATTTCCATTTTTAAGTTGTAAATAAAAAGGCATTAAGTAGCGATGATCTACATAAAACAAATTAGTATTTTCTTTCTTTTCTTAACTAAAATTGCAACCTACTCGTACGTAATATAATAACGCAGTTTATTATGGTATTAACAGTCTGGTTTAAAACGTCGTCTTATTTTCAAATTTAAATATATATTTAGCAAACAGGCTACACTGCAATACAAATATTGATATAAATATTGATATAAACCAAGCCAGACCAAGTTTAATATGTGCATTTATAAAAATTACTACAATACCTTTTCGGCACGATCAACACTTACCCAGAACAAGAAGGCTTCTCTTTGACATTTGAAGTAATTATAATCAGCATTTTGAAAATAATATGAGTGAAAGATATCTGCGTAATATACTAAATTTCGTGTTATGCCCGATTTGTTTACATTGAGATATCTATCGGATAACGAATTCGTCCGAAAAATTAATAAAGTAACTAATCAAATTTTTGATTTGTTACTTTGTCGAGCGGATTTGTTATTCGATAGATATTTCAAGGTAAACAAATCGGGTATTAGACAAACTTAATTCTGGAAATGGTTTAAACTCAGTTCAGAATACTTTCCCTTTTCATATTATACATTATGTACAATTAATAGATGAGGTGCATACCGTTAGTGCGTCGTTTGTTAATGTATATGTGGTTATATTTGATATACTTCTTCGTTAACAATAATTAACACCGATTGAAGTTCCGGACCGCAGTAATTACTAGATATACATTTCAAAATTAATATTTACAATTTTAATATCTTAAAAACTATAAACGTAAAATTAAGCATGCTAATATTTCTAAATTACAATATTTACACGTAAGTATACATTAATGTAATAAAATATGGCAAACCGAAGTCTATAATTAAGTTGTCATCCAACAAATTTAACGATAAATTCCATGTTTACAAAAAACCGCTATAAATTTTCTTTTTCATTACAATTCATTGAATATAATATGTGGAATTGAAAAATTTATTGAGGTAATGCAAAGGACCTTCGGTTGTATCAATAGCATTCTACTTCAGATATTCAGAGGAAAACTTTAACAATAATAAACTCGAGACACGTTTATCAGTGCACTTTTCAAACCAATATTTCTCTTTTTCTCCACTTCGAAGTCATGAATTAAAAAAAATCTTGTCCTGCTGCTTTGTAGTTGACTATTAGATTGTGTCGATAAAGTCGAAAGTTTTGTTTTTAGTGAAACGGAAAGTACATCTTGAATCACTCAAATTTATGTTGTGTATCGAAAAGTATAGCATTAATTAAATTTATACAAATTGAATCCATAATAGAATTATATCCATAAGTATGAAGAGTTAATTTTGCTTTTAAGTTTACCGATATGTAATATTACGACGCCGTATGTATACAACATACATTTGCATAATGCTCTCCCAGAGAGCATGAATTTAGAATTTATCTTTCAATAAATTGTAGAACATAATAGAGAAAGTTACATTACACCTTAATTAATTAATAGTTAACTTTTTACAAAACTTGCATACGAAACGATGTCATACTTAACGTTGATGTAAAAAAACAGATGCGAAAAATTCCTATCTCCTATCTCCTATCTGGTATTCTAAGGAGTTGAAATACATCTTACAAAATAAATTTTCATAAAACACCTATCTTAAATAAATAATTAAGTAGTACTACACAGATATACATTTTAGATATTTTATACATCTGAAAAAAACAGAATACTTAATAAAACCAACATTATAATCTTAAAACAGCAAATCTTAAACATTAATAAAGTATTAAGAAAAAGTTGCGTTTAAAAATATGTTTAGAAGGTCTAAGTTTACATTATAAAACCCTTTAGGGTGTTTGGTAAAACAACTAACAAACTCCAGATAGGTACCTACTGCTTATATACATATAAGCTTATTTTATATAAACTTGAAAACATTTTCACGTCTTGTAAAAATTATAGTTATCTCTGAAACAATATGTTACATTTATTCCTTGTTTAACTATTTATGATTCATTATCAGTTTAATATTAATGTAGTAATCTTAAATTCGTCATAATCAACGTAAGTATATTTTTTGTAGAGTATCATCTATATTGTATAATATGAAATAAATTTAGCGTTCCTACAACTTGTATTGGAGAACATGCATAAATGGATGAGTGCGTGCGAAAACACCAGATTTCTCTTAACATCTGCCACCGCGTAGATAGAAAACGTTAACCAGGTAAACGAATAGATTGTGCATTTCTAGCCACAACTACATGCTAAGTGAACGAAATGATTTAATTTTAAGCAAACGTAAAAAAATGGGCTCAGGCTTACACGTACCTTCGTCCGTTTCTAAAGTTATATTTTGGCAATTGGTGTGAAATCCTATAATAGAAGGCACACGTAAGTTAGGTCTATTTTTCTAAAGAAAGGAATTGAATTTAACGACAATATCAATAAGACTCTGTGGCAGAGTACAAAAAACTAAACATGAATTTATAGGTATGCAAAGACGTGCAGAATAAAAATACATTCAATGTTATACAAAATTGACAATAAAAAAACACAGTAATAACAAACAAATAGGTATGTGTAAAAGTAGGTGTATACGAATTCCTGTAAATCCATTTTACAATGGATAAACGGGCCCATTCAAACATACACTCCAAAAAACAATAATTATTGGACTCCACTTCACTATTATTGAGTGGCATAGAACTTCAAGCCTTCAGCATCACCACCCACATAGCTAATGATTTATGATACGTTGTGCTTATGAAAAATTAATTAAATACAAAAAAAATTTAGTTAAATTCAATTTAAAATAATCGTAGCGTTAAAAGAATATAATTTTTTAAAAAGTTTTATTTCTTTAACTTTTGATTGATATTAGGTGTACGAGTTTCGTGGCAAGAATCATTAGGCGTGTGTGTAGGTTGCAATAAAGTTTTGTGATTGCTGCAAATATATTTTCTAACGTTACTGAAAGAAACAAATTTAAAAAAAAATATGTGTGAATGGTCCACTTTAGAAGATTTTTAAATTAACTTACCGGAATTCGTGACTTCTCCTAAAAGTTATTCGAAGTTTTTAAAATATGGTAAATAAAAAGAAGTACATAGTTTTCAAGTAAGTTAACCATGCAAAAATTAAAATTTAATTTAAAAAAATTCTTTTTTAAAGTTTAACGTTTTTAGCTGGTAAATTCAGTTTGCATTAAATAAATACACACTGTACATTTTTGAATTATCTTTTACTTATTCATTGGTGTCAAATTTTCTTTTTTCCGTAATAGTTCACATACGGAGTCGGGAAAACGAGTTTTAAAATTTAAACCACGATTAAAATTATTAAACAGTATAACAGGAATTTTATAATTAAAAAATTTTTAATCATAGGTTAGGTAAATTCAAATCATTTGTGAAATCCACATTAGTGAAGAGAATTTATAGTTGTTTGGAACAAAGTTTTTTAATTTTTGTAACAATCAAAGTAAAACAAAATTATACTGAAAGCAACTGACACCACGCGGTTTGTTACTTTTACTATACATTTTCGAGGAAAACTGGTTAAAACCAGCACTTGCACGTCCCCGTGGTAAGTGCGTACTCAACTTACCAGCTAAAAACAAGATTAGCGAAGGTAATTATTTATGTACATTTTAAAATATTTATAAGCGTATAACAGTTATAAAGATTTTGGACAATAGTAGTTATAAGCATAGTTATAAACTTGATGTTATTTTCATAAGATTTAATTGTTAATTAAATTGATTCTCAAGTCAAATCAATTGATTTTTCAATTATAAAAAGTAAAAATTCTTAATTATTGTTTTCAAACATGGTTCATAATATTATGTGCATTTAGTTGTCTGTGCATTTAGTTGTGTGTCGGAAACTGCTGTGAAAAACATATCTTTAGTTTTTTATTTTTTGAGAGTTATAGTTTTTACTTTTTCATAAAAGTAAAGTTCACAATGTCAACACAATAATATTCTTTGTATTTTCAAACAGTATCTAAAATATTTTTAATTATTTCTTGTAACATTTGTTCTAAAAAATTATATTCCAATCAATTAGAAATGTTCCACTAGGCAACTGATGGTTAAAACCATAATTTCTCTTTTAACAAATGAAAATAAAATATTATGTGGTTTATTACATCCAATCCATCCAATTATTTTTAGTTTGAAAACTAAAACTGTAAAAAAAGTATAAATCTCCCAGCCCACGTCACTTTCCATTAAATAGACCGGATAAAACATCTTTCCGGACGGTGTACAAATGAAGACTCCAGTTGTATGATCCGAATCAAACGAATTAAAAAAATGATAAATTAAATGAAATTAGTGGGAGCATGAACTTGAATTATTTTCAAAAACCAAACTCTGGCATTAAATCTTATACATTTTGAAAATTCAGAAATTGCTTGTAAAAATCCACTTTTAATCCGAATGAAGCAATATTTTGTACTTGAATAAATAATGATTTTATTTTTAATTTGAAAATCCCCCCCCCCCGGACCCTTTGTTTAGAATTGTTGGCATAATATCCAATATTGTAATCTGCAAGTCGCCGAGCAATTCATTTATAGTAATTGTGGTGTAAAGGTTGACAAAGATTAAGGACCTATGTCTACATTTTATATTTTATTTTTTTGTCTAAAATGTATTTCTAATGCAGTGCAGTTAATACATTCAACATTTATTTGTACAAACAATTGCGAAAGGCTCTGAAATTTTTCTTTCCATATAACGGACCTACTTTTAAACTGTCAAATTAAAACTTCTTTTAAACAAGAACTCATGTTGGTAGTGCTATAGAGCAGAGCTATTGATTTTACGGTGCAAATCAAAGCGATTAATCGCTTGGAAATCAAACAAGTTAGAATCGTGAGCGACACGCTAGTCGCTTTATGCGTATAAGTTGCTCGCCATAAATCGCTCGCTCGCAATCGCTCGTCAGGCTGGCCGTGCCTTTAGGAATCAAATCGTTAACCATTCAATAACAATGCCATATACTTTGATATTTCTTTTTGTTTCAACCCGTTAAATGAAAACATAAGCTTTTGCTCGAAGGCACAAAATGTTTTAGTAGAATCCCTTTACCGTCAAAGCTTTGAAAAATATAAACCGTTGACGGAATATGAATGAAATTCTCATTCGCATATTATACTATTTATAAAAAATTAATACAAACTAAATTTTATACCTACTATAACTTAGTAAAAAAACTATTCGTGGCCAATTTGTTGGCTTATCTAAAAAATAATATTATTGCGTGTTGGTCGAGATTTCCTAGACCTATAAAAGGTACGACATAATATTTCGCTTTGTGTTTATCTTGGTGTTCTAGACTCACATCGTGTGATTGTTTAACTCAATGAAAAATACAACCTACAAAAATTACCATACCATTTCCATAAAAAAATAAGAAAACCCATATGTTTCTAATTAAACTTATGAAAGTTTATCTTTCATCTTGACTTTAGTTTCCCCACAACATATTTATTTTCAAATAGAAAAATGAATGCTGTAATTTAATAAGTAATAAATATGTTTTAGTCAACCCAAATTTCCGCTTATTTCATAATAATTATACAATGCCTTTCGAGTGTTGAGTCAGATCCCCTAGTGGGGAAATGTGGTGTGTGGTTAATCCCACAAATTCGTCCAAGTTATAAATATTTTGACCTTAACACGATACTAAATTTTCTTATCTCCAAATTGAAATTTATTTGTAAATCGATTAAACCATGATTATTAGGAGAATACAAAATTTCACAACAGAAATGCTGGAAACACTTTCCGTAGGTAACACAGTGAGATAATAACCCCTATTATAAATAAATAAATTATTATTGTTATTAATTTAAAAATGATTTGAAAGTTTAAACAACGACAACTATAATTATCTTCTTCAGTACTGTTTGTCTACTGCTGAACTACCTACATTGTTTGGAGAAGGTATCATATTTAGATCCTTCGGATTTCGGCCTTCGAAATCAAAAAATCGAAATTATTTTTACTGCAGTTTTTATCAAGATCCAACGGCAGACAGTGTCGCGGACATAATATAGAAAACGACATAAAACTATAAATATTCTGTTCCATAATTGCCAACCTTAACTATAAAAATCTGCAATAACCAAAATTTATTAGATTAATTAAAAAATTGTTTTTCATTCCGTGCAAGGTTGGTGGGCATGATTAACAGTAAAATCCAAGTTAATTTTATGACTACCCATAAGTTAACTAAGATTTTACCTTAAAACTTAACAACTTGGCCTAACTTAACAAAAAGTTGGAGTTATTATGAAACATTTTTATTAAATATGTTTGTTGAAATATTCGAGTAAATATTTTGTTTTATTTAGTAATTCGGTCATAATAATGCCATCAAATCAATTCCAAGTCTCGCAATGAACTATGAAAGTTCTTTTCTGGATACTGGAATACGAGAGGTCGACAATTGTTCATCGACAAAAAAAATAAATGTTTGAGAAAATTCGTCAGAGCTACGTAAACCTGCCGAAGATGTTCAGACGAAGCTTGAAATTTGCGATTTCACAAATTAAAACTGACAAAGATGTTTAGATTTTGCTACTCAAGATCTCATTAGAAAATAAAAATTTGTAGAAAAATAACTCTAATTGAGATTGAGATACAATACCAACTTCGCATACCGGCGAAATGATCAAAGATCAGTTTATTATCCATTTGAACTTGATTTCAAGATTACGTCGAACCGAAATAAAAATTAACTCACAATAATTAATAAAATTCAATATTATGTAGGCAGTAATAAAATTATTAAAAAGGTAATTGTGTACACATTTATATAATAAAATTAAATAAAATTACATAATATTCAAAAACAAAATTATGTTTCGCATTGTCAAACAGAAGACGATTTAAAAAAAGTAATTCTTACAAAACGATGCTGTTGATTTCAATATGCTGATAAATCGGAAAATCTACATTTAATTCATTATTTAACGGTTAAGTTTGATAAAATTCAGTTAACGTTCAGGAACCAAACATTCGGTACGCAAAGTGAAAAAAGTTGCGAAAGAGGCGACTATGTTCGCTCCGGGTTTTAAAAGCCTCGCCTACCCCTAATTTACGATGTGCGCGATTCTTTAACTTAATAATAATTAATTCAAAGTTACGAATTTGGCAATGTGAGTTAAAAAGAAGGCATCGAACGTTTTTAGAAAAAATTTCTTTCAATTTTTTTTTGCAAAAAACCTCCCTAGCAAAATTCAATTAATAGAATTACAAACGTTCGTGTTAATAGAATTTTGTACATGCTGGTACTTTTTCCGTAATTTAGGCACGGCGTTTTGATGATAGGTAATTAATTCTGTTATTATCGTGCATAATATTTTTATTAGCCTATAATACTTATAATATTATAAAAGTTGCAACTTTTATTAATTTGATGATATAGCGCAAATCAGTCGAAAGAATTAAGTTGAAGAGCACAGCGAGGTTAAAATAATGATAAATATAGTACTTATTGTATGAAACCCGTGCTCTGCTCGTTGCGACTTGTCTTATTATAACAAAATAATCTCATGATAAAATTAATAATATCGTAATAACAAAAAATTAAGTTTTTATATAGAAATCTCGTTACAACAAACCAAATTTAATGTAAGTAACGTTATTTTCGAAATGCTAAAATAGGGTAAAATAAACACCCTTTAGTAGGTAATATTTTCTAATGCATTAGTAATGAAAATTTACCCTCAGTGTCTCTTTAGCTATAAAGGTAACAGCCACTATAAAAACTTTTCTTTTGAAAAGTAAAAGTGATAAACCGGAAGATATTTTCAATTTAATAAATTTTATGTAATAGCGTTTATATAATATGCCAGAATTTCTCGCCGATTACAAGTAGTACATAATATATAAATATAATCCAATAATCATTAAATTAATATTGTTATTCAAATATGCGTAATACAACTACTCCGATTTCTATAATGCTTTTAAGCGCATATAAACTTGGGAAATTTCATGTAGTGGTCATATCAAACATTCAGAGGTATGTGCCGTGATCAGCGTGCGGTTATATACCAACGATGTGTAAGTACTTGTTCATGGAAGATGTGAAAACCACAACTGTGAATTTCTACCGTGCGAAAGGGGTAGGAATAATTAGCACAAATACTTTTGTTTAAATCCAAAATTAATTTACATGCCAGTAACAACACCAAAATACAAAATACCATGAAAATAATCATTGATAAAAAAGTAGGTACTACATACATTAATTTTAAATATGCGGTGATAAAATGCTCGGCATTAGCATATTATGTACAATAAAAAACCTTAATTAAATACATGTAAATAAATAATGTCCCAAATGCATTTTAAACTCCAGATTACTGAAATATCTTGCTGGCAAGGACGAATTTTAATAATAAAGATCTTAACATTATGTGGTTCTTCAAGGGTTCAATCAAATTAATATTTGTTAAAATTTCTTTGATTTGTGATCTTGTCATTTGTTAATGTAACAGTTTAGGACTAATATTCGAACAAGAGTCGAAGCATTTTTTATTATCTTGATATTGGTGAATGTTCGTTTTAATTACTATTCGTAATTGTATTTTTATACCTTTGAAATTTAGTAGATAGAGAGAAAATAAAAGTTTTTCGTATTTGCATATATAAAGCGAAGTTATTGATGCACCATAAAATTTCAACGATTTTTATAATTATCAAATATTAATAACTTGTATATTCAAACAGAAATTTAGAAGATCAAATTAACAATTTATTATCAAAAACTTCAATAATTGATGGCTAAATTTAAAAGTTGCGTAAAATTTCAATAAAACAAGAAAGTGATGCTATAAAAGTTTTCATCACGTTAAAAGTGCCCGCTCGAAGAAAAATTAACAAATGTTGTAAACTCGTCATCTGTAAACTTTTTCACTAAAATTAGTAATTCAAAGAAGCATAATAAATATAATTTAAATTAAACAGCACTCATACCTTCATCAATAAATGTATGTAAGTAGAAACAAAAATTTAAATTATTTACCATAATTATAGTTTAATTTGTACATTTCAACAATAGCACTTATTATTTCGGAAATTTCTTAGAAAGCATTTTATAAAATACTAATAAATAATTATTAATATATAAGAAATAAAGTGAAAAATAAATTAAACTATCCTAAGTTCTTTACAGATTTGTCATTCGAACAATGCTGTTGTCCCGCTTTTAGGTATCAATTACAGGTGCCAAATGCACTATTTGGTGTATAATAACGGTAAAATTGTTCAAATACACTAATGTAAAACCACTCGCATTTTAAATTAAACTTCAGTTAAGCAATATGTTTAATTAGAATTAAAAGAATTTAGGTTTTAAAGGTTTTTATAATTAACGCATTCGTTTCGAAAATCTACTTTTGCCCTTTTAAAACAATATACTATTTCAAAATCAGAAACTGTAATAAAATAACAATGGAAAAGCATATTTTAATATTTTTGTTATTTTGTTCAACCTACCATGAAAATACTGCATACTTCTCGGGAAACGTAAGTATTGACTTACATTGAAGGTAGCTAAATGTAAATACTTCTAGTATCATAAATCTTAAAATTGTAAGGTAAATAATAACAGCTTGTTGAAAAATACAAAAAGGAAAAATTACTATTTCAACTTGAATGTATCACTAGTTTTAGTTGGTCGTGATAAAAATTAGCTAATGTATAATATTAGGAATCTTAAATCTTAGCATCGCCGGAAAAGACACGTCATGAAAGAATGTTTGAAAAGCGAATCCGTTTTACTTCTTTTTAAAAGTTTGACTTGTATACTACACAGTTTTCGGCAAAAAGCGTAACGACATCAAAAAACTTTTCAAAGACTCAATTTGGATTAATGGTTCAACCATTTAAGAGCATATTCACACTTAATTAAAAGTACACCTTGCTTGAAATAAATAATTTCTAAAGAATTTTAAATTATAAATTTTTAAAACATCTTTGATTATAATTTTAAAACATTTAATAATAAAATGGTAGGTTTACAGATTTCGAAAACGAAAATGATCGGAAGTTAACATTCACACTGCACAGTAATTTCAATGTGGAAAAGGGCGTTGCACAATCATAACCATAACCCCGATAGATAATATGTTATGAATTACATTTTAACCATGTACACATATTTCTTTATTAGGAGGTTGAACAATACTAATAAATTCCTTAAAATTCAGGATTTCAGTGTGCACTGTTGTTGATAAAGTGACTTTTATCAACAGCACAGTTACATATTAAATGGAAATCGTAGTGACACGTGTACAGTACGAAGTGAATAATTTTCCTTGTTCTTCTAAATTACCATGCGTATCATTGATATAAAATTAAAATTAGAAATAAAGTAATAAACATGTATAGAAAAAAATGTAAGCTAATTTAAATTTATTTTTGTTATTGCGAATCTTTATATTTTTCTTGCACAATTATTAAATTGTTTAGTATAACTTCATTTCAAATATTACAAAAAAAAATTAATAGACTCCTTTATGTAACCGATTATTATATATTTTTCGGTGTTTTTAAGCAAATTTGATAATATTGTCAAGCGATTTGAAATTTTGAATATTTATATCAACAGTCGTTCTAAAATTGTTTTAACTTCATCGAATGAACTAAAAACTCGTTCTACATCAACAAAAAAGAATCAAAAATACTCTTTCTCTGGTGGTTTATTTTCATTCCAAATTTTTAGGTCTCCCTGTTATTGTGCAGTCTTCCTGGGGGGAGTCCAGGTTGCTTCCAGCGAGTTCACAACTACGTTTTTTTTAAAACTCCGAGTTTTTACTCCCCCCTTCCTTTTTGCCGTTACCGTTACGGGGTCTCGTTAGCCGTTGAGAATTCTATGATTTCGATCTACTATTTGTTTTTGGTCAACCCATCCACCTTCAACTGTAGCAGCCGGCGACCAGAATTGTAGTGGACTCATCAGGTTACGTGACATTGTTTAATTCATATGAATTTGAGATTACAGGTTCACAATTAATAAATTAGCTGGTTCAACATTATATGATTTAGCACAGTAAGCAATGATTCTTATTAATATGGAAGTACAAGTTGTTTATTATTACTATTGAAAAACATTAGAGAATGATTTTTGGCTGTGCTTTTAGAATAGGTTGTTTTATTATTAAGTACCAAAAGTCGCGCAGGTAGTTGATCAGATTAATTATTTAAAGAGTATAAAGTTACTTGTAACTTGTAATATTAGTAAATTTTTATTAAGAAACAGGGACCAGTAGAAATAACTATAACCGGTAAGAAATAAAATTTCAAAATATTATATAATTCGTTTATTTTATTTGGGTTTTGACTGATAGTCGCTATTATATTTTACGAGTAGTAAGTTTACTAACCGATAAAAAGATAAAAAATATTGCAATTGTGTTTGTTATCTACATTGAAAGCCCATAATAATAAATTCAAGCGTCAACGAATACATGTACATGTTATATTCATATGAGTATATTATAGTATACGTACTTAATTTTTTATTATAGGATAAATATATTTATATAAATCATTTTAGGAATGATAAAACTTTATCGATGCAATTTATGAATATAAGCAGTTTTGTTCAATTTTCACATTTACATACAACCTAAGGACATAATAATTTATTTTAAAAGTTAGGTGGTATAACATAATATGTACATAGGTGCACAAACTATATGTTCTATATGGTTAGATGTATAAATATTGCTGGATAAAATGATTCGTCTATTTCACAACGATTTAGCTATAGTAACAAAAATGTCTTAAGCTAACAACAGATTTAACAGTTTTCTTACTTCCTACAATATTTTTTTGCTTTAAAAAAATTAGTTAAAACAACCAATTTTGTGTCAGACCACCAAAAAAATTATGTAAAATTTTGTTGAAAAAATAAAAACGCTTTTTATAGTGTATCCAAATTATATTTTGAATTATATTACTACGAGTTTTTAGTTAGTCTATTTTGATTCAGCTGCTTATTGTATTACCTTTTCCTTTTTATTTGTATTTTTTAAATTATATTGATATAAATAAATTATTCAAGATGAGAAAAAAAACTTCTTCTTCTTTAACTTTTTTGAGATCTGTTTTGATACCATTAATGTACCAAGTTTACATTTGGCGTTCATGGTCCTGTGAGGACTTGAATAATATTCTAGTAGAGCGATAATCTCACTATAGATGCATCATAGCCCATAGATCGAACTTGGACTTTACATCACAGCAGTGTAGTCGGCGCGACCAAGCCTTGAACCGCGGTTTCCCGCTTTGTAACCCGTCGATTTAAGCTTGACACCACACTGCTGGTCGAGAAAAAGAACAATTTATAAAATCTTTGATGTGAATTTCTTAATTATGCAATTTAATATCACAATGCGCACATTTCAATACATTAAACAATTTCTTGTCAACTAATAATATAAATGAACATTTCTCTTTGAAATTGTTGATATCAATCAGAATAGGCATTGACCAAGTTGCTCATTTGGAACTATTAAATTATTATAGAATAAATTCATTTCAATTTATGCAGTCTGGCGGGGCTCGAGTTCTAAAATTTGTTCTCGACAAAATATATTAGGAGTGAGTATTATATATCTACACAAAAAAATTTTTTTTTAAACCGTCCAATATGTTATGTATTTGAATATAAGAAATCCCGCTAGCATACATGATTTGATATGGATCGAGTGTATATTAAATAATATAGTTACTTGCACAAACTTTTATTTACCAATTTTATTCAAAAATTAAATTAGCGTAATATGAATAAATTAAACAGTTGCTAAATTGATTTAAAATTGTAAAATCTACAGTCATAAATTTATGCGTAACTTACAATTAAAGTTTAATCTCGAGAGACCACACAGGTTCAGGTAAGTAATTCAATTAAAACAAATCTGCAACTACATAAATTGTAGGAAAATTCTAGTGAAAGCTAAAATTCAGAAATAAAGTTAAAAAATTGCTGACAATAAAAATGAAAACTTGGTTCATGTTATGAAGACAGTTAATTATTTAATTACCGTAGTTAATAAAATTACGATGAGTACCGCCGATTTTAAAATTTTGACAAATTAATGCAAATTTTGTAGAAATTATTCAGGCGCCAAATCAAAAAAGTTAAAGAATGAGGTATTTCAGTGCAATTTCATAAAACCGAAATTGTATTCAAACAAAATTATATTAAAATATATTTATTAAAAGTATGCAAGTTATAGTAATATTTTATGATAATATTTACTGCTACAATTATTATTTTTTGTAAACCATTCTGATCCAGTTTAGTCCAGTATGTTGTACCATATGTAAACCGCTAAGTTTTTTTTATTAAATTGCAAGTTAAATTAATTGATAACACCTGCAGCATCACATTATTACACCATGGTATTAACATTTGACAATGCTTTAGCAATAAATGCTTTACATGGACATAACCTTAATAACGTATAGTTACGAACAACTAACAACTAAAATTAAATTAACAATTTTGCTTTAAAGAGACATTTCACGATTTTCACAATTGTAAGAAGCACGTGATGGAAAAAAGCTTAAATGTCCTACCGAATCCCAGATAAAAAACAAAAGATTTTTTAAATGAACGTAGTGCGACCACCTAAGTGTCCCACCCAATTATGCTATAAGGAAAACTCAAAACAAGAAAATTTATTAAAGAAATGAGGGGTAAAAATGTTGCCCGATAACATTATTTTCTTTCGTCGGGAGATTCGAAAAGAAATTAATAAATTAATCTTAATAGGATATTCGAATTGTATATTGAGCTTAATAAAATACAAATAAAGCATTTAAAAGTTAATTTATTCGACGAAACAAGTAACTATATATTAGATGTCTAATCAAATTTTTATCTTGGCTGTAATATCAAAAATACACAGAGCGGGTAAATATTTGTCAGGTACAATATCGTAAAACAATCTATACAACACATCCACAAGTGTGTATAATTGGTTAGACAATGCATCTATCTATGTATGGTACACAATCCATTTTGTGGCAAACCTTTATGAAATGAAAAATCGACTTGGTGGAATAAGTATGTATCCAGGCAACGACTATGAACACACTCTGTTTACACCACTTGATAGATGATTAGATTATCTAATTGACTAAATTAATTCTCTTTGCTAAGTAAAGTAAAAGGCACGAGTTGTCCAATTAAAATAAAATTACATCACGTAATCCCACTACATTATTGTGATTACTGCGACACAAGCGGCAATACAATTGACATTGCAGTGGGTAGTAAATTTAATTGCAATATACATAATTTAATTCTCTTCCAATATTATTAAATGTTTGTTCTTAAAAAAATAAAATGTCAAAACTTAGTCAGTCACTTTACGTAATCAACAAGAAGCACTTTAGCCCCGAAGCTTTTATGTTTGCTTTATACCTTTTTAATACACACTAATAAATCAATTAATTTAATGACACCATAAAAACTCGTAGAGAATTTTTAAAGTAATGTTTAGTGTGATTTGAATATTTAAAAAATAAACCTTACGCGATACCAAAATGGAAGAGTATAACCATGTAGATTGTACATAATAATAACAGTTACTCTAAAGTGTAAGTTGTAATCCAAATTTGCACCCTATAGAGATTTTCCTTAGAGGAAGAGATAACAGATAGTTATTATGATGTTCAGTTATGTAGAAATTTGCAATCCAAACCAGGCCTAACGTATTGAATAAGAAAATTACATCGTTTACCAGATAACAAAGCTCAAAACCAAACTATGCTATACTGCATACCTAAAAGCTTTGCCATTGTACATTTGTTTATAGTTACAATGAAACGTAAACATTCGTGTAAATATATTTTCAAAGCTTCGGGTACATGTACTTGTAATAATAAATGCTGCTATTTTACTTAATATAATATGCATTATAACGAAGTGGCGAAACAAAAAATGAAGTATTCGTTAATTGATTAATGACAATTTCATTTTACAAATTAATCTCGACGGTGAGCCCTTCCACCGCGCGTCGCGTCGTCGAACTTATCCGATAAATTGATTGATTTAAAAAAAAAATTAATTACGTTTTAGTTTAAGTGCAAGTATTTACAAAAATTATATTATTTGAGTAATAAGAAGTTTATTTTCTAAATATCGATTAAAAGTAGACCGAACTGATTGAAAAAAGTACATCCACGATCCAATTAACATTCCTTTTAAGTAAAACGAGTTCTTATTTCAAAAGCTATAAAACTTTGTCTCGAATTTAATCATCTTCGCACCTCTTTTCAACAAAATTTACTTGAACCGACAGACACTCCTTATTGATAAATTTAGTATCTCTGTAAAGCATCAACTCACGACAATAGCGGCATGGAAATTGTTATTACGCACTTTTAAACAAATACTCTTAAAACTTATGAGATTGTAATGTGCACCTGCCACAAAACTAATACATTTTAAAAAGGTAAGAAAGGGGATACAAAAATTTCAAGTTTATAAGTTAAAATTTATGTACAACAAAATATTATAATCACGTTTTAGTTACTAGCACAAAAAATCAGTATAAATTTGCATTAATATTTACGGTTGGTATAAATTCACAATAATGTCTAGAAAATTTTACCGCCTTTTCGTAAATATCAATTTCAGCAATCTTCTAAAATTCTATTCCTTTTATATTCGAATTTAATCGTTCGACTTTAGAATGTCCCGTTAAAAGGGAAAAGCAAAAGGATAAATAAAAGAAGTTAATTGGAAAGTTTTGAATTCTTGGTATACATTACCGGTTTATGCCTACCCTTGTAGGCAAACCTTTTTAAATATCTAATTACATTAATAGAAATTTTACAAGAGAAAGTGGGTACGATTCTCGTATTTACTATATTACTATAGTAAAACTATGAGAAAAAAGGAAAAGTAAAAAGACAAAACTTACACCAACAAATACACGTTTGCGTGATATGAATGAGTAGCTGATGCACGAAGCACAGCCTGTCCCTATCAAACATAATTACAAAATAAAATACCCTTAATTGGTCAAGTTTCGCGTTATAATCAATATCTTGTGCTCGGCTTCAAACTTGGCGTGATTATTGCGTACACGTATGATTGGGTTTAACCAAGAATACACGGACGTTACGTGTTCGAAACGGACGTCTTTTTATGCACAATAAAATAACCTATAGGGGTAGTTTTCTAACATGATTTGATATTTTATACTTGTTGGTGATGTGTTGCATGAATGTTTCAAGTAGGCACGACATAATCTCTACAATCTAACGCTAGCTTAACTTCTAATAAAAAAAACACGATAAATAAATGTAAATTAATTTCCCATTCATGATCCGGCTGGTTTCCACCAATCAACATTGCGAATCGCTCTTTTAATACGAACGCGCGTTCGATCAAAGATAACTACTTAGAAGCAATTAGCCACATTTATCTAAATTAGACCTCTTTGTGTTGCGAAATGTAATATACCACCACACCATAAACGCATAAGTTAAATATTTTCATATTATAAATGTTATTACTTATAACAGTATCATATAAAACTAATAGTAAATGTTTCCAGACAATGAAGCTA
This sequence comes from Cantharis rufa, assembly GCA_947369205.1. Classification (NCBI taxonomy): domain Eukaryota; kingdom Metazoa; phylum Arthropoda; class Insecta; order Coleoptera; family Cantharidae; genus Cantharis; species Cantharis rufa. The sequence goes on from OX376303.1 coordinate 37,745,123, forward strand.
ACAAATCTCTGCTAATAAAGCCCACATTAACACGAAAATAAAAAAATTCAATGTTATTTCAGCATGACATATTTATTTTCAATATAACTCAAATCATTATTTTCTATCCAAAAAAATATTGACTGGCAGTAATAGCCTACGAGTTCCTTACTATATTTTCTGAATCTTATAATTCTTATTATCGTTTCATTTTCGTGAACCACCATCAGTTCATTGAAAGAGACATTAAGTACAATTTTATAGATCTTAGTTTAGAGTTTCTCAAAGTTATTGTGGTTGTGGGATTTTGGTTTTTCTTCTTTTGCTGCCCGCTGCATACTATATTGCAGACAACATTAATGTGATGTGAACCCTGGTTTATGTAATGTTTTTGATCAGCGGCGACGATCTACATTGAAACTAATGAAGCTATAAAACAAAAAGTCTGAGAGTGTGACATACCACCAAAGCATTATTGCCAACTGAAGAACTCTTCCATTTTAGTTAGTGAATCAAAGAGGAAAAGGTGGGCTAGAAGCTATTCCATACCATCCAGACTTATCAGATTTTCCTCTACGTTTTGTGTCTTTTACTATAGTTTTATAATAGCTGCTGAATACATACTCGTTATTTATTGTAATTTCTATATAAATATAATACAATTTCTACGTAGAAATTAACAATAGCATAACATTAATTGGCAGCAATAACCATGACTTTTTAAACGTTTGACTAACCTGCAGTTTTCACAAATAAAATACATAGTAGTTTTTTGAGTATTTTACTTACAATTTAGTTCTAAAAAGTGTATTTATTTTAAATCCCAATACTTCCATATTTCAAGATCCTACTGATAATATCGGGTTTCTTTACTTACACCGCGAATCTATATATTGATTAAAACAAAATCTGCAAACAAAAGATAGCTTTAAATAAAACAATAAATAACTTAATAAGCATAACATAATATTACGCATCCCTAGTTGAAAATTACTGCATTCTGTATAAAAGTTTAACAAATATTATGTACAACAAATCTACTATTTTAAATTTCTTATTTTAAGTTTATTTCCATTAATAATATAAATATTTGTTTCTACTCAACTTGCGTTGTTCAAGTTTTTGAACACACCAAGATGCAATATATTCGGAACTGCCTGTTAAAGCCACGCCATTAAATATTGCAGGCAATGATAACATTCACTGGAAACTCTACCGTATTCACTACCGATTCCATTGCAGTCGACATCAGTAAGCCGTGGATATTCAGATAATGACGGCAAACATGTACTGTCGCCTCATCGTTAATTGTGATTGGAACTGTTGTTTAGTAATGCAATTTAGACAACATGCAAGCATAGACCTCATTACGAAACGAAAACCCTAAAAATGTTAACGGGAATTATCGCATTATAAACCTCTACATTAATCAATTGTTCCTCTATAACACAGATTACCAATTAAAATTTTTAAATTTGATATAGTGTATGTATAAAGAGAATCAAGTAGAACTGATTTATAATCGTCAAGTTAAAGTTGAAATCAATTTTCATAAAATTACTTCGTATTCGATGTAGTTTGTTAAGTTTACATGCATATTAAGTGATATATTATTATCATTCGCTTATTACATTGAATATGCATATATTTGCAAAACAAACCTTCCAAACTTTTAATCAATTATACTTGCTAATTAATACAAAACATTATCTCTTTAAAATAGTGTCTGCTGTGTAGGAAAGCTGAGAAAGGTTTTCAAACGCATCCCCTTGTCCTTTTATGCGTACAGATAGTAAAAGTAATAGTATGCTAATTAGATAATTTTCCTTGCCCTTATATTATTCTTACTTCAATCACGTTAATTAAAAATTGGCCATGTATTGTCACAATTATACTCATTTCGAAATAAACGGTAATAAATATATTTCAGCCATGATTTTTCCTAATCATAAGAAAGTTATTTTTAATAATAAATTACATTGTTTAATCTCGCCAAAAATAAATTCATGAAATAACTTAAATTTCAAGTTTGGAATTAATTTACGTTATTACATTTATTGATTAATGCAGTAAAAGTGTGATGCAATAATAATTAAAAATAAAATTAAATAGAAATTTTTGAAATAACACACCGTATCATAAAATAATAATGGAATAATTAAAAAAAAATAAATATCAAGTTATCAGTAATAAGAAATGAAATAAAAATATATTTTGATGGCCGATAAAAATTTTATAAATACCTGTGTCCAAGTATTTTATTGAAAAAATCATTTTTAATTACCTTCAATTCTTATAAACACTTCCAAACTTTTTGGGAAGTACAGGCTTAAAGCATGACAATAATAAGCCATCCAACATCCTACGTTACGACAGCTTTTAATTATTGTATGTTAAAAATGTCTTCCAATACGTTGCTGGAAAATATTAATTATAATATTATATTATTTATCAGCGACTATGAAAGAATTGGAATGATAGTCTTAGTTCGATGCTATCAATCTCAGATAGACATAAAAAATATGTAACTTCAAAATTTAAAATAAATCATCTACTTTTTTTTTGTCATATACAAACAAGTAAATTTCTGTTTTAAAAATCACCCTTAGGAGTAACTTCTGATGACGCTGCCGGGTTAGCATGTTACCGATGAAATGTGCTTCAAAGAATAATAGAAAATTTATTTTTTTAACAAAGAAACTCCGAGTTTTTAAAATCATTCGTGTTGTTTGCTAAAAATAATTTTATTTTACTCATCGAGATAAACATGCTTAATAAAATTAATGAAAATCTAGTTATCATCAATGACCATATAATATAAGTAATGAATACAGAAGAGGAAGTTGTTGTGCAATCGTAACCCGAGATATTTTATTTCATACCGATCTCATATTTTCATTTGCTATAAAATATTTCAAGAAGAAATAACATAAAATCCAAAAAATAAAGTTATACATAAATACTAAATTCAAAATGTAAAAACTTAAATAAATAGGGTCAAATGTTACTCCTTCACAAGATTAAAGTTGTGGTGCATATAAACATACCCATACGAAAATATAGAAGTAAAAAACACTAAATAAACTTTACACAAGTTGTTGCTGTTCCTAATAAAACGTAGCAAATTTAAGGAAAACTTTTTCTATTAAATTATATTACGAAGTTTTTTTTTAAAGCAATAGTTTAAAACAAAAATTCCACAATATTTAATAAAATAAAGTTTCAATTACAAATTACAATAATATTATGCTCATTTTATTATTAATCATCTTTGGAGTCTTGGAAAAGCGATATAGAAAGAGACGAGAAAATAAACAAGCCGAACCTTCGATGATGGAAGCATCAAATTACAACTGATGGAAGGTAAATAAATAGTATAGGTATGTATGGCAGCTTGTAGCTTGGATACAAAAAACAATTTAAATTTGTACGTACAAATTTAATAATCTAAATTATTAAGTTATTTTTAGAACATTTTTTATTTAGAATTTATAATTTTGTAGATGTCATTATTTGTGAGTTTACATTAAATGCCACCAGCAAAAGACATGATGTGTTAGTAAACATCCACAATTTTTCGCAGTTCTTACATTCGTCTGGAGTAATTAATTTTTCAGATGAAATATAAAATTATAGATTTAAATGGCAATAAGCACGGGCAGTTTCTCTTTCCACCGATGGTCAAGGGTTCCTACAATCCAATATGACCATTCCACCGCTGCCAGGTAGAGTGATAATAAATGTAATATTTTAATTGTTAAGTCTATAAGCTGTTCTAAATCGGACTCGTTCTAAATATACATAAGCCATGTACAGGGTGGCGTATGAATCGTAGAGAGGTGGATCAAAAATTGGATCGTTGAGTCCACATCGAGGGGATTCACCCCCGTCTTGGTAGCACACTTTCCCGAATAGGACCAGTCTAGATTCTAGAGGGATATTTTTAGTGAGTATCGCGTTTGTCAAAACGGCCCGGAGCGAAGGGTGCGGGCTACTAAGTATAACAAGTTATAAAAAACAATTATGTAGTAATATATAAATTAATAAAAATACAAAAATTTTGTTTGTACTTCTTTTATGAATTGGTGACTAGTTTGGCCTTGACCAACCCGCAATACTTGGAAAATCTTATTTTTAGAAATTTAAATTCAAAATATGCCTAGAATTACTTAAAAATAATCATTTATTAAGAATGTTTATCAGCATTTTATTACGTAAAACTTAATTTTGAATGTAATTTATCATTTGGCAATTCGAAATGTTTGTTAACTTGGTGCTTTTAAATTTCTAGTGTTTCCCCTACAAATTGTTCAATTTAAAAGTTTTTTTATTAATTTGTAAAAACTTTCATATTAATAAATTTATATTTCCAAATAGTCTTAATTCGTAATTTCTAGGGTTAATCCAGAGAAAGATTAGATTTATTTTTAGTGATGTTACAATAAAATTGCATAAGTGCAGCATTGAAATATACTTGAACTGCACATTTTATTAAAAATTTACTTTTACAAAACAAAAAGGAAAACTTCAAAATGGCGATACAAAAACACTGTTTTACATAAACCCTTAATGCAATGTAAACAAAAAATGTTTACAAATAAGTAATAAGAGCAAATTAACCTTGCAATAAATAACTAATTGTTTCATAACCTCCGGCATTTTGTGCATTAATGAAACAGCGAAATTAATGGAGAAGTAAAATAAGAACATTTTCGCCGCAAGTTTTAATTAGCAAAAATTTATTTTTGTATAATTTAAAAAACTTAAGTAGCAAAGATAAAATGAAACGATTTTAACCAGAAAAACATCTGTAATAAATAATTAAATGTTAATAGACATCGTCCCACGTCTGATAAAAGATTCGACAAAATAACTGTTGAATTAAGATGTACGAATTAATTTTACAAGAAAATTGAATCACAGGGTGTGCGATCTTGCAGCAAATGCATTCATTTTGCACAATTCTCAACAGCAGGGGAACGTTCATTAATTTTCCTCGGATTTGCATATTTTCATCGATGTCACCGAACAAACATATTCGTTCTGTGTAAAATACAAAGAAACCGCATTTCTGTAAATTAGTTTCTATAAACCTTAGTTTTCTAATTTCTGCTAGCAATAAAGATTTTAGACAACACACAACTTTATAAAAAATAATATAATCAGCCACGCAGAAAAAGAGATTGTTTATTCCTTTAAATGCGTTTATTCCTAAAAAAAGTGGCTTATGGTTTTACCGAAAATATAATAAGAATAAAGTAGTTGAAGTTAAATCATAAAGTGATAAAATATGGCAGAAATTTGAATACGCTTGTATGAGATCGCGAGGGTTTCGTTTTCTACAAGAAAATGTCGTCTAGTTTTTAGCCTGTATTACAGGGCGCGATTTTACAGCATTTAAATAAGTAAAATACAAGATAAAAGAAACGCATAAAAAGCAACAACAAAATGCACAATATATTATTATATTGGTATAAATATTTATTGCGATAGAAATGAAATATTTCAGTAAATCTTTGTGTTAGTGAAAATTTAGTGAGCTTTTTAAACCAACCTGAGCACTTTTTCATTAATTTATTTCGACAATAAAAATGTTCAAATGCGCTTTTTACTGGAAGACAAGCGTTTAGTAAAATAAATGGTATATTATAAAGTATACGGAATAGTTTATTGTATAGAGCAGCGAATAAATAATAATTGTATTCGGTATAATATAATCTTTTCACGACTTAATGTTGTGAGAGGTCCAAATAATAAAAACGTACCCGAACAATATATCACTTCCAAAGTCCCAATAACTTAGAGAAACAAAACCAACGTTATCAATTTAGAGTATATTTCATAGAATATCTGCATTATTTTCTTTAAATAACAAATGATTTGGTGATGAATGCATTCCGCAACTGTGAGTTTTAAAAATGAAATTCTATACATCACATAACTCATGAAATACGAGTTCCTCTTATATAAATAAATCAATTCCTTCTGCTCTAGCGTATTTACGTTTATCCACATTTCAAATACGGTGTTTGCATACTCAAATGTGTTGAGTTTTTATGTGTTTGCTTGTAAGTTTTCAGTCATTTTGTTACTGTATTTTATAATGAGCACTGCAATATATCTATTGAATCTAAGTACATAATATATTATGTGTATCTTATTGCATTTCCACTTTTAATAGTTTTTCCCAACGGATTTAAGTAGCGACTAATTTATTTTAAGAGTAAAAACATTATTATACATTCGATTAAGCAAACTTAAATTAAAACCGAAAGTTACATACCCGCTGGTGATTTAATATAGAATATAAAACCATGTCGAATATACATGAGGCGTGTAGAATCAAAACCGGACATGTCACATAAGAGCGAATTTGAGAAAAACGTAAAAAACTACCAAATAAATTCCAAACGCTAAAAAATTTTTTTTTCTGCAACAACGCCTTATGAATAATTAGTAAATAAATACTGATCAAGAAATTATATAAAATTTTTATTATTTTGGTTGTTATTCACATATCTATGGTACACTTGTCCGTATTTGCAACCAAAACCTGGATTTGTCCGGTTTTGAAACATAAATGCGCTATAGTTATTTAGGATTTGAGTGTAAAATAATAATTATGTTAAACTTAACGTGTACGATACTTAGTGGGGAATCTTGGACTTAACTTAACGTCAGAAATTTAAAAGATTTATTTAAAAAAAGACAATTTTAGAACCTGGGTCAATCTATATCAAAAAATTCAAAAGATAATAAATGAATTAAAATTAGAAATACTAAATGAAAGGAATTTCTTCTAAAAGGTCACGTTCTTCATCTTCATTTCCAACTTCTAGCAAACTGTTTTCGCCAAGAATGTTTTTGTAAAACCCAAGCGTTGGTAAAGTTGCCCATTCCTTTCCAAAATTAAGACTAGCAGCATTTCAATGTCTTTCTTCTTGGCGTCTTTTACAGGAATCCTAACTTGTATTTCGGCTGGTGCTATGTTAGATATTTTTTTCCTTTTTTGGTGCAGCCAAAGAATTTAAAGTTGAATTACGATAGTTTATTTCACCCAAAATCAAAATATTTTTTGATGTACCTACGTTTGAGTATTAAGTCTCTTTATTTTAGAAATTTTAAAATGTAGACTACTTGGTGCTTTTATAACAGTGTTAGCTTCGTCTTTCCAATTTTGTACTGTGCAGTCTTTTCTGATTAATAATAAAGTGGCATGCTCTTCAAACACCTTGTAATATTCGTTTTCAAATTTTTTTTCAATAACCCCAAAAACTCTGGGAGTAAATAAGAGTGCCCAGTTATAGAAAATATAATTTAAAGTTCTTTGACGTTTTTAGGTGCTGTTTTCAGCCATTTACCGCACATAGTTAACAAAGTGTAATTTTTATTTTAACCTGGACATCCATCTGATATTAGACGAACAATATCCGTATCAAACATTTGAAGTTCGTGCATTTTTAAACAATGGTATACCGCAGATGCAAATTACTGCATCTTAGTACTAGATCAGGTGATATTAGAATGCAATGCAATTATTGGTTCACGTTATCGCGGATGGACATGTCCGCTATTGAAACAAAAGCGCTGCGGACAAGTCCGATTTTGAAACCAATGCTCATTTTCTACTCCCATTTAAATAGTAAATAAGAGCTTTTATAACCAAAATGTAATTTTAAATGGTAGAGCAGCTTGCCAGGAACAAAACGTATATCTTAGATTATTTTCTTTCAAAATGTGACATGTCCGGTTTTGATTCTACACGCCTCACATAATGAACTATCGGGAGTTTTCTTCTTTTGTGTTTACAGAATATAATTTCTACAGATACGTTTTCATAAATACTAATTTTATTTTAAATATAATTTAAAAAAAGTCAATAACAGTTTTCGTATGGATAGACTGCTTATACGAGTAGAAGACCTAAAAGTTTTTAAAATTATTATTATTATTATTCAACCAGTGTGTTTTTGATTTGAATAAATTCTTATGGTTGGCTTAAATTTTTACTAACTTAAAACTCGAATAAATATGTACATTACACAGTAAATTAATTATTATGCCCAAATGCAAATAGGTACTGTTACTACATTACCATAATTTATTAATTTATTATTATAGTAAATTGTTCGGATATTTTCATTTATGTAAATCAAAATTTTAACAATTTAGTTTAAAATTACAGAATGAAAATCACTTAACCAGTTTAAAATATTTTTAATTTGAAATAAAATTAGCAAAAGGTTAAAAAGGTAACACCGAAAAGCAATAAAAACTGTATTAAAGTGTCCGATACAATTACATAATATTTCCACTAATTTAAGAAAAAAATTGTTCGCCTGGAAAGCTTAACAAAACTTGAACAAACTAGTCAAACTTCGAGATTCATTTTGGACAAGAATGCAATGCTACAAGACTTTGATGAAAATATGAATTGACATAGAGAAAGCCTGTATTAGCAAGGAGAAAGAGCGTAGGATATAGAAGAGCAATATTCCGTGCTCAGAATACTTACTTTAAATCAATTTTTATTGTAGGTGGTGCCACATCAAGTTCGTGCATTCATATATTCCATTTATTGCAATAACGTAAAACTATCACAATGGAAAGTTATGAAAAACAAAATATTTTCTGTAGGATAATATAACGAGCAGACTTGCAGAATATCTAACACTTATAAACTATAAATTAATATTAAAGTAACATCTATGTTTACATTCAAGGTGTAAAAAGATAGAGCAGTGGCACACATACGCACGCATTTGATAATTAACAAGAGCTTTTAAATGTATATTCGAGTGTGCATGCTAAGTAAGCGTGTAGTGAGCTTTTGGTCGTTTCGCTTGTTGACGCTGTTTTTAATTCGTCTCGGTGACAGTCGCCTACCACAAATTTAACAACAAAATGTACCGGAGTTAAAATTTTCTAGTAAATTACACACTCTGCTCTATAGAACGTAAAAAGGGACGTTTCATACACAGCAAGCTGAAACAATAAGAAATTATTTAAAATGCATAATGCTGGCACATACATTATATTCAATGTGATTTAGCCGATTCTCTTTCCTCACTGCGCTTCTATGTATTCGTTTTGAAGCATTTATACACTCAACTTTTGTCTTCAAGTCCTATAAAATGTTGAAATTGTTTTAAAAAAGCCATAAATGTCCGATATCATCACCAATAACATTACTCTGGTGATCATAATATAACGCGAAATTATGAGTGAATTTTTAAGTACTTTTAAATTTTATTCCTCTTCGACTAAAATTGACATTTGCCTTAATTAAACAGCACCAAAATAGATAAACACAAAATTTAGGTAGGTACATTAATTTAAAAATATATGTATCATTTTCTGTTTATTTTTATATTAATACACTACTAACTTATAAGACACGCGTAACGACTGTCTAGCGTGTTATTTTTTTAAAGCTCTGTTTTTTTATATTTAATACGTAGCACACACTATATTATATTGTAGGTATATACGTAGATATAGAATTTCTAAATATAACTTGATGTCAAAATATACATATTAGCATAAAAAATAGTGGTAGTTTTTCATAGAATATAATTTTGATATATGCGAACTTTTCGAAGAAAACCCAATGCTGCAAATTGCTGTTAAATTCAAACAAAGCCACGGTTAACTTAAATTGGTAGCCATTGCTACAAACGAAATAATTTAAGAGCTCCCCGAATTCGATATACGAAAACGAAATTAAGCAATTTTTCAGCCGGTCAGTATACTAGTAAAGTTTTGGATTTATTACAGCCTTATCTACTCTAAAACGGAAGTAAGTTAGAGCGGTCGCTAGTGGGAAATCACAGGAGTTGCTAGATGTCGCAGTAAATACCGGAATAGGAAACCTAGCCCGGAAATTGGACGGATCCACACTTGGTTCTGCATACCAATCGTAACACAAATTGTAATCTAGCTAAGCTCTAAAGACAAGAACTTGTTTCTACTGGGTTATATGTATTTACTCCAGCACGCGATTAAGTAAGCTACCATAAAAAAAACTTAATTGCAAAATTTTATTTTAATTTTGTACGTAAACTGAATTACTTAAAATAAATTATAAATTAATGTTAGTTTCAGCAACAAGAAGTTGCTGTATTTTATAAAAATAAGTTGAAGTAAACTCGTGTTACCCATAGCCAGTTCATCAAAATTGTATAATATGTTATATCATTGTATGTTGCAGAAAACTTTGTCTAGCTTAATAATTCCTTTATAATATACGATGTATACGATGTACCTATTCCGCTTTAAAAGTACCTAATTTATAAACTAAAAATGTTCACGTAGAATTTGTAGGAATTGATAAAATAAAAAATCTAGAAAAACGAATGTGACCTATAATTTGTAGTAGTATACAATTATACAAAGCATTTCTTGATTTACAGCAATGTATTAATTGGCACTACAATATGGAACTGCCGTATCTCACTTCATAACTTGCAGATTTATGTTTAACACCATACAAGAGATCATAAAAAATTTACTAATTTACTACAAATTTAGAATCTCGATAATATTATCAATATCTAATGCTCGCATTATTCACCTCCAATTAAATTTCCAAGTAAAGTAAACAAGTATACAATCAGAAATTAACAAAGTCGTAATCTGATTGGCTATTTATTTAATTATTTTGTCTTATATACACTACTTAGAAGCTCGAGTCGGCTGGATGATGCTCTGCAAGTCTGCGCGGCACCAAAATCAATTAAAAAAAGACTTAATTTTACTATAATATAGTTTATCATCATCAGTATTTTCATGATTCGATACTTTTGTCAGTTTAGGTTTTACAAACGCTTTTTCAGCTTTTTAACGTTTCTACTTTTTATGATGTATTACTTTCCTAAATGTACTTATTAATATCTAATGTAATAATAATTTCGATACAATAATAAACACAATGCATTATTAAATTTAATTAAATATATTATAATATATAATCCATTTTTCATCGCTTTCTTTCACCTGTTCATGTCATGTATTATATTCGTTAGGAATACGAGCGACTTGTTTATGGGCAGCTCCATTTTTAATATTTTTTATTATATTACGTATATAATATATTATGTACTTACCTACATACATTCTAATAACATTAATGTATTATTTCAATTTTACAGTCTCTTTCAGCTCATGAAAAGTGAATATATCATAAGTTTTTCTTTTGGACCATCAGATTTCTCGTTTTCAAAAACTGAACTTTTGTATGCCTGTAATCAGGCAAATCTGTAATCTTTCAGAATAATAATATGTCTATATGTCGCTGCAGTATTCACCTGGGGGGCATAACTTCTGGGGGGGGGATTAATGTACAGTATACCTACAATTAAAATAAAATCTATAGCACTTTTCAAGAATGTATCTTATTATGGCGATCAATATTTTGATGATAACTTTTATAAAAACTCGTTTTGACTAATCTGTCAAATTTGTTTTATTGTTTTTCTATTGTTATGGCATAACATGTTACATGTTCATCAAAATTTTTATTAAAAAAATGATGAAAATATATTGATCGTGGGAACACGCTATTAACATAAAATAAACGGAATCAGATAATAAAAACAGTAATATATTAGTTGAAATACACTTTATAGAATTTTTCACATCGAAACAATTAGAACTCCAGAATGTGTAATGTAAATTTTTTGATTATTTGCGATATTTGCCTAAATTTCCAAGCTAAATAACTCAGATCCAATAGTTCCTGTCCATTTGTGAGTAATTATTTTGAAATGGGTTTTGAATAATAATAAAACTTTCATATAGTTTATCAAAAATCCAGTTCACTCCCGAATTGTATACACTATTTTATAAGCTTGAAACAATTGAATCAAGGTATACGAATTTGAAAAGCAAAAATATAATAGGAAAAAACAAAAGAATAAAATTAAAGTTGGTTAATTTAATTAACTTCATTGTTACCTTACCTTAACTAAAACGGTAAAATATTTTTTAGCGTATAAAAATACAAAACAAAATTCACCTAAAAATTAGCATTAAGTTTCAATATAAATTTTCTTCTTAATTAAAAATGAAAGCCATCAGCAATTGCAAGCCTTATATTGGGCTTATCGCAAAGTTCGTGGCAATTTTCAATATATCTGTATCGGCCACTCTTGGGAAGTAAAATTTGATTCCCAAGATATATAATCTATTATTATATTCTGATAGGTGCAATTTCAACGCGTTATGAATTAGGAAAGTTAGATTAAAACCTGTTCTTTTACACATTCAGTACATTTTTAACTTAGAATATACCACGTAATTTACTTCATGAATAATATAGTATTATTCTGATCGTATGCCTTCACTGTGAGTAACTAGAACAATAATGCAAGCAAAATGTGATTGTAATAGAATATCATCCTAGGCAAATTATATCATCCCAAGCCGTATAGGTTTGTTATCTTTATCATGATTATAAATTCATAGCAAAATATAATGTGTGTTTCTCAAAATGTTTTTTTTTGCTAAAAAAATAATTGTGCTATGCTTTCATTGCGTTGGAAATTGTTATACTGTTAAAAACACCGTTAACAATAGATTTCATAGTTACTGGTTCAAATTTCTGATATTCACAAAATAAATATAAAAAAAAGAAAATACTGAAGTCTCAATCTGAATTTCGATAGCTTTTTAATGACGTTATTTTTAATTTTGCTCTACACAGTAATTTTTTAAGTATAATTGTTGAGCGTGGCAATAAATTGTTCTATAAAAAATGCTTGGGTACTGTAATCAAGACAAGTTTAAATCGAAATAGAAGTTACTAATTCATTGATTTTTCGAAGCAATAAAATATAAAAGTTATTTTAATATATTTTATACACAGAAACAAATAAATAACAACTTTGCGTCTTAGACTTTGAGCTGGAAAATGTGTTACATTGCAAATTGACGGTGCATGAAATGAACGGGACCTACATTCTTCTTACATATCTGCCTGTAGTGGTGAGCTTCCATGGTGAATGCCCTATTTCCTGAGTTCGGTCGCACGCAATAAGGATTAGTAAAATTTTCAGGAGTAAGCTTTTATTTCAAATTTTGTTAACATTCCTAACATATTACTTACTCTTTGTTAAAAGTCTCAAAGGAAATCCATATAAATTATAATTATATTATAATTTCAATGTGATAATTAAAAATAGGAGTAGAACTTGATTGTTAAAAAATTGAGTATGTAATAGAGAATATTTTGAGATGATGTGTTTGAAAAATAAAAAATTCTACAACAACCATATTACACCTTACCAAGTAGAATCTTATTCGAACTCGAGACTTTGGATGTCGGAAAGTAAATTATACTGAAAGGAATTTCTTGTCACATGTCAAGTCGCGAGGTGCACCATAGATCGAAAGAATAATCTGCTTACTTCTTCTTCAATCAATATTTGCTATGGATTGGAAATATAATTTCCGGTGTCACTTTTATAATACATAATCCGTTTTATTTTCTTCCACAACAAAACTTGAACTGACAAACACCTTGCTACAATTTTCAATGAATGGTTAATTAAAAAATATATTTTAATTTCACGAATAACGCCGAATAACGCGTACCGAGAACAAAAAGATTTTCGGATTACTGTATCAAATTGAATGTTAGTATCTTCGCAACAAAACATTATTAGCATTTCAAAGCAATGAACAAGAAAACTAAGGCAAAAAACTTTAATTAAACATACCAAAGGAATAGAAGCAACGAGTTACGTTACTTATGAGGTTACAACCTCAAACACAAAAGAAATCAATCTGCTACCGTACCAAATATTAACCGAATTTGGTACGTAATTCCAAGTCGAGTATTCATTACTGCCACCTATCATGTTTTTGCCATTTACGATGCCGTGTTCTTATTCATACATCTACCACTAACGAATATATTTCTCCCTATATGCACTGTTTTGAAATGTAATGAATATTCATTGTACCGCTAGCGGTGGTTGGTCTAAGGCTATGCCATATAATTACACCGACGCCATCGCTATATATCATAAGTTGAATTTGAAAGGTACTGGGGTACACGCTTAGCATTTAAACTAGATGAATTACATTTAATTAGTCCTATCAATTTGATCTTCTTGTATTACGCATTGATAACTAATGAGTAGCTTAGTTGCAGCTTGTCAAAATAAGCAAGTTAATCTTAATTAATATCAATTTATCGAACTCGCTACATTTCCTTATAAACTTAAACGAAATGTATTTTCAAGGAAACTTCAAAAATAATGCTCGAAACGTTGGTATTATTTTGACTTGATCGTTTATTGAAAAATTAATGACAGTCTATTGTTTCTTTCTAATGAAAGTCGTCTTGTTCATCCGATACGGATGTAGCAATGTAAGAGAGAGCTTTACGAGATTTTAATTTGCTACTGGTTTGTGAAATATCTCGTAGCAGTAACATGCCAATGCGCGGGCTTCAATCAAGCATCAACTTAAAATCCAAAGCGGCAATCGTTAATCACGATTTATTTTTTTCTTTATAACAAAAATTAATAAAGAAACGTGTGCCTTCGATTTCGATATCTAGCCGTAATGAAGTAGCCATGTACCTGTTACCTACAGGGTCGAGTAGCCACCAACAAAGAGAAACGAAATCTTTCCTTTATGCCTTGGACACGATAATCATATTAATTAGTTAAAATATGCTATTGCGGTGTGGTCTTCGTATAATGCCCATTTACACACTAAACATAAACCAGAATGAACAAAGCTACGTTGAATTGGACATCTGTGACGTCAGAAGCACCAGATAAGCCAATGATTAATGGTAGTTATGTTACTCTTACAGGATTACATTTTTTAGATACTTAACTTTTTGACCCTAAAGCTTTTTACAAAGTTCTGCACTAGACATCTATGAGATTAATTTATAATCTTAATATGTGAATCTTTTTACTTTACTAGACTTTTGTAGGATTTAACTTTACCGAATTACAAAACTTTGAAAGAAAGTAAAATAACTGCTGAATAGTGTTTCCTTTATAGAGACTCTTTCGGCATGGGGCAAAGTAAGATTAGACAAACGTACGGTTGCGCTACAATGTTCCTATATTTCTAAATATAAAACAAATTACGGAAACCTCCTGATGTAATTGGTACAAAATTCTTGTTCAACATAACCACGTGAGAAACTCATAAACGCAAATCTTCCCGTGCTATTGGTCCATTTTAGTCCGCCCGAAGACATAAAATTTGTTTGTTCTGCGACAAACATTCTGGTAGGTGTAGTTACATAAAGGAACCAATTTGATTTTAATTAGAAAATAGATTTTAGGGCATGTAAAGATTGTGCCGAAGTAGCACATGAATAAAATTAATTCAACCTGTTTATCAAATAAAGATTAAAGGATTATCATTTCAGCGCGAATATGAACGCTATTGGTTTTGTGGTTTACTTGAACAAACAAGATTTCTGTGAGATAAAATTATTAAAATTAAATGAATATAGTAGGTATATATCCACACTATTTATTGCTAGAATATAATATCATTTAAATATTCATACAATAACAGTAAATTTCACTCCGGCCTTCATAATCAAAATCATTTTGATAAAATATGACATTAACACTCGAGAAACCTCCAAAATCCATTAACACATTATTACGTCATTCAAAAGCTTCAAAACAATAAGAATACAAAAATATACCCTATTATATTATAATTTAAGTATAAATCAATCGAACAGTAAAGACTGCAGTAGCTACTATGTATTTTGTGAAACTAGTGAAATTTCCAATGCATTTTTTGTTCAATTGAAAAGATCCAATTCGCTAACATGATTATTAGAAGTACCCTAATTTATAAGAAACTTATTTCTTGCGTCATCTTATTATCACCTGAACACTCAATTAGAAATAAATCATTAGCAGATGTAATGAAGTGATTATTTAAAAAAAAATCTCAAACAACTAGCTTCTATGTGATAACTGATAAGCATTGGCGTTATTTGTCTTTCCTCCTAAAAATAAGCTTTATTTTTTATTAAGATCAAATTATTTTTTCAAGATTTAATAATATTTCAGTTTACAATATTTTTAGATTTTTAATTCTATTTTTTTAATTTAGTAAGATTTTCTCCCTAATCGTTAAATTGAAAACATTTCTGATTCAAAACATACAAAAAAAATTTTAGTTCTGGTCTTCGGAGAGACAATAATAAATTATATAGTACAATGCAAAACCAACCATAAAACAAGTACAAAGCTATAAAAACAGTAGATGTTAATAATTTGTCAATTTTCAATATTTAAAAAAATTTGGTTGAGTTATGGAGAGGAAATTCTGGATTTAAATCTCGAACTCGACAGAAAATTTTAGTTTGGCCTTTTGGTGCATTCTAGCTCGGACATATTATAATTGTGAGCTATTATTGGAAAGAAAATGTGTTTTGCTTTTATTTGCTTAAATTTATTAATAATAATTAGAATTACATAATTATTACAAAAATTTAAATTTTCGTTTCCAAATGAGAGGAAAATGGGATAATCATTCGATTTATGAATTCAGGTTCTTTATATTAAGAGTAGGTAGTACTTACTGCATTTCTTTATTAGCTTCGTTTATCCTAATTTTCCTTTTGCAAAAATATATAATACAATGCATTAAAAATATATGGATTGATAATTTAAATTTTACTCCTACTTTGAATACACTCATTTAGACGCTCATGGTTCAAGGTTTATTTATTGGTGAAAACGAATAACAAAATAAATAACTACAGTACTGTGCAAATAAATTGCAAAATTTTTAACTTGGATTTAACCTATTCTTTCACCAAAAGACTGAAATTGTTTAATGCCAATTAAGTACGACCTTATTACGACAAAATGAAAATTTCCAAGTTTGTTTAGTAATAAAATACTAAACATCTTTAAAATTTGAATAAAACAAGGCTCTTAAAAACAGCCAAAAAGGCGTTTAATTTGCTATAAAACGTTAAATTAATCTTTATAATAGTAATTTGTATAATTTCCCTGTAGATCTCGCAATAATCAATTAATTAATTATAAAAATTACTATTTTGTACTTTTACGTAAATGCAATGGTAAATGGCAAAATAAGTAATTTTTATAATTAATTGATTATTATGAGATTTATTGGTAAATTTTACAAATTACTGCTTACAAAAAAAAATTATTTAATTCGGATTTTAAAGATGTTGACTATTTTTATTATACTTAAGATGAGTTATAACTTATAACTTATACAGTATGTTATGTACATAAAAAAAACGTAAACAAACATAAACAAGAAAATTTTATTTTGTGGTAAAGAAGTAATAATCCTTAATTGGCATCAGCCCCTTTATGTGATACAATAAGTTAAAATGCAAATTAAAAATGTTGCAGATCATTTGCACAGTCCTTGAAACATTTAATACTGCTGAGCAGCAAGGATCCTGAAAAGATATTATGGTACGTTATTTTACAATATAAAGAAAACACAAGTTTGCACTTTTCAAATTATGGTCTACCGACGATTGATGTTATGTAATAACTAATAAGTATATTACCCATTAAAGTCGTCATTTGAAGCTAGGATTGTGATTCAAGAAAATAAAAGTTATTTCTTTGCGAAAACATACTACATTATAATTATATTTTTAATTTTATACAAAATTAATTAAAATTAGTTGTAAGTAGTAGTTAAAAGAACGGTAGGTGTAAGCCCTAAATCGACCGATTGGAAGTGAGAAACCGTAGTTCAAATCCTGGTCGCGCCGGATAAACTGTTGTGATCTCAAGTCTAATCTCGATAGGTGAGCTATATATTATGACAGCTCATGCAGTTGGTCAAACATCTTGGCTTTGGCTAAGTTGATCACCTATGTACTACAGTGTATGGCATTCAAAGAAGAACAATTTAAAATTAGTAATTACTATCCCTCCAAATTCCCGAACAGGTCTGCAAAAGAAATTTTTTTTCGAGCCCTGACAACATTCCTGCTGATACTTATGTAGAATGATTTCTTGAATCCGAATATAATCACCGTTTCCCCCATCCCTCACCGTTTTCGGTGAAAACCCCCTTATTTTTATCCCTATTCGATAATAATTTTAAGTCCGTAAATTTGATTTGAATTTTTTAGCTGTAAAAAATAATAAATAAATAAGATAAGTACCTTCATTTGGTGCTGTATGTTGTTGCTATATAGTTTTATTATTGTTCTTATATATTTTTATTATTCGGGCGAGGATGAGGGGGACTGAAAGCTGGAATGTGTAGAAAATAAGTGAAAACATTGCAAACAAACCGGAAAACTCGAGACCCCTCAAATCTACTTCCTTGCTACAATAATCCATTTCATCCCTCCAAATTCTCGAAAAGTGATAAAAATAGGTGGGGGTGGGCTCCCACGAAAACTGTGGGGACCGCCGGAAAAACGGGGGTTATATTCAGATTCAGAAAGTCATTTAGATCTAAGGTTGACGTGACAAACATTTTTGTATGTATGTTTAACAAAAGGAAACACCTTGGATGAATGTTTAGATAGCTATTATACTGCTTAACGAGAAAACATTCACAACTGTCAATGAAGAACAAGAACATCAAATATCGAAATTCTACAAATACTTCAGATTCAGAAATCGATCAGATCTGCGGGTTACACCAGCTCATAGAGAAATTAGATATTTCTATGAAAAATATGAAAACAAAATTCGATTGAATCCAAACGAGTTGGTAAACAAATTGTTAGATCAATCACAAGAAACACGAAGATTGAAACTGTATAATACCACGGATTTAACCATAAGATATTATGTAAACAACAAATACGCTATAAGCATGTAAGCTCACTTGAATTATGAATTGATTTACTAAATTGAAAACATCCAATTGACTTTTTTCAGCATGTTATTCCTTTTATATTGTCAAATAATTTACTTAATGTTTAGTTTTCATTTCAAATTTGAGCAGATTGTAAATACTAAAATCAATACAAAAAATTGTAAAAAAAACAATTCGAACATATTTCCATAAATAATACTTAACAACTTCAAGAAAAAAACTTATGAAAGCACGGAATTGTTATTGTTAATTACACAGAATTCATTGTTAACTGGATCCGTTTGAATTCAATTAAGAAATTTATTTAAGTAGTTATTTTTCTCTAAAAAAATAGCTTTATTATAATACTAAAAATACAATTAAAATTATCGGTATCTCTGTTAAGGTATATTATTATAATTTAAACATAATCAAGGTAGAAATTCTATAAAAATTAAATAGAACAATTTCCTCAACTATTATTTCCTATTTATTTATGGACTAGTTTCGACTATTCATCTTTTTCAACATATTCATTCCTATTTATAATATAAAAGTTTAAAAAATAAATTTCAAGTAGATTTTGTGGATATTAGTATGTATTTGTAAAATGCAAGATTTAACAGAACTTGAATTTGAAACTTCAAACTGCAAGATTCATGTTAACACGTGGCTTCACTTATTTTTATTTTTGGTTATTGGTAAGTCATCGTCATTATTTTGAATATTTTAGTCATTAATTGTTAAATTTGGTTCAAATATTATCTTGTTTTTCTAAATATTTTTTAAATTTTTCATTCAATTTAGAGTTGGGTACGACTGAAGATCTGCAAAAACAGTGAAATAGGGCCTTATATCGTATTACTCATTTTAATTTTTAATGTTTAATTCTTTTATGGAAATATTTCATTTTTAAATATTTTTAATCCGAACCTGTCAAGTGGTAATTAATGTCTTTTTGGTTTTTATAGTAACAATTTTTCTACGTGTTGTATTTCTTTACTTTACTGTTAAAACTTATTGTTTTAACGATTTGTTTAGTTCTGTTAAATCTTGCATAAAAGTTTAAATTAAAATTAAGAACTACCCTGACATCTTACCATCAAATAAAACATTAAAACTTTTATGTTATAGGAATATGTTGAAATAGACGAATAGTCGAAACTAGTCCACAAATAAATATTTTAATTTATCCTCAATGGGTCATAAATATTATAGAAATTCTATAGTCTCCATAGTACCAAAAATAAAAAAACTTATAATTAAAAATGTGTATGTTTATGTAGTATATAGTAGTATATAGTACATTATGTGCTATGTATAGTAAGGTACTGTAAAGTCAACCGTAAGAAGCTTAACACTTTTGAATTTTTTTACATCAAAAACATAAATATTTTTTGTGCTTCTTACTGAAACACATGTTTAAAACTTATGTTTTTTAATATTATTAGTGATCACTGATCAGTAAAAAAGTCATTTGCTTATAAATTTACAATATCACTAGTTAATTTATTAAGATAATAATTAAAATAAAGTCGGTTACGGGATTTATTTTCCGAACAGGCGGACAATCAATATAATATGAACCCGAAGTCGATCACTCGAGCACGATATTAAATTGGTTGAGAATTTTCTTCATACTGCTTAATTTGAAGACTGCTAATTGGTAGTGCACGTCTATGGATCCATCATGATCTCTTTGCAATTTTACAAATCGGTACGCTTTTTCTCTGCTTCCTTCTACCTGGACTTTAGTGTTCCCACTCTTCAGTACCATTTCAAGCATTCTTTCGCTCAACATGTTTTATTTGTCATTTTAGTTGGGTGCAAGCTTCTCTTCTAGTCTCTATATTATTACTTTACATTTTGATTCTGGGTTTCTTCTTGAGTACCATTAGTTGCTGACATTCTTCGTCGAACCAACTCTTTACTTTGTTTTCCTCTGTTTCCGTAGTATTCTCCTCAACTATTGTTTTTATCATCTTTTTATTTCATTCCTCTTCCATTCCCTGACACCTATTTTTCATTAATGTTTTACTGTTTCAAAAAACCGCTCTCGTACATATTTTTATGGTTGGTATTTAGGATTTTTCAGAATTAAATAGACGATTTGCTCGACGGTATTTAAAATTACAATGCCATAATTTATATTGAATAAATTATCGCAAAAATTTATTCTTTCCGTTTCTATAGAAAATATTCTTTTATTCTATAAACCGCTTTCCTTTTTAAGTTTTTGATACAGACGTAAATATGTACCTGTTCAAAGATTTATAAGCATAATTAAGTAAATGAGGCCAGAAATCTTCCAATTTTTAAATTTTGAAAATTCCATTCGTGAATAACAAATTAGATTCAGGTAACAAATAGCATTTTATACAATGAATGGCGTTGCAATTTGAAACACGGTCGAACAAATGCATGTCGTGTAAAATTCCTAGTCGAACAAAAGGTCAGTCGCGTAAATGATAAGTCGAACAAATGCAGTCGAATAACCGTTAGTTGAACAAATTTCCTAGAATCTGTACATTTGTACTACATGTTTAGATGATATACTGAGCGAAGTGCATTATATTAACTTTTTATTATAAAATCACCCCATAAATTATCTCTATTTTGAATATTAATAATAAACAAGATGAATAGTTAGTTAATCGAGACTTGACAATATAGTGTGAATTAACATTGACTACATCGTTAATCACTTCAGGCGTCGATGTAACATGTTAAAATAGCTGACATTGTCAAGTCTGTTTCATTTTATGTATTAGTAGGTAGTATCGTATAAGTAATTAATAAATTAATAGCTAAAACATCATTTTGCAGGTAAATAAGTCATTCAATAAATAATGATTTTCAAACTTTAAATCGACATTCCACCAATACTTGCGAAATTAACTTGAATGAAATTGACTTGGAACATATAGGATATTTCTGCATTAAAAGCTCAGGATATTTTGATGAACATTTTCTGGATCAACTCTTGGGGCTGGTTTAAAAATTCAGTTGCTACTCATTTGAACCAAGCTCAGTAGAACCGTTCCTATAGAGTAAACCGTTTAAAATTTCAAGTTAAAAGCAGGCGTAGTGTTAAATTCAGCTTAAACTTTTAGTATTTCTATTGATTCGTGGTTCAGGTAGTGAAACTTCTTATTGTATGTGGATGTGTCTAGTGAGGTTAATTAACGACGTTCCAACATTAATTATGATGAGTTAAATTTTGATACTGGTATAGTACACCATTAAAAATTATTATCTTCAAAATATGGGAAACAAATAATGGACTTGACATAGTTTGTAAGCTAAATATAAAAATAAAAATTTAATATAAAAAGTAGATTAATTTAATATTGGATAAAAGGTAAGAGCCAACCTTTTAATTATAACAAATATTGATTTTAAAATCAGGTTCCAGTAGTAAAAGCACCTGATTTCATCCATTACTATGCTTATTTCCTCTGCTTAAACGAACTTGTTACTTACTCGCCAACTAATTTACATAAAGTGGCTATATTTTCCTACATAAATTATCTTAATAAACTGTAATGATGCCAATAAAACAAAAAGATAAAAATTATAACTTAAAAATATTTTTTAAATGTGTACTAAAAGGTATAGGCGAAGGCCTTCCTAGATCTTGCTAGCGTGACTATGCGTTAAGCTATGTTTGCAAATCGATATAAACTTAACACGCACCTGGGGGCCCTACGTTCCGATGCAAATGTTATCGTTCTTTACACAGGCAACAAACTCGAGTAATGTGTTTCAAAAAATATAAAATTTCACTTCAAAATTAATTAAAGCAATCATTCCTAATGGGAATTATAATCCGAAACGAAATAACCACGTGGAAAAAATTAAAATGGCAATTGAAGAGTATCCCAAAAAATATCTATTACGTATTGTCTGGAGATTCCATTCACCATTCCCAAAATGAAAACCAAATTGAATTGAAAGTACAATATTTGAAAATTCAATTTATGAAACATTTGAAACTCTAATAGAACATTTTCGAAAGTGTTTTATACATATTTTAAATCCACATCTAATTATCAAAAGTTATTGGTAATACACTTTTAAGAATGTAATAAATTAAAAGGTTACAACTTCGATAAACATTTATCCGAACGAAAACATGGAAAGTTAATCTAAATTAACTAACTTTTAAATTATAGTATATAATACATTAGCATTTGAATTGTTCAGAAAATTGCAAAGACAATCGGCTACAAAAACCACAAACTTGTACAGCTTTCAGAACATTGCGTGTAAACTCACCATTTGAATGATGTCGCGGTGGTAAAGCTCCGTGCTCGATTGAAGAATGGTGTGCTCTGCACGACACTTGAAATAACTAGTAAGAATTGTAGCTACTAAACCAACTACAATACAATTTTACACAATATGCCCTTCCTAGCATCAATTTAATTATTTACGTTGGTAAACTTGAAATTAATTACAAATTTACTTTTCAAACCATACATAATGCAATAATATAACAAACAAAGTTTATACCTATTATTGCATCGTGAGGCAACCATAAAAAACCAGACCAAACGCGAGAGAGAATTTTCAAGGAAAAAATCGATTCACTTGTTTCGTCTATAAAAACAAACTTGTTACCTTAAATAGAGCTTGCAAACGCGATATAGTTCATATTCGTGATAATAAAGTTACTGCAAGTAAAAAAAAATTCCAGCCGTTCGTATAATATAATCTTTTTATTTTAGCAATTTTCGTATTAATTAAAAAAACTTTTCAAATAAATTTTAATATAAGGGTGGCTGTAAGTAGCAACCCTACGTTCACTACCTGTTAACACAGCTATCGCTAGACTAAAAGTATGGAACTAAGTCATTAATATTGAAAAATAATAGTTTCTATCCTTTACGTTGATTCCGATTCTTTTTCCAATGTTTTAATGATTTACCCTCGTCAAATGATCCAAGAAAACAATTAAATATTCCGGACGATAGCAACTTTTTTAGGGTATTACTAGCATATGTATCGAAATTGTAGCAGACGAAGCGGTCGGTATAAGGATTCGTTTGCCGGTCCGTAAAAAGCGACGCGCATTTAAATAATATTGAATTTATTTAATAAAAAAATGTTTCACAAGTGGGATTTTATGATTACGCAATATAACATTTTATTGATTAACGTGCTCCACTGAAACTTACAATGAACGTAGTTATGCAGAAAATAACCAACCCCATAAATAAAATATTGCGAAAATAAATAAAGAAAATTTAATTTTAAAAATTGTAATAGGTAGAACGTTGCGAAAGAGAGTTGTGAGAGTGCTTTTATGTCCATGTGTCAATTATTTCCAAGTTACCTTTTAGCCAAAAATACCCTTTCGTTATTTAAGTAGTACAAAAATTGCCAAATTTGAAGTAAATTTGTTATTGTTAAATTAATAAATAGAAGAAATAATATAGTTACCATTGGAAAAGCATCCAAATTCTACATGGTATTTTAAATATGCATTATGCTAGTGCTATTCCTTTCAAGTCTTCTGCCATCTAAATAATCGTAGTTTGAAATCTGCTAGCATATGATTTGGTCTTAAATTTCTTTCTTTATTGTTAATGTTTATGAAGAATTACCTACCAGAAAAAAAATAATAATGTAAATACGAAGTAATGGCAAGATTTCTTATTTGATTTTAATCAACTTTTGTACGATTATTATCCATGAGTTGAACCAAGAAAGGCATAAATTATTTAAATGTTGGTTACATTATGTTCGCGTGGTTAGATTTTCGCTTACTATGTTTATTCTATCAATTATTTTATCTGTTCAAGTGACATCTCACAAGCGACTAGACGATACGCCAAACTTAAGAATTTTTGCATAGCATTTCAGACAAGTATTACAATATCACACATAAAAAGTGATCAGTAAGTTGATGAACAATTTTGAAATATACTTTCACTAAATATTCAATCTGTAATGCTCCGCTGATTCTTCTAGCTAAAATTTAATGTCACATTATATGCTACGGTTTAACCTCTTTCGGCAAAATCTACGAACTTCCTAGTTATAAGTGAAAATATCTTTTGATAATCTTATATTCGTTCTTTTTACAATTTGTTTTGTAATCTCATATCCTTCAGTACATCATTATGCTTTAAGAAGTGTCGACGCGTACTGGAACTTCAAGAGAACGAATATTCCGTATTTTTTACAAAAGTTATCCTTATTATAATTTCAAGAAAATAAGAAATAAATAGATAAAGAATAGAATATATATTTTGAGAGGTCCAAAAACAAGTGAGTACCCCGCAAATCAAATCGAAAGCAAACCATAAACTTAAAAATAAAATAAGTGCAAAATAGCCCAATTAACGAGAATTGAAATGAATAATATAATTATATTTATTGTACTATTTTAATCAACGTAATTTATTAATTTAGCATTATTACTATTCGTATTTCAGGAAACCGATAATTGTAAAGCAATTTTCAATATTAACGACCTATGGAGGCATTCAAGAATATGAATAATAATTACAGATAATGTACCCAATTTAATTAAATATTGATTTTAAGTAAATTAAGTGTTTGTATGACTTACATCAATCAATCGTTAAAAAAAACAATTATAATTTGTCAAGTAATTGAAAAACTAACAGAATTGATTGTTCCTATTACAAATAATATAATTAATAGTGTAATTATTAAATACCGATAAAGTCACTTATAAAATCGTGAAGTTAAACCATTGGCTTTCAGAATGGTCGATTTGCGTGAGTTCGGGCATTGTGGAAAATAGACATTTAATGTTGGGCCAATTTGAAGTCCTATATTTCTATTTGGTAAAACCTAGAACGCAAAATATAATCTAATCATAATAAATTGGGTTTTAGGTAACCATCAAAGCAATAAAAAAACTCTTATCACGGTGACTCGAAAACATCTAGTGGAATACATTACAACCCTTTTCGTACTCAAATATGGCATTTTTCCTAAAATCCGATATAGTGTAGGTACGGAAGAATTTTAGAATGTAGTCGATATGTAAATAAACATATCAGAATTTTAAATTAATACTCGAAATTATTGCTACGGTCGAAAAAGATAACCAAGGATTGAAATTTAGTCGTACGGATAGATGTGCCAAAATAAGTGGCAACGTGAACATTGACAGAAAGGGTCGTCTCTCAAACAGAATCACATATCATTCAAAAACCAATGTTGTATTTGATCGTTTAAACTGGTCCACACTAATAGGATTTCGTAGACGTCGTAACTGAACATGTACGGTCATTTATGAACCGGAAACCGGAAACTAAATTGCTATCTAATAAGCCGATATCAAAAAAATGGTTATATTTTTAAACAAGAAAAAAAAAACAACCGATGTACCAGATTAAATACAAATCCTGTTTTTATTAACTAATTATTTTAAAAATTGTTCGAAAATAAAGTAATAAAGTAGAATAGGTAAGTGATTAAAAAATAAAAGTTAACTCTTTAATATCCTCGCAATTAATTTTATTAAATTAGTGCATTAATCTCCAGGGAAATCTTAAAAAATAATAGGTACAAGCAGAAGAAAGAACACTGCTGAAAAAGTAAATCTTAATTGCATTCACGAAATTTCTATAAAAATCTCATTCACAACAATAGGAGGAAAGAGTAATAAAACTCCCAGTTAAAGTAATTATATTACTACCGGCAGGTTTGCGGAGTAAATCTCAATTATTTAACTTTTATTGTGTGCATAATATGTATAATATACTACATAAATTAATGTGAGCGAAATATTTTAATAAGTAAATTACAAAAATAATACTTAAAGCTTATAAATCGATAAATTAAATATTTTTCAAAAATTATAATGAAAATTAAATTTCTTGCGTATAAACATCAAAGACAAACAACACAACAGATAAGTACATAAAATAACACTTGCTGAAGAGTGATGTTACCTTTTTCGACCTATGTTGTTCTACTATATAGGAAAAGTAGAGATGGTTGTTTTAGGATGAGCATTTCCTTTAAGAACAACAAGTAAGTCGAACTTGACTGGGTCACAGATATTGTAAAAGTATATTTTAAGACATTTATATATTGCAAAAAGCAAATAACTATTGATACATAATCACATTTAATACAACTTTTCCATATTTTCAAATTAATTAAAATATACTACAATTAATATTAATTATTGTTATAATTCCTTCAGATTATATTATAAACTTTAAAGTAGTTACTAAAACTAAATAAAGTAGAAGACGGTTAATAAAATATTCGCTAAAATAATATTCAAGCAAAAAGTCTGTTATGCAGCCAATTTCACCTTAGGAGTTGGGAAAGTGGAATCAGTTGTAACCAATAATGCCAATCGTATACATTGTCAATTCGGAGTTGTTTTTATATTAAACTACCGCCATCCAAGAGCATTCATTAAAATGTATTAACAAACGTGTGCATGCTAACAAAGCGAAGGCTTCTTAAGAGAAAAACTAAATAAAAAAATATTGTTCTAGCTCCTCTAATTTTCGCGACACGATAGTTCAAAGAGCTCAGATTATTACGTTAATAATAATCTTGATATAAAATAATTTTGCTAGTTTTCGTTTGTTTTCAGTAGTTCCCCATTAGAAAAACTCACTTTCCGTTCGGTAAATATAAACTTTCAGTTTTGGACCGACAATTTGAAATTTCTGGCGTATAAATAATACCTATATTCTGTGGATGTTTTGATTTGCTAAACACCACATGATAGAAGTTATTAGCTGATGCAAATGTGCTCTAAACGATGACATTATTTGGAGGTTCGAAAACAAAATCAATAAAAATTCATTTTACCTCAACGCATCCGCATTCACAAAAAGAAGAAAACAACCCAAATGAATTCAAAATGTTTCCCGTTGAGAAAATGTGCTCACTTGAGCACATTTCTGAAAGTTTTGAAATTTACATCTATCCATAAAAGAATGAACAATTGTTGATTTGCCCAAAATGGTTTCATTGTCACTTAATAATGAAAGAATATGCAAATGTAAGTTACACCCGCTAGAAGTAGCGCCTAAAGTGGAAGCGTTTGCTGTAAAGAAGACGAACGCACAGAGTATTTATTATAATTTAATAAGTAATAAATACAATGTATTGGTGCTATTGTCGATTTCAAAGTGATTTCGGCAATATTATACTTGACATTTCTAACAAATAATTTGTTAGTAATTAATACGTTTTGATCAAAAATAAATAAAGATCAATATTAAGAAAATATAATAAACAAACAATTTTACATTCATTAAATAATGATTCAATGATTAACATAAAAAGTGACAGAATTTTATCTCATAAATTAAATCAATATTACTAAATGTGTAATGGGAAGGGACAATAACTAATTAATTTATAACAATGACAAAATTCGCTAAGGCATAAATTTCAATTCTATGAATAATGCCGAATTGAAAACGTAGGTAAAAGCAAAGAAAATCTTGATTTACATCTACCCATTTCAATTTAGATGAGATAAAACTGGGATAAAATAAAGCAAATGGTGCTATTAACCTAAAGAAATATTACTACAATAAAGTAAATATAAATATAAAATACTGAAAGCTTATATCAGAATTCCATTTCACCTATATTTTACAAAATAGGTATTGGATTATTTAACCTTATACCATGTACAAACATTTACACTGAATTACAGTAAATATTCATCGTAATAAATGTAATGTTGTACGCAACGATAACATTAAAAGTGCTATAACAACTTGGATACTATATGTATATGTAATAATTGAATTTTAAATAATTAAGAAATTCTTAGTAATGCGAAGTAAAACACATTATTTACAAACTCCGTAAAATTGGATCATTTTCAAACCATTGGGAATGACCTAACAATAAAATATTTACGAAAGTTAAACCTAATGTCAATCACAATTAGCAAAGTCAAAATTACAATTCAGAACCACTCACAAAAGTTTAAATTTTTTATTGGGTGCAAATTTAGTCGACTTTTTTGTATTAAAAACTTAAATATGTTAAAAGCTCAATTGCTTCTTTTATATAAATAATCAGTGGAAGTTTTTTACACTCATTTGTATCACCGAAACCCTAAATAGCACAAATAAAATAACGTGATCCTATTTTCTCTATTAGTGATACTAAATTATGTATATTTTGTGGAATTTGGATATAGCTTTGCCAGGTTAAATAATTCATCACTATTTTATTCGCACATTTTTGTAGAAAAAAATATTTCCATCAGATTATTGTTTTAATGAATGTTTCTAAAGATCTAACGAAATTGTGCTATAAGTTTTTAATTTTATTTCGTCTAATTTTCGCACTTTAGTAAAAAGGGCTATTTGTAATAGAATATTGCTGCCAATCGAGGTTTAGGACGAGACGACCCGCAGTTCAACCAGCGATCACACCAATCCAGTGCTTTGGTTTAAATATAAATCTTAAATGTTGAAATTTCACTTCAAATTCTTGTCAATCTTTTAAAAGTACTAATTTTCACGGCAAAATTTTTTCGGAAAAGGAAAGAGAACATATATTTTTGATCCATATATAAAATTTGAACGTTGAGATTTGGCAATTCACCAAATCTTTTTTCAATCAAAAATTACTATTTTTTCAATTAAAAACTGCAAATTAAAGCTTCCAAACCCTCGAAAAAGAAAAGAATAAGCAAAATAAAACTGATTTTGATTTGTATTCTAACTACCCATAATTAGCCGCATCCCATTAAAAATGTTGACAAACATGATTCTGAAAGTATTTTGTATACATTTGCTCAATTGCCAATGTAGTATACGTAATACCAACCGGAGGGGAGGCAAAGGAGACCTATGCATTGATTCTACTCTTTACTGCAAGAATACGACAGGACAGGATGGTTTGCATACGGTTAGGTTTGATAGTATTATGCTATTAAAAGTTGAGTAGCTCCAAATCTATAACAACAAAAACAATAAAAATAAGAATCCTGCGCTGCCATGTACAGATATGATAAAACTCTTTGTCGGTCGGTTCTCTTTGAAAAATGTTCTTCTTTCTATATCGTCGTGTCACAGACCCTGACTTAAGTTACAATAAAGAGGCTGAGTTCGTTTGAAATCTGACGAGATCCTCTCTCTGATTTCCTCAATCATCAGAGTATCGGGAATTAGTCAGCTAACAAATGTTGAGATTCTTTGCAGAACAGAGAAGAGTGAAGAATTTGTTGACAGTACGTGTTAGCAGTTCTAGGCCAAAACATTCTGAGAAATAATTTCTTATATTATTTCTACTCAACTTATATTTGTCAATCAACTACTGAATACTATGTTTTAGGAGAGAGAATATCTGCAAAGAAGAGTGTCCGAAGCAAAATTTAATGTTTGAAGATATTTCAAATGGCAGCATCACAGCTATTTCAGACACCTTTTTGCACATATAAGTTTTTTTGACAAATTAACAGTTTAGCCATACGGTGAGAGTGTTGACTTCCTGAGGGACAGACTTGAGTTTGAGTCTCACTCGAAAATGTTATTGTTACTTAAAAGATTAAGTTCTTATAATAGTAGTATCTTTCCTGTTATTAGTTGTAAACCTGTTGGAAATGTATGATTATTATTATTAAAAACAGATTTGATTTTAATTGTTTACTTGTTAATTTTAAAACTTTGTTTTAGATAAATATTTTAATACTAGCACGGATTAGCATAGAGCTTGTGAGATTTTCGTATAACGTACTTTCGCTAATAATGTTAACAAGAAGTAACAAGTTTTGATTTTTAATTAATTATCTAATAAATTAAATACTTATTCAAAACTATTATAAGCTACATTAACCTGAATAAAAAAATCATAATTAAATAATTGAATAGTAATTCAATCAAGTACATTAAGAGTCAACAATTAACTCAAACACATCTTCCATAAGCATTAAGCATGCAAATATTGTACAACATAATTGAATTTTAAGTGATCATACTAACACAATATAGCTATCGAACTACATCCAGTCATACAATATAAAGAGCAATTTATTGTAAGAAGTTTGTAATAATCTTTTCAACCTGAAAAATCATAGTAAAACCAAGCATATAATATTAAATCCCAAAATTTTTATAACAACTAAACGGAAGAGGTAAATAAAGTTAGTCTTGCATTCTTCCTAAAATTTTAATAAAATAAATCTTGATGGTCTTGTGACTGGAAATCAACACCGATTCGTGTAACTGGTTAA
Source organism: Cantharis rufa (assembly GCA_947369205.1). NCBI lineage: Eukaryota > Metazoa > Arthropoda > Insecta > Coleoptera > Cantharidae > Cantharis > Cantharis rufa. Next base: position 37,776,126 of record OX376303.1, read on the forward strand.
TTAAGTTTTCTCCTTTCTTGTATTCCTTATGGAGGCTCTGTGGACGACGGACGTATGTACATATAATAATATTATGTATGTAGTATAAATTTAGGGAAAGGGAATACTATTTATACAAAAACGATGTTTGTATTGAGATTTAAAATAAACAAAACTTAATTATTAAAATGAAAATAATGGTTTGGTTAAAATAATATTGGCATATATTCCGGCATATCTACGTACATAATTTATAACAATGTAAAATAGACATATCCACAAAAAAAATTTTGGTAGCCGATTTTTAAAATAATCCATTTAAATATAGATCACGTTGCTTTATTACTTTTGGGGTGAAAATATTACTGTTTCGCTGAACTTATCAATAAGTTTTTATTTGCAGTACAAGACTGTTCTACAACGGTACAGACCATCCACGCACGGATCTGATTAAATATAAAAATTAATTTGTTAGTAATAAAAAAAATGCCTTCACGATATTTTTACCTAAAATTTCATTAAAACCCGAATTTCGTGGTCGAATCTAACGACATAATCTACAGTTCTGCAGATGTTCAGAAAACGTTAAGAAATGAAGTGGGAGCAATTCCAATGTCAAGCAAGCTACTATAGCAAGATTGGAAACAGGGAGGATCTTGATTTAGATATGTATTTAAAAATGTGTGGTTATATATTATCAAATTTTGCCGTTATTAAATTTTGCAACTTATATTTTATGCAAAGCGTAATATAAGTAAACAGATATTGTATATAAAATGCAAAGAGAATATAAAAACTTTACGTTTATGATAAATCAAGTAATATGTTAGCAATAAGAATAAATTTAACAGCCCTTTTCTCTTGCATACTACGTTACTCATTGTAGTGAAAAACGCACTAGTCAACCTTTTACTCTACAAAATTACTTAAAAGAATCATATTCTGGAAACAATAAGACCCTTGTCGTAAACAGGTGCCGTTTATAAAAGCTTTTAGTACTAAAAGGAAACACTTAACCTAAAAATATAACAGAAATGTTGATTGAAACAGGTACTCTTGGCTTTGAACCTAATATAAGTATTATATAACTCAATAAAACTTATTACTAAGGAGTTATTAATAATTAACGATAATAAACAAAAAGGTCAACGTTTACTAATTACTGGCAAATTTCAAAATATAGTACTTTATTTAATCATAGTTTAAGAGGAGACGGCCAATATTAAATTATAACTACCGGCATATTTAGAATTTAATTAAAATGTTCATTTATTTTTCATTTAAATATTTTAAGTTAACTTAAAATTTAGTCACTCTTAGGGAAAGTAGTGACGAAAAAAAAAGTAATTTTGAGTTGAAATAAAAAGAAATGTTGATATGTAGAATAGTGAGGTCGAAATAAAATTAAGCGATAGATAAAATTACAATTTATGGAGTAGTTGGTATTATAATCACACTATGTAACTATCAATTCAACATAAACTGCCCCTTAATGTGATGATTGATAATATATTGTATCAAATAATCGTTCACTGACAAGTAAATTCGTAGTTTACGACTCTTACATTAATTATTCATAATACTTACTGGCAAGGAAAATTTTCACAACTGTTTTAATTTTTAAACAAAACAAACAACAATATAATATAATTATAAAAAAAAACAAATTTAAGAAGATGTTGTTTTGTATCATCGATGGAATTTATTAAATATACTTTTATAAATAAATAAAACGATTTACAAACTTGACATGTTTTGCACGGAACCGTGCATCTTCAGAAGTTTATAGTTTGCTTTAAAAATTGCAGAAAACACAGAAAACAAACAAAAATCGTTAATCATTATAAAATCTCACACAAGAGATAGGTATACAGTCTCCAAGTATAATCACTCTTAAGAAATTAGGAAATTACAAAAATTGAAATTTCAAATTAAAGTAATTTTGAATAGTTTCTCGCGTTTTCTGTATTTTTAAACAAGATTATAAACTTAAACTGACAAATTTGTAAATCGTTTTATTTATTTGCAAGGAAGTATCCGATATCAAAGCATTTTTAAAATATACTAGAAGACAACCTTACGGGCTAAATCGAGATTTAAATATTTTACCTTACGAATAATAGTTTCTTGTGAATTTTCGACGCATCCCCACTATCAAGTGTAAAGTTTTATACATCAATTTCCATATTGATTGCTTTCGGTTAAATATATCGATTCAATTTTTGAACAGTACAGCAAAAATAAACGCGAAAAAAGCTAAAGGTAGTAAATTTAAATTCAAATATGTATTACGCATACTCGTGTATGTTATAAAGGTAAAAAACATTAAAAATACTAAACGAAACAATAATTTAGCAAGCAGAATTGACGTTTAATAATGGCGGCCAGGTCTCATAACGTTACGATAAAATTTTATAAAGCATCCAGCCTTTTTTACTTACGCCTTTCGTGATGAAATATCAATTACGAAAACCTATTTAGCAGGTATCTATCTAATTAATAAAAAGGAAGAATCCAATAAAATTTTAGCACTAATTTGAGTTGATGTAAAATTAATTCGAAACCAAACATTAAAGTACACGAAACCAAAATTTCCAAAGTTATTTTGTAATTTAATATTCGCATTTTCATATTACCTTACATTTTAATAATTTGAGCACTGAATAATGACTAAAAGCAGTGTAATTAAATGAATTAATTATATCAATTTTCTCAAATTTAAAGTAATTAAAATATTCGTAACGTTTATAAATGTGAGGGCTTCCTCGCAGATTGGGGGCAATAAAAATTCGACATATTTTGTAGGAAACTAAATATAAATTTAAAAAAATTGTCGGTGTTTTATTCAGGCCTAATGAGGTGGTTCATGTAGTAGGTACCTTAATTAAAATAAATGCGGCTTATAATGCAAGAGTTTTATTTTAAATTAATTATTATTTATGGAAGATTTAATATGGGAAAGGTATTCGAGCTTTTTTGCCGTATTATACTTTTATATAAATACACAAAATAAAGAAAGAAAAAATTCGATTTACAACGAATATGTCCTGATACCTGTTATTTATGTTACTAATTAAAATTTTCACAAAGCATAAAAAAATTCTTTGATAAATATAGTAGGTACCTAAGTCAACTGTAGCTTATTAAATTTTGTTCGCCGCAAATGAAAAAGTTATATATTATATTATAAATTATTGTTACGATAAATATGACAATGTGTCTTATAGGTCGCATTAGAAGTTGGCGTCTGTCTGTAATATCTTGACAGGCATTTAACTGTAATGAACAAAAATCATGCAAGCATGCTAAAATATGAAAGTTAACTCACCATCTGCGAAGACTTGACCGTTTATAAGGAAAAATAGTAGCGTGGCCAGGATATGTAACCCGGGGTTTCTAATTCCGGGGTACATCGTCATGGTAAACCTAAACCAAAGAATAAAAAATAACTATAGCAAACCCCTCGATAGGTACATCCTCTTGCTTTTCCAGCATCAAAGGACACACAAACACTATGAACACATTAATTTTACAATTTTACACGTGTAAAAACATGTAAGTATATTATAATCACAGTTGCTTTCAAATGTTTATTATAAACAAAGATTTTTATGCTAATTTAAAACACGAGATTAAAAATTTGTTAGTTCAGCTTTCGCCTTATAAGTTACACTTAAAAACATCATAAAATTGGTTTAGTAGAATTATTTTATCTTAACATACAACGATCAACATTTTACAAAAACTTCACTATACATTAAATTACAAATTTTCAATGTTTGTTGCAGTAATCCAACAGCAGAAATCGTCATTATAAATTTTCAATTTAGCTGCAATAGAAACTTTCTTACGGTGTTTCCAAATACAGTTAGTGCGACTGGGTAAACCTTCCATGTTTATTAACTGGCTCGCTAAATGTTGTTGTTTTCATTAAAGTCGCCTGATTAGCAATCGCCCAAAGCTTTGAAAATTCTATAGCTACTAGTTTTCGAACTTCATTATCCTCAATAAATTTGCTTAATGCCGTGTAATTTATGTATATTTACAAAATGTAGTAAAACACACAACATAATATTAAACAATAATAATTATTGTAGTTACTTGGCGTGTTGAATTAAAAAATTGAAACGTCAAGTTTTTATCCGGAAATAAACATTTCATATTTGTTACTTCAATAATTCGTTGATCTCATCACTTAAATTAAATTGCGCTATTACACGTGTTTAAGCAAAAACTTTTGAACTACGTTCATGATTGTTGGTAAGCTTAGGTACTACTGAATGCAAAGCGTCTGGACGACCACCGTCGAACGGCAGCGCCCCCGTAATGTAGCGACATGTGCGCCGGTCACCGTTTCCAATGGAAAAATGCATATTTCCATTAATAATATTAAAAATTCACAGGTATTTCGAAAACAAAAAAATTAAACTACCACTTCATGATATTAAAACATTGAGTTTGCTCCATTCCGATATATAGTAAACCTTCGGATAAAATGGATAACACGAAAATATATTGACACTTTATTTTCCAATTCAGCTTCAAATTTTATTATCAAAAAGTTCTTTTATAATCCATTGTTATTGCATTAAAGGTTTAAGATAAATTTTTGAATTATTCAAGAATCTCATCCGATTTTATTAATATTCAACCAAATCTGGTTCAATTTGAACTTTAGTATCTAACCATTAAAAAATATCTACAGTATTTCAGAAGTTACCCCACAGTTACCGTACTTTCACTTAAGATCGGTAATTAATTTTAAAAAATTACATTTTTTAACGAGATAAATTTTTTCTAAGTGGCGTTGATAGTCTTGCTAATTAAATTTCCGGTTTTCTACTATCTACACGGTTTTCGGTTTTCCCTACCTGTGCCTGTTGCATGTTGAAAATGTGTGACGGACATCTACAGCTTAAAGTGGTTTCCGAATAGAAACAGTACAGTTTTAGACCATTCGTTCCGAATCACGTTATATGTAATGTTACCTTATGACCAGTAGGTACTCATTTTGTGTTCACATTAATTTTTTATTCCGTCAATATTTGGTATATTATAGTTAAAATTGAAAAATTACACCGACATTTCAAAATTCCACTTAAGCCATATACGCAGATGACACTGCAATTTATGCAGACTCGCTCTGACCACAGGCAGCAAACAAACAATTAAGAGCTTCTGGGAAAAGCAGCATTAGTCCAAAAAGTTTTCGATTCGATAGAAATAGCTTCTATGCTGTCAGTTGCCGCCAATAACTCGATTTTGATAATTTTGAACTAATGCTGTTTTTGTCAGAAGCTGTTCAATTACAAATACACGTCGGCAAACGTATATGATATTTTAAAATAAATTTACAAAAGATTGACTCGATAAATATTGCTCGAAAACGAATCAATCACAAAATTTCTTAACCTCTCAAGGTAGATGAAAGTGTACAAAAAAATAAACGTTCAATAGTTAGGGATAAACATGGACACAACCAATTTTTGAGAACGCTTCTAGTACAAAAACAAATTGTTTAAAGAAAAATTCAGAAAATCTATGCAGTGTTCGACAAGAAAAAACTATTAGTGTACAAAATGCTACTGTGACTAGCGATGGCATACGCCTTTCAGAACAAAGACGTATGACTTGTAATATAAATAGCTATTGAAATAAATTGCAACGCCACCACTACGGAGTGGTACACCCATGAACTCCAAATTTTGCATATGGACACATATGGCAGTATTTTAATCATTCGGCTAATAAAAAATGTCACATTTATTAATAAGTTATTTAAAAATGTTTCGGAGATAATCACTTTGATTAGTTGCGCTAGGCAGGGTCTTTCAGCATCTCGTTCGTTGTTAAATTTTTCAATATTATAATATTTTGTATTTAAAAATAGTTTTAAAAATATTTATAAGATTGCGTAAGCTGAAAAAGAACTTCAACAATTTTTTCAATTTTATTTCACTATTTTCACTTCAGTGGAATGGTGATCACTAACTAACATTAAGATAGTTCAATATCAATAACAAATTAAAAATTTGATATAATAAGCTTTTTAAGAATTAAATGATGTACACTCAAAAAATATGTTTTGGTCTTTTACTAAACTTGTTCAAAATCCGCCCAGTTATCCAAAACTCAAGAGATAAACTTCACGCGGTAGATAATTAAAAAAATAATAAAAAATTTAACCATGCCGGAATTTAATATACGAGAATTTATGGGATGGGAATTTGTACTTCCTATGATGTGCCGTAAGTAATTTGTTCATATTTTCATCTGCATATTATGCAGCTATAAGTTTGTACGTAATTTTGAATTGAAAAAAATTCTGTTGGGTATTAATATACCTAGTACTTCATCATTAAACATGAAAAGGTAAGACATATTTAGGGGTTGGAAGAAAAAAGCTATAAAAATTAAGTGAATAATTTTTGTGGAAAATTTAGTCCATTCTTTCGGTCTACGCGTAGCTCTTTAAAAGAAGCGTACAAAAACTCTTTCTGGTCGCTTATTTTCTATGACCAATCTAAAGATAAACCTATCGACTACAACTCGTTTTTTTTAAATTATTTTTAAACAATAAAATTTAAAAAGTTTAAAAGCAAAAACCGTTGGCTCAGCCTGTTAACATTTAAAAATACAGCATCGTATTAGCTCTCCTTAAATCGCATCGATTAAATTGAATTACAACTTCTGTTAATTCAAAATACTTTAGCAGCTTATTTATACTAAGACGCAGAACATAAAAGGATATTAGTGCACATAAGGTGCGTAATTAACACATTTGCACATGATTATGTTAGATTAAACATTTGGATATTTAGAATTTTTTTGAAAATTAACTCAATTACTACAAATTACAACAAAATATTTTTAAATTTACAAAATTTATAAATAATTTATTCAACAGATTAATTCAATTTGCAATCTATCTGTAAAGTTCAATTTTTATTTCGTTAATTTATGTATTCAAGAATTTTCAATGACTTATTCATTAACCAACTTTTCCATTTGCGATTTTGTAACTTTCATTACATAATCTCATGATTGGTTTATTTTCCGAATGATAATAAATTAGTGAAAACGCCGGGCTCATGTGGTGAATAGATTTAAACTATGCCCATGTACGCATAAAAACTAATCTTAGTAACGGTCGTGCATGTCGATCACATCGCCAAATGGATAATTTCGGGATAATTTGGAAGAGTAAAAGAGAAAGAAGCGTCCAGTCATAAAAATTAGTATTTTTACAAAAAAACATCAAGATTTGTTTTTTTTTAGAAATTATTAAGAATATAAAAAAGAACTCGGTTAAAACAATATATGTGTTCAAGTTTGATTCGTACAAATAGCTTCTGTCGTCAGTTGCGCTAATCGAGATGACAAGATATTTTTTGTAGGCACCAAACTTGAACATACTTATTTATTTTAAAAGTATTTGCAAAAGATAGATTCTAGTTTACAAAGTACTAGATTCCAGATGTAACAGTTTTGAAAAAATACTTGAATCAATTTCTTATTCAAAAGAGTATATGTAATTTCAAGTCAATCAATATTAATATAAAGAAAGCTAAGCATGCTACCTTCTGAAAGGAGCTAAACTATGTGCTATGTATGCTTTTGTAGCTACAAAGCATTTTCGTAGCTAAGCTACTAGTCGGCGTATTCCAAAGAAATAAATAATACTGGCCGTAGTTATTTTATTGTGATAACGATAAAAATTAAAAAATTAAAATAAAAAAATATATAGACATTTCATTTTATGTTAGATAGGGGAGGGGGGAGCTCTTTTATTATTTCTATTTATAAAGTTTGATTGGATAGTTTTAAATGAATTTCATGTGCTTTAAACTATTTTTAGTAATTATAGTCGTTTTCGCTATAAGCAATATTCGCTGTAATGAATAGTACCTACTTTTTTGGTGCTCATTATTAAGAACATTTTCAAAACAGTAAAATTACATAATATATAATATTATGTAGAATATAAAATACATTAATGTGAGATATTTTAATAATAAAACAAGTTAAATTTGCAGCGAGATTGTTTTCAAATTATTATTTATTTATTTTTTAAAAAGACACTTAATATATTTAATAACAATTCAACATTTTAGATCTAACTTTTTTAATAACAATTAACAACATATTTATTCTAAAAGTTTTGAAATAAAACTTTATTTACTAACTCAATTTTGAAGTTACTTTAAAATAAAAGACAAGAATGGTGAAGCGATGCTAATTTAAATTTAATTTAATTAAATAATCCAAACTGATCTCAAGTTTTAAACACTACATCGTAAATTAATTGTTTGGTCGTATATAATTAATGGGAAATTAAAGTTTTTTTCAAAAAGTCCAAGTTTGCTTATTGCTTTGCGGTTGATGAGCAACCGCATCGTAATTGGATCGAACGTTCCGCAGCTTAATAACAAATATTATGATTAAATAAATGATTATTATTGGCCCGCACAATTGCACGTATTTTAAATAATAATTTATATTGAGCTTTATTTATTACTAGATATTAATTAACGATTAATGTCATAAACTTAAGAGAAAATTTACAATACTAGTAAACTAATAAACAAACAATGTACCGACAATACATATTTTGTATTAGTCTTGGTATTATATTTTTATTCTTGCACCAAAACCTATTAATTAAGGAAAATATCAGAAAATAAACAATAGGCTTATAAATATATTATACCACTCCCCAGTGCAATTTTCCTTCTACTGTTTATAAACCAAGTTAAGCAAATATTAATACCCCCCCCCTCCAATTCAGTTGACAATAATTATATACATTTCATTTTATTATCTTAGCAAAGAGGGGGAGCATGACTTTCATCTGTTTTAAACTATTTTTAGTAATTATAGTCGTTTTCACTATAAGCAATATTCGCTATTCCACAAAACAATAAATATCTGTTCTATACTGCGTACCTATTTAATCCGTTTGAACTACACAATAGAAATGAAATTGTAAAAGGTACGGCTTCAGCATTAAAGTAATAAAAGTAAATAAAATCAAGATATCAAGATATAAACAAAGTTCACTGAGAAAAATCCAATAACTTGTTTAAGCTTATTACGCAGATCGGTTGTAAGTTTTCAATTTAATCTATAGATATGACATAACTGCAATGAGACTATATTACTTTTTAAATTACTAAAATGATTTCTTATTATCTTATTTGAACAATTCTTTAATGTCACAATAAAGCTGTCTTTTTCCATACAGACATGTTGAAAGAGCAATTGAACAATAATATTATAAACACAAAAAATTTCTTCAGTATATAAATTGAACCTACGTCATTTAAAATTATTGAAAACATTTCAAACACATTAATTTCAAATATTATAATATTAATTAACGTGGATTTCTGTTATAGCACGGATCAACACGAGACAGTGAGTAAACAACATGACGTGTTCGTAATAATCTTTATTGAGATGCTTGTAAATGTACCTAGCAATACCAAGCAAATGCAATCGCTAGATTTTACATTTTATGAATATTCCAATTCATGTTCACTATTATTATATTACATGTACAATCAATCGAAGTTCCTTTAGGGGTCATCCATAAAGTAGGTCACACGTTAATGGGGGGGGAGGGTATCACCGAAGTGTGACATCGTGTGACAAGGGGCATGGGGGGGTCAATACTTTTGTGACGTCACATGTTAAAATTTAAAATACTAAAACGCAGTTTGGATGTGAATTAAAAATTTTAAAAATTTACGAACTTGATCTATATTTATTAATAATTTAGCATTCTCGCTATGCGATAATCTCTTGCGAAAAATAAATTTAAAAAATGTGTGACGTCACATCAGGAGGGGGGGGTTATAAAAATGTGACAACCTGTGACAAGGAGGGGGGGAGGGGTTCAAAAGTCCTAAAATTCGTGTGACGTACTTTATGGATGGCCCCTTACATAAACTATTCAATTTCTTAACTAGCCTATTATAACGTAATACGTATACGTCCGTTTTAAATAACTTACATAAAGTAAACTCCAACAAAATAAAGTTGTACGTTTCTCTTGTTAATGGCTCATTAATAATATATTGCATTTATTCACAAGTTAATAAAAAACAATAATTCACTACTTAATTATAATTATTAATAAATAATTTACGAATTACGAATTTGAAACAACTTCAAATTTGTACTAAGAAGTTTCGCCCCAAATGATTGAATCTAATAACAGTTATTTTTGTCTATCTCATGCCTATTATTCTACAATAAAAAAGGCCTTACTAGATTCAGTCACATGGGACTAGACATTTTCACTTAGGATACGAAATTTTACTAACATTAAGAGTGTTTATTGGCTAATGTAATCGAGTAATTTGTGATTTATGTAATTTAGTTTCAGATTGTTTTAAAATTTTAATAATCGCTAGTTTTATATAAATACGGCAGGGGTGCTATTTTTAAAACCCTCGTAAGACTAAAATCCGTTCGTATTCGATCGTGACTGCGTAAGAATTATTCCGATTTTTATTGGTAGAACCCTTGCTCTATTCCGCCTAAACCCACCCTATTTAGGAACTAGTAATATTGCCCAAAAATTTTAAAGCGTATTATATACAATTTTTGAAAATATTAAAAATCATTGACAATCTTCTGTACTGAAACTGCGCACAAAAACTTGTCTACAATATAGTGTGAAAACTTGCTATATAAAAAAAAATATATTTGCTTAGCTCTGAGTAACAATCAAATACTTGCAAACGAACAAGGATTTCAAGAATAACCCCTTATAAGATAATATATAGTTATAAGTAGTTTAAATGACAAAAATTGCAATAATAATAATAATTCAAAACCATAACCATCTAAATAAATGTGAATACCCACTTATTATTATTATTATTAACAATTCCGACACTAATAATATTATAACTTTATCGGTATATTTTATTCAATACAATTGAAAGGTTGTTTGTCTAATTAGTTTCTGTCGTTTATTTTATCATTTTGGAATATTATTATACTAAAATTTTTTATTTTATATCACGCAAGCCCAAGAAGGTTTGCCGTTACTATTGTTCCAGTTAGTAAATAATGTTTAGTTTTTAATTTCAAAAATAAATAACGGTGACAAATTAAAAGAACATACGAATTATTAATGTGTATGTTTAATTAACATGCTGTTTATAAACGCAACTAAAAAAGTCTGTAAACAGATCTTGATATTAAAGTTTTATACTAGAATATTCTAAAAGTTAATAGGATTACATTTGGGTAAAGTGACTACAGTTAACATTTATAACTTCAGCTAAATCCTGTGTACTTAATCATTTAAGAACATCTTGTGCGTTACATACATCTGAATAATTAACTTTCTAAACTTCAAATTGTTAACGTCATCTTATCTATATCAAAAATTGCAAATTTCAGTTAATGTAATTTATATTTAACATTATTCGAAAAGTTGAAACCACATAAATTAGCAAAAACTTTTTCAAATAACCCACTACATTTATATTTACTATAAATTAACAAATTTATTTAGTTAACAGTGTCAAGAGTGTCTAATGTAGGAATATTCATGCCCGGTTGCATCAAAATTATATTTCCAACCTTTACTATCTTTTAGGAGTAGTTTTTGACGTTTGTTTATTCGAAAATGCTCAACAGTAATAATCGATTTAACTTGGACGTTTTTGGTCAAAATATTTTGCTGGAAAATATGTTGAAGAAATTTGTCACTCATAAAATCACTAGAAGAATTTTGGGTAGAAAATTGATGAAAAATCTTTTTTAACAAAATATTATATTATAAAATTTAATCAGGCTAATGTTATGCCCTGCCCGTGTGATATTTGGCATAATTATGTTCTGAATTAATAAATCTTTGAAGGATTGAATTATTTATTGGTATTTACATTTTGAAAAATTTTCTTGAGTTACAATCGAGTTTATGTTTGATCTTTTTAAAGTTGATTAAGAAAGTCTTATTTCTTACAATAATACAGAATTTATTAATAAAAGTATTACAAAAATTTGGGTACAATATGTAGAAAATATAAATTGTCTAATCAATTTGTCTTATTTCTAGCTAAAAAATTATTATTAAATATCATGCAAAAACAATCATCAAAAATTCTTCAAAAATAAAACTAAAAAATTGAAAATTTTTATTAGGTATATTTGGATTAATATTTTCTGTATATTCTGTAGGTATATTTGTAGGCATAAATTCATGATTGTTATAAAATCTTAAAACTAGTTAAAACTTATATTTAAATGTATGAAGTAATTCTTCAAATCAGAGGTTCTCGGTCAACCCTCAATCACAGATTCAATCGTCTGTCAAAGTGTTAGTTCTGATATATTAGGAACGGTTTGAGAGAATCTTTGTAAATGTGATTGTAATTGCAGTTAGCCATAGTTGTTAGTAATTACTGAATGATAAATGACCAATAGTCCTTATATAACTTGAAGCAAAACCCAATTAAAAATTACAATGTAGTAATAAATTAGATATGTATTACAGTTGAATTTATTTAATTCGAAGCTCAATTATAAACCATAAAAAAATCTAATGTTCAAAGATTTGAATTAACAGATCAAAACAACGTGCGAATTTGATTTAGTCAGTAAGTCAGTAAAAGCTTGATTGTTAATTATCTTGCTATTACACTGAATATTGAAGAAATGTAAATATATCAAAATTAATTTTGTTCTAAGTCAATTATCAGAGTGAATGTAGAATTGACCCGCAGATGTCCAAGAGTATTCGTGTGAATTTCAACTTGCAGTGCTTAAAAAAGGGCTAAATATTTTTTTTCAACTGAATTTTATGTTATAACGCTATGTAGTACTTTTAATATATAGGTAAGTATTTGTGATACTATCGTGTAACCTTTAAGATTTTAATTTCTGACGATGCAAATAATTCATTCCATGGAGCAAAATTGATATAAAAATAGTTGCGATGGGATTCCTAAAAATTTCTAGCAGAATGTTCTGTAATTTGACTCGAAAAATAGCAACTGACAAAATTTAAAAAAATGATAGCACCATTTTAAATTTCAATTAAAATAATTTTATCTTTGTTTTTCGTCGTGTCCGAATGAAGGTTCGATTTCGGCCAGAAAAGCTGGTTTCGGATTTGTGATATTGGGTACAAAACTGTTTTTAAAATCCAAAATAATACAGAAAATAATGCAAAAAATTATAAACACCATGCGACTATAATACGTGTAAAATTTCAGGTAAATAGTTTTCAAACGCACACGTTTATAATACCACTACATCATATGAATCTTGAAGTACCGAATTTAATTATTATTAATGTAATAATTACATAGCTATACATAGGTACATACAATTAATCATTTTGACAATTCTTTACATGCACTACATTTACTTCGTTATTATTATCCTAATACGAGTAATAGCTCGAATAAAATTTATTCAAGTGTGGAAATCCGTCATATAGCGTAATTTTCTTAATATGGTATACCATAGCTTACTACAGAATTTAATAAGTACTATTAACGTGGTGTTAATATCCATTTTTACGGTCGCTTTATAACGTTTCAGTAATTCGTGCTCAAATTCAAATACAGCAATAATCATCTCATAATGTTCGAATATATATTTTTCCTTAATGCTGTAACATATATATGAATGTACTTTTCAAAAATAAATTATATATTTTCGTCTGCAATACAGAGTTTAGAGAAGTTTTTAACAAAACATTAGCAGTAAGTATTAGGGCTAGGATTTTTAAATATTCCAATATTCAAACTCTAAGTCTTAATACTTGTGGCCGGCGCGTTAAGTGTGCACTAATGTAAGTTAACATTTGACCAATAGGAATTACTAAAACGCAGTCAAATAGCCAGGACTAAGAGTATTCGAATATTCAAAATTTTTAGGTTTGGTAAGCAAAGTGTTTCGATTATTGATAATTATTTTTATTAATTCCATATTGTATTAATAGTATTGTAAAAACAGGAATCCGAAATAAATAATGTTTGTCAGTGTAGGTTTGGCAAAATTACTCTCACAAAAAAGTCTTAAATAAAAACTATGTATATTGATCAACGTTTCGAAGTCTTTTTACTTCTTCTTCAAGATCTAAAATTGCAAGTAACAATAAGCAACAAAACACTGTCTTAATACCAATAAGATAGTCTTATAAATGTAAAATTAACAATCTCCAGGGAATACATTCAGGAAGCAATAAACTATCTCCTACACTAAACAACAATTTGGCAAAATTCTTTTGGTAGAAACTAACTTTTATTATAATTAGTATAGTTATTTAGTAGGTACTTCTTCAAAAATAAATTATTATAAATAACTTTGTTTGGCGAATACAATTTCATTTGTTTTTATTAATTTAATATTATTTAGTTTGAAGCAGGGGTATTCTCTTGAAAAATTTCCTTAAATCTGCATCTGGCCCGCTACTCCTCGCCTATTTATACAATATTTTCCAGCTGCGTAACCTCAGGGCAATCTTGACCGAGGCTATTTTCCAAAGCAATAGTAAATACAAAGCAATCAGATTAAGTAAGATATAATTTATAAAGTTAAGCAGTCGGTTAGTTTAATTTTCTAAAATTTAAGAACTGGCTACTGATTATGCATAAAAATTATAAGGCCCGATTTCATAATGTAATGTAATCTAGCATAAAATTTAATGGGATAATTAAATTAAAAATAATAGTTTTCATTATGATATTATGCTAAATTAAATTTGATAACAAAATCGGCTGTAAACTTTAGCTCAATTATTACAGTCATGTGCATGGAAACTACATTTATATTTTTAATACTTAAAACAAATTACTTAATATTAAAAGTTAAGGGTGAATTAAAAAGCCTGATAATAAAAAGAAAACGTTTACAAATAATTTGGAGTTGTGTTAAACAGTTTCTTCTGCAAATGTTAATACACAATGTTGATATAAACAATTTATTTATGTTTTGATTTTTGTATATACCATGTATGAGATACGCTATTTAAAATTTAAATTTATAAAAAATGAAAATTTTAACAAAAGTAAATATCGTATTACAACAAAACCGTGAAATAATACGTTATCTAAAAAGTTCAAATTTGTTATACAAAATTTTTTTCTAAAATTGCAAATGTATGTTTATACCGGGTGTTTAGCTTCGTTGGTCTGCAAGTTCGAGAAAGCTGCTTGCGAGACGCAACTACGCAGTTTGCAGAAATTAAGTCTTTAAGTATCCGCTTTAAAAGGCCTCTTTGTAGGCGAAATGTGGGGGTGGTCGCTAAAATAAAACACTTGTTTTGTTGCACTAAATTTATTGACCGGTAATTGGATGTTTTAGTATCGCTGCAATCACTGAATCTTTGTCATAGATACGTGTAATTCGAATGACTGCAGGTTGAACACAAATAACTGTACAGTTTATAAGAAGTTTTTACCTTCGTTAAAAAAGGGAATATGAACGATACGGGAGAGCGTGTATGTTGCTCGAGTACTTGAATGCTACTACTGCATGTTACAATTTATAAGAAGTTTTTACCTTCGTTATAAAAGGGAGTTTGAACGATAGGGAGCGTGTATGTTGCTCGAGTACTTGGCTGTTACTACTAGAAGCGATAAAGATGGTCATGCGTGCAATACAATTTCAGGGATGAACAAAATATAACAGGGGCGTACTAAGTATATGAAAAGAATAATTGGCGGCAATTTTGAATAATGTAAACATAACAAATAAAACATTGCAAACACCGGGCGTTCATTTGAAAACTTCCAGAACGATATAAGGGAAAAAAAAGAATATCATGTAATTCGTATTACAAATACAGTAAGTTGATCTTCTCAAGGTCAGCTTTTGGTTTTTAAAGAGCACCTTATATAATAATATTTAACAGATACAGATTCTACATGAAAAAAAGAACGTTTGTTTGAAAATTTATTTTATTTGAGAACTAATTCGTACAACCACTTTTGTAGAAATTACTCTTTGGTTAATTGGTACACTGAATCTAAATATAATAAATAGTACCTACATACGTTTTTGTGTTAATTATTAAGAACATTTTCAACACTATAATAATTATGTAGAATATAAAATACATTACTGTGAAATTTTTTAATAATAAAACAAGTTAAATTTGCAGAGATTGTTTTCAATTTATTATTTATTTATTTTTTAAGTTAATATTTGTATAGTAGTATAATATCAATTAGTATTCAAGAAGTAAACACTTGAATAAATTGACATCGGATCAAAATATCTTAAAAATTACCTCGTAGTATACTATAATATGTATATCGCATTTATTCACCATTGTAAGGATGTATTTTTAGAAGCCTGAAAATGAAACCGTAAAAAAGTAGTAAAAGTTCTAAGTTCTTAAAGAATAATGTTCGTAATTGCATATTAAATTTTCTGAATGATTGAAGTTTTTAAGGTAAAGCAATAGCAAAGTGAAATGCATGAAGAGGTGAACAAACAATTTTAGTTTGATCTTATGTAATGACATGCCGTACAAGGTTTATTCACCTATGCAAGCTTTACCTAAATTTGGAATGGATGTACATATGTATGTAACCTATAGTTCTCTAAGACCTTTACCAAACCACTTTGGTGTTGTGATCTTTATTAATATTGTTATAGGAGGTTTGTTATTGGAGTATTGTTAGACAAAGGAGTTTATCTTAATTAAATTATTAAAATGCGTCAAAATCTGAATGTAAATATTAATATCTACTAATTATAAATAGAATGCAATATTAGAAGCGACGTATAATTTAGGAGAAGAAACATATTTAAATTTAACCCGGCATCACCCATGTGGGGTCTATTAGACCACCCGTGTACTAAAATAGTACACTAGAACACAACTTTCAGTTTATGTTTTTCTGTTTGTTTATGGCTTTTTGAAATATAGGTATAAAGATTACAGTTTGTGTGTGTTTTTGTAAGTTATATGTATGAATATTACACTTTTGCACAAAAATCACAAGAAAAATGCAAAACGATATTTATTTCATAATTTTAAAGTCGGGGTCTCACAAGACCCCACCTGGGTTTCGACGCACAAAATTTTAACCTGGGTGATGCCGGGTTAAATGTATTTCTGTAGCGCGAAAACGTATGATTAAAAGTTGCTGTTAATTACCGGATTTTGACGTCACTGCACGAAGAAAGTCAAGTAAAAGGTAACATAGTTTTATACTACTGTTATTTAAATGTAGTTGGTGTATTATTTAGAAATAATTAAGTGAATTAATAATGTTGTGTTACACAACAAGCCTAGCTTGTGTTACCTAAGAGAATTTTTTAACAAAGTAATAATGTATAACAGTGAAAACAATTATTTTAAACTAAAATGTTCATGAAATGAAAATGATGTCTTATAATAGTATATTGTTTGGCAAGAGGTGATGTCAGCCCTCGCTTTACTCGGGCAGGCAAATTTCACCCTCGTCTGAAATCGCGTTTCACCTCGCGCCACACGTACTATTTTTCATATTACCTGTATTGAAACAGAAAATTTTATCTTCATTGAAACTTTTAAAATAAATATTAAAAAAAAAAAATTACTCAAGTACGTACAATCAATGCAATCATCATCTATGCCAGTTTTTGTAACAAATACAGGGTGTTTCATAACAAATTTCCAAAATGGTAACATTTCAGTATGATCGGATAATGTTTTGCATGCACTTGAGCATGATAATAATATTTTGAGCATTGGTTGTAAGATAATATATTAAATTGTATTTTAATTATAAGTTTTATCTCAGTGACCGAAATATAGCAAATAAATTTACCCACAACACCTTTTGAGTACAAAATCCAAAACTCCTCAGGATAAAAATTTCGTTGAAAAATATATATTTCCTATTGAAATCAAAGGCAGTGCGGTAGTCGCATGAACTACTTACCTACATTGCAAAATCGTGTTTAGAAAAACCAATAGTAGGACAAAAATAAAACATACTAATTTTATAAGTTTTTTTTATTTTACGTCATATCGTAAATCGTAAAAAAATATAGGTAAATATAATATGAAAGGCCTACCAACGTGAATGATTGCGCTTGCTTTAGTTTCATAGGTATAAGTAATCGACACCGCATAAAAGGCCCCTGATATGCTACCTTGTTTTTTACGAGGTTGTTGTATTAGGAGTTCAATTTAAATGTAAATTAATAGAACACAAGTTAAACATGCGATACAGTAATTTACTTAAAGTTGAACTATGGAGTTTCTATGAGAAGTAGCTTAATACCTTAAAAACGATCTGTTTTATATATTATTACAACACAGTTGAGTCGAAGTCTAAATGTTGTCGGTGTTTACATTAATTGCCATCTAACACGTAGCAAATTCTATTACCAATAGGAAAACTTACAATTTAAAAATGAATTTTCGAAATGTTGCCATATAAAATGTATTACCTACAAGTTGAATTTATTTGAAGCTTCTCCTCTATACTAGTTAAGTTATAGACTACTTCACATAGTTCAGTTAGTTTTCCAATCTCGTTCACAATAATACAACATATTATAACATTTTTAACTGCCACATAATAATTTTACAACTTTTAATACCGACTATGTCCGGATTTTCTTGTGTAAATTGTTTCACAGTTGTTTCTATTTCCGTGACCAGGACATGCTGTCTTTAATTTTAATAATTTATTATTACGAGTACATATTGAATTTGATATACTATTTGCCACAACTCTCACAGGTATCATACGAATAAAATTATCACAATACTGAAAAAATTGAAACAGATGTACAAGCAAGGATTCGGTTTGAGCCCGGGCAAAGTAAGAAATTCAATATGATTTTCTGAAGTCAGTTTCTGAAGTTCTCGAGATTTTTAGCTGAAATTAGACCCGGACCTAGTGAACTCTATTTGTTTTAGTGAAGTCTTTCAGATTTATCTACTATTAGGACTTTCAGATTTTCGGCAAAGGGTTCTTGTTATTTTACGGTTTTTATTTCTAAACGCCAATTTATGCCGTTGATTCCACATTGAATTGGGGTAATTCTACACGTGTTTTCAAAGGATTTGTGCAGAGAATATAAGCACTTTAATAATTTATGAAATAGAATGAAATTACATAGAAACGTATTCAGTAACTTTAAACTGATTTTGAATACTCATCGACTCGACATTTGCAACTTCTAAGTTATTTTACAATTAACATTTGTAAAATGTTTTCATCTGATGCACTGAAAAGTAAAATCGTCGAAATGTAAATGTCAATGATAATTAGTTTCTTGTGCGCGCTATTTATAGTAGAACATTAATTGCATAAAATGAAAATCAGATTTACTATAACTCATTTGGTAAAAGTTGGAAAGAAAAATGAGCGGAATTTCATTTATAAAAATTTATATGATCATCCCAAGTGTCGATAGCAAATATTTGCTATCATAAAATGGAATACTTAAAAATAACTCGGAAAACAACTAGGTACATCTAATGCAAATGTATATCTATGACGTTTTAACGTATTTATACATGAATTACATATAGCAGTATATACTCTAGGTTAATGGAAGATATCGAATAGCAATAGATACACATTAAAATTCATTGCTCATAAATCTCAATAAGACAAATGAAATACGAGTATAGCAAGCACGAACTGAGCTGGAGATTTTATCGACGCCTCTTCTATAAAATATAGCATAAACTTAAAATTCAGAATGCTCTAGCATTTCCAAAATAAGCCCATACCTTCAAAGAAAATACTTGCTAATTTCTAAAAGCTTTTTACTCTACATTCACATAAACGAAATGTTAAGAATTTTTTAACCTTATATTAAATTCCTCAAATTACAAAGTTATAATAAAGCAAAAAGCATACAAGCAATTTTTATCGGCTGAAATCTTTATAAATTTACCACAAACGTATTAACCTGGAAATAAATCTTAAAACTTTGTTAAATATAATAAATTAATAGTGAATACTAAAGGTAATTAGTTAATAAAAAAAATAATACGATGTCGAAAAAAAATTGAGTGTTTTCGTTTATAGTAAATATCAAAAGACACATTACATATTTTAAGGGTGCCACGTTGTAATTACCGGTCAGATTGCACATTACTGTAAAATATTATTCAGAAGAAAAAGAAAAATCTTACGGAAATCCCTATATAAACGTTGTAAACCGAATATCAAACATTTTCCGGAATGTTCAAATTTACTTTACTGTTCGCAAAGGGAAACCTTTCATATATTTTACATTAAATTAGTAACCACAAATATAACTCCTAAATACACAAAACCCACAGTTATTTATAGCAAAATATGAAACAAAAAATTTGTGACAAACTTTCTATTGGTAAAAGATAAAGATTGAATGATAATTATTAAAAATTAGAATCTAATTTTATATTCAACTATATCCAAGGATTATAATAATAAAGTATAAATTATACTTATTTTTTATTCAAGAACTGCCGAATCAATTCAACTAACCCATGTTTAAACAAATAAAAGTCAAACATTGCAAATAAGCTGAACTTTTCAATTAGAAGAAAAAACTAAATTTTTGGAGGTAACCAATAAGAAAGTTTTCAGGGTTTCCTGCTGAAACGGAAAATGTTACCGAAACAATTGTAATAGCAATTCCCGATATGGCTTGGTGAGATCTTTCGCGAAACTCAATTTAAAGAAAAATTACAAAAACTGAAAGCACAGAAATGCTAACCAATCCACTAGAAAAATTGATCATTGAATAAGAACCGACCTCACTTAAAGAACGAGTACAAAAATAAAAAAAATAGCGAAAGTCAAGTAAAAATTTGTAATTCAAGTTCTTCGCATGTTAATCGCATGATGAAAATATTGCTATGATCTGTGACTGTACTATTTGGGTACTCAACACTTAGTAACTGAAGTTTAAATATTGAAAATTGAAAATTATTATAAATTATGTGCTAGGCATATTATAATACCAAAGTGGTAATATTGAATACTTTTTTACCTGAAGTAAAAGCATAAATAGAACAGTAATATTATAAATTTTGTAAACCTGTAGAACGAAGTTTGTTACCAAAGTAACCTGTGTGACACGTGAAAAAATTTGTTATCAAATTTAGTGCTGCATTTTCAACATATTCAAATGTCAAACGGCCCCAACAGCACACAAGAATTCTTAATTAACCCCTCGCTTTCTTCTTCAAAATTGAAACGTGAAATAAATGAAACATATAATATATATAAGGAGAAGGTCAGGTGGACAAAATTTGGAGTTGTTTCTCCTCATACAACGTAAAGATTTTATTTAATTAATTCCATTGTAAAGTTTAAACAAGCAGGTTCCGTATTATAGCCGAATGGTTAATAATGCATTAACTAGCAAGAATGAGAAAATGGGTTTAAATAAAGGACCTCCTACAATTTTTTGTTTAATTTTGTTTTTAAAATTCATTTGATTAGGTATATTTACATTAATTGATCAAATCTATGTCAAATAACATTTTTTTGTATAATGAATCATTTTTCTGAATTTAAAACTCACTTCTTGTATTTTTAATCCTATACTTTCCTCTTTCAAAAATTGTGTGTTCTTTAAAAAATAGTCTTTTTTCATCCAATATTCGGTAATTTTATTAAAAAATAAAAATTTTTCCTGAAGGAATTCTAGAAAAACGTAGTGGTGGTTTCCTGTTATTCGTGATTGAATATAGAAAGAAAATTCCGAGTGCTAATATCAGATACTTTGAGAAACTCCACCGATGAATAAGAACACATTTTGTGACAGTTATAATTTGACTAGTAATATTTACCTCGACATTTTTTGAGCTACGTATCGTAGGTAATATTATAGGAAATATGGTATGCATTCCAGAATCATAAATACATACCTATAAGTTATATTGCATTTGTACTATTTAATTTAAGTTATACATTCTAGTTATATTAAAAATACTACAGCTCCTTCCATAAATGGAACTTTATAAATGCAAGAAAAGCAAACAAAAAGTTTTAATTAAAACTTAAAATTTAATAAATCTTGTAAGCAATCTCTTAAAGATAATTTCAGCTTCCATACAGACATCGCTAAATACAAGATGCTTTTAAATAAAAATGCTAAAACTGAAATAGTATATATTTATATAGTTAGGTACCTATGTATGTAGTACGTGTACATATATCACTATATCACACCACTTGATCTGCAGAAAATAATTTAAAAGTACATTACTAAAGCATTTCAAACGAAACAGAACGCCGACTAATAATAGAAGAAAACATATTTGGAATGAAAAGAGTACTTATTCCGACAAAAGTACACGCAATTAAGCAATATTACCCCAACCAGTCCTCTGGCAAATCTGCTAATAAATTAAATGGAATATTACGAAACAAAATACAACGGACAATCCCCTCCATTTTAATTACCGAGATTCAGGATGGTACCAAACCAACTCTTTTAATATATATTATAAAATCATGTTTTATGTAAAATATTAAATTTCAACTAATATGTTTTAAATTAACTACATTATTTTAAAACCTAGTATAAAAACATTATATATTATATATCCCACAAATTCAATAATATTCTTTGAATAATAATAATTAATACTATTAAACGAACAAATTGAATTAAATTATGTTCAAGTTGAGGTTCCGTTGCTATCTTGTTTTATAAAAATTTTCAACGTTAAAAATATGTAGGCACAATAAAAGAAAAACCTTTTGAAAGTGATTACTTCAACCTTAATAAAAAAAAATAAAGCCTTCCTTCCTCTTCAGATTTCAATAAGGTAACAAAGCGCCCAAAGCGTCGTTGAAACAAGATATCTTTTCAAGAATATCAAATTCTAAGCAAGCGTACAAATAAGTAAACAAGACCAAGTTGTATTAGTTTGTCATGTAAAAATGTATGCGTATGTGTGGGGCTAATGCACTGTATTCAATAAAACCAAATTGTCCTTCTTGTAAATTTTTAATTCAATTTATTTGCAAATGTCAAGTTCGTGTTAACGCACCGATTTTTCAACCGAATACGTGAATGATATAAATTAGAGTTCTTGAATAATATTTTCTCCTACCGGGAAACTCACACTCGATTTGACAACTATACAAGAAAGGCCATACAAATAAGTTTCTTCTGGTACCGTCCTAAATTAGAGTAACAGAAGAAGTAACTTTTAAAATGATACCTATGCACTTCTAATGGAAGTTGTATGAGTGTTATTAATTAAAAACTTTATTAAATATGTGACTGCTTAAATAAATGCAATTATGTTAAATTAAAATTGGTATATCGAATATTGAGTTTATTGTAGCATTCGTGCAAACAAACAATTAAGGAAGGATATTCTACCATAATGACTTGTCTATGACGTAAATTTTAATTTCCGCATGTGGCAGTATAATAAAACAAGGGTAAATTTAAAGCCATTATCTTATTTTCTCTTGCAACAGTGTAAAATAAAACCACGAGTTGTTTTGCAGTTATTAAATTATTAATTCGATACCTGCATCAAAATCCGATTTACGTATTTTAAAATAATAAATTTTAAAGGAACTATTGATCGGCCAAGTCGTGCAGTTTAAAAATATATTCGTATTTCATATTATATACTAAATATATAAAAAATGTTATGTGTCTACAATGTAGTTTCCAATTGCGCGCGTAAAATTTTCATTTGAATTTCACATGATTAATGAACCTATCAGGATATAGCTATTAGTAAATCAACTCACGATTAGTTGACATTTGATTGGTAATTGATCAGAGGGAAATCAAGTTTGAACTGAATTTTCGTGCAGATTTTCAACGATTCAAAATCATCATCCTAATTTTGTATACAACTGTCGGATTACATATCATATATTTTTAAATATAAATAACAAGAGCACTTGCAGATCATCGAATGCCCCCGAGTAACAGATTTTAGTTGGAATAAACTTTATAATTATTAACGTTCTGAAAACCAGTATAAAACTTTCAACTTTATAAATTAATTATTATCGAAACCTTCAATCCAATTTTGATATTTCAGCACTTACACAGTATGGATAATTCTGTTTAAATAATCTCTTTTGTATTTAGTAAAATAAATGTGGCGTTATGGGACAAAATATGGAAGAGCTATTTCATTATAAAAGCCAAATTAACATTGATATTAAATAATATCTTAATAAATTTTGCCCAGCCCGTTAGGGAACGGCGTGATTAGCGAACCAGATTATGTTAAGGCAGATGAACAATGTAAAATTAAAAATAAATACATAAGTATCGATAACAAGATTTCCATTTGCAATTATAATAAAGCCACCCACATTTGAATAAAATAAAAAGAAATAATAAAACGCAAACAAAAATTTCAGCAACTAAACTTATTTATACAATATCTCCACAGAGACTGGATAAATTTAACGGAGATGTCCACGATGTTTCCAGCCAATACACATCAAAACTTGAATCCGACAGTGAACCCGGAATGGGCTTTTCAAACTGTGCCCTGATGCGAGGCGCTCAGGGAAGCAATTCAAAATCTAAGTTTGTTTTATGCTGGCCACCCTTTCAGTCTGTTCAAGTATTCCAAGGGAATAACTAGAACCATTCACTAACCCCGCAGAATATTTCCGAAAGACTTGCAATTGAAGTTCTGTATTTATTCGTTCTGATGGCAGTTGCAAATTATATTCAAAATAGATACTTATAAATATAACTGACAACAAATTTAAGAGTTTTATAGCTTATAGAGATAACATTTTGTTATCGATTCTAATATATTTATATACTTAACTAATTTTATAGCTTTTTAAACGAATTTTGATTGATTGTTTTCTACCTTTTAAAATAATTGTAACGGAATTACAAAAAAAATTTATTCTCTGTGGGAGCTTTTAAAAAAATCTTTGTAATATTAAGATTTCGTAAATATTTTTATAATCCAAATGAAAATGTCAGCGCTTGTGTATGTCAAAATATTTTATTATTGGCCCCAAATAAAAATAGGAATAAGAAAACTAATACCGTGGTTTGACTTGGGTAGCTACATGAAAATTATTGTACAAATACATATCGAGCACGCAACATCATGAAATTTACAGATTTTGAAAATTTGAGTTCGTGACGCATGCACGTTTAAAATTACATTCTACCTTTAGCATATCGTCAAGAAAAGTATTATAACGCCGTCTTAAGTAACCTTCAAATTAGAAAACCTTGTACCTATATAACAAGAAAACATTTGATTAAGAGATAGCAAACCACGGGTGTGCTTCTTTGTGTTCGTACAGAAATAGGAAAAAGTAAAAAAAAGTAACAGTTACCTCCAATAAAACTATTTCAATTTCATTTATGAAAAAATATTATTTCATAATGACATACTATTAATATTCATTTATTCATTAATATTCAGTGCATCTAATGTTACTCCAATCTCCACTGTTCGCGAATTTCACAAGTTACTAAAATTCAGTCGAATAAAATTTTTGTTTCACAACAAAAACTTACTAATATCTATGCCCAGCATTACACTGCATTTCTACTTGAGAGTAACACAAAATTCACCGACACTTCTCAACACCACGTATTTTGTATAAGTATAAGAATAAAAAAATGTGTAATTGAAAAAAAGATTATTAGCTTATAATAACCGTCTTCATATTCATCATATGTATATTGTTGTACAAATTCAAAACTCACTAATCAGTTATGTAAAAAATAAAATTATAATGGTAATAAGTTAAAAGGGTCCATTATATCAATTAAAATAGTGCATCGAAATCAAAAATAAAAGGTATAAACAAAAATGAAACGCTCTCCATAATTATGCAGTAATATACCAAAAGGAAAACAGACATAAATCCTGCATATTTCTTATGCCGTCAATCAATCAAAATTTATTCAATTTAACATTTTATATCTGAGAAATCTGTCAGATGCAAGGCACGACAGTCGTACAATGAAACCACTTTAACCAAGATGTCTACAAACCGACTTCGCCTTTATCGAAGATCGTATCTGAGAGTAAGGTCGTAAATCCGTGAATTGCAGATACGACACTTGATTATCTCAAGTAAATCGACAACTAAATGTACTTGGTGTAACTTCTATAAGCTAGAAGTAAAAGAAAATTTATATTCCGAATAAAAATGTCAACTTTTTATATTCTCTAATTACAAAAAACCACAATGTGTAGTTATGCTACTGACTAAAATAATAACTAATTTTATGGATATTACACATCATGACATTTCTGAAATTATTTCCTTCTTTTTAAAATACGTTCCTGAAATACTCTTAATCCTTTATACAGATAATATGAATGAGGTGTTAAATTTATATCGTGGTCTTCAACCTGAAGCTTCATCAAAAATTTCCATGTCGTACACTTGAAAATTACGACAATTATTATTACCCCGGATGTCAATAAGATTTCCAATGAAAATAAAGGTGGTCCTATTCGATGAGTGACTTTTCTTCAATATTTGTTTATTGTTTATTAGAACAAAATTAAATTATATTTCGAAAGAGAAATTATTTTGTACCCCTAAAGAGGTTTTCAAAATTAGGTACCTGAAATAATATGATCAGTTCGAAAAGGCTTTCAAAATAATATATAACTAAATATTGAACTAAATTACTGTTTTATATGGAGAATATTTTCCGTATTTACCTATCAGGAAAAATTGATAATTTGGTTGGATAATGTTGATATAAAATGAAATATGCTAGTAAATATGAACGAAAGCAGTTTTAAAAAACTTTGTGTTGAAATAATTTGTTAAGTAAATTTTATAATAATTATTTTTACCCCATTTTGTTTAAATTCTAGAAATTAATTTCATGTGGCCATTTCAAGTTTTAATGAGAAAACCAATGCAGTTTTCAGCAATCGACAGTAAATCTACATCCGTTGATATAATAAACAAACATTGAAACATGCATTTCATATAAAATAATTCATAAATGGTGTGGTTTAATTCAAATTCAAGAAATATTAAGCACTAACAAATTTCCTTCTGCAAATCTAAAACGTCTACATCTAATATAAATACAAAGAAAATCATGTTTTCCGAGTAGATAATAATAGCAATTGTAAGCAATTCTAGTAATTTACACTTACAGTTGTTAACAAGTAATGCTACAATATAATGTAAATAAAAAAAAACTAGAATTAATAATTCTATATACGGGGTGCTTCACAACGAAGGGGGCAAATTCTGTAGAAAGATACAATAAATAAAAAACAAAAAATACTCGTTTAATAAAAATACACTATTTTATGTTTTTATTTAAAATGTAAGTCAAGGCGTTTTTGAAACGAATATTTTCTAATGAAGCGCGAGGCAAAAGCTTTTGACGTCGCAAATGCGTTGGCAGCTAAATTCTCCGAAATGGAATGAAGAAAAAACCTTTAGGTATTTACGTAAATAAAACTAACGTCAAAGTATTCTTGACTGTAGGTACGAAGGCTCTATTCACCATTAAATAACACTCCAATTGAAAAAATTCTATATGGTTCCAGGTTTTGAAATATATTTCTCTTATATTTTTTTTATCTAAGTGGTTTAAACTGCGACACGTTAATTCGAACAATATTTCGACGATGAATTAACGTGTTTTGCACGCTTTCGTTTATACATAAACATATACATAGTACGTTTTCATGAAGAAAGTTTAGTTCAAACAAAACACCCTGTATAGTAAATATTGTAGTTGCCAGCTGAAGCTTTAATAAATACGACGATGTGCATAATATTAGATATAGAACCGTTATCAAATGTGTGGAAAAATCAAAATCTGAACAAACGACCGTAAATAGCATTTTTATGGTTATGGTCAACCCGTGCGTCAACATAACAACGCAGTGCAGCCGTATAGAAGCAACATACGATCATAAAATATAATTTCATTTCAGTTTTAGACTACACTAAAAACGGTTCCCTATAATCTGTATACACACAACTCGGTAAACGCGATAGAAAAGTTATAATAAAATCTCGACCCATTTAGTAGCATGAAGTTTCTTCATTTTCTGTTAAACCTTAATATTTTATCAGCTTTATATTATTATTATTATTTCCACTAGTTATTTGCGTTATTACATGCATTAACAGGGTAGTACACAAAGTGATTAAAAATATATTACCTTAATATACAAGGGAATAAAAGCCAGATTAATAAATATGCCATGGTAATAGACCAGAAATTACAAAATAAAATAAAAAAAGCACTAAATGATAAATTTAATGCTCATGTTGGCGATTCTGCTGTTGAATATGAATGGTTGCCGGTACCAGGTAAGTTGCAAGTTCGGCATTTCCATTAAATGAAATATTCAATACTAAACCAAGGTTTGATATTTTAAGTATTCGTATGTAGTTTCAAATAAAAATGGGAGGTTGTAATACAAGTAACATAACAATAAATTATATACACATTTATTAGTGTGAAAAAACAATTATTATACTATGCAAAATTTTCGGTGACTATAATTTTATTATGTGTATTATAATATACTTATTATTTTTACAAATAACTCTAAAAAAGAGCATAATAGAAGAATAAAGAAGTTAATAAAAGAATGTTATTAAACTTACCGACTGCAGAAGAACCCACGAAAGCCGGATGATCTGTAAAAAACATGATTTTAATATTTAAATTAGAAAAAAGAACATTGTTACGAGTTCAAATAAATATATACCAATAATTATAAAACATATTTAACACAAATTACTATTTAAAAAAATATATTTCAATTTATTAAAATAAAAATTACACTAAAATAAAATATTAATACGGTGTTTTCAAATAGGATAGCGTTAAGCATAACCAGAACCAGAAATTTTAACTAAACACCGCATTTTCGACTTATAAATAATAAAGGTCAAATTAGGAGTTCCAATATTACAAAATGCTATTTACCTTAGCCGAGAAAATTTAAGGTGAAATTCTAAAGTACGTAATACAAAGAGGAATTTGTTATTCTTGAAATTATAAAAATTTCCTGAAAATCCCCAGGTATGTAACATTTACCCTTTTGCTGGATTTGCTCCGCAGGTTACGATTTACTTTTCTATAACTGACCTCTGAGTACTTAATCCATACTAAATTATTAATATAAGCAAAATTTAATATTTCCATAGATGAAATTTAATGGTGCACATTATTTAAATCGATTCACTTAGAAAAGTTTTTATTTTTCTTACATTTTCCAAGTTATACGAGATTAAAATAATTAAGCTTGTTTAAAAAAAATGAGATTGGAATCAATGATGATGCTTTCGACGTTTTTATTGCATTCTTAAGATATCTCGAAACTAACAGAAAATAGAAGTATATTTTACAGAAAAAATAAATACAATTGCACAAATAGTTATTTCCTGCTACTGTTTGAATAAGGAACAAACAATTTATTAGTTAAACTATTACCGAGTATTGATTTGCAAATTATTTTTATTTGCATTAAACATAAAGATAGCCCTTGATAGTACTGAGAATAACTCTAATAGGTAATTTTTGGAGTTTGTGCTAGAATGCGATGTGTAAAACACATGTGTGGGTGAAAAAAATATTCCGCACATGTGCGGAAAGAACTGATTTTATCTTACTGAAACGACTATCGAAAACTTAGACTTTTCCAAAATAAAAAAGAAAGAATTGTTTGTGCTTGAATTTTGCATGCAAAAATAAAAAAAATGAAAATCAAATTTCATAATTAGACCTTTAATATTCTTCTTGTCTTGTACAAGCGTGTTAAAGTCATGTAAATAGCCATATCAGATTTTTTAAATTAATATAAACTTTTTTAAATGATTAATCAAATTCTAAGTTCTTTACTTAGGATTTTATTACTACAATATTATAAGTTGTCACAACATTTTGATGCTGTCATTTTAGAAAATTATTATTGAAGGTTCTATAAAAATGAGAAAAATAGTAAGGGGTTGCCTGGTTACATTTAAAAAACGTCAATTACGTCATTACGGGAAAACAAAAAATGACATTGGAAAATTGAATTTGATATAAAACTGTGTTTGTTGTGTAAAAAAAATCTGTCAAGTGCCAGAGGATTTTTTCCAAAAATTTTTTTTTCATTTTATTCATTTTATTGCTTATTTTAGCTTTTCTATAATATACAATGCTTATACCCTCATAATTATAGACTATCTCATATTATAGGTACATATAACGTTAAAAAAATGATGTAAGATTCATATTATATTAATCAAATTGTACCTTGAAAAACATTTCAAAATAATTTCAACTGACAGTTAAAATTACTTGTTGACAACTTGTTCACAACAAGTGTATAAGTGGAATAAGGAAGAGTAGCATGTGACATTATTGATAGAAATCTATTCTCGAAATATTATGATAATAAAATATTACGTCACCTTATTTTAATTACGTTAATATTTCAATTTTCTATAATACCGTAATTAAAATTAACCAAAATTTTTCTTAATGTAAGGCGGTTTTAATTTCACTTTAATTTTCTATTTCAATAATATAAAAAAATTGACGGGATTTACCCATTCTTCCCTCTTTTGGCAATACATGTTATTGATTTAAAATAAATAAATAAAATAATATAAAAAAATAATTTTTATCCCTTATCAATTAACCGATAAGTAAATAATATCTCATAATTACCATATTTAAATGGCACTGTGGCAATGACATATATGACATAATATAAAATTGACACTACTGACATGATCCAACAACTAACAAATCTAAAAGCTCTGGAACTAGCTAATTTTTGGTTTTGGTACCATAATAATTTTGGTATAATATACCGATTATTGTTATTGCTTTTATATTTGAGAACTGTTAGTTTTACACGGGTCATCTGTAGTAAATGTTAACGATTTCATATGGATGTAAAATAAAGCTTTACAAAAAACACTACTTCTTAATTGCAATTATTTTAAAAATGCAAGCAAACAATATAGTTACTTCCAGGATCATATTGATTTTTAAGTTATCAAAATTTATTGATATCCGGCAGTAATTAATTATAAAAACGATTACTTTGGTTTTAATTTTACGAAAAGCTTTTAAAACCGCATTCACTGTATTGCATTTAAGTACATTATATGTGTGATGTATTACGGTATTATTGTACCAATTTCATATTTTATCAAACCGCGTTATTCAAATTAAATAATATAAAACGGAAACATATCATGCATCAATTTATTTTATAAATTTAATTCGCCATCATAGATTTAATTTGAAATAAAATCTCCATACTTTAAACACATTAAAGAAATTCTTGTATAATTTATTTTTACACTGTGTACTATACAAATTGCAGTGTAGGTGTAATCTTGTGGGGGGGGGGGCATGGATTCTTTCCAAAAATATTGTCCAAACTATTCTTCCCTGCTAAACGAAAGTGCAATATGTACAAAACAGTCATTCTGAGATATTCGAATTTTTAAATTTAACTTTAGCCAAGAGCTTACGGTCAATGGCGTTGTGAAACACGTTTATTTCAACTAATTGTGGGATTTTCGTCTTTTTTGTTTATTAAAGATGTAGTAAAATGCTCGTAGTTAACATATACAGTAGAACCACTCTATAACGAGAAGTCAAGAGACAAGCCTACTTACTCGTTATAACAGATTTTTTGCCATAAACAATCATAAAAACATACTATACAAACTGGCAAGGGGCCAAACGATTTACTCGTTATAGCAGATTTTTAGTTATAACGGGACTCGTTATAGAGGGGTTTAACTGTACACCAATAACTCATTTTGGCAATTTTTGCACATATGGCACTTTCGCTTAGCAGGGCAGTATTGCAATAGGAGCATGGGCAGGGGTGGGCAAAATACATGAAAATATGTATTTGAAATACAAAATACAAATACATTTTGTTCCGAGTATTTAAAATACCCCACAAAATACAGTACCTATTTCATATATAAAATATAGCATTTAAAATGCAAAATACATCATTTCAAATATAGTACATTGTTATACCTGCAGGCATAATAATTTATTAGACCTGGTTGGGAACAAAACAAATAACAGTACAATACAACTGCAGGGCCGTATTCAGTAACATCGTCGAATGAAAAAAATCGCAAACAAAAATTTTTTACGTTACTGTTACTGAATGCGGCCCTGTCTATTTGATCTTATCAATTTTAAAGTATTTTGTATTTTGTACAGTATTTTGTAATTTGTATTTGAAATACAAAATACATATGTTTTGGGTATTTGAAATACAAAATACAAATACATTGAAAATATGTGTGGAAATACAAAATGTATTTCAAATACTGCCCAGCCCTGAGCATGGTATGCTCTTCTAATCAAAATTTTAAAAAATCCAAATTTAATTAAATTTCAATGTTAAACAATTTTTCATATGAAAATATGGGAACGCAAATCGAAAGTAATACATGACCACACGTTGCCGCATTGAAGTCTATCTTTAAAAACCTATTGGTATTTTAAATATGTATATCATTATTTTCTGTAATTGAAATTTTTTCTTGTGTTTTGTTTTTGAGTTGTGATGTCATCATAAATATTTTAAATGGCAACCCTAATTTTCTTTACAAATTACATTTTAAATATTCTTTAAAATTGCAGGAAAGTGCCACTTTTAAAAGATTGACATGTCCGAGGAAAATTCTGAAAATATTCCTGTAAAATATGTTATCGAATTTGTTCAAATTTGACGAGCTAACTGAATGGCGTAAATTGTAAAATGTGTAAGAACAACTATATATATGTAGATTTCAAAATTACGTAGTTCGAGGTATTACAAATTTTTTTTTGAAAACGCACATGAACATGAAAACAAGGCGACGCCGACGATCGCAATGACATGTGATGCCGCAGAACACAAGGCTTCTTACCATATTATTTTGCATAGAAGCCTAAAACTAGTAATATTATCGATAGGTGAATTAGATATAAAAAAATTGAAACTAATAAGAAACCAGAATACATGATGAAGTGTACGTGTTCATTTTATACGTGACGTTTCAACCAAAAATGAACATTACCTGCAATAGCAAGAAGTATTGTAACACAAAATTCTCATATTAAAATAAACTACAACATAATTTTTCATTTCACACATTGCAATGGTATTGTGAGGTAAACCATGTATCATTGTCAATATACGCTAGTTTAAGTTCATGTGCATTTGAATAGTTATGTTTGTCATAGCATAGTCACGTTCGTATCTCATTGCCTCACGTGTAGATATCCATATTCTATAGCATCGTTAAAGTCGTTACATAGCAAAAGTGAGAAAAATTTTAAAAATAAGAAAGTGTTAAAACGAGTCTGGTTTATATTTTTGCACGGTAACACACACACACACACCACACCCTAGACTAAAATTTATAGAATGGCTAAAAAGAAATATGTTAAACTTGGATTATGCATTGAATGCATTAGAGAAATTGGTGTACTAAGTATGATTTGCTTTAACAGAAAATCTTAATTCTAAAAGTTCTAAATAGATTCGATTGACTACTTCAAACAGATCTACAAGGTTTTAGTGAGGTATATTGATGTTTTGGTGCAAATAATTTATTTCATTACAAATATCCCCGGGTATTATAATCTCAAGTAGAGGTAGAAATTGAAGTACCACTGGTTATATAATAGTTCTTCAAAATTATATTTTATAGAATTAAAAATTATCATGTGATATCTTGGAAAATCACAGCTTTGTTTATAAAAATTTAGTATATTACAAGTCTATTTAGTATATACAATATGAAACAAATGCAATATTTTTCAAAATACATAATACAGTAGAATCCGGTTTTAGCGACGGTAAGGGACCGGCGATATTACGTCGTACTAATCGGACGACGCACAAAACGGTTTGAAACTCTATTTGAAAACGTTATATGAAAACCAAACTTGAGGTTGCACTTGCGTCGTTAAAACCGGTCGGATGTTATAAACGAAGTCGTAAAGGGATTGTCGTAAAGGTTGGGACGGGTTTCGTTTTTGGTGTGTGGTTCTGAAACGGATAGGAATAATGTTAACTTCTATAAAACAAAAAAACAGGTATGTTCATTGGCTACAACTTTGCTGAAAGCAACTTTCTTGAAATCGCAAACGAATCAAAAGTTATATCTATTTTAATGAAGTCAACTTTTTTTGCCGAAAAAAAATTTGCCGTATAAGTAGGGACACTATCAAAAATCTGAAAAATAAGTCAAAAAATGAAGTAAAACTGCATGGTATTATGATTAGAATATTTATTGCAACTTGCAAAGAAACAATTTAAGTAATAAATACGATTCCACTTAACCCTACATAACGTTTTGTATCATATCAGCTACAACCAAAAATCAGCCCTTTTTTAGTCACTCTTTGAAATATTTTCGTGTTTAAAAGTCATGTAGCAGATTTTTTGATACTATTTTATTTGTTACTTAATTTAGGTAAAATCGTTTTATCGTTTTTTAGTTTAAAAAAAAATTAATAAAAATTAAAATTAAAAAAAAAATTTTTCTTTTGAAAATTTTATACTTTCTTATGATTTCTGTAAAAATGTTTTCATTACAAATAAAAAAATGGCCTAATAGAGGGTTAATCTGATTCGCAGTTTATTATTTATATTAGCGCATTTCAAGTATACAACACGTTTGCAGGTGTAAACAATGTAACTGGATAAATTAATGTTTTATAGTTATTATATTTACAATTGCATTAAGCAAATATTTTAAAAATATCATTTAAATGGAATTGCAGTGTCTTGGAATCAAAAAAAGTGGTGTCCCAACTTATACGACATGAGCCATTTTGTAAAAAGTCTGAAAATTACTCTCTGCAACATCACATTTAAATTGCACTTTTACACAATGAAAATACACTAAATACAAGACACATTGAACATATTTACTTGAAATAATTGATTTAAATTTTGTAAAATTTCGGCACTTAGAAACTACCTTAAAGATGTTTTTTCAAAGAAAATTTACTGGTTGCTTGGCAAACACATAATGAACACCCTGTATTTGTTCCAATGCACATGAAAAGTTGGGTTATAGCCAATCTTTACTGCGACAGTCATAACATAGGTGTTACCACTACCAACAACGCAGATATTCCGCTGTCCCATCCTATACGATGTCCCAACCTATACGACAATCCCTTACTATTTGGATTCTAGTGTATATAATTTTATATTAAAGAGCGTGTTACAACTATTACTTTCTATGAATATATGTATTTTTCATGTTAATCTCTTCAAGTATTGCAAGTATTAAGTACATTATCTGTTTTCTATCTACATCAATTTAAAAAAATTAAAAACTGACATTTAACTGAAAAAAGACATTTAAAGTACCCTCTGCCGTATGACGGAGCAGGTATTGCTAAGAAATTACAATACAGTAGAATCCGAATAGTACGACTTCGTTTATAACATCCGACAGGTTTTAACGACGGAAGTGCAACCTCAAGTTTGGTTTTCATATAACGTTTTCAAATCGAGTTTCAAACCGTTTTGTGCGTCGTCCGATTAGTACGACGTAATATCGCCGGTCCCTTGACCGTCGCTATAACCGGATTCTACTGTAATGCTGATATAATTGACTGATATTACAAATTAAAGCTAACAAGTAACATTTTATTCCTAATTTATCAACGAATCCTAATAACTTTTACATTG
This sequence comes from Cantharis rufa, assembly GCA_947369205.1. NCBI lineage: Eukaryota > Metazoa > Arthropoda > Insecta > Coleoptera > Cantharidae > Cantharis > Cantharis rufa. The sequence continues at coordinate 37,811,737 of OX376303.1, forward strand.
TATGTATAACTTAATAATAACTTTTACATTGTAAACATGTCAAATTTCAAAAATTCTTCTTCTTCATTAGTACAGAATTCCTAACCAAAATTGCCTAATTAAAAACTGTGCCACAACAGTCGAGTTCTACTACACACTGCTCGTGTTACGAATCTTACAAAATCTATGGAACTTCACAAATACATTACACCAAGTTTAGATTAATATTAGATTATACATCAAACTAGATTTAGATTAACTAATGTGAGTAGTAAATTTGATAGATATCAAATTGCAAAATCTATTAACCCTTTTCATTGTGGTTTACTGTTTATGTAGGTAACGCAGTCGCCCGAGATCGCTATAACAAAACATTACTTGAGTGTCCAGTAAAACTGCATGTTAAATTAAAAATTTGCTGTACAATAACAAATCGGCGTCCATTAAAATTTTTTGTGTTGTGCAAATTTAAATTTTCTAGGAAACACTTAATTTTTTGTTTCTATCCAGCATCAATTCGAGATTTCAGACTTACATTTTTTTTTGAATCATCAAAGGCAAAATTTATTAATTTTCCAGTTACATATTACATAGTGTTTAATTATATTATTTACAAAATATTATTGTTTGCTAATTTTTCTTATTTCTAAATTAATTTCGAATCCAGTGGTAAACGGTAGATTAATACAAATTTTTATAGTTTAAAGCATTAGTTTAACGAAATAAAAAAAAAACCGTTAATTAAAATTTCAATTAATTACTTTTTGAGTGAAATAATAAAACTTGAAAAGATATCTAAGACTTTTTCATCGGGCTATAGCAAACTGAATCAATACTTTCATATAATTGTAACAGCAATTAAGTACAATATCATAACTTGGAAAGTTTCTAAACTTGGGTGAAACTGTGAATCCCATGAAGTTAAATAAAAATAACAAATCTTAGTTCACAACTTCAGAAAAGAAATAAAAATGAATTATAGACAATGTTGTAGTAGTTAGAATCTTAAAAATGAATTTGGTAAAGTATATGGGAAATTATCTGTTAATTGATACAAAATTCAATAAATTATAAGAAATGTATCAACATTACAGCCATACTACATAGGTTTACTAGGTGTTTATTAGAAAAATTTTCTTTAATTCGTTTCATGCCAACGCACTGGTAAGTCGAGCAGTGACTACTCAAAACCTCGCATTTTTGGGCGGAGGGCTAATTTACATTTGGGAGAAAGCTAAAAAATCTTCCGCCCAAAAAAAACTAGTTACTTTTAGTTTAACGGTTATGTCACTGGCAGAAACGGACATTTGACTGCGACCGATATACTTCGGTCAAAATACCTCCGAGACTATACCGCGAGTATTCTTTTTGTTACTCTGCGATTGTTTCAGTACAATAACATTGTTGTTGTTTACATTGTAAAGTGTAAAATTCATAATTTATGAATTTAGTTTGCTTTGTATTGCAAATACTATAGAAGAGTAAAATGAAGAGTTTTTCCCTCTTCATAATGTATGAATAAACAAAATATTAAGTTAAAAATTACAAAAAATGTAACTAAAATTCATTTCGCATAGTTATTTCAATATTTTGGCAATAATTCCGTAATCACTTTTTTAACTTTCGCCTGTGAGTTTTTATCGCAATATAATACAGTAGAGAATCAGTATTATAACTATCTACTACATAAATTATTATATTTTAAATAACTTGACCGTTTTCGGTGATTATCTACTTCCATTGTGCATAAACAATAGTTTAATAGTTTTTTCTGCAATTAAATTTTTTATATTTGGACTTGTTGCACGTGACAATGCGAGAAGTGCAAAACTTGTAATCGAAAATAAAGCGAAAATGTTTTCTTAATTTTTAATTGTTTGTAAAATACTTGTAAATTGAACAAATACTGAAACAGTACTCAATGAAGTTGATAGAGTTACCATTTGTTCTAAAACCAAAAGATACACAAATTGAAATTAAATAGAATTAAAGATTTAACAAACTAGTGGCAACAATACTTATCATTGTTTACATCATCAACTGGCGTTTATTCTTCACTTAATCGAGTTAGAAAAATCAATGAACTATAATTACTGAACTTTTTATAGCAATCGCGTACTACATCTAAATTAAATGGTGTTTTATACAAAAATATTAATAAAAAGAACAATACAAAAGAAATGCAATTATTTTTAAACAATTTGATATGTGAAAGCAATGTATGACAGAAACACACTATTATAGGTAAAATGTTCATCGATGATAATAAATTTGTAATTAATAATAAACAAAGCAATGTCTAACAAATGAGTTTACATTTAACAGACAAACTGCGAGAAAAGGATGCCAAAATTGTCCAATATCCATTCAATTGAAATAAATATTTTATCTATATTATGTATTTTGACTTGGGAATGTAATGTAGATGTTACAAAGAATTTGATTAATTCTAAGATTATACACAATAACCTGGTGTTCTGGCGAAATTGATTAATACACAAACAGTTCGTATATTTGTGAAAATAACAGGTGGTTATGAATAATCGCCACCACCAGTTGGTTAAAATGATTAATACAATAAAATTAAATCCAAATATTATAATATGTAGGTACCTACCTACGTGTGATACAAATGTTTAGTTTTATAACCATATTATAATTTTTTGTATAATACACACAGACGAAAAGAAAGTATTATTCAGGTTTGGATCTAGGCGATTTGAGTTAACCTCTTCGGGCTCAAGCCTACACTGCTAAATATTTGTATTATTTTGTATGTTTTTATTATTAATTAGGCCATCATAAGGGTAAACAAATATCCTTTTCCGAAACCTACAGTTTTTTTTATAAAATATAATGAAATAAGGCTGTAACATCTCCAAACGGTAAATTATAAAAAATATTTTATTAATTAATTAAAATATAAACAAATAAAATGTTACCAAAAACTAAAAAAGCTATATCTCTCCTATCCGTAGGGCAACAAAAAAATTTCATACAACAAACAACACTTGTTTCAGTACAACAAACAAGTGTCGATTTGTGCATTTGGGATTTCTACACTCTCTGTAATTATAAAATTATTGGTTGAATGAAAAAAAAAATGAAAGGTTGAAACAAAACTGAATCGTTTTGAACAACATTTTTTTTATCAGTAAAGTTTTGCGATAGACCGAAATATTTACAACACATGTTCATGGTTTCTAAGTACTCATAAGAACTTTCTGGCTCTCCCCTCTGCCATATTTTACATATTATAAAAATTTGCGGTCATGTTTTTAGAATATGTTACACTGCCAAACTTAACTATTATACTAAATATCTGAACCGGATAGAACAAGTTTCAATAAAATATTCATCAGAAAGCTAGAAAAAGTATTGTAAGAAAATGATGCCTTACGAACTATATAAAAACAAACTTTCCGTACATCTATAAAATATCCTACTAAATTTTGATGTACGAGCCCAAGATGGAAGACTAACTCAATAATTTTTTATTCGGAGGCTAAGAAGTAGATTTCTTACTGGAAATAAAACAATACTTGACAATTTTACAATCGATTGAATAATGAAATTTAATCTCACACGCGCAAATCATCCACAATATAAAATAAAATAATAGGTCAAATATGTGGTCAAAAATGATTTGGTGCACTTTGCAACCGTATATGGTTTTCATAGGAATTTTGCAAAAAGAATCGTATCACAGATAATACGGCTTACCTAGGGTATTGTGAGTAAATACGAACTATTATCACGTTTATATACAGCCGTTAGGTCGACCTAGAGTTAGCTCGATCTAAGCTAGCTCGCTTCTAAGTTTTACAAACCGGTGTATACATGCAATTAGTTAGATCGAACTTAAAGCGGTGTTACCAACTAAAACATTTCTAAAGCCGATATTGATATTGATACATTTTTTATTTACAAGTGCGAAGTAATGAAAATGACAAAATTTAATATAGTATACTTGTAAGTTATCATAAGATGAGAGAAACTATGGTAAACAATATTATTTTTAAAAAAATGCAGTGAATTTTTAAGACACGATTGACGGTCAACATAAACAATAATTTTATTGCCAGCCTGAAAATCGGCTATTCTTGTCCTACAAGAATTATTAAACCAAAATACCGCCGATTGGTATCGAAAATATCGAAAAAATAATTCAAAAACCGTCAACAAGTAATAATAATAACAGAATATTTATTACTAATCCATATTAATAACCCACTAAATGGTTGGCACAATTGTGCTAATCGAGCTAAGCCGTATACATTCAAATTTGAAGTCGAGCTAACGTCTTAGCCCACGTTTTTAGCTCGACCTAACTTAGGTCGGCCTAACGGCTGCATAAAAACGTGGTATATGTCTTATACAAAGATGTGTTTCCCATTCGTCCTTATCTATGTGTGTTAGATCAATCAAGTGCACAAACTCTTCAACTCCAATGAAACCAGACCACCACGAAATATTTGAAGCAGCTTGAACAACAATTTTGTGTTCAGAAAGAACTTACATGAACTTAAGAACAAACCACAAAAGAATTCTGACAGAGAAAGTTTCGATTATTGTATCTTCCGATAGTGTGGAAATGAAAACCTGTGGATTTATAAGACTATCTTCAAAATCGATAAGAAAATGATACCACGGATCTTCCATAATTAACTGGTCAAGCAAGAATTGTTAAATGCCTGTAATTTGGCACTCTCACATAATCAAAAAAAAACTTAAGGATTGAATGTTCACAATCGACTGGTATTCCAAATCAGCAAACGACCAAGTAACTCTGTGATCACAAATATTCGACCGTTTTAAACGAATATTAAAAACAAAATCAACGTGAATTTTACAAGATCAATGTTGCAAAATTCTTTATAAAACCAATGTATGTTAAGTATTTAAGGCAGTTTTTAAATCTCTCAGAGAGCACAAAACAACGTCAACTTGACAAATTAATGTTACAATGTAATCTTCAGTATATGAAGCTTTTTTCTAACCAAAAACAAAAGAACCAAGAGCGATTATTTTATAATATAATGCGTTAAGATGATTAAAAATTAAAGAGGCAAAGATAAAAATAATTTTCTATATCTAATAACGTACAACATGTAAGACAGTCGAAACGATAGAAGACATTGGATAAATAGGGAAAGATAAGAAAAGTACGATTTCAAAAGTCAAAATATCACGAAATTTGTGTCAAATGGCACAAGAATGTCAAAGGAAAAATTCTCTAGACTTAGCAGTTTTGCGAGTGTGTAAGCTTCTTTGATTAGTTAATTCTTTTTACAAACGGAAATAATACCTACCTTCATAGGTATAATAATAGACAGTGGTTACCACATTAAAGGTTCATCCGGCCACCAAACTCACCAACTATTGTATTTGTAAAAATTTTATCTAAATTGCATGTCGCAAATGTCGAGTAAATAGTGCAATAACAAATAACGTTTTATATGAAGATATTATGAATTGATTACATATTTTTATGAAAGGTAATTCGAAGTTATATTATAATGTTTAAATATTGTAAGAATAGTTTATAAACTGTTCCACAAAGTAGAAATAGGTATATAATCGTATTACGCATGAATTATTTATAGAAGAGATGCTTTTAGCGGTTGGATTGAACACTGGAGCCACCTGCGCTTTGATGGTTTAAAGGAAACGTATCTTTCTAATAAATTGAAAATTAAATTCAACTTACATAATGAAAGTTTGCTCCAGGATCGAATTATTTTTTTCAATAATTTGTTCAACTACGACAGATAAAATATAAGGATTTATTAAAATTAAATCAAAGTGTATTTATTTAATTACATTTCCGAAGGATTTACTTTGTATAAATCTTGTAATTTTAATCGACCTACATAAATTATTGCACTATTTAGTCAAGTTTTTGTTAAGTTTTCAGCGTAGTTTTTACTTAACGAGGTATATAGCTTCTATAAAAGCTTTGGTAACTATGCTGTATAAATTACAGGATAAATGAAAGCTGCGCTTCTCTACATTACACAGAAAAGTAATTTTTTAAAAAAGGGATGCGATTTATTTTCTTTTGTTGTGGATTTTCCTTTCACCTGGTCAAGGCGAGTAAGTATCTCAGATAAAAAATGTATATTTTTCTAATAAATTTTTACAAGATCATACTTTATTCTCGTTTTTGCAATGTAAATATTTCTATTGCTTTAAAACAGCTAACACAAATGCACAGTAATTTTATGACTTTTCTAAATTTTACTTTTCCCGTTTAACATTTGGATATGCACTGAAGCTTATAAAATAAAAATCGAGGTCTTAATTGAAAATATCTGCATAATTACATATACAATCATGTAATAATACATAATTGGTGGCATTGAGAATCACATTGTAATATAGCCATAGTGCATTTTAAATTGTTCTTAAACGCATCAATTTATTATGTAACAAAATGTGTCTGTAAACTGAATTTTTAAAATTTATTATATTTCAGCTGAAATAGAACAACCTATATAACTTTAATATTGGAAGATTAAGTTCTAAGGCTTGGGTAAAATTACTCTTACTGATTAATAGCAAAATATAATACCACTTCAGCATTATTTTGAGAGAAAAATCCATGAAATATAACGTAGAAAACTCTTCATCAAGAAAGTTCTTGCAATGCTAGATATAATGAAGTTGCTCTTACGTGCAATTTTTAACCCGGGGTGCTGATTACTAACCATAAATTGTAGGAAGAATGTCTCCAATAATTGAGAGAATATTGGAAGTAGAGAATGCATAGCTTCCAATTATCTCCAAACCTTGTCATTTGATTTTAAAAGCAGTACATACAGATAAAGATCCACTTTAAATATAGCTTAAATATAGAGGCTTTGTTAAAATTTGCTTCTATTTATGTCTGTCTTAAAGATTGTTATTTAACACAAAGAAAATGTTGGATAAAATTAATCGTGAAACTAATATGATTAAATACACTTTGTAAATTATAAAGCTCGCTATTCTCAAGCTTCAACATTGATTAAATCTATAGGTACTTAACTAAATTATATAAAAAATAAAAAAGTTTCTTTATTAAAAAGCCTCTAATAGAATTAACAAGGTTTTTAGAATATTCCTACCTACCAAGTACTACAAGTTCAAACAAGATTATTTTTGTGGAATATTCTAAACTACTTTGATAAAAGTTTGATTAATGCGTCACCGGAAAGTATCTATAATATAATTAAACCATTAAAATAATGAAGATCTTTGTCAGAAGCACTAACTTCACAAAAAGTGAAAATATATATTCAAGAATATTTTAGGTTGGTCGTCCAGTAAAACCGACTTGGAGTGAAAAAAATTTTGGAACAAGGTAGTTACTTCCAGGGCATTCCAAATTATTACCTTTCGATATTTATTACATTTATGTTATGTAAATATTTAAAATGCGTATTAAGCGAACAGAATAAAATGTAATTTTCCATTTCGTCAATAGTACTCGAAATTGAGTTTATATTTGGAAAAATATAACAAAATACGTAATACACAATGCAAAATATTTCATATAAATTTAAAAAATCTTATTTGAATAAATATAGTTAAAAAAATGCAATTGTGATGTGAAAAACGATATACGAAAGATTTTCCCAAGTATTGCAATATTAATACCTGCTACATTCCGTAGGGTAATGGTGGGTATGCAAACACTTTGCCTTTCAATGCAAAGCAACTTTTCGGTGATGGCAAGTTTTAAATATTAAATTAGATACATATTTTTAGAATTTATAAATAAATAAGCTTAAACCCTTATCACAGAATAAACATTCAAATCAGTAATTCAACAATTCAATCGAATTTTACAACCCAGTATCCTTGAACTTATAATAGCTATAATATTGCAATTTTAATAAGCAACTAAAATTTATGCAATCATAATGCTAAACAATTAGACGATATTGAATAATAATAGGTATGTAATAAAATGAAAATATGTAACATCTTGAAACCAAAGTTAAAAATTCTAAGCATCAATTTATTTACAAGTAGGTACTACAGATGATACAATTTTATATATAATTATTGACTATGGTTGGATCCAGGGAATTTGGCATGATGCTACATTAAATTAGAGCAACAGTATATTTTGCTCTTTCCACTTTTTAATATCCAGCAGTCGTCGTTTTATGACCGATAAAAATTGTTCTCTTTGGAATGATTAGCTGGATTTTTGTATTAATTACTTTTGGTTTTATAGCGTTGAGTTTTTAACGGCGTATGATATTAGATAATAACGTTGTGCTTTTATTTGTTTGCCTCTTTACCGTTATAAAATTGCCCCTCGGGATAACTAGGTTTATATTAAAATCGTTTTGTTGTTTTTGCTTCATGCCATCCGACAAATTTTTAATTTCTACTTATTTGCGTTTTATTTCTTTCTGCCAATAAATTTATTGTTTAAACGTTTCTCTAGCATTAATACTTTGTCATTTTTAATTAAAATATTTGATCAATAATATTTAATTACGTTATTGTTTAAAATAATAAATGCATACTTTTCAAATTTTACAAATTTAAAATAAATATTATTAGGCATCCTTAATAAAATTTGTTTTTATTACCCTTTTAATTGTATTTTCATTTTTAATTACTATCTGCTGTTGCCGAAATTTATATTTTAACTGCTGTTTTAGTAGCTGTTGTGCGTGGAAGTCTGTAGTACCTATTCAGAAATTAAAAAAGTGTAATAGAAAGAGTTCAATATTGAAAAGTGGAAAATGTATTAATATACACGGTGAACATTATTTTTATATAACTTTATAGATAAGCCCAAAATGAGTTTCGTAATAATTATTTACTACGACAAAATTATATCCTTTTTAATTTAGGAGTCTATAATATAAGTAACTATAGCGTCGTGAACACATTTTGCAGTGCCATAAATAAAGAAGGATCATAGCGCACCTCATTCTCCCTATCTGCAGCTTTTAAGTGGGTTACCACTAATACATTAAATAAGCACATTAGAAAATCAATATGCCGTAGTTGTTTGAATTAAGACCTTATTAAATTTACGAAACTTGTGATTTCACATGATCTTTTCAACGATTTTATAATTTCATCTGAAATGTAAATTACAACCACGCGCCGTAATAAGTTGGATCTTGAAAGTAAAGTAAGATTTATCTCGATAACTTTCAGAAAATAGTTTTCATAATTTGTTGTTCTTGTTATTGTGTTGTAAATATAACAATGGTTTAAAGAAGATAAGCGATATCTATTTATTAAGTTTAATTGGAAGAACAACAAGTTTAGTTCTTTATCATACTATGCTATTTAGCCTGCTCCCTTACTCTTGAGAGTGAATAATAAATAATAAACAACATAAATTAAAAAGTTTTGTAAGACCGTCTGTTTTGTGGTTTTCGTTTCGATGTATAACTTTATAAGTTATAATTAGAAAATAGTTATTTTTTACAATACGATTAAGTTTAATATTATAACATTATATAAATGTTACCTTTTTGGGTTGCATACAAATCCAATTTAAATTTTTCGAAATATATTTTCAAGGGCTTCTCAACATATTGCATAATATTATGTTTTCTATCGTACTTTTGGATGACTATACAGAGTGTTCTATTTGTTATAGTTTTATTATGAGAACACTGCTTAGAGACCAGACGATTTTAATAAAGGCAAACCATAATTTGTTTCATTTTTGAGATTTTAGAAGAACATATTATGAGACTATGGAATTTGTAAATGTGATATGTACCTACTTATAAATTTAAAATGTTCAATGTTACAAAATGTATTGATCAATATTGGCGTGTCGAGTTTGATACAACACATGAAAAGAAAATTGGCTATATTGATTTAATTCAGGTCTAATTTTCTTATGTAAATTATGTACCTAGGTAGTTCTGCAAATACTAGAAATAATTTACAAATCTTATTGTTAAAATCTGTAATCAGTTGAGATGAAAGTAAAGTTAGTTACATGAATAATTCTGAACAAACTACTTAGTGTCGAAAATGGTGGCTATAAAAACGTGATTCTCTTCAAAAGTTTGGCAACTTATCTAATAGAAGCAAAGACAATGTTGCTTACTCTAAATGTAACAGCTGTGCTAGAAATTTGCAAAGTAAAAAAATACGGCTATCTAATAGAGCAGCCGCTATTAATAATAAAATAAGTATGGAAATGATATCTACTACTATTTGAAATATTTTCTATTTAAGTATTGATATTATGTAAATTTAAAAGATCTAGATAATAACAAAAATTATCATTTCTCGAACAGTGAAATAAATCTACTGTTAAATTTAGTTGATAACCCAATCCTACAATCAAATACAAAAAGAGAATTTCTACTTGAACTAATCAATAAATATGGTTCAAAATGAATAATATTTTACATTTATCGTAATACCTTCAATTAAAATTGAAAATTAACAGATTAAACAATAAATATTGAAATTCTTTTTATGAGATTGATGCATGAGGTTAATATCCAAGCTTGATATTAGCGAGTTAACAACCTAGTGTTTCCGTCAAAATACAACTACAATAATCTTACAACACCAATTTGTTTACCTAATTTAAATGATTATGTCTGTATATAGATATTGCTTAAATCATCGTTGTCATTCGTAAAAAAAAATTAATCTATATAATTTTTACCTTATTTAATTAGATTCACATTTTTAAAATCAACATCGTGCCCATCTTGTAACAACAAGAACTAATGAGAATCATGCAATAGATTTAACAAGCTAGCAATGAGAGGTTGGTGGAATGAATCTAGCTACCAACGTTAGCTTTAAATTTTTATTAAAATTAATTTACTAATTAAACTTATAAATAAAAAATTAAGATTTACAGAAGTTTTGTATTTTAATTTATTTTTTGCGATATATCCACCCAATGCTGTGAATTTGAAATTGTGTAGTTTCTAAGCGTCTGAGCCCAAATTATGTTTTTTTAATCCAGCGATTATTAAAAAATGGAAATTTTTCTACCTGAAATATTGTGTTGAATATTTAAACCTAACCTACTGTAACATTATAAATGTACAATTTTTAAATCTAACTTTTCGGTTAAGTATACAATTTAATTGTAAAATTTCAAATTCACGTACGCCAAGATCGTCAATTTCGGAAACGCATTTTAACTCTCCATTATTCAGGGTGTACCTAAAGATACTTCGACATTTTTTCAAGTAGACACTAGAAGAAGTTCCAAATTTATAGTTTAAATTCATTAATTTTGTACCAGTTGCTTCGATTATTAAAATTTTGTAACTCGAAAAAGTCTCTTATAGAGTCAGTTGCGTTGCATATTTTCATGTCATCAGCAAATCTGAATTTAATTGACGAACATTAAGAACAAGATAAGGGCACAACAGAAACCTTGCGGAATACCAGATGACACCTGAGTAAATCAAAGCAAAAAGTTATAAATCTTTACATTCTGCATACTACCACGCAAAAAGTTTCCAAACCATTTCAGAATTATGCGGAATTATACAAACAAAAATATTTGAGAAAGTTTTGATTGTGTCCCAAGCGGGTGCCCTCCATATATTCAGATCCTTATATATAATCATATCGACGGGTCTGTCTTGGTAATTTCATTTCGTGCGACTTATTTTGACCAAGTGACTACTCTTGTGAAACTCATCGTAAAAATGACAATATGTGCAAAGACTGTTCCCAAAAATAAAACCATGGGTCTGCATACTTTATGAAAAAGCTGACCTAGTCTTTATCTGGACAATGTATATTTTAAAACCTGTGCTGATTCAAAGACATGAAAATTTCATCTGTCGCTACTGAACCTAGAAGAACGCTGAATATATGTACCATCACCATAAATATGTTGAAAAAATTAAGAAGGAAGAAAAAAAGCAAATAAATAAATATAAGCAAGACCCAGTTGAAAAAATCAAATGCTAAGATCTCAGTCAACGACTAGAAGGCAATTATATTACTAAATCCCTTCAAAATAATAATAGACAGAAACGTACAGTACAGTATCGACAGTCAAGTGTCGGTCAGATATCAAACTTGTACCAAGAATTCTCGGGGGCCAGAAACATCAAACGAAATGTTAGTGCATGTTAAAAAACGGTTCAACGTTTCCGGTTCGGCATCTTCCCGTTAGTTGAAGTGCTAAAAAAGTTTATCCGTCTATCAGCATAGACGATCAATAATGTCATAAAACTTTTATAATTTATAATTTTAGAATATTATTAAAAATTAAAATTCACTTTTACCATTGTCTTTTATACAGGGACAATGTAAAATTGTCAAGTTAGATTGAGTTTAATTAGGTTACCCTAATTAATTACCGTCAATAATAGGGCGTCGGCACTATACTGAAAGAACAATTTACACAAAAGCAATGCAAATACATTTATAAATGTTTAAGTTATTTTGCGACATTCAAAATTATTAAAACCATACATCTGTTCGTGACATTAAATTATGCAACACTACTTATTATTTATTAATAAAATGAAATAAATACTTTTTAGTAATATTTGCTACTACTACAATTTGTAGTTAAACTAACTGGTGATCCCCGGTACTTAATTCAGTTGTTTGTGATGTGATATCAAGAAAGGTATTGCTAATAATAAATGGTTTTATTAGTAAATTACAATTTAAACTCAATTACAATGAAAAGTTTTATATATCTAATATACAAAATTATTATAATTGCGAATTATGCTTAACCGATTTAATTAGTCGATTCGGTAGACTTAATTTACAATGGAAGGCATTTTTCCAAAATTTAATTAATTGAGGACTACCTGCAGTTTTTGACGAACGATTATTAAAAAGTATAGTTATTCGAGAAAGTTCATGGATTAAAATATTTATTTTATATAGTTGTGGCAGAACATCATAGTAAATTAGTAGATTGATGTCTAAAAGCTGACAATAAATAATAAAGCTGCAAGAAAAATCTGAAAAACGAAGTCATTCTTTAGTGCAACAACCTTTACTGAAAGATTTTCAAGTAAGAAACAAGCAGCAAAAACAACAAAAATGTTAACTAGAATAAAGAAAAGAATAAATTACAAGACGTAAGCCTGAAAGCATCGCAGATGAAAACTGAGCTTCAACACAAATCATTATACAGCTCCATTAAATCCGCTCTAGAAAAATCAGAATTAAACTGCTATCTACAGGGACTTGCTACCGTCCATATACCGTAATTTTAAACATATGTTGCAAAACACAGCTGCCAAATAAAAACCACTTCGCTATCCCTTAGTTATATAAACTATATGTCTTAATTGTAGGCTAGGGGCAAGCGGTCTGTAATGCCGTCGTTATCTGCAGTCGTCAAGCCAGTAAGGTTATACGAGGTGTGTTTTAGGAAATATGCCGCAATAAGGTTCTATAATAGTATATTGCATGATAATAAACCATATTATACATAGTATGTTGTGTTATAAAAAATAATACTCCCAAGTACAAATTACCATTCTCGCTATCCAATTTATTTAAATGTTTTATTAATGCAACAATTTTTATTTCATTATTCGTCATCATTAAATGTGTTAAATAAAATAAACCTTTTCAGAATTACGCAACACGATACTGAAATATTGCGTATGATTTAAGAGATAATACAAACATAATTAATCAACAAAATTTGGATGCTTTTGTAGTGTTTTGTACATTCGAAAAATCTGGCTCGTATACAATACAAAAAGATAAGTAAGTATTTGATATCTGTAGGAGGGTTGTATTGAAGTGGTTGAAACAAACAAATAAATAAGGACAAGTTTAAGGAATAGTAATATAAACAGCGGGAAAAGCACAGAGACGTAATAAAAAATGATCGCCTCCCAAAACAATAATAATAAACTAGCGGCTATAAAACAAAAGAAACAAGATGTATAAAAATCGAGAAGAGGTGAAACGTTGAACTAAAATAACATCAGTCAATGAAAGAGCAATATAGAATAAGATAAAACATTTGATTTAATGAGTTAGTAGGTACTTGTAACATATTATAATGCATAATATATCCGTACCTACATACATATATCGTCAAATACTGAACTGAAAATTAGCATGCGAATTGCACAAGGTAAAATTAATTATTGTAATATTTTAGATTAAAATGCAATATCTTTCGACACAAGGTTGATAAAATAAGTCTTAAAACTGCGTTCCTTCACAGGAAGCTATATTTTCACAAAGTTTTATATTAAAATATTACATAACCTCAATTTACATAAAGCTCGTTTACAACACACTATTTCAAGATTATACCCAATTCAAATTTTAATTTTAATAAAAACTAAAATTGAAAACTATCTATTAGCGATCATAATTCAAAGTCAAAAAGTAAAAATAATTAGGTAATATGAAACAGACATGTCGGTAAACTTATTGTTTTGTTCTCTTAACCTTCGCTATTAAAGGAAAGTTTCAGAAGTTACACATAATCCATACCTTGACAAAAGGGAAATGAAAGCTTTACGAAGCATTTTAACTTAATTGTTTTGCGAATGTGTCATTAATCATGCCGAATTAAGTAGCATAATAACACCAGCAAGTCTACTAAAATTACCCTCGAGAATTGTGTCAGGTCTGAGTGATAATCTGGGAGGTAATAAATTTGAATAGCATCACGAAAAATATTAAAAACTGCCTGGTAAACACACAGTTACAATTTAAAACAAATGTCAAAGAATTTCGACACTTTTAGTTAACGCGCTATTGGCATTGTTTCTGGCAAAAGTTAATCCCGAACATCAAAAGAATACATTAATAAAAAATATAAATTTAAATTGGCGCATGTTCGAATATATAATTTAAAAAAAATGAACCGCAATAATTTTGATTTGACAATACTTGGGTAAATAAGCAAACAAAGCGACTGCGAGTAACAGAACCAATCACTTACTTCGAAATTGTTTAATTTAAACACTTTGTAATGCCTTTAATCATTCATTATTATTAATGAACAAATTTATGAATCACTTCTACAATTGAAACGTACAGCCACAACTTTAATCCAATTCGAAACGCGAAATATGCTATGTATTAAAAACTAATAGAAGAATAATAAATTCGGCTTACATTTAATTCACTCCTGTATTGATAAACGCAATCGAGCTTCACAATTGTAATCTTTATTGATTGATTGTTTCCAGAACCATGAAAAATTTCTTCAGATATCCGATAAGCTTTCAAGAGTAATTCAGGAGTGTTAACAAATGACAGTGCTTTAATAAGAATAATATGAAATTTTTCCGAATAACTTAGGAGGTATACCTAATAATACCTTCAAAATGTAATACCATTTATTGATAACATCTACCGAAAGCACAATGGTGTGTGTTACAAAGTGTGGCGTAAAAATCCTCTTCAGATTAAAAGAAATAATAATGTACAGATATATCAAGAAATAAAATCCAGTGAAATACTATTAAACCGCAGAATTATCCAAAACACTGTCTTATATTGGAAAGCCGTTTCATTTTTATGTAATTTTGCTTTTGTTCTATTGTGGAGTACACAACGAAGATATAAATTTCAACGTCAATACATTCGTGGTTTATGTGGTGAAACTCAATTTTAACAGATCAAAAATCATATGTTATTCAAAAATGGGAATATTCTAACGCCGCGCCGTGTAAAAATATTTTTGTAGAAATGAGATAGTAACCTGTAAGTTTCTCAAATAGTAGATACTTTTAGTCTATTTTATTTGTGAAAACTCGATAAATTTCGATTATAAAAATCGTTTATTACATTTTTTGATGTTTCTAAAATACTAGTAATGTGGAACTTCGATTGTGAGTAATTTTTGTTATACTTAGAAGATTGAATTCTTTGTCGGGAATAAAACCTGATCGAGACACTGAATTTGAATGTTCTGATTTGTTCATTTCAAAATTTGTAAAAGCGACTTGTATTGAAAATCGTATTATTTATTAAAGCCTTTTAACCTATGTATACTCATCGTCCCATCTCATAAAATTTTAACTTTAGGAATCTGAAATCATATTGAAAACGTGAAATGTTCCTAATCTTTAATAAACGTCTTTTGAAAATGAATATTCCCGATGAAATGCTCAGCCATCCACTGTGGAAAGGAACGATGTGAATAATTAAAAAGAAAAGAAATAAATCTTACTGACCTACTAAATAAATTTAAATAATAAACTTTTGAAAATGAAATTCATAAACATTATTTTATTAATCACCTCGTATATTTATGTATTTTCATGAAAAGTAGCTTCCGCCTTTTTCTCAAGCAATAGAAAAATTAGTTTTATTCGAAGTATTATAATCTTAATAAAAATTTCCAAGTTGTAAAAAGCAATGATTCTTAAATTCATGAGCGGGGCTTGTCTTCATAAAATCTTTTATTTCGAGAGCATGAAAGGATTAAAAATCACTAAATGTAAAATTAAAATTTTAAAGAAAAATAAGCCACAATTAAACTAAATAAGTAAGTTATTATAATAAAAACGTAAACAGCATTTATGTGGAAAGAAAAAATATTGTGTTTCGTTCTCGTGCGTGAAAGAAAAAAAACTGAGAAGAAATGAAAACAGGTTTATTCGATTTGTTTTCTTAATGTAGTTTTCTTTTGAAAGGTTGTATGAATATTAAAACTGCTATAGGTTGAGATCGCTCCTCGGGGAAAATTCAAAATTGAGATTAAAGTTCCAAGAGTAGAAAGTGATTTTTTGTATTGTTCGCCTAGTATTTCAAATGAAGTTTGCCATTTCGCCAGCAATTACGTAGTGCCTTCTTTAAATTGTAAGAACAATTGGATTAACGCAATCACAATTTTTGTCTTCTTAATATGTCGTTAAGTTGTTCCGAGATTCCATGCACAACTTGATAGCATTAAAGAACGCTGCTTCTAAAATTACAAGTCCTTTTAGAATTGTATCTATAATTGGAGCGAATCTCGAGAATTTCACTACCTTAGTTGTTACAAATATTACAAGAAATTTACATTAAAATGTTTATTCGTTTTTCATGTATCCAGTTCTCCTTCCTAAAATTGTTAGGAAGCAAACTAGTGATTGTTACAATGATTTATTTCATATCTTCATCGATCACGTGTGCCTTGCGGCAGAAGTTCATTATTTAGTGTGTGACTGTATGATTTCTTTTTTTAAATTTTATTTGTGCAGCGACTGTAAAAGCTACATAAACTATTTAGTAGAAAATTTATATGCAAAAGTGAGACATTCGTTACCTTATTTCGAAAAAAATCTAGTTATATTCTTTGCAGACACGAAGAATTATTTTTATATCTGGATAATTATCTAGTTTTCTAGCAAAAGCAAGTTTTAAAAAATGCATTAATTTAATTAATTTTTGTATAATAGTTTATTGTAAAACGAAATTTACATAACTTATATCGCTGACGCCGAAGTATGCAAATTACATACGGTAGATCCAAATCCCAACGCCGATTATCCGAACTACCACAGCTATGAAATTTGAGTAGTGGTGCCACTAATTGAGTAGAACAGACACATAATACGCAATAAGATACGGAGTTGTACGAATTAAATGTTATATAAAACGTTATTGCCTCAAGAGCACTGTACAGTGCTATATTGAGCACCTCGTGTTCGACTTCATTTATTTCCAGAATGTTACAAAAATTTAAATATTTACTAAATTCTCACAATGTTACAGCATTTCCTTATGTAAACACAAACAAAGATATTGATTTTCTGATTTCAATATAGAGCAATTCCAAAACTAACATTCGGTAATTCCCAAATTATAATTTTGGAAAGTTATAATATTCAGACGAGCAATTCAATTTATTTTTCTTATATTCAAGACGAAAGAGAGAGAAATTTGTTTCTAACAGTTTCCCTCCGCACTTCGCAATTGTTCTCGAATATCCGCTCCAGTGACTGTGGATCGAAAGATCTAAGTTTAGCCGACGCATGCTCTTCATCTATGATAAACAAAAATGTGGTGTTCTCAATTCGAAAACCATAGTTTTTCTGTGTCGTTCTACACTATAGTAATAATTCCAGGTCCATGATGAATCTGTGGGCTCATAGGAAAGAAAATGGAAAAGCACCATAAATTAATTAATTTTACCGTAACGAAATTACCTAAGCTTAGAATAGATCCACAAAATTAAGGAAGACTATTTCTTTCTTAAAATATTAAGCTTCTTAATATTATTAGTATTAACTATTAATAATGTTATTGTATATTAAAAAACGATTGCCAATAATATAAATTTGATCGCGAACTCGATTCCTAAGAAAAAACCCGAACTAAGCAATCTGGTAAAATTTAGATTTTTTAATGTTTAAATGAATATTAATCTACATTAAAACTCTCAGAAATAGACATTATGTCATTGAGTTTACATCGTTCCAGGATGGCAGGGTTTGATATATAGCCAGTAGCTCCGCTGTTTGCATTTACGTTCAACAGTTGGATGTATAACTGATGGGTTTCCAACTCCATGTCGCACCCTAACAAATGCGCAGACAGGAAATTGATTAGTAATCTTAATTGCACAACGGTATATAGTTTATCTAGATCGTTGCCATTGGATTTGACGTAGACACCTGAGACTACTATACCTACAAAATAAAATTAACTTAGGTATTCCACAATAAAAATATTATTAACCGTCATACAGCAGCGGTTCATCTGGAAACAATATAATCTTATTGTTAGTATTAAACGGTTTTCTGCGTTGAAAAATATTTTACAGCTGTCTTAAATTAATCTCATCCCAGAAGGATCACTACATAATCTACCGAATTAATGCTTTTCTATCCGCAATATGAGAATAATACAAATAATGTCTTCTACCTTCCTGCACTTTCGTACACGAATTGAAAGTAATAAAAATTGTTCCGTGGCGTTTGATTCTGATACGTACAAAATAAAAAATAAAGCATGCGATTACTCTTTCGCTACTTTATAAACCTTTTTTATACCTATAATACTTAAATATTTACACGAAAAGTACTCGAGGATTACAAACTTCTATGATATTCTATCTCCATTTGTGGAGTATAGAAAAGGTAATTTCGCAGTACATATATGTTGGTTAATCTAGCTTGAAATGGCTATTGAGTTAACTCCAGTACAGTGTGCACCTGTTTACCACTTACAAAGTTCCCACCTAACTACAAATGTCTTCGACAAAATTTTTCAATGAAAGGTTTAGAATGTTTATACTATACGAAAAATATTCAAACTTAAAGCAGAATTTTGTTCAAACAATTTATGAACGATCTTAAATAATCAAATAAATAAATAAAACACCCTTTTACAGATTTCTGATAAAAACAAATTTACAGGTAAATCCTCTTGGTTGAGAATAATGTTGTTGCAATTATGAAGATTTGAGTAGATTTCTCGCAGGGAGCGCTGAAAAATGTATTTTTGACAAGGGGGCGATCATCCCAATAAGTTTGGAAACCCTTGTGCTACATGAACCTATTATGATCAAGATATTGTTAAATAACTTCTTCGTACAACAGAAAATTTAAATTTCCAAAATAAAATTATAACAATGAAACCTACAGCAGTTTTAGTTACAAAAGACTATTACAATTTTCTATAAAATTCTTCAAGTTGTCTTCCACTATAGATCGCAAACAAAAATAAATTTTAAGTTGGCATTCCTTTCAGTCTTATATTAGCATTATTAGTTGAATAATAATAAACGAATAACGCTTAAGCATTTTCAAATTGTGTATCAATTTGAGTTGTATTCTCGAATAGGTACAGAAACTTCATTCTACATAATCCCCTACAAATACATTAAAGAATCATTTATTAAAGTAAATATTATAGTATTTATATGTTGTAATGTACCGGATAACCGAGTAATGTTATTTATACACGGTTATGTTTTAAGAATTACATGTTTGCAAACTAAAGCTTCAGACAAATTAGGTTAAAATAAAATAATTTAATGTAATATTATAATAATACTCATATTTTCTATAATATTGTTGCAAAAACAATAACGGTTGTAGTGATATTGTCATATTGTGATATCCTTGGTAGTTGTTGTTACAAATCTGTTGACTATACTGCTATAATCTGACTAGAGGTTTCCAGAAACATCCATTTATTTAATATTCTATTATCAGCTTCTACATTACGTCTTCTTTCTTGTGGATTTTCATAGATAGCAACATTTCTTTCATACTCTATATTGCACGGTGTGTGAAATATTTATAATTTCTGTATAAAAGTCCCCAAAGTAGGATGGACAATACCACTGCCAAACCTCATCTGAAATCATCAAGCTTCAGTAATATTACTTGTTCTGGCATTTCCGCTTAAAATTCCTTGGTATACAGATCAAACATCAGATGGAAATGATATTGAAGCCTTTTGTTTCATTGATTCTATACGTCCTAATTTTAATTCTGTAATTGCATGAAGTGAAAAAAGTACCGTTCACGTATAAATCTTCCATTTGCACTGTTCATGTTGAATTGCATTATCGATTAAATATGTACTCGCTGGGAATCCTCCTGATATTCCCCCGAATCCGTTAGTCGATTTGTTGCTGCATTGGAAGTTCTCATATTCTACTTCTTTCATCAGTACTTTCAACATCAGTACTTGGTAGATTGCCTTGCACTGGAATATTCACAACAATTTGTGCACGTATATAGTATAACTCCCCGTAGTTGTGCTAGCAAGGTATTTCTAAATATCACACAAGAATAGTCAAATATTCTTTATTTTAATTGATATGCTTTTATTTTTGAAATTTTATTTTCACGGTAGACCGTTCGTCGCCCACTGGGCCTGGTCCCGAATTACTAATTGCCTTCAGTAGCTAATGATGACAGTGTTCGACTATAAATCAAAAGATGCTGAATCTCGATAGCTGGAGGACTTATTTTTTAACGAATATTTAATGAAAAATTACTTTTATAAATGTTAAACGCATTCAAATAAAACGGTTTTTAAAAATGTTCAATTAAATACAGTACACACACATTTATGTTGTTTTTAAGATTGCATTCTAGAATCTATGTTAAGTTTAAATTAAATTGCGCTAAAGCTTCTACTAAGATTTAAACCAATTAATTAAATTATGCTAAATTTTAAAACTGTGAATTGATAAATACGACCAGTGCATATTATGAACAAAGGATCATTCAGATGGCAGCAAAAAGTCTTCGCCACGCTACGACTTAATAATTAGCTATCGACAACTTAATGCAACGCAATAAAAAAAATTACAATTGTTGAAAACTCGTAACTACCTACTTAAAAAGAAACTATTTTCTTATTTCAAAATAAAAGTATAAGGGCGGCCTCCTTGGTAATATCAAACGGTACGAAAGTGGAAAGTGCCAAGCGTTTCCTTGGGACAAGAAAACGATGATGTTGGATAGAAGACATCTGCTACCCTACCTACGTATAGCGAATTTAACCATTAGGATTACTCCCTTTGTCTTAGTAACCCTTGCTATCATTATCTCGAATTCCTTGTTCTCCTCCATTGAAATTACCGTTACTTATATAAAATAATAAAGAATGTTTGGAACATTTAAGATACTTTACGTAGTCACTTAGGGTAATTCTGAACAAACACCTGATAATTATTGATAAAACGACGAAACTTAGCAAAATGTTAAACTTACAACAAAAATTTGTATATTCAGTCTTTCTTTTCTAGTATACACATTTTTAAATGAAATTCACGCAGAGAAATCAACAACGGAAAATCAAAAGTAAACACGCGATAACTGTGTAGAATACTAATAAGGTAAGAAACGACTCTTAGGTTTGTTACCATTACAAAGATAATTAACGTCAAAATTTGCATTTCAGTGGGTGGTTAACTTCATGCAACTACAACCGTGCATTTGTAATTTATTATTGAGTTTCATTATTAATAGACAATGTAAGTGACGTTTATAAACGCCCTTATAATCTGCAATAACATTATCATATTAGTTATAAAAGTGTAGTATAGACAATCTCTTTGAAAATGAATGCAAAATTTAATTAAGAGCAATTTTTAAAATGCCGAACATATTTGCTGCTGTAGCGAAAATTACTTAAGTGATATTTTAAATGTTTTTAACGTAAACCGTGGTTAAAAGAAATTAATTATTCTAATTTTAGGT
Organism: Cantharis rufa; assembly: GCA_947369205.1. NCBI lineage: Eukaryota > Metazoa > Arthropoda > Insecta > Coleoptera > Cantharidae > Cantharis > Cantharis rufa. The sequence goes on from OX376303.1 coordinate 37,833,837, forward strand.
TACTTAAATTGGAAACTTAATTAAAATAAAATTAAAAATTAACTGTCTGATAAACAATAAAAATAAAACGATAACGATCGTCTGTTTCACGAAATGATATGTTTAAAAAATATCTGTAGCTTTCCACTAATTTAATTATTGGAATTAAATGCAGTTAATGTTTTACTTTATTTAAGATTTCCTCGTATCAATAAACATATTCCTAAAAGCTTCCGAGAGTAAACTTTTAAATTTTATTTTCCACTTGGCCAGCGAATTTTTAAATTTGATTCTAATAAGTTAACATTTCGTGCAATATTTTAAACTGGAAACATCGACATAATAAGCTTTGAAAATAATGTAAGCTTATTTATTATATATAAATTTTATAATTTATTGTCAATACAGAGTTTATTTAATTACTTTATTTAAAAGAAGTAGAAGTCGTCTCTATAATGGCCCTTTTTTTAAATTAAGCATTAATCTTTTAACACAACCACTTGGTACTTCTTAAGAAAGCTATGCCTTCTACTTGAGAGAAGTACTTCTTTTTAACTCACTTTAGAGTTAAAAGTTAAAATCATTAAAGGGTGAATATAATTGAAAATTACTCACAATGGATTCTCTTTTGGCTTAAATGTCAGTTCAACTTTCTTAGCTTATAACAGAGAAACTTCTTATTCTACTATAATTATCAATCTTAGTAATTTTAGGTTGAACATTTTACAAATGATTTTATTTTCCATATCACCCCATATCAGTTTTTCTCCTAACCAGATGCAAATTATAGCGGTCACAATATGTTTCTCTTCGGTAGTACGCTGGTCACGAAAAGTTAAAGATTTAACCCCAGGATTTTCTCTGGGTAATGCAAACAGAACACAACAAGATACTGCTGCCCACTCCTAATTGTACTATTGGCTATTATTAAATTTGTTTAAGTTTAATTAGAAACAACAAATTTTTAATTCTTCATTAAATTAAACATCAGTATCGTTTTAACGAAATTTTGGATGAAAACAGTTCCTAAAGTCAAAATCGATTGAATACTTGCATTACGGAACCATTAAAATGATTTATGGTAAGCCTGATTTTTCAATACTTTTGACGTTATAATAAAAATGTCTAATGAATCAATCGTTCACGGCAAAATAAGAAAATTTTAACAGTTTATAAAATTATTAAATTTATCACCTAAAAAAAGTATTAAAATTAATCACGTTGGCTTACATTTTTAAATGAATTTATGCATTTAGAATAAAAATTCGGTAGGTATCACCTCAGTTTTGTAATTATGCGACTTTGCGTTTCAAGGCGTTTCGAGGCGATTAATTCGAATGTTCGAATGATTGCATATTGTTACAAAACAACCTGGACAACCTGCACAAATAGTGCCAATTAAATAATCTTCATCTTAATTTTAATAAATGTTATACTATCTCGTTTCAAAAAAAAAAACTCTTCTTCCTTTGCCTATTGTCTCAACGATAACGCACTCCAACGTGTTACCGTAATTAATGATCTCGGTGTTCGATTGGATGTTGGTTTAACATTCAGAAATCACATATCAATCATCTGTTCCTCTGCTTTCCGTACATTGGGTCTTATTCGCCGACAGTCAGTTTATTTTTCGCCTATTACAGTAAAAAATACTATATTTCCCCCTGGTCCGCTCCCGATTGGAGTACGCCTGTAGTGTCTGGTCGTCTGACTATCAAGTCCAAATCAATCAACTAGAACGTGTACAACACAAATTCTTCAAATATCTTCACTACAAGTTAGGACTTGCAAAAGAAGACTTCTCTGATGAGACCTACCTGAAGTTCTGTAATACAAGTTCACTGGAGTTAAGACGAACCGTTTTTGATCTCTGCTTTGTGCATGGTGTTTTCAGCGGAAGAATTAATTGCAACGCCGTTTGCTACAGTAATTTTTAAATATTATCGTTGCCAAGACGTCAGCTGATCGGGCGCAGGTGCAGAGGCTATGCGATGTGATCAGTTGACAGCTTGGCAACAAATATTTTCAAACCACTTTAAAGAATTATAATAAATTAATGGTACATTTCTCACAATGTTTTCCGATTGAATTTGATAGTAAATTTTCCGTGCTATAAATTGGTCGTTGTATTTTTTTGGATTGAGTGAGTAACTTGGTAGAAATGGAGATTGAAAGTAAATCTTCGATAGTTTATTATTAATTACAAATCAGGCTGGAAAAATTAAGTTGATACATTTTAATATGTTCATAAGGGAACCTTTAGCTATTGATTGGTATAACTTTCATACCCTGAAGCGCAACTTCATGGTTAACCCTATATTCAAAGTCCGCTTTGACTGGACTATTAATAACAACTATATTTTATCAAACGTAATTATGTATTCACATGTTCTGGATAATAAATACAAAAAGGGAATAGTAAGCTAGACTAAGGTTGCAATGCTATGATTGTTTTCCTTCTTGGATGTCATGATGAACTTCATCCTGAATGGAAGAGTTTAGGATGTCTGGAAGGTCATTGTGCATCGAGTTATCTTGTGGAATATTGGTTGAATATATGCCAGTCTCGTCTAGTGACGTGTTTCTCTTGTGAGATCTGATTTGGTCTGCGTGTCTGTGTTGAGTTTTGCCATCGGTATTACAATGATAGTGAATAATACCTCTTTGTGATGCTATGGTTCCATATGACCATTTGCTTGAGGAATTGTTATAATTTCTTATTTTCACTTTATTTTTATTTAAAAGATAGTAGAGAGAATGCATCTTCGATTTAGGATGACTTTTTGGTAGTATAATGTAACCTAAGGAATGAACGTAACTGATTATATGTATTTTGCGGTTTTGGACTTTTTGCAATTGCTTCTATTTTATTTAATAATTTGCGTAGTTCCTCCTAGTCAATCTCATGCCTGAAATAATTTATGCCTTGAACAATCTGCACTTCTTCTTGTTCAGATGTAGTTTATGTACATCATTTTCTTAAGCCGCTGCAGTAGTTATACCTATCAGTGTACTTCCTTGAATAGCGAAACCATAAAAAGCATACTACTCCTTCGAGATCTTGTAAGATTTGTTCCATGAAGCGCCGCCATGCTTTTGGTGCTGTTTTAAGTCCGAACATAAGTAAGCCTCTTCACCTTGTTGTAATTACTACTTGGAGAAGCGCGGTTTCTTCATGAACCTGCACGTGCAGATATGCGTTTCAAATATCCACATTACAGAAGTACTTTCCACCGCCCATCTTCCTAAAGATACCTTCAATCCTAGAAATTGAATAGTTATCATCGGCTACATAATATGAATGCAAAATTCACCGTATTTAATGAAGGCTGTAAGTTTGTAGATAATCAGGTATGTAATAATAACAATTATATCAAAGTCATTATTTGTTCATATATTCTGGATAACTGTAAATACAAAAAGTGAAAAGTGGGTCGCGAGAGTCTTAAGTTTTTAAGTCTTTATCGGATGACTAGCAGAAGTTTTACTTGGAAAATAATAAACACACAAGCAATATTACTTTTCCTTCTTTTCTGAAGAAACAATTTTGTTTCTATAGAGCAATTTAATAATTTCAATCAAGTTTTAAGTTAATTTGAAGCTGTAAAGCAATTATTGGTGAAAGTAAAAATTGATTAGTTCATACTTCAAATTTGCTTACCGGCAAATAGTATTATTTGTAAAAACAAGTTTATATATTGCGTCATAAACCTTTGATGTGAATCTGTTCCTAGTGGACTTCCATCAGATAGCAAGTTAATTTAATAACTTGCAGGCAAAGTATTTTAATTAATTAATTGGTTGTGTAGCAGGTATAGCTTTAAATTATGTGGGCTCACAGTACAAAGCCAAAAAAGCAGAATAATGTAATTTAAATCAAAATTGGTGGTTAAACATTAAAATCAAATTATTAGAAACGAAATGATTTTCGACTATACATACGTCAGTATACACTTAATCGAATTTTTATATTATAATAATTATGTAAAAGTTAGAAGCTTTCCAAAAAATGCTAATTAAGTGCATACTAAAAGTTTCAGGATTATTTAAGTTCGGTAATGTAAGTGTTTTCCAAGTAGCGAGGTCCAGAACTGAGGAAAATACTAAACAGTGGAATAATGGGGTATACACCATCTGTTTCTTGGTCAAAGGTTAAGTGGATACTCGAGTCCATCCAAGTTCAAAGTATTTATTTTCGTATGTTTTAAGCAAACAGATATTTTAACAAATGATTATGTTAAAAGCTCAACTTTTGTAATATTACTTTAGTAACTTCCATTAAAATGCAAGCCATAATTACAAAAACTTTAATGGACATATTAGTACATAAATATAATAAGATGCTTCCAGTAAAGCAAAGAAAAAAGTATTTATTTCGAATATGAAAGTTTAACGAGTTTAGAAGTTAGTAATTTGTTGAGCTCTTGGTGCTTCTTTACTATAAGTTTTAAATTCCGGTACCTACATATATATAAAAAGTATAACCTTTTACCTTTTTAAAACTAGAAGTTTGGTAATTAATAATTAATCAACAACGTCGAATTTCGTGCAATATTCAGCAATTTGATAAAAAAATAATTTAAAAATGAATTAACTGCGAAATGCCAAAATCAAATTCAAAGGTTTCAAATGGCTAAATTTTTAATTTGTAATCTACAACATTCAACTATGTTGTGTCTTATAATTATAGCGTTTTTAATTTTTATGTTATGATATTTTCTCAGATTTGAACAGAAATTCACCCATTATTATTAAATATTTCAACCATTTCAACCTACGATTGCTCTGCTTTTTGGGAGTTGTGGTCACATTTATGATGTTGACGCCAAGAAATAACAAAATCTTTTTGAACGTAACCTGAACAATAGGATCCCAACGTTGGACTCGAAGCTCGCTGACTCGACCAAAAGCCAAGTAGATGGTGGATGTAAGATTTGAATTCATAATTTGGTATTGAAAGTCTGGAAGAACTGAAGAACTGGTTTAGTGCTAGTCTTAAAAGAATAAGAGATCTAGGCCACCTTTTAAATTCCAAGTCCCATTTTGATTGTGCGGTTTTATTGAATACTTGTTTTTGATTGTCTAGTTTAATGAAAACTTTTTAAATTTAATTTAGTTAAAATTAATTATAAACTTCCGCCTTACGGTTTTTGATTGACATAATCAATTATTGATTACATCAATACTTTTTTGATTATATACTAATTTTTGATTACTTGATTAGAACAATGGATATAATTTGATGTCATATATTATGTGTGCATTATGCTCCTCAAAACCCAACCAACTATTGATTTTTTCACCTTACAAATATACCATATTATATTCAACCACCCTTAAAAAATCCTTAATGGTCTGTAATGTTTAAGAAATATTTTTTTCCACCAAGTACAATATTTCAACATGAATTTAAAGAAAAACATCATTTCCGTCGAATAGAATTATTATTATTATAATGAGTTGTGGTTTCATGCCCACTTGCACTGAAGCTCGAGGCTTATTGCACCTCTTTGTCGAATACAAAAAAATTGCGAATTTTTTACGAAAATAAAATATTTTTGAAAAATTTTGTTCTCATCTTGACTTTTTATCAGTAAATTAATCTGATTTTTTGCATTCGAGACTATTATCATTGGATTCCTGGGAAATTTTTACCCCAAAAAACATTGGCTATAGCATATTTAGACTATTTATACGAGTTATAGTACCATGAAAATGCAAAATCCCACACCAAAGTGTGGTTTGCATGTATCCTCAATCAAAGTGTGGTTACTACGGGTCTAGGACAAATGGACGCGGCCGAAAGGACGCGACCAAAAAGACGAGAGCGTTAGGACGCGGACCCAAAAAGGCGCAGATCCAAAAGAGCGTAGACCCAAAAGGACACAGACCCAAATGGACGCGGCCAGAATAATAGTCTTTAGGGGAAAGTTTTTTTTTTTTAGTTTTTTTTTCTTATTTTCTGATTATTATCTAATTATTTTCTTATTATATTTTCCAACTTATATCTTTACATAATACCTCACCGTCTTACATAAAACATCTGAAGATATTGCTTTGAAATTTAGTAGTAGTATTTTTGGAGTAGTAGTAGTATTTTATTTTTTCAACTAATAAAACACTTTATTAAAACTGAAATTCTAGTTTAAAATTAGTAAAAGTATTAAAAGTAGTAGTATTTTATAATTGTAAGGTATAACTATTATTAATTTACAAAAACTGAAGGGGAAATTAACTAGTCATTTTTTTAGGTTCTATATTTCTTATTCTAATTCTATAGTCTAAAGTTCTAATTCTATTCTTCTAGAATAGAATATGAATCTGTACCCCCCCCATCATCCTACTAATCTAGTTATTATTTCCCAATGAGAAGCCAGCTGGAATCGGGTTTAAAGAATTATCAGTGTAGTATATTAACGTTAAAAGTTTTGATTTCAAACTTTGAAATGAAATGAAAACAATAAATTTTTAAGTAAAAAATTGTCATGACTCTCCTTTCCCCGAAAAAGAAAAAATAAGATGTCAGCTACCCTCCTCCCCTTCTCTTAAAGGCTATTATTATAATTGCGTCATTTCAGGTCTGCGCCTATATGGGCGCGTCTTTTTTGGGTCTGCGCCTATATGGCCGCGTCTTTTTGGATCTGCGTCCTTATGGCCCGCGTCCATTTGGGTCTGCGTCCTAACGCTCGCGTCCTTTTGGCCGCTTCCATTTGTCCGGCTCCCTGGTTACCACGGGTTTATTTTCCTGTTCTATAAAATGTCTGATCTGCCTACCATGCATCTTTGCGATTCTGACCTACCTTGACACTGACTTATATGTATTACATATAAAAAGAGATAACATGCATAATTTATTAATACTGGTTAATGAAAAATTGAAAACATGTAATATAATATTTCAGGTACGTCTCTTACAAGCAGGTCTATGCAATACTATCAGGAACAGCAAAATGTTAAATGAATGTTATGTAATCGACTATTTTCGTATTTTAATAGTACATCCAACCTTACATCAACCTTCAAAATCATCAAGAATTAAGATGAACTAGCTAAAAATAATAATAATAATAATAACAGTTCGTAGGGCATAATATGTATTTCGGGTTTATTACCGTTTTCTCTGGTCAAAAACGCTTCGCACCCGATTGCTCCTTGTTCAAAATGAAAACAGTGGGGTGAGCAAAGAACAATATTATTAGTGAGTGCTGTACCTGGTTCAACACAAGTGATATTGCAAGTGCAATGTTAAATTTCACCCTCTTGAGGGAGTATTTAATTTTTTTTAAATTTATAGCATTTCAAAATGTTATCAAATTTGCCTTAGTTAAATGCAATACAGATCCATACACTACAGTCTCATTTTTAATTTACGGCATATACATAGATATTGCAAATCTAGTCAAAGTTGAAAATATGCTAACTTCGCCCCTCTCCAATAATTTAAATAATTCCAACAATAAAACATGTTTCAGACAAAAATTACATCGTTGACGCATATATTTTATCTGCAAGCAGTTTTGCAATAATAATAATCTAACAAAAGATCAAAAATAATTTAATGATTTTGTTAGATAGTCTAGCAGTGTGGCTGTACAATTACGCTACTAACTGTGTGCAATAAGTCAAGAGGGTGCTGCTTAATTGTTGTTCTTTTTCCATTATCCTAATCAGTATAAAAAATGTTGCTACTTTATAATTTAGTAGTTTTTGCAACGTGAAAAAACGCGCTTTGTACGCTATTCGAAAAATAGGAAACTAATAATCTGAAAACTTAAAAAAAAAACGCTAATATACTGTAGATATAACTCATTTATTTTTTATTATAATACTTGAAAAAATATGGAAACGTTCTACGAAATAAAATTTCATTTCAGATTTTGAAACAGCATGGCCCTAATATTTAATGAAGATTTGTTTCCAGGAAAAACATTTAATACAAATGTAGCTTTAGATTCAACATGCAATTTTGGTATTTGAATTTGTATACCAGCATGTAAACATTAAATTTTTGTGGAATGTGGCTGGAATGTAATAAGCAAAGTACTATGTGAATTTGTGAACAAAGAGAATAATAACTAGACGACTCTTAACTAAGCGAAAATTAGTCGAGTCTACTCGAAAATGTTTAATTGTCTAAGTGTATTTCAAAAACTAACCGTTTAAAAAAGATTGTATAAGAGTAACAAGTAAAGAAAAAAAAACAATATAATATAATAAATAGAGTAAGTTTTGAAAGTACAATTTTGTCGGTTGATTAGAAAATATAATTATAAAGTAAAATGTAGGTAATAATAATACATTACGATTAAAGCAAAGTACTAATTTTACGTATCTCGACAAGCACAAAAAGCGTATGGTAATGACGGCGTAAACCTAATATGTATTGCATTATGCTAAATAATATAAAACGATAAATTTTATAACCCAATTTTCTAAAAGTAATATTAAACTTTTTATAAACTACATACTAACACTGTTTTCGACAGAATATCTTATTTGTAATCTGAGACAATGCGTATATAAATATTTTAAAATGCATCCCAATTTGAAAATGCAAAGTAAATTGAAAATTTCAAAATATTAAAAACACGAGCGTTTTAGTTTACTAATAGAAGGATTAACTACCTATAATTTTCAAATATTTTCTTTGTACTTGTACTTTTCAATATCTTACCTTTATTACATTTTTAAAAAGAATAAAAAAAGTTGTAAAGAAATTATTATAAAAAGTTGAATAAAATAATATTAGAGGTATTGCAGCAAGAATTAGTACAATAATTATAATAATTATAAAAAATTCAAATATTACATACGATAAAAAAAGCAAAATGTCAGTCATTCCACGTTATACGGTACAAAATTTTAAAGTTTGACCTCGGTGATTTTCCTATAATTATTTTACATGCCCTATATAACAAATCAAATAAACACAACATAATAATATTTTTCTTTAACATCGTTCGTTTGGAAGTTACAATGACTTGAAGTTTGATAAAATGAACAGAAAATCGAAAATATGCTCCACTTAAATAAAATATATCTCCGGTTCTATTTATCCTGGAGACTTTATGAAAAAATCATTTCGAAGCAATATTATGAGGTTTCCGTTGCATATTTATTAATTTGACAACACTAAAAAATTCTAATTTTTTCAATACAATATTCTATTCTTTGTGCAGAACCGTGTTGGAAAATCCAAGACTTGTCACTGAACATGATGTTATTAACAGGTCATCTAGCATTGGTTGATAGACTCGAGACGATGTTTTAACACCTTTTTCATAACAATTATATAAAAAAATTATTAAAAAATATTCTACTTTTTTATACTCCGTATTATAAAGTAAAAAACACATACTATTATTATATTTATTATGGCTGCTACATTGTAACTGAAAATTATGTTAGCAAACAGAATAATAAAGTAAAGGTGTGGTATAATAATAAATAGTGGTAAGTATCGTTAAATACAATTCCACAAAAAATAATATGCTAGTGATAATTATGTACATAATAATATAACATATAGATACTAGTAAAAACAATATGCTATATTATAGTTATCGATCGGCCAATATTTCCGAGACTATCACTGTCCTAGTTCTAAAGTTGGGACTTGAAAAAATGTAATTTTGAGTAATAGAGCTTTAAAGATTGTTCTGAAAACGAATATTTCTATTTCTTGGTGATGTAATAATAGGTTATGGTGTGCAATTTGGTACAAGTACATTTTTTAGATGTCTACATGTGGAATCAGTAATATAAGCCCAATTATTATGCAAGATTTAACAGAACTAAACAAAACGTTAAAATAATAAATTTTAACAGTAAAGTAAAGAAATACAATACGTAGAAAAATCGTTACTATAAAAACCAAAAAGACATTAATTATCACTTGACAGGATTAAAAATATTTAAAAATGAAATATTTCCGTAAAAAGATTAAACATTAAAAAATAATGAGTAATACGATATAAGGCCTTATTTCACGGTTCTTGCCGATCGTCAGTCGTACCTAACTCTAAATTAATTGAAAAAATATAAAAATCAAGAAAATATTTAAACCAAATTTAACAAATAATGACTAAAATTTAAAAAATGAAGAAATGACTTACCAAAATAACCAAAAATAAAATTAAGCAAAGCCACGTGTTAACATGAATTTTTGAAGTTGGAATAATAACCAAATATTCTAAAAACAGTACTACTGCTATGTTGAAATCAAAAGAGGCACTGCCCCTATGTTTGATTTCTAAAATTTGAAAAAATTCAAATTTACCACTTTTAACCGTAAGGCGTAAAACTAGAAAATAAACTCAAAAAGAATTTCAAGTAGATTTTGTGGTATATTAGTATGTATTTGTAAAATGCATTTTTCCCAATTATTATGTATAGATTTACCACTTTTAACCGTAAGGCGTAAAACTAGAAAATAAACTCAAAAAGAATTTCAAGTAGATTTTGTGGTATATTAGTATGTATTTGTAAAATGCATTTTTCCCAATTATTATGTATTATAGATCTTAAAACTAATGTGTTGTAGAATGTCTATGTTTAGTACTAATGCCAGTAACAATGTAAATATCCACCTGTATATAGTATTTTTATATAATGTTTCTTTTGAACACTTCAAAGTATACAAAGATTTTAAACAAAATGTTCCAAAGCGATCAAGCAATAATAATTAATTGTTCGAAATTATAGTAACATAAAACAGGATAAACGGACCAGTAAAGTTTGGACAATAATTTAAACAGCGAATAATTTAATTCCGAGCTTCGGTATGCAGATAGAGTCAAAACACATTGTAACAGTAACAATAGGCTCCCTGATGTCAGTGAGCATAGAAAGGGCAGCCACGAGATTAAATAATAGCAGCCAGGGTATTATATTCAGTGACCGCATCCTTCAGAAAGCAAGGAGATATCTTGCTAAATAAAATATAATGTCAGATTGCTTTAAAGTAATAAAATTATCTGTCAATTTGATTTTTATCAAATATAGATAATAATTATTGTTTACTTGGATTTATTCAATTTATCCCAAATGTTATTGAAAATATGATATCTGTACACGGATTTTTAAATTGAAAATGTTAAAAATCCAGATAGCCCACTAATGAAGTCTATTCGCGTGGACCATGTGTTAACCCTAAAATCCTCGCATTGATCAAGGCATTTCCCAACGCTAATGCGGTGCTTCACATTCGCGTGCAGTAGTATGATAACACGCAGTGTCTTTGTTAACGGCGAACCATGTTTCAGTTTCACGCGGTTTATTGCTAAACCACAAAGACCTCTGGATTTGCACCGGCTAGCGGTAGGTGTGCTCCTGCCGTACTGATAAGCCTGATTTAATTTTGTGGCGATTGCCCCTGGACATTGGAGCTCGATCTTGTTTAGTGGTGTTGTTTGTTACCTATCCTCATCGTCCCCATTGTATTATTTTCACACACGGTCAGTTCAAATTGGTATTTTTGATGATTTTTAACACTAAATGTAGATAAAACCGTAATACGCCACGAAAAATGTTATTAAAAACGAAATGAAATCCAAATTCTTTCTTAATATTAAAAAAAATTAAAATAAAACAATGCATACTAAATAAATTGTAAAAGGCAAGTAACAAAATATATGTCTCTTCTGCGACAACATTATTTGGCTTCGAAAGTAATTTTCGTCAAAGTTAAATTAATGTTGATCCCAATTCGTTCATTTCGCAGCCCTCCGAATTTCTAATGCCTTGTTTTACAAATACTTGAACTCACTACCGTGTTTGCTTAGAGTTGAAGCTTGAAACTAGTTGACATTGCAATAGATGCATTAGTTTCCTCTTCGTCGACTTCAGAAGTTATAGCATATTCTGAATCACTGACCGTATCGTTCTTGGCACGCCCATCCACTTAAGATTTGACCCTAAGTTCCTATCCAACTTGAACTTCTTATTCCTCTCAGAATATTTCTTTGGAAAATTACCCAATAATAAAAACGATAGAAATGAAGTTTGCATTCGTAGATTTTCTGAATGACCCACAACTACAACAGAGGCACTTTAAATTTCCAATGAAAATGCTACTATAACAATGATAGAAATTTAAATTCCCACTTTGATTTATCCACTTTAAGTTATTAAAATAGATAAGCGACTTTAATTATCGATTCATAATATTGTAAAAGTTTAAAGCAATAAATACTAAAATATTGAAATAAACTTTGCAAACTTTACTAAGTTGGTTATACATAATCAATAATCCAGAGTGGTTTGATTTTGCGAAACTTCACTTTAAAATTAGGTATACCTCTAGTGCCGCAATAAATAAATAATTTCTTGATAACGAAAACACAAACATGCAGTTGTTTCGTATAAAATGCAATTATTTTCTAAAATATAAACAATAACGTCCATTTGCGGTGTTGAATATTTATAGATGATATATTTTAAATTGGATTAACACAGCGGAACTAATGAAACGTCCCAGCACACCCTGTATTTAGCTTTTTTAGGGATAAGTAAAGACTGCAATATTCAAATTAATGTTACAAATTACGTGACTATATCTATATATCTGCATATATGTAATGGTATTAACAGAAATAATGCTACTTTAATACGCAAAAAATGCAGTCATGTTCCGTAATACCGTTCACTCAACGCAAATTACTTTAATAAAAACGAATTGTCCTCTAAATATACGGCAAAAGTAAAAGGATTATGTGGACTAAACCAACTACAACCCATATTACATTATACTCTATTCGAAACCAAAAACTCGAAAAAAATTATTCAAAACGCGATTGCGTAATATAACGAGGTTTTAACAAGGTATTAAATGATATAGGTATCACAAGAAGTAATGTTGCTACCATTTCATTCATTCGTCAGGTCAAGCAATTTCTAAAAATCAGAAAATTCTTGTGCTATATGCACGATATGATAAATCATACGTTGCACGGTGGAGTATTCAACCTAAAAATCCGGACAAAAATGTAAAATAAAAATTTTAACGAAAGACACTCATATATCATTTTTTGCACACCTCATAAATCAAGCTAACTTAAACCGGCTTCAAAAAAGGCTTGGGAACCGCGCTGGAGGCGCATAGATAGTTGAAATCTAGTTGATGTTAAATGCACACGTCTTTATTCTCGATACACCTTCAATTACAATAACTGTGCAGTTTGTGTTTTGAGCTGTTGGTAGTGATTTTTGAAAAATATTTCAATGGATACTGAAGATCAAGGTATGTACTTAATTTTGATATCACAATATGTTTGTTTTTCTTGATATTTAGTATATTTTTGAGATGAAAATGGCTTATACTAAAATATTAATATTTTTGATTAAATAATTTAGAAAAAAGGTGTTTTTGTACTACTTCCGGGCATGATCGGGCTAAGATTTTTTTTTTATAGTTAACTGTACACCTTATTAATGCTAACCAATCAAAAATATCTCACCCATCTACCCACCTTTTAAAAAAAAGGCAGTTTATATTTTATTGGTATTTTATCATAATTTAACACATTTACTTTATAGGCTGTTTTTTATTTTAGGTTCCGACCCAAATTACTTCCAAATGTCTAGAAGATCATTGTACATGATTTTCAAGAACAGCAATAAACGAAAACTGGATGAAAAACTATTAGAAATGGATTTTATTTTTTTTTTATTTTGATTTCATCCCTTCGAAAATAACCACAATACATCGATAATAATTTTTTTATTATTTTTCCATAAGTTTGTAAGTCAAATTCTCGACATATAAAAAATTTCAAAAGTTTATTCTGTTATTTTGATTTGCACCCCCCAGAAAACCACCCTATTTATCAATGTAATTTTTTTCATTATTTTTCCACGAATTCTTAGGTCAAATTCTCAACATATCGAAAGTTTTATAACTTTATTCTGTTATTTTGCTTTGCACCCCCAGAAAACCACCCTATTTATCAATATATTTTTTTTTGATTATTTTTTCTAAAATTCCAAGCATATTTTGAACTCATTTGGTGTGTTTCAGAGTTTTGTCCCGTTTTTAGTGTCAAATACCCCACTGTGCGTTGGTTAATCTAAAAAAAATTCCAATTCGAGTTACTGGTGATTAAACTACAATAGTCGTAAACCGTATTATCGTAATATATTCAAGAATTCTGTGTATAACAAAATTACAATAGTTTTTTAGTAAAGAGTTTCTTCAAACTCAAGACATAATAATATGTAAAATTTCTTCTAAGGCAGGTACAATTTATTAAAAATTGATTATACAGTAATTTAGGTACTACACAAAGCTTCGAACTGGACTACGCCCGATTCAAATGTGCCTGTATTGAGATGTCGTATCCGAAATCGCAGGGTTTAAATTCTCAAGTTTATCAAAATTCACTTGCGATATAAAATATATAATATAATATCTGAATTGCCATATTGCACTGAAGTCAAAGTACGCCATCAGTATTGTATATGTACCTATATATCAAAAATGTTAATACTTTTTGATATTAAAAGTTAATTAACGGCATTTGGAGTTGAAAATAATATTAAGACGTTTCATTAATAAGTCATCGACTTCGGCCAGGTTTAATTGCAAAACGCACTAAAAATAAGATTATTAAATGTTTTTTATCAACATTTCTTCCATAACTTGATTTTTGCGAATCTAAAGAAGTGTGACATTAGTTACGCCAAGCAGATAAAATAAAAAGATGAAAAATGTATTTTGTTTTTTGTTGGAATTATTGCATATAGCATCCACGCATCAATGTCGAGATATATTTGCAATGAATTTAAAGAAAGAGCATTTAACTAATTACGACTTGAAAAGCAATTAACTTGATTAGATCGATTAGGTTTCAATTTGCTTATTGAAATAGTAATTTACATAAGAGAATTCAATAGGTGCATTTGATGTAGTGCAGATCAAAAATCATTCATTTTCAAAGCGTGGCTAATAAAAATAAAAGGAATAGAATTTTTATGTGCAAATTTAAAATTGTACAGAAAAATTTAGTCTGCAACCGATAAATATTAAATGGCGCTTAAAAATCAAAACATAAATCAATGTAAAATTCAGCATTGATTGCACCGACGATGTTCATGTTTACACCATGTGTACCTCGATTGATCAGTGTTCAATTTACTAAATACAATTTCACCTTTGTATAATAAGCCAGTCTGTAAAATTATGAATCGATTGTACGTTAAAATTTATTAGAAGATTTCTTACTTAAGAAAATTTATAATAAAAAATTTGGTTTTTGAATCTTATTAAGTATAATGTTAATTTAATCCTATTCGGTTAAAGCTTTAAATCTTCAACTCTAATTTTGAATTAAAAGTTCAATCGACCTAAAAATTAATAATCTTAGCAATGGCTTACAAAGTGATTAATGATACGAACAGAAAACTTTTTAATGTATTGTTGAGGAATTTAATCACAACAAGAATTAAAACCGAATTGTCTTGATTAATGTATCTTCTTGATAGCTGCAATTTTTTAATTTCTTGAAAGTTTAAACCCTTCATCAATTTTCCAAATTTACAAACGAGCAATAAAAGTGAAATAGGTAAGTAAATAACTAAGGAAAAAGTAATTCTCTTGATAATTTATTTATTTATTATTAAAATAGCAATATGATAGCATTAACGTAAAAAACTAACATTAAGCAATTGTTGGGTAAATATAAAAAAAATTCAATATTCAATTAAGCCTGCATAGATACAAATCCCAAAGCGAATTATCAACGCAATAAGAAAAAGAACGGCCCGGGGAAAATCTAATTGTGTGACAAAGTGCACTATGAGCTTTGCTAAGCCCAGATGCTGCAGCCAAGACAATATAGCGGTCAAAAGGTCAAGAATATCGTAGGTAACCAAAAGCAGATATCGATTACAAATTTCCACGTTTTCCCCGACACCAGCGCTGCTCGGTGGAAAATGAAATAACAAAGTCTTCTCAAGCTACACACCATTGCCATCTGTGTGCGTTTAGTTCTACCTAATATCACTAAAAGTTCGCAGATTTCTGTAATAAGATGAAATCTGTTGTCTGGTCCATAATTATTATGTGCAATTCCAACAAAAACGACATTTAGGTAACAAAATACTAATAAACTACATAAATAATTAAAATACATACTGTTTAGTATTGGATTAGTTCTATAATATACACTTCCACTTGTAAAATATGTTTTTTTTCAATTTGTATTGATGAGCCCAATATTGAAATATTAACAATTATTTTAGGAATGGCAATAGCGTAAATTACCTAAAAATGTGAGAAGCTTCGATATAAACACTGCAAGAGAACTAGAAAAACGATATCGCAATAGGATTCACACAAGTGAAACTGTTCAATGGTTAGCTTAGTATTAAAAATTCTATTCTCTATCAGAAATGAATCATAAGAAAAGGATTCAACTAATATCAAAAGATATTTGTTTATTAATTCGGTTAATTCATACGTTCTTAGGTAAGTTATATTAACTTACTCCTTGCAGCAGAGGTCCTTAGCAGATTTCCGAGTCAATCTTTGTCAATTCACCTCCTAGAACAAAATATAAATTCAAAAATAAATTCTATTTAAAGTATTTATAACATTTACTCTAAATTCAACTACATAGTTTATTACCAAGAATTTGCAGACTAAAAAATTCGCACTTCATGTTATTTACAAGCATAGAAAGTGAGTTTTGGCAAATTTTACATCGACTTAAAACGGACTTAAATAACTAAATACAAAACAAATTCAATAGTGACAATAGTATTAGACAATCTAATATAGAAGAAAATAAAAAAATTGAAGAGGTTCATGTTTATGAGACAATGATGCCAAAAATTAAGTATATTATAAGGATTTAGCACAGCCTAAAATCATAAGAACTGCATATTTTAAGTACATATTAGTAATAAAAAGAATCTGCGTCCAAAACAGATGTTGGCAATAATAAAATAATGTTTTAACCCTTCTAGATTAATACGAAAACCCTCTGAAAATACCGATTTTTATTTTAAATTACACCCAAAGAAAATTAGTTTTAAGTTTTCATTGCAGACTTCTCTTCCTATTTGTTTGATGCAAATGTGGTCTAGAGCTGAATGAAGCTAGCCTTAATTATCTGTAAAATCCCCTGGAGAACCACCTTGAAATGTTAAAGCAAATAAAGTTTTAAGTAAAACTAACTTTTTTGATATAAACTCGGTAGAATGATACAAATATTTTTGGTAAAAATGATATGCAATTTTTAAACAACTTTTAGCGATTACTTTCATTCATTCATTCAGTTTATGAAAGAAACTATTTACAAAATGCTACAATTTACAATTTTTACCAAAACGACATATCTATTAATTAATTTATAATAATTTGTGCACATATTTATTCACTTTACACCTGACATACGTCGAAATAGGGCTATTTACAAATATTTAAAAAATATTGGAAACGGTGAAAAATTATCAATTTTTACAGTAAGCAAGTTAAGCCCCTATGGAGTAATTTATAGAGAAATTACTTGAATTTCATTGATCATGAACTATTTCTATCTCAGATGAATAGGAAAGAAAATAATCAGAAACCTGTTTTGAGTCTAACTCACGATTTTTATTTATGGTTCTTCAAAATCAATGTGGAAAAGCCAAGACATTTTCTGTAAACTAAAAGATTTTTAAATAAAGAAATTGTCTTTCCCACTTATCTCTGCACAAAAGTAGCTAATGACTGAACTACTAGTATAATGACGTTAATTTCAATTTTGCATCTGATTAATTTTTCAAGTGATTATAATTCAGCTTCTTTTAGAAAAGAACTGAAGTCACTGTTTTTAAATACATTTAAATTAAAAAAAAGACCCATTTCATATAATAATAATATAATTTAAATAATATTATGAAATAATAATATAATAGTAAATATCCCTGAAAATTTGTCCACACATGATTCGGAATTCCCAAAAATTTCAAGTGATTTCCAAAGAATTTCAAGTGATTTATAAACAAATTCCAATGATCTGCAGACAGAAAATTTTGATTTCTTTATTTGAAAGTTTAACGACCTTTATTTTACTCAACCACTTATTTTCAAGTCTTTCATGGTCCTGCACCATTTCCTACATTATTCCTTAGTTCTAATAATTTGTTTAATATTCATTTTACCCGTTGAGAGCACCTGGTTGAGAGTTAATTACCCCCAGGTTGGAAACCACTGTTCTAGATTTTAATTCTGTTTTCGCTTTGTATAAATACTACTAGTCGGGGAGCTGCAATAAAATACATGTAAAAAAGAGCGCTGCCTTAAATTAGCAACCTGAGCGTGCTCTTATAAGGTTTAGAGAATTCATTTAAGTATAAAATACCGCCTGGAACTGAATACTACGTCTGGTCATAGAAAATCCGACGACTAGTAGTATTTTATATAACATCAAAGCAGAATTAAGGTTTAAAACATGGACAGCTTGTTAATGTAATAATTTTAGTTCCTTTTAAAACAGTCTTTTTTATTATTTCACATCGTGCGTCGAAAGTTTTTTAGAATTCTAAATTTTTACCTAAGAATTTTCCAAATTCTATTTTAGAATTTTAAAAAACCAATACAGGCAAGATACAATTGGTACTCAAATTTATTATCTCTATCTTAACACGTCAGTAAAGAACAATTTCCAGTATCCATTGAGTAATTACTCTTTTATGTCATTTGTTTCCAGAATTCTGCAGATTTAGTGAAGAGGAACCCTTAGTTTCCATTATACGCGATTTTGATATTAATTTAACTCAATAAATGTAACAAGTTGTATCAATATCAATTTATTCTTTTGTGTTTTCATAAAGAAACATTTAAAATTCTGGATTCCAGCGATGATTTAAATTTTTATCAAGTTCTGGAAATAAATGAAATAAAACAGAAATTTACCTGCTCAATTACCACCGAATATTGCTATTAGTTAAGTTAACTCGTCCAATTAGCTCAACGTAAATTAAACGTTAGTTAATAAAAATAATAACATTTCTTTTTAAAAATATCATTTTCAACGATGTGTTTGAAGTAAATTAAGTAATAAAGTAAGTAAAAATTCACTTCAACTCAAATACATCGATGAAAACAAGGTTTTAAGAAATGTAATGTTTTAAATTAATTTACGTAGCGTTAATTGGATGAGAACAAGGTTTTACTTTTGTTCAGATAAATTGGGAACAATATTACGTGTTTGTAAATATTTTATTAATTTCAGGAAAGAATAATTATTCAATTATTTAATTCAATATGAATTACAGTTTCTTATTATTGCTTGAAAGAAAGAAACAATACACAATTTACAATGTTGAAACATGTGTGCTCTATTTAGCACATTAACAGCTTCTAAGTACTATTTATCTTTATATGAAGATTAAATCGTTTGAATTAATTAATTATTGTATCCATAAATATTGTAGACGCACAACAGATTAATCCTGATAATATAATATAGTTACATTTAACAAATGTAATTAAATACATATATTTAAATTTAATGAGCAATACTAAACAAGCTTAATAATCCCTTTGATGTAGTAGTTAATTTACTAATTACTGATATGATAAACATTGTTTAATATGTAATACCCGAGTACCTAATATAATAATTTCAACCCAAGCTTCTATCATTCCACCGTTGTTTCATATAATTTGCTTCCAGAACCTTGGAAGAATTTAAATAATCGCTTTTTATATCAAGTTAAAACCTTTCAGAATGCACTTTATCACATCACATTTTCAAATGATTCGGATTTTTTCATAATAATAATAATAAATAATTATAATAATTTCAATCAGCAGAGTAAACAACACAGTGAACTGAATGGGTCCAACGTTTAATGAACTAAAGCAAATAATATTAACAAATTTAATGTGGATGCTAGGTTTGTTTCAACATCTACAAACAAGCAGTTCCGTAACTTCCGTAACAAGGGTTGGAACAACTTAGCCGGTCACCTTGGACGCAAGATCGAGAGAGAGCGTGAAAAAAAAAAGAAGGAAAAAAAAGAGAAGAGTTTCCTCACCAAGAAAAAGAAAAAGGTTGCCTCTTACCCCGGGGTAATAAACCGTTTCATTCAAACCGGGTGTAACATTGACCAGTTGCGGCAATGGGCTCCTTCAAATTGGTCCCTCCTTTTTTGGAATTTAGACTTTTTTTGCGTAACTTTAAAGTGTTCGAAAGTGCTGGGTTCGTTAATATTTTATTAAAAAATAACTATTTTTGAGCCTAGAGGGGCCAACTTGACGCACCCCTTCCACTTTGGTATTTTAAATTTGATTTTATTTATTGAAAAGTGCTCGCGAAGTGCTGTAATTGCTTTTTAAAGTGCTGGCTCCGTTAAACTATCGTTAAGAAATTAAAATTTAAAGATTTGAAGGGGCCAACTTGACGCACCCCTCCACTTTGGAATACATTTTTTTTTTTGATTTATTGGATCACTTTCAATAAAATTACAGCACTCGTCAGCACTTCGCGAGCACTTTCCAACAAATCAAAAAAAAATTTAAAAAAAAATAAAGTGAAGGGGGTGCGTCAAGTTGGCGCTTTTCGGCCCAAAAACGGTTTTTCCTTAAAAAATTAACAAATTCAGCACTTTCAAAATAATTTACATTATTCGCCAGCACTTTTAAGTAACGCAATATAAAATTGTAAATTTCAAAATAGAGGGGCCAACTTGATGGGCACGGACTACAAGATAAACTTCATTAAATCTTTACCAATACAAGAATGTTTATTACGATTGTAGTTGTTTGTAGTATCACCGCTATGACGCTGTCAGTAGATCATTGACTATATTTACTTTGAAATTACTTTCTGCTGTAACATTTTTAGATAAACTTTGGAATGGATATTTTACCCAAGTTTGGTAGTAGAAATAGAACAACTAAATAAAAACTAGATTAACAAATTGGAGATCATCTGAACTCCAATATAGAAAAATCACCCACACTGAGAAAAGAGATTGGTGTCTATAACACAACATATTTAATTGGGGAAATTTCATTAATATTACATTTAATAAAGTAATAAGAACAAAGATAAATGCACTACAAAAATTTTAGTCAATTTACCTCTACACAATGCTTTTTTTGAGTACATAGTTTTAATATTAACTAATTATTGTGCTGGTAACCTTATATCGTTTATATTTACTTATTTCTAATTATTATTATAAAGATTTGTTTAGATTGATTGTAATTTTCAATATTTTTATAATAACGCCAGGCAGAATTCAAAGAAACTTAGACTTTTTATTATAAATGAATACAAATTACAGTCAATAAATAATATCGTAACAATAACCAAATCTTAACTATAACTTATTTATCTCAAATATAATATTACATGGGTTAAGCTGTGGTATGTACATACATCCGCTAAGTAATTTGTGTTGATTTAGCGCCAAACTGCTAAGTCAGGATTTTGAAAATACGTGATCGCGGCGACAAGGCGCCGAGCCACTGTTGCAAATTGCTAACGTGATAATTATTGCATGTGAAATCAGTACAGTATTATAGTGAACGTTTTTCTGTTAAATGTGTTCTTTAAAATGCCTTATATTCAAGATATTTTGAAAGATATTAATTGCGAAGAATTAGTGGCTACATTTGAAGGTAAGATAACAAATTATATGTTCTATAGTTTATTATTGACATTGCTGCATGGATCCTCGACTTGTTTTCCGTATCAATATTTTAGAAAAAAACAAAAAATACACCCACTTTTTAGAACTAAAATGTTTTTAAGTTAACACAAATAACTTGTGTGCATTTTTTTGGTTTTCAAAAATATTGATTATGGTTAATATCGAATTACGTTACCAAAACCACGTATCAATTGATTATTTAATTATTTCATGGTGAAGGGTTTACTAATGTGAGCACTATTATAAATACTTTTATGGCAATTTTTAAATCATTTCAGTGTGAAGTACAGGCACGTAACTACGGGGGGGGGGGGGGGGGGCAGGGTGGGACATGGCCCACCTAAAAGTTGTGCTGGCCCACCCTGGCAAATAAAGAATTTCGTTCCAATAATTTCGTGATTTATTTCTGACTAATTAAGTTTAAAATATTTTACATACGCATTTTTAAGATAATCTCAGTATTGCATTATTTTTTGTTATTAGTCACGTACATTACCTTTTTTTTGCTTTTTTAAAAACATTCTAGGTCTTTGGCCCTCTTAAAAATAACTGGGCCCGGCTTCGGACCACTTAGTCTAACAGGGGTAGTTCCGTGCTTGGTGAAGTGTATAGTCGGGTTCACTCAAATACCCACTTTATCATCATAATTTGGCTAATTTTTGTACATTTTTCAACATCTCAGGTCATGGGACTGTGCCTTCAATTCTGTGGAGAGTAATTCAGATGAACCCCATTTCAAAAAACAGAAGGACATTCTAAGCAACTTGAATCTGAAAAACCTGATAGAATCAGATTTAATCGGCAGTGCCATTTTAAAATTTTACAAGCGGGATAAGAAGCCACTGGATACACGCTGCCAAGGCTATTTATGTGATATAATCACAACTTATTTTCTGAATAATTGTGGAAGGTAAGTAGATTGCCTCTAAACGTTAACATGTTCAAAAGAACTGTGTTAATTTCAGTCGGCTTGTTAAGTTGTTTAGCCGAAGAAATTACCAAAATATTTCCACGTGAGATAAGAGAAACATATTACGTGTCACCTACAAAAAAGAGTGAAAGTAGAGACAATAAACCTGGCATTTCCAAGGGAAAACTTATAGATAAATATAGAATATTCAAGTTGAAAATGGTCTTAAAAGTTATCAAATACATTCTACCAACTGTGGATCAGAATGTATCATGATGAATTTTTAACTGATTTTTGTAGTTTTAGTTTTAATTTTTGGTGTTCGATTTTAGTTTTCAAGTTTTAAAATATACAATAATTAATTTTGTTTATAAAAGAATTTTTGTTTTGTTATATTTTGTAATTTTGTAACAAATATCTACCTATAAATTTATTTCTTACAATAATTGAAAAAGTTGAATAAGAAAATGTTTTAATTTTTTTTTTAGTTTTTAAGTTATAAAAATATATAATTAATTTAGTTTATAAAAATCGTATTGTTTCGTTTTATGTTATTTTATAATTAAAAAGTACCTATATAGATTTATTTCTTATAAAATGTCCAATTTTATTTATAAATACCTATCTATATATAATAACCCATATACGTGTACCTATATAATAGTGGTCCAATCACTGGTTGGCTAATGAGTTTGGACTTCTACTTTAGTTGATAATTAGGAAAGTAGTAAAACTCAAATCTACATAGAAACCTATTATATCAGCCTAATTTAGAAGTCAAAATTCATTTAACCAACCAGCGATTGGGCTACTACAATACCTATCTTTTTTTTAAATATATGATTAATTTAAAATAAAGCAATAAATAATAGTGACAATTAAATGATTTTTATATAAATACAAATTCTTAATTAACTGTAATTAAATATCGTTTTATAGTACAAAACATTTTTTTACAAGAACTAGAGTAATATTTTAATCACGAATAACATTGATTTCAACCAAGCCTTTTATGCTTTTATAATTATTAACAATTTATTAATTGAACGATATATTTTGGTAGCTATTACTAAATGTATTTTTAAAAGGTATATATCTATGATAGTATAGACTAAAACAATAATTTATAGTTAACTTCATTTGCTTACAGTAACCAAATGAATTTTTGATTAGTAATAGTGAATGTTTGTATCTATCAAATATTTCGTGTACCCAACGTTCTGATATGTTAATAGTTACTTAATATAATTTTACTCCCAATATATTCACCAACCAAATACTTCGATTGCAGTAACATAATATTTGATTCTCTGTATTTATACTTAGGATTTGATTATATCAAACGACATTTGTTCTCTATAACCAAACAGTTTTCTCAGTGCATGTATAAATAACTTGATCTTTTATCATTAGATTCTTTTAGCAAATTAAAAGACTGCTAAATTATTTTAAAATGTAAGTGTATTTACAGATGAAGATAAAAACAGTGATGATTTCCTGCTGGAAAAATTCACCGAAATACAGTTGAGTTACTGAAATATCTAACACTGAAAACGATATACACAGAGACAGGAATTCATATAATATAAAATAATGAAATATTTGAATATGACAAAACAGGTAAGCAAAAACTGACAATCCAGAAGAATAACTAGCACAAATAATTTAAAAAACAATAATATAAATAAATTTTAATTATATTATGTAGATACAATATTTGCTGTCAAGCCGGTTTTACTAAGAACTTGGATATATTATGATATATGTATTTCTAACTCTATACATTGCATTTACATTAGCCATAATCGCTAGCACAAGTTAGTGCTATTTACCGGTAGACGTACATTTTCTGTAACATACGTACATAAATTTAGAAGCATTACTCCCAGATAGCCCAAGATAATATAGTGTATGTGAAAATGAACTTGTGAAAATATGTAAATTTGCAAACGGCGAACAAAAATTGAATTTAAAATCAATATTAATTATTTCCAACAAAGAACATCTAAACATCCAAAAGGTTTCGTAGTTATTGTGCGACGTTCGAATAGCAAAAATGAAATAATAAAATTATTTTTGTCGCTTCACCCAGAAATAAATAGGATACCAATAAAATATTGAAATTTACAACTTGATAAAGAAATTTATATACGGAATATGAAAGTCAAATGTACGTCAATCAAAAACTTTTAATTTAAATTGTTGTGTAGTTTACAATCTTGTAGCGACAAATAGACGGTTAGTACTAATATTATAATATTCTTTAGAGTTCCTCGAGGATTTCTTTAAATCGCGTCCAAGCCAAGGGATGACATGTTTCGCTAACAGTTCTAATAATTAAAATAACATTTATGAATAAAATTATTCCAATATTGTTTTTTAGCTGAAATATTTAGGTATTTGCGTGCTGGCATCATTGAACTGGCTGCATACTTAACCCTTTTTTAACATTGTTTTTTTTACATTAACTTTTTTAAAACTGTTTTTAAAATAACATAAAAATTAAGTATATAAACTGTTTAAATAATCGTTGTGCCCATCATATATTAATTTTTTTTGTAATTTAAATGCTCTATGAGTGTCAGTAAATTTAAAAAAATCATTTAACCTGCATTAACCACACTAGTGCAAATTCGCACCACCTAAACCCCCAAGAAACTTTGGTTATTCGACCTTCGAATAACTTCGACTATTTATACGAGAGTTATAGTACTAATATCCCAAATTGTACTAGTGTGATTATTATGTATCTATATTAATATTTTTATAACAAATATTACGCAATTATTACGTTTTGTAATTTGTGCAGCACGACAAACCACTGTGACCACCACACCACGAAGTCCTGACGTGTAATGCACTTATAATGATTTTTGACTAAGTTATTCTTAATACAAGTTATGATATTTGACCAAATTACTCTTAATTAAAGTTATGCTATTCTAAAGAGTGATTCAATAGCAGGGCCGGATTTAAGTTGTGTCCCGTTTTATAATATAAGGTTGGCAGCTTTAAAAATGTATATTATGTGGGTTCTGTTAATATTGTGATTAACCATAATCACAATTCATAAATATTCTTGAATATGGATCGTTACTAAAGAACTAGTGCCGATCCTGCGTACTTATGGCCGCCCATGTCCAACCCACCTTTTGCCACCCTTTTATTCCGTTGAAACTTAATTTTGCTCCAAAATACTTGTAACTAAGTACCTATTTCTTATATAGGATAGGTTCACAAAATAATTTTTAATAAATAATTTTAATTTAACAATTAATTCATTATACAGGGTGACCCAGACCACCCGTATCAGTACTTTTTTTCAAAAACGGTAAGTCGTAGAGAGTTGGGCTAAAAAAATTTATTACAAAAGCCCTAATGACGAATCTAATGGTGATATTATTATTTCCGGGAAAAGTCGGCATCCAGAGTAGTTTGCTCCAGAAAGTCCAGAAATCCAGAATTTTAAATGGCACCATATGTCGAAAGTAATATCGTTGGAAAGCTCTTTAAAAAATAAGCAAGTTTTGTAGGAAAAATTTTTTTATTACTCCCACCCCTTTTAAGTTATATTCGACTTAAGTTATTAAATTTCAATTTCTTATAACGAACTTAATTTTAAAAGTCAGCACTTAAAATCCAGCTACCGCGTTAGAGCAATGTCACAAGTGTCCAAAATGTCTTCCATTTACTTCTAAACACTGTTGAGCTCTTCTGGTCATACTATCAGTGGCTCTAAGTACTTCTTCAGTGTTTAATGATCGACAGGCATTGCAAATTCTGAGCTTCATATCATCTCTCGTTGTCGATTTTTCTGTATAAACAATATCTTTGATCCGACCCCAAAGAAAAAAATATTTCAAGTGCTGACTTTTAAAGTTAAGTTCGTTATAAGAAATTGAAATTTAATAACTTAAGTCGAATATAACTTAAAAGGGGTGGGAGTAATAAAAAAATTTTTCCTACAAAACTTGCTTATTTTTTAAAGAGCTTTCCAACGATACCACTTTCGCCATATGGTGCCATTTAAAATTCTGGATTTCTGGACTTTCTGGAGCAAACTACTCTGGATGCCGACTTTTCCCGGAAATAATAATATCACCATTAGATTCGTCATTAGGGCTTTTGTAATAAATTTTTTTTGCTCAACTCTCTACGACTTACCGTTTTTGAAAAAAAGTACTGATACGGGTGGTCTGGGTCACCCTGTATAATAGACAATAATAAAATCACAACGGCCGCCCGTGGGCTTGTCCCGCGTTTGCCCTCCGTCAGGACCGGCCCAGGAAAGAACGAGTGTTAAAACTCACGGTAAAGAGGGAAAAACAAAGAAAAATAACCAAATTCATGTCATCGGTGAAATAGAGCCACATCTTTGTGAAAATGTCATCGAAAATTTCATGAAAAGATCGAGGGTCTTTGTTCAAAGCCACGGTGGCTATTTGGGAGATACTTTATAACTATCATACTTAATCAGAACATGTCTACTTTACAATACAATTAAAATAACACAACTCGCTCAAAAAATATGCATTTTTTTTTAAATTAAATCAAGCAATTTTATGAAGACACCCTTTATAACAGACCACTAAATTCTACCATAATAACTATTACTTACTATAGTTGTATTCAATTGAACTAAGATCAAGCAGATTTCACAATTAAATTTAGAAATGCCACAATCGATTAGAATCAAATTATAAATAAAAATAAGAGTTAAAACCACACGTATGCCTAATTACTAATTAAATTATTTCATATAGTAAAAGACGTCTTCTCGAGTCAACTGACGAAAAAGAGTTACAGCAACCATTTAAATTTTCGCATTCGCCTGAAAGCTCGTGAATTGATGTACCATGTAGGTACGTACATGACTTCTCCCTTTTTCCCCATTCCGTAAACTATTATTACAAAATCGGACAAAACGGCCGAGTAGAAAATTAAATAATTGCTATTGTATAAACTCAAAATGATCGTGATAATTTATGAGCGAAATTTAAAAGATAAACGCGAAAACATTATGCACTAAATTATCTAAATAATACGAAAAACTAAACCAAATTGGTACTAACCAATTTTAAATTGAGAATAATAGACCAAATATTTCGTATTGCGATAATATGTGAAAGTAAGGATAATTCTTAAAATTAAAAATAAGTTCTGCATAAATTTTGGAATAAAATCTCCCAAATGAGTAAATAATCGAAAAAAAATACAAATTAAAAACACTGTTCAACATTTTCAGAAAAAAATTGTCCTTAATGGAAAAACCCGCATCAAATTTGTTAAAAACATTGAAATAAATTATTACCAATTTCAAATTGATCGTTTTCAATTTGATAATACATTAGCCCCAATTTGAAATAGTGGCCTTTATGGTTCAGTAATAAATAATCAGTGCTGTTTGTTGATAATTTGTTAAAACTTAACTTATGGACAAATCTTTTAAATAAATATAATAAATATCCGTAAATACGGAAACCAAAGTTCGTATATGTTCAATAAAATTAATTACTCGTGGCAATGATACACAGTAAAGCGA
Source organism: Cantharis rufa (assembly GCA_947369205.1). Lineage (NCBI taxonomy): Eukaryota > Metazoa > Arthropoda > Insecta > Coleoptera > Cantharidae > Cantharis > Cantharis rufa. The sequence continues at coordinate 37,861,919 of OX376303.1, forward strand.
ATCAACTAGAAATAAAAGTACTTACACAGCACAATCACAAAATTTTTCGCGAGTCGAACAAGTTTTCCGATCCCATCCAATAGATTATTAATACTATCTACTCGGTAGTTTTCTTAGTAATTTGAGTAATAGGCATAAAATTCGGCAGAAATGATATTGTGACAAAAGAAAAGACAAAGTGTGGATTCACAATGGACGTCAGCATAAGAAATACATAAGGCATAAGAAATATAAATGCAAATAAAAGCTTAATAAAGCATAGAATAATATTGAAATCTTAAGCTGCGTGACGTGAAATGGGTTTTAGCGAATATCAGAATAACTCCAGCATTATTCAATATTCGATTAATAAGCTTTTATTTATATTTGTGTTTTATATGCTTATTTTCAATGTGAATCCGCACTAACAACGACTTTTATTTAATTTCTCATATTAAAATTTATATTAAAAATTCTTGACGAAAATATTACTTCAATAAAATCTACACAAAATATCACTTGTAATTCCCTTTTTTCCTCAAGCACAAATTCATGAATTAAAACTACTAAATGACTAATCCTTAATAAACTTCAACTTTTAAATTTAATATTGGCAACTTAAAATGGAATTACAATTTGAATTTTCTGCTTCAGCGCAATAAAGGAGTCACTACAAAAATCTCACCTCAACTAATTTTAATTGTGCTGATATATTTTTTATAAATAATTCACGAAAGCGTTCTGCTAAAATTCGCCCACTCCAAAAATTTTAAAATTAACCCATAATCTAACAAGAGTTACATAATATAGTATGCTCCTATAAGAATAATATTATACATAGTAGAGTGCAATCTTGAAATTATTTTGATGTTCTGAAAAGATGAAAATTGGTAAAATAAAACATTATATTCATAATCCCAAGGTAGTACAAAATTCAACAGGCAGAGGAGGGCGCTATTATTAAAAAACGAGATAATACTATTAATATAGATATGCCATAAAATGTCGATTATTTTAATATTATAACGTCGACAACATTCTCAAACCTCGTATCTCCATTTTTGTCGAAACTTAGGTTTTCTTCGATTCTACCTAGTAACGTTTTTCATTTAAATATCAATCATTCATATTGCCAAATTTAACAGTTTTCCGTAAGATATAATTTAACTACCAATATCTTGAACCTATTTAACAGTTTTTCGTCTCTCCTAAAAAATTAGTATAATGTTACATTCGAGGTTTGAGAATGTTGTCAACGATAATTTGAAATACTTTTTGTACAAAACGTAGAGGAAAGTCGCCTAATATTGGATAGTTGCCTAACTTGGGATACTGCATTAACTCAAAACCTATTAATAGTTTTTTGTAATTCAGTGCACAAAACTAAAAAGGTTTCTTCTAACACAAAATAATCCTGTGTAAATCGCATAGTTCAGTTATTGTTGTTCACTATTAAGTGACACCATATACATAATTTCATGCTTATTTGCGATCCCGAGTTTTCGGTTTCTCCGGCTGAAAACTGTTTTAAAAAGGTAACTATTTGCAGTATTAGAGTGAAATTTGGCACGGAGGCACTTTATGCTTTCTTCTCTATTTAAGAAATAAATTGAATGAGGTATTACAAAACCATAATGGTTTAGAAATATTGAGCAATATAGCCAAAACAATATCTGGAGAAACTATGTTAAAGGACCCCGCAATTTCCTTATGGAAACTGGCTTTCGGCCAAATTTTTTGTAAATTCGGGAAATAATAGTTCTGAACTAGTCGATCAAAAGTGTTTATGGACCCAAAGTCCAAATGTCAATAGTTTAAGAGATACAGCTCTTCGAAGTTGAAGTTTTATCATGCCCATGCACCCATGCACTTATGATGTTCTTGTTAAAGACAGCTCTGCATACATGTATAAATGTATATATATGAATATATAGTAGTGTATATCATGCGTACATACATAAATATATATATCTATTATATATATACACATATACATATTTTCCGGTGTATAAGACGCATCCCATTGAAGGGACGTTTTGTGAAAAAAATGAAAATGATAAAAATATAGTTTTGAAGAAAAAAATTCGTGTAATTGTAATAAAGCACGTCTTATTTGTTTAAAAATAATTACGGGATGATAAAAAAATAATTCGGTTCTGTTATTTTGATGTCTGTTAGCCGACGATGATTAGATAAAACTTCAACTTCGTAGAGCTGTATCTCTGAAACTATTGACATTTGGACTTTGGGCCCCTGAACACTTTTGATCTACTAGTTCAGAACTATTATTTCCTGAAATGACAAAAAATTTGGCCGAAAGCCAGTTTCCATAAGGAAATTGCGGGGTCCTTTGAAAATGGATCTCTCGCTTGTGGCAAAATTCAAGTTTGCACAGTGTCGCCGTTGAAAGAAAATTTTCAGCTTACAAAAATCTTTTATCAAAAGATCACAATAATCAATTTATTGTTTTTAAAAATTAAATTAATACTTTTGATAATTCTTTTATTAATAAAATTGGTGCTTTTTGGTAATATTTTATGTTTTTTAAGCACTTTTTTTTATTTTTATGCTTTTTTATCCGGACTCTAGTTATTACTTATTGGATTACTAATAATTTCATATCGTGTTTAATATTCAATTAAAAATTATGATTTCTTAACTAATCGATTCTACAGTCACGTATGCAACTTTTATAAAAAAAAGTACAAAAACTTTTATTATGGCTTTCGTTTCGTTAATAGACGGGTATATATAAATAATTTTTTTTTAATATTACAAAAACCTCGTAACGTTCAATAGTAGTTTTTTGAAAACAATGCAATCTCTATTTCTCTACAGCATCAGTAGTAGCATTAAAAATTTTACTTCCATTACAGCTGCTATCAGTTTCCAAAATTAAAAATAATTAAAAATTATTTCAGAACGGACACGATTCAGCCCAGTTTAAGCAACTTTTCTACAATTATTGCAATGGAAGAGCTCTCTATAAGCATTACTAACTTCGATAGAACTGACGCAAATTTTATCACTCACTTTTATAGTAAACTTTTTTGGTAGAAATTGCTTATTTTTAATTTTTATTGCAGTAAGAATATCACAGAAGATTGTTAATAAAAGGAATATTACTGTTTTAGTTACATTCTTTGAATCCCTTGTGATATTATCAAGTTTGTCACTATAAAAGTAAGAAAACATAAGATGATTGTAAATGTCATCCTGACAGTTTTACATTGAAAATTGGTTATAAAGTTGTATGACAGATGTATGGGAGTTACGATCGGAGACAAATAAAGTGGGTTTAATTTGAATTTCACAAATATTGCCTTTTTGCATACGATATTTTTTAAATGCCATAAATGATAAACAACGTTATAGAAATGTATGTAGAAAGGTTTTCTTTCTATTAGATCGGTTTATTTCACTAAAATTACGAATATTGAATTTATTATAACAAAATTTTACGAGTGACTATCCTTGCAATCCAACCTAACAAAATAAAAAAATGCTGTAGTTTTCATCAGTAATAAAAATTGATATTTGTTATTAAAACATCCATAAAAACCTAGATATGCATGATATTTATAACACTAGCAAGTTTTAAATATTCTTAAGGTCCTTTTAACGTTGATATCTATACAATTTTTAGAAATTTGAACATGACAACGCTGTATCGCTTGGAGCTTATAATTAATTTCTCGAGAACGGGGTAGTAAATAGGAATAAATTTTGCTAAAACTTTCTTCTATTAACAACCTATAACTACAAAAAAATTGGAAAAACTCTGACTTTTTTCCATATTTTTTAGGGTGCGTTCCACTTACAGCCCACGACGACCGCGGCTTGATCGTGTCATTTAGCGTTCTACTTATACGTTTTCGCCCACGGCGACCACGGTCGTTTAGTGTAGTGGAACGGCTTTTGTGATCTTTGTGGGCGAGCTAACGTCATTTTATGAAAAAAAACAACATTATTTTATAACAAGTTATGGGAAATAGCTTCACAAGTTAACTAAAGAATAATATATTTATATATTTTAATTTCACAAATAATTTTCACTATCGGCATTATAAAATGCAATTTTTTTGGAATCCATTCTTAATCTTTCAAATTTGTGCGCGAAAAAACTTTCACGATCACGGCAACCCACCTTTTACAGTGGGGCTTCGTGGTCGTGGTGGGCTAGCAATCGGTGACGTCATTGATGATGTTTTGAGCTCGACCGCAAGGACCGCGGCTTTAGGTGGAACGCTTAAAAGTCGCCCGTGGTCGACCGTGAGCGTCGTGGGTTGTAAGTGGAACGTACTCTTAAGCTAATCCTAAAAAAATTTTGTTTTTCACAAAATGATTTTTACATTATAAGATTTTCTTAATATCACTTAAGATTTTGCTTTAGACTTTTGTGGATAAGCATTTTACTGTTTTACACCTTGTGCTTTTACCTTGTGCCATTTTCATGAAGTTTAACAAAAAGTAAGTGTCAAATTAAAACCACAAGAACTATTGAACACAGTAGAGAATCGAATTGAAATTTTGTTTATTAGATCGTAATGTCAATGAGGATATGTGTACCAATTTTCATCGATTTCAGACAATTTTTAGTTTTATTTTTGGTAATAATTGATACCTTATTAGTTATTAAAACATAAAATTAAAAAACTTGCCAGAGATTTGCTCTAATGTCAACATGTCTCTTAGCGGATGCCCTTCTACCTACTTACATATTCTTAGGCGCTGGACACACAGAAAAGACGTAAGACGCAGACGGGGCGCAGACATAGGTTTTTTCCGCGTCCTTTCATACAAAATGTATAGAAGCGTCGCAATCCAAAACATATAGAAAAGACAGGGCACGGACACGTCTTCTATACATTTTGTATGAAAAGAATGCGCAAAAGACATATGTCCGCGCCCCGTCTTTTCTGTGTGTCCAGCGCCTTAAATGTATATTATTTAGTAAAAATCAATATTAAATTACACGTGAACTGTAAAATTACCTCAAGACAAGAAACTTATAGCTGCAAGGTTATCAAATTATTTAAATTTTATTGTTTGCTTAAATTGTTAATTTTAAAACTAGAATTTAACATAATAGTATAAGGTATACATTTTTGTAAATGCTTCCATCCACTTATTTCAAAATATTAAAGTAGTCAATTTTTAAAGTCATGAATTACGAGTATGTTGAATATTGTTTTAAATTTAAAAATTAAAAAAAAAATTCGTTGTACCTATTGTCTAACTAAAATCAAAATTCAAAAAATACCTATTTTCTACGTTTTACATGGATCGACCCCCTGAAGTGATAATATAGTTTACTAATGTGATGATGGTTGTGTAATATTATAATTTGATAATGGCTTTCATAATAATCGATAATAATATTATAGTGGCGTACATTATAAGCAGATGTAGGGTGATATTATGTGGTTACAGGTGATAAAATAAAAACCGATGCTAAAAAACCAGCTACACACGGTCCGACGCGGTTGCACTGATAGGCGACACGACTAACTCCCATACATACATTCAGGACCGTAGCGAAAAATCATCGGGAGTATTTAAGGGCTCCTGTGCTACGGCGCTTTATTGATTTATTTCAATCGTGTATTATAAAGAAAATCAGATAAAGTGAATTTGAAATATACACATATTAAGTAATTAAAAAAATAGAATTACAACATAAAAATCATAGAAAATAAGATAATAATGCATATTAATTACAAGTGTAACAATTAATTAAAATTTAAGAAAATATAAAGCAGGTTATCGTAACCTACTCAAATTGCGTTCATTAAATACTTAAACGTTTATTAACGAGTTCAAATCGCCGAAGTAATTACGAAAAGCTTTTATAAAAGTTATTGCTACTGAATGTCAATAAATTCACCGCGACTTGGATATATGCTATCGTGGAAGTAAAGAAACTGAATCGATTCTTTATCTATTGTCGTTTTCAATTAGAAACCAAGAATTTTCAATAAAATACGCTCCTGTCAAATGAAAACCCTTACCCACCTAACGTATACATCGTTCAGATAGCAATGCCGATGAAAAAGGAATAAGTGAAGTTAGCATGCATGGAATTTAGCTCGTTATTTGCAGAAATGTGCATAAATAAATTTAAAAAATAAGGCAATTTTGGTAACTAGATTTTCATGCACTGTTCATGCGTTATGTTGGAGAGAAATAATGTTGTAGTTAAATAAAGCAGAACTTGAAGAAATGCATATATTATAAACAAGAAAAAAAGTAACAAAAATTTGCCATTATGTTTTTTTAAAATTTTCATGTCCCAAGTTCGTATGAAAAGCATGTGATAAAAAAGGACGCTTAAAAATGCTCAGATGTGTACTCTGTACTCAGCTTTAGATTGTTACGGTGTACCTAAAGGGTGTTTCATATGTACCGCCTGGATGTTTTTTTTAAATAAACGACTTAATTGTTTTGAAATTATTGGGTATCAATATTTTATTTCGAAGTGTAATCTACTAAAATTAAACTTAGAAAATCACATATCATTTAAATGATAACCGTGACTACGTTTACAATTGTTAATTCGTAGAATTCACGAAATGGAGATACCGATTGGCCAGCAAAATCATTTGATATAACACCCCAGAACATTTTTCTTTAGGGTTATTTAAAAAGTAAAAGTTTTCACAACATTTCTTTATGACAATTTTCCGCTTATATTCAATTTCAATTATCTTTAATGTTATATTACACAAATTATCTTCATAGTAGCTCAATACTTTAAAAAAGGTTTAATGATATTCATTATTAAATGTGTTTTTTTTGCATCTGTGATGAAATTCCAATAATACTATTATTTTAGATTAAAATTTTTTAATAACTGCTAATTATATTATAAAGAAGTAATTACCTACTTACACACCAACCTATTTTTCGTAGGATTTTAACAGTGTACTGCGGATTTTAAAATACATAATAATTTACTCGCAAATATTCAAATTAGGAGTTTCATACATAATGATATGTCACGATTTCCGTACCCCGACTGGGTTATTTTTTGTTTATACAGCGTCCAGTCGCATTGTGCGATCAATAATAAGGTTAATTAAGAATGCACGTACGTAGCTTTAAAATATTAATTGTGTACCGCCTTTGATAAAGATTGTATAAGTACAATCAATTTAATGCTTATCCTCGAATCATTAATATTTATAAAAATCGTTCACCAAAACACGACGTCATATCGAAAATCTGTAAGTTAAAACTAGTATTCTGTAGTATTCGTATCAATTCGCTTATGACAATCGTAATTGAGTTTACATCGGCATTGAGACGCAAATTGCAATGCAGGAATATAGTACATAATATAATATGTATTAGTGACAAATTAATACTGTCGAGAAATCAATGTCAACGTTTTACATATTTTTAATAATTATAAGTATTGTAAAATTTAAGTAAATGTAAGGTAACAAATTCAATTAACTCTTTGAAAAAACAAAGTTTGCAAAATCGTCAAATCTGTTTGGTTATTTCTAAAAGAGTTAGAAGTTTGAAGAGTTAGCTATAGAAATCGTGAAGACGAAGTGTTATAGCATAAAATTTAAATTCTGACTAAATCTAAAAAAAAGAGTTAACATTTTATTTTTTTTGCACCGTTATGCACTATGTCTTCAATAATTATTTTCTCATCGGTCAACATGTGATGTTAACCTGATGAACACCTACATTATGTAATTTGGAACAGCGATTAAAATAATCTAGTACAACAAAATGTTATTTAAAAAATATTAAATTTCTAATTTAATATATAAACTGAAAATAATTCAATTTAATCAACATATGGGTATCACGCATATATTATTATGTTTATTATAATCTATTTTTTGTATTTTCTTATTAAGATGGTTTTTTCTATTTTCGAGGTTCTTGATGGCAGATGATCTTCACTCTCTTACATTATATCCATCATGTATAATAAAAAATAATGCTAAATTCTGCATACTTTTTAAGTATTCCAGTATGCCAATTGAAATTTTCAAAAATGAACTTAATGGTAATTACTTTTTTAATCGATATGTTTTCAGAGTACATTCATTTGCCAACTAAAAGCAAACCCAAATATTTACTAAATAAAATTACTCATGAAAAAATTATGAAAACTGCCCGGAGGCAAAAAATATATTCACGCACTGCAAGGTTCAAAATTATTTAAAAAATGTACATTGAGATATTAAATTATGCTAAAAATTACAATAACTATTTTATCAAAATTTTGCCATTAAATTTTAACTAAACTATACATAATTATTATGAGTGTCGCCATTGACATATTAAAATCAATTGAAATCACTGTCATTTGATTTTAGCTAAAATTAATGACTGAATAGTTACGAGGTAAAGTGGCATACTTAACACCTATTTCATTCAAACATGAAATTTTAATTTACCCTCTAATGCTTGTATATTATGTAATAATAATATTAGTAGCAAAAATTTTAAAGAACGCGATTGTGTAAATTAGTAAAAGTAAAATATAAATCAATAATTAGTATTTAATGGAAAATGCGCATTGTAAAACCTGGTAATTAAGATTGCAATCACGAAACAAAGGTTAGATTAACAAAAATATGTACCCAAATATAAAATATAATACTTATATTATTACTGTTCTGTTTATGTCATTTTTTAAAAATTGTAAAAATCACTAACGTAAAACAAATTGAAAATAAAAAGAAAACAATTTTTTTTAAACAGCACAGGATGAAATTTTGCAAGTTGTTATTTTTAAGGTTTTAGCTTTGAATGATCCAGCAATACCCAAGGAGCCAATTACCAAAATTTAAAATTTCTATGACTACACATAATATAATAAAATAACTCAATTCACCAAGCAAAATTCATAAAGCAAAATGCAAGTTTTGCCACTTTAAAAATTGTCAATTTTTAAAAACACAAAAAATTACAAATTCATAATGATATAAACTTACACAACTTTACAACATCTTACAGCACAACCATAATGATGCATTTTAAAGTAATTTTGGAAATATTAAGGATAGAGTGCAGGGTTGCGTCGATTTATTAGAACATTAAGCATATTATCTTGTTAATTGTACTGCAAGGAAAAACTGACCGCACGCACGAATATAACAAAAACGTTTTCTATGCCTAATTATTATTAATAATATTAAGTTTGCTTGTATTTGAATTATATTAAATTATTATATCAAAACGTAAAGTAACTTGAACTAACCAAGTGGACTTGGTCAATTATTGTTATATAAAATTGAGAACGTGCTCTAGTCACTTTTATTATAAAATTATTTTGATTTATTCAATCTCACCCGTTGAAGATATCTTATGTAAGATTGACTTGATCAAATAAAATAATTTTTATTTCTTGACTTGGTCAGTTTTACCCGTAAGCCTATGATATACCAATTACATAATATTCTACACTATATTTTATTATGTTAAACTTGGAGGGTTTAATATTGGTCCATGTTTTGAAAATTGTATAAATTACTAAAACATAACTGAGAAACATAAGAGTGCCTACCATTCTCCTATATTTATATTATTACTTCCTTTCATTGTAATTCATTATAATTGGTTTATAAATGTAAGTACTACATAGAAAATTTAATATATTTCAGAATTTCGGTGCTTAAACCGAAGTTATATTTCTGCATTTACACTGATTGAATTAGCAATCTATTTTGGTTTAGTTGTGTAGATTTGGATAAGAAAAAGATTTGCTGGTTGACACCAGAGCTGATTCTGATATCAACAATAAATTATTTTTCCGTTTTGTGTCGATTATTTTTCAGTTAACCTTCATATCCATACAGCTAAAGAGAGCTTGTAAAATTTAAAATGAAACAAAGAGCACTCTATTATTGCTAGTTCGGCAATACATAATATTATAATATTAATATTACACATAGTATATGAAATTTTATGAAAATAAAAATCTGTGTGTTATCATTATTTTAACAATTTATATTATATTGTGTTATTATATAAAATAAAGTTTTAAAATTTATTTTAAGATATTAATAAAAATCAAAAATTAAATCATGTAAATAATACAAGCTATTGGAAAAACTATAAAAATATACATAGCTTATAATATAAACTATTAAAATATTGATAATACACAGACAATTATTTTCATCAAAATTTGTTTTTATTTTGTAAGAAATAAGTACTAAACTGTTACATGTATATGTAAATGTACATGCCAAATAATACTACACAAACATAAAAATATCTTTGCGATTAAACTAAACATTGTAATGTAGATCCGTTAAATTTAGCGGTTTTCTGTTCTCCTAGAAAATGTATACTGTCTGTATAATATATTACATACACTACTGTTCAAAAGTTTGGAAGCAGTCATATTTGGTTACACTTGTATAGCAAATATTTTATCATTCCCAATCGAGCCCACAAGTTACTATTATCATCCCGAGAGGCATGACAACCTATTACTACTAAAATATGAACGACTGCGAAAGCAGGAGTGAAAATTTTTCCAAATAACAAGTTGGAGTGCATCTTTAGACAGTATTATGGATGGGAATTACATAGTTATGCACGCAATGCATTTTATCAGACTATTGCAAAAGTAAATAGAAAAATCCAAAATATTAATTTTTAGGATTTGGCTGTGCGCTTGATAATATGAAAACGATAAGTGCACAGTAGTATTTATTGACATGAGATTGGTTCTTAAATTGACATTTGATTTTTTCTATTGTTTCACATGTATTCCTGTACGTACGCATGCAATGGTCCAAATAATAGTCAATTTTGTCATCATCGGAGTCGAAGAGTTGGTGTACCATTTGGTTCAACACGGGACACGGACAAGTCGGTAGCGGAATATTATATAAAATAATAATTATCGGCAGTATTGTAGATAAGCCCCTTTTCTTTCTATTATTTGATTCAGTTCTTTGCTATTTATAAAAACTAATTGTGATTGTGGAGTACATCGCCTCCACACTTTGGCTTTTGATCTTACACAGTAAGACAAACTTTTTATACATCATTAGAAACGTCTTTTTTGCAAAAGTTTTTTAGGCTATATTGTGTGATAGAAGGGTATTATCGACAATGAAACTATAAGGCAATCATCCAGTACACATCAAAGGGTTTAAATTCGTTTTTCTTTATAAAATATTATGTTAAAATTGGAACACGAGAAAAATCCGCAATAACATGAGTTTTAAAATCATTATTTATAGTATAAACACAATTAGTTAGAATGTTGGGCAGCTAGGAGAGAAATTTGGGATTTTAATCCTTAAATTATTAGAAAAACCCTGTTGCTCTAGAAAAACTTAATTAGATTTAAATAATAAAGATTTAATTAAAAACTGATTGATCGTAATTTTTGTATAGACTTCCTCAAGTCCTCTTTTAACAAGCATCCTTAGATCCTAGAGCTAAAATTTTAAGGTTAAATGTAACCCACAACTTCCACTAGTAGGATATTTTATAAGAAAATGGCTTAAATAATTAAAAGCTCTCATTTTAGTATTTATTATAGTTTTATCTTTTATGAAGTGGCTATGGTGAAACGAAAAAGCTTGCAAACCAAAAAAGGAAATTATTGTTTGAACTCTAATTCGTTTAATAAATTCTAAGCTGTATAAAAAATGCTGCTTGTTTAATTTTATATTTATTTACAAAATATATCAGTGTCGGGCTTGGTTAATAACGAGGTGTTTCACTGTTTATTTTATATAATCAACTGGCTAATTTTACCTAAAATGTTACAACCTAAAACTATCCCCTAAGAGGGGTGAACAAAGTGTATTTAAAATTCCAATAAAATTTCAAGGATAAATTGAATGGGACCAAAAAATAAAATTTTACAGAATTGTAGTGGTAAAAATCGACCACGGTTGACAGACATAATCCAATAAAAGGGAGATTAAAATTTGAAAATTGAATAATTTATTACAAAATAGTAGGTATTTAACTCAATTTCATCTAATTCATGTAAACATAGAAGTTATTTTATTATTAGCTTTAATTTATATTTTCATAATACCTAATTAATTTAAAGAAGGATAGCTTAAAATTGCAACGACTGTTTGGTTGAATTTTATTTATGAGAACGGTGTTATCATTCAACAAGCAATAAACTTTTATTGTCTAGCAGAATTTATAGTTTAGCTGCATATACGAGTAGTCGCTTTGAATATTACTCCTTCTTTCGTGTGCCTTTTCTGATCTCCCATATATTGGAGACCCTCTCTCCATATCTGTGAAGTGCGTTCGAACTGTTGTTGCACACAATGGAATATACTGTTTAACGCGGGTTCCTTTGTATGTCAAATGCAATACATTTCAGCTTGAGAAGGTTTATTATGCAGATTATACCTAGGTGGTTTGCCGTTACTTTCGGAGAAGAAAATGTAATGAGTAAACAAATTTTGAGACATTATTGTCCTATATGTTAATTTAGTACACTAACTTATTTTAGTGAAAAACATTTCCAAACATAAAATAATAATATAGTTGCCTATATAGAAGAACCTATAAATAAAGATTTACTGTGGAGAAAAACAATTTAAATAAAAAATGTTACGAGTCCATCCTGGTTTTAATTATACAGAAATTTTATGATAACTCGGAGATAGAATTCTAACTTAAAAATTAAACGAATACTAATGTGGTGTATCAAAACAAGTTACTCTTTCAAAATTGAGAAACTTGCAAACAGAAGGGCAGAAATACTGTAGCTTAATTTATTTCTTTTATTATTAATATTCAACTATTACTTCCAACCTTCAAATCACCGCAATACCTCAAGATATTTTTTTCGACAAATAATATAAATTTCACGTTTTGGCTAGCGAAACAGACTAAGCTATAGTCGAAAATCATGATACAATAAATTTGTATCATGGTCAATAACCGTATGGAAATCTAAAAATTTGAAGTAAAAAATCCTGACACGTTTTTGATATCAAACATTATCATTTGCTCTTAGATTTTTAATAAGAGATCTGTCAATATTTCGGTTTATTTTCATTCAAAATAAAACTTTTAAAATTTTTGAAAATTTTCAGATAAAATTAAATCAAAACATTATTACTATGTTATCCAGTGATTCTAAAATTGAATCTTATAGTTTTTAGGCAAATAGATTTTCAATAAAAAATCTTAAAAATTTTGGCATAAATAAATGTTGCATATTCAGGTATCTTACACGTTTACGTGTAATAAAAATATAACTTCTATGAATAATTGTATTTTAGCCAAAATATTTTCATATCCCTCCCTTCTTCAAATAATCCCCTAGCCAGAACAACAATCAAGATTTCAAAATAAATTTATAAAAAATTCATGTGGGCGAAACAATGACCCTGAAATGTTTAGGTCCTGTCTAAAACAAAGACAAGTGTAGTCCGACTAGTTAACACTCGGTTTTTATTTACATATAACATAAATTTAGTGTTAGTTTGCACTAAACGACACTTGGCAAGAACTACCGAAAACTTTTAACGAACAATCATAGCATAAACTAGCTTTAGAAAATAAACTCCGGTTTTTACGATCTCCATTGTAGGTGATCGTGGAAACTATAGTAAAATCTAGATTTCTAACTCATAAAAACTAGATTTTGCGAGTGCAGTTAGTTAAAACTATAGTCTTGATTAGTATATTCGAAGTTTTACCTCTTGTTGGTAACAAATGCAAATCACATCTCCTTTATCTAAAAATTCTGCCAACGTTACCAAATTTCCTTTACATCTCTCATACGTACGAAAAAGTAGATATACACTACCGCTCAAAAGTTTGGAAACATAGAATAATTTTAATATTTTTGATATTTTTTCATATTTGATTTTATTTATATATACGAGTATATATAAAGTTTTGAATAAATACATTAATGAGTGACATATTAAGGTTAAAAAAATTATTAAAAAAATATACACAATTGAAAATTAACACTAATTATTTAGAATTTCCGTTCATCGAAGTAGCCTCCGTTACTTTTAATAATTTGCTGCACACTTCTGGGCATTCTTGCAACAAGTTTTTCACATTGAACGACTGTTAGGGCATTCCAGGTATCTTATAAGTCACTCTTGGTCTGCCACTTTTTTTTATCCCTTAAACTGCCAGAAGTTTTATACCGGGTAACAGTATAGTGTACTCTCTTTAGTGATAAATTTTTTTTTGCGCTATAACGCAAAGTTTTTTTTCGATATAAAGCGTAATAACTGCACTACGTTTTTCTAAACTAATTTGATATTTTTTCGCCATTGTAAAATAAAATTACACTCAGTAGCAACTCAAAACAAATTTACGAATGATTTAAATTTTTGAATGCAGCTTATATTGTATTGCAACTTACAAAAGGGTCGTAAAATAAATAAATCTGCAGTTTGGGGTAATTACAATCATAAAATATCAAAAAAAATGAACAAAGAGTTTTAAGGGCTCAAATTGGTTTAAAGTTCGCCGTTGCCGCCAGGCACGTGCTAGCAGGTAAAATTCCCAACATTTGTTTAATTCCTTGCATTCAAATTTAAGAACTTCCAAAAGCGGATTTTCCATAAATTTTTACATTTATAACTCAAAACTGATGTTGTGTCAAATTTATATCAAATTTAAATAGTATTTTGTAGTAAAATTATTAATATTTCAAAAAAAATTTAAGTGTTTCCAAACTTTTGAGCGGTAGTGTATCTTGTCATACAAGCTTCTATATTTTTATTAAAATCTTGAAATAGATTAATTATTTTAGTATACTTTATAAAATACTATTTTATCGTGTATTTCATAATATACAATTAGAGAAAGTTAAAAGTAAACAACATGCGATGACAGTGATTTGAAATGCGAGGCAAAGAAATCAGTAATCCATAAAAACCAATTCAGTATTTGATAAGCTCATAATAATGTGTCTGATTTCGGTATTATAATGCTAAATCAATTTAGTCAGTTTTTAGCCCAACAGAACAAGAATCAGAAAACAAGAATTAAGTAAAACAAAATAATTATAAAATTAGAACTTCAATATAACAAGTTAGTTAAAACGAATAAAATGCAATAATTATATTTGAGCTTTCAGCGAAGGTTATCGCTATCATCAGAAATTATATTTAAATTATATAATTATATATATTATAAATAAATAAATTATATATATTATATTGAAATATAATTTCTGATGATACCGATAACCTTCGCTGAAAGCTCAAATATAATTATTGCATTTTATTCGTTTTAACTTGTTATATTGAAGTTCTAATTTTATTAATTTTCACAAGTTAAGAATTTATATAATTCAAAATAATTATAATCTGTTTTCCGCAAAACTTAAACTAAAAACACTGAAAAATTCGTAAGAAATACGAAAATATAGTTAGAAGGTATATAAACCATAATTCTTATAAATTAAATTAAAAAGGTATAGTTGAACCTCTCTATAACGAGTCGCGCTTATAACGAAAAATCGGCTATAACGAGTAAATCGTTTGGCCCCTTGCCGTTTTGTATGATTGTTTATAGCGAAAATCTGTTATAACGAGTAAGTAGACTCGTCCCTTGAATTCTCGTTATAGAGGGGTTCTACTGTACTTGTTGTTTGCAATTGTTGTGGTCCAAAAACAATTCTTATATGTGACCTGGACTATGAAAAGGGACTTTACGTCGGAAAAATCAATTTTCACTTTTTTGGTGATTTTTATAGGAAAAAAGACGCTCTTTCGAATGGCGCGAACCACAAGTTTCTATCTTCATCACTCACTTCACAAAAAATCAATCTCAAAGTTAAACGTAAAATCATAAAAACATGAAAAATCATTAAAAAAAATTTTTTCACATTTTTAACGTTTCCTATAGAGAAAAATAAAAAAACATACTTTAAATGTTTAAACGCGTTTTAACGGGAAATTAGTTTTCCAACGTTAGGTCCCTTTTCGTAGTCCAGGTCACATATGTATAGTGATTCTCAGGAAGGATGACGATGACGACACAATTGACTGAATATAAGTAACGACGTGTAGTTTATATCAGTACTACCAGTCATTTTGTATTGATATGACAAAGCACGAAAATTAATTGCCCGTTTTGACTTCAGTAGTGAATAATTTAAAATTTGTAAGTGTTATGTGTCATTTAAGTGTTTGCTTTTATTTTTTAGGTTAATGGTTTTTGTAATTTTAGTTCGTGAATTTAGGGCCTTCATAATATAAAGTTAGTTCTTTTTAGATCGCTATGCTATATAAGCTAACGCTTATATGGAATCCCTATCGCAACAGTTGATTTAAAATTATTTCAATTATTTTGAACTTGAAAAACAAACCGGGGGTTCTTTACTTCCTTTGGCTTCTGTTCAAGAGGTAAATATAATAAGATTACTTTACAAAATTACATCATTTTTTTTACTTTTTATAGATTTTAGCGTGTGGTCAATGCTATTTTCAAGATACAGGGTGTTTAAAGAAATTGTTTTCTCTTACTTTTTTTGCGATATCTCAAGAACCGTTTATTGTTTAATTATTGTTGTGATGAATTCTATGAAATTATTAAATTTTGTAAGAATGATTGCTTTGTTACAGTTTTTATCAATTACTTTTGAAAAAAAAAATTGTTTGTTCATTATTGAATCTTGTACGTTTCTGATCATAAAATGCAGTTTTTCTGGAAAACGGTGGCTCCTTTTTTTAGCTTTTGACCAAGAGTAATACCTTTTTTATGTAAAAACCTCTGACGCTTTGGAATATGCTGTCATAACGCCAATTTTTCGAGTGATGTAAAAGTTACGGGGGTGAAACCCTTACGCAACCCTAAAATCTCCACCACTGGCATATCAGAGAACATTGCTTTAGAGCCTTAAAAGTAGCTAGTATTGATGTAAAAATCTGTACAAAAGCTGAACCTGTAGCCTTAACGGTTCTTGAGATATCACAAAAAAGTAAGAGAAAACAATTTCTTTGAACACCCTGTATTTCGAAAACGGTGCGTTTGCGGACCCATACGACTTTACATTGTGGCGCCAATCGTCATCTTTCCTGATAATCACTATATTTAACAAATTAAATGTCTTACAGAATTGGTCTCTCGGTGGAATATTATGTTTATCTATGTCTAAGCGTGAAAAGCGTTCGCAATGGCGAATTCTAAAATTCATTATTATATTTTATACACAAAATTTCAATAACATTCACAGTATGACATAATAACAATACCATATAATTACTTTTCAATTTAGAATAATTATTTAATGTTCCGTTTCAACTTATAAATTTTAGGTCAAGTATACTAGCTCAAATTCAATACTTGGGACTATTTACAACAAAATTTACCACAGTTAAAGTGGAAAGGACCAAAATAGTATTGCAAAAAGCAGAATTAGTTAATGAAGTAGTAAAAATGATACCCTTCGATTTAATCAATTTGACACATTATTCCTAATATCCAATACCCAAAACATTCGTGCAGTCGCCATAGATTAATTATTGTTTTGAATATTGATTGTATTTTAAAAAAACGTTGATTACTGTGAAAAACATACTTAAAACCATAAAACTGTCGAATATTTTACAAGAAATATAAGTGCAGTGCCTATTAAGGAAATTGACCTGAATTACCTATTTAAAAACCAATTTGTAATAGACATAATATCTAATAATAATTATAGAAGCTATCACGATATGATATTTGATTTATTTTATAAAATGCCTGCATCAGTTTTTAACAACCATAAGAGGATGTAATAGGATTGACTGGACGGACATCAAATCCTCCCCAAAAATCAAAGTAAAATGAAAGAGGGTTATAAAAGGAGCTGTCAATCGCAAGAAAATCATCTTAAAATCGAATTTATTATTAGAAAAACCACAAAATAATTGCCAAAAAATTCTATTTTTTCATTAAATTAATCAAATAAATGCTGTACTAATAAAAGTAGGTGTGCAATCACAAATTATTGAGATAATAAAAATTTATGGGGGCATTAGCCTATCAGTAAGTGTTAAAAATGCAGCTGTTGTTATTATTTATCACGTTTACGAAAAATGAATGATTGCAGTTATCATTTATTTTGGTGTAAATGATAATGTTTATGTATACAAAACAATCGACAGTAAATAATTAAATAGCACAACCAAAATTCTGTGCTTCAAAAATTGTACGCGAATTGACAACAGACCGAGCATAGAAAGTTACTCGATATAAAAATTTTGAATAAAAACTCAAATCATGTAATAATGCAATAACAAAACTGCACATAACCAACAAGTATGCGACAATTACCTCTTTTTATTAATAAATCCAAACCGATGGTGTTATAGTTATGGAATAAAATGCACAAACACTTTAAAAACTTCTTTTAACATAATATCGATATTTAATCCATTTATGTAAATCACAAAACATTGTATAAAACGAAAACTATAATGTTCAATAGCAACACTTACATCGCCATGTTTTCAGAATTTGTCAATGCTTTTTAAATTTTGTGACTCCATCTGTTATAAGTTCAACGTACCAAGTTAAATCTTTAGTCAATGCTTTAGTGTGGTTCAAATCCAAACTAGCAGATCAAAAAATGTGATAGGAACGAAATATTTACAAATACTATTTTTCAATTTTCAAATAATACGTAGTTAAACAATTTAATCGGTTATTATACTTGTTATTAAGTATAATCAAAGAAGATTAGGTTCTATCGGTTCTATGAAATGAAATGCCTAATATTGTTTAATTTAATCTTGTTATAAACTTTGTAAAATCATTAAATTTGATTATTAATTTAGTTCTAATTTAACCACTGCACATCACATAGATGTAATTATTATTTATTCATGCCCATAGTCGGCGCGCGAGGTGAAGCGGAAAAGTATAGTACCTACATATACGACGAATTAAAAAAGAATTTATTGTCTATTTAAAGTGATCGAGTGGGTGTTTACTATAAAAGAAATAATAATTTTACAATTTTTTAATAATTCCATGTTGAATCAAATTTTAATGGGTATTAGGAAATAGAAACTACTCTATCACATACAATTTTTATGTTGGTTACGGCTTTATCTCTAGTTATTCGAGAAAGAAACTGATATTGTTAAAGAAACATGTTCTTACATAAGTTACTTACAGGTAATATTGGAGTATCTATAAATATAGTAGCATAAAAGGATTATAATAAATTAATAAATACAAAATTTATTATATACCTCGTCGTAAAACATAAATATGCACAATTCTATCTATAAACATACTAACAAGTAAAATGTTACAGTAATTGGAATTGTATGTTTGTATGATATTCAATACCTAGTGTTATATAATATAATATAACCATTATCTACTTCACACTGGACTGTTCGCCTGTTCGGACTCAAGTCCGCCATATTTCCACAATTCTTTTTCTTCTGGGTTTGTACTAAAGCATCTTTCTAGGATTCTAGGTATTCTTGCGGAGTCTATTTTTTTTAGATGTCCTTCCCATTTTTGCCTTGTGTTGATGTTATATTCTTTTCTGCAGTGACGTAGTTTTCAACTATTTTCAATATAATATATTATATTACATTAAATATATAATAAATAAATGAATATAATGTAATATATAATAAAATAATAATAATAAATATAGTTTCGCAGTATATTTCATCGCAAATAAAGGTATAAAAAAATGTTTTAATTTATAATTAATACGACATGTTTCACACAAATATCGCGTATCATTAGGGTACAGTCACTAGATATATGCAGTACCGCAACGTCCGGCCATTATGGGTCCAAATTTATGCTCTCTCTCTCGCACTCATTCACTCATTGTGCGAGTGGCCAATGAGTGCGAGAAAGAAAGCATAAATTTGGACCCAAAATGGCCGGACGTTGCGGTACTGTATATATCTAGTGACAGTACATTAAGGGTGTCTATGCTGACATCTATCCTTGAACTTCAAAAAGCAATTTAAAATTTCCTTTCAAACATAATTATTTTCACTAAACATATTTAATAAACTAGACACCCAATGATACAGGATATTCGTGTGAAACATGTCGTGTAAATTATAAATTAAAAAATTAAAAGGATCTTTTATTAGCGAAGAAGTACTACGAAATTATACTAATTATAAATTAATAACTTCTGTAGATGAATATAACTTCATAATAAGATAATAACTTATAATATTAAAACTTTTGAACATATTGCGCCATTGCCTCGTTTTTCTATTCTATATATTTTTTGTACTAAGCGTGTTTATATGCTTTAATTACAGAAAAGATGTTACCAGTACCTTGTTAAGGTATAGTTGCGCCGTGATGTCCGCGCCGCGTCTATGCCTTACGACCGTGGTATGTATTTATTTTATTATTATTCTATTTAAGTTTGATAAAATTACGTGTAAGAATAAATTAATAAAAATAAAATTACTTACAGATTAAGAACAAAATTATAACGTGTAAAGCTAACAGTAAAATATTTCTAAAAAGATTCCCTTGCCATTTTAAAACGATCGTCATCAATCAAGTTGAATATTATGCCTGCGTACGTGTTTTGTCCGCTGAACTTTTCAACTACTTGTTCAATTCGTAGCGTAAAACATCAAAAAAGTGGAAAATATTCAAATAAAGGTCATTCAGCTTATAGCCCAAGTAATTTCAGATTGTAAACTTGCAGACTCGCAAATGCTGATAAAAAGTTGTTAGCACATAAAAATGGAGAGCTTTTTAAAATTTTAAATAAAATACCGCTACAGAGAGAAATAAAAAATATTTTATGTCAAACTATAATTTAAAAAGATCTATACATTGCATTTTAAAGTTATTCACATAGTTAAGACCTTCATGCGAAATAAAAATGCATTAAATCCATATTGGGGGAGCTTAAAAATTATAATTATATACACATAAATGTACACTTTTATATTTAAAATTATTAAAACTTTGAGAAACAATAGTTTACCACATGTTTCGAATCTCGTAAAGCTAAAATAATCATGGTACTTAAAAAATAAAGAGCAATTTAAGATTGGAAATAGGTTTAAAAGAGTCTTAATCTATTTAGATCATAATTAAAAATTAATAAATTAAACTAAATAAACATATTATATTATGTACTTTTCTATAAGTTTATGAAGAAAATATAATGGTGCATGTAAAATAACTAATAGAATAATTATTAAAAAGTTATGACTAGAGTACGGACTTTTAAGCATAAAAAATCTTGAAAATAGCGCTTAAAATAGCACAAAAAATTGCCATTATATGCATAAAAATATGCATTAAAGTTTAACATAATTATTAATAAGCATTAAAAAAACTTTTTTAAATAAAATTTATTTGAAAAGTAACACAATATTAAAAGAACAAAAAGTAAAAAAATAGTAATAAAAAGTAACAAAATACAATAACTACTCTACATCATTTCTAAAACATGAAATTATTAAATGCTTTTCTAAATTTTCGATTAAAAATTTATTACGACGATCATTTAAGACATATTTAAATTTGGAAAAACTGCGTTCTACTTCGACACTGGTAATTGGAGCGTTCTTAAATTTTACAATAAGGTTTTGTGGTATTTCAAGGTTCATTTCATGACTGATAAAATCAGATAAACTTCTGGACATACAATACCCTCACTGTAGTCTTGTAATCGATTAAAAAAAATCTGATATTTTTAAATAGCTATAATTTCATATTCATAAATACATAAAAATGTTTAGCGTTGCGCTAGGACTCACCCCTTGTTCCTCAGCTACCCAAACTTGAAAAATTTAAATTGCACTATACCTTTTGTAGCATCTGAAATTAAATGTTCTACCAAATGATATCTTCTTAAGAAAAAAAAATTTTAATTTATTGATTTCAATTGTTTACAAATTTATTTCCTGCAATGATAAATACCACAAAATGTCCTCTCATAGTAGTACTAAAATACATATAAAATACTACATGAGCTAGAGTACAAAAATTAAAAAGTTTAAAAATAATTAAAAAAATTAAGAGCCATCTTATTTTACAAAACGCGAATTTTATTTAATGTTTTCTCTAATTTTTCAAATACAATATTTAAGCAATTTCTTGCTAAATGTTTTTCTTGCTAACATAGATTTGAATTTTCTTGTGTTAAAAGCTAGTATTAATTTATTAGTTACTTTGTGATGCAAAAAATAAATTTTAGGTAAAAATATATCATTTTAAAGAATTTTTAATTCAAAGTGTCACACAGGGCACAGTGCTATATTAGTTTTTTAAGTTGATTTAGCTGATGAATACGCAGTCTTATTTAGCTGCACCGAATAAGGTTTGCACCGAAAAGACTTGCATCAAACAGAGTAACGCCTAAACGATTCTGAATCAAATTGCTTAGACTAATAAATTGTCCTATATTATGACTATTATTATTGTGCTAAGTCACTGTTGGTCTTAGGATAATAATAGATATTTAGACGAACATTATATTTTAATTCTTTCATAAAATTACTATATATTTTGAACATCATTTTCGGTTTAATAAATTTTTTTATTACTACTGTATTTAATATTTAAATGATATGTAGAAGGTACTATTTATCTGAGCTAGGTGAAAGTTTACTTGTCAGCTCTAAGTAGTGGGCGTAAAGTAGACTTACGCCTTAGGCTTAGGCCAAATATAATTTTAAATAAAATTGCAATTTAAAAAATATATACAAATACAAATGAACATGATTTTCTACGTAACGGGTACAATGTAAAATGTCGGAATGCAAACACAGAAACGAAATTGTTAGGATTGAGACTGTACAATTATCACATATGTGTTTTGCTTAGAAGAGCATTAGAAACAACCTTTGCTTTGGCGTAAAGTGTGTTTTTGACCGTTGTGACTTTAGTACACTAGTACACACCTTCAGTTGTTCGTGCTTTAACATTCACGCTACTATCCAAATATAAATATACTCACTCTACGCCCTAGATACAAGAACAAATTATTCATTCCCTGTTCCCTAAAAGCTTGCGACAACTTTCCCCTATTTCGGAATATTTATAAATTTGAATTTTTGGTGGAGTATATTTTAAAATAAAATTAATATTTGTTTTTTTATTTCTTTCTTTCTTCTATTTTTGACTCTACATTTCTTGTAGAATGTCGCTTTCAGCTTTCGACATTTTTAAATCCAGTTGATTGAGGTGGGTAAGTCCTCAATTTGCTATCTTAGATTATTCGTGTTTTATTCTATTCTCCAGTTCTTTATCTATTTCTCCAGTTTTCTTCTTCGATATTGATTTTTGTTCATTTTTATGAAATCTAAAATAATTCTTATAAACTCAGTTTATGCAGCCGTTACTTCGTAAACGTTTGTAAGAATTTTTTATCTAAATTTTGAGGTCGACACACGTCTCGGACCATTAGCGGACCACCTATATGTGTTAATAATAATCTTATACAATTGTGCAGAAAAAGTATGCAGTAAGTGTAATTTTTCTGCACAATTGTGTGGATTAGTAACACACATTTCTCTCTGTGTAGCAAGGTGTTTTTAGGGTTTTCTTGATTTTAATTAATTCCAATCTGTTCATCCTGTCACCCTTCTCAGCGTTTTTTACATAATATGGAAAGAGAAAAAACTTAATAATCGCGATAGTCGATAAAAACGCAGACATCGTCTTCTTGAACAAATAAGATTACATATAGAAAACAATGGAATTCCTAAACAATAACGATTGTGTTAAATTAAAGAAAAATAATTTATGTAATATAAAAAATAAAGACAATATGTAAAACTGATAGAATGAAGATTTTGTCAAGCAACACAAAAACAATAATTCCCAGAAACCCTCAATTCTCTAGATTGCGCTCACAACTAAAACTGCACAAAAAGAATATATGTACCTATAAGACCAGTAGTGACTTCGTGTGACTCCCAAATAAGTGAACTAGCTAGATGCTAGAACGATTGACAATATTTTCAAACGCCACTTAAAATATATAGAATAAGACTTTTTTTATGTTCGAGGACGAAATAATATACAAAATAAACCACGGATTAGCCATGGGGTCACCATTATCTTGACTTCTTACAAACATCTTTATGGATTGGTTGGAAACGAAAATAAGGAAATAACCTAAGTTAAAGCACTTAATGTAACTTAATGTAAAGAACTTAATGTAAAGAACATTATTGACTTGGCATAGATACGTGGACGACATAGCATATCGTTAGAAAATGAACAAAAACTCACCGATTTTGTAAGAGAAATAAACAACGTACATAAAAACATAAAATTTATGACCTTGACCTAACATTAATCAAAGAAAAACATAAAATCACTTACGATACATATCAGAAATCCATACACGGTAAAAAATCCGGTGTAAAATTTCACCTTTTCAGGTGTTTATATAGGTCCACCTTTTTCAGTGTTAAATTAACCACTGCATCGTTTGGTAAACATTTACCACTCGTAAAGTTGATATATCTACGATTCTTTTTGTAAATTTATAAACGGCAAATTTTACCAAACCGCTCGTGGTAGAAAAATCTCAGATTTACCAATATCAGTGTAAAATTTAACACCAAGTAATTTTACACGGTAAGTTTGGTGAATCTATTTCAACGATTTTTAATAGTGTACCACCACAGATTCTATTACTTCCTTCACATCCAACCACAGTTAATCTGGTTAATAGAAAAATAGTCATACCGCTTACAAGACAAAGACAGAATAAATATAGAAATAAATACAATACAACAGATAGCAGCGAATAACGTACACGAAGATAACATAATAGATAAAATAACCAGATACAGAACCAGAAAGAAAATTTTTCCCCATTTTTTATAGGTAAAATTACAAAAAACAAGAAAAAATATAGGAAATTTATGTATATACCAAAGGCACAACACCTAGAGTCCTAGACTGAAGACCATGTTTAACAACGAGGATATAAGAATGGCGGAGAAGATAAACAATAAAATGATTGAAAAGCTCAACTCAAAACAAACAGAAGACCCACTACACTGTAGCGGAATCTGCAAACTGAAATGTGGAGATTGCCCAGCAGTATATATCGAAGAATCGGGAAGAGAAATAAGTACCAGAATAAAAGAAGATATCAGAAGGATAAATACGTCATAAATAAGTAAAATCATTTTTGCAGGAATTGATACCAGCTTTAATTTTATATAACAACTTTTTGGTTAGAGCCAACCGTTTTTGAGATATAAGCAAAAATCCGTGCGCCACTTAAATTCGGAAACTTTTAGTTTGTATAGTTTTCTTCCTAACTACTGCAAGAACAGTCTCAAAATCAAGAATTAGGATCTTGTTATGTCTGTGCCACCTAACGGCGTAAACTTTAGGTAACCCCCCCCCCACCAATCCCAAATTGGAATAAAAAGGGGTGCAAGAGAAAACCGGGGGTCTTTTACCAGTTTTTGTTTGAACCAACATATTAGATTCATAAATAAATATTAGTTTGTAACAGCATCGTTTAAATTATTTTGTGCAAGTAAGAAGAGACTCATAACAGTTTCAACATTTTCCTTGAAACCACTGTTTTGAGCATTCGTTGCCTATCTGTAAACGGTATCTCGCCCAAGGCTGATAGTAATGGAAAGATGGTAATTTTGTTTCGTCTTGAGAATGGACACATAATGGTGTCCGAAACTTCGACGCAGAAATAATTTTGTTTGATTGCTGCCCACTCCAACCCAATATTACCATCTTTCCATTTGTTGTCTAAACTATTAAGAATTTAGTGAAATTTTAAAATACATTTTCAATAGTAAATTCAATAAAAAAAATCGGATGTGGCCATGCTCATAACTTTATCATACTTTTAAATAATAGTAGTAATAAATTTTAAAAAATTATTATTTTGGAAGAGAATATCATAAAATAAAAGGAAACTTTTTGTAAAAATTAAAAAAAAAATTTTTATTTGTAAAAACTATAATACGTATAAGCAAAAATAGAATATTTACAAGAAAATTGAATAATACTTTTTTACTAGTATTTTGGAGGAGAATGCAACAAAAAATAAAATTTTAAAAATAAGAAAAAAATAATTTTTTTAATTTAAAAAATATTATTTTTTTTGCGTTTCCGCGTACCGATTTTAACCAAAATCTAATTAGCTCTAAGTCTGATATAGACTTAATACTATGTACTAAATATGTACTAAATACGAAATTTTGTTAAAAAATGTCGATTACTTTTTGAGGTAGAGCGCACACAAAATTTGACCACATACATACCCACATACGAGTACATACAGACATTTTTTGAAAATGATGATTTTCCGCTTCTGGGACCCCAAAATGTCTAAATTCATCAAAATCTCAACTTTTGTTTTTCTGCACGATTACAATACTATCTCAGATTTCGTATGATAAAGTAAAAATGATTATAAAATTACATATTACATAGTTGTGTTTGAAATAACTACTTTTTCAATACAAATTATTTTTGAAGTTTGTTTATATCATTAACGATAAAATGGTTTCTTTGATCACACGTTTAGGTTTAAAAAAATTCCTTTATCACTTACTTGTGGATAAAGTACTTTTTTACCAAACGTCAAAAATTCTTGACTTCATATCATTGAATTGTCGAACTTAATGTTTCGTATTTTTGTGAAAGCAATTTCGTTTTACTTACTAAAATATTTTAGCGTCACTCGTCACCGATAATAACGTAATATTAATTAAATTTAATAAAAAATTTTCGTTTGATGAAGAAATAACACACTCGCCACGAAAACTTTGACATTTGCCCATAAAATATAATGATACATTCATTTCCTCCTGTCCTTGAATATTTTTAAATTTTCTGTTAGATGTTTTTCATAATTAATCACAATTACTTCAATTCTTCATTTTTAATTTAATTATTGTAAAAATGATTAGGTAAACCGCTTTCAAAAAGCTTTACATAATTTATTAACGCATACTTAGTTGAAGTGTTTTGTTTATTGCCTACTTAATTTGAAATCATTATTAATTATACTATTGCAATATCGGTATTATATTTCTTATTTCAAGTTGGTATTTTAAAGTAAAATTTTAATTTTTACCATTACTTTCCTTGTACCTTGAATTGGCGAGTACTAATCAGCAAAAATTACCCATACCATGTTAAATCCATATGTTCACCTTTAAGAACGGTCACCCAGTATGTAGTTTATGTATCATCAACACATAAAAAATTAAATTCCATTTTATCGCAATATAATATTATGCAAAATTTGATTCTGTTTTGCACACAAGTAGAACATTTTTTCCCTTAATACCGTATTCAGCATCATTCAGTACTAGTCTATAATACCTTCCAATTCCACTATTCATCATCGCACAGTGATTGTTCTTCTCTGAGTTATAGCACAAATTAAATTTAACTGGTAGACCCGAAATCAATGCTGTATGCCAAAACTGGTAAAAGTGAATTAATTACATATTTTACATGAAAGCATGTTTATAAGTGGTTTTTGAGTCGTGAGAATATGAATCAAGAGTCAAAATTTAAAAATTCAATATACAAGACCTCTAAGCGTTGATTTTGGGTCTACCAGTAGGCTGCTATAATATCTTGGAGATAAAAACTTGCTTTGCAATCATTTACTAGTCCAATTGGAAGCTAAAATCTAGTATTGAATGATACCGTATACCGCATTAAGAGGAAAAAATTGCCGCTTCCGTTACATAAACTCAAATATGGCTAAAATTGGTCGTTTTGGCACATTTAGGTTACGATATCCCAAAATCCTGACGTATAGAACGATTAGATTTTAGCATAAAAAACCGTCGGAATCACCTATATATTCTTATCTATGGTTGCGAAACCTTGTTGCCCTGTGGGATTACAAGAGAAACTTTACCTTGATCGATTTTCCTAATTTAAAATTTGATGAGAAGACACTCAAAGTATCAATAGGTTGTCAAGGGCGCTTGGCGTTGCTTTTTGATTAAATTAGAGCAAAATTTATGAAATCATGAAATTTACAATTTAAAAAAGTTTTCAAAATGAAAGTTTTATAATTAGTCATGAGAAATTTTATTTTAATGAAAAATTGAACGAATTTAACTTGAAAAAAGTAGTCGATTTTGCAACTCGAAAGCCTGACAAACATGATGATAACTTATAAAATAAATTGAAATACTATGTTATTTGTTTAAGAAAGTTTTTATTAAGAACCTGAAAATAGAAGATGTTTTAATCAATATAACTAAGAAAAGAAACAGCAGACAAGTCACGTCAACCCAGTAGCTCAATTAGTGCCGTGCTTCTAGTATTATGACACTTTATCTCTGTCATTTTCAAATGGTGTACTAATATACTGGGTTGTTCCTTGGTATAACATAAAAACTTAT
This sequence comes from Cantharis rufa, assembly GCA_947369205.1. Taxonomy (NCBI): domain Eukaryota; kingdom Metazoa; phylum Arthropoda; class Insecta; order Coleoptera; family Cantharidae; genus Cantharis; species Cantharis rufa. Next base: position 37,890,220 of record OX376303.1, read on the forward strand.
TATAAAGCTCAATCAAAATTTCAACTAGAACTGTTTCCAAGTGAAATTTTACTTTAATTCTAAAAAATATTAGTTGTGCTTCCTCTTTAGCAATTTTGTAGAAAATTTGTATACCTAATCAAACACATTTTGAAATCAGATTAATAATTTTGTCGATTTCAGTAAGTTATATTATTATAAAATTTGCATAATTTGTAACATATTAACACCAGAACTAAATAAGGGTCGCTTTCAGTGTCACCGCTAAATTGTCACCCTTACATAGAATATACTAATGTGCGGTTACTTTTGGCACGTATCAAAAGCATCTGTTATTTTAGAAGGATGCGTATTTTGACCTCAAGTGTAATGATAAGTAGGTTATGTAAAACTATAAATTTTTAAGATTTTAACATATTGCTTATGTTGTGATATAGTATAGTTGTTACAAATGTGTTTATAATTTTTTTCAAGTAATTTTTGTATATGTTATAAAATCCTTTTTATTTAAAGTTCCCAGAATGAATTTAAGTTACTTTCTAGTATTGTTTACTTATAAAAAATAATTATTAAATATCACAATTTTTGAAGTTAAGAGTTCCGATTTAAATTTAAATATTATCAACTTAACTTTTTAAATTCTCGTATTACTCGTACATGCAATATCGGAATATCCCAAGAGCATTCCAAATTGCATCACAAATGTGTTTGTTTTTTGCAATTTTTCCAATTCGAACTCGAACTTGTTTTAAATGTATTATCATTCCAAAGATAAATAAGTTTTAAATTATTCATCTTTTTCTATGGATATTTAGAAAGAATCGCCAAGTGTAAATTTTCAACCAAGCTAAAATTACGAACTTTATTTGTGCATATTACTACATATCAATAATTTGATTAAACATTTGTTAGTTAAAAAGTCAAAATATATTAAAAATTGTCGGTTGTCAGCAAATCTAGCCACTGATAAGCCAAATAAAACATTTAGAATTTTACTTAGCTGTAATCAACGAGTGGTTAGTCGTTTATTTCGAAGAATTATCTAGAAACCGTATTTAATCTATGTGTTACGATCAATTATGCAAATCGGGCGTTGACGTCAATGGCCGGACAATGATGATGAAACTATACTCTTTTCTAAATGTCCGTGTGCTGACACAGCTGCTCACGGGACACGGTTGCTTCAAGGAATACCTGCACCGGTTCAAGAGAGCGGGTACGGACAGCTGTCCATACTGCGGCGAGAGGGATACGGCGCACCACACCTTCCTTGTGTGTCGGCACTGGCAGGCCCAACGTGATCGGGCAGAAGAACAACTCGAAACCAAATTGTCTACCGAGACGCTGATAAAGACAATGATAGCCGATGCGGACGGCTGGGCACTTATCCAGGGCCTAGCGAAATATATTATATCTACTAAAGAAAAGGATCAACGTGCAAGGCAGGTCCTAGAACTCGAGGGAGCACTGTAAGAAAACCCTGAAAAGGCATAGTGAGGTGAAGAGATGGTGATGAAGGAATGCTTACTGCGAATCCCGGTGCATCAATGGAGTAGAGTTTTAGTCAGTAGAAATCTGACACTCCCCCCAATCTTGGGGGCGGGCCTATGCAAGGTTTCCCCACTCCCAACGCACACAAAAAAAAGTCAACATCGTCCAAAATGCACGGTCAGTGACTTTATTCCATGGACGTCAATGTCCAGTTAAGCAGAGCATTAACGTCCATAACGTCCAACTGAAATACATTGTCCGGTCATTGACGTTAATGGCCGAGTTGTCATCATTGACCGTAACATATGCAACACGTTAATGTGTTGCGTACCAAAGTCGTTGTTTTATTATGTACGTATACACGTTATTAATAGTTTTCTTGCAAGGGAGTTTTTAAGCAATAAATCTGGGGTTTTAAATATTTCTTTATTTCAAGTACCAAATTCATAATCAAGCATATAAATTATAGTAGTCCGGCATGTGCTTTGACCAGTAGCCGTTTGATGCACACAATTAAGTGTTTTTCAACGAAGTATGCGGCACTGATGACGACTAATGAGTCACAAACACATACGTGGTATGACGGCTTGATAGTCGAAGAAAGCAGTGTGTGTCTTTTATTTCTTTTTATTTCGACTGTTGAAGCGTATTTTAGTTTGTATACACGCGCGCATATTGTGAGCGCAGCGAAGTTTTAACCCGGCCTGAGCTACAAGACCAACGAGATCAGTGATGTCACAGCGCTCGAATTATGTAAACGTACCAACACCCGATCACATGTAAACAGTACTTTTTATTTCGACAATTAATATTTGTCAAAATCGCATCTTGAATGTTCGTAGGGCCTGGTGTGATTGAGTACAGTTTAAATTAAATATCTATTTCTTCAAATTATCTTCAAAATTATGTTCAAAAAACAGATAATTTTTTTGGTATAAAATCGACGTAAATACGTCAAACTTCAAGTTTTCATTATTTTATTATTAATTGTGTTTTTACATTTTGTACTGTCACCTGGTGTGATTGAGTACAGTTTAAATTCAATATCTATTTCTTCAAATTATCTTCAAAATTATGTTCCAAAAACAGATAATTTTTTTGGTATAAAATCGACGTAAATACGTCAAACTTCAAGTTTTCATTATTTTATTATTAATTGTGTTTTTACATTTTGTACTGTCACCAAGCAAGGAGTCCATAGCGCAAACCAAATGGACTTATAGACATCGTAGTCGTAGGCACCTACATACTCCCAAATTCACTGATTTTTTCTCTCTATTTTTATAACATCTATAATTTGCAATCAGAGAATCTTTGTTTTTTCTAAATTCATCGACGGGTATTTACATTATTGTGCTAATCCACACCCAAGCATCATGATTTTTTTTCGATTTATTTTTATAGCCTTTTATGCCTGTTTTCCACAAAGCTGGTTCAGCTTGAAGGCAATCAATAAATGCCAATTTTTGTTCGTTTTCCAATTTACGCTCATTTTAATTCACAATTAATTATACTACTATTTAATCGGTGAGTCTGGCACTACTGAAGAATGCAAATGTGCATGTGTGGGAGTGTTATCGCGATCTCTACTCCTTTGTCTCGCATTAAAAAACCGACAACAAGTGGAGAACAAGGCGAGAACTTATGAGGAACGCGAGAATCAGCTCCACTCTCTCTTTTCTCGTGTTGTCCTCGTTTTTTCACGATGTTCTCGCGAGGTTCTCGCGAGATTCTCGCGAGAGTCTGGAGTGGCCTGCAAGGCGAGAAGCTAAAAATGAACACGAGAATCGGCTCCACACTCTCGTTTCTCGTGATGTTCTCGCGTTCTCGTGCTGTTCTCGCGAGATTCTCGCGAGAGTCTGGAGCGCCCATTAAAAGTGTTTTCTAACATTACATTAGTATGTATTTATTATAACAAATTAATTTTAACTGCAAGTTGAAATATATACCTACAATATTTTTGCTAACTTGGACTGGGTATAATAAATAATATTAAAACTTCAATACAACTAGGTAAATTAAACTAATAAAAATCAATTATATATTTTTAAGCTTTCAGGGAAGGTTATCGCTTTCGTCAGAAAATGTATTTATTATTAAATGAAACCTCACAAAATTAATACGACCTTCAAATCCAGTAATAACATTGGCCGACTGTATACAAAATTAAAAGACCCAGTACCTTTAGAGAAAATGTCTGACTTATCCCCAGTTTCCTCACTTAAATCAGTTTATTGAAGAAACTAGGCATTAGTGTATAAAGTTCAATGTAATTCGGTCTATAAATATTGGGCAAACCAACTCGTTTCCTATTTGTTTTTTTATTAAAATATTGAAACCGAGGGTCTGATAAGTATGAAATAACTTCTCCCCCCCCTCGTATTTATAAGTACCCATACCCCTTATAATCAAAGTGAAATATTATCAAAATCTTGTTAAGTTAAAAATATTGAAAATCTTACTGTTAAAAAGCACTAAGTTGATAGTCTGCGACATCTAATATATATTATATGTTTCGAATTTATGAATCTCGTCAGGCAGACCTAGAAAATCAAAATTAAAATCAACCCGGACAGTATGAACTCAATACAAAATACAAGTCAAATTTATTTGACATTTATAATTAAAAAGTCCTACTACTTGATTCCAAAATTAGTTGAAAAAATGTAAAAAATATAATTTGGAAAAATCTAAACAAAGCCAAAAAAAAACAATATCATGGCGTAAAAGACCCAATTCCAAAATCTCAGGGATGCGAGCTTAGTTGAAATGTAAAGGCTAATCCACACAATAATTGTTTTAATGAAACCCTACTATTTAATGCCAAAAATTGGTAATAAAAAATGGAAATAAATATATTTTTGAAAAATTCTAATCTGAGCCAATAAAGCAAAATAATGGCGTATAAATTGTAATTATACAAAAAATGTATAATAACTTAAGCTAAGTTAACTAAGTTAACTAAGTCAACTAAGCTCGCATCCCTGAGATTTTGGAATTGGGTCTTTTACGCCATGATATTGTTTTTTTTGGCTTTGTTTAGATTTTTCCAAATTATATTTTTTACATTTTTTCAACTAATTTTGGAATCAAGTAGTAGGACTTTTTAATTATAAATGTCAAATAAATTTGACTTGTATTTTGTATTGAGTTCATACTGTCCGGGTTGATTTTAATTTTGATTTTCTAGGTCTGCCTGACGAGATTCATAAATTCGAAACATATAATATATATTAGATGTCGCAGACTATCAACTTAGTGCTTTTTAACAGTAAGATTTTCAATATTTTTAACTTAACAAGATTTTGATAATATTTCACTTTGATTATAATTACATTTGTTAATAACTATACATCATACCCCTTATACTACCAAGATTTATATCGACGTTTGATGCCGATCAAGATAGATGATATAACAGCAGCTTAGGTTTTGGTGATCTGATATGTTTTTGTCAAAACAAAAAATTTATCTGTATATAACTAATTTCGATTTTGCGGCGGACACAGAACGTAAATTGTTTTGTAATACTAGTTGTTCGAAGTAATAAGTCTTTTCTCCAAAAAACTCTGTTTTTTGCTATTTATGCTAGTTTCTAATTCGTATAAAAGAATAAAATTTCGCTTGTAAATTTTTGCAACAACTGTTAAAATAGAAACAATAATGAAGAAGCTTTGTGTATTTGCTTGCTTGTGTTATCGATTTCTTTTTTCTCTGCATAACATATTTTGCAGTGTTTCTATTTCCCTATTTTATAACTTTACGAATACGAATAATCAAATACTGTAGAATAATGAATGTATTCGATTCTTTAATGTTTTGAAATTCTGCTGCATTATAATAAAATTTTATGTTTCGTATTGTAATAATTTAAATATTTCGTGCTATTAAAATATTAGATAACCGTATTGTAAAGATTTCTTGAAACCGTAATGAAACTAAGGATAAAACAAAATAAAAAGTATTCTTTAAAATTAAGTTTCCTGGGTTGATACAATAAAGGAATTTATTATTTGATGATGCTTTGCTGCAAAAAGAATTCAGAAAACTAGCTTATTTTGCTATTTCGTAACGCTTTATATGTTTATCGAATTTATAACAAAAAATATCGTCCTGCATTAATAATATTGAAACATTTTAACATATTCGAATAATTAGGGTATAAGTAAACTGTCAAGGCACGTATAATTTAGAATTCTTTTTAATACCACCCTTACGCCTCAATAAAACCCTTACGAGTACGAGAACAAAGCTGAGGAATCTTATAACGTTCGCTTTGGGAGTAAAGCGAAAGGCATGAATTTTAAAGCTTTAAGCCATTCTTTAAGAATTGATAAGAAGAATTCCGTGCCAAGAAAAATTTGCATCATAAAAGAATCAAGTGATCTCTCCAACTACGCCTCCGTGGTGCTACGGATGAATCTACAAATTGTGTTTAGTAATTGAAGGCTTTCAAAAAAAAACTTTTGTCTATGCAATTAAAATTTATTACATAATATTTTCTTGGATATATTTAGTAAGTTTAGCTTTATTCCTAAAACTTCTTAAAAGACTTTAAACATCTTGCAAACAGTCATCTAAACTTAAAGGCAATAATGCTACTTTTAAACCACTCGAAACGTTTAATACGCGTACGGATTAAGATATGCAAGTTTTAACGTGATATTTAAGACCACATTACCAAAAGATCAATAAAATATGTAAAACCATTGGATTACTTGTACGAGTATATTAAATTTTATAATTCAAAAATTTGTTTAAAATCAATTACGTAAAAGACTTACAGCGTACAGGAGAAATAATAAATTATATAGTACCTGCTACTATACAAAAATTTATTTATTTTAGTTTTGCGGAAATTGGAGATTGCGAGGTGAATGGTTTAACAAAAATTAGTAATCATAAATTATTTTGTCGTTACAAGTTTGTCAAGTATGCTTTCACAATCAAATACTGCATACGAATTTTTGTTTCTATAAAATTTAAAATTAATTAAATTGGCGTTTTCATAATCATGATAAATTTGTGCTTTTACATTAATTAAAATGTGGAGTATTAATTATTAGTTTAACATTTTTTTTGTAATTTAACACTGTTTTTATAAAAGTTTAAAATTAACATTTAATTACTTTTTTAATTTTACACAGTATTACAGCAATAGGGAATGTTAATTATAATTTTAATAAAATATATAATAATAGCAGTAAACTATTACAAAAGGTAATTTAACTACTAAATCAAAAATGTAATTTCCTTAAGTACAGAATTTCATTACTGCAAAATATTCTTGTACAAAACCTTTTCGTCGCTCCCATTTAATGCTATTTGAAGATCATAATTTTAACTTTGATTTAATCATAAATTTATGGATATAAGAAAATTAAATGTTACAATAAAGTCCTTTCAAAATTTACGATATACTTTGTTTAATATTTCAGCGTGTTTACATTATTTTCAAAATACATACTACCTATATATTTAATATCTTTGCGTTAAAATATTTTTAAGTGAGTTTTAAATTACCAATAAAAAAATTATAACTAACTTTGGATTGCAAAAGCTTGCAAAAACTAAAAATATGCATAAATCATAAAAGAGAGAGTGTAGATGCTCTAATTTGATTAGTTTGTGCAAGCTGTTAAAATACAATAAAATACAATAAATCCGTATGTAATAGCTTTTTTTCGTGGTCTTGTGTTTGGCCTTTCTTGCTACTTTATGTCCTATATTTGTATGGTGTATGTGCGAATATCGCACATCACACACACTTTTAGGAGACCTAATGTTATACGTAGTATCCAAACTACGGAAATATACAACACTTATTGAGAATGAGCTAAACTGATCGTCATATTATTACTGCCGACCTAATGTGCAAATCTCAACTTGATAACTTAAGTGACATGAAAGTTAAAAAAATGTATTTATTTCACAGGAGTCTTAAACAAAGTTCGGGAAGGTTATTTTACACCGGATTCTATGTTACTATTAGCGCTACGACAGGAGCAGGCTCCTAACCAGTTGGCTTTAACGTCACTTGATCTCTACTAGTGACGTTGGGCCTACTACTCAGTGCTTTTCCTATTTGGAAGCGGACTTGCTTATCGCGATGATTGCCGTGATTACTTTAGGCGGAGGGCTAAATATTTTGACATTGCTGTCAGTTTACATAATGCAGTGTATTTTACTTGTCCAACTCTTCATTACGTGCGATGGGACTTATAATGAGATGTATACTCACTATACTCTTGAAGGATCTAATATTTACTCGCCACGCATGATTTTGTGGACTTGAGAATTCCTAAAACAGTTCGCACTATATACTAGGATTAATAGTATGTACGTACTATATTAAAGCCTATAATATGATATTATGTATTTAAGGCTGTTGGTAATCTTTACAAATGCAGGGTTTTTATTTACTCTGTTGATTTGATTTGGTTGATGTATTGAGAATTTTAAGGGAAGGAGAAAATAATTCGGTTCTTTTGCGAAAGCTTGCTTTCTAGTAATAACGAGAATTCTCATTATTGCTTTTGGAAACAAGTTTCAGCAGAAATATAATATGTATAGTCGGTTAAGTTTATATTTTTAAATTTTAGAGTGTTACTTGGGAAGGTTCTTTTTTTATTTTTAATTTGTTATTACATATTTCAGCAGTTGTGATTACGAAACGAAATTGACAGTTTCATATTCAATACTTCCTGCACATAAGTATTCAATGTACAATTTTTGTACAGCAGCACTTAGGTTGAATAGATCCATGTCAAAAAAATGGGTTACCGTCCTGTTGATTGCATATCAATGCGTTCGTGCATGTTGTGTGCGCTCTAATTTCAGCAATGCATTCATTAATATATAAATTACAATTTTTATTGCTTTTCTTGGTTTAAAAAGAATATATCACAAATCAGAAGTACCTTAAAGTTATACTAAGAAAATTTAGTTTTAATCAAAAACGTCAGAATTTTGTGAGGTTCAATATTCAATTACGCACCACTATTTAAGAAAATAAACATTTATGTGGTTAGAGGTTAACATCTGAGTCTGAGACATAAAATTTTGTATAATTACGAAGCCTGATTTCCCCTTCTATAATTCGATGAAGTTGTTATACTTCTCCCTCGGAGAAATATGAGGACTTAGTAAGAATATCTGAGGAAATCTTTAGGGTAAAATCATTTACTAATGAATTCATAATACGTAAACGAAAAATAACTTCGCTAACTGGGTGGGATACTGTTTATAAAATAATCTCTAACCGCCCGGGTGTGACGGAATGGAAAGTGTAATTAAATCAAATAAATTATATAAATTTTATTTTTAAAATTTTTAATTTAGGTGTTTAGGGTGCACACTCGGCTCATGGAACCGAGAAGACGGATATTTTTAAGTAAATATATTAACTTATTAATTACTTTGAGATACTTCAAAGAAAGCTAAAAATAAAAATACTACATATTAAATTTCAAATAAATTGGTGCTTTTATATAAAGTATTATTTTCTTCTAAGTGATGAACAGAGACTACAGAGCATACGAATCTTTTAAAGAAGTGAAAATAGAAATACAGTCACAATGGCGTTGGTAAATCCCTAAGCTTTCCAATACAATCCAAAAATATTACTTAATGTTTTTCCCCACAATTGCAATGGCACACCATTAAAATTTTCCGAAGGAAAGGTATAGCATAGCTATTATCGTATTCTAGAATTTAAAAATTAAGAACAACATAAAAAGCTCTTCTCCAATGTTAACGGTTATTATTAATTGACTCGATAGTTGACTTGCTCAAATATATTATCCCGATTTTGAGAATATTTTCACACATCCGAGTTTTAAACTTACAGATAAAGTAAAGTAATTATAAAGATAAAAATGCGATCCTATTATAACTAAAACATGAGAACCTGGTTGGTAAAGTTTGGGGTGCATACATAACTTGAAAATAAATTAAGCGTTATATAATTAATAGAGGGTAGAAACAGGGTGCGTAATGGAAATGCTTGATGATTCAGCGCTATGTGGAAAGCATCCGAGTAGCTTAAAACCTTTGCTTTTACAAATATATGGAATGACAATAAATTGTAACAAAAAAGTTTAAAAATCCTTTACAAAAAATAGGGCAAATTATTATAATTTATTCTTCCTTTTGTTTTTTAAAACCTTAAATACGTTTGCAAATTAACTAAAACAAACTAACTTTTAAAACGGTATTATGCTATAGAATTGTTAATAATTATGGATGTAAGTAAAACAAATACTAGTTAATTCGTTGCAATAAATTAAAGTTTTATTTTTAAATGTATGATTTAGAATTGCCGAGTTATTACCAGTTCCTGTATTTAATACAATAACTGCAATTTGCAAGCGGCAATTATTTACAAAAATAATTTTTGTAAAACAACCAATTTAAATATTTGAACGAAAAACTAATAAAAACTCTTTTATGAATAGTACATCAATCTTGTAAAATTTTCTAAAATGTTTAAAATCGATTAAGCTTTACATTGTTTACATAAACTAAACAGTATTTAATGTACCTACACCTACCCTACACGCTTTGATAATGTAATGGTATAAAAATTTCTTTTGCGTTTTCATAGCCATTATAAAGAAATAGTAGTTACAGTAAAATACATTTTAAAATTCAATTGTTACAGCTTAACGTATAAATTCAATTAGCTCTTTGTATACAATTTTTTTACAAAGCCACTTCTATACGTTGTAAATGACAATATAGCTCTTGTTGGTCCACATCGCTCCACAGGGATTTAAACCCGGCACACAATTTAAAAAGTAAACTACTGTCGGAACTGGTTACGTATTTTTGTAGGCGTAATTTTAAATTATTTTTAATCAAACTAAAATAAAAAGGTTTTATAAAAATCAGTTGGTAATAAAATTGAATCATCTAAAGCTAATCTCACAGCAGTTATTTATGTTTATAAGGTAACTGATAGTCAACTAGGTCACTCAATTTATAGTTCTATCGATTTTATACACTATAATACATTTTAAAGTGTGTAGTACCCATAACAAATCAACGTTAACAAACTCATTTATGTAGTTTATACATTTTTGCAAAGGAAATTTATTATGAAAAGCAATTAAAAGTACAATTTACAGTCGCGTTAAATTATTGTTATCGAAACGTTTATAAAAGAAATAACATTATTTAAATTTGTTATTAAATGCGAAAATTTTCTATTTTGATAGAACACAATAGTTCTTTCACAACTTTAGCATAAATTTTATTATTTTGCTTTATTTTTCGTCTGAATTGAACCAAGTAAAAGTACATAGCGAATTGAATATTCAACACTTATTACAACTTTCTGAACAGAACAATTTAAATGTCATTTCTGAATTTATAGACATTAACAATAAATTATCCGAACAAACGAAGTTTTTCTCACCATTACGTACATATTGTACTGGTTTTTTCTTAAATTTAATAATTATATTAAAGCTTACGATTGAAAATTAATGTAATTATTAAAGTATAGAACTACATTTTAATAAAAATATTGTTAAAATCAAAAATAAATTCTTATTTATAAGCATGGAAGAATTAGAACAATTCATTTTGCTTAATGACAAAATCGTAAATAAGGCAATTAAAAATCCAACTAAAGGTTTATTTTCTGAAAATAAGGAAATTTTTATGAATCGTTATTTTCTCAAATTTAATTTTACATTAAAAATATAATGTTTTGGGTAATATTACATTACAAATTTGATACAGACGACTTTTATATTAGTACATCCGCTTTATAATGTCAGTTAACCTTAAGCAAAACATATCACCATAAAACAACGCACATTTTTATTGCAAACATTTTATAAGTTTGGATGGAAGCATCTTCAGGTGTATCTGTCTAACATGGGAAGGTGTCGCGGAATACGACATCCGAGCAAATTCCAATAACCGTATATCATGCAGAGCTTCCAATAGAACGCATCTTTCCCTTTTGCTCCTTAGTGTGACGTCAGGAAGCACTGAGTTGCACAACCTCCAATCGATTCCTCGGCTGCTCAAAATAAATACTTATTCGAATCGAACATTTCAGATAAATTTTCTAGTTTTTTAAATTTTCTACACATGGCATTCTTTGAGTATAAATTTATAATTTAATTTATTATTATTTAGTAAAAGCATATTAAAAGTATTATTGTGGAAATGTCATATATATAAACGTAAAAAATGTAATAAAATCAAGAACCTCTTTGATTAAACGAACGATTAAGATACTCAGATTAAAAATACCCAGGATTGCCTAGGGGTTTTATAAAATTAATAGTAATCTCGTAATAGCTAAATTTAAAAAAAGAATACTCTTTCGTAAACAGAGAGATAATATTATAAATACTAAACAAATGGAATATTTAAAAATTATGATTGACTTATGTATGTGTTTTTCATTATTGCACTACTTGTAGTTAATGAAATCAGAATTGCAATAATTATTAATTTAATGTGTTTGGCCCACTAATATTCATTAAAATTTATAATACAATTTGAACCAATCTCCCATTATCTGTTAGTGCACAATATTAAAGCTTTTATGTGTATCAACAGGTAACTCTTTAACGGTTTAGGTAGTTACAAACAAATTACGTACAAGGTACAACTAATCTCATAATTAATTTAATTTTACCTAATTTTTTAAATGAAATAAGTAGTGTCACTGTTTGACTGACACATAAAATTACTTTGTTTAGACTTTACTAAACTTAATTTTAAACTTGAAAAATTTCCTCTGCGCTTCCTCCGCCTCGTACGAGTTCCAAGTTTGCTTGTTCGGTAAATATCGATTACAAATTCTTACCAATTATAAAAGTTAGTTACAATATAATCTCATGCGAGACTTAGGGCCAAGGCTCTATTTTAGGCCGCTTTTAGAAAAACTTTAAGTTGAGCGCTGTTTGGTGTATTAATGAAAGAAAATTGTCAATATATTTTATTTTAAATTAAAAATGACACTAGCCCCGACTTGTAAATAAGTTTCGACGAGAAAAATAATGTCACTTTACAAGTGTTGTAATCTGAGGAATTTTTGTGTAAAGTCGTAAAATAAAATATAGATATGTGGAAAGTAAGATAAAAAAGCTTTTCGACCGGTTGGAAAGTGAAAGTAAATAATAAACTATTTCCCAAATCCTAAATTATAAAAATTTAGTAATGCAGCGATTACTAACTGATTGTGAATATACCTTTTTCCATAATTTTTTTGGATTAAACTAATTTGCTGTGCTGCGAGGTTTTTGATAACTAAGGTAATATAAAATTCAATCTTCTTAATTAATCAAGATTTGGCAGAAGAGTACATTGTTTTTATTATTTTATTTTTTTTATTATTCACTGACGAGACAACCACTCAAACAAATAGAATTAAATTATAAATTTAAATAAATATTACCGTTAATTTATTATTCAGATAATCAGAGGTGGATTATAATCTAAAAATAATCCTGTCAAATTAAAATCTGACTTGATGACAGGTTAGAGCACAATAATTCAGATTAATTAAACAGTAATATTTTATGATATCAGCTTTTAAAATAAATCACATTAATGATAGACAGTTTAAAATGTAATTATTTATACACAATTTTAAATTCCTTTGAATTTTTTTGAAATCAAAAACTTGTTAGATTTAATTCGACTTGATATTACTTATCTACTATTATTTGCAAGTTTTTCAATAATAATAAGAATTACATTTTGTAATCTTGTTATTAACAATTATTAAAATTACTAAATTGATTACAAATAAATTTTAAAATCATAATATTATACTATTAATTAAATTTAAAATATTATATGTTAAAATAAAACATGTGTATAACATGTTATTATATTATGTTAAGTTTAAATAATTTTGTCTGTTTAGTGTACAAAAAATGTGCAATGCAATTTATAGAAAATAAAATGAAAAAACTAATAAAACTTATTGACGGCAATGGACAGAAGGAACGTTCATTGGTAGTAAGCATTTTACGAATATGTAATCAACGGTTAGCCTTTGAAATCATTTATATCTCTTGGCTTGCAGCACCACAGTGCCCACGTACGAATTCACCTTTAAAACGCTGACTCAAATAACTCCTCAACAGAGAATGAGCATTTGCCACCTGAGAATGGCAGATTTACTCCTGCTTTTTCGTCTGATCAAGTAAGCACACAAAAATTCGACATAAATATGTAGGTATGCTCTACTCGGCACGTTTATCAACAATCAAACCTAACAGGCATTTGCAAATTTATTAATTATTGTTTTTGTTTGAGCTGAATGTTTTTATATAACATTTATTTCAATAAAGTTTATATTTCAATTTTTGATGAATAAAACACTTAAACCACCCTGAAATTCCATAGAGCGCATTTCTCCCGCCCGAGCCTGTTTAAGTAGTAACTTCTAAAATTTGTTTCCGGTTACATGCTTGCTTTAAAAATTTTAAGAAGAAATAAAGGTAACTTTTGAAATAGATTTGCTAAAGGTCCGAAATTTTTTATAAAACTGTAAGTATATTTTGCTATAAAGACCAACTTTGCAGAGAGAAAATTTCTACTGATGCAAAATAAAAACCCTCTTGCGAGTTTGTGAATAGACATTTAAATACACATAGGTCCTATCATACAAATACGAGGTTTGTTAATACAGACATTTCTAGTTCTAATCTAGGCCAGTCGCTTGGTTATACCTAAAATACTAATATAACAAATTTAAATATTTTATAAACATGAAATAATTTATGTTTCTTTGCATTAATCGAATTCTACAGAATATATAAATACTAAAATCAACTTTTTTTTTAAATTGCCGTTGTATGAATCAATTTCATACGCTAGAACATTTTTTTAGATTTTCAAAAAAGCACTTATTACAATGTGAAAAGTACATTTATATTTAAAATACAGCTACATATAAAACAAAGCCGTTCTCATTAATTTCCATCATATTATCGCCAGAGTCTTTCCGAGTAACTATAGAAGCTATCAATTAACAAGTTAAATACTTATCTAACATTACGAGTATATTAACAGAGTGAATTTTATTGTGTAAATTTAGCTATATGCTAAAACAGCATTGAGTTGAATATAAAATTATGTTCGAACGCTTCCTCGTTAAATTGAAACTTGTGCCATGTATAAATAAGCAGGTCCATCAGTATTCCAAGCATCATCTACCAGCTCACTTACTGACAGTAATAGATACTATCGACTAAGATATCACTTGATTTTAGGGAGCTAGAAAAGAGAATGATAAAAATCTTCTTAATATTGACACTTGAAACGCATAGTCCTTTCCATTTCTCAAGCCAAGTATAGCAAAAGCAACTTTGCATATACATTTATTTTGCGGCATTTTGCATTACAAATAAACTTTTAAATAGCTTTATTGTATTGGACGAACACATTTTTTACTACAACATGTACGAGTATATTGCAATAATGAATCGCTTCATTACATTTAATTAATCAACTCTGTTAAAATATCCAATGAATAGTAATAGTTTTTGTTAAAAATAAGTTTCCATGAATAACTTGCATAATCGTGGTTAAACCTAATTACAAAATTAAATTTAATGCTAATTTTTGTTTTAACGTTCAGACCGAGTAGTTAAATAGTGTAAAAATTAATAGGCATTTGTTCTGTTATATTAAATTTTCTTACTTCCACCAAGTGAAGATTATTCAAATTGCACGCTCTGCAATACTATACAAAATTATTTTTCTACTCACATGGCGGCATGAAAAAACTCAAAAGCACGAGTTGCGTAAGAGTTTATTTTTAGTTAGTACTGTGCTAGCGATGTGTAATTTTAAATATTCTTAAATCTGGTTGCAGATATGTTTTAATGTTACATTCCTTATTCAAAGAACAAACGGTTAATGATGGAGGGTTTTACAATTTTCAAGCCCGCAAAAAATAACTGCTTTACGCATTTATATCATAATATACTATTTGCAGTATTGATACTTCAAATGGGGATTTTGTTTATTTATTTATTAATTATATTTTTTGGGCTTTGAAACTTTCTCACAGAAAATAAAGCCCACTTTTCCCGTATCATTAATTGTGACTAAGAGAAGGCCTTGGTCAGCATTACCTTAGTTATTTCAATGAGATCCTTTCGGAAATCAGCAGCATGGCCTTCATTTTGTTTTTTAGTCAGTTATTTTTTACAATGCTGGGCTTCAATGCTAGGGCTTAAAAATCTTAACTGTAATTGCTGAGCGCAATATAAACTTCGTAATATTGTACTTTGTTCATTATTCTGTAGTCTTCTGGTATACTCTGTAAACATTAGAATAATCATTCTACACTTTACCACCTCAATAGCAGATTAGAAGGCTAGGGCGACATCAGACTGCTTACGAATATATTTTATAATAATTTATAATTTATGAACTAAATTGCAATTTGTTTTCGGTATTTTCAAATGCAAGTCTTAATATTATTAAAACATTTAGTAATAGTTATCAATCAAAGCAATAATAAAATTATATGTATAACCTGTGTAAGCACAACGGTATATCGATTACTCAATCTCAGTAATAATGTTTATGTTACCAGCTTCATTGTATTCTTTCTCAGCACAAGGCAACAACAAATATATTCAATAACATAATATAATCATTTAATTAAAGTTAAACATTATTTGATTGAGTAGAAAACTTTCTTGTTGTTAAATTATGGGATCGCGTAGTTTAAAAAATTAGTTATTAAAAAAAACTTCAAACAAACTCATATAATGTAAGGTATCCTGTTTATTTTGTATGCGTTTTTCAAAAAGATATAAAAAATGTTTGATAAATTAAAATATAATATTATTACTTTAGATTTAATAATAAATTCCTTATTTAAAAAAAATTCTAGCCTACCGAGAGGTTTAATTAAAAATTTATAAACCTTTGGTATTTTTTTATTTGTTGGAAATGCTTTGTTATAAAAAGTACTTTACTCTATTCTTTTGAAAAACATTATAAAGACTTTGCAAAGTGATATTTTAAAAGAATATAGCTACTTTATTTTCGTTTCTGCAGCTGTAAAAGTGGTGTATTAATGAAACACGACGCTTAATCTAGATTAAAGAAATTAGCGAAAACAAGCCCGTGTTTGAGTTTTTACCTCAGGTTTCGTATTTTCAACAAAATAAATGGGAATTCGTATTAAAAGCAATGTGTTAATCTGGCTGGGATTGAGTGCATTAATACTCAACATAAGTATCAATTGATTTAAAACAATATACCTAATGCATGCATATAAAGTACAATATCAATAACAATTTATTAGTAACATATTAAATAACTGTTTCAATTTATTCTAAATTTCTAAACTTAATAAATATTAGTAATTATAAATAATTGAATATTTTAAAATTAAATAAGTTTCAATTACTTAGATATAGAATAATTATGAGCTTTTGATTGCTTGAGAAGCAATAAAAAAAAGGTCGCAAAACTTTTGGGTAACATCTTGTAGTTGGTTGTCTAAATTTAATGTTTCCTATAGCAGTTTAAATTAAATGACATCCATAAAAACAATATTAGTTTAACGTCAAATATTTAATTATAGAATTTAAAATTCATTTTTGAAATTAAATTTTTTAAATTTAAAAATATTGTTAAGTATTTAAATTGGGAAAGTAAATGTTTCTTATAAGCTTTTTTTTCAAAACTTCATACATAGACTGAACTGTCTCACGGCGAAGCGTGTGCCAAATTTCAGCTCTCGATAGAATGTGGGGAACTTGGTTAAAAAGAGTCTAAAAGAAGTCCACGCAAACAAACGTACACACTACGGTCATGTCAAATTAAATAAAAGTTTTTAACAAAAAGCAGGCCGTGACTGTGCTTTAAAATAAACAAATGCGAATAAGCAATTCTGTTTTTTAAAGCGCTTTCTAACCGCATTGCATTATGTTCACGTGAATTTTTAAAATTTTGGTTTAGTAATAAAATATTTGATATTCAAAACGAAATACAAATCAATAGCAAATGTGTAGTATATTTTAAGATTATAAATAAATCACTTGCAACATATCCTTTTGGATGTTCCGATAAAGGGTATAAATTATTACAACTAAGGAAATGGTATCCCCGGCGATTATTTATAGTTAGATATGTATTTATTAAAAAAATTGCATTTCAAGAAACTCAAAATCTGTTAAATGTAAATTTTCGGTTTTATTGTTATAATATGTAAGATAAAATAATATCCAATATAGTACTGCTCGCATAAACCTGTAAAACATTGTGAAACACATAGCCATGATATAATATTATGTATAAATAGTCGACGATAATAACAGAATTTTAGTTCTCTAAAACAATTTTGTAATTAGCGCTTTTAAAAATGACAAAAATGCTAATAACTAGAAACTATTTGGTATAATGTACATAGCTTTTTCAGTTTCGACCGGGATATTATTGAATATAGAATGATTTTATTAAACCGACGCGCGACGGAACTGAATCGAACACAAATTTGTTTTGTTTCCAATTTGATGTAATAAATGTTCTATATACTATACTGTAGGTACATACATTGAAATGCACTTAATATATTCTTGACAATATGTAAGCAAGTTATTGGAATTTCTTTTTAAAAGAAAATTTACTGAGTATATATACAACCTTAAACCATTGAAGTTTAAATATTTTCGGAACATAATAACAAATTTGAATTGCATACTAAAAAAAAATTAAATACCAGACACTATAAAAAATTCAACAAAAGAAAGTTAGTAGTCTTTGATAATAGAAGAATATTGTATTCACGTTTTTACAGTGGAAACGAATAGAACAAGTAATTGAAACTTTAATACTATGTAGAAATTCTCAAATCTTAACGCATCCTTAATTTTTCTTAAGGCAATTAAGCACTACGCTTAAAGGGTACTTGCTTGAAGTAACAAGTAAACTTACCTGTCTAAATTTTTTTCTTTTGCTATAATTTTAATTAAAGTTACTGTTTAAGGAGGCAATTATACAAATTGTTTCGAAACAAAACCACTAGATGGCCCTGACAGCGATTGTTTTGATATTATTTGTCTCGTCTACTTCACACATTTTTTGTACTGCAAAACATAATATTTTAATTGTATATTGTCATCTTATCGTCTAAAACTTAAGATACAAAAAGTTTATCAGGAATTGGACTATGGTGATAACAATAATTTAACGCGACTGTAAATTGTACCCTACGAATAGAAGTCCATCTTTTCTATGAAAATTATACTGCAAGGTTGAGAAAACCAATTAATGATTAAAATAATAAGAATATTTTAATATTTTTCATAAGAACCTTGAAGCAGCAATCTTCGTAATTTTTGTACTGGAAATTTCGTGCAAACAACGATTCGTAATCTAATGCTACAAAAATTACACAGATTCCTACTTACAGAGGAAAATGCAACATATTAAAATATTTTGTAAGCCGTAAAAGGTATGAACTAGTAGAGACAAAATATTGAGACAATCCTTGCCAGAGCTTTCTATTTGTTTAATGTTAAAAAAATTTATATATTTGCTAGCTTAACTAGTAAATATTATATTTTCTTTTTAGAATTATTAGGTACAATAAATTGTAATTTACAAATAAAATTAACTTTTGTAATACTGGTTACGTCAAGTAGTCAGAAAAATTCAAAACATTATATCCAGTCTTTCATTTCCGTATTTAATAGTATTCCTGTCTCAAAGGTGAAGATAGGGATTTAACATAGTATTGCTCATTTTTGCTGATTCTTTCTCGCCAATTCAACGTACAAGAAAAGTACTGGTACCCAACGAAAGATAAAATTGTTGCGCATCAAATGATTCTAATAATAAGAGCAAAAACGAAATATTTACTTTATAATACCAATTTGATATTTACCGATGTTCTTTATTAAGTAATAGATATTTATTACTTTTTGTTGTTTATAATAAAAAACAAATTAAATTCTTGATTACAACACCCGTTTGTTTCTTATTATAAGAAGTAGAAGGTAAAATTCTTAAAAATGGCATACAATAACGTTAATTCCCTATATTCGACTTTGAGACAGATCACCCGGTATATCTCTTTCGCCAATACCTTCTCTTCGCTTTCTTTTGCTTTTCATTTTTGGCACTTAGCTTATGTCCAAAGAATCTACAGTTTAACGTGGGTTCAGAAGGATTAATTTTAGAAAACTGATTCCATCATTAGATTAGAATCTCCACGAAGCCTAGACTAATTTTGAAGAATTATTATGTATGGTTGAATAAATTATATAATTGTAGGTAGTTGAGAAAGAGTTCTTCCCATATACCTAAATCTACAAAGGAGACTTGCGTTTAGCTATTTTTAGAACCAAGATTAAGGTAAAACTATAAAATAAAATCATAAAATTCAGACTAGTGATTCTGGATTTTTGTGATATTATATTTAACTTTTTAATTTTATTTCTGTAACAAAATTGAATAATTCGCGAATATGCTAACTAGTGCTAACTTACACAGCATACATAATATATCATCATCATTTTCATCATCACTATTAATAATTGCAACAATTCAAGTGTTTACAGTATTAAATATTCTATAGTAGTTACTATTTTCAGTACTGTTTTGTCAATGATTAGAATTAATGTTTCGAAAATATTATTTGCAAATAAAAATAATTGAAGTTGTAAGTTGACAGAAATTCATCATTTTCATTTATTATTTATTTTGTGCAATAACCGAAATAACTATAAAGCATAAAGGCCATATAAAGGCCACATACCTAATTTATTGTATGGAGATATTTCAAAACTAATGGGGTAGGTAATTTGATTATTATTGATGGTATTTTAACAACAGGAAGGTATTATTGACATACTTCGAAAAAATTTGTTTTCTTTTTTTGAAAATAGGGTTATGCAGGGATCATTTGTCTTTCAACATGACAATGACCCCAAACACAGAGCAAAAAAGTTTCTTAAAAATCGAAAAATAAATGTATTGCAATGGCCTTCCCAAAGCTCAAAGGACCCCGCAATTTCCTTATGGAAACTGGCTTTCGGCCAAATTTTTTGTAATTTCAGGAAATAATAGTTCTGAACTAGTAGATCAAAAGTGTTCAGGGGCCCAAAGTCCAAATGTCAATAGTTTCAGAGATACAGCTCTACGAAGTTGAAGTTTTATCATGCTCATGCACCCATGCACTTATGATGTTCTTGTTAAAGACAGCAAAAATAAAAAAACAACAAAAACCAAACAAAAGAGAAAATGTCTCTTTCGATTGTCGACCTCCTCGTGGTAAGAGATGGGCAACGGCGATGTACCTACCTAATCATCGTCGGCTAACAGACATCAAAATAACAGAACCGAATTATTTTTTTATCATCCCGTAATTATTTTTAAACAAATAAGACGTGCTTTATTACAATTACACGAATTTTTTTCTTCAAAACTATATTTTTATCATTTTCATTTTTTTCACAAAACGTCCCTTCAATGGGATGCGTCTTATACACCGGAAAATATGTATATATATATATGTATGTATGTACGCATGATATACACTACTATATATACATATATATACATTTATACATGTATGCAGAGCTGTCTTTAACAAGAACATCATAAGTGCATGGGCATGATAAAACTTCAACTTCGAAGAGCTGTATCTCTTAAACTATTGACATTTGGACTTTGGGTCCATAAACACTTTTGATCGACTAGTTCAGAACTATTATTTCCCGAATTTACAAAAAATTTGGCCGAAAGCCAGTTTCCATAAGGAAATTGCGGGGTCCTTTAAACCTAATTGAACATTGTCGTCGGTATCAAAACGTAAAGGCGTTTCTCATTTTTCATGACTTTACAAGAGAGCCATATAAAGAAACGTAATGTTCTTAATTTCTCTATAAAAAAAAAACGCTATTGAATATAACGTATTTCATTTCGCACAGTTATCGTTAACCATATTGATAATTACTTTAAACGTTTCCGTTTGATATTGACTTCATTAATATTGTTATTTTTCACCGTTTATTTGAAATAAACTTTTCATTTTGATATAGGTACATATTATATTAAAATGTATTTTCAAACCGGTCGAATCAGGTAAATTCCTGAAAACAAAATTTAATTAATTATATTCAAACTTTACAAAACAGAAATTTTCATTTCACACCTTTTACCTTTAAAACTTTTTATTTGAATAAATTAGACAAGTGTGATGTGTCCAATGTATTCGAACCTGGAAAATTGTCATTCATTGAAGGTTCCATTACCAACTTTGTAAATTTTAGTTTATAGTTTTTATTATAGTGTATAGTTATTAACATGTGAAATTATAATCAAAATAAAATATCATTATCATGTGAAAAAATGATAAAAAGCAATTAGTTGCTTTTTCAACAGTAAGCTTTTCAAAAATTTTTAACTTATAACATGATAATGATATTTTATTTTGATTATAGTTTTTATTATTTATTTTATTTGATATTTGCCGATCTACAACGAAAAACATTTAAAAAGTGCGCCGCTTTCGAAATATGTATCAAAATACCTGTGACTAAAAGAATAAAGCGAACCAATCATGAATGAGATATTTTGGATTACGTCCAGTTTTTGAGCTAGATTTGCGATTGCGTCCAGTTCAGGTGCCATGCAAGAAGGCCGAAAATTCGAGAATTGGGTTATCTATGCCCGTACCTATAGTCATGGATTGAACCGAGAATCGAGATCAATTCTCGAAATAACAGCTGTTGCTACGATACGGTCTAAATTCCAGTAATCTCATTGGTAAATTCTAAGATCATTTTGAGTCTCGGATTGATCCGTGACTATAATGCCCGTACTATAGTCGTCATTATAGTACGAGCAAAATAATATACCAATAAGAAAAAAGATATTTTGGATACTTGATGCGCATGACGTATTTTCATTGTTGTACATAGTGATTAAAAAATTAAACAGTTCATTTTTCAAAACATTTTTATTAATTTAAAGTTCTTTGCTCCTTCATTTATGTTACATTTTACATTTATTGTTATTAAAGTTGCATTGGCAAATCACATTCATCTTATTATTCAAAAATTTACAGCTAGCCGTGGACAAATTTTATTTATTTAATAACTCGAGATTGGTGACCATCGCTCCAAGTACCATCAGGGATTTTATTTGGTTTGAAGTGGAAATTGTATATAAAAACACGACAATATATTCCTCTAAAAATTATCATTTTAAACGACTTTAAAGTCCTTAATAATAATATGTATAATTATTATAAAAATATATTTTGTAATTTTGTACACGTCAAAAGACAAATGAAAGAAAACAATATTTTTTAATACTTGTTTTACAAAACTTATGCCCGGTCGCACAAAGACTTGTTAAAACTTAATCAATGATTAAGGGTTTTTAACAATGAAAATTCATTGTTGCGACATTGTTGAAAATCGTTAATCATTGATTAAGTTTTAACAAGCTTTTGTGCAACCGGGCATTATAGTTTCCGCATTAATTATTTATTTATTATTTATTATATAATTAATTTTTTAATTAAAAGAAAGCAATAGCCTGGGCAACATTTCGATTGCTTGATGCAGTGCCGTAACTAGAACTTTTGGCGCCTATGGCCAACTACAAAAAATGAGCCTTAACGGAAGGAGAATATCCCCTTCAAGAGGGGTCAGGGGTTTCCCCGATTTTTTTTTAATTCTCTACAAAATGGCGAATTTTGAGACATACTCTCAGTTAAAATTTATCAAATTTCAGAAAATTGATTAAAAATTATTTTCATTAGCAACAGAACTTTCTTCATTCTTTTTGAACCAATTGCCCAATGCAAATATTTTGATTTTATGAAATATTTAAAGCTAGGCGCCTGTTTAAAAAACGAAGGTGCTTAATTTTTATATTATTTTGCTGTTATAATAAAAAAATTAACGGATGCATGATAGATTAAATAATAAAATATTTGTAATTTAAACTTCTGAATTAGAGCACCCTATTCTCGAGCTCACACGACCGTTTTCGCTAACGAATCATCATATTCTAACCAATCAAAGAATAAGAATGAAGAATTTGATTCTTGAATGATGATTCGTGTGCGAATACGGTCGAGTGAGCTTGAGAATAGGGCCCCTGGCGCCTATATTAAATACAATATTTTAATTTGAATTTTTAAATTTCGGCGCCTTTAATCAAATGGCGCCTATGGCCGTTGCCATATTAGCCATACCCTAGATACGGCACTGGCTTGATGCCTACTTAGTGATTCTCTTCTCTTCAGATTCACTTACAGTAACTTCTAATTCAAATCTTCCGATCTCTGTTTCTCGTTATTTGTATTTCTAACCTTTCGCTGTTCATCTTCGGTGATGCGTAATGATTCCAGTACAAAAGGATTGAACATCGAAAACAGAAAATGATAACATCTCTTTCGCAGGGACAAATTTAGCACGTCTAGACATAAGGTGGAATGTTCCCGATCCTTTGATCAATAATATCAGAAAACAGATCGTCTTCTTCTAAATCCTAACAATTTATTAAGACAGCATTTTGCTTGTAAAACTCTGAAGATAACATTACAGAATCGGATATCTCCTTGATACTTCTTTCTTTCCTGTAAGAGTGATGTTAATTTTATTATAAATTTTATGGAGTCTTTTTAAAGTTACTGTATCTTGTAAACGATGCAAAACAATTGAAAAATACATATCATAAACAAAAATGAAGGAAATAAAATTTGCAACAAAAAATCTCTAATTATAAAAGAGCTTGTTTGTACGTTTGTTCGCTATACACTCCTAGACCCTTCGACCGATTTTAACCAAATTTGGAACACATATTCAGTAGGACTTGGAAAATGTTTTAGTACAAGAAAATGTTAAAAAAGTTGAAAGGAAAGTGAGATCTCACAAAATAAGCTGACGCGCATAAACACGTAATGCCCTCCCCCAAAAGTTATTTTGAGCTTCACAAATAAATCAGCAACGGAAAGCAAGACTGGAAAACATTGGAGTACTCAGACTAAAGCAAAGTATTATATTTTTACTGATGTACATGTTATGCATAATTTAAAAAACAGACCAGTAAAACTAAGATAAGCATATAGAAATGCCATTATTGTACTTTTTTAAATTGTGACGAAAAGGTGATAATCTAAATACGTCCTTTAAGGTCGTTTAAAAAGATATTGTTTAGAGGAATGTCACAAGATAGGTCTGGAACTTATTTTGTTATAAAATAAAAACCGGGTTTGATAACCATACGCCATTTTCTTTCATTTCATCGCCAAACCTCATTTTAGACAAAACATGAGATACGCCTTTACGTTTTGATATCGTCGATTTATGGAACCAACTCGATCGACAAATCCCAGAAAACGAAATAAATAAGAAAAATACTTTTTCTGAAGTATTAAAAGAGAATGGAACTTAATTGATGTTATCTGTTATCAAATTTAGTTAGTAGCATGCCCGTTGAACTAAGAAAAGTTATTCAAGCTAAAGGATACTAAACATCTTAAGTTATTTTTTTGTTTTTATTCTTGTAATGTCAACATAATTCCTGACTTTCACTGTTATATGTATTTTATATACTTGAATTAATTTCACATATTTTGAGGACTTTAAAGCACCATCTACGATATGGAAATGTTCGTATATTATAAAATTCTATGCATTAAATCAAAAATATTAAAATTTTTAGTATATTACTTAAAACAATATGAAAAAATATCATTTCGTCAGCATAATTTTCGCACCCAAGTATGTTTGTATAGATATATTTTTATAATTAAGCAGTGTGTGCAATGAAATTCGAACATTTTTAATTTGCATGTAAACTTTATGGTATACATATAAAAAAAGGAGTTAATATTGTTTAATGCCAATAATTTAAGTATGACCTTTTTACCATAAAATAAAAATTTCGCTTACTTTTTGCAGTGAAACCATGAACTTTTTTATAGTATGACAAAAACAAGTTTTTGAAATTCCGCCAAAATTTTCCAAAAAATCTCAAATAAATAAATCTCAAAAAAATTATTGAAAATAATAATTAGTAAGCTTTACATATTATTTAATTGAGATTACACTAAACTAGCAAATTCGTGATTTTCTTTATTGACTAAAATATTTTTACGAAAACATTTAAATGTCAAATTAACAAAACTATTTTTAAATTATTACTTAAGGAATAAAAACATTATACATAACTTGCTTTAAAACATTTTCGCTTCAAATTATACAATTCCTAACTAGTTGTGCAAAACCGAGAATGTTCAAATAAAGTTTCTCAAATAGTCGAATTGTTTTAAAATAGTTAATTAAATCCATAATTTAAATACTTCCGCAAACCTACGTTTGTAAACTGTACATAATTTATTACCCATTTCAAAATTTCCGTTTCTTGGTGGTATTAATATATATAACATGGACTACTAAAATACCCACCTACAAGAATAATAATACACTATTACGTTTTTAAAATAACGTACAAATTGGGGACAAACTTCCAATAATTCGTGTACTACATGACATCTACTTCTAAATATAAGAACGACACTTTTACAATTTATTACTTAAAGTATAATCAATATTGTAGAGCAAAAATTTGCTCGATGGATTAAGTATTATAAATGAAACAAAGCCTGAAAGGCAAAAAAAGGTATTTTAAAAAAACTTTCTTGAGACAACTAGATATCTAAAAACCTAAATTTTTTAGCATGTCCTGCATTCTATTACTATAACTAAATAAAAATTTTATAAATTTGTTTGTGGTACTAGGGATACACAGTATCATAGGTTAATGCTTGTTCACTTTTGGTGCCTTCATCCTGTATACTCCTAATAGTTAATACACGAAAATCTTACGATAATTAGCATTCATTAAAACAGATATAGCCATTTTGTAATTTGATTAAAATCGAAACTATAACCAAACTGTTCAAATGAAATTGTGTTGAGGATGGATTACACGTTTAACGTTCTGTATACGAAAAACAGACAAGATTGCTTAAAAACCCCCAGGCACTAATTTAATATGTGCCTAACGGACCACAAAAGCGCTTTTTGTGAAATATCTGAAACCACGATTTTGCTTTAGGCTGGTGTTACTCGGAAATGTTGAAACATTCTAATAATGATTACCATTAAGAAAAAAATACAATTTAACAGAGACAGTGTATTAAGTTGGGCGTACAAAAGTGGTTAGTTATTGACCATTATAGAAGAACCTCTGAATATACAATTTTATTTAATATACTAATTTACTTTAAATTATATTTTTAAATTCTTAAATAGTAAATACAAAAAACAATATTGACAAATATTTACACTGAAAATGAATTTAATTCATTGACCGAGGTAGGTTGGTATACACATGTATATTATTATATTATTATACTAGAAACAATAGAAACTTGTTTATCTTAAGTTTAAATAAGAGCTAAGAAAACCGCAATGAACTGTGTTGGTTCTTTCAGCAGATAGTTGAGCTTTTTACATTAAAGTTGCTTTTCTAACTTGACAAGTAAATAGTTTTGCAATTACAATACAAAAACAGGAACCTTTTTCTGCAATTTTCCTATATAAATTTCTTACAGTTGTTATTCTCAAATTTTATGGAAAGCAGTTAATTAATACTCTTCATTGAAACCTGAAAAGTCTTGAATTTTATTTTAAATTGGCGCAACTATTTCCTTCAAAACTCTCTTTATCATTCAAATGTTTATCTTGTGTGATCCAGAAGTTATAACAAGCTTCTAAGAAAATGACAAATCGTATTATTAAGAGAAATGTTATTGTCATTTATTTTCCGAATACTACAAAAATTTGAACAATTGCTAGCATTCTATAATTTTCTAACACTTTTTATATAAACCCGAAAAATGAATTAATGATTTATATCATAAATCAGAAATATTAAAAGTGAGAACATAAAATCAATTTATTGCTGATTAATAATTAAGCTTGCGAATATTTAAATTTTTATAGTATTCTGGAAATAAATCACATAAAGCACGAATTACTCATTTGCCGTTAGAAGTTGCTGATAAATTTATTAAAATGTTGTCAAAAAACGTATTATTATGGTAAAACAAAAAATAATTAATTAATCAAAAAAATTTTCGATTTTGAACATCGACAATTTTATTATTGAAAAAATTCAAAAGTTACATTTAATTATAATTTTATAAATAACACTAAATACAGAATGTTAACAGAAAAGCCGCATACGTGTTAAATCTTATACGAAAAAGAATATTTACCCTAAGTAATAACTGTGCTGTAAGTCAATATTTGCAATAATATTAGAAATAAAGTAAATACGGATTCTATTTAGTAATACTATATATAAGTATTCTTTTGTAGACATTCAGTTTTATTTGTACTGTCATTTTTAAGACAAAAATGTGTAAAATTTTTATGTATTTGATCTAAGGATAAATGTGGTTTATCCAACCCTTAAACTAAAGAAAATTTTATGATACTCGACATAGATATAGTAGTGAATGTCAATATTAATTTTAATTTATTGCCTTAATCGTTTCTTCTTAATCCAGGTTTTTTCAACTAAATGTGAAAAATTTGGCAAGTAAAACGCTATTAAAATATTTAAAAAAAAATGATTCAAAGTGTTAGTTAGACTATATTATTAGATCCTTTAATTTAAGCAAAGTTGTAGGATATTAAAGCTATCACTGATTAAATTTAGTTGGCAGTTAAATTATAACCCTCGTCAACGATACTCGCAGAAGGATTTATGTTTAGGTATTATTTGTCTCTTAACTACATCAGAATTTATAATTTCGTCTGTATTGGCTTAACGAAACTTTATATTGCAAATTATCCAAATAATGTACATAACGGTTAGTCAGAGAAATTATTTGGATTTAACTAGAAGCTACAAGAAATCAAAAATAGAAGATACCGTTTAACACAGTTAATGGTATTACTTGGAAACAGAAGAAATGTCAACAAATTATGTCGATTATAAAAACAAACTTCGTTTAATTTTTCTTTATACAAAATAGATTCTTAAACTAAGTACTTCTTTAATCTCACAGTATATTAAACTGGAATATTTACGGTATTTAACAATCGAAAGTTAACTAAGGTAAGTATAAGAAAATATTTTCATAAAATAATAACCTGATAGCTATTTTTGTAAGCCTATACTGTAGGATATAATACGTGGTGGTCATTTGTATATAAAAATTGAAAATCTTAGTATTTAAGTACCTATCCAATTCCCAGGAGTATTATATGTGAGGCAAGTAACTATCTACTACATCTAGAGCAAATTATGTAAGACATATCAAACTTCATTCGAGAAACGTGAAGGAGCTATATAAGCACCAAGCCACCCTCAAGTGTTATCAGTACAAGCAAAGTGATCCAATAAAGTAGACATAAATTAAGAATGGCATCAAAGGTAAGATCTAATAAATTTTAGAAACCAAAGTTAAACTTTTAGAATTTAACAGTAATAATATTAATTATTATTATTTTTACTAATTATTACTTTTATTATCTACTTACCTAAAATGTAATTACTATTTACATTTTAAATATGAAAATAAGATATTATTATTCTTAACGTCTATTTTTTCCCATTAGCTTATTATTTTATTTGCCGTAATGGTTGCGGCATATTCTCAAGATATCGCTAGAAATAATCATGGACAGCCTCAAGTTTCAAGTTTTTCAAACATCCAGTATCAATCAACTCCACAATCGCAAGCAATATCCGGAACAGCCCACACAACAGTGCCAATAGCAGTTCCGGTATCTCAAACAAGAGTAGAACCTTACGATCCACATCCCCATTATGTGTACTCATATGATGTAAACGACTACCACACTGGTGATTCAAAAAGCCAATACGAATCTCGTAACGGGGATGTAGTTCAAGGACAATATAGCCTTACCGATCCAGATGGTAGCAGACGTACAGTTGAATACAGAGCCGATCCCCAAAATGGATTTAATGCAATTGTACAGCGAACCTCGCAACAATTACCCTACGTCAATGGCAATAATGGACGAAGAAATTAAAATAAAATTGAGAATAATACTAATAATTTGAATACGACTTATGCCAATAAACGTTTCATATTGTTAATATCCAAGGTCCAACTTTGTAAAACAGTTCTTCACGCTTATATAACTCATACTTAATTATGTAATTATTGTACTATACATACAGCTGCTGTTAATATATCGGCTAAAACTATTATTTTATTTATTACTTTTGCAAATTAAATTAAATTATTATTAGTAATTAATAATGCGAAGTTTCATTATTATCTTAAAAAAAAATTGTATCATTAAAAGTTTGCAAGTTAACCATTGTTTCAATTTTGTAAATAGGCCCCAATAAGCGGTATAGGGTTGTTCAGAGCGTGACTAGAAACAGTTAATTGTGCTAACGTTGGGGAATAACCTATTATGAGAATTTTACTTAAATGCGAAAACACATAAACGCAATGTCTATCGCGAAGAATAACCTCAAAGTTTCTAATGGAATGCTTTGTGATAATAAACACAACATTCTGCAGTTAAATGTCGTACTTTAGGTATAAAATTTTCAATTTAGTATACTGCCTACAATTAATTTTTCATTTAAACTTACAAAAATTACATAGTAAATATTTTAACAATACATTATTTTAAGTATGCACTTGCGGTTTTGTATTTCCTCAAATCTCAAAAAACTTGATCGTGTTAAATAATAGTAAACATATTATAATAATGTTATGTTATATTATATCATGCGATGATAAGGATAATAATAAGAAAGTAATATATTCGCTTAACGCTTATTAAAAAATCAGCGAATAACCCTAGATATCAGTGTCAGAATCCGGTAGATGAGAGTCATAATTTATTATTCATTCTCGAAAAGTTCGAATAATGTACTAAATACGACCGATGCTCTTGATAACACGTTCGGAGTTATGACTTTATCAATCAGCTGATGAACGATAGTGGCGCCACCGTCGGTAATTCTAAAGTCCAATAAATTAAATAGATGCCCTTAAATACAATTTGAATTAGGATGATCTATTATTCAATATAATTATTGAATTAGCAAATGTGAAACGCACATTAAGCGATATAAAATTAACTTCCAATTATCCCATGACTACCACTTAAACATTTAACAAAGCGATAAAATACGAGTTATAAATCATTCAACGATACAGGGTGATGGTAAAATATACCTAAAAATTTATATCTCCAGTTAAAAAATATTTTTGAAGGAACTTTTAAAATAATTTCTAAACAATTATAATTCTACTTTAAACATCACAAGTTAATTAAATAATAATATAAATAATTTAACTAGATGTTAGTAAAATATAGGCAGCAAATCCAGAAGACGTGCACTGAATGAAAGTTTTTAATTCTAGATGGCACCATCAATAAAGCTGATGCCATCTAAGCCATCGTATTTCCAAGCCAAAAATTGGTTCTAAAAAATTAAAAATTAATATTGTTACATATATTATAGTTGTTAGAAGAAATTCTTATAGATTTACATAAATAAAACAACAAAATATTAGCAGAAATAGATAATATTACTGTAAAACTATAATAAATATAAATTACTTTCTCAAAAATTGACACTACAATAAATTCTTTGAATAACTCGTGACATATCGGTTTAAACTTTGATATTAAGTTTTGCTTTAAAAAAACTCACCAGAGAGTTTATTTCTTCGAAACTATTTATAAGTTGAAAATAATTTTTGCGTATTTATTAACGATTTGGTTTAGAGTCCGCAGCCTCTATGTCTCCATGACCGCTCTTGATTCTCTCGAGATATTTTGTAATTTTAAACTGCATATATATAGCATAGCAACAGCTAAATCCGTTGTTAGAGCGGTTGATCATTGTTTAAATGGCAATAGAACATCTTTAAGTTAAATTCTCATAATTTATTATTTATATTTAAACTATATAATAATTATGTTGCATGTATATAATACAATTAATATATTCAATTGATTTGTTAAATAATTTCTATCCATTAATTATCTGACTGCATATTTATTGTACCTTATATTAAGCATTGTCTTAGTGTGTAGGTACCATAAACGGTACCGAGTGATACACTCGGTATATACAGTATACAACTGTTCTTTAACTTTTTACTTATAATAGTTACTTATTATTTGAAATTTATTTGAAAAATTACTTCAATATAGTTTTGTTTAAATTTATCAAACAAAAAAAAAGGATTTAATTCAAGTTTATAATTTGTTACAAGGTGTTACCAAAGTTTTTGTAATCCGAGTTGTTGCTGAAAAAAAAAATTACCGAGTTTAATTTATATATAAAAAGAACACGGGTTTAGTATATTATTGCTGTAGTGTATTATCTTACTTCCTTTTACTTATTATTAAGCAGGAAGACGTTGTTAGCATGCTAATTAATGAGATATTAATTAAAATTGCATTGGTACTACACTACTATATCACTTAAGAAAGCTTTATAATAAAATATGCTCATCATCTACGTTAAAAACACGATAATTAATTATATTTCAAAAACACAATTTTCATCATGAAAATAAATGTTTACAAAATGAATATGAATATTATAACTAACGTCGACTTGAAACGTTGAACAAATTTTAAGATATTGTGTATATTACTAACGTAAACTTGAATTTGATCATATTCGAAGGTCCAACAAAGTCTCCAATGTAAATGTGCGAGAAAAGCCGGATCTCTATCACAATTTAAATACCTTCTCAAAATTTTATAACTTTCTTCATTTGAAGAACATGAAATAGGCTACAATTTAATAGAACATATAATTTGTAAAATTAATAAATTCAACAGAAAATCACTTCAAACTTTGTTTTTAAAAGTTGCCATTTTACATTCCATGGTGTCTGTTCTGAGTAACAATATTCTTGCAAAAATAACCGTAATATGGTAGTTTTTAATTTTTATGTTCTAGAGCAGTGTTTCCCAAATTGAGGTCCGCGGACCCCTAGTGGTCCGCGGCATGTTTCTTGGGGGTCCGCGAACCTACGGCATAAAAAGAAAAAGAATTTTTTAAATTAAGTATTTACAACAAAACAATAAAGGCAAACAACTTTCTTATCATCACCTACCGTTTGAAAAATTGTACATAGTAAAATGTACTAGTGTCTAATTTTGGGGGTCCGCAAGTTCGAGACATTTGGGAAACACTGTTCTAGAGCACTAGTTTCTGAAGTGGTCCCTACAGACCCCCAGAGGTCCCCGGGATTATTCAGAGAGTCTGTGGAAAACTAAAATTGATTTTTACTATTATGAAAGTTATAATACAATAAAAAACAATAAATAAATTAGTAAGTTTTGTTATATCGTTATATTGTTGTAATTTTATAGAATCTTATTTTATTAGAACGTTTAGTGAATTTTGCATTTACTAGTTTTTCTTCAAGGCCAAATTTGCCAGACGCTTTTATGTATGTCTACTTTTAAAAGCATGCGTATATTTTTTCGTAAAATAATTATTTCAAGTAAAAATTTTTCTTATTTAGACGTTTTAATTCCAAAAAAATCATTTATATGCTCATTACAAATACATTGTTAACAATTTGCTCACTTCACTTCATAGAAATTATTATAATTACGGCTCAATAGGGTATTGAAATTTTTATTACAGGCTATTAATTATTTGACATAAAAAAATTTATGCAGGGCATTTATTAAACGCGCCTAGCAATATCGGCCATATAAAACGTAAAATGGTATTTTCATTTTCAAAATAGGCTTTCCTCTGCAAGGGCTTCCAGACCGCTTATTTTCAGTAAGTAGACATCAAAATAGATTCCCACTAATTTTCAGCTTCTTTCTTTGTTTTTAGCTCAAAAAGGCTAAATGCCCTGTTCTATTAAGTTACAGCAATTTTTCTAAAATATGGTTTAATATGGAATTGCAGCCTTAAGGTGGTATTCTAGTCTAGGAATTTGAAAAAATCGCAAATTTTTTTTTATTTTTCTGAAGTTTAGACATTCAAGAATATGCCCTTAAAGGATTTTTTAAAATTCCGATGGAGTCCTGCAGACCACTCTTTAAGAATTTGAATATTTTAATACTGCCTTGTCTATACATCAAATCCATTGCTGTATTTGTGCGGGACAACTTCCAGATATTCACAGCTACAATACCAGATTTGGAAGGCAACTTCTGCTCCCTACACACCGACTTGACCTCACTGATAAGAGTCCACGATGCATGGGCGTCAGGATTTATAACAGATTACCTGCCGACATTAGAAATGCTGCGACTGGCAAGCTTTTTAAGTCGAAGCTTCACAACATGCTTTTACTCGGCTGTTACTACGATGTTGCTGAATTTCTAGCCTCAGTTTAGTTCGGGTTGGATGTTTTTGTGTGGTAACGATTATGTAACCCCTTGTATGGTTTCCTTTTTTTATGTAAACTGCGTTTGTTATAGTGTTTTTGTAAGTTCATACTGTCTTGGAACAAGTACGTCTGTTTGACCTGTAAATCCATGTATTTGCGATTTATGTAATAAATATTATTATTATTATTTCTAACTAAATTTTCTGATGCAAAAAGCTAAGTCCACAATACATTTTTTCTTACTGTACACAAAGTAAATTCTAATTAATAAGTAAAGCTAATGTCTACTCGAATGGAATGGAATTCGATCAAGACAATAGACTCGGTCGAGTGTATTTACATATACATATATACTTTCACTAGTATACAAATTATATTTTCAGTATTTTCACAATATAATATAATTGTTGTTCTTGTATAATTGTAATTTTTGATACGATAGTATCGAAACTCGCATAATGATGTGTGAACATTGAATAATGCGGGACATATTTCCTAGTAGACAATTAAATTGATTGCCTGTCAATATCGGGTGTATAATTTACATTCAATTTATGCCTACACTAGCTTGATACCTGGCTTCGCCCGGAAGAAAATGTGTTCAAGGATACTATATAGTCCGGATCAAAAAAAAAAACTTATTGGAGTACCAAACAAACATACGATTTGAAATTGGTTTAGATATGTCCAGTGGTTAAAACGCGATGAGGTAACATAGTACATACTAAGAACAAACTTTTTTTTATTACGATAATATTTTAAAGGAAATCATTTTAATCCTAAGTTTTTAAAATAGCCAAAAAAATGGACTATGTAAAATTTTATTTTTGCATTTAAAATGCACAAATTTTTCACAAGGAAAATATTCTGTTAAAATAATATAATAGTATATATATACATATAAAATGTCTTCTTTGGTATTATTGTAATACGACAAAAACATTTACGGAATATGCGAGTATTTACTATATATTTTTTTGTGAAAACTTGGTGTATTTTCTATTAACCGAAATATATCTTCGGCCTGATTTTAAAACCTCGTAAGTCCGAAAATATGATTCTTTGAGTTATTGATGTATTCTGATGAATTTAAGTAAGTTTTACAATACATCACAACCTTGTAAGTAATATACAAATATTGTGGCATCTATTAAAAATTTAAATTGAGGAAGGTTACGGTTTGATGCAAAAGTGCGTCGACTAATAAGCAGAACTACATAAGTACTACATAAGTAGTAGAACTACATAAGTAGTTCGAGCCCGAGTGAAGTAAGAACTTTATTGTAACCGTCCTCCCTCGGCGGGCAAAATGAATTGATTAGCCAAAACCCATCCTGAGTTCTAGCGCTACTGTGTATATTTAAAATTAAAAAAAAATTACGATTAGTGAATTTACACAGAGTTAGATGGTTTTTTTGATATCTTGAAAATTCAGTGTCAACTGGATTACGTGGTTTAGAAGTTAGGCCGACGATATGTAACATATTATAATAATTTCATAACAATACATTTTTGTCTTTCAATTAATTTTATAGTTCTAAAAAATGTTTAGTGCGATTTTGCAATATCGGATTTCGTTATACTACAAAGCTTTTGATTATATGATGATGTTTGATCTTTCATTCTCAACTCTTTGAGATATTTAATTGACGATCTATTTGTGTTTCTTCCTAACTACCACTTGCAAGTTTAACATCGTATTATTTCATTTAATTTTCAAGATAACTTATAAAGTGTTCCATATACTAATTAGGTATAGTATTGAAGCGTGCTTGTTATTGTATAATAGTTGATATGATATTAAATTCGAAAATAAGGCTTTGTGTAATAGTAAGACAAGACATAATATAGCTATTCTTTCAAACGAAATTGAAATGTAATAGTTTGTTTAATGTATGTGAATTTACTAAGACGAAAGAGCTTTAGTTCTCGAATTCTTGCTAACACGCTCGTTGAACACAAATGCATTTATTACGTGTCAAATACAAGATTTTATCTAATTATAAAAAAAAATGAACGATAAAATTAATAATTTTATAAAATATCAGTAATGCAAAGTATAACAATCGGTGTGGATTAAGGTGGAATAAACATTTATAATTATATTATAAAGAAGCATCCTATTAGCAACTAGTATAACTAATGACAAGTACGTATAATGCAAAGAAGTAAAGTGCAAAAGTATTTCGAGTATTAATCAAATTTGAAATTATACGTAAGGATATCATAGCTCCTAAAACTATTAAAACTAATAAGGGCGTAAATTTAGGTTTAGTAAATTTTGAATTTTACATTAACAATTTGATTTTATTCTAATTAATAATAATTTATTGGAGCAAATACACCTCCAGCTAATATTTTTTACGTAATAAAATATATTATGCAAATAGCTACATATAGTGCAACGTTGTCTAATGCAAAAGGTTGCATTAAAGTGATAGTTTGTTATCACAATTAGATAAAAGGCTTTTATTTAATGAACCTAAAATCAAACTTAAGTTGCCTTATCACGAATAAAGTAAGTATTTATGTAACTTGCGGACTTATTCATTGCATTTTCTATATGAATTTAAAAAATGAAACAAAAGGTTAATATTGTGTGTTCTTTATACAATCTTAAGATATAGTTCCCTAATTATGTCATAGAACTATCCGTATTAATACTATGTATAACTTTCATAAGTTTTCGAGCTATAATTTCTCCAATTTTCCGTTTATTTATTTATTGAAAACCAACTGTAATTTCTATGAACCTAGTATGTAGGTGTAACTAACAAACTTAGTAGAAATGTAAACTTTTTCACTTTGATCCGTTTAACATTATCGCAAAAGTTGATTTTCCGTTTGTAGTATTTGTTTGTTTTTTAAATAAAAATAGTTTTCTAGGAAGTTCTTCAAAGTTATGAATAGAAAAGTTTAGCATTAAAACACAACATAACCCTTGGTAATATGCTTACAGACTTAAGTAGTTCACGATATTGATCAAAAATAAAAATAAGTTTTGGTGTTATAATTACCTTTTCAATGCGTCAATTTTCATTTCTTTTCTTTTTTTTTTCATCTAGTGCCTACTAGAATCATAGTTATGATCAATAGTTTTGAGGAATTAATTCTAGATTACGTACTGATATACGTAAGAAAATATAATAGATCTAATCGGGGCAATTGGAAGTGGAAACGCGTTTTGTTAACTTCTACTTTTTACTACTTCTATACTATACTAGAGTTTGACGCTTGATTAAATGTATTGAAAAATTTACAAATGAATTCAGTTGCTTTAATTTTTACAAAATTTAAATTAAACTCATTATTTTGAACTTTATAAATAAATTTGGACTGTATTATGCATAATAATGAACTACAAGATGAGAAAGTTATGTAATGTCACATCAGAATTCTTTACTTCTGTTAACATACCAGATTTTAATTTGACATTTATAGCTTAGAATGCATCTTGATTGGCTGAATAGTGAAGAATCATATTTTATGGTTTTACATCTAAAAATGTTATTAAATTTAAAATAAAAATAAACTTGTAAAAATTACAAAAGATTACGTTTATCATAATTTAACACAAAATTATGTATTCTAACTTTTGCAATGTGTATACTTTCTTTTTGTAATTATTGATCATTTCGAATGCATCTATCGTACATTTTGCGGACGAACTCTATCTGTGTGACTTTGATAAAATTTAATGAGAAGCAAAATAAAGTTTTCGCATTTATTAATTATTACGATCAAGTTCTTATCTCTTTCAAATAACTGGAAGTTATTGTATAGTAACTCTAGATTAACTAATTATTAAGAACAAGCATTTACCTAAGTGAATTATTAAGTTTTAGTCAAATGGTAAGTTCATTATCGACTTCGAAACTTTTAAATTATTTTGTTTGTTTTTGTATAAAACAATGCAATGCTAAACCAACACATTTACAGCCATTTTGAAAGCAACTTTCGTAAGGAAAAACGTGTTTATAATTTTATTACCAATGTATAGAGAGGCTATTAAGAGTTCCACAAAGTGCTAATTTGTTTATTTATTACATTAAACAAATACTAGTAAGTTCATAATGGGGGAGGATTTTAAAGAACTAGAAAAGTTAAGCTAACTGTTCAATAATTAAACTTTTTGTAAATTAACAGCGGCATTGAAGAATAATGGCAGCAGTAATAACGGTAACATATTTTGAAATCGGCAAACGACAGTATAGTTGTTATAAATGACAAAATATATTACAATACAGTTTATTTCTAATACAAAATGATAATAATTATTAATATTGCAAAGAAATAATATAGTAATAATAATTTCAAAGCAGTTTAATTAAATTTAACAAATAGGTAATCATAATGTAGTATATACTTAGCAACTCGGAGATTATAAGTGTATAATATATTAAATACGACACGAAACCGATGTAAATTTAATGTAAATTGTAT
Organism: Cantharis rufa; assembly: GCA_947369205.1. NCBI lineage: Eukaryota > Metazoa > Arthropoda > Insecta > Coleoptera > Cantharidae > Cantharis > Cantharis rufa. Next base: position 37,928,489 of record OX376303.1, read on the forward strand.
AGTAATCTTATTTTATAGTAAAACGTATAAGAGGTCTTTGAAATTGTCAAACGTATTCTAATTTCAGAATAGGCATTTTGTTGATAATACCGAAACCACGAATTTCTATTTCCTTTAGGTTTATATGGCGTAGTACATAAACGAGAACAGAAAATATAATGTTTATGTAAACGGAAACTGTAGAATAAGCAAAATGTTGAATTAACAATAACTAGAAAATCAGATTAAATCTTGCATAATTTATTTAAGTTATTTTGATTTAAAGTTACTCACGTTATTCGGGAAAGTTCCTTCTTTTGGATATGTTAAATAAGTCCATATTAATCTGAAACTAAGGTACAGAATTAGAATAATTTATTATCCTAGTTATACTAAAAGAGTGACTTTATGTGGTCGAAAGGGTTAATGTTAACATTGTTATCGGTATCAAACAGGATTTTGTATGTAAATCTTTACATAACCGCATAACAGAAATTTGCTGTTAAGTATTAAAAAGGCAGTCACTTGAGTCAACGTACATTTTCCGTGCTAAAAAATAATTTGCTATTACAAACTTATAATTAGAAACATAATTTTTAAAAATGTTTAATTTAAAAGGATAAGTCAGTTAATTTAAGTTTGTATAACAAGTTACATGCAGACGGCTGGCCAATTTTGATTAAATTGAAGATATGAGCCGGCTTCTTATTAGACAGACTTCTTTTCAACTATCGCTTCAATAAAAGACTAATTAGAAGGATCTTAGAACAACGTCGAAAACTGATAAAAGTCGAATAAAATCGAAGAACGCTTAATACTTATTTTCTTAATTAAATGATAAAAATTAACTTATACAATTTTAAAATTAATTTGATTCACGTTTTTTATTATTAATATTATTTATTTATAAAAACCAATGTTTAGTTTTAAAATGTGTCAATTTTAAGTACTGCATTCTCTTTTAATGTACTTTTGCTTTAAAAATGGAACGATTTTATATAAAGAATCGGTTAATTTAATTTAAGTTTTTATTTAAATTCCAGTTTTTAAATTTACTATAGGTACCTATATTTGGATTGCAACTATATCACTAAGACAAAACTATTTCAGTTGATACATGCGTGATGTAAGTTAGTATAAATTTACCGTATATAGACTATTCGAATCAATTTGATTGCGTGTGAAATCACGATATACTTCAAATGATGTTATTATTAGTTGACGCACATTTATTCTCAGTACCGGAAGTGAACAAACTACTAATTTATGGGTATGGTATCAGAATGTTATATTAAATCCCTGTTAAATTTGTATTTTAATTTATGTAACACCTGATAATGAAATTGATCAATCGAAAGCCATAAAAATTGTTTACACTCAAAACTTCATCATTTATTTATTTCAATTTAAATAACTGGACTTTTCTTCTCAAGATACAGTATTAACTACTCAGGTGTAATTGAGATACTGTAGAAGCAGAATGTTTGGGACATTCAAGTAGATCCCAAAATCCTCCACAAGAAGCTGTTCCAATCCTCTTGAAATGATCCTGATTTAAAATACTCGTTTCTAAAAATTTTACGATTGCATGTAAATATGATTTACTCAATAATAACCCAGTAATATATTTTTTAATATAATATTTGTTTGTTTGTTTCTACTGTTCTCTACTAACTTTTAATTATTATCGATTTTTAAATTGTCTAATAATAATCAATGTCTCAACGACATAAAATTATTGTTACATAATAAGATTTGAAACACTCCACATTGTCCTAATACGATATTAAAATGTGATACTAATTTTGTAAATAATTACGTGTACTGATATGTGCGACATTGAACTGAACTTATTCTTGACTCTTGAATTAGAAAAATTAAGTTTGTTTAATAATGAAAATATTTGGAAATAAGTAGTGTTAATTTTATTGAAATATGGGTTCTACTTTTACATATAAAAGACATCTACATATAAAAAACGACTAATAAATCTTTTTGAAATATCCCAATTTGTTGACTTGCTATCAAGTACTAGATTCATAATGTACGTACCATGCTGTGTTTTATGATACTATCTTTCCTTCTTATACCGAGTTGAGATGGAATAGCATATAAAGTTGTATGCTAAATTGAACCTGGAACATTTTCTGTTTTTTTAGTAGATAATATAACATGAAAATTTTCAACTTCTTGGGTCCTCGGAAAGTCCTAATAAAAAATCCTAATCATTGCTATTTTATTATTGCTTTTATCAAGATAAAACTAATTAAGAAATGCAAAAATTACTTACTTCAATATTTTTAAATAATGCTATACAATATACAGAATCAAGAAAGTAGTATTTGTGTGGTTATCACATTTCTATTTCCATTTAGGAGCTTAGGACTGCTTAGGCCTTTATAGAGAACTCGCTTTTAAAACTTTACAAAATCAAATAGAATATATCAAAAATGATATGGTAAAATAATATAATACATTTGTACATTTAACAGACATGTGTTAACGGGTACAAGTTGATAATAAATAGAATGTAGACCTACTGAACCGGTTAAACAGAGTGCGAAAAGTAAAATAGAACTAAATTTTACTTTAACGACATTTTATTAACTTTGACCACACCTTCTGAGCACATTCTACCCTAATTTTCAGAATGGGCGTCCGTAATTTTTCTCGACTACTTACAAATAGGTAAAACCTATAGCAAAATTTTAAAATAAAACCAAACGATAAATTTTCCGTTATTAATAGGAAGAGAAAACAATTTTCTTTAAGATATTGATAATTCATATCGATTTCAATATTTCATATATGATGTCACCGCAATCGATGTACACCTTTTAGGTGCGGTGCCAAGAAAATTGTTTGTTTAATTTTAGAACCTGGGCGCTAGTAGTCCCCTTTCCAGCTTTCTTTTAGACTACTTTAAAATGGTTATACCACCAAAACGTGTCGTAAATTGAAGATCTTAAAAGAAGTTGTTAAAATGATGTGGAAAGGTAGTGCTTACCAATAACGAAAATGAGGTTGTCAACATATTTTTAAATTAGTCTAATGGCATTAACACCACGGACGTATATAAGGGGGGTGTTTAGGGGGTCTGGAAACCCCCCTTAGCCTAAGCAACAAGGCGAATATTAGTCGAATACCCACAGTAACCGGTAAATAGACCGTGGAATTTTTAATATAATTACAGAAATACAAAAATGCAGTGTCGAACCCCCCCCATGCAAAAGCTATAGCTACGTCCGTGATTAACACAATAAAACATTATTAAATAAACCTATACCTTCACCATTTTTAGGCTTCTATACAACGTATAGGAAGAAGCCTTATGATCTAGCTCCGTGTCCGTCTGTCCGTCTGTCCGTCTGTCCGCATAATTCAAAACCAATCAGAACGCACGTTCTTAAAACAATTTTACTTCATATAGAATATTTTTAGATTGGTATTAATTATTCAGATTAATAACATATATATTTTTTAATCCGATATTCTTATTTTGTATTTTTAGAGTAGGTATTTTACGTGTTTCTAATACGGTATTCGGTACGTGTTTCGGGTATTTTAATATTTCATTATGAATTGTGTTTTATTTGTGGTTTGTAAATTGCAAATATTTACCTATAAAGGTCGAAATAAAAAAAAAATATTAAAATGTTAGCGTTTTCCTTATATAGTAAAAAAATCTACCTAATTAAAAGATTAAGGCATTAAAAATTGGAATAAAATAAAGCCCAAATAATTTAACCTACCGAAAAAGTAGATGTATAGAACTGTCGCAAAAGCGAGTTCCACCTTGTTAATTTAAAAAATATAAAGTTCAAAGTTTAAATATTTTTGGATTTTTTGAAAAAAATTAACTCTCTTTTCCGCAAAGATCTATTTCACTGTAAATAAAACAAAATAATGAACAAGGGAGGTACAAAACGTAACAATCAATTCACAATATTATCAAGATATAATATTTTTATTATCTAATTTATTGTTAGAACAGCAATTTCTATAGAAACTGTTTTTTAATTCAAAATAACTGGAAGTCGATAAATTTGGCCTAAATAAATTTATAAATTTTAATAATACTAGTTAAATATTATAATAAAGAAACGATAAACAAACTTTGAAAATTTAACCAATTTATTCCTTCTGCTTTATAGGAGTAAGTAATATAAACTTTCTATATTAAAATTCAAATTTGTAATTTTGGAGTGTTTATTAATAATTATAAGAAATAAAATATATCCTGTCTGCAAGTCCTTTCTTTAGTTTAATAAATATTGAAAACATTTTTTGTGTGATCTTGCAATATTCGAAAAACTTTGAACAAAATTTCGTTTGATACAACATCGCTTGAAAAAACTGCACTTACGTGGATCCACGAAATGAAACATTTGACGATTTTAACATCGATTGGAACACTTACATTGTACGAAGACAATGTTAAAAAGTTTAAAAGTTCTTCACCGTTAGAGAAGAGAATCCGTCCATTCCTTTTTCAAATTCTAATCTTCGGTTTTGACCTAACTTAGCCGAATGAGAATTTAGCTCTTGTGGTAGAACGGTAAGGATTTCAAGTAATAACCGGGTGTGGGTTTGGGAAAAGTTGTAGATTAGATCAATCACTGGTTCTTTCCAACTAGTCATATTCAGTATTGTTCCGGCTAAAGCCAAACACAATTAGGTTACCATTGCAGAATTTGTACTTTCGTTGATTTGTTTCACATGTTCGATGAGTGGGTGTCGAAGCAAAGTGTGTGCTTCAATTGGTAATTCCAAAAAACAGGATTGAATTTTTTTCTCATTGTATGCGTTCCAAAATTAAACGATTTCAAATTTTCTTTGAAGTGTAACAATTCGTCGGTTTTTTTTTCAGTTTGATTAGGATTGTTATATAAACAATTTACAGACTTCTTGGGTGGTAGGTTTTACTTCCACTTTTTTAAAAATTTTGTTAAATTAATATTTAGTCTTGATTATATAAAAAATATTAATCCAATGTTTTACCAATTTAAAATCAAGTATTATTACTATTTTTACGTACACGACTATCGAAAGTATAACATATCAGGTAGTTTTTATCGCTAGAAAATGATACTTTGCAGCGGTGTTGGTAATAATCTTGCATATAAGCAGTTATGGTGGCGTACATAGTGGGTTCGAGTTATTGTATGTAGTGAGAAAGAAAGAAAGTGCACGTACAATTTTGCATCACAAGCTAATAGATAAGAGTATTATTTACTTCCGTTATGTCGCGTCTCATTTTTATTAACCTTTATATATAAACGTTACCTTTTAAAGCATGATTTTTGTTACCAATTTATGTTTTTTTTTTGAAAAGGACCTGTCTTGAACGTAAAGCTAAATACAATGACTCGCTCAGAAAGTTCCATTGCGGTTTCGTAAGCTACCAGAACGAGCTTTTAGCTTTTATTGCTTACTCAACTGCAATGTTCAACTTTCTGGAGCACGACTGTAAATAGCTATTTTAGTACCAACAACTATTTACATGTGTTGGTATAAGAATAAACACAGTCTATTGTTACTAAACACCTCCTAGACACCGGATACGATTATCTTATAGAAACCGGCTTCTTGACTGTCTTCTGTGCCGTTTGGTTATTTTACAAATGTGGGTTCCCTATATTAGCTACTTAAATTATTATTTATAATCCTATTAATATTATATTAAAGGTAAATACCATTTGTATGCATAGTTGAAGTAAAGTGTTATTTTAATTTCAAATATTTTCATACTATGTATTTTGCATTGAAACACAAATTTACAAACAAAATATTATAAGTAAAGTAAAATAAATCATGTCCAAGTAGTCAGTACAAAAAACTTTAAACTGTAATTCAAATAAACCAAGTTTAAAAAATTCATAACCTGTAAACAAATTTTTTTATGTATTCGTGATTTTATTGCTTTTATATCTTATGATACGCTCATATAATGGGATTTGTAACACTTGTTTCATAACCCGCTATCTCGGTTGTCGCATAAACCCTCCTTAGTTTTCCCTCTTTCAACTACTCTTACCTGTCCTATAAATCAGATACGCTCCGTAGCTAAGGTTGTGACGACCGTGACGAAATTAGCACGAACAAATTGAGTTGTCCAAATTTATCTAACTTTATCTAAATTTACGAGAAATATTTGCAAATTAAAATGCACTCTGGTAAAGGAAATAGATCTAGGAACTGTAGTTATTACAGCCTGTCATAGGAGAGTTATAACCGAACTAGCTAAATCACACTACCCATTTACACAGTAAGAGCGTTGAAACGAACATCGAAATTATTATAATGCCTATCGATTTTTTATCATATTAGCAATTTTAAAAATTCCCTTTCGTTAATACATAATTAATTTCATGTAGTAAACTAATTTAAAAATTATACACAGTTAAAAATAAACCTCAACATAAAACTTGATCGATAAATGTTAATTCTACTTTCCAGTACGTTAAGTAATATCTAGATATTCTTACGTCTAATTTAATTATGTCGGTTTTTAATTTTTTACTTACGATTAGTTATTTTGTTGATTTAATAGGCAAATAGATGTTAAATGATTTTGTTTTGACAGTTTTGATGCTGCCTGCTTTCGGTATAGTCTGGCAACAGATAACTATCTATTACTCCAGTGTGTCTTCTATAAGCAGCAGTTTTTATTTTGTGGATTAAGCTTCAAAATACGCACCTGAAACTATGTGGTTGATTTTATAGATATTAGTTAATATTGTCGACTGCAAGCCTTTTCAAAAAAGAAAAGACTAAAAATAGTAAAAGAGAAAAATCTTTTTCTTCCGGTGAAATAAGGAAATTTCTTCGTGGAGCTTCAGATCAAGAGTATCTTTTTATGAAGGTTAGGTGATGCCAGACTTCGCTTCGCTCGGGTAGCAACCCACGCCCTCGTCTGAAATTTTGTTACATCCCTTAACACACAATATACTATTTCGCATTTATTAATAAAGAGAGAGATTTTAATAAAATTTAACAAGTGATTTTTTTTTTAATAATATGTGAGATTAGTTTGTACTCCAATAGGAGATTGCTCAGACAAACATTTTATTTTATATCATTCGGATAAATTTTAGGTATGAGTCACACTCAAGCTCTCATAACTTAATTCTGCAGAAAATAAGTTTTTATTCTAAAATTGTATTACTATGGTAAATTAACTCGTTTACAATTACTCTTTACAAGGTGAAAACAAAGTAAGTTTAGATTTTTTATGAAGGGATTATTTCTGGCTTTAAGTTTTACTTTTTACTATTATTGTATAGCTCTCCTGTTTTCACACTATGTTATTGTTCTTAAGAGCAGCAATAAATAATCACTTGTTTAATAGTTGCTGTATTCTGTGAGTTTATTGATTTGCACCTTTTACGCTCTTTAAAAATAAGATGACTTCTTCACTTGCTAATTGGATCAGCCGTCTCTTGACGAAGATTTTCATCGCATAGTCGCACAAATCACGACAGTCGGCAAAATTATATGGCTTTATTTTTAATTCAAGTTAAATATTAAGCAGCCGATTAAAATGAAAATAATATACTGAAAATATACTTTTTATTATATAATTAATAGGATATCGATATTTTTTATGATTACTCTGTAATAAAAATGTGGGCATAATATGTAATATGTGAAAATGAAACTCTTCTAAAAAATGTAACAAAATAGTCTATTGTATCTAACTGACAATTTCCGATATTTTCAATACAAATCGCAATATATCAAAATCTAAAAGATAATCCTTTTACAAATCCTTCAAATGCAATGCGAATGGTAGATATAGAAATAAATGGAATTTAATCAAAATCAATGTAATTTTTCAAATATTATGTGACTTTTTTTCTTAGCATCTACCTCCTGTTGAAAATTGACGACTGAATAATAAGACGATTTAAAAACAAAGGTAAAAGGAAATGAAAAAGCCTATCAAAACTTAGTTAAACATTTAAATAATCGATTTTGCTAAAAATTCAAAGCAAATTTACAAACTTTTCTTTAAGTTGTAGAAGGTTCTTGTTATATCTTAATTTAAAGAGATACTGTTGAGTTTTTAGCTTGATTAAATTAAAAGATAAATTAAAGAATTACCACACAAATATTAAAATTATAAAAAATTATTTTTTACCTGGATATTAAAATTTAATACTAAATTATGAATTATGTATTGCAATTTTGCAGAATTACACTAAATTAGTTTTTTATATTAAAGCGAATTATTAATGTTATTGTAAATATTACTCGAAATATAAACAAAATGAATTAATAATAATGTGGAGAAAATAAAATGTAGGAGATATTTATAAGGTTATAAGCGACATTGTTATCAACACATTTGATGGAAAAACAGTTTAGCTCGCAATTCGAATTGTATGGTAGCTGATATATTTTCTAGCAATATTTCCTTAATATAACACGCCGTTTCCAGTCGAGTGGATGCTGGAAGAAGCAGCCGACCGTTCTGCGTATCAGCCGGAAAGCTTTGATTGCCTGATTTGAAGTTACACTGAAAGAACATCGTTTCACATAGAACTAAAAATATTAAATTTACAATTTTGGTGCCTTTGGAGTTTATTCGGTTAATTTACTTTGCTACTCTGTTGTGAAAATTAATGTAAATAATTTGAATAATCAATCTCACATTAACCTAAATCATAAAATTTAGTAAAACGTGTATAGGCTTCTATACCGAAGTGTGAACGCATTCATTGATCGTAATCAGTCTCATTATTTCTTAAATTTTATAATACGTTTAAGTTATAAGCTTTTGAGTAATTTAATGACTAATGTCTCATTCAATACAGAGATATTCTCAATATAGAGATTTAGAGATATGTAGCATCATCTATATCTGCGTCAGTAGGTTCCCGTTTTGTGAAACTTCAATATCTACTATGTTACAAATAATATGTTGAAATTTAATCTGTATGGTAATATTATATATTATAGTCTAATATGTATTACGCCCCTTAATAAAATCAAATCATTTTTAAAACTTAAAGTTTAAAAAAAATATTGTCCTTTTAACTTATTGTTATTAAAAACATTTATGCATTATATAACTTATTTCTTAAGTAAAGAAAATCGAACTTTTTTTTAACATTTTTAACGATTTTAGTTTACGGGAAGTATAAACACCGATAAATTTTTTAATTGAAACATTATAGTTTGTCAATTTTCATTTGGCACTTGAAATGCGTAGAAGGGAAAAGGAAACTTAGGATATTATACGACGTAAAGGTCTTATTATATAAGAGACTCTAGCTCTTTCTAACGTTCCAACGACCATGCACCCTTATTTTGAGTGCCACTAAAAGGGAAAAATAATAATATAAATTAAATTACTTTATTATTATGCCCCGAAAATAGTTGCTGTAAGTTTTAAGTTAACACATGAGCAGTAGTTAATTGTAATTTAGACTTTCTGGGCGTTTGATAACCTTTGTAGAATATTTGGTTGTATAATATAATGAGCATCAAGTAAGGCTTTGTAACTTGTACGACGTTAAATTTGAGTGATGTAAGTTTCAGAATGTTGAAGGCAAATTCTGTGTAAATAATTCTTAGCAGAATATTATAACACATGAGCTACTTATGTAGTATAACATAATATTATAAAGGTATTATCTAACACCAAAATACCTGTGTACGAAATTCGAACAAACCACGAAGGCCTGCGGTGGTCTCAGCGTTTTACGTATCCCAAATGCACGTTAATTCAAAGAGGGGCAAGAAATACTCTTTGAAACGAGGTTTGGAAGTTGCTATGACTACGACACTCGGTGTTTATTGGCGATATCGCAGTTTGTTAAGGCAAACAGCTGTCGGTGACAGTTTTAGTTCCCAACAGCACTACCGTTTTACAGATACGAGGATACAACATCATTTAAGCAAAAACCGTATACCACATGCAAACACCAAACAATAAACCATTATTTGGATAATTGGTATCTGAACTCAACTAGTATGTTTGTGAGTTTGACAGAATAACTCACGTATTGTTATATTATTATCCTTACCCATATATGCGAGAAGATTAACAATAATGCATAAACAACGTCTTACAAGTTCAATGCTAAGACGTTCCCTACAGTGTAAATTTATCAAATAATTCACAACAAATATTTTACGCGCTAATTGATATTTTAAAGCTAAATAATTTGGTTAATAAAGATGAAACAATGCACTAATTAAACCATTGAAATTTTCATAATCAAAACAAATTAATCATATTATATTTTTAAGTTAACAAAAACTTTGGATAAATTCGCATCAAATAACACCAAAAGTATTTACATTATGTATACTATAAAATTTAACAAACCAGAATCAATACAAAATTCTATTCAACATAATTTACTTTTTTTAATCAATTTATTAAGAGCCAAATTTCTAAATTCAAATATTTGGCAGACTGAAATCCCAATAAACAGAGTTGTCTAATCTATTGTTGTTTTATTTAATTTTAATATCTTATTTATGCTTAAAATTATGTAAATTATTGTGACATGTTACATTTGCGGCTAACATCAAGAGTAAAGAATAAATAAACTATGTCTAGAATATTACATAAAGCACGTGACATGTAAGTGTAATTCGAGCAACTAAGTTGTAAAGATGTTGTAGATGTAGTATATGGTAAATAAATTATGAGCTGAAAGTACTTAAAGTTAGAAACCGCCTTTTGTAAAGTTTCCCAGTCGCAGTGTAATATTTAATTCTTCTAGAATTAGTCAAAAAGTAAATTAAAGATAAAGAATTAAATACTTACCAAGAACTACTGTACGGTTTGCACGGATAAAATATTCTATTTGAAGGTTAAAACAACGCTAATACAATATCAATTCACAGTTTTTCTTACGAGTATACGTGAATGTACGTAACAAAACCTACAACTTAACATGGAATTAGAACCACGTCAGAAATATACCGACAAATAGTTGAAAAGTTGCCGAGGTTCACGAACAGCCATTAGTTGCATAATTTTACTTCCTTGCTTCTACACCAAATTATAATGTATGTATAATTATGTATAAGTACTATATAAAAGTAATCCGACTACAAAATAATATTGAAAATATGTTGTCATGATGGGGTTTAGTTCCCAATAAGATAACAATTTAAACACACATATCAATCAACATTCTAACTAATTGTAAAGCAGTTTTATATTTGTGAGTACATTAATTCTACAATGGAATCACTACCTTCCAATCAGATATAACCATATTGACGGTCATAATTATTGTATATTGAGTCGCACACAAAGTTTTCCGTTTGATAGGAAATCTGGAAATTCAAAGCAAATTTTATTGAATTCAATAAACAAATTTTAATTTTTTTTCATTTGGAAATAAAAATTTATTATAAAAAGCACCTACTCCTAATAATTATGTGTTTGTAATTATTGTGATTGAATTGTTTTTTTAGAGTACCTACGTATTGAGTTGAGTTGAGTTGAACAACCTGTTGAGTTGGTTAAATTTTTTTAGTGGTTTTCTCAGCTCCTTATACATATATATATTTATATGCAGTAGTGGTCATACTTATTTGTAATAAGGAAAACGGATTCGCACATTACTGTGCTTCATGAAGATCGTTTTTTAAATTGGAATTAATTATATACTACGTAGTATATCATTTAGCTTGGATTATACATAGTACCGTAGAATGGGGTGAAGTGAATCAGGTGGGGTGAAGCGAATCACAGCCGCAGTAGTTCGAATTTTTTTAGGTTGGTCAAAATTTCTAACACTTTTGTTGGTACATATCAATAGTTTACCTACTACTGCAAGGTTTATTAATGTTTTAAAGTGTCTGAAAGTAGTTAATGGTAAGTAATTAATTTTTTATTAAATTGTAGAATTTGTCTAATTTGAACAAGGAGAAAATGAAACACTTGTACTACATACACTTATAGTGTTGCAACAATGCACTTTTTTTTGACAACCATAACATTCATATAAAAGATCAATTTCAAAAGTACACTCTAAAAAATGGGGGTAATTTTACCTGTGGAATTTTAACCACTTAAAAAGGAATTTTAACCACTTAAAAAGAGCAAAATTAATTTTAGATCTAAAAATTACCCTGTTAAAACTAGTAAGTTTACCCTAAAATTAAGGTAATTTCATTTTTTACTCTAAAACAATGTAATATTACCCTGAAAATAGGGTAAATTTACCCTGAAAAATGGTGGTAATAAAGTCGCCTCCATTTAATAGGGGAAATTTACTAAGTTATTAGTAAATATCATTTACAACATTCTTGTGAAAATTACCCGGTTTATAAGGGTGAATTTACCTTAAAAATTGTCGACTTTTGTTTTGTTCCATTATTTTCAAGGTAAATTCACTCTTATAAAATTACCCCTGGTATGCGAATTTACCTTGACAATAGAAGGTAATATAGTTGCCTCCTTTTTTCTGGGTAATTTTCCCCAATTTTTACTATATCATACGAAGTCTGAAAAAGTATTGTAATCGTGCAGAAAAAAGAAATTGAGATTTTGATGAATTTAGTTATTTTGGGGTCCCAGAAGCTGAAAATCATCATTTCCAAAAAATGTCTGTATGTATGTATGTGTGTGTGTAGGTGTGTATGTATGTGGTTATATTTTGTGTGCGCTCTACTTCAAAAAGTAATAGGAGTTTTTTAACAAAATTTTGTATTTAGTACATAAATATTGAGACTTAGAGCTGATTAGATTTTGGTTAAAATCGGTACACGGAAAAGCAAAAAAAAACAATATTTTGTAAATTAAAAAAAAAAAATTTTTCTTATTTTTAAAATTTTATTTTTTTATTATATTCTCCTCCAAAATAATAATAAAAAAGTATTAATCAATAATCGTGTAAATATCCTACAAAAAAAAACAATATTTTGTAAATTAAAAAAAAAATTTTTTCTTATTTTTAAAATTTTATTTTTTTATTATATTCTCCTCCAAAATAATAATAAAAAAGTATTAATCAATAATCGTGTAAATATCCTACTTTTGGTTATATAGTTTTTACAAATTAAAAAAAAAACAATTTTTTTCTTATTTTTTAAATTTAATTTCTTTATTATAATTATTTCCCTCCAAAATAATAGTTTTTTTAAATTTATTATTATTTAAAAGTATGATAAAGTTATGGGCATGGCCACATCCGATTTTTTTTTTAGAGTGTATTCAATATATTGCATATGCATAGCGCAGTAATTTTTCAAGATGTTTTTCGCAAAACCGAGGAGTGAAGTGAATCACGGTTTTGTTATAAAAAATACTCAGCCCTACGTATTTACCGTTTTTTATTTTTGTTCTAGAGATGTCGTGTGTTTATAAAAAAAAGGTAGCCCCGATGGCAAGAGAAATTTTTCGTAAAAATTCCTCGACGATGCTGTTCAAGTGGTTAAAGGGAGGAATGGCAATTCGCAAAGCTGTAGAATCCTACTGAATTCCTACCTTAACATTGAGAAGGGTAGTAAATTAAGGGACCTGGGAAGCATACGGAGGTCAACAGGCCCTTAAAATAGAACAAGAGGACAGACTGCAGAGATACTGCTCGTTTGCGCAGAAGGGGGTTTTCCTTTATACAGTACGTAAGGACGACTTTTATAATTTTTGACCACCCCCCACATAAACATATAAGATGCCTACTTTCAGGCCCGGACTGGGACCTTAAATCGGCCCGTATTCCGATTTCTTATTCTTCTAATTACTTTTAATATACCAAAAGATTTTTCACGAGCAACTTGGCTCAATGACGATGTTAGCAAAAATTTTAATATTAGTCCAATTAAATTATAAGCATTGATCAATAAATTGAATCTATGCAATATTTTGCAACAACAAATAGCACAATTTTTGCACGCACGGCCTGCCTCACATGTTAGACACATTTCTTCTTCTTCTTCCTCCAAAGTCAATTCGTCATTATGTTCATTTAAATTAAATTCTTTGATTATTTTGTAATTTTCTAATTCAACATTTTTTAGTTTTTCTATTCCCACAGAAACTGTGTCAAAAATAACGTTATGGAATTTTATCTTATACGCAGTGGCTGCATCAAGAACAACTACATCCCGTTGTGCTCTCTTACCTAGCATCAATTTTTAATTTATGAGTCTTTTTAAAAAAAAATTGGTTGTATTTCTATTTCAGAGTCTTCAAAGTTATTCAACTCTTTATTCGCACGCAACTATCTCTACGGCATCAAAATCTAAATTTTTTAGTTCTGAATATGTTTGTGATACCATATTATGAAAAGCTTTTAAGATAACTGAACCCTAGGTTATTGTAAGTATTTGGAGAAAGGCATAGTTATTACAAATATTCTTAAGAATATTTTGGCCGTGTACACTGTATCATATTTAAACAATGATTCCAAATATACTTTTGCCTTTGCATGAGTATCTACTTAAAATGTATATATTTTTTTTTATTTTTCAAAGTTCTAAGCAATATTACATAATTATAACGGCTTTACAGTTGAATCCGAGTTTGGGAATAAACTAAAAAAATTTTTCAACGCTGTATTCTTTCGACCACCAACGTATTACTCCAATAATTGAGAATATTTTTCTATATCCGTGCTTTTTAATCTGTTCCCAGATATTTATACGTTGGTAGGATTTACGAAAATATACTACTACATCCATCATTTAGTAAGCTAAGGAATGATGCACATTTAATTTCAGCTTTAATTAATTTAAGACATGTGGATATTACCAGACATGAATTTTCCCTAGAAACTCTTTGGAAAGCCATGCAGAATATCTATTAATATTGACCTTACATAATATTTGCAGCTCCGTCGGTTAAATTTCCAATGTACTTTGTTATGTCTATATTAAAAGACTTTAAAACGGAATCTACTAAGGAAAACGTATCCTTTCCGGTTGAAGATTTATGCAATGCATAAGATATGTACTTTGTTACGTTATGTGTAAATAGTATAATAGATTTCGCGATATAATCAACTAGCACTGCTGGCTAGACGGCCTTTAGACCAGACCGGCCCATCGGACATTTACCCGATCTATTATATGGCCAATCCGGACCTGTCTATTTTACTCATGAAAAGTAGTAAAAATAAGTTTAGTTAAATTTTCAAATATTGCAAAATTTTAGTCAAAACGAATAATCCTAAATAATTTAAAACTGATGTAATGTCTAGAGATATCGAAATGATATTTTTATACGAGGAAGTAAAAAATTACTATTACGTTTTAAAAAATAAGTTTTATGATTTCATAAATATCTTTAAATGTGTTTTTTTTATATAGAAGTGTAAACTAAGGTTTACTATATTTCCTCATTTACATAAAAAGATATAGTCTAATATAAATATTTCATATACAATTTTCAGCAAGGGAAATCTGGTTTATTACAAGAAAAAGAAAATAAAGACAAAGTTAGTCAATTATATTTAAAAGATACACAAATCAAACAAGTTTTGCAGTTGTATGGTTATGAATATTAAAATGAATAAATTTTTGTGAGGATTTATTTCTAAAATTTTTTATGTTTTTAACTTATACGATGAAATCAAAGTTTATTCGGCAGTTATAGCTGATACATAGTATAGAATACAGGAATTGATTAATTTAATAGGTATACTTATTGAGGTTTACAAGCTTTGACCTTATGGTAAATTGTTATGGTGGCGTAGTGTATAGCGTGTACTTATAAGCTATACTACAAATATAAACAATAAAAATAAAAATTGAACAATAAATTAAATAGTTGAACACGTGTGTAAAACCTCCTTTACTTGCACAAATTTTCTTCTTTGGTCTCAAAATTGTGGTGATAATTGACTAATTTGTAAATGCTTATATCTATTGATAATTTTGAAAAGGGGGTAAGTTTGAAAATTAAAATTTTGTAGTTACTATTGTATAATTATGTAGTTATACTATTACCTGCAAAATATATTTGACCACTTCTCGTTTTAAATTTATATTAAATGGTTGCATAAGGTCCAAATACATAATATACCCATAAGCAGTGTCGGGTAAATTCTTTTGCGTGTCAATAATTATTGTTGTTTTTTTCCTTAAAAATGAAGGAAAACCATTTTATTTGTAAATTTTTAATTTAATTTGAATATCAAGTAATTGCGCTGTAATAGCTTTTAAAACAAGTTTAAATATTAAAATTAGTGTATAAAAAGATACGCATACAATGATTAAACAATTTTAAATATTTTGTTCTGTACAGTTATGCAAATGCAAACCGCAAATTTAGAAAAAAGCTTTTCATTTCGTAAGCAAGTTTTGTATTTCTCGTCTGTTATTTACTTACAATGTAGGTCAATTTTATTTTATTTTTGTTTACTGAAATAGCTAAAAAGCTTTATTTTTAAAATTTCCATGTCAAGTATTTAAAAAAAAATGATTACTTATCAAGAAGAATTGTTTGTTTGTGAGCGTTTTGCTTTAGCTGTTTTCTTAAGTATCTAAATATAATTTAATGCGCAAACAGATAAAGTAAAATAAACTCATCACAAATTACTTCTGTTTTAAGTAACCCAGCGCGTTCTAGATTATTTAAGTAAATACTAAAAAGCTGTGAGATATGCATACATTTGAATATATTACATTTAGTGGCTTTACGTTAGTGACGTTAAGCAAATTCAAATTCTAGTTCTTGTTAAAAATTTCTTTTGTTTGCGCAAAAGTAAATCTTCAATTTTATTGCGTTGGTTGCTGCTCTTTACGAAATCTTAAAATTTACGGCCAGCTAACAAATACAGTCGATACGATTTCTTAGACGACTTGTGCAGTAAGTAATATGTCAAGGATCTTTCTCTACGTTCGTTGGCGTATCGATTGTGACATTTACAGTGTTTTAGCAAAAGCTAGTTGTACTGGCATGAACCCAGACTAGCATTTTAGCACTTTCATTACCATAAAATTTAAAATACATTTTTACATTGCCACTATACAAAATATTAATTGAATCCTTAATTTTTAATAATATTTCGTCGTAAAATAAAAAATATTTATTGAATTAGAAAAAAGTTTGCTCCAAAATAGTATCTACAATAGAAGTGGTAAACTTACAAAGATAAATGTCGGGAAATACTTAATGTTGCTACATATTTTAGAGTGTGACAGAAAAATGTATTTTTGTATATGAGCTCAGGTGGAAAGCAAAATGATAAATGGTTTTAGATACGGTCTAAGAAATTCAGGATACAGCAATATAAAGTACAGAAAACTTAAATATGTTTTCTGTAAATAATTAAATAGCTACTAATTATACACTAATTACTCGCCTTCCATAATATAAATGTATAATTTGTAATTTTATTTCCATTTAAAAATGTTAAATGCCTATTTGTTTATGTCACTCGGTTTATTTTATCTATATACGATTGGTACACGCTAACTTAGGAATAAATGAAAACTTAAAACAGAAAGAGAGATTGTACCATGGTTAACGTAAATTTTTAATACATTTATAGTGCCACAAATTAAAAAGTATTAAAATTGCAAATTTTGAAGTACTTCAAAATAAACTAGATAAGTAATTTGATACGGATGGGTACATAAATTTCTCTTCTCGAGTTTCTAAGCTTCAAATATATATAAACTCAGTTTTAATTATTTATCCTACCTCTAGTTTTACTTCATTGTATGAAAATTTAATCCAAACCGAAATATAGTGCTTGGCCGTTTTTATTTATAAATGCTGAAAGATATTATTTCGATAACTTTATATAAGTGAAGTAAACTAATAAGACAGCTATTCAAAGTTGGAAGTCATATAGAATTTAACTCTATTGTGTTCCTTCAGTATAGTATGTGTGTGCTAAATGTTTGATATGCTTTCAACATAACCATGCTAACTTATGCTTTCATTCTTGTGAACTTGTATGTAATTCACCATTAATACCTAAGTTTGTTAACTGAATTATTATACACTTCTTTCAAGAAGAAATTTTGTTGTAATTGTAAAAAATGCAGACTTAAAAATAAAGATAATTAATGATAAAATTAAATAATGATAAATGATAAAAATTAAATCTGTATTTAAAAACTTATAGAAAAAATTTAAGAGAATATTCAGTTCTCCATGAAGTAATTTGTATTTTACGTCATTTATTTTCAGAATATATCGCAGAATTTTAAAACATCTCCTAATGTAAACACAAAAAACTAAATTGATTTAGTCATATAAAAAAACTAAAACTCAAAAATTCTGGAAACCAAATTTTTATTTTACACGATATTCAAATGAGTAAATCAATTTCTTTCTCGTGTTTGCCTAAAGAGATATATGTAAAGATTGTGAGAAACTAGCGATTATTTTAATTTTTATACGGTTCTGGATATAAATTACGTAAAATATAAATTACTTAATAAGCATTGGTCATTGCTTTTAGCCTTAAAGTTGTAGGTATTTAATTTCTACAGTTAAATCAAAAAAGTAACAATTCCTCTTACTTAAAAATAAATAAAATACTCCTAATAGCTATAAAATAAATAGTTAAGTGGTAAACTCGATGCAATATTTATTGGTAATGTATGTTGCCAATTCTTTAGATTACATTTCAAATGTTTTTATCATTGCTAGGAATATTTTATGCTTTTTCTGAATGTTCTTCATTTTTTAATGTTTTTATATTGATTACTTTTCTTCTGTTGGTAACATATATATTCATAAAGTAATGTCATAAAAAAATCATTTTTATAACCAGAATGACTTTTTTAAGTCACCAAAAGCTTCAGGGAAAGCACATTTCTTAACTGCAATGTGTTCCAACTTATTTTTAGTTTTTTTTTATTAATGATTTTAAAATATTTAAAATCTTACAAAAATTACTGATTATAATAAATTATTATTATTAATAGATACAACTATAGTGTCTTTTTATAACATTTTCACGCCTGAACGTAAAAAATATCAAATTTAGTAAATATCCATATTTAGTATATGGGGGAAAGATACAAAGCCGCCATTGTTTCTTAAATTGCATCATACAATTTTTCTTTGCTTTCCGATAAGTACCCATATGAAATATTAGGTATGTACATACCAGTTCGGGTTGTCATTTAAATTTTAAATATATATAGTTTAAATTTAGCAATTTAATTGACAAAATAAACTTAAATGTAAGTTTATTTTTTGAATTCTAATATTAATTATACTGATCTAATCAAATATGTTTTTCAAGAATATAGGCAAGTTACAATCATAGACAGGTATATTACATGATAATAAATGATATTAAAGAATAAAACCAGCCACACTCAACCCGTGTCAACAATTTGGTATATTAGTCCAACCACATCACGTCGTGTGTAGCTGGTATAACATTTTTAAAATGTCAACAATAACAAATTATACTAGCACTAACTACAACTTGTATTTTTTATATAAAAATTGGTTTTGCGAATGAAAGGTTTTTTAAATTTTGTCTGCACATATGAACGAAAGTGGACTAACCAAAAAGCTCAATTGAATTAATAATATTTAACGTAAGTACTATCTAATACCAATATAAAAATCCCACATTACGAAAAGAAATTTCTATTATCTAGAGACGTCCGAAATTCACCTTGATTTCCAAATCATTCAAGCACTAGAAGGCTTTGGTTGCCGAAAGACTGACATTTTAAATCGATTGAGCTCAATTTTCTATATATTACTAGTTTTCCATGAAAATTTTCACTGAAAAAAATCTTCCCAAAAACATGTTGGAAATTTTAAAAGAGTGAATGGAAAAAATCAAAATTCCATGCAAGAGTAACGCATTTATGAGTAAACTAAGGTAAACTTTTCCACCCTAAAATAACTACTTTTTCAAATTTTCTATTTTATATCCATTATATCTCCGGCGAGCGGTTTACCATTAAAATAATATTTTATGCCCCGCATAACAGAAAGTTAATTTCCTAAATCAATTTTTTTATAAGAGAATATAATATGAGACAATTTTATAAGAAATGTGGTAGACTTTTAGTACCGAATCGTGTTTTCTTTTTGTAACTCTAAAACTGTGTAGTAACGATGTACATAATATGTAAATAGTAAAAACACCAGTCAGCTAATAAATAATATTATGTACCTACCTAAGTGATGGTCGATAAGAGGTAAGAAAATCTTTTGCTAAAATCCACCCCCTTACTGAAATTATACGAATACGTTATTTCTGTGCTATTTAATGAATAGATAAATGTAATTTTAGAGACTTTAATTAAAGAAAAATTTTTTCTACTACTAATTAGTTCAAAATAACCAACAAAAATCGTCAATATTATTTTATAGCTGACTTTGAAGTAAGTTGACGTTAAATAAATATTATGAAATTGGCTGTTATATCTTCTCTGTGTTTAGCGATTAACTAATTATTACCTACTCGCATTATTACTCTACTGGGATTTGGCTATTAGTAAATACTACACATTTTGATCAAACTGAAATTGCTTTCATTGTTGGTCATAATTATAACAAAATATTTAGTAATAGATATTGCCGAAAACTTTTACAATATAAGAAATTTTGAAACAATGTTTGTAAATTGTAACTTCTATATACCAAGAGATTTCACGCCATATAGTACAGTATTATGTAGTCACCAAATCCCTAAATCCCAAATCACGTATGTTCATTTAGTTTGACGATTGTTGGTAAACGACCTACGTTTTAGTTAGACGGCCGATATAAAATATATAATTTTGAAAAATTTATTGCTTTTTAAACTTTTTTAAATTTAAAATAGTGATTTTAACTACATAGTGATTACACTCAAAACATATACATTAACAGAAAGCACTCTTAATTCGGATAAGTAATATTTTATAATAATAAAAATTATAGTTAAGTATAAATAATTTCGCGAAAAAATACACACTTATCGCTTAAAATTATTTATTTTAGGGTTAACCGGTTTCGTGAAACCAATTC
Organism: Cantharis rufa; assembly: GCA_947369205.1. NCBI lineage: Eukaryota > Metazoa > Arthropoda > Insecta > Coleoptera > Cantharidae > Cantharis > Cantharis rufa. The sequence goes on from OX376303.1 coordinate 37,949,385, forward strand.
ACATCATCGTTAATTAAATTAGACAACAACCAAACACGCTAACATGACTTAAATACAATCAAATTTCCAAAATTTCAAATCGTCAAATTAAATTGAAATTAATAAACAGACTAAGAAAACTTAAAGTTAAAATTAGACATAAAAAAGCATGATGTTTAATTTTAATTTGAGATGTTTAGTTGTAGTGGAATTGACGTAAGGCTCCGATGATGTGAATTCGTTTTAGTAAACCGGTTAACTCTAAAATAAATAATTTTATGCGTAAAGTATGTATTTCTTCTCGAAATTACCTCATTAATTATCATATTACATATCTTCAATATTGGATGAAAGTTGTTGTTTCTTATACATAATTAGTAACTTTCGCGCACTAGTGCAGAAAGTAATTGACATCAGTGTCAAAACTAAATTCGCCGTGCTTTTATTTTTATTTTTTTATTATTTCAAGGCAGTTTTCATAGTCGACAGATGGTCACGGTAATACATAAATTATTATAAGTAATATATACATATATCAAGCTTAATTATAAATTAATTTATTTAAATAACTTGATCACATTATTTTAATAATTATATATATAACATGGAAAATGTCGGTTCAAATAAAAACTATCGATTTCCAAACAAACGCGGTAGAAAATAAAATTTTATATGATACAAGATACACGTTTAAAAAGTTTCATTATTGTATTTGCGCAATTGAGAACCGTTTTTTAAAACTCGCTTTGTCCTAAAAGTAACATTTTAGAAAACGATTTTTATTGTTTAGTGAATTTGATATAAACAAAATATTAGTTTAAAATAACTTAAAATAATGTTTTTCATAGTGTCTTTTAAAGGCTTTGTGCAATATATGATAGAAAATTCTTAAAGGCCGCTACAAAATGATATACATAGATTTGATATAAAGCTCAGTATTGCTTAATTTTGACAAACCGAGTTTTGAAAAAACGGTCCTCAATTGTAAAACTCGGCTAAAGCCTCGATTTAAAAATATCACCAATGTTCAATAATGACTTATTTTCTACACCAAACACATAAACTACTATGTATAATATTATAATTTTTACACTACAAATTTATGAACACTGACGGATGCATTTAAACATAATAATTTAAAAACTTTAATTTGCACTTTTAAAAACAACTTAACATAAAATCGCATATATTTATTTATTTTACTTTTTTAACATTTTTTAAAATAAAATTTTAAGTTATCTACACCATTTTAAGATAAAATCACACTTACTTCTGAATAATACTAATTTTTTACTACGAGAATAATATTGTTTCATCTGAAATTAGCCAAATAATTAAATTTATGTAGTGGAGTGTCTGTTTAAAATTGTATATGTAACGGTCAATGATGTAAATCGGGAGTTGACGTCAATGGCCGGACAATGACGTCAATGCCCATTTATGTCGGCCATTAACGTCATTGTCCGGCCTTTGACGTGATTGCCAGTTAGCGGTGGACAATGATGTAATTATTTTCATCTGATCGTAATATTTACGTCTTTGGCCGGTCAATGACGTTACTGACCAAAAAGGATTGGACAATGATGATCTATAGAATAAATACTATAAGAAACAGCAAAATGGCGATTTGAATTAGACTGGCAAGTGACATTTTAGTATGTTGCATGCACTGTATTCTAATTTACTATAATCAATTATTAACAAAAATAATAAAAATTAACAAAAATTTAAAAAATAATTAAATTACATTTTTTAAATTAATCATTTTTATTCTGGCATGAAAGTGATCCATGGCATTTCGAATTACAAATTTGTTTGCTGACACGACACCCACATTTAGAAAAGACTAGTTTCATCATCGCCCACTCTGTATTGGGCAATTACATCATTGCCCGGACAATAATGTAAAAGCCACATATGAAATTGTAAATGTCAACATCGCCCAAAATGCACGGTCAGTGACGTCAATGTCCGGCCATTGACGTTAATGGCCGAGTTGTCATCATTGTCCGTAACATATACGTACATAAATATTATGTAGGAATATATGTATTTGTCTCATAAATTCTGTTAATTAAATATCTATTAATTAGTAATTTTAAAAGCGTTGCGTACAATAATTTTCGCATATAAATGTATATATTTATTTTAGATATAATTGTAAATGTACTATATTAATTAAATTAAGAACGAGAATCATTATTTGCAATAATTATTATTAAACAAAAAACGTTGTTAATGCTGCTGAAAAATTATTGATTTTTCTATTTTAATATTACATTTTCAGTTTTAATAAATTAGTTTATTGTTTATTTTTACTTTCTATATTTATTATTTTTTCTACCAGTTGTTTATATTGGTTCAAAAGTAAAAATAACTCAAAACTAGATTTTAATCAGTCGAATGTGAACACCCAAATAATAAAAACGTTATAGTGAATTGCACCTGAGAACATTTAAAATGTTTGCTATTTTTAGTTACAACAAATTTTACCTTCAATTCTGAATTTAAGTATTTCATTGGAATTTTTTTATTATTCTATTAAATATTATTAATATAATAAATTAAAACAAGTAGTATTATGTTTGTATTCATGAAAACTTGTCAGTATATAGTTAAAAAATGCTTCTTGATCTACCAAAGAATACAACGCCCCTAATATGGGTATAGAAATTTACTGAATTGAATATAATTTAAAACTCAGTTAATTAAGAAAACAATTAATTCAAATTAACTTCGTAATTGATGATTCAGACAATAACTTTTAAGTAAATCTATTAACAATAACTCGAAAAGAATGAATTGAAAAATTAGCTCGGTAGGAAATAAATCAAGCGTACACTTTATAATGAGTTAATTAAAAATAAACAACAGAAAAAATTTTCATTGGATTTGAAAATCATTGGAGAAATTTGAACTTGAAACAAATTAATTTTGATATGTTATTGAGAATTACATGAATTTGAAAATACATAATTGAATGATCAAAAATTACTTACACAGTTTATCATTTCAGTTCAAGTGACATGAATTATTAACATCCGTTTTAAAACACTAACTGAAATTAGCACAATAATGAGTGAATTTCAAAAATAAGTTTTTCATGACTTACATAATTTATGTAGATACAAAAATAAAAATATCTGACAAGATATTACAGTGAAAATCTTGATTTTCATTTTTTCACTTTTTAAATTTACAACTTAGTATTTTAATAATTAATCACGGCAATTGGTTCGATTTGGTTGAAGAGGCCGTCATTTTTGTCTGCTAATATTTTCTTTGTTGTTTCTGGAAGTTGTTCGACTTTTACTTCTTGATTGTATTTGGCGCATGTGGTTCAGATGTAGTCAACTGTTATTATTTCATTATATGGTTAGCAATATGAAAGTTCCGATTTTTTGAGTAGGTGTTCGTAAGTTGGTTTTGTGTTATATGTAGCTACTAAAAGACTATCTAAATTTTGTTTGTTGTTACCTTGTATGCTATGCCAATGTTTATCGGTTTCCTGATAAACCGCTTTTTGAAGTAATCCGTTGTTATTTATATCGTAACTATTTCAGATGCATTATAATCTTTATCGTGGTCGTATCCGTATTTTTACGACTTTCGAATAAACCTACAATTTAAGATTAGTTGTAAGGGTTTATCAAGTTTATTAGAAGCAAAGAATTTTTGCTTGAAAATTCTATATTTTTATTTAACGTGTGTTCACAATTCTAACCGTATTTCTCACCCTTCATCGTATCCAAGATACGATTAAGTTGCTTAATTTTTGGTAGACTTGTTAATGGTCAATTAACGTTATCTACGATTCTCATAAATCAATATTTGATTCTCTATGTGTTTATTCTAGTTGCTTTATAATGGCCGATAATGACTCCAATCAGCCTTGAATAGCTTGACAGAGTTCCACTATTTTTTATTTTGTTATTCGAAAGTAGAAGTCAAACTAAAGCTCTATTTTTTTTTTTCGGTGCGATTAATATAGAAAACAATTATTATTGAAATTTAAAAAATTGCGATTGTGACGTTATTTCCATAACAAGTGGAAACTTTAAAAAAAATGAATTTTGATTATTTTGAATAAAGCATTTGATTATACGCATTCTATAATAATAATTATGATATGACTGAATTGTACTTGTTTATTGTACAATACAAATTGCAATTTGTATTGCAAATGAATTACTCCACATCATAATATAATATTGTTATCTCGATACTGTAACTAGGTCATTTAATTTTTTAATTATTAACTCGACGAATGCTTTATTTGTATTATTTTATAAAATAAGTTGTAAATCTACAAAAGTTGCACAAATAATATTACAAATAATATTGTTTAGAATTGCAATATGTTTATTTATTACGTTTACACTTTTTCAAAATTGCCGCCAACAATTCTTTCTTTTACTTAGTACGCCCCTGTCATATTTGTTCATCCCTGCAATTGTATTGCACGCATGACCACCTCAGTAGTAGCAATCAAGCGCCCGAACTGTAAACACGTTCTCACCGCAGCTCTCCTTTTTATAACGGAGGTAAAAACTTCTTATAAATCGTAACAGTAACATCCAAGTAGTAGCAACCAAGTACTCGAGCTATTCATACCGCTGTACCGTATCGCATACTCCCTTTGTAACGAAGCTCAAACCTTCTTATAATTGTAACAGTTATTTGTGTAAAACCCTGCAGTCATTCGAATTACACGTATCGATGACAATAAGATTCATTGATTGCAGCAATACTAAAACAACCATTCTTTCGGTCAATAAATATAGTGCAAACCTTACAAGTGTTTTATTTTAGAGACCACCCCCACATTTCGCCTACACAAAGGTCGTTCAAAGTTGATGGTACGACTACCATTCCAACACTCTAGTCTAGTTGCGTTTCGAAAGCAGCTTTTCGAACTTTCAAACCAACGAAGCTAACATTTGGTCCTTCGAGTTCCGGATTTCCAGCAACCAAGGAAATCAACAGTTCATGGTAATATTCCCGATTACTGAAGAATCAGCATCGCAGGTATTTTAATTACGAGATCGAGCAATTAACAAATTGATTCCCAAGTGAACGTTTGTGAAAACGGTCGACTAATTAAAATTAAAAATCCTATTGCCGCCAAAACCAAAGTGAAGCCGCCGCCATTTAAAGCCTCCAAACAGGGTAATATCCACAACGGCAGCCGTCCATTTTGCTAGCCTCTCACAGGGTTCGTACTACAAGCGAAGCCAACCACGGGTAAAAATTGCATCCCTACTTACATTCCTTTACAGGTTCCTGCTTGGTTTAGCAAAGTGCACGCAATTTATCGGCATTACAGTTGCCTTTTATTTTATCGATCTAAAATCAATATTACAGTTTTCTATTTACAAATCAAATTTAAAATACATTGTTTACATTTTAAAAAATTGACATTTTTCAAGTCAATATTTACATTTATTTACATTATCGATCCAATTATCAATCATTTTTATAGCCATGGATCAATTAAAGAAAGTCAGAACTCAATTGAAAAGAGACTTAACTCGATTCGAAACTTTCATAACCAAAAATAAAGATTTAATTGAATCTTCACCTATCGTTCCTAGCCAATTTATCGAGTCATTAAAAATAAGATTAGAAATCATTGTGCCGTTATTAAAAGAATTTAAAATTATTCACTTTCAAATTGTCGAAACGCTGGATGACGAAGATTCATCCGAGGAAGTTCATTTACAAAAATTTGAAGACACTTATTGCGAACAAATTAGCATTGCTAAAGATTTAATTAACATTCATACGCATAAAATTAATATGTCAGGGCGAAGTTCTCCAAATGGTTCCGTCCACAGTTCAGCTCACTCAAATGTAGGTTCGAACCATCACAATTCGATTAATTCAAATGCTTTAACAGTACCGCACTCTAGTGCAATAATTAATCAGTTAAATAATTACAATCAGAATCGATCAAACCAAAATCATAATTTACAAAAATCGTTCATAAGTTTACCGAAAATAAACCTAACTAAGTTCAACGGAGAATCACAATCTTGGTTAGAATTCAAAAACATTTTCTTAAGCTTAATTCATGAAAATGATCAATTAAATGAGGTACAAAAACTCCACTATCTTAAAGCGAGTTTAACGGGCGCAGCCACAGATGTGATAACTTCTCTGAGTTTCACTGCCGAAAATTACAGCATAGCTTGGGACACATTGATTGCACGATTTGATCAACCCAGATTAATTATAAAAAATCACTTAAATTCGATTATCGAACTTGAAGTTCAACAGAAAGAATCATCTCGCGATTTAAGAAAAATTAACGATACTTTATCCAAACATGTCTCTGCCCTGAAATCTCTCTCGACTACCGACAAACTTTTCGACACTCTTATTGTGTATCTTATCTCGAACAAATTGCATTTTTCAACAATAAAGCAGTGGGAATACAGCTTAAATAAAAGCACCACAGAAATGCCTACCCTACAAGAGTTTAAAGATTTTCTCACTAATCACTCTAATTTATTAGAAAATATCGAACGAAGGCAAATAGTGAAACCAACTCACGATAAACCTAAATATCACTCAAAATCATTTGTAACTACCAATCCGTCTTGCATACTTTGCAACGGCGAGCATAGTATCAGCCGATGTGAACAATTCACGGACCTCACAGCAGATCAAAGATCTGAAAAGGTAAAAGAACTAAAAGCTTGTTTTAATTGTTTGTCACGTAATCACTTTCAACCGCAGTGTACCTCCAAGTATACATGTAGATTATGCAATTCAAAGCATCACACCTTGCTCCACATATCGTCTCGTAAACTAAATTCTGCCGAACCAGTTACCGCAGTTCCTGCAGTAATTCCAGATCCTCATATCGATGTAATAACACAAGTTGTATCTGCATTCTGTTCAACAACCACACAAGTTTTGCTACCTACAGCTACCGCTAAGCTACAGGACTCTTTAGGAAATTACCATACTGTGAGAATATTATTGGATTCAGGCTCACAATCAAATTTCATAAAAACAAATATTTGTAACAAATTCAATTTGAGCACTACAAGTGCTAACGTTTCAGTCTCTGGTTTGAACAGCTCCAATACTCAAATAAAATCCAAATGCGATATAGAACTGCACGCAAACCAGTCAAATTTTAGAATCAAATTATCGTGTCTCGTTTTAGATCAGATAACAGGTAGCGTTCCTAGCTTTAGTATGAAGCTGAACAATTTCGAAATACCGCACGACATTTATTTATCCGATCCCAACTTTGACAAATCCGGAGAAATTGACATCCTAATAGGTTCTCCATCATTTTTTGAACTACTTTGCATTGGTCAAATAAAGTTAGGTATCGACTTGCCAATTTTGCAAAAAACCTATTTTGGTTGGATCATCTCAGGTCCTACCGGCGCACCTTTGAACAACCAAGTTCAATGTCACCTCAGTATTTCTAATGATCTACAAAATCAGTTAACGCGATTTTGGGAGAATGACAATAATCCTACTGAAAAGGTGTTATCGCCAGAAGAAAATGCTTGTGAAGATCATTGCGTTGCTAACACTCGTCGCGACGCCAACGGACAATTAATTGTATCGATTCCTTTCAAAGAACCTCTAACGGTAATGGAAGATTCATTTTCTACTCCTCAAGTATTAAAGGATCCCGTATTTTGTCCTACCGAACTACCGACACTTAAAAAAGAATCTCAAACTTTCTCAACCACTGTGCAAAACTTACTTAAATTTGAAAACTATTCCAACTTGACAAATCTCGAAAGAATTGTAGCTTATCGTCTGCGATTTAGGAAAAATTGTTCTATGCACAGGGAAGAACGTATTTGCGGCTCTTTAACAACTAAGGAAATTAAAAATTCTTTTTACTCAAATGATAAAATCCATCTGCTCTTATTATTTGGAAAGCACCACTTATTGAAACTTTTAGTGGCGCGTGAACATCTTAGAATGTTTCACGCAGGTTCTCAACTCTCACTGTCGACCTTATGTGACAGATTTTGGATCACTTCCGGTATAAACTTAGTGAAACAAACTGTGCATCAATGTGTCACTTGCTTTCGCGTTTCACCTAAGGTAACTCAACCTATTATGGGAAACTTACCTATAGCTCGCATTCAATCTACCTTACCGTTCTTTCACACAGGTATTGACTATGCTGGTCCTATATATTTTAAGGATCGTAAAGGTCGTGGCTCAAAGATCACCAAATCATATCTTTGTTTGCACATCTGTTTTGCTACCAAGAATGTGCATCTCAAACTAGTTACCGGTTTGTCAACTGAACTATTTATGCTATCGTTGAAACTATTTATCGCTAGACGTGGAAAACCACTACAAATTTACTCCGATAATGGCCCAAATTTTGTAGGAACTAACCATCAGTTGTTCGAACTAGGTATAGTTTTTAATAAAAATGACTTAAACATCTCTGAATTTGTGACTAGCCAAGGAATAAAATGGAACTTCATTCCTAGTATAAAATCTTGTAAATCACATCTGAAAGGAGTCATTGTTAATCATCTTTTTACACATGAGGCACCTTGTACTTTGCTGTACCAAGTAGAATCCATCCTCAATCATTGTCTTATGTCCCCATTGTCCTCTGATCCCAACGACTTGCAACCGTTAAACCCAGGACACCTTTTGGCTGGACGTTCCCTATCTGCACTTCCGGATCCAGATGTCACGCTCATAGCGGAAAAGCGTTTGGATCAATTTCAGACAATCCAAAGGCACTTACAACATCTATGGAAACGCTGGAGCAAGAAATACATTTTCGAGCTACAGCCACGGGTTAAATGGAAAGCACATCACTCCGACTTAACCCCCGATTCCTTTGTCATCATTATGGAAAACAACTTGCAGCCTCTCAAGTGGAAACTTGGTCGAGTCATCAAGGTACATCCTGGTGTCGATGGCATCAATCGAGTCGCTACACTTCAAACAACTACCGGCATCTTGAAGAGAGCTTTTTCAAGGCTTTGCCTTCTACCTAGTGCGGAAGTGTTGTGAATTTCATAGAGCCTTTTTTGTGATAAGCTTTCCTAAAAGCTGCAGTGATTGTCGTTTTCTTTTTAGAACATTACTTGTGTTTACTTTATCGAATTTCTATTTATGTTACATGTTTTTTCTTAGGTCTTAGTTTAGAATTCATGTTTTATGTTTCATTTTTTATAATCTTTGTACAATTCTAATTTCTTTGCACTTATTTTGAATCATTTAACCCATTTGATATTAGTTTTAAGTATTTTTGAAATATGCTATTTCAACCCGCGGGCTATGTTTAGAATTGCAATATGTTTATTTATTACGTTTACACTTTTTCAAAATTGCCGCCAACAATTCTTTCTTTTACTTAGTACGCCCCTGTCATATTTGTTCATCCCTGCAATTGTATTGCACGCATGACCACCTCAGTAGTAGCAATCAAGCGCCCGAACTGTAAACACGTTCTCACCGCAGCTCTCCTTTTTATAACGGAGGTAAAAACTTCTTATAAATCGTAACAGTAACATCCAAGTAGTAGCAACCAAGTACTCGAGCTATTCATACCGCTGTACCGTATCGCATACTCCCTTTGTAACGAAGCTCAAACCTTCTTATAATTGTAACAGTTATTTGTGTAAAACCCTGCAGTCATTCGAATTACACGTATCGATGACAATAAGATTCATTGATTGCAGCAATACTAAAACAACCATTCTTTCGGTCAATAAATATAGTGCAAACCTTACAAGTGTTTTATTTTAGAGACCACCCCCACATTTCGCCTACACAAAGGTCGTTCAAAGTTGATGGTACGACTACCATTCCAACACTCTAGTCTAGTTGCGTTTCGAAAGCAGCTTTTCGAACTTTCAAACCAACGAAGCTAACAAATATACTATATTATATTGTACTTTACTTTATCGAGTGATGACAGTTTGTGTACTTATTTGCCTTTATTGTAGAAACACATTTTTTGTTTAGATGTAACAATAATATTGCTCTGGGGATACTGTAATAAGCAAAATCACGCAACAATAATAGTATATTATTTAACTAGAGCTTAAAATTGCTTATTAATCGCGAAGTGGATCGGAATCCACTAGGTCTCGCGATTAATCGTCATTTTAAGCTCTAGTTTGATACGCGTTCCCCAAGGGAAACTTAATTAAAAACTTAATTTTATCTGGCTAGCTCACTCGAGGTTCTTATCTAGGTGGTGGTATTATTAATAATTTCCCAATTTGAATCCACGGACTGAATGGCTATTAATTCATTCCAAATGTGAACTCTTCACAGCAACAATACAAAGATCGAAAGAATTGACCTTAGCCAATATTAAACAGAAACTTCGCGTAATTGAACTGCCTAAACTTAAAACGACCTATGGCTTAAACATTAATAAAAAATTACCAAAAACTTGAGCTCTGAATTGAATTGTAATACTTAAAAGACCTACGCCTCAAACAATAGTAAATCAATGACAATTAACTTTAGTGGAACCTGAAAGTGATTGCTGAATTGCTCACTACAATGTGAAACTTTACAAAGCAACATTCTGCAAAAACAAGTCAACCTGCAATAGTCAAACTTCGTTGCACTTAAGTAAAACAAAACTACTCATATAATAATTTTGATTTCGAGTTGTACTATGAAGCTGTAACATCCTAGAACAGAATAATAATGCTATCAACCTCTTCTCTGTTTTCTTCTCTCTTCTCGAATAATGTGGCTTAATTGGTTCCAATTGCCTGACTGGCAACTCACAATTTGGCAGAACATGGCTTAACAACGTATAACAATGATAATAATTATTTGATTTGTGTTTGGATGCGTAGGTGGATACTAATGCGTAGGTATATTACTTCGTAAGAGAGGTAACAAAATATTGTAACAACTTAACAACAAGGTGAATTAAGCCGTACCTATAAGCAATTATCCGGACATTTATACTGTAGGAACAGATAAAGATATTTAGTGTTTTCTCGTAAATTCAAATTTATGGTAATTCTTTTGTTTTTTTTTATTTTGTGATGCAATTAATTTGACTTTTCCAAATGAGAGGTTAATGTTTAGGTACTGGGTAACTCCGCAAGCTATGCATTGGACTAAAAACGCCAAATTTAAAATTTACTTTAGAATTAGTTGTATAAATAGCTATCTAAAATATTAACATTTATCAGTCAGATTTGCTTTTAATGATTAACAAAAAATGAAACAAAAATTATCTTTGTATAAAAGTATCTCTTTGTGAATAGGTAAATAAAAAACTTAAAGATGTACTAACGAGACTAGTTTAGTGTTTATTAGAGACTAAGCCCGCGTACTTAGCTGCTCAGCAACAACCTAAACTAATTACATGCATGCATTTAATATTGCCATGTCAAGTAGTAACACTACTGAATTTGAAAATAAAGTTGTATTACTGAAAAAAAAACTGCCACTTAATCGATCATTTCGAAATTTCCCGTTAGGGTAAAATTATATGTTTTACGGTTTTACTTAAATTTCAGGCATCTCTTTTCAAGAACATCTTCGTCTAAACTAAATTAAAATAAATTTTAGTTATAGTTGTGAAATCATGTGCACTATAGAAATGTTGATAATTATTATTGTAATAGAAAAACTTTATAATTAAAACCTCTTTAATCTATTCCGTAAAATTAGTGCAGAGTTAATAACTCTAATCTAACTCTCGACCAAGTTCACAATTTGTTTTAATTGCTTGGGTATAACAATGGGTTACATGTATAAATGGACTGAGCAGCACCTGTGAACCAAGCTGCATTTATGAAACGACTTAAGGGATTCGTTACAATTTCAGTTAGGAGTTTAATTCTATTAGTTCAATTGAGAATACCATTTGTGAACTGTTAATTACATTATACTATATTTAATATTTGTTTTAAGCGTATTCCTTACACAATGTTACCCGCTTTCGGGATAATTTAAAAGAAAAATTAATAAACATCTTCAATTACCCAAAATAAAATGCGTAACTACCCTATATATCAATGTCTAGTCTTATAAAATTTCTGCTAGAAGTCTTATAGATAAATTTAAACAGTTGCTTTAAATTGTTTGACTTTCTACATTGTCAATATTTGTCTCTCGTTCTTTAGAAAGTTTGTATGGGAGTTGTCATTTTCAAATAGAACCGAATCTATTTATGTGATGATTTTTTATTCGCAAAATGCCTATTATAAAATATTATTAAAATACATAAAAAGCAAACAGTCCTATCCAGAGATTAATAAAGGTAAATAATTATTTAAAATTTACAATTTACAAAATTTCATTTGTTTTCGATTAAATATAAAATGAAAATTATAATTTTGTAATTAAAAAGTAGTTGAGCTGCAAGTCCATTTAAACAAATTATATTTTAACTTTATATTAAAGCTCAACAATTTTTTAATTAATAAAATAAAAAGAAAAGGTCAACAATAATTTTAAAACTTATACAAAATTATAATAAGTGGTACCTATACAAAATAAAAATTGTGAATAAATCTAAGAGAAAAAAAATTTTATTTAATATTTATTGGTTTCTTGCTTTTGTGTTTTAAATAACAACCTAGTAGTCGCTACATACATATGTACATAGTTAAAAGCAACATAACATTTAAAATATTTCTAAATGGAACTTATTGTTTTAGTTTTAATCACAAATTTTATTTTCATTGTTATAACTTTTTAGTTAAGAATTATTAATTATTAAAATTATAAATACTGCTGAAATGCTTAGTAAGACACAAATTCATACATAGAAATATCATAGAAATACTTTGAACTCGCCTTCCCTTGATGTATGTAAACACCAACAACGGCTGAAAACGACCCTAATGTCAAACATTCGACTGGTTAAACTCCCACACGACTCGACTCACCAATGTATGAGAATTATTAACTTATGGAAAACGAAAATAATTAAAACAAATTAAAAGCTTATGATTATATGATATTGGTAAAGATACATTATGATTATAATGTTAATGAAATATAAGCAGATTTGAACGTTTGCGGCAACATTCGGCTAATGCTACATCCTTAAACGATGTGTAATTCGGCGAATGTTCGCCATTCCGCATATCGTGTGAGAAACTTCACGAGCCATGAGTAAAAATTCAAGTCATTCTTGAATTTCGTAGGTATTTTTCATATATCAAACATTAAAAGACAAACGTTTATCACAAATTATGTCATAATGGAGAATTTTCCTAATTTTTTTTATTTAAAACTAAAGATCAAACGAAGTTTTCGGTATTTTTTCAGATTTTTTCGATTGCGTTTAGTGTAAGAAAATAATTATTGAAATTTTACTTGAGCGGGAACGCATAAACCAATAAGATTTTAGAGTATTCCACTCCACCTTGTTGCCTATGTTTCTATCATAAATATAAATGATGGTAATGCAGAAAATTATTATATAAGTATGGCGGTCGTGTTCTATTGACATTTGATTACAAATTTTTAGTATGTGAACAAAGCTAATATTGCATTATTGCATTGTATTGCAATATAAGCATAATATTGTAACTGTCAATAATAATCCAATTAAGAACTGACAACATGGGACGGCCATGTTTAATTCTGATTGGTTAGCTATGGCGGGCAGATTAAATATTTTTTTCAAATTAAAAAATTTTTTTTTGAGTTTTAAGACCAACCAATTATATCATCATGCAGCATTTTTATTATAGTTTCATGTTTATTTGTTATTTAAAAAAAAATATCTCTTAGCAAACTCCCGCATATTGAAATTATGTATATAATCATAAGTTAATTTTGTATGGCAAAATTATTAATTTAAACTGAAACTTCGATTACCTATATTTTAATTTATCCACAATATTTTTAAACAATTAAAAATTTATATTAATAAAATGTAAACATAATTTTCAATTTAAGAAATTCAATTTTAATTTACGAATAAGAATTACTAAATTTTTAATAAACTAGATTGAAAGAAAATGACAATATTCGTCGAATTCAAAATTTGCCAAATGTTTGCCTAATCTGAAAAACGAAAACATTTGCCAAATTACGCTTAAGTGTAGATGAGGCATTAATACACAAATGGTCTAGGAGCGACATTAGAAACGAAATGGTACGAAAGTCGGTTGAAAAGTATTAGATTATTATATACAAGAAAGATGCGATCATAAAATATTGAAGTAGTTATATTTAAGGATATAGAAATGTTGGTCAGAAAGTTATACATGCATAGAGGGTCCAAATTCCGAAAAGAGTTTTACCTCCAAGACCGACAAAAGTATTACATTCTGTACATTTTATCAGGCAGAAAATGGTAAATCTTGGAAAAACATGTAACCTGAATAAATACGTACAGAAAATTTTCAGATTACCACTTTCTATTCATCTTTATTCGGGTTAAATTTTAATTGTTTGGTTCGCATCAAAACAATTCTTTACGAAATTTGTATCCTTATTCGTAAAATATAGTTACTCATCATTACGTCAAGAATATGTTTCGGTTACTCTCCCGTAAATAGGCATTAAAACATATATCTACATAATACATATTATATTAAATTATGGTTGTTGTTAACATAAAGTAACAAAAAATTGATATTAAATACAGTAATAATTACACCGACATTATCCAAGTTATAATAGTAGATAACCGATAAAATATCTGTTGGAAAAAATAGATAAAATGTATATTATTTTAATAAAAAACATAAAATATTGGTTTAGTAAATAATAAAGAAATTATTCTACTGTACGGTAAATATTGTAACTTAGCAGATAATGCAATAAAACTTAAATATTTCGCATTACTACAATATAATTAAAGTGTTGTCTACGTAATTTGCTACTGCACACGTGTAATAAACGACTGCAGCTACATGTTAACTAACAGACTACATGTTGCCCAACTTGGGTACAATTACGAAGGAACTAAAATATACCACGCATTAGTTTAATTAATGCCTTAAAGTTTTAATGGAAAAATGTAATAAACATATTTTAATGGGTGGAATTATATTAATACAACTATAATGTGACACAGTTATGTAAAATTAATTTCATTCAAAATAATTATATCTCCTAAACTACAATGCAGCCGTGATAATCCAAACTATGCCATACAACGCCAAGAATACTATAATCAAATTTTGAAGTTCTGCTTCAGCAATTTTTTTAATTTTTATTAAGAAAGGCTTTTTTCTTTTTTAATTAGAAAAATTAATATGATGATTGGCAATAAAAATTACATATTATGCAAAACTATAAATAATTCGTAAAGGCATTTCATATTCAGGTTGTAATGTATACTAATAATGTCCGGTTTCTCCATCGCGTCTGAAGTCCTAACTAGAGCTAAGCTGCAGCTTAAGTTGCGACTGTCACTTGCAATGTGACAGATTTTAGGCTGTTTCCAAATTGAATCTCAGCTAAGCATTTGCTCAGATAAGGCGACGCCATAATATTTTGGTGCAACTCGACTCAGGCGTTAGGCGTTAGCTTAGACGCGGTTAGACCTTAGCCAGGCAACAGCTTAAGATGCGATGAAGAAACCGGGCGTAAGTCTGCTAAGAAAAAATCCCATTGCAACAAACTTGGATTTATTTTTTAATTTTACTTCTACGATAGGTATGTCATAATATATTAATTTTAGATATGCTACGGTCAACGATGACAATTTGGGCTTAAAGTAATTGTCCGGATATTAACGTCAAAGTCTTGCTAAGCTGGGCATTGACATAAACGCTTGGCCAATGACGGTAATGACCATGCATTTTGGACGATGTTGACGTTATAAAATGTTTTTAAATTTTATATGTGGTTTCTACATCACTGTCCGGGCAATGGCGACATTGCCGTATACAGATGCTGATGATGAAACATCTTTTATTAGCAATGATGAAAATATTCCATTTGTTGCAGAGTTGCAAAACAAACAGGTTTTAAGAAAAAACAAAGAAAAACAGCTAAACTGTAAGACAAGTTGCAGCTCAAAACAGTATTTTAATAGAACCGAGTTACAAACGTTTTCATTGCAAGAGTAGAGTGGAGTGGATTAAAATAATAAGAGTGCATGCAGTGCCATATCAATACAATAAATAATAATACAAATTATAATACATGACAATATAAAATTTGATATAATGTTGGTTCTTGCTTCTTATCCACTAGATAAATATGATATCATTATGTCTATTCACTTTTGGCCAATAATGTAATTGTTACAATCAAATGAAAAAATTTATCGTGTAAATATCACAATTACATAGATGAAAATATTAAAATTATTATTGCCTATAGTTAACAGGCAATCACTTCAAAGGCCAGAAAATGACGTTAATGACAAGAAATGGAGATCGACGTCATTGACCGGCCATTGACGTCAATGTCCGATTGATATCTTTGACCGTGTATGTACATACTACATAGATAAAATTATTAGTAATATTAACTCTTGAAAATATATTAATTATCAATATATTCTTGAAAAAGGGAACACCACATTCCCGCAAGCTCGATAGATTGTTGTTTGATTTGTTCCTTTAACTCCTATATTTTAATTCAATTAATATACTACATAGATAGTTATACACAATTCATAATACAATTATGAATGTACATAATATTATATGGCAGGATATGAATGTATATTACGATAGAAACGATGATAATATAATAATTATTTTAAAACCATAAAATCATAATCCATATTGTATTTACAATATTATGTTTAATGAATAAACTAGAAAATTTCGATTAAGTAATTCTGAATAAATTTTACTTCGTACGTATTGTGTCATCAATTTAAACAATGGCATTTAATTTGAATTTTATAGTTCTAATATATCCTAACTTCTACCTTTTCATTCAAGAAACGAACTGTGGAAATATTGCAATTGTACATTCTCAACAGATGTTACATATATTTTCCACTTGAAATTTTTTCTGGGGCAATAAAAATTGTAATAATATCCGCAATAAAGATATTTATATTAAAACTGTTTTATTCTGATTAAAATAAAACATTTAAAATTTCTAAAATAATGATAATAATTATATTCATTAATGATAAACTACAGATGAATGAAAATAAATTATTGTAATACTAAATTTAATTTTTATGCTATTATTAATTTAAAAATAATAATCCACAAAAAATTATATTTATAGGACCTGTAGTAGGGAACGAAGCTACGCAGTTTCACTTGTTTTGAAGCCGCAATCGACCAGCGTTGTGCTAAGTAAATCCGCAACCTGATCCGCTACTGAAATAAATAGATCCGCAATGCAAACCATCATGGAATGCTCAACTGTTTCAACTTACAACTTTTATGTGGTGAAAATGGTTTCAAATTATAAAAAATTAGATCAAGCAGGACAAAATTATTAACGTATTTTGTGGAAAGAAATTTTAATAATTTCAAGATGGGCATTTATTTTCATTTTCAGCATTTATGTTCACCTAATTTTTCTTCATAAAAATTGGTTATACGCGATGTCTAGGCCAATGTGGATTTTTCTCATACTTCTTTTTCTTATTATAAAAACATCCGCTAGTCGTGCTAAGTAGCATCGTGGATAAATTACTGAAAACCCAAATGTTGTGATTTCGATTCGTACATCAGCGTATAATTAATTACTATCAGTTATAAAAATATTTGTTAAGAAGCAAAAAAATATTTTGATGAGCTGCTGCTCATTCAACCGTTTAATAATAATAATCTCTATTATATAACTATTTAGAAAATATCTCCATTACGCCAGAATAAATTATAATAAATTTTATCACAAAAAGTTGAGATCGGGGTGGTTTTCACCTCAACTTACTCGAAAAAATTTTAAACTTTTTAAAGCACTCTTTCGGTCAAAAGCTCCTATGCTTTCCTTTTTAACTAGATCGGAGGAAGTCTTTTTATATTTTGTGGTAGTTTGTTGTATAACTTAACGCCCAGAGTGCTGCCTTTAAAACATTTAAGTCTAAACCGAGTTATATGTAGTTGGTTTCTTTGTTTAGTTTCATAATAACGAGTAGCACTGCACTGCTATATTATTTAAAATTATTATTTGAAGTTTTTAACAATGGAGAGTAATTACCACCCTATTTCTTAAAATTCTGCACTGGTACTTTGTGTGTTGTATAGCTCCTTTTGCTATTATAAAATATGTATACCTTATAATGTATAGTACACCATATTATGTTATGTAGTGTGTAGGTATTGATGTTATATTCTCTACAAAGTAGTTCATCAGGATTTCGTAATGCTTTTTTTACATAATAAAAATACGGTTAAAATAATGTATCAAATAACAGATTAAACTATTTTTATAATATTACATAGATTTTTGAGAAATAAAATTTATTGTCTATAAAACTGAATCTATATAGGATCTGTTTATTGACCATTTGTAATAATGATTACTTTTGTTTATTGCCAAAGATATTTTATAAGTTTCTTTAGCAACCATCAGTAATCAGTACGATGGGAACTATTAATAATTGTATTCTGGTATTTTGTTATTGGAGTTGTTGTTTTTTCTTTGGGCAGTAACATCCGTATATAGCACATTTTGGAATTTTCAAGGCAACTATTTGTTCTGACATTCTCGAAATAATTCTCAATGTTTTCTTTCCCATAATTGTTTTTTATTATTATTTAATACAAAAAGAGTTGAAGATTTATCCTGTAAACTCTATAAATAGCAAATTAAATCACAGCAGTGTGTTCGGCGCAACGAGGAATAGAATCGCAGTTTCGGGCTTGGTAGCCTGTTCTTATACGCCGTATAACTATGCTGCTGTTGCTGCTGATCTTATCGTAAGATATGCTACCATATATCACAGTTAAAAACAGTTTGATAGTTCTTCCTTCTCTTCTTGTGTGTACTAGAGATGTAAAATACTAAATTGCACATGATATACTTTCTCCAAGGAAAAATGCCAATACTTTTAAATTTAAATATTTTGTTGAATATTAAATGTATTAAATGTTGTACTAATAATATAATAATTTAATAATCACTATTTTTTACTACCTGTGCAAACCAACGAATTGTTAAAACCAAGGTGTCAAATTATACCGCTAGCTACAGATTTTTTTGTATTATTTCTTGTTTATTTTATGTTCCACTTGTTTTCGAGATTCATGATTTCTATAGTTTCAAATTAAATTTTAATTTTTATTAAAAACATCTTTATTTTCACTTCTTTTATTAACCATAATGATAATCTACTATATTTGCACAAAATATAACAGCAAAGGCGTGTGAACGCTTATATAAACAGAATATTTAATACGTGCTTTAATAATTCGATATTCTTCAAAGTGTGGCGCTTAGGTTAATGTAAATCGCAAATCAGCAATTTATATCCATCAGATAGTCACATGTGAGAAAAGAGATTTCTATACCCTACACGAAGAGGTACGGGTTGGAAGAAGAGCAGAATTTCGCGGAATCTGAAATCGGTTGCCATACGGGCACCCACCGAAGTGCAATTCACTTGGATAGTTTTTTGACTACTTACTGTAATCTGATAAGAATGATTATTTGCATTACTCGAAGTAATTCTTCTTCTTTTTATTTGTTTACTTTTTTTATTACTCATAATTTCATGTATATGCAATAATCAAGTGTTGTGTTATTTTTCTATTTACTTATATTTTTTAAAAGAATTTTTCTTATTAATAGGTGTTTCTAGCTTATGTAGGATTGCTTTTATAGATATTTAATTTTTTTTGTTTAAATTTTGCTTTACTTTATTTGAGTTCTCGTGTGCATCTTTATCGGTAAAATTTATATGGTAAAATAAATCCTCATCAGTTTTATTGATGTCTGCCTTTTTCTTAAATATCCTGATATTCTTTATTGATACTGGAAATTTCTGCTCTGTAACTCATAAATATGTTTAATTTTTGTTCAGCTTTATTATATGCAAATTATAATAAATGGAAATAATATGACGTCGATGCTTGCTTGAATTGTGTTGTAAAGCAAGTGAAGTTTTTCTATGTATGTATAAGTATTATAAAGTGTCAAGCGTCGTTCTCATCCAATTAACGCTACGTAATTTAAAAGTCAATTTATAAAAAAAAATTACATTTTTTTAACTTTTGAAGTTTAAAGTTTTAAAGTCGATTTTATCTATATACCTATTTGACGTAAATTAGTTAATAAAATAAATAATAATTCACTTAAGGTCAAATACATCAACGAAAACGCTACGTAAAAATTGACGTAAATTAATTCACTTCGACTGAAATACATCAATAAAAACGACGATTTAACTTAGAAAAAAAGTAATTTATTTTATTAATTTACGTCTAATTTACCTAAGATCTTATCTAAGAACGAGGCCTTATTTGTAAAGTTGTATTCTTAATTTTAACTAAATTTTTTAAATTTATCTATCGTTTTCTTGAAGACTTTTTCTTTTTATTTTGTTTTGTTATGTCTGTTTACTTATATAATATCATATAAATTAATAGGATGTGGTTATTTTGTATTTCCAAAAAGAAAAACAAACATTTAGTGATGCTGGATGATACTATGTAGACGAAACAACTTTTAG
This sequence comes from Cantharis rufa, assembly GCA_947369205.1. Lineage (NCBI taxonomy): Eukaryota > Metazoa > Arthropoda > Insecta > Coleoptera > Cantharidae > Cantharis > Cantharis rufa. The sequence goes on from OX376303.1 coordinate 37,969,921, forward strand.
ATATTGCTTTAGATTGAACTATTTCATCAAGTGTTACAATAATTCTAAGATGATTAGTGCGTAATTAGCTTAGGGCGCAAGATATATTATATATAGTTCAGTCTTATATTATCAATAACTTGATAATTCTGGTGACTTGCTTTAACAACAGGCAACAAGTTCGCTTTCAGTTTTAATTAATTTTGCGGATATCTGAGGAAATGGTATACATATCCAGTTGTTGTTTGGAAACGGAGCAACACTCCGTGTATATGTCTTGATCTGGTAAACTGTGATATTAATTTGTAATCAGTTATGTTGAACACGTGTATGTTTTCCGGTTTCAGCCAGTGTACGTTTATGCATGCGATAGTTAGTATATCTTTATTTTAAAATACATCTAGATACGCTAGATAGTACGTGTTGTGGAAAAAAAAACAAATTGGCTGATAGGTGATAGGAAAGGTGCATGATGTACTACAGTAATGTTGTTAGATTTATTTTTAAATTGTCTTTTAATCAATGTATCGAGGAATAAACGTACAAAGAGTTTCTTAATCCAAAGGATTAGTTTATGCATCCAACGAGGAAATTCCACATCGATGTAAGGGTCGATTTGTTATTTCTGTTATTGTTATTAATTATTTCCTTGTTATTTTTATATATTTCCTATATATGTACAGTTTCAATTTTAAACAATACAACTTATACTATTCGAAGAAATGCTTTTGAAAATTGTTTGATGGTTTTAAATATTAATATTTTTAAATTATGATGTCTTTCTTTTATCCAGGTCATAAAAGAAAGACATCACTTAAACTTAAAAGACTTAAACAATGTACCCGAAGGTTTTTCGTGTTTACCAGTAGAAGATATTTTATTTAAATGATTATATTATTGATGCTAATCAAGAAATTCCAAGTCTCTGGCAAGAATTGTGCGATTGGTGGGCCTGAGATGCAATCGAATTATAGTTATTTTCCCAGTTATAATTTTTTTTGTTCATTAGTCGATCATGAAATACACAAAAAAATTAATCTGGCTTATTTACAGTTGAACGAAACTAGTTTGGCGGGATTCTGGCAATTGCCAACAACTTTAAAAACTGAAAAAATTGATGTATTTTTCGGATACGTCGCCCTTACTGTTACACGTTTAAAACTTATGATACAAATTGATATTATCACAGATTATCGTTTGAAAGAAGTCTGGCTACTTTAAGAAATAGCGGAATGCGTCTGGCGAAATTTAAAATTTTGACAATAATAAAAACTTATTGCTCTCATTTTCACTATCTTGAAATCCTTTTTCATAAGAATTGAAACTATAATTCCACGAACATTTCATGAACTCATCTGCCTGATGAGCGCGGTGTGCGATCAATATACGGTTCATTCCTACTTGGAAAGGTACAAATACCATTTTGTTTGATTTTTTAGGTGCCAGACACCTTTGCCATACCTATAGGTCAGCTAAATTATTTTTTGCAATCAATTTTGCATGCGATTTGACAGTAAAGCGATTTTCATTAGTGCTAAAATAGGGAAGCACATTTGTATTTTCAAAAGCATTTTCCAGTTTAACTCACTGGAAAACCCCCCTACAAAATATATGTGCGCTACTTAGAATTAGTCACTGAATAATCCTATCTACGTTTGGTGACTGGGAAAATCGGTACCGAAAAAATGAACTAGCTTTTCTACTATTAAAACAATAGATAAAATTAAATTTCATCATATATTATATTTTGAACATGAACTAAAAAGATAAACAAATTTAAATACAACAGTATTTCAAAGTTTAAGTAACAAAAAGGACGATAAAAAAATTTAACGAGTCTTTTCAAACGTGCATTTAATGGAAGTTAAATATTAAAGGGTTAATATTAAAGAACGAGATTGTAAATATAGTTCCGACATGTTACAATAACAAGAGAGGTGCTTAAAAGGAAAAATTACTTGGATGGTGTAAATTGATAAAAAAAAGTAGTTAAATAGATAGACGAGGTAAATTGCTAGCTGCAAGAGTAACTAAAGCAGGCACATAAAAGAAAAAATATGAAGAATTAGTTATGGAATTTTGCAGATATTGTACAACAACGAGTGTATTATATATACATAATATAGTGGCATGTAGTAGTGTTTAAAAATGTATGCATTAATTTTAATTTCAACTGGAACATTAGAAATTATTGGGATGTGTCATTCCTTTAAATTTAGTAGAATATGTTTAATAATTTATAATTAAATACTTAGGTGTGAAAGGTACTAATATTCTACATAATTGAAATACTAACTTATTAACAGCTACTTACCTCTTCATGTAACAAAATCAATACATTTGATTTACGTTTTACACAATATGAAAATACAGCTGTGTGTTCGACAATCTCGGTTAGTTATCGATATTATTGCAAATAATTTGTAGCAATTTGATAAAGAATTTGTGTTCTATTGTGGAATCTAAAAACTTGGTGTTTCCAACATGGCTATAGAGGTTGAGTAAACCATTAGTAATAAATATTAATACACATCTTTGGTAATAATAATCAAATACAAAACTTATTCCTTTTAGTTTAGTTAATTATCAATAAGAAGAGCTTGGTGCAAATGAGTTAACTATTTTTAAGTTAATTTAAAAAAATTGTTTCTACTTTTTAAATTAACCGATTTTTCATTGTATGTTATCCTATTGTGTTATTGGATTTTAAACGTTAGAATAAAATATTTTAGTAATAAAAATATGTTCAGCAAATACTACTCTAAAGAATTTATGTGCTGTGTAATCTAAAAGTTTACTGCAGTTATAGTGGTTTATCAACGTTAGGCACCGATCAATATGAGCAGATGTGTTTGGCATATGACCGAATACTTCATTGATCAATTTACGAATCCAATTTCTAGTTAAATTAAATAGGAAACGAAAACTTAAACTAAATAAATACGTTTCCCAAAATATGAAAATGGGTTTTCACTTGAATATTTAGGAATACAAATAATAATATTCGTGAATGTAATTATTAAGTTCCATCATTAAACTCAGTCGTAAAAAAGTAATTTAATTTTGATAAGAAACTTTTTTAATAATATACACGTTGTGAAAATATAATAGTGATTTTGAGCGTGGTACGACCAAGTTATCGTTACATCTAAATAGACGATTTGCTGAAAAAGGAATATTCCGAAGTATGTGCAACAACAATTCTCAATCAGTTTCTGAGGCATAAATCAAATCATGTAAATGTAACGCCTCTATTGTAATTTGTAAACACGTTGGTGGGGCTTTGCGTAATTTACGGTAGATGAGAAAATCAATCTCAATTACTAGTGCTTTTAATTGACATAATTTCAAACCCGTTTACGAATTTCGATTTGTTTACTTAAAGTCTCAATTAGTGTAAAAGTTACTATTACTGTAATTGCAACTTATTTGCTCAGTTGCAATAATGCAGTACTACGCATGAATAATTAAAATTATAAGCTGTGTATTATCTCGGTTGATTAAAAGTTATAACACGTAACTTAATTTATTTCATGGATTTTTTAATTTAATATACCTCTCGATTTGCATATGGTCATTTAATAATATGGCGTCGAGGGGGAGTCACAGGAAAACTTTTGTACAGTAAGTTTCTCTTGGATTTCCTCAAATTTTTCTTTAGAAAAAGTTGAAAAAGTAGGAGAAAAGTGTGGAATAAAGGAGGATAGTGAATATAATAGAATATTACTTATATACCCAGCTGAAAAACGATTGATTGCCAACGAAGGCTACCGAGATGTAGCTGCAATGACGCTTTGGATCAAGATATATAGTATACTATTTTATTCGCAATCATGTAATTCTAAACAAAAGTAAATTATATTAAAATTTTGAGTTTAATTTCACATCTTATTTATATTAATTAGGCTTTCTTTTGTTCTATCTTTGATTGTTCTTAATCATTGTTTTATTTTTGAATGGCTGGCCGCCTGAGAAATATGTTGTCTTTTTGTAAAGAAATTCTTTTGACATTTTCAAAGAATTTAACAATGCATTTGTGGCCTACAAATTTTTGTAAGAAGGCAAAACCAGAAAACTTAGTCAATTTTGAGATCATGAAGATTAGGCATTGAAAACCAGATAAACTAAAAACAGGTGTAGAAAATTTACGAGGAATTTTTAGAATTTCGTGGCAATTTAGAAGAGTTTTAAGACATTTTTTATATTTATAAGATAAGGTATTTAAATAAAATTTTTATAAAAAAAAAAAATAAATAGTGAATAATTAATAATTATTATAAATTATAATTTAATTAAATTTTTTTTTTATTTGGTAGGTATCAGGTTGGAAAATGATCACTTCCGGCCCGGTAAATTAGAAAGTAAAACAATAACTAATAATAAATAAAATAATTTGTTACTTGAATGCGTATGTGCGGAAAAGTAAAACGGACTAGTGCGTAAAAGATTACTTTTCACACTAATGGGTGAAAAGACTTACTTCAACTTATTGAAACGAACAACGAAAAGTTACACTTTTTTAAACTCTAGTAAAAAAATCTTTCTGATTGGTTGGCTGGTGAAAGTAAATAATAAACTGCTTCTCAACTTATTAAAATTCATAGGAATATGTAGTAACTGAACGTGAATGAAAAATATTACTACTTCCTGATAGGTTAGAAAGTTCCAAATAATAACGTATTTATCAACTTATTAAGTTTAATAATCCATCAATTACCTATTTTTACCAATAAAACTATTGAACGACTCATAGATAGATTTAATAAGAATTATATCTATGTCGGTACTACAAAAAATTTAGTTTTACTTTTATTTAGCAAAATGCAACTTCTTGCAGATTAATGAAGATATTTCAGCAAAAAACTGGATTTGAGTGTCACGATATGCCGGCACGTTATATTGCGTGAGGTAGGTGCAAACTGACAAAACCAAATAACGCAAGTATGTACAAGTTCGTTTTATTATTATACCTACAGCAAAATTTATGTTGATGTGTAAACTTCGTAACACTATTGCTAAACTACTTTAATAATCTTAATTTACTTCTTATAAAATGTTTTGTCATTATAATAGTAATAATGCATCACGAACTATAATCTTATACTTTATTATTATAAGTTTATACTTATTTGTTATATTTTTCTGCAAACGTCTATATAATTTTTTATATTGCAGTTTTTCACTGCAAATAGTGCAAGTAGTATTAAAGCTCAACAGTTTTTTAAATTTTATAAACGCTAATATGTTATACTAACAATGGCAGTGAGAAATTACAGCTGTGGCATATTACGATGTTCACATGGAAACTTGATTGTACACAATCACAAATCAACCGATGAAGGTTACGTATAGTACTAATCCAGTAAGCTAGCATTACATAATATGCAGATGTGATGCAGCTTTTAGCCAATTCTGTTTAACATGAAGGTAACAATAGTGACCATAACATCAATAACAATACTAATTAGATAACAATTTCAAAAAAAGTTCAATTTTTGATTCAAATCAGTAAACCCTTCTATTGCACGGTGTTTTCATAACGTGATTTTCGTATAAGGCGGTTGAAGTTTTACGACACTTCTACCTATTATTAGGAGATTTCGATATAATATTGTTTCGCACAAAAATATTCCAACAAAGAACGCCATACGAATGTGCTACCGTTAAAAGTAGATAGAATAAAAAATTTAATAATAATAATTATTGATGGTGATATTATCGGTAGTTGGGTCGTGTGCCTTTGGCTAGCTCGTAAAGGCAAATAAACTAAATGCAAAAAAAGAGATTGAGCTGATTCTTCTTCAGATCTGGAGGATTAATATACAGGGGAAAATCGCCAAAGTAACGCTCCGAAGAGCCAGCCGAAGTGTTGATATTTTTGGGCGCCACGAAGTTTAAACAAAAGAATCACCCTGAATATTCGAATTAACAGCCACGTTAAACTACGAAAAAAATACTGACTGTTGCAAAAAAAAGAAGTAACCAGGTCAAGAAAAGACTGAGTAACAGAGATAACGTTTGTTTCCGATTTAATGACAATAAAAATATTTACAAATAATGCGATAAATTGGGCTACCTTTTTAATATAAAAAAAAAAAATGAATATGTTGTAAGCTATCAATTGCTCACGATAAAAATATAAGGTAATATATAAAAAGTAAAAAAGTAAATACTCGCGTTATAGTTACCGCGTATACGTATACTTTGGCGTACAAATACTGTAATGATTTTATACAGCTTTACGAGTTGTTAGATGTTTAAATACAAAATTATAATGAAAAGAACGGCCCAATAAAATTCTTCGCGCAAAAAGATAATTATTAACAATAATAAATGACGGCACAAACAAACAAAATCTTAGCTTTCCGTTGTCTTCTCTCTTGATGGTTAGATCAGGATAGCGATAGCGATACCAAAGGTTCGACTGAATTATCAAAAGCTGTTGTGTTGTTATCCAGGTGGATACCCAATAACCATCTAAACAGAAATACGACGCCAGATAACCAAGGAGTAAAAAAAGAGTAACGTCACGATCGATATTATGATTGTAACGGTTGATATCGATAATCCAAAAATAAGAAGTAATAGCTGGTGAACCGCTATTAACACCCTATAAAAATTCAAACTTAACAAATGTGGAATAAAATTATCAAACATACCTCTAGATGTTGTGTGAGGGTTTATTAGTAAAATAAGCGAAGCAATGGTCCATGAACGAATTTAATCCTTCAAATGAAGATCGGATAACTTCCCAAGTAAACGTAAAAAAATAGAAGAAGAAATCCAAAACAAAATCGTAGCAATCAATACTAATCCCAAATATCTGGATGAGAAAATAACGCAATTTTCACAAAAAAAATTGATTAGCTACGTCGTCCAAATATAATTACTCGACTTAAAATTGTAACTTTTCACCAAAATCGCAAAGTTAAAATTAAAATTAAAAATGTGCAAATTATCGATATGATAATAATTTCCATCAAATTCGACTTCAAAAGTGAATTAGGATGCCACCTTTTGAAAATCTTTAACAACAATCGAATTTTTATTTAAAAACAAAATCAAACCGTAACACTCCCCCCTTACCAAAGAAAATTTTCGAGAAACGAGAAAATATTAAAAGGATCTATAATAAGTAAACAATCAGAAACCTAATAAAATGTTTAAATATTAAACAACGTGAAACAAGTAATATAAAAAAAACAAGCACAAAAATGTAGAAACTAATCTTCACAATGAAGTTTCAAATCTTGGACATGCCAAGTTCCTGCAGATTTGCCATGGTCGTCTTCGAGTTCATACGTAACACTTCCCGTTTTCTTCCTCACTTTATAGGGACCAACAAAAGTGGGTGCTAATTTAGCCGAAAAATACTTTGAAGCGTCAGAAAGAACCTTATTTCGTCGCCAAACATATTGCCCTACAACAAATTGAACAGGTCTACGACGCATATCATAGACACGTTTACTACGTTCGAAAGCTAACTGAAGTCTGTTACGTATTTTCTCAAACATCTTACGAAATCCTGCAATACGTTTTGGAATTTCATCGTTAGGGTGATGCTGTTCAGGGTGTCGATGATGGTCACCTGAACCAACGTATTCACGACCAAAATTCACAAAATATGGAGTATAGCCAGTAGTTTCATGTCTGGAGGTACGTATGGCACAAGCTACAGAAAATAAAAAAGAATCCCATTTACGATGATTGTCCTTTACGTAAGAAGATAACATGGTTTTTATTACTTTATTAACGCGTTCCGTGGGATCAGCTCTAGGATAATATAACGCTGTGTAAAAGATTTTAGTGCGGTAGCGTTCACAAAGATTCCGAAATTCATTGCTGCGCATTTGTACTCCGTTATCACATATTATGGCTTGAGGCACACCATAGACAAGAAAAATACCGTCCTCAATATTTCTTGCCAAGGACTTAGCGGTAGCAGAACGAATAGCAAATAGTACAACATACTTGCTAAATGAATCGGTAACAACCAAAATATGAGTATAGCCCGAAGTGGAACGCGGTAAAGGACCAATAAAATCCAAAGATATGACCTGCCAAGGATGTGTCACTTCGGTTCGAGTACCCATCAAGCCTGCTGGAGCCTTTTGTTCAGGTTTCTGCTCGGCGCAAACTCTACATGATTTAACATATTTTGCGACATCATTCTTCATCTTGGGCCAAAAATAACGATGATGAAGTCTCCAAAATGTTTTATATATGCCAACATGTCCGGCAGTTGGTTCATCGTGATGTTTCGCTAATATGGTTTTTCTAAAATCTTTAGGTACAACGCGTTTCCAATTCTCTGTCTCTGGTGTTAATTCAGGTATTCGACTTTTCACATATTTAAATAATTGTCCTCCCTCTAACATCCATTGTGCGTATTTATTCGGATGTTGTTCCACCAACTGAAGGAGTTTTAAATACCACGAATCTTGGGTGTTCTTAAAATCGTCGTCTGTCTGTAATTGGATGTTGTCTACCGGGACAGAGCGGGACAAAAAATCGGGTACAACGTGATCTTTTCCTTTCCTATGCACAAGTTCAAAATCAAAAGCTTGCAAGCGAACAGACCATCTTGCCAATCTTCCAACCGGATCGCGCATGCGCTTTAACCATAATAATGAATAATGGTCCGTGACCACCGTAAAACGTACACCATCAAGATAGTGCCTAAGCTTTTCAATAGCGTATATTACTGCTAGACATTCACGTTCGGTAGTTGTGTAATTTCGCTCTTGTTTAGTGAGAGATCTGGATAAATAGCATATAACCCGTTCTCCATCTTCAAAGTTTTGCGTCAGTACAGCTCCGATTCCAAATGCAGAAGCATCTGTTTGCAATATAAAGGTCTTCTCAAAATCGGGACACTGTAATAATGGTGCGGTAACCAATTGTTCCTTAATAGATGCAAACGCTTGCTCACATTCAGGTTTCCACAACCAAACAACATTTTTCTTAATTAAATTAGTTAAGGGAGCAATGATAGTAGAAAAATCTTTGATAAACCGCCGATACCATTGTGACATACCGAGAAATCGTCGCAGCTCTTTTACATTTTTCGGGGCTGGAACATCCAAAATTGCCTTCACCTTCTCAGGATCAACTCTCAAACCACCGCCATCGACTATATAACCTAAATATTTAAGCTGAGGTTTGCAAAATTCACATTTTTCGCGACTAATCGTGAGTCCCGCGGTATGTAAACGCTGAAAGACTTTTTCTAAAATTTCCAAATGGGTCTTAAAATCCTTAGCAATAATAATTATATCATCAAGATACACCAATACATAGGTCAAGAGGTCGGCGCCTAAAATTTTCTCAATCAGTCTCTGCCAAGTTGCAGGTGCGTTCGTAAGCCCAAATGGCATTCGCAAAAAGTGATATAATCCACCAGGAACAGTAAAAGCCGTATACTCTCGAGAAGATTCCTTCATAGGAACTTGCCAATATGCAGATTTAATGTCTATTGAGCTAATGTACTTCGCGTCTCTTAATTGCTCAAGAATTGAATTAACTAAAGGCAAAGGGTACGAATCTTTTTTTGTTACAGAATTAAGTTTTCTATAATCAACGCAAAACCTATAAGTTCCATCCTTTTTGGGAACTAACAAAATTGGACTGGCCCAAGCTGATTTCGAAGGCTCTATAATCTTATCATCTAACATTTTTTTAATTTCTTCGTTGATAATACGTTGCCTTACCGGAGATACTGGATAACAACGTTGTTTTATGGGTGGTGAATCAGTAATAATTTCGTGTTCAGTCGCGTTAGTTACTCCGACGCCTGTACCTAATAATTCGAAATTTCTATCAAGAAGTTTGTCTAAAGCAAGACGTTCTTCTGAACTTAAATCGTAGTCGTTCTTAATAGAATTAATCGCAGTAACTGAAGGATTTGATCCAAAATGCCATACATCTCGTTTAAGATCGGGAACTAAATCCATAGCCAACCAGAAATCGGTTCCGAGTATTAACTCACGAGGCAAATCTGGAACTACCAATACTTCTAAAACAACTATTTTATCTATGAGGCGAATGGGAGTACTAATAGAACCAATACTTTTACAAGTCTGACCGTTTGCAACAGTACACGCAACAGTTTCTCCTGGATTTAGCGTTAATCCCAAACTCAATAAAAATTTATACCCAGACATTCCAACTACAGTGCGCGTAGCGCCTGAATCTAGTAAAGCTAAAATACTACGGTTTAAAATAGAAACTCGTAAATAAGGTCGTTGATCACCATCAGCATGAGAAAGAACATAATCGAGAAGAACTTTGTGTTTCAATTGCTCTTTGCCTTTAATATTAACCGGATTGCAACGAGATTGGACCTTAGACCGGATACCTAATGGCCCATTCTTCCGTTTCCCGAACAATTTGGACAAGAAGCAACTGTAAAACCAACTCTACCACATCGGAAACATACAACTTTCTTTACTTTACTACAAGAAGACCTTCTGTGACCAGACTGTCCACAATTCCAACAGACAATCTCAGTATTAGGATGAATTTCGGTAGTAGGTTGACGCGAAATGAGATCAATACGAGTGGATGTAAATTTTGTCGGTGGCTTACGATAAGCCAACTCAGGTTCAACCAATAAATTCCCAGTTGTTGGTGGAGAACAAAAAATTCTACTACGATATTCACTTTCTTCAATTCTACGTCCATACTGTAAAAGTTCCTCGACTGTAAATATTTCTAAACAAGCAAGTCCCCTTTGAATATGAGGAAGTAAATTACCCCTTATTGTGTCGACTCGGGAGCTTTCAGGTGGTTTATTAGAAAGTTTATTAAACAAATTCTCCATAACCGAAACATACAAAATTAATTTTTCGTCAGCACCTTGGGTTCGCTTTCTAATTTCAGCTTCTAGTCGAGTCTCGTACCCAGGAGGTAAAAACGATGCCCTTAGTTGACTGACTAAGTCATCCCAATCTTTAAAAAGATGCTTTCTAGGCCGAAACCAAACTCGAGCATCAGACTTAAAAAGTTCCACGGCTGATTGAAAAAGTTGTTCTTTAGTGACACCACGTGCTACGCGAAGTTCCTCTATATTTTCCAGAAAAGCCGTCACACTGTTATTGCCGTCAAAATATACACCCCACTTACATATAGGTGGATTCTTTCCAAAACTAACATTATTAAAACTTAGTGACGTACTAGAACTTAATCGTTTAGAAGGATCGAAGGTAACATTGTTGTCATTAATTTCTTGCGATACAGGATTGATATTGTCCCTATCACTGTAATAACTTGTAATGAGAGGAGTTGATTTATTTGAAGTTTCAGCAAAAGATACCCGTCGAGTATTTGAGAACTCATTATGAGTAGAATCTAAATTAACCTCACGAAGATGTTTAAGTAAATCTATAACCTTGCGATTGGTCGTTTCAAAGAGATGTTCCTGATTATCCAAATTGGAACTGGCAATAGGTATAATAGGCAAAGAATTAACGTTAGCTAGAGGATTTCGAGTTACGGAAGTTTGTGCTGCAATACAATTATCTACGTCTAGTGGTGGAGTATAAGATGCAGATGGTACAGAAAAATTCAATAAAGAACCGCACGACTGCGATTCCGGAATAGGAGCATCGATAAGCGAATCCGATAATGAAATTAAATCATTATTGTCACTAGTACTATTTAACCCTGATACAAAATACACCTCACCAAGTGTTTTCAATAAACCAGCAGCTACAATAGAAAGATTATCACATTTCATTTTATGTTTTTCCTGATGTATTGGCAATGCTTCCAAACGACGCTGAACATGCAACAGACGAGCTTTTATTCGCTTTTGTTCGTTATCTCTATTTGATTGATCGAAATCTTCTATCTGACCACCTAATTCAATTAATTTTGCCGATAATGTATGGAATTCTACGTCTAAATCAACATTTGGATTACTCGCAACAGGCATACCTTGCTTTAGAGCATCCCTCAACAACTTACGCTTCTCCGCGACTGTTTCGCCTACTTCAATTCCTCTCCAACTTAATTCATATGAAAGTTCATCGCTTAATAAACGATTGACATCCATAGTTACAAAAAAAATTAAGAAGCTACCAAAATCAAATACTAAGAAAAACAAATTTTCCGAAAAAACAAAACAAACAATAGTCAGAATTCACGAAGGGAATTCACTCTCCCTCCCCCTAAGAATCAAACTTAAAGAAACAAAATAAATTCTAGAAAGGCAAAATAAAAATACTCCGAATTCCAAAAACAAGTGAAAACAACTACAAACTCTGTACTCTACTTCTTCTCTCTTTATACGTTGGGCGCCAATTTGCTACCGTTAAAAGTAGATAGAATAAAAAATTTAATAATAATAATTATTGATGGTGATATTATCGGTAGTTGGGTCGTGTGCCTTTGGCTAGCTCGTAAAGGCAAATAAACTAAATGCAAAAAAAGAGATTGAGCTGATTCTTCTTCAGATCTGGAGGATTAATATACAGGGGAAAATCGCCAAAGTAACGCTCCGAAGAGCCAGCCGAAGTGTTGATATTTTTGGGCGCCACGAAGTTTAAACAAAAGAATCACCCTGAATATTCGAATTAACAGCCACGTTAAACTACGAAAAAAATACTGACTGTTGCAAAAAAAAGAAGTAACCAGGTCAAGAAAAGACTGAGTAACAGAGATAACGTTTGTTTCCGATTTAATGACAATAAAAATATTTACAAATAATGCGATAAATTGGGCTACCTTTTTAATATAAAAAAAAAAAATGAATATGTTGTAAGCTATCAATTGCTCACGATAAAAATATAAGGTAATATATAAAAAGTAAAAAAGTAAATACTCGCGTTATAGTTACCGCGTATACGTATACTTTGGCGTACAAATACTGTAATGATTTTATACAGCTTTACGAGTTGTTAGATGTTTAAATACAAAATTATAATGAAAAGAACGGCCCAATAAAATTCTTCGCGCAAAAAGATAATTATTAACAATAATAAATGACGGCACAAACAAACAAAATCTTAGCTTTCCGTTGTCTTCTCTCTTGATGGTTAGATCAGGATAGCGATAGCGATACCAAAGGTTCGACTGAATTATCAAAAGCTGTTGTGTTGTTATCCAGGTGGATACCCAATAACCATCTAAACAGAAATACGACGCCAGATAACCAAGGAGTAAAAAAAGAGTAACGTCACGATCGATATTATGATTGTAACGGTTGATATCGATAATCCAAAAATAAGAAGTAATAGCTGGTGAACCGCTATTAACACCCTATAAAAATTCAAACTTAACAAATGTGGAATAAAATTATCAAACATACCTCTAGATGTTGTGTGAGGGTTTATTAGTAAAATAAGCGAAGCAATGGTCCATGAACGAATTTAATCCTTCAAATGAAGATCGGATAACTTCCCAAGTAAACGTAAAAAAATAGAAGAAGAAATCCAAAACAAAATCGTAGCAATCAATACTAATCCCAAATATCTGGATGAGAAAATAACGCAATTTTCACAAAAAAAATTGATTAGCTACGTCGTCCAAATATAATTACTCGACTTAAAATTGTAACTTTTCACCAAAATCGCAAAGTTAAAATTAAAATTAAAAATGTGCAAATTATCGATATGATAATAATTTCCATCAAATTCGACTTCAAAAGTGAATTAGGATGCCACCTTTTGAAAATCTTTAACAACAATCGAATTTTTATTTAAAAACAAAATCAAACCGTAACAAATGGTTCCGATATACATATCATTTATATTGTCACTTACTTACTTTGACAAAATAAAGAGTTAAAAATACATTGTGCTTTAATTAAATAAATAACTGTGAGCAAGTAGCTATGTTTTTAACACCTGCATAGCCCAACACTTTGGCAAAGCAATGTTAAAAATACATTGTGCATCAATTAAACTAACAGCTTTAAACTAACTCTTTCATCTATGGCAGCCATGCTGAATTTAACTGTCGATTCGTTGGAATACCAACCCACAAATGCCATATTCCCTATATGCGGTTTCCATATTATACGATATATACTTCCATATAAGGCGGTATGAATTAACGTGTTGGGTAATGCTAAATTCCGGGTTTTTTATAATGCGATTTTCATAAAACGCGATACGAATCAACCGCGTTATAGTAGGGTTAACTATTATTTGGATTTGAAATTTCTAAAAGCAGACATTATTAATCACAATTTTATCGTATTTTATCATAGCACCTACCTTCACATTTATATATCTGACTTTATATTTATTTATAATATTGTGTCTTACTAGTCCAAACTATTTTAACATTTCAAATTTTGATAAGCTGAACCTAAAGTTAAGTTAATTAAAAAACTAAGCGAATTGAGCAATTCTTGTACTAAATAATTATTATGTTTTAAAAAATTTTTGTGATTTTTAAAATATTAATTTAAGCTTTAATCCTTCATGCAAGTTTACGAAATTTATTAATTTATTTTTAATTATGATTGTCGTACATTTACGATAAATTAATCGACATAATTATTAAATAGATAATGGAAAAAAAATTACTTTCTCTATTTACTTTTGATTTTTCTGTATTTGTACAGCTAGCTATTTCGGAATTTTTTTTACGTTCCTATCTACTGATATTATTCTGTTTTGTGAGTATACATATATAATAACTTTAATTATTTAAATTATTTATGATAGTAAATACCTATGTAGTACATCATATTATATTTGAAATAATCATAACATGTTGATAAGTTTAGAATTTAATACAAGTGCAACTGACATCACCAATTAAAATGCATTCAGATTGTTGCAGGTACAGCTGCAAATACCTAGTATACTATACAAAGCTACTCATCGCATCTGTTAATTATTTTGCAAACTGTCATGTCTAAACTTATCTGCATTTCACATTGCGGTAAATTATTTTGTTAGGGGGAAACAAAACCATATATGATGTTTTAGCAATACCATTCGAGAATTCCCTCTCTAAAATAAATGATTTCCGTAAATGCATGTAAAATATTACCGTTCTTTTTCAGTGTTAATTGTAATTATCTACTATACGTATGTAGTATATACATATTATAATATTATATTATACAGTCATTATCATACATATCTCTTCTGTATGTTTCTAGAAGCAAACTCGAGTTTATTGTGCAATTTGCCAGAATAATTTCATAATATAGCTCAGATAGTGTTGGACTGAATTTTAACATAAAAGGAGAAATATCTTCCAAGTTCTCAGAATAATATATTCCAATAATTTCACACAAATGAAAAAATCTTAAACATACTAAAATTTAGGTATAGTTAATTGTAATACTCGTATTACAATAATATGTTTCCAGTTGCTTTCACATAATCTTGTTCATTAGTTCGTAGATCAACCTTAGACTTGAGATCATAGTAGTGCATGCGAAGCAAACTGTCAACTGAGGAAACACAAAACGGAAAAATAACGAAATTTCAAAATTTCAACTACAGAAATAAATCTTAAATCACGTTCATTATTTTCAAAAATAATCAAAGACGGTACAAGTACATACAAGAAAAACAATACTTTCTGTAAACATTACAAAAACTAGACTGCATGGTAAAATTGTCTAATTAAGTGCCCACTAAACAATCAATAGATCGTATTGAACAGTTTACGACATTTTAAACTTCAAAGAGTTTTTATACAAGGTCCATAAATGCTAATTATATATTAATTAGAAAAGATTTCTTTATTAACGATTTATTAAAAAGTAAGATAATGCGCTTTTGTTGAGACATACGAGACAAGTGTTTATTCAATACTGAGAAAACTTCAATTACATTTATTATATATTTAGTGAAGCACCTTTGTATCGATTCAAACCTATTTTTTGCAATTATCAGAGTCACAACATTTATTTTAGATTTTAAACTTGAGCAGTTTTGAGGAATACCAATGGTATTATGCATTATTTTGAGATTATAAAGAGCTATCCAATTTGTACAATATAATTTTAAAAAATCATAACAGGATTTTTTTACCTCCAATAAAAAAATGTTTTTTTTTAGAGAAGGTAAGGTAAGTAAGGTTATAAGGTTATTTGTTATAAAATGACTGCGCTACTTATAACAGAATGAAACTTAGAAATACAATAATTGTAAAACCTAGTAAAACAGCAATTTCATTCTCAAAGCTATTGTAGTCATAATCAGGATAGGTACACAATTTGAGTAAACTGCACATCTGGCTTTCCAACGAGAGCACCGAAGCTTACTTACCTTCGTGCGATATATCTCGAGGTAAGGAGCCCAATACAAAAAAAAACAGCTAAAACCATGCATTTAATTAAAACTCGTTTATTTGTTTCAAAACTAATATAAAATTACCGAAGGAAACTTAGGAAACTTGACAGTATTAAGTTTTAATGAGTATAACAAGGTATTGTTGGTATTGCAATGATAAAATTTGCGATAACGTCACAAGTAAAGGAAACATCGCATTACAGTATAATCTATGTTAACCAACGGATGGTAGTAAAAAATTTATTAGTGATTTTGATTTAAAAAGCTAATTCGTACTTGCACTAAAACACATTTATCGATTCTCACCGCATGCCATTCACCCATGCAAAACTTAAAGTTTCACTTTTTAAGCACCTAATGTAAAATATACTATTAGTAATTTAAGGTAATAATTATTTTTTTACGTCTGAAGTAAAAATAACATGCCATTATATTAAGAGTAAATATACTTTTTGTGTACCGAATCTCGTATGATGACTTTTATCAGTTGCTGAAGTAGCTTCTAAACCGCCATCAAATACCAACTCATTGGCAACCTTCCAAATGATAGAGTTTTTTGGGTAGGCAAGCTCTTTCCTATATTATACGAGTATTTAATGAAGTGAAATGAGGAAAAGTTTAATTAGTTAGAAGTTTATTATATCGCAGGATAAAATTTTCCAAAATCGACTGATTTCAAGATGGGGAGCGATATTCTATTTATATTAAAAATTTGTCTGCGTATTTTGCGTTGCGCTAAAGGTAAGAACAAACCGGGCAACAAAATGTTGGCATCATGTTAATGGATGTTGGCAACATATTTGTTGAACACAGCAACTTGTATCCGCATACATGTTTTCAACATGCCGTTGTTGCGCGTCTAAACCAAAACCAAAAAACAAAAAAAAAGTATAGACTGAGCAATGTTTTTCATGTGAAATGGAAAACATGGATACAAGCAACATGCAAAAAATTTCTGTATGTCATGTCGACCGATGTTGACGAGTATCCATCAACTAGTTGCTAGTTACCGAGATACACATGTTGACAACACCAATATCAACATGTTGCCAACATTTTGTTGCCCGGTTAGTTCTTACCTTAAAACTTACGGACACGGACAACTCGGCTCTGGACAACTCGGCACCGGACAACTCGGCACCGGACAACTCGGCACCGGGAAAACTCGGCACCGAGACAACTCGGCACCGGACAATTCGGCACCGGACAACTCGGCACCGGGAAAACTCGGCACTGGACAACTCGGCACCTGACATCTTGGCACCAAGACTAGGGTGTTACGGTTCAATTATGCTATAATGAGATTTAAATTGTTTTGTAATAATTTTCGAAAGGTGGCATGTTAATTCACTTTAAAAATTTTAAATTTCAACAAGAATTATTATCAACAATGATAACATGCACATTATACATTATTGAATTAGCGATCTTCAGAAAACTTACAAATTTTTTATTTATATTTGGACGTTTTAGTTTATCAATTTTTTTGTGAAAATTGTGTTATATTTCATCCAAGTTCATTTGGGATTAATATTTTAATCATTATCAATAATTGTTATTATTTTTATTTTATGTCGATTTTTAAAGGTAGCAAAGGTTCCGTCACATTTTTGGAAAACATACCACCTTTCATGTTTTTAACTATCACAAAAAATTTTAAATCAAAAAAATTAAGTCTTTATTTAAAAAAATTACATATTTATTAATTAATCCATAACATAATTGTGGGATAAACCACGCAAATACTCCCACATATTTGCTGGCTCATAGTTCGAAACTTTGTTAAGGATACGGTCATCTGCGTCTTCATAACGTTTTCGTTTTCGTGTCATGGTGTCATGGATGGTGTCATGGTGGATGATGGATAGTTAAAGGTGTCATGGATACGTAATGAAAGAGTGGAAAAGTTTCGTAAGACGGAACACGCTAGTTTCGGTGCCGAGTTGGCCCGGTGCCGAGTTTTTCCGGTGCCGAGTTGTCCAGTGCCGAGTTTGCCCGGTGCCGAGTTTTCCCGGTGCCGAGTTGTCCGGTGCCGAATTGTCCGGTGCCGAATTGTCCGGTGCCGAGTTGTCCGGTGCCGAGTTTTCCCGGTGCCGAGTTGTCCGGTGCCGAGTTGTCCGGTGCCGAGTTGTCCAGAGTTGTCGCGTACCGCTTAAAACTTATCCTCTCACCCTCAACTACCACAATTTTAAAAATTAAAATAGTAGGTACTGCAATAAATTCCCGTTCCACTGGAAATAACTCTATCTAGTCTTACAATAACAACGTACGTACATAATATCTTCAACAATCCATCATCGTAGTAATTCTAAGCGAAAAATATCAGCCGACGCCGAGTCTGAAAGTTTTGCATATATTTTGTGGATTTTATTTTGTAACTTGTAAATTTATTTTTGAAAGTTGCAAACGTGTGTTCGAAAAATTATTTAATTCGGTATCAATTTAAATTCGTATTTTCATATTTTCATCAAATTTTGGGTATTTTTTTGTTATAATTATTATAAAATAATACTTCGATGTTATGTCACAAGTTAAAAACCATGTTTATTGGTAATATCGGCATATTAAATATCACTGGCTGCTTTGTTTATAAAACAAGCATTTTCCTTATATCCCAATCGGCTGGTATATTTCCAGTCCAGACCGTGCCGGTTTAACGGGAATTTACTCTATGCCCTTTGTGAAACTGCAATTTAAAGATACGTTAGAATGCTATCTTTTTGTAAAGAAAATAAAATATATGAAAACAGTTAAAAATATATTATTACGCTAAAACTTCTACATCTAGAAGTTCTGATATTATTATGTTTAATAAAATGGACAATTTAATTTTTCCAGCTTTGACAAAGTTTATATTATAATATAATAAAAATATAAAATAAAAAGCACTTTCCTCGAGAATTAATTTATTTTATGTGAACTAGTTTCGACAGTCGTCTTCATCAGTACATACTACAAGACCAAATTATTATTAAATTGTTAAAAAGAGCATAAAACTTGATATTACAGTACAAAAGAACTCGTATTAAAATTAGTTTAAATATTAAAATTACTGTATTTCAATATTTAAAAAATGTGTCAATTTTTGACATAAGTAGTAATTATGCTAAACAGTATAAAAGTGTTAAACAAAACTTTCGAACAACGGTGAGCATCACAGATTTTCATGGTTATTAAGTTTCTTACTATTAGATTCTCTTTTGTGTTATTTTTATTTTGAAAATTTCGAAAAATTTGAATTCTTGTAAAAATCCAGTTTTGTAGTTATTCATGTAGTTATTCATTCCGCTAATAGTGCTGCTATAGGTAATTCCATGCCTTCGTAATGAATGCCGTTTTAAAATGTCTCGTTTACTCTCCTACCTTATTACTAAACTTAAACACATTCCATTTATCCTTAAATTCGAAAATGAAGAAAGAAAATTAAACTTCTTAAACTTAACTATCCAAAGAAAACAAGCAAAAATTAGAATTTACCATACATATACAGAAAACCTTAGTATATAGTATAAATTTATGAACCACTGCAATAGACACAAATTACAGAGCCTTTAGTTGTTACATAGACAGATTAGAAATTATTCCTATAAATCATAACAAGGAGAAGAAAAATTAACACCATCAAACAGACACTATTAATAATGGATACAAATAGGAAATTGAATATAATGATAAAACATAAAAATAAATTTTCAGCTGTACATCTGCACACAGAACATACCATAAAAAAAGAAGACGGCATTAAATTAATCCGCCATTAAAACAAAGGGCAAAAATAAGATATATTAGTAGTTCTCGAAATAAAAAGAAACCAAAGAGAACCTAATAGTGAGAACTTTAATGACCACAAAAATCTGGGATATATGTACGTCTTTGTTTGAAATTTTTTCTCAATACCACTTTTATACTGTTTGGCTATGTCAAAAATCGACAAATTTTTTAAGTAATATTGAAATACATTAATTTTATAGATGTAATAATGTACCATTAAATTAATTTACAAAATGTATCTACTAAATATTTTTAATATTTTTTTATCGAAATAAAAAATTGACTAATTCAATAATTATAAGATTCTTCTACTAAGTATTTAGTATTCTATAGCCCAAAACTAAAATAACTGTAGTTAGTATCTAATTCATGTTCCACACTTGATCTTTCGCAATAACAAAGTTTGAGTGAAACTGTTTAAAAATTTGGCTTTCAAAAATGTTGTTACAAAGTTAAAAGATATAATTTAATCTCAAATTCAAGTCTAAATACAGCATGCAGCATGAGAAAATTCAATAATGCGATATATAAATATAATTAAGAAGGTACCATATATTATTTAACTATTAAAATATCAGATAAGATTTTCGAGGCATCTAGACGAATACCCGCTGAAAGAATTACTATAAATGTTATATTATATAACATTTAGGTCCACCATTTTTTGTTCTTATTAAAAATCTTTTCAAATTCCTCCGTTGTCGGATAGCATGAAGATTGCATCATGTTGTGCAAGTTGTTTTATAGTAGATTATTGTTTAAATTTTACAGCGTTGTCAGTTTAATTTAAATATATTGCGACTTTTACATATTATAAGTAGATACTATTTAGAAAACGAAAAATAAATAAGTAATTACTTAATAAAAACGAATAAAAAATTAATCCTCTTATTCTTAATAATAAGTAAACCAATACAATTTAAACTAAAATCTTAACTTCATATCTATGGGAAATTGATTTCAGGTGTCACATTTAAGCCTACATTTTACCCGATAAAAACGTTGACACGAAACTACTGTGGCGTATACGGTGGTAAATTTATTACACTTTTTTTTAAATGTTTTGTAATACAATTGTTTTTATAATAATTTTATCTACCCTCTACATAATATTGTATTCTGCCTTGTCTACATTACTTATTATTTGTGTTACCCTATAATAAATAGCATAATAACTATTTATAATATTGTAAATGAGATTAAAAATTTATTCGTGACTATAAATCAATAGAAATACTTCCATTACCTGGTTTACTAACGAAATAACTATATTATGATTTATATAAAGACAATACAACATTGTATCGATTACCAATTCAAAAATTCAAAATTTACTTTTAGTAAGTATCATCTTTAAAATTGATTGTCTTTCTCAGATATTCAAACATAAAATACTTACTATTATTTCTTTTGTCTTTTATTTTTCAACTGATTTCAAACTGCATGATTTATATTTATAACATTACACAAAATATGACATTGTCTAATGTGATAATGTGATCACTAATCAAATGTTTTCGTGTTCGCACATGTATAATCTTGCCCTAATCTCGGTTTCCAGTTACCATTGCCACTTTCCCGTTAGTAAATCGCAGTATTACTCAAAGGGCGTCAGCATAAAGCATACCCTTAATCTTCTCTCATGATGTTACTTTCGTATTCTGCCTGTAATAATTATACATAGAATATGCATAATTTATAATGTACTTTTCAAACTTGACATTATTTGTGCAAACACATTGCATTATTCCACCCCCTAAAATTATTCTTGGGAAAATCTGGAAAAGATGATTTTAATTTTTATAAGAACCACTATATTTTAATTTTAAATGAAGACATTATAAAAATGTAATATAAATATAATCTTATATGACAAACAAAAGTGAATATTATATTTTATACGCTCCCGTCAGTATAAATAACACACTTGAGTCATTGTAAGCCTCCCGAACGAATTTCTTATTAATGTAAGTTTTTTTTGTTTTAATATTATGTTTTATGTTTTATACTGGATACACACAGCAACTGTATCAGTCTTATTCCAGTATAGAGGGTGAGTTCAGTTCTAATAAATCACCTTATGATTTAAAATTAATTAAATTTTTATGTTGTGACATGTTATGAGCACAAAAATGATTAGTTTTTATAATTTTGAATAAGATAAATTGCTTTGTAATTAACACTACATCTGTAATTTTCAACTTATTGTATAGCTTAAAATAGCTTTATTTAATAATTTTCAGTTTTGTTAGAAAAATGGGTATAGTTAGTTTGATTTTGTGGTTATTTAGTGACATAATTTGATTTATATCTCATAATATATTACATTGATTTTTACTTTACGATATAATTCAATACAAGGGAAATACTTTTTTTCACACTATTAAAATTTGCATTTGACCTGTCAAATACCGATACTGATGGTGTCCAACTTCATAATTATTATTCTACGAAAATATTAAAAATACAAGAGTATAATAATTATATTAATATTATATCAAAATTTTTTTATTTTACCAAATAACCGAAAATAATTGCAATCGCATTTAAAATTTCCACATTACTGTTCATTACCGAGAACTTCACTCTATACTTTGATTGAGAGCTTCTAGTATCGCTTGAAATTCCATTACATCGTCAAAGTCTTTTTCATATATTTTAATACTAAACTAGGACAGAATAAAAAAAATTGCTTTAAGTTTTAAGTGTTTTACAGGTCACATATAAATTAAAACACAAGCGTACTTGCTACGAGTACTTACCGGCAAGCAGAAATAAAGTTCATATTTGGCTAGGCTAGTTCTGTAGCGAGAAGTACTTTCCACCAGTGAAGTGTTCAAATGTAAACAACGCTTGAAATATTGACAACAAAAACGTTTTGAAAATGAATTTCGCATTATAAAAATTATAAAAAATCCCAAGATAGATTTTGTGAAATCCTACGCCAATATATTATTATAATTTATCATATTAATGATAAGTAATTTCATTGTGCTTATCATTTTGTCAACTTATGCTAATTACGCGTATTTTGCTAAATTTATGTTAATTTCGTATTTTTATTTTTCAGTAAGAGCCTTAAATAAGGAGATTTACATTTTCAATCTACCTATTGCGTCCTTACTAATCTATGCTTACTGGCATCGGTAGAATTTACATACTGTCCCACGGTCAATCTCGAAAACACATTCAACATTACATAAAATAAATTCAAAACGTTTTCTTCAAATTTAAACATAACGTAGTAATTTTTTTAAATTTGACAACGGATTCATTTACTTATTAAAGCAATTTTAGAAATTAATTAATTATTTTAATCAATACTTTACATAAAAGATGAAGTCAATTCGTTAACTTTCAGCAACTGAATTTAAGCTAGCAAATTTAATATTCAGCTATGTTTTTCAATTTTGTTTTAAACTGTTAAATTCTTCTATTAACTCAAATGAACTGAGACCCTACATACTTACAAAAACCGATGCGGAAATTCTAGAATACGAAAAGATAAGAGAAATATCTTCAACTGTAAGAATTAATTTACCCTTCACAATTCCGAGTCGAATAGTCGACTGTAATTATGGAAAACCTAATTTACATAAATTTTAAAAGGTATTATTTTGTAATTATTTAAGTCTATTTAGAAATAATTTATATTATGTTATCTTAAATATTTTGTATTTTAATAATAATTATTTTCGCTTATTAATTTCTTTTTAAACCTTAGCGGGATTGAAAGTTGAGTTTGTCGTAAATATTTATATACACGGTAGATATTAATTTTGTTTCTTCGGTACAAAAAAAACTAAAGCATAATATCTATATTTTATGAAAGTCATTAATTATAATATATTCCAAGTACTAATAGTCGTTAATTGAAACTCATTTATTTTGAACGTATAGCGTTTTCGTAAGCAAAAGAAAATCTAAAATTAAGATAAATTAATTGAAAAATTGCTAAAGTGACTGAATTATTAATTATTTGAGCTTAACTTTTGTAATTATACTTATAGAATTTGAAAAATGAAGAAATACTAATTACAAAACACTCAGAAAATTAAGCATAGAAGTGATTTAATTTTTACTTTTTATTTGTGTACGTAATATAAGGAAATCTAAAAAGGATTTTAAATTTTGTTGAAAAAGCACAATAATTAGACGTATAAAAGACGTCAAACCATATGTAATAAATTTTTAAATCAAAGTTACCACCCACTTTATATATTATGTACATCACAGGATTTTATGTCAAAACCACAAACCCACAGAATTAAAAAAGTAAAATGTAAAGGAGACTTTAAAAAAATTTAATAATATCCCGTCATATTGTAGAACTCCTAAACCACGAACAGTATAACTACATTAATAACTAACAATAAGGGTGTATAATGCTACTAATAATAACTCATTGTGAATATAATTAGTAATTTTCCGATGTAGGCCGTTTTAATTCAATCTTTTTTATTTAGTTAGAAAAAGATCAAAAAATATATAATATAAAATGCTTTTAATTTATTAAATTAATTATTAATCAATTACCAAATTAAACGTTTTTACATGATAATAAATTGTTTCTCAATAAATAAACGAATCAATTGATTTGTAAGAAAAAAACTTTTATTATTTTTTAACTTGCTTTTATTTAGCATTAATACGTTTAGTATTTGTTGGTAAAACATATCAATATATTAATACCATTATATATTATCAAGTTAATGTATCCCTTACATTACCGAAACAGATTTACCAGCGTTTTTGACATTGGTTTTGAAATTTTTTTAATGAATTTGTTTTCCATAATGGTTACAAAATTATTCAGCAGTTTGATTCGGTAGCGATTTGATTTGATTCGGCAGTTGATGAACTCTTCTTGCTTCTTAAATTATTAAAATTTTTATTATTAAATTTTATCCTAACTGAAAATATTGTAAACATTATACAAATTTCAATATTACTAACATTGAAATTAGAATATTTAATCACCATCATAATATCTTTGGCGCCCGTGGGCTACTAACTGATTTATGCATCAAACTTATTTGTTTGCAAGCAAAAGACTGGCAACTTCGACTATAATATCCGATTTAGCTGTGCTTAATCAATATTACCGATTATTTGCTTCATATTAATATCTACCAATAACAAAAGTTACCAAAGTTATCTACAATAACTTAAAATAAAGCTGTATTTCGATCACATTACCTTAAAATATAGTGATGATTTGAATGTCAAAAGTGTCAAAATCAAAAACTTGTTCTTTAAATATTTTTTAAAATTACAATGTTTTTATACTTTGTCAAAATGCCCATAAATAATTCATTTCCTTCAAAATTTCAGGAAATAATCGTGTCGAATATCCTATATGTAAAATTCCTGATTAAATTTTGGAATGTTTTGGGATGTTTTGCCAAAAATCTCTCGTGACTTTCTTGCCAGCGAAATTTCCTAACGTGTTTCTTAGTATCACATTTTGACTAAGAACGTCAAAATTTAATCGATTATTTGTATGTACTTGGGATATTCTTATTAATAATTCATTATTTTCCTTACTAACATGCTTTAGCTAACAGCTAATATCAAATCAACACAGAATTACACATTTGAAAATTATTAAAGTAAAAATTGATTTTTCTGAGAACTTCATAAATTGGAACACATCTAAAAATCATACAATAATGGAATATTTTAGTACGGATTTCTAGAAAGTCAAGTGCCAATAATTAACGTGACATAATATTCTGATATGCTGTAAAGTTTCAACATATCATTTTTAAAAGTATAATGTCAGAAAAAGTGTAAAATCTCTTCATGTTTTTGTAGTAGTAATTACAAAATGTGTTTTTTATGGGAGAAATTCAAAGGGATACCTATATATATTCGAGATTATGGTATATTAGTAAATAAAATAAATAAATAGAATAAAAGAAATTAAATACCAATTTAGTCTTTCGTACTATTTAGAAGGGTTCTTGAAGAGTGCTCTATTATTTTATTTTTTTAAGAAATAAATAATGAAATAAAATAAGTTTTTTAATAAAAATCTTTTCCATTATTTGTGATTCGTTTTGGCTTCGAAATGGTTTCTTGGCATCAAAACAATAGCAGTTTACTGTCACGAGTCGTTGAACGAGTACGAGAAATTCACAAGTTTATTAACCTTTTCCAGTGAGTTATGTATACAAAATTTTATCTAATTTTGCCTGTGATAGTCGTCATTAGAGCAATCAAAAGTTAATGTAAGATCTTAATAAAGGCCAAAATTTAATATTTAGTAATAACAGGCGAGCAATGTGATTTAAAAATTCCGAGTATATCTACAACAGGTAAAAACATTCTGTTAAGGAAATGTCTTAAATAAAATGTGAAGCTAAAAATAGCGTTATAAAAATTGGAAACATTGACTTAACAGAGGAATCGCTTTTTTTTAACAGAAATTAACTTTCTTTTAGTTTATATCCCAAAAAAGTTTTTAGTGATATTTTTGTAGAATAACGCTTACTAACCGTCTTTTGCTTGCTGGTACTCACGATTGCTACACTTGATATGATCAAAACAAAAAAATTCAAACGGCGATTTACTTCATGTGGCTACTACCGTCCGAACTATTGGAAATAAAAAATAATAAAAGTTTGAAATAATGATGCCTTGTTAAATTTAAATTATCAAATTTTTCAAAAAAAAAGGAAAGAGTTTTTTCACACAAAATTCTGACATGCAACTTAATAAATACAACCTATCGGGTTTCTGGTAGTTTAGGAAGTGAATTTTTTTAACATACATACCTTTTTAATTTGAAACCGATCGGTCTATGGGTTTTAGATATGTCACGGAGTACCAGTCACAAAAATGCTGTTTCGAGAAAATCATAAATTATTAAAGTTTTCATCTTTTAATTGCAGTTTATGGAAACATTATAAGTTCTTATCTGGTTTTTCTGATAATATGCTCTATTACATCGTCATAAGGCTTATTTTGGGTCAATTCCTTTTTTGTACGATTTTTTCGAGCTTCTTTGGCAGTCTTGTACATATAATTTGTACAGTTTTAATGCTACACTCAGGAATTTACTCGTGAGTAACCAAAGAGTGTAAATGAATAATTTTGCTGTTATTTTGACTGTCCAACAGTAACCGCAACCAGTAACCAATACCGCACTTTACATATGTAGGATAATGGCTTGTAACTCGGCTAATTTGACGAATTTCAACTTGAAATTTGGTGGACATGTTTTTAAAACGTTGAATAAATGAATTAATTAATAAAACAAATCATTTTTTTTTTATCGTAAAATGCGATTTCCCGAACACAAAAAATCACACCGAAAATTTTAAATTTTTATTAAAAATAGGAACAAATACCCTTTGATGTTGTAATACTCAGTTTGTTGAAATGTGCTTAATTATTATAACGTACAATATTAATATAAAATAGCTATAACTACATAAAGTAGCTATTTATGTTATCGGAAGAAACTCGGCATAGCATCCCCATTAAAGTCATCTTTAAAATTATATTTCAAACAGTAAGTATGTAATACGTGCAAAGCTGTTTAACTAAAATAATGGGTTAGCAAAATTTAATTTCTTATTAAGAATTTTTACTATAATTTGTTTGTAAGTTTTCAAAAATTGTTAAATATTTATATTATTCAAGTTATATACCTACCCTAAAATAAAAGTTTGCATCATTTTGTAACGAGTAAAAAGAAGATATTAAAAAAGTAATTAATTTAAATTATTTATTGACATAAACAATCAGCGGTAAATTTATTTTTACAATGAAAACCTTCATAAAGCATTTTCAGCAAGCTTGTTGAAATGGGTCTTAATGCTTAAATACCTGTAAAGCCACAGATTACACTAGCATGTCGTTTTGTTAATTGCATTATCCGGTGATTAATAATAAGTGCGTCAACATTTCGATATCTGCCACCCTTGAGTTAAGTGCTTTGCTTGCGGTTCTATAATCAATAGATACCCTCTAGCACGCATGACTGCTATCGCTAGCGTCTTATGGGTCAACAGTAAATATTTTATTACTACTGTCAATTGCCGCATTCATTATTTAACAAATAACTTCGATTTCAATTCAACCTTTATTTAATAATCATATAATATTTACCTATTACTCGGTTATTCTATAAACTTTCCCAAATAGTAATATATAGCTTTTGTTGTTTTTATTAAGTATGTACCTACCTATACGCGATAATATATCTAAATACCCGAATACAGTTTTTTTGAAACAGATTTCAATTTGCAGCGATATTTTCAAAATACTATGTATAATGTAATTTTTGTAATATCTAAAACGTATAGAAAGGGATTTTAAATTGGAAAAGTTAAAAAAAGTTCTATAATAATTAAAATGCTTCCAATAAAGTTTTCAATCATAGAAATATAACAATTTTTGCATCGTATATTTCAAAATTAAACACCTGCCTGGCATTCATACACAATTTGCTATTATTTACGTATGTATGATCAATTTATTGAAAATTACTAAATTGCTTATTATTATTTGCATGAAACTGTAAGTGCATATTTGTAAAGAGTAAAATTGATATGGCGAACAATACATCACCTCACCCGTATGTGTAGATATACGTATGTACGTCACAACATTCGGTATTCTCGATTGTTACGAATTTTAATAAATCGAATAAAGCACGATGAATGTTCAAACTGATTACATAAAAAAGGTGAACTGTGATTATCTCGAAGTTTTAGTTAGAAAAATTTATTACATTCTTCAAGAGTGTAATATTAGTCCAATAAATTTGTGAACCGTTACAGTAAACCCGAAAAAATTATAAAAATGATAAATCTTTACTACAAAATTTTCAAAGTAGGTACTCGACTTTCATAAAAGTTTTATAACTAATCAGCACTGTGCAATTTGTAATGATTAAGGTTCTGCCTTGAACAAATTGCACTTATAATTTATGTGACAATTATTAGTAACGAAAAAGTTTAAGTTTACTTTCAATTTGATTAAATCTTTTGGTAATAAACGAAATTAATAGGCAAATTATTAATAAATTATAAATAAGAAACGCGAGGTAGACATTGATTAAAATCAAAAAATATCATAATAGAGTGTTAAACAAAATTATTATTAAATTGAGGATTAAGTGGAGAAAACTCAAATCGCTGAGTAATATACCTACTATATTTTAAAGTTTCGCTCATCTCACACCATCTATTAAATCACCGTTTTCACGCTATTAATTAACCGAGTGGCAAATTTCCTATGAATATTCAATAGATAGTAAGTTTCAACAGAGGTATGCACTCTCTTTAACACTTAAAAACAAGATGGTTTTGTGTTAACATCCCTCGCGGTTTTCAATACTCAAATACCGTCCACTTGCAATCAATTTATTATTGTGCAAAGTAATTAATATTATCCATAAATTATATGTATGATTATCTAATTCATAATTATTGAAAAATTAAATTTCGTTTAGATCGATAATTTTCACAATAATACGAAATACTGAACATTATGTAGTAATTTTCGTGTATAAAACATTGTTAATTTATAAATTATAATCTAATTTGCAGTACCAACTTTCTATATCACTCAGACTAATACATAAATATATACAAAACATATTTAATCTTTTCGCCCTCAAGTTTTTAATAATACTTAATAGTTATTTATTTAACTCTGCAGTAACACTGCATTTATAATTTTCTCTTTGATTATTTAAAATCACCAGGAATTTGATATTTTATAGTACCTATTAATAATATTATTTATTCGGTGTACATTATATTATTGATGGTTACTTAAACTATAAATTTGATTTGAAAACAAATCTTTTACGACCTGGGTTGTAAAAATACTATTTTAGTACTATTAGTAGTGAAAATACTATTTTACAACCAAAGCATGTAGAAGAACTAATTTGACCTTTCTAAATGGAAGAATGAAATTTGAAGTTACTGGTAGCTTTAGGGTGAACTAACTTGTCAAAAATTTTGCTACACACTCCTTATCGTACCAGGTTATGCTTCTCGGGTGCCAATTCGATTTATATCTAATACTTATAAGTAGGGACAGAACAAAAAATGATTAAATACAAGAATAAACGGAGAAATGTATTCACATTAAATGTATTAAAATCGTGATTAAAATGTCATTATAAGTTTTACCTTAAATTAAATTTATTATGGCAACTAGTAAAATTTAAGTTTACAATACTCACTCGTACGGCTTTGTTTATATCTTTATAAAAATAATAATATATTAAAATTACTGTAGGTAAGTAATTATGACATTAGCACTATGCTCTCCTAATTTAATCTTAAAAGTTTTTATTAAACTTATGACTAATTACCGACAAACATATCGACAAGAATATTGTTAATTTCTACCCTCAGTAAAATACCTATCGCTTTTTTATCTTCTAGCTAAAGAAAACAAATCTTACTACCAATTTTTAAATGAGCTGATTTACTGAAATTTTCAACATCTAATTAAATTAATAAATCGTGAGAAAATCTATAATTGTTGTCCTGGATCTAATACAAAACAACACCCGTATCTAGTTACTTTCATTCTTACTCTACTCATTCTTATTCAGTATAAATGGTTTTTCACCTGTGTGAATTTTCAAAAAGTAGTAGCAGAAATTATAGGATAAATCTGTAGAGTTAGACCGCAACGGCTGCCCGAATATAGGAAAATGATTTGCCTGCAAAATAAACAATGTTAACAAATAAATCGACTTGCTATAGGCTGAATCAAATATTCATATACGGCTTGGCACAGCAGACACGTTTCTGAAGTATTGATCAGTGGCAAACCAACCAAAACTTAAATTCTAATAAAAAATTCACAAATATAAATAAACACTCACTTATTGATATTAATCTGTAACTAATTTACACTTTTATTTTTCTACCAAAAATTTTCACCTTTAGGCCAATGGGTTGTCACTCGTTTCTCATTTAATGTTGTCGAAATCTTTGTTTCAAAATTTTGAATTAAATTTTACTAATAAAATAACAGTTTTTTACAAACAAATTTGCACAACCCAAATTATAATAACAATTAAAGAAATTATTATTGTTATATTCAAAATATACATATTTTTATGAATAGAAAGTTCAGCTTGATGAAATAAATGTTTCATTTAAAAACAATTAAACATTTTTCTCAAAACAAGGACCAACTGAACACTAATTTTTACGTAATTTCATTTATGCAACAAATTTTTGTTAGTATACTTTCTCATTCTGAAAGCAGAATTTACTGAATTCTTCTTTGTCTAGAAAAATGTTTGAGTTTTAACGACATTCGAATATTGTTACAAATAGACCTATTATGCTAAATTTGAGAGAATAATAACTGAATTCAATCTAGATGTGAAGAAAATTGTACTAGGAAGTATTGCAAAATTGCAAAGTGATTTTAGTTATAAACATCAGCTAGTGAAATAAGCCCTTGGTTTCTAAATTAGAACATTGTGACATTATAGAGTTTCCTTACGAGGTAATAGGGTTCCAGATCCGTGAAGAAAATTAAAACATAAATTACAATCGACAATTAACTTCTAATTAATTTTTTATTCGAGACTTCTTTTGTATTTATCTATACTTTCCATTACATACCATTGCTAAGAATATAAAATAATAGAAATAATAGGTATTTACCATAAAGTAATCAATCACGCCGAAACATGATAAATAATATGACACTATAACTCTCTTCTGAAATTATTAACACTCCCATTATTACAATAGCAATATAAATTTAAAAAATCGCAATTTATTAATTGAGATTAAATTGCAATTAAAATATAGTATATTAGCATCAAGGAGTCACATTAGGTACTTTATTCAAACTTCAGTAATCAGAATCAAATTATCATGAAAATTCTGTTTGAAAAAGAAATTTTCCGGAAATTCGCATCGGAAATTTTTTTTGTAAAAAGTTTAGTTCACAGTTTCACATTTAGTTCTCCTTTTCGAAACATCTACCATTTATTTATTTAAGCTCTTTTAACAGCACGATCATTACGCTCACCCAACAGGCGGATAAGGAATTCGAACCCACAAACTATTCGTTTATAGTTCCATTTTCCACTATGCTACTCAGTTGTTGTTATATACGTTATAACATTATAGAACTTAATTTATAATATAACTATATTATGTAATTTATTATAATTTTTGAACGAAATTATCATTATATTGTAATTAATTAAATTAAAAATAAAGAATAAAATAGTGAACATAATTTTATAAACAAATTTTGAGCAAACTTTCTATAAAAAGATGTTAACTAAAAATCTGAGTAATAGAATTAAAAATTTGTTGTGGGAAAGGCGTAATTTAATAAAATAATAATAATTAATACAAACGAAAATTTAACGTTGCGCGTTGTAAAATTTAATGAATTTTGGAAATAAAATTTGCATGACATTACAGATTTAACGGAGGTGTAAGTGCACGTTCAGGTTTACATGGGAAAAATTTAAAACAAAACTTGAAAAATAATTTTATGGTGGAAGAAAACGTGTAAATATGACATTAATTAATTTGATATTAAATCGAATTCATTTTTAATGTTTTTTAAAATATGATACTATTCAATTGGTACTTAAATTACTTATCAATTGATTTAATTATTTAAATATTACTTATTATAATACACCATACTGCAAACTGTTCAAGAAGATTTCCATGTTGAAAACCACTCTTATTTTTAAAAATTTTAAGAAACCTATTATTATCATATTTTGGTGATTTTACAGATTTTCCTTGATGTCAACAAAGCATTTAGGCCCTCAAAAAAATTTCTCGAAATGTAAGAAAATTTAAACACTAGTTATATTATTACATCTAGGAAATGTCAATTAAGAATTTTATAAAATGCATTAATAATATTTCACAATCTTAAATTAAATTATTTATTGACAAATCTTGATTTTTATTAAAATTTACTTGACTCCATTGCTCTTGGAACTTGTTTCCCGGAATTGTTTGTTATTGGCTTGAATAATTGATGAGATTATTTTTATTATGTTCCAAATTGTTTTTCAATCTTCAAACGTGAACATACCTTCAGTATGCAAAACGTTTAGTGATAGTAATTTATTTTATTAGCATAATAATCAATTACTAATTGTATTTTTTAATTTTAATTTTCCCGCTGCCAGCTGCATGACAACAAAATAATGTAAGCATCATAGAGCGTGCAATTTTGATTATTATTTTTTAATTTTTATATATTTAAATAGGTATTGCGTTAATGCAGTGCAAAAATAAAATCACAAAATTAATTTAATAAAAAAACTTCTATAAGGTTACAGAGATAAATCCTTGTATTTTAGATTTTATTAGGTAGTACATAGAAATATGGTACACTGTAGAATCGAAACATATTATAGACTTTTCGCGCCGTATATCGATAATGTACGCATTTAAATAAGAAATTAACCTCTACCTTCGGTTTATCCTTGAAGCGGAAGATTTTCTTACGCGATCACTTTAAATGCCTTTCTAGAGGTTGACAAGTTAAAAGGACATTGCTATAACTTCAAAGATTTGTAATTTCACAATCGTGTACTTACAGTTTTGTACGCTTCACATTTAATTCAAAAATATAAATGTCGTTCGGTAAAAAATTAATTAACATTGTTGAATATATTATATTAAGAAGTAATTGGAAAAATGTTTCTACTCGAACAACATTAGGGACGTTTTATCTTAACTTGTCTTCAATCTAATACGTGAATTTTTTTTTAATAATGTAAGAAATTATTGCTAAATTTCAAAAGCTATTATATCGCTTTGCCCAGCCATACTTGTTTTGAGGTAAAACAAAGTACAAGAAATGTGTCTACACAACTTTTCGTTATTATTTGTAAGTTTTTAATTTTATAGAAAACTAAACTTTTAAAGTGGAAAAATAACAAGTCCCAAGTTTATGAAGATTAAAATAAGTAACAAGTTTATTTTTAGATAGACGATTAACAAAAGGATAATTAAATTTGCGAAGCTTTCATCCATAAGCTTTTTTTTGAGTGCTCGGTTAGCATAGCTTCGTAATATGAAAAAATCGATAGAAATTAGAACCAAGACGATCTTATTTAATGCAAAGTTGAGTTTGTTGGAGAATAAATCAATCTAGCACGATTAATTAACCTTTAGCGATGAAAACAAAACTCAACATAAAACCACGTTTATTTTGTGACAAAATTAGTACACGTTTTTTATCTTAGGTTACATTACACTTAATAACAACTACTAACGATTTACTACCAACCTATATCGTCTTACAAAAATAACAATAACGCCATCTGTATGCTACATCGTAATACATATAAATTCAAATTTAAATGATGTTTAACACTCCTCCTCATTTAAATAAGTCCAATACAGTCCCGTAAAAAACGATGCCTGTATGCTGCCAATGGCTTCGTTAATAAATCTGCCAGCATGTCGTTTGTCGGACAATACACACATACAACTATATCCTTCTCCACATAGTCTTTCACAAAATGTACTCTTGTATCAATGTGTTTTGTACGATTCGACAGCTTTTCATCTTCTATGATCTTGAGACAACTTTGATTGTCTTCATAAATTATCGTTGGTCCCTTTAAATTCTGATTCATGTCCTTAAGCAATCTACGGATCCAAATTACTTCTTTGCACGCATCCGATAACGCTATGAATTCAGCTTCGGTTGATGATAATGCAACACATGTTTGCTTACGGCAACACCAACTAATGATTCCGCCATGTACCTTAAAAATGTATCCGCTGCTTGACTTTCTGCTCATCTTGTCGTTTGCCCAGCTTGCATCTGCATATCCATATAATAACAAGTTTTCGTCTTCGTTATTTAATTTTAATTTCAGATGTCCAGTTCCCTTTAAATATTTCACAACTCGTTTTAATTCGTTCCAATCTTCCTGTTTTGGTGCACAAACCTTTTGCGCCAATATGGAAACTGCTGCTGATATATCTGGTCTTGTATTTACTGATACGTATAACAAAGATCCAATAAGTTTCTGATAATTTTTATTACATAATAAAACTTCTGAATTCCCATTGTCATTACCATATCCTGGATCAATAGGAACGCTGGATGTTTTTGCATCGCTTAATCCAAATTCTTTTGTAATTTGTTTGATGTAATTTTGTTGACTTAATTGATATATTCCACGATCATCTTTCGTAACTTCGATACCTAAGTAAGTTCTAATATTGCCCATATTTTGGATGTCAAATCTTGTATTTAATTCTTCCACAGTTAACCGAATCATTTGTTTTTCTTTACATGCTATAACAATATCGTCTACGTAGATCAACATGTAGCACCAATTACCATTAGATTCTTTATAGTAAAGACATGGATCCACTTTACTTTGATGAAATCCAACTTCCAAAAATGCGCTATTTATGGCTTCGTTCCAAGACCTCGCTGCCTGCTTAAGGCCATAAATACTCTTCTTTAATAAACAAACATAGTTTTCTTTATTTTCTTCTAGAAATCCCGGTGGCTGCTTCATGTATATGGTTTCCTTTAAATTTCCATTGAGAAACGCTGTTTTTGCATCTAAATGTTGCACAATCAAACCTTCTTTTGAAGCAATTGACAATAAAATTCTAAAAGTTGTTTGCCTGGATACTGGTGCAAATACTTGATCGTAATCTTCCCCATACTTCTGTGAATAACCTTGTGCAACCAAACGAGCCTTGAATCGTCGAGTATCACAACCAATACCCGATTTAATCTTGTAAACCCATTTACATCCTATAGCGGTTTTTCCTTCTGGTAGTTCACAGAGTGTCCATGTTTGGTTCTTCTTTAATGAACTCATCTCTTCTTCCATAGCTTTTATCCAATCCTTTTTGTGTTCACTTGAAACTGCTTCATGAAACAACTTTGGTTCGACTGCTTCTTCATTTTTCTTTATCATGTTAACTTCTTCGATGAGTCTAACTGGCGGTTTTCCTTTATTTGTTCTTTCAGATTGCCTTGTATTCCGAACTTCTTCAACCTCATCAACTTGCTGTTCAGTTTCTTTATCTGAATCTGTGTCCACAGAGTCCAGCTCATTTACCTTACTGAATGGCTTGCTTAAATATTCCACCTCGAATTCTTCTAGATTTCTTTCGTTAATTAATCGAACATCTCTGCTAGTTACGACCTTATTCAATGTAGGATCGAAACATCTGTAGGCTTTTGAAAACTCATCATATCCAACGAATATCATGCATGCTCCTGTTGGGTCCAATTTCTTTCTTTTTTCAACTGGAACATGTACAAAACATTTAGTACCGAATAATCTAAAATTACTCACGTTTGGTTTTGAGTTATTCCATCCTTCGTACGGAGTGGGCATTGTTGTTCCTTTAGTTGATAAACGATTTTGAATATAATTTGCTGTTGACACTGCTTCTGCCCAAAATTCATTACTTAATTTTGCGTCAAGTAACATACATCTAGCCATTTCTATTAACGATCGATTTTTTCTTTCAGCTACACCATTTTGTTGCGGTGTATATGCTGTAGTATACTGAACTTGAATACCTTCATTTTTCATGAATCCCTTCATGCTGTTTCCCATATATTCTCCTCCTCGATCTGATCGCAGTACTTTAGGTTTCTTCAAAAATTTTGTCTGCACCATTGCAACATATTCCTTGAATTTCTGTTCTACTTCCGACTTATGCGCTAAAAAATAAATTACCGTGTACCTTGTAAAGTCGTCGATGAATGTTACAACGTATCGTTTTCCACCCTTTGAAATTGTTTGCATTGGCCCACAAACATCTGAATGAACTAAGTCGAGTGGAGCATTGGTCTTCGTAATTGATTTCTTTGGAAATGGTAAGCGCGTTAATTTTGCTTGTAAACACACTTCACATTGAATCTTCATTTCACAATTAACGATATTAATCAAACCATCTGAATGCATTTTCCTAATTACCTCCGGATCACGATGACCAAACACACGATGCCAATAATGAATGCAATTAGAATGTTCTTTGTTGATCACGGTGAAAATACTGTTAGTTTCTCGCAAAACAAATAAATTACCATCACTTTCACCGATTGCTATTAGTTTATTGTTTCTGCTAATTTGACAAAAATCCACAGCACCCCTTTTGAGAAAGTTAACCATAAAACCGTCCTTTAATAGTTTTTTAACTGACAACACACTACCTTGAACTGTCGGCACATATAAAACTTCTTTAAGATTTATCGATGATTTCTGTTCGTTACTATTTACAACTTGCAGAATACATTCACCTTTTCCGCAAGCTTTTGCGGTTGTACCATTTGCCATATGTACGTTTTCTTTATAACAATCATTGAATTTTACAAATTTTGTTTTGCTGCTTGTGATGTGACAAGTAGCACCTGAATCGATTATCCATCCCGAACTTGCTGATGACATCAAAAAAAGGTATTCCGAATTATCTTGAACTTTATTTACCGAGTTGCTTTTCTTATTCTTCCATTGTAAGTATTTTCTACAATTAATTTTCAAATGTCCGGACTTTTTACAGAAAAAACATGTTCTTATATCTACACCACTGTACACTTTAGTTTTGTTAGTCACTTGCAATACCGATTCACTAAAATTATCATCCATATTATCATTTCTTCGCTTGTAAGCGTCTATTAACTTCGATTGCACTAAACTAAACGTGATGTGCTCATCTGGACGTGCTTCCAGGGCCATTACCATTGTATCGTAGCTTGAAGGTAAGCTCCGCATGAGCATTGCTGCACTCCATTTATCGGATAACTGTTCTTCTCCCATATCGGTTAACTTTTGCAATAAACTTACCATCCGATTTATGTGCATCTCCACATTTCCACCTTCGTCAAGCTTCATTGAACAAATTTTTCCCATAAGACTTACTCGATTTGCAAATGTATCCTTTTCGTGGTACTTCTGTAATGTATCCCATGCTTCTTTTGCTGTTTTACATTTCCTAATGTGATGTAATTGCGAATCTTCTATAGCCAATCCGATTGAAGCCCTTGCCATATCGTTTTCTTTATTCCAATTTACCAATGCATCCGCATCCGTTGGAGCCGGATTTATTATTGTATTCCATAAACCTTCCTTTATAAGAATCATTTCCATTTTAAATTTCCATATGGAATAATTCTCATTATTTAACTTGACCACCGATGTGTATTTACCTTCTGCCATTTCAAAACGAATTTTATACTGTTCCTTTATGTTTTGTTTACCAAACTGAGCCCATAACCTGTTGGAGAATAAATCAATCTAGCACGATTAATTAACCTTTAGCGATGAAAACAAAACTCAACATAAAACCACGTTTATTTTGTGACAAAATTAGTACACGTTTTTTATCTTAGGTTACATTACACTTAATAACAACTACTAACGATTTACTACCAACCTATATCGTCTTACAAAAATAACAATAACGCCATCTGTATGCTACATCGTAATACATATAAATTCAAATTTAAATGATGTTTAACAGAGTTTGACAATTTATAACAGGGGAAAGGAATCTGGACAATTTCAAATAAAGAACCTACTTAATTTAGAAAAAAATTATAAAAAGATTAATTTAACTTGATTATAAACGTTCTTTTAAAGCATAGATTACTCTTTGAAATATTATGGACATTTATTGTAGTACATACTTATTACGTTTAATTGTAACATACAATTATAATGTTCGTTAAGTGTTTAATTAAGCAATAATTTGATAATTTAATATTATTGCATAGCAATAAATAAAATTATGAAATCTTTGATGAAATCTAATTAAGAAGTCAGATTTTGCAAGAAGAATAAAATATAGTCAATATCTCGAAGGCGATATACTGATATTGTTTCATTTAATTTTATTTACCGAATTTCATTTTTATTTTATTTATTGTGGATCGTTAGCTGGTATAAATTGTAAGGCTGGCAAGGTTTGCATTATAACTGATATAGATGAAAAAATATTATAGATAAATTCATAAAATAAGTTGACTTGAACCTTTTTATTGTATCCCCAATATCTAGCAATTCCCATTATATTAACAATCTATTACTGAAATGAATATACGAAATTCTTTCATATAGTGAATGCTTGAAATGAGTTAATTCTTTTATTTATAAAAATGCCTTCGTAAATCAATTTTATGTAAAGTCATTTGAACATAGCAAACTTTATTATTTCAAAAGTTTTTTAAGATGGATTAGGATTACCACTTTCCATGGAGTTTTCTTTAAAGTAGAATAGAATTAAATCTACAATTAGAAAAGATTGAAATTAAAGATTTATATTTCAATTGCTTGCACATTATTATAGTATTAATTATTAATGATATAACTTTTTAATCCTTTGCTATAATTGTTCGTTTTCAGTTTTCAGTCAAAAGTCAAGTTATGTAAACTAGAAATTGTAAAATTTGAAAATATATCAACATTGTTACATAATACTATTATACATTTTGATTGATAATAAAATAATTTATACCAATTATTAATTGAAATTAAAACGGATGTAACAATGCTACTTCTAAACACCGACAACAGACATATAATCAATAAGCTTAAACCCAAAGTACGCCTTTGATAGAAATAAATCGATATAACAATGGGTAGCTATAGTATAAACGCAAACTATCTAGAAAACAACATGAAACTTAGAAGTGCATAAATAAGCAATAAGACTAGACAGATACTTTCTAAATTAACTTAAGTTCTTTAAGAGTAGGTAGGTATCTTTTACCTCAAAACATAAAAAACAGATTATGAGTACATCGATATTTTTTTAAATAAACAAAAATGCACCAGCCTTATCGGAATTTGAATTAACCTGATTTATTAATTTCTTCACGATAATACGATATAACGATATAATTATTATACCTAAAATATAAATATATAACGAACTATAAAGAAATAGGATATAATCTTTCCACATAATAAGAGTCAATCAATTTATTCGGCTAGTTTCGGTAACATACCTTGTTTACAAATATTGTAACAAATAAAATTTTAAATTAAAATAAGGAGAGATATTAAATATAGGCAATTCTGAAATAAGTTAGTCCAATCACACCAAACTTTAAAAGAGACAAATTCAAATCTTTGCGATGTATTTTAGATACTATGAGACGTTGTGCATTTTTGAATTAATAATATTTAATATTAAAAATATTAAATTTTATTAGCTGAGCTACGATTTAAACGAATACCATCTTACAGCAACATACTCAAATGATTCGAAATTTATAAATAATGTTGTGTTACAAATTTCTAGGTTTACGAGGACATACCTGGTTTGTGTTTTCATTTACAATATCGTTTCAATCTTGAGGTAGGGTCGTAAATGGAACGCCTGGTGGCGGATATAGTGGCAGCATCCACATAATATATCATTTTCACATAATAATACATGTGGTATCAGTAAACAATCAGATTTGACAAAATTAAAATTTCAATGACGCTTCTGTATCACTTATATTACATATATTATAATAAACAGCAAGATTTCAAATCAAATCATTACGAAACTCTAAATTTACTTATTGCATTGTTGAATCCACAATATTAAATTTTACTAATTAGCGACGAATATTCAAATATTCTTCAAACTACTTCAATTCAATACAACCGATACTGTATTTCACAAGCTTCAACAACACATATGATATTTATCTATCAATGCGGCTAACAGAACATCCAACCAATTATGTCCTTTTAAAAATTCAGAATAAACGTTTAACAAAAGTTATCCTTCCCAATACTCTGATTTAACTGATGTTTAATTAAGATCTCTAATATTTTCTGTAAGAAGACAACATAATTACGATACTTTCTTTGTCAGGCCTGCTCTAGCATGATGAAACAGAAAATTTCATATTTTACGGAAAATCACTATTGAATAACTTTTTAATTATTGCTTTATTTGAATTTAGCGATTAATTTTAATACGTAATGTGTTAGTAAAAAATGGTAGTGCATCATCAGTTCTGTAGAAACTTAGAATGCATCAATAAATTTTGTTGAGCAGCAACACAGTAAGCACCTAACTAAAGTTAGAAGAAGAATTTAAAAGAAGAAGAAATAAAACCAATCTGAAATAAATAATTAAGGTTTGATATAGAAAACATAAAATTAAAAATTGATCGTTAGGATTTATTAAACAGAAGATGTGAATAAGCAAAGTTGACTTTTAACAATGTGTATTTCATTTAAGAGTAAATTATAAAACAAAATTTTAAAGCCAACTTCAATTAAAGGTTGGGACATTTCAATATTTATGGATTTGAATTTCTATTTTTTTATACTTAAAATCAACACCACGGTATTTGTCGAACTGATTTAATACTCATTAGTTATATTCAACAGGATTTATTCAACAATTTCAAAAGAATCCAAGATACTTTACTTGTAATCGACGCGTTACTATAATCAGCTTTTTAACAATTTTATTCCTAGCAAGAACCAACATCAAAAGTAATTAACTAAGTTTTAAAATACGCATTACTCTCTTTTCTTTTATTCTCAATATAATATTATGTCTTTCTTATTTGTTTTACGTAATTACTTATTATATGCAGTCCAATTCTATTCACACTTTGTAAATCTAGCTCTTTTGTAGTCTCTTTTTCATTATCAAATTCTCAAATTATTGTTATACCACACGCTATTATCATATACTGAAATATCTTTAACACGACATAGTACATAATATGTATTATGTTGTTCATTGTATACAATATTTTACATTTAAGTAGTATTAATACTTTCAAAATTATTAAATAAAAA
Organism: Cantharis rufa; assembly: GCA_947369205.1. Lineage (NCBI taxonomy): Eukaryota > Metazoa > Arthropoda > Insecta > Coleoptera > Cantharidae > Cantharis > Cantharis rufa. The sequence goes on from OX376303.1 coordinate 38,011,723, forward strand.
GACTAGTTTGGTTAAATTCTACATTGAACTCTTGATTATTTTTGACAAGATTGGCTCCTTTCGATCCACGAAAATAGTTAAAGTAACTAACCGTAATACTTTTAAGCCAAAAATCAGTCTCACAAAAATTTCATAAATATATTTAATAACACTGGTAGAAAGAAAATAAAAATTTTCAAGCATTTATTACATATTAAAGTACCTTACCTATATAAATATTGGCTTGAACTAATTCAATAAATGCTGAAAATTGTAATTTAATTCAAAATTTAATTAAAAGTCACATAAATTCTATCTGCAAAATTATTTTACATCATTGACGCTTACGGTTGAGTGTACTTCCTATAATGAATCCAAAGTTCCATTTTAAATATAAGAAAATGTGGTTTTAGACATCTTCACTTTAAAATTTACACAAAGTTTACAATTATTATAATACTACTGCAATATTAATTTTTAATCGTTGGCACAATATCTAATTGCTATTTCACATTTAATTGTAATATAATATTACCATCCTTCAACTTTCCAGTTTATTCCGTTTGATCGTCGTAAATCGTAATATGTATATATTAGTTAAAATGCTATCACCAATTTATTATATAAAATAAATTTTCGGAAATTGATGTGATTCATTGTATTTAGTGCTTACAGCTAAAATGAAAAGTGATTTATTGCATGTGAAGTATTTTCCAATTTTTTACAGATAGTACTGCCCAAGACAGGTAACATATTACAGAATTAATTGTATTTTGTAAGGCAGTCAGTAAATCATTGTTACAATGAAAGTTTAACACAGTACTTGGTTATGTTTTACTCAATTATGTTTAGCTAAATATACTTTAACACTTTCGATTTTTTTGTGTACTGAAACATAATAGCATACCAGTATTTTGGAATAACAAAAAGATACAAACACTTTTCAGAAATTATTTCACAAGATTTTTATTATTTCATTATGTTAAGTAATAATAATTATTATTACTATTTTAATTGTTATGGTCCATCAGTATATTTAATTATTTCTGTATTTTTTGGGGAGTAAGTATCAAAGTAACGCAAAGAAATTTTAAGTGAACTAATAACTTAAAATTTTCAACTACAAAAGTGAATCTTATTTCTTTTAAAACTGCTTAAACTTCTGTAAAACTTGGGATCTCATACTGTACAAGTAAAGGTATAAGTCAAAGTGGTTAACCACTTTTGGAGATTGTTTTTCCACGTCTAGAGATATCCAAACATTTGACGTCAGAATGAAATAATATATAGTGTAGTAACTAGTAGTAGGTGCAATATTTAATAATTTATGAGACATACATACCGGGTGACCGACCTTGCACACGATCGTAGGAAAATAACAGGGAAAATTGGTTATATTTAAATTTCTGCTTCCCATTATAACGGATAATGAGAAACGCGTCAATTTAATGAGATTGTTTTTCCACATCTACAGATATGCAAACACTACTTGTTATTTCGTTTTTTAATTATTGCTAAAAACTCGATAATAAAATGAAAAATAACGCTTTTAAAATAGCTATTTTAATCGCAGTAGTAGATTAGTGTGATCCTGTGATCGCTGAATTGAGTTACAGCGCGAAAATTCTGTGTTTGAATCACGGACTTGACAGAATATTTTTAGCTCGGCCTTGCAGTGTGCATCGACACGTTGTGGATTTACCAATTAGTTCTATATTTACATAAGCCTGAATTGAAGAAAAAAATAGCTGTTTATGCAACAGGAGACAAGAGTGAAGCAGGCGTGAAAATTGTCCATTGAGGCGCAGCATTGTATTATAAATAAAAAGGCACTTTTACGTAGTGCTTCATACAAGATTTTTTCCAATTTTGAATTTCATTTAAGTTTTAAACAGTCATTCTTTTTATCACTAACATAAAAAGACACTTTTACCTCCTGTTTCGCACAAGATTTTTTCTAATTCTGTTGTAATTATAATAATTTATTGTTTACAAGTATTTAAGTTGTCAACATAAGCTTGATATTATTTGTTAAGTTTTAAGATTTCTTTCATTTTTCAACAGAATTAGAAAACATTTTGTATGAAACTCGATGAAAAAATATTTATTTATAACCAGGCGTGAAAATTTGTGGAATTAAAATTCACGCTTGGTTATAAAAAGTATTACTTTTATATCTTGTGGCATAAATAGCTATATAAACAAGGATAGTCAACAATCATTGTCAATATAATATAATATCACATAAACAATCAAAATATCATATGAAAAGAATAAAAAGGGTAAATTTTTATAAAAAAAAAAATAAAACTATTCATGTAAGTAAGGGAGCGTTCATAAACCACGTAGTTTGATTTTGACCTCTTTAGAACCCCTCCCTCCCATCATGTAGCTTAACGTAGCTTTTACCTGATACCCCTACCCCCCCCCCCTTAGATGGAACGTAGTTTTTTTTCATATAAAGTCCAGAAGACATGTTGTGTCCTGTTTAAAAGATTTCCATAACTCATTAACATCATTTTGGATTTTGGCTTTTGAAAACTCGTTGGAAAAACATTTCCGATAAGCCTCGTAAAGTTTATTGTACAGGGTCATTTCACATCAATATAACACTTGAAACTTGAAGTGACACTTTAAAGAACACTAGAATAATTAAAGATGCGCTAATATTCACTTTAATAATACAAAATTAAAATTATTTTTTCGCCTAAGTCGTATAATAGTGACATAAATAATAAAAAAAATCCAAATACGGAAATAAATATCCATATTATGTTGTCGCTTATATTCTGCAAATTGCTTTCATAATAAATGAAGAAAACTACGTAGCTTGACTATAACTCCCCCCGTACCCTCACGTAGCCCTGCGTAGCATTCTACCTAACCCCTCCCCCCCCTTGGCCAAACCACGTAGTTTATGAACGCTCCCTAACTTGTAAAAGTCTTCTTTCAACAAAGCAGTCCATACACGCATATCTACAAAACAAAATTTTCAAATTAAACATTTAATTCAGTGGTTCCAACCTGGGGTTAATTAACCCCTAAAGAGTAAAATGGTATTTTCTGAAGGGTAAAAATAAAGATTAGATCATCGTTCAGTCGCCAAACTACACAGAATATTAAACAAATTGTTAAAATTAAGCAATATCAACAGTCTCATTCACTTAATTACTTCTCGATTTAATTGATAATTACAAATATTATATAGTTTTTGTAATTTAAAGAAAAGAAATGTCAAAACCAATTTGTTCTTTAAATTTGATATAATTAGATGTAAATTTGTATGGATTACTCTGAAGATGAGCTTATAACACGAAATTAGTCAGCAATAAAGTTTAATCTATGAACAGTTTCATTAATCTTCTACAATGTTATTTACGATTCAAATCGAAAAAACTGGCACACTATATAAATATCTATGTTTATAGCAAAAAATGCTATTTGCAGTAAAGTTTACCGACGACGCGATGAGTTGGTAACAAATCATTTCCGTTAACAATGTTATTTTATGCAAAGTATTAACAAAATTTTAACCAAAAATTTGAAATTGTAATAAATAAAATTTACGGTGTTTATTAATGTTTTATCGTTGATTAATACATTTCTATTAACGCAACCAATCGACGTTTAATGGCATTTTTTATCTAAATCTTATAAGCGAACTTTCAATAAAAAAAATTATTTTCTAATTTTAATAATTTTTTTAGCTACATGAGAACTTCAAATTGAAATAAACCATTAAAAAGTTGATGACATTTTTTTTTTAATATATTTTTATGAAAGTACAGTTACCACTATTTAAGATTTTAAAATAATATCTGGCATATTAAATGACCACCACGACTAATCGTTACGAAGTGCATCCGATCAGTCCAATTTTAGACTTAAATTTTTAGACTTAAAATTTAGACTTAAATTTGTTCCCAAGGCTATGAATAAATTGCTTGTCTACTGGGACAATAATTACGACCAAAAATTGGAATTAAAGCTCATGAAGTTGCAGTCACCGACTCGAATTTTTTGTAGTAAATTTTAATTATTTATTTGTCAACGTTGTTCGTTCGTGTACTTTACCACGATGAAAATGTTGTCTTTACTTAATGTTTTGACACTGATAGTTTGGTTATTGGTTTAAAGGTGCGTTCACAATTAAAGTTCAAAGTTGTCAAGTCCTTATTGGAAAACCCTTTACTATAAAAATAAGTTTTTAACCTTTACCTGAAATAAAATGTTTTAAAAATGACCATTTTAGGTACATAAGAGGGAATTTACATAATATACATCATATAATATATTACGCTGTCTTTCATCTCAATGAATTATTGTGAAAAACTGTGTGTTAATTTTTCAGCATTAAGTTTAATGGTTTACGACACACCTCGAGTAGAATCCAATACAATTTTTATTAAAAAAAATTCAAAAATGGCGGGGCTAACTTCTATCCATAAAATAGTTTTTGGCCCAAAAAAATGTTGTTTATCGAAATAAAATTTTATGATTTACAGCACAGTTCACACGTCCAGTAGAATCCAATAAAATAAAAAAAAATCAAAAATGGAGGGGCTAACTTTAACCCCATAATAATAGCAATCTCTATAAAATCCAAAATAAACAAATAAAATAAAAAAAATACGGCACAACGTGGCTCACATGGGGCACAGCCCGGCACAATATTCAGTTTTTAAATTTTCAAAAATTGCGGGGCTAACTTCACGCATATCAGTTTGCATAAGTTCAGAGAATAACTACCTTGAGAAAGTAATTAATGTCAATCAATCCAATGTTGAATAAGAATTCGATCTTATTGTGCATTCCCTCTGATCAGATTTCCCGACCAAGAATTTGTATGTGAAAATAAATTGTATGCTAACCTTGTTAGTTATCATGTTCTTCACCTTAAGATGTAAATCGGATAACAAATCTGCCAATTCCGCAGTTCCAAATAACAAATCAAAATTTTGATTGGTTACTTAATTAATTTGTCGAACGAATTCATATCCGAGAGATATCTCAAAATGAAGAAACTGCACCGAGAAAGTTTCTTGAAAATTAAGAAACATGTTTCTTTGTAGAATATTTATTTAAATGTACTTTAGCTTATTTCAATATATCGTATCTTGAAACGTTTGATTCAAATACCAGTGTTTACTTCAATAAAATTTTGGATTTATTTGATATATTACGTTGAAAGGAATAAAATGTATATTTAATTTTAATCAACACATACGCACCATATCAATATTTTAGAAAACCCAAAAAATGCACTCACACTTTTTAGAACTAAAATGTTTTTAAGTTATCACAAATAAAATATACTGTAAGTATTCATTCATTGCCTAATGATGCCATAGTATGGTGAAAACGTTTGCGATATTGTATACTTACAGTGTATTTTATTTGTGATAATTTAAAAACATTTTAGTTCTAAAAAGTGAGTGTGCATTTTTTGGATTTTCTAAAATATTGATATGGTTAATATCGAGTTACACTACTTAAACCACATATCAATCGATTGTCGCAAGTTATTTAATACAAATGAGTTGTTATTTCTGTTATAGAACTAAAAAAATTTTTAATTTAAAAATGTGACTTGTTATTACATTGTTATTACAATTACAAATTAGATTCAAACAAATTATATGATAAAACAAAAATGGATATATTATATTACACTTAAAAAATTGATGGTTTTATAGTGCTACCAGCGCAGAATTCGAACAAATAAATTTTTATTTGAATTAAGCGCATATTCTTTTTTCCACACTTTCTGTATTTCAATTACTACTGTACGCTATTATTCAACGGTAACGCAACGTGATATAGTTTGGTATATTAAACACCAACGCACGCACCGCACGCGCTGCATGCACTGCAAGCAAGTTGAAGTATTTAATTTTTGTACAAGCGTTTATGTGCGTATTTAGATGCGTGCGTCGGCATTTAACATAAACGTTGTTACAGAAATTCAATGTTTGAACTTCATCCGTCTGCGTGCAGTGTATGGGGTGCGTGCGTCGGCGTTTGACATAAAACAACCTTTAAGCATTGTCTAGATTTTGACTTTTAGAGTTCAATGTTTTTTGTGGCCTTGTGGCATATTATCGTCAACAATATGGAAAGTGAAAGTGTAACCACTGATCTACAACTACATCAGTGTTCTACAGTAGTTACTGTAAACAAACAATCTTCTATCGAAACGGTGAATAATTTGCTTTATTTCATACCCACTGTTATTAGCGTCATGTCAATTAATGAGCAATTCGTGAAATTATGTACTAGGTAATTAGATAGTATTTAAAAATAAAAAATAAAAATTACATATTCTACTAAAAATTTATGTTTTATAAATTATAAAGTATTTTGTATAATATATATAGTATACTTGAGTACTTTTCAATTTGTTTAGTATAAAACATAATAAATTGTTTTAATTGAAATATGTTTTTTTATACGAAATCAGTTGAAATAAATGGTTTATTAAAATTGAATACATTAAAATTTCAGTTTGACGTGCAATTTATTAAATTCAAATTGTAATTACACCAAATATAAGTTATTTTAACGAAACAAATTTATTATTTATTTCTTTCAAAGCACAAAAATATATTTTAGTTAAAATAATGTTTTTAAATAGTTTAATAATTAATTAATTATCACCAACGAGATTAAGTTCTACTATTTAATAGATTTATTTGAATTAAAAAGTTATATTTATTGATATAAAATATATATATAGATATGGTTAATTAACGTGTTCTTTGCGTGTTTAAATCCGATTTTACGTTGTAATAACGTGGATTCGTTGAAATTTATATGTGCAGTATATGATTATTTATGCATCATGTATAAGACACATTGAATATAGTACTATATTACGACGTTCGACAACGTTTATTCAATATTTGAGCATATTGATAATACACATAATAATATCATATAAATGATTTTTATATAAAATAATAAAATAAAATTTATATTAGTTGCAATAAGTAATAAAATAAATATTTTAAGACACTTGAATTAATATACTTTAAAAAATGGTAACATTAATTACATAGATTTAAATTTATCTATTGTAATTCTTACTTGTATTTAATCAGATACGACAACGTGTAGCCAAGCTCTGAACGAGTGAGATAAATTTAAGAAGATCCTCAAGGGAAAGATTACGTGTAATGCACTTTAAAATCCTTCTAAAAAATCTGTAATTTATCAGATATAATTCAATTCACAAAAGAAATGAAACAAGGAAATTTTTAAATTAATATACAGTAGACTCCAAGTAACCGCAATGTACAGTATTTTTAGCAATAAATTCAATATGCCTTTTGTGATATCAAATGAATATTATAGCAATATAAGATTTGTCATTTTTGCATTTGATAAGATTGTTATAGAACAACAGTTCTATTTTTTAGAAGTTTTTACACTTCTACATCGGTGAAGTAAAAAGTTTCAAGTAATAGCAAAATAAAATTTTGAAAACGCATATTACAGTTTAATGTTAATATTTTATGGACTATTATAGTTATCTGCACTTAATATTTAACATCTGCACTTGGCACTATCATTTCTTTGAGCTTTCTAAGGTCTTTTCAAACGGAAGAAATGCAATCTGCATCCGTATATATAAATACGGGCCGACAAAAATATTTTGCTGATAGTTCTAGTGCAGCTTTCAGACGAAGCACGCCCGTGTCGGTACTAACAAACTTTGATGAAGATACACACATGCACGTATATTATTACACATTTTTAGATTTCTTAGTGCTTATTCACAAGCATTTCACATAAAACATAAGACGTACATAACCATAAGATAAGCATAAAACGTAATTTTTACGTAAGCCTTAAGTGTTTTCAATGAACATAAGAAATATATCAAACTGCGCATGCGCTGTTAACAAAAAATACTTATACATTTTAAATTCAAACAATTGAAAATAAAATCTGTTCAAATTAATTATTTTAACACTGGTACATTAAAAGCACCTTTGCATTATTTTTAACTATGTGGTGTAAATACCCAGCTAAATTTTGCGAATAAAATTAAATAAACAGAAATAAACTTTTAAACTTTCATTAACAAAGGTTTACGTGAATTTAATTCACTTTAAAACCAAACCCTACTAACTTAAAACACCAATTTCATTAGGTGTGACATAAAAATTACATAAAAAATACAATCATTCCAATCTTATGTACGAACGTAATCCTAATATAAGAACTACGTAAACATAAGAATAACAGCGACACATTGTGAATACTTAGGTTGATTTGCTACTAGTTCAACTTTGTATAATATGTGTTATGTACATCTTATGTCTTACGTACATTGTGAACAAGTATTTACATTCGCCTAATGGCTCGTACTTAAATCTATCCATTCAATCAGTAATATGTTCTTTTTTACTCATTGCAAGAATTACTATTAAATAGTTGTGGGGTACACATCTTTAGACATTTTATATCGGAAGACAAAATAAAATTTCAATTACTTCGTATTAAAATCAAAAAATAAACTTTTATAAATCGACAATAAGTAAGTATTAATTTTTAACATACAAACAGTATTTGGTTTTTGAAAAAGTTTCTTCACTTCGTTTTTCATAAAAATTTTAGAAAGCTGTCATAGCGATTCACTAAGTTGGTTTTTCTTATTAGTTTATTTACTAGATTTAATTTTTCGAGCAGTTGTTAAAATGTGAAGGAAATAAGAGACGGTAAAATTAAAATCAGAATTCAAATAATAAACTATAACAAATTTATTCCAAAATCGAATAATGTACAGCAGGAAGAAACGATAATGCTAAGAACGTACTCAAATTTTTATCACTAACCAAAACCTATAATCGATTCAACTAATTTTCACATCTGAATGGTGAAATAGTAGACTTAAAACTCGAGAGGTACTGGTAAATTGTGTGTCAAGTACAATAAAATGAAAATTTAAATATTTATTATCTACTTATTGGAAATATTATATTTTATTTTTAATTTTATAATATTAACGTTTTTAACTTTTACCAAAGTAATTTTCAACCAAAATTAATAATTTATTTCTAAGATTCAATACCCTAATTTTTAGTAATTTTGGTATACAATTCAAAGTAGAAGTGAGTCTAAATAGAACTTTTTTATAAAGATTTTAAATTATTTAGTTACTAATTAAGCTCAGATTAAATAAAAAAAGCTTTCGGAATTGTAAGTCGATGGCGGCGTGTGCTGCATACGTTATGTGAAACTTTCTTTGCTTGCTAATTTTTATGTGCGTTGAAGCTTTTTTTCAAATATAATCAATTAGTTTTAAATTTACCCTAAAAAGTACTTACAAACTAAGAGCACCAGTAAAATTATTAATTGAATATCTTCAATGTATTAATCCTATAATACTTGAAGTACTTTTAAATTTTTAAAATATTATTCTTTGAGTGTTCAAACGATATATACTTAAAATTGTCAAAAATATTGTAAATACATATAACTACTACAGCGTAATATATCATTTAAAAACCTAATTTTTTGTTTTACCATATAACGGCATAGATAAAGTAAGCTGAGCTTGACTTCTAGTTACATATTAAAGCAATAAAATTCAATCACCTTCATAATTCCGCTTGAAAGTTTTTTTTATATATATTTTTATAAAAGACTTGGGCTATTTAACAAATGCAATATGCACATACTCCTCAAAATAGAGAATTTGTTGTGAGGATTTCGTCCCCTTTTCTCCATTATACTCAGCCAAATAGGAAGAGCTTTAGAACGACGCAGTCTTATCATAACTACACTTTCATGCTAATCTTAGATCAGTGCGTGCCGCAATTCCCCCTGTGTCCTTTGAAAATTCCTTACTAAAGGAATAATGCACATTACAAGTGTGAGATATAGGTATATTCGGTAAATTAAAATATATTTTGTATCGTAGATGTAGTGGTGATACCTAAAACCAATAAAAATATATATCTTCTATTGGTTTTACGATATAATATAGTAAATTTAAACGTTTCGGCTTAGTTTATTAAAAATTTAAAAATATATTTTAATTTATAATACTAAATCTTCGATTTGTAACTGTGAAAGCAAGATTTACAATTCTATAATTGATTAACTGAAAATCAGGTGTAATTTTCAATAGAGATATTAAATATTATATTATGTTCAAGCTTCAAAATAAGGTTAGAAATTAATTTTTTAAGTTAAGCCCACTTGAAAGCTGAAAGCTAAAATGATGAAACCATTGAAGTGCCTATATATTATTTTGATTTAATTAACTTGCACTAAATATCTTTCAAGATAATAATAAATCACCTATTAAGTTTAATGGAATTATAATTTACGACTAATTAAGTTATTTTTTAAATTAACAATTCATTAAGATGTAATCTTACCAAGCAATCCAAAATTATCCAGGAAAAAAAACCATTTCCGATCACTAGCACAATCTACACACGCGAATTTATTCAAAAACCTCGCCGTAAAAATTTCACCTAAATAGCACCAACGACAATTTGATATTAAAATTTATTGATATGAAAATTAAATATTAATCATAATTTATGATTGTCACAGCGAATTGAGAAAGCATGATAAAATCACGTATATACCCCTATTCCTGCGACTCCACTTTCAAACAGTGTATTATCTAAAACATCGAGGAATAGTCACCCTATATCGCGCAAGCGAACAATATTCTGCCATGCGTTCTAGAGGATTAAATATTCGTCCTTTTCCTGAACTATTTACAAATTTTTAAAATTTCAAAGGAAATCTAATTTTAAATTTTTTCAATTGATTATATTTATCCAATTTAAATTTTATTTCCCCGCATTATTACGTATGGAGAGAATTAATTTCCTTCACTAAACTTTCATTAAATCGAAGCAAAAAATCTTCCTATCACATTAAATAGAAGGAGATAATTTGTAATACCAATTAAAGTCTTTCCTTTCGGAAAATACCTTGAAAAAGTTCTAAATCGAATTAAATCTTTATATTTTTATAAAGTAGATCAAAACAATATGTGTCAACATTATAAATGTAGTTATGTGCTGAAATATAGAGAGCTCATCTTATTTTGATTTATCTTTTAAAATGAAATTTTGTACTATAAGATTTTTGTACTGTGCATAATTTATAAAAAATTGTAAACAGATTAACATACATTATTTTATAGGAAACATAAAGAAAATACTTTTATGTAGCAATAATTTTCGAGTCTCGGCCAGTAATATATTCCCAAAATCAATGTATGGAAAGAACTAAACTACAACTTAGATTCCATTATGTAAGAGTATTCTTACTTAACTTGAAAAATTAATTAAATAATAAAAATAATCGTTGATTCCGTGATTTCCAACAACAAACCAAATTGTTTTCAATATATTTTCATAACGTATGAGTCATAGATTTTGTGAGAAAATTTTGTGAGAAACAAGCAATGTTTGAATAATAATAATCAATTTATAAATGCAATATTTTTGCTTAAACCTTTTAGTTTAGTAAGTGTCCTACATCACGCTCACAATCAAGCCGGAAAACGGTTTAGTTAGAAGTTGTTGGAAGTAAAGGAAATAAAAAGGACACAATATTTCGGTCTTTCTACAACAGTCGATGATGAGCAGATAGCTCGATAGCACGTAGGATTTATCGCCTGTTGTGGAAACACCGAAGCATTGTGTCTACACATACAGGAAGACTGCAGCTGCTGAGTGCAACATTGCATAATTAGGAGTTAATAACGTGTATGCGGTACTAAGGACGTCCAATAATTCCTAAATTATGCAAAAGTTAATAAAATTCTGCTTAAAGCTGGATCACAATCAAAAATGGTTATTTCACGTTATGGTAATTCTTGTATGTAAAACCGATATAAAGAATGTTAGGATTTTCGTTGTAATGATATTGTTGTTTGTTAGCGGCTGTTCAAGTTTTCATATGCAATTATTTTGAGTAAGGCTCTGAATAAATTGATTTTATACTTTTACGATTTTCTTTCAGGGATAAACTGCAAATAAATTTTGCTACACAAGATCTATAGGAATCGCAAGAATTGAAAAAAAAATTGCTGAACAAGATTTTGGTCTAAGGTTTACATGTGATTTTTATCAAGCAAAACGTACGTTTCAATTGCAAATTGATCAAAAAAAAATTGTCATCGCGATAAAAAATAGATAAAAAATAGATAAAAAATGCCTATACAATTGATGAGAGAATTGGAGAAAAAGATCAAAGAAAACGATATAAATAAGTTGTGATTCAAAATCAAGGAACATACAAGAAGACCAAGAATAAAGCGAAAATATAGCATCATATGCAAAGCTGGCGTGATACCGCTAAAGGAGAGAAGACAAGAGATACGGCTAAAATACGCTTTAAAAGTGCACCGATCTGAAATATCCAGCACATAAACTAACCATTCGTCCATTATACACAAACCTTGACCACAAATATTCAAAATTCCCTAAAACTATATTCCTGTTGGCTCAGCAAATTGCTACTGTTAATAACATCGACCTAACAAAAACAATAAAAACCTTCAACTTCATGAAAGTCCCATGTAATAACTTTGAGCTACAAAATAAAAAGGCAGAAACCCTTTCGGAAAGAAACACTTTCTGAAATTAAGAATTAAAAACAATCAAAGTGAATTTTACTTTACTGATGGATCAAATACTAAAAACTCATGCGCTGTGGCAGTAATAATATCCTTAAATTTAACACGATCAACTCGAATTACATTTGTAGAAGCAATTGAGATTCTTGAAGCAGTAAAAATTATAAACAAAAATATACCCACGAAGGTAGTAATACCTACTGACTCGCGCTCAACACTAACATCTTTAAAACAAGTCAACGATGCTGCGATCCTAATCATTCAAAATATATACAATAAGGTTAGAAAGGCAAGTGAACAACCTTTATGTGGATCCCAGGACACTGTAATATCCCAGGGAACACCCTAGTAGATCAATCAGAAGAAGATAGTATAGCAAAATACTGTAAAGCGACGCTATATCGAGAAATCAAAAGTCAATGGCAGCAAAAACAAACAAACGAACGGAGAGACATAAAAGATATACAGGTATAATATGCATCTGATCAACAGCGCATCAACCCAATCGACGGTTTGAGGTAGCTCTGACCAGATCGCGAATAAGTCACGCAAAAATCTCATACGAATACATCCTCAAGAAAACAACCTGAATGCTCCTGGTATAACGAAGAGTTGACGATTGACTACATCTTTGTATGTAGTGTGCCGGGATGGGACGTTTCGGCGCAGCCGATTCGGCGCAGCCGGTTCGGCGCAAAGACGTTTCGGCGCGAAGACGTTTCGGCGCGAATACGTTTCGGCGCGAAGACGTTTCGGCGCGAAGACGTTTCGGCGCGAGCCGATTCGGCGCAATCCAGTTCGGCGCGAGCCGATTCGGCGCGAAGACTTTTCGGCGCGAGAATAAAATATTTTAAAATTTTTGATCTACTTTAAATTGATACATTAATAGATAAGTAATATAAATAATAAATATATTAAAACTATAATATACATGTATAGAAAGTAAGTTAATGTAACTACTGTGTTACCAATTCTTTTTATTTAATTTTATTGGCTTTCGAGTTATGAATTAAAGTAAGTAAAAAAATATTTAAAAAATCAAGATTTTTCTTTTGATTATTTTGGAAACCTCGTATCTTTTAAACGACACATTTTACAAAGGATTACAGTTTAAAATTCCTCGGTTGGTACCGTTTAAGAATTAAATACATTATATCGTTGATTGATAAATAGTAAAGATACACAATGCAATAGGAAATTGTTGCTTATCCTCCCATATCAGGTATTTCAACACCCCACTGCCTCTTAGCCAACAAACTCAGTGGTGAGGGTGGTGAGCAAGTGCCGCCACCAACAGTATTATAATTATAAGATTATACTGTATAATGATTATAATTAATACTACTAATTTAGTTATTTGGAATTTAATGAAATTATTACATTTTTTATCTTTTTATTGTACTATACAAGCTTGTTAATTTAAGTTATATTATCTAATATTGTTTATAATAATTGTACCTAACACTGTATTAAGTAAATAATTTGTTGTAAAGGTGTTTTGTTATATTATAATATAATCGACTATATGTGAGAATTTTCGTATAATTACGAAATGAATCCTTAACATTTTTTTATTTTTTATACATGTGTATTAATTTTAATAAATTCATTATATATATATTATTTATCTATTAATGTTTAAATTTTTCCACATTATTTTTCTTTTTAAAATATTTTATTCTCGCGCCGAAAAGTCTTTGCGCCGAATCGGCTCGCGCCGAACCGTCTTTGCGCCGAACCGTCTTCGCGCCGAAACGTCTTCGCGCCGAACCGTCTTCGCGCCGAAACGTCTTCGCGCCGAAACGTCTTCGCGCCGAAACGTCTTCGCGCCGAAACGTCTTCGCGCCGAAACGTCTTCGCGCCGAACCGGCTGCGCCGAAACGTCGTAGACCGGTAGTGTGCAGTAGGTATGAAGAAGCACGAAAGAATTTCCACCTCGGCAACTCAAGAAGAGAAGCCCTAGCCGATAATAGGGACAGTGTCGAAGACCTCGATATATTTCTTTATCAAACAGGTCTATAATAACGCAAATCTCGAGTATTTCATTTGTGTTTTTGTAATTAGTAATTTAATGTAATAACAAGCAAATTTAATAAGATCTTCCATTTACCAGTGCTATGATTTTGCAATTAAGTACTAACTTACATAAATTTAAAAACAAAATTATTTAGTCAAATATCTCACATTCCCAATCATAAAAAGGCACTAGCTAGCTGACGTAATTGAAATACTTACGGGACTATGTAGTTCGTTAACTATTACTTGCTGGTGCATAAATCGTACATTGAAACCTATTTGCCAGTTGGTTAGAGAAAACATAAATTATTTGTATTTAAACGTATTTTTGCATCTATACAAAGGAATACAAAAAATGTTGTGTTGCTATAATTTACTAAAAAAAACCTTGTTAGGTGTAGACATAATTAAATTTAGATACAAATGAAATTATCAACTTGGATAGTTGCGTACAATAATTCACAGACTAAGAAATTCCACTACACTTTATTAATAAAAGTTCATTATGATGCTTCAGATATTTTTAATACTTATACAAGTAGAAGTAGGTAGGTATTTTATATTAAATTAGAAAATCTCGAAAAGCCTCGTGGGAAATTTTTCAGTTATCTAACAATTCCGTTCACCCTATATGCTATAAATCTCAAATGAAATTTTTAGTTTCTTGGTTGTTTTCTGAAACAAATAATACAACTATTTTATAAAAAAAACCAAGATGACAACTTTTTTATTGTTCTTATATTTCAAGTTGACAGTTTAAATTTTTAACTTTGTATTTACCACATCTACATTTTCTCACAAGCAAACATTGGAATTACATTTAGAATATTTTTTTACTGAAAATATTATAACGTACTAGCTACCTGCACAAAAATTTACAGTTTTGGTTTTGCCGAAAGTCACTTGGTAAAAATTTGTCATCACTTTTCTTTTCAAAAATTAAAAACGCTTTTATTTGTTTTTTTGTTTCTTTTTTAATTTAATTGATTTACAGATTTGTAATAATTATGTTTATTCATTACAAATTTATTTATTTGCAAATCAATTAATAGAACCTCTGTTTTAATTAAAAATTAAAGGATTAAAAAGGATTAAAGAATAAGTTAAAAATTAAATAAAATTTTTTATAATATGTCATCAGGCGATTAGTCGAGTGACATATCACTTTCGCCCTCTCGGGTGTTGTCACACTTATGTAAAGCAAATGCTTTCACAAAGAAATACAATTTTAGTGGTATTCATTTACCTATCTGTTTGTATTCAGTTCTTGTCTGCAGAACAATTATTATATACATACCACCAAAACCACTGAAGTTCACTTGCACATTCACACATTATCTGAAATATGTATGTTTGCTAAGTAAGTCTGCTAGTTCCGATCTGCCGATAATCGGTTTGTCAGTTGTCTTGGTGGTCTGCATGTAATAGATCTGCAAACTGATAGGTAAATAGATATTTTAAGTTTAATAACAATTGAATGGCATACAGTCAAGTTTTTTGACGTTTCTAGAAAATAATATAGGATTGATAGACGAATAGAAAGGGTACTTTAGCACTCTAGCACTCATTTTTTTTATTTGAAACATTCAAGTTTACGAAAAGTGACGCTTTAACTTGTTAATTATTGATTGAAAAAATGCGTTGTTTTTTTAAAGTTAAGTTCACATAATATTGTAATTGCTGTTCTATTGTGACTAATATTTATATTGTATTGTAGCTTTTCCATTACATAACAAATAAATCATTTTTGCATGTCTAGAGCGGTATAGAACATTTCGCCGTCGACATTTTGCCGTCGACTTGAAGATTAAAAGAGACTGTCAATAATTTTATAATTGATTTGCAATATATATTTTAAATAAGAACAGCTATTTTATTAACAATAATTTTAAAAAATATGAGAAATCTAGTAATGGAAAAAATTCTATATAAACTACCATTAAGAAGACCATTATAGCCCCTGTGACTTTTACCCCTGGGGTGCTTCGTATCTAGAAATAATATACTATTTGAATAATTAAAGCTTATTAAAGATTTCAATTAATTTATCTACCCATAGTGATTGTACCCAAAGTGATTGATTAAAGGGAGCAGTAGTGCCGTAACAACTTTGCTAGAAGCCCGTGTTTATATTTGGCATTGGGCTACGGGGGCCCTTAAGTTAAAATAATACTTAATAGCAGGGAAGCACCCCTAGATGTATGTAATATTAATACAATATAGGTAGTATAAGCAGTTGGGGGGGCTCTTTTCGTGAATAGTTGGTTCCGAAGAATCGTATTTTTTTTTACGGTAACAACCCATTGTTACATCGCTGTTTTATTATTACGCCAATATCTTATTAAGATATTGTAAACAAAGTTAGATATTGCAAACATATATCTTTATTTTTTGTAAACCCTGTTATTAGCCTTTTAATAAGTCCGGTAGCGGACCTCCGAGCGTCCGTGAAGGGCTGAAAACCCCGAGCAGCGTAGGCCAACAGCTCCTAAAATGGACCTGTTCACGCAAGAACAGGTCCGATGTTTTCTTTTTCAAAGAAAACTTGTATGATCTTACCCTTTCTTGCTTTACTAACCCTTTATTGTTCGTAAATAGTGTTTTGTTAGTGTTAAATATCTTATTGTGTTTAAGAAATAAAATAATTCACAAATAAATGTAAAAGTAATCGACAAAGCTGGGATGAAAATAAAAAGGAGTCGGTATTCGCATTTGTCAGGAAAGAGACTGGATTAAATGCAACAGAGAGCATTCACAACGTTCCGGTTGCCACACTGTTCGAGAGACCGAAGAAATCTACGAAACCCCAATGGAAAGCCTGATGACATTATGAATAGCCTACATTTAAAAATAATTTTTTTATATAATTTATATATTTAGAAATATTTATAGGTACCTAAGTACCTTATACCCAATAAAAAATATTTTAAATCAATTCACTCACTACACCTCAATAGTGCTTGTGGTTTTAATTTGACACTTAGTTTTTATTAAAATTCATGAAAATCATAATATCTATCGTTTTGCTTAAAGTTTGATTTTAGAGAAAATCACACGGCGTAAAACGGTAAATACTTGTGTTTATAGAAATCTAAAGCAAAATCTTAAGAAAATCCTATAATGTAAAAACAATTTTATGAAAAACAACAATTTTTCGAATATTAGCTTAAAAAAGATGGAAAAGAAAGTCTGAGTTTTTCAATTTTTTTGTAGTTATAGGTTGATAATAGAAAAAAATTTCAGCAAAATTGTATCATTGTTTACTACCCCGTTCTCGAAAAATTAATAATTAGCTATAACCGATACAGAGTTGTTATAATATTCAAATTTCAAAAAATTATATAGATATCGATGTTAAAATTTCAAAAATTTAAAACTTGTTGGTATTATAAATATCATAATATATCGTCCCCTTAGTACTATGTTTATAAAATAAAAATATCCAGTTACTAAATGTAGAATAGTCATATATCCCTTTAATGAAGTTAAACTTTAAACTCGATTTACTTCTATATCAGTAATTTCAAGTTACCCAGTTGTAGTACTAAGGGGACGATATTATATATGGGGCATTCCACGCCAAATCGACCACTTTTGAACCCGACCCCTTTCGATTTGGCCGAAACTTTTTTCTCGTTTTCTACCCCACTAAATATATTTCTCAGAATTTTTTCAACCTTTTTCACCCAACCCAACAAAAGTTATGAATTTTTCAAAAATTTGGCTATTTATATTTGGCTATTTTTTCAAATACCCATAACTTTTTCAAAAATTGACTAAATCCAACGTTCTTTTTTTTAAATTTTTCAGTTTTGAATGTACTATTCAGATAAAAATATGAAAAAATTTTTCGATGTGAGGTTCCATAAAATTTTTCAGTTTTTTGAGAAAAATCATCAATTTTTAAAATTCCGACACTTTTAATTTTTGATTTTTTTTTTTTTCTAAAAAAAACTTCAACTTATTCTGCAGTTAATGCCGCTAAACCCAGAGTGGGCCGACTCTGCTTTCTATTTTTTTTTCAATTGAAAATTTTTTTTGTTTATTTTACCACAATCTAACTTTCTTTTTATAATAAATAAAATTTAAATAAATATAATATCTTAAATTTTTTTTACTTTATTCGTAATCTTAACTAATGATTTATAATTGAAAATAATTTTTTATTTCTTATTACAGATCTTTACGTTTCTGAACACGGTGATTTCGAAAATGAAAAAAAAAATTTGAAATTTTTTGTCGATTACCTTACCTCCAAAAAAAATTTTCTTTTTTTGATTGGAGGTAAAAAATTCAATATTCGTAATTTCAGTAAAATAAACCGATTTAAAAGAAATAAAACCTTTCTACGTGCATTTCTATAACATTGCTTATCGTTTATTGCACTTAAAAAATATCTTACTAATTACTACACACCTAAGGACAATATTCGTAAAATTCAAATTAAGTCTACTTTCTTGTCTCCGATTGTATCTTCCATACATCCTTAATATGTGCCAGTACATCTTTTAACTCACCACACTTTTCACGTATATTACATGAGACACACACATTTATGCATGCTTCTGCTCACAATTAGCTTTGAAGTTGCAAATGAGCATAGAAGTTTTTAAATACATACTTTGTTCATGCAATGGCTATTCAGTATTAGATGGCATCTGATGAATTTATTTTTTTATTTTTTCTCTTAAATAGTTGCTTCGACCTTGTCTGTTGGGCCTTATACTTTCAGTTATCTCATATTCTTCAATCCCACGAATTAAACTTTTTCCTATAGACTATTGGAAACTTGGGCGTCCATAAGATCTTTTTCAGGGAGGGGCAAAATCAAACAAAAATATTATAAAAAAAATTAAACACGAAAATTTTTTAATTTTCTTTATTTGCAGAAAAAACAAATTTCAAATTATATGGTTCTTTCGCGAACTCAGTAATAACTTTCTCCGCGAAATTAAAATTTTTTTTTTTTTTATATTTCAATTAATATTTACAATCTGTTTATACAAGCAATAAGTAAATCATTTGGCTTTAAAATAACACGTTGAGAACATTCCAGTGAATGCACTCATTTTAAGTTTTCAAAGTTGTTAACATAAATGCAATAATCTACGTAATACGTATACGCACTAGCAGTTAGTTGAATCGAGAAGTCAGGTCCGATGGTTTAAAGCGTTTCAGTCTTCGAATCTCACGTGAATCATCAAGCAAGTCCACTGCCAATTCGTTCGGATGCATTTTTAATCGATCTTTATATTTTACGAAATAATTCTTAATTTCGCTATGTACTGAAGGAATTTTTAGGTCTTGATGGATTGTATCATTTGGCACATACCACGGAGCTTGTACAATTGTTCGAAGTGTCTTATTTTGGAATCTTTGTAGTATTTCGACGTTTGAAGTGCTCGCAGTTCCCCAAAGCTGGATTCCATCGGTCTACGACGTTTCGGCGCAGCCGGTTCGGCGCGAAGACGTTTCGGCGCGAAGACGGTTCGGCGCGAGCCGATTCGGCGCAAAGACTTTTCGGCGCGAGAATAAAATATTTTAAAAAGAAATAAAAAGAAAAATAATGTGGAAAAATTTAAACATTAATAGATAAATAATATATTGCTGTGATACGCTACAAATAAGTTACGATGGTCTCCTAAAATTGCCCGGCGCCAGTTATCATTTATTGATAACAATAATAATAAAAAAAAAATTAAACTATAGCAGACCTACCTATCTTTTATCATGTACACGCCACTGAACATATTATCATTAGTAAGATAGCAACGACCATTATTCGTATCATTCGTCAGATTGCGTCAGATGTACCTGTGCAAATTTGGTAACAGTCTTAAAAACTTTTCTTTCATAAATTATAAACGTTGTGCTGTGAAGTGAATTGAAATACTATAAATTTCTGTCATCTGGTTTAATTGCATATCACACGTAAGTACAATTTTCTTACAATTAAACAAAAACATAAACCTAACCCCACATATTTTTAAAACTTAAATTAAAAAAACAGTTTTACCTAAAAAAAAACACAACATTTTTACAATCAAATAGTTTTATCTACCTTTTATATTCTTCTATGTAATCCTTTCTACACAACACAACCTAATCACTTAAATTTCAGGACGGTATTATCACATAACCAACAGGTAAGTTTGCACGTAATCCTCTTGAAATTATAGTTGACTATATCTTCTAACGTCTTCTTTGAAGAATTGTTGGTTGTTGAAAGTAAATTTTCATCGTAAATAATTTTTGTAATTATTTTATATAAATTGCCATTGCTCGACAATTAAAATTGCATTACATGAATAATTAAATTAATTTTTAATTATCAAAAAAAAAACACCGAAAAATTTATTTTCAAAATTTTTCTATCACCGAAAATACTTTATTAAAATTTGCCATTTTGTCGGACAGAAGCTATCGCAGCAATTAGTCCAAAAATTGGAAACGAACTCTCTTATTTTTACCAACGCACCTCCTTTTATACGGAATCGGAACCAAATTATTCATTTTATGGCTGATTGACCAATGTCCATCGATAATGCCATTTACCAATAAAAATCCACTAAATTAAAATTTAGGGTGGTGGATGATCTTCGCATCGACCAATAATAATTCGCGGTTCCATAGGATGCCAAATTTTGCGTTGCTGTACTAACTAAAGTACTTAATTTAACTTGGTGTAACCACCAACACAATTTTCTTGAGATTAAAAGTTATCTAAAGTCATTAACTTTTAATCCTTCATCTTTTTGGTATAAATTTTCCTATCCTAAATGTTTCCGGTCGGACTCCAGCTTCAATTAAAAAGTCCAATTTGTCTAGATCCGTCCACATTCTCGGATGGAATCTCTTCTTATACTCTTTAATTTTCATCATCGGATCTTCAAATTGTCCTAAATTAAAGAGAATTTCCTGCTCTTTCCGATGATGTTTTTCATTTCTCAATAGACTCTTCTTTCATAAGTCCAGACGACTTTTTGTAAAATTTCAATGCAACGGTTTCTTTTTTACATGCATTTGCACCACAAAAATCCTAATTTTTCACAAACCCGTGAACACTCGCGAACCTAATCGTCTTTCGTCGCACCTTATAATATTTTGGTCAAAATAATCGTCCCAAAATGTAACCACTTAAATCTATTCTTAACCTAACAATAATAAACACAAATTTTATACAATTTTCGATTTTTTTATATTTTTTATATATTTTTTATTTTTTATATGGTGGAAACAATCCAACTTTGCAATATTGGAATGTCCAGATTGAGTTTAACCATAACAAAACTTGCAATGCCAGACCAAACGTAGCTGAATGTTCTCCGATAACAAATATCTGGTACGTTGCCTAAATTTACTTTATAAATTAATAAACATTTTAATTTCAGTTGAATCTCCCCCAATGAAGACTTGGAAAGAAATTTGCTAACAATAATTCTAAGATGATTTCTCTATTTAACCCAATGGTTTCGACCAAAGTCGTTGTACATGAATTTTACCCGAACTATGGATAATTCAAGATTTTAGTGTTATGGGCAAGAATAAACATAGCAATATATAATAAATTTATTAAAATTAATACACATGTATAAAAAATAAAAAAATTATAAGGATTCATTTCGTAATTATACGATAATCCTCGCATATAGTCGATTATATTATAATATAATAAAACACCTTCACAACAAATTATTTACTTAATACAGTGTTAGGTACAATTATTATAAACAATATTAGATAATATAATTTAAATTAACAAGTTTGTATAGTACAATAAAAAAATTAAAAATGTAATAATTTCATTAAATTCCAAATAACTAAATTAGTATTAATTATAATCATTATACAGTATAATCTTATAATTATAATACTGTTGGTGGCGGCACTTGCTCACCACCCTCACCACTGAGTTTGTTGGCTAAGAGGCAGTGGGGTGTTGAAATACCTGATATGGGAGGATAAGCAACAATTTCCTATTGCATTGTGTATCTTTACTATTTATCAATCAACGATATAATGTATTTAATTCTTAAACGGTACCAACCGAGGAATTTTAAACTGTAATCCTTTGTAAAATGTGTCGTTTAAAAGATACGAGGTTTTCAAAATAATCAAAAGAAAAATCTTGATTTTTTAAATATTTTTTTACTTACTTTAATTCATAACTCGAAAGCCAATAAAATTAAATAAAAAGAATTGGTAACACAGTAGTTACATTAACTTATTTTCTATACATGTATAGTTTTAATATATTTATTATTTATATTACTTATCTATTAATGTATCAATTTAAAGTAGATCAAAAATTTTAAAATATTTTATTCTCGCGCCGAAAAGTCTTCGCGCCGAATCGGCTCGCGCCGAAACGTCCCATCCCGGGATTCCATATGTCCAGATCGGTTTAAGTATTGTTTTATAAATTAGTAGTTTGCTCTCTAAACTTACTTGTGAATTTTTACCTATTAACCAATACAGTTGTCTAAATTTTATTCCAAGCTGCTTCCTTTTATTAAATATATGTTTACGCCATGTGAGTCTTCTGTCTATGTGTAAGCCCAGTTATTTTGCTTCTTCAGCATGAGGTAGAATGCAACCATTTAAAGTTACAGGTGGGCAATAATCTCTTCTCATGGTAAATGTAACTTGCGAAGATTTTGATTCATTAGCTCTTATTCTCCACACTTTGAGCCACCTTTGGATTCTATCTAAGTGTTTTTGTAAGTTTGTTGAGGCGACCTTCGGATTAGTATGTGATGCAAGCACAGCGGTGTCATCAGCAAAAGTTGCTACCATTGTTGATTTAGTTGTTGGCAGATCCGCAGTGTACATCAAGTACAAAATCGGACCCAGGACACTGCCCTGCGGCACACCTGACTGGATTGGATACATTTCGGAATATTCTTCACCATATTTAACTAAAAAGTGTCTGTTAGTCAAGTAAGATTTTAATACCTGATAATAATTGTGCGGTAAGTTCTTTAATTTGTAGAATAGACCTTCATGCCACACCTTGTCAAATGCTTGGCTTATGTCTAGAAATGCCGCAGAACAGCATCTCTTATGTTCCAGATCGTTGCTAATTTGCTTTATAATTCTGTGGACCTGCTCTACCGTGCCGTGATGGCTTCTAAACCCGAATTGATGGTTAGGAATGAGAGAATCTTTCTCCAATATTGGTTTTAGGCGTTTTAGAAAAAGTTTTTCGAAAATCTTTCCTAGCACTGGTAACAGACTTATTGGTCTATAGGACGTTACTTCTTCCGGTTTCTTTCCTGGTTTTTGTATTAGGATAATTTGTGCAACTTTCCATAAGAGCGGGAAGTGTTTTAATCTTAATATTGCATTGTAGATGTACGTAAGCAATCTTAGGCACTTGGGAGTTATTTCTTGTAAAACCCTACCTGTAATCAGGTCAAAGCCGGGTGCTTTTTTGGGATTAATTTCGCGTAGGATTGTTTGTTTAACATCTTGTGGTTTAAAACTCTTTATTGGCAAATCCATCTGAAAGGATGCATCAAGATATTTATAGATGTCATTATCCTCTAGTGTCGATGTTGATGGGAATGGTTTGAAAACATTAGAAAGGTGCTTGGCAAATGCATGAGCCTTTTCCTTGTCGCTTCTAGCCCACTTACCCCTATCATCTCTGACTGGAGGTATTGTCTCTTGTGGGTGCTTGAGTTTTCTTGTGGCTTTCCATAGCGAGTGGTCAGTTGCCTTAGTAGCTGTTAGATTGCTAAGATAGTCCTGAACAGACGGTTTTTGAGTTGTGACAAGATGATTTTAAGTTGTTTAGCAGCTTTGTTATATTTTGCTTTGCTCTCGGGTGTTCTTAAGGTTTGCCATTGTTTTCGAAGTTTTCGTTTTTCGGAAATTTTTTGTTTAACTGATGCGGGGCACGATTCTTCAATGTGAGATATATTTCGATCAGGTGTACTTTGCCATGCTGCATTTTGAATTGCCGTAGTTAAGTTTTCCACTGCAATGTCAAACTCTTCTTCTGTTCTCAGGGGGACATTTAAATTAATTTGCTCGTCCAATTTTCTTTTAAATAATTCCCAATCAGTTTTTTACTAAATAATGTTGGTTGTTTTTGTTTGTAAATGATTTGGGAGTGAATTGTTAGTATAACAGGTCAGATCGGAACTGAGATCCAATGTTGATTCCACTTTGAGTTGTTTCATATTTATATCTTTTAGCACGTAGAAGTCGATTGTGTCAGGTGTTTTAGTTTGATCGCTTGGCCAGTATGTGGGTTGTCCCGATGATAGACTTTCCATACCATTAGACGTTATTGTTGCAAGCAGTTCTCTTCCTTTGGTCGTTATTCGTCTTGAGCCCCAGTGCGTATGCTTGGCATTGAAGTCACCACCAACAATGAATCTGTTTCCAAGCGTGCCAAAGAAGTGTCCATAGTGTTTTTCTTTGTTGTTATGTTTAGGTGGGCAGTAGATTGCTGAGACCACCAAGTTGCCCTTTCCATTCTCAACTGCTACACTAGTAGCTTGAAGATAATCGTGTTGATATTTCTCGAGTTCATAATGTTTGATGCTTTTTCTGATAATTACTGCCGTGCCACCGTGTGCTTTGCCATCTGGGTGTTGGGTATTGTATATTACAAATTTGGGAATTTTTAAATAGCTTTTTGTTGTAAGATGTGATTCTGAGATTAGCATTATGTTTATTTTGTGGGATTCCAGGAATAGTTGAAGTTCTTGTGCATGTTGGCACAAGCCATTGGCGTTCCATATTGCAATTTTAATTAGTTCGACCACTACATCATTTTATTGACCAGTGTTGTTAGCAGATTAAGCATTGTGGTCATTTGCTCCGTGAGTTTTTTCATCATGATCTTCAGCTCTTCAAAATCATCGCTTGATTGTTTCATTGATATGGCTTGATTGAATTGACTGGAATAATTATTAGGTAATTGATTGCATGTAGGCTGACTTACTTGTTGTGCGTATGAAGTGCCTGGCTGTACCATTTGTGATTGTGTTATCGGATGTTGAGCATCGGTTTGATTTACTCTCAGATTGTTTCTTTCCCTCAGTTTTGGATACAGTCGTTGTTGAAGTTGTTTGTGTATAATGCATCCTCTATAGTTCGCAGGATGACCCTCTCCACAATTGGCACATCTCACCTAATTAATTAAAATTATATTTAAAAATTTAAGGCAAAAGCCAGGAGGGCAGCTGCCCCCTTGAAGTTTAATTTTTAAGCTTGGTTTGAAATTTCTTTGTAAGGCGAATGTGTAGTAGACTTTGTAGTGCGAAAGAGAAAATCTCTAACAAAACACCTCCGTCGCACCTCCAACACCTTTGTCCTGGGGTCACAATGGGGTCCTAGGGTCAAATCTGTGGATTTTCTCTCTTATTAAAGTTAAACAGTTAAAATTATACTGACAAAATACGGCTCTGCAACAACAAACTGTATTTTTACCTAATCAAACATATAAAAAAAATTATAAAAATTAATTTTCCTTCTACGTAACAATTCCAAATTAACACATATTACTTGAAAGAAGTAAAAAAAATTTAATAAAAATGTTCTTATTTGAGTATAAAAATATCATAAAAGTGTACCTCTCGCTACCGTCGTGCGGAATCAACGTAGCATATATACGACTGATTTAGTAAGTATAATATGCAGCATAGATAAAGTAGGAGAGATGGTTTAATCGCATAGGCAAACCCTTCAACAGCAACATGCGCGACTCGAACAGTGGTTCTGTGAACTATTTAGCAAAATTTTTAAAGGATTCTACAAATTTAGTTCTTAAAACTGCGTACGGCGTTGCTTCTTGAAGATTTGTGTTCCGAGTTGGCGCATTCAATTACTTTTTGACATTGTTAAATTAATGGCCGCGTAGTTTTAAGGTGTTTCAATTATTTAATAATTATAAGTAATAGTTAAAAAATAATTATTATACAGGTAAGTATAAAAGTAACTTTTATATTGCTTAACTTTCTGTTTTAATTTAAATTTGGCCAAGTCTAATAACTGCATTGTTTCTGGTTGTTCAAACTTTTTTAAAGGGAAAACGTCCGTTAAAAATTTGTTTAAATTTCCGAAAAACATTATTTACCGTTTTAAATGGTTAGATGCCATAAATGAGGCAAGTGGTATTTCTAAAGATTACATTAATAACCTTTTCATTACATTAATAATTTTGATTTTACATCTTATCAAGATCATTTTGAGGATATTTGCTTGAAAACAATTTCACAATCAACTTGAATATAAAAATACCTAAAAATAACTAAAAATATTAATGTAGATATTAGACGAAGCCATATTTCTTCTAATAGTAGTACTAGTGCAAAAAAACTACGAATTTTAAAGCATTGCTAACATCTTTTTGTTTTTATTTCATGCTATCGATGATCTGCGCAATGTTGAAGGGGATGAAGTTACCATTTTTGCAATATTATCGAGTATCGAGGATCTTTTAGGCTTAACGATAGCAAAACAGACAGCAACTGGTTCACAAATGGCCTTGTAAATCTTGGTTAAATCTAATAAATTTGTTTTATTTATATTTGCTGATGTATTTTTGATTTACCCTATTTTTATTGCATAAAGATAATTTTGACTTGATTGATTTTTAAAAATTGGGCTTGAGAATTTTCCTTTTCGGATTAAAATGTAAATTTACTTTTAATTCAAATTGGTTAAAATTTTCAAACTTAATTTTTTTTAAACTAATCAAGTTTTATTCTACATTTCTCTCCAAGTGCATAAATGCAGTAATTTGAATTGCCCGCTAAATTTTTTAAAAAATTTTTAGTTCGATGAACTCTCCCGTAGGTCGCTGTAGTCGCAGTTTTGTTTCTCTTTCTTTATCATTGATTGATACATCTCTAAGTGTTTTATCTATGATATGCAGGGTCAGTCAAGTCGCGAGTGAACAGTCGATGTGATCACACGTATTTTTAGCGCTCCTCATTTTCACTACAAAAATGCCAAAAAACCGGCCTCTTTCGAGGCCACCACCACCAACACCGGCCGAGACTACCCTCTCGAACACCGCCGCATACGTAGTGGACGAAATGAGTGAAATACAATCCAGTAGAATCTACGATGAAGTTACTGAGGCAACCCAAATCTACGAGAGTACAGCATGCACTCTACCCCATGCCATCATGGACATTTGGAACATCCTCATCATCGACGCCGTAGATCACGATAATAGCACCAACTTACTGGGAAAGCGGATCCAGAAATTTAATGAAAATATCCGCAAAACAGCATCCAAACCAAAGGACGCAGCACAAGCGCGCATCACCAAATCCCAACTAATAGCGAACCAAAGAAATCACGCCCAAGCTGCTGGCAAACTCCAAGAGCGACTACGCTTACTAACCCAGCTCCAAGCCTAACACGCAGCGCAGCTGCAATCTTTGAGTAGTACTCCTATTATAACAAACACAAAGGGTCAAAAACGAACCCGCCGCACCAGCATCGAGTCCATCCCTTCTTCAGCCACTTCAATCGAAGACGGCCCCCCTAAGACCAAACTTAGGGCAGAAAAAGAAAGAAAAAGAAAAACCGACCACCCTGGTACCAGAGGAGTTCAACCTGATGCACAGGACCCGGACGACTTCGACGAAGTAAACTCGGCTCCCCTTCGGAACTGGACGGTGCCTCACGGATGGAGGACGAAATCGAAATTCGACACCATCGAAACCCACCAAGAGGAACACCCCCCGGAAATGAGCAACCATTCAAGGATGGAGGAAGAAATCGAGGCGGCGGACGCCGCGCCGAACGAAAACCGAGGAAATCCCGGTCAACCTGTCCATACCGCCAATCGTTGTTAACAAAAGGCACTGGATCAAAATCAACCAGTTGATCAAATCCAACCAGATCAAGTTTGACCGCATCGACAACGAAGCCAGGTTCATATACCCTTCCACCGTATACGAACAACGGAGGCTTCAACGCTCCCGTGGCGAAACTACCTCCAACCCGCAACATTCCCCTGAGGGCGATCATCAGGGGCCGCCCAGCCAGCTGCCATCAAAGACCACCTGAAGGACAAAGAAATTCCAACACTCAAGGTACAGCAAATGAGGCACGGAAGAGACCGCCGTCCAATGCCCCTCTATCTTGTCACCATCGACAAAACGGAGCAAGGACGCAGAATGTGGCAAGATCGCAACCGAACCCGCAAAATGTACAATTGCGGGGGAGGACACCCGGCAAATTTCAGAGGCTGCGACACGTTCATCCAGAACGCCATCCCCGCACCACAGCGGAACACGCAGCCAAACAATGCATCGAAACCACCGCACACAGCAAACCGGGGCACCGTAACCGTACCCAAGCCGATGCAACGGGCCCAGCACAAGATCGCTCCGTCGACACAACGGCCACGCCCACAACGCAATACTCGAGTGGAAACTACACCGAACGAAGCCACGCCCATTCGACCGAAAAGCAAAGCGAACCGCAGAACCATCAAATATGCCATCAATAATGGCAGTTTTCACCCGAGTATTGTCCGACAACAATATCGATGTCGCAGTGATCGCGGAGATCACAAAACAAGTGGCGTTAATCACAACTAACGCCACCGCCACAACCAGATTAAGTATTTTATTTATATACAAATAAATTACAAAAATTAAAAATAATTAATATACCAACCGGCAAATTGGCCGGTTCTATAAATTTCAAAAGGTTTTGGTTCACTCTGTATTTTTCAATTTTAATTGGTAAGGGCCTTTCACCCTTTCGTCAAATTAATGATTTTGGATGGTCTATTTAATTGTATTGTTTCGTCCAATGGCTTTTCCTGTATTTAATTACCTCGGTATTAATGATTTCTACTTGTTCAATTTTTCCTTGTTGTATGTTTTGTCCAAAATTTTTGTTGCCCGGTTTATTGTGTTTCTAATTGTTTTTAATGTTCTATTTCCATGTTGATATAGCTCTTACGCTATTCGGTATACTGGACATTTTCCAGTTTTCGCTAAGATTCGCGTCTATAGCTACTCACCTTGAATGTCCAGTCTTCCCGTTTTAGTGCCGTCCCTTGTTTTTGGTGACCCTGTATTTCATGAGTACAGGGCCGTACTGAAAATTCAAATTAATGTAATAAACAAATTTTGGTTAAGCATCTTATTGCCTGGGTGGAAAGGCCTGCTATAACCGAAGATTCCCTGTGGTTTTGCCCGTAAGCAGGAGATCCCGAAGCTTGGGATTCCTTGAGTTGCTTCACAACCGCCACAACCAACTCAGGAAATTAGGCCCACTTTTTCCTAATGACGTCCACTTCTTCCGAAGCCAAACCACTCAAATTCGAATTAAAGTTTACGAAAATCCACGCCAACAACATCAGGCCGCGCTACAACCCCTCATGCTTTCGTTAGATCGAACATGAGGGGATAACATCACCAACAATGCACGTTCGACCACCAGGGTCACATAAGACCAACACGATTCGCCTTCGCGGCGCAACCGAGTAAGGTGTCCACCGACACCAACTCAAATACCACCTAACCATGAAGCCTACCATTGCAATGAAGGAGATATGGGGTTTACCCCGGCGCTCCGTAAGTCAAAGAAGATTAAAGATTAAAGAGTATAATATGTTCTATTAAGCCTAATCTTCGGGGTTACTAACAGAGTTCTTGTAGCTCACTTATACCCTGTGGAAGGTCCCCGGATCTGTGGTAGAAAGTACCACTGGATGTTTCCAGAAAGTCACCGGTAGTGCCATTGTAGGGTAGGATTCGACCTGTGCATGGCATATCGGTGTCGTTGGTCAAATCACAGTAATATTAGGGTTACGTGGAGTAATTACTCAACGGGGCCTACTCTAATAGATCTTTTTGTTAAAATTTGGTTTTAATTTTTTCGCATTACATTTCGGATTTGTCTAAATCGGCGACGGTTAACTCGTCGACGGTCAACTCGGCGATCACTCAACTTGCCGATGATTCCAAAAAATAAACAATAATTTTTCTAAAAAAAATCAAATTACGGTCTAAAAGTAACGCCCCGCCCTTCTAATTAATTTAAGGCGATGGTTAAAAGAAAGGGTTAACCACAGCAGTGGAGTGGCGCCCATAGGATACATTTTAGGTGGGAGTGGGAATAAAAATGTTTTTAAAATGCTAAATAAAATTTAGTGTTAATTAATTTAAAATTAATTTAGTTAAAGTTAAAGATAATTAAATTTAAAAACAAAAAAGTTAATTACTCAGCGGAGTAATTCTCTAATTAAAGTGACTATAATTTTCGTAATCAAAAAGAGTACAATTAGCAGGCTTGAATGTTTCGCGCCGTAGGAGCGATGGGTCCCCCCAATGCGCCGCAAGCGAAAATTTACATTTTAAGGTCAACAGGGTTTTAAGAAAAACTAAGAAAACTTAATTTTTTTTTATCACGTTGATGATTATTATCAGCGTCGGCGTAAGCACTTTTAAATTTTTCTCAGTAGGTACATTTATTTTTAGATTTTCTTAAATTTATTTCTTAAAACTGTGTATAATTTATTGTATATATTTACAAATTATTGGATTTTATAATAAAACAAATAGTAAAAAACGGAGTAATTATAAAATTTAAATTGTTATTTTAATACCGTCGCATCCAATTGCATCCAAAGATGCAATTCCGCTGAAACAGTTGAATAATTTGATTTAGTTTCGTTCGAACTTTAATTTTTATTTAAATAAAAAATAAAATAGAATTGTTTACATTTCGACTTTGCATCTTAGGAAAAAAGTATTTCGGCGACTGTCAACTCGACGATCAATCAACTCACCAATAAGTCCAAGAAATAAACATTGTTATTTTTTTTTTCCCAAAAAGAAAAGTGTTTCCTGGTCGAGTAACATGCAACATAACCACTGGATTGCATTGGTGTTATCGCTGGTTGAGTTACTGAGCGGAAATTCTGGATTCGAATCTCGGACTTCACCGAGTTTCTTAGATTAAGAATTGGTTCTATATTTACATAAGTCTGATAAATTGACATAACATCAAGGTCAAAAATGAAAAAAAAACATGCAAAATATTTCTGTCAACGACAGTTATGGAAAGAGAACAACTTTCTACGCATTTAAAAAAATTCAAGGAGAATTATCCATTAGCTTTCGAGAAAACGTCATTTAAAACTCGAAATTTTACATGCATTTTAGATAGGGATTAAATCACGATTTCTACACGGGTATTTTGTTACTGATACTCTTAGTGATAGCGGTCAGATACGATTGTGGAACACACCAGATTAATAAAAATCGCTCAGGTACACAAAAGAGCACCTAACATCCCAAAGACCGCAAATTTTGATATCCTGGAAATACCAGATAGATAACCATAAATATTTTTGTATATTTTCAATTGACAGTAATTGATGTACAAAAAACAATTGACAATTTTTTTTACAGTTTTAAGGAGACCACGATCCAAAATAACACGCGGTAAAAGAAGCAATGCTAATATCTATCATTGGGTGCGTTTTTAAACTTCTCGAGCAGCTGTTCGAGTACTTGAACAAAAAAAGTGCTTTTTTAAACTACTCCATTTTTTACTGTCATCCACGATACACTTACACACTGTAAGTCATCGGTCGTTTTATAAAACCCCCACTCTGCTCTAACGCATTACTCGAGCAAGTTTTCATCCACCGGATCGTAATGCACCTGTTCTAAGCAGTTCTAACCTGCTCAACTTTGGTTCGAGCAACCGGTACAGTTTAAAAACACACCCATTATGAACACGATCCTGCGACATTATAATATACAGTGCTTCACAAAAATAAGCGTCCAGCAATGTAAATTATCGGTCTAGGACAAAATTCCGCGTCCACAATCCCGCGGCCAAAATCCCGCCGGACCATAATCCCACAGAGCTAAAATCCCGCCGAACCACAATCCCGCCAAACCAAAATCCCGCTGGACCACAATCCTGCTGAACCAAAATCCCTCTGCACTAAAAACCCGCAGTTATTTTTAGATTATTAAGATCCGCCACAAAAACTTAAACGGTATCAACACGCAGACAAAAGAATTGTAGAAATTGTAACGGAATATACTACAACGCGTAATTTCGTGGAATATTTAAAAGCAATTTCTTATAATTTTTACGTAATGGCGTCATAAAAAAATTTTAATACTATAGTAAAAGTTAAAATTATATTTTTTTAATAATTAAGTGCAGTAGAATCCGGTTATAGCGACGGTCAAGGGACCGGCGATATTACGTCGTACTAACCGGACGACGCACAAAACGGGTTCAAACTGTATTTGAAAACGTTATATTAAAACCAAACTTGAGGTTGCACTTCCGTCGTTAAAAGCGGTCGGTCGTTATAAGCGAAGTCGTACTATTCGGATTCTACTGTATATGGAATTTTATTATAATAAATATTAGCAGGGCCGTATTTAAGCGCAGGCTACTGTAATTAAATTATTTTTAATTTTACTAATTTTTTTTTATTGTCTATATAAATATAATGTTAATTTTGAGTTTTAACCATAATACATTTTAAGCTTGAGATAAAAATTAGTATAATTTTATTTGGTAAGTTTGGTTCGGCGGGGGGGGGGGCAACTGAAATTGTAACCGCGGGATTTTAGTGCGGCGGGATTTTTGTTTGGTTGGATTTTGGTGCGACGGGATTGTGGTCTGGCGGGAATATCAGTTGGCAGGATTTTGGTTCGGTGGGGTTGTGGTCCGGCGGGATTGTGGTCTGGCGGGAATATCGGTTGGCGGGATTTTGGCGGCGAGATTCTGACGGCGGGATTGTGGTCGCGGGATTTTGTCCCATCCCGGTAAATTATACCTTTTGATGAAGACATGTTTTCTTATATAAAAGTTGCTGTTACAGTAAACTTTATTTGACCTTTTTTGTTGAAATTAGTTATATATTTTTATTTATTTATTATAGAAGATATATATTTTTTTAATTGTTGCCGTTTTAATTCAATTGATACATTGAAATAATAATTAGTTTTGAACAATAATTTTTAAAAATCTGATATTTAGAAATAAAATATTTTTATTTTAAAATAAAAAATAGCTTATTGTGTTCCTTAAGGCGCCACTATTGCAGCATTTAACACAGTGTTTTGGAAAAGTTCCATTTATTCCGTTAATAATAAATATTTTTAAATGATTCAAAAAATATTAATTAGGTAAATCATTAAACTGTTTCGATAAAAGATTAAAATTTTAAAAATACAACGGCTTTTTATGCAATAACGTCTTTAAATATGTACAACATTCAGCGCTTATGTATTATAATTAATATAAGTTATCAACAAAAAAATTACTTATCGAAATAGAATAAACCTTTACCTGTTGCTATAAAAAAAATTAAATTTTTTTGGTCATTAATCGAGCAGTAAATTGCACGACGAAATGTACTGTTTTACAATTTTTCTCCATACAATTGCATATATTGTAGGGGTAAAGCAAGTTTTATTTCAAATGCACATCGTTCAGACCAGTTGGAAAAAGTAAACATGGTATTGAGTTCCTGGCGTGTTGATTACATTTATAATAACACACGATTAGGATTCTTACAACAAAATGCTAGAAAGTAATTTCTTAAAATTTACACAAACCAATTTGAATGTTTGTCAAAAACGACCTGGGCCAAAGATGGTAACATTTTACTTAAAGATAACTTTTTAAAAATCTTTAAAAAAATAAAAGATGGGTACATACGTATACATCTTTTTACGTCCATTTTTACATAATTTTAGAAAAAATTTGCATTTTAAATTAGGTTAATTAACAGGCACGGAACTAGCCCTGTTAGACTAAGTGGGCCGAAGCCGGGCCCAGTTATTTTTAAGGGGGCCAAGAAAATAAAAGTAATGTACGTGACCAATAACAAAAAATAGTGCAATAATGCGATTATCTTAAAAATGCGTATGTAAAACATTTTAAACTTAATTAGTCAGAAATAAATCACGAAATTATTGGAACGAAAATCTTCATTTGCCAGGGTGGGCACAAGGGTGGGCCAGCACAACTTTTAGGTGGGCCATTCCCCTTCCCACCTCGTAGTTACGTGCCTGTTAATTAAAGTAAAATTTATTGTATTACCGCAGTTTGTTTATTTTTGAGTCGCCATTAAAATTCACAAAATAATCTTGTCATTAAAAAATCTAGCTTTTGATCCAAATCCAACTAGGTACAGTTTAATTTTGCAGCCAATACTCATACTCTTTCTGTACTTATTAGTCAATTATTTTATTTTAACTAATTACTAACACATAAAATTGTACTGTATTTACACACTAAAAACCCAACTAATATACATACGTCATAATTAATACACTAATAACTACATTATCACTTCGTTTAAAGATTGTATTTACTATTATGTATAAGGTATTTACTCAGTTTAATCAGTACAATCAATCAGTAACCGTAGATTGGATACTAGGTTTAATTCTCAAATCCTTAATTTTTAATTTTTTCGGATGTTGTGGATCAATTAATTCGGGTAGTACGCACTTAAAATAAAAATGTTTTTAATGAAACGACCATTTTTTCCCAAAAGTTTTCATCTTTATATATAATATCCCGTTCCAATCCATAAGGAGTCCAGATTACAAACGCGCAATATTCACGATTTGTAATATAAGTTGTCCCTGTACTTGATAATAATATGGATGGTTTTTGTTTAATTTTACATGGTCATGTATAATTTTAGCTAATTTAATTTTTTTATTAATAATAATAATATTAATAATAACTCAAACTTGAAAAAGTTGATTTACATGCTGTAGTTGCTACAGTTACTCACAAAAATATTCGGACACTTCGTAATATCGCAAGAAATTCGTTATATTTTATTTATTTAAAAAGGTACCAACTAATTTTAATAAAATTTAATAAGCTATATATTAAGGTTGTCCAAAACACAAAAAAATTTGAAAAAAAAAGTATGCATACAAAGCTTATAAGGCTTTAAACATAATAGTAGGTAAAACCTACGCAACAAAAATATTCGGACGTTCAGCAATTTTATCAGAGAATGGCGCCTCAGAAGTATTAAATTGCAGTATTTCTTTGTGCACTGCAGTAGTATTATTCTAGTAATCATCTTAGGTGCAACTTGTAAATTTCCACAAGTAAATTTAAAAAATGGGCCGTAAAAAACCCAATACAAATTTTGATTTAAGACAATTAGTTATTTACTATCGCGAGAAGGGAAAATCTTATCGCGAAATTGGTGAATTATTAAATTTAAGTAAGAGTACTGTGGGAGACATCGTCTGCCGGTATAAAAACGAAGATCGAATCGAATTTCGCTCGCAAACTGGCCGTCCAAAAATTTTAAATCCTAAAGATGAATCTAGGATAGTAAAAGAGATCAAAAAAAACCCGCGACTAAGTGCTCCTAAATTAGCGACAGCAGTTTTACAAGAAATTGGAAAGCAAGTACACCCCCAAACCATTCGAAGGGTTCTAAAAAATAATGGATACAACGGTCGAATAGCTAGGAAAAAACCGTTCATTAGTGAGATCAATAGAAAGAAAAGACTAAAATATGCAAATGAATTTAAATATAAAGACATTACGTGGTGGAACGATGTCATTTTCGCAGATGAGAGTAAGTACAACATTTCTGGTTCAGATGGTCGAGTAATGGTATGGCGAAAACCAAATACTGAACTAAATATTAATAATTTATGTGGTACAGTAAAACACGGTGGTGGTAGTGTAATGGTGTGGGGCTCTATATCAACTAAAGGTGTGGGTAATTTAGATTTTATCGAAGGTATTATGGACATATGGGTATCAAAGATAGTTTTAAATACTATGAAGACAATGATCCCAAGCATAAAGCAAGACTAGTGCAAGAATATCTTCTATATAAGTGCCCTAAAGTGTTGCACCCCCCTCCCCAATCCCCAGACTTAAATCCCATTGAAAACTTATGGGACGAATTGGACCGAAAAATTCGATTAACCCCCATAAAATCGAAAACTGAACTTAAACAAAGACTTCAAGCAGAATGGAGTGTCATTAGTAAGGATTATTTGCAAAAAATCATTAGTAACATGCCCAAACGTTTACAGGATGTTATAAGACAAAAAGGTTATGCCACTAAATATTAAAAAAACTTTTTTTTTTATAAATATCTTTAATAATCAGCACTTTTCTATAAGGCGTCCGAACCCAGATAACATGTAAGCTTACGACAAGCTTGTCGTTGACTTGTCGTTGGCTTGCCATGACAAACTTTACGTGATAACCTTACGATAAGCTTACCACAAGGCTTTCGCCGACAAGCTTTACATTAAACGCTTGTTATAGGCTTTACGCAGACTTGTCAGCAACAAGCTTACATAACAACTTTAAGAAAAACATGCCACAAGGTTTTCGGCAACAAGCTTGATATGAAACCCCTGTCACAGGCTTTACGCTGGCTTGTCGGCGACAAGCTTGTCACGTAAAGTGAAAAATAAGGCAAGTCAAACAATACAAAATGGCGCCTTCTGGCTTGTCGTTTGCTTTCCATGACAAGCTTTACGTAATAACCTTATGACAAGCTTTCCACAAGGTTTTCGGCAACAAGCTTGATATGAAACCCTTGTCACAGGCTTCACGCTGGCTTGTCGGCGACAAGCTTGTCACATAAACCAAAATAAAAAGCAAGTCAAACAATACAAAATGGCACTTTTTGGCTTGTCGTTGGCTTGCTATGACAAGCTTTACGTAATAACCTTAAGATATTCTTACCACAAGGTTTCCACCGACAAGCTTTATATGAAACTCTTGTCACTGGCTTGTCAGCACAAGCTTTTCATGTAGATCCTTCGTCGTAGTTTAGCCATAGTTTAAATTTTCGTGTAACTTTGTATATGGTACGACTTCTTGATTGTTCTTTTAATAAGGTTTCCTATTAAAACTTTTAGGTTTACTTCTATTTATTGATATATTAAATCTTTTTATTTTATTCAATTAAATATAATAAGTATTATACTTGTATAGTAACATCTAGGAAGTTTTCATCACCAATTATAAATATTATGCGATAATCCGTCAAGAGCAATACAATAGAGACTTAATGCACCAATCAAGTTACATTTTATCCGATAATCCATTGATCCGATTATCCGTTGATCCGATTATTTGTTAATCCGGTTATTCGATTATCCGCTTATACATTTAAATACTATATAGGTAATACAAAAGTTGCAATTCCATAAAAAATCAAAAAGAGATAGCTTGGTATGGATTAGTTGGTAATACTACCAGAAGAAGTAAACTGGCCGCGTTCAAAAACGTCATAAGAATATCCAGAGTGATTTTCAAAATTATCCTTATAAACTTGTGTTTTTATGGTAATTGGTATTAGTTATTTTAGACTATTATTCTATATAAATAAGATAAGACAAGATAAAAATTAAAATTAAAAAATAACGTCAGACAAATATAAATCATAAACAAATTGAAAAATTATGAAATTATTTGCAATAATTAAATTCATTGATGAGGAAGATGCGCCCGATGTAGTGGCAACTAATTGGATTAATTATACAAAAACCACTTGTTACTATCCCAATGTCCGGACGACATTTTTAAAAAACAAATTGGTTATAGCACGAAAGGACCCAAACGAAAATTGGCTAGAATGCCCAATGCAAATAATAAAAGAGTTCGGTAAGCATAATCTGATTAAAATCTACTGCACATTTTTAAGATTTATATTTATATTTTCTTACTTTACAGATACCTATTATGAAGACGCTAATAAACAGCTTTCGGAAGCGGAACAAACATCTAACATTGATTCTGAAATGGAAGGTAGCGACAATCGCAGTGTGAAAAGAAAAACGCGAAAAGTTGTGGCTGTAGACGAAAGCGACTCCGATGATGAACCTCCAAAGAAAAGCAGGAAGATAGTCAAAGAGTTGCTGCTGCCGTTTGTTTTTAAGTTTGTAAACGATTATACCCAGACGAGGGAAGAAACGTAGCATCTGTAAAGAAGAGTGTGGGCAACTGGCTGCAACAGGCCAAGTTCAGAAGGACACGAAAGGAGGCCAGAACTAAGAGAAGAATTGAAAATAATGACCATGGAAGCGAATCGTGCCAGGAAGAATCTGAAGAAAATTTGTAAATTCTTTGAATTGATTTGATTTAATAAAAAAAATAATAAAAACCAAAATTAAACTATTTTTTTCTGCTCTCAAAATGACAAGCTTTTGAAAAGATAAGCTTAATGCAAGCTTGTGGAGCGTCAATTAGCATGCTTATGGAAAGGTTTTTGCAAGCTTAAGGGTTGTCAATGACAAGCTTGCACAAACCTTTACGTTTGTTATTGACAAGCTTACGGTAAGCTTGTAAATGACAAGCTTTTGAAAAGCCATTTGCCTTGTCACGACTAGGCTGCGATAAGCTTAATACAAGCTTGTCAAGCGTCAACTAGCACGCTTACGGTAAGCTTACACGAATATTCATAACAGCCTTAAAAAAAGCTTGCATATAACAAGGTTGTGGCAAGCTTGCAAATGACAAGTTTTGAAAAGTCATTTGCCTTGTCACGACAAGGCTACCATAAGCTTAATGCAATCTTGTCAAGCGTCAACTAGTACGCTTAAAGTAAGCTTTCTGTAAACCTGCAGGCTTATAATCACAAGCCTGCAGCAACCTTATCGCTTTTCACCGACAAGGTTGATGCAAGCTTGAAAAAACCTTAAATTGTTATCTGGGAATATTTTTGTTGCGTTGGTTTTACCTACTATTATGTTTAAAGCCTTATAAGCTTTGTATGCATACTTTTTTTTCAAATTTTTTTGTGTTTTGGACAACCTTAATACTATGTATTAGGTTACATTTGGTATTAGGTTTATTAAATTTTATTAAAATTAGTTGGTATCTTTTTAAATAAATAAAATATAACGAATTTCTTGCGAAATTACGAAGTGTCCGAATATTTTTGTGAGTAACTGTATGTAAATTTAGTTAGTACCATTAGTCATTTTAAACGCACAAATTCTTTGTCAATTTTATGTTATATTTTTGTAACAATTATAGTGTTTACTTTTTCTGATTACTTAATAATTTACATTTAATAATTCTTCCTCTGCATTTTGATTCCAATTAATAACTGGACCATCAAATTTTCAATAGTATTAAACCTTATAGTAACACCTATTTTATAATATTAGAAATGAAGTTGAGTTTATACAAAAATGATACCTCAGCATAGAATCTGATATGTTGTTTATAAACTTAGGCGAGATATAGAACAAATCTCTATCCACAAGAAATTTCTTCTATTACACGTCAATATAATTGTACAACACATCATCAATTACCTTTATATACATCTATCTTTTCTTGAACTTTGCGGTTTTCACCAACAATATTTTACAGAATAGGAATAGCAGCGCCTTAATATGTTTTATATAAATCATCGTATGCTCTAAATGGCAGCAATACGGCTTTCACGTTCCGACAACTCTTTTCATTTATGTAATGTTTCGCTATTACTAATTGTAGCGTATATTATCGTATGTGGATTGTTGTTATTACGTGTTTATTAAATTGCAATAAACCTGACAATTCGCTGAGCCTATATTCTGATTACGTAACACCGAACGAGTAGATTTTCTAATTTTTACTGCGGCAAAATTTATTTTTTTGCCATGTTAAATTTTTCTGGCAAAACACTATTTTGGAAAATGGCGGAAGGCGTATTTTAGCGAGTAACCAAAAGCAACCGGTTACAACCGCTGCTGTTTTTGCGACAAAACTGTTGGATAGGAGGTATAAAGGTTGCGGCAAAAATGTTTCAAGTTATAACAACGTATAACAAGTCGAAATTCTAAAATATGAGGAAGATGAAAACTTTTAGTGGCAAATTTGAACCAGTTCGCCTTTGAACCATTCACCTAAGTAGGGTAAGGTTGCGCAAGTCGTACCCCCTACGAAGAAATAGATATAAAACGTAGCATATACGAAAAAAATAAAAATTATGTGTGGTAATAAATAATAATATCTTGTGTTGTCGTTACTAATATTCAGGGCCGTATTTACAATTTCAAGGCCCCTAGGCTGAATCTGTGGTGCGGGCACTAGCGGTTTTTTTGAAAATGAGTTGATATTTTAAGTAAACATGTTGGGCAAATTGCACGATAAAAAAAAAAGAATATAACAAAACAAGCAAATTTTACTTACTACTTACCATCGGATAATGTGATCAAAAAGCCGCTTATTATTATCACTTTCAAGCAATTTCCAACGCAATAATCTCTTTTTCAAAGTATCTTTTTCTGATTTGTCATTGAAATTTTATATCTTTACCAAACACGTCACTCGTTTTAATTTCTATACAGAAACTAATAAAGTTTCCCGTTTCATGGCGTGTTTCTATTTTGATTTTGTTCTTACGATGTCAACGAAAAAGCGAAACGATCTCTCGGTAAAACAGAAGGTGGAAATTATCGAAAACCACTGTAAATTAAGATTCTCTAATTTTTCGTTTCTAAAATTCGTGTTTTCTAAAATTTGCTTATTGTTATCAGTCGGTTAATGTTATCAAAATGTTCTTGGCTCAAAGTGATCACATTAATCGGATTCTACTGTAATTATTGCTTTTAATATAATAGTCTCAGGCCTGAATAGTCGAAATAAAACTAAACCAAACATATTTGTTATAATTTATAAATATATTCGTCATTCGTCAACTTATTTTTATGGTTTCTGTTTGATAAGAGTCCTGCTTCGGCACATATTTAAAGCTTAGATCAGATTTCATAATTATAATTTATTTGCATCAACCATCGATACTAAAATAAATTTATTTACTTCATCTCATATGAAGTATACTTTATATATAATATACTTTTTTTCTTTAGTCTATTTAAAATTGAAATTTTCAACCTTTCTTTTTGTGGCGCGGGCCCCGAGGCTGCAGCCTATGTAGCCTGCGCTTAAATACGGCCCTGCTAATATTTATTATAATAAAATTCCATATACAGTAGAATCCGAATAGTACGACTTCGTTTATAACGACCGACTGCTTTTAACGACGTAAGTGCAACCTCAAGTTAGGTTTTCATATAACATCCTGCGAAAGTATATCCGTTTAGTACGACTCCCGTTAAAGCGACCAACCGCTTTAAGCGACGTATTTATTAAAAATCGTCGGATTAAAACGACGCTCGTCTCAAAATAATTCATAATTTCAAGCGCAAATGCATACTTCGCATTATATTTCCGCCCCCACAAATGCCTTACACAAGTAAAATGCCTTCTATGCACTTTATAATTATTATTCCAGAGTAAATCACTTCGTATTTTGTTACCTTTCGCTGTGTTATAACTTTTTTTTTTCTAAACAAGTAGGTTTTTTATATACTTATCTACATGTACCTACATTATTATGTATGTACATTACAATCATGTTTTTATATTTTAAATTGTTTATTAGCTTGTAACTTTACCTATTAGATTTAATTATAATTATTAAAGTTTAAATTTTTGTTTTTTTTTCATTTTACACGCATATTATTCAACTAGCTGCCCGGATTCGCCGTGAAAATTTCAAACCGTTTTGTGCGTCGTCCGGTTAGTACGACGTAATATCGCCGATCCCTTGGCCGTCGCTATAACCGGATTCTACTGTAG
Organism: Cantharis rufa; assembly: GCA_947369205.1. NCBI lineage: Eukaryota > Metazoa > Arthropoda > Insecta > Coleoptera > Cantharidae > Cantharis > Cantharis rufa. Next base: position 38,053,952 of record OX376303.1, read on the forward strand.
TCTACTCTCTTGGATAAAATTAATAATATTTATGAACACGAATTTCATAGTCGTACCCATCTATAACTTAAGTCGTACCTACATTTAAAATTGGACAATTTTTACTGCAAAATATAAAACTTTCTTTTCTCAATTAAATTATGAATACAATTAATTACAATGATCACAAACGATATTTTTTAATTTTCTTGCTAACTCCTGCACATAAGTCGTGTATTCATCCCTTGCATTTAATTCTTTTATCATTTTTTTTATCCTTTGCATTATAACGTCATGTAGGTACCACTTAAGACACCTCACAATTTATAATTTAAATGAATATAACCAAACACTGAATAAAGCTAACACGATTTTGTTTACAGTAAACTACTCCTTAAATGTTACTGGATGACCAGGGCCGATTTGTCCATTAGGCAAGAAAGGCAGCTGCCTAGGGCGGCAGTCTTTTAGGGGCGGCAAAAATACTAATTAATTCTAATAAAAAATGTAATATAAATTGAAACTTGATTGTAAATTGTACTTATTGTTAGGTATTTAAAAATCATATTACATTATGTAGAAAACATAAACAATTTTTAAGTGCCGCATATAAATAAATTTGTTCTCAGAGTTTATACTTATTTTGCTAATAAATATTATGCTGTTATAATAAGTTCAAATTTTAATTTTAAGGGGGCGGCAAAAATAATATGCCTAGGGTACTCGCATGCCTTAACGCGGCCCTGTAGATGACTTAAAAATATGAAGCATGATGTTTTCAACAATATATTTGCAAGATAAACTACCAAACAGGCAGTAAAAATTATAAGAAAATTACGATAAACTTACTTGTTGAGCGGTTGCTTACTAACGGTATCGGCGGGAGACGAACACGATGTAAAACAACATGGTTGACTAGGGAGTAACTCGTTTTGCCGGAAGGGGCGCAGTTGGTGTCATATTACGCTTAATATTTAAAAGATACGACTTAAGCGGTGGTACGTCTAGCGCAACCTTACCCTACACAAAGATATGCAACGAAACCATTTGTGTGCTGAAACCATTTCAGGACCTGAACAGAAAACTGCTTTATCGTAGCTCTTACACTTTCGTACCTGCAAGGTTAACATCTACAGGGCCGCGCCATCGATAAGAGCAAAGGCGAGCGGCGCCCACCAGCCCATTAGTGCACTTTAAAATACGCACTCAATAACAAATGATTCTTAAAATGTCCAGTGTTTATTTCTCAGTAATGAAGCCCGCATAAAATTTACTCAATATTTCCAGCTTTTCTGCAAAATTTAGAAAAATTACAAGAAATTATTTTGAATTGTAAATCACTGTGGGAGGAGAAAGGCGCATAAGAATGACTTGCCTGAGGGTGCCAGAAAGGCTTGGCACGGTACTGCACATCAACATCGAGAATATTATGTAAATATATGACTTCTTAACTCGTAAAATATAATAAATTAAAACTTCAATATAATAAGTTAATTCAACATTAATAAAAATCAATTGTATTTTTAAGCTTTCAGCGAAGATTACCGCTAAAACAATAAATTTTCTTACGATAGCGATAACCTTCCCTGAAAACTTGCAAATAAAATAGATTTTTATTAATTTTTAATTAACTTGTTATATTAAAGTTTTAATTCACTAGAATATTTAATTCTATTAATATTTAAAATGTTTTATTAGGTTCATTTTAATTAATTGTTTATTAATTTTTAAATTAAAAAAACTAAGTAAAACACCACTAAACTTGTTAAATAATAATTATATTTTTTATGACCAGCATAATCGAATATTATTTGCTATATTATTTACAAAAGCAAGTAACCACGCAAAAACAATAATTAATATAAAAAGACATCATTTTAGTAAAAATAAGACATTTTGTAAATAATTTCTAAACCGGCGATTCTCAAATCATTTCTGTACAGCATAAATATTAGGAATTGGAAGATATTGGAGCACATACAATCAGAGTAAGCATGAAAATATATTTATATAACATAAGTAATTCTTTTTTCAATTTTAAATAATTCAAATTTTACTTAATTCTTGAGTGAAATAAATCATGGCGAGATAAAACCAGAACAAAAATTAAGTATATATTATAATTGATTAATTATATATAATTAATTAAGTAACTATTTAATAATGTGTTTTTATTTTTTATTTGTTCAAAACTTAGATGTCAATCAATATACAAAAATAGGAAGTTTAATAACAATCACTGTTTGGTAAAAAACTAACCAATATTTGAGAAGCGCTGTTTCAAAACACTTACAATTACAAATATTTGATATATATCATACAAATTTTTAAATTTCAACGCTCTTAACAAAGACTATTTTATAACTCAATTTTTATAGCTAACATAAAGGTTGGTTTATGTGGAATATCAAAGTGACGCAACTGCTACAATCCAATATTCTCATTGGTATACCTTTCATACTAAACCAAATGCATGCAAGGTACACCAATGAGAACATTGGATTGTGGTGGTAGCGTCATGTCTGCATTCTAGATGAACATACTTAAAGACATCACTTACGCAAGTTGTAAACAATTTAAATGATTATAGTAAACGATATAACTACAAAGCAAAATTGCAATGGGGAAACAAATTATCATTATTTTAATGTGGATATTACTCGGAGAAAATATTAGTAAAATACCATTACTGTCTACTTAATTCAAAATGGGCAAAAATCAAATTAAGTGTCTTGGTTGCAAGTATCAATGAGTTTCTACTACCTATGATGCAATCCCCAATCGGTCCAAGTTCTCACTAGTAGCCGAGTATTAGAAAAATTCCAACATGTCTATATAAAATTTATGTAAGCTTTACCAAATTGTATATAGAACATTGGAGCCAAGTTGGTAGTTGGAGTAACTAACATTTAAGCAGCTCCAAAAACTCGATTAGCAATTATCTCAATTTAAAATAGAATAACAAAAAGTAGATATTATTAACGCTATGCAATTTTTATAATTTTGTAATAATATATTTAAAGCAAACTTGAGATACGATTATAATAATTTCGTAAAAAAGTGAATTTCTTGCAACTACATTATGCAGTTCGTAACATTGCCTGTTTTGGTAGAGCTTTGCAGTCTTTAACAGTGCAAAAATTGATTAAAATTTATGTAAAATATTTGAAAATAATTTATATGAATACAATCTTCCTATGAAATTGTCAGCTGCCTACAAATAAAACTATTTTTAGGGATGAAAAGACACCATATGAAATAAAACTTTGTGAATATTAATTGTATGTACACAATCATTGTAAAAATTTCGAGTATTAATAATAAAAAAATAAAGCATAGTAATACTTAAGAATGTTTATATTTATTAAATTAAAAAAATAAAGTAATGTAAAATATCTATAATTTTAGTGAATTAAATATTTGTGTACAAAAATTGATTTATGAATAAAAAATTAACAATAAATTGAAAATATTAGTTTTAAAATTTTTTATGTGCCAGTGAAAAATTAAAAATACTAAAGAATAATGAAAATTTTGTCGATTAATTGAACTATTCATTTTTTGTTTCATTATGAAATATAACAGAATTTTAAATGTCCTAATAGCAATCTTGAATAAATAGCACAGGTTTAAAAAATAGTTCAACAACTTAACATTACAATAAATTAATTTAAAAGAAAGTGCCAATAGTTTATTTATAGGTAACTATAAATAATTGTGTTGACATTTTTTTAAACGAAATATGTAGTGTATAAATTAAACATGAAACTTTATTTACAGGATTTATATGAACAGTCATTTTCTTATCTCATATCAGTCTTTGGCAAGGATCAATGTAAAATTTTTAATTTAAAAATATGTAATTTTTAACACATAATATTATATTCCTTGAGCTAAATTGTTAGATTAAAAATAATATTGACATTGTGCCAATAATATTAAGACAAACAAGTAAGTAATTCTTTATCACAAGTACATATTCTATTATTTGTACAATCTACATAAATTTTTCATTTTCACAATATGTAAAAGCAATTTTAATTTAATTAATTATTATTTGCAGACTGACCAAGATTATCAACCATATGATTATATTTAGTAACTTCTTTTTCAAAAACTTGTACTAAGTTAACAAAATTAGGCGCTTGTTCTTCAAAAGGTGGAATAGTTTTAAAAGCATCTAAACTTTCGGGTGCTTGGAATTCTGTTACAAAACTGTTTAAATCTTTGTTCCCATTAAACAAAGGCTTGTGCTGAAAAAAAGAATCTAATTAGTTATTACTTATTAGTTAATAAGAACAAAAAATAATTCTACAAAATATAATAAATGTTGATTAATATTTTAATAGTTTTAGCATGCCAAAAATGATTATTAAGGTGCGTATAAATATGGCGAGTCGCGCCGGAGTCGCGTTTATTACCCGACGAACCTGCCACGAGTTTCCCTCGAGCCTGCCACGAGTCTCCCTCGAACCTCCTTCGAGTTTGAGATTGCATTAAAAAATAAATAATTAATAATAATTATGATGGAACACAAATTTTTAAAACCCAGTTCTTTGTTAAAGTATATAAATATAAGCTACACAGTAAAAAGTATTTTGTTAATTTATCAAAATACAGTTGTTAAATAATTTTTTGTAACATTAACAAATTTTATTAGTAACATAAATACTTACAAAATATAATAAGTCAATAATTTGTATTCTAGGAGTTGTTATTCTGCATAATAAATTTGCTAATATAACAAAAAATTGTAGTGGACCTGCTGGGACAACATATTTCTGTTAATTTAACAATATACGTTTTACTGTGTAATTTTATAATTTATAAAGTGAAATTATTTATATTTATATATAGATTATATACAGTGAATAACGAAAAGTTTCGCACACTCCTATGTTAACCATGTAAATTGCCGGTTTTGAAGCTGTTTTTTAGCATATAAAAAAGTTCATTTTCGGATTTTTTCAAAAATTCGGATTTTAGTAAAGGTAATACACTTAGGTAAAAAAGCGTTTAAAAAATATTTTACTGAAAACTTCCGGAAATAATAAAATGCATAAATTTTATTCAACTTTAAAAATGTAAACTAAATTTTATTTAAATTGTTTTTTTTTCATTGTTTGAAAATTTAGCGTCATGTCAAGCAATAATTTTTTATTTTTTCACAATAGACAGTTGTTTGTGAATTTTCTGCTATAATATCTATTTATCCGTATACTCGAATTCCTATCTACATGTACTTATCCCTAAACAGCAGGTAAATGATGTTTGGTTTTGAATTTTATTAAATTTTTAAGCAGCAAGATGCAAGAATATTACAAATCTAATCTCTAGAAAAGTAAAAACTGATAGGTCGTTCCAGGTAAAATCGTTGGTTGTACAGTCGAAGTGATTTTATATTACTTAGTACGTTGAATCTGCACATACGCGACGCGTCGTGCGTCGCCGTTATTCAAAAACGTGAATTACTTAAAAGTGATGTTAAATGAGGTTACATCCTTACAGAATATGTTTAAGAAATGTCTAACGTATTTTTTGCATATTTTTTCAAAGCGGAATCTTGTGGAACACTTTTTGTAAGTCTACACAAAGTTGGAGAATTGCCTGAGATTTTCTATTGAGCAGATCCCGGAATGAAGCGATGTATTTAATTATTGCAGCATTGTATTGTCCTAGAATTTTTTTTATTCTAAAGTACATACTTCAAGACATCTTTTCTATAAATACCAATTTGAACCCTAAGCTGAAATCAGCACAATAACTCATTAAAAATTGCTGTCGCACGGTACGAAATGCCACTCAAATTAGCAATTAATGGAAGGTGATGTTTACATCGCTCTAACAAGCTGAAATATTTTTTAATTCACTTGAAATTCTAGGAAAAGGTGCACTGATCTTTCCTCTAAAGATATACAGAACATTCTAGCTTAACTGTTAAGTTGACAAAAATTTATTTTTGGCCACTTTTCCGAGCGTTGGTCATAGAAACAAAACTGAAAGCAATGAAATTTGTAACAAAAAATGTTTAGAAGGTTTTGCTGTAAAATGGACTTTTATATGCTAAAAAACGACTTCAAAACCGGCAATTTACATTGTTAGCATAGAAGTGTGCGAAACTTTTTGTTATTCACTGTGTATATATATTTAAATTATGTATAAAACTGTAAAAAATAAAATGTGATAATTTTACTTTTACTGTAAAAATCAAAATAATAAAGAGGCTTTCTGTTCTATTCTAACTTTGAAAAACACTAAGTGTCACGTGTCTCATTCCTGCGCGTCGGCTTATCTTGTTTAGTTATAGTATCATGATCAACCATCAACAATTAAATTTCGACAATTTCCTTTGATGGCTCGTCAAAATACCGACAGAAAGTGGATCGCAGCGAGTTTCTCGCGAGCCTCGTCCTAATGAATGAACTAGACTCGTGGCTGCCGCGCCGCGGGCGCGACTCACCATATTAGGACGTACCTATTGCCACGAGTCTCCTTCGCGCGGATCATGATCGACTCGCAGGAGGCTCGACGAAAACGCGTTGCTCATTTAACTTATATGGGGATCATGTAAAACTCGCAGGAGGTTCGAGGGAAACTCGTGGCAGGCTCGTCGGGTAATAAACGCGACTCCGGCGCGACTCGCCATATTTATACGCACCTTTACATTATATTAATATTTTATATAATAATTTTTTAAGAGAATAGTTTAGTTAGGACATAATCTGTAATTATCAGTAATGCAATAGGTAACAACTTTAAAAAATGAAAATTACGCAAAAACGAATTGACATATTTTAAGAAACAGAAAATATTATGTATCTACTAGTCAAAATGTGAGCTTTTGAAGAAAAAAGTCTTAGCATTTTGCATTAATCATTTTTTTTTATTATAATCAAACAAAGTTGAATCAAAATTGTGAAACCTCTTTTAATTTAATATTTCATCTTAACCAGACTGCTCTCTTAGTAATTTAATTTTCCCACCTCCGGAGTTGTTATTTATTTATCAATATATTATAGTAATTAACAAATATTAAAACCGGTCAGTGCATCTTTAAAATCAACATCTAAATAATATTTATCAAAACATTAACATTTTATTTATAAAGATCAAATGAAGAAATAAATAATAATGAATAAAAGGTTTTAATTTTTGCTAATTACATAAATTAAGGTCATAAATATTTATTTATTTATACAAAAAGTTCAACCCTATTTAAATACTGCAAATAGGTACTACTGCTATGGTATAACAATTTATGTTCAAGCATCTAAATTAGCATTAATGGTTACAATGCAAATATTTACTGCAAAATCTTGTTTGATTATAAATAAATTTAGATTTTTGAAGGCCAAGGTTACGTTAAGAAAAAATTACATTATAGAGATAAATAATTTTAGAAAAAAATATGATTCGATTTGTAAATTTATTTATTCTATTCGCTACTACATAATCAAATATTAAGAGTGGGGCCATGTGGGTAATATTCCATTTCAGTATCAAATATTTATGTCAATGCTGCCAACAATTTTTAATTACCTCTTAATGAATTTTTTATTGTCATTAAGAAATGCAAAGTAAAATAATTTTAAAAATTATCTAAATAGAAAGATAAGATAAAATGTTTCGTTCTTAATAAACAAAGTGATTTCAAGTAGGAGCCTTCAGAAAGTGAGTTTATTCCAACCAATAAGTAATTCACCAACAAAAAGGCAATATACAAATTTGCTTTAAAATACTGCACTAAATAATTACAATTAGCAAAGCTTCACATTTAACCATGACTTATCAGGATTATGTGCATCTAATTGTCAATTTAATGATTCAAATAGAAAAAACTTTCAACATTGAACAATAGCATTCTTTAAGCTTCTAATTTGGAAGTGAAATTTGTTACATATTATTAGCAAGGTTCAAACTTTCACTAAATAAAATTAAAATTAATTAATATTAAAAAAATTAAATATATAAGGAAATATTGATATTTTTCATTAATACTGTTTCTTGATGATTTCAATAAAAATAATATCATTATAATTTCAAAGTAACGTCATTACATTAAAGATAATTTTAAAATGTTGAAATTATATTATTTCTGTAATGTATTTAACGATAACAATTCAGATTGCCTAAAAAAATGTGGGTAAATGTTCCCGTATACCAGATATAGGCAAGTGCAATATAAATATTGACAATTTTAGCCTGTTATTCTTTTACATGCATTATTGTAATTGCAATTTAAAGTACGAAATTTTCGCAATGCAAACCAAAACATAAGCAAAATAAAGCAGGTTAATGCATTAAAATTACCAAGTCTACCATAATGAAGCCATCAGTAGACGTCATTGTTATATTGGATGATTGAGATTCTGGTGAAGAATTTCCATTTTGTTCATCTTCTTTTGCAGGTTCTTCGTTAGTGCCCAATTCATCTTCAGTATCGGACAACGAAGTTACAAAACAAGCTGGTATTTTAGTTTTTGGTTTTTCATCTATATGCGGTCGATGATTGATGAAAGCTCCGCGTTTTGTTACTTCAAGTGATTTCCTATCGTCTCTATAAAAAAAATTAAAATTTCATTTTGGATTTATTAATTTATTCAAATATGAGATTTAAAACTATACTATATTATTATGCTCTAAAATTTCTTCTTTACTAGATTTACAAAACAAAGTAATGCAAGACTCAAAGTTCACTGTTTAAAAATATGAAATATAATAAGAAATAACATCGACTTTCATTTTGAAATTATTAAATATTAATAAAAATAATTTCCGCTTTAGAAAGAATTTTGTGATGCTGTTGATTTCAAAATTCACAACAGATGATGTATGCAAAATAATTTATTATCTATTAAAACTGAAATAATAATAAAATTCAACTTATCTAATTCTAAATTTAACACAAAGGTTAATTAATTTTGTTAAACAACAACTGCAATGTTTAAGGTTGTAACCCTTTATCGTTTAAAAATAATTTTTATCAATTTAGATTTATCTTGATATAAACAAGGTCACAACAACAATTAATGAAAACTTTGTTACATAACTACTTTCTAGGTAATGTGTCAAAAGTTATAAATTAGTTGAATAATGAAATATTTGAACAATGTATGTATCTCTTATTATTTACAAGATACAAAGTTCACAATGTTAATAAAATAATATGAATCTGAACGGACGTTGAAACATAAAAACTTTTGTAGTTAATTATTTAATTTCTTTATTATTATTCACTAGCCAAAGGTAAAATTTCCTAATTACATGATTAGAAAATACAGTTCTATTTATATCAGCTAGTTCAATAAAACAAACGTTCCTCAAAATTCAAACACTACGAATGATCCGATATTCAAAATCCACAAACGTTACATAGAACGGCAATTAATATAGCGTCAAGCAATCACCCACAAGGTTAGGGAGCGAAAAATCGCGTTCCATTCCTGATTGCGCCGGATATACTGCAGTAATATATTACTTATATTATAATAAATTGTAGGCCGATCTCAAAAGAATGTAGTAATGTAATAATAATAATAACCGATCTACTCGTAGCGTATCGCTACTACTTTTCAAAATCACGATCACTATAACGGATCCGTTAAGTCAAGGTGAAATGATAGGTTATTAGGTGCATTTACACACACACTCCTGGCCCGCGTGCTGGAACGCGTGCTGGAACGCGTTCTAGCACGCGTGCCAGGATTGTGTGTGTAAATGCGACGACGTGCCACGTTCCACTCCAAACGCCGTTCCAAAGATTATAATATAATATTTGTTCATTTATTTTTAAAAGCGTTCTTAATGTTTCAGAAATATTACTTCTTACGATATTTTACGCAAAATGTAATTTGTGTAAGGTTTTGTAAATTCATTATCGACAATTTCGGAGGTTCTAAGTAAATAAATAAACTGCATTCTTCTATTATTAATTTAATAATTGACTGTTTAGATATAGGATGACACTATAAGCACCCAGGCATCCGTTTAAATTGTTTTGCGAAACTGATTTTTGGTAATTAATAATATCAACTCACGATGCAAGTATTCGCACGGAAATAGAAGTGCTAGGGTTGCATTATGCAGTTACATAAGGTAATCACGCGGTGGGGTGCATCAGAGGTTTGTTATCAATTAATAGCCTGTACTCCTTCTTTTAAATAAATGCAGTATTTGTCTCGACTTACCATACACACGTGAAATTTTAAGAGCAGTATAGTTATTTTTTAATTATTTTGCGACTTTTCAATATAATAATGTCCATATAGGCTTTAGTGAAAGTTGTTAATAAAATTTTATATCTTTTAATTTAATATCTATAAATTTTTAACTTTTGTATTACTACAATGTACAAAATTATAGCAAAAAAACGCGCTATCGCTTGTGCCGCCGCGTATGTGTCTCTTACGACAAATAATCGCCGAAAGAAAGCACGAAAAGAATGGGTAAAAAAGTGGCTTTTGAAACGGGACTTATCTAGTGATACAGTATTACTCCGTGAACTTAGAGATGACGATGCCGACGACTATAAAAATTATTTAAAAATGAGTGGTGCCGATTTTGATGTACTTTTAAAACTTATACACCCAAGAATTAGTAAACAAAATACTAATATGAGATTAAGTATAAGCTCTGAAGAACGATTAGTTGCCACATTACGTTTTTTAGCAACTGGAAGATCCTACCAAGATATGAAATTTAGCACCCGCATTTCTGCTCCCACCTTGTCATATATAATTCCAGAAACTTGTCAAGCAATTTACGAAGTTTTAAAAAAAGAATACATGAAGGTAAGAAATTTTAAAATTATTTAATTTTAGCTAAAAATATCATTATAGTAGTCGTCACGGAACTTCAAGTCTCGTCATAATTGAAACCATTGTTATGAATTATGACGAAACTTGAAGTTCCGTGACAACTACTATATCAAAGTTTTAATTTCCCTTTTCGAAGTAACTTTTGAAAAATAACAAAATACAAACAATAAAAAACGTAAAAATTAATTGATTTTATTTACATTGTTAACATAGGACTGGATGAATAATATTCTGAGCAACAGTAGGTACCTATAAGTTTAATCAGTTTTATTCGAATTGAACCTTGCATATTGTTGTACACTCTATGGTAGTTGTGAACTATTGCCTATATCTTGCGGATTAGATGGATTACAATAGCTGTCAACTCTTAACGACGAATTTGGATAAACCGACGAGCTGGGGTACTGATAATTTTGATAAGCAGGAGGTGGTTGTAGTTGATAAATTGAGTTATCAATAACATCAGTGCAACTAGTTAATGACCCTAACAGGCCTTTAGCTAATATTTTGTTGATGAGTAAGTCAGCATAAACCGCCTGAGTGCTGTCCATCCTCTGGAGTTTAGCTGCAACGCTTATACCGACTGCATCGTATTCATTAACATGCGTATCCATTTTTAGTGCTTCTGTACAAGCTTTTATAAACGCATCATTATTTTGGTTAGCCAATGCCCGTTTTCTTTTCGGTTTGGCTGGAGATGGCGTAAAGATCATGCCAACTTCATCGGGGCCTGTCGATTCACTATTATTTGCAAAATTCTCCTTCTAAAAAAAAACAAAACTTCATAATAACTTGATTATATCAAAATAATAAGACTTATGTAATATTTTTAGTTTCCGACAACTAAAGAAGAATGGATTGACATCGCGGAAAATTTTAAATCGAAATGGCAATTCATTAACTGTGGAGGATCGCTTGATGGAAAACACATTAGAATTGTGCAACCTCCAAATACAGGGGCACAATACTACAATTATAAAAATTTCTATAGCATCGTATTAATGGCCCTGGTAAATAGCAACTACGAGTTTATTTACGTGGATGTGGGGAAAAATGGTAGGATATCTGATGGAGGAGTTTTGGAGTATACGGAATTTTATGATAAAATGAAGAATGGTGAATTAAATCTCCCAAATAAAAACGAAACAGATGAAAATTTAAATTTTGTTTTTATCGGTGATGAAGCATTTGCCCTTCATGAACATTTTTTAAAGCCATATGCTCAAAAGGACTTAACTCCCGAAAAGCGAATTTTTAATTATAGGTTGGCTAGAGCCAGAAACAGTGTGGAGAACACTTTTGCTTTAATAACTTCTAAATTCAGAGTACTCCACACTGCAATAAATCTAGCTCCCGAAAAAGCCACCAACGTGGTACTTGCTATTTGCGCATTGCACAATTTTTTAAGAATTCGGGCAAGCAAATGTGTTCCTCCGTCTACCAAAAAGAATAAAAACAGTTCGAATGTGGAAATTACCAATTTGCGGGAAGACCCGGTCGAATTGATCGGATTGCAGTCTGGCGGTAATGCAAGTGTCACTAGTACAAATGCAAAAATTAACAGAGATAATTACATGAAGTTTTTCAACTCCCACGGTGCAGTTGAATGGCAAAATGAAATGGTGACAAACGGAAGAGCATAATATTAAAGTAAGAAAACAAAATAATATTTGTATAAATCAATAAATTTTTATTTGTAAATTTTTTTCAGAAATAATAGTACTTGAAATATGGTTTTGTATTATAATGGTTTGATATATGTAGCGGTTTTGTATTATTACTTTTTTTGTGAAGTAAAAAATAGTGGTATTATTTGTTTACCAAATAAAGTGTTTAAAAATTATTATTATAATTAATCGCATATAGAAATAATATTCCTAGTTAAGTAAGAAAAATTTCAGGACTGAAAAAATTCTTCTCTTCTGTTCAAACAAATTTCATAATTTAAAAATACTTATTGCTTACATACCTGGCTTTCAGAATTTTCGCTATCATCCACATCTGTTGTTACTACATCTAGCAAATCTTCATCATCACAGTTTGTAGTATTTGTATTTATATTTGAAATGCTTGTTGTCGGCATTTCTTGGTCAAGAGTGAATTCCAAATAGCTATAATACCACAGATTTGGTACATAGACATCATCAGCAGAATTTCCACTCCTCTTCGATTGCTGAACTTTTTTTAGTTCTTTTCGAAAGCACCCACGATACGTTTGTATTTTTTTCATTACCGAGTCTTTGGTAGCTTGTGGATCGACCTCTTTGCATAACCCGACCAATTTTTCATACGCCATGTTTTTAAGGTTTCTGTTTATGTAGTCTTTTGATTTTATGCGCCATAAACAGGGAAACGACCGATAAGTTTCCAAAAACTTAATGGTAAAGTCTTTATTGTAAACTTTTTCGCACATGTTTACGTCGCAAGTCGAAAAGAAAAGAAAAAAAAAGAAAAAGAAGCAAGAAAAGTCACAAAATAATTAAAAAATAACTATACTACTCTTAAAATTTCACGTGTGTATGGTAAGTCGAGACAAATACTGCATTTATTTAAAAGAAGGAGTACAGGCTATTAATTGATAACAAACCTCTGATGCACCCCACCGCGTGATTACCTTATGTAACTGCATAATGCAACCCTAGCACTTCTATTTCCGTGCGAATACTTGCATCGTGAGTTGATATTATTAATTACCAAAAATCAGTTTCGCAAAACAATTTAAACGGATGCCTGGGTGCTTATAGTGTCATCCTATATCTAAACAGTCAATTATTAAATTAATAATAGAAGAATGCAGTTTATTTATTTACTTAGAACCTCCGAAATTGTCGATAATGAATTTACAAAACCTTACACAAATTACATTTTGCGTAAAATATCGTAAGAAGTAATATTTCTGAAACATTAAGAACGCTTTTAAAAATAAATGAACAAATATTATATTATAATCTTTGGAACGGCGTTTGGAGTGGAACGTGGCACGTCGTCGCATTTACACACACAATCCTGGCACGCGTGCTAGAACGCGTTCCAGCACGCGTTCCAGCACGCGGGCCAGGAGTGTGTGTGTAAATGCACCTATTAAGAGGACAAGGTACTTAGTGCAAAAATGAACATGTTTCCTTTAAAATGCATAATATTACGTTTTAATAACGAATAAATAATAAAACACTTTCCTCGAAATTTATTTCAGTTCATGTACCGGTTGCAACTTATGTCATCATCAGAATATAATATCTACAAAAAATCCCAAGTTACCTCAATGGGAATTCCTAATATTGTTTATGTTTTGTTGCTATTAGTAACAAATTTCAGTAAAATTTAAAATTTTGCTATTGGAGACGATTTTGTAGTGATTTCTGCATTTCAAATTTTCTTTTATAATAGATGTTATTAAAACACCAACCAGGGAGAGAATCGCTGGAGAATTCTCAGGAAAAGAAATAAACTTTTTTTTTGCTTAACTTTTTCGAAAAGAAATCTTGCTAAAATATCGTAAAAGGAGATTTAGTGTACAAAAATGCATCTCGTTACTCGCCCTTCAACACCATTTTATATTTATACTCAATTTACATTTGAAATCAGTACCAGCTGCAACTGGCAATAAGAATGTTTAAATATTCAAAACAATAATAGCTCTCTAATATTATAATAAAAAGCTCTTTACAGTCGTTTTTCCACAAAGTATTAGTAATCCATATGTAGTTATTCTTCCATACTTCATCTCTAACTTGACACAGTAAATAGCACATACTATAGAAAACAGACAAAAACAGGAATTATGTATTTAAAACAGCGCGGTTGCAAAACATTATCAATTACGAAAAAGCGTAAAATTAACAATTTAATGTACGCGCCCGTGCCATACTCGGCACACAATTGATCTGTAAAGACGCGTCTCCACTTAGGAGGTTTTAATGGGGGAGGTGTGTAGGCAATGTTAAAGCATACATAACTAGCCGCCCGCAAAAACCGTCTAAGTGTAGATGCGTCTTAACAGTAAACGAGAACATAAACGGGAACGGTGAAAAGTTAAAATGCATGTATTGAGGTGGCTTCGTTCACAATAAGCGAGAAGCAATGAAAACAGGAACAGAAACGATTTATCTTTACTACTGTGGTTTTCTGCGTGCGCAAACTTTCGAAAAGCGTGTTTCAAAAATCAAATTGAACTTTAAATTTCAAATGTAAATCACCGGTAATATTACAAATTAATAAATTATATTGGTAATTCTACATAATAAAATGTGAGTATTATTATTTAACTGTCAGTTCATACACAAACACAAGATTTATCAAAATTTTTCAAGTTATATTTATTATTTACGTAGAATAAACTATTTTCGATTAAGAATAAACAAATATCGTAAATGACTCGAGGAAAGTATGTGCTTTAATTACGCCATTTGTAACCACAGCAGTAGATTGGTGTCATCGCCGGTTGAGTTAAGGTTGGTTTATGCAAGACGCCGACGCACGCACTGCACGCATGAAACTCCCCGCACAAAACGCCGCACAAAAATATTGGTTTATGCAGTTCGAATGCGTTTGATGCGTTCTAGTGCGTTTTCTGGTTACAAATTAGTATAAATTCTCATTACGGTAGATGGCGCGAATATTATTTTATTTCATTATTTAAAATTTTTTTAAATCGAATAATTAAATATTATTATTTCTAATAAATCAGAAAGATGGACTGGTTTCTTTTGTAGGTATTTTCGACCCAAAATATGGTGAGCATGAAAGTTAAGCTTTAAGGTCGATAATTTTTCATCGTGCTATTATTATTTCTAGAAAATATCACAATAATGAAAAATAAATAAAAAATTAAATATCAATTATAAGCTAAGGTAAGAATTATAATTGATATTTTTATTTTTAATTTATTATTAATATCTAATAATTTTAATTTTGAAAAATAAATTAGTAAAATAAAATGAGGAACAAAAATTTACTTTACATCATCTGCAAAAATAAGATTTATAATAAATTACTTTCGTAATTTTAAATTTAAAAAAATTGTACCACAACAATAATATAACTTGAAAAGTTCCTAGCGTTACGCGCTGCAATGAAAATAAATGAAAACCAAAGATAAAATAAATTTCGAGGTTATGCACGCACGTCACGCGCGTCAGCGACGTGCATAAACGCTACTACAGAAATTCAATGTTTCAACTTTATTTGCTTGCGTGCGTCGGCGTCTTGCATAAACCAACCTTTACAGAGCGGAAATTCTGAGTTCGAATCTCGGACTTGAAGGAATTCCTTAGCTCGGCTTTCCGGTGTGCATCAGCACGTTGTGGATTTAAGAATTCGTTCTACATTTACATAAGTCTGACCAATTGACAGAATGTCAAGGTCAAAAATGAAAAAAAATATATGCCATTTGTCCAAACATCTATATTAAAACTTGAAACATAGTAGCTGTCGTTACTGTTACAGTTCTGGTTTATTGTAAACCGATGATTCGTTTCGTTCCTGCTCCCGTTTCTGTTCTCGTTCCTGTTACAGATCAATTATTGGGTACGAGCCTTTAACTGGAAATTTAGCACATGCCCGTGTGGGTCACGGGCGACCGCTATATTTACTCAGCAAATCTCTTTAGATAAGAACAAATCGGGCAACAAAATGTTGGCCATATGTTGATGGATGTTGGCAACATATTTGTTGGACATAGCAACTTGTATCCGCATCACATGTTTTCAACAGTGTTGCGCGTCTAAACCAAAACCAAAAAACAAAAAAAGTATAGACTGAGCAATGTTTTCCATGTGAAAATTTCCATTTTCATGTGAAATGGAAAACATGGATACAAGCAACATGCAACAAATTTGTGTATGTCATGCCGACCGATGTTGACGAGTATCCATCAACTAGTTGCTAGTTACCGGGATACATGTTGACAACACCAATATCAACATGTTGCCCGGTGTGTTCTTACCTTTTCGACGCGTGCGATTATTAATATTTTTATTAAAATTCTAAATTTTGAAAAATTTGAAAAACATCCGATCATTTTTTGACCGAACTTAACACAGTATAGAAAATATTAAATCTTACCTGTACCTACAGGTAACAAAAATTTAAAAAATAAAATTAGAAATATCTGCACATGTACCAAGTGATGTTAGGAAAAGTATATTCAGACTTTACAATAAGTTAGTTTTCAAATTCAATTCAAAATATTAACTTCGATATTCATTCAAACAAATTTAAATATGGAAAAATAAATATTTAAGTTTTAAATTAATTTTATTAAACCAATTGAAAACTAAAAACAGCATAATAATTAAATTAATCTATATTTCAGCACGGATTGCTACTGTAGCATTTTGAAAATATTTAATTATCTTTTTTTCTAAATAGCAATATTTTATCCTTTTACCAAAGTACATGTTCACATGTGTACATTTACCGGCAATTGTAAAGATAACGCTGTCTTTTACATTATTCAACGCACTTTTACCGACTCCCGTGGAACCTGAACACATTTACCGCTAAATGTATACACTTTCCAGTTGCGTAGTTTTTCCGCAACATATACATGATTAAAACTATTTTTCAGAAAATAGCATATAACCGTTGATTATATGTATAACTTAATAAGTTGAACTTCCCAATTTCAAACTAACTACTCGAAATCTTAAAATTCTTTACTTGAAAATCAGATATAATTTAATTACCTGCACTACCTGTAATTAGCTAAAAGCCTATTTTTAGGCTTCCAAACGGTAAGGATTCGTAAGAATTTCCAAACCCTCTTGCCCCCTGAAACTCCCAAGTAATTAATGTTAATTTTCAATTTTGATTCCTTTTGGCTGGATTATGCAAAATTTTATTAATTTGCATGTTACTTATTACTATCAGAAATCAATGAAACCCGATTACGGTGTTGGGCGTTTAAATATATTCAGTAAAAATTTTTTTCTTTTGTTAAATCGTTTAAATCCGAGCTAAAAATGTTTTTCATGAATTAAAAACATGATTTTATTGAGTTTCTTTTATTTTTAACGAACTTGACAAAATTCATCATTGACCTTGAAAATTTTGATAACTACAACGATTAAATGGAAATTATATATAAATTACTAAAATACAATTAATATTTCAATGGTTAATAAGTATGAATGCTATCATAAAATTGTAAATAACGGTTCAAAATTCAATAAAATCGACAACCTTGTAAATCAATCAGGAAAAATAACAACAAAAGAAAAAATTTGTTTCTAAAGTGTTTTTCGTATTAGTAACAAAAATTTAAGTATTGATTACAAATTTGGGTAAAATAAGAAAGCTTATGGTAAATTGTGAATTATAATTAACTCGAGTAACTAAAATGTTTTGAATAATTATCATACATTTAGTGTTCTAACACTGAACACAATTATTGCCTTTCGAGAGATCAACCGAAAAAATTTCAAACCTTTCCAAGCAAAGAAAAGAAATTCTTAATTTCCGAGAACTGAGTTAAGATCAATGCAATGGATCAGAATAGAAGAAAACCCAAATAGAAAACCCATCCAACTTGCGAGGACACATTAAAAATAAAAGTTTTTGGTTTAAGAAGTACTACATGAAATAATGCTGCTTTTCTCTCCGATAATTTATGATAATAGGTATACTACCAATAGGGAAATCTAGTGTACAAGTACCACAGCAGTGGCTTGATGTGTTCGCTAGTTGAAGTTATGAGCGGAGATTCTGGGTTCAAATCCCAGACTCTGCAGAATTTCTTAGCTCACATTCAGCCCTCTGGTGAACATTACACTGTGAATCGAAATACTTATAACTTTCCTTAAGAACTCAATGGAAAACGGGGTACAATAAGCCTAGAGCTTCAGTACAAAGTGGACCTTGAACCACTACCCGTGTAGCAATAAAAATAATAATAATAGTGTACAAGTGAAGGGAAATCTGAGGAATTATAGAAAACCCAGGAAATCTTACGAACACCAACAGATGAGCTTCTTTTTGTTTTTCAACAACAAATCCAATGAAATCTTTAAAAATCTCATAAAAGGAAATCTGGTGTACAAAAATTTGCCTTGGGACTCCCTCGGGGTATACTTATTTTAAATATTTTAGTTTATGAAACGTTTATATTCATATTATATTTACCTCCCTATTTATTTTACCTCCCTCTTACAAATAGACCAAATCCCTGTGCTGCTCACAATTAAAAATAGGAATAAAATAGCTCTATTGGTAAACAGATTGTGCATTACTTGGCTAGAATATGTTTAGTTTAGTTTTCCTAATTAGTTGATTTTGCTACTATCTATTTTGCGCATTGGAATTTGTAATTTTTGAAACTGTTCTTGACGATCTGACTCTGATGTATAGACTTCCGAGGCTTTTTCTGATGCTAAACTAAAGAGTAGAAGTTAAAAAATCGCATTTTAGGCATACCTCCTTTTCATGACATGATGAAAGACTAATCAAGGAACAATTTCTTTACATAAAAATAAGGAATAAATGATCGAGAATATGCATAATAAAATATATACTTACATAACATCTTCTTTAGTATTTGTATAATGGTCGCTTTTAATATTTATAGAATTATCTTTAATTTTTAAAGACGGCCTCGTCATATCTATACGATATGATAAAGTAAGATGCACAGTTCCAACAGGTGTACAAAGTTGACCCACTTTCACTGTTCTACAGTCATTTCCGAGTAACTTCTGTTTACTTGCAGCATCTAATTTGCCACAATTAAACTGGTAATTAATGATGCACGTATCTACTCCTTGTCTTCGTGATAGTTTGTATGCAGGAGTAACTCGCGTCACAGACACTAAAGATTTTAACAATGCTAACACACGATAACCATCGGCTTGTGTATAAGGGTCGACATATTCTGTGCATTGGTCATGTGATAATCCAAAGCACCACGATTCCAAGAGCATTTGCCAAGTTTTTCCATTTTCGTCTGTAGTATATAAAGATATTTCTATGCACAGTGGTACTTTGGTGATGACCCCGGGATTGCTGTTGAGAAATTTATTAGCCTCGGATATAACATCGGGTATTTCTTTAATGGCCAGTTTAAACTAAAACAATAAATTGATAGAATTGATGTAATTATTACATTAAAAAGTATTTACCCCTGATCCATCGCTTGTGGGATTACATTGTGTGGAAGTGAGTCCTTCCATACGTGAGTCTACTATTAGTTGTGCAGCTTGAAGTACCAAACATTTGGTAAGTTTGTTAAATTCCTTCTTTTCTTGAGGTGTCAACTTCATGGTCATAACTTCCAATGCAAAAAGACAGTCACACAAAATGGTATAATATTATATTTCTTAAAAACGAAACACAAAATTTTTAGTATTTCTACTACAAATAATATATTGGCATTTCAAGTTGTTGATAAACATAACGAGAGATTAAAGAAAAACCACTTTAAACCAACACCAGATAAAACACTAACACACAAGTCAATCGTTCGCTACCAAATGCACGGACGTGTGATTTACAACGTAAGATGTGCCTTTACGTCATTGGTTAACGAAACCACATGAACTACCAGCCGATGTGGGGCGTGAATGTGAATTTTAGCAAATTAAATTTTTGTATATTTTATTAATTAATTTATGCAACGGATATAAATATTAAATCACAATTTGAGAGAATATAATTGCAATTTTATCGCAAATTGACGTCAATCATTGTAAAAATTTGAATTGCCACAAGGTTAAATGCAAGGTTGGCAGCATTGAAAGAACTTGCTGCGTAAACTATACGACTCCATTTTGTTTACTATATTGACATCGTAGCTTGAAGATTGGGGCGTTAAATTTTTATTGTGTATTAATAATAATTATTAATTGTTAAGAATATTAATCTATCATATTTATGATATTAATTGCCGATCGTTAATGAAGATTATTATTGCGTTTGTGATTTGTGAGGTAAGTAACAAATTCGATAAATTGGTTAGCTTACGCAAGAACGCGCCGCGTCGATGAATTTTTTTTTTTAATTTTTTTTATGTTCGGTTACTTTTATTATTATATTACGTTTTTCTTTGTTTATTTAAATCATTGAATGTTAATATTTGAAATTCATTTAATTTTGGTTCGTTTTCTTTATCGAGTTGGAATATGTCAAGGTTCCGAAAAATCTATAAATAGAAAATGGGATATCTGGAAATGACTCCATTTTAAATAGGGTGTGCAATAAATAGGTAAATATTTACTGTAATTGATTGTTTTATTAGTTAGTGCAAGTTAATTGTATACTGATTAATATAATATAAATTACAAAATTGGTGGTATTAAAAAAAATTAGTTGACAAAGGTGTAATCAATACTTGGCTGTGTATTGTAAAATGTTCTATTTCAAATCATCAGATATTTTGGTTTAAAGGATTCTTGAAGTATGAGCAAGTGTTTGTTTTAGTACTGTAATGCACAACGTAACAAAAGGTCTGTTGTATGAGCTATGTTTAAAAATTATTATATTTGTATTGTGACTTTTCTGCTGCTGAAAGATATAACATTCTAAAAATTATCATTGGTTCATGTAAAGGAAAATTTAAAATAACTTTTGTTAAAGACAAAATCATTCTTACGTCTAACATAAATTTAAAGGGAAGTTGAATTCATATTTTAGCTGGATTATCGTTGATAACACTTAGATCGAATAAATTTTTATTTTTTAATCTTTCACGCAGCCTTATCACGACTAGGTTTTGAAGATATTTTGGAGTTAAAGCTATTGGAGTCATTTATCTTTTTAATTTGTAGGAATGTATGCAGAACCAGTTCTTGGAGCCGCCATTCTTTTTATATGCTTATTCTTTTAGGAAAACAATAATTGGTTACCGTTTAAAAATATTTTGCTTTTAGTACAATTATTGATGTGACACCGATCCTACTGCAGCTTATAATAGTATAATTAACAGCCCAGCTTTATATTACTGGTTACTATTTAAACTTATACTTCGGTAGCTTTGAAAAAAGCTTGCCTACTAAGCACAATTTCAAATGTTTCATAATCGTAAAGATATTTACTGTTTAAAAGTTTATTTAATATGGCGCTTATTACTTTTTTATAAAAGTACTAAAGGTAGATAGCATCCAAGTTGTTTGACTTTCTCGATTGATAAAATCCAATGCCTGCAGTCACTTCAAATGTTTTCAGCAGATTATTGATTACACGCACAATTATAAAAATAATAATTACTGTTAGGGTACTTCTGTTGAGACGAAGTTGTTAAAATCTTGGGTGGCTTGACTTTTTTTATGAAACCTTGATACCATCGATAAGCTTAATATTAATGTTCAATTCAATCTGCACTGGCACCATCGTTCAGAGTTACATCAATCAACAAAAAAATGTCTCAAGGATGTTCCAAGGCTTGATGACTTAAAATAAATTGGAGGCTATATTATAATATAATATAATATTATTTGAACTATTTTTATTAGACTATCAGATACGATAAGCTATCTACTTCCCTACACCACTAGTATTATCAACTCTGAAACATTGTGTTTGAGGTCAACGCTCTATAATAAGGCATTAGTAATCTTATACTCTAATTAACAATATTTTTAAATATTAATTCGTTCAAATACTAAGTGAAAACATAAAAGCATTTTTGTTCAGACATTTAAATTATCATCGAAAGAAATAAGTTACACTGAAGCAGGAATTTTAAACTGAAAGAAATTTCACTTTTCGTTCATTTGCATCTACTGCTATGGCAAAAGTTAACTTGAACTTGGTACATAAAATATCCCCAAGGAATTTAATTAGGAAAGGAGCTGAAGGCATTTTCTACAAATTGCCAAGAAAAATTGATTCCAAAGTTTTGTAACTTACTCTCAAGGTAGTATACCCCAAAACATGAAAGTTGACAGTTTAAATATAAATTACCTCGGTATCGATCGATTGCTACAATTTGGCTGATTTTATTTTGTAGTTTAATGTATAGAAGATAACAAGAAACACAAGGTGATTTGAAGAATAAAATACTTGCTTTTACTATATACTTCACCTGGGATGCAGTTAATTATCTGAAATGCAATCTGAAGTTGGATTACAGCGTAACTTCACACATTTCTATTCCTGTAAGTTTATACTTCGAGAATTATTAAAAACTCGAATGCGTTCAACATTATTGAAGAAACTAGGCCTGAATTATCTGATTTTAGGTTAAGACTACGATGAAATTGGTAAGCATGTGTATGATTTTTAATACTATTAAGATTAACTCTTCTCAACAGAGGTACTTATAATGTCTCGAATATGCAAAATAATAAGTTGCAACCCATCGTCTGAAGTAATTATTAAGTCTCGAATTATCTTAATGCTGATACAGGTCATGGTTCTTAAGTAGTAATCAGAGCATTAAACAATTTGGATTGCTCTGTTGTCATTAGTACTACATTTAAAAAAATTACAGAAAGCACAGATTTTTCCATATATTTTTAATTTAATTTCGTACTTATGAGCTTCCCTCACATGAAACGATTGGACTAGGTTGAGATGAAACGTTGCTTTATACGAGTTCATCAAGATGAAAGTGTAGAGGCAAATTTATTGTAATCTCACTAACCAACCAACCTATTTGTTTTACTATTAGCCCTTCAATATATTTCGGTATTATTACAAAACATAATCTTACTGACACTATATTATGCTGATATATACGTAAAGCATTTTTTCAACACTAGTATCCGACAAGGAACCAACTTCATAATCAGGTTTTTACATGCTGTGTTTAATTTTGCTTTATCAAATACCTATATTGGATGCTCTATTTGTGATTCGCGTTAAGGTGGGTCTAGACAGCGGATTGTGAATCTTTTACATAAATCCTATATTCATGAAGTCATGCGCAATCTTCTCCTGTGGACCTACATTTAAGCAAGCATTAGCTAAACGATTTTTGACGTTTTGGAATGACCATGTCGAGCAAAAATAACTTGTTTTCGTTGCTGCATCATACATATTGATCGAATTTGTTTTTGGCATTTTTTAATTCGCTTGTTATTCGGCGGTCATTCGATTAAATCACACCAAACTTGAAACTGGATGTGTATTTCATCAAAACTTCACAAACTACTTGACTCGATATAGGTAAGCTGTGCCCACAAGCAACTTATAGTTATAAGTAGTAGCTTAAAGATCCTATTTGAAACTGTTAAAAATTAAAAAAGAAAATTAAATCTTTTCAGGCTATGAAAAAAATTACATGAATTACTATTAGAAGGGTAATGCACTATTGATATTAAACTATTGAATAAGCGTGATGTGGAGCGAGGGGCGCGGCGGCATGTATTATTTTTATAATTCTACTTTAATTCAATGTCATTAATTTTTAAATTCGTAAGGAAAAAGTAATAGTGGTATCCACATGCGGCATTAGTTTACTTCCAACGGTAAAATAATATAAATATAACATATCCATTAGCTGCCATAACCTAATTCTCTTTGAATGACTTTAACACATTGATAAGATGGTATTTTAGTTGGGAGTTAAAGAATTTGTCCATTATAGGCGATAACTCGGATTGTCCTTATTAATTTAACGCATAATTAACGTAATGATGACCAGACCAAAAATCTCATAAGATCTTGGACTGTTTCTTCAACTGCTAAACATGGGGTCTTCTGTAATTTTACGGTAATGAAGCTATTGTGTATTCCTACCATGTTGAGTCAATACAGGTTGGAAGGAGGGTGGATATCAACACGCAGGCTACTCACTATGAACGCAAAGTTCTGTTTACGCGCAAAAAAATCGACAAACTACAGTTGTTGATGCAGTTGAAGCCCTCGAAGATTATCTAGATGTTTGCTGAATGAAGTCTGTCTTCTGTCTGTATATAATCTTCCGCGATATATCGCGAACGGTACATTCAATTCAACATCATATAATTCAGTATGCATATTATGTACATCTTTCTATTAAAAAAAAATTACAAAATTGAGCAGTTTCTCATTGAACAAGATTAATAATAATATATCGTATCAAATAAGACCGCTGTCGTAGGCTAGTACCTACTTGATTGCTTTGTAGCGATTATGGGTTTGATCTCCAAGCAAGGACATCAGGCTTTTACGACCAAAGCCTCTTTCACAAAGTAGTGAAACATATTTGGGGTATTCACTTCTCTATGTATGCATATCAAATCATTAGACGGAATAATGTTTAAAAATAATTTCGTAAGAAACGGCCACCTCAATAAAGAATATTAAAATATAAAGCAGTTTTTTTCTATTTTAATAAAAGTGATAAGCTCTATCGGAAGCTTATTAATACTTTATTTTATTGAGTTTATTAAGTTTTTTAAAACACAAGGTACTTAAAAACTAGCTAAGCTACAATTACCTTAAGAAAAAAAGTAACTTGCTACAACTGCCCATACCTACATAACTACATAAGAGATCTGATATGAATTTTTCGTTATAAGTATACAATGTTTTGGGCGCATTGCCTTTTGATCTTCATTCATTTGTAGTAACAAACTAATGAGCTAAATTTAGTATGGCGAGGTTTCATATTCTGCATTGTTTTATACCTTTGGACTGATAGTTAGAGAATAATTTTTAAATTATATAAAATAATATGAAGATTCTTCACTACAAAAGCAAGTTTTTGTGTTTATATTAAAGATAGGTTACTAAAAATATACTAACAACTCTTGCCAGTCCAATAGAGAATGTGATTTACTACTTTTTTTACCGTAGGAAATGTTTTTAACTTTATAATGCAACTAATTGCGTACTCTTTAATGCCCGGTTTCTCAAAGGCTAATTAAAACTTAATCTATGATTAATTTTCATTGTTGAAAACCCTTAATGATAGATTAAATTTTAATTAGCCTTTGTGAAACCGGTCAGAAACCTTTTTATTGTTTATTTGAACTGCGAAATTGTTCTTCTACTTGCATGCGAAAAGAATTGATATACTTTCGGCCATCAAGAATAGGATTTCAACTCCCGTTGTCAAATAAGTTTCTATATTGCTACTCATTAATGCCCTTTCAGACACGGCGAGTAATTTAGGCGATTGATAGTAGTGTAGTCGATTGACCTACTTACTCATGTAATGTTTAGTTTAGTAGTAAGTAGTAAATGTTTAGTAGTAAGTAGATAATGATCTACTGTCCAAATTCAACTGTGTGTGCGACCCTTTAGTGTGATGTAGCTCACTTAAAGATATCCAGTCCCTACATAACCAAACAGCGTGTATTCAATGCAATTTGGATATAATTTGCTTTATTTGGAGGGAACATTCTGACTAATTGGGCATATTGTAATATCTTCTGTGATCTCGAAGTTGGTTATTATTTATTGCGATCGTTCTTGAGTTAGTACGAAAACATTAGTACTATCTTTTAACGCATTAGAAATGTATCTAATTTTATCATCTTCTGTAATAGATTTTATGTGTAGTAGTTTTTGTATTATAGCGTACTTTATTGACGTTTTGGTTCTTAACATTCAATTCGAATTGTATTTGTTAATTTTTTAAATATGAAATACTTTTGCTAAAACGAATCAACCTAATAAAATTTGTATCTAATTTTGTGGGAAAATACGTCATTTTGGAATGAAAAATTGTTTTTGAACAGGCTCATTGTCAAATCAGCTCATATTGCACAAAAATTTTCATAGAAGACCGTAATAGGTCCAGGTAAGTAATATTTCCAATTCATATTCGTCTATTGTTACTAAACTAAACATAATAATTAATAACTATTCCGAGATTTTGCAAATCTGCAAATAATAAAAAGGTAACATGATTTTAGTATAAATTTACAGAATTTATAAATCCACCATCACAATTTAATTTTCTTGAATAAGTTTTTTTAAATCGATTTTTGATTGCTTTAATGACAATTTTTCCACATAAAATTAGATAAAACGTTGTACACAACTCGTTGGAGAAGGTTATTGAACTTTTCAGATACGGTTGTATATAACTTTTAAATAACCGTTATAACTAATAATATTCCGCTCAACTATTTATTAAAAATGTTAATAATAATAAAATAATATTATATATATTATAATATATAAAGATAAATTATGCTAGGTATATTTTTATTTTTATTTAATTTTTATATTATTTTTAAAATTGTTGATTCATAATTGAGCTGATTATATTCTATTGCCCAGTTAAATTTAGCATTATCTTAAAAGTTTTATGAAACCGGGTATAAATCTTCTCATACTCGATCAGTAATATGTCCTTTCTACTCGTTTGGTATACTATATTTTGCGCCGAAAATTAGCATTTTAGAACTAGGGTGCTATTTGCAATATTTTACATTTTTGCTTGTGAAGCACTGAAAACATAGCTTATTTTATTGATGAAACAATTTGTTTGTCGATATAATGAATCTTGTTTATCGGCGCAAAATGATTATTTTTTCATCAAACTATATTTTTCAGTGTAATGCTAAATGCTCTCAGGTTTTCAATTTGTGGCTTAAAGAAGCATTTATTCTGTTCCACAACTTATAAAATATACCTACCTTTAAAAATACAAGGCTCGAATTCTCATATTCATTCTCTTGGTTTGTTGTTCTAATTTGTGACTAAGGGAGCGTTCATAAACCACGTAGTTTGATTTTGACCTCTTTAGAACCCCTCCCTCCCATCATGTAGCTTAACGTAACTTTTACCATGATAACCTTACCCCCCCCCCCCCTAGATGGAACGTAGTTTTTTTCCTATAAAGTCCAAAAGACATGTTATGTTTTCTGTTAACAAAACTATTTAAAAATTATTTGGTATAATAAATGAATAACACCGATATTTGTTTTTAAAACAAATAGCGCACCTATATAAAATATAAATTAAAAAAAATCCAAATACGGAAATAAATATCCATATTATGTTGTCGCTTATATTCTGCAAATTGCTTTCATAATAAATGAAGAAAACTACGTAGCTTGACTGTAATCCCCCGTACCCTCACGTAGCCCTGCGTAGCTTTCTACCTAACCCCTCCCCCCCTTGACCAAACCACGTAGTTTATGAACGCTCCCTAATTACCTATTCTTAATGTTGGCTACACACACTCGAGCATGCTAGCAACTTAGCTTGAACAAATTATGTCGTCAATCTTGCATGAACTTTGATTGGGCTTGAGGAAAAGAGTTCTTCGTGGCTTTTATTGCAAGTTGGTACATAAGAAGACGGAGAACAACCAACTTTTTCATTTGACTTAATTTCAAGCCAAGTCGGTCCAGTTTCCTCGAATGTGTGTAGCAGACTTAAGTATTCGTCGACTATTAAAATTCTAGATAAATATATCGTTAACGTACTATAGGCACAATAATCTCAATTGATTGTTTCGTGGATACAAAAAGAACTTTTTAGAAACGATAGAAAAGATTGTTATAAATTCATCATCTGCTTGTAATAGTTTAATTTAAATTAGGACGTGCGGGTTCAGCTTGAAACTTGAACTCTTTTTTGAGTTGCTATATTTGCTATATATAACTGGAAAACGATGATAGATATTAAAATGTGTTTAAAACCAAAATATTTGGTACCAATACCAACTAACTCGTGGAAGACCAACTGCTCTTAGTAAAAATGAAGAAGAGATAAGTAAACAAAATCTCATCCAATTTGAATATATAAATAAAGGATTTCAGGTATAGTGGAAAAATCAAACAACAGGGTGCAGGAATCTGTCGTGTCGACGTTTCGAAGAATTTATTCCCTCCGTGATCTCCGGATATCCGGTGATATCCACCGTGATCTGTGTGGTGAGTCCGTTTTTTGAATTGTAAGTTTCACCACAATGTACTTATATATGCTTTCCGTTTTCAGTCCTGAGGATGAGGGAATAAATTCCTCGAAACGTCGACACGACAGATCCTTGTTTGATTTTTCCACTATACCTGAAATTCTTTATTTATTTATTTAAGAAGAAGAGATGTCTAGAGCCATTTACGCTTTTAACATAATAAAATTAAGTGGGTAAAATAAAAAAAAAAACAATTTAGAGCCAGTTTCACTAGACAAGAACAAATCAAATTTATGCTAAACTTTATTATTTGCTTGGGCAACGCATTAAATTTACCTAATTAATTCAAGTTTAACTTAAACTTATTTTGTATTTGTCTGGTGAAATCTCGGATCTTAGAAAGAATCAGCCGAATTTGAACTAATTTCACAGTGAAATGAAATTAATGCTTAATCAAAGAAATTGTTAAAAATAAAAGTGCAAAGTCGCTTTCACTAATGTAAATTTTTTCAGAACTTTTTGCAAAATATTTGAAGCAATGCAAATCTCACATTACTCGAAAACACTTCCAGTTGCATGTAAAATATGTTTCGATGCAAAATATATCTACAGGGATGTGTTTTTAACGCAAAATCAATATTGTAAAATATTAGCACGTTAAAAATTAATTAAAATTTCCTTTTAGCATTTCGTTCAGTCAGCCAAAACCCATTTAAGGTTGTAGAGCTGCGCGATTGATTGATTTCGTTCCACGGATCGTCATATAATGGGAATACTCGATATCTGTTGCATCTATTTCAAAATTTAATTCTCTTGTCAGGTGAACATATTTACTATTAAAATATTTCTAAACCTTGTCAGTAATATCATTTACTACGAACGGCGTCGGCGGTCCAAAATATCTCATAATCTATTCGCTTTTACTTTGTCATACAAATTTTCAACTTCTTAGTCTCAGAAGGTTCTGCATGCCGAAAACTTTGGGTGGGTGCATTGTCTGTTATAATTGGCATAGTTATTTTAAGTCGAAAACCTCCTGCTCTACTGTGATGTCATTACAAAGTGAAAGTTTCTGAAACTGATAGTACTTTGAGGTTTTCCACAAACATTCCTGGGGAGTTCAATTATCTTCTAGTCGACAAACCTTTTTAAAAAAATGTTCAGCAGTGATATTAAATTTCATGTAAATATCCTAAATTTTTATCGGTTATAAAATATAATCGATTATAAAATTTGGCAATCGCGCACTCCTGATATGGATATGATATACTAAAAGACACGGAATTAAGTCTTCATTGATAATTTCTATCGACATTTTTCTGTTGTGGCTGCTTCTGCAATGTTTTAGTTCTTCGTTTCAACATGGTTCTGAATATTAGAAGAGAATATGGCAGATTCTATTTTGCTACAACATGTTTTAATATTTTTATGCATCTGGGCTGTCATGTGTTCAAATGTATTTTGCTCTCATTTTAAATTTAATGATGATTAAAAACGAGGGTACAAAGTATATATTATTATATTAAAAAATATTTTCTATTACTTCAGCTACAAGTAAATTTTTTTAGAAGAAAGTGGAGCAGTTAATTTCTTCACCACATTTAAAGCATCGACAAAGCTAACCACATATCATTTTCATAGCAGAACACGCATAAAAAATTTTTGTAGCCGAATTTGAAATATGTACTGCGTATAATAATTACATTAAATATTTAAATAATTTTTTATTTAAATAAAGAAATTAATTGGTTATTATAACGAACGAACTATAGTTCCCTTGTTTTCAGAATCCAAAACTAAAAAGTTCTAAACTGATTGGTTAAACTTCCAAACATGCTTGGTTAGAAATTATTCGCGGTTACTTTGGTAAAATTAATTTTAAATTTACGTAACGAACTTAGCAGCTGAATAGCTAATTTACAAAAAACTTTTTATTGCATTTTGTTCAAATGCCCAATAGCTTCTAATAGTGTTTTTAAATACTTGAAATTCTAGGTTATAAAAGTTTAAAGTTAATTTTCTATTTGAGACGCCTTCTTCTGCAGATAAAATAAGACTAAAACCAAATATTTTAACCGTTTAGTTGACGAGCAAACTGGGTTATGTTATTTGTTGACCATACATTTATGTACATAATGGGATCTACAGCTTAATGTGAAATCCGAACCACTGTACCAATAATTTAACAACAGCCAACAATCGAACTACCATCATTTAGAGGTAAGTCACTTTCTGAAGTCTTGGTATAACAATCAAAAGGAATCATTGTGAAAATACGTAAGTTAAACGCATTTTGCCAGTACTACCTAATAAATACTGCAACTTTTGGATTTTCGTGGGAAGCTGGAGATCTGCCGAAGAACATAATTATGTTTAGAATTCATCTTATATTTCAAAGATACGTTTTGCTAAGATCATTATATCGTATAAAATCAACAAATCATTGATGGTATTATGTATTAAAACACGAATATAAGATTGGACACCAAAGAAAAATTCTAAATTCCTTCTGAGCTGCAATATTATTAAATTTTACTCTATAGGTTTGTTCGTGCTAGTCACACCTTTTACACTTTAAGTGTAAAAAGTGTAATTTACACTTTAACTTTTTCCCGAAAGTGTAAGTTTAGCGCGAACACAAAAAGTGTAACTTGAGTATAACTCCACCCCTTGAAATCAAATTTGCGTTGGTAGGTTATGTTGGTACCCAACCTAATTTGTCATTAAATATAAAAATCTATAAAAGACCAATATTTAGCAAAAAAATACCAAGTTAAATGATTTTCTCCTTCCGCATTCCGAATCATCCACGCCGTTTTAATCATTTTTAAATAAGAACAAAGTAAAAATAGTAACTAAAAATAGTAAATCGTAAATTGTTAGTAATTAATAGTAAATAAAAAAATTAAAGACAAAGACTTGATATAAAAATATATTGTTAACGTTTTATTTTTAGCAACCATTACTTTTAGTTTTTAAGTATGCATTTTTAAATTTCATTTTTAAAAATCTAAGAGCCAATCAAAATTAAGTGTAAACGGTGTAAACTTTTACACCTGCTCCAGAGCTGGTGTAAAAAGTGTAATTACACTTTCTAGCACGAACAGAGCGCTCGGCTAGCACGAACAGAAAAGTGTACACTTTACACTAAAGTGTAAAAAGTGTAGCTAGCACGAACAAACCTAATTTCTTAACGTTAAGACGATTAGCAAAATATAATTTTACATACAGGTAGTTAAGGTATGCAGAGTTTAAATTCAAATAGATCAATGAAAGAAAATGATGTATGTCGTGGTTTGAATTCCAAGCAAGCTGTAGTTCTCAAAGGTTTTATTTATGTGAAAAGTGTTATTTCCTGAGATAAATAGTTTGCAAAAATGCTCATCTTCGTCAAATTACAACAATTCCAGCGTAAATTTAATGTACTATTTAAAAATCAAATTTGTGTGAACTAAACTCAATGGTTTCTGTTATAAGTGAAGTTAGTAACCAAAACTTATAAACGTAAAATTCATTACGAATATTTTATAAATTTAACTATCTGTATACTTGAAAGATAAGAAAATATCTTACTAACCCTTAAAATCAGTTTTTATTTTAAAAATTTAATTTAGTAAAAATAAATCTGAACATTTACAGAGAACTGTTGAGAGAGTAGGGTAAAATGAAATAGGGGGGCAAAGTGAAGTGTTTAATTATTATCAACGTGCATTTGCTCCTAACAGATTTCAACCATGGCCAATACGCTTATGTTGAAGTTATTCGTGTCTCTTATGAGTTATTTTCAAGATATCAATGGAAACGTGTTTTCATTTGTGTTTGATGTAATTTTCACAGGTTAGTATGCTCTTTCTCTAATGTTTTAAAAGTGCAATAAGTTTGACAACGTAGTGGTAAATTCATTGTGATTTATATAGTAGCACTTTTTTTTTGTTAATATTGTATTAAAAATACTATAAAATGTTTTGTGCGTAAATTAGTTTGTGAAAAAAAAATTACTTTCAAGAAGGTCCGAAAAACTTCTAAAAAAAGTGCAATGTTAAAAGCAAAAAGGAAGTTTTTTTATTAGCTCAAGTTTATGAGAAATTATTATAAACATCATAGCAATATCTTCGTTTATCCGGATTAAGATACCGAGTGATTCATAAAAATGAACTAAGTGAATTTTTCGATATAAAAAAATAAAATTTTAATGAAGTAACCATTAGTTTATTTGTTTTTAATTATATTATTATTATTTATTTTATCTTTTCCTAATAAAACCATTTCAATTTTAATGTTTTGTTGATAATTTACATTACCCCAACCAATATTTCATTTTATCCCACCTCATAACTGATAAAGAGAAATCAAACTGATTGTTCAAAATTGAAATAATACTTTGGAAGTACAATACTGAATGTTGAAGCAATACTCTGCGAGATAAAAGCAATTAGATAAAAAAATTAAATACTTGATTGATTTTCAAAGCGTAGTTGTTCCACTTTACCCCACTCTCCCCTACTTTGTGAATGTAAATAATTGACCGTTCGTTCATAGAATTAGGAAAATTGCAAAGGTTACTTATTTTGTCTCGCGTAATACATCGTCCCACCTACTATTACTCTCGCCTACAGCAAAAAATCGATTTTCAACACACTACTTCAAAAGCGAACATCTTAGTGAAAATGCATTGAAGAAAGTATTTATTTCTAACTTATGAAACTTAACTTATATTCGTTATTAATTATAATTATTCTCACCAATAGTCTCAAGACCAACTAATTTATTTTTAAAGTACCTACTCAAAAATAGTTCTGTAACGATTTTTCTATGTCCGTTCAGAGAGTTACTGTTTCGGATAACTTCAAACTAGAAAGCATATCTTTACATATAGCATATCGGAAAAGGTACACAAAGAATCGGCAAAAGCATTTACCGAAAAAAAAAGTCCTTAAACCAAGTGAATTCCCTTCAATAGAAAATAATTGATTTTAAGATATCTTGTTTAGTGCCTTTTTTTAGCTGCAGAAAAAAGTATATTGTAAATATAGTCCAGTTCACAAGATCTCAAGTATGCTCCCACCTAGTTTTCCTCTAATTACTTAAAAACAGTAAAAGAAGTTCCGAGTGTTGAACAGGACAAAGGTGTTAAGCGTAAAATAGCGAAAATGTATTATATTTCATATTCGAGTTATAAGGAAAAATCTAGATTGGATCATAATCGACTTATAAACTGAACGATACGGGGCGTTTCATTAACATTATGCTAAATTTACAGAAATTGTAGTAGGTGTCAAAAATTGCAATAAAATAGTTAATTGTAAATACTTTATTGTTAATGCAACTCACTTCACTACTAAATGTCTCGCTCAACGTGATATGCAATCTGACATGTTGGTGAATCGCGCTGATTAGTTATGCCGGAATTTGTTTAAAGGTGCTCTTGACTCCGATGATATGTAAACAATAAATCTCGCATTTCTTGTAGAGCCCAAACGACACATTCCCGAACCAGGGTTTATTGTTAAAAGTTGCTTATTTTGATGCCTTCTACAATCTCGATAGGTTTGGCACACCTGTTTATGAAACACCCGGTATAGCGTTCTGTGTATTACTTGCCTGCCTCGCCTACGGCATATTATGTAATCTGTCAACTCACTCAGTAAATTATCCACTTTCTTACCGGTTTCATTAATAACTTTTGCGGTTTTGATTTGTTATATCTCCCAATACGGAGCAGTTCCATAAGTATTTTACGTACCGCGAAAAAGTAAAGAAAAATTATTGTCGTTATTTAAATAATTTTGGGACTTTTGTGTAAGCAATTTCTATTTATTAACATGACCTTATAACAATAAATTCCATCTGACAACTTTGATTTGAACTCACTCCTAAGTACATACTATTTTATAACTCATTTCCGAATGCAAATAAAATGTACATTCTTACGAGCTACTTTATTAATTAACATTGTTTGCGTTAGTTTGCATTAAAATAATATATTGTACGTCAACTCAATGTAAATTTATGGAATCAACAACCTTTTTCTTACATAAAAAGTTACACAACTCATTGACGTAATACACCTTTTATTGATTATAATAAATTATAATTTAAAACATGATTATATTATTACTTAGTTATCTTTGGTTGTGTAAGGGATAAAACACTGTAGCCTCTCAAAAAATGCTGATATTTTAGGGACTTCTTTTAGGAAAACTACACAAATGATCTTTTTCAAATTTTCACGACATTTTATTGATTCATCTTATTTGTAGCTCTTATACCAAGTATTCGGGACCTGGAACTTGGCACTTAAAAAAAAGGTGCTTGCCTAATTGACAACAATTCGACCACGTGGTTTGTCCAAAATAAAAAGATCAAAAACCTAGTCTATTAGTCTCTAGTCATTAATTAGTTGTATAGCATTCTTGATTTAACCAGGTTAAACTTTATCGTTTCGAGATATTCGCGTCTAAAGTTAGCATTTCTTATGCTTGCATATACAATCTAACCGAAAGACGACTCTACAATTCGGCCAATTTTACAAATTTGTTTCTGGGATTTTGAGAGTACATTCTCAAAACGAGTATCTTTTGATACATGCAAAATTTAAAAAGTCACATTTGTTAATTTTAGAGTGTTTCCCCCTTAAGATTTTA
This sequence comes from Cantharis rufa, assembly GCA_947369205.1. Lineage (NCBI taxonomy): Eukaryota > Metazoa > Arthropoda > Insecta > Coleoptera > Cantharidae > Cantharis > Cantharis rufa. Next base: position 38,089,123 of record OX376303.1, read on the forward strand.
TATAAAATATTTATTAGACATGTTAATTTTTTACAAACATTATTTTTGTAATGATTTTACAATATTATGGTTAAAGCAGTACCGTAGCCAGGTTTTATTTTCGTTGGAGAATTTTTTCATTTTTTTACTACAATTTTTGTTTTGATGACCTTTTTATTTTAACCACCATAGGCTATGAAAACACCCAGGAAATTCCAAGTGCGGGCGTCGCGTCTGTTGTGAGAACTTGCTTTGTTCTGGCTTGGTGGTACGAGAACAAAACAATGTTTTATCTTCGTAACTCGCTCAATTGTTTCTATTGTAAGCTAGTGACAAAATTTGCTTTTGTAACATTTTTATTAGGTCATAATAATATGTTTTATTTTAACAAAACGTTCTTAAACTAGAAGCAATATAATGAAGCAAATTACTCAACTTAGCTATCAACACAGTTTTGCTATCTTACCCTTAGCTTGTGTGGCGCCAGCAAAACAGCATCGGAAGGAAATAGCGATGAAGTTAAGAAAAATGTTTTTTTTTTTTCAAAATTTAGTCGATTTTCCAAATATTCGGGTAAAAATTGCCAAAATTCTTACGTGTGTATTCCATTGGCTGTTTTCATAAGGGTTGTCCCCGCCCATGACGTGTTTATAGAAGTATTTACCCCTGATTTTAGTCCTCAAAATTATCGAATCTAGAAAACTGTGATCTCTGAATAGATCAAAAGAGCTACATCCCTATGTGCGACCGAACTCGAAAATTACGGATCTAGAAGGATGGGATCGTTGTTTTTAAGTTATGTAAATTCGGCTTTAAATCACTATTAAGTAGATTTATAATTATTATGTTGTTATCAAATGCACGGCCAGTGTTGTCAGATATTGGAAAACTATAACGCCAACTCACAACTAAACAAACGCCCAATAACGCAACTAGTTGATTATGTGGTGATCAAGCCCGTGCCCAACTGACATTTTTGAGGGGAAAACTGTTCTGAACAAATTTGACACTTCGTATATTATATAAAGGAGCTTTTTACCTCCAATAAAAAAAAAATTATTTTTGGAGGTAAGGTATTTTAGATTTTTTCACCTCCTTTTAAAGAACTACCGAAGATATTTAGGAGGGTAATGCTGCCACCACAAGTGGCACCACGCATTTACTGGTTGTTTGACGCGCATATTGGGCTTCAAATATCATAATCAATCGAAATATCTATTGCAGTAAATCGCAACTTTATTTCTTACAAATCGCCCAAATTGCGGTTTTTGAAAAATGAAGCACAAATTATCTTCGAAAGTCGTTCAATCTGACAACACTGTATACGGCTAGAAGTAGACTGCGAGTAGCCTACTAAAACTCACTATTGCCTGTATTTACGTCGAGCACACGTACTATTCTACTATTCGCTAACTTTTATGGGAAAAATCGAAACTTGAAAATTGTTTATTTCAGAAATAAGATGAAATTTTTGGTTTTATTTCAAGTTACTAATGCCCGTACTAATAGACATGGATTGATCCTAGTATCGAGATCAATTCTCGAAATAACAGCTGTTGCTACGATACGGTCTAAATTCTAGGATTATTTTGAGTCTCGGATTGATACATGACTATTAGTGCGGGCATTAATCACATGTTCCATTATTGCTTCCAATTAATTAAATTAGAACAAGGTCTATGTCAGCGGCGCCCCCAGTTTCGAATTTTTTGATGATTTTGGTGTCAATCGTTAGAGCATAAATGAGCTTCCATTATTTTCGTTTGAGCCTCAAAGCTCGCGAAGTAATTTGCAAAAAACAACTGGGGGGGGCTGTAGACATGATGCCCCCCCCCCCCAGTTTTGAATTTTTTGATGATTTTGGTGTCAATCGTTAGAGCCTAAATGAACTTCCATTATTTTTGTTTGAGCCTCAAAGGTCGCGAAGTTATTCGCAAAAAACAACCGGGGGGGGGGGCTGTAGACATGTTTAGCAATTTTTGTTCCCGTTTTGAATTTATGTATAAAATTGATGTCAATCGATAGAGCTTCGTTTGAACCTGAATGAGCTTCAATCTTTTACCAAGATATGGATAGTTGAAATTTTCGTCGAAACTCCGAGCAACATGCGTTAAATCTTAAGTTTTTTAAATCTCTTAATCTTTGATTTAAAATTTTTGTATTAACTTTTTTATGTAATAAATTTTCTTTATTAATCATCAAAAAATTCTAAACTGGGGGGGGCAGCATGTCTACAGCCCCCCAAGTTGTTTTTTGCGAATAACTTCGCTACATTTGAGGCTCAAACGAAAATAATGAAAGCTCATTTAGGCTCTAACGATGTTCTAACGATTGACACCAAAATCATCAAAAAATTCGAAACTGGGGGGCCGCTGACATGTACCTATTAGAACAGAAGAGCGTAGCTCGGCGGCACTCCAATTTTCCAGCGCCTTTCATAGGTTCTATATTCTTAGCAACGACCCTACATCACATAAGGATTATACTGGTATAATCAGTACCAACAATAATAAAGACTTGAAAGCATGGACTTAGTCCTACTTAGATCTACTAGACCTACTTCTAAGTCAATGCTTTAAAGTGTGATACATTTGGATTCGGAAGGAATTCTTGAGAGGTGAACTAATTTTTCACCCAATTTTGTATGATTTGCTTTCCAATAAAAACGAGGTGTTTTTACCTATACTAATACTAACTCCTAATCGTGAAGAAGTAGCTAATTATTCTCTAGAGATTTTTCTTGATATACTAGCAGAGACCGCTCATTGGTAGATCCATTTATATTCAACCAATCAGCTGAATTATAACCCATATTAAGTATAATCATTGTCGAATTGACATCCAACAAGACAAGTATTCATTAATTATTTATTTATATATTTATTGGAATTTAATTATCGGTCGTGTAAAGAAAAGTACGATATAACTATATTATGCATTTCGGGGAGAACACCATTATTCCCTCCAGCTTTGTTGTCAAAGGTTATTGTTAGAAAATTGATTAGTACTACTACTTATATTTGCTTTCCTATATTGTTAGTCTCGTAGTCAGGGCCGTATTTAAGCGTAGTCTCCATGGGCTGCTCTCTCAGGTCTTATACCACAAAAAAAATTATTCGAAAATTTCAATTTTGAATAGACTTAAAATTAAAAAAGTGCCACTGATATATCCTAAAAATTCGCTTGTTTGTTACAATTCCTTTTTTATCTTGAATTTACCTAACATGTTTACTTAAAATAACGATTAATTCTCAGCAAAAATAAAACGGTAGGGCCCGCACCACAGATTCAGCCTAGGGGTTCACAGATTTTAAATACGGCTCTGCGTATAGTATTCGAGTAGTTACAAAATTCCATTAAAAATCAATGTAATTATTAATACACGTTGAACAGTTGAATCAATGTAATCTTGTTTATTACACAGAAAATACCAATACCAACCTACAAGTGTATTTATGCATGTATACCACAGTAGGCACATAATTAAATACTAATCTATTAAGAAAAAGTGATATATTTCCAATAAGAACATATAAATAAAAATTCATCGTCGATGTCGCAATTATTACATATTTGATTTGATTGATTGTTTAAGAATATTTTTGAGAAAGAATTTATCTACATTTCTAGATTAAAAATCGCTAAGAATGAGTGTCATAATACGTCTGCAAAATCTTCCCTGGTCCGCTAATGCTCTTGATATTCGTCAATTTTTCACCGGCCTTTCAATCCCAGAAGGAGGTGTTCACATCGTTGGAGGAGAATTAGGAGACGCTTTTATAGCTTTCAGGTATGTTAAAACAAAATAAATTTCAGTAGTTATTTTTTTACATTTGTAATAATTAAAGTAAAATATTTGAGTAAATTATGCATTTGTCAAATGCAAGTATTAAGAACATCAAAGAAAATATACAAAAAGGTGTTTTCGAGTTTTCTTTCCTATATATAATTTTCTCTGACTGAAATCCTGTAAGTAAAATTAAATGTATGTAAGTAAGTAACCTAACTGCTTAGAGAGAAAGCATCTAAAAATGATTAAATAAGTAAGTACATACCACATAAAAAAATTAAGGAAGAAACTAAAGTCTATAAATTGATAAAAATGCGTTTAAGAAAGCAGAAAATTTTAAATTAATATATTTTAATAGCCTTAATAATATTTGAAATCTGTCCGTAATGTACTTCTGATGGTTCATTTCTAATTACCAACTTAAAAAAATATCGTTAAGTTGCACTCTAATTGATGTCGATGTCTACCACACATGGCAAGCCGCTAGTGAAAAAGATACATGGATAGTATTCGTTAAATCTAATTATTCTAAGATAACCACTTGCATTCCCATAACTTAATTTTCTCCGGTCTTTCAGTATTCTTTTCAGAGTCCTTCGCTCTACATAAGAGCATATTTTTTTTAGAAGAGTTCTCTTGGCAAATACCTCGGTGGTTTGCCGTTTCCTGCCGATGGAAGACGGTCAGAACACTATTTTTACTTCGCCCGGGATCGAACCAGGGATTCCGGCTTAGCAATCGATGCACATAAGCGCCAGACCATGACCATCTCTTTAACTCTTTGAATAATAAATTATTAGTATCTCTTACAAATGGAAAAGTTTGTTAAAAAGTGATTTAAGAAAGTCTACGCATATAAGCTGATTCAAGCGGCCAATTCTAATATTAAGGCTAATAATACTTAAAGCCTCAATATTAGAATTAGCCGTTGAAACTTGAGAGACTTGGTAAACTTGGTTATAATAGTTATTGACTATTTTTATAAATTTTTAAAAATTTAATGAAGAAGAAATATTGAAAGTAGCGCAAAACTAATTCAGATCGATCAAATAAGCATATAGCTAAAACCGTAAGAATTAAGAAATAGGAAAACTATATTATAATATCCAATTTAACTACAGGCTTTTGGATCCAAAATAAACTTTGTAGACTATTTTTGAGCAACTTCTTTTCAATAATTCATTCCTAGCAAGCAGCTTAATAATTAAGCTTATTTAAAGATTTGATTTTTTAAACTATTTTTTTAAGTTTTATGTTCATTCAAATTAATTGGACTCATCCCTAAAGTTTTAATTTTTTAGTAACTTATTCAGTTTCATTCTCTGAAACACATCTTTTAATATATTTTGTTTTTCTTATTTTTAATAATTTATTTGTATTACCCCCCATTCAAAGATTTAATTTTTTAAATTGTTTTTCTAATATTATTGTCTATCTCATGTAACATTTCCAAATTTACTGATTATTATTAACTTTTTACGAATTTTAGCGTAAATTAAACCGTGTAGTTTAATTAATACCATTTTTTACCTTACCAGTAAGTGCAGTAACTGTAATTTACTAATTTCTATTTGTCGCTATAAGCAATTCAACCAATGAAATGCATAATATACCTTACATACGTATGAGTTAATGGTTGGTTAACTTGAACTACTTATTAAAACAATAACCGTAAGGTAATTTACGGAATCAATTCTGCTGGAATTCCTCGAACAATGAAAGCCACTACAAGTCTTTAAAAAAAAGTTGACATTACATGTTTTGTGAGATACACAGGTTTTTAATAATTTGTCATCTAAATCGAAATTACCCCTTTATTGATGTCGGTAATGCATGTTACTTAGCCGTAATTTACCTCAAAACTTGTACATCTACTACCAATAATGAGATATCACACAGATGGAACACTACAATCTTTGAGCTTCTAATAATTTCTAAAGGGTGTTTTTTTAGCTACATGAAATCTTTCAATTGAGATAACAATTGAATGAAGGTTGGCAAAGTGATAGTTTTTTGATATTTGTATTCAGGAAAGTTTACCATTTAAGGGGGGAAATACATATAGACGCGTGAATTTTGCTAGATTTTGATCAATTTTTTTTTAAAGAATAAATCGTTCGATATTTTTGAAACATGGCATATGATTTATTTGTATATTTAACCATTAGAAAAAATTTTTGTTTTATATTTTAATTTCAAAATAGCTGAATGATAGTTAAGTCTTCGGAGAAGGTCGTAACGGGAGTTGTTGATTGGCGTGACTTGTAGCTTCTGTAATATTGATCTGAAAGGAATCAGAAAAATTCTGAGTGTTTATTTATGTTATATTTTGTAGATGAACCTGAAAAAAATGAAAAATTCGCGGATTGCAACACTTGATAAAACAAATTTTAATTTTCAACCAAATTTTTCAATTTATTTTGCTTGAAAAACTAGTTTCTTCAACAAATTTTTCGAAACAAGTAGATTCATATAGAAAGTAATATCATTAAAAAGACCTGTACAAAATTTCAGCGCGATTGATAAAAAACTCTTTGAGTTATCGGTCACGCCAATTTGAAAAATGTTATTTTGAATAAAACGCGTTTAAAGTTTAGGTACATAAAAATTAAATGATTGCGGTGACTTATATCTATAAATCAGCCATTCCAGCGCCATATAATAGTCCTTCTGTATCCTCATACAACTCATTTTTCTTAAGAAGTTCCTCTTTTCGTGTTTGACGCGCTTTTTTAGTCGGTGATGAGTTGCGCCGATTTTCTCGAGTAACTCTCCATTCATCTATTTCTTCTGTGTATGACTTACATTGTTCGCCAATTATTACGCTAATCAAATACTTACCAATCTAATACTTCGAATTAAGTTTTAAAAATTTGGTCACATATTCTTAAGATGTTCATTTTATCATTTTATAAAAAGAAAAAAAAATTACGTTTTTGAAGCTGCTATATGTATTTCCCCCCTTAATCATGAAAAAATTTACACTTGAACAACGCTGCCAAATTGTGAAAATTTATTTTCAAAATTAGACCTCCATTCGCGAAACTTATAGAGTTATTCGCCCATTTTATGGTCAATATAATCGACCTACACCAAGCAGGCTATTCGTGCGGCGATAGAAATTTTTTCACTCCATTCTAAGACTCCATTGCATCCATTAAAATTGACTGTTTGGTGTGGAATACACGTCAACGGCATCATCGATCCGCATTTCTTCCGAAATGAGGAAGGAGCTAGCGCTACCGTGTATGTGAGATATCGATACATGCTCAATACATTTTTGTTTCCAAAATCCAAGAGTTAGACATTGACAACTTATAGTTCCAACAGGATGGTGCTACGTGCCACAGCCAACGAAACCATGGATTTATTGAAACGACAGTTTCATGACAACATTATTTTCAGAAATGGTCCTGTCAATTGGCCTCCAAGATCGTGTGATTTGACGCCTCCAAATTATTTTCTTTGGGGGTATGTTAAATCCATGCTATATGCTAGCAAACCAACAACTTGGGAAGTTTTGGAGGTTAATATTCAGCAAGTCATTAATAAAATAAAGCCAGAAATGTTGGAAAAAGTGGTACAGAATTGGACTGATCGTAACGATTAGTCGTGGTGGTGCCAGATATTATTTTTAAATCATAAAAGGTGGTAACTGTACTTCCATAAAAATATATTAAGAAAAAAATTCCATCAATTTTTTAATGCTTTATTTCAATTTGAAGTTCTCATGTAGCTAAAAAAAAACACCCTTTATACGAATCTTAAAACTATTCTAATAATAATAACTTCCATGATGAAGCTTGTATCCTAAGGTATCTCACCTATCAGCACAGCATAGGAACGGCGACTGATCGTCACCAGCAAATTTTATTTCTTATGTGTTTTTAAATATAAGTGCGCCTACCTAGCAGCATCAGCAAATCACCTGCAAGGCAAGTCGATGTTACATTTAAATACGCATAAGAAATAAAATTTGCTCGTGACGATCAGTCGCCGTACTTATGCTGTGCTGATAGGTGAACTACTTTAATCTTTAAGCAACACGGTTACGTTCAACGTTTCCGTCCTTTTACTCTAATGAAGGTTGATGACGATTTCATTTTTTGGCAGTTTATCATTACTTTCAGAGGGAAGACAGAATACAGTTTATATTCCGCCGGACCTCGAACCAAGGATGTCGGTTTTAGCAATCTAGGCACCAAACCATAACTCTCCGTAACTCAGACCCGGACTTAGAGGCCCAGGACTCCTAGGCACTTGTCATTTTCTCCCCCCCCCCACCATTTCGAAGCTATTTTGGAAATTTAGCAAATTAAATGCAGTAGTACAGAACATATGATTTTGAATCGACTTTAATGACTTCAATAAACATCTGAACATAGTCAAGAAGACTAGAGACAGGATAGTAAACTCGTTTGGAGGGGTAGGCTAAAAAATTACAGTCCTAAGTAGGCGGATGAGCTTATGTAAAGAGTCCGCCACCGGGGCCCCTAGGCTGGCTTTGCCCCTAGGCTGGGGCCTTGTAGGCCTAGGCAGAAATCCGGCACTGATTAAACTATGAGAACCTAAAAGTTGTCAAACATTGACGTGTATTCCTTTTGAGCCACCCTGGTTAATTAAATGCTAACCCTGGGTTAACTCTTACTAGAATTTAATATACAACTGGCTTTTAATAACTGAATTTCGAAATAATTGAATATTACTTCATAAGCCATTCGTTAAGAGCATTAAGATATATTTTGATTGGTTTCCTCCTGCTTCCTAGCTTCTACCTCTACTTGGGAAAAAGAGGTATTCTAACCTGACTAACTGTATTAAAAGTACTTTTAAATATCAACCTTTGTAAATTAGAGGCTGATAAAATCACTACTATTAACATTTTCAGCTGGTAGGTTGGTACACTTTTAGCTGTAATTTAGTAATTCTTATTAATCAAATGTGTGACACTAGACGAATTAAAATATTTGAGTATAATAATTAGAACTTGCGTAGTTATTTTATATTAAAGTGTTGACACATTACACGTAGCAAAAATCAATTTCTGGAAAGTGCAATAATTAAAATTGAGTGGGAATTTCATTCACGTCGGTAAAAATGGACAAATTTTATTCTTACTAAAATTAAAACTTCTCACCCCTCAACTTCGTTTATTGCTTCCTCAATAGATTAAAACTACTTAAACTAAACACCTAACAATTACAATCTAAAAAATGCTAATAAAGGATGGATGTCTGTCTTCGACGCGCTATATAAAGGCATAATCAGGTCTATTATGTATCACAACCTTTAAAAATAACGGTCAACCTTTATCTTATAATAAAGTTTCAAAATAGCGTAAAGCGAGAAACATTATTATAGCTAACATGTGTCAGAAAGAGAAAGTAATATTTCTATTTTCGGATCAAAACGCGGTTCATCAATTTTTTATTTCATAACTGTCACTGTTATAATAACGTTTGTGATACATAATAGGCCTGAATGACTACTTATTTTTTTAGAAAAGTTTTCTTGACAGATATCTCTGTGATTTGTCATAGCCTGCCAAAGGAAGACGGTCAGAAGTAATTATTTTACTCTGACCGGAATTGAACTGGATATTGGTTTAGCAGTCGACATACATACATGTAACCGAACATATAATTAGTACGTTGCGGGTTATCTGTCGCACAGATTTCTATTAAACTATTCTCTTAAGATTGGGGTAATCCCGCTTGTTGACGCGTACATAGTAAAACTGGAGTCTCTGCTATTCAAAGAAAATAATTCTTAGGAAAACACTGTTGCTGGGAAATTAATCTGCAAAGCCCCAAGTACATCCTAAGCTATTTTTTTTATCAAAATATTGCAGTATATGAATATTATACACTTGAGTATGGGAACCACTCAAGTGTAACTCTAGGATCGGGACCAGATTTGGCAGGGCGAATGAGCACTAAAATTAAGCGAACACCTGGTTTTTTACAGTGCTATGAACAACTGTTTCTGAGGAAACAGCGTTTAAAAGTTTGAGTGCAATACTTCAGTTGGTTTATGCAACAAAAATCCAAAGGTTAGTTGAGATGATAAGGCGTCCACAAGTGTTACAAGGATAGCAGAATCTAGCATGTTTTGTATCGTATTCAGGAAGATTTAAAGCTAGCTGAAGAAAAACAACTATTCCGACGGGGAATTGAATCCAATCTACTTGATTGTGGACATAAGCATCTTATCAGATAGAAAACCTTTGGATTATTGTTGCATAAACTATTTCAGAAACGGTTGCTGACAGCTGTTTTCTTAATTTTAGTGCTCTTTCGCCCTGCCAAAGCTTGTCCTAATCCTAGAGTTACACTTCCCCTTATAAGTCAAGTTGACCAAAAATTTTTCGTTTTATCGGTGTTTTTACTTGGAAATTGTAAAACTTTCTTTTGGATGGAAAAACAAACATAGTCGAGATGTAATTTTTACTTGAAAACTTTACTTTAACTGAAAACATACTAGTCTCTCTCTTGTACATTTCAAATTATAATTGAATTGTTGATAGAAACCCGTTCTTCGAATATTTTGGGAATCTCGACTTCCTTCATGAGGGATGTACACTCAATAGGGATTTATTTACATAACATAGATAACTAACGTCATCAATCATTTATTTTAAATCTGATTTTCAAAATAAACGAATACTATGCTTAAATGCAAAGTAAAATATTTATTTCGTAATCACAATATTTATGTTTGTCATTTGGGAAGAAAACTTGAATTCTAAAGTATTATGCTTAGTTCTTGTTAATCATATTATGTTATATTTCATTATTAATGGGCATTTCTTTTTTACAGTACTGACGAAGATGCCAGACAAGCATTTAATCTCAATGGCGGGAAACTTAAAGAAATACAAATTAAGCTTATGCTTAGTTCACGAACCGAAATGCAAAAAGTTATTGAGGCTGCACGAACTCCTTCTTTAACTGCTTTTATGCAAACTACCCCAGCTGCAACTACTCAACCGTTGCCATCTTTAGTTCCTCAGATAGTTTCCGCTAATGCTCTGGAATTTAAAAAAGCCGAATTTGGAAATGATAAGAGAATTCGACGTCGTTCCCGATCAAGATCGCACGAAAGAAAGGATCGCTCTCGAGATCGTGATCGTCGTGATAGACGTCGCCGTGATCGCAGTCGTTCTCGTTCTAGAGATCGTCGTGATCGTCGGCGCCGAGACAGAAGTCACAGCCGAGAGAAGCGTTCCAAGGAACGTGATCATCGCAGTAAGGATCGCAGACATTCCGAAGATCAAACTGGCTCTTCATCAAATTCGAGTTTAAATAATCTACAAAGTCAACAAAATAAAATTGGTGTATGGGAAGACCCTGTACGTAACGAACCTGCACCCGTATTACAAGCTCAAGCCCTTTTAAGCACACTTATACCTTCCAACTTAGAAGATACTCGCAGAAATATTAATCCTTTAACTTCGAATTCTTTGCCGTTAAATAACAGAAATGGTTTTCCAAAACAAAACGATCTTTTCTACAATAATAGAAGTAACGATTCTTGGTCTTCGGGTGGCAATTTTGTCACCCAAAACGATTCACTGCCTAATATGAATTCCCGATTTGATAGAAATGTACATGGAGGAAATGGTAATGACAATAGAATTAATAGACCAAATCCTCGAAGTTTAATAAATAATCCTTCTGTTCCTGATAATTCGCGATTAGTTTACAATAATAAGCAAGGAAAATCTGATGGACGACCAAATAATTTTGATTCGGGTTCCCACAAACCAGGAATGTTAGGTAGACCACAAGTTCTTGATCGCTCGGTGCCCACAAAACGATCGTCCAATGATTTTATAAAAAATTGTTGTGTACAACTGCAACCATTTTTTGGAGGTTATGGTGAAATACGTCGCTTCTTTCATAGTTTTATTCAAAACACTGGCATTAAATTTATTAATGATGACACTGGCCGACGTACAGGAATTGTTTACATAAGATTTGCTACAAAAGATGGAAAAGATCAAGCATTGTTAAAAGATAGTATGCGACTTAAACATAAAAATGTTGAAATTAGAGAAATTGATGATGAGACCTTCGACAAAACTGTAGATAGATATAATCCATCCATACCACACAATAATGAATCAAATCAATATTCTCCTGAAAGGTCTTACAAAAACAAAAGTAATCCTGTCACGTTTTCCAAGACGCCTACTCACTACTCTTGTTTGGCCGTCGAAGACCTTCCTTTATTTACTAAAGAACAGGATATGCTTAAAATATTCTCCGACTATCCTCTTTTGTCCATTTTATTAGTGAACAAACAACGACATGTTATAGCTTACATTAAATTTAACAATCCTGATGATTCGAAAAAAGCATTATCAGAGAAAAGCATGCAAATATTTGATGGAAAACCTTTAAATCTAAGACCTTGCTCCGATGAAGAATTCACTTACATAAGTGCAGACGAACACGAACCTGAAGTCATTGAAGTAGAAGATGATGATAAAACGTACGTTACTTCAGAATGCATATCTTTAAGTGGCTTACCTTTGAAGACCACAGATCGTGACATCAGTGACTTCTTTTCCGATGTTGCAATAGTTCCGAATAAAATTCACTTGATTAGTTCTCACTTGGGTTTTACAGGTCAAGCATATTGCGAATTTTCATCCAGGGATGATGCAGAAGTGGCATTAGAAAAGAACGATTTACCCCTGGGATCTGGTACCATTACAGTTAAATCAATACCAAGATCTGAAATGGAAGCGATAATAGGGGCAACATCTCGGACTAATTTAAATATTATGAATCCAGGCACCAATCAAAATCAAGTTCGACCGTATTTTCCAAGAAATTTTGTACGTGGCGGAGGTGTTGGTGGTGGTCATGGTCCTTCTTTAGCACCACGGGCTTTAATGGGCCACAGACCTCCATTGCGACGCTTTTTACCTCCTTTTATGCCGCAGTCCGAAATGGCACCACCAGGTTGTACACTTCTAATGGAAAATGTTCCTTATAAAGCTGGTTTGAATGAAATTTTGGAATTTTTTGATGGTTTTGAAATATCATCAGATAATGTTTTACGTAGATACAACGAAAATGGCACACCGTCTGGAGAAGCCAAAGTAATATTTAATTCTACTGATGATGCCTACCAAGCACTTCAAAACTGTAATCATGGTAAAATCAGAGAGCGCACTATTTATCTTAGTCAGTGCTAAAATTTTGATTGATCATTTTCAATCGTCAGCAATGTATTAATTTTCCCTTTAATGTTTTATAAACATTATGAAAGTAATTTTTACGTTTTTTATGTAACTTAAATTGTAAATATTGTATTATTTAAAAAATAGACGTAGTAAAATATAATTTGGTAGGTAGTATGTAGTAATATTTTTTTGTATTAAGATCTTTTCCGAGTATCTGAACATTATTATGTACAAAAGTTTTACTCTAAGAGCAATTGCATATTAGTTTCATATTATTTATAATTTAAATGTAACATTAATAAATTGATATTAATGGTTTGAAATCTTAATTGTTAACATGAATTAGTTGTATCAATACGTCATGTACATTTTTTACCTATAAAATAATTCATCGTAATAACTCGATCTAATTTTAATTTTTTTCACCTTCCAAATAATATTTGGTTTCCCTTGCTTCTGTTACTTGAACAGAAAGCGAATCTACAGTTGAACATAGGTTGGATCGTTATCGTAACATTACTACACGTTTCGTAAATAAGAATACTATTAAGGGGGGAAAAGGGTCTGAAGTACATACAAAGAAGCATATTTTTGTGATTTTGTTTTGCAGAGTACCTTATTTGTTAATATTTTTAAAAAATTTATATATTATTAAGAATGGTCTGCTAAATTTTCGTTAAAAAATATTGCAAAATAAGCCAGTGGTAGTTGTGAGAACTGAGTCACATAAAAAGAAAAGGTTCCATGTGGTAGTCAAGGTAACTCGTGGTTGCTTCATCTGAAATCAAAAAACCAAAAATATTTCTTTAGTTCATAAGTTTATCTTGGATTTGAACGAAGGAATTAACAAAATATTAATTTTTTACTTTTTGGTAAAGGTGCAATCAAAAAACTGTGATTTTTTACTTAAATTAAAATAACAACTTAATTAAAACCTAAGTTGTAATTGAAATTAAAAAAATCCTTCGTTCACATCCAAGATAAACTTATGTACTAAAGAAATATTTTTGGTTTTTTGATTTCAGACTAGACTAGACTAATAGTGACTTTTTAGGAGCATGCGACTGCTGCCCTAATCTCCTACAACTGACGATATGAAAAAAAACATGACGTTGAGGCAATTTTTAGGGATTGCTGAACCCGTATGTGGCATCGAGCCGTGTCTGAATTGATAGAAAATAAAACAGTAAAGGTAAAATAAACAATGAAGGATTGAAGGTGCGGAAAAATAAAAATAATATAAATTTAAGTAAATAGAAAATGAAACTCCCTGTAAAATAAAATAAAGATTAACTGAAAAATAAGGAAATTTAAATTGGGGGTCTGACATTCTTGAATAAGAATTTGAAGTCTGATAAAAAGGGGAAAATAGTGCAGTCATTCGAAAAAACCATGTTCGCCGCTCCGTTAGCTTGCTGGTGCATTCCTGTGCAAAAACGTTTACTTTGAGGAGAACCAATTTTGTTCATGATTCCATCTGGAAATTACCGGGCCGTACTTAGAAAATATCATTTGGGGATATTTGACCGTACTCAGGAAAAGATATCTCGCGGGCACCATTCGACCGTAACCATGGTGGCACACGAGTCTCCAAACAAATAACTGTAACTTATGTAAAATATATATCATCTATGTAAACACGAACGTTACACGTATGTAAACGAACAAATAACCTAACTCTAATCTCTCCTGGGCCTAGAAGCATGCGCAACCTTGCCCAATCGAGTTGTGTCTGAAAGTAAGATGTTAGACGGAAAAACAATAAGGGGTGATACTTAGGTCAGGGGTTGGGTACCCACCGTGAGTCCTGATTTGATCGATAAGCTCGAATCAAATCATTGGACCTGTCTGTCTAAGGGTGGCGGAGATGACATTTGTCTATTTGATGCTCCTGCTCTGAGCATCCGTAGATATCGTTGGAGGAGATGACCATCTGGTGAACCATGTTGACGACCTGCGAATCGGGAATCTTGATAGAAGATGGTCATCGTTGAATGCTTCTTGACCGGGATAGCTGTGGCACTTGTGCTTGGGGTATCTAGGGCAGCCTTGATAACTAGCTGAGTGTGGTCCCCTACAGTTGAAACATCTGGGGGGGGGCGCGTATGGCTTTTGACAGCGGACCGTTAGGTGGTGGCCGGCACATTTGGCACATCTAGGACTGGCACGTCAGTACTTTTGCGAGTGTCCGAAGTCTTGGCATCGGTGGCATTGTTCAATCTTTGCCTTCTTATGCGGGTCTTCAATCTTCACTCCGAATCTTCCTATTTGCTGGACCTTATATATCGTCGTGTTGATTTGCGTGTAGGGTAACGTTATCATGAACAACAGGAGCAGCTTGTTGTCCAGATTCCTACGCATCTGGGTAACTTTGTTGATGGTAAAGCCACTTTCAGGGGGGTGTCTGGATTGAGTTTCCTAAAGATGAAACTATGGCCGTTAGTTTCGAGCACGGAGTAATATACATAAGTTAGGAGAGGTTGCTTGGTATCTCGCGACCGGCTAACGCTTGGCCACATAACGCACGCCTTGAAGAGAGAGACGGCGCGAGACAGAGAACTCATCGTGAGACCGTTCATTTCACCGAGTATAGCCTGCAAACCATGTATTTTAAAGGGTTTAAAGCATTTTCTACAATTAAACTAGGTACCTTCAACGTTTCATTACATTTATTGTTTTTTATTGATATTATTTATGAACTATAATGTATTACCAATTATATAAAATAAGAGTATTAATATTTAATTATATAAGAATGGCCAATTGGCATAAAATTAAAATTCACCTCAAAATCTATTTTATTGATAGTTCAATATTTCTATAATCAGAATATTTGGGTGATTATTAAAAACTTCGTATTGTAAGTCCAGTGGAATCTATAAGACATGAATTTGCTTAACTATATACATACCTTATATACATCACCTACATACACATTGTACATAACCGTGTAATTAACTAAAACAAACTTACATTAGTTAAGTCATTTTTTCATTCTCTGACAATATATTTAGGATCGAAATGTTTCGCACAAACTCGGTCTTTTCGACTCATAATTTTATCAGCACGGGGTATATTTTTAATCCAAATTTTCAACAACTCAGGAATTTTTAGGGGGTGAAAATAAAGATACAATTTCGCTACAGGATGCATATCCCGAACAACAATAAGGCACAAAACATTTGTAGCCCATATTTTTAACAATATTTTTAGTCAACAATGATTTAACAATGAATGCTTTACACAGACTAAACGAAAATTGCAATGTGTTTTGTGGATCCCGCCATGCAAAACAAACGTTATCTCGGAATGCAAGGGCACTGGAAGTAAATTTAACCAGGATTCCTTATTATCAATAGAATATAGAAAGTAAATATTTTACGCTAAAACACTAATTGTTGAAAAGGTAATACTTCAAAGGCACGGAATTAAAAACTAAATCGAACTTTAAGGAGAAAAATAAAATGTTCAAATTGCAAACTGAAAATTATTTTAGCGACTGGTATTCAAATTGATGTTATTTCTACTTCTTATGTAATTAAATATTAATATTTTTAGTTTTTTGTAGTAAGTATAATACTTTATAGTTTATGAATAATATCAATAAAAAATAATAAATAGAATGAAACGTTGAAGGTGCCTAGTTTAATTGTGGAAAATGCTTTAAACTACATGATTTGCAGGCTATACTCGGTGAAATGAACGGCCTAACGATGAGTTCTCTGTCTCGCGCCGTCTCTCTTTTCAAGCGTGCGTTATATGACCACTATAACTGAACGAGTGCACTCTCCTAACTTATGTATATTACTCCGTGGTTTCGAGGAAGTGTTTGAGGCTGTAATAGTCGTTTGGCGAGGCCGGCGTGATGGCTAGACCACCTGTGACCGGTCGAACGTTGGTGTAGCGAATCTTAAGTTGATTAAGCTGGTTCTCAATCATGTTCCATCTCCTGGGATCCGTTAGGGTGATAGGAGGAAGGCGGCGATCTGTTAAGCCACTCGGGGCTGGTATTGGGCTCTTCATTAGAGCTGGGATAGGCTTCGGAGGAGGGGGGGATTGGAAATTTCCTTGACCCCCACCTGTTGTCTGATGCGATCCCTCGGGGCTGGTATTAGGCTGACCAATTTGCCTCTCGGGGCCGGTATCGGTCTAAAAACACCTTGTAGAGTGCGATCTATTTTGCCTCTCGGAGCTGGTGTTGGGCTAATTGTTAGCGCTGGAATGGGGTTTGGAGGGGGGTGTGGACTGGAACCGTCCCTGATCCCCTCTTGTTGGCTGATCTTCTTGATGACTGGGACTGGAGGTTGACCTGGTTTAGGGTTGACTGTTGCTGTAACTAACTGAGGTGTGGGCTCAGGCAATGACACTAGCACAGGAGTGTGATCGGGGTTTGTTGGTGTTGTGGCAGTCGCTGGTGTAACGGTAGTAGCAGGGTCGATTTCCAGTTGGAATTTCTTGTAAAGTTCGGTGGCCTTACATTTCTCAGCTTCATTTTCCGCGGATTCCAACATTTGGAGGATTTCCAATCAGTCGGCTGGACAGTATCTGCACAATTTCTTCACTCTCTTGAATCCTTTTGTTTACCATTTCCAATTCCAACGTGGAGGTCTTGATGATGAGTTCACGGTTTTTCATTCTTTGTTGAGGGGATCTCTTCTTCTTGTTGGAATGTCGTCGTGACATTTTGCTAGCTGAATTAAATTGGGAGAGAGCGGGTTAACGTGTTGGCTTACGCCGGGTAAATCGATAAGAAATGTGTAATAAAGTGAGGTTATGATTTCAAATTAATTCGTGGTGTCCACAAAATAAATTTTTGTGTTCACACTTGAGTGTTTAATTTAATGATTTCCAAAAATTTAAGAGTTGGAACGAATACAAAATTCAAATTACAAAGCAAAAATTATTAAAAATCAAAACAATTGTTCAAAAACTTAACCTTAAACTATACTTAACGGTTGCTGATTTTTGATTTGGCTTCAAAGTCGAACAGAAGCCTGGAAAATCGCAATTGAGGTTATGTCACCACGTCAGTGGCGGATCCAGGGGGGGGGCGATGGGGGCGATCGCCCCCCCTTAGAGCTCCAAAAAACATTAATTCTTACACCAAAAAATTCTGACATATTACAAATTCCTAAAACTACTTTAAGAATTTAGAAAATACAAAAGTATTTTGTATTTTTTAAACTTCGTGTTTTAAATAATAACCTTACAACAAAATCACAAAACTACGGTATCATTGTGTTTATTGTGTTATATCTATTTTATAAAACAAGACAAAATTTAGTACTTCAAAGAATTTAAAGCCAAACTTCCGGAAGCCGCCTAATCTGAAGCTTCTATAGCACCAGGTAAATTGTATAAGCTTGTTGCAATTTTGGAAAACCCAAAATTTCTGGTGTTATCCCTAATTCCTGAAAGAATCTGTTTAGGTAACAATGTTCTCCTTTGTCATTGCTTTTTTAACAGAAAGGATCTATACCCTTTCTGTTAATTTCAATCAATAGATTCAGCAAAAATAAATTCTTAATTTCGAAAACCAATTTATACATGCAACAACTAGGTTATGTTCGTCCTATCAAAAGTCAGGGAATTTACAAATATTTTTACTTTAATATATACTTTACTTTAAAACATTTTTATTTTAATATATTTACAAAATATTTTTTTTGCGTTTTTTTACTAAAACCTAAAACGAAAAATGTCAAACAGAATCTCTTCCGAAATTTTTCATTGCTTAATGCAAAGAAATTTCCCAAATTTATTTCATTTTCAACATTTTCTCCCTCTTGATCTTCAAGATCTTACAGGATATTTAAAAAATATACTAACTTATAATAATTGATTGATATGTGGTTTAAGTAGTGTAACTCGATATGAACCATATCTGTATTTTAGAAAATAATATACTTACAGGCAAATGTAAAAATTGAAATTCTTCCTCTTAGACTTTAAGCTACGATTGCTCCTGTTTTGCCTTACATCGGGGTTCTAAGGGGTCCGTCAAGTTGGCTCCTCCACTTTGGAATTAAAATTTTTTTTTGATTTATTGGAAAGTGCTGGCGAGTGCTGTAAATTTTTTGGAGAGTGCTGGGTCCGTTCGTTCTTTATTAGAAAAATGCCGTTTTCGAACCGAGAGGGGCCAACTTGACGCAGCCCCTCCACTTTGGATTTTAAAATTTTTTTTTATTTTTTGGAAAGTGCTCGTGAAGTGCTGGCGAGTGCTGTAATTTTTTCTGAGAGTGCTGGGTCCGTTAGATTTTTATTAGCAATTGAATTATTGACATTTGACAGAAGCGTCAAGTTGGCCCCTCTTTTTTTCAAATTTATTAAAAATTAAATTTTTTAAAATATTATTTAAAACTACTCTTGAAGTGCTGGCGAGTGCTGTAAATATTTTGAAGATACACATTTTATTAAAAAATTTACAGAAGCTTTGAAAAAATAAGCTCCGAGCAAGATGCAGTGAATTTAGAAACACTGTAAAAACTAGTTTTTAACAAATGGATGCTTGGATTCTAGATCAATATAAATAAAACAGGGATATTTCTCTTAATTAATTAATTTCGATTTTAATTTAAATTTTAAATACGGAGAACATCAGAACACCGAAATAATTATAAAGTAAAGCGTTTGTCATAAACTTTAATAAAACTAAATATCACACTTTAGTGCCAAATCTGTGATAATCAACATATTCGTTCTTTTTACAGGACCGTACTTCGGCATCGTGTTTATTCAACAACCTGTGTTCAAATTAAAAGATTCTAAGTTTTGTTTATGTTATGTTATGTTATGTTGTTCATCTATATTATTAACTAGCTGACCCGGCGAACTTCGTATCGCCTCAGAACTTGAACCATATAAATTATTTGTAAAATTCTAGAACATCGTACCGCCTCAGAATTAATATACCAAGTGACTCGGCGAACGTTCTGCCATATAAATTATAGCTGGATACCCGGCTTCGCCCGGGGTCTCTTTAAAAATAAAATACTTTGCATTAGTCTACGTACTCGAACGTTTTCCAATCTTGCTTTCCGTTACTCGTTTGTTTCATACGAACGGACTTCAGCAATGCGTACACACAACAAAACAGTAATTTTGGTTTTTCTTTTGTCTATCTATATATAGTTATGGATACCCGGCTTCACTCGGGGTGTTATTAAAAATAAAACGCTTTGTTTATGCCTGAAGTATTTTGATGTAGGCTCTTGGACTTCGTGCAGCAACATTCTGAAAAAGAATTAAAACGGGTAGAATGGATGATAAAATTTATTTAAACCAAAGTAACAATATTTAGGTACACTCTGTAGATATATTTATCATAGCTGACCCAACGGACGTTGTCTATTATTATTTTATCGTAATGCTAAAGGATACACAATATTTTTGGTAGTTCCATTCGGTGAATAAATGTACAAATTTTTTGGTGTGCCAACTCGGGAGCAAGCAACATACAATTGGCCGTGTGAAAAACACGAATTCTCCAAATTCAAGCCCGCAATAGTTAATGATTGCCCTTGTGCTTTGTTGATTGTAATCGCGAAGGCAAGACGCAAAGGGAATTGAAGGCGCTTGAACTGGAATGGTAAATCGTTGGTAATCATCGGTATGCGGGGAATCAACACATCTTCCCCTTTGAATTTGCCACTGATGATTGTTGCCTCGATCAAATTTGGTGTCAATTTTTTTATGGCCAGTCTGGTTCCGTTGCACAGTTTTGGCGCGTTCAAGTTTCTAATGAGTATAACCGGTGACCCAACTTTCAATCTCAATGTGTGTGGTGGCATTCCAGGTGGCTCTTTCTTTTGTGAAAGCCGAGCTTCACGTTCTTCCTCCGTTTCAGCAGCTCTTTTTTCCCTGAGTTTCTTAGCCTTTGATGATTTATTTCCAACAGCTGCTTTTTTTGGTGGCATTGAATGTATTTTATCTAAGATGAGTTTAACAATCTAACAAAGTAGTCTCTATGTTCACAGAAACTTTTACATTTGGGTAATGTCCTAAATAGGGAAATTAATCCAATTATCCGTTGATCCGTCGATCCGTTGATCCGTCGATCTGTTGATCCGATGAATAGGCACTATTTGCCACATATTTTATTAAAGTTTGTTGAAAGCCGTTCTAAAGTAGCCTATCTTCTTCGCAGCATCGTAATTAGCTTATACACCAAATTTCATAAAGATTGGTCAAGCGGTCTAGGAGTCTATAAGGAACATACATACATACATACATACATACATCCATTTTTATATATATAGATTATATATTATTATATTATCATCTCATTATTCCTGGCCCGACGACAGAGAAGGGGGGGGGAGTGATTCCGGCCAGGATTAATATATAGATAAATTATTATTTGTAGTTGGTACTAGTTTACTTTGGACATGATATTAAAATGGTATTTAAATTTTAAAATATATAAAAAAAATATATTGGATTATGCAGGGCCGTCGAGAAAAAATCGGCGCCCGGGGATAGTAACCTACGCCCCCCTCTGTTTGATGAAAGTGATTATTTCATGTCAGATAATAAAAAAATTTTAATTTAAATTAAAATAAATTGCCTAAGGGGTAATTTTTTAAAATTAATTTTACCCCCCTCTCAACCTTTATATTTGTTACAGTGACTCTATAGAGACAGTGACATGTTGGAGCATGGAAGGACAAAAAGCCGAACTGTTCAAATTTCGCTCGACACCTCCTGGAGGAAGGACACTCGTTTGGTGCTAACGAGGAAGATACAATGGTGCTGCACTCGAACAAGAAATAGGAAAAAGCTAGAAATAATAGAAATACATAAAAACTTAAAAAGAGGTATTCGCCTTTATTGAAGTTATTCGATGCTGGCTGATTCTACGTTTATCAGACATGGGGACACTTGTGGGATAATACCAATATCAATAATTATTCTGCAGGCTTTGATTTTATATTGTTTTAAATTTTGTGTAAACCGAAGGTTTACTTTTATTTATTGTGAACATGGTGGAGTTTACCACCGAAACTAGTTAATAAGGTTAATAAGAAAAATTAAGTAGTTAGATTATTTACGTTCTGTTTTGTTTAAGAGACAGTGGCGACAAACGATGTCCGACTTTTGATTGGCTACAATGTTTTTGCGGGAACTGTCAGGGAATTACACCCACGAATTGGGCCTCGACACCTACACTATAGGAAAGAGGACAATTTTCTGAGTATATTAAAAAAAGAAATTTGGTGGATTATCCATTAGTTTTCGAGAAAACGGCATTTGAAAATCAAAATTTTACATGCATTTTAGATAGGGAAATTCATTAACATAAAAGTTCTATTGACGGTGCGTGCGTTCTGATATAGTCTTAGTGTTGGCAGTCAGACGCGATTGTGACATTCTCGGATGTACATCGGGTGTATTACGCAACATTATGCAATAATTTAAAAAATAAACGCAGAACTCGTTTTTAGGTTAGAATCTCGAGTGCCTTGGTTGCGTTCGTCAAAACCGACGCTCCGCTACCCTCCGCTCCGGTCCCCTCCGCTCCGGGTGCTACACACGCCATTTTGACGAACGCTGACTCGCTAAAAACATCCCTCTAGGTCGCACCACCACGCCAAAGGTGCAACTCGAATGGGGTGAAACTCGTAAGGTGTGAAACTCGTTAGCAACGGTCGGTGTACTCCCGACCGGGTCACATTCGCGTCTGACTGCCAACACTAAGACTATATCAGAACGCACGCACCGTCACTAGAACTCGGGAGCGGATCAATTCCCTATGTAAAATGCATGTAAAATTTTGATTTTCAAATGCCGTTTTCTCGAAAACTACTGGATAATCCACATCGAAGTGCGGTCTCAAAATGCTCAGAAAATTGTCCTCTTTCTAATAGAAAAAAAATCAAAGCCCAATTCGTGGGTGTAATTAACTGACAGTAACCGTTTTTGCTTATATATAGCTTAAGGCAGAATAAAAATTAATTTTGTTACATTATTGGTGCATTTTATTAACATGAGAAATGGAAAATCTTTTAATTTAAAGCATAGGCCATTCCAGAGCATATATTTTTTGTTTGAATTTGCAACATCCTGGGCCGATTAAGGGGATTTTGCAACATCCAGGACCGATTTAGGGGCTCGTGTCGTCACTGATGCGTCACTGTAATATTTGTAAAAAATAAGTAATAATATATAGTCAAATTCATTTTAAGTCGTGTATGACCCTTCGCAAAAATTAAAAAAATCGAAGTATTTGTTATTTTCTGTCACTTTTCTAATAGTAATTTTTTGTAAGTATGACAATAACTGTACATATTGAAATGAAATTTTATTTATATAAAGTTAAGTTAATATAAAAATTTTAAATTAAAGATTAAGAGATTTAAAAAACTTAAGATTTAACGCATGTTGCTTGGAGTTTGGTCGAAAATTTCAACTATCCATAACTTGGTAAAATATTAACTTAAAATCTTGCTCACTGAAGCTCATTCAGTGAGCAAGCATTCATTCATTCATTCAAACGAAGCTCTTTCGATTGATATCAATTTCATACATAAATTCAAAATGGGAACGAAAATCGCAAAACATGTCTACAGCCCCCCAGTAGTTTTTTGCGAATAACTTCGCGACCTTCGAGGCTCAAACGAAAATAATGGAAGGCTCAAACGATGCTCTAACGTTTGACATAAAATTTATATAAAAATTCGAAACTAGGGGGGGCCATCATGTCTACAGCCCCCCCCCCCAGTTGTTTTTTGCGAATAACTTAGCAACCTTTGAGGCTCAAACGAAAATAATGGAAGCCCATTGAGGCTCAACCGTGTTCTAACGTTCGACACCAAACTCGTCCAAAAATTCGAAACTGGGGGGGCCGCGGACATGTACCTAAATACAAGACTAAAAATGGTTTAAAATAAAAAAACTGTAACAGGAAGAATTATTTAATTAAAAACTCATAAACACTATTTTAAGCAATATAGGAGCCCAATGGACAAATAAAAATTGATTTATCATTTTTCGTAAGTCCTACACATTCTTCAACGATATGCTTAAAAAAAACTACGCACAAACGCATGTCGTTTGTGCTCGTGGGCATATTGACAACACCGCATGTTTGATACATTTTGTGCATGTTTTTATATAAATACAAAATATGTTTATAAGAATCATGCATCTAAAATATGCCATACGTACATTTTCGAAAAGTGACTTCATTTAACTTGAGGTAGATCTAAGTTTACGTATTTACGTTATGTTATGTTTTAAAAGTACCTACATCACTGATTTATCACACATGTTATTATTAATTGTTATAAAAATATAAATGTAACATATATTATGAAATTAGTGGTAGAATGTAACTCTACTAACAAGGGATGGCTAAATTGAAAAAAAGAAAAAAATTGAATTAATAAAAATAATTCAAATTGGTAATGAATAATATGATAAAAGTGTTAGCGAAATCAGATAGCGAAATGTCCCCGGTAGTGAAATGCCCGGGAGAGAAATGTCTTAGTAGCGAAATGTCCAGGAGCGAATTGTCTTAGAAGCATTATAAATACAGACACTTTTTGTAAATGATGATTTTCCGCTTCTGGGACCCAAAAATGTCTAAATTCATCAAAATCTCAACTTTTTTTTCTGTACGATTACAATTACTTTCTCAGACTTCGTATGATAAAGTAATATTCTGAATGCGGCGTGGATGGTAAATCTTGACTCAAATGTAACATTAAAAAGGAGTTATCCCTTATAATTATTAAGCAAATTGTAGAAAAGCGGAAAGCTTGTAAATAATGGCTTCTTCCTTCTTCTTCTTCTTTCACTTTAAGGCTAGGATTGCTCCTGTTTGCCTTGTCTTTGGGGTTCTGCTTCTATCGAAGAGAAGCCGAAGTCACTATTATTCTGTGAGAATATTAATTGTTTTACATCTGAGGTAGCTAGCTGGGCTCGCCTGAGATGTGCCCGTAACCTTGGATTTTTGTTGATGAGGGCAAATCATCAACCCAGGGGGACCGCCGGCTTTACGTGCCCTCCGAAGCACGGAGACGATCATATGAAATTTCAGACGCTTTCCGGATTTGAACCGGGTACCTTAGTGTTAGCAGTTATTCAGCTTACATACTAGGCTAATGACCGTCGTAAATAATGGCAAATTACAAAATTACCAGAAAACAAGAGTACACTTAATAGAAAATTTGCATAAATTAAGACATTACTTCTTAGACTCAAAAATCAAACGTTTAATGAATATATTGCTAATTGTTACCTACAGAGGCAAGTGACTATTCTCTGTGGAAAGCTAAAAAAAACATTCGGCGTCCTCAACAACATGTACGCAGTGGCGTAGCTAGATCGAAGGGAGTCCCGGGGCAGAGAATACACTAAGGCCCCTAACCATTGTAAAAATGCAACCTTGTAAAAATTATTTTAATTATTTTTCAAATACATACAGTTACTCACATAAATATTCGGACACTCCTATGCTAACAATGTTAATTGGACGTTTTCAAGACGTTTTTTTTTATATAAAAATCGCTTTTACAGCAAAATTTTGTAGACATTTTTTGTTGGAAATTTCATTACCTTAAATTTTGTTTATATACATTTTTCTATTTTTTTGCACCGTTTCCGACTGACAGCGACTTAAACAAGACTCGGTAAAATCCAAAAAATATTATCATCTATATCTCGGAAACGGTGCGACCAAATAGAAAAATGTATATAAATAAAACTGTAGAGCATGAAATTTACAAGAAAAAATTTCATATTCATATTTTTATTATGATGCACCGTTTCCGAAATATAGATGACAATATTTTTTGGATATTTTTTGGAAAAGCGACCTTGCCTATATTTTGATAAGGGTTTTGCAATTTGGTTATATATAAGTTATATATGTTTCGAAAGCTGATTAACTAAAGATTAACACCTGTATTCATAAAACTTTTAGAAAGTTAAAATAGTTTTACAAACCGTTTAAAATGCAGGCGTTATAAAACACCGATCACAAACGTTCATTTGTCTCCATTGTAAGGGCTTGATTGGTTGTTTAACTTTAATGAGCGTTTTAGTTAAAATAGGTTTAAAGCACTCTTAAATATTTTTATGAATGCAGGGGTTATTATATATATTTGATACAATTGATTTCTATGTATTTGCTTCTTGATTGTGGATTAAATAAAAATCGGGAGGTTTTTTCTGACAGGAGATTTGAAACAGGCTGTTTCAACTCTCCTTTTATTCAATTTTATATTAGACAGCAGTCAATAAATAACGGGGACCAAAAAAAATGTTTTTTTTGTTGATTTAATTTGTTTATTTTGTTTCTGCATGCCTAATGTTACGAATAGGACGTTATGGTACTTTTAACTACTTTAGGAGTTGATTATTTGTATTAGACCTGTAGTTACCTACTTAACTGATATATCAGTACAAAATATTAATAAAAAAGTTTGTTCCGCACTTGAAAAGTTTTATTTTAATAAATACCTTTAAATTATATCATCATTTTTATTTTGAAGGCCTTAATACTTCTCAAAAATCATATGTTTCAACTCTCCTCGACCCCTGTTTCATCTTACCTCGGTATAAGGGGAGACGGTATGTTACGGTTAAGTCGATTTTTCACCACAATACTTAACGCTTACACTTTCATTATGTTAGTCATTCGCAAGTGTAAAGAATGACCTATCGATTGGTACTAATATCATACAATTTCTGTCTATAGTATTTGGTGTATGAAACAATATGTAAAAATTGTTTAAACTCCCCTCGGTCACGCCTACAACAACTAAGAGTTCTGTTGATTTCCTCTATATCAGTCAAGCTTTTGATCAAGTGTGGCGTGAAAAGTTGTATTACAAGCTAAGGAAAAGTCTTCGGTATCACTTCTATCAAATACTAAAATCTTATTTAAGCGATAGATATATTTTAGTAAAATATCAGGAAGAATATACCTATCTTCACCCAATAAGCTCAAGAGTACTCCAGCCACCAGTACCAACCACAAGATTAGCAACAACAGCTACGTTTGCTAATAACACAGCTGTACTGGCATCACATGTCGATCTTGTTCTTGCCTCCAAAATGTTCAATTTTGGACAATTTAAACATGATTCTTGTCACTTCACGTGCGAATTGGCTAAGTTGTAATGATAGCCTTTCTGACCAGTAGTGGAAAAAAATGTTTTTTATCTACGACTGTCAAACAATAGTGTTGTTATACGTGTAACCATGAATACATAACTTGGCTCATATTCTACAGTGGATAATGGATTCATTATCCACGGCTCCCGTTCATTATCCACGGCTGCTGGCAATTTTTATTTGTTTTTCTTATAAATGGCAAATGGCAACTTATTCGATAGTTGAAAATTAATAAACACCATACAACTTAAAGTTAAATAATTATATAATGCAGTATTAATTATTATTGTTTAACAGTCGTAGATAAAGAATCGTATTAAATTCGTGTATAATGGGCTATATTACACGAGAATAATTGCAAAACTCGCTCACTGCGTTCGCTCGTGTTGTAAACAATTCTCGTGTAATATGGCCTTCATTATACACTCATTAAATAATATACTATTTTTTTGTGAATAATTTTTTCATTATACACTACTAGTTAATAATAAACATATTGATATTTTTCGATAGTTTGGCGACTGTTTGTAAGACAAATTTTGCTAAAAAAGATTTTGTATAACCAAGAGATGCTATTTAATTGCATTTAAACTATTCAAAACGTTTTTTTAATAGTTTAATTCAATTTTAAACATTTGTCTACAACTGTCAAATCAACAAAACAAAACAAAACAAAAGTGTCATTTTAAATAAATATATTAAATATTTATTTATTTTTTAAATATTTGTTTTAAAAGTAAAAAATATCATTAACTGACAGTGACACCTCGCTTGGAGGTGGCTCTAATTTTCATAAATGCCCAACAAACGCAAGTAAATTAAAACATATCGCAAGTAAAACCTCATCAGAAGACCACAATGGCGGTGAGTGCTCGAAAAGTAACGAGATAGCTTCTTCTCCATGGAGGAATTATAGACTTAACGTGTCAGCCCTATCAGATACCAACAGAAGCAATTTCTATTATTGCTCTTTTTGCATAAAATCATTCATAACGGAAAAAGGATTACAAATACATCGAGGTCGAAAGCATGGTTCAAAACTTTCAAAAAATGCCCCAAATAGAAACCTCAAATGAAGTGTCAAATAAATCGGAAGAATCGGGCACTCAATTGTCAAGCATTGAAAAGTTGCAAGCAGCGTTTGGTGAACCTTATTTAAATTGCGTAGGAGAATCCAATGAAAGTTAGCACAAAAAAATGGGAGAAGACCATTTTGTTACGTGGAAAGCAATATGATTTACCTAGTGGAAGTAAAAGTCGACAATTCATAAATGGATTAGCTAAAGAAGTAAAAGCACTAGTAAAAGGAGACTTTCCCTCAGAATGTATACTAATATACATACATCTCGGTTATCCTTCAGAGGGATAAAATGATAAAACAAGCTAAAGACATCCGACTACTTCTTGACCGTCGTCTCAAACTTCCCAAAGGAAGCAAAAGAATATGATTTACTTATACATGAAGCTTTATCTTCGGAAAAAAAATTCAGCAACAGAAAACAGACTAAAATAGATAAGGAGCATATGGTGAAAATATTTCATCGACTCATGCTACAAGGTAAAGTATGTGAAGCAGTACGTTGGATAATGGAAGGAGGGAGAAGTACTGTCCTAAATCCAGATGATGAAATTGACTCAACAGGAAAAACTGTTTTAGATGAATTACACGAAAAACATCCAAAACCGACAGAACCAAACCCCTCTTTATTTGAAAAACCAGAAGGAATGGAGACCATACCACCTCTACAACATGTCTACATAAGCAGCGAACAAGTTGAAAAAGTAGCAATAAAATTACATGAAGGAAGTGGTCCTGGTGGTTCAAACGCGGAGCAATAGACTGATTTTCTTCTACGGTATGGGCAACAAAGCTTACGTCTAAGGGAAGCCGTAGCAGCTCTTGTCAGTAAATTAAACAATGAAGATGTACCTTGGGCAACCATCAAAGCCCTAATGGCTAGCCGTTTCCATAGCCTTGGACAAAAGTCTAAGAAAAGAAAGTGCTGGGTCCGATAAATTTTTATTTACAATTGAAATATCGGAAATTGAGGAGGTTAAAGCCATGCATAGTGGTGTAAGTCACATTAACTTTAATTTGAGAAACAAAAGGATTTATTAGAAACTCTAAAATAAATTCTCGAATGAAATATTACATGGAAAGTATCGAATCAAACATTTGTTATAGGCCTCAGTCTTCTTCTGAAAAAAAAATTCAGAATGTTTTCCCTTGGTATGACCGTATGACTATCAAGAGTTGAAAATGACTTACACCACTATGGCTTTAAGCCCCTCAATTGACAAAAACGTCAAGTTGGCCCCGCTTTTTTTCAATTTTTTTAGATATTAAATTTATCCTTATATTATATTTAAAACTACTCTTGAAATGCTGGCGAATGCTGTAAATTTTTTGAAGATACTCATTTTATTAACCTTTATGTGACTGAGAAAAAACCCCTGTTAATGGCGGCATGGGTACCGGGGTACCTTCACATATTACATGCACCCATCCGCACCTATGAAAGTTTATAATTATTAAGTATTCAACAATACACTCTGAGAGCTTACTTTATTACCATTATAATTTAATTATAATTTTATAAATATACAAAAACAGCTATTACTTGCATGCTCCTTCTTCTGCCATGCTGCCGACTAGGTCCTTGGTAACCTTTTTCTAATCTATTAGGTTGGTAGCTGGCCAACCTAAGTACTAGTATTTAAATAGTAAGTACCTGTTATACAGGTACGGCTTCCATACATTACATTTACTGCTCCTTTAAATGTTGAGTCGTTCAGGAGGTCGTGTTGTTTGACTGGATCTTCTAACCTGGACTTCTGCAGGTGCGCCTTAACTTGGATGGATCCACACACGCTACTGTTGTGGTGATAAGATTTCTATCCTTATCTCATCCTTTCTTTCTATTCTATCATTTCCTTGCTTTGGTCTGTAATCAACTTGTCCTGTCTCCTTCGTACGAACTTCTTCCTGTAGTATCTCTCTGTTCGGTTGTCTAGTAACGCTATCTTCTCTTTCCTCTGGCAAAATAACATTGTTTTCTATTGGCTGTTGTACCTGATGATCCGAGCTTCTAAAATCCCCCGTCGGTGCACTTCTTAGCATGTCCTTGTGAACATACTTTATGGTTCCATTAACCGATACCAACTAAGTGTTGAAACTGATAACTCGAACAATTTTTCCTTTCAACCATTTAATACCGGAACGTTCATTATTGTTCTGCACAAATACCATCTCTCCGTTATTATATAGTTTCGACTGTCTTACTTTTCGTACCTTTTCTTTTAGGTCTCTCTTAATAGTTTCTTGAACATTTATTGCTGGTTTGATAAGATCAAACTTGACCCTTGGTTACATTCTTAGTACGCATTCAGATGGGCACACACCCGTTACTGTGCTTGGCGTGTTCCGATAAGAGAACAAGAAATGTGCTAAACGTTCTCTTATTTCGCTTGCTGTCAGACGTTGTAATGATCTTGGAATTGTTTTCTCTAGCGCTCTTTTAACCGTCTGTACTCCCCTTTCTGCTAGTCCGTTCGACTGAGAGTGATATGGTGGTGACTTGACTGGTCGTATGCCATTTGATTGGCAAAATTTTACGAATTCTTGCGCACTGAAGGGAGGGCCATTGTCTGATACTAATTCCACTGGTAACCCTACCACTGAAATGATTTCTTTTAATGCCACTATTACCTCTTTTGCTGATGTTCCCTTGTTCATAAATTTCACTTCTATCCACTTTGACTTGCTATCGACTCAAATCAAAAAATTGTAACCAAATTTGTGAAATAGATCGATGTGTACCCCTTGAAAATTGTTGTTTGCTCTTGGCCATGGCTGCAGCGGTGCATCTGCTCTGAAATCTGTGATTCTTGACATCGGCCACATAATGAAATAAACTTTTCAATGTCCTCATTCATCCCTGGCCACCAACAGTATGAACGCATTAACATTTTGGATCTGACAACACCAATGTGCTGGTCATGGAAAAGTTCCAGCACCGACCGACGTATCGCTTCTGGATTTAATTTTTTTTGCTTGTTTATTGCTCCACATAAAACAATTGGATTCCACCGATAACTCTTGACGCTTAGAGAAATATGGCTTAAATCTTTCATCGTTGACCACATTTGGCCATCCCTTCCAGGTAAGTTCTAATACCTTTGATATTACCTCATCTCCTTTGGACGCCGCTGCTACGTCTATGTGACTGAGAGGCGCGCATTCGACTGAGTTGAAAGAGTACAATGCTTCTGAAATCTTCGTAGTTTCTTTTAACGGTAACCTTGATAGTGCATCCGCATTACCGAAGTTCTTTCTTTTTCTATATTCAATCGTATATCTATAACCCGATAGGATGATTGCCCATCTCTGGAGACGATTTGCCGAAGTTATGGGCATTCTTGAATTACTGCCAAATATGTATTGTAGCGGCTGATGATCGGTGATCAATGTGAATTTTCGACCATACACATACTTATGAAATTTTTTTACAGCGAACTAGCGCTTCTCGTTGGATTTGCAAATATCTTTTTTCTGCGTTTGATAGAGTCGAAGATGCAAATATTATCGGTCGATCTTGTCCTTCCAATCGGTGGCTTAGGACTGCTCCTACTCCATACGAACTAGCGTCGCACGTTACGAATAGGGGCGCTTCGGGATCGTAGTGTGCTAATATTTTATCCGTAATCAGCAGCTCTTTACTTTCGGTGAAACATCGTTCGCATTCCGCCGACCATACGAATGGCACATCCTTTTGCACAAGTCGTACAGTGGTTTTAATTTGGTTGACAGCATAGGGATAAATTGAGCATAATAATTAATTAAACCCAGATATGATTTTACCTGCGAAACATTTCTTGGGTTTGGTGTACTTTTAATGGGTGCCGAAAAATTGCTCGAAAACAATTGCTCGAAGGAAAATTGCTCGAAAACAATTGCTCGAAAAAAAATTCCTCGAATAGCAATTGCTCGAATTTATTAATCTTTTTGATTAAAATTTTAAATTAAAAAAAAAATTAAAGTTACAAAATTTATCATCATATAGCGGGGTTCCTACAGCCTTTGCCGCATCCCGCATTTCGATCGCCACACCTCTCTATCTTGCCAGTCCTCTTCCTTTATTGCCCGATCCGTCATTGTCTCTCTTATCCCTTGCATCCATGACATGTTGGGTCTTCCTCTTCTTCTCCTCTTGTTAGCTGGTATATAGTTTATAGCTCTTTTTGGCCACCGATCCTCGGGCATCCTCATCACGTGCCCATACCATACTAGTTGCCGAGACTCTATTCTGTCTATTACTGTATACGTCCTGTTGGTTCGTCGTCTAATTTCTTCATTTGAGATGTGTTCCATTCGGGAGACTCTACATGCTCGTCTTAGGTAGTCCATCTCGGTAGCTTCAATAAGTCTTTTGTCTCTGCTCGTTAGTTGCCAGGATTCTGCTCCGTATGTCAAAATTGGTTCAACTATTGATCTATAGATGGTCATTTTTGTATGTAGTTTTATCCTGCCGGACCATAACAAAGAATTTAAAATCCGGGTGCTTTTCCTACCTTGTTGGGTTCTACAACGTATGTCTCTTCGTGATGTTCCTTCTTCTGAAATTATGCTGCCCAGGTATTTGTACTCCCTGCTTTTCCTTATTTCCTTGTTTATTTGGAGCTCCACATCGGGTTCGTGACTGTCATTTGTTTGTACAAGGTATTCCGTTTTTTTCTTGTTTATTGTCAACCCCCACTCTTGGTACCCTTCTACTAATTTTCTATACATAAAATCAGCGTCCTCTTCATCATTAGCAATGATGATCTGATCGTCTGCAAATAAGAGAGTTGTCAAATGTGTCGCTCCCACTTCTATTCCCATACCCCGTGTTCTTCTCCTCCATGCATCTATCGCTTTTTGAATGTAAATTTTAAACAGAGTGGGAGACAGGCAGCAGCCCTGCTTTAGGCCTTTTGTAATTGTAAACTCCTCCGATGTATTTTTTCCCCACTTAACCAAGGCCTTTGCATGCCGATAGATGTTCCAGATGGATCGGATATAAACCTCATTTATGCCAGCTTTTGTCATACTTTCAAAAAGTCTTTTTATTGGAACAGAATCGTAGGCCTTTTCGAGATCTACAAATATTAGATGAGTGGGCAAATTTCTAGCTTTTCTTTTTTCAATAATTTGCTGTAATACAAATACATTATCCATGCACGATCTTCCAGCGCGAAATCCATTTTGTTCCTCTATGTCTGCAAACTCGGTTTCAATCCTTTTCTTTAATATTCTGCCATACAACCTCCCCACTGAACTCGTCACACTGATTCCCCGATAATTTTCACACATCTTCTTACTTCCTTTCTTGAAGATGGAGCTTATATAGGCTAGATTCCAATCTTCTGGGACATCCTCTCCATTCATCATACATTTGTTGAATATTTTTGCCAGAATATCGTGTAACACTTCTGGTCCATATTTGACCAGTTCAATAGGAATGTTTCCCGGCCCCGCTGCTTTCCCGTTCTTTACTTCTACTAGAGTTTTTTGGATTTCTCTCACTGTTATTTCTTGTACGCCGGTCTGTCCTTCGTTTTTCTTGATTTTATTTATGTTTAGATCGCTTCTATCGAATTCTACCCGATCCTCATTCAGCAGTCGCTTATAGTACTCTTTCCATTGCTTTATGCTAATTAAGCTGATACCACTGGATCGTTTCCCATCTGTTCTTATATTTTTTATTGCCTTCCAAGCTTGCGAAACTCTTGTGCCACTCATATACCGGTCTAGTTCGTCACATTTCTTTTCCCATATTTCATTCTTTTCTCTCGTTACTTCTCGTTTTACTGCTCTGTTCCATTGCATGTAAATCTCTCTGTCTTCATCACTCCGTGTGCTCAGCCACTTCCAGTACGTCATCTTTTTCTGTTCTATTAGTTTTTTCAGTTTTTCGGAGAACCATTCAGGCTGTTTGTTTGCCTTTTCTTCACATCCTAGGGCTTCGTTTGTTGCTTCTTGTATACATGCTTTTACTTGCTGGTACATCATTTCTGCACTTGCTGTTCTTATGTTAACTCTTTGTAATTTATTGGCTAGCCGAAGCTTATATAGAAACTCCACGGATTCCTGTCTCAAGCTTTCTAGGTTGTACTTGCATCTCTGTATCCTCCTTCCTTCATTTTGTTCTTGTTCCTGTATTCCGTCTCTTCCAATTGCCTTTCTATAGTTAATTATAACATTTCCAATTACTAAATAGTGGTCTGTTCCACATTCTGGGCCCCGGTATACTCTGACATCTGTAGTTTTTAATTTTGAACTTTGACGTTGGATTATGTAGTCAATTATCGTTTTGAGTTTTCTGGTTGGCTGCTCCCACGTGAATTTATGGATGTCTTTATGTGGAAAGAATCCGTTCATTATTTTTAACGACATGTTTTCGCATAAATCTCTCAAACGCATCCCATTGTCATTTGTTGTTATTTCACCATACATTCCGACCACTGAGTGGTTCTCCTCTTGTCCCACTCTTCCATTAAAATCTCCAAGTAAGTATATCTCGTTGTCTTTTTTTATTTTAGATAAAACTTCCTGCAGTTGTTCGTAGTACTTATCTTTATCCAATTTATCAGCGTCCTCACTTGGCGCGTACGTCCCAATAACTGCAATATTGTGGCCATTTTTCTTTATCTCCAGCTTTATTATTTGCTCGTCTATCTCTTCCCAACTCTTTATTCTGTTTCTAAGGTCTTTGTGTATTGCAAAAGATACCCCTCTCTTGGCTCTCGAGTCCTTATTTACTCCGCTGTATATATGTACATATTCGCCCACCATTTCGTTTCCTTTTCCTTTCTTTTTAGTTTCCGTGAGTACACATATATCGATCTTCATCTTCTTCAGTTCTTCAAATACTTCACTTTGTTTATTCCTGATTCCTTGAACGTTCCAAGTAGCCATTCTCATAGTCCGTTTTCGTAGCTTACGTCGCAATCCTTTAGGACCGTCCTGTTTCCGAGGCGATGTATCGAAATTTTTAGCGCATTTAACTTTTTCCAAGTGTCGAGTTGCTAGCCCGACGACTAACCCCCATCCTGGAGGACCAGGTCAGTTTTTTTTTCACGGTGGGTATTTTATTTCCCCACTACCCTTCAGGCATGCAGAATTGCCTACCTGACGAGCTTTCCCCAATTCCAATGGGGACGCACCCGATGGAGGTAACTGACAAATCCCCTCACGGGTACAAAATTTATAAAAATTTAAAATCATCAGTCAGTTTGGAATGTAGTGAGTTCGAAGCAAAAAAAAATTTTAATATTAAAATCAGTGGCTACACGGAAAACCACCTTAACTACTTGTTTTACCCAGTATATACCAGGGTTCCTCAAAATACAACTTCCACAGCTTTATAGAAGATTTATTAAACGACCACTTCCACCTTCCTATAATTGAACTTATGTATACATTAATAGCTTATGTACTATATTTATTTAATTTAGCAAAAATTTACATCAAATTATGTTATTCAATTAGATTATTGGCAATATAGATAATAGAAATAATTTAATAAAATAAGCTGTTAAGCTAAAGTTGGTAATTATGTAACCATAATGTATTAACTAGTAATATTACTATTAGTAGTATATATTGTGAGTGGGAACAATAACTGAAGATATGGAGATAACAAAATGGAGTTTATTAGAAGTGAAAAGGGTAAGGATAAATTATTAATCAAAGGGTATTTGTTTATTCAAGATAGAGCGGTTGAAAATAAAATTTATTGGAAATGTGAAGAATCTAAAAAATTAAAGTGCTCTGCTCGTGCGATAACAATAGACGACAATTTCACAAAAATTAATAATGTGCACAATCATAGAGCTGACGCCGCTAGTGTAGCCGCTGTTAGAGTATACAACATAAAAGAAAACGCAAAATCAACTAGAGATACGCCACAGTTTCTCCTATCTACTGCATCAAGTAATGTTGGTCCAGCAGTAGCAGCAAAACTTCTTTCAGTAGGATCCATGAAAAGAACAATAAGAAATATTCGATCTAGTGAAAATTCGGGTCCCGCAGTTCCACACCGTAGGCAAGACATTTATTTTCCAGCGGAGTTTACGGTTACTGCAAGTGGTGAAGATTTTTTATTGTATGATAAAGGACGAGTAGAAGATCGCATTGTTATTTTTTCTACGACAAGGAATTTACGTCTGCTGGAATCATCAGCACATTGGTACGTTGATGGAACTTTCAAAACGGCTCCACTTCTTCTTGGGCAATTGTATAAGGTACATTGTCTACAAGGCAATAGTGCTGTGCCACTAATTTACGCACTTCTACCAAATAAAACCGAGGCCATTTACTCTGAAGTTTTTCGCAAAGTTAAAGAATTTATACCTAATGGAAATCCACAAACAATAACGTCTGATTATGAAACTGCAATAATTAATGTCGTGCATGATGTGTATCCCCAAACCAGACATAGGGGATGCTTTTTCCATTTCTGCCAGGCAATTTTCCGACATATTCAAGCAAATGGTATGAAAGCCAGATATGAATTTCAACCCGAATTTGCACTAAAAATGAAAATGCTTCCTGCGCTAGCTTTTGTACCCGAAGAATACGTAATTGAATATTTTGAGGTATTGTGCGACGAAAATGTATTCCCTGAAGAAGCGCAACCCATAATCGATTATTTTCAGGACACCTAGATTGGTCGCCTAAATCGAAGACAACGGCGTCCACCTCGCTTTCCTTTAAGTTTGTGGAATTGTTACCAAGGCATTCTTGAAGGTGAACCAAAAACCAACAACAGCATTGAAGGTTGGCATAGAGGCTTCCAGGAGTTACTTTCGGCGGATCACCCTAGCATTTGAAAATTTGTAGATACTATTAAACGGCAACAAAGCCTTACAGAATTAAATATGGAACAATTTTTGTCTGGCGTTGAACCTCCAGTAGGTAGCCGTAAATTAAGCCGTAAAGAATTCTTCGCATAGTGCAAAATTTCGAATACAATGCAGATGTTACAGGATATATTCGTAGTCTTGCTCACAACATTGGATATTAAATGTATAAATGTATTTTTTGTAAATAAAGTTTCTAGCTTTCTTTTTAAAATTCGAGCAATTTTTCTTCGAGCAATTGTTATTCGAGCAATTGTTATTCGAGCAATTGCTATTCGAGCAATTAATTTTTCGAGGAATTGTTCATTCAAGGAACTTTTTTTCGAGCAATTGCTTTGGAGCAATTTTCCTTCGAGCAATTGTTTTCGAGCAATTTTCACCAAACCGCTTCCAACTTGTCTTCACATGGGCTTATACCATCTTCACTCACTATGTGTCCAAGAAATTTCATCTTTGACTTGGTTTGGTGAAAATTGCTCAAAAACAATTGCTCGAAGGAAAATTGCTCCAAAGCAATTGCTCGAATTTAAAAAACACTTCTTCCCATTGACCTTAATATTTTTGTAACCGTTGCAGCACTTTGAATACGTTTTCGTAACAGTCCTGTAGCGATCTTCCCGAAATTACCTTATTATTAATTATTATTAATTAGATGTTACATCCAAGTAACATCTGGTTCTGTTCAAACCCGCAAGCACCGAATCCATACACGATTGGAAATGTGTATTTATGGTTAGTAGTTCCCTTGACGCCTCACCTACTTCTAACTGTTGATACGCCCCCTTCAAATCCAACACAGTGAAGTATTTACTTCCCTTCAACGTCGGCAACGAACAACTACCGGTTTCCAGATTTGGATTTAATGTTCGCTTGAAATCCACGCACAACCTTACTTTTTTATCTTTTTTAGGTATTCCTACAATGGTACTTGCTCATTTACTGTGTTCTACCTTTGTCAAGACATTCGATTTGATCAACCTATTGAATTCTTCTTCTACTTTTGCTTTTTGTGCATAGGGCATTTCGTATGCTCTATGGAATACTGGTTTCACATTTTCTTTTAAATGAATTTTTGCTGTGAAACCTTTGATTGGTCGTGACATAATATCTTCATCGAATATCTCCTTAAACGTATCTGCCAAACTTTTGCTTAACTGTTCACCATCATCCTTGAAACCCTTCGTTTCTTGAGGTATCTGATTAATTTCACCATCTGCTTCTATCATTTGCTGGCATAGTGTCTGCCAGCCTGGTTTAATTACCGATAACCAGTTTCGTCCCAATAAGGGTGCGAATTTGTTCTCGCTTTTGATTATTACTAACGGCAAACCTTCGTACCATTTCTCGTTTAATGCAAAAGTTCACTTGTACTTCATCCACGATCCTGACCGCCTCGCCTGTAACAACTCTTAGTTTAAACTGTATCGGATTAATGTCACATAAATCTCGTAAACGGTTAAAATCTTGCATGTGTATCACTGATCTGCATGCCCCTGTGTCAATTTCGAATTCAAACTCAAAATTTTCTAATATCGCTTTGACCATCACCGGGCCTACACGATTTACTTTACCTAGGTGTTTTAAGTACGACAGATATCCTACTTCTTCTACTTCATCTATTTATATCTTAGCCACTTTTTTTGCACTTCTGCATACGTGTTTGGTATGACCTTTTCTTTTACACACGAAACATTCCCAGTTGATCGCTGGACAAATCACTGGATTATGTTTACTTCCGCAGCGAAAACAATCTGTACTTGGCCGAGCCATTTGCGGCCCTCCCTGACCTTGACCACTTCTTTGGATTTTCTTCTTTTGTAACTGGTTGATTTGCGCCTCGTCGTGAATGATTTGTCTTTGGTTCTCTGCTGCTTCATCGTTAATCGCGATTTCACTTGCTTTTTTGAACGTTAATTTTTCAGTCTCTTCGAATAACTTCTTCTGCGTATCCGTGTTGAACAGCCCACACACCAATCGGTCCCGCAGTGCTTGGTCTAAAAATTCTCCAAACTGGCAGTCACGAGCTAAATCCTTTAACGCCGAAATGAAAGACTATCTTTTCGTTTACCTCTTGCTTCCGATTATAAAAATTGAATCTTTTTACAAATATGCTGGTGACTGACCTGTATTTAAGTTTCAAAACCTTTACCAATGCTTCGTATGACTTCCCTTCCGTACTTTCAGGGTATAGTGCGTTCTTCACTACTTTGTAACTTTTTGCACCCATGCATGCCAACAGATACGTCGCTTGTATTTCTGGTTTAACCTCATTTGCAATAAAATGAAACCTTAATCGTTCTTCCCACGATTCAAAATCTTCAAATTCTTCATCAAACTGTTGAATTTTTGCCATTTTGACCCGATTATGATTTTTTGTTATCTTTGATTGTTCGGTATTTTCTTTAAGACCTTCACTAACGTCTTCGCTTTCTATATTCTTTACGTTAGACTTTCCAAATTTTTACTATTTGTTTCACTGGGTTTGCTTCGCTTCCCATCGCCAATATTAAGTATTCAACAATACACTCTGAGAACTTACTTTATTACCATTATAACTATATATACAGAAACAGCTATTACTTGCATGCTCCTTCTTCTGCCATGCTACCGACTGGGTCCTTGGTATATTAACCTTTTTCTAATCTATTAGGTTGGTAGCTGGCCAACCTAAGTACTAGTATTTAAATAGTTTTACGTTAGTACGGCTTCCATACATTACAATAAATCGGAGCTATTCTGTAACTAGAAATAATTTTAGCAGCTTGCTAAAAATTAGCAATAAGCAATACAACCAATCACTTTGCTCCAAAATACATAAAATTGCTTATTTAGCAATATTGCTCACTTTTAGCAAGTTGCTAAGATTATTTCGAGTTACAGAACAGCACTGATTGCTGAAAAAATATGAATGCTTATAACTGCAAAAGGTACCCGGGTACCTATCCAGTCACATAAAGGTTAAAAAATTTTAAAAATATATGCTCCGAGCAAGATGCATTGAAGTCGGAAAAGCTTTGAAAAGTAGTTAGATATATAATAGGTTTAACCATGTTTTTAAATTTGTGTGTGTGTGTGATCTAATAGGATTTTTTCTTATATAGAAATAGTAGGTACATTATGTACCAAGGGAATAAAGTGACCTTTTTTTGGCCTGAAAAAAGTTCCCCTCGTCATCTAAATCGATGTGTTTTTCTTTTTCTTAAATTTACTCAAAAATATAAGTAATTTCGACTGGCTACTTCTGAAATGAGCACCTGGTATAATTAAATCGGGGGAAGAATAAACTCGGTACGTTATAAAAAATGTATTATTGTGTATAATAAAAGGATTTGATTGAAAAAATTCTTTATATGAAAAAACTAAATTTACTTATACTTACAAATTCAAGAGAAAAAATTAAATAAAATATTGAAGATTTAAAAAAATATTTTTATTTAAAATTACGAAAGGTGCTCTAAAAAGTAAAAAATAATTTTTTAAATTAGAACAAACAAAGCTCCCTGAAAACATCTATTTAAAAGCGTGGGGCTATTAAACGTCCAAGAACAATTTCATACAACTACCGAATTACTGATTTTAAATTGTGCATTGTGATACACTTACATAGCGAAGATGTTATTGTTATGTTTTATTAGTTTTTATTTTAATAGGTTATCCAATTCTTTAGGTTGGTCCTGTTTATAATATAGTCTCCTAGTCTTTACGTTGGTTGTCTAAATCTAAGTATTGTTTTACTTATATAGATACATATATAAATAGATTAAAGGATTAAAGGATTATCTCTATAACATCTTCCCTTTTTACCATTAGGCCTAATCCGAGAAAGTAAATCGTCTAGGCGGTTTTATCTGTCTTCCATATCTTGTTCTTCTTGGAGTTTGTTTATTCCCTTCATCACTGGTATTGTTTATAGGGCTTTTCTGATTATCTGTTTCTTCTTTCTTTTCTTCCTTAATCTCATTTTTGTTACTTGTTTTGTTTATTGTTAACCTTGCGATTGTATTCTCTTTTTCTTCTTCTAGCAGTCTTAACTGTTCTTTAGCTAAATCCAATTCTTTCGCCATTTCTATCGCTTTGTGTAAAACTTCGAATATTCCGAATGCTTGTTTTAAGTTTATTGCCATTTCGTTTTCTTCTGACACCATGTTATGTTTTATTAGTTTTTATTTTAATAGGTTATCCAATTCTTTAGGTTGGTCCTGTTTATAATATAGTCTCCTAGTCTTTACGTTGGTTGTCTAAATCTAAGTATTGTTTTACTTATATAGATACATATATAAATAGATTAAAGGATTAAAGGATTATCTCTATAACAGTTATTAAAAATGTTGTGTATATTTCTATACATACTCGAAGTTTCACTTTTGCTTTTCAATGATAATTTTTGTGAATGAAATTGATAGCTTTTATACATATGTTTTCAAGGAACTTTGTTTGTTCTTATTTAAAAAATTATTCTTTTACTTTTTAATGCACCTTTGATTTAATTTAATTTTAAATAAATGGTTTCGTTTTTTATTATTAAAAAAAGTTATTACTAAATATTACTTAAAACATTTTTATTATTAAATTTTTAGTTTTATTTCAAATTTATTTTAGGTTGTCATTTATGAATTTCTAGATTGCTAATTTTGGAAATTACTAGGTATTGATAAAATAACAGCAGAAATGATGAAAAATACGGGACCGGAAGGAATGAAATTGTTTTGGAAAATATGCAACAAATAATGGAAAGAGGAAGAGGTACCAGAATATTGGAGAATAGAGGTTATACTACCTATACATAAGAAAGGGAATAAAAGAGACTGTCACGACTATAGAGGTACCTATAACACTACTAAGTAGGTTACTGCTGTGAAAATATATGAAAAAATAGTAGAGAAAAAGACTAAGAGCATATGTGGAGTATATTCTACTTTAGAAGAGGCCCAGAATAGGTTTAGAAAAGGTAGATGAAGTGTACAAGATCATGTATTCAGTCGAAAACAGTAGATCATACAGAAGACATTGGAGAGTGCGACAAGTGCGTATTTTGTATTCTTAGATTTGGAGAAGGCATTCGATCGTGTACAAAGGCATAAAGTATAGAGTATACTTAAAAAACGAAAAGAATGTGGAAAATTGATACAAACAATAAAGAGCCTTATACCGAGAAAATTGATTGAACTATAGAAGTTACAGAATTATTTAATTATTTTAACGTCCAACATAATTTTTTAATGTAACATTTTATTATTTAAAAGAGAAATATAAAAGGAAAACTCAAACTACGCCCTATATAGTTCTAACAAAATGCTCGATTAAATCTCGATAATTCGGCAATCCATATAATCTTTGCCTTTCGAGTAATGCCATTTTTATTTCAGATGTTTCCAGACGTTAATTTAGCGCAATCAAATTTCTCGTGTCCTTCGAAAGATCGTACACAACGCAAAGCAACGTAATATTATCCAGGTGCAAAGATTTTTGAGCCTAAATCATAAATTAATGACAGCTCTGTTATTCCTTGAATTTTGTGAACAATTGAGGACCAACACAAAATCAATGGTAGCATTCATCGTCCGCTAGTTCCAAAGGAATATTTAGCTGAGAATTGAACGGACAATTTTGTCTTGATCAATGTGATGGATATTGCAACATTTTTTCTGACTAAATGGTCAATGGTGCTTGATTGTGTATATCGACTTGCCGAATCGTTAAATGAACACATTTATATTCTGTTTTAGCTCTTCTAAATGTACTGAACCTATTTATGATTTTGCGCTTTATCAGTTTCAGTTTTTTTATTTTTTAGAATTTTCGAAAAACGAAATTAAAATATAAAAATTCGCCGCAAGCGAAAGCTGTGTTCTAAATTTTAGCTCTCTAGGTTGTAGGGAAATTGGCTAAAAATGACTTCAAAATAGTCTATGCACACGGACGACGGAAGACGGTTCACACCAAGTTAAATAAAAGCTTCTAATAATAATAATTAATAATAATAAATAAAATAATA
Organism: Cantharis rufa; assembly: GCA_947369205.1. Classification (NCBI taxonomy): domain Eukaryota; kingdom Metazoa; phylum Arthropoda; class Insecta; order Coleoptera; family Cantharidae; genus Cantharis; species Cantharis rufa. The sequence continues at coordinate 38,132,107 of OX376303.1, forward strand.
AAGATTAGTTTCAAATTTGATAATCTCAAACTAAAAGAAAATAAAACGTACAAATGTAAAAAAAAATAAAGATTTTGATTTTGCCCAATGAATCATAAGACTTTAAATTGTGGCAAGATGAAAATATCTCTTACTGCCTCTTATTTAGGTATAGTACCTATTTTTCATCAACATTGTAATCTGGATGGTGTTTTGAAGCCAACAGTTTTCAAAAGATATATTTTGTGCCAAGTTGATTTAGTCAAGAAAAACTTATGACTCGTAAATATATAGTTAGTAGTTTCTTTAAAGATTTGAGTAATTTTTGAATGGTATTGTTATTTATATAATCAAAAATAGTTTAAGCTAAAATTAACTAAAAATTAATATATTAATTTACCATATTTTATTTTGAAAATTTTTAATTTATGAAAATCTTGGAATTAGACGTGGACTGAACGGTTTCATAGAAGAAACTATGTATTTAATTTATGAATTTAATGAAAGATTCAAATTGATAAGTTTAATTAAGATAGTTCTATTAAATGACAAGCATAATTATATAAGAATTTCTAGTAATGAATAGGAGAGCCACGAAGATTTGAAGTGCGAATCTGTAAAAATTATTTGATTTCAAATCAAGATTAAAACACTTAAAATTATTATGAAATTATGTTATTTAATGTGTGAAAGACTTTCACAATAATATGCCACTACTAGGTAGAACAGCTCTACCAGTTCAGCTGACAAATTCGAGATTCTAACCTTCAACACACATTATTACATCAAATCTGATCATAACTTATAAAATTTTTTTTATAATTTACTATTTGGATACACATAGAATCAAAACTATTTTTAAAATAGTTTTTTATGGATTTTTACACAACAGTTAGTTAGATAGTTTTTACAATATGTCAGTGTGTTAGTATAATATTACCCAGTATATTTGAATTATTGATATTATAGTATGGTGTAGAATTTAGTTGCCTTCCGGCAACATTTTTTTTTCAGCCCAAGTTTAATGTTATAGAAAAAAAAAAGCTTTTTTAATTTATTAAGCAAAAACTAGTCACATTTATATATTTTTTTCTCCATTTTATTATAATTTAGATTGATAATGTTGATTTTTTAACAATAATTTATGCATCAGCATATTATTTATTTTTAAAATATTAATGGGAATGCAATCATATGCCAATTAGTTTTATCATAATGTAGTAAATTGGCAATAAATTTATCGTGGTGTTTGTTAACAATAAATTGAAGATCACAATTTATTGTTAAACGATCTAGGTAAACCACAATATTGTTGTAATATTATCTAATGAAGTATGCTAAAAACCAGTTCAGATTCTGTTGGCTGACAAACTCCGCGCTTTAGTGAATTCATCGAGATGCTAAACTTGTGCTTTGTGAGAAACTCCCGTGTGTATCACGATTAGTAAGTAGAATGATCCAAACGCACACAACGCCTAGCTGGATCAGTTTATTTTCAATCGTCGCGTGTGTTATATAGACGATTCAATGTTTGTACGGTAAACGAATTTTAAAACCACTCTTACTTTTTTTTAATAACTCATCAACAACTTTTTATGTTCCATCGGTGGAATTTAACTGCAAGATGTCATACCTTCCTTTTCTTCTGTTCTTATTTATTGTATTAGTTAGCGGACAAAGAAGAAACTTTTCCAATTTTCCTTGCCCACAAAAATGCATGTGTTTTCGACGTACCGTACGGTGTATGCAATCAGAGATAAATGAAGTGCCTCGAGTTTCGACACAAACTACCTTATTGTAAGTATTTATTATTTATTAATATTCTCGATATTTACTGTTATACAAGAATATGTTTTCTTAAATTCTAATAACTTTCATAATATATTATATTTTAGTTCTTAATACTGCTAATAATAAATTATAGATAAGGAAACGCTTTTGTCTGAATGCCTGAACAAAACACTATTTGTGTTATTATTTTATTATAATTATCACAATATAATTATATTTTTGCCGTATTTATAGTGTTGTGATATTGGTTGTATATTTGAATAAAACCATGTGGATTGACCATAATGTGATGCTGTTATTTTTGTATTGCTTACATACTACATGTAGAAGCAATTTTGTTTAATGTTTATTTAAAAAATATTTTTGGAAATTTATAGCTAAAACTATTTTAATCAAATGCAACAGGTGTCATTATAAAGGCAAGGCAAGGTTCTCACACTATCACTTAATACGCGGTTAAGAATACATACATAATACTTAATGCTGGATTATATTTTACTCTTCAAGTCGTGTTATATAAGACATACCCATCGTTATTACATTTTTAAATTGAAATCTTCAAAAGTATTTCATTGCCAGGTATAATACTTCGATATACCTCTGCCTTCTTTGTTTTGGTTTTTTTAATTTCATTTGCAAAAGTCTGGTTTAACCAAGTCGTCGAAGTCAAAACATAATAAAAATAAAGCAACAAAATGTTTGCAGTCTGTAGTTCATAATTACCACTTTGTGTTTACACATTCCCGATTACTAATAAGAAGCCAAAATAAATAAATTTAATAATCTGTTTGCACTTCCTATTTAATATGTTTATTATGATAATTTACTGCAACCTTAGTGCAAAAACCTTGCATACATGGAAACAACAAAAAATTGGAATAGTTGTATAAGACTTATTGAGAAACGAGAGATGTTGCATATAAATAATTGTTTATGAACAGAATAACTTTTATTTCTTGAATATGAAGTTATTTTAAAGCTAAAATTATTAATTACCGTGGGAGTAATTCAGAAATGGGTTCTAACTAAATAAATAGTATAAAATTTATATTTAAACGTTATCTAATGTAAGAAAAATTCTTAAAATAAAAATAAAATTGCGTCAAAAACGCAATTTTTGATTCCAAAATGTCTATAATTAGGTAATTAATATAAGAAATAACTTTAAGATGAATAAATGAACTTTTTGTATTTAACAATGAATAAATTATGTGCTAATTTTTTCACAACAGAAAAATGTTAATATCGACTTGAAGTGGATGCAACAGCATTCAATCTATTTTATATTTGCAAAATACAAGTTACCAATGTATCCTACCTATTAATTTTTGCTAGTCTACGGCTTAATAATATATCATTAAACATATGTGTGTGTCCGTATATCACATACATTAAATTTTAAACTGTTTATTTTTAGCTTCTAATTTCATGACCATTCGCAGATGAATATTTGCTTATTTACAAATTCGTACAATCATCGATGTAATAATTGATGAATCTAAATTGATTGATTATGTTAAATTCGGTACCCATTGATATTTACAGTAATAGATATGTTGAAGATATTGTTGAAAGCAAAATGCTTGCTGCATGATGTACTTTTAAGATCAAGTTAAGATTACATATTTTAAGCAACAAGGAATAACTGAAGTGAAAGTTAAAATCAGATTATAAAAGACTTTATTGTCTGAAATGAAGTTATAAATACATAACAACATACCAATGCAGAAATTGTAATAGTGAAATAAACGTTTTGAATTTTCAAAACATAAAATTAAAATGTAATTATTATGTATTTGACTAACTACTTGATCATTCTTTATTCACTAACATACAAGCTACTACAACAACTGACTGACCCAGTCCATCTGCTGCATGAACTGGGGGTATACAAATAATTCAATATCATTAAGTTGGTACTTAACGGTACTTAACGGTACTTAACTAATGGTCTTCAGTTAGGTACACAGGACCGGCCTGCGGCCTGATCGCAGTGGACCCCCCTAATCTAATAAACCATACATTACATTTCTCCCCTTTAAATATTGAAACGTACGGGAGGACGTGAGATTCGACTCGACCTTCTGACCTCGATTGCTGTTGGCGTTGATTGTCTGTTCTGAACTTCCGGTACTTCTTTTGTTGTTGACTGTGGTGGTGCAGTTTCCTGTGTTGGGTCAATGTTCTGTTCTGTCGTAGCGGTTTCCCGACTTCTGCTGTTTTCCGACGACTTTGTTGTCAATTCTTTTTGTAACACATCTACACCCGGTTGATTTTCTATTCTTGATTCTGCTTCTTCTGCTGCCATTTGGTCTCGTTGCCTTTTTTCTTGACTCCGTAGTGGTTCTCTAATATCCGTTCCTACCATTTCTTCTGGTGCACTTCGTAGCATATCTTTGTGTACATGTTTTATGACTCCGTTTATTAAAACCAAATACGTATTGAAACTCATGATTCTAACAATTTTTCCTTTTTCCCATCTTACCGTACTACGATCGTGTTTATTTTTAACAAATACTGTTTCTCCCGTGTTATATAGTTTCGTATTTCTGACTGGTATCACCTTTCCCTTTCTTATAAGGTTGCTGCTGCTTTGACCATTAAACATAGGTTTGATTAGGTCAAACTTTACCCGTGGTTTCATTTTTAGTACATTTTCCGATGGGCAAGTTCCCGTTGCGGTGCTCGGGGTGTTTCGATATGCGAACAAGAAGTGTGCTAACTTTTCTCTCATTTCACTTTCTGATAACCGTTGGACGGTTCGTGGTACTGCTTTTTCTAACGCTTTCTTGACCGTTTGTACCCCTCTCTCCGCTAGACCATTTGATTGTGGGTGATACGGTGGAGACTTGCTTGGTTGTATTCCGTTTGCTTGGCAAAATTTTATAAATTCTTGAGAACTGAAAGGCGGTCCATTGTCCGATACCAATTCCATTGGTAGCCCTACCACCGAAATAATTTCTTTTAATGCTATTATTACTTCCTTCGCTGATGTTCCTTTGTTTAAAAACTTAACTTCGATCCATTTAGATTTACTATCTACCCATATTAGAAAATTATAGTTGAACTTGTGAAACAAATCAATATGAACTCGTTGGAAGTTATTAATTGCACTTGGCCATGAATGTAAAGGTGCATCCGATCTATTATTTTGAGTTTCTTGACACCTACCACATAATGCAATAAATGTTTCGATATCCTCATTCATCCCTGGCCACCAACAGTACGAACGCATCAACATTTTCGTTCTTACCACCCCAATGTGTTGGTCATGAAATGACTCTAGTACCAGCCGACGTATTCCTTCTGGTATGACCACCTTGTTGCACCAAATAAGACAATTTGACTCTACCGATAGCTCTTGTCGCTTTGTGAAATATGGTTTGAATTTTTCATTCTTGATTGATGTTGGCCAACCCTTCCATGTGAATTCTAATACCTTTGCTATAACTTCATCTGTTGTACAGATGAAGAAGTTGTATGTAGATGCCGCTGCTACATCAATGTGACTAAGTGGAGCACTTTCCACTGTATTAAATGAATATAAGGCTTCTGTGACATTAGTGTTGTCCTTTGTTGGTAGTCTAGATAAGGCATCCGCATTTCCAATACTTTTTCCTTTTTTATATTCGATGTTGTACATGTATCCTGATAGAATAATTGCCCACCTTTGAAGGCGATTTGCAGATGTTACCGGTATTCTTGACTTGTTCCCGAAAATGTACTGTAACGGTTGATGATCTGTTACTAAATTAAATTGACGTCCGAACACAAACTTATGGAATTTCTTCACTGCGAACATTATTGCCAAAGCTTCTCGTTCGATTTGGGAGTAACCTTTTTCTGCGTTTGATAGTGTTGAAGAAGCAAACATTATCGGTTTATCTAGCCCATTAACTCGATGACTTAACACTGCTCCCACACCGTATGAACTAGCATCACACGTTACGATTAGTGGTAGTTCAGGATCATAATGTACCAATATTTTATCAGATACTAACAATTCTTTACTTTCCTTAAAGCTTTTACAACATTCCTCCGACCATACAAACGGCACTTCTTTCTTGCACAAGTCATATAATGGTTTTAGTTTAGATGACAACATTGGTATAAACTGTCCGTAGTAATTCAACAGCCCCAAATAGGATTTTACTTGCATTACGTTGTTTGGGTTTGGGGTGTTTTTAATCGCCTGCAACTTATCTTCGCATGGACTTATGCCTGATTCTTGTATTACGTGCCCTAGAAACTGTATTGTCGTTTTGAAAAACTCGCATTTCTTCCTATTAACTTTAATATTGTATTTTTGCAATCGTTGCAACACTTTGGTGACGTTCTTGTGACAATCTTCTAGCGACTTCCCCGAAATAAGTATATCATCTAAATAGCACTTAGTGTTTCGCAATCCCGCTAGTACGGATTCCATAAACGCTTGAAACATACCTGGGGCCGTCTTAATTCCATATGTTAATCTTACGAATCTAAATAAACCTAAATGGGTGTTTATAGTGAGTAGTTCTTTTGACGAATCATCGACTTCCAATTGTTGGTATGCCCCCTTTAAATCCAATACGGTAAAGACTTTGCTTCCACTGAGTGATGCGTAAATATCTGCAGGAATCGGTAACGAACAGCAACTGGTTTCTAAATTTGGGTTTAACGTTCGTTTGAAATCTACGCATATTCTAACTTCCTGGTTATCTTTCTTTGGTACGACCACTATGGGACTTGCCCAGTTACTATGTTCTACTTTAACTAGGATTTTAGCCTGGATTAAACGATTCAGTTCTTCTTCAACTCTCGCTTTTAGCGCGTACGGCATCTCATACGCCCTGTGAAATACTGGTTTTACGTTTTCTTTGAGACTAATGCTGGCTGTGAACCCCTTGATCGGAAGTTCCATGTTTTCATCAAAAACGCTAGGGAAAGCCTTCATTAATTCTCTGCTCAACAATTCATCATTTTTGTTAACGACGATTTGACTAATTCTTTCTGCTTCCGTAATGTGTTCCCTCAACTTTTTCTGCCACCCCGGTTTTATGACGGATAACCAATTTCTTCCTAATAAAGGCGAAAATTTATTCTCGCAATCAATCAGAACTAACGGCAAATCTTTGTACCAATTCTCATTGATACATACGTTAACTCTTGCTTCTCCTATGATCTTAACCATATCACCTGTGACCACTCGAAGTTTAAATTGAACTGGCTTAATTTCACATAACTTTCGTAGTTCCTTAAAATCTTGTATATGTAGTACTGTCCGGCATGCCCCCGTATCGACTTCAAACTCGTATTTGAAGTTTTCTATACACAAATTGATCATTACTGCCGTCTCGCTACGAGCCTTACCTAAGTGTTTTAAATATGACAGAAGTTCTTCCTGTTCTTCACCGACCTTTGCCACGTACCTTGTATTTTTGCATACATATTTTGTGTGCCCTTTCTTCTTACAAATAAAACATTCCCAATCTATGGCCGGACACTTTGTTGGGTCGTGTTTTCTACCACAACGAAAACAACTTTTATTTGACGATGCCCATTGTGACTTTGGTTTACCTTGATTGTCTCTGTGGCTTTGTCTTTTGTTTAATTGATTGACTTGAATTTCACCGCAAATCATTTGTCTTTGATTCTCTGTTGCTTCATCGTTAATCGCGATTTGGCATGCCCTGTTGAACGTTAAGTCTTCCGTTTCCCCAAATAACTTCTTTTGTGTATCTGTATTAACAATGCCACACACTAACCGGTCTCGTAGAGCTTGATCTAAAAATGTTCCGAATTTGCACTCTCTTGCCAGTTCCTTTAACGCTGAGATAAATGATTCTATTTTCTCGCTTCCATCTTGCTTTCGATTATAGAAATTAAACCGCTTTACGAATATACTTGTCACCGACTTGTATTTTTCTTTTAAAACATATACTAACGCCTGGTATGTTTTTCCTTCCGTACGCTCAGGGTATAATTCATTTTTCAACACTTTATAACTTTTTGCACCTATACACGCCAATAGGTACGCTGCTTGCACATCTTCTTTGATCTGATTAGCTATGAAATAAAATCGTAATCTTTCTTCCCATGATTCGAAATCTTCAATTTCTTCATTAAATTCCTGGATTTTAGCCATTTATTCTGTTAGGTACGCTCCGTTTCCCGTCGCCAATATTATGTATTTGACTAACTACTTGATCATTCTTTATTCACTAACATACAAGCTACTACAACAACTGACTGACCCAGTCCATCTGCTGCATGAACTGGGGGTATACAAATAATTCAATATCATTAAGTTGGTACTTAACGGTACTTAACGGTACTTAACTAATGGTCTTCAGTTAGGTACACAGGACCGGCCTGCGGCCTGATCGCAGTGGACCCCCCTAATCTAATAAACCATACATTACAGTAATATATCTACTTTAGATTAATAGTTATTTGCTATTGGTCCACATTATCTCATGTTCAAAATTTCAGATTTAAGAAAATTTTGTGTATTTTCTTTTATTTATTTTGGTTTTTCAAAACATTTTTCAAAGTCAAATTAGAATTACAAACCAAAAGTGCTATTATAAACTCCGCTGCTATGTTTTAGGGACACCACAATTTTGTTAATTATAACTAATAATAATTATGATTTAATATAATTAAATGAAAATTAGTGTTTAAACGTTTCGTTACAGGTATAAACCAATTAATTTTTTTATTACACAATATGCGAAAATTCTATATCACAAATCCTAACGTTGGTCAAAAATGAAAACGTTAGGGACATTGGATTAAAATTTGATATTTTAAATTAACGAGTAGATCGGAGTAGATATTTAATTCAACATAATTATGACCTCCTTTTTTCTGTAATAACTTCGAATATATTTTAGGCATCGGTTTAATTAAATTATGACACCTTTAGGCTGTTTTCTCATGATGGGTCTGAAGTAACGACACCTCACAATGCACAATGTCATTAGTAATATTGTTAGTTGTGTTAATTTTAAATGCATAGTACATAAGAATCTAATAAAACATCGAGTTTTACGAATCTAGTAATAGTACTATATCCAATGAAATTTTACTGTAAATTTATAATGCGCTGTTGTCTGATTAAAATTTTTTTTTTATTCCTGCTTTTCATTATAACGGATAAAAATGAAAAATGTATCAATTTAAAGGGATTTATTTTCCGCGCCCAAAGATGCTCAACACTTGATGTTATGTTCTTCAATTATTGTTCAATACTCAATAATAAAATAATAAAGTACTCAAAAACAAAATGTACACAAAGCCAGTGGCGGATCCAGGAAATTACCATAGGGGGGGCGACAACATAAAAAAATTTTAAATAAAAAAATAAAAAGTAGTATAATAGCGATTTCAAAAATAGTTGCAACATTTATATTTGCAGAACATTTCTTTTGAGATTCACTACTTTTAAATCTAATGTCTGCTTACGTAAAATCAAGTTCAACTTTAATCAATGATTAAAATTTTACAAAAAACTTTTTAATTGTTATGAAATTTAATTTATTGTATATTAATTTTTAACACATTTTAGTGAAAACGAGCATAAGTAAATAAACCAACTTACTCTTTTTAGTTAACTTCAGATAGAAACTCTAACAGCAGGTATAACAAAATAATGTCTAATATTATTGAAAATTGAATATTGATTATTGATGAATAATACCACTACACATATTGTTTTTATTGTTTTATAAAAAATAAACTGTAATTTTATGATAAATTAACTTCACAACTTCACTACTCACTTAATTTAAATGATATCAGTACTGAAGTTCTGAAAATATATTCAAAAAACGCAAACTGAAATAAAAAGCACTTCTGTTTGCTTTAAATTATGAAAAGCAATGACAAAGGAGAATATTGTTACCTAAACAGATTCTTTCAGGAATTAGCGAAAACACCAGAAATTTTGGGTTTTCCAAAATTGCAATTTACCTGGCGCTATAAAAGCCTCAGATTAGGCGGCTTCCGGAAGTTTAAAATTCTTTGAAGTACTAAATTTGGTCTTATTTTATAAATAGATATAACATTTAAAAACACAATAATACCGTAGTTTTGTGATTTTGTTGTAAGGTTATTAATTAAATCACGAAGTTTAAAAAACACAAAATACTTTTGTATTTTCGAAATTCTTAAAATAGTTTTAGGAATTTGTATAATACGTCAGAATATTTTGGTGTAAGAATTAATGTGTTTTGGAGCTCTAAGGGGGGGCGATCGCCCCCATCGCCCCCCCCCCCTGGATCCGCCACTGTTACAAAAATTTGTTTTGGAAACGGTATGTTTTTATTTTATTATTGAGTTTTTAAAATTAAAGAACAAAATATCAATATCAAACGCGGAATAAAAAAACCTTTTTGATTGATACCCTTTTCATTCTTATCCATTTTAATGAGAAGCAGATATTTAAAAAAAAATAATTTTCCATGTTATACAGGTTACCCGGTATAGTTTATAAAGACATTTTATAGATCATAATTCATAAATAATTGTAACTTTGTCATTTTTGACTCTTCGCTGCAGATTTCAAACATGTTCTGAAATTTAAATGGTTTTAGAATTACAATAGAGAAATGCAATAAAATTCAGGAAGCTACACAGAGAAATAGAATTTAGTTAAATTTACTTCAAATTGTAGTAAAAATCCCTATAAACATGTACTTCCAAAATTTTCTAAAAATTACTTCAAATTGGTGTGAGGTTGATTTGGACTTCAATTTGAAGTAAAAATTACTTAAAAACACCAAAAAAATTTCTCTGTGTACCTCAAGTTACTTTCAATCTACTCTATAGTATTTTGAACTGAATATCAGATAGAATAATAATTAATTTAATAAAAAAGATTGTAATATTATATCTACAAATGAATGAATTTAAAAAAAACCAAATGATACCATGATATAATTCGAAAAAAATAGCATTGCTTTGACATTTACAGGTTATTTCACAATCAACTCTTTGCAGTCGCTGGTGCATTTCTAAATATTTTTTTAGTAAGAGTTATTTATTATTTTAATAATTACAATTTTAAAATATTAACATTGCGTTGGTTGCAATTTTGTTTATAATGGCTTACGTCAGAATTAAATGGTAGGCTTTATTTTAGCGAGAATTAATGGAATCAGCTCGTGAGAATATTAGTAAAATAAACATTATTAATAATAATCTTCAATATTGTATTAAATTATTCACATTTGTTTATTTTAGGATAATAATATTATTATTTGTGTTACTACACTGTACCTATATGTATGTACATAATAGCCAACACCAACAAAAATTATATTATAATTATTCAGATTTGGGATAGCTATATTTGTTTAATTTAAAAATAATAATAATGATTATTACTATTTATATAGGTAACATTTCAATTTTTGCTATAAAAGCAATGCTCTATTTGTTCGATATAACCAGTAAATAGCTAAGGTTGATTGAGTAATGTCAAGTTATAATATCACGACCTATCTATAAATATAATAGCAGATAACATTTATAACTCTTGCTGCACTTTGTCTGAAGTGTGAAGATACCTAAAAATATCTTGAAGTAAGACCACTATTTAAAAAAATTATACACTAATAAATGTTGTAGTTAAAATATGCAACTTCTATAATAAACACCAACTAGTTACTATGTGTAATAATATAAACATATTCATGAATCCCGGCCATTAAAAGTTTCTGGGATTCAAATCATTATATTTTAAATAATAATATTCTTAAATACATTCCAAGGTAATTCAGTTAATATGTAGCAATATAACAATCATTACTGGTAATAATACCATGTAAACCCATTATTTTTATCCCGGTATGGAATAAGAAATTGAAAAAATAAAAACTTTCTTGAATATATAAATATTTATTATAGTATCGTATATAGCTATTTAATATCAAAATAGTCTAAAAACCCTACTCTTTGAGATCTATTAATTGAAAAAATTAACAATATTTACACATTCTGCAATTATTGTTATGCTAATGTTCTAGTATATTATACAAAATGTTTCAACTGTCATAAAGCATATTTTTATACAAAGTAGGAAATAGTACATAATATAATACTACTTACACATACATTTATTTACATAGTACATATTCCAACAAGTTTAATTGTAATTGAATTTGAAAGATACCCGAAATTTTTTATTGATTTATCAAAATTTATCTGTAATTATTTATAACAATTTATTTATTTATAAAAAATAATAAATAGTTTGTTCTTTTTTCAAAGCAAAAAATTGAAATTATTATCAACAAATTTCTATTCTTAATTGATAAATTATTATTAGATTAGTAAAGTCTCATTAAAAATATGTAAGTTTATTATTTTATATGTATTATGATATTTTTATGCCAAATATTAAAAAAAGCACTTAATTTTATGTCATTCAAAAAGGACTTTCGTCTCCGGAGTCACCGGAGATGAATTTGAGCTAATAATATCCAGCAAAAATTGCCAACTAGGTGAATTTTTGGATTTAAGTAGAAAAATGATAGTGCAATCAAATAAAACAAAGTTTGCATGTATACCCCTTCTGCAAATTGTAGAAAAGGGAGAAAATTACTAAAAAATATTATGTTGTAAATATATCCGTAAATAAACAAAATACAAAAAATTACTTAAAGAACAAAATTGTAGAGAGGAAAATTCTACAAAGAAAGGACTGACCAATTTTTTTCTATTACACTGATTCTGGAGTGCAACTTTGATGGAACAACGCCATAAGATCTACAAAGATAAAATCTAAAATCAAGACCAAATACACTGTAACTTTTTTAGTTTTTATTCTATAGAAATAAATAAAATGCATTGTAAAGATGACGAGTTCAGCTTTCAGATACTTTAAAAAAATTGTATTTTTTAGATAAAAAACATGTTTTTTGTCGACATCAACGGCGTTAAATTTTCAAAAATAATCTTTAAAACTACAAATTAGGATAAATCCAGAACCCACCTATTTTTTCTTTTTTTTTTTTTGCTGCATTTAACTATTTTTAAATTTTATATAAATAGTCGAAAATATAGGGCAAATAAAGCTTGAGCACAAGGATTTTTAATAATTTTCATATTTTTAATAAATAGTGCAAAATTACTTAGTAATTATATTACTTTAATTTTAGAGCACTTTACGATATATTACATATATTATACTAAAAAACAATTAATCTAAAATAATATGTATTTGAAAGCTGAAATCGTCATCTTTAAAATGCATTTTTATTTATATTTGTACAATAATAATTTAAAAAGTTACCTTGATTTTATCCTTGCTCACCTTTGACATCGTTCCGTAAAAGTTGCAAAGTCCGTATTCATATTGCGTTTTACCCAAGAGCCAGTATTAAATAAAAAAAATTGTTTAAACTTTTGTTTTGTAGAATTTGCTCTTCTATAATTTTGTTTTAAGTTATTTTTTGTATTTTACTTATTTACGGATATGTTTGCAATACAATAAAATTATATATAATAAAATAAAGTAATGCTATTTAATTTATGATAATTAATAAATATTTGAACATTGTTTTCAATTTATTATAAGCGCACATTTTTTTATTCTCACTTACATGCCGCTTAATAAATTATTTGTTTTAATAGGAATTATTGAGGATATAATATATTGGTCTAAAATGACTTGGAAAACTGATTTGCCTCCTAATGACTTAGTTGTGTTTTTAAAAATTATTCTTTTATTCTTTCAACCTAAAATTTCAGAAAAAAGTTTTAAAAAATACACAAAAATTTTTCATTGCTAAAAAGTTTCACTCTTTTATTTTACTTTATTACCGCTCATCGCTGGCTGTAAAAGTAATGCTAATTAAATTTAATAATTTATTTTTAAGTTTAAAGAACAATCACATATAAAATTAATGACAGCAGTATATTGATTGAATATATTTTTGCACTACTATTATAATAATATAATAATGTATTTTGAATCTTATACTGATTTTATATATTTTTTTTATAATATTATGTATATAAATATTTTTGTAATTGCATCAAATACTAGATAATATAAATATTATATTTTATGATATTTTTCAACTTTGACTTGAATAACTTGATAATCGAATTACATAATGTAATAATTACTGTTGTCTTCAAAATAATCAAAAATATTAATATAATTAATATAGTGAAATAAATGGTTACGAAAGTAAAATTTGCCCGAGGTGTCAGAAAACAAGAATTTAATAGTAAAATCTTTGCAATTAGTATTACAATTAGACTACTCAAGAAGTCTGGCAATAGACTTGGCGCCAAATTATCTATTTTAAATTCATGTTCTAGAATTGTACTAGGAGTACTCAGTGTAGTGAGCTTTCTTTTCTAAAATTTTTACGACGTTTGCTTGACATGCTAATTAGTAGAAATAAACATTATTTTACTTAAAAAAATAACTGCATATTTACTATACCATTACTTCTATGGTTATAGAGTGTATTTTTTTCTATATGGGAAACCAGTTAGTTTACAAACTGCGTAAAAGTTTTTCTTAGAAATTAACATATGGATGCTAAACATCTTCATTTTTATTTCAAAAATTTTACGAAAACTATTGAATTCTGTATAAACTATAAGATGATACATCATTAAATGTAATGCAGCTCGGTAGTAAAAGTTGATACAATGAACTAAATATGATCTGCATACTTACCTACATATTATAATATCTACTCGCTCTGTGTGTGTCAAATTGTGTCAAAAAAATGACTATTTCTATATACGGATGGACTACTTAAATATATTGTATGTTAATAAACTCATAAAATGTTTAATGGTATAGTCACTTCTGACATTTATTTGTATGTAATTTGAAATTAAAATAAATATAATCCTTACAGAAGGTACTTTTACATCTCCAATTCTAGAATTATCAGATTCACTCTTATTTTTAATTCGATTCGTAATGAACATTTCCCACAACATAAGGAAATGACATGTTTCAACTCTTGAAATAATAAACAATAATTTATAGTGAGTAATTATATGCACCAATATATTATTATAGAAGACTAATAATTCTCCGTATTACGAATCTCAATTTTATTTTGTTATTATTAATTTATATAGAATGCTCCGCGTCGAATGGATTACACCAGATTTTATCATTTAATAATTTAATACTTAAATTAATTTTTTAATACAGTATTGTGTATATACAGAAAACTTCCCAAAGTCGAGCTTCGATAAGCCCGATTGTTTGAATAATAATACAAAATTTCATTTTATTAAAAAAAATTGGATGCCAATCCTACGGTTAATTGTTTTCCTACGGTTATTTATATTATGCAAATACATATAAACAAGGCCTGTTTTAAACGTTATAGACGAGGTATTACAATAAATTATAGGTAAATAAAAACAATTAAGTTGCTATGCTAAAAATAACCCAATATAATTAAATTCGATTTAAAATTATGATATGTTTTAATAAATAATAAATTGTCTTTATTTTAAGATAGGCCTATTTTAAAGTAGCTAATAAAAAACCAGCTTTGCCTTCCTTATTTTACTTTTTATGTATGTTAAAGTGAATGAGTCACAGCCTGATGTTTATAATACATAATACAAATTAATTATCTCAATACAAGAATATAAAATCAAATTATTAAAGAGCTATCTAGCATTTAGACCACTATTTAATAAAATTTAAGTGCCTCGTCTATTAATTTTATCTAAGTGACAAATAAACGTAATTAAAAGAATTACCAACACACCAATTGAATGAATTTTTATTATATTACTATGAAGACATGTCAGCAGGAATCAAATTTAATATATTATAACATGCAAGTTAATTTGTCGTGTAAACTATGCATCATTTAATTGAGCAAAATCAAATATATTTTGAGTTTAATGAATGGTTTTAATAACTATCATTAGCTGCCAATGATTAACAATTAACATTTATTAAATGCACCGTGAAACAATAATACGACTAACTTTTGGCATTGCGAATTCAAAGAGTTCATCAAGTTCTTCATCACATGGTATATAATTTAACTTAATATTTTTTAAACCTTGAACTAATTTTATTCCGGTATTCAGCATTACCACTTTTGGGTTTCTCGTAGTTGCAATTTATAATAAGATCTCGATAGTTTCACTAATTAATTATTTTATTTTAATAGGTATTTTGAGTGAATCCATTAATCATTGTTTCAACTTGATCAAAATTATAGGTAAACTTTCACTCATTTAGACTGTCGAAGTTCTTATTTAATTAATTACTTTTTATTTTAAGAAGTACGTAGGTGGTACGGAATCATTTTGTATTTGCGTTTTTTCAAAAATTAGATAAGTATTATTTAAATTTTGGTTAAGTATTATTAAAAAAATGTATATATTAAAATATTTTCCTTCAGGTTTATAGTACCAATTATTAAACTGATGTGAAATATTATAAACTGTTGATAACTGTTCTATAAGTTTATTACAGAAGTGCAATCCTTCAGGAATCAGGTTGAAGTTGACCAAATTTTATTCTTGGTGGAGAAAGTTGGGGCAAAAAAATTATGTTTTTTTTCACTAAAATTTTGAGTAAATATTCTTAATTTTTAAATCCATCTTCTTCAATAATTAAGTTTAAAAAATTTGATCTAAATTTTAATCTAAATTATAAAATATAAATAACTGTAGAATAATAAGTTAAAAGATAATGCAAAAATGATATGTCTCTCTGAAATCCTATAATAGAAGTGTTAAATGTGACATTTATAATCATTCTGCTAATCCTGAGTATTATGACATTATTTCTGCTTTTAAATTTATTATAAGTTGATTAATTCTTCTTAAAGCAGATAAGAAATGGCAATGTGTACAAGATTATTTATGTATAAAACTAAGAGCAAAACTTGACTTTGCGATTTATCGTCAAAGCTTGTATTAAATTTTTCATAATTTATGTAATTATTAAAAAATATTAATTTCTTCTCTGTTTATCTCTATAAATATATCAACGCGTTATCCTGGTTACTATTAATAATATTTTAATGTATAGGTACTGCTTTCACCGTACATACATTTTTTATTATAAATATTACATTTAATAACACTTAAAATAGCAAGTGTGAATAATTTTTATTTCATCAAAACAAACAAAAAAATAATATTAAAAATAGTATTTACATTCTAATTAATAAATTCTGTCATTTTTCTAATCAATTCATTATTATTACTTAAAGTGACTCTTTAATAAATAAAGTAACTAAATTGTCAGGACTAATAGAAATAATTAAAGTTTGCAATCTGAGGTCATCGGTTATCAACATGAAAATAAATTGTGGCAATGACATCATTAAGAAATACTTTATACTATTAATTTAATTAAATCATCATTAGCGAATCACAATAATTTTATTTCAAAAACAATTTCCACAAAGTATAACATTGAAATATTGTCATAAAATGAAAACTTGAAAATGAAAAGTGTTAAACTGAAATATTTTCGAAAACATCTTGTGCATAAAAATATTATATAGATAATATATAGCTATGTTAAATTTATAAAGATCCTAGTAATATAATATAAAAATAAAAAGGTTATTAAATATAATTGTTATCAAAATTACATAATATTATGTACACATAGTATGTACACATAGTATGTACATATTTTAATTTTTATTACTTTTTTTAATAATTGTTATTTTTCGAGTTGTTATTATCATCTCCCGGTATTTCAAAATTCAAAACAAAAGTTATTTAAAATTCAACCAGAATATGAAGAATCTGAATGAATATAGTGGTTGAAGCAGATATACTACACTCAATTTGATAGTATAGGCATGTGTTATAGCGTTATAGTTTAAAATATATTATGTAATTTTTGTTTTGAAAATATAACATATCTACTGCAATAATTTGTCGTGCTTTTAATGACATGACATTGGCGTATTTCCAAAATCTAATTCACATAAAAAATTTCCAACGGAATTAGAACTACATATATTTACCCAGTTCACCATGAGAAGAACAAATGAAAAGCTTTAATCAATTTTCCGAATTTTATTTTTGGATCAACACTTTACTACTTGTTCTCTCGTATTGACTGACAATTTTACGGTTTTATTGTATTTCATTGTGAAAATATAAAATTACAGTTTCTTAATCACGAGTAGAATAGAAATTACTTATAAGAACAAACTGGGCTATCGTCAATTGGCTCCAAGTGAACCACGAATTGAGACAAAATAATTATAATTTAATTTGAATCTTCCAAAGTGCACATAAAATTTAATTTTGAAAATTGCAATAAAATAAATAAATGTGCATGGATAGTCGATGAACATTTCTATTTCATTTTTAAATTTTTTAATTTAAAAATTAATTTATATCACTTTTTTTAAATTCTGGATAATAAACGATTCATAATGAATCGATACGGTTCGAACGTTTTCTAATGGATTTTTTTTGTTAAAAATTGTACCTACTAGTATTACATAATTTAGCTAATTTATACAAAACATTTAAATAACAATGTCATTATCTCCTTTAACTGTTCGATGATTATGTCACAATATAAACCAGTTAACAAAAAATACAAGCAGTTTCAAATACCGAAAGTAGAAAAATTCTTTTGTCAAAATAAAACTTGACAGTAGTTAAAACTACTTGGCAATGTTTTACTTACTTTCTTCATTAAAATATACGAAATTATTATCATTGAAATCATTGCTAACCTCATAGCTGTAAACACTATCTAACTATAGCTATTATATCGTGAAAATATATTTGGATTGAACAGGAAATGTGTTCTATTAACATTTCTATTTATAATTTAATTAAAAGAATTCTAATGATATTTTGCTAAAACGATTGCAAGGATTTTTTTGTGTATATAAGATAATATACCTTTAATTTTAAAAATCATTATCTAGCATTAAAATTAAAAGGTTGTAACTAATTTGTTTTTTTTTTCGGAAAATTGGAAAAACTAACATTTTTTATGATTCACTTCTTTGTATTAAAAAAATTTTTTTTTTTTAATTAAAACATAAAAATTTAAACTAACTGTATTGGTTATAACTGATATAAAATATAATATTAGTTCTGCATGTTTCAGAGTTAAAAGAAAAAATAGATATTTAATATAACTGTAAATGATATTTTTTACAACGCTGGCGCTAGCTCTGCGAGAACACTGAAAATATTTCAGAATTGAAGTAATGCTTTTGAATAAAATTACAATGCTATTTATAATATTAATATTGTAACAGGTACAAAAGTATTTCAATGCTATAATTATGACCACAAGGAAAATCTCCGCAATTATCGAGGTTAAAACAGGTCAAACACTGATAACCAACTTGGTGTCAATTGCAGAGGAATGTTTATGATGTATGTTACTTGAAGATACTTGAACTTCAATTTTGATAATATCACTGAAATGTAGAGACAGTCAAATCAATAATAATGACGTGCAAAAATCATTATAACTTTTAACGTTCTTAGATATACCTTCTTATTGTGATCTAATAGCCGCACCGCATAATATTATCTGTAATTGTGGTAGTGAGTGACACACTGACTATTCTTTGCTAGATTTCAAATGAAAACTTCTCAACTTTATTTATAACTCAATAAAATTCTTGTTTTTTTGTGTATTTATTATTTTGAGTAGTTCAATTTTAAAAATAGTTTTAAAAAAACATATAAGTCTAAATGAGATAATCGCAAACAACTGTCAGTTCTTTCGTTCTTTCATATTTTGTTATAGGGTGTGTTTGCCTGTGATATAAATGATATAAAATTAAATAGTAGTAGAACCGTAAAACAAAAGTTTAAAGAAATAATATATCTATTTTCCGCTATCTCTACTTCATTAAATTGATATACATATTACCAAACAAAATTGACAAAGCATAAAGCAATAAGATACGATTCAATGTGTTGGTTTGCAGATTTATATGCCTACATTTGAAATTTGAAACGTTACGTTCTAGTAAGGTACTAACCTTGTTGGATAAGTAGTCTATAGATTAAATTTTGATTTTTAATGTCAACGGTGTATCTAGTGCGACCAGGTATTGAACCACGGATTCTTACTTTATCTTTTTTTTTAGTTTATTACTTTAGTTTTAGTAAATATGAAAATTTATGAACATTATTTATGTTATTGTATAATGTAGATACATAATCAGGCCTATTATGTATCACAAACGCTATTATAACAGTGACAGTTATGAAATAAAAAATTGATGAACCGCGTTTTGATCCGAAAATAGAAATATTACTTTCTCTTTCTGACACACGTTAACTATAATAATGTTTCTCGCTTTATGCTATTTTGAAACTTGATTATAACATAGGTTGACTGTTATTTTTAAAGGTTGTGTGATACATAATAGACCTAATATTGTTATAAAATAATAATTATTAATTACACAAAATTTTATTGAATTACCGAACCTTAACATCATTGTCAGCCAGTTAAATTTATGTATAAATTTAGTTTTTATACATAATCAGGTCTATTATGTATCACAACCTTTAAAATTAACAGTCAACCTTTATGTTATAATCAAGTTTCAAAATAGCGTAAAGCGAGAAACATTATTATAGCTAACATGTGTCAGAAAGAGAAAGTAATATTTCTATTTTCGGATCAAAACGCGGTTGTTCAATTTCATAACTGTCACTGTTATAATAACATTTGTGATACGTAATAGGCCTGAATATGTGCCTATAATTTTGCACATTTTCAAGAGTCTACTGCAATATAAATTTATTAACTTGTGTTATTTTTTTCGCGTAGAAAATGGTTTTTGGGCCTATGCTTATATTGACTCTATTATTATTTGTTTTTCGATTTAACATTTTTTGGTACTTTGTTGATTTATGAATATTGTACCGAATCCATCAAAATGCATTGTTGAACAAATAATATCGACTCGATATTTGGGTCAACGATTTATAGATATTTAAATTTTTTATTTACTTCATTATTTACTTTAAGATAAATCTAACGATAAAATATTAGAGAAAAAATTAAACAGACCATCTAATCTTATAGTTTAGTACCTATCAAAATCGATCGTTTTTTGTGCATCAACAACCTTATTTTAAATTTTATTCTAGTGGTAATAATCGATTGCCACGATTAAAACTGTGCCAATAACTTCTACTTCAATTTTATCTTGTTTACACTCTCTTTCTACATGGATCAATTTCAACGTTTTTTAAAATCTATTTTGAACTACGTATGTACATATTGCACTAATAAATTTAAAAGCTTGAACCATCTCTAAAAGTGTCCCTACTTAAAAATGTAATTGAATGCATTGGGTAGCCATGCATATAAATAATTATCTATGTTTTATTTCCTAATGTAATTATTGTTTCCTTTTTGTAACCGAGAAGATTTCTATTTATGTGCATGATCCAAAGTAGCAATGTAATGGAGCGTTATAATTATACTGCAATTACTCATGTTCAGACAATTGTCCGCAACTAATTTTCAAATTATTAATTAAATTAAGTACGCAATTAATCTTTTCATTGTGTAGATTTTTAAATTATTGCTTTCTTTCAGGGATCTTCGCTTTAACAGAATAAGAGAGATTCGTCCAGGAACTTTTCAGCACAACAAAAATTTACGTTCGCTACTTCTCAACAATAATTTACTAACAAACTTAAATAATGGAATATTTAATGGACTCGCAGAACTCCGACATTTATATTTATACAAAAATAAAATCAAAAGTATCCAACCGGAAGTTTTTTATGGCCTTCCAAAATTGGAATATCTGTAAGTGTTCAAACAATAATAGATTTTCTAGAATATCTGTAGATATAATACAAATATGTATACAAAATTTTAAATAATCAATTAGGTTTGGTTAGCTACGTGATATGCTTATTAATGTTTAGTCTAAAAATTTTGTATATTATTAGTTAATCGATTTTAAACAGCATATAACAATCTCGTTTTAAAATATTGATTTTTTTAAATTTCTCTTTTTTTTTATAAATTTTTACTTGCTTTTTAATTACTAAGGTCATCGGCAGACCATAAATCCTATTGTTAAAATTTATATAAAATATTTTAATTAGTGATAAAAATAATATATTTTCAAGGCTACCATCGCCACTTTGAATACGACACGAAAAAATAATAACAGTAAACTCAAAAAATTACCCACAAATAAATAATTTATGTATGTAGTTAATACTTTACATTGCATTTCAGTTATTTGCACAACAATGATATCGAAGAATTTGATGCCCAAACATTTTCAAATATGCCTTCCCTTAATCGTCTGTAAGTGTCTTGTGAATTTGGAATAGCTTTTATTATAGGAGCTTTTTTTCAGATTTTTGTACGGCAATCTAATTAAGCACATCCCTTACGGAGCATTTAATGGTCTTCCAAACTTAACGCGATTACGTCTCGATTCTAACGCTCTTGTTTGTGACTGTAATTTAATGTGGTTATCTCATATGATACACGATAATAAATTTCAAATTGCTGCGAACTGCAAATATCCTAAAGAAATGTATGGAAAAACTTTAAATTCAATGAAAACGAGCGACTTTCATTGCAGTCAGTCTTGAGCGATGTACACTATTTGATAGTGTAATAAAATTTTCTTTTTTAGAACAACCTGAAATTGTCGAAGGACCTAAGGATATTGAAGTTTCTTGGGGCGACACTACAGTATTTACTTGCAGGATAGAAGGTGATTCAGATAACTCCGTTATATGGATGAAAAATGATATAGAACTTCCCGAAAATGATAGATACCAAGTTATGAACGACGGTTCACTCGTTATTAAAAATTCGCAAGAGCACGATAGTGGCAGTTACGAATGTATGATAAAGGGCTCGTATGGTCCGGTCAAATCTCGAGGTGCCAGAATGGTCGTTCTTAAACCTAGCGAAACGCAGTTTGGTACAAATTCCATTAGCACTTCTCGTAACGACAACTTTGGTGGTAATATCTTATATAAATTAGTAAGTGTTAGAATAATTATTGTCTTTCATTATTATTATTTTAGATATTCGAAAACCAAAATTTATTGCAAAACCAAAGAGTATATCTACTAATATAGGAACTAGAGAAATAAATTTACAATGCGAAGCTGCCGGTAATCCCACACCCACGATAACCTGGTCTCACAATGGCATTAGTTTAGCACTTTCTCCTCGGCACTTGGTTAATAATTTAGGTACTTTGTTTATTAAGGATGTTGTTGCAGATGACTATGGAATCTACAGATGCGAAGCATCTAATCCTCATGGCCGAATTTCCAGCACAGCAGAAGTTATTATTAACGGTAAAACAACAATGCCTTATTTTTAATCTTTCAAAATATTAAGATTTTATTTATATCTTCTGGTAAATTTTCATAAGTTTTCCGTCATAAAATTTTTAGTATATCTAAATATAATTTTCTTACTCAGTATATTTTAAGAATAGGAACGATAATTCACTTTCTTTTACTATTTTCAAAAACATATATTTTATAGCAGTACAAAAATAAATATTCTCAATTTAATTAAAAAAAGAAATTCTTTAACAATAAGACGACCGACGATAGTATATCTAACAAAATTATACTAATACATAAAAATTAACATGTAAATGTAGATAAGAAATAAATATTTGAATAGCAAAAATTTAATAATATGCTAATGCACTGATTATTATTTCTAGTTCCTCCAGCATTCACTGTACATCCAGAGAATTTAAATATTCAAATTGGTCAGAACGCCAAATTTGAATGTATAGCAGTTGGATCTCCCACTCCTCAAATGTTTTGGTATAAAAACGGTTACCAACTTGAAAATTCTCATAGAGTAGAAGTAAGTGACGATGGAACCATTCTTAAAATAAAAAATGCCAAAGAAGCAGATTCAGCGTTGTACGTTTGCCAAGCAAGGAATCAACTTGGATATCGAGAAACTAGCGCTAACTTAAAGGTTACATCCGTATTGTATAAAGCACCAAAGTTAGTGTATAAACCATATGATATTCAAGCTATACTAGGTAGCACAATAGAACTTCCATGTAAAGGAGAAGGTATTCCCCAACCCGGAATTCAATGGCGAAAAGACGGTAATGATTTGCAAAGAACCGGAAGAACCCGCATTTCTATTAACGGCAATTTATATATTGTTGGAATCGCTGCTGAAGATGCAGGAAGGTATGAATGCACCGCTATTAATGACCATGGACGAGATACTGGTTCGGGCTATGTTAGTATTAAAGATGAACGCCATCCGGCTGGACTTAACGTAGGCGAAAAATTGGTTAAAATTGCATTTGCCGAAGCAACACAAGAGGTCGATCAAGCAATTAATAACACAATCGATAGATTATTTAACAATCCCGAAGGTCCCAAAGGTTCTGCAGAAATATTTAGATTAATCAGATTTCCCAATGCACCTGCTCGTGAATTAGCGAGAGCTTCTGAAGTATACGAACGCACCTTAATTAACATCAGAAAACACGTCCAAAAAGGAATGTTAGCGAATTATACAACAGATTTTAACTACAAAGAGATTTTGTCTCGTGAGCACTTCGATCTCATAGCTAAACTGTCTGGTTGTATGACACATCGATCTTTAAGGAATTGTACAGATATGTGCTACCACTCTAAATATAGATCGATAGATGGAATGTGTAACAATTTACAAAATCCTTCTTGGGGAGCTTCCCTCACTCCATTCAGAAGAATTGTAAAGCCAATTTACGAAGACGGTTTTAGTACTCCAATTGGATGGAACAAGGATGTTAAATATTACGGTTTTTCTAAACCTAGTTCACGACTGGTTTCCAATACGCTTCTTTCCACAGAAACTATCACTCCAGATGATTCGATAACCCACATGGTTATGCAGTGGGGTCAGTTTTTAGATCACGATCTTGATCATGCCATTCCCTCGGTGAGTTCTGAAAGTTGGGACGGAATTGATTGCAA
Organism: Cantharis rufa; assembly: GCA_947369205.1. Classification (NCBI taxonomy): domain Eukaryota; kingdom Metazoa; phylum Arthropoda; class Insecta; order Coleoptera; family Cantharidae; genus Cantharis; species Cantharis rufa. The sequence goes on from OX376303.1 coordinate 38,156,833, forward strand.
GAAGTCATGTGACTATGCCGCTCCTTGTTATCCAATAGATATACCCCCTGGAGATCATCGAGTAAAAAATAGACGTTGTATAGATTTCGTTCGTTCGTCATCGATATGTGGATCCGGCATGACATCGGTTTTTTTCGATTCGATACAGCCAAGAGAACAAATTAATCAATTGACTTCGTACATAGATGCTTCACAAGTGTATGGCTTTTCGGAAGAACTTGCCACCGAATTGAGAGATCTTACAAACGATCACGGTCATCTACGAGAAGGTCCTGTATTTCCAAAAAGAAAACCTTTATTACCATACGCAAGTACTCAAGGAATGGATTGTCGAAGAAACGTTTCGGAAAGTAATGTAAATTGTTTTCTTGCTGGTGATATTCGTGCAAACGAACAAGTTGGATTACTAGCTATGCATACAGTTTGGTTCAGAGAGCATAACAGAATAGCCGATGAACTACGTCGTATAAATTCCCATTGGGACGGCGAAGTGCTATACCAGGAATCAAGAAAAATTGTTGGAGCAGCGGTACAGCATATTACGTACAATCATTGGTTACCTCATATTGTTGGCGATGAAGGAATTCGAATGTTGGGAGAATACAAAGGATATGATCCTACAATAAACCCTTCTATCGCAAATGTTTTTGCAACAGCAGCTTTAAGATTTGGACATACCTTGATAAATCCCATTTTGCACCGCTTAGACTCTTCATTTAAACCAATTCGTGAAGGTCATTTGCCTCTACATAAAGCATTCTTTTCGCCTTGGCGTTTAGTAGATGAAGGGGGAATTGATCCGTTGCTACGAGGTTTATTTTCAATACCCGCAAAACTAAAAAAGCCCGATCAGAACTTAAACACCGATTTAACGGACCATTTGTTTGAATCTGCACATGCGGTAGCTTTAGATTTGGCTGCTATAAATATTCACAGATCGCGGGATCATGCCATTCCTGGTTATCTAGAATTCCGTAAATTTTGTAACATGTCTCATGTGGATACTTTTGATGATTTACAAAACGAAATATCCAATCCTTCAATTCGACAAAAACTTCAAGATTTGTACGGTCATCCTGGAAACATTGACGTTTTTGTAGGGGGCATTTTAGAAGATCAAGCAGAAGGCGCTCGTGTAGGTCCTCTCTTTAGATGCTTATTGGTGGAACAGTTTAAGCGATTACGAGATGGTGATAGATTTTGGTACGAAAATCCTTCAGTTTTTAAACCAGAACAAATCGTTCAAATAAAGCAGTACACACTGAGTTATGTATTGTGTAGGACTGGCGATAATATAACGAAAATAACTAATAACGTTTTTCTGTTACCAAGTGTTCAAGATAATTACGTAAGCTGTTCAAAAATACCTAAAGTAGATTTAAGATTATGGACGGAATGTTGCAGTGATTGTAGATTATCGGCTCGTTTCAATAGTATTAATAGAATTAACTCTCCACGTTTTAGACGACAAACAGACTTGCAACATGAAAAGACATTCGGTAATGTTACATTTGACAAACAAACAAATAGTAAACATAACAATCACAAAAGTATATTACTAAGTAATTCGGATAATGAAGATTTTTCTAGCTGTACAGCGGATATTCAACGATTAACAAATTTAATAGAAGCGCAGGACAAAAAGATTAACGACCTTAACCGTAAATTTGTGCGTATTAATAAAAAATTAAAGCAATTATTAGCTAATTAGGTAGTAAATATTAATTTTACTTTGTACTACAAAAACACTTTGATTAACTTTAAATTTATCTTACACTAAAAATTTTTTAAAACTAATAATCAATATTGACCACAATGTAGGCATTAGGTGCTGGACCAAATTAATAAAAGTAGGTAGTTGAATCACACTATGCTTAGTATCCGATTAAATTTTAATTATATGTTTTTAATCTTTTACTATTTTCTTTGTGTATACTATTTATGTACCTATTGATTGTGAAATGTGAAGAGAACAATTTTTTCCTATAATGTAATAATACAAATATAATGCTAGGTTGGTAGCACTTATAACAGTAAAATCAGTGACGTGACTTCACTATAGTTATTATATTTTAAACGTATTAAGCGCTATTTAATCATAAAAATGTCGACGGTTTATACCAGGCCCGTAGCCAGGATTTCATTTCGGGGGGGGGGGGGGGGCATTCATAAAAACCTTTCGTAAAAGTAAATCGGATGTGATGTTGTAAGGTATTCTCGTAACCTACATACCTGCCTATTCGTACACACTATTATTACTATACTGCTGATACTGTAACTAATATAAGTTCTTTAATTTTTTTAGAGTAATGTAAATATTTTTTTAATACGTAATACTTTGCATAGCATAATATTTTTATTGTATAACAATTTTGAAAGTTAGGGTTCGCATAATATTTTGAAAGTGATATTTTACCAAGTAATGTAATTTGTGATAATTTTTTTTTTTTACAAAAATGTGTTCAACATTGGTTTAACTATACATATTTATATTAACTTCATTATTATAATTTAAGCTTTTTTGATGTAAAATGTAGAACAAGTTAACATTATCAAACAAACACTAATGATCGTTTTTTCTGTTAAATCTCAAATTTAAGTAAATCAACTTTGTGGGTAAGATTGGCTATAATAGTTAATCACATTAATATAGCCTGGGTTTAACCGACCATGGAGAAGACGGTCCTAAGTGCATTATAATTAATTATTAATATCTTTGTAGATAATTTTGACGATATTAGCTTGTGTCACTAAGTGCTTAATGTATGTATAAATGTCATATATGCACATTATAATAATATATCTACGTTCTAAGTAGTACATTTATTAGCAGATTTATATTATTTATAAAGTCACGACAAAAAAGTGATAATATTTTTTCGAAAATTATCATAAATAAACTAAATTTAAGATAATTTTTCTCTAAATTTCCGTATTGATTATTCGCGATTTATATTTATTTTTCCGCCATTCCTTAGTATTTTCACTAGCACAGTGATAAGTACTGTCACACACAAACATAAGGCATCTTTCATTTACTTACCAACTGGCGAGAAAATTAATTATTTCCAAAAGAAATTTAAAATATGTAATGCTTTTGGCAACCACAATCAAAATAACAATTTTTAATAATCAAAAATAATAGTTTAATATTTAACCCAAGTTGATGTACTTAAAATAGCAATAAAAGTAGGGAACGGTACGATTCGCCGCGCACGATTCGCCGCGACACGACTCGCCGGGAACTATTCGCCGCGGCACGATTCGCCGCAGCACGATTCGCCGCGATTTTTTAATTTTAATTTTTATCTATTATTATCCGTTCAGTGACCCCATCTATCGATAATTTTTGATAGATTTTTAACCCATAAAAATGAATTAAATAAATTAAACTGTTACAAAACGATATTCACGTTTTCAACGAGTTTCACCTTTTTCGAGTTCCATCTTTTCCGAATTCTTTCGGTCTTCAGGGATATTTTTAATTAGTTTAGTCTTGGCAATACACGGATCCACCTTAAAAAGCAATTTTTTTCTATAGAGATAAAATTTGAACCATATTAATTGACCTGTGTCCTCATGTAAATACAAAAGGTCAACAAATTAATTAGATTATTGATATTCGCTTCCAGCTTTACATATCGCGCCCTCTCGTGGCTCGGCGCATGGAACAAACGGTAGGTCGGAATGCATTCTGAATACATGGTTGCACCAGAACTGCATCGATTTAGATCAACAAAAGCAATCAAAAAACAGTGCGAAATAACATTTTTCTATGAAATAGACTCCACCGATAATAATATACAAAAAAAGTAAGTAATATTAACAATTATACGAGGAATTGAGGCTATATAACCCTACAATGTGAGGTTACACACAAATGTAAACATGACATTGTTTTGCATTTTGCATTGCATTTTTTGGATCCTGTATTTCTTTTTCGCTCTGCAAAATTTCAAGTACTCAATTGGTCAATCAATTCGCTGAAATTATTTTGAAATTTCATTAATTCAATTGCGAAAATCTCAGTTACAGATTTTTGCAATCTCGTCCCAAAATGAACATCGTAATAAGGACCGGCTTCGAAAAAATTGTTGATAATACTGCCTATCAACCAACCACACAGTCCAAAGGAAAACATCTAGTAGAGGCTCAGCATGTACTGAAAGTCCAGGAGTTGAGAGCATGTGATAAAATTTCGATCCATGGTGAAGTTATGAAACAAGCAAGTGTGACCGAAGGTGCTTATGTGGTCAAATTGCAGTTGGATCACTTTCGAGCTGTAAAGAATGTTTCATGTACCTGCGTTTACAATAAGAATGACCGGTGTAAGCACGTTGCAGCTCTGGTTTATTATGTAAACCACGAAGAAAGTTGGTCAAAAACGGATGTGGAACAACAATGGGGGAAACCCAGCGCTCGCCAATTGGCAAAAGAAAAGTATTCCAAGGGCAAATACTTTCACGAGATGTTTCCCTCCTCCCGTTCTTCCAATCCTGAAGTCGAAATGATCGAAGCATCAAATGTCGACTTGAGCGAAATTCCCACCCCATCAGCATTGAAATCCATCTTAGTTGCAATGAGAGAAAATAAGGCTGAGTTTGCTAGAAGAAGGTTAGCTAGGTCAATGTTGAAACAGCAAGAAGAAGAGTTAGCCAGGAATAATTGTAAATCGTGCATAGAACACTTGTTCGTCCTTGGTGACCAAAATGTTGTGTACAGCTCGCCATCGTACCAGCTCCCTCAGGATTTAGAACATTTATATAACAATAATATTAGAATGACGAGAGTTGAAATCATTGACCTATGCTGTGATACGGTAGCTCAAACGTGTTCAAAATGGCATGAAACTAGACGCCAAAGAATCTCTGCAAGTACAAATGTACATAGTATAAAAACTAGGACGAGAAAATCCATTGACACCTTGGTTACGGAAATGCTCAACCCAAAAAAACTAAATACAGCTTCCATTCAGTATGGTATTGCAAATGAAAGTCGGGCCAGAAAAGAGTATGAAGCCCAGAACTCATGTAAAGTTCTCAAAGTAGGTGTACTTGTTAGTTTCTATCAACCCTGGTTGTGTTCAAGTTTCGACGGTGTTGTGGTCCAAAATGGTTCTATTACCAAATTGGTAGAAATTAAATGTCCTTTTAAGTGCAAGAATACCAAAATTTTTAATGTTGAAACGAAAGAATGTAATCTCCAGTATCTGGAATTGAGGCAAAATCAACTGGTGTTGAAAGAAAGTTCTCTGTACTACACGCAGTGTCAGGTTCAATTATATTTATCTGGGTTAGCTATTTGTGATTTGTTTATCTATTCCCCTGTCGGGAGTTTACAAGTAAGTGTTCATCGTAATGAACGTTTCATTCGAGATGTAATTACGCTCTGCGAGAACTTTTATTTTAAATATTACTTATCAGCCCTAAATGTGGCTATGGGCAAAGAAACCTGTGATAATAATAATTCTAACATGGAAATTTCTGAAGCAGGAACTAGAAATTTCACGTGTGTGAATGTTATTAACCAAATGTAGAAACCAATACTTCTCAAAGATATTTGTTTAGCAAATATTCAATTTATTGGGTTCATTAACCAAGTTACACTGTATGAGATTAAAAATAAAGAGCTATTAGTGAGTAACAATCCTTGTTTTACTTTGTTACATTTGTTAAGGTTTTATCTGAAATTATTGGAGGCTGAAGATTCACTAAGACACAACATATATGCACAATATCATCTATTGAAGGGAACAAATGTTCAGGAATTCTGTCTAAAATTTGATGGGTCCTCAAGCGTTGCATTATTCTTTCGACATGTATGCGTACTTTAGCTATCTCATATGTTCGTTCCGCTTCCTCTTTCGTGAATTCGGATTTTTTTTCTAAAAATGGTGGCATAACAAGAATTGCCGCTTTACCAGTCTTGTCAATTGAAGACCTAATCTGGGGAAAACCTTTATCTGCCAACACAACATCGCCATCTTCCAATAATTCTATTAGACCAGATTCAATTGTTAACTGGGAGTCGCTTTTGCGTCCTCCAGCAACATTTGATTTAAAACTAATGAATCCAGACGGTGTAATCCCAACCAGTAATTTAGCTGTAAAACCTTTTTTGTAGTGCGAATAAGTGTAAACACGGTTGTCAATACCTGCAGGGACTTGAATTTTGAACTCGGTGCAGTCAATGATGACTCTGGTATTTTCATAATTAGGTTTGAAGCATTCAGGCATTGTAATTTGAACGGTATCTTTATCTGGCCAAAAAACCAGATTTTTTGTCGTCGAAACTAAATGACGCAGGATTTTGTGAAATATTCTGGAAACACTGGTTTCACAAATACAAAAGAAAACACCGATTGCACAGAAAGTCAAGCCAGTCTTAATTTTGATGAGAAATATTAGGAGGTGATCTTCCTTTGATATTTTCGAATAGGTTAGTTCAGGCATCTGCTTCAAGAGAAATTTAAATGTATCAGAACTGACTCCAGAAACATCTAATAGTTGGCGAGGTGTTTTAACTGAAGACATTCCTGCAAATCGCTTATCTTTGGTTTCATGACTAATAAAATCGAGACCAGAACTCTGATCGACAAATGTTTTACACTCAGTGTTCGAACTCTTATCTTTTACCTGCTTTATATTAGGGATTTTGATTGAAATGCCCATTTCTATCATGTCTGTCTGAACAGCTGCATCACAATAGTTTTTATCGCTGTAAATGTATCGATTGCATGTAAAATTATTCGATAACTCATTGTGATGTATGTCCAGAAAAGGGACAAAGACTTGGGATCCTTTATCGAGTTTCATCGATAATTGATCCACAAAAACAAAACTTTCGTCTGTTACAGAGACATGATCTAAAATTGTTGGTGTAACGAGTACAGGTTCATTTTGTGGTCCCTGTTTGGAATCCTGTTTCGATGGTCCTTTACTCTTCAGTGGTTCTACTCGAGATTTTCCCTCCACTAGCCTCCGTTTCATGAATCTTTCATGCCTGTAAATGCAAAATTCAAAATTGTAATTAACGAAGTTGTCCAAATTAACTGTGCATTAATCCAATAAGATATTCAAAAAAGTCAATAAAATTATCAAGGGATCACTTCTTCAAACATACCTGCTTAACATCGCTTCGTGTTTCTGAAGATTTGACTCCGGGACATTTACAGAAAAAATAGTAGGCAAAAAACCCGGACTCAGAACGTTTTGAGATTTCTGCCCTCCTATAAAATGTTCACTGCATATTCTGGCCCACGGTTTCGGGGTCCAAGTTTCATCATAGCCACTGAAAAATCGGGAATTGAATGCTGATGGAGAGTGAACACAAGACTTGTCATTTCCATAACAGGGTTATGTCATACCTACTTTTCTTTTCGTATTGCAGCAATCCATTTCTGCCTCTGGACATTTTTATGAGCACTTAAAGGGAATTTGTAGAAATGGATGTTGCTGTTCTTGCCCGTATTTTTGCACTTCACTACACAACAATTAGTGTGGCTCATGTTAAAGAATTTTTCCTGTGTTATTGTTTACTTTTTGACCTACCCGTAGTTCCCAATTCACTCACCATGGGTGCCTACTTCGATTACGCTTTCCCCTCCAACTGAAAGCTGGAAGCGAATAAGCTCTCGGCGAATCGTGCTTGGCGGCGAATCGTGCCGCGGCGAATTGTGCGTGGCGAATCGTGCGCGGCGAGTTGTATCCAACCCATAAAAGTAAGTAAATTATTTTGCACATAAACGGTTATACTATACTGTAGCTTTCTGTAGTCTTTAAAGCAAACTTATAAGCATCAGTCATGACTTATTTTTTATAGTCCTAAAGCATTTTGTAGGAAGAACATTAACCGTTACCAATTTTAATTAATTTAGAAGGTTTCTGAAAACCTGCTAGAAGTACATAACGAGTAATTGATTAGTGCAGGGGCACTTAAGAATCTTAAGAACTTCTGCTATAATAGTAGTATATTTATAGTCGATCAAAGATATAAATACTATAGGTGGCGCGTCGTTTGCAAAGTCTAATTTACACCGGGACACTTCAGATTATTTTAAATAAATCGAATGGTTATACAACACAATACACAACCTTGCCAACATTTTGCATAAGTTTTTATAGTGATACCGATCTCCGTTAAGTAATTCTGTAAAAAATCGAATTAAACGTGCTCTCGAAAGAGAAATAGAGAGATCTAAAATAGATCTTGTGTAGTAGTAAAAAGCGAAATATTATAACCAAGTAACTACGAGGTTTGTTCAAAATAAAACGGAAACTTTTTTCTCAGAAATTCTTCATTTAATCATCAATGTTGATGTGGTCCCATTAATAGTAATATCCCTCTGATATAATGCACTTTTGTCACCTTTTCTTCCAATCCTCAAAACACTTCCCGAACGCTTCTTTTGATATGGCGTTAAGCTCTTGCCGCGATTTTAGCTTTATCATCTCTATAGGGTCGAAACGTTGTCCTTTCAATGTTTTTTTCATTTTTGGAAAAAGAAAATAGTCGCATGGAGTCAAATCAGGCGAATACGGAGGTTGCTGTAACACGATGGTTCCAAAACTGAACGAATTAATAGAGAAGCGTGAGCTGATGAGTTATCATCGTGCAAAATCCATGAATTGTTGACCCATAATTCTGGTCTTTTTTGACGAAGTTTTTCATGCAAATGGCGTCAAACTTTAAGGTAATACTCTTTATTTACCGTACGACCTGTGGGTAAGAATTCATATTGCACTAACTACACCATTGTAATAAAAAAAATTGGCTATATAAACATCGCATAACTTTCCCCATTTATTTCGTCAAAATGCAAAAAACGAGGTAATGCCGTTTGTTTGAACATTTTATTTATGTCAAACAAATTTAATAAAACAGTAAAAAAACACGTGAACTTTTTTAATTTTGCTTATCATTTCCGTAATTTTCAACCGATCTTCACCATTTTCAGCTGGCCTCTAAGTTTAATTATGATTCACGTTTATGCCAAATTTCATGACGTTTGGTTGGGCTGTTCAACCTGTACGATTGATACTATTTTATATGTAAAAAAACACTTAAATTTAAATTATTTTGTTTATCATTTTCGTAATTTTCAACCGATCTTTACCATTTTTATCTGGCCTCTAAGTTTAGTTATGATGCACGGTTATGCCAAATTTCATGACATTTGGTTGCGCGGTTCAACCTGTACGATTGATACTATTTATCAACCACATACTGACATACAGACATACATACAGACGAACATCCAATTAAAATTTATCACAATCTTATCAGAGCATGATAAGGAACATTTTAATACCAAAATTTCGATTTTTGATTTTTGGGTGGATTACAATACTTTCCCTTAACATACGGTAATACGTATTGAGGAAAGTAATAACATACGTTAATACGTATTGGGGAAAGTAAAAACAGTAAGGAGAACCTTCTCTTTTGATCGAACTAGACTTTAAAAAAGAGCACATAAAAAATTCATCAGTTTTGCACTGATGAACAAAGTCATAGTATGGATGAAAAAACCGTTATATTGATGATTTTTGTATAATTATTTTTGACTTTTTAATTATTTATTTAATTAATGTAAAATTATTATTTAAACAATTGATTTACAAATTTCTGAGATGATTTGTACATCGGTTGAATTCCCAAACAATTGACCCACGTCAAGCTAGCACCCCCACCTTCTCAAAAATTAGAAATATTTATACTATAATTATGGACTAATTATGGACTAATTTTGGACAGCATTCGCAAATTTTGGACTACAACGGCTTGGCAATAAAAGATAAATCTTTGGTGGGGGTGCTCAGTTGACGTCAAGCTAGCACCCCCACCTCGTAAAAATTACATTTTTAAAAAATTAATTATACCATAATTATGGACTAATTATGGACTTATTTTGGACAGCATTCGCGAATTTGGAACAATAACGGTTTCGCGATAAAAGATAAATCTTTGGTGGGGCTAAATTTTAAATTTGACTCTGACTTACATGTTGCTGCCCCCCCCCCCAATCGAATTTTTTATTTTAATTGGTGTTAAACGTTTGAGCTTTAGTTGAGCTTTCATTTTCGTCGTTTGAGCCTCCCAAATTCCTAAAAATGGTTGAAGAAAAGGGGGGGGGGGGATATGAAAGAGTATAGAGAATTTATAGTAACTTTTTCTTTATGCAATGGAGATCAATCGATAAAGTTTTGTTTAAGATTCATTGAGCTTTTACTGCTATTGTTCGAGTTGACAAGACTTTATATTCCTATGCTCCTTTTCTACAGAGAGGTAATCGTTTTTATTGGTTCGAATGCTAAGAAACTTGAATTGCGGTATTTAATTGAAAGACCAGCAGCCATCAGTCAGGGGACCCAAAATTGATGATAATGTATTGTTCATTACTTCAAATAAATATTTAATTTTAAATCAAAATAAAATCAAATCCAAATGAAAAGTTGTTTACCAAATTAAAATTTAAAATTTTCACGCGCAACTTGCTTGGAGGTACATAAAATTTAAAACACCAATAACTTTGAAAAAAATTGCATTATAATGATGAATATAGAAGCTCGTTGAAGTTCAAACGAAGCCCTATAGATTGACACCAAAATTACTGAAAAATGTTTAAAAGTACCAAAAATAGAAAAGCATGTCTACAGCTTTCCTCTCTCAAAGATTTCGCAAATAACTCCGCGACCGTTGAAGTTCAAACATTAAAACTTCCATTTATCGAATTAATAGAATTCCTCAAAAGATAAAATATTCCTTTATGGAAAAGGAATATAAAATGATGGGATTAGTTCATCTTGAACCACCACTGGATGATGATTTGACTTCCGTTGGCCACTATTATGCGCTTTGTTTGCGAAACCAGCAAGTATGGGTGCAATTAGACGATTGTAAAGATGCCCAAAACACCGTAAGAAAAGAAAAACAAATTTATCCCGCCTTACTGTTATATTCAGAATAAGTACTATTTTTTTTTATAAATGCATCTATTAAATTGTTAGTATTTAAATTGTTGTTAAATATTTAAAAACATTTGTCCCGCCAAAGATTTATCTTTTATCGCAAAACCGTTATTGTTCAAAATTCGCGAATGCTGTCCAAAATGAGTCCATAATTAGTCCATAATTATGGTATAATTAATTTTTTTAAAATGTAATTTTTACGAGGTGGGGGTGCTAGCTTGACGTCAACTCAGCACCCCCACCAAAGATTTATCTTTTATCGCGAAACCGTTGTAGTCCAAAATTCGCGAATGCTGTCCAAAATGAGTCCATAATTAGTCCATAATTATGGTATACTTAATTTAAAAAATAAGTAATTTTTTCGAGGTGGGGGTGCTAGCTTGACGTCAACTCAGCACCCCCACCAAAGATTTATCTTTTATTGCCAAACCGTTGTAGTCCAAAATTCGCGAATGCTGTTCAAAATTAGTCCATAATTAGTCCATAATTATAGTATAAATATTTCTAATTTTTGAGAAGGTGGGGGTGCTAGCTTGACGTGGGTAAACAATTGTGTTGTACATTAATCGAGTTCCCACGTGTCCGGAATTTTGTGCGCCAGCATTTGTTCGACAAGCACTTAATCAACAGCATTTGTTCGACTCAACATTTCAGCGCATAGACATGTTTTCGACATGACGGCATGACACGATGGACGTACTCTTTTTTGGAGTGTCATACTCTTTTCTACCACTATTAAAATGATTATTACAAAAAAATTATTACTTTTAGTTTTCATTATAATATATTACATATTTTATATTTATAAACCATAGTTTTTATTTGAAGTTCTTAAAAGTACAATATGGCTTGGAATTTTTTAATTTTTTAGTCTTATTTCACATTTATTTTAAGTTCTTATGTTTACGCCACTTCTCAAATTCTTCCCGTCAAGGCGATCTGAGTATGCGCCAAGAGTCAAGAATACGCGCCATATTGGAAGAACCAACATTTTTGTTCTAATATCAGTTTTGTGGTATTTTCCCGGTTTTTTCAAGTGTTTTGTGACCAACAACCAACCTTGACCAGCTGATTAATAAAGGAACATTTCGCTACATTATAATAGTGCTTATCGGTGATCATCCTATTGTTATCCTTTCCCTTCACCCTATATGTTATTTCCTATCCGAAGAGAGAGGAGAAGCAAGAAGAATTCTCTGGTAAGTCACTATTATTCATAACATCGATTACGCAATCATAAACCAAATATACAGTCCACTTTTTCATTCTCACTATATCTTTAGAAGTGAGATTTGGCCCAAACATTTGTTCCTTCGAGCCGAATTGGGTTATTGTTTGTTTTTTTCCAACTCAATTCAGTGATTTCGGCCCAGTTGATTGTGTTAACTTTTCTGATCATTTTCTTGATTATTCAGCGATTTGTTAAAGTTTTAATTCCACCATTTGTTCGATTCTAATTTTGAAGATTAGATTAATCCAATTTTTTGATTTTATTACAAAATTATTTCTTTGAAAATTTCCGATTTTGTTAAATTGAGTATCGTAATCGAAACGATATTTCTTTCCGCAGCTGCATTGATAGTTTTATCACGTTCGTTAAATATTTGCCAGTTAAAACCGAATTTGTTTTAAATTCAAACTAAGAAGATTACCAAAATGACAAAAACCCAAATGGAAAAAAGGCTAGAAATTTTGTCTGCGAAGCGAGAAAACATATTTAGACGAATACAATTATGTCATGATGCTGCAGTAACCTTCAGAAATGATATTTCTAACCGCACCTATAAGGAAAACTTTAAAATACGATACCACACCATCGAAAAGGTAGTCATGGACTATAAGGAAACTACGCAAGAAATAATAAATTTAAAGTTTGACCTAAATCCAGAAGAAAAACCTGATTATGCTTTGTTCCATGGTTTTGATGATATGCACGATACCATCCAATACCTAGCTTCCGAATTGTTAAAACCTGGTGCAAATAATTTACCCACAACATCATTAGCTGGTAATGAACACAGACCAAAAGTGAGGCTTCCCAAGATTGAATTGGTTAAGTTTGATGGCACTGATATGTCGCTTTGGCCAATTTTTTATGGTAATTTTAAGAACCTGATCCATGCTAAACCTGAATTTTCCAAAAGTGAAAAACTCCAATATTTATTAGGAAGTTTACACGGTAAAGCATTAAAAACATGCAGCGGTATAGAACCCGTACCTGATAATTATGATATCATATGGAAACTCCTAAAAGATACCTACCATGACAAGAAATTCTTATCTAACTTGTATTTAGATAGAATAACCAAGTTTCGCCCATTATCAATGCATCATCCTACAAAATTACAATTCCTTTTGGAAAACTTTGATACCAGTGTCAGCAGCTTGAAGAGATTGAAAATTGATAACCTCGCTGATTACATTATCACCTACCTGGCTATGTCAAAATTATCTCAAGAAACCATTAATGCTTTCGAATTGATTAATTCCCAGACTACAGATATGCCAACTTATGACCAATTGATAAGTTTTGTTCGTCAGCAAAGCAAAATCGTTATAAAACACGACAAGCATCCTGTTAGTGACCCACATTTCAAAAATCCTAAGACTTTCTTCACTAATAGTACCGACTCTCGTTCGAAAACCAATTTTCGAAATTGCATTTCGTGTAATAAACAACCACATTTGCTAAAAGATTGTATTCACTTCAGGAACAGCACACACGAACATAAGTTTGGCCTGTTAAAAGATAATAATCTTTGCTTTAATTGTTTTTCATCTAAACATTCCGTATCTTCATGTCCATCGAGATTTAGCTGCACCATCTGCAATAAAAGACATCACACCTTATTGCATAAAACCAATCCAATTAGTTTGGCAACCCCTACTTCATCTACCGAAATTTCCAATGCCGCAATGAATTCTAACAACGAAGCGGTTCACAGTTTATGCACTAACGTTCTGTCAGTTAAGAATCCGAGTCCCAATTACGTTTTGTTGAGCACAGCCCTAGTTAAAGTAAAGGATAAATGGAATAAAGAGCGTACACTTCGATTCATTATCGATAGCGGGTCTATGTCCAATTTCTTGACCTTCAATTGTTGTAACCGATTAGGATTATCTTTCACCAAATTATCCACATGTGCCATTGCAATTGGTTCAGCTACCAAACCCATTAGTGGACGAACAAGTTTAACTATTTCTTCAAATTTGAATTCCAATTTGAAATACCCAATTGAAGCGTTACTCATCGATAAAATTAGTGACGAATTGCCAAGCTTTCCAGTAGATATTCAATTCTACAATCACCTAAAATTTCTACCATTAGCTGATCCAACATTTAATATTCCTGGTCCAATTGATGGTCTTCTTGGAGCAGCCATGTTTGCTGAGATATTAGGTACTCACAAAATACTGGGACCCCTTAACACCCCTACAGCCATTCAAACCACCTTAGGATATGTGATTCTGGGCAATATTTCTCAAATGAAAACCAACATAAGTCCTCTGAACCGATCGACGTTCTTAACCTTAGATAATTTAGTAGAAAAAATGTTTGAACTTGAAGATTTCAATCCTCCTGCGTCAACTAAAGAAGATACTGTGGCCGAAGAAATATTTGTAAACCATGTGAAGCGTGATGAGAATGGGCGTTATACAGTGGCCTTACCGTTTAAGGATGATCCAGAGAAGTTAGGTGATTCATATTTTCTTGCAAAAAGAAGATTAATTTCTTTGGAAAACCGATTGCTAAAATCCCCAAATCTTCGAATGCTTTATAATTCCGTCATCGAAGACTACTTAAGCCAAAAGCATATGTTGTTAGCACCAGAAAGTAGTTTAAATTTTCCTGGTTATTATATTCCTCACCACTGTGTATTTAAACCGGAAAGCGTTTCAACCCCATGTCGCATAGTTTTTGATGCAAGTATGAAATCTGATAATGGACTTTCATTGAATGATATTTTATATACCGGCGCTAAATTGCAAAATCATTCGATACCGATCTTGCTAAATTTTCGCTTATTTCCAATTGCCTTTTCATCAGACGTCAAACAGATGTATCGTCAAATTAATGTGATCGAGTCACACAGACCATATCAACGCATCTTATGGAGATTCAATCCGGAAGATCCCATCCAGGTTTATGAATTAAATACAGTAACCTTTGGTGTCAAATCATCTCCCTTCCTAAGTTTACGAACAGTAAAAAAATTAGCAAGTGACGAATCTCTGTCCTATCCTCGAGCTGTAGCATATGTTAACAGAGATATGTATATGGATGATTTGATTTCTAGTGTACCCACTATTAAAGAAGCAATTGAATTATACCCTGACCTAATTAATATGTTCAAGTCCGGTGGATTTCAATTAGCAAAATGGACTTCAAATTCGTCCAACTTCTTAGAACGTATTCCAGATGAATTTAAATTAATCCAGCCTTTTGATTTTAATCAAGATAACGTAAAAATTCTTGGTTTACGTTGGAATCCCGTGACAGACCAGTTTTATTTTAAGATAACAATAAATATTCTACCCTGCACTAAGAGGAATATGTTATCTTTAGTAGCACGTACGTTTGATCCATTAGGTTTTTTGGCCCCTATCACGTTATTGATTAAATTGTTAATTAAGAAGTTGTGGGAGATGGGCATCGACTGGGATACCCCAGCACCTCCGGAAATTGGAAAAATATGGACAAAATGCCAAAATGAATTCGTTCTTCTAAACAAGTTAGAAATTCCACGTCATGTTTTGGTATTTGAGAAGACTCCTGTGACATTAATTGGTTTTGCAGACGCAAGTCAATCCGGATATGCTGCAGTAGTTTATCTACAAACTATTGACTCGTCCAATAAAATTAATGTGAGATTCCTATGTGCTCAATCCAAGGTTGCCCCCATGTGTAAAATTACCCTTCCACGTTTGGAACTTTGCGCCGCTACGTTATTATCTAAACTTTTAGCACATGTTCGAGATATATATTCCAATCGAGTAAAAATAAATAATATTTTTGCATTTACCGACTCCAGTATAACCTTATGTTGGATCAATTCGACTACTAAGAAATTAAAACCATTTGTTGGAAATAGAGTAGCAAAGATACAAACTTATTTACCTCCGTTACATTGGTATTACGTTCCAGGGAAATTGAATGTGTCTGATTGTGCATCTCGAGGACTCACTCCTTCAACTTTACTTCACCATCCTACATGGTTTGCTGGCCCTCTTTGGTTGACATCATCTCGTTCCAAATGGCCAATTAAACCCTTTTGTGAGATTATAGTCCCTTCCGATGATGATGATAAGAAAGAATTAGTGCTTCTTACCGTTCCAGATGTGATTTCTCCATTGTATTCATTGATAAATTATTTCTCGTCTTGGACCAAACTTCTAAACGCCACCGTTTATGTTCTTCGATTTATAAAAGTTTTATCAAACCAAACATCGATTACCACTTTGCATTTAAAAACTGCCGAAATGTTTCTCATAAAAGCCGTTCAACAACGTTATTTTCAAAGCGAGTTTCATAGTTTAAGGAATAATAAAGTCGTTCCATCGAACCTACGTCGTTTATGTCCCTTTATAAAAGACGGTCTTATCCGAGTTGGAGGGCGGTTAGCCAACGCTGCTGTTAGTTATGACCACAAACATCCTATTTTACTGCCCAAATCAGACCCGTTGGTAATCATGTTAATTACCTATTATCACAAACTACATCATCATGCGGGAGCATATTTATTGCAATCTTTGTTAATGCAAAATTACTGGATTTTATCAGCAAGAAGTATAATCCGCCGATGCATTTGGAAATGCAATCATTGTTTTAGTTTATCTCCAAAGCCTACAATTCCTTTGATGGCTAATTTACCATTTGAAAGAGTTAACCAAGCTAAAGCCTTTATATCAACAGGAGTTGATTTCACAGGAGCCTTTCAAATTACGTTAAGTCGTCATCGAGGTGTCCGAACCCAGAAAGCCTACGTCTGCCTCTTTGTGTGTCTAGCAACAAAGGCTGTTCATCTCGAGTTGGCTTCCGACTTATCTACCGAGTGTTTTATAGCGGCCTTTAAACGATTCTTATCGCGTCGTGGAAATTGCGCAACTCTGTTTTCCGATTGTGGCACAAATTTTGTAGGTGCAAAAAGATATATGGATGAAGTTCATCAATTAATTTGTTCCCGTATCTATAAAGATGAACTGTTGCGTGAATTGAATTTAAGAAAAATAGAATGGAAATTTAATCCGCCAGCCGCTCCCCATTTTGGAGGAATTTGGGAATCCAATATAAAAAGCGTCAAAACTTATCTTACCAGAACAATCGGCGCTCAAATATTAACCTATGAAGAATTCTACACCGTACTAACTCAAATTGAAGCTTTACTTAACTCCAGACCATTATGTAAACTTGGGAATGACCCCAATGACCCACAAGCTTTAACTCCGGCCCATTTTTTATATGGTACACCTTTATCTTCATTACCCGCAGAACATTTATCGGACATCCTTCCTGGCCGATTGAATAGATATAAGTTGTTGGATTCCATAGTCCAGCATTTTTGGCAACGCTGGCATATCGAATATTTAAACACATTGCAAGTGAGATTAAAATGGAACACTAAATCTAATCCAGTAAAGGAAGGTATGTTAACCATCATAAAGCAAAACAATATTCCTCCGTTACAATGGCCATTGGCTATTGTCGAAAAATTGCACCTGGGAAAAGATGGAATTGCTCGGGTGGCTACCGTTCGCACAAGGTTTGGAAGATATAGTCGACCATTAGTAAAACTTTGCCCACTTCCAAACCAGTAACCAATGGTTTTAGTTTTGTTCATTTTTTGTTTTTTTTTGGGATCCGTATTTAATTTTGCCTTTATTGAATTTATGTTAATTTTGATTAGGAATTTCCCTTATTTGTTTTCTTCTTTGATGATAATTCCTTTTGTTTGCTTATAAAAATATTCCTTCTTGAATTGATAATTCAAGCCCGGGCCGGCAGGATGTTTACGCCACTTCTCAAATTCTTCCCGTCAAGGCGATCTGAGTATGCGCCAAGAGTCAAGAATACGCGCCATATTGGAAGAACCAACATTTTTGTTCTAATATCAGTTTTGTGGTATTTTCCCGGTTTTTTCAAGTGTTTTGTGACCAACAACCAACCTTGACCAGCTGATTAATAAAGGAACATTTCGCTACATTATAATAGTGCTTATCGGTGATCATCCTATTGTTATCCTTTCCCTTCACCCTATATGTTATTTCCTATCCGAAGAGAGAGGAGAAGCAAGAAGAATTCTCTGGTAAGTCACTATTATTCATAACATCGATTACGCAATCATAAACCAAATATACAGTCCACTTTTTCATTCTCACTATATCTTTAGAAGTGAGATTTGGCCCAAACATCTTATTTATAAATTACTAGATTTCTCAAGTTATTATTATAATATTATTACATTTCTGTTCCGAATATTTTATAAATAAAATATTTGTAGAAAATTCCAGGTTGTACAAATGCTGTCTATTAAGTGTTTGTCGAACAAATGCTGTCGTACAAAATTCCATGTCGAACAAACGCGTATTCGCATAAATGTTGAGTCGAACACATGCATGTCGATTAAAATTCCATGTCGAACAAATGCTGATTCGCATAAATGTTGTGTCGAACAAATGCTAACTAATGCTAAATAACAATTTAATGCTAATTAATGCTAAATAGCAAATTTCGTGGAGAAAGTTGTTACTGAGTTTACGAAGTAACCACGAAATTTGAAATTTGTCTTTTCTGCAAGAGCCAGGGAGGGACAGCTGCCCCCTATGCCTCCCCCCTAATGGACGCTCATGAGATTCTAGGAATTATAATATTTAATAATAATATATTTTTTTTTATTTTGCCCCTCCCTGAAAAAAATCCTTTGGACGCCCATGGCCATAACTGTCATTGACAGAAATATTTTGCATGCTTCTTCTTTCATTTTTAACCTTGATGTTCTGTCAATTTGTCAGACTTATGTAAATATAGAACCAATTCTTAAATCTTAAGGCTGAGTTAAAAAAACTCGGTCAAGTCCGAGATTCGAACCTAGAATTTCCGCTCTGTAATTCAACCGTTTACGTTTAAAATATTTATTTAAAAATTAACAGCCTTATGCATAGTCAACTCAGTAGCTACTAACGCGCTACTAGTATCATTTTAGTATGTCACTTAGTAACCAAGCATACAATTTGTATGCATAGTCGAGTTAAAATGGTACTACCCTTAGTAGGACTACTAAAATCGTTGGGTGGCTGCTAAATATTACTGACAGTTTTGGGCATGTTTAAGACCATTTTAAGGTGACGTTTTAAAAATAATAGACAATTTTAAAAATTATACTGTCATAAAAATAGTCATTAAAATAATGGAAGATTATATTAACGTTGATGAAGAAATGGAAGAAGTTCAAGCTATTGAAGATGCTCTTAATATAAATAGAAGGCCAAAAGTATATTTACATCATATAAATCCTTTAATTTATTATAATAATGCAAAGTTTCGCGAATATTATCGATTAAATAAAGAAGTAGCTAGTGTTGTGATAGATCTAGTGAGAGATCGACTAAATAATTTTAATAATCGTGGCCGTCCTGTATCTCCCAAAAAACTTAATTTACCTTGAACTAACAATTCTCGTTGGACTTTCTTCCAACAATCATCTTTAAAGCGATTTGAATTTTGAAGAAGTCGATTTCTTTTCTCCTCGATGATTTTAACATACGGCCTAATTGCTTCCACAAATATCCGTTTCTCCTGGTCATCCCAATTTGCTGTTCGCTTTGTCTTAAGTCGCTTTTTAAATTTAAATACCCTTTTATTATGAAATTGCCATTTTGCTAGTTAAATTTTGTAATGAAACTTACCGACATATTTTTGACCTTGACATTGACTTTGTAAACTGTCAATACCTTTAGGTTATCAGCTGAAAATTTGCAATGTTGCCTAATAAATATTTTGAAAATTATACTTTAGTATCCTACCAACTAAAATGATACTAACGTTTTTTTTAAAACAACTATGCATAACAAAATTTTATAAGCTACTAGAATGCTATTAATTAGTAGCTACTTAATTCATTTTAAAACCATTTTAAAAATACGACTATGCATAAGGCTGTAAGCCTTTACAATAAATTGTTCGACCAATGAGCACAGCAAGTGCCAATTGGACTTACATAAGAGTTTCTTAATATTTTGGAGCACCTCGTGTGACACATATATCCAGATTCCTTTGGTGTAACCTGATTGGTTTTAAAATAATTCACAATATTTTCAAAAATTTTCCGTTTGCGATATCAAAGTTTGGCATAGTTCTTTGTTGGAAAAATATGCAAAAACCAACTCACAATAATACGGGGCGACATAACAATTAACAATAACAATAGAATATAAATGAAATAACAAGAAAACAGAATAGCAATAACAATATCAATGACAATAACAAAATAAACAATATAAAACTTAACAATAGTTGGATTAATTATATAGATAATTAATACGTGCGTTAGCGAAGATAAATTTATGGAAAGCTAACGGTTTTCACTCGCGGTCTTCCCAAGGTTCAGTTATACTCCTTCCTGTAGCGTAGCAGCTTAGTGGGAAAGTCAGGTGTCGTCTGTGGCGTTTGGTAGCGTTTGATGAGGGAGTTTGTATTTTCGTGGAGTTCGGTCATTTGGGATATTTTTGGTTAGGTCACTTTTCTGGGTTTGGTGAGAATAGAAGTTTTCCGATAAACGTTTAATATGGGCGTCTAGAAATTCCACTTGGGCGTCTTCGTGGATAGTTGTCAATCTCGTATATCTGTCTGCCCCTGTGACCAGGCGTAGGCAACGGTTCTGAAACACCTGCAGGGGTCTCAGACGCGTTTTAGAAACACCGACCCATGCAGGACAGGCGTACGTTAGGACCGGCCTTAGTACGGTTTTGTATAACGTACGCTTGTTTTCAGAACTCATTTGCCCTCCTTTCAGCAGGGGGTAGATCTTGCGTTGGGCCCCATACGCCAGCTGACGCCTTTGTTTGAGATGCGTGTCGAAGTTCAACCTGGAGTCCATCGTGACTCCAAGGTATTTGACATTTGATTGGGGGATTATCTTTTCTCCCTCCAGTATCAGATTTTGGAAAACACGGTGGTTCGTTCGTTTTCGAGCGAAGACTATAGATTCCGTTTTCCCCGCGTTGAGCTTAATTTTCCACTTCTGGAAGAAATCTCTGATCAGGTCTGTAATTCAAACAGCAATCACACCAATCCAATCCTGTGGTTATGTTGCATGTTACTCGACCAGCAAACACATTTTTTAGACAAAAAAATAAATAAAAATGTTTATTTCTTGGATTTATCGGTGAGTTGACTGATCGCCGAGTTGACCGTCGTCGTGGAGTTGGCAGTCGCCGACTTGGACAGACAGGAAATGCAATGCAAAATAATTATAACAAATTTTTACCAAAAAGATCTATTAGAGTTGACCTTAAGTACTGCTTATATCAGTAGGAAAGTACTTTCTTTTTGAATACTGTCCTAGTGTCCTTCAATGGTTAATTAAGTACACCTAAAAGTACTGTTTTCCTAAGATGCAAAGTCGAAATGTAAACAATTGTATTTTATTTTTTATTTAAATAAAAATTAAAGTTCGAACGAAACGAAATCAAATTATTCAACTGTTTCAGCGGAATTGCATCTTTGGCTGCAATTGGATCCGACGGTATTAAAATAGCAATTTAAATTATATTTACTCATTTTTTACTATTTGTTTTACTATTAAATCCAATAATTTGTAAATAATATATAGGTACAATCATGGGTACAATAAATTATACTTCTACATAGTTTTAAGAAATAAATTTAAGAAAAACTTATGTAGGTACCTACTGAGCAAAATTTAAAAGTGCTTACGCCAACGCTGATAATCATCATCGTGATAAAAAGAAATTAAGTTTTCTTAATTTTTCTTCAAACTCCGTTGACCTTAAAATGTTGTAAAATTTCGCCTGTGGCGCATTGGGGAAATGACCCATCGTTCCTACGGCGCGAAACATTCAAGCCCGCTAATTGTACTCTTTTTGATTACGAAAATTATAGTCACCCTAATTAGAGAAGGCCCCGCTGAGTAATTACTCCACTAAATTTTATTTAGCATTTTAAAAACATTTTTATTCCCCCTCGCCCCTAAAATGTATTCTATGGGCGCCACTCCACTGCTGTGGTTAACGCTATCTTTTAACCATCGCCTTAAATTAATTAGAAGGGCGGGGCGTTACTTTTAGACCGTAATTTGATTTTTTTAGAAAAATTATTGTTTATTTTTTGGAATCATCGGCAAGTTGAGTGATCGCCGAGTTGACCGTCGACGAGTTAATCTGAAATGTAATACAAAAAAATTAAAACCAAATTTTAACAAAAAGATCTATTAGAGTAGGCCCCGTTGAGTAATTACTCCACGTAACCCTAATATTACTGTGATTTGACCAACGACACCGATATGCCATGCACAGGTCGAATCCTACCCTACAATGGCACTACCGGTGACTTTCTGGAAACATCCAGTGGTACTTTCTACCACAGATCCGAGGACCTTCCACAGGGTATAAGTGAGCTACAAGAACTCTGTTAAGCTGCATTCACATAGGGCATTGCAGGGGCATGGTAGGTGGATGGTAGAATTATTGCAACAGATTCTTGCACAAGGTCAACATACCATTCACATAAACTTAAAAGCTGGTGTAAAACCAACAGCTTACGTAAAAATAGCTTACGTCGAATATTAATTTCATCATCTTCAAAGGGGTCCATGCTACACGCACAGTAAATTAGCGTTTTAAAAAAATCGTCTCAAGTATTTTCGGATTGAATTTATTTTTATTATTTACGAAACCAAAACAGAATTAGGTTATGTTACAAAATATATAAACTGACAGTCACAAGCACCGCCCTTCGACGCTGCCGATTGGCGCTTGTAAAAATTCTTGCACCGTGTATTGTAAAAGTTTAAAGTTTGGTAACTTTTCCACAGGCCGTTACACCGCTTCTTCCACCGTGCAAGAAATTAAGTCTATCTGAACGCCTCCACTTGTGCCCATGCTTTGTAACTCTTACATATTCTACCATCCAAATACAATACCCTATGTGAATGCTGCTTTAGTATCCCCGAAGATTAGGCTTAATAGATCATATAATACTTACTAAGTCAGTCGTATATATGCTACATTGCTTCCGCACGACGGTAGCGAGAGGTGTACTTTGATGATATTTTTATACTCAAATAAGAACAATTTTATTAAATTATTTTTACTTCTTTGAAGTAATGTGTTAATTTGGAATTGTTATGTAGAAGAAAAATTAATTTTTGTAATTTTTTTATATGTTTGATTAGGTAAAACTATAGTTTGTTGTTGCAGAGCCTATTTTGTCAGTATAATTTTGACTGCCTAATCTTAATAAGAGAGAAAATCCACTGATTTGGCCCTAGGACCAGGCGCGGATCTAGACTTTTGGCAACGGGAGGGTCACAGGCAATGGATATTTATTAGGCCTGAATAAATATGCACGGTGGGTAGACCGTGACCGATTTTTTTATTATCCTAGAAGCACGTAATATGTGAAAAGTTATTATTTTCATGGATATTATCAGTTTTTTTTTTAATTTAAATATTAAATTCAATATAAGCACTATTTACGCTTTAGAGCAGCTTTTATTCAACCACAATTATGAATTCAAGGAGGGTCATGACCCTGTCTAGAACCCCATTGGATGTAAAGGTTGACCAGCGCTACAGTGCTTGAATGGGTTTCACAGCTGAAAATAAAGAAAAGAAAGATCGGTTTTCCTGGCTTGTAATCTTACTCATAAAAAAAAGAAGGCAAAAAATGCAAGCAAACCGAGAAAGGTACAAAGGCTCTAGCTAGTGATGCCGACCTATCTCCCAGCAATTTTCGCCGGAACTGCCTGTTAGATAAATTATGATCTTATAATTAAAGGAAGTTCAAAGATCACTCCTATAAGGAAAATAAAACGCACTAGAGGTGGCAACGTACTCATCAAAATGCAAGATTTCAAAGCCTCAAAAAACCATAATGAAACCATTTGGGACTCGGGCTGGTGTAAAACAGCTAAAAAACTTCAGAAAATAACGAGTCTGGGAGTGGGCCTAACCAGCAGTTGCAAGGTCTTGAAAATACTCAGATGCTGGGCGATGGACTATCGAACGCAAACCTGCAAAAACAAGCAAGATCGTTCCAAAAGGTGTTAGAGGTGCGACAGAGGTGTTTTGTTAGAGATTTTCTCTTTCGCACTATACCTTACAAAGAAACTTCAAGCCAAGCTTAAAAATTAAACTTCATGAGGGCAGCTGCCTTCCTGGCTTTTGTCTTAAATTTTTTAATTTAATTTTAATTAATTTAAATTTCGTGGAGACAGTTGTTACTGAGTTCGCGAAGGAACCACAGAATTTGAAATTTGTCTTTTCTGCAAATAAAGAAAATTTAAAATTTTTCGTGTTTAATTTTTTTTATCATAAAATTTTTGTTTGATTTTGCTCCTCCCTGAAAGAGATCTTATGGACGCCCATGGAGTGGGGTAAAAATGTTTAGATCATTCTCATTTTTGAAAAACTAAACCACGTGTATTAACACATTTTCATTAATTTTAGCATTAAGCAAAAGCAAAAGTATAACAACATTTTTAATAATAATTATAACATTACTTAACGAAATTGAACGAACTATTTATTTAAATTTACGGTAAATTTAAAACACTCCCCATGACTTGCTAGGTCCGGAGCGGACCGCTTCGGGTGGCATATATTTAGGGGGGTGGCAGATTGCGGTATGTAAAAATTTTGGGTTTGGAAGAAGCTATAGCATGTTAAATGTTTGATTACGAATACCTCGATGACCTTTTTTTTTGCTTTTTTTTATTTTTTGGCCATGTTTAAAATTTTAGTAATATAAATTTAAATAAAATTTTTTTGGTAGGGGGCGGCAAAATTTAAGACCGCCCCGGGCGGCAAAAGCTCTAGGTACGCCAGTGCCCATTTAAAATTTCTAAATTTTGTGTACTATTATACAATGGTATAATAGTACCATGCATGATACAACCAATACCTATGGTAGACACTTCCAATTTTTTTTACCAAGAATGACAGTGTTGTCAATGCTTTCAATTGTAGGTTATGTGTTATATTTGAAAACTTGAATAATCTTGTATTAATTTGTTGCAACTAAATGACAGAAAATGAACAACATAAAATTAAATCTACTGGATAAAATATCACTTCAGAAAAAATTGATGAGTGATCATGTTGTTTCTTATTCAGAAAATGATCGTTACAGTATCATAGTGGAGGACGGTGTTTACATATACAATCTTGATGTTCGTATGGACAATCCAATACAATCGTTTTCCTTTGAAAAAGACTTTATTGCTGTACCGCAGCTAAATTTAGTTTCTGATCAAAATTTGAAAGATGATGGAATGTTAACAATATTATCGAGAAATACATTATACGAAACTATTCTTTTTAACAATTTAATTCCAAATACAGCTGACACCAATAAACAACAATTTGTGAGTGTTAAGTGGTCCTCACAAGATTTAATTGAAAATTGTCAATGTGCAGTAGCCTGTTTGTCTCATACCGGTATATTAACCGTATTTGTTCGTGCTTTAAATGAAGTCGAATATGGATCTTATTATATGATCTCAAATATTTCAAACCGATGTGTGGATTATTTCCAGCCTGTTCAAGAGTATGCCACACTTGATGACAAATACGAGCAATTTAAAAAACACTTTAATGAAACTTTACCTTTATGTAAGTATTTTTAAAACTTGAGGTTTTCTCTGGTATAATAATGTTATTTAATGATCATTGAGCAAATTTAAAATATTGCCAAAATATTTTGAATTTCTTCAACTTGAGGCTTATTTCTAAATTATTTATTATATTATATTTAGTTAATGGAATTAAATACTTAAAACACATTTTCATATTTTACTTCGTTCTATACCTACTTGGAGAGTACTACTTCCCTCATAATAAGTCATAATTTTATTCTAAAATCAATTTCTCTAGTAAACTAGAAGTTTTCTTGTTGCAACTCCAATTACTTTCAATGTAGTTTAATAATAAATATTCACTTTCTTGTTTCTTTTTCTTTTTGTTGTTTTGAAAAATTATTCCTAAACTATAATACCCACTCTTATTAAGTTTTTAAGAGCCTTTAATTATGTAATTCCACCAAGTATGAATTTTGAACGAAAATTGGTTTTCCAGTTTTTAAAAACTGTTTTTCAACTAATAACTATTAATTGTCGAGCGAGCATTACATTGTTAACTCTCTAATTTAAATTTTTTGATAGGTTTTATCTGGAGTGATTTATTTACAAGGCAGAATGAAAAGTATTGTCTACTTATAGTCGGTCATTCAAATGGTTGCATAACATTTTGGAAATTCAATACCAGAAAAGCTAACGATATAAGTGAAAATGGAATATCATTTTTTTTTTGCTATAAAACTAGCATGTGTAATGTGACAGCACTACACTTGCAGTTAGCAGAAGATGCAGGTACATTTTTGCGTCATCGACAAATCGTTATTGTGCTGTTATAATGTTCTAAGTTTCAATATCAGAATTTATAAATAAGGATGAAGTTCAGCAAAAAGATATCTTTTAAAATATATTAGATCAGATGTTTTAATACTAAATAATTAATTCTATGTTCACATCTCTCATTAAATTATACTAGAATTACTCTTACAATTTTTAAAATAAGCATCTTTTGATGTGACTGAATTACTACAGCTAAATCTGTCATCGCATTCATAACGTATCTTTGATTGCTAAATTTTGGTTGCCAACTTAAAAGAATTACCTACAAGAAATTTGAAAATGTTTTTCTAATTACTTCTTAGAAGTCGCTACGAATTATAGTACAGTCTATGACTTTAGAAGTGGCTCTGCTATTCAGAATTTACTTATTTATTTAATATTATATTTTTACATTAAGTGAAGTTTATAATGCAAATTCAACTCAAACATAGTGAAAATAGAGCATTATAATAGCATGCTAACAAAATATTTACAAATCTTTACTCTAAAATAATTAATTTTAGGAATACTTTTCATGAGTAATTCGGAAGGTTTAATAAAAACTATAGTAATAACATTTGAAGATTCTCACAAATTAAATTTTAATCATGAATTATATTTGTGGGACAAACAAGATGATCTAAAAGTTCATCATTTTTATTCCTTGATCATTGAAAACATGTTTTTCATTTTGATACACAAAGGAAATGTTCTATTAACATTTATGTTTAACAATAATGGAACTCTCATAGATAAACATGGTTACAATTTTCGAGATCTAAGAATCACTCGTAAGTATATTTTTTTAAACTTGTGTTGAAACTTAAATTTGATTTTTTTCAGAAATCCAAAAATTTGAAGAAAACGCTGTTTTGGTTTTGGCGTCTTCTGGTGATATGATTATTATTAGAATTTCATGTTGCAACAGCAAACTTGTAGTAGAATCTAAAACTGTTACCTGCAACTTGAATTGGTCAGATTACGAAGCTCGTGGAATCATATTATCCAAAAACAATACCTTTTATGCAGTTTTAGTAAATGAAAAAAGTTTCAAGAATCTTAAAAATTCGTTTGGTTGTTCAAAAATGTTAATTTTTCATGATATTTTAAACGATCCTTTAGAGGTTTTAAAGAAAAGTAATAACGACAGCCTGAGAAATTATTGGGATTGCTTTGAAATTTTAAGGTAAATTCTATTAAAACTTTTCATTTTATAAGATTAACAAATTTTCTTATTTTATAGACTAAATTGCATGATAAATAAGACTCTGCCAACATCCGATCTACCGGCAAAACTAAATTATGACAAACTCACCATTTTTAAATTAAAGATTTGTATGCTACTTGTGAAAGCATCAGATATGATTCACGATAAATTACCTACAGTGGTAGAAAAACAAATATTAACTTATGATGAATTAAAATACATCGTTAAAATTAAGTTGGCTGTACAACACATGAATCACTTACTCGGGATTTTTATCGAACAGAAAAGTTTACCCGAGTTTCACTTGCAAAGTTTATACATTTTGAATATGTTTTTAAAAAACGTTATAATTGAAGGTATTTTTCTTAAGCTTGAGCTGGGAGAATACACAATTGACGAACTACATAATGTAATAAGATCTTCCAGACAACTCGATTATCCTGTACCACCAAAATGTGTATTCTGTGAAAAAGATATTGTAGGTTTAACATGTAATCCTCTGCATATAGATTCTCGATGCAATATATCATTGATGCAAGTCATTAATTTACCTTATTATAAATGCTCTATTTGTTGTGGGATAGTTCATGAGAAGATGAAAGAAGTTTATGACGTAGTTTTGTGCCCAAATTGTGATATTCCTCTTCAGCTTATAAGTAAAATTACTGGAGGTAATTAATGCATATCAACTAGTAATCATGAAGAAAAATCAGATAATTTAAGAAATGAACTACAATAGTCATATACAAACTGCAGATAGTTTGTTGTGGTTGCGAGTAGATGGACAACTTATCTGAAGATCGAGAGTGTAAATCTTGCTTGGAATCGAAGTTAAACAGTACACCTTAATTTATTGAAAGGTGTCCCGCAAAATAGTATTTTGGTGTGTCGGATGGAAATTATATTACGAACTATAATAACGAGAATAACCAAGGTCTGTTAAGCTGCTGCAGATGTTCATAAGTACAAGTTATTTGTATTTGGAGAAACAAGCAAATCCGATTTGAATTTTGTTACAATAATTGCGAAAATTATTATAGTAAAAATAAAAATTGTATCTAGACAGAAAAATAATAGCTATTAAGTAATTAATTTGTTTTATTTTTAGTTTATTACTATTTCTATTTGTTTACTTGTTGAATAAATCAATCGTAGTATAATTTATTTTAAATAAATACTGTTGACCAAATTATGATTTTTATTTTATGATTAATATTTTTTGAAAGCTCGTTGTCAAACGAAGTACTTTAACAATATATTATGTTTAAAGCAAATTTTCTGGAAGATAAATAAAATCGAACAGAAATTGCTCCCTCCTAAGCAAAATCCTGCACCTGCGCCTGTACTCAACAAATATTGTATAAAATAGAATAAGCACCAAAGTGAAAGATGCTACAGTAAATAATAGTTTTGAAATTAATACCTTTGCGCACGGACGTAGCTACAGCTTTAAGATGGGAGGGGGGGGGGTTGTAACTGCACTTTTTGTGTTTCTGTAGTTACATTAAGAATCCCACAGTCTATTTACCGGTTACTGTGGGTATTCGACTAATATTCGCCTTGTTGTTTAGGCTAAGGGGGGTGTCCAGACCCCCTAAACACCATGCCTTTGCATATTAATTAATTAATTTAGTAAACATAATCAAGTCAAATAATAGAATGTTATTAAATCTGACAAATAAATTAGTTAATGTAAAGAAAAACTTTGTTGTAGTAAAGTAACTTGATAATAAATTCAAATTGGTATATATTTTGCTGCTGATTACTAATTATTTATTTTTATAGCACAGTAATCACTAATCAGTTTGATGCGTGAATAAATAAGAGAACTTTCAGTTCTAAATATGGTAGTTCTTCAGACTCTACCACCTCGATTTAAAATTTTAGAGTGCATCCCTGCATTAACAATCAAAAAAAATTAACAAAAGTAAATTATGTATTATATATAATATTCTTTTAACTAGAAAAATGATAATATGTTGATGTAGCAAACATTTAACTAACTGATGTAAAGGCAAATGAATTATTACTTAAAATCGACTTAGCAAAGTTTTTTGCTGTTATAACAAAAGATGTAGAAGTTGGAAACAAAAATATTACTTGAAACAACTAATTTTGTTTTAAGCTAACAAAATATTTTTTGCTAAGTCCGTTTGTATTAGAAAAACAAAACCATTTTTGGAATGAATATTTTAAATAACTATAAATATATAATTATGTTACGGTCAATGATGTAAATCGGGCGTTGACGTCAATGGCCGGACAATGACGTTAATGCTCATTTATGTTGGCCATTAACATCATTGGCCGGCCATTGACGAGATTGCCAATTAGCGGTGGACAATGATGTAAATATTTTCATCTAATTGTAATATTTACGTCTTTGGCCGGTCAATGACGTTATTGACCAAAGCGGATTGGACAATGATGATTTATAGAATAAATACTATTATAACGAACAGCAAATTGGCGATTTGAATTAGACAGTCAACTGGCAAGTGACATTTACGTGTGTTGCATGCATTGCAGTCTTATGTATTATAATTTATTAACAAAAATTTAAAAAATAATTATAAATTAAAAAATAAACAAACTAAATTTTTTAAATTAATCATTTTTATTCTGGCGTGAGAGTGATCCATGGCATTTCGAATTGCAAATTTGTTTGCTGAATACGCACATTTAGAAAAGAGTACTCATTCCCCATCAATATTTTAGGCAGTTAGCAAAATCTGTAAATAATTGACAAAAGCATCGATAAATTGGATTTTTTTCATTATCATCCATCAAACTTTCAGAATTAACAAAAAGAAGTGGAAAAAGAAAAAAGTTAACGTTTGGCAAACTGGGGACTGCTCCCCCTCGAAAAAGTTTGGCTAGGTCCATCTTTGCATATACGTAGTTCACAGATCGATGTTTAATTTAGGATCACAGCTCCACTAGGAATAAAACAGCTGTTTTTCGCTCTTTAGCCTGCCTGCACGTAATTTACGCTACACTGCTATTTAGTAAAACTTTATTACTAAGATTTAGTTGGGTAAAATTCGGAACCGTTGGTTAACTTTATATTAAAATATCTCATTAATTCACTCATGTGCGTCAGTCGTAACCGATAGTTACAAATAGGGGTGCGCGATTGTCAAATATCGATGATAAAATAATCGATTATATGCGCACCCCTTACTTACAAATAACTTTTCTACGTCTAGTTACGCTACAAAAGGGTTTTTAGTTTTTAATCTTTTATATGCCGTTTAGACTGCGCGACAGAGCTTCTCAGGGTATTCTGATGCATGCTTTTCGAAAACGTGAGAGTCTTGTTAGAGTTTATTTCAAATTCTTTAGTTGTAAGAGTGTTGTATGATCTACAATCAAATCCTTTCCGCGATTTTGTTTTTAATTTTAATTTACGTTTATCGGTTTACCTAACGTTCGCGTTTACCTGAATAAGTGGGCCGATACAAAATTAAACTCGGGCCGAAAATATTTCCCAGTCCGGCCCTGATCTGTTTCCAGTTTAAAATTATTAGCCGAAGACAAAATAATATTCCACATTAATTACACTTGCTTTCTGTATTTGTTATAAATTTATTTTAGCTTGATTATCCAAAGAATAAAAAATGATCAAGATTCTGTATAAATCTCGTACATTGATTTGAATTGATAATACATATTTAATATAATGTAAAATGTAACACGATAAAACTATAATTAATTATAATATTATTTTAATGATATTGTGTTACATATTACATAATAATAAATTATTAACAATAAAAAATTATTATAATATAATATGTATTATTTTTTCAAAATATTCGAACTATTCACTGTTTTTTTTAAACAAAATTGCAATGTTCAACGAATATTATAAAGGTGCTCCATTATCACCAGAATAATACTTGGAATGACGTACTATTAAAATCAGTAAACCCACGCTTACAAAAAATTTTTTTGTTTAATTGAATTGAAATACTGCAGCTACCATCTAACATCATTGGAGTAATATCTTTGTCAATATTTTCAAGTTTCCACATCTAAAACTTAAAACGAATAAATGGCGTTTACTTCTTATCTTATAATATAATAGTATATACATAAGTTAATTATTAATTATTATTGTATCACTTTATGTTATTGTACATTTTTATTACCTGCTAATATTCCTCCGACGTAAAACGTAATTAAACTTGGTAATTGATCTGAAGTAACAGCAGTAATGTTTTTCTTTTATTCCTATATAGAATGAAAGGGTTTTGTTGGGTAATTATCATAAAGACAACTATTTTGAATTTTAACACCATCGGTTACAGTTGAATTTTCTATAAACTTCCTGGTATCCGTATGCGTTATTACGGAATCCACTGAAGACCTATAATATAACGGATAATCACTTCCATAAAAGTATCCATTTAATTCTGAACGCTTTTCATAATTATTATTTTGCAAGTCGGTTACACTAGAATAATAAGGGATAACACCGTTTGTATGATTTCCATAATACATTTTTTGATAATCCATAGAAACTCCACTTCCTAATCCCATCAAAGTTCCAGTTAATAAATTTGCAGTAGTCTGACTTAATTCTTTACTTAAAATTCGTATAAAACGTGATAAAGCCATAGGTTTTCCTTCCGATAATGTTTGAGACATGGCCAAAATATAATTTTTAGCTAAACGTAAAGTTTCAATTTTAGATAATTTTTGAGGAGCGGAATGCATGTCCGTAGTAGTTTGCTGGATTGGCATATAACTGTAAGTGCAAAATGATTATTATAAATAAAAAATTATAATTAATTATCAATTTATTACCCACGAAGTCGATCTAAAGCGGCGTTCAATCCGTGCATTCTATTTCTCTCTCGGGCATTCGCTTTACTTCTTCGTAGACGCATTTTTACTAATCGACACCTATCCTCTTTTTTAAATTTTAATTGAGAGCACTTTTCCATAACGGAAAATAAGAACTGAAAGCTACATGGAAATGCCGTGGTTTTTATATACTACATACTTAAGCTGAAATTTGTTAAGCTTATCATAATTTTTGTTTATTTTCTGATTTTTCAAATTATATCCTCTATCGAATATTTCTCCCGGTAATCCTGGTGACAAGTGCTCAATTTATATTGATAACAATGTTTACGATTATTATAACCACCTTATGTTATTTGAGTACCATATGGCGCGTGAGAAATATTGATATTTTAATAGCTAAATGTAAATTATGTCGTGTGCCGGTGTGCCGATCGTCTTTTATGTATATATTGCTTTTTGAGATAACATTGAAAACATGCACAAAAATACAAAACTATATTATTAATTAAATTGATTAGGTGATCCAATATTAAACATTAACATGTTTTATTTGGATAAGAAATAATTAAATTACCTAAATTAAATCCAATAAAGAAATTCGAGCTCAGTCTATTTTTTGTAACAAAAATTATGGTTTGAAATAGTGAGAAGGTATTAAACGGTAATTTATAACAATAGGTACATTATTTTATTATGAGCAAAATGAAAACATACTATTTTTTCTTCAAACGTAAAAAATAAATTATTATGTTAGTTTTTGGTGCACTTTTTTTATTTTGACATTGTCAATTGGCCAGATTTATGTAAATAAATAGAACTAATTCTTAAATCCACAATGTATTGATGTAAACCCGGAAGGTCAAGCTAAGAAATTGCAATTCAGAATTTCCACTTTTTACCACAACCAGAGATGACATCAATCAATTCCTGTGGTTGGTATATATTTTAATGTTTTAGTCAAGGTACGAATCACTGCCAGCTAATGTGTGCCTGATGGGAAATCTCTTCGGAGTAGCAATCTTGAAACTGGTAGCACAGTGAAGCTTTGTAGTCTATGGTGATTGGCTTGCCTGCATGTATGTTTCTGTGCTGAAGCTACTTTTTCCGCAGTAGCTTTACGTTACGGTTTGATTGTGTATTGTGGAATGAGTAGGTACCTAATATCTTTAATTATAGATCACAAGAAAAACCTTGTCTGTATACATGACCTCCCTCCCCCCAGCGAAAAACAAACAACGTGGATTTTGTTTCCATAGGTTTTTATTTGTAATAAATCACGCCATAAAAATTAGTATTTTATTTCTACTTAATTCATACATGCGTTACCACGCTCTTCAAATAGTGGACTGTTGTCCCTCGCTCTTCCCCAAGCTCCCACATGGAAGTGGTAAAGTAGTGGGAACGTTTTAACATATTCCCCCATTTAAAACAAAAAAACGTTTTCCCTTTTTTTAAATAACAAATTATAAAACGTTAATACAAAATTAAATTTCTAAATTAAACAAAATTTCAATTCACAGAAAAACATAACAAATTATTAAACGTGAATACAAAAATTAAAATTCTAAATTAAACAAAATTTCAATTCACAGAAAAACATAACAAATTATTATTAAATGTCATCACTGATTGGTAATGGGCTAATCTTCTGGATTGCTCTTTTGAATGTCTGTGTTTGGGTTTTAATTGTCACCACCCTGATGACACCGTCACTACCGGGATGAGTTAAAGTTATACGTCCCATTTTCCATCTCAGTGGTGGTAAATTGTTGTCGTGCACCAAAACTAACGTACCAATTTTTACATTTTCCTGCTTTTCCAACCATTTATTTTTTTGTTGTAATTCAACGACATATTCTTTGGACCACCGTTTCCAAAAGTGTTGTATAATTTGTTGTAAATATTGGTATCTTGATAAGCGGTTCATCGGAATATCAATTAAATTAGGGTCTGGTAAGGTAGCCGAGCTTCTACCAATGAGGAAGTGAGAAGGAGTTAAAGGATCAAAATCATCGGGAGATGAGGACATGGGACTTATCGGACGTGAGTTTAAAACTCCTTCAATCTGGTTTAACACTGTTATAAATTCTTCAAAATTTAACAAACTATTACCCACAGTTCTTTTTAAGTGAAATTTAGCGGATTTTACCGCTGCCTCCCATAGCCCCCCGAAATTAGGACTTCTAGCAGGTATAAAATGCCATTCTATATTGTCCTTTTTTATTATTGAACTTATCTTGTTTTTATTATCAGATACAAAATTGCGCAACTCCTTTAATTCCGAGGGTGCACCTGCAAAATTTCCCCCGTTGTCTGAGTAGACATGGGATGGTGCCCCTCGTCTTGACACAAACCTACGAAAGGTTGCAATAAAGGCCTCAGTAGTGAGGGCTGTGACTGGCTCTAAGTGTATTGCCTTTGTGGCAAAACATACAAATAAACTGATGTATCCCTTTATTACCTTTTTTCCTCTGCCTTGATGTTCCTTTATTAAAAAAGGTCCGGCATAATCTACTCCGGTAGCATAAAATGGGTACATCGGAACTACCCGATCTCGAGGTAAATTTCCCATTATTTGATTTAATTGCAATGGCTTAACGCGAAAACATTTAATACATTTGTGAATGACTGATTTTACCAAGTTTCTTCCCCCCGTGAGCCAAAACCTTTCTCTTAATGTAGCTAACAATAATTGTGGTCCCGCATGTAATAATCGTATATGTTCATTTTCAACAATTAATTTAGCTAGTGGATGTTTACCTTGTATTAGTAGCGGGTGTTTTTTATTGAAATTGTAATTTGAATGTTGTAGTCTACCCCCTACTCTTAATAAACCTTCATGATCTAAAAATGGTGATAAATGCATAAATTTTATTTGTTTTTGTTTATTATTTGGTTTCTTGAGATGCTCCAATTCTGCCTTAAAACCTTCACTTTGTGACAATTTCACTAACATATTCATTGCTGATTCGATCTCAAGCGCTGTCAATGATCCAGTATTTCTATTCATTTTAGATTTACAATTTTTATAAAATCTCAAAATCCAACCCACCACTCTTTTTAATTTTGACAATGAATTTGTGTATCCAAAGGGAAAGGTTTTACTTTCATTTTGAATCGAACAAGTCTTAACAATTATTTCTTTGATCTCAGAACCGTCATCGTACAATTCTTGTTCAACTTGAGCTTCCGGTACCAACCAAGTCTCTCCCTCAGATAACCATTGTGGCCCCTTCCACCAAATTGAATCTTTTATCTTATGTGGCAAAACTCCTCTAGAGATCAGATCAGCAGGATTGTCTGCAGATCTAACGTGCAACCAGTTGTTTTTATCAGATAGGTGTTGTATTTCTGCAACTCTATGTCCAACAAACACCTTTAAATTATTAGGGGGCATTTTGATCCAACTAAGAACTATAGTCGAATCACACCAGTATATGATGTTTTGAAATTTTGTATTTAATGTCTTAATTACCCTTGAGGTTAACCGTGCTGATAGCAGCGCACCACACAATTCCAATCTAGGAATCGTCAATCTTTTTATTGGTGCAACTCGTGCCTTTGCACACAATAGATTTATTAATATTTTACCATCATTAGTTACCGTCCGTACGTAAACACATGCCCCATACGCATGTTCCGAAGCATCTGAAAATGAATGCAATTCTATTTCTTTACAATTTAAATTTGAACATGCTATGTAGCGCGGAATTTCAATGTTGTTCAGTTGTAGTAAATCATTTCTTAAAATATTCCATTTTTCATTTGTTGATTCAGGAATCACATCATCCCATCCTATTTTATGGATCCATAGTTCCTGCAACAATACCTTTGCCATAATAATACATGGCCCCAACAAACCTAGTGGGTCAAATATTTTCGCAATTATCGATAACATTTCTCTTTTTGTTGTTTTAGTTGTATTTGAAATATTAACCGTGTATTTTATTTGATCGCACTTGGGTACCCAAATTAATCCCAAGGTACCCTTTTCCTCATTTGTTCCTATACGAAGAACTGCCTTTGTACCATCTGGTGTTAAAGCTATTTTTTCTTCAATTTCTGTAGAATTGGAAACCCATTTTCTAAGATTGAAACATGCTGATTCTAAAATGATTTTTAATTCATTGTGCAATTGAATTGCCTCTTCTTTGGAATTTGTCCCGGTCAATAGATCATCTACATAAAAATCATTTAAAATTACGTTTGCAGCCTTAGGATATATTTTCTCATATTTGTACGCAATTTCGTGTAAAGCCCTTATTGCTAAGTACGGAGCTGCAGTGGTACCATACGTTACTGTGTTTAAAATATAATGTTTTAACGAGTCATCACAATTTTCTCGCCATAAAATTCGTTGATAATTTCTATGTTTCTCCGTTATCAATACCTGTCGATACATTTTTTCAATGTCTGCAGACAAGACATATGTGTAAGTTCTAAAACGTATTAAAATATCGAATAGGTCCTTTTGTATTGTAGGACCCGTTAGTTGTAAATCGTTTAATGATATACCATTTGTAGTTTTGCATGAACCATCAAAAACTACTCTCAATTTTGTAGTTAAACTACTTTCTTTAACGACTCCATGGTGGCATAAATAGTAGCTCTTAACTATTCCTTCAGAAGGATTTGAAATTTCACTCATGTGGTTTAGTTTTATATATTCCCTCATAAACTCGACATATTGTTGCCTCAAATTTTGATTTTTATATAATTTAGTTTCTAAGTTGAGAAAACGCCTTTTTGCAATATTTAATGAATTTCCTAATTCTTCTTTTGGTTGCTTAAATGGGATGGCCACTATAAACCTACCATCTTTATCGCGTTTGATTGTTTCTGTAAATATTGCCTCACAAAGTTCCTCGTCAACTGTCATACATTTATTATTTTCACATTCTTCTACTTCCCAGAATGTTTTTAGTTGTTGTTGAACGTCAATATTTACTGCTAACTTACAAATTGTTTTATTTTTATCATGCTTGCTATTAGTGTATTTATTGTGAAATGGTCCTGCAATCACCCATCCTAATAACGTTTTTTGTAAAGTTGGCTGATGATTTCCTAACTGAACTCTTTCTAAGCAAATTAAATCCCAAAAAATGTTAGCACCTAATAGTATTTCAATTTTGTCAGTTTCATAAAAACCAGGGTCCGCCAATTTGATATGACTCGGTATTTTAAATAATTTAGCATCGTGCGTAATTGATGGAATATTTTCCATTATCTTATCAATCACAAAACAATTAATTTCCACCATATATGATTTGTCGTAAGAGCATAACTGTAATGTTGTTTTGTATTTTATATTTGAACTAATTTGACTTATCCCAACTACCTGTATATCAATTTTAAATTTATTTAAATTTAACTTATTGCAAAGCTCAGTTGTTATGAAACTTCCTTCGGATCCGCAATCTAATAAAGCACGAGATATGTGATCATGTCCCATGTGATCATTAACCTTAACTAATGCTGTCGCAAGTATCACTTGTTTTTTAATCATACTGCCACAATTAGCTGTTATGGTATTATTTAC
Organism: Cantharis rufa; assembly: GCA_947369205.1. NCBI lineage: Eukaryota > Metazoa > Arthropoda > Insecta > Coleoptera > Cantharidae > Cantharis > Cantharis rufa. The sequence continues at coordinate 38,194,993 of OX376303.1, forward strand.
TTCACCTTGTGTTTCTGTCAAATCTGTTCTATTATTATCTGAACTTGCATTCCGAGTGTAATGCAACAAAGTATGATGCCTTTTTTTGCACGTTCTACACCTTTCTGCATTACATTCTGTACTGAAATGATTTTTCTTTAAACAATTAAGACATAATCTTTTCTTTTTAATCTCCGTTGTTCGTTCATTCGCATTTAATTTTAGAAAGTCATCACACATATAAATGTAATGTTCGTCTCCATTGCAGAAGTTGCATTTAAGTACTCTTTGATCTTTAATATTATTATTACTAGTACTACCTATCACCATAGTCTTGGTAGATTCTATCACATTCCCTACTCGCTTATTTATACTGTAACCCTTTTTAATATTATTTTTATTTTCTAATGTTTCAAGAAGCTCACATCTACCTTTTAAAAATAATTGAATCTCATTTATCTCTGGAAATTCCTCCCCTAAACGACTGATTTCCCACTCTCTTTTTGTCACCGTGTCTAATTTACATGTAATTAAGTGAATCAAAAATGTACTCCACCGTTGTTCAATAGTACCTAATGTCTCTAAAGACAACAAATGTTTTGAAAAATCGTCGACTAGTTTGCGCAACTCAATACTTGATTCTGCCTTAACAATCGGTAAATTAAAAAGCGCTTTTACATGATTATTTATCAATAATTTTTTATTTTCGAATCTGTCGCATATCATTTTCCAAGCAATTTTATAGTTTGATTCAGTTATTTCAAGTGAACGGATTAATTGTGCAGCCTGACCTTGCAGACTCGTTTTTAGATAATGCATTTTTTCCGTATTAGTAATTTTATTATTATTATGAACTAAAGCGTGAAACAAATCTCGAAATTCAAACCAATTTTCATAACCACCTGAAAACTTTGGTATTTCTATTCTTGGTAATTTAACTTGACTCATAATATTTTGATTTGAATTTAAACCAGTCACTGACCCCGCCACTGACCCCGCTACTGACCCCGCTATTGACTTAGCCACTGAATGCTCTTCCGAACTTGCATTAGAATCATGTGTTGAAGTTGTCTCCGTTATACTAACGCACGCAGTCCTAAATTCGCTAATGATAGTTTCAGCTTCTGCAGTTAAAGCAAAATACTCATTCTCAAAATTTACTCTTTCACTATATTCATTTGATATATCGTTTTCATCGCACATATTTTCTATGTTTGTTTGCACATTTACAAATTCCTGGTATAAATCCTCTATTTTGTTAACCCTTTTTTCTAACTCAGTAATCTCTTTATTATTAAATGTGTGATTATCTAAAAATTTACTCAAATGATTTTTAAACCCTGTCAAACTATGTTTTTTTCCGCCCCGATTACGTATTAATTCTTTGATACTCGTCATTATTATGCTATACCAGATTGAAGGATTTAAACTCGTAAATGAAAGGAATTTTACAGATAAGGAAAACAAGCTCGACTTACCACCACATGTGTTAGTAACTTTCCAATGCATCCAATCGCTCAACCAAATATTGTTATTGCTTTTCACCGTTGAACAGTTTACCATATATTGTTTGCAATATTTGACTGGTCCACCACAATGTTATTTTATTTTAATATTTCCAGTAAATGTTTATTGTCCAATGTATCCAAATTTATTATTAATTACCACAATGTTATTAATTATATCCAATATCCAATAACCAATATCCAATATTTAATAACCAATATCCAATATTATCCAATATCTAATAACCAATATCCAATATTATCCAATATCTAATAACCAATATCCAATATTATCCAATATCTAATAACCAATATCCAATATTTATCCAATATCTAATAACCAATATTATCCAATATCCGGCTCGAAGCTGACCAATGTTTCCATAGGTTTTTATTTGTAATAAATCACGCCATAAAAATTAGTATTTTATTTCTACTTAATTCATACATGCGTTACCACGCTCTTCAAATAGTGGACTGTTGTCCCTCGCTCTTCCCCAAGCTCCCACATGGAAGTGGTAAAGTAGTGGGAACGTTTTAACAGATTTTACGCCTGAAATTGTTGTGAATGTGGGTTATCTTACATTGGACAAACCCAGTGGCGGAACTAGGGTGCACAGAACCCCGCATTGCGGGGGAACCCTTGGCCATAAGGGGCCCCAAAGCATTTTTTTACATAGTTTTATTTTTATATAGTTAAAAAAACCATTATTTTTAAGACAACTTTTAACATTCGACTTTGAAATTAGATTTTGAAACTGTTAAAAATCTTTCAGTTCTTTCTAAAAAATACATTTATGAAGACATTTAAGTTATTTATTTGCTTATCTATCAGCTGTTGGTCATAAACAGTAGAGGTAAAATCTATAGTAAACTAGTAACAACAAAGCAATAAAAGCTATCCTTAAATCGGCTTATTTCTTATACTTTGTCGGTGTATATACGTATATACGTAAAAATATGTCTTGTTTTTGGGCAAAGTAGATTTTCTGGAAAAAATTAGGTAAATAACATCTGGACATTTTATTACATATATAATTTGAATTTGTTTTAATCATATTTTAAGGTATATTAGGGACAATGGATAATTTTGAAATTTTATTTTACACCCCAGTATTTTTTTTATAAAACATTCGTTTTTTAAAACAAATTTTATTGTTTATTTTTTTTATTTTTCTATTTTAAGAAATAAATATGTATTATATTTCTTTTTTTTTATACAAAATACAATTTTATTAGGGGCCCATAAATTTTTTTTGCGGGGGAGGCCAAATTTTGAAGTTCCGCCACTGGACAAACCAAACAGTTGCTATCAGAAAGACTGAAACAGTACAGATACGATGCACGGGGTGGGTTCCAACAAGACAGGTCTATCAGAGCCTCTAAAGCGAAGCAACCACGTCTTCGATATGAACGACGTCGAAGTTTTAGCGGTGGAACAAAACCACCCTAAGCGACTATTTCTTGAATCTTCGTATGTGATTACCACCGATAACAACGTTAATAAAATCACAGATTTTGAACAAATTGACAGTGCGTTTAAATGTTTATGAACATTTACCACAGGAAGATCAAGCAAGATGGGTTGACCTAATTTTTTTCGCTTGACTGAAAAAGTGTACAAAGGATAAGTAATAAAAGCTGTAGGTCATTTGTAATCAAGAAGCAAAGTGTGCTTAAAGCTTAACTGCCCATGGTTTTATAACTTTCACATGAACTTTTTTAAAATTTCAACATTTGTAATAAAATGTAATAAATATAATATGCAGTTTCTTTAGTAAAATTAGAAGCCCAACAAAATATTTATTATTCCATAACCCCCCCCCTCCATGGCCAATGTCTAACTACGGCCCTGCTGTGTATGTCGACATGTAACTAACTCATATTTTATCAAATAAAAATAAGTTTTCACAATCAATGCAATTAAATATATAAGAAATTAACATAATTAAAAACAGAGCGACAGACACCACTGACTTACCAACTAAAAAACCATCACACGAAGTGGTGTTTCTGACTCATTAGTCGTCATCAGTGCCGCATACTATGATGTAACTTTTAATTATGTGCACAATTACAGCTATTGCTTCCGCAATTTTATTAATTATTTTATTTGTAACAATTATTTAATTGCATTGATTGTGAAAACTTATTTTTATTAAAACTCAGTATCAGGTGGTATCCTGGAAATTAGCACGTCGGCGCGGTTCACATTTGTGTAGTGAAGGTATATAAGAATCCACATATGAATTGCGGAACCAATTGCTGTAATTGTGCACATAATTAAAAGTTACATCATCGTATGCGGCACTGATGACGACTAATGAGTCAGAAACATCACTTCGTGTTATGGTTTTTTAGTTGGTAAGTCAGTGGTGTCTGTCGCTCTGTTTTTAATTATGTTAATTTCTTATCATATTTTATCTTTATTGTAGTCCTGGAGATGGTCAAAACGTTTGACCGAAACATGTCGATTTAATGTAATTGTGTTTTATCGAGTACCCCCCATTACCCAAGAAGTTTCTCTTATCCCTTAAAAGAAATTCGTAATTTAAAATTATTGTTCATTTAAAATTAAAACATTTGACAAGAATTCTATGCTGCACCATGTCAAAAGTCAGTTTAGTTTAATCATATTTATTATTTTTTTTTCCGTTACATTTTTAATAAATTTGTAATATGCGTTTAATTTAATGAAATGCATATTATGTATACATGGTGGGGGAGCCCTATCGAAACTACGTAGTTCTGGGAGGCCTATATTTTATTAACACCTGTTACACCCCATTGTTACGCCGTTGTTCAAGGGCCTAAATCAAAATATTTAAGACAAAGACCAAGTACTTTATTTTTAGTGAGATCCTATGCAAATCCGGATATCCAGCTATAGTTATGAATAATTTTGAATAATGAGAATCAGGCCTATTATGTATCACAAACGCTATTATAACAGTGACAGTTATGAAATAAAAAATTGATGAACCGCGTTTTGATCCGAAAATAGAAATATTACTTTCTCTTTCTGACACTTGTTAGTTACAATAATGTTTCTCGCTTTACGCTATTTTGAAACTTGATTATAACATAAAGGTTGACTGTTATTTTTAAAGGTTGTGATACACATGATAGACCTGATATTATATTCTTTATTTATTTTATAATATTATATTCGTTATTATATTGAGATTTTATTTAAATTATTTTTTATAGGTATGCCTCCCTTCCCTTCCCCCAGTTTCGAATTTTTATATAAATTTTATGTCAAACGTTAGAGCATCGTTTGAGCCTCAATGAGCTTCCATTATTTTCGTTTGAGCCTCAAAGGTCGCGAAGTTATTCGCAAAACACTATTGGGGGGCTGTAGACATGTTTTGCAATTTTCGTTCCCATTTTGAATTTATGTATAAAATTGATGTCAATCGATAGAGCTTCGTTTGAGCGTCTGTGAGCAAGATTTTAAGTTAATTTTTACCAAGTTATGGATAGTTGAAATTTTCGACCAAACTCTGAGAAACATGCGTTAAATCTTAAGTTTTTAAATCTCTAAATCTGTAATTTAAAATTTTTGTATTAGCTTCTTTATGTAATTAATTATCTTTATTAGCTTTTATCTATATAAATAAAATTTAATTTCAATTTTTACATTTACCTGTAAGTATGTATTATATAATATTATTAATTATATCCTACAAATATAAAAGTTGAGGGGGGGGGGGTTAAAATTAATGTACCTATTTTTTATTTGTGTTTTATTTACTTTTAAATAAATACCTGTCACTTTAATAACTTAACAAGCGTTTTCATTTGAATTCTCAGTTATTGAAATAATTTCACTATGTTCCTTTTACAGTAAAATAGCAATATCTTTTTTTTTAAGTTAGACATAGCAAACGTTATATAGTTGTTCCCACGAAAGATGAAGCTGACGTCAGAACTATCTGAAATTATGAATGAAATATTGAATGCATGTTTGAGTTAGCAGTCTTAATATATAAAAACAAATAAAATTGTCCGACGACGGTCCATTTTCTTTAATGACCCATTTTATTTGTTTTTATTAAACCACTAACTCAACTATTCATCCAATATTTCATTCAGACAGTTCTAACGTCAGCTTCATCTTTCGTGGGAGCAACTATAACATTTTGAAAACTACACTAGATGAACAATTTTTTAAAATAATTTGCCAGGTTACCTTGGTACATTTTTTTTACAGTATGAAGAGTTGAAGTTTACGAATAAAAAAAATAAGTTATGAGTCGAACAAAAACTTTTTTTAGCAATTTCGTACACGTGGCACTGGAGAAACCATTTTCAAAAAACCAACATTTAACTAAGTGTCGATTTTCATAAAATTCATAAAAGTGTTAATATATCTCGAAAACTAACGATTTTTAAATAGGTCCTATTTTGATATTCTGGTCAGTCATGGAGCTGGTCTATCGGTTTTCCAAAGAGCGATGTTGAGTTTTGGGACACCCTGTATATTCGTTATTAAATTATATTAAAAATTATATATTGCTGTTCGAAAAATTACCCTCCTTCACTTAAAAAATTTTCCGTTGTAAATGACGTTTTGCAGCGTGCCTTAAAATCGCATCTTTAATATAAAAAGTTTTAAAAAATAAAATTTTAATACGCTAGTTGCGTAGCTCAAGTGGCGCCGCCTTTTCAGCCCAAGTTGAAAATTCTATCCGCAAATATCGGATAACGAATCCGCTCGACAAATTGATCAAGTTAGTGGCGGATCCAGGAGGGGGTGATGACCCCCCCCCTTGAATCCATAATTGTGGCTATATAATAGTGTTTATATTATTTAATTTAATATTTAAATTTAAAACAAAACTGATAATATACCAAACAAAATTCTCATCCAAAATTTGATTAAATAATAAAGGATTTCGGGTGGAGTGGATTAAATCAAACAACAAGAATCTGCTGTGTCGACGTTTCGAACGATTTATTCGTTCATCTTCAGGACTAAAATGGAAAAAACATATATAATTCTAATGTGGCGGAGCTCACAATTTAACACCTGGACTCACCACACAGATTACGGTTGAAATTGGTCTGATCTTTATTCGGGAAATTGATGTAATGGTCAGAAAAATGGTAACTCTCAAACAAGTCAAAAAAATATAAAATTGCATTGCTAATTGCAAAACAGTCACTTAGTAGAAATAAATTAAATAAATTATGAAATAAAATGTTCAAATAAGTATAACAAAAATTAAACTCTCAAAAATTTAACACTATTAAACTAATAAACCTTTAACAACGAATAAAATATGTGATAAATAATTTATACAAAATGATAAAATTAGAAAATTAAAAAACATATCACTTCCCACCAAATTCAATATCCCGCCAACATTTTAAAAAGCAAAAAATAAATAAAAAGGCGTCAGTTATAGGAATCAACCACTACGACCCCTACACCGACACCCAGCACCCAATTCACCATCCCGTGACAGCGCAATGGTTAATGAGTACCAAGGTGTAAAAAAAATTTAATTTATTAAAAACGTTCCAAAAGACTTCCAACTTCCAACTGTTTTTTAATTTTCTAATTTTATCATTTTGTATAAATTATTTATCACATATTTTATTCGTTGTTAAAGGTTTATTAGTTTAATAGTGTTAAATTTTTGAGAGTTTAATTTTTGTTATACTTATTTGAACATTTTATTTCATAATTTATTTAATTTATTTCTACTAAGTGACTGTTTTGCAATTAGCAATGCAATTTTATATTTTTTTGACTTGTTTGAGAGTTACCATTTTTCTGACCATTACATCAATTTCCCGAATAAAGATCAGACCAATTTCAACCGTAATCTGTGTGGTGAGTCCAGGTGTTAAATTGTGAGCTCCGCCACATTAGAATTATATATGTTTTTTCCATTTTAGTCCTGAAGATGAACGAATAAATCGTTCGAAACGTCGACACAGCAGATTCTTGTTGTTTGATTTAATCCACTCCACCCGAAATCCTTTATTATTTAAAACTGATAATATCCATGAAAATCCTAATTTTACACATAAGTGCTTCTATGACAATAAAAAAGAAATCGCCTGCGGCGCATTTTGCTGACGCGGTCTAACGACCGCGCATATTTATTCAGGCCTAATGAATAGCCACTACCTGTGACCCCCCCTGTTGCCAAAAGTCTAGATCCACGCCTGGATCAAGTGACCTATCCAATTTGTCGGACGGATTCGATATTCGATAGATATCTCAAAGTGAAGACATCGGGCATTAGTCAAAATTTCCATCATTGTTTTTATCAATATTTGGATCAACATATCGATGTGACGTCGTGACAGTAGAAACATCATAAAAATATTTTTGACAGATTGCAAATTTTTATTAAAAACAACCTATCCCATCACGTTCAAAACTGTTTTTATCAATATATTGATAAAAATTTTGACCGTAGAACAAGGGCATTATACATAATAATTATTATCTTAGCAACGGTATAGCAACGGAATCACTAATATGCACCAAGTAACGCGATATTGATTTTATTAAATAAATTTAATTTTGAAGATACCAATTTTCAGTTTGAAAAATGTCTCTTGTTTTAATAACCGAACACGATGAAAATATTTACAATAGCACAAAGAAGCAAACAACCTATCACAAAAAATCTCCAAGGTATGTGTCAAAACATAGCGAATTTGTCAAAGAGGACATTCGCGCTAAGCGCAAAATTGGAACGGGCTACGGCACAATGGGTGTTCCACGGCATCCCTTACCAAATCCAGCCGATTTTCTAAAAAAAAACGAAGGAATACATCACAAATTAGAAGCTCAAGTTTGTCATTCAAAAAGCAAATCGAAGCTCGTACCGGTTCCTCCCACAAGCGAACTCATAAAAGAAGCTAACGCTAGAAAAAAGAAGCAAGAAGAAAATTATGTGTCTAAAAATATTAAGTATGCCGTAACTTTGAAACCTAAGGAACCCGTAAAAAAAATCGTGATTCGACAGGACGGAGTTACTAAAAAATTGTCGGAAGGATTAGAACCGCGATTCATGTTTTCGGAAACCTTTGGAAAAACTCCAGAATATTTAGCCCGTTTAATAAAGGAAAACGAAAAAACTTGGCAATTCAAAAAGGATACAACTGGAACTGAACAACCCAAATGCCGTTATATTACGCGGGACGAAAGGGACACTCTTCTTGCGGTAACAAATTTAAATTTAATTTTTTTTTACTGTTTGATTATTTTTTTGATTATAGGGATTAAAAGAAAATTGGGAAGAATTGCAAAAAGAATATCAAGGCTTACCAATATTAACCGATACCATTCCAAAAATGCATAGAAAATCGAAATTGGAAGCCGAATTAAAACAGTTAGAAAAAGACATTGTCTTATTGGAACGACATCCATATATTTACGTATACAACGATAACGATCTATCATAACTTAATGTTGATTTACTTTATTTCTAAAAAAATTTACATAATAAAAAATTATTTCAATTTTGTGTTTGTTTGGTTGGTAAACGTGTGTTGCCGGTAGCCATATTTAGTATTGATCGATTGCTTCGATAGCGTCTTTTGGTTTACTACGAGTTTTGTGAATTTTAAGTATTTAATTTTTATTATTTACTAGCAAGTAATATTGTAATAGTTGTAAGAATTTCCATAAATTAAGTTATAAAGTTTCATCGAGTACAAAATGGCGTTGACATCGTCGCAAATTAAACAGGAGCAGAATAATTTAGCCGGTACTGGATCAGGTTGGCCCCGACGAAATAGTCAAAATAATGCTTCGGCACCCACCACCACAACCACAAACTTCGACAGCAAGTATCATGTGCCTTCAGCCACCATCAACAGGATTATTAATTTGTAAGTGTTTTAAGTTCTTATTGTTTTTTTCGAAGGTAACATGTGACTCTTGATCAACTTATAAGCTTATATTATTATGTTATCCTTCACTGATATTTCATCGTTGAATTTTGAAATTTGTGATACTTGCGTGTAGGTATCCCTTGACCAACTACACATTTGGCACAAAGGAGCCTCTGTTTGAAAAAGATCCAAGTGTGCCAGCACGATTTCAACGTATGCGAGATGAATTTGAAAGAATTGGAATGCGACGAAGCGTGGAAGGTGTCCTTCTTGTACACGAGCATGGTTTACCGCATGTATTATTGCTACAATTAGGAACTACATTTTTCAAATTACCTGGAGGTGAATTGAATCCGGGAGAAGATGAAGTTGAAGGTTTAAAACGTTTATTGACTGAGGTATGTTTAATTTATATTCAGATTTTTTAAATGTTTATAATGTCCAAGAAGATTGTACTTTACTTTATTACTTGTACCTAACGAAGTGGTTTTTATTTATTATGTTATCTTGTTATGTTCCTTATTGATCAACAGAATTATGATTCTTATTGTTTTTATATAATGCAACAAGAAGAATGTACTATCTACGACAGATTTCTAATTTTTGGTGTTTTTGATTTTTTTTGTAAATTTTACATTTTATTGCATTTTTAACTATGTGATGTATTTTCGAGCACAAGTATCACACACCTTACAGGTAAATTATAAAATACAGGTGATCAGTACTTTCTTGTCTTTCCTGTATTTTACTTAAATTGCCTAAACAGTGTTCGGTATTTATACACAGAAGATTGTATTTTAATTTTTATTGTGAATCATAAAACTACAGTCTTAAAATTATACTTTTTAATTCGTATTTCGCATTTATTTTCCCTTGAAATTGACTGAACGTAATCGAAATAAATATAACCAAAACATCTTGAGAACTCATTTATTAAATTAATTTTGTATCGTCAATCAGAGAACATCAATTTTTTATTTAAAAAGGGTAAACTCATTAACTGGTCTTTGAAATTAACACGATCCGAAAGGTTTAAAAAGCTGCTTATTTTAATGAGAACGTCTGATAATAATTGTTGCATAGAAATAATTTAACAAGGAACGAATCCGATTTATTACAAAATTAAGTAACAAGAAATTATTTAAAATTTCCCCCTCAAGTTATATTTTTAATTTATCCAAAATAATAAATAACAAGACTGTTGTTTTATATTCTACTTTTAATAAATGCGTAAAATTTATAACTTAAAGGATTTAAGATGTTTATGTATCAAGAATTATTTATGACATGTGCAATGAAAGCTAAAAATTTGTTGGAGCTGTATTTTTGCAGCAAGTTTTTAGTATAATATAAAAATAACTAAATTCTTCTATAATTTCATATTATCTTTGTGTAATTCCACCACATTTAATAACTTTCCTGTAACGGACTGTGTGAAGTACTACTATTCTAACTTAAATATTTTCAAACTGCAATTTGTATTTAAAATATTGTTATTTACTTGTTTAAAGTTGGGTTTGCATTTTTTCCTATCCATAAATCCTGGTCCTACTAATTTTATTCAAAACACTCAAAATGTAAACCCACCTTGCGTCGGAATTGTGAAATAATAGTTAAACTTTTATTTTTAAGTTTTCTTTTTCAAAATTTTAATTGTTAATTTATATGTACTGATTTCATGTTATTCTTCATATTTCTGTTTTTATTTCTTTTTTTTTTTGATGTTTTCACTTTTAATAAATGTTGTTTTGTATTGCTCAATTTTAAAAATTAACTACCATAATATAAAATAACTATTTTCATGGTTAGGAATTTTAATCGAAAAGTAAAATATTAATTTGTTAATCCAAATTTAAGGTTTAACTGTGTAGCTCTCGAAAACATTTTTTAATATCATATGATAAACGTCAATGAATATTAGTTAACGAAATATTTATTTACTAATAAAAATTAGGTAATCAAAGTAAAATGGGTTTATTTATAGTTATATCACAGATTATTAACTATAGGTACCTTCTGTTTATGGAAAACGTAGTTCTTGTAAGAGCGAATTATATAGAGTTAAGGTCAGGGTTACCTCAGTGTTTGGCCACTCTGATTGAATAAACAGTGGGTTAACCCTGGGTTTCCTCTTATGTGAGCTTTATATCACTCCCTAAATAATTGAGTTTGGAAGCAATAATTGAAAGCTTGTTTGGATGCCATTGGTTAAAACTAAGAGAAGTGCTGTTTTGATTGGTTTCCACAAAAATGCATTTACTAAACTGTATTGGCTGGTTTATTTGTAGTAATATCATTTATTTTGATGATGCAGTTATTACCGTTTTAAAATTGCTGGCATTTTTACTAACTGTTGAAAGCTTTTTATAGTTTTACAATAAGAAAAAATATAATGTATGATAATTTATTTGCATGTGATTACCATTGAAGTTAAATACTAAGAGCCAATCGGTTCCATCTTCTGTTAAATATGCAAGTAAGATAAAATAATGAAGTAACTAATCGGACTAACTAACAACTTGACCTAACAAATGAGTTTAACTGTGCAAAAAAAGATTGTCCCTAAATCTACTAAATACTAATTTTTGTTTATGTAAAATGAATTTATTACCTCTCACTTACGCTCGTAATATTGGTAAGTAATTACTAATACCTAAGGGTGGAATTTATATTTTAAAATCACATAATATTTGATACTTAGGAAACGGGAACACAGTTTTTTTCACACAATTACAGACCATAATTTTATATCGATTAGCAATTTATGGAATATTTTAAAAGAAATCCTCTCACTACACCTCCAGTTTTTTTTTTAATTAATAATACTTTGAAATTTAAAAAAATAGCTGGTGTGTTTCCAAATAATTTCAGAAATATTGCTGTTAAAGTTTAAGAGTTTCTTATACAACTTTAAAAAATAAAAATTCATCAGTTATTTACATAACAGGAAATTAAAAAATTTAGAAATGCATCTATTTTTATTAAATTGTAAGAGATAATATTATTTTAAAAGAAAAATAGGGAATAGAAATATATTCAAACATCTTAAAGGCTTATTAACTATTTATTTAGCCTTAGTTTCCTAGAAAATGGTAATGTCGTGTATTCTGCCCTGCTAAACGAAACAGTTGTTTCTAGATATTCGACTTTTTAAATTTAATTGAGCCAAGAGCTTACGGTCAATGGCGTTGTGAAACACGTTTATTTCAAACTAATTGTGGGATTTTCGTCCTTTTTGTTTATTAAAGATGTAGTAAAATGCTCGTAGTTAACATATATACACCAATAACTCATTTTGGCAATTTTGCAGGGCAGTATTGGTCTTAATATAAAGGTAAAACGTATAAAAGGGGAATTCACTTTTGCCCAGATTTAGTTACAAGTTAAAAGTTGTGAGCAATATTTTAGAATATGCTCTAAAATTTTGTAATTCATATTCGTCAATTGATATTCTGAAACGGTAAAATGAAATTCAAAAAGCGTCAATTTAATGTAATTTGGATTGCTTTCAATGTATTGTAAAAATAAGTCTTATTTATTTATATACAGCATAAATTATTATTTCACAACAATATTTTAAATCAATTTTTAGCGAATAATTTTCAACAATAAAAAAAATTTAGAGGCGAATAACAATTGCTTTCATTTACGGTGTTCTTGGCTCTATCTATTATTTTCTTTAAATAGATCAGTCTTGCTTTTGGCTTCTGCTTTGATTTTTAACCAAATATATTTAATGGGAATTAGCACTGGAGGTTAAGATCTTAGCCACAGAATTGATGCTTTTTGAATAATTCACTTGACGGTTTCTGAATTACTGCTGAAAAAGGTGTAGTGTTGAGTAACTTCAAATGATGTGAAAGAAACTATTCTTGGATTGATTATATATCGCAGTAATCCTAAAAGAAATTATTTGCTAAAAAACAAACTGTCACAAATACAAATAATCTCCATTCTGCAAGCTCGCTCTTAATTTTATTTTTTGCTATTTTATTTACCTGTTTGAGTGTAAGGTGGGTCTTCAGTATAATCAATTGAATTGTGTTACCCAAGAGAGATCCAACCCACATTTTTTGGATATATTTAGATATATTTATGAAATTTTTGTTTACAAATTGGTTATGATAACAAAGATTAATATCTTTTAATTGTGTTAACATAACCAGTTTGCAAACAAAGATCTAAAAAACATCTAATTTTTTTTGTGAATTGGATCCCTCTTGCTTATCACCACTCAATTGATGTCATGGTTCATGTAGTGCAATTTGATAATAACAACGCTTGTATTTTAAAATCACCAAAACTTGCACAGAACATATCAGAACCAAATTGCACAAGATTTCATAGTAACACATACCACAACACCTGTATTTGGTAACATTAACATAATTCATCTGAAAATTGTCATCGTAGGGATCAAGTGTAGATCATACTCTTGACGTTCGCGATTTTGTGCATTTTAGTTTGGAACAGTGATTCGTTAATATTTTGGGTAATTTTTAAAATACAGATATGTCTACCTTATATGCATCAATTAATATAATTGAAGGTAATTAAGTTATAACGAATATATACCGTTACTTCAAAAATAAAAATCACAATTAAATATTGGAGGTTTATTACGTATTATGAAAATTTCTTAAATTTATAATGTTAGTTTTATGCATATAAATTTCACCTTAATATCATTAAATTAATAATAATCAAAAAAATTAACTAACAATTTCTTAATGGTTGTGTTGATAATGAATCGAAACAGTAATATGTGGCTAGTCACCCGAAAGATTTATTTTAGTCGAAAGATTGTGAATGCGTGATTGTTGCATGTAATTATTTCTAATCTTATAATGGGAAACGTGTAGAATTATTATAATATTTTGTTTTTGATGAAAGTTGGAAAGCTAAACTTCTTTTTTAGTTGACCATTAGAATTTTTTCAATGCAACAATGAAAGAATTAATAAATTGTATGAAATGAAAACGGAATTGAGGTGGTTTAGCTTTACATCATTCTAAAATCTGATAATATTATAAACAAACTAAAAATGTCTTATCAATTGAATTCTCATTTTTCTTGTTCCTATTTTTTATTAAATTTTACATTTCATTTCAAAAATATATAATATATTTTACTATTGTTCAATTTACATTCTCTTAATTTTCTAATCATTAAAAATAATATTCTCAATTTTTAAATGTAGTAGATCTGTAACAACTTACTTGATACTCAAGTTTTATTTCTTTTCTGAATGAAAACCAAGAAATTGGTACGATAATATTAGAAGATTTTTTAAATTTACATAAACCTATGCAACAATACCAATTGACGTTTTATTTTAATGAATTTCTCTAATTAAATATTATATATTTACCGAAATAAAGAATTTTATCGAATTTAAAATCTTTTGTCCAATTAAGTAAGTATTTTAATAAGAAATAGTTCATTCTTTTATTAAAACCGTAAAATTTATGTGTACATTTTTAAAATTATTTTAATTGTGCATGTAAGCTAATTAATTGTTTACTGAAATAAGGATGTAATACATTATTGTCTTTGTTGAGTTGTAATAAGTAGTTATGCATCAAGAGGAAAATGGAACATTTGGCTTTTACGATAAGTTATTTGCAGACTCTGGGTAGACAAGATGGAGTTAAACAAGATTGGCTTATCGAGGATATTATTGGCAATTGGTGGAGACCGAATTTTGAACCACCACAATATCCATACATTCCACCCCATATCACCAAACCAAAGGAGCACAAGAGGTTATTCCTTGTACAATTGCAGGAGAAGGGTACTGTAATAATTTGTTAGATTAATTTATATTTTGTGCAAAAAGAAGACTGTATATTAATTATTAATGTTACATTTAACCATAAGAAAAGAAAGTACATAATATATCGTTGGTGAATTTTCTTTCTTTATGGAATTTTAAGAAATGTAATTTTCATAAAATCAACGATTTTTATTTCATTTAATGCATGTTCTTAAGTAAATTTTTTTAATTTTGTATGTATATTATCATATTACACATTTTATATACATCTTATGATATACCATACTATCGAAAGTTATTCTTAAATTATTTTTTTTATATTGAAAATCCCATACAAATAGGCAAGAAATAATGCTCTTTTAGCATTGTTTAATTTCAAAATATTCTGAGTAAAAATTGTATACTCAAGTGTAAGAAGCCCTTATGTAATTCATATAATTATTTATTACGAAAAAGAAATTTTTATTTATAATTTTACAAAGCTTGGTCTGGAAATCCATAGTTGATAGGTTTACAAGAAATAGAGTTTATGCAAGAAATTGTTGCACATCTCAATAATTATTGTTAATCATTACTAGGCCACTCAAAGGAGTGTCGATAGTCTCGACTCCTCTATTGTAATTATGTATTTATTGTAGGATAATTTTCCAGAATAGTATTTAAAGTATACTTACGATTGGTGAAGAAATTTTTTATTTATTGCTCTTTAGAATAGTGGAAATGCTGTAAATTATTTTTGTCTCAACATAATATTTTATATTACGAATTCTCTCATTTCTATATTTATAAAATAATTATTTCATTATTATTATAATATATAAAATGATTATTATTGATGGAAGAATTTCTAAATTCATAGATATTTTCAAATGGTGCTTTGTAAACTTAATAATTAAATTTTTTTTTCTAAATATTGAATTCATGCATGGACAACATTATCTATATTCTCAGTATTCACACATCAGACACCAACATTACAAACTCAGATTTTTTACAATATTTAAAGTAATAAATTTTTAAATCTCATTGCGATATATTTCACAAATATTATGTACGAAAAAAAATGTTACCCGTCTGTATTATGAGAATTTTGTTTTATGTACATTTAAGAGGTATATTATGTGTTATAAATTTTTTTAAATGTTTTGCCATTGTTAGTGGCCTATAGCATAAGACACATTTTCAAAATAATGAATCTTAATTTGTTTGATTTCATTTTTTTATCATTCTATACTGTTCATTTTTTCAACATAACTTTTTTTTTCGTCTTTTAGTTTTGTGTAAAATACATAACTATCAAAATTATGAATTTTAGATAGAAATTATTCAAAATTGATAACCTATATAAAGTTTGTAAAATTGAATGTAAAATTATTTTTCCTAAATGTTGGCTCAAACTTGATTTCAAATGCCATTTGAATGTACTAATTCCATGTTCTATGTTTTTACAGCGTTCTTTGCCGTTCCAAAGAATTACAAATTAGTGGCAGCACCTTTGTTTGAACTATACGACAACTCCCAAGGATATGGTCCCATCATTTCGTCCTTACCTCAAGCACTGTGCAGGTAATTTTTTTAAATATGTCGGCGAATATAGTATTCTTGAATTATAATATTTTACAGATTTCAATTTATCTACATGTGAGGACTACCGAAGAAAGACTAATCTACCTACTTAAACGTGGACAGAATTTTTGACATCGCATTCGAAATTCTTAAAGATAGGTATTCCCTATATTTTTTCGAAATTAATTTTTTTTTATTTAATTGAATTTTGTTTGCTGAATTAATTTTAAATTTAGTTTGTAGTGTAAAATAATAAAAACAGAATTTTCATAAACAATAAATTATTTTTATTGTATGTTTGTTAGTTTTCATTTTGTAATGAACCCTTCAATTAATTGGAAAAATTTGTTAATAAAATCATTTGTACATTACATACATTGTCATATTGAATTTTAATTCTGTAGGTGGACGAAATATCTGTAATAGTTAAAAATTTGGTAGTTTAAAGCTGCAAATGAAAGTATAATTCATGTACTTTTGGCTTATGTCAAAGGTAAAAGTAGGTTTTTTTCAATCGATTCAACGATGAGAAGTTGCTAAGGTTTACTTCTCTCTTTTGTAGTTTAGCACTGCAAATGAATTATAGTTGTAATTTGCAATGCGTTGGCAATAAAGCATGTTGTACCGTAAGTGTAAAATGTAAATTGTACATTATTTTACAGAAAATTAAACAATGTATGTTTATAAAATTATTTGTACATAGGCTGTGAAGATTTTATTTTGAATTTTTATAACATAATTAATTGCATTCTGGCATAATATGGGTTAGTCCCATGTCAAGTAGTTAACTTTTCTGATATGAATATCAAAATGTTTGTAATTATTTTTACAGATTCTATGTAGAGAAAAATATAATATAGAAAAATTTCAAAAATTTGATTGACTTTAAAAAATGTCAATTTTTAATTTATTCTGTCCTGCTTGACGTGGAATGACGCATATAATGTCAATTGGTGTTTCTTGTTCTGATCATTATTTTGCATATTTAATCAAGTTTATATATCATTCACTAGATTAAATAACTTTTTTTTTATACAGACAAATCAGATGCAAGTAATTTAGAAATCTTTAATTGAATATTACACTTTCTCGAGTCAAAGAGTTCAAACTTTATAAGTTTGAGAATAGTTTTGTTTTCTACATGAATCAAAATTATGTTTAAGATACTTAGAATTCACATTCATATAATATTATGTACCTCTATCTCTATGTAAGTGTAAAAAAATAATTTTTGTAATTAAATATTAAGAACACGATTTTTTATTTTTAAAAACTTCTTGCGTCTAGTGTTTGTGAGATGAAATGTGGCCGGTTGCATTTTACATTTAAGTTATTGTGTTCATTTTTATACAATGCTACGAGACAGGATGTGCTTACTACAAAAACCACAACACATTGCTAAATCTACAATAGAATAGACACAATACTGAAAACATTGCCTATGTGTTATGGTTTCTTTCCCACAACCGAGAGATTTTTCTAGATTTAAGTTACTTATGATTATGATAATCATGACCAGTGACTAATATTCTCTGCCAGAATAGCTGTAAACAAGTGCCAATTCAAAAAGTATAGACCAGTGATCTAATGGAATATTGTGGAATTTAAAAGCATTTCAACTGTTTGGCACATTTTAAACGAGGTTTTCTTTTAATTCATTAAGGGGCGATCCCACCAGACAGAAATGAAACAAGTTTAAGCCAAATATGGCGAATTTAGCATGTTACCAAGGTAATTAAACAAGGTTAGATTCAACTCAATTTGTTTTTGTCTGGTGGGGTAGTTTATTTATTATTTACTCCAATTGAATTGGTTGAATTTTAATAAATGGTAGTAGATGGCTGTAGAGCAACGGTTCCCAAACTTATTTATGTCACGCCCCCCTTCCACCAAAAAAAAATTATCAGCGCCCCCCTTCAAAAAACAGAACTTTTTTCCCACCAAAAAATGTTTTTCCTATATTTCAAAACAACAAAAACCACAAAAGTCTAAATAACTTAGGTTATTTCGATGTGAAGGATGAGTTTGCATGGATTTTACAAGGTTTCCAATTCTTGACTTAATATTAGAAATTGTACAGCGTAAAATTAATGTTATATTGGGATTTTTTATGTAACTGTTATTAATTAACACGTATTATTAGTACCTTTCTCAAATAGCGGCAAACTCAGACTGCTAATACAATCATAAAAAAATTATTAGCAGGGTTGCTATTGTTTCGTCAGCACCATAAAAATGCTTTCACTTATGTACATAATGTACTTAATACAGCTGACATAATTTACTTTGTAGAATAACTTGAAAAATGTTATTTTACAATAGAAGTATTGAGTTCCAACCGTGTTGAAGCTACAGTTGGGTATCAAAATCACATAAATTTTTCAAAAAGAAATTTTTTTCAACCACAGGTGGTCCGCGCCCCCTTTGCAGGTCTCTGCGCCCCCCCACTTTGAAAACTACTGCTGTAACTGCTAACTGCAGGCTTGGTGAGTGTGCGACCTGAGCATTTGTGCAATCTGATTGGGAAAACCTCGTCCACACTATAATTTTTGCAGTAGTTCTCCAACTCCATCAAGCTTAGAAAGACGCGGAAAATATATGCCAACTAATTTGATAAAAATTTGAATGAACCAATGAAGTCGAGTTATTTCTCAAGTATATTCTTACCCTAAAGTCGGTTCTAATGTTGGTGGTTAGTAAGCTGGGTTATCCTGAAAAGAATCTTAAAGGATAAAATTGATAGAAATGCACGATAACAGTAACATTAAAATTAATCTAATTTTCACAAGAAAAGTTTCTAAAGAATATTTATTTTATAAATAAAGCGCCCGCATGCTGTGCACGCAACACATTCATGCACAGAAGGCATAAGTAAAATATACTTGCACCTCGGTGACGAATTCAGGATAAGTTATTATCCCCTTAAATCCTATAGTGCTACCTTTATCTTCTGCATATGTAGGCTGAAAAAGATTAGTAGGTCCTTTATCTCACGGCAAAGACTTACCACAAGACTACAACTACACAAACTTAAATTCTAAACTGCAATTTTGGGAGCCTTTTCTGGGGAAATCTGTGAAAATTAAGAGATTTTTAATTTTGCAAGTGATTCGAGTTTTACTTAAAATTAGGCGAAAGTTGTAGATGTATTTAGGAAGGCGATAATACTTACACATGCATTTTTATTTACTTACCCTGTTTGAACGTCATATTATTTGCAAGACTCGTCTTTATAATAGACAGTGCCGCGTTAAGGCATGTGAGTACCCTAGGCAGATTCTTTTTTGCCGCCCCCTTAAAATTTGAACTTATAACAAAATAATATTTATGTTATTAGCAAAATAACAAATTTATTTACTTAAACAGTAGACAGTTTTTGTTCTTCGTTTATTTTTATACTTTACTTTCCTGCACTTAAAAATTGTTTGTTTTCTACATAATGTAATATAATTTTTAAATAATTACAATTTACAATCAAGTTTCTATTTGTTACATGTTTTATTAGAATGAATTAGTATTTTTGCCGCCCCTTAAAAGACTGCCGCCCTAGGCAGCTGCCTTTCTTGCCTAATGGATAAATCGGCCCTGAAAATAAAGGGTTACATAAACTGCGATATTATATCTTTGATAAAATAGTGTGACCAAATAAAGTATAGATTAAAGAATATCTCCTGTAGTAGTAAATAACTACTGTGTATTCTTTCTTCAATGAAATAAAGCACGGATCTTAATGCCCATCCCGAAATTAAGCCCTTGCAGTTTTTGGTTATAATTTCAGATCAACTATAAATTAGGGTATCCATACGTCAGGGAATTTATAATTTATAGGTGAAAGTCAGGACAATCAAGACGTGGGACCATGAAATTTTTTTTAATTTGGGACCACATCTCTATGATTGGGACAACAGGCGGCCAGTAGTATAAAGTACGTTTTTTGAAATAAATCTTGAAAATTTCAATTAATTAATAATTTATAAACTTCATAATACTGTAGGCGTTCTTAAGTATATAGGGATGGTACATGTCGGATGAAAAATATTGAGTTTTTAATTTGAATATCATCCAACTGATATGCGTAATTTTTATTAATTAAAGTGTTTTCAATAAGGAGCCGGGTTTGTGAGTTGGGACCTTATCAAATTTATCAAAAAAATATAAGAGATTACATTTAAACTTATTTATTCTATTAGAATACTAAACTATTAAGAATGTCTCAAATAAGCGATAGCTTTCAGGTACGTCTTAAGTCCAGTCGACTAAATCTACCCACTGTGTTTTTAACTTATTGAACATTCTGTGAAAACTGAGAACACATAAAAAGTGAAAATACAGAATTAATATTTGCAGCAAAGGTAAAGGGCATTCCAAAAACGTTTTCACTAAAAATTGCCTTCCAAGACCTCAGCTGTGAAGTCAATAGTAGGAAAGATCAATTGTTGATGGGGTCAGTTGTCTTAGAGGCCATTCAATTTCCCTCTTAATTTCATCAGTTGGCAGTCAATTATTTACAGAGCACACTTCTAGAAAAAATTTCTGATTGTTCTTCTGACAAAAAATCATATTTTGTCTCACTTCACTCTACCTTTTTCTGTATAGTATAGTATGGGTTATATACATTCGTTATGTTTACTCAAATTTCTTTATTGACAAATTGCATTTTTCATCAATGTTTCTATAATTATTATTATCAAATTCTGTTTATTTTTAATGTCCATATAATCAAGTTTCTTCAGAAAAATTTAATTGTAAAATTTTTTGAACTGGGAGTACAAATATGCAAAACTCAAGTGTATTTTGCTTTTCCTATAAAATATTTTAGAATTTTAGTTATAATAAAATAAATACTATTCATTTTTGAGTTTAAAAACAAAAGTTAGATGATGCTGATATCCCCTTAATGCACACATTAATTTCAAATTTTCTGTCAAAAAAGTGAAAATTTAGAATTTCAATACAAATATTAGTAACCACTCGTGTCAAACGAGAATTTGCCGAGTAAATGTAGAAGTCGCCCGTAACACAGACGGGTGTTTGTAAAATTGCCAGTAAGTTGTGCCTGTGTATGTCATCGGTTAATTGATTAAGTTCGTAAATAAAAGAAAAAGCTACATAAAAATAATTAGTCATAAAGAAAAGTACCTTCTATTTTAAAAAAAATGGAACAGAAATTTTGAAACACTGAAATTGGTTTACATTTGATAATATACAAATATTTTTAACTTAGAAAATTATGATTACTTAAAAAATCCTTGGCCATTGCCAAACGTTGATCACTAAATTACACCATTCATTCACACATTTATGCATTTTAATTGTGAACTTCTCATTCATTCAATAATTATTAATATTTTGACTTGAACGTTTTTATCGACGAGCTCTGCCTCTACCCCTACCACGAGGGCCACCACGACCACCTCTACCACGACCTCTGCCTCGTGCATTACCACGAGCCGAATCCTTCTTCTTAGCTTTGGCTTTAGGTGTATCATCAATTAATAAAGTTTCTAACGGTAAACTGTCAGGTAAGATGTAATACCTAATATTATTTCCTCTAACGGTTAACGTATCCAAGTTAACAGGAGTTCGGTTTTTAGGTGTAACTTTTACAGATTTTAAGTGAGTATTCATAGCAACATCCACACCCGTTATTGTACCGTGTACGGTCGTTCCATTTTTTAACTCCATTGTTACCGTTTCGTGACTTAATTTCATTAAAAATCTGTAACAAACAATTTCTAGGTTAAAGTTCTCCATCACTCAAAGATTTAAAAAGTGTTCGAGTATTTACCTGACGAGTTTCATCTTGAATTATTAAGTGGTGTACTGTAGTGAAATGGTAATAATATAAATTAATTTGATATTAATCAAATTATTTACAACCGGCAAAATCAAATCGTATAACTTACGTTAACCGGATTCAGCGTGGGCATCCGTGCTGCCATCTGTACGTAGTACTTCTAAATACAAAAAATTGGAAGAATAATGAAGAAAACATTTTTTTTCTGCTATTTAAAAAATCCCAAAATGTTTTGAAAGTATTCTTTTTAATTTTTGAAAGGACTTCTGAGAAAAACAAGGTGGAACTCGCTTTTGCGACAGTTCTTAGGCTTCTATACATCTACTTTTTCGGTAGGTTAAATTATTTGGGCTTTATTTTATTCCAATTTTTAATGCGTTAATCTTTTAATTAGGTAGATTTTTTTACTATATAAGGAAAACGCTAACATTTTAATATTTTTTCTTTATTTCGACCTTTATAGGTAAATATTTGCAATTTACAAACCACAAATAAAACACAATTCATAATGAAATATTAAAATACCCGAAACACGTACCGAATACCGTATTAGAAACACGTAAAATACCTACTCTAAAAATACAAAATAAGAATATCGGATTAAAAAATATATATGTAAATAATCTGAATAATTAATACCAATCTAAAAATATTCTATATGAAGTAAAATTGTTTTAAGAACGTGCGTTCTGATTGGTTTTGAATTATGCGGACAGACGGACAGACGGACAGACGGACAGACGGACACGGAGCTAGATCATAAGGCTTCTTCCTATACGTTGTATAGAAGCCTAAAATACGCTCTATGGTGGGCAAATGTGAAATAATATTTCACTTTGTGAGATGATCAACGACTCAACAACTTACTATTAAATTATTAGGAAGTCAGGCAGTCTTCGATCGCCTTGATCTCATAGTAAGTGAATACAGTGGAACTCGATTAATGTGCAATTCGATTGGTGTGGAACTGAATTGGTGTGCACTTCGCTAACCCGTTAATGTTTGGATACAGTGAAACTCAATTAGTGGACAAGTCGAATAAAGCGCAATTTAATTAAGTGTGCACCATGATACAATGAAGAATTATTATATGTCCCAGAACTCAACGTTATCCCTTGGAGGGCTGGTAAGCCAGCTCATGACTGACCAGAAAATCAAAAATGACCTTAGTAAAATATCGTTTTAATTTTTTTTATTATTATAATTTATTATATTACTAGCAGAAAGCCCGTCCCCGGACGGGCATCTAGACCCGATTGGTTGGAAACTCGATTGATGTGCAACTCGTCTCAGGGGGAGTACCGGCGCCGGCGGTGGTTTAATATATTTTTCGGTTGGTAAAAAAAGTCGACCAATCAAAGAGCTTCTAGATTACCAAAAAATGACACGCTGGAGCAGGAGCAGGAGCAGCAGCGTACTGGGATTTTATATATTAAGATAATTATTTAAATTATTTTTTTTATTTGTTTTTTTTTCTTAGTTTTAAATAAATACCTGTGACCTAAACGTGCGTGAACCTGGCTCCCCTTTTATCAAAAAATTAACTTTTTTTTGTTGTTCTCGATTGTTCTTCATTTGTTCTCAAGTGTTCTGATATTTTTTTTTTGATTTTACAAAAGAATATAAAAAAAATCGCAAAAAACTTTTTTTTTCTGCCAGCTCCCCCTTTTTCAAAATTAAAATTTTTTTTGATTGTTCTCGATTGTTCTTGATTTGTTCTCAATTGTTCTGTAAAAATAAAATTTTTAAATCTAATAACAACAGCGGAAATCGCAAAACAAGATTTCCCGCCAGCTCCCCTTTTTTCGAAATTAAATTTTTTTTTTATTGTTCTCGATTGTTCTCAATTTGTTCCCAATTGTTCTGTAAAAATAAAATTTCTAAATGTAATACTAACTACGAAAATCGCGAAATGAAATTTAGGCTCGATCTCATTTTTTGTTAATTACAATTTTCTTTGCAGTATGCAGGACCGTCTTATATAAGACTATTACTATTACTAGGGCTGGGAAGTTATTCGAATATTCAAATTTCCAGTAGTACTGGCTGCAACTTGCAAGATTTTTTTTGCATTTTACTAATTTCTATTGGTCAAATGTAAACTTTAGTGTACTCTCTATCTTAGGCTGATAATATACAGAGTACACTAAGTTTATATTTAACCAATAGGAATCATTAAAAATAAAAACTTGAAAGTTGGTTTTTTATTCGTCATTGGTTCTAAAGACCAATAATTACAAAATAAAATAATTACAAAAAATTATAGTGGACCTGCTGGGACAACATTTTTTTGTTAATTTAACGAAATCCTTTTTACTGTGTACATATCCAGAGTCCAGATTACTACAAATATAATAGGCTACAGATACAGACTCCTATCATGATAAAGTGCAGTAATTTATAACTAATTTAATTAGGTACATTTTTCAGGTAATTCTTCTTTTTTTTAATATAAAAACGAATAAATAATACTAAAGCTATACATTTAATTGATACACTTGAATTTTGCTCATTTTAAAAATGTTGTTCAATTAATGTTTTAAAATTTCAATTTTTTACGATTTTCGGTAAAATTTAATACCATATTTGTCAGGAAAATGTCTCACTTTACTCGGAGCTTTAAAATACTCGGCACAGAGTGCCTCATATTTCAAATTGCTCCTCGTCAGTAATGTATCATTTTCCTGACTTTTAGGTAAATAACTATTATATGGTATACCGACGAATATAGAAACCACAGGGAAATATGGTAATTGGGATTGGTATTCCAACGAAACGTCAGTTGAATTCAATACGGCGCGCGGCGGGTTCTTTGAACGACATTTCTTTGTTTAATTGAAGCACAATGTATTTACGGCGTTGTGTTTTGTCAAAGTGTTGCGTTCAACATAATGGCGGCTTGTTTAATTGAAACATAATATATTTTTAATTTTGTATTTTGTCAAAGTAAGTAAGTCACAATATAAATGGTATATTATAAGAACCATTAGTACGGTGTTTTTCGTTGGAATCTTGTTGTATAAAACCTCATTTTATGGAAACCTCTTGATAATAGGAGAGAGTATCGCAATACTTTAACCGTAATATGTGGAAATCGCATTATAAAAACACTGCAAAATAGGAGAGATTACAACTGTCGTATGACAACATTTGCTGTTGAACCGCAAATTATATTAAGCAAAAGTATTTCAAACAGTACTATGCGCAAGTATAGTTGTAAAACATTATTAGCATCAAAACACATAGAATACAAAACTTAAATTTGTTAAACGACTTAAAAATATGAGACATGAGAATTTTCTAATCATTGGATATTCACGGATAAGCCAACGTTTAACATTTTTGGCTTATACACAGTAAAAAGTATTTCGTTAAATTAACAAAAAATGTTGTCCCAGCAGGTCCACTACAATTTTTTGTTATATTAGCAAATTTATTACGCAGAATAACAACTTTTATGATTCAAATTATTATATTTTGTAAGTATTTATGTTACTATAATAATAAAATTTGTTAATATTACAAAAAATTGTAGTGGACCTGCTGGGACAACATTTTTTGTTAATTTAACGAAATACTTTTTACTGTGTAGGAAGAATCCTCAAGTGCTGTAACTCGAGGATCAGGACAAGCTATGCTAGGTTAAAAAAGCATTAAAATTAAGCAAACACCTGTTTTTTTAAGTGCTATGAGCAACTGTTTTTGAGAAAATAGCGTTAGATAAGAGTGAGGAAAACTTGTGTCCTATTGTAAAACACAAATAAGCGAATGAGTTATGGTTCGGGGATACCCGAGTGCGTTTGGTGTACGAAATTTGCACATTATCATCAGTAGAATTATAGAGCAAACAATGTTTAGAAATATTTGGCAAGAAAAATCTCCAGCTAGTTTTGAAAAAATTGGGGTTTTAAAAAATTAAAATTTTTATTCGGGATAATAATGCCAAGCTTAGAATACAGAGTTGTGGATCTTATATTATAATATAATAACATTATACATCACAACATATTATGGAAAAAACTCTCCCAAGTCTATATATTGATCCTATTCGTATAGAACATTTACGAAATTATCTTGAGTGTAATGTATGTGAAAAATAATGAATAGAAATGATTAAAAACTGCGCTTCAGTATAACGACTCAATATTTCGGTCTTCGTCGGTAACACAAATTTTAATCATAACCGATGTTAACGCAATCTTTTTATATTGAAACAAAAATTTTGTAAAAAAAACAGTACTACTTTAAAGTAAGAAAATATTGTGAGAGGAGTATCTATCTGCACGATAGATCTTGACGATCGAAATTCTACTTACATTTACATAAATGAAGTACATACTTTTTGTATAGGTTTCACCACGGCAAATCTCGGATTTATCTTTAAAACTAGCTTTACGTTTGTCTAACTGAAAACTGTAATAACATAATAAAAAACAAATAAAACAATAATAACATACTGGATCAATGGCAAATATTGTTACATTTTTTTTAAAACACTCAGAAAATTGTTCTCTTTCCAATTGTATATAGGATAAAGTTGAATTCGGTGGCGCTGCCAGCTTGAGATCAAGCTAGCAAAACTACCATTGGTAATTAATAAACGGAGCATTGGAAAAATATTTCATAAATACCATAATTTGTTGCTATTTTGTTGCTCTTGAATATTAAAAATCCCGTGGTATGAACATCAACCCTTACTCTAAAACCACCCCCAATACCATCCGAGCACCAGAGAGAACAGGTAACTCGTATGATTCTTTCAAGTTTCAACGGGCGATTTCTGCTCTAAAAACCCACCCCATGCCTCTTCGCTCATAAGCTTCGCGATTTTTACGTACAACCCCTTCTCATATTTGTTTCATATGGATTCGATATTAACAGACCTTTTCGAAATTTTTTTCCAACGTGATTTATGTTTGAATATCCCTCCCCGAATTTGTTGCTCTACGAATTTGACATCAATAAACTTCCCGAATTTGTGGCTACGCGATATCGATCTAAACACCCCTCACCGAACTTGTTGCTTCATGAATTTGACATGAATAAATCTTCCCGAATTTGGTACTACGCGATATCGACCTGAACACC
Organism: Cantharis rufa; assembly: GCA_947369205.1. Classification (NCBI taxonomy): domain Eukaryota; kingdom Metazoa; phylum Arthropoda; class Insecta; order Coleoptera; family Cantharidae; genus Cantharis; species Cantharis rufa. The sequence goes on from OX376303.1 coordinate 38,222,570, forward strand.
CGTCGTCAAATTTGTTGCTACGTGATTTCGACATTAACAATTCTTTCTCAATTTGTTGCTACGCGATATCAACCTATGGATCGACCTATCGATCGATAGGGGTGTTCAGGTCGATATTGCGTAGCAACAAAATCGGAGAAATTTATTCGTATCAAATTCGTGGAGCATTTTGAACAGTTTCTAAAAATTCTAAATTTGAAATTGCGAAACTATTCGTATATGTACATATATCATATAATTAAATGTTGAAACGGAGATTATATAATAGACGGTTTTTGAACATCTAATTAAGCTTAATTGATTTTATTCACAATCAGTTAGTAATCGATCCATTACTAAATTTAATTGCGTTCGGAAATAATTTATTATTTACTTACACTTTCTAACCGCCAAAAAGGTATTTTTATTCACAATCAGTTAGTAATCGATCTAGTCCTGAATTTTAGTAAGTTGAAAAACAAAACAGATTATTTATAATACTTTCACCTGCAAACCAATCGGAAAATTATTTTTTTTACATTTCAACCTATGCGGTTTAGTCAACTATCTTAGCGCTCGATTGTAATAAGGAATTTTCCACCTCGGTACTTAATATTATATTACAATTAAATGTAAAAATAAATTTTCACAAAGTATTCTAAAAATAAATGTTAAATAAATTTTATATTTTAGCACAATTTAAACATAAAAATAATATTAAAATAAATATGTATTAAGATGTAATTTTCTAAATTAGAATAGAAAATAAAAATTAGAATGAGATATCATAACTATGTTTCGAACTTCGAATTTTCATCAGGCAAACCTGGAGTAATTTATAACAATACTAGCCCGAATAGTATTAAAGTTCAATGAGTTATTGAAAAGTCTAATTGAGTTAGCATTTTCTAAAAGTAAAATTCTATCTACTTGATGCCAAAATCAGTTAATAAAAGAATGAAGCAGTAAGTTTATCAATTATTAATTTTTCTAACATGTAAAAATTTAAACTTAATAATTTCTAGTTATAATCTAATTAATTTTTAATCTAATTCTATCTACTTTTTATGTGTTTTAATTTACCGATATCTTCCAATGTAAGGTAAAGGCACCAAGTGTTCGTTACCTTAAGGTCTAACGCTGTAGAAACTCGCTTGGGAAAAATAGTATTGGTTGACATAAGCTTTTAATTTTTTATTTCGTTGCAGTTCAAATGTTAAGAGACTTTAAAGTTACATTGTTTCTATACTAAATACAATTTAAATAATTTTAATTAGTATTTTAATTAAATAGGAACAAGTAACCAGTGTTCGTCATGGCAGAAATGCTTTAAACCCCGTGATCGTCAGTATGTAGCACCAGAGTTCGTCAGAGTCGCTCTAAGAAAAAAAAATGAATAACGAATTAAAAAAATATCGTCAATTCTGCCGCAATACCTCCAATCATCCGTACACCAAATTTTGTGGAAACATATCCGGAGATTTGTTTGGTGTATACTATATTGGTGGTCACTTAAGAAGTGGCCAATTGGGCCGAAGGCTTTTTCCACTCAGTTTCTAATGCTAAAGTACAGTTTATCACCAACACACACCACAAAAATTTTTGTTTTAAAGAAGAGTTATTTAAAAATAAAGAATAAATAAACAAGAAAAGATACACCTTATTAATTTAAAATTACCATTTTTAAAAAGCACACAAATTTTCAATCGTTCAAAAATAATTATTAAATTGTGAACTGTCAAAAATGACTTAGAATACGTACAATAAACGTGAAATGAATGTCACGTCATATGACAAGCCATCTAATAAATTTTCACAGAAAAATAGATAAAGTAAGATTTCAGTTAATATTTTCTGTAATTTTCTTGCTTTTACATTTGGCGCAATTGTTTCTTCACCAATGCTTGCGTTTTAAAAACTCTATCAGTACACAAAATTTTATCACAATCGGTTCAACATTACCGGAGATACGAAGACATTTTCATTTTTTAAATTTATTTTATTGTGGTAGCCCTGGTAAAGATTTTTCTGCCAAAACCTTATTTTCACCACTAGAGCCCACCAGACATACGTCCAAAAAGTTTGACTGCCATCGACGCGGAAATGCCGAAAAATATCGAGGGACAAGGACTTTTCTCAAGTTTTCGCAAAAAAAAGTAATCTTTTCTTTTAATGTTGAATTCTTGATTTTTATCCAACGGTTCTATATGCTGTCAAGTTCTGTGGGGCCAATGTTCTTACATACAAAATTTGGTTGACATTCCTTCAATACTTCATGAGTTATTTGCTCTGGAAGTTTAAACTTTGGCAGCTTGTAATTTTTGACAGATGACAGATAGAAATTTAATTTCACCTATTCTGGATAAAGCTTTTCAAGGTGTTTAAAATAAACTATCCCAAGACAAAATCGTTTTAAAAATTTTGTGTTATTTTCTTGTAGTGGTACTCCTGATTGACAGATCGCGACAAAAACGTAATTTTCACCTTTCTACCATAAACCCTACTACTATACCAAATTTGGTCGTGATTGGTTGGAATAAATCGAGAAACAAAATTTGACGACCGACAGACCGACACAGAAACACAGTTCTTTTATTTTTTGCATATCTTAACGCTTCTGAACATGCTGATCTCGAAAATGTAAAAAAAAATTTGAAATTTTTTTTCGATTACTTACCTCAAAAAAAATTTTTTTTTTTGATTGGAGGCAAAAATATCTATTACCTAATGAAAAAACTTTAATAGCTAGTCATTAAAAATACAGAATAACATAAAAATAAATTATTTTTTTTAGGCAGCACAGGAAGCGCAGTAAATTTTTTTTTTTATTGGATACAATTATTGTACGTTTATTGTGCATCGATTGCTTGCACTTCATGCAACAAATCATATTTTCAATAGTGTTTTCCTGGCAAATAACACAATGCCAGTCGCTATCATCTTTTTGTGTTTTTTTAGTTTCTTTTGTTTTCTTGGCTTTCTTCTCGTTTTGTTGCTCTGATCTTCTGCGTTTTTTCTCTTCTTGTTCATTTTGTTTCTGGATTTTCTCTTCTTCTTTTTTCTTGTAGTATTCTTTCCATTTTTCACATGTGACTACTGAGGAAATTCTCTCTACTACTTTTTTTGATATTTTTGGTGAAATTTCCGGCCAGAATAAAAGATTTTTAAATGGCGTTGAAACCCCTTCTGGAATATTTTGCTGCTGATTTGATGATGTTGGTTTGGGTGACTGTGGAGGTGTCACTTGTGCTTTTTCAATGTCGATTTCTTTTGACTCGTGGTTTTCTTTTTGTGCATTAACTAAATATTGCTTGAACAATACCCTATTCGGTTTTTTGTTTTCTTTATCACCATCTTAATATTCTTTTAAAGTTTCATTATTCTCATTATGGCCATTTTCTTCATGTAACCGTTCTCCTGGTGCATCCTCTGAATGTTCTTTCAAAACCTCACTGATTTCATTTTTGTCTTCTTCCTTATCTATGGCTGTCGTCTTAGTATATCCTCTGAATATACTTTCAAAGTTTCATTCTTCTCATTTTGATCTTCTTCATTTGGGCTTTCTTTGTCAGCATTGTTTAAACATTCATGTAAAGGTAAAAATTCTTGCATACTTGCAATTGTAAATTTCAAAATTTAAAAAATAAAACTCAATTAAGGAAGAGCGATAGACACATACATACTATAGTATGTTGAAATTTTTAAATTCATGTATAGTATCGTTGTTTTCATTTACTTTATTCCCCATACCATTATTCGCATTTTCATACATCTATAAATCTTGATCATTTTCCACATGTTCCAAACCACCGTCATCACCGATTTAAAATTTTAAAACATCTTTATTTCTCAAGATACCATCGAGAAAAAAGTCATCAACTACAGTAAACCTCTCATTTTGAGGAATATTCTCAAATTCAGCGTCAATTTCATCTGCATAACAATAGAAATTCAGTTATAGTCATGTCTATGCACGAGTATTCGTCATAGTTTTCAAAGTTTAAAATAAAACAAAAATGTATGACGGTTACTGGTCCCACAGTATTATAATGTAAAAGGAATAGATTCAGCCGGTTACAGCTTTATATTGTCGAATAGTAAAGCTAAAAAACAAATAATATGGCATTGGTGAAATAAACCAGTTATCGTCAGCTATAACGAATATTGGCTTAGTACTATTTCTGATGCACGAGTGTTCGTCACCCCCTAAATGTAGATAAAATTAGGTTATAAGCTTATTTTTTTTAGCTTTACATCATAATTTAAGATGCTATAAGCTAGCTATATAATGGTAAATACTATATACCCTACAGAAACTTCTTTTATATACCTAAGAAAAATGTAGTTATCTTAACTATAAGCTAACGAACTGTTAAAAACGGCGATGATCACTGCAGCACTTACTGTAAACTGTTATTACCCTGGAATCATGATACAATAAATTTAAAGATATGATACTACGCAGGTTGGGCGCCATATTGAATTTCTTGTGACGTCACTTGGTAAGTAATCGCCGCGCGCCGACAGTTTGTTTTTGTTATTTTCATTTGAATGTTAAACCTGTGGTTAAACGTCAATTTATTGGTGTTTGGTTAAATTTTTTAAATTTTGTTTTAGAATTTAAATTTTTAAATCTGGTTAATTACCAGATTTAATTAAAAATTAATTATTTTTAAATCAGTAATAAACTATTATATTAATAAATTACGTCATTATTCTGTTTCTCAATAACAAACTATTCTTAAAAATCGGAACATTTCATATTCCCGAAAGATTGAGTTTGTGATTTTATTTCGTTCTTTTAACGTTCTTAATTATTTAAATATTTAATAAGAATAGCTAATAATACTAATAATTGATATTTTTGGTAAATTAAAATTTGTAAATATTTGGTAAAATTTCAATTTATGTAAATACTTGTTTAAAATTATATTTTAGTTATTTTTCATAATTACTTTTTTAGAATAAATATTCGACTTGATCGTTAATTTATTTATTTATTTATTTAATACACGGATAAACCAATTTGTAAATTCTCGAAATTGAGAAACAAAAATACAAATATAGAGGATATCACTTTATTTCAGACATCCAAATTCCACATAACATAATGCTAATTACAACTTTTTTATTTAGGATAAATATATACGATTTTATATTCTCACAATCAGTGCTGTGATGTACTTTTAAAATATAACATAACGTAAATACTCTTGAGCTTGTTCTCTTTCTAACTTATAACATCTCTGTATAGCGTTGTCCTTATTTCTAATATTCTATTTGAAAAATATGGGCGTGAACTTACCAAGTGACGTCATGCGTCAAACCGGACGAAAATGAGACTCGACAATATCATATCTTATAATTTGTTGTATCATGCCCTGGAATGAAGTTGGGTTAGAGAGTATATAATACCAACTCAATATCGATAAATATAACTAGAATGTTATTTTGTCCAGCTTAACAATTTTCGTGATCCCAAACCTTAATATTTGCTTATAAATCAAACTAGTGACGAATACTGGTCCCATGATGGTCACTGGGTGTTTTACCTTATACATACCTGTTTTGACTTCCAATCTATTCTTCTTCTCAAAATTGTTGATTTAATCTTGAATTACACACTTAATTATCAAATATCAAATCAGACGCTCATCTGTCAAAAACTATGCTTTAATTTCGATAATTACAAATTAATTCCATCAAAAGATTCTCAAAAATTACAAGTGTGGCACATCTTTCATGTCGGCGCAAAAAGTTTTGTATTCCCCATTAGTTGATAGTTGCCGCCGCCTTAATCAACTCGCCGGAAAATTAAAATTTTACAAAAATAACAAAAACAAAATCACTAAGGATCTCTGTAGACATAAAAATTCCAAGACAATATAAACAAAAAAAATCTTTAATCGTACAAACAGTAGCGAAGATATTTAAGATGAAAATAACATCTTGGACCTAACAACGGCAATGAGGAACAATCTGTTCTAGAAGAAGTTGAAGGCTTGGCATAGCTGCCGCTGACAGATATCCGACAAAGAAATTATAGCGATTAATTTGTATAATATCAATTTGTATATTTTTTTATCCAATTCCAGAGATTGGCAATATTGCAAGTTGAGGTATCCTGAATTAATAGAACATTTGCAAACCTCTATAGTACACATTTGTGTACTACACAAAGCATTTGAACTTACACTTTTGATGTTACAAAGACGTGCAATGTTATTTTGAACTTAATTTTAATAGAAGTGACAATACAACACATTTAAAACTTACCGATACTCTTAATAATTCTTAAATACTTTCTAAATACCTACTCTAAATAATACTTCCATTACTTTTAATCATTCCTTTTTAAATACATTCTACTTTTCGATTCCTCCTTTTAGAATGTCGCACCTTTATCTTCTTATAGCAATTTCTTAATTACTAATAACTTTACTAATAAGTTTTATCTGGCAAGCAATTGAAGATCTTTGGTTTACTCAAAAGGGTCGTACTTGAGGAGTGACATGTATTGCTTTTGAACTTTTACTGCACTTCTATTCGCAACATGATCAGATAGGTCAGAACTGCTCGTTTTAATTTTTTTATTAAATTTTGGTAATTATACAGTGCAAGGTGTTACAAAATTATTATTGTTGTATTGTATTAAGGGTAATGCCCGTTGAAAAATTAATTTTAGTTTCTCAAATTACGATTCCCAAAAGTGAAAATAGGTATTTTCCGACCTAAAGAGGGGAAGGGGGAGAAGAAAAACTTTTAAAAAATAGCAGAAACATTTCCAAAACTATAAAAATGCTAGTACTTCAAAATTTTAAATCTTATCTTTAGAGATTTCCCATATCCCATATGACTGCAAAAATTAGGAATATACCCATTATACTTTTCTTTTTCGGAGTAGGTAAATATATTATGCAAGATCTAACGATATCACTTGAAAATTTGGTAGTAGTGTCTTTTATGGTGATTTAGAAATACATACATCTGCTATGTTTTGTTATCTTTTGCAAGGTATATTACTAATTTAAAACTTTTTGGGAGGAAGAGAGTCAAATACCATACTCTTCACTTCTAATAAGCAGATCGTTGTATCTGTCATTTAAATCTTCTATCTAAAAACTCTAAAAATTCAGGTGTTTCTTATAAAACCAAGGTTTTAACGTCAGCATCGTTTCAATTTCTATTTATTGTAATACGAATTATTTTTATCATTATTTACTACATCTTTTACTATTTATTTCACAACTTTTTTATTAACCTTCTTATCTGATATCTTTTCGGTTTCCAGATTTTTAATATTGTCAAACACTTTTTTTGTTTTGTTTCAAATTTCTTCATATCTTGAATTATCAATTTAGATTCGGTTTGTGTTATTATTTCAGGATATTTGTTTTTTTTAAGTCTCAGCCTAATTTCCAAATTAATACTTTTTAGCTCTTTTGCAATTCTATCTTGTGTTTATTCAACGAATCGACCAACTTTCAAATTTATTTTATTATGTAAAACTACTGTTTTTAATATTTTAAACTAAGATTCCACGTTTGCATTATTAAAACGCCCTATATTTAGAATATTAATCCATAGAGGAACAAACAAACAAACAACATTAAGAAGTAAGAACATTATTCTGTAGTTGTTTTGGAAATAAATAAATAAATAAACGGCATCAGACCTCAATAAATACGAACAAAATATTTTAGATTTGGAAGGTTACTTACCTCTTCGGATGAACGAGTATTGTCTTTAAAAATCTGATTTAATGCATTATTACAAATTTTATAGAAAAATATGAAAAACGAAGAATCTATATACTGCCTCTTACAGTTTCGTCCTTGTTATCTTCGGTGGAGTAATTGGCAAATTCATATTTTATAATATTGTAGAAAGTGCTCTGACTTTTCATATGAATTAGATGATAATTAATTTAGCGAACTTATACATTGGAGTCATATTATGCTGAACTAAGCAAAAGTATTACAATGGTTTTAAATTGAAAAGCGAGTTCCTCTAGCTTTATGCATAATCAACTATTTCATTTTTGACATCCGAAGGTTTTATTTGTGCGGGACGATTTTGTATTGATCTTTTTAACCCCTTTGGTAATTATTGAAAAATTAAAAAATTGAACAAAAAAATTTTTCGTTATATGAATTTCCACATTTCCACAAATAATATTTATTTTCACCCTAGTAATTAGAGTCAGGAGTGGTCTTTTCCGCTACCACCCGAATAAACTCGGGAGTAGTCCTGAAGCGGTTAATGAAGTGAGCACAGCAAGACTTAAATGATGATGGGAAACTGAAATCTAGAATCGTTAGAAAATTCTGTGACAAATTTATAATAAGCTTTTAAATATACAAAAAATGACATGTCATTAAATTTCTAGATGTGAAATGTTTAAAATTGGTCAGAAAACTAGTAATAGTGGCGGAATCATGTTGAGAACTAATCAGTTCTGCTATGGGAACAATTCTTCCTCCTTTATTGATTACTAAGGCATAGTAAAGACGGTCTAGGACAAAATCCCGCGGCCACAATCCCGCGGCCAAAATCCCCCCGCCAAAATCCCGCCTGACCATAATCCCGCAGAGCTAAAATCCCACCGAACCACAATCCTGCCAAGCCAAAATCCCGCTGGACCACAATCCTGCCGAACTAAAATCCCGCTGGACCACAATCCTGCCGAACCAAAATCCCGCCGCACTAAAATCCAACGATTAATCTTTTAAATATGCTTTTCCCACTGCAAACATAGATGGATGTTTGTTTTACCTTACGAAAAATGTTAAGAAGCACCTGGGTCAATTTTATCTACTCCGCCGTTATTACAACAAGCCAGATTTTGCAATCCAGGTGCGGATGATTACATCGTTGGCATTTGTAAAAATTCAAGATTTAGACGAAGCGGTAGAATTACTGTACCAAGAGTTGCCGGAAGAACTTAAGGAACTATTAGAATGGTTTGAACATTATTATTTAGGAAACCGCACACGATCCGGAAATATTCGCCGAGGGTCAGCATTTACTCCTCAAATGTGGTCCGTTTACGAAAGGGTGTTAAGTGCCACAGATAGAACAAATAATTTTGCGGAAGCAGTGCATAGGCGTTTACAAAGCGAATTAGGCATGGACCATCCCAGCGTATGGAAATTTATAAATACGCTAAAAAAAATTCAACATGGTCATGACATTTTTTATGATAAGTTGGTAGCTGGTTTTGATCCGCCAAAAAAACTTAAACGGTATCAAGACGCAGACAAAAGAATTGTAAAAATTGTAACGAAATATACTACAACGCGTAATTTTGTAGAATATTTAAAAGCAATTTCTTATAATTACGAAATGGCGCCATAAAAAAATTTTAACAATAGTAAAAGTTTAAATTATATTTTTTTAATAGTTAAGTAATCAAATTATTTTTAATTTTATTAATTTTTTTTTATTGTCCATATAAAAAATATAATGTTAATTTTGAGTTTTAACCATAATACATTTTAAGCTTGCGATAAAAATTAATATAATTTTAGTTGGTAAGTTTGGTTCGACGAGGGAGGGGGGGGGGTGGCGGCTGGAATTGTAACCGCGGGATTTTAGTGCGGCGGGATTTTTGTTTGGTTGGATTTTGGTGCGACGGGATTGTGGTCCGGCGGGATTGTAGTCTGGCGGGAATATCAGTTGGCGGGATTTTGGTTCGGCGGGATTGTGGTCTGGCGGGAATATCGGTTGGCGGGATTTTGGCGGCGGGATTCTGACGGCGGGATTGTGGTCGCGGGATTTTGTCCCATCCCGTAGTAAAGAAGCCTACGCCCTAGTTCATATTGTTTTGGTCTCACGACAAGACCCATTGCATAAAAAAGGCTTAGCAGCCTTTATGTTGATTCCCTTCTGATAAAGTTTCAGATCGTGCTCTTTGACATACTGATAGTACTGGTAATGATCTAAATATAATTTAAATATTTTTTATAATTAATTTGTTATAAGAGTTTAAACAGCATCATTCGAAGTAAAAAAAATTATTCGCTAGATTTAAAAAAATAGTTTTAATCAAACAATAAGTTTTTGGTATCGAAAAAAACAAAATGCGGAACCGCGGGCTCTCGACCAAGAACAGTTTGACCAAGAAAACCAACCAAGATAAAATACGATAATAAACGATAAAATCATCGTTCGTGATACAAACAAAATCCTTGTCTAACAGCTGTTGAAATTGTTAATAATTTTAACGAAAACCGCGAAGATATGATAAGTATTTCGATAGTGAAACGTCGACTAAATTCAGGTGGACTATTTGGTAGACGTTCTGCGAGAAAACCATTAATATCAAAGAAGAATCGGATAACCTGTTTAAAATTTGCAAAGGACCATGTACCCTGGGAGAATAAAAGAATGGTCTAAAATTCTTTACAGCGACGAGATTAAATTTAATTTGTATTTCTCGAATGACGTATATTCGACGTCCAAAAGATAAAACACGACATTAAGTATTAAATTCCTACTATAAGGTACGGGGCGGTTGAATCACAATGGTGTTTGATATTTATGATAGATATTTCAGCAAGATAATGATCCAAAACACATCAAATTAAACTCCATATTGTTGATACGCCAGACTATCGCTCCACCATCGAACTCAAAACGCCTAAAACGGAGCTCGATTTTCAAAAGTTGCGCGGAACTGTGAAGTACGCAGGTAGGAATGTGATTGTTTGGGAGCTGCATATTCAGCGAGGCGTTAAGAAAAACTCTCTTAAGCAGTAAGAAAGAGTTACTTTGTAGCTCGATTTTTCGCAAAAAATATTAATGGCATGTCCAAACGTTTGGGTGGGGTTATCAAACGTAAAGGGTATCCCAAAAAATATTTAAAATATTAGGTGTTCTAAAAAGTTCCCTGCCCAATTAGATAATAAATGACATCAAAGTAGATTATCTCTCAAACTATACTTATCTGATCGCTTATTCATATAATTATGTCATTGGAAAAATCCCACTTTTAGCTAAAAAACCAAATGTAAAATCATTCCATTCGGCTCATGCATCAGTTGTGAAAAATTGCTGTTTAAAGATGGAAGTAAATGAAGAAAAAATGCGCTATATTTTACAATTTTTTTTCAATCAAGGAAGAAACGCAGCGCAGTCTCGTGAAAAAATTTGTGCTGTTTATGGTCCAGATGCTCTATCGAAAACCGCAGCAAAATTTTGATTGAAAGTTTGTTCTGAAAATTTTGGTTGCAAAGATGCACCACACTCTGGTCGGCCATTTATTGAAAAAGTTGAGGAAATTCTAGAAATTGTGAAACAAAACCGTCATCTAAGCACTGTAGAGATCACCAAGAGTCTAAGTGCTTGTTCACAATGTACGTAAGACATAAGACGTACATAAGACTTAAAAATACAAATACAAAAAAAGGTTTAATAGAGTTCCGAATAACATTAAAGTCTTAAACTACATTATGTGGAATGTTTTTCTTCATATAACAAAACAACTCAAATATTATTCAATATGCGCAAAACCTTCGGATGTCAAAAATGAAATAGTTGATTATGCATAAAGCTAGAGGAACTCGCTTTTCAATTTAAAACCATTGTAATACTTTTGCTTAGTTCAGCATAATATGACTCCAATGTATAAGTTCGCTAAATTAATTATCATCTAATTCATATGAAAAGTCAGAGCACTTTCTACAATATTATAAAATATGAATTTGCCAATTACTCCACCGAAGATAACAAGGACGAAACTGTAAGAGGCAGTATATAGATTCTTCGTTTTTCATATTTTTCTATAAAATTTGTAATAATGCATTAAGGCTAGGATTTTGCTATGCGCTCTTGTATGTTCCAGTTCATTTCAAAAACGGCTGAATGGATTTTCTTCAAATTTGGGAATTATATTTATGATAAATGAAGGAAGGGCAATAGGTAATTTTTTTTAGCAAATTTTGATTTTTCGAAGTTAATTTGTTTAAATACTCTAGTTGTAAATTTTTTAGCAAAAATTAAAATAAGGGAAATAAGTTACTAACAATGAATTATCAACAAAAAAAAAAAAAATTTTGGTAAAATGCAAAAAAAAATCAGTTATTCCAGTTCATCTTGAAAACGCATGAACGCATCGTTTTGAAATTTTAAGATAATATTTGTGACAATATAAGGAAGAGCAATAGGGGTTTTAAAATTAAAAATTTTTGTTTATAACAATAGTATTTATTTTAAAACTAGAAATTAATTTTCAATTAATAATATTCTACTTATTAAATGAATGTACATGTTTAAAAGACTTCATAAATAAATTTTTCGAACATTTATTTTATCTTTAACACATTAAAAATGTGATTGCTAATAATTGTTCAATTCAAATCAGGCGGGAATAATTTCAGAATAAATTAATCATTATAGTTCCGCCATTATCACAGAGATGGTTATGTGTTTTATGCAATTTACATACATTTTTACAGTTTCCTGCTTTGTGCAGTCGCACAAATGAATAGTAATAATAATTTAAAAACTCATAAATATTGTGAGAAATATTTAAAATCGTCATTAAATTGATAAAGGTGTAAAGAACTAATTTAGAATTAACAATATACCAGATATTACAAAAAATAACGTATAATATTTGTATAATTTTCAACATTACATGACTTATTACTGATTCTGTTTTACTAGTATTATTTTAGAAAAGCAGAAGATACTTTTTTTACGTTTTAAACCCCTAGAATATAAATTGTTTTTGTCACTTTTTCCGGTATAATTTGCGTAATTTTTCTGCACAATTATATGGATTAGTAACACATATTTTTCTCTTGATATTGTGATATTTGAGGTATTTTAAAAGAGGCTAATTACATCGGTTGTTTCAAGCGCGAATCTAAACTGTGGCTCTCATAGGCGTTCATAGGATCTTTTTCAGGGAGGGGCAAAATCAAAAAATATTTTATTATAAAAAAATTCAAATTTTTATATCATTTTTAAAAAACCAACTATAAGAGGAGATAGTAGATAGATTGCATATATAAAACTTCGCATAAAAAAACAATACAATGAAACAGAGCCAGCTCTTTTTTCACTTGAGGATAATTTGAATATATGCGCTCTCTCCCAAAAAATTTTATAATTATGAAAATTTTAAGCTGAATATTATTTATTGGGTTTTCGGATAAACAAATTTTTATTTATTTTAAGATTTATATAATCCAGAATAAAAAAATTAAATAGTATTAAATGAAAGAGCATCGTGCAATAAATATCCTAAGATTTTTAGAATCACAATTTTATTGTACCTTTTTCTCGGTTTGATTGCCGCAAATTTATCAAAAACGTGCTCAAAATCACTTTTTCCAGCAATTTCACTTTCTATAGGTAAAATAACCAAATTTTATAGGTTTTCCTGACCCATGTTAACCTCAAATAATTTTTTTTGAGACTGAGTTTGCTAAAGCTACGTTCACACATATAACTACATATTACAGACATTGCTGAAAACATTCTAAATACGATATCTACAGTAGCGATCAAAAGTAAGTTGGCAAACAGTTTTTTTGCGATAATTTTTTCAAATTTCCATATTTTGCTTTAATTTTTCTAATAGTTATTCTTTAAAAGCCTTTAAAATAAAAAGTAGAAATATAATTTTCTAGACTATCTCCCTCTGACGTCATAACTAACCTGTCCACCAATCACCAGATTTCATTTCAAAAATGCAGTCAAATGAGATTTCAATTTAGCGAGCATTTAAGTTGTCTAGTGAAATTGACCAATCACGAGTAATATGCACGAATTATCGATCATTTTCGATAATTTTTCATCCTTACTTTATTTACAATAAAAATAATCGTGACACTATTATAATAATAACGAATGGTAACTAGTCATTTGTAAGATTTAATAAACAAAGTCATAACCGACACACTTTTTATATTAATATAAAACAAATTAATGTAATTTAAAACGAAGCAAATTAATCGTCGGGAGATAGTCATTGGAATTTCCCTTTTGCACAGAATATTATCTAATCGGCAATCGGCCCGACTCGCAGAGGAGGGCCGATTGTTATCAAAAATATGTAATCGAACGAAATGATCGATAATATTCTATGCACATGGGAAATTATATATGATAATTTTATTTACCTGAAAAAATTCAAAAAAAGAAATTTGACATATTAAAATTGACATATTATATTTGGAACCTTTTACACGTAAATAATATAAATGCATTAAAAAATAAAATATGGTACATAATATACTTAATAATAAAAGGGTTAGGTACAACTCGCCGCGCACGATTTTCCGCGCACGATTCGCAGCGCACGATTTGCCGCGGTACGATTCGCCGTAGCACGATTCGCCGAGAGCTTCTAGCACCTATATCAGTAAACTAATTACTCGATTTGTTGACCTTTTATATTTACATGAGGACACCGGTCAATTAATATGGTTCAAATTTTAGCTCTAATGAAAAAAATAATTTTTTACGGTAGATCCATGTATTGCCATGGTAGTCTTTGTCAAAACGGCTCGAAGCGCCCGAAGCGGAGGGTACCGGAGCGCAGGGTAGCGCAGACTACAGAAACTAATTAAAAATATCCCTGAAGACCGAAAGAACTCGGAAAAGGTGGAACTCGAAAAAGGTGAAACTCGTTGAAAACGTGAATATCGTTTTTTATTAGAATATCGTTTAATTTGTTTAATTCATTTTTATGGGTTAAAAATCTATCAAAGATTATCGATAGATGGGGTCACTGAACGGAAAAAATAGATAAAAATAAAAGTAAAAATATCGCGGCGAATCGTGCCACGGCGAATCGTACCGTTCCCATAATAAAAATTATAATTTTTAGATTATTGTTGACCTTTTATTTAATACTTTTTTTTTTAATTGTTGAGTCTATAAACAATTAAATTGTCTGACATTTCGTGTTTTTTTATTAACACATTTTCAAAGCTACAATATTAAATTAAAAATTTAAAGATTTAAAAAAAAATTTTACTTACTTTGACAAAAATGTCAGTATGATGTTTGTTTTAAAATGTATATTATTGTAGCTTTGAAAATGTGTTAATAAAAAGACATGAAACGTCAGACAATTTAATTGTTTATAGACCTTAAACTCAACAATAAAAAAAAATAAATAAATAAAAATTATATAAAAAATTTAAAATTAAAAAAAAATTTTTTATTTAAAATTCAAAAAAGTGCACAAAAAAGTAAAACACAAAATGTTTTAAATAAGAACAAAAAAGCTCCTTGAAAGCATCTATATAAAAGCGTGGGGCTATGAATTTCATGAAACTACGAGTAGTACGTACAGAAATGGATATAACATTTTTAATGACATTTTTGCTATGTATAAGTGTTTTTAATATCACTTTTACTATCTTTTAACTTTTATCTTTTAACTTTTAATATCAGTAATTCGGTAGTTGTATGAAATTGTTGTATCTTGTACATTTAGTAACCCCACGCTTTTATATAAGATATTTTCCAGAAACTTTGTTTGTTCTTATTAAGAAATTTTGTTTTTTACTTTTTAGTGGACTGCTTTGAATTTTAAATAAAAGGGTATTTTTTTTAAATTTTTAATTTTTTATATAATTTTTTATATTTGAAATTTTTAGTCGTATTTTAAATTTATTTTAGGCTATAATGCAAGTTATTAGATTGCTCAAAAAGTGCGGGAAGTTGGTTAAAAATGACTACAAAAAAGTTCATACACACGGACAACGCCCACGTCTAGTTAAATAAAAGCTTTTAAAGAAAAATGTTTCTTATGTTCAGATTCGAACCTATGATGGTTTTAATTGCTTTGCTAGTAAGCAAATTTCTGGACAACTGCGCCACAAACCTAACTTTATTTAAGTTGTTTTTTTTATTTGTTAAAATAATTTTACTATTTATTTTTAAATAATATATTTAAAAATATATTTATATTTAAATATTTTTAAATATATTTAAAAATACTGAATATGCAAAGCGTATTTTAAAGTACCGCCATCATTGTGAGTGCCTCCTGAAAATAAGGTAGATCAATATTTAAAAAAAAAAATTTGTCAAAGTTTAGCGCTCCCATTACGACGGCGCCTGAAGCGAAGTATCTGTCGTGTCACCCTTGCTACGGCACTGCAATGACAAATTATTTATAAATTAAAAATCTAATAATTAAACGACTCGATTATACCATAACGATTATGAAAATTTGAAACTTTTTACAAAAATTATTTTTTTCTTTAGCCGATTAGTTTCTGCAGTATAAGTGATAAAAGGTACCTAATCTTTAATTACATATTTAAATTAATTTTTAATTAACAATAGTGTCGGATTTTGCACTGTTTTAAATCAGATGTGATGTATATAACATTTTGAATATATAATATATAAGTAATCTTCAATACAACATAATAAAATTATCGTCGGATTTCTGCAAAAGCAAATTGCAATTCAATTTTGTGCATTTCTTATCTATTGCAAGTTGCAAGGCTAAATTCCACATGTACACATGGCTTAGTTTTATACGATTGCAAACATTTTTACAACAGGATATTGAATTTATATGCATTTATACTTATTAGTGTTAAATTTTATAAGTACATATTATATAAATCTAATTCCCAATAAAAGAAGTAATTTAAACGATCTTAAATATATTCAACGGTAACAATAAAAATTAGATATTCCTGCGGTGATGTGAAAATATCCCCACCCTTACGATTTACAAATTTTTAAACAGAGATGGAAATTTTGGTATTTCAAAAGGCGGAGCTTGTCGTATATTCTAAAGTAGATTCCTGTAACTTTACTATTTAAAAATAGCAAGTAAATCAACCAGAAAATTTGTTAAACGTGTTGTCTACCTATATTAATTTTAAAATAATATAGCTTATAACTTAAAAGCCCTCTCGCGTTCGTGAATCAAAGCTAGGTCTATATACTTCAGCCTTAAATCAGATTTTTAAAGACAATACTCGTTCATCCGAAGAGGTAAGTAACCTTCCAAATCTAAAATATTTTGTTCGTATTTATTGAGGTCTGATGCCGTTTATTTATTTATTTATTTCCAAAACAACTACAGAATAATGTTCTTACTTCTTAATGTTGTTTGTTTGTTTGTTCCTCTATGGATTAATATTCTAAATATAGGGCGTTTTAATAATGCAAACGTGGAATCTTAGTTTAAAATATTAAAAACAGTAGTTTTACATAATAAAATAAATTTGAAAGTTGGTCGATTCGTTGAATAAACACAAGATAGAATTGCAAAAGAGCTAAAAAGTATTAATTTGGAAATTAGGCTGAGACTTAAAAAAAACAAATATCCTGAAATAATAACACAAACCGAATCTAAATTGATAATTCAAGATATGAAGAAATTTGAAACAAAACAAAAAAAGTGTTTGACAATATTAAAAATCTGGAAACCGAAAAGATATCAGATAAGAAGGTTAATAAAAAAGTTGTGAAATAAATAGTAAAAGATGTAGTAAATAATGATAAAAATAATTCGTATTACAATAAATAGAAATTGAAACGATGCTGACGTTAAAACCTTGGTTTTATAAGAAACACCTGAATTTTTAGAGTTTTTAGATAGAAGATTTAAATGACAGATACAACGATCTGCTTATTAGAAGTGAAGAGTATGGTATTTGACTCTCTTCCTCCCAAAAAGTTTTAAATTAGTAATATACCTTGCAAAAGATAACAAAACATAGCAGATGTATGTATTTCTAAATCACCATAAAAGACACTACTACCAAATTTTCAAGTGATATCGTTAGATCTTGCATAATATATTTACCTACTCCGAAAAAGAAAAGTATAATGGGTATATTCCTAATTTTTGCAGTCATATGGGATATGGGAAATCTCTAAAGATAAGATTTAAAATTTTGAAGTACTAGCATTTTTATAGTTTTGGAAATGTTTCTGCTATTTTTTAAAAGTTTTTCTTCTCCCCCTTCCCCTCTTTAGGTCGGAAAATACCTATTTTCACTTTTGGGAATCGTAATTTGAGAAACTAAAATTAATTTTTCAACGGGCATTACCCTTAATACAATACAACAATAATAATTTTGTAACACCTTGCACTGTATAATTACCAAAATTTAATAAAAAAATTAAAACGAG
The DNA here is from genome assembly GCA_947369205.1 of Cantharis rufa. Taxonomy (NCBI): domain Eukaryota; kingdom Metazoa; phylum Arthropoda; class Insecta; order Coleoptera; family Cantharidae; genus Cantharis; species Cantharis rufa. The sequence goes on from OX376303.1 coordinate 38,240,675, forward strand.
CAGTTCTGACCTATCTGATCATGTTGCGAATAGAAGTGCAGTAAAAGTTCAAAAGCAATACATGTCACTCCTCAAGTACGACCCTTTTGAGTAAACCAAAGATCTTCAATTGCTTGCCAGATAAAACTTATTAGTAAAGTTATTAGTAATTAAGAAATTGCTATAAGAAGATAAAGGTGCGACATTCTAAAAGGAGGAATCGAAAAGTAGAATGTATTTAAAAAGGAATGATTAAAAGTAATGGAAGTATTATTTAGAGTAGGTATTTAGAAAGTATTTAAGAATTATTAAGAGTATCGGTAAGTTTTAAATGTGTTGTATTGTCACTTCTATTAAAATTAAGTTCAAAATAACATTGCACGTCTTTGTAACATCAAAAGTGTAAGTTCAAATGCTTTGTGTAGTACACAAATGTGTACTATAGAGGTTTGCAAATGTTCTATTAATTCAGGATACCTCAACTTGCAATATTGCCAATCTCTGGAATTGGATAAAAAAATATACAAATTGATATTATACAAATTAATCGCTATAATTTCTTTGTCGGATATCTGTCAGCGGCAGCTATGCCAAGCCTTCAACTTCTTCTAGAACAGATTGTTCCTCATTGCCGTTGTTAGGTCCAAGATGTTATTTTCATCTTAAATATCTTCGCTACTGTTTGTACGATTAAAGATTTTTTTTGTTTATATTGTCTTGGAATTTTTATGTCTACAGAGATCCTTAGTGATTTTGTTTTTGTTATTTTTGTAAAATTTTAATTTTCCGGCGAGTTGATTAAGGCGGCGGCAACTATCAACTAATGGGGAATACAAAACTTTTTGCGCCGACATGAAAGATGTGCCACACTTGTAATTTTTGAGAATCTTTTGATGGAATTAATTTGTAATTATCGAAATTAAAGCATAGTTTTTGACAGATGAGCGTCTGATTTGATATTTGATAATTAAGTGTGTAATTCAAGATTAAATCAACAATTTTGAGAAGAAGAATAGATTGGAAGTCAAAACAGGTATGTATAAGGTAAAACACCCAGTGACCATCATGGGACCAGTATTCGTCACTAGTTTGATTTATAAGCAAATATTAAGGTTTGGGATCACGAAAATTGTTAAGCTGGACAAAATAACATTCTAGTTATATTTATCGATATTGAGTTGGTATTATATACTCTCTAACCCAACTTCATTCCAGGGTAATAACAGTTTACAGTAAGTGCTGCAGTGATCATCGCCGTTTTTAACAGTTCGTTAGCTTATAGTTAAGATAACTACATTTTTCTTAGGTATATAAAAGAAGTTTCTGTAGGGTATATAGTATTTACCATTATATAGCTAGCTTATAGCATCTTAAATTATGATGTAAAGCTAAAAAAAATAAGCTTATAACCTAATTTTATCTACATTTAGGGGGTGACGAACACTCGTGCATCAGAAATAGTACTAAGCCAATATTCGTTATAGCTGACGATAACTGGTTTATTTCACCAATGCCATATTATTTGTTTTTTAGCTTTACTATTCGACAATATAAAGCTGTAACCAGCTGAATCTATTCCTTTTACATTATAATACTGTGGGACCAGTAACCGTCATACATTTTTGTTTTATTTTAAACTTTGAAAACTATGACGAATACTCGTGCATAGACATGACTATAACTGATTCTGTCTGTTTGGTGGGATTGAAAAGGTATTCTCTATTATGAGCTGTTCAAAGAATTGATTCTGCACGCTATCAACAATTAACTAGATTACAACATAAGATTCAAAAAAAATTGGCAAGAATATTGATCAATAGGAAGGGTATTGTGTTCTATCATGACAACGCCAGATCTCACGTATATTTGGTGGCTCGAGAAAATCTAGAAGAGCTTGGCTGGCAAGTTTTAATGCATCCACCGTATATCCCGGACCTTGCACCATGAGATTATCATTTGTTTCGGTCTCTTCAGAATTTCCTTAATAGTGTAAAGATGGCTTCAAAAGAATCCTGTGAAAACCATTTGGTTAAGTTTTTTACCGATAAACCACAGAAGTTTTACAGTGATGGAATAATGGTTTTGCCCAAAAAGTGGCAAAAGGTTTCCGAACATAATGGAGTATATTTGGTTTAACTAAAGAATTTCGAAACATAAAAATTTAGTGTTTGAAAAACTATCTAATTTGGCCGGGAACTTTTTAGAACACCTAATATATATTTTTAAGTGAAATTAACAAAACTGACGTTACGTCAGTTAACAGTTAAAACTGACACCGCAGTTTTTTGTTTAAATAATCGAATTACAAGGAAATTAATATGCAATATTATTGATTGTCCGAATTATTATTCAAGTCACTGTATATAGACTTACAAACTTTTTTCAATATTAAACTTAAATGTTTAAGCGAAAAATTGCGTTTTCAACTGATTCAATAAATTGGATTTAATAATAAATATCAACTTATTCATACTTCCGTTGGTTTACAAATGGGTTTGCCGTGGTGGATGTTTCCCCATATTTGTACATTTTGTGTACGCTTCCTCAGCACAATTTTCTTGACCGATTACAACATACTTAAGGTATTATTTATTTGTTAAAATCACAAGAATTTTTGCAAAATGTTAGTCAAATAGTTGACGTTACTTTCGCGTTTTCCTTTTCTTGTTGATGTAAAGAAATTTAAAAAAGTTTAAAACGACAAAGGTGCGAGTTAAAAGATTCTATTTATAACGACAGTAAAATCTTATTACAATATACTAAATTATGCAGTAGACGGCATTGTTTCCGTGTTTATTTTAGTTGATGGTTGAATTATTTTATCCAAAATTAAAACCCTAGTCAAGTTTAAACGGGGTTAAAAATTGCACTTTTATACCAACGATTCACGCATGCGTTACTACAATTTGAAAAATGGCGACTGCGGATATTCGTATGTAGTTGTGTTTCTAACATTTCAATGATTATTCGGATACAAAAAGTATAATAGATTTGTTGATTTATTTCACAACATATAATGTGAGTTTGGTATTTTTTCTAAATCATTTCGCCGATTGTTGGCTTTATTTTTCTTGAGTGTCTGCATATGAATGTGTTGTAAATTTACAATATTTACATTTTGAAATATTTTTATCTTGTAGGTTAACTTAATTTTATTTAAATACCAAAACTTGTATTTCTTGTTACCGCTATATCTATTCCTCTTAATGTTTGTTGTTAATCTGTATTTTTGTTTTGAATTTTATTTATTATAATTATTTTGTCTTTGACATTTAAATTTAAAGAACTTGAGTTTGTATTTGAAATGTTAAACTTTATGTGCTACATACATTGTAATACGAAGAACAGACAACCTGCAAGCTCGAAATATGGATCTGCACGTAACAAATTTGGTGAGTACTTTTTTTTTTTATTAAAATTCCTCTTTTATTATGTTATTATGTTCTGTTGTGTTACTGCAACAACAAATCAACATCAAAGATTATATAGATATTTATATTTTTTGTAGATAACTTGATTGATACCTTGAAAAGTTATATGCACTCTCAGTAGAGGGGGTTACAAATATTCTTTTGATTTTATATACACGGTGGTTCATACAATATGAACATTCAAATTGCTCACCTTTATCATTTTTTCCCGAAAAAGTATTGTTATAATGAATTATTTCATAATTAGATCTAGTTATTAATATAACAATTTAAAGGTGATAGTTTTTTATTCGGCGTTACTCTTAAAACTTTAATGAATTAATTTTAGTTCAAAAACTTGTCTTATCTTATCAAGGTCTTGGAATATACAGCCAATCCCTTAAAAATATTTATTTACATTACCAAAAATTTATTGTGGGTATAATATAAATGTTTTTCCATGAATTAATGCGAATAATAATCTAAAATAGATTAAAAACTAAACTAGTTATCTTTTAAATTACCACAAAAACGTAAGGAAGTCGGAATAAATAAATTGTTGACTAATTAAGACATTCATAATGGAAGTAATTTCATTGAAATAATATTGTAAATATTGTAGGTTTTTATAATATTGTCCTAATGAGGCTCCCACCTAATATTAAACTGTAGGAGGCCAATAAATAATTTGTTATAATGGCAATTTAAATTTATTACAAAATATTATGAAAAAATAATAGTAAAGGGTGCTGAAAACAATACAACCTATGGTTCACAGATAGAATTTATAGATAACTACAAATCTCCCAAAGTTAAGAATTTCGTAGTACCAATACCCAAACTAATTTGTACCACAAAAAGATAATTAGATTATCTCTGTACTAGCTTACACATGAAAATCAACAAGTACTCCATGTAAACTGTCAACAGTGGAAGTAGACAAGCGAGTGGGTATACATGATATACCTAATGATGATATGAATATATCAGAAATCCATGAAGAGACTACAATAACGACGAAAAAAGTGATATCGTCCGTCCATTGGTCACTTGAATATAGTACCTGTAAAATCATCTTTCCCAACAAACTACTTCGGCACTCTGGCTGAAATCTAATTTAAATTTAAGTTTATGTCAATCGTTGGAGTTCTATTGAGCTCCCCCTGATTCCCAGCGTTTGGCACCCGTTGCAGAGTTATTAGTGAAAATTTTATGAATATTGTGGAAAAACTAGAATCATAAGCATAAAATAGAAGATAACGAGAATACAAGTAGAGTTAACTTGCTCTGGAGAGGTTTAAATGGCAACTTTTGATTCTGATGTACAGGGCACATTTTTTAGTTAATCTTGATGACTTTTGCATAAATATTCTTACAAGCTATGTATTTACTGGTTTGTTAATAGGTTTAAATCGGTTCCAAGTATTGTAAAAAATAGGATTTTATTAGCCATATTAGGATATTGAATGGGTAATACCGATTCAGGTAACGTTAGGCATTTTTAATATGTGGGAGCTTGTTAAAGGTCAGGTTGCAGTTTATTGATTATTAATTTTTTACTTATAAAAGTAAAAGTACCTGCATTGTATATATGTTATACGACATTTCAAATTTTATTTATTGCTAAAACTTGTAAAATACTGTTATTATATTTTTTGATATCTGTTAAAAATAATTATTTTATTAGTTATCAGCGGAATTAATAAAATTATAGCTGCACTTTATCCACAAATTATTGTAATGAAATTCCAACTACTAACTCAAGAGCTCTAAATTTTGCCCATGTGCAAACTTATTTTTGTCCATTTTAACAACTTCCCAACATTTTACTAGACCCTAGAGATCTGAAATTCTTGAACACGCTTACATTAGTTGGACATTGTAATATAATTATTATTTTAAAAATATGTGGGAATTGAATTGAAGCGATACCTTTGCAGAATGCTATAGATTTTTTGTTCTTTAATATTATTTTATTCGTTTTTTTTAAAATATTTTTTGTTCCAAATGCCCAAATTCAGAGAATAAACCTGGCAAAAACGGTGGTATAGTTCAGCTGAAACGAATACAGGAACATTCTCGCGCAAATGTCCAGAACCTGGACAAGCTACTTAACAGCAGCAGAATAGTCTTTAGAATATCGCTTAAGCCAAACATGATCATTTGATCATTTTGTTAATATGCTGCTCAAGACAAAAAACTTTCTTATCAGAGAACACCATATTAGGTAATTGACATTATCGAATATACGAATTAGCACTTTCGCTCTTTCAAGTCAAACTGTTTTCTGTGCGTTGTTAAGTTATTGGCATTTACTTTTATTAAAGGGAAATTCTTAAGATTTTTTTGAAGTATACAACGTAGATTGGAATTGTTAATGCCGAAACCATGTTTCAATTTGTTTGTGCTACAAGATGATTAATCAACCGATAATCAACCTTTTCAATCTTCTTTCTGCTGGTTGCAATTGCAAACACTTTTTTTTTAAGTATAATTATTCTTATTATCCATTATAGCAGTATTTAATATTATTTATTTTATAAATCAGTTTAAATTTTAGGTAATATAATTAAGAATAGAACTATAATTAGGTATGTGCATGCTATATTAGGGTCTAGTAAATTTTAATTAAAACATTTAAGGAATTTGAGTGGCATCGTTTGTGTAAACTTAGCAGCATCAAAAGAATCTCGGGATTTGTGAATACATTTGCAGAAGTTCGAATATTTGGAACTTTTCATTTATTTGAACTCGCCCATCATCTTCCGAATTTATTCTCCTGACTAGTTATAGTTTTTTACAATCTTAATTATGTATGTATCTATACTGAAAAAAAAAAAAATGTTCATATTAATGAACAAAAATCATCAATACAATGACTTTCATCAATACTATGAGTTTTTCAGCAATATTATGAATTTTGTTCATCGGCACAAAAACGATACATTTTTTTCGTACATTTTTTCAATGTGATTAAAAAAATTAAAAATAGTTCAGCATTACACTGCCGTCTTGACACAAAACATGTATTTGAAAATTTTTCGTTTTTGGAGTACGAAGCTTTTCATAGTAGATCATAACAATATTTATCTGATATGCTAACTAAGAATTCCCAATCGACCCGTTTGAGATTGTAATTCACAAATATATCATATTGTTCTATCTTCAAAAATAATAACCGATACCATCAGATTAAAATGTGTTTTTTACTTCTGAGTATATACAGTGGTGGTCATTGAAATAGAGCCACCGCATTAATATTTAAAAAGTATATAATTTATAGTACATACTTTATGCTAACACTACCTGTTTAACAATAAGTGAACTATGCAGTATGTAGAGTTAAAAAATGTGTAAATTTTTGTTAGCATTTTTAGGTGAGAATGTAATTTATCTAAATGCACAAGATTTACATGAATTACTTCATAATTTTTAGTTAAAATGGGTCGCGGTGTCCATTGCACCCCTCTCGAACAAGTACAAATTCATACTTTGCACAGAGAAGGAAAATCCCAACGCCAAATAGCAAAAATTGTTAAGTGCTCGAAGAAAATAGTCGAAAATGCATTAAAATTTAAAAATACTGTAGAAAATCGGAGATCAACACGAAAAACTTCGGCCAAGACTGATCGCAGAATATTGTGAATACTTCTAAAAGTGATCCTTTTAAATCTTCTCAAGACATTAAATTAGAACTGGATCTCACTATAAGTGCGCGTACTATTTGAATAAGGTTGGCAGAGAATAATTTAAACGGCCGAGTGGCTAGAAATGCTCCACTTCTATCTTTAAAGAACGTAAAAGATAAAATAAAATTTGCGAATGATCACTTAGATTGGACCGGTCAAGAAGGAGTAAAAAAATGGAGAAATATTCTGTGGTCTGACGAAACTAAGATTAATTCGATGGGATCCGATGACAGGAAGTATGTACGCAGACCCCCGAATCAGGAATTCCACTCTAAATATACGAAAAAACAGTAAAACACGGAGTTGGAAATATAAAGTTATGGGGAGGCATTTTCATAGTATGGTGTAGGTCCTATTTATGGGATAAAAGAAAACATGGACCAACACGAATATATCAATATGTTAGAAAATATTATGCTGCCTTTTGCAGAAGAAAGTATGCCTCTGATATGATTTTACTAACACGATAACGACCTTAAACATACTTCTAAAAAAGCAAAGAAGATTCTAGAAGATCAAAAGTTATCAGTTTTACCGTGGCCTTCTCAATCTCCTGATATAAACCCCATCGAAAACCTTTGGGAGGAACTAAAGAAGGCAGTTGGAAAATATAAAATAAAAAATAAAAAGGAATTATGGCAAATTGTACAGCAAGAATGGAAATCCATACCTGTACAACGGCGTCAAGAGCTTGTGGAGTATATGCCACAAAGATGTCAATCCATTATAAAGAATAAAGGTAAGCCAACTAAATATTGACTCAATAATACATTTCTAGACTTTATTCTTAAAAAATAATTGTTTTTAAGCGTTAAAACTGTAGTGGCTCTATTTTAATGACCAACCTATTTAGTGTTTAAAGTTTTATTTTATAACAATTATTAAAAACAAGTTAGTTAACTTGGGTAGGTTTAGCTAAATTTAATAATTTAAAAAATAAATTAACGTTAGTTTTGATTGGTTTTCGTAAATTTGTCTTTTTTTATTGATTTTTAGATTTTTTTATTGTGGCTCTATTTCAATGACCACCACTGTATCGTTTTGCGAGATAGGATGTTGTAACTGAGGAAGGCACTAACAGTTTTTATTGTCAAAATCGATATTGGTTGCCAGATTTTTTATAAATATCTACAAAAAAGTTGTTTGATCAGAGCTTTTTTAGGTTGGTAAAAAATTGATCGATCAGAGTGGTTACTTACTGACAGATATAGTAATTGAAGCTTCCACTGAAAAATAAGAATAAAAATTGTATAATATGGTTTTAAATGATACCCTGGTATATTGCAATGCATTTTTCTAATAATTTATTAATGTAATTTTATTTTATTTTATTTTTAAATGGACGTGGACATGCAACAACCTACGTTTCATGACATGGACAGAGTCGAATTGCAAGGATTTATACATACGATCGTTCTTTTTCCACACAAAGTTCTAAAATTCTTGTAACTTTTGAATTTCGAAAAATTCTCTAACAGGTAGATTATACATATTACCTTATGAGAAAATATTTAAAGTAAATATATAAAAAATTTATTTTTTAACTGTAAAAACCGGAATCTCCTCTTAATCCTGGTAGTATATTAAAAAATGTTTCTAAAAATGTTACTCATATAAAAAAAACATTTGCAAACAGCTTTATGATATTTTAAGCAAGTGCACCTTTTTTATTTTAAAATATTAGCTTGCAAAAATTATTCCTAAAGTAAAAATTTAGCTAAGTAAACTTATAATATAATATTATACATAATTTCAATTTATTCTGAAAGCTTTTTATAATAGTTGGTCGTTTATCTTTTCCAGAACTTTTTTTTATAAAATGGTGTAATTTTAAAATTATTTTTCATTACATTTATTTTTTAATATCGAGTTGCATTATACTATAATTTTCGTAGAATTGTTTTTTATATTATAATTTAATAGATCTAAAATAAACCTTCTAAACATTAGTTATACTCCAATACTCTGCTAAAGCAATATGCAGTTGTCAACTACTTTGATTAACACGGTTATTAATAATAAATTAATTTATTATAAAGTTGAAAACTTTTACTAACTAAACTAAAACTAAAATTTATTATTAATAATGGTGTTAATCAAAGCAGTTGAAAACTGCAAATTGTTTTAAATTTTTTTGACCACTATCAGACATTAACTTTTAATTACTTTACTGGAGTATACATTAATAGTGCAAATTACGTATTTCAACTTTTAATTATTCTAATAGTTCATTATGTGCCCTGGAGTATAATTATTTTTTTATGAATATTAATATTCAAAAAGCTTGTGTGTCCACATGTGCTACTGATAGGTATAAAATATAAGTGCTAATTTGTTTTAGAATAGTTTTTAATATCAGCAACGGCGGATATCTTTCGTTTAACATTTTTGAAAATATTTATGAATTATGGAAACATCGGTCGTCTTCAAAATTTATATTAAATTTCAAACAATAAAATAAACCTTATAATAGCAAAAGCCAATGTAATCGACTGGAGTAACTAAACGTTCCGAGAAAAAATAATGCTAATAATATCTACAAGTAGTAGAGGTCTTACAGCTTAACGTGGATTCTAAACCACGGGAAAAGCGATTGGATTGGAAAGACTATATGACAAATATAGTAATATTATAATAGTTATTCTTTCAATAAATTATAATATTTATTATTATTATCTCGAATTAATGGATCTACAAAAATTGTTCAAGCTACGCTTACGCAATTTTTAAAATCCCTTTAATTCTCGAGTTTTTTCCGATAAAAAGTGAACCTTTTGTGGATTAACCCCCGAATATCCGTATGATTATAAATAGACCTTTCAAAGTTTATAATTAAATATGTAATATTTTATACAATAGTCTTTAGCTTGAATTACTGCTTCCATACATCTAGGCATTGACTCCACTAATACCATTCTTGTAATACCCTTTTAAGAGTATTTTTGTTTGAAATAAAATGTTTACGGATTCATCCCACAGGTGTTCAATGGGATAAGTCGAAACTTTGCGGGGGCGAATGTAACTGTTTTGGCACGTGATAAAGTAGCCATTCCTCAACAATCATTGATGTATGTTTTGGGTCTTGATCCTGTTGAAAGATAAAATTGTTTGTACCCTGAAAAATACCCATAGATAAGATTTTCCAACAAACCTCAGGGCCGTGGGAATGTGGACCAACTAAATCGGGTACAAACAATACTCCCTGGGCTAGCTCAGATGCTCCCGGTACCGAAGGTGTTGAGTGGGCGCCAAGTAATTTTATTTTTGGTTCTTAAAGTAGCAATATTTGGTAATTACTAACCAATATCCAGAGGGAGATAATCAAAAAAATTAAAATGCCATATTTACACAGAGAGAAGTAATTATTTAATGTGAGTTTAAGATTACTATAATCAGGAATTTAAATAAAAAGCATACAATAACTTTGACGTAACCCGTAATTAAAAATAAACAGCGATGTTGTAGGCTGTACGCAAAATCCGAAATAATTAATAATTTTTAAGTTCAAAAATATATAAAAAAAACGAAAAAATATACTACATATAAATAAACGTATCGCCCCTACCTCGGAGAATTGCAATTCTTTCTAGATAAGGATTTCAACACCTCGGTTGGGTGTGTACCGATAAAATTAAAGTTCCGCAATTTTGCGTTATGCTTCACAAATTTAGCTAACGGAGTAAGTACTGGTATTAAAAAAATAATTACTTCATAAAATTTGAATATTAAAAAAAAATTGATCCAGAATATTTACAAAATTAACAATTAAGAGACGAAATACGAACGCAATAACACGGCAAATAAAAGTTAAAATACCATAGTAGACTAATAAAATCTTCTAGCTTCCACAATAATACCGTTTAAGACGAATCACAGTAACGTTCCAAAAAAATATAATGATAAGTGTTACCTCACCAAATATTTCTTCATACGGTAACTAATTACCAAATCCATAACTTTTCAAAACAAATAACTAAATCGAAATTAAAATTGATGTGAAGGATCCGACGATTCAATTTCCTTTACAGGATGCCACGGATATAATTGGCTTGACGAACAGTTAAAATTGAAATAAAAAAAAGTCTGACCTTAGAGCAGTGGTTGATACTCCCCCATCGAGTCTTCGTTGAATTTGATATTTTAAAGGTGGATTAACCAAATCCGGAAAGCGTACTAAACCTTCCAGGAAAACTCCCCCGTGTGCCCGTAAAGGTGCAAAACAAATGTACAGCAATCTTCTAAAAACTAGAAGCGACCAGGTCACACGACGGCTATCAAAATTCAGGAAAATCTGCGGGAAAATACCACTTGAACTACTGTTTCAAATTTTCTACCTCCATTCGCCTTATTCAAAAATTTTCGAATCCTATTTATTTCTTTATCCTATCACACCACATTTTTCTCCTTTGATAACAATTATTATTAAATTTAAATAAAACATACTGGCACCGCCATCTAATAAAATAAAATTAAATTGAAGAAAGGGGATCTCACAATAAACAAATACGCAGAAAATTCACGTAACATGTTTGGAAGGCTTAATTTGGTAACACTAACTTTTAAATTAGTTTGTAAAATATTTAAAGATACCCACTTGTCCGTTATTGAATCAATAAAATGTAATTTCCCCACACCCGATGCTGCCATACACCCCCAAACTAAAACACTTCCACCACCATGCTTGACTGTAGCAGTAACATTGTTAAAATTGAGTGCTTCGTTTGACTTTCTCCATACATTTTCTCTTCCATCCGAACCGAAATTGTTGAATTTACTTTCGTCAATAAAAAATAAAAATCGCTCGTTTCCAGAACTCCAAGTCTTTGTTTCTGTATTAATTTCACAAAAATTAGTTTTATGCGAAAGATTTATCATTGTATTTTATATTTCTACTTTATTTTTCGAATTCATTATACTTTTTCATTTGTATCATGAAATTGTAACATATTTCGGTCTCTCTATTACATTGAAATATTATGCCCATATTCGTCGGCGAAATCGCGTCTCCGAATTATTGAATTTAAATTAAAAATATTTTAAAAATTACACATGAGAATTTGCGATAAATATAAAAAGTTTAAGCGCTTATACTATAACGTAAGAGTGTTGAATTCCTTCTTGTTCTCTTACCTCTTAACCCTTTCGTTCACAGTGGTTTCACTGTGAAACCGCATTTTTAATAATTTATTACATAAAACCTAATGGTAAATTCTTAAAACCACCTACGCCAAAGTATCCATGCCTGTATGTTCGATTTTCAACATAACAAATTTAAATGCGTTGGCTGACATGTGAAAATCATTAGTAAGTACAGTAATCGTATGCAATAATTTATAAACATTGCATCCAAAATTGTTTAATTTGCAAGAATTATACCCTCGTAAAAATTAAATTTGTTGTAATAAGTTTATTTTTTCAGTTATTACTGTATTTGGATGTGATGAAGTTATTAAAACTTTTTTTATTGTTGATAGAACACAATTTTTGTTTCCTTTTGTTTCCACACAATTTCTACACAATTTTGCACAGATGTACTATCTGTCTCTATGTACTACATTACTACGCTCTATTTTTGGGAACCTAAAATTTTTTGAATTATACCTACCTTTTTTAATATTTGCCTCAAAAGACTACACAAAGTAACTATATTAGGCTTTACCGAACAATATTTTGGATAAAAAAACAATGTAATTTGTTGACTACTATAACAAAAAGTATAGTATCTTACACAATTAATTAATAGGTCCTCGAAGTAATGTAGTACATAATAAAATGTATGTTGAAAAATTTGTATTTAGTTCTTTGTTAATTGTTTTAAAATTTACGATAATGTATTTTCGAATAAAAGAGCCAGTAAATTATTATATTTTTATTTGGCACAAGATCCTGGTTTAATTTTGAATTGTTATTATAATACCTACTAGGTTTTGCTTAGGCGATATCTCAAAATAATATATGATGTAACTATGAAATTTTTTATTGTGTAAATTTATGCCTTTGTTTACTATTAGGGAAATTGGTATAATTAATTTAATTTATTGGAAGCTTAAACTACTTTTTAATCAAGTCTGATATGGCACAATCGTCCACTTAATTATGGCAATTAATGTAATGATATTGGCCGATACAATAGTAGAACATACTATATACTATTTCAAAAAATATTTGAATAAAATCGCAATTCTTCGTGAAATTTTCTTGGTTTCTGATCCAATTTTCACTTGATTTGAAAATTTACATTATGAAACGGTAATCGATTGAGCGTTGCTAGTTTCTTACTGTAAGGCGACTAGAATTTGCGTGTGCGTTGAACTAACGGATTGATCAATTAAACATGCAATCCCCCTTGCACAAAACTTGGTTGCTTGGCTAGATATTTAAATTTGATAATGCAAAATACTTATAATTATTTTTATACCTTTCCATTTTTATTAAAACAAACATGTGTGTATTCGATTTATTCCAAGTTTTTAATTATTATTGTATTTTTCTTATTATAAAAGAATAACGCTAGTATGGCAAATAATGCAAATTACGTATTATTACTTTGCCAATGCCATTTTTTATTAGTGCAGACCTTAAAATAATATATTTTATATGGATTTCTGTAGTAGTTTTAAAATAGTAGGTTAATGTAAAGGCGCACGAAACCAAAAATTTGTCGTGGTAGTTAAAACATTAAATACTTTGACAAATCAGATAATTTTCACTTAATTTATAAATATAAATAATTAAGAACTATTATTAGTACTACATTTTCAAAAATAAGAAACTTGGTTTGTACAGGATTATATTTATGTAGGTACATGAGTTAAGTAATAGTATAATCGAAAATGTATCTTAAAATTAAATTATCCTATATTGTATCAAAATTTATTTGCTTAATGTATCTTGAACCGAATTTCTTATCTCAACCGTGAATACATTTTTTAAGTGCTGTATTTTCAACACTTGAACACTGACATGTTTTAGCAAGCTATCCATTTTTAATTTAAATTAAAAATATAATTATATTGAGAATAAAATTGCGACATCACGTGTTATTCTACTATTTGCAAAAAAGTTGAAAATTCTAAATATTTTATGCACGACTGGAATATATTTTTATATGATTGATCATAAATGGTAAATTTTGTGCCACTATTTAATCCGAAAAGTGTATTTATATTATAAAGCTGTATAGATATAGAGGCTATTTATATACGTTCAGACGTTTTTAAGACACGTACACACGGCAAATTCAACCATCGCATAAATTATTATCGTTATTGGATTTTTTGAATTATTCCAGTGTTTAAACATATCCTTAAATTTCTACAAAAGGAAGTGGTAGCGCCATCTGTTTCTGCGAAAAACTACAGAAGAAAATTTTCAGTAAGCTGCTTATCTTTCCCAAAGTTATAATCAATGATTACAATTCTTTGATCATTAGATTAGAATTTAATGATGTCAACGTAATAAAAAGTAAAATGTAGGGTTGAACTGGAATTGGAACGAAATGCTAAGGAAAGTGAAAATTGTCAGCATTTTAAAAATCAATGACAGTTTCTATTTTCTTGCAATAGTAAGTTGATAAATACGCAGAATAAATTTGTCAAGAACTCGAGAAAAAGTTCTCGTAAAGACACATTTTGAATCAATTATAATTTTCACTAATTCGGCACTTCGTTTTACTTTTATCGATTTTCGCAAATGAATCTCTGGCGCCACAGTATTATTTTTTATGTAGTGTACAAATTAATAAAACATAAACTTGACATGCAATTTTGAAATAATTCAATATTTCTTTAAATATTTTAAGTTGATGGTGCGTGTGCGTAAAATATAAACATGGCACACGAGGTACCAATTACGAATTATTAAGATACTCTTCCTACACGCAGCCTGATGTTACAGAAACCGTGTTTATATTAATCATACACGTGGCTATTGTATACATACATATCGCAGCCATGGTGTTAAAACTTATTAAAAATGTTAGTTTAATATAGCAAGAGTTTCGTGGCAGTTCAAGTCTTTTGATAATGTGCACGCCGTGAATTTTTTTGTGTTGCATATTCAAGATCTGTTTAGAACATATCCAAGATGTGACAACATAGTTGATCCATTTTTATTCGATGAATTTCATCGTGATGCACTAAATATTGGTAGTAGGTGAGAGTGCGATCAATTTTATAAAAATTATCACGAAATTGCTTAGATTATGAATTTACTTTACCCTATTAGTTTACTAGCCGGATATTATTCCTCGCCGGGTTTGACCTAGTATGTCAGAGGGATCCTTGTTCGGTCTTCGGCCTCGCTCATAATTTGGTGATCAGCCTTCTTTTTTTCTTTTTTGTGTATGAGATTCGGTGATCCGCATAGAATATCTAAGGATATGGTTGACTGCTGATCACATTCTGCGATCCGCACTGATAATCAAAGAAAAATTTTAATATAAACTTACAATCCACCTTTATTTATTTTTGGAATTAACACGATGAATTAGAATAAAAATTTATGTAATTTTTGAAGGTTTTAAATATCGATTTTTCTAATTTATTTTGTAATTGGTCGCTATGGGATGAAATTTGTTCAGATATAAAATTTTTATTCGGAATTTTCAGTACTATTTCTTAAAATGATGCCAATCAAATATTTTTAATTGGATATTTTATATTTGCGTTTGATGTTTTTATTGTTTTTGTCAAGTAATAAATTTTTATAAAACAAATTTTATATTTGAAAATCTACAAGACAAAAATTGTCTGCAAAATTATATTACACAACTAGTTATTATTAGTTAAAATTGGTTTATAAGCATTAAAAACTTGAAAATATATAGCCAAAGTTGGACAGTATAGTGCGTTGCGAACACTGAACACAACGATACGTTTTTCCCAAATTTATAATCAATTATCCCAATTTGTAATAACTAGATTAGAATTTAACGATGCAATAACACAGCCAACGTAACATGAAGTGTTTAAAAAATTTAAATTTCCAAAGGCGTTAATATTAATTTAATAAAATAAAAGTGCTCGGTGATTTTTTGTGGCAGTTGAAAATGTACACTGCTGATCGTCGAATTTTCATTGTTTTATATTATTATCTTTCGTAATATTTTTTTTATATATTGAAGAGCCATTTAGAACATATATAATGAATTTCGTCGTACGACTAGTACATTGATCAAATTTAATTATATATTTTCCATTTAACTAAAATTTTATTACGTTTGTACAATGCTTTAATGTAATAAGAACGTGTAATAGTAATTACGTGGCGAGGTGCAAAATGCTTTATTACAGCCGAGCGTTAATATTGTAACTGTAATGCGAGGTTTAATGAAACTTGACATCGAGGTTTATTTACAATTTGTGAATATGATAAATTAATAGTGAATAATTAATAAATTTGTTAAACTGCTTTTATTTTATTCATTTTTTTTATCAAGTTGGGATAACGAATAAAGTAGCGTTAGGTTGGAAAGCGAAACAAAATAACTTTCCGATTGGTTGGCAGGTGAATGTAAACAATAAAGACTCTTGTAGCTCTACATCATCAGTTGCGCCATCACCTAGACTTTCCGTGCGCGGGCGACAAAAAACAACTTGTGCTCTATATACACAAACTATTATTTTCATCACCCGTTCTAACTTTTTACACATACTATACACGTAAATACTCGTTATGTACGTTACCATTACCGAAATTTTTATTTGTCATAACTCATAAGATACTTTTTTAATGCAAATTTAGATTTCTATTTTTATTTGTGAAACAATATTTGAAAAATTAGAATAAATAAACAGATTTGAATGCGTAAAAATATTATATTATCAACAAATAAGTATAACTATTAAGCGAAGGGGACACCGGATTTAACGTAAAATAAAAGGATGTCGATATTTATGTCAAAGAAATACATCTCTTCATTTTAAGGTCTCCCGATATCCAAAAATGTTTTTTTTATGAGTGACAGGACAGTGACCAAGGACAGGAAACTATCTTGACACTTCGAGCACCCACTTAGACAATCAGAGGGCAATAACATATTATTTTCTGAGCTGTTCTTCAACTAATCGTAAATGCGGATTTCGGAATGTGAATTTAATATCGAAAATTTTAACTTCAATCGGTGTCCGCCCAACTTTATTGTTATGATTTGTTTATGATTACACTCGAAAATTAATACTAACCAGTACTATCAACAGAAAATCGTCACAAACTCTGCGGGCACGCTGCGAAAAATTATACTTACCTAATTTATCAAAATAATTATGTACATAAGAGCGTTGTCAAGCGCTTTAGCAACTAACTCATGTTTTATGACATAATACTAGTTTCTACCAATCTTCAACATACGTTTTCTTAATACAGTAGAATCCGAATAGTACGACTTCGTTTATAACGACCGACCGCTTTTAACGACGTAAGTGCAACCTCAAGTTTGGTTTTCATATAACATCCTGCGAAAGTATATCCGTTTAGTACGACTCCCGTTAAAGCGACCAACCGCTTTAAGCGACGTATTTATTAAAAATCGTCCGATTGAAACGACGCTCGTCTCAAAATAATTCATAATTTCAAGCGCAAATGCATACTTCGCATTATATTGCCGCCCCCACAAATGCCTTACACAAGTACTTTTGCATTACAAAAGTAAAATGCCTTCTATGCACTTTATAATTATTATTCCAGAGTAAATCACTTCCTATTTTGTTACCTTTCACTGTATTATAACTTTTTTTTTATTTTCTAAACCAGTGGGTCTTTTATATACTTATCTACATGTACCTACATTATTATGTACATTACAATCATGTTTTTATATTTTAAATTGTTTATTAGCTTGTAACATTACCTATTAGATTTAATTATAATTAAAGTTTAAATTTTTTTTTTATTTTACACGCATATTATTCAACTAGCTGCCCGGATTCGCCGTGAAAATTTCAAACCGTTTTGTGCGTCGTCCGGTTAGTACGACGTAATATCGCCGGTCCCTTGGCCGTCGCTATAACCGGATTCTACTGTATATTCAATGTGTCAATTCGCCGGATTCACCGGAAATTTGCAGCCTTACTAATAAACGTTGTATAAGTTTTATACAAGGCTTATACAAGGTTGTATAAGAAAACGTTACTAATAAACCGTGTATAAAGCCTACTCCGTATAAGCTTGTGATAACTATGCATAGGTGTACTAATAAAGCGTGTATACAGCGTGTATACATTGTGCGTAAGTAAACGTTACTAATAAACCGTGTATAGCGATTAAGTTGCCAAGGTTTATCATTCCTGTCACTCAAATTTTTATACAAAGCTTATACAAGCCAGAACCCTTGTTTAACGATTGTATAAGGTGTATAAAATACCTAAATTTTGCTAAAAGTAAAAAAAAAGACAAAAACCCTTTCGTATTAAATGATGCAGATTTCAAGAGCAAATAAGGAATACGTTAAAGCCATCGTTGAAATCGTTGAAGACTACATAAAAAAGGATTCAAGAGGTGGATCTATATACTGTAAGCTACATGTACTTGTAACAAGGTATACATCACGGTGAATTCATCGTTTAACAATTCATTGCGTGTGAAAATTCATCAGTTCGAACACGTGGGGTTTTCCCAGGAAAAGATTCCTGAAGATTTTTCGTAACGGTTTTATATCTATTTTTGGTCACTGAATCTGATTTTCAACTTTCCCACCTCCCCGCTAGAAATAAGCTTCTGGATTAGCTACAAATTTTTTAACTTGCTTTAGTTTTTCCGCTTATAACTCACAAACGATGCATTTTTTTGGATAATGACTGTTCTATACAAAATTAAAGTAGATAAAATTTTTAACAATTCACAAAATCCCTAGTCACTTTTTGTCACTTAGGCCCAGTTTTTCAATCGTTAGTTAACCCAAATTCAATTGTTAACTTAGATTTATGACCAATCAGGTAGTCATATACGTAGGTTAACCATTGAATTTGGGTTAACTAACGATTGAAAAACTGGGTCTATGTGAAAAACATAGGAAACGCTATTTTGAAAATGCGTTGGAGCCGTGATATGTACTTTATATGCCCAAAATCAATTATATTGTGATTAATTGGTTTCTTTAAATCACATTTAGTGCTTTGTGGAAGTGCGTAGTCCGCGAGCTTTCCGGTTTGAATGGTTACAATGGGAGTTTGTGGATGTTTAACAAATGAAGCAACTCTGCCTCTCCCTGGTTTCAGGAAATATAGGTTTGCTGGCGATTTGGTCCCAATCAGCAATCAGTATGACCAGAGGGCCAATATCTTCACTGGCCAGTGTTACTACTTCATGTTCTGAAGACAAGGATTGTGCAGTTTCACAAATCATGAGTCTGCATCTTTTGACCTTAGAATATCAATCAGGTTTCGTTTGTTTTGAGAATTGAAAAGGAACTTTCCCTAGATGATCGTGGGTACCATGGTGTCGTTCATCTATATTTCAACTTTTGGTCTTTATTTCTGTATCTGAGTAACCATCGAAGATAACTATTGCTGTAGCCATATATATTTTCTTTTGGCATATTTAGTGTAGTTCGGATGTGAAAGCTTTGTACAAAGATAATTTTGTCCTTTTCCTTATATCATCTTCGTTGAACAGAAGAATTGGGAAGGTGATTAGTTCGTATGCTTGGAAATTCTACATTGTTCATCTGATTGTTTTACAACGCACATCCGTTGCAATAGGGTGTTTTGATTTACATTTACAGATTGGTCCTGAACCACTATTGACAGTTTCATGTCAATTTATTTATCTTTTTTTAGATTTTTTTGGTTAAAAATACTTAAAAACATGACTGTTGCATAAAAAGCCACACTTACATACTAAAAATGACAGATGGAGTGTATACCACAGTTATAACTTACACAGTGCGTATACAGCGATTATTAGTAATAAATTTATACACCCCTTATACACGCCTTATACAGTGTATAACTATACACCCGTTCAACGCATGTATAACGAATTTTTATTAGTAAGACTGTTGATATTTAACATGCTGTAAACTATTAATTTTTTTACTTTGTATTTATAAAATGTATACCGAATATACGTCAGAATGTCTACCACTGTCTACTTTAACTATATATTTTTTAAATTTTCTACTATTTTAATGTATCAGCACACTATATTAAGTCCTTTTTTGACCGGAAGGTCTAGACACTAAACTAGAATGTCTATAATAGACATTACATACTTCGATAACAAAGTTTAAAACTATCGTGTCAAAGATTGAACTATCTACTCTCTGAAGTCTTTTTTTAAACTTTATTTTATTGCTTTTTTTTGATGTAAAAAGGTTGAACCGTTAAATAAATAAATAAATAAATAAATAAATAAATAGATCAACTATACGTCTAATGTAGGTGGCGCATCGAATGCAGAACCATATTTACAAAGGGAAACGTCATTAAAAAATTAAAATCGAATGTGTTATGTGTGGTGCCTAAAAGCCTCGCCACATAGCTCATGCTATGTTATGCTATGCTAATGTAAAATTTTAACATAGCATTATCTAACATACAAGTGTCCACATAGGTTGTGCTGTTTAACAAACCTTTGTTAAACTATGCTATGCTAGCATAACATAGAAAAAACATAGAAGTCGAACAATTCCATGGTTATGCAAAACATATCAGGGCAACAATGTTTTTTTGTATAACAAAATGTATTTTCACAAATTTATTTCAATTTTAATGCGATTTTGATAAAATAAATAAAGAAATACTGCATAGGAACTATTTAACTATAATTATATATACCTACAGTGGCGGCAATCTAAAATGCCCGGTTGAAAAATTTTAAGTTATTCTTAATTTTTACTTACAAATTTTGTTAACATGGAACTAATTCATATGTTATATAATTGTCTAACTATAAATACATATAAAATTATTAAATTCAATGATAGATAGTATAAATAACTAACAAAAGACTTCATTATAAAATAAAGCATTGTTTTCAGGTATATTTTTGCGCTCGAATTTGATATAAATTTTATAGTAAAATAATTATTTAGTAGATAATTAATGTAGTCAAGTGTTGATTAATAATATATTGGTTAATAAAAAAATTTATTCATATTTAGTTGAACCTCCATTGGGCCTTTATTACATCTTTTAAACGGCGTGGCATTGATTGTTCTAACCGCTGCAAGTAATCGTCGCTTACGATTATCCCTAACAAATTTTATCGCTTTTTTTCAACTCAGGTATACTTTTAGGACTATTGTCAACTACATGCCTCTTCATAACCGCCCAAAAGTTCTCAATGGGGTTTAAGTCGGGACTTAAGTTAGGTCAATCAATTGTATAGATACCGTTATTAACAAAATAATTCGATACCTGTGTAAAATAAAAAGGAATCAATTTCATATTATTCAATCATTTGTTAGCTAAATGTATTCACAACAATGCCTGATTAATACATTTTGAAAAAAAAAATTATTTACAAAAATATTATGTACCGTTTTCGCGGTATGGCACGGTGCATTATCTTGCTGAAAAAACCATTTTTTGTTTTCAGCATATAAATTTGAAACCGATGGCTCCAAACTGGGTTTTAAAATTTTAATGTATTTTTTTACATTTACAGACCCTTCTATGATATGTAGCTCACCTAAACCACGTTGAGAAAAGCAACCCCATATCATAATTCCAAATCGACCGCGTGTTGTTTTTATGGTGCATTTATCTGATAGGCGCTCGGTTTGAAATCGCCGCACATATTGCTTTCCATCTGACCCATGGAGTAAAAATTTTGACTCATCTGAGAAGATGACCCTTTTCCAATCACATACCGACCAATTTTGATATTTTTTGTCAAATTGTAACCGTCTTTGTTTCGATTTTTTTGAAAAACGCGGTTTTTTGACAGCAGCCTAAGCGCGTAATCTGAATTCAGCTAAACGATTACGTAAAATTTTTTTGCTAATATTTACGCCAAGGTCATCTTTCAACTGTTTTTTTAATTGTCTTCGAGATTTGAAGCGATTTTTCAATGCCATTTTGCAAAGCTTACGATTTTGTGATTTGGTTGTTTTTCTTTTCGAATTCCCTCTGTCAAGTGGTTTTGTACTGCCCTAATGGCATATTTAAAAAAAAATCTACTTACAGTATGTCTGTCATACCCAACTTTTTCACTAATATAGGTAAAACTCCTATTTTCACCATGCAAAACTAAAATTTTCTGTTTTTCAGTTTCTGTTAAATTCTTTCTATCTACGATTTTTTTTATATTTCTAAGATTTATTAAACTAAACTGATGCATTTTGTACACAAAATGGTTAAAAAGGGTTACCTCATAATAGTGTATGTTATTGTATTTTTCAAAAAATTACCACCCTTAAAATTAAGCCGATTGTAACAGGTATATTGCAAATAAAATGCACCGGGCATTTTAGATTGCCGCCACTGTATGTATAACTATTGTATGGACTATAGTGTGAAAACTCGTATCATACAATTGAACAATCAAACAATATTGTGTGCTACTAAAATTTTATAAACAAATCTTATCTTGTCAAGGTTCCAATTACAATACTTTTTTTTACATTAAATGTAGACCTAGGTATGTAAATCTACAAACCAACACATTGAATCGTATCTTATTAGTAATTACTTTATGCTTTGTCAACTTAGTTTGGTAACACATTATTTTAATAAAGTAAAGATAGCGGAAAAAAGGCATACTATTTATTTAAACTTTTGTTTTGCGGTTTTACTATTGTTTAATTTTATATCGTTTGGTTTACAACAGCGTACGTAGTAACGGCCACAGACGAACTCACCTTATCTACATAGGAATCTCGTTAATCCATTTACTATCGACGCCAGTTTCAAGGGGGAAATAAAACATTTTGAAATGCTTATAAGATGTTCATGATGCCTCCAGTAGATTGCTTGCCAATAACAGCCAAAGATACATCCAAATTAGGGATTTAATACTTACATAATATGAGTAATAAAATTTTGCTTTTCATTTCCATACTTGAATTATACTAATATTTAACAGAATTAAACAAAACGTTAAAATAATGGAATTTTAACAATCAAGTGAAGAAATACAATACGTAGAAAATTATTACTTTAAAAAAAAACTTAAACTACATACACATACTTTTCTACATTACTGTTAATATTCTATTATTTTAAAGTTTTGCTTACTTCTATTAAATATTGGATTTTACAATTGCATAATATGATACAATACCACTTTACTTAAAAATTTTATTTTAAGTTCATTTGTGTTAGTTAAATTATACTTACTTAATTAGAAGCTGATTTGAATTTAAATAGTTAAATCACTTATCCATATTAAAAATTGAAATAATCAATATTATGTAATTGTAATTTATTATTACACGTTTATCTGTTTTATAGTAGTGTAGTCGGATGGAATCATGAGATACATTAGTAAACGAATAAAGAAAAAACCAGATTTATGATTTATTACTTTTTAATTAAATTTTAATTACCACGTGTTAATTTTGTTAAATTTTTTATGGTATGGTTAGACACTGACATCAGTTTCATCAGCATGTTATCCAGAAAAGATACACTTTAGGGCTAATTGAATTATGCCATCATATGAGATACTTGTATTCTACATTATTAACAATTCCACTAACTTTCAATTTCGCCAGAAACTTCGGAAGCAATGAAAAGTTTTTACATTAAAACTGTAAAATATAAAAGATTAAATAAACAAAAATCTGAATTCTAGATTAAAATGTTAAATTGGACAACATTTTCAAAATACATGCTGAGCCATTTGTCTTTCTTGTCTCTTTTCTCAAGCGCACTCATGTATTGTCGTGTTCTAAAATTCCCATTGAATTTTTGTGTAATTATTATGATGTTCAATTTTATAAATTTTGTAATTATTTTGTTTATTTTAATTTTTGTTCCTCTCCAGTCTCCATCTAGTGGAGATTGCACTAACGAGGTGGGAAAGCTACGCTTTTCGCATTGAGACGGCCTTGTGAGCGAACGGAGCTAAATTTATCTCCTTTGAAATTTATTTATTTTGCTATACTAGTTTGAGATTAACTATTATAATTTGGCAAAAATAAAGAGTTTTTTGTTAAAGAAATTTGTATTGTTTTTGATTTGGAATTTTGATTGATTATTTGAATACGATTGTTTGGACAATTGTGTTGGGTTAATTCGGAAAAGGAATAAAAATTTATTTGGACAATATTGAAATAATTATTGGTTTTACCAAGCCAAAACCAATTGGTTAAACCAAATGACATAGGTCATAATATGTATAGTCGATTTATCTTTTGCATTTGTAATTGTAATCCCATTTACATCAAGAATTTTGGTTTAAATAATATTTTAAATTGGTCTGGATTTCTTTAAATTCCTGATTTGGTCTCATGCTCTTTCATGCGGAGGTTCTGGGAATTTATTTTGTTATTGTCTACAACTCCAAAAATTACACCCGCAGTAGGTATATTATGATTTTCAAATTCTATTAATGAAAAGACCGCTACTACTAGAAATTATGGTATCTCGTATGTGTTTAGCTCCAAGTGTCTAGAAATATAATACTAAAATGCTTATGTTTAATTGTATGTATACTTGTACTTTAAACTACGTTATTTGTTATTTGAACTTCTAATAATTTTTTGTGTAAATATGTACCTAAGCTAGTAGCTTATTAAAACATAAATTTATAGCCCAAATTAGTTATCATTTTAGAGGATCTACTTGTAATTCCATTTTGATAGTTCTTTTTTATTCGATGAAATATTATTATAAAAGGTATACATATTATTTTATTACATACATAGTATTATGTAATATAGTAGATATTCTAGTAAATATCTATTAAGGTAGATACCTATCTGTAAATTCTATTTTGGAAAACGGACATTACAATATAGGTGATAGTCAAGTTTTAATTAAGTTAAAATGTAGTTAAACCAATATACCAAAGTGGTTTGCAGTGATTGATTAAGACATATCTTACGTAATTAAGAATCTTTGAGTTTGACATTTCTTACATTGTTGGTAAATTTGTAGTTAAATATTTTATATTATGTTAACACGACATACCTACATGAATCAAAATTCAATTTATTGTAGTTTTGAAGATTTGTTCTAAGTCGAGGTAAATTTATTTAAATATAATAATTTATTTTGATTAGTGGATATATTAAAAAGTGAGCGAACGTTTACATTGTCATCTAAAAATTTATAGATTTACTTACCTAGATTTTGTGGTTTCTGTGCCTTCTGCAAAGATTTATTTTTAAAACAAAAATTAATTGCATTATTCTGGTTAGGAGTCAAAACAGGTTTACTTACTCACATCAAAGAATGGACATAAATGGTTCTAATGTAATTTTATGTATTGGTCTTTGTATTTCTCTTATTTTCTTTTACTTGTAATTTACTATATTAATGCGGAATATTAAAGATATTAAGATTATATAATAAGATATTGTTATTATTAATTGGCATGATATGAATTTTAGAAGTATAAATTTGAAATATCTTTTTAAACTAATTCTAGCTTATACCTTTGCAACGAGTAATTTTTCATATTTTACAATTTTCTTAAAATAAATTGTGTTGTGCATGTTTTATTTAATTTTACAATATACACGCAACATCTTTAGTTAGCAACCTATTCACTTGGGTGTATAACACACTAGGTAATAATTATTACCGACATCTATCACTGATTTTATGGGATGCAGTGAAACTTCAGCATTCTCTAATGAAATGTTACCTACTGGTATAATACAATAGCTAGTGTTCTAATAATTAGCGATTGAAATTTATTAGAAAATTCAAATCACGACAACCACAAAGGGTGGTCGGAAAAATTAAGAGGGAGGCGTACGTATCATAATATAAAGTACCTAACAACAATATTAATGATATCCGATCTAACCCAGCAATTATGTTATTTTTGCATTTTATTATTAAACCATTTTCCAGTTTATTTTGTACTAAAATGTTTAATACAATTCTGATATTTAACGTTGTTTTCTATTACTCACTAAATATCACAAAAATATTCTCAAATTATCATCAACTTCCACCATGTTTAACGGTAAGTAAAACACATTTAATGTAATAAAACTTATCAGCTGACTTACGTCCTCACTCTGAAGAACTGTTTCTCATTGATTTTGGGTAAAGCTAATACTTTACAGCGATAATATTTGAAAGAAACTTTAATTTAGTAACATTAGGGCCAATATAACTACCCCAGAAAATGTAGTTTACTTACCCGCACGTTCAATTACTTAAACTTACTCCCAAAGGGTAAGTTTACCTTAGGATATCTATATAAATAATTTTAACTATAGTCATTACCTACATCTTAAATTTACTCATTCTAATTTAAACTAATAGTGGTTCAAAATTAACTAAATGTGCATTACCTACCTATCTAAAACCATTATACAATGCAAATTATTAGTAAAACATTAAAAACAGTTAACTTATTTGGCAAATTTATTACATTGCATGCATGCAGTTTTTAATTACTACTGTAGGATTGATTTATAATTAGATTTTAGTCGAATAATATTAACTTTTAGTATCCACTAAATTAAAACGGTGACAAAGGTGGTTTGTTGTAAATTTAATATACCAAATAGAATTCTGACTGATTATCTTGAGTTAAATTCATGTTTATGTTAAAATTACCAACCATAATGCAAAGCAAAATTTAATAATATTTGTGTGTTAAATCAAAATTAATTGCTCATATTAATAATATATTACTTATATTTACCTATTTTCAGTTTTGACTATAACGAGAAAACTGTTGACATCGAAATAACGTCTGGTTTATTTACTCATAATAAATATGTTTAAAATTAAATTAAAATACAAATATTTTTATTTCTTAACTTACATTATTCTTTATATTAAATAATAATATAAATATTATCACAGGTTAATAACAATATAATTAAAATATAAAACAAATATTGTTTAAAAATAAATATCTGTAAAACACTACATAAAATTTGTATATTCTAAAGTTGATCATTGGTATTAAATCGTCTCTGGTAATAAATTTCACACTCCTGATTTTTTAATCATCTTATCATCAAAGTAACTTTTGATACTCTTTAGGATCTTCTTATAATGTATGATTATTGTAATTTATAATACTTCATTCAAGTTTTTTATTATTAGTTTTTTAAAGTAAAAATTACCTACTAATACAAAAATATGTATTTGACGCCTAATGTGATGTTTGCTGTGTGAATTTAACTAGTTACTATCTCTTTGTAAATAAAATCTAACTTTGATGAGATTCTTTCCCTGCATGCAAAAACTTCTCTTCAAAGATGGAATTAAGAAAAAACTAGATAAGAATTAAGCTGCAATTTGCTTATGATTAATTTTAATTAAAAATATGTATGTAACCAGCAATATTGTAGTCCGTTTTTTTAAAAACAATTTTATGTTTTTCCCATCCTGATAGGACAAACAATAGAAGCTGAAATCGGCTGAAATATTTCAGTTACCACAAATCCTTAAAATTTCCAAAAATGCTGCACATTGTAAAGCAAATATGGTCCCCGCACAAAAACAGAAAACCATAAAATTGGAATGATAGCCATTTAGTAGTAAAAACAAAATTTTTTAATTTGGAATATTCAAACGACAAGATTGGACTACTTGATATGGAATGACCCTCGAGTAAATCTGATAATATTGACAAAAATCATACCAAATCATTCACCTTAAGATTTCAACATTATTTGATACTTTATTAAGCTTTTATTTGCATTTATATTTCTTATGCTTATGTTTATTGTGAATCCATTCTTATACTTTCTTTACAGTAGAAATCGAAATATTCTTACATATTAAATTCATCTTAATATTCTTCGCGCTTAATTACATTTTTTGTATTTTAATATTTTATTCTGTTTGTCGTATTCGTTAATTCTTACCAAGAAAAACTAAATTTAAAAAGAAGTGATGGTTGATATTGTAATATTATCAATGAAGCCATTGTACACAAAATATGATAATTATAGATCTAAAATTCTGATAAATTTAAATATAATAAACTTCTCGAAAGAATATTAAGAAAGGATTGCATGCCTCATAAACACTAAATTTATTTAAAATAAAATTGCGACATTTTGTCCATTTTTTATATTAATATATTATTATTTTGCAAAATTTATTCAAATGATTAATTTAGATATTTCCAGTAATACCTACATGTATGTACTCGTAAATTCAATCGAATACTCAAAAAATTTCAATCTGAATTATTACTAATTCAGTTACTTCATTATATTTGTTCATATTTTAACTCAGCAAAATTTGGACTAAACTTAATAAGCTGGTTGTTTTTCTAAGATTGCAGTAAAAGTGAATTATAACGCGAATAATTAATTACCAAATTAATTTATGACAAAAATGAAATGAAAATACTACCATTATTTAACTTATAACTTACTGTGAAGGTTATAATGCTTAATGCTACAAAGATTTCTCTTGAATCATATAAAACACAACTAAAATAATATAATATTTTTGTGGTAAATTTTCTCTATACCTAATAGCTGTGGCATTTTACGAGTGTCTTGACGGGATTGCTGAAAACTGATTTAATCATGGCTTAAAATTCGTGTTTTCTAAAAGATCAATGAAATACATATTATATAACTTGTTAAAATTATTCATTCGATAAGTGTACTCTTCTTTTTGTATTTTAATTTAATTAAATAATTAAAAAATTAATTTGTAGATATTAATATTATTAATTTTTTATTTATGTTGTGCATTAAAGAACAGGTTCTGGAATTTTTGTAGTCGTTTAGAATAATAGTATCTAAGTTTAATTTTATATATTTTTATTTGTCGGTATGAATCTGATGACATCAGTTTTATGAATAAAACCGTGAATAAGATTGAAACATAATCATTCGCTAAGGTTTTTTTGAATTTAATAATTTTTTCTCATTATTTTTACATTCGTTACTGAGTCTGAAGACGATCCTAACTGCCAATGTTTCTTTGCAATGTTGTATTGTTGTAAATTTATCTACCTATCCGATTATAATAACCCTTGCCTCAACTATTAATATTCACTACTGTAGTTTTGCGATTAAGTAATAAAGTACTAAAAATTTTTAAATTTCTTGAAGTTTAAAAGTCCTTCTTACAGCTTTTTTATGTGTTAAATACATGAAGTTTTCTTTTATCCAATTTTGAAAGAAGTATGCGTAGAATTTAAATTATAAATAAGCGACTCTACAAATCTTATTTTGAATTTAAATGTTAAGATACAAGAACTTTTTAAATTCATAGGTACATATTTATACTGCTACAGACATTTAAAATGGAATTATAATTTAATAAAATTTCTGAGATTCTTTAAATATTAACTGTCTAAATTTGCCATGAATGTAGGTTTTCGTTTATACTCTGTTACATTTAATACGAAAAAAGGTGTACTTTTATAATATCAAAATGCAAGGCTTTTTCAAAAAATTTCATCATTGTAAGATGAAATAGATGTACATAATATAAAAATTAGTAACATTAAATGTATTATAATATATAAAAAGTATTTTGAAACGAGTTTATGTTTCATGTTTCATAGGAAAAGTTTTCTTAAAATAGAGAAATTTTCTTTTTATTCGTGCTCCAGAGTTAATCTGACCATTGATACACAGTGGAAGCCGGAATTTTAGACAAAGAAGAACATTATATCATAACGCAATAGAGAGAGACTTCAATAGGTTGTTAATAATGTTAAAAAAAGTGTTATAAATATAAGAATAACTGAAGAAGTATAAAATATACACTTAAATCTTGAACTTAAAATGATTATGAACAATTTTATTTAGAAATTTCGTCTTTATTGCATACTAAATTGTGCATTAAAAAAACTATTTATATTAAAATTTTATTTCTGTATAATTTGCTTTAATTTAGTTAATTATTTAGTTAGAAACACATTTACTACAATGTACCCACTTAGTAAGTTCAATGGAATTATTTGTACCTAATTATGGTTGAAGTAAACAATATTAATTGCGGTATAAATCTATTGCCAAGAGAAAACCACATATAAAATATTATAATTTTAGTATTCAGTGAGAAAATTCGTGCAGCTAATCCTATCTAGAACGGCTGACATTTTACATATTGGGCAGCGGGTGAGGATACTTGTAGTTTCTAACCAGAGTTCAAATTTCAAGTCCAACAAAAAAATTTTAAATTCAAACTCTGCTTAGCAACTCGAAGCATTCGCCTCACGCCGCCACTTGATATTCTTTCTTAAGCTGGCTGTTCATTTCATTTTGTTTTCAGTGTAGATAAATAAATTATATTATATTTAACTTAGATGATATTATAGTATTGCATAACTTTTCGTTTCATTAAAAAACGGAACTTTTGTGTAGTGTTCTTTCAAATTGTTAAAAATTATTTCATAAATATAACAAAAAAAACAAGAGAAATAAATTATTCAACTGGTATTGACGGTAATTTTAAAAGCGTTGGCGTTGGTACCAAAAGCGTCGTAAGCTTCCAATTCGAACACGGCCTAAGAAGGGTTAAGGGATTATACAATTCCTTTTACCTTAGGTAAAACAACCGGTCATCCGAACACTATCTAGAATCTAGATGGATTTTTCCAGTGCTTCAGGCAAAACGCATTGTAAATCGTTGTATAATTCTAACCGCTTTGGTTCTATGATTGCATCCAAACATTTAAAAATGTTTATTATAATCTTGCGAGTATTGCTTCTGTTACATAAGAAATTACTTTAATTTGAATTTTTATATATTTTCTTATTTTCAATTTTAAAATATTATATTTTTCTGTTATACATGAGGTGTGCAATTGTCACATCTACTCAGAGTCTGCATCTACCACATCTAGAAAGCCGCCAATGTTTCGAAAACTCGAAGTAAATATATTTTTACCGTACAATACAAAATATTTGAGTGCTATAAGTTAAATTATAACTTGTTTTGTTGTATTTATTGTAGGTAAAGGGTAAAAGTTCTTTTCAATTTATTGAAATTTGAAGAATCACAAACTCAATCTAAAATTGCTATAAATAAAATAACTTTATTGCAACATTTCTTGGTTGCTAACTTATCGTACCATCGCATCGTTAGGCATTTTTTTGCCTAGATAAAACCTTGTTTTTTCCGCCTTTGCAGAATATCGGGTCTAATACCCACATTTCCTTCATCGATTAGGAAGGTGCCTCAGATATCATGATGGTAGCCATTGGTGGAATAAAGCCGCTACCGTAGAATTCATCAAGTTCTACTACCGTCGAGTCATCGCATCCATGGTGTATTGATAGAACGTCGTAATTTAATTAGTATTAAACTCCTTACCGGCAGTTCACAGATACACAAACCGCAGTGTTGATTATATTGTCGATTTCGAACGTGGAAACCTTAATTCGATATTTTTAACGTCATCGCCCGTCAAAACTGAAACAACCTGTATATATGTATATTTTACGATTACACACCCACCGCCAACAGAATTTATGCATTTATTTTTGGTTCGCGCTTACTTGCTGCAGTAAAAGGTATTTTACACGGAGCGGACGAGGACCTGCAGGAAACTTTAATTATAATTATCTACTAGATTTCAGTAGTAGAAGCACCCGCTTCGAGTAAAAGAGCCCTTAGGGTATTTGTCATAAACTTAAAATTGGAATTTGAATACTTATTTTTAATTTCCTTCAAATTAAATTTATTCAAAATCTGGTCTAAAATAATTAATTTCTGAAGAATTAGAAAATCAACCGCTTGAATACATTCATCAACACGTTATGTTATAAATTGAACATTTGTGTACCTAATGGTGGTAATAATTGGTCTAATTTGTTAAATTTGATTGCCCACTTCAATAAAAATATTATAATGATCGTGAAAATGATAGGCACCTACTACAACATGTGCATTTAAGTGCACTAATAGATTTCAAAGAAACTTCTGTTAGTGTTACAGGTCGCTAAGACAACGCTGAAAATTTTGCCATTCCCCAGGTCAGTAGGTGTAGCATTTATCGATTGGTAGACCACTTTTTCACACGCACGCGGAAGTAAAATGAGGCTATCGTCAACTCCATTTTATTTTTCACTATTAATGAATTTATATAACAAACCTGTCTAGATTTAATTTGAAATTGTAGTGCTAACATAATTAACTAAGCATTAGTTATCCAAACGAAATACGAAAAAATTACTTTCGATTTTATCAAATATAAGATGTAATCGAAATGCGGGAGTACGAGCAACTTAACATACGATTTACATTATTTTATTTTCCATTTATTTATTTTTTCAAATTAAAAATGAAAGGTTATCGAGGTTTCTTTATTTTTCCAATTAAACAATTATTGGAAAATTCTTTTTGAGGAAAGAATTACACTATACATGATCTATCGAGCTTTTGTCGAATTTATTATCTCAATCAATTCTGTAATAACTTTTGCACGATATGAAAGGATCAGGTTAAAAATTTTGTATTCGCGGTGTTTTATTGCAATATATTGCAAAAAGGACAGTGATTTACCTGTTTAATTACGTCTAAATCAAGACTTACTCGGTTAAACAGAATAAATAAAATTAAGAATAATATAAAACATAATTAATTGTACTAATTTACTAAGGGTATAAATAGGTGGTAGGATGGCGAGTTCCGTATAAATTTAAGGCCGCCTGTCTTTGTGTAACAATATCTTTTAGAACCGTTTGAATAGAGATAGGAGCTTTGCCCATTATAGTTAGTGAGCTCATTTATTTTTAATTCAAAAAGTTCGAACTAAATTTAATTTGCAAAATTTAGATGATTTTGAATAATGAAATTTCGAAATTATTTACAAATTTTATTACGGTTTTGTTTCTTTTTCTTTTTTTGATTGTAAATATTACATAGTACTCTATTATTTTATTATATAAATTTTTTGTATATTACTTTTTATGTAAAGGTTTATGTTTATTCCCATGATGGCTTTAATTCGATTGAAAATCAGTTGTGTTCGATTTAAGATTTTGTTCCAAGTTGAGAAATCGATATTTCATACATAAAGTTTAAATTTTGTGAAGTATCAGCGATCATTTACATATTCAACTAATAAATAATTTAAATATAATATCTGTAGGTAAATGTAGACGTATTGTACTATTGTATGGGTAAATCATGAAGATGAAAAACAAATCAACTGAACATAACTAACCGCTTTTTGTTAACTTCGAACAAGGAAGCACTTATTTTACCTAAGGAAATGTTTGATCTATTGAAATTTTTGAAAACTTAATAAATTTGATATCAAGTATATCCGACTTATTGACGGAATATCGGGACTTTTCACATCGTAGTATTTTACCGAGGTGTTTGAAAATTTAAAACGTAAAGTAATAACTCAAATTTATGTTACCAAGTCATGCTATAATATTTATCCAGAAATTCTCTGATTTTTTTATGTGGTATGCACATTATTAAATATTTAAATTTATTGGAAGAATATGTATATTCTTCTATTATTATGGAATATATATTTTTATACGTATAATTATGTGATATAGTTACTAATATACACTTTGACTCAACGACCGTTTCATTACCAGCTTTGGTTTGAGCTCATTTGCAGCTTAAGGGTAGGGTATATGGGGCCTTCTTTCATTTTTTTTAAATTAACATGTCTTGGAATTTCAAAAATTCTTTTTACTAAATAGTAAGGACATTTTTTTATAATTTCAACAGTAATACTGATTTCAATCGAAATTTCAATTTCATTTTTTGAAAATGAAAATTTCAAAACGATATATTGGGCGGTTTTTTCTTGAAAGTCAAATTGTTGAACAGCTAGTATTATTTAAACAATAAATTTAATTGGTATTAGAAGTAAAAATTACTTATTAAAAATAAGTATTGCTTCTTAAATATAACCAGACGGTGTCAGGCCTATTATTATCACAAAAGTTATTATAACAGTGACAGTTATGAAATAAAAATTGATGAACCGCATTTTGATCCAAAAATAGAAATATTACTTTCTCTTTCTGACACATGTTAGCTATAATAATGTTTCTCGCTTTACGCTATTGTGAAACTTGATTATAACATAAAGGTTGACCGTTATTTTTAAAGGTTGTGATACATAATAGACCTGAGTACTTACTTAAAATTAACTAATAATAATTGAATTATTGTTACACCGGTATTATGCTAAATCGCATAGTTGATTCACATTTATCTGTATCGTTGGTTTGAGTTCCTTGTTAGACCACAGATTCCGCTTATATTATGTTGTAATTGTTCTACAATTATAATAAATTTCCACTATTAACAAACTCATATATCATTGTAATAAAAAATGAGTCGACTTGTTGAAAAAATCTCAATTTTCTCAAATTATTAATTACTTACTTCCTTTTATATTTACGGCAAACGAAATAATTGTAAAACTACATCATCTGATTGATTTAAAGATGGAAAAAAAATCAGTCATAAATGTAGTATTTATTCTAAATGCTTTCATAATATTTCAAGTTTACAATATTTTTATTTCAAAATTTGAATTTACTAAGCAGTTATTTTATTTTGTATTTTTTAAAAGTAGGCCGAGGGTGTTGAACTATTCGTCTTTATTATAACAAAGTTTTCAAGTGTTCTTATATCGTAACAACGTTTTCATCACGGCGCTTTTGAATTTTCTTTCGTCTTTCTGTAGTGTTTAAAGTAATGGCCGATGTGTAATTTTTCGGCTACTGCTAAAGAAAACATTTTTTTACTCTATTTTATAGCATCATTGGCTCTTCTGCAAAGATAACAAATATGAAATTAAATGCTTGTTCTTGGTGTTTATTTGCAATAAAGATGATAAAAAATTATTAAATTTTAAAATTTCTTATTAGATGATTTGTACAGTAAATATTTTTCTAATTTTAAATTGCATTAAGGTGTATTTCGAAGTTAAGAAACAACAATTTTATATTAATTGAAGAGAAAAATCACTAGCTATTCATTCTATTACAATATAGACTGTTATATTACAATATTACAGTCGGTCTCTTGGGGTTTGTTATAACTGGACACTACTATATTGATAACAACTGGTGACAAAACTAGTTTTACTCTAATAAATATCAGTTATTCCTAAAATAACAAAATTTCTAATGGATTTAGCTTGTATATTCAAGCAAAGGCACCAATTTCGAGATTTTCCAAATTAAAAATTGTTATTTTAAATTGTGCATGATTATCGGGTCCCCTTTATGCTTGAGGGATGAAGATGTAGAAAAAAATTATTTTCTTTTTTCAACCTCTCTTCCATTTGATATTTAAAATGTTTCGTTTTATTAATTTTCTCATATTAGTATTTGCATATAATATTATTTAAATTTCAACGTTCAGTCAACCTATTTTTATGAAAACTTTTTATGATTTGCAAACATGTGCTAAATCCACCGCTGTTCAAAGTTTCAATTTTAATATCTTTTGATTTAGCTTGATTTTTTAACGGCTTATTCAAATATGTATTTTTAATCTACTATCTAAATAATGATTTACATACCCGAAGTTATAAAATCTACTTGTTGAAATCGCATATCAATCAATTTTTCTAAAATACACTAATCGGCAAATGAACAATAATATTGCTCTTGGAATAATTAAACGAAAATCACATTCGAATAAACAAGAGAATAAAGAAAAGAAAAAAATTTGATAACGATTGTGTTTTAAAAGATGAAACTTACCTATATAAACAATTATTTTAGAATAGAAATATTTTATGTTATTTGTTATATCTGGAAGTTGCTTCAAGTAGTCAAAATAATCACAGGACAGAAGTATACATCAAGTATGTAAATATAGATTTTTGAATCTTTCTCCTTGGGGTTGTTTTTATTGTTAATTATTTAATTTAAATTTATAATTGAAACATTTTTTGATTAATGAAATCGACAGATAAATCTTAAGATAAAAGTAATAAATAGTGTTAATATTTCCTAATTTTTTTTTTATTTAAAAATATTTTTAACATTGGCTATCCATCAGTAATGCCAGCGAAGAAAGGAGCTTTTCTGCTATAAAGAGGGTCAAACATTATCTGAGTAGTAGTTGATCACCGAGTAGACTATCAGCATTGGGGCTTTTATAATTTGTATGAAAGCAATGAACTAGAAAAACTTCAATGCAAGTGATATAATAGGGGATTTGCATTTCAAAAATACGAAAAAGTTAGTATCTAAAGTAGTTTTAAAACTAAACTGTTTTATAAGCACTTTTTGTTAGTTTACAGTATACATATTATAACTATTTGTTGTTCAAATAAATAAAATATTCAAATGTTTATGACTTTTGAGTATCATATAAAAACATAAAAACTGTTACTGTAGAACTGGGGGGGGGGGGGGTCGTTGAAAATTAATAAGTGGAACCCCTAAATTGCATAAAAGGGCACTTATATAATCTGTCTAGCTATAGAAACATCTGTTGCAATTTTGAACTTTGCTGGTGTTTTAAAATACGATTAAGGAGCGACTATTGGATTTTCATCAGTCATCACTTATATACTGACGAGATATCTTGTAGTTGGCGCTTGCGATGACAGAATCTGACATAATGAAAGTTCAAATAATATTACATGACGGAAGTATTTTCTTATTGCAGAGACGCTTTTGTCGCTTTCATCGTAGAAGCTTCCATTCTATCTTGAAGTAATCTCGATTTATTTCT
Source organism: Cantharis rufa (assembly GCA_947369205.1). NCBI lineage: Eukaryota > Metazoa > Arthropoda > Insecta > Coleoptera > Cantharidae > Cantharis > Cantharis rufa. The sequence goes on from OX376303.1 coordinate 38,277,488, forward strand.
TTAGTATTCAATAAGTTGTATTTCCAAATTATTTGCTCACAGCTTATATTATTAGATAGCATTCTATAATTACAAGATATTATCAAGATCTATGGCTACGAGTAAAATCAACCGTTAAACTGTAATCGAGCGATTATTTGTTCTCATATGACTAGAACGATGTAGGTTCCTAAAGGCTTCTTCATGCAATAATGTCAAAATAGACTTGAACGTGTGTAGGCAGCTTAAGGGGCGACACTTCTACCACGATTACGTTTAAGAATAATAAAGTAATTACAAAAATTTGTATTCATTTGCTTAAAATGTAATGTTTGTTCACATTTGTATGCTAATTGTATTAGCCGTTACACTGAATTTGGGCTTATGATTAGGAAACAAAAAGTAAATTATTACTGTAATGCATTCAAATTAAAAATTTAAACATGTTTGTCTTACATTTTAATATGGGCGATGACGGATTGCTTGATAGTCAAGTACCGTGACAATATCAAAATCAAACCTGCTTTTCTGTTTGTGTAGTTGTTGAAGTTGACCAAGATTATAGTTTTTCTAGTGTATGTATCTACTATAATTGAAAGATTACTTATTTTATTACAGAAAACGATTGAACTGCTTTCAATAATTCTCGTCTGAAAGATTTTTGTAGCATGAAAATTGAATTTTCTGTTCTTCTCAGAAAATGGCTAAAAATGTTCCCCGGAGTACACTAAATTTAAAATCGCATTCTGCATTATTATTCTTAAGAGAAATATTAGAATAAACTCGGCTACTTCTGAAAATACGATTTACTTTTGTTCCGCTTTTCTTATTGTTAATTTATTTTTTAATAGTTTTTTTTTTTTAATATATCGGATTACTTTTATTTTTCTAAACGTTATATCCGCGCGAGGTAAGTGACACCGCAATGTCAGGTAAATTGCGGCTTGTGAAAATTTAAAAATTAATATTAATTTTCGAGTATAGTGTATTTTACCGAAGGTACCCAAGCGATGAAGCAATGAAATTAAGTGTAATTAATGAATCGATACAGTTTTATAAAAAGGTACGTATTTTAATATGCTTAACGAACCAAAGTCCCATGTCGTATTAAATTGTTTTTGTGGCTATTGTAGCGTAAAACCGTCAATGGGCAAATACGACCTACCACCATTTGTGCTTGGAGGTGAACATTATGAAGTGCACTGACATGCATTAGGAAAGCTTGCATTGAGTCGTTGGGCTATTAGTTGTAGGTCTACCTGCTACCTGTGATTGATAGCAGGTGGTGAGCAGCAGGGAGAACACCTAGAACTTGCCGGCGCACGCGAGTGTTGCCAATATTGATCTAAGAGCCGTCGCCGCCGCAGGACCAGTCGCAGGATCGTGCTAGCCTCGCGTACTAGCCGCCCCTCTGCGTTTTAACGCTTGTTTTTTGCTACTACCGTGTTTTAATATTTTCCATAATGCCGTTTTGAGTGTTTTCGGTGTATTTGATTTCCTGTGCTGGAATGTGACATATAAAACATTTGTTGTGATTTAATTTTGGGACCAACGTGATTGTTACTATAAGCTTGCTAAGCAAGAACGTTTTGTACTAATGCTTAAAACACTTATATAAATGATTATGAATAAATTTTAGTGCCACGGTTCCTCATCTGTTACACTCGACCAACTTCACAAATTACTTTCCCTATCGGCATTATACATCCCCATTGGACGGTAAATTTTTACTTTTATAAAAATATCTTAATCGCTTTAACACCACAACCGTAATTTTACTGCTAGCTGTCTTGTTAAACTCACTTAACCGATGGATGACATTTAATGAATATTAACATTTAAATATTGTGATCGACGGTTTATATTATCCATCAGGATCTTGCCCATTAAGTTTTTATATATGATTTACAACGTCAGAGATGCCATCCCATATTAGATTGCTTCGAACCTCACTAAAAACTTGTTATAGTCAAGGGGTTAAAAAAATTAACGATTCGACGCTCTTTTGTTGTTGGTGATTAAACCCGCCCTACTATTTACTTATGGCGTGGCGCAACATGCGTATAAACCCCCATTTTATCTGGTACTAGGTGGTCTTGTTATATTTATGAGCTAAGAGAATACCTTAATCCTTAATTGATGCTGCAAATAAAGAATATATTCAAGTTGTGAAAGTTTCTTTTAGGTTGATTTACTACTACTTTCTTAGATTTAACAATTCGCAATGTAGGATTATGGTACATAATATACTTAATTTCTTCCAGTTTTTCGAGAACGAACATAACTTTTATTATGCTTTATGTAATTGTCCAGTTTTCGTCCTTTTTTTTGTAAAATATAAATACATTATTATTTGATATTTATAACAAAAGAAAACGTTCTGGTTGTTTTTTTAAATATAACTCGTGATTTATAATACGTACAAACGAGTATAAACTGCCTTCTTGTATGAAATAATATATTAACCGTCATACAAAGGCTAAATCCATTTAATGGAATATTACATCAACGTTTTGCTTTTACATATATTTTAATTTTTTGCAACTTTTTTTGAATTTAAATAATATCTTAATGGATTAATTGCTATTCTACAAAAGATCTGTATACTTTTTTTCATAGCTAAATAGCATGTATTTTAATTTTAAACGAATTTAAAGTTATCTAATTCATTTTATATTGCCATTTTTAAAGTAATTGATTTAATTGTGTATACCTATCAAATTTTCACATGCATAGAATTTTTAATTAAATGATTTATCACTATCAAATTCCATTGTTACATTGAACAAATGCATACCATAAAACATTAAAAAAATTATGGTAGGACGATGTTTGCTTAGGTGATTAAAAACCAACACTTACTAATTGTGCATTAAAATTCAATTAACATACAGTTTTGGTATTGCTTTCTGTTGGTATTTATGAATTTTTTGAATTTGTCTGCATAGGTATTACATAAAACACATTTACATACATTTTTAACCAAGTGAATTAATTTGTAATGTAAATTCAAATTTAAAAATTAACAGGTTGATTTATAAAACTCAAATTTATTTTCATGAGCTTTCGGCACTATTATACTACATTTAAAAATAAATTCTTATTTAGTAAACACATTATTTAAGAAATACGTATAAATGTTTTTCACGCAGATATCTACTTGACAATTTATTGAACTAATATTCAAAGATACTGGATGCGGCGTTTAATACAATTTTCATCAGAAATCGATCGTATCCTACATAAATTGAAGTTATGTTGACAGTAAATACCTATCTATTCAACATTATCACAAGTTTTTTTCGAATCCACTTTGTATATTTTAATCAATGTTTTGCTTAAAACACGTCGTTATTTATTAAACAGCTATTTTGAGAACATATTGTTAATTAAACATTTGTTTTTTTTAACTAATTAAACACCCATTGTGTGCAAGTTTTTTGCCAATATTTTTATCATTTTATATCATTTTCCAGTTATAACCGTTTTTTACAGTTATATAATTCAAAATTGAATTATCTTATGTTATAAAATTTGTGATTTGTGCGTGCGTGTGTATAAGATCATCACGGGCATCTAATCCCGGTTATCCTAACTCAAAAAGTTTATCCTGGATTTTGTACGTAAAATAGCTATTAAAAAATGTTTTAATTGTTGGTTATGAAAGGATTAACGAAATTCTCATAGTGAATTATTTTTGCCCGCTGACCGTATAGTCGTGTTTTGTTACAACTACCAACTACTCGGTTCAATAACACAGTAACTTGGAGAGACTCTCTTTACATTTTTACGATTTTTGATTTTATATTGGTACTTTCGAATTTAATGGCGTTATAACCAATCATGGCTAAGTTACGCCAACGAACGTAGAGAACAAATATTTTAGAAATTCCCCTATGTAGTACATTTTAAATTATTGAATTATCGTTGTAAAGTAGGTCGCAGACCTCTATAACATCGATGTATTTTTATTTATTCTATATTGATGTATCGTAGTCTTTTTAATACGTAATTACAAATAATCTATTTTAAATTGGTAGTGTCCTTCTTGCACAAAGGTAGTATCTACCTAATCTCAATTTATATTTTATACATCAGTTGGTGATTAAGTGTAAGCGTCATTTGAATTGTAGAAAAAAGTTGACCGTTTAATACGTTCGAGTTTCTTAGCTCGATTTTCATAGAAATAAAGACTAGACACTAGAATAAAAATAAATTAATTCTCAAATTATTAAACAAGTCTAGTTATTCAAGTCTAGCCTTCCACTTTCCACATCACACGATAAAGTGGACAATTATCTATCACAATTAATTAATTACAAATGTATTACAAACTTCCTAGTTGAATAAAAATGCCCACGAATTTATACTAAATGAACTGAGATGGCAAAATTAATTAATTACGAACGGTTCTTGTTAGTTTTGTCTTGATATGTAGTTTTTACGATTTTGAACACATTATAGTCAAATTCTTCTTCTTCTTCGCTTCATGGATTAGGCTATATATGTTGCTTGTTCCGGCACATTTAAATGTAATAAGCATAATTTATTAATTTGACTAAACTATATCAAAATTTAATTAATTACTTACTTAATCGGGTATAATTATATTTAGAGAATCTTCAAGAGAATAATTAAAATATCTCACATTTTTTTCATATGTATAATGTAGATTTCTATACATATTATGTACCTATATTTTATGAAAGGGTTGAAAAACTTTCCAATTCGATCTATACATGAATCACATGATTATACAATCGCGTTTCTTGATTTTCTTTAATATGTTATACGTAATAATATCATAGAAGTTTTCACATTCGAAAGAGTTCGCTTAAACAAACTTTACTTGAATTAATTTTCCTAAGTGTGGGAATATATATTAAATATCAGTGGTATTAGTGATATCTCCTAAGGCAAATTTTTTAGTAAACTAATTAAGAACTCTATTTAATACCGTAAACCTGAATTTTTCTTAATTGAAGTTATCTTGAACCGAAACTTTTAATAAAAAATTTTATTTAAGCGAAAAGTCTTTTTCAGAAGGACTTCTTTAAACTACAGATTCATCCCAATTTTGGAAACTTGACTCAATCGATATCTCTTTTTAAGCTCTCAAAGAAACTTACATACGTAAATATCATATAAGAAAACCCTTTACTATATAGTAATACTCTATTAGTTAAAAATTTTCGCAACCATTAAAATATTGTTTATTGTAATTCCGGGATCTGTCAGGGAAGTACACCCACGAATTGGGCCTCGACACCTACACTATAGGAAAGAGGACAATTTTCTGTGTATAATAAAAAAAGAAAAATGCGGATTATCCATTAGTTTTCGAGAAAACGGCTTTTGAAAATCAAAATTTTACATGCATTTTAGATAGGGCAATTCATTAACATAAAAGTTCTATTGACGGTGCGTGCGTTCTGATATAGTCTAAGTGTTGGCAGGCAGTCGCGATTCATAGCCGGGTGTACATCGGGTGTATTACGCAACATTATGCAATAATTTAAAAAATAAACGCAGAACTCGTTTTTTGGTTAGAATCTTGATTGCCTTGGTTGCGTTCGTCAAAATCGACGCTCCGGGCGCTACGCGCCGTTTTGACGAACGCTGACTCGCTAACAACATCCCTCTAGGTAGCCCAACCTCGCCAAAGGTGCAACTCGAAAGGGGTGAAACTCGTTAGCAACGTTCGATGTGTACCAGACCGGGTCACAATCGCGTCTGACTGCCAACACTAAGACTATATTAGAACGCACGCACCGTCAATAAAACTCGGGAGCGGATTAATTCCCTATGTAAAATGCATGTAAAATTTTGATTTTCAAATGCCGTTTTCTCGAAAACTACTGGATAATCCGCATCGAAGTGCAGTCTCAAAATGCTCAGAAAATTGTCCTATTTCTAATAGAAAAAAATCAAAGCCCAATTCGTGGGTGTACCATTCTGACAGTAACCGTAATTCCTCAGAGGAGCATCAACAATTATTAGTACATTTAATAATTATTCTAGGGAAGCAATTAATGTCACATTCTAGAAATTAGCTTTCGGTGAAACAAATTTCTCCTGACATTCCACTGGAAAAAAAGTGGAAATTTGCGGGATCCATTATGGATTTGAATGCTAAAATGTCTCCAGTGCAATTTCAAGCTACAAATGTCGATATCAAAGCCCGATATCAATCTTATAACACATAATAAGAGTGATTTCAAGATTACATTACACTGAAACTAAAATTAACTTGCACGAAATAATAAAAAAAAAATTGTTTTAGTTCTATTAATTTTAAATGACCACAAATGGATAATTGCTCACATTAATTAGGTACCTACCATCGATTTTATTATTTTAGTATATCTGCAAATCTACATCTTGCCCTTCATTTAGTTTAAAGTTCTACAGAAATCAGATAAGTTCAAAGGACCAAACATCTGTTAAGTGAAAAAGCTGCGAGGACTAAGGTTTAGTTACTCGCCGTTTTAATTATACAAAATTAATCAGTGGACACGTTGCTTATTAATTTCTCAATATTATACTTAATTAGTGTAATATAATAAAACCTAAATAAAAATGGTTCAAGAATTCGTTTTAGATTATCTTATAAAATAATAAGGAGAATCTATTAAATAATGAAGATATTAATGATTTTACAAGATCTTGATGACGTCATATAGAACTGACAACAATCAAGTTATTTGTCGACAGATAAGTTTTGTGAGTTGAAACTAATCCTACATATTATATCCACACAAAAACTATAATCGAGCACTAATTTATCTATATTTGGTACAGAATTAAATAACCAGCTAAAGTAGGCTGTTTACAATAGCGTGTATTACAATAAACAATACAAAAATATAAAATAAAGTGTATTTTACTTACACTTAACGTAGTATAATGTAAATTCTATTAATTTACCTTATAATAATAGATATCCATGGTAAATTTCCTCAAAAATAATGTATTATGGCTTGTGATCTCGAAAAAGTAATATCCTATTTAATTTATTGATAATCCTTCTGCACAAAGCTAGGGCATTTATCTCGATAAAAATAATCCTATACGATCATCACTTATATTTCCTTGCGTTAGGCTGATTAATTCCTAAAAGAGAAAATATTTCTATACAACATTTTAGTTTTTGTAAATATATTCTTAATTTTTGTTTACAAAATACAAGCCTCTCAAGAAAGATTAAATTTAACATTAATATAACGTAAATAATAATAACTTACAACAACTTGACTTGTTATTATTTCATAAAACAAACTAAGTAGGGTTGAGATATTTAAATTTAAAATAATCCTTGAATCAAAAAAATTATGCTTGGTATTGTGGAAAACCTTGCAGTTCTAATTTATATTATATTCATATACTAAATTTCATTGCGACATAATTTCTAATTTTTACTTGCAGATTGAAATCATGCATGACCCTTATTTATCAAGGGCAAACATTTTCAAAATCTATAATTTTATGCAGGGTGGAATTTATAAGTTGACCAGTGAACGAACGAATACATTTTATAATAGCTATAATATAATAATTGTATAAATAAGAAAATCTATAAAACTAATAACAGTTACTTACTACCGTTTTGAAATTACCTAAAAATGTGTTATACGAACCGGCAATGCTGCTTTAGAAACTAGACACCTTCTTAAGTAATTAAGGATAATTATTTAGGACTGGTGGCGGCGATAAGGCTCCCGTATACCCTGCGGCGGAAGGCTTTCAAGTTAAGGACCCCCCGGAAAGAGAACTGTACGGGAGATATAAAAGTTATTTTAAAAAAATGTTTAACACATTTGCAAATTGTTTGCGTCACCGAATGTTGTCTTCTGCACTTTGCGTATATTTGGCAAATTCTCTCATTAATGTTTAAACGAATTTTAAATTTGTATTGAAAGTTCTGAGATTTTTCTTCGAAATCGCGTTGTATGAAACTGTTATTTATTATTTTTATTAATGGTGGGCTTCTGCGGTGATTCATTTTGAGATTAATTTTATATTATAAATAAATATCTATATATTTTATGTGGAAATATTTAATATTTAGAAACTCTCTATTTAGGCATCAAATGTGATTTTCTCAAATGAAAATAATTAAATAGTTTATAGTATTTCTCAATTCTTTCACATTTTTGAATTAGTCCGTTAAGAAAATGTAATCAGTTTATATTAATTAATGTGTTTTCAGGTAGAAAGCTGTGTTGGACGGTATGGGGTGCTTCGGTAGCAAGGACAAGCTGTCCAAAGAAGACATGGATTTTTTAAAATCGCACACGCGTTATGATGAAAGCACCATTAAGGAATGGTACAAGGGTTTCAAGGTAATAAGATTTCTTTTTCATTTCATATTATTTATATTACCAAGTTAATATTAATATCGGGTAATTTTAATAATATGTCCTTGTTTTGCATTGTATGGTTCCTACAACGTGAAAGATTCAATTAGAAAATTTCCGGGAAATTGTTATTTTTGAAGACGTTAATTTTAAATGTATTTTTTATGTACAGTGGCGGCAATCTAAAATGCCCGGTGCATTTTATTTGCAATATACCTGTTACAATCGGCTTAATTTTAAGGGTGGTAATTTTTTGAAAAATACAATGACATACACTATTATGAGGTAACCCTTTTTAACCATTTTGTGTACAAAATGCATCAGTTTAGTTTAATAAATCTTAGAAATATAAAAAAAATCGTAGATAGAAAGAATTTAACAGAAACTGAAAAACAGAAAATTTTAGTTTTGCATGGTGAAAATAGGAGTTTTACCTATATTAGTGAGAAAGTTGGGTATGACAGACATACTGTAAGTAGATTTTTTTTTAAATATGCCATTAGGGCAGTACAAAACCACTTGACAGAGGGAATTCGAAAAGAAAAACAACCAAATCACAAAATCGTAAGCTTTGCAAAATGGCATTGAAAGATCGCTTCAAATCTCGAAGACAATTAAAAAAACAGTTAAAAGATGACCTTGGCGTAAATATTAGCAAAAAAATTTTACGTAATCGTTTAGCTGAATTCAGATTACGCGCTTAGGCTGCTGTCAAGAAACCGCGTTTTTCAAAAAAATCGAAACAAAGACGGTTACAATTTGACAAAAAATATCAAAATTGGTCGGTATGTGATTGGAAAAGGGTCATCTTCTCAGATGAGTCAAAATTTTTACTCCATGGGTCAGATGGAAAGCAATATGTGCGGCGATTTCAAACCGAGCGCCTATCAGATAAATGCACCATAAAAACAACACGCGGTCGATTTGGAATTATGATATGGGGTTGCTTTTCTCAACGTGGTTTAGGTGAGCTACATATCATAGAAGGGTCTGTAAATGTAAAAAAATACATTAAAATTTTAAAACCCAGTTTGGAGCCATCGGTTTTAAATTTATATGCTGAAAACAAAGAATGGTTTTTTCAGCAAGATAATGCACCGTGCCATACCGCGAAAACGGTACATAATATTTTTGTAAATAATTTTTTTTTTCAAAATGTATTAATCAGGCATTGTTGTGAATACATTTAGCTAACAAATGATTGAATAATATGAAATTGATTCCTTTTTATTTTACACAGGTATCGAATTATTTTGTTAATAACGGTATCTATACAATTGATTGACCTAACTTAAGTCCCGACTTAAACCCCATTGAGAACTTTTGGGCGGTTATGAAGAGGCATGTAGTTGACAATAGTCCTAAAAGTATACCTGAGTTGAAAAAAAGCGATAAAATTTGTTAGGGATAATCGTAAGCGACGATTACTTGCAGCGGTTAGAACAATCAATGCCACGCCGTTTAAAAGATGTAATAAAGGCCCAATGGAGGTTCAACTAAATATGAATAAATTTTTTTATTAACCAATATATTATTAATCAACACTTGACTACATTAATTATCTACTAAATAATTATTTTACTATAAAATTTATATCAAATTCGAGCGCAAAAATATACCTGAAAACAATGCTTTATTTTATAATGAAGTCTTTTGTTAGTTATTTATACTATCTATCATTGAATTTAATAATTTTATATGTATTTATAGTTAGACAATTATATAACATATGAATTAGTTCCATGTTAACAAAATTTGTAAGTAAAAATTAAGAATAACTTAAAATTTTTCAACCGGGCATTTTAGATTGCCGCCACTGTATATAAATAATAATGTCATAAAACAATATGAAAAGTTTCATTTATTTTCAAAGTTTTATCAATTGTCAAATTTAACGTAATTTTTGTTTTTAAAAAAATATTATTGTTTCATATGGAGCTAATGTACCATTTGTGTCTCGGTTGTAATTGTCCGACTTGTTTATCAATGCTACAAACTCTGCAAAAAGGTCAAACATTAACTCATAAAACAGTAAATTAATTGCAAGAAGAGAAAGTAAAAATATTATTTTTTTTCATCAAAGGTAAAAAAGTACTTTTTGGGGCTCGTCAGTAATTTATTATCATTTGATGTTTTCTACCAATACACTTATTTACTTATTATAAATCTTTCATGGATATAATGAAGAAATTCGTAATTACAATAAACTTTTTCGTAAATACATATAAGAGATTTTGTGCATTGATTCAATGAATATTTTCATTGTATATATTGCAGTTTGTAGTTCAACATAAAACAATATTATTATTGTATCTTTGATTTAATAATAAAATTATGATTCATGCCAATTATGATTTGGAATTTATATAATCAACGTCATGTCACGGTGCCTACGTTTGATTTAGAGATAACAATAAAAAGAATTCTATAATAATTAATTAATTGCGTAATAAATTTAATATTTTGTGGAATACACACAAAATATATAAACTATTATTTATTCAAATTAAACAGCATTTATTTTTTAAAGTTCACGTTAAAAAAGTACGTTGTTATAGAGTCGTGATCACACCAAGATTACAAAGTCATTTTGTATTAGGTGTAGGTATATTATTGTATGTCGAAGCTTTTGAAATTTACGAGTATTGATTATTGAACTTTTCTTTTCATTGAATAGAAAAGTTTGCCTGGTAAATATTTACTAATATAAATTTTTCCGAAGCTATTTATACAGAATTTGATACGTGCATTCAAATTTAAACGCGAAACTGTAAATTTCAAATACAATAAGAAAAAAATCTAGGTAATATTTATTTGTAACACTGTTTATCACTTTGTATTTTAAAATTTATTATTAGTTTTCTTTGATGTTCGTGAAATAGAGGTCTATATTTTCTATACAAAACCAAGTTCTTTTAGCCTTTTATTCCCTTTTGCCTTGTATGCTTTATTAAGCATTATTACAAAATTATAATAGTTACATCAAGCTGTTTATAAAGGGTGATTTTTTAGAGGGATAAAACTTTCGATATAGATATTCTGCTATTTGACAGAGAATGTCATGTGGTTTCTTTAACTTGTATATTGTTTTCAAATTTGCTTGATATCGAATACTTTTGGTTTGAACCCAAACAATTAATTTATTAATAGACAAACATTGTTTCAAAAATGGTACAGTAAATTTGTCTTCATGATCGTGTGATTTAGCGTCATTGGATTGTTTTCTATGGGTGATATGTAAAGTTACTGGTTTATATAGTAGATACAATGAATTGGCGTTCTGGAAATCAACATAATTCGTGTTATTTCGGAAATAAGACCTCAATTGCTTGAAAAAGTGATTCAAAATTGGACTAATTGAATGCGATTTATTAGAGCTGGTCGTGCTGGACTTATGCAGGAAATTATTTTTAAACAATTAATATTATTAAATAATCTTTTAAATAGAAACAAAATTGTGTTCCAACGTAATTCATTGTAGGATATGTTTTATTTCAATTTAAAGTTGTATCGTCTTTGTATTTGCGGTTTTACATGCTACAATACTTACTAAATTGCCAAATAATTTAAAGTCAAAATATTGCAAAATTTCTGAATCAGTAAGGCATGTAATTATAATAGTCTTGTCTGTTTTTTGATATTATTGGTCTGGAATGTCATGCGAAGAATTCATTGTACTGAATTAAATTAGTTATTAAATTTGAGACCAAACAAAAGAAATTTTGTTTCAGGATTCTAAAGTCAAGATTACTAAAGGAATTGCAAATCTAAAACTTTCGACTTCAGAAGTTAATTGAGGCTTTGAGTATGGTTGATTCTAGAAATTTTACTGCGATTACTTAGTTATATCCGAGGCTGTATGTATATATGTATGTTGAGAAATTAAATTGAGGTTTTAATTTATAGAAATTTTCAGCTAAAGCGAGTTTCTAAACAGAGAATTCTAGCAGTTGTACGCGATATTAAAGTAATAAATTATTTTGCTTTATGTTGGTGGTATAAACTGAATTTTGAAGTGGTTTCAGGAATGCTTACCGCAAGTAATGTTTGAAATCAAAGTATAATTTACTTGCAAGTTTTTACTCAGACAGTATTTATTTATTTATTTTGTTATTAATTTACCTTAGCCTACTCTATAACTCACGTTTCACAAAATTATAGCTTTAAATAAGCATAAAATTAATGAGTTTAAATTCTCTTCTGATGTAACTTTTTGACTATCTGCTAATATTTGCTAATAGAACAATATTATTCTAATTTAATATTTTGCTAGTATATTTGTGAGAAAATGAAATTTTTGTATGTCATTTACTGTGTAAAAGGAGAAGAGTTGAAATTTAGGGTGTTATTAACGATTTTTACTTTTTTAGCCTTGATCCTGCAAAGGTTACTTTAGTTCCATATCTATCTTCAAAAGCTTCGAGAACATTAACTAAGTCGATTAACGCGCCGCTTTAGTATATTAGTGTATAGCAATTATTTAAAGCTTTTATCACATTTATTTTACTCTATTCGTTAAAGTTATTTGGAGTTTAATGGATAAGATACATTCAGATAATCACGAAAATCCTCACTATCTTGGAAGACCGTTTCTGTAGCATTTCTAACTTGAATAATTTTGTTCATCCTTGACTTAAAAAAGGAAAAAAGGATAAAAAATGTGATATTTTCAGATTCGTTTAATTTGTAGTATTTCGGTGTTTTTCTGACGAAAATCAACGAATTTCCTTTGTTCTTTCTGATTGTTCATGTTTCACTGCTCCTACTAAGAATAATCCAAAAAAATTGTATTATCTTTTAGCTTTAATCTCCAATTCAATTTACTAAATTGCCGAGTTTGTTATCGTACATTAAAAAAATGGAATATTGTTTCTTTTTACCGCCCTTAGTATCAAACAATTTTACTCTTAGTAAGCTTTAGAGAGAGTCTACAATCGCTTCTTACATTCACTCTCACGTCAGTCAGTTGGAAGTTGCCTATTGCTTTAGTGTGTGAGAGACCACTTAGCAACTGAAGTATTACACCAAACAGCGCTCTATTGATATTTTATTTAGAATAAGTTAACGCAATTTATGGTGTGCTTTCTGATATACATTTTTGTTTGGTCAGTTTTAGTATTTATTGTGGACAATCAAATAAGCAACTAACCAGCTGAATAATTGCCAATGTTTTATATGTATGTTATTATTTATTTGTTTTTTATTCGCTTATCCGATCGCTCTCCGAAGAAAGAAGAATATTAGTAAATTATACTCCAGTAGGTCATTATAGTTTAACATATTATCGTAACACAATCGACCTATTATTAATCTACTTTCGTTTCTCCTCATCACATGGGTATTTGGGGTTGGCTTTCCTACTGGAAGTGATTTCCCCTCAATTTACTTTTTGGGGTTTGTATTATAGAAATTTGTTCAGTAATACTAGTGATTATTTAAATTTCTATAGAATTCTGAAAATAAATGCCATAAAAGATGAATTATTCAATTAGCACAAGATGCTGATGCTTTTAACCTGCCCAGTATAAAATATGACTCTCAAGACTCTTTTATATCAATATTGAAAAAAAACCGAAACATAAGTACTACTACATCAACCATATTATGTTGTGTATTTCATTTGTGAAAATTTAAAATCATTTTAGTTCTAAAATGTGTGCGTGCAGTTTTTCTTCTAAAATATTGATATGATCAATAAATATATCCGAAATGATTCATAACTTAAGTAATTTTATTTACCAAGGTTTTCTTCTTGCTATTTGTTTGGATTGGAAATGTAGGATAATAACTTGTTATAATCTCCTGCATAATATTGTGATGGATTTATAATTGATTTAACCTATTAGACAACAATGTTATACTTCAATGAGAATATAAATAAATTCTTTCTGTTGCTATTTGAAAACCAAGTTGTAAGTACGAAGCTTGAAATTATTAAGTTTCTTACGTCAGGTACAAAATAATGTGTGTCTTGAATTACTTTCGAGACAATTTTTTATTAAATTAACATGTACACCATATCGATAGAAAGTTGAACGTGCATTTAGGACGTGCATAGGTGAGCCAACTACCTGTCGGTATATTATGTGACTGCAATACCAAATACCTAATTTGTTTGGTATAAATATAATATTTTTTATATTATACTATTTTGTTTTTATACACTTTATTACATTCATTATGTAGCGATTTGCAAGTTTTTAAACTGGTATTGCGAGGTTTGCCAATAGCTCTTAGATTCACATTTGTATATACCTAAGAAGCTTAATATTTAAATCTTACATATATTGAAAATACTTCAATGTGGTAGACGTACTATTACCATACTTGAAATATGTAAGCTATGATGTATTACTTACTTCTCGTAAGTATAACTATTTTTGTAACATTTTTACAATTTATATATATTTTTCTCTTTTGACTGTCTTTTTTGCAATTTACAATTTACCACAACCAATTTTTTTAACTACATTTGGCACAATCAGAGGGGCAAACTAAAAATTCTCGGCATATTTTTCTTTCTGAAACGGAAGGGCTGACCGCTACACCGAGTCAACACATCGATCGTTATGTTCTATTATATTTTTGATTAGCTATAATTAATTAATAGTGGGTAAACAAAATTATATAATAGTTCAGTTCAAAAGAAAGATTTAGTTTTTAAAACAGTATTGAAGTCAGTTTTTTAAGTCCAATCAACAATTAAGCCATCAATCTACACTTTTCCTTTTTAGAATTATTTAGTTAACCATATTATGGTTTAGCCGAATAGGAGCTAAAGCGATCATTGAAAAAATGGACCTGAGAGCAAATGTATCAATTTCGAGTTAAAACTAACCAAAAGATTATTTTCATAGAAATATTTCCACAGAAATTATTCTTTGGTCATTATAAATAGTTTCAAAATAATTAGTTTGGTTGATCAGTAGATTGCTTAATGTTTTGGTATCAATAATAAGTATAATTCATAAAATATCCCATTTTACAAGAAGGGAGATAATTGTCCAATAATTATCTATTATTAGTAATAACTTATACAATAATATACTACCATATTCAGAGCCGTCCTTAGCAAATACAAGGCCTGGAGCAAAACATTTTTGCGAAGCCTTTTTTAAAAGTGATTACCGGGGGGTCGTAAATTTTTGCAAAATTATACTTGCAAAGTCGTCATTTTAAGCATTTTGATGAAAAAACGTTTAATCTCTTACATTCTGAAAAGGGGGGGGGAGGTTAATTGCAAACCTCTTTTTTAGTCAAAAATTATTTTTTAGCGAGAGTAAAGCCTCGCAGAGCGGCCGCTCCACTCGCTCCACCCTAAGGACGGCTCTGACCATATTAATATAATCATTAATCAACTACGTGTAGATTTGCTTTTATTGTGTTACGGGGTTCAGATTATGTAGCTAGCATAATCACATAATATTATGTGTATATGGATACTGTATTGTATCAAGTTATTATAATTATTAGTGTTATGTTTATTATAATTATTATCGAAACTAGCAAGTTTTGAAAATCTGTGATACCGATTGTAATTATTGTCAAAACTTTCAACTTATACTTATATCAAGTGATACTCCCACTTGTGCTAGTTTTATCCATAATTATAAGTTTATTCTATCATGCATAAATTTTCTAATGGTTTTTATCCCTAAGTTTAGGTTAATAGTTGAATTATGTAAATAATTGTAGGGTAATGTCTTGCAGGTTGCCACCCCATAGCCTTTTTGATCATAACTAGTAATACAATCAACGTATTGTTGATATAATCACATATACAGGAAAGGGGAAGTGTAAAGGCACTATCCTGAGCTAGAAATCATTTAAATTTTCAAAAACTAAAACTTTACAGCAAATTTTCAAAAACATCTAAAATCGACACTTTGAAATTTTGTCTTGCAGGTTGCCACCCCATGAAAAACTGTTAAAAATGTAGAAAAAACCAAGTAAAAACATATGATTTATATTTATTTATTTATATTTACACTTAGTGGCTATGAAAAAAACATTAATGTAAATTGATATGAAAAAAATTATTTTTTTAAATTTTATAAAAAATTCGAAAAAAATTGTTTTTATTTTTTTTTCTGTAAATTATATTGTAAATAGTCAATAAAAAAATTGAGACAAAAGTTTAATACGTTCTTATTTATTTAAAATGAATTTAGGTGAAAGGTGGCAACCTGCACTTTTACACCACTTTAGATTATATGTGAAAAAAAAACTGCCAACTCATGATATGTTTAGAAATTTTTAAGGAATATGAAAATTGAATGTAAAAGCAACACAGCAAAAATATTTACCTTAAATTGTCGACGAAAAAGTTCAATTTACGGACACACAAAAAAAACACAATTTTAATTTTTCAATTTTAAAAAAATAATATTTCACACTTTTATCCAAAAACACCCTGTTATTATGTCGGTACGCACCAAAATAGGTTTAAAAGTGACAACTACTCGTTTAACATCGATGGCCGTCGGAATTTAAGGGTTGACCCACCTAGAATGTAGAAATTCGGCTGTTGTGGCAACCTGCAAGAAGTGGCAACCTGCAAGACATGACCCTATATATAATTTTATAAACTATTAAGTTTTTTTTATGAAACCTATCCTTAACAATGATTTCTAAAAAATCAAATATAATATATTACCTTTCAAGGATGAAAAATTTTTGGTCGAAGTGTCGTATACTATTTTTAAAATAAATAAATATAAACTCTTAACCGATTTTATTCTTAAAAATTTTGTCAAATCGTTTAAAACCCTTTTTTCTCCAAGCGGGTGTAAAATGACACTTTTTGGCTTTCATTTGTGAGCGTAAACTGTCACGTATTCATCCTAGGGCGTTAATGTAGAGTTTTACATTCTAAAGCAATAACATAGATTTTATTTTCATTCGTTTTTCATAGAATTCCCTCGACTTGGCTAGAAATAACTGTAAATCAGCGGCGTTATTACTCTTATTTCGTCCATTTTCATCTGCTTGACGTAAAATGTAACCTTATTATCATTCATACTTGACACGATATGCTTAACCCTTTTGTTGCACGATTTTTACATTTACAAAAAAAGTTTTTTTACATTTACAACTTTAAAAAGTTGTATTTTTGTGTTTATTGTGGTTCTCCGATATATGGAAAAATACTAAAAAAATATTTCTTTCAAGGCTTTTTCATTATCGAATAAAAACATGAACAATAAAATTAAAAAAACAATCCAAGTACAGAATTGTTTCTTTTGTACTAATTTACAAATAAACCAGATAGATGTGTTAGTATATTATACCTTTCCAAACTAAATATCACTTCGCCAAAAATATAAAAACAATTTGAAATGAAAAAAAATTAAAAATAAATACGGAGTAAAAAATCAATAGCAAAGGGTCAACTCTTGAACGCCTTTGCCTTTCGAAATTAAGACCTTGTGCAAGTGTCATAAAGGCTCGCACATATATCGTAGCATTGTTTTAATAAAGCGCGCGGAAAAATTGCGAAATTTTAAATATCTCGTCATTAATTTTAATTTATGTAGCATATTTGCTACACGTTACTATAAGTTTAGTTACGGGCGTACCGAACAAGAAGAAGAAGACTATAAGTTACTGAAATGCAATACGATTTATTCGACTGATCAGAAAATTCAGAAAGTGGATGATGTTTTATTTTCTCTCTGACAAAATATTTAGCATGCATCTCGTGCTTTTGGTTTTTGTCACGAGTGTAGCTTACGATAGTAACACCATATCGTTAACAATAAGAATATCGTTATTGAGCCATTATAGACTCGGGACAAACTCAAAGATACTCTGTTTCGTGTTAAGTCTTATCTGATTTTTTATGATTTGGCTAAGTAGGGCTATCCGCAAACTCCATTTGTCTGAAAATGTTTATTTACTTTGCAATGTTTTGTAAGAATCTCCATTGTTATTTGCAGTATTGTAATATCCATTGTATTGTATATTGCAGTACACCCACTCGCATTTGCCTATTTTCTAATATTTAGTTACGGCGTGTGTTAATTTTTTAGTGTGAAACGTTTTGTTGCTTATAGAGAAACTAACAATCAGGACTGCCTGATTTGTCTTTGGATTCTTGCCAACGCATCTACCTAAAACTGTTCTCATTATCTTAATAACTCAACTGTCAAGATATTATTTATCGATATTTTAATCAGTGTTAATCAGTTTACAATTATTAATTCAAAGTCTTGGCGTTAAACTTCATTCCAACCTTCAGTATTGCGCTATACATAGCTATTGCAACTATCATGCAATATATAGTATTTTTCACCTCGGTATGTAATATATTATTTCCGTATTTCAGAATTGATAATAATAGCTATAATTGGATTTTTTTAAAAAGTTACTTATTTAAAATTTAAAAAGTGCTAAACTTTTTGTGGCGAATAACGATTTTTGTACCAACTTGATAATGTGAAATTCAAGAGGATCAAACTGACATTAAAGAGCCATCGATATGGAAACGGAATGGATTGACAAAACACATGAAATCTTTACGTAGCTACGTAACTACGGTTTTACATATTATAGTAATTTTCTTTACCGAAAACCATTTACTTTCATGATGATTACCAGCTTATCATTCGACAACGTTGCTTTGTAAATTGTGTTAATAAACTTGCAAATTTACAAAAAAAAATATTTCAATGTACGAGGGATTTACAATACTTTTTGTCCAAAATGCTTTTGTTCTTTTGTTATTTTATTGACAAGCGATCTGCCAAATTTGACAAATCGAGGTTCATTGTTTGAAAAACATTCAATTTAAAAGTATTGAACTTTGACGCCGAAACAAAATGGTGTTCGAGATCTCTTTTCTATATTTAATTTAATGATATAAATACTTATTTATTTAATCGTTTATTTTCGTACGTAAATTTTGTATTATCTGGACACAATATCGGGCGATAATTTTACATTCATCCATATGTTTTGTAATAGCATTAAAGGAAAAAAATAAAAAAGGACGAAATTTTGTTTCATTATGACAACGCTGCTGTGTATGTACAAGAGCTTGATTTCTGTGAACGAATTTGTCAAGCTGAATTTGAAGAGATGTAGTATTCCCTACTTTTCTGATCTAGCCTGCAAGGATTTTATTTATTTTCAAAGATGGAAGAGAATATTCGGGGTACAAAATTTCCCAACAAGAAGCAGTCAAGATATTCTTCTTTAACCTGATGGAGACTTATTCTGTTAATGTGATATCGCTTTTATCGTTGGCGTAAGGAACATAGTATCAACATAACTATAACATAGAAGCGAATATTGTGTTTAGTTTATTTTCCACAGATTTTTCTTTAAAATGAATTAGGAGCGTAGTTTTGCAATGATATCTAGTACTTATATGTCACAAAGTTTTATGGTAGCGATTACTTGAACTAATAAGAAAATATATATATTTACGTTGGACTCGAATAATATTTGGTAAACATTTAATTAAGCTATCCATCTCATTAAATTTCTGTTTAAACTTTATCTTACCACGTTTTAGCGGCAAGTGAAGGCTTGGATTTAGAGATTATTTTGAAGACGCTGATTAAACAATAAATTCCTTAATTATGTAGATTTAATATAAAGTACACGCTAAGATTTATGTAATAAACGCTGGGTAAATAACAAAGTTTTCTTGTAGAATCGGGTTTCTATTGTCTATTTATTGTCAATACTACATATTATAATGTATACTATAACGAGATCAGTCAAATGTTAAATAGTCAATTTAGTATGATTAATCCTACATGTTTAGTAAGAACGCCAATACAACGTTGAAAGCTTTTGCTCTAATAGCGATTCACTTAAGGGAACTTCCTATTTCTCTTAATGGCATGCTACTCGTATAATGATGTGTGATATTTATAGTATTAAAATGCCCTACGATAGACGTCTAGAACTCCTTGTACTCTTTAATTACCATATTTGGACATAGTATAGGTACATTTTTACTATCTGTATAATAGTTTTTTGATTTAGGAATATTTAGTTGGATATTACAAATTCTATATTTTTTTTTGATAATGCTTGAGAGCGCACTTTTAAGCAAAACCTACACTACACGATGATGAAGTCGGTAAAATTTAATCAATATATTATTATTTGTATTAAATATCCAATATTAATGCCCAGTTGCCCAATAAAGTAATTTAGCATGGCCGATTTTAATGTTCTAATCACTAAAAGTAATTTTCTTTTTTGTTATTTTAAGATTAATTTAATTTTTAAACAATTCTGGAAGTAAATTAGTTACTCGAGTTGCTCGGTATATAGCACTAGACAAAACCCTTAATTATTCTGATTATAATAATAACGTAAACGCTGTCACGTTTTATTATTTCAGAAAGAAACACGCTAGGTTTATTAAAAATTCTTAAAAACCTAATTTGTCTGTTAGGAGTTACAGCAGGTACAGGTTATTGTAATTACATTTTTTTATTATTTTAATTCTTGTTGTAAAATTGAATGTTCGAATATCGTTCAGAGTAATAACTTATAAATAAATTATTTAATTCTTCTAATAAATAAGTTAGGTATTTCAATAACCGATATGTTAAACAATCATAAATAGGAATAGGTTCTTGGAAATTGATTGTAAAAGACAAAGACATCGATTGATGCTAATACTGTTTGCAATAACCGACATTGACTGATTTATTTTATAAAAAGAATCATGTAATGGACAAGTGACGATTAATGTAATATAAACTTATTTACCTCCTTGCTTAATTAAAATTATAATTAATTTAAGTAATATAGAATAATTAGCGATTTATATTCTACCGCTATCTTTATGCTACATAATGGTTTACTGACGCAGTTTAACTAACGTTTGCAGCATTTATATCATTACATAATGTGAAACTACACTTGACAAGTATACTACTTGCCTAATTGTTACATTAAAAATATATGTAAAGGTGACACTGACAATAACCTTAAATTATAATTTTTTTTTACGCAAGAGAAAAATATAATTTGTACAAGTTACCTACACGGTATCGTATTCTTTGTGAAGGACTTCTGAAATATGTATACGCACTCTCCAGTAAAGAGAATTTTGTATGTTTGTGTAAAATTGCACTATTCATTATGAGTTATTTAATGTCGAGCACTAATGTAAAATAAAATTCACTTATGCAGTATTTCTAAGTTTAATAGTTGCAATGGTATTTTTTAGGTGGTCAGAATTTATAGATGACTATAATATAAAATTGAATTTCCATATGCGGTTTATAAAGTATTAATGGCACTGTGGGGCACAAAATGTTGAGATAAAGTGAAATCTGCTACCATCTTCCAAAGGAAGTTTTGATGGTAAACATTACATCATTTTCATTTCTATAGATACATTGTAATCGTAAAATTATATCTATGCTTTCTGTAGAGAAGTTTACCACTTACAAGATTTATTATTTAAATTATTATCTTGTTGAACTTATATTAATTTTTATATCAATTATTTCTTTGCGAGATTAAAATCTCCAAGAAAGATATCTTGTATGTCATTATATTTATTTCCTAAATTGCAAAAGGAAAATGATTGATGTAAATGTTCAGATATTTCATGCTCGAGGCGGCATAGACCAAATAATACAGTGGCGGCAATATGAAATGCCCGGTCTTACGAATTGAAGTTATTAATATTTTTTTCATACATATTACATGAACCTGTAACTAAACTTATGTTTTTTAATTGACTAACTCGAGAATATTTATATATAAAAATTCCAAATTTGATGATATAAAATATGCATATTGAAGTTTCTTTTTCTATCTCCTTTTTCTACCAGCAATTTTTTTTTTGTATTTTCAATCCGAATATAATTGTTTATAATCTTGACAGTTATAAAATTGACTCGTCAACCTGTTTTGCGATTCACTCCACTAGTGAAATAATTTTCTTTCCACTTTTTGTAATTCACAACTTTACGTCTACTTTATTTATTAATATCTTTCCACTTTCCCCTCTTACGCAAAGTAATAACCCTTGACTCAATAATCAAACAATTCACTACTGAAATTTCTCTTGATTCTTCATCAATTTAAACAAAGTTTACTGCGGCTTAGGAAAACCGACGCGAGCTTTCCGCCATCTTCAAGTCGAATTTTATTTTGTGCGAAGCCAAGTTGTCGCGGCAAATACATTTAAACAAATTGGTATAAATTAAACTTTCATTTATGTACAAAATACAAAATTAAATTCACAATTAAACAATTTCTTTAAATTGTTTACATAATGTCTCGTTCTAGTTGCTTAAAAACACAATATTTATATTGTGTTCCAAAATTTCCATTTGATTTTTGAACGATTATTTGAATTTTTGATTTAGTGAATATTTTATTTGTTTTGTTGATTTTTGTAAATATTTCTCATCTTTCCGCTAACTAGTTAGGGGTGGCAGTGGTGGTGAGAGGTGAAAACCAGAGTTTTTGCCAAAAATGGCCGACGCACAAAAAGTCGAAACTTGCTAGTCCGTAAAGTTTAATTCAAAGGCTTTATGATTGATAGAAATATACTACTACTTATAATTTTGAGCAAAAAGTGATTGCTTTGGATTTTAAAAGTGAATTAAATGTTTAAAAGGTAATGAATTATTTTATTAAAAAAATTAAAATTGGAATATAATACAATCAAAATTAAAAATATTAGAGAAGCTTAGAGAAACTGGATAACAAAAAAATAAAAATTGGTTTTGCAATTGATTGGTTTCAGTAAAATCTTTTGTAAAATATTAAGTTGAGTAAATTTAAAGGAACGACAGAATTATCGACGCCGGTGCATATGATGCCTTGCTAATCAACTTCTGTTTAACTTTCCATTTTGCTTACAATTTTGTTTAATTTGGAAATTGAAATTGAAATTTAGGTTTGGAAATTTTAAAACTTAAAAAATGATTGTATTTTTTGGAGGTCGCCTGATTTGAAATTTGGGACCCTAGAAAATATCCGTGTCCGGAATTTTGTGCGCCGGCATTTGTTCGACAAGCACTTAATCGACAGCATTTGTGCGACTCGGAAATTTGTTCGACATGCATTTGTTCAACACAGCTTTTATGCGAATAAGCATTTGTGCGGCTAGGAATTTTGTTCGACATGCATTTGTTCAACAAACACTTAATAGACAACATTTGTACGACCTGGAATTTTCTTCGAATATTTAAAATTTAAAAATATTCAAAATTTAAAAATACCCGAAATTTGTCACTGACGTTGGTGATGGTCTCTGTTCTCCGCATGTACAATCCATATCGGAGTGGCTAGCTCCCACATGGACTACAACTGACCTTTAACTTTTTTTCAAAGTCCCAGGGGGAGTACCGACGGTGGTTTAATATATTTTTCGGTTGGTAAAAAAATTCGACCAATCAGAGTGTTTCATTTTCTCCAAATTATGACACGCTGGAGGAGCAGCAGCGTGCTGGCATTTTATGTATTAAGATAATTATATTTATTCATTTTTATTTAACTTACATTTTTGTATTAATACATAATATAATATTTTATTATTTATATTTTATAAATATAAGGAAGGGGGGGGCCAACTAAATTTTTTGTTAGATGTGGGGGGGGGGAGGTTATCCGCCACAATCTTACATTCCCTTAGGGGTTACTGTCAGTTAACTCATCCCACGAATCGGGCCGCGATTTTTTTTCTATTGGAAAGAGGACAATTTTCTGAGCATTTTGAGACCGCACTTGGGGGAGGATTATCCAGTAGTTTTCGAGAAAACGGCATTTGAAAATCAAAATTTTACATGCATTTTAGATAGGGAATTCATTAAAACAAAAGTTCTATTGACGGTGCGTGCGTTCTGATATAGTCTTAGTGTTAGCAGTCAGACGCGATTGTGACCTAGTCCAGTGCACATCGTACATATTGAACCCCTTGCTTGTAACCGCACCCATTATATTACGCAACATTATGCAATAATTTAAAAAATAAGAACTCGTTTGTAGGTTTGAATCTCGATTGCCTTGGTTGCGTTCGTCAAAACCGACGCTCCGCTACCCTCCGCTACCCTCCGCTCCGGGCGCTACGCGCCGTTTTGGCGAAACTCGTAAAGGGTGAAACTCGTTGGCAAGGCTCGATGTGTACCCGACGGTATCACAATCGCGTCTGACTGCCAACACTAAGACTATATCAGAACGCACGCACCGTCAATAGAACTCAGGAGTGAATCAATTCCCTATGTAAAATGCATGTAAAATTTTGATTTTCAAATGCCGTTTTCTCGAAAAGTACTGGATAATCCTCATCAATGTGCAGTCTCAAAATGCTCAGAAAATTGTCCTCTTTCCAATAGTATAATTTTCGCGGCCCGATCCGTGGTGGGTGTTGACTGACAGTAACCAAATTTCCAATTGATAGCTCTATTATTTGTTACAGGTAATGAATTATTTTATTAATAATGGAATCTATGTAATTGATTGGCCAAAAAATAGATAGGATTTAAATGTAATTGTGAATTTGTGGACAATAATCAAACGGCATGTGATTCAAAATTTTCCAAAGAGTGAACTTGGTTAATGGATAATCCGCAAAAATGTAATTACAAAAATTGCTCAGAATTGTGTCCTCTTTCCTATAGTATAATTGTCGCGGCTCGGTTCGTGGTGTGCTTTAACTGACAGATCCCGGAAAATGGTTACTGTCAGTCAACATCCACCACGGATCGGGCCGCGAAAATTATACTATTGGAAAGAGGACAATTATGTTTGCATATTTTCTTACTTAATAGTTATTTATGTATCAAGGGCATTGTGAAGATGTTTATGTCGAGGGCAACCAGTTTAAAAGGTCGAGGGCAGGCAGGCCCGAGAGTTTTTAAATTTCAACTGTCCATTTGGCATATTTTTTGCAAAACTTAAACGTGTTTTTAAGCTAGCATTGATTATATTTAAGTTGATCATTCAAGTCTGCCCTTAATTTTCGACAAGATTTGAACTTCAAATTTTGAAGCGGTTTTTCAATGCTGTTTTACACAGATAATGGTTTCGGGCTTCAGTCGTTTTTCTGTTTGGCTTACCCCTTGGAAGTAATTTTGTACTACCACTACTGACATATTTTGACAAAAATCTACTTACCGTGCGTCTATCGTAACTAACTTTCTTGCTAATATAAGTAAAACTTTTATTTTCACCTCGGAAAACTAAAATTTTCCACTTGTCACCTTCCGTTAAATAAAACCTGGCATATTTTACGCAAAAGTTGTATTTTTAAGTTTGATTAAACTACAATTACTGAAATTGTCAACCTAAATGATTAATAAGGATTATCTTATAAAGGAGATTTTACAACGAATTCGCACTCCGTAAATTAACTGAAATATTGTTGGTAATTGATACGTATTTAAAGCGGGCATTTCATACTGCCGCTACTGTGTATATCTTGGCATTTTTATATTATTTATATTAATTTATAGAATAATGCATTTTGTATAGAATTGGGTTGACAATACATAAAAGACTTTAGTTGCCGATTGTTACTTTTAAAAATTAGATGAATGATGAATAACCAAAAAATATCCTACACAAACCCAACCTATACAATACGGAATTTCTTCTGTATTATATACGAATTTCTTTTGTAATATAAAATGGGTAGGTAAAAAGGTATTTCTGTTTTATGCAATGACGTCGACTATTATTACGTAATGCATTTATAATAAAAATTTAATAAGAAAATTCAGTTGAAGGTATACGCTTTAATTTACTATTACAGATCAAACGCTTCGGAAATTTGATTTATATTTATTAGTAGAAGTACAAGTAGAAAGTCGAATTCTGCTTTTCAGACTTACACTCAATTTCATTACTTTGTCATTTACGATTAGCTTGTCATTTCCTTTTGCTTTATAATGCAGATACCATTATTTTATATTTCTAAAAGAATTTCTAGAATTTTGTGTTAAAACTCATATACCTAGTATTTTTCATTTCATACCAGTTACTGCAATAATTGTTGAGTAATGAATTATTAATTAATTCAATCATAAAATTCTTAAATAAGAAGCTTAATAATTTAAGACTGTGTAATGTAATTCGAATTTATTTCAGAATAACTTATGTAAATATTAACTTAAAACAGTGGTTCTTACTAGGCGTGCAAGGCGTTATGCAAAATATTTTTTAGTTAAAAAAATGTATTGTTGAGTAATATGTTGTTGTTCAGTAATATGTTCATTGTAGTACATTGTTACAAAATTGGAAGCGCGAGAGCACATTTTGGAAATTCAAGAGGTACTACCGTCAGCTAAAAAGGTTAACTAAGCCTAATACCCTAATGGTAGTTTTTTAAGAACCGAACAAGATGATTAACCTGGTTACCTAATAATCTCTTTAATTGGGGTAAAATAAATTACAAGTTCAAGTAATTGAACTACCGATACTGCAAATTTCAAGTTAAGGGATCGACCAAGCATTGCAACTGTTAAATAAAAGTAGTTTAAAACTTGAAAGTAATTTATCCTTAACTTTCTTTGGTGAACAAAGTTTAATATAAGGGCAAAGTTAATTTTGTTTTATATTGAAAAGTTTTCTAGTTTTTAATAAAATAAAAAAAATTATAGTTACATAGTATTAGAACTTTTCAGTCTATTTTGGAAAATTACCAGAATTTTAATTTTTTAAAAATTTTTTCGAAATTAAACATTTTTGTAAAAATAAATTAAAGTAACAGGTTTTTACTCTCTTCGTAAGATTAATCGTATTGTGCATAAAAATTTTACGGCCATTGGTTGCAGCATCTCCGTTTTTCCTTGGTTTTTAAATGCTCTGAAGGGGAAAGAAGACGGCGCCCGATATGATACGATAAGGAACATATTATAAGATACTATCGTCCTTTATATAGCTTCAACGATTACGCACCCATTTTCAACTGTCAGAAGAAATCCCACGTGCATAATATATGTATCAATCACGTTTTAATCTTTAAATATATTACCACAGCAATGGATTGGTGGGATCGCTTACAGGGCGGATATTTTGGGTTCGAATCTCGGACTTGACAGAATTTCTTGGCTTATTGGCCTTCCGGTGTGCATCAACACGTTGTCGATTTAAGAATTGGTTCTATATTTACATAAGTCTGCCCAATTGACACAACGTCAAGGTCAAAAATGAAAAATAAAATCTTAAAAAAAAAATCAAAACAAATCTGATAGCATATACCACATATGGCTTAATTTCAACAACCAAGTTTTTTCAAAACCACCACTTGTAGCTATTCAAGTTTTAAGAAGATTTGATGAGCTTTATGCAAAAGATAATTAAGCAACGAATAAAAAAAGTTGAGTTCTAATTACTATTTAAAACCAGATATTTGAATCGTCGATTCAAGGTGATTAAATTAAAAGTTGTACTCGAATTTCTAAGAGACCTGATACATTTAGGAATCCGGGCTATTGAAATTAATCAAATGGCTACAATTGGGCTGAGATAACTTTTTGGTGAGGGTACCCTTTTCACAACTTTATTGTTATCAAGCCTTTGAAAATTATAGAATTAAATTTGATTATTCAGAACACAAATTCTAAAAAACCACCAAGCACCTACAAGTTCTGCAGTAGTTGCTTAAGAGAGATACATGAATGTTAACATTCTTGTTTATCACAGAGCTTTGTTTGAAAACAATATTTGATGGCCTCATTCTTTTAAAGATTTTTGAGAAATTACTATATTGCAAAAATTAAAATAAGATTATTTTGAAAATACTAGTCTAGTTTGTAGATCTTCAAGAGAAAAGACAGTGTATTAAAATATACTAAAAACCATCAAACTAAACTAAACACCCTGTGTTTTCTGGAATGCGGTACCGCGTAAAATAAAATTTTGTGTTTATCAATATACAAAGCAAAAAATTAAATAAAACAATATTATGCACTCCACACGTGTAGATAAAATTTAAGTATATCTTTTGATTTAGCAATAAAATTTAATTAAAAAATAGTATTTTGTTGTTGGAGAGGGAAAATCAATTTGAAATATTTAATTGTGAATACACAAAGAGAAAAGTTGCAAGATTCGCCGCTGTGAAGGACCGAATATACTAGTGATAAAAGGTATCATAATTGAACGTAACTTCTATTATATTTATTTTTCAAGTTTTGTTTCAAAATAGTATCATTAATTTTCGGAGTTGAAAGTTCTTTATTGTTTCTTTATTGTTGTAATATCATTTTGCTATCTGAAAATATTAGACGTGTTGAAAATAGTAAGTATGTATTGTCTTTAGTTTTCAATTAATTTCATAGAAAAATTTTCGAAGATGTGTGGTCTTTTGTAAATTTAGTGTTACCCTCTTCGCGAGTACTTAATACTATGAATTATTTGCTTGCTTTATGTGCAAGAACACATTCTCTCAAAATATCCTAATTATCATTTCTTGCTTTGTGTAAAGAATTTACTTTCGATTGATATCACTTCCATTCTAATCTATAACAATGGGAAACTGGAATCTTAAGAACAATATATTCTTCATATTATTTTCGTATACGTTTGCGTATAAGGATTGGAAGAAAGTCTACATATAACAAATTATAATATGTAACTGGGAAAATCGATTCTTCAAATTTTTATATCACGTGCATAAGGTACAAGTAAAATAATAGCGTTTTCGGTTTGGCAGAAACTAATTTGGCAATTAATAATGAGCGTTTTTCATTTAACCCATTTGACCCCTTTTTACACATTTTACCTAAAGAGTTCTTAATACCGTACTATAATTTTACTACATAAATAACTTATAATAATAAAAATATTAAATATAAATTTTAACAAAGGATGTAAAAATATTTAACATGGTATTTTAACGTTTTGCAACAAACTGTATAATTTTTGCAATTACAATGAAATATCTTAAAATTTCTTTTTTTATAGAGCGATATATTGTTATCAAGCTGCGAGTGGGTTTTAAATAGAATGGATGTCTTCTAAATGGCGTTGGCAAGTTTTACTAAAGCTATTTCGTCCTTGCTACATACTTAAACGTATTGATACTCTTAAAAGTTAAAATGTGTACTTGATGCTGAAAATATAGTGCAGGCTCACTTTCTTGGCGTCTCCAACGTGCACGTTGACTATCAATTTGAGAGATAATCATTTTTTAAATTTCTATCTTGGCCTTAAATTTTGAGATTTTAAAAGTGATTTCGTTTTCAATTTATGATTTGTTAGTTGATTAACTATAAAAAATATACAATTTGATTATATAGTTGATTGTACACAACCGCTCCCATTTACTAAACGAGAATGAGACTAAAGCTTCAAGTATTGTGGAAATGATTACTTTCCGATACGGCGGGACCGACTTCTTAGTTATTTTCTACCAACATTTAATCGTATTAAATATAAATTGCGACCGACATCTTAAAATCTTGCGTATTTAAATTGTTTTAAATTGAATTACACACAGTGTCTCTATCTAGGTTCACTTAAATTTTAAGTGTTACAGTCGGTAAACTCGTATTATTTAGTGATAATAAGAATTTTGTTTTACATTATTAAGTTGATATATTTGTTACAGCAAGACTGTCCGAATGGTCGACTAACACCAGCTAAATTTGTAGACATGTATAAGATGTTCTTCCCTTCCGGTAATGCTGAAGAATTTTGTGATCACGTATTTCGAACATTTGATATGGATAAAAATGGATATATCGATTTTAAGGTAAGATTTTGTTAAAATGTATTTTTTGTCAAATGGAATTTGGTATAGGTATTTCTTTTCGATATACCTACTGTTTTACTTTGAGTATACGAATTGAATGGTTTATATCGACGAGGAGTATATTTAAGGATAAATCAATATTGTTTGACGTCATAAATATGTATATTTACTTAATCGTAACTTTTATTAAAACCTTTGTTGGTGTAATATGAGTGTAAGAATATAGGTTTTACTTGAAGTTTTTGAATTATGATAGATGCTAGTTGACTTTGCTGTTAAATTTTTTTCTATGACACGAAATTGCATGATTTATTACAAATCGCTGACGGCAGTATCAAAGTTTCCTTGAAACAGGAAAACCAAATTGTAGTTATAACATAAAATTTATTATTCACCAGTTCCAAGACTATTATTAATAACTTTAATTAATAATAATATATTTATAACTTTTTAGATTTTTCTAGTTTTTATTTTTTTCGCTTAAATGTTACTCTTCAATGTGTGAAAATTAATATAAAATGAAAAAGGAGTAATAAGCTAAATAAATATAATAATATTAAAATTTGTTTATAAGCTTTTAACTCAGACTATTTGCTGCTTATAGCTTGTTGATTTTTATGTAACTTTTTACATGCATATATTTAAAAACAAATTGTTTTTTGATAGTTTCGGAAGTTTGATTCAATCTAAAACAAACACACAAAAGTTTTGTTTAATACAACTTTTCCATTAAGTTTAACAAAAATCAAGTAAATTGCATATTAATAACTTGGGTAAGAATATAAAAATCCCATCTATGTATGTAGTCTAATGGTTCAAACTGTATTTTCTCTGGGACTGGAACTAGACAGACAGCCCGAGAGGCTTGAGGTTATTGAAGGTAATAAAAAATATGAAATACTAGTACAATAACTTGTAGATAGTGTCTGGTGCACCGAATGTTGGAGCGACTTTAAAAGTTTGTTTTAAAACTTGAAAATTTTTGTTTTTATTCTGTGACGATTGTCTTGGATGATTATTTCTGCTATAAAAGCACACATAATATTTTGTGTTTATCTTTTCACATTTCAAATTTGGTGATGGTATTTTTTAAAATTTAGTATTAAATATGTTTGATACTTTTAGTTTTTATTTAATCCAAGTTTATTTTCTGGTATTATTAATTGATTATATTGAAGACTTTTTAACATAGCAGTTTCCTATTATTATCACGAAGCAGACCAAATTGAATTGGAAATATACATCTATTGATCTCAACTTCACGATGAAATTTTGAATTAATGAAGCATACATAAGTAGATACACTGTAGAAAAGATAAATTACACTTTCAAATGCTTTTTTCTAATATTTTGCATTGCAATAAGTGTACAAATTGATAAATTATCTTTAGTTCATTTAATAAGCAATATAATTCATATTATATTGGCGTATAATAATTATTTAGTTCAAGGATTAGGTTTTTGTACAAAACTGCTTTTCAAATATTTCAAAACATTGTAATTGTAAACAATATTTCTAGAATTGAGCTTTTTTAAAATTGCAATTCTTTTAATGACCCTTATTTACCTCATCTCTCTTTCTTCATGTGTTTTGATAATATTGCGATAGCACGATTAGTATTAATTTTTTCGTAAATGAAATTAAAACAAGGAATTTCTAGTTGTTAGTTTTTATTACAATATATTATTATCTTGTGTGAACTGTACAAAAATAGGCAAAATAAATTTTTGAATTTTCTTTTTTTTCGGAAATTTCTATTTTTAACGTAGTAAACAATTTTTGTTATGTATCTACTTTTATTGATTCAAATTATCTTTTTGATTTTAAATTTTTTATCTATATACATAATTTATTCTATTGGTGAAAGAAGCCTCATCAATAAACAAAATGGTACATCCATACCGTGGATGCTGCTTTTATTGATTACAGAGATATTGACAAATTGAAATCACGAAGACCTGAACGTATTAGGACTTCAGGAACTGATTACTCAAAATGTTCTACATGATGGTACGATTTTAGAATTTTTTAAATTTTTTGGAAAACTTTCTTTTCATCTATAAATACTTAAGAATTAGGGTCTACATCAAATCTACAATTTTCCACCATTCCACAAATAGTCATATTATATAATTTCCCATGTGCATAGAATATTATCGATCATTTCGTTCGATTACATATTTTTGATAACAATCGGCCCGACTCGCAGAGGAGACTTATGACGGTGTCGGTTATGACTTTGTTTATTAAATCTTGCAAATGCCTAGTTACCATTCGTTATTATTATAATAGTGTCACGATTATTTTTATTGTAAATAAAAGTAAGGATGAAAAATTATCGAAAGTGATCGGTAATTCGTGCATATTACTCGTGATTGGTCGATTTCACTAAACAACTTAAATGTTCGCTAAATTGAAATCTCATTGGACTACATTTTTTAAATGAAATCTGCTGATTGGTGGACAGGTTAGTTATGACGTCAGAGCGAGATAGTCATAAATATTGTCTGCTATTTGGAAAAACTTTATAATTCAAGTGTGCTATATCTGTAAGATTTTGATTATTTGTTTTACTATAAATGAAAGCAATTCGCATCATTTCGGAATTTGTGTACAAATTAGTCATTTCTCAAGTGCTCGCAAAATGAGCACTGCCAATACTAGATCTCTTTCTTGGCATACTGCAGGAAAAGTTATAAATTTATAACAATTTACAATTTGTAACAATTTACAATTTGTACAATTTACAAGGACAAACCTTTATCAAAGTAAATAAATATTTTTATTTACTTTATTTATATAAAAAGCTCTTTAAAGCTTTGTGACCAATTATTATGCCACAGATCGTAGGGTTTGAGAATAAATGAACTACATGTATAAATCGTGTGTGATAAATGTAATTATTCTAATCTCCCCGTTCAAGGGTTCAACATAAATACTTTTTTTAAAATAAATATAAATTCTTCTGAAGCTCGTGTTACTCCCAAGAGTTGAAAATTGAACCAAAAGTTTGTAAAATATTTCGATATAAATTTATACATAAATAAGGTTTTCTCTCAAAACAAGGTGAGAAAAATTTAGCTTTATGTCATTCAATATACAAACTAAGAGATTCGCTTTTAATGAAAGCAATTTTTAAATAATTAGTTTTTTCATTGCTTAATTCATTTATTGAAATTATTAGGATAAGTTAGATAAGGATAAGTCGATTTCCGTTCCTCGATTTTAGATTTTCCGAAAATTTTAAAGGCACTTGATCAATTATTATACTTATGTATATGAAAATACTGCCAAGGATTTAAAAAATTAGTATAACAGTATATAAACAAATGCAATTTTATTGAACAAATGATACAATTTATTATAAAAGCTGGTTTACACTATGCGATTTCTCGTGTGACTTGATCGTACGAAAAATCCTATCTAAAATCGTAAGCAACGCTTAAATCACATGATCAACATTTTTTATGTTTAAAATTAATGTAGATGTAGAATATAGAAACCATTTTATTGTAAAAATAGAACTTAATATTTATCTTTGACTTCTATAATATCAAAAATCGCGTAGTGTGAACGTAAAAATATTTTTCTAATATGACAAGTAATACGACAAGTCACATGAGAAATCGCTTAGTGTGAACCAGCTTTAAAGGCCGAAAATCAAGAGCAAGGTATTATAGAAAAGGTTTAAATTTAGAAACTTTTAAATAAAAAAGGGTTCGCGCAGAATTTTGAATTGCACTTTTATTAATACTTACGTTTTTTATCGCCACTTAAAAGAAAGTTTTTCAAAAGTATTATTTCAAAAATAAAAAATATAAAAGCTTTTATTTTTATGCATTTTCGGAACTTAAACTGTCACTGTAGCTCATTCTCGATGAGTGAATTCTTCCAATTTAGATAAACGTTGTTTTCTGTGCAAAAGTATGTCAACATCTTGGGGGGAAACCAAATTTTATTATTTGTCAATTCTCTAGGGGCAACTAAAATTTGATTTACTAAAAAGTTTCTTTTCTTAACCTCTGAAGATTTTATTTAAATATTAAAATGCCTAGTTTACTACAGAGAACCCTGTATGTGGGTACATAATAAAGTAAAGCGTAATAATTATAACACAGGACTAAAGTGCCGTAATTCTTCGTGTGAAGAATTAAAATTAAAAATGCACTCAAGTCCCATATTGTATAATACACTCTTATTCAGCTAAATTCACTTTCAAAAGTATTGTTACAATAATTTAGTATGCAATTTGTTTTATAAGCGAAAATTACCTTTTCTGCCATGAAATTTTACAACTTTGGCTTTCGTATCTACACATCTGCCAGATATTCGTGAATGTTAAATTTTAGCTGATTTTTACTGTGAGGTAGCAAATCCTACGCACATCCTTTTAAGTTATGTACTAAAGTAGGCTTATAATTATATGTTAAAGGGTATAATTTATACAGAATATCTATTTTAACGATGTGAAAATAAAAATTCAAAAGCGCTGTGAGGGCTGTATTAGGGTTGTAACTATTTAAATCTACCAAAAATTGTAGAATGCAAAACCGTCAA
This sequence comes from Cantharis rufa, assembly GCA_947369205.1. NCBI lineage: Eukaryota > Metazoa > Arthropoda > Insecta > Coleoptera > Cantharidae > Cantharis > Cantharis rufa. The sequence goes on from OX376303.1 coordinate 38,312,070, forward strand.
AATTATATTTTTTGTCATTCAAATGCCTACTTTTGCTTACAAAGTACTATACACAAGAAAAGTGTTACTTTTGCTTGAACTGATGCTAACCGATCCACCGGGAAATTTCTCTACAACCAGATTACTTATATCGCCCATTTGCTTCATCTTTGCATAGACCCGAAAAAGCAAATTTTTAGTATGGATTACCCTATAATTATAATTTCTTTGCATTGCATTATTACTTCAATTACTTGTATAATTATCGTAATTGATAAAACTGTTGTAAAAACACTTTAGTTGTTTGACATGTTGTCCATTTCACAAAAATTACCTTCTTTTATATAGAAAATGAAATTAAGCCTACTTTCATTTTCATTTTACGTGTTTATAATGTATGTGGTAATTTGCCAAACAAATTTATAAAGAGATAAACAGAATTTATAATTTCATTATGTAAACATTTATGGAACATAAAATGTTAAATTTGAAGGTAATTTCGGTTTATATTCTTTAAAGGTAAAAAATTTTCAGTTGGCTTATAATATCAACTTATCGAATAATAAATAAAAATAGTTTTCTTGAATAATTACGGGTTTGCATTTTACATTTAAATAAAATATTATCTAATAGTAAATAATTTATGAATGAAACTAAAGGAAAACTACCATTTAAATTTCTATTTAAAGCCAGACAATATTGAAAATACATGCAAATAATTGCTATTTTCACGTTTCAAATTAAAGTATTCTGCACATTTCAATAAAAATATAGTCATATTTGTACATCCGATTTTAATTTATTTTTCGTTATAATTACTTTTTAACTTTAAAGGGGATATTGTCAAGGTTTCCAATATCGCAATATCAGTTGTCGAATTAGGGGCATAAGAATAAAAAATAAATTTAAATGACTAGACGTTTGTTCAGACTTGCAATAGACACTATTGGTCGTCGTAAATTTCTAGGATTCATTTTTACATACTATGTGAGAGCGGGTGGATCTTCTCTAGGATAAATGACGTAGATATACCATTGATGCAAGATAAAGATAGAGACACGATTTTATTAGGTATTTTATATATTGATACAATGAAATGTAAACAAAAATCTAATTTACTTTGTACATCAAATCAAGTTTGAGAGGATATTGCTAAAAATATCATGAGCCATTGTAATTACTACATGTATCAAGATTATGGTAGCACATACCTCAAGTTGGTTTTATTCAATTTCAATTTGTATTGTAAACTGTTGGTTACAATAAATTAATTGTTGTTAACATGTCGAGTATTATTAATGCAGTTGGTAGTAATCTTTGTAAAGGAGTATTCAAACTTGGTTCGTTATTTTATAAAACTCTGATGCAGGTGTATATTTTTTTGTTATTAAGGATAGAAGCAGCAGCGAAGATTTTTTTTCAAGTAGATACACCTACTAAACAATTTTAGTATACGGTTAATTGAAATATTGCTAGATTTACTTACCGTTTTTATAGACTGTTATTTGTAGATTAGAGATAAGTACCTATAATAAGTACTAAAACTTAATGTGGGGAGAGCTAAATAGCGTGCTAAACCATAACGAGTTTCCTATTATTATTATTCCATATTATCCTTTGCATGCATACAAAATTTAGTTGCTTACTACCAATCCAATTTTTCCTTTTATTAGTCTTTTTTATATTGATTTTTGATGCAAACGACTATACACGTAATGTAGATAATACAGAGTATTATTAAAATTAACAAAGATGAAAATGCAAGATTAGAATAACTTATTGAGGGAGTACCTACATAATAATGGGATAATCATTTCTGGTAATACACTAGTAAGCAAATGGTGAGCCAATACGAATTTTACCATGTGAATAATAAATAAAAAATTATTGCGTTAGAATGATTTTGATTTCTTTTTTGAACCATGCTTATTTGTTACCGACACATCCTCAAAGCAGCTCTGTTTGATGTGGTTGTTTGGCCACCGAGATCGTGCGATTGGACAACTCTGCATTTATTTCTTTGGGATTATCTCAAAAGTAAGGTTGCTAAAAGTCCAGATAATAAGGCATATTTGGTTTAATAGAGAAGCAAGTATGCTAGGATGTCATAGTAGAAGTCATAGTGAACAACGATCAATAAAAAAATGTAATATTGTGACGTCATCGTTTATCTACGTTTGGTAAAGTACAATATTTAATTCAACATTCGTTATTTTGCATACATAGAATGCAATAGTACCTGTATCGAAAGCGATGAACTGGTGCTGAAAAGACTTGATTCGTGTGTAAGTTATTTACCAGTGTAAAAGTGGTTAAATTTTATCACAGAAAAATTTAATAGAAAAATACATATATGCATATATAAATTTTTAACTTGTGAAATTATAATAATATTAAAAATTCAAATTAACAAGTTAATTAAACGACAAAATCAAAATATAATATGTATGTTAAAATAAAAAGGATATTAAAACCACACAAAATTAATATGATCTTTATAAAAAATTTGATGTCAAAGAACATCCAGAATTACTCATTATTAAAGCCGATAAAGGTAACACAACGGTCATTATGAATAAGAAGGATTACCAAGACAAAATGAATGATCTAGTCAACGATGATACCACCTACAAAATTATAAAGAAAGATCCTACAAACAACTTACAAATTAATAATAATCAAATAATATCAGATTGGGTGAAATACAACTATATCGACAAATCCACTGCTATGAGGCTAAAAATCAATAGCGCAGTTTCTCCGAAAATATATGGACTACCTAAAATCCACAAAATTGGGACACCACTCCGACCTATTGTTGCCAGCATCAAATCTCCAACATATAAATTATCTAAATATTTATCAAAAATAATTTATAACATTATAGGTAATACAGAATTCCACACAAAAGACTCTTGGACCTTTATTGAAGATGCCAAGAAATTCGTGGTACCTAATGACTATATACTAATTTCGTTGGACGTGAAATCGCTTTTCACAAACATCCCCATTGATCTAGCAATTAACACTGTTGGAAAATGGAACCAAATCAAAAACTACACTAACATTCCCCAAGGAAAATTTTTAAATGCCCTCAAACTATGTCTGGAAACTACATACTTTCAATATAATGGGATAATTTATTAACAAATTTTCGGAACCGCCATGGGAAGTCCTATATCGGCCACGATCTCCAATCTTGTGATGGAAGTTCTCGAAGAAGACCGTATTGCAAAATTGCCTTACACACTACATTTTTACAAACGCTACGTCGCACGGTGGAGTATTCAACCTAAAAATCCGGACAAAAATGTAAAATAAAAATTTTAACGAAAGACACCCATATATCATTTTTTGCACACCTCATAAATCAAGCTAACTTAAACCGGCTTCAAAAAAGGCTTGGGAACCGCGCTGGAGGCGCATAGATAGTTGAAATCTAGTTGATGTTAAATGCACAGGTTTTTATTCTCGATACACCTTCAATTACAATAACTGTGCAGTTTGTGTTTTGAGCTGTTGGTAGTGATTTTTGAAAAATATTTCAATGGATACTGAAGATCAAGGTATGTACTTAATTTTGATATCACAATATGTTTGTTTTTCTTGATATTTAGTATATTTTTGAGATGAAAATGGCTTATACTAAAATATTAATATTTTTGATTAAATAATTTAGAAAAAAGGTGTTTTTGTACTACTTCCGGGCATGATCGGGCTAAGATTTTTTTTTTATAGTTAACTGTACATCTTATTAATGCTAACCAATCAAAAATATCTCACCCATCTACCCACCTTTTAAAAAAAAGGCAGTTTATATTTTATTGGTATTTTATCAATTTATCATAATTTAACACATTTACTTTATAGGCTGTTTTTTATTTTAGGTTCCGACCCAAATTACTTCCAAATGTCTAGAAGATCATTGTACATGATTTTCAAGAACAGCAATAAACGAAAACTGGATGAAAAACTATTAGAAATGGATTTTATTTTTTTTTTATTTTGATTTCATCCCTTCGAAAATAACCACAATACATCGATAATAATTTTTTTATTATTTTTCCATAAGTTTGTAAGTCAAATTCTCGACATATAAAAAATTTCAAAAGTTTATTCTGTTATTTTGATTTGCACCCCCCAGAAAACCACCCTATTTATCAATGTAATTTTTTTCATTATTTTTCCACGAATTCTTAGGTCAAATTCTCAACATATCGAAAGTTTTATAACTTTATTCTGTTATTTTGCTTTGCACCCCCAGAAAACCACCCTATTTATCAATATATTTTTTTTTGATTATTTTTTTCTAAAATTCCAAGCATATTTTGAACTCATTTGGTGTGTTTCAGAGTTTTGTCCCGTTTTTAGTGTTAAATACCCCACTGTGCGTCGACGACATTATCACAGCTATTCCCAAAGACCACGAAGATTCTATTCTAAACCACTTTAATGGATTCCACCCCCGACTACAATTTACAATCGAAAAAGAGGAACAAAAGAAAATAACCTTCCTCGATATAGAATTGATCCACGAGAATAACCATCTTAAATACAAGTGGACACAAAAATCTACTTGGTCAGGAAGATACCTCAACTTTGACTCTCATCACCACAAAAGTCAAGCAATAGACACAGCGATAGGACTCATTGATAGATCGTTAAAACTATCTCATGGCGACTACCGAAAAGAAACACTGAAAATTGCTCAAGAAACCTTGTTTAAGAATGGTTATCCCGTACCACTGGTGAAGAAGCTTATCAAAGACCGTGTTAATAAACTCTATAATGGTAACACGATGAAGAAAGAAACATCAAACTTTACAGTTATGCCTTATGTTAAAGGGTTAAACGAAAAACTTAAAAGGGTATTAAAACCACACAAAATTAATATGACCTTTAAGTCCTCCAATAACATTGGCCAACTTTATACCAAATTGAGAGACTCCATACCAACAGAGAAAAAGTCAGATTTAGTGTATAAAGTTCAATGCAATAACTGTAACTTGGTATACATTGGACAAACAAACCAATGGCTTCAAAAAAGAATGAGTGGACATATTTCCAGTATACGATGTAACAAACGGGATTCTACCGCCATTGCAAAACATATTCTGATAGACGGACACCATGCAGATTTCAAAAACGCAAAAATAGTCAAATCCGTTACCAACTACAAGGACAGACTTCTTCACGAAATGATCTGCATAAAAAGAGAGAAGAATGCAATGAATAGAAAAACGGATATAGACAACATCTACAGCCATTTACTAGTCTTACTTCTACCTACACGCATTGGAGTTAAGTTTTTCCTACTCTAACGGAAACTATTGTAGGTTGTTCCTTAACTCACGATCATATTACTAAACCTTTTATAATTTGGATCATAGATCGTATCAAATGTCAATGCGTTTATTTCGGTTTCCATGTATTTACTATGATTATTAATAAACTTTCTGACGAAGGCGACATACATATTCGCCGAAAGCTCAATATTATATTTTGATTTTGTCGTTTAATTAACTTGTTAATTTGAATTTTTAATATTATGAAAAAAATATGTCAAAATAAAATCTGATACTCAACTAAATCAATCAAATTAAATTAAAAAGTTGGAAACAAATTATTTTTATATTTGAATTCATTATTATTGAGGTTTTAACTAGAAAAACTTGATTTAGATTACTTTTTACTCTTAAAATTTGTCAAAACAGTTTTAAAAAATCCATTGATTTACTTTAAAGCTGATATCATATACTCACACTACTATTTAAAATGACCAAATGTAATTATGCATATAACATCAAAACTCTTAACTGCATGAGAAATTAATTAGAATTCAAAATTTTAATATGTTTTTCTTGTAATCTGTATGAAATACAGCTATTTTACAATATCACTGCCGTATTTTAGGTATCACATATTAGATATAGTAGTTAATAAAATGCTTTTAAAATGCCTTTTGAATAAAAAAAAGTTCTACATAATTATTCTATCTTTTATATTTTGTATATAATGTTCAATACATTATACTAACTTAATTAACTATTTAAAAAGTTGCCAAATTGCTTTCTGGATAGAGCTTTGCTTGCACGTCTGCCACACAGCGTGATTTATCACAAGACGTGTCGCACGAAATGTCTGGCGACTGTCGATATTGATTGAAATTATATTTGAATTACATTTTTTATTTTGCCGTCATCGTCAGTAGTAAATGGTATATAGGTAATGCCATATAATTTTATATAACAATTTAAAATTTTCCCGGTTAACTTCAAAATTTAAATTTTAATGTAAAATGGAAATGTTAACTTTCAAGATAAGCACACTTATCATGTGTCGTCGTATCAAATTTTACTTTCCGATGCCTTGAATTTTCAATTTTTAATACCATAAATCCAATCCACCAGTTAAATTAAATCCCTAATAATTATATCTATTGAAAATCCAAAATTCAGTCTTAATCAAAATAATCCAATTAGATTCAAAATCGTTTGAATAATTTCTGAATCGAATCGATCCAAAAAATAATTCACTCAAAACCACTTTTTATTCTTAAAATACAAAACTCAATCAAAGCTCATACATTTCAAAATTTGACATCTTGTTCTCACACCATCTTGGCAAAAAAGTTCTTGTATTTCACCTAGTGGTCGCTACTTTATTCACAAAATTTACAATATTTACAAGAATATTAAAATAATTATTTTGTTAACAAACAAATTTAAATTCTGTCAATATCCCCCTATATACAAAAATTCCACAGCAATACAACATCGGTAAAAATGTTTATAAAATGTAGAATAATTAAGATTTATAGTGATTACACAAAAAGTCTCGCTATTTGTTTACCAAATATTAAGATATTTTTCAAGTTAATTAAGCTTAAGTCTAGCAAACAGATACCACCATATCAACAATAAGGTCATTTTATATATATATTTTTTTAAATGAAAGCAAAAAGGTTGTTGAAAAAGTTGAACAGCACTGAATTTAGCTTCATTAGTACAAGGGGAAAGCGTTATTTGGCCGTGAGGTAGATTCGGCCATCGTTCGTAACTATATTTTTCTGGATTTTGCTAATTAAAATATTTCTGATGTTTCTATTAAAATTAACATTATTACAATATATACCCGTAAAAAGTAATTATTAATATTGAAAAATAAATTTAATTTTATTTTAATGATATATTTTTGATTACTTTTTCGCAAAAACTCAAAATAATTTTTCCATTATTTATAACTGGTAGTGAAAATATCTCACTTCTCGGCCGAATTTTCTTTACCGATAGAGTAAATTTGGTAAATTTCAAGGTTACTCAAAATCATGTAATACAACCACTGGGTTTATTAATTAATTACATTGCTTATTACTTCTGCAGAAATTATGCTAAATAAAGATTGAAGTTGTTCTAACAGATACTGGGTGAATAAAACATAATAATATTGCGCATTTTTCATCGGCTTATAATATAAAAAAATTTTATAGAATGGTCCACTCTTTCCTCTATTTGCAATTCATAAAAGTTTTACCAACATATATCTTGTCTGAATGTTGCAGTTTAAATGCATGCAAATTTAATCAAAAATATTATTAGAGACATTCCAAAAAGAGAATATAATTTAAATTTGATTTCCCGCTTCCTTAAACTTCTCAAACCCAAAACTATTCAAATTAATGAGTCCATTTTATTAGAAAATATTTTATTAGTTGTGGATGAAAATAGATATTTAATATTTTGCCGAAAACTAAAGGACCAAAAATTCTGCATCGAAATTAATAAACAAAATTAATTAATTTTGTAGGCTTTGTAACAACCAAAAGTAAACTTTTATTTAATATCATTGTAGTTGACATTTGAATTATTAGTATAATTTAAAATGTTTTTGTTGTTTTTAATTAATAATATTATTACCGCTTTACCTTAACAGTCAACAAAAATTACAATGTAAATATTTTTCAAACGTATTTCAAGTTATTTTATATTTAATTATTCTATTTATTTAATAATAACTAAAAAATATTTAATAGCTACAATTTGCGTTACTAAAAGTTTCAGTTTCATGTCAAAACTATAAGTTTTGGAAAGGTGGTGGGTACAATCAAGCAATAGTAGATCTAATCAACAAGTATTTAATCCTAAAATTTCAGAATGAAATTCTTATTAGTTTGTTAATTATTAATAATCAAAAATGTTGAAATTTTTCCACTCACCACGACCGGGAGTCGCGGTGACCACCCTGTGGGTATTTCAATTTCTATATTGCCGTTTTGCTTAAATTTACATATATTTAAATTTCAACGTTTAAGTTATTTTTGTTAAAGTTACTTAGAATGCAAGTTACAACTTTTTATCATTGAACTAATAAATAAATACAAACAAGTATACAACAGGTTTCGTTGAAGTTATAACACGATTATTGTATATACATTACAATTAAAGTCTCAGTCAGTTCAAGTCGCACCCAAATTAGTTTTTTCTTTTGTATATTTTTAATTTTAAGCTAACCAGGTAAATGCAATTTAATTCAAATTATTTCATAAACTTCAGTAATAGGTTATTTCCTTTCTCAAGTGTTTTTAATTTGTATGCAAATTACTTACTATTATTAGTTTTTATTGTAATTCTTAAATATGTTGTAAACATTACTTTACAATATAAATTATCACGTTAGTAAATATTACGAAAAGACTTGGAAATATAGATTAGAGGATTTAAAACAATGCAATAAGTTTTGAGTTTAATAATTATTTTGAATTTTTTAATTCGATGAAAAGGCATTGTGAAAGTTTCTTGAATTAAAATTGTATACCTATACTATGTTGGAAAGTATCCACAAGTTTAGTTTTCTCTTTTTTGGCCTGTATACAAATTTAATACTAGAGGTTTATAGAAGTTTTCCAGAAATTTCCAAGTTGAAAGTTTTTACGTGAGGTAAAGGATGCAAGATAATAAAAAATCGATTAGCTTTTCTGAATTATTTTATCTAGACGAAAATTGTATAAGGTTATTATTATATTTTAGGCAGTATGTTACTTCCTAATAGAAAAAAGGCTTTCGTGATCAAAACATTTTTGTGTGAAGTATTCCGCTTTTGTAATTACATTTTTGAAAAAGAAATCCAATTTGGCTTTGTTTAGTAATTGAATAAAAATTCCTTTTAGTCACATTTCAAATCATAAGTTTAAAAAAATACTTGTAGTAGGTATATACTTAGTATATTACGTTTGAAAAATGTTCACTTATCTATTATGTACTACTATATTTGTTAGAGTACTATTATTAATACCTAATTACGGAAACACTACCTAAAGAGCTTTTTAATTTTCATTATGAAAATTCTTTCTCGGAGTTATTGTTATGATTTTCCAAAAGCATTGCAAAACTAAATACATACATATCTAGTATATTATTGTAAATTGTAACTAAATATTAAAATATAAGTAACTATATACATACCGAAATAAATATTTAACGAAATAGTATTCCATTTATATTATTTGGGAATCATTTGAAGTACACATCTGTCTTCATTTATAATAATAATTGTATTATTTATTAAATGTGTGTTAGATAGGACAAACGCTTTGTTTTCGTTAAAGTAACATTTTTTGATTGATTACTCTGATGTTGTTTATCTACTCCTTAGCCAATGTTGATCAATTCTTCAGAATGACTTTGATGCACGCAAATCTTTCAACGTTACAGTTATCAATATTAGCTTTGCTGAAGTTTGCAAACTATTGATTCCTGAAGAATATTATTCTACGAAGTAGCTATTATTAATAAAAGTAAAGATAGATATTTATTACTAATAGGGTAAGCACCAAAAAGCATAAATAATTTGTATTTATACAAAATTATTTTCTCTCTGGTATAATAATTATTTATGTATTATACAATACATTGTTTTCTTTTCAGTTTTCCTGGATCGAGGTCGGTTATTTTGTTAAAATCGACTGCAAGCTTTAAAAATCAATTTAGCTGGCGAAAGAGAGCGAGCATTTTAAACAACGGCAACGAATGTTTTTTATTTTATGTGTTACTATACCTGAAACATTATGATGGTAGGGAAATTTTTAAAGCTATATTTAAAAACCCTAATTAGCATAATTATTACAGTGTTCGTTGGTTTGTCATTATGGGCTTTCCGGTCTACCCTAATTAACTTTGGAAACTTGAGTTTTGTTGCAAAAATATCCCATATCATAGGAAGAGGCGTGATAGGGGTGGAAATGGGCTTATAGAATTTTCTCTGAATAATTCGGTTGTTAGCGATGTGAGCGAAGGCGACGTTTCTATTATAATGGGTAGTTAGTTTCTAAAGTTGGAACTTAGGTTTTATTGCATTATTTGCACTGACTGGCTCAAAACTATAGTTTTGATTACTTGGTTTAGGATAAATTAACTTATCCTAAATAACTTGGCCTAAATAAGTTTCTAGGACATTACTTCCATTTAATAAATTGCTGAAACTGTCATACGATAACCAATCATGCAATAAGGATTTCTATATCCGAAAATCTTCATGAAGGAGAACGACAACTAATTTAATAGTAATGAATGGGTTTGAGTCTCGGTTTCGGTCGTGCTATTTATTTTATTATTAAGGTTAGGATTGCAATATAGAACGTACCTAAGTATATTTTTTAAGAAAAAGGTGTTTTTATAGCTTCGTTTAAATAAACAACACTTTATTCGAATTTGTTCAACGGCTATCTTTATATTATTATGATATTTTTAAAGGTTCTATATTTTTATGATAAATAATTTTTAAAGGCATGTTTTAACAAAACATCAAAATTTTAACATTTTATTGATTTTTAATATCTCCTTTTTCTAGCCGTTGGTCGTCCAACTTTAAACATATACCTCTCTCTCTTACGAGAAAGGCCCCAATATTTAGACTCAACGGCTGCTTGAACTTTAATGAGGAATACATGTAACCCTATTTTCAATAGTTGATGTAGACAATTATCAACCTTGGGGGTTGCCGGCTTTATGTGCCCTCCGAAGCACCGAAACGGACATTTAAAAGTTTTTATATAGTTAATCAATTGTTAATCAAAACCACATCAATACTTTAGAAAACACAAAAAATGCACACACACTTTTTAGAACTAAAATGTTTGTAAGTTATCACAAGTAAAATACACCGTAAGTATAAAATAGCCAACGTTTTCGCCGTACTATGGCATCATCAGGCGATGAATTTGGCTAATTTTCACGTTTTCGATGAATAAGGCTAATTATTAGATCAAAACTATGCTAATTGGTTCAATTTGTTACTTCATACCAAATAATTGTGTAGAATAGCATATCACATTTAAACAAAGAACTCCCATGAGATTTTGAAATTGGGTTTTTCCACAATAAATTATTATAGTATTAATTTAATTACAATAAAATAACGTCTTCAAAAATAGTATATTACTGGCCAAGCATCGAAAATGATCCGTTACTGGACTCGCTCACTTTTTAAAGCTGTAAGCCCAGTAGCGGATCATATTTCGAGGAGAGGTGAGTATACTGTTTTATCGGAAAACATAAAATTATCTATTATATCAAATATAAAAAAAATATTGTTTAAATTACAAATCGTGACAGATAAGACGAATTAAAACAATATCATTAGAGCAACCCTTTATGGCGAAATGTATTAAGTGATTGAATCATAATTAAATCGTTTGGAGATCTACAGTTCGAACCCCACATCGGTCAAATTTTTATAATAGCATTTTTTTATAATATAAATAAGTTGACATGCAGAAGTAACAGAATCGACCATTAATAAAAACACATTACCGGTCGATTTTAATTATTAGTCGATTTGTGAACTGACTAGGAATGCTTCATTTTGGCTGCCGAGCGGACACTCAGAAAGCATCGCTTTTGTTATATTTTCCGATAAAAGTATTTTTGTTCAGTAATCATTAAAAGAATGGAAATAATACTTTTTTTTATAAACGAATTTCCATATTTCTATAAATCATATTTTTTTTCAACTGAGTATATTCGAGAGTGCTCTTTTCTGCAAATAAAGTTTTTCCGAGTTATCTAAGGTGTGGTAATTTTCTCACATTTTACAACCACCAGAATATACTCAGACATATAGTCCTTAAGAGGTTAACTAATTTTGGCCTCAAGTAGGTATTTTTAAGAAATGTCAAATAAATTTGACTTCATATACTAATTAAATTTTAATACTGTTCGAGTTAGTTTTGTTATAAATTATCCCAGGTTTGCCTGATGAGAATCTGAAATTCGAAACATATGATATCATCTGTCGCAAACTAATTCAACTAATTTGCATAGTTTAATCTAATAATAAAACAGTAACTTATTCAATTATTAATTTTTTAACTTGCAAAAAATTTAAACTTTTGCAATATTTTCACATGTTAATAACAATAATGTTATTATGTACTATGTAGAGTCAAAACTCTCTAAATCGATCTCCCTTTAATTCGAAATTTTCTCTAAATCGAATTATTTATTTGGCACGTGCAACCGAATAGGGTTCTGTTTTAGGGGAATAAAATTCTAATTCGAAGAAATGCTCATTCGAATAAATGTTTAGTCGAACAACTGTTCATTTGAATAAATGTTAAATCGAACAACTGCCATTCGAACAAATGTTGTCGAACAAAATTCCTAGAATCATACATTATGTAGAGGTTGCTTGTATTAGTGAAAACACAATAAATGAGTAAAACTCGGAAGATTTTGTAAAGAATTTCGCTTACAAATGAAATAAAAGATAGTATAAAGTTACTATTTACTTCATTTGCGGCGCGGGGGGGGACACTTGTGACTTGACAGTCATTGAATAAGGGATGCTTTTAAACCCAAAATTACTCTTTACAATTTTTACCAAAGTATGGTTCTATGAATTACTTTGAATCCCCTTCCTATTGTAATTCTTAGCAGTTTCTTATTTTTTCTTATAATTCTATAATTTCTATGCTTACATCTCGGGGAAAAGGAAGACCCGCTACCGTGGGCGCTTTGATCTCAATTTCCCGAATTACTTTGAATCATTCATTGCAATACCAATTAGGTACTTCCAAATTTAGCTTTTTACAACTTATAAGTTGTGAAATATTCAAAGTGAAATTTCTCACATACTTGTAAATAGTGAATATTTATAGGATACGAAATCCACGCCTAATACAATAATTGACACCAAATATTTACCGAAATTTAACTGCTAAAACCGCCCATTTCATCTTAAGCTCTAACTCACTTACCAAAAAGTAATATTTATAATTTTTGTTAGAAAAATATTTCTTTTGATTAATTTTGTTAAATTTAATTTAATCTGGCGTTTTGTCTATTTTTCGTAATAATTAATAATTGGTTCTTAGGATTATTAGACTAGGAGTTAAATAAAACAACTTGTTTAACTGGTGGACGTTTCGTCCAATGGGCTTTTTCAGGACTACAATTGCTACTATTAATGGCAAATAATGAATTTCAAAAAATCTTACCCAATCAAATTGAATTTTTGGAGTTTAAACATTTAAGTCCTGAAGAAGTCAAAAATAAAGTTGGGCGAAATATCGACCAGTTATAAAAGTTGTTTTATTTAAATCCTAGTTCAATAATCCTAAAAACCTATTATTAATTTGTAAATTTTGTATTTGCCACGAGTTTATTATTTATATAACTATTTAAGCGCCAACTAGCGGACAAAACCATGATGGACTGGAAAATCTATTTGAAAATTATTTACTCTTTATTTATTTACTCTTGCATTGTCTTGCACTTTACTCGATGATTAGCTTCATCAAATGAAAAAGTCACGAGCCGCAACTGATATGATACTACAAACTTCTGTAACTTGAGCATCATTTCGTATCTAAAATTAAAATAAGAATCTTGTATTTTTATTGTATTTTATTTTATTTAATTTTGTTTCCTTTCATGAAAATGGAATTCCGGTTCCATAGTGAAAAGCGGCGATTATGTAAGGTTTGTTGAATAAAAAATTATTTAATTTATACGGAGATTTGGTTGTCAGTTTCAACGAATTAAATAGATCCTAATTCTTAAAATTAGACTTTTAGATTTATTCAGATATTGTAACTTTTTTTCAATTTAAATTAAACGTGCTAAGCCGTTTTTGTTTCGAATTTTAATCATTCTAAACTCTGTACACAAAGTTATAATTTAATATTGTAAAAAAAATTTAATTAATACTGAGAGTTTAGATAAATTCTGTAATTTATAATATTATCTAGAATAAAAATTAATCAATAGTTTTAATGCATGTTCAGTTCCTAGTTACGAGTACTACCAAATTATTTGTAAGTAGCGTGATTTTCTTCCGGAATGTAAAATTGGTTTATTTGTAAATTGTAAATCAAAAACTTCATAATATCGAAGTTTGGATTTTTACAACTACGCAATATCCATTATGTATTGAAAACTCGACTACAAAACAAAGAAAATATTTAATATTAGAAAAAAATGAAAAGTCAATACTACTATCGAAATTGGTTATTTTTGTTTTGCAGCAATAGGAAATAAAATGTTTTATTATTTGTTCTAAAGAATACAGGTACGATTATAGCTCGATTAACGATTAAATGGGAATTTACTTTCCTAAGCTTGATTCTAGTAATACTCGTTAGGTAACTTTTATTATAAAACTATTTAATTAATGCAATATTATGTAGACTATTTTTATATTTCTGATTATAAAAAAATATTCGATTAAAAACGAGTAGATAAGAATTGCATAGTTATTACGAAATCTACATAAATTTAAAAATGAGCTTTTAGAAAAACCTAATATAACACTACTTTTATTATATTGTAGAAATGTAGCTTGTAGTTGTACGTAATGTATTATTTCTTTTATTTTTTTATAGGCATTTTTACAGTAACTTTTACGATTTCGTCGGAGGCGGTATAGATTTTCTATTGCCATGCATTTAATTTGTCTAATGACAAATTTGACTAAGCGATTGTAGACACTTGAAAAATAATGTTGGTCATTCATACGTAAAATAAAAAGATTTAATTTGATATTATGCTTATAAATTAATGGGTGTCTATTGTAAAAATCTACATTAACACTTGCCAAATTTTTCATTATACTATTTCTCAAAATTATAAAAATTAATTTATACAGAATGCCAAAATCACAAAAACCGCGGCGACACAAATGGTAAATCGAAAATAAGAAATTTTAGAAAATTAAAAAAAACTGAAACTAGATCTTATTACCTATGCTATAGTTTAATGCAAAAATATATTACAAAATGAAAACGTTATAACTTTTTAACTATATAAAGGTTAACGAATTATTGTATATTATTATCTATTATATTTTAATTCGCTTATTTTGATTTCTGTCGTTTATGTATTTGCTTTTAATATTACAAGAGAATGCACCTAAATTGATGATTCTGTCAAATCCGTAAAATCCCGTTCTTTAAATCAAAACTTAAGAGGTTGCTTTTAGCAACATACACAACCTACATACTATATATACTACAAAATGGCATTGTCATTAATAATAGTAAGTCACTAAATTCTACAAAATAATGAAAAACTTTTAAGACATAAATCACGAGTGGGAAATGTTTTATTTGCTTCTTCTTATGTGGTTTAGCTGCTCTCTATACTATTAAATTTGTTCTATAAGTGAAATTTGTACCGATTTCTATGTGTCCATATTTGAACAATCTATATGTTAATACTCAATAAATATAGAATAATCCTATACCAATATAGAGGCCTGATCAATTAAAATTAAATTAATACTAACAATATTTGCTATTATTATATTTTGGGAAAATTTACCGAAATATATTATGAAATTACAGTGTCTTTTGAAATACGTTTAATTGCTGTCTAATTAAAGTATGCAAAACGAAATAATATTATGCTAAAGTAATATTTGTTTTCCAAAACCTCAGTTTAACTTAAATTATAAAAAAAAACAGTATTCTTAAATATAAATTTAAATTAAATATTATATAATTTTGAGAAAAACTCTATACAAATTTCAAAACGAAATCGTCCTTTTTGTAAATAAAGGCATAATTATCGTTTAATTAAATATATACATAAATTAGAATGACGCCTACAATATTGCAATTGCAAACTAAAGCACTAGCTTCTTACTTGACTAATTTTTAATATCTGTAGTTAGTGAAACTCTTTTACACTTCTAAGTAAACATGAATAATTAATGTAAACTACCGTTTCACAGGAGTTTCTACTTGCGATCGATGTAACGTCAAGCGGGACTCCGGAGGAAAAATTAAAATGGGCCTTTAGAATGTATGACGTCGATGGCAATGGTGTCATCGACATACAAGAAATGACTAAAATTGTACAGGTAAGTTATTACAAAAATTTATTACCACTTCGTTATGTCTTTCAGAAATATTATTATTATCATTTATTTTTCTTTCTTTGAATATAAACGTAAAGGAAAACTGGAATAAATTTATACAAGAAATTAATATTTCATAGTACGCCTGCGTTATACTTATTGTTTAATGATTTTTGAATGATATTATAAGGATTGTAATATTAGAATATTCTCAATAAAGAAAATTCAATATCCAATACGTGTACCTTCTTCGGAAAAATTAAAAATTGGTGTTTTTCTCATAATTTATTGCGAAGTTTATTGACATAATTTAATATATGGGTACCTACATTTTGTGAACTACTTCATTTTTTTAAATATTGTTTATTTTGCCGTGAAAAATCACGAATTAAATGAATAAATTATATTACAACATAAATGTATAAGTTGAATTTACACTTTTGGTTCTAAGTATTCTCGAATTATATCCAGTTTTATGCGTGTTGAACAATATGAACAACGAAGCGTATTTTCCATCAGCAAGCTGCGTGAGTCATATTTGACTGACTTGATTTGAAATTTGTGCTAACATTAACCGCATGTGAGATAATCTGAAATTAAAATTTTTTATTATTGCTAATTTGTATTTATCGTATATAAAACGCTATTTCTGTTCGCACTTCATATTGGTTGATTTATTTATTAACTACCAAGATAAACGCATATGCATACATATAATAGTGAAAATTACCACGGTGTGAGGTCGAAGGCCGAACAACCGCTTCGATCGTTAGTTAGAAGGTCACCGCCGACGAAAGCCCTTATTAAACTACAGTATTCAATAATAATTATTCAAAATTTTAAATTAATTAAAAAATTACATTTGGTATAGTAAAAATAAGTATATTTTGTATTTCATAATGCAATGTTTAGAAAATTTACACAAGACAACAAGAACAAGGACCATGGGATTATAAGACTATTAAGAGAATAATCAGATCGTACTTGTGGAATTAGTATAAACAGTAAAATGGTATCCTTGTTCCTTGTGGTTAATCGCCGGCTTACATAGTCAATTTACTTGTGTTGGCAAACGAACTACAAACTATTAACTACTAATGCAACTGCAACTGATAACTACTAAAAGTATCATGTGTTTCTTGTAAAAGTTCAACTTTTGTACATTATTTTGAGAGAGTTTTTTTTAACTTCCGGCAATGTGAGTTTATATTGAGCAATACAAATCTTCTCTAACAAGTCTCTATTAATTCTATTATTTTCTTGTAATTCTTGCCTGCATGAAATAAGTAGACAGTCTAACGATCTCGGGAAAGTGAAAATTTGTTGATTTTCAACATTAACTTAGCAGTGCAATGTTATTTTATGATTATAATAAATTACATTCTTCAATCTACTGAATTTATCTCAAATTGTTTCAAACTAAAAAGAAATTACTAAGTAATTATTTTCCAAGATGAACAATATTCTACTCACTCCTAGAAGTTTCCGTAACTAATTAAATTGCGGCTATAATGTTGATCTTAATTTCTTACATCATTCATGATACCATATTGTTATAAAGCAACCTACTGGTTTTGAAACAACACATTAGTAGACTCTTGCACCGAAAAACAATAGGCAACTTTCAGCCAACAACAACTGACATGAGAGTAAGTGAAAGCTCACTAATTTCCCCACTACTTACTACCCGATTTCAAGTTAAAAAATGTTATTTTTTCTAAAAACGTCTACATATAATTCCAAAACAAATTTACCAATTTTAAATTAATTTGGAGACTTTATAAATGGAAGCTTTTGTTCAGTTTTTAGAAAAAAGTTTTTATTTATTTTTCAAGTTAACGTAAAAACAACGTCAAAATGTAATATTTAATATTTAATTTTGCAACAGAATTAGAAAAAATCTTGCATAATATATGAGGTAGAAATGATTCTTTTTATAACTAGGCGTGAAAATTGTTCATCGAGGCGTTAGCCGGGGCAACACGCGTATAAATAGTTATTATTAAAGTAATCCTTTCTCTTGGTTCATATTTTAATACGCAAAATTATGCGCGTCTTTTACATTATAAATCAATTAATACACAAAAACCAAACCAATCATTAACTACAAATAGTATGTGTTCGCCCAGTATTCACCCAATTATAGTTTTTCGTTAACAGTGGAATTAATTTAAAACAAATAAGTAATTAATTTCAATTTCAAAATTGTTTAAAACTTCTGTTATATTGATACGGGATAATCCACATTTAAATATATTTTTCCCGATTTTAATTCTGTTGGCAATAAAACTTCTTAAAATTCGAAGATTTGCAAAGCTTTTCTTACACGTCTTGCTCACTGCTCGGTGCGCGTTTTGACGAAAGTAACCACGACAAATCACGGATCCACCCTAAAAACTAGTTCTGCGTTTGTCTAAATAAAAATTGTTCATAAAATACTAGTTCGCCGTTCAATACTAAGAGTATATCTGAGCACACATACCGGTAATAGAATACCCGTGTAGAAATTGTGGTTAATCCCCATCTAAAATAAACGTAAAATTTCGATTTTAAATGCCGTTTTCTCGAAAACTAATGGATAATTCACTTTGAATTTTTTTTTAAATATTTAAAATTTGTCCTCTTTCCAATAGTCTATTGGAAAAAGTTCAATTCGTGATATCACTTTTCTGATAGTTTCCTAAAATGTAAAATGAAAACATTTTTCATCTGACAGATTTCCATAGAACTATTTTAGTTGAAAAGAATGTTCATGTCCGGTTTCACAAAGGCTAATTAAAATTTAATCTGTGATTAATGATTTTCAACAATGTCGCAATAATTAATTTTCATTGTTGAAAACCGGGCATCAGTGACATACTCATCGATATCACTTAACACGTTAAATTAATTAACATTCACCCATATCGGTCCGAGTGTTGGATCCGATAATCCGTTTTTGTTAGGTGGTCCAAAATTTTTTGGTGAATTGGCAATTGTTTGCTGTATGCCCAAAGATTTTGTTCTTGGAATTCTATATATTTCTTGATTTATCACTTCTGACGTCACATTTTGAACAGGAATATTGATTAGTTTTTCTAATTATGCGCTTCACATTTTTAGCATATTTTTTTACCACAATCGACATTATTTCATTTTCGATAAATTTTATTTTTGATTATTATCTTATTAGATACTTCCATCCTTTCTTCATCGACAGCCCCCGCTTTCATCTTTGTTAATTGTGTCTTGAACTAAATTTTTCACATTTTCTTCTTTTTATTCGTCTTTTACCCTAATTTGTTTTTCAATCCTATCAATTTTTTTGGCATCATTTCGTCTCGTGATATTCTTATTTTTTGTAATAGTGAAGCAAGTGACCCTACCTTGATCCGTTTTTGTTCTCATTTTCGTGCTATTTGCATCCCTGTTTAAATATGGACTGCTTATCTCTTCCATATTTATCTCGGAGTCTGGTGTAGAATCTGGGATTCTAGTCAAGCAGAGTCAAGCCCCACATCGTTGGGATACCAAATGGACCTGCAATTTCCTGGGATCCCTAAATTTTTAGGTATAAATCTCCAAGAAAAATTCACTCTTTGAAAAATAATAGAGTTAGACCATTTGGAAACTTCCAAACTCTAAACAATAGATGCAATATGGCATAAAATCCAAATCAACATTAAAATTATTAAAATCAATTGTCAATATAAAATTGAGAACGTTAACTTCGAAGGATAAATCGGCTATACACAAATGCTATCAAGTTTATTCTTAATACCCTTCAATTTTAATTTGCAACTTTACAAATTTACCTTTCAATTAATTATGATTTTCAAAATTCCATATCTTCAAATCTTCAATTATTATCGAAAAATATATAAATTATTCAAAATTCGAGATGACTTTCTCCTTAATCGCTTTGGAACAGATACCCTTCTTTTGCCCCGAAAAATTGATAATATTCGAAGTATAATGTATGAATATAATATACTATAATATGTACGATAAATTCAGGTGACGAAAAAGTGTTTACCAAGTAAAATTAGATTATGAAGATAAATATATTCAACACTTTCAAATCTTAAAAGTTTAAAAGGTAAAAGATAAAAAAGAAAAACTAAAAGCAAAAGCATGTTTTAAATGATGTGTAATTTCAGTAATTAAGCGATTTAAATTTAAGTAGGTAGTTGATGAACCAACAACCCTATGGAGAAAGCAATTGAAGTAGACAACATGCAATAACATGATGTGCGTGCAACTCTTTTTTGAGACACTTTTAAAAACATTTTTTATAATAATGTAGATGTTAGAAAATTTTGTGAAATAATTTTTTTTTAATATGTATTTTTTCGTTTGTTGAATCATATTCGAAAACTGAATTAAATAAATTATCTAATTTTACTAGAATAATAAATAAATTTATATAATAAATTGCTTCTACTTAACGATTTTTTATCACGCTTTTTTATAATTATGCAGTTAATAGAAAAAAATTTATTTTTAATTTAAAGCTTTTCACAATAGGTAATTCTACCTATTAATAAATTTTTTAAGAGCGTGCAATTATCTAAAAGCTACAGAGACTAAATGTAGCCTAAAATCAACCGCTTTCAAATTATGGATTTTCCTATTAAATAATTAACGGACTACACCTCTCATTTCACAGTACAGCCGAAAGTAATAAATATACATAACAACAAAAATTGTACATAAATATGAAATAAATTCAACAAAATCAGTTTTATTAAAAAAAATTAAGAATTGACTTTTCTATCCTAATAATTTTGACAGTTTTCTAAAGAAAAATCAAGTGAATTAATTAATTTTATTGTTAAGTTTAAGTTCATAAAAATTTATTTTAAAAATTCCGTTTTTAGATTAAAAAACACTTGAGACTTGACCATTTACCTAAAAATTAATAGCTTTGCTGGCTAGGGTCATTCGAATGTAGAAATTAAAACTATTGCTTGAAATAGGGTAGCAAGCCCCAATTTATTTATGTTATATATAAGCCAATGTTTAGATAATCAGAACCAATAATAATTTTTGAGTCAATATAAAACCTGTATTACATTACACAATTTTTGGGCAGAACACTCGAAACACGTCTGACAGACCTTCTGCACAAAAATTGTGTAACGTAAGTCTTAAACTCACAAGGAGTGGGTATCAACTGTAGTTTACGGATTTTAAAACCCTTTTGGGCTGGAAAAGTACTTCGTAATAACTAGAGTACGGATTTCTAGAAATTTTGCTATACAGAAATATTGATAGCAGAAGTGTAATTGATATAATGTCCATGAATCTGATAAAAATAAGTCATTTGGCGCTATTTTTTTGATGCTTATATGCTTATTTTGATACTTTTATGCTTAAATTTAGTTTTAAGCATTTTTGGTGCTTATTTTAGCACATTTTCGATAAATTAACAAAAATTGCAGTAGATACATAAATTAATACTTACATTTATTTCTATTTTGCTTACTGTAAATTTAATGTTTAGTAGAGACAAAACGTTTTGGGTTTATAAACAAATAAAAAGACGGCAAATAGTGGCTTCAAAACTTTTAATGATATTGATATTTAATGATCTACGATATAATAGGAGGTATAATGAAAACTTAGGTATTTTCAATGGAAATTTTAGTGAAGAAAAAATGAAGCTTGAACTACCACAAAACCTAAGTGTGAAATTTAAGAACGCCCCAATTACCATAGTGTCGAGGTAGAACGCCTTTTTTTTATTGTGTTATTTTTCAAAAAAATGTTATTAAAAAAGTTTTTACTTCGAATCAAAAAAAAAAAATTTTTTAATTGAAATAAAATTTCAAAAATTTTTTTTTTTACTTTTTTTAAGTGCTTATTAATTATTATGTTAAAGTTTAATGCATATTTTTATGCATATAATGACAATTTTTTGTGCTATTTTAAGCGCTATTTTCAAGATTTTTTATGCTTAAAAGTCCGTACTCTAGTAATAACAAACTCAAGGCCGAGCGGCATCGCGCAACTCTCAAAAAAACCAAAATTGAAAATTAAAATTTTAAATATATGTGTTATATTTAATAATGAAAAATAATGTTATAATTCAATCATTTTGTAGGTAAATTGACAAAATTGTTGATAGATTAACATTCGACGTTGACGGGTAGCAAATAAAATTTTTTTTAAATTTCTGCGAGGAATTGCACCTTGACGGACCGGGTGATAGTCGTACAGCTTACCTCGGAACTATCGCGGTTACTTAGAAGTTAATGCAACCGAGTAGGTGGGTATATGAATACAAATTTTTTAAATTTAAATTTTTAACTTTGTTGTTTTTGAGAGTTGCGCGCTGCCGCTTGGCCTTGCATTTGTTATTATGAAGTACGAATTTTCACCTCATAAGGGTTTTAATATTCGTGACCCACACCCACAGTTGAGACCCTCTCCTTGTAGGTAACATTACCGACAAGTTCAACTGATGCCACTGTATATATATTGGCATCAGTTGAGCTTGTCGGTAAAGTCCTATGTTAGCAATGTTAACTGTACGTTTTGAAGACATACAGTGGCTCCAACAATTATTAATACACCCCTATGTTAATCATGTAAATTGCACATTTTGAAACCGTTTTTTGACATATAAAACTCGCTTTTACAGCAAAACTTTTCAAATATTTTTTATTGCAAATTTTAATCTCTTCAGTTTTGTTTCTATACATTTTTTTATTTTCTTTCGCCGTTTACGAGTTACAGCGACTTAAAGAAAACTAAGTAAAAAAGTTAATAAAATTAACATTGCTCTTATGGGAGTTTTTTACAGAGTTTTCTTCAAGTCGCTGTAACTCATAAACGGCGAAAGAAAATAAAAAAATTTATAGAAACAAAACTGAAGAGAATAAAATTTGCAATAAAAACTATCTGAAAAGTTTTGCTGTAAAAGCGAGTTTCATATGTCAAAAAACGGTTTCAAAATGTGCAATTTACATGGTTAACATAGGGGTGTATTAATAATTGTTGGAGCCACTGTACGTGTTTTGTCATATAAAAATTTATTTCATAGCAATACTTATTTGACATTTTTTGTTATAAATTTCATTCACTTAATTTTTGTTTCTATACATTTTTTTATTTTGTTGCACTATTTCGGAGTTACAGTGATTTAAGAAAGACTCTGTAAAATACAAATAATATTAAAGAATTTAAGAAAATAATACAAAAAATATTGTTGTCTGTATCTCAGAAATGGTACTACAGAATTGAAAAATTTATATATGAACAAAAATGTTGGAAATAAAAGTTACAAAAAAAAGTCTATACAATTTTCTATTTCGTTGCACCGTTTTCTCTCTGGATTTCAGAACATTCTCTTTTTTTAGTAGATATTATATTCGTGCATTTAACTAGAACATTTGTTACTCTACAGAGGTAATTAGTTAAAAAATCGGAACAGGAAAAACAATAGAATTACTTATCCTTATTAAAAAGACATATACAATAACAAAAAAGCTATTGTGGTAAGAAATTACAAGCACCAACAACATAAACAAATGATTTAAATAATTAATTTTGTATATTATTTATAAGGTATGTAGACGTGCTATGTTCATAATATTTGCAGTTATATTGTTATGATAACAGTACACTAAGTCTGTGTTTATTTTGAGAAAAATTTTGAATTCTATGAAAAGACTACTTTTCAACATTAGTACCGGTACCGGCTAAACAGGTAGTTTCGCTTTTTCTAAATTTATCAAGGGACATCAGTAAATAATCTTCTTTTAACTAATTTGTTGTTTAGGCTGTATGCGTTTCGATTAAAATATAACATACCTACGAGAATATACGAATATTTTATGAAATTGCTTATTAAAATATTACTTCGTAAATTATCTCTATTTGACTAAAATATACTACATATAATAGTGGAATATTAAGTTCAAGAATAGTGTTAAAGTAATTGGAAAGGTGTTGTCAGTACTACATCCGACCATATTAAAGCATACATACCTATTGATTACGCCGTTCCCTTATCCTTAAGGGGTAGGCAATAATTTCTGATTGCAAGTAGAAATACAATCAATTTAATCGTAATTTATATTATACTTACTTTAATCGTATTATACCAAGTAAAACAATAGATTGTAAAATTCCTTGGTCGATAAAACCGATTATCTAACATTTTAAAGCTCTTTATTGCTTTCTAAGTGTTATAATATTTCATTACAGGTCGATAGAATTAATTGTTGAATTATCTACCAAGTACTAGCATTGAAACGACATTTTCTTATTGTATTATTTTTTATTTTGTTGTATGTGCCTGGATATTTGACAATAGTTGTATTCTTTTCACCTATTTTATTTCCATCTCAGTTACACAACTGAAACGAAGTGAGCCGAGCCGAGCAGGTATTAACTGAGTCAAAGTGAGAAAAACATAAGGTGAAAAGAACAACAAAAGTACACTACCAACCATGATACAAAAATTATTTACCAACCAAATCATATTTACCAATGTTTACTATCAACATAACCTCAACATAACATAAACGTGATAATGTTTACTATAACCATAACCTTCACAAAAACAAATGAGGCGTTAACCTTTTTAAACCGACCAATCCGGGCTATTTCCCAATTTAGCTCAGTTTGTACTCAGTTGTAACACTTTGAAAAAGCAAGATCAGTTAGGTTGGGGTGGGAGGTGATTTACTCAGTTAAAACTCAGTTCGGCACGGCACAGCACATCTGTTGAAACGGTGAAAAGAACACCCATTTAACTGAGTACCTGAGTATCTCAGTACAATCTCACTTAAAATAGGTGAAAAGAATACAACTAATGTTGCAGTATATATAGTTTGAAAACAATTATATTGGTTTACAACCAAGAGTAGGTTTATGTCAACCTTGTTCAACATATTTACCCATGAATATACTACAAGTGTTGCTGACATATTACCTGCTCATTCTATAAAATAAACGAACACTATGGTTTTGCTATCACCTAGAGTAAAATTTGTTTTTAACAAAGAGACGCTGGCGTAATTTAATATAATGTTCGAATACTAACTTGTTATGTAACCCATTTTGATAATGTAATAATGAAACCTTTAACGTGAATTACATCAAAATTATGTTAGTTATGCTTAGACATTTTCATTTATTACATTACCATATTAAATTTGGAAATAACATTATCGAAATTAATAATAAATATACTTACACGAATATAACTTCGATAAATTGGCTAAATTTACAGTACCGGCGAATGTCTAATTATTTTATGTAAAAACCAGGATGAAAAATTGAATATATAGCTGCCGCTAGAATCCTACAACAGAATTTCGATATACGAAATTTTGAGAAGCGAAATGTGGATATGTATAGAATGAATTTCATCAAACGTAGCTGTCATAGCGAATGTTATCGTCAATATCATAACATGGCCTAGTCGTTATTTTGTTGCTTTCGTAAAAAAGTTTCATTCAAATTTAAAATAAAATAAATCTAAAGTGTACGTTGCGGCGATAAGAGATATGTTTATTGCAGCTATACTTATAAATAGTAGATTTGCGTCGATATGATATCCGAATAAAATAATATACTGCAACGATTTCACATGTGATTATCATACTTCTTAATGGGATCTTTGGGCCCAATGTTTATAAAAACTAGGAACAACAAGTTGTGCGCTAAATCTGTAAGATTAAATCCGGAAATCTTTTTGTTAATAAATTTGGTAACTTTGTATTTATTTAACGTTTTTTACAAGCTTCTTAATTGTAGGTGTTAGTGTAGTGTGGTACGAGTGCTTATAATCTAATAATATATAGCAAAAATGGCCTAAATGAAATAAATTTGATATATAATTAATAAAAAACTTTTTTTGTTCGAGTTGGATCCTGGATGTGAAGCTCACAAACTTAGCACGTCTATGCATTAAACTTCGTTTTTGGAATTAACTCTGGGAGTTATGAGTTTTGTTTTGTTCGTGCATATAGTTTGAAACCGTTTGGTTTTAAATTTTTTGTTTCCATTTTTGAAAGGTAAAATTCATAGAATTTAAGATTTTCTTATGATCTTCTACCCAAATCAGAAACGGCAAACTTTTCTCTTCCAGCTGGAATGTTTCATCACAATACATAAATACGTCGGTGTCCAGTTTAATTTCATTACCCAAATATATTACAGGGCAATGTACTATAGGTGGCTACCTAAATTAAATAAGTATAACGTTTGCGTACTATAATAATAATAATAATAATGCAGAATATAATGTTTTGTTATAAATATATATTATGTTACTTTACAACATTATGCAATGTATTGAATTTTTTCTTAGGCTATATACGACATGTTGGGAGCTTGTTCTTCGAATAGACCTGCAGATACCGCGGAAGAAAGAGCGAAAAATATATTTGCGAAAATGGACGAAAACAACGACGGTCAACTCACACAAGAAGAGTTTCTTAAAGGATGTTTACAAGATGAAGAATTGTCCAAAATGTTGGCTCCCTAATTTGACAAGAATTAATTAGGTTTGGTAACGCGAGAGCCATTATGTGAATTTCTGGTGTTGCAGTACCTTTGAGAAATTTAGATAAATTTTGTATATGTATATGTACATGTTTTACCTTTTTCAAATCGATGCGTAAGCATGCACTTAAATTTTTTAATTAATACCTATGTTTATATTCTACCGTAAGTTCATATTAACTATCTACGCGATTTTTTGATATTTTAGACCAATTTAAGTGATGCGAATCTTCAATCATTAAATTATATTTCAGATCACGTACGATTATCTAATACTCAGTTCATACGTTATTACTTATACATCATAAGTGTATACCTACCATTAAGCTCGTACAATAAGATAATGAATTGTGTAGTGGATTTAGAATTTCAGATTCATACTTAAGCAAAGCTGAAGCCCGCGTGCACAATCTGCTTATTTTTCTTATTCTTATACATAAAAACGTTGGTTTAATCATGCATCGTTATTATTATTATTAATGCATTTTATAATATATTATGTGTTTTTAATCATTGTAATAATGTAACTTGTCCTTTATATAGATGATCTACCGAATTTAAAATTTCCGACACAGTTTGTGAATTTTTGCTGTGTCTTAACCAAAACGCCATGAAGCTTTCCAAAAATCTTGAGCTTTTACCCTTCTATACATATCTCTATTTATATAGCGCACATTTATATATCAATATACTTTATACAAAATAATAATATTGAAATAGATTTTTAAGTAATACATTAATGTTATTTTTTATATAATTTCTAGTTCAAATACATATTATAATATTATGATAGTAGTGTTAGTTTTGCTACTATGTACATTTTTAGTGATGATAATAATTAATTACTTATTTGTTTTGTAATTAATTCGTATTTAAATTTTTAACATGAGCATTGTCACTTCATAACATAATAATTGGCTAATTTTTCAATAATTAGTATTTTTCTACTTGCACATAATGTAAAATATATCAGTGGCTATCTATGTGTCTAATATAATTGATAGAAATGATGGAACAGAAAGCACAAGATTCCATTCTCCAGATAATATCTAAATTATAATAACGCGAACTTGAGGAAACTTGTGGATTCTTTTAATTATAAATAGGTATGGTAACAAGAAAAATTGCGTCTATTTAGAAAATACTCAACACATTATATTGGTGGCAAAATAATTGTTTTATTTTTTTTCTAAGTTCTGATAATTAAATAATATTTGTATTGCCAATATTTTTGATTTTTGTGTGCATCTTGCGTGAATGAGTGCGTTAATATAATAAACAAAGTTACTTGACCATATTTCGCTATAGGGAGGGACAATAAAAAAACAAACCAAAGTCACCGTATTTAAGCCATGGGAAAGCAGAATAGTAAATTAAAACCCGAAGTATTGGAAGACCTCAAACAGAATACAGAGTTTTCAGGTGAGAATAAATTACAATTTAATTATTGTACTTATTAATTAAATATCTCGTGATTTATTTAGATGCCGAAATTCAGGAATGGTATAAGGGGTTCCTGAAGGATTGTCCTAGCGGTCATCTATCCGTGGATGAATTTAAAAAAATTTATGGTAATTTTTTTCCTTATGGAGATGCTAGTAAATTTGCCGAACATGTGTTTCGAACGTTTGACGCGAATGGCGATGGCACCATAGACTTTCGAGAATTTTTATGTGCTTTATCGGTTACTTCAAGAGGAAAATTAGAACAAAAACTTAAGTGGGCATTTTCAATGTACGATCTTGATGGAAATGGATATATTTCACGACAAGAAATGTTGGAGATTGTAACGGTACGTAATTTATATTCATTGCATTTTTAT
Source organism: Cantharis rufa (assembly GCA_947369205.1). Classification (NCBI taxonomy): domain Eukaryota; kingdom Metazoa; phylum Arthropoda; class Insecta; order Coleoptera; family Cantharidae; genus Cantharis; species Cantharis rufa. Next base: position 38,340,724 of record OX376303.1, read on the forward strand.
TGTACTATTTTTCTTACTTTATTGAATCTTTTCAAATTTTCTTACTCGGATTAATTTTTATTTTATGGATTTCATTTAATTTTTATTATAACAATTAATATCAACAATAGTAACAAGAAATTGCGCCAGGCGATCACGGTTTCTCTAATCCTAGCCATAAATTACTCGTAATTATTTTGCCAGGAAAAAGGGTAATATATTTTTAACTTTTGGTTTATGATAATAATAAAATTCAGAATTAAAAATAGATAAGTTTCTCAAAAGTTAACAATAATTATTATCTGTTGAAATATTTCCAAGTAATGAAATACTTACAAGGCAGGCGGATGCACTAATTAACAATGTAATGCAATAGTAAGTACATACCAAAAGGAGAAATTGGAGTTTGCATTCAAACGAAAGCCAATTTGAATAATAATCATGTGGAAGATCAAAGAAAAATTTATACTTCACGTTCTTATTAAGCGAAAAGTTTTTGAAAATATTAAGACTCCAACTGCCGGTTAAAGTTGTAATTGCTAATGTTTTAAATTTTAAAGCAATTGTCAGTTCAAGCTAACTTATAATCATATAAAACACAATGCTTATAATACGTAAAGAATACGTAAACAACGTCTTCCACAATATTGACGTTCATTTGCATTGAATCCGATAAATATAACAAGCAAATCACAAGAGAATTTTTTTTAAATTGGTAAATAACTACCATATCAAATATAATTGACGTTTTCAACGGTAATCTGAGTTAACTGAGAAAGCTTGATCGTCGGCAATATCAGAAAATAACAAATTACAACTTGCTAATGTTACTGTACAAAATGTATAGTTAGCTTAAAGTATTTTTTTGTTTTAGCAATTGCTTTAGTGTAGTATTGGCGAAGCAATGGGCGGCAATAAAGTACTTTTAGCTGCTTCAGCGCTAAAATACTACTTCAGTACACCCTTTTCAAAATTTAGTTAGAAAATAGTTTATTATAATGTTTCATTAATAGAAAATATTTACTAATCCATGGATATGTAGAGGTTAGTTATAGGGAAAACAAGAGCGATTTTTCGTTTTATAGAAACAAAGATTTTGTTATTAGGATCGACTATTCGGTCTTTAAACTAAGTTTGTGGATGAAACACGCATTGCGAGTCCTTCACCATAGCTCACAGCAGCCACATGCATTAATAATATATAACTGTAACATAGCCATTTAGTATCGGCTCGAATGAACAAATTTATCAATACTGTATAATATGGAGCATTATCTCTCACCAGTTTTTTAGGTAGCGCAATTTTATATTACCCATTTCAATCTGTACCTACTACAAAATTAATTTTGTGAATAAGTTAACGAGTTCTACGTTAAAAGTATTATCGACTTATTCATGTTATGCACGGTTTTAACAATATTAATCAATTTGAAATTATTTAATACTAAATAACAATTTTTAGGGAAGACTATATTAGCTTAATTTGAATTACCTACCGCAACATCTGGCGTAATTCCCAAGCAACCCACAAAAACACATGAAAAGTTACTGACCGCTGGCGAAATTTACATGTGTCCGTTCATATTATTACTAATGTATAGGATCAGCATACGGTACAGCAGGAACTGTTAAAAAATATCAATTATTTTATTTTCTAATTCAAAAATTAAATGAGCTAGCAATCATTGGGTGGGGGGTAGTCGGTATTATTTTAATACCTTTAAACTGGAGGATATACACTATCTATATAATTTATCTAAATATTAAAAAAGTGGTAATTCATTTTTTAAATATAACTATTTAGGGGTAAGCGACCGAAGCATATACTTCATAATGAATAAGTATGAATAAGTATACGTGGGCGACAACTACAAGTTTATACTAGCTTGGGAATACAGATAGACAGAACGAAGGCTAACAAGCATCCCTAAGGATGTACAGTCGCAATAAGACTATGATAAAACCGATAATTATGCACAAGTCTGAAACCTTGTGTTTGACGAAACATGAAGAAGAGAGACTCGAGATTCTTTGAGCAAAAAATAATGAGCAAAATCGTGGGTCTTATAAAGCTTAACTAAATTGAAGTAAGAGGAAGAACTAATGCAGAATGATGTGATGAAATGTATTCAGGCTCAGAGAACAAAATGGATTGGAAGTTTCAACAAAATATGTGTTGAAAAGGAAATAGAAGATAACAATATTTATTGAATGAAATGTCACGACAGGAGCACATGGAGAAGAAAGTTGTTGTGTAATAGTGTGTTGTTAAAAAAGTTTATCCTTTATTTAATTTATAAGAACTATTTTTCATTTATTTTATGTGTTTTTAGTTGTGTACCAGACGTTTGTGTTAGAATTAAGTGCGTGTATTGAAATATTTTTGAATTTTTATGGATTCTTTTAAAAATATGGGACGAACAAAATAAATTTCGTGACCTAATCGCGCTATGATCACTGCCAAGCACGAAACAGGCATAAGTAATCATGAAATTGACAGAAAACTAAAGATGTGCCACAATACAATTGAATATGCGAGCTCCGATAGGCAATAAAACTCGAAGTGGACGGCCAAATCTCGTCTTGACATCCCCTGCGGATGATCGACACATAATTACCATTAGTAAATGAAGCAGAAGGTTGACAGCCCCCGAAATTACCGCTCAATTTAATTGCAGCCGTAAGGAGTACTAAGTGTTACCACAGTAAAAAGGATATTACTGAAGACCGGTCTCTATGAAAGAATTACCAAAAAAATAACCTTGTTACATGCTGCAAATAACAGAAAAAGGTTGGAATGAACAAAATGTCATAGAAATTGAACCGTTGATCAATGGAAAGAAGTTTTTTGAAGCGACGAGTCGAAATTCGAAATTTTTAGTAATATAAGGAAAACGTTAATTCGAAGAAAACCTGGAGAAAGCATGAGGAACGAATTAATTGTCGCTTCAGTTAAACATGGAGGAAGGTCGGTTATGCCATGGGGTTGTTTTGATGGTAATACGGTAGACGATTTGGTGAAAATTGAAGGAATATTGAAGAAGTAATTTAAGAAGATAATGTTTTACCTTGTGAAACGAGGCTTATTATAGAGAATTTTACTTTTCAAAGCGACAATGACTCCAAACACACGTCGAAACTTTGTACAAGTTATTTAAAAGACTTGGAACGTCAGAAGAGACTAAAAGTCATGGTTTGGCCGGACTTGAACCCGATTGAATTGCTGTGGGACTAATTAAATTGACAAGTGCGTGATACGCACATCCAAAAGCACATATGGTCACTCCTTCAGCAAGAATGGGAAAGAATCTCGAAAAAGAAGCTAGAAAAATTGTTAAATAGAATGCTAAAGTTATGCGATGCTGTCATCAAAAATAGGGATGGTCACACTGACAAATCAAAACTTTTAAACTTATACTTCGTTCTATTTATGATTTTGATCTTGGAATCAAAAGCTTTGAAATCTTCTTAAATTGAATTTACCACAAATTCGGCTTTAACTAACAAATGTTTAAAGTATGCGATAAAACTATAAATCCAGATGGTGAAAGGAAATATCGTCTCAATTGCGATACCCAATTTAACAAAATTACAAATTGGAATATTCTAATCTCGAAAAATTAGAACCAAACAAATGGTAGGATTAAAACTACAATAAATTGCTGAATAATTAAGAAAATTACCAGAAAAGTTATATGGTAAAAATGCTATTAATTATATAGTGACTTACCAGATTATTCCTTCGGATTCTACTTTCTCTTTGGATAGGATTTAACATAAGGCGAAGGGAAAGGATAATTATAGGAGTACCACTAATAAGCACTATAATCGTATTGAAAAGGTTCCAATAATTATTCTGCTGGTAAGGTTGGTTGGTCACAAAGCACTTGAAAAAACCGGGAAAATTCCCAAAAATTGGTATAACATCAAATTGGTTATCAACTCTTTTGCGCTTGCTCAAATCGCATCGGCAAAACGAATTTGAAAAGTGGCGCAAACATATACATATAGGTACCTGCATTTAATTTTTTGTGTACAAATAACTAAATTGAGTATTGTTCTTATAAGGTGAGTAATAATTTTACTATTTTTCTGCTTTATATTGGGTAAAAAAGACAAATTATTAAAAAATGTGTACTTCCGAAATATTTATGGACGGTAGTGTATGTAAAAGTGGAACTTGAAGGATTCCTCACTACTCCATCTGCGCAACTATTAGCAACCCCGTTAAAAACCAAAATTAGTTTCCCCAAATTAGTTAACTACAGCGAAACTGAAAACAAAATTAAATTTAAGAAAACTTATGAATAAAAATTAGTAGAAGTACGCGAGAATAAAAATTTTTATATTCTCCCACACCAACCCCGATTCAAAAAATATTTTACCTAGTTGCGTCTATGACCAAATTTATGGTTACAGCAGTATACAAGTAAAGAACAAAGAAGCTCTTCCTTCGTTATTGCTTTCGTAAATACTTGGCAGCCTAGAGTAATATTATGTTTCTTTTAAATACTTAACATGTTCAATATTGTTTTTGTGCCGTTTTCAGAATCCTCCTAAGTATGATTTTATAATTTAATAGTAATATCTAGGAATTAAATAATAAAGTAGGTAATCGAACTTCGATCGGAAAAATTGTAAATTAAATAATTTATTTTTCAAGTAAAATTAGCTTAGTATGTTGTATTAAAATAAATAATACAAATTGTTTACAAGCATTATGTTAATTACAGTTTATAGCAAGAGATATAGACGACAATCCCTATTGTTTCTACTATATACCAAGGTACAATAACCTTAGAAGTCTGTAATTTTTTATAACGTAATAAGCACATTTTATTTTATCACTGGAAAAATAAACTCATAATATAGTTCCGTTTTTCATTTTGTGTCTTATTTAATAAACAAAACAAAAAACTCATATTTTTGCAAAGCATAAGGGTATTTGTATTACGTAAGTATCTACATTAATTATTTATTATTATACTAGTATATTAATTTCTTAAAAGTTGGTATGCTTTAATCTTTTATAATATTAATTATTCAATACCTTTGATTACATTTTGATTATCATCGGCAAACGTATTGGAAACATTATATTTTATTATTTAAGTAATCTAAGTCGATCCAATTTTTTATTATCTGGGTGTTCTATCTCCTTCAATAGAATGAAAAAGTTTGGAAATATTATATTGCGGCACTGATGTAGAAACGGCTTCATTATAAAACAAGTACGGAAATTGGAGCTTTTACATGGGTATTACATACTATATTGTCTAAGCTTGTGAAGTACTTCTATTTATTAAAATCGATATTTTAAATAATGATTTGAAAATATCAAACTGAAATATTTAAATGAATATTTCAACTCATTAAATAGAAAATGAAAAGCATGATGGTAAATGTGAAACAGACGGGAGAAATGAAAATTTCTTATTTTATGTAAATTAAAAATTATGTGATTTAAAATCCATTAGAATTTATATTAATTTTTTGCCTAATTAAACTTGTAAATTTTAACCAACTATCTAGAATGAATTTTTTTCAATTAGAGATGATCTTCCGTTTCAGTAATTTTTAATTTTTATTTAAAATACTAATAGATAATAATTATTTTAGCTATTAATAAATGTACTACATCTTCCCAACGACATTGATTCCGTCAACACATTAGATATCGCACATACTTGGATGTTATTCAACAGTGTAAATGTTTAATTTATAAACGTCGCCGTCGCCCTTATTCAAGATGTTATTTTGGGCATCGATTAACGTTTTTTATTATTAAATTTTATTAATATATTGATACGAAGTTATTTTTTACCGAAATTATTAACTCGAACTTATACTCGTATTTGCTCTTCAGTTTAATAAGAAAATTTTTTTTTAGATATTTTGTACACAAAATTTTACTCCGCAAACAAAAATTACGTAACAGTTGTGTTGCCAACATTCTTTTGACGAAAAGCATTGCAAAATTCTGAAGTGACTACTTATCTTCAGTTTTTTTTACTATATTAACTTTTAAAAAGTACAACTGTCATCTTTTTCAGGCTCTTGAAGAACTTGAGTACTGTGACGACATAACTAATACAATATCTTGAAATCCTGTAATTTTATTTTCACTTTCGCGAAATTATGTTCATCCAAGATTGTGAACTTTTCATTTAGACGTAGACGAGCTTTTTTTTAGTCAATGTTAAAATTAAAGCTTTCGTTTTGCGGGATATTGGATTGGGGATTTCGATCGATATCTCGAAAAAGGAAAACTGTAATTTAGTAATTGAGATGAATGAAAACAGATATTGAATGTTAAAAGAAAATGAAAAATTCATTGGCTTGTATATGCTGCAATGTATCTTTAACCGAGTATCTTGTGAGTGAGATTCGGAATATTAAGTTTACAGACGACGGACGTGCGACGTGTTTTCTGTGCTTGGAATTTTACCGATACTTCTCGGTTAATTTCTATTGATATTTTAACAATTTTTCAGAGCTGCAACGTGCAGTTATTTGTCATTTATTTATAAAAAGTAAAAATTCTCAATTGATTGCATTAGGGTACAGCTTATTTTGCATACGTTTATTTGCCTAGTCGGACTTTAATGTATACTATACAATTTTCTCGATTTTACTATTTTTGTTATCTGTTAAAAGATTTTCCACTTGCATCTGATTTGTATATTGAAAGAACCACGTATCACCGAATGTTCGGCTTCTTTTTAACATTATCGTGTACACTGACTGAATTGAAAACCCTTTTTAATGGAAAATAAGTTGTAAATCCTAGACAAAACTGAATATACTATAGCCTTTTGTACATTGCAGAAAGCTTTTAAATCCTTTAAAACTTTCACGTGTATACTTTCATAAAGCGATTGTTGGCACTTTTAGAATACTTAAATTCAAAATATACTTTGTTATTTACTAACTTGAAATTTTATAAAATTACGTTAGTAAATATTTGTATAAAATTCGAGAACATATTCTTGTGTACCTTAAATTTATATAGAATTTACGTAGAATAGGTACCTAATGGCAATTCACAACTTAGATGTATTTACATTTTAAAGACAGGGAGCAGTCGGTGCCATGAAAATCGTAAAATGATGAAAAAACTGTTACAAACGACATGTTTCCATTTTATTCGTGATTATCAATCAGGAATTGTATATAAAATTATACATCATAATGGAAGCATTTGAAAAATAAGGTTAATATGCTTTATGTTGAATTTATTGTTTTTATTTTAAAATTTTGGATAAGATTGAAACATGTCTGTTGATGTTCTTTTGGATACATAAATTTTTTTTTGCCGTATACTACCTACAAATACAAAATATAATTTTGATATATCTTAGCAATTTAAGTAATTCTATTTGTTCAACAATGCAGAAAATTGACTTGACAATTTGAAAAGAAAATTCCAGATGATAAATGGAACGAAAATAAAAACTCTATTACCTACATTGATTTAAAAATAAATAGAAATGTTGCAATTTTAAAATCGCAATATTATATTTTAATGCAATTTTAGAAAATAATGATTTACCTGTGAAGTTGTTTTTCTGACAAGTATGATTATTTTTAGGCAATTTATAAAATGGTAGGTTCTGTAATGAAAATGCCCGAAGACGAAAGTACGCCCGAAAAACGCACCGATAAAATTTTTCGACAAATGGATAGAAATAAAGATGGTAAGCTTAGCTTAGAAGAATTCATCGAAGGAGCTAAGAGTGATCCATCCATTGTGCGACTTCTACAGTGTGATCCTCAAACACAGTAGCCAAAGACATAAAGCGACGAATTCTAAGTTAACTAATTTTATGTGATCGCGGTATTGCCGCGCCGACAACCCGGTTAATTTTAATTACCTATACATCACTTTAATTTATCTTTATTTTTTTTTTTTTTAACCGCGGATTGTTAAGCTCATCCTCGCATAGATTAGTTATAATCTAATTTAATTTCCAAGTTATATAAAATAAGTTTTAAGTACTATTTAATCCAAGAAGTACCTATATATTAAAATTTCAATATTATACTTTTAAGTACATATTTAATAAAAATGTCTTTAAAAATGTTCAAATATGTCCTAATCTCTAAATACTTTTATCAATTTCAATGTTACTGTTTTAAAAAATTTATGTGATTCGAGAATGAATGTTAATGGTCTAATTTTTTGTGATGTTCCAAACGTTATTATTATCTTAATAAACGCTTAATATTTTTCGCATTGATTGCCGGCTAAATAAAATGACGGTAGTTATATTTAAAAAAGCTAGTCTTGTTATCTTAGAGTTTATTAGTCGGTTTTTCATTGCGCCTATTTATTGTTTACATTTTATTAGTTAACATTTTACTTAAATCTTTTGGATTTTTTAAAAATTGGTAACAAATTTACATAACATGCACTCGGTCAAATTTTAACATACATATACAATACATGGTGCATGGCAGTTGATCATTTCGACTTATCAAACAATGGCCTAACAATAATGTTTGCAATAGAGCTAGCGTTGATTGTAATATAATATCAGTTTAATAAAATAAATAAATAAATAATGGGTCATAATAATATTTAATTATTATCACAAAGTGAATGCACATTGTCTTGATCTTCCGAAAATGTTTTGAAATGATCCTATGTTTTAAATATCAATTCTTGTCTACATGTATGTCAAAAAAATAAAATTACTAATGTATATAAACTTATGTATGCTTTTTTCTTTTCCTATCCATATAATATTTATTTGTATTAAAGTAAAATTTTGAAATTAACTTGAATCAAACAAAATAAAATTTAAACTACCCGCGTATTTTGTAACTCTCGAGGTCATAAGTTTTGTTTTTTCAGATTTTGTTAATTTTTAAATTTTAATTCAATAGTAATTTTCACAGAGGAGTGATTTGGATAATTATATTACTGATTTTTGTGAAGTTTCAGTAAGAATAAATTAATACAAAATTGTATACCAATCAGTAAAACGAGACTGAAATACTGGAAGGTATTCCACATCTAGCGATTTTAGAGACGGATGATTTGCAAACATATTTTGCAATTGGTTTTATTAAAGAATACCGTGCCGTAAACAGTATCTCAGTAATTGTGTGAACTTCATTATGGATTGCAATAGCAATTTTTAAAAACATTCTCGTAATTACATAAAATAAACTTTATTTCAACGTCAAATTAACGTCGTTCCTTACAGCAAACTACAAGCCGTTGTTGGTACAGATGTAGTGGTGAAGGTTCCGGACTTGGAATATAAAAATTTTTGGGTTTGAATTTCGGAAGCAGAAAAACAGTACTTGGCTTGGTTCCACAATAAACTGTAAGTCATAAGCGTAATAAGGGTTTATTTTTAGCATTTCAGGGAACTGTTAAATTGGCATATAAATATGGAATATTTTCGGGTAAGCCCTGTAGGTAAGATGAAAAATTCTTTAATTTTTAAATACAGTAAATAATAGCAGTATATATTATTTCATAAAAAACACTAAGGGCCGATTGTACCGGCTAATTTTAACGGGAGTTTAGTTGAATTTAAATTTAGCAAATTTTAGAAGTTTTAATAAGAAATTGGCTTTATCTATGACAGATAAATAAATAGTATTACATAATATTATAAAAATATCCATTTCTTCTAATCTAAAATATGTATGTTCCAAAATTCGTTAAGCTAAGCTCTCCAAAAAATCTACTAATTTTTAAAATCCACTTATACGTCAGGAAAAGAATTTTTATTTACAAAAAAAAGTCGCTAATACTATACAATATAATATTAAATATAGTACAGGTTTATAAAAATCTCACATATATTTAATTTGTTTAATAATACTGAACACTAGCGAATACAACTTTAGATTTCAAGTTTTGTTGTCAATGTATGCGAAACCTTTTTGGTTTTAGTTTCCATCTTGTTTATCATTTATAATGTAATTGGGTGAAAACTGCATAAAAACTGCAAACAACGGATAGGGCACAACTTTATATTCAAAAATAGAAAAAAAAACGAAAAAATCACAGCTAAACAATTTTTTTGTATTACCTTATTTTATTATTACATATTTACATATTACAGTATTACATTCTATATCAAGTTATGCGAGTAAAGACACTGGTGGCTTTATGTTCAAAAAAAAAAATATACGCTGTTCGCCGTTTTTACAAATTTACCTGATTAAGCCTATTGTTATCATTTTATATTATATAACGTTTCTGTTAATGACCCGGCACGGCAGAATTTCTGGGTATGACACAACAACGAATTTCAAATGCAGGAGACGATATCGACTCTAATTTGAATAGAAGAGATATTTTCAAGATACTTACATCATTTGGTGTAAATTTTAGATCAATCGAAGCTGGCATAGATTTTACCACCTTCTCTCTTAATATATTTTAAAATCGATGTTACTCTATCAGCTGTTATATTACAATGTCTTTATCGTATCTACAAAAGACCACCAAAGGAGACTGGAGTGATGGAGAAACCCAAAATAATTACATCGATTACTTATGTTGATAGGAGGTAGGTATGTATATAGAACATTTTTTTCCGCTTTATGATAAAAAAATTTAATTAGTTTTTGGCAATGCACTTGAAATTTAAAAGTGAAAATAACCTCGAATTTAATAGACTTTTCATGAAATCAATCAATTTGGCGATTAGTCTTTTTATAGAAAAAAGAAGTTTTAGGAATTTAGATTTTTTATTTTTTGTATAGGTATATTAATTAATGATTCAATAACAAGTGGTTTATTCTGCCTATAGGTGCATCGAATTTTTTAATATTATAGTTTATGCATTTAGGTTGTGCATCATATCTGCGAAAGGAAGATAGGATAGGGATGAATGAAAATAAATAACTGCTGTTGTAAATATATTTTAAATTCTGTTTACTATTTCTTTGGCATCTTTCCAACACTATGAGTAGTATTTAAACATACTATAGTATCCATGGTTGTAAGTTCGATCTGAAGCCGAGACCTATCAGCACAATAAACAGCACTACACATTTTTTAATCAATGTTGGGATTTGCGAATTGAGGTCACACATAAACAAGTTTGTTGCCAATCGCGTGTTAAAATTTAATAGGGTTGTTTAACATTATTGAGTTCATACACTTAATCAAAATTAATACGCTTAACACGTAAGTGTCGGTTTTTAATGAAAAATTAAAATATAATAGAAAAATTATTTTTGAACTCTGCGCTCATATTTAATTAATTATATTAAAAATACAATTTTTATTTCTTTTTATGAAGGATCGCTTCAAATAGTCTTTGGATATAATCGTATAATAAACGCGTTATTAATTTTGCTAGGAATAATTTTTGTTGCAATTATAACTGTTTTTAAATCAGACCAACTGCTTAACGTGTATTCCAAACCTTGGCACAGACAATTTAGGAGTCGACGTGGTTTAAACTCTTGACCTTTAGATCAAAAGTCCAACTGATCTAATATTGTTCCCAAAACTTTTTTTGTCATTCTGATACTGTTTAAAATGAAAATTCTGGCAATTTAATAATCATTAATGTAATTGTAAATTGAACAATTTAACTCGAAGAGATCAAATAAAAGGAAATGTCGGCACTTGAAAAAAAATTAATTATAATATTAAAAATAAATAATTAAATTTTAATTAATATATTGTTAAATTTTATTGCCAAAAGTGTAACCTTCAAGACGTTTTACTTTTGTTTGCAATAAATCATGTAGGCAAACAATTGGCAAGATATTTTCATTAGTAGTATTTAGTCACTCTAAATTCCTCGATGCCTGTGCTATTATTAATTCGCTAAACTCTGATAGCAGTAAAACAATTAAATAAAATAAATTTTCTTTATTGTAGAGATGGAAACTTACAATTAGGGTGGAAGTTTTAATATTTGTTCAAAAGTTGAAATTGTGTTAATGTTATGAATGAAACTAATTTTGTCAAGTATATTTTTATGATTAGTAAAGTACAGAAGAATAATGTCTGTTGACATACTGTCTGCTATGATAGTGATAAAAGGCACCACTAAAGTGAGAATTTGAAATTAATTTAGTGTCATTCGCAGCTCTTCTAAAATATTCTTCTCTGGAGCTTTTACTATTAGACGAGCGGAGAACTCTTTCGGCCCATGTTTGTGCTCTCGGAACGTCGGGAGCCAATCCTCTTTGTCTTTTGTCCAAATAATCGATAACGTCGTCGTAGTAATTGTGTCTGTATTTGTATAAATAATTATATTGCAAAAATTTTGGTCTGAAATTAATGTGCAAGTGAATTTAAAAATGATAAATTGCTTATTTATTATATTACCTAATCCAATGCTTAAAAATTAATAACTTATTGGGATCAATATATTCTTGTGCTTCTGGAGCTTCTTCTGCTGCAGCGGCACCTTCTTCTGGAGGTTTTTCTCCATCGGCAGCCTTCGCCGCTTCTGGTTTAGCTTCCGCAGCAGCAGCTGGCGTAGGTTCTGGAACTACATCATCCCCAGCGTCTGCAAACCAATCTCCACCATCGTCGTCGGCCATTATAAATGTACTGCAACACGTATACTATTACTATTACTAACTAACACCACTTGATCGCATCTAACTCACTAGCTGTCTGTTTCACTACACAATTTAAAGATCTTGACGAAACTCGATGATCTAACATTAGGATAGTTTTAAACTGACCCTCGTCCCCACCGTGCTGACCTGAACTTTGCCAATTACAACAAAGTTCCTGTATGTTTTTTAATCGATTTTAAATTGTTATCTACTAATTTGGTTCATCCACCTAAAAGGGTATGAATAAAATTTCAACAATTACTTATGATCTATTTAAGTAGTACCTACTCTGATATTTTTATCGTTTGCGCTCTTTATAAAAACAAAACAATGCCAACTACTATTTTTGCAATTTAGATATAATGAGACATTTTCCGCTACATAAATTCTTTAAAAATTAACAAAATTTCAACATGTGTTGATCTTATTTTTGCAGATAAAATACGATTTTAATGTCGATTAAGCTATTAATTGTTTGTCACATTGGCAATCTCTAAGTTTGGCAAGTGTGTTATTTGTGTCGCTGGCTCACACATAAATAAGCACTCTGACATTAAGACCAAATGCATTACAGAACCAACTAGTTAAGCATCGTACGGTATAATATATTGGCATATCATGTAACATCATTAATAGTATGCAGTACGTACATGCTGATCTAATGCCAGCGTTTCTTAATTTATAACTAATTTGTCATAAATATTTTCTCGTGTACAAATTAATATTAGGAAGCTTATATTTAATATTTTCTTTCGTACAAATTTTGTCTTGCCTCAAAATTAATATACTGTATGTATGATGTATTGCTAATTTAATGTTGTCAAGTGAAATTTATTATAGAGAGACTGATTTTTTGCAATAAAAGCTAGAGACAATAATTATGTTAATTATGTTAATTTCCAGTAGGTATATAAGCAATAAAGAAATAGTATAAAATTTATTTTAAAAATTAGCAATAAGAAAATATTGTAAAGGAAGATAAAATGCACAGATTTTTTTTCATGGTTTTCGAAATTAATGAAATCTAGAGGTTCATTTTATGTTTTTTTAAATAAATGAAACTCTGGTATAAGTCACAAATTGATTAATAGCAAATAGCTACTACGCGGTTTTATGAAATTATCTGTAACGCCAAATGAACTTTCGATCTTGTTTCAATTTTTGGCGCTTCCATAACATTTATGACTTACGTTCTTTTGTATTTTTTCTTCAATTAGCGGTGTTTATTATTTAAATAAGACTATTATTCAAACAATATAATTATAATAATAGTTGTTATTAGGCATCTCTTAATTTGGATTTAAATATTTCACCAAAAATAAAATGAAAATCTCAATATTAAGGGCACAATAACGCAAGTGAGATGCAAGTACATTTTAAGATATCTAAGAGAGAGTCAAGTATGTTTGCTGGGTTTTATTGCAATCACTGGCGTGGCTAGCATTAGTAATTAAAAAATGCGTTAAGCAGTACCAACTAGGGTTACCAGATTTCTTCTGAGCAAAAAGAGGATATGCACAAAACGTCAAAACAAAATAAAAAATTACAACAAATTTCAATCAGTTTATTAACGCATAGGTGCAGACTTTCTACTCCCGGGGCTACCCCCAGCATAAAAAGCCGCAGGTGAAAATTTTTGAAATTTTCAAGGTCAAGTGCTCTATTGTAAAGTTAGAAAATAGCGATACAGAATATTTTTCCAAAAAAAATATATTAAAGAATTACAACAAAGGTAGTTGATCTACGCGTAGTAATAGCGTAGCCATTAGAATAGCCACAGGTATTCTGCTAATCTTTTTTTAATATATAATAATATGATTAATATGATATCTAAATAAAGTCATTTCATAAAAACTGCATTTTCTAAATTTAAGAATCGAAATCGTATTGTTAACAAACATTAATAAGATCTTTTGTAATAATTATTATGTTATTATTAATAACTCGTTTTTTAAACATGAAATTGAAATTTTGTTATTAAGCCCCTCGAGGTAATTTATAAATTAGGAAAGTGCCTTTTATTTAATTTAAAAATTAAAAATTTGGCCCCCCTTACCAGGTGCCTACCTGTCTACATAATAAGTACCTACATAGATTTTATTGGTATGGTATTTTTATTTATTATATTACTGATATGATTTTTGTTTTTATTTATCTATTATTGGTGTGGATTTTCAAAAGTCTTATTATAAAGCGCTTGATCAAATAGAGGACATCTTCATTGAAACCTGGAAATATATACCAGACAAAAATTCAGCCGCCAAAAAGAGGACTTGTCCGGGTAAAACCGGACGTCTGGTAACCTTAGTACCAACCGATGCTATTAAGTACAAGTTACATTTTGACTATATTCGTTTTTGCACATTTCAAAACAGAATATTGTCATTCCTAAGTAAACAAGTTATTGAACTTAAGTCCCACACTTCCGCGCCGCACATCAATACACTTCGGACTACAGATGTGTAAATTCTTTTTTTAGTTTCTTTCCTTATATTCTTCTCCCATAGAATTGAATTTAGTGCTCCTATCGCATTTCTGCCCTTGTTTATTCGCTCTTTTATTTCGTCATTACTGTTACCTTCTTTATTCAGTAAGACTCCCAGATATCTACATTTTGTTACTCCTTTTATTGTATTTGTTTCAAGTAGCAGGTCATTACATTCTTTATTTCCAACAATTAGGTATTCGCACTTGGTGAGGTTAATAGTGAATCCGGCTTTTGTATACTCTTCCAGGAGTTTTCTAATCATATAACTGAGATCTTGTTTATCTTCCGCTATCACAACCTGGTCGTCCGCAAAAAATAAGGTGTAAAGTATGTCTTCTCCCACTTGTAGTCCCATATTCCTACACTTTTTTGTCCATCTCGGTAGGATTTAACTAATCCAAATAATGTCTAATTTTGGGACAATTGAAATCCAAAATAATCAAAAATATTACTTACAAAAATTAAATTATATTTTATATCTTTAATACAAAATTTTCAATTCAAAACCCAAAATAATACAAATTTAAATTGGTCTCCAACCGCCCCTACGGTCATCTTTACGGCCCAAGCTCATTCACCGCTTTCCCAATGCCAACTTGATGGTGGGAAAGTGAGAAAATGCAAAATATTCACGAAATCAAAAAACAAGAAAATATTTACAAAAATCAATAAGTTTACAATTTAACCAAACGAATAATATTCAAAATTAATTGTGGTTTTTGGAACACGACAATGTAAGTATAGAAGATTTAAAAAAGTAAAACCTACAAACAGTTAAGTGGATTTTAGGCCGTGAAGTTCTATCATAAGATAGACACTCCTCTCCTTCTCACTCCTAGATATGTTACCAATGTGGAGATTTCATGCGGAGGTTTTTGCGTTGTTCACGCATTAGTGCTTGCATATTAAATAGAACCCGATGAAGAAAAATCTTTTGAGAGTAATCTCGAAACCGTTGCTTGTACAAAAAACTCTAGCGGTCCATATAAAGGTGAATAACTACCTGCATGTATGTTTTTGGCTGGGGATTTTCTATTTTTAGCAGTCCTACGTTACTCATTGGTAACATATTGTGATAGGAAAATCTATCTTATATGATAGATCTTCAGAGCCAAAAAACTTATTGCTACTGCTTGTAGGTTTAGTTTATTTGTAATTTTATTAGTATTGATGCATTTAGTTCCGAAAAAAGAAACCGGTGGGCTATAACTAATCTTGAGGTAAACAATGAATTAATTTTTGCAAGTCGTTTAATGTGTTTTCTTGTAGTCCTGATGAAGAACATAATATAAGTTCAGAACGTCGACGATAAGTGAGAGTCTTATTTTTTAGACCTGTCCAAAATTCTGAAAATAATTTTAATATAGGTAAACAACTGTCAAACTTAATTTAAAAAGGGCATTCCGACAACCTAGGGGAAGCAAATTGCATTCCTTAATGCCAAATTATTTTGACGATTTTTGAGAGTTGACGATCGCAAAAAAATATTCCATGTTAAAATTAAAATGTATTTAGAAATATCATTAATTGATATTAACAATATCAGGCAATCGAAATAGAATGCACACGATTATCCGATTGAAGTCTCGGGCGGTAAAAAGTGAAGACTTTGAAAATATTTTAATATCTCAATTCTTGTTTTAGTTTATCTAGTTTCCGAGCTATAGCTCTTCACATAACCTCGATTTTTGATAAAGAAAAGTTGTTTTCAGGTTTAGCCGCCGAGCTTCTTCCTGTTTATCTGATACAATTATGGTCCACAGATAAGTGAAAATAGACTCAATTATTTGTAAAATGCATAGACAACTTTGTAGCTATACTTTGGTGTTTAGTAGAAGGAACTTAAGTCAAAAAACGTAATTTTTCAGGAATGATAATCTAAGTTTACAATTTAATATTATCAAAACGTTAAAGAATGTTGGAACTTTTTTCATGCATTAATTAATTAAATGTTACATCTAACAAGTGACATCAGATGAAGTTGGAATTATCACTGCTTATCAGTTTTTTTTGTGACTTAAGCTTTTAGTACTTTATTATTATTTCAATGTTGCAATCATATAAACTTAAGTCAATAAAAATTTTCAAAAAGTACAAACAGCATGAAAGAAAATCTTTATTTTATCATTAATTCTAGTGCATAACATAAATAGACAAATTAAATTTTATAAATCAATAATATCTCTCAAATCTGGATCTTCGGCAGGCTCATCGTCGGTTGTTAAATTGTTATAAAAATCATGAAATACCGGAGGTATTAGTGATAAAAGATCTAATAAATTTGCTTTTTTTTCTTTTGAAATGCTTAACGGTACAAAATAGCTCTTTTTCAAAGAGATTTTCAAATTTCCGTTTTTCTTTCTTAAGAAACTTACTTGTTTAACTTTTTCATCTGCAGCTAAACTAGTTTTGTAAAAGACTTGCCCTTTCACTGCTTTGCTTTATTGGATCCAACAAACGTTGTGAATTTTAAATTGGTCACCATCTTTATTTTTCTTTCTGTACACCAGTACGTTAGTTACCAAATTAGCAAAATCGAAGATTTCTTCTTGGGTCATTTCCTTCAATTGAAATTGTTTTTTTTTCTTACATTTCTTACCAGCTGGTACCAATCGTGCGGATGAAAAATTGGTGTTTTCATTTTTTTCTTTTTCTTCTCGATGATAGAATGATCAACGTCACATTCCATGTGTGTATGTCCGGGCTCTAAGAACGTATGGTTAATTATTTCTAAATTTGGACAATCCACAATCGCTTTAAGGAACATTGCACACACGTGACTATTTTTATTTTGGCCTTGGCAGGTATCTGAGTAAAATGTAACTTGTTTAACGTTACTTGGTAATTGTAGCAAATGTTGATACAAGCAAGAAGCGATTTCGTTTGCTCCCCGTCTAGCTATCGCTTCATGCCACATACAATTTGTGGAGTTTCCATTGCTGTTGTCGTGTATGGTCAAATTAAATGTCTATAAGTTGCCAGACATTGCTGCAAGTCAAAGGAGTAACACCTTTTCTCATCATCTCCAATAGCTTCAATCTTGTCCATTCTCTGCGATTCGTACGCCAAATCAGCTCTTTCGTGATGATGTTTCAATTTATTTTCTAATTGTTCTCTATCTTGGAAATCAGCTACCTTTACTTAAATATGAAGTACTTGACATAAGTTTATTATATTTTTTACATTATTGAAAGTACAAATAACGTAAGTCGACTTAAGTCTAAAAGATTTCAAATTTAGTTTCTGCTTAGTAAAAAGTACTTGTGTAAAAAGTACTTGACATAAGTTTATTATATTTTTTACATTATTGAAAGTACAAATAACGTAAGTCGACTTAAGTCTAAAAGATTTCAAATTTAGTTTCTGCTTGTATGATATTAAGAACATAAGATGACTTAAGTTCTTATGCAATTCGAAAAAATTAAATTTGCAACTAAGTTCTTAAGATTTACATCACCTAATGTTTATACGAAACAATTGACTTATGTTCTTTATACGAATCGATAGAACAAAAAATTAGAAATCCAAAACTATAAAAAACTAAAAATCGTAAAATTCTGACTTAAGTTCCTTCTACTAAACACCAAAGATTATAATATCTCTAGCTATAGTAAATATTTACATAAAACCTTTTTTCAGTTTTTTGAAAAATTTTGACTTCCGTAAAAATGAAAACTAAAAGTTTTTGAAAAAGTCCGTGCTGTGTTATTGATGTCTTGACGAACGAATTTCATGAAAATATAACCTCTATGCAGAAACAATATTATACAACATCAAAAGTAACATCCCAGAACACACAAGGGAGGACAGATTTAGAAGTGAAGGTATTATAGCAGCAAGCAAGCTATTTAGTAGCAAGAATTAGAAGCGACGAAGAATGCTATAATATTTTTTTAAGTTGTGGGTTATTAAATCACTAATTATTTATTATCTAAAATGATATTATTGACAAATTACAGTTTGTTTAATATTCTTCGAGTTTCCAAACCAAAAAAATCAACCTACTTCGACGAAAATCACTATAAACGTGAAGTTGATGAAACTTTATCATTTTTATACTACACGACTCCACCTACTTACACAAATCAAACTTGTCAAAATCGTCGTCATAGATAAATGAGGATACTTTGGTAAAAAAAGAAAAACACACAATATCATATTCTCACTGTATTTTATACATAGCATAAATAAGATGACACTATCCTCGCGCATATGGAGGTTTGCTGTTTGTTTTTAAAAGAAATTTATTTGCTTTTGGATTACGTGGACAATCTTCTCCCATTACAGCCTTGTATGGTTTGAAAAGTAAAACATCGCTTATTACACATTTACCAATACCATTACTGTTAGGGCATAAGGAACAACTTGTGGAATGAAATCTGGGACCAACCGTACTAATGCTTTCCGTAAAAAGTTCAATACTTCTAGAATGACTGCAAAGGACTGAAAATATATAAAATTAATAAACATATTATTATTTATATTGAGAGCATTAACAAATTTAAAATACTGATACACTTGATGAATAATTAACACTTACTAAAGTTTGCAATTATATTTATCACATCGGGAAATTTATCCTTACTGATGCAATTGGGCTGAGCAGATCCACAATTTGGAAAAAAGTCAACGTGGCCATTCGATCCGTAATATCCATACATCCCCATATTTGTATGAATTATATCGACAAATGTAGCATCAGATTTATCTAATCTCGCCGAATCAGCCTGATTCTGATAAATTGGTCCTGCAGGATCTAAACCTGTTATTCTATCTAACTTTTGATTACATTTTTTTTTAACTCCTTGTCCTATTAATCCAGACAGATGTGCACCCAAAGAATGCCCGATCATATGAACTCGACTAAAATCTAAATAGTTTTCTTCGTATAATCCGCACAAAAAATTTACTACCATTTGGGATGCTCTTATAATATTACAATATGCTTGACTATATTGTGTAGATGTTAAATTTAAATATTCGACAGCAATTACATTACAATCATATCGATCTAGATAAGCATTTACCATATCTACTATAAGTTTATCTTTAGCTGAACCTAACCAACCATTAAATATAATTTTTGTGTCTTTAGATGGGTCTAATTCACATGTGTCTTCACTAGTTAATATTACTGGATCCCTATTTTCTCTGTTGTATAATTGGTATTGAATATCGGTTTCACAAAAATTTTCTAAACTTTTGCAGCCAAGAAAATGTTCAACTGTCCCATTTGTAATTAAATGCCATATTTCAGATAATAAGCCTCCAGGAAAATCTGAATCTAAAAATGTAACGTAAATTAGTGCATAGAATGTACCAAATTTTATTTTCTAATACTGTTGCGGAAAAGTATTTCTTTTTTCAGAAATGATTATAAATATTGTTGGTCTCTATTTTTTATAGATCGGAAGGGAACCTAGCCTAGTACATAACCGCGCGCTTATTGCAAAGGAAATAATTTGCAAATTGATACTCTGTAACAGTTTAAATTAGTGATAAATTTGTTTGTTTCTTATTTATGGTGGAAGAAGAAGAGCAGACGTCTCTCATCGATTGCCAATCTAAACTTCGCCATTTTCACGTGTATGTAGTGGACACAACTAACGGTAAATCATATATTCCGTGCATATTTATTAATTTGTAGTTGTCTCATATGAAATATTATTATTTCTTTGACTCGTCATTTCTGCGAATAAACTTTTGTTTGGCGGTATTTTAAATTACAATGCCATAGATACTTTTTATAAAATTGAAGTATACCATCAATTTGGGTGAATTTGAACGGTTTTCAGGAATTTTTCACTGAAACTCTTGATAGGAATAAGAAAACAAGCAATAGATGGCAGACTCTATCGAAACGTGGAAGGAAATAATTTTTAGGTCTGTCGATAACGGTAAAAAATTTTGTTGTTGATATCTCAATTGACCCCGCAAATGGTGTTAAAATGAAAATTATCTTTTCCAAATAAATCTGGAACCGATAAATTCTCACCGAACCTGGGATAGGTGTTCCCCAGTATTACAAAAAATTCAGTGATGAAGCCCCAGTTGTTATAACTAGCTCTATAGTAAATGGAAAAGCAAAACAGCGTGGATCTGAAATAAAGAAAGAATTTGCTTCTACTCTGAATAAAACAACAGTGAATGAATAATAATGTTTTGAATATGAAAATTATTATCAAGTAGTACAACAACTTCCAATGCAAAAATTCTGAATACGGCAGCCAACACATACAAACCAAGCGCTGATCAGTTTACAAACTTTCGGTAACGACAATGATAGTTTACTACCCCTGCTTTGATTCTCCAGGAAGAGAAGAACCACGTGGTGATTCCAGCTGCTTGTAGATTGAAGATTCTCGTCTGACGCTGTCGGGAACGGACCACTCGGCACTGGACTGAACAAAGATACTGAACAAACGCAGCACACAATGAACACTAGCACTTGGTGTACGTCGAAGTCGGTAGCCAGACTCAAGAAACAATAACTTGCGATTCTTACACTCGCAATTATTGAATCGAATGGTAAAATTCTCGATCGTGTTGGATAGAATATTGACTCAATTGAATGGCGCAACAGGTTAAACAAATATCCCCAATTACGCACCTGTGGTAACTGGTCTCGGGTCACGTTGATAATTCGCACAATAATTCTCTCCGGATTCGAAATTGTCAACTTGGCTTACTTAACTATAACGGCTGCGTAGTTGTATTCCCCACATGGACTTGCAAATCTACCACCGCGCTCTAATCAGTTCAACCCAAGACTCCCTAATACCCGCGTATCTCCACTGCATTTCCCTTGGCGCGTTGATCTTTCCATTAGCGGCACGGAGCAGAGGGCAAAAGGGACGCTCGAACAATTATTAAAACAAATTGTTACAGGGTGAATCAGGACACCCATTTAATTTGTATTTAAAATGTAAATAACTCCTTCAATGAAATGAATTGGAACATCAAGCTTTAAAAAATGTTCATTAAAAAATGTCTTTTTAGTTTCATCCCTCTGTTTCTTCACATCCTTGGTACATGTCTCTGCAACGTTGATTTTGGGATGTTAAATATTTCGGTTGCTTCCCTAAAGCTTATTTGACCACTTTTGTACTGTTTCAAAGGTCAAGGTCATTTGAAGTGCATTTAGGTCATAATTTTGTTTTTATATATTTTGGCTCACCATATTTACAAAAACTAAATTTAGAATAATTTTATACTAAACCCCTTTACATTTTTTGCTACCCAAATCTAATTTTTTTATTTAAAATTAAAATTTCCGAAATTTCAAAATTTGTAGACTTCCTGAGCTCATTAAATTACTTATGCTTATAAATCCTTGAACAAGTGTATACTTCTGTATCAAAATCTTAAAAACAGAAGTGGTTTATAGAATAAATAATGTTTCCTGTAGAAATGTTATAAATAAATTGCCTGTGTACTGGTACTTATATTTCTGGCAAGGTCATGTATGGTGTAAAATATTGTCGACGAAATTTAAGTCGTATGCATTTCCATGTCGAACAAATGGTAAATCGCATAAATGTTAAATCCAACAAAAGCTGTCGAATAACTCTTATGCCTAGTTTCTTCACTAAAATGATCCTATAGATATATAGATATCCGATATCCTATCTATCGTTTAATTTTGTTGGAAATAAATTTTATTTTATTTTTGGATATAATAATTAAGAAATTAGAAGACATTTAAATAAACCCACTCCTGAGAGGTCTTGCATCCGACTTCTTCAGCTAGCTGGCAGATCAAGGCCGAAAAGGAAGTGGATTGAAAAAAATAAAAAAAATCCTACGTTCCACGACAATATAAATAACTTAAAAAAAAGATATCCTATCTATCGGATATCTATAATAATAATAATAAATAAGTTTATTAGCTAATGCTATCTTTACACAGATCATTACAACAAAAATCAACCCCCCAATATACATGCCACTACCCACCCGCATAAATACAAAACCCAAACATACCAACTCACACCAAAACAGGTTATTTCCAAAATTAACAAAAATCAATCACATGCTATTTACATTCTTCTTAATATACAAAACCAATTCACTTCTAAAAGTTCTATAATTCTTGCATTCCCTTAATACTACAGGCAAAGCATTATATAATAGCAACCCTTTGCAAAAGAAGGAGTTATATGCTCTAGAGTCTAGACGATTTGGTAATATCAACATAAAAATTGTCTTGCTGTCTCGTATTATACGAGTGCACCTCATTAACACATCTTAACCTATTTTGTAAGTATTTTGGAGCCATATCATATTTAATTTTATATACAAAATCCAAAGCCCTATATCTTATATGTTGTGATACACTCATCAAGTTTAACACATTCAACATATCTCTAATTGGCGTATAACTATTACCTTTGATTATGTATACTATTACATTGAAT
Source organism: Cantharis rufa (assembly GCA_947369205.1). Taxonomy (NCBI): domain Eukaryota; kingdom Metazoa; phylum Arthropoda; class Insecta; order Coleoptera; family Cantharidae; genus Cantharis; species Cantharis rufa. The sequence goes on from OX376303.1 coordinate 38,364,163, forward strand.
TATAATTCTCATTGCTTTATTTTGTACCTTTTGCAACTGTTGAGTTTCAGTTTTACTCATATTCAAAAACAGAGTTGAACAAAAATCAATATGTGGACCTATCAAAGATTTATACAATAGCACCCTTGTGGATGCACATATACTGTCTGAAATGCGTCTAAGGAAAAACACCTTGCGCGACATTTTTTTCATTACATATGCAAAATGCTTTTTGAAATTCAAGCTTTCATCTATAACCACTCCCAAATACTTAATTTCGATTACTCTATCCAATGCAATGCCATTAATCAAAATCTGCAACCCCTCCGTTTTTTTACCTTTTAAAATATGCTGCTTTCCTAAAATAATGTATTTTGATTTCTTAAAATTAACGCTTAAACTGTTATTACATAGCCACTCAAATACACATTGTAATTCGTTATTTAAAATTTCAAACATTTTCTTTATATCTATACCACATATATATATCATAGTGTCGTCAGCAAATATTTTCATTTTACACAATCTTAAACATCTTACAATGTCATTGATATACAAAATAAACATTAGAGGACCCAAAATTGTTCCCTGTGGTACACCATATTCAGTAAAAAGTTTATTTGAAAAACTGTTCCTAAACTTGACGTTCTGTTTTCTTTTACTTAAATAACATTTAAACCACTTTAACACTGTGCCACTTACACCCATTTTTTTAAGCTTTTCTATCAACAATTTTCTATCTATAGTTTCAAAAGCACGCCTGAAATCCAAGAACACTGCCAATACAACTTCACTCCTTTCCATACTGCCAGTCCACTCTTCACAAGCATCGATTACAACAGATTCACATGAGTGAAACTTTCGAAATCCAGACTGCTCCTGAACCAAAATATTGTTCGTCTCACAAAAATTTTTTAATTGATCGTGCACTTCATATTCTAGTATTTTTTTATGAATGGGGACTATATTTACTGGTCGATGTTCTTCACATTTATCTGTGTTTGCTACCTTTGGTATAGGAACTATGTATACTAGAGGTTTTCCAATTCTCTGGAACGATTCCACTTTTTAGTGACGCATTAATCGCGTTCAAAAAGAACTGGCCCACCACTGCAAAAGAATCTTTAATCGCTTTAGTCGTAAGTAACGTTTCCGGATCGGTCGTGCCTTTTAATCTACTTATATTTTCTCTTAGTTTTTTCATTGTTAATGTCTCAAATTTTTCCCAGTGCTTGACTTCTTTGACATTTTCTAGGGCTCTATCATGATTTACCCTGGATGGTATTCCTGAAATTAATTCATTAATGCTATCTAAAAAAAATATATTAAATTTATTGGCTATAATTCTTTCATTGGTTTCTTCGACTCCTTGAAATTTTATTGTCTCCTGCGTTCTTATATTTTTTCCTGGTAATAGTCCTTTTATTTCCCTCCAAAGGTCTTTACTACTTTTGTTTTCTGCGACCAATTCATAATAATAATTTCTCTTATTTGCACGTATTTTTTCGGTTACCAAGTTTCTATGTTGTCTATATATTTCCCAATCTTCCAGTTTTTCTGTAAATTTTGCTTTTTTATATAGATTATCTCTTTTCTTAATAAGTTCTACAACATCGCTTTTCATCCATTTGTTCTCCTTGTACTTATTTTTAATTTTTATAGTTTCAATTGGGCACATTTCGTTCATAGTACTGATTATGTTGCCGATGAGTTGACTTGCTTTATCTTTATCTGGTACCTCTACATCCCACTCTCTTTCCAACAACTTCTCTTGAAATATTTCAGTTTTATAATTCTTTAAACTTCTCTTTCTGATACTTATATATTCGTTTGGTATAGATTTTCCTTGTATATTAATAGTTATTATGTAGTGATCGCTTATTCTAGGAACCTGATGAATCTTAACTTCTTTCTCTTTATTATTTGTTATTACATAATCTATAATAGTTGCACTTGTATTTGTCACTCTGGTGAAGTTATTTACCTGTTGATAATACCCATATCTCGTAATAACATTCTTCAATTTTTGTGTATAAAAATCATTTTTTGCGTAATCCAGATTCATATCTCCATTGATAATAATATTACCGTCAAATTCCAGCGATTCAAGGTACGTTTCCATATATTGCACGAATAAACCATCACAACTCTGTGGTGGATGGTAGATACCAGCTATTAAGCAATTTTCTTCATTTATCCTTATTTGAACTGATAAAATCCATATATATTTGTCATCCGTGAAATTCAGCATCACTTTATACCCTATATTGTTTCGCACATATAAAAGAACTCCACCAGTTCTTGAATTTTCTGTCAAGCATTTTTCCATTTTGTAACCGCCGATCTCAAGCTCCTCATCATATACGCATTCCGTTACATGTGTCTCCACCAGGCATAATACATCAGGCTTCCTATCTTGGACCAATAACAAAATCTGGTCCTTGTTGTTCAAATATCCTTGACAATTAAAATAAACGATCTCTTCCCTTTTTTCTGTCGATTGCTATATGTTATAATTTATTCGACTACTCTTTTTTTCTATCTCTTTTCTGTAGCAGGGGCAGTCTATATCCGTTGCACAATGATTCACGTCCACTTTGATATTAAACTTTTCCATCGCTTTAATGCAATTAGCACATTTTAAGTTCATTGAGCTGCATTTTTCTCTGTCGCTGTGTTCCTCAGCACATTTAAAGCATACTTTTTTGTTTGTACACTCCTTTGCTATGTGGTTAAATCCTGCACAATTCTAGTGCTCTAGGATCATTCTAGTGAAGAAACTAGGCATAAGTCGAACAAATGTTGCCGAACAAAATTATAGATAGAGAGATAGACGCTTATAAGTTTTATTCAATATTTCTACACTAAGTAATTCTGAAATAAAAAATAATATATCGATACAAAAAAAAGAAATACTTTACAAGGGTGCGTGGAAGATACACAAATTTAGAATTTTTAATCTCGAATCACTCGTTTTTCGTTTCCACTTGAAGATTTTTAATGGTTAACATTTAAACATTTTATATTATAAAATGTGTCATTTGGCTATTGTCTAACATAAAAAGTTAATTTTGAATCCCAGAATTTTGATTTTCTTTATGTTTTTTGAGTATCTAATTTTTTATTTTGTGAATAACTATTTTGATTTTTAGTTTTGGAGTTGTGAGTTTTGATTTTGTAAAAAATTTGTTTTAATTGTAAATAATTTGAATTTTAATTGTTCGCGCCAACAAATAAAAGGTTGGTAAGAAAATTTTGATAAAGAAAGCTTTTGCCAGGTCCGTCAAGTTGGACCGACGCGTTTTGCGGAGGTTTCCGCTAATTTTGTTTTAATTATGCATCTCTGATTGGAGATAATTTGAATTTAACAAAATAAATAGTGTTCATTGCGTGATAATTTGTTTTATTATTGAAATTGGAGGTTTTGTCCATTTTTGAGATTATTTTGAAGATATTTGGAAAATTTTGGAGGATTGATTTTGTAATAATATTACTAATGAAATGGTAATAAAAATATTGGATTAATCGGAATTATACTTGATAAGAAATTATTTGGATATTAATTTATAACGTAAAACGTAATACACGATACCAGCGACGTGTGGTTGTTATCACACACATTTTAACATTTCCATTTTACATCGGAGATTTTGTTGGAAATAAATTTTATTTTATTTTTGGATATAATAATTAAGAAATTAGAAGACATTTAAATAAACCCACTCCTGAGAAGTCTTGCATCCGACTTCTTCAGCTAGCTGGCAGATCAAGGCCGAAAAGGAAGTGGATTGAAAAAAATAAAAAAAATCCTACGTTCCACGACAATATAAATAAATTAAAAAAAAAATAAATTAGAAATAAAAATTAATTATGAATTATTTTTAGCCTAGCGCAACATTTGCATATGTAACGACTTTTTCGCTTTGTTTTATTATTTTCGCTGATAGAATGTGTAGTTATTCCATAATTTTCCATAATTTGCACTGTCGATAACGCGCGGTTGAATGCCCTGGTGTAATTAGTAGTTAGAAGTCAGAAGATAATTGTTTAGTAGTCAAATGTTCTTTTTTTATTTATTTGTTTGCACTGAACACATCAGCACATGATTTACATTCTGAGAAGCCAAATTACTCTTTCAATAATAACTATTCTGCTCTGAACGTTTTCAACAATTTTCTTTGATGTTTTATTATAACCGGTACATAATATATGGTTTGATAGTTGAATCATTTATTAAGAATCTGGACATACACAGCAGTTGATATTGGCTCCTTAAATATTGTTATAAATATTCTTCAAGTGCCGTACTCTGGAGTGATTAGCCGATCAATTTTGTCAAAGTTAAGATGATTTACTAGATAGTATAACTATTGAGGTTACTTCTGGTACCTTTTCCATCGCTCGCAGATCGATATTGGACTTTTGGATTTTAGATCACGGCAATGTATTTCATGCGACCACGTTTAAACCACGGTCTTCGGCTTCCCAATCGATTAATATAGGCTTACTACTTAGTCACATGTCATATTGCTGATCTTGTTATAAATTTATGAAAGCGAAATAAGCAATTTTATGCATCTTTATCAATAGCTAAAGAGCAAATACCAAATCTCGAATTTCTTTTAGCGCAAAAAAAACTCCTCCAATTGACATGATTTTTTTCCTCTATATATTATATTAATGCAGGATTCTAAAATTACTTATCTTTTGATGTTATTTTTTTCAAATGGCAGATTTAGGGTTTAAATCCCTATATTTAGTATAACAGTAAGGGTCTATTCAGATCTATCACTTTGTTTTTATTTTGCCTTTTTTCACCTAAAATTTAACCAAAATTTTATTGTTTTGAAATCTTTTAAATTTCGAAGAATGATTTTGATTTCGAGGTAATTCAAGATCAGAGAAGTTCTTTAAAATTTCCCCCTATCACTTCTTGCGACGTGGAAAAATCGTTTTCCACATAAAAACAAATTTTTAGAAACCAAAAAAACGAACTTAACGGTTGATCATTTAGAGAAATTTCTAGTAACTACTTGGTACTACCAGAATACAGAAATTAAAAAAATATGTACACACATATAATTATGTGGTTATACCTTTGTAAATCCATACTTTTTTTTATACCTAACCTGAATTTGTATGATTTGATTTTTACACTTTTTCCAGACAGTTTTTTATACCTTTTTACCTTCAATCAATGAAAATTAATTTTTTTGAGGTAGTTTTTGCTTGTTTTTAATACCTTTCTGCCTGCGTTTTATGAAGTTTTGTTTTGCCTAATTATCCTGTCTTTATACCTATCACTTTATATAATCTACATTAAAATTATAATTTTCTATTGTTTACTTTCTGTAACCGCTTCTTCATAGATACTGTAATTTATTTATAGTGGGCTGTGATTTTCTGTTTTGTCATATTTAAATTATGAAGATCAAAATGGCATCTTAACAGTTTTGATGTTTGTTCTGTATCTTAAATCTACATATATTATGTTGAGTTTATGGATAGATTGTATATGTTACGGAAAACGTACATAATTGGAAAATGTATACATTTACCGGTAAATATGTATAGGTTCTACGGAAGTATGTAAGAGAGCATTAAATAATGAAAGAGACAGCGTTATCTTTACAATTTCCGGTAAATGTGTACATGTGAACATGTACCTTGGTAAAATGAGTCGACGAATGTAGTTCATTGTAAACAGAATCAATATTACAATATTTACTAAGAAAAATATTCGATAATCGAAAAATATTTTCGAAATGCTACAGTAGCAATTTGTGCCGAAAAGATTAATTTGATTATTATGTTATTTTCAGTTTTCAATTAGTTTAATAAAATTAATTTAAAACTAAAATATTTATTTTTTCATATTTAAATTTGTTTGAGCAAATATAATATATAAGTTAGTATTTTGAATTATAATTTTAATTGAATTTGAAAACTAATTTTTTGTGAAGTTTCAATATACCTTCCTCAACATCATTTGGTATATGTGCAGATATTCCTTATTCTATTGGGAAAAGTACATTGTATGTATATTTACCATAAGCGTCGCCATATAAGTGTACATTTACCGGACAATGTGCACTTTTACCGGTATACGTACTTTTTCCATGACATACGATATATATTTCTTATTTTAAAAATGTTTAATATTTAATTATGTGATTCCCTAATTCTTTTAGAGATATACTGTCAAGAAGTTTTCGGTTGAGAAAAAATAATGGTATACAATAGTTTTTGTTCCTTTATTTTGTAGCTGTTTTAAAATGGAATGCATTGTAGAAGACGCATTATTTTTATATGTATAAAAATTTATTTATATTTTATCTCAAAAATAATTGAAGAACAAATAATTAAGCGTTAAGAATTACCAAATATACACCCGATTAAAAATTATTTTCAAATAAAATCTTACCTTGACTGAAACTCCTTGTCAGAAAGATTAAAAAAAATAAAATTACAGAAATTTTCATGATGTTGAAGCGAATCACAGAAATTAACCCAAGTGCTAACGTTACTTTGTGTATACTTACCTACCGATTATGTACCTATCTTATCAAAAATAACATTTAAATATTAAAATATTTATTATTCGTATTTTAAAAACCTCAGTTTAAAGTTAAAGTAAACTTTCAGTACTTAAAGCCCACCTCACACGACGCTTGTTTTACTGTTGGAGGCTGTGATAGCAACTTTGCTGGCTACAGTGACGGAAAACGACAATACTGCTGACTGCCCTGTTTGTACCCGTGATAGATTGTGTTCTATTTTTCTATTGAGAAGTCATATCATGTAAATCAGTAAACACTGGTACTACCAGCTTTACCTGAAAAAGTTATACCTTTATTAAAACTTGAAAAATTCAAATTTTGCCTTACTATGTCATTTCTAATCGCTTCAATTGTTACAATTAATACATTATTTTATCGCGTTCGCTTTGTCAACTCGGCAGTATCTTTTTAAATATTTAATATAATACTTATGTATTTATTTACATTTATATTGTGACTATACTATTCTAATTTTTCCAAAAAGCGACGCTATTAATCGATTAACACTTTAAGTGCCGATTTATTTACCTTCAGCTAAACTTCTTATGTTAGCAGGGGTGAGCTTATCTTATGGCGTATCATTTTGTATTTTAAATACAAATTTTTAATGTTTTTTGTATTGTGTATCTTGTATTTTGCTTTTTTAAATAGAAATATTCTGTATACATATTTCGTATTAACTACAAATATTTTGTACATTGTTTTAATACTTGTTTTAAATAATGTAATTTTTTTTAAATAAGTATAATATTTCATATTTTGTGAAATAAGTATAATGTTTTATATTAAGTATAATTATAATATTTTTTGAAATAATGTATTTTATATTTAAAATACAAGTTCAGAGGCCTTTAGTAGGGTATTATTGGGGATGATATTATTATTAAGGACGAGGACGAATTATAAAGATAATGATATGTAATAGGTAAGAAAACACTTTATTCTTAGTAACAAACATAAATAATATCAAAGAAACAAATATGTAATTTTAAGAAGTAGGTATAAAAAATATATTAGAATTACAAATATGTATGTATTACTTCGTTTAATATTGTCAACATGTTCTTTAATAATCTTTATTTATTGACGACATAATGGTGTCTAATAAACTAAAATGCAAAGATTGTGAATACTGTTACATCGGTTAATTGGTTCAAAATTATAAAATCAACTTCACAAGTTGAAAAACAACTAAAAATTAAGAAAACATCAAATAGATAAAAACAACATCAAAATTCTACACAAACAAGATAAATATTTAAAATGCATTTTATGGGAAGCATTCGAAATTTCTAAATCCACAAAAGCAACGAAAATTTACTCAACAAACACTATTGTTTCAACTTTCAACCCTTACATCACGTTTTCCTATAATCAAAAAATAATTGTTTTTTATCAACTTAAAATTTCCAAAAATATTTAACTTAAGGTGCTAGATCAATAGGCGTTGAAGCTGGGGTTAAGTTCAATGTAAAAACGCAATGGTAATAGAAAGTTGAAATTTTCAGTACATACGGAAAATATTGTTCTACATAACACCTGCTATTTTTTATTTTAAAAAACATTAAAACATAAAACATTTTTTTTCTGAGTTTTCCTTAAAATACACTTTAGTTATAAATGTAAAATAGGAGATGTAGAGCAATATTCATCATACTAATCAACCTAAAAAAAAAAGTAAGATTAACTTTCTTGGTTTGACTTGCAAAGTTGACACAAGAATTCAAGTAATCTAGGCGAAATTTCAAATTGGTGCCATGGCATTAACCAATCAGAGAAAACGTGCATTTCGAGGATTTTCAAAAAGATGTCGACACTTAAATTTGAAGTGAAGACACAAACCCACCTGTTATTGTATTGGCAAAATATAAAGTGATTATAAGCTACCGCTCAGAGCTACCGTAAATTATAAACCTTTACCAGGTTCTAATGCTTGATCTAATTTTGTATTAGTATAAATTTTGAATTTATTTGAAATTATTTTTCAAATTTTGAATGGCTATGTTACCTGTTTAAAAGGTATGCATCTTGACAGTGGCGGAACTAGGGTGCGCAGAACCCCGCATTGCGGGGGGGGCCCTTGGCCATAAGGGGCTCTAAAATAACGCCACAAAACATTTTTTTACGTAGTTTTATTTTTATATGGTTAACAAAACAATTATTTTTAAGACGACTTTTAACATTCGACGTTAAAATTAGAATTTGAAATTGTTAAAAATCAGTTTTTTTTTAAAAAAACATTTATGTAAACATTTAGGTTTTTTATTTGCTTATCTATCAGCTGTTCGCCATAAATAGTAGAGGCATTGTTGGTAGACAAAATGGTAGAGGTAATATCTATAGAAAACTAGTAACAATAAAGCAATAAAAACTACCCTTAAATCGGCTTATTTCTTATACTTTATCGCAGGGGCGGATGGGCAACATCTTAGCGGCCCGGGAAATAATATTTGTCGGCTCTCTTTTAATATCTGGATATGGCTAAAGTATACATTTACAGGGTGTTACGCATTTTTCCTTTAAAATTAAATAGAACATAGGTCAGCATAGGTTTATTACAGATTTTTGAGTCAGATTACATTTACTATTCAAAAAACATTCTTTTATGTTTCGAAATTAATAACCCACAGTGTAGAACCTCTCCTTATTAGACGTATGTACTTTCAGCCACCGGCCCTGCGAATATCTGAACAACCGGACCACCGAGAAATTTCTCGACATTTTCCCGAAAAATTTCCAAATTTTTGCTTAAATAAAGAAGTTCGTCGATATAAAAAATTAGTTTTTTCAATTATCATTTTTGTAATTTACAAAATCATTGGCACCAAAAGTGTGACAAAGAATTTTTATCGATTTTGATTCGTTTTTATTTTGCATTAATTATATTTTAAATTTTAATGCCCTTTTAACTTTTATTATGAAATAAGCCCTTAGTTTTTTTTAATACAATAAATTAAAAGAAAATGTATTGTTTATTTTTTTTTATTTTTCTATTTCAAGAAATAAATATTTAGTATACTTATACTTTCTTTTTTTTTTATAAAAAATACAATTATATTAGGGGCCCATAAATTTTTTCTGCGGGGGAGGCCAAATATTGAAGTTCCGCCACTGCATCTTGAATAAAATAAAATATCATAAAGAAACTAGTGACATCTGCTAGATTTCATGATCTATTCCTATTGATCTAGCTATCGCTAAATTGCAATAATAATAATAATAATAATAAATTAAAGGGGGCCGTCACTAGCGTGGGCGATCACCTCGCACTTTATTTCAGAATAATTAAAAAGAAAAGAAAGCTGAACTAGTTTTTCTTTGCTACTTATCAAGAATTAATTGAAACTTAGCTAGTTTTATCTTGTTTCTCAAAATAGAAATGCATGATAATAATAATATTATACCATGTGCTTATTGCAGTGATTATAATATTATACATACTTTACGATGAATTATTACAGTAGAACCCCTATAGCTCGACCCCCTCTACCTCGACAATTCTGAGAATTTTGCTATGTAGTCGACAGATTGTTGTGTGCCTTATCTCATCGCAACTCGGAGGTGAAACATTATATGCAGATATATTAATTACCTAGTACGTGACCTACGTGATAAAATACTTACATTTTCTGTATACGATAATTAGTGGGGAATTTTGGACCATGGTGTCAATAAAACAATTTGTAATTTGTAATAAAACAATTTGGCCTTACATTATATTTACATACAGTGGCTCCAACAATTATTAAAACACCCCTATGTTAACCATGTAAATTGCACATTTTGAAACCGGTTTTTGACATATAAAACTCGCTTTTACAGCAAAACTTTTCAGATATTTTTTATTGGAAATTTTAATCTCTTCAGTTTTGTTTCTATACATTTTTTTATTTTCTTTCGCCGTTTACGAGTTACAGCGACTTAAAGAAAACTGAGTAAAAAAGTTAATAAAATTAACATTGCTCTTATGGGAGCAATTTTAGCAAATTTTTTTGCAAATTAGCAAAGTTTAAAACCATTGGTAGCATTTATAATTAGCGCCGTTGCTGAAGAAATAGACAAACTATTACACAATAAAATTTAATTTTTTTTCTTGTAATACGGCAGATTTCTATCAAATATTTCAAGTAAATTCACCATAAGAAGAAATATTGTACTATCAATTTATATTTGCTCTAGTTTCTACAAAAATGCATATAATGCTACCAAAATTTTTTTCAAGTTAGATGGAACATGTGTGCTGGATGTGATCTACTTTTTATACTTCTATTTATTAAAGTAATGTTTATAAAAATTATTAAATGGCTACATTTGTGGTTAAAAAAATTGTAAATTTAACAGCAAAATTTTTAATATTTGCGATGTTCTGATCGTAATAAAAACTAGCTAGGGTCCGAGAGCCAACTTTTAGCTTTTAAATGGTTCAAAATTTGGTTTCTAAAAGTTCTTACTTTTTCTTCCTAAGCAAATACAATGACACCATATCGTCCATATATTTAACATAGGCGTGACGCCAACCTTAAGTACATGCAATTGGACAAAATGCAATTCACAGTTTTGAATTATTATTAGTAATTGCACTTTGTTAGTACAAACGAACTTATACCTAAAATTTAAAAAACCTTTAAAAAAATTCAACTAACTGGTTTTCACTTGATACAATACAAATAATTAATACATAGGTAAGAGAGTTTAGTAAGGTAAATCTTATATAGGTTAAACCAAACAGTGGCTAAGTTAACGCTTAAAGCGATACAAAGGAGATTGTGGCAGATTTGATATGCGTAAGTTGACGGGTGAAAGTACTAAAAAGAATAAAGAAGATGAAGGAAAGAGGGAAGGGTGAGAGAGACAACAGCATTAGTCCAACATCAGGAAAATTCAGAACACTGCTTTGACTTCTAAAAAACGATTATTTTAGATTATGGGCTGCAAGTTAAAAAGAGATCAAAATGGGATGCTTTTTATAAAAAACATCTTTTATTGTGACCTTTTGAGTGGGATTAATTGATATAAAATTTAAATTATTATTTTATTACAATAGATTACAATTACAATTCTATTACAATAGAATTAGAACGACCACAAAAATATGTTCCAGTTTAAAATAAAAATTTATTTAGAAATAACATTAATTGATTATGGTAAATTTCGGGCAATCGAAATAGAATGCACACGATTATCACCTCACGTGCAGAGGCGAATTAAGCCGATTGAAATCCCGGGCGACTCGGGATGACAAGGGGATGACTTTTTGAAAATATTTCAATATTTCAATTCTTGTTTCAGTTTATCTAGTTTCTGAGCTATAGCTCTTCACAAAAACTCGATTTTTGATAAAAAAAAAGTTGTTTTTGGTTTTCGCCGCCGAGCTTTTTCCTGTTCATCTGATACAATTTTGGTCTACAGATAAGTGAAAATTATCCGTGACTCAAGTATCCGTAAATGTATGCATAGACAGCTATATTATGGCTTTATCTGTAGTAAATATTTGCATAAATAGTCTATTGTTTGGCTAGGGCTGAAACAAAACGATTTAAAACGAGGGTGTGAGGATTCCCCAAGTTGATGTTGATTACCGCTGTGCTAACTAGTGCTTGGAAGTTAAGCTAACATAAAAGACTTATGTAGTGTCACATCTGCGAGAAAAAATTTTATTCCTAAAATTTCATTCTTTCGAAAACATTGTTTTTTTACAAAAGTATTTTTGTTATACGTATTAATATATCTATTCAAATTTTTAAATGAAGTGGTTTTAAATACAGTGTTCTCGAAAAAGTAACATTCCAGAACACGAAATACAAATCATGCTAGCAAGCAAAGGATGCACAAGGGAGGACAGATTTAGAAGTGAAGCTATTAGAGAAGCAAGCAAACTAATTAGTAACAAAAAAATACAACGTATCAAGAAAAAGATGTGTGAGAAGACCGAAAAAAAAAGACGGGTAGGCTGAACAATATCTACACCGAGAAGCGACGAAGAAGAAAAAGAAGCTAATATTCTTTTAACTTGTGGGTTATTGTAATCACTAATTTTATTTATTATCTAAAATGATATTATTGCAAAATTACAGTTTGTTTAATATTTCCAAACGCACTTTTATATGAAGTACTTCTTCTTGGCTTCTAAATAATGAAGCGTTCTTTGAAAATTTGCACGGCACATTTGACTGAGACCAATTTTGAGTTTACACTAACACACTTGATGATAATTTGTCGACGTTGTGAGGATTTAGTTATAGCAACAAATAATGTGTACTCAAAAACGACCCAGCAGGGAACTTACTTTTGCAAAAGGATATTATAACAAAAATATTTTTCTCATAAAGCGACTTTTGTCCTGAGGCGGCATTTATAGTGCTTACAGTTTTACACCAAAATCTGGTAAATCATAAATCCGCTTTATTGTTATGAAAAAATCAACCTACCTTGACGAAAATCACTATAAACTTGAAGTTGATGAGACTTTATTATTTCTTATACTACATCTACACAATCAGACTTGTCAAAATCGTCGTCATAGATAAATGAAAATGCTTTGGTAAAAAAGCCAAGCCAAGAAGACTAAAAACTAGGTTACTGTCGGTTAATCCATACCATGAATTGAACTTTTACCTATGCACTATTGGAAAGAGGACAAATTTCTGAGAATTTTATGTAAATACATTTTTGCGGATTATCCATTAGTTTTCGAGAAAACGGTATTTAAAAATCAAAATTTTACATGTATTTTCCCATATGGATCAAATGGCAATTGCTACACAGGTGTTCTGTTACCCGTCCGTGTGCTCTGATACTCTGTCAGGAATACATCATGCGTGTAGAACTCCTTGCTAGTAACCGCATACATTACACCGAGTTACAACGGGTCGGAAGATGTTTTTTGTGCGTTTTAGGCAAATTTCGGATACACCCTAAAATGGGTTTTATCCTTTTCGAGTAGCACCTTTGACGAGTTGTTCCACTCTAAAAACTAGTTCTGCGTTTTTACAAATGAAAATTATTCATAAAATACTAGTGCTATCTGAGCACACGCACGGGCGATACAACACCCGTGTAGAAATCGTAGTTTAATCACTGTGTAAAATGCATGCAAATTTTCGATTTTTAATTGCCGTTTCCTAGAAAAATAATGGATAATCCGCAAATAATTATTTAAATAAAATGCTCAGAAAATTGACTTTTTTCTAATAGTCTATAGGGAAAAGTACAATTGGTGGTATCGATTGCCTGACAGATACCAATTTTATATATAGCATAGATGAGATAACACTATCCTCGCGCATATGGAGGTTTGCCGTTTGTTTTTAAAAGAAATTTATTTGCTTTTGGATTACGTGGACAATCTTCTCCCATTACAGCCTTGTATGGTTCGAAAAGTAAAACATCGTCTATTACACATTTGCCTATACCATTCCTGTTAGGGCATAGGGAACAACTTGTGGAATTAAATCTGGGACCAACCGTACTGATGCTTTCCGTAAAAAGGTCAATACTTCTAGAATGACTGCAAATGACTGAAAATATATAATATTAATAAATATATTATTATTTATATTGAGAGCATTAACAAATTTAAAATGCTGATACACTTACTCAGGTTTAAAATTATATTTATCACATCGGGAAATTTATCCTTACTGATGCAATTGGGCTGAGCAAATCCACAATTTGGAAAAAAGTCAACATGGCCATTCGATCCGTAATATCCATACAGCCCCATATTTGTATGAATTACATCCACAAATGTAGCATCAGATTTATCTAATCTCGCCGAATCAGCCTGATTCTGATAAATTGGTCCTGCAGGATCTAAACCTGTTATTCTATCTAACTTTTGATTACATTTTTTTTGAACTCCTTGTCCTATTAATCCAGACAGATGTGCACCCAAAGAATGCCCGATCATATGAACTCGACTAAAATCTAAATAGTTTTCTTCGTATAATCCGCACAGAAAATTTACTACCATTTGGGATGCTCTTATATTATTGCAATATGCTTGACTAAATTGTGTAGATGTTAAATTTAAATATTCGACAGCAATTACATTACAATCATAACGATCTAGATAAGCATATACCATATCTACTATAACTTTATCTTTAGCTGAACCTAACCAACCGTTAAATATAATTTTTGTGTCTTTAGATGGGTCTAATTCACATGTTTTTTCACTAGTTAATATTATTGGATCCCTATTTTCTCTGTTGTATAATTGGTATTGAATATCGGTTTCACAAAAATTTTCTAAACTTTTGCAGCCAAGAAAATGTTCAACTGTCCCATTTGTAATTATATGCCATATTTCAGATAATAAGCCTCCAGGATAATCTAAAATTAAAAATGTAACGTAAATTAGTGCATAGAACGTACCAAATTTTATTTTTCTAATACTGTTGCGGAAAAGTATTTCTTTTTTCAGAAATGATTATAAAAATTGTTGGTCTCTATTTTTTATAGATAGGACGGAAACCTAACCTAGTACATAACCGCTTATTGCAAAGGAAATAATTTGCAAATTGATACTCTGTAGCGGTTTAAATTAGTGATAAATTTGTTTGTTTCTTATTTATTGTGGAAGAATAAGAGCAGACGTCTCTCATTGAGAGCCAATCTAAACTTCGCCATTTTCATGTGTAGAGGACACAACTAACGGTAAATCATGTACTCCGTGCATAATATTATTATTTATTTTTTTTTTATTATTATCGAATACAAAACAAAACAAATACAGGACAAAAGATGTAAATAAAATGTGTGCATCAACATTAAGTTATTAGCACTAACTTAATACTATATTAATTATATTAACAAAAAAAGCAAATTATACTATAATAACGAAATATTAACAAATAATTAATTAATTTATAAACAGTAAATAATTATGAATATTTTACAAATTAATATTAACAATGTAAATATAGGTAGTTGAAAGGTAAAAAGTCAAAGTTAAAATTTTAAATTTTGTGTAGTAAACCAGACGATTGTAAGAATTTCAGTAGTTTTTGTACATTATTTTTCGTGTTGGATAAAATGTCTTCTAGGCTATCAGGCAGCTCGGCAAAAAGTCTTGCTGCTTGATATTTTGGGCAGTGTCTTAATATATGACTAACGCTTAATGAGAGGTTGCAACAAGAACAGTTGGGAGGTTGTTCTTTTTTAAAAATATAGCTGTGAGTAATCATAGTATGACCAACACGAAGTCGGTCAATGCAAATTTCTTGTTTCCTGGTAAGTTCCCCTAAGGTTTTCCAAACAGTCGTGTTCTTCTTTGAAAGTTTTAGCTTATTATAAGGAATTTCTTGCCACTCGTCTTCCCATTTTGCTAATATTAATATTTATTAATTTGTAGTTGTCTCATACGAAATATTGTTATTTCTTCGACTCGGCATTTCTGCAAATAAACTTTTGTTTGGCGGTATTTTAAATTGCAATACCATAGGTACTTTTTATAAAATTTAAGTACCATCAATTTGGGTGAATCGGAACGGTTTTCAGGAATTTTTCACTGTAACTCTTGATAGGAAGATTTCCTCCGTTAGATTTTTTCCTTGGGATTAAGTTAAATCTCAGGTCTATACCAATAAGCTAGCAGAAATTGCCGACCTTGAGGACATCGTTGTTCGCGACATTGGTGAGATTGAGACTATCTTATGTGCTCAAGTAACCCAAAATTGAACCTGCCGAATGACCGCCGTCAAGCAAAGCCGTGGAGCCCATTTGAAAGAAATTATTTTTAAAACATAATGGTATCGAATGCTCATTAATTTAAAATAAAAACATCTGCTATACCTCAAACACAATTTTTTTTATTTAAATTCAAAGACGTATCACACAAAATGAATGACCCTACACGTTTGGGTCATAATTTTGGTAGACCTTTGCTATCAGGTTGCTTTTTATATATTCTGGGCTACCAAATTCACCAAAATTAAATTTAGAATAACCTGATGCTACACCCCTTTATACTTTTACTTTTACCTTTTACTTCTGTATCAAAATCTTAAACAAAGAGAAGTGGTTTATGAAATAAATAATGTTTCCTGTAGAAATGTTATAAATAAATTGCCAGTGTAACTTGATGCAATTTCTGGCAAAGTCTTGTATGGTATAAAATATTGTCGACAAAATTTAAGTCGTATGCATTTTCATGTCGAACAAAAAATGGTAAATCGCATAAATGTTAAATCGAACAAAAGCTGTCGAATAACTCTTATGCCCAGTTTCTTCACTAAAATGATCCTGTAGATATCCGATAGATAGGAAATAACTATAGATAAACATGACAGAACACATTGTTGTTGTATCGTAGTTCTGCCATATTTATCCATACTTACCATACTCGGCACAAGTCGAACAAATAGAGAGATATACGCTTATACGTTTTTATTAAATATTTGTACACTAATACCCGTATTCACAAAACTTTTAACGAACCGTTAAATTTAACAAATGATTTCCATAGGCTTGCTTGTACCAAACGATAATTTCCATTGGTTTGTTAAATTTAACGGTCCGTTAAAAGTTTTACGGACGTTTGTGAATACGGGCATAAGTAATTCTGAAATAAAAAATAATATATCGATACAAAAGAAAGAAATACTTTACAAGGGTGCGTTGAAGCTATACAAATTTAGAATTTTTAATCTCTAATCCACTCGTTTCTCGTTCCACTTGAAGATTTTTAATAGCATTCTGTCTTTTCTAATATATTTTAAACACGGTTAACATTTAAATATTTTATAAAGAGTTTTTCAATAAGGACGGGTCGATGTTAATATGAAATAAAAGAAGCTGTGTTCGAGTTATTATCAAAATTCTTTTTTTAATTGAAAGGCTCATGGGTCATTCCATATCAAGTGGTCCAATCTTGTCGCTCGACCATTCTAAAAAAAATTGATTTTTTTTTGTGAAGTCATTCGAACATGTTAGTAGTACTAAATGACTATTATTTCAATTATATTGTCTTTCATTTTTGTGTGAGGGCCAAATTTGTTTTGCAATGCGCGGAACTTTTTGCAATTTTAAGGGTTTACGGCAACTGAAATATTTCAGCTCCCATTTGTCCTATCGAGATGGCAAAAAAATGAAATTGTTTAAAAAGAAGCAGACTACAATATTGCTCTTTACATATTTTTACTTAAAAACAATCCTAAAGAGTAAAATTGCAGCGTCAATTCTTATCAGGTTTTTTAAGAAAATGCCATTTTTGAAGGAAATTTTATGCATGAAGGGAAAAAATCTCAATGTTAAATTTTTTTTTACAAAGAGATGGTAACTAGATGAATTCATACACTAAATATTAACTCTAAAATTTACTCCCCTTCTCTTTTAAAAATTTTCAAAGTTTGAAAATTTAACAAAACGGCGATTTTTGGTACTAAATATCTCTGGTGGGGGACCAGATAAAGATCTAAAATTTTATGTTATAAGAGTACTATCTAATGGAGTTACGTAAAAAAAATTTGAGTTTGAGATTTGACCTTTAAGTGAGATATTACAATCACAAAATGGCAAATAAATTAATAATTTTTATAGCAAATAAAATCAATTAATATTACATAAAACATAAAAACACATAAATAGGAACAAAAACTCAAATAAATTAATTGTAAAGCAGAAATTTCTTCGTAAAATGTGTAATAAGGTAAGCAAATATTTTTTAACTATAGCTGTGATGTTAAAAACCTGAGTGATTTATCGAATTTCTTAAGGCTTTTGACACCTGCACCTCCTCAAAAACCTCAGAAAGTGAGGTATGGTAACACATTATCATGATGTCAGCCATTGCAACATATTTATGATATAATTTTGTTTTGGGAACAGGCTAACAGTTATCAAAGCGCTTTTTTAGCTCAATTCCATTCGCAACCTCCTCCTCACTTTTTATATAAAAATATTTAATTCCAGGATAGTTTTTATCGCAAAATTTAAACATGTCTTTTGGGGTCAAAATATGGTTATTAGCTGACATCAGGGCCGTGGCGTGGTACGGATCAAAGGAGCGACTGCTCCAGGGCGCCATTTGTCAAAGGGCGCCAAACGCCAAAAAATTTTTTAAAAAAGATCATAATCAAATAAAGAAAAACATACCGTTGATCTTTTATTTAGGTTTTTTGACAACTTGCAACTTGCAAAATAAAAAATTGTTCCCATGGGGGGGGGGGGGGGGGAGATTTAGGGACCGCCCCGGACGCCAAAAGCCCTCGCTACGCCGCTGGCTGACATCTGCAAACTTTTCTTAATTTCCGCTCTTTTTGTAGTTCCTCCTATTCCATCGCATGCGTTTTTTCCGTGTCATAAAGCGAAGAAGTGCCGCTCTGCTTGAAGACTAAAATTTCGTTGACGGTAACATAAATTAACAAAATTTTTTAAATTTTTATATTGGCTAGCAGCTCTATCTCTAAAATAAATGACCTTAGTTACAGACGGAGCAATATCTTTAATGTCATTTATCAAATGCTTTTGGAATGTGTGGACTGCAATGGTGTTATGTTGTAGGTAGTTACTGATAATACATAAACAGATGCTTATTTGTTAAACAGCAGAAGCTGTTCAACTCCCTTTCATTAATTTGTTATATAATAATATTCATACGGGTGAACAGTAGCTTGCTTATACCTACTTTTCTTTGTGGATAATAACAGTACAATAAACCAGTAGAGCCTATTATGGTAGAAGAATATAAGATGCATATCATCTGTGTCCGGACATCGCCATCCTTGAAAAAAGCAATTACGTTTAGTGAAATGTGAACATTTTTTGCCATTTTGTGATTGTAATATCTCGCTTAGAGGTCAAATCTCAAACTAAAATTTTTTTGTACGTAATTCCATTAGATAGTCTCTTATAACATAAAATTTCAGATTTTTATCTGATCCCCCATCAGAGATATTTAGTATCAAAAATCGCCGTTTTGTTAAATTTTCAAACTTTGAAAATTTTTAAAAGAGAAGGGGAGTAAATCTTAGGGTTGATATTTGGTGTATGCATTCATCTAGTTACCATCTCTTTATAAAAAAAAAATTAAAAAAATATTTCAGTTGCTGTAAACCCTTAAAATTGCAAAAAATTCCGCGCATTGCAAAGCAAATATGGCCCTCACACAAATGAAAGGCAATTCAATTGAAGACAATATAATTAAAATAATGGTCATTTAGTACTACTTACATGTTCGAATGACTTCACAAAAAAAATCAATTTTTTTAGAATGGTCGAGCGACAAGATTGGACCACTTGATATGGAATGACTCTCATGTATGCCATTATGTATGGAATACCACATCATTTAAATGTCAGCCGCGTCTTCTCACGGTTGCCCGGATCCGAGTGGTCCAATTTTCAACAACTCTGCCGCATAGATCTGGCTAAATTTGGGCAATGGCCTGGGATATGTTGGCTTTAAGGTCATTGGTCGTTTGTAGTCTATTGGTATAGACCTGCGACTTCAGAAAACCCCACAAGAAAAAATCTAGGGTCAAATCGAACGATCTTGGCGGCCAATTGACGTCACCTCTGCGAGAGATACGAGTAACCATACCCGTAAATCTTTGATGCAGATTGTTCATCGTGTCGTGTAACTGGTCATGGTGATTTGGCATGAGTTAATAAATAATAAAAAATAGGTTAGAATAAAATTTCCAAAACAACATAGCTGCCATAGGCTGCCAAAATCGACCCGTCCCAATTGAAAAACCCTTTATTATAAAATGTGTCATTTGGCAATTGTTTAACATAAAAAGTTAATTTTGAATCCCAGACGACAAATTATAAATTATTTTTAGCCTAGCGCAACATTTGCATATGTAACGACTTTTTCGCTTTGTTTTACTATTTTCGCTGATAGAATGTGTAGTTATTCCATAATTTTCCATAATTTGCACTGTCGATAACGCGCGGTTGAATGCACTAGCGTGCATTCACCATGCATTGAATGCACTAATTATAGTGGCTAGAAGTTAGAAGATCACTGTTTAGTAGTCAAATTTTCTTTTTACTTTCCGAACTCCTTAGTAAGTTACTTTCCGAACTTCTTAATAAGGAAAGTATTGTATCTGAAATTGAAAAAAAAATTGACCCACCATTTTTTATAAAATTTTTATGTTTCCAGGTTCCCTTATACTATATCTCAAATTTTTGAAAAAGTCTGTATGTATGTGTATGTCTATGTATGTATGTATGTATGTATGTAAGGTAGGTGATGATGATGAGAATACACCCATGCTAAGTGAAAACCTTAATAAAAAATAGAAACAATGGCTTTTCATAACCGTTTTTGTGACATGGATATTTTCGAATACCTCTAGTAACTATTTCTGAAAGAAATTTTACAATAATATAATTTATTTTCCTTTATATATATTTTTTGTAAATCAACCCAATTGGGCATATTAGCAACATATGATGATAATATGCCCACCTGGTATGGGGTACACAACCTCTATGATAATAGCCAGTTGGGTTTGAAGAATGAAACAAAATTTTAACTTTTTGTTTTGTTATTATTGAAGATTAATAAAAATACAAAACTAAAAATGGTTTAAAATAAAAAATAACTCTAACAGGAAGAATTATTTAATTAAAAACTCACTATTTTAAAACGCTATTTATTATTAAAACGCTATTAAAACACTATTTTTAAGCAATATAGGAACACAACGGACAAATAAAAATTGATTTATCATTTTTCGTAAGTTTTACACACTTCAATGGTATGCTTAAAACCCTCTCATGCATAATTAAATTTAATTAAAGCAAACACACTGAAATTTTTTTACATAGTAGCTAATGGTTAAGTAATAATGGGAAAAATTTAAAAAAAATTTTTTTTACATACTTTATTTGGAAAAAGTCAAAAATCTATCTGTCCACTGTAGTGGACACCATGCATAGATCACTTAAGAATGAAAACATTCCATGCAATTAGGGCAACAGGGTTCTTTGCATTTTTTACACAAATATTTTGTTTTCTTTTTGCATGCAGATGAGTGACATCTTCTTGCGTTTTTTACGTCTGTTAATATAGGCCAGTGTCCAATCCCATCTTTCCTGGTTTCAATAGGGGCATGATGATTGGGCTTCCTCTTTTTTAAAATGCTGTTTAGTGGTGTTGCTGAACGTGGTCTTCCTCTTTTGTTTTCTTTATTATTTGATATGTTGATAAGAGCTCTACCGACATTAGCCTTGAATTCCAATAGATCCATTTTCCTGTTTCCAGCCCGTTTATATAAAATCCACGCATTTATAATTGTAACATCTATGAAATGCATAAATATTCTAATATACCATCTTTTATTTCGACGTCGGAGTGGATATAGTGCCAAAAATTGATCTAGTAGGTCCACTCCTCCCATATTTTTATTATAATATTGTATAGAAAATGGCCTGGAAACTTCCATAAGACTTTTGGTAGACTTACACCAACGGTTTGTAAAATTTCGAGGTTGTGATCCTGCACAATTTGATGCCACATGTATTGGTTTATTGTCCATCCATTTTGTAACAGTTACAGTACCGCATTTAGTAGATGCAAAAGAGCAACTACCTCTTCCTTGCTTCTTCATAGCTCGGTCGGTTTCTAAAACAGTTTCGGCACCGGCCAGTCGATTTGATCTTATTGTACCTGTTGCCCATATTTTTTTGATTTTCAGTTTTTCTAATAAAGGTACTGAACAAAATAAGTTATCAAAAAACAGCTTATGATTTTGGTATCCAATGTCATCACTTAGGCGAACTATTACATCTGCACATGAACCTAGGTCACTAATTTCTTCTCTTCCACCTCCAGAACCTTGATAAATTTCAAATCGGTACATATAACCGCTGACTCCAGCTCGCACCCAAATTTTTACACCCCACTTTTTAGGCTTCTTGGGAAGGTATTGCTTCAAGCCTAAACGTCCCTTTAATGGTACGATTTGTTCGTCTATTGCCTGATATTCCTCTGGTTCAGCTGCAGATATAAAGTTTTGTTGAAGTTTATTCAGGAACGGACGAATCTTTTTCAACTTGTCAGGGTTGTTTGGTTCCAATTCTAAATTATTAGTGAAGTGTAGGTGCCTTAGTATTGCTTCGTATCTATTTGCTGACATAGAATTAGCAATAAGATCCATTCTTATGGCCATGTCACTACTCCAATAGAGCCGAATTCTAGGATATCTGATATAAGACATTATTATATTTATGCCCAAAAATATATCGTCGGCTTGGAGCAAAAACAAGATAACTCCAAAATGATAGTTTTGAGATAATGCGACTTGAATGTTGAGTTGACAATGTAAAAGTATACAAATTCAAAACTAAATATCTTAATAAAAATTTTATTAGTGTTAGTACAATTATCTGAGTTTGCCAGAACGTAGTTGAGTATGATTCGTATCCAATCGTGTAGATAACTCATTTTGTCCAAAAATGGAGTTATCTTGTTTTTGCTCCAAGCCGACGATATACAAATCATCTTTTGTTATATTTAAAGTTTTATTATCTTGGTTTGCATATAAGTTTGATTGAAATGCGATATCTTCAATAATATCTTCTGTCAACAGTGCCAGAAAGAATTCTACTGGAGTCTCAGCCTGAACATTTATATTTTCTGTGCCCGAAAAAGGTGGCAATGTCCCAGGACCATACATACTGTCAACTTTCTCCCATTTCCAGTTTTTCTTTTCTTTTTTTTTCTTTCTTGCTTGATTTTTCCAACTTGCAACTAACTGTGCTAATGGAATTTCATCTTCTGCATCAAATTCTTGGCTATCGTTTACAACACCATTGGAATCCTCATCTTCGTCTGATTCGATATCTGATCCATCGGGCAAATTAAAATCAATTTCATCTTCAATGATGTGATTTTCTTCATCCTCAATAAATTCAATGTCGGCATCATTATTAGTGTCGTCTAATTCAAAAATAACAGTCTGAAATTAAAAAAACAAGTATTTATCACAAACTGCATGATGTCCACTACAGTGGACAGGTGAATTTTGAGAATTTTCTTCTAAAAATTTTTACAAATGAGTTTTGAAACTATAACCATCGCATTTTAGAGGTATTTTGTCACACTATTCTAATTATTTACCTTTTTTCTAGAACGTCCATAAAAAGATGTAGTTGAAATCACTGAGTGGAAATTCGCGTCCATTTCACTTTCCTTATATCACACAATATCACACAATGACAGCTTTTTAACTATACTCCAACTAATTTCTAACAGATGGCTTTTTAACACAAGCTACACGTAATATCATAGATCCCTACTTTAAGTAATAAAAAAACTTTTATTAACAGAATTAACTTCTATACAACTATAAACTACCTGTCCACCACAGTGGACCCAATGCATGAGAGGGTTAAAAAACTACGCGAAATAGTATATTGTTTGGCAAGGGGTGAAACAAAGCGATTTCAGACGAGGGTGAAATTTGCCTGCCCGAGTGAAGCGAGGGCTGGCATCACCTTCGTCTGAAATCGCGTTTCACCCCGCGCCACACGTACCATTTTTCATATTACCTACAGTGAAACAGAAAATTTTTTGCATTGAAACTTGTAAAATAAATATTTTAAATTCGAAAATTTTTTGAATCAGCAATAACTCGACAACGGCGCTAGATATCGAAAAACTGAGAAAAAATTTCCCCCCCCCTCGTCTCGTACTCGCCTCCCGGTGAATTATCGGTAGGAAACCATATGCAAAAATTTAGATAAAAAAAAATTACTCATAAACAACAATATCGAATTAATCTGACAGCTGTCATACTAATTAAATTTTATTTGAAGTAACGAAAAATTATTTTTTCTCCAACCGTATTAAAAGCAGTACATTTTTAGTAGCATTACCTCAACTAAAAGTTGACGTTTTCGTTATTAATATAAAAATGCGAAAATTGCTAAGCAACACTTTTTTTTACGTGCACTAAAAAAACTTTTTTGTGCATGACTTAAAAGTGATTTTATTTTTTACTATTTTGTGCGCGATCGATCTAAATTTTTGCATATGCCTTCCCACCGATAATTCATGGGGGTGTGTCTGTGACGAGGGGGGAGAATTTTTTGCTCAGTTTTTTGATATTTAGCGCCGTTCTCGAGTTATTGCTAATTCAAACAATATAGAAAAAGCACTCTTCGAAATTATACAACTTTTAAATGTCAAAGTGACTTTTCTGATATTACATCAAATAATGTTTTAAAATTAAGTATTTATATTTTAAATTTTATTTAATTTTTGGTTGGAGAAAAAGTAATATGTCTCATTTGGATTAAAAGTGTCTTTATAAGATTTATAAGAATAAGACAATGTACTATTAATTCTGACAGGGTTGAAATGAAATCGGAAACAGAGTTGGCGGTAAGAAACTTGAGTGTTTCTGCCCTCGGGCAGAAACATTTTAATGTTTGACCAATATTCGCAGTGGTCTGAAATTGTCGTGTTTCGATTGTCTTGACAGCTATTGAAACCAGTGGCGGATCCAGGGGGGGCGATCGCCCCCCCTTAGAGCTCCAAAAACATCAATTCTTACACCAAAAAATTCTGACGTATTACAAATTCTTAAAACTATTTTAAGAATTTAGAAAATACAAAAGTATTTTGTATTTTTTAAACTTCGTGTTTTAAATAATAACCTTACAACAAAATCACAAAACTACGGTATTATTGTGTTTTTAAATGTTATATCTATTTTATAAAATAATACCAAATTTAGTACTTCAAAGAATTTAAAGCCGAACTTCCGGAAGCCGCCTAATCTGAGGCTTCTATAGCGCCAGGTAAATTGTATAAGCTTGTTGCAATTCTGGAAAACCCAAAATTTCTGGTGTTTTCCCTAATTCCTGAAAGAATCTGTTTAGGTAACAATATTCTCCTTTGTCATTGCTTTTCATAATTTAAAGCAAACAGAAGTGCTATTTATTTCAGTTTGCGTTTTTTGAATATATTTTCAGTAGGTACTTTAGTACTGATATCATTTAAATTAAGTGAGTAGTGAAGTTGTGAAGTTAATTTATCATAAAATTACAGTTGATTTTTTATAAAACAATAAAAACTATATGTGCAGTGGTATTATTACAGGTAATTAAGAATCTTGAAAATGAAACGGTGTCCGAGTCAGTCCACTCTGAATATGTTTGTAAAGAAGCAAAAAATTCAAGAAAATGAAAATCGAGACAGAAAACCACAAAGTAGTGAATCTCAAGAGAAATGTTCTGCAAATATTTTTTTGCAACTGTATAACAACACTAAACAAGTGTTGCAACTATTTTTGAAATTGCTATTATACTAATTTTTATTTTTTATTTAAAATTTTTTTTATGTTGTCGCCCCCCCCTATGGTAATTGCCTGGATCCGCCACTGATTGAAACACACTGTTTCAATGCAGGTAATATGAAAACGCATATTGCCAACACCGCATGTTGATACATTTATGCATGTTTTTATAGATACTATTCAAAATATGTTTGTAAGAGCCATGCATCTAAAAAAATTAGAAGAAAACATACATTCATATTCCATACGTATATTTTCGAAATGCGACTTTACGATCTAGGTTTTTGTAGATCTAGGTTTTTGATTTTCTTGTAACACAAGACGTCGAAATAGTAAAATGCACTTTTAACATGCACAAAAACTTTTTTTATGACCAGTCTATAAAGATATTGAGGTTAGATCCGCTCAGGGTGGTGGTATTTTATGTAAATTGAAGTTCCTACGGCCACTTTAAATTTTTTCGTTTTAAATTAAGTGAAATTTCAGTTACTAGGCATATTATCAACATGGGCGTATTCACATCACCTACCTTATGTCTGTGAACACGATAGCGTCTAAAGTCTAAACGAAGTCACGAAATCACTCCAAATCCAGTGAAGATGAATAAAATCGAATGGGGGGAACGGAGGTTTACTTGAAGCTATAAGACATAATCCATCATAACTTCTAAACGCAATGAAATAGGTAAAAGTTTATTATGACAAAAAATTATCACTATCAAATTACTACAACTTTAGTTCTATAAATTTTATTTGGTGATATTATTATAATTTTAATAATATTATATTTTTTTAATAATTAATATACGAAAATTTACAACAATAACTATTTATAATTATTTTAAAATTCTTATTTAAATTTTTGAATCAAATTTTTTGTCAAAATTTTTCGGAAATTTTTTTATTTACCGATTTGCTTCAAACTTGGTGGAAAGTTTGCCCTAGGTTCGAGAAACACTCTCAAGAAATTTTATAAAAGTTTTTTCATCCAATCGAAAAATATTTTCGAAATGCTACAGTAGCAATTTGTGCCGAAAACATTAATTCAATTATTATGCTGTTTTTAGTTTTTAATTAGTTTAATAAAATTAATTTAAAACTAAAATATTTATTTTTTCATATTTAAATTTGTTTGAACAAATATATAATTTATTTCAATATACCTTTCTCAACATCATTTGGTATATGTATGTGCAGATATTCCTTACTCTATTGGAAAAAAAGTACATTTTATGTATATTTACCATAAGCGTCGCCATAAGTGTACATTTACCGGAAAATGTGCACTTTTACCGGTATACGTAATACTTTTTCCGTAACATACGATATATAATTTTTTTTTTAAATTTTTAATATTATGTAATTATGTGATTCCCTAATTCTTTTAGAGATAAACTGTAAAAGAGTTTTCGGTAGAGCAATAATAATGCATTCGTATATTATATTATTGATTCTAGCTATCCGTATCCCAGAAGGTATACAATATACATATGTACATACAGTATACAACAGTTTTTGTTTCTTTATTTTGTACCTGTTTTAAAATGGAATGCATTTTAGAAGATTCATTATTTTTATATGTATAAAAATTTATTTATATTTTGTCTTAAAAATAATTGAAGAGCAAATAATTAAGCGTTAAGAATTACCAAATATACACCCGATAAAATTATTTTCAAATAAAATCTTACCTTGACTGAAACTCCTTGTCAGAAAGATTAAAAAAAATAAAATTACAGAAATTTTCATGATGTTGAAGCGAATCACAGAAATTAACCCAAGCGCTAACATTACTTTGTGTATATACCTACCTATTATGCACCTATCTTATTCAAAATAATATTTAAATATTAAAATATTTATTATTCGTAGTTAAAAAAACTCAGTTTAAAGTTAAAGTAAACTTTTCCAGTACTTAAAGCCCACCTCACACGACGCTTGTTTTACTGTTGGGAGACTGCGATGGCAACCTTGCTGGCTACAGTGATGGAAAATGATCATACTGCTGACTGCCTTGTTTGTACCCGTGCTAGATTTTTGTGATAGATTGTGTTCTATTTTTGATGGTTTTAAGCATTAATCATTGAGAAGTCACATAGATACATAAACACTGGTATTACCAGCTTTACCTGAAACAGTTATACCTTTATTAAAACTTGAAAAATTCAAATTTTGCCTTACTATGTCACTTCTAATCGCTTCAATTGCTACATAAATGCAATATTTTATCGCGTTTGGTTTGTCAACTCGGCTCTAACTTTTTAAATATTTAATATAATACTTATGTATTTATTTACATTTATATTGTGACTATACTCTTCTAATTTTTCCAAAAAGCGGCGCTATTAATCAATTAACACTTTAAGTTCCGATTTATTTACCTTCAGCTAAACTTCTTATGTTAGCAGGGCTGAGCTTATCTTATGGCTATCTTATTGCGTATCATTTTGTATTTTAAATACAAATTTTTAATGTTTTTTGTATTGTGTTATTGTGTATCTTGTATTTTCCTTTTTTAAATAGAAATATTCTGTATATTTCGTATTTCAACTACAAATATTTTGTACATTGTTTTAATACTTGTTTTAAATAATGTATTTTATATTTTAAATAATGTATTTTTTTTTAAATAAGTATAATATTTCATATTTTGTGAAATAAGTATGTTTTATATTAAGTATAAGTATAATATTTTTTGAAATAATGAATATTATATTTAAAATATATATTCAGAGGCGTCTAGTAGGATATTATTGGGGATGATATTATTATTAAGGATGAGGACGAATTATAAAGATAATGGTATGTAATAGGTAAGAAAACACTTTATTCTTAGTAAAAAACAAAAATAATATCAAAAGAAAAATATGTAATTTTAGGAAGTACATAGGTATTAAAAAATATATTAGAATGTATGTACTTCTTTGTTTAATATTGTCAACATGTTCTTCAATAATCTTTATTTATTGAATACACGAAATATGTACATACACGAAATATGTAGTCTATAATAAATATTATTGAAGAACAAATAGTTTCACAATATTAAACAGATACTTAATCCTAAGAATTAACTTCTTAAAAACAAACCACATTTAATTAAAAAATAAATTGTTACGAAACAATATAATTATTTAATTGTATTTGGCGACTCATATGTGATGATTCATTTGTGATGACTCATATATATAATTACCTTATAATATTATGATCCATTGAGGATATATTAAAATTAAATATTACACTTTCCTCAATTAAAAATTTATTTATTTATGGACTATAGTTTCGACTAATTTGTCTTTTTCAACATATTCCTATAAAAGTTTAAATTAAATTTAAATTTAAAAATTACCCTGACATCTTATCGTCAAATAAAATATTACACTCTATACAAATAATTCAAATAAATTAAAAAACAATAAACCGAGATAGTGATTTGTTAAAATATTTCAGGGATGGGTGTGAAACTTCAATATTCTTGTTCGTTTAAGCTAATGTAATTTGGTTCCTTTTGTAATTTTCGGATTTCTGCTTAACGAAAAAAGAGGTAAAAAGTTAGATTTACCAAAATTTTTCGAAATCCGAAAATTATAAAAGTATTATTTTTTAATTTATTTAAATTATTTGTATAGAGTGTAATATTTTATTTGACATTAAGATGTCAGGGTAGTTTTTAATTTTTAATTTAATATTAATTTAAACTTTTATCGGAATATGTTGAAACAGACAAATTAGTCGAAACTATAGTCCATAAATATGTAAATAAATTTTTAATTTCGGAAAGTGTAATATTTAATAATTACCTTGGTAGTTCTTATTGCAAATCTGCTGACGATAACTGTTGACGTGCAGATTTGATTGTTTTAGAGGTTTCTAAATGTTTCTAGACTAAATGTTTCTAGACCACAAAGATTTCTAGAGAAATCTTTGTGGGTATGAAAATAGTACGGACTCGTAAGTGTTAAGCCTAGTGCCCACTTGAGACAGAGTCTCGAGACTTCCCATCAGGCACGTAACTACGGGGGGGCCAGGGTGGGCCATGGTCCTCCTAAAAGTTGTGCTGGCCCACCCTTGTGCCCACCCTGGCAAATAAAGAATTTCGTTCCAATAATTTCGTGATTTATTTCTGACTAATTAAGTTTAAAATATTTTACATACGCATTTTTAAGATAATCGCAGTATGGCATTATTTTTTGTTATTAGTCACGTACATTACCTTTTTTTTTTTTTTTTTTTTGCTTTTTTAAAAACATTCTAGGTCTTTGGCCCCCTTAAAAATAACTGGGCCCGGATTCGGCCCACTTAGTCTAACAGGGCTAGTTCCGTGCCTGCTTCCCATATAAAACCATGCTAATAACCTAAGTCTCTGAAACTAATACTGAGACTAGTATTAGCATGGGTTTATATGCGAGTCTCGAGACTTACTGTGGTCTCAAGTGAACATTAGCCTTTAAGATAGCTACCGTGTTAATAAATATACATGGTGGTACATCCATACAGTGATCAGTGATGTAGTTTATAAATAAATACAGACTTATTGTTAACTGATTGCTATTGATAATTGTACTTAGTGTGTTTTAGTATTAATGTAAATCTTAGTATATTCGTTGTTCAATTGTTATTAATTTTAGCTGTAGATATAATTTAGCCCTTAATCAAACATTTGCAGTCTCGTTACAATATTTATGCTATAAACTGTCTTCTACATTTGAGCCTGGCATATTTTATAATTTAGAATTAAATAATTGAGAATATTGAGAATACTTATGCTCAAATAAGTTAAATTAAATTCGCATAAAAGTTATAGTAACTCTTACATTGTATTATTTTAATTAAATAAATTAATATAAATTTATAGTTTGAATTTGCTTTTATGTTCTTTTGTTTTAATTAATAAAGCGTTTTTAACTACATTCGTTATCTGCCAAGTCACCATCATAATTGTGTTTCAAACGCCAAGTTGACTTTGCTTCCCTTCATATTGTTGACATTCCACCAGTAGGTGCTTTATTGTTAGGTTTATTTTACATATCTCATATTGCAGGGATTGATCTTCTGTTATTAGATGTGAATAAGTTACATTGGAATGTCCTGTCCTAAGTCGAGTTAAGATTATCTCTTCAAGTCTTTTGGATCTGTTTGATGTTTATCATTTCATGTATTGACTTGTAACTTCTCCCAGTTTATTAACATATTATCGTGGAACGTAGGATTTATTTTCCAACTTCCTTTTCGGCCTTAATATTGCCGGTTAGCTTCTCAAATCGGAGAGCGAAACTTCTCAGGTGTGGGTTTATTTAATTTGTCTTCAATTCCCAAATTCTTAATTTTAAATCCAAAAATAAAATTAAATTTCATTTAAAACAAAATTTCCGATGTAAAAATGGAAATGTAAAATGTGCGCGATAACCATACAGCTCGCTATCACAACTGCTTTACGTCCCCTTCAATTTTATTTTCAATAATTAATTTTTAAAATAATTAAACCATTCCCCAACTGAACTTCCAAAAATTATCTTCAAAATCGTTAACAAAAATCATCCAAAAATTCGTCCAAAACTCGTCCAAACCAGGACAAAAATAATTCAAATTATTAAATAAAATTTGTACTCACAAATTCATAACCATTTATTTAGACTATTAAATAATCTCATATCAGAGACTCAAAATAACACAAATTAGCGGAGACTTCCGCAAAACGCGCCCGTCCAACTTGATGGACCTGGCAAAAACCCCTTTTCTCAAAATTTTCCGTACCAACCTACAATTTGTTGGCGCGAACAGTTATTAAAAAATTCAACAAATTTTTTACAATTAAAATAAATTATTTACAAAATCAGAAATCGGATACTAAAAAATAAAAACAATCAAAATTTACTATTCAAAAATTCAAAATTCAAAAAAATAGATTTTGTAACACGACAATATATTGTCGTGTTCCAAAATCCTTGATTGAAAATTTTGATATTTATTTGAATAATTTTGTAATTTTTGTAAAATAATTTTGTATTTTAAATTTGTAAATTAAATTTGTATTTGCTGGTTTTCCCGCCAACGAGTTAAGGTGGTAGTAGTGAGCGGTGAAAACCAGGCTTTTTGCCAAGATGTCCGCTGGAGACGGAACGTAGATTTTTGGTCTCTTGAGTTTATTGAAAATTGAGTATTTTGAAGTTTTATTTGAGAATAAATTAGATGATAATTTTTGAGTAAGTGATTTTAAATTATTTGGAATTTGGTTATCCCAGTTTTGGACAAGGTTTTGATAAATAAGAAATAAGTAAAAATAAGTATAGTAATGATAAATAAGTAAAAATCGCAAAAAACCTTTTTTCGAGTTAGCCCCGCACTTTTAAAAAAAATTAATTTTTTGTTGTTGTTCCAGGTTGTTCTAGGTTAGTTCTATATTGTTCCAGAAAATCATTTTCATACATTCAAAAATAAAGTCGTAGGAGGGCGAGCAGCATTTGTAACCAGCCCCGCACTTAAAAAAAAATTAATTTTTGAAAGTTGTTCCAGGTTGTTCTGGGTTTGTTTTATATTGTTCCAAAATATTTTTTCAATAACTGAAAGATTAGAACGAAAAATCACGAAAAACAATTATCCTAATTAGGAATATTTATTTCAGTTAATAAAACATCAACAGATGGCGCTGCATTACTTTGAGTACTTTCCACTTACAGCCCACGACGACCGCGGCTTGGTCGTGTCATTTAGCGTTCCACTTATACGTTTTCGCTCACGGCGACCACGGTCGTTTAGTGTAGTGGAACGGCTTTTGTGATCTTTGTGGGCGAGCTAACGTCATTTTGAATTTTCATATTCAAATTTTAAAATGTAAATCTTGATGTTGGTAACCTTACAAGTTTTGCACAAATTATTATGATGAACAGTTAGAACAGAGCAAGTACAAGTTTACTTTTGCATATTGCTATGAAAATGAAAATATTTTTATGAAAAAAAAACAACATTATTTTATAACAAGTTATGGGAAATAACTTCACAAGTTAACTAAAGAATAATATATTTATATATTTTAATTTCATAAATAATTTTCACTATCGGCATTATAAATTGCAATTTTTTTGGAATCCATTCTTAAACTTTCAAATTTGTGCGCGAAAAAACTTTCACGATCACGGCAACCCGCCTTTTACAGTGGGGCTTCGTGGTCGTGGTGGGCTAGCAATCGGTGACGTCATTGATGATGTTTTGAGCTCGACCGCAAGGACCGCGGCTTTAGGTGGAACGCTTAAAAGTCGCCCGTGGTCGACCGTGGGCGTCGTGGGCTGTAAGTGGAACGTACCCTTTATTATCTACAGTAACTAGATATACATTTAGTTAGTGTATAACTAGATATACATCTAGTGACTGTCACTATTATTATCAAAAATCTAGCAGCAAGTGGTACCACTCTATTGAAAGGCCATTAATTGGCCGAATCACTAGTGAAATGTATGTTTGTAATAGAGATGTTACCGTATAACATATTGGTTACTAACGATTATAGCAATATAAATAAATAACTATTGATTATGGTTATAGTTATGCCTATTATGTATCACAAACGTTATCATAACAGTGACAGTTATGAAATAAAAAATTGATGAACCGCGTTTTGATCCGAAAATAGAAATATTACTTTCTCTTTCTGACACATGTTAGCTATAATGTTTCTCGCTTTACGCTATTTTGAAACTTGATTATAACATAAAGGTTGACTGTTATTTTTAAAGGTTGTGATACATAATAGACCTGATTCTCTGGTTTGTAAACATCACTTTTTCTGCAGTAAAATGGAAGTTGTAAATTTGAATCGCTGTTATAGTCTAACCCAGGCGTCGGCAACATTTTTTGGCTGCGGGTCAAAATTAACCAAAATAAGACTATTTAGAGACGGAGGTTCAATGAGTATTTTCAATATTGAAAAATTATTAATTTTAATTTAATTTTGAAACCCAAGTGGATCATTTCAAATTATCAAATGAGTCATTTGGTGACCCGCGGGTCACAGGTTGTCGATGAGTCATAGGAGGTTAACCTCCTATGTTATGAGGTTAACCTCCTATGTTAAAGATGTAAAACTATCAATAAATTGACAAATAAATCAATAAAGATCAATAAATCATTATACCCTAAAAATACTGAAATGCAGGTGAGTAACTAACATATTTTTTGTAAAAAGGTTCAACTTCTATAATCGGAAACAAGAAGTAAACGAAAAGATTGAGTCCTTCACTTCAGCGTTAAAGGATTTGGCTCATGACTGCAAGTTTGAAGAATTTTTAGGTCAAGCATTGATGCGGGACCTATTGGTGTGTGGGCTGGTCAACGCAGATACGCAGAAGTTATTTAGAGAAACTGAAAAATAGACGTTTGGTAAAGCAAGTGAAATCGTGATTAACGATGAAGCGGCAGGAAATCAAAGACGAATCATTCACGATGATGCGCAACTTTACCAGTTACAAAAGAAGAAAATTCAAACAAGTGATCAAGGTCAGGACCGGCCATAAGTGGCTTAATAAGTGATTCGGCCAATTAACGGCCTTTCAATAGAGTGGTACCACTTGTGGCTAGATTTTTGAAAAATAAATGTAGCGCCATCTGTTGGTGTTTTATTAAATGAAGTAAATATTCCTAATTATTAAAACTGTTTTTCGTGATTTTTCGTGTTAATATTTCAGTTATTGAAAAAATATTTTGGAACAATATAAAACAAACCCAGAACGACCTGCAACAACTTTAAAAAATTAATTTTTTCAAAAGTGCGGGGCTGGTCCCAAATATTGCTCGCGCTCCCACGACTTCATTTTTGAATATAAGAAAATGATTTTCTGAAACAATAATAGAACTAACCTAGAACAACCTGGAACAAGAAAAAAAATTAATTTTTTTTTAAAATGCGGGGCTAACTCGAAAAAAAGTTTTTGGCGATTTTTCACGTTATTTTTTTAATTCGCGAAAAAATATTTTGGAACAATATAGAACAAATCTGGAACAACCTGGAACAACTTTCAAAAATTATTTTTATAAAAAGTGCGGGGCTAAGTTCACACACGTGAAAAGCCGTGTTACATTGTAAAGAGAGATTAGTTGATATTACATAAAATGCAAAATAAAATAAATTAAAAATGCATAAATGACAGAATTTCTATAAATTTTCTGAAGAACAAAAAAAAGCAACCGAAGCTCATAAAAAAATAAGAAAACCAAATTCTATAAAATAGCGAGTATAAGTTCTTAGGGGTCTCCAATGATCGACAGCCCGATGTATTGGATCCGAATCCGCCGCTGTATTGGATTTACTGGACACTTATGCATATTAATGTAGTTACTTTGAACTTTAACCGGGGGCGAATCAGAGCAGGATTAAAGAGAGATGAGGAGGCTTCGCCTCTTGCCTCCAAATTTCTAGAGGTCTCAAAAAAAATTGAAGGAATAAAATTTAAATCTCTAACGTTGTAGCGCAGATTAAAGCAAATTAATTAAAATTAATTGAAAATTATGTTAAAAAATCGACAAAACTGATTATAATATGAATGGAATTAACAATTTCAACAAATTTAATTTTATTATGACGGTCAGTTAATTAATGAGCATTGCAAGCGATCTACTTTGACAAACAAATTTTGATGAAGAATTACCGAATTTGTGTAACTTAAAGTAAGAAAAAATGTTTTTAAAATGTTATTGTAAATAGGTATGTAGTAGTATGTACCTGTGTTTTATAAAAAATTATAATAAACTAGGCATAATAATATTATTGTCCTTTCAAAAATTTTACATTTGATCTAATCGCGGTTTTGCGCATTTTGTTAAAATATGCAAGAGACCTCAAAAAAAAGTTATCCTCGATCTGACTCTGGGGCGAATAAATCCTAAATATAATAACAATTTTACAATTGTTATTTAGAGTTTATTTATATTTCATGTAAATTATTTTTATAGTTTATATAGTTATTAATATTGCTGACTTGTTTGAGTGTCGTCTACTTAAGTTTACCGGGTCATCTTGTAGTGGTTTTTCAAGCGAGAATTACTGTGTTACATCTGATGGTATGATTGCGTTTTGCTTGCTATTACTGTCGACGTTATAATTATGTTTTTCCTTACAATCTTGAGGATGAAAGAATAAATACTTTCGAAACGTCGATTAAATAACCTTAGTAGTTTTATTTGTGTCCGTTATACCCAATATCCTATTTCTCAATATCAATACATCGCACGAGAATTTATTTCGTAAATATAATAAGTTGTGCAACCGAGCATAAAGTACAATGTCTTCATCAGAATCTTTCACCTTACAATAAACATTAATCAATCGATTCTTAATCGAACACCCAATTCTTGATGTTCAAACTAACAAAAAAAATTTGAAACTCTGGGTGCAATTCTATAAGTTCTTACATTCCATAAAAGCCATGTTATGATATTATCTAAGTAAGTGATTGTTCACAATGTATATAAGACATAAAGAATACGTAAAACGTAAGAATTTTAAATACAAATAAAACCTTAATCAAATTTTGAATAATAATAATAGAGTTATTTTGTTAAACGCAAAAGAACATTATAAATGTGTAGTTTAAAACTACACCCTGACCGTGAAGACGGTCACGGCCTTGTGCTTATGTTCGATCCCGAGCGAAGTAAAAATTGTATTTTGACCGTCTTCCCTCGATATAGGCAACGGCAAATCACCAAGGTATCTTCCAAGAAAATTCTTCTAAAAAAAAGTAGTGGTCACTAGCGAAGCGAAAGGACTGATACATTATTAAGCTTTTATTGTATTTATGTATATTTTTAGGTCTTACGTACGCCTTATGTCTTGCGTACATTGTGAACAATCACTAAGTCTAAGCAAATAACAGCGCTCTTCGATGAAGAAAACTTAATTTTCTAACAATACCATGCTACCATTCATAATTTCAGAACTATCGGGGAATGGTTTAGATAAACAATTTTGCAATTTTAAACTACGCAACTTGTAGTCAATATTTAAATTTCAAAGAAACGCGTAGAATATTTCAAAGCAGCTTGACCAAGTTTTAATCAATTGAATGGTGGAAAACCAGTATTCGGGAAATGCGGAGGGAATTATCCCCAGTGACATTACGAAATTTAGTTTTTTCAATGCATATGATCGCTTATTTGTTGTTATTCTTAATCAAAGTGATTATTAATAAGCTTTTAAGAGAGCATATAAATATTATTTTGATTTTAGATTTTCTAGGTCTGCCTGATGAGATTCATAAATTCGAAACATATAATATATATTAGATGTCGCAGACTATCAACTTAGTTGCTTTTTAACAGTAAGATTTTCAATATTTTTAACTTAACAAGATTATGATAATATTTCATTTAAATTATAAATATTATGTACTCGTAATTAAATTACTTTCGATATGCATAATATGTATATCACGACTTACCCAGTAGCTGAGTGAAAGTAAGCAGGGTTGTAATAATTATATTTCAGAATTTTTATAAAAAGTGACCGAATTTAATGGTAATTTCGCTCAGCGTATATTGTCATTACCCTGTCGTCAACTTATTAATATTACAAGTAAGTAGTTTCTAACTTTTAACTATTAATGTTCTTTGACATGATAGTAGGTATATACTTCCTTTAAATTATTTAATTGAAGTATAAACTTCGCTTCGTACAATTAATATCGTGTACTAACTACATATTGTATAGTACTACATAGGTACATACACAAATTTATATTCTTGATAAATTGCATCACATTATAATAATATGAGCTATTAAAGAAGTAATTTATCATTTTCAATATGCAATACAAAAATAATAATGCAAATTGGATGCAGTCCAAATTGATTTAACGTAATTTTAACGTAGTTAAACTTACCTAAAATTAAATATTTATTTTTGGTTTTACATTTTACTATACAAAATTACTATTTTTAAATATTTCGTTATCAAATGCCTCTTTAATTAATACCTACTACATTACCTATTTCATTAATTAAATTAGAACTACTTTATAGATAAGGTAATAATTCGTTTGGTCGTATGGTAGGTACCGAAGAAGAAGATTATAAGGAATTGGTGTTAATAGTTTTTCTAAGCATCAATATCTGGATAATGAAAATATTGAAATTTTCAATAATATGAAATGTGAGTTATTTTAACAAGTATGTTAATACGATATCTAAAAAGTTAATTGACAGTGATTTTTTTAATTTAATTAGAAAATTAAAATACTAAAGCGATAATTTATTATTATTGTGAAATTAATAAGGTTGTAAACTTTTAGTTCATTTATTATCATTTATGTGGTGTACATTGTTATATACATATTTGAAAGCGACACATAAGAAATGTTACAAATTCAGTACACAAGCATCAAGCATGTAATTATTAATGATGGAATTTGGCTTTAAACTTGGCGAATGAGTATACGTTCACACCCCAATGACATACATAATAAGTTATTTAATATGATGATGTTTCTTCTTGATCTCTAATGCGAACCATTTTACGTGATGATGATAATGACGTTGTTGATGATGATGATATCGGTGCTGGAATACCGTTATCTTCGGCTACTTCGGCAATAAGTGCCCTAAGTCGTGCAGCTTTTCTTTCTCTATTAGCTTGCCTTTCTGCGATTGCTTCCATTTCGTCATCTAAATCATTTAGACGAGCGCGCGACTGTTTTGCTCTTAAGACAGCACCACTTTCTACTTTTTCCAATTGATCATCTTTCAGGGCAGACCATTTCATCACTTCTGCATTCCCACCTTCGTCATTACTACTTAGTCTTAAAGAACGACGTTTATAAGAAACTTCTTCATTGCGTGGAATTTCTTTTACAATACCGACGGTGTCCAATATTTTATCGGTTCTATCTAAAAATCGTTGAGTATTAATATTATTAACTGCGCTCTCCATTCCTACGTCGTCAATCACAGATACTTTCTTGCTTGCTCTGATGCTCTTTATTCTTGATACCGTCTATAATAACATTAATTTAAATTAATAATTTACTTTATCGTCAGTCGATAATCCATTATATTGTGTTTTAATGGTAATGGTAAAATTTACGGACATTTTTGTTAATCAATTTTCTTATGTAGTTTAAAAATGCAGATTGTATGACTATTGAACTAAATACATATTTCTATTCTAGAAGCATAATCTAAATTAATTTCCAAATAGTGTAATAATGTAATAATTCTAGAATAATCGAACCTCTTCGTCAAAGTTATCCAGCAGATCTCGAGCATCTAAGCGAGCACTCCTTGAATCAAACAACGTTTCTCCAGTTATGTGTTTTTCAGCACGACGTCTGCAAGAAGTAAGATCGTCGTCGCAAAATGCACGTTCGTGACGCCCAAGAAGGTCATCGGACATTGCAGGTGGTTGACGTGGTGGAGGAGTCAAAGGTCTTCCAGAATACTTTCTATTCAAACGATCCAAAGCAGGCCTGTACATGCTTTCTCCGATACTGTAATTTGCATCATAAACCTTTGTGCGGGGTCTACTTAAAATCGTACGTTTCGACATTCTGAAAAATAAGTTTTGTTATAATAAAATCGGCCAAAATATTTCGTTTAATTTTAAATTCGAATATCCAAACTTTTCTCGATACATAAGTTATTTAAATAAAGAAGCAATCCAAACTCGAGTTTATAATAAATTTACAGATAATTCTACTAGAAAGATAAATAACTAAAAATAATTAGTATACCGAGTGCTATTTAGAACTGGAAAACTCTCTGTTCAATTTTTTAAAGTTATAAATATACTAAAAGTGTAAAAGTGCTCTGATTTTATTTAACTTCAGACATGTATTATCCGTACCTAATATGGATAAATGATTAACAAAATATAAATCAAAATTGAATTCCTATCTGATGAATAACTACAGCGCATAAGGATTTCGCCGAAAATAATTTACCAAATAAATTCCAAATTTGTACATATTTTTACTTAAATATATTATAAAATTATTTCTAGCCTTTAAGTGTAAAAGTTTTTATGGAAAATTTATAAAATGGAAATAGTTTAATTATGAACTATTACAACATTAAAGTTTTTCGACTTCCCAAATCTTAGGATAAAGATAGATCAGGAGTTGCTTAGAGTAACCCGTCTATTATTAGTCAACAGCATGGTCACCATAGCCCGGATACACGAAACCTACTTTTGGGTGTAATAAATCCTGCAATGTAGGTAGGTCATCCCCAACTAATAGAACAATAATTCTGGTAACTTTTATAAATAGTCTTTTAATATCTTTTATTCGTTGCATTCTAGCATCACATTATACCTACACCGTAAATTGTCATTATATTATAATGATTTGGAATTATTTCGGTATAACACAAATAATAAAACTAACCTAAATGAATGATAAATGCATAAGTTTATAATTAAATTAATAATTACCTGTTTTATTTGTATATTAAAAAAAAAATTAGTATAATACACTACATTCACTAAGACAGTTAGTAATTGAAGTGGACCGACGACCGTCGGCGTCGTTTAAACTCCCTCCTAGAATATAAAGCTCCCACTCGTTTATATATTTTTGTATTTAATGAATTAAGATATTTTTTATGAAATAAATTCTATTATTCTTAATAAATGATTTTATAGCGCCTACGATGTTTATAACTTTCGTGTTTATTGAACATAAAATATAATGTCGTATTTTCATGCCAGCTGGACTCTTAATTTTAATATTCGTTTAAATTTAAAGTAGTACTAACGTAAAACCTTTTTTTTATTTTCCATTTAAAGCCGGCCTCTGCAAGGTACGAACGATGCTATTGTACCCAAGTCCATGAATCCACGACTTAAGATAAACGGACATCGACTGCTAATGCTTACGTAGGTATAAGTCTATTAACATGTATAGATACTAATGGTACCTATATTAGATTTTGCTATATGCAATTTTCCATCGCCCTGTGTATAGAATTATTTTTATATCATGGTAAGGAACGCTATTCACAAAACGTTGCAAAAAGTACCTATGAATTTAACACATTCTGAAAGCTTTTTATTGTTCAAACCGATTTGATATAACGTTTTTTTTTACATCGTAATTGTAATCATTTTAATGACATAAATTGATTTATCTATTTTGTAATTCCTACGTTAAACTGTCCGTTGCAAAGTCATTCCTTTTCGTGGAAATTTCAGTTGTAATGCTTACGTTCACGAACGTAGCTATAGCTTTTGGATGGGGGGGGGGGGGTTCAACACTGCACATTTGTGCTTCTGTAATTAAATTAAGAATCCCAGCACGGTCTATTTACCGCTTACTGTGGGTATTCGACTAATATTCGCCTTGTTGCTTAGGCTAAAGGGGGGTGTCCAGACCCCCTAAACACCCCCCTTAGATACGTTCATGCTTACGTTTTACATTTTCAAAGATAATGATGAGTCAATGCGATGATTGTTAACTTTGGCATTTAAGTTTTCAGTTCAAGATTCAGACAAAATAGAAAAACATAGATATTGAAAATATCCAGTTTATTGACGTGTTAAGGGGGGGGGGAATAAAAAATATACACCGTGTCCAATAAATTCGGATACACTTTCAAAATCCAATAAAAAAAATTAGACAATGTTTAGTAAATCAAAAAGTGTATTTTATTAAAAGAGCATTTATAACGAA
The DNA here is from genome assembly GCA_947369205.1 of Cantharis rufa. NCBI lineage: Eukaryota > Metazoa > Arthropoda > Insecta > Coleoptera > Cantharidae > Cantharis > Cantharis rufa. Next base: position 38,405,616 of record OX376303.1, read on the forward strand.
AGGTCACAATAAATGTTTTAGAATTATTCCATCTTTAACCTACTTAAACAACTTCAAACGCTTCTCAAACCCGTTACAAGCAGCACGCTTGTCTTTCATTGGCATTTCTTCTCAAATAGACTCGATAACTCTTTTGAACTACAGTGACTTTATAGAGACAGTGGCGACAATTGATGTCCTATTTTTGATTGGCTGCAATGTTTTTGTTTATATACAGTTCAAGAGAAAACGAAAAAAAATTATTTTACGTTAATAGTTTACTTTATTGACGTGGGAAACAGAATACCTTTTAATTTAAAGAATATGTTTTACTAAGGCTTGAATTTTTTGATTGAGTTTCCAACGTCCTGGGCCGAAGGGGCTCGTGTCGTCACTGTCTCTATAAAGTCACTGTATTTTGAACTGGTCCAGATTTGCTATTTTATGATCGTTGAGCTTCGATAGCATGTATGATCAAACGAAAAAATCTAAAGAGTTTAAATCTGGAGAGCTGGGAAGAATTTTGTATTTTTGCAATAAAATAACTGTGCAATAAAACAACTGTGAAGTTGAAGATGAAATTTATTTATTCAGTACACAAATACAGCACGACTGCACTTCAGTGACTTCCAAACAAATCTAAAATTGTTAAGCCTACATAGGCGTTTTATACAAACATAAAAAGACATATTAAAATTAATTAGTTCTCGAGTTCCAAAAATTATATTTTGAAACAATACATGCCTTCATCTTAAGGTCGTAAAATATAGTAGGTATAAATCTCGACATATACATTCTTAAAACTAGAGAACCCCTAATACGTCGTAAATTTAATTTACCATAACTGAAGCCTCTCATTCTTGAGTAGGAAACCGGTCGAATTGGCGTAACATTACGCTTAAACCATATTTGCTGTGTCGGATTGTGTTCCAACTTGTTCAACAAACAATTTTCTCAAAAAAATTCATTTGATAATACTCGGGATTGATTTTAACACCTTTGTCGATGAATATCAAAGAAAGTTTACCGCGCTCACAAACTGCTCCCCAAACCATCACTGAAGGTGGATTCTGAAATTTAGGAACGTTTCTCTGACTATCGGAACTATCCTGTATCTTTACTGCCTATAAACGATCATTTTAAATTTTGTTCTGATGTATTGAAAAATGTATTTTAGAATAGCAAACTTTCAATAGTTCTTGCATTTGTTATAGTTTTAATTGTTATTGTTTAGTTTTATTAATTATAACATAGCTACGCACAGCACGTGAATGTAATTTGGAGTTCAAGTTTTAATAAAATAATAAGGAAACCAAAAATGGCACGTAAATGCCATTTAAATTTAAATTTTTATTTCAACTAGACCATCAAATTTTCAATATGATGTTCCAGAACAAAAAGTTTTTCGCCAGAAAACACAAACTCATCACCTGCATGCCAGGAAAGCATTCCGTTTGCTCTTTTCCTCGGGAGATCTTGAACAGCCGAGCACCTTTCGTTTTTCTTTCCAGATCCTTTAGAAAATTCAGATCCACTGTCAATTTTCGTACTGACAGATGGTGTTTTTTGGTCGAATGCGCTCCCTCGCAATTTTTCTACTCATACTGTCCTCACCAAACGAGGCCTACCAGATCTTCTTCTGGCCTCCAATTCTTATTGTCTCATTGTATCGCTTCATGGTTTTGTAAAAAAAATCGCGCTTGATCTTGAAGTTTTTCAAGTCTGTAAAATTGGAACCGGGACGCTCACCATTCAAAAACTTTGCAATTGTTACCTTCATAAACATAATTGAAAGAAATTTGATATTACCCTCATTTGTTGCCTTAACATGGCTATGTCAAATTGTAAAACAATCGTGTCCATACAAGTTGGTATTATACTAACAATACCCGCTCTAAAAAGTGTATTCGAATATATTGGAAACGGGTTATATTCCTAACCTCTGATCAAATTACTGCACTGCGAGAATAAGACTCTTGATGTTCAATAAAAATTATTAAATCCAACTCCAAATGAAAATTCAATTCAAAATTAAACGAATGCAATCAATTCAAAATAATATAAAATTAATTTTCAAATACGAAATGAAGAAGTAAAACGGAAAGATAATAAGTCATCCAAATGTCGCCGTATCCAATTTATTTCATGATACCTTTAATTTTAAAATTCTCCTTTTCAAATTTAGCTCCAAATTAATTTCTTGGTCTAAATTTAATCGATCTGCAAAATTCAACAAATCAGGTTCAAAACATTTAAATTTTAAACCCAACAAATCAAACAAATCAATATACAATATAATTAAATAACTTAAGTACTCATTAAACAATTTAAGTTATTTTATCCTCGCCAAATAAATTCTCAAAATTAAAACGCAATACAACTCAAAATTACAGGAATGAAACTATGGTCTCAACCTCCCATGCAGATGCGGCTATTTTGGTGGCGAAAGACCTTGTTCCACTTGATACGAGCTTAACTACCTGGCAAGAAAACTACAAAAATTTAAATATTTACAAAATAAAAAAAAAATTAACAAAATTTGTAAATTGTTTGTCAACATTTTTTTTTTAAATCTTAGGCAATGTAGGAGGAAATCTGGAGAAATCTAGTATGCAAAAATTTATGCTCGCCTCTCCAAGTAGGCATTATGTTACACTAAAAACGCCCCAAGATAAATGTCTAAAGATTGGTTTATATCAAACATCGGCGCACGCACCATACGAACCGCGCAGTGCATTGCGTGAGATGCGTTTGATATAAACTAACCTTAACACTGTTTTTTTCTGCTTTTCCCGATTGCACTACCCGTGAAACCAGGGCGTTTGTTCTGCTAATTGATACAGAAACATTAACAATTAATAGTTATTCAAACAATAATAGCATAAAAACAATGTTGATAAATGATTAAAATAAATGGGAAATAGTTGAGTTAGCGGTTAAATGAAACAAATTAATTGTCCGACGTTTAGGGATCTTTAATGTCCCATTTTCAAGGCTATATAAACAAACAAAATGAAATTAAAATACAGAAGAAATTAAAAATACAGAGAAGAGTTGTACAAAAAACGAAAAGCAATAACAAAACATAAAAGTAAAAATAGGGATAAATAAAAATGACAAAACAAAATCAAGGAATGCAGAAGAAAATAAATATATAAACAAATGAAAAACGAAAAAACCGAAAATAAAATTTTTGTTTTTCATTTATACGAAAATAAAATTTTCGTTTTTCATTTATTTATATATTTATTTTCTTCTGCGTTCATTCATTTTGTTTTGTAATTTTTAGTTATCCCTATTTTTACTTTTATGTTTTGTTTTTGCTTTTCGTGTTTTGTACAACTCTTCTCTGTATTCTTAACTTTTTTTGTATTTTAATTTCATTTTGTTTGTTTATATAGCCTTGAAAATGGGACGTTAAAGATCCCGAAGCGTCGGACAATTAATTTGTTTCATGTGACCGCTAACTCAACTATTTTCCCATTATTTTATAAATGATTAACATAGTAAAAATGAAACAATAATTATAGTAAAACATAACAAGTAATAATGAGCCGTAACAATGATAATTAGAGAGCGGATTTCCTTCCATTATGCTTATCGTCAATATTTAAGGCAGCAATAAGATATTTAAAATGTGTACGATTTATAAAGAATATTATCATTTGACACTAAGTTCTTCATGCCTTTTTTGCCTTTTTGAGCATTTTGTGCTTATTTTCAATTTTTATGCTTATTTAAAGCTTATTTTAGCTTTTTTTTGCAAAAAGCAGTTTTTACTGCCCGAGACGCCCCTAAACAGAATTTGAATTCTTTACCTGAATTGAATTTTGAAATTTGAATTTTTTATATGGTACCAACCTAAGCATAAAAATTTATTATTGCAAAAAAATCAATGCATTTTGGTACTAAAATCAGTTTAAAATTCAAATTGGTGAAAGCAAGAATAAAATTTATCAAATTTTGATTGTTTTACTACTGATTTGTCTACTATTTGTAGAAAAAAAACTTGTAATCAAGTGCCAAGCAACAGTGGCGTAGCCAGGAATTTAGTTCGGGGTTAGGAGGTTTTTAGTTTTTAGTTAGGAATTTAGTGGGGACCTCCCACGAGCAAAGCGAATCTTGTAATAGCGTCGCAGGCGAAAATTTTTCAAATTTTTAAGATCGAACGCTTAATAGAAAGTTAGAAAATTTCAATATAAAGAAAATTTCGAGGGGGGGGGCATTTAGTAGTTAACTCTTTCCAGGAAGCAGTGTAGCACTTATTTTTTAAAGACTTTTAAAATATTTTTCTTTTATTTAATTATAAATAAAACAATTTTTAAGTGTACTACATTAAAAAAAATTTTTGTGCCTTTTTTAATTATTTTTTATTTGTTTAGAGCTTTTTTTTTCACGTTTTTTGTGCTTTTTTAGGCGCCTTTTTTGGCTTTTTTAATGCCTTTTTATCCGCTCTCTAATGATAATAATGATGATAATAATAATAGTTATTATTGATGTGGCAGTGTCTCTGTCTAAAAGCATATTATCAACAGAAAAACAAAAAATACGGAGATATGAGGATTAGGCAATTGAAATGAAAGCTGTATGGAATCTAGAAAAAATTAAGATTGTACCCATTGTAATATCTGCTACAGGTGTAGTATCTTGCAATCTAGAAAAATATTTACTAAATTTATGTTTAACTTCAAAATTATTTGAATACATGCAAAGAGCAACTATTTTGGGAACCTGTCGGATAGTTAGAAAATTTCTTAATCAAAATTAGCAGACTTTATAATTTTTTATTTTTTCTATATCAAATTTTATGTAGTATGTATAACAATAATGTAATTTAACCCTATTATACCAATTAAAATGTTAGGTGGTTGGTATTGTTTCCCCACCCAAACGCAACACCACAATAAGTGAGAAATAAAAATATAATAAGAACAACAAGAATATTAACTTGTAATAAATTAATAATATATTGTCAAAATGTTCAAAATTGATTAATTAGTTTGATAAAAATAATTGTTTAATTTTTGTAAATAAATTTTGTGTTGTAAATAATTTTAATCGTCCTGTATAATTTTTAATTGTTAATAATTTTAAGTTGGTATTATTTATTGCTAAGATTGTAAATAGAAAAATGTGGAGATATGCTTTTTGATGGCCGACAGCGAAGCGAGCGGACGAGTAATTGTCCGTGCCAATTTAATTTAAGTTTCCAATTATAATTTAAGTTTTTAAAAAGTGTTGATTTTCAGTTTTAAAATGTGTTTATTTATTTAATTTAAAGAAGAGTGTCATGTGAATAAGAAATGGGTGGCCCGACGAAGAAAATTTAAGTTTTTATTTTAAATTCTATTTAATTTATAATTTGAGACAAGCGGGTCATCACAATATATAAATAATAAAAGATAATAAAAATGATACAATACAAGAAGCAGGGCTGGGCAGTATTTGAAATACTTGTATTTGAAATACGTATTTGAAATACATTTTGTATTTTGTATTTCAAATACCCAAAACAAATGTATTTTGTATTTTGTATTTCAGATACAAATTACTAAATACTGTACAAAATACAAAATACTTTAAAATTGATCAAATAGACAGGACATCAAATAGACAGGACCGTATTCAGTAACAGTAAAGTAAAAATTTTTGTTTGCGATTTTTTCATTCGACGATGTTACTGAATACGGCCCTGCCATTGTATTGTATTGTTATGTGTTTTGTTCCCAACCAGGTATAACAATGTACTGTATTTGAAATGATGTATTTTGTATTTTGTATTTTAAATGCTATAAATTTTGTATTTGAAATACTGTATTTTCTATTTTAAATACTCGAAACCAAATGTATTTGTATTTTGTATTTCAAATACCCAAAACAAATGTATTTTGTATTTTGTATTTCAAATACATATTTTCGTGTATTTTGCCCACCCCTGACAAGAAGCCATATATACCCAGTGCCGTAACTAGCAGTGTTCGATGTGTTCAATCGAACAAGAGCCCGGACATTAAAAGAGCCCGGTTCGACCGGAAAAAGAAAATATTTAAATGATTTAATACGAATTCAAATTTTTGTGATTTGTAGCACTAAATATTGATTTCTAAACTATTTACTAAACATATCTCAATTATTTAGTTTGCCTCAGTTTACATAATCAAAAAGTAGGTTAATTTAATTGAAGTTAATTTAACATAGAAAATTTTCAGCTTTCTATTTTACAATAAAATTATCAAGTCCGATTTAAAAGCGAAGCGTTTATGGCTTTTCTATATTCACCAATTTAAACAAATGCTACTGTCAACTTTGCTGGTTATTTGTCCAATCTAAAGACACAATTAAACAAAACCATTGACTACATACTTGAGTCTAATATTCGACAAGAAGTATCTTGAACAGTGGCGCAGCCAGGATTTTGTTATGGAGGGGGGGTGCGAGCAAAGCGAGAAAATTTTTTTGAAAAAGGGGCGTGGTCATCTTAGTTTCGACTATAATTATTGTGTTACCACTGTTACCTACCTTAAATTGAAATGGGAATTAAAGAACGGTATTTCCGTAATAACTCAGGGCGAAATTATTATTAAATCGATTATTATTAAAAAAAAGGCAGAGTGTTTGGGGGGGGGTATTAGTAACAATATCAATAGTCCCCAGCCACCTTGGCTGCGCCACTGATCTTGAAGACAAATAGAGCAAACTGTCGAAAGTTGGCATTCTGCTAATTCTGGAATATTTTTGCCTGTGATTAATTTTCTTTCTAAATAGAATCGGTGGCGTCAGCAGAAAGATCTTTTTATAAATTAAAAATAATAAAAACAAAGATTATCTGTCTTATCAATTATTATTGCAATTGAAAATAAAATTGCTAGGACAATTAATAGATGTATCGATCAATCAATATAGAACATAGTGTCAATCTATGCACATGTTAAAGCCAGGAAAAATAATTTTGAGCAGCTTACCTGCTTTATTGCTTCTTTTATTTTTGTTTTCTGTTTATCTTTTGTTCGTATTATTATTAATTTATTTATATATTTAATGTTTTATTTAATTAACGCGTTTTATGTAATTAGCGCATTATATTTAATTAATTTTTTTTTCAATATTGAAAAAATGAAACACAATTAAAGAAGAGCTATAGACACACACTGCTTCTTCGATTATCAAGCCATCACACCTTGTACATATATGTTTCTGGCTCATTAGTCGTCATCAGTATTGCATACTTGTTGAAAAACACTTAATTGTGTGGACCAAAACTGCTACTGGTTCAAGAACATGCCGGACCACTATAACACACGTCACTAACACGCACTGGACCTTGCCAACGTGCATTCTCGAGCACATTGCTCATAAAATATGATAATGATAAAAATTCAAAATTCAATTTTAATGATGATAAAAATTCAAAATTTTATTGTTTATTATATTTATTATTTAAAATTAAAATATTACTACTTTAAATAGAAAATAGTTAAAATCCAGGAATTGGTAGTTGTCTACAGGGATAAATTAAAATAAGTTTTCTTGCTGACTAAACCGAAGCGGGCATTTGTTTTTTAGTTCTAAAATATTGTATACTATCAACACCGGAGAGTCGACTATAATTTGCGATACACTGGGTATATTTATCAGACGTTTTGCGGTATTGCGGTTGGTAGTTCCTACTGTTATATATAGAAATCGAATATGGCTTCGCTGGTAATAATTATTTTTACTAATAAAATAACATTTTGTGCCATTTAAATTTAGAAGTATTACTTTTATAAACGGAAGACTAATTTTTTAGTAAATTTTTTTTAATTAGTGCCTATTGGATTTCACATAATAAACTATGGAACCAGTGTAAGTTTCAGCATTTTGTTGTCATAGTTGACAGTTTCGTAACCTTATAATATTATTTCGTTATAGATCTTCTGAAGATTCAGATGCCGTTGAAATTATAAACGATAGCCCGAAGGAGGATGGTGCTGTGTTGAAAAAGAAACATAAGAAAAATCACAAACATGGACATAAACACAAAAAATACCCATTAGACAAACAGAAGAAGCACAAGAAACATAAAAAGCACAAGCGGAAGCATACCGAAGATTCAGGCGAAAATGCTCCAACCAAAGTTGTTAAATATGATCGGTATACACCAGAAATTTCGTCAAAAAAAATTGAAATATCTAAAGGTAGTGGTAGTAACGTTTCTAATGGTAAATCTTATTCAGGCTCAAGCGTGGTGGTACCCAAAGATAAAGTTGAAGCTGAAATTACGACTGATGAGGTAAATACGTATGGACTAACCACTCAAACCTTGGAAGTTATTTCGTCGGAGAGCGAAAACGAACCGGATGTGGATAGTGATGCAATTGATATGGCTGCGATTGAGGCCGACATGGACCTGGACGAATTAATGAGACAAAAAGAATTATTGCAAGCCGAAATTGCCAAAGCTAGTGGTGATATTGTTACAGAAATTAGTCCTATTTCAACTAAACAGGTGGATAGTAAAGTTAGCGACGAAGTAATTTTATTAGACGATTCAAGTAATGATGCAGATCCATCGGTAAATAAATTAAAACGCACACGTAGTAGAGAACGCAAAGTTATAATAAGTGATGAGATTGTTAAGAGGCGACGAACTCACAGCACGGACAGAAATCATAAAGAGGATCACAGTTTGAGAAGTCGTGAATATAAATCTAGAGAGCTAGATCTTGCAAGAAAGCATAGAGAACAAAAAATTAATGCTCGAAGAAGTAAAGAAAGGGATTTACTTAGAGATGATTATAATTCTAGGGCACGTGACAAGATTGTAAATAAATATAAAGATAGAAACCAAAGGGAACGATCACGAGACAGATTTAGAAGAAGGTCCTTAGATAGGGAAAGAGGTCACGATAATCATAAGAGGGGACGTTCTAGGGAATTAGAGAGGAGAAGGTCGCGAGATCATTCCAGAGATAGGTATTATTCTAATAAAGATCGTGATAGGTTTAGAGATAGAAAGGATTGGCATAGAAGTACTGGTGCTCGAGATAAGAAACATGAAAATCAAGATAAATATAAAGATTCCTTGAGTGAGGGTTTACATAAAGAAGTAAGTAGTAGTGACAGTGAAATTGATATTGAAATGAAAGATGACGAAGATGATGATCAGGAAATTATTGAAAAACGAAGAAAACAACGCGAGGAATTGTTAAAGGTATGTAGTTTTGTTTATATATTAGGTATATTTATTATCATTGAAATGTATACTTAAGTACCTGGAAAGGACTCGCTATAAGAACTACTGAAGCCACTACGATGGTGACACAACAATGAGTATGTAGTATTGCTATCCTTTTTTAGCCAACACTTGATAGAGATAAAGATACTACAAGCTTCTTTGTTCTTTTTGGGTACCCCAGCTTCACCGGATGCTATATACTAAATACGAGCGAGTCCTTTCCAGGTACATAAGTATACATTTCAATGTTTATTATGTTTGTGTTTTACTATGCTTTCTAAGCTATGAATTAGAATTTATAAATTGCTATTAGTTGCTAGTCACATGCCAACTATGAATTTGTCATATTAAACTTTTAAGTTTTCAAATTGCAATATACATCTAAATGTATTTTTTCCAACAAAAACAGTAAAATGAAAATAGAGCTTCTATAAATAATTAAAAATACTTTAAATACCCGCTTGACTTATTTTAAAAATATTTCATTAGTAATACTTTTTAAATTATATGTACCTAGTTGATTAACGGAGGGGTAAGTCACAAGGGAGATATGGTGTACACAAGATAGGAGATGTATTGAATGTTTGGGAGTTCTGAGTGAGATATGGTGTATAAGTAAAATTTAGAGATATGGTGTACCTATTTTTGTTTCGTGGTCTACCTACCTCAAAATTAGCTATTGTTAAATATAAGCTTCCTCAACTATATTATATTCCAAACAATTTTTGCTATTTTTTAAAATTAATTTTCAAATATTTTAATAAGGAAAAAATACTTTTGAATTTAAAACTAATGATAGATAACACAGAAGATGTTATATATTTGATGCTGTATCTACATGTTTAAGAAATTTATAAGCTACAATTACTTTTTCAAGAACAATATTTTAGTTACTCTCCAATTCTGAGATAATAAAATAAACTACTAACACACAATTCTGTTTCAGCGCTTAGGAGCTGTTAGCGAGGATTCAAATACGAACACGTCGGCTATTACATCAGTCGAAGTACCTGTACATCAAAATAATAATTTAACAGTTGAACCTGAAATTGTATCAATACCAGAACAAACACCACCAAGTAATACAAATGAGCATGCCATCGATCCAGTTGAAGATGAATCATTAACCCCTCCCCTTTTACCAAACATGAAAGTTAAGGCTTCTGAAAATAATGGTCTAAAGGAAATAATTAAAGAAGTAAAACAAAATAACGCAAATTGGGATATGTTTGCAGATGATCATTCTTTTAAGAAAGAATACAATGTAAGTTTCAACCTCATATATTTATAGTATTTTATTTTATGATTATGGTTTTGAAACCATTTGATTTTTAAGTTAAACCAATTGGCATTATTTTATTTAGTCTCCCAACACTATTATTCAAAAAGGAACAGAATTAGAAAACCCCGCTCTAACCGATAATTGGGATGATGCAGAAGGTTATTACAGGGTACGAATTGGTGAAACACTAGATACACGATATGTAGTTTTTGGCTACACGGGACAAGGGGTTTTTAGCAACGTAATAGTTGCTCGAGACCAAGCTAGGGGTAATCAAGAAGTTGCTGTTAAAATTATACGCAATAATGAAATAATGTAAGTAAACTAAATATTCAAAAACAATATAACGCATGGTTTTCTTATTGTAGGCATAAAACAGGACTGAAAGAATTAGAAATTTTAAGAAAATTAAACGATGCAGATCCTGAAGATAGGTTGCACTGCTTGAGGTTATTTAGGCATTTCTTTCATAAACAGCATCTTTGTTTAGTTTTCGAGCCATTATCCATGAATTTAAGAGAAGTTTTAAAAAAATATGGAAAGGATGTAGGGCTTCATGTTAAAGCTGTGCGTAGTTATACACAACAGTTATTATTTGGATTGAAGTTGCTGAAAAAGACTGGAATACTTCATGCAGGTAAATTGAAATTTAATTACTTTATTATAATTTGGAGTAGTAGTTATATTTTTGTGACTTTTTTTGAAATTTTCTAATATAAGCAAGGAAAGAGAAAATTTCACATTAATTTCTTTCTGCTATTCATTTGTTTTTCGGTTACTTTGTATGTCTTGCATTCAAATTATTCATTTGCTTTAATATTTTTTATCTATTTTCTTTTTATCTTTTGTCTGGTGTAGAAGAGTAACTGTAATTTACTTTTATGTTTGATTTTTTACCTCGAGATGTTATCTCTAAAATGCAAATCTATTAATCTGTAACCAACTAGGTTTTTGATTTGTTGGTGTAACTTGAAATAAATTGTCTCATTGGCTGCTTGATTAATTGAGATAATACTGGATGGCATAAAAGTCATCATGAGATTTTCTTGGCAACATTTTTGCTTTACACAATCTTAAAGATTTGCTTTACACGTTATCTGTATCTACTCTTGTACAAGTTTGGCTTTCTTCATAATTATTATCTCAAGTAGTGTAAACAAGTGTGGCATGCGCGTGCAAAGGGGTATAAGTCTAAAATTGACATTTTGAGATATCGCAGTTTTAAGGTTTTTATCCTCGTTTAATGCAATATTGTAATTCGAATTTCACAATCAAATTTTGACCGTTAAAAAATCGATTAGACTAATATCATTTTACACACATGTGCAGAATCATAAAATCAACCTAACTATGCACTTAACTCAATTTGTCCAAAAATCGACTTATACCCCTTTGCACGTGCAATCCGCATGTATACAAGGAGAAATATAGTTTTTTCATTCAATTGATACTTGGTTCAGGTAGTGTAACTGGATATTAACCATATCGATATTTTACAAAATCCAAAAAATGCACACAGTTTTTCGAGTTTCACGAAACACTAACGGAGGGAGAGGGGTTATGATATTTTGCATGTCAAGCCAAAATGTAATAAACTAGAAATTTTAGAAGCTTTGAAAATCAATGGATTAAGTCAATCATTCTTGCTATTAAATAGTTCATCTGACTTAAACAATTCACCTTTTTGAACATCTTCAATAAATAATTAAATCCCCCCCTCCTTTCGTAGTAATTACCTTCCCCCCTACTTTGACCTGCAGGAAGGAGTGCTTAATCTTTTTACCTCTATCTTATCAAATCACTTTCCATAAACTTCCCTTTTCAAAAATACCTGCGCCCAATACCCCAAATGATATTTAAACGGATTCTCTCTAAATTTTCTTTCTAGTTGATGCTAGTTCTAGTTTCCTGATGATGCCATAGTATGGTGAAAACGTTAGTGATATTTTATATTTACGGTATACATATTTTATTTGTGATAACTTAAAAATATTTTAGTTCTAAAAAGTGTGTGTGAATTTTTTGGGTTTTTTAAATTATTGATATGAATAGTTTTTTTTCAAGTAAAATACTTGAAATGAGCAAAATAAATTTTCTCGTAGTATTAAAAGATATAGCAATAGTTTAAACGATGATCAACAGATGGTACTACTAAATTACTATAAATTATCAAGTTTAAAAATGTTTAGTAGTTATATCATTAGAGCTTCGAAAATATTCAAAAATACTTTTAACATACTACTAAAATATATTTTATATGTGTGTAAGTATGTAAATAGTTTTGATTGGGATTAAAGTAATTGTGTAAATTTGCAATTGGGTACTGACAACAGAATAAAGTTATCTTCTGCCCACTTCGAACAAGTAGGTGTTTCTTGCATTAAAAATTGAAACTTGAATATCGATTATTTCTTATATTAATCGATATTTCAAGTTTATTTATAGTTAATTGATTTTAATGTTGTGAGCCTAGATAATGTGCTACTCGATAATTTTTTTAAGGCAACTACACCATTAAAAACTTGAAAATTATTTTTTCTAATTATGTTTCAAAAAGTGTCACTTTGTGACATTCAAAAGTGTGCGGGAAAGTACTACTTTTCCGCCCTACTGCGGAAAAGATAGAAAAAGTTCTAATCTACTTTATTTATAATATACATTCACGGTTACATTAGAACAATTATTGAAAGTGTTAACAGCGCCCGGATCAACTTTCGACGTGGACGCTCCAACATTAACATCACCGCCACCTAAAATTTAATTTAAAAAAACGTGGTAAAATAAAAAGTGGTCAAAAAAAACGTGGTCACTTACCTGTTCCCGTTGTAACTGCTACTATCTATGACCTATCTACCTACCTATTTCTATATCTTAATACATAAAATCCCAGCACTGCTGCTCCGGCTCCGGCTTCAGCGTGTCATTTTTTGGTGAAAAATGAAACAATCTGATTGGTCGACTTTTTTTACCAACCGAAAAATATATTAAACCACCGCTGGTACTCCCCTTGGGATGAGTTGCACATCAATCGAGTTTCCAACCAATCGGGTCTAGATGCCCGTCCATGGACGGGCTTTTTGCTAGTATATATACCTACTATCATGGTACTAGTATAATAGTACCATGCCTACTGTGTTTAATGGGCTACCAACCGTAAAATACAAAAATTTTATAGTATAAAATAAAATTCTAAAAATTACGTTATTGGTTCTTTTTGAAACATAATTAGAAAAAATATTGTACGATACTCGTGGAAAACTACCCTTTTCCTAACTTGTATCGAAAATATCTATTTCTTTACTAAGTTGTATAATATTTGAATATTTTTCTATATAGGTAAGAACAAACCGGGCAACAAAATGTTAGCAACATGTTGATATTGGTGTTGTTAACATGTAGTATTCCAGTAACAAGCAACTAGTTGATGGATACTCGTCAACATCGGTCGGAATGACATACACAAATTTGTTGCATGTTGCTTGTATCCATTGCTCAGTCTATATTTGTTTTTTGGTTTTCGTTTAGACGCGTAACACTGTTGAAAACATGTATGCGGATACATGTTGCTGTGTTCAACAAATATGTTGCCAACATCCATCAACATGTTGCCTTCATTTTGTTGCTCGGTTTGTTCTTACCTTAACAGATATTTTTTGATAATACATTATGTATTTTTGCAAGGGGTGTATTGCAACCAAAAATTATGTACACTGACTTCCAAACATCTAAATAATTCCATGCTACTATCAAATATTTATATTTTATGTACACCTGTTTCTAGTGGCGTTTCAACCCTTGTATTTTTGCCTTTGCAATGTATTTTATTTTAAATTTTGTGCATTTACTTTTGAAAAGTGTATGGTACATGTTTTGCTAATTCTAAAGGCTAGTGTCCACTTGAGACAGAAAGTCTCGAGACTCGTATATAAACCCGTTCTAATACTAGTCTCAGTATTAGTCTCAGAGACTTAGGTATTAGCATGGTTTATATAGGAGTCTCGAGACTTTTTGTTTCAAGTGGACACTAGGCTTAAAATACAGATATAGTTACTTTCCTACTAAAGACTGTCCCAGATGAAATCCGACCACTTTAGATTGTACATTAAATGAAAACGAATAAATATTTTTGGGAAAATTTTTTTTTATTATTTACCTATAATATATATCTATACAAAAAAAAATAAAAACCAAAATTTTTTATGAAGGGCTATAAAATTTTTTCACTTTTTGTTTTATACCCTTCATTAATACTTGAACATCATCAACGCTAAACGAATCGGCAGCTTTGTTATATTTTCTTCGGAAACTAACAATGTCCGTCGTTCCAATCCCTTTTGTTTTTTTTAATTTTTGTTTAATTTGCGCCCAATACTTTTCTATCGGGCGAAGTTCTGGGCAGTTAGGCGGGTTAGCGATCTTGGGCACAATATTGATTGAATTTTCTGTATAAAATTCAATACATCTTTTGCTGTAGTGACATGTCGCTAAATCTGGCCAAAACAAAGGGGGAGTGTCATGCAATTCCAGAAAGGGTAACAATCGCTTTTGAAGACATTCCTTCAGGTAAATTTCCGTATTTACCGAACCCGTTGTCACAAATGGTTTCGATTTTAAGCCGCAAGAACAAAGCGCTTGCCAAATCAGGTATTTTTTCGGAAATTTTGAAAGTTTTTGAGTTTTATTAGCTTCAGGTGCTTGTCCTCGACCCGCGGCAACATAAAACTCCTGTCCTGGTAGCTGTTTAAAATCTGCCTTACAATAGGTTTCATCATCCATAACTACACATGAAAATTTTGTTAAAAAATTGTCGTATAGCTTACGTGCTCTAGTTTTCGCTCTTAATTGTTGTTCTTCCGATCGATTAGCAACTTTCTGTACTTTAAAACTTCTTAAACCACCTCGGGTTTTCATTCGCTGCACAGTTGATTTTGAAGTACCCACTTGATCAGCCATATCTCTTACCGATAAGTTGGGTTTGCGTTTGTATCGCCTTATCACTTCTTTTTGTAAATTTTCATCTACTGCACCACGTTTTTTTCCCGTACCACGTTTTCGTTCTACACTTGGCACTTGCTTAAATTTAGCTAACACATTTTGGATGGTCGTTTTAGCAATTTTTAACGATTTCGCTAATTGTCTTTGTGACATTCCCGGATTTTTTAAGTAACTGTTTATAATTAATTTTCTCTTTCGCTCTTGTTCACTCTCCATAACTAACAATGTTTACCTAACGAATGCAACAAAAATACTATGTTGTTTAGAAACGTATTGCGAATACAATGGTATATAATTTCTAAGGGATGTCATAAAAATTCTACCTGAAAATTACAACTAACAGTGGTCGGATTTCATCTGGGACAGTCTTTATATACTAAAGTACTAGTAGTATCGCGACTTTCTAAACCATTTTATTGTAAAAATCGAGCTTAGTATTTAGCTTTGACTTCTATAACATCAAAAATCGCCTAGTGTGAACGTAAAAATATTTTTCTAATATGACATAGACCGGGAGCCAGCAAGAAAAACGACGTATGATTAGCGAAAAGCTAAAACTTTTTGAGAAGTTAGCCAGTGTTATAAAGAACAGGGAAGTGCAAGTATGGCAGCCCATAGGTGTAGCATTTGCGCTGCGTAAAATTTTGAATGTGTCAAAATAAACTTGTTTTATATTATATATTCTATAGCCAGAGTATGATGGAGTTGGATGCCATACCGATGCGGCGTGTCCAACTGTCCGCCATACTGAATTAAACGTGTCGTGTTTTTATGTTCTCTTGAAATACCAGCGAAAAGCTAATTTTTCTCCCTAATGATAGAGAAAAATGTGTCATCACCGATTATGACCATGCCATACTGTTCCGGTGTCGCTAAGTACCCGCCATACTGATTCAAAGATGTAGACGCAATGCCATACAGATAGGAAGTATTAAATTGGCCGCCATGATGAAAAAACTATTTTTTTTCAAAATATTCATAAAATCATTGGTAAGTGTTGGAAAATAAAAATGATTTAACGTTTTATTACAAATTAGGACACATACAATTTATTAAAGGAAATGAAATACAGTTAATTTAGGTAGTATGTTTTGCATGATTCATCCTCATGCAACTTGCAAGTGCACCTACATAAAAATTCGAAAATCAAAAACTATTGGCTATTTTAAAATAGTAATAATAATAGTTAAATTCAAATATTATTATTTAAAAATATGAAAATTAAAAATCGAAATCTATTACCTAATTTTAGTTGACGTGTTAAACAATAATTATAAAATTTAAATTTAAATATTACGACTGTGTTCAGTTGTCAGCGGGTTCAGTTGTGCATGTGTTCACTTGTCGTGGGTTCACTTGTCATGTGGTCACCAGTCCGACCACCGGTACGATTATATTAGTAATAATCTTAGGTAGAAATTGACTAGAAATTGACTCTTGCTAGTTTCTACCAAAGCAAGGCAACTACCTAAGCAAATCTCTATCTGAATGCAGCTTTAGAGACACGCTATCGGTATGGCATATATTTATTCGTATTCCAGACATTAAATATGTCTAAAAAATATGAGTATGGCACTTTCGCCTGTTATACATCAGACTTGTGAAAATTTTACAACTTCAAAAATTAATTTCTCACGTTCGAGACATCCAATCGGTATGGCACATACAGACTTGTCTTCTAGACATTAAAATCAATCGATACATGTTTTTTCCAGGTGTCCATGATACATGGACTAGTGAAAAATTCGACATCATTGAATCAGTATGGCGGGTACTTAGCGACACCGGAACAGTATAGCATGGTCATAATCGGTGATGACACATTTTTCTCTATCATTAGGCAAAAAATTAGCTTTTCGCTAGTATTTCAAGAGAACATAAAAAACACGACACGTTTAATTCAGTATGGCGGACAGTTGGACACGCCGCATCGGTATGGCATTCAACTCCCTCATACTCTGGCTATTGAATATATAATATAAAACAAGTTTATTTTGACACATTCAAAATTTTACGCAGCGCAAATGCTACACCTATGGGCTGCCATACTTGCACTTCCCTGTTCTTTATAACACTGGCTAACTTCTCAAAAAGTTTTAGCTTTTCGCTAATCATACGTCGTTTTTCTTGCTGGCTCCCGGTCTAACAAGTAATACGATAAGTCACATGAGAAATTGCATAGTGTGAAGCCGCTTTAAGTTATTTTATTAAAAAGTATCAAAAAACTACTGCATCATTTTAAAATAATCGCTTTAGAATCAAACTACTCATTAATGAGCTACCATGCCAAAGACTCCCCTTGCTTTTATGTTGAGGATTAAGATTGAAAATGGTGAATTACTTATTTTGCAGTATTACCATTGGCATAACTACTTGTCAGCATAAATGTCATCAGCTTATTTGCTGTAGATGTAATTACACGAATCAAAATATTAAAAATTGTGAAATTCGTCAAAATTCAATTTTATTTTTGCAATTCTTCAAGAACTTAAAAATGCTCATTATAGAAAATAAGTTAAAAAATGTCTCACTCAACATATTAAACTTTTATAGCAAAGATGCATGTTTTTAATGCAGAAGCTAAGCATGTGGTTTTTGCATAATGTACAATCTTTCAAATAAGTTTGTTTTGAGTACTTTTTGTAAATTAAGATAATCAATTTACTTGTTGCAATAGATTTTTGAATCATTGAAAAATGAATTTTATGATGTTTGTTGAGAAATGTTGTGAAAGTTGAAAAAACTTTTTGAAATTAAATTTTATGCTAGTTTTTTAGGTAGAATATAGAAGCATGTGTGTCATCTGCCCAGTTTAATATTATAATCAAAAAGTCAAAATCCAAAATGGTGATTACTTAAATTTATAAAGTGTAAAAATTCTACTATTTTACATTAACTATATTTTAAGTAATTGCAGTTAAAATAACGTTTTGTAATCATTTTAATGTTATTAATTTTTAGATATTAAACCGGATAACATTTTGGTAAATGAAAGTAAATTGGTATTAAAACTTTGTGATTTTGGTTCTGCATCTTATATATCGGATAATGAAATTACGCCTTATTTGGTGTCACGATTCTATCGTGCACCAGAAATTATATTAGGTATTTCTTATGATTTTGCAATCGATATGTGGTCTGCAGCATGCACAATATATGAGCTCTACACCGGAAGAATATTATTTTCTGGAAAATCCAATAATCAAATGTTGAAGTTTTTTATGGATGTAAAGGGCAAATTTCCTAATAAAGTTATCCGTAAAGGAGCATTTAAAGATCAGCATTTTGATTCCAATTGCAATTTTTTATATCATGAAATCGATAAAGTCACCGAGAGAGTAAGTATTTAACTAACCAACATTATGTTGACAACTTCATTTTACTAATTGTATTTTTTTATTTTAGGAAAAAGTGGTTGTTATGTCTGTTGTGAAACCGATCCGAGATTTGCAATCCGAATTAGTAGCAGGTCAAGCTTTGCCAGCTGATCAATTACGTAAAGTTACTCAATTGAAAGATTTCCTGGAAAAAGCTTTATGCATAGATCCTGCGAAACGCATCAGCTTGAACAATTCCTTGACACATCCATTTATTCAGGATAGAATATGAGTTTTGGTGGTTTAGAGGTAAAATGATCAAGACAATGAAGAGGGTCATTTATGATTTGATATATAAAATTTTATAACTACAAAATTAATTATACCACATTTTGTTATTTATAAGGTTATTAAAGCATGTAATTGGTATTTAGTAAAAGCGTTTGAATGTTTGACAACTAAATAATAAATTCTCTAATAAAAACACTGAGTGTTTACTAGTGTGTCAAATACAAAAATAAATATTGTATTTTACATGCACTTCTTTTTATTTAATTTTGTTTAAATATTTTACATTTTATTGTACCATAACTTTTTGTTGCAGAAAGCGGTTTGGTGTGATTTGCCAATGGGTATCTCAGTGAGTCTCATTAAACAAGGTATTACTAATGTGGGATTTTTCTAAACCATTGATTTCAAGTTTGCATACTCCGGAAGAAGGTATATTTAGCCTCTATGTTAGTATAATACATTTTATTTTGCAAGTAATGTGTTTATAAATCTTTTCCTAATTTCAGAGCATTATTGATTACTTGAATTTTGTTTTGCATGCCAATTATGGTAATATTTGAATGTTTTTAAATTTTGTTTATGTATTATTATGCTCAACTCTTTGTAAATTATGTCTTACATACACCCCAGTTTTGCTAATTAGATTTGATTTCATTTTAAAAATGTGAGCTCACATGGAGTGCTTGTATTTTAAATGTCGATGTCACTTATTTTACGCCCAGATTCATAGACGATGCCTTACTTATACTTAGAACGCCCCTTTTAAAATTGATCCTTATCAACCGAGTAAATAAGGTTGCAATAAAAACAAATGCAGTCCGATTTGCCTTACTTAGCACTTAATACTTGTCTATGAATCCGGCCGTAAATGCAGTGAATAAAGCTATGAATTTGTATTTTTTACGCTTCCAAGTATGAACTGACTTTGTCTAATGATCTGTATTCATATGATTTACGCTTGAATATGTGAATGGACATCTATAGACTTGCATGCTTTATAATTTATGTACACAAATAATTCTTCAAGATAAATAATTATTACAATAAATAAAATATTTACACTTCTTTTATTTAGTAATACATATATTTTATTTATTATGATTATTATCCTCTTGAATTATAGTAATTATTCTGTAATGTTATTTGCATGCAATCATACAAATTTTGTTTTTATTTTTAAGAAGTAAAATTTAAATTTTAAATATAATTTAGTTTTTTTTTTGAGTTCATTATTGCAAAGACGAATTATCCACAATAGATATTTATTGAAAATAATCATTTAAGTAGAGTATGCAGTCTTCAATCCAACTTTGAAATGCCTCTTTTTCACTGTTGCTTCGAGAGTTTACAGAATGTACTGGCTGTTGCAGTTTGAGTGTGTTTTTCTCTAAAAATGGGAAAATAGCTGATGGTGTTTTTTTAAAAAAAGAAGTTTTTCTTTTTATTGAACTAACATCGTTGTGCCTGTAGTTTGGTTGATTATTGGAGTTTTTCTTTTGGTCATGGATTTTATTTTTAAAGGTTTGGTGGGAAAAACATGAATACAAATTTATAGCTTTATTTAAATAATTTTTTTTAATTCTGCTAAAGCCAGGTATTTCTACTAGAATTATTATTTCACAAGTTATTTCAATTTTCTAATTTCTGTAATAAATATCAAAATTTGTTTATTTTTGTTATAAAATTTTAATAGTTTGCTCCATTTGCTTAAGTTACGTGTTTAGATATACTAACTTTGAGGCTAAATAACTTTCACTATCAAATTTTTCTAATTATCAATTAATGAGATACTAACTGGTTTTTGTTATTTTTATATTTAGATGTCTACTGCAGTACAACAAAGATATGGTGGTATGATACCAATTTATCCTTCAAATCGGATTGGAGAAGTAACAAATTAATTAGTTTATATATATATTTGTCAGAAATCTTACTCTTATTTTTGATTTTAGGAGAAAATAAGTTTTGGAAAAATACTTGACTTCCCACTTATTGAATAAGTGAATGAAGATACATTTTCAGTAAAGCACATGCAAGTATTCTCCAGTTAAGATTTATAATGAAATTATTGGATTTTTAGGTGAAGAAATTAAAAACTAAATATTATTTAGGTACTTTTATTATAAAATAATACTACTTATTTCTCAAAATATTGAGTTTTGTTACAATCAGTCTATAAGTAAGGGTAACACAATATTATAATATAATCAGTCTAACAATTGGGTAATCAACTATGCTAAAAACTTTAAACAATTTATAAATCGGCATTTATTTGATAAATTATTAATTTTTGATCTATTCTTCCCTTACTCACGAACATTTTAAAAATACAATCAATTATGTTGAATAAAATTACTACAATGAAGGTAAACAGTTACAAAATTTTCATATAAAAATCTTAAGATATAAAATAATTGCTGGAGATTCTACAATTAACTCGAATTTAATCTCTTGGCAATGGATAATATTGCACTAATTTTTGAGTAATCTGATCAGCCATGGCTTGTGAACTGGCACAAAGAACTCGGCGTGACATTCGATCAACTGGAGCACCTGTTGGGTCGACAACTACACCACCAGCTTCCTTTACTATGATTTCACCAGCCGCTATATCCCAAATATGAATTCCAAATTCAAAATAAGCATCGGCTCCACCCAATGCCACCATTGCCATATTTAAAGCGGCCGATCCTAATGATCTGATCCTGTAATAATTTTCAAATAAAAATCTTTTGTAAGAAATGTGATTTTATTATTCATAATTTATGAAACCCTGGAAGTAATGTGTTAATTGGATTAAAATAAAATTTATATTTTCAAGGTTTTATGTAAATTAAATAAGGGTTGGTATCGATTAAGCAGTGTTAGAATAATTAAAACTTAAAATAAAGAAATTAAAATGCAGTGTGAAAGTCTGGAGTAAATAAGGCCTTTCAGTCTGCTGAAAAATTGCATTATTAATCAAGTATTTTAAACATCTATATAAAATATTAACTTGCAAAAATTTTATTGCCGACTTAATTTAATTTTTAAATTCTAATTTGGTATTAAAAAAACAATTGAGTTTTTTGTATTTGTTTAAGATTTTGATGTAGCTAGAAACCTTATTTTAAAACTTTTTCTAAATAGTGAAGGTCAAATTTCTTACCCATGAATAAGTGGTATCAATGTATGTTGATTAGTGGTTAAAGCTTTGTATCTCTCAGGATCACGACTAGTTCCATTTTCCAACATAATAATGGCTTGCGAAAGATCTGTATGGCCAGAAGTTTTAATTCGTTTTCCATTATAAAATGCACCTTCCCCCTTCTTGGCCGTAAATAATTGTTCCAAAATTGGATTATAGATGATACCCATATGGGGAGTGCCATTAATAAATAATCCAATCGAAATGCAACAGTGTGGAAAAGCATGAAAGAAATTTAATGTTCCATCAACTGGATCGATGATCCATGTCGGATCATCAGTTAACTCCATTCTTTTACTACCAGGGGAAGATTCTTCACCAATAAACTTATGGTCAGGAAATTGTTCCTTTAAGCCTTTAATGAGCAATTCTTCTACTTGTTTATCAGTTTCAGTAACTAAATCAATATCGCAAGATTTTTCTTCTGCAATTTTGGTTTCAAAAAATCTTGCCCTAATTAGCTATTAAAAAAAAATTTAATAAAATCGGTAATTTTAACAAAAACATTGCTTACCTCTCCCCCTTTTTTTGTTAGTTCCAAAGCTGCATTAAAATAAGTTTCGGTTTCTGTCGCCATGTTTTTACCACTATAAAATCTACCGGTAGTGAGAACTTTACAACAGACTTCCCTTTCACGCAAACGTAAGAGACCTACGAGACCCTTACATAAAATCAAACCACGCCGGTTCATACGTATGGAGGGGTGTGTTCGGAGGTAACCTTGAAAACGATAAAATACTCGTTTACTATGTTATCGAAAAATATTATAACATCGTTAGAAAAATTTAATTCAAGAACGGAAAAAAATTAGAACAATAAGTTTATATTGTGTTATTAATAATATCAAATCTATTGCTATCAACATGTAAATTCAATAATAAATTTTAACATACCAGTAATAATAAATTATTATATAAGAAGAGCCATAGGCGTACAAGTCGAGTATGATTTGGTATTAATTCAGTAGCGTCACGCAGTGGAATAAAATGCTATAAAAAGATGGACATTCTAAATTTTATATTGTAGGACTATACTACTGTTAGTTATACTCATCAATTTTAAAATAAATTCAGTAAAACATTTTAGAAGGGTTCTTATTGAATATCTTCGGACAAATAAATTTTAATTTTTTAAATTATATTATATACCTTTTTAAATACTTTGGATTAAAACGTATATTTTTGGGGTCTTTTAACACGACGAATTTTGGAATTATAAATTTAATATACAGAATAATAATTCAAAAATTTGTTGTTAGAAGACCCCAAAAATACACGTTTAAATTCCAAGTATTGTAAAAGTACTATACGGCATGGAACTGGCTATGCTATCGTGTGAGGTACCCAGATCAAGCTAGCGCCGCCACTTTTGCAAAACCTAAAAAGAATTATATGGGAATTTGTGGCTAATTAGTTGCCGCAATCGCGAATTTATCGTTCTTACCGCTCGGGAATTACAGCCGTTTAAGAGGTGGCGGCGCTAGCTTGACATCAAGCCAGCACTGATACCACCACTAAAAACAAAAAATTCAAGCCTAGGCTTCGAGGCTATGTTCGGTGACATAGAATATTTTAGCATTTGATACTTGGTAATAATACGAATGTACTCATCATAATATAGATTTTAGTATCCCGTAAGAGCCCGTGTTACTTTAAAAATGGTAATCGGTTTGCGCCCATAGACCACCGAAATTAGTATTATTAATTGTTACGTTGCTATAGAGATGCTCGCCATACATGATTTCCGTGGCAAAGTGAGGGTAGGGGTCTTACCAACCTGTTATAAAACAATGAGTGAAAATGATCATAAGTTTATGGCTGAGGATAGTGGGAAAGTAAAGATTTCAGTAAAATAATCCGACGCTCACCGGTTGTCAGTCGTCTACAAAGTGGCGTTCACCCGCTGTAATCCTTGAAACATATAAAAAAATACAAAAATATCGAATAATATCGGTGTCGAAAAATAAAATTAAGTGTAAATAATTAATGTTTGTATACAGATAAGATACATTTTAAAAACAACGAATGAGACAAATTAAGTTAGGGCGACGTATTGACACACTGCCTGTACAGCTTCCCTTGATAGCCATCTAATTAATTTTTGGCATTTTTTTCATAAACTTTTCGAAATTGTTTTGAATTATCGAACAGCAGTCGTTCGGTGAACTTGAAAAATGACAGCCAGGGCCCTCGAAGATATCTCCAACTATTTTGAATTGACAATTTTTTATTGCCCGAGTCTCCGAGATAGCGCAAAAGGAATTCGAACACTTTTCTATTGACTCCTGCAACACTAAAGATTTCTTCAATCTTTATCATTAATTATCAAACTGTAACCATGAAATCCCAATACGCATTATGTTCTGTTCATAAATGAACACTTAAAAATAACAATAATCGATTGATACGTGGTTTAAGTAGTGTAACTCGATATTAACTATATCACTATTTTAGAAAACCCAAAAAATGCACACACACTTTTCAGAACTAAAATGTTTTTAAGTTATCACAAATAAAATACACTGTAAGTATACAATATCGCAAGCGTTTTCACCATACTATGGCATCATCAGGCGATGTATTAGAAAGAAAATTTAGAGAGAATCCGTTTAAATAATGTTCGGGGTGGTGGGAGTGGGTAATTTTTGAAAGGGAAGGGTTTTTTAAAAAGAAAGGGATGTAAGTAAATGTTCTAATAGGTTAGATAAAAGGGGGGGGGATAATTTAAAAAATTACTTTTTAAATATGTTTAATAGAGGCGAGTTGTTTAAATCAGATTGACTATTTAATAATAATCTAGGTAACGGCAGGGATGGCTGATGCTTGGATTCCCAGTCTTGGCCCACGCCTGGCACGCCAATGATTGGCCGAGGCTGGGTTACCCAGACTTGGCCCAAGGCTAGGTAACGGCAGGGATGACTGAGACTTGGTTCCCCAGTCTTGGCCCAAGCCTGGCACGCCAATAAATGGCCGAGGCTGGGTTACCCAGTCTTGGGCCAATCTTGGGACGCCGAAGTTTGGCGTCCCAATCTTGGCCCCGTTGTTCAACTCTGAAGGCTCTTGTATGGGTATTTCATATTAATATTGCATTTGAATATATGGAAATGTATTCAACACTTTTTTAACGATTTGACCACTTCGAGCGCTAGTAGTACTTTTTTATTCGACTCCACCCCCTTGCTCCAAGTCTATACAGTTGTACAAAAAAGTCCACATACATTGTAAAAATGAACTATTTTTTTTAGCTTTTTACTAATAAGCAATTAAATTGTAATAATTGAATTTAGTCATAAGGAAGAAAAATAAAGACTAAAATTAGCAATTTTATAATAAATAATATAAGAAATGCAAAAATGAAAAATTGTATGTCAAGAAAGCAGAGCTGGGAAAGTTACTTTTGAAAAGTAACTAGTTACAAGTTACAAGTTACTTTTACTTGATTAATATACCTTTAGTTACTTAAAAAGACAGTTACTTTTGAAGTAAGTAACTTATGCCCGTTTTCACCAACAATTCCTAACGTTAAGAATTCCCTAACTTTGAGATAAGAAACTCTTATGTCAAATTTGGTTTTCACCAAGCGCTAAAAGTTCCTAAAGAGCATTAACAAATCCCTAACCTTAGGTATCCGATTTACCGACCCCTAACGTGTTAGGGATTCCTTAGCGGTTGTATTACAGGTATAAATTAGTGTTTATTCTTATTTTTCTCTCGCCATTGCTATTGTTAGATTTTTGGATTGTTTAGAGAGATTTGAAAATGAAAATTTTAATGTGGAATTTGTCGTAAGAATTAAAATTAAGGTTTTAAAATTAATAGTAGGATCTCTAGAGTTTATTAATGATAAATAAATATATTATTCATAAATGTGCATATTATTTATGACAATTATTTTGTGTATTATTATTTTAGAAATCAATCAGTATCGCCCATAAATCAATTATTACTGGCATTACGATTTTATGCTACCGGAATAAATATGTGGTTTTCCAAATGTGTTAGCAACAATTGGTTGTACACACATTAAATTGCAATCTCCAGGTAACTACTACTTATATTCATTTTGATACAAAATGTTTGTTTGACTGAAGCAAATTTAGGTGATCCAAACAAAATATTCTGTTATATATACGCAACTAAAGTATTTGTTAACCCTAATAAAAATTTTGTTTGAGGTATTTTATTTGCCTAAAAGAAAATATTTATTTAATTTGATTTTATTTTGATTTAAAATAAATGCTTTATTTGAAGTAATAAACAATTATTAAATTTAAACAGAACAAATTTAAACAATTTGTTTAATCTAAACAAATTTTGAAAATAATATTTTGTTGAAATAACAAATTCAGTTTGTTTGATAGAAATAATTTTGTTTAAATCGAAACAAAATTTCTTTCTATTGAATAAAATTATTCAAACAAAATTATTTATTAAATTCAAACAAAACGTTTTTACTGTGTATGAATTCAAATATGACATTTACAACCCGTATTAGTTCATTTGTCCGCTGTAAAGAATACCTAGCAAGGGAGCTGGTCGTTAAGAAATTCTTATGTTGGTGAAATGCAAATTTTCCTAAGTATTATTTTAGGGAATACCTAGCGTAAAGAATTCTTTGCTAGGGAATTCTTAAATAAATGTTGGTGAAAACGGGCATGAGTTCCAGTTAGTTTAAGTAACTTATGCCCGTTTTCACCAACAATTCCTAACGTTAAGAATTCCCTAACTTTGAGATAAGAAACTCTTATGTCAAATTTGGTTTTCACCAAGCGCTAAAAGTTCCTAAAGAGCATTAAGAAATCCCTAACCTTAGGTATCCGATTTACCGACCCCTAACGTGTTAGGGATTCCTTAGCGGTTGTATTACAGGTATAAATTAGTGTTTATTCTTATTTTTCTCTCGCCATGGCTATTGTTAGATTTTGGATAGTTTAGTGAGATTTGAAAATGAAAAAAAAAATTGAATGTGGAATTTGTCGTAAGATTTCGGTTAAGAAAACAAACTGTTTCGCAGGTTTTAAAATTAATAGTAGGATCTCTAGAGTTTATTAATGATAAATAAATATATTATACATAAATGTGCATATTATTTATGACAATTATTTTGGGTATTATTATTTTAGAAATCAATCAGTATCGCCCATAAATCAATTATTACTGGCATTAAGGTTTTATGCTACCAGAATAAATATGTGGTTTTCCAAATGTGTTAGCAACAATTGGTTGTACACACATTAAATTGCAATCTCCAGGTAACTACTTATATACATTTTGATACAAGAACATAACACTTGTAATTTTTAATACAATACACAACCGAAACGCCAGAATTAGACATAAACCTACACAGTTAAAAATGTTTGTTTGACTGAAGCAAATTTAGTTGATCCAAACAAAATATTCTGTTATATATATTACGCAACTAAAGTATTTGTTAACCCTAATAAAAATTTTGTTTGAGGTTTTTTTAGTTGCCTAAAAGAAAAATTTTATTTAATTTGATTTAAAATAAATGTTTTATTTGAAGTAATAAACAATTATTAAATTTAAACAGAACAAATTTAAACAATTTGTTTAATCTAAACAAATATAAAAAAAAATATTTTTTTGAAATAACAAATTCAGTTGTTTGATAGAAATAATTTTGTTTAAATCGAAACAAAATTTCTTTCTATTGAATAAAATTATTCAAACAAAATTATTTATTAAATTCAAACAAAACGTTTTTACTGTGTATAAATTCAAATATGACATTTACAACCCGTATTAGTTCATTTGTCCGCTGTAAAGAATACCTAGCAAGGGAGCTGCTCGTTAAGAAATTCTTATGTTGGTGAAATGCAAATTTTCCTAAGTATTATTTTAGGGAATACCTAGCGTAAAGAATTCTTTGCTAGGGAATTCTTAAATAAATGTTGGTGAAAACGGGCATTAGTTACTTGAAACAAGTTACTTATATGTAGTTACATTACATTACCCAAACTCTTTTACAATTTTTAATAGTACAACTACAAATAATACAATTAACTATTTTTGATTAAATACGGTAACAGTATAGTGTAAAAAATATTACAATTTATTGGCTTTCAACAAAACTAAGTTTTCAAAATTCTTGTCTGAACGCATGCCGCCTAGGCGAATTGATGAACGTTGCCCCTTCCTTTCCTTTTAAATATAATTAAACCTTGGAAATCTTAATGTAAATTTACAATTTATTTAAGTTACTGTAAAAGTAACTTAGTTATTTTTAAAATAACGTAATTAATAGAAAGTAACTTAGTTCCAAAAAACAACTAAGTTACTTATAAAAATAACTTAGTTACAGTTACATTAAAAAAATAACTGTAAATCAGTTACAGTTACTTGCAATATTAAAGTAACTAAGTTATAGTAACTAAGTTCCTAGAAGTAACTAAGTTACTGAAAGTAACTTTTCTGCTCAGTTACTTCCCAGCTCTGCAAGAAAGTCTACATAAACTTTAGTAAACGCTTTTTTTATTAATAAACTAGCTGACCCGGCGAACTTCGTATCGCCTCAGAACTTGAACCATATAAATTATTTGTAAAATTCTAGAACATCGTACCGCCTCAGAATTAATATACCAAGTGACTCGGCGAACGTTCTGCCATATAAATTATATGTAGACGATGACGATATTTTTCGTCAGTCCATCGAAAACATGCATACATGCAAGAACATGCCACGTTTAATTGTCCGTGTAAAAAACACGGTGTTGTCAAATCTATGCCGCAAACAGACATCGTTTGGCTTTGCGACTTATTTATTGTCATTGCGAATTCCAACCTAATCGGAAATTAAACGCGTTTGATTGGCACGTCTGTGCGAATCAGTGGAATTCGTGGTAGCAAAACATTTTCGGCTCGAGATTTGCCATTCAAAAATGGTGGTTTCTATAAAGTTTATCATTAATCTTTTAATTACCAATCGGGTGCCATTGCACAGCCGTGCGGGGTTCAAATTCCGAAGTAAAATAACCGGAGATCCAACTTTTAGTCGTAGAAAGTGTGGTGGCACGCCTGACAATTTCAGTGAGTTCAGAAACTCTGTTGGATAATTTACAGCTTCGTTGCGACCAATGAAAGCATTTTGCGAATCAATGATTGTGCAGATGTTAGTGGGTAATTTTATGCATGCAGTATTTTCATAAACAGCAACTTTACCATCGCCGATATGTAATAATTGCTTTGAGAATGTGCCAGCGGATGGTTCTTGTAGCATTTGCACTCGCATGTTAGTTTTTAAGTGGATTTTTTCTACATGACGCCACAGTGGCGATGATTTAAAGCAAGCGTTGATCTCACCAGTGTACGTTGAACGTGGAATGACGGGAAGTGTTTGTCTAAAATTACCGGAAAGGAGTAAAAGAGTGCCGCCGAATAATTTGTCGTTATTTTTTATATCTTTTAGTGTTCCGTTCAGTGCCTCAAGAGAATGTTTGTGTGCCATCGTACATTCATCATTGTACATTCACCATGGTACACTATCATTCAGATGGTAATTTTGGATTGTTTGAGCATTGTGGTCATGGACGATTGTTTTTTATGCAGCACACTGCGTCTGGATTATTTTTAATATTCAGTGGCAGCTTAAATGCTGAATGAGCAGTTCTGCCTCCATGCAATAAGGTTGCTGCAATGCCAGATTTTATTTTTTGATTCCACGTGAAATACCTTGGTACTTCGGAATAGAGTAATTCAAAAAGCTCGGTGAGTTTTTAGTTTACTAAAAATTTCGCCTTGAATGGAAAAATCTTAGTTTTCCTAACTTTTAACGAAAATATCTATTTCGTGCTTGATGGAATTCAGATCTCACCTGGAAATCTTCATATTGTGCAACTAACGAAGCGCTTTTTAGCGCATCATCAATATAATGTTCTGAAAATCTTTCATTTTCTCTGAAATTTAATTTTTAAATTAAACTCAATTCAAAATCAAATATGATAAAAAGAAATAAGTCTCTCTGTTTAGAATTGCAATATGTTTTTACTTATTTATTTATGTTATTTAAAATTGCCGCTAATTTTTATTTTGTATCCTGAATATTTGTATGACCCTGTAAATGTTTGTTCATCCCATGGTGTAAAGAGAGTATGGTGTGCTACCGCGCACCGAGTAAGTGAGAAAAGTCATTCTCTCTCCCACCGCTGACGTCACTTTAGGAACATACTTCGGAACGAATGTATGTTGCCAATGTAAAATGGCAAGTTTTGAAGACATTTTTTATTATATAAAAATTGCTTTTACAGCAATAATTATTAAACATTTTTTGTTGCAAATTTCTTTGCCTTCAATTTTGTTTATATACATTTTTCTATTTTGTGGCACCGTTTCGGACTTACAGCGACTTATACATAAATCTGTAAAATACAAAAAATGTTTTGTATAAGTCGCTGTAAGTCCAAATCGGTGCGACAAAATAGAAAAATGTATAGATTTAAAATTGAAGGTAATGAAATTTACAACAATAAATGTCAAATAATTATTGCTGTAAAAGCAATTTTTATATGATAAAAACTGTCTTCAAAACATGCAATTGACATTCTTAACATAAGAGCGTCCGAATATTTTTTTTATAATACACTGACATTTCCTTCTTTAACCAGTGGTCGAAGTGAGGGGGTATACAGGGGTATGGCATACCACCACTTTTTTTAAATTGCAGAAACGTACCCTAACTTATTTAGCATTATTTAGCATAAAAGTACCTATTCGGTTTCAATAAATTCTTATTATTATTAAATTTAATACCCATACCTCCGGTAATTATTTTCCACTTCGACCACTGTCTTTAACCTACATTTACAATTTTCAAAATTAATATCTTTTATTTAATTTAAGTTGTATAATATGTTTTACATCGGACCAAACAATGAATAATTCCATATGAATTTCATTGTAGTTCCTATAGTGGTGTTCCTAAGGTGACGTGTTGCGCAAAGCGGTGATAAATTGGTTTCCTACGTAGCACACCATACTCTCCTTACACCATGGTTCATCCCTTGAATTTATACGCGCATGTCGATCTCTACCGCCTTAAACGACAGTACATCACTAATGGCCTACGCAACTGCACGCTTATTCAGTTCTAGGTTAAAGGGTTGCTCATTAAGCCGCAATCAAGCTTAATTAACCAATTACCGTTTTATCGATTACCGTTACAATAAACTACCATCAAAGTGAATTGTGTTTCGTTTTTTCTTTACCTTTTGCTACCTACAGCAGTTCAAATAGTCAAGCCAGACGTCTTCGACTACACAACAAGAGAAGATTGATTCGAGGGCAGGAGCATTCCGAACCTTCAATCAAGCCATCTCAACCATTTTGGTCCTTCGATACCGAATTCAAGCTGACACGACTTGGAAATACAACATTTTACAGCTACCGCAAGATCGTCATCCAAAAGACATCTCGCCACACCTCGCAACAGGTATTTATTCGCAAAATCGATCTAGTAAAATCTTGACTACCAAGTGGGTCCATTTGAAACGAGATTTTGCAATATTTATCGTGTTCGCGCCAATTTCCGGAAGGACGCTCCCAGCAGCCATTTTTAGCCTCTAACGCAGGCACCAGTACCGTTACAACAGCGTCCATTTTAGATGCAACTAGCCTCCACCGAAGGCACCTACTACAAGTCGGTAAATATCCTAATTTACCTTCCATTACAGATTTCTATTTGTGTATATCAAAGTACGAAATTCCACCGATCTTATTTATTCCGACGATTTTTAATCAATATTTTACAAATCAAATTTTCTGTGTTTACATTTACAATTTAAAACTTATCGCAAATTATTATCGTTTTTTCGCTATTAATCAATTTTTAGAATTTATTTAACGATCATGGATCAATTAAAGAAAACAAGAGCTCAACTCAAAGGGGCTTTAACACGATTTGAAAATTATATTAAAAACAATCTAGTTTATTTCGAAACTAAAGATGTTCAAGTCAAACAAATCGAATCTTTGAAATCGAGACTTGAAGCAATCTTACCGCGGTTACAACAATTTGAAAACATACATTATCAAATTATCGCTGACCTCGACCTAAATGACAGTTCGGAAGAAATCCATTTAGAAGAATTTGAAAACAGCTATCACGATCAAATAGGTATAGCTAAAGAATTAATAAAAGAATATTCTCGTAACTGCACTTCCAGTTTGAGCCGAAATTCAATTCACGGTTCAAACAATTCAATTAATTCAAACCTAAGCAACGGAAATAATGCACAAAACCCCTCTATTCATGAAAGTATATTAACTGTGCCGAATGCAGCATTTTTCAATCAAAATGCACAACTTAAAAATTCTATTATAAGCTTACCGAAAATAAATTTGCCTAAATTTAACGGAGATGCTCAGTCTTGGCTAGATTTCAAAAATATATTCATCAGTTTAATTGGTGACAATTTACAAATTTCAAACATTCAAAAGCTCCATTACTTGAAAGCGAGTTTAACTGGCGCAGCCACTGACGTAATCAGTAGTTTAAGTTTTACTACCGAAAATTATAATATAGCATGGGAAACCTTGATCGCACGATTTGATCAGCCAAAGGTCATCATCAAAAATCATTTTAACGCCATTATCGATATCGAATTACAGCCGAAAGAGTCATGCAGCGCACTCAGAAAAATTAACGATACCCTAACAAAACATGTCTCGTCCCTTAAGGCGCAGGCCACATTCGAACAGCTTTTCGAAGCTATAATTGCATATCTTGTTTCAAACAAATTACATTTTGCTACCGCTAAGGAGTGGGAAATCCACCGTAACAAAAGTACCGAATTGTTACCCACCCTAAAAGAATTTAAAGAGTTTTTAACTAATCATGCTAATCTTTTAGAAAATATCGAGAAAAGGCAGGTGAAGCCTACCCACGAAAAACCCAAATTTTATTCTAAATCATTTATCGCGACCAGTCCCTCTTGTGCACTTTGCAAAGGAGAACACTCAATCAGCAGGTGTGAAACATTTTCCGATTTAACACCAGATCAAAGATCAGAAAAGGTCAAAGAATTAAAAATTTGTTTTAATTGCTTGTCTCGAAACCATTTTCAGCCGCAGTGTTTATCGAAATTTACTTGCCGATTCTGCAATTCAAAACACCACTCCCTGCTGCACAAGTCAGCTCGTAGATTTGAAAACTCACCTGAACAAGTCACCTCTCTTCCTATCGTTGACCCAGAATCAATTACCGAGCCAACCCAAGTTGTATCTGCATTCTGCTCCACAACTACGCAAGTTTTGTTGCCAACAGCTACCGCAAAACTACAAGATGCAATGGGAAACTACCATACCGTACGATTGTTATTAGATTCGGGTTCGCAGTCAAACTTTATTAAGTCCAATATTTGCAATCGACTGAATTTAAACACCACCAATGCTAACGTTTTAGTGTCAGGGTTAAACAGCACCAACACACAAATAAGGTCTAAATGCGACATAGAGTTACACGCAAATTGCTCTAATTTTAAAATTAAATTATCGTGCCTCGTATTAGATCAGATTACTGGAAGTGTCCCTAGCTTTAGCATAAAATTAAACAATTTTAAAATTCCTGAAAGTATTTACCTCTCAGATCCACATTTTGACAAACCTGGAGAAATTGATATTTTAATAGGTTCTCCAGTATTTTTTGAGTTACTTTGTATCGGACAAGTCAGATTAGGTACCGGCCTACCCATTTTGCAAAAAACCTATCTTGGTTGGATTATATCAGGCCCTACCGGAACTCATTTCAACAATCAAGTCCAATGCCACCATAGTATCTCGAGCGACTTACAAGATCAACTTACGCGATTTTGGGAAATCGATCAATATCCCACCGAAAAAGTACTTTCTTTAGAAGAAAATACTTGCGAAGCTCATTTTGCAGCCAACACGCGTCGCGACGCCAACGGACGATTCATAGTATCAATTCCTTTTAAAGAGCCTCCAACGATTTTGGGAGACTCATTTTTTACCGCACAAAAACAATTCCTTTCTTTGGAGCGGCGTTTACAAGCCAATCCAGAATTGAAAATAAGTTACTCAAATTTTATACGGGAGTACCTTGACTTAGGTCACATGTCATTAGATAACAATAAGATGAGTCCCTCCTATTATCTTCCGCATCACGGAGTATTAAAATCAGAAAGTCTTACTACCAAACTTCGTGTAGTTTTTAATGGTTCTTCTCTCACCACCACCGGACACTCATTGAACAGTTTGCAAATGATTGGTCCTACGATTCAATCAGACTTATTTACCGTTCTTATACGTTTTCGTCAGCATACTTATGCTATTGCAGCCGACATTGAGAAAATGTATAGGCAAATTCTTATTGAACCTAAACAACGCACCTTACAAAGAATTTTATGGAGATTTGCACCTACCGATCCCATACAAATTTATAATTTGAATACCGTAACTTACGGCACCGCCTCTGCGTCTTATCTCGCCATACGCTCTTTGGTTCAGGTAGGCATTGACTGCGAATGCTCTTTGCCACAAATATCTGAGATCATTAAGAAAGATTTTTACGTTGACGACCTACTCAGCGGAGCGGACAGTATTGAAGATGCTAAACGTATTTGCGTACAACTTTCGAATACTTTAAAATCTGGATGCTTCAATCTGCGTAAATGGATTTCTAATAATCCTGATGTATTAGCTAACATCCCCGATGCCGATTTACACCCTGGAATTCTCGAATTTGGAGACCGCGAATCCTCTCGTACGTTAGGATTAATTTGGTTTTTCCAAACAGACCACTTTATGTTCTCAATTTCCGATCTTTCAAATGAAAAAACCACCAAACGCCAAATGCTATCCGAAATCGCTCAAATCTTTGATCCACTTGGCTTACTTTCGCCTTGCACTTTTGTGGCTAAGATTTTTATGCAAAAATTATGGCTGGAAAAACTTGCATGGGACGAAATTGTTCCTAAAGAAATTGAAACTAAATGGTTATCGTATCGTACTGAACTATCTAATTTAAACAACCTCAAAATTCCAAGACACGTTACATGCGCAAGTCCCACCGATGTTCAAATCCACGGTTTTTGTGACGCTTCTATTAACGGTTATGGCGCCTGTATTTATTTACGTTCTACAGACAGCAATAATCAAATTTACATCAATTTATTATGTGCCAAGTCTAAAGTTGCACCTTTAAGGCCAACTACAATACCCAAATTGGAACTTTGCGGAGCTTTACTTTTAAGCAAATTATTAGTTCAAGTCAAAAAATCTTTACTTTTGAAAATTAACTCGTATTATTTATGGTCAGATTCCACTATCGTGTTAGGATGGCTGAAAACAAGTCCTAATTTACTCAAGACTTTTGTTTGTAATCGTGTAGCTGACATTCAAGATCTTACTTTGGATGCATTATGGCGTCACGTGCCTACAAAATTTAATCCAGCTGATCTCCTTTCGAGAGGAACTACTTCTCAATCTTTAAAGGATTCTGTCTTATGGTGGAATGGTCCATCTTGGCTCGGTGAAACCGAATCTTTATGGCCAAACCCTAAATTTTGTCCTACCGAACTACCTGAATTTAAGAAAGACGCTCAAACAACTTTAGTAACAACTGTACCGGATTCCTTCAAATTTGAAAATTATTCTAATTTATCAAAACTTGAAAGAACCACAGCGTACTGTTTACGGTTTAAAAACAACTGTTTTGTTCAGCACGAAGAGCGTAATTACGGTCCTTTAACAGCAAAGGAAATTAGAGCTTCACTTAACTCGTTAATAAAAATTTCACAATTACAGTCCTTTTCCGCAGAACACAAATTACTCAAAAAGGGATCACCTTTGAAATCGACTTCGTCTATAATCAGTTTGAACCCCTTTATTGATTCCGATGGTTTATTGCGTGTAGGTGGACGACTTTGTAATTCTTTTTATTCTTACGATAAACGACACCCATTTTTACTATCTGGAAAACATTACTTATCCAAATTAATAGTAGCTCGTGAACATCTCAGAATGCTTCACGCAGGCCCTCAGCTTTTATTGTCGACCTTACGTGACAAATTTTGGATCACATCTGGTAGAAACTTGGTTAAACAAATTGTGCATCAATGTGTTACATGCTTTCGCGTTTCTCCCAAGACCACTCAACCTATCATGGGAAATTTGCCAACATCTCGCATTCAAGCTACCTTGCCGTTTTTGCATACTGGTGTTGATTACGCTGGTCCGATACTTATCAAAGATCGTAAAGGTCGCGGCTCAAAGGTCACAAAGGCGTATTTATGTTTATACGTATGTTTTGCTACCAAGGCTGTGCATCTCGAATTAGTTACCGGCCTATCTACCGACTTATTTTTATTATCATTAAAACGATTTATATCTCGACGTGGAAAGCCATTGCAAATTCACTCTGACAATGGCACCAACTTCGTTGGAGCTAACCATCAGTTGCTCGAACTTGGCAAATTTTTAATGAAAAATGATTCAAAAATTTCAGAACTTGTGGCTAATCAAGGAATTACTTGGAACTTCATTCCGGCCCATAGCCCCCATTTTGGTGGACTTTGGGAATCCGGCATTAGATCATGCAAATCACATTTAAAACGAGTCATTGGTAATCACATCTTTACCTACGAGGAATTTTGTACTTTGCTATACCAAGTAGAAGCCATCCTCAATTCCCGTCCCATTTCTCCATTGTCCTCTGACCCTAACGACTTGCAGCCGTTAACACCAGGACACTTTTTGGTTGGACGGCCCTTAACTGCAATTCCAGATCCAGATGTCACGCTTACAGCGGAAAATCGTTTGGATCAATTCCAAATTATGCAAAAACATCTGCAGCACTTATGGAAACGCTGGAGCAAAGAATACATTTCCGAGCTACAGCAAAGAGTTAAATGGAAAACGCATTACTCCGATCTCATCAACGGCTCCCTCGTCCTGATTAAAGAAGACAATTTACCGCCTCTAAAATGGAAATTGGGTCGAGTCATCCAACTACATCCTGGATCAGATGGCATCAACCGAGTTGCTACAATCAAAACATCTACCGGAGTCTCGAAAAGAGCTTTTTCAAAGCTTTGTCCTCTTCCTGTTTCGTGAGTTTGTGATACCGTAAAGCCATTTTAGTGAAATTAAGCTTGCATAAGCTTCAGTGATTTTGTGTTCTAGAATTTTATTACTTTTTGACTTTTTATCGAATTTATTCTTCAGTTTTTACATGTTTAATCTTAGTTCCTAGTTTTAGAATTAAATATTTGTGTTTGCTTATACTACATTTTTGAACAATTTTAAATTTTTCACTTTGATTGTTTATATTTGCTATTTTCTTGTTTCACTTATTTTTTGAAATACCTATGTTATTTCAACCCGCGGGCTATGTTTAGAATTGCAATATGTTTTTACTTATTTATTTATGTTATTTAAAATTGCCGCTAATTTTTATTTTGTATCCTGAATATTTGTATGACCCTGTAAATGTTTGTTCATCCCTTGAATTTATACGCGCATGTCGATCTCTACCGCCTTAAACGACAGTACATCACTAATGGCCTACGCAACTGCACGCTTATTCAGTTCTAGGTTAAAGGGTTGCTCATTAAGCCGCAATCAAGCTTAATTAACCAATTACCGTTTTATCGATTACCGTTACAATAAACTACCATCAAAGTGAATTGTGTTTCGTTTTTTCTTTACCTTTTGCTACCTACAGCAGTTCAAATAGTCAAGCCAGACGTCTTCGACTACACAACAAGAGAAGATTGATTCGAGGGCAGGAGCATTCCGAACCTTCAATCAAGCCATCTGTTTTGAGCTCCAATTCGTTTATTGGAGCCGTCGCCTGTATTTGGCAACCTTGTTAATAACGACACTTAAATGTTTATAATCATTTACTTTACAAAATATGTACAAGTGCCGGAGTTAGGCGATTAAAATTTGTGTTGTTTCTCAAGCGAAACTCACTGACCAACTAATGAACAAATTAATGTTTCCTTAAATCTAAAACTAAATTTTTACCTAAATAAAGTAAGAGTGGGTGTAGGCCGGAAATTGAACAAATGCAAATCTCAGAATGCACCCAAAAATAAAAGATTGAATTACATAGTGGCTAAATGCTGTCGGCATACATAAGCCGCCAAAGAAAAGATTAAACTTGCGTTCACCCAAATTCTCAAAAAATTAAAAATAATTTTTAACATAAATAGTTTTTAACATAAATCGCCCCTTTTGAAAACACGCAGGTTTTCAACTAATAAGAAATAAGATACAATAATGCTCTCTTCAAAAAAAAATACAATTAATATAATAGACAACAAAAAAAGAGACAATAAAACTAGATTAAAAACAAATGCACACATGTCTACAAAAAGTTAATCTCAAAGTTCAAATTAATTCGCTTGCAATTACTAATGTTTAATTTTGCACTAACATGGTTTATTGGTTTTCACTTATCCGCATACACAATCATGATACCACTGAATACGTACATATATGTTTTATTAAGGTCAATCACTAGGTAGCACACACAATTTTACCACTGGACGCTTATATGTCCCATCGGAGGTACGAACGGTGGCGACCCGATTTACTGCATCCTTACCAGGGTGGAGCTGGATGACTCGGCCGATGTGCCATCTAAGCGGTGGTGTGTTGTCCTCTTTGATTAAAACCAGTGCATCAGGTTTTAACAACTCCTCGCGGGATTGTTTCCATTTGGTACGTACTTGCAATTCAGTTACGTATTCTTTCGACCACCTAGTCCAAAAGTGTTGAAGAATTTGCTGACATCGCTGAAATCTGGCAAGCCGATTTTCTTTGACCTCGATCAAGTTTTTGTCAGGTACAGCCGCGAGAGTGTCACCAATTAGAAAATGTGCAGGAGTTAATGGATACAAATCGGAAGGATCGTTTGATAAGGGACATAAGGGCCTAGAATTTAAACACGCTTCCATTTGTGTCAGTATTGTTACCAATTCCTCGAATGTTAAAATCGCGTTACCCAGAACCCGTTTTAAATGATGTTTAGTTGACCTAATTCCAGATTCCCAAAGTCCTCCGAAATGTGGTGACCTCGGCGGTATCAAATGCCAATTAATATTTTCTTGATGCAACGCATCTTGAAACTCATTGGTTTTGTTATTCAAAAACCTTTGTAATTCTCGTTTAGCACCTACAAAATTAGTTCCGTTATCGGAATACAAATTTGAGGGTTTGCCGCGTCTAGCTACGAACCTTCGCAAAGCCGCTAAAAACGCTTCGGTAGATAAATCACTCACAAGCTCGATATGGCTTGCCTTAGTGGAAAAGCATATAAATAAGCAAATGTAACATTTTGTTATTTTGAATTTTCGCGCCTTACTATCGCGGATGTTTATAGGACCCGCGTAATCTAAACCGCAATTTAAAAATGATCGAGTGGGAGTCAATCTACTTTTTGGAAGAGCAGCCATTAGATACTCAGAATTATTTTTACTAAATCTAAAGCATGGTAAACATTCCCGAATCACCCTTTTTACTAGATTACGACCTGACAAGATCCAGTACTTCTCTCGGATTACGGCTAATGTAGCTTGTTGTCCAGCGTGTAGTGATTTGAGATGCTGATTTTTTACTATGAGTTTAGTAAGATTACTTCGCGAATCCAAGAGCATTGGAAATTTTTTATCATACGAATAATCCGTGTAATTTAATCTACCACCAACCCGTAGTATACCGCTGTCATCTAGAAAGGGATTTAATGAAATAATTCTACTACCTTTCTCGACCCCCCGTTTCTTTTTTAAATCTTTCAATTCCCTTTCGAAAAATTGCATCTGATCAGCGCGGATTAGTTTAATTAAGGCTTCATTTAATTCCGCGACCGTGAGAGATCCAAATTGCCTTTGTTGTTGAGGCGAAGATGCGTTCTTTACAAATCGGAGACAATATGCAACTACTCTTTGCAGTTTCGACAGGCTGGAATACCTATCGACCAAATCAATCGTCCTGTCTACTACTATTAGACACGTTTGTGGTTGTCTACGTTCTGCTACGCATTCTACATCAAAGGTATTCTGATTATAAATTTTATTGGGCCATTCCGTTGGGTCCTTTAAGAGCCAAGTTGGTCCCGAAAACCAGAGGTTTGACGTTTTAAATAAACTAGGCTCGATGCCGCGCGTTAATAGATCCGCTGGATTTTCGGCCGTATTTACGTATTGCCAATTTTCTATTTTAGTTAAATTTTGTATTTCTGCTATTCGGTTGGAAACGAATACTTTCCACTCGCGTGATGAAGATCGTATCCAAGCCAACACGATCGTCGAATCGGACCAAAAATAGCATTTTTTGAAATTCGCGTCAAATTTTTTCTGAATTTTGTTATATAATTGCGCTAATAGGAGTGCAGCGCACAATTCCAAGCGAGGAATAGTAACGCTTTTCAACGGCGCTACCCTAGTTTTTGCACAAAGAATCCTTACGTGAGATACACCTTTGTTATCTCGCGACTTAATATAAAAAACAGCACCATATGCCGATTCGCTCGCGTCGGAAAATCCATGTAATTCTATGGAGATTGCATTTGCGCATATGGCCTGACGTTTAAACTCGACATCATTAATGTCACAGAGTTGATCATAAAATTTTATCCACATCGAATGTATATCTTGCGGTATAGATTCGTCCCAAGAGAGTTTACTTTCCCATAACCGTTGCAAAACAATTTTTGCGATAATTATCACTGGACTCAGCAAACCCAGCGGATCATAAATTTGTGCGATCATTGATAATATCGACCGTTTTGTAGCTTTCGCTTGAACATTATCGATTTTTATTGAAAAGCTAAGAGTGTCTGATTGTGATTTCCAGTACAATCCCAGAATTTTTGAATTATGATTGTCGCCCAAATTTATTATCGCGTTCGGATTTAATGAAGCAATCTCTTTTAATATACTGGGATCATTTGAAGCCCATTTGTTCAATGGAAACCCTCCCGAATTAAGAATTTCCGTTATTTGGAGTTGCAACTCCTTCACTTCCGCGACACTTTCACCCCCCGTTAAGAGATCGTCAACGTAAAAGTCTCTTTTTACAATATTGCTGGCGGCAGGATATATCTTCGCGTAATCATTCGCTAATTGGTGCAAACAACGGATAGCTATAAAGGATGACGTCGCTAAACCATACGTGACCGTATTAAGTTCATAACATTGAACATCGTCTTCAGGGTGCGAACGCCACAATATTCGTTGTAATGGCCTCTGTGCTTCATGCACAGTAATTTGACGGTACATTTTCGTGACGTCGCCTGTTAACACAATGTTATGTTTCCTAAAGCGCAAAACAATTGAGAAAAGGTCATCCTGTATATTAGCTCCCGTTAATTGCAAATCATTTATTGAATATCCTGATGATGATTTCGCACTACCGTCAAATACCACTCGGTAAGCCGTGCTGGTACTATCTGGTTTATTGATAATGTGATGTGGCAGATAAAATGAATTAACATCATCGTAACGTTCTAATTTGGTCATATGACCTAATTCCATGTATTCGCTCATGAACCGACTATAATTTTCCCTTAAATCGGGATTTTTCGCGAATTTACGCTCCATCTGATACAGACGCTTTAAAGCTCCTAATCGAGATTCACCTAATTTAGAAATTGGGTATTTCAAAGGAATATTGACAATAAACCGCCCGTTTTCATCACGTTTACTAGTGCTAACAAAATGTTTTTCGAACGCCGTTTCTTCGACGTTCAGAGCCTTGTGGTCAGATAATTCTTCTATGGTCCAAAACCTTTCTAATTGCTTATGCAAAACTGTATTGTTTAAACCACACAATACATTGGCTTGTTGATTTTGCGGAATTGGACCCGTTATTACCCACCCTAATTGTGTCTTTTGAATTAAGGGCATATCCCTTCCCAATTTGATTTGTCCTACACACATCAAATTCCAAAAAATGCCAGCACCTAGCAAGATATCAATTTCGCTATGTGCATTAAAATTAGGATCGGCCAATTTGATGTTTCTTGGTATACACAAGTTCTCTAACGTAGGTGATGGTATAATTTCGGCAATTTTAGGCAGTATCAAACATTGAATATTATTTTCAAATGAATTTTGATTGGACCGAATCGTTACTTCCGTTTTATGCGTAACCCTTGACGCCACGTTATTTATGCCGGACACCGAAATGTAGTTTATTTTATCCTTTTTTAACTTTAACTTATTTATAAGTGCCTCACTAATAAAATTGGATTGTGAGCCGCAGTCTAACAATGCCTTGCATGGTCTAAAAATTCCGCTATCGTCCTTTATTTTAATAGTAGCGGTTGCGAGAATTGCGCGAGAATGAATAAAACCTGCCATTTTGGCTATGATTGGTTGAATGGAGTCACTCTCACCGTTTTGTTCATTAGGATAATGACTATTATGTGCTCGCGAAATATTTTCATTGTTACTATTAATATTATTTTCACCATGTAGCAAGGTGTTATGCCGTTTGTTGCATTTAGTACAACCTGGTCTAGCTCTACAATTAAAAAAGTTATGTCCCTTGCGGAAACAATTAGAGCATATTTTAATTCGCTTGATTTCATCAAATCTTGCGCTGGGATCTAAGTTTAAAAATTGTACACAATTATATAGCGAATGATCCCCTTTACAGCTGTAACAACGAGTTGGCTCGGTAGTCATGCTATTGAAAACCTTTACCTTTTCCCTTTGCCCTGTTAATTTTGAAATAGGTTTGTTACCTACTTTTTCTAAAAATTTGCAACGCTCATTTAAAAACTTTGTTAACTCGCTTAATTTAGCCACCGATTTTAGTTTTGCATTTTCCGTTTCCCACGCACGTCTCGTTTCGTCATCGAGTTTGCCGACAATTAAAAATACAATGAGCGTGTCCCAACTGGATACTGGTTGTTTCAGTACCTGCAACGCCCGAAGATGTTTGGAAAAACAATCTGTTAATTGCCTTACGGCTTTGTGGGATTCTTTATGAATGGTAGGCATATTAAATAGTGCTTGAACGTGATTATTTATAATTTGCTTTTCGTCGTCATACCGGTCCTGTATTAATTTCCAAGCTATTTCGTAATTTGAATCGGATATTTCTAATGACTCTATTAATCCCCGAGCTTCACCCTTCAGTACGCTTCTTAAATATTGAAATTTCTGAGAAGGTGAAATAGAGGCGTTTTGGTTTATAACCGATTCAAAGGTGTCGCGAAAAAATAAATATTTATCATATGAACCGTCAAACGTAGGAAGTTCAAGTTTCGGCAATCGAATTGAGTTTAAAGTATTGGTACCAGAAATGGCACTCGAAGCTTGTTCGCGATTGTCATCAGAAACGTTACTAGTGCTTGGCGAAGTTGAATGACGATTTGAATGACCCTTTATTAACGCCTTTAAACGCGATATTATATTAAAATAGGAATCTTCAAATTCCTGCCTTTCTTGTTCTTCAAATTCGTCATCTTCGCTAGCTAATTCAATTTGAATTTGTATAGCCTCGAATTCAACGATTAAGGGTTGATATGTAATCAACCGAGTTTCAATTTGCGTTATATCAATATGTTCTTTTTTGAGTTTGTCTACATAATTTTTTAGTCGCGTAAGTTGCCCTTTTATGCTGCCTCGCTTTGCTATTAATTCGCGTAATGATTCTTCCGCCATATTTTAACGAAAGTAATAATTAAAAAAAAAACGAAAAAATTTAAGAACAATTTGAAGACAAAGCAAAATTTGTATATAATATATGAAATACTGGCAATTAATAATTTACGACAAATTGCAACAATTCTGACACAACTAGAAAACTATTTAAATTCTACTAATAAGGAAACACAGGAAATAAATAATAATGGAACGCACCTTTTATAATATATGAGACAATATCCAACGGGAATGCCCAATGACTTGATCAGAGTCCAATTGCTTTGTGGAGTCGTTCTTCCTGTTCCTCTGTTTTGCGAATTGATTTGATCTTGTAGTTTTCTTAATAATTCTTCATATCCGGCTCGAAGGACCAATGTTTTGAGCTCCAATTCGTTTATTGGAGCCGTCGCCTGTATTTGGCAACCTTGTTAATAACGACACTTAAATGTTTATAATCATTTACTTTACAAAATATGTACAAGTGCCGGAGTTAGGCGATTAAAATTTGTGTTGTTTCTCAAGCGAAACTCACTGACCAACTAATGAACAAATTAATGTTTCCTTAAATCTAAAACTAAATTTTTACCTAAATAAAGTAAGAGTGGGTGTAGGCCGGAAATTGAACAAATGCAAATC
Source organism: Cantharis rufa (assembly GCA_947369205.1). Taxonomy (NCBI): domain Eukaryota; kingdom Metazoa; phylum Arthropoda; class Insecta; order Coleoptera; family Cantharidae; genus Cantharis; species Cantharis rufa. The sequence goes on from OX376303.1 coordinate 38,450,157, forward strand.
TCAGAATGCACCCAAAAATAAAAGATTGAATTACATAGTGGCTAAATGCTGTCGGCATACATAAGCCGCCAAAGAAAAGATTAAACTTGCGTTCACCCAAATTCTCAAAAAATTAAAAATAATTTTTAACATAAATAGTTTTTAACACCATCTCAACCACTCTCTATTATGTAAATCTCTACATACAATATTACCAATAACTTGTAACCTTTACGCCATTTATCGAAAAAAAATTTTCTGGATAGGGACACCTTAAACATCTGTGGGTATGCAGGGTCGTAGCCAGATGTTGGTCATGGAGGGGAAGGGTTATGTGGAGGCACAATAAAAATAATAATAGATTTTCTTAAAGAGAATAATTATTAAATTTAATTGTAATCCATGTTGTTTCTTTAATCCGAATATTCGATAATTTTGGCCAAAATTGGCCACCTTAATATAAATAACAATTCTTTAAAATCACTTGTGCCATACCGCCATATTCGGCCCTGGCGGTATGAAATAGTTGACCCGGTAAACTTTGTTCTTTTCTCTAAAATTTAATTTTTAAATTATATTCAATTCAAAATCAAATGTTATAAAATGTAAACAATATAATAAACGCCGTATGAAATAGCAATATGCTTGTAGCCTTTGCGCCATCTATCTCTCCAAATTTTAGACCCAACTCTGTGCGACTACCTGATAGCAATGGTTTGGTTCACCCTGTACGTGTACCTTTTTCATCGGATTATATGATTAAAAGTCGACCAATCAGAGCGACGTTACCGTAAATCGTTTGTGGATTCCGCATTTTCGCGAATTTTAAAATTTTTTTAGCACAAAAACCTATTCGCAGACCTACTGAATGTACAGGGTTTACCAATACGACGTTTGTTTTTAAATTTTAAATGAAACACATATTTTGGATGAAAATGCTATGGATTTTTATTTATATATAAAGTAGAAGGTCTGCCATTTATGAATGAAAAATAATATCCTTCGAATGCCCACCACGACCACGCTTACAGACATCGATTCTTTCGTCAAAATTTTCAATCACATTTTGGCATAATTGAGGCTCTATCTCACTAATGACACGTTTGATGTTGACTTTTAAGCCCTCAATGGCTTGTGGATTATCCGCATAGACTTGATCTTTCACATAGACCCACAAGAAATAGTCAAACGGTGTAAAATCGCACGATCTGGGGGGCAATTTATTGCTGAATTACGCGAAATTATTCGATCTGGAAATTTGTTTTGCAATAAAGCCATTGTTTCTCTGGCTGTGTGGCAAGTGGCGCCATCCTGTTAAAACCACAGATCACTCACATCCATATCATCGATAATAGGCCAAAAATAATTTGTCAACATGTTCCCAAATGTGGAGAATGTCGTGGAATCGATAAATTTGGACGTTCTTCGACACTTTCACTTACAGCAGCGATATTTTTGCTGGATCGACCCAAACGAATATGTGTTGTTGTTGGTATGTTATATACCAAACCAGTAAACTTAAATTTATCCACCAAATTCTCGATAGCGGTTTCAGAAGACCGATCATGACGACCAAAAATATCGCGAATTTTACGAAATGTGGTTTTCACACATCGACTATTTTCGTAATAGGCTTCAATGATTTTAATACAATTTTCAATTGAAATTGAAAACATTTTCACAAATGGCACAGCTTCTGCTGTACATAGGTCAAAAAACTAAATGCAAGAACTGTCAAAATATCCGAATATGCCCCTATTGAAAAACAAACGTCTTATTGGTAAACCCTGTATATACAAAATTTCATTAAAATCGGTTCAGCCGTTTCGGAGGAGTATGGTAACTAACACTGTGACACGTGAATTTTATATATATAGATAATAATTAATAGCGAGTGGGACCTCTTTTTGCATCCGTAATACCGTAACCGCCTTGAAGCGGTTTGGTATTGATTGAAGAAAGTTTAAAGTAGTTGACGAAGGTAATTTCTTCAATTCTTCCTAAATCATCCTCTTTAGATTTACTTTGCTCTTTATTTGGTGTTGTCTAACCCGACGATTCAAAAAATCCCAAAGATTCATAATAGGATTCATATCCGGAGGTGAATGCAACTGTTTGGGAACGTAGTACAGTAACCACTCCTTCACAACCATCAAACTATGCTGAGGATCTTGATCTTGTTGAAAAATCCAACGTGATGACAATCCCATTTTATCAACAGATAGCTTTAAATTATTTGGAATATATTCAGAGAATCATGACGATCTATGGTGGTTTCAATAAATACTACATTACCAACTCCAGCTTCGGACATACAACCGCAAACCATCACGCAACCACCACCGTGTTTTACTGTTGGTATTAAATTTGTAGGATTCAGCTCGGTATTCTTCTGCCGCTATACTTTTCGCATGCCATCATAACCAAATACATATTGAACTTACTCTCATTACTAAATACAACACATTTCCAAAAGTCGGTATCCATATTTTCGTACTGTGTTACAAAATCTAAACGTTTCTTTCTATTCACTTCACTAATGAACGGTTTTTTTCTTGGTATTCGGCTATGATATCCATCTTTTCGCAACACATTTCGTATGGTTTCTGGGTGGACCTTTGTTTCTGTAGCATTTTCTACCATTTCCGTTAATTCCATAGCTGTTGTTTTTGGTTGATTTTGAATTGCTTTTAAAATACGACGTTCATCTCGTTGATTTAACAGCCGAGGACGTCAACTTGTAGGTTTATTTTCGGTTGTATTTCGTTTATTAAAGTTTTCTATAATTGCTTGAATTGTCGCTCGAAATTTTCCAACAACTTTTGAAGTAGTTCCATAACTACGACCTCCTTTTCTTAATTTTACCACCAGATCTGTAAGAACTAATGAAATCTCTTTTCATTTCGTTTTTACAACGGTTTTACAATTTTCTTATTGTTTCAATTTTAATTATTTATAATATGGTTATCATACCTGCACACAAAAGTTAGACTGCAGACAGGGCCGCGTTAAGGCATATGAGTACCCTAGGCATATTTTTTTTGCCGCCCCCTTAAAATTAAAATTTAAACTAACTTGTTATAACAGCATAATATTTATTAGCAAAATAAATATAAACTCTGAGAACTTTATTTACTTAAACAGTAGACAGTTTTTTGTTCTTCGTTTATTTTTATTCTTTACGTTCTTACATTACTATGAGAGCGTTCATAAACCACGTAGTTTGATTTTGACCTCTTTAGAACCCCTCCCTCCCATCATGTAGCTTAACGTAGCTTTTACCATGATGCCTCTACCCCCCCCCCCCCCCTAGATGGAACGTAGTTTTTTTTCCTATAAAGTCCAGAAGGCATATTATGCTTTCTGTTAACAAAACTATTTAAAAATTATTTGAATTAAAAAATGAATAACACCGATATTTTTTTTTAAACAAATGGCGCACCTATATAAAATATAAATTAAAAAAATCCAAATACTGAAATAAATATTCATATTATGTTGTCGCTTATATTCTGCAAATTGCTTTCATAATAAATAAAGAAAACTACGTAGCTTGACTATAACCCCCCCGTACCCTCACGTAGCCCTACGTAGCTTTCTACCTAACCCCTCCCCCCCCTTGGCCAAACCACGTAGTTTATGAACGCTCCCTATGCGGCACTTAAAAATTGTTTATGTTTTCTACATAATGTAATATGATTTTTAAATTCCTAAGTATAATTTACAATCAAGTTTCAGTTTATGTTACATTTTTTATTAGAATTAATTAGTATTTTTGCCGCCCCTAAAAGACTGCCGCCCTAGGCAGCTGCCTTTCTTGCCTAATGGATAAATCGGCCCTGACTGCAGAAGATACGCCTCTATGATAGACATGATTAATTTGCAAGTGATAAAAAGTATGTTTATGTAGACTTTCTTGACATTTAATTTTTTATTTATATTTTTCATATTATTTATAAAAAAATTGCTATTTTTAGTCTTTATTTTTCTTACTGATGCCGTGCAGACTAAACACAAATGTTACAATTTAATTACTTATTGATAACAAGCTCAATATAGTTAATTTTTATGGTGTAGTATGTAGACTTTTTTGTATAACTGTATGTTACAAGGCATTTAATAACAACTTACGATGTTTTTAATTTTCTTGTAGAAGGCTCTATTGATATTGTTGCAGATTGTAAATGTTTTAAAGAGCGCAGTCGTAGCGATCAAATGTGCATTGCATTCTGCGTATAATTATTATTAAGTTGTATCGCCATTGCGAATAAAGTTTAGTTACAAATACAATTACATTTTTATTCTACATAATAAAGTTACACCTACAACTACAGAATCTACAATTTATCCCGAAGATACAACAGTTGGCGACGAGGATGGGATAAAACCCATACAGGCAAAAATTACGAAGCAAGTACTACACGGAATTTACAAGTTACGAATATTTTTTTTACGATGCCTAATACAACTGGTGTAACAGCTACAGGTGCAGCTCAGGTTGAAGGTGCACATTATTCTATACATACAGTTTTTTCGATTGAAACATACGACCCATCTGCAAAGTTTGACAGATGGCTCATGCGATTGGAAAGTGCGTTTCGAGTGTTTGCAGTTCCAAATGATAAAAGGGCAGATTATTTGCTACACTACATGGGAGCAGAATCGTACGATTTGTTATGTGACAAGATTTCACCTGATAATCCAGTTTCTAAAACTTACGAGGAAATCGTAAAAGTGATGAAGACTCATTACAATCCGGAACCGTTGGAAATTGCGGAAAATTTCAGATTTTTGCAGAGAAAACAAGGAGAAGGAGAGAGCGCTCAAGAGTATTTGACGGCTTTACAACGACTTGCAACTACCTGCAAATTCGGTAGTTATTTAAAAAAGGCTCTTCGAAATCAATTTGTTTTCGGACTACGTACGCAAAATATTCAAGGAAGACTTCTTGAACATCGTGAACTGACGATCGAAAAAGCGTTGGAAATTGCGATCAGTATGGAGACGTCCGCCAGGGATGCAGCCCAATTACACAATACCAATACAAATGTAAACAGTGTCAATATAAAGGACGCGAGATTCAAGGAATTTGGAAGATTTCAAAACAGGGCTACGACGTCAACCGCAAATCAAGATGCGAAGACTACGTACAACAGAGATAGGAAGACAATTAATAAAACTTTATTCTGTTTTAGATGTGGTTCGTCACAACATTTAGCAAACAAGTGCACAAAAACCAATGTATTTTGTAATAAATGTAAGGTCAAAGGTCATTTGGCAAGGGTGTGTATGAAGAAAGATACCACTAATACAAACCAGATAGAGGAAATTTTCTCAATTCAAACAAAGCATTCTGAATACAGGGGTAAGTTTACAGTTTTACTTCAAGTACACGATCGTAAGATAAATTTCGAAATCGACAGTGGTGCAGCCGTCAGTATCATGAGTTATTTTCAATTCAAAAATTTGTTTCCTAATTTACAAATTAAGAATACAACTATTCAGTTAATTACCTATTGCAAGAGCGAAATAAGTGTGGTAGGATTTTCCAAGGTACAATGCTTCTACAGGGGTTTATCGAAAGCTTTGAATTTGTACATTGTTAATACGGATCGAGGTCCGATTTTGGGACGCGAGTGGATTCGTCAATTAAATATTACTTTTGAACAAATTTCCAAAGTTGAATTACAGAATAGATTACAACAAGTGTTGGAAAGATATCCTATTATTTTTAGAAACGATATGGGGAAAATTAAACATCTGCAGGCTAGATTAAAATTTAAAGATAATGTACAACCGATTTTCTTTAAAGCGCGTAAGGTTCCCCATGCTTTGTTACAAAAGGTGGGAGATGAGCTAGATTTATTAGAAAAAGAAGGGATTTTGGTAAAAGTTCCTAGTTCGGAGTGGGCTACACCCATTGTTCCGGTTTTAAAATCCAACGGTAAAATTCGAATTTGCGGGGACTTTAAAACCACATTGAATAAAAACTTAATAGTGGACGAACACCCACTACCTTCTATCGAAAATTTGTTCTCATCCATGGCTGGGGGGGACAAATTTACTAAGCTTGATTTCCAACAAGCTTATCTACAACTTGAAGTACGACCCGAGGATAGAAAATACTTAACATTAAATACACCCAAAGGTCTTTATCAGAGCTCCAGGCTATTATACGGAATAGCCAGTGCACCTGCAATTTGGCAGAGGGAAATAGAAAACATTTTAAAAGATATTGAAGGTGTTTCGGTGTTTATCGATGATATCAGAATCACAGCACCAAATGACGATACGCATTACAAAAGGTTAGAGTTAGTTTTAGGTAGATTATCCGATTATAACATTCGGGTAAATTACGAAAAATGCCAATTCATGCAAAATGAAATTGAATATTGCGGTTACATTATAGATCGAAACGGGATTCATAAATGTAAAAGAAAAATTGATGCGATGCAAAATGCGAAAATACCCACAAATAAATCTGAAGTGCGAGCTTTTGTGGGATTAATAAACTATTACGGTAGATTCTTACAGAACTTAAGTAGCACCCTACACCCACTATACAATTGACTTAAAGATGGGGTACAATTTTCATGGGATAGAAATTGTCAAAATGCGTTTGAAGCTGTAAAAAAAGAAATATTTTCTGAGAGAGTATTGGTACATTTTGATCCCAAATTGCCGATAGTTTTGGCTACAGATGCAAGCCCATATGCTGTGGGAGCAGTACTTTCCCATGTTTACGAAGACGGTACGGAAAGACCGATACAATTTGCATCACAAACCCTTACTACCGTACAGCAAAAATACGCTCAAATAGATAAGGAAGCTTACAGTATTATTTTTGGGATAAAGAAATTTTACTATTTTCTTTTTGGTAGGAAGTTCTTACTTTACACAGACCATAAACCTTTGTTACATATTTTTTCACCCTTAAAAAGTTCAAATTTGCTTACTACAACTCGAATGCAACACTACGCGTTGTTCTTACAAAGTTTTCACTATGATATAAAATACAAAAATACGAAATTACATTCTAATGCAGATGCAATGTCGAGACTGCCTGCAAATTCAAATGAAATCGGTCGTTACGATGAACCCGATGCGTTTGAGATTTTTCAAATTGAAACCTTACCGATTACACTTAAAGAATTAGCTAAAGAAACAGTACGCGATCCAAGTTTTTCAAAATTAATTTACGGTTTACGCAATGGTAAAGGGATAAATAAAAGTGATCGTTTTAATATTGATCAAACAGAATTTACGTTACAACAAGATTGTTTGTTCAGGTCACAAATGACAATTATACCAAAATCATTACGCGATCGAGTATTGAAGGAGTTACATACTTCTCATCTGGGAATTACCAAAATGAAGCAACTTGCCAGGGGCTACTGTTGGTGGCCAGGTATTACTTCAGATATAGAAAATGAAGTAAAAAATTGTGTTCAGTGCAACAAACACAAGAACAGTCCCAGTATTGTTCCAATTCATTCTTGGGAAAGTAGTACTAAACCGTTCGATAGAGTACATGTTGATTTTGCTGGTCCATTCATGAACTGCTATTATTTCATTTTAGTAGATTCTTATTCACGATGGCCAGAGATACATACCGTAAATAATATGACTGCAAGAAGCACCATACCGTTGTTGAGAAAAATTTTTAGCACTTTTGGAATACCTTCAGTTTTAGTAAGTGATAATGGTCCTACATTTACATCTTATGAATTTAAAAATTTTTTGTCAGAAAACGGAATAATTCATAAGTTATCACCCCCATTTCACCCTGCAACTAACGGTTTAGCCGAACGGTGTGTACAAACATTTAAAAAAGCCTTACGGGCAATGTTTAATAACGACAAAAGGAATACAGAAAAAAAATTTACAAAATTTTTTGCTACATTACCGGAAAAGTCAACATTCCATTACAGGGGAAAGTCCGTCTTTCCGAATGTTTGGCCGCGAAATACGCTCCCGGTTAGATCTCCTCAAGCCGGATTTTAATGCTAAAGGGGTTGAGAAAGTACAGAGGGTTAAACTATTAGAGAAGGGAGAAAGAGTGACAGCGCGTGAGTATGTTCACGAAAATAAATGGGAATTTGGTAGAGTACATAAAAGACTAGGTCAGTTAACTTACTTAATTAAATTAGACGACGGACGAATCTGGAAAAGACACATTAATCAGATTCGGTCAATTGGGGAAAATACTCCCATCACAGTTACTCGAAATTTTAACTCCATTGTACCAGTGGGAGATTCCACTACATTGCTTGATCATGATTCACTACAAAATCATAATACTCATGATGCGGCGACTCCAGTACAGTCAAGTGCAAATCGCGAAACAGCGCGTAATAGTACAGAAGTGAAATTGCCAGATTTGCCTCAACAGGTATCAACATCCATTCCAAGTGACGCTTGCACCTTACGACGTTCGGAACGTACCCGTAAACCTCCCGAACGATTTCATTTTTAGATTTGTACATTTTATTATTGTTGTTTTTTTTTTTGTTCAATTTTCAAGTATTTGTATTTTCTTACAGAGGGAGGATTGTTGCAGATTGTAAATGTTTTAAAGAGCGCAGTCGTAGCGATCAAATGTGCATTGCATTCTGCGTATAATTATTATTAAGTTGTATCGCCATTGCGAATAAAGTTTAGTTACAAATACAATTACATTTTTATTCTACATAATAAAGTTACACCTACAACTACAGAATCTACAATTTATCCCGAAGATACAACAGATATGAATTAGTTTCACGAAATTGGTTAGCCCTAAAATAAATAATTTATGCGAGAAGTGTGTATTTCTTCAGAAATTTCTTTAATATTGTAGTTTCTTCAGTTTTGGCCACTACCAGTGGCGGATTTGCAGTCCTAGCCGCTCTAGGCCCCAGGCCATGTGCCCCCCCTTTTTCAGCACCCATCATATGTATCTATTTTATCTATATCTATATCATCCATTATGTATCTAGTGACTAGATACATAATAAATGAATTTGCTATATGGCCCATTTTTAATTGATTCAGAAAATTGGCTAATGTTAACTAAAAGCTTATAATATTTTCCGAGGTTTCAGGGATGATTGGACATTTAAATAAAACATTTAAAACGGTTGTAGGTTTTGTTTATTAATAAATGGCGAGTGTACTCACACACATACGAAGAGCAATATCCACGTTTGGGTAAATGGTTTGAAGACCTTCGGTTCGTAACAATTTCAGTAAACTGGATGCACTCTTTCGCTCCTCATTTTTTATGCTGCAGTGAGAACGAAAATGAAGACATTCTTCTGTAAAATTTTCTTAGATACGATTAGATAAGTCAGATACTTTGCATTTGATTTATTTCTTGTTAATCTTGTTATCATCAGTGGGTTTTTTTGGTACGATTTGCCGCCCTTAATATCTGGCCGCCCTACTGGTCCTTATGGCAAATCCGCCACTGGCCGCTACTGTATATTCTAATCTATATTTTTCAAGTTTAACCAGAAAGATAGCAGTATAGAATTCTAAGAACTGCGGTTATCCGAGTTCTACTTTGTTAGTTTTTAGCGAGTAATTTTTTACTTTCCGAATTCCGTAGTAAGGAAAGTATTGTTATCTGAAATTGAAAAAAAATTTACCCCCCATTTTTTTAATCAAATTTTTATGTTTGAAAAAGTGTGCATGTATGTATGTGAACGCGATAGCATCTCAACGAAGTAACTAAATCACTCCATATTTTAAATTTAAGTTTTGATCTGTTGTGGCACGAAGCCCAGTGAAAATGAATAAAATCGAATGGGGGGAACGGGGGGATTTACTTGAAGCTATAAGACATAATCCGCGTCATAACTTCTAAACGCAATGAAGTAGGTAAAAGTTTATTATGACAAAAAATGATCACTATTAAATTACCTACAACTTTTGTTCTATACAAATTTTTTAATTTTTTTGTCAATTGATTATGTTTGTTTTTGCTTATTATTTCAATTTTCTGAATGATTTTCACTATTATTGCTCCCCTGATTAGATTTAGTATTGTAGTTTTTATTGGAGAATAAATCAATCTAGCACGATTAATTAACCTTTAGCGATGAAAACAAAACTCAACATAAAACCACGTTTATTTTGTGACAAAATTAGTACACGTTTTTTATCTTAGGTTACATTACACTTAATAACAACTACAAACGATTTACTACCAACCTATATCGTCTTACAAAAATAACAATAACGCCATCTGTATGCTACATCGTAATACATATAAATTCAAATTTAAATGATGTTTAACACTCCTCCTCATTTAAATAAGTCCAATACAGTCCCGTAAAAAACGATGCCTGTATGCTGCCAATGGCTTCGTTAATAAATCTGCCAGCATGTCGTTTGTCGGACAATACACACATACAACTATATCCTTCTCCACATAGTCTTTCACAAAATGTACTCTTGTATCAATGTGTTTTGTACGATTCGACAGCTTTTCATCTTCTATGATCTTGAGACAACTTTGATTGTCTTCATAAATTATCGTTGGTCCCTTTAAATATTTCACAACTCGTTTTAATTCGTTCCAATCTTCCTGTTTTGGTGCACAAACCTTTTGCGCCAATATGGAAACTGCTGCTGATATATCTGGTGCAAATACTTGATCGTAATCTTCCCCATACTTCTGTGAATAACCTTGTGCAACCAAACGAGCCTTGAATCGTCGAGTATCACAACCAATACCCGATTTAATCTTGTAAACCCATTTACATCCTATAGCGGTTTTTCCTTCTGGTAGTTCACAGAGTGTCCATGTTTGGTTCTTCTTTAATGAACTCATCTCTTCTTCCATAGCTTTTATCCAATCCTTTTTGTGTTCACTTGAAACTGCTTCATGAAACAACTTTGGTTCGACTGCTTCTTCATTTTTCTTTATCATGTTAACTTCTTCGATGAGTCTAACTGGCGGTTTTCCTTTATTTGTTCTTTCAGATTGCCTTGTATTCCGAACTTCTTCAACCTCATCAACTTGCTGTTCAGTTTCTTTATCTGAATCTGTGTCCACAGAGTCCAGCTCATTTACCTTACTGAATGGCTTGCTTAAATATTCCACCTCGAATTCTTCTAGATTTCTTTCGTTAATTAATCGAACATCTCTGCTAGTTACGACCTTATTCAATGTAGGATCGAAACATCTGTAGGCTTTTGAAAACTCATCATATCCAACGAATATCATGCATGCTCCTGTTGGGTCCAATTTCTTTCTTTTTTCAACTGGAACATGTACAAAACATTTAGTACCGAATAATCTAAAATTACTCACGTTTGGTTTTGAGTTATTCCATCCTTCGTACGGAGTGGGCATTGTTGTTCCTTTAGTTGATAAACGATTTTGAATATAATTTGCTGTTGACACTGCTTCTGCCCAAAATTCATTACTTAATTTTGCGTCAAGTAACATACATCTAGCCATTTCTATTAACGATCGATTTTTTCTTTCAGCTACACCATTTTGTTGCGGTGTATATGCTGTAGTATACTGAACTTGAATACCTTCATTTTTCATGAATCCCTTCATGCTGTTTCCCATATATTCTCCTCCTCGATCTGATCGCAGTACTTTAGGTTTCTTCAAAAATTTTGTCTGCACCATTGCAACATATTCCTTGAATTTCTGTTCTACTTCCGACTTATGCGCTAAAAAATAAATTACCGTGTACCTTGTAAAGTCGTCGATGAATGTTACAACGTATCGTTTTCCACCCTTTGAAATTGTTTGCATTGGCCCACAAACATCTGAATGAACTAAGTCGAGTGGAGCATTGGTCTTCGTAATTGATTTCTTTGGAAATGGTAAGCGCGTTAATTTTGCTTGTAAACACACTTCACATTGAATCTTCATTTCACAATTAACGATATTAATCAAACCATCTGAATGCATTTTCCTAATTACCTCCGGATCACGATGACCAAACACACGATGCCAATAATGAATGCAATTAGAATGTTCTTTGTTGATCACGGTGAAAATACTGTTAGTTTCTCGCAAAACAAATAAATTACCATCACTTTCACCGATTGCTATTAGTTTATTGTTTCTGCTAATTTGACAAAAATCCACAGCACCCCTTTTGAGAAAGTTAACCATAAAACCGTCCTTTAATAGTTTTTTAACTGACAACACACTACCTTGAACTGTCGGCACATATAAAACTTCTTTAAGATTTATCGATGATTTCTGTTCGTTACTATTTACAACTTGCAGAATACATTCACCTTTTCCGCAAGCTTTTGCGGTTGTACCATTTGCCATATGTACGTTTTCTTTATAACAATCATTGAATTTTACAAATTTTGTTTTGCTGCTTGTGATGTGACAAGTAGCACCTGAATCGATTATCCATCCCGAACTTGCTGATGACATCAAAAAAAGGTATTCCGAATTATCTTGAACTTTATTTACCGAGTTGCTTTTCTTATTCTTCCATTGTAAGTATTTTCTACAATTAATTTTCAAATGTCCGGACTTTTTACAGAAAAAACATGTTCTTATATCTACACCACTGTACACTTTAGTTTTGTTAGTCACTTGCAATACCGATTCACTAAAATTATCATCCATATTATCATTTCTTCGCTTGTAAGCGTCTATTAACTTCGATTGCACTAAACTAAACGTGATGTGCTCATCTGGACGTGCTTCCAGGGCCATTACCATTGTATCGTAGCTTGAAGGTAAGCTCCGCATGAGCATTGCTGCACTCCATTTATCGGATAACTGTTCTTCTCCCATATCGGTTAACTTTTGCAATAAACTTACCATCCGATTTATGTGCATCTCCACATTTCCACCTTCGTCAAGCTTCATTGAACAAATTTTTCCCATAAGACTTACTCGATTTGCAAATGTATCCTTTTCGTGGTACTTCTGTAATGTATCCCATGCTTCTTTTGCTGTTTTACATTTCCTAATGTGATGTAATTGCGAATCTTCTATAGCCAATCCGATTGAAGCCCTTGCCATATCGTTTTCTTTATTCCAATTTACCAATGCATCCGCATCCGTTGGAGCCGGATTTATTATTGTATTCCATAAACCTTCCTTTATAAGAATCATTTCCATTTTAAATTTCCATATGGAATAATTCTCATTATTTAACTTGACCACCGATGTGTATTTACCTTCTGCCATTTCAAAACGAATTTTATACTGTTCCTTTATGTTTTGTTTACCAAACTGAGCCCATAACCTATTGGAGAATAAATCAATCTAGCACGATTAATTAACCTTTAGCGATGAAAACAAAACTCAACATAAAACCACGTTTATTTTGTGACAAAATTAGTACACGTTTTTTATCTTAGGTTACATTACACTTAATAACAACTACAAACGATTTACTACCAACCTATATCGTCTTACAAAAATAACAATAACGCCATCTGTATGCTACATCGTAATACATATAAATTCAAATTTAAATGATGTTTAACAGTTTTTTCTATCCGAGGTAAATTGGGAGTTTATTTTTCAGAAAGTTATGCGATTTTTTTAAATTGCAACTCTTATTTTTCTTCACGAATTTGAATGTAGCACATAGTTCTAGCTACGAAATTGTCAATGTCGTTTTATGACTTTGAAAAGAAAAGTTTGCGAAAAAATTGCATTCATATTTCAGATAAAAAAATTATCAAAAAATGTTAATGACAGAAATAAGTAACATTTTAAGTTTTAAAAAGAAATATTATCGGATGATTTTCTGCGACAACCTCGGCTAAGTTTATAAATTCTAGTTCACGCATTCCACATCAAAACACAACTGAAGTTTTTCCAGCCCTGGCAATAATTTTCTGCTTTGTTGGTTTTTGTCTTACCCAGGAAGCACCTGGATTGGCCATATCTTATTCTACCTTAGCTAAACTACTGTCTTCTCTGGAAATTTAACTCAAAGTTAAAATAATTCAATAGGCATATTATGTATTATGTATCACCCTATGAAAACAGCCAGCCTATGTCTAGTCTGCGCGTTACATTTTTACAGTGTTTAGTTATTTTTTACCAAAATATGCGGTAGATCCATAAAATTTTATATTCATATTATTTTATACTGCCTACATGTAGCTGGTTACTTGGCTTCGCCCGGGATGTTACTTAAATAAAACTATTATGTCTTAATGTTTTAACTAAAATAGGTGGATTACTAACAGGCTTGATGATTACTAATTAATTTTTCGCGATCCGCACGGGGTATTGCAGTTTCTTAAAATCTAAAGGCATATCAGTCGGTATCACAGGAAAGCGTGAAATAAAAACATTTCCTTTAATTTAGCATCACTATCTTTCTTCTTCACACATATTCTGATTCCGTGGCATAGTTTTGGCGATCAAATCAAATCAAATAACATTTATTAATTTAGTACGAGGCACGAGGATACCTTATAGTTCCCGAAAATTACCTATTATATAGATATTATGGCTGGATAGCCCTCTCTCTATGTTTAATTAGGTGTGTGAAGAATTTAGTGAAGGGGAAAATGAGTTAAGTGCAGGATAAAATAAAAAAAAACGCGCAAAATATACAAACACGAAAAAAGTTGACAATTTGTTAATTGAATTAGTAAATTTAATTTATATAAAGAAATAAACTTCCTACAAAAAAAAATCTTTTGAAAACAACAAAATGGCTTAAAACTTGTGCAAAATCAATGCTCTTAAAAGCACCTTTTTAAAAAAGACCAAATTGACTAATAGTTAGCAAGTTATCTAAAGTTATCTATTAATTTCTTTCAGAATCAGCGTCTCATGCATTTAGTCAATTTGATGTTTTCAAGCAGGTGCTTTTAGAGCACCAATTTTGCATTAAATTAATAGTGAAATTAAATAACAGCAATTGATTGTCGGGACTAAGCTTCAGGGACTAAGCTATGCAACACAAGTTTTGTAATATAAAATTAAATATTCAATTGTAATTTTTACTTTCAACATTTATTTCTTACTAGATATACAATGGAATGATATGTATTATGCAAGGCAGAATAATAGTTGTGTTCACAATAATGCACTGGTTTTTACTTCACATAAATTTTGTGCTTTTCATCTCATTTTTGCTAAAAATATACTTTAAAATTGTCGAGTATTAGCTTTACATTTATAAACACATTAAAATTTAAAATTTTAACAATATTACCATCAATTAATATATAAATTGCATGTTAAACAATGTAAGGTACTTATATGTATATTCATCAGTAGATATATTAGATCAATAAATATTCTTATTGTTTCGTTGAAAAACTACTATTTAAAACTTAAAAACATATAAACTAAATTAGTAGCAAATCCAAAAGTACCTAAAAATGTTATAATAATAATATACATTTCTAACAGGTTTATATACCCATTAACAGAAAATATGTTACTATCATAAGAAATTACTCTTATTCAGTAACAATATCTGACTCAGGAAGTCTACCCTCTCACCGTATGGCTAATCTGGGCGGTATTCCAGTGTTAGTTATACTGAGTGATTCCAAGATCGAGATTACCAATTTTCTATGCTGTGTTAGGTAGGAAAGCTAATAAATTTAGTTTATTGTGACTTGAAGTAAAAGTAATTAACAACTTAAGAAACTTGGTATAAACTCGCTATTTTAGGGACCACTGTACAACTTTATTCTACGTTTCTAATTACATCGTTAGTTATTCTAATAACTTTTCATCGATAATCATCATTAATTTGTAGCAAATTTAGACATACATATACATACATTATCTATTATACAAGTAATACTTAACAGTGAAGTGTTTCGTCTTCTAAATAAAATAAATAATAAGATACTGGGGTATAATATCTACATAAATTACACAACATCAAAAAGCAAATCATCATTTTCTTCTAAATCATCAAGCTTATGCATTTTTTGGTCTTGTTGCAAATAATTGTTCGACGACGGAGCTATCTGCAAGTGTACTCACATCTCCAACATTTCGATCATTAATTGCTATTTTTCTTAATATTCTTCGCATTATCTTCCCAGATCTAGTTTTAGGAAGTCCAGGTGCATTTTGAATTACATCCGGTTGCGCAAATGGACCTATCCTTTCGCGAACTAATTTTTTCAATTCTTGTAAGAGTTTGTCGTCAAACTTGACTTGGTCCGTAGTAGTAACAAAGCAATATAAACATTCTCCCTTAACGGGATGAGGTTTAGCAACTACAGCTGCTTCAGAAATTCCCGGATGTTCGGTAAGCACAGATTCTACTTCAGCCGTCGACATTAAATGACCAGATACGTTTAGCATATCGTCGACTCTTCCAGTTACCCATAAATAACCATCGGCATCACGTTTTGCTCCTAAAACAAAGTTTATAATTTTGTTACCAAATTAAATTATTTCATATTTATTACCATCTCCCGTGCAATAATATCCTGGAAATTTGGAAAAATATGTCGTTTCGTAACGTTCGTGATTATTGTATAAAGTCCTCATTATACCAGGCCATGGTCGTTTAAAAACTAAATAACCTTCACCTTCTCCTTCGATTTCTTTTCCTTCTTCCGATAAAAGTACCGGTTCTACTCCAAAGAATGGAAATGCCTAAAACAAATTAGTGCAATAGAGCTAATACCACTCTATTGTTTTAAGATTTTCTTACTGCAGATCCAGGCTTCATTGGTGTAGCTCCAGGAAGCGGAGTAAGTACATGACCGCCAGTTTCCGTTTGCCAAAAAGTATCAACAATTGAACATTTTTCTTTGCCTACAAGTTTGTAATACCATAACCACGCCTCAGGATTAATTGGTTCTCCTACAGATCCCAAAACTCGCAGCGATGATAAATTATGTCTATAAGAATATTGTTATGAAAAAATTTATAAATGGTAGAAAAACAACATTACTTTAGAACAAATTCGTCTTCGTATTTCATTAAAGCACGAATAGCAGTTGGTGCCGTATAAAATTGATTTACACTATATTTATCAACCACAGCCCAAAATCGATCGTTATTGGGATAGAATGGGGTACCTTCGAACTGTAAAAATACCCATATTAATACATAAAAAAATAAATTGAATTATTTACATAATTCTATAGAATTAGTTAAGTAGGTAGTTATATAAAACCTACCATTGTTTAAATGTGTTGCACGCATTCTTTATACATTCATCATGCTAATGCATTAATGATTAATTAATGAATTAATGATAAATTAAAATAAACATTTTTTCAAGTACCTACGTAAGTTTGAGAAGGTATTTAAATTAATTTAAGTATAATTATAATATTTTTTACTTGTTTTTTTTTTAATTTAATAATAAAGTTCCGTTTTACTAAAAATATATTTACTATAGGTATTATATATACCACTTGTTACCAGGTGTAATTTATTTTAGCCTTGGTTAGTTTAGAGTAAATTCGTTTAAGTTAATTGCAGTTGTCCTTCAATTTTTGAAGGCGTTTTTTACATATTATATTGTTAATAATAAAAATAATAACCAAAACTGAAGTTGCCGCGTTAGCTAGAGGTCCATAAACCACGTAACTATGTCCAGTAATCCAACCAATGTCTGCCGTACACCAATAAACATCGTTTATTTTGTAATCGAAAACGTATTTAAATGTAGTTGCAGCATAAATCATATAACCTCCTGTAGTGTGTAATACTCCTTTGGGTTTTCCCGTAGAACCGCTAGTATACAACATAAACAATGGATCTTCAGCTTGCATCCATTCTGGGTAACAACTAGACGAAGCATTTTGCATTACGTCTTGCCACCAAACGTCGCGTCCATCTTTCATTGACACCTAAAATCAAATATAAAATAATTCTTAATATAATTCAAGCGCGGTTCGTAGCATGGTGCCAACGTTCCTGGCACTTTCATATTTGATTTTTTTATATTTATCAAATAAAATTTTCGTATGCTTTATTTAATTTCTAGATGAACAAAATATATAAAAAAATTATTTTTGAAAATTAAAATAAAAATTTCTTGAAGATACTGACCGGCTTAATTGGCCTGCCAGGCATGGTGGCACTATGCCAAGGGTTTTGCCTGATACATGGTAATTTACTTTTTATTCACGATTCAAATTATTTTCCCGCCAGTTGGTAAGTCAGGGATCTGTATTTTTCAAATTAATAGTATATATCGCAAATTAGAGACATACTTAATATACTGTTACGTCATAATATAGAAGATTATTGGCTCACTATTGACTAGAAAATACAAACTTACCTACCGATGGAAAAATTAATTTGAATTAAATAATCAATAAAAAAAGTAGGCTTTTGCAGTTTATTGCTAGGGATTCCAATTTTATATACCTATGCAGTTTCTAGAACGTTTTGCCCAATTATCAGATATTCTGACATAAAATATGTGTTTAACTATAAACCGCTTCTAAGATGAATATTTCAGAATAAATCAAATAACACTATTAAAGCCCAATATACAGCCTACATATTATATTTTTAACATTTACCATATTATTGTGATTTTGCTGAGTTCCGATTGGGGATGTAACTCTTTCTAAATGAGAGACGACTACGCAGTGTTCAATGTTGTGACCGTTTTTCGAACATTTCTCCATGGATTGATCACATATACTCTTTAACGCTAAATACTTTTCTCCTCTCCACACTCCATCGGCAGTTATGATGAGTCTAGCATTACAATCCATTATTCTTTCTGCAAAAGAATCTGCAGAAAATCCGGCGAACTAAAATAATGCGGTTAAGAAAATTTTATTTAAAAATATGAATTTTATACTAACCACCAGTGAATGAACTGCACCTATTCGTGCACATGCCAATAAAGCTACAACAGCTTCCAGAATCATTGGCATATAAATGGCAACACGATCACCTTTTTTGATACCCTTACTTTTAAGAACGTTTGCAAATTTACATACTTCTTCCAAGAGTCTCTTGTATGTAAGACGACTATAATCGTCGGGATGATTTCCTTCCCTTAAAATAAAAATAAAATTAATACCTGGTTGGCCACTTGCATTGATCGCCAGTAAAATTTGTTACGTCAGGTTTAGATATATTATATCGTGGGCTTACAAGAAAAAGTCAAAATTTTACTTATTTTTTTTTAGTGCATTATAGATTTCAATTTTAATGATCTTCCTACGGCAAGGACGCAGTAATCTGATCTGTACATCTGATTCATTTTGTGAAATATAGCAAAATAAGAAAGCACTAAAGCAGTTGATGCAAATGCAAATGCAAACTTTAAAATGCAGATTACTCAAAACTATCATTTTTGACTTAGTGTCTTTTTCTTGTAAGCCCACGATATGATACTTGATGATTGTTTATTAATTATTATTATTACATATTATACATTTTGCACTAAAATTACTATAGCAAGGTTTATTCTCAATAATTCAAATATTATCATAAAATAAATGAATGTGACTTGCGACATTTACTATGGACTACAATCTACAATCTAGTTTAATAATTTCATGTAAGGTATTACTTATTCGGGGCATAGGTTATTGGTGCACCTCAATATCTACATATTATGTCAAATCAAATCAATTTTTGTATATTATGAATTAATAGCTAAATATTGGTCCAACTTAAAACGTAATAATATTTTTTTAAATGATAATTTAATAGTGGTTTATAAAGCTCCTTTTGAAATAGTGATATAAATATTAAAAAAGATATTAAAAGTGATATAAATTTTAGAATATATGTGGTAAATTTCGGTATGTAATTTTTCTCATGAGCGCTATAATTTTGTACCTAATTAATTACTATAATATATAATAATTTTAAATATACTTACAATGTTATAATGTTTTTAATATTTTCTTTACTGATTTTTAATTTTTCAAAAAACATTTTATATATTTTTATATAATCGTAAAATAGCATTATATATTGCATTACGCTTTCTTTTTTAAATTTTATTTTTGTATTTTATCATTTTTTGATAATATAATTTAAAAATTACTTTTTACATTATTGGTTATATCTTTTTCAAATAATCTTAATCCCAAACTGTCAAAATGTGATAAATTAATGTATTTTTAGCGTTTTTTAAATAATAATTTTCCACATAATGAGTGTATTCTTCACTTCATAGTTAAAAATATTCTAAAATTTTAACGTTCTGTTTAGTTTTGTTAAAATTAACCATAAAAATTTATCTACCAGTTATAAAGTATAAAAAAAATTATGTATATTTTATAAATAAAGTTTAACGTAAAAATAAAAACAAATCAGCATAACTTTTAGAATAGCAAAAATATTCTTCATGAAAAGATAATTATAGTGTACAATCTACAGCGGTGTCGGTTGTGGGTGGGCTAACTAGGTGGACCGTGACTTGCCTAATATTAAACCCTCTTTAGGAAAAGTTTCATAAATTGGATTGGCTCTAAATTTACTTGTGTAAGGACCGATGGATCATGCTAGAATCTTTACAAAAACTTTAAAGTAAAATCTGCTGAGACAATGTTCGATAACTAATCAAAAACTAATATCAAAAATTATTGAAATCCGAGATGTTAGTCATAGCCATCTAATTAATTGGACATTTGTAATTTATGAATTAAATTTTTGTTGATTTTATTTTTCTAAAGCAGCATTGTTATCGATTAAAGAGGAAACCTTATTTTTATTGCATCTTTAAAAATTTATAAAATAATTTTTAAATGTGCGTGCTAACAAAAATTATGGTTTGGTCAACAAAACAAACAATGCAATGTATGGTATGTATTATCTTTTGATTAAAAATTTAAGGTTAAAACAATAATTATTTATATTATGTGAGAGTTATTTTAATGTTAACTTGCGTGGTACTAAATGGGAAGTAAATATTACATTAATTAATTACATATGAGATTATCAATTAATTGACAACAACATTGATTTTTAAATAGAATTATTATATTTAGGTATATTTCTGTACTCTGTAGGTTATTTATATAATATTAATTTAGGTTTAGGTTTATCTATGTTTATTAGGTACAAGTTGTTGTGTTAGAAGTTCTACGACAAGTAGTTATTCTATAGGGATAATAAAGAATTACACTAATTAAAAATTAAAAGTAAAGGTTAATAGTACACCATGTAGGAGATATACAATACATAATATGTATGTATTGCACTTGGTATTATTGTATTACAATTACTGTTGGTAATGCATTAATCATTTGTTAGTACTTTTACATTTTGTTTAACTAATGTTTTTTAAGAATAATTTCAATAGAAAATATAAAAAAAGGACTACCCCACTGCCTACCTGTTGGTCCCAGGTATCGCTATAAATGTCTGAAAGGCTTTCCTGAATTTATGTGGCAATTAATAATTGGATTTGTTAAACAAATTAACGCACTATTATATAATAAGTAGTAATTTCAAACAACTTCAAAATGAGTTTACTATCGAAAGGAAAACAGGAATATCCCTAGCCAAATAAAATAAATTTCTAAGCATTACTGCATAAATTGAATTAAGATCAGTAACGGTCCTCGGTATTTTTAATTATTGTCAGACCAATTAAGAATAAAATGTGAAAATTGGTATAGTTTATTTTTGATATTACTCTAACTATACCTAACTATACCTATACTATACCTATACCTATCAAACGAAATTGAAAACAACAAACTTATTGACGGTCTAAACCAGGGTGAGTCAGCAATGGTATGGAATACCCATATTATAATAAAAAAAATTATGTAATATGACATCAAGTTGACTGAATTAATTTAAATACTTGAAAATAACATGGTAATTAGCATTATCTTTAAATTTAGTTAATTACTTTTCAAAATAAATTTGCATAATTACACTGAGAAAAAACTTTTATAAATTACACTACAATTGTCAACCTAATCGCTACAAATTGTATTTCAATATGAACTAGGTACAACATATATTATTATTTTACAAAGTTTTGTCTTAACTTTATTGTAACATTAAGTTACACAAAGTTATATGAATTTTTTCAAAACGCCGTTACAGTAAAATGTTCGACAAACGTATACGATCTTTCAATATATTTTAATATCATAAAACCATAAGTTTGCTATTCTTTTTACTAATATTTTGTTCTAGGCTGCTATAAATAAAATGTTACTTTTTGCTATAAATTTTACCATTTAGTACAATTATTTTGTAGGAAAAGGTCGTATTCTAGGTGTAACATTTTGTTATAATTTCTCTCTTTTTCTGCTACATATTTTGAGAAGAATACTATATATTGTAGTAAATATAGGAGAAATTATAGAACACGGTTACAAAAATTATAGTACTAAACATTATTACTTTGTAGCAAAAATGCGTATTTTTAATGTAGGTTTCATACGTGAAAAAATTGTAAAAATTGCTACAAAGTTGTAGCTTGCTAGAAAAAGTGTAGTGGATTTTTAGGATAGGTAATTAAAAGTTTGTATTTATTGTAATAAATATTTATTTTCTAAAAACAAATAAAATATATAGACTATACTATACTATACTATATAGTATACTAACTATACTGTGTATAGTGTATCGACTCGATTTAGATAAAGATGTGGGGCTTGTAGCTCTCTACTTAAAGAAAAAATCATGTCTTTGTCCAAGTCGAGTCGATATATCCGGTATAGACACCTATTTAACATCAAACTTAAAAATAAAATACTTTCTGTTTACTAATAATATAACACATAAAAAATGAAAAACTATTATCATTTCGTTGACAGAACTTCCAAAATTACTTAAGTTCTATAAAATTTAAACTCTTTCTGGCCTACTTTATCGCAGAAACCTATTTGTCTGTTAATTATGGTGCTAAATCTAACATTAAAAAAATTCGTAACTCATCCTAAAGTTGCAAAGTCAAAACCGTCGCTAGCTCTTAAGCTTGTTACATGCACTTAGTCTATAAGAAATACAATTCGATTAGTTGGTTTTCAAAAATTAAATTTAATATTCGCACTTAAATCGAAATTTACAAGTATTATGGACAATATTTTACAGAAATATATTCTTTCTTTTCTAATTTAGTTAATAAACAGGGCTCGAAATCATGTATATCTCTAAACGCGATAATTTGAATATCCGTATTTATAGAAAGTGAAATTTCAAATGCATGAACATGGGGATCAAAGCACAGAGTTTCATATGAAATATATGAAATGTATAAATCTTTTTTATTGCACATAAAAATGTTTTGAATTTTCCCAAATAGTGGCATATCACTAGAGTCAATAAGTAAGATGACATTTGTTTTGTATGTAACACCATATCTTTCAAATTTTTTCAAAAGCACAATATTTTTTTGATCAAATACAGCAAAATATTTTTGATGGTCTGTGTTATTGATTGGACTTGAATCTGAATAAACGAGATTTTCATCTTCATTCAGTGGTCTGATAAGCTGGTGGAATAATTTCAATTGCGCTTTAAGAGCCAAAGTGTGAATGATATTCTGATAAGACCCAGAAATGTTTGAAGTAAGTTTTGATTGCCTATGTTTTTGTTCAAATAACATACCCCATAAATGAACTAGTGGACCAGATTGTTCATATACCAAAGCGTAGTGCAATAGATGGTGGTGTTTGGGTTTAAAATCATGAAGATATTGTTTTACCAATTCTAGATATTCTTGTATAAAAATTTGTAATCTCTGTCCTTCCGTAAAATGTAAATTTGGAGTAGTGGTAATATCTGTAATTTCTCGAAGTATGATCCAGATCTGCCATACCTCTAAATTTCTGGGTACAAAATCTCCTATAAGAAGCCCCAAATATCTTACAAAACATATCATTTCATTTGCAGACATCCTAATTTTTATGTTATTACCTTCCAAAGCTGTGATAAATGTGGGCTTGTTAGAGTTCTCGTGACCAAAATTAAATGATCTTAAACGATTATTCAACATTTCAATTGTGAATAATTTGTATTCAAAAACTAAAATTTTAAGTAAAGCCGAAATATCGTATATACAAATGCCCTCAAAAATATCATGCATAACGTCGACTACATAGTTAGTGGTGCAATGAAATCCTTGAAGAGCGTGCCATTCACAATTTTCTTTCAGTCCAGTGTAAGATATATTCTTCAATTTTAAATCACTTTCATACATTTCAGGAGTTCTTAAAACTAAATTATTAGAATTTGCAACATTCTTAGAATCGTTTCTATGAATTTTACAGAATCTGCAGGAATAATTACATACAAAACTTTCAGAAAAGCCTAACATAGAATGGATACCCAAATTATCTCCCATAATTAATCCCAATTTAAAATAAAGCTTTACTGGCACATTATTAACTATTAAATCTATACCATTATTTTGTAAAAAATTTAATTCTTCTATGAGTGGATTTAAAACAAATTTGTTGCCAAAATCTTTTCGGTCTTTTGAATAAAATAAAGAAACAAGGAAAATATTACTCAAAGCTGGAAGTAAATGTTGGGGAAGGCATGGAACAGATATATAGATTGCTCCGAGTTTATTTGCGTCCGAGTGGGAACCAAGAGAGTTACCAACTTGGTAATCATCAAAATATAAGAACAAGGGATACACAAGCTTGTTATTTTCATAATATTCGCGAGCTTTATTTTGCCATAAAGGGCCTTGAATAAAATTTTGGTAAGTATGTGAAGATCGTAGAGTTTCAATAAACTGTTGGGTCAAACTAAATACACTATCTTTTTCAAACAACAGTTTTAATAATTTTCTAATCGGTATAATTTTACCGGTAACTGCTTTAGTTGTCAAAACTGTGCTGTTTTTAGAAGAAGTAAAAATATTTTTATAACCAATAATAAAGTCTTGAGGTTTAATAAAATTTTCATGCTTTTGGAAATAATTGAACCTTTTATATTCAGTGTCAAGATCATCAAACAGATGCTCACAAATACCAACTATCGATTGCAGTTCTTCACTAAAATTAACATGATTATTACAATGGTTACATTGACTTAAAGATTTTACCATCCTATTACTAATATAAGGTAGAATATCTTCACAAAATACTTCTTGAAATTTTTTTATAATAAATTGAATAAAATTTCTCGGAATCAGAGAATTATTATACATCTCCGACATAAAATAAATCATTTTATCCTTCAAAACATGCTTAAATGTATCATCAATAATGTGATTGTTATCACGAGTTTCATTTACAGTAACAGTTTCTTGAATATTTGTGTGTTCTTCTTGAACATGTGTGTGTTCTTCTTGAACATTTGTGTGTTCTGGACGTTCTGGTGTTACAGAACGTTTTAAATTTGAGTTTTCTATATGATAAAGTAAATGCCTTTTAAAAGCAGTCCAAGAGGAAAATACTCTGAAACATTGTGGTTCTCCACAATTATAGTTATGTTCAATTTCTTGATGACACATTTTGAAATGACATGTAAATGATTTTAAGGAATTTGTGGAGAATTTACAATAATAACATAAAGCCATTTTCAAATTTCACAAAAATACTATAAAAAATAAAATAAATTTTTAAAAAATAATAATAATAAAAAAGAACTACTACTACTAATGTATTTATAAACTAGAACCTCTTGAAAGGAATAAAGATAACTTATTTTGAAAGAATTAATTCAATATCAGAAATGAGGGAAGAGACGGCTACATATTTTCTATCAAATTTAGTTTTAATACCGTACATATATTCTTGAATAAACATCCACGTTGAATCGCATTCTTTTGGATATTCGGCGTTAAGTGCGTGAAAAACTTTAAAACAAACATCCACTGCCTTCAAGGGACTTTCCACTTTATATCTGAGATCGTTAACACAAATATAACATCCAGTAATTTTATCCAGTTCACCTATGATGACTGGAAGTGGTTGAGTTGTCAGCTTAAATTTTGAATATTTCTGTTCACGTAACGACAGTGCCGGTTCTAAATCATTTATATTCTGAAATTTTAATAGAGTCAGTAATTGATTAAAAAGATAATTTAATTTACCTTTAAATGAAGTAAAAATCCACTCTGAACTTCTGGCTTAGATGGTCTCCAATGTTTTTCAGGTGTTTTACATTTAATATTTACAATATTAAACATTAACGGTAAAATCATCAAAGCTATTAAATCGTCTAAAAACACATAATAATGACATAGGTGCAATTCTTATATAGTTAACTAAAATGTTATTACCTGGTTTATCATTCAACTCCAATAATATTTTATTTATATAGTTATCATTTTTCTTTTTAGCTAATGTCAAAATTATATTACTAATTGTCGACCACTTAGCAAATAAAATGTTTTCTTTACTTTTATATGTATCGTCAAAGTCTAAAGTCAATAATGTGTATCCTAGAGGATGAGATAATCCTGGAAATAAAGTGAAGTATGATGCTATATTCGTCGTAGAGAGTTGAGATGTTCGGTACGATTTGGTTATTGTCCACTTTTCTACTACTTCTTTAAATGGGGTCGAGTTATATTTTAACCATTCTATTTCATTGCCTACAGAAAATAGAACGCAAACAATCAATTTATGAATTTACATTTAAGTGAATTTAATTTAATTATTAATTACTTACTTATATTTTCGGTAGAAGTTGAAGGCAATGGTACAGTTTTACTATCTTCGTTTTTACTTGGTACGAGACCTAGGTGTTTCAATTTGTTTTTAAAGTAGCAATAAGTGGACCACAATTTTCCTCTGGCAGCTCTTGGTTGACCACTTTTATTTCTGTTGTATGGTACGTAATAAATTTCGGCTCGCTCATGAATAAAAATGTCATTAATTTGTTCAGCTATTAGTTGGAATCGCGCAGTTGTAATTCTTAAAAAATTATAAGTAATTAGCCACAATAGAGTATTATTTAGTAAATAAAATACTTTTTATCAAAATCGCTTTTCAGCTCGTGTTTTATTATAAGCTCGCACAATTTTGACCTTAAAAATTTTTTATTCTCTCCGTAGCTAGCTATAATGATTTTTCCTTCGTCACAACTTTCAAGTAGTTTTCTAATTGGCTAAAAGCAAAAAGTAATAACTAGTGGTCTAATGAAATATGTATAATTAAATATTTACATTTTGATGTACACTTAAAGTGTAAGGTTGTCCTACACTAGCTTTTTGGGCATAAAAAATAACGTTCTCGCCTAATATGGAAAGAAAAAGAATTATGTTAAGATTATTTAAGGATTCCAGTTACATACCGTCAGTAGAAGTATCAGATAAATTGCTCACATCTAAGGTACCTATGTCGTTATCTATATCAGATGTAGATGATCGGTGGAAAGATTCTGTCGATGCTAGCGAAGGAGTTTTCGATTCTTGAGGTAGTATTATTAATTCTGCATTAGAAGCCTACAATAAAACTTGATGTAATGTGTAATAATACATAAGTTAGGTACACCTCCTCACCCTAATGATTGTAATAAATGGGTTGAATTTGTTTAGAAATTTTCTGCGTAGCCCAATTATGGGAATTAAATCTCGAATATCGTTTTCGTTTAGTAAAAGAAAGGCCTCTTCATCAATTTGGTTTACTGTGTTAAATAAATTAATTAAACATATCGGTATATATTACTATAGAGTAATTTTTTTAGGACCGACTGAAACTGTGTTTCAAGATTTAATAAAACTCCCCCATAAAGGCAATGTTAATTTTCTTAAATTTTTTATCGAGTATTTTTAAAACTGCTGTCACTCATGGTCGTAGTACACCATCATATTTTACATGTAAATATACATGTGTAGATGTTGAATGTAGCGTATACTACACTAAAATTGCACTTGTATTTATACAGTGGCTCCAACAATTATTAATACACCCCTATGTTAACCATGTAAATTGCACATTTTGAAACCGTTTTTTGACATATAAAACTCGCTTTTACAGCAAAACTTTTCAGATATTTTTTATTGTAAATTTTAATTTCTTCAGTTTTGTTTCTATAAATTTTTTTATTTTCTTTCGCCGTTTACGAGTTACAGCTACTTAAAGAAAACTAAGTAAAAATGTTAATAAAATTAACATTGCTCTTATGGGAGTTTTTTACAGAGTTTTCTTCAAGTCGCTGTAACTCATAAATGGCGAAGGAAAATAAAAAAATGTATAGAAACAAAACTGAAGAGATTAAAATTTGCAATATAAAATATCTGAAAAGTTTTGCTGTAAAAGCGAGTTTTATACGTATATCAAAAATCGGTTTCAAAATGTGCAATTTACATGGTTAACATAGGGGTGTATTAATAATTGTTGGAGCCACTGTACATGTATTTCTACATGCAAAAATTGACGGAATAGAACAGGTCCTATTTTTGAAGGTCATACACGTGTATTTTTACATGTATTTTTACATGTAGAAATATAATGGTGTACAACCGCTTTCAGAAACAGTGCGAAAAAATAGAAATAAAATTGAAAGGAATGAAATTTTCAACAAAAAAAAACATGCATTAATAATTATAATATATTGACCTTACTTGCAAAAGTTTCTTGAAGACTTTCCAAATTCCATTCCACTAATTTATTAGTTACATATTCATCCATTTTAAAATAATATCACAATATTAATCACAATCACAACTTAAAGCCAACTATAACCATGAAGCCGTTACATAAAATGATAAAAGTTAGCTTGACGATACACCTACTCATATGTGCATACTACATACCTTTCTTCATACTTTTATTTTTTATAATAATATAAAGTTATTATTGTGTTCCCTCGTTTTTGCATTTCTGCAAAATTTATCACGTACGCTTGATCAAGTAATACAATTTGTAGGATAATATAACACATCTTACTATAGAGTTGTACTACAAATTTTGTGTTATTTAAAAGATTATAATGTGTAGTAAAAATTAAGATTTTTTGTATTCAAGTTTTATAAAGTCAAATAATTTTGAACTACAAAAGCTGTATAAAAAATTGCATAACTAATGCGATACAAAAAATAATAAATTGTGATAGTTTTGTAACAAAATTTGTTACAATAACATCAATACAATATATATAAAATTACCGGCATAACATTTGTGAATTCTTCTCATATTTAGCGTAAATAGTTACGCATTTATATAATTTCTTACTACAAATTTTTTACTACAAAATTGTGTTAGTTCATTTTTCTCAGTGTAATTGTTTACTTTCAATTTCACATAAAACGTAAATTTTTATTTTAAAATTTAAATTTCAATGTTAAATCTTAAATAATAGGCCCATAGTTTAATATGCAGTATATTATATAATATTTGGTAATTTCTTCATTTTTACAAAAGAAAATTCAATATTTTTAACTTTCACTCCATATAATATGTGTACATAATGCGTTAGACGAAATTTCAAAACTAAAAAACTTTCTTCTTCTTGATAAACAAGAAAGTGACAAATATACTCAATAGATTAAACAATAATTGTGAAAGTTAATGAAAATTTAGAGAAATTTTTGGATCAAAATATTAGCTAAACTGTCCAAAAAATAAATAAAGCCCACAAAGTGATATAATGAATAAGTGCAAACAACTTTAAACTCAGTAAATTAAAATTCCAATTAATTGCAAAAACAAGTCAATGCAATGGAGGCATAAATATTATGCTTTAGCTTTCATATTAAACATTGTTGGAAACAACTGAAAAACTTTGAAGTGAATTAGTCGAATTGACAATTTTCTTTATTTGTGTTTTTCTTGAAATTCCAGTAGATATAGTACCTACTTATTTCATTATTTAAAAAATAAAAAGTATATAATAAATGTACTAAAAAATGGTACAATTATATTATTGTTATAAATATTAAACACCAATTCTTTCTTATTAATTTCTCGAAAAATACTAAAAAAAATGATCTCTCTGTATAAGCTGAAAAAGAATTTTCAATTCAATGTTGTGAAAACAAATCAGTATTTCATCAAACCAGAGTACAAGATATTTTCTTTAGTATTATCCTTTGATTAGGTTTTGTTGTTGATAAAAAGACCAAGGTAGGATCTGTTATGGTTACTAGTATAATCCATACCAAGTATTTGCTATATATTCCGAATATCATTCTTATAGTTCTAATGCGACAACTATTATTTTCTTAACTCAGCAATTTGTCTGATAATGGCATAATATGGTAAAAACGTTTGATAAATTATATTTATATAGTCAGAGGCGGATCAAGGGGATATTGCGCCCCAAGCTGAACCAAAATTTGCGCCCCCCCCCTCATCGGGGGACGCAAATTTCTTCTAATATAAATATGAATTGATAATAATACAAAAGAATTAAACGAAAAATAAAATGTTTTTAAATAAATTTTTATTCCATTCCATGTATAAACGAGAGAAGAGATACTGAATGTTATTTTGACAAATAATCTTTAACAACAAAATTTTATAAAGATAAATTACTATGCTCTTTTTTACGTTTCCTAATAAATCAATCGCACTTCATCAGTAGTTCGTCGTAAATATGAATAGTAAAATAAATAAACTTCAAGTATCAAGTTAGTTGTTACTACAACGAAGGGGTACAAAATTTGTATAGGCCATTATATTATTTGTTTTCCGATTCTAATTTATACCTAAGAAGGTTAGATGCAGTTTATGCCAAAACGGAAAAGACAGAAAAACTATTTTCTTTGGCGTCAAGTGTCGTAAGCATAAGGAAGCTGTGCTACGTTGTCAACAGCGCAGCGATGTTGAGAAGCTTGACAAATAAATTACGAGTACAATTCATTTAATTTACTTTTTTTATAATAAAATGTTGAGTTTAATTCACAAAATTTGTCATATTTTCAAGTTTTTAGTAATAATTTGATCAAAGAGGACGAAAAATTAAGTAGTAACTAAAAAAATGTTTGTTTAAATTGATTGTTTACTAAAATATCATAAATTAATACAACGATGCTGTCTCTAAACCCAATGTGCAGCACATTCTACAAAAAGAAAATAAGTGGCAGTTCCAGGGTAATAAATTTTAAAATGATAACAAAGCATACCACGTTTGCTAGAAAAGTTGTGTCTGCATATAAAAAATAAGCAATCGTAAATAGGAACCGTGTGACGAAAACCAGCAATTTGCGGCGCTTGGAATACGTGATTAGTCGCGTTTGTGTGTGTCTTGTACAATCTAAAACTATAGAAGTATGTGTCGGCGCCGGTGGATCAATTACATGTTGACTCGACGTACATAAACCGCTGCGTGTTCATACACATACACTCATATTTCAAGTTCTCCGACTTCCGGAGATATTTTTAAAATGCAACCTATTTTTGAGATTTTTAGAATTTTATAATATAAAATATCAAATAATTTTAAAAATAATTGTAATAAATTTTGCGCCCCTGTAATTCTGGCGCCAGAAGCGGCAGCTTCTTTTGCTTCTTGGTTAATCCGCCTCTGTATATAGTGTATAGTTATTTATTTTAATTTGTGTAAATCGTCGGCTTAGAAGTAAAAGTGACCAACTGCAAAAATGCCGAAAATGAGATAATTAATTAATTGACAATGAATAACCAGTGCGGCTACAAGAAAAAATTTCTGTATTTATTAAAAATTAAATTAATAAGTTATAGAGATGATAAAATTGACTATTCAATGTTATTATTATATAGGCGAAGTTAAGCTAAAAACTGCTCTCCTGTAAAACTCGATTTTTGCAGTTATAGTCACTTTTGCTTAAGCCGACGAAATTTAGTTCATTTGTTCATTAGTTCAAAAGTGTGCAATAAAAAAAGTTTATTGATTCTAAAATACTGATATTCTTGCTATCCAGTTTCACTATATAAACCATAAATCAATTGATTACCATAATTTTGTTATTAAAATTATTTAATAAATTTAGTAAACCTCGATAACTACATTGTTTAACTTGCAATAAATCCTATCAAAAGTATAATTTTTCTTTATCTATCAGATTAGTTAATCCCAGAATTAGGTGTTGTATTACATCTGAGAAAAATGCAAATAAATTTCATAAAATCGATAGAATGTATGACATTATAATCATATGTTAATTATCATCAAATACATGCAGTACATACATGCATTAAATACGAAAGCGTATGTAACTGGATAGCTAACTTTTTTCAATTACTTTAACATCACTTATCAATATTTATCAATTCAATTATTATTTCCCACTTTTTCCTTAATTTATATAAAAAAAATAGCCCATACAAAATTTTTTCATATTATTTTACTTACTAATTTTGCAAAAACTATTTTAAAATGTACCTACTTCAAATAATCTTAAAAGAATTTATTTAAAATGTTAATATGTATTTGAATTTAATTTTTTCTTTAATTTAGAATCCTAAAAATAATTTTTGTATACCATCATGTAAATTATATAATTTTATAAAATTGTGGTATAACTGTTATTAAAGGAATATTATCTAGAAAAACACACCGATCACATAATTTAATACTTCTGTATTACTCTGAAGAAATATTAAATCTGTGATCATTGTTTTCGTTTTAGATAATATTTACATAATTATTTATTACACATTTGTGAGATATTTTGAAAAAAAAGTGCAAAGCAATATACATAATAGTACATAGTTAAACCTCCCGTGGACGACGCCGACATTGCGCCTCACTTATGATTTCTTCAGGACTAAAAGCTTTTCATTAGTATGTTTTACACTTCTATTACAAGTTTATTTTATCTTAAGATCTACAATACTTGCATTATTCGTAAAAACTTAATGAAAGCAGAAAAATACCGAGTCATGAAATAGTGAACAGCAAAAACCATGTTTGTTTTTTAAATATTAATTCCCAATTTATTTTTTCCTGTCTTCTTTTTATGCTATAAAAAATAACGAAGAAAACAGATTCTTATACATTCTTCTTTCTTTCTTCTTTTTACATACATTCTTCTTATACTTATTTTTATGCTATAAGAATCTGTTTTCTTCATTATTTTTTACAGCATAAAAAGAAGACAGGAAAAAATAAATTGGGAATAAATATTTAAAAAACAAACATGGTTTTTGCTGTTCATCCAATTAACGCTACTTAAATTAATCGAAAATAACAACAAAAAATGGCATTTCTTCTTTAAAATCTCATTGTCGTCGATGTATTTAACTTTAAATGAATTTTAGTTTATTAACTAATTTACGTTAAATACATCGACGAAAACGAAGTTTTAAAGAAGAAATGTTATATTTTCCGATTATTTTCGATTAATTACATAGTTGTGTTAATTGATGAGAACGACTCTCTTAAATTGCAACCCAACAACAACAAAAATCTAAATAAAACTTCGTATAAAAGGCCAAATAAGTCAAAGTCTTCTTTAAATCAACGTAATATCCTAAAATTAGATTGCTAGAAATTTGACTTTTAGCTTCAGGCTATATCTTCTCCATAATTTACTCATTAGTTTTTCTTTACTCGATGTCGATATATTTTGCTTAACTTATTTCTTTTCATTTTATTTTCTTCATAACTCAAGATATTAATTGTTTCGAAGTCAAATTCGTGACCTGTTTAATGGACTACTAGTGCTGTGGTATCATTTTGCTCAATCTTTTCTTGTGGTTCTCCATCACTATTCTCGCCTATGGTGATGCTCCGCTTAATAAATGCTGTTTTGCTATCTCCCTCCTGTTGCGTTTTTCTATTTTTCAATAATTGCAGAGTTTGCTCAATGTAACATATTTTGCACTCATCTCATCTACAATATGACTTTAGTATTCTACTTAATTCTTCGCTAAGAAGAAAATGTAAGAAAATTTTATGTATTTTGCATAATAAGAAATACTTAATATAAAAATGCAAAGAATTTGGAAATTCCATTTCCAGTTGTAATAATATTGTTTTTTACTGCTGTACTGAATTGACGATAAAATTCCCATGTGCTTCTGCTCTGGTTATGGTTTTTGAATAATGCAAGTATTATAGATTTTAAGGTGAGATAAATTTGTAATGGAATTTTAAAATATAGATACTAGATAAAGAGATAAAAGAGCTCGAATCCTGAAGAAGTCGTGGACGGCGAAACGTCGACAAAAGATTTAACTAGATTGTTTTATGTTTTTTGTCGAAATATTCCTGTTATAGTGTTGAAGTATAAACTAATAATAATTGAACATATCTGATTATTATTATGTATTGATATGATTAAACACTTCAATATTAATTAAGCTTTCGTGGATTTTAATGGAAGCTTATGAAAAATTTACAAAACAAAAGATTAGCTAATGTAATAATAATTATTGGTTTATAAATTAATGTAAATTTAGTTGCGTTCATTAAGAAACAAGAAACTTCGTGCAAATAATGTACTCAAATTACAAAATTAATGCAATTGGTTCGGTAATAATTTTAAGGTAAATTAGTGGTAATAAACCAACAACATCTAAATCAATAAGCTGAAATGCATTAAATTTATTATATTATTATGTATCTAGTTGGTCTCTTTATGATTTATTTAGAATCTTTTTGTCAAAATAGTAATAACACAATTATGAATATTAGCCATAAACATCAACAATATGAATTTCTAACTGATATGTTGATATCAGGTTGAAGTTGTAAATCCGATGCCAGGTGTTTATTCGCGCACTCGTAATAGGTTCTCGTCATACCATGTGCACGAGAACCAATAGTAAAGAAGTATATTAAGGTACACAAACTCCAATATTAAGAAAAAGCTTTCAGAAGGTAGTAATAATGTAAAATATATTAATAAATAATAAAAGATAGTCACTACACCTTGCGTTATATTTTAAAAATCACATATTTACATCAAACTATCAGAACAGCTACGGATCAATACAGCCAAAAGTTCTCCAAGTTATATATTGACCCGATAACATTTACACACAATTTCAAATTAACTTACCAATAAAACGCAATTTTGTCACCATGTCCATTTCGAATATTACGGTCTAGTAAATTGTAGGAAATATTTGTCCTGGCTCCGTCGAACCATTTAATAAAAATTGGTCCTTTTCCAATATCAAAATTGTAAGTAAAAAATTTGTCAATGTCAATAGGAGTTTCCCAATGAAATTGTCTAACTATTTCGCCCCAAAATTCTTTGGGATTGTCAATCGATTGCCGATACATTTCGCGATATTGCGTAAGTGAGGAAACGTATGCATTTTTGAATAAATTCGAATTGGGATAATATAACTTTTCAGAAGGCATTTTGAATTGCCGCACTAAACGCGCTGTATATTTGAATGTGCGCCTTTGACGACTAAACCGACGAGCATAGAGCGTTCAATTCTCCCGACAACCTCAAACGTTTGCGCACTTGTTCGCACTTCCAGCTTACAATTACTTTTTGCACTTTCAGATTTATATATACTTTTTAAAGAAAAGTGGAAAATTAGTCATCGGGTCCTCGTACCACCTAATCAAAAGTCGCTAAATATTATTATGAAACTGGATATCACATTTGACCGTCGTGCCTTTGATGTGTACCTTGTTACGATAATATTGAAATCTTTTGTAATTTCACGAGAATAATTTTAAATACAAATTAGTAATTTATAATATTTTACTATCCTGATGATAATATTAACTAGGTAAATGGAATATTGAAAGTCACGTTTTGTCTTGACGTAGAATGTTATGAATTTGATAATAAAGAACAATAACGCTAGGAATGCGCTTATTTCCTTTATTTAGTATTTTTTTATAATTTTCGATAACCCGCAAATAATGTTATAATTCCCTCAAATTGTAAATACGAGATAGGTAATTATCCAATATAATAAAAATAACATTATGAATTTCATCACCAAAAATTTAAATGTTTCTAAATATATTTTAAAAATTACCAAGGAACAATAAATTATTATATTATTATCATCTGACGGTGACGTTTTTTTATTATTATTATTATAAAATATTAAAATAAATAAATAAACTCTAAAAACATGAAAAATTTGCAAAAATATTATGTATCTTATAATATACGCAAATATAATATAGGATAAAGATAATTATACTTAAATTTGAAACATCCGATAAAAGGTATAAATAAAAAATGTCTAATCCATCTTACGGTGCGGCATATAATCTATATTTTTACTTTTTAAAATTAAACTGATGATACGTATTAATCGATACGTATTGAATTACACGATAAAAATTAAGTAAATTGTATCACAGCATGTAATTTTTTTTTAAATTTGCAATCAGTAACTATATAATAATATCACACAACCTTGACATAATCGATCGATACATTTGTACCATTTTTGAATTTGGAACCCTTTGGACCTAAAGCAGTAAAACAATCTCAAGGATGTTGTAGATGAATATCAAATTAAAATTGTTCTTTATTTAATAATTAATTAAAAGCCACGAATTAAAAGATAATAGCACTTATATTATATGTTACGTATTGTTTAATAATACTAAATTGTTATTATCATACAATGCTTTGTCGTATTGTGAATTGTTCGTTTTATTAACATCTAATCTTAATAACCCTCAAAAACCGAGTTTAAGTTATTTTCTTGTAATCGATTTCAAGAACTCGAAAACGTGTATTGTAATGTCTAAAATAAGAGATAATAATAACATGGCTAATTTATAAAATAAAATCGTAGATAACTTCAGAAATAATTTTTATTATATAAAATGTTACGATAATTTCTTATTTCAAAATACCTTAGTTTAATATAAGATTTAAGATGACCTATTTGTAAAATTTAAAAAAAATGTAAATAATTAACAAATAACGTTATCGCTAGGCGTTAAATATTAAATTTAAATATCTTTTACAAAACATATTACTATATCTATTATTGCTATTTTCAATAAAAAAATCTTTTCCCAACGTCAAAAAAAAACTAGTTATGATTAAATTCAATTGTTAACTTTCAAGATTCTCTATTTGTAAAAGCATATTATGTTTTACTTTTGTTTTATTAAAGTGCGTCATTAGTGTGCCGTCTCATTATATTGAAATATCGATTGTATTAAAATTTAAAACATAGCTTGCATCAATTTGATTGCAATCAATTTGATTGGACACACGCTTTGTTTAGATGCAGTATAACATCATGACTATGTGCTGCGTGTATGCAATTGTTTTTCTAAAAAAGTAAACGGTTGCACTATAGAGGACTTGAGTACCGTTCGTTGTAAAACTATCAGTACCTAGTATTAAATAAAATAATTATTTTTTCCGATTGAAGAAAAAGAGCATCTTTTGTTCGGGTGAGTTGACGAAAAGTGCTATTTACATTGTCTCTACACATGTTAACGTATTGTAAACATTCCAGTTTACGTCCAATAGCGAGGAAGTAACATAATGTCATGTTCCAAAATTTCCCGTTTAATTTTGATTTATTTTGTTAAATTAAATTTGTTATTTTTGTGTAAATTTGTTGCTTTTTGTAATGAATTTGTATTTGATGGTTTTCCCGCCATCTAAGGTGGCATCCGTTGCCATCCGTTAAGGTGGCAATGGTGAGCGGTGAAAACCAGGCTTATTGCCAAAAATGGCAGCAGGTAGCGGAACGTAAAAGTTTTTGTATTCTCAGTTTATTTAAGTATTGATTTGAGATTTGTGGTTTTGAAACAAATTGATAGTTTGGGTGAGCGATTTTAATTATTTGATCTGGAAATTGTTGATGAAAGATTTGGATAACATTAAATTAATAATTTCGGAAAGTAGAAATTTCGAAAGATTGTAAATTTTTGTAATTGAAGATTGTGAAATTGGAAGTCGATTTGAATGAAAACTTGGAATTTTCGTTGAAATTGTTTTGATTGCTAAATGCTATTTAAAATATTATTAAAAATTGAGGGTATCATAAGATAAAGTTGTGTCGTCGCACCTGAGCTGACTTATCAATTGCAATAATTTTTCCAATTTGCAATTTGTATTAAGTAGTAAAAGTTGAATTTATACTGATAAATCATTTAACATTTTTGATTTGGATTATTGTAAGATTTAAAGATAGCTTTTATAACACAATAATATATTATTATTAATGAAATTGTTACTGCTGCATAGTATTTAAATCAGCGTTTCCCGACCTTTTAGTGACCACGGGCGCCTAGACATAAATATCAATTTGTTCGAGTTCTTCCACAGACCAAAACTCTGTTATTAGTAATTGGTACTAATTTCCATCTTTAATTCTAAGTGCTTATTCACAATGTATCTGGTACTTCTGGAGCATATAGCATATCTTCCAAATTTCCTTGGAAACCTCAGATTTGTTATTATTTGAATGTTGCCCTTCTTGGTTGCGATCACTGATGTATGAGCCTTTGCCACAAAAATTTCTATGGCTACATGAGACGTATAGGTGCATAAGACTTAAAAATATAAATATTTTTATTTTGGCCTTTGAACAGCGGATTTCAGGTTGGGAAACAATGATTTAAATGAAGATAAGGACACAATCTTGGTTAAAATAAATTTAGACAGACGATAGTAAAATAAATAAATTTATACATTATTATTAATTTGTGTGTAGATTTTTGGGCTAGTTTGACAGCAACACTTTCATTAACGTTTTTTCCATGCAGGGGAGAAATCACATTAAATCTAGACACAGAAAGATGAAATTTAGCAAGCAAGTTGCTTTGATGTAGAGCCAAGGATAATTTCCTTAGCAACAATTATGAGACTATTTTATTATTTCTATAAAAATTATTCTTTGGTTAAAAATAGGATTTTTTATTATTCACTTTTTTGATAGAATGTTCAAGAGAGAATTTGTAATTCCGATTACATTTTTATATTGCGCTATAAGTTATATAAACAATGTAACATATAAAAATATAAATAAATAACAATAAATTGCGTTAAATAAAATCTTTGTAACTATTAATTAACGAAAGGGTTCCCATTGTGTTTTCACAGATGTGGAGAGCGCCATGTTACTTAAATTATTTATTGTGTTAGCATAAGATTTAAATATATACCTACTATATTGATATGCTTCGAAAAAGCTAATAGAATTCATTATAATTTTGACTAATTTAGAATTTGTGAGATTGGAAGCGAGAACCATATGGGCACCTCTAGTTGTTAAGATAAACATTGCAATAAAATTAGCGTAATGACTGTGAAGATAAAAACGCTATGTACTTAGTAAATTTTTTATCATTTATCATCAAAGCTTCTACCGATATTAAATTATAAAAGTTATCTCTAATGTAAGGAATTAATAATAATAATTGAAGCAAATTCATTTTGTATGCAACACCTTTGATTCATCCGCTCTGCGGATTAATAGATCTTCTAACAAACAAAAGTGAAACAAAATTTGCATTGCATATATTACGATACATAGTGGTATCTATGCAAATAAAGCTTCACATACATTTGGTTTTTGTTTTTTTGAGAAAAAAAGTTTGAACATATCAATCTTTAAATTTTAAAACTATTTCTTCGTAGGTTAGCGTAGGTGAAGAATGTATAATTTTAATTACCATTATGTATTTTATTTTTTTTGCTTCAAGTATAATTTTCAGGTAGCGGGCTATTTGTAATATTAGCCCCCCATAAAGAAAGTATATTTTTCAATTTTGCTTTAAACCCAATCTAAATAGAAATTTCTAATTATAACAAAACTCTTTCGTTAGTTCTACAAAGTGCAAACTCCGAATAATATAACATTTAGTACAGGAATAGTATATTCTGTATTCTGTAACAAGTTTGGAATTATGCATATTCCGCACGAGAGGAAAGTTTGTCGCCGGAGCCCTTAGGCGAGGGTAACGGTCCACGAGTTTTGGGCAACCAATTCTATACGACTGTGAAGATAGTTAACTCTATAAATTAAATATAATGAAATATAATAATATAAATTAAATTTAAGTTAAATTTAATGAAATTAATACAAATTACAAAAACTACAATTTATAATAAGTGGTAGAATGAAAACCATTCTATAACAAGTGCACTCTAAAAAATGGGGGTAATTTTACCAGTGGAATTTTAACCACTTAAAAAGGAATTTTAACCACTTAAAAAGAGTAAAATTAATTTTAGATCTGAAAATTACCCAGTTAAAAATAGTAAGTTTACCCTAAAATTAAGGTAATTTCATTTTTTACTCTAAAACAATGTAATATTACCCTGAAACTAGGGTAACTTTACTCTGAAAAATGGTGGTAATAAAGTTGCCTCCATTTAATAGTGGAAATTTACTAAGTTATTAGTAAATATCATTTACAACATTCTTGTGAAAGTTACCCGGTTTATAAGGGTGAATTTACCTTAAAAATTGGCGACTTATGTTTTGTTCCACTATTTTCAAGGTAATTTCACTCTTATAAAATTACCCGTGGTATGCGAATTTACCTTGATAATTACACTTACGAAAGGTAAACAAACACTTACGTTGGCAATTGTGTCTCTTCCTGCGGAAAGAGTGCCTCATCCGGTTCGATGCCACGCCTCCTTGTTTACATAATTTTGACGTTTGTCAATATCAAATAAATATTCGCGTAATTATCTCAATAATTATAACTCGACCTCATTATTTTTAGATCGATAAGTTGCTTGTAAATTTTACTCAGGCATCGTTGCATTAAGCAATTGCACTCAAAACAAGTTTTTCGTGCATTGCTATGCAACGATGCCTTCGTATTTACAATACAACTTATTGATCTAAAAATGAGGTCTTGTTATATTACTACTGACAATAGGAGGTAATATAGTTGCCTCCTTTTTTCTGGGTAATTTTCCCCAATTTTTTTTTTTAGAGTGTGTAAGAATATGGACATTTTGTAATTAAAAATTAAATCAGAATGCTTGTATTCTATGACAGTCGTATAGAAATAAAGATATCATATTATCTAATTTCGTGAGAGAAGGATATCTTTTCGGGCATCAGAAAAAGTGTTCAAAATAACTCATTATCAAATCGTAGCTACGATTTTAAAAATAAATAATGATTTCAAAAATTATAATGTACGAACTGGTTCAACTGCATACTTTTTTTTTTCATCTTGTTTCCATCTATTTTCGTTGAAGAGATGTCTGACAATGTATTAGGTTTTATCGTCTCTTCTTCAACTGTTAAATTACCTAGTGGTGTAATTTTCAATAACACTATAGAATTACCATCTGATTTTGTAAAATTCAACATTGTTCTAAAATTCCTCCACAACAGTATATATTTTAGATAGACAGAAAACTTTTTTATTCTTTACTAGGTAATCGACAAATAATAATAATCCAAAATTTTACAATTTATTGTTAATAATAATTATTACAACTGATCATAATGTACATTATTATAGTTATGTATGTATCTAGGGCATTATGAAGATGTTTATGTCGAGGGCAACCAATTTAAAATACCGTGGGCCGCCAGGCCCAAGAGTTTTTGAGTTGCTCGAGAACATAAGTCCGGCCAATTTAGACATCCAAGGTTACA
Source organism: Cantharis rufa (assembly GCA_947369205.1). Taxonomy (NCBI): domain Eukaryota; kingdom Metazoa; phylum Arthropoda; class Insecta; order Coleoptera; family Cantharidae; genus Cantharis; species Cantharis rufa. The sequence goes on from OX376303.1 coordinate 38,491,425, forward strand.
AAAATTCACACATGGCTGAAAATTGGTAGGATTGTTCAAAACACTATTATAACTATAATGTAAAAAGTCCTCATCGATCCGACACCTGGAAAAAAATTTACTCGGGGTCAAAGGTCACAAAAACGGGTTTTTCGCGATTTTCAGCAAAACGGTAAGTTTTATCATAAAATTAGCTCAGACAAAAATTGTAGATCAGATAATTATCTACAAAAATGTCTAAATAGTTTTTCTCCTAAGAGCCACCGTTTTTGAGATATAACAATTCAAAAAGTTAAAAGAGTTGTAATCTACTACAAAAAAATAACACAAATTTTTAAAAACGATTTTGTCTTGTGATAGGTTATTTTAATCACATTGAAAAGCTTTATCTAGAATAGGTGAAATTAAATTTCTATCTGTCATCTCTCAAAAATTTACAAGCTGCCAAAGTTTAAACTACAAGAGTGAATAACTCATGAAGTATTGAAGGAATTTCAACCAAATTTTGTATGTAGAAACATTGCCCCTCCAGAACTTGACAGCATATAGAACCATTTGATAAAAACCAAGAATTCGACATAAAAAAAAAGATTACTTTTTCTTGCGAAAATTTGAAAAAGTCCTTGTCCCTCGATTTGTGTTAGCCCCGGCAAAGATTTCTTTGCCAAAACCTTATTTTCACCACTAGAGCCTACCAGACCTACGTCCGAAAAGTTTGACTGCTATCGACGCAGAAATGCCAAAGAAAATCGAGGGACAAGAACTTTTTTAAGTTTTTTTTAAAATATTACATTAAATAAACTCGTATGGTCTATAAATACGCATAAAATTATTTATACTTAAAAATTCACTTTGGTTGTCATTTCAAAAAAGGTAAACAAAAAAATATCCGCAAAAAATATCCACTTGCATTTCTGTTCCTTCCTTAGTACAATTTTTATCCGCTTCCATACTTTCAAGTTTGACGTTTCTTATGCATTGTTTTATACATTAGTAGAATTATCGCAAGCAATACCACAAGAGCTTTGATTTATCCGGATAATTTTTAATTTCAACGAATACGTGATTAGCAATTTAGCGAGAGAAAACTGGGTCGACTAAAATCACGAGAGCGATCGAGCGTTAGCGAGATTGCTTGAGTGATTTTGCCCGACCAACAGTTTTCTCGAGCCAAATTTTAAAACCACGTATGAGTGTTCAGAAATTAAAAATTATCAGGATAGAAATCAAAGCTAGCGTGGTATTTAATTAGATAATTCTGCGAGTAAACGATGAAATTTAAATTTAAAATATTACATACATTAAATAAACTCATCATATGGTCCATAAATACGCATAAAACTATTTAAACTTCAAAATTCACTTTGGTTGTCATTTTAAAAAAGGTAAACAAAAAAATATCTGTTTCTTATGCATTGTTTTATACACGAGTAGAATTATCAATAGTAATATAACAAGACCTCGTGTTTTAATTGGAAATTTTAGTTTGCAAACAAAAATGTATTTTTGCTTAGCAACGCACGAGAGCTTCAGCTCGAGTGCACTTGCTTCAAAGCAACAATGCATTTTTGTTTAAAAACTAAAATTACCAAAGAAAAACGCGAGGTTATGTTATATTTGTTAAGATAATTGCGTCAAATAATGACACACGTCACTGTCACGAATGCGTTGCTGGGCTACAAACAGGATGGTGTTCTCTTCTCAAAGGATGGAGCTCTCTTCTCAATGTAAGTGCTACTGTACTACCAATTGTACGCAATTATCACTACAATTAAATGGTTGCCTAGATGTTTTGCGTTCTGATTGGCGTATATTTAAATGAAGGAAATAATCAAAATTACATTAAAACATACATATATGGCGCTATTTGTACCAACGAATGTTTTGTGTGATAGTCCATAATTTATTTCATTATCAGATAGCCACTTTAAATATATTCAACGAAATTCAGATTGACGTTTTCAAAATTGAAGGCTAAAAGTGCTTTGTATATAAATTACATGAAACAGAGCTAGAACTGTTTCATGAAATGCGAATGTTAAACGCTGTATTTTACTTATTTATTTGCATGGGCTATCTGACAATGAAACAAATAGCGTATTAAAACAATTTAAAAAGCATTTGCTAAGCAAACAAGCTTGCTGTGTTTCATGAAATTTGTATGTCAAACACTTAAATTTCTTATTTTTGACAAACACCTGTGTGCATCGTCTCATTTGATTGGTTATGTCAAAATGAAACAAGTTTCATGCAATTTGCTTTCCTCGTGTGGTATCTGCCTAACTGATTTTAATAACTACTGTTGTCGGTTTATTTTTGTATTTATATCGTTCGTTTTTATATCTAGATTAATCGTTGATTGATGATTAGACTATCAAATCTAGATAAATTGATGCAATTTTCGCAAATTAATACAAAATTCTTGATAATTTAGTTCATTTAGTTTAGTAGCCAAAAACAAAAAACTAAAATGTTCTAAGATAAACTAAGATACATATTTACATAGAAGAAATCTCATAAAGCACTGCATAAGTGATACGATTCTCTGCAATGCCCAGTTACTTACCTGTAAGTTTTATTAGTTATAAAATAAAATGTTTTGGCGTTGCTTTGCGATTATACCCCCTAAAACCGTTTATTAGTTACTAAAAAAACTAGTGGTCTATTATTCTCGATGCCGATAAATCGGTGAGAAATTTATATAACTGAAAACAAATATCACTACGAAAGTAACCGTGGGTAGGGCAAGAGCTTATCAAGTTGTAGAAGAAAAATCCGACATCTTTTACTATAACTAGAAATTAAATTCAATTTTAATTTTCGTCTGGGTTAATTACCAAGTAAATTTTTTTTTCGATGCAAAATCGCCGATTACTTTTCCTCAGATGATATAATATTATGAGAAATGTACCATCTAAAATTTATTTGTGATTTAAAATCAGGGGTTAATTATTTTACTCAATAAAATGCATTTTAGCAAGTTATTTGATAACATTGCTGCATTTTTTGAAATGACACCAGGATTAATTTACTCTTATGGACTAGGTAATTTTCAAGTAGTACCTCATAACCTAATTACTTTATTGTTTCTTGGATGACTTCTCTTCAAATCACATACAATCTTGTCACCATAAAGCTGGCTTTTTCTATCACTCTTCTACTTAACTTCGCCTCTATTTGTCTGTCTTTTGTTTGTTTCGTCCAACGTGTTGAACGTGTTGAAATAAGAATTTAAAATCCATCTTATTCGCACATACACAACATAAAATCTGCCATTTTTGAATCACAGAATTTGCCATTACACAAAAATTTTGATTGATTAAAGTAACTTGAAAAACTGGAGCTTTTTTTAATGATTTGATTCATTGGGCTTGAACTGACCTAAATTGTAGATCATATTTGAAGAAATGAATACAGTTGATAAAGAGATTGTATGACGATTCGCAAAAAAGTTACTCAAAATACGTTATGCTAAATGTACTCTATCTATGGAATGGTGAAATAACAATAGAAGGCAGAACACCTTATTGTAATTGAGTCGGATTATACATTACTGTCCGGTTGCTTAAAAATAGGCATATAGCAAATTGCAGGTACCACAGATAATTAAATTATATCCGACATCTTATAAAGAAAAAATGTTTGAGATTCCAAGCAGTTAGTTTGAAGGTAGGAACTTCAACTTATTAAATTATATAAATTAATTTTTCTCATCTGTACAGCGCAAGTAAGATTTTATATCTTTTAATATAAGATATAATATGTAAGTTTATATTTCCTTGTCGAACGCTAATGTGTTAAGAAGAGCTTGACGCTATCATAAGTAGACTAAACACTATAAACACAAAAGCGGTCATGAAGGGGTTCATGGCACCTTCAAAACTAACGAATTGTAGCGTTTTAAACCAATGTCGTTACTTGTTTTTCATGCTGAATCAGTTACCTTTTAAGCTATATGTTCTCTTTTAGTTTTAATTGTTTAATGATAAACAGTCACTAGGTACTACATACTTCTTCAATATTCATACATCCATGATATATTAAGCAACTTCATTTAAATAAGCCCACCAATCTCCAAATTGAAAAAAATAATAATATAACTTGACTTCATTAGCAAAAGCTGCAGCCAACATTCATCATTATTCATTAAAATCATTATTTGATTTTATTTGTAACAGATTTAAAATGTTCATTATAAAATAAAAATTTTAATTTTCAAATAAAGACAACAATATTTTGTAACAAATATGAACTACAAACGCTTAAATTAAATTTTGTCTTATTATTAATGCTGTTGGTCTGCTGATTTAAGAAAATCGTTGTACTGTGTTTCGTTCATCAAAGCTTCAATTTCTTTTGGATTTGAAAGTTCCAGTTTGAATAGCCAACCTAAAATAAAATGAATAAGCCAGCTACTTTAAAAGTTATTGTATAAAAAAGTAGTTATACCTTTATCATAACATGATGTGTTAATAAGTGATGGCGCATTTTCAACGTCTACGTTTTTTTCTGTTACACGTCCAGAAACTGGACAGTACAATTCACTGGCAGCTTTTACACTTTCTAATGCACCGCATTCATCTAAAATAATAAAATTAGACATTTTTCCAATAAAATTCTTTAAATAATATACCCGTTTGATTGAGACTGGTGTCGACATCTGGTAATTGCGCGTACACAACATCGCCTAAAGCTTCCTGTTTTGAAATTTAGATTAGTAAGAGAATATTACAATTTTTCAAGTTCAAACTTACTTGTGCATATTGAGATATTCCAATAATTCCAGTTTTTCCGTCTACTTCTACCCATTCATGTTTATCTGTATAAAAACGTTCTGAAAGGAAAGCATAGGTATTAAGCAGTAAGTAATCATAGTTTGCGCTATTACCTGCTAAATTAAACGGACTAGTACTAATTAACCTTACTTTTGACGTTCGACATGTGCTTCGTAGTTGATTTATCATGACATATTTGCCAACTACGTTAGATGCACCTACAACGAGTCTCGTAATGACCATTTTTTTTATTTATGAAAAATGTTACTATTAATTATCGAATTTATCAAAGCGTTCCGAATCACAAGTAAACGTAAGCTACTATATCTTGGTTTGTTTGCAGGCTAAGGAGGTCAAAAACTAAATCGCTCAATACATTACTTCATAAAATAACAAAACAAATTTTAATTTTACACCATAAGTTTGATTTTATTTGGTAGATAACAATATAGTAATCTGAAAAAGGAGCAAATAACTGTTGTAACATAAATAAAATTTAGTATCAAAATAATGAAACATTATTATCTAAGGTCAAAAGTAAACGAATTAAAAGTTGTTGAAAATATACATATGTAATAGATAATACATTTGTTAATCTTGAAAAATAATTATTACATTTAAAAATAGTATATTGTTTTATAAGGAGCAAAGAGAGACTTTTTGTGATAGATCTGGGTTGACAGACGTAACTGACGTAACGTAACCGTCAGAATTCAAAATTTTTAGTGGTATACCATTCGTGTTAGACAAACCAAAGGCAGAAAGGTTCACCAAAGAGTACCTTTGTGTGAACATGAGACCAAACATCGCTTGCTATCAATGACACATGTTAATTTTTCTTTTAATGAAAAACATAAATACACTGTAAAAAATTACGAGTAAATTTAACTCTAAATTGGTGGCCACTGGGTTGTTACCAATTTTAAGGATAAAATTATCCAATAGTGTAGTACTTCTCAACAACAATGTACATTCTCAACATAATATGATTCTGTAAAATTCAACGCTGCTTTAAAATTACTTGATAAAATCACACTTTTTTGAGGAAAATTTAACTATGCAACGAAATTTTAAATGGGATAAAGTTTTTTTTTAATTCGTGACATAGCTTCATTTTGTGCAAAAAAACATAAATAGTGTTAATAAACTATCTAAAACTTAATAATAATATACTCTAAAAAAACAAAATTATAACTCTTCTCAGTTTGATTTATAAAAATATTGCAAACAAAATATAACTTATCAATTTTACCTGAGGTGTAATATTCTAGTTGTAATTAGCACGATCACGATCCAAAAGAAACTGCGTTTAAAAAAATAAAATTTGAATTTAATTATATTTTTTCGGGAAGTGGACCTTTACTCAATAAAACTCGACGGTATACCGAATATATTTTTTTATTTGAATATATTATATAAAATTTCCATGCATATTACAAGTAAAGGTATTTTCTGTAGAATTCGAAAGGGTTATTCTTGAAAATATTCTGCATTGAAATAATATACTTACTTGAGGTATGAAACGATTTCATTCGATCAGTGCGAGATAAATTCCACGGTAAGTATGGATAACGTCAAATCTTATCATCCGATTAGGTACCTGTAAACTGGGGCAACAGTGTCACATTTTTTCATATTTAGTAAAATGTTGAGAAAACCTCCATCGGAAATTATAGATTTTTTTAACTTTTTTTTTCATTTTTGACCTTGACGTTCTGTCAGTTGGTCAGACTTATGTAAATATAGAAACAATTCTTAAATCACACCGGAAGGCCGAGCTAAAGAAATTCTGTCAAGTCCGAGATTCCAGTCCAGAATTTCTGCTCTATAACTCAACCAGCAATCATATGTACCAATCCACTGTTGTGGTTAACTTCAACTTGATAGGAAATTGCATTTAACAATACTAGTCCAGGCCCCAGAGCACCAAAAATGGTGCAGTAAAACATAAAATCGTGGTAAGGGATTTTTCAATTGGATTATGTTAGTGGATGGCCCCTAAGTGTAAAACCGGGTTTTCGGCCTCAGATAGCACTCGCGTCAGCCGTCATATTGAAAAACGCGTTTTTATTATTATCTCGTAAACGGTGCGCCGGACGATAAAAATTATAAAAAAACCTTTTTTGTAGGAAATTAAACTTCCTATCATTTTTGTTTGAAGATTTTTTCTTGAATTTCAATATTTTTCAAGATATAGTCAGTTGAAAAATTCAAAATGTGTTGTATAAGTAAGTTCAATTGTTATAATTTTTTTGTATCTGCAACAGTCAGCGAAAAATTTACCAAAACTACATATTGAATTTTTTAACTGACTATATCTTGAAAGGGAGCGTTCATAAACTACGTGGTCTGGCCAAGGGGGGGAGGGGTTAGGTAGAATGCTACGCAGGGCTACGTGAGGGTACGGGGGGGAGTTATAGTCAAGCTACGTAGTTTTCTTCATTTATTATGAAAGCAATTTGCAGAATATAAGCGACAACATAATATGGATATTTATTTCCGTATTTGGATTTTTTTTATTATTTATGTTACTATTATACGACTTAGGCGAAAAAATAATTTTAATTTTGTAGTTAATGAGTTATGGAAATCTTTTAAACAGGACACAACATGTCTTCTGAACTTTATATGAAAAAAAACTACGTTCCATCTAAGGGGGGGGGGGGTAGGGGTATCATGGTAAAAGCTACGTTAAGCTACATGATGGGAGGGAGGGGTTCTAAAGAGGTCAAAATCAAACTACGTGGTTTATGAACGCTCCCAAAAATATTGACTTTCGAAAAAAAAATCTTCAAACAAAAATGATAAGAAGTTTAGTTTTCTACAAAAAATATCATTTTTATCGTCCGGGCACACCGTTTACGAGATAATAATGAAAACGCGTTTTTCAAGATGGCGGATGACGCGAGTGCTATCTGAGGCTGAAAACCCGGTTTTACACTTGGGGGGCCATCTACTAACATAATCCAATTGAAAAATCCCTTACCAGGATTTTATGTTTTGCAAATATACCTGGCGCCTGGATGATACATCCACTTGAAATTTTTAGCATTGAGAAAACTTTTCGAATTAATTTTTCATAAATTGGGCTAAAGGTAGTTGCAAAAGAAACTTTAACTTCACACAAAGAAAAATAGGGTTAATAATACTTGATAAAGGTTATTATGTTTTACTTCTTGTAGTAGTAAAATAGGCCTCAACTGATACGATGCGTATTATTTACTACTACCATGGAAGTAAATTTTACCACTTGTTCTAATAACGAGAACAGTGAGAACTACTTGTTATCGTGATAACCATAGGTAACCGTCCTGTAGTGGTAAATTGTACGACTGTATAGCGATGGTTTTACTATTGCGCTAAAGGGTGAATAATACATACCAAGATTAGTTTAAATTTACTATTTGTTGTATTTAATTATACTCTGCATTACAACTATTTTGTAAAGGTAGGGGTTACAATTGTATAGTTAAAAGTTACTATTTTGAGTGCTATGTAACAATGTATTAAAAGTTTTATTAACTGCAGTGGTTTTACTAATACAATTAGTTAGCCAGAAAATTAAAATTTTTGTGTGTGTTTGTTCCAGAAATTCAAAATCAAGAAAAGAGAGGTAGAATTTAGAATTTAATAGGATGAGTAGAACACAATTTATTGAGTGGCTGTAGTGGAATAATTAATTTTTTTAAATTAATAAAATTATCCATAACGAAATAATGGAATTTGAATTAAAAAAAAATAATTATAAGCTGCCCGCCATAGCTAAGCAATCAGAATTAAACATGGCCATCCGTTGATGTCAATTCTTAATTGGATTATTATTGACAGTTGTAATATTATGCATATAATGCAATAATACAATATTAGTTTTGTTCATGAAATTAAAATTTCTGATCAAATATCAATAACACACGACCGCCATACTTATACAGTAGAATCCGCTTAATGTGATCACTTTGGGTTATGACGTCATAGCCCTGCCGATTTAAAATTTTGATAATTTTTTTTTATACTAAACGGACTCAAAAATATTTGATCCGTTTGATCTCTAGTATCAAATAAACAAAAATTAGGAAACTCCTCCATTATAATTTATAAAGCATCTCTCCCAAAATTATTGTAGTACGTAGAAGTCACTCGCTTCAGACTTATAATACAAACATGGTTAGCAAGTTTTTTCACAAGCATTACAACAAGGTTGTCATAAAACTTTAAACGCTCCAAATATTTTAAATATTTTTAAATATTTCAAAAACAAAATGGCTACAAAAAATAATATATAGGAAATTTTAAAGTATTTCGAAAATAAAATCAACATGGCGATACAAACAGGTACAAACGATTTATATTACTAGGATCCAAAATTAAAAATGCAAGGCTGGCAAAATACATTTGAAAAATTTAAATTTGATACAAACTTGACGAATTCACTTCTATATTATGATCCGTCTGATGATGTGAACGAAGTTCGATATACTATATTGTTCGAGCGGTAAATCGCAGGTGAATTTTGTTGTACAAGATCTGGGAATTGCAAGGGAATAGTTGCAGGAATTGCAAAAGAACTTATCAAGACATTGCTGGAATGGGGGAGAAAAAGAGGAGTTGATGTAGGAGATTTTAGGTGCGGATTACCTCTTCCTAGTATTTCTTATGTAAAGAAAGATTAAATTAAATTTGATGATGTTGGTTTATGTTAACATAACATGTTGAAATAAACTAACCTTTATAGAAGTTTTTTTTCTAAGAAATTTATATACATATTAATTTAAAAAAAAACCTAAAATACGAAATATTTATTAATTGAAAATAACATGTTATTGTAAACACTATAATCTTGAATAATAAATTAATATAATAATAAATGATATAAAATATAATTATAAAATTATTAAAATATTCTTATATGTAGATATATACTTATTAATAACATTGTAATAAACTCGGTCTTGTGCTTGTCACCGAACGTGTTCTTAAAATAATAAAATATAGTTTGTGAGTATGTAAATATAAAATAAGAAATAAAATTTTTTATATATTTATTTTTATATTATACCTACTTATATAGGTATTTTTACATATTTGTACTAATAGGTACTCATAATGGTAAGTATGAAAAGCGATACCTAATCCTTTTCTCTTTGTTTAACCTTGACGCTTTGACAATTGGCCAACTTTCTTTAATCCGTAAATTCTATCCTTAAATTCTCAGGGTGTTGAAACTCATTGCATATAGCGACGTCGTCATAATATGACATCAGTATTCAAATGGGAATAATTATTAATGATCGGTGAACCCGATATTTTATAGATTAGTGTGACACATGATGAATATAAGACAGACTAGTGACAACTCACCTTGGTCAGTTTATATTAAAAAATAAGTCATCATCATTATCAGCTCTTCAGCCGACTTCTGGACCATCTATTTCATTTAGAATCCACGGCATTTAGATCCACGGCTGCTTAAACCAGATTGGGGAATGCCTATAAGCTTGCTTTTAATAGTTTATGGAGGTGGTCGTGGTAATTATCAACCCAAGGGGACCACTGCTCTGGCTTTACGTGCCATCCAATATACGGAGACGTACGAGATATCAAAGCTTTAGATTCTCCCCGGGTTCGAACCGGGTACCTTAGAGTCAACAGTTGTTTGGCTAACTTACTGAACTAATAACCAATAAATTAAGTACCTACTTAATGTTATTTATTATATTTACTTAAGTAAAGTAATATCTATAATGACCATGAAAACATCGTAAAAACAGTTTCAAAAATTCAATATTGAAACATTTTCGATTGACGGTATGGTTCGATTTACCTCTTTCACTGCTCTAGCTATGGGCAAAAATAAGTTTTTCCGTCCTTTCAGTGGTATAACACTATCTGGTTCCACTGATTAAGAAAAATCAAGTCCCTTAACTTGGACTTAACTTATCGAAAAATGGTTAAAGAAATTTGATAAAAGCAGTTCCACGATTAATTGAAGCTAGGAAGAGAAAACTGAAAGAGAAAGAGAATATAAGAAAGAGAAAACCGTCCAAAACGTTCTGCAGATAAGGTTATAAGTTATTTATCCACATTTTATTATTGGTGTTCGTTACTGTCTTTGTTATATTTTATTTCTTTTGTGACTATTGTGAGTTTTTGCCTCTCCTTATAACATCCGACAAATCTTGTGAAGCTTGCTTATGCAACTGAAGATGGGGCTAAATAAAGAGCCCCGAAACTAGTATTGCAAATAAATGCAGTTCTTTGGAGCAAAGACTTATTGTTTATTCTTATTGTTACTATTCTTATTAATTTTTAATTAGTTTAAAATTTGTGATAATTTACCTTTACATAATAGACCTGAATATCGTTTCAGTGTTTTTGAAAATAACATTTATTCAATGATTGATTGCGTATTTTATTCGTAAATACGGTTTAATTGCTAAAAAGTAGTGTGGTCTAAATCCGACCTCCAGTTATGGTCCGGTTATGGTTCATAATTGATTCATTCATAAAATTCGGCAAAGTGATTTTTTTGTAATTTTGTGTATTTGTGCATTTCACATAATTTTTCTTTTTTCTTAATTTTAAAGAAAAATGAGACGTAGTTACAAGTGAAAAAGGGAGAAAAGGGATCCTGACCAACTTCGACTTGCTGTAGCTGCAATGACATTAGGTCGAACAAGCATATTGACTGATGATGATGTCATGAAAAAAATTACTATGAAATACTATGAATTAGATCATGATGAATCGGATTAATTCTAATTCTATTGTTTTTAGTTAGTTTATAATTTTAATTTTTGTTAAAATAAAGTTCTAGTATAAAGGTTTGGACGAGAATTTGTTTGTTACATAAAGTTCTAGTTTACATTGAAAATTGATTAGTTTTTAATTTTGTTTTAAAAATAAAGATTTTAAAATTGAAAATGTGATAAAAATGTAGGGGTCGGATTTAGAACAGGTAGGGGTCTGATTTGGCACCAGATGGTCGGATTTGGAACCAATATTTAATTGTTTTTATTTTGGTTATAGCTCAGAAGAGGTAAGAGTTACTATTATTTATTTTACAACGATACTAAAAACAAAGTAATAGGATTCGATTTGAAAGATTTATATATAAAAAAAAAACAAAAAAGGAGGTCGCTTTTAGACCACTTTCCCCTACTAATATTATTAATTCGAAAATACTAGTTGTTTATTATTGCTATTGAAAACCATCGGAGAATAATTTTTTGCTGTGCGTTTAGAATGGGTTATGTTATTAATAAGTACCAAAAACCACTCAGGTAGCTGATCAGATTAATTATTTAAAGAGTATTTAAAGTTACTTGTAACTAGTAATATTAGTAAATTTTCATTATGAAATGGGGCCCTGGGCTTATCATAAAAATATCAATGGACAGGAATATTTAAAAAACGTAGATAACTTTTACGGATTTCTTAGAAACACAGTCAAGGCAATTAGCAATATAGATACACTATACTGAAAGATAGCGACGCAGATTAAAGTAATTAGAAGAAATTTAGACAATGATGATGTAGAACGTTATAACAAAGTCATAAATAACTTAGAGAATAATAAAAATATCCAAAACTTATTGATGAAAGAACAAATAAAGTTCTAAAATTTATTTTAAAGAACAATATGCCAGTACTGCTATATATGTACATAGGAAAGAAGAGAGAATTACTTGTTATGCTGATAGTATCTAATACAATTTTAGTCCAGTCAATCAGTGTTCGAGACTGCCGTTTTCGTAACACAATTGCGGAAGTTTTTTCTCGACGGCACTCTATGTTGTTTGGTGTGCTGAATCCGAATTTCAAGTTTTCTGCCTTGTAGCAGGTCGGCTTCACAAGGAAAAACGCAAAACCTCAAAATTTTTGCACATTTTTCAGGTTTTGGCTAATATCTCAAAAAATATACGTTTTCATAAAATAACTATTCTATACAAAATTAAAGTAAACAAAATTTATCCTACCGCGAAAATTTCAAAAACGCCCACTACAACTCGAAAATTATACATGTTATCAACTACAACCCTTATGTAATTTCCTCATAAGAGAGTAGGGAGCAAAGGAAAAATTATAAAAAATACCTTCAGCGCCCTACAGCCAAAACGATCTGCCCATTTCTCATCAGCACTATACTTCCGATGAATGTACCCCTAAACGACGTTTTTTTGAATGAATTGATCGCAAAGCAAATTTGACGAAAACATTAACAAATTATATTTACAACATATTAGGTACATAAATATAAAAAGTGAACTGAATATAATGCTGAATATGAATGATGAATAATGTGCCATGAAATAAATGAACGACGAGCCAAGCAATGCACTTGAGCACTAGAAAGTCTAGGTGAAGGGTTTCGGGCAATGAAAAGTCCAGGCTGAACAATGAGTTGTTACTGTTCTTCAACTGAAGATATTGTAGTAGAACGATTAAAGTTATTATAGAGAAAAATTTATTAGTAAAGATGCATAATGCTGCAAAATATTACATAAATTAATACCTTCTATTGCCTCAGCTGCTTCAGATAGCGGTACTCTAAGGGTTTCGTCTAGATCGTCTTCCTGTTTTTTATTGAAATTGTTGTCAATGTTGGAGCACGATTCCTCGCATTGCTGGCGCAGTTTCGTACAGATAAGTACTGCTCGCCTACATCCACATCGACCTTGGGAATCTGTCTTGCATTTGTAGGATATAAGCTTAAGAAATTTCTCCGAATCCAGGGGTTTCATTGTGGTAATGGGAACCAACCTATTTTTTGTCAACTTCCACCCCCACTGCTCTGAGTCCAAGTGGTCTCCGATCCACTGCTGCATTTGATGAAAAATTTTGAAAGAGTGTTGTTGAGCTGCAGCTTCAGTGGGAGGTATAGATGCCGTATTTGATGATACCTCTGGTGGAAATATTTCTCTGAAAACTCTGAATTCGACTATTGCAGAGTTTCTCAGAATTTGTAAGACTTCTGTAGACTTTGTTTTACTTTTTCAGAGAAATGTTTCCACCAGGAACCTTATAGGCTGATGTTCCGTACTGCTTACACCATAACTTGTTGAGTGGTTACCACCATAAAGGGCTATCAAAAATTTCTCACCAGCAACTGTTATTTTCTTTGGCTGGGATGTAGGATCAGTGCATTTAACAATGTATGATTGGAGATCCGGGTTTTTGGAGAGGGTCTTGAGAAATTTAACCTTTCCTTGGTTGAATAACGCAGACGTAGAGTTGCAGCCGCTCATTGCGCGGAGGAAGAGTATGTTGTTGGCCACACTCCTATCCAATGCACTTCCCGGATGTAGTTTGGGGACTTATCATTATGGCTAGAAGATCAACATCTTCCCCTCACACTATTGTGAGTGAGTCAAAGCCAGGGATTCTGCCGTCCGCACTATCAGTATGTCTACATCATCATAACTGCTTGATAGGAGGCCATTCCACTATCTTTACATTTTATCATCAGCATGGCGATTAATCTATCCTTGTTTTTTGCTGTCGATAGAACATTAACTTGTGAAATTTTTAGTGTCATGGTACTGTTAAATTGTATCTCCACAGACTGCGTTTTGGTTGACCATCTTAAGCGCTTCATGGACTTGGTGTTCTTCTGTCCGTCCGAGTATCCATCGAACACAATTGTCGCACTTGGAATGTACTTTATTTACTTCGTATACAATGGATATATGGAGGCGATAATGTGATCAACAAAATTAAATAAATACGCAGCCAACTTGCAATTTAATTAGATTACAAATTTGAACATTTTTCATTAATACCAAGCGAATTTTTTCTTTTATTTATTTTTATGTAATTCAATATAAGGTTTCATAAAACAATGGGTCTACAGACAAGGTGTCTCACGTCAGATAAACTTGTGAAAACAGCAGGTCCCTGGTGTCTGACGAGGCTGCCCTCAAAATTTCTATACCAACAATTGCGGCCCGTAGCGCGGAACGGACAAATTATAGCCAAATGCACTTTAATTTGGCTCACGGACATTCGGACATAGAGGTTTTAATGCGCCGTCACGTTTTAGAAAGGAAAATTTAATGTATTTTCACGGGGTATAACAGTTTTTGTTGATAACATGATTGTATGTTTTCAAGTTGTAGGGGGTGGAGTCGCCATTTTTGAAATTTTCGCGGTAGGATAAAAAAAATCGCTGATTTTCAGCGCGTTCTAGCGCCGAAACCGCTTCTTAGAAAATCAAAGTCAACTAATGTATTTTGTAGGAAATTTTGTTTACTTTAATTTTGTATAGAATAGTTATTTTAGAAAAACGTATATTTTTTTGAGATATTAGCAAAACACTGAAAAAAATGCAAAGATTTTGAGGTTTTTCGTTATGAAGCCGACCTACTATAAGGCAGCAAACTTAAAATTCGGATTCAGCACACCAAAAACCATATAGAACCGCTGAGGAAAAAACTTCCGCAATTTCGTTACGGAAAAACTACCATTTGACTGGACTATTTGACTATATGAAATTAAAACTTGAAACGGTTGTTAGGACGCGCGGCTAGGAAAGTTATTTACAATTTTATTTATTTTTTACCTCCAATCAATTTTAAAAAAAAATTGGAGGTATGGTAATCGAAAAAAAATTTCAACTTTTTTTTTTTGCATTTTCGAGATCACCGTGTTCAGAAACGTAAAGATCTGCAAAAAGTAAAAAAAAAATTTCTGTGTCGGTCTGTCTGTCTGTCTGTCTGTCGGTCGTCAAATTTTGTCGATCGATTTGCTTCCGAACCATTCAACCAATTACGACCAAATTTGGTATGGTGGTAGGGTTCACGGTGGAAAGGTGAAAATAAGGTTTTCGTCGCGATCTATCAATCAGGAGTGCCACCACAAGAAAATAATACGGGATTTTTTAAAAATATTTTGTCTTGCGATATGTTATTTTAAAGGCCTTAAAAGGCTTTATCCAGAATAGGTAAAATTAATCTTCTATCTGTCGTCTGTCAAAAATCACAAGTTGTCAAAGTTGAAACTTTAAGAGTGAATAACTCAAGAAATGCTGAAGGGATCTTACCCAAATTTGGTACGTAGGTACATTGATCCTAATGGATATGAGAGCATATGTAATCCTTCGATAGAAATCAGTAATGCAACATGAAAAAAATAAAATTAACTTTTTTGTCAAAAACATGAAAAAAGTTTTTGTCGATCGATTTTCTCCGGCATTTCTGCGTCGATTGCAATCAAACTTATTGGACGTATGCCTCGTGGGCTGGAATGGTGAAAATAAGGTTTTGCCAGAGAAATCTTCACCAGGGCCACCACAATAAAATAAATAAAAAAAAATGAAAATGTCGTCGTATCTCCGGAAATGTTTAACCGATTCAGCTAAAATTTGGTGTGTCGATGGAGCTTTGAAAGTATAAGTATTGGTGAGAAAACAAACCGAGCCAATTGTAACAGGGCGGGGCAGGTCAGAAAAATTATAGAAAATATTAACTGAAATCTTAATTTATATATTTTTTGTGAGAATTGGTCAGATGGCTGGCAAAAATAAAACAATATATTCAAAATTTTAATAAACGTCATAATTTTGTGACATATGTGTCAAAATTAGGTTAATGTTGATTTGTATACCGAGTGCAGCATAAGAATTGAGTTTAGGGCTTGTAACAATTAATTTTAGAATACAAAAATAGGTGGTTCGGTGGGAAATATTTTATAATATCGTCGTACGGACTGACGGAACGTTACTTTATAAGTAAAAGGTTCTGCCACTAGGTAGCGACCAAGTTTAGGCTGTTTGTTAAATTTTTTCGCAAATGTTTTCAGAATCAGTAAATCGACAGTCAGTAATTTACAAAAATTTATTTTCGAAAAATCCGCTAGATGACCGAAAAAATTTGTTGTACCAATCTTGGAGAAATTTTATTTGTGACTTCTTACGGTATTATGTGACGTATATAAAAATTTTGGAAAAAATTCAATGGCGTACAAAAATAAAAAATTTTTTTCATTTTAGATTTTGTTAAAAAAACTTTTATAGATAGATTTAGGGTAGGGGGTGATACATATAGATATCTTTGCCAGGGCTACCGATATCTTTGTTAAGGCTACCACAATAGATAACAAAAATGAACATTATGTCATCGTATCTCCGGACAAAATTTGGTGTGCTGGTGATTGGAGGTATTGCGGCAGAGAGTGACGATATTTTTATTACAAATAATAGTATATTATTTAACGAGAAGTTTAATATACTATTTTATCTTCGCCTGCAGATATAATAGGGAAATTAACAAACTAATGACCAACAATACAAAAATTCGTGGTACAAATTAACAGTTAAAAATATACATTAAGAAATATAAATGTTCGTAGGCAAGTTTTGCGAGTAACAAAGTAATTCAATAGACTTATGTTTGCAGTATAAGCAGGAAGACAGATCTGAGAATATTGGCGACGGCAAGAGGTGACGTAATTTTAAGTTGATAAAAGTGTATAAACTTTGCTAGACGTATTTTAATGCTTACTTTGCGTGGGTGTATTATACCTCAAAGGAAGAAACACGAGGTTATAAAAACTAGAAATATTATTGTCAACTTAGACCGATTGCGCAATCCGTGTTAATTTCTCTATTATGTCAGTAGGTGGAGATAAAATTATTTTAAATTATCCACAAATTTCATTAATCATAACTATTTCAAAGATTAACAAATCTAATCATCGTATACAAATTAATATTAAATTTTGTGCACATCGTAGTAAATTAATACTCCTATTTCCTATAATTTAAAATTACGTTAATTTCCATTAAATTCAACCCATTTTTTTATTACCTCATTTTTAATTTCTTTTAATTAAATGGGAAATCCTTTCAACACCTGCTATGCATTGTTAATAGTTTTATCACTCATCGTGACAACCGCTGCGTAAAATATTTTTTTCATAAAAGTTTGTATTTGTATAACATTTTTACTTTTCCTTTAAAGTTGTTTACTCTATTTAAAATTATTCTTTATTAGATTTCTGATTTTATTAATAATTTCTGTTGAGTAATTCTTTTCATGTATTTATTTTTTACTTAAAGCTGCATGAATTTAGTTTGCATTTCTTATTTTTTTCTATCAAAAACTCTTAATTAATTCTCTTTTGCTACTTTTAAATAAATAACTGCTTTAAACTTAATAATTTAGATTAGGTAACTGAATAATATTTGATTTCACTTTTTATCAACTATTCGCTAAACTTTTCTCAATGCGAGTCATATAAACCTCGTCTTTCTTAACCACAAGATGAACGAATCTTTTAATCGGTGGCGTAGCATTCAAGTCTTCAATCATTTAATTTACTAATGGTTAAGTCTGTTTTTTGAACGCTTTCCAATCAAAATCTTGTTAATCCATTCACGACCGGCATTAATATGGTTCGCTGCCATGAAGAAATCAACTTACACGTTATGCATGAGTATTGCCAAAATGTTGAAAACCATGCGACTATAGCGGTTCACTATTTTGACATAAAAGTTGACGTACACAAACTTATAAAAACAAAATCAGTAATACAATATTACATTTCGCATATTATAGGTATAATAAACTGAAATTTAATTTTTATATGATGGTAATGACATACATCAAATTTTAATTGACGCGTATTGGAATTGGATTTCTATAAAATATTTTTACCATATCGGTATGTGAAAATATCATGGCAATATATGAAATATATTATAAAATAGCAATACTCCTTCATTACCGCTTATAAACCTATTTCTTTGATTTTATTCAGTTGGCTTTCTAGTTTCATTATCCTGTTTACCATATTATATGCAATTCTGATTTTATTAAACTGTAAATAAGTAATAACAGTGTGTAATCAAGTTCTTACTCCGCTCGGGTCCAACCGTTCACAGTGATTATTATCAACTTAACCCAATTCAAATTTTAGAGTTTTTTATAAAATTGTTAAAATATAAATTTATTTACTGGACGTAAATCTGTAATAATAAAACATGTAAATACGGATTGTAAAAATGAATATACTAAGTTTTTAAATAATTACAAATTTACCGAATGAGATTATCGATAAATCATATAATTTGCATTTATTCACGAAAATCCGAAAAAGAAAAACAAATATAGTTTATTGGTAATTTACTAGTCCCAGATATTTGCAATTCTAAATTGATATTATTCTAGAAGCATCTAAGACATTACTACAAAGTGAAGTTTGCCAATATTTATTACATTAAGTAATTAATAATTATCTGCATTACGTTTAGTATATTTACTAGCGGATAGTAAATAATAATAAAGCTCGTAATCATTTTTAACTGATAGACTCAACTACATTAACCTAATTTGCTAGTTGCAGGAAAGCTATATTTATTAAGATTAGTTTAGATGCAGTAAGTAAATGAAGTCATCATTTTGGTATTGAGAGAATTATTATGTGGCTATAGCTACATCCATTATCGTTACGATAAAATTTTAATAGGTTTTCGCGTATTTCATTATTTGAACATAATGTTTTGCGACGATAATACATATTATGATTGAATGGACAATTTCTAACTTTTGATAACAGATGTTTCCATTGTTATTGTGATATTTCTGCTATACCAATTTTTGGATCGAAGTTTGTCGTTTTTATTAATCCAGTTACTAATAGGCACTTGGCTGAGAATAATTACTCGGAAATATATATTTTTTAGTTAATTTTTTACACCAAAACCAAAACTTATTAAAATGAGAATTGGTCGCCTTCTGTGCATTCTATTCCCAACCTAGTTACCAGTAAAATTAAATTAGATGAAATTCTGAGTAGTAGGTAGCTAAAAAAAGGACGATCCACTAGCTCCTATAATTTCCTAGTTAGAGTCCTCCGAGGAGTAAGAATAAAAAACTCAAATCTGAACATTCTCTCATCTGCAGATCTATTGTCTCTGAGGTCACAGAAAATGGAGTCTAGGTTTTAAGCAAAAAAAAATACATTTCCAAGTTATCGGAACGATATCGACGCAATGTTTGGCCTGATAGGAAAAAATCACTTGTAGAATTGAGTTTGAAGTTTCACTTGTTAGAATATTGGCTAATCGAGCCAATACCAGATTGATCGAGGGCCCAATTTAAAAGACATTTGAATAACCAATTTGGGAGATTGTACTTGCGAGAAATGAAAAAAAGAAATTAAATTAATATCATATATTTTATTTAAATAAAAACGTCAAACAATATAATAATTCTACGTAATACGTAATCATATAAATTACTGGAATGTTTCTGATAATATAATACATATATTTTCTTATTATTTTAGAATATTCAGATGTGAGCAATAGTCGCTCGCGAATAATGCACGAAATCCATACAGAATCTACTGAATTTCTTGCACTTTCCGCTTCTACGAGCCCGCCGTTACTGACAATTAGCAAGCCGTAAGATCTATATTGTGAACATTATAAAAACATACAATTTGCGTAAAATATTTCAATTAGTTAACGATGTTATGTGCTTTTAAATAATCGTACTTTGCGTGCTCCGTCAGTTTTCGGCCATGCTCGTTGTAGTGCGATATTTTTTTCATAAGAAGGAAACTATTATTTTGCTGCGTACGTTCAAATTCTTGATTTGTGCAGAGTGCTTTGAAGTCGGTAAAATAATATGGAATGATGTACGGAATGTATTAACGTTATTATTTACATGAGCGCGCCAAATCTTCGATAAAATCGGTGCAACGTTAGGTACCAATTTATAGTTCGAACTCGTTTTACGATCTTTTATTTACTACGACTCATAGTTATCACTTATGCTTATACGATTTCTAATTTATATTTACAATCAGTGTTACTATTTTCGTTATGTCTATTTTCATATTCTAACTATAATAATTATATTACAATTTAGAATTTCGTTTCGCCGTTTTTGCGGCTCTTAATAGTATTTAGTGGGAATCCCCGCTAGAGCATTCACGTTTTTGTTTTTAGGGGTGAAGGGAATCGCGAACGGTGCTCGGTACTACCTAAGTGCAGCCATTGCCGGTGCCGGAAGTACAAAATGGGAACATATATACAAGTTAAGCTAAGCTAGTTTAAATCATCGGTATAAAATATATGTCAAACTTTGTGAATAAAAATAACGAAAACGCATTGCTGCGTTCTAATTATTTGGTAACTATTTCAAATGCAACAGGAAATTGTTTTCTATATAAAATTTTATCGCAGTGGAGACTATGCCAATATTTTGAGTGTCTAAATTTCAGTTTTTTTTTGGCTACTATTGCAATTGATTTTCCCCGAGTCTCACTTGGTTAAAAATGAAGGAGTGTTTATGAGTTCCTTTCAAAAAATTTATTACTTGTCCACTTCTAACAACACTAGATCGTCCGCTACCACGTCGGAGATGTGTAGGTAGATAATCCAGTACATTAGATTGAAGCACACGAAGCACACGGGAAATACGATCCTAGAATATTTATCGATATCTGAAGGCGTTATTCCGTATAATTTGTTAATATCTTTTCCCGGATGAATGATGTGCTTCGGAATAGGAGCACCTTGTTCTTCGTCGCCACCGCCGCCGCCTCCACCACCTCCGCGACCACCGTTTACTGTACTTTCTAATGTACCCCCTTTACTGTGTACTTTTGGATCATGCACTTTGAACCGCACCTCCTGGAACAAAGGTCCTCACTAACAAGCATCCACTTCTTCGATTCCTCAATTATAAACAACGATTAATAGTTTAGACGAAAACTTACTGTTTGCTTGGGTGCATGATCTCCCTCGATGGCGGACCCATCTATATTTATATTTTTCTGTTCGGCAATTTTTTGTATAGCGAGAAATCGATTTTTACGCATTTGAATTCGTTTCGCCATATATCCCACCGTTGCGTATTCTAAAATGTGAACATGTTCAAAATAAAACCACCCAACAATCGCTCTTGTGCGAATATTACCTAATAAACTAGCAAATACCATCACGAAACACGTTCCTAAATATACATCAATTGATTTTACGTACGAAATTTTCGGTAAAGCTGCATTCGTCGACGACATAAGCGTTGTCATTGTCAATACAGTTGTAACCCCCAATGCTACTCGAGCAGGAGTCGCATTTCTGTTTAACCAAAAGCTTACCCATGAAATGATGACGATCAAACCGGACGGGATGTATATTTGAATGAGGTAGTAACCCATGGAACGAACAAATTGAATTTCGCATGCCAGTCTTGAGTAGTTTCCTGCACGAGACAATATTTTAGTGAAATATTTAAGTGTAGATAATAGCAGGATGAAAACATAAGGATTGTAAATAGCTGGTGAAAATAATAACGTAAAACCGCTATTTTATGTTTTCGATTATTTACAGCAAGAATAATTGTATGTTATTTAATAAGCAACGCGGTTAAAAATGCAAAAAACGCGTTTTTATGCTTTGTAACTATTTTGACACTGGAAATTATTTAAATTTAGTATTATTATTATTAATAATGTAAAATAAATGTTTTCACACTTGTTTTTGGATTTATTATTACTTTATGCTTTTCGAGACGACCGACGCGACGACGCGCGACGTCGTTAAAGCTTTTAATAATCATTATAATAGTATCGTTATGTTATGGCCAACATTTAAAATAATTACACTATTATTATTATTATTTATAAGACGGTGTATTAATTTCGTTATTACTGTTTTTTTTTGTTATAATCGCATGATACTTATTTAATATATTATTTATTATTTAATAACAATTTACTTAATATTTTAGTTGTCAGTTTAGTTTGTTTATATTAAACAGAATATCAATCGGTAAATTACCGTCCCCACATCACTTGAATTAAGATCGATTTAAATATCGCCATGCTCTAACATCAATTAATGGAATGATAATGTACGAAATGTATCAACTAAAACAGGAAGTATGTCAGTGATACGAATAAAGCGCTAAATATTTATGTTTTGCAAAAATAAACGGAAACTTTAAAGAGGACAAGGAAGTGGGTAGACGAGAAACTACTGTATTACCACATTCCCATGGGTACCTGTTGTTAGACTGATTTCCATTGCTCTTTGCCTATGCCCAAGAACCTTAAACTGGGGTAGCGATACTTCATTGGACACCCCTACCGAATTGGGTCCTTCATTCCATTTATAGCGAATATCCCGCATGGTGTAACCGACTGTAATTACAAGCCAGTGCCAACTGCGAATCGATATCAATATACCGCAGCCGGTGGAATTAAAGGACAAAAAGGCAAAGAAGGAACGGAACGGGATGCAAAAATTAGTTTGTAGTTACCTGTGGTTAGATTTATTTCGGTCGCCCTTTGTCGATGACCTAGCACCCGGAATTGGGGTAGTTCCACCTCGTTGCTTATGCCAACGCTTTTTGATCCCGAGTTCCACTTATATCGGATATCTCGCATTGTGTACCCGACTAACCCGGCCCCCAAAACAGACAAAGCACGTCATTTTGATAGCTAAGATGTAGATCGCAAGGCCCAGCTTACATGTTTGCTTAAAATGCCTAAATACACTTATATAATATATTTTGTTGGATATGCAAGCTGAGCCCAACGTTGATGTATAGTCAGCAAAGGCGGATGTTTAAGCGACTAGCGATTATAATCGACTAATTACGATAATATTTCTCCGCATTACTGAGCTCTACAGAATGGTAAAACTACTGTAATAATATATGAATGTGAAATCAGCATGGTACCTAGCTGAAAAAGTAATATAGCGAAGATATGAAAGCACAAGCACGTGCAAAGCGATAAAATAATAAATAGCGTAAAATATGTACATTATAAGGAATAAGGATGATGATATTAATAATAATAATAATAGCATGCAGGTGCATGCGTGATTGCCGGCCGGGAGTCGGGCTAAGTGGTAGCACAATGCGGCCGACGCTTGTTCTTGTGTCCCGTTCGGTGAGTGACGGCTGTCCGGGTGCCGCCACGGTGCACTAGCGGTGAGCAGGGCGTACTGCTGTTGTTGCTCACGATACGACACTATCATCGGTCCTTCCGCGGATGCTGTATTTGAGAAGGAGACCGCAACCAACCACAACAAATACAAACTCAGAGGAAACAAAACAAAAGGAAACGCAAACATTAGGATTGCGGCTGCGTGGCCCAAACTGATCCTCTGGATCGTCGGGTTCTTGTGTCAGCACGGATCAAGAGCTATCTGTGCGAGGTGCCCCGTGCTTTAAGCGTAAATTCGTAATACAATTCTTTAAATGCAATTGCAATGATTTTAGTGCAAATGTAGAAATTGTTTTTATACGATTTTTGGCACAAAAGCACAAACACAGGTATCTTTTGATGCCACTTTTAAGATATATAAATAATATTATGTATATATATGTACATATTGATTTATTATTATATACCGACACATATAGTTTATTAATTTGCGACGAGTACTTACAACTTTCTATTTCTATATTACATAGCTGCCGATCCATAGGAAAGTATTGAAGATTCATTGGGCACGAAGCTGTAATGGTTAATCTAAAATATTATTAGAGTTATACGGTTACAATAGCAAGTAATTTTAATTATTTTACTTACCGAATACTACGCGTAATTGAACCAGAATGGTGTATTCTTATGAATTCATTGGAAGTGGTGGCAATGTGGAAGTACGATTGTTTTTCATTAACAAAAAAAGTATCGGGTACCCAAATATTTTTTATAAATTCCGAACCTACTGAAAGAGTTTCTACCCCAGGCCGTTTTCGAAAAGCAAGTCGTGGATCTGTCCAAAATTGCCGAAAATAGAAATCCAACGTAAAATCCTGATAGGAAAAGAGTTAAGTTAGCAAAATTTATAAAAAATTAGTCAATTTAGCAAATCGATCTTGACAAATTTATGAAAGAGATTACTATTTAATCGATATGTATGCAGGATGACTCTATTAAAATAATCAACTCTACTTTTCAAAATAGCAATTTTATAAAATATGAAAGCATTATGATTGATCGATTTACTGTCTATATATAATAACAAAAATCATGCCATATACACACATACATACATACGTGCAGATGTTGATTTAATGACAAAAAATAAATTAATTACAATTTATTTATATAATCGTATTCTATTATGCTCATGCAATACACTGTTTTAATAACTACGTTAATAAAAAAAAAGATAAAATATTATTTTTTATAACAAGCAATCACCAAAAATATAACAATAATTATTTAAGCTATAATA
This sequence comes from Cantharis rufa, assembly GCA_947369205.1. Classification (NCBI taxonomy): domain Eukaryota; kingdom Metazoa; phylum Arthropoda; class Insecta; order Coleoptera; family Cantharidae; genus Cantharis; species Cantharis rufa. The sequence goes on from OX376303.1 coordinate 38,516,382, forward strand.
AATAATAATTTTCTATAATAATTCTAATTATCTATATTGTTATAGTTGCTAATAATTATTAATGTACATGAATGAAGATAATAACTATTAGGATGGTATTATATTATAGGTTTTTATATAGCATTATGATGATAAAGGAATCTATCATTTTCGAGGTTTAATTAATAAATTGTTAAATTGACGAATCATGGGCGTCTGCTGAGGGTAGTACTCGAAAGCGACTGAATATCTATTTTTTATCGGATCAATTTGTAGTTGACAGCCAATTACAGAATAATTATTAGGACGTAGTATATTTATTATTAAATTAATATACTTTTATGCACTAAAATAAACTTTCCAATTAAGTAAATACACCTAAGCACTACTATTAAATAGAATCAAATTTATGGTCTGGCATTTGTTCAAAACTTTCGCATCAACAAAATAAAATATCAATGACTAAAAAAGTTACTAATTTTTGATGTAAACACAAATCGTAAACAAAATTAATTTGTTTGAATAAATAAAATTTTAAAACTACTTTTTGCTTCTTCTAAATTATGTACTTACTCACACACGAATACGACAAACAAAATTGTACTATAAAATTTGTTGCATATAATTAATAAAAATACATCGAAGTGTGTAGCTCTTCCAATCAACACTTAACAAAACTCTTTTGAAGCAGATGGATTTGGCGCGGCGCCAGAGACGCAGTGCGACTGCCTTGGTGTTAGCATTTTACGGGTTTTCTAAGAATGGTATGTGATTATAGCGATTAGCTACAATTGAAATGCATTGACACTAGGATCATGCAACATGCTGAATACACTTGGTACAGAATACTTATCTGTAAATCAAGTGTTGTGCAGTTGGGATAGGAGGTGACTGGTAAGGTGTACTCGCGCGCTCGACAGAGCCGCCGATAAAGAGGGCAGGCCAGGATCACGTCTTACGGTGACCTTTAACCTTGATTTGGTTTCCATTGGGGCTCAGGAACCGACCTAAAAGAATCAGTCGGAACGCTATTGTGATATGGCCCCAAAAACCTACCCGTACGCGCCCGGACGCCGCAACAAAGCTGGCAACAGATTTATAGGCCATGCACACAGTCCAAGTATTCAAGACTGCGACAAGACATAAAACATTTACGTCTCCGGCAGTCGTGGTCCGGATTAAAATTTATACACAATATGTATATTTACGTAGATAAATACCATTAAGACTTCAGAGACGGAGCTGATACTGAGCACATACATGGTGACTCCCACCTCCACGGGCGGGCCTGTAAGCGCAAATAGTCGCGATATGAAAACCAAATCAAACTCATGCTCTAGGCCTGCCCGCCTGCTACACCCGCTCAATTAGCGCCCGTTTGAGCAAGAGCAGAAGACGAGACATACAAAAATTGATATTAAATCGGTAAAAATCGTCGAGGCCTTAGACATCAAGCTGATGCTCGACAAACATATACAAATCCATCGATTAGAATAGATGGACCAGTGAGCAAATCGTAACACCAACTCGTCTCTAGGCCGCCTAGCGCGCGAGTCGAGGATATAATGTTTTAGGGCTCTGGAAAACTTAAAATAGTACCATTTTAACTTCAGAAAGGGAACTGATGCTTAACACGTACATGGTGACTCCCACTTCCACGGGCGGACCTGAAACGTCACCACGTCACAAGTGGCATTATTTAATTATGCGAAATGATGTTGATCAAAACAAGGCCGCGGCCGATTTCGTATTGGAGGGCCTCGTGTTGATCAGCACCTTTTGCACCCGGTCGGCGGCTTGAAACGAAATGATAGTTTGGAGATGCTGCGCGTCGCTAGGCAACCCACCCGAGCATCGATCTGGCCCCACCCTGTTGACACGGCCCGAGCAGCGGACAGTGCGCGTCCCAAGCCCAGGTGGTCGCGCAACTACCGCCCGATGATACATGATACATCATATTTGCACTCACCTCCGTAATTAGGTCTTACTCTTTTGTCATAACTGACACTAAACGAGTCTAGTATTGCAGATATGTTGACATCGCCCAGCATGCTACCACCTGGCGACCTGTAAAAATAAACGGGTATTCGTTTTTCCTTGCCAAGTATTTCATTTTTCTAAACACACTGTATAATATTATTTATAAAAATCTAGAACTAGAATAGAAAATCATCACAAATTATATTTATCTATTAAATTATGGAAGTAATTCAACGCATTATTTTGGAACTCTAATTACGCCGACGTAACGATACGCAGTTAATGGATAAAGCTTCGACAAAATCAAACACCGAGTTTTACGTGAATAATAAATATTTGAATGCCAAACATAAAATTCTTTATTTTGAAATCAGAATTATCCCTCCACCCTTCCCCTGGCGCCAGGACGCCGCGAAACAATGACGTCATAGGTCTTGCCTTGTTCTTTGTACCGTCCACGGGTTATCCCTTATGCTTTGTGCAAAGAAATATTGAAGTTAACATAAGTATTAATGCTGATTGTTAAATCTTCCGATTTAAATTATTTATTGAAATACTATTGTAGACCCCTGGCACTTTTCAAAGAAATAAGTAGTAGGTACTAGGTAATGTCGATAAAGTTATAAAAATAACTATCGTTTTAATCGCCCGAATGAAAATCAATTTATAATTTTAAATTTTATGTTGCGTTTGATTTTCTTTGTTTTCATTATTTTCTATCCAAAATCGGCCGAGTTAAATCGAAATAACATTTATTATAATTTTTCGGAAAATTATTGCGGCGAATTTAAGAACACACGAATTCCAATTTTGCACTTAATGATGTTAATAACTGGAGCCCGTAGATTGGCATAAATATTATGTAGTATAGAATAACTATAAAGGGTGGTGTAACGAAAACAACTGAACATCACTCGACACAAAACAAATTACTTACGCGGCGAAAGTCCATGGTATGGCAAGGGCCAGCAGCACGGCTGGCCAAACCACCCGGCTGTGCCCCATGATCTGGGGCGGCTACACGTGTTCCTTGCTTCTCGGCATATCCGCACACTTCACTCGCAAGACTGGTGTGTCTCATTAGACTCCGATACTAGGAGTGGTCGCTGGGCCCGGCTAGCTACTCACCCTTTGCGCATGGTGCCAAAACTGTGCGAAATAATCGCATACAAAACTAAGAAAACATTGTCATATCGTTCTCGATCTACTTCCTCGTACTAAGGGTGGAATTGAGTGACGTGAGTCTGAAATTGTTTCAGCGTCTAGACGCAGTCGCGGACCTGGAACTACCAGCACCTACCTAATCAATACCACGAGCCGCGACTCATTATTGCTGTCACTAAGTGACGTAACTCTAGTCAACACTTTTGGCACAGACGGTTAACATCTACAATAAGTTTTTCTGATCGACTAACTTACGTATACATTAAAAGAAGGTATAGGAAAAATTTATCGCTTCGTTCGATTATCGAAGCTCTTTATTTCAGATTTTGGGCGTTTTAATTTTGAATAAATCATATTCTAATTTATTGTCACCTATCAATTAAACTGCACCAGCTTTACCTCGACAATATCTTTCTGATTAAAAAAAAATATATTCATGAAATTTTTGAATCAAACTTTTTACAAAAACACGCGACCTTCCGGTAATACAAGCACGCCATAATTACGTCTACAAAAGAGCAAATTGCGTTTAAGTGCGCCTAACTTAACGACTGCAATGACCTGGTCATGGACATATTTCTCTCTTTTCTGATAACATCTCCACGCAACTTTCATACGTTTCATGAAAAATCTGGACTTTTTGCAGCAGTAACTTTACACGTCCACAATTCTGATTTAGGATAGCTGCTTATATTGTTTTTTAACTTTTGAAAAAAGAAAACACAAATAAATTAACATCATTTTTTAATAATTACAAATAATAACATGACAAAAGTTTTATTATTCTACAACACCAATATAAAAACAGTACATTTAACACTATAGATATGATAGTTTCATCAAGTTTAAACTTGAGTATGAGTATTGCTGTGAGCTTGTTCTTGTTCGGTACTTCCACCAATTTGATTAGCGGGGGTGTAATACTGAAACGAGAAAAGTTTATTAAACATTTATATTGCTTTTAACTAAAATAATAAATCTTCGTGTTGGCAATTAAGGAAATAGAATACAAAATATTGAATTTTTTTGCGTTACATTCTACATCTAAGGAAAAAGGACAAAACAGGATTTCGTCGGGTCACGCATGCAGTTTTTTTGCCAAGTTACATGATTTTAGGTTTTATATTAATGGAGGTGCTATATATAAATATTTTGCGTCAGATTGGTTGCATTATAACATTGCTTTTATAAACGTTCGACTGTACATAATGTTAATGTTTCTTTGTAAAATCCATACGCTATTTAAAACTCGGAAATATAGGGCGCATGCTACAACAGGTATTTCAGGTGCCTAATACTACAAAGAACTCATATGTATATGAAATATAATTTGCTTTTTTTATTTTTTTTTAGATTGTGTTTAGAAGAGTGCAAATCAATTTTTCGCTCGAGTAAACTTTATTTTTTGGCAAAATACATGAGCTTATATTATTTTAAAATTATCATAAATTAAAATTTATTTAACTACTAACCCTTCCATTATCTATATCACGTCCCACTCCGATTGTTAATCTTGCTTTGGCTTTCATGGCATCGCTAAGAGGAATTTTTGCTCTTGTAGCTTCCGAGTGTGACTTATAACAAAATTCCATTAATGCAACCAGCAATGCAATTAACAGGCCTCCTATTAGAATATAAAAAATTCCAGCTACATTACTCAGCGATAAGTCGTTTCTTGCGGCGTCCTGCAAATATTCATAAAAAATGTTCAAAATATAAAGCATTGATTTGGCGGGAAACGTTAGAACCAGACTTTTTTTTTCAAATATCAAATATTTGTGTCGCCGGGTCGCTTCTTGAAAACCAGTGCTGCTTTATTCGATGCTTGAATTTTATGGCCGTCAATGTACTACTTCGGATATATAGTTTTTGGCCTACCGATATCGATTATACTAGTAACCGTAACAGATACTACGGCTGTCATTACTCTTTTTACCAAGAACAAAAGATATCCAAAGAAGTACGTTGGTCATAAAAGCCAAGCCACAGAATTAGATATATTTTATTTAAACATACATAATATATTGACGCCCTGTATATAGAAATTAAATAAATTGATGTACATAGGTACACTTATACGGGTTGAAAATTTTAGTGGCAATCTAAAATTTATAATTAAGTATAAACGAAGTGTGAAATACGGAAAAGTTAATCATCAGGTAATGTTAATTTACATTGAACTGATGCATATAATTGTTTGCCTCGTGTTATTAATAATACGGGTCGGGGTATAGTTATTTCGGTTATAAATTTTTATTTTTAATACCTGCCCCGTGTCCGTTTATTTTGAAATTGTGAAATTAAGCTGGAAAATCAATTTTAATCTGTGGAAATCATCAGGTGCACCTATTTATAGGTTATGATGTGATAAAATTTCGTTTAGAATTTGTTCATTTATAAGAGTCGATGTTCTTGACATTGAGATTATTGTTCAAATTTGCAACTTCATCAATATGCCAAAGAATTGTCTCTCTTTGAAGTAGATATATAAATGTTTTAATTCATTCTCATTTTACTACTTCAGTGTATACTCTTTGTATATCACGTAGATGTTTTAGTAATGTGACACAAATAACCCTAGGAAGCAACATAACATCTAACCTGTTTGTCTCCATGTCTACACTCCGTTCTATCATACCACCATCTATTTTTTAATTTAGTTAGTTCACCTCCTTCTTTTAAACTTAATACGGCCAAATTAATTCCATCTCTAGAAATGAAATGAGAAAATTCAAATTAACGGCTTGATATAACGTATTTTACCTTAACGGCGATCCGAGAGGTGTAGCAACGCCAAATCCTTTTGCGTCCAAATTACGACCGACTTTCATAGTATCGCACGGTTCCCTTTCATTAGTGTAATCATTTTTAGGAGATTCGATAAGGAGTGCATATTTTCCTTTTGATTGACGAACGCGACGGATGCCGTCGTCGTATGTTTTAACGAAAACGTGCTTTCTGGAATTCATGTATTCCCACATTTTAGAATACAAAGTAATTTGAGATCTCTGAAATACATATTATATAGTACGTAGTACGTTGTGCTATCAAATTCAACTAGAATTTAAATGAGTAATTTAAAATACTGCTGGTGTGTTTTGCAACTTACTCGGAAAAAGTCCCATGTGGATCCGTGATAGAGTGTTCCATATTCTACTTCTGTCTGAGAAGCAAGATCTTCTGGAGAATTTATAGGTGCGACCATTCTTTCGACCGTCAGGAAAGCTGCTAAGTTGGCAGTGTAGGATGAAATGAGGATAAGAGTAAAAAACCACCACACAGCGCCTACAATTCTACCCGAGATCGATCTGGGACCTATATCGCAACCTTGCTGCATAAAGGCCGCCAAAGCGAACCAAAGGGAGTTAAGTATGCTAAAGTCATTGGACATTGAATTGTGGTTTCCTGCTTGACCAGACGGATCGCGATGCTCTCCAGTAAGATGTAACAGTCTCCATTCGTAGGGCGAAAAACGGGATACCGTAAATAATACAATACTCACTCCTATGTAGCTGAATATTACGCATACCCAAATTTCCTTCGACAACGGATTTAGAAAACTAAATACTCCCGGTTTTTGTTTAACCGGTTTCTTGATCATAATAGAAATTCCGAGAGACATAAAAGGTTTACTAAAGTCGATAACACGTTCCCTTTCTGAAGTTATTGTCATTGGAGCAATCGCTATGTCAGCTTCCTGCAAATATAACAAAAAATTATTAACCAACTTAGCTGAGAATTTAGGAAAATGTTAAGGATATTATAATATAACGCGTAGGAGTATTGCATTGTGTATAATGTATATTTAATATAATACATTATGTATTGCTTATTTTATTTCAAATTTCATTGATATAATTTGTATAACAATCAAAAATATATTTTATTTAAATGCAACTTATATTCAAAAACGCCACTCATAAAATTGTGTCGTACTGGATGATGGATTCATTTGCTAGAAAATGACGGCTTTATGCATGTAGATATTCTGCTTAATTTTAAATGAAAGATGTAAATTATTAATGAACACTTTTATTAAACGTTTTGCTCCAGTTATCCCGCAATACTTTATTCGTAGAATTTGTATGGGTACCTACTTGTATAATTTAACGAAAAGCTCGAAAGAATATATCTATAAATAAAAAACTTTGTTTATAGTGGAAAAAAGGAGTTTTTTTGTAATGCAATTTTTAAGTGATTTCGGTATTATAATTTACTTAAGACTTGGCAAAATCAACAATTTAATTGCGAGATGTCAATTCATTATAAGTGGGTCACATTCAGTAGGGGTTGTTTACACATTATTTACAGTAATCGATTCTCTTACTATGTGGCAATATTTTAAAAACGATTGAGAGGTTAGTTATTATTATAACACGATATACAGGGTGCCCCACTTAACTACTCTTGCCAATGGAATTTTGATTATTAAAGTTGGAAAACTGCTTAAACCTGAGAAAAGAATAATGGCTTTTGATAAAGATCAGGTTTATCAAAGAAAATAGTTTGCCTGTTGTGAAAATACTGAAATTGTTATGTTAATTTATACAAAATTTCTATATTATCGGGCTTTGTACCTTTAAGTTTTGTATGTCGTACTTTTCACTTGCAACCTGAAACTAACCGATCGTTAAAATGTAGGTAATAATAATTAATATATTATTTATTCAAATCATGTTTTTTTTAATTTTAAATTAATGAAATGCTATGCACTGAACAGAAATAGCACTAACAAATGAAATTTATTTATGATCTTTGCTATGTAATACAGTCTTTTAAAATTAATTTACTTTGTGCCAAAACTCAGTGTTATTATTTGTGTACAAAAAAAAGATCGACGCTGCTTCCACTTTGCATTATTTGCATAGAATGAACATGCACTGAATTTTAACTTTACTAAATTTACGTATTTAAATAAAAAAATTTGATTTCAAATTGAACGGAGGTAAATTAAATATTAAAAATAAATGCAGGATATTTAAAATAATGGTTTTTTTTAATTTATACAAATTGTATTTCTCCTAAGATTGTTGAATTAGGAGAAAATAAATCCTAACTTTTTAGAATAATTATTTTTGAACTTGATTTTACAAAGTTAAAAAATTTTTTATTTGTGTACATAATTTATTTATAAAATATACGAAAAAAAAACATTTAAGTAAAAATCAACAAGTTAAATAAACATAATAAAATTTAAATCATTTAATAGCTTTTGGTAATGATTTCTTTCGGCTTTTTCAATTACGATTTTTTTGTTTTAAATTTTAATTTAATTATATGTAATTTACTTATATAATTATTATGGTACAATACTTAGAATTTTACTTAGAATAGGGTCTAATAAAAATATAGAGTATTTTTTGATATTGAACAATAATGTAACAAAACGTAAATTTTCAAATGGATTTTATTTTTTTTGCAAATCTTATAACCAAGAGAGGCACATATTTATTTTTATGCTTTGGTTAGTTAAGGTACTCTAAAATATATTTAAACCATAAACCTCATCCACTTAAAGCTCAAATAGGTTTTTCATGGTTATTGCTTTCTACATCGCTTGTTTGTTTGTTCGATAATATTGGAAATAATATAACGGTATCATTAAAACCGAATAATCTATTCGGAAATAACATTTAAGTTCAGATCTGCTGTAATATTCACATTTAACATTCGAGATAAATTTCACTAAAATTTTCAAAATCGTAAAATATAAGTGCGGTTCTTTTATCCATCCATACTTTTACTACTAAATAATTATTTATTTTTTAAACAATTTATTTTAAAATGGGCAATTGAGAATTGTCTGAAAAATTAGGAATAATGTATCAGTAGTGGATATGTTTACGTTATAGTACTATATTTGGACGAAAAACTCATTTGATGAAAATTGTTTTAACGAAACATTACATGCTTCGAACATATGTATATATATGTAGGCGAGAATAATTTATTCATGATAAGGTAGATGCGGTTAAAACTAATCTTATTTAGAAATCCAATTTAAATGCAATATGCGCAAGTAGTGTAAGTACTAATGAGATTAGGCTCTCGAAATTAAGTGCATGCAAACTTGTGTTTTAAACTTTTAATGTCGTGACTGTGATTTGTTATAGACGTAGAAGTTATTTCCAAGTTCAACTAAAGAGAAATGCAATGCTTGTATCGATTTACAATATTTATAATTAGATTTTCTATTACTTACTTGGCGTACTAGTTCTCCAACCATGCCATCCCAACCTCCTTTAACTTCACTATTTTCAGCACCGTACTGGCCATCCTTAACAATCCGCAATTCATCTGCAATATAAACGGTTAAGATTTAAAAATTGTTAACCCTTGCACGGTATATGTTAAATTTACAATTTATTCCAAGTTTTGCCGCAATTAAATTAGCCAAGTCTTTGCAATAACCTTCGAAGCGATCGTTACCGACTAAAATTTCTCCAGGTTCGGGCTTTTTTAGCATTATGTACGGTTCCTCCTAAATAAAAATAACTAATTAGGTGCTTCTAATATTTATTTCCTCGCATAAATAATACTAACAACTATTGTAGTTACTATATAAGTCCGATTTCGCTCTATATGCGAAGCAGGTCTGACATATTTGGCCGCTACAGAACTGAATCCAGTTTGGTCGCTCCATTCTGCAACTTTTACCATAGCACTATTGACAGTCATTTCGACCACATGTAAAGTATAATTTTGCCTTCTTCCTTCATCGCTAAAGCGGATTTCTCCAGTTAAGCCTTCTAATTCAACCTTGAAATACATTTTACAACTTAAAAGTACATTTGCTTTGAAAGATATTAATGAAGTTTATATCTAAAATTTAGTTTTACATGATTTTTCTAGTGCGTGATACTTTATTCGCCTTACACACGAACTTAACAAAGATAAGAAGGTTGATGATACTATAAAGCTTTTAATTGATTGCTCTTTTGGTACTTGCATTTAAATTTTGTAAATTATCAGTAATGATCACACAACACCGATTGATAGATTTTGTAACAATGCAATTTTTGTTAATTTATGTTGTTAATACCTAGCTAGATAATAAAATTTGCATTTTATGTACAAAAAATACTCAGGCTCAAAAAATCAATAGACAATTTAAGTTCTGATTTTTTGTTATTCAGTGCCGATTAAGATTTTCATGTAGCATAAGCACGCTAGGTAATAAAAATTCTTATAAATAGTTACTGTGTGATATTTTGAAATTTGTTTAATTATAAAACCATTATAAAAAATGTTACCAAGTTAATAAAGCAAATTAAGTTTGGGGCTTCATATTTTATTTATAACTTCTGTAAATTTTCATTTTGTTTTTAGCAGAAATATATTTTTGTTTCGTATTTTTAACACCTTTTAATACAAAATACGCTGCGCTAAAAACTGGCATACATATTATATTATAATGAAAATGCCCGTGATGAACATTTGAAATAATGAAAATTGATTCAATGAAACTTCAACTAATGGATAAAAATTCACTTTGTCTATAAAAGTTTTATAATTAAATCTATTGATTGTAAAAATTAAATATTTGCTTCAAATTTTAGTTAAATTTTATTTGTCTGCTCAAATTGTAAATTTAAGGTGATATATAAAATGGTTAATATCCAAGTTTTTGTTGAAGCTTTCAGTTTTGTTTTAAAAAAGCTGCAAATTAAAAACTTGATGTTGAATTTTTCTATTTTTAAAGTTTTCGTAGTATAAAATTCGCAGGTAAATAGTTTTATGTGTTTTAATTTTTATTACCTCAACATGTTGAGTATTATATTTATCAATTAGCTTGTTGCAATTTTGAAGAAAAATATTTTGACAGTATAGTGTCTCTTTTCCTGACGTTCAAAATGTTATCGTTCGCACGTCAAACTCACTTGAAGTTTGGATGATTCGAATTTGAAATGATTTATTTGGAAAGTTTTTCGTCAAACTGTTTCAAGTTCCTGTTACCATTTTAGCAGTCCTAATTCATTGATTATTATTGTTATTTATTAATAATTTTTTTGTAAAAATATTTTTATGATTTTATTTATTTAAAATTGCAGCTGATTTCGTTTGTTCACCAGATTCTGTAATCTGTATAGTAATGTAAGTAGTATGGTCGACTTATCCAGTGCTAAACTTCAGTTTCTGCTGAATTTACTGTTTCAGAATGATGCAAATATTACATCTAAGTTGTTTCACATCACACTCCATCTTTAATATATTGTTTTGGTATCATAATAAAGCAGGGTCAAACTGTTAGACGACAATCAGTTAAAGAAGTACGGCAACTTACGGTAGAAAATTATACAAAACATTTTTAGTTTTCACCTTTTGAACAAAGTAAATTTTCTTACAGTTGCTTACTTTTACAACCACCGAATTTATACTTCATGAATTATTATTAGTACCTATAAGATATTATTTTTTTTATAAAAGAAAATTTAAAGAAATAGCAATTTTGATAAAAAGAAATTATTTCGGTGAACTTAACAAACAAGTTTATTTTATTTTTAAATTGGGCTTATTGAAGTAGAAATGTAGTCCAATTTCTGGTCAAATTTCCGTTACTAACTAGAGATTGGCATATCAGATATGTCGATGCTCGTAATTCTATGGGATTTCATATTATTTAATAAAAGATTTATAAAGGATTTTACTGAAATAAAATGTGTAAAATAATATTATGTTATTTCAATGTTTTTAGCATGTTTTATGGATTATGATTTTGTGCATCACAATAAATTTGCATACAGTAAATTTTCTTGAAGTAAAATATTATTAGCAGCTTGTTGATTCATATAATATCAATTTCGAAACTTATGAAATCCACACGTAGAGATGTTTGCAAATTAACGTAAAACTTTGTTTCCATTTTTTTTGAATATTTTTAAATTGTTGTCATCAATAAATTTAATATAAATAGGTCTTTTAATGTTTATTTGTATTAAAAGAAAATTCTCTAGCAGTAAGTAAAGTTTTGTATTTGTGAGTTCCTTGATCACAAATACATAAATTACTGACTATTTCTGGCCACGCCACGTTAAGGCGATTACTTGAAATGCTTATAAATTTTAATGAAATACATTTACTGAAAAGATATAATATGAAAGCTAACATAAGTGATGATCTAAATTCAAAATTCATCATAAACTTAATATCATTAGTTTAGTAGGAATGGTAAGCATATCAAACAATAACTCGCTTTAGACACTTTGAAGGGAAATAGTACTTCGTAGAGAAGTAATTTTCCCTTCGTTCTTTGATTATTATCAAAAAATGATAGTATCAAATTTTAAAACAAACAAAAAAAATCCTTATGAATCATTTTTTATGTAATACATTACCATAATAATATATTTATAGACGGTTAAGTGCGCGAATACGGAAACAGTTCAGAACACAGAGACAGAGTTCTTACTCCGGGGAAGTAAGAACCATGGATTTGTAGGAACTTAATTTCTGACCCGCTAGAACCATGGCAAACCATCGAGGTGTGGCTAATATCACATTTTAAAATTAAATGTATTTATTCTCTTGTTTGGATACCACGTATATCTTCACCTATATCACAGGCATAGGGTGAATAGTAGACCACGTCAAGACGACTGTACAGGATACACGAAAGAAGAAACATTATAACGTGGCCTTACAAGAAAAAGGCACTTAAGTCAAAAATGACAGTTTTGAGTAATCTGAATTTTAAAGTTTGCATTTGCATTTGCATAAACTGCTTTAGTACTTTCTTATATTGCTATATTTCACAAAATGAATCAAAATATGACTTACTGCGTTCTTGCAGTAGAAAGATCATTAAAATTGAGATCTATAATGCACAAAAAAAAAAAAAAATAAGTGAAATTTTGACTTAGTGCTTTTTTCTTGTAATACCACGATAATATTTAGGGATTTTTCATGTAAGAAAATATTATGAACTGTGACAATTTCACAGTTGTTTTATTAAAAAAATTAATAATCAAATAAATTTGTTTTACTCATTTTAAATATTTCAATCTGTTTCTGAATCCATGAAACCATTGAAATGGTTCAGTAAATAATTCTAATCAAAATTGTTATTCTACAAATTAATAGCAGATTAAAAATCTATCTGAAAATTGGAGAGTATTGCAAAAAGAACTAAAAGAAATCTCTATTTTCTAAAATCAAAACTTTTAGTTCCGTAAAAAACTTGCTTATTCAAATATAGCCTGCATTAGTTATGGAATGATCCGATATAAGCCCTTATTTGATGATTTATAAAATCAAATAATATTTAATTGAATTATCGTAGTTTTTCTCAAGTATTTTTTAGGGCGCCCATTTTTTATGTAGCATAATATCAGAAAATAAACTTCAGATTAGCCATTTTTGAATTTTAATCAATACCTGTAATAAAAAGATATCTTGAAGTTATATTACTTCAGTTTGGTCACCCAGGGTATAAAAAAGTTACGATTTTATTTAGCTCAAGTAGGGTTTAGAAAAATATGGTAAGTTGAAGTTCTTTCTTATTTGGGTTTCAAACAATTTTGAAATGTTTTCCTAGAACAATTGGACTATAAAGTGTAAACCAAATATAGGAAGAAAAGTCGTAAAACTTTTAGTTTTGCTGCAACATGACGGTCAATGTAAATCTATTAGAAGTTTAATGGCTGTCTGCACCGCAGTACTGAAGGATTTTTTAAACTTAAGTGCATAATTATTATTGCGGTGCAAACCGGAATCAATTATTTAACAAGCATTGTGATGGAAAAATGTCAATTATAAATATAATTTATAATAAAATATAGAGGATATTAATAATTGTATAAAAGCTAAAAATTGGTTTTCATTTGCATCATATTTATGATATTTTCATTTTTAGTTCAACTTCTATCAAACTAGAAGATCATTAAAAACAATCAGTAAAAGCTATGCTAGCTTTCTTTGGCTACTTAGTTTCTTATCTAACAGATACGTTATTTAAAAACTTATCGATGTGAGAAGATCGGCATTAAGTAAACAATAATAAAATAATATATTCTAATAAATAACTATTCGATTAAAAAATAGTAAAAAAGTTATTTTAAAATCAAAACAAAATTTAATATTGTTTACTTGGTTTGTTACTTTTTAATAAATAAATTTATTTATTTGCTTTTTTAATATTATGATCAGCTTTCAAGATATTTACTTTAATCTTAGAATTCGGTAATTGCATACACAATTTAAAAACAAATATTTTAATACACCAACATTTTTTTCTGTAAATTATACCTACTTATCTTTATAATTTATAATATTATGTTGTATTAATTACTTTCTGTATGAAAAGAAGACGTATTCCAGATAACTATAATTTATTATAATTCGTGTGTGGATTACACGAAGAACCCACCATTAGAAAAATAGTTAAAACCATGAAAACTAATTTAAATCTGACTGTATCAGTAGTTTTGAAGTTTTAATGTGGAACAAACCTTTCTCAAAAATCTAGATATTTTATCTCCGTATTCCCACGGAGTACCTCTTGACGCATTACAATCTAATCCTTTACTACCATTTATTGGCAATTGCCCTCTTCTGTCTGGTTTTTTTCTTAAGAATTTATTGAATGCTTCAACAAGTACAAATACCGCATCGTACATTAAAGCTGCTTGTGCCGAAATACATTCTCTTCCTGCACCTTGTGATGATACGGGATCTAAACGCTTCCATCCTTCAAGAAACTCTTTTACATATTTTTTAGTTGTATCTACTATTCTAAATCCAGTAATATTTATTGCCCCATATTCAATTACTTCTGTTTCCCATCTATCATCCATAATCTAAAACAGAATTAATACTGAAGTTTAAAAATTATCTGAATATTTTTGGTTTTGATTTCATAAGTAGCTAATATAAATAATTAATATGTTATAGTTATATTATAATGTATTGATTGAAATATAATATCCTATTGAGAGTAATTTAATATTCAGAATATAAATAAATATTTTGAGGTAGGCAATTTAATAAAAGAACGTATATATCATTACAATACCATTATGTAACGAGAATATATCTACACTTTTTATGGTTAATATATGGGTACGAACCACGCAAAGTTTAGTTTATACCGCTAAGATATCAGCATATATTACTAATTACTTTTAATAATATTATGATTGTTTATAATAAGCTTATATACACGTATAATTTAAATTTATATGCTGTGTCAATATAATATGTATAATTTGTTATTGAATTATATTAACGTTAAAATTTTAATATTTAACTTACCAATCCCGATAATAAATAATGGTAAGTTCTCTTTCCTAGTGTAATGTCTCTAACATGGCTAACAACAATTTCTTTTGCAGTATCGGCTGTACAATCCAATACTACGTGCTTAGGGTCCCACCGCGATTGTTCTTCAAGACCCCGAAGGAACAATAAAGCTTCAGTTACATTGTTGATTCTTCTCACAGTCGTAATTTTAAATGCTTCGTTACCAGGTGATAAACCTTGGTATATTTGCTGTAGTCTTAATAAACCTACAAAAGCAAATAGAGTGTTGTAAAATTCAATTACTCCCCAAACGTTATTTTCATCAGAATTTAAAATCAAGTTTGGAATATGTACATTTAAACTATATCCAAGAACGACGGGGAGACACTGAATATTGCAGTGTAATGAAAATATAACATAATTTTGTGGAATTAAGTTTAAAATAATTAATTATTGAAAATAAGTTTGAGTCGGTAAAAAAAGACTATAATCGAAGATATTCTTGAACACTACACTCACCATCGTTAGAATCGTATAGATATATTATACTACGCCAACCGTAATACCGTACGGTGTCAATAATGGCTTGGTGATATTCAGGACGCATAGAAATAGCGTAATCCAGAAATCCCGAAGAAGGAGTTAATACTTTTTCCGGAAACCAAGGCGTAACGAATGGCATTTCGAATGTATTACTGTAAGAATGTAAAGTATCAAACGAATCCGGTGATACTGCACCTAACATGGCAAACACTCCACGCTGAAATTGACTGCATACTGAAAAAATAAAAAAGTATGTTAAAAAAATAATATTACTTCAAATTTAAAATATAGAGTGTTCCAAAATTCTTTGCACTTTTTTTTTGAAAATTGACAAGATAATATAATTTATATAAATGTCTGTTACTGTTATTAGTAGGTATCTACTACTGCGTTAAAAAATTTTAAATAAATAATAAATCTATATCATACGATATCACATCAGGTACATTATATTATTTATAAGTTTAATTTTATAACTTTACAACTTCAAAACATAAAATTCATAACTTATATTTTTATATTTGCAATATATTATAATTTATTAATCATTGTAATAGTATATTACTGGCCAAGCATAGAAAATGATCCGTTACTGGGCGCGCAGCTATATTAAAAAGTGAGCGTAGCAAGCTTTTTAAAGCTGTAAGCCTAGTAACGGATCATATTTCGAGGCGAGGTGAGTGTACTTTTATATCGGAAAACATAAAATTATCAATTATATCAAATATTAAAAAATATTGTTTAAATTACAAATTGTGACAGATAAGACAAATTTAAACAATGTCATTAGAGCAAGTGTAACAAATTTTATTGAATTTGTTTTTAAGGGTACGCCTATGTATTCCTTTTGCATTTCACAACGAGGCGCTCCTGTTATCTGGGCGGATAAGACTGCGTTGCGCGCGGTGGTATGGAAAGTTGGCAGTCGAGTTAGGGACTCGAGCTTGAAAAGATGGAAGTGAGTGTTTCGTGGTTGAAGAAGAGTTTTGAGTAAGTATTGGTCCAGTGGACTGATTTTTAGGAGACATCTTTTCTTATTTATTTTCGCTTTGTTAAATACTCGCAGCAGTTAAAAAGAATAATTCAATTCGCATAATATATTTTATTTTCCATCGACTGGCCGTATTATCAAGCGCTTCAACGATAGCATTTTTATCTTGCTGGCAAACATTTCCAACGTGATCCTTTAAATTAATTTAATAAAGTAAATTATTTTTACTTTTATTTATTACTTTGGATTAATTTTTCATTTTCGCTGTGGGCGTAGACTACTTGTTTTCTGTGTGTTTCTCCATTACGGATAATATAGAGACAAGTATCTACAATTTCTTTTTTTCCTATCTACGTGCTGGACTTCCTTTGTTGGTGAATTTTTCCTGCAGTGGTTGATTAATACCTTTAAAACCACCCCCTCGCTACCGGCACAAATCAGCTAGTCGTAACATCTTGGGCTTCTACACTATATTTTAAAGCTGGTTCTTCTTCCAGCGTGTAGAGAAAAATTCTGTTTGCCCGCAAGGGCAGGTAGCAATTTTTTTATTACACCCTCTATGGCGAAGTGCAATAAGCGATTGAATCATAATTAAATCGTTTGGCGATCGCCAGTTCGAATCCCACGTCGGACAAATTTTTATAATAGAATTTTTTTATAATATAAATGAATTGACTTGCCGAAGTAACAGAATCGACCATTAGTAAAAACACATTAATGGTCGATTTTACATTATTAGTCGATTTGTGAGCTGACTAGGAATGCTTCGTTTTAGCTGCCGGGTGGACACTCGGAAAGCATCGCTTTCGTTATGATTTCCGATAAAATTAATTAATTAAATTAAATAAAAAAAATTTTTAACATATTTTTCAACGGGCAACAATTGATAAGTAATGCAGATTGTGATGTTGCTTAACCAATTTAAAGGAATTGCATTAACTATTCAATTCACCTTTTATCTGCAAAGCACAGATTAACAAAATGGACAATTTGACTTTTCAAAGCTAACTAAAAAAAAACATTGACGCTTATATTATTATCCTACTGAAAAGTATTTATGCAAAAATTTTAAACAAATGGAAGTTTTTATTAAAAAGCATATTTGTTTAGATTACAATTTACCGAGTTATTTATATAAACTACCAAAATTTTATAAATAACGAACGTTGTTGTACTACAATTTCACTACAATAGGAACTACATACATCGATTGTAATTTATGAAAAGTAATTGGAAAAACTGATTTAGTTCTTTGAGTAACAACGACGTAAAAATCCATTTTTAAAACTTATTTTGATATTTTATGTTATTGTGCTAACTTTTATATCACAAAATGACTAATAAATCAAAAAATATACGAAATCATAATATAATTTTATTATTATGTTAATTTGGCAAATAATCTTAACATAATACCCCTTGAGCTACGAATTTTATCTTGGTAGATGGAATTTTTGCGAAATTTTATTTTCAAGTATTCTTGACTTAACAATTCACAACCAAGTTCTCCCTCTACAAAAAGTAGTTGTTAATGTGAATTATTAAGTATGGACGTTTTCTAAGTAAAATTTTGCATAAACTTAGTTTAGGGAAAGGTTATTTATTTCCCTCAAAATAATATCTACCATGGTAACTGCATCGATAGATTTTAATTTTGGTGACATCGCAGGAGATTTTAGCGATAATAAAAATATAGCCGCAGTGGAAATGTGTAAAAATTTATCAATTTTGAAATTACATTGCTTGGAATCAAAAGTTTTGTAGTGAGTTTAAAAATTAGGTATACAAAATTATTTGTGTAATTTTTTGTATTAGTTTAATGTGTAGTAATTTAAATGTCACAAAATAAATCAAACGTTCTGGAATCTATTCAAGAAATAATCATGCCGAATATTCCACGCGAGTAATTAATTTACCTAACTAAATTTTGAAAATTTTGTCTAAATATACTACTTTGTTAAAAATTATCTAAATTTATTTTGGATTTTACCCAAAATTTGTAATGTTGCATAATCATTTTGCTGCGTACCAAATTTCTTAGCAACTTATTTTAACATAAAGTGCCAAATTTAATCGGTTATTTTAATGATGCACTTAGGATATTGCGGTTAATAATTTAATTTTGTTTCTTTACATTTTATAGTAAGATCATTAATGTCTTTACGTTTGTTTTTACAGATCGTTCTGTTTTATCGACGATGACAGCATATCATAATAATTATTGAGTATTATTATTTGTAATTTATTAAATTGTTATAAATGTTATAAATAATTATAACAATTAATACTCGTAAACTATACAAAATATAAATTATAACGTTATAGTTACATAAAATTAATTTTATCTACTACCATGCTGAAAAGTGTACTTTTAATATTCATTTGTACTACAAAATGAACATTTCAAGTTCAAATTAAGTTACATAAAAAAGTAATATGTTAAATTAAAACAATGGCGGCACGGTTTTTGAAATAAATCAAATTAATTTATCCATTCAAATAATTGAACTGTTTCTCATCTGTTTTATTTAAATTAAAAAAATGTTTGCTGAAAAATGAAATGTAGTAGGTACTACATACATATATATTCAATTAAATTTTATAAATAATTAAAATTATTATTTCGCAAATAATAAAAAAAAAAGTATTCTTTAAAGCAATATAAAGGAATATAATAATTATGATACGCATAAACGAATAAATATTTGATAAAGACGATACTTACTTAATTTAGATAATTTAAAAGCATCGGCTGTATTAATAACATCGACAAAAGCCTGTAATTCAAAACGTCGGCCAGTCACGTTTTGATTATGCGTAAGTATAGCAAATTTGAAAGCCGTTTGTACTTCATCTGCTCCTTGTTCAAATATTGCTCCTGCAAACATAAATAATATTAATAACAGAAATCAATAATTTTAATGGGTCACTGGTTTCAAGGGTACTTACTTTATTATTTAGGTATGCTATCGTGAATTAATAATGTAAATTGAAATTGCTTTACTGAACGATAATTAGGCTTTTATGTATAAATAGTCGATAATATTAGTATTAGGTATGTGTATATTTACAATTTTTTTTAAATTTAGACATAACTTACCGTCGACTTGATTTGTACAGGAAAGATAAATAATCAGTGAAATGCATAAAAATTGATTTGATTTGAGACAAATTTATGCTCAATTAAAACTATAATTATTATTAATTAAAAAATTTGTGATTTATTGACTTCAGCTACAAGTCACGGAACTATTGATGTCGCAAACTAAATGTCATTAAATAATTCTTGGCTTATATACTATCACAGTAGCATACTGATTCTTAGTTGATTAGCCTACTTCTAGGTCAATAAATCATTAATTATAATTAATATTGGTATTTATAATTCTACATAAACCTGTCATTAGAAAACCATCAAAAGGTTGTTATAAAAGTATGCTATAAGTATATAACAAACAAACTTTTGTTTAGTAGGCAATCAAAATACCTACACCTAATCAAAATTATTGGTATGCTATTTTGATTATTTCATTTTGTTCAATGTAAATCGATCAAATTTAAAGTTTCCTGTTCTTTAATTTGAAAGTAGATGTAGCTAGCGAAAACTTTTGCATTTCGCCTCATATATACAAAAATTGCTTTTAAACCGCATAACACAATATACTATTAAATAACACTGCCGTACATGTAATATTTAACAAAAGTTAAAAAAACTGTTATTAAAATATTATTTTGAATTATTTTTTATCGATATTTTTTATTTATGTGAAATTTACGTGTATACAAGCACAAAAAGTTAAATTGTGTTTTTTAATCCTGTAATTCTGACTTTGTAAAATGCTTTGAGAAGAAAAATTAAGTATACACAATGAGTTTTAAAATTTACAAGTCTCTGTCATTACTTTAAAATGTGATATACCGTTATTTTGAATTGCTGATTTGCTGCTATTATAAAAACGTGCTTAAAATATTTATTATTTTTGTTTTCTATGTTTAGACAACGACCATAAATAATAAATTACTAAAAGACAATATTTTATTATATTAACTTTTTTAAATTTGTTAAAAATATTCTTTTACAGACATTGTTATATACTTCTTCTTATAATACCGATTTACTGTAATTTTAATGCTTTATTATGAATATTGATGATGCTTGAAATGGCTTATCAGATAGATGGAACATTTTAATATTTTAAAAATATTAGAAACACCCCATTTGTAATTTAGTCGATTGCTTTTGTGAACTTAATATCTATAATATTTATAAAACGTTGGCGTTGGTTGTAATAATAAGAACTGAATATTATTCATTTTATATAATCAGTACAAACTGTCATAGATATAATCGAAATACTTATTTGCGTTTATAATTTTATTGGTGAAGCTCTCGGTAAACAAAAATCTTTTTTGATGTCTTTGTTTAATATTTGTCAACATAGAGGGCGATACAATAATGCATTTTAAATCGATATAGTTTTGGTGCATCAAAGTAAATTTAAGTGCTATACTACTTCTTAAGAATTTATTGAGTGTTGAAGTACTCTTCCTGAGTGTTTGATCAACAGTACTTGAACTTCTTAACTTTTCTTAATTGCTATACACTTTCCCGAAATTTGTTTACTGTAGTACTAAATTTTTACAAAGGAATACTTAATAAATTAGTATCTATTAAGAGCAAAGTAAGTTGGAAGATTAAGATTGAATTTACAATTTTTGAATTGATTATATCGAGTTTGAACTTATTTTTGTAGCCATTTAAAAAAATTCATTTTTTGCAAGTAGATTACCAAATGATTTCCAATCTACAATAGTAGACCTTTATAGAAATAATATAGTTTTAACTAAAGCCGCTAATTACAAAAATAAAACTGATTTTAGAGCTTTGCTTTTAATTAAAATATTGACAATATTGTTGGAAGTTTTCAAAGCCACCACATCTATAAATAAACAATTTCCGTAATAGCTAAATTGAAAATTGAAAATGAACGCTTTGTGCATTATTAAATACAACTATATAATGTTTTGTATAGAATAATTTACACAATACTTTGTGACCGTTTTGATTTTAATTCAATTTATTAACGGATTTAATTTTTTATGAAGTTATATTTTTGCTGCACATTTGATTGAAGTTTTGAAAATTTGATGTTCTCTTCACTCATTCATTTTTTTGGAGTCATAGAAGTACGAGTAAAATTCAACTATTTAAGTAGTCCATAAAAAAACTAAGAACGGTTACTGACAGTAAACTGACATGTAACCTTAACGTGTGACCTTTACGTATCAATAATTGAATGGAATTTTAAAATTTACAAAACTTGAACTGATCACAGTTTATTGCTTTTCATTTAAAATTTAAAAGTTTGTTCTGTTTTCGACAACCCAACTCACATTATGTACTTTATGGTTTTATTCTTATCTATGGTCCATTTTGGATTCAATATAATGAAATAAAGTGAAAAATAAATTTGTGGAATATAAAAAATTATATTCTTTTATTTTAACATTAATAAGCATGGCATGAAATATACTAAATATTAGTGTGGGTTACGATACTGAAAGCTTAAGATTTAGGTTATAAACAACAGTGTGGCGTAAGGCATACCCGGCAGGATAGACAGAGAAAGAGAAAAACCGTAATAATTGCTATGATGATCTAATTGTAATTTACCGTTGAAATAGTGTATGTTCATAAGATACGTCATCAATTCTCATATACGCTATTTCTTCATCTTGAGGTTACAAATCTATTAGATAAATAGATCAAGTAAGCAAACAAATTGTTGATTTTAAACATTAACTCTGTGTAATTGCCCCTTCACTAAACTGTCACTGCTGTCGGATCATTACAAAAGCCAACACGCTGAGTACACCCCTGTCTTTTGTGTACGAAAATGGCGGCAAATAGTTTGAAAGATATCATCCGGAAATTTTTCTTTTTACCAAATAACCTGGTTCACTTATATCAGATGACGCTCTTTTCCATTGTCCGGCATGTCTTCGAAGGTTTTCAACCAAAGGTTATGACTATCTTGTAATTGCACTTGCTATTCGGGATGACTACTACTACTACTACTACTAAAACGTTCGCACGACTAGCCCTTCCCCGATTCTTCTTATTACTGCTTTGCTTCTCAACTTTTTAGTCTTTAATGCCACTCATTCATTAGCACCGATTCCATTTTCAGATGAACGCAAAACGACTTATAGTTAAAGGAAAAACAACTTGTTGCTGTTCCCTTTTGAAACTCATCTGATATCTCGTTAAGAATACCGCTATAGCATTGCCATTCCTAGTCGAATTTTAACGGAGAATAAAAAAAGAATTTTAAATAGGAGGTCGATGACGAGCTTCACCCAGAATGTGACTACTTATCTAAAAACCGACAAACGATAACGCGATAGACGCATTCATTCTTTCAAACCTACTTGAAATATGGAACCTACTAAAATCATAACATTTGTTAAAGTACTGGTTTTCTTGACTGCAGACCTTACCAAAACTCCCCTACATTACTTGCTTATTCGATATTGCTGGATCTCTTGAGAGACAAGTTATATTATATGGAACCAGATGCTAGACGAGTTACTAGCCTACGAACAAATCATGAAAGAAGCTAATGTCCTGAATGACATCCTGGTAACTAATAGAATACATAATTAACGAGAAATCGAAGAAATCGCGCATCTCGGCGACTCCCACTCGACTTGAGCGCAGCATTTGACTCTATCCCACACGAGGCAATAATCTCCGAATTAAGAAGTACTCTTAAAAACCCTTTTTGAAGTCGTCGATAATATATGTATCGCGGTGCCACAACCATCAAAATAAAAGTATTGGCCGCTGTGGGGTTCGAACTTTTCACAAAAATAAAAATAGTTATTTAATCAATTCGGAAAATTTTCAGGTTCTATTAGATATTACCACAGAGTGTCTTAATAAAATTGGCATTCAGATCTCGCTTGCTAAAAACGCCGCATTTGGCAAACTAGCGGCAAGGGAACTTGAATGACGGAAGAAGTCGGAGTGACGATTCAATTACATGCGATCAGAAATTAGAGAATAGATGACAATTTTGAGTACTTGGTAGTTTCTTTTACGATATTCGAGGGTAAAGAAAGCATAATATGGTTATTGCATGGTTCAATATCAGCAACATGACCCTGTCGTGCGAAGAGATAATCCAGATTAACAATGAATAAAATGATAATTAATTATTGTTATTGTAATGTTTGAAATTATCACTGTAAATAGGCCTTTATCTAATATTTGAATTGTCAACCTGTTAGGTAAAGTCTTTAGATTATCTGGAACAATAACTTGTTATAATTGAACATAAAATTAATACCTTGTGAAAGGAAAGAAATTGTTTTGATGCACTCAATATAGATATTTAAATATTTAATGCCTAAATGCTACCCAGGTCTGGACGTACAAGGCTGTAGTGCTTCATTATAAGATTATATTATTACTTTTAATTTGTATGTTGTATTACCTACTTAATAATATATTTTATAAAAGAGTAATTAATTGGTTATAACTTACAATTTTACACTTAAATTGTTAATGAAATAGAATTTTGAAATATAGGAAATAGTGATTTCTAAATAGCTTTCACAATAAAACTTAACAAACCTATGTTTCAAACGTATTTTATGTGCAAATTATAAAAGTCATTACGTACTAAATCTACGTCTGCTCAAATTTAATTTGAATACAATTTCGTTTATTTTATGTGAGATAAATGTTTAAAAGGTAATTTTGAAATGATAAATAAATATTTCAATAAATTAACAATCTAACATCGATTACATTTAAAAACATGAGTTGTTAGCAGGGTTTACTTTAATCCATCAGAAGTTCATGATTTTTATCTTAATTATCTTACTTATTTTTAGTTGGTTGATTTATAAATAATATTTTAATAAAGTAATGTTACGGTTGCTCGTGGCTTTTCAATCGACCTACAATTTCTGTCAAATTGGAAAGCAATTAGTTCAATCGTATTTGTAATGTTAAAATTTTAGGTAAATTTAAAACTTGATCTCAATTTGCGATAATTTTTTATTATTATTTACATACATAGGTAAAAAAAACTGTTGTTTAAATTTCATTTCTACTGAAAATCTGTAAGCTGGTTATGATTACATTTTTTGGTTGTTCAATTTTAAATAATTAATAAGAAATCTATAATGACAACTAACCGATTCTAAAATCCACAATTAATATAATAACGAAAATAATAATTCTTGAGAAATAATACTTAATTATAATTTTACCCATTTTACAATATTCCCTTGGGTATTTATACAATTTTCTTATAATTATCTTTGCATTTTTATTTCAATATTAACGCCATTTACATAAAAAATACAAAAGTAAGTATGTAAGTACTAAATATTACAAGCGTTGCATTTATGGAAATTAACCAATTTGTGTATCATTAAGTTAATAATTTGTAATAGGGATTTCATTTTGCTTAATTGGTTAAACTATTAGTTCTTATTTACATATATACACTTTCAAATAATACCACTACCTATGTAATTTATATAATAAAAAATTGCCTGATTTTGTAACCTTGGTTTTTATGTAATGCGGTATATTCGTAAGCTGACAGGAAACTTTTATAATTTTGAAAATCACATATTCGTGCGTTTATTAAAAATTGAAAAAAACATGCGATTTACCTAACGGGATTTTTTCACCACTTGCAGATGCAC
This sequence comes from Cantharis rufa, assembly GCA_947369205.1. Lineage (NCBI taxonomy): Eukaryota > Metazoa > Arthropoda > Insecta > Coleoptera > Cantharidae > Cantharis > Cantharis rufa. The sequence continues at coordinate 38,542,003 of OX376303.1, forward strand.
CAATTACTAATGTAAACAAAATCAGTATTCCAATGATACAAACATTCATGGCGAACGCTCAGCTTCACTACTTCTGGACCAAATCTCATAATAAAACGACGCCCCGATGCAGGCGCAGACGCACCCCAAACGTCACTTCGATTATTTAAATTTTATTATTTTTATTTCAAATAAAAAAAGAAATCTCGTGGGGCAGTATTTGCTGCTACTATTATTAACGCTAATTACACAAATAATTACAAATTATCATATTATATTAATTTCGGTAAAATTAACTAACTAAATTAGATACCTGGTAAACACACTTGAAGACTGAAAAATAAGCATAACACTTATACTAATTACAGAATTTTTTGGTTAAAATATAATGTATTTAAAAAAGTAGTTTCGTAGAAATATTTTATTATAACATTTTTGCTTTTCAACAGAATCGCACTATTGTTACATTAACTACTAGGTACTTTGCTATCCAGTTTTGTACATTTTGGAGCGGAATCTGTTGCTGAAGAGTAGCGCTGAAGTAGCAATTTTAAGTGCTTTATTGTTTTAAGTATTAGGCGTACCGAAAAATTCTCTTATTTTTTTGCCTAACTTGCTGTGCTTTTGTTTTGCTATGCTGAACGCTTTAAAACTTTATGCTTTGGGCAATGTACAATGTACTATATACATACCATGTATAATATTAATAAGGAACTTATTCGTAAACTTTTTATTGTTATTTAATTTTTTTAACTATGAAATTTCAGGAAGGGTGCAAAGCAACAAGCTTCATCAATAACAATATACGTACCTACATAATGGTGTTGATTCAAAAGTACCAATTATTAAATACAAATGCTAATTTATAAAACTCTCAAGACTTTCCTTTCGACCTTTCTGATCATTCTTTGAAAAGACCAATGCACTTTGATGATGACCTTTTGGAAATTGGAAAGATCAATACATAAGTAATTTTAGTTCCATATAAACTTAACGTTGAAAATAGAGCTAAACATAAACCACATTCAACAAGATAGATGATAGATTCACTATAAGATTCGAGATTTGAACTCACAAGTTTTACTCCGTTCGCTCTACTTACCCGACCATACGCCCTAGGATTACAATTTATTTTGTTAAATAATATTTATACAAAATTTTATATTATTCTATATGACGTGAATTTTTCGTCTTACAGCCAGCTTCCGCTTAAAGAAGGTATTGAAAAATTGATTCTGATCATCGTGAATTTTCTTCACTGGAATCATTTTTAAGAATGGGAATATTTAGCTTAAAACTTTTAAATTTAAGAAGGTATTGCGACATTTTAGTAATTCTGAACTAATATTTAAAAAAATTATAGAAGTAACACTAGGGAAACATGATCGTTAAAATCAGTAGCTCAATTAGATTTTCGGCGATTTGGTTATTTTCCAAATCAGCCCAAAATTTGCTTCAATATTTTTCTAATGGACATTGAGTCTAGGAATGTTTGAAACAGTCAGGTTTGAAAATTTTGCCAATATTTGCCAATTCTTCACTAAATACAATTTTGTTTATTTTTTAAACCAGTTCATACAGGGTTATCCAAAACATATAATTTATAAATGTAAGATTTAGATGATAATCCATGCAGATAAAATAAAAATGGTACATCATGTAAACTCATGTTATAAGCTTTTTATAATAAGGAGACGAATAAAAATATTAAAATTAAAAAAAAGAGATTGTAACAGTATAATGAGTATCTGAAAGGTCATCTTTGAGCCTTTTTTGTGTAGTTGGGAGGGGTAAAAACTATGAATAAAGACCATCCCGATGTCCTAAGGTCCAATTCTTAAACTCACACGACCCGACTCGCCAAAGCAAATATCTCATTTTCGAATGCAAGGTCGAAATATAATGATCCATATATGAATCAAGAGTTCAAAAGAATGAAAGAGTTTAAGCGTATTTCTTCTGGGGCGGTACTAGGAGATTCTTACTCACTAAAAAACCCATTCCTGGGTGGTGTTTTGCATCGGTTCACAATTGTACACGGAATAGCTCACGCATTTCTTCGTGGTCCAATCGGAATTGCCGTGAGACTACGGTTCCCTACCTTCAGCGTATCCTCTCTTCATCTTTCTTTGCTCGAATAATTGCATTGATAATTTCATTAATGCAGTTCCAATTTTGTTCAGAAACAAGCATAGTGGACACCAGATTTTAAGCTGTTAATGTTGTTTTGATTTTTCATTTAGGTGTCCCGATATAGCTATCCAATATCTGCATACAAATACAATCCTCGCAGAAAAAGCAGTTAGAGTTAGGTGATTTTTGAATTTTATTTAAGTAGTTGTTACTTCATTCTTGTCTAGTCAGCCCTTGGATGAGGTGAAAATTTAGTTCTCAATGAGTTTTAGTTACCCATTGGTTGCACGGTGGATATTAGTTCATTTGTCAAATACCTTTTTTGACCGTTCGTTCCTTATGCGTTTTCCTGTCTTCTTTGTCGCCTTTGAGGTAGTTGGCATTTCTTTCCGCTTCCATGAAATCAATAGGTGGCAGACCTGCTAGAACTAGCGCTGCATCTTTTAATACCGTTCTATATGCAAAGCAAACGCGTAAAGCTGCTCTCTTTGTACCCTAGAAATTCACTGTTGGTACTTCTTAAATTTCATGGCGTCAATTCATACAGGAGGTCCCATAAAGTAATATATTAAATTAACAAAACTCCGTTTCCTATCTGGAATGTCTGTTTTGTTAATTTGGGGCCTTTAATATTTGACATTAATGTGCCTACTACTGTACAGCATTTGTTTGCTTTCGCTGCTGTAGATATTAGATGCGATGCAAAGCTCAGTCAATAGTTTATCTTGATACCCAGTACTGTTACTTCTTGTTTTAGTTTTTTTACTGTTCTTGCTGATGTCGCCAGATATAAGTCGTCAGCAAATCCAATTAACATTATGCCTAAAAGCATCTCAATTCTCAAACTCCATCGTACTTGATGTTCCAGAGCATTAATCCAAGAACTGAACCCCAAGGAACACCGCTGGTAATATTTAGAGTTTTGTTATGTAGTTCTTCATCAATTATTACTGATCTATCCTAGAGATATCCCTTAGTGATATCTATTAAATATCCCTTAGTGATATCTATTCGAGCTTTTTCTTACATTAGAACAAAATTTGGTTATTTTTTCGTTTACGCATTTAATATTAAACTTAAAGTGAATATCACACCATACAAAACAAAGTATTTCAAAATTTTAAAGATTAATATTAAACTTTAATTTTTTAATTTATTACTACTTTTTTTTCAATTTTTAGAAATTCAAACAATACAAATTAAATACAACACAATGCAATAAAAAAATATTACAGTTTTTGAAAGGGGAGCCAGCACAAAATATGTTTTCTTTTGTAATTTTTAATTTAATGCTTCGCGAAACGAAAGAAATTTAAGTAACTATACAAAATGAATACACACATATTAAAATGAAGACTTTTTGTTTTTGAAAAAAGAGAACGCTTACTTCATGGACAGAAATCCTATGTATTTATTAAAACGAAATTTATATTTTTTCCCTTGTGCCCTTAAAAAGGTGGCATATTTCTAGACTAGTAAGGAAAATAGTAGAATTCCTCCCGGCAAAACAGATTATGTATCTGTACAAATTAATAGATTTAAAGAACATAAAGCAAAAGCAGTTACTTCTTTGTAAGCTAAATAATCTATACACTATTTAAAGATACCCACCCTAAATATAAAATTAAGCGATTAAGATTCTGTGAACTTAGACCCAAGCAAGTGGTGTGTAATCGCAGGTGCATCAGGAATATATTCTGTTTGCGTATATTGTTATCACCAGAAAGTAAAATTAATGGTAGACGGTGGAAAAATTAATATAGACTATAAATATCTTCTTCAGATGCTAGCCTGTAATTTGAAGTTTTCTGTTTGTATGATAAATAAACGTACAAAATGTCTATATACTCTGAAAAAGTTCTTGAATTTTCTTGGAAAACCGCGGTATGATAAATGATAAATAACTGACCATCTAAGTTACTGACCATCTTAAGAAGTGCTGCAGGAGTAACGGATACATGGCTGTGTTCAGGATGAGGTTCCGAGCCTTCAAAAGTCCGGCATATACCGAATCAAGTGTCAAGTTGGTTGTAACTTTGAATATTATGGCAGGACCTGCAGAAACCTAAAAACTAGATTTAGTGAACATATACCAGAGCGTTCAAAAACGGAAGCTCCGAAAAGTCGAGCGTTGCAGACCACCTCATTAACCACGGACATTATACTACCACAGACAACTTGGCACTGGTTCGGAAAATTAATAATTGGTTTCACCTAGACATACATAAAGCCATGGTTATCAGAAAGAATATACACAACGCCTCATGAACTCAGACACGGGAAGCGTCTCAACGGTGCTGCTGGACCTCCTGGATGATGAACCTCCCCCGCGCAGTGGTGGACGTTGAGCTGCATTTGGTTGCTCTAGGTTTGGTTTGTTTTCGGTCCCTGTGATTCTGCTCCAGACCTGCTATATTTTAATCTTGTGACGTTTTGAATGTTTTTAGAAAAGAGAAACCTTTTTTTACATTTTGTGATTTACTATTTTTTTTATCTTATTGACTCCAGTAGCTTGCGGTTACCAGGAAATTTGTTAGACGGTATATTTGTATTTATTTTGTTAACTTTGCGGTTTCAACCGCGGATTGATAACCGTCGATAATTTGTTATAAAGTGTCATTAGGTATTTTTATGTACTCAGTCACCAAATACGCTTTAAAATGCAAGCATTGCTTGCGAAACATGATATGTTGCGTTATAAATAAAAAATTTTCCGTAATTTAATTTGGTGTTGTGTGATTGACTACCTGTCCCTAATTTTATTCCCAACCGGTTGGATCGGCTATGGGAGATCTATGACCGATTTGTTTCTTAACTTCTTTGAATCCATGAGCTTAGAACTTTCTCTTTTGCTGCTTTGTGCGGAAGACATTTTGACTGCTACGCATAAAATATATAAAGCTAAACAAATGCCTTAATTTTCTGAACAGCTACATATTATATAATATAATAAACTATTCAGTCATACAAACAAATTGGAATCTAATTTAATTAAAAGGAAAGAAGATGGCATACTGCAAGCAGACATCTACAGGAAGCCTTCGTCTACGGAAATATTACTGAACTTTAACTGTACTTATCCCCTTAATCAAAAATTGAGCGTGGTAGATGCTCTGTAACAGAATATCACTAAATATGTACCCACAGATATTGTTGGGGTCAGATTGCATGATTTCAAAATACAGTTTCTTCAATAGGTATCCTGGTAGACTTATTGATATATTGTCAAAATTCTTTTATTAAATTGGTAAATTCTTCTTCTTCAGAAGAAGAAAACCTCAATCGCCGATGTTGAACTTGGACTTAGATAACACAAAGGCCGAAAAAAGATACGAAAAGATTACTTTCCACCTTTAGCTAGATTTTTAAGGGCATCTAAAAGAGAATAAAAGTTGTACCTATTGCGTTTTACAACCGATTTACATTAAATAATATTCTTTACGCCAGAACCCAGGATAGGATACCAACTAGGGACAAAGTTAACGTTGTCTACAACGTCTAATGTGATTGCGGATTTTTGTACAATTTTCGGGTTCGGTTGAACCAAGCAGAGGTTATCTACAAGGATTAATCAACACCTATGCAACATACGTTATGGATCAGGAAACACTTGCATTTTTCAACACGTCATCGACAGCTCACATAATTTTTTTTGGAAAGGTGACTGTTTTAAATTTTGGCTCGATAGAAAAAAAACGTTTCTGGAGGTAATAGTGCAAAAGTGCTTATTGTCATGAATTAGTGTCAAAATAATTAATTTAATCAGATATTATTTTCAATTGTTTTAAGGGGGGCGTCACTAGCGTGGGCGATCACCTCGCACTTTATTTCAGAATAATTAAAAAGAAAGTGGCGGTGCCCTGTTTATAAAAGCTGAACTATTTTTTCTTTGCTACTTACCAAGAATTAATTGAAACTTAGCTAGTTTTATCTTGTTTCTCAAAATAGAAATGCATGGTAATAATAATATTATACCATGTGCTTATTGCAGTGATTATAATATTATACATACTTTACGATGAATTATTATATCAGTTCATAATATTAAAGTTTTAATAATTTTTATAACTCTATATTATGTTTTCCTAATATTGAGTAATTATTAACTTAAAAATAATATTTTTTAACGAATTTTTATTTATATAATTAATAGTTTTTGTTGAATAAAACTCTGTTTTAATAAACCGATTGTTATAATTAGAGCTCGGATTATATGCACCAAAATACTTGAAAATATGCGCGTATATCGATGAAGATCTGACAAAACAGCGTAAGCGACATTTAACATATTTTACAGGAAACACAAAAATCTGATTTATTCGTAATATAATAGTAATACCAATAAGCGGTTTTCATTATTGTATTTAGTTGGGAATTTATAATATTTAGAATATTAATAAATATTTTTATTATAAAGTAAACCATTATTACTGGCACTTGGGTGGTGTTTACGGTTTTTTGAAATTTTTAATGTCGCTTAAGCCGTATTTAGATGGCACTTACGTTTTTCTTTTCTGCATAAACTTGTTCAAAGTGGCACTTTGGTGGAGATTACGTTTTTCTTGTTTTTAAGGATTTTTAAAGAAAAGGTGTTTACGTAAAAGCATAGTTTTTTGTAAGTAATTGAATTATAACATATTTATCAAACAATAAACAATCATGAATGTACGAAACTAACAATAATTATATCGATTTTCAAAAATTACAAAAATATAAAAATTTAAAAATGAATAATGTCAAAATAAATAAAATATTTTATTCTCAATTACAAAAATAAAACAAATATAAAAATAAGTTAAAACCACTAATTCCAAATATTAATTAAATAAATATAAAATACAAAAATAAATAAAACATTATTCTAAAATAATTTCATAAAGAAAATAAATCAACAATTTTTGTTTGACTAAATACATTAATAGTAAATATACGAGTAACTATATAAAAATAAATAAAAAATATATTCGAATTATCTCAAACAAAAAATAAAGAAATATTTTTGTTGATCACAAAAACATTGCAAAGCCTTAAACTCTCCAACAAAAAAATAGGAACGTATCACAAACGCAATAGGAACTAATCGTCATCTTCATCTTCAATATCACTAGCAGCTAGAACATCCGCCACATTGCTATTGCTTTTTAAACTTTGATATTCATGGTGATACTGAGGTTTTATTGTATAATTTCTACACAATTCAAGTAAATTATCTAATTTAAGTTTATTTATTGGCAGTTCTCTTTCGTAGATGCACTTCACATTTTGTACACAATTTTTTAATTGAAGGTCTATTTCCGCAAATGGTTCATCATTATTGTAAGTTTTTTTTACCTCAACTTGCGGTGCTAGTTTTTCAAATTTAATGGTTTTAATATCACTTATTTTGACTATATTCTTATCATGTGTAGTATGTATTTTTTTTGTAGATGAAATACTTTTCCAATCGTGAGCTATTCATCTTGAAAAACTGTAAAAAAAAGAAAGACAAACGTAACCTCCAACTTGAATGAATATTTAAACAGGAATATTGCCATTATTATAACGTAAAAAATTACTTTTAGAATAAAATCGTGCTATTTTTGATAATTCCTAGCATAATCAAATAAATATTAACAAGGAATATTGATAAAAAACGCATTTTCAAGTTATTCTAGTTTGCATTTAAATGTGGAGTATACGTGAATGAAAATTGAGAAATTTCAAACGCGTAAGCGACAAGACTTTGATTATGCGTTTTACGACGTTTATATGATAGAATTTGTAATAATAAATAGACAACATTGAAGAATAAGAGTTTTTATATAAATACCATGCATAAATTCATGCATTGTATTACGTACATTGGCAAATAACACAAAAGAGCTGTAGCACTTTTCACAGGTGGAACGACGGTTAAGTATATGAATTGAATCAAACTGGCATGCGCATTTTCGACATTTGGCGCTTACGGATGTTTTAAACGTAAATAACATGAAAAGTAAATGTTTTACGCATACGTGGTATACACCAGTAAATGCCGCTTACGCTAAACTATAAGAATATAAGAAAACCCGATTTTTGAATTTTTGGCGCTTACGCTGTTTTGTCAGATTTCCATCGATATATGCACCGAAGTTTTGTAAAATATGCACTAAAATTGATGAAAAAAGGTAATATATGCATCGATATGCAAACTAAAAAAATGTTTTTATAATTTTTATAGATTATTTTAGATTCGTAAAAAATAATAATTTTAATAATAAATTTTATTTTCAAATTATTACTTTAAAAAAATTTTAATTCATTTTAATTTTTAATAATATGGTAAATATTTACAACTAAATGTTTTTACAAATTGTCAATCAAAAATGATTGTCTTTGATTTGATAATACATATTTGTATTACGAAACGACGTACAGTTACTCACATAAATATTCGGACACTCCTATGTTAACAATGTTAATTTGACGATTTCAAGACGTTTTTTTTAATGTAAAAATCGCTTCTACGGCAAAATTTTGTAAACATTTTTTGTTGGAAATTTCATTGCCTTAAATTTTGTTTATATACATTTTTCCATTTTGTTGCACCGTTTCCGACTGACAGCGACTTAAACAAGACTCGGTAAAATCCAAAAAATATTGTCATCTATATCTCGGAAACGTTGCATCATAATAAAAATATGAATATGAAATTTTTTCTTGTAAATTTCATTCTCTACAGTTTTGTTTATATACATTTTTCTATTTGGTCGCACCGTTTCCGAGATATAGATGTGTAATAAAAAATTTCTACCTACCCTTGCGGGCAAACAGAATTTTTCTCTACACGCTGGAAGAAGAACCAGCTTTAAAATATTGTGTAGAAACCCAAGATGTTACAACTAGCTGATTTGTGCCGGTAGCGAGGGGGTGGTTTTAAAGGTATTAATCAACCACTGCAGGAAAAATTCACCAACAAAAGAAGTCCAGCACGTAGATGAAAAAAAAATAAATTGTAGATACTTGTCTCTATATTATCCGTAATGGAGTAACATACAGATAACAAATAGTCTACGCCCAAAGTATAATTAAAATAAAAAGCAAAAATAATTTACTTTATTAAATTAATTTAAAGAATCACGTTGGAAATGTTGCCAGCAAGATAAAAATGCTATTGTTGAAGCGCTTGATAATACGGCCAGTCGATGGAAAATAAAATATAATATGCGAATTGAATTATTGCAAATAATTCTTTTTAACTGCTGCGAGTATTTAAAAAGCGAAAATAAATAAGAAAAGATGTCTCCTAAAAATCAGTCCTCTGGACCAAAACTCACCCAAAAATTTTTCCTGAGCACAGAAAACACTCACTCCCGTCTTTTTAAGCTCGAGTCCCTAACTCGACTGCCAATTTTACATACCACCGCGCGCAACGCAGTCTTATCCGCCCAGATCACAGGAGCGCCTCGTTGTGAAAATCAAAAAGAATACATAGGCGTACCTTTAAAAACAAATTCAATAAAATTTGTTACACGGCCCTCCCCTAAAATGTCTGACCGGGGTCAAGACGGCAATCTCGTTTAAACGACAAGTGCAGCTACCTTCAAACAACGGTTACTTCGTTAGAATCGTTACCGCCACTACTGTAGATCAAAACCAAAAACTAGTCAAGCTAAAAATTTTAGACTTAGAAAAACTCAAAAAAACTAAACATAAAGTGAGTACTTATCCGATTACGACACGTAATCATAAATCTACCTAAGCGTAAGCCTCAAAATGACCGAGTGCGTAGCACTTCCATAGTCACAAAAAAATAATAGTCAATCAAATTACGTCTAAACGTAAAAGATTGAATCCAAAGAAATACAGCACCGCATAGGATCTGTATTAAAAGATACAAAAAAACTCTAATAAACATTCGCCAAAAAAAAAACAACCTATGGCAACCCTGCTCATAGTGTTAGATAAAAATGGACCACATCGGACCCATTTTGCACCGCTCGAAAGTGTATCAAAAACACACCCAGCAGTAAAATCAGTCTCAGACCAAGGCAATCATTGTCCTTGGAACGTAGAAACTTTTAAATTAAACTAAAATTAAATTCATAATCTCGATCGAATAATGATCGACAAATCTATTCTACAGCAGTATTGGCAACAACTCAGTAACAATGAGATCAAATCTCATGATGGCGCAAATTTAGAACTACGGTATTCTGTTCCAAATTGATTAAGTCAGATGGTAGACCTAATGACTCCCAAAAAAAATGGAGTTCAAAGAATAAAACTCTACTAACTACCCCTTTTACTCATCCTGCACGTCCGTCTCATCTAACCTATCCCGAGGATGTAGCTTTAAGTCCTTCACATGGAAACAACCCACATCTTTACCACGCTCATTAACAAGACGGTATGTTAATGGACCAGTTACCTCACGAACTCTACATTTGATGTATTTAGGCGCCAGTTTACTACTAAAATTATCCACAGCTTTGGATAAAACAAAATTCTTACGCCAAACAACGTCTCCCACCTTAAAGCGTATTGTGCGCTTTCTAAGATTATAATGCGAAGCATTACGCTTGTAAGCCTCATTTAAACGTTTTATCACATCAACATAGAGCTCGTTTAACTTGTTCATATCCTGCGCAAGCTTTTCACGGTTAGCAAATGACAGGTCCTCCTCCCTTAAATCCCTAACGCGACCATAATAATCTCCCCTTGAGGGTACGGTACGACCTAGATTCAGAAAGGATGGAGTAAAGCCAGTTACTTCGTGAGTAGCTGATCTTAAAGCATGAGCTATCTGGTGGATTTGCTCGTCCCAAGTACGATGGTTGTCTTTAACGTACGATCTTATAGCAGTTCCCAACACACGATTGTATCTCTCTACAAAGTTGACTTGTGGATGATAGGAGGCGTTGTACCATAAATGGTTCACACTGTAATCAGTCATTAGTTTCTTAAATTCCTTGCTGATAAACTGTGGACCGTTATCCACCATACAAATTTGTGGTACCCCAAATATCAGGAAGACCTGATTTTCCAAAAACTCACAAATTTTTCGAGAAGTAGCCTTCCGTAAAGGCTGTACCAACAGGAACTTAGAGAACCAGTCGCACACCACAAGCAACATAGTGTTTCCGTTAGTTGACCGCGGAAACGGACCTATAAGATCCACAGAGATACATTGAAAGGGAAAGCGCACCTTCTTCTCGCTACCCATTAGCCCATAACGTCCGCCTTGGGAGGCTTTGGACGCTAAGCAAATCTGGCACCGACGCACATAACGACCCACATCCGCACGCATCCTGGGCCAATAATATAACTCGCAGATCTTACTAAGAGTTTTAGAAATACCCAAGTGAGCCGAGGTCGGATCATCGTGACATTGATGTAGAATCTCACTACGTCGCGATCTTGGTATCACCTGCTTCCACTCAACCAAATTAGAAATGATGTTATGATGGTTAGTAACGAGCTTATAAAGTTTACCTGATTCAATACGCCAATCAGGACATTGCGTGGGAGTTTGACTAACCTTAGTCAACATACGCCGATACCGGGCATCAAAATCTGTCTCTGCAAGTTCCAGAGACGATATTTCTAAGGGAGCACGAGATAAGGCGTCGGGTACAACGTTTAAATTTCCCCTCCGATGCACGATATGAAAATTATGCTGGGAGAGACGAACACTCCACCGAGCCAAACGACCTGTCGGGTCTTTCATGTTGGTGAGCCATAACAACGAGTAGTGGTCGGTAACTACAGTGAACTCAGTACCCTCTACATAGGGTCTGAATCTCTCGATTCCAAAAATCACCGCCAAACACTCGCGTTCAGTAACCGAATAATTCCTCTCCGCTTTATTTAAAGTTCGTGACGCATAGGCTACGACGTGCTCATTATTACCTTCACCCTGTGTAAGGACGCAACCCAATCCATAATTCGACGCATCGCACTGTATATAAAAACGTTGATCAAAGTCCGGAGCTACTAAAATTGGAGCCGAGACCAAAAGTTCCCTCAACCGCACGAAAGACGCTTCGGCTTCTGGAGTCCATACGATGGACTGGCGCTTAACCCTACCCTTAATCAACTCCGTAATAGGAGCTGTAAGGGACGAAAAATCTGGTACAAAACGTCGGTACCACCCAACCATGCCGATAAAACGTCGCACCCCCGTGACAGTAGTCGGTCGCTCTAACTTAGTAATGGCTTCAACCTTAGCAGGATCTGTGTGCAATCCGGCTTTGTCAACTACATGCCCTAAAAACGTCAAAGATGGTCTGCAAAATTGACACTTGTCCCAATTGATGGTGAGGTTGGCTTCCTTCAAACGTAAGTATACCTGATCGAGTAGTCGAAGATGTTCTTCGAAAGTGTTAGAAATAACGATCATGTCATCTATATAGATTAGGAGATTTTCCCCTAGCAAGGAACCAAACAAAGATTCCATGAGTCGTTGTAGCGTACCCGGTGCATTAGAAATGCCAAAGGGCATCACCAAAAATTCAAATAACCCTCGACCAGGTACAGTGAAGGCAGTCTTTTCACAAGACTCGGGAGACAAAGGCACTTGGTAAAAAGCCTTGCGCAAGTCAATGGATGTTATAAACCGCGCATTCCGAAGCCTCATCAAAATGTCTTCTAATCGTGGAATAGGAAACGCATCTTTTTTAGTTAATTTGTTCAATTTGCGCCCGTCGTAACACAGGCGATAAGAACCGTCAGCCTTTTTCACCAACAGAATTGGAGAAGACCATGGGGAGTTACTTGGTCTAATGATATTTTGTTCTAACAATTTGTCCAATTCTGCATAGGCGATCTTACGCATTGCAGGAGAAAGTGGATATGCCCGTTGTTTTACTGGTGCAGCATCCCCGGTATCAATAGTATGTATAACCTTATTGGTCCTGGTTAAACCAACCCTATCTAAAGATTTAAATCGATCTTTCATATCGGCGAGTGCAACTTGTTGTTCAAGATTGAGGTCACTTGCCTCTCGAATGAAATCAATAGATTCCAGGTTATGAACAAAATATTGATTATTTCTAAAATTCACTGTGACCCCAAACAATTTGCAAAAGTCAACCCCCAGCGTTAAGCAAGTGCCAATACTACGACATACCAGTACATCTAAACTACGGACTACTCCACAAATCCCAATGGGCAACGTCGCCCTACCTAAAATGTCTTGCAGAGTTCCGTCAGCTGACCGTAAGGTCACTGCATCGTGCTTATTAAAACTTAAATCGAGTTGGTTAATGAGGTAATGACCCTCGGTTCCAAGTATCGAAACACTCGCACCGGAATCCAATAACGCTGTTAGTTGCACTCCCTTTATGTTGAGCTGGACGTGAGGTCGTTGGTCCGACCGGGGATGAGCAAACAAGGCGGAAGTATTGGATGTAGATCCGCAAAAAGCGCTTATTTTCTTCAACCAATCTCCCCAACCCTGCTTATCGGCGTTTATAGCCTTGATTAGCGGCGCGCCGCGACGCCACTTGGCCCTGACACGTTTTTTGAATGGTTACCCTTACAAGTGGTGCTGGTGACCCCGGGACTTCCACATTTAAAACAAAAAATCGTGCGTGGTTTAGAACAATTAACGAATGAATGGCCCTTGGCCTTACAGTTCCAGCACGTACCCCATCGAGTAGTCTTAGAAAACTGAGTCTTTTGTTTATCAATTGTGGTTCCCACCGTAGCTGAAGCAGCAACTTCTTTAGGAGTTGTCCAGCCTACTAAACGTTCGGCAGCTTGCGCCGCTTGAATAAAAGCAAGCTTAGAATTCAAGGAGGCTGTCCCCATAGCTAAAGAAATTTGCGGTAACATGTTCTTCCTAATCACCCACAATTGTTCGTCCTCTGAAGGAGGAGGGTTAATTCGACCGAATCTACATAACATGGACTCTATATAAGTCCGTACAGCTTCCCCAGGAAATTGTTTATAGGTACGCACCTGCTCTAAATATTCCCGGTTAAAATCCAAAGGTAAAAATCGAATTTTAAGTTTCTCGATTAATTGTTCCCAAGTTGTTACTTCGAGACCAAGGCTGCGATACCATACTAACGCTTCCCCAGAAAAAAATTCGACAGATTTATTAAATAATTCAGTCTCCTTTACTCCTCTTGAAATGGACAGCTCTTTGGCTCTCTCGATAAATTCAAATACCGACTGGAAGTCCCCACTTCCATCAAATTGGAGTCCCCACTTGTGTACCGCAACGTGATCTGGCTTCCGCTGCTGCACGAGATTCGCAAAAGCTGCTACCAAATCATCGGCAGACGCCTGAGGAGCTAATAACGAGGATTTTCTCAAAGGGGTACCAATTTTACTAGCTGGTGAATCCACTGGATCACCTGACTCTGTTTCATCATCAGAGCCCTCCCCTAGCTCAATGAGTTTCTCTAAGCGATCCCTAAGCGCCCGAGCCTCTGATAGTAAACCCTCACGATCGTCCTTAAACCCCGCACCCTGCATAATGTCCAATCGATTTGTATAATGCGCTAACCGATGTGTTACCTTGTCTAAGGTGGCCATATCTAATTTAGATTCTAAAATGACGATTTCGTCTGAAATTCCTTTTATCGCCTTAGCACATTTCAACAAATCGGCTCGAGGATCAGATGGTGTGTAAGAATAAAAAGCCAACTTAGAATCGAATTTTTCATTCCGAAGGAACTTATTCAAGTCCTTCTTCCTCGTCGCCAGATGCGTGGTAGAGAGATCGTAACCGCGAAACAGAAGCTCAACTTCAATCTCTTCTCGAGTTAAAGCCGCAACGTAACCAGACATAATTAAAAAAACGTTGGAAATACTAAATTATACAAAAAGGTAACCGTACTACAAAAACTAAACGCGCGTCAAAAGTTTGGGTTTGGCCCTTAACTATGACCGTGCTACCCAGTACCGCAAAAAAATATTCACTAATGTGAACACACAAAAAAATCACTCAATGTGATACCAAAACTAAATCAGTACTGTGATAACAAGATCACGCAAAAATAGGAGACACCCTATACATAGAAAGTTTCAAGTTGATAAACGAAATCAAACTTAATATTTTATAAACAAAATTTGCAATTTAAATAATTTATTCGCAAAATTCAAGTTGATAAACGAAATCAAACTTAATATTTGATAAACAAAATTTGAAATTTAAATAATTTATTCGCAAAATTACTCGAACAAGTCGCTTCAACTCTTGAAAATTAACTAACAATTCTCCAACAACGCTTCCTCTTGCTGCAAGTAATGACCACACCGGTGTCACACTAATTCCTGCAGGATTTAAGCCAAAATTTGGGCTCCACAATTGGGCGCCAGTGTAATAAAAAATTTCTACCTACCCTTGCGGGCAAACAGAATTTTTCTCTACACGCTGGAAGAAGAACCAGCTTTAAAATATTGTGTAGAAACCCAAGATGTTACAACTAGCTGATTTGTGCCGGTAGCGAGGGGGTGGTTTTAAAGGTATTAATTAACCACTGCAGGAAAAATTCACCAACAAAAGAAGTCCAGCACGTAGATGAAAAAAAAAATAAATTGTAGATACTTGTCTCTATATTATCCGTAATGGAGTAACATACAGATAACAAATAGTCTACGCCCAAAGTATAATTAAAATAAAAAGCAAAAATAATTTACTTTATTAAATTAATTTAAAGAATCACGTTGGAAATGTTGCCAGCAAGATAAAAATGCTATCGTTGAAGCGCTTGATAATACGGCCAGTCGATGGAAAATAAAATATAATATGCGAATTGAATTATTGCAAATAATTCTTTTTAACTGCTGCGAGTATTTAAAAAGCGAAAATAAATAAGAAAAGATGTCTCCTAAAAATCAGTCCTCTGGACCAAAACTCACCCAAAAATTTTTCCTGAGCACAGAAAACACTCACTCCCGTCTTTTTAAGCTCGAGTCCCTAACTCGACTCCCAATTTTACATACCACCGCGCGCAACGCAGTCTTATCCGGCCAGATCACAGGAGCGCCTCGTTGTGAAAATCAAAAAGAATACATAGGCGTACCTTTAAAAACAAATTCAATAAAATTTGTTACAGATGATAATATTTTTTGGATTTTACAGAGTCTTGTTTAAGTCGCTGTCAGTCGGAAACGGTGCAAAAAAATAGAAAAATGTATATAAACAAAATGTAAGGCAATGAAATTTGCAACAAAAAATGTCTACAAAATTTTGCTGTAAAAGCGATTTTTATATAAAAAAAAATGTCTTGAAAACGTCCAATTAACATTGTTAACATAGGAGTGTCTGAATATTTATGTAGGTATGTATTGTAGTTCAACGTCTACTGAAGTTATTGGGGCATATTAGAACTTGGATATAAATGGGTACAACACCTCATAATAATAATTTTTATTTTCTTTATAAAAATCTTTTAAAAACTACCAAAAGTAGTCCAAATATGCACAAATATGCAACATTTGTTTAAATATGCACCAAACGTTGAAAATATGCATTTTGAAAACCGAATTTTTGGATTCACTTTTGGCGAATTCGTCTAGATTTCAAAACGAATTTGTTGGCATATCAATATTAAAAAACATGCAAATGCATAAAATCCGAGCTCTAGTTACAATTAAACAATAATGCATTATGTCCAGAGTCCACCTTGACCATGGGGTATTATCTGTAAATTTAACAGAAATAATTAATTACCTGAATATTGAAAGTTCTTTCTCTTTAAAAGTTCTTTCCCTAAAAACTAGTCGGCCGATAACCGTGTTGTTTTATTTCATCCTCTTCCCTTACACCCGAGAATCTACTAATATTTAATTACCTGTGTTATTGTTTTATCATGTAATTTATTATCTCGCTATGAACACTGACCTGCGCAACATAAAACTCGCAAGATTTTATCATGTGATGATGTAATGCATCATATTATATTCATCCACATACACAATTAAATTGACTGACTTAGCATAAGAGCATAAGAGCTTGAATTGAACTTCGCAAAAATTTAATAATATTATACAATTTTTATTTCTAATATAAATTTTTGGCGGCTGATTTTTTGTCCGGTATATCAGGGACAAATAAACGTTTGTGAGTGATTAGCGGTGGTTAAAAAATTTTTATTCTTCATAAGCGACTTAACAATTTACAGTTTTCAAACATAAAAAGAAATGGATTTCGTACAAAAATTATTTCAAATTATAATAATATCAAAATAATTCACATTTTATTAGCTTTCTGTTAATGATCTTATCTCTTTTTTTTTAATAGCGCCCTTTTACGGGTTCTAATTTTTGATTACCTTCGGATTATGAATATATGGCATCTAACCCTTCATTTTTGAAAGTTTCAGCCTTTAAGCCTGACGTGTCCACAGAAGTCAAAATAATTTCAAGAAAGCACTGTACTATTTATATAGCGTAATATTTAATATTATAAAAATAGTATACGGTTGACCTTTGATAACGTATACAGTCGTATGATAACGCCCAATCAGCATACCCTTCCCACACACGTATATTATGAATGATTCTTATTTTACCTGCTAGTATTATGCAATTAGCAAAGTTTAAAACCATTGGTAGCATTTATAATCAGCGCCGTTGCTGAAGAAATAGACAAACTATTACACAATAAAATTTAATTTTTTTTCTTGTAATACGGCAGATTTCTATCAAATATTAAAAAATTTAAAAAATTTTTATTCTTCATAAGCGACTTAACAATTTACAGTTTTCAAACATAAAAAGAAATGGATTTCGTACAAAAATTATTTCAAATTATAATAATATCAAAATAATTCACATTTTATTAGCTTTCTGTTAATGATCTTATCTCTTTTTTTTTAATAGCGCCCTTTTACGGGTTCTAATTTTTGATTACCTTCGGATTATGAATATATGGCATCTAACCCTTCATTTTTGAAAGTTTCAGCCTTTAAGCCTGACGTGTCCACAGAAGTCAAAATAATTTCAAGAAAGCACTGTACTATTTATATAGCGTAATATTTAATATTATAAAAATAGTATACGGTTGACCTTTGATAACGTATACAGTCGTATGATAACGCCCAATCAGCATACCCTTCCCACACACGTATATTATGAATGATTCTTATTTTACCTGCTAGTATTATGCAATTAGCAAAGTTTAAAACCATTGGTAGCATTTATAATCAGCGCCGTTGCTGAAGAAATAGACAAACTATTACACAATAAAATTTAATTTTTTTTCTTGTAATACGGCAGATTTCTATCAAATATTTCAAGTAAATTCGCCATAAGAAGAAATATTGTATTATCAATTTATATTTGCTCTAGTTTCTACAAAAATGCATATAATGCTACCAAAATTTTTTTCAAGTTAGATGGAACATGTGTGCTGGATGTGATCTACTTTTTATACTTCTATTTATTAAAGTAATGTTTATAAAAATTATTAAATGGCTACATTTGTGGTTAAAAAAATTGTAAATTTAAGAGCAAAATTTTTAATATTTGCGATGTTCTGATCGTAATAAAAACTAGCTAGGGTCCGAGAGCCAACTTTTAGCTTTTAAATGGTTCCAAATTTGGTTTCTAAAAGTTCTTACTTTTTCTTCCTAAGCAAATACAATGACACCATATCGTCCATATATTTAACATAGGCGAAACGCCAACCTTAATGTAAAATTTAAAAGTGTTTTTGTTATACACATGCGCAGGTTAATATATTTCTTATGTTCTTTGTGAATACTTTTGCGGCTATAAAAATTATGTTTTATGCTTATCTTATAGTTATGTACGTCTTATGTCTTATGTGCATTGTGAACAAGTACTTAAGAGTTAAAACTCGTGCATATTGTTCATACATATTCTCTGCACTGTTTGGCACCAGGCTTAGCATGATGTCTTTCCTCAAGTTACGAGCAATGCTATTATAGATGGGTGTCTTCACAGAACTTTGTATCGTAATTGTTAATGTTCAACTGAGGAGACACATCCTGTAATGAGTAATGTCGAAACTCCAATCTTGTTCTAAGTTATTGCTATCCGGGTTTTTGTCAAACGATTTGGATTTGCACCTCGTGAAAGTTGGGGTGGCTACTCTCAAATGTCTAAAGCTTCGGTTGGGTGTATGATCTTGAAAAGATAGATCATTCGACTGAAGCCACACACATTTTTTTAATTTATCAAATTATCGGTCGACCATCTGAACATAGGAAATTAACACAGGAAATTGAATTTTCTTTAATTCCTGCTTTCCATCACAACGGATAAGAATGAAAATGGTATTAAATTAAGAGATTTTCCTTCCGCTAACCTAACACTTGATATTTGGTTTTTTAATTACTATGGTAAAAACTCACTCATAAAATGCAAAAAAGAGATTTTAAAAATAATTGCTATTGTTGGAAAAGGCTTTCATTGCATTTAACAGAAAATAAGTCACGGACTTTACGAAAACTGTATACAATTTGGCAAGAAGTGTAATACAATTTTACCATAAAAACTTTTTCTTCAACAGACAAATGTTTGCTTTCATTGTTAACCAAATTTATTGTAATCTGTCAAAGTAACTTGTTGGAAATTTTTGGTTTTCAGACAAAACCAATTGCAATAAAATACAATCAAGGCAACTAAAATTATTTTTAAAATCTATTTTTTGCATTTTATTAGTGAGTTTTACCAGTAATTAAAAAACAAAATATCAAGTGTTAGGTATCTTTAGAAGCGGAATAAAAATATCTTTACATTGATAAAATTTTCATTCATATTCGTTGTGATGGGAAGCAGGAATTAAAGACAAATCAATTTCCTATGTTGAGATGATCGACTGATCACCCGGTATATATTTATAACATTTTTGAATACTTAGTTAAAGTAAACACACATAATTTAGATAAAGGTGAAATTGTATGAATAGAGCAATTCTGAAATAGACTGAATTTGGCAAGAAGTGTAAATTAATTGCAATAAGTTATAAAAAGAAAAACAACAGAAGTATTTAACTTTTTATTTAATTTATCGAGGCTCGCCAAATTGCGTTTTAAAAATATATAATAATAGGTACGTTTTTATAAATATAATATTACATTAATGTAATATTTCTAAAAATAAATATAAAAAGTAAAACGTAAATTTTATATGCCAGATAAATATATAACATTATGTATTTTATTATTTATTGATATTATTATACATATTTCAATGTGTTGTTTTTACCACAGCAATGGATTGGTGCAATGGATGAATTTCTTAGCTCGCCCTTCCGGTGTGCTTTAACATATTGTGGATTTAAGAATTGGTTCTATGTTATTTAGATAAGTCTGGTCAATTGACAGAACGTCAAAATATATAAAAAGTACTTAGTAATACAACGTTAAAAATGTATTTAAATACTTACTGGTATGGCAATAATGTAAAATTTTGTTAAAATATACTATCAGGCCAATGATATTTAAAATTGAGTTGAGATAACACAAATGCCAATAAAACTATAGTATGTTTTGAATTTATTTTCACAATTACATTTTTAAACACTGTCACATAGGTAATGAAATTTTAATAAACTTATTATGTGTGTAAAAAATTGGCAAACCAGCAAAAGTTAGTGTTCTTTATGATATGCCACTTCCCTATACCTACTACTTACTTATTTCCAATATCTAGGTAGAATATTATGTACATCAAAATATATATGTATATACTATGTAGGTACTTTCATAATAATTATTGTATTAATGTTAAAATTGTTGTTCGTTTCAATATTTATTTATTAATTTTTTATAATACTTATTATATTTTAACGTAAAAAAATTAACAAAATGATTCTAGTGTTATTACTTATTAGTATTTATGTAAAGGGTGGGTCAACAACTATGTGGTGTGGAACTTCTGTTTAATACAACACACATTTTATTAGTAACCAATGTGGATAATTATCGAGTAATGAAGTTCGGTCTCTGGCAATTATGATTGGAATAAAAAGTGCATGCCATCAATCGATCAATTTATTGCCCACGAAATTTGAAAATCGCATTATTTCTGATAGATCGGTTATTGTAGATCATGCGATTTGACCTTCTTGGACTTCTTTTTATGGGGTTATTTGAATAGTAAGTCTATGTTAACAATCCAAGAGCAATTCAAGACCTCAGACACAATATTCGAACTGAAATTGAAGCCATTGATTCTATCATTTTGCAACAAGTCATCGAAAATTTTGATGACCTGGAACCGAAACCGTGGTGGTAACACGAACGATGTTGCATTCCTGTCATAATTGCCATAGACCGAGCTTCATTAATCAATAAAAATCTACAATGGTTACTAATGAAAATAATCTGTGTTTTATTCAGCAAAAGCTTTCTTTACCTTAGCTGCTGGATCACCCTATATTACTAACTTATTAAAATTTTATACTAGTCTATTTTAATTTATTTTACAATAAAAATTTTTTATGTCTAAATTTACTTTGCTCGCAGGTACTACATTATTTAAAACTTTTTTATTTTATTAAAAACTGTTTAAAAACAAATTGATGAAAATATATTGAACTAATATAATATTAAACTAAAATATATTATTATTATGAATAATATACTGCAGCATACTATTTTGTGAGTTATGTGCTTTAATAATGATCTCTTAGATTTTATTAATAGGTAAATAAATATTAGGTAGCTACTAATAATAATAATAATAATCAGGTGTCCATTCCTTTTTGGAATATACCTACTCCTTTTTGCGGAGTCTTTACGATTCATTTTGCGGGTTGAATCACTCCCCATATCCTTCTGTTCGTTATTCTAAATCTTCATGTGTGTCTTGGCTTCGTTTACTATTTTTCTCCACACTATTCTGTTTTTGCATTTCATCTTCCAATTTGTCACATCCATTTCTTTAAGGTCGTCTGTCACCTCGTCTAGCCATCTATCTTTAGGTAGCTACTATTAAATTAAAATTTGGAAATTTAGCAAACATAATAATATAAAATAATTAGATAGATTATTTCTAAGAGTTAAATTCTAATTTATAGCAATAACAGCTTAATTAATAAAAAGTAATTTGTAACTATATAATATTGTAGTTATAATATGAAATAATAACTATGTATTTGTATAATAAAAATTTCTATAAGGTTTTAGTGGTATTTTGTAGTTTACAATATTTACAAAATATTGATTTTTAATTTTAGTATAACTATCACAAAATGTTAAATAATATAAAAAGTTATTTATCTATAAAAGAGTTTAAATATGATTAGTCTTTAGGTAAGGCACTATCACTTTTTCCTCGTACATATAATCTTACGGAATTTGATTTTCCTCCTAACATTCTCTCAAATAATGATTGTTTTGATTTTCTGCGAGATTGCAAAATAGCTTTACATAGATCTTGGAATGCTGCCGCTACTGGTCCCATTTGTTCGGCAGCTGTTACTTCCGAAAATGAACTTTCAAAGTTTCTGGCAAATGTAGCTCCTTCATCACTGCTTACTTGTCTTAAATGTACCATATCACACTTATTTGCTAATAAATATATTGGTGTATCACATTTAGTAAGAGCTAAACCTGCCTTTTTTACATATGAGAACGACTGACGATCGGTAATTGAATAAACTAGCAGCACACCATCTGCCCAATTGATTGTTTCTTGTGAAGGCAAGTCATTTTCATTCTAAAAATTATATTTACTACTTTTAGAAACTAATGTACTAGGTATGCATTTAGTATTATAGTTTATCATTAAGAGTTTATTATAAGTTTTCCAACTTGGAAGTAGTTAGAGCGAGTATTTTCATAAGTAATATTCTTTTAATCCTGTTATTAGAGTAACTATCACGTATGTAACTAATTAATTAGACTGCTTTTTTATCTCGTAATACAATATAGTACCTATACACCTACTTACTTTTGGACACGTATCCAGAATATCAAAAAGTATTGGTTCGTTGTCAACTAATATCTCATGTTTATATCGGTTTTCTGAAATAAAAATAAGTTTTAATATTACATCGTTATACACTATAATATTATAACTACCTACTGAAGTTTATAATTAAATTTTGTACCCAATGTCAAAGAGAAAAAAACAACTTTTGTAATGTTTACAAATATTGAATATTGTTATGAGTATTCTTTGTTATCAAACTAAAGCCATTTTATTTATAAGATTTGGTTTCTAAAGTTGAGTATCAAATTATTATTTAAGATATAAAAATATCAAACGGCCGTGATCCGGGATACACCAGTTGAGAAAAAAAATAATATTATACTGATTAGTGATTATAATACCCTTATTCTACAACAGTGCGCCGTGATTCACATAAGGCATCAGACAGGTTTTTTGTATTACAAATTTCCAATGATTTATAAATATAATACAATTTTCATATCATATCATATCAAAATCATATCATACATCATGATATAATAGTATATGAAATATGATATAATAAGAAATTAACATAATTAAAAACAGAGCGACAGACACCACTGACTTACCAACTAAAAAACCATCACACGAAGTGGTGTTTCTGACTCATTAGTCGTCATCATGATATCATATCATACATCATGATATAATAGTAACAATATTTTTTTAGACAGAATGAAACTTTTTACAAATATTATTGCTTGTTAACAATAACAAAAAAATAAAAACAGAGAAAAACGTAATATTTTTTAAAATTATTTTTCTTATTGTTGTATAATGATTACAATACAAGAAAATATTTAAGTACACTATTTTTTATACATAAAGCTCAAACAATTTATTAAATATCAGCGAAATTTACGAAATCTGAATCTGACGATTTACGTTTTCGTACTAAATTTTGGGAATGTCGGCAGATACATGTAAGGAAATTTAAACTTGAAAACTCCCGTGGTGGGGTTTGTGTAAAATTTTCACAATTGCAGTTTTTCACAAAAGCAACATGACGCGACCGGTCGACTGCTAAAATAAAAAATTTGTAATTTCACTTATTGACAATCAAGATTATTTGCTTTAATAATAAATGAATTACAGCTAAATTAAAAGAGTGGCAAACTCTTTAGTTTCAAGAAATATCTTGAATACGCAATTTTGAAATCAAATGAAGAAATAGTGAACTTAACACTTCTTCTTCAAGTGCAATACACTATCCAGTGCCTAGGCGATCACTTGACTGAAGGCAAGATGGTAACTAGGGAATTCATTTAATGGGGCGGTTTCCGTTGCCTCCCCATATCCCACAGATTTATCCTGGGCTTTAGATCACAGCTGTGTATTCGACTCGACCAGGATTTGAAAGATAGTTACAGCTTCCTATAACACCTATATAACTTAACACTAGCTATTATGAAATAAAATCAAATTCCTTAGGTGCATTTTATCAGCCCTCTCATTTTAGATTTTATATCTAAAAGAGTCTAAATTGTTTGTACCTCGTTTGTATAAGTTTGTACTTCTTTTATTTTCGTTTGTAGCTTTTGTATTTTTGATTATACAATCCTGAATTATTTAAAAAATGCACTGCATTTTGCCAGTTCTCCTATTATGAATTTTGGATCGAAAACAGTTTACATTGTTTGTAGCCTATCTGGACCTGTTTGTTGTTGCCAAAAGTGATAAATATTGAATAAAATTGGTACCTAACCTCTGAAATGTGGTCCAAAACTTGATTTTTAAAACACAATGTTTTGGAATTGAATCGAGTTTAGTACGATTATCCAAAATCAATGTCATATCTTCAAATTGAAATAAAACACAAATGAAGTGATATCTGAGAAATTCACGAGATTTCCATTGTTCGATTTTCGTTCAGAATCGCTAAGAAGCTAAACTTAGAGAACCTCTTTTTCAGCTCTTTTACTATTTTTGTAAGCATACAAAATTGAACTAGAAATCAAAATATTTACGATAAACAGTAAATATCAATAAAAATAAAAATTTTTTTGAGTGTTATTTTATCTTAAAAATGTTTTTTACCACAATTCATTTATTTTAGTTAATACCCTGATTTTTATCTATATTTTTGACCAATGCAACCTAATTATTAATTTTCTATGTCAAATTTTATCTTTGTTTATTTAACGTCAAGTAGTCCCCAGCTACGTAAGTAAAACTAGACTAAATTATCTGTAATTTTATGCACAGAACATTTTCTTAGCTGCGATAAAGCTCTAGCTGTAAACTTACAAACTTAATTACCTTTTGCCTAAGATTTGATGCATCGCATTGCTATGATTTTTTTGAGCTTGCAATAATAATTATTATTATTTTCTTAATTTCTCGAGTGAATCAAACAATAAATTTTTCATATCTTGACATGTTCTAGAAACAAGAGCAAAAAATAATAAAAAGAATAAGTAAGATACGGAAAATATTATGATAAACAAAATGAAAAAGAACAAGTAGAAAAATTCTCGATCAAGAAACTGCAGATATAAACGTAAATTTATGCAAATATTTTAAAATAAACAACCATCGGATATGATAGTGGCTGAAATGAACTGTTGGTTAAGTTCTGCACATACTTTGCGATATTACCGCACGAGATATGTTTCGCGATGTTTAGACGGTGATGTTTCTTTTGGGAATTTCACTAAGTTAAGATGCATCGAGCAAGTGGAAGTTTGGACTAGGTTTGCTGTGAAGCAGCTGCACGTTGAATCTGCCTCGGGTTGAACCATAACTTGCCGATTTATTCAGAGAAAACCTCACGTAGTATGAGAGCCCTTGAGTTAACTAAAGTATCCAAGCAGGATAAAGTATATTAAATGTCATGGCTTGATGCGTGAATTGAAGATATTATGTTGTATATTACCGTTTAGTGTACTATTTTAATTATTATTCGTTACATAAGTTATGTCAAATATATGTATTTCAAATTTTAAAGTTGAAGGCAGAGAACCGGCAATGACTTAACTAGACTAGAAATGAGAGTTCAAAGGAAAATTAACATATTGTTCAGACTGAAAGAAAATTTGTTTTGTATGTGTTGTAAAGGAAATTTATTTTTTGAAAAAATATCATGTTATGTTATTTTACTTTACACGAAATTTTAAATAAAATTTTCTTTCGTTATTAACTTGCAAGGGCTGGACCACGGGTTATAATTATTATTTTATTTTACCTAATATTATGTTTTAACAAAAATTCCTAAACCGACTATAACAAATTTTATTACCTTGAACGTGACATACCATATTATATAAAAAGATCAAGAAGAATCAACTTTCAAGGTCAAAGTGACCTTGATACAAAAAGTGCATCACTTTTATGCATGCAGATAAGAAGAATAAGAACTTGAATAAACCTATTGTACCTAGTAGGTGTAACTTTTTGTATTCAAATATTTCTGAATTTCAAAAATAGTTTTTTTAGTTAAAGGCAACTTGACATATTTATCACTAATTAGTTAATTTATACTAAGGTTGATCATCTACTTAAGCTAACACTATTATGTTATCAATACAAGGTTATGCAGTTTTTTTCTTACATTTTAATGTCATATATTAAAAGGTGTGATTATTATGTATAAAAAATTAATTAATAAATGTCTACGGGTCTTAAAATTAAAATTAATGACTTCTACATGATTAAATTTAGTTAAAAATTTATATACCAAGTAATATTGTTTAAAAAGCAAAAGTAACGTAGATATGTAAAAGTAAATTAAAAATTTACTTAATCGAGGGTGCAGTAGAGTAAGTTATCAATGTGGTTCAAGTTAAAAATAAAAGCAATGACAATGGCGAAAAGATTAAAAATTTAAACCTAATGCTAAAATTTGAAAATCAAATTTTTAAAAAATATTTTAACATATCTAGGAGGATATGTTTTATTTATGCTTTTAAAGTGTAAAAACACTTTTTCCATTTATTAAAAAAATTAAAGTTTCTTAAAATCACTTTTATAATATCTTACGAGCAGGTAAATGATACCCGAACAAAATAAATAAATAATAAAATAATGCAAACATTGCTTTGTATATTTATCTGGAATTATGTTCTCGAAATATTACTAAAAATCATTTACGTTGATAATTGGGTACCTACTTTATACATACTGAAGTGTAACATTATATTTTTGACAAGCTGATAACGAATGTGATTACTCCCTAAAATGCTTTTGCGCCACGAATGGTTAGCAAGTGTCGTAATTCTTTCGAGGGACTGATCACTTTCATACACGAGTTGATACTAAACATTTTCTACAAAATATAGGAAAATTTTATTAAATGTAATATTTTTTATTGAAAAATAAATTTTGAAGATATAATCAATTGTACATCATTTACATACCTTTAATAAACATGTTATGATTATATTGAATAAGCCAATATATCCATATTCCAATATATTATATAAATGTCAATTACAGTCTCATTGCGGCTTAGTTGCAGAAAACATTCACTGATCGTATTTTATAAATTGTAGAAAAGTACATAATATATTCTGTAACAAGTTTGGAATAGCTATTCTAAACGTGTTCCAGACTATTAAGGTTGTAAGCTGTACAAGTTTTTACCGTATAAATATAAAAATGGGTGATATTTTGTTGTCAAATGTCTAAAAATTGTTGTGAAGGCCAATTTTAACTAAAAAGAAAGAAATATTAACATTCTCACCTAAAAGCATTCCTAAAATGCATCATTATCACTAACATATAAGCAAAAGCGAATTTGACAAATGAACGGTTAATCAGTTCAATAATTTAAAATTGATGTCACTTCTAGTATCACTTGTGTAGAATAATAGTATAACCGTATAAGTGTAATTTTTGTGGACGAAGTGCAGTTTGGAAAATCGAGGTGTAGCCGAGATTTTCTAAACATTTGAGGCCACAATAGTATATTACATTACTAGTGGAGAAACCGAAAGATTCGCTCACGCATTTACGAGTTTTGCAAGCGAGCCGTTAGGCGACTATGCGGACGCAAATAAGTGAGCGAAATGGTTTCTCCATGAGTGATGTACAGCGTTTTGTTTAATCCTGCACTTATAAATATAAAAATGTATGAAAATACAATTTATTAAAATTCGTGTCATCTCTCGTGTCATTAAATTTGAGATTTTGAAATTGCAATAACTCGAAAACGGCGCTAGATATCGAAAAATTGAGCAAAAAAATGTACCTCCCTTTGCTCATACTCAACCCCCTGTAACAATTTGTCGTAGGAAGCTTTATGCAACATTCTAGATCAATAGCGCGCATTTTGCGGGCAAAAAAAATAAATGAATGACTGCATTTTTCACTCACTAGTGGGTGAAAATTTTTTTGCCCACTCGTTGCTATAGAAATAATTTGAATGAGTAAAACAGTAGGTTTCTAATTCCGTATCCAAGTAAGAAACGACATGTTTCAATAGCATGATTGAACAAAAATACTTACGGTTATCGCCACGTACGCTATATTTTCAAACGCCTTCGAAAAGTATCAGAAAATATTGAAAAAATTAATAAAATAAATGTGTCAAAATGACATTTTATTAGTTAACAATTTATGGAAGAATATAATATTTTCTAAATGTAGTATAATATTTACTTACGCGTGCTAGGACGCGTAAGTAATATTATAGTACTGTAAAAACCTTGACAACAGTAAACAAGCGGTAAATTCTGCTTACACAGATACAATTTTATCAATAATGGTCTTCTTACTATGCAGACGTTTGAAAAAATCATTTTATAACAAATTTTTGTAAGCTTTTTTGTAAGCTATTGCAGATTTATTTAAAAATTACGAAACTAATTGCAAATTAATAAGTTTATTTTTATGCGAATAAGTACCGAATATTAAATAAGTAAGAAGAAATTGCCTAAAATGATGTATTTTTTATTAGCTTAAAATTTATGTAATGTAATGTAGGTGTAATGGTCAATACTCCTTCTGATAAGTACGACACTCTCTGGCTGTTCGTACCCCAAAAACATTCTCAGATGTACATTATATTCGTTATCAGTTTGACGAATAACGATACTATTACTTTATTGCTAGTCATAATATACTTAATAGGTAATTCAGTGAACTATTATCTCATAAATCTAATAAATTCATTCATTCATTCGTAATATTTTCAATTACGTTAATACATCATATTCATATGTATACGTTTTAATTTATTACAACTTTATTACTGTCTGTTAGTGTACGAAAACTAAAATTCTATAGTGCAAAATATAATAACGGAGCTTTTAATTGACCATTAAAATATAAATGGCTTGTAGACCAAAGCTCACTTCAATATTTATAACTTTGAAATTGTGCTGTAATCTTAATTTACCTGATTGATGATCGTACTCTCCAATATATCTTTTGGTGAGAAATCGAACTGATAGTGCTGAAACAAAAAGTAAATTATAATATGTTCATTAAAGCTTGTCAAACCTAATTGATTCTTATTTAGTGTGTCGATATCCTTCAACACATCATGTCTAACTTATTTTTGATGGTATAAATAGAATTAAAGCTATTTAAATAATTTAATTATATGTCAAGGCTAAGCATTTCAACACCTTTTAAAAATATTAAATAGGTAAATTGCACCTAATTAACGTTCATTTGATGTTGGGCCATTTTTTAATTTTAATTTGAAAGCCGACATATTTATTGGTTTCAGAGTTATTAAACATTAATAATTACTTTAGATATTGGGTAGGTTCTTAATTAATAATCACATCTGTATTAATGGTACCTATCAACCAAGGGAGAACCCCTTTTGAGTAATTTCCTCAAATTACATGTTATGGACAATAAACATTATTCCACATAAAAAAAATATCATACATTTTGTAGGTAAGTATTAATTTCTTCTAAAAAATTATGTAAACCGTTATCTAATTTAAAAAAGAAAAACTTTTGTACCTTTAGAAGTGATAGTTTCCATTAAAATTTTACTCCAGATATTTAATAAAGGAAAACAACCGATGGTTGAAGCTAATTTGAATGAAAAGAATTAATTATTAGTATTCCAAAGGCAGATGATGATGAACCCGCAAATTAGACAAGTGTTATAAAAATTGTACGAAAACAAATAACTTTGAAATTTAGCAAAGGAAAACTTGAGATCATTCATATTTATTCTAGTTATTTATACTTTCCAGAATTTAAATTATCTAAAGCTTGTTTTCTAAAAAAACTGGAACATTTTAACACTTAAAAATTATTGTATATTAGGAGGAATAATTATTATAGTTGTTATTATGAAGTGCTTCTCAATAATTATACTTTATTTTGCATATTTGCAATTATTGACAATCTTATAGTAATATATTTTATTTACTAAATTATTTGTTATTCTTTAAGATAACATTTCAATCTTAACTTTGGAGCTGGAAATTGTTTTAAAACTTTCAAATCAGAAATAGGTATATTTTTTTATGGGTATACTTTTTCACTTCAAGAAACAATTTTCTAACAGTTGCAAAAGCTCTAGAATGTAGAATAAATTGGCAAAAAGTAATCTATATGTTAAGGTGGATACTCACTGGTAATGCTACTATTACAAATCCATTACTGACTAAATCTAAAGTGAATATTTAGTACATTTTTATTACTGTTACTGACAAAATAATAAATAAGCATTATTTATAATTTTATAAATAGTATAACAAAAATATAAATACAAAAATAGAACAAACAAACAATGGTTATAATATATATACTAAGGTGAAATAAGCTATAGAATAGCCAAACGATAAAAAAATATATCGATTACATCAGTTAATAGAAATAGGCTAATAAAATCATTAACATTAATGACTATATGTATCAAATATAAAATTAGAAATCAAAAATTGATCTTCATCTCATAATATAACGAACATTTTGAGATGTATTTTTCCAGATTTAAAAATTTTAAATTTATTTCTCTAGAAAAATTTAAAAATTTACAAACCGGATAATTTTCCAATAAAAGTTTTGGATATTTTTTAAATTTGATAAAAACCCAATTCTCAAAATAAATTATAATACTGGAATTTTTTGGAAAAGCTAAAATTTAACATTATATTTACATTTATTCTTCTATCTAAATCAGAATTTAATTTTAAGTCGAATATACGCAATGGTACAAAATTATTTTATGATACCTTTAATTTTTAACTTTATAAGGGCCAGTTTCATAATAAATACTAAAGGAAGCTTTAATATTTAAGTTTCATAATAAAAATTAAAACTTCCATTAGTATTTACGTTACTTACATAATACATACATATTATAATATTAAAAACAGCTTTAAAGCCAGTTTTAAACCAAGACTAAACGGGCCAATATAAAACCATCGGTTTGGTCATAAAGCTGGCTTTAAAATTAAAGCTTTCTTTAATATAATTTATTATGAAATTGGCCCTTAATATTATAAATTTACCATTTATATTAATTATATTTAAAATTTTAAAATTTATACTTAAAATTAAAATAATATCCCTTTATTATCCTATTCTCAATCTTAATCAAATTATCAATCCTCCAAATCAAATTAATTTCATTCAAAAATTTACCAATTTTATAAACTATGCTAGCAGGTCAGGCGGCCTACCGGCCGCCATGACCTCCTAATATTTGAATGGCTTGGAAACTCTTTTTTGCACAAGATCATTTTTTATTATAATTAATTTCTTATTTTATTACTGGGAT
This sequence comes from Cantharis rufa, assembly GCA_947369205.1. Lineage (NCBI taxonomy): Eukaryota > Metazoa > Arthropoda > Insecta > Coleoptera > Cantharidae > Cantharis > Cantharis rufa. Next base: position 38,573,675 of record OX376303.1, read on the forward strand.
TAACTTTGAATATCTAGTTAAAATTTCAATTCAATCGTGCTTTCCGTTGGGGAGATTTTGATGGGACGGACATATATTGTCATGTTCAAAATCGATTAATTAGTTTGATAAAAATAAATGTTTAATTTTTGTAAATAAATTTTGTATTGTAAATAACTTTAATCATCCTGTATAATTTTTAATTTTTAATTGTTAATAATTTATGTTGGTATTATTATTGTTAAGTTTGTGAAATAAAAAAGGTGTAGAGAGGCTTTTTGATGGCGGACAGCCAAGCGAGCGGACGTGTGTTTGTCCGTTCCAATTCGATTTAAGTTTTTCTAAGTTAATTTAATTAAAGTTTGAGTTTAAGTCTTTAAAGAGTGTTTTATTTAATTGAAGAGTCTCATGTGATAAAAAAAAATGGGTGGCCCGACGAAGAAGATTTAAGTTTTTATTTTAAAGTTCTATTTATTTTACAATTTTTCACAAGTGGGTCATCACAATATATTATATAATATAAAATTAGTAAAATAAATTTACTCACTGAAATAAATCACCAATTTTCGTCTCTAATTTTCGGTCGCTTGGTTGAAAATTTTGTGTTCGCATTTTTAAAAATATTTAAAAAAGTAAAATTTATAAAAATTTAAGTTACACATAAAATAACTTAAACAGCTATTGTTATTTAAAGATTTTTTGGAAACTGGTAACTGCCTCTTAGAAGGGTATTTTTACTGTTCATTACCGGTAAATGTACACATGTGCACTGCACATGTACTTATAGTAAAAGTGAGTCGAAGAATGCAGTAGTTTATTGTAACCAGAATCAATATTACAGTATCAAAAAGAAATATTTTTGATATTTGATAATTTATTTAAACAAGTATCTAACTTAGTATTTTGAATTATAATTTGAATTGAATTTGGAAACTAACTTGTAAAGTTTCAATATACCTTTTCCAACAGCACTTGGAATATGTTCAGATATTCCTAATTCTATTGGGAAAAGTACATTGTTGTATGTGCATTTGCCATAAGCGTCGGCGGAAGTATACATTTACCGGAAAATGTGCACTGTTAACGGTATACGTATTTTTTCCGTAACATGTACGGCAATCAAACAAATATAATTTGCGTCGACGTTTCGGATGCTCCATGTATCCATTTTCAAACCGAGAACACATTCGGGTGTTGGGGTGCTTGATTATTTTCTGGGAAAGCGTAGGTCATCACGTGGCCACACGACTTCAAACAAGTCAAAAAGTAAAATTGTATAATAAATGTAAAAATTATAAATATTTATATAAAAATGTATTTTTTCAATTTAATAAATTTTCATTGTATGTTACAAATTTTAGAAGAAAAGGCTTTTAATTGTTACGAAACTTGATGTTATATATTTTTATATTTTTTACAATTTTTACATTTCAACAATTTCAGTTTTTGACTTGTTTGAATGTGACCACATGATGTGACCTACACACAGTTTCCCAGCAAATAATCAAGCACTCCAACACCCAAATTTGTTCTCGTCTTGAAAATGGATGCTGAGAGCATCCGAAACGCAAATTACAATATTTGTTTGATTGACGCCTAGTCAACCGGTAATTCATTTTTCCTTAATTGTAAAACGTTTGAAATTTTAAGTTTGATGTAGAACTTCTTTCATTTTATTGTTTTTTTTTATTTGAAAACTTTTAGTGCAAGTGTTCTCCGCATCTCAAGATGAGAAATGTAATGTAATAAATTGTTAAAGGACTTGGAAATATAGACTTGTTATATATCTGTTTTTAAATTGGGAAAATGAGTTTCAATTATCTAAATACTATTAAAATGTTGTATTTTGAAAATAAATAACAAATACCTTCAGTTAATAGCTTGTATTTGTTATCTTGATCGGCATCTTAAAATACGCCTTACTTCAAAATATAAAAAGGTTATTTAAAGATTTGTTTTGATCTACCGTCATAACTAAAAAAATTTAAATATTCAATCAGTAAGTAAACAACAATCAAAATTTATGCAAAATCATAAAAACTTTTCATATTTAGATACACAATAAATTTTATTATAATATTATATAAATCATACAGAGCATCACAAATGAGTATCATAGATGTAGTAAAATATACATAGTCACAAGTTTATTGAAAATAAAAGTACTTACCTAAAGCAAAATACCCAAAATATACTATCTCAAATTTGCAATTTTTGACCGATACCTAACTGTTACTATGTAGAAATATGTATATGTAGAATAAGAAAATTAACTAAAACCACGACTTCTACTATACTATATTGCTTTTGCTTGTCTTCTATATAATATGATCTGATGATAACGTGATGTATACACCTCTTTAAACGACATATGTTAATTTTTGCTAAGGAATAATAATTAATAAATCGAAATTTAGCTAAATATTTCGATATAATATAGTTGTGAATTGAAATAATGTATGAATTATTTATGTAAGTCATGATTTTAATTTGCATAGTGTATTACAATATTAATATAATATATAAGACACACATTAATTCACAATAAAAATAGAAACATGTACATAATATGTCGTTAGAACTCCTGAAAGTAATTTTAAATCTTGATTTCAAGCATAGAATACGTTTCAGGCATTGGTCTCCAAAAAAAGGATACATTTCCTTTTATAAGAGAAAATAATATACTGTTATGTTTGGTTTGAGTTGTAAATAAAGTGTTATTTTTGTCAAGTTCATTAAATATGCTTTAATTAATAAAGAATTTTGACACATCAACAACTAAGAATTTAAATTATTTTTCGTCCACAGTGAAAGTGTAGCACTCAAGTCAGCTGTAAATATTCAATTAAATATTTATGTGATTTCAAATTAAATTTCAAAAATAATTTTTAATGTTTTCGTTTATGAATGAATTTATGGTAACATCTGGAAAAAGAAAAATAGAAATTTAACGAATTGATATGTGGCTGTTATTAACGATCCGAAAAAAGTGTTTAACTAAAGCTTTACGAGCAATACCGCTAAATTTCGATTTGCAAATAAAAATAGAAATTTTATGTGCCTTCAAGTAAAACTATATGGATAAAATACATAATTAATACGAAAACTCAAAAATAATTTCTTATTTTATAATTAATTCATTAGTTTTATTAATTTATAAGTTAATTATATTTGAAATAAAATCAGATTTTAATGTATACACATTTGAACAAAAATAAACATTAGTTTTAGTTTATTTCAGTAAATTCGTCTGTGTTCACTAAAAAGCTGTCGTGAATAGATTTAATCTAAAATCGCTATTTATTTATTCTGTTTATTATTCAATTATTTGTCATTAATAAAGTTAACAGTAATCTTAAATTTAAATGCCACAAATATTAAAAATTGTAATGTAACAAAATAATGTTATAATAAAGTCATTTGAGAGAACATCAGTATTTTCATCTACAATATTATGTGTTTTACTTTATGCATGGATAAAATATTTAAATCTAGTTGCTCCAGTCATGTTATGCTGGTTTTCATAAATGGTATTAGTAAGGATATTTAAAAAACTCGTAATCGAATTATTACGCTAGTTTACTAAACTTTTAAAATTTGGCTCGCTAGCTAATATACATATTTGAAGTTGAATGGTATTATTCTGAATCATTCAGTATATTATTTTAGTGTTGTTTATTTATGAATTTTGTTCACTTTTTTCTTTTGATTTAGAAAATTTTCTACTTTTCTCAAAAGTATCTATAATAATTTTATATTATTTAACTTCTGGTAAAAATAGATTATAATTTATTATTAATTTGCTGCACAATAGTACATTACGTGCCAAGGTGGATAATATATTTGTTGACCGATGCAAATATTTATTTACCTCATTGGAACTTTACTTTGCGCCTTTTTGATTAATGATAAAAGTTTCATGACTACTAATTTACTGTAATGTTGATTTTATTTTGGAGATTAAGGTGTAAGTGATGATTTCTCAGATATGATAATAAAAGTATAGACATTTTATAAGTTACAATCATTTGTGTACATCCATAAGTAAATATTAACATCTGACGACAATGTATTCTTAGAGCACTTTGTTAAATAGAATTCAATACTACAATCAATTTTTTTACCATTATTTTATTTTGTTTTATTTTAGTTATAACCTAAATAAAAATATTTTTAATGACAATAATTATTGTTAGCCTTGACATATTTGGAAATTTTATTTTTAATTTAATCTCTACTATGTTATGCTTTACATCAAAGGTTTATTAAATTTATTAATATAGCAATTTGTGTATTTTGATTATTTTATGAACTTGACACTTGTATGCGATTTGACATTACACTTCTTGTGTGTTTGATTATGAGTTTGTTTGCTTTTTATTTTATTTTTTGGACACATCAGCTGCATTCAAGTTTAGTTCTTTATAAAAATCAACTTAGGATTGTAGTAGTGCTGGGTAGATTTCTAGCTATTATGGGCAGGTAAGACTACACATTTGGTTTGGTGACGATCATATTTTGTTCATATTGGGAAGTTTGGGTTAAGTTCTGGTGTTAGGTAAATGGGTAAAAAAAAGGAAATTTGATTACTTTATTATTAATATTATTATAATACTAGGGATTATTAACAAGTCTGAGTTTACTCTTTACTGTATATCCGTCGAGAAACGAACACTAAGTAGATCAAAGATAAGGTAGTGAGGCCAAGTAACACCTGAAGATGTTAGAAGTAAAAAATAGAGGAACCAGATGTAAAGCTGTAGAGAAATTGTCACGACAAGAAATAAAAACGAATTACTTAGATTAAAATTGTGATATGTTAGACAGATTCCCTTTTCAAAGGGATCTGTATTTTTTTATTTTTCAGTTTTCTTCAACTAAATATAAGTAGTTTTACATATGCGGAGTTAAAGAAAAACGACAAATACCACAAAAAAACTCTTTTAAAAAGAGCTGGTTTAAAGTTTATACTTATAGTATACTCTTTTTGTGTAAACCCTTTACTTTGGTATCAGAAAAATGCCATAAGATTTCTACAACAGATTCAACAGAGGCAAATTTGCTAAGAAAAGTTCCAAAAATCACAAAATTTTAAATAAGTCTTATTAAAATAAATTAAAATTAAAAAAAATTATGCATAAATATGTAAAAACAGTTTTTGAGATAATATAGACTTTCATAGAATCCCGATTTTTATCGATTTTCATTTTATTTATTGCTATCAAAGTTTGTAAATTAATAATGTGAGAAATGCATTTTAGATAAAAAGTAGAAATTTAAAATATTAATTTTGTATAAAAATAAATATCAAGATAAGGTAGTTATGTTTTTAGTAAAAGAAAATATTCAGTAATTTCTAATATATTATGTACTAAATAATAAATTAGTCAGACTAATTTTATAGCTGCAACTATTTATTTATTTTTTTTTATTTTAATATTAACGTGCTTCAACTACTATGGTTATAAGCACCTGGCCACAACGTGTTGATGCACACAGGAAGGCCAAGCTAAGAAATTCTGTCAAGTCTCTGTGGCTGGAGGCTCGAACCCAGAATTTCCGCTCTGTAACTCAACCAGCGATCCTACCAATCCACGGATGTGGCTTGCAACTATTTATAATTTGTAAACAAAAATTTATCACTAAATATACAAACATGTTATTCATTTAAGCGATTTATACTCTATAGTGTTATGATTTTTTTGTACCGAGTACTCTACTATTTATATAATTTTATAATTTATTCATACCCGTTACGAATTTAAGTGTATTATAAAGAAAAAGTTACTAATGGTTAAATATATCATATGCAAACGAAATGCTAAGAAGAAAAATTAAGGAAATTAAGACCATAATAAAGATTCCAGTAGAGATTATTAAGAAATCAAAAAAAAATTAAAATTTTAGAAAAAACACTTGCAAAACAGAAGAAAAAATGAAGATATGAAAGATTATCAGAAAATTTAAAAATGTGGAAATCCACAAAGAAAACAAAATTAAAAGAAATACTGGAATTGGTAAAATAATAAATTTTGAAAACCTGAAAATGGAAAAATTGAGTTCGATTATTTGAAAATATGGAAAATCAGAAAAAAAATGAAAGCAAACCAATTTGGTAACAGCGAAAGCTCAGAAATTAAAGAAAGTTAAATATAAATTAGAAAAATTAAGTGAAAATAAAACAGTAAAATCATAAATTTTAAAACTGGAATAAAAAATGGAAAACTGATAACGAAGAAATTGCGTAATTGGAAAAATTTATATATTTGTAATTTTTTAATAAGAAGTGTTTACTAAACCTTTTGTCTCGATGCAAACCGGAGCATAGCCCTCTTTAACAACGATATTTTTAATTTCTATCTTCAAATGGTCATAACACTGAAACTATAGATTCTTTGTATTACTATTTTGTGTTATTTTTATTATCTACACACATGATTATTACTTAATCATTATTATTTTGAGTTATGAATAGGTAAAGAAAACGGGTGACAGTAAACTGCTAATCCATCAAATGGGCAAATCCATAATGGTAAACTGCCCTCCGAGCGAAAACGTTTCTCTAATACTGGTGGTATGTGGTCATATACCATATATCCAATGGTGGATATATATATTCAATACAGAGTGATTAAAAAAGTGTAATTACAATTTTTAATATTATTCTAAGGTATTTGAAGAAAAACAATTTATTTTTGATCTTCTCTGCAATAAAACATTGTCTTATATGTATAAGACAATTTTTATTTGTTCTTAATTGTAGAAACTAAACGAAAGTTTATCCAATTTCATCGTTAGGTCACTTCTAGTTTTTTCAAAAAAAAACATTCAAATTATATAAATTTCGAAAACTTTTCTTGGTAAGTTAGCCTCCCATGTGCATGCTTTGGCTGAAATAAAAATGGAAACCGGTAGGAAATCGACTGAAAATGTTAGGTAACGCATGCATTTCGTTAAGTCATCCTTAATTTATTTACAATAAATTAATTTAAATTTTCCCAACGCAACGGTGAGAAACCATTGAAAGGATGATGTAATTGAAGCAAAAAATTAAATTTTATTTAAGTATGGGAGTTATATTATGCTTTTGGAATATGGAATCGTTAGGTCATCGTTAGGTCATGAAAGGTCACCCGGTTTTATCGTTAGGTCACTTCTAGTTTTTAAAAAAAATTATATGTTCAAATTATAGAATTTGAATCATTTTCTTGGTAAGTTAGCTTCCCATTTACACGCTTTCGCTAAAATAAAAATGCAAACCGGTAGGAAATCGAGTGAAAAGGATTGGTCACGTATACAGGGTGACCCAGACCACCCGTATCAGTACTTTTTTTCAAAAACGGTAAGTCGTAGAGAGTTGAGCAAAAAAAAATTATTACAAAAGCCCCAATGACGAATCTAATGGTGATATTATTATTTCCGGGAAAAGTCGGCATCCAGAGTAGTTTGCTCCAGAAAGTCCAGAAATCCAGAATTTTAAATGGCACCATATGGCGAAAGTGGTATCGTTGGAAAGCTCTTTAAAAAATAAGCAAGTTTTGTAGGAAAATTTTTTTTATTACTCCCACCCCTTTTAAGTTATATTCGACTTAAGTTATTAAATTTCAATTTCTTATAACGAACTTAACTTTAAAAGTCAGCACTTGAAATATTTTTTTCTTTGGGGTCGGATCAAAGATATTGTTTATACAGAAAAATCGACAACGAGAGATGATATGAAGCTCAGAATTTGCAATGCCTGTCGATCATTAAACACTGAAGAAGTACTTAGAGCCACTGATAGTATGACCAGAAGAGCTCAACAGTGTTTAGAAGTAAATGGAAGACATTTTGGACACTTGTGACATTGCTCTAACGCGGTAGCTGGATTTTAAGTGCTGACTTTTAAAATTAAGTTCGTTATAAGAAATTGAAATTTAATAACTTAAGTCGAATATAACTTAAAAGGGGTGGGAGTAATAAAAAAATTTTTCCTACAAAACTTGCTTATTTTTTAAAGAGCTTTCCAACGATATTACTTTCGACATATGGTGCCATTTAAAATTCTGGATTTCTGGACTTTCTGGAGCAAACTACTCTGGATGCCGACTTTTCCCGGAAATAATAATATCACCATTAGATTCGTCATTAGGGCTTTTGTAATAAATTTTTTTAGCCCAACTCTCTACGACTTACCGTTTTTGAAAAAAAGTACTGATACGGGTGGTCTGGGTCACCCTGTATATATCGTTAGGTCGTCCTTAATATGTTTATAATAAATTAATTACAATTCGAAGTCTCTAATGCGCATTCGCGCGTATTCGAACTAAGTTGTTATAGTCTAGGGCTTCTAAAACTTTTTTTTGAATTCCATATTACTTTTCAATAAAGGGAAAAAGAATTAACACAGCATCAAGTAAAATTTTTAACAGCTTAGAGGCAGAGTAAAGAACAGAGATTTTGTCGTTACCGTTACAAACAATTTCTTGATTTAAACAGGGCCACATATTCACCCCTATTCTGTAACTCCTTCGTTATCATAACGAATTTCGCCAAGTTTGGTTTCGTTAACAATTTTGCAACGAAATTCGTTAAGAATGATATTCTGTAACTACACCCTAACGAATTCGTTACGGGGTTCGTTCGTACGACGTTCTGAACGAAAAAGCTAAGCGATTTTTTACGATTAATCACGAAGTTGTATTTGTATCATAATTCGGCTCTGTAAACAGTAAACATATTTACCATATTTACATATTTACCTCAATTTATGTATGCTTAAAATAAAACCAAGTTATAATAAAATGTCCTTCAGATGTTTAATTTTTTCGGTAAAATTGCTTTTACAAGCCGACAAAGAAATAAGCAGATTTAAGGGTAATCTTTATTGCCTTGTTCCTCTAGTTATTTAACAACAATTGTTAACAAATCTGTACTTTCATGAGCGGTTTAGTGAACATTTACACTATTTTTACTTTTTATTTCAATTTTAATTTTGCATATTTTTTGCAATAATGACCGGGATTGAAAAAAAACGTTCTTCAAAGGTGACTAATGTGCAGAAAGCATTATACGTGCAATTTATGAGAAATAATGAAACTTTCCGAACAAAAAAAAACAACGCCAAATACTGAAATGGGTTACTTGTATCTCGAAGATGTTGATGATTAATCCTTATATTGTCCCTAAAAATTACAATCTGATTTAGTGGTGGCCTGTCGGGGTAGGCAGAGCCTCATGAAGTCAAGTATCATAGTTCCGCAAAACTATAACTAATATTTTTTAAAAACCTCGAACTTCGGTTTCACAGGCCTGCCCCACCGCCTAAACTTCTCACAAGCCGCCACTATTTACTAAATACGTATTGTACATAAAGGAACATGTATACTGACCTTCTTATATTTTGCAGTTCTTCACCTGCCAGAATGATCTCTAATAATTGTGGATCCATTTGTATATTTTTAAATTGTTTTAAAATAATTATGTTCAATTAAAAAAGAATTAGCAGACCTTAAATTATTAGTTTATTAGCTCTTGAAATAATATTATATAAATAAATTATAAATATAGGAGCTAAGATAATAATAAAAACGAAATTAACCTTTATTTTGTCGCTCGACAGATTAGCTCTCAACGAATTCGTAAAAATACGCAACGACAGCTTCAGAGCTTTCGTACAAAAATACGGTCATAACGAAAATGGTAACGAAGGCATTTACGAATTTCGAAGTTAGTGAATACCAACTAGACAACTTAACGAATTTTTAGGCGTAACGAATCGTAATCTCGTAACGAATGTGTTACAGAATAGGGGTGAATCAGGTCTATTATGTATCACAACCCTTAAAAATAACGGTCAACCTTTATGTTATAATAAAGTTTCAAAATAGCGTAAAGCGAGAAACATTATTATAGCTAACATGTGTCAGAAAGAGAAAGTAATATTTCTATTTTCGGATCAAAACGCGGTTCATCAAGTTTTTATTTCATAACTGTCACTGTTAAACGTGTTGCCTACCAATAAATTATAAAATAACCCGTGCCCCAAGCCCTTTCGCGTTGCTGAATCAACACTGCCGCTTTGTAGCCGATCCTTCAGTTTTAAAATGATAAAGAGTTGACAGTAACTTATTTTGCTGTTTAAAATTATTTATATTATTTTATAAACCCTTTTTGCTTGTTCCGATAAACTTTACATATCCCTTCCTAATGTTTTGTTAGACCATTTCAACAATTTTTGTACACAAATTATTGCAACTAAAAATTGTTTTTGTCTGTTTGAAGATTAAATTGAAAAATTTCTCTTAAACTGCGGTATTATATATCCACATAATCACCGATAATAACAATTAAAGATGATTGTTTTGAAGTAAAAATAGATTGCATTTCAATATTGGTTTGGCGTAAACGCTAGTTGAGTTACAGAACTTAAATTCTGATTTTGCTGAATTGGTTGTAAATAAAATATTATTGGTTTATAATATATATATATATATGTACCTGAATATGGGATTGGTTCTATATTTACATAGGTTTGGCCAATTGACAAAATTTCAAGCTTAAAAAATGATATACAATATACATGTAATTAGGAGTTCGCTTTTTATACATTTAAGCACAAAATAATATTTTCGCAAAAACAAGGTTTCGTATCAAAAATATGATTCCTTACCTTAGCTGCACAAAGTAACTCAAACAAAACAGCAACTGAATTGTACACCATAGGTTAGACTAATATACACTTTTCTTAAAGATTCGAAGAAATGAATCAGGTTAATTTGTTTTCACGTAAATAAAAAAAGTATATTTAGGTCTACATAAATTAATACATCATAATATATTATATACGTAGGTATATTTACTATCAATGAATACCAAAGATTTGCGTTGTTGTAAGTTGGCAATGCTGGCCAAGATAAACAAACTATTTCATGCGTATAACTTTAATTTAAATTTTTCGAAGTATAGTCACGCGCTTTTCATTTTAAAATTGAATTGGAATTCAAAACGAAAACATTAATAATTTTTCTTCAAACGTAAAAAAATTTGAATTATGTATTTTAATTGTGAAATTTAATGTTTTCTTCTATTGCAAAAACCAAAATTGCTTTCATTTAGTCCCAGCTAAGTAATAATAATTGCATTTTATAATTATTTTATGTTGGATTAAAATTTACTTGTTTTATCACCACGAATATTCTTCAGTTTTACCTATTTCTTTCGAAGTTACGACAATTTGTCAACGAAAATTTTAAAAGTACGCATTTTTAACCAACTTATAATTTTGTAGAGACTTTTATAGCAAATAAATTCATAAGTATTGTTTTTTTCCCTAAATTGAGTATTTACAAAGGAAAATATATAATTTTTAAACCATTATATCTCATGAATAATGATTTGTAGGAAAAAAATATATTCAGACTCTTTTGGAGAGAACCACATAATCTACAAATTTTTTATAAACTATTTTTACAGTAAAATATACCGTATTAAGAAATATTTGCGAAAACCGAAATTTCGACATTTGACTTTGAATAATATTTTTAGTCGAAGTGGAATTGAAGAGGAATTTTGACATTTTATTTATAATGATGTATGTATTTAAGGTCTGTAGCAATTTTCAGCTTTATGCAAAGTTTTCCGAAGCTGAATGTCTATTTTGACTCGAGTATAATAGTGTTAAGAGCATAGATCAGGATTTGGATTTCCCCGTCAGCACACATAGGTAGTTGTTGTAATACTCAAAAAATTAAAAAATTTTATAAATAATTTTTATAAATATATTTTTATATATAATTTTTATAAATAAATAATTATTTAATAATTTTTATAAATAAAAAATTTTATAAATATATTATAATTTCATAAGTTAAAAATTTATATATATTTATAAATTTAATACTGTATAGAACTCACTGTGGGGGCAGGAGGCAAATTATTATTGTCATAAATCACAATGAAAGTGTTTTTGGTATAATTTCTAAAAAGATATATAAAAAGTAACTATAATCTACGTAGAGATCTACATTTCCGCGCAGATTCCACCTGTTTGGCATTATTTCTAGAATAATATAGAAAACTAACTAAACCTAATCTCTTTACATTCATAATAGCAATGCTTAATACGTCAAATTTTGGAAGGATGGGTACAAATTGCTATAGTAATTTTATTATTTTTCTTTTTATTATTAATCAAGATTTTTTATTTTTATAAATATCTGCAAAATGATGAGATATATACGTTTTAGAAAATCAAATCTGTTTATTTCCTTCTAGAATGCTATGTTGAATAGCAATGTTTTTTGCTTTTTTATGGTTTTAGTACGGATTTTAGTACGGAGTTGATTAATACTATCGATTTTAACATAAACATATATTTGCATAATATCTAATATATCGTCCAAACTTTTTAGTAAAATAGTTGTGGAAAGACTCGCATATTTGATGTATTCGATACCAAAATTTTTGGGAAGAACAGAGATTTTCTTTATATGTATGTCTTATCTAAAGAATACTTAGTAAGTCTTGCATCTTTTGGCATAATTTGTATTAAATCTTCAGCAAAAAGACTCACCTCTACACTGATTTGAGTTACATAATAACCCACTTTCACACACTAGTGCGAAAAGTTCTATACTTTCAACACCGGTATTAAAAGTAAATTCTTTATGCATTTATTTGTTTATAGTAATTGAAGAAATTGAAGTACGTTAACATTACTTGTTAAATGTAAACCAACAGGAAAATAAATATTTCAATTTTTAAATAACTTGAGCAAATTAATTTATTAATTAAATATAATAATTATGAATTATTAGTATCATTAGCTCTTGAAATTGAATATTTAATTAATTAAAAGCGTAGGAGCTAAAAGAAGGCAAATAAAAATCACTATTCGAGCTTTCGTATATTTTGTTTTGAATATCAATGAGCCTTTCTTGAAAAAGGGAACATTCCTATTCCCGAAAGCTCGAATAGTGATTTTTATTTGCCTTCTTTTAGCTCCTACATTTTTAATTCATTAGATATATAATAATTATGAGAAACGTAAATTTAAAAAAAAAATCAACGATTTTTAAATAAAATAATGTCATTACCGTACCTGCTTGATTACCAAACTTGCAATCCTTGCCATCACACAAGTATCACATGCATTTAATAATGACTTATTGCTATCTACACTGATCACATAAACTACTATTATTAACTAATTTACGTCAAATACATCAACCAAAACAAGGTTTTAAAGAAGAAATGCATATTTTTTGGATATTTTCACTCCGGAAATGCGACAGATCTCAAAAACTACTACTTTCTGCATTCCCGGAATAGTTATTTATGAATCTTGTCCTGAAAGTGCATCTTCTTTTAGAAGATTATAGACTGATTATAGGAAAATTACCACGCAAATGCCAAAAAGGCAGTTTAAGTACCAGATTCGTACACTATTTTATGTGTAATTGAAATAAAATGTGCACTTTCTATAAAAAATGTACGATAATAATATTATGTTATAAGGAATAATTTAACAAAATACGTATAATAATCAAGTTGGTAAGAAATAAAATAATTGCAATTAAAATATACGTCAATAATATTTAGTAAGCAAATCTTATACTGAATTAATAAATTCATCACCTCGTTGTCTATGTGTGTCCATCGCTTCTTTACCTTAATTGTGTTAATTATTTTAAAACAATCATTAATTTTACATAAAACATTTGAAGTGGTTACATAATATTTGCACTAAAAAGTAAAAAGTGACATATTCGTAGTAAAAATTGCTACTTTCAGTATTGTTTTGTTTATGTCAAAATGTACATTTTTGTACGATTTCACATAAATAATTTTAAAGATAAGCCAAATTGTAGTAAATGTATTTTTCACTTTCGCACACTCATCATTTCTATCGCTAGTGCCATGTACCGTACCTATAAATTTTTCCCTTTTTGGTGTTGAAAACATTTTTTGACAATGATACTGCAACATCTATGATGCACGCATGGAGGTCTAGTTTACTAAATTAAAATTATGTCAGGCCTATTATGACTTATTTTCCTGTCAATAATTATTAATTAATATTAATTTGTCCATATGGACAGATCCAGAATCTAGAGTCGTTACTCAAGGTTATGCTGTGCTGCTAGTGCAGTCGAATATAAACCACGGCTTTAGTTGTATCACCAAAGGTAGTCAGTAAAAGCAAAATATGAGTTTCCGGAAATGTGCAAATAATAATAATATGTTCTATAGTTTCATTGTTGTATTTACGGTAGTGATCAGTATCATCTATTTTCATGATGTACTTCTTATAATTATTATTAATAGCAATAACCCCGTCTTGTATGGTATGGTACATATAAATCGTTTAGTTTTAAAATGCAATAATCTCCTATTCAATCATTCTGCTGACATTTTCTTATCGATTCCAATACATAAAAGCTTATGTTTTTGTTGAATTTACTTGTTTACTACACCACCGAAAAGATTATCTCAATTTTTTTCAAGTTGAATTAATAATCACACATTATCATCTTTTTTCAGAAAAAAAGTAAAGAGTGTCAATTTCTGAAATGCTTACTTATTTGAACTATCGCAACTATAATATATTATAACAATAGCATAAGGTATATCGTATATAGGGAAAGGTATTAAAGCCGCTTTACATCTATATGTTTTCACACAGGATTTCTCATATGAGAAATATTTCGGTGTTTACACTGTATGTTTTCTCATAGCTGATCACTCATACCAAAAAACAAACGCAAAACATAGGTACTCTTTCGGAATAGAACGGAGTCTATTCCTGTATGAGAAAACATATAGAACATACGAACGAAATGTGGCGAACATATACGAAGCTAGTTGTCGAAGTTGTAAAAAGAAAGGTTAGGTATAAACTATAATGAATCTCTTTATTAAAAAGTAGAGTTAACTTCACTCAAAACCAAAACAAACTCTTATGTAAACTCTTCTTTATCACTCATAAAGATTTGAACGCAAATTTTGAAAAACATACAGTTTTGTATGCTTTTAGCTATTTCGAGAGAAATCGTATGTTTTCGCTTATCAGAAGTCCTGTGTGAAAACATATAGATGTAAAGCGGCTTTTAGATATACTATGTACAGGGCTGGATTAAGACTACTTGATTCCCTAAGCATTCCACACCTGTGGGCCCCCTATCCCTAAGTAAACTAATATCGGTCTTCAAAAAAAAACAGCACAACGTCGGCGGGGTAGAGGTGGTGATGGGCTAATGGCAAATCGGGAGCATTCGAAGTTTAGAATGCTGCACACGATGCACGAGCGAGCGAGCAAGCGGGAGCGGGGTTATGACTTAAGACTCCAAACGTCAACGATCTAGTCAATTTCAAAATGCAGGGATTTTCAAACAGCCTTACCTTCCTTGTGCTAGCAAATGTTTTTGTGCTGTATCTGGTGCGTGGTGCCCCCCAAGACGTGGTGCCCTAAGCAATTGCTTAATTTGCTTATAATAGGTTAATCCGGCACTGACTATGTACTAACATAAGCGAAACAAATCGAATAACTTGTGTAATTTTCCCATTAATTTATCAACCGACTGTCAATTATTTACATTAATCAAACATATTTTTTAGTGAAATTTCAGCTTTGTTTAATGAAATTTGACTGATTTAGTATATAAAAACTGATTTATAAGGTTAGTAAGGTTAGAAAAACCCAATATCATTAAAATGTGTATTTTTATTTATATAGAAAATTGTATAAAATGTCTAGAGAAGTCCCAGGGTGTCCTGTGGCAATTTTCCGATTTTTAAGTGAAATAACTTGAAATGAGATTGCGCGATAATTTTCGGTGCGCGCGCATGTTGAAGCCCATTTTGGGGAAATCAGTTGATATGGAACGCTTCACGGGTGAGGACCGTGATCTTTGCATAAAAGCGTATTACAAAAAAGCAATTTTCCTATTGCCGCCCGAAAATGTTTTTTAGCACATCATGGTTTACGAAACATTAATCGTGCTCCTTCAGAGAAATTGGTCAAGAGTTGGGTTGAAACATTTGAAAAAACGGGTAACACAACGCCAAGAAGTCGAAAGACCACCAGAACGCCGGAAACATCGACCGTATACGACTCCGCTATTGAACATCCACGTCGTTCAGTGCGTAAACAAGCATTTGCGCTGCATTTATCCAAAACCGCTGTTCACATGATGTTGAAAAATGATCTCAACCCTAACAGGAAAGTATGACGGGCCAGACTTGGCCTGGCCCTATCCTGGGCTCGTCATACTTTCCCTTTAGGGAAGTTGCATCCGTAGAAAATTCAGTTCGTACAAGACCTGAAAGTGGAGGATTACCCGGTTAGAATGCAAGCGCCACGTGGTTTTATGGACCAATTTGAAAATTTTAATAGCGTGATATTTTCTGACGAAGCACTTTTCCATCTACACGGTTATGTAAACAAGCAGAACTGTCGTTACTGGTGCGATAATAACCCACAACAAAAACACGAAAAACCATACATTCTCCGAAGGTCACGGTTTGAGCGGCCCTCGGTGTGAATGAAACAATCAACCCACAAATTTTTGAGGACGGGCGGGGAAGGGCAGTGAGCGTGAACCCGAAGCGTTACCTGGAAACAATCACTAATAACTTCTTGCGCTCTCTTCGCCGTCGAGTGATGTTTAACAGAGGGCGAGACATTTGGTTTATGCAAGATAGAGCCACTTGTCACACCGCAAATAAGTTTTCCCAAATCGCATCATTTCAAAAAGAGGAATCCTAATTTGGCCGCCCCAAAGTCCTAATATGACCCCTTTAAATTTTTTTGTGGGATATCTTAAATCTAAAGTTACGAGGATGGAGTTAAAACAAAAATTACCCGAGAAATTCGCGCCATAACACCGGCCATGCTTGCTCGTATGCTGCAAAATTTTAGGGTCCATTTAAAAGAGGTCATCCTCTGTGAAGGGCGTCATTTGAATGATGTTTTTCGCAAATAATTTCCCAAAAAATAAATTTTAATTATAATTTTCATGAATAAAAAATTTTAAAGAATAAAAAAGTTATTTCACTTGAAAATCGGTAATTTGCCACAGGACACCCTGTATAATATAGCAGGGGTATGGTAGCTAAGATCCATGATAGTCCGAGCCATTTTTCAAAATTTGACATAAAGACAGGTTGAAATACATACGGAACGATAATAATTTTTTTAAATATAATAGCACAAAAATGAAAAGGAAACTCGGATACATTTATCGAGAGTAATATAGTAGTATAATAAGATAGTATAATACAGTAGCTCTGATATGGAATGTATATGCCTTATGGAAATCTAGGAGTCATAAGTGTACATATTAGTTATTAAGAAGATTGTATTAAAATCAGCTAATGGATACACACTTAATGTAGAACTGCGAATGTACAAACATGTTTTAGCTATTTACCTATACTTGGTGTTTACTATTTATATCCCTTAGATGTGTATCAAAGTATGTACATATTATGTTTTAGCATGTTTTAGCCCTGCATTATTGGATATTCAATTAGTAGATATTAAGTGTTTTGTAAGATATAAAAACTTCTCGGGCATTGCACTTGACGTAAAAAAACACTTGCACACACAACAAAATAACAAATACTTTTAAATGTATTAATTGCGTTATAAAATAAAATCGAGAAACTAATAAAACGGCACATATACGCTAAATTTTTTAAAATACAAATATAGCTCATATCTGTTTAATAATATTATTGTTTAAACATTTTTGCTCAGACGAACTTCGAATGAAATCATGAAACTAAATGTTTCAGTTAAAAACGAAATACTAGCTGCCCCCGAGAGCAAATTTTCACATAATTTTTTGTTTTCTTGTACTAAGTCCTAAATTTATTTTTTATGTTTGGCCATTTAATCCGGAAATACCATATAAATGGTTGGCAAGTAGCATAAATGCCAGTCATATTATTCCTTTATACTACCCACATATTATTATACTAATTTTTTTGCAGATTGTATTTTATTTTCGGGTTTTAAAACCACTTTTGTGTAATTTTCAGCCCTGTATTTTATTAACAGCTACTAAAAGATGATCTATGGAAGTATATGTGTGTAACCAATCAAAACTGAACATTAGTAATAAAATTAATTAAATACTGCCTTAAATGTTTATCTACATTAAATGGAATTGCTTACCACTCTTTCCAACATACGGAGCGCCAATAACAGCAATTTTAACTTCCGAGAGTGAGGATTTTTTTCGTCTTAAACCTTTCGAAGTCATTATGGATATTATGGCACATTATTTTTTTAACTCATTTACAATAAAATAATACACGCAAACTAGTAAACTATTATAATGTTATTCGCGATTAATAATAATTCGTGCTTTCATTGCTAAAGTTTATGTAGCAATATTATGTTCGACGCCGAAACACTTATGTATCCCAAGTTCTTTCTAAATATATCCATGCAGTAAGTAAAAATTTAATACTTTACGCACAACCACACACTATTTATCTTGACATAGGCCTCGTTTAAAAAATCTATTGACCCATATTATAAATGTAATTTAGAAAAAAAAAACAACATATTTTAATGCTTTTAATGCAATACAAAAAATTAATTTTCATTATGTGATATATTTTAACCGTTAAAATTGTTGGCAACTTTACAATGTTGTTTTTTTTTTCAAGTTACAAATATTTGGTGATAAATAGATGTAAATATTATACTGCAATTTAGAAATACCATAGTAAAATACTTCTATAAATCTTATATTTGTGGCAACAACATTTTTCTTTCGATAAATAAATTAAAATTTTTGAATATATTTAAAACAAATCTGAAGAAACAAGTTCCTGGTGGAAAAAATAACCATGACCTTGATCCTAATAATTTTCCATACATATAATCCAAGACGAACTTTCCAAAGGGAAATTTTAATTTAAAAAATCTTTCAAATAAGCATAATAAATGCCCAAAAAGAAAATAGTATAATTATAAATTCTGAAAGTTTTTAATTTGTACTGCAATTTATGAAATGATGAGAAAATACTGGTACTTTGCTCTTTATTTTAAGTTTAGAGACCGAACTATTCAAATTAATATTGATCACCTAGAAAACATCTTTATGGGGAAGTGCCAAAAAGCCTTTAATACTTTAGCATTACTACAAATGGATTACAAAAATAAGTTTTTGTCTATGGATAAAACATCCTTCTGAATTAAATAAACTTAAGTCATTCTTGAACTGAATGCTTTTTTAGCTCATCTCTAGTCCATGCTAATAAGCAACTGAAGAATAGTACATCCTTGTATGAATCCTTTATGTGATTGACACAAAAATGATGCATTTGACGTACAGATATTTATTCTGATTGTTCATTTGTACAAAATTGTACAAATTGTTGTAAATTCTATGAACAAATTACTTAAGAAATCATGAATCTGTCTCCCTCTGCGTCCATAGCTTGAATTATTTACAAATAGCATAGTACTCTTGATAATCATTTTCATTGAACATCAGTCACTTTAAACGTCAAAATTATCATTCATTTAATACAATATATTTAAAAAAATATGGGATTGGTTTGTACAAAGTGCCAATAAACAATAAATACAATGAATCCTGCTGTGGAAGACTTTTTAGACAAATTTTCTCAAGATGCAGAGGATCTCATAAGAAATGTAGCTGCATTTAATCAACTTGCACATATACGAAATCATTCATATAAGCAATCTACACATCCCTGTCATCAAAGATTTCCTGAACGACCCGAGGTTAGTAGATATATTTTATAATATCTAAACGGTTTACTAATTTTAAAATATAAAGAAGACCAAGTAAAGAAACTTATATTTTTATATTCAGTACTTTACTTGCTGTTTGCTTATGTAACATTCACTAATCTCAAAATCCTGCAGTAACAGTAATATACTGATGAACAGAACCTTCCGATGACGCTAATAAGAATGTTTCTTTTTTTTAAGTTTCATTAAAATGCCGAGTCTATTTTACAAAAAAAATATTAATTATGGACAAAAAAATATTTACATTTAGTGAATTCTATTTTAGGACAACAAGGGTTTAATGATTAAGAGCGACATTTTTAGAAAGTAATTTGTATAAATTTTGTCATCACATTATAGCCTCCAACCGCTGCAACCGCTCGAACCGCAGTACGTCCAATACCCAAAAAAAAAGTCGATTCTTCTCCTCAAGGAACACAAACATGTCAATGCCTATCCAAACAAATTAAATCTACAAACACAGAAAACGAAAGGAAATCCAAAGTTGAAAGTGATGATTGTCAAAGTAATAGAAGAATTTCTGCACAAGAGCAAAGGAGTTCGAGTGTTCCAAGACCTTCTTCTATACAATCTCAGAAACGTTGCTTTACAGAAACAATGCCATCAAAATCTATCAGTTCAAATAATAAGAAAAGAGGTTGTTGTCAAATAGACGAATCGTGTGACGATATCAGCAGTACTAATAGTCATAAATCTGATAAGTGCGTGTGCAGATCAAACCATGGTGCTCACGTCGATACTCGCGACACTCTAATGGAAATAGAAGAATTTACAGACAAGTTTTCTGAGGCACAGCGTTCTCTACAAATACTGAGAAATAGAATAGCAGATTTGAATTATTACGTAAATGAAGGAGAATCTAAGGTAGGTTTTAGTCCATAAAAAATAATAAGCAGTTCAATAGTTCTATATTCGCTGTTTTAAAATTAAAAATTTAATATTAGACGAATAGGTAGGTACCTACTTTTGTTTCGTGAAGGTTCGTTTTTTACTACTACTACTACTACGTACTAAATTTAACAATACAACACCATAAACACCCTTTTGGGTATCACTAAATTTTATCGAAACAGGTAACTATCTATACCTGTTTAATTCTTCCATTATGAAAATTATAATAATTTGGGGTATTGGGAATTTACATTAACTAAACGCCACCATGCGTTTAAAATATTAACTGCGTTAGGTGGTATACCTTGCATACTTTGCATAAGTTTCTTATGGTAGATACGTGTGTTTCTCAGTTAATTTTGTGATATTATTACATAGAATCGTTTAATAATCATGAACATGTGTCCATTTCTAATAGAAAACAAATCATGCTATACCGCCTAACGTAGCCATTTTGACAAAACGGTGGCGCCTTCATCGGTAGGATAAAATCCCAATAGTACCCTAAGTAGGCTCAGAGGCTTTTATTGATATCACTAAAATTCTTGCAGAATTTTTTAAGATTTTAAAGTTTTGATTTCTCGCATAGAAAGTACGTTAACAATAAATTCATTCTGTCGACGGTGCGTGTGCTCCGAGTGGGTCTATGGAGACTGTAAATTGTACGGGTTGCTCGCGTCAATTGACTTGCACCCCGCTCGGTTATTAACATCGTTGAATAATTTGTAATATTTCGAACTCCAACTTTTAGAGATTCGTAATTTTTGAGTTCTGTTGCACCCCAGGGGGATTTTTTAATAAGGTTTGTGCTTCTCAAAATGGGCCGCAGCTCCCGAGAAAAGGTAGTGTAGCGGATACCGAAGTTTTAACAAGCACCCTTATCAGAAGATTCGCATCTAACCTAAAATACACGCTAGCACGTTCGAATATTACAATAATAAAAAACCATAATTTTAATCCTAATTATTTATTTTATAATTTTAAAAGATGGGCGGAGCCTACTTTATGAAGGTAGCCAATCGAATAGTTGGTTCCAGTTTTTCGTGAATTTTGGCCGTATTTTTGAATGATCCATAAAATTTAATTTTTATGTTTGTAATTTGCGCCCTAAACTACTATAGGTAATATCATTCGGAAATTTTTTAAATCGTGGGCCCTGTTAGGGTACTATTCCCATAATTTGTATAGTGCTTTGATCCAGATGTTATATTTTATCTCTACTTTTATACAAATTCGTACAACTTTAATATGTTATTGTAGAATTTCTGTATTAACGGCGTTTTGTAACCAAGCAACATATTCACGTGAACATGAAATTGTGTTTACTATAGTACTAAGAGCCAGATCATGTAAATTATTTGAAACTAAAAAGCAGTGGGTTTATTCTTATTACTAGTTATTTAGATACATTTGCAACTTACGTTGTTGTTTTTTGTAATTGCTATTAACTAACGTGGATATATCTTTTATTGGTTGATTAACGTTCCTAGAACACATTATTAACGCACATAGTATATTGTCAAGAGATTCCTTTGTTCGTATATAAGTTTCTAATTCCATGACGTGTTTGGCCATAAGTTCGGATACCTTTAAAATTATTTTTCTGTGTTCGTCATCATACACATCAGCCTATATCAAAAAGTAAAATTTTAAAATATAGCGAAGAACTTTTAAGTTTACATACTTCCAAATCAAGCCGAGCAACAATTTCGTACATACGTTGACAAGCTCGAACTAAATTTTTAATAGCAACTGGATGCTTGGAACGAATATTTGATATTGCCTGTAATTTCCTGTCATTGCAATCGATAATAATTTTTTCTAATTCAGCTTCATTCAGATTTTGCAAATTAAATCGAAGTTCAAATTTTCTAATTGCTGATAAAACGTTATCTAAAAGCATGCTAATTATATGTTTTGAATCTGAAAAAATTGATCTCATTAATGGATAAAAGAGAGTAGTGCAATATTTTTAACCATGTAACGATTCTTCAGTGACAACTTCTTTGAGAGATTTTATTTCAGGTAAAATGTTTTTAAGTACTGCGATAACTTGTAATTTTAATTCTTCAATGTCGCCATTAAGTTTTTGTTGAATTAAGAACAACAAATGACCAACATTCTTAACAAAAACCTTAGCAGGTTCGTTATCGTAAGTTTTCTTAGTTTGCAACTAAAAGAGTAATTTTAGTAGTTTTAGAA
This sequence comes from Cantharis rufa, assembly GCA_947369205.1. NCBI lineage: Eukaryota > Metazoa > Arthropoda > Insecta > Coleoptera > Cantharidae > Cantharis > Cantharis rufa. The sequence continues at coordinate 38,596,524 of OX376303.1, forward strand.
CCAGCTGATGTAATCAAAAAATTACTGTTGTTTTTTGCAAAAGATAAATTATCGATTGCATATCGTTAACGAATGAAGTAGTTAATGATAAAACACAAATTTTACTTCTATCATCTATTAAAATAAAATTTTTAAGAGTGGATGTAACTGTCGAAATTTTTTCTTCAATCTGCTTCATAATTTCTTTCGAAAATTCGATGTGCACCGAATCAATGTTTGGTGGACACAAAGTCTAAAATTAAATATTTCATTATTAATCTTGGATAGTTAGTACGTTTTTATATAATTTATTTGTATGACATAAATATTGTACTGATATTTTCTATATCCCAAACTTTCCGAATACAATCTTTGAAAATATGTGTACCCAGCTCTATTTAAATATCCAAATCAACAATAAATTTTCAATATAAAATGGAGAGCAAAATCAAACAAGATAACCCGACCATACACGAACGATATCAATTTCATTTAAACGCAACCTTCAAATTTAGGCAATTCCTCAATTATACCAATATTAATTCTTCATTTCAATTGTCCAAATTATTTTCTTTTAGTTCCAAATTCAATTTTAAATTGCCAAAATATCATTCTTTCCTAAAGTTATACAAATTTTGTAGAAAACTGGGACAACCAAATTCCAAACTAAACATCACTCACTCGAAAATAAATCTTAGTTATTTTCCAAAATACAAATTCTTAACAAATTTTCCACTCAAAACGGAGGAGCCAGAAATTTTACTTGCCGCTACTCGCGGCAAATTTTTAATTAGTCTATGCAACAATAATACTGATGAGTTGGTAATTCGTCAACAAGTTTGCTTTCTATAGTAGAAATAGTTTTTTTTCAAAAATTTTACAATTATCTTTCTGAATACGATAATAAAAGCTAGTTCACACTATTTCTCATGTGACTTTACCGTAAGAAAAATCCTATCTAAAATCGTAAACAACGCTTATATCATATGACCAACAATATTTAAAATAATCGATTGATATTTTATGATTTAAGGGGGGAAACCACATTAGATGGCTGTTTGACACTGATATTTTGGGATTTTTTTTGGGTGGGAAGAAATAATTAGAATTTAATCAAATTTTGACATCATTTTATATATATTTCAAACAGCTTTTGTGAATTATTCTGAATAATTTCAGCCAAAAATAACAAAGTTACGCTATGATGTCCGCTGGGGGTTGTGAGTATAGTTCCCTAATTGCGTAGACTGTAGCCATTCGGATTTTCATCTGAATTCAAAAAGCTTTTGATTTTACATTAATAACTTATTTTCTAAGATTATGAACCTCAATGCAGGTGAAAATAATGAAAATAAAAAATTTTGCAGGCGTTGGAAAAATTTCCTGTGAATTTTCACGATTTTTTTTTGCTAATTATGCAAAGAAACATACTTTTTAAAATCATGATATCCTCTCACAAGTTGGTTCATATTCTTTGTTATTTTATGAAGAATCATACTATCAATTTTAATAATGAACGGTTCTATACAGTCCCCGCAAATGTGAAAAATGTTATTTTGAGAAAAACGCGTTTGAAAAATATATTCTCGGAAACTATAAATTCAAAGAAGTTAACAATAATGCAAAATGCTTACCGATTAATATAAATAAAATTTTTACAGTGTATTCTTGGATAGTAAAGCTAACGGTTTATGCAATAAAACAAATCAGATTTTTTGAACCTCCCAATGTAGTTTCCCCCCTTAAGTAGTCTAACTCGAAATTAACCATATCAATATTTTAGAAAACCGAAAAAATGCATATACACTTTTTAAAACTGAAATGTTTTTATAGTGTATATTCACATTAACATGTGAAATTATAATCAAAATAAAATATCATATACATGTTTTAATAAACTAATTTTGACATCAAATAGTAGGTTTTCATTAAAACAATTATTGTGTAGATTAGCCTTTTACATTCAATAAAAAATTACAAGTGCCATCATTTAACAATGTTTGTCGTTCGTGCAATTCCGTCAATAGTTGCTTCAAGCTGGTTCCATGAATCAATTGAAAAACGCGCATCGGTATGTCGCATCTACCTCGAATATACATACCTACGTTCAAAATATGTCAAGAGTTCATCCATATGCTCGTGAATAGGTATGGATTCTACAAGAATACCGAAAGCAGCAGTAACCTCCAGGGCAGGAACCTTATGTTCTTTATGGAGGTTTTGGTTCGTATTTTTTGTAAATATTTTTGAAATGTCTCGCTTTCCCGCTCTCAAGTTGGAATTGTATGAGCGGCAAAGCGGGGGAAAGTGGGGTTTGTGCCAAATATCTGTTCGTAGCGGTTGAAGAGAAAAATCCTTCTCTATTTTGCGTTTAAATTTGTGATTTCTGATATTTTTGCGAGAATAAATTAATTTGATTTGTGAATAAAGATTTTTGATTATATTTTTGGATTTTGCTTGCTCCAAGTTTAAACAAAATTTTGATAAATTTGGATCGAATCTAAATGATAAAAGAATATTTGAATAAAGGGCAGGTTCTCATCGACTAAGATGGTATATGTAGGTAATATTTGTTTAATGGTACAATTTCATGATTTTAGCAAAAAGTATTGTACTTTGAGCAATAACTAAAGTATGGATAAGTATAAAATGTAAATTTAAGTCTCTCTAATGCCCAGTTTCTTCACTAAAATCATCTTATAGATATCTGATAGACAGGAAATAAGTATAGATGAACATGACAGAAGGTATTGTTGTTGTATTGTAGTTTTGTAGTTCTGTCATATTTATATATTTAATGTATAGTATTAACATAAGGAGAGAGCAAGGCTAAGAAGGGGGGTAGTCACTTTTTTGAAATTTTTTAATTTTTGCGGCAATTGATAGCTAATGCAATATTCTATCGTATAGAAATGTAATATAGGCTAAAATTGAAGTTAGGCAAAAGATATTGCAGATTAAAGTTTGTCTATACCGGTACAGCAAATGAGGTTTCAAACTTTAAAATCGGGGTTCCTGAAAAATTATAAATTTTGATTATCCCCCTTCTTAGCCTGCGCTCTTCATATAAAATTATAATCAAAATGAAATATTATCATAATCATGTTAAGTTAAAAATTATTGAAAATCTTACTGTTAAAAAAAATATTATATAAAATATTAAATATTATTATTATTATAAAATATTAAAAACTGATACAAATATTGCTCTCCAGGATGTTTTAATATAACTGTTTCAAATCAGAGTTTTTTTTATCTCAAAGTTTGTTTCAATATCGGTAAGTAGTGAAATATCCTACATAATTATATAAATATAAAGTATAAATATCATACACATTGGATAATATGATGGACGCGATTAATGAACATAATAAATATAAAGGGTTTTCCAATAAGGACTTGACAACTTTGAACTTTAATTGTGAACGCACCCTTAAACCAATAACCAAACTATCAGTGTCAAAACATTTAGTAAAGACATCATTTTCATTATGGTAAAGTACACGAACGAACAGCGTCGACAAATAATTGAAATTTACTGCAAAAAATCCGAGTCGGTGACTGCAACTTCATGAGCGCTAATTTCAATTTTTATTTAAACTTTTTATTTTATTTTTGGGTAATTATCGTCTCAATAGACAAGCAATTCGTAGTCTAGGGAACAAATTTAAGTCTAAATATTCGCTTCTGGATGTTCCCGTGCCAGCGAGACAACGGGTTGGTCAAAGTGCCGAGAATATTGCGGACGTTTAAGCATCCGTCGCAAATGAACCCAAACAGTCGATTCCATGGCGTTCTGAAGAATTGGGCATAGCTCATACTACACTTGGACGAATTTTGTAAAAAGATCTTGGTTTGCACCCTTATAAGATCAAGTTAAGACAAGAACTAAAGCCACTCGATCATATGAAGCAACGTACGTTCTCAGATTGGGTTCTGGAAATGTCGATTGGGCGTCTAGATCGTGTGATTTAACACCTCTAGACTTTTCTATAATGGGGCTACGTTAAATTATTGGTCTATGCCAACAAGCCGGCGTCGTTAGAGGATCCGAGCGCCAATATTGAAAGACAGATAGCGGCCGTTTCCGTCGAAATGTGTAACCGAGTCATCAAAAATTGGGTTCAACGAAACGACCGCTGCAAACGTGCCCGTGGTGGACATATGAACGAAGTTAAATTCCATACAAAAATGTTTTGATTGTACTTCAAGCCAATAATAAATTTTTCGAGATATCTCAAATGGTTTGCGTTATATTTAAAAATAAAGTTGTCAAGTCCTTATTGGAAAACCCATTACACGTACGAATATATACCGGGTGCCGAATAGCCGAACATAGGAATTTAACATGTAAAAACTTATTTATGTAAATTCCTGCTTCCCTAATTATTTTAGAGAAAAAATGAAAAAAACAAAAATAATGCTGAAATATAAACTACGAATGATAAGAAAATTAAATTTTATCTAGCATTTACTTAAGGGGCAAAAAATGCATCTGAAATAGTTAAAATTTTCATTTATCAGACTGAAGCATAAAATAAATTCAATTTAGTTTTTATTGTGCATAAATTTTTATTAAGGTGCTAGATCAATAGGCGCTGAACTGGTGTCAAGTTCAATTCGAAAACGAATAGTCATAGAAAGTTGAAATTTTCAGTACATACGTAAAATATTGTTTTTACATAACACCTGCTATTTTTTATTTTAAAAAAATTAATAAAAAAATAATTTTTTTGGAGTTTTCCTTAAAATACACTTTAGTTATAAATATTAAATAGGAGATGTAAAGCAATATCCATCATACTAATCAACCAAAAAAAAAGTAAGATTAACTTTCTTGGTTTGACTTGTGAACTTGACACAAGAATTCAAGTAATCTAGGCGAAATTTCAAATTGGTGCCATGGCATTAACCAATCAGAGAAAACGTGCAGTTCGAGAATTTTCAAAAAGATGTCGACACTTCAAATTTGAAGTGAAGATACAAACCTACCTATTATTGTGTTGGTAAAATTATATAAGGTGGTCATAAACTACCGCTCAGAACTACCGTAATTTATAAACCTTTAGCGGGTTCTAATGCTTTATCTAATTTTGTATTTGTATAATCTTAGAATTTATTTAAAATTATTTTTCAAAATTTGAATGGCTACGTTACCTGTTTAAAAGGTGCATCTTGAATAAAATAAAATATCATAAAGCAACTAGTGACAACTGCTAGATTTCATTGTCTATTCCTATTGATCTAACACCTTAATAAAGAACAATTATTACAAACTAGCTGGAAAGCCCGTCCACGGACGGGCCTCTAGAACCGATTGATTGAAAACTCGATTGATGTGCAACTCGTCCCAGGAGGAGTATCGTCGTCGGTACTTTAATATATAGCTGGCCAGTTTATTGGCTCATTGCGTTATCCAAGAATTGAGATAATATTTATTTAAATGATTATAGTTATACATCTTTGGTATAATGTGCCGGACATCCGTATTGCTGATAGTAGATTACGTTATTTTCTCCTGCCACAATATCAGTGCCGATCCAATTTCGTTTTGTAATATTTCTAGATATTTTAGTCCATTCAAATTTCCATCAATAAAAAATGGTTGGATGATATTTGCTCCTAATATCTCTGTCGAAACATTTTTACAGTTTGGAAATACTATAAATGATTGTTGATCATTAAATGAGGATTTTCGGTTGTCCAAAACCGATAATTTTGAACATTTGGTTCCCAATCGATACTAAACGTTGTCTCATGGGTAAAACAAATATTTTTAAGAATATAGAAATATCTATCCAAATTAGCCTTTCAGATAATGCCTTCACAGAAAATCTTTTGTTTTTGTACACCTCCTGAAAATTTTCTTGATGGTTATGGAACTTATAAGATTGAAATTAATATTTTTTTATAATTTTGAACGTCGTAGTGTGATTAATTTTTAACTCCGCACCAATTTTTTTTGTACTGGTACAAAGATCTGGACTGATACTAATGTACTGATACAAGGTACTGATACAAGGATACAAGGATTGCTACGGCAGGAATAATATTTGCTTAGGGATCCGTAGCTGGAGCTTCACCAATATTGATTTATTCTAAATTTGCGTCCTATTTATCAACTATATATCAACTCTAATCAACTTGATTTTAAGTGACAGACTTATCTATATATTTTATATTTAAATCTTCACTAGTTTCAATTAAATCAAATATACACATGCATACTATCCATAGCTTCAGTTATACTACTCTCCTAAGTTCGCCCTTTTTACTTCCTTGTAAAAAAGGAAGTATTATTGTAATCCCAATTTTTTTCGGTTTTCAGATTTTGACGGAAATATCCGTTTTGACCTTCTCTGAACCCATTTTGACTAGTTTTGTCGTCACGTCTGTACGTACGTACGTCTGCATATGTCGCATAACTCAAATACGGCAAGTCGTAGAAAGTTGAAATTTTATATTTAAGCCAACATAATAAATCATATTTTAAAGCTGGTTCACACTATGCGATTTCTCATGTGACTTGCCGTATTAGAAATATTTTTACGTTCACACTATGCAACTTTTGATATTATAGAAGTCAAAGCTAAATACTAATCTCGATTTTTACAATAAAATGGTTTGTATTTTCTACATCTACTTCTACATCAATTTTAAACATAAAAACTGTGGGTCATATGATATTATAAGCGTTGCTTACGATTTTAGATAGAATTTTTCTTTCGATAAAGTCACATGAAAAATTGCATAGTGTGAACCAGCTTATATAGCATCTAGTTGTGCACCACCTATTTTTGGTTGCAATTGTCCGGGCAAAAAGGGTACATGTAAAGCTGCATTCACATAGGGTATTGCAGGGGCATGGTAGGTGGATGGTAGAATTATTGCAACAGATTCTTGCACAAGGTCAACATACCATTCACATAAACTTAAAAGCTGGTGTAAAACCAACAGCTTACGTAAAAATAGCTTACGTCGAATATTAATTTCATCATCTTCAAAGGGGTCCATGCTACACGCACAGTAAATTAGCGTTTTAAAAAAATCGTCTCAAGTATTTTCTGATTGAATTTATTTTTATTATTTACGAAACCAAAACAGAATTAGGTTATGTTACAAAATATATAAACTGACAGTCACAAGCACCGCCCTTCGACGCTGCCGATTGGCGCTTGTAAAAATTCTTGCACCGTGTATTGTAAAAGTTTAAAGTTTGGTAACTTTTCCACAGGCCGTTACACCGCTTCTTCCACCGTGCAAAAAATTAAGTCTATCTGAACGCGTCCACTTGTGCTCATGCTTTGTAACTCTTACATATTCTACCATCCAAATACAGTACCCTATGTGAATGCTCCTTAAAGCGGTACATGACGCGCACAAGTAACTTAACGAGATTCTAACTACAAAACAATTATTCTACATTTTAGTTATTAAGAAAAGTATTAGCAGTTTAACGAGGAAGTCATGTGGTGTCCACATCAGAATTTTGTGTCCCGAAGTACAAGAAATAATAGGAAAACTAATATAGCTATCGTGATTATAAATCGCCTCAGAAGCTAGTATTAGATCAGGTTCACCGAAGATTATTTTCCATACTGTTTTTTCATCTCGTTCTGAAGCTTTCTCTTATTATTTTTTCTCGTAACGATAAACTTTAAACATAATATACTTTGGGCCATTTATTGTTCTCCGTTTTTTTTGTTGATTTTTTAAAATACCGTCTTTAATTTTTATTCCACAGAAAAATCACGATTGTTTAAAATTAAATGCCGGTGTAGCAGACCGCAGTTTTTCTTTAACGGGAACCCAAACCTTAACGGATTCGAAATTTTTTATAATGTCGAATTTTCCGTCTCTACGGATGATACTACTCTAAAGTGTTCTTATTCCGATTCATTTCACAATAACAAAATTACCTTTAGTAAAATCTTTGTCACAAATAAAACACGTATTAAACCACATCGCAAGAAACAAACACAATAGTAAAGTTATTATTTAAGGGTACTCGTCAGTCATAATGGGATGCGGTATCACATTTTACGACAAGCAGATGGATTTTTTCGTTTATATATTACACTCACGCTAATATTGAATATAAAAAATTTTATGGAAAATTTGACGAGCTTTAATTTTTATACAAGCTATTTTTTCGTCATGTTAATATTTTTGGAGCTATTATTGAAAAACTGTAAGTAGTCACTTAAAATCCAAGATGCTGGACACTTCCGAATTTCGGAAGAATGGCGACTTGTTTTTGGTTAACCGGTGCCCTGAAACAAAACTTTCTGCCAACGCACAGTGGGGTATTTGACCCTAAAACCTGGCCAAAACTCAAATTTATTAATTACACAATAGGACCACTGTAATAATTTTTTGGAATAGTACAATAGTTGGGGCATTAAACGGTAGTCATTTTAAGATGAAATTTTTAGTAATTTGGTTACAACGGCACTCGGAATTTTGTCTTCGGTTACGTTGCACATTACAGTTCTCGGCGATTTGAAAACAATTCATGGATTTTGTACCGTGATAACGCGCCAGCTCACGCTTCTCTATTAATTTGTTCAATTTTGACGAAAAACGGAACCATCGTTTTACAGCAACCTCAGTATTCGCCTGATTTTGCCCCATGCGACTTTTTTCTTTTTCCAAAAATAAAAATAATATTGAAAGAACAATGTTTCGACACTATAGAGCTCAACGCCATACCAAAAGAAGCGTTCGAGAAGTGTTTTAAGGATTGGAAAAAGAGGTGGCAAAAGTGCATTATGTCTGAATGGTATTACTTTGAAGGGGGCAACATCAACATTGATGATTAAATATAGAATTTCTAAGAAAAATATCCCGAGTAGAAATTGTAGTTAGGTGGTGATTAGGCCCGAACTAGGCATGCCGAATTTCAAACTCGGGCCAAGTGAGGCAGCCGCATTAGGCCCGTATTACGAACGTAACGCAGTTGCGAGTCCCTACCTAATTAGGCTTCCTAACTAGGCGGTGGTTTGGAAAACCAAACTTGCAGGTGACAACCTCAACCTAATCTGGCTCGAGTTCGCCTTCCTAACTAGGCAGTGGTTTGGAAAACCAAACTTGCAGGTGATAATCTTAACCTAATGTGGCCCGAATTCGCTTTCCTAATTAGGCGGTGGTTTGGAAAACCAAACTTGCAGGTGACCACCGAAATCTAAATCTAAAAATTTTTTTTTTTTTTTTAGGACAAACAGAAATACGATATTATATTGCACGAGCTAGATTTAATATTTATTTTAAAAACCTGGCAGAAATACAAATACAATAATTATCTTAAAAAATATAGCAATAATACAACAATAGCTCCAATTTCTTAAAATTAATTCGTAAAAAGTAGGGAAATGGGTGGATATCGATTATCGCACTGTAAATACAAAAGCGTTTTAACGCCTTTTTTCTAACATACATAATTTTTACAATAATTTCACATGTTAATAACTTTACCTTTAAGTAAAAAAATATTCGCCACGAATATAAAAATTATCAAATGGTGAAAATTAAAATTTGTAAATTCGTGGAACACGCACGCAAATTGTCAACGCTGCTTTAGCATTATTTCTTTCCTGTCATTCTTGTTTTGTATATTTTTGTTTTTTCTATCATTTGGCCCACTATTCCAATCACCACAATGATTGAGTATCGATGAAATACTATCGTTGACAGCTTTGTCACCCAACGGATCATCTTCAGATTTTGAAAATCTTTTAATTAATATCCCTGAAATATAAAGATATTTATTAAATTTATTACAAAATAATTCATGCTGCTTAGTTATGAAGTTATGATTTATTTTTATTAGTGTTGGCATTCTTGTCTTGCTCTTGTCTTGCTATTTCTTGTTTTTGTCTTGTCTTGTCTAGTAGACAAGACTTATAGACAAATTGTAGACAAGGTCTTGTCTATTAAATTCTATAATTTAATATAATATAAATATATTGTCTATAAATCTATAAATTCTTGTCTTGCGTGAGCAACAAGACAAGAAGTCTTGCGAGACTTCTTGTGTCTCAGCCATCACTAATTTTTATACCTTTTATTATTTTACTTACTTACTTTTTCAAAAATTGAATAAATGCGACGGCTTTTTCTCAAAATTTTCGTTTTGGAATTTATTTTCAGAAAAAAATACGAAAAAATCACTTTCTAAAAATGTTACTAACCGATATTTTGCTTCAATTAAACCAACACCCGCGTGAAACAGCAACTAATATCAGCGACAAATTTTTCCGAAAATTGCCGAAGCAACCATCGAACAACGCAATTCTGGAAAGATACTTTTGTTGCGCATGCGCAATAATATAATTAATTTAAAATTTCCTCCACTTCATTTATTCTTTCCACATAAATATCGATAAATGTAATCAGAATAAAATATCAATTAAATGCAATTAATTATAACAATTATAACAATATTATAACTATACCTAGATATAGTTAGTGTTAGTTCTTAATTTTAGATATAGTTATAAATTTAATTGAATGTACATTATGTTGATATATAATTTTATCACGTAATAATAACCATGAGTTAAAATATAAAATGTTATAGTTTATTATAACAATATATCAACAAAATTTTATATAAATATAGTTAATCGCAATACCGGTAAAATAAAAATTTTACTAAATCGGTGCATATTTTGCATGAGCAACAATCCCATGCTACTGCGGTTCATTTGCAAAGGGGCCTTGGCAGTAGCAACTGCTCCCATGTATAAATTCAATAAAATTTTGAAAATAGAAAAAAGTTTATTTCTACAAAACTTTCACTTTTAAATTTATACCACCAATATCCCTATTCATGAGCAACAATCCCATGGTAATGCGGTTTATTTGCAAAGGGGCCTTGGTAGTAGCAACTGCTCACTTGTAGAAATTCAATAAAATTTTGAAAATAGAAAAAAATTTATTTCTACAAAACCGCACATACTTTCACTTTTAAATTTATACCACCGACACCTCTATTCATGAGCAACAATCTTACGGTAATGCGGTTCATTTGCAAAGGGGCCTTGGTAGTAGCAACTGCTCACATGTGGAAATTTAATAAAATTTTGAAAATAGAAAAAAATTTATTTCTACAAAACGGCACATACTTTCACTTTTAAAATCATACCACCGACACCTCTACTCATGAGCAACAATCCTACGGTAATGCAGTTCATTTGCAAAGGGGCCTTGGTAGTAGCAACTGCTCACATGTGGAAATTTAATAAAATTTTGAAAATAGAAAAAAATTTATTTCTACAAAACGGCACATACTTTCACTTTTAAAATTATAGCACCGACACCTCTATTCATGAGCAACAATTCTACGGTAATGCGGTTCATTTGCAAAGGGGCCTTGGTAGTAGCAACTGCTCACATGTGGAAATTTAACAAAATTTTGAAAATAGAAAAAAATTTATTTCTACAAAACGGCACATACTTTCACTTTTAAAACTATACCAAAGACACCTCTATTTATGACCAACAATCTTACGTTAATGCGGTTCATTTGCAAAGGGGCCTTGGTAGTAGCAACTGCTCACATGTAGCAATTTAATAAAATTTTGAAAATAGAAAAAAAATTATTTCTTCAAAACGGCACATACTTTCACTTTTAAATTTATACCACCAACACCTCTATTCATGAGCAACAATCTTACGGTAATGCGGTTCATTTGCAAAGGGGCCTTGGTAGTAGCAACTGCTCACATGTAGCAATTTAATAAAATTTTGAAAATAGAAAAAAAATTATTTCTTCAAAACGGCACATACTTTCACTTTTAAATTTATACCACCAACACCTCTATTCATGAGCAACAATCCTACGGTAATGCGGTTCATTTGCAAAGGGGCCTTGGTAGTAGCAACTGCTCACTTGTAGAAATTTAATAAAATTTTGAAAATAGAAAAAAATTTATTTCTACAAAACGGCACATACTTTCACTTTTAAAATTATACCACCGACACCTCTACTCATGAGCAACAATCCTACGGTAATGCGGTTCATTTGCAATGGGGCCTTGGTAGTAGCAACTGCTCACATGTGGAAATTTAATAAAATTTTGAAAATAGAAAAAAATTTATTTCTACAAAACGGCACATACTTTCACTTTTAAAATTATACCACAGACACCTCTATTCATGAGCAACAATCTTACGGTAATGCGGTTCATTTGCAAAGGGGCCTTGGTAGTAGCAACTGCTCACATGTGGAAATTTAATAAAATTTTGAAAATAGAAAAAAATTTATTTCTACAAAACGGCACATACTTTCACTTTTAAAATTATACCACCGACACCTCTATTCATGAGCAACAATTCTACGGTAATGCGGTTCATTTGCAAAGGGGCCTTGGTAGTAGCAACTGCTCACATGTGGAAATTTAATAAAATTTTGAAAATAGAAAAAAATTTATTTCTACAAAACGGCACATACTTTCACTTTTAAAATTATACCACCGACACCTCTACTCATGAGCAACAATCCTACGGTAATGCGGTTCATTTGCAAAGGGGCCTTGGTAGTAGCAACTGCTCACATGTGGAAATTTAACAAAATTTTGAAAATAGAAAAAAATTTATTTCTACAAAACGGCACATACTTTCACTTTTAAAACTATACCAAAGACACCTCTATTCATGAGCAACAATCTTACGGTAATGCGGTTCATTTGCAAAGGGGCCTTGGTAGTAGCAACTGCTCACATGTGGAAATTTAATAAAATTTTGAAAATAGAAAAAAATTTATTTCTACAAAACGGCACATACTTTCACTTTTAAATTTATACCACCGACACCTCCATTTATGACCAACAATCTTACGTTAATGCCGTTCATTTGCAAAGGGGCCTTGGTAGTAACAACTGCTCACATGTAGAAATTTAATAAAATTTTAAAAATAGAAAAAAATTTATTTCTACAAAACGGCACATACTTTCACTTTTAAAATTATACCACCGACACCTCTACTCATGAGCAACAATCCTACGGTAATGCGGTTCATTTGCAAAGGGGCCTTGGTAGTAGCAACTGCTCACATGTGGAAATTTAATAAAATTTTGAAAATAGAAAAAAATTTATTTCTACAAAACGGCACATACTTTCACTTTTAAAACTATACCAAAGACACCTCTATTCATGAGCAACAATCTTACGGTAATGCGGTTCATTTGCAAAGGGGCCTTGGTAGTAGCAACTGCTCACATGTGGAAATTTAATAAAATTTTGAAAATAGAAAAAAATTTATTTCTACAAAACGGCACATACTTTCACTTTTAAAACTATACCAAAGACACCTCTATTTATGACCAACAATCTTACGTTAATGCGGTTCATTTGCAAAGGGGCCTTGGTAGTAGCAACTGCTCACATGTAGCAATTTAATAAAATTTTGAAAATAGAAAAAAAATTATTTCTTCAAAACGGCACATACTTTCACTTTTAAATTTATACCACCAACACCTCTATTCATGAGCAACAATCTTACGGTAATGCGGTTCATTTGCAAAGGGGCCTTGGTAGTAGCAACTGCTCACATGTAGCAATTTAATAAAATTTTGAAAATAGAAAAAAAATTATTTCTTCAAAACGGCACATACTTTCACTTTTAAATTTATACCACCAACACCTCTATTCATGAGCAACAATCCTACGGTAATGCGGTTCATTTGCAAAGGGGCCTTGGTAGTAGCAACTGCTCACTTGTAGAAATTTAATAAAATTTTGAAAATAGAAAAAAATTTATTTCTACAAAACGGCACATACTTTCACTTTTAAAATTATACCACCGACACCTCTACTCATGAGCAACAATCCTACGGTAATGCGGTTCATTTGCAATGGGGCCTTGGTAGTAGCAACTGCTCACATGTGGAAATTTAATAAAATTTTGAAAATAGAAAAAAATTTATTTCTACAAAACGGCACATACTTTCACTTTTAAAATTATACCACAGACACCTCTATTCATGAGCAACAATCTTACGGTAATGCGGTTCATTTGCAAAGGGGCCTTGGTAGTAGCAACTGCTCACATGTGGAAATTTAATAAAATTTTGAAAATAGAAAAAAATTTATTTCTACAAAACGGCACATACTTTCACTTTTAAAATCATACCACCGACACCTCTACTCATGAGCAACAATCCTACCTTAATGCGGTTCATTTGCAAAGGGGCCTTGGTAGTAGCAACTGCTCACATGTGGAAATTTAATAAAATTTTGAAAATAGAAAAAAATTTATTTCTACAAAACGGCACATACTTTCACTTTTAAAATTATACCACCGACACCTCTATTCATGAGCAACAATTCTACGGTAATGCGGTTCATTTGCAAAGGGGCCTTGGTAGTAGCAACTGCTCACATGTGGAAATTTAATAAAATTTTGAAAATAGAAAAAAATTTATTTCTACAAAACGGCACATACTTTCACTTTTAAATTTATACCACCGACACCTCTATTTATGACCAACAATCTTACGTCAATGCGGTTCATTTGCAAAGGGGCCTTGGTAGTAACAACTGCTCACATGTAGAAATTTAATAAAATTTTAAAAATAGAAAAAAATTTATTTCTACAAAACGGCACATACTTTCACTTTTAAAATTATACCACCGACACCTCTACTCATGAGCAACAATCCTACGGTAATGCGGTTCATTTGCAAAGGGGCCTTGGTAGTAGCAACTGCTCACATGTGGAAATTTAACAAAATTTTGAAAATAGAAAAAAATTTATTTCTACAAAACGGCACATACTTTCACTTTTAAAACTATACCAAAGACACCTCTATTCATGAGCAACAATCTTACGGTAATGCGGTTCATTTGCAAAGGGGCCTTGGTAGTAGCAACTGCTCTCTATTATTGAATATGGTTTATTAATAATGTTTAAGAAGACATGAAATTTCTTATTGAGTTAAGTTTCTGGAATTAATATAAGTGACATAAGCTGTAAATTTGATTTTGTAGGAAATTGATTGTGGAAAAACGCAGACATTTATTATGAGTATATCTCTTGCAGGATAAACATTGCATCGAATCACAAACTAGAAGGTCCCTTCCGCACAGTAAGCAAATGAACTTCATATCTGTGGAAGATTCTAACAGTAGTGTTTTTAGGTCCCTCCGAAAATTAGTCATAGATAAGTTGTCCAGTAAGCTTTTATTGCAACAAATTTGTTTAAAGAAGTATACTACAAGGTGGCGCAAGTAGTATCACCCTATTTAAATTTGCTCTAACTTTCTTAATAATGAAAAATTTGTTTTTTTGTTTTTTGAATGTTTATTAGAATAAAAAAGATTTTTTCTATCATGGTCCAAAAATGATATCGGGCAAGTGTCCGCCATTTGCAGCGATGCAAAATTGTGCCCTTTTTAGGGCATTCTGCATAACATTCTCCAACATTTCCGGCTCCAGATCTGTGATTTCTTGTCGAATGTTGTCTTTTAGGGCTTGAAGAGTCTGGGGCTTATTCGCATAGACCCGGTCCTTCAAAAAACCCCACAGAAAAAAATCTGGTACCGTTAAATCGGGCGATTTTGCCGGCCAAGCGATGTCTCCAGATCGAGACAAAAACCACTGATGAATTATTGCGTAAATAAATCGACACAATTATACCGCGTTCGGTTGGCGTATATCGCTCCATTGTTCGGCACAATAAATTTCGCTTCTGTTTACTACAGAACTGTCAAAAAAAAAAATGACATAACCCGCCATCTGCAAAAATAAGAGCGTCTTCCAATAGGGTGATACTACTTGCGCCACCTTGTATATATGGACCGCAGTTATATCCATCATCTTGAATTAGATGTGCATATACGCGGATAGTAAATTCGTCCAAGGAATAATCGGAATTTTTGGCTTTATTGTACATAGTTAAAAATAATTGAAAGTGAAGAAAATATTGGCTGTGGTATAATAGGAACTGCCCGTTGGATTTATAAAATAAAATATTTTATTGTCAAAATCTGCAATTGCTATGCACCAATGATTGTTGTTAATGAGAACTGGCATAGCAAGTTTTGATAAAGATAAACTAATATTATTAAAAAATTAATCATTAAATTGAGTCTTATGAGCATGAAAAATGATGGTAGATATTTCGGATGGAATGATAGAAAATTTGAAAGCCAATTAAATTAAGTAAAATATCTATGACAAAACTAGAAAACCAATTTTTATCCGATCAAGTTAGAAAATCTGAAATTAGCAGTTCTGTTACAAAACAATCAACATCGTACACAGCGACAGTATAATACCTATTTTCTGATACGTTTACATAATATGCAGAATCTTTTACCAGACCATTTTCAATAAGAAATCTATATCATTCAAGGTACACCATTTCACTTCTTTTTGAGAATAAACAGATTATGGATCGACAATTTTGGGTAGCATGTTAAACAGATAAGAAGCTTTTAATTTAGGGAACATAATCGTTTTCCAAAAATATGGTTCTCTTTTGACTGCTATAATACGTGTTCCAGTAAAATTAAAAATAAATAAATGACACCAAGGCCTATTACAAATTTCTAGTAGACCTTGAATTTGGAGGAAATAATTATGATTTCGTTTCAAGGAACCATCTTTACAGTAGCAGTTGCTACTACCAAGGCCCCTTTGCAAATGAACCGCATTAACGTAATATTGTTGGTCCTAAATAGAGGTGTCGGTGGTATAAATTTAAAAGTGAAAGTATGTGCCGTTTTGTAGAAATAATTTTTTTTCTATTTTCAAAATTTTAATAAATTTCTACATGTGAGCAGTTGCTACTACCAAGGACCCTTTGCAAATGAACCGCATTACCGTAGGATTGTTGCTCATGAGTAGAGGTGTCGGTGGTATAAATTTAAAAGTGAAAGTATGTGCCGTTTTGTAGAAATAATTTTTTTTCTCTTTTCAAAATTTTATTAAATTTCTACATGTGAGCAGTTGCTACTACCAAGGCCCCTTTGCAAATGAACCGCATTACCGTAGGATTGTTGCTCATGAGTAGAGGTGTCGGTGGTATAAATTTAAAAGTGAAAGTATGTGCCGTTTCGTAGAAATAAATTTTTTTCTATTTTAAAATTTTATTAAATTTCTACAAGTGAGCAGTTGCTACTACCAAGGCCCCTTTGCAAATGAACCGCATTACCGTAGGATTGTTGCTCATGAATAGAGGTGTCGGTAGTATAAATTTAAAAGTGAAAGTATGTGCCGTTTTGTAGAAATAATTTTTTTTCTCTTTTCAAAATTTTATTAAATTTCTACATGTGAGCAGTTGCTACTACCAAGGCCCCTTTGCAAATGAACCGCATTACCGTAGGATTGTTGCTCATGAGTAGAGGTGTCGGTGGTATAAATTTAAAAGTGAAAGTATGTGCCGTTTTGTAGAAATAATTTTTTTTCTCTTTTCAAAATTTTATTAAATTTCTACATGTGAGCAGTTGCTACTACCAAGGCCCCTTTGCAAATGAACCGCATTACCGTAGGATTGTTGCTCATGAGTAGAGGTGTCGGTGGTATAAATTTAAAAGTGAAAGTATGTGCCGTTTCGTAGAAATAATTTTTTTTCTATTTTCAAAATTTTATTAAATTTCTACAAGTGAACAGTTGCTACTACCAAGGCCCCTTTGCAAATGAACCGCATTACCGTAGGATTGTTGCTCATGAGTAGAGGTGTCGGTGGTATAAATTTAAAAGTGAAAGTATGTGCCGTTTTGTAGAAATAATTTTTTTTCTCTTTTCAAAATTTTATTAAATTTCTACATGTGAGCAGTTGCTACTACCAAGGCCCCTTTGCAAATGAACCGCATTACCGTAGGATTGTTGCTCATGAGTAGAGGTGTCGGTGGTATAAATTTAAAAGTGAAAGTATGTGCCGTTTTGTAGAAATAATTTTTTTTCTCTTTTCAAAATTTTATTAAATTTCTACATGTGAGCAGTTGCTACTACCAAGGCCCCTTTGCAAATGAACCGCATTACCGTAGGATTGTTGCTCATGAGTAGAGGTGTCGGTGGTATAAATTTAAAAGTGAAAGTATGTGCCGTTTCGTAGAAATAAATTTTTTTCTATTTTCAAAATTTTATTAAATATCTACAAGTGAGCAGTTGCTACTACCAAGGCCCCTTTGCAAATGAACCGCATTACCGTAGGATTGTTGCTCATGAATAGAGGTGTCGGTAGTATAAATTTAAAAGTGAAAGTATGTGCCGTTTTGTAGAAATAATTTTTTTTCTATTTTCAAAATTTTATTAAATTTCTACAAGTGAGCAGTTATGTGGTTATTATTACATGATAAAATTATATATCAACATAATGTACATTCAATTAAATTTATAACTATATCTAAAATTAAGGACTAACACTAACTATATCTAGGTATAGTTATAATATTGTTATAATTAATATTGCATTTAATTGTTATTTTATTCTGATTACATTTATCGATATTTATGTGGAAAGAATAAATGAAGTGGAGGAAATTTTAAATTAATTATATTATTGCGCATGCGCAACAAAAGTATCTCTCCAGAATTGCGTTGTTCGATGGTTGCTTCGGCAATTTTCGGAAAAATTTGTCGCTGATATTAGTTGCTGTTTTCACGCGGGTTAAACCAACCGACATTTTGTTGATTTTTGACAACAAATAAATTATTAGGTATCAAATATAATTTATTGTTCATATAATTTTATTTATAATAACCTAGAGAACCGCTCACTATGATATAAAGACGTTAGCAACTAACAATAAAGTCACATGGATATAGGACAACTGAACGACTCGACTGTTGTAAAATAGTTCATGTAATACGAGAAGATATAAAAATTTCTCAGAACACAGACACTACACTAGCACTTTTTATTTATAATTTATTTTTCTATTGACGAATGAAATAATTATTTTAAATGTAAAAATGAATTTGAATCTAGATTAAAATTTTAAAATCTATTAGAAATAAAAAAACATGTATTAAGATATAAAGTATTCTATTTGCATCAATTGGCAACCATAGATTAGAGCTATCATTCTTCACTTCGGCAAGCTCTTAGTTACTGTCACAAGATAGTAGTCAGGAATTCCAAAGGTATGCCAAAGTTAGGCAGTGCCAAACACTTTCCTAATGAAGTCCGAGTTTAGAATACCGAACTTCGGTAAACCTATGGCTACCGTGATTAGGCCCAAATTAGGAATTCCAAAGGTGTGCCGAAGTTAGGCAGTGCCAAACACTTTCCTAATGAAATCCGAGTTTAGAATACCGAACTTCGGTAAAACTTTGGCTACCGTGATTAGGCCCAAATTAGGAATTCCAAAGGTGTGCCGAAGTTAGGCAGTGCCAAACACTTTCCTAATGAAATCCGAGTTTAGAATACCGAACTTCGGTAAACCTTTGGCTACCGTGATTAGGCCCAAATTAGGAATTCCAAAGGTGTGCCGAAGTTAGGCAGTGCCAAACACTTTCCTAATGAAGTCCGAGTTTAGAATACCGAACTTCGGTAAACCTTTGGCTACCGTGATTAGGCCCAAATTAGGAATTCCAAAGGTGTGCCGAAGTTAGGCAGTGCCAAACACTTTCCTAGTTACATTTTGCCACTTTTCGTTTTGCCTCATGTGGCCCTGATGTGGTTAGAGTTAGGTTTGCCTAAGTTAGGCATGCCTAATTCGGCCCGAATTGATCTTTCGGAAAGCCTAACTACAATTTCTAGTCGGGATTCAGCTCTTTTAGTTTTGGTCGAAACCGAAATCGACGCTCATGTGGTTAATTAATCGAATAACTAAATAAACAAGACACTCTTCTACAGATTTTTATTTATTGCTGGCGACTAGTTTCGTGCACTGCCGTGGTCAACACCAACAGGGTGCACATCCCATGAGATCCCCACAGCAATATGCAAATCTAGTCGGCAGCAATAAATAAAAATCTGTAGAAGAGTGTTTTGTTTATTTATTTATTCGATTAATTAAGATTACTACCTAACAGTTATTAGTCCAATGAAATTAGACTTAAACCCAGAAGATCTGTTTCAGGGCATGAAAGTTATACCTTTGGTTATTAAAATGTATCAGCTAAACTTTTCCGGCCTGATTTATAATTAACAAAAATCAATCAAAGATTTACGACTAATCGACGTTCACTCTCCATTTCTTCCAAGTTACTCACTCAATCCAAAAAATAAAATTATACCAATTTATAGCACTGAAAATTTACTATCAAATTCAATTGGAAAGCATTGTGAGAAATGCACTATTAATTTATTTATTATAACACAAAATTGTTATTAGTTTAATTTAGACAAAAACACCAATATTTCCTTCAATTTAAACTACGAGTATATTATCAAATAAAAGTAAAACGTTCTTTAAAACTCTTCTTCTATAATTTATAATTATCATTGTTGGCTGCAACCTGCTTAACCTGCAACATAATAATACTAATAATACTCTAATAATAGAGTAGGTACATGGCATGCACGATACTTACAGAAAAAAAATTTTAATAAAGTTAGTTTACTTGATTATTTGGGACAAAGACATTTGTTAATTTCTATTAAATCTAGATGAAAAAAGTTCAATTAATAGTATATTAAGAAACTAGTTTTATAAGCGTCGTTTTTAACGCACGCAATCCGTTATGCGAAAGTGCGATAAAACGTCTTATAAAACGAGTCTCTTAGGGGGTTATTCTGTAACTCATAAGGGATCCCTTACGTAAAGGAAACCTTTACGTAAAGGACGAACCTATTCTGTAAGTACAAGGGATCCTTTACATAAAGACTGTCTTTATCTGACAGATCTTTATAAAGAGGATTCCTTTTTGTAAAGGAATAGGTTATTCTGTAACATTTCCTTTGCATAAAGAATCCTTTGACAGCGTGAAATCGGTCCTTTACGTAAGGGATGATTCGATAGGTGTCATAAAGGAAAAGTTAGAGCGTTGATCATATAAAAAATATATAATTATAACGTATTTTAATTGACTATTTTAAAAATGAATATTATTTTGTATGAAACACAAGGAAGGAAATAAAGTGCACTATTAAAAAGAAATTTGAGAAAGAAATTTGTCAGTGATCCATTGAAAATGGTTCAGATCATGGAACTATTTGAACAACTAGAGCCTCATTTACGAACTCCAAATAGTAGATGTATGATCATCTAACTATAGTACATTTTGTTTCAACATTACATTTACTTATTGGGATAGGTATGGTTATCCTCTGCAACCCCTGACACCAATTCCAGATGCCGATCTAAATATTCCGCAAGGAAGATATTACAACGCTCATTGTGGAACGTTGAAGGGATTGTGGAAGATCATTGTGGAACGGGAGGAAGTGGAACGTTCTGAAGGGCACATGGCGATGTTTAAATAAGGATAGAACTTCAAATTACCACCTCAATTATTTTGGACAACACTTTCACGAGCCTGTCTATCTAAGGAATTGCAATAAATTGTTATTAACTTAGAAATTATATTCATTAAAATCTTCTGCAAAATTGTCATCAATTTCTCCCAGGAGGTTATGTGATCGCATGATATTATGCAATATTCCACAAGCATACACAATTTTTGCCACAAGAATGAGGTGGTAATTTAAAGTTCTGTCCTTATTTAAACATTGCCATGTGCCCTTCAGAACTTGTCAGAATAGAACGCTCCACTTCCTCCCGTTCCACAATGATCTTCCACGTTCTCTTCAACGTTCCACAATGAGCGTTGTTATATCTTTCTTATGGAATATTTAGATCGGCGTCTGTAATTGGTGTCAGGGGTCAATATTTTGTATTTATAGTTGAATTTTTTTATTTTATATAATCTAAATTGCTCTGCGGTAGTTTTAAAGCCGCGAATTCGTTTATTTTCAACTTTGTCTCTCATTGTGTACACTGCGTACATCATATGTAGATAATAGATAATTGAAATGACTTTCAATCAAATTTGGCAGACACTTCTGGAACACGATTATGTTTTGCTTTGGTTGTGTCAAAACTCAAAAATAAATTCGAAATCTAACCAATGAAAACGCATCACGTCAATACTACACGTTTAAAAACATTAGTTGTTTCCTTTACGTAAAGATCAACCTGACGCTTAAGGGACGTCTTACGGACGAGTTACAGAATAGCTTTTCAAAGGTTTCCTTTCAGCTATCTTTGAGACGGTTGTCTTTACGTAAGGGATCCCTTACGTAAGGGAAGAGTTACAGAATAACTCCCTTACTCTATATTTTCTATTACGCGCTTTATACGCCCTAAAAATATTAAAAATATACATTTTATTAAATAATAGTAAATTTTTAATTTTTTTGTATTTTTATGTTAGTCGGTAACCAAAAATTTACAGGTTAGAAGATCGCATAAAAGTTTAAATAAACAAAATTATACTTGCAGTTTACAATTTTCTCTATTATTAGTAATTATTTTATAGAAAATCTCATACTATATATTCAGACCAATCAGATTTGACTATTTTTGACTTAAATATCAATGAAATCTTGATTATATGGAAATCTCTGTATAGTCGTGATTTCCAGAAACCACATGTGATGATTTCCGGAAATCACCACATGTGATGACAGCCAAAATCATATTGGTATTTTGCTGAACTAATTTTTTCATAAAAAGAACGAACATGAAACTTATTCTATAATTATTTTTTAAAGAATTACAATGAAACACCAAATTATTGTATATTTTTTGGTTTTGTCCACTTCGGGTCGTCGAAGACGACTCTTCATATCATGCGATTTTCTAGCTGAATCTATTTCGTGATGGTTTGATTTCCTGTGGAAATTTACCTTCTGGATCGTTTCGTTCCTTGATGCCATAGGGAAATCTCGCGAGTCGAATACGAGCGGGATACGAGCGTAGCATCAAGGAACTCGACAATCCAGGCGGCAAATTTCCGGAAATCAAAACCATCACTTAATAGATTATATATGACAATCAATATTATTTTGCATCAATTTATAAGTTTATAATATTATTTATAGTGACATCATTAGTTTTAATTTTCACTGACGTTTAGGGAGCGTTTATAAACTACGTGGTTTGGCCAAGGGGGGGGGGAGGGGTCAGGTAGAATGCTACGCAGGGCTACGTGAGGGTACGGGGGGAGTTATAGTCAAGCTACGTAGTTTTCTTCATTTATTATGAAAGCAATTTGCAGAATATAAGCGACAACATAATATGGATATTTATTTCCGTATTTGGATTTTATTATTTATGTCAGTATTATACGACTAGGCGAAAAAATAATTTTAATTTTATATTATTAAAGTGAATATTAGCGCATCTTTAATTATTCTAGTGTTCTTTAAAGTGTCACTTCAAGTTTCAAGTGTTATATTGATGTGAAATGACCCTGTACAATAAACTTTATGAGGCTTATCGGAAATGTTTTTCCAACGAGTTTTCAAAAGCCAAAATCCAAAATGATGTTAATGAGTTATGGAAATCTCTTAAACAGGACACAACATGTCTTCTGGACTTTATAGGTAAAAAAACTACGTTCCATCTAAGGGGGGGGGTATCATGGTAAAAGCTACGTTAAGCTACATGATGGGAGGGAGGGGTTCTAAAGAAGTCAAAATCAAACTACGTGGTTTATGAACGCTCCCTTACTTACCAACCTCTTAAAACAAAAAATTGCGTTTCGAAATGCTATTGTTTTATAACTTATAAATAACTTTGTTTTAGACGCAAAATAGAAAAATAAAATTGTTTAATCTAACTTTCTAAATTATTCCATAAAAATAATCTAGAATCTAATCAATAGATTATGTTGTTTCTTGCAATTGTATGGTAGATTATTTCCTACAGTTTTATATTTTATTGAGGCAAATAAACCTTTATAGGATTAAATAAATCAGTCAACTGCATCATAGATTTAAAATAAACTAGGCATTTAATGAATAGTTTATCAATACTATAAGAACAAATTTCAGCGTGAATCAAACATAATAGTATTTTGGTATACATACCTATTCTTTTGCAAATTTGCTCTATACGCAGTACCTCCTGTACAAAAAATGTCAGGCAGAATTCTAATTTCTTATATTCACCTATTCTAAAGGTACCATCGTACAAAATTTCCACGTGAATCAAACACGTGCCGAAAAATGATTCACGAGCAATTGGACTATTATGCAAGCTTTGGAGATAATTAAAGTAAAATTAACGTTCATTTCCACCTGAAAATTTATTGTCTGAGACAATATTTTGTTTATTTTCACCTTAGTTTCTTAGAAGTAAAAGTGTCTAAAGTCTATTTCAATTATTACACAATTCAAATTTGAAATATCAAATCGGTACGAATTTCTTATAAACTAATTATAGTGACAATAACTAAATAAATTAATGTGTTATCCACATAAATAATTTAAAATAATGAAATATTAATACACCACAAATTTTTTAAAACTAGATTTTAGAACATTTTAGTTTTAGAAAGTTTGTCGAGCCTTTCTTGGTTATTCTAACATTTAATAAAATACTGATATGGCCAATGTCGAATATAATGTTGATATAAATCATAAACCTAAAATTCTAAGGGACTTATTTGAATTTTTTCATCCAAAAGCTTTTCATTGGTATGTAGTACATGTAATATAAATTAAGCAATTTAATCCTAAGCCTATTCTTCTTTTTCCTTAATAAATAGTATCAATTTTAAATTAGGGCTAAGCTTGGAGCCAAGTGAAATTTATATAAAACCTACCTTCGATACAAATATAAAATTTAAAAAAATTTTAAATGCAATTACAATAATTAGAATATTTAATAGCAAAAATTTAATAAAAAGTAATTTAAATGAAGTAAATAAATAGATTTGTAGGTGTGCATATATGCGCGGTCTAGGACAAAAGGACGCGGCCGAAAGGACGCGACCGAAAGGACGCGAGCGTTAGGACGCAGACCCAAAAGGACGCAGACCTAAAAGGACGCAGACCCGAAAGGATGCAGACCCGAAAGGACGCGGGCCATAAGACCGCAGACCAAAAAGGACGCAGACCCAAAAGGACGCGGCCAAATAGACGCAGACCCAAAAGGACGCGGCCAAATGGACGCAGGCCCAAAAAAATGCAAAAAATAATTTTTATATTTTAAAATTAATTAAAAAAATGTTCATGCCATCTTGCGATGTATCTAAATACACCATTACAACCTTTATTACAATGGTTTGAGGATTCTTATTTAGGACGACCCAATCGCAGAGGTAATGGAAGAAATCGTCCTATTTTTCCTCCTGAAACGTGGTCTGTTTACACACGAGTATTAACAGATACTGATAGAACGAATAATCACGCTGAAGCAGCTCACAGACGATTACAAAGTGAGCTGTCGATGGATCGTCCTACAATATGGAAACTCATTTATTCCTTAAAACAAATTCAACGGGGTAGGGACGTATTTTTCGAACAACTAGCTGCAGGTGCTGAACCCCCAAGAAAGAAAAAAAAATATATTGATTCCGACAACCGCATCAAATGTATTGTCATGGATTATGAAAATCGCAGTGTGATTGAATATCTTCGTGGAATTTCCCATAATTACGTAATGTAAAAATATTTTTGTATAATTTATTTAGTTAATGTTAATAAATTATAAATTGAATTAAGTAAAGTTTTTAATGATTTTTAATCCTATCAGAATACTTCCTTCTTACGTTCCCACATTAGATTTATACACAGCACTAATAATCGGGGAATACGGTTCTGACTATAAACAGACCAATAGTAAGAGACGTGTCACCCAAGTACGGATCTGATAAAAGAACTAATACCGTTTCTGAACGACCCGGTATATAAAACCTCCGAAAATTATGTGTTAAGTTGGTAATGCAAAATGATATATCCTTATATATAAGGAAATGGTTTGGAAATATGAGATAATTAAGAAATAAAGAGCAAGAAGTAATTAAGAAGCGAGCTTACACACAGTATTAAAATAAAAATTAAAAAAAACTTTGAAAAAAGAAAAACTTTGTATCAATAAAATTTGTTATATTTTATAACCTGGTATAAAATATAAAAATAATTTCTATTATTAATTTCATAAAATTGCGTTTTTGGGCCTGCGTCTATTTGGCCGCGTCCTTTTGGGCCTGCGTCCTTACGGCCCACGTCCTTTTGGGTCTGCGTCCTTTTTGGTCTGCGGCCTTATGGCCCGCGTCCTTTCGGGTCTGCGTCCTTTCGGGTCTGCGTCCTTCTGGGTCTGCGTCCTTTTGGGTCTGCGTCCTAACGCTCGCGTCCTTTCGGTCGCGTCCTTTCGGCCGCGTCCATTTGTCCGGCTCCCATATATGCGTGTGTGTGATTTTCTAATTAACGTTAAATTAATTATAAATAATGGTAAATTTTTTGTCAATATTGTAATTATATTACATTATTATTCAGGTGCGCGCAATATAAAAATTACAAGGTTTTACATTTTTCATATTTTAATATTTCCTCATTGAAAGTGTATATTAACGTAAAATGCGGTAGTAATTTCATAATTATTTTATTTTTTTAGATGAAAATGAAAAAAAAGTCATCGACGATGTGCCCACCGTGCCCGCCACCTTCTTCATATGCTTCAGGAGCAGGTTATGGTGTTCCAGAGTTGCCTCAAAATCCTTTACCAGAATTTCCACCATTAAAAATAAAGAAATTAATACCTCGCAATAAATATCTAGAGCAGGGTGGAATTGAAAATAACTTTTCGTTTAATAATATGCCTGTAATGCCACCTCACGCGGTTCCCGTTCTTCCCGGAACTTTCGTATCGTTAGGCAGAAATAATACTTGTACTCCAAGAGCTGGTGGTAGCAGACGTTCCAATCAAAGAGTTAGTTTTAATAGTTGTACCCAAAATAAATAAATAAACAAATAAATTCTTTGTTTTTCTATATTGTCTACTCGGCTCTGTACACATATATTTTTAATTTACATCGAATACTATATTACAACATAATATTATCTCTACTTAAAGAGTAGGTTGAATAATTATCACAAAATTAATGTGCTATTAATTATATAAATAATACGTGAGTTTGTGCACATTTACTTAAAATTAAATTACATCGCAGGAAGTACGGGTGCAATACTTTTGATTGAGAGATCACAAAGCGCGTACTTGCCACTAATACTAAAATAACATAAAATATAATATATAATTTATAAATGATAAGTTTTTACAATGGTACCGATGAGGTGTTGGTGTGTTGCGATAGTACAAGAGCAACACCAGTCACTTAGCCGCTCTTGTTTTTCGCTAAACCAAATTTGCGGTTTAGTAAAGAGCCGGAACTTTCAATTTGTTTATTGCATTGGATAAATGCAAAACTTCCGTGTTTAGTTGTTGAACGAGAGCTTCCAATTTATCGGCAGAATCTAATACTTCTACACGGCCGGTGTGTGGGTTAAAACGAACTTCGAAAGGTCTGGACATATTGGAAACCCAGCGCCTGAACTTGTCCTTGGCATCTTCGAAACTTTCGGCTACATAGTAAACGGGTTGATATTCTTGATCTTGATATGGTTGAATTGCGGTAGATGCAGGTTCAAATGCTCGCAATTCTGGTTTTTCACTTAATGCATGAAGAAGTTCGCCATAAGAACTAAGTAATCCAGCACCATAAGCTTTGACGATCCCACCTTCTTTACACAAACCAAATTCTACGGTAAACCAATAAACCTAAATAATAGAAAAAGAACAAGTTGTATTATAAATTGTAAGTAAATAACTAGTTCGCATTGTGTTGCAATTTTTAAGTAAATCAATGTTAAATGCAATTACTACCAGTTAATATGCATGTCGTGTAAACCGTTTAACCATGACATATTAACTTCAATTCAAGAAAATTATAATCTAGTTCTAATACGTACCGTAGACAATTTTTCGATTTCAGAATCTGAAGCTCCGAGCGAAGCAAGGCCGATTTCCTGAGAGAATTGAGCAAAGCTAGGATCAGCAAGAAGCGGCATGTGTCCAAGTAATTCGTGAATGCAATCACTGTAAGAAACGAAAATCCAATAAAATCCTCTTAAATTGTCTGCACATTTATAAAATTTAATTTTTAAAATTACGCTATAAGGAGCTTTTAGTTTTTTTTATCAACGACAATTAAAATTAAAATTAAAAATTACAATTGCTACGGAGCTTTAAACTTTTTTTTTAATATTTCAAATACGAACGTCCGTAAAATGTTCATCTAGTTTAGTTGAAAATTAAATCTACATCGTGTCGGTAATTACTAAAAGCCAGCGCCATCAGCTAGTGTAATGGCTTTATGATTCAATTATTTGCAAGTTCTTTGATCGTTTTTAGTAGAACAATATTAAGTTAAAGATGATACTTACGGTTCGGGGGTGTGATATGGAGAGTTGACATGACGAACGTATTGAGTACTTTGAAAAATTCTGAATGCTAAAGATGCAAGAAAATCGCGAGCCGTTAGTAATCCAGCAGCAGGGCGAAGCGAAAAGCCAGTTTGGCGACGCAGGAACGATGACATTTCTTCAAGTTGAGGTATTTTGTTAGGTACAAAAATGCCTTCATCTTGCAACATCTTAAATACGCGACGGTATTCCAAGCAGGCGTGTTTGGGCATCAATTCCAATACGGTGTTAAATACTGATTGCCAAGTTTTATTTTCGGTTTCAGTGTAAGGGATATTTGGAATAGCATCGCCGCTGTAAAAATTTAATTGTTAGTTTGCTTTATTCAAATTTTGCAAAGGTGTACATACTATTTATAACGAAAAGCGATTTCGGCAATTTCTTTTCGACGAACTCTATATTCCTTATCGGCAAATCCAGGATGATTCATGTCTAATTCGGGTTCGTATTTGGTCATTAAGTGATTACAACTATCCAAGTCGCTAGCATGACGTGGAAACCATGGATTTTTAGCAGATAAATTGTCTTCTCCCAGAAGAGTTACGGTATCCAAAGTTGACGATTGGCGTAAATTTTTGATAAGTTGCAATAAATTTTGACGAGACATAACAATTTTGATTAAAGTATCCAATTGAGTGGCATCAGTTTGATTTGGGCGAGTTTCCAAATGACAAACGGATCCTTGGTATTTTTCGATACTTTTCAAAACGCGCGAGAGAGAGCTCATTCCTTCACGTAAGCGTAAAACTAAGGCGGCTCTTTGTTGTGCTTCAGGATTTTCGCTAACTGCATTGCTAAGCACAACTTCTTCTTCGGTAAGACCATAATCTGTAAAAATATTATCAAATTTATTTGAGAATTTAAACACAAGAATGTGATTTATTATGTGCTTAAGTGCCACATTTTTGCGGATTAGCTCGCAAATCTACTTCTTCAGAACAAATGAAGGGTGAAAATTGACTTTTCAACTTATAAAAGCCGGATGTAGTTGAGCTCTATGCGGCTTTTGGTACTTTATAGAATTGCACCACACTTTTTGCTTTGCTCTTAACGCAATTATAGCTTGTCTGTGTTCTGTATATGTGAAGGACTGCAGTAATTAAATAGCGTTGAAAGCATTGTGTAAAAAATTACAATGTACTTAAAATTTGATACGGAACAGGAAAATTTTAATACGACAATAAATAATATTACATACCTGAGTCGTCCGATTGCACTTGTGTTACTTTTTCGGGTTGTTTTTCGTCGGCATACAATTCTGGTTCGAGACAAGAATCTACAACGAGACAACATAATCATGCAAAACATCTATCATGCAGCATCAAAAAATTATAATGCAAAAAAATAATAAATAATGAATAAATTAATTTGAATAATAAGCTTTGCAGCCCAACAGAGAAAAGCGACTACAGACAAGTAGTCGTGGGTTTAAATTTCAAATCTAACGACCATGTTATTTGAATGCGAATTAAAAATATGAATTAATTTTGCTTACCGTTTGAACGGTGACGAGCCTCATCCAATACGCTTTGTTTGGTTTGCTTCACAACCAAAGTTTCAAATCGGGCATCATCCACAAGAGAACGGCGCCTTGCGGGATAACCGTTCTAAGAAAAAAGATATAAATTAAATCTATTGTCATTTACAGCCGGAACCGAGATTCTCTTCAGGAAATTGACATCCTAAAGCTTTATTCTCAAAGTTAAAATCGTACATTCAAAGTTCAAAGTGTTTCATGATTTTCTTTTGTATTTGACAAAAACTTTTTTTTAGTAATTTTTTTCATAAGTAATTATCCTGTAGGTTACAATGACTAAAACTTGTAGGCTTTGAAGAGTGAGATTTCAAGTATTAATATAGCAGAATTTTCTTAGAGCAAGGTTATTTATTGTTCACTCGTGATCGACAATAAGCGTTCACCGACCATGATACTAATAGCTTGCATTAATTTAAATGGCGATAATTAATATAATTTCGATATTCTTTATGCAAATTTAATTAATTGGGTTAAAATAAATCCTAGAGCGTTGATATATAAATGAGAGGTTATTTTTTACGAAAATAAAATTTTAATTTTTTTAACTAATTTTGAATGTGTTAATAAAATCGGTCAAAGTGCATACTCAGTTTACAGTTATTTACTATAATTCAAGATTTAATTGTATAATTATAATTTATTAGGAATTTATTAGCGTGAAGGTTAACGTGTTTTTGTATTTGCAACCAAGATTTACTTTAGTTTATTATTCACTTATGCAACTCAATTTCTGTATATCCATAGCTACTTAGTTTTATCGAGGACGATCCTTGCAATTTAATAAACTAATTTAATTATCACTTTCGACATCTTCATTATGTTGCATCAATTTCTTAATAATTGCACTCAAATTCAAGAAAACATTATATTTATCTTAAAATTATTAATTTAGGATATCAATAAAAATGTCGAAACCATGCGTTCGTTATTAGGAAATTAAATAATCTAAATGAATATATTTAGGAATTTTATTTAATTAATAATCAAGTTTTAATAAATTAAAACAAGATTTAACAAATGAAATAAATTAATTTTTTGTCTTAAATTAGTTGACTGGTGTATAATTAACTAAGCGTTAGTAAATAACCTGTAGCTTCTGAATTTTACCACTTGTTACGCTCTTTTTTGTGATTACCGACTCACGAAGAAGGTAAGCTACAAAATCATCAGACTTTGTTCAACTAACATTTCTTTGTTTTGATAAAATTACTTGTTGTCAAAAACGTGAGAATTTTTATTCGTTTAGGATGTTGACAGAAAGATTTGTATAATTAAAAGCAAAACTACAACACCGTTTTAAATTTAAAAAATAATTAAATAAAAAGGAAATACGAAACAATGAAACAAATATCAGGAAGTATTATGAAAGTGTAAATTCGACTCTTCACAATTAGTTAAAATATTTTAAATAATATAATAATGTAACTTACCTCAATGCTGTATGATTTCTTGATTGCGAACATTTCGCGGTTCTTTTGAGCAGCAGCAACAGCAGCCATGGTAATGTTGAAAAGGGTTGATTTCAAATTTGATGAATAAAAATAAGCCTAAAAGCACGAGTTTTTCACTTTCAAAGCGGTCACGTTGTTTTTTTAACTGTAATATCGACCACGATTTGATAACCGTCTGTCGATTTAAATTAATTACACACGCTAACTGCTAACGAAAAGAAGCAAACCAATGGATAATTCAACTCTTGGGGTTTCAATTTATGTAGTTGGACCCCTTCTCTATTAATCCCCACGCTGTGCGCCAGCCCTTTCATTGTTGCGAAAATTCTTCGTCACGCCTGCGTCACGGTCGGCCACTGGATGCTGGGATCCCCAAGGCTTCTGGAGATGTCTTAGCCACCTGTATGTGTCACCCACTGAACTCTTCCAAGAACGTCATGCACATTCAGAATACACATTCATAGGTTTACTTTTTCAGTGGTTTTCCATGAAGTTAATAACCTCACGTCGTTGTGGTTTACCAAGTTATTAGTACCTGGTTTTTTAACATTTACATTTAAATCTTTGTTGTTAATATTTGTAACTTTAATGCTGCACGAATTATAAATTTTACTAATTTTTTTCTTACGCCCGCAAAGTTAAAATTTTTTTTATAGAGAAATATGAAAATCAGCTAAGTAAGTTGTATAAATCAACCTCGTAAAGGTG
The DNA here is from genome assembly GCA_947369205.1 of Cantharis rufa. Taxonomy (NCBI): domain Eukaryota; kingdom Metazoa; phylum Arthropoda; class Insecta; order Coleoptera; family Cantharidae; genus Cantharis; species Cantharis rufa. The sequence continues at coordinate 38,628,587 of OX376303.1, forward strand.
ACACTGAGAATTTGTCATTGCTTTCCAGCATTATAAACAGAAGCTTTAGAAAGCTTATGCACTTTCTCCATATCTTAGCCACCTCTTGCTGGTGAACTATGATGATCTACGTCAAGAGATGGTTAAACTCTTGTAATACAAACGTGAGGTTCGACTAATAAATACAAATTTAAGCTCATTTTAAATCAGCAATCAGGTTGACATTAGTCTAGGCCAGTTGGTTTTTAACCTTTCTTAATACATGTCCTTCTTTTAATAAACATACTATAAAATCGTATTTTCAATAGTATTATTATAATGATCGTCTTATATTAAAATTAGTTCTCAAACTTTCGTAAGGGAATTTTTCGAAATCCAAAAACGTCAAAAATTTTAAGTTAGTTCAACTGGTGAATTTTAGCAGGAAGTTTATTTCCGTTGATCTTTTTAGTAAACAAATACAAATTCAGGTAGGTAACTTCTTACTAAAAGATTTTTATTTTGATTTAATTCAAATTTAAAATTAAAATTCCTATTTCGAAATTTATAATTTTTATATAAATAAATATGTAACGAAATAAGTAGTTGGCGTTACATTCAAGATCAAGTTCATCATCAGGTGAGTAAACTTCACACATATAATTTTTTTTCATGATAATACATAAGAAATAAAAAAAGTGCACGTTTTATTGTAAATCTCAAAATTTCCATTATGTTAAATAATAGAACAGGTAACTTTAAATTTGTAAAGTTCAAATTAACTGCTAACTTAGCACTAATTGCTCGTGGCTAATTAATTTGTGAAGGTCTTGAGCGGATTTTAATTATTAAAACGAAAATTATATTAGTAATTCCTAACTTTTCTTTTAATATTTTGCAGTGTAATATTGCGGTGTACATCTTTTAATATGTGAAATCTTTTTTTTACGTGGTTTTCACTATATTTTTGCACAACATCACGAAATAAATATGATCTGATATAGTATTTTTATAACGGAATTGGATAGAACCAAAAGATTCTATTGGTTGAATAAATTACCGATTTTATAAAGCAATTTTTTTAGCATAATTTGCATAAGACCAGTTTTTATATACTAGGGCCAGTTCTATATTTAAAATAGTTTTTAAGTGATAATGTTAATTTTATCTTTGAACCCAACATTATTTTTTCATTAAAGTTCACACTTGCTATATTAATTTAACCTTCAAAAAATGTAATTTTTGAAAATTGATTAAACTAGTAAACATAATAATTTATAAAAAAATTCTTAAAAATAGTGTCTTGTAATCTCAAACTTAGAAATTTGATTAATGCATGGTAAAACTCATAACTGTTCAAAATTCATAAAAAAGCTAATAACAAAATGGAAAGAGCTTTTTTTTATGAAAATTTACAAATCATAATTTTTAAATTTACAATTTTAATTAACAGCAAAACGCTAGTTTTTGCTGGGAAGTTTGTTCTACCTAGCGGGCATATGGAAAGGCCCACTTAATTGATATGCATGTTTTGTAGGTAAGTAGTTTACCACAATAAATTGGAGGTGTGTGATTCATTAATTTAATTTAATTAGTTAGTGTTTTTTATCATTTTTTTAAAATAGAACTGGACGAATAAAAAACCTGACGTCTACAAGTTTTGTAATAAATTAATTAATAGGTTTACTGAGAAAAGTGTTTTGCTCATTTTCATCAAACCAGTGGTGGTTTAGGTTTTCACACAAGTTTTCCGAGATTATTAATGTATTAACGTAAATGTATTAACCAATGCAATTAAAAATCAATGGAATAGTACAAAAACGTTTTCGTCTAGTCATCTTAGCAAATTTGTAAGTATATACATATATTACTAATTAAAATATATTATAATTCTCACAATTTTGAGAATCAACAAAATATTAGTAGGTTAAATTATACAGGAAAACGAGCAAAAGTATTTCCTATATATTAGACTTCATTATACACAATGATTTAGTAAAACCAAAGATACTAATACTTAGTATTAGTATCTTTGGTAAAACATATTAATCGAAAGTGTATTGTGAGATAACAATGATTATTTTATAGCATACGCATTACCATATTTTTGAAATAGATTTTATTTTTAATTCTTTCATATGCAGTTAGTGATACATAATAATAAGAGTTAGATAACATAAATGATAATAATGATCATATATACATTGCATTACATAATATATTATATAATATTATACATATAGTGCCAAAGCACAATTATTATTTAAGATAATGTACGAAATTAGGCACTGACCAGTTTCTATTAAATTTACATCTATCTTCATGAAAATAACTGAAAATTATTGAAATTCTAATAATTAATAATACATACAGTCGTGCTCAAATGTAGTCGGCCACCTATAGATTTTTAAGTTTTAGGAATTTGGAAGGCTTTTTAATAAAACTAATTACAAATATAAATTGAAAATATGTTTTTATTAATTATTTTTAATATTTGGTGGCACCACCTTTTGCCTTAAGGACGCTTTTAATGCGATTAGGCATTGTAGCTACTAATTTGTAGCACACATCAGGGGTAATTTTTGCCCATTCTTCAAATATTGCCTGCTTTAATGCCTCTTTTGTTGGAGTTTTATAACGGGCAACCCTCTTCTTCAATATCGCCCATAAATTTTCAATGGGGGACAGGTCAGGACTTTGTGGCGGCCAATCCAAAATGGGAATTTGATTTTCTGTAAACCATCGCTTTGTTTTTTTTGAAGAATGGCATGGTGCATTGTCTTGCTGAAAAATATATTTTGGGTTATCTTCCTCAAATAATTTTACTATTGTAGCCTCTAAATGGTCCTGTAAAGTCTCGATGTAGGTGTCCGAGTTCATCCTCCCTTCGCAAATTTTCACTTCGCCGACGCCCCTGGCCGACATTGAGCCCCATATCATGATACTGCCACCCCCAAATTTAACAGTGGGCACAACGCAAGCAGGGTCGAACTCTTCCCCCACCCTTCTCCTTACATAGGTGGATCCAGGCTGACGAAAAAGCTGGAAAGTAACATTCAAAATTAATATTAAATATTAATAATTAATAAAAATAACTAAAATAAGTGTTTAAGGTCCAATTATACAAAAATATTATGTAAAAACATTATAAAATACGTACCTCTATGTTGCTTTCGTCTGACTAAATTACCTTTGCCCAGTCGGCAACATTCCACTTTTTGTAATTTCTTGCAAATTGAAGCCGTTTTTTCATGTGCTGCTCAGTCAAAAGGGGCTTCTTTCGAGCTTTGCGACCGTGTAGCCCCTTTTCCTTCAACCGCCGTCTAACTGTTTGAGACGATATCTCGACCCCACATTGCGCCCTTAGATCACGTGTTAAATCTTTTGAAGTTTTCCTTCGATTTTTTAGTGACAATCTTTCCAAAATGCGATCTTGTCTGGGTGATGTCACACGTTTTCTTCCACTTTTTGGCCGATTTTCTACAGAACCAGTCTCAGCCACTCGCCTCAGGGTATCTTGAACCGTCGCACGCGAACACTTCAATTTTAAAGCAATTTTTCGTTGAGACATACCTGTCGAATCCAAAAAGACAATCTGACTCCGAAGAGCAACACTTAAATGCGGCCGTTTTGGCATGATGTTGTTGCTATCACTTCACAATATTAAACTAAAAGTTAAATTTGTAAAAATTTTACCCTTTAGATTAAATAACAATACCGTTATCGACAGGTACATGTAAACCGTAATATTAAAAATTTACATTATTTCAAAAATGTACCTTATTTTACCACCCTTTGGTGGAAATTTAAATTTTAATCTCATTAAAGGGTGTCAGGTATATGTATATGTAGCATTCCTTTATAAATTCGGAACGGCTTAATACTTATGACAAAATCTTAGGGTGGCCGACTACATTTGAGCACGACTGTATAATTCTCAAGTTAATTTAATAAAATAATTTAATAATATTTAATAAAAAAATTAGAAATAACGCTAGATTAGTTTTATATTATTAATTATATTTAGAATTATATTCTGAACAGTCGTTTACATATTTCGAGGTTTTTAAAAGCTCTAAAATTGTAAATAAGATTTTAGATTTTCAAGTTAACTCAAGATGTCATAAACTAATGCAATCAATAATGGTAACGGGTAATTTGTTGAAAATGTTTAGTATTTTAGTGTATAGTTTAAGTTATAAAGCTTTTCTGGACACAACCTGTATTTGATGATTAGTTGTTTTCTTCCTATTTTTTTTAAATTTGTATTAAAAAAATGCTTATTTAAGCAAGTACTTTTAAATCTAAACTTAAATGCATTATCAAAGGTATGTCTGATGATCGTCTAGTCGTCGGAACGAGGTTCACATTTCAATTACTTTATAATTTATTATAAACAATAATAAATTAATGTACACAAAAAATTACATATTTGTTTTAACACCAAATGGCGTCTAGAAGACACTTTTGAAAAATGTAAATTAAAGTATTCAATTGCAGATTCAAAATTTAGCAGGTTATTCACAAAGAGTACGTAATAAATAGTGAGATTGATATTCGGGTCGCTTGCAACGCGTTCATCTTTTAGATCGCTAGAATCGAATATAAAATAATACAAAAATAATGCATAAAGTTTAAAAAATAAGAAATGATTTCCCGAAAACTATTAATAGCGGATATTGGAAAATCCCCGAGTATTTTAATTCATATTATTAAAATAACTGCAAATAAAACTTTCCGTTGCGTATCGTAGTAGTAATAGTAACCACAATAATTTTTTCATTAATAATAAATTATAACCGTATAGATATAAAATTCGTAGAATTTAATCAAAGTGTATTTAAATACTATCTGTTAGCATTCATATTATACTATAAGTGGTATTTTTATACGCTTTTATATGCATATCGCTCCAATAGCTCATATTAAGAAATGTACATGAGGTTATTAAGAAGGACGACAAATCGGTAAACGTGAATCACTATTAATCAAGTGCGGTACAGCAAACAGCAAATTAAAAGGAAAATTATGTTTTATTTTTATCATTTCGGTTATCAATTAAAATTATTCACGATTTAACCTTTTAGCAGTTTTTACTGCTCTAAAATAGCTCACCTTACCTTTACCTACATTCGAAATCTTTAATAAATTTTTTTACAAACAAAACAAAAATTAAAACTAATACTTTCCTTGAAATATTAAATTAGAAAACCTTGAAATACCTTCTTTGCTAAACTTGTTTAACAAATTATTGGTTGCAATTTCAATTGATGAAGGTATTAATTATTATTTGTAATTTAAGATGATTTTCATTTCATTATTTAATGATGTTTATGAAAAAGTTGATTTGTGGATACCAAGTTTTCAACTTTTTATTTTAAATTATTAGTGACTAATTTGTCACAATTCTTTATTTTATAAGAGTTTAGTTGCCAAATTCCAATTTTATTTATGTTTTACGTATGTTTCAGGCTTCGGAAGTTCAAAAGAAAGTAATATTTAGTTATCTCTAAATTGGTCTGCATCATGGCCATTTCACCGAGTAACATAAAAATACAGCAATTTAATCCCACCTACTTTAAAGAATTCCTACATGTAGTACTAGACAAAAAAATCTACAAAGCCTAATAACTAATAAATAATTATGTTAGATTGATAGACTACTAATACCTACTTGAATATTTTCATCGTTTCAAGTTGAAAAAGTAATGCCATATAAAATAGTTGACTAAATATTACTTGGCAGTATTTCAGATAACAATAAAGATAACAAAATTTTTAGTTTTATAATTTTTTCTCAAGTCATTGATAAAATTTATTATTCTTCAAGTTATACACCAACAACTAGACGATTATATCAAAATGATTAATTTGCACCTTATAATAACATGTAGGTACCGGAAACCATTTCATATAGAGTTCATCCACATTTAACAATTTCTTTTGTTCCTTTCTAAAAGAAAATGAAAAGCCAAGAACTTTTTATTTTTAATTTTAAAATGTTTACTTTTTGGTTTTATTGTGAAGTTTAGAGCAATATTATGCTTTAATTCTTGCACATCTTGAATATCGCAAAGTTATGTATTTTCCAAGTTTAATTACAATACAACAATTTTTTTTTACGCAAAACAGGTAAAAATATAAACTGAATGAATTTCATGAATATAAAATTATTTAAATAATTCTTTAAGGTTTTAAGAACTAATATTATGTGTAATTTAAATACAATAATACAATATTAATAGTATATTGTGCAACGAGTGCGGTAATTTGTCAATTTCCCACGAGAGCGAAGTTGAGCGCACGAACGAAGTGAGTGCGCTTATTAGCTTTAGTGGGCAATTGACATCACCGCACGAATTGCAGATACTATTTCATTTTACTAATGTGGTTATAAGATGATAAAACATGTAAGTCAATGCCAACTGTTTTTGCGCGCGATCGATCTGAATTTTTGCATATGCCTTCTTACGGATAATTCACGGGAGGTGAGTACGAGGCGAGGGGGGAGAATTTTTTGCTCAGTTTTTTTATATCTAGCACCGGTCTCGAGTTATTGCTAATTCAAATAATATAGAAAAAGCATTCTTCGAAATTATACAATTTTTAAATGTCAGTGACTTTTCTAATATTACGAAAAAGAAAGAAAAATCTTCTATGGTGCAGTCGAACATAAAGCTGTGTATGTCATTTGCACATAAAAATGCTATTAAAATAATTTTAATAGCTCAAATCGAACTGTCACTTTGTTATTATTTAAAATAACGATTTGAGAGTGTTTCTTTTTTTCTTATGTTTTCACTTATTTTTAATTTATATAAAAATCCAAAGATGGCCTTAGCATCGATTCGCGTGCACTAAGGGAAATTTACGTGCACTAAGTAGAATTTACGGACGGTTACGGGTTGATGCTTAAGTGCATCGACTACTAAGCAGAGAACCCTGGTTCGAGCCTGAGTGAAGTAAGCACTTTATTCTAACCGTTCTCCCTCGGCGGGCAATGGCAAACCTCCGAGATAATCTGCCTTGAAAACCCTTCATAAAAATGAAGTGGTTAGCCAAAACCCACACTGGGTTGTAGTGCTATACTGTGTAAGTAGAATTACCGCACGCAAATTATTTATAAAAATTATGTAATAACAGTTGAATAGGCAAATGGCAACTTAACGAACAAAAAAGCGTGCACTAAAATACAACTTATACCGCATGTGTAAAAGAAAATATATAAGCATTACCGAGTTTACATTATAGAACTGTGTGATAATAAATAATAACTACTTGATTATATGTATTTACGAATAGCACATACAATAATTATAAAAAATTAATTTGTTTTGCATGTAAAATTCCTTTAATTAAAATCGGATTTTAAAGTTTAGGTATTAATGGGCATTGATGAAGAGTACTACTCGACTTGACATATTATGCCATATACCTATACGTGTCTGGCAGGTTAACAATCAATTATTGATTTTAATTTTAAGAAAAATTACATCCAAATTTTATTTAAAAAATCAATATAATTTAATTTGATATGTTTTAAATTTTTAATATTTATAAATTTTATTTATTTTAACCGAGTCCTTCGCTCATGTAAACTGTAATAATAATGTAATAAAAAATGGAATGTCATTATTATCATTTGTATAAAATGTTCTTAAAAATCTCTTCTTAAAAATTATTAGATTCTTAAAATGTATACCTCTTATCCTTCCAAAGAAAACTCGACTCAGGTTCAAACAAAGTTAATTATAAGATTTAAATCGCTAAATAGAATTAACGGTAAAATTTATACAAAAATTAATTGCTCCATTAAAAAAGTTGGAGAAACTCAAAATTTTCAGCAGTTTCAAAGAGGCTTATTCATTAAAAACAATTGATTTTTGACAATAGGTACGTAAAAATAAAAAGAGTATGCAAAATTTTTATCAGTAGATACCTTCGACTCAAAAAAATTTTTGTATAAAAAACTCAAAAAACTTACCCAAGTAACCGAAAGCTTTCTGTTGCTGAGATATTACAAATGCTTTTTAAAATTTGGCAAGATATACTTATAATTAAAATAAATTTTTCAGTTATAGGAAGAAAATCCTCTTCAACGATTAATTTGGTAATAAAATTATTAATACGACGATTGGTCCTAGGAAAAATGTCTTTCGCACCCTTTACAATCAGGCAAAACAATCGACTATTTAATGCACTTATAACGTATTAAATATATCAGTCAAAAATTAAATTTTGAATATTATCAAAAGCTTCAACCACAAAGTAGTAAAACCATGAAAAATCTGGATTTTGGAGTTATCCTAATTGTCTTGGCTTTCTGATACACTGGATCCTTTTGGAAAACTTGAACAATATTCACAACTAATCAAATTAAACGTTCAATTCTGAATGCAATCAGTTTAAGTCAGTCACAACATGACTGCAAATTTGAATTGCACTGAATAATACAAGGTGTGGCATAATTTTAACAAACAAGTATCTATTATTACCAATAAAAAAAATTGTTACACTCTTTAAAATTTAATTTTTGTACAATTCGAAAAAGTTGATTACCTTAATTCCATGTCTACTAATAGAACAATAAAAATATAATTATTGCCGAATGAATATTAATTAAAATTTAAAAAATTAATTTTAATATTGAATATATACATTCATAATATTATATCTATAATATAATTAATTTTCTATGCTGTGATTTTAACTTTTATTTAAAAACTTAATTACTTTTTATATGATTTCCGTTTCTTTTATTCCGATCAAGTATTGTAAGAGTTTGGTAGTAATACAATTATTGAAAAGTAATATTTACCTTGAAGTACTAAATTTTTAAGCATTTACTAATTGTAAAATAAATTTTTAATATTTTTAAGTTTGTATTGATTGTTTTTTCTTTTTTTTTTTTTTATAAAAGACAAAATACCTTTTTACAAAGAGGGAGTTTTGAAATATCCTATATTATATGTTTAATTAACAAAATCATTATACATAATTTGTTATAATAGTGTTAGCCAATGGATAGATAATACTTTTTATTAAAAGCTAATTAGTTTATTATTTTATTTTAATTTCAAGGTTGTTTTCAACACATTAAGCATTGAATTGAAAATCGGTAATTAAAATATTGATTCTGACACTTGATTTTAATAGAAACAATCTTTGGTAACGATTGTGGATATTAATAGAAATAGTATATATAAATATTTAGGATTTACTGTAATGTAATGATTGGTGAGGTATCTATCTATTATTTGGTATGAAAATAGCCCACTGTTAGTTAATGAATACAAATTTGAATAAAGTACCCACAGAAAATTTTAGACTTTGTTTATTAATATTATTATTTTACGATATCCTGATATAATACAATACTTTCTAACTGTTCAATTCACAAACAAGGATGTTAAGTAAATGCGGATAATCAGTACTAAATATATATTTAAGGCCAAACAATTAATTAATCGGTGTTTTAAATAGCACTTTACTTACATACTTTTTAAAATTTTTAACAAATTAAGTAATAATTTATAGATAATTGCAATACCCGATTAATAGATACGTATATATAATGAAATTCTTATTTTTACGTTTAAAATTAATTATGTACAATTAAATAAAAAATAATTATTACTAAATTTGTTTTTGTTGGCCAATTTTGTTTGATTTTCTTTCAGTGGGCGTTTGAATTTTATAAAAATTATAATATTTTGTCAATGACTTATAATTTTTAGATGGACTAGACACAGGGCTAGGTAGTATTTTAGGCAATTAATATTTCGAAGATGTTGCCAGCACCTTGTAAAATAAATACGGTCAGAAAAGTCAAATCCTAGGAGATCTCATCAAACTGAGATATAGGAATTTAACATTTGAATTGAAAACAACGAATCAATCTATTTTGTATAATATAGAATTGAATTGCATAATGCTTAATAGATACATAATGTCGTACTGGTATGTAAGTAGATTTTATCCGTTTTCTGATTATTGTATCTAATGTTATCAAAATTTAAAGATCTTTCTCTTTCAGAATCAAAATCAAAACATGTAAGAAAATAGATAGGTAAAGCTTTGAAATACATCAATATTATACCGAATCATAATACATATTCATCGCTTAATATAAATAATTCCTTGTACCTTTTCACACTATGTTTTATTAAAACAATTTATTATTCAATTATATTCGACAATTATTATGAAATACTAAACACTAATCGCAAGATAAGTATCCAAATTTTACAAATACATACTTTTACTGAAAAAAATCAAATAAAATTCTAAGAACTGTTTAAGAGCTTGAAGTGAAAATAAAGCTGGCAGCACTATGAATTTTTACAAATTAAAGTAAAAAAGTAGATTTACGAATAATTAATAATATACATAATATGTATAATTGTTCACAAGGTGCAATATTATTGTAATAAAAAAAATGATGGGGTCAGTTATTTAAAAAAATAATTGTTATAACTATCAATTTTTTAAAATCCAGCTGAAATTATTAAGCAAAATTGTTTTTATTAAAATATTTATTCGATTAAATATTTAAAATATTGAATACGTAAATTAGTACAGATTATTATTGTTTATTAAGATCTTAATTAATTGTAACGGTAGTATTATTTGTAGAAACTTTCCTCTAGGCTCCGTTAGCTGCGTGGATCTAACTAAAAAAAAACAAAAAAAAACAACTAATATTATGTGCAATTTTAATTAATTTCATTTAAAACAATTTGTTGTTTACGTTAAATTAATAGTATTATTGACAACAAAGCTTAATTATTGTTTTAATTAATAATTAAATTATTAATGTTGCAATGTTAGTAAACAACAATACTATAATATTTAACTAATTTTTCACATTTTAATTTCAGTCATGTCACTTCTGCAATTAAGTATATGCAATATTATTTTTAAGTCTTGTAATTTAATTTAAGATTTTTGCCGAAGATGGTTAAAAAAGCATAACCTAATATCCTGCATATTTTTAAATTAGTCCTGGCATAAACTATTTCTTGGACATTATATTTAAAATTCTTCATTGATTCTGATTTGTCTAGGTGTAGTTGTGGTTAAACGGTCTTGAGTAATAAATAAAATAAACTTGAAAGAATTACAATTTTAATTTACAAAAAACTATTTAAATTATGTCCAATAGTTTCAATGTCATAAATATAATTATGATTCATAAATGTTTCCATACGCTAAGAATTTGAACGTTTTGTGATATATTATTATGAAGTTCATAGAATAGTTCATAGAAGTGTGATAAAATTTCGTCAATGGCTACCTTAGTAGCTAGTATGTAAAAACCACAGATCTAGTAGATAAAAATTTCCAGAAAAAGCTTTCTATGTAATTAAGTAGGTAATTAGTGTGCTATTTCACAACTCATCGGTAGGTAATTCCCAATAAAACTTGGAATTTGTTACTGTGCACAGGATGATTTTCAATATCAAATTCTGATGAAATAGGAAGTTAGTGAGAGTTTTAATGACGAAATTTTTCTATTCTATTAAACACGGTCAAGTCGAACCTACGACAACATATTTTAAGTTGATATGGATCAGTAATAGCAATAGGTTAATATAATTTTTTTCTAATATAGAAAAAAATATCCATATATAAAATTAGGAAATTCATAATCACAATATTATGCATAATAAATATTAAACATTTAGATGGTGTAAGTTCCGAAATATTATTTTAGGTTATTAATTAATTGTGGTGTGCTACTAATTGTATTGACGCTCGAGTCTGATTTTCACATAACCTGACGTCAATATATTGCAAATTTTACCACCTTTAATGACTTTCTAAATTTATAAGTGTATTAGTTTAATCATCTCTAACAATAATTAAACAGTAATCAGTTCATGTTTCCAAAAATTGCTCCCCAAATGGGAATTTCTAATTTTTAACTAATTTGTCTACAATAATATATTCTATCGTCATAAAAATACAGGTTTTATTTTATATTTTCTAATAATGTGTTTTACTTGTAAAATTTTAGACTTCAAACGCGGCAAAGTATGAGCAGGACAAACATTCTACTGTCAATATTTTTAAGTCTACTGATTGTTTGAATGCCATCGATGCGATGCGGTGTTTATATCGGAACTCGTAGATAAAAAATATGAAATTTGATGTTTCTACAGCAATTCAATTTTCAACTGTAAGGTAATGCTATAATTCATTTTTTACTAGTAGTGACTTATACATATATATAACTTTTATAGTTTTTCAAGTTGAATGTGTAATATATCAAGTATATCTTAAGCATATAGCCTAATTAAATTTATTGTGTCGTGGTACAGTCTTTCAATCTCCGGTTATCCCTAACCAAAGGTTTATTACAAAGAAAACTATCTGTAGGAGTACGTAAACAAAACAGATTAAATTCGACTGATTTAGTAATGTAATATAATAATTCTTATTTAAACTTTACCTACCACAATTATTTTAACGTCATTTGTTTGCTTTCTTCTTCTATTTTAGGTGCCTATCCGTGCCAGATGAGTGCCAGATCTACTTAGGAATGCAATTAGTGAGATGCTTTCTCGTTGCCTTCTCTAAAGCCCAAAGATCGAACTTGGACTTTAGATCACAGCAGTGTTTTCCCACTTCGTAGCCTGTCGATTTAAGCTTTATACCACACTGCTTGTTGTTGTTGTTTGTTTTAAAGAATAATAATATTATAATATCTGTATGTTATGTCTAATATATTACGCATATTAATAATATATTAACTATATTTTGCTATATTGATGCTAATTTTAAGGAAAGTTATTGTTAATTTAAATTTTTTGTATGGCGTAAAATTTTACTGTAAATACTAATGTATCACTACAACCACGGTACACTCTTATGTTTTATTTAAGGAACTTAAAACAATGAACTAATAAATTATAAATATCTGGTTTAGTTTATTTTTAAAAATTAATTTTGACATTAGAGGATAATATACCTATATATATTTTTTTAGTTCAAGTACCATGATTCAGCATGATGTGTTTTATTATTAACCTTAATATTGTGCGTCTGGTTTTAGTAAACAAATGTTGTAACAACTAATAAATATCCTACCATCATGTTTGGAAATAATATGCATTAATTATTCTGGGTCAAGACTTTTGTACTTCCTCGGTCTACGTTTCATAAACATAAACACAACTACATAGGTACTTGACTCTCAACTCCAAGGCGTTGGTTGTTATACAAATACTATTATGTTAGTTAGTAGGATTTCGTAAAAATTGAATATTGTGTGATTTACAATATTCACGAACTAAAATTATAATTATTTTAGTCAAATAATTTTATAGATAAAACTGTATAAAATCAAATCTCGAACAATAATATTGAGGGTTGATGTTTAGTTGACCATTACATTATATTATGTTAATAGTCAAACTACCACCTAAGTTAATAATTATTGCTATCTTATGTATTGATCTCTTTATGCATATTGTTATTTTTTATTATATTTGCTATAATTAGGTAATTTATTGTCGGCATCAATCACCGAAAATTATGACAATTAACACTAATTTTTCGCGGAAATGAGTCGGGATAGGAAAAATTCAACATTCACACTAATTGAATTTAGACTACAAACTTAAAAATTTACTATTACAATAGCAAATAGCTACTCAGTTTGAGGTTTATTGTGTAGTTAGATAAAGGTAAATAATTAACAATGCTTTAAAAATTTGTATTTGCAAATAAATAATTACTAGTATGTGTTTTGTTTGTACACTAATTTTTTTTACTCCTTGCGTGCTACGAGTATTAACAGTTTTACGACTAATTACCAGCTTCCTAAAATGTTGTTTAATAACATTCATAATATGTTATTTTTTTTATTGTTTTAGTTGCACAATTTGAAAAATTTCACAATTTTTTTGATTAAAACAATCATGTTTTTGTAATTATAAATTACATACGTAGATACTTTAAACAATAAATTAAACAAAAAAAGACATTTTAAATTGCTAATATAATAAACGCTTTCTGTAATTTAACATAATTAATATAAAAATTTAATATAATAAATTAAAATAATAATTATACAGTTTTAGTTTTTCTAGCAATACTACGCGTCTAGATCTTAATGAACTTCCTAAAGAAACAAGAGTTTAAATTTATTTTTAGTTTTTTCCCGGAGTATTCGATAGATCTACTTTTGCATTTACCTATTATTCCAACTTATCCAAACTGGAGAGAATAACTAAAAACCCATTAATAAAAGAATGTCTCTGTGCTATCTCTTTTTACTAATTAATAAAATTATAATCAAAAACTACATTAAAAATGCATGTTTCGGTAACTTTTATTTTAGTTTATTTTAACTGGTTAATACTGAAACATGTATTTTTAATGTAGTTTTTGACTATAATTTTTCAATTGGTGAAAACAGACGACACAAAGATATTGTTTTATTAATATGAACACTCTTTACGAAACTGCACAAGCCAAGTTTACTAAAACCAATGACATAATCTTTATACATATTAAAATTTTATATTTCAAATGTTTATAAATATCTTAGTTTAATTTAATAACTTTTTAATATGCTATAATTCTTAAAAGTAATTTAAAATTTATCTATAAAATTAAAATTTTAAGTTGCGATTTTCACCTTTATTGTAATATTATTCAATATTGTAAAAGCTATCATTTATAATAAAATGCAGTTCCGTTTGACAACACGATAATGTGCCGCCTTAATAATAATTATTATTGAATTAAATTCTTATTTTAATATCTACATACTTAATAATATATACCTACCTACATTGTTAAAATAATAAAAATAATTAGACATTTTTGTTCTAAACATTTCATTTTTAATTATCATTACTCCTCGTATATTATAAAATAATAATTTATTGCTGTTTATGAAATCAATTTTAAAATAGCTTCCAATAATTGGGTCATAAACAGTGTACATGTACCTATTGCAGAATTAGAAATGTTTTCAAAAACTTAAGTAATATAATCAATTAATAACTAATGTTTATAAAACAATTAGAAATTTGAAAAAAACCCAAGGGTGAACACGGGGGGATGTGCAAGGTTTCAAAGAATGTACAGTGATGTACGTTAATGTACAGGGATTTACTAGAGATGTACGAGCATTTCCGACAATTGACGTAATACCGCAAATTACAAACAAATACAATGATGAAAATTTCCAATGAATAATTATTGTTTTTACATAAAAACTATTTAATTGTCAAATTTTAGCATCCAGTACTGTTGCAGACCACAGGATTGTATCTGTATTTTTAAAACTTTGAACATAATTTTACATTTTTAGATAAATTGAGATCAATTTCAAGATATTTACCAATATATTGATAAGTGAACATCCTAAAAAAGTAATACAGAAGTAGCAGGCGACTATCCTGAGGAAAAATTAATATTTTAACTTGATAAATATTTAGAATTTTTCTTGTTTTATTATTTCGACAGCTACTAGGTGGGGAAGTGTATAGCTTTTTGTAAAAATGCTTAAAAAATTATCATATGAATTAATTTTATGATTTGGTTTGAAGTTTTTGTATTTTGGCGATATAAATTTAATTCCTGAATAAATAGAAAATTTGATTATTTAATATCCTAAATTCGGACAAAGTTTGGATATTTTTGGAGAAGTAATTTTTGGATGCGATTATTTAATTGGAGAATTGGAAATTGATTTGTAGAAAATTTGGTAATTAAATTATTAATAATTAATTTGGATAAAAATTTCTGGTAATGAAAATTTAAAATTGAAGGTTCATAAATGAATTATATAAAAATATGGTCGAAGATATATTTTCGATTTTAGTTTCATTTAATTTTACACTGGAAATTAATTTAACATTAAAATTTGGAATTAAATATATATTTAAAATTAAGAAATTGATAATCATAATGCAAATATGTTAATTATTTTAAAATTTTTTAATGTAATGAAGTTTAACTCCGAGTAGATAATCACATAAAACATTAATAATGATTTGTATCTCCTGGTATGCATTGTTGGATGTTAGTCTGAAAGATTGAAAAAGTGCGTAATAGCAATTATCATACTACCGCGGTTGCTATTTTTTATATGCATATCTTCTGCATATTGAGTGCTTCCAGTCAAGTAATATATCGACATTTCTTAGGTCAATTTGCGTAACCCTCAAAATTTTGAAAATCCAGTTATGCATATTTTTGAGTTCCAGATATCGTAAGCCACCTTTTCCGTCTGGTGTAACCAGAAATTTTATATTTAATGCATTAAAAACATTGAAGTTCTAAACCATAACAATGCATAATTAAATAATTTATTTAGTTTTTTCTATTTCCAAAAAAAATCTAAAATGAGGCTTACGCCAATTGAGCTATGAAGTGTCGATATTATAGTTCAATACCAAATATATGTCGTTATTTAACATAAAATAACAACACATGACACTTGCGTTTGACATTTCTTCATAATTTTTTACATAGCGTGTTCATGATTGGTCGAGCAAGGACACTCACGTTAAAAATTTCTTTTATTTTTAATTCAATAGTAATTATAGATATAATATTTAACAATTTTGAACATAATTACGTAACTTTTGATTAATTATTGTCTGTCTTAATTATTAAATTACTTATTCTAAATAAGATAATATCTAAAAATTATTCTAAAATTTAGTGAAAATTAAACGCAGTCATGTAAACTTTTTAACCTGACTGTATCGCTAGTAGTACCTTGAAAAAATGAAATCTTAAATTTATTTATTTTAGTGTAGGCTTGAGAACTTTCTTGAACAATAAACTTTTATAAATTTGTAGATCTCATTCCAATACATGTCATAAGCATTGACAATGTCACATTGAAACAGCTGTATCAAAATTTTAAATACCATGTGACTACAATTTACTCCAGCAGAAGATGCAGTATTATAAACACACCTTGACCAATCATTTATCACAAAAATCACTAATATAATTCTATTTTGCATATAAAAGGTGATTCAAAAATTTCAATCAAAATCAAGCTAACTGCTTATTAATGGCTCGTGTAGATTGTATATCACTTATCTGCGCCTCGTGATATGCGATCTATCTCGCGATTAATAAGGAATTTTAAACTCTAGTTAAATAATATACTATTAGTTCCCTGTAATATACTGAATCCCTATTTTTATCGATTCATTTGCAATGTTTAGGAATGAAGTTTTATCAAATCAAAAGCATCTAATAGTTTACTTGCATTAATGCAGTTCATGTCTGTTTTTTTTTATTTAAAAACATGCGATGCTAAAATATTAGTATTTATTTTCTATCTATAGTAGGTACTACATTAATATTTTTCTATTATACTAAACATGCGAAAATATTTGGATTTAACTGTTTTTAAAATTTTGTTGAAAATTAAAATCAGATGACTGAAAAGCTAGTGTCATTTTATTGAATTTCTAAACAGAGCATATTTAGAACAGTGTAGAACAGAACAAATATAAGAGTTGATATTTTTTTCAATATCATCCTTTTTATAAAAATTAATTTAAATGTTACCATAAACACTTCATAACAAACATTATTAAGTTTTTCTGATCAGTGTAAAGTAGATCGTGGGGAAATAGAGAAAGGTTTAACCAAATATACGTAGTTTACTATAACTCCTAAAAGATAAATTCCACAAAAATTCGAAAATTCCCCTAAAGGAAAACATAAAACAGCTTTAAAATAACCTGTATAGTAATACGCGTTGCTAAATTATTGTACATCAATATAAATTGATTATTATGTTGTAATTATATAATTACATTGCAATTTCATTAAAGATTTTAATCTCCAAGTTATATTCAACAGAAAACATTATAATAATAACTTTATTTAAATTGAAAGTCAATTACTTAAAAACAAATTATTTGATACTCCAATCGCTTTTATCTTTTTTAAACTGGTTTGCAAAAACAAATATTTAATTTCTTGTATGTACAGGTAAATTAGCATGAAAACGAGTAATAATTCAAACTTTTCATCAAGTTGTTTGAAAAAATAGCGGGATATAAGACAGTTTTGAGGATTTCTTTTGTTCATATTGATGTTTTATATAACTAACCGCTGTTTTATAAAGAATAATGAACGTTTATGATTGGTGTTTTATTACGCATGTCTTATAAAAGGTTTGTAAACCTGTTGTAAATTTCAAATTTTTTTTGAATAGCACTGTAACTGCTGTTACAGTACACTAGTAACAATACAGTACAATACGGTATTGTACTGTACAGTAATATTACAATAGTAATATTGATCTAAGAATTACAATTAATATTGAAATTACATTTTATTGTTGTGACTATAGCATGCTTATGTACAGGAATACCTATGATCCAATAGAAAGGCTAAAATGTCAAATTTAGAACCAATCCCATGTCAATTAAATAACAAGTGCTACTGTACGCTTATTGTTTTGCACTTATCGATTTCGTACTATTAAACACACAGCCAAATCCAAAATATTAATTTTTGATATTAATAAATTAATAAAAATTAATTCTTTAGATTTTTCTCTTTACTTTTGCAATAGGCTGAAAAAGAGTTTTACTTGCATAGCAAGTTCCCATTGATAATACTCATTAAAAAGTAACTCTAACTTGTTACTTAGAAAAATTTGCACTCCTGCATACGCAGTCGTGTCATGCATCTGTAGCGGGGCGGTAGCATCGCCATAGAGCAAATGTTTATTGGTGTGGATCGAAATATCGATGAGCGCACATACCGGCAGGAATGATTCCTTGGCAACTATTAGTCGTCAAGGATCTTGTTATTTTTAGAACACATGAGTCCTAACATATAATAATTGAACATGACCACACATATTTAAATTTGGTGCTCAAATAATATTCTTATATCAACATAAACATATATGTAACCAACATCAATATTATACAAATAAATTATTGCAAGCAATACCACAAGAGCTTTGATTTATCTGGATAATTTTTAATTTCAACGAATACGTGATTAGCAATTTAGCGAGAGAAAACTGGGTCGACTAAAATCACGAGAGCGATCGAGCGTTAGCTACGCTCACTTTTTAATATGGCTGTGCGCCCAGTAACGGATCATATTTCGAGAAGAGGTGAGTATACTCTTTTAACGGAAAACATAAAATTATCTATTATATCAAATATAAAAAAATATTGTTTAAATTACAAATCGTTTCAGATAAGACGAATTAAAACAATGTCATCAGAGCAACCCTCTATGGCGAAATGTATTAAGTGATTGAATCATAAGTTGTATTCTTTTCGCCTATTTTAAGTGAGATTGTACTGAAATACTCAGGGTACTCAGTTAAATGGGTATTCTTTTTACCGTTTCAACAGATGTGCTGTGCCGTGCCGAACTGAGTTTTAACTGAGTAAATCACCTCTCTCCCTAACCTAACTGATCTTGCTTTTTCGAGGTGTTACAACTGAGTACGAACTGAGCTAACTTGGGAAATAGCCCGGATTGGTTGGTTTAAAAAGGTTAACGCCTCATTTGTTTTTGTGGAGGTTATGGTTATAGTAAACGTGTCACGTTTATGTTATGTTGAGTTGGTAATGTACTTTTGTTGTTCTTTTCACCTTATTTTTTTCTCACTTTGACTCAGTTAATACCTGTTCGGCTCAGCTCACTTCGACTCAGTTGTGTAAAGGTACGTTTAGATCTGGAACTTTTGCACGAATTTTATGTCGGACAGTAAATATTAACAAAGCTTAGCAGTAAATGTCCGACATAAAATTCGTGGAATAAGTGTCAGATCTAAACATACCTTAACTGAGATGGAAATAAAATAGGTGAAAAGAATACAGCTATAATTAAATTGTTTGAAGATCGCCAGCTCAAATCCCACGTCGGTCAAATTTTTATAATAGCATTTTTTTATAATATAAATGAGTTGACATGCAGAAGTAACAGAATGGACCATTAATAAAAGCACATTACCAGTCGATTTTACATTATTAGTCGATTTGTGAGCCGACTAGAAATGCTTTGTTTTGGCTGCCGAGCTGACACTCGGAAAGCATCGCTTTCTTCATGTTTTGCGATAAAATTGATTAATTTTAATAACTAGGTACCTTTTTTAAAAATTATTTTAAGTCTAAATGCCACTTCGAATATGAATCTTTAGACCGTAATTTAATTGACGATAGTCAACTCGTCCGCTTAAGAGAAGAAGTCCTAATCCTTAAATACCAAAAACCTAAAATGTTATTTTTAACCAAATAAATACAAATTTTGATTTTGTTAACCAATAAAAATTTATTAAATGTTACAATAATTGAAGTTGACAGTTGAAAATTAAACTTAAACATTACCAACTGAAATTGAAACTAGTTGACTGATTTAAATCATGTCGGCTTACTTTTATATATTTTTATAAAATATTGCTCGATATATTAAAATTTAAAATAAAATTGAGGACGGCTACGGTCGACTGCTAAGCAGAGTACCCTGGTTCAAGCCCGAGTGAAGCAAGAACTTGATTTGATTCTAATCGTCTTCCTTCGGCGGCAATGGCAAACCACCGAAGTAATCTGCGGTTTAAAGTGCTTCATATAATTGAAGTGGTTAGCCAAAACCCACCATGAGTTGTGTGGAACTAGTGTGAAATATTAAAATTTATACATTAATTTTTAGATTTTGATTGTTTGAAGAATGAGAAGAATGAGTAATACAGGATTAAACAACATATACGATTTCCATCAAGTTCATAAAAATAAAACAATAACAAAAATTTAAAACAAGATTATTTTACTATACTACTATTATTATAAATACCTACTAGTGATACTACATATATACCTACATAGTATCTCAATGATGTATTAATGTAATAATACTACTAAAATTAAAATCTGCAAAAAAATTGATTATAATAATTATTATTAAATTGCAAATAAATCCTTACAATTATTCAAGACAAACAAGTTTTTCCAGAACAAGAAATTAGATTGATTAAAAACTGCAATCTGAGATGTACAAGTGCCACATCATTTTTATCCCGTTTGAAATACTAATTTCCCGCGACAAATTTTGATACTTATTTATTAATTAACGACGTTTAGTAGAGTTTAGTTATATTGGTCTTTTTCGTATATTTAAGTTACGGTATCTCAAAATCCTGACGTGCTGAAACCATTTTGACGACAGGTTTATTTTCAGCATCTCAAAAACCTGTGGGATCACTTAATCCGATTATTGGTTATGATAAAGCATTAATTGTTGTAGACCTGTGTTATTATTATTATTTAAATTACTAAATTTGTTTTCAAACATGTACGTTTCTTCAATTTTTTGAATAAATCCTGTACGAATCAGCAAGATCAATTCAACAAATTTTAAGCTCTATTCGATCGTGAACATCTGACATTTTTCTTACTTTAAAGAAAAACCTTAATTCTCTATTTAATTATAAAAAATTGTGTATCGTGAAAAAATAATGTCTCACTGCAAAAATTAATAATATTATGTTTGTTAAATAAAACACAAACCTAAAATAATCTAAAATACATGAAACAATAAAATAACGTCTATGTCATTTTAACTTAATCTGATCTTTTTTGTAATGGCCTGTTTCCACGGTCAATATTTTTATGATTTTTTTTTAATCAAAAATTTGATCAATCAAGTTTATAATATCAAAACTATTATCAAAATGTTGATAAAAGTATACTTTTATAATTTATACTTGAATATTTATACTTGAATATCAGATTCAGATTCAGAAAATATCAGATTCATAGATCATAGGGTTTCAATAAAATTTAAGACAGGACTGCTTAAAGGCCAATCCATAACTTTCATAACATCATGATTTTAATAATTATTAATCTAATTTTGGGTTGTTTTAGCCATATGACTTGAACACCGTCTTGCTAGAAAATAAGTTGATCCGCTGGGTACAATTTTTCAATACTGGAGAGCCAGTTATTCTCCAGTATGTTTTGATACTTGAGTGCGTTAATAGTTCTATTTATGAACTGCATACTTCTTACTTCCTTAGCGGACATGCAGCCCCAATTAATTATTCTTGAAACAAACTTAACCTTGTGGTTTAAACCTAATTTAAAATTGTAATGATTGTACCTTATAAAAACCGAGACCACTCTTATGAATCCAGTTTCTGTAAATTTCCCTAGAAAGTATTAATTTTGTATTCTCGTTCCACTCCAATGTTATTTCCCTTACAGTGCTTCTCTTGTTTTTCTTTCAGAATTTTACTAACTCCCTTCTTTGCCTATTAGTAACTAAGCAAGAACGCCTTGAGCTTTTGCCTTTAACTTAGCTATTAGGCTATTACCGTTTTTACTAAATTATTTTATTATGGAGGAAACTGTTGGATTTGATAATTGAAAATTTCTGGCAACTTCTCTAATTTTTTACCCTGACTAAACATGATGATTATTAAATCTTTCACTTTTTTTAGAGTTGTTACCCCTCACATTATTTTGAAGCAAATTTGGTAAATTTAAAGTCAGATATAGCGAATGGTATATCGATTATTTAAAATTGACATCAGCTTCAACTGCGGTTTTATTTATTGATCATAACGGTACCTAACTAAATATAATCTGAACTAGATATAATTTTGACTAAACATTAAGTTGTCAGATTTAGTAAAATAAAATAATGTTTTTTCAACAAAATTTGGTTTTTTTTATTATTGTTTTTTTTGATAAAGTAACCTGAATAACTATTCTAAAATCTTTTCTAATAAAAATACATTATTATATTATAGTTTGCTATATTAAAAAATTATTTAGCCACAAATTTTGAAGTGGCCAAACATAATATGGTTGTTAGGCCCATACATTGTGCATGCGCACTATCATTTTATACGGTTACATGATAAATGATTCCTTAGCTACATAGTCTTTAGCTGCAAATAATCTTAGGCCAAAGGATAATTATCTTGCACATTATGTAATGTCATAAACATTATTGATTTTAGAGTTCATTTGATAAGAGAATCATTACTTTTTGTCATTGAGGTTACTTAAGTCGGAATTATTTTTTATTAGAATAATTTGCACCGGAATCATTTGGTTGGGAATCATTTTCTGTAGGGATAATTTGTCGCCGGGAATCATTGACATTGCGATCATTTGTTAGGGGATCATTCGTCGCCACTCGCCACACCATTTTATATAAGGTAATTCAAAGAAATAATTATGTGAAAATATAATTACAAATATAATTTGTGTTTTTTTATTTGTTTTCTATAATTTGTAATTTGTTTTTTGTATTGTCATTATTTCTTAATTTATTGTGAAAAATAGTCTATCCGTAAATATATAAAATATTGCTATGTAATACCTATTATTCAGTCCAAATAATTAATTTTTAAAGTTTCCAACCTTTACACACGGTGTGGGTTTTTTTGAAATAGTCAGGTTTTTTAGATTATTGGTTGAAAATTTAATACCAATTAAAATACCCAAAAAATATACCAAGGTTGGAAACCTGCTTAACAAAAATCTTTTTTTGTGTCGGATTAAATTTTTGGAAATAATAATTTGTTGGCCTACATTTTTACTTAAATCAATTGGTAATAGCCAAGTTAAAATTTGATGTTAGTATCCAGGTGGTGGTTGATTATAAATTCTATCGTGATCCATTTAATAACCTTAAATATTAGAAATTTCCAACAAAGCAATTGAATATCAACCACTATTCTACTTCTTCCGTATATTATTCTACATCTCTTCCCATTAATTTGTCAATTAACATCTAGCTACTACTTCCGCTTAAAATTTGATTTCAGTTACTACCAAACTATTTTCAAAACTACCAAATTACTATTTATTTTCAATTAAACACCTTTTTTATCGAAAACACCTTTTAATTTCCTCAAAAATACAAAATTCTAGAATTAAAATTCAAGATAAGCAAAATTAAACATCCTGGCAAGGTTATCTCCTCTGTTTCTCGCCAGTTGTCACCACCTTCATCAACTAGCGGGAAAATATAATAATTTACAAAAATAATAAAATAAAAATATTATTAACAAAAATTAAAATTAGTAAAGATCCTCGTCGTACGCAAAAATTCCACAGCAATTTACTTTATTATGATAATATTATTATATTATAAGGTATAATATAGTAGTTTTCATTATTAAATAATTTGGGTTGTATTATATATTTTTTACTTTAATTTTTATTTTAATTTACTAATGTTGGAGTATTTGATTATATCCGGCAGCGTGTTAATCCCGAAATTTTATATATTATTTTATTATAATAAATAACATATAATTATAAGTCTATTAAACCAAAACATGTTGCATTGCTTGTAATATTTTGTTTAATGTTATTGCGTTTCAACCACGAATTTCCATTAGATAATAAATTCTAGGATGGCTACTTATATTATAATGATAATGATACAAATAAATTGTTATGACACTTATTTGATGAAATCACGTTTCAAAAATGTATACGCCAACTAATGTAATTCGATAATAATTATTGCTTTTTATCTAGATTTTATATTACTATATTACTAGTATTTCATTAGATTAATTTAAAATGAAATGCTGCACCGTTTTTAAACAAAACTTCATTCGAAAGTTCTTAGCGGAAATTTCAGATCAGAAAAAGCTTTGATGTATTATTGTTACTTAATAGTACATATATACAATATTATATTTTATATAAATTGTATTATTATTGCTGTAGATTACAATTTAAGTATACCCTAATTGTTAAGACAAATTATTAAGGAAGTATTACGTCTACCTATCTCTGAATTTTATGCAACACAGATTAAGATTATATAATTAATGATAGAGTAAATTGGTAGAAATGGAGTGGTTAATCCAAATTGATTAATAATTAAATGAATCATTGTAAAAAGAATAATCTTTTCCATATTATACTACTAAAACATCTATCAATTAATTTCATTGCCAAAGTCAACTTAGCAATTATTTTAGCCAATTACAAAACAATCCCAACAAGGTTGACTTTTTTCTTTAAACTAAAGTATTTATTTTAATATTTTGTAATCAATTATGTTACCTTTTTAGAAGCTAGTAAAACATCAAATTTGTCAGTTTAGGTTTATACGTGTTTGGTGCAAATAAATTCACAATCAGTTTGATTATGAAATTTTCATTAACAAAAACTCTTTTAGAAAACTATAGCCACATAATCACATAATCACGACTACTGCAAATATCAAGATTGTTTAAGAAAGAAAAAGTGTATCACTTTCTGAATAAATAGTTGTTTGCCCCTGTCTTATATTTATAATTTCAAAGTTAGCTTGCTTTTCAATTTTATTTTATTGTTTAATGAAGTTACAGCTAGTTTTAACAATTCAAGTTTTATTATTAAAAAATTATATTTAAGTACAATATAATAATAACATTTATAGTTAATGTATTAAAGCACTAGTGTTTATTAAGGGCAGGTTCTCGCCGAAAAGATAGATATAATATTTCAACACAATAGAAAAGGACCAAAGTATGTTACCATTTCATAATTAAAAAAAAAGTATTAGATATTCAGGAATAACTAAAGCAAAAATTTAAAGATACATTTTTCACATAAAATAAAGTTAAATTAACAATTGAACATAAAAATTTGGTTTTTATAACATACAAAAGTCTGCATTTTAAATTTTTTCAATTTATATTGGTTTAAATTTACAAAAATTAGTTTTATTTAAAAAAATTATATTTCTACTTTATTTATTCCTGAAAGTCCAATACTTTTTGTTAAAATCATGAAATTGTAAAATATTTCGGTCCCTCTCTATTGCATTAAAACATTTTATCTATCTTTCTCGATGGTATCCTGCTTTAATTTGTACGCAATTTTGTAGAACAAAAGCCCTTACAAAACACAGACACTTCAAACATGTCTCTGCGCAAAAATTGTCAACAGTAATATAACAAGACCTCATTTTTAGATCGATAAGTTGTATTGTAAATACGAAGGCATCGTTGCATAGCAATGCACGAAAAACTTGTTTTGAGTGCAATTGCTTAATGTAACGATGCCTGAGTAAAATTTACAAGCAACTTATCGATCTAAAAATAATGAGGTCGAGTTATATTTATTGAGATAATTACGTGAATACTTATTTGATATTGACAAACGTCAAAATTATGTAAACAAAGAGGCGTGGCATCAAACCGGATGAGGCACTCTTTCCGCAAAAAGAGACACAATTGCCAGCGTAAGTGTTTGTTTACCTTTCGTAAGTGTAATTATCATATGAAATATCCCAAGTGCATTCAAGAGGAGGGAAAATTGCCCGAAAGCGGCCGGTTCCAAGTCAAAATGATAACAAATAATCGGCTGATAACATTATCCGTGATCACATTAAGCGGATTCTACTGTACTTGTTTTAATCCACGAAGTAACGGATGGAACAAATCAAACTTCTTGAATTTATGAAATTTGTTCACAAGACCGATCATTCTAAAAATAGGACTATTTAGGCCATAGTTAGTCATATACTGACAATGTTGCATAGAAGTTCTTGCGTCTGATATCATGTAGGTCAGGGGTCGGAAACCTTTTTTGGCTGTGCACACCACAATGTGAATATTAAAGGGACGTTTGGGTCAGTGATATTTTTATTTTAAAACAGTCTTTTAGTGAATATTCTCAAAATATTCGTTTCATGTTTATGTTTTATAATTTATTTTTATATATTAAATTATTATACTTTTTTTCGGAACTAAAGTGGGTCACTTAAAATTAGTAAATGAGTCACTCGGTGACCCGCGGGTCATAAGGTTTCCGACCCCTGATGTAGGTGTACGAATGGCTGGGAGCTATTTGGCATGCGTTGACAGTCAATATCTCCATTGACTGAACCAAATTTTTTCTTAATTTTAAAAATAAAATTGTGCAAACTTTTTCAAATATTGCATTAAGAATAAATATTGTAATCATAAAGCGTCGTTCTTATCCAATTAACGCTACGTAAATTAACCGAAAATAACAAAAAAAATATTACATTTCTTCTTTAAAATATTATTTTCGTCGATGTATTTGACTTGAAATAAAGTTTTACTTATTTTATTAACTAATTACCGTCAAATACATCGACGAAAACAAGATTTAAGGGGTTATACACTTGCAGCGGGCGAAGTGATTTCCTTCATTTTTTTTTCGACAGGATAATAAATTTTTTTTGTAAAATTGTAAACAACATTGATTAGTACATGTTTTCATGTACTTGTAAAATTTTTTTCAATGAAAAATATTTAAAAATGGTGGAACTACAGCTATATATTCCTGGAGCGCCTTTTTTTGAGCATCAGTTGCGGTGGCCATCATAACTCAGAAACGGTTCATCTGAAATCGGAATGTGAAAAGATTTTATTAGTATATTGCATTGGCTTGGGCCTGAAGGAAGGATTTAAAAAAATTTGGATTTTAAAAAAAATGCCAACAATTTTAACAAAAAATTCATTTTTTGAGGTGCTAAATTTTCGGTTTTTTTGCAATAAAAAAAATTTTTTTAGCAAAATAAAAATCCTTTGTTCAGGCCCTAGCTTATATCATAATAAATAAATGGTACAGATTTGGTACGGATCGGATTAATAGTTTTATAGCAATCGTGGCCACCGCAAAGCTGATTTTCAAAAAACAAGATTCTGAGATAATCGCGTTTAAAGACAAACAAAAGACGCTTGTTTAAAGTCAAGCGGCTCTGCTTGAAATACCTATAACTTCGAATCTAATGCTCCGATCTTTATGAAATTTGGTGATAATGTTCTGGAGACATTGTACCTTAAGAATATCCAATATAAAATTTTTGGATTTTTCCGATCATCCCAACTGTATAAAACCCCTTTAAAAAAAGAAATTTCATATTTTTTTGGTTATTTGCGATTAATTTACGTAGCGTTAATTGGATATGAGAACGACGTTTATAATTATTATAAATTTGCAATACAAGTAAAATTAAAATATTGACACTTGAAAAGTGCATCTAATTAATTGTATATATCGTGTAGTTTATGGAGTAGCTAAAAGCCAGATGCTAACAAAAGTAAATTAATTCTCAGGAAAGAAAAAGTTACTTCGTAGAATTTGGGTTTTAACTATATAAATGTGGACTTTTTGTGTTGCAATAGAAGTTTAATAGAAAAATCCGTGATTGAATGTTATGCCGACTACATAAATACGGCAGTTTTAATTTATTTCATCATGTTTTACTGAATTATATTATTATTTTGATAATTTAATTAAATTCCCTAGTACGTCATCTTGGCTTCAGCCAAGTTTGATCGCCAACGCTCATTGAAGGTATGGCACGTTTAAGAAGAAGAATTTAATACTTTTATGATGATAAAAATTAATATCAATCTCAATAGAAAAAAAATATTGTCACTTCTGCCGCATACTTCCCATCATCAACACACTAATTTTTATACGGAAATACTATGACATTATTTGTTGTTGTATTATTAAATTATTCATTTATATGAATATTTAATAAATAATTATTAAATTATTGATAAAACAGATTTTACCACTTTTATAAGTAAATAATACAAATGACTTTACTTTATATTATAGTCATTGAATGTCAAATGAAGTTGTCCAGGACTTTTCTGACTAGCAAAGCAATAAATTAAAACCATCATAGATTCGAATTTGAACATAAGAAAAAAAATTTTTTTCAGTATGTACAGTGCCACCATGCTAAGAAAAACCCCGGAAAATATGTCAATTAATTTGATAAAAATTTGAATGAACCAATGAACATCGAGTTATTTCTCAAGTACATTTTGTTGTAAAAGTTACAAAATAATTGTGTGTCAATTGTCATTGTGCTGGTTTTTTTGTCTTGTTCGTTTTCGTGTTATTCATATTTGAGCTTTATTATTGTCTACCGAAAAGTGTTCTTTTTAGAACAAATCTTCATAGCTATATTAAATAAATCAATTTAATTCAACATTATTTGGTAAGTACTTTTTTAGGTTAGAATTTTCTTTTGAATGTACAAATTTAAATACACCAGCGCCAGCCACGCCCCTTCAGAGTCTTTCTAATGCCCGTACTTATGCCCGTACTTATAGTCACGGTTCAATCCGAGACTCAAAATGATCCTAGAATTTACCAATGAGATTACTGGAATTTAGACCGTATCATAGCAACAGCTGTTATTTCCAGAATTGATCTCGATTCTCGGTTCAATCGATGACTATAAGTACGGGCATTAGTGTGGTCGAACTGTATCTACCATATTTTTTTTTATTCATTTATATTATTTACGTGTAAAAGTGATCAAATCTGTGCAATATTTATTTAGAACGATTGAAAATTTATGTGCTATTAAAAACCATAAAACAATAATTGTGTTATTGTTGTCAAACTTGCGAAATGAATGTCACGTCAAGCCAATTTTCACAAAATAATAGATAAATTAAGATTTCAATTAATATTTTCTGTAATTTTCTTGCTTTTACATTTGGCTCAATTGTTTCATCACCAATGCTTGTATTTTAAAAGCTCTATTAGCATACACAAAATTTTATCACAATCGGTTAAACATTTCCGGAGATACGAGATGACATTTTCATTTTTTATCTTATTTTATTGTGGTAGCCCTGGCAAAGATTTCTTTGTCAAAACCGTATTTTTACTACTAGAGCTCATCAGACATAGGTACATCCAAAAAAGTTTGACTGCTATCCACGCAGAAATGCCAAAGAAAATCGAAGGGCAAGGACGTTTTTCAAAATTTCGCAAAAACAGTAATCTTTTTTTTTCATGTAGAATTTTTAATTTTTATCAAATGGTTCTATATGCTGTCAAATCCTGTGTGGGCAATATTCCTACATACAAAATTTGGTTGAGATCCCTTCAGTACTTCATGAGTTATTCACACTTGAAGTTTCAACTTTGGCAGCTTGTAATTTTTGACAGATGACAGATAGAAAGTTAATTTCACCTATTCTGGATAAATCTTTTCAAAGTCTTTAAAATAACCTACCACAAGACAAAATCGTTTTTGAAAATCTTGTGTTATTTTCTTGTAGTGTCACTGATTGACAGATCACGACGAAATTTTTATTTTCACCTTTCTACCTTAAACCCTACTACTATACCAAATTTGTCCGTGATTGGTTGAAATAGGTTCAGGAATAAAGCGAAAAACAAAATTTGACGACCGACAGACCGATAAACCGACACAAAATTTTTTTTTATTATTTGCAAATCTTCACGTTTCTGAACACGATAATCTCGAAAATGTAAAAAAAACTTTGAATTGTTTTTTCGATTACCATACCTACAAAAAAAAAATTTTTTTATTGGAGGTAAAAAATACTGCAATATATTTATATATAGTTTTGGATTCTACCAATAAATTTTCAACAAATCTATTAGTAAACAAAAATATTTCTATCTTTCACAGTTCACACACAATATTCCAATTTACTTATCGTTCTCTGCAATACTCGCAAAATATGAGTAGACAATTAGTACCAAAAAACCTATTCAACTATTTATTATTTATCTTTAATATAATGTAATCTCGACAATATTCTGAAGGAATTTTAATATTTATTTTTCGCACTGCACAATAATTATTATTGTAAATAGTAGGTATTATTTAATAGGACCAATTCACATACCATGGTAATAATAGTAATAATATAATAATCTCGAGATATGGCTCTTATTAGTAATTGAAACCGATTCCAAAAATTAAGTTTTTTGTTTTTTTCTTCTCTCGGAGTTTGATACTACGTGTATGTATGTATATAGTAATATACCGCTTTGGATTTGTAGTGTCTAAGGTAATTGAAATTTAGAGCAGCTTATAACTGATTTATTGGAAAAATGATCACTACCGAACACAAATTGTATATTTATAATTTTATTTTTTTTTATTCTCTTATAAAGTGTTTCTCATATACCATATGTAAATAAAAAAATAGATAGAACTTATATAATATATGTATATTGTCGAGTATAAAATATATTTACTACAAATAATCTTACATGTATTTTAGAATAGAATCAGTTGTTTAAAAAATAGTTACAATTAAATAAAAAATTATCTGGTTTTATATTTCCTTACCCGGGTAGCACGCAATATTGAGGCAATATTGGTGCTTCTGCTTCATACTTAAAATATTGGTGCAATATTGGTGTCAATATAGCGCAATATGCAAATGAGAACAATTTGCAATCTTGCCATCAATGTTGGGGCGGCCATAAAAAATAAAAATATTTTGATAGTTAGTTATAGTAAATGCATCTTCATAGCTATCGGTAGAATTCCGCTACAAACTTGAATTATAGAAGCTATGAAATAGCGTTAAAAAATTTGTAAGGAGATCATGTTAACTTTAAAAACATTACGAATGCTTTGCACAACATAATATATAATAATATGTATAATTGGAATAAATTGTTTTTTTTGCATTTTAATTGAACAAATTTTAGAAATTCTTTAATCGAGTTCTATACAATAAGCTCTAATTAAAATAATATACCAATAATAGTATATACTATAAAAATTATAAATATGTGTATTTCTTATTCAGAAAATGTATTAATATAATTTATTTTATTAAAAACATTAAGGACACTTTCGCAGACAAAAAGAGTGCTAAGAGTAATTAATAATTTTAATTTAGTTATTAATTTCTAATTTGAGATAATAACAATATTTTTTAAAGCAGTTGATCATGAGTTTGATGTCTTCACTGTGTTTGGCGGATAATAGATCCCAAGCGTGATTGAGAATGATTAGAAAGATTTATTTGTATATTATTTATGTATATTCAAAGTTGTTTCTTTTTCCTTTTTTTGTGACTATAATAATTATAATTGGATTTTCCTTTGAATCAGGTAGCATAATTTTGAACGACAACTTTTTTCACATATTTACTTATCGTATAACTTGATTTAATTTGCAATTTAATTGTTTGCGGTTAGGAAGTCGGAACTGATAATGTAAACAAAATATATAAATTAATTTGAACTAGAACAGTACATAAACCACACACCTCGACTTCTTTAAATCTACTTTTGTTTATTATTAAATTAGTTGTAGATAGTATTGATAAATGAAAGCAATGACGTTTTTATTTATACCTAATATTTAAATAATAATGATTAAACATAAATGCTATATCTTATTGGCTTATGGTAGTTTATAAGAGTAACTAACCAATTTGCAGGTGATATTTCATTAAAGGTCCCAACTGGGGTAATTAGTCGCCGGCACGTAGCGGCGACTTATATCGTACTTTACACAAGGGAATAAGTATAATATAATGCGATCGATCTCCGCGACTAATCGCACGTGCGGTTTATGCATTAAACGATAAGCTTGGTGACTGCGATTAGTTGCAGCGATCGATCACTTTAAAAAATCCCTCACGTAAAGTACCCTTAACTGTCATATTTTCGTCAGATTAGCAGACTCTCGTTGGTATCCAAAATACAGAGACGTTAGAATTCTTGATCAAACTCGAGAAAGATAATTAATTGATTGTTACTACCTGAGGTAGGAAGTCATATTGCATTATTTCACATGTCCTAGTAGTAGACCTTGATAGTTTGGTACTTACCACTTGGTCGGCCGCTCCGAGTTTGTATCGAAACCTCCAAATCATATCCTTTTTCATATAATAATGGCAAATATTTAAATAATAGGTTTTCCAATATAACAACATCGACTCCAATTTTATTGTTTGTTTTGCTTGGTGTTTAGTCTACAAAATTGTACTGTTAAAGTTGGGAAAATCCTAAACTAAAACGGTTAGGAAAAAAGTTGCATTCTTAAATATTTGGTATCTATTATTTTAGTTTAAGTAGTTTTTTGTGGTTTATTGTGGGAGTAACTTTCCTATAATTATTCACAGTAGCATTTGAAATATACAAATATAGTAGTTTATGCTATTAATTTTGAAAGTAAATTATTATGGAACACGTGTGTTAATATTGCATAAATATGCGTTGGCTAAATCAAGATATGTTTCCTCCAACATTTTATTGTCTACAGATTTTTTTTAAATCAAGAAATATTATTAAAATTTGTTTTAAAACTTCAATAATTGAATTTATTTGTTAATTATATTTAATTAGCAGGTAATAGCGGCCGATGGTATTCTCCTAATAAACAAAATACAAAGGAACTTAGTTGATGTGCAACTGAATTGGTTTGAAACCCGATAAATTGGGAACTTGATTGATGCGCAGATGGATTAATTGGAAACTCGATTGGTTGGGAATTCAACCGATGGATGTGCAAGTCGTTGCAGGGAGATAGAGAGACAGAGATTTTTACCGGTGCACAATGGGGCAAAAGAACTAAAACCTGCACTTAAATCAAATACTATTAGATTGAATTTCTAAATTTAAAATATATTTTCAGGTTTGTTAGTAATATTTAAAACAATTAATAGATATAATTCCTCACATTTCTTAAACCAAAAATAACTTATTTTGTCCTATTAGATCGCTTAAATTTGGTATTTTCGTGTTCAAAATCATTAAATTTTTTAATTCATTTAAAATTAAATTTTAATCATTTTTCATTCATAATCATGAAATCATGATGATTTCATTTTAAATTTTAATCATTTTTTTGTTTAAATTATTTTCGTCAATTTTTCAACATATTATTCACTTCTGTTTCTTTTTTAATATTTCTTAAAATTTAGTTCAAATATTTTACTTGTTTCTTATTTTTTTGTGCTATTTTTATGCGACCGAAGATCTGAAATAATCAGAAATAAGAACTTATTGCATTACTAAATTTTAATAGTTTTTTTTTAATTTTTAGAACATAATATAATAATATGTAATTATATTAGGTGTGCTAAAGAGTTCCCGGCCCAATTAGACAATAAATGACGTCAAAGTAGATTATCTCTGAAACTACCTATCTGATCGCATATTCATAATATATATGTCATTGGAAAAATGACACTCTTATCTAAAAAACCAAATGTTAAATTATTCGATTCGGCTCATGCAGTTGTGAAAAATTACTGTTTAAAGATGGAAGTAAATAAAGAAAAAATTTGCTACATTTTACAATTTTTCTTCGATCAAGGAAAAAACGCCGCGCAGGATTGTGAAAAAATTTGTGCTGTTTATGGTCCAGATACTCTATCGAAAACAGGAGCAAAATAATGGTTCACGCGGTTTCGTTCTGGAAATTTTGATGTCAAAGATGCACCACACTGTGGTCGGCCATTCATTGAAAAAGTTGAGGAAATTCTAGAAATTGTGAAACAAAACCGTCATATAAGCACAGTATCACCAAGAGTCTAAACATCAATCGCCAATCAGTTGCAAACCATTTGAAAAAATCTGAATTCTAAAAGATGCTCGATATGTTATTGCCACGTGATTTGGCGCATAAAAATTTGCTCGACCATATATCCATCTACAAATCGTTGCTGAAATTGAACATTAAATCGAACTATTTTTGAAGCAAATGGTTACTGGAGATGAAAAATGGATTACATACGACAACTTTGTGCGCAAAAGATCATGGTCGTAGCGAGATGAAACCCAGACTGTGGCAAAGCCGGGACTCACCAATCGAAAGGTGATGCTGTCTGTTTGGTGGGATTGGAAAGGCGTTGTCTATTATGAGCTGTTCAAACGATTGCTTCTGCACGCTAATATGTATCAACAATTAACTATATTACAGAAAGAGATTCAAAAAAAGCTGCCAGAATTGATCAATAGGAAGGGTATTGTGTTCCATCATGACTACGCCAGACCTCACGTATCTTTGGTGGCCCGAGAAAAAATGGAAGAGCTTGGCTGGGAAGTTTTGATGCATCCATCGTATAGCCCGGACCTTGCACCATTAGATTATCAATTGTTTCGGTTTCTTCAGAATTCCCTTAATGGTGTAAAGTTGTTTTCAAAAGAAGCCTGTGACAACCACTTGGTTAAGTTTTTTAAGTAAAGTGGCAAAAGATTTCCGAACAAAATGGAGCCTATTTGGTTTAAATAAAAAATTTCGAAACATAAAAATTTAGTGTTTGAAAAACTATCTAATTTGGCCGGGAACTTTTTAGCACACCTAATGTTATTTTTTTACCCATTTATCTCCTTTTTCAAATAATTTACTATTACGTATTCTATTCTTCACTTTACTACTAAAATTCTATTATTTTATCGGAAAACATAACGAAAGCGATGCTTTCCGAGTGTCCACCCGGCAGTCGATTCTGTTACTTCTGCAAGTCAATTCATTTATATTATAAAAATTTGTCCGACGTGGGATTCGAACTGGCGATCGCCAAACGATTTAATTATGATTCAATCGCTTATTGCACTTCGCCATAGAGAGTTTCTCTAATGACATTGTTTTAATTTGTCTTATCTGTCACAATTTGTAATTTAAACAATATTTTTTTATATTTGATATAATTGATAATTTTAAGTTTTCCGATAAAAAAAGTATACTCACCTCGCCTCGAAATATGATCCGCTACTGGGCTTACAGCCTTAAAAAGCTTGCTACGCTCACTTTTTAATATAGCTGCGCGCTCAGTAACGGATCATTTTCTATGCTTGGCCAGTAATATACTATTAACGTTGTCTAACGTAAATATAATATACCTACTAAATACTACAAATCTACTTGAAATTTCTTATTCTTCATTTTTTCCGTACGGTAGTTATATATATTTTCTTGTTGGTAAAAATAAGTCAACCAATCAGAGTGTATTTCTTTCAGCAGCAGCTTTCTAGCATTTTAGGTATTAAGATAAATATTTATGTATTTGAGTGCATTTTATTACTATTAAATTTCCATAGGCGGCATTGCAATGATGTTAATTTTGATTTATTAGTTGTTAAACATGTTTTGCTCTTGTTATCTGCTCGAAGATAAGGTATCAATTGGGCTATACTTGCGAATTACGAATTACACTTAGTAATTCTTTTATATTTTTTTCTGAGAACTTATCGGTTAACAATTTTACACTTTGGAAATTTTTCAAACTTTTGTAGGATTTAGAATTGTTGCAGATTATTGAATTGAATTGTCGGTTTTTTCAAGTAACTTCATTCCAATTCAGGGATCTGTCAGGGAATTAACAACACGAATCGAGCCTCGACTTGTACACTATAGGAAACAGGACAATTTTCTGAGTATATTAAAAAAAGAAATTTTGCGGATTATCCATTAGTTTTTGAGAAAACGGCATTTGAAAATCAAAATTTTACATGCATTTTAGATAGGGAATTCATTAACTCCAAAGTTCTATTGACGGTGCGTGCGTGCGTTCTGATAGAGTCTTAGTGTTAGCAGGCAGACGCGATTGTGAAATAGTCGGGTGTATTACGCAACATTATGCAATAATTTAAAAAATTAACGCAGAACTCGTTTTTAGGTTAGAATCTCGATTGCCTTGGTTGCGTTCTCTGAACGCTGACTCGCTAAAAACATCTCCCTAGGTAGCACAAACTCGCCAAAGGTGCAACTCGAAAGGGGTGAAACTCGTAAGGGGTGAAACTCGTTAGCAACGCTCGATGTGTACCCTACGGTATCACAATCGCGTCTGACTGCCAACACTAAGACTATATCAGAACGCACGCACCGTCAATAGAACTCAGGAGCGAATCACTTCCTTATGTAAAATACATGTAAAATTTTGATTTTCAAATGCCGTTTTCTCGAAAACTACTAGATAATCCGCATCGAAGTGCGGTCTCAAAATGCTCAGAAAATTGTCCTCTTTCCAATAGAAAAAAAATCGAAGCTTGATTCGTGTTGTTAATTAACTGACAGTAACCCCAATTCATATGGTACTTCAGTTTAAAGTTAATCTTCAAATGAATTTGAATCGTCATCATTCGAAGATTCACACCAAAATGAATTATGCACTCTTGAACCCGCGAACATGAGAGATATTGTTTTATTAATTTGTAGATCAAATTCTTATATCCTAATTTTGGTGTTTTTTGATTATCTTGTATTTTTAACGTTCGGTAATGTTCCGTTAACCGTACAGATTTGATCGATTATTATTATTGCAGTTTGTCCATTGAATATTATTGCAACACCATCTGCCGCACCAATTATCTCCAGCAATTTTGACTTTTCGTTACTATACTCCACCAACACCCGTTCAATTCCAGGTTCCAGGATCAACCTTCCAGAAAATTAATATAATAAGATTTGTTGTGTCGTACGTTGTACTGTTGTACGTTGAGATACCATTTAAGCTTTTATTCACAATATAGAGAGAATTCTTATGATCTAAAACTGGGGCCGTCCCGTCCGTCCGTTAATATGTTAATATGTTGGTATCACCAAAATAAAAACTTTTATCTGAAAATGTACTAAAATGTACATTTTGACATAGATACAAAACAATACTGAAAATAGCTATTTTTAGTACGGATACGTCACTTTTTACTTTTTAGTACAGATATGTCACTTCAAATGTTATGTAAATTTAAAGATTGTTTTAAAATAATTAACACAATTAAGGGAAAGGAGCGATGGACACATGGACATGGAGGTGATGGACACCTTCCACTTTACAAATCAATTTATTAATTCAGTATAAGATTTGCTTACTAAATATTACTGACGTATTTTTTTAATTGCAATTATTTTATTTCTAACCAACTTGATTATTATACGTATTTCGTTAAATTATTCCTTAAAACATTTATTATTGTTATCGTACATTTTTTATAGAAAGTGCGCATTTCATTTTAAGTACACATAGAAAAGTGTATAAACCTGGTCCTTAAAGTGCCTTTTTGGCATTTGCGTGGTTATAGACTTCGGCTACGCCTCAGTCTATAATTTTCCGAGCTCATACCAAAAAGATGCACTTTCAGGACAAGAATCATAAATAACTATACCATATAAGCAAAACAAAACCTTATATTTTTAAATATAAATGTAACACTGGAATTTCAATAAAATATTAACAATAATAAAGGCAAACCTTTAATAGCATAATATGTATTCACCCGTATTTAATCTACCATAATGTTCATTTATTGGCATAATGCATGCGATAAATTGTCTCGCGATGAATTGTCGTAGATTTATTTACTATTTAAATTCAGAATTTAATTTGATTTATTTGAGTGATTATTCTAGCACTCAAGTCAACTGGTCAGACTTAAATTTCACGTAATACTGAAGCAATAAAAAACTTTTCTAGATTAGATAGATTAGATTCGAAATTCGGATGGTGGTTCTTTTCATTCATTCAATCATAACATTTCGATGAGTGATTTCACAAATAGTGTTTTCACCTACTATAATAGAAGTAGATTTCTTACAGCATACCATAACGTGATAGCGGTATGATTAAATTTGTAGCAATAAAAAACAAAAAATCATAAAAATTAAACGAAATTTAATGTCTAAATATATTGCTGCAATCTTTAAACATATTACCGGGTTGCAACTCAAAATCACAAATAGTTAGTTGCAAATGTTCCAATTTTATCCTTTAATAGAATGTTATCTATCTTAATATATTTTCTCAATATTTTGCCTTTGCAAAATTATTTATTACTAATTATATCGTCGGCTTGGAGCAAAAACAAGATAACTCCATTTTTGGACAAAATGAGTTATCTACACGATTGGATACGAATCATACCCAACTAAGTTCTGACAAAATCAGATAATTGTACTAACACTAATAAAAATTTTATTAATATATTTCGTTTTAAATTAGTATACTTTTACATTGTCAACTCAACATTCAAGTCGCATTTTCTCAAAACTATAATTTTGGAGTTATCTTGTTTTTGCTCCAAGCCGACGATATAATTTACTTAGGAAATTATTCCACCACTAATTAAGAAATCAGATAAAGCTTTATTTCTTACTATTTTCAAACTTATTGTTACTATTAATTCAAAATTATTCATGTTTCAACAAAATCATGTCTGAAAGCTGACATACAATAAGCTCATCCATCACAACTTGCTTATCAAAAATTTAATTTTTCAAACTCTGCAAATTTTACAAAAGTTTTAAGAAATAAAGTATAAAGCTGAAGCTGTCTTTACACGAAAATTATACAGTAATATATTTTAATAAATTTCATTTGAACTCTCCTTCTGGGAGTAAATTTTTTAAAGGATATATTTTATTTTATTTACATATACATATACTATGTACCATTATATTTATATCTGAAATAAAGGAAATTTTCTGGCATTAAAAATCTATAGTACGGTCATTATGTCCAAATAATCCCACTGAACATACAGTAATTCCGTTTTCGCTCTTTCTTCTTTTAACTGTTGGGGGATCACTGGTAGTCTGCATTCAAAAAGTCGACCAAATCCTGCATTTGCTTATGTTTATCGTTTTAAATTTTATAAAAAATGGTTTTTCTTAAATAACTTGGCCATATTTTGTTTGACACATAATTGTCAAGATCCTTCTATCATGATAAAAAAACATTGAGATAATTCTCTGAAAACTTTTTGGATTATTTAGAATTGACATCGTGCGTTATGGTTGGTTCACCCTTTACTACAAACCAAATACTACTAGTCTGGGAGCTGCAATAGAAGCTATAATTAAGTATAAGTATGTATTACCATAACAAGTTGCAGCTCCCAAGGATGTATTTGAAGAGTACACGGGAATAACTATCAGAGTCACAAACTGTACATATATTTTGCATAAATTGAACTTCAAGATTTACAGCCTCGTAAGATCGTTTAATGATTTTAAAAATATGGTTTTTTGCACTGGACTTACATCATTTTTATCTTATATATTTTTACTAGAAGATACCTTTCATTACCATCTATCGAATGGCATTAATAGTTGATTTTCAGCAAAATTGGACCCTGATCGTTATTCCCGTTTACTCTTCATTTGTATTGTATTATAGTGAAAACGGAATTAAGATTAATAATATAGGTACACATATGTAAAACTGCTTGGATAAAAGTTTTTTTCATAATTTAAAGAGCATATTTTTATTATTATTCATTTTTTAAATTTGGGGGTTTTTTAAAAATTTTAATATTTTTATTATAATTTTTAAAAAAACTCTCAAAATTGATTTATCCTACTGTAGATATGTAAGTGTATTGGCATGAAAAGAGTCCTGTATATGTATGTACAAATTACAATTTTATATTATTTATGCTTATTGATATTCTATTATTAATTAGCTATAATTACATGAAGATAAAAAACCTAATTTGTTAATTGATTATCCTTCAATCTATCTAATTATTGTCAGCGTAAATTTGATTAATAATATCATATATTATATACATATGAAGGCAGAGGCGGATCAAGGGTATATTGCGCCCCAAGCTGAACTAAAATTTGCGCCCCCCCCCCTCAACGGGAGGCGCAAATTTTTTCTAATATAAATATGAATTGATATTACAAAAGAATTAAACGAAAAATAAAATGTTTTTAAATAAATTTTTATTCCATTCCATGTATAAACAAGAGAAGAGTGACTGAATGTTATTTTGACAAATAATTTTTAACAACAAAAATTTAACAAAATTTTATAAAGATAAATTAATATGCTCCTTTTTACGTTTCCTAATAAATCAATCGCACTTCATCAATAGTTCGTCGTAAATATGAACCGTAGTAGAATAACTAAAGTTCAATTGACAAATTTTTTAATTTTACGATGCTGTAGATTTACGTTTCCTAATAAATCAGTCATACCCTCCCTCATACCTCGTACATGGGTACATCGTCATTAGTTCGTCGTAAATATGAATAGTAAAATAAATAAACTTCAAGTATCAAGTTACCTAGTTGTTACTAAATACAACGAAGGGGTACAAAATTTGTATAGGCATTATATTATTTGTTTTCCGATTCTAATTTATACCTAAGAATGTTAGGTGCATTTTCTGCCAAAACGGAAATGACAGAAAAACTATTTTCTTTGGCGTCAAGTTAGTGTCGCAAGCAAGGAAGCTGTGCTACGAATGTCAACAGCGATGTTGAGATGCTTGGCAAATTAATTACAATCCATATCATTTACTTTTTATAATAAAATGTTGAGTTTAATTCACAAAATTTGTCCTATTTTCAAGTTTTTAGTAATAATTTGATCAAAGAGGACGAAAAATTATGTAGTAGGTACTAAAAATTTTTTTTTTTAATTGATTGTTTACTAAAATATCATAAATACAATGGTAGTGTCTCTAAACCCAATGTGCAGCACATTCTAAAAAATAATAAGTGGCAGTTCCAGGGTAATAAATTTTAAAATGATAACAAAGCACACCACGTTTTTTAGAAAAGTTGTGTCTGCATATAAAAAAATAAGCAAATGTAAATAGGAACCGTGTGATGTAAATCCAGCAACTCCGACTTGCGGAGATATTTTTAAAATGCAACCCATTTTTGAGATTTTTAGAATTTTATAATATAAAATATCATCAAAAAATTTAAAAAATAATTGTAATAAATTTTGCGCCCCTGTATTTCTGGCGCTCGAAGCGCTAGCTTCTTTTGCTTCTTGGTTAATCCGCCTCTGTATGAAGGTATATTAAATAAACTTGAAGAAATATAATAAAAAAACACATACATATTTAAGTGGGTTAGTAAAAAATGTAGTGGGTTAGTATAAAAGTTAAATCATGATTTTATATTATTATAAAACATGAATGCTAGCAGGACTTATGTTCCAGAATTTTTTTTTGCTAAAATATTTTGCTTACACAAAATGAAGATACACGCAGTGTGGCTACACCGCCTAAACCGGCCGACTGGGAAGCGGGTGACCGTCGTTCAAATACTGGTTGAGTCGAATACGCTTGTGTGATCTAAAGCTCAAGATTGATCTGTGTGCTGTGGGGAAGTCAACAGGAAACTACCCCATTAATTAAATTCCCTAGTACGTCATCTTGGCTTTAGCCAAGTTTGATCGCCAACGCCCATTGAATGTATGGCATATTTAAGAAGAAAAAAGTCTTGATACCCGATAGTAGCATTCAGCATCGGCATTGCTGTCCTTTCGGTAGTTTTGCAGTTTTTGGGAAAATATTTTTGTCTCTGATAAGGAAAATCATACATACACTTTTGGAAAAAATTAAATACATTGAAATTAAAAAAATATATAAAATCGTTTTTTGTCAAAAAAAAACCACTTTCTCTAAACATTTAAT
The DNA here is from genome assembly GCA_947369205.1 of Cantharis rufa. Lineage (NCBI taxonomy): Eukaryota > Metazoa > Arthropoda > Insecta > Coleoptera > Cantharidae > Cantharis > Cantharis rufa. The sequence continues at coordinate 38,670,691 of OX376303.1, forward strand.
ATGCAGCAAAAGGATATTTATCATCTTACATGCTTTCCAAATTTTAATATCGATTTATTATTACTATCGTAAATCTAAAAGTTTGAAATTTTATAATTTTCTAATTGTATTTCCACCTAAGGCTACGGATGTGTTCTGACGAGTTCTGACGAATTCGTTGGAAAAAATAAACTCCGGTTTTCCAGTAAGAGTATTTATACTGGCAGACACGAACACGTCAAAATATCAACGTTAAACAGGCGTTTGCTTTTTCGGACGATTGGTCAGATATCAGAACACATTTTCGTCCGAATTCGCACGCATACAGTGCCACCCAGTGGCGTGTCGTGCCTTTTAGGGCGGGGGGGGCAAACCATTCTTAGGGGCGCAAATATGTATGAATTTCAAATTAAACATTTTTTTTCAGTTTCAGGTTTTTGAGTTTCAACTCAAAAACCCTGTTTTTGAAAATTCCAATTTTGGCTAGTTTTTAGTGTCAAATACCCCACTGTGCGACGTATGCTTCTATCGTATATTACCGGTAATATACCGGAAATTGCACAGTATAGTGATATATTGTGGAGTGCAGATTTGTAGCCAAAATGCTTTTCCTGAAAATTCGAAGCAGCTCAAAAATTTTAAATAATCTAAGCGATTTATCAAAAAAAAATTTATTTGGCACTGTTTTATATGCTTTTTTGGGTTTTTGTGCTTTAATTTGAATTATCATGCTTTTTGTGTTTTTTTTTAATTCTTATACTTTTGAAGACAAAATATTACAAATTATATTCGTTAGCAATAAGCCGATTTACGATAGGTGCCTACCTAATTTAATTACCTACCTGAAACAGGCAGGTGCAAACAATATCATTTTTGGGGTTTCCCAAAATTTCCGGGCTTATAAAATTTGTCAAGATAACGGTTTTGAATACAATAGAATTTGGTTTTACCAAAATTATTTTTATTTTGATTTGGCATGTGGCAAGTTTTAGGATAGGATTTAATAATACTGGTGATAACAATTAAAAAATTTATGGTGAGTAAATAAATGACAGTGAAAACTTGATAGTTTATTACCGAAGTTTTACAAAATGTGCTTTGTTTGGGGCGCCAGGGCGGCACTATAGACAGGGGCGGGGGGGGCTCGAGCCCCCCCTAGCCCCCACGGCGACACGCCACTGGTGCCACCAAGCTAAGAAACACCCTGAAAAATATGTCAATTAATTTTATAAAAATTTGAATGAACCAATGAACATCGAGTTATTTCTCAAGTACATTCTGTTGTAAAATTTACAAATCATTTTGTGTCAATTGTCATTGTGCTGGTTTTTTGTCTTGTTCGTATTCGTGTTAGTTCATATTTGAGCTTTATTGTCTACAAAAAAGTGTTCATTTTAGAACAAATCTTCATAGCTATATTTAATAAATCAATTTAATTAAACATTATTTGGTAAATACCTTTTAGGTTAGAATTCACTTTAATTTTCTTTTGAGTGTACACATTTAAATACACCAGCTCCAGCCACGCCCCTTCAGAGGTTTTCTTAGTTTGGTCGAACTGTAACAGTAAATGTAGCTTATAACAATGACACGTTTTGTAGTTCAAAGTAAAACGCGACTGAACGCGGTGAACGCGACTTATTATGACAAGGTATACTCAGGGACTAGAAAATCATTGTAATCTTTAAGAATTATTAAAATTCAAATCAAATTTATAAAAGTAAGAGCACTACTTTATGTATATGATTAAAAGGTCAAACAATTTTAAATTTTACATAAAATATAACAAAAACAAAATATTAATCTTTTTGAGAAAACTCGAAAATTTTTAATAAAAATGAATTTCAAGTTTTTAAAAAAAATTGCAGTATTTTTGATTCTTCTCGAAATATTCGGGTTATTTATACTTTTAAAACTCAAGTTCGTCTATATCACAGAAGAAACAAAAATATATCCAAAGCTACAAAGTGACGGTTCTAAGACATTTTGCTACTAGAATATTTTGCTACCAGTTTTGGTTTGTTACTGAAAGCTGTTTAAAAACAATAACTATCAAAATGTAAATTTAAATAGACATTATTAATTGAAAAAGAAAAGGATAGAATTATGTATATAACTAACATATTTCAAAACGGAATGTATAAATTTTAATGATAATTTAGAACTGGTAGCAAAATTTCCGATAGCGAAATGCTCTATAGCAAAATGTCCAGTAACCTAAAATTACCGAATTGGCAGCAAATTTTCTTATGCTATATAAACCGAATTTTTGAAAATAATACTTATTTATTTCAAAAGCTTAAAATGCGATTATTGGACGTCAGCAAAAAAATATCCGGATCTTTACATTTTGTACAAACAATAAGGTATATTCCAGTAAAAACAAATTGTGGAACATTACCTCCATAATTAACTATTTCATAAATAAACATAAAAGACTATTTCAGCTACTTAAAGCGTAATTTTACCATAGGAAAAATTGTTCATTCTATTTTGGTATCCACTTAATATTTATAAGGTGCCGATGAATTCAGGTAAAAGTATATTACTCCATGATATTATCTACTCGCTTTATGCGATTACAGGCACAGACCTTTTAAAATTTTGTATGAAAATATAACAACTTTTTGTACTTTTATTCGAGTTCCTATAATATTATATATTCAATATTCATCCGCATGCAGTTTTACAAATTTAAAAAAATTATAATATAATATAAAAGAACCAATATGTATTACATATTTATAATTAAATTTGATTTTTATGTATGTGCTATGTATGTATATATATATTTTTAGCATACAATTGTTGTGCAACTACAAATTTAACAAAAAATTATTCACTGCTAGTTATGTTATAAAAGTAAATTAGAAATGGTAGAGTTTACAAAAATTACTTACATAAAAAACTCAATAAATTGCAGAAAAGAATCATTAAATGATAATTTACACGTAATTCCTAATTACTAGATAAGTACAGATGAATGAATATAGGTAGTATAATTATGTAAATATATAATTTTTTTAAATATGAACTATGATGTATGTTTTCGTATAAAATTAAAATGTGTTTTTTTTTATTAAAATAAGAAAATTAACTTGCTAATTACTATAAGTTTATTAATTTATTGATAATATACATATTTTTCATAATGTATTCAATTGGTGCAAACCAATCAAAATTAATTATAGTTTTACTTTTTATAGAATTAAACCTTCAATAATAATTAATGTTTTAAAACAATTTCAAGGAAACTAGAGTAATTTGTGCTGATAAGAAAATCAAGATAATATCCTATAATATTCCGTTTTCCATTTAAAATTTCAATTTTTACCCTTAGCATTTCCTTAATCAAAAAGAATATTAACATAAAAAACATGCAAATCGATTTACGGCATCGGAAAAAAAATCATTATTTAAATATAGATATTTAACTAATAGCAACAAAAATTGAAGATCTGTACTAAAATATACTAGTATTAGCGCACGATTCCAAAGTTTCCAAATTATATGGTTCATTACGTAATTATTATCTTAGTATTCTAATTTTAATACATTAAGAAGTTATGAAGTGAACGCCTATGCAATTCATTTTTATGGATAAACTGAGAGAAAGGGCTAACAAATAATTACGTTGCGTGCCTCGTGATTTAAACCGTCCGGGAGCGTCCCTTTGAAATGCAGTTGGATTAAAGCACGAAACAGTCTACTTCATGAAAGAGGAAGTAAATAGTATGTATGTACCGTAAAACCCATTAACCTATCCTAGATTTACTAAAAAATATTGGTTTTATATTATATTTATATTAACATTTTATATTACAGTTACTGGTTTACTACCAATAAGGTACTAGCAACTTACATGAGTGTGGTACCCTATACTTTTAATTTGAAATTTACTGTGATACACTTTTAACCATTTACATTTAATAACTATTTACGGGTAAGCGATCGAAACATGTGCTTTATGTAATGGGTAAGCATAAGTTGAATGAGTCGCGAAAGCGACGAATTATGCTAGCTTGAGAAAAGGAAAAGCACATCAATTTCTTGAATTGCTTAGATTTCTTATGATTTTACATTGAAGAATTCGCGTATTTAATTAATTATGTTAATTATTTTTTAATTAACTAACAATAGGATGTATGTAATTCTTATTGGATCTTTATTAGTGGGTGTTGATGTTACTTATCCATTTGTCCTAAGTCCTATGAAGGTTTGAAATTAATTATTGAGACTCGGTGATAATGTTTCGCGCTGGATGATATTGGTATCTGTTTAGATTGTATTACACCTTCTTCTTGTAAACAACAAAGTTTGAATGTTTTGGTTGTTTTTAATATTAACAATGTTTATTTTCTTTTTTAAATTACAATATTTATAATTTTGTATTTTTTCCAGCCTAATCAACCGGAAATTTTCAATCACGCAGATTGTTGGCCATCCCAACCGTGCCGATTGAACGAACTTCTACTGTACCTATCATTTTTTAGTGTTTGACTTCGTATAGCAATAAATAACTATTTATTTTAATTATAAATCAAACAAGCACTTATTTAATAATAAACGTATTTTATTATGGAATGTTAATTAATTTTACCATAAAATTAACAAACAAAATTTTAGCACGGGACATTTTTAGCAGTGCATTTTAAAACGAAAAAATTTTTTTTTACTTTTTCTATAAATATGACAGTATAGTTTAAGAAAAAATCGTTAACTATTAATAAATTATCGAAAGTTCACAAAAGGCATAAATAAATGATTATTTATACATATATAGTGTTTTATTGCTAACTGAAAAACAGTGTTTAAAACGTAATACAAAAATAAAAATTAATCGACTAAAAAAACAAAATTTTTTTTATTTAATATTTTGAAACAACAATAAATTAGAAATTTTAATATTAATTTTACAGGTTGAAAATTTACATATTTTATAAAATATGTACAGCTGTAGAAAAATGTATTAGGCACCCTTCAAATTTTCGTTAAAATTTATTTTAATTAATTAATCTTAATTTATAGAATTACAATTTTATATGCTTATACTATGTACATAATATGTATCTTTCGAGACTTTTTCTTTTTTGGTATGTATTTTATTTATTTGCTACTTTTTTCACCAGTTAGCGATCCTGTACTTTTTATTGGATTCTCTCCCACTCTCTGATTAATTTGCTTAAAAACCTGCAGTTTACCCATTGTCATTTATGTATTTACCCCATGCGGGGAACACCGCTACGAAATAAGATTCTTGATAAGACTTGAATAATGATTTATATACCATTAAAGAAATTTTTATATTTATTTTGGTATTTCGCTTGTTTTTTTTCTTAACTGAGCTATTTTAGACTACAAACACCAGAACTTAGCTTTGTTTTAAATTTTATGGTGCATTTTATAATTGTGCATGCAAAGGCCTGAAGTAATTGTGTAGATATTGAATACATTTTCATATATTATGTATTTTATATATTACTCTCAAAAGAAATGGGACACTTCTATGTTAGCAATGTCTATTATACATACATTTTGAATCCTTTTTTATCAAATGAATAAAATCTATTTTACAGCAAAACTTTTGAAACATTTTTTGTTGTAATTTTTATTTCCTTCAATTTTGTTTATATTCATTTTTATTGTTTGTTGCACCGTTTCTGAGTGACAACGACTTAAAAACAACTTTGTAAAATACAAAATATAATATCATATGTACCTATCGCAGAAAAGGTGCCACGAAGTAAAACAAAATAAATTGTTATATTTTCTTGTAAATTTTATTCCATACATTTTTGTTCATAATATACATTTTTCTATTTTGTCGCTCCGTTTCAGATGATAATATATTTTGTATTTTACAAAGTCTTTTTTAATTCGCTTTCAATAGAAAATATTTAAAAAGTTATGCTGTAAAATCGATTTTTATTAGACAAAAAAGGCTTCGGTATGTACAATTTACTTTGCTAAAAAATAGGAGTGCCCCAGTTCTTTTGTAATTAACCGCATATAAAATATATATTATTTGATCACAAAGTTCCAGTGCTCACAAAAAAGCAATTTCTACCATTGGAATTTTACTTCGTTGGATAAATTTTTTGTTTTCTAAATTAAGCATTATATTTAATTTTATGATTGTTCATCTTAATCATAATTAGTCGGAAGGTTAAAAAAAATAAGGTAAAAAAATAATATTTATTATGAATATTATTAAAATTAAAGGATTAAATAAACTAAATAACGAAAAAATTGTCATGCAAAGTTTATCATTCGAATTAGTTTGAAAGAATCTTCATTTGCAGCTTTTAATCAAAATTTAATACAATTAATATGATCAACTGATAGTACAATAATGTATTGTAAAACTTGATTGGTTTATTAAGAAGTAGTAGTTGCTATTATTATTTAAATAATACTAGCGAATTTAAATAATAATTCATTGTTTTGAAGATGTCCTTGACAAGATGCTTCTGGGCTTTGTGTGTGAATGCAAGTCAGTGACAACAGGTGCAACAATTAAATACGTACGTATATATAAGATTACTGTACCTACTAAAAGTATAATTTGATGAAGGTGTCCTTGAACACCGAACAAGTATGTTTTATAATTACTTTTGTTTTTAAACGGCGACAGTTTGTCTACCAAACTAATTTGACAAATTAATATTATTATTATAATATATTACTACATACATTTTAATCTTGAATATATTAGCTATTTTTAGTTTCCCCAAGATAAGTTTGGATATCCAATGGCTGTCAGAATTGCTAAAAAATATTATTTGTACCTAAAGTTCATTTAGGAGTATAGCTTCTTTTAAATAATTCTAAAAACTCCATATGGGACCCTAACCTGGGACCCTAACCTGGGATGACCAGAACAGGATTGAATTAAGTTTATTTTGAAAGATTTTGACTCCAAAGTCCTACTCAATAAGGTTTAAAATTCCCGCATAATTTTAATTGGCTTATTCATTCCTGTTTTAGTCCCTTAGAATATCTACCTGAACAATTTTAAACTCAAGAAACCAGCTATAAAAAAATTTTGAGAACGGTATTCTTTGGCCGCTGGAATCTTAGCAATTTTTTTAATATTACCACAAAGAAACATAAATATTTTGCATTACTGCCAATAATTACCTCAAATCGTTTGCCCGAGTAAAAGTAATAGTAACAGTAGATAAAATTTTTAAAATGGTAAATATACTCGTATATAATGTATGTAGGTGTGTAGGTATTAAATTCTTAATAAAGTTTGGCCTTTAACTACAATCAATTGATCTAAATTTATAAATTATTTGATTTTCCAGGGACGAATTATTGAGACTTCGGATCTGGCAAAAATATTTTCTACTTTCAGAAAAGATTTTTTAATTTTAATAATAGAGGTCTTATTATTTTGATATGAACAATGCGTAAATTATGGATATTATAAAATACTAGAACACCTGTCTCGACCAAGGTTGTCCCATCAAAAACAAAATTTTACTTATTCCGCACAAAACGTTTTAATAGTATTGTTTACATGAGATTTAGAGAAAAATGCAAATAGATATCTATACCTAGATATTACATCCAATTCTACTAGGCGTTAAGCACAGATCATGATAATAATTATACTATAATAATGCAATTTAGGCAATAGTGGGTTAAACACTTCTTATATTATTTAATACAAATAATTGTTTTATCGGCCTGGCATTTTCGATTAAAACTGCATTGGAAAGTTTATTTTCTATTGCTGGTAAAACCTAAAATTATGCTAATCGATGACGGTGTTTTTTGAATATGACCTACAGTATCAATAAACAAATAATAAATTACATAATAATATAACGTCGCTGACGTGCTTGACAATTTATGAAATGGCTTTATGCATAACTTAAAAAAATCTCTCATAGTAGAAATTATTGAAGTCTCTCAAAACTTGATTTTTAAATTTAATTTTATATTGACGTCATGTAAAATTCTATACATAACTGATTATTACAGGTTAGTTTTTACCAGTTTAAATCACTTTGAGTTGAAATGAAAGAAGAAAAAAAGAGCGACAGGATTATAAAAAAATTTAGTGCATTGAACTGAATGTGCCGAAGCTCAAACATTAAATGATAATATAAGAGGCCTCTAGTCAAAATGATATAAACAATTTTTTATTCATAAAAATATATTTTTTATGAATTAAAGTATCTGGAAATCTATTGTCGGTAATTATAATAATTGTTAATTGTAATATTATAGTGGTCTATAATTTGAATAAAATTTAATGCACGTTATAATATATATACAGGTATATATTTACCACTGAAAAAAAAAGTTTTTATGTGTTCTATATATGCAAAGAATACGAAATTTTCGTTCAAAATATTTTACTTTTAAACAGTTAACCAAAATTTTCCAGTTTTTTTCCAAAAATTTGTTGTTTTAATTTTTAAAATAATTATTAATATGTTTACCTCAGAAGTTACACAGCTTGAAGTAAAAAAAATTGCTATGCATTTCTTTAAAACACGTAGTTGTTCTAATATGAGAAACTTTTGCTTATTTATTGTATTATTTTTTTATTCAAAATTATTCAATTTTGAACAAAACACTGGACATTTTACCTTAAAAATATCTTTCTTGCATTGAAATTATTAATTTTTTTTATATTAGTTTTCGAATTAAAATGTAACAAAAATTTGAAATAAATTTAGGAATAATAGTACTTACCTATGTTAGGTATTATTAGTATTACAAATAATGCTTTTTTCGTTATAACGATCCTTAATAATATAATATATATGTACATACTGTACTAATATGTTCTATTTTACATAGCGTTTTTAATATTATTTTATAACAATGTTGATGTTAAATAAGTAGTTAATTGAATTAACAAATTCTATTACACTGCTATATAGAAATGTTGTCTTAAAAAACCCCAGCAAACACTAAATAGATTTCGGGTTTCTGATTTTCTAAATTTTTGAGAGAATTTTTTTAGATGTTTTACTTCCAGATAGATTTAAAATAACTAAAAATCTTTGTAGATTTAGTTTTGTAAATTATTCTAAATACAAAAAGAAAAGTTAATAGTGAACTTCAACAACTAACGACGAAATTAAGACTAAAGTGAACTGTGAAAACCCAATCAAATTCGTGAAACCACTGTGGATCTGACAGGGCGTAATATGACGATATATCGACAGTGAAGACAGCCTCATTATAGAAACAAAATATTGATCGAGACAGAAGCAGACCAAAAAAGTTAAATGTTAACATTGGAATCTGGTTGTAAAGTGTAAACTGTTTGATACGATGAGTATAGATTAGATGGACCGAGATAGATCGAAACAGACAGTGCTGGAGATAAGTTATTAATCATGATTATTAATATTAAATTTAATTAATAAATAAAAACAATTATGTAATATGGAAATTAGTCCACGCCACTAAAGAGATTTTATAAATGCTGATAGCGAGGTACTTATTATATCCATTATATTTTTTTGTGTATATAATGGGTCAATCAACTTGCCCGATGGAAAAACCAGTTTCAAAAAATTCCCAAAAAGCTATATGGCAATTATCATCAAAAAAAACTTGCGAACTGTAAAATAAGCACACTGCAATCCTTCACTTGAGGCGCTGTAATGATAGCAATAAATGTAAAAATACAATTTACAAATTCTTCACCAGAAAGTCAGAAGTAACAGTTTTCATATTTTTCGGTAGTTTAATCATCAATTTCTTCGTTGAACTTTTCCATTCATTTCCTGAAAGTTTTCCAGCTTCTATAGAATATTTTACAAATTTCGTATTATTTTAATAGTTTTCTAGCTATTTAATTTTGTAAATCTTTCTAAATGTTGATCGGGCCAGATTTTTAAATGTGCTTTTTTCATTTGAACCTATTCTTCATATTACGAAATAATTCAGATTTGGAATTAACTATTTCAGGGCTATTAATGTTTAATTTGATTGACCTAATTGTTAAATTTTAATTAAGAATTTTAAACATAATATAATACACTTATTATCTAATATAAAAGCACTACAAGTAAAAAAGAAATATATTACTGTCAATTTTAATAAACTTGAGTAATAAAAATGTCAACTAGTAATATTTAGTTTTATAATTAAAATAATTAACAGCTTTAAAGAACTATAGCAACCATATCGTACCTTTGTATTTATTACGCATTGATTAATGAACATATTAGAGGTAGATTATAGCAGCAGCTGTCTTCATTACATTGTAATATCATTGTCATTGCATTAATATATTATGTTAATGAATGCGATCAATTTATGTAACTACATACCTCTTACAATGTAAATTTATTGTAAATTTAAATGACATGAAATAGCTGTTGCTAATATAATATAACATTAAATGATGATCACCTTAAATTATGAAAAACAAATATTTTAAATATCTTTTATCGTCTTAATTAACAAACTGTTCGAAATTAACATAAATCAAACAAATCATTAATTTATTAAATTAATCTTATGGAAGTGGCTATCATCTACGTAATACATATAAAAACAACTAAAATACGTACCTTATAAAAGTCCAAAACCCATTTATTTTTAAGTTATAAGACCTTTTCAGCAGTAAAATAAATAAAGCAAATTCTTATTATTGTATTATTAATTAACTATTATACTCGTAATACACGTCAAGCTTTTAAATAAAATGGTTGCACGGTGAAGTGAACTTGTAAAATTTGGAACAAAAATAATAGTATATTACGTAACGAGAGTTGTAAGAATCATATTACACGCGAGTGAAAAGTTACTTCACGAGCCGCTTGCGGCGAGTGAAGTAAGTTTCAAGAGCGTTTAATAGATTTACAACTCTTAGTTACGTACTATACTTTTTCTACGACCAACCCTAGATTTTCTACCCTAATCCTTAAAAGGCACTTTTAGGGGATACTTTTCGATTTATCTGAAAATTTGCATACATGTGGTTTTAGAGGTACTTATTAACATTTGTTCATAACATTTTTGGGGGTCGAGTACGGATCGCCCGTAAAAATTTAAGTTTAAAATAGGCAACGTACATAGAAAATGTGCACTAGAAAAGAGAATATTATAGAATAGCTAGACTCCATTTATGACAAGGGTGTAAAGGAGGGAGTGGGGATTTTTTCCTTCGTTTTTCGATATATCGTCTCATTTTTGAGATATTTCAACTTTTGTGTCTTCCATTTAAAAATAAAATTTTAATCTTATTTTTACATTTTCTTAAATGTTGGTGTTATTACGGGGAAGTGATAAGATTACTAACACAAAACCTTAATACAATATTTAGCGCTTGCCTAATATTATAACCAATGAGTAATAACTAATAACTTTAATAATGCGAAATCAAAGCCGTTGTAAACCCAATCGAATCGGGCAACCTATCTCATGTCAGATGTAAACACGGAACGAAGGACTCAGAGGTGACGTGCACCATAATCCATTGAAAACAATAATATGTAACTCCACGGTTTTTTTTCATGACAGGTGCTTGAAAATAATTAAAACATCAAATAAATTAATAATTAAAGTTTTTATTAAATTAAATCTTTCACGTCAAATAACTGCTTCTGGCAAATAATATAAACATAACTTACTATTGCAGCCAACATAATCTTAGTAAATTACAGTATTCCCTAGCCGTGCGATCAAACACTTTACGCACGGCCGTGCGTAAAGAGATGTTTACATAGGATCGGGTTCGTACAATATTGTTCATTTACGGTAGTGGTCGTAGAAAAAATATTTTACAGGAATTTTCCCAAAACATTCTTGGACGTCATTTTTATTTTTTAAATGTCACTTTTTCTGCCATTGTAATTTTTTATCGTGATTTGTTTTTGAGCTGTGTCGTCATCGTAATTTTATTAAATAGCAACCCTTATTATTTAATTGTAAATTATTGTGAAAACCGTGTTATTTTTTTTGCCGCGGCTTTTTGATAAATAGTTGGTATACTCTAATAATTTTATTATATATTTTTGAAACTTTGGGACTGATTATTTCGATAACATTTTACTTGAAGGTCATAGTGTTTTACTGTTTTGCACTTAAAAAATTGTACTCTATCCAAATCCGAAAAGAAAAATAAAGGTTACCATTTAAGAAAAGTTACGATGACGTTACAGCTCAGAAACAAAAGACTATAAAAAAATGTCATTGGAAGAAAATATCAATTTTTAAAAATCAGGTAGACGTGTTCCAAAATTTTCTAAACCGCAGTATGATATTTTCCGATGCTCTTACCTTTGAATCAAAAAATTCTAGGCAATGTTTCAGTTTCTTAATTTTATTTCTTGAGATTATACGAAATATTTTATTTAATTCTGAAGAAACAAGCATACATACATAATAGTATATGTATTATTTAACGAGGAATTTAAACGGCATATTAAACGCGAAGTGGATCGTATATCACGAGGCGCAGCCGAAGCACCAGAAGAAAATCAAAAAGTTATAATTTTATAATTTAATATATTTATTTTAATTCAAAAAGATTTGTACATTTTTAAATTTAAGTACATGTATTATATGTTTTAGTTATGTTTTTAAAGCTATATATTAAATCTTTTTTAAATAATGGAATAAACAACATTTTATCTTATAGATGAAAACTAAATAAATCTGATTTTTTCTTTTCATTGATATTCAGAAAAACTGAACCCCGTCTTTTTGATCACCCGAGGGTGTTTATTTGGTTCACGATATAGTCTATCAAGATATCAAGATTTGTTACAAGATTGTAATAAAACATTGATTATGACAACATTTAACTTCTTAGATGAAATCATTACTTTTGTTATTACAAACTAGAAAATATCGTGACTATATATTATAATATGATATTCCATTCTATATAATTTAAATTCTATTTAGCTACTTCATCCGTTTATTAGCAAATTTAATATACATTATTTTGTTATTTACATAATAAAACAATAATTTTTAATCCAGTCGGTAATTATTGTAATCGTGAAGACGAATTATTATTGATAATACTTGGAAATTCTATCATAATCATTGATATACCAATTAATTGCTTATCGCAATGTAAAAATTGCAACAGCAATTCTGTATATGATTCGTTTAGCTGAACACCGATAATACTTTTTTTCGTTAATTTTAGCAACGTTTTTCTATAAAAAAGCTGCAAAGTAAACTTTAAATATGTTAGATTTATATTGGATTTATATAAATAAATGCGCGAAACAATATTTAAGCAAATTAGTATTTTCAGCAAAAATTCGAAAATTATTTTCAATTTTGTCAAAATAAAGTTGCAACCTGGAAAACATAATAAATATTAATATTTTACTATACCCAGATATAGCTATCATCCAGATATGAATCCCATTTATTTGACATATTTTACAAATGAATTTTAAAATTAAACCTATCACTCTCGGTGCTGGCTATAGGCAATCCAAGATGTAATTTCTATTTACAAGTGCCGAAGTACTTGTTTTCTAAAAACGTGCAACCCATGCCCTTCTATAACTATGCTATAATGATATGCGAAGACCGAGGTAAGTCTCAGCAAATCCTTCCTATATACCGAAGGAATATAAACCCAAAAAATTCAAATCCTCCTGCTCAACATTGTTTATTTGTTAACCAAAAATATGGTAGGCGTATTACATGACATTCCAGCTATGAGACTAGATACATGAAACATAAAACAACAGACTGAAAAATACGCTGCCAATCTACCCCGATCAAGAGTTGACATAGATCAGCAAGTTACAATATTACTCCATCCAACCACCCTATTCATCATAAACAAAAACAATTACATAAAGAATTTTGAGTTGAAATTGGTTTTGAACCACTCATTGGTTCTATCCTTAGCCCATCCTTAACGGATATAGAGATTTTTTACTTAACCCTTTCGGCCCTGCCGGTGGGATTTGCGACCATAACATTTACAGGGCTCTGCTTACTGTGCCTCTCTATATTTTTGCTCTAAATCACTAGACGTCTTTCCAGCAATGTATTTTAAAGAAAACCTAAGCGCAGTTTTAGATAGTTTTGACGTTTGATGTATGTAATATGCCCGTTTTCTCAACATCGCGTCGTGTAAGATGAATGTCGATCAACCCAAACATATAATTGGTAAGTACGAATAATTACTGTGTGAAATCAAATATTGATTTTCTTTTTACTGGTATGTGAACTGTAAGTTATTTATAATAAGCAAAGCGTAAGATGTTTGGGGATTCTACCCAAAAAATTTGAAGTTTGTGTACGCAATTGAGACCACTGGGTGTTTAAGCAAGATTTTATGGTAAACATTTATTTTTCTACTTTTTTAGAAAAAAATGCCACACCCCCAATGAACTGTTATAGAAATATAAATACATTGGCAAAAATAGTAACCTTACGAGATGCAAATGCTGCAATATCTGCATTACCGGATTAGGACGTCGAAGATGAAACAGAAAATGCACAAGCAAATATTCACGAATCCGACATTGAAGAACTGTCAGATGATGAAGAAGCAAATGAAGAAGATGATGACAAAATATTCCTTTAGAACAATTATTTTGCAAAAATTCTAAAACAAAAAAAAATCTTTTGAACACTTGATTGGAACGAAGTTTCTAACGCTATATTATTTTCATCATTTTTGCAATGAAAAATGTCAAGTAAAAATTTCGAGCTATACGAAAAATAGTATATTACTGGCCGAGCATCGAAAATGATAAGTTACTGAGCGCGCAGCTATATTAAAAAGCAAGCGTAAGCTCCTAGAAATTCACCAAACCTAATTAGTTAGTACACCGAAACGAGGTAGACAATTCACAAATACCAATCAAGCGCAAAAAAACACATATTATTCCCGTAAACGACATAAGATAATATGATGGGCTTGGTCACTGGCTAATACATAAAAATGGCAAGAGATAGCAAGTTCGAGAAATGTGCAGGGCGTTCACGAATTCAGTGTGAAAAGTGCCAAAAGTTTCTTAATTCAAAGAATTGAAGTGAAAGAAGTTTATGTATCTAATGTGGAAACTCCGCTTTGGCGCTAGGGTCAATGCTCACAGAAGCATAAATGAAAGAATTCATCCATCTTACTGAATAGTCTGTTATAACTTGTTATTTCTGTTATTGTTATTAATTTATGGATTATTGTAAATTGTAGTTGTAATAATTTATTGTTAATAATTGTTCGAGCGCCCCACTTGCTCTTTTGCTCCGTGCCACTAATGGAAGGATCGTTTCGAAGCGCCACTTCTTTGCAGTGGTCACTCGCTAGAATTAATTAGTCTTGGGTTAAAGTTGTTAGAACGCATTTGTAAATTTGCAAGTCCGGTTGAGGAGTACAACTATGCGGCCGTTATTGTTAAAGTAAGTCGAGTTGAGAAATTAGAATCCAGAGAGAATTATTGAGTGAATCATCAACGTGACTCGAGACCAGTTTCTTCAGATGCCTAATTGGGGATTTTTTTACCTGTTGACGCCATTGAGTCAATATTCGATCAAACACGATCGAGAATTTTTCCATCCGATTCAATAATTGCAAGTGTAAGAATCGCAAGTTATTGTCTCTTGTCTTGCTGTCTGTCTGTCCTATTGTCCTGCAACACAGTTAAAAATATTTATTTGACTGAAGCAAATTTAGTTGATTCAAACAAAATATTCTGTTATATATACGCAACTAAAGTGTTTGTTAACCCTAATAAAAAGTTTGTTTGAGGTTTTCAGTCGCTTCATTTGATTTTATTTTGATTTAAAATAAATATTTTATTTGATATAAAATATAAGTAGCACGAAATTCAAGCATAAAGAAATTCACAAAGTAACATGGAAGAGATCCGGAGCAAATGACGAGAAAGAGGGAAATCAAATAACCATGTCGGCATATCGAGAAAAGGAACAAATTGCATCAAAGACGTGAGAACTTACCTCGGAGCAAATGTAGATTCTGACCATTACTTAGTAATTGCAAAACTAGCACACATAAATATGCACAAGATGAGAAGAGATCACAGCAAGAAATTAACAATAGAAAAATTGACAGACACAAAGATCAAGGATAAATATGAAGATAGACAATGGGAAAATATCAAGATAGCGATACAAACTGGGACAGAGAGAACGGTGGGATTTAAGAAGCAGGTCGTACACAAGAGATGGTTCGATAAGGAATGTGAAGAGATGGCAGACATCAAGAGAACAGCAAGATTGAGATGGATGAAAACAAAACGAGAAATTGACAGAATTATATATAAAGAAAGCATGAAGGAGGCGGACAAGATATACAATAGAAAAAAAGAAAAATGGCTAAACGATATCATGAACAAAATGGACGATAACTGTAAGAATAATAACACTAAGACATTCTATCTTGGAGTAAAACAACAGACAAGGAAAAGAAAAGTAAATACAAGAACAATGAAAGACGAAAACGGACGAAGAGGTGACAATAGAAGAGAAATAAAAGGAATATGGAAGAGACACTTCCAGAAACTGTTAAACCAAGTAGAGGACGAAAACGATGAGGTAGAAAAGGAAGAACAAAAAGAAGAAACAACAGTAACGGAACCAACATACAGCGAGATGAAAACAATATTGAAAAAATTAAAAAATGAGAAGGCACCGGGACGAGACGAAATAAGCGGTGAAATGATGAAGAATGCAGGAGAAGTAATACATCAAAGAATGTACGAGATCATAAAGATCAAATTAAATGTAGAGAAACTGTATGAAGTGTTGGAGGAATTGAAAATACCACAAAAACTGAAACGTCTAATAAAGATGACAATGAAAGGAACGAAAGCAACGGTGCAGATTGGTATAGATCAGAGGCGTCCAAACTTTTTGCTGCGAGGGCCAGTTTGGTATTTAAATTCATTAGCGGGGGCCAAGCATCGTAAATATGTGAATTAAAAAACCTTATTACAAGTAAAGCAGCATTGAATTTTTCTTGAATTTTTTAAATTTTCATTGAATCAAAATCCTTGGCGGTCCGGATAAAATCGCCTGTCGGGCCGGGTTTGGCCCGCGGGCCGTAGTTTGGACACCTCTGGTATAGATGAAAAGGATGAATTTGCAATCAACGAAGGAGTGAGACAGGGTGATGCGCTGTCCGCTACTATGTTTAACTTAGTAATTGAGAGCATTATTAGAAGATTAGGAAGCAGAGCAACAATCGTTACGAAAGAATGGCAAATATTAGTATATGCTGACGATATTGTTATTATAATAGCCAGATCAAGACAAGAATTGATCAGAGTGTTTAGCAAAATGGAAGAAAGAGCGAAATAAATGGGACTGAGAATAAATGAGAACAAGACTAAGTATATGAACCTCAACAGAAACGAAGACACAAGACAAGGCGAATTTAAAACTGGAAATTATACGTTTGAAAATGTGAAAAAATTTAAGTACCTAGGACTCCAGCTGAAGAAAAAACAACAATAGAACATCGGAGATACATGAGAAAATACAAGCAGGATGGAGAGCTTATCATGTAAACAAGAAAATATTAAAGAGCAAAAGTCTATCGATAAGAACTAAGATAAGAATATACAAGACCTATGTGAGAAACGGAAACGATAAACCTGACAAAGAGAGAAGAGGAAAGACTGAGAGCTTTCGAGAGAAGAATGATGAGAGTGATGGTGGGTCTGAAGAAAACCGGAGAAGGAGAATACAGGCAAAGAACAAACACCGAAGTGATGAGAATTCTGAGTGAAGGTGACATCGTGAGGTACATGAAGGCCCAGAGAATTAGCTGGCTGGGGTACATCACAAGAAGAGAACCAAAAAGCGAATTAAGACAGATAACAGAATGGAGACCGAATGAGACAAGACCCAGAGGAAGAACGAGAAATAGGTGGATTTAAAACTGAAGTGATGGAAGACCTTACAGCGATGAAAAGATGCGATGATAGATTAGACTGGAGAAAGATAGTAAACAAAGCAAAGACACACGCTAGAATTTGAAAAACGAAGAAGACGACAAGAGGAGTAATTCACCTGAAATGAATTGTAAAGACTTTTATT
Source organism: Cantharis rufa (assembly GCA_947369205.1). Lineage (NCBI taxonomy): Eukaryota > Metazoa > Arthropoda > Insecta > Coleoptera > Cantharidae > Cantharis > Cantharis rufa. Next base: position 38,688,697 of record OX376303.1, read on the forward strand.
AAAGAATAGGAATATTCCTAAAGGAATGTAAGCCTTAATGATAATAATAATAATAATATTATGACGAACTTATGACTGGATGGCGCAGGGGTTGATTTTTATGAACTTACTTTTTTATAACATAAAGATATTAAAATTTGGAAAGCCAAATTTTAACATTTTATCGACTGTTCTTTGATAATAAAAAGAGAAAAACTAAAAAGTTTTTATAAGCCTTCAGTCGAGATGACCTATCATATTAGATAAGGTACTACCTTCAAATATCCAGCCAATATTTTTATTGACGCTAAACAAGTAGCACCAACTTTTGTTTCAAGCTGCAAAAGCAGATTGTTTGACAAAAAACATGGACCGCGCCACCTAGATTGAGACTCAAGTTTCGATCTTACTCTAACGAGATAGATCTCCTCGGTCATCAGCGAGTTGACCGAGGAGATCCATCTGTCATAAAATTAATAAATATTACTTGCACCAATTGGAAAAATTATGCGAATAACTTAAATATTACAAAACATAACCGCATAAATTTAGTAACAAATCAAGACTAGTTATTAGCGAAATGTCCTAGTAGGGAAATGTCCGGGAGCTAACTATCTGACAGTAATGTCCGGAAAGAGAATGTCCGGGAACGAAATCTTCTGTTACGAATTGTCCGGTCACCATCCAATATTGACCTTTTCCATTACAATAGGCGGTTCACGAATTTTTATGCTGAAACCGAATAAAATAGTATCAAAAAGTATTGTAAGAAAATTGAGTTTAAGTAAATTAAGTACAAATTAATTTAATTAACCAAATTTACAATAAATTTATCTCCATTAAATACTAATTATTATTACATTATGTTCACAATAGAGTGCAGTTAGATCATTTACTTTCATATTCTATTAATAAATACACAATAAATTTAGTAGTAAAGCAATGTACATAACAAGTTCGTTTGAAAACAGGATTAAAAACAGGATTTATTATTGAATTAAAATTAGAACGTTATTGTTACAATACTTATTAATAATTAGGAAAGTAACTATGATTTTATCGCAAAATAAATTATTTTAAAGTGACAGAACAAATTACTTCATTCATTAATAACAAAATAAAATTTTAATAAAAGTGACCTTCACTTTAGAAAATCATTTAAGTTTGGTCAAAATATAAAAGGAATTATTGCATATATTATTATTTTATTACTTGGTATATATTATATTATTATAATAAATAAAAATATAAATCAAAAACGATTTCTATGAATTCAGAAGTATAGCACAAACAAAAGTTTTCTTTTCGTTTTTAAATAATATTATTATATTATAGTATACATATAATATTATTATTATATACAGGGTTTACCAATACTACGTTTGTTTTTAAATTTTAAATGAAACACATATTTTGGATGAAAATGCTATGGATTTTTATTTATATATAAAGTAGAAGGTCTGCCATTTATGAATGAAAAATAATATCCTTCGAATGCCCACCACGACCACGCTTACAGACATCGATTCTTTCGTCAAAATTTTCAATCACATTTTGGCATAATTGAGGCTCTATCTCACTAATGACACGTTTGATGTTGACTTTTAGGGCCGCGATGGTTTGTGGATTATCCGCATAGACTTGGTCTTTCACATAGCCCCACAAGAAGTAGTCCAACGGAGTCAAATCGCACGATCTAGGGGGCCAATTTATTGCAGAATTACGCGAAATTATTCGATCTGGAAATTTGGTTTGCAATAAAGCCAATAAAGCGAAGATAATGATCAGCCGGCTTCAATTCCTGAACCAGCTGTATCTTATAAGTTTTTAGAGCCAAATCCTTCCGCAAAATTCGCCATGTGGTCATTGTGGATAGCCCCAAATGTTGAGAACGTCGCGGAATAGACAAATTTGGATATTCTTCGACACTTTCACTTACAGCAGCGATATTTTCTGCTGAACGACCCGAACGAGTATGTGTTGTTGTTGGTATGTTATGTACCTTACCAGTAAACTTGAATTTATTCACCAAATTCTTGATAGTAGTTTCAGAAGGCCGATCATGACGACCAAAAATGTTGCGAATTTTACGAAATGTGGTTTTCACACATCGACCATTTTCGTAATAGGTTTCAATGATTTTAATTCGATTTTCGATTGAAATTGAAGACATTTTCACAAATGGCAAAGCTTCTGCTATACATATGTCAAAAAAATAAATGTCAGAACTGTCAAAATATCCAAATATGCACCTATTGAAAAACAAACGTCGTATTGGTAAACCCTGTACAAGAGAGATCGTTACACGTTTTATTTTATTTCATTTCATTACTTGTCAGAAATATTTTACATTATCTCTTAATTAATACTTCGTAAGTGCCACTCACCGGATGTATTGTTTTGGTGAGCACTTACGCACTGTAGTCTATAATGCTGTCTTCCCGGAGAAGGTAGTAGTTGTATATTTAATAAATTTACAAAACAGATATGACAATCAACATTTTTTTATTTTTAATTAAAAATCAAACTAAACAGAATGATGCATTTCGATGTTTTTTAATGTTTGTTTCTTTTTACTGACATCATGCTGATTCTCACTAACTCGTAAATTCATTAACTACAACGGTGCGGTGTATTGGTGCGATCGGAGCTTCCGAGATACGGAACGGAAATTCCTAATTGGAATCGAGAACTTGAAGGAATTTCTTAGCTCTGCGGCATGCTTTGACAACGTGTGCCATCTGAAGTAACGCGTGAGCAATCTTGAGTGCCACTTATATGTTCTTATATTCCAAACTTAAAATTACAAAGTTATTTTAGGTATTCATGGCTAGGGGTGCAGACGGACCAGTTGTTGAAGGTTAATAGTATTATATTAGTGGCAGAGACTCGAAAATTACACGTTACTGCCGGCGCGCAGCAATGTATGTGCATACATACACATACATACGTTCATACATACATATTATGTTATGTAGAAAATAGAGAGTTAGCGAGCTTTTTAAAGCTCAGTGAGAAGTAGTATTTCGGGTAAAGGTTTTTACGATTTTATCGGAAAACAAAAGTATTTAAATTACAGAAGAATGCGGGATGGGAAAAATCCCGTCCTGTCCCGCCCCGCCCCGTCCCGCGCTGGACAAAATATACAGTCCTACGCGGGACGGATTGCCAATTTAGTCCGTTAAAACCGTTAAAGTATTAAAATAAAACTGACTTTAAAAAAAACTACTGTGAATTTAATATAATATTTTTGAACACTAAAATTTTCTTCAAAATCCAAATTATTTAATTTAATTTACAATAAAATAATATATCGAATGGAAATTCAAATCGAAAGATAACTTGACCATACGCGAACGATATCAATTTAATTTACGCTGCCTTCAAATTGAATCTTTAATTTTCCGATTTCACCATAATATACCAATATTAATGCTTAATTTCAATTGTCCAAATTATTTTCTTTTATTTTCAAATTTAATCTCCAATTACCAAAACTTATCATTCTTTCTCCTAGTTATCCAAACTTTGTCCAAAACTGGGACAATCAAATTCCAAATAATTAAAAATCACTTACTCAAAAATATTAATTTAATTTATTCTCCAAATTCAAAAATCACAAAATTAAATTTTCAAACTTACGGGAGATACGGGAGATTACTACTCCTCAACCGCTTCGGGCAGCCATTTTTGCAAAAAGCCTGGTTTTCTCCGCTCACCATTGCCACCTTAACTAGTTGGCGGGAAAACCAGCAAATAAAAATTTAATTTACAAATTTAATTTACAAATTTAAAATACAAAATTTTTACAAAAAAATACAAAATTCCCAAATCAATATTAAAATTTTCCATGAAGGATTTTGGAACATGACAATATATAATTTTTTTTCACTAAAATTATGGCACTAATAGTTTTATTTTAATCTATGATTAATAGTAGAGCTATTCAGGGTTGTGCACCTAAAATTATAATCTTAAAATATGAAATTTCGTACATGTGGCACTCGGAAAACTGATTTAAAGTGTCGATTTTCACAAAAATCATAAAAGTGTTATTTATCGCGATATTTTACTAAGGTCATTTTTGATTTTCTGGTCAGTCATGAGCTGGCCTACCAGCCCTCCAAGGGATAACGTTGAGGTCTGGGACATCCTGTATTCTCTGCTACTGCTTTTAACTTTCGTGCAATAATTTTAGAGTATATTTTAGAGACAATCAGTGCTATTCTGTAACTAGAAATAATGTTAGCAACTTGCTAAGCATAAAAAATATTGCTAAATAAAAATGTTTTTGCCCGACTCATAAAAATTAATTTTTTGAAATTATTACAATAATTGAAAATTTAAAACAAAAGTAAAACGATATTTTTCTAAGGTAATTTTTGACTTTCTGGTCAATCATGAGCTGGTCTATCGTTCCTGCAAGGGATAACGTTGAGTTCTGGAACACCCTGTATACTATTGGAAGAACAGTGTGGTTTCAGCACAGGTAGATCATGTACGGACAATGTGTTCAGTATAAAACAGATAATTGAAAAACATAGAGAATTTAATCGCAAAACACATCTCCTATTTATAGATTATATAAAGGCATTTGACCGCCTACACTGATAAAAAAAAAAGTTTTAAATCAAAACTTTTTTCGTTTTGATATTTTAGACTTTGATTCAAAATAATCCGTTTTGAATTACATATGTATACTTTTAAAACAATGTATTCTAATTACTTGAAACAAAACGTAAAATTATTTAACTTATCTTGGTTGGAACAAAATATGTTTTGTTTAAATGAAAACATTTACATAATTTTCTTCAAGATTTTTTTGTATTTTAATTTAAAACTTAATTATGTATTAGATAAAAAATATTAATTATTTTATGAAATGTAAAATTTCTTGAACGTAAATGTCAACTTTTATATTAAAACTTAAAACGTTTTAAAATAAACAACTAGTAAACTTTAGATTCAAAACTTAAAAGACGCTTATGTTAGCTAATAAGGGGATCTAGTTTAAATGCAGAGGTAATTTGTTTATAGTGAAATCTGAAATCAGATATCACAGGATAAGGTCAGCAATATTTATTAAACTTAGGATCTTGTTGAATTATCTGCATTAGTTAGCGCCGTTGGTTCTTGGCTGGAAGTACGCATTTACCATTTAGTGTGTTCTTCAGAAAAAGTGTAATTATTATAACAAGTGTAAACTGTGAATAGTGTTTTTATAATGGCTGACGAAACTGTAAAAATTTTATTACAAAAATGGGATATGGTCCACTTGATACCAATTTTTGAAGGTAAGTACGTAACTATCTAATATCAATTCAATTTTAAATTTTATTTTGATTATGCATAAATACGTGCTTTAAGTGTTTAGCGACACTGGGTTTTTAAAGTTGAGAAAGATTTTTAAACTTGATCATTTTGTCCAAATTAAAATTGCAATTTATTTCTTCATTAATAGATAATCAAATTATAGTAACAATAGGATCTATTAAAATATGATATACCGTTTTCCAAACTTGTATGTCCGCAGTGTATGTACTTGACCATTTTTAATTTGCACTTAAAGCTATTATATCACAAAAAGGGGTTGAAATTGTTTCATGCCAAATCAGTATGATCGTTTTACCATAAAATAAAATTTGCAAAATTTGTTTAATTGTTTGTTTAACAACAAAATAGTAAACATCTTTAAAATACGAATAAAACAAGTTGCTCAATAACGACCAAATAGGCGTTATATTTGCTTTAAAAAGTTAAATTAATTTTTAAAATTAGTTTAAATTAGCAAGAGCGCGACTCTTGCGGGCACCGGCTCGGCGCGGCGGCGGGCACCGGCAGGCACCTGCAACAAGGATGTATACATAAATTAGATGCTACATAAACACTTATTCAGTTGAATCATTGTTTATCTTAATTGTTCGCTTTAGTTTATTGCTTCCCGGTATCATTGATATTATTTGATAAGTATGCTATTTTAATATGTCTTTTATTATTTTATAGAACAAGAAATTGACGAAGAGTGCTTGATAAATTTAAGTGATGATGGGGTTAAAGAATTGATACCGAAAATTGGCCCAAGAACAAAATTTATGCGGCATTTGCAAAAATATAGGCAAGCAAAATTGGATGTAGTAGAAAATTCAACAAAAAACATCAGTCATGTAAAATATATGAGTTTTTAAATGCATACAATTTTATGAATAATAATTTACTTGTTAGGAATCAAATAATGCCGAACAAAATTTTGCTTCTCCATCAAATTCTTTTCAATCAAGTGGTACACATTGTACAATTGGAGATTCTTCTGATGAAGAAGATTTATTTGAGTGTAATAACAAATCAGAAGATATAAATATAAATGGTACTGCTTCAAATGTGGCCAAAACTTTTACAGGATATATCAAAATCATGTCGATCATCGTACCATTTGAATTTAAAAGAACTTTTAAATTCAAGTGGTTCCGGAAAACATATTTTACAGAAATTTGAAAAGGAAAAACATCTAACTAGAAAAAGCAGAAATATATTGGTTGAATTGATTATTAATTCACTGCTTTCTCAAAAGTATGTTTATAATAATTATAGGTACCAATAAAATAAGTAATTTATTATTATTTTAGGGACTCGCTCAAAGACATTGACTTCGAAATTATTGCTGAAAATATTTGTAATAATTTTGAAGGAGAGATAATTACTACTTATTATGTTCCTAGAATGATAGTGAAAAATAGTGAAGGAACCAAAAAGAAATACATAAATCCGAAAGGAAAATTGGTTGATAAATACCGAAATTTAAAATATTTATATAAAAAGGATATAGTACGAAGTGAAACAAATGAAATTCAAGGTGATAGAGCTTTGGACATAAATGGTAAGATTTATCACTGCATAAAATTCCTATTTATCCTATTGCTTCATTCAATAACGCATTTTTGGTAATGCATGGTTTAAAAAAAAAACTTTACATTTCTATTTTTTACTTAAATTTTATGAATAATAAGTACATATTTTTTGCTTATATATAGATGAAGTAAAACATGCCGCAGATTGGTAAAAAAATGGTCCACACCTGAACATTTAGTTATTGAAAAAGTTTTTGAATTTTGTAAGTTTTAGTTTTAAATTGTACATAATTTTTAATTGTAAGTTTTTAATTAGTAAATAATTGTTATATTATTATGTATTGCAAAATGAAAAATATAGCATTACTAAATTTTATTATAACATATTTATATAAATTCAATAAACACGAATGTTAATAAATGTGTATATTTTACTGCATTACCTTAATTGACCTAAACAGAAACCCAATTTTTCCAAATAGGAAAAGAGGGAAAAATTACCAAAAAATAGAAGATAACTATAATATTACCACCGTTTTCAAGATAAATTTATTCTATTTTATAAGATAAATAATATGGTTTTGTCCTATAAAATATTACTAATTTATATTGAAAATTTGAGGTGATATAATAGTTGTATTCTTCTGGGTAATTTTCTCCTTTTTTTCTGCAATTAATCAAAAAATATTTAGGTGTTTATCCAAAATTATGTTTTATTTTAATCTAAAATTGTTTAAGTTTTAAATAAAACATATTATTTTCACTTAAAATTGTATTAAATTTTTAAATTAAAACTACATTAATATTTTACTGAAATACATAACAACTTTACTTCAAATTGTTTACTTTTAAAATAAACATATCAATGTTTTTGAAATTAAACCGAAAATCTTTTGAAATAAAAACACTAAGTTTTTGAAGTAGCACTAGCAAATTTTTGAAATAAAATCGTACAATTCTTAGAATAAAACTTAATTCGTTCTTGATATAAGACTGTAAGGTTCTACTAATAAAATTATAGAACGTTTGATACAAAACTAGACAATTCTTGAAGTGAAACTGGAAAATTTTGTTTTAAATGAAATTTTTTAAAAATAATTATGTTTTGGTTCAAAACTTTTTATTCTTTGCCTATATACAATGCATAAAAACTCTTGAATCAAAATTTTTCGTTTTGAAGCAAAACTTTTTTTTTATCAGTGTACTAAGATATAAACTATGGAAAATCATCAAAAAGCGGGGAATCCCACAACATCCCGAAACCTAATTTAACTGCTACTAGTTAACTTTATGTATTTTGTATCTATTGTTACTTATATAATTCATTTGGTTTATAAAAAAGAATTTAAAAAAAAAAGTTTATAAAAAATAAAAATATTATAAATAAATAAATAAATAAAATAAACATCTCATAAGTGCTATAAAAGAAATGTATAACAACACACAAATATGTATATTGGGAAATGAAAGAACTCTTACACACACAAACAGCGGACTGAAACAGGGTTGTAGCCTGTGGCCAATTCTCTTTAACATCTATATCGACGAAGCTCTTAGAGAGTGCTAATGGTAGCAATTATTAGAATCGCTGATCCCAAAACGAATTGATACCCACGGGCAAGTTTAAATCTGGTGCCTCTTGTCAATTCAACAAATTGTTTAGGGCAGAGAAGGAGGTAGGGAACAATTATCATTATTGAAATTATTATTGAGGAATTTCTTCTTTTTTTCTTTTTCTTTTTTAATTTTTAAATTTTAATTTCGTATCAGATTCCAGGCCGAAGTACAAGCTCTGCACGCCCACCTACAGTGGCATTGAGAATGTTACGGAAAAAGTACTAAAAAATGTATACTTTTACCGATAAATGTGTACAGGTTTCACGAGAGTTGGTTTCACGAGAGTTGGTAAAACTGCGTTGAATAATGTAAAAAAACAGCGTTATCTTTACAATTACCGGTAAATGTACACATGTGAACACATGTAGGTACCTTGGTATAAAAGTGAGTCGACGAATACAGTTTATTGTAAACATAATTAATATTACAATATTATTTATTTAAAGAAAAATTACTGCTGAAATCAAGATTAATTTAATTATTTTGCTTTTTTAGTTTTCAATTAGTTCAGTAATAGTTATTTACCTAAAAGTCAAGAAAATGATACATTACTGACGAAGAGCAATGTTGAAATACGAGGCACTCCTCCGTGCCGAGTATTTTAAAGCTTCGAGTAAAGTGAGACATTTTCATGACAAGTATGGTATTAAATTTTACCAAAAATCGTAAAAAATCGAAATTTTAAAAAATTAATTGAGCAACATTTTTAAAATGAGCAAAATTCAAGTGTGTCAATTTGTTGACTACATATATAGTTACCATACATAGTTACTGTCAAAACAATAATAATTAATAAAGAAAAGAACGACGTCTCTGTTATTTTGTTACAAATACTAATTATTACCGGACTAGTCATTAAAATCCAATTTCCCTGCGAGTAAATTAGCAGGAAAGTGTTGATTTGATGACGATTTTCGGTAAAATTATTTTGAAACCTAAATATTTATTTTTCCATATTTAAATAAATATGTTTAAACAAATATCTAAGTTAGTATTTTGAATTATAATTAGAATTAAATTTGAAAAGTAACTTGTTATAAAGTTTCAATATACCTTTCCCAACATCACTTGGTATTTGTGCAGTTATTCTTAATTTTGTTGTGAAAAGTACATAGTATATACGTTTACCGTAAGCTCCGGTACAAGTGTTTATTTTTACCGGAAAATATGTACTTTTACCGGTTTCAATCCATCATAATTAAAAAACGTTAGATCAATAAAATGAATGAATTGAATTAAATTAATATATTAAATTAAATCAAAAGTTTTTAAAATTTGTTACCAGTGAGTGATTAACAAAGAGCAAATTATTATTAAAACAGAAATTGTTCATTTTTTTATAAAATTTCAATCCATTCCAGATACTCAATTGGATTCACGTCATCATCAATCATCAATTCTCATCGATCTACCTTCCGTCCTAGACCGAAAGCACGAAATATATGTACATCAATGAGAACATTGCATCGTTGCAGTTGCGAAGGACATTGGCGTTCTAGATATAACTTTACAACACCTTGCGAGGCGCCGCCGTAATGTGTATGTACCTTTAGGATATATTTTATTTTTTGTGAATTTTAGTTTTAAAAATTGTTTTAGTGTGTTTTTCGATTCCAATACAGATATGGTTATTGTTAAGTTTTATTATATAAACCACTAATCAATTATTGACAATAAAAATTGATTTTAATCTGTTTACCTATATTCAATTAATGGATAATATTACACATGTTTTTTCAATTGAATTAAATTTAATGATCGATGGCGTAACGTAATAAGAATCTAATTATTTATTATGGATAATTATTATTAGTAATTGCCACTAATTAAAATTATACTAGATGAGTTTGTATGCATAGCAAAACTACAATTATTTTATTATATAAATGTTTTAATTGTAAGCTTGTTAAAATTACTATAAAATTCAAATTTAAAAATTAAAACATCTGAAGAAGGTTGTAGATTTTTATTACTGCAACCATAATATCAAATAATTTTAATTTTATGATGTTTACTTACCTTTTAATTTTGTATTTTTATTTTTAACTTAAATTTAAATTAACTTTATAGTTCATTTGCAAATTTTAATGTTATTGCATTAAACGTACATTGTACATTAGTAATTCGAATTTATACCATGTCTAATAACTATAGTTTATCTATTAGACAACTTATCACTAAACTTAAATTTATTAAATGATAATAATTATTATATTTTTTAAATGTGTACTACATTTTATATTATAAAAGTGCGCTTGGCACATTCATAACAATAAAATTTATAGCGTAAAAGAAGGACTACCAATGGGCTCACCGTTATCTGGATTATTAACAAACATAATAATATATAAATAACATAGAAACAAAACATATTATTTTAAACAATGAAATTCCATTTTATCAAAATATTATTCTATGAAAAAGATATGTTGATGATAAATGTCTTATGGAGAGGTAGCATCCAATGACAACTATGCAAATTTGAGCAATATAATATCAACAACATGCACCAAACTTAAAAATTTACCACAGAAATGGAACAAAACAATAAATTAAACTTTTCAGATTTAACCATCCACACACTTGAAAAAGGATTCATTTTTAAAATTTTTAGAAAACCTCTTACCTGTTCTGTATGAATACAATCACAAAATTGGTGCCATTAGAAGTTCCTTAGATCTAGCATACAATATTATTATAATTCAGAAGAATTTTTGAAGAATGAAATAAATAAATATAATATTACAACTAGCTGAAGAAAATGAATACAAATCGCATGCAGTCTTTAAAATGACAAACAAAAATTAAAGCAAGATCCTTTATAAGTACATAAAAAACTAAATCACAACAATTATATATTGTTCATTTACTTATAATGGAAGAATCGGTGATATTTTAACTAAAATTCTAATCAAACACAATATTTACATAATTATGTGTTTTTCTGTGAATTTTTTCTAACGAACCATGAATATATACAAAGTTAGAATTTTTATAATATACATTTTTATTAACATTTATGCATTACAGTTTATATTTACCACCTGGACCGCAAAGTATTTTGGAACTAATACCGACGGTTTCGAAATTACTCGAAATTAATTACGAGATTTCTGTACGTAAGTTACCAATTTTTTTACGAGCCTCTGCCTAAAATAAAAAATAAAATGTCAATTCAAACAATATAGATCACCGAATATAGTAATTATTATTTGAACTACGTGTATTTGTTTAAACTATTATATCAAATATTGTTAATTTAAAAAATAAATAGAATTTTATAGAGCACTTAAATTATTTTTATGGATGAGATACAAATTTTAGGGTTCCGCCACTGGTTGGTGGACTATTTTATTCAACATTTACCATTAAAAGTAGTTTCAAGTTTATTTAAATCAGTTTAAAAAAATACAGAAAAAGTTTTCTATATAATTTCGGATGATTTCTTTTATCCTTGAAATATTTTATTACAGAGCTGTTCATTGATAGAATACTTATTATATATAGTGATAAATCGTTTATTTGCATACCTGTTGTAGTAGTAAGTAGTAGATGTAGTATTGTATTTATGGAAATAATTCTTTAATTAGGGGCAACTAGAAATTGCAAAATATTAGGGATAAATATTGTAACGAACTTTTCCTCTTACAAATGTTGTGTTACGACTTTTTTATTTTTTTTTTTTGCCCTGAGTGTCATGTTTTCATGGACACATTTATTTTTAAAAAAATCAATTGACAGGCGTATCAATAAAACTTCAACAGATAACTCTTGTTCAATTGTTGTTTTCGGATGTGAAAATTAATTTTGTAATATTACTTTCTAACATAAGAATGCAGTTTTGATTGAATATTTATCGGATGGGTATTGTGTGTTTATGACGATAAATATTGATACTTAAATTTGTAGGCTAATTTTAATTTTAATTTTAAATTATTTAATGGTATTTGGCGACCTTCACGAACGACGCGACGTCGAAAATTGTATCAGTTTTTTGTGAATATAATTATGTGTATTAAACATCGGAAGAAGTTTTGATACACCTTATTATGGAAAACCGAAGACTGATGTTTTTATTTGGACAATATGAGTGACTTTCGTAGAATATTATATGGATAATATTGTTTGTTTTTGTCATAAGAGTCATTGGAAGTTCGGGGCACTGTGTCGTAACATGATTCCTTGATTAATCACACAATATAGTTCCCCATGAGAGGATTTGGTGAGAGTACTTGGTACTTGGATAAAGTCTGATCGTTCTATTCTTGAAGTTTGAAGTTTGTCATTCCGGAACAGTTTTTTTTTTAATTTTGTAATGTGTTCTGTAATCACGAAGATCTGCAAGGCTATAAATAAATTATTATCAAGTTATTGGATAACGATTAAATGATTATTTGATAACTTTTTGCTTTGTGTTGATGTTTTAGTAATTCATTTTCGAAGCCCTATCACTAAGCATGATGTGAGGAAAACGACATTCGAATTCTTACATATAATATAGGGTGTATCATTAAATCATGTGACCAAGAGGTGCGAGTGGTAAGATTATTATTATGTCACTGCGGAACAGAAATAAGTTCTTGAATTGAGAAGTTTCTTTAAAAATAATTTTTTTAAATAAACATGAAACTAATAACAATACTAGATGTTGCAATATGCATATGTAATTAGTTGATCTTAAGTAAAACAATAGTCAGAATTGAACATGACCGTCCGATGTTGTCAGTTTTTGATAAATTTGATTTTGATTTTTAAAAATAAATCACTAAACAGTTATCATATGTTTTAATATTAACTACAATTCTTTAGTGTTTTATTTAATGCTATTAATTATGTCGTCACCTCAATGCTAACTAACAAAATTAGTTAACTATTTTTAACAATTAAATGCAAGCTGGTTTGCGAATATAAAAATTCTTCTTCTGGCGAAAAGCCATTTACGTAATATTTAAACTATTTTTTTCAGTTAATGGAAAGCTATTATAAATAATACTATTAAGGTTTTAAGTTTTTTTTATAATCTGTCTATGTAAAATACACAAAGAATTATATTGTTCATAAATAAATAATGAAACATTGTTTTCTGATAACCATCTTGTCGAAGTACAACCGATCAGAAACAAAACAAAAAATAATCCGAGTTAACATAATACGATATTTATAATCCACCATATTAATCTAGGGTAACGGAGATATGTTTAAATCCAAATAATCACTTCACTATAAAATTCAAACTTTTTATTTTACATCTAATTGGTTTGTTGTTTTTTCTTAACTACAGCAGTTTTTCACAAGATGAAAAAGAAGAAAATACTAAAAAATCTATTTCCAAAACTACGTAATGTGAAAAGATGATAGCTTACGGCGAAATGCATCACGGCAAATTTTGTGCGGTGAATTATACCACTTCCTATTTTCTGCAAAACTTTCTCGAATTGGTGTGGTATTCTCTTCACTACTTGACTACAACTAACCCTACAGTTACTTCTTATCATGTAACTACAATAAACTTGAGAGAAAACTCACTTTCCAAGTTATTAATTATACTGCGAATAACGATCTCAAAAGGAGCAGACTAATGACTGCGTTGTGCACAAAAAGTTCTTTAAGTATCAACAAAATTTCTCGAATTTCGATGGAGTATTTAAACAATTTCTAAATACATATATTATTATTTGGAACAAACTAAGCAAATTATTGATGAACTTTACCGAATGTTTTTATACCACTCAAAAGGATGATGTGGAGAGCCGGAAATAGTGGCGTTAACCTTAGAACTCTCAACAGAACTTTCAGTTAAAATTTAATTTCGCTAGAGCGTTTTTTTAACAAAATTTGACCAATCGGGTGCGTTAAGTTGCGGATATACATAGTAGGTCATTAAGTATTATCATTGTTTATATATTATATATTTTATTTAGGTATTATGTTTATAATTATTATGATGATTATGTTTGATGATGATTATTACTATTATAATATTATGATGCTTGCTTCTGTACTTGATGAATTTATACATAAAGCCTAACTAAAGTGACAATAGAAACTTTTACTTACCAAATTTATTTGATATTATGAAGAGATAGACATCTGATATTCTAAAAATAAATCAAGGTAATTATATCTAATTATGTATAAGTTTTAACTTAATAAACATAATATCATAAATCTCTAAGCTAAATGAATACATTTGTTGGAATGTATGTACTTTTACATAAAACTTGTAGAGGCATGGTCATAGAAATATGTAAGTGGGTGACAACTGAATATCCTGAACGCACAAAAATAATATATAATTTAATTAATATTTAAATATACTATATCACGGAAAATGTACGTATACCGTTAAAGTAGGTAGGTGTAAATGAATCAAACAACAGAGCTAGAAATCTTAAAACATTCTCAAATATTGTTATCAATATTTTTCTTTATGCATTTTTCTTTGTACATTGTATGTTCTTCCAGTTGTTTTTATTTTATTTAACAGTTTATAGCCAGTGGCGGAACTAGCCCAGAACCCCGAGGTTCCAAAGGTTCCAAAATAAGAGGCCCCAAAATAACGCCACAAAACATATTTTTACGAAGTTTTATTTTTATATGGTTAACAAAACAATTATTTTTAAGACAACTTTTAACATTCGACGTTAAAATTAGATTTTGAAACTGTTAAAAATCTTTCAGTTTTTTCTTAAAAAAACATTTATGTAAACATTTAAGTTATTTATTTGCTTATCTATCAGCTTTTGGCCGTAAACAGTAGAGGTAATATCTGTAGTAAACTAGTAACAATAAAGCAATGAAAACTACCCTTAAATCGGCATATTTCTTATACTTTGTCGCAGAGGCGGATGGGCAACATCTTAGCGGCCCGGGAAATAATATTTGTCGGCACTCTTTTAATATCCGGATATGGCTAAAATATACATTTACAGGGTGTTACGCATTTTTCCTTTATAATTTAATAGAGCATAATAGGTTAGCATAGGTTTATTACAGATTTTTGAGTCAGATTACATTTACTATTTAAAAAACATTCTTTTATGTTTAGAAATTAATAACCCACGGTGTAGACCCTCTCCTTTTTAGACGTATGTACTTTCAGCCACCGGCCCTGCGACCCTCTGAACAACCGGTCCACCGGAAAATTTCCCGGTTCGTCTTATGGCCCATCCGCCCCTACTTTGTCGGTATATAACGTAAAAATATGTCTTATTTTTGGACAAAGTAGTTTCTCTGGAAAAAATTGGGTAAATCACATATGAACATTTTATTATATAATTTGAATTATATATAATTTATATAATTTATAATAATATAATAAATTATAGAATTTATTTTAAGCATATTTAGAGTTATATTAGGGACAATGGATAATTTTGAAATTTTATTTTACACCCCAGTTTACTGTATAATTTAATACAATCAACGACGGCACCTATTTATAAACTAATCAGGTAATTAATACATATTTAATTTTTTTTTATTTAGATTTAAGCAATTTTTTGCTTTAATAAAGCAGTTCGTCGATATAAAAAAGTAGTTTTTTCAATTATCGTTTTTGTAATTTACAAAATCATGGGCACCATAAGTGTGACAAAGAATTTTAATCGATTTTGATTAGTTTTTAATTTGCATTAATTATATTTTAAATTTTAATGCTCTTTTAACTTTTATTATGAAATAAGCCCTTAGTTTTCTTTAATACAATAAATTTAAAAAAATTTTATTTTTCTATTTTAAGAAATAAATATTTAGTATCTATACCTATACTTTCTTTTTTTTTTTATAAAAAATACAATTATATTAGGGGCCCATAAATTTTTTCTGCGGGGGAGGCCAAATTTTGAAGTTTCGCCACTGCTTATAGCATATATCAATAAACAAATAAAAAGTTAATGTTATTCAAATAATTTAGATGTCAAGTGTGAATTTTAACTTGTACTTGGAATTTTTAATTTTAATCTATTCGAAAAAACACAATCTGCATTTTTTAAATTTATCTTGTAAGTAAGTATATTTTTTTTATCAGTGTAATTGATATTCAGGGCCGCGTTAAGGCATGTGAGTACCCTAGGCATATTTATTTTGCCGTCCCCTTAAAATTAAAATTTGAACTTATTATAACAGCAAAATAACAAATTTATGTACTTAAACCGCTTAAACAGTAGACAGTTTTTTGTTTTTCGTTTATTTTTATTTGTTACTCTCTTGCACTTAAAAATTGTTTATGTTTTCTACATAATGTAATATGATTTTTAAATAAGCACAATTTACAATCATCAAGTTTCTATTTATGTTACATTTTTTATTAGAATTAATTAGTATTTTTGCCGCCCCCTAAAAGACTGCCGCCCTAGGCAGCTGCCTTTCTTAAATCGGCCCTGTTGATATTATTAAATTAAAACTTTGAAAACCACAACTTAATTAAACATTAAAATTTGAGTCATTTTTACGAGCCACAATCTGTTGCTGTCGATCACGATTTTTATTGTTTAAATAGCCTGTTATTTTTTAAATTTTATTTAATATTAATTGCATTTTGGTATAATGTAGGTAACTACGTATTTACATGAGCGAATATAAAATTTAATAACTATCATTAATAATAAATTCTTCAGATAAAAATAAATCTCGCCGACTGAAATAACTAAGAATAATGAGCTACTCGTAAAATCAAAACTTCATTTTGTGGAAAATGCATTTCTGCATTTATTGTCTTTTTTCATTATCCCTTCGAAATGTAATAATTAAATAAATGTTAATTATTCAAATATTAATTTAATGTTTATTATATTGCAGCAATTTCGAAATCATAGCAAAGACCGATGTTGTAAGGAAATGTGTTAAGAATGGTTAAGGAAGAAAAAGATAAGATTAAAAATAAAAGGATGTTGCCGAAGCGAAATTTGTGTAGGCAAGATTGAAGAGCAATAACAATAATAAAAGTATCCTGACGTAATGTATACTAATTAGTTATTATAGGTGATAATCGGTTTTGCCTATTTTGTTGAGATAATGTAAAGGAATGGCGTAAATGAGAATGCTAATACATACAAAATACCTTAACAGATAAATTAAAAATATTAGATTTAATTTGAAATTGCAACATTCTTTATATGAATTTATTATACCGAGTGTTGGAAAAAATATGTTCCAAATTTTAGGGGTGTATTTATTTTTGAGAACTTATTATTATTCAATGAATTTAAACAACTTGTTTTTATGCATACTTGACGCCAAATACTAAATATTATATATTTTTTAAGTACAGAATTATTTAACCAGTAAAAGTCGACGTTTTCACAGGAAATAATACATCAAAACGAAACAATTAATCGCTTCAGAACTAAACAATTATCTGTAGAATTAACTCTAAAATAAATAGTTTTTTGACCTATTTATAAATAGTTTGTGTGTTTCTTTATGTATGGTTAGATGGTATTCCAATAATTTGGTATCACTTTTTTTTAACACGCTGTATAATATAAATATGAATTTTTTAATGTTATTACCGTAAACAGCGCGTTTAAAATTTCAAATATCCTGAATTTTTGCTCCGCTAAAGGTTGTACCCTTTGTCAACGTGTTGTACGCAATAGGAACAGACCTTGAAATTGTAATATACTTTTAAGTTTTTATAAAACACGACCTTCGTTTACCTGCTATTTCTTGTGTTTCTACAAAGAGCTTTCCATCCGGCCATAAAGCATGTTGCAATTAATCCGTTTATAATGTACAATTAATAAGTAACAATTTATTTTTAGCCGTTTTAACTACTACATATTATATGCACAGATAATCTGCTCCATTATATAATTTCAGAAATGATCTATATTTTAACAAATCAATCAAATTAAGTCAAGGTAACTCTTATGAGACATTGAAATTTACGCTGACATCGGACTGAAAAAATCACTTCAAAACATTGTAATATTCCATTTATATATAGGAATTCTAGTCTTAATTAATGTAAATTACAGATTATATTAACAATACATACAATCTCTTGCCTGTAATTTACAATTGGTACTTATATTTATTTTTAATTATTATAATATACCTATATTCGTAATTATTATATTTTAACTGTAGATAGTTATATAGATTGTAAGCTATTTTTATCAAACTTGAAAATATTTAATCGCTACATTTTATTTATCGCAAAATTTTAAAAAAGCCAAGTTAACGGGTAATTAATTTATACGCTAAAGTTAATTTTCTACATAAGATTACTCTTAAATTTTTTATTAAGGCCGTTAATCAAAATTGCGGTAACAACACGTTCTAACTAAAAAAGCGTGAGGGATTTCCAACAAGCACATACCATTAAATACAGCATCCATCATAAAGCACTTTAGGATAACAACGTGATTGGATATACCAATTGCATTTCTCCAATATTTTACGCTCGCGTATGTGAGTTTTTCAATGAAAACGATGAAAATCGATGTCAAATACTATACGTTTATCTTTTTTGTAGTTATTAAATTAGGTGCCGTTCTCAATAGTTCAGCATTTAATCGTTATTATGTATAATTCAAATTTTAATTTAAAATAAGGAATGGCAAAATCAGAAAACCGAACACAAAATATAGAACAATCAACGATACGCTTTACTATATTACTCTTGACCTTCCCCAATTAAAGAATTATTATTAATAAATACAAAAACATTTGTAGGAAGTGTTATGGTCGACATCACTTTCACATGCAATAAAGAATTATTAAGGAAATTAATTACTATAATATAGATATTAAGGAAACAAAATAATTTTTTTCATATTTTTCATGGCTAATGTTTTAATTTTTATGTATTGATAATTCAATAAAATTAGTTTTAATATTTAATTTGTCATAGTAAAGTAAGTTATAATTATTCGAAATATTTTTTATAAATTTATAAATATAAATTACTACTTTATTTAAGTTTCTATTACTTTTTCAATATCGAACTCCCAGCCAAAAACTCCCAGAAAAACCACGCGACAACCAATAATTATATAAATTTACTAATTCTCTATTAGTTCGTTAATAAAATAGAAGATAAGATTTTAATTTATAATAAACTATTAAAATTAAAATAATAAATGTTTTTTCCGTCTGTTCGTTAATTCCGTTATTCTCGGGACAAAAAAAAATTACTTTTTTTAAATTTGACTTCTGTTCGGTAGCAAGGTTGTTTGGTGACTAATAAAGGATAAAATAAAAAATCGCAATATTTAAGTAATACTTAATTTAAGATGTAAAGTTTGTAATATCACAAAAAAGCTGGTTTTTCTGAGATTGGATTTCAAAAAACTACTACAAAAACTTAGACATGTCAACATAAATACATTCTTGTCCTGTTCCATTCGTACTTATTATTGTTACTGATATGGTTAATAGAAATAAATAAATAAAGAAGTTATGGCAGTATTTTATTTTGAAGTCATTTAAGACGGCAGATTTTATACAAAATACATCCGGAAAATCATACTATGTTATCTTGACAGACCTCGTCTGCAGGTGGTCTAGCCCAATAAAAAACCACTTTCGAGCCAGTTAAATAACTAAATATCTAAAAACTAACATCTTATAAACCGTAACATTTACAATTTGTTGTTCAGATTAGTTGGTAAAAATCTTGATCAACAATCATTATTTTGCTAATGGTTTGTATACGAGTACATAATTATCTTGTACTTGTGCTACAAATAATTAATGGTGTGGTGACTTTTGTTTTGCCGTGTGTTTTTTCGCGAAAGAAGCATGGGACTACTTGTAAACTGTTGTCTGGTGGGTCTGGTGTATTTTTAACAAACCCTACCTAGTTAGGCATTTAAAAACTTGGGCAGAAGTTTATGAGGGGAGAGTAAACTATTTGTGTTACGGAAAAAGTTCGTATATCTGTTAAAGTGCACATTTTCCGATAAATGTAAATATTTCGTCAGGCCAAACAAAAATACAAAAAAGAAACACGAAACCAGAAAAATTACCAGCAAAAAAAATAAAAATATTAATTTCAAAAATCAACTCAAAATTCATATTTCAAAATATTTAATTTTAGCAACCCCCCGTCCCCTATTGTCGCAAATCGTCAAGAAAGACTGAACTCTCCCACTCCTCCATGCGTGACGTATTTATGAACGACCCTTTAATGTACTATAATTCAAATTATAGTTCATAAGTCCCTTTTCGATATTTTGTTAAATAAATTCACATTTGAAGAAATAAATATTTAAATTTTAAATTATTTTTATTAAACTAATTGAAAACTAAACACAGCATAATAATTAAATTAATCTTTATTAGACCTCGAATTGATACTGTAGCATTTCGAATCTTGAATTATTTATTTAAAAGTATTATAATATTGATATTTAATTGACACTTTTGTTAAGAGATTATGTTTACTATAACACGGTTTTCATCCACTCACTTCTACCAAGGTATACATATTCATACGTACATATGTGTACTTGCACCGATAATTGTAAGGATAACGCTGTCTTTAAACTATTCAACGCATTCTTACCATCTCCGTGGAACCTGTATAATACACATACCGGTAAATGTATACATTTTCCAGTTACTTACTTTTTCCGTAACATATAAAAACCGTTACGTTAAAAAACCGTTTTTCAAGTATGGCACCACTTTTGCACTTCACCAGAAGTATGACAAATGTATATGGGGCATTCCACACCAAATCGACCACTTTTGAACCCGACCCCTTTCGATTTGGCCGAAACTTTTTTCTCGTTTTCTACCCCACTAAATATATTTATCAGAATTTTTTCAACTTTTTTCACCCAACCCAACAAAAGTTATGAATTTTTCAAAAATTTGGCTATTTATATTTGGCTATTTTTTCAAATCCCATAACTTTTTCAAAAATTGACTA
Source organism: Cantharis rufa (assembly GCA_947369205.1). Classification (NCBI taxonomy): domain Eukaryota; kingdom Metazoa; phylum Arthropoda; class Insecta; order Coleoptera; family Cantharidae; genus Cantharis; species Cantharis rufa. The sequence continues at coordinate 38,710,021 of OX376303.1, forward strand.
AATCCAACGTTCTTTTTTTTAAATTTTTCAGTTTTGAATTTACTATTCAGATAAAAATATAAAAAAATTTTTCGATGTTAGGTTCCATGAAATTTTTCAGTTTTTTGAGAAAAATCATCAATTTTTCAAATTCAGACACTTTTTTTTTTCTGAAAAAAACTTCAACTTATTCTGCAGTTAATGCCGCTAAACCCAGAGTGGGCCGACTCTGCTTTCTATTTTTTTTTTCAATTAAAAATTTTTTTTGTTTATTTTACCACAATCTAACTTTGTTTTTATAATAAATAAAATTTAAATAAATATATCTTACATTTTTTTTACTTTATTCGTAATCTTAACTAATGATTTATAACTGAAAATAATTTTTATTTCATTATTCTTGGTCGTTTAAATAATTTACAGACTATGAACTCTTTTGAATTAGATAAATTTCTAACAAACATACATAGACTGCTAAAATCATAACCATTCCTTTTTGCCTGTGCAATATTGCTAAGTTTCTTTATTTTACCACTATCCATCTTAAATAATTAATTAATTAAATAATAAATTAAATTTAAATAAATATATCTATAGCATGTTATAAATGTACAAATTTTCCTTAATGAGAAGATTTTTGAATAGTATTAAATTAATTTGATGAGATTTTTCTCAATTTATACTACCACAACAGTGATTTTGGAATGCCTGCTGAATGGCATTTTTTTGCGATTGCTCATGGAAAAGGTTCGTGTGATGGAATTGGTGGTACGATCAAAAGAGCAGCTGCAAGAGCAAGTCTTCAACTAGCAGTTGATAAACAAAAACCACACCTTACAAGCTATATGCATGGGCTTCTGCACCGAATAATCTTCCAACTACATATAACGGTCAAGTTTTCGCCAGAAGTGGATTATAATAAAGCTGTAAACGACCTAAATGACCGATTTTAAAAAATGAAAACCATTGCAGGAACTCAGCAATTGCACTTGTACAGTGTGATTCCAGACACAGATATATTAGAAATTCTTTTTATTATTCTTTTATAAATTCTTTAGATTATTAGAAATTTTTCTAATTCAGAGGAGTATACAGTCTGTAAATTATTTAATCAATCAATCAATCAAAATCAAAAGCCTCATTTATACCCGAAGGTGTTGAGGTGTCCCTTATCTCTTTTAATACAGTGGCATTTTCATTTATAAATTTCCGCCACTCTCTTCTATCTAGTGCCATTTGTTTTGCCTCGTTCCATGTTTTCCAATTTTATCGTCCCATGTTTTTGCAGGTCTGTCTTGTTCTCTTCCCCGTTGTTTTTTCCTGCCACCTGCCACACATTTCTCACTGGCATATCGCCCTTCATCCGGTTCAGATGTTCGAACCATCTCAGTGGATTGTCGATTACTTTCCTCGTTGCTGGCTCTACTGCTAGTTTATCCCTAATCTCTACGTTCCTTACTCTATCCAAAATTATTTAAACGACCAAGAATAATGAAATAAAAAATTATTTTCAATTATATATCATTAGTTAAGATTACGAATAAAGTAAAAAAAATTAAGATATATTTATTTAAATTTTATTTATTATAAAAACAGAGTTAGATTGTGGTAAAATATACAAAAAAAAATTTCAATTGAAAAAAAAATAGAAAGCAGAGTCGGCCCACTCTGGGTTTAGCGGCATTAAGTGCTGAATAAGTTGAAGTTTTTTTCCGAAAAAAAAATCAAAAATTAAAAGTGTCGGAATTTGAAAAATTGATGATTTTTCTCAAAAAACTGAAAAATTTCATGGAACCTAACATCGAACAAATTTTTCATATTTTTATCTGAATAGTACATTCAAAACTGAAAAAAATAAAAAAAAGAACGTTGGATTTAGTCAATTTTTGAAAAAGTTATGGGTATTTGAAAAAATAGCCAAATATAAATAGCCAAATTTTTGAAAAATTCATAACTTTTGTTGGGTTGGGTGAAAAACGTTGAAAAAATTCTGAAAAATATATTTAGTGGGGTAGAAAACGAGAAAAAAGTTTCGGCCAAATCGAAAGAGGTCGGGTTCAAAAGTGGTCGATTTGGCGTGGAATGCCCCATATGTAGTATCATGTATCATTATAAACTTTATACGGTTCAAATTCCATACTGTAACAAATTGTTTTGAAACCATCGAAACGGTATGGCATAGCGATTTTCGTGAATGTTGACTCAAAGATAATAGGTTTAAAAAAATCAGCCTTTAAAAAATGTTTTTTTAATTTTAAAATTCACGTGTTTTAATTGGTATGGCATCATAAAATTATGGCATTTTACTAGCGCAGAGTTTATTATTTATCGTCTACCTGAATATACAAGAATCTTGATGTAAAAAATTGTTTGAAACCGGTAATTTATCAGACAAGTTGAACTAATTACCCTGCCATTACGCCCAGACGACCAGCGTTATAACTTCTATTGTTTTCTTTCGTTAATTACCTAATTTGACCTCTGAAGGGTCGCCATACTTGTAACAAGTGACTTGGAATTTTCTGTCACTATCTCCCGGTATATATTAGTATGCATTGATAAAGCAACAGCTATAAATAATTTAATGTTTATGTAAAAATTAAAGTGATTATAAATCACGATATACATACGATACCTATACCACCTTTTTCAAAGATTGTCGTTTGTTATTTGTATATTACTTTGCTTTTTCCATTATAATATATAATTTTTATAGAACGTTCTGCTACTAATTTCTAAATAAAAGCAGCTACTATTTTCCATTGGCAATTTTGTATTTATCTCGAAATATGAATATTTTAATTATTCAAAAGGTCGTATGTGGAACATTTACTAAGAACGAAACCCTAAGAAAAACTTACTAAAATTATTTTTACTTTCAGGCAGGACTTCGTTTCCACTTATAATGAATATTATACGAACACAATTTAAATTTAAGCACCATTAACATACTCAAAATTAAAATGTATTAGCTATGAATAATTTAAAAAAATGTTTATATTATATTTTTGATAACACAGCTACTATAAGTAAGCGAACTAAGCGTACGATTTAATTTATATGAACAGTTTTAACATAATGCAAAGTTCTATACTATTATTTTTACTTCCTTTTTTTACGATAAGTGTAAGCCAAGGTAAGACGTTGGACGTTGTTTTAAAATAAAAATATTAAAAGGTACGGTACGGGTGGCCGACCTTATACGCAATCATAGGGAAATAAAGTAAAAATTTAATTTTTTTTAATTCCTGCTTCCCATTATAACAAGTAAAAATGAAAAAAGTATCAATTATAATAATGGAAAACAATGGCAATGTATCAAAAAGTTGATACATTTTAAATTCTTATCTATTAAAATAGGAAGTAGCAATTCAAAAGAATCTAATTTCCTACGTTATTTCCCTATGATCGAGTATAAGTTAGTCATCCGGTATATCAACTTAGATTTAGGTTTCTTATCTAAGATATTTATTTGTTTATTGTATTGCAGCTGTATGAATACAATTAATAGAATTAAACGGAACAGGGTAAAAAAAATTTGCCATAATTTTAAAAATTTTAAAATACAGGTTTCAGTTTAAAATCAATTTTTATAATATTATCCATTATATACATACATGGATGCTTACTCGTTAAAAGTTGCGCAATAATTTAACTTATTTAACTTATATAAGTTTCGATCCCAGAAGTGCCTTTTTATTTTCCAATATTTTAAGTTTATTCTTGATCATCATTAAAAATAATTATACTAAATAAATCTTCTAATTCTACTCTATTATTTATGATTCTAGGAATTTTGTTCGACAACATTTGTTCGAATAGCAGTTGTTCGACTTAACATTTATTCGATATGGAATTTTATACGACCTATCCCGGCACATTTATATGTTGCAAAGCTAGTAAATAAACAGTTAGCAACTATATCGATAACTGAAAGTACCTATATCACCGGTGGGGACGTACTTGTTTAGTCTTTGTCAAAACGGCTTGGAGCACCCGGAGCGGAGGGGACCGGAGCGCAGACTATTTTTTATGGTGGATCCGTGTATTGCCATGGTTGTCTTTGTCAAAACTAAATAAAACTAAATAAAAAATAAAAATAAAATTCATATAAATTCCATAGCGAATAAATGTTAAGTCGAACAAAAGCATTCGAACAACTGCTATTCGAACAAATGTTGTAGAACAAAATTCCGGATACGATAATTGATTGTGTTATAGAATATCCCTCATGTTTCGGGTTTTTTTTGCCCATTATCAAGTGTTACACTAATTCACTAATTAAATACATTAAGCAGTAAGCTACTTACATTTTAAAGCAATTAAAACAAAATCGGCAAATTAAAACTCATTATCAAAACTCATTAGTTTTAATTTGTAGATTGTGTTTTAAATAAATATAATATCAGTAAATATTAATATATTTATTAATATATTTATAAATTATAAATTTAAATATTTTTTTACGCCTCTGTCAAGCAAGTGTTCAATTGCATATTTCAAATGCGGCGTGAAAAGCTGGTTTTCTCGCCTAGCGTTTGAAAGAAAGCAGTGATTATTTTATAAGATGTTGGCATTCTTGGTTATATTTTGTAGGTCAAATTGAATACAAATTAAATAAGTATTACATTTCATAAATAACTCGTATTTGTGCCAGTATCGGGGTGCAGATTTTTCTGGCAATAAATTACCAATAATCCATTCTGCCGCTTGTGTAATGTGTGCTGGTGTATCCATTATCACAAATATTATCACAGTCGCAATTTTATAATACGATACAAAATAATTAAATTTAAACGTCAAATTTTTAATTCAAATGTGTTATACCAACAACAACAAAATATCCCTAATACTAAATATTTCAAAAAATAATTAAAGTGTATGTAACAAATTATAGAAGTCGGCGTAAAAAATTACGTTTATCATGCGACAGGAAACTGTTTTCCGAGTACTCGTAAATACAGGCCTCGGCTAATCCGCCTCAGCCTGTAAAAAACTCGTACTCGGAAAAATTCAGTTTCAAGCCTTATGATAAAAATAACTATTAAAGAGTAAGTAGCTTACTGTATATCTAATTAATTTACACTTGATAATGAATACAAAAAATCCGAAACTTGTTATTAATATAATAATTAATATAATAAAAAATAATACAGTAGAATTAGATAATTGATTTAGTATTTTTTCAATGATGAAAAAACAATTCTACCACATCAGGCAAAAGCAGATTAAATATTATTATTGATCAACACACTGTATTACAGACACGTTTTTACAAATCAAGTTCAGTTAACCGATATAGTTGATAAAGATAAAAGTTCTCGCAATCTTGCCAGTATAAATTTCAAAATTTAAAAAATTAAAACACAATTAAGGAAGAGCGGCAGACACACACTGCTTCATCGACTCTCAATCCATCATACCACGTATGTGTTTCTGACTCATTAGTCGTCATCAGTGCCGCATACTTTGTTGAAAAACACTTAATTGTGTGCACCAAACGGCTACTGGTCAAAGCACATGCCGGACTACTATACGCAACGCCACTAACACGCACAAGACCCAGCCAACGTGCATTCTCGAGCAGGCCCGTATCTGAGGGGGGGTTTTGGGGGTTCAACCCCCCCCCCAAAATAAAGCGCGAGATAAAATCCTAGAATATCGCACCCTGAGACGACAACTATCGTAACTTTCAAAAGCATGTTTTGCGATAATTGCATTTTAAAATTTGCAAAAGTTGTGCATTCTTATGGAGTGTAGAACTGTTGTTGGATAAATAGCGCTTAAATGATAAGCGATGGAAGTTACAACATTGTACCACTAAAAAGAAGATTAAAAAATACATTAGAATCCATCAAAACCTGGCATTTCTAACTTTACAGTAGAGCGATTGTCCTTGAAAATTTCAAAAATTTGCGCCTGTGGCACAATTTCCTTTGCACTTTTATTTATTATTTAATCCCCCCCCCCGAATCAAAGTCCGAGATACGGCCCTGTTCTCGAGCAATGTGCTCATAAAATGTGATAAAGATAAAAGTTGATTAATAAAAGTTGAATGACTTCTAAGTAAGAACCTTTGTTTTAATAGAAAATCATTCAACTTTGGTTAATCAACCTTAATCGGTCAACTAAACTAGATTTGTGAGAACGCGAACGTATGTACCATTAAATTTCATACTTCTTCGTTTACAATATGAACAAGGTGGAACTCGCTTTTGCGACAGTTCTTAGGCTTCTATACATCTACTTTTTCGGTAGGTTAAATTATTTGGGCTTTATTTTATTCCAATTTTTAATGCCTTAATCTTTTAATTAGGTAGATTTTTTTACTATATAAGGAAAACGCTAACATTTTAATATTTTTTTTTTATTTCGACCTTTATAGGTAAATATTTGCAATTTACAAACCACAAATAAAACACAATTCATAATGAAATATTAAAATACCCGAAACACGTACCGACTACCGTATTAGAAACACGTAAAATACCTACTCTAAAAATACAAAATAAGAATATCGGATTAAAAAATATATATGTAAATAATCTGAATAATTAATACCAATCTAAAAATATTCTATATGAAGTAAAATTGTTTTAAGAACGTGCGTTCTGATTGGTTTTGAATTATGCGGACAGACGGACAGACGGACAGACGGACACGGAGCTAGATCATAAGGCTTCTTCCTATACGTTGTATAGAAGCCTAAAATTATAAATTCATTCAAAGCCGTTTAAGTAATTTTCTTGTATAAGAAATTTAAAAATTTATTTTCTAGCTCCGAGAGTTTCTGAAAAAAAAATTTTACGCCGACGGTGCTGATGCTGGTGCGAGAATTGCGTCTGGCTAAGATAAAGAGTGCACAATTTCTGTACAGTATAGTTTCCTGGTAATTCGACAGATAATAGATATCGGACCAGAGCACTATGCAAGATTGCCGAAAACGCCGGATTATTGGAAATCACTTATAATGACACGCATTCAAACGGCCAACGCACAGTGGAGTATTTGACACTAAAAACTGGCCAAAATTCTAAAACTCACCAAATGAGTTCAAAATATGCTCTGAATATCAGAAAAAAATAATGAAAAAAATTACATTGATAAATAGGGTAGTTTTCTGGGGGTGAAAATCACAATAAAGATTTTGAAATTTTTTCGATGTCGATAATTTGACCTACAAATTGATGTAAAAATAATAAAAAAATTATTATCGATGTATTGGGGTTAATTTCGAAGGGTAATAAAATAAAAATAACTTAGTAAAATTCTAAAACTTTGAATTCGAATTCGAATTCGAGAAAATTACGAGGTGTTATTTTATAACAATTTTTGATAAAATAAAATTGCACTATTTTCGTACATTTTATTGTTACTATCGGCTATCGGGGACTAGTTTCGATTACATGCACTGACAAAAATGTATTGCAATGTTTCCTATAATTCTAGAACATTTTACAATAATTTCTAAACAGAATAAGGATATCACAGTTGTTTTAAGCAGCGAGGAGCTAAACAATCTTTTATTTTCAGTAATAAATGCTTTGACTTTTCTATTGTAGGATAAATGCTACAATCAAATTCTCAAAATTTTTAGTAAATTGTTCAACTTTTTTTTAAAAATTTCAAAAAAATTTCAAAGAAATTGTTAAAGAAAAAAAGAAATTACTACAAAATATTTACTAGAAATACGCAGAATTCGTTTTTCGATGTATGACTTTCATCCGACCCCGAAATTACATGAATTGATTTTTTTTAAATAAAATTAAATATAAAAGTTATACAGGACAAGATCAAAAATTGGCACAGTTAATAAGAATTCATTAATGTGAATCAACGAGTAATAAATTATAATTTTTAGCTGTGTAGATTTTTAGGTTTTACCCTGTATAACTATCATAGGTTACTGTCAGAAAAGTATTACCACGAATTCGGCCGCGAATAATTTTCAATTGGAAAGAGGACAATTTTCTGATCATTTTAAAACCGCACTTCGATATGGATTAGGCCTTAGTTTTCGAGAAAACGGTATTTGAAAATCAAAATTTTACATGCATTTTACATAGGGAATTGATTCACTTCCGAGTTCTATTGACGGTGCGTGCGTTCTGATATAGTCTTAGTGTTGGCAGTCAGACGCGATTGTGTCTAATCTTCTTCATCTGGTGATGGAATTTTGGCAATGTGATGTAAGTTAATACGCTGGCGTGTACTTTGCCAACATTCCATCACCAGATGAAGAAGATTAGAGTGCCTTCGGCACTAAATGCTTCGCATGCCATCATGCTACGCTACGCTAGACGCGATTGTGATACCGTACGGTACACATCGAGCGTGGCTAACGAGTTTCACCCCTTACGAGTTTCACCCCTTTCGAGTTGCACCTTTGACGAGGTTGTGCTACCTAGAGGGATGTTTTTAGCTAGTCAGCGTTCGTCAAAACGGCACGTAGCGCCCGGAGCGGAGGGTAGCGGAGCGTCGGTTTTGACGAACGCAACCAAGGCACTCGAGAATCCACCCTAAAAACGAGTTCTGCGTTTAATTTTTAAATTATTGCATAATGTTGCGTAATATTATGGTTGCGGTTACAAGCAAGGGGTTCGATGTGCACTCGAGTATGTCACAATCGCGTCTGACGGCGAACACTAAGACTATATCAGAACGCACGCACCGTCAATAGAACTCTCGTGTTAATGAATTCCCTATCTAAAATACATGTAAAATTTTAAATTTTCAAATGCCGTTTTCTCGAAAACTAATGGATAATCCATATCAATGTGCGGTCTCAAAATGCTCAGAAAATTGTCCTATTTCCAATAGAAAAATTTTCGCGGCCGAATTCGTGGTAATAGTTTACTGACAGATCCCCTATCATATTTCATTTAATTTTGAAAAACAATTCACATAATTTAAATTTTAATTCAAATGTCGTATGTGACTAAAATTAATCACTAATAATAATAATACAAAGTACGAGAGAGTGCAATTTAATTAAATTGATAAAAAATTTCCAATAGGGACGCCCCAATTTCGAATTGCTATTTGGGACACTTAAATGACATTTCGAAATGTCATTTGCTGACGTTTGTGTTATTTAATGTCTACCATTTCATCATGGAAAGATACACGCTGGAACAACGCTTGCAAATATTAAAAATTTATTACCAAAATTCTTGTTCGGTTACGATTACTTTACGTAAATTAACACCAATTTTCGATCGTTATAATCGTCCTGACAAAAGGACAATTGAAAGATTAGTGAAAAAATTTGAGTCAACATTTTCTCTCCAACATATTCCCGTGCCAGCGAGACAAAGAAATGCAAGAAGTGAAGAGAATATTGATGCTGTACGAGAGAGTGTTGCAAATGATCCAAATGTTTCAATTCCGCGCCGATCTCAGCAATTAAAACGTTTTCGTGGAGAGCACTTAAATGATGTTGTGTTCCATCATTAATGGTATTAAATGTACTTTCAGAAAAAATATATCTCACCTTGAATTTCTAATAAAATCCTTGTTTTATTTAAAAAAAAAGTTGGGGCGCTCTTAATGGAAAACCCTTTATTATAAAATTTTATAATTATAATGTATTACAAAATAAAAAATAATAAAATCGCCAACAACTGATCTGCGGGAATCCGCGGCCAATTTTTTGAAAATATTATTGTTATGTTAATTCGTTTGTACCTTGTATATTATATTTGTAAATATTTTTAGTGGATTTATCTTTTTATGTTGGTAACAAATTATTATTGTAAATTACGTTAAAGACGCACATGTTAAAATACATTATTCTAAATTCATTTTTCAATAAAGAAGTTTATTTTCAAGTGGCTTTAATTTCAAAACCCACGATACAACAATTATCAATAGTAATATAACAAGACCTCATTTTTAGATCGATAAGTTGTATTGTAAATACGAAGGCATCGTTGCATAGCAATGCACGAAAAACTTGTTTTGAGTGCAATTTCTTAATGCAACGATGCCTGAGTAAATTTACAAGCAACTTATCGATCTAAAAATAATGAGGTCGAGTTATATTTATTTAGATAATTACGCGAACATTTATTTGATATTGACAAACGTCAAAATTATGTAAACAAAGAGGCGTGGCATCGAACCGGACGAGGCACTCTTTCCGCAGGAAGAGACACAATTGCCAGTGTAAGTGTTTGTTTACCTTTCGTAAGTGTAATTATCTATATAATATGTTGGTCCTTCATGTCATGTAAAAAAAATAGCTTGGACTCGCTTGGAAACATAACGAAACCTCTGAAGTTCTGAACATTTACACATTTTCAATATAATATTTTTAACTGTTATTTTGTACCACGAATTTTTTTATTATTGTCTATTAATTTGTTAATTTCTGTATTATGCTTGTAGTCGAAGATAAAATAGTATATTAAACTCAAGTTTAAATAATATGCTGTTATTATTATTCGACGTTTCGGTTTGTTTTACTTGGCCCATTAAATAAGTCCAAAACGTGATAAAATTAAATACAAATTATTATAAACTATTTAAAAAAATTTAAATCGCTATATGAAATTAATAATTATATTTGATAAATCTTAGTCATATCTCATAATATTATTGATAATTATTTGACTTCTCATATATGTACCATGCGTTGTATACTTCCAAGTTATATCTTTTTATTTGACGAGGAAGCATGAAAATAAACAGACAAGAAGATAGACAAATGTTTTCATGCGTCTTCACCAAAAAATATAAGATTGAAACATGGACAACGTCCATTTTCTCTATTTATCCAGAATTACAGAAATACAAAGACCAAGGTGAAAATCAACAAACCTATCGATCATAATTTATCACTATAGGAGCGATCATAAACTACGTGGTTTAGTCAAGGGGGGGAGAGATTAGATTGAAAGCTACGCACGGCTACATGAGAGCAGAGGGGAATTAGAGTCAAGCTACGTAATTTTCTTCATTTGTTATATTTCAGCACAATGAAAGCCGATTTTTTGCAGTTAATTTGCAGAATAAATGACACCATAATATGGATATTATTTATTTTTTCTATACTTGGATTTACTGTACTTGTATACTTACTATACTACTTACTATAATATACTTACACTGCCCGATGTATTTTTGACTTGTAGTCATAATTGTGCTCGGGTGGCATGGACCTGGCACGTTTCGGTATCAATGTATTAAAAACATTATAAAGGCACTCTGTAACACTATACTGCTGTGTATACTCGTACTTTATAAACACATGGTGTATTAACGCTATAATATCTGGATTGGAAAAAAACTACGTTCAATCTAATTGGGGGGTTGTCATAGTAAGAGCTACGTTAAGCTGCATGATGGAAGGGAGGGGCTCTAAGGAGGTCGAAATCAAACTACATGGTTTATGAACTCTACCTATCTTAGAAATACATATTATGTAAAATTTAAACTAATTTATGCTTAAAAATATACTACTTGCAGTGTATCATATGACTCTTATCTGCAGCAAGTATAAGTAGGTTTCATTATTTTTAGAACTGCAGTTTACGAAATATGCTTGTTATATGGCTATTTCTACCCAAGTCGTTTAAGAAAATAAAAGACATTTAAATTAAATCAATTTTTAAAAGATGTGTTTAGCACCATCTTCATTTAACGTCAATTTTGAAATTCTATGTTTTCTATCGTATGCTGGTTAAACATTATCTGTTAAATCTGTAAATGATGTTAGTCCAATAAGATTTTATAGTATATAGAATAAAAAATGCAGTTAAATGTTGATAAATAAAATCAAATAACATAAAAACACTATTATGTGGTTCTCTGCTGCAAATTTCTTAAATAAAATAAACAATCCGTCTGCTGAGTATTGGATTATACCATGCCCATTTATCTTTTTTTGACGTGAATACGTCTATAAAATCGGTAACACGTTCAAAAATTTAAAAAAATATGTAACGAAAAATGTGTGTGTGTACAAAAAGTACACCCTACATGTTCAAAAATTAAAAAAATATATGTAACAAAAAAAGTGCTACTTACCATTTACTGCCAAATTTTATACAAATTTTATACTAAATTATACAATAACGATGGATAAAGTTTGGGCAAATTTTTTAGAAAATTTTCGTGTGAAAAATACAAAAAATTAGACATCGCGTCAAATGGGCTTTATATAGAAATATTTCCGAATTGGCACACAAACTTATCGGATTATCTTTAGTTATAATTTTAAATTGGTAATCCTTTTCAATCATTTAATCAATTACAGACACAATTACAAAATAGTATTATGCAAACTCAGAAATAGAAATTTCACAAAATATTGGGGTGGCGATAATTTATTATTAAATCTAATAAACTCGTAAATATTAATTTAATAAAATTTATTATAAGTAAAAACAAGAAAAAAAGAAAATTTCATTAAAACGTCCCCTCATTATTAAGATCGTTTTTAAAAATTACTATTTCTGCAGATTCTTCCTTAAATTTTTTGCTGCCTCATCATTACAAATATCTTCTTCTAAGCATTTTAAGCATAATTTCACTTCTGCAGCTTCTTTTTTAAATTTTTTTGCTTCTTTAGCAAAAAAGACAGCCATGGCAATACACGGATCTACCGTAAAAAACACGTGTTTTTTGCGAAAAAAACATATTCTGAGACATCTGGTGAGAACATCGGCCGGCGGCGAGACCAATATTTGTATTAGTTTATATTTTTTTATATTTATAATTTTAAATATCCATATTATGTTGTCAGTTATTCTGCAAATTGCTTTCATTGTGCCGAAATAAAAGAAATGAAGAAAACTACGTAGCTTGACTCTAACTTCCCCCTACCCTCATGTAGTCCTGCGTAGCTGTCTACCTAACCTCTCCCCCCCTTGACCAAACCACGTAATTTATGAACGCTCCCTTATAGGTACTTCAAGGAGAGCCGCTTGGCTTTAAACAAGCGTCTTTGTTTGTCTTTAAACGCGACTATCTCAGAATCTTGTTTTTTGAAAATCAGCTTTGCGGTGAACACGATTGCTGAAAAACTATTAATGCGATCCGTACCAAATTTATACCACTTATTTATTATGATATAATCTAGGGCCTGAACCTGCAATATACTAATAAAATCTTTTCACATTCGGATTTCGAATGAACCGTTTCACAGTTATGATGTTCACCGCAACTGATGCTCGAAAACAAGCCCTCCAGAAATATAGCTGTAGTTCCGCCATTTTTAAATATTTTGCAATAAAAAAAATTTGACACGTACATGAAAACATGTGCTAATCAATGTTGTTTACAATTTTAGAATAAAAATTTATTATCCTGTCGAAAAAAAATCAATAAAATCACGTCACATTGTCTGCTACAAGTGTATGTAACCCTATAAAATCGTCATAGTTGTAGAACATTTATTAAGAGGTATTGGATAAAAGACTTTTTTGTGCATGACTTAAAAGTGATTTTATTTTTTTAGTATTTGTTGTGCGCGATCGATTTAAATTTTTGCATATGCCTTTCTACCGGTAATTCACGGGGATGTGTCTGTGACGAGGGGGGAGAATTTTTTGCTCAGTTTTTTATATCTAGCGCCGTTTTCGAGTTATTGCTAATTCAAATAATATAGAAAAAGCACTCTTCGAAATTACACAATTTTTCAATGTCAAAGTGACTTTTTCTAATATTATGTCAAATAATGTTAGCGCTCCGCCTCGCATATGCAAATATTGCTTGTCAAACAAAGTTTCACTGTTAATCCGAATAAGACAATGTACCATTTTTTTAAATTAATTTTTTTGTAAATGATGCTTTGTTTTTATAAATAAAGTTTTACAGAAACATACTCACATTTCATATAGCACCTTATTTTTAATAATACCATATATAAAATCAGCACGTATATTTTTAAATTTACATTTTAATCGCTTTTGATCAATGAATATTTTCTCAAAACAAGAATTTGTGATATTTCCTTCAAAGAGTGCGGTATGATCTATACTGCTTAAATTCGAACACCGGTTATATTACTCCCTAAAAAATATTTAATTTTTATTTGTTGTGCTCTAAAACTATTAATTTATACTAGGTTGATGATTTTAGATAGTCCCGCAAGTCTATTAATTGAAGGATGGTCTTTAATTACAAATGGGACAATACAACATTTTTTTGGTTGCCAAAATTTAGAAAATTTTCGTGACAGTGATATTCAATATTACTTCTACAACAGAGCAAATAGATCTCCAATATTGTTGACAAGGGAAGAAATATGTGAATTAGACTGGTCTAAAGATATCAAGATTATATTTAACGGTTGGTTAAATTCAGCTCAAGATAAAATAATAACAGATATGGTACATGCTTATCTGGATCGGTACGATTGTAATGTAATTACTGTTGAATACCTAACTTTATCAAATACCCAATATACTCAAGCATATTGTAACATCATAAAGGGAGCCGAAATCATAGGAAATTTTCTTTGCGAATTATGTCAAGATGGTTATTTAAATTTTGATCGACTTCATATTGTTGGGCATTCTTTAGGTGCACAACTTGCAGGATTAATAGGGCAAGTAGTGCAGAAAAAATGTAATCAAAAAGTCGATAGAATAACAGGATTAGATCCTGCGGGACCAATTTATCAAAATCAGGCAAATTCAGCTAGATTGGATAAATCTGATGCCACATTTGTCGATGTAATTCATACAAATATGGGAATGTTTGGATATTATGGATCGATAGGTCATATGGACTTTTTTCCAAACTGTGGAACTGCTCAACCTGGTTGTATTAATATCAAAAAATTTCCTGACGTGCTATCTATAATTTCAGATTTTAGTAAGTTATAATATTATTCGTTAAGTTCATCATCATTTCATGTTTGTTAGTACTGTACATTACGTAATATAATTATTATTATATTTGTTTAGTTGACTGCAGTCATACCAGAAGTGTTGAACTTTTTACGGAAAGTATTAGTACAATGGAACCAAGATTCAATTCCACAAGTTGTTCCTTATGTCCTGACAGTAAGGGTATCGGTAGATGTCAAATAGCTGATGTTATACTCTTTAGACCGCAACATGCTCTAATGGGAGAAGATTGTCCACGTAATTCAACAGCATATAAATTTCTTTTGAAGACTAATAGTAAACCTCCATTTGCACGTGGATAATGTTACCTTTCTTGACTTACTACATCGTAATAAGTCGTAAGAATAATATAATTAATAAAAAGTGATTTAATATGATCAGTAGTTTCTTCTATTCTTTTTATGCAAAACATTATTTGTTATATTGATTCCATCCTAACTCGCAGAGTACTGCTGATTTCTGAAATAATCACTGAAAGAACTGCCTTCTAATTTTTTAATTATAAAACTTGTAATAAAATTTTGGTATCATGTATTGCTACAATATTGTAGTTAATACACTGTCGTGTTCCAAAATTATTTTTTTAAATTTTGAATTTTAAATTTATTGTTGTATTTAAATTTTATTTTAATTGTAAATATGAAAATTTGTTTTGATTGTTTTTAAGTTTAATTTGTTGTAAATAATTTTGTAAATTTGTAAATATTTGAATTGCTGTTCGCGCCAACTATTTTATGTTGGTACGAAAATTTGTTTATAACTGCGCGTTTTGCCAGGTCCGTCAAAGAGGACGGACGTGTTTACGGAGGGAGAAAAGTTTGATTTATTCGAGAGTGATTATTAATATTATTATTTGCATCATTTGATTTTAAAAAAATTATAAAATTTTGGATAGGATTATTTGAATTAAAATTAAAAGAAGAACAATTAGGAGTCTCATGCGAAAAATAATTGCATGTTGTGGAATAAACAATAAAAGAATGTTTGTAATAAAAAATTGAAAATAAAATATCAACCCTTCATGACAATCGATGAAGTAATCTTTTAAAATCTATAAATATTAGTAAAAATAATTAAAATTATAATCTACATATATGTAGGGTAAGATGAGGTTAACTGAACAGGTAGGTTAACTGAACAATTGCATATATCTGCCATTTCTTACTTAAATACTTATGGGCTCTAATTTTGACATTTCAAAGACTTTCCTATAAATGTCACTTTAAGTTTATAATGTATTCCAGAATATTAAAAATCCCCTAATCACAGCCTAAAATAATTTTTATCGCTGCTGTGTATATTTTAGAACTCTTACATATTTTGTTTCACGTGAAAAAATCAGTATTTGACTATTATTGATTATCATTATTGTTTTTTTAAATATGCATTTTTGCTTCAAAACCATCACTCCTCTACACACATTTAATGTTGGATTTAAGATTTTTCAATACTAAAGAGACGAATTGTAGGTTTGATAACATAAATTTATAATTATCAATTATAATGAGGTTGGCAATAAAATTTTCACAAGTTGAGAATTTATATACTTAATTAAATTATTACCGTTTTATCTTTTTTTAATTTCTCGCTCCAAGTTTTTCTTAAGTAAATTTTTATCCAACGTTTACTTCATTATTTTAATTTGCAGATTGTACATTTTATAATCTTAATAAAAGAAAAACTTTGGCTCTTTTTTAAAAACTGGTTTTATAATTTATATAATAAAATTCGAGTACGTATTATTTGGGTATTTATTATTTTTTATTTAAGTCATTATACAATTTTTTTAGCAATTTTCTTGTAGATTATCTGAAATCAAATAATATTATTTGAAAAACTGTTACATTATGTGTTCTAAAGTTCTTGTTCAGATCACCAAATCTTATTATATCTTATTATTGTTAACAAACTATACAGACACACCTCTAACTGATGGTGTGTATAAATTTAAATAAGTTTATAAATTATGCAAAATATTAAAATTGAAAGGAAATTCCTGTTACACTAGCAATTTTTTAAATTCAAGTTAATATTAATTAGACATTTTTTGAAATCTAAATTTACAATAAATAATCTAATTTTAATAAATTTAATTTTGTTTTTTTTTAACATGTCTTATCAACATAGCTTGTAGAACGTGTAGCAAACTATAATCGGTCGGTTACATAGTTTTGATCTAATAATAATTTAAGTAATGGAATTAAAAACAATTTTATTATAACATGTAAAATATTTTAACTTTATAAAAATAAATTTAATTTATTAATATAAATAATAATTCAGGTACTTCTTCGCAAACTATTTATTTTTTTCAAATATTTATTAAATTTATCTAAATTAATCAACATGTTTTGTATGTCTTGCATGCATCTTCAAGAGATTCTACCAGAGTTAATAAGTAATATTATAATAGAATTTATAAGTATAATTATAAATATAAGAATTATAGCTTACATACCAGTTTTTTTAAAATATTTAAAAAAATTAAAAATAAATTTTAAATTTGTTTTATGAAGTTGAAGTATAGATGTCAGGATAGGTATATTGATTGTGAAAAAATAATAAAGAGGGAGTATGATGGAATATTAAATGTTAAGGAAGAAAGCTTAGAAAGGACTACAAGCCCGAGATATTACAATCACAAAATGTAAAAAATTTGTCATACAAATCTTAATTTGTCAAAATGTCAAAAATGTCATATCTCAGTTTCTGAGGTTTTTAAGGAGGTGCAAGGTGTCAAAAGCCTTAATAAATTCGAGAAATCACTCAGATTTTCAACATCACAGCTATAGTTAAAGAATATTTGCTTACCTATAGACTTGGAGCAGAGTGACATGTGGCGCCGCGGTGTCGAAAAATAAAATTACTATATTCCACACTTAATTTTATTTTTCGACACCGCGGCGCCACATATCACTCTGCTTAACTATTAATTAATGTTTATATACAGATAGACAGATACATTTTGAAAAAAACGAATGAGACAAATTAAGTTAGTCCGACGTATTGGCACACAGCTCAGAACACAGATCAGATTCTCGTGATCGGTAAGTCGGGGGCAGGGGGAAGGTTTTAGTCAGTGAAAGTCTGACACTACCATCGTAGATGGCGATGGTGTCTCGTACGAGATTTCCTCCTCCCTGCTTAAGCTAAAATAAAAAAAACTCACAGTTACTAAATCTGAGGTTTAAGTATGTTGGTGCAACATGTTTTAATTTTAACTGAAGGTTTATTTTAATCGCTGGTTACGTAACCACAGCTTTTAACTGACAGTGGTGCAAATGAGCATAAAGGGTCGTATTCACTAACTTGTCCTTTAGATTAAGATCCCTTCGGTAAAGACTTGGGGGCTACTGTCAGTTAATCGATACCACGAACCGGGCCGCAATTTTTGCACTATTGGAAAGAGGACAATTTTCTGAGAATTTTAAGAACGCACATTGATGATGATTATCCATTAGTTTTCGAGAAAACGTCATTTGAAAATCAAAATTTTACATGCATTTTTGATAGGGAATTCATTAATTCTGATATAGTCTTAGTGTTAGCCGTCAGACGCGATTGTGACAATGTCGGGTACACATCGAGCATATTGAACCCCTTGCTTGTAACCGCACTCATTATATTACGCAACATTATGCAACAAATTAAAAAATTTAAAAAAAAGGCTAATAATTAAAAACGAGTTTCACCCCTTTCGAGTAGCACCTTTGGCGAGTTGGTGCTAATCTCGGGGGATGTTTTTAGCGAGTCAACCAAGGCAATCGAGAATCTAACCTAAAAACGAGTTCAACGTTTGACGACAACTGAATGCAAGCGCTACGGCTATCAGTAAGAGTATATTGATCCACACGTACCGTCAATAGAACTCTCGTGTAAATGAATTCCCTATCTAAAATGCATGTAAAATTTTGATTTTCAAATGCCGTTTTCTTGTAAACTAATGGATAATCCTCATAAATGTGCGGTCTCAAAATGCTCAGAAAATTGTCCTCTTTCCAATAGTGCATTAATCGCGGCTCGATTCGTGGTATCGATTGACTGACAGATCCCAAGACAGGGTATATTGTTATATATTGATGGTTGCTTCGATATATACATAATATATGAGAATACTACGGAATGTTATATAGGGACCGAGCAAATACCGTAAAGTGGCGCCTAACGGCGGACATGATTATGTGTTAAATATTGTTATTCGTATAGGTATTTTTATGATTATTTTGTTACATCTGCAATATTATATTTGCTGGAGTACATATAAGAGTTCACATTGGAATAATAAAACACACATTCTTTCAACTCTTAAATTAATAGATTTCAATATACACACATTCGATATAGACAATATGGAAGTTGTTATTACATTTGGGTTTCAACCCATTCATTATGAATGTTTTTATACATTATACATATAAAAATTTTAAATTTAAAAAACCCCTGACTGTAAAAATATTCCAAAAATAAAAATTAATAATAAAAGCACCTTACTTTAAAACTACTGTTCCCTTTAAAAAGAAAAAAATAATGTTTTCTTTTTCACTCAATAAAGTCAGGGGAAACGAAGATTTGTTCCACTTTTGAAACCAGTTCCATATTAAAAATTCTCCGTTTCCCCTGACTTCAAAATTAATGTTTAAATTTTGTAGTGGGGGGTTTTTTTATTATATATTAATATATAATATAATAAGTTAATATAATATAATAAGTTAATTTTGCGAGTTAAGTGTCCGAGAATTTATGTTGTTGAGTGAAGAAGAAAAAATTATCTTTTTCTTTTTAAAGGGAACAGTAGTTTTTAAAGTAAAGTACTTTTATTATTAATTTTTATTTTTTGAATTTGTATTGCAGTCAAGGTTTCTTAAATTTTAAATTTTTATTTTTTTTCAATCAGAATCCAAATATATGTTTTAAACCGCTTCGTTATCCAGTCAGACGATGAGGTAGCGCGAATAGTTAGCCAATGATATTAATTTGAAATCCCCTGTGTTTTTGAAAAACAGTCAGGGGTAAAAAAAACAGTTCATCATATGAGAAAGCTGTGGCACTTGTAGGATCGAAGCAAGTTATTAACGTTCGTGAAAGGAAAACCAACTAAATTTTACAGATTTTTCGATGTTTGAATAACTATTTGCACACCCAACAACACAGCAATTAGCACTACTACCGTTTCCCATTGTTAAAAACACGTGGTATACTTATAATTTATAAACAAAAATCAAATATGCAATGTCACTATTTGCAAACTATTTGAAATGATCACACAAATTATGCAAATTATCACCACTACTGGCGCTAGTTGCAAATACGCTCGGCCCCTATTACATAAGATCATATACAGTAGAATCCGCTTAATGTGATCACTTTGAGCCAAGGTCATTTATAGAAAAAGGGATTATTGTGTTGGAAATTCCTTGAAAGGGATAATAATATGCCGCTTTTTGATCACATTATATGGTGGTTTTTGTATATAAAGTAATTGGTATTCACACTAAAAATAATTTCTAAGAATCATGCCGTCACAGTCTCGGTCACTGTTCAACATTAGCTCTTAATTGCTTTGAGATATTATGCAACGGTAAATATTCTGCCGGCAGTAGACGATTTTCATGGGATCCATAAAACCACCACCTTAAAAATTGTTAAAAGAGTATCTAGAGCGTTGGCAAAATTGAGCAGACAGTATATTATAAATATGCCAAATACTGATGAGGAAATAATTAAAATGTTAATGGCTTTTATCAAATTAGTCGATTTCCATGTTGCCTAGGAGCATTCGATTGTACCCACATCAAAATTCAATCTCATGGAGGCAACGAAGCAGAAATCTACAGAAATAGGAAAGATCACTTTTCTTTACATTGTCAAGCTGAGTGTGATGCAAATTTAATTATTAGAGATATAGTTTGTAGGTGGCCTGGCTCCGCTCATGATCCAACAATTTGAATAATTCAAACTTGAGAGCCAAATTTGAAAGAGGTGATTTTAAAAGTTAAGTTATATTAGGTGACTCCTGATATCCTATTAAGACTTATCTCATAAAACCGCCGCGAAATCCTGTAACTCACGCTGAAAAATTATTTAATGAATCGAAAATTAAAACAAGAAATTCTATCGAAAGATGTTTTGGAGTTATAAAACGCCATTTTCCTATTTTATCGAATGGCATAAAAGTTAATATCGACACTGTTGATGCAATTCTTGTACCAACTGTTGTTTTACATAATATTGCTAGAACAATAATGAATTTACCAAAAATTCCATCAGATGACTTCTTAAAAAAGGCAATGATTAATGAGCAAAACGATGAAATTAATGGTCAAGAGGTAAATCATGTTAATAATTTTAGACATTTAACTATTATTATTAGAGATTATTTTTTTAGAATTATTAATTAATAATTATAATTAAAAATATATTTATTTATAAGAGATAACCTACAAATATTGAACTTAAACAACAAAATAGTAGGAAACCGAACAAAATGTGAAAAACACCTCCAAAGAATGCTAAATTCTAGAATACCTCTGAAGCATACAACTACAAACCCCACGAGTCTCGGAGATGTGGGAAAACCGAGGAAGAGATGAGTTGGGACAGGTCAAAGACCTAACCCGTGACGAAAATGATGATTTATTGGAGTTTGTCTAATTGAGCTTGAAGAATTTTCAATTTCAATGCCCACTCTTGCTTTAAAAATTCTACCTAAATTCTATCTTCTTCCAATTTGCTACTTTTAATTCAATGGCATTCATATTTTTGAGGTGTCGCATTTTTTCCTCATATTCTTCTAACAGATTATGGACTTCGATTTTTGTTATATCTACTTTAGAAGATGTCAACGTTTTTATTACATCTTCTAAATTTGTTCTTTTGTTCGATTTTAACTCGTGACTGATTTTCTGCCTGAGCATATTTATTTGAAATTTTTTAGGCGGCAAAGATGTAGTTGGGAATGGTGATCTTTTGATAAATTTTCGATATTGATAATAATATTATATGGATAATAATAGGCGTATATAGTATACCCTCAACATTACATGCAGCGGCTATAGACTATAGATGTACTATCTATAAAAAATGTAAATATGTGACCAATATATTTAATAAATTATTTGTTTACCTTCAAATTGATACGGTTTCGATGTAACAGTAGCAGCACCAGATATACCAGCAGGAGCGTCATTATAGCTTAACCCATTATTATCTTCTTTGTCTTCATTATTTAATATCTAATCAAAAAAGTTATCTCTGTCAAACTCTGATATTCTACCTTTCATTTGAGTTCCTGAAAGATCTTGAACTTAATTTTCAGAATATGATAACTTCATTGTAGTTGGTGGCCTCCTCCAGTGCCTTTTATATGGCTTTTAATATCAGCATTTTTTTTTGTGATTGTCTTTATATTTTCATACTTTGTTTTTAGTGCATGCATGTCCCGATATTATATTACTTGACATTGATTGTATTAAATTCGTTTTGAATTAACCATGTAGTGGCCTTATCAGAATTCGTCACTGCATTACTTCTTTTACATTCAATAATGTGGTGGTATTTTCTAATCAAAGTCATTAATACGTCCTCATCGCATTGCGTAAAATTAGTCTTTCTTTTTTTGTTGCCTTTGGATTTACCATTTCTATAATCTATATAAATAATAATCAATAAAATATAAGAATTACATGAATGCATAATATTATTATATATTGTATGTAAAATATACTCACTGCTTAAAGTAATTGATATAATTATTTAATTGATGGAAATTCTTGATTTAATTTTATAAAAATTTTTATATAATTTATTTCAAATTTTGCACAAACATGATATAAACACAAATATGACATAAACCCATAAACATAAATTAAAATCTCATTTATTATTGCCTACATACAAATGAAACTTTTAGTACTACAAATTTAGCTTTGTAGTGTAAAAGTTTAGCTAAACCAATTAGAAAATGTAACTGAAATACTAAACTGAAGATAACCAAACGCTTAAGTTAAGCCAACGCTTTCATGATCTACAGCTTAACTGGAAACTGAAATACTGGCCCTAGCCCTACTTTTTGTTGTCAAATTACGGTTTGTTATTGCTAGTACTCCTTTACCGAATTATTTTCTAAAATTAGTGTAAAATTGATTTACCGAATTTAACAGACGATGAAGATTTTATGGAATTAGTGAACAGAGTTACATAATATAATAAAATTAGAAGAAAAAGTCGTAGAATATATAGACCGCGTAAAAATTGTTTCGAATATTTTGAAGATAAAGAATTTTTGAGAAGATATCGTTTGATTATTTTTTATTACAATTCTAAAGACACTTTCAGTATAGTTTTAATGGCATTATGCTATGCAAATTATTGCTTTACCACAATTGACATCGGTGCTAAAGGAAGAGAAAGTGATAGAGAAATTTTCAGACAGAGTACACTAGGACAAAGGAATGTTATTTACCAATTCACTTAATCTTCCTGAAGCAAGGGAAATTGTAGAAGGTGAAAAATCACTTCCGTATTTTATGGTGGAATATGAAGCATTTTCTTTGAGTTTGCACGTAATGCGGCCATATCCAGGACGATCTTTAAGTCAAGAAAAGCGTGTTTTCAATTACAGGTATTAAAATCACACATTAAAAACCCAATAAAAACTTTCAAAAAATGTTAAATATTAATTTGCTATTGTTTAACTTAAGTCGTTCTAGACGAACTATTAAAAATGCGTTGAGCATTCTTGCTGCTAAGTGGAGGATTTTTCTAAAACCAATCTTAGCAAAACTAGACATCGTGGAAGCAATAGTTCAAGCAACAATATGTCTCTATAATTTTTTAAGGAAAGCAGACAACGGTAAAGAAGACGAACGAAGATAGTGTTCAAATAATTTGATAGATAGGGAAGATGAAGCTAGCAACATCATAGAAGAAGAGTGGCTAACAGAATCTCACAGTAATTTACAAATTGGACAGGTTTGGCGGAATATTTTATGTATGAATATCCAATTGAACCGCAATTGAACAAATAATAATTATTATATATTATAATTGGTTATTGGATTTTCATTATACGAATATTCAAACAAAATGTTTGAAGTAGTAATTAGTAGTAGTAAAAGTTTTACTTTTAATCCGAATGAAACAAACTACCATTAATATTTCAAAATTTAAATTTATTTACATACGTTGAAATCATTTTTGAAACAAATGTTTAGCATTCTACGCTCAAATATCAAATTATACTTGAAACTATTTTTATTTATTACTCTAATAATAAATTGTCTACTTAGTAGCATTAAGAAATTTGTTGCTTTTCAAAAGTATATAGACATTTGATGGACAGTGACGGCGTCAACATTTTTGAAATAGGTGGGTACAGATTATTGGGCCCAATATATTTGGAATGGACAGGATCACACAAAATAAACTCAATAAATACATTATTGAAATACTCACCTAAAAACTGAAACGTATAATTATAAAAATTTTAGATAGGCACCTGATTTGACTATCCAATCAATAAGGTGGGCACCTGCTCACCCTGGCCACCCTCTGGCGCAGTCACTGCTGATAGACATCTTATTATGTTGCACAATATATTGCAATGTACCCCAGCTCTTCAATTATAAAATAAGTAATATTTATAAAAATTCAAATTCGTTTTCAAATTTTTAACATTTATTCAATTATATCTTTCACAATTTAACCCTATATTGTATTTTGTTCCCATTTGGGAACACCATGTATTAAATTTTTTTTAAATATTTATTACCGAGAAATAAACTTTCTATACACACTGTTCCCGTCCAGGAACAACCTTCTTCAAGTTAGACAGGCTACACAGACCTGCAAAAAAAAATATTTTATTAAATTGTTTTAGTTTTGATAACTGATTATTGTGTAGTTTTTAGTGCTGATTTCAGAAGTAATCACGTAAGGTTTGTCTACAAAATGAGGTGAAACATTCCCGTTTCACATATAAATATGTATTACCGATATAAAATATGTCAATTTTATGATTCTCGCCAAATGTTTCACTCATTTTGTAGACAAACCTTACATGATAGAAAAAAATCAAAATTATTTCTGAAATCAGCACTAAAAACTACACAATAATGAGTTATCAAAACTAAAACATTTTAATAAAATAATTTTTTTGCAGGCCTGTGTAATTTAATGTGTGATTTGTGGGTAAACAGAGGGTGATAGAATTTTTTCATTATTTTTTCTGTAATCAGCGCAAAAAATACCATTAAAATCACTAAAATTTTTTGAAACAATTTTTTCATCGCAGACCTTTGAGCAGGAGCGGATGGGCCATAAGACGAACCGGGAAATTTCCCGTTGGGCCGGTTGTTCAGAGGCCCGCAGGGCCGGTGGCTGAAAGTACGTCTAACAAGCTGAGGGTCTGTACTGTGGGTCATTAATTTCTAAACATAAAATAAAGTTTTTTTGGATAGTAAATTTAATCTGATTCAAAAATCTGCAATATACCTATGCTCTATTTCATTTTAAAAGAAAAATGCGTAACACTCTGTAAATGTATATTTTAGCAAAATCCGGAAATTAAAAAAGAGCTGACAAATATTATTTCCCGGGCCGCTAAGATGTTGCCCATCTGCCCCTGCCAGTGAGTCAATTGATAGGGCTACATAAGATAATGATAATTAATTAAATCAACTGTTGATGTTACGCATTTTTAAAGTTGTGTTTTTTCACGTTTTTTCTGATGTGTTTGTTGTATTAGTAAACCAAACTTTTAGTTCAAAAAATTTCAGTGGTCCATTAAAGCTTATTATGGGAGTCAGTAATTTTTTTTTGTATTTTCGTATTATGTACGATAACTCCTTATTGCACGGTGTGCCGGTATAGGAACAGACAAACTTTATCAATATTTTTGAAAATAAAGGCGAATAATTTTTTTTGATATTTTTTATGTGTTATATACGATACAATAAGTCACATATTTTCATTTTGTTCAAAAATAAAATTATGTGCAATATAGGGTTAAAATTCAAAATTAAAAAAATTTATTTTGGAACACGACAATATAAGATAAGAGGGGCATAAGTCAAAAATCATGAATTTTATATTTCTTATGCCGATCGAAAGCTAATTTTTTTAAAAAACGTTTTGGGTACCTACTTAACAATAAACCACTTTAATTTTACTTATGCCGATCTTACCACTTATGCACAGATATTATGGACACATGTATTTGGATATCATATTATAGACAGATATATTTCGAAATTATTATGTAAAATCATTAAAACATTTTCTTTCGTTTATTTTTAAAATTAAGTTGCCTATATTATAATATGAAAAAAATTACACTTTTAAGAGGAAGTCCAAAACTTTAAAACACATTTTAAAATTCCGCCACTTAATTTAATCAACTTTGCCTTGTTCACCATCTTATTTTAAGCTCTTTTATAAATTAGCTTTTAATCAAATATTTAAATCTTGACATAAGACATAATTCAAGATTTAACAGAACTAAACAAAACGTTAAAACAATAAGTTTTAACAGTAAAGTAAAGAAATACAGTAGTACGTAGAAAATTTGTTACTATAAAAACCAAAAAGTCATTAATTATCACTTGACATGTTCGGATTAAAAATATTAAAAATGAAATATTTCCATAAAAGAATTAAACATTAAAAATTAAAATGAGTAATACGATATAAGGCCCTATTTCACGGTTCTTGCCGATCTTCCGAAGATGAAGATGTGTTAGCACTGAAGTATCTCGCTAATTTGCAGAGGGTTAGACGTTACTGGGTACATCCGGTAAGGCGAAGCAATGAAGACAATAGATTTTTTTAAAAGTGGAGGATCTACATAATTATCCAGATCGTTTTCAAGAAGTATATAATGTCTCCACAATGTTTTAACTTCTCGGACCTCGCCTGTCCCTTGACCGCTCGCGCCCGTGCCCCGTCCTTTCTGTATGTTTTACAATAGGGCGCAGACGAGTAACCGTCGTGTCCGCGCCCTGTCTTTTCTGTATGTTTTGCATTGCGACGCTTCTATGCATTTTATATGAAAAGACGCGGAAAAGACATATTATGTCTGCGCCCCGTCCTAGATGACCTAACTCTAAATTGAATGAAAAAGTATAAAAAATATTTAGAAAAACAAGAAAATATTTGAACCAAATTTAACAATTAATGACTAAAATATTCAAAATAATGACGATGACTTACCAATAACCAGTTTATTTTTTTCAGTTTATTTTTCTAAGACATAATTGAAATATAATAATTATTATTACCTATCTATACTTTTTTATATTTAGATAATTGTATATAAATCTAGTTAACCATCTACTTATTATGAATTGAAATTAATGTCAAGTTCGGATATTGATTAATTCCTGAAGACTAAAATTTGACTAATTTTTTAATTAACGTACAATTCCAAATTAAACTTGAAAATGCTATAAAATCTTCATTGTCACTGTAATTAATATTTTGTAGGTGTATCAAAGATTTGTTTACAAAAATGGAACTGGTTTATATCGATTTTATTTCTGTAGTTGTTATTCGGGTCAAGGTTGAAAATTAAATCAAATTTGAATAATTATCCATTGGCCAGTAGTACGTCAGTAGCCAGTACTTGTTTCGTTTTTAAACAGAAATAACGTTACCTCTAATATATTCTAAAACCTTGTATATCTGAATTTCTACACAGAGGGGAGCAAGAGTCAGCTCGAACTCCTAGCGTTACAGTTTACTGTAAATATTGTGAATCGTGTTAATTATAAATTTTGGTATATTTTCCAACAGATGACCCTAACATAAACGTATTGACTGAACGAGAGATTATTCAAACAGCTCACTATTTTTATTGTATTTTAAACATGGTTCTAAATTTTACGAACAATACTCACGGGGTTATTAAATTAAAACCCACTAAAAGTAAACATAAAGCTGCATATCCCGGGGTGAAAGTTTTTTAAATAAGGTGCATGATAAAGCAGCATCCCCTCTCGATTTCGGGTTTATACTACCATAGCAGTTTAAAATGGTGGACTAACTATCGTGCACCTAATGTTTTGTCTATCAAATTTGTGTACGTTTTGACAACGAATTAAAAGTGAAGTGTACTTTCATTATTTTCAAAACAATAATTAACTCAAGGCTGTAAGAAGACTGAATCATCTAAAACTCATTAAAACAATTGATTTGTGAGTATATATCGATATGTAAACTTTACTTACATACACCAACGAACATAAGTAGATGTGTGTGTGTATGTAGGTACCTTATTAAATGTCAAGTGTAATGCCGTACCACAATATTAAAATTTATTTTTAAATTAAAATTAGTTTATTTGAGAAATGTTTAGAAATACCAAAACGAAAGTAAATAATATTTAAATAGGTCAAAATTAAATGCATCTAAAAGTTCAACGTCCCTTACATAGAAATAATATACCTAGTACGTGGAGGGGAACAAATTGTGCTTGAATGAGTATTATAATGGTTTTAAATAAAGGGAAGTCGAAACAAAATGCACATGTCCTAAAATTTTAAATACTACATCTCAACTCTCAAGTCGTCGATATGCTCAACTAAATATACAATTGAACAGGTATTTCAATAAATCAGTGTATGTTAGGTGGCCTCGCTCTTATGATATACCATTTAGAATATAATATATAATCGTAACTATTTAGTTAGAAACAACTAACAACGATAATAAATAACCATAAAATCTCAGATTGATATTGAACGGAAGCAAATAAGTCAAAAATAGAGGCCGTTATAATTAACAATACATACATACTAGCAGTAATATTGGATTTTAAATTAGGAAATACCACATGTTTTTCAATATTCAAATAACACTATTTTCAGTGGTTTACAAATATTTAGAAAATTCTGTAATGATACTTATGATAATATTGACAGCCCTATTGCCATTCTAAGCTGTTTACAACATATATCGTCCATCAAAATCTTCGACACCCTACCAATACAGTAGAAAAAACACACCATCAAATGTTCCAGTAGTGTTACAAACCACAACAGCAGTTACCACAAATGACAAATGACTAAAACAGACATACAAAATATTTTTTGAGTTGTGATGTAGACATTTCAGTACAGGGCAGGGTATTCAAAAAAATACAGGTCAAATAATAATTTGTGGCTGAGTAAATAAGTAAATGCATTTAGTTGCATGAACTTGAATCATCAAACGAACGCTCACAGAGAAATGCCTGTTTGCAGCTTCGAGAATTTCATTCGCTTATTACAACCTAATTGTTTATCACGTTATGTAAATGTGAAAAACATGCGGACGTGCACTGAAATCAATGAATCAGACTTATTTAATGAAAGATTGGTAGGACGAAGAGTTCCAATTGGATGGCCTCCCAGGTTTCTTGACCTTACATTATTAGATTTATTCTTGAGAATATTTGAAGAATTATAATGTATTCAATGTCAATTAATGACCTAACCGATTTACAAGTGCGAGTAGAGCACGCCTGACAGGCCATTCCGTTAGTTGAGGAATTTTAGAAAAGGTAAGAATGAAGAAATCTATTCATAGTGTGAAGATGTCAGACGGTATTCAACAAAAATATTTGGTGTACTTAATATATCTCACGATTTTTTAAACACTATTTTATTATAGTAAATTTTTATAACCTTTTAATAAAGCTTTCCCCGGAGGTAATCCTCAATTTTGTATTTTGTGTTATCTGCGCATTCACGTGGGAATATTATACATTGATATATCTATTGCTCCGCAGTCACGTTATTGTGGACATCAATTGCATTGCCTACCTAAGGGCTACATCTAACAAAATGTATTTATAAAGAAAAAGTTTGGTACAAACAAGCAACTTGAGCCTTTTTACTAACATACACGCACACAAGCGAATGTGGAGAAAGTGCTTTATTACATAAAGTTTTCATCAGTGTTCATAGCTGTCGGTGTTAAATAATGCTGTTATTATTGATTGTCAATGAAACACATTAGGAAGACTCTTAATACAAGACACATTCAAGAATTCTTTCATATGAGACACAACCTTTTATATACTATTACTTATCATCAACAACAATAGCAGTCTCCCGCCACTTTCATCTCATCCATTTTCTACCGTGCAGAAAGAGTGAAATTTTCTAAAGCACGTGTATAGAAGAAAGTAGTATGTACTACAAGTAGGTTAACCGTTATCAAAAATTAAAGCTAGAATGAAAATATTGCACGGTTTAAGATTACTAACGGTAAAGTAGATGAACACTGCGATAATCTCGTTATATTGTTAACAAATAGGTTACGACGATTTTTCTAAATGAAGTTGATTTTGTCTATCTTAAATTACCTTTTTACATTGTTGAAGATACTATCGTTTTCGAGAAAATTGCTTTTACAACATATTTTTTATTATGTGATGGTGACTTACGTTATTTAGATGTATGTAGGTACATCAATTTACTTGTTCGTAATTGCACGCCTACCATAGTGCGAATATGGATATTCTGGTACTTTTTACTTTTATAGACGGGATTATCAAACAATTAAAAGCGCTTTTAGGTCGCAAGTCTGGTGTTATACTTGAAATTTTATATCCTTATAACCTTATTTAACTGTACCATCAATTTTTAAATTACTTAAGTAGATACCTTATAACGAAGCTAAATAAACAAATATATCATACTTTACACTACGCAGTAGAAGATTGTAATATTTTCTTTAATTTTTTAGGCAAATTTTAAAGCAAGACTTTTCCTTTGAAAAATGCTGTTGTAAACTGTTTTTTTTTCATTTTTGACCTTGACGTTTTGTCAATTGGGCATACTTATGTAAATATAGAACCAATTCTTAAATCCACGACATGTTGATGCACACCGGAAGGCCGAGCTAAGAAATTCTATCAAGTCCGAGATTCGAACCGAGAATTTCCGCCTGTAACTCAACCAGCGATCACACCAATCCACTACTGTGGTTGTTGTAAACTGTTAATCTATGATTTTAAACACAAAATAATAAAAGTTGTTAAAGCTATTATTTGATAAATTAGTTTTAACAAAATCCGTTTATAACCAGTCCATTATGCTGCCTTGCGTACTCGTTACAACCAGCTTCTACTGTATATCAATATTCAAAATAACAATAAAACCATAAAACGTTATAACATTGTAATTCAATTTATTTATCTAACATTAATATCCTGTCAACTTGATAAGTACGAACTAAACTAATAATAGCAAAAGTTAATAATATTATATATTATTATGTATAGTCATATAATATCAACAGGTCCTTATAACACAAATTATTCTACATAAGCATTATGAAAATCCACTAATAGGATTATCTGATAATTTTACTCTTTATTTTCTTTAAATAATATCTACCAATGGCAGAGCTTCATTTTGGTCGCATTATTAAATATCAAAGTTTATTTTAAGTTTTTGCACCCAATTTTTGTATTAAAAATATAAAATAACAATTAAATGTGGTTTTGTTGTTTTGTTGTTTGAACTATTATTAAATTTGGTAAAAAAATTTTAACAACCCATAAAGAAGCTGGTTTAAGTATTTATGAATTATTGCTGACGAAAAACCTTTTACTTATGACATTTGAAATCTCTTTTATTGTGAATGAAATGGCATCGAGGTTAAAGTTTGTAACTTATTGTTTGTAGTTTATTAATTTTGTATCTTATTTGTAATAATGAAACATGATCTTCTTCAAGTGTATATACTATGCTGTGCGTAGGCGTTCACTTGGCTGAAGCCAAGATGACGTACTAGATAATTTGATTAAGGGGTGGTTTCCGGTTGGTTTCCCCATAGCTCACAGATCTATCTTGGGCTTTAGATCACAGCAGTATATTCGACGCGATCAGGATTTGAACCGTAGTTACCCGCTTCCCAGTTGGCCGGTGTAGACTTTGTGTAGAAAGACCATAATATTATCGGAAAACGACCAACTGACAAAAAAATTTACATTTACATAAACAAAAAGTTTACATGTTTAAGCCCAGACAATCACTTCACTTTAAAGATGAAATTTTTGATTATACATAGATACTAGTTGACGGGGTATTTGTAAAACTAAATCGCTGGTAAAATTGGTTTCACATCTGAAAAAATCAGAAAAAAAAGTTTAAAAAAAATCTAAAGCCTCAATTTGACACGATTTTTCAATAAAAAAGAGCAAAGCTCGTCTTCCATAGCTGGAGTAAACTTTTTATCTATTTGCATAACGAATTTGAACATTCTGTTATAGCTTTAACCCAAATCCATGAACTCGAGCACTCTTTTCAACATTACATCCATTAATTTTGTAATCCGCATAATAAATAGCGCACACTTGCGGTGAAATGTCATTCATTACTTTATGTACATTTGCCTTTATTTTGAAACAACTTCTTTTGTTGGAACCAAGTATTAATTGATTTAATATCTTGTTGCATTAGATTTGTTTCAAAGCAAGTGTTAAACTTTAGACACAATTTCAAATCATCCGCAAATAAGAGAAAAATGCAGAACTTGATTAGATAATATGTCGTTCACAAAAATGAGAAAAAGCAATTTGAACTATTAAACTCAAGAAACATTACAGATAACACCGTTCTCATTGTATTATCATATGTAATACCGCGAGCTGAGTATTATCAGAAATAAATTAATAAAGATTCAAGTTTTTTAAGATGAAAAGAAATGAACATCTTTATTAGTTGCGAATTTGGTTAGAGAAATGCACAAAAAATATTTTGATAGAACAATGAACTTATTTAGCACAATTAGTTTAACTATGCACATATTGTTTAGTAATGGTATTACCCCATTATATTTTGTTTCTTTGATTATGTGGTATTTTTCATAATATGATAATTTATTACAGTTTTGTAAAAGAGAAGTTAACTATGTAGTACCTGGTACGTTCGAAGTACTTAACAATTAATTGTTTAAATTATAAAATTAATATTTTATTGCTTAAAATTAACTAATTATATTAATTAAGATATTTTAGTTCAACCTACGTATAGTTAAATTTTATGTTGTAGTTGAGTGGCCAACACAACATTTAAAATTTAGTTTATTTGCATATTATATAAACGTAACAGTGTATTATTCAAACCTTAACGAGATAGCGAAATAAGTCGTCAATCATTGAAGAATATGCAATCATCCCTATGGGAGCCTACACGTGGCTTTCTTAATTTTCAGTGTCAGGGAAATTTCTGGTTCAATTCATCAGCTACTTTGCACTGTTGAGATGATGGACATTATTTTTATCGTGTTATACTTAAGTCGGTATAAAGATTGAATACAATATCTATAAATTGTGTTTTCCAAGTATCACTTACCCTTATTTTTGTATCGCAATTTTAAATCGATTAACTTGACACAAACATTTTTTACTTTTTAATCGTCATCTTGATGATCTATAGAACTATCGAAACTAATGCTGTTTACACATTTTATACAATAATGTAAACCGAGCAGCGTTGCAAAACTAGATCAGTACTTGTTTCAAAATCAAAATTCTGTTCTAATACACTTTATATGCACTTAGAATTATTTTGCTTAGTAGGCATTGTGGTATCTCGTTTTATTAACCTGTAAATTAACATTTTACTGCACAACTGCACTTGACTAATTGATATTGGTCAAATGTGAACTTACCAAAAAAATGTTATCATTTAATTTATAGAAAATAATATATTATTAATATAAAAGAAAATTGTACAAAATAATTTAAATGCGTCAACATAATATTATGAACTATAATTAATATACGAAATATATATCTATTTATTGAAACAAAATCAACATAAAAACAGGGGCACACAAAAATGAATAGTGAAAGAGAATAAAAAAAAATAGAAAAATGTTGAAAAATGTTGAAAAACACTGACGTAAGCTTCATACATAAACGTGACGGCATAATTTTAAATACGATTTAATATTAAGTGTTTTGATAATAATGAATATAAAATTAGGAATTTCATTGACTCAAAATTTCAAAATTCGTTCTTAAAGTATAACTTGAGTAAAATGTCTGGTTATTTATTTAAATAAGTCACCCCAGTGGGAAATTATAAAATTGTGTTTTTTTTGTGGCCGGCTGTAAAAGTAATTATAATTGTAGAAATTATTTTTTTTATAAATATAACAAATATATAAATAATATTACCTACCTACCGTTAACAGCTGGTCCTATAGCATTTTTAAAACCAATTTTTATAGACTAGTAGGGTGAATTCGGCGGATTACGGAAGATTAACAGAAATTTCATGTTTGATAAGTTGTAAAATATTATTTTTTTTACTTTGTAGTAGTAAAATTTATACCGGATATCCATCAGAATGTCTACTGAGGCACCTTAACTTTTTTTTTTTGTTCTACTACTTCGAATACTACTTCAATGTTTCAGCGGAAAATGCTTTTCGACCGCAATGTCTAGTCAACGGTCTAACGAAAACCTCATGTCGGTCGCACAGTTATTTACGATTTAAACAATAGTGTGATAATACTAATTTTAATATAAAACATGAAAAATATGCCTACTCAACAAACTTAAATAAAAAATGTTCACAAAAAAATGTTAACATAATAATAATTAATCATACAAGATATAACTGATAATAAAACTGGTAACATATTTTATAAAATAAACCAAAACACACAAAATTTGATATTTTAAGAATAATCTTGAATATCGGCTTTTAGCGTGAGTTTTTAGTTTTCAAAATTTGTTTTCTTTGTTTAATTTAACAATATTAGGTTGATGCATAAGTTCGTAGCGTTTTTGTTTCCAAGGTGGTGCTTTGGAAACAAATTTGTTTGAGAAATATCAATGTCATTTTAATCCCATAGTATTCTTTAATTTTTCAATTTGCAGAAAGTTAGGGGCAATTGTTCGCTAAAGAAAATAGTGTCTAGTACAAAAAATGAACATTTCCGACAGGCTTCTGTATGAGTTTAACCGAGGAGTTAAGACATCGGAGGCCGCTAGAACAATTTGTGCCGTTTACGAAAATAACCCCATCGTGGAAAGTACTGCACGAAAATGATTTTCTTTTTTTAAAAGTGGATATTTTGATATGAACAATTTCCCACGTTTAATGAGACTATCCGGCTTTGATGAAGACCGATTAAATACGCCAATTTGTGATGATATTCGTCAATCAACTTGGGAATTGGGCAATAATATGATAAATTGTGATCAATCCAGAAAACCGACCGGCAAGACGGCATCAAGTGGTTTTGCAGCCCGTTCGCATAATGCTTATGTTAACAATGTAAATTGTAATTTTTGAAAACTTTTTGTCATAAAAATCGATTAGACAGCAAAACTTATTAGGCATTTCTTGTTGCAAATTTCATTCCCTTCATTTTTGTTTATATACAATTTTTTATTTCTTAGTCTATTTCTTAGAAAGTAACTTAGCTACATTAAGTAATTTTTCAGTGAATGTGTAAAATCACTGTTTTTATACTTTCACTGTAGCAAATACATAAAAATATTCAATATTATGTTCATTTTTGAAAACTTGAAGTGTTTTAACTACGATACTACATCGATGATTCATCTTGAAATGATTATTTTTCTAATCAGGTTAATTTAGCAATTAAAATTAAAAAAGCAATTAAAAAAGCAAAAATTGTTTATTTTTACTTACAAAACTCAGACAAGATTTAGCGTAAATTGAAAAAAGATAATTATCTAAGGATCCAACTGATTTTTTATTTTGATGAGTATATTGCGATCTGTAGAAAATGCAAAAAGAGTGATTCTTGAGGAATGATGGCAATAGCAGAAGAATGGTACAAACACTTTTTTTGTCTAACTAAAACTGAGAATAAATTAAGCAACATATTTATAAAACTGAAACACTTAAACAAGTGTAATAAGATTAAATATAACAGTAAACAAAGAAATTTAAATTTTTTTCGATTCTTGCTCAAAAACATCATCTATCAAATGGATCTGTTTGCATATCTGTGAAAAGCTATATAATGTAATATAGTAATAATGTAAAAAAGCAATATATCTAAATGTTATAATTTTGTAATTTATATTATAAAATATCCATGCCATCCGTTCTAAAGACATGTTTGAATCTCACAAGTCCAGAGAAATGGCCGACGATTAACTTAACATGTTACGTTTCTTTAATTTTAAAAAGTAATCAATAGCGAATAGGTAATCATTGGTTTTACATTAAACAGTTATTCATCGCCTTATTTCATTTGAAAATATACAGTGAACAGTTATCAGAATGATTGGCTTGCTTGTGACCAGCGGCGGCTCGTCTGAAGAGGCAAGAGAGGCTTAGCCTCTTCTAAAATTCTGGACTATTCAATCATTAAAATTTTGTAAAGAATGAATTTTCGATCTAACAAAAGATAGATTTTCCTTCCACAATTTTTTCACAAAAATTCAAAAAGTAGAGGCTACCTCAGAAGTAGCATCATAAGCCTTGTTGCAGATGGTTTAACCATAACATGAACCTCAAGGTTTTACTGTACTACTGATGATTTCAAGA
This sequence comes from Cantharis rufa, assembly GCA_947369205.1. Classification (NCBI taxonomy): domain Eukaryota; kingdom Metazoa; phylum Arthropoda; class Insecta; order Coleoptera; family Cantharidae; genus Cantharis; species Cantharis rufa. Next base: position 38,746,385 of record OX376303.1, read on the forward strand.
TTACTTTTTTTTTGTTATATACTATAATGTTACATTATACTTGATGATTCTTCTTATTCTACTTTAAGGCTAGGATTGCTCCTGTTTGCCTTAACTTTGGGATTCTGTCTTCTATCGAAAAGGAGCCGAAGTCACTATTAGTCTGTGAGCATATTAATTGTTTTACATCTGAGGTAGTTTGCTGGACTCGTCTCAGATGTGCCCGTATTTTTGTTGATGAGGGCAAATCATCAACCCAGGGGGACCGCCGGTTTTACGTGCCCTCCGGAGCACGGAGACAATCATACGAAATTTTAGACTCTTTCCGGATTTGAACCGGGTTAGGGCTTAGTGTTAACAGCTTACATACTAGGCTAATGACCGTCTCTTTCTTGATGATTATTCTCCTCAAATGAAAAATGTTAACTACATATTAAACTCCAATATAGTAACTAATTCATTTGCATCAGTCCAGAGGAATGATTATAAAACGGGTCAAATGCGATTACAAGAATTTGATTAATATTACTTATAACTTATAAGAGATTAAATAATAACATTTAATATAAAATGTTTATAATTTTTTTTATTTCAATTATGTTTTAGAAAGATCTCAAAATGTTAACTTACTCTTACTCCATTATACTAATTTTAAAAGAAAACCACAAAGCAATCATAATAATCATTATATTTTAAAAAGAAATGGTTACATGAAAAAGAATCATTTTGGGAGAATCACCCACATACATTTCAAATCGAAAATTGTTTTGATTGTATTGTACTTAGATATTTTTACTAATTTTAACTTTTCAATACCTAACTAATTTGTTTTCATAGTAATTTATCTAAATTAGATAATACAGGACATAATAAGCAATTCAGCAATCAGTTGCTTATTACAGTCTTATTTGTGGAGAATATTAGATACTGTAGTAGGTAGTTGTGGCGCCACTATTATCCATTTTTATGATAATTTTTGTTAATAACTGTAAAAATGCATATTTGAAATAGTTAAATAGGAAGCTATCTTAGGTATTCATACTCTCAAAAGTGAGAAGTTTTAAAATAACATGCTACCTTTTACGTGACTTTTACTTACTCAAAAATTAAAAACTTGAAAATAATACATTTTATAAGCTTGAAAAAAATTTATCTGACTTTTAAATTTTGTGAATTGCTTTGATTTCTTTGAATTAATTATTCTATAAAATTTTATTTACGATATTACCGATGATGATCCTAATTTTTCATCAATGTTTTTAATCCATACCCTACAATGTGATCTATAAAAATTTTTCTAATAGCATAAAATTTCTAAAATTATTTGTGATTGTCCATATAATTTCTTCTGTGATGATAAATTTAAAAATAAAAAATACATTAATTTTTAAATAAACTATAAAAATGCAATTTTTTTTAAATTCATATTATGCAAGTAATTTTTAGTTTACGAAAACTAATATACATTAGGTATGTAGGTACAATAAAAAACTTAAAAATAACAGTTTGAACAAACAATAAATCACATTATTTAAAATTAAATTAAAAACAAATTACAGATTTTTAATTATGTTTTTATAAATAGACCTTGCGTAAAATTTTATGTTAAAACAAGCTTTTCCTTTTTCTAATTAAAAAACTAAAAATGATTTCAAATTAATTTATTTTAAAATTTAGTTTGCTCATCTTCGTTTTATATTACATTATTAACTAATAGTAAAATTATTTAATATGTGATTAATAATGATTGAATAATTAATTTAATATTTAGAAGGGTATAATCCTAGCAAATGAAACAATTTTGGAACTGACTTGTTTTGGTATAGTTACCATCCTAATTTATTATAATATGTACATGCATTGAATCCAGATGATGGTAATTATACCGAAGCTATAGTCGATTTCAAAATTGTTTAATTTGCAAAAATTGAACCCTCCTCAATATTAAATTAAATTATTATATTAACACATTCCTGCTTTGGAGAGGCCACTTAAAAATTAAAATCGGTGATTTCCTTGTATCAATGCAAATCCAAGATTACGAGCACATCTGATGTGCTGATTTAAAACAAAACAGTAACTTCGAAACACCACCGTCGCCGTCGTTGCAATAGGATTATGGCTTGTGCTGTTTCACTATTTTTCGTAAATAATCCAGCAATAATAAATTAGAAGCCAGCACTTTTTTCTTTGCTGCGTAAATGGGACATAACTACATTTTATCCTAGATTTAATTATTTTTGTTTTACACAAAACCACCTGCAGATGGTTTATAACTGATTTGTAATCAAATCATGATTTTGATTTCCTACCGTGAGTAAACAGTATGAAAAAAACTATCCAAAATATAAGACGCATATTTCTAGATTATTAATCAAGTTGTAGACAAGAACAGAGAACCTTTTACCAGAGATTATGGTAATTTACAGTTACTCACAAAATAAAGCGTACACCTTGTAATAATTTAATAATTGCATCTTATTTACAAGAAACAATTTTTTTTTCAATTTTCTTTTGTTATGATTCGTTTCTAAGGACTTCTGGGCATCATAATCGCTTATTACAAATCAAAATTTTAGTTAGTATTACTGATAAAAAAAATTGTTTAACTAGACATGATGATATGCGACGTTACAAAATAAAGCGTACATCTAAGAAATAATATAGATTGAATTACATAGCGCAGATATAATTATAAAAATCATTGCACATTTTATTTACATTAGTTATTTGGTACGTGATTTATGAAAAATATAAATTATTTCGGAAAATTACTTAAGTTTTTGAGAAAATAAATTCAAAAATGGTTCATGCAAGCTATTTCTATCAGAATGATCATTATGAAATCAGTTTTTAATGGGAAATCATTACCCCAAATTGAAAAATTTGCTGACAGAATACATTTCACTATACATAAATTTTTTTAATATTAATAAATATAATAGAACCCTTCACAATAAACCTGGTTGTTGGCTTAAAATATTACTAAAGGATTTCAAAATCCATAATACGACAAATTAAACGAAATTCAAAGACAAATAAACAATATTAGCATCAATTTAGTGTCACCGATAATTAACAATCCAATATCCATTGAAACAATTTGTCTGGTTTTAAAATTACAAGGCTATAATGGTCATATTGCGAGAAAGAAATCATTTATTCAAAAGTAAATAGACTAAAACGGCTAAATTTTGCAAATGCTTACCAAAATGTTAGCAAATTTTTGTCAAATAGTGTTCCGTTGAGTGATAAAAGTACATTTAATTAAGTTGGTAATGACGGAAATCAAATCGTGTAGAAAACTCCATACAAAAAAATTAAATAAAAAAAAATTATGTAGAACCGTGAAGTATGGGGATGGATCTGTTAGGATGTGGAGGTGTATGTCGCCAAATGACATTGCTAGTATATCGAAACAAAAATACTAAATAGATTAGTACAAATATATTTTGATTTTGAGAGTTAATTTAGGACCTTCTACCGAGAAAATGAACTTATACCCTGATTTTTATTTTTAATGAGACAACAATCCTAGGCATACGGTTTTCTTGGTACAAAAATAATTACTGCACCATGCACCAAATCAACGGACAATATCTCCACAATTACCTGACCTGATGAACTCCATCGAAAATGTGTGGAATGAACTGAAGAAGACGATAAAACACTACTATACAAGCAACATAACAGCACTAATAATAAAACTGCTTAAACAATAGAATAAAATTTCACTAGAAATGACATAAAATTAGTATAACCAATGTCCAGACGTTTACAAACAATTATAAGTGCAAAAAGTTACCCAAAGAACTATTAATTTCATAATTATGGAATTTAATAGGACGGTGTACGCTTTATTTTGTAACATCTAATTTCCTTGTTTCTGATTAAATCAGTCTTTTGCTAGTAATACAAAACAAAATTTTGATTTTTAGTTAGCTATTGTGGTTCACAGGGGTCCTTAGAAACAAATTATAAAAAAAATTTTTTTGTTTAACCTGTATTCTTGTAATTATGATGAAATTATTATATTATTACTAGGTGTACGCTTTATTTTGTGAGTAACTGTATATTTATTTTATGAATTTGCAAACACCTTGCCGCCTAATTTGCGATAAGCCTCTTCACGACCTGCCACAATAATATTTGAATAGGTCAACACAAAACAGTTAATATTAGAATAAAAGTTATCATAGTGATAGTGTTCTGTAGGTTTTATCAAAACAACTTGAAACTATTATATTGCCATAACTTATTTATGTATGACAATGTATTTCAAAAATACATTTAATTGTTATTTTCTTTTTAAATGATAAAATTGAACATACATAATATACATTAAAACAATATATTGCATAATAATTATTTTAATAGTTCTGCGATTATAATTTATTGCGTTGTATAGGCAGGTTACCTTAATTTTTATCAAAACATGTTGCTTAGACTGAAAACATAATGTTCCAGTAGCTCCTCCATAGCACGATTGTGCAGCTGCAGATCTATATTGAAATTATTGTTTACTAGGGAGGAAATGAGGGGATTGAAATTTCCAACAAAAAATGTCTGAGAAGTATCGCTGTATCAGCGATTATTATATGCCAAAAAATGTATTCAAAAAATGCAATTTACATTGCCAACATAGGAATTATTTGCAAAAGTCTGCATGACCTCTCCAATGATAACGGGATGAGGTTGATTCAGCTGGCAACAACAATTAATATGTTGATAAAGTTCACAATGTTAGAACATAAGAACATTCATAAGCAGACCTGGAGGTCAAACGATGGCAGCACAAGGGATAAGATTAACCACATAGTGATAGATGCAAGACATGGAAGTAATGTAATGGACGTGAGAAATAGGGGCGGACGGAGACTCTGACTACTTCCTTGTAAAAGCCAAAGTGAGACTGCGAATATCAGCATATAAAATAAAAAATGAAAGTGCAGCCATACGTTGGAATGCAGCCAAACTAAATAATGCAGAAGGTAGAAAAAATGTTGAAGAATTGATAGTGGAACAACTCGTGAAAAGAACACCCCAAGACGACATGGAAGGTGCATGGAAAGATATCCTAGATGCGACAACTGAGGCAGTAGATAAAATACTTGGCAGAGAAAATACAAACAAGAAGAAATCCAAAGGATGGTGGAATGACGAATGCCGGGAAATTCTAAGAGATCGAGAGACGTACAGAAAGATATTGCTACAAAGAAACACTCAAGAAAATATACAAAAATATATAATTGCTAGAAGAAAGGCAAGAATTTTAATGAAAACTAAGAAAATAGAATATGAACAACAAAAAATGGTAGCAGAATCCGAAATTATCACAAAGCATTCTATGCCGAAATCTCTAACACAAAGCCAGGTTTTAAACCTAGATTAAAAACTTTCTTCGGAGAACCAAATGGGGACCTGGAACGACCTACTAAATGTAGTAAGCCCAGAACTCTCCGACCTAAAAGTTTACCAAACCGCAGACTGGCCAACAGAAACTAACTCTTCAAATCTAATACTTAAATCCTGGAAAACAGAAAAGATTCCAGAACACTGACTGGCAAGAAAGTATCATAATACTGATTCACAAGAAAGGAGACAGGTCAAACTGCGGTAACTATAGAGGAATATCTTTGATCAATACAGCATACAAAATACTCTGATACTTTTGGAATGTAGCCAAACTAAATAATGCAGAAGAGAGAAAGAATTTTGAAGAATCAATAGTGGAACAACTCGAGAAAAGAACACCCCAAGACGACGTGGAAGGTGCATGGAAAGATAAGATAAGAAGGAAAGATCCTACTAAGTAGAATAACAGCACTAGTAGAGAGCAGAGAATACCAGGCGGGTTTTAGACGAGGGCAATCAACAACCGACCAGCTGTTTATAATCAGACAACTACTCGAGAAGAGCTGGGAATTTAACAAAACTCTACATCACATGTTTATAGACTTCCTGAAAGCCTACGACAGCCTGACGCGGACGAAACTTTTGGAATACCCCGAAAACTCATCCAGCTCACAAAGTGTGTGTAAAAGCGAGAGTGAGAATCAGAAATTCAACATCACATTATTTCACAATCGGCAATGGTCTGAAACAAGGAGATTCCCTGTCACCTCTTTTATTTAATATAGTCCTAGAAAAAACTATAAGACTGACACCGATAGGGGCACAGCTGTTCACAGGCGATGGACCTAGACTACTACTAGCGTATGCAGACGACATAGACGTTATCGGGAATAGCGTGATCAGTGTAAAGGAAACTTTCGGGAAAATAGAAATGGAATCGGTAAAAATTGATAATAAACAAAGAGAAGACCAAATGCATGTGCGTGAACAGATCACCACGAAGAGACAGAGTGGGACAAAATATCACAATTGATAACTATAATCTTGAAAGAGTCCGACGCTTCAAGTACCTAGGATCTATAATCACCTAAGACAACTAAAAAGGAAATGAAGAAATAGAAAACCGCTTTCAAAATGGAAACCTATGTATCACATGCATTAGCTAAAGTCTTCCAAGCAAAGAGCGTCTCGAGAATCTCAAAAATCAAAATTTATAAGACGGTCACAAGACCGGTAGTAACATACGGCTCTGAAACATGGACTGTCACCAAATCAAACGAGGAGAAACTCCGGCGCTTTGAAATAAAAGTGCTGAGAAAGATCTTTGGACTACTACACGATTCTACCACGAATTCTTATTGGATCAGAAAAAACGCCGGACTCAATGAACTATAAATAAGGACCCTGACATAATCCAAGAAATAAAATCACTACGATTGAGATGGGCAGGTTACGTGCAGAGGCAGCCGAATGACAAACTAATTAAGATGGCATAGAAAACACTTTCCGAAGGGGGAAGAAGACCTGTAGGACGACCACGTCTTAGGTGGCGAGACAACATCAGAGCAATACAATAGGAATTGATGTGTGGATGAAGTCAAGATAGAGACTCTCATGTCAAGCGAGAAAGATGGAGAGCGATTGTGAAGTCAGCCAAGACTCACCCAGGGTTGTAGATCTGCACGATTAGATTAGATTAGAACATCGGAATTATCTTACCTTTTGGTAAGAATCTTCTTCTTTCCCGCTAATAACTCGTGATTTTTTAGTAATTAGAAAGTGATTTTTTTTTTAAATAAATACAAAGAACATAAAATACAATCTAGTTAAATTACAATACACGTTACAATAGTGAACATGTGATTAGTAGGAAAGTTTCAGTATTTATGCACTTATTACCTGCACTTATTTCAAGGATTTGGTATACCAGGTGGCCATCCGCACACCCGAACATAGGAAATTGTTTTTTTTTCTGATCAAGATACGCAAGATTTAGTATTTGGTTATTAATTGTCGCTGAAAATACAAAAATGAAATTTTAAATAACATTTTTAAAAAATGTTTAATTGTCTTTTTTAAAACAATTGCCATTTAGTTATTTTGACAGATTAAAGTATATTTTCGTTACATTTCATCATGGTATTTATTATTAGTCGGAAGTAAAAAATTAAAATACTAAATGTTGCTTACCTTTAGATGCGAATGAATATTCTTTCATTGCTGTTTTTCATTATAATCCATTATAGACCAAGAGCCCGTGTTACTTAAAATATGGTAATCGGTTTACGCCCATGGACCACCGAAATTAGTATTATCAATTGTTTCGTTGCTATAGAGATGCTCGCCATACATGATTTCCGGGGCGAAGTGAGGGTAGGGGTCTTACCAACCTGTTATAAAACATTGAGTGAAAATGATCATAAGTTTATGGCTCAGGATAGTGGGAAAGTAAAGATTTCAGTACAATAATCCGACGCTCACGGTTGTCAGTCGTTTACAAAGTGGCGTTCACCCGCTGTAATCCTTGAAACATGTAAAAATAAAAATAATGACGAGTTTACGACTGAAAATGGGGGGATCTTACCATTACCCTTCGAACGACACAAACTTCACCCTGCTAGTCATTTTCAATGGGGCGGAGGGGCGCCGTGCCAGCCGATTTTGGTAAAAAAATTAAGTACTTTTTTATGATAAGCTTACCACTGACTTTTTCTAAAGTAAAGTGTCCTTTAAAAAAGTGTTAGTTTAGTTTAGTTTTAATCGATGTAATTTAAAAAAAAATGTTTTTTTAAATTAAAAAATAACAAATTGGCTAGTATTAGTTTACAGAATACTACTCCTGCCTCCATGTAAAACAAAACTTTGCTAATATAATTATAATAATATGTACTAATCAGTTTTTGTTAGCGTAACTGAAATCTTACTAACGTTTATCTGTAGGAAATACATAATATTATATTATACAACGACAACTATAAAAAGGTTTAGTTTCTTGCACCTTATATTCGTATTGCAATTTTTGCTATAATATTATGCGACGTTAACAGTTTAATAAAAATGTTTGCTTAGCAACATATCGTGGAAATGTATTATAATATGCATACGATTTACCTACTACTCGAGAAAATGAACTCTTAGTACAAAAATTAATTATTTTTGTAAACTTTGATATGTTTAGTTATGTAGATTTATGCATTATAACAATATAAAATATAATATTTAAAAATAGAATAACAAGGTATAATTTTCAATTATTTCTATTCTGCATGAATGATTTTTATTATTATTGATAACCACAAGAAAATGTAAGATTTAAATTAAATATTATAAAAGTTAATTTATTTCTGAATGATAAAATATTGTAATTGCTCAGTAGAAATATTAATTTTCACTCTAGTTTTAAAAATATCATACAAGTTTTTTCTCGGAACACCTAATGAATTTTAGAATATCATAATCGCAAGTATTCAGTAATCGTCGCCATTATTTTCAAATATTTCTCAATAATGGACTTATTTTAAACAGTATTATTGCCAGTGATTTATAAACAATTAGCTGGTCCGACGAGAGGAGTGAGGGGGTCAGGAGTATCTCCTCCGAGATCGGAGTTCCTGAGGGGACCCGGATTAGCGGATTACTTAGTACTTACTTTTACCAAGTAGAGAAGATCCCGTAGATTACTACCCCGGGTCCCGAAAACCAAAATGGATATAGAAAATTGTAACAGTCAAATATAAAAATATTTCAAAACTTTAACATTTAAAACTGCAATTGCAAAAATCCAAGCAGATACGAATACCACCTAGAGCTCACCTAGTCTCAATAATTGTTTGCAAATAACCTTTATAGGACAGATGAACAGGTAACGCCAACACCCACGAATGCAGGTTCTCACCCATTCTCACTTCCTTCTCTTTCAACCTTTTTCCTCTCCTCTTTTCTCCACCTTTTTTTACTTTTTTTGTCAGTTATTTTCGTGTTGTTTTAAGTTCTTCTGAAGTAACTGTTTTGTTTTTCCAATACTACCTGGGCACTCAACAATCTTTAAATCTTGAGGTTGTGTTGACAGGTTGACAGCCCTCTTTGATCCTGTATGTTGTACGATGCTAAAATTGAAGACTTTAATAAGGGTCAATTTCTCTGTTAACTTTAAGTATCTTACTGCTTCTAACTCACTTTTTATCCATTCGGTTTCACTTTGATTATTGTTTTTTTATTCTCATATTTTTATAAGTTACTGAATAAACCATATTGGATAATCATTATTCTCCAGCAGTTCTCTCACACTCTTCGTATTTCCGTTGTAGAAATTTAGGTGGCTAATTATTTTTACTCTTTTTCAAAGTCCCACCACTAGGACCGTATTTTGTTTTAGGTGGTGATATGACTTTTAGCTTATTAATTTTTTTAGAGGCGTAAGGTTTTATGTACCAATTTGTCACTATCATATCGTTAATTCTTCCCACCTTTACATCTAAAAACACTATCTCACCAGTTCTTTCTTTTTCTAGAGTAAACTGTATTCTATTATCGTAGGGCACTGCACAAATAAAATCGTCTACATCAGGGGTGGCCAACTTGATTGGACCCAAGATCTCTTGTTCACTAACGAGACCCTGTGCGATCTACCAATTACATACTTCTAGAAATATTAAATGAAACAGCATAGTTCAGTACACAATCATGTAGCATTTCTACATAAAATGGTCTACGTATTTATATTTTTTGCCTTGCCACGATCGACTGGACTAACAGTCTCGATCGACCGGTCGATCGCGATCGACCTGTTGGCCACCCCTGGTCTACATCTACGAAAATGGAGCATAGACATCCACTGTCCTCGACACCTCGCCTACCAGACATTTCATCACGACTTGCTGGCTCGCCAAACCATTCTTTTGGATATAGAAATGAGCATTGAACTTGAAATAGCTATAGTAGCGAAACATAATTCTACAAGTTGTAGCATTTCCTCGAATAATGAATTTCCATTTGCTTTTAACTGCTCATACTACTCATTTTTATTTGTTATAATTTATAACTAATGTTGTTTTATAACATCTTTCCTTTAATCTGGTCCTGAGGAAGAGTAAAATAAAACTTGAAATCGACTAAAAGTTAAAGGGTTATTTTTTTAATTCCCGATAAATTTTCGTATATTGCAATTTAAGGACGATAAGGAGACAATGACAAGAAAATATTCTGACACCTTATGTAAGGCATGGAAATCACTATTGTTAGTCTGCATGATCGCTTGGCGCTATTGACAAATGACAGAATAGTTTTACATATTACATGCAGAAGGGAGAAAGCCACCCAACCCATATAGATAATAGTTTCAAGGGATTAATATTGATGTTGTTGGGAGACCACCCGCTCAGAAAATGTGCCTTAGCCCACTTGGAGAGATATATAAAGAGTCAATTTTGAGCTTTGAAATTGGAGTAGTTTGTTGGTTTGGATACGAGCCAAGTGCATGATTCGAACCCAGAATTATTCATTGCAACTAAAGCAGCAATCATTCGAAGCTACTGCTGTGCTCGACAACATTCATTCATTTCCTGCCGTTGACATTATAGTCGATTTGGGTTAGGATTAGTCTTAGATGTCGCTTTCTACGCAAGTCGGGTTTACATAGGAAGATTTACAAGCATAAATGAGAGAGATAATTACTTTGATTGCGGTATGCTTGGTTGCATACCTACAAGGGGGTTTAATACGTTAAATATTAACTTGATATAAATTCAATGAACAAAAAATTATTTAGGAACTATTTAATTACATCTTCATCATTACATATAACTTTACATCATAAAAGTAAGCAAGATTTTTACATAATATTACATAAGACCAATTTTAGAAAATTAGAAAAGTTGTATTAACTTGAAATTCCAATTAAATGGCTTTTATACTATATTATCATCCAGTCTGCTTCTTTGACTGCAGTATTTCCCTTAAAAACAATAAATTAAAGTTCATATTATCAACACTATTAAAAAACTTTCCTGTTGATGTTCAACAATAAACATTTTCAAATAAATTCAGGATTTAATCTGGCATGCGTTCTTCATCAGAAGAAAAACCTGTGTTTACTTGAAATTCCAGTTGCATTGCTTCTACTCGATCGTCCACTGGGTATCTAAAGTTTTCTTCATTTATAACATGCTTAACACACTGTGCTTATCTCTCTGGTGTAACTGCTTTCAAACCATCCTGAAACAAGACTTTCATATCACCAAATTTAAAAGTTTTATTATTGGCAGCAACATAGCCCTTAACTTGTGCCCAAATTAATTCGATAGGATTAAATTGGCAATGGTATGGAGGCAATCTTAAAACTTCTCTTCCGGAGGACTTAACCATTTCATCTATCACATACGAACAGTCTGGCTTCCCTACCAAATTGTTCGTGATTTTAGCTAAAATTTAGGTCAGTTGTAATAACCATCATATTATACGATATTGTAAGTATAAAAGTAAAACTTACCTTTCAGTTTCCCACCGATTAAGTTGAATGATCCCCATTCCAATAACTAGGTATATTTAAATACCGTGTTTGTTATGTTTATATCAATAATTAATAATTGTTGAAAGATTTATAATTTTATTGATGTAAACACAGTCTAAAACATGCAAATGATTTTTTTTTAATTTTAATGAACATGATGATGAACACAGTTATGTATTACCAAATTTATTATTAAGATATATAAGAATAAGATTTACCGAAAAGTTCTACATTTAATTCTGTCCGTTCTGCTGGAATTCCTTGTGCATCAAGCCATTCCATCATTTGCGACTTGGTCCAACTTTTAAGTGGTCTCTTGTCCTTTCTTCTCGAATGATATGAAGCGTTGTCCATTACTATACTGCCGTCATACGCAAGAACACAGTAAGTCGGAAATTTTTGAAAAATGAGTTAATATCAACTTAGTATATATGATACGTTATTCTACAGATCTAATACGATAAAAAACAGAAAAATACTCATCAAAAGGTAAAAAAGTCTTCTAAAATTGCATTTATTGCTATGTTTATTGCATTGGATTTAAATGTTTTTGCCGTTTATCTCGATTTCAACTTTTTCAGAGTTACTGTGTTCTTCCTTATGACGGCAGTATAACACAATTAGGTTCCAAAAGAGGTAAAATTCTTACCATCCATTCTTCAAATACAGTTGAATTCATCTCTTCATGATAGTCGCTAGTGTTTTTCGATTCAAAACATAATAATCCATTTTCCACAAATCCTGCCTCGTTTCCTATATGAAGAATAATCAATCGCTTACCTTTACCTGAGGGGTTTTGTAATCCTGTCTAAAATATATTTATAATTTAGTAATTGATAATTACAAAAATTAGTGTATACTATTACCGAGAGACCTTTGTTGAAAGCTTCACCTGCACTTGTTATAGATTTGTCCTTCCATACTTTAGCCGTAGTGTGACCAGCATTCACCCAAGTTTCATCAAGATAGTATATTGGACGCCCTTGTATTCTAAAATTTCTAACGCTGTTTAAATACTTACGCCGCCATATGATCAGTTCTGCTTTCTCTATTAATAAATGGTTTCGTGATCTCTTTTCCCAAACAAAATTTAGTGCTGTCAGTGTTTTGTATAACGTAGTTCGTTGCATGGTAGGAAGCACTTCATTATTTTGCACTTTCTAATAAATAAAATTAATATTTTAAAATACCACACTAAAGAAATACTTACATCGAGGATTTTATCGACGGTAGGTACATCATTCGCAAGAAAAAATTGATGAACTATTCTACGTAATGTTGATTTCTAAAAGTCGTTTAAATTGTCATAAGTGCTCTTACGTTCTCTTTTTTTTTGTTGGTGAAGCCAAAGTGCCCCTTTTCTCCATCTCGAGAACAGTGTTCCACATCGACTGAACTGAAATTCCCAAATTGTTAGCAGCTGAAGTTACAGTCTTCCTGTTCTGATGTGTCCTGCATTACGATACTTTATATAAATGTTATACATCATTATCTTCTGTCCACTATGTATAATTTTACCGTGATGATTTTTAATAACATCCCAAAAACTCCAATTATCGTTGGCTTTATTTGAACAACTCGATTCGGTTTGATTTGATTCTTGACTTCCGACGGTGAAAAATTCTTGTTCAAAATTATAAAATTCCTGATTACTATTCCTGGTTGATCCATAATTTAATTTAAAAAACTTAAATTTCTAAAACAAATTAAGGTTAGAATTATTACACAAATGTGGTTTTTAACAAAACCAAAATGTTATTAGAATAACAATTAGATTTCAACGTATTTCTTGTTCAAACAGCAATATATCCGCTAGCAATATTAAAGATTCGTTACAAAATTTTACGAAAAAATATTTATAAACGTCAAATCTCAAGCGATTGTAGTGGTGTGAACTTGCAAATTCATTTTGAAATATCAACCAATCACATTTCAAGGTTAATATTTTTAGTTCCGAATTCAAGACTAATCTTAAAACGAATGGACTATACATATTTATGCGGTTTATAAAATTATAAATTCGAAATGCAACCGGGATTTCAAAATTTTTGAAGTTTTTCACTCAGAGACTATTAACTATGAGATTTAAGACCAATTTATAATTACTATATAGTACTAATGATTATTATAAGAAATTAGAAGAATTATTACTCGGCCAATACTTTTACAGGAATTTAGAAACATCCCAGTACTTGAATGCGCCATATGAAAAAACATCATAAACGTAAATGTTAATCTGCTGTAAAATTCATAATATTGACATGTTTCCCCTTTTATCGGCAATGTAGAAACTGTATAATTTAAGATACGTACTGTATATACTATTTTGTGTATTAATTAATTGAAATTAATAGCAAGTTCTGAGCCGTTCGTTTTAACAAATCCATCTCGGATATAAAACAATTATATCTCTGATAAAATCCAACTTTTTGTATTTTGCGATGTATTTCTTTTATAAATTGAAGTATTTTTATGCTATTGATCCTTACTCCTTACGGTAAACTTATAACCATTTCACAAATATCTGTAAACAACAATAACCTATGAACCTGTGATTGTAGCAAGGTTCCAATATTTTACTTATTTTTTTACAATTATTTTAGTGCATTAACTAATAAGCTAATAATGCAACAAAATGTATCAACAGTTAATTTGTAAGTTTATAAAATTAAAATTAGTATACCTAAATAAAATTGGCATACAATAGCAATGCGCATACCGGTTTTCGTTCCAATGCAATGTTTGTTGAATTAGTTTTTCTTTTTAATAATAAAGTTAAAATATGAAATTAATGACAGATATGTTGATAAAGTTAATTTGTTTTCAGACGAAGGTGAAAATGGATAATCGCGAATATGAGACTGAGGAGGATTCACCTCCAGAGGCGTGCGTATCTCCCGAAGGTCCTCTGTTACCAAGGTGAGTTTGGCGAGAGTCGGCGGGTTGCCGCTGGTGCGCAGTTAGTTCTCGGTCGTCGAGTTATTCGCACGATACCGCTTGTTTTGCAAATCAACTATATAGCTACCGAATTATTTATTGCGTGGCATATTTTAATGATTTAGAAATCTTGAAATTTATAAAACTTTTATAATATATTGTTATGGTAGTAATTTTTGTGTAAATGTTGGGATATACTAACAGAAGTGTCATGTGTAGTAATTACACAATGACGACCCCCTGGTTTTCGGCACCAGCACCAGCAAATTACAATTTTGTTGTGGATACTCCACCACCTAGGTTAGTAGTTTTTTTCAATTTTTTTTTTTATTAATTTAAAATAAATCTTGAAAATCAAACTATGCAAATATTAAAATGCATGGTTTTGAGACGCAATAATAATTGTCCCATTTGCGTTTTTGCATTGACTGCAAATTTGTTATAGAAATGTTGCATATTTTTTCGTTAAATATGCTGCTTAGAAATTTTGTTTTCTTGTTTTTACCAAATATATTTCGCATAACCTTGAATGCGGTTCCACAGTACGTCTATCGCATTTTACGCAACCTGTTGAGGGTTTGAGATGTTTGTTTACTCTATATTTCTCCAAATTAATTATATTTCAAATCTTGAATTGTTGTTTGTTATTTATTTTAATGTTTGTTTACGTAACTGTTTGTTATATACGATGTACATATATCTCTAGGCAAATTCCGAGATTACGTTTTATTGAAATCTTTCGATTTAAAATATTATATTTTAAGCATATTATGTATATACATTTTAGCATATATACTAATAATTTATTGTTATACAATGCAATGTTACCTTTGAAATAAATGATTATAATATTTTATAAATTTAATATTATTGTTAATTATTATTAGTTGGTGTTTCCTAGTTGCGATACATTTTCTAATCGAGAGATGATAATATGCTCGATTTTCTTCGTATATTATTTTTTTACGACGAGATTATACAAAAATATCCTAATCGGACTGGTCATTTTGAATAACCTTTGCATTACCACTAATTAAAAACCTCAAGTTACATAATAAATATTTTATTCATAATTCCGAATTTGCCATACTTATTACCAGTAGGAAATCATTTTAACCTCGGAGAGCCATTTTGGCGGAAATAGATTATAAAGTTTTGGAAATTTAGATAGCAGCTTTCTCTTGAAGAAATTTCATTTTTAAATTGAGAACATCCCAAAACGATGAACATTAGGTATTTTTTGCATTTATATTTCGCATACGTTGCATCGCACGAAGTTTGTTTATCGTAGTGAAATTTAGGAAGTTAAGTAAATTTTGAATTCTTCCTCATACCGGCTTCTCTAACCCTAAGTTGATTTAAAATTAATTTTCAGGATACAATACGTAAAATGTATTATTGTTTTTATTTTGTATAAAAAAATTATTTTTGTAATATATACCTACTAATATTTTATATTTTCACTAAAATATAATTAAAGTTTAAAATTGTTGATGAATGACTACGCCTTCTAACTGCGGTAGACCTTTTTGCCACCGTTAGCCTTTAGTAACATTTTTATTTCTGGCTGATAATATTATTCTAATTGTAAGTAGAAACTTTTATTTTAAAATCAGTTTCAAATGTTTTCTCCAAATCTTCCATACATAGCCGAGGGAATGCGCTGTTCAATCGTGATTTCATTCAACTTGGTACTTAATGGATATTATGTTAGCAGATTAGTAATTTTGACTAATGTATTCGCACATTAAATGAAAAAATCATCCAGAACGCATTCTGAGCTATGCCAAAGTCTAGAAAACAAATTTCACAGGAAAACGTCCAAAAAATGAAATTTGTTGTTTCACTTTACAAAATTTTCATATTGCGTTTTGGCTTTTGATTATGTGCCCAATACGTGGTGTGTGCATCATCGACTTTGTGTAGTTTACAATATTTTCCACAGCTTTCCAGTCAAGACAAATCTACATGATGTTTGCAGATGTCGTTGCGTGTGGACCGCACTTATCATATCATGCGTACTACATTGTATTAAACTGATCATTTTATATAATGATATCACTATGTAAGAGAGTTTTATTTTGCGTATGACCTTTTATAATTAAAATAGTTTATATATAATATATTGATTCAGGACATAATTTATGACCTTTATGCTGTGTGAGTTACACTTAATTTCAGTTCAATTTGATTATACTGTAAAACTTATACATAATTACAATTCGTAGTGTTTTTATGTTGCTTATATTATTACATAGTGGCTATTTTTATATGAATGTTTTGCGATATTTAGATATTGCCGATTATCAGAAAAGATTAGTCCAATAATTGCTAATCACTAATGATACGTACAAATTACGTAGTTTATCAAATTTAAATAAATTACGCGTATACACAGTTAAATCAAATATAAGTAAACAATGAAGTACCTACTAAATATATAAATATTAATTTTTATTATTGCTATATTATTAATTACTTGTTTTATTCCACTGAGAGTTGGGCGTTATGTCATATATTTAAGCTTTAGCTTTAAATTTTATTTTGCCCATTTATTACACTTGACCTAATTTTTATAATTTCTCTCAAGTAACGATAATTGGTTTATTATTATAAATATGTCAAGTATAATAGTACTTACATTATATTTTACAATATCCAAGTTGAATTTTTTTAATTCTCTTGTATAATCATGTTTTATTTATTTTATATAAAAATTATTATCCCGTTTAGTAGAAATCGTGACTATTTTCTTGAAATAAAAGTTTTTTTTTAAAGTGGTATCTTGTTTGTGCTTGTAATAATATGTTATTTTACTCATTTTACTAAATCCAATATCATATTGTTTCTATGGATACTCCATGCACCATGCTAGGTGAAATCATGATAGAATCAACAAGAAATAATTGACGGGTATAGTAGTTATTCAATAAAAGTAAATTGAAATTAGGAATAACTAGCTTCTGCTTCTAGAAACATTATTGCATCGTGCATCCGCTCCTGCATCTTAATTTGCGTAGTGTTTACATTTTTGAATCTTATTAATCTGACCTTGTTCAGCTACGTCATTTAAAATTATTGTTTATTCAAATTTAAATATTTTTAGTTACCTTATTTTTCTCTTGTTTACAGTTAACAAACGCCATTGGATTTTTTTTCTATCAAATATTCTGGCGTTGCATTTCGAGTTTTAAAATTGTTGATCAAAATATTTATATTCAAAAATGTAATGACGTGTTCACACTTGTAGCACTAGTGCTGTAACGTAACTCCGTCGCGTTCGCGTTGTATATGACTATACAACCAAGCCACGCGACGCCACTCCATATTATTTAAGTTCTTCAACATAAAGCAACATAACAACCAGAGGTAAATCACGAGACAAAACTTACAGAACATTACATATCTTTTTCTTAAAAATCGTCCTATAATCTTCGTATTTCAATTTATTCACTACATTTTGAGACATTTCCTTATAATGTATGTATGTATAGAATTCCGCCATGTCTCACCCAGAGCTCCCAAACATTTCCTTGCATCTTCTAATAATTCATGTACATACACCACATCTCTCTCGTGACTTATTATTTTTCGGGCCGAGATACGTTTATTTTATGACTTGAAATAATCTGATTTATCCGAGTTTCATAAATTTATTTTAAACCACTGCTGTGATGGTTAATACTTATATAAGTTTCATTTGATATTAAACTACCTACAACTGTCAGTTTTTCACTTATATTTTAAATATTTTCAATGAAAAATATAATACTAGTATACCCGCCTTTTATTAGCGATTTACCTTACCTTAACAATATAAACAACATGGCGGCTCTATAACGTGCACTTGATGTTGTTTTGAGTTTAATTCTGAGTTATTTTATCGTGAAACCGCGGTAAAATGAAAATTAACAAAATACAACACCTAAAGAATGCAAACGTTTTGATTATAAACAGAACATTCTGTACCAACTATACGTATTAGATTAACTTAATATTTTTCCGCGTGGTGGCGTTTGCTTAATGTAGTAAATCGCAAATAGTTTTCTAATAATATAGTTTTAGCATTAGTTCAGTAGCAAATACGATTGTAGATTTAGTGCATTTACATTACGTTCATTGTTTAATGTTTAATTTATGTTTATGTGCCATATTATATTATATTATATTATCTAGATAAATATGCATACTCAATTTTCCATTATTTCGGTAGTTAGTCAACATGCTATGTTATTCATAGCATTTTTTAAATTAAGTACAAATAAATAAGTTGGGTTATACCAACTTTAGTCAACGTTTCAAAATATTCTGATAACGCTAGGAAGGAAAAATAAATATTACTGCTTATAATATATATATTTAATTAAATAATCACGATATTAAATATTTTGTACATAATCTTATCAAATACCCAAACGAACTTGAGTTGTATTATCGTACTTACTTTTGTTATGCACATTCTGTATTGTACAGTTTCACTCTTTCTTTCAAAATTACTTTTATTGATAGGTATTCTATTATACATTGATGGTTTATGACAAGTACATCCATAATAAATAACTGTACTGACATTATTTTATGTACAAAGAATATTTGATTAGGCTTAAGTTGTATTTCATTTAATTAAGCCAAAATTACTTCGAAAATATTCCAGCATTCTGGAACCATTTATTTCTTTATTTTCTTTTGATTTCTCCCTGAAACAAGTAAACATGTAAATAAAGACCGTCATGAGCTTAGTAAGTTAGCCGAACAACTGCTAAGGTTATTCGAATCCGGAAAGAGTCCAAGTTTTCTTATGATATTCTCTCATCATATTATAATATGATGGGTCAGTTCAATCGAGTTTTATCGCCATGGAATATTTATGGTGAATGATGGGCACTGAAAATGATTTGTTTTTAAACGAACCTAGCTCGATTTTCCAATTAAGCATATTTGCAAATAACCAAAACACGACTTTGGCTGTCATTAGAATTTTAGAATTTTGTAGTCTGTGGTTTACTGAAGTAGGTAGTTGATTAAATGTATTTTTGTAATGTTTGTACATACTGATTATCTCGAAAATTTTTCGCTTCAAGGTTTTTACATTTTCACACTCACAAAGTTGTACTCGGTCCAAATCTATAAAGAAAACTAAGAGTTGCCATTTAAAAAGGTTTACAATGACATCGCAGCTCAAAATCAAAACACGACCAAGTTAATGACAGAAAAAGAAGAAAAATGGAATTTCTTCGAAACTTTAGGAGCTCGCTGTATATAATTTTATAAACTTTAAAAACATGATGATAGATGAACTCATTATATTATTTAAACGCAATCGCGATAAATGATATTTTGTTTAATACATTAATGTATATGCAGATGTGCAATTTATTTTACATTCTAATTGCAGTAATCGATAATGTAATCATAAACAAGTTCATGCATTTTTTATTAATATTTCTATAATATGCATAACTACAATCAAACAGTAATTCTAGAATTTTCTGTAAGCATAATTTTATATTAAAATGTACTGCCATTAATTATGGTAGAAACAGTTTTTGTGTTACAGTTTGTTTTTGTTTATTCTTTTTTTTATATTGCAAAATATTACGATATATCACAAATCAAACTTAAAATATTTTTTTTAACTTGCAAAATTAATATTAGTTAATATCTTCATTTGATGATAGCAATATCCATTTATCGAAAGATGTGAATAATTTCATTTTAATTAATTTGTTAATTTTTAAATTTTAATTTAATATCAAAATTGTATTTAATTTAACATCTTTTGTTAAACGATATTTTACTATCTTAATTTAATACGACTAAAGTTCAAGATTTTATCACTGGGTTTTAAATAACAACTTTATTAATTTGGTGTAAACTTTAATTTTTTAAATATTGCACTTGCACTATAATTTCCTTTGAATACGTTATAAAAGATTATTAATTAGTGTCGTAACAAATTTTATCTATTTGTTCTAATTGCTAAAAATAATACTTTTTTTTGTTTATTATTATTTTGGCATGCACATCGCATGCTATCGAAGTTCATTGATATGGATAATTTTTTGCCAAAATTGTTACTATACATACATGTTATAAAAATATTATTATGAGTAATTTATTGTAGACAACTACATTATTTTAATGCAAATGTATATAAAAATTATTTGCATATAATTTAATTAAATATAATTAATAAATATAATTTAATAAATATAATTAAATAATTAAATTGACAAGATCAAACAGATATACAGTATTTGTGAGTAAACTTTTTGTTTTCCAACCAAAAATCAAAATTATTTGTTTACGTTTAAGGATTGTCTTATCCTATGTATTTAATCGACAAGCCCAATTCAGTTATAGCAATCGACAATTTAGTACTTGAGATATATATGATTATTATTATTTTTTGATTAATTATAATTATGTTTTTATCTATGTTTTTTGACGAAAGCAAAAATCTTGCAAATTAATTGGAAATAAATGGCGATTTAAAATATAATAATGCTATATAAAGTCTTGGGTAACTTCTAGAAAGTGATCCTCTAAGCAAAACATACAGAGAAAGGAGTCCAGTTGAGAGGTAACACAAGGATGCGATATAATATCACCAGAACTATTTAATGTATATTCGGAAAAGATCTTGAGCGATGCCCGACACGAAGCAACCAAATCTTTCATGACATACATTATGCTGAATTGCTGACGATAAAGTTCTCTTGGCAGGCAGCAAAAACTATTTGCAAAGTTTACAGTGTAGAAAGAACGAAAATATTGGTGATATCGAAAAATCAGTCTGCACAGACCAACATACGTTTGAATCAAGAAAGTACCAAGTAGAGATGTTCAAATATCTGGGTCGCCTATTAAACGAAAAAAATTGATCCTGATCAAGGATTAATCACAAGAATAGGGATTATAAGAGAAGACTTTATCAAGATCTGAATTCTAAATTCTTAATCTTAATCCAAAGCATCTCTTATTTATATATTATATTACGACATGCTAATTTATTAAAGTATTAGGTGTCTAAAACTTAATAAATACCACGAATTCATTGTAAAGAGATACCAAAATGCAAGAAAACCGCGAGAAAAAAAAAGATTATTTTATTTTTTTACTAAAAAATTAAATATATGAGCAATCAGTGTCTGTCGCTGATATCTTATTATTTGGAAACTTAACTTTAGAGATAGGTATAGTAAATATATTATGTATAAAATTTATATTGCAAATTTAAGAACAATATTGATAAGCTTAAGAGGGTTTTTGTGAATAATACACTGATTTATTCATGTTTTCAGTGGTTTATTTTTAGAATATGACAAAAATTTAAATAATCACTTTTTAGTGCTAATCTTTAAATCCTTGTTTATGTACACAATACCAAAGAAAATTTAACTTACTCTCACAGACCATGGCATAAAAATAAATTTGGGAAAGTATGTCACTTAGGGGGATTCTTCAAAATTCAATTTCTATTTTCGAAAACCAGCACCGCAGGAATAATGCTAAAATTATTTAAATTAATTTGCTTTTTTTGTCTGGATGTTCTGTCAATATGTAAATGTAGAACCAATTCATAAATGCACAGAGTACCGATGTGCACCAGAAGACCGAGCTAAGATATTGTGTGAAGTCCGAGACTCGAACCCAGAAGTTTCCTTCCATCGATTACAACAATCCAAAATTCATTGCTGTGGCTTTAATTTAATCTGAAAAGGTTATAATATAAGCATGGTTCCTATATTGACGTATTTATTTTTTATGCAAATCTCTCACCATCAATATTGAGATTTTAATTTTTTTAACGCGGTTCCTAAATCAGGGTCGGGGGTCTAGGCGAAGATCATTTTAATCTTTTATTTCGCATAATTGAATTGTTTTGATACATTTTAGTTTTTATGCAATTCTTAACAACGGTGGTTTGTTGTTAATTTTTAGTTAATAAAAAAAAAGTTAATGTTAATTTTTGTGTGCTAAATGTTGATTAATATTCGTGTTTTATTTTTTTGTATATATACATATTTTTCTTACCTAGTGGAATGGGTTTCCCTAATAGTTTTTTTATTAACTTATTTATTAAAAGTTGTAATGGAATATATGGTTTCCATGAAAATTTAGTGAAAATTATGCAGAATTCAAGTTATAAGGGACACTCGGAACACAGATATAACCATAATGGGGCAGGTGCCTTCCATAGCAAACAGGCGTCTTTGCGATGCAAGGTGTTATGACTGCAATACATATATCGTCGGCTTGGAGCAAAAACAAGATAACTCCATTTTTGGACAAAATGAGTTATCTACACGATTGGATACGAATCATGCTCAACTTCGTTCTGGCAAAATCAGATAATTGTACTAACACTAATAAAATTTTTATTAAGATATTTAGTTTTGAATAAGTACACTTTTACATTGCCAACTCAACATTCAAGTCGCATTTTCTCAAAACTATAATTTTGGAGTTATTTAGTTTTTGCTCCAAGCCGACGATATACGAGTATTACCGTTCAAACAGTGCAATGCATATTTCGCGAGGATGCCTCACAAGAAACATACATTGCGGGGATTCCCCGCGAGATAGCATTGAAAAGTTTTTTGCAAAGCTACATACACATACACACATTGTGTCCGAGACAGTTATCGTCATCAACTCAAATGACGGTGTTTTCTTTTTTGAATTTTTTGAATTGAAAATAAAAAAATTTTTAATTTTCTTAACTTATAGATATTTTGAAAGTACACGCGTTTTCGATTAACCTAGAAGTATTTAACTTCCTAACGAACTTTATAAATGTAAAATTTTCCGTAATTTAATTTTTTGTTTTTAATTACTAATTAAAAGTTAAAATTAATTTAATTTAATTGCCTGTTTTTGTGACTATACGTATTCTTTTTATAAAATGTGATTATATTGGAGAAAATTTCAAAATGTGTATAACTTCTGTCAATTTTTTTATGATCTCTTCGTGTTTTATTGTATGATTTCTACGAAAAGTGAGTAGTTTATTTAGATTTCTTACACTACATCGCTAAAGAGAACTACACACTAACTTGTAAACGCAATTTAATTTTTTAACAATGTAAACGCGCATGCGCTAAATGCGAACATATAAGTTTTTTCTTATCTAATAACAATAAATTATTGAAGTGCAACCAGGCATTAAAGCAGGCCCATATCTGAGGAGGGGTTTTGGGGGTTTAACCCCCCCCCCCCCGAAATAATATCCTAAAATATCGCACCCTGAGACGACAACTGTTGTAACTTTCAAAAGCATGTTTTGAGATAATTACATTTTAAAATTTGCAAAGCTGTGCATTCTTATGGAGTGTTATGGAGCCAACTGTTGTTGGCTAAATAGCGCTTAAATGATAGGCGATGGAAGTTACGACATTGTTCCACTAAAATTAGCGTTAAAAAATACATAAGAATCCATCAAAATCTGGCATTTATAACTTTACAGTAGAGCGATTGTCCTTAAAAATTTCAAAAATTTTCGTCTATGGTGCAATTTCCTGGAGGGTATTCCATACCCCCCCCCCCAGTATTCGGGCTGACGCAACGCACTTTTATTTATCATTCAACCCCCCCGAATCAAAGTCCGAGATACGGCCCTGCATTAAAGTACCAACTTTATACCTTGATTTGTTCTAATACAATTTTTGAATATATTACGTACCATTTCTCTATTAATATTTCTTAAATGTTTTGGAACTTGCTTGTAACTTGATGAGTAATATTATTGTTTATTACCTAGAGCACTGACAATGTTTTAATTTCAACAGGTCAGTTTAATATACGTTTTATTGCTTTATTATTTATTTATTGATGATTAATAAAATTATTATAGGTAGCTATTTTTGTAAAATTTTATGAAATTATTTATTGGTCAATGATGAACACTTCTTATTTTGAATTAGTAGTTGGCTTTCTTTCAATGTTCGTACTTGAAGTGTTTGGTTTTTTTTTTGAATGCGCTGACGTTGGTTAAAGCCAAGATGACTTACTAGAGAAAAATTATTATTTGGGTGATCGATGTACTTTGATCGGGAATAAAACTGTGTTATTCTGCTCACTAGCAAGCCGATATAGGCTTGTCGAACACTGTTTGGCATCTTTTTCAAGTGACTTTTATACTACGTATTTTTCAGTTCGAAATTCTAGTATATGTATAGTAGTAGATACTTTATTTTAGTTAACAGTTATAATATAATAATATAATGTTTTATAAGAAACTTGATTGTCTTCGTTTCGTTGGGTCTATTGTGGGAAAATAATAGAATTGTTTTATATTTATGTATCTGACTTATTACGTGCTTTTTAACGGTATTTTATATGGTACATTATTATTAACAGTTTACAATGACTTTTAATTATTATAAGCGAAAGTACAGACCAACTAGAACTTTAATAGAATTTTTTTTTTATAATTATTATAACTGTTAATTTATTCTTGCTTTATTTAACTTACAGATTGAAAACGTTTTTTAGTGTATTTGAATGTCAACTTGTGGGCAATTATAATTATGATGTTTTCTACAATAATAATTAGTGTAAGGTTTTAGGTATTTAATCAGACATCAAGCTTTACCGACCCACATTCGTATCAACTTGTGGAATACAATGAATCAATGAACATATCGTATATACGAGTAATTACTAAATTACAAACACTTTTTGTTCTTATTATACGTATCTCTACAATTTTCTTATATTTGAGAAGCTACATTTTAAACTAAAGTAAATTGGGATTCTTATAGTATATTGATAGAAGAATGATCCATGCTGACGGATATCCACCGGACTATTCGTCTTGAAATTGCAACTCACTTGTAAAGGACTTCGGTTTTCCTCCAACGCACAAATGGAAAGGAAACTGCTTAGGTTTCCGCTAACCATAAACGTACTTAAAAGTGATCTTTATAGTAGGTATATTGAAAAAAATAAATTAATTAATCAAATAAGTATGAGAATAGTAAAAAAGTCAGATGTTCCTTAAAAATATATTTTTAAAGGAAAAGAAACATTTTTGGGAATAAATTTTTAATTCATTTTAGCAATACCAATTTTTTAGTTTTATTTATTAAAAACAGTTTTAATGATGTATTTATCATAATCATAACACTTGAATGAAAAAAATGAAAAAATTCACTGAAGTGCAATAGCTTTATTTATTTAACTAATGTGTTTACACATTTTACCTTGCTATTAAAAAACAACTTCTCCGTACACTCAGGATGCCCTGGTAAAATTTGATGTACGGGCCCAAGATGAAACACTAGCTCAATATTTTTCTTCCAGCGGCGTAGCATACGCATAAAATATTTGTTACAAGTTTTATCTGCATGTAGATATGTATGTAAAGTATTAAATTATAAATGATTTTTAAGACAACGGCATAATGATTAATGTGTATATAATTATGATTGTACATTGTACATTGCCACCGCAACTTAATGTTTTTGTATGTAAGGAATAAAATTAGGTATATAGATATAGGATAGATAGGTACTTACGTACACAGTAAATAACCATACTAGGGATGAAAATAGTTTTTTCAAGTTATGCAACCTGTAGTACGTTATATTCTGTGCTCAACTACAGTAATTGATTAACATTTTTTTTTGTTTATGCTCTGTGATTATTTAATGTAATTTTGAACAGCTTTTGTTGAATTTAAATTTTAGATTTATTCGTTTATATTTACTAAAATTAGCATATTCTAACATTTTTATTGCACGCGCGAGTATTGCATTATATTCAGTCGAATTTTATCTAATTTAAATCAATTATTGCTTTACATTTATTTACTTTCGGAATATATAAATAAAGATAATTCTTGATGTCCACTGTGGTTTTTCAGAATGATACGATTGTAACTTAACCGTTAGTGTGTGTGTGACTGCTTGTCACTTATGATTCAAGGTACTCGGTTCGATTCCAAACGAAGTACATCCTATGTTCTGGCCGCCGTACTTTTGGTTTAGAATCCAACGATAAAACATTTAAAATGGGTATTCGATGTTTGATATTAAATTATGTCATGTTTGGATGTTTGAAAGTGACGAACTCACTTACAAATTACTTACGAAATTACAAAAATATTAACCAAACGAATGAGAAATTATATAATAATTATATGTAGTACTCGACGTAAGTGTGATATACCTTATTTTGAATATCAAGTAATGAATTTATTTATCGGTTTTTTTTATTGACTTATTCGAATAATGAATGGTATCAAATGAATTCTTAACTTCCGGCGTGTTTTTAAAAAAGTTCTAAAACTGTTTAGTATTATATTTAATAATGTTGAGCAGTTTCTAATAAGGAAAATCTTCAGTTGGAAATTTTGTTGTGATCATATGAGCCTATACGAATATTTTGAGATCATTTTTGCAATGATTCCGTAAATTGAATAAATTGAAATTATGTGTCGTGTATCTGTTTTTTTTTTCATAATTACAGAAGAATGCATGTATCGATGACTTGAAATTTAAAATTCTAGAAAGCTTCAGATACCAATCCCGAATAAGGGTGAAATTTCAATATACTATGTATTTATTAAGATATTTTGACAAAGAAGGTTGCAAATCTACCATGGATAAGATAAAAATGTTTAAGTAATTTATGTAATATGTGTTTTATAATTAAAAAGATTCACACTCAAAATATATTTATAATTTTTTGTTGGTACACAGTATTTTATATAATATTATACTGAAGGTTTTCGTATACTGTTTATTATTATAATACATAACATTATGTAACTAAATACGAGTGTAACGAAGTAAATATTGAACAGTCTAAAAATAGCTGTAAATTTTTATGAGGATACTTATGCACATAAAATGTCTTATCAACTTTTCTTAAATGTGACCTTACCAAATAAATGCATGTGTATAACGTAATAAATGCATATTTATAGAACAATAAAAATTACGTATTGTGTTGTGCATCTCTCTTCCTGGGAGAAAATATCCTACGTGTACTACTACAGATTATTTTTGTACGTGAACTGAACAGTATCAAATAAATACATTCTTAACTTAGATTTTGATGCAATGCCAAATTAAATTGTTTTAACTGCGATCCTACGTTTTATATCAAGAAAAGAGAATCACATGATAGAGTGCGCCTTAATTCACTTGGAATCATTTTGAAATGAAAATCTAATGAAAAATATTTTCTTGTAGGGAATATAAAAGTATATAATAACGTAAATATCATTATTCAGATCAGTTTGACTAGCCGGTCTGAAAATCTCTTGCATCGTTGCCATTAATTCACCATGAGAAGGATTTCATAATTTTTTCAATTATTTATTTCAGTGAAGCATAGTTTAGTAGCTCAGGCGTTAGACAGTTTAACAATTCCAACTGCTGCAAAAACAAAGCCTAATGTATATTCTAGGTTTTTTATTTTTTACAAAAAAAAATTATTTTTATAGTTTTTTGCTGATTTTTGATGTTTTCAATTTGTTTTCTATTATATTTAGTGCAAATTTGGTTAATTGCATGAAAATTGTAGCCAACATCGATAGCTCTACTACAGAGTACTAAAATTTTACTGTACTTTAGAGCACCGTTTCTCAATCTCTGGGGGCTCTCTCACCTAGGTGTGCGGCGTAATAACACTAAATGGAGAGCTCGAGAATATCGAAAAAAAAAGTATTAGAAAACTTATACCTACTACTGAAAGAAAACCAAAATAAAAAACTTCTCACATAATAAAAATATAAAATACAAAAAAATTGTTGTATGAGGGGGAACGCGTGAAATTATGATTTAAAATTGCGTCGCAAATGCTTCTTCGTCATAATTTTTTAAATTGTGAAAAACGCTGTTTTAAGAGAATTTTTTGACGAATAAACTAATATTTTGTTTGAAGTTGCATTACCTCAAAAATTACCCCGGAGTAATAAATTGATTACATAAATAAAAATTTAATCAGAGAGAACCTGTTAACTTACATTATCTGAAATGATTTAAAAAATGTGAAACTTAAAAACAGCAACCAACCAATCGGATGTAAGAATTGCATGAAAAAATTGAAAAAGATTTAGAAATAATCAACCTGGAACTTACTGAGGTTGGCATAAAATCACTACTTTAATAAAAAAATTTGTTTCGCGAAGGAGCTTCCCAAGAATCGGGGAACCTTTGTTTTTTTACTTATATACCTATATAGGTCAAGTATCACTATAGTAGTACATTTATATTAGAAAATTTTTTACCGATTAAACTCTGGATTATGATACCTACCTATTATAAAAAAAATATTTTGTATTGAAGTGTTTTGTAAATATTGTAACAGTAAAAATTAATATTGTTGATACTAAATTAATTATGTCGGTATTGTTCTTTTATTTGTTTTTGTAAATGACACTTAAATTAACTTAACTTGTAATTGTTATACATTTCTGCAGTATAATTGTGGTTTTTACGAATTTACATTACGCTTTTAGCAGCTTTTAGTTAATAAAATTATGTTTAACAAGAGCAAGTATAAGTTTAAATTTTTTTACATAAATTAGAAAAATTAAAAATTGAAAACTTACTGTTTTAAAATTCAGTATCAGATGAGATTCCGAAAATTGAAAAATATGAATTCAAATGTCGCAAACTAATTCAACTGATTTGAATTTTAAAACGGTAAGTTTTCAATTTTTCTAACATGTAAAAATTTCAACTTGTACAATAATTTCACATATTAATAATTCGGATAAAAAAGCATATAAATTTAAAAAAAGGTGCTTAAAAAACCATCTAATATGATTAATAAAAGAATTAACAAATGCATTAATTTAATTTCTAAAACAATTGATTATTAAAAATTGTTCCAAATGTTCTGGAGTAAAATTATATTCTTCTATTGCTTAAAAGATTTTTGTAAACTGAAAAGTTTCTTTCAACGTTGACACTGGTGATTGGTGCAAACTTGAATTTTGCTACAAGCGAGGGTTCCATTTTCCAATTTAACATCTATCTCTCTTTTTCTCTCTGAGTTCTTCGCTCTACGTAAGAGCATAGTGACCACTTCTTCATTAGAAGGGGTTCTCTTGGCAGATAATTCGGTGGTCTGCCGAGGAAAAACGATATAAAAATAGACCATTTTTTGATAAATCACTCAGATTATTTAAAATTTTTTATCTACTTCAAATTTTCAGGAAAAGCATTATTATCTACAAATTCGGACTCTAATAATAACCATAACCACATGAATGGGTAACAATTTATCTTAATAACCCATTTAATCAAATATATAATTTCGTTTATTATTTAAGATCAAAATTTTTGCTGATGTATCTTGATAATAATATAATCGGAGTATATTCGTATTGGCGATTGACGACCTTCA
This sequence comes from Cantharis rufa, assembly GCA_947369205.1. Lineage (NCBI taxonomy): Eukaryota > Metazoa > Arthropoda > Insecta > Coleoptera > Cantharidae > Cantharis > Cantharis rufa. The sequence continues at coordinate 38,776,530 of OX376303.1, forward strand.
TCTTCCCCTATTTGTTTGTCTAAGATTTTATCTAAATTGTGACTAAATTGTATAATAAATAAAATAAATGACTAAATTGTTATAATTAAAAAATATTGTAGGTAAAATGAAATTGACTTCATACATGAGTTGGCAAGAGATGCTTTCGTAGTTTTTCTCATGGTTAAACACGAAAAGTGAATAAATGTGGAAAATATATTTCTGTTTCGTACAGCACTTTCTTAACAAAATTAATTATTTTTTATTACATCCTTTGAGAATATTAATATCAAATTATATATACTAGTTTTAAATAGTAAACTAATTAATTAAGTACAGACAGTTCTTGAAGGTATGAAGCTTGAAATCTATTATTATTATTATTTATAGTTGAAGGAATACAATAGGATTTTATAGTGATAGTAATGTGTGGAATTAACTAGGAAATTTAATAACTTTATCAATTTACCAGTTTCGAAGGACAACATGGAATGCACGATATCAAATGAATCTTCGGTATAATATTTGGTGTTTAACCTATAGATATTAAAAAGTTGTTCGACTTGCCAACCATTCATTTGGCCTTGCTATTATTACTTCCTTATTTTTTAATTTAAATAATTAATTCCTTTTTTATTAACAAAAATATTATTATATAAAAGTTAAATTAAATGGAAATGTCAGAACTAGGCGTAAAGATAAATTAATCCAAAAATTATGAATTTAATTGTTAATTTAAAAAATCTTGAAAGCTAAAATAGAAATTATGAGATTCCTTTGAAGCGTATCTGATGAGGTTCCTATTATAAAAATTTGAAGTCTAGGTTAATTAGGGTAGACACTATTATAGCGGTCAGGGACAGACTGGCAAGCAGACACTGTAATGCCGGTAATAAGGTCATCTTAATGTAAAGTCACACTTATTGCAAAATGTTCGCTAGATTTATTCACAACAGATTTTTTAAAAGCTCGACGTAAAAATACCTGATTTACAACTGAACCAAGAATAGAAGTGCTATTTAACGTCGACTTAGAAAGGACGGTTGCTACCAAATGTAAAACTTGGAAAAATTCATCATCAATCGATGTTTCATATCCGATCATCATCAGAAATCATTGGGTAGGGAATCACTTTCTGTTTCTGTAGGTGTCTTGTCTAGGTTTCCATTCTAAAAAATTTTCCTACTACCTACTATCGGTTGGATATTCTTGGCAAGTAACTAGCCCAATTCCACTTCAAATATATACGCCACTGTCTTGGCAACATAATTGTATGATACCTGTTTTTCGTCTTATTTTGTTGTTTTTCACTATCCACGAGGATCAGGTTCAATAGCTCTTTATATAATCTGCAGTTTGTTGACAGATTTTTCATCGAAGTTAATGTTTTGTTCTTCCATTTCAACCGGTATTTTAGCTTTTCCAAAGCAGCACATATTTAGCCCTACTCTTTAAGAGAGCATAGAATAATAAATCAAAAGACTACGTAAAGCAGGACATATTTGAAAGATTTCAAATAATAAATCCATTTAAAAGTGGCCTGAGTTTGGACTAACTACATACAGATATCTAAAGACGACTTAAATTAGAACAAAATAAAATATAATTCTAACTTCTTGTTTGCATTATAAAATTACAACAATAAAAGCAATTCGGTGGTGTTAATCATTTATTTTGATTACTTTTGGAGTATTTGATTCCCTATTCAATTATTTGATTTCATCTGTAGTTAAGCCTTTAGTTAACTTAAACTTATATAATTTTAAATTTTGATCGACATTAAATTGAGAAAGTTAAATCGATGCTTGATTTGTTAGGGCAATAGTAATTTCATTCAGTGCCGAGAACAAATTTCAACTGCTACCTGCTCATTCCATGGATATTGTACCTAGATTTCTAGTTTTTTTATTAGCACTACATATTTTATAATTAAAAATGTTGTTTGTTAATTAAATTTAATTGCAATCGAGTTTTGTCCTAAATTTAAATAAGAAAAATTTAAATCGTTGTAGTAGTATGTTGAATACTACTTATTATTTTTATCACAGTATTGTATTATTCAAATAAATGATCAAAATAGTTTCAAAACCAGATTCAGAAAATACTCTTCATAATAAGTATCTACTCCTAAATTTAAATTTTATTTACTAGCTACAATTATTACAGACTTAAAGCAAACTTTTTTGTGAGATAGTCTTACATCTGTTTGTAAATTGAAGATCCAGTCAGCCGAATCAATTTTAATTAAAACTTAATAATATTTTGTATTAATATCACGATCGATTTTCTTACCGTAAAAACGACGTTTTGTGGAAACGATTTTAGATTTTATATGGTACATTACTTCATTAACCTGCCAATCATCGAAACATTAAATTCTACTTATTTTGAATTCGAAGTTGTGTTTCTGCTAAGAATACTAAACTAAATTGTTTTATAAAGCATCTAATTACGTACAAGTAATAATGATCAAAACCTAATCTTTGATATCAAAATTTTGGATTTGCCACAAAATATTATTAAGAAAATATTAGGCAATTGCCTCCACAAATAAAATCCGAAACGTTGTATATAAGAAAACGTTTTTATCCAAAGAAGGTATCCGCTTCATCCCGCAGATAGTTATTTCCAAACATTCACATATCATAAGGTCAAGGCGACCGATAGGCCGTTTAATCTGCTTGTTACGTAAAATATTAACCTGACATACTAGTCACTAATAATCGTACATTTAGATAAAAAAAAATCGGGAGTCGTTTTAGCGAGATAATAATAATTATTATATCGATCGCAAAAATCATTGTTTAAATTTTTACAATCGCAATTATCTCCTTTGCGCGATCAAAACCTGGAAAAGTAATTTGATACAGTTCCAAATCAGTTTGCTGTCAACACCAATTATTATTTTTTACAACATCACCTGCATTTCTAAGTTGTTGTATGTTAAATCACATTGGTATGCTAAAAATTCTAGCGCGTTATAAATATTATTTGAAGGTTACATCCCAGTAATTTCAATGAAGCTTTTTTTATTATTCGTCCTCAGTTTACTATTAACGATAAATATTCCTCGATATTTTTACAAAGTGTTTACTCTAAATAGATATTATCAATAATCAAATATTAAAGATAGTGAATAAATCTATAGTCAATATCTTTTTCAAGAAAGTCCATAATACTACAAATAAAGTTTTAAAAAAATTATCTGTTAATAATTTAGGTAAATTAAAAGGGTACCTTACCTATTTATTATCCAGGCGATTTTCGCTTTGCCTAATTCTCAAAAATAAATTACTTCCTAATTTCAAGTTTTTGACATTTTTTTATCAAGTCATGACCACGTATCCGCGATTCAAATCACGCCATTAGTGCGTGTGTGATTTTCGCCCATGTCCTTAAAATATTTTTCTCATCTAAAAAAACCTTTTCAACTTTTCGTATGTTTTATAATAATTTTCTAGATAGGTGCAGTCAATATTAACTTGAAAATGATTTTTTCGACTTTGATATTGATCGTTATTTCAACATGTATGCCGAACATGATTAATTTATTAATTATTCAATAGTTCAGTACTTGATTATGAATGCAATTATTATAAACTAAGAATGTGAAGTAAATCATAATATTTAGTAATTATTATATCCAGAGTGCATGCCAAATACCTGAATATTTATATAATAATATTTATATTCAGGCATCATGGACAAGCATTTCTCTGAAGGTTTCTTTCTATATTTTCCAAATTGTGGAAAAAAATAAAATTTCAAGTTTTTTAATTCTGTCAGTTTGACATTTTTAACTTGAAGAATATAGATAAATTACCCGAGTAAATAGTAAATAATAATAATACTTACCATCTTGAGAATATTCGAAACTTCAAACACAACCCCAATCGCCATCATCCCTACTACGACAGATTTACTACTTAATTATAGAAAAAGTTGTAACCAAAACTTTAAATCTCTGCTTAGAAATCTATACCACGATATTCTCGCAGAAAATCCACTTAAAGAAAATTTAAACCTGATCAATAACAACTATTATAGATAAATAGTTGGCTTGGTCATTTCACAGTTGTACGAAATAGTCCGTCTAACATAACATTAATCTCAAATGCTGTTTTACAGTCAGAATTTGCATTAAATGAATGATAACGGCTAAATCATAAATTTAAAATAACGTTAACGGATCAACAGATAACATTGAAACCGATCGGCTTTTTTTCTAAATTAATTCTCTAATGCATTCAATATTTCATCAATAATTCACTTCTTTTTCTATTTCGCCTCTTTAGGGATCAAATTTCGAAAAATTGCATTTTAGTTTTATACTTTTGTCAAGGAATATATAATTTGTCCATTTATATCTTTGATACCTTTCGTGTATTAATCACTTGCTTATGTGTTACTTTACTGATCTTTGTTTTTTTTATTTTAGCAGCAGCAGAGAAATGAGAAACAGGGCTGAAAAGATGAGAAGGGACAAAATTAATTCACACATCCAGGAAATGAATCATTTGTTACTTCCATTATCAAGTGGCACCAAAAGATTAGATAAAACAGCTACCCTCAGACTCGCCGTTTCTTATCTTCGAATATCACAATGTAAGTATTTTTACGGTACCTATATCTCGGGTCGATATTATATTAAAATCAAAATTTTTAATTATTTATGGTGATTGTAGAAATATTTTGAAGTCGATTTGTAAGATTTTACCGAGAGTATTATTAAAAATTGATCAAACAATAATTAATTTGCTTAAGCAAAAGTCGTGGGAAATTTAAACCTAAATTTCCTACGCTAGATTCCAAACTTAGGTTAGTCGTTTGTATGTATACATTTTAGAATTTAAAATTCTGCAAAGAAAACCCAAGTAACACACGATCGTATATTATACGTATATTTTTGGTATATATGGTATATTTTTGGGATACCGTCTATTTTTGGTTAGTTTAATATACGTTTATCTTATACGTATTATATACCATACTTAAAATATACGTATATTATACGATGATTATAGACTATATTATTTAATATATTTTAATATGGTACAATTTTGACTTACGAAATATGTCTAATATACGTAAGATATGTACGATCATATTGAAGGTATTTTTCTTCGCTATAAAATCCAATAACGTAGAATATTGATCTACAACATTCGTCTAATAAACGTATATGGTATACGTATAAACTACCAAATGTAAAATCGTATAATTTTGGAATATGGTATACGTCGAATAAATGTATCATGTAGACGTATGTACTTAAATTAATTTTAAAAAAATTTGAATCTTGAAACGTAGAATATTGATCTACAATATTCGTCAAATAGACGTATATGGTAAACGTATAAACTACCAAATGTGAAATTGTATAATTTTGGAATGTGGTATACGTCGAATAAATGTATCATGTAGACGTATGTACTTAAATTAATTTAAAAAAAATTTGAATCTTAAAACGTAGAATATTGATCTACAATATTCGTCAAATAGACGGATAATGTAAACGTATAAACTACCAAATGTGAAATCGTATAATTTTGGAATATGGTATACATCGAATAAATGTATCATGTAGACGTATGTACTTAAATTAATTTTAAAAAAATTTGAATCTTGAAACGTAGAATATTAATCTACAATATTCGTTAAATAGACGTATATGGTATACGTATAAACTACCTAATGTAAAATCGTATAATTTTGGAATATGGTATACGTCGAATAAATGTATCATGTAGACGTATGTACTTAAATTAATTTTAAAAAAATTTGAATCTTGAAACGTAGAATATTGATCTACAATATTCGTCAAATAGACGTATATGGTAAACGTATAAACTACCAAATGTGAAATCGTATATATAAATTTAAATTAATTTATGTCCCATGTCATTTTGAAATCAATATTTACCAGGCCCGTAGCCGGGGGGGTGGGGGCACTTGGAGGCACGTGAAACACGCCAGGATTTCATTTCGAGGAGGGCACTTGTAAACATGTTTTTGTAGTAAAAGTAAAATTTTTGGGGGTTCTCCATTTTTATCATAAATTTTTTTTTCAATTTTCAAAATTTAGTAGGTATTTATTTATTTTTTCGAAATTATAATCTTTTACATTCAAAAAATATTTTTCATTTTAACATTTCGGGGGCATATTTCACGTGCCCCCCCCCCCGGCTACGGGCCTGGTAAATATTGATTTCAAAATGACATGGGACATAAATTAATTTAAATTTTGATTTTCTTAGGTTGGCAAAAACTTTTAATTAGAAGTTGGTAAAAAACTGAACCAAGGTTACGGCCAGATAAATAGATAGATAGATATCACTGCTTCTTGAGCTTTTAAGTGTATCACGTGTGTTATAGTTTTTCTTAAATTTTATTTGATTTTGCTAAAATGTTTGCCTTAGTGGAATTTGAAAGAAAGGCAATTGCTATTGTTCCCATGTCGTGGGTAGTAATTGGCAATTTAAACTGTTATTGGCCGAATAGTAAATCGAGATTTGAATTAAATAAAATGGTTCGGAATTTGGTACCTCCGAAGAATTGGCCGATTCATCCCATTAAAAAAATTTTATGTACCGAACGTAAGTATAAATACATTATAATTTTGTTGATTATTATCAGAGAAGATTGCATTTTTATTTTTGTAGAGAATTATGACATAGCGGAAGAACGTTGTCAGCAAATTATTTCTGAAAGTTCCAGCAGTGCAACAGATGGTAATCCAGATCAGCCATTCATATTAAAAAGCCTAGATGTGGAAGAAGATGAAGTATTATCTGACGAAAGGTGTGTATTTTTATTTGTAAAAATTTTTACTTTCAATTAATTTTTACTTAAAAAAAATTTCTACTTTTATTCTTATTTTAGCGTTTCTGACAATCGTGGAAGTTCAGATGCAGAACTGCAGCAGTACAGTTTGGCTAAAAAAAATAAGAAGAGAAAAAACGGGTAAATGTTTTTATAGTAGTAATTTTTATAATAATATATTAATTTAATACTTTTATTTCAGAAAAAATTATCCTCGAAATCTAGTCGAGAACAAGAGGGCAAAGGTGTTGGGTCAAACTGACACAACACCGCATCGTCAGAGTAATTGTACACCTCGTCAACGGATAGATGATTCCAATTCACTCACCACACCACACACGAACGCGTCATGTTTTTCATATTTTCAAAAACTTCTTTTAATGATGGAAAGCATGAAACATACGCAGGATCAACTCAGCATTCAGATGAACAGTATGCACCAGATGATGGCATGCAGCAGTAACAGTAATGCTGCAAATTTAGTGGCACAATAGTGGTATATTTTTGTTATTTTAGATTAAGCGATTGTCTGTTATCGGGGGCACAGATGTCAGAAATTCAGTGATGAATATTTTGAAATATTTAATCACTGATGAATTAGCCTCCCCACTGGCGTATTTAGGGGGGGGGGGGCAAGAGGGCAATTGCCCCCTCCAAGGATGACTCGGATTTTAATATTTTCGTAAATTTAATTTATTTAGGTACCGTTATTTAGGTATCGTTATTTAGGTACCCTTCTCCAACTACAATAGGATTAATAATCCCATTGTATTTTTGTTATTTTGAAAATTTTATTTTTGGGTTGGTAAATCGGTTAATAAGATAATCAACATTGACACCAAAATTTGTATATATAAAGAAATCAAATACATAATCAAGCTATACTAATAATAATACCAGATCAATTAATTAAGAATTAATTTTATTGAATTTTTTTATTTTATTGATTTTTGGAATTTGTCCGTTTATCTCATTAGCGCTGACGCGCATGACTGGATTAACGAGATTCCAAAAATTTCCCTTGTTTGCCCCCCCCATATGCATTTTCTAAATACGCCACTGAGCCTCCCGATATAATTGGGCAGGACGAGACAGGTCGATGTCGCCAATTGAAGAGAAGAAAGTTGCCTTTAAGGCGACAAGATTGATGCAAGCTGTTTCTGGTAAAACCTGAAGGTTTCATCTACATTATAAAATTTATTAACTTCTAATTGTTTTCAGATTCAATTAAATTGGCATATGCTAAATTATTGCCTCCCGAATTAAACGATCGGCACATTGAGAATGCCGTGAAGGATTGGCTGAAATTAGCACCACAACGATTTTCTAAAAAATCAAAATTTTAATCATTTGTCCTATTATAGTTTACAGTTTTAATTAATATTATGTTATTATTATTATATTAATAAATATTGAAAATTATTAAACGAAAACGTGTATTATTATTTATGTACATGTTTTTTAAAAAATGTCTTAAGCGTTTGTGCATGATTGTGTATCTTTTATTTTCGTTTGTACCTCTTTTGTTTTTGTGTAAGTTAGAAAATTAGTTTGGGGGAGAGTTGGAGACATGTTAACCCCCCCCCCATTTAAAATTTTTGATCGAAAATGATCTTAATCGTTTGTGAATGATTGTGCAACTTTATTTTCTTTTGTACCTCTTTTGGTTTCGAGATTTTCAAGAAAAATAGAAGCTACGCTAAGCGAGATTCCCAAATGTGTTTGGGGTGGGGGAGCTGGAGACATGCTAAATTGGCGGCGTTTGTTGAATAGTTATACAGAGTGTATACTATAAGATAACCAAACTCCTAACTGATGGTTTTTCCATCAGCCACTTAATTTATCCATTATATAAATCACAAAGTAACCAATCAGACATAAAAAAAATCAAAAATATGATAGGTTACTTCGTAAGTTATATAATAATAATGGCGTACCGGTTGCGGAAAGCGGCGTATGCTGTTGTAAACTCGCTAAATAAATATAATAATACATTATTTTATTTTTACCTTTTCACAATAGATAAATTATCTAAAATTTTAATTTTTTAATTTAATTACTTTTTCAAGAATAAAAATTTTTATTCACTTAAAGTTCTTAAACCCCTGATAAATATTAAAATATTCAACCGCATAAAATTAGATTATGTTGATATGTTGCAACGTCGTAAGCATAAAAGGAGGGCCTTATTCAGCAACATCGACTAATGAAACAATTAGCAAACAAATATTATAGGTCGAAACCGTGGACATCCACTTTTGATATACAGATATTGGATTTCTGGATAAATATGTTAGTTGATTTATTGTTTGTGCATCATATAGTTTCGTTTGTACCTTTTTTTTAAAATTTATTTAGAAAATTAGTTGAGGGGGGGGGGGCTGGAGACCTGCTAGTCTCCTTCCTTTTAATGTTAGATCGAAAATACTCTTAATCGTTTGTGCATGATTATGCGTCTTTCATTTTCGTTTATACCTCTTCTAGTTTCGAGTTTTAAATATTATTTTATTATTCCCTACAAGCGAACATAATTATTAATTACGTAGGTCGGGACGCAATTTAGTTGTGCCCTTTTCTGACCATTTTAAACCACCCAAAAAAAAGTGACCGCGGGACGCAATTTATGGGCACCCCTTTATACAGGGTTGTCACCAATACACTTTTGTTCTCTTTTTTGAAAAAAAAAGTCACTTTTTTCACTTTTTTTACGATTTCTTATTGAAAAATTTAAATTTTTAGTTTATTTAAAACAAATTTTTTTAATTATTATTTTATTTAAATACATACCTGGCAAAGGGGATTATAGTTCAAATTTTCCCACATCTGTGGTTTTCTAAGCTTAATGTTAAACAAATATAAAATCTTATTATATTCTTACTACCTCAAACGAACGGTTTTTTTCAGATTATCTGCGGGTAATTCACAACTACTTTTATTACATAAGAGAAATTGATTTTTAATAAAGACAACAAAAACTCGAAAAGAATAAATAATATATGTGTAGGTAAGAGATACCTGAACATACTTAAGGGGTTATAGGCTCACCTAGAAATTTTAAAATATCGATTTTTCAAAAATTACATTTTCTCGAACAATTGTATTACATAATATACAATGTGAGAAATATATCCCAAAAGTTTTAAGATAATCCAGGTTTTTTATACAGAAGCTATAAGTCTTTAAATACAGGTAAGCTTAACAGGTATTACGCGTAGTGTGGTTCTACCTCTATTCTACCTGCATGTAAATGGTAGTTTGATGTTTCCAAACTGAAAACCTCAAAAGAAGACATTGTCAGTATATGTGCCTGGAATAGATTACTCTATGTAAAGATATAAAACAATTTTTCTACTTTAGTGTAAACTGCTTGCAAAAACTTAAAACGGGTGTGTTTCAAAACTACGTTTTCAAATCAGTGAGTAAAATATTTAAAAAATCTGCGCACCAATTTATCTCAAATTTTGAGTGCTTTTTATAACGCGCAGCATTAAAGAGATTCCCAAATGTGTTGAGAAGGGGGGCGCTTTAAGACATGCTAAATTGGTGGGGTTTGTTGAGACACCCTGTTTTAACCGTGTATTATAATACAGTTATACAGGGTGTATACTATAATATAACAAAACTCCTAGCTGGTTTTTCCTCGCAGCCACTTAATTTATAGATAAATTACGAAGTAACCAATCACACATAAAAAAAATCAAAAATATGATTGGTTACTTCGTAATTTATGTAATAATAAAACATTATTTTATGCACCTCGTTATTTATCAATATTTTTTAACAAAAAAAAGCGCTCACTAAATAATATGTTCTTTTAAATACTTAAACTGTTGTGCAAAGATACAACATACTTCACCACAAAAACAATTGCAAAAATTACCCATTTTTTTACGTTCTAGGTGAGCCTATCCCATTAAAGCATGTCGGGAAGAATAGTGGGTAAACGGCAGTTGCAACGTAAGATCAAAGGAAGCACAAAACGAATTTTGGCAAATTTCCTGTTAAATAATGGTGGTCTCGATACAAATACGAACAATATTGAAAATTCATCAAATCATTCAAATTTTAATGAAGAAATTGAAATTCCAAATTTAAATAATGAAAATGACATTAATTTAATTGAAAATGAAATATTGAGTGATAATACTGATATTAGCTGGGATATTTCTTACGTTAATAATATCAACAGTAATAAAATAAACAATACAATAAACAACCAACCAACGAATAAACAACCAACGAATAACGGCAATAATAACGGTAACGACAATGTTAACGAAGAAGAACAAAACTTGATGTTTATGAAAGATTTAAAACAATGGGCAATATCCACTGAACAGACACATGCTTCGCTAAATCAATTATTAGCGCTTATTCGTCCTAAATATTCATTTCTAAATAAAGATGCCCGTACGATTTTGAACACTCCTAGAAGTGTAAATACCATTAAATTGGAAAATGGTGAATTGATTTATTTGGGAATTAAAAATTCGCTTTTAAAAAAGTTAACTAAGAAACTTCTTTTAATCCCAATTTTTTTTTTACATTTTAATGTAGATGGAATTCCTATTTATAATAATAGTGATATTCAGTTTTGGCCAATCTTAGCGAAATGTGATCAATTTATAGATAAATCTCCTATGATCATAGCAATTTTTTGTGGAAGAAGTAAACCTAGATCATTACAGCACTTTTTAAACAATTTCATTACAGAAGCAAAAGATCTTATCGAAACAGGATTTAAGTTCAAAAACTTCAATTATAACATCGAAATTAGTTTTTTTACCTGTGATACTCCTGCTAGGTCGTACTTAAAGGAAATCATGGGACATACAAGCAAAGTTTCATGTGAAAGATGCACAATAAAATTAAAATATTTCAATAGAAGACATTTTTTTCCTGTCAATGAATATTATACGGAAAGGCAGGACACAGATTTTTATAATATTGAAAGCTGCTCTGATAATCACATTAAACAGCCATCTCCATTACTGGAGTTAAATATAGGATTAGTGACACAATTTGTGCTAGATCCAATGCACATGCTGTACTTGGGTGTCACCAAACGATTGTTAGTTAAATATTTAGTAGAAGGCGGGCGGCAGTTTAAAATATCTACAAATTCCATTAATAGTATTAATCAAAAAATTAAAAAAATAAAACTTCCCGTCGAATTTTCTAGACAATTTTTACGTTCATTTGATGATATTAAAAGATGGAAAGCAACTGAATTCAGATATTTTCTTTTGTATACTGGACCCATTTTATTAAAAAATAATGTCAGTAAGGACATATATAACCATTTCTTATTATTTCATACAGCCGCATTCATTTTGTCAAATTCATATTTTTCTGAAAAGTATATGAATGTGGCCGAAACAGCTTTGCTTGATTTTGTAAATTTCAGTCCCACTGTATACGATGAGTACTTCGTTGTCTACAACGTACATTCATTAATTCATATATGTGATGATGTGAAACGATATGGTCCGTTAGAAACATACAGCTGCTTTCCGTTTGAAAATTGTTTAGGAAGGATAAAAAGAAAAATAAGAGGTCATAGATTACCCTTGCAACAAATATACAAACGAATTATAGAAATGGATTTGATTACTGAACAAGATGACGAAGTTATTGATAATACTGAAATCATTGCGGAAGGAAAATTTTCCGAAGAAGAAGGATATTTCCAATGTAAAAAAGTAATAAGAAAAGACTTCAATCTATCTATAACAAGTCCCGACAATGTTGTAATTGTTAAGGGAAAGGTTTTTAGGATCCACTCAATTTTTTATTTACATGGCCAATACCAATGCACAGGTACTGAATACAAATACATGTACGATTTGTACAATACTCCATTGGAATCATCTAAATTAAATATCTATTATGTATGCTGCGAATGTCCTAAACATGAAAATGTTCTTCTCGCAGATATTGAGTATAAATGTGTTGCTATCGAACATAAAAATGGTTATGGTATTTTTCCCATTCTTCATCAAAAATGTTAACGTTATAATAAAGAATAAAGATATAATAATCATGTGTTTTATTAAATTTAATAAAAACTGGTGTCTTTTGTTCGTAACTTTTCTCGATTTCATTTTGTGCCATTAAAATATTTTGTTTTATTCTCAATATTTTTTATGCTTGCTATTTCTTTTCTTTTATTACTTAGAAACAACGTTAATTTTAATAAAAATGTTCAAGTGAGCGGTATAGTCATATATTATGTGTAATGGGTTAACAAAACACTAACATTGTATCACCTTTCGTGGGCAAATGGTTTAAGAGGTAAGGTACTAGATCAGAAGGTCAAGCGTTCGAATCCCAGTCAGGTCAAAAAAAAGGTAAGTAAAATTTAATTTAAAAATTAATATTTGTAAATAATAAAATATAATATAATTTTCAGATAACTATTTAGGTATAATATAATTAGAATGTTTCAGATATATGCAGACTCAGTGTAAGAAATCATCAATAATTACATGGATGAATAAAATGTGTAAATGTAAATGAATATACATTATATGTGGAAAATATTATCTAAAATAAAATCATTTAAAATATTTTCTTTCCTTACGTACTATTTTTACGGAAAATATACGTGCGTCCAATACGTATAATCTACGTTTTTATTATACGTTTTATATATGTACTTAACATACCGATAATATACGTATGTTAAATACGTACGTATAACCTACGTTTTTATTATTCGTTTTATATACGTATTACTTCTACGGACAACATACGTATGTTAAATACGTAGATTATTCGTTTAAAATATACGTCTATATATTAGTCTACAACCGCGACATTTGTACGTATAATCTACGTTTTTATTATTAGTTTTACATACGTATTACTTTTACGGATAATATACGTGACATTTGTACGTATAATCTACGTTTTTATTATTCGTTTTACATACGTATTACTTTTACGGATAATATACGTGTGTTAAATACGTAAATTATACATATACAATATACGTCTATATATTAGTCTACAACCGCGACATTTGTACGTATAATCTACGTTTTAATTATTCGTTTTATATACGTATTACTTCTACAGATAACATACGTATGTTAAATACGTAGATTATTCGGATAAAATATACGTCTATATATTAGTCTACAACCGCGACATTTGTACGTATAATCTACGTTTTTATTATTCGTTTTACATACGTATTACTTTTACGGATAATATACGTGTGTTAAATACGTAAATTATACATATACAATATACGTCTATATATTAGTCTACAACCGCGACATTTGTACGTATAATCTACGTTTTAATTATTCGTTTTACATACGTATTACTTTTACGGATAATATACGTGTGTTAAATACGTACATTATACATATACAATATACGTCTATATTTTAGTCTACAACCGCGACATTATTACGTATAATTTACGTATTTGTTATATGCTTTATATACGTAAATAACGTTTGGAATATTCGTCTATTATTCGTCTATTACACGAACGTGTGTTACTTGGGAATATTGGTTGTATTAGAAAGGTGTTTTTTTAAATTGCTTTGAGCTGATTATTAATGACTATATTAGAACAAATATGTATATTAGAAATATTTTCATTTAACATTTAACAGTCAACATTTTGGATTCTATTATTTGATCGTTAAACTTGACTTAAATTTCAATTTATTACATAAAATTATAAATAAATACATATTCTGTTTAATGTTGACGTTGGAATTGCAAAAGTGAAGGAATTGAAAAGTAAATTTCAGATACAGAGATACATACATAAACATAACATACAAAAAGCAGTTTATATTCATTTTATAAGGGTTGGGAATTAATGTACTCCGGAGGCGGACTCGTGGGATTTACATAGGAGTATAATCACACTGATTGACTAGACTAGAACAACAAGAATTAATCAAAAAATTAGTTAATTTTTCTGAATATGCTTTTTAAACTCCCTACAATACCAATGACATAAACAAAGCAAAATAATAGTGCCAAATCATGCATTCACAGTCTGAAATATTTTCTGCTTCAAAACTAGAAATTTTCAGCGTTTTAAAAAAGCTGATCAGATGTAGTAGTTTGCAAACCCTAAATATCTACGTGCTGGCTCCAGGTAGCATTATAAATGTTTTCTGAAATTATCCAATCTGCCTGAACTAAGATCACAGACAAGAAAAACAGATTTTTTTATATTATTTATATTATACACAGCATAAGTTCTGCAATATACTATATTCCCATTGATTGATGGTGCCAATTTATTGCATCGAAATAAGTAGGATAGAAATTTTCTATATTTCATCGACACCGAATTTTTATTATAATTCTTAGCGTCTACTTCTTTAAATTGGGTTATAATACCTCGACAAAAATTTCTTTGCTGAAATATAAATTATCTAAGAATTTAATGTAATGGTATGTTTAAAAATACATCAATAAATACGAAAATAAATGTCGACCTTCCATGTTGAATTCCCTGGTATACTCTTTTTACTTTTTCCTTACTTTTTTAGCACTTCTACCAATTTGCTTTTACGCTAATAGTTTCAGAACAAAATATGATATACAGTCAACCCTCCTATACCGCGGTTAATTCGTACCGCCTTGTTAGTCTTGTTAGCAGTTGTTTGTTTAGTTGATACACTGAGAAAAATGATTTGTTGCTCTAACAGAACTATTAGTAGCTATAGCCTCAACTGAGTTTATTTTGCTGTTATAACAAATTTTTCGTTGCTACAAGAAATTTTCTGCTGCCATAACAAAGTTGTTTTCTATTCAGTAAAAATGATTAGTTGATTTAACAAATTTTCTTATTCTGCATAGAAAAAACTCTGTTGAGGCTATAGCAACTAAAAGTTTTGTTAGGGCAACAAATCCTTTTTCACACTGTATAGATTATTTTGTGATATTTAAAAAAATACCGTATTTTAATTATAGTAATAATGTAAGTCACAATATAAAGGGTATATAAAAATCATTAGTACGGTGCTTTTTCCTAGAATCTTATTGTACAAAACCGCATTATATCGAAACCTCCCGCATTATGAGAACACCGCATAATAGGAGGGATTACTGTCGAATATTATGCAAAACTTGATTACTGTACAAAAGCTTCAATTATTAACAGTATTCTAGAAATTAAGTAACGCCGTAATTACTAAAATTGCTTTTTTATTAATTTGTATATGATTCCTTCATTATTTCTCCATTATTGGGTGACCCACTTTTATATTTGGGGAGGAAATGTGATATTTTGCTTTCCGATAATGGGGAATTAAGTAACGATTTTTACAAAAAAAAATTTTGTTTTCAATTTTCCGTTTTCATTTTGAACTTGTTTCATACAAACATTTTGTGTTTTCATCCACATTTGGTATATTACATATTTTAGAAGAATTGTGTAGGAAACTTTTCTTACAAATTAATTAAAATTAACAAAGGAATTTATATAAGAAAATACAATATCTGTATTGAGGTAATTTCCAAGCTCATATAAAAATATTATTTGAAAGAAGTTGGTAGTCAATAAATATATTGTGTAAGCTAAAACTTTTTGAAAAATGTCAGTACCTAGTTCAACCTAATTTAAAAATCAACCGATTTTATAGAACGTTCAAAAGTATATCTTGCTGGTATCGTTTTGGCCCAATCTGCGAGAGCCTTATTGTTTTAAAAATTTAAAAACACTTAAAATTTCACAATCGTCTATTTATATTAAAAAGTAATGTACCTATCGGTTAAGAAAATCAAGATCGAGTTTTCTGATATTTTAGAATTTAACGGTACTATCACTCCAAGGTTTGCTTCGTCAATCTGTGATCAGAAGAGTTAAACAATTGACGTACCGAACCGATTTTTATCAATTATATTTTTTAAATTCTTTTAATTTACAATTACGTTGGTATTTTTAATGCCGATCATAATATAAAAAAATTTACCGTAAATATTTTTATATATTTTTATATATAAATTTTTTATAATTCATAATAGAAAGAAAAAAATTGTAAAAAAAAAATTTTTAATTAATATCTACTTATATAAATTTATAGCTCTTAAAAATTATTAATTTAATTTCTTTTGAAATTCAAGCTTATTAATTATTGAAAAATGAAAATAACTTATTAATTATTTTGTTAAGCTTTCGACAGTTATTTTCTGCCTTCGTCGCATGTTTTTTTATGTGTAATTATAACTTTCTAATTTTTTAAAATATAATTTAAAATAATTCTTATGTTTCCACCATATCATTGAACATTTTTATTGCTATTTTAGTACTACCTCACGATAAGTCTAAACAAGATCAACTATTTCGGCATGTCAATGATGAAGGACTAGAAAACTTAATGCTTCAGTTAAATGGCTTTTTCATACTTTTGACTAACTGTGGAAAAATTATATTTGTTTCCAAAAGCGTTGAAAAGTTGCTGGGTCACACACAAGTAAGTAGCTTTTTTTATTTTGTACGTGGAATAAAAGTTTATTGTTGCATTTAACACTTCTAGGTAATAAAATAGTAACAGGTAGTTTTTAAAAATACATACTTATATGTTTATCAAAATGGTCTTGTGTTGTAGAACGTATAATTAATTTACAGTGTTAAATTATTTTATTGAGCATGACAGCTTTTATCACTATTTACCAGTTTTATTACCGTTTCATTGCATTCAACTGCAACATGTAGATTTTATAAGTTCTACTAACCTTCGTAACATTGGAACCAAAATGACAAAATCCACAACATTTCGTTACGTACAGACAACTAAAGCTGTACCTATGTAAGCATTGTTGTTATTAATTCTAGATTCCGTATAATACTAGAAATTTTAAAAAGACACATTTTTAGTTAAAAAAAACTCAACATTTCACTTTCA
This sequence comes from Cantharis rufa, assembly GCA_947369205.1. Taxonomy (NCBI): domain Eukaryota; kingdom Metazoa; phylum Arthropoda; class Insecta; order Coleoptera; family Cantharidae; genus Cantharis; species Cantharis rufa. The sequence continues at coordinate 38,794,217 of OX376303.1, forward strand.
ATATTATTTATCAAATTCAACTTAAACTTTAAAAAATAAGCGCTGTGTGTTTAACATAAGCACATTTAATATAAATAATTTTCGTTTCAAAATTAAATTTTATTTCAAAGCCTTACTTTAAATGTTATGCTTTTGTTAGGTGCAATTTATTTACTAATTTTTCTTTTTTAAACAAGAAATATTTTAACAAACTTAAAATATTTTCTCTTTTTACATTTTTGTGATTTTGTTTCAATGTACATCGTCGCAAATACATTATCTGTCCTCATAGGCCAGTGTATTGGAATAAATTTTTATGTGGATACATGTGTATAATCGGACAAACCACCCTTGTTGTTAAAGCTTGGCATTTAAACTAGACATTACAAAAATAAAAAATACTAATGATCAAACAGAATTATTTTTCTTTTGAGGAAATGTAATTTTTTTTTTGTATTTCCATCCTAGTTATTAAGAAATTAAATAATATTTAAATTATAAAATTTATTAGGTGGGTACCTACTAAAGATATTTTTCAAGAACATTACGGCATAGTTTGGCGTATAAATGGCGTGAGGTGTTAAAGTTGCCCTGAAAGTATTAGCGGCATATAATTTATTTATATTTATGCGTTCAGTCTGTTTTATAATCATGACAAGTCACTGTTTATCTAAGGATGGGTAATCTCTTAGACCCAGTTTTTCAATCGTTAGTTAACCCAAATTCAAGGGTTAACCTACGTTTAAGACTACATGATTGGTTAGAAATCTAAGTTAACCATTGAATTTGGGTTAACTTACGATTGAAATACTGGACCTTAGAATAATCCCGAAACCAATCGTGAGCTGTGACTTATAAAGGGTGTCCCCGGATACACTTTATATAACTTGGGTGGTGATAGAGAACACTTTTATCCCCGAAAATATTAAATTTCTGTAAAAATGGTTTAGTGCTTTTTTAAGGAGCGTGAAATAAACTACAAACTACATTTAAACCTTTTCCGTCTAAAATCAACGGATTTCGAGCTATGAATTAAAGTAAGTGAAAAAATGTTGAAAAATGCAAACCTTTTCTTTTTTCTTGTTTTTTTCAAGACCCTGTATCTTTTAAACGGAACATTTTACAAAAAATCTGACGCCCCACTCCGGATAGAAAATTTAATGGACTACCACTTTTGTATAGCAAATTTTTTTTAAAAGTCAGCCCATTTCACAGAAAATCAGAAAATAATAAACAAGGCAGCTACAAAAAAAAATTCACAAATCACAGAAAAGCAAATGACGGTAGATGTTTACAATTTAGTACCGAGTTCTTCCGGCACAAAAATTCTGAATAAGATTGGTTCCGTTCGTTAACATCAAAACATAGTGCTTAATTGGTTTGTTTCGTCTAGTTTTTGGACGTGTGGAATATTAGGAAGCCACATTATTGGTCCTTTTTTTTCCGAAAATTTACGATTAACATCTGCTGGATACTTGAGATTTTTTACAAAGCAAGCTTCCAATATTGCTAGATGACGTAACACTAGCAGTACGTCAAAGGTTGTGGTACCAACACGATGGTGCGCCCGCACATTTTGGACTTCTAGTCAAACCTTTTTTGAATGAAACATATCCTGCAAAATGGATCGGAAGAGCTGGATTATATTTTTTTGGGGTGCTATTAAAGCGTTGATGTACAGCAACAGAAGAAAGCCCGACACCAGAACTGTTCAACATATTTTAAAACGATTACGTTTGTGTATTGATAATGAGGGTGGTCATTTTGAACATTTACTTAAGTAATCAAATAATTTAAAATTAATTAATAAAATAATTTTTCAAGATAAAAAAAAATTTGTGAATTTAATTTTTTCTTTTGTAGCTGCCTTGTTTATTATTTTCTGATTTTCTGTGAAATGTGCTAACTTTTTAAAAAAATTTACTATACAAAAGTTGTAGTCCATTAAATTTCCTATCCGGAATGGGGCGTCAGATTTTTGTAAAATGTTTCGTTTAAAAGATGCGGGGTCTTGAAAAAACAAAAAAAAAAGAAAAAGTTTGAGTTTTTCAACATTTTTTCACTTATTTTAATTCATAGCTCGAAATCCGTTGATTTTAGACGGAAAATTTAATATATTCGGGGATATGGTCACGTGAAGGTGGAAATTGAAAAAAATGCTTTAAAGAGGCGTAACTCTCGAGGGTTTCAATTTAGAAAAAAATTTTTGTTAAATATTGTTTTTAGAAAAGTGTCTTCTATCACCACCCAAGTTATGTAAAGTGTATCCGGGGATACCCGGTATAATTCATGTTTCTGATACCTATCTGAATGTATGCGTTTTATGCCGAAGGTGCTGCTTATGCGGTAACCATTATTATGAGAGAAGTACCTATTTTTGATAGATCACGAAACCAAATCTATTCTACTACTTATTTTTATTTACTATACTGATAGTGTTTTGCATTTTTAATAAATTTTTACCTGTACTTTTTTCAAATCGCATTTTAATATTCTTCCAGATGGATCTTCTTGGTCAGTCAATGTATAATATAACTTCTCCAACAGATCACGACATCTTAAAAGTGCACATTACTCCAGATAGCATACTTTATTCAGATTGGCGGAAATACTTTAGACTACACTTAAAACGCGCTGGTCCACGTTCTGAAAAGCCAGTTTACGAAAACGTTGTATTTACTGGACTACTAAAATCCGACAGATCGACGTTCTTATCGTCCTCATCTTCATCGTCATCACCTAGTGCTTCAAGTTGTGATGATTATGGACCATCTACATCTTCATCATCTGAATCAACTTCTTCATCAACATATAACGATGATGTAAGTACCTAATAAAAATTGAGCACTATGTAGTATTTCAAAAAATGCTCGGTTTTTATTTTTTTTTACAGTTTCTTATTTTAGGACTGAATTTAAAGTAAAATAATTTTGGAATTTGTTTTATTTTTTAATTAACTATCTATGTTAATGTCTACATTTGCTAAAATTTGTTCACATCTACTTTTTACTTTCCTTGCTCTTGTTTTTTATTTGAGTTACTTTTTATAAAAATAAACCTTTTAAAATTTCTATCTGATAAAATAATAATCTGATGTCTACGAACAAAAGCAAACAATAAAAAATTTAATTTATGAATCTTTGTTGATTAGTGATTTTATAAAGTACTCTGTTCAATAAAAGGATTTTACTAAAAAAATTACTAAGATTTATGAAATGCCAGACCATAGTGCTGCTACAAAATAAATTTAATAAATTTGAATTTAAAACGTAATTGAAATTTTGGTTTATGGTTTGACTATTTTTCAATTTCCTGAGCCTCTTAGAGGTCTGGATGACATATTTTTCATTAAACTGTACCGTTTTTATTATGTATTCACCAAAACGCAATATTTACTAATACTTATATTTATTAACACAATTACAATAGTATACCACTGGTCGTCACTGTCGCACTGACTACCTTTTACTGCACTGACCTTTTGGTATATGTCTTTTCTATTATTCTTAGGTTGGTAGTGTATCAGCTTAAGGTAACGAATACACCGTACATTAACGGTTTGAATAACCCCCTGCAGTACCGGCTTCTGGATACACTACATTTCTCCCTTCTAAATGTTGAGCCGTCTCGGTGGACGTGATATCCGACTACTCCTTCTGATTGGAACTGCTGCCGGTGATCCTGTCGTTTGCGGAATGACTTCCCGAGTTGGCTGTTTTTCTGGTATCTCCTGGTGAGCTTTGCTGTTCCATGTTGTAGCTGCTTCTTGATTTTGTTGAGGTACTAAGGTCTCATTTTCCGTTACGGCGGTCTTCTGACTTCCTTGCGGTTCTAAATTGTTCTTTTCTGATAATGCAACCTCTCCTTCATGAGGTTGTTGCCTTAGTGGTGACGGTGTATTTAAGGTCGATTCTGGAGTACTTCGTAACATGTCTTTGTGAACATGTTTAATAATGCCGTCTACTGTAACCAGATATGTGTTGAAACTGATTACTCTCACAATTTTTCCTTTTATCCATCTCTCACTGTTTGGATCGTTTTTGATTTTAACAAACACTTCTTCTCCCTGGCTATATAACTTCATATTGCGTTCTGACCGTGCTGAACTCTTCTTTTCCTTACTTACGATACTACTGCGGACGATCAATGCTGGCTTAATCAAATCAAATTTGATCCTGGGCTTCATTCTTAATACGTGCTCCGATGGGCACAACCCCGTTACAGTACTTGGTGTATTCCGATAAGCAAACAAGAAATGCGCTAGTCGCTCTTTTACTTCGCTTTCTGTTAAGCGTCGTAACGATCTTGGAATTGCTTTTTCCAACGCTCTTTTGACTGTTTGCACTCCCCTTTCTGCTAAACCGTTGGACTGCGGGTGATATGGGGGAGATTTAACCGGGTTTATACCGTTAGATTGACAAAATTTTACAAATTCCTGAGAGTTAAAGGGGGGCCCATTATCTGAAACCATTTCCATCGGTAAGCCAACCACTGAGATAATTTCCTTTAATGCGATAACTATTTCTTTTGCTGTGGTTCCTCTGTTTAGAAACTTTACTTCTATCCATTTGGTCTTGCTATCTACCCAAATCAGAAAATTGTAGTTAAACTTGTGGAACAAATCGATATGAACCCTTTGAAAGTTATTGTTTACGACAGGCCATGGTCGTAATGGTGTATCTGTTCTATTACTTTGCGCTTCTTGACAACGACCACATAGAGCAATAAACGTTTCGATGTCTTCGTTCATTCCTGGCCACCAGCAGTATGATCGCATTAGCATTTTTGTTCTTACCACCCCGATGTGTTGATCGTGAAACAATTCTAGTACCGACCGACGTATCTTTTCTGGTATGACTACTTTGTTGCCCCACATAAGGCAACCTGCTTCCGCCGACAACTCCTGCCGCTTCGCGAAGTATGGCTTGTACTTTATGTCTTTGACCGATTCTGGCCAACCCTTCCAAGTGAGTTCCAATACTTTTGATATAACTTCGTCTTTCTTGGATACCGCCGCCACATCCACGTGACTAAGTGGTGCGCATTCCACTGTACTGAACGAATATAAGGCTTCTGGTATATTCGTAGTTTCCTTTACGGGTAACCTTGATAGGGCGTCTGCATTACCAATATTTTTTCCTTTCTTGTATTCAATGGTGTACCTGTATCCCGATAGAATGATTGCCCATCTCTGGAGGCGGTTTGCCGATGTGACTGGAATCCTTGAATTACTGCCGAATATATATTGCAGTGGTTGATGATCAGTAACTAGCGTAAACTGTCGCCCGAATAAAAACTTGTGAAATTTTTTCACCGCGAACATTATTGCCAGTGCTTCTCGTTCGATCTGTGAGTACCCCTTTTCTGCATCCGAAAGCGTTGATGACGCAAACATAATTGGTTTGTCCTGACCTTCTATTCGATGACTTAAAACTGCTCCTACCCCATATGAGCTTGCATCGCATGTTACTATTAGAGGTGCCTCTGGGTCGAAATGTGCTAGAATCTTATCGGTCAACAAAAGTTCCTTACTTTCTTGAAAAATTTTCTCGCATTCCGCCGTCCAGACAAACGGTACATCCTTTTTACATAAATCATACAATGGCTTTAACTTTGACGATAATCCGGGAATGAATTGTCCATAATAATTTAACAGTCCCAGGTACGACTTTACTTGCGTCACATTGATAGGGTTAGGGGTGTTTTTAATGGCTATTAACTTGTCCTCACATGGACCTATGCCCGATTCGCTTATAACGTGTCCAAGAAATTTTAACTTCGTCTTGAAAAATTCGCATTTCTTACCATTTACTTTGATGTTATACTTCTGTAGTTGTTGCAATACTTTGGTAACGTTGTCTAAACACTCTTGTAACGACTTCCCCGACGATATTATATCATCCAAATAACATCTTGTTCCTGGTATTCCCGCTAGTATTGCTTCTATTAGAGACTGAAAAATTCCTGGCGCCGAACTAACACCGTATGTCAATCTTAAGAAGCGAAACAATCCTAAATGCGTATTGATGGTGAGTAATTCTGTTGAAGACTCATCGACCTCTACTTGTTGGTATGCTCCTTTTAAGTCTATAACCGTAAAGTACTTACTCCCACTTAACGATGCAAAAATATCTGCTGGAGTCGGTATCGAGCAGCAACTAGGCTCCAAATTTGGGTTTACCGTACGCTTAAAATCTACGCATATTCTCACGTCTTTGCTTTCTTTTTTGGGTACCACCACTATGGGGCTTGCCCATGCGCTGTGATCTACTTTTATTAAAACTTTTGATTCGATCATTCGCTTTAGTTCTTCTTCTACTCTTGCCCTTAGTGCATAGGGCATATCATAGGCCCTATGGAATACCGGTTTTGCGTTTTCCTTAAGTCGAATGCTGGCCTTGAATCCTTTCATTGGACGTGACAAATCTTCATCGAATACGTCTTTAAATGAGTCCACTAACTTCTTTCTTAACTTCTCAATCTCTCCGCTATCTGTAGCAATTTCTGGTAATAGGTTGATTTTTGTTTCTTCCGCTACTTGCCCCATTAATTTTCTCCAATCGGGATTTATTGCTGATAACCAATTTCTACCCAACAGTGGCGTAAATTTGTTCGAGCTATGGATTACTACTAATGGCAACCCTTCGTAATAGTTACCTTTTATCCACACGTTCACTCGCGACTCACCTATTATCTTGACAAATTCTCCTGTGACTACCCTGAGTTTAAAATGAACTGGTTTAATTTTGCATAATTCCTGCAACCGACTGAAATCTCGTATGTGTAATACCGAACGACAAGCTCCTGTATCAACTTCGAATTCAAATTTTTTCTTCTCTATGACAACTTCCATTAGTACTGGGGCCTCGTTACTTGCATTTCCTAGGTGTTTCAAATACGAAAGGAATTCCACTTCCTCCTCTTCTTCTTCTTCAATATTAGCTACCTTTCTTGAGCTTCTGCATACGTATTTGGTGTGCCCTTTCTTTTTGCATACAAAACATTCCCAGTTAATGGCTGGACAATTAGATGGGTCGTGTTTTCTTCCACAACGAAAACAACTTTTTTGTGATGCCCCTGTATACGAGTTTACTTGTCGCCGGGCAGTTCTTTGGGGATTCTTCCTGTATAATTGATTGACCTGCGCATCTCCGTGAATCATTTGTCTTTGTTTTTCTGCTGCCTCATCGTTTACCGCGATTTCGCACGCCCTGCTAAATGTTAAATCTTCTGTTTCTCCAAATAGTTTTTTTTGAGTGTCCGCATTAGAGAGACCACACACCAACCGATCTCTTAAAGCTTGATCTAAGAATTGCTCAAACTTGCAATCACGAGCCAAATCTTTCAATGCCGAAATGAATGATTCTACTCCTTCGGTCCCATCTTGTTTTCGATTATAGAAATGGAAACGCTTTACAAAAATGCTCGTTACGGACCTGTACTTTTCTTTCAAAATTCGTATTAAATCTGAATACTTTTTCCCTTCGATCGGGTCTGGGTATAGTGCGTTCTTTAAAACTTTATAACTTTTTGCTCCTAAGCATGCAATTAAATGTGCTACCTGAACCTCTGCTTTGACTTCGTTTACCAAAAAATGACTCCTTAAACGTTCTTCCCACGACTCGAAATCTTCGCTATTTTCATCGAATTCTTCAATTTTCACCATTTTAACCTGTTTTTTACTCTTGATTGCTTCAGTATTTTCGATAAAACTTTTGCTCACGTGTTCGCTACTTTTGCTTCTTACGTCGGATTTCCCAAATTTTACCATGGGTTCACTCCGTTTCTCGTCGCCAATATTATGTATTCACCAAAACGCAATATTTACTAATACTTATATTTATTAACACAATTACAATAGTATACCACTGGTCGTCACTGTCGCACTGACTACCTTTTACTGCACTGACCTTTTGGTATATGTCTTTTCTATTATTCTTAGGTTGGTAGTGTATCAGCTTAAGGTAACGAATACACCGTACATTAACGGTTTGAATAACCCCCTGCAGTACCGGCTTCTGGATACACTACAGTTTTAAGTTATGTATAAGTCTTACTAGCTAAACATAACTCCGCACTGCTGCACATCCTTGAGAGACTACTGCACCATTAAAATTTCCATTTAAATAAATCTAGAAAAATTTTATTTTGATTTTAAAACTATTAATTATTTAACATTTGTTCAGCTCCTTTGATTTCAAATATTATCAAAACTTTTAGTAATTACTAATACCTACTTAAATACTCGATTAAAGTATTTTCAAATACCAAAAACTTTTGACTGACAGGTCTGATATTGAATTCCGTTTTTTATAGGTACACGTATTTTTTGTTAAACTGAACCGTCCCCAATCAATAGCAATTCGTTTGGTAGAAGCTGTTAAAGATGAATATATAACAAGACATTTAGTTGATGGACGAATTGTTAATTGCGATCAACGGATTTCTTACGTTGCTGGTTATATGACTGATGAAATTTGTGGTCTCTCTGCATTTGGATACATGCATAGAGATGATGTTCGTTGGGTTATGATTGCATTGCGACAAAGTAAGTAAAAAAGTTTTAAAATGGACATAAATCCACTTGTTTATTTTAAACAATAATTTAATTTAAATTTATTTCTCATCTTACATCATAAAATTATAAAAAATTATTTATGCAACTTTTTTTTTAAATGTAGGTACTTAAATTTTAATTCAAATCGTACTAGGTAACCAATTTATGTTAAATCGTAAAAATTTAACTTTAACTTTGAAGTTAACCACAGCAGTTGATTGGTGTGATCGCTGGTTGAGTTACAGGGCGGAAATTCTGGGTTTGAATCTCAAACTTGCCAGAATTTCTTAGCTCAGCCTTCCGGTGTGCATCAACACGTTATGGCTTTAAGAATTGGTTCTATATTTGCATAAGTTTGACCAATAAGGTTAAAAATGATTAAAAAAAAACTTGGAAGTTCAAATACATGCAAATTTAAGCATAATTAAATTTGAGACATTCCTTAATATCTTAATTTTTATGATTTGTAAATAAATTCTAAAATTCACTTCTGTTAAAATTGCAAATTTTCTATATTTTTATATAGAATTTTAGAGGTACTAATAAGTAGTAAATATAACAATTGGTTTTGGTAAACATGTAGAAACAGATTAAATTTCTCAGGCAAGAAATCGACTGTTACCAGAAGAATTATCTTATCCAATTGGAATTTATTGTTTGTATCCTTAAAAATACATCTCGAGTTTACATCCCATGCATTATATTTTTTAAAGTAGATGTTATGTTTTAAATTATTTCATCATGGTAAATTTTAGTGTACGATAAAGGAGAAAGCTGGGGACAATCCTGCTATCGTCTCTTGTCAAAAACAAATCGATTCATTTATTTAAGGACACGTGGTTATCTTGAAATAGATGAAAATGGTACTGTGGAAACTTTCGTATGCGTTAATTCATTGGTAAATGAAGATGAAGGTCAATATTTGATCAAGAACATGAAGGAACGATATTCTGCATTTATAAAAGCTAAATATGTAAGGTTTTCTTTTTGTTTACAAGTTCTAGTATTGAAGATAAAATATTTTTTAGTTTCTATGTGAGGAATATGAATCATCTGAAGAAGGAGTGGAAGACCCTAAAAGATTGGAAATAGCAATAAACCATTTAATTACCAACTTACCATCTCCCGAATCACGCTCAAGCCCAAGTCCTCATTCTGCCTTAGAGATTCAAGACTGTAATAGTGAACGCCGCACTTATTCCCCACATACATTTGCCATTCGAGTTAAGACTGTTCCAAAAAGGCCGCCCAGTACTGAATTAGAAGTAAGTTCGTCAAAACGGCACAAACCTTCATCAGAATTCTTACACTTACAACCATCACCACCATATCATAGATCTCCTATTGGAACTGTTGCTGTAAGTATTTTTAATAAATATCAATATTGTTATTTAAATGCGTTCGAAATGGTAAAATTTAATTAAATAAACCCTTTTTGTGTAATTGCAGCAGAATAATAGGAACTTTTTCACCAAACCAGATCAATATTTTCCGCAAAAGTTGTAAAGAGTATGACCAAGCAAAGACTGATATGGCCATACCTAACAAGAAAATTGTTGTATGTACCTCTTGAAAGATATATAAATTATATATATTATACGAATATAATATGAGGTAAATAAACGATGTGTATTTATTTATAAGTGTATAAGATTCTGTGTTACACATACAATGTAAGTCTGATTAATAAAGTGTAGACATATTAATATTATTTGCAGTTTTTAAAATATATAAATATGGTATGTAATTTTTTTATATTCTCATATTAATTATAATTATGTTAAATTAAATATAGCGACTGTGATTAATGAACGATTTTTATTACTTATAGATACATATTGATCGGTTCTTATTCTTTTAACATAGGTAATAAAATATGTTACGCTAATAATTTTACTTATGTACTTTTGTTTGTATTTTCTCCACGTTGTACCTACCTACAATATAAGCTAATAGTTTTTACATTATTGGAATAAAATTTTTACCAATTTAACTAATTAGGTATAAGTCATTTATACGCGATTTATAAAGAAATGTTTTTTGTAAGTAGTGACGTGAATTTTTAAAACAAAACATTCATTTGGTTTTTGCATTATTTTTTTGATGCTTAAAATTTTTATATATACAATTTATATACTGAATTTAAAATTAACTACTTGTATGTAATAATATTTTTGAGAAAATATCGTTCAAGCTAGATTGATATTTGTACAATTTAAAATTAATTATCGTTGAAGGAAAATATTCATAGTTAATAAGGTAATTAATAAATAATGGCTTTTACTTGATGGTCGATGTTTCTTTTTGTTGAATTTTGTTTTGATTATCTGCTGTGGCTTGCAGTATTTGAAAATATCGCTAACAATTTGAACCATTGCAATTTAATATCTGTTTAAAAAGTTGTATTATAGTAAATGTTTACCTCTTTTATTAAATATAAAATACGACAAATTTTTAAACAAATATTTTTATATAAGATTTTATTTGATGTTATTTATTTTAAGTTTGACTAAGGTTAATTAAAGTTTGCACTATTTATAATAAAAAATATTTCTTATTTCTACAAACTGCTCTTTTTGTACTTTTATTCTGAATAAAGAGGTAAATTATATGAAAATTACTTTTCAATATTTTACTCTTATTTAGATATGTATACAACATAAATATAAGATAATCCTGCAATTCCTTCTTCTTTCATCACATGAACTTCTTGACTTGTGAAATTTTAATTTCAGTACCGAGCTGTAAATTGAAATTTTTTTAGCTTTATTACGGTATTAATTAGGTACCTAATGTGCTTTTTATGTAATATAAATTAATTACTAGTAAACTACCTACTCGATATATAGGTGCTCATCTACAGCATAGGCACTTTTTGTTTTACATTAATTGATTAAATCTTATGAATAACTCAAATCGGAATAACTACAAATTTTAAAAATAACACAATCTAGATAGATTTTTAAAAGATATTGAGGAATTTTAATTCAATATTATTACAATTCCGATATTGATTAACTCTGAAGACTTGCTATCAATTTTGCACAAGCTCTTCTGGGTCACGGGCGACCACTATATTTACTCAACAAATTCTCAATTGATGCAAGCCATTTCTAATATTTGTATTGAAATTCTAAATTTTCACTTGAAAACAATCCGGATTTCAAATTAATGTGTGCATTATTTGCAAATTTGATTAATCGAGTTTTTGGTTCATGAATTAATTTAATCGAATATTTGATTGAATGACATCGCGATTATGTTGAATTATTTGTCACTTCATTAGCGGTTTTTTAAATCTGACCAAGATGATAATATGGTAAGTATATTCAAGTTCGATTTTTATTGAATCGTATTACTAATTAAATTAATATGAACAATTAATTATACGTAGTTATATAGATCAATAATTTATACATAATCGGTTTTTCATAATTTAAATTTTAAATGTTTAGCAAAATCATTATCTATAAGACCGTAAAGCATATCTGATATGCCATCAAGTCTGTATAGTTAGGCATACACTAGTAGTCCAGTCAATCGGTGTTTGAGACTGCCGTTTTTGTAACAAAATTGCGGAAGTTTTTTCTCAGCAGTATTATATTATGTTGTTTAGTCAGCTGAATCCGAATTTCAAGTTAGCTGCCTTGTAGTAGGTCGACTTCACAACGAAAAACGCAAAAAACCTCAAATTTTTTGTACTTTTTTCAATTTTTTGCTAATATCTCGAAAACTGTGTGTTTCTAAAATAACTATTCTATGCAAAATTAAAGTAAACAAAATTTCCTACAAAATATATTTGACTTAGATTTTCTAATGAGCGGTTTCGCCGCTAAAGCGCACTGAAAAACAGATTTTTTATCCTACCTGGAAAATTTCAAAAACCCCCACTCCCAAATAATAAGGTACATGTCAGCGGCCCCCCCAGTTCCGAATTTTTAGATGAGTTTGGTGTCAATTGTTAGAGCATCGTTTGAACCTCAATGAGCTTCCGTTATTTTCGTTTGAGCCACAAAGGTCGCAAAAAAAACTGGGGGGGAGGGGGGCTGTAGACATGATGGCCCCCCCAGTTGCGAATTTTTATATGAATTTTATGTCAAACGTTAGATCATCGTTTGAGTCTCAATGAGCTTCCATTATTTTCGTTTGAGCCTCAAAGGTCGCGAAGTTATTCGTAAAAAACAATTGGGGGGGGCTGTAGACATGATTCCCCCCCCCCCCAGTTTCAAATTTTTATATAAATTTTACGTCAAACGTTAGAGCATCGTTTGAGCTTCAATGAGCTTCCATTCTTTCGTTTGAGCCTCGAAGGTCGCGAAGTTATTCGCAAAAAGCTATTGAGGGATAGCCTTTTTTTGCAATTTTCGTTCCCATTTGGAATTAATGTCACGTAAGATGGACTTCTGAACAGCAGGTCCCTGGTGTCTGACGAGGCTGCCCTCAAAATTTCTATACCAACAATTGCGGCCCGTAGCGCGGAACGGACAAATTATAGGCAAAGGCACTTCGATTCGGCTCACGGACATTCGGACATAAGAGGATAATGCGCGGTCACGTTTTAGGAAAGAAAATTTAATATTTTTTCACGTAGTTTTTGTTTTTGTTGATAACACGATTGTATATTTTTCAAGTTGTAGGGAGTGGGAGTCACTGTTTTTGAAATTTTCGCGATTTGAAAATTTCAATAGGTATCCAAAATGAACTAAATATAACTTATTCAAAATTAAACACTTCAACCGCTTCAAAACTTCAATTGGGAATTTTGGAACACACACTACAATAATTACAGTACTACATTATTTGTGATATTTTATAGTTCAGATCGTTTTTTGCCAAGCAAAGCCATTCTTTTGTATTTGTTTCTCTCATTGCCTCTTACACTTCCTGATTCCTATCTTTCACAGGTTGCCCTCTATTTTTTTCTCTGTGGTGGAATACGTTGCTAAATCTTTAAAGGTCTGTATCATTGTAACGGTATTAGATTTTATTCTATATCTATATCTTTAATGGATGGAAGATAAAAAATAAGGTATACCACCCACAGTGGGGTATTTCACTTTAAAAACTGCCATCAAATCAAATACAATGGCAAAAAATCTCAAAAAAATAAGAAAGATCCCTTAATATATCTTTAAGAGAATACAGAAAAAATTTATATAAAAAACCTCACTGGAAAGTGAAAAAGGACAGTTTTCATTAAGAAGTTCTTCATAAAGAAGAAAATGTCACCAATGGCGCTATGTTGGTTATCCATTGGCGCGCCAACTAGTGGCCTAGATGTTACTATTATATAAATATTGTTTCAGAATGAAAAACATGAAGTTTGATGTAATATTAAATAATAAGTAAGAGAACAATTTTCACCCAAATAATAATATATGAAAAGGAAGTTGCAGGTTGGCTGGGATTTGCAAATCAAACGCTATCTCAGTTTGTCGACGTTTCGGACGCCTTTATGGGTCCATTCTCAAGACTAAGAAAGAGAAAATACAACATGAAACCGACAAAATTCAAAAATAACGCTTCCAACACAGAAACAAACACCGAAAAAACTCACCGAAGTGAGTGAAACGAATTATAATTCAAACAACCAAAGAACATATTCAGAAGCACTAAGAAATAATTCATTCGAAGCAACGAACCACTCTGAAGAAATTCAATTAACAAAATTAATTAACGAGTTTAAGGAAATGTTCAAACAACTTATGCAGCAAAATAACATGATGATAAATTTACTAAAAACACTCATCAACAAATTGGTAAGTTAATGGCCAATTCCCTAAGAATTGCTTTGTGGAATGCTAATGGCTTCCAAACATCAAAAGTTAAAGAAACTGAAATATTTTTATTAGCAAATAATATAGATATCCTACTCATATCTCAAATACACTTTACCACAAGATCCTATATAAAAATTCCCAGATACAAACTATATTCAACTAATCACCCTGACGGAACAGTACACGGTGGAACAGCCATATTAATTAGAGAAACATTAGTACATCATGAACTAAATAAGTATGAAACCAACTTCCTACAAGCAACTACAGCTCAAATTAACATGTCAAGTAAGTCACTAAAAATTGCAGCAATATACTGTCCACCAAGGCACAAGCACAACATTAAAAAAGAAGATCTGAAACCGTTTTTTGACTCACTTGGTAATAAATTCATAGCAGGTGGAGATTTCAACGCAAAACATACGTATTGGGGATCTCGGCTGATAACTATCAAAGGAAGAGAGTTTCTCAAAATGATTAAAGCAAAAAATTATGACACCGTCTCCACAGGTGAGCCTACATATTGGCCTACTGATCCAGATAAAATACCTGATTTACTGGATTTTTACATAACTAATGGAGTCTCATCAAATTACATGGAAGTCCAATCAAGCTTAGAATTAACATCAGACCATACTCCAGTGCTACTTACTATTAGTAATCTGGTTATTAGAAAGCAACAAAAAGTAACACTCCATAACAAAAAAACATAATGGGACCAATTCAAAGAACACGTTCATCAAAAACTAGACTTCACGTTACCAATAAAAACAAATGAAGAATTAGAAGAGGCGACCAACCACTTTGTAATAACTATCCAAGAAGCTAGTTGGAAAGCAACTCCATTGGTTAAAGAAACACATAATGAAGATAACATACCTATGAAGATACGCCAAGTTTTGTCTGAAAAACGAAAAGCAAGAGCCAGGTGGCACCATTATAATCATCCTCATGATAAAACGGAATACAACAGATTAGCAAATCATCTTAAAGCAATAATAGAAGAAGCAAAAAACGAGACATTTAAAAATTATCTAGGTAATCTTTCGGTGAAGGATAACACTATTTGAAAAGCCACAAAGGGTTTTAAGAGACCTCAAAACACTGTTTCTCCTCTACAAAAGTCTGATTCATCATGGGCAAGATCAAACATCGAAAAAGCTCAACTATTTTCTCAACATCTAGAAGAAGTTTTTAAACCATATTCTGATGAACCAGACGAAGAAATTAATGACTTTCTCCAAGCTCCGCTACAAATATCTTTGCCCATAAAAAAGTTTACTTTTTATGAAGTTAAACAAGAAATAAGAAAACTAAATAAAAATAAATCTCCTGGTTATGACCTAATAACAGCAAAAATACTAACTGAACTACCCAGGTCAAGAATAAAATTTCTTACGATGCTGTACAACTCTATCCTGAGACTTGCACACTGGCCAATACAGCTCAAATTTGCCAAAATAATTCTGATCTTGAAGCCCGGAAAACGTCCAACAGAAGTAAATTCTTGTTGACCAATTAGTTTGCTCCCACTTTTATCAAAACTAATGGAGAAGCTCTTATTAAAACGTATGAATGATGAAAACCTTCTAGAACAATTTTTACCATCACATCAATTTGGATTCCGAAGACAGCACTCAACCATCCAACAATGCCATTGAATTGTAGATAAAATCTATAGAAGCTTAGAAGAGAAGAAATACTGCGGGGTGGTTTTCCTTGACATAAAACAGGCTTTTGATAAAGTATGGCATAGGGGTCTGTTGTATAAAGTTAAAAAGAATTTGCCATATCATTATTTTCTATTATTAAAATCTTACTTAGAAGATCGTTGGTTTCAAGTTCAACAAAATGAAGAAGTTTCCAACATTTACCCTATAAGATCAGGAGTTC
The DNA here is from genome assembly GCA_947369205.1 of Cantharis rufa. NCBI lineage: Eukaryota > Metazoa > Arthropoda > Insecta > Coleoptera > Cantharidae > Cantharis > Cantharis rufa. The sequence continues at coordinate 38,810,426 of OX376303.1, forward strand.
CGCAAGGAAGTGTTATTGGACCATTACTGTATTTGCTTTTTACTTTCGACTTACCTGTTACAGATTATACGGAAACAGCAACATTTGCCGATGATACTACTATCATATCAACGGATGAAAACCTTGCAACCGCATCTCAAAATATACAAACACATCTTTTACTTTTGCAGGAGTGGCTGAACAGGTGGAGAATAAAGGTCAATGAAGCAAAATTCTCTTACGTCACATTTACTTTAAGATGCAGTTTATGCCCTCCAGTCTATATTAACGACACAGTCATACCATTTTCAACAGAAGCTAGATACTTGGGATTACATCTGGACAATAGACTAACATGGAAGGTACACATAGTCAAGAAACGAAAAGAAATGGACATCAAAGTAAAGAAAATGTACTGGCTAATTGGAAGAAGGTCTACCCTGTTCATAGAGAACAAAATTAGAATTTATAAAGTAATCATCAAGTCCATATACTTACGGCCTGGAATTATGGGGATGTTCTAGCATGTCAAACATCAAAATTATCCAGAGATTCCAATCTAAAACTCTTCGCATGATGGTAGATGCACCATGGTACATAAACAATCATACTCTACATACAATTCTTAAAATACCATATGTACAAGAAGTAATCCAGAAACGAGCAGAAAAGTATCACACCAAACTTGAAGATTATCCAAATCCAACTATAGCCCAACTTCTTGAAGAAAACGTCTATAGAAGATTAAAACGAAAATGGCCTCGTGACTTATCAACACAGATACAAAGATAAATATTGATTTCGGGTAAAGCCGTGGGTGGAATCCCCTACAAAGACAAGACATTAAATTATCTTATAGAATGTAATTATTCTGATTGATAATATGTAATTATATAAAAATAAAAAAAAAACTTCAGATTTCGACAACTTCATTGGTGTTACCTTTTATTTTTACAAAATGTACGTGTTAACTGCATAAAAAATTAATTTCTTATTTGGATTATAAGTTTTTTTAAAAATGTTTTCAAATCAATTCATTTGGTAGATAAATAATCTGCTACAATAGAATATAATAATTGGGCTATATCTACACTAATAGCATTAACCCTTTCGGTCACGACTTTTTAGTATGCACGAAATTAATTAAAAGAAGTAAAAAAAGTTGTCCACATACATACATACCCACATACATAATTACAGATATTTTTTGGAAATGATGATTTTCCGCTTCTGGGACCCCAAAATGTCTAAATTCATCAAAATCTTAACTTTTTTTTCTGCACGATTACAATACTTTCTCAGACTTCGTATGATAAAGTAAAAAAAAATCAATTAATGCATATAGAGCCAAATAAAAGTTGAATTTGTGTATTCAATTGAATACACAGTGACCGAAAGGGTTTTGAAACTTTGAAAAATTAAGGGTTGCAACTTAAAAAATTACCTATTGCAAAAAAGAAGAATAACTAAGAATTATTGTCAATGGCAGAATAGTAAGATTTGGCGTTTAAAATGATTTTCTGTATTAAATACATTAAATTTTGTTTTGCGAGACATAATACTTGTATTAGGTAAATATTTGATGGAATTTATTACGAACTTGACAATCTTCATATCTACATAATATACGACATATGTACATGCTAAAACCACAGCCGTGGAATTGTATGATTGCTGGTTGAGGTACAGAGCGGAAAATCTGGGTTTTAATCTCGGACTTGACAGAATTTCTTAGTTCGGCTTTCCGGTGTGATCAACACGTTATGAGGGCCTCAACGGAGGTAGCATTATGGCGCCGATATGTGGTCTGAGAGCATGCAAACTTTGGCCTGCCCTCCACTTCCAATCCTAATCCTAATCATACATACTATGTATTAGTTTAAAATTTTACACCCAAACAGCATTGTTTGTTTCTGAGGGTCAAATACCTATAAAATGAGGGAAAGCAATTTTTAAAACTCTTTTAATAAATGACTTTAAAATTTAGTAACCAAAAACGTCACCTAAAATATTATTTCATTATCTTCGTTCTTTTTTGTCCACTAGAGGATAATTTTTCTCTGATATAAACATTTTAGCATTTAAATCTTACGGTTATTTAAACGGGATTGGGAAATGTTCCTGTAACCATGTTGAATATAGTGGCAATCAATAATGATGATTTATTTTGAAAAGTTATATTAATATTTATCAAAATGAGTGTAAACGATTTATTTAATCCTTATTTAATCCTTAATTAATTATTTCATTTTAGATAGGGATTTCAACGGGTTTCCTATTGTCGGTACGTGTACTTTACGATAGTCTTAAAGGTTACTGTACATTCTATCACCAAATGAAGAAGATTAAAGTGCCTACGGCACCAGTGGCAGTCGGCACCAGAAATCGTGGTTTGATCCCCAGCTAAAATGCATATATAATTTCAATTTTTAAATGCTGTTTTCTCGAAAACTAATGAATAATCCACAATTATTTTTTGAATGCTCAGAAAATTGTCCTCTTTTCAATAGTCTTTAAGAAAAAGTTCAATTTGTTAGCCCAGTTAACCGACAGTTCCCCGGATAAAAACTTGAAAAAGCAGTTCGGGGTCTATGTTTGAAACAATCTACTATAATAGTATTTCGTGAATTACACCATATCAAGAACATGTAAAAATAACTTTTTTTGATAGGAAACTGCGTACCTTAGATTATGTTAAGGCTCACCCCAAATTTATTTTAACAAATTTATTTGTTACATCACATCACCATGAACTGATTCCGGAGTAAGTGTATTATTGGCAGAGATCAGGTACAAATTATAATATTATTTAAATTTTACTACCTAATTTATTAAAAAAAGAAAACCTATAATACAAAAAATATTTATTAAGAATTATCTAAATTTTTAAATTACAACAACTTATATTTGGTTTAAGTATTATAAAATTATCTAACTTACCTAATTTGTAACACAAAAATACATAAATTTACACACATGCGTCTATTCATCCATCATACCTTACACACATATCATTATACACGACTTATTTGTTATAATTTTCTGTGTCCTAACTCTATTTTAATACCTACGAAACCATAAAATAAATGATGTCATAAGTACCTATAGGGCATGTTCATCACTCAATAATACAAATAAAGGTAGATCTCACCAAGTCTTTACAAAATGTATGTTTTAAATGGACTTATTTATCACATCACTGATGCACTTCACATACGAAAAATGTTTCAAACGAACACGGCGAATCATTCCACTTAAGGCCTTTTCCATCTCGATTCCACAATTCAAGACAATTTTCTTCTTCGCCATTTTCGTATACGAAATTGTTGGGTTCTCCTGCATTCCAATTTGTAAAGGTAAGTGGTCTGCCAGTGGACATCCAAAAGAATTTCCCTTCATCTGCCAAATCTGTTCCAGAAGTCCAAAAATGCTCATGACCCAGGCCTACAAATTTAGAAACTCAATGTAATTTTTATTTAAAGTAACATTATATTATAAATCAAATATATTAGCAATAATAACGTAGAAAAGGTTCCTGTTAAGGATATCGTTAAAATGTCTATCAAGGATCATATAATGTTTCTAATATGTGAAAATGAGTAATTTCATACAAAAAAGTTTTCAACTACATAGTTTTTGAGTTACGTAATGGCAAAGGTTTAAAATCCCAAGAGCCTTTTAAATATTTACAATTCTTAATCAAGATGGTGTAAACCAAGAATTTAAGGTGTTTCAAATGAAAAGAATCCTATCAGAAAATCAAGGTTGTACTCCTTCTTGGTATGACCGAGAAATTCGGAAAGACAGCATCAAAATGCAAATGGATAGACCATAAACCACGTCTGATTTTTCATCTGAATAAGAATACATTCCGGTCCACTTTCCATCTATAAGGTAACTCCTCTGTGTTAGACTGGCGATTGAATCATCAGTTAATCTCAAAGGTATCAAATTATTAAAAATTCAAGAGTCGTTTAAACATATACATATTTATAAACTTTTCTTCAAGAAATTATTCTAACGAATTGTTTTCCAAAAATGTTTGCATAATATGTTTAGCCTAATATTATTCTAAAATGTAAAAAAAAAAAAGATTATTTATCTACTGCGTAATACGCAATTTTGCACTTTATTATAAGGTTTTGACACATCGAGAAAAGACCCAAGTATTTTGCTATCTTGTAATCTTGTTTTATAATCAGTAGGTAATATAACTGATATATGTATATTATTGCATGTACTATTTAAGTATAGCTTAAAACAATTAGATAATATCTTTCTTAATTATTATTTATTGTTGTTAATAACATTTTGAATATTATAGTTCAACTTTTTTTTAATTTCTAGATTAAGGTAGGCCCAAATCGAAGGATTATAGTTTATTTAATCGTTTTCGTTCAAGGTGGGTTTGAAATTTTTGTATGTCATAAATGCCCAACTCAACACAGATACGGCATGTGCAGACCGATAAAGATACAATCCGGTTGAAAACAACTATTATTATATTGTCCATAATTATTTTTAAAAATCCAGTTGATTTAAACTGATTATCTTTTTAATTGTTTATCTGGTTGGTAATTAGTTCATTTATCAGCTTTCACTTACCGAAATCTTTGATGTATTTTTCTAATTTGTCGTTTTCATCTTGAGATGATATGCTGGCTAGATGCATTCCATGAAATCTACAAAACTGAGTTGCTCTAAAATAATTTGCCTGCAAAATAAACATAATTAGAAAATATGTACAAACAAATAAAAGTAAGATAAAAACAATATGACAAGTATTTTAAGAATGCCCGTATAGCACAAAATGTCAATGTGATTATTGTCCTTGTGTCTGTAAAAATTTGAATAACGTGTACCTTATATTAAAATATGCGTCAATTAATGTGTTAACCTTGAATATATTATTTTATTCGTTGTTGTAGGTTTTCAATAAATATTACTTATTATATTTATTTCAATTTAAAATATATGTGCATTGTAATTGTAGCACGTTTCGAGTAATTGTTTACAAATATATTTTTTCAAGTAATTAAGGTAGTTCGGTAGAGTTTGGCCGAGTCCAAACGTACATGGTCCATTATTCAAATTTATAAATAGACGATTAAAAATAAAATGTATCATATACCGTATACTCCTAAATAATGTAAATGCCAACTACAATGTAATAAGATCATTGCTTGACTCAGTTTTAATTATTCATCTTCATAGAAATTTATAATAAAAATAAAAGCAAATTTAATAATTTTACACAAATTATGACAGCTCGTACAAAAAATTTAGAATTATTTTATTTTTACATTACAAAGAATTATTTTATTATCGATTTCTCAATCAATACAATTAAACTTTTTCTTAAAAGATGCCTCGTACATCGTAGATTAGAGTAATAAGTTTTTTGTTCATGGGTTGCACGTTGAATTTTTGAGTAAATTCAAAACCAACATCCTAGTCTATGTTTGCAATGTATTTTTAAAAGATAATTTTTTAAAAACTACATGGAAAAAAGAGTTTAAAATTCATTAACACATAAAAAAAATCCCTTCTTTCGATGCCATCTTAGAAAGCATTTGATCACACGTGAACGCAAGCTTTACCCAACTACCTTAACTAAAATATAATATTTATAATGAATACGTTTATTTTAAACACGATCCCTAAAAGTTTTGGAAAGACTGAAACTCGTCAAATAACAAAAAATTTTAATTTGGATTTCATTGGTTTTCGTTAGTCGATTCATTTATAGTTAACCCAGCAGAGATATTTTATAACTTATAAAAAGTAGTTGATATCAAATTGACATTTGACGATATGACAAGACAGTATCGAAACATCATTATATAGTAATTCATTCATTATTTATGATAAATGTTATTATTTCTTAGACTTTCACTACAGAGCGTTTAAAAACAAATAATATGCAGTGTGCTAACAGCTTCCATAGAAAACCATTGATTTTCTCTCTATTGTAGCTACAATACTAAACTTGTAGCTTCGTCTTGTGCACTTTAAAGATTATTACCAAAGGAAATATGAAGCGGAATACATTTTATATAAACCAAGTCAAAAATAATATATGATTTGATCTGATAAAAAATCCTTTGTTACGTGATGGACCAATCTGATTTAGGCACGTTTGGATTACCCGCCAATGAAATTTTGTGGTTTTATTGCCAGTAGAAAATTGTTGTTTAACTTCGACTCGCGGAAATTTTCATACGAATAAAAATTAAAAAATTCTAACAAAATTTCCGAAAATCAAAACAACAACATTTGATACCTACATGATAATGTATACTAACAATAATATAATATTATAGTACTTTGGTAAGCATACAGTTTATGATTACGGAAATGTAATGCCCACTAATAATTTCACTTTTTTAAGCCATATTACGCTACAATTACAATAACAATTCATGTTAGGAAACTTTCTTAAGTTTTTTTCAAATTGCATTATTATTACCATGGTAATAATAAGCACATACGTATTTACGTACGTGAAAGAAGTAATTAAACTACGGAATCAAATGTCGAAGACAAATTTTATTAGATACTATGACTGGTATTAACTTATCACGGTACATTAGATACACCCTTTTTTTTCTATTTTTTGTGTAATTTCCAACATTACATTGTTAAGTCGATCTACAAGCAGAACCTGAACAAAATTACTATAACAACCATTTCAACGGTTCCTATTCAGAATTACATTACTTACTCAACTTTCGTTTTTTTTTCAAGCTTTATTACAGTAAAACTTATTAGATAAAGAAAATGGTATGTGCAAAAAGCATTGTCAATGAGTAGTATGATAGCAACTTGATAGACTATCAGTTTAGTACTAAAGTAACAATAATAAGTTTGAATTGAAATTCTACTCGAATTAAATGTACGAAATCTTTCAGAAAATTAAAATCACACCAAATAAATGCAGTTGAAACTACATAAATAATAAACTTAATTTACGATATAATATGAACAGCAAACTTGAAAAACTATTTATGAAAATATAGGACAATTCTTAAACAGATTTCAAAATACATTTTTGATATTACCATAGCTATTATATTCTGTCGAAATTTTAATAGGTGAAAATAAGCAAATCCTTGTTTAAGAAATCAAGTTGATGCTTCCAGTTCATTCCTCTCAAATTGCTATGAAGTAAATCACTTAAATAATCACATGAAAATTGTTATTTTACATAATTATAATTATTTTTCAAATTACCTTTTATAATAATTTATTTAGTTTAATGATTACGTAGTATGAAGATAGTATAATGGATAAATTTATTTAAATTGATTTAAAATTAATGTCCCGAAATAATTATCATATATTAAAGACATTTAAATCCAAAATATTGGATCCTATGTACAGCACTTACCTTAAAAAATATCCCTAAGTAATATCTCTTATCTCCAAGCTTAAGAAGAGGCATTGTCCAACGATTAAGAGACGATGTAGTCGAATCATCTACACAATTTGGACAATCTAAAACAAAAATTTTAATTAATGTTTTCATTTAACTATTTGACATTTAAAAAACACTTGCCCTCTTCTTGCAATTCGTTAGATTTGTATAAAGAATTATGGGATATTGCAATCACTTGCCAACACGAAAGGCATATTAGTATCGTAAAGCATGTTAACTGATACATTCTTAAGGAAGGAACCCGAAGAAGTGATTACTAAACTAAAGGTTAAGTATGTCTTCTTCGGAGGCTGATAGTGTCCTTGTCTGTATAGAGAAAGTGGTTTTGGAATTGGTGTTCTAACAATTGGTGCTTTCGTCATAATATTTTCGTATACCTACACTTCTTAATCGAGTGTCATTGTTTAGGTCATTGTCATAAAACCTTTAACTTCTTCTAGTTTAAGAATTTATTAAAATTTCTGTTACTTGATCTAATACTTTCCGAATTCTACTTCGAATTTAAAGAAGAATTATATAAGTGACTATAAATTCCTTTACTCGAGTCCTTCACTTAAAGATGAGAATGTGTTCGTTTAAAAGTTCATTTTAACTTTTTATGAAATATCATTATGTAGCAACACTACAAGATTAGTGTATACAGAAAATAAAGATATTTTTGCATTTTTTTAAATTTTCAATGTTAAATAAATTTTAAAATGATGCTATTCGGTTTTAATATAGGAAAATTAAGATTTTTTAAATTGATTTTCTCTTGTGACGCGTCAAAAACGTAAATACTTAAAAATAAAAAAGAAAGTTGTAATTACACAACATATTTTATTATTTATATTAAAACTTCTTTAATACTTGCTTGTTATTACAGTTGAGAGTCAATGCGGAAATGTAAATCGATGATTATAATACGCAGCATGAAAGTTTTTGGTATTCAACAAGTAGATTGCACGTGTATTTGAGGGAAAAAATAATATAGATCAAGATTGCCTTGAAATAGTAACCTTCGAAGAACGTAAGGAGGACTTAAATAATAAGCCAATATATTATTACTAATGTTAATTTATGATCTTAAATGAAATAACTTTAATTGATTGACACAATATTATGGTCTTATAAAGGTAACAAACTAACCCCGTGTACATACGTAATTTTTATTGGGTCACAGATGACTAATTTAATTTTTTTATAGAAGCCTCTAAGCAGACTTTCCTTCACCGTCTTTTTTGTTTACGATTAACACAGAGAAAAACTCATAGAAAGTTAAGCTACGTCCAGAGATAAATACCATGACATATCGTAGGTACACGGTAACTCCAGAGTGCATTCTTGACAGTAATATTGGACGGTGGATTTCTCTCTGATGAAAATTCTTCACTAAATTCAGATTTTTTTCTTTGCTGGGTATGCATTATTTCCTTCTTCGTATATCTCTTAACAATCCTGAATTTTCTTGATTTTGTAGTGGTTTGTAATACTGGCAACTTAACAATTCAAATGCTGTTATTGTTTGCCTTTAATACTTTTAATTTTTAAATTTTTCTATTAATTGAAGATTGTTTTCATCTATTGCTATAATAACCGCATTACCAATATTTTTATTGACAATGTTTTCATTCAACTGTTAGTTGCTGATTCCAGATGTTATATAAATTTAAAATTTAAAAATAAAAGAGCTATACGGTAGCTGGTAAAGTTTAGATCAAATTCAATAAATATTTTTAAAAAATTCTCAGAAAATTCATGAAAATTCACTTATTTTTTTCCTTTTTATTATTTTTACGTCATCGTAAATTTGTTTTAAATCGCAACTCTTATTTTTCTTGACGAATTTGGATAGAGCACGATTTTCTGAGTTAAAAAAATGGAAAATAGCTTTGACCTTGAAAGAAAAAGATGTCGAGGTAATAATAATAATTAAAAGAATCAAAATGAATTCTAAATACAATTTAGGCAACGATTAATCAACAAAATACTAGACCACAGATTACAAAATTCTAATTCCTATCAAAACCGTGTTATTTTGTACACTCTAATAATTTCAGAATGCATTTTTGAAACTTTGTGACAGATTTTCTCGAAAACTTTTGGCTTTTATAAAAAAATGCTATGGGTTTCTAATCGATTAACCCCTCGAAAATTTGTCTATTTTTCTATTACCTACTCACATTTACCATAACATCTTTTAACGATTTAATATACAATTGATATACCAACACGTGTTGCAAGTGTACAAGTTATTGAATTCGATTAACTTTTGACAAATAGGTAATAAATTATTGGTTGAATAACTTACTAATCATAATAAAATTGTAGTTTATTTAATTTTCTAATTTAAACTTTCTTATCAAAATGAATTTTTGGAGACATTTAACTATTGAATTGTAAAATTTAAATAATAAAATGTTTTGAATTATTATTACTATATAAAATTACCTATTTTGATTAAATCTAGGTACTACATCAATAAACGTAATGGTGGTGTAAAGTCCTGTGACAAAGATATCTACTATCATTTTTCCTTTATAACATTCGGTATAAGTATGTATGTATGTACAAAACACAAATAACAATTATTATTTTTTTGAATAATATCTTTATACATACTTACTAATACATACCCAAAACCATAATACCAGTATTATGTGAAATGCCTTTTAAATCAAATAAATTAATAAATAATAAAGGTATACTAAATAATATTACTGCACTGAATACAATATAACTAATTTATTATTTTAGCCCACTCGCATTACTGACAAGGACACAATATAGCAAACATCATGACACCTATAATATACTAATATGTAGTATTAGATATGTATAGGTATATCATAGATCAGCTAAAATTGGATTTTACATATTTGGACATTAATACCGGTTACTACAAATTAATATGAACCATGCAGTGTATTATAGAATACAAAAATTTCAATATACAGTATTGGCCATAATTATAGCAACTAACTAATTGAAAAATAATATAATATTCAATTAAAAAAAAATTTGAAATCATTGAGGACCTTCGACCATTACAATCAGTTTGTTATTATCCATTGAAGTATATTCTACGTTTTGGAAGATTCAGAAAAAAGTGAAAAAGAGATATTTAAATAAATCTTTTTATTTGGATTTCATATTGGACAAAATTATAGCAACTTTTAAAATTGTTTATAAATTATCAAAAAAAATTTAAAAACATAAAAGAAAAACATATAATATTAATACTTTGTATATTTATTCCTTTGCTTTGCCCTGATAACTTGAGCACACCTTTTTGGCATGGATTCAATCAATTTATTGATAATATCACTTGATATATTATTATGTTTTGACATACTGTTTTGAAGTGTTATATGCAGTTCATAGAAGTTTTGTAGTTTTTCTCGTGTACTTTCTGATCTAGGATTTCCCAGAACTTTTCTATTGGGTTTAAACTCTGTGACTGTGAAGGCTAAGATAAAACTAGAATTTCTTCTTTGCTTAACTACGCTTTAACTGACTTAGAGGCGTTCTTTGGGTCGTTGTTATACTGAAATATAAACGTTCGTGGCATTGACTCACTAGCATATTATGATAACATGACTTCTTTAAGAATATCTTTATACATAAATTGATCCACTATACCATTAATACGATTAACTGGTCCAATACCAAGCCTAAGAAGCACGACCATAACATCAACGATCTTCCTCCGTGCTTTACCGTTGAACAAATAGACTTGGGATCCAATATTTTTCCTTGAGGACGCCTTACACGAGCTATTCCATCACTTCTGAATAGATTAAATTTGGATTTGTCACTAAATACAACTTTTTTCCACTCATCCACTGTCCAGTGCTTATGCTGTTTAGCAAATTCTAATCTAGCCGTAATATTCTTCTTGGATAAAAAGGGTTTCTTTGCAGGACGATGAGTAAATAACTTTCCATCAATTAATCTTCTTCGAATAGTCCTGGAACGTACATTTAAGTGATCAGTTTCATTTAAACAGGCCAACATTTTTGAAGATGATAGAAACGGTGATTGCTTTGAAGCGTTTAAAATACGTCTGTCAGTTCTTTTTGTGGTTTTTCTTGGCTTCCCTGAGTTTTTTATTGGTGTCACATCTTGCCTTTGTCTATATGCACTAATTATTATTATTCTTGATATAATTGATTTATTCAAACCTAAATTGTTTGCTATGTCAATTTGTTTCACACATGTTAACAATTTGTAGCCTTAAATCTACCGAAATTATTTTTCCGCAACCCATATTTAAAAACACCCTTTTATCAAATAAAATACTTTCCTCTATGAAATACTTCAAGGAACTGATTAAATAGGTATGAAATACAAAAGTTGCTATAATTATGCCCATGCAATTTGCAAGCTCTAATTTCATCAAGTTGATATTGTATTACAGCTCCGTGAAGAATTTTTACTATGTAAAAATATTAATCATTTCATAAAAAAATACAATTATTTGTTTAAGTAAATTGTGAATTATTGTTTGATAAGATTTAGTTGCTATAATATTGGCCAATACTGTATCTAATATATTGGGATCGAGAAATAAGAATCAATGTAATAAGTTTAATTAATTACCTGATATTGTATAATTTATAAACAAAACAAATTTTTTCTATTTGTACTTTTTCTATGGTACTTGTTAATTTTTCTATATTTTTATTTTTTTTTTATTAATTTAAATATTAATTAAACTAAATATTAAAATAATATATTAAGAAACTAGTTTTATAAGTGTTGTTTTTAACGCACGCAATCCGTTTAGAAAACGAGCCGCGTAACGGGGAGTTTTCTAAAGGATAAGTGCGATAAAACTTTAAAAATGTGAAAATATTAAAAATGTGCATTTTATTAAATAATAGTAAATTTGAATTTTGTTTGTATTTCTGTGATAGTTGGTAACAAAAAATTTACAGGTTAGAAGATCGCATAAAAGTTTAAATAAACAAACTTATACTTTCAGTTTACAATTTCCTTTTTTATTTATTATTATTTATTTTATTTATTTATTATTAATTATTTTATAGACAATTAACAATATTTTGCATCAATTTATAGGTTTATAATATTATTTATAGTGACATCATTAGTTTTAATTTTAACTGACGTTTAGTTACCAACCTTTTAAAACAAAAAATTTCTTTCCGAAATATTATCCATTTCGATACGCGACTGGGTTTCGAAATAACTTTGTTCTATACGCAAAATAGAAAATAATATATTAAGAAACTCCCCGCTACGCGGCTCGTTTTCTAAACGGATTGCGTGCGCTAAAAACGACACTTATTAAACTAGTTTCTTAATATACTATTTTAATATTAGTTTAATTAATATTTAAATTAATAAAAAATAAGAAAAATATAGAAAAATTAAGAAGTACCGTCTAGCAAAAATTCAAAAAAGTAGAAAACAAAATACACATCGATGATCAGTATACAGATCGTAAAGTAACGTATAAGTAACCTATTTAATGTGCTTTTGCAATTAGTACTAGTTATTAAGAGATTAGAGATAAGAGATTATTAAGAAGAGCTATTAAGAGAAAAGTTAATTTTGTTGGAAAACATTAGTGATGCTACCAAAGAAAACGAGATTACTCTTAGACAAGCTGCAGCTCAAAGCAGTGTTGTAGGGAGACAGGGTTAAAAGCGTTGTCAATGCAAGGGTGGATGTAAAAACAATAAATGTGAACTCTCATGTCAGAATAAAAATGATTAATTTAATATAATCATAAAAATGATTAATTTAAAAAATTTAATTTAATTATTTTTTAATTTACAATTATTTTTAAAATTTTTGTTAATTTTTATTATTTATTTTAATAAATGATTGTAATACATTAGAATATTAGGAAGTGTCACTTGCCAGTTGACTGTCTTGCTGTTCCTTATAGTATTTATTCTATATATCATCATTGTCCAATCCTTTTGGGTCAATAACGTCATTGACCGGCCAAAGACGTAAATATTACAATCAGATGAAAATATTTACATCATTGTACACCTCTAACGGGCGTTGACGTCAATGGCAGGACAATGACGTTAATGGTCAACATAAATGGGCATTGACGTCATTGTCCGGCCATTGACGTCAACGCCCGATTTACATCATTGACCGTAACATATATACCTAGTAACTATGTATTTGCAAAATATAATATTTAACAGAACTTAACAAAATGTTAAAATAATAAACTTTTAACAGTACAGTGAAGAAATACAAATACGTAGAATTATTTTAAAAAATCAACAAGACATTAATAACTACTAATAATTTCAATCAGAAATTTTAGTAAGAGATATAAGGCCCTATTTCACGATTATTTTCGATCTTCAGTCTCATATAACTAGGAAAATAAAAAATTATAAAAAACGAAAAAATATTCGGATTACATTATTAAGAATGTTTACATTATTAAGAAGCCACAGCGGTGGCTTGATGTGTTCGCTAGTTGAAGTTATGAGCGGAAATTCTGTGTTCAAATCCCGGACTCGGCAGAATTTCTTAGCTCAGCCCTCTGGTGAACATTACGCTGCGGATCGAAATACTTATAACTTTCCTTAACAACTCAATGGAAAACGGGGTACAATAAGCCTCTAGAGCTTCAGTACAAAGTGGACCTTGAACCACTACCCGTGTAGCAATAATAATAATAATAATAAGAATAAAATTTAAAAAAAGTACAAATAATAAATAAAATGTTAAAAAATTTGGATGGTGTTTCTTCACTTTACTGTTAAAATTCTATTATTTTAACGCTTTATTAAGTTCTATTAAATATCATGTATATAATAATATTATAAGTCAATAGTCACTGAATGTATGTGGCTGTAGCTATAACTATACAAATAATAGTCTGATTTTTCCTCTAAATTTAAGGGTTGATATAATTTTTTTTAAATTTATTTCGAAGCTTTAATTATATTTTATTATTTAATTTTTATTTCCTTTCGTAAACAAATCTATTTTTCTGTTTTAATTATATTTATAAAATCTTCGCTGAACTTTTAATTTATTTTTTATCGATATATTTTTTAAATGATTAACTAAATTTTATATATTCAAAATAAATGTATAAAATGAAAAATGTTTTCAGCTTTGAATCAACATTTTCTTATTAATACGTATTATATTGTACTCGATTATTAATGATTTAAATTAAGTAGAAATATGTAAACAAAGAAATTAAAAAAATTTATAAATTATGCATTATTTATCTTACATGCCTGAGTACTACTACACGTGATGCAGTTTATTTCTATAGGTATTTTGATTTTTAATTGGAAAAGTTTACCTCGACTTTCTTAAAATTTAGAAATTTAGCAATTGATCTTGGATGAAAGATACGAGTACATATCTCTACAATAAATGAAGGTAAGTAGAACTACCAAGTAAACTAGTAAATAAATATGTACCAATATTTTACTAATAGATTGTTAATTAAATTGTTAAATATTTACAGGAGTCAGATATCAAATAGAAGAATATTTAACTTAAAAAGGGACTTAATTATTATGTATTGTGTGGTACAGTACTTAATGTATTTATTTAAAATGTGCTATGTATGTATGTTGTATGTAAGAACTGAATAAAAATATCAAAATTATGCTAGCAATGCTAAGAAGGTCTTTGTTCCATTTTATTACATAATATTAAATAAAAAGATCGTTTAATCCTGTTTTTTACTTGGGCACAAAAAGACTTTTACAAAAACTTTTATTAAAAATTCCAAATAGAAACTGGTTAAGCTTGATTAAATTGTATTCAATACTATCGACAAATTTAATTTGTATGTACTTTAAATTTTAATCGATTGTTCATTAACTATTCAAATGAATTCAAGCAATACACCATAATTAAAACAAGTGCTCTATTACTAAATAAATATGTAACGCTTGAGCAAAATCAAAACTATTGTAATTTTACGTTTCTTTCTTATGGTAAGTTGGTTAGTAGGATGCATAAACATTATTTTAAAGCGAAAGTGAATAAAATAATATCACCAAGTATATCAAACTTATCATTATTTAAGTTATTGTATAATACTTCTTACAATATAATTGAAATGGTTGAATAATTAATTGCAGTTCAAAATATCAGACAAACGTGAAGTATTAATTAAATTATACGATAACTTGAAAAATTAAGAATAGCATTATAATAATTTTAGTAAACCACTATCTGATTTGTGTCACTTGAGTCACGATTTATATAATAGCGTTTACTAAATAAGAAGTATCTGTTTATTAAGTGTCATCTAAGCGTGCAAAAAAATTAATAATATCAAATTGAAAATATAAAAATAGTTATCAACCTTCATTAGCATATTCTTCTAAATCTTCATCTTGAATGAGATTATCATAAACGGAACTTATTCTCTCTGATTCCACACTTTGAAGAATCTCTTGTTCGCGTTTCCTTGTGGCATTTAATTTGCTATGAATCTTGTCGTAGTTATAGTTTTTTCTCTCTCGATTTAAAATTTCTGACGCAGATGGTACTTTGGAAGAATCGGGTCGTTTTAGTTGAGGAAATAATTTACGTTCCAAATAATTTTGAAGAATTTCCTGTGTTATCCTATTCTGTCTAGCCACGTCCCAATCAATTTCTGTAAAGATGATAGTACAATGTACCGCATGGAATTATTTATAAAAAAGGTCATTGTCGAGTTCCTTCAGAAAGCACATTTACACTTTAGTCGGGTTCGTCCAGAACTAGAGTTTTCATAAATAGAACTGAAAGAACCCGACGTGCCTTACACACATACACATCTAATCTAACACTAAAGGTATATCATTTCAAAAAGTTTTCAAACCAATTAAAGGGAAAACGCGACATTGGATGAAATATAGTAAATAAAATTTAATTTAGGATAATTATGTACAATCTAAACATTTCATTTTATGTGTCGTCACGAAATGATCAGCGATTGATGTAGCTTTTGAAAAACGACAAAACTAATAATTGAGACTGAACATGTTGTCCTAAATTTTGTTTACTATCGTTGACGGAATGTAGATATTAGGAGTATTCCTAAGGAAGTAATAATTATGCTGTATATTAGTGTGACGTTTAGGAGTGTCCGCAATAGACTACTTCTAAAACACATTTGACTCTAAGCACTGAAATGTATATACCTACAGGTAAAAGTCAATCTAAATAGCTGTGATTAGAATCAAAAGCGAAGCAATTATAGTCTATACTTCAGACGCTCTACCTCGTTACTAATAGATTACTAAATAAAACAATATCTAATTGCTAAAATAGGAACCTTCTAAAACCTGACGTTTTATCAAAGAACACAAACTTACCTGTGAAAATTGAAAAGAAATTATGTAAATATTGTATTCAACAAAATGTTAAGAATTTTTTAGGTTAATTAACATTGAAATTCATATAAAGATGAGCCCAAATTTACTTTCAAAATAGTGTACCCTAGATAATTAATGGAAGGTATATGAAGGACAAAAATAAGAATGGCAAAGTTCTGTAACAAGAGAGATTTTTATCGATACTATTGTTTTCCAAAACTATAGTTTGCATACAAATCTCAATTCTATATTTTCATTATGAAAGAAAATTATTATTTGAAAGTTGCAGTAATAATTATACTACTTTGCAGTTCCAATATTATTATGTGATTATTATTTTTAATTATTTACCTACATTAAATATTGCATTATTAAAAGCAGTTTGTAAACTAAAAAATATACTGCCTTGCCCCCCCCCCCCCCAAGCGGTAACATACTTTATTAGTGGTTTTTGTATTTTTTTAAAGAAATATGGTATGTTCAGAATTTTAATCTTAAACTGTACAAGAAGCAACAAAATACGTTAAAAAATAAAAACAATAAATAACTCAACCAGCGATCACACCGATTCACTGCTGTGATTGCCCTGATCAATGACAGGACACTTCGTTCTCGGACGTTTCGTTACTAGGACATTTCGCTGCCACTCCGGAATTCTTACTAAAATTATATGTACATATTAGGTTCTGAAATATTTTAGTTATTTACATAATTTTGCCATTTTTTTTCTCAAATCAGAGATGTTTCTGATTAAAAATCATTTTAATCAGAGTAAAATATCCTAGTAAATATAGCAAAATGCCCGGAAGTAAAATGTCCGGTAGCGAAATGTCTGAAAACAGCCCAGATCATTGATAATATAGAAATAATTGCAATTACATTACTGATCAATTAATGTCAGGTTGAAAAAGTTAAATTATTGATTGTATAAGACTAAGTCGGTAATTAATAAGAGAATAAGAAAGAAAAAAGTTACAAGTAATAGAAACACAGAATCAAGAAATAAAAATTTCTCAAAACACGAGCAAAATAAAACTCCAACTTTATATAAAATATAAATTTTGAAGAGTCCCCGAAAGCAAGCATATTCATACAATGTAAACTTAATGCCAATTATGGATATTGCACTGTAATAACTTAATATTATAAAGGTTTTTTTAAGCAATTTATGTAATCATCAGATAAAAGCGTGTCTCCGCTGAAGTGTTAGTTGGGTATGTTAATTACTACTTTAAAGAAAATTATTAGAAAGTGTATCACCTTATTTTTATAGATTGTTATAAATAGTTTCTACAATAAAATTTATCGAAGCAGGTATTTACCTATAATTTTTGATATAATGATACTTAACGGTTAAACATGCCTATATTAATAATTCATGAATCATTAATTATTTTTGTACTTATTGGTAATGTAGATCAACAGTAGAGTAAAAGTAAAATTAGAGTAAGAGTTATAAACAAATATTTGAATATGTACATATTATGTATATTCAAAAAATACTCAGAATGTGGAAGGATGTTTTGTGATAGCAGTACTGTGAAAATGCGGCAAATTATAAATTATACATTTAAAAAATACCAAATCAATGCCTAAGCTTAACTATTATGATTATGTAATATACAAAGTTGAAGAAGCTGTGAGGTTTAACCTATTGGTACAGCAACTGGATAATTACTATAATTGAAACAGCTACGGAAAAAAATTCTGGCAAACGTTTATTCTAATTTAAAAGAATATCCCATTACAGGGGATACTTTTATAATTGTAAAATAAGCTTAGAATAATATGTAATCTACGAATAAATTGATTGGGAAGCTATATATTTTATTATTTTATTTGCTTATATAGGTGTAGTCCAGTGTAGTCCAAGGTTGTATTCTAAAACTGGGCGAAATTATTTGTTTAAATGGGATAGGAAATATCTATCTGGGAATAGATATATTTTAGGTTCATCCTTCAAGGATTTCAATATTAAACATATTCGTATTAAAATATAAAAATAGTCCTGTGAAATCTAATGTTATTTTTGTCTAAAAGGTGGTCGTTGCAACTCAAAATGCTTTTTTCTAATTCTGTTGCAAAATGGCTACATTTTGAAAGTCATTCGAGTTTTAAAAAGTCGTTCTTTTTATAACTAGTGATAAAATGGTTACTACAGTAATGTCACTGTTAATAAAACATAGTTTGACAGAAGAATTTTGGACGCGATAAATCTGAATTTTTGCATATATCGTACTTTCCTACCGATAATTCATGAATTCATTAATGAAAATAATATCACAATATAAGTTAACTGAATTTTTAATTATAAATATTTACAACACAATTTACAAATTTCATATTTCCATGATTATTTTCCAGCGCAGATATCGATGGCGAGGGTGATATTCTTCTGGAATTCGCCGGTGGCATCGAAGTGTTAGTAATATTTGTTTCATTACATTGAATACGTACTCCACAAAGTGGAAGGTTTATAAACCTTTGCTTTGTTTGCAAAATAAGCAAGAAGTACCTTTTCCACTACTGTTTTGACGTTTTTTGAATCACACCATGTTTTGAAGCGTTTATATGCAAATTCGTATACTTGCTTAGATTTGTCTGGCAATAAAGTTAAAATTGCAAATTGGCATCATTTTCAATATCAGAATCTTCAGAACCACTCATTTTATTACCATTACCTCGTGCAAAACTATTTACCCGAAATAAAAAATTGCTTGTTGTTTATACATATTGTTGTAGCAACTGATGTTTTAAAACTTCTAGATTAATATAATTTATTTTGTGCAGGTATTTGAACTGTCAACGTAAACTAGATATTATTAGTAGGGTAAATAATTTTACGCGCGATCGATCTGAATTTTTGCATATGCTTTCCAACCGATAATTCACAAGGGGGTGAGTACGAGGCGAGGGGGGGAAAGTTTTTTGCTCAGTTTTTCGATATCTAGCTCCGTTGTCGAGTTATTGCTAATTCAAAAAATTTTGTTTTAAGAAAGCCCATTTTGCACAGAATTAGAAAAAATCTTGTATGCAACACGACGTAAAAGTGTCTTTTTATAACACGGCGGCGCGTTGTCCATCTCGGCTGCGCCTCGATGGACAATTTTCACGCCTAGTTATAAAAAGTATCACTTTTACATCTAGGTTGCATAAATAGCTATTTTTAGTTCTTATATTTTATTATTTTTTAAACGACATTAAAATGAAATTATTTATACACAGGCATATAAAAGTTTAATAATGACCTTGCTACATTAGAATGAAATTACATCACTTTTTAAATGTTTAAATGACGGTCGTCGCATACCGTTCCTTTACCGGTAACTGGAATATTTCAACATTTTAGTTCATTTTGTTAATCATATACGTAACTCGAACTGTGAACAATTCAGGTTTTGCAAAATAATACTTATGCCGGAATTCAAGAAATTAAAACTCGGTGCATTGCATGACAAACTCCAAATTGAGAACAAATTTTTTCACTTTTAGAGCATGGTTTGATTATAATTTTTTAATTATACGAATTACAATGAAAATTACTTTATTCGTGTGGCAGTTCATTATTAACAGTTTATACCTATAGTTTTCCTATTTTAATTTGTATAATAGGTATCAATTCAATAAATCCGATTCTATCTAAGAATTGTGCAACAAATATAATTATAATAGAAAATAATTATTACGAATGAAATTTTTTAAATAGACCTAAATAAGTTACCAAACATTGATCAAGCTGTAAGCATTTCAATTAGAATTTTTTTAATTTTTTTAGTTGTACCCCAATAACATGTTTAGTTAGGGTGAAAAATTATACATTCTTGGATATAATTTCTAGTGATGACATTGGTACCCATTTATTGTGAAGTAGATGTGTACCTACGTACATGCATGTATGCAATATCGATAGGTAGGTATAGTAACTCTATAAAAGTATGCTCTATTAAACAACAAATTGTTTGTATCTATTTAGTGAGCAATCTGCATGTGCTCATAAATATTTATATCAAACCTTTTGATATCGAAAGTTGTGATACTATCTAATAAAAGCCTATGGCAACTAGACCACATTTCTCTTAATATTTTTTATACTTAATTAGAGTATAAAGACTTCAAGACTAAAAAATATTTTTTTTTCTTTAAAAAATAATTTTCAAACTTTTCCAACCAACGACGGCGGGTAATTTTAATTTTCTTGTAAAAAATACCAATTTTAAATATTATGTGTATTATAGATATTTTATAGCATAGCAACAAATTTTCTTATTTTACTCTTTTTATTTAAAAATATTTATTTCTACTACTACTCTAATTATTGTCAAAGTCAAATTTGAATAGCACGAATGTTATTCTCAAGCGCAATCATTATGAGTCGATGACCATCGCCAAAAGTAATCTACATACCCCCCTCACTATTCCCGCTAGGAACTGAAAAAATTACAAAATGCATACCGTCAACAGATAGTTTATTAATTTTTGACATTTTATTGAAATTATTTACATTTTTTGGTAATTTTTTACATTGCAGTTAACACGAGTCGGAGCCGAGTGTCGATTTTATTCCCACACTTGCACAAAAAGAATATTTAAAATAGGAATAATTCATATTGCTATGGTATTATTGGTATGGTATTAATCTAATATCACAAGAGAGTGAGAATAAATTGAAAATAATTTTACATATTTTCAAA
Organism: Cantharis rufa; assembly: GCA_947369205.1. Taxonomy (NCBI): domain Eukaryota; kingdom Metazoa; phylum Arthropoda; class Insecta; order Coleoptera; family Cantharidae; genus Cantharis; species Cantharis rufa. The sequence goes on from OX376303.1 coordinate 38,831,848, forward strand.
AACTTGTTGCAAGGCAACTAGACACGAGAGTCCGAAGGGATCGATTGACTATTGCCAAATGGTAACAAGTTGGAGAAAATATATCAACTTATTTTCTAATTTATCAAACTCTCGTGTGGTATTCGATTGATTATTATTTTACACTTGTCAAGTAATCTTTTTCAATGCAAAATTATTATTTTAACTAATTCAACCGTCAAATAAAAAAAAGTGAAGACAGACGTCAAATTAAAAAAATACGCTTGCTATTAAAAAAACACATACTTTGATTATTCTCGCGAAAATAATATACTAAGTAGATTATTTCTACTACTACAATGTTTTGATTAGCAACTATGACTGAAATTGAAAGTTTCTATTGGCTTTCAGAAAAAAAAAATCAACAAAACATTTATTTTCAAAAATCTGATTAGTTGCTCATTCAAGATATTATTGTTCTTTACAAGAGATTATTGCTGATCATCATGTATGTTGTACCATGTTAAATGGCACATTGATTGGTTTAAATTTAAATATTAATATTTTTAGTTTGTTTCATTGTTTAACTTTTGTTTTACGTTCAAGTGCAATCATCTCGGAAAATGTATCTGCCTTTTATTTTAGTTGATTTTAAAAAGGCTATGTTGTCTACTTTTATTGCTTCAAAATCATAAGCTAATTATGGAATTAATATCAAAATTTATTTACCAAAAAGAAAAATAGATTTTATTTTAGAAAAAATAAATTTTATTTATAAAACCACATCGTGACTTTCGTGACTATTAAATAAGCTTAAACTAGAATTCCAGTATTAAAAATAAAATTTTAATTTTTTAACTATTATGTGGAGCATGTTCTATTACGGCATCATTAAACTAACTTTCTATAGAAATTTACATAGGCAGGTACAAGTAGCACTTGATAGTTTTAAAAATATTTTACTTAAAAGGCAATAATTAGTTTTCATATCAAAATTGTGTAAGTATAAAGTTGTATATTGCATTTATAAGGTATGTATATATTATTATATTACAAATAAAATCCAAAAATATGCAAAATTGATGGTTTACAAAAATCACTTTATACGCTAAAAATCACAATATCCACTAGCCATTGCGCAATTTGAGATATCTGTCGGTTAAGTATAAGGATAGCCAATCAAATTAATCAAGTGAATAATCAGACAACCGCAATTCAAATTAAAAATAGCAAAGCAAAAATTTGATAGGTTATACTTATCCGATAGATATTTCAAGGTAAAAAAATTGGGCATTAGAACGGTTCAAAGGATTTACTTCAAATTTTGAAATTATATGTGTAACATAGCAACTGAGAACACCCTTGTTTATGAGTTTTTATGAAAGAAGTATCCTATTTAAATTATAGATCATTCAACTGAAGCATTTAAAGCTATTTTAATTATTATAGCAAGATATGTACAGTCGATTTAGATAATATGTTAAAATTTGAATAATCAATTTGAATTTCATTCAAAATTTGAATATCAAGTTTTATTTTATATTATTTGCGTATTTATTTAATTACATTTTTTTCATTAAAAAGTTCAAAATCGTAAATTTGTTAATGGTTATTATAATTAATTTGAAATACCTAAGTAATAATTTTGTAATTATTATAAGGTGCAGCATTCCTTGTTTAAACAATTTTTTAAATTTTTATAATATCAGGTATAATATTTATTTTAAAAAATATTAAGATATACGCAAAAAACCAAGATGCTCGGTGGAGCACACTTTTAAAGTAAAAGAAAAGTAATTTACTATAAAGGTCTGTCCCACGATCAATATTTAATATCAATATTTTTATAGTAATTTTGATAAAAACCGTTTTGATCGTGGGACAGGTCCTTTTGATAAAAATTTACAACCTCTCAAAAATGTCTAATGTGTAAAATTTTGAAATATGCAGTAAATACCCTTATTTACAATAAAAATAGCAAAATCACAACCGCGTTAATAAACAAATAAAAATTATTTTGATAAACTGTCACTAGTTTTATCAAAATATTTATCAAATATGACCGTGTGACTCGAAATTTTAATTAAAATATATTTAGTGATATATTTTAAAATAATATTATAAAACTATTGACCGTGGGAACAAGCAGTTTCGAGATTTTGTCGTGTTCAAGGCTCCACTAAAAAAGAAAAACAAAATTTAATCCTAACCCTATAATTCTCACAATGCATTCTTTATAATAATAATCAATGTTGTATCTTTAATGTTATGGCCTGATCATACAATCAATTTTTATTATTATTAATTATTTTACAGACAATTCACATTATTTTGCACCAGTTTATAGTTTTATAATTTTATTTGTAGTGACATCATTAGTTTTAATTTTCACCGCCGCGCGCCGGTTAGTTTCCAATCTCTTAAAACAAAAAATTGCGTTTAGAAATATTGTCCATTTCGATACGCGATTGGGTTTCGAAATAACTTTGTTTTAAACGCAAAATAAAAAAATATTTTTGACAGGTCGTCGAATTTTTTTATCAAAATCGCTTTTGTTTTTTTTTTTGGTTTTTATCATAATTATTTTAAAAATATTGAACGTGTGACCAGGCTATTATACAAGAAATTCTAACTAATTTTCAGAAATGATCAACTAAGCTGAATTGAATTATACAAGCAATGTATTTGCATTTAATTTCAAACTTTCTACCAAAGACTACCAAAGTAATATACATTCTATTTATTTAAAAAAATGGTTTTGCAAAAACCACACTCATAATATTTCATTGAACTTGATTGTAGCTACAGTGACCGGATTTGTTCAGGTGTCATTTAATATTCTACTTTGAATAAAAAATGTTATAGAGAGCATACTCAACTCGTTTTTATCCACAACTTCCAATTACATCAATTTATACTCAAAGGTCCTCAACTTTGAAAATTAAGTTATATCAACGACCTGAAAAAGTAACCCGACGTGGGCTGCTCCATACTTAAATAAGTCAACTGACTTAGCTTGAAAGTAAGTCGGGTGATAAAGATACCGATTTAGTGTAAACACTTTGACATTGCAGATTTGTGTTTAAAACAAAGAGCCAAATACACAAATAGACAAACATGCTTTCTATTTTATATATTATACCTACTAATTATATAGATCCCATTTATGGAAAGCATAAGAAAACTGATATTGTTACATTGCAACAATGTAACATTCCAACCTTTTGGAAAAGCATAACATTGTTAAACTAGTATTTTATCATAATTTTCTCATACTTGGACTTAATTTACTTTATTGATAGTTTTTTTGCCTATAATTTTTAAAGCAAGAATTTTAACATCGGCATAGTTTATAGACCAGGAATAAAAATTAAGAAAAGAACGAAAAATGTATAAAAATAAGTAGTTAACTTAACGATAATTATTATCTAGTTTATAATAGTGTATACATACATAATAATTATTAAGTAGTATATACTCGTAAATAATTTTTACAATATCACTGCTACACAAACAGAAATAACTATACCATTCATCTTATTTCTTCTTGGAAATAATTGCAACTATCATATGGGTTGCTTATTTGGTGTAGCATCTGTTATAAATTATATATACTATATATAGGTACATATTTCTAAACTAAAAGAAATGTAAGAACTGTAGTTTTTTCAATATTTTGCAAATGTTATTTTTGCAAATTAAATCTATGCTTGCATTTTTTGACGAACTATAATATACGTAACTTAACGTGTTACTTTTAAGGAATTTCGAGTATTAAAATTGCTATTAATTTAACGTCATTATTTTAAATTAATCGAAAGTGTTTTCCAAAGGCGATTTAATTTTCCATGAAAATCACCTTAACCTCCATTATTATAGTATGTATCTTCGAGAACTAAAATATAAATGCATTGGTTATAGTTACATACATACCTACTTACATTAGTTTGAATGTGAAGGTAATCTAGTGTATTCGCAAAATATCTTATTTCATTAATATTACATATTATAAAATTATAAACGTTCACATTTTTTAGAAATTAATGTAACCTTCGTGTAAATACGTAATTAATTTTATTAATGAATAGAAAATATGTGCTATGTACGTAATGTAAAGTATGTACAAATTTTCAATAATTTTTTTTTAGCATAGCTAATATTCTATTTTATTTCATTCTAATGGTAGAATATTATCAGTACCTCTTTACTCAGTTTTAATAATTAAAATTGTAGATCATGATAAAAAATACTATTTAACGAACTAAATAATTCTTTTCGTGATCTTTTAAAAATTTAAAATTACATAATGATTTTGTTCTATCACGCCAATTATCACTCTGTATTATTACAGTATTGCTATATTACACAGAAATCTGATTTTCAACTAATTTTAAATTTAAATATTACAAAAATTCTCTAGTAATAAAAACATTAAATATAACGTTGGTACAAATAGCAGCTTAAATAGAAAGTTTAATAAATAATTGAATGTCAATTAATATTGATCTTCTTGAATATGCTAGCATCGTAAATGAAAATTATACCTTTAATGAAATTAAATTTTAAAAAACTAAGAAACGAATACATATTCTAGTTCATAAGCTATATTATGCTGAATTCTAAAAATATAAAAATTTATTGCTACAGCTAGCATTGAATTTAGAAGGGAAGATTTTTAAATGCCAATTTGGAATAAATGAAAATCGATGTTGGGAAACGTCGATTTCCACTTATTAAATGTTGCTTAACGAAATTGGTATTTCTTTTTATTATAACCTTACCACTGTGTGTACTCTTTTTTATATAAATCTGCAGTTGGAAATTTTAAAGAATAATATTATTATACCTATTACCAGTTCTACTCATACTCCATTTTTCTGCGATTATTTAAAAAATTCCACCTTTTCAATATTTCTTTGATTATTTGAGTATATAGCTTTTTCTGCACTAGTGCGGAAAAGTAGTTTTTTCATGCACCCACCAAATTTTACTTTTCCACACATGTGCATTCAAACACAAACCCCTGAAATGCTTATAAAAAATATTCTCGGTGTCTACTTATTACAGCTAGGACGACTAAATACCCTATAGTATACTATTATTGTAATCCCAGTGTTTCTAAATCTGACATGATATGACGTTATCTCTCCACGTTGTTCTTGGTCGTCCCACCAATTTTTTACCACCTGGAGCCAATTTAATTAGTCTATTATTGGGTTCCAACGCTACCATTGAGTCTTTTTTCCTATACTATATCCTGATCGGTTTATAGTTCTTTTAGTTCTCTATTATTAGAATTATATAATTTAGAAATGTTAATTTTCATAATACAGTATACTTCCACTATTAAAGTATTTCTCGCCAATTTAGATGACAAAATACAAACACAAAATTTTATTCAGTTACTTACTACGTTTCCAAATCTATATTTATATTTAATTTTATTGCGTAGACAATCACTCAAACCCTTAGGCTAAAACAAAATGTAAATCTAAATAATAAAAGTCGTATTTTTTTTATACTTAAGAGGTGATAAAAACATATCTTGCCTGTGGCGTGAAAAAGGCTAGCAAAGGTCTACTTCGGCTAAAGTAAAAAATAAGAAATTCCCGTACTTGTGCTATAAAGCTGCGTACACATCAAGCAACGATTGAAGCGAAAATCGAAAATCTTCGGGTATGTACTCAGCTTAAAAAATGATATTTAAAATATTCCACTACGCTGAATTTTATTATGACCTACAAGGTTTCAGCTTTTATTATTGTAATATAAAATGTGAATGGTAATAAAAATCTAAAGTAAATTCTATAGAAAATAACAATTAATTACCGAAAAGAAAAAATACCACTAATATCAAGGTGTAGTCGCTAACTATAAAATTATAAAGAAGGTATTACAACAATTTAAGTAATATTTATGTCATCAAAAGGAAAACGTTAAAGAAAGTTGTTCAATTATTTAAAAGTAATTTTTTAAAGGTCATTATTTTGTGCTTCTCGATTATCTTACAATACTCATTGCCAGTTAATTAAAATATTTAACATTATAGAAGTATTTATCAATCAAAAATTGAAGTTTTTTTGAAATTGAAGACTGGTAGTTTTTAATAAATATTTAAAAACAAATATAAATAAAAAATATTATATGGTTACGATATAGTATTTTATTCGCGATAAATGATAATAATTTAATGCAATAATTTATTATACAATAAAAAGTATTCAGTGCATTTCATGGTGATTCTAAAATACTGATGTGTAATTCCTATCATTTAATTAAAAATAATAAAATGTCTGAATATTATTGGAGTGAAAATTTGCAGAAGTATGGAGTATAAATAATTTGAAAAATATGGAGAGAAATTACGAAAAAATTTAAAAGTCCCACAGAACTATTTATAAAGAATATATGTACAAAAAAAGCAGACTAATCTACCTCAGAGAAGAATTAAAAGAATTTTTAATTAAATATCTAAAACCTTATTAATCTTGGGAAGCCAATAAATTAAAAGTAAATTCTAATCATATAACTAAGTAGGTAGGTAATATAAATTCTCGAAATTAATATATTGTGTATTTAAAATATTTTCTTAGTAGGCACATTATTATTTTAATGATAATCTCGAGTACTATGTTTTCAAAAAGGTACCAAGTACCACAATATAATTATGCACATACACACATACTTGAACTAGTTTAAAAATTTTAACCTGTTTAATATCATACTTAAGCTTAATTTTTTTCGCAACATAGAAAGCCAGTTACGCAAAATTTTACCATAAAAATTATTCAATATCTACAGAGTGGATATTATATGTATTCAAGTTAAAACATTAAGACAAATCTTCTTTTATTCAAACAATAATTATGTAATTACATGTACAAGAAATTTTAAAAAATTTAAGGTAACAGAAAAATAAAATAATTTATCATTAACTGATTGAGTAATCAAGTCTGTATGTTGTCAAAAACTTCTCAATTTTTGTTCTCAAAAAACTTCTCAAAAAAATTTAGGTTACGATAAACGTGCAGACTTGAAATCAGATCGAATAAAATCGAATTTGATTGAGAAAAAAACCTACACAATAATAATCTTGAGAGATTTTAAAATTCAAAGTACCACTACTTATAAATATTAACATAATTCTCATTTAATTATGTACCTGGTACTTATTTACAATATGTATTGCTAGACGACTAATTTACATGCTTGTATAATAAATGAAGACGATGCGATGCATTTGTTTGTACATCACCATTAACACTGCAACTTTCTATAAAAATTATTAATTATATAATTTATTTAGTTTTTTATATTGATTCACGCGCATTAATAATACATGCACTTGTAAAAAGTAAAAATCTAACGTCGGACAAGTGTAATTTATTCTAAACAGATTTGATAAACGAACAAAAAATGATCGGAAGAAAGTTTCAAACTGATTTCAATTAGCATTATCATATAATTAACTAATAAAAAATAAGTTATAGGTATGGCAGCTCCCAAACTACTATAGCGAACGAAAAATCTATAAATTAAGAAGTAGTCGTAGGTTGAAATCTCTCATGCATATTTTCCTTGATGTAATAATTTATAAACTTTAAAAAACTAAAATTTCAGACTAAAATACTAACTTTTAAGAAAGAAAATTCAATACAATGGGTACTGCCTACCTACAATAATACATTGTGCATCCTGCATAAACTGTGTAAGTATTTTGCATATATTTACAGTCATGCTTCAACGAAATTTAAATTTTCAAACAAGAATAAAATTGACCCGCAGCAGTGGGTTGGTGTGATCGCTGGTTGAGTAACAGAGCGGAAATTCTCGTTTCAAATTGCAAAAACTTGGTAAAGAATTTCCAAGCTATGCCCTCTAGTAAATAAAATACAAATAAAAAACAAGCTCACGCTTTCGCAATTTTTAAATCCCTTTAATTCTCGAGTTTTTTCCATGGCTATCATGTTTTTGTCCAAAAACAATTTTATCCGATAAAAAGTGAACCTCTTGTGGATTAACCCACGATTATTCGATAAAATAACAAATGTATATTATTATTTACGAGTTTTCAACAATATTTTTACTATCATCAAATGATCAAATAAATTTAAATATGCCGTTTGCCATTTTAGTGAGTTTTTCTAACTTTCTTGATGAATAACAGCAATATTATCGTTATTTTGGACTAATAATAAATATCAAAATATATTCTGAAATTTTCGACTAATTTTAAATTTCCGACTTAATTTTAAATTTAAACTTAAATTTACACAGAAATATTTTTTTCAATCAATAAACCTATTTCTGAAATTTTTTAATGTTATCACTTATGAACATATTCATAGTTATGAATCTTTTAATTGTTCTATGAAATTTTTTTAATAAATACAATGCATTTTTGTGCATTGGTTAAAGTTTTATTGATTTTATAAACATTTTAATTTTTCACATTTTAATATTTTTTTCAAATTTTCAAATTTCAAAGATTCAAAGAATTACGATTTTAACATTTTTTGATAATTAAACAAAATTGGATAGATTTAAATAAATTACATATAGTAATGTATCTTTAAGCCTTGCACACTGGATTTAAATAGCCCATTCAAACTATGTCGACATGATAAACTGATAGGTGGAACTGCTCAAACATTACTTCGCATATTAAAATTAAATACGTATTTAGAGAAAATATTTGTCAGAAAATTATCAAACAGATTACAGCCTTCGCTTACGCAAAGCATACAGCGTATGCAAGAAAAACAGTCAAAGCGGTAGATTTGCCCGCTGTAGATAGGTGGTATACTCTATCAAAAACGAAAAACAATACATGTTTTTAGCATTGACAACGTCATATTAGTTACTGAAAAGTAACTGTACAATCAAAATTCGCATAATATGTGATAAATTGGTATTTACTTTTAATCCGAATAAGCGTACGACAGGTTTAGATCGATTGTACTTGATTCTAAACAATAATTTTTTTTTGTTGAAAAACTCAAGTTACCAAGAAAAAACGTGAGGTTATATTATATTGCTATTGATAATTGGGTCAAATAACGACACACGTAACTGTCACGAATGCGTTGCTATGCAACAAACAGGATGGTATTTTCTTTTCAAAAGGTGGAGCTTTTTTCAGCGTAAGTGATACTGGACTAAAATTAATTGTACGCAGTTATCAACTGAACATCACGCGAAGTTTGATGCAGATATTAGGATTACTCTCGGACAATCTTGTGTAATTTTGGCATTTACATGATCAAACTCATACGTTACACACCATAATTGAAGAGTGGAAATTAGAAAGGGCCTAAGTAGAAAAAACAAAGTTTTGAGATAATCGAGAAAAACTGAATAAAAGTCAAACAATGTTATTGATCAAACTTTTATATTAGATGCTTTTAATACAAAAATAATATAACTTTGAGGCTTAAAACCTTTCATAGAACATAAATCATGGTACTTAGAACCTATCTATGTCAAAATCTTAAAATTTTCGAAAATGTCACTTAGGCCCTTTCTAATTTCCACTCTTCAATTGCATTTCTCTAGGGCTAACAAACTAAAAATAAATTTGTTATAAAAGATTTTTTCTATTTTGCGTCTAAAACAAAGTTATTTCGAGACCCAGTCGCCGTATCGAAATGGACAATATTTCGAAACGCAATTTTTTGTTTTAAGAGGTTGGTAACTAAACGTCAGTAAAAATTAAAACTAATAATGTCACTATAAATAATAATATTATAAACTTATAAATTAATGCAAAATAATATTAATTGTCTATAAAATAATTAATAATAATAATGAAAATTGTAAACTGCAAGTATAATTCCATTTATTTAAAATTGTATGCTATCTCCTAACCTGTAAATTTTTTGTTACCAACTATCACAAAAATACAAAAAAAATATTCAATATTACCATTGGTTAATAAAATTCACATTTTTAATATTTTTAGGGCGTATAAAGCGCGCAATAGAAAAAATAGTATAAGAAACTCGTTTTATAAGACGTTTTATCGCACTTATCCTTTAGAAAACTCCCCGCTACGCGGCTCGTTTTCTAAACGGATTGCGTACGTTAAAAACGACACTTATAAAACTAGTTTCTTAATACACTATTATTACATTTTTGTTGATGTTTTAATTAAACTACATATATTAATATACAGGGTGACCTGTATGATGTCTGTATGAGAGTGATGTCGAAAGTGGTATCGTTGGAAAGCTCTTTAAAAAATAAGCAAGTTTTGTAGGAAAAAATTTTTTATTACTCCCACCCCTTTTAAGTTATATTCGACTTAAGTTATTAAATTTCAATTTCTTATAACGAACTTAACTTTAAAAGTCAGCACTTGAAATCCAGCTACCGCTTTAGAGCAATGTTACAAGTGTTCAAAATGTCTTCCATTTACTTCTAAACACTGTTGAGCTCTTCTGGTTATACTATCAGTGGCTCTAAGTACTTCTTCAGTGTTTAATGATCGACAGGCATTGCAAATTCTGAGCTTCATATCATCTCTCGTTGTCGGTTTTTCTGTATAAACAATATCTTCGATCCGACCCAAAAAAAAAAATATTTCAAGTGCTGACTTTTAAAGTTAAGTTCGTTATAAGAATTTGAAATTTAATAACTTAAGTCGAATATAACTTAAAAGAGGTGGGAGTAATAAAAAAACTTTTCCTACAAAACTTGCATATTTTTTAAAGAGCTTTCCAACGATACCACTTTCGACATATAGTGCGATTTAAAATTCTGGATTTCTGGACTTTCTGGAGCAAACTACTCTGGATGCCGACTTTTCCCGGAAATAATAATATCACCATTAGATTCGTCATTAGGGCTTTTGTAATAATTCTTTTTAGCCCAACTCTCTACGACTTACCGTTTTTGAAAAAAAGTACTGATACGGGTGATCTGGGTCACCCTGTATATTGATAAGCATACCAATAATTGAATAATACATTAATCGATAATATTCTTTAAACAATAAGATAAATGTTTTTATTTATTTAATACAGACGAGGTTACAATAAATGTGTTACCGAAATTTTATAAATTCATGTTGACCTTTTGATTATTCTATTAATAGAGTTGGTTTTGATTAATACAATTAATTAAAAGAGAGCTATTTCATTTTTTTCAAAAATGTAATAAAATTACAAAATGTAAAATTACAGTAAAATTTCAATTTAAGAATTGAAGGAAATAATTTTCAACTCATCTTCAGAGGTTTACTATGAGTGTGATTCAAGTCTTGGGATGAATAGCTTGTATTTTAACTATAACTTATCATCATCACTATGAATAATGAGCATAGTGAAAACAAAGTATGTTTTCAAAAATCTTTTTTACGGTATTCGTGATTAAAATTGCACTTAATATTTTGTTCATAATACTAGTAACAATAATAAGAAATAATAAAAATGTAAGTGGTGCTACGTAGTACAAAAAAAAATATTTAATAGTATATTGTTTGGCAAGGGGTGAAACAAAGCGATTTCAGACGAGGGTGAAATTTGCCTGCCCGAGTGAAACGAGGGCTGGCATCACCTTCGTCTGAAATCGCGTTTCACTCCGCGCCACACATACTATTTTTCATATTACCTGCATTGAAACAGAAAATTTTTTTGCATTGAAACTTGTAAAATAAATATTTTAAATTCGAAAATTTTTTGAATCAGCAATAACTCGACAACGGCGCTAGATATCAAAAAACTGAGAAAAAAATTCCCCCCCCTCGTCTCATACTCACCCCCCCAGTGAATTATCGGTAGGAAACCATATGCAAAAATTTAGATCGATCGCGCCCAAAAAAAAAATTACTTATAAACAACAATATCGAATTAATCTGACAGCTGTCATACTAATTAAATTTTATTTGAAGTAATGAAAAATTATTTTAATTCTGACAGCGTTGAAATGAAATCGGAAACAGAGTTGGCGGTAAGAAACTTGAGTGTTTCTGCCCTCGGGCAGAAACATTTTAATGTTTGACCAATATTCGCAGTGGTCTGAAATTGTCGTGTTTCGACTGTCTTGACAGCTATTGAAACACACTGTTTCAATGCAGGTAATATGAAAAAATATTTAATTTAAAATCTAAAAACATCTCTGTCGTATTGACCGTAGACATCGATGTTATCGATATTGCCTATTTTTTCTAAAATTTAAATTTTAATTACAAACACATATTAAATAAATAAATAAACTAAAAATAAATTCACATCTGTTTCCAGATGTTAAATATTTTGGAATTACTTTTAGGTCGTACTGCGGGAATAATATTAAAGACCTTTTTTTAACTCCTTATGTCTTCTTCAACTCTTCAGTCAAAAGCTTTTTATCAACTGCTTGTAAAAAGACTAACTAAAACTGGCCAAGACGTTTAGTTTGCAAACTATTTTGCTTTTGAGTTAGAATCTCATCTGCTTTAGAAAATAATTAAGTTAATTAAACGTATTAAGCAAACATTTGATGTATCAATACGTCTGACATCGATTTTTCGAAATTATCGATGAACACAGCCCAGCACTAGTTATAAATATAGAAGAAGCTGCTATAATTTCAATTATAAGATAAATACATTATATATTACTCCTATTATATTTTCTAACCGTATTGTCTTACGTATTGAAGTGTATCATTATCGACATTCAATACTGATATTATAAACTAGGTACTATTTACATATTTACATAGGTACTATTATTAAAGGCTTATACGTAATATAGTATATGCATTAATGTTGTATGCATTATGTATGTATCTAATATACATTAAAATATTCCTGCGAATATAATATGGTGGTTTGTAAATACGGAAGTATTTTTGATCTGATATTAAATTACTATTCATTTAAAGTCAACAATTAAAGATATTATGATCATTGTAAACATATACATACATTATGTGATACTTCGTGTCAAGTGTTGACTGAACTACAAAAAGTGAGCAACTTTTCGATAGTAAATAATACATGTAATTAACAATCCGAGAGTCTTCAGAGTCAGTGCCACATAAAAAACGTACGTAAATTTTTAAACAATATTGTTTTAATTTGTCAAAGAAATACAAAAACTTCTGACGTATCACTGAAGTTACGATTTATAATAATTATAACATTAAAATATCTAATATTTTAGGAAAATGTGAAAACATGTATTTACTTAAATATTGATACCAATTTTTAAAAAATTGGAATAACACGTTTGCAAATTGCGAAATTAAATTTTACTCTTAACCATTTACAAAATAATGGGTATTAAAAACTTAATAAAATGAACAAGATATATGCGAAACTTGGAGACTCGACGTCGGCTGATATTAATTTACTCGTTTAAAAGATATAATTTTTTTATTACAAGTCTGGAGTAAGTTATTATATATTATATTACTATGTGTCGATGGCGGGATCCTACGATGCCGGTTTAACGGGAATTTACTATAGTAGAGTACTATCTTGAAATTATTTATAAGGGAGCGTATACAAACCACGTAGGTTGTTCAAAGAACGGGAGGGATGACATACAAAGATATGCAGGGCTACGTGAAGGATGGGAGAAACTAGAGTCAAGGTACATGTAATTTTCGTAATTTATTTTATTTGGCATAATGAAAACAATTTGCAAAATAAGTGACAAAATGGATATTTATTTCCATGCTTTGATTACTTTTATATTTTGCACACAGGACTTTTCCCGCCAGGAAAATTTACTATCATTTTATACCAAATAATTTTTAAATAGTTTTGTTCAAAGAAAGCACCAAATGTCTTCTGGACTTGTTAGGAAAAAACTACGTTCCATCTAAGGGGTGTGGACGTGGGAGGGGGTCTTGGTAAAAGCTACTTGAAAAGAGGGATAGATACTAAAGAGTTCAAAAAGAGAACCATATAGTTTATGAACAGTCCATAAAGAACCAAAGTTTTCAATTAAGGGTTTCGTTTACGAAATAAAAAAAGTATATATGTAAATAAAAATTCTATCTTATGATTAAATGTTTGCTAACTTCAAACCGAGATAACTGTACTTAAAGATTTAATTTCTCATAAGTTACTTAACAATTTGCGATTTTTAAACATAAGAAAATACATTTTATACAAAAATTATTTCAAATTATATATTAAAATACTTTTCATTTGCAACGCTTTCTAATAATATTGTTATCTCTTATTTTAATAATAGCACCCTTCTCTTCATTTTAACTTTGCACTACCTTACTAATTTTATGCAAATTTCTTCTCCTTACACAGACAGCTACAGAAGTAATTTTTAAGCGTTTTATTGCAATTCGAGCACTCTAGTGACCGTCTGTCTGGGAGTTACAATTTATTTTATAAAACTTCTAAAACGACTATTTAATTGATGGAAATACTGATCTTATATCTAGCATGGTATTACATAGATTCAAAATGTTCTGTTGAGAGTAATTGTAAATAAGATATTAGAAATAAGATATATTAATTAAGAAAATCAGTCCTAGAACTATAATGTGCCGCGATGTTTACTTGACTTACGTTTGGGCTCTGTAAATTTTTATTATAACGCCGAGTTACCAGACATTTAATTATTTTACTAGGAGGATAAGGCAAAATTTTTTTGCCAAAATAACATATTAAAAAATTATAATATTATACTACGTCATAACGTTTTTAAAAATTTGGAAATATTGAGGTACATGAGATATTAGAACAGTTTATAGAAATTTAATGAAAAAAGTCAAACGGTATGCTACAACTGCAATCACAATTTTCCGGCATCCAGTTGTCACGTATGATGTCAATCATTTTATGAAGTTTTTCTCTAAAAGATTTATTATTTATAATAACTCAATAGAATAAAATAAAAACAACTTGTTGAGTGGTAGGATACAGTGTACAATAAGATGTATACTAAGAAAATTTTCTGTAAACTGTTTGTATTTTAATTATTTTTGCAGAAAATTAATTGATTTTGATGTTAATTGATAAAATATTTTATATATTTCTTGTTTTTGCTTTATATTGCCCAATTCGACCAAACTGCAAATTTTATAAATATGAATTTTTAAAACTAGCTTTATAAAATGTTAGCTTCAAAATAATACAATCATATTCGGTAACAAGGAAAATTCAGAAAGTGTCCAACTTATTTTTTGCCTAATAGAGAGATATTAAATTCAATTTCTGTAACTGATCTTGTTGTATGCAATTTTAATGAAAAATTTGTATGTCCGCCAAGTGTATGAAGTATTTTATCAATTAACATTGAAATCAATTAATTTTCTGTAGAAATAATTAAAATACAAACGATTTATAGAAATTTTCCTTGGTGTTTCTTTACTCGTTGTATATTATATAAACATAGAATATTATCATAATTATGCACTAAGTACATATGCACTTATATAATATACATAATTTAATAATATAGCTTTTACACTAAAAATTTCATTATAAATATTAAAAAATTAAAAGTGAACTTTTGAGATTTTTATTTTTATTTCTCCAGCTATTATTATTTTGTCATTCGTTTTAAAATATCAATAGAATATATTATAAATATCCAATTTTATGGAAATCCGAAAAGTTTTTGAATTTTCACGTTTTTTTGGCCATACAAAGTTTAAGTATTTTACATAAATATGAGTACATCATTATGTTATGAATATATTATAGAAGGTTCAATATTTTGAAAAATTTAAATTCTGATAAATTATAAGTTAAATTAAAGAAAAAAGCAGAATTATGATAACTTCCAAAACCGAGTTACGAAATTTTTAGCCATTTCAACGTTTGGCATTTAACGAAACTTATATTTTTAATGCAAATTATTTATGATAATTAATTGTAATTGGGTATTAGACAAATTAATCACTACTTACCAGTAGAATCTCTACTATTACGCACTGCTTGACCTAATACTGAAGAAAACAATACACTGTTAAAAACAAATAACAACACACAAAAATTTGAAATATGAAAATACATCTTCAATTTTTGTGACAATTAAGTCAAACGAACGCAACGGTAAGATATCTAGCGCAACACTGGCTCTTGGCGCAGATTCGCTCTCACAGAAAGTTGTGACAAGAAAGTGGTTTTAAAATTCCTTTCTAGCTTTCAATGTTTCAATATAGTGTTGACTTGTTACAGTTATTAATGAAATAATAATGTGAATTAATATTTATATCAAAATTAACAAATATTAATAAAAACGGATATTATGTACTTATTTAATTAGGAAAACCAATAATTATGTACATATACCATATGGTCGTTATATGCATCCTCGCGCAATAGAATAGCAATGAACTATATCGCATTTAAAATTTCCAAGTTGCTCTATATACCACAATTGAGTGGTTAAATAATTAAGAGGACTATAGGGAATTAACTGTTAAAATATACTCTCGAGACTTTCCAGAGATCGAGCTATTATGTATGTCGCATGAGTACTGCAGTATTCCATATGTTATATCCTCATATTCTAGGCGTTATAGTATGTTATGTATGTATGTAGATGTTATTTACCTCCAGATAACCATTTTTTTTCCTTAAAACTCCAATATTCTGTAAAATAATATCTGCAACCTTATTTCAGTAGTTTTCAGTAAAATACTTTCCAAATATCTACGAAATTTCTTTAAATATTTAATAATAATTTAATATAAACAAATTAAGAAAATTATGAACTATAAATGCCATTTCAAATTTAAACTATCCACATAATATCGTTGACTTTTAAAAACTTGTAATTTAAATCAAAACTGAATAATATTCTCAATAATCAACGGATGGCTATTGTAGTTTTTCATTAATTTGTCTAAGCCACCCCTGTATTTATTGTTACATTTTTAATAAACGCAATTGTTTTTAAATCAGAAAAATGGTGCTTTGATATCTACTATAGGTAATTTGAAAAAAAATTTTATACTCTGAAAACTAAAATATTGTGTTTTATTTTCTCGAAAAATATATTTATTTCATCGTAAATTCCAATTAAAATAGAACTATGTAAATCAATTTCAAGAACAACATTGAGCCATTTCTTACTATTGGACAATTTATAATAAGATTTGACATAAGTATGCTAACATCCAGTAGCTGCTTTATCTGTGCTAGAATTGAATTATTGCTAAACTAGTTTATCTCTAGTAATTAATTTTATAAAAGGAATTTAAACGAATCAATTGACTAAATAATAAATTTTAATACATTGCATTCTAAGTTGTACCTAATATCTTATGATAATACCTATCTTGCAAATATTATTAAATTAATATTTCGTTAATTCTTATTATTTGTTTGTATCAGATCGATGATTCCGATACAAACAATACCGAAAGAGAGCAAGTGTGAATTAACGCATGTTTTCAAGAATAGGCAGGTTAAGCCCGACCTACCCTAATTTGCGTACAAAAATAATATCTTTTTGTGTAAAATTTTAACCCTTTGGGGTCTAATTTTAACCCTTATGGAGTGACACAAATTTTTGCCTTGAATCTGCCATTCCTAGTACCCTATACATAATTTACTTCTACAGGCAGGTTTTCAATCTTCTTAAGTTCTTATAAGCGATTTTATTTACAATTAATTTATTTTTTTATAAATTTTATAAATTTATTATAATTTATTTAATGCATAATTAGTTTATTATCATTTATTATTTGTTACAAAATTTTATACATTACAGCTCATTAGTAATTATAAGTTCATGAATATAGTTAGAATTTTTAAAATACGATAAGAATTGAAATGTTTAAAATGGAAGTGAATAATAATAAATTTGGTACCAAGCACGAATCCAAGGTACTAACGATAATAGGCGTAATTACATCCCTTACTATAGAAACTTTTTTTATTTTCTGAACAAAATTTTTTAATTTTAGTCTGGCTTATAATATTACATTTTTTTAGACATGTTTTATAATACAACCCCTAAATCTAGATTATAGATTTAGAAAACCCTAAAATTTTTAGAAAATAAACTCAAAAAGAATTTCAAGTAGATTTTGTGGTATATTAGTATGTATTTGTATTTTTTGTATATGTATTTGTATTTGTATTATTTTGGTAAGTCATTTCTTCATTTTTTTAAATTTTAGTCATTATTTGTTAAATTTGGTTTAAATATATTCTTGGTTTTTATATTTTTCAATTAATTTAGAGTTAGGTACGACTGACGATCGGCCACAACCGTGAAATAAGGCCTTATATCGTATTACTCATTATTTTTTTAATGTTTAATCCTTTTACGGAAATATTTCATTTTTAAATATTTTTAATCCTGTCAAGTGATAATTAATGTCTTTTTGGTTTTTATAGTAACGATTTTTCTACGTATTGTATTTCTTTACTTTACTGTTAAAATTTATTATTTTAACGTTTTGTTTAGTTCTGTTAAATCTTACCTAAAATTTTTAGTATTATAGTAAATGCGAGAATTATTATTTGTGCCAATAAAACTTCCAGAGCCCTGCAAAATTGTGCAGAGGGTTCTGGAAGGAAATAAAAGACTTCCAGCACTTTAACTTAAATTTTAAGGTTCCTGTTCTAATTTTAAGTTTTACCACTTTTATATTTTATTGCAATTTTAAATTAAACCTTTGTACATCGAAATTTTAATCGGTGGCGACAAAAAAAAATCTCTTAAACCAAATGTACCATCATCCAGGTACAGAAGAACAAATATTTACCACCATCTGAGAGAGAATAGGTGAAAGAAGAAACAATTGAAAAAAAAGTAGTGACAAGCAAAATTATTAAAGTTCTTCAAATCGAAGAAAGGAGAATTTTTCAATTCCGAAAAATACCACGACAAGAAATTAAACCAATCAATCAAGATAATTCCATGAAGAAACGAGAAAAATCTGAATCGAAGGATTCTAAAGATCAGCAGTGGGAAAATTTAAGAACCTTGATTCTTAAATAAATTTAAATTAAACAGGAAGACATAATTATTTTCGGGAACGAGGGTTACAAAAATAACAAGATGCATTCAGGAGTTAAAAATCGAGATCCAAAACAAACAGTCGTGTTTTTCTTTGAGACAATTAAAATGCAATTCGAGTATAAGTTTCGGTCGTGAAGATTTATAGAAGAAGTAAAGTGTGAAGAGGTAATTTATGAAGATTTTCCAAGAGAAGTTTCAGTTAGTATCGACGAAAGTTCGATCGGGTAAACTACTACGCCTCCCATAAGGGAAAATCGAAAGTTACTAGTAGTGCTTCATAGAGAAGGTGCATCTACACCCACGTCCCAACAAAGGCATCGATTGAAACCAGTTTTATTTTATATTAATTGTTCATTTCTTTTTTTAATTCTATTCTTGTTGTTATATTTTGAGTAGTTAGTTTTTTCTGAGTTAGATTACACGCATTACACAAACAAAACACTACAAGTTATCTGTTGAAGTTTTTTTATTAATTTTATTTGAAAATTAAAAACTTTGTTACAAAAAAAAACAAGAAAAAGATTTGTGCACCCGGAAACTGAGAAGTATAATGCGACGCCGACAGCAGGCAAAAGAATTTGTCGCAGCGGGTCGATATATTGAGATGTTACTTTTTCTTTAATTATAATAATTTCAAGATTTAACAAAAATAACTAAACTTGCCAATATCTAATCCTATAGGTATATTTTTTCGCCTCGGCTAGCACTAGGGTAGGAAACTCTTACCTCTATAATCTCTTGTAGTTATATGAAAAACTAAATCTGATGCAACATTAAAATTGATTTATTATCACTATTTCTAATAGATATGCCACACTTCTGGCCAAAAAACCCAATATCTACTTCACTGAACAAAAATAAAGTTACATTTAATACGACACCTTTTGCAGTCTGCTAACTAAGCTTTATTTTTGCTAAACTACTAAAATAAAAAATGTATACAAATTACAATTTTGAATACTTAATCTACCCCAAATTAACTACCTATTTACTGTTTGTGATATTTAAAAGTTTGTCATTTATTAATTTTAATAGAAGATTGTCTTACTTACTGTCCCGTTGGTTAGTTCATCACCGGTGTACAATAAATTTACTTCCCTTTGCAGCAGGTTTTGTCTTAATCGACAACTCTCATTATCATGCAATCACACAACAATGCATATTTTGCTTATTTTTGCTATTTCTTTTCTTTTCTTTCTCGCTAGCACAAAAATGCTTTTAGAGACTTTCTAAAGAGTCGAATTGTGCTGACGTGTATTTTTTGAAATTTTTTTATTAGAGTAAATAAGCTATCAAGTGGATCAAGTGATTGTCTGCAATACCACCAATCTGAATGTAATACAAAATGTCATAATAGCGTCACCAAACGTCCAAGTTGGTACTGTAAAGAGATTGTAAGAAAGACAGGATCCTGGACTGTAACTGATATTTACACGATGAGTGCCTAAGATTAATCAAAGAAGACGGGGTAAAAAATTACATTTTTCTTTATTATTGTTAAAAAGATATTTAATAATATTATATTTTATATTATTATAGTCTATGTATAATACTTTTTTTATAGAAAATAGTTATTTCTGCAAATATTTGCTATTTTTTGTCTAATTTTCCCGAGGGGTAAATCTCACGGGAAGTCTGGTGTACAACTTGTGGGAAGTCCGAGGAAGTCTGGGGAAGTCTGCAAAGTCCGGGGAAGTCTGGGGAAGTCTGGGAAGTCCGGGGAAGTCCGGAGAAGTCTGTGAAAGTTCGGGGAAGTCTGAGGAAGTCCGGGGAAGTCTGGTAAGTCCGGGGAAGTCTGGGGAAGTCCGGGGAAGTTTGGGAAGTCCGAAGTAGTAGGAAGTCTGGTGTACACAATTTTTGAACGTGGTTTACCCCTCGAATTTTCCATTAAAAAAGGCTTTTTCTTAACAATATTTTAATGGCGATATTGTCAGCCCCCTCATGGCAATCACACTAATTTGGCTTATTTAAAAAAAAATTAAATAAAATGTTTGAATAAGCAAATTAATCATTTGAACTATTTGAAATAATTACTACATAGTCTACGCCAGAATACTTCTCGAAGGGGGTCCACGATCCACGAATAGTCAAGTTTTTTATTATATGCGGAAAAAATTTTTAACAGGGCATAATACTTGTAAATCCAGACAACAGGTCAACACAGAGTGGACTTAAAATTTGTCTCAGGTTAAAATGGCCTTTGTGTTTCAATAATGTTAAGATTGATATTGAGTTAAGAATCGGGGTTCCATCAGAAGCAAACAATTTGTTATAGGTTCCATGACTGTGTTAATAAGTTTGAGAAACGCTGATTTAGGCTACATTTTATTTTGTTTCAAATAATTTTAAAAACTTAGAATGGCATTGTTGTATCCACTTTTCTTACGTAGCTTGGATAATAGCTATTTATGGTACAAGTGTGTTATATTACAAATATAAGTCACGCGAGAAAAAGTTTACCCCGCGAGGCCGTCAGGCCAAGTGGGGTAATTTCTTAAGGGACTTATTTGAAATAGCACATGCGGGCCATACAAAGAAGTTATATCCAATACCTCGTAATAATCGTTTAAAATGTAATTAAAAGTTTTGAAATTTAGGTTTGTTTCGTTTATATTTAGATATAACTCACTAGTGAGTTAAATTATATTATATTAAATACTTGTTTAACCCTCGGGGTACCAACTATAAGAAAGTCACGTTCAATACTAACATGGGTTAGCCTAACCCGGCAACTTTGATTGGCTGTATCTTGGGCTGTAGTTGTAGTTGGCCGATTGAGACTTTTTTTTTAATCGATAGTCCATTCGATTGCACGGGGGTGCTAATAGATTTACCGAATAATTTGTTTAAACAAAGCTACATTCAAAAGTTTAAACATTTTGAAAACATTTTTTCGAAAAAATCACTTTTTTTAAATTGTATAACTTTGTGAAAAAAAAAAGATATCGAATTGTTTCTTGTTGCGTTTTAAAGCTAAAATGCTCCTCTTTAAAGTGTCTGAATCAGTTTTTTGATCCATTGCAAAAACTATATTTTTTTTTTCTTTGAAATCACCCGTTTTTTTAGATAGCGATAAAACGTTCTATGATTGATTTATCGTAACAAGGCACAACTGTAATATAAATAAATAACAAAATTGATTGTTGAATGAAAGTTTTATTGTTGAAAATATAAAAAAAAAACAAAATCAAACTGTATTTCCACATTCACAGCATATTTTGGCTACATATGCTCTCTGCACATAGCCTTATTACATTTCAGGCACTTATAATGTGTTTTGCGGTCCAGAGAACTCGGACACAGGTTACAGCGCTTTTGTTTAGCCATTTTATTATTAACAAATTTATGCCTTATGTCATGTCCATGTCCTCTGGTATATATTTAGCCTTCTTGTCTCCAAAATACGGATTTTCGAACGTTTTACTACTAATGAAGATAAAAGGTTATCGCAATCTTGCCAGTTGCCAGTATAAATTTAAAATTTAAAAAATAAACACAATTAAGTAAGAGCGACAGACACACACTGCTTCTTCGACAATCTCGCCATCACACCATGTATGTGTTTCTGACTCATTAGTCGTCATCAGTGCCGCATACTTGTTGAAAAAACACTTAATTGTGTGCACTAAAATAGCTGTGGTCTGAAGAACATGCCGGACTGAAGAACATGTCGCTCTTACTTAATTGTGTTTTATTTTTGAAATTTTAAATTTATACTGGCAAGATTGCGATAACCTTTTATCTTCATTATATTGTATGAGCGCTGTGCTCGAGATTGCACGTTGGCAAGGTCGTGTACGTGTTAGTGGCGTTCGTATTAGAAGTCCGGCATGTTCTTCAGCTCTTCTTCAAAAACTAGCTCGTAACATAAAAGCAGCTAGAGAATGCATAAGCATAAGTAATGCATAAGTAAATCAAAACTCAGATAGATTATAATATTATTTGAACTATGATATTTGATTTTTTAAAATAAGCAATTAAATTATCAGTTATGCAAGCAAATCAAAAGAGCTAAATCAAAAATTTTTATTTAATGTGATCAGAAAGTAAATAATTGGCTCAATTTAAAATATTATTAACGCAAAAATGTGAAGCATTGTTAAATTTTAAATTAGTTAACAAATTAGAGGTATCTAATTCGATAAAAATGTAAATAAAGATAGACGATCACAGGACAAAAATCAATACTGGTAATGTTCAATTTTAAGTTTCTGTTAGTGATACCCAAGACCAGTTCGTTCGTATCTTCACCCACCTCTTCAAGAATCCCATATAAGCGCAAGCAGTTTATACGACTGTATTGCTCGAGATCATCAAGCCTGTTTTCCAAAATTACAATTCGCTGTTGGTTGTCTGATGAAACTTTTTTGATATCGTTAATTGATCTCTCCAAAGAATCGAATCTTTCTTCCATGCCCTGAGTAAAGACGGTAAGAACTTTTTCACATATGCTGACCACGTCTGCATCGCTATCCTCACCAGGCCTTTCAGTGCTACGTGTTACCATCTTGTTTTAAGGCATTATAATTTATTTAATTATTTCTTCAACTTTAATGTGCCGGGTCGACTACAGAATTATTCTTAGCCAAAATATGTATCAATATCCAAGTACCAAAATTGCGACAAAAAAAAACTATGTACACAACCACAAAATGACGTTTCAACTTTGCGATAGCAACAGAACTAGAACTAAGCTTTTAAAATCCAGTAAAATTCTCAGTATCTTCCTTGAAAAATTAATGTACAGCAAAATTACAATTCCGTTTTTGACAACGACTTAAGTGAGGCTACACACGAGTACCTTTTGATTATACCTAGGCTTTACGAATAAACTTCTGTCAAATATTCCAAATAAGCAAAGAAAGATTAGAAAAATATTTCAAGAATGCCCAAGATCTTTGTGCGGTTACAGTTACAGTACAATTACAAAATTTGTATAGTATCATTATATTAAAACCAAAGCTCTTTACATTTCTTTTACCTTTTTCAAAGGTGAGTTTAAGAGTTATAAAAATGCACATCATAACATTTTTTTAAATGATACTTGAAATAAAATCTCTCAAAAACAAATTCATATGTAATTGCATATTTTAACTATTTTCAATCTGATAATAACCAAAACTTGCACAAATGAAAGGAAATAAAAATTATCGTAGTTGTATTAATTGAAATATTAATTCAAACCGTTAAAAAAATCATATCATAAGACTCTAAAATAATCACAGCTGATTAAAAGTGAAAGGTACCTACGAGAGATTACATCGTCTCGATCTACGTCTCGATTTTAACATTGTTTATCTGCAAGTCACTTTCAATAAGATCATTTGGTGTACTTCAAGAGACATTTGTGTAATGTCTTGAATTAAAATTGCTCCAATATGTCAATATTTAAATTTCTTGCTGTTTTTCACACCTGGATTCCATCAGTCCAAGTTGGGTTTGGCATGATTTTGGCATGATTTTTCTAGAGAACATTTTGGTACTAGGATAATTTGTTACCACTTCTGGTTTGTTGAAAAAAAACTTTTTAAAAAAATAGTGTTAATGACAAACAGAAAATTAATTAAAAAATACGCACTTAAAATTTTCCAAAGTTAAGTACTCCTCTTTAGGATCTATTACACGACCGTAACAATCTCTCGTCGATGTGACATCTTCCGTAGCCAAACGAATTGCATCGACATCCCTCTTTTTACAATCATCTTTTATGTAAAAACATATCGTCGTGCCTATGGCTCTGTTTACACCTTCTACGAAATTGACCTCCCGATTTGAATAAACCCCGATCAGAAACTAAACATGCAGTGTTTTGAACCAAACTTCAGATGGCAAAATTTGCCAGAAGGCTTATTTTATATACCAATAGCTAAAATATACCTACCGAGCATAAAACAAATCTGTAAATACTTTTTCTGAGCGCTGCAAGGGATAAGCATCTTGTTTTGTCACTTGGTTCAATTTCGACAGTCAAAACAGAGCCGAATGTCTCATCAAATTTTCGAACAAGAAGATAGACCAAGAAGAGTCCGAAATGCTCATTACTCTCAATTCAAGCATCATATTCAGCTTTACCTCAGCGATTTTTTGCGTAACTGGGGAAAGATAAAGATAACTGGGAAATAGATTATAGGCATAAATATTTTAGTAAATTGCTAAAACAAAAAATAAGCCTGTTTGTCCAACGATTCGGTTGGTCCAAATGCACAATCAAGCTGATTGACCATTTTTCCAGAAAAATATTGTAATGTCCACTATCATTGTTCAATATAAAATAGTGGATACGACTCGTAAGATGGAAAATCTTGATTTGGTAAATGTTATTCCAACAGATATTAACAAGACTGGTGCACTACATTTTTGCAATAAAACAAATTCTTATTATCTACCGATTTTGATCATTTTATTAATCATCTTCAAGATAAAGTGTCATAACATTAAATTAGTAAAATGCTGCAAAAAAAAAATCACCCACATAATGTAAAGACATTTTATCTTTCTCTTTTACTTTTAAAAGAACTTTAATTTTAGGTACCACAAATGAAGGTTATGGTCCCATTTAAAGTTGTGGTATCTCAGGGCGAGGATTCTAGCTCAGTCTACTTTCCCCTTTTATATCTAGAAAAGCTTCTTTGACAGTTTTTTTATATTTTGTGTAGTCCATAAGAAATTTAAGGAGAATAATTTTAAAATATATATAGAAGGCACTATACCCTGCAGATAGAATCACTGTCATTTGGCCGAAAATTATTTGGCCAAATTCTATTGGCCGACAGTTTTTGGCCGACACTCATTTGGCCGACATTTTATTTTTTGAAAAATAAATAAATATTTAAATAAATTATATTGCTTTATTTAAATCATACTAAAAATATATATACGTAATACGAAATATTCAATACAAATCAACGAAATATTTTTAAAATCCGTTTGGTTTAAACTGAAGGTTTAAGCAATGCCACGAAGGAAGTCGTCTGGAGTTTTGTTGAGGAAATCTACGATAAGTCCTTTGTACCTTTGAGCCTCTCCGCCAGTTTGACGTACTTTTTCATGGGATGATTGGGCTCGTAGCCTGCAATATACAAAGCAAGGCTGAATTCGACATTACCTTGATCACGTTTGAGTCCATCGATGAATTTCCAAATTGTGGGGTGATTGGCTCCGTGAAGATTACTGAATTTATTATTCCACCTTTCAATGGAATTATTTTTAAAATTTCCTTATTTTTTCTTATTATGGTATGGAGGAAGTCTAGAAGTAGAAAAAATGACTTACGTAATACATCATGAACGGCCCCTAAGCACATTAAATATTGGTATAAATGATTGCCGCCAAATAACTTTCGGCCGAATGACTGCTGGCCAAAATCTGTCGGCCAAATGATGGTCGGTCAAAAAAATTCGGCCAAATGACTGGTCATAAACGCTAGGTCATAAAATGAGTTAAGCATTTAAGCTGGTTAGTTGATGGTTATCAACTAAGAAACTTTTAGTTGCGTAGTAACCTCAATGATTTTTTATTTAATTATATTTACAAAAATTAATTATAAGTATAAAGGTTTGTTCCAACATGCAAATTTTGCACGGTTCAGAAACGATTTTAAAACTGTTCATGCGCATGCGTCGACTGTGTATCGTTTGCAAACGATACCAAGGTTGGTAGCAGTTGGAACGGTTTAGTGATCGTTTTGTACCATTTGTGAATTAATCTTAATTAAACATTATTAATGCATACTTCCCTCGATTTTTTTAAATAAAGTACTACCTAATCTTGGGCATTTTACTTATCTAAATAATTTTGATTTTTCATTCGCGGCTCATATAGCACAAATTCTAAATCATCTTCGCTCGAGAAATCAGATAAATCGCTGTCATCTTCTTCATTCATATTAAATATGAGTAAAAATAAATTTTATTGGCTCCAAACAAACTAAAATGACAGTTATAAGAAATCAGCTGATGATCTGCTGTCAATGCGCAGATCAATCCTTACGATACTTACTTTTGATCATGTATCGTTGGTACCGTAATGTAACCGTTCGCGAATGATCCAAAGTTTGGTTGGAACGCTTCAGCGATCGTCCCATAAACCGTTCGAGTGTAGTTGGAACGAGTTTTAACGATTGCGCATGCGCGGGATCGTACAGTGAACAGTTTTTGACGATGTTGGAACAAACCTATAGCATAGTTTATTTAAACTATGCCTATAGTTTCGTAGTACTTGTAATTTTGTAATGTATAATTAACACGACATGTTTCACACGAATATCGTGTATCTTCAGTTGTCTAACTAGTAGAGGGCACGAGGTCCGCATTTTTGTAAATTTTGCCACTTATCGTGCTGAAAGATCAGTCCTCGAATAACAATTCCCCAAAGCTGTTCGACCAGATGGCCAGAAATTTTCGAGAAAATCGACTTTGAAATATTGCTTAAAGTTTATGAAGACTAGATGTAAAGCAAATGTCAATAGGCGCTTCGTGGCGTTAAGGTTAGCAAGCGGTCCCATAAATGGTGGGTCACAATATTCATTAAATTTTCATCATTTTTCAAATCACTTTCTGATGATATGGATGGAAAACTTAAATTGTTAGCTAATAGCTATTTACAGTCGTGCTGCAGAAAGTTGAACATTGCGGTTGAGTAAGCGATATATCAGAACGAGCGATTAGCGAGTTCTGATAGCTTACGAAACCGCAATGGAACTTTCTGAGCGAGTCACTGTATTTAGCTTTACGTTCAAGACAGGTCTTTTCAAAAAAAAACATAAATTTCTATCTATTAGCTTGTGATCCAAAATTGCACGTGCACTTCAGTAGCTTTCTAGACATACGATAACTCGAACCCACTATGTACGCCACCATAACTGCTTATATGCAAGATTATTACCAACACCGCTGCAAAGCATCATTTTCTAGCGATAAAAACTACCTGATATGCTATACTTTCGATAGTCGTGCACGTAAAATAATTAAAATACACAATAAATAATTTTTTAACTAAATTAATTACAATGAGATTTTTACGTAGTGTAGTTGCAAATGGTGCTTTCCTTGTATAGAATAAACCTTTTCTTGTCAAAGTACATTTTAAGTTTTTAACTCGATCATACAATTTTCCTTTCGGGGTTCCATCTATTTTTCTAGCAATGTAATAGGTTCCCTATAAAAAAACAATTAATTAGAATCTTGAATATAATTATATTAAAGGAGCTTACATTTTTCACATGACTTTCTGAAGGAAACAACTTTGTAATCTCGACCGAGGGCTTTTCAATTATTTTCGAAGTCAGTTTTGTTTTGCGATATTAAAAATTCATCAATAAGATCCACTAAAATTTTTCTATAATCTTCGGTTAGATGCTCTTTCTTACCGTATTCTTCAATATTTTTTTCCTTTTATATCGTTTTGCAAAATGTCGGCCAAATTCTAAATAACAATTTTTAATATCAAAAGGTAAAAAATTAAATTTAAAAATTTTAGTTGTTTGTGGTGTACTGATGTTGGTGAATAGAAACTGAACATAATATGTTATAGTACATACCAAAAAGTCTTCATCTGATGTTTCTGAAGGTGCTAGAGAAGAATTATCTGATCATGATGTCGCAGACTGAAAATAATTATGATTGTAAAACAAAATATTTATCACATTAAATTGTCATAATACCCTGTTCTGATTATTACTTGATCGCCACTGTTTTACATAAAATTCAAACTTAATTCGATCTCCAAATTCAGTTGGAGGGAATAAAGTATCAATATCGCGGAGTCTTCAATTGTTTGTAGAATTGTAGATGCCAAACACTGAATTGTAAGTCTGAAATTTTATATATTTAGTATCTACTAGATTTTTATTACATCAAAACTTGACACAATATTTATAATCTGATATCTCTTACCTCTTACTTTTTAAATGACTTCTTGAGAAAACCCCATGAACTCAACAGCATTCTTCAGCAGCATTCAATTTCTTCAGAATTATAACTAGAGTACGGACTTTTAAGCATAAAAAATCTTGAAAATAGCGCTTAAAATAGCACAAAAAATTGCCATTATATGCATAATAATATGCATCAAACTTTAACATAATAATTAATAATTAATAAAAAAAGTAAAAAAGAAAAATTTGAAATTTTATTTCAATTAAAAAAAATTTTTTTTGATTCGAGGTAAAAACTTTTTTAATAACATTTTTTTGAAAAGTAACACAATAAAAAAAAACAAAAAGTAAAAAAGTAGTAGTAAAAAGTAACATAATAAAATAATTACTCTACATCATTTCTAAAAAATGCAATTATTAAAAGTTTCTTTAAATTTTCGATTAAAATTTTATTACGACTATCATATCATTTAAGACATGTTTAAATCTGAAAAAACTGCGTTCTACCTCGACACTATGGTAATTGGGGCGTTCTTAAATTTCACACTAAGGTTTTGTGGTAGTTCAAGCTTCACTAAAATTTCCATTGAAAATACCTAAGTTTTCATTATACCTCCTATTATATCGTAGATCATTAAATATCAATATATAAGTTTTGAAGCTACTATTTGCCGTCTTTTTATTTGTTTTTAAACCCAAAACGTTTTGTCTACTAAACATTAAATTTACAGTAAGCAAAATAGAAATAAATGTAAGTATTAATTTATGTATCTACTGCAATTTTTTTTAATTTATTGAAAATGTGCTAAAATAAGCACCAAAAAAGCTTAAAACTAAACTTAAGCATATAAAAGTATCAAAATAAGCATATAAGCATCAAAAAAATAGCGCCAAATGACTTATTTTTATCAGATTCGTGGACATTATATCAAATACACTTCTGCTATCAATATTTCTGTATAGCAAAATTTCTAGAAATCCGTACTCTAATTATAACCTACACTAGGTTGACTATTAATTTGTGTAATATTGTCTAAAAGAATCACATCCGACAGTGAATTTTCCCAATCGGTTATTTTTATAATTCAATTCAACTTACAAAAAACTGACAATATTAATTTAGTTCGGTATAATAATATGTACAAAATATTAAAGCACTGCTGTTCGTAATGAACCTATAAGTTGAACTAAATTTTTCAAATGTAAGCTTCTACGTTTTTTCATTCATAATTTAATCCCTAATTAGTTTGTAAATAAGCACGTAGTTCATAAAAACAAGAATGGATGTGTATTATTTAAATAAAGAATTGCTGAGTATCTCAGTAAATATTATCGCTTAAAAGTCTACATTATGGAATCATGTAAACTAACAAATCTTAAATTACCAAACTGTTAAGTATGTATAATGTTGAATTTAATAATATGCCACTATAGGACATACTTATTTCAAAAAAATTCTTAAATTAATCATGTTATGTTTATATTAAGAATGACTGTCTCCATTTAATATCTATCCATGCTAAAACTAATATTATATTTGTTTATTAATTCAAGAATTTTATCAGTTTCTTAATTTAATGAGCGGATTCTTAATTTATTTCTCAAGCAAATTTCTTTGAGTGCGGACTCTAATAATTAACACGTACACTTAACACTTAACACTTTGAGCTAATTTTCCTACATAAATACATTTGTTTTGTAAACGAAAAATCTTTCACTCTTCCATAGGCGCGTGGATTACATACGTAATCCAGGGTCGGTTTTTTCTAAGGCATTTTTATTTTGGTACAAATACGTCAACAACCTTTTCAGTACCTTCCTAAAAACATTAATCTACATGACCATTTAGTCAAAAAATTCTTTTTATTACCAAGGCACTCACAAAACAATATTGAAATGCACACATTTACTTAGGTTTATTTGCTATATACATTTTCGAATTTGTATTTCGAATTTTGAAACTAATTCAAAAATATAGTGTTGCAAGAAACACCAAGCGTTGGCATTAACGAATGATGCATTTTTACCATTATTTTGATGTTTTTTTTTAAGAGTAAGCATTAGGTAATTTTAAATTTTTTACCTCCAATCAATTTTAAAA
Organism: Cantharis rufa; assembly: GCA_947369205.1. Taxonomy (NCBI): domain Eukaryota; kingdom Metazoa; phylum Arthropoda; class Insecta; order Coleoptera; family Cantharidae; genus Cantharis; species Cantharis rufa. The sequence goes on from OX376303.1 coordinate 38,862,719, forward strand.
AAAAATAGGAGGTATAGTAATCGAAAAAAAATTTCAACTTTTTTTTTTTGCATTTTCGAGATCACCGTGTTCAGAAACGTAAAGATCTGCAAAATTTTGTCAAATTTTGTCGATCGATTTGCTTCCGAACCATCCAACCAATTACGACCAAATTTGGTATGGTGGTAGGGTTCACGGTGGAAAGGTGAAAATAAGGTTTTCGTCGCGATCTATCAATCAGGAGTGCCACCACAAGAAAATAATACGGGATTTTTAAAAAATATTTTGTCTTGCGATATGTTATTTTAAAGGCCTTAAAAGGCTTTATCCAGAATAGGTAAAATTAATCTTCTATCTGTCGTCTGTCAAAAATCACAAGTTGTCAAAGTTGAAACTTTAAGAGTGAATAACTCAAGAAATGCTGAAGGGATCTTACCCAAATTTGGTACGTAGGTACATTGATCTTAATGGATATGAGAGCATATGTAATCCTTCGATAGAAATCACTAATGCAACATGAAAAAAATAAAATTAACTTTTTTGGCAAAAACATGAAAAAAGTTTTTGTCGATCGATTTTCTCCGGCATTTCTACGTCGATTGCAATCAAACTTATTGGACGTATGCCTCGTGGGCTGGAATGGTGAAAATAAGGTTTTGCCAGAGAAATCTTTACCAGGGCCACCACAATAAAATAAATAAAAAAAAATGAAAATGTCGTCGTATCTCCGGAAATGTTTAACCGATTCAGCTAAAATTAGGTGTGTCGATGGAGCTTTGAAAGTATAATGGGCGCTCCAGACTATCGCGAGAACCTCGCGAGAAGTTCTCGCGAGAATCTCGCGAGAATCTCGGCGAGAATAGCATCGGAGAACAAGGCGAGAACAACGCGAGAACAAAGCGAGAACAACGCGAGAACAACGCGAGAACAACGCGAGAACAACGCGAGAACAACGCGAGAACAACGCGAGAACAACGCGAGAACAACGCGAGAACAACGCGAGAACAACGCGAGAACAACGCGAGAACAACGCGAGAACAACGCGAGAACAACGCGAGAACAACGCGAGAACAACGCGAGAACAACGCGAGAACAAGGCGAGAAATGATTTTCGATCGTGTTACATCGAAAATTGGAAAATATCCACACTCACAAAGTTTTCAGTACTACAGTGCAGATTTTTTAAATAAATTTCTATAATTTTTTCTAAAACGATTAACAGTTCTTTAATTTTGTGATATGTCGAAAAGTTTAAATTTAAAAAAAAGTGTGATTTTTGAATTAAAGTCTATTTGTACCTGCTAAAAAATTGTACTACACGTATCAGGATTTTCTGTTGCATTTACTGTCGTGCCAGTGATCATTTCTACTTCATTATTCCGATAATGTTCTTCTTGAAATATAATATTGCCATTTTATTTCTTTTTATTTCGACTGTTGAAGCGTATTTTAGTTTGTATACACGCGCGCATATTGTGAGCGCAGCGAAGTTTGAACCCTGTCTGCGCTATAAGACCAACGAGGTCAGTAATGTCACAGCGCTTGAATTATGTAAACGTACCAACACCCGATCAGACGTAAACTACTTTTTATTTCGACAATTAATATTTGTCAAAAACACATCTTGAATGTTCGTAGGGCCTGGTATCATTGAGTACCTAGTTTAAATTAAATATCGGCTTAACCATAAATCTTCAAAATTATGTTCAAAAAAAAATAATTTAGTTTGGTATAAAATCGACATAAATACGTCAAACTTCAAGTTTTCATTATTTTATTGTTAATTATGTTTTTACATTTTGTACTGTCACCAAGCAAGGAGTCCATAGCGCAAACCAATAGGACTTATAAGACCTCGTAGGCACATGCTCCCAAATTCACTGATTTTTTCACTCTATTTTTATAACCTCTATAATTTGCAATCAGGGAATCTTTGTTTTTTCTTAATTCATCGACGGGTATTTACATTATTGTGCTAATCCACACCCAAGCATCATGATTATTTTCGATTTATTTTTATAACGTTTACTGCCTGTTTTCCACAAAACTGGTTCTGCTTGAAGGCAATCAAATAAATGCCAATTTTTGTTCGTTTTCCAATTTACGCTCATTTTAATTCACAATTAATTATACTACTATTTAATCGGTGATTCAGGCGCTACTGAAGAATGCGAATGTGCAGGTGTGGGAGTGTTATCGTGATCTCGACTCCTTTGTCTCGCATCAAAAAACCGACAACAAGTGGAGAACAAGGCGAGAACTTATGAGGAACACGAGAATCAGCTCCACTCTCTCTTTTCTCGCGTTGTCCTCGTTTTTTCGCGATGTTCTCGCGAGGTTCTCGCGAGATTCTCGCGAGAGTCTGGAGTGACCTGCAAGGCGAGAACCTGAAAATGAACACGAGAATCGGCTCCACACTCTCGTTTCTCGTCATGTTCTCGCGTTCTTGTGCTGTTCTCGCGAGATTCTCGCGAGAGTCTGGAGCGCCCATAAGTATTGGTGAGAAAACAAACCGAGCCAATTGTAACAGGGCGGGGCAGGTCAGAAAAATTATAGAAAATATTAACTGAAATCTTAATTTATATATTTTTTGTGAGAATTTGTCAGATGGCTGGCAAAAATAAAACAATATATTCAAAATTTTAATAAACGTCATAATTTTGTGACATATGTGTGAAAATTAGGTTAATGTTGATTTGTATACCGAGTGCAGCATAAGAGTTGAGTTTAGGGCTTTTAACAATTTATTTTAGAATACAAAAATAGGTGGTTTGGTGGGAAATATTTTATAATATCGTCGTACGGACTGACGGAACGTTACTTTATAAGTAAAAGGTTCTGCCACTAGGTAGCGACCAAGTTTAGGCTGTTTGTTAAATTTTTTCGCAAATGTTTTCAGAATCAGTAAATCGGCAGTCAGTAATTTACAAAAATTTATTTTCGAAAAATCCGCTAGATGACCGAAAAAATTTGTTGTACCAATCTTGGAGAAATTTTATTTGTGACTTCTTACGGTATTATGTGACGTATATAAAAATTTTGGAAAAAATTCAGTGGCGTACAAAAATAAAAAATTTTTTTCATTTTAGATTTTGTTAAAAAAACTTTTATAGATAGATTTAGGGTAGGGGTGATACATATAGATATCTTTGCCAGGGCTACCGATATCCTTGTTAAGGCTACCACAATAGAAAACAAAAATGAACATTATGTCATCGTATCTCCGGACAAAATTTGGTGTGCTGGTGATTGGAGGTATTGCGGCAGAGAGTGACGATATTTTTTATGTATACTTGTTTGTAAGCCTCTTAACATTATTTGTATTTAGAATAAGACAGTAATTAAATTGTAAAGTAAAGGCTCCTACACAATTGATCTGTAACAGTAACGAGAACAGAAACGGGAACGGGAGCAGAAACGAAACAAATCGTTGGTTCACAATAAACCAGAACGGTAACAGTAACGACAGCTACTATGTTTAAAGTTTTGATATAGATGTTTGGACAAATGGCACAATTAAAATGTATACTTTCCTCGTGTTATTTGCGTTATTTTATTCTTTATCATAAATAGTTCATACTACATAAATAATAAGTATATCTTGAAAAATTTCGATAAATTTCGTGTTTGTGTATGAACTGACAGTTAAATAATAATAGTGGAATTACCAATATAATTAATTATTAATAAAATTACCAGTGATTTACATTTAAAATTTAAAGTTCAATTAGATTTTTCAAACTATAATTTTTAAAACACACTTTTCGAAAGTTTGTGCATGCAGGAAACCACAGCAGCATGGACGTAGCTATAGCTTTTGCATGGGGGGGTTCGACACTGCACTTTTGTATTTCTGTAATTATATTAAAAATCCCACGGTCTATTTACCGGTTACTGTGGGTATTCGACTAATATTCGCCTTGTTGCTTAGGCTAAGGAGTGTGTCCAGACCCCCTAAACACCCCCCTTATATAAGTCCGTGCACAGCAGTATAGTTCTTTTTATAGTATAGTATAGTTCTAATTCAGTATGTATCTAAGGCATTATGAAGATGTTTATGTCGAGGGCAACCAATTTTAAAGAGCGAGGGCCGCCAGGCCCGAGAGTTTTTAAGTTGCTCGAGAGCATAAACATCGAGTAATGCTCGTGATGTATACAACGTTTTATATTTCACTGCATTTGAATTTGTCAATATTTAAAAATTTTATAAATTTTAAATTTGATGATTGCTAAATTTAATTTTTTATTTTAATTTTTAATTGTTCAATTAGTGGATTTTCATTTGAAAGTTATACTTTTAATTTTAAATAAAATTGTAAACAATAAAATGGTACATTTTTTGAATAATTATATTATATAATTGCGAATTGGAGGGCACAATGAGCGGGCATTATGATTTATAGGCCCTAGGGCGTTATAGCCTATTTAATATAACTTGTTGTCAAGGTATAAAAGACAAATAATGATTCAGTGTAATATAAAAGATAAATCGTTTCTGTTCCTGTTCCCGTTAATTGTGAACAGAGCCACCTAAATACATGTATTTTAACTTTTTACTGTTCCCGTTTCTGTTCTCGTTACTTGTTACAGATCAATTGCGCAGGAGCCTTAAGACTTGTTTATTTTTAATTTACGTTACAACTACATAAATACTGTGTTTTTCGCCAATTAATAATATATATTTTTTATTTCAAGTATGAACTGTTTTGATGACCTAAACATCTACTTACATACATAGTTGAGCATGAACTAAAGTACAGTTCAGTAAAAAAACCTAATAAAAAATTAATTTTACAAATAGAAAACACACTTTGAAAATGGATTACATAACATGTAATCCACGCGCCCACTGGTGTAACAAAATCGAACGCGCCTATGGAAGGGTTAAGCAATGATGATCTGAAAAATCGGAAAAAAATGTCTTCTTCTTCAACTTAACCCCTTAACGAACACATTAATTTCCAATTTTTGATCAAAAACTGATGAGATTTTTTAAAGTAAAAATTTCGAGTTGACTTTAGATGAGCTCAGACTTTAAATGATGTCAGTGTATTCTTTTTTTTTTGGTTTCATAACTTTTCCCATTTTGATGCGTTTTTCTTTAAATGATAAGACTAGTTCCTTCTGCTTCAGTTTAATAATACAGATAATTTTTCGCAATAATAATTTATTAGACTAGATTTTTAGGTCTGGATGTTTTTTTATACTACCTAGTATTGTTAGTGAAATCTTAATAGATAATGTCCTAGTGGCTATTTCAAGTGCAGAAACTGCTGTATAAAATAAATAATTTTAATAAAATCTTGGTAATATTATGCAAAATGAGAGAAGATTCTATATATATACTTATTACTGGCTGCACAGAAAAGTAATAAATAGAAAGAAAAAAGATTTCGTGACATAATAACTTTGGAAGTTGGTTCCTAACGACTCACACAATTTAGGGTAGTGGTCAATACGATCATCACAGTCAATATTTATTTTATTTATTTATTTATATCTACGGATACACCAATTTAAATATTAAACAAAAACATATACAAAACGAAATTACTACACAATAATTACAAAAAAGCACCATCATATAGCAACGGCTAACTATAACTATCGGACCTAGTTACAAAACGTTACATCCATGTTCCACATGATGTCCTTCTTGAACTTAGTCAATGATGTTTGATGCAGATCAAACCATTCCTGTCCATTAAGTCTGTTGACTAACCGAATTATTCTTGGAATAGGACTATGAAGGCCATAATTAGTCGGGTGCACATCAGTGGCAAAGGCATTCTTGTGTCTAGTATCGTGTGAAGATATATACGGTACGAAATAATTCAACAAACGTGGGCAGTCTACCTTTCCATTAATCAAACGAAAGGTAAAACATAAGTCTGCGATTTTGCGTCTATATTCTAATGATTTCGTATTACAAGCAACGAGGCAACTTGAACTGTTGAATTCCTCCAGAGTACGTCCCCACTTAAAGTGAACGTATTTAAGGAACTTTCGTTCAACTGCAGCAAGTCTGTCGATGTCGACTTGGTAAAACGGAGACCATATACATGAAGCGTATTCTAATTGGGACCTTACAAGAGAAAAGTACAGCGTTTTAACTGTTTCAGCAGAAAAATGCCTGCTTTGTCTACGAATAAAACCTAAGGTGCGTAAGGCATTACCACAAATTTTTGCAATGTGATTCTTGAATGTTAAGCCACTATCAAGTCGAACACCTAAATCATCGATCTCAATGACACGATTGAGTACATTACCATCAATATTGTAATCAAATTCGTCAACACTAAGTTTGGAGTATGAGATTACCGAGCACTTATCGAAATTTAAATATAGTTTGTTATGTTGGCACCACCGATGAAGGTTATCAAGATCTACCTGTACTAACCAGCAGTCTGAAATAGACTTGATTGATTTGTAAATTTTAAGATCATCTGCAAACAGGAGATACAAACAGTGTTTGATAAATTTACCTATATCATTGATAAATATGAGAAATAGAATCGGACCACAATGGGAACCTTGCGGAACTCCAGACGATACAGAGATATCAATTGAGATAAAATTCTTAATCCGTACCTTTTGCTCCCTACCAACTAGGTAGCTACGAATCCACTTAACTACCAACGTACTAAAACCTAGAGAGGATAGTTTCGACAGGAGAGCTTTATGGTGTACACGATCAAACGCCTTTGAAAAATCAGTGTAAACAGCGTCCACATGCATGCGATTTTCAAATGATTCAACTACATCCGATACAAACGATAACAAGTTTGTAGTAGTCGAACGGCCTGGAAAAAAGCCATGTTGTTCGGCTATTATGTGATCTTTACTAGCAGACAGAAGTTGAGTTGCAACCAATTTATCCAGTAATTTAGGAATGGTCGATTGAATAGAAATACCTCTATAATTCTTGATATCGCAGCGATTGCCTTTCTTAAAAATAGGAGTTACGAAGCTTCTTTTCCAAATACTAGGAAACTGACCAGTAGTTAACGATAATAAAAATATATTATAAATGGGAGTCGAGAGAGAATATTGACACTTCTTAATAAAAAAGGAAGGAATACCATCGGGTCCAGAACTAAGACTATCGGGTAGGCTTCCGATTGCATCAAAAACATCAGTAATTGTCACGTTCAAACTGTCGCAGCTGATCCCATCAATCGCATCATAATGAACATCATTATCGTCATCTTCACAATAAACGGTGGAGAATTGCTTGGCAAACAAATCAACGCACTCTTGACCCGAGTTGGAGAATTCACTATCGAGAAACATAGAAGAAGGATAATCCCTTACTTTTTTGCAGTTATCAATATATCGCCAAAATACTTGAGGATCATTAGCAATGGCTTCTTCGGTTTTATCAATATAGTGACGATGGAGTGCAGAAGTAAGAAGTTTAGCCTTATCCCGTAGTACACAAAACTTATGATATTCAGTTAAACATTTAGTTTCCTTAAACTTCTTGTGGGTAACTTTCTTGTTTATAATCAACTGAATCAATTCTTTGGTGAACCAAATTGGATACTTGGATGCAATAATTTTCTTATAAGGCACGAATGTTTTAATGATGTCCGATAACTTTTCGTAGAATTGATCTACGATAACATTAATGTCATTTGAGTTTAAAATCACTGACCAATCAACTTCAAGTAGATGAGAGTTGATTGCTTCAAAATTGGCAGATTTAAAATCGGGTATAATATTGTCAAAATGTAAGGTTGATTTTGAAACAGTAGTCGAAATGGTAATGGTATATGCTATATGATGAATTGACGTATTAGATAATGGGTCATCTGAAGAACTGACAGAAGTATTTACAATGTTAGTAAAAACTAGATCCAAAAGCACGCCACGACTGTTGGGTATTAGGTTACGCTGAAGAAGATTATGCAGGAACATACCATCAGAGATTGACTGCGTCTTGGAACATTTATTTGTTGAGATGCAGGTAGCAGAACCTTCCTTCGTCCATGTGGCTCGTGGTAGATTGAAGTCACCACAAATAATAAATTTAGAAAATGGATAATGATTAGCAATATTGTCAATAATATCACAGAAATCATCATAGGCTTGAACATTCGAATCAGGTGGGATATAAACCGCACCAAGAATAATATCACCAATCCGAACAAATACAGTTTCAATACTATTTTCAGTCGCAATAGAAATACAGTTTTCAAGGCTTCTACGGACTGCAATTAACACACCACCGCCCCTAGTTTTAGTACTAGAATTTATGGATCTATCACAACGAAAGATATTGAAATCTAAAAACTGTAATTCGCTAGACAAAATGTTGTCGTCTAAGAAAGTTTCAACAAAAATGATTATGTCATACGAACATGAATTAACATTATTGCTAACATCAAGGAATTTAGTCCTCAATCCCCCACAATTCTGAAAAAAGATTTGAAGAACCTTCTCTTGTTTATGTGAATTGTTTATGTGGATATTGTCGACCGATGGTATCAAATCAATATTAGTTAGAGGTTTGTGCACTTTTTGGTCCACGAAAAAAATCAAAACGACGAATCATTATGCCTTTCGGCCAAAATTCCGCTTTGAGTAACGTTTCACAGAGTGTGAAGTCAGCACTTACTTTAAAAGAAGAAACTTTATCATATGAACCTAAAATCTGACAAGTAAAGTTGTGATTATTTGGAAATTTTGAATTTAAATATGACAATATCGCTTTTTCAGTTGTTTGAGATGAAACACGACTGATATGCAACCAGCATTTCTTGTTGACACCACAGAAATCAGCCGTACCCTCCGAGGAGCCCACAGTCACCTTCTTATTATGACTCTTACGTCTTCCATAATGAATAACCTTAAATTCGTTATCATTATTAATAATATTAATATTAGACAATACATCACCTTGATTGCTAACGTTGGACGCTAACGCTTCTTGATTATGCTGCTTCGTGCTATCGACTACCCCATTTTTACCAACTTGAATAAGGGCTTCCTTTATACCATTCGCAACTTGTTCACTATTGACGCTATATATGGGTAAAGCGGTAGCTTTAACATCAGTAGATTTAGTTCTTATTGTCACATCATTGTTCTTCGGTGAAACCATTACTTTCCCATCCTTACGTTTATTACACAGTTTATTATTACTAGTTTTAAGGTTAGCTTCGCTAGTTTTGTTTGTCTGTATTGACGGTTGCCGATCTAAGATTTCATTTAAGGCAGGGAGCCCACTGTTAATTTCGCGTCTACGCGATTCTTCGATTGTCTCGATCTTATCGAGCAGTAATTTGTTGCACAGAGATTTTTCGGTTATTAGATCTTTCAACACATTAATTTGTTCTTTCAAACTATGTATAAGCAAGTCGCGTTCCAAGTCGACGCAAGTACCACGTGCTTTGCCATGTAATGAGTTTGCAAATTCGGACAAAGTCGCATTGTTCTGCCATTTCTCTGGTAAACGTCCATAAATTAATAATTCAATTAATTCTTCTTTTTTCAATAGCTTTAGCGCACTTGTAATTTCATTAGTCTCCATTATTGTATATTTATATATATATATATACCTAACCTCAAAACGACTTGCTCGCTGCACTACCCTATATATGCACTATTAATCCATATTTATTCACTAACGAACATTCTTTCCCTTAGTGCTTCCTGTAAGAATGCACGCTTGTCTATGGTTAGCTATGTAGTTGCTTTGATCATAGGAGGAGATTTTGTGTTTGAATATGTTTTCAACATTCGAAAGAAGAAGAATTGTAAAAGTCAAGGCAGGAACAATGCTAACTTTTATAAATTATTGTAAGACTGTGAAGTGGTAATGAGGTATTTAAAACTAAAATGTTACATTGCGATGGCGTATTTGCAATATGTAGTACTTCCATAATAGTTAATTTGACTTTTTAGAACGTTAAAAGTTGTCTTCTCTACTTCAATATATAATTACAAATTTATTTGTACATTATTATTATGATTGTACATACACCACCAATTATTAGTTCTTTTTACACCAAGTCAATATTAATTTGATAAATTCAAAATAATTTTTATACATCAGTTACCTTTGAGATTGCTGTTGAAAATACAGTTTCGTAATTGTCCATAACAAAATTTAATTTCTCTATCGTAACAGATAATTTATTGATGTTTTAACAAAAATAAGTTAAAAGCATAACTATTTGTATAATAATTTATTATAATAATATTAAGTGTACATCATTTCAGCCATTGAACTCATTTTTTTAGGAATATACACAAATGTTTCGAAATAACTTGCAAGTTCGTCTATAGTCACATCACATAAAGGTGTATTAATGCGTGCCTGATGTGAACATGTGCTGCTAATGGTATTACTATCAGATCGTTGTGCACTCGAAGGATTTGGAGTTAGTCTCAATTGTTGAAAACTTTGAAGAGAATAATTTTCAACACCATCGTTAACATTTGCCAAACTAAGTTGATGACAAGCATCTTTTATAGAACGAAAGTCATAAATTCTCTTACTTGAATCCCCAAATAATTTGAGTTCCTTTGAATTTAAATTACTAGTATTTTCTTTAGTTAAATTTGCTGCGACATTGTGACAACAATTTGCCATTAATTTCAGTACGGGTTCTCGTAATATTTTCTTATGTGGTTTTTTAAATAATATATTGTGTTTTATGGGTAACGTAGGCTTTCTCGTGCAAGTGCAGCACTTGTCACCAAATAGCGAAATTTTGCTGGCACTAGAAAGTGACTTAGATCGACGTCGTCTCATAAATGGATTCGACTCCAATTTTGTTGGGATAATAGGGTTGGTCGGTTTTTTCGACGCCTTTACGCCTTTAATGCATAAAGAGTCTAAACCGTTAATTAGATTAGATTCTTCTTGAGCCATTTTTCTTAATTTTATTGCTACGACAAATTAAATTAGGTCAAACTTGTTATAGAAATATACGTCAATGTCAGAAGTTTAATTACTTACTTTTTTAGGTTATACCTTTTATGCATAATTTTTCTTAATACCTCCGACCCGCGACTTATTTTATCAACAAATCCAATTTACTACGCTTTACTATAAATAAAATTGTCAACACCTACGAAAATAGTAGCGATAAACAGAATGAAACAGCAAAAGTTTATTTATTATTGCCAATTGTAATAAAAATCCCTATAAATTATTTTTAACCTATTTCGTTTCCTAGCAATTTGACAGATAGTTTTGTATGGACATACGAAAACAGATGACGCTACTTATAGTATTTTAATTTTTTGAAACTAAAATTTTAATAATCATTAATTTATTTTCAAACTTCAATTAGGTAATAATCTTTCCATTCTTGAATTTTAATAAAGTGGGAAACAGTTTATTATTTATTGCAGTCGAGCGCTAAGATAGTTTTATCGAATGTACGAAGTGCCGATGTTAACCATAAGTATGAAGTTGTAATGAAACTTGACACTGAGGTAGGTCTACTGCTATTACAATCAGCAAATTAGTCAAATTAATAGTAATATAGTAAATAGTTTTCCCCACAATCAATCTCCCTTTTTCAAAACATTTCTTTTTCTTTGTTGTTCTCGATTATTTTCCATTTGTTTTCAATAATTATTGATCTGGCTGTTTTTTGGATTTTACAAAAAAGTATCCCAAAATCAGAAACAACTTTTTCTTGCCTGTTTCCCTTTTCTCAAAATTAAAAATTTTTTTTGGTTCTCGATTAGTTTTGCTTTGCTCTCAATTATTCTGACATATTTTATTTTATTTGTTTTATTAAAAAACTATCAAAGAAATCACAAAAAAATGGAAGCCTAGGCTTCGAGGCTATGCTCGGTGACATAGCCGTTAGGTTTTACTTGAATACGTCGTCCATAGATACCCGCTTTTGCTCAGGTCTACCGATCGGATAACATCGATTTGAAAACATGAAGATTTTGCAGAATATTGGCAATTATTATTTATTATTATAATTATTAATTTTAATACAATATATTATTAGTAAAAATTTTCTAAATGAACCGAAATGAACCCCTTAGCGTATCCCTGGTCTTCCCCATTGAGGCAACGAATACAACTCTATTGTTGTCGTCGTCGTTAAACATCAAAGACAATTTTATTTATGATAGGTCTGTGGTAACTGAAATAGGTGACAAACGGCATACAGGATACGTTGATATTGCGGGTAAATGTAAGATCAAGGCAAGTATTGCCGAGAGTACTTGGAGAGTTCTGTACGCAGTTCATATTGAACTCTCGTTTCATGCAATTCTGAGAAGTTCTTGTTCTGCGTCACATCCACGTTGAAGTCACCGCATAGCATCATTGTTGTCTCGGTGTCGGAGCACGTGGTTCTGATATGCTTCTTTATTGGGTCCGAGTACTGGTTGAGCATCATCGACATAAAGTACTGAAGAGACGACTGCGACACACCCGGATAAATATATATAGAACCAAGTAAGAACTTGAACTGGTTTTTGAACTCAACGCTTACCATGCAAATGTCTCCCACATCTCCCAAGTCGTTACGCACTTTGTTGTCGACTCTCGTTATGACTTTACAATTAGTTAAACTTCGGATATTTTTGTAGATGCAGACTCCGCCGGCTTTGCGCTTCGTAGGCGGTACGGTGATTGATTTGTCTGCCATTGACAAGCGTTTGTTATTATTGTGAACCTCGCATTGAAAACCTTCAATGTTCACCGGTGGCAGAGACTCGTCCATCCACGTTTCGCTGCAGATTAGGTAATCGCATTCACTGATATTATGACAGTTATGTCGCGAGAATGTGCCACCAAACTCTGGGTGTTGAGACTGCACGCGATTATCTCAACCATACCATCATTATCGGCATAGGAAGTTGCTGCTGTTTCTATAAACCGTTTAACCCGTTCAGTAACAGTTTGCAAACGATATGATTGGACATTCTTGCGTACTCGTTTCGTATCTCTTTGGTAGTGGGTGTTACACTACCATAGCCGTGATGAAACTTGAAATCGTCTGTAGGGTTGGTTATGTAGAGTCCTTGCAAAGATGTCACTCGACTCATCGCCATATGTACCAAGTGGGTCTGTTGCGAACGATCATAGTGAAAGACAACTTCATCAAACGTTCTACCTTGTGATTTGTGTATGGTTAACGCACAAGTGGGCACCAGGGGAAACTGCTTTTACGCAAGTAATAAGCGTATGGCGGAAGAGAAATTGACCGCTAAAGAAGCAAAAAAATTTAAAAATGAAGCTGCAGAAGTGAAATTATGCTTAAAATGCTTAGAAGAAAATAATTGTAATGATGAGGCAGCAAAAACATTTAAAGAAGAATCTGCAGAAATAGAAATTTTTATAAACGATCTTAATAATGAGGGGACGTTTTAATGAAAATTTCTTTTTTTCTAGTTTTTACTTATAATAAATGTTATTAAATTAATATTTACGAGTTTATTAGATTTAATAATAAATTATCGCCACGCCAATATTTTGTGAAATTTCTATTTCTGAGTTTGCATAATATTATTTTGTAATTGTGTCTGTAATTGATTAAATGATTGAAAAGGATTACCAATTTAAAATTATAACTGAAGATAATCCGATAAGTTTGTGTGCCAATTCGGAAATATTTCTATATAAAGCCCATTTGAGACGATGTCTAATTTTTTGTATTTTTCACACGAAAGTTTTCTAAAAAATTTGCCCAAACTTTATTCATCGTTATTGTATAATTTTGTATAAAATTTTGTATAAAATTTAGCAGTAAATTGTAAGTAGCACTTTTTTTGTTACATATATTTTTTTAATTTTTGAACATGTAGGGTGTACTTTTTGTACACACACACATTTTTCGTTACATATTTGTTTTAAATTTTTAAACATGTAGGGAATACTTCTTGTACAAACGCACATTTTTCGTTACATATTTTTTTTCATATTACCTGCATTGAAACAGTGTATTTCAATAGCTGTCAAGACAGTCGAAACACGACAATTTCAGACCACTGCGAATATTGGTCAAACATTAAAATGTTTCATCCCGAGGGCAGAAACACTCAAGTTTCTTACCGCCAACTCTGTTTCCGATTTCATTTCAACCCTGTCAGAATTAAAATAATTTTTCATTACTTCAAATAAAATTTAATTAGTATGACAGCTGTCAGATTAATTCGATATTGTTGTTTATGAGTAATTTTTTTGCGCGCGATCGATCTAAATTTTTGCATATGGTTTCCTACCGATAATTCCGAAAAGGGGTAAGTACGAGACGAGGGGGGGGGGAAATTTTTTTTCAGTTTTTCGATATCTAGCGCCGTTGTCGAGTTATTGCTGATTCAAAAAATTTTCGAATTTAAAATATTTATTTTACAAGTTTCAATGCAAAAAAATTTTCTGTTTCAATGCAGGTAATATGAAAAATAGTATGTGTGGCGCGGAGTGAAACGCGATTTCAGACGAAGATGATGCCAGCCCTCGCTTCACTCGGGCAAGCAAATTTCACCCTCGTCTGGAATCGCTTTGTTTCACCCCTTGCCAAACAATATACTATTAAATTTTTGAATGTGTTACCGATTTTATAGACGTATTCACGTCAAAAAGTTTTTTATAGCTACTTCTCTTAAACTCTTCTCTGTCAATATATTGAGAAGCTTATTTTTCGGCTTTTTTTTCGAAAAACATTTTCAAAAGCATTTTTGAGGTTTTCCAAAAAAATTCATTTTTGTTAGAAAATGGTCAAGATTTGATGTATCAAATTAAATCCCTTTAAATACTCTTTAAAATGAGTTATTAAATAACTATGTAGGACTTATAGAACAGAAGTTAGAACATTTTGTATCGTTGAGCGCGAACGAAAAAAGTGTCGTTTTTGCGATTTTTAAAATGAAATAACTCAAAAACTATAAGAACTAGAATTTTTAAAAAATTATATATTTGAATTCAGAATGTTAATAAAGAGTATAATTAATCAGATTTTCAAAGAAATCTGTGATGGTCAATTTGAGTGACTTGTTGGTTTGACATGGAATGACCCAATAATAGTCATTACCGCAATTTACCAACCTTTTATTATCAACTAGCAAAAAGCCCGTCCACGGACGGGCATCTAGACCTGATTGGTTGGAAACTCGATTGATGTTGCAACTCGTCTCAGGGGGAGTACCGGCGGTGGTTTAATATATTTTTTGGTTGGTAAAAAAACCGACCAATCAGATTGTTTCTTTTTTCACCAAAAAATGACACGCTGGAGCCGGAGCAGCAGAGTGCTGGGATTTTATGTATTAACCCTTTCAGTCACCATGGTCATTACAACGAACATGAACTTCTGATAACTACCAATATTAACTAAATACATTTTAATTGGTTTAATCATCACTATCGTCTAAGGGAACATGTATTAAATTATATGTCTATATAGAAATGTCTCCCAAAAAAACCAAAAACGGAAACAAGGGTCATAAATGAAATTCGAATTGAAGAAACAGATCATTTGCCTTTATTCGATGAAAGTAAAGACGGCACAAGATGTAAAAAGGACACTTGCTTTGTGCATTTGTGTATTACACTATTACACATGATCGAAATTGTTTTCAAGTTTTTCATACAAAATAAATCTTTTCTTGGTTTAACTTTTTTTTTTAAATTAAAGTAAAGACGGCACAAGATGTAAAAATGACACTTGCTTTGTGCATTTGTGTATTACACTATTACACATGATCGAAATTGTTTTCAAGTTTTTCATACAAAATAAATCTTTTCTTGGTTTAACTTTTTTTTTTAAATTTACCCTGATTCATTCTGACGAACATTATTTTTTTTTCGAAAAGTTTGGGCCGTAAAACGTTGAAATGTATTTCGAAAATTTTTAAATAAATCATTTAAGCTCTGTTCTTAGTTTCAAAATTTTAACTTCAATAACAAAAATTCGTGACTGAAAGGGTTAAGACTAGCAAAAAGCCCGTCCAGACGTGCCGCCCGGGGCATTGCCCCCCCTGCACCCCCTACGCTACGCCACAGGCTCCACTCCACAAGAAATCACAATCAAGCTTAGGCCCGCAAGGCCCAGGCCTAGGGCGGCAAAATTCTAGGGGAGCCTGAACTTTAGAGGCGAGAAAATTTTAAAAGTTGTAAAATTTAAAGAAAAATTTAAATTTAAAATTTGATTCGGCTTAGCTTTACTGTGAATGTACGAACAAATTTCTAAGACCGCTGGCGCTGCAGTCGACACCCAGCAAACATACAAGTCAGAAAGATTTCTTAAAGAAGTCTTTTTAAAGACGTCTTTAAGAACTCTAAATATGATGTCTGAACGACTTCATTTTTCAGAACTCTCAATTAAGAGGTCTTGAAGAAGTCTTTTTTCTGACTTTGTAAGAAGTCAGAAATATGAGCCCTTTGAGAAGTCTTTTTACTGACTTCGTAAGATGTCAAAAATATGAGTTCTATAAGAAGTCTTTCTTCTGACTTCATAAGACGTCAAAACTATGAGTTCTTTAAGAAGTCTTTCTTCTGACTTCCTAAAACGTCAAAAATATGAGTTCTTTAAGAAGTTTTTTTTTCTGACTTCCTAAGACGTCAAAAATATGAGCTCTTTTAGAAGTCTTTTATTCTAAGGTTTGGTTGGATTAAATTTGACGCATGCGTTTGGTGGTATAACATGCACATGTTTTATAGTACGTAACCTACAAAATTCGAAACAGTTTTTGTTCACATTTCCCATTTTGTTTCCAACTCAATTTATATTTGTGGTTCAGACTAATAACACATCAGTCTATTTTACAGGTAATGTATTTATTAATGAAATAAAAAAAATGAATGTCATAATTTATTATTTTCTGTAAATTGAAAATAATTTTTACCAGGATGTTAAGAAAACGCCGGTTTGACGAATTGTCTAAAAGTTAAAATGAATCGACTGCAAAGAATTAGTTTTGAAAACTGTTTTATATATGCTCCAAAAAACACCACTGTCCGTGCTGTTGCTACTGGAGAATATTTCCATTATGGACTACAAAAAGGATTAATTGATCAACCGAAGGTTATTGATATGAGTCAGTTTAAAGAAATTATCCGGATTAATGTGCACATCGATGGCTTGCCAATATGAAAAAGCTCAAAAAGTCAACTGTATCCAATACTAGCAGAAATTTAACCAAAAGTTGTACCTTTTGTTGCCGGTGTATATTATCATGGATTCAGCAAACCAGATGATTGTAATGAATTTTTATATTTTTTGTTTTTTTTTAAATTAATAAAAAATTAATGTAAAATTCAAATTCAAAAATACACTTTCCTCAATTAAAATTTATTATTTATAATGGACTAGTTTCGACTAATCAGTCTTTATCAACATATTCCGTCAAATAAAATATTACACTCTATACAGAATAATTCAAATAAAATAAAAACAATAAAACCGAGATAGTGGGTCATAATATAATGGGTCATAATATTATAATGTAAAATTAGTAATTGTTTTAAATTGTCTTTAATAAGAACTATTAAAGAGCTCTTTTTTCTGAATTCAGAAATAGCTTTTAATTCTGACTTCTAAAAGAACTCTCTTTTCTGATTTCTACGAGAACTCTTTTCTGAATTCAGAAATAGCTCTTAATTTTGGCTTCTAAAAGAACTCTCTTTTCTGATTTCTATAAGACCTCTTTTTTCTGAATTCAGAAAAAAGAGCTCTTTAAGAGTTCTTTGAGAAGTTTGAAATAGCTCTTGAAGTGGCGCATTGAACCTCCTCAAGACCTCTTAAGGTACGTTTTGCAAGAAACAGTAGCAGCAGTGCAGTTACGGTTGGCGTCAGTCGCAAGTGCAATACGTAATGGGAGCTGCTGCGCTTCTATTGTATCGTCTAGCAAGCCACATAACAGAAATTGCATATGAGCAGTTCTGCGGTACTGCAAGTGCAGTCGCTTGCCAAACCTACCTTTAAAGCACTTCTTTCTGAAGATCATTAAGACGTCCAAATCTTAAATAAGAGCTCTTTAAGAACTTTTGAAGACATCATATTGTTTACTGGGCAAGTTCCATCGACATTGACAAGTTCCAACAATAATTAATAATAATATAAGATTATTTATTGTGATATTTTGGATCCGTTACTTTGCCCCCCTCCCCCACTTAAAATGTTTAGCCAAAAAGCTAGCTCCCAAATTTATGAAACTAGTACCGGCTAGCACCTAAATTTTAATATTTTTAATAACCGTATACAGTAGCGGTCATCGAAATTGCATTGGGCATTATTCCCGAATTAAAAAAATAGATTTCTAAGTATATTACATAATATTCTTAAATAATACATAAAGAATAGAAAATAGAATAGAAATAGATAAAAAATTATTTTTTTGGTTTTAAACTCATAAGCTCAAAAATACATGTTCTTTTTTGAACATAATCAGTTAATCACAAAGCTAGGTTTCTCAAACCGGAGGGTATGGAATACCCCCCAGAAATTTAGTGATTGTGTTCAAAAAAAGAAAATGTGTTATTGAATTTCAAATCAGAAATCTTAGATTTTTAGAAATTAGATTTTCGGTTTGAAACTTATAAGCTCAATAACACTTTTTTGAGCACAATCTCTGGTGTACTGGAGGGTATTCCATACCCCCCAGATCCCCCGGTTTGAAAAACCTGGCTTTGTGTGCGTATTGTGTACGGTTATTGAAATTTTATTGGGAATTGTTATTTTAATTCGGAAATATTCAGCGATGCAATTTCCATGACAAAGGGCCTAGGACGCAGACGACCTTAGGGTCGCCACTGAGTATTACATTACAAATCTTAAAGAAAATAATCCCCTCAATGAATAAACCGACGCTCATGACAAAATACTTCCACCATGACCTAGATAATCAATATCTCTCAATAGGTCTCAATATCAGGCAATCGCTCCGATACCAAATTACAAACGGTGAGTTGGCCCCAACTTATACAAATCCCATCTAGTTGAACACCAGGAATTGATCGAAAGCTTACACAAATTTCTCCAATATCAAAGCATTATTTCATTTATTTTGATAACAATAATATCCAACCACCAGGTGCCTCAAAAAATAAACGCACAAAAATGGTCTTGACCCATTTAAACATGAACATGTCTCCAAAAATAATCGACACCGGTCTGGTTGACAACGAAAACGTCATACCAAGGCGCCACATGATCTTGCACGTAAACCAAAAAAAAAACGACAAACAGAAAAATATATGGTAAAAGCTAAAAAAAAATGAAAATTCTACAAAATGTTAAAGGAATTGAAATAAAATCTACCTACAGATTTAAGTCAATATTCATCGTAAAAACACAACCAAACCCATTTGATAAATATTAGTTAACTGTATCCCTTAGATCACAGATTAAAGAGTAGACTACCCAGTAAACAATATGATGTCTTCAAAAGCTCTTAAAGAGCTCTTATTTAAGATTTGGACGTCTTAATGATCTTCAGAAAGAAGTGCTTTAAGAGGTCTTGAGGACGTCCAATGTGCCACTTCAAGAGCAATTTCAAACTTCTCAAAGAACTCTTTAAGAGCTCTTTTTTCTGAATTCAGAAAAAAGAGGTCTTATAGAAATCAGAAAAGAGAGTTCTTTTAGAAGCCAGAATTAAGAGCTATTTCTGAATTCAGAAAAGAGTTCTCGTAGAAATCAGAAAAGAGAGTTCTTTTAGAAGTCAGAATTAAAAGCTATTTCTGAATTCAGAAAAAAGAGCTCTTTAATAGTTCTTATTAAAGACAATTTAAAACAATTACTAATTTTTTATTAATTTTTTATTAATTTAAAAGAAAAAACCAAAAATATAAAAATTCATTACAATCATCTGGTTTGCTGAATCCATGATAATATACACCGGCAACAAAAGGTACAACTTTTGGGTAAATTTCTGCTAGTATTGGATACAGTTGACT
The DNA here is from genome assembly GCA_947369205.1 of Cantharis rufa. Taxonomy (NCBI): domain Eukaryota; kingdom Metazoa; phylum Arthropoda; class Insecta; order Coleoptera; family Cantharidae; genus Cantharis; species Cantharis rufa. Next base: position 38,882,574 of record OX376303.1, read on the forward strand.
TTTTGAGCTTTTTCATATTGGCAAGCCATCGATGTGCCCATTAATCCGGATAATTTCTTTAAACTGACTCATATCAATAACCTTCGGTTGATCAATTAATCCTTTTTGTAGTCCATAATGGAAATATTCTCCAGTAGCAACAGCACGGACAGTGGTGTTTTTAGGAGCATATATAAAACAGTTTTCAAAACTAATTCTTTGCAGTCGATTCATTTTAACTTTTAGACAATTCGTCAAACCGGCGTTTTCTTAACATCCTGGTGAAAATTATTTTCAATTTACAAAAAAATAATAAATTATGACATTCATTTTTTTTATTTCATTAATACATTACCTGTAAAATAGACTGATGTGTTATTAGTCTGAACCACAAATATAAATTGAGTTGGAAACAAAATGGGAAATGTCAACAAAAACTGTTTCAAATTTGTAGGTTACGTACTATAAAACATGTGCATGTTATACCACCAAACGCATGCGTCAAATTTAATCCAACCAAACCTCAGAATAAAAGACTTCTAAAAGAGCTCATATTTTTGACGTCTTAGGAAGTCAGAAAAAAACTTCTTAAAGAACTCATATTTTTCACGTTTTAGGAAGTCAGAAGAAAGACTTCTTAAAGAACTCATAGTTTTGACGTCTTATGAAGTCAGAAGAAAGACTTCTTATAGAACTCATATTTTTGACATCTTACGAAGTCAGTAAAAAGACTTCTCAAAGGGCTCATATTTCTGACTTCTTACAAAGTCAGAAAAAAGACTTCTTCAAGACCTCTTAATTGAGAGTTCTGAAAAATGAAGTCGTTCAGACATCATATTTAGAGTTCTTAAAGACGCCTTTAAAAAGACTTTTTTAAGAAATCTTTCTGACTTGTATGTTTGCTGGGTATAGATAAATAACTCCAGGCGAGAAGGGTAGTACCACGATCCGTGCGGGGGGTGTAATTTGTACCATCGTTAAGGGATGGCGCTGCTTTGACTAATGTCGTACAGTAACTTTCAAAGTCACTGTTATGGAGGGTAGAGGTACCCTCTACCCTCCATAGTTAAAATCATCGTATGATCTTAAACTAATTAAACACTTTTGAGGTTGGTACAATTTTTTTTCTAGTTATTTAATATATATAAGAACATAATTTTGTATTTCTAGGTTATCAAACGTTTCTCAAGTAAATAATCAGATAAATAATGCAAGTATTAAGAATCAAGTTGGGCATATTAGACGTGACTAGTTTTTTGGAAGCCAACGCCAATTCGCGATGTGTCTATGAGGGTGAAGCAGTGTTAGACGCTGGGCACATTATTTTATGCGGAAAAGTGAAGTGTTTGGAGGAAGACATCATTAAGTTATACGGACTTTGTTTAAAAACCAGCGCTTTACATACAAATCCTCATGAAATACAAGGTATATTGGATGTCGATCAGGAAAAGGCGACTGTACAAAATATGACGTGTACATGTAAAGTAGGAAACAGTGGAAAATGTAAACATATATCTGCATTATTACTTAAATGTTCTAGGTATAAGTTTTTGGTTGAGTATGTAGTTATTGTGTATTTTACTAATTTGTTTTGTTTTAGGATGGGTACCATTAACGAATTGGAAGAAATTTCACAGACCGATATCAAATGTGTGTGGTCGACACAAAAAGGGTTGACTGCGGATAAGTATAAGGCAGTGCCTATAGGTGAAATGCCTTGTTTCCAAGGAAAAGTAGATATCAACGAGAAGGAGGATGACATGGAAATGTTCAATTTCCTCGTGACAAACGTGCCCAATAATGCTGTAAAAATACACATGTAAGTTTTCTATTAGTACAGTATAATTCACACCAAATTGTAATTAGTTTAGCAATTTGAAACACCAAGTGTTTTAAGATATTAAATATTTTTAATTTTTAGGATGGGTCTAAGAAAGTCAGTCTAGTCAGAAATAACAACAAAATTAACAAACTAACGTTGCACTCGCCCAACACCAATTTAATTTATGTGCTAGTGTTCTAGTCAGAAAAACTAACGTTGCACTCGGCCTACACACGTAAACAATAATAATCATGTCTCTGAAATTAGTTCCACCGGCGACCGTTGGTGGCGTATTGCTTATCTTGAATCGCCTAATGTTGACAACAATAATGTTGACATGCGCAAACAAATTTGAAATTAATTCAATTTCAGGTGGCGCTGCATTTATTAATGTTACTATTTGACATGCGCAAACAAATTTGAAGTTAATTTGTCAAAATTAAGAAAATTCGTATATTAATTATATATTTCGTGTGCTAATTATTTAATTACTATGGTTTGCAGATGTGTGGTGAAAGGGTGTAATAATTCCTCATCTGGAATTGTGAAAGTTCTTATTTTTCCAAAAAATTTAAAGGTATATAAGGTTGTTTGATATTAAGACCTATTTTCATTCTTTTTTCTTGAAAATTTAAACAATTTTTAATTTTATTTTTTTTATGTAAGACGTTCAATAGATGGACTGCTGCTGTTGGAAAAACTGTTGAATATGGAAAGAGGAAGAATTATGTTTGCGATATTCATTTCAATGATGACAGCAAATTTATTGTTGACTCCAGTAACAATAGTAATTTGAAATTTGGTGCAGTTCCTACACTTCTTTTAAATACTTCCGGTATAGTATTATATTTATATTGAATTGAATATTTTATTAAAAATATATTTATTTGTATAGAAACCTTAACTGAAGTTACTGTTAGTTCGTCTTTCGATAACACTGTATATAATATCGATAATACTATTCCCGATGCTAGCAATATTATTCAAAATCATGATGAGATACCAGGGATACCAGTACTACCTTGTACCCCATTAAAAAGTACTTTTTATAATAATTATACTATTATTGTTGCTACTTTTATAAGTACATTTGATAACTTATTTCTTATTTTACAGAGCCTAGCCTTCTCGGACAAGTGAACGTTGGTCGAGTGTCCAACCTTTCACCAAAGGCCAAGAAAAGTTATATGATGTAGCTGCTACATTAAATAAGAAGCTAAAATGCTTAAAGAAAAAAACAAACATAACATCAAAAGGGCTATCAATCTGAGTAATTCCGAAATTTATCAAAACGTAAATAGTACTACTGTAAAATTTTTAATCAGCCAATTAAAAATGCAAAAAAGAAGTAGTCGTGGTCGCAGATTCACTTTGGACGACAAAGTGTTGGCTTTGTCGTTGATGAAACAGAGCGCATCTGGCTACAGATTACTTCTTCTTCTTCTTTATTTAATATTATTATTATAATATTTCCTTTATTTCGGATCTCACATATAGTGGCAATTAGTATAAGATGGGGGATTTAGCTCCAACCATCTTATTCTTTACAGTGTGTTTCACCTAATTATATTATTTTTCGATACATTTTTCACATAAGCTAATTTTGAACAATTATTATAAAATTTACTTAAATCTACTACTAAATAATTAGAATTTTAAATTGTTTAGTACATTTTTAATTTTGAGAATTTAAAAATTTTCTGACAATATGGCACGTTTCCAAAATAACTGCTTTTTGAATTTCTGGGTATAATTTTGAAGATAGATCTAACTTTAACAAATGGGTTTTAAACTTGGAAGATACCACACCAGTAGCCGATATCACTATCGGTATTATTACTATTTTATTGAGACCCCATACACTCATCATTTCCATTGCTAGTGCCTCGTACTAATGGATTTTTTCTCCTTCGGTGGTTATGATATTTTTAGACAGAGGCACAGCAACATCAATGATGACTGCATTTTGGTCTCGTTTTCGTATCAAGACAATGTCAGGCCTATTATGACTAATTGTTCGATCCGTTAATATAGTCCTGTCCCATAGTAGAGTATTATTATTATTATTATTATATTATTATTAGATATTTGCATTACCTTCCAGAACGACATTACTAAATTTATTATACAAACTAAATTTTAAAACTGGCATAAATTACACAATTTTGCAATCGTTAAAGAAATCCGTGGAAAAATTGCACGAACTAGATCGTCATTGCTCAGTGATATTTGACGAAATGAGTGTACATCATTACATTTTAATAGCAAAACCGATGCAATTGAAGGATTTGAGGATATTGGTGACCACCAGAAAGCCAAATTTGCAAACCACGCCATAATGGTATTTATGGCTCGTGGTATTCGCCGTAAATGGAAGCAGCCGGTGGCATATTATTTTACAGAAGGTGGTATGTCAAAATTTCAGTTGAAAACTGAGTTAACTAAAGTAATTCGGGCACTTTAAGATATCGGTCTTTGTGTTGCTTGTACTGTGTCTGATCAAGCCCAAGTAAATACTGCTGCTATAAAAAGTTTGTATGAAAAGATACCAATGCAGAGTATGCTCGTGAGGAAACTGAAAACAGATTGTTGGTTATCTAATAGGTGGCCAAGAAATTATTCATATGTACGATCCTCCTCATTTACTAAAGTGTATAAGAAATAACTTTGTGGAAGGCAACGCAAATTTTAAATCTCTTACTGGTGAAACGTCAGAAGCATCTTGGTCAGATATCATCAATACCTATGAATTTGATGTTGGCGATTATGACACAAGAATGCTTAACAAATTAACGGACAGTCAAATTAAATACACACTGATAAAAAGAAAACATGGAGCGAAATTCGTTTCAGTTGAGTCAAATACGCCACGTATTTAAATACAGCGAAGTACGATACGACATAGTTTTAAGTACTCCACGTATTTGAGGGGAATTGTTGACTCAAATACATGGCGTATTCATAACCATTGCTTAGTATTTGTGGAGACTTTGCACGCAACTAATTCAAAAAATAAATAGAATATAGTAAGTTTTCACGTTTTCAATACATTCACGTATGTATCGTAAAATTTGAAAAATAAAAAAAAAAAATACGACGACGGAGACTCGAACCAGAGACCCTCGGATTACTAGTCTGATTCTTTACCCGCTGTGCCAACTAGACCTTGTTATTTAAGTTAACATAAACGACTTAGGTATTGTGGTGTCTGCACGAAAACGTTTTATTTTCTAAACATATTTCATTCTTTCAAATACATCGGTTTTTTACCGGAGTATTTCTGTTATAAGTTCAATATTGTTACGCCATCTACTCAAATTTTTAAATGAAGTTGTTTCAAATACAGTGTTCTCGAATCGATTGAAATTCAGTTGACTCAAATGCGAATTGGCCAAATACGCAGCGTATTTGGGAATAAAACATGATTTTTATCAGTGCAAGGAAAAATTGAAAAAAATGAAAGTGAAACTAGCTGCTCAAGTGTTATCTCAACGTGTTTCGGCAACAAAACGTGCATTTGCCAAGTTATAGGTAAGACTTAGATCCTTTCATTGGCTAGCGATTACTGGTTAAAATTTGTTTTAGGTCTTGCTACATTATCGCCGAATGCCATAGGTACTGCAGACTTCTTGCTGTTCTTTGACAAATTATTTGATTCTGTCAATGGAACAAGTATTAAACCTTCCGAAGGAAAATATTTAAGGTGCGCTGTTACATCTAATTCACCCCATCACGATTTTTGGATTAAAGCGATAAAAACATTAGATAGTATAAATTTTCAAAAAGGGTCTTAAACCCATGTGCCTCCTACAATACGAAATTGGAGTTTTACTATTAAGGTAATCTTTTTGTATTTTAATTTTTTTCATTTTAAAAATATACGTTTTGTTTCAATTTGTAGGCATTTCGTTATTTATGGAAAGAAAAACAGAAACATGGTTTTAAGTTCCTTTCATTACGGAATATCAACCAAGATTCATTGGAAAATTTTTTTGGCAGTATTCGCAGTCACGGGGCACGGAACGTAAATCCCACATGCCATTTCTTTAAAACGTCCTTTACATCTTTAATTATAACGAATTTTATGTCGAGTCATTCACCAGGTGCAAATTGTGAAAAGGATGACAGTGTGGGGTCATTAAGTGTATTAAAAGACTTTTTAACATCAAAATCTGAGTCCGATAACGAAGAAGTTACAGTGAATTTGATGCCTATTCCACCACATCCCGATTTTGAATTTAGTTCAGATAGCAATGTTGCAAATGCTCACCCATACCTTGCAGGGTATATGGCAAGAAAAATTTTTTAAAAAATTGGTGCATGCCCAATTGTAAACGGGATTTCCTAAAATCATCAGAAGATGAGGTTTTTCCTATTTTAGAAGCTAGAGCTTACAGTCCGAAAGCTTTGACTAGGCCGAATACTAATTTTTTAAAACTTTTAGGAAATGCAATGATGTGCTTCATTACTTTCTTCCAAAAGTTTGCAGTAATGGAAATGTTAAAACCAATTTGGTATCGTATTTACATATCTTGATACCAATAAACGATATGACTTGTGACAATTTTCATATGTTTACCGATATGTTTGTAATTTTTTACATACGTATGTGGATAAAAAATGTTAACAAAATTTTAAAGGGGGTCGACAATAGAAGATTAGTATTAAACGATCCTATCAAAAAAGAAGCTCAAATTGTTTATTTGAAACATAAGGCATCGAAGAAAAAAATCAATCAAACAAAACAACTTGTTTAATAGAACAAAATATAAAAATAATAAAATGAAATCTAAAATAGAAACAAAATATAGTACTACATATTTTTCTTATGTCTTCAATTATGTACAATTAATTTAAGTTAGGTAAGCTAAAAGCTTTTACGAGTATTATTGAAAATTGTAAATATTAATGGATATTTCCCAGTTATAATTTTATAGAACAAATTATACTGGAAAAATTTTCATTAATATTTACAACAAAATTTATTAACTCGAATACGTCTTCATTTGAATTCCCGCCGATTTTATCGCACGATTAACAGCGTTTCTAGTGTCGATGGTATAAACTATTACTTGGTCTTAAAAATAGGTGGGAGTTGAGTATCTATTACTACTATACAGGGTGACCCAGACCACCCGTATCAGTACTTTTTTTCAAAAACGGTAAGTCGTAGAGAGTTGGGCTAAAAAAATTTATTACAAAAGCCCTAATGACGAATCTAATGGTGATATTATTATTTCCGGGAAAAGTCGGCATCCAGAGTAGTTTGCTCCAGAAAGTCCAGAAATCCAGAATTTTAAATGGCACCATATGTCGAAAGTAATATCGTTGGAAAGCTCTTTAAAAAATAAGCAAGTTTTGTAGGAAAAATTTTTTTATTACTCCCACCCCTTTTAAGTTATATTCGACTTAAGTTATTAAATTTCAATTTCTTATAACGAACTTAATTTTAAAAGTCAGCACTTAAAATCCAGCTACCGCGTTAGAGCAATGTCACAAGTGTCCAAAATATCTTCCATTTACTTCTAAACACTGTTGAGCTCTTCTGGTCATACTATCAGTGGCTCTAAGTACTTCTTCAGTGTTTAATGATCGACAGGCATTGCAAATTCTGAGCTTCATATCATCTCTCGTTGTCGATTTTTCTGTATAAACAATATCTTTGATCCGACCCCAAAGAAAAAATATTTCAAGTGCTGACTTTTAAAATTAAGTTCGTTATAAGAAATTGAAATTTAATAACTTAAGTCGAATATAACTTAAAAGGGGTGGGAGTAATAAAAAAATTTTTCCTACAAAACTTGCTTATTTTTTAAAGAGCTTTCTAACGATACCACTTTCGCCATATGGTGCCATTTAAAATTCTGGATTTCTGGACTTTCTGGAGCAAACTACTCTGGATGCCGACTTTTCCCGGAAATAATAATATCACCATTAGATTCGTCATTAGGGCTTTTGTAATAAATTTTTTTTGCTCAACTCTCTACGACTTACCGTTTTTGAAAAAAAGTACTGATACGGGTGGTCTGGGTCACCCTGTATATTCTTTTAATCTATGCCTTAGATGGAAAACGAAATTGCAAAATTTAAGCTTCACACATTAAAAATGACAGTCGAATAAACAGTTATCAATTTCAGTTGAAATTTCTGAAAGAAAGTTGAATGTGAAAAAAGTAATCTCAACTTTTTGTAGGAAGGAGATTTCAAAAATAAGTACATCTGGAAAGATAATTTGATGCACCTACTTTTCTCTCATAAGTTCATAATTTAAAAACATATTTACATTGATAAATGTGAATGGTTAGAATAAAATAGAACATAATATACATACATCTTAACAACATATCACAATTCCGTGATATATTAATTTGAATAAGTGATTCAGTTTCATGAAAATCTGATTACTATCCTCAAGTGAAACAAGTAAAATAAAAAATGCTCATTTTCAAACATTTTATTCAACGTTTACAACTTAAAAGTAAATTATGTACATAAAGTTTTACTTTGCAAAAGTAAGCAATTTCAATATAAAAATTTTGTTCACATAAGTTTTCGAACTAAATCAAGTCCATTCTTTATTCACACGTAAGTAAATTCACCTAACCTTATGTATAATTTATAAAAAACGTCAAACAGTTAAAACACCGCATAATTGTAAAAATTTTGAATAAAGGAAAACACAATACATAAGCTTTTCACAAAAGAAAACATTTATTAACGATTGAATTATTTAATAAATTATATTAACATGAAATGTGCAACACAGGTAATAATATAAAAATCATAGGTACATTTACTGGCTTCAGTAATTGAAGTACAATTATTTAATTCCAAGTAAAAAATTAAGTAAAAATGTTGTGTTCTACTTTAATTGGATTTGAGGTACGCTTTGATGGATTCACTGTCACGAGCAAGCCAAGCAGCATTCAACCGTACACTTTCTACACCTTGTTGTACTGTACGTTCGGCACCAGGCGATTTGTTTTCTTGGAAAAACTTTTCTATTTCTAATGCCATATCTTCGCTAGCAAAGTTTTCTGTGGTAAATTTAATTAAGCGGGTAAGTAAAAATCCGCCCTGATACCTCTCCAGCAATACTTTAAAGTTGTCTTTGAAAAAGTTCCATGCTAATTCGCGACCCACTTTAGTCATTGCCACAGACATAATTACAAATACTGTATCTTGGGAACGAACTTCTTCCTAAAATTTTAAATAAAATTCAATTTTACAAAACTGTTAAATCAAAACAAAAAAATATTTATATCTCATAATAGATGCAAATTCCATACAGTGATCAAAAAGCTAAATAATAAATAAAGAAAAACATTTCAATATACTATTAATATAAAAATAAAAAAGTATTATTATCTCAATGCAGGATAATGTAATTGGCAGGAGCAAATAAAAGTAAAACAAGTATTTTTGAAAATAATTTTAATTATTTTTTACTTCTACTTTACTTCACTCCCTGCCGACGCTAACGGTAAGTGAAGTATTATTATAATTGATAAACTAATATGGTCATTCATATATTTCAAAATCAGTTTAAAAATTAAGAAAAATATTTTTATTAAAATTTATTATTTGATTAGCAACAATTTATTATCTAACTCCACTGTTGAACAATGATTATTATTATTAGGTGTAATTTAAAATAACCTTTAGTTACCTAATGCAAATATTAAGAGCAATGTCCAGTGCTAATTGAGATATTTTGTGTTATCTATTTAGTATTTACATATTGTTACAAAAACTTAACTTATTGCTAGTTTGAATCATTCCTACGTAAACACGGAACACAATTTATTGCTCATTTAAATATCTTTTAAAATTAAAACTCGATTTTAAAAATTAAAAAATAATTATAGTTTTTATTTTATGCAATTTCATCCAAGGATGAAAGATGAGAGGAATTGGCAATTATTTAAATTTTTGCAAGATCTTAAAAATCAATGACATACAACACGAATTATTCAATATAGCACAAAGCATTGCTTTTAAAGAATTAAATTATTAATTTCATACATGGTAACAAAAATGTACTTGTATCTAAAAGCGCTTGATTATTATTTCTTATCAATAGATAAATAAATAACTGTGTCCTATATGATTCACAATCAAGAATTCAATTCTTACTGAACTTGTAAAATAAATTTATCTTTTAGAGACCATTCATAAATTACGCCACCTTATTTTATATTATTTATTACCCCCCCCCCCCCCCTATTTTTTTATGTATATAAAGAACTTTTATGAAAAACCATAAAAAACATAAAAACTATAGCTGAACTTACCGACATAGCAAACTCAAGAACTTTAGCCAATAATTTCACATCTTTGGCAGCTCCTAATGCCCGGGTAATACGATCTTTCTCTTCATGTAAGTCGGCAGAGCGATAAAGTTTTAACAAGGTATCAAATGTTTCGTTATTTCCGGCTCTTAAAACTGCCTTGTAGCAAGCACTTCGTAAATCAGCAGGTAAAGTTGGTCCATTACCAATATGATTATTAAATCTATTGGTAGCTTCTTCAACCATTTTATCGTCATCTAACCAAGCCAAACGCCCCAGCACTAAACCTCTTAATAAAGTATCTAAATGCTTTTCACCTGGTGCAGCTTCCCAGCCTAATTGTTGAGCAACGCTTGATAAAAGCTTCTTTTCAAACTGAAATTATGTCAATATTACTAAACGTCGTTAATTTGTTTTAAATGTAATAAACCAACCTGTTTAAATTCCTTTTCACAATCAGTGTGTGAAAGCAAAACCCCCAATTTAGACAAAACATTACTAATAGAAGACCATACGGTATAATCCATTTCATCCTTGTATGCTTCTAACAGTTTAAGAACTTCTACGGTGCTTGTATGTCCAGCTTGTACCATGGCAAATAAATCATCTAATAATCCAAGTCGATCGAGAGGAGGCAAAGACTTATCTTGAACTGCCGGAACTAGACGCTCCAACATTTCTGGTGGATATTGGGTACGATAAAATCCAATAGTTCCTGGATTCAACTTGATCCAATCTTTCGAGCAAACTTCTGGAACCAATATGTCAACAGTTTTAGTTTTCAAAACTGTATTTGCCACTTCTTTTTTAGGATCTTTGGATGTCGATACGGAAATAGGAATCATCCATAAATATTCTTCTGAAGGTTTAGCTCCATCTGCGCAAAATTTATTTTGCTCAAGTGTTAAAACGATACCTTCTCCATTATTAGATGGTTTGGAGATAATTTTGACTACAGGGAAACCCATTTGTTTCGTCCAAGTAGACATAACATCGCCGACGGGTTTATTACTAGCTTCTTCTAAAGCTGCCCACAAATCTTCGGTAAAAGTATTTTTATATTGATGACGTGTTAGATATAAATTCATTCCTTTGCGGAAATCTTCATCTCCGATATAATGATGAAGCATTCTAATCACTGAAGCACCTTTATTGTAGCTAAACAAGATATTGTGAATTATTAAAACTGGGATAAATTTTATTTAAAAGCAATTGTACAAACCTGATGTCGTCGAATATTTCATCTATTTCAGATGGATGGCCAACGGGTACTTCAATTGGATGTGAATTTCTCAAACAATCTAATTCTAAAGCTCTGATATAGATGTCATTCACAAATTGGGTCCAAATGTCGTACTGCGGAAATAGATGATTTACGCACAAAAATTCAACAAATGATGCATATCCTTCGTTTAACCACAAATGTGTCCACCATTCCATGGTCACGAGATTACCAAACCACTGATGAGCAAGTTCGTGGCCTACCACTAATGCAATCCACTGTTTGCGAACCGCAGATGTATTTTGAGGGTCCACTAAAAGGCAAGTTTCGCGGTACGTTACAAGACCCCAATTTTCCATTGCTCCAGCGCTGAAGTCGGCAATTGCAATTAAATCTATCTTAGGCAAAGGATAAGCAATGTTGAAGTAATCTTTGTAATAAGGTAACACTTTGGTAGCAACTTCCAAAGCAAAGAGGCCTTGTTCTTTTTTGCCGCGAGGGGTGTAAACTCTAACTAGAACTCCATCGGTTGAACGATCTTCGACATAATCATATTCGCCCACAACTGCAGCTACAAGATAGGTCGACATAATTGGAGTTCTTTCAAAATCGTAACGAATTAAATTTCCAGAACTGGTCGTGTTCTTAACCGGCATGTTAGATAAAGCTTCTAATTTAGGAGGAACAATTAAACTTATATCGAATGTCGATTTGAGAGCGGGTTCGTCCCAGCAAGGAAAACATCTACGAGCATCGGTAGATTCGAATTGTGTCACGGCTGCATATTGCTCTTCTCCTTTTTCATTTACGTATTTACTTCGGTATAAACCTTTCATTTTGTTATTTATCTCTCCAGTAAAAATAATATCCAATGTGTAATTACCACAAGGGATAGGTTTTGCAAATATAAATTCTGCGGTTTCATCTTCTGCGCATAAATCAACTTTAAGCGGACTTTGATTGTCAATTCCTTCTCCTTTCAGAGTTGAATTTTTAACATCCACGTCTAATGCATTAAGGACAATCTTGTTTGTTTCCTCGACAACCTAATAAAAAAAAATTAAGATAAAAATAAGTTATTACTATTGGGGGATTAATAAAGAAAATTCAATTGTATAGTAATAATTTATAACTTAAGGTACGAGTTGGTTCTTTTCAAATCTAATACGCTAATCAAGGCTATAATAAATCATAATAAAATAAATAGGATGACAGTTTTATCGCTAAGTGTGATGTGTCGTTGATTTATTGTAATAATTCATTGCAGTATCAAAACATTTAATATTGTGCACTTAAATAATAATAACCATTTAATATTTACATGTTATACGGTTATACAGAGTAGTGCACAATGATTTAAGCGGAAATAATAAGATGTTACTTAAGAGACAATTGAAATATTAAAGTAGTAAAATATTATTACTATGTATAGGTACTATAAATACCGCATAACATACGTTCTTCAAAACATCCTCTAGATATTATTGAAAGCAAAAGATAAATTAGGAAATTGTAGGAGGAAACTTTAATTGGAGTACTCCCTGACATGCATTACAATCATTAAAAAAGAACAAATTTCAATTAAACTGATCTTTACCATTTACAGATGATAGTAGAAAGTTCATTTCTGCATATAATTACATCGGACAGGTTGTAGGCGCAATACTTTGCTTAACCTGTTAGTGCATATTATGTCAATTAAAATTATCGGGCCTACCAGACCCGTAGCTCTAAATCTACGAATTTTATTCATTTTAGAAAAATAAAATAATTTTTAAATTAGATATGCTTTATTAAATTTTATAAAAGCACAGAATTAAAAAAAAACTAAAATTGTTAAAAAAAATAAACAAATTACTTAAAAAATTATTCAACAAGCAAATATCATTTAAATACTCCTGAACATTATCAGAACAGGTTGGACAATATTAGAATGATGTAATATTGTAATTGATTTTTTTAAATATTACACTTTTTGTTCAAGTCACTTATTAATCTAGTACAGCGGTTCGGAAACTTTTTAAAATTTCCTGCATGACGGTCCCTTTAAAAATTGTTCGATGGCTCGCGGTCCCCTTTAATAATATATTGTCGTGTTCCAAAATCCTTTTTTTTAATTTTATTGAATTTTGTGATGCCTCGCTTCACTCGGGCAGGCAAATTTCACTCTTGTCTGAAATCGCTTTGTTTCACCCCTTGCCAAACAATATACTATTGCTGCCATTTTGAAGAAATATTAATAAATAGTACAATATCATTTTAGTATGGCCATATTGCCGTGATGCAAACTTTATCGAATTTTTGTAAGTTGCCTATTAAATCTTCCACAAATGACAAAGCTTATGTTGATTATTGATTATTGGATAACATGCCCAAACTACTATTCTAACCGGAACCTTCCAATCCAATCCAATCCAAAATATCCAAAATATTGGCTGCAAATACCTTACATAGGTATTTATATTGTTATATTTTTATGACATTTATTGATTTTGTGGCTGCATTCTTGCAAGTTTTTTTTTACCAACTTGGGCCACACCAACAGCGACCCGCGGGCCACTGGTTACCGACCTATATGGTAGGGGATAGCATAAATGTTTCCAATCCGAGATTCGAAACCCCATCGGCTGTAGGATTATTAATTAATTGTAGTATCATATTATTAATGTGTATATAGAAAGATATTCAAATGTTTAAAACTTCAGAATAGCAAACTACTTAATTATTATTAAGCTAATAAAACTAATTTATTAAAAATTAGATTCATAAAATAAAATTAAATTCATTTTGATTAATAAGGTGATTTATTGTAGTTGGTTCCATTTCTACAACTGAGAAGTGATGTAGCAGTATAAACAAAAATGATATATCAAGACGCGTGGGCATTTTTATTTGCCTAGAGTCTGATCGCAGCTGCTTATTCCGTTGGGTACAAATAAATATAATAATAAATTATTATCAACACTACCCGACACAGACTGACAATAAGAGTAAATTGGTGTTTATTTTATATTCGACTGCACAAATTGCAATTTCAAGGGAAAATATAACCAATTCAATTTTTTTGAATGAACGGTATTTTTATACGGCGACAACATAATAGTCTCCTTAACGTGACTGAGATATTAAGATAAAAAGAAATTATAACAAAAAAGAAATTTAACAAACAATTTTGTTTCAAGTCCGTTATTTTCAGCCCAAGAAGCCGACTTTTATTTCAGGCAAAGTTCTCTGAAAATGGGTAACTTTTTCAAAAAATACAAGTGTTATTCGGCGACAACATTGTTAGTTACGCTTATGACTGCAATTTTAATTTAATTAACCAATATTCAGTTTTCCAGATGTAAAATTCGCAAAACATTTTATTGGATTTTGAACTATATTCAACTGAACAATTGAACTATTCCCGCCTATAGGGGTTCTGAAATTCTGAAAATAAAGGCCTTGAGCGATTTATGCAAGAATTTTGATTGCAATAATTATTACAACATATTATTTATTGAAATTTTAAGAATTTTACGATTTATTATGATTTTATAATTAGTGGCACTTTTGTGCAAGGTATAATAATATATTTTAAACAGTGCCATAACTAGGCAGGTGTAACAGATGCAGTTGCGCAGAGCCCAAGACAAAAGGGGGCCTTAAACAAACCGATAACAATCTAATTCTTTTAATTCGTTATAATTTATAAAAATGACTGGTAAACAAATTTAAACAACAAAAATTATTTAGTACGGTAATATCTGCAGTGTAAAATGCGATAAATTTTACTCTAATTATTTTACAAATGTTTAAATTTTTTACAAGTTAGAAAAATTAATAATTAAAAAACTTCCTGTTTAATTGTTAGGTCAAAATTATGACAAGTCAAATTTATTTGATTTCTTAAAATAAAAAAATATATATAAATTATTCCAGGTTTGCCTGACGAGAATCAGAAGTTCGAAACATATGATATCACATGTCGTAAACTAATTCAACTAATTTGGATAGTTTTGATCTAATAATTAAAAAATAAATTTTTCAATTATTAATTTTTTTGATATGTATAAAATTTATACGTTTGGAATCTTTTCACATGTTAATAACTAAATAATAGTACTACCAGTACTACTATACTGTTTGTAAAATCCAAACCAATACACGTCAGAGGTATGACGTCTGTCATCACCACCATATAAAAATGAAATTCCAATTTATCCAGAGATGTTACCCTAACATCTCTGAATTTATCACATAATGTGAATTACGATTGTATAGTGATTTTCATAAGTTTGTTTACATTAACGTGTAGGTACAGTGTTGTATGTTGCATTGACAGTTCATATTATGTCTCACTTGATAATCGCATGGTGTTTAAAATTTTGACAACGTTTGCCTAATGTGACGTCATTAGTGATCATGACGTGTATCGGTTTGGGTTTTACACGCAGTATAATAGTAATCAAGTTAGTAGTATTATCTAAATGAGAAATTAGAAATATAAATAAGTTTCTAAAAATAATACTTAAATATAAATAATGATACTATTGTTACTACACAAATAATCACTTAATTACCTGTCTGTACTATTTAATTCACAATATTGAAATTTAATGATTTATATAAATCTAAAAGTAAATACAATATTTTAAGAGATAGGAAAGAAGAATACTCAATTCATAATTGTTGAAAATTTTCAACGTATGATTATTATATTAAATTCCTGTCAAATTTCAAGTGAACATATTTCATAAAATTAAAATAAGTGTTTCCTGCTTTATTTTTCTTTCACAAATCTTATTTTTTCTCGATTTTCCCATTTTTCTTTACAAAATATCAACAAAACTGAATCAACTGATTCACTTAGCTTAGCCATTTTAAGAGATACTTAAAAAAAATGTAATGCAACTGTAAATAATCCCAAGTTGCAGGGTGCAAAGTAGGTTATTTTTAATTTTCTATTTATAATAATTTTGTTAATTTAAGCAGATCGACAGCATACACCCTCGATATTTTATAACCGGTTGATCATTTTATTTGAACTTCTTGATCTTAGTTTAAAAAACAAAAATTTTCTTTCTCAAAATACCACAAAAACCAGAGTCAGCTGGTTAATATTGACACGGAGCATCCCTTTTATACCTGATTCTTTTTAAAATCGTAAAACGGATCAAGAAAAATAACCCGTTATGTGGTATGCTGGAGGGTAACAATGAGTTAACTGTACATTACAGTTATATCCAATGCCCTTTCAAGATGAAATTTTATGGTCCTCGTTCCAAAAGGCATTTGACCTATTTTATATTTGCCATTGCAATAAAATAGTAAATAATACCTATGGCTAAATTTATCAAACCGTTTACAAACAAATTTAGATCCAAATTATTTGGCTTTACGATGAAATATCTTTTTAGTTGTATGATGAATGCAATGAGCTAATAGAATACAAATTTATTTAAAATAATAATTGGAGCTGAATTCACAGCTTGACGTTTGAAACAAACTGTTGGGCCTTCATAATCTATTACCTATTTGAAATATGTGTATTGTTCGAGTGGAAGATACCTTCATTATTTTTCTAAACTCAGGATTAGTCTATTAGTACGTAATATGGCAAATTCTAATTTAAATAAATACCTACACAAAAGAAGTTATGGAATGTCTTTGATTAATGCAAGAATATAACAATAATTCAATCCTGGTATAAGTATATTAATTACAATATAGTCGAGACCTTGAAATTACTAATTCATTTCTAGAGCTAAACATTTACTACAAAGTTATTGAAATTAGTTACAGATGCTGAATTATTAAGCATTACAAATTTACAAACATAGTAACAGTTAATTATTACAGAGAAGTTGCAATAAAATGTTACAAGACTGGATAAAAATGCAAAAATTTCACAAATAATAAAACTGTAAGTACCTACAATTTCGCAAACGTTTCCGTCATGCTATGACATCATCAGGCGATAAATTGATCAATTTAAATATTATTCCACTTTAATAATAATGTAGGATCTAAATTAATTTAACGGAAGCCTATATTATATTAAAAAGCACGATGTTAATAAATAATCTTTTTGATGATTAAAGCTTTCAGCTTATCTGTTCATAAAAAATATATTTACGTAAATGGGCTCAATTGAAAGTAAACAATTCCACATTGCTTCATTAACTTGATTGCATTCCTTATCTCAAAAGAGCATCATACTTAATTGATATTTTTGAAAGCACAACTTGCTCGTTGAAAAAAGTACCTATGCTTAATGAATAAATGTTTTGCTTTCGGCAGCTGTAATAAATTAATAATAATTCAAAATAAAAAATTAGTCAAGTAGTTTTATTTGCAATTTCGATATCGAATCGAATTGGCGACGTTCCTAGCATTTTTTCCACGAAAGACCCTCGGCGTGGGCAATTTTAAATGAACTAATGAAAAATTTCGATCAATAGGATGTTCGGACCGCAATTAATAATTTTGAGGTTATGTTAAAAAGTAATACCTCACCTATAACAAACAATTTTTGAACAATGAAAAAGAAGTGTGCCAAATGATGTTAGATTTGTGCAAGTCATGTTTGCAAATTTTGCCACCGGTTTTCCTATCACTTGGCTAAAATAGTTTGATTTTTAATTTAACCTAATAGCGCAAAAATTAAAAGTACACATCGAAAACGACACCGAACCAAAATTTACAATATCAATGATTAATGCATGTTTTATACCTCAATTTGTATAGAAACCTCTCCATCGAAGGTGAACGTTGTCAATTGCGGCGTTAAAACGAGCGTGTAATGTTTGGGTACAACCGCTGATGGAAGACGTCGAAATTGTTTAACCTCCGGCATCCTAACCTTCGACTTTGGCTGAAGAACTTGAGTAGCGTACGATTTACAACCGCTAGTAGAACCGTTCACGTAAAACGTATCAACCGCTCGCCCCACTGACACAGCAAACGAATGAATAGATCGTACACGGATACCGTAACAACTACAACTGCAAAATCCAAAGGAGGGGATAGCAGGAAATAACGGAACCAACTTTGGATAATTAACAATATTTCGATTTATTTCAATTCGACAGTTTATCAAACACTTTTTATTATTTACACGTAATATAAGTTTCCGAGCAACGCCGTTTAAAAACATAAGAAAACTCTATTTTTACTATAAAATAATAGGTTAGCTGTATTTAAAAAAAACACCGAACGATTATCAGCTGGTTATGTACTCGACTAGTCAATTGAATTGCAGATATCAACGAACCTAGTTCAAAATTCGTCTTAAATTATAAGTAATTCTTTATTAAATTATAAATTACATTTATAAATAATGCAAATTTCTTCAACGCAGTAAATCTTGATTTTATTGATAGCTCAGTCGTTTAGTAATTAAATCGGAGTGTAGCGAGGATGTCACTTAACATGTCAACCGCCAAGTCAAACAGTTATCATAAAAATTATCTCACCGGTCCAAGATGGCTTTTTCATTTTTGGCAAGTTTACTGTTTATGATAGTAGAATAAAATTTGAACTATGTTATACATATTTATGTATGTATGCAGTGGCATTCGTCATAAGCTGAATATTACACATACAACTGAATATTTGCATTGACTAATACAAATGATATGTGTAACAATTAACAATGATTTTAATTTGGTGAGTGTATTTTACACTAATTTTAAAAAGTACTTCTGAAGCAACGCTCTCAAACTCTCATTTATCTTACAAGATGCTTCGTACTTTCCAACCCTCTCAATACCGCCAAATTAACCTCACAAGCCGCGGCTGATTGGCAAATACCAACTTCACGCAAAGTAATGCACGACAAACGTTACAAAATCTTGGAATTGATGAAATTGTAAGTTAGAAAGACAGAAAATAAATAATACTACCATATATATAAATAAAATTATCAATGATGACCTAAGGTTAAACAATAAAACACTAGTAGGTATTCTATTATTATTATAATTATTTATATTATATCCTGGGCTGACCCCAAGCAGCATTTTTAAGCTGAAAAACAGCAAATTTCTGGCTGTAAGCTTTGTTTCGCAGCTGGCACAGCTGCGGCAGCTAGCCAAATAGCGCTTAAAATGCAGCATACATGCTGCAATATTGCTAAAATGACCCACTTTTTTTTTAGCAAAATGCCAGTTATTTTTAATGCTTACAGCGAGCTGCGGCAGCTGTCTGACAGCCAGCAATTAGCTTGCTGAAAACGAGATATTTTTAAGCTAATAGCGCGCTTTGGCAGCTAGCTGATAGCTAGCTGACAGCCAGCTATCAGCTTTTCAGCTTGCTGAAAGCCCGCAATTAAAAGACTAAATGTTTGGCAGAAGTTGCTAAAATTTTGCTAGTTATTTGTAGCAGCCGTAATTTATTTAAAATTTTGTAAATAAATCGAATTTAAAAAAAATTATTTTTTAAATGAAAATTATTTTTTAAATGAAAATATTTATTTTACACTTTATTTTTATATATAATTTAAATTCCAGATGATAGTTTTTTATTCAGAGTAATCTGTAATTTTAAATACAATTTTGTAAATTAATCCTTTTTTTTACTTACCCATGTGATTGATGGTACTTTCGGTTGTTATTAATTCACGATTTTTGTAAATCAATCCTCTTTTACTTATCTTATAAGTAAATATTTTAATTTAATATTATATTAAATTAAATTTTGTAAATAAATTTTATTTTTACTTACCTTGACTGGGGTTCGAACGCCTGACATTCCTAATGCAAAGCGTCTACTTAACATGCTCAGCTATAGGGGGTTATATTCTATTGCCGATTTCAGGTATATTAGTCAACTTTTAGACAACCCTGTATACTACGGATTAATTACAATTTTAATTATTGCGATTTGTAAAATAATTTTAAACTTTAATTAACAGCATTTTGCAAAAAACAGAAAGTGCTATAATTATATTAATTACCGATTCACATTTCTAACTAAAATTTGAATTACATGTAACAGTTCGGCTTAGTAGCGGATTCAAACAATTATTACAGGGGTTAACAAAATAAAGATTAGGCGACTTCTGAATGTTGAGATTTAAAATCTTTGAAGTGCAAACTGTGGTTTCTGCGTAAATAATGTGTAACAATTAAATAAAAATACAGTTTATTTATATAATAGTTATTTCAATCAAGTTTAAAATGTATTTATAATTTATTTAAAAATGTACAATACTTCGTTTAATATTTTCTTTTAATTAGTAAGACGACATGTTTCGAATATAGATATTCATCATCAGGAAGTCTACAGAAGATTATGTTATAAATATATTATTAATATATAAAGTTAGAACGTACCAAAATTAAAATATTATTTGAAAATTATTATAAATTTGAAAATTGTTTTTTGAAGTTGACGTTAGATGGTGTGTTGATTTAAAAATAATGAATGTGAGGAGGGTGTGTGTAGTTTTCAAATTATTAATCTAAAGGTGTGTATATATAAATAAATAGTTAGAGAAAAATATTATAAAGAGGAAGAAAATTTAGTTGTTCGTGTTTATTCAAAAGAGGTTCTTTTTGTTTAGTAGCTTTTTGAATTTCGTAGGATTCCCAAATTAATCGTTTTAAGTATTTATCTTCATTGTGATTTATCATAATATTTAATATATTTATAACATAATCTTCTGTAGACTTCCTGATGATGAATATCTATTATATTTGAAACATGTCGTCTTACTAATTAAAAGAAAATATTAAACGAAGTATTGTACATTTTTAAATAAATTATAAATTAACTTCGATAGACAAATCATAATTATAATTAAAATGTATTTATTTTCAATGGCTGGGGGGGGGGGTACGCTAGATTTTGTTTTATGACGAATTGCTCTGTGTTATAACCTTGGTTAATTTAGAATCTTTTCTCTTATATAAAAAAGACGTGTCCCTAAACTAAATAACCAAAAATGGCGTTCTTTAACAGGTAGCACCACAATAACAAATTTTTTTTTAAATTGTGGCAACTCCTGAATTTGTATTTTTATTATTGTTAAAAATAAATTAATGAGTTTAAAATATCTTTAAAATTCCCAAAATAGTTTTAGAAATTCCAAGCGCGCCATAATTGATAAAAAATTAATGCTTGTATATTTTCAATTGGGGGAGGTGTACCCATTTCCCTTACGCTGGATCCGCCACTGATTCGACTGACGGTTTACTTTGTGTTATAACATAAAACATAACCTTATAACCATGGTTAATTTAGATTCTCTATCTGTATAGATAAATCGAGGGGGAAACCGCAGACCAAATTTTTGTACACCAGATTTCCTTTTATGAAATTTCCCGGGATTTCCTAAAATTTCCCGGGGATTTCCTAAATTTTCCTTGGATTGCCTAAGATTTCCTTGGATTTCCTTAGATTGCCTAAGATTTCCTTGGATTTCCTTGGATTGCCAAAGATTTCCTTAGATTTCCTATAAAATTTGTTAAGATTTCCTTGAATTGCTTAAGATTTCCTTGGATTTCCTAAAAGTTCTTAAGATTTCTTAAGATTAAGGTATATTACTCACAATACAGACTAGACACAATAGAATAACTGCTTTAAGCAATAACTACTTTCAAATAAGTCACATAAGCGCAATAAGAAATGTACAGGTAGGAATCTGTAGAATCTGTAATTCAAAACCATCAAGAACTTTAAAACAAAGGTAAAAAAACATTCATATTTTCTAAGTGTTAATTTAACATTACAAGGAAATTTGTATAACATTAAGTTATGGGATTCATCTAGATTTCCTCGGATTTCCCGGGATTGCCTCAGATGTCCCCGAAATTTCCTCAGATTTTCTAAGATTGCCTGCGATTTCCTAAGATTGCTTGAGATTTCTTCAGATTTCCTATTTTGATTGAGATTTCCTAAGATTGCCTAGAATTTCCTAAGATTGCCTAGAATTTCCTAAGATTGCCTGAAATTTGCTAAGATTTCCCCAGATTTCCCGTCTCTTGCACACCAAATTTCCCCAGAGATTTCCCCCTCGAGATAAATCTTAATACATAAAATCCCAGCCCGCTGCTGCTCCTGCTGCTGCTCCTGCTCCAGCGTGTCATTTTTTACCAACCAAAAAATATTAAAGTACCGACGACGGTACTCCCCCTGGGACGAGTTGCACATCAATCGAGTTTCCAACAAATCGGGTCTAGAGGCCCCAGTGGCGGTGATATGAATAAGCAAATGTAAGCAATGCTTAGGGGCCCGGGACCATAACGGGCCCTACTGTCCATAGGTAGAGAAAGATTTAACAAGAAAATGGGGAGTCGAACCTACTTTTCCCATAAAACGGCAATCAAAAGTTAAAAAATATTTTGATGAATTAGCTTCTGATTGCTATTTTCAAAATCCAGATGATTCGTTTCAATGTTTAGACATTGTAATACAACGCCTTGAGAATCGTTTTGAGAGTTTTGAAAATTGAAAGAAAATTTTGAATTCTTAAATCCTGGAATCATCTTAAAGAGGAAAGAAATCGAAGCAGTTCAATGCTGTGATTTTCTTCAGAAAAAATATTGTGATGTTCTCAATAATAATCTCGCCATTCAGTTCAAAATTAATACTTTGTTTTTATAGGGGCCCGTTTTGTATATTTGCTTACGGGCCCTAGCTCCCCTTGCACCGCCACTGAGAGGCCCGTCCGTTTCCAGCTAGTATATTATAATATAAAAGAGACATGTTTGTTCGTAATCAATAAACTCTTAAATTATATAAACAAAAATTGCGTAGCTCCACACGGCAACAAAAAAAATTAAAAAAATTGTGGCGACCACTGTATTTGTATTTTTATTATTGTTAATTAATCGTGTAGGGCTATGGTGTAGGGCCAATCCTTGCCTTGATAACACGTGCTAAATTTGTTATACTTCCTTATCTAAGTTTTGCCTTAAACTTGATTTTTAAATATCGATTAGAGAGCGTTCATAAACTATGTGGTTTGGCTAAGGGGGGGGAGGGGTTAGGTAGAAAGCTACGCAGGGCTACGTGAGGGTACGGGGGGATTATAGTCAAGCTACGTAGTTTTCTTCAATTATTATGAAAGCAATTTTCAGAATATAAGCGACAACATAATATGGATATTTATTTCCGTATTTGGATTTCTTTTATTTATATTTTATATAGGTGCGCTATTTGTTTTAAAAACAAATATCGGTGTGTTATTCATTTTTTATACCAAATAATTTTTAAATAGTTTTGTTAACAGAAAACATAACATGTCTTCTGGACTTTATAGGAAAAAAAACTACGTTCCATCTAGGGGGGGGCTATCATGGTAAAAGCTACGTTAAGCTACATGATGGGCTACATGATAAGCTATCGGCGCGCCATTTCAGCTTGCTGTCAGCAAGCTATTTTTAAGAGCTATTACATAGCTGATTAGCAGCTATTTTGCTAAATTGATCACCGCTGGCAAAATAGCAATGAATAGCTTGCTCCCAGCAAGCAAATAATCAGCTATTGAATTTCGCAGCTGCTTTTCAGCTAGAAATGCTGCTTGAAAAAGGCACTAAGTCCAAAATGATAGTTTTGAGTAATCAGCATTTTAAAGTTTGCCTTTGCATTAGCATCAATGCTTTAGTGCTTTCTTACATTGCTTATATTTCACAAAATAAATCAGATATAACTTACTGCGTTCTTTCAGTAGGAAGATCACTAAAATTGAAATCTATAATTCACTAAAAAAAAAATAAGTGAAATTTTGACTTAGTACCTTTTTCTTGTCAGCCCACGATATTATATTAATATTATTATAATTATCATATTCATTGATAATTTTATTTATATACTCGTACTAGTATATTTCAAGAGTTAATAATTCTAATTATTTAATACTACCATATATACAGATACGTATTACGCAAGTTTGACGCCGCAAGCCTTTAATATTTTGCGCCCTTATCCTCGACTTTACAGTTGACCATTTTTTTTTATTAGAATAATTTATAGAAAAAAGGAAGCTGTCTCCTGAAATTTTGCGCCACAAGCCCGGGCTTCATAGGCTTATGCGATAATACAGCTCTGGCATACTATATACATATTACATTATTTAATAAAAATTACCTTTGATTTGATTTTTATTCGCATAATGTCACAACGAGGTAAACGCTTAAAACTGAATTCTTGTTTTCTTGTTTCTTTGAATTCTTAAACTTATGTTTGATTTACTTGAATATTTTCAATTTGAAAAAGAAAACGGAGGTTCGTTAATACTACTGCAATGTGTACAAAAGATACGATTAATATTACTATTTTAAAATTCTTCTGTTAAAAGTGTTTACAAAACCCAGGGGCGGAACTTCCGGGAGGAAAGCAAACAAAGTGGTCATAATTTATTCTTAATCGCCGTCATAGTAGTACATCATATAAAAAATGGATATGCAATGATTTCCCAATTTAGCATCACCAAAGTATAATTTTTGGTGACTTGTGACTTGAGCTTTGTCAGAAAAATCATTCTCAAGATTAAGGTTAATTCAGTGGCGTAGCTATCATATCATAGCGCCAATGGTCACAAGGCGATGGGGCCCCGAAGATTAGGGGGCCCGGGCCACGGAGATGAAAAATAAAATTAACTTTTGTTTCAGCTTTGTATTAGTAAATTCATTATATATCTATACTGTTGTGTTTCAAAATCATATTTTTGAATTTTTGAATTTTTAAATTTAAATTTTTTGTTTAATTTGGAATTTTGTTCGTTTAAAAATTTTAATTTGATTTTAATGATTGTAAATATTTTGAATTTTGGTTGTTCGCGCCAACAAATTAAAAGTTGGTGCGAAAGTTTTTGATAAAAATGCTTTTTGCCAATATGGCCGTTAGAAGCGGAGCGTAGAAATTTTGTCTTCTAAGTTTATTTGAGATTTTGTATTTGAAAAGTTTAATTATTTCGGAATAGATTAATTTATACTCTTGAGTTTTTGGAGGTTTTGGAAACGATTTGAGATAAAAATTTGAGATTTGGATTTTATGAGAATTGATAATTAATTTGGATTGATGAGATTGAAATTAAAAATTTGTTAATTGGGTATTTCAAGAATTATAATTTTGAAGTTGAATTTAAAGGCGCCGTAAAATTGGATTTGATAAGTGCGACGTGTGGTCTGGTTATCGCATTAATTGGCAGTTCTATTTTTATATTTTACGTTGAAAATTTTATTTAAAATAATTAGAATTGGATTTATTTGAAAGGAATTCACTACTGAGAAGTTTCGCTCTCCGACTTAAGAGCGCGCTGCAGCCAAGGGAGAGGGAAAGAGTAAATATGACGTTGAAAAGAAGCCAGTTTCCAACGAGGCAAGTTGGTAAGTGATTTAGTTATACTTAACTAAATCGAAAGATAGACTGAATTCTATTCTACTTGTAACTTACCAACTTAATTTTCACATCGCTTACCAACTTGCCCCGTGTAAACGGCCCTTAAGTGAAAATTAAGTAGGTAAGTTACAAGTAGATTAGATTACCAACTTGCCTCGTGTAAATGGCCCTTACCGTTGCCGTTGGCGTTGGGGAAAACTTTATCTTGCCTACTACCCTACTAGCAGATATTTTTATGGATTATTTTTTGAATTTTTTTTTATATTAAAAGTGCCATCATTAAAAAGTTTTTCATTACTTTAATTGATTTGGGTTGATAAAATTTATTCAAACCTATTTTTGGTTTAGCAGCTTTTGCCAACTTAGCCAACTATTAACTGATTTTGCCAACTCCCTAAAATATTGGGAAAGAGGCTCCCCCCCTCTTGTGCACGTCCCAGGGTACTGTCAACGTTAATCCTGACAAGATTAAAAGATCACATAAATAGTATAATTGGTGACAATCAGTTCGGTTTTACAGAAGGCAGATCGACTGTTGGACCAATGCATGTGGTAAAAAGAATAATGAAAAAAACATACGAATTTAATGAAGAACTGCACATGTTCTTTGTCGATTTTCAGCAGGCTTTTGACAGGGTCAACAGAGGAGAACTATATAAGTCGCTGAAGGAAATTGGTATACCAACAAAATTAAATAAATTGATAAGAATGACGCTCGAAGGATCAAAAGCATGCGTGGCAACTAAGGAGGGGGTAACCGACTGCTTTGAGATAAACAGTGGTGTAAGGCTAGAAAAAATATTCAGAGAAATTGGAGAAAAATGATCGTTAATAACAAGAGAGGGTCAAATGATAGCATAGTTATTATGGCTAGATCGCGCAAGAAAATGACGGAGATATTCAAAGAAATGGAAAAAGCAGCGAAAACAAAAGGACTTTGGGTAAATGAAAAGAAGACGAAATACATGAGGAGTAGCAGAAACTCGTGTTTAAGACACGATCTAAATATAGATGGAAAAACATTCGAAGAAGTTGATAGCTTTGTTTACCTAGGATCCTAGGAGTACAGATAAACAGAAACAGTAACAGAGGGGAAGAAATAAGAAGAAGAGTACAAATAGGAAACAAAGCCTATACTATGCAAACAAAACAATGTTAAAAGACAAGAAGCTGACGAGATCAACCAAGATGAAAATATACAGTACCATGATACGACCAGTACTGACATACCTATGCAGCGGAAACACTGTGCATATTTGAAGCCGAAAGAATGAGGGTTTTCGAGAGAAAAGTCATGCGAGTTATATTGGGCCCACTGTCTGAAAACGGAGAAAAGCGGGCGAGAATGAATCACGAATTATTGCAGATATGTGGAGGAGAAGATGTGGTGAAATTTGTGAAGTCACAAAGAATAAGATGGTTGGGTCATATCATGCGAAGCAGAGAAGATTTGGTGAGAAAGATTACTTTGTGGAATCCAATGGGAGAAAGAGCAAGGGGACGTCCGAGGATCAGATGGTAGGATCAGGTGACCGGGGATCTCGAAAAGATGGGCGTTAGTGAGTGGATGTCTAAGTTCCACAATAGACAAATATGGAAAAAGATCGTGAGGGAGGCCGCGAAACACACAAAGTTATAAGCAGAAAGTAAGAATGAATTTATTATACAATGTAAATATTATGCAATGTACTATATGGGGACTAATCCACCCCGTCAAATGGATTTGTAAATCCCGGTAAAGGGATAGCTATATTCTCTGTGAATGTTAAGCTGTATACTGTATAATAATAACAATGACAGAAGCGGTGTATATACAAGCTCAATTGCATCTTCTGTGAGGTGATGTACGTGGAACAGACGAAAAGAAAGTATAAGACACTACTCACTGAACATTTTTCTTTCTGAAGAAATAAAGTTTATGGAATTATATTAAAAACGTCTAACTTTTCTGACCACTTGATGGGAGAAGAGCACCAAGCGGAAATCAAAAGTGCTGAACTTCTGCATACGTGCAATAAAGGTGAAAAAATGGACCCTCTGCAAGCCCTCGAGATCAAAAACTTTTAAATAAATGCCCAAACCTTCCTAATCTCGAGGACACGGCACACGGATAACAACATTAAATTGTAAATATTCTGACATATTGCAATACATTTTATTTTGACTAAATGATGGTGTAATAACCGAAACATGTATTTTTGCGTAACTAATCGGTTTATTGATGATTCAGTTTTTTATACTTAGTAATATTTTTGACGATAAGTGTTGTTTATCATTTGCTAATAGTGAGCTATTAAGACAATCGAATTAAGATTATAATCATGTACAACAATTCTTTCTGCTATCATGCAATTACGCCGACGCCGACGGGTAATTATGGCGAAGACTTTAACCCCGACAGCATTGATGTCGACAAATATTTAATTATGCTGAAAATTAAAATGAAAAAATGGCAGTTATCAATTTATCATTGATGTGGCAAGTGCCTTTGTGTAAAAATATATTATCAACAGAAAAATAAAAAATACGGAAATATGAGGATTTGGCAATGGGAATGAGGGCTGTATGGAATCTAGAAAAAATTAAGATTGCACCCATTATAATATCTGCTATCCCTATTATACCAGCAGTGTGGCGTTAAGTCTACACCGGCCGACTGGGAAGCGGGTGACCGCGGTTCAAATCCTGGTCGAGTCGAATACGCTGATGTGGACTTAAAGCCCACATAGGGCTATTCTTCTTTAAATGAAGAACAAGCTACAAATATTCGAGCCAAGACCTGTAACATTTTGCACAATCACCTTAATGGTCTAAAAAATAAAAAACTTGAAATAAATCCAAATTTTTCAAAGGCTTCTAAAGATACAAAATTTTTTTTAAATAATAATAAAGACAAACTTATTATTACTAGATCTGACAAAGGAAATAACACCATTGCCCTAAACAAATCAGACTATTATAACAAACTTGACTTATTATTGTAACACCCTCGCCCTGGATTGTAAGTCCTGCGATTCCTTTTCGATAGCTGCCACCAGTCAATTTTTTATTGTCAAGAAATTAACAAAACTTGTAAAATGGTAACGTGGAAACTTACGGATGCGTAGGAACCAAACCAATAGAAACTCAATCTTTGCACAAATAATAAGCCTTGATTTTTAATTTAATATTTATTAACAATAAAAAAAATAAGGTTTGAATATTACAAAAGAATTGCAAGTTAATCTTTTATGTGATAAAAAGTTTAAGTAAAAAAAAATAGTTACATCAATAGCATAGCGCACAGTAAAAAAAAATTACAATAAATTTATGTTGAGCAAAATAAAACAAAATTTACGTTGACCTATAATGTGTTAAGCACGACTCGTTAACCTATCTATTTCGAAGATACAAAATTATACATACAAAAAAAGAATACATTCAATTCAACAATTTTAATCTTACCTTAGAGAAGAAGAAGTCGTTTCACAAGAGAAAATGATTTTAACACTTAAAAAAAAAGTGAATGAGATTTTTACGCAAATTATCTCGAAGTTTAACACACGTCTTAGTGGTTAGCAAAATGAATAAAAAAAAAATGACGACCGGTAAAAAAAAAATGAAAACCAGCGCGGTGGTTAGCAAGATGAATGGCGGAAAACTCAAGACTGGCGATTTTGTCTTAAAGTCATGTATTTATGTAAAAATCTCACCCCATTTTTGGAGACGGCTTTTTGGTATGTTCGTCTCTCTTTATTACATTTAAAATCTATGTTTTAGTCCTTGTATATTTTGAGTTTTAAACATTTATGGTATATATATTAGTACAAGAGCCAGATGGTTTTCTTTTAGATAACAATAAGTTAAACAAGAGGGTTGAAGTGTCCCGTATTACAACTGCTTTATGGTATGTTTATCTTTCTAGGACGCGTTACATTAACAATTTACTTTTGTTTTACGAATTTTAATTAATTATCCTGACGAAACTATCTATTGGTTTTCAATGAACGTTATATAATTTATGTTAATTAATTCTGGCGTTATCATGTATTTAATTTGACTTTAATAGTACTTATTTTAGCGAAGTTATTTTCCTTAAGGGTCAAAATTGATAATTATTTCTATAGTCCAAAAATGATACTGTTTAAGTTTAAAATGTATACATCCGTTTGCCTCGTGCAACCCTTAAATATTTATTTGACTGGGATGATTTCCAGACCTTCCACAATGTTATATAAAAAAAGCTACTGTACTTTTGTCATAAAAAAATGTA
Organism: Cantharis rufa; assembly: GCA_947369205.1. Classification (NCBI taxonomy): domain Eukaryota; kingdom Metazoa; phylum Arthropoda; class Insecta; order Coleoptera; family Cantharidae; genus Cantharis; species Cantharis rufa. The sequence continues at coordinate 38,912,468 of OX376303.1, forward strand.
CGGGGTTAATTTTAATTCTTACCAACTAAGATATTATTTCTATTATAGAATTTTTAATTAAAATTATTGAGGGTGATTTGTTACATTTCCCCCTTCTTTGAAAAAGAACGTGTGTATCGGATGCACGCGTTCCTTTTTACAATAATTAAATAAAATAATATAAAATACTAAGAAATTTAAAAAAAAATTAAAAAGTAATAGAGTTACTCAATAGTATTGTTTTAGCTAACAAAAAAAATAATCCTAAATAAAAATAGAAAAAAAAAATAGAAAAGAATTTTAAATAAATAAAAAACAAAAATTACTTAATATCTAGGATACAATTGAATTATTCAAGTTGGTATAGTTTATATATGTTCAATACCTGTCACTTGTCTTTTATACGTAAGTTGTAAAATTGTCTTAATAATAGTTCAGTGAGGTTTTTGTCAAATTTTAAGGTTCACATTCGGTTCATTAAGGTTCACAAAATATTAAACGCGATTTACTGTAAAAAGTCACAAAATGCTTATTTAATTCGCAAGTTTTTCCTGGTGCACTTGTACGAATATGAACGCGGTTTTTTTTTTATGAGAAGTTCAGTTGCGTACCATAATGTCTTAAAAATTCCTGAATACATACATCACTTCGTTTTGTGTTCACTAAGCAAAACGTTTACATTTTCATTTAAACTAGTGTTCTCGAAACGTGCACATTGTTTTATAATTTTAGTTTTGAATGGTTGGAGTTGACTAAAACTTGAAATTTCCTTGTTGTTGTTACTTGGTCATATTAATGGATTGCATTAATTTTGTGAATGTACTGGTGTGTCGGACGTTATATTTGGCACTCTTTTGTTGAGGTACTCGTAAAGAGTCTGCATTAACTGTTGAACAAATTTAAAAAAAAAAATTGTGTTTGATAATTAATTCTGAGTTGCTTCCATGAGTTGACTGTAGTTCAAAGTTGTATTTTTGTTAACAATTTGTTGAATTCTGGTAATTGACTTGAGGAGATGATGTTGGTTGATGGTTCAAACTTGATAAGTTTGATAGTTTTTCCAGTGATTTGCGATAACAATAGGAGTTGACTCATTTTCCTGATTGATGCTATTGATTTGTTTGATGTTCGAACATCTACTGATTGTTAACCGTATTATATAGCGAACAATTATTGTATCGGTCATTGTTAAATATACCGCTGATTAAAGTCTTTATGTTAAAACTAGAACTGCAATATTATTGGTAATGTCCATGAGAATTTTTCCGGATTTTTTTTTTTTTAGTCTTTTGATTTCACTTGTTAAATTTAGCTTTTGATCGCGCACTGTTAGCATTTTAAGTTGTCTTTGATATTCACTAGCGATGACGTTTTGTATTTACACTCACTGATTAACATATAATAAAAAAAAATAAATAAAATATCATAGATTAGAATATAATACATTTACACAATAAATTTATAATAATGTTGTACAATTAATATATCGTCGCCTGAGAATCAGAGTATTCTATATCCATTTTTTTGATAAATTGAGTTATTTATACCATTGTATTCTATGTGGGTTTCTCTATAGTATAATGCAATAAAAATTTGGAAAAATTTATATTATCAGCGTTAATTCGAGAGGCAATTTTATTCTATATCCATGAACCATATTAATATTTCGAATCAGACTATTCTATGTACAAGCGACTAATTAGCTTGTATCATTTTGAGGTCTGATGCTTGTGTCCCTCAGAAAAAAAAGTAGCATATGAGCAGCGCACTATTATACTTTTTAAAAAGGCACCCTAATATAACCAAAATTACTCCAAAATTCCAAGTATCTGGACATTTTTTCTTTTACCTATACCTTATTCATTATTTTCAGAATTTCTGAGAGAACGGTTGGTTTCCCAAAAAAATTTGTTTGACCAAAGTTGTAGCCTATAAAATTCCCTATCTGGTTTGAACCATCAGTTTTTTTCCTAAAAAAAATTAAAAAAAAACTTTTTGCAAGAAAAATTAAACCTGAATTTTTTTTAACATATTTTCCCTTAATTTAATTTATAACTCGAAATTCGTTGATTCTAGATGAAAAGGGGTTATAACCTAATTTGTGGATAAGCGCATGATATTATAAACTGTTCTAATCCATTAAGCTTAAAAAATCAATAATATCGGAGCTATGGCTGTTTGAAATCAGAAATTAAAAGAAATGCTTTAAAGGAAGGTACCCCCCAAGGGTTCGGACTTGGACAAAAATTTTATATGAAAATTTGTCTTAGAAAAGTGTCCTTTATCAACACCTCAAAGGTTTTCCACGGTCACGGGAAATGTCTAAATATATGGTTTTATCATTTATTCCTTACAAAAAAATTTCTAAAATTTCATATGAAAATGATTCTTGATTCCAATAATATTTGGTACAAGCTAGATTTTTCTGGTGATTCACAAAAAGTATATTTTCTTAAACAAGAAACACAGCTTTAAAATGTTTTCTTCAAGATATTCCTTCACCCCAAATTCACACCCCACGCCCACCGTTGCCAGTTGATAAAATTCTGCATATTGCTTATCACAGCACTTTTCAAAAGTAGATTTAAGACTTTTGGAAAACTTTGATCAAAGATTTTTAATTTCCTTCAATTAATAAAATTGCTAGTATTGTTTTCGTTTCGTTTTGTTTTATTTTGTTAACCTCGTTTTGTTAACCAAATAATTGTTTTTTTTATCCAACATGTAATTAATAATTAAAATAAAATTAGTTGATATTGTAAAAAGTTTTATTAACAAACTAGACAATGGTTATAAACGAAAATGTTGGATATAGAATAAAATGACTTCAGAAATATTTGTTATTGCGTGCAAAATTATTCTATATCCATTTTTCAATTTTTTAGAATTTGATCTTGTTTAAATTTTATAAATAAAATTTGTCAAATTACCACAAAACACGACTTGCGGGGTTATTTGCCATTAATATTTTTAATTGAAATTATATTAAAATATTCTAGTAAAGAGTAAGGCAATAGGGAATCTTTCAACAGCTGTACTGTAAAATTTAGAAAAACGGATATAGAATACTCTGATTCTCAGGCGACGATATATATAAAAAAAAATTTTTTAAAGAAATTTAGACAATGTTACCAAAACAAAATTGTTTTAATTAATAAACCTCACTAAAGCAATTAATAATAAAAAAAAAAGTTATTTGTTTAACATAATTAATTTAAAAGAGTTCCGATTACTCTCATTGTGTTTCAACATTGTTCTGTTTTGGCATCATAGTCAAAACGGAAAAAGTTTTTTTTTTTGTTATAATGGAATTATTTGAATAATTTATTCTAATCTCCAAAATTTTTTTTTAAAAGTTAAAAAAAAAATGTATATAAAACAAAAGTTTATAAAATAAAATTGATGGTAATTGTTTAATTTTAATTTTTAATGTTAAATATTTTAATACAAAAAACTATGAGTTTCAGTTATTCCACTATTAAGTTTAATAAATTTGATGTTGAATTTGAAATAAAAGATTTGATTAATTTAAAAAAAATGAGAAAAAAAAATGTTATCCAAAATATTAACTTTAAAAAGATTATAATAACTAAAAAGAAAATTAATTTTGTAATAATGATTTGCTATATTAATTTGTTAATTGGATTTATTTTTATTTTTTTCAAAGAAAAATTATTTTAGCGAAGTTGAAGTAATAATTTATGTAAACTGATTTATTTTTAAAATTACAGTGAGAAGTTGCTGTATTTAAATTAAAAAAAAATTAATTGAGAAGGTTAATATCGTGAACAATTATGTTCGAAATTAGTTGGGCATGCTATAAAGTTAATACGTTGTTTTGGAGTTTTGATTGTTAATAGTAGTGGAAATCGGGGCGGATATTTGGATGAGATGATCTTTCTGATCGTCGTGGTGCAGGACTTGTGCTTTGGACTTGAGGTTGTATCTCTTCTTGAGGCGATTCCTCTCTCGCTGGGGAATCTGGGGGCGTCCTTCCTTCTATTGGGGATTGCTCATCAATGTTTCCTGCAGGCGATTCATGCTCTTCAGTTGGAGCGGGTTCAGGCTGCCTCGTCCTTCGGACGGTTCTCCGTTGAGGGGGTAAATATGTATAGGGTAGTAAATTTATTGGTGATTCAGTCTCGGGTTCAGAATTCCATTCGGAATGGTCAGTGTCTCTCCGTTCGACCACTTCGTTGATTTCGTCTTCTGCTTCTTCTATTCCGCACCGGTAGGGCTTTATTCGATTTAAATGTACCACCTGATCTTTTCTAGATCCAACTTTCCTGATGCGGTAGTTGACTGGGGAAATTCTTTCCAATATTCTGTAGGGACCGATCCAAGGTCTGCTTAATTTCTTCGATACACCTACTTTATTGGCCTCTTCGTGAAGGTATACTAGGTCTCCTATTGAAAATTCGCGGGATTTTGCTTTTCGATTAAAATATTTTGCGCGTCTCTTGCTGCTCTCTGTCATTATTTTATTAACGTCCGTATAAGCTTTATTTAGCCTGCACATCATTTCTGAAGGATAATTTGTGCTGACGTCGTACTTGACCTTATTTGCTTTTATTATTTCGTCGTAAGGTAATACCATGTCTCGTCCGTGTAATAAGAAAAATGGTGAATGACCGGTAGAGCTATGAATGTGGGACCTATATGCCATTAGAACATAGGGTATCCATTCGTCCCAATCGCGTTGCGTTGACGAAATATAACAGCTTAAGATGTCTTTAAAAACGCGATGTGATCGTTCGATTACTCCGTTCGATTGCGGATGATACGCGGTTGTTTGAATTTTCTCGATTTGAAGTAGTGTGCAAGTTTCTTTAAAAATTTTCGAAACGAAATTTGCACCTTGATCTGTGATCAGTTGTTTAGGAGTTCCGTGTCTCGAAATAATTTGAGTGGCGAAAGCCTTCGCGATTGTGTCGGCTTTTTGATCAGGTAAAGGTATAGCTTCCGCGTACTTGGTAAAATGATCTTGAAATGTTAATAGATATTTATTTCCGTTATCAGAAGTGACAAAAGGACCTACAATGTCCATAGCGGTTCTTTCAAAAGGTTCATATAATTTTGGAAAATCTTGCAAAGGGGCCGGCTTAAAATGAGGTGAAGTTTTACGTTGATTGCAAATATTACACTCCAAAACATAATTATTGATATCTTTTCTCATGTTAGGCCAATATAATTTCCCTTGAATGAATTGTAACGTTTTAATTTGACCCGGGTGACCTATGAACGGGGCGTTATGGAAATCGTGAATTGCTTTATTTATAAAAATTTTGGGAATTACTAACAAATCTTGACCTGTGGAACTATCCGTTTTATAAAGTATTTCGTCCCGATCTAAATAATAGGGAAGGTCGTTTTCGTCGCTTTGACTAATGTCACGAATTATGGTTTTACAAAATGCATCGTCTCCTTGCGCTTTTTTAAGGTATTCTCTATCCCAGGTGGGTATCATTGGGGTTTCCTCTTCAATTAAGTATATTTGACAATTTGTTTGATTATTTTCAGAAATTTTTATTTGCACAGACGTGTTTTTAAATATGAATCTTATCATATGTATTACTGTGTTTAAATCTAAATTATCGATTTCATTCTTTAAATCGGGTAAAGCAAGTTTAAAATTTTTATCTTCCATGCATAAGTTGAATAAGTTACTAAATGAATTAAATATTGTTTCATATGATGCTTTTCCGTAATATTCACTTTTAATTACTAAATAGTATACATTTCTTTCAGGTAATTTAAGGGTCGCTACTTCGCCAAGGTCTTTATTTTGCAATCGTAATTCAGATGTGCCGTCGTATAATTGCTTAAATTCGTTAGCTACTCCGGATACAATATTTAGGTCTTTTGAAATTAAGAAAACTAAAGAATGATCTTCGGGAATCGCGGATATGGTAAATTGAGTTAATGATATTAAATGATTCTTGGGTACGCTATTATTTTTAAGTGATACGAAAAATTCTTGTAAGTTGGGTTTTTCAAACATGTAGATTCTGCTGAGGGCGTCTACATTACCGTGTTTTACACCTGGTCTATAGGTGACTTCGAAATCGTATTCTGATAATAATAAGGACCATCTAGCAAGTCTAGAAGTTGCTTGGGTTAAATTCATGATCCATTTTAATGCTCTGTGATCTGTGATGACTGTGAATTTTTGTCCATATAGAAAACATCTGAATTGTTTAACTCCAAAAACTACTGCAAGGCATTCTAACTCAGTTACGGTATAATTTTTTTCGGCTTTTTGCAACTTCCGGCTTGCAAAAGCGATGGGTTTTTCAAAACCTTCGCGTTTCTGACTTAAAATCGCGCCTATTCCAGTTCCGCTCGCGTCAGTTGATAATATGAATGGTTCTTTAAAATTTGGAAATATTAAGACATCGTCTGAAGTTACTGCTGATTTCAATTTATTTATTGATTCTAAGACTTCGGGGGTAATCATGAATTTATTTTCTTTTCTAATTAAATTTGTTAAAGGTAAAGCGAGTTCAGAAAAGTTCTTTATAAAGCGCCTATACCAACCAACTAATCCGAGGAATGATCGAACTTCCGATACGTTTCGCGGTATTGGGAATGTTTCTAAACTTTTTAATTTTTCGGGGTCGGGTTTTACGCCGTCTTTGGTAATAATATGACCTAAGTATTTAACTTCTTCCGCAAGAAAGTGGCATTTACTCGGTTTAAGTTTTACATTTGATTTCAATAATTTTTCAAAAACTACAGCTAATCTGCGCAAGTGTTCATTTACGTCATTCGGACTGTACACAATAATATCGTCTAAGTAGACTAAACACATAATTCCGATTAATCCGGCAAGGGTTACATTCATGAAACGTTGAAATGTCGCGGGGCTATTCATCAAGCCAAAGGGTAGTTTATTATACTCGTAATGACCAAACGCGGTGGAGAAACCTGTCTTTCCTTGTCCGATTCTTCTACTTCGATCTGATGAAATGCCTGAGATATGTCAAGTACGGTGAATAATGCTGAATCGTGGAAATGTTGTTCAATTGTCTCGTGTAGATCAGGAAGCGGGAACACATCTTTTTTTGTTACGCTATTCAATCCTCTATAATCAATGCAAATTCTAACTTTTGTCTCACCATTTGGAAGTGGTTTGGTCACAATCACTACTGGGGCTGACCATGGGCTGGCGGAATTTCTTATGATTTTTGCATCCAAAAGTTTCTTGATTTCATGTTCTAAAATTTCCCTTTGATGATATGGTACTCGATATGGTCTTTTAGCTATGGGGGTACGTTTTCCGTGATTATTCTATGCTTTACGTTATGTACACTTGTTAAAATTTCATCATCGTTAATGAAAATGTTTGAATAATTTGAAATAAGTTCGCGAAGAGAGCACGCGGTATGATTATCTAAATGATCGAGATTAATTTGAGAGAGAATTTCTTCGCTATTATTTGTCGATTTGTTTATCATATTAATTGTTTTAGCAAGTTCGCTGTTTTCTAATTGTTCTAAAATTGTTATTTTATCCGATACCTTACCGATTTGAGTGTTAGCTTTTAATGTTATGTCGTATTCGTTAGGGTTGATGACCCTTGTAACTACCGCGGCATTTGGGTTGTTCCGAACAACTGCGCTGGCTAAAATTAAATTTTGATGATTATTGTCATCTTGTTCGATTAGTAAATTATAATTATCGCATTTTCTTCTCGAGGCGTTTCCTCGTAAAAATTTAATTTGAAAGCATTGCTCGCTTTCTGTACGTCGAGGTATTACTATATCCTTTTCTACAATTAAAGTACCTATAAAATTTTTACCTTTCGTTGAATTATCTTTGTTATCCTTTATTTTGTTGACTTCTTTGTTTTCTAACATGGCTGCTTCTAAATTGATTACCGGGATTTCTTCTAAGTTTTCCTTGATTTCTACACCTTTACTTCGTACTATCTCGTCACACTTGATTACTGGGAAATCTTCTAAATTTTCTTCATTTTCCGTACCTTTGATTTGTACTGTCTTGTTACATTCGTCTGCTACTCTACCTCTGCTAGGTATAAAATTTTCATTGTTCATCGTACCTTTGTTTCGTACTGTTTTGTTGCAATTATCTGTTGCATTACCTCTGCTGGGTATAAAATTTTCTTTCCTATCTTCAATATTATTTTTAACTTTCATTGGCTCTAAATGCTTAGGTTTTATTACCGTCGTGGCCGTATTTATTACATTATTCTCAATTTTATTATTATTAATCATTTCTTCCCATGTTTGTTCTATTACTTTCCCGGAATCATATCTAAAATATTCTGGTATAAAAGGTTCTACTACCTTCGTTCGAATGCCGTGTACATCGGTACTCGAATATCTTTTTCTTATTGCACCTTGTGCTATTTCGCGATTAAGAATGACTTGATCAATGACTTCTTTATCGCCTCCGTTTTTCTTAGATTCGGTTAGGTTTCCAATTTCAGCTAAAGAAGTGCTTGACTCATGATTTTCAAGCACCCGGACTGGAATTGGTGACCGAACTTTCATCTTTCCGCCTAAAGATGAGTTTCTCACAGTATCGTGACTATTGGAACCATTTACTTGACTTTTGATCGGTTTAACTCGCGACGTCTCGCGAATCTCCTCTCTATGTCTTGGTAAGGTTTCAATTGACTCGACACAGTCGTCCTCATCTTCAGACAATATCCCGTAACGATTAACTGTTATTATAGGTTCAATGTGATGATTGAATTTTTGCACGCGTTTCTTACAGGTATTTTTATTTTTCTGTTCCCTAAAAGTTTCATAATCGATTTTTGTTAATGCCGTTTCGTAATTTTCATCGCTATTTTGTTGTCCCCTATTTTGATCTATGCAACTTTTAAAATCTTCGCCTAACTGGTTTGTTATTAAAAATGTTTCATTTAAAAATTTCAGTACGTTAGACTCGTAATCAATATTCGCGTTAAAAGTGGTTAAAATGTCTCGGCCTATAATGCCATCAGCGTCTAAACTGATATCGCAAACTATAAAATCAAATTTAAACAAGTTCGAACGTTTTGGGGTTCCGCATGTGACGTTTAACAAACCCAAAATTGAATGTTTTTGACCTGAAATTCCTGACAAAATTATTTCTTCGTCCGGTTGTTTTAATTTATTTAAATTTAATACGTCTGATTTAATTAAACTGAGGCATGAGCCTGTATCTAATAATAATCTGCAATAAGTTTTGTTTAATAAAATTTCTACTATACAAGGTGTTTGTTTAATAATTGAATTTATACTGGGTATTGAATAAAAAGGGGTGAAGTTATTATTTGAGTTGACGCGAATATCTTTATTTGATTTATTTATTGAGTTGCCGTAGTTTTCGTTACCGTACATCGGGGAGCGTGTGCGGCTTCTTCTAAGTTTAAAGATTGATTTCTATTAATGGGCGCATTGTTTATATTAGAATTGTTAATATTATTACGCGCGGGGAAATGATCATTATTTGAACGTTGATAATTATTATCGTGATTATAATTGTTGTTATTAGAGTTTCTAGCATTAAATCCGCGGCTATCGTGATTAAAATTTGCGTGATTATAAGCGTAATTTCTGGAATTAGATTCGCGATTATTCGCGTACGAATTTCCATAATTGTTATAAGATCTTGCGTTATGTCCTTGGTATTGTTGATTGTATCCTCGTGATGTATTAGGATCTGTTGAATGAGTTGACTTACGATAATTGAAATTCGCATTGTTGCGGTTATAATTATTGTTATAATTTGAGTGATAGTTTCGCGGTCGCGTATTATTATTATTATTATTATTATTATAGAGTCGAGTCCTTTCCGAAAAATTAGTATGTGGCGATTGTTGCGTCATATTAATTGAATTTATTCGCGTTTTGATTATGGAGTCGTTGATTTCTTGCATAATGGCTATTTCTTCGGCCTCGTCGATTGTAATATTAGGAGAACGCATGAGTGTGACCCCTATTTCTTTTAGAATTTCCTTTTTGAGCCCGATTTTAAATTGAGTGATAAGCGATTGCGCTGATTTAAATTTTATACCCGGTTTTTCATCGTCTGTTGCCGTTTTGAGATCTTCTATTAATGCTTTTGTACCTAGCCCTTTTAATCGCATGGTGAATTGTGAAACCGATTCGTCGTATTTTTGATAACAACAATGTAATTTTCTGGCGGCTTCTCCCGGAATTTTGATTTTGCTAAATTGTTTTATGATTCGCGATTTAAATTGTTCGTAGTCCAATCCTTCTAATTCGCTATTAGATTTAAAAAATTTTAAGGCAACGCCGTGCAGCCTGTATTTAACGATGCTCAAAGTCGTCGGGTCGTCCCAATTTTCTAGTGAGGCTCGCGCCGCAATTTTTTCAAAGTAGTACGTTGGATTTGAAGTTCCATTGTATTTATCAACTGTACTTGCGATAACTCCTAATGAATAAAAAGGCGCTTGACCGATATTAATTGTATGTACCGAATCATTGTCGCTTTCGTGACCGACGTCGTCGTCATTATTTAGATTTACGGGTAATTGAGGATTTGACATTTTCGCGTTTAAATTTTAAATGCTATTTAGAAAGAAAAGAAAATATATATAAGAGGACGGTTTTCGTGGTAATTTGGCAAATGTTTTTAGTGCACAATATAAAAAAAATATTAGTAACAATTAATTACACAAATATACAATTGCTAAATTGGGAATTCAAATAATGTACGCTAAAATAAAAGGAAGATACACTAATTATAACGTTGCGAGTCGGCTTAATAAAAATTAAAATTGATTTGATTACGTTAAGAAACAAATTATGTTGAGATGATTAAAAAAAAATTTTCATTTGATTAAAAAAAATTTATTTGTTTGAACAAGATATATCTACTTAAAATAAAAGTTTGAAATTGATAATTATTAATTTAAATTTTGAGTATACTTTAAATTGAAAGAATTTATTTTGTAACAAAAAAAAATTTTTAAGTTGACTTTAATTTGATTACCAAGCTAAATGAAAACAAAATTTCTAAATGATTTTATATCTGTAATCAAAATTTGAAAATTTATTCTAAACAATGATTTAACGTGAAGAACAAAAAAAAATAAAAACGATTTAATTTTTTTCTAAAAACGAAAAAAGCGTAAAGTTTTTTAATTAAAATTGATTAATTAATGCGCAAAGTTAATTTTATTATTAGTGCTTAACATATTTGAGTTTTCTTTGGTTTGATTGAATTGCGTGAAAGCATTTCTTGTTTTACCGAATCTCACCGTGATGCCACCAATTGTAACACCCTCGCCCTGGATTGTAAGTCCTGCGATTCCTTTTCGATAGCTGCCACCAGTCAATTTTTTATTGTCAAGAAATTAACAAAACTTGTAAAATGGTAACGTGGAAACTTACGGATGCGTAGGAACCAAACCAATAGAAACTCAATCTTTGCACAAATAATAAGCCTTGATTTTTAATTTAATATTTATTAACAATAAAAAAAATAAGGTTTGAATATTACAAAAGAATTGCAAGTTAATCTTTTATGTGATAAAAAGTTTAAGTAAAAAAAAATAGTTACATCAATAGCATAGCGCACAGTAAAAAAAAATTACAATAAATTTATGTTGAGCAAAATAAAACAAAATTTACGTTGACCTATAATGTGTTAAGCACGACTCGTTAACCTATCTATTTCGAAGATACAAAATTATACATACAAAAAAAGAATACATTCAATTCAACAATTTTAATCTTACCTTAGAGAAGAAGAAGTCGTTTCACAAGAGAAAATGATTTTAACACTTAAAAAAAAAGTGAATGAGATTTTTACGCAAATTATCTCGAAGTTTAACACACGTCTTAGTGGTTAGCAAAATGAATAAAAAAAAAATGACGACCGGTAAAAAAAAAATGAAAACCAGCGCGGTGGTTAGCAAGATGAATGGCGGAAAACTCAAGACTGGCGATTTTGTCTTAAAGTCATGTATTTATGTAAAAATCTCACCCCATTTTTGGAGACGGCTTTTTGGTATGTTCGTCTCTCTTTATTACATTTAAAATCTATGTTTTAGTCCTTGTATATTTTGAGTTTTAAACATTTATGGTATATATATTAGTACAAGAGCCAGATGGTTTTCTTTTAGATAACAATAAGTTAAACAAGAGGGTTGAAGTGTCCCGTATTACAACTGCTTTATGGTATGTTTATCTTTCTAGGACGCGTTACATTAACAATTTACTTTTGTTTTACGAATTTTAATTAATTATCCTGACGAAACTATCTATTGGTTTTCAATGAACGTTATATAATTTATGTTAATTAATTCTGGCGTTATCATGTATTTAATTTGACTTTAATAGTACTTATTTTAGCGAAGTTATTTTCCTTAAGGGTCAAAATTGATAATTATTTCTATAGTCCAAAAATGATACTGTTTAAGTTTAAAATGTATACATCCGTTTGCCTCGTGCAACCCTTAAATATTTATTTGACTGGGATGATTTCCAGACCTTCCACAATGTTATATAAAAAAAGGTACTGTACTTTTGTCATAAAAAAATGTACGGGGTTAATTTTAATTCTTACCAACTAAGATATTATTTCTATTATAGAATTTTTAATTAAAATTATTGAGGGTGATTTGTTACATTATTTTCAGATAAAAACACTTATACCAATGTTAAAAAATGCCCCATTTTTTCTTTAAAATCGAAAGCAAACGATATATTCATCTTTTTAGAAAAGGGAGGCTATATAACTCGACCACAATCCCTATATTGGAGAAAAAACACCGAAATTTCTCCAAAAGCCTATGGTTTACCTAAAGTTCACAAAGAAGGACACCCCCTCAGACCAATTATTTCAGACCTTAATGGACCTCTCAAACCCCTATCTAAATTCATTGCTCCCTTTCTTAAACCCTTTTATGCAGACAATCCCTATGACGTTAAAAACTCCATGGAAATGAAAAATCTTCTATCCAATTTCGTTCCAAATCCTAATGACATACTTATTTCTCTTGATGTTTCTTCTTTATTCACTAACGTTCCTGTAGACTTGGTCATCGCACATATCGAAAACAACATTTCCCAATTACATACTCAGACTAACATACCTGACGATACTTTAATTCAAGCACTCAGACTAATTACTTACAACAATTATTTTATAGCAAATGGAAAGTCCTACCATCAAAAGAAGGGTGTTCCTATGGGTGGAAGCATATCAGTTGATTTAGCTAATATCTGTATGAACATTCTGCTTGATGATAGAATTTCTTCCTTTAATGCTAATCACTTTAATGGTATTCGACTAATTAAGAAATACGTAGACGACCTTTTTTTCATTATTGATAAAGACTGTCTCCCATACATCCTTGATCATTTTAACAACTTCCATAAAGATCTTCAATTCACAATGGAAATAGAAATTAATAGAAGTCTTCCTTTTCTTGACATCCGAATTTATAGAGATACCTTTGAGAGTAAACTTATTACTTCCTGGTATCACAAACCAACATATTCAGGACGTTTATTAAATTTTTTCTCCAGTCATCCTAAACATCAAATTTTCAATGTAGCAAAAAATTTTATAAATAAAGTAGTCTCCCTTTCTCATCCGAAATTTCATTCCGAAAATTACACCACTATAAATTTGATCCTTTCGGCTAATAACTTTCCAAATTTCATTATAAATTCATTTATAAATTCATTTTTAAAGACAAAAAATATTAACTCTGTAAAAAATACTATAACTACTTCATCAATATTAGATCCCCCTTCAATTCCAATTTTCCATAGCTTAACTTATATTAAAGGCCTTTCTGACAAATTAATTTCTATATTTAAACCTATCTGCAACATTAAATTTGGTCTAAAATGCCCTAATAAAAATTTAAAATTCTTCTCCAAAATTAAAGATCCGACCCCCATAGATGATGAAAGCGGGTTAGTCTATCTTATCCCTTGCAAGGATTGTGATTCTGTTTACGTAGGTGAGAGTTCGAGAAAGTTAGGTGTTCGCATAAAGGAACATATTAGAGAAGTTAAGAAAGCTCGCGTTTTCTTACGAGAAGAAGACGAAAACACCTATACTGCCTTATGCAAACACATAAAACGTGAAGATATCACAATACTGGCTAGGGAGAAAATAGACAAAAAACGAAAAATTAAAGAGGCCATCAATATTCATTTAAATGAAAAAACAATGCATGACAAAAGAGATGTCCTTTATTTTCATGGAGGGTATAAACATATTCTTAATTTAATGAAACGTATAACATAAGACATTCTTTTTGGTTAAATTATTTATTTGTAAAAAATTTTTAAAAAGTGTTTTATTTATGATGGCTATATTGTCAATTATTTATTTTGCTTGTTAACAATTTGACATAATTTGTCATTTTAGGTAAAATATTTTTAAAAATTTTAAATTTAATATATTATTAATAGTTTATTTTGTAGCCTTGAAAATGAGTCAGTAACGACTCGAAACGTTGGACTGTTGTCCAACGTTTCGAGAAAAATTGACGCAGGCGACGAATTGACGCGCGATGAATTGACCGCGAGGAATTGACGGTACACCGTACCTTGTATATAGAGCTTAGGAGCATTATTCCTCTGTAATTTTTACAATCTTCAGGGTCACCTTTATTTTTTAATGGTATAATTACTCTCTCTTTCCATTTCTTGAGCATCTTCTCTTCTCTCCAAACCTGCCTCACCAACTCGCATACTCTATCGCAGACTTCATCACCGCCGTACTTACTGAGTTCTATATTTATTTTGTCTTTTCCTGGAGCTTTTTTTCCCGGTTCGTATTATGGCCCTTCCGCCCGCCCCTGTTTATGACGCACTAAAAACAAAAAGCGTGGAGCGCTTTGTCAAAATCATAGATTTTGATACAATAGATATGGTCGAAATTAATTAAAAGACACATAACCAAAAAGCGCCTTTGAATTCGTTCATTTTTTATTAATTTAAAAATTATTTTAAAATTTTTAGTATTGTCAATTTTATTTGTATTTTAATTTCATTCTTTGTTTGTTTTCATATAGCCTTAAAAATGGGACAATAAAGATTCCGAAACGTCGGACAATTAATTTGTTTCTTTTATATGTTATATATTATATAAAAATAATTTTCACAAATGCTAACAAATTAACATAATTAAAGATAATTAGTTAATTTTAGATAATTAGATTAATTAATTAGATAATTAGCTGTAATTGTGCACATAATTAAAAGTTAACATCAAGTATGGGGCACTGATGACGACTCATGAGTCAGAAACACAACTTCGTGTGATGGTTTGTTAGTTGAAGAAGCAGTTGTGTCTGTCGCTTTATCTTTAATTATGTTAATTTGTTATATATTATATAAATATAAACACGTGGTGCAACATTTTTCCGAAAAACATCTTCCAAGAAAGCAAAAACTAAAAATAAAACATTATTTAATAAAATTGACTAATTTTGGTATCTACCTTATCTAAAAATTATTTTAAGTTTATCTACCACATCAAATATGAAATTTTAGTCCGTAATTTAAAAATTAGTAGATGTAAACCATGGATTTAGATTTAGAAGCTTCTAATGTCCGATTTCTTCACTTTGAGATATCTATCAGATAACGAATCCGCCCGACAAATTAATCCAGTGAACAATCAGACAACCGCAATTCAAATTCAAAAGAATAAATCAAAAATTTGATTTTAATTGATTGAAAATTAAGTTGCTGAATCCAACTTATAATCCATATCAGTTTTCATGTGATCCAAATCTGTGACAGCTTCCGTGTAATTAATTGAATGAACAAATAACAGATGCGTTGGAAATTATATTCTTGGTTTAACCGGTAACGTAACCAGGGGGGGGGGGGGTTAAAAACAAGGGCGGTTAAAAAACCGCCGGCGGATTGTCTCTATTCAATCAGCACTAAGCCCCGTTTCACAACCTTCATTAAATATACCTTGACGCTGATCAAATTAACGGTACATTGATATTTTGTCAAAAATCAATCGTCAACATTTTCAGCCATTTCTAACCTTTATTAACCTTAAAAGTTAATTAAGTTAAGTTAAATAAGTTAAAGCTTATCTTTTAAAAACTTTAAAAATACAACACAAATGTCAATATTAAATCTAAACGAACCGTTTAATTATTTGACGGACAAATATTCGGTCGTCAAATTTGATCGAAACTTTGACCAACGTTAACTATATTTTCCATCGGTAAACAGATTTTTATGAGTTAACGAGCGTAAAACCATTTTATGTTGATCAAATACCTTGACAAAGGTTGGTGAAACCGGACATAAGTGTTTTACAACAAGTATGCGATACTGATGACGACTAATGAGTCAGAAACACATGTTGTGATGGCTTGATAGTCGAAAAAGCACTATGTGTCTATCGCTCTTTCCTTAATTGTGTTTTAATTTTTAAATTTAAACCGCATGATGTATGTACAAAATTTTGTTATCCTTACCAAATATGCAACCTGGGTGACTTTAAGCCTACATAACGTTTTGTATCATATCAGCTACAACCAAAAAGTAGTCCTTTTTTAGTCGCTCTTTGGAATATTTTCGTGTTTAAAAGTCGTGTAGCAGATTTTTTGATACCATTTTATTTGTTACTTAATTTAGGTTTAAAATCGTTTTTATTTTAAAATAATTGACCGATTTGAACCGAAAAAATTAATAAAAATTAAAAAAGAAAAAATTTTTTTTGAAAATTTATACTCGTTCAACTGTACGTCGGTGAAGTACACATGTAAAAATGTTTTCATTGAAAATAAATAAATGGCGTAATAGAGGGTTAAATTAAGATATAGTACTTACTTAATTTTTATTTCAGAATGCAATACGAACAAACCAAGAAGTTCCAGATATCGATAAAAATAATTTATACACACAACTATTTTTCAAAACACGGCATATAATTTAATAAGTTGAAGTTTCCTATCTTGAAATCTTAAAATTCTATATTTCAAGATCAGATATTTGTAGTACCTGTAGTAGCTAAAAGTCTACTTTTAGTAGGGTAGCACATGCAGGTGACTTCTCTGATTTATCCAAACAATAGTTGATGAAGTTCACAGGAAATCTGATCCTATAGATTTGGAATAGTTTCGATAGCTTTACTTTTTTGCTTCTTCATATCGTCGCTTGAAAGCCACAGTGAGATATCTCGGAAAATTCTATCTCGCAATTTACTAACTTGTCCTACCGACCAAGAAAATATTGACCGCTGGCGCAGTTTACATTTGTTCGAAAGAAAGTAATATTAGAATGAAATATTTCAATATGGCATTAAATAAAATGGGCGTTAAGCAATTTAATTCAATGCCTAACTCAAAATCCTATTTTTGTAAGATATCTCACTGTGGCTTTCAAGCGACGATATGGCGATAACTAATTATAAACGTAAAATGTGGATTGCAATAAGAGTCAAAAAATTGTACAAAGACATTTATTTAGTATATTTTTCGATATTTCGTATAATCATCTTAATATATAAACAACTATAATTATATACAACGTAACATGGTACAATGAATACGTACACCGTGGTTCTGTGGTATTAATAAAATTTAATACATTTTGTGTGTACCATAGCAAAATAACATGAATTCTATCACAAACGAGAATAATAATTTATTCGACCTCTAATTTGTAGGCTTAATTTTCAACGCACCGTTTAAAATTTCGAACAAATCCAAATGAAATTTTTTAATACGAGTGCTAAAAAGCAGACGCGAGAAAGATGTGCAACAGCACTGTCTGCTGTTGTTAATATAATAATTGGACGTTTCAAGGGGAGGGGTGTGCATTGCCATGTCGCCTTAGTGCCATAAACCAACAATGGACTACTCGCTATCGATTATATTTACTAATCAACATGGTGTTCTCTACAGAGCTCACAGCATTTTCTAAAAAATTATACAACTAAATTCAAAATTTTGCTAACAATTAATTAATTAGGCCTAATTTCACTTTTTTTTATCTATTTTCTTCGACAGCAGATATTATTCAAATATAAATGAATGACTAATTAAAATATTGAAATAATTCTTAAATATTAATTAACGCTACTTAGTTTAAGCAACTGCCCTTTGGCACCGGAGATATAAACTCAAGCACTTACAAAATAATACGCTTTATCTTTTTTTTATTTTTAAATTAAAAATGCAACCCATTCGAGCAGATGAATATCTATCTACCACTTTTAATAAATGATATCCATTTAAATGTGGCCGATAAAACTTTGAATGTTCATAAAAATATAGGGATGTATTATTTTTAATAAATGTTCTCTCGATCTCGCTTGGATTATTTTAAATCATTTTAGAAAATGGTATCGTAGGTAATTATTTACATTTAAATAGTTGAGTAAAAATTAAATTAGGAATTCATTGAGAAATTCAAAGCAATAATAAAGTGTACTTTACGCCAATCAAGGCAACAATTAGGTCTCTAGCCTTGTAACTCAGTCCACCGCTTGGCAGCGTTACAGCCCACTTAACTAGAGCCTTAATAATAATAATTGAGCACCATGGAAGGAATGGATCTATATGTAATTTTTGTCACACTGTTATTCACAGAAGAAGTTTAATTTTCAAGAAGTATAAAAAATTTATAGAAATAATAAACCACAATTAACAAAATATTGAGTTATTATTAACACATTAAACAAAGATCGATGTGAGCCACAGTGTGAAATTAAGAAAGGCAGTTATGCAGATGGTCATTGCTTAAAAAATTCTCGACGGAGTTATTTCGTTAAACTTCATTTTATTCCTGTGTAATGTTCTGGAAATAAGTGTACACCTTCCACACTAAAAATGGAAACATCTGCAAAAAAGTAAATAGTCGATAAGAAATTATCAATTAAAAATTCAAATACTCCTACCATCTGGTAATTCTAATAACTTTTTTGGTAGACCATTGAAATATGCATGACACATTGCATCGTCGGCTCCTATTCTATCTAATGGGTTAAGCTGTAAGAGTGCGGTAGCCATGGCCTCTCCTTGCACAACATCGTGCAATCGAGGCCAACAGAGGCCTAACTTCCTTTCTCTATATTGTCCTAATTTATTTTGTTTATAACCTGGTAAAGATGTCACACCCGGCCATTCCTCTTCGCCGGGAGTACCCAATACCTACAAAAAAAGTTTGGTGAGTTATTCTCTTTATGATAAATTAGAGTTCCTATTTTACCTTAAAAATTTTGTCTAATTGATTATACGTATCACGAACACCTGGGAATATTGCCATTCCAGTTATCATTTCGACAAATATACAACCAACGCCCCACATATCTAGTGAAGTGGAATATTCGGTGCTCCCGAGTAGAACATCGGGAGGCCGGTACCATAACGTAACCACCTCGTGTGAGTATGTGTGGCTAGGAACAGATTTAGCTCGAGCCAAACCAAAATCGGCTAATTTTAATTCACCTATTTCACTAATAAGCAGATTTTGAGGTTTTACGTCTCGATGAAGAACTCTTCGTTTGTGACAATATAAAAGTCCACGTAATAATTGGAATAAAAACAGCCTTACGTTACGAGGTTCCAGTCCACCGCTGTGCCTTTCTAAATATTGTGATAAATCTGTGTGCTGCAACAAAAATAATTGATTTCAATAATTTTTATTTTTTTTATACGAAAATAATTACAGGACTAAAAAGAAGGGTGTACTGTTGTCGTGAAAATGAGATTAAGAGATAATGGAAGTCCTATGCATTTTGTTAAGAAAACGCAATTCTACAATTCCTCAGATAAAAAATAACGAGTTATGCGCTAACCAAGGTAAAATATCTGAACTGAGCTAAATTTCAACTGCATACAGTGCCACCATGCTAAGAAAAACCCCGGAAAATCTGTCAACTAATTTGATAAAAATTTGAATGAAACAATGAACATCGAGTTATTTCTCAAGTACATTCTGTTGTAAAAGTTACAAATCATTGTGTGTCAATTGTCATTGCGCTGGTTTTTTGTCTTGTTCGTTTTCGTGTTATTCATATTTGAGCTTTATTGTCTACAGAAAAGTGTTCTTTTTAGAACAAATCTTCATAGCTATATTTAATAAAGCAATTTAATTAAACATTATTTGGTAAGTACTTTTTTTTTAGGTTAGAACATGGTACTATTGTACTATTGTATAATAGTACCATGGAATGCACTTTTGAGTGTACAAATTTAATACACCAGCGCCAGCCACGCCCCTTCAGATTTAAATTCAAATTCATTTGCAATTGAATGTGTAGAAATTTTAACTCAAACAAATTCAAATTAATTTGCAATTTTGCCACCACAGCGCCACGCTTTTGCCGACCCACCTAAAATGAAAAAGCGAAAAAAAGCGTTTGAAGCTTTCAAAATGGGTGGAGCTAACGCGTATGAAAGCGCGCAAAAGTGCCAAAGCGAACGGGTAAAAAGTGTTTGCCGGCGTTTCGAAGCGAAAAAAGTCCCAAAGTGAACGCGGCCTTAGTGTGGTCGAACTGTAGTAGTATGCGAATTTAATCCAAATTTAAATTAAAAATTTTAATTTACTTATTATATTTATTTGTAACTCAATTATAGAATATAGTGTAAAATCACGGACGTATATAAGGGGGGTGTTTAGGGGGTTTGGACACCCCCTTTAACCTAAGCAACAACGCGAATATTAGTCAAATACCCACAGTAACAGGTAAACAGACCGTGGGATTCTTAATAAAATTACAGAATCACAAAAAATGTAGTTCTATTAAAATCTATGTCTAACAAGTAAAGGAGTGATATTTTTGTGAAATTCTTTTATAAGTTATAATACTCTGTATGAAGTATTTACTCAACAGTACAAAATTTTAGCGTTTACATTCGACGCACTTGATTCCGTGGGAAAAACGTAGAATTTCTTGTTTAATAAATTTTATCGTGTCATACGCCCCTAAGGCTTTCAAACGAATAAGTATTATTTTGCTTATACTGTAGCTTGTAGCGCATAGGCGTTTCTGTTTATAATTATTTTAAAGATATTCCATGTTATATTTTTACCATACCTTTTAATAGTTTCTATTAAATTAGATTGTATCTATGAAATTAAAAATGAAAAAGTTGAATGCATTTCCGCTCAAATAAAACTTAAAGTCTCTTATTTCACTAATTTAAAAATATATTTTTAAAAGACTGCTCTACTTACCACATATTCAAATACAAATGTAAGTGTTTCCCGTGTATGAACAATATCATGTAAAGTAACTATATTGGCATGTTTCAGTTCTTTAAGAAGAGAAGCTTCCCGAATAGCCGTGAATGGAGCTCCTTCTTCTTCTTGCAGTCTAATCTCTTTTAGTGCTACTACTTGATTTTTTAAACTAAGAATAAAAAAATATTATTTATTTGATAACTTAAAAATATCAGGTATTACTTACTTGCTATATCCTTTATATACAGTAGCATATGATCCTTCACCTAATTGTTCTAATTTAATATAAGCTTCAGATTTACCAAAAGGAGAATCGCCCTGAAACAAGTTTATTTGTCATTAGCTAGAATTTCTTTAAAATTTTAAATAATTAATATATCAAAAATAAGTTTCTAAAAAGATGCACAGACTGGTTATTCAAAATTTACTTGAAGATTTCAATATGCTAATTTTACAAAAATACATTCGCACATACATCATACTAGGATTAGTCCTACAGCACATGGTATTTATTAATTTGCATAAATTCTGCATTAGAAACTTCTTCAAATCCTACTTACTAAACCAACTTGAATTTATTCCTTAATTAGTTAATCAAAATATCATAAAATAATGAAAAAGTTGAAACTTTAACAAACAACTTTTTGTAGGAAGTTTAATTTCCTTAATTTTAAGGAAAATTAATTTAGTTTTAATTATTGCACATTTGGCTAATCGCCTCGTGACGTACTATCCATGCGATTAATATACTATTTTACGCACTATGTATATAAACTACTATTATCCAGGTTTTCACAATCCATAATAAAATTATTGCATTTTAAGACTTTTACCTTACAAATAGGTTTTTCAATCAAGAATTTCAAAAATACTTTTCAAGATTATTCTCTTTCGTAAAATTTGACACGTTGCTGCATATAATGTCCAAAACTAATTTTTGAAAAAAATATAATTTAGTGAGTTTTACCTCTAAACCTATGCATATAGAAGTAAATTGTTATCTGTATTTATTCCACTATATTTGTTTAGTGTCTGTAGTTTGTGTACAAAAATTTTAATTGTGCTTGATAATTTGATACGCATGCTAACGATTTGCTTAACAGATATTATGCAAGTTTATTGATTAGTAAATAATAGTAACAAGATTAATTAAATTTAAGTGATCCTAGACGAAATTACTGTATTTTATATATTTCTATTCTCAATACTAATACAAAGTGAAAGATCAGCTTTAGATATAGGTAATCTAGATATAATTGGATGTACATTTTTTGTCAACTAGACTGACTGATTTGTAGCCGCCAGAATTGTATTTAGCATTCATAATTATTGGATTTCTGTTGTAATTGGTTTTCTGTTATAATTGGGTAAAAGATAATGATACTTGATTGTATCAAATTGTATTGAATTTTCAGAAGAAATACAATAGTAATGGGCCCCTGAACTACTGCTTCGCACTTGCCTAACGCAGCGGAAATTTTAAGTAAAACTTTGCAACCTCGAAGAGAAAATTGCTATCTGTTATCACTTATCAATAGTCTAGAAATCTAGAAAAGTATGTAGAAAAAAATTTTTTTCCATAAATTCTTTACTTTAGTATTAGGTGTGCTAAAAAGTTCCCGGCCAAATTAGATAGTTTTTCAAACACAAAATTTTTATGTTTCGAAATTCTTTATTTAAACCAAATATGCTCCATTTTGTTTTGCTCAAAACCCTTTACCACTTTTCGGGCAAAACCATTATTCCATCACTGTAAAACTTCTGTGCTTTATCGGTAAAAAACTTAACCAAGTGGTTTTCATAGGCTTCTTTTGAAGCCAACTTTACACCATTAAGGGAATTCTGAAAAGATCGAAACAAATGATAATCTGATGGTGTAAGGTCCAGGCTATACGGTAGATGCATCAAAACTTCCCAACCAAGCTCTTCCAGTTTTTCTCGGGGCACAAAAGATACGTGAGGTCTGGCGTTGTCATGATGGAACACAATACCCTTCCTATCGATCAATTCTGGCCGCTTTTTTGAATCTCTTGCTGTAATCTAGTAAACTGATGATAGTAGCGTGCAGAATCAATTGTTTGAACAGCTCACGATAACGAATACTTTTCCAAACCCACCAAATAGACCTTTCACCTTTCGATTGGTGAGTCCCGGCTTTGCCACCGTCTGGAAAGCTTTACCTCGCTTCAACCACGATCTTTTGCGCACAATGTTGTCGTATGTAATCTATTTTTCATCTCCAGTAACCATTCGCTTTAAATTCGTTTCAGCAACGATTCGCAGATGGAAACTCGGCCGAGAAAATTTTTATGCGTCAAATCATGTGGCAACCAAATATCAAGCTTCTTTTTGAATTTATATTTTTTCAAATGGTTTGCAACTGTTTGGCGATTGATGTTTAGACTCTTGGTGATCTCTACAGTGCTTAGATGACGGTTTTGTTTCACAATTTCTAGAATTTCCTCCACTTTTTCAATGAATGGCCGACCAAAATGTGGTGCATCTTTGACATCAAAATTTCCAGAACGATAACGCGCGAACCATTATTTTGCTCCGGTTTTCGATAAAGCATCTGGACCATAAACTGCACAAATTTTTTCACGAACCTGCGCGGCGTTTTTTCCTTGATCGAAGAAAAATTGTAAAATGTAGCGAATTTTTTCTTTATTTACTTCCATCTTTAACCAGCAATTTTTTACAACTGCATGATCCAAATCGAATGATTTTACATTTAGTTTTTAGCTAAAAGTGTTATTTTTCTAATGACATA
The DNA here is from genome assembly GCA_947369205.1 of Cantharis rufa. Classification (NCBI taxonomy): domain Eukaryota; kingdom Metazoa; phylum Arthropoda; class Insecta; order Coleoptera; family Cantharidae; genus Cantharis; species Cantharis rufa. The sequence goes on from OX376303.1 coordinate 38,936,381, forward strand.
ATATATTAATATGCGATCAGATAAGTAGTTTCAGAGATAATCTACTTTGAAGTAATTTATTGTCTAATTGGGCCCAGAACTTTTTAGCATACCTAATATTAGCAAAAATGACTTAACTTTTCTACAACAATTTCAAACTAGAACAGTGGCAAATTTGACAAGAAAGTACCAAATATCAGAAAATCTTAAATTGGCTGTGTTTTGAATTCCTATAGCCAAAATATAATATCTTATTAAAATTAAAATAGATAACATTCTGCATAAAAAAATTATTAATAGTAATTTTTCCGATAGTAAAGTAAAAATAATTTATTTCAAAGTTATTTCCACGCAAACCTATTTGTTTACTGGCCTATCATTGAATAAAAGCATTATTTTGAAAAAAATATCTTGCAGTATCCAATACAGTTTTTTCTATTTTTCTTAGAAGTTTTCGAACGACCATCCATAAAATAAAGATTGTAAATTCTACCAATATTTTCTTGTTTATTGTAGCAAAACAAATATACTTTTTTAGTTGTTACAAAATTTTATTGCAGCTAATAATTATTATTCTTATATGTTAGTTGTAGTAGTAGTGTGTTTGTCAGTTATAAACTGAAAGCCTATAAAATTACGTTGCACAAAATGAAACACTTCATTGCACGCACTTTGCTCATCACCTTCAATTAGTAATTCTACAAAACGCTAGACCCTTTTAAGACGTGATAACATCATGACTTGGCGTGTTTTAAACCTTCTAGTCATTATTTAAATGTTAAGAAATTCAGACAAAATTGCACATTAACGTCCAATTTTATAACTAAATTTACGAAGGAATTACAATAAAAGAAATGCTAATTACTAGTTATTTTAATTAGGTTAATTGAGGATTTTCGTGTTTGGAAGTTTTAATAAACTGATAAGTTTAATACATACCCCGAAAGCAGAAAACCGTTTCGTTCTTCTATGCTCGCATCCCTGATTAAGCAGAACTTCTGACTTGGGTCTAGGAGGTTTTCGAGGGCGCAATATCACCCGTGCTTCTTCTCTAATATCTTCATCTAATAATTTACTATCTGAAGATACTGACAGTTGTCGCTTCACCCTATCGTGCCCCGTAACATTGCTCCATTCTGAAAGAAAAGTTTTATATTATTCATAGCAATAAAAGTACAAATAGTGCATAAAAAGCAATAAAAATTGTATATTTTAAAAATTACTTCAATTTCTATAAATAACTTCTGTATATTAAAAATTACAAAAGTTAAATTATAAAACATATCTGTACATACATGATGTTACTACTAATAGTAAATATAATTAACCTAAATTTAAAAGCGCGAAAAATTCGAAAACCATACCACGAAATTCTATCTACTTAAATCGGTAAGTACCAACCCTCCATTGTTTGTACAATTATGTAAATATTAGCATAATTAAGATAAGAGCACGAAACCGTACTTAATAATTATTATAACAGTGCTCATAAATAACAGAATTTTATGCAGAAGTATGGTAAAATAAATATTTCACGTTTTGAAAAATGCAAATGTAGTATTATTATAATTTAGGTTTAGAAAAATCGAAATATATCGGTAATTATTTGTAGTACATTAATTATTATTAATGTCTTCGAATATTATTTATGTTCAACACTTTTTTCGAAACTTTTAGAACTGAAATTTGAAAAAGATAGTCCTAGTATCATTCCATTCTTCCACAGAGAATATTTTAAATAAGTCAAGAACAAAAAAGTAAAATGAAAGATTTTGTAAGATCATAAAAGTTATGTGCAACGTTACAACCGCTAAGTGTAACATTGCACAAAATTAAGAGTTAATAATGTGTATGTGGTACTGAGGACGGCTAATAAACCAGACCATGGTATCAATCGTTCCTTAATAATATGCAAAAGTTATTGAAATTAATTCGTTCAAAAAATCGAAAAAGTAAGGGGGTTGAAACCTCCTCATGGACAAAATAAGAAAATCAGTTGTGTGCTTTCCATAGATTCTAGGGAAGTACGAGTAGGTACAGACTTTTTTGCAAATAGAAATAAAAATATAATTTATTAATATTACATTATTATTTATTGTATTAAAACCTTTTGCTTCCCATGGAAACAATTGGGTTTCCCTAATTTCGACAGGGATGCAAAAATAATTTTAATGTACGATAGTGCAATATATCGAAACCTCCAGATCGCTTTATAGGGAAAACGCGTTATGAGAACACCGCGTAATAAGAGGGTTTACTGCAACTATAATGAAATAATAACAGTTTTTTTAAAACAATTTTTTACCTTTAATAAGAAAGGTAAAAATAAAATAAAAATAGATAATTTAAGTAATACATTAAAATAATGTAATAATAAAATTAATCGGTAGATGCATTACTCATGTATTCATGAACTTTGTCATATCCGTATTTAATGTAAAATCATTAATAATAGTAATTTATTATAATGAGACTTGTGTAATTCTGCTTTAAAAAATATTATTCAAACTTGGTAATAATAATAATAATAATAATACAACCCTTTACTGGGACAGATCAATTTTAACAGATCGACATATCAATCACAATAGGCTTGACATTGTTATTATAAATAAAGATGACAAATCTGCAATTCTTATTGATGTTGCAGTGCCCCTGTCTAAAAACGTATTATCCACCGAAAAAGAAAAAATACGTAAATATGAGGATTTGGCAATGGAAATGACGGCTGTATGGAGTCTCAAAAAGGTCAAAATTGTGCCAATAGTAATATCTGCTACTGGTGTAGTATCGTGCAATATGGAGAGACATTTATTAAGTTTAGATTTAACATCAAAATTATTTGAAAATATACAAAAAGCAACTGTTTTGGCAACTTATCGTATAGTTAGAAAATTTTTAAATCAACATTAACAAATTTTATACTCTTATTACTAAACCATGTTCAAAATTATTTATGTAAATAAAAAAAAAAATTATGTACATTAATTTATTTGTTAGGTGGTTGGTATTGTTCCCCCACCCAACTGTAACACCACAAATATGTGAGAGTCTAATAAAAAATTAATAATAACAATTTTGCTATTATGCATTTAAATAAAACTGGAATGGAACTGTCCATTGAATCAATAAAAATTCAAACAATGAATAAAAGTTCTCTAAATTTATGAAAATTTCTTAGAATTAAGGTAAAAATTCATCGCATTTATAGTTTGTTAAATTTATGGAAGTTTCCTAAATAAATTTATTAGTTGAAAATTATTTTTTAGTGTGGCTTTCAAATTTAGTAATGATTCAGTATTTTATTTTTTATTATTAATAACTTTGTGTAAAAGTGTTTTCTTTTAATAAAGATCCAATCAAAAGACGCTGCCGAGGACGCTGCTATTTGATTCAAATGAATTTAATGCTATACCTAAAAACATTTCTCCAATCTCCCAAAAAGTAAAATTTAAATTTTTCGAGTTTCAAAACTGCATAATAATAATTTATTATTAAATTGCATTATTTCCTAAGAAGAGAAAAGACTTTAATTTATTGCGTGATTTATTGCATTAAATTTTTTTTGCGGCTTTCTTTAGTCGATACAATAATTATGTCTTTCATCCAAGCAATGATTTAATTAATAAAATATACTGAAAAATATAAATACTTCTTATTTTAAATTTGGTGTTTAATGTTTATTTTATTAAAAACTTGGAAAACTTTTTTGGTTAAATTTTGGTTATTATATGGATTTGTAATAAAATAGCGTTTTGTAATACCAAAACAAAAAACAAAAAAAGAGGTAAACTCTCCTCAATAAAATTGAAACTAGCATTGTTTGAATAAATATTTGTAAAACCAAAAGTTGTTGATGGAATTGGCCCAAAAATTAATTAGTGCTACGGTTTGTATAGATATACGATTAGTTCCACATTTAGCAAGAATTTCATTAAAATGGGTTCAGTCGTTTTATCTAGAAAACATAAAATTCGCGTAGAAAAGTCAAGAACTCAAGACATAATTTTTTGACGAAATCAATAACTTACGACACTACGTACTATAACTTCGTGCATTGGTAAAGTTAAAAAGAATGATAAATATAGCCTTCATCACTTTGTGTTTCAAATTAAAAACAAAAATCTATAAAAGTGCGTAAAATTTAAAAAAAAAAAAGATATAAAATTTTAGTTTATTCATAATTGTTAATAATTGAAATTTATCAAGTAGAATTGCTAAAAGTTCAATTTCCATTATTCTGCAGTGTTAGGTGATATTTTCAAACAATCCTCTTAGATTTACCTTTATAAAATTTACTAAACTTTAGTTTTAAATTGAAAGAAATCCATTAAAGAAAATGAACCACATCATAAAAAATGTATTATTGAGAGCTTGAGAAATCGGAACAATTTCAGTAAGCAAATAAAAGAAAACAATAATTTTGTTAAATTTAAAATTGAATGTTTTCGGAATGCAAAATGTGTGTCAAGTTGTTTACATGATATTATTCCATTAAGTACTACCTTTGGTACTAAACATAAATTGTATTTACAAAAATGAATTAGAGCTTATGTCGCTGTGCCGTATCTGCACTCTACACCTTTCGCACGACTAAGGAATTTTTTAACAAACCCGAAATGATTTCAATTTGTGTTGCCCCAGACACTTAGAGAATCTTTATGCAAGTTCCCTTGAGTAAATTAAGGCGATAAGATAATCCGCTTGTTACACTAATAATTTATAAATTACAAGTAATCTCAAAATAATTTATGTGATCCGATGGCTGCATAGCTTCTTGGTATTCATTAGTAAACATCTATACTATATTTTACAAACAGGCAAAGCAAAAAGTACTCGTATTTCGCCAATGCTTATGATCAGAATAATAAATTATTATACATGTAACTTGTAAATAATATGTTCGCATTATTAAATAACCTCTTGATACCCTAAACTGGTACACCCTTTCTTTCAAACAACAAAAAAGAATAAACAAGACAATAAACATGTAGCGCAATAAATTTGTACAAGTCACAAATTACAAGTTACAGATAGCCCATCATTAATTAGTAAATTATTATTGGCCTAATAATGTGCATTAGTCCTCGGGTGGTTGGATGTAAAAATAAGAAAGCGGATTCCGGACTTCACTATATAATTATTTGTGCCGTGGTTGAAATTCCACGTTAAACTATCGATTTTACTATAAAGTTTCGTAAGTAAGTATAACTTCTGTCGATTGGCCACAAAGAAACAATCATCTGACCCACCTAAAATCTCCAGATCTCATTAATTGATTATTTTCCATGGGGCTATTTAAAGAGCAAAGTCTATGTCAATATACCAACTACCATCGACGAACTAAAAAATAGAATTCTCAATAAAATTTCAGCCATTCAATCCGATACGATTGAAAATATTTTAGCCGAGTTTCAGTGACGGATGGGATATTGCTAAGAAGTGAGACAAGATCACTACAAACATTTAATTTAATTTGTGCCACATTTGAACAAAACGTTAATTATTGTTTCCATTCATTGCAGTCGTTCATTAAATGCAGTTTTGTAACTGTGAGATTGATTATCCCAAAAATTTTTCGCTTCAAGATCTTAGTGCTTTTACATTTTCATACTCAGAAAATTGTGTTCTATCTAAATTCGTAGGGAAAAATAAAGGTTGCCATTAAAAAAATTACGATGACGTCACAGTTAAAAAACAAAACACGATAAAAACTGTCCAAGACAGAAAACAATAAGCGACATTAAAACAATTATGTTGACATGTCCGAGAATTTTCTCAGAAAATTCCTCTAAAAAATTTCATTACATTTGTTCCAAACTTTATGAGCTCACTGTATGTACATATTTGTAATTTAATTTTAAAACGGTTTATCTAGAAATAAACAAATTAAAAAGAATTATTCTAACAAAATTTTCTCTCAGTTCGTGAAAGTAATTATTAATACTGTTACGCACCCTTCGTGAATTAATCCAAGTTCGTCGAACTTGCAAATTGAAAAAGTAAAAAATTTAACTAATGCAAATACATTTGTAGGATAACACAGAACGGCGAGATTTTTTGAATAAAAAATTACAATTTAATTATCGAAATTTTAAAATGCTTTCCAACATTCCTGTTTTTAATTCTTCAAATTTTTTTAAAAAGCATCATTACCATTGATGTCGCTACTCCCAAAAGCATTCAAACAAGCAAATTCACCGTCTAAATTCGCTTAAAATTAATTGAACGTGTAAAATGACACGCATATTTTAAGTAGCAAGTCACCCCCAAAATGACCCAATTAAATGACCACACCTCGTGATGGCGACTGCCAGTCTGGCTGTATAATCATATTAAAGTGTTTTATGTTATTTATAAGGACTTATAATATATGGGATCGCGAAACACCACCATAATTCATAAATGTAGCAAGAGGTGAATGTTTAAAAGGGTTGAAGTAGGAAAATTAATATATGGTAGATCCCTTAAAACTCGTAAATTATTATGGTTTAAATTACTACATTCTCGCTACAAATAATTGCGAGATGCATTTAGGCTGTCAAACAATGCGCGCCGACGTAAAATTAAAACTTTTAAAAATTGTTTAAAAAAATATGCAACAATTAAATCGGAATAATAAATTATTATTAATGTACGGGTGAATTTTAGACGCTCGCGCTCGAGCAATTGGCGCACACTTACTATGCTTGAAATTGCTTACATTTTAAATCAATTTTCGTTGGTTTGAATTTCAAGTTTGCGCGAATTGTTTGAGCTTCATACACTTTTAACACTGCAATATTAAAAGGTTTACAGTCCTTTGTACTTCTACACATACGAGGGTCGTTCTTTAAGTCTCTGAAAAATGAAAAAAAGAACTTGTTTTTAAGGAAATCTTAACTTTTTAGTTAACCTCTCAAGGTTCATATTTTAAAAGTAGGAATATTTGACAGAAGTCATATATTGAAAAATTTGATAATTTTAAAGAATTAGTTTTAATTTGCGGGTTGCAATTCAATGGTCCAATTTAGGAACATGGGACGTTAAGGGCCAGTTGTATAACATAAGATCAACCTTGGATCAGAGTTAACTTTGATTTCGAGCACTCCGATTGGATCAACAGTAAGTTGATCCTGGTTTAACTCTGATCCGAGGTTGATCTTCTGTTATACAACTGGCCCTAAGAGGTTAAAATAAGTGACGCTTAAACTGCAAGACTACATAAAGCATTCTAACAGCAAATGTGGATAAAGCACTTTATTTCTAGTAAAATTAATATTGAAATTGCAAAGTATGTTTGATTTATTGTAAAATAAAACTGTCAAATAACAATATAAGTTGTAATTGGAGTTTCATAAGGTATCCTTTTTCTTTAATATCTGCTATAAAAAAATTGAATTCTATACACAACGATAAAATTTAATTATCAATTCAAGCACCCGTGTACAAAAAAAAACTAACGATTTTTTACACATGTTTGTTTATAATTAGTATATTACATTACTAGTGGAGAAACCGAAAGTTTCGCTCCCGCATTTGTCAGTTTAAATAAGTGAGCGAAGCGGTTTCACCACGAGTGAAGTATAGCGATTTATTTAATCCTGCACTTATAAATCTGAAAAATGTATGAAAATAAAAATACAATTTGTTATAATTCGTGTCATCAATAAGTAAATTTGAGATTTCGAATTTGCAATACTCGGAAACGGCGCTAGATATTGAAGAACTGAGCAAAAAATTTACCCCTCCTTTGTTCGTACCCCCCCAAGCAATTTGTTGTAAGAAGCCTTATGCAAAATTTAACGTTTTTCAATTGTCACTATATTTGTGCAACTTAAAATTCTCGTTATTGCTTGAAAATATGGAGCAAGACGTACAAGAGCCATCATATTTCATCTACTACCTGTAAAATCAAAAGAAAGATATTCGAAAGAGTTTTCTCGTTTTCAGTTTTTGAAAGAGAAAGAATTTCGTAATTGGATGAAGTTGAAAAATGTATTCGTTGTTAAAAAAGAAGTTATTCTGGCTTATTTTAATGGTTTAATAGAAAAGTACGCTTCTAGTTTTTTGTGGTCTACAAGACGTTAAATTTTTTAAATTTCAGAATGTAATTTGTTTATTGTTTTGAAGAGTAAGTCTAAAGGGTATCAACCTAAGCAACCGTTTGATCTGAAATATGTGGAAAAATTTATAAATGAAGCTAACGATGAGACTTTCTTGCTTATGAAGTTAGTTAATGTAATGCGAGTTTTGAAGGCTTGTAGATGCGATGAGCTACTCAATCTCAAGACTACTGATATAGAATATACTGGAAATTTGTTGGTCGTCAAAATTTTAAAAACAAAAAACTGCAACCCTTGTTCTTTTGTTGTGGCCGGTGATGAAGGAAAGTTTTAATTCTTTAAAATTTTATCGAAAATATGCAGAATTACGACCTTCAGCTCTTTCCGTCTGGGAAAATGTACAGTGCAACCAGTAGGTAAAAAACACCTTATCAAAATAAAAATGTTTTGATGGAATATGTGTTGAAAAGGATCATGAAAGAAACTAGTTCATCAAAAGAAAAATCAATCGAGAAAAATGTACAATTTAATTTTAATAAAAAATATAATTAATTGGATAATAAAAAATAATACTTTTACATTTTGTTGAGCAAACCAAATTATCGTAGAAGTTCCCATAATATTATTGTACGCTTTTCTTCTTATTTGACTATTGTCTTTTTGGCAACTTGGCAGAACGCCATCATCACCACCACATAAAAATTAAATTCAAATTTATCGTAATGCGAAACACGATTGCATTAGAAATTTTTATAAGTTATAACAGGGCCCTAGCTGTAATTTGCCCGTTCCGGTTTGAATCTGTTGTATAAAACTCAAAACAATTTTACGAACACGACTATCGAAAGTATAGCATATCAGGTAGTTTTTATCGCTAGAAAATGATACTTTGCAGCGGTGTTGGTAATAATCTTGCATATAAGCAGTTATGGTGGCGTACATAGTGGGTTCGAGTTATTGTATGTAGTGAGAAAGAAAGAAAGTGCACGTGCAATTTTGCATCACATGCTAATAGATAAGAGTATTATTTACTTCCGTTATGTCGCGTCTCATTTTTATTAACCTTTAAAGCATAATTTTTGTTACCAATTTATGTTTTTTTTTTGGAAAGGACCTGTCTTGAACATAAAGCTAAATACAGTGACTCGCTTAGAAAGTTCCATTGCGGTTTCGTAAGCTATCAGAACTCGCTAATCGCTCGTTCTGATATATCGCTTACTCAACCGCAATGTTCAACTTTCTGCAGCACGACTGTAAATAGCTATTTCTGATACTAAAGTAAAGGTTTTAAGATAAAAAACTTCATTTCTGAGTTATTTCCATGCCCAAGCTAGTACCTAATGACTGGATTGCAAGTATCGAAAATATACATAAAAGTTTTATTTTTTTTTTTAACAATTATCTCAAAAAATGTTAAAATAATCGCCAACTTAGTGAATACCTGCATAATTTATTAAAATTTAATTAAAAAAGAATTCTTTCTGTTAATTAGAAAGTAAAGGAATAAATAAGTACTTACTGGAGAAATTTGATAATAATTATTATCATTCGTTTTAAAATAAGTTCAATAAATTGTGCTTGAACATGAATTAAAATGTTATGCTATAAATAATAAAGTATTTTATGATTAATGAATATTAAATTAGTATATCTAGATTATGTAGATATCATAATAACATCATGAGCAATTAGGTTCATTATATTGTAAATTAATAATTATTAATAATAATGTTGTTCTGGTATTACATATATTTTCTTAAAATTAATAATTATTGATATAAGTTGCTATAAAAAATATTTTTGTTGAAATAATATGTAGAATCAAGAAGTATATTGTGTATCTATATATCTGCCGAATTTTCTAAAATACAATAATAATTTCTACCTACATTTCTAAACATTAACTCGACCTAAACATATAGTACAAGCAGAAGTTTATCTTATTAATTTACCTTAGTGTTGTACCTAATGGTAAAATCGGGTAACCTAAGTTCATGTCTCAGGAGATTGCATCCAAATCTTATCGAATAATTGAAGGACTAAAATTTTCCTTACTAGCTTATCAAATTAATTATATTTAGACAGGAAATATAATGGTATAAAATAAATGAAAAAGATAGTATGCTAATATATACTGGATCTGATAAAATGCAACAGGAGTTATTTCACGCATGCTGATTTTAAATACATGACGGAAATATGTATTGCAATTCATCCGATTAGATCGAAAAATCAACAAAACACACATTTTTTTGTTGAATGTTTATAGACAAGTTAAGAACTATTATACTTCTTGCTCCATTTAGCGAAGAACTTGGAACATGAATTAACCCACTGGAAGTTCGATGCTGGTTACTATAGGAAGGACACAATATAAAGCGAAAACGATTACCAACTGGCTGCTTTCTGATTTTATTTGCACACGTACTAGTGAGGTACTTGAAAAGGATCATTCTAATGTGATGAATAAGCTTTAAGGTGTATTTAGAAACTCAAAATAGGTGCGAAAACTTACGCTTCAGTTGGAAAATAGTTTTTAATTGAATTTTAAATTATCGTAAAGTTGTTAACATCTTTGCACTAAATAAAACTTTAAATTTGCTCAAAACAAATTAAAAAGAAAACAATTTTGTGTCCACATAAAAAAAGAGTAGTTTATGATACCAGTGCTGAAAGAAGATCATTATCGAACGCGTGTGATGTTTTTACGAGATGGACGATAAGTTGTGCAATCACGCAAGTTCGATAATGATATGTTTCAACACTGAATATTTTTCGAAATCGATGAATTATTTAAATTGGCATTTTTAAGAAACAGCCAGGAAATCTTGTCAGATTTTAATTTTACATAAAGTATTTTTTAAGTTATAATGAACCTCTAATTTGTTGAATAATAAACGAAATACTGTATAGTCTAGTCTATAAGTAGGTAAAGAAAAAATATTTGCGTGGAAATAACTCGGAAAACTCGATTTATTTTATCGATCTGAATTTTAAAAAGGCAATACCCAGTAGCCAGTACCGGTGACAATGTTGAAAGCTTTTTTTCTTTTGAAAAAACATTTTAAAACAATTTTAAATGAAATTTTTAAACAAAAATTTAAAACAAAAGAAGCCGTTTCGTTTGTTATTGTAGTTTGTTTGAATGAATTTGTAATTCTTTAAAACCTGTTCTTACTGCGTCATCTGCCGTTGTAGGGAAAATTCATATTTCAGAAAAAAAGATATTTTTCGATGTGGTTATTTGGTTCAGTTAGACGTTTTGCCAAATAATATCCACATTAAAAAATCGAAATTGACTGCACTGCAACATTGGTGCGTAAATAACTGCTTGTAAACATAATAAAATGGAATTTCAAATGTATCTTTTTAGAAGAAATAAATTATATCAAAAACGTAATTATACTGTAGACAGACGTTTCAATTTCAAAATGTAATGTATTTATTCGCCCTTTCAATGTATACGGATAAAATCATTTCTAGAAAAACAGATGCAATTTATCACATTGTACAAAGTAACTGATGTAATGCTATTTCAATACAATATGTACGTATCTACAAAACATAATCATTGTGTCATTGTGCGAATAACCTGATATTGCTTCTTTATCTATATTCTGGAACCAAAAAAATAGGGTGCAAAACGTATTCCGCACATTGTGTGTTAAATAAATCATAGAAAAGTGTTTGAACAATGCGGGAATAGTTTTACATTTTTCAATATGAACACAATTTATTGGCGACCAATATTACTTTCATTTGAGAAATAGGTAAACCATCTGAGGTACTTCGAAAATTACTCGATTATTTATAGGTATAGTAAATAAACTGAACGTTATCTTACTATTTCGTTATTGAATAATAATTTGAAGTAGGAACTAAATCATTAACACGTGAAGAAATTTTTTAAATTCTTTAATCATGTATACGGTATATATGTACATCATACCTGTATTATGTACGCAGTAATCACATTATGTTTTAGGTGGATATTTTCTAGTGACTATATTATATGACTTATTATCATGGCATGTAGAACCGTGTTTTACTAATAAATTTTTAATTCAACAGAAAAACAGTATAAATATCGCAAAAGAAACATACCGTATTTGAGATCAGACTTTCCTTCTGGGATGTTGCCGTTCGGTTCTAGTCGGTCGAGAAATTCGTCACTGTAACCGTTGTACGGCAATTTTCCGGAAACGTGGTCCTCTGGGTCTTCCTTAGACACGGCTGTAACAAGACATTATTATTAATTTCAGCAAAAACAGAAAATACTTAAACTAAACTAATTTCAACGTTACCTCCACTTTACTAAATTAATTGAAGTGCTTGACGTAGAATAACTATTGTGTTTAATCTATCTAAAAACTCGATGGCTGTCGGAAAAATAGGTATACAATTATTATAGTTCAATTACTTCAGAATCGTTGAAATAACACATAAAAAAACTATTCAAATTATATCCAAGCCACGTTGCCAAAGTTAGTCAAAAGAATTTTCCACACATTATGTAAATGAAAAATTCATCATCAGCATCATGTATCGTACCTACTATGTAACCACCAATTTATAAATTGTGTGAATGTTTCGGTTCGAGATCTTTGTAGTTCAACTACCAGTAACCTGTGACCCCATTATCGATTCCAGTTCACTCTCAAAAAGTTCTAACTTACCCCAGCCTGTATTTTATAATAACGCAATCGATTGACGATTGTTATACACTATAGATGAGTTTCGCTGACTTCTAATTACTCTGTCACTGGCTGATGTAGAGTTGTCAAAATAGATTTAAATTTGGTAAATTTATTCAATAATTCAAGTCTGTATCGTTTACAAGTACCTAAAATGAGCTTCACTTATCTGAAGATGACTTTTACTATTACAAATTCAGTCAATAGAATTATTATTGTACCGCAAATTAGAGAAAAAGCTGAACTTTGGTCGATTTATAGTTTATAGGTCATGCTACGACGAGCATTTTTTTAAAATTCCCCGTTACACCCCTTTCTATGACTCATGGAACATTTAATCCGTATTATCGGGTATATTATTTACCATATAACACCCAAATGGAAAACCATATAGCAATAATTCTTTCGCTTGAATATTTAAATCACACTTTAAAGTTCTGTATATTCATGTAAATTTACATTAAAATAATTTCTTTTACTACATAATAGAAAAAAAATTTGAAGTACCTATTCAAAAATTAATAAGTTACCAATGAATTCAAAAGTAGGTGAACTGCTAACTAAAATTTATAAATACGTTTTGAAAAAACAAAACTAGAACTGCACGAAGAGCAGTTCATTTATTTAATTTTGAATCTAGTAGAATGTAACTTTTTATCCGATTAAAAAAAAACGTGTTCTATTAAAAATTGTATTATCAAGTTTCCAAGCTTTATATTTTTTTGAAATTTGTCGATACCAAATTTTGCTAAAAGCATTGGCATTTGAAGAAAAAAAAATTAAATATACAATAACAAATATACAGCTACTATATAAAATTATAGTATACGGTTCAAAGCTTTCATTTTATCCGTTATTAAACGAAACAGCGGCAGTTTATCAATTGCGTTGTTGAATTGGTGTTATTAGTATCCATTAGTCATATTTGGAACGCTAAAATCCCCAAATAAATCTCCAGTTAATCTCGTATATGGATAATATACGTACCTAGTCTTATAATGCAATATTATTATACGAGTTTAATTTTAAAAAGTTGGAGAATAAACCGGTAAGATGAATTAAAATTGTAGAGTAATGTATTTGTTATTTACACTAAACTCATTCGTAGGAAAATCAAACATAAAAGACAAAACTCAAAATAGCTATTGGTGAAAGTATAGTATCGTGAGAAACGATACTTCCCCCCCCCCAAAAGATCATTATAAATATTACTGCATCTAAATAAATTAAAACATTTATTTTGTACGAAGAAATTTAACGCGAAACGCGTGTTTATATATTTATTTTTCTTGCCTTCTTATTTTCCAAGTCAAAGTTCATATTATATCGCCAAATTTATATCATCCGTTAGTTCTTTTTCTATGGAAAGAATCACTCGTTGTGGAACGAAGATAATTTTTAATTAATTTTAATTTTGAAAAGCTACGTTCACAACTAGCTACACTGATGGTTATTGTTAAAAAAATTCTTAACAATTATTACTATGTTGGGAACAGAGTTCTTCTTGTAGAGCACGTATAGACATAAAATTCCTTTCAATTTCAAAAAATGTATTAATTTTATAAAAATCTGCCGCCCCACTTCTAGGTACGCCAGTGGTTTGGTATATTGTATAATACTAATAAATAATTAATTGGTATTACTCGAATAGATACTTTTCGAAAGAGCTTATTGTTAATACCATGTACTATTTTGATCTAAGATGGACTATATTTCCAAAGAAGCCTGAAAGAATTACAGTAAATTTTCTGATAAAATCGGGTAATTTGAATGATTCGATTCTATGATACGCATGATGAAACCAGTCAAGGTACATGGATCTCCCCTATAGACCATAATAAATTATAAATATAAGTAATATTATATATCTATACAAACTCATAGTTTATTTATCGCGAGGTTATAGTTAATGCATGATTAACAAGCAGTTAATTCCATCGTAATTTTATTATACTACTTCATCCGCTCCTGAAAAACTGATCAAATTAAATAAACTAATAAAAATATAACAAGAACAGATTAAATATATTTACGTACACGACTATAAAAAGTATAGCATATCAGGTAGTTTTTATCGCTCGAAAATGATACTTTGCAGCGGTGTTCGGAAAATTCTTGCACATAAGCAGCAATGGTGGCGTACATAGTGGGTTCGAGTTATTGTATGTCTAGAAAGCTACTGAAGTGCACGTGCAATTTTGCATCAGAAGCTAATAGATAAGAGTATTATTTACTTCCGTTATGTCGCGTTTTAAATTAAAGCATAATTTTTGTTACCAATTTATGTTTTTTTTTGGAAAGGACCTGTCTTGAACGTAAAGCTAAATACAGTGACTCGCTCAGAAAGTTCCATTGCTATCAGAACTCGCTAATCGCTCGTTCTGATATATCGCTTACTCAACCGCAATGTTCAACTTTCTGCAGCACGACTGTAAATAGCTATTACCTGTTTATCAAATAAAATATGCATTTTTCATAGATACCTGTTATGACCAGACGAACTGTATTAATAACAACATTCTCGACGTCTGATAAGAAATGCATTAAAAATGCAAATATAAAGTGGATCAGCGTGGGCATTTAGTTATCTAGAGAGAATCGGAATATATAATTGTATCATGGTAATTAAACCGTCATTTATGACAAACCTTCAGTGGGAGCAAAACATACAGCCGGGAAGAGACAAGCTAATAGATTATTACGTTAACTATCCTTTGACAAGTCGGACAACGAAATATTTTATGGCGGCATCAAGTTATTATTTTCTAATAACTGTTTACATTATAATCATTGTAGTTTAATAAATCTTAAAAATACAAATTGTTCACATAGAAGATGCTGGGTAGCAAGAATTTAAAGGAATACGACAAATAGAAAATTTTAGTTTTTTCATTAGTTAATTTGAAAACCGTGAATATGTACTGTCACTAGTAATTTTACGCAATCCCTGCAAAACACCAGTTAAAATAGCCACTAGTCATTTTAAAAAATCCCTATATCCTATCAGTAAAAATTAAATACAGTTTAAAACTGTTGTACGTAACCTAATAGTTGGGATAACTTTGATCGGTTTATTTTGATAAGTCGACAGGAACTGCAACCCCTTTAATTAATAGGAATGCTGCTTTAGTCACAACGATGTACCATTTAAAAAATGACCAAAAAATTAATCTATTTCTTTTATCATTTAACTATTTATAACACATTATCGACAATTATATGATTTAAGTATGCAAGAAAAAACAAATTTTATTTGTTTCTCTCTCCTCTACATATCGAAAGAAACTTTATTTTTCAACACACTATTAAAATATTTATTTTTTTTATAATTATGTATTATAATTAGAAGTTTGCCGACATTAAATTAATCCTGGACAAGCTATCTTCATTAGGGCGTTACCTTTGTGTCAAGCAAAGTAACAAAATTTAACATCATAAATAATTCAATCGAGAACGTTATAACTTATAACATAATATGTCAATAAATTAAAAATTACAAAATTCGATCAATCAATAGATAACCAGTTCTTCAATAAATTATTTGAGCACTAAATTACACAGCCATTCGTGCTATAAAATATTGAAACAACAATGACAAAATTGTGTTATTCTATAGTCTATACAATCTATATCAATAGGGAAAATATAATTAGCATTAAATAATGAAAACAATTCTTCAATTGTTGGATTAAGTAATCGTATTAAATTGTTCTTGCTATGATCATACCTCAACTTTATAACAATGCCAGTATGGTAAAATAAATTTCAAAGCTATTAAAATAGACATATAGACTAGCATTATTAGTAATAATGAGTAATAACTGTTCAAAATATATTTTCCAAAAAGTTCCCCGAAGTTGGTTCTATAAACCGTTATAGGCAAAACAAATTTTAGTTATTACAAGAAAATACATTTTCCAAAATATATATCGATTAATCACGAGACGAGTATTTCAAATTATAATTATGGTTGAATTATACGAACACATTACTTCTTAAAATTATTTTTTATCACAACTTTTACTTGATGGCGAAAAAAATAAAGACGTTAGCTAAATTGTTTAAAACTTTTGATAGTTAGGAAATTTGCATAGCTACTTTCGTACAATCATAACAACGAAAACTTGAACTTAACTGTATAACTTTGAACGAGGGTGTGAAGCACAATTATCAGATGACAAAGTAGAGACTGTAATGTGGAACAAGTCGACCATCACTTGTTTATTATGCAACTCAATGAAAAACATTTGTTCAGCTACACCAAATAATGTAATCAAATTTAGGCAAGTGCTAAGGGGTGACTTGCTTAGAGACAGCCTTTGTTGTAAGAGAAAGTAGACTGAAATGTCAAAATATGTTTGCATAATTTTTCCAGTTAGATGATCGTAATTACAAACTGTACACCTTAGACGAATCGCAATAACGTTGAAATGTAGAAAATTATGGATGCACATAAAATTTACAATTATTGGCTAATGTTTCAAAGTATTTTTAAAATATTTTACTGTAAAATATTTCAAAAAGAATTCACAAGTATGCGCACATGGAAATATTAACAAAAGAGCATTCCATGTAGTTTGAATGGCTTTACAACACAGTACACATTTCAATTTATCTTTTCAATCAGAAAATTCGATAAATATCTGGCCTTTTGAAAAAATTATGCTGCTTGTTTGAAATTTTCACTGGAAAAATTTGAATAAAATAACCTTGGTCAAAAGTATGAAGCACTTTTTAAAATCTCATTATTGTGAAAACTGTAGAAGTTTCTCTGAAAAAATAAACATTGTGAGACTCTCCTGATAATCAACTGCTTAAATTTAATGGACCAGTAAACAAAATTTCAATTATGAAGAGCATGCTCATGTTTTTGATTTTTAGGTTTCTTCAATACATTTTTATACGCGCTAATTACAAGCTATGAGAGTTCAGAAATGTGAAAAATTTAATTTATTGTCCAGTGTAATCAATTTTTTTTACAGGAACCTCCAACAGAGAAAAATGTGTTAAACGTGCTTCATAGAAATTGCATCTATTGTAAATGGTTTTTAAGGTTTCTTTGAAGTTGGAATGATAGAATCTTGGCAAAATAAAAGACAAGAAAAGTGCTCTCATATTATAAAACTTTGGAATAAACCCAACTTTCGCATTCGGGTTCTATTAAAAAAATTTTAATTTAAAAAGAAATTTAGAACAAAAGAAGTTAATAATTAACTCAACTGAGAAGCACAAGTTTTTCTTTCGTATTAATAAAATTTCTTGCATTACAGATTAGACAATGGAACGGCTAAAAGCTCTATGAGTTATCGATTTACTTAGAAAATCTTTATAAATTTACTATTATAGCCATCAAGATAATAATTGTAAGAAAAAACACTAATAAAAAAACACATTTTTAGATAACTTTTATTAATATAAAAGATTAAGTACCTATTCGTTTAAAAACTTTACTCAAGTTCTTATAAGGAGGAAACCTCAACTTTTGATGCACCTAATTAAGATCGTACGGTACCTGTTTAAAAAACGCAAACATTTTTAACTTACAACTCTATATACCCCATATGATTTATTGTTATGTTCCTATATTAAAAAACTATTACCTACGTATATTTACCAGGGCTGCACGCAGATGATGCAGATAGTTTATTACACACCTGATTTTATAGAAACACGCCAAGAATTTTTCCATTTTCAATATCTCACGCTTTCGATTTTTTATTATTTAAACATAAATTTTGTAAATCAACTAGAATTATTTTCAAATCAAATCCTAAACAAATATTTCTAAAAGCATTTTATTAAATAATACACTAAACGAAGTCACGTATAAAACCTGTAAAGCTTTGTACACTATTTGCGATGCTGCCTCACGTAGCGGAATTCGCCTTGTAAAGTGTAGACGACCAGTTTCAGGTAGTTTCAAATTTTACCTTATTAGCAAAAATAAGCCCTTACATTAATTTTGGTTTTCAAGTTTATCACTAAACAAAGAAATCTACTCTATTGCTAAAATATCTATGAATGCTATTACTATCACAAATTAAATGAACATTAAAATCGTTTTAAAACTCCGGGTTCATTTTTCCAAATAATAATTCAATTACTGTTAGTAAGTTGTTGGCAGCTATATTTGATTAAGTTATTAATATTAATAATTTCGTTTTCAATAATGAATAAAAAAAAAACAATACTTTTTTATCTACATTGCTATTCGTTGTGTAGTACCACAATAAAAATATGGCCTAAATTGACCCTAACTTTTCCTAACCGATCCATGTTAACTCGCCGAATTTCTCATAAGCAAAATAACCCTCCAAACAGCGCGAGGTGTGCACTTGGCAAGGTACTATTGTATCATCGCGAGGCTGCAGTCTGACAAAGCGTGTTCCACCAAGCTTAACGGTGACAGAAGAAAGTGAAAACGCAAAGCTGTTCTACTGCCCAATTAATAATCATTTCGATGGAAATAGGAAATTTAAATTTTATTGCTTTTCTTCGTATAAGAAAATTGTCATTTAACGAATTTGATATTTAAATTAAATGTTAAAAATACGATGAAAAAAGTTGATGAAAAGCCAACGAAACCTATATAAAGTAGGTATCTATATAATATTCTTCGCTTTCATGGCACGAATTTTAATTAAGAAATTATTGCATAAAGAGATTATTAAACCTTCAAAGGCCGCAATAAAATTTTATCAATTTTTTCGGTTATTGTATTGGAAAAATTAAAGTTGTCATTAAGATCATTAAAAAGAAATTATTTCCTACGAAATGCATTATAAAACCAACTCCAGAATAATTAATTAATAAAAGTTAATTAAGTTTATTAACATTTTATAGGTAATACATAATATTATAAAACTCGTATTCAAAAATGGTAGAAATGATATTTTTGTATAAATGCATTCTTCTTAACTTATTATTGTTAACTAATTACCAGTTATTTTTTTACCGTGAATTTGTTTGATCGTGTCATGCCATATCTTGAAAGAAAGAAAATAATCGGAATAATGGCGGAAATTTCTGGTCAGTCGACCAAAATTAATCTGCGGTTTAGGTATAGATATTATAATAAAATAAATAATTACCACAAATTTTATTTAAAACATAAAACTAAGCAAATAATCTGACAGAGAGGGTTAAATATACAATTACCGTGTAACTTTGTGTGAAACAAAATTTTAATAATTAAATAATGTATTTTAGTACCTACCTACATAGCTCTCGTCATTTGAAAGTTGTACATTATCAAAGATCATTAATGACCGACAATAGCCATATGACGGATAGTAGCAGGACGAATGTGCTGGTTCGTTAGGTGATTGTCATTAATCTTATTGTGCTGATTCAGCAGGTTCAAATCAGTCCTGGACCAAATTATAGCAATCGGTAACTAAGAGTAGGTGAAAAAAAGAATTGGAAATTTTAAGGTTGTTGAATTTAAAAAACATCGTTTGTATTTACATAAATGAGAAAAATTCAATTATAATATAATATACACTACAATAATAATTACTGTTTCAGTAATAGCCCAGATAAATAGCATATCTTTATAATTTGACAAAACTCGTTGCATCTTTAAAAGATGTCATAGCTCATTTAGAAATAATATGTGAACACAATAGTGCAAGATAAGTTGTTGTAAAACATGGTTTTTAAACATTAACTTAATTAATTAGAGTTTAATTAGAAATAATTTGCAGTAAATCTAAAATCACTATTCGGGAACATAATACAAGAATACTAATTAAGTACATGGCTACACTTCGAAAACAAACTTTTTCACTTTCAAAAAACAATTATTTTTGATAGAATTGTTTAGGTAGGTTTTTTTAAATAGAATCAAGTTGTATCGCTATAGGCTGCACAGAAGATAAAATAAAATATTTGCTAAATTTAAAAATGTTAAAATTTTTCAAAAAGTAAGTTATAAAATTAAATATTAAGACAAAAGATATTATGTCAAGATAAAATTAAGAAAAATTATCTATAAATTTAAGTTTATTCATTTGCTTCAGAATCCAGAGCATTGCTGCTAGGACTGCTAAAATTATTAAAAAGATCTTAAACCACAGTCGTGGATTGGTGTGATCGCTGGTTAAGTTACAGAGCGGAAATTCAATAACCAAAGTAGTTGATGCACGTTAATATTAAAATAAAAAATAAAAAAAGATCCTGTTGTGATTTTACATGGAGTTTTCTAATCTGTCGATGTTAATCAAAAATGCTAAAAACCCTTCTATATCTTACAATAAATATATTTACACATTTTCACTTTGAGTGACCGAGATGTCGTAAAAAGCTTGCATATTCACAAATTAAAAACAACGATATTGTCTAACTTGAAAAGTCTAAAATGAAAGTGTTTCATTTTGTTAATTGTTTGCATTAATGTTGTAACCTATAGTATTTTTTGAACTGATGATGGTCTTGTAGACCGATACATGTTTTCTGTTTATACAAGTAATTAGTGTTGACTAGTTTTTGTTTTTTAGTAAAAAGTTAGACAATATCGTTGTTTTTGATTTGTGAATATTTACACATAATATTTTAAAATGTACCTATACATAAAAGAAATTACAATTTGCTCGGAAATATTATTTGGCCAAATCAAATTTTATTTTAAAAATACACCTCACAGAGTGGCGAATCCTAAATTAGTCCGTACAAATCAGAAGGGAAATCATACATACGACACGACGTGACGTCCTTTTAATTAATCTTTCAATTCCTTATACACAATTAAAATTACATATTAAGCACGGTGGCGGTGGATGGAATGTAAATGATTCGGTGTGCAATGTCTTCGGGAAGTAGATTCTGTTGTCATAATTTAGGCTAAAATAGATTATACCAATCATAAATAATTTTAGAAAATGGTTAAAACCTGGATGGTTTTCAAAGAAGTAATTAAATTTAAAAAAAATGATGTTTTAAACTAATTTGTACAATGTTTATAAATCTTTATAGAAGGATGGAACGAATGGAATGACGGAAGAATTTTTAGGGATATTATTTAAATATTCGGTGTGCAATGTCTTCGGGAAGTAGATTCTGTTGTCATAATTTAGGCTAAAATAGATTATACCAATCATAAATAATTTTAGAAAATGGTTAAAACCTGGATGGTTTTCAAAGAAGTAATTAAATTAAAAAAAATGATGTTTTAAACTAATTTGTACAATGTTTATAAATCTTTATAGAAGGATGGAACGAATGGAATGACAGAAGAATTTTTAGGGATATTATTTAAAAAAATTGTAAATAACGAAATCACATCTATACACACCTTTATCTGATGATATTGGCACCTCCAAATAAAACTGTTTCGACAAATTATTTTTTTTTTCGTTTTCTGTTGCGAAATGATATTTAATGCTTTGGTAAGGTTTTTGATTCCTTTGCTGCTCTGCTGCTCAATACATTTGTATTTTACCTCATGCTTCGAGCGAGATCATGAAACGACCTTGGTGACCTTATTTTCGTTATCACTATTAGATGTTTTTTAATTGTAATCATACAAATACCAGGCTGCACCAGGCCAGCGGTGATTTTCAGTATGACGCATTATGGTTTTGTGCGTGTTGGTTGTTGAGTACCTGATGGTTGATAATATTGTGTTTGGATAAATGGCTTCCGAGACTGGTTTTTCCGATATCGCAGACGTGGTTGGTTGTCTGAATAAACGAGTTGATGGAATTGGAAACGTACGTGGAGAATGCGATTCGTTGCCGGCATATAGATAGAAATAGTCTGGATGATGTGAAATGCTTCGTGGTACTTGAAGGAGTTTCGATCAACGTCATGATTAGTTTGGATTGGAGATCATCTGGTGTGGATGAGATCGTGTCGTTTAGGAAGTTTCAACTGTAGCAATTGTAATGTGATTTGAATGGATGGTTTTGGTTAATCGATGCAATCTGTGATTCACATCATCACAGATTGATGACAAATTAATGGGTAATAATGTTTTGTTTTGATGTTTTAGTGATCTTATTCGAGCCATGTCATTAAACAAGAGGTTAGAAAGCGACATTTGACCATTGAATCGTAGGTCTTGTAATGAAAATGTGCAAAGGGTAAGTTTCATTTTAATATCGTAGTGAGACAGTATATTTTTGAATGATTTTTGAAGCGATTTACTTTTATAATTGTTGTCTTCCTGTCAGTTTCAGTAGCGTTGAAGTGTCCGTTACAACCTCCATTCAGATGCACAGAGCTTTTGGATTTCTCTCTATTTTTTTGAAAACAAGTGCTTCTGCACTCACTTAGTAAAAAGAATTTACAAATTTACACAGATCGCCTATGGTCGGCACCGAGAGGGTGAGAGATTTATGTTTTAATTCGTCAATTGATTTCATTTCTGCATTTTCACATTATTATTAATATTTGTTTTTAATCTATCGAGTTTCAATATTTACTAATTAATTATATCGATTAAACATTAATAATTCGGAAAAACTTGAAAAACTTTTAAAACAAATGTAGTATTGCAAATGATTTATGAGTCACAAAAATGGCAATTTTATTCTTCGGCTCTGGAATTTGTTTACAATCCAGTAGTTTATGAAGACGAGAAAACGGAAGTAAGCAATCGCGGGACATGAGAACTAAAACCAATTGTTAAAGGGGAACCCAGTTAACCAAGATTATATTTATCACGTTCGTGTTCATGTAATTTAAATTTACGTTTTGTGAATGGCTTACGAACGTGTTATAAATTGTAACACTCAAACCGTAAATTGATTTTATATTGTACAACCGGGATTGAACATATTCTCCAAAATAGAACATTCAAGAAAACACTGTACATTTAAGATAAGCCACAATAAAAAATCTTGCTGTTTCGGTGCATTATTCAGAGTACCTATACCTACATTATATTGTATGCGTCAAAAAATTAAAGGCAGGCCGTACGTTTCAGAAATAAACTAAACTAAGCAAAACACATTCAGTTATACTGAACACTTATAATAATTCTACATAAAAAAATTCGATATAAATAATGAACTAGTTATTTTAGTTTTAGTACAACATATACGGTTGTCTTTTACGTTACTTTCTCTCAGCTAAGAAAATTAAATCGGAAAACTTCTAGTAACCCTAGGGATTTTATTCTCCGACTCTTTATTTACAGTTTACCGAGTTTTTCGTAAGCTGTCATGTTGATTTAAGCTGTAGGAATAGTATATTACGAAAAGTTTTTGCAGAAGCATTGGAAATTTTCACCTATACACACTAATTTAATAGTCTCCATATACTTACTGTTATTATTAAGTAACAATAACAGCATTGCACATTAACAATCCACTTAGCGAATTGAAAACAATAATTAGTTTCTAGAAGCTAGTCAATCGTTTGTATTGCTATCAAAATTATTATTGTAGGTCAATTCAGAATAACCACGCGTTATTTAACGTTTGAAAAATATATTCAATAATTTTCGATGATAAAACATAAACCGGAACTACAGATCAATAAGATTCTATGTATACTGTAAATTAATTTTTTGTGTTTTAATGTTCTAATTTTCCAAATACCTTAAAAACAAATTTGTCAAACGAAAAGAATAATAGTTATCTATATAGCACGACATTTTTATTTATTATGTATCAATAAATTATTCATTGTAATAATTACAAAGTGTCAAAACTTAACGATAACGATTTACGGAAGACAATACCGGATAAATGCTCTTCTCGGCTCCTCGGACATAACACTATATTTTGAGATAATTTGAGCTTTATTGCACCAATTACATGTATTATTTCGATCTTCCCATTTAGTGTTACCTACTTCATTCTAAAATAAGAACTGTCTGAAGACTTCCGTCAGCTTAAAATCCGCAAAATGCATGTTAGACAATGGTATTAAAATCAAAACTTAAAGTCCAAGATTTTGCTATAAATTCGTGCACATATAATATATCAAAGGGTCCTACGGACAAATCAAAGTCATTCACGTCTGTATAAATCGAGCTTCTTGTATAAAATTCGTGCAATAGCCAGCTTGAAAGTGTAATATAATGAAATAACATGTTGTAACTTAATCGGTAAAAGATTTTCTTAGGATCGTTAATTCAATATAAAAATTGGGTGGTGAGATTTCAAGAATAATATAGATACCACCTTAGAACCATTGACCACACGCGAACTTACTATTATCACACTTTCTTATGAAATATGAAGCTTTTTTAGTGAATATGTGCGTGGCAAAACCATAAATTTTCGCAAGTAGTGAACGCCCAAAAGATAAATTATATAAAAAAAGAAATTAGTATCGCTTAACAATAAATTGAAAACAATTTCGTTAATTTTGAAATGCTCCAATACTTTAGATCTTCACATCAATTTTATTGACAAAGTTTCAGATGCAAGTTCAAGTTGAACATTAAAGTTTAGATTCTATCTAGTTAATTGGAATGGCATACCAAGTTGGGAATACCAAATATATCAAAACAGTGTTGCACGGTTATACGTAAAACTGGAATAACGAATGCATTTCGTATAAAATACTTTTATAATCTTTAAAATAATAAATTAGTATTTTTTGTGCTATTAATAAATTGAATATATAAAAGTAACCCATTATAAATAAAATACTAATAAACGAAATTTGTAAACCCTTTCATAATAATGTATACAATTATTTATTATGCACAGGCAATTTGTTAAACCCATCTATATTAATATTACAATAATTGCAATCGAATATAGTACGGGGCCCTTAATTCGTTGTTCATTTAAAGGTATAAATGTTAACGAATAATCGTTATTCGAATTGGGGTTAAAAATACTAATTTTCCGTTTTATAAATAAAATGCCTATAGGTTTTTGGTAAAAGTAGTATATAAGCGTAAATAATATATCAAGTATTGATAAAAAAGTTAATATTGAAAATAAGTAGGTAAAAGCAATCTAGTCAATTTCCCGTGTGCTTCGTTAATATAAGTAGCGTGTATTGCAAATACAATTTAAGAAAAAATAAATTTTACTTGAAATATATTTATTGGTGTACGTGCATTATCTCAATTTAATAAAAGCGTTACGTTGAAAACCACGAACTTGACGTTCAAAGGAAATTGAACATCTAATTGAAAAGAAAACGAAATCGCAGATGCTCGCAACATATCACTTATTTTAGGGAAACGCTTTTATTACAAGATATTGTAATTTTTATGTTGAGAAGTTCTAAAAACATGTATTTAACATATAAAATGCTTTAGTACGATAAAATTGAAATTTTCCAAACGTTTACCTATATTTTTTTAACTTATAAATAACATTTTCGCTGAAAATAAATTGCTATTATTTATTGCGTGAACTTGCCATTATTGGAAATTAATAGTTCACGTCGAGACTGAGCAACACATCAAAAAATTGTACAAAATATAATTTTGATACGTTTAAAAATTTGACACAATTTTTTCATCATTTGTGAAAATTCACAACCGTTTTATTAGGTGTTACAATTTTATTAAAAAAAATTCCTGCATTTTATGAAATGTATTTTAACGTCTGATATTAAATTTATAAATTCTTGAATATACTGTCGTTGAACATTCACTCGACAATAAGCTATATAACTGAACTCCATATTTCAAATTACGAGCATTCCACTTACACAAGGAGTGATTACAATGAAAAATTGTCACCGAAATAGCTGTGAAAGCCACTCGCAAACATTAAAAGGGGAGTGCGAAAAGCGTTAGTATTTGGCGACGATATTAATTTACCGAAAACCACGTACGTACGCAGTGGTTGGTTATTTCGTTATGCAAAAACTTTTAAACTATTTGCGAAAGCTTCGGCAGAATTGATTTCGTTATTTTACTTTTGAATCTAAACAAAATATACGTAATATAATTCTTTTAATCTTTTCCAATTCCAACACTCTTTTTGATTTTATTTTATAACCCAACATGGTTTTCTTAATTAAATTTGTTACCGAAGATACAACTTTATTTTTACAAAACAATTTCTAATGTATTACAAAATATCCACTTTAATTCACAAAATTAAGATATACGAGTACGCGCGATCATTTTTATATACCTACCGTCTTCAAAACTGTCAAGCAATATTTGAGTTTGTTACCATTATATAAATTCTTCCAACGGTGATACGTTACAAATATGATGTTTTATTTGTATGGATGGATATTAATGATATCAAAAGTTTTGACTTTCGGTAAAAATAATTCCGCCGAAACAGTATTACAGACATAGTCACATCGATATTATATAATTTACATAGTAGGTACTTTGGTAACAAATATAATAAAATAATACATATAACTTATCTTAATAATAATTTACTTAGGACATAATATTTATTATCTACGAATATATATTTTCATAATCTTTTATCTTTCTTCTTCTGCTGCTTCCTGCGGGTCATTCAAAATCAAGTAGTCCAGAAAGAAATTAATTGTTTGTTTGGTCATTTTTAACAATATAACTTTTTGTGCAATCGTTCTAACATGTACGTAGTTCAAAATGATCGTTATTTAAATTTTATTGTTGTCGTGTAGCGGGCATACTTGTTTTTCAGAGCTTATCAATTTTTATTATAATTTAAAGCGTTTATAAAAACTGAAATTTATCAGTTGTTTGAAATGATTTTCGGAATAAAAATAATTTGTCCAGAAAAAAAAACGAACAAAATTCTCATTAAATGATTTACTTAAATGTGACTCTAAAGGGTACAATTTATGCATTATATCTTTTATTCGATAAAAGCTTTTTCCACATATGGCGAATGCCAAAACCTACGCAACTAAACAGCAAACTACTTAATACAAGAGGAAAAATACAAAATTTATTTCGAAAAATATACATTATATATATTTTTATATCTGTTACTTGAGATAACTTCACTAGACCATCAGATGGTTTAGTCAGCTTTAGTCAGTTACTGACGTTTTACAATGCTTAGTGCTAAATCTGCTTATGTGTAGTTAAGTTTAGCTAGGATATTACCCAGTATTATCTAGTGGTGTCTTTTTAAAAGACTTACGCCTCACAGCGCAGAAAATTTAAAAAACAGTGATATTTCCTTTCGATCCAATCGAACCAATTTAATTTTCTTCTCTACAAGCACAGTGTAGTTCTGTTTTGAGGTAAACAAAAGTCAAGAACATAAAGAGAAATAGAAACATGCACTTCTACACTCTTCTAGTAATATTTATCTAATTCTTATTATTTAATAAATAAAAATTAGAATTGTTTACAATAAACCAATTAACTAAAATTAACGTACGCCAATTAATTCCTTTTCTATTTCATTATAGTAAAACCTTCTTGGACCAATTTTGTTGTTGTCAAATTTAAAATAGTAAAAAAATCTACTATTGCCTACACTTATGGTCATCATCTTTTTAAGTGAAACTGAAGGCCGAACAAGTCAGATAACTAAGTGATGAATAAACAACCATAAACACGTATGTGACCGAAAAATTACCAAATAAAGCAAAATGCATAAAATATGATTCACAACGATATCTTTTTGGGTCGGAACTCTTGGTGGTTTAGTTTTTATAATGCATTGATTATAAAGACAATTATTTTATAAATCTCAATTAGACTCATAATGTACCTGCTACATAATATTATAAAAAATAAAAAAAAAAAAATTGAGCCCAAACTTAACTACAATAATCACAACTTTTTACCCAGGATCGGGAGTAGCAAGCAGTAAAGCACATATTATGTATCTCTCAATAAAATACGTGATGCCGTTTTCTTGGCCAGATGTATTTACCGGTTTTGTGAGTGGTCTTCTGGTGAACCAATTATGTGCTTAATCTAATCGATTTGACAAGAAAGAAATTTTTCGGAGTTTAACGTTAATTAGTTTTACGATGTTATATAAAAATAAGCAAAAGATAAATCACATATTATTTATATCACAAGTGTCAGATTGAAGTACTACTTTATAAAATTATAAGATTGATTTTTGAAAAAAAATTATTAAAAAAATATGCTAAAATATTTTAATTATATTATATTTTTTTATATTCAGATGTGGAAGTATTCAAAAACAAAAGCTTAAATAATTATGCTTGTTATGAAACTCATTTCAAGCGCTCAGTTTTAATAGGGTAAAACGCAATTAAAGCCTAGTTTACTCAGCCGTCGTTTTTACCACGACGGTGAGATTAATTGTTAATTATTAATTTGAAAGAGGTAATTGAGAAGAGACACAGATTGGACGATTAAATCCCAGACGAATTGGGGAGAAAAGTGTTAGTTACCTACTCGGGATACTTCAATGTCCATAATATCATTGCAAATATTTTACACACAAGCATATGTTTGTAAAATATTTATTCGATAAAAGCTTGATAAAATTGTTTAATTATATTTTATCAAGTATTATAAAATTGCCGATTAATAATATTATATTGGTATTTCGTCATGACTAATATTTAAGACAAGAGCCTTATCTAATTATAATTATAAATTTACGAATTTTACAGTTCGTCCATTAAAAAAACTCAGAACACCAACTCAAATAGAAAATTTGCCAAGTTCAATCAAGATCAAAGCAGAGTTTTAAAAGTAAGGAAATTGGGTTACATTATACTTAAAACCTAATGATGAGTATTTGAAAAATTTCATAAGAAGGTTTATACAAGTAAGATGTTTGAACTTATTATGTATTTTGTTGAAAAAAATTCATCAACACAGTATAATAGTAGTTTATGTGGTCAGTGTAGAAAGTAAATCGTTATCAAACCCATGTAAAACTTGCATAACGAAGCGATGATTTTTATTTGAATTGACGTTTGCCATATTATATTTAATTAAAATAATAACGTGATGGGGCTAATTAAATTAATGAATTCAATGTACGAGTATTTGTTTATTATCGTGAACCGTGACAATCTGTCAATGTTTTATTTGACAAGTATGTAATATCAACAAATCGTCTGTGAAGTACTAATACCTCGTAAGTCACAAAAATCCGTAAATAATGTTTTGGTGTTTCTGGCTATATACCATTATTGTCTATCATTACGAATAATATCTAGTAACCCACAAACAGTGTGGATTTAGATAAAACAATTTTCTACTACCTCGTATCCCAGATGACCTTAAATAGAAAAAGCAATACTGTAAAACCCTGTTTTTGGGCTTACGAGGTATTAGTACTTCACAGACGAAATGTCAGTTTCTTTAATTAAAAAAAATATATTTTTAATTCAAAGAAAAATCCTTTTCGCACTAGTACGTGAAAGTGTCTCATTATGTAACTCAAATCGGTGTAGAAAGCGAGCAAGTATATAACAGTAGCAGATAATTATTTTTAAAGTAGCTTTTAAATATTCAAAGTTTGAAAACTTCTACTTAATAAAATTAGAATTTTTAACTTGAGTGCGCTTATCTACTCCTCAATTCATAATAATGACTTAAAAGAAATACAAAGTGTATCGCGATTTATCCATTTTGCTTATTTAATTATGAATCAGATTTTAAATTATTAAAAGCTGTCTCGCAGATTTGTTTTCTTTGTACTTTTCATGAATTTATTGATACCATGTTAAAGAATTTTTATCATCCGAAATAAACTAATTTAAAAATTTACATAAACAAGAACAATCTTTAATGAAATATTAAAAATTTCTTATAATAAAATGAATTTGATATAGTCTCCTAGCAAGCACTTAATCAAAATACTAACGAAAGTGTTTAAGTGAACAACAATAATAATTTATTGGTCATCACTCATCAGTATACTAGTATAGCTGCAGCTACATTATAATATAAATCAATAATACAATACAATATCTAAACAACTTTAGGGCTTATATTAATATCATACCAGTTAACAGGTGAATTATTATAAGAAGACACCTGGCTCGTGTGCCAAAGAAACGGAACACTTAAATTTTCTTTTAGCAGACAAGAACAGTTAGTACATTAATTTGATAAATCTGTACAAACAAAAATACTGCTAAATATTAATTTAATCAAAAATTATAAAATATGCAAGTTACTAAAATAATCAATGTTATGTATTTTCAACAAGCAATAATTTATTGGAATCATGAACTTTAATTCGTGCCCCTATTAATTAAAAACTTTATGCAAGTGAAATACAGTAGGCAATGAATATTTTTAATTATTGTAGTATTTTTGTACAAATAGTAGATAATAATTATTAACTTAGAAACTATAAAATGAAATTATATAAAAAAAGCATATTCAACCTTGGCATGCTAAAAATACCGAAGGAAGTACAGTGGCGGCAATATGAAACGCACGGTCTTAAAAATTTAAGTAATTGGTATTATTTTCATATATATTGTATTAAAATTGAACTAATACTTATATGTTTCAATTGACTAACCAAAATATATACAAAAATTACAAATTCGATAATATAATATATATATAACCACTTAAATTCACCCCTGTAATAAATAGCACGTTTTTCAGGTATATTTTTGCACATCAATAAAAACAAAAATTTCAGTTAAAAATATAATTTAAGTAACAATTATGTTGTATATAGTTTACTAATCGATAATTATTTTCTTAATATGTGGTTAGCCCTCATCGTGCCTTTATGGCATCCTGTAAACGACGAGGAATTGATTGCACTAACTGTTCCAGGTAGTCGCCCTTTATATTATTGTCCGATACAAATTTTAATGCCTGTATTAACTCGGGTACACTTTTTGGAGAATTTTGAACCACGTGCCGTTACATTATTGCCCAAAAATTCTCAATGGGATTCAAATCTGGGCTATCCCGTGACCAATCGATTACATAAATTGCATTATTAATAAAATAATTAGCTACCTGTATCAAATTGAAGAGCAATCAATTGGATATTTTTGCATAATTTGATACTTAAATGTATTAAAATCAATGCCCGATTAAAAAATTTTGAAAAAAAATATTAGTTACCACGGTACTACTTACTAATTTTGCAGTACGACAAGGTGCGTTATCTTGCTGAAAAATGCATTCATCATTTTCCGCGTATAAATTGAATACCGATGGTTGTAAATTAGTTTTTAATATACCAAAAATTTTTTTAGCGTTTACAGAACCTTGTAAAATTTTTTGGTATATTAAAAACTAGTTTACAACCATCGGTATTCAATTTATACGCGGAAAATGATGAATGCATTTTTCAGCAAGATAACGCACCTTGTCGTACTGCAAAATTAGTAAGTAGTACCGTGGTAACTAATTTTTTTTTTCAAAATTTTTTAATCGGGCATTGATTTTAATACATTTAAGTATCAAATTATGCAAAAATATCCAATTGATTGCTCTTCAATTTGATACAGGTAGCTAATTATTTTATTAATAATGCAATTTATGTAATCGATTGGTCACGGGATAGCCCAGATTTGAATCCCATTGAGAATTTTTGGGCAATAATGTAACGGCACGTGGTTCAAAATTCTCCAAAAAGTGTACCCGAGTTAATACAGGCATTAAAATTTGTATCGGACAATAATATAAAGGGCGACTACCTGGAACAGTTAGTGCAATCAATTCCTCGTCGTTTACAGGATGCCATAAAGGCACGATGAGGGCTAACCACATATTAATAAAATAATTATCGATTAGTAAACTATATACAACATAATTGTTACTTAAATTATATTTTTAACTGAAATTTTTGTTTTTATTGATGTGCAAAAATATACCTGAAAAACGTGCTATTTATTACAGGGGTGAATTTAAGTGGTTATATATATATTATATTATCGAATTTGTAATTTTTGTATATATTTTGGTTAGTCAATTGAAACATATAAGTATTAGTTCAATTTTAATACAATATATATGAAAATAATACCAATTACTTAAATTTTTAAGACCGTGCGTTTCATATTGCCGCCACTGTATATGAATGTATTCATTGTTGCCGATTTTATACAATTACAATAATAATTTGTAAACATTATAAGTAGGTACATACTAATATATTACATTATAATATATTATGGCGTACGAGTATCTTAAGTTCATTCAATACTAACTATACATACTTTAGTATCGAGGTATAATGTCCTATTGAGTTGTCTCCCTTATCAGTGGTACATGTTGCATTGTTTGTGCATTTATGGCCGTAATTTTAAACGTGCGATGAAAAATCAACTCACTTTTTACTGTTTTATTAGTACATATTAACTTAATTATACCATTATTACTAATTATAAGCAAGTTAAATGAACAGTAAAACGATCACTTGGATCTTGCAACAAAGAGCAAGATATGACATCATAACAATAGGAAGAGGTTTGGTATTTTAGAATTAGAAAATTAAGAAAAACGAGGTAGAAGATATTAAAACTACTAAAAATTAAGTCAATCGCATTGAAGATTATGTTTGTTATATGATGTGGGATGTGGAGGAAAAACAAGCCAAGAAAGCTAACCAACTATAATTTGTAAAATGAGGTCAAATCGCTGCGCTGTTTTAAAAATTTAAAAATCTGCTTAAGTAGTATGATAAAATTCCAAAAATAGCTCTAAAGCAATAAATTATATCTAATTCGAAGATCCATTGTATTTCTAATCACCAACTTTAATGTATGTTTCAATAGATTGTATCATACATAACATAATGAAGACAATTTGTTTGAATTTATGTATTAAAATTTTGAGAAAAGTGAAATATATTATAATAATATCGTCTATGGAAGATTCCTCTATTTCACTATTACTTTGTGTTCCCTAGACATTTTGAGAGAAAGAGAATTGACTATATTATAAATTGATACCTATTGTTACCTTCTAAACAAAAATATAAAATAAAAACCGCATTCTACTGATTAAGAATTTACAAGAACGTTAATAAAATATTATTTCTATAATAGTATAATTCAGTAAAGAAATACATACTTAATTTTACACAACTTGATACAATTTTATAAAACGCATTCAAAATGATTTTTGAAAACAACGTGTTATTTATACATATCAGCTACCCGACATGATATACAAAAAATGTGGTATTTATACCACATTCGGTTCTATTCTGTATCCGGTATCACACTTGAATTATTATAGGTATTAGTTAAATGATTTCTCGCCGCTATGAATTTTGAACTTGATATTTGCGATTTATTGGATTTAGCACAGGAAAGTTTAAACGAGATCAAAATATTTTGTAAATGAAGAGGATAGATAACTTTATTTACATATCTTCTAACCGCACTTCTTACTACAAGTATTCAGTTAGATAGACACATTTATAAAACTCAGCTGAATACGAAATTTTAAATAGTATATTTTTAATATTAAAAATTTGTAGGCGTTCAAATAATCAAGTTTGCACCGTAGGTACAGTTAACTCGGATATAACGCGGTTAATTCGTACCGTATTTTATGAAAACCGCGTTATAAAAAAAACCGCGCAGGGAAATACTGCAAATTGGGATTGGTACTCCAACGAAATGTCAATTAAATTCAAGATGGTTACTTCTGAAAAGCCGTAGTTTCATTGACGCACAATGTAATTTTAACGTTACATTTTGTTAAAGTAAGTAAGTAAGTCACAATATAAATGGTATGTAAAAACCATTATGACGTTTTTCGTCAGATTTTGCTTGTACAAAAGCGCATTCTATAGAAACCTCCTGATAATAGGACGGAGAGAGTATCGTAAAACTTCAATCGCTTTATATGATAATCGCGTTATAAAAACACCGCGCAATAGAAAGGTTTATTATAGATTATTTCTAATTATGTAGATTATGTATAGTATAATAAATTATGGCTTATGTAGTATATAGGAATTTTTTAAGTTGAACGAATAAATAATGCTGAAATAGGTGGATATGTATATACGTTAACTTTCAATAAATTTACTCTCAAATATCATAATATACCTTACATAGAACGTAAGTACAATTTTTGTTTGAATTATGCATACCTACATATAATAGTAGGTACTGCTGCAGTGTGGCGTAAAGCCTACACCGGTCGACTGGGAAGCGGGTGACCGCGGTTCAAATCCTGGTCGAGTCGAATACGCTGCTGTGATCTAAAGCACAAGATAGATCTGTGGGCTGTGGGGAAGGCAACGGGAAACCACCCCATTAATTAAATTCCCTGGTACGTCGCCAACGCCCATTGAGGGTATGGCACATTAAGAAGAAGAAGGAACATATAATACATATATTTTTGAATTATTATTTATTGTGAATTCGAGCAGTGGCTATGATGACCACACAAATAAATAATGAATTGTATATTTCTGAAGTGACAATCGTTTAGGCCATCAACTTGGTTTTGTCGATAAGTATTCTTATTGAGTTAGCAATTTCTCGACTTTTTATGTTGACTTCCTTTCATTTGAAAAAGCGATACTACAAATTTTGATCAAATCGAAAACATGAACTTGAAAAGATCGAAAGGGTTACAAATAAAATTGCTGCACTTGGAAGCCTATTTCACCAAGTACTAGGTACGTTTTACGTGTTAACTTGGCAATATTTCCTACGGTATTTTTTGTCGATCCTTTCTATATTTTTGATACATTGCTTTATTTTGAATTTAAGGTGCATGTCCACAAAAATTATTGCAGTGTAATTAATTATTGTAAAAATTATGGGTAACTGGAGTTTATTATGTTCTGTTGTTTGGTAACGAGAAACCTGAGCGTATGCAAAAAAAAGTATACTTATTATTTTATTTATTAGAAGCTAATGTTGGATATTTTGTTGTTTTTAGGATCAGCTAAAAACAAGCCATAAAAAGTACATTAGTTCCAAATAAATCATGTTTTGTTTTCTGAAAACATAAAAAGTAAATATTAAATTGAAATAAAATAACTGCCGGCGATGGACGGCATAAAGATACTTTACTGCCGTCCGTCATTCTTTTGATACTTGAACGAATAATTAAAGTTTTAACATCGCCTATTTTGATCTTATGTAACTATAATAACTCTCTTTCTTAATACGAAGATCAAAGAAGAACTGAACTGTACGTTTATCGTATCTCAGCTATATTTTACGTATTCTAATTCACTTCTATGATCAAACTGGAAAGTAACCATATCAATAGTTTAGAAAAACTTAAGCAATGACATACACTTTTTAGAACCACAATGTCTTTTAATTATCACCAATATAATAATCGATTGATATGTGGTTTAAGTAGTGTAACTCGATATTAACCATATCAATATTTTAGAAAACCCAAAAAATGCATACATATTTGTGCATGTGACAAATATAATACACTGTAAGTATAAAATATCCCAAATTATTTCAATAATTTTGTGTTTATTGTGAGATATTTTATATTTGCAGTATATTTTATTTGTGATAAGTTAAAAAACATGGTTGTTGTAACATAATTTTTTTTCTTTATAGTTTTTAAATAATAATACATAATGGGTTCCGATTCGCCAAGTTGCGAAATGTACTTTAAAATATGTACAATTTTAAAATCACATTTAAACTAAATTTAGTTATTCCTTTGCAAATAAATTTAATAGTTTTTCGAAGGTTGTAATTATTGTTAAATATTTAATTTGATTTTTTATATTTTAATAAAAACTTAAATATACTTATGTATATGATTTCAGAATTTTATATTTTAAGAGACAGAATAATTACAAATGTGTAACAGCAAGCAAGTAGTATTTTTAAGAAATTAAATTACTTTGTGTTTTTGTGTATTTTATTGAACCCCAAAAAATCAAAAAAAAAAAAAACAGTCCCACCAAGTCTAAAAAACATGAACAAACATTTTAGTTCTAAAAAATGTATTTGCATTTTTTTGGTTTTCCATACTGTTAATGTCGAGTTACACTACCTAAATCACGTACATATCCATCGATTATTTAAAGTAGAGTGATTAAGACATAATTACCATATCATTTAAAACATTTACCGGGATTGATTATAGTGAGAATATTGATACGTGAAATGGTACAGATATACAGATAAGAATAAGAATTAACCTGTAGTAAGTAAAATAAACAGTTATATAGATGGCAAATAAAACTATAACCTACAAGAAATTTAATCAACTCGTAAGGAAATACATTATAAGAAAAACACGAAAATAGAAGGTCAATATAAAAATTTATCAATATAAGATGGAAAGAAATAATACAGATAAAAAAACATGTTGATAGTAATCCGATAACTGGAAAGATTGAAAATTAAAATAGCAGTTAAATAATATTGCAAGACTATTGAATTATCTCCAAGTCACTAAAAAAAGATTGACATGATATTGTGATGGTTAGAGCAGCTAAACGACTTGTATAAGAAAAGTTAACATTTCCGATATTATAGTTAGTAAGAAAATAAAAGAAATATTCCTATGTGTATATAAAGAGGATATTTCTAAGGTCGATAATATTTATTGACGAATAAGCTTGTTACAATGTATAAGGTATTTATAATAATAATAAGTAATAACCACCTTAACAAAGGACTTCCACCAACCGTGACAGAAAGATTTGAGAGTGGATTTTATTACATGTGATTCAATTTCTGCCCAGTTTGGTTGATTTCCAAAAAGTATTCAATTCCATTGAAAATAGGCCATGTATTATTAATTCTTGAATAATTGAACATAGGTATCCCAAATTGGAAAAATATTTTCCAAGCTTTGGACTGGCACTTGAAAAGTATAAATACGCGAATCGCTTGAGATTTTCCAATAGTTTAATTCACTGGAACGAAATATAGGCCGACAGTGATGATTTTACTTAGGGTTGACATTATTTATCTTATTTATTCGTACGCTATCGTACACAATTTTTGATTTCTTGCAACTAGATCGTTGAATTTTAAATTTTTATACAAAAATATCATTTCGTATTAGTTCTTCTGCTCTTTAGAATTTTAAAATGGAAAATTATTGAATACACAATTACTTACTCAGTCGTCCAAAGGAATGTGACAGTCTCTTTTTCAGTTTCTGCATTCTCGATAACGCACCGCTTTTCTTATCTCTCATAGTGACTCCTGTTGGTAAGCTGATTCCTAAAATATATTTTAAATAAATATTTTAACTAACTTTTCGTAGAATGTTTTTTTTATAAGTTTCATTAATATGATACCTATATTATAGCATGTATTAGTTAGTATAGGTACTATTTTGACAATAATATTTAAAATTTCTTAACACAAAATACAAAATATAAAAAATTACTAAGTCTATAGCTTTTTAAGAACAACATCTGGATTACATAAATCGCATGTACTATACTATACTATAACTCATTTAGCTGCTCTATTGTGCACTACTCTCTTAATTTGTGTTTGATGGACTAATGGTATAGCTGTGAGTTTGACAAACTCGATCCAAATCATACAATAATAATGCACAAAAGTTTCAATGACGTTAACAGTTTAAGTACTAAAAGAAAAATATTATTGAAGTAAAGCACTTCCAACCTCCATTATGTCGCAAACAAGAAGATAATAAGTCTCCGGTTGGAAGCTTCCGTTGTTTATGCTTGAGTGTTGATCTTATCGTTTCAAGCTCACCGTCGTTATGAAAATGACACAAATAATGAAAATAATTTATGAAAACGAAATAAAACCTGAAATTTTTTACGTTGGGTTGGATTGCTTTAAGAATGTTATATTATGTAAGTAGTAGCGGGTTTTGGTAGCCAAAAGTTAAAAATCGAATGTAAAATAAAGGCATTGACGTTAATACTAGTAGAAAATAATCGAGTTTAGAGATTATAAAATAAGCAAGTGTTAATTTCATTTAAAATTTTAAATTAATTTTAACAGATTATTAATACTGTGAGATTCAACATTTGTTCTACCAAACTAACCGGTGGTTTTTCAGGTTTACAACAGCAGTAGTTTGTAACAGCATAAATTCGTTGTAGTAGAAAAAAACTGTTACTGTGTACTACGACAAATCCTTATTCCTCAACTGAGTGAAATTGGAATGTTTTAGTACTAATTTGTAATTTCAGACCCGAAAGTTGACGTTTTTACATATATTTAGATAACTATGAACACATGGGGTACTGGAAAGTACCTATACAGTAGCTCATAGAAAGGAGCCTAGTTATATGTTAGCAATGTAAATTGAACCTTCATCCTAGAATTTGCAATTTGTTTTGTTTCAATTTTATAGTTATTAATTTTGTTCATCCCTACTAAATTTATCTTTGCTAGCCCTTACCGTTTTGTTTAATACAAAATCTAGATGTACGCGCGCTCATTCAAAACGTATCGAATATAATACAAAATCATCTACCGTAAGAAGCTGACCCAAATTATTGTAACGAAAATCTAGTGTACATTCTGTTCAAATAAATAAAGTTCAAGTAAGTGTTCTTATTTAATGATCATCCTATCAACATTTCGCACGCTTAAGATGCTTTTCAAAGTAATATATTGTAAGGCTACAATTTTACGCACGTGCCAAGATAGTTTTTCTCGTGAGCAGCTCTGGCGAACTCACAGAATCTCGATCAGAAGCCAACAACTTGTTTCAATTCAATTCAAAACACACCACACCACAAGACTTCAGATTCAAATCAATTCATGATATGGTGATGATTGATGAATTCATCAACTATCAGAAAACTAGAAAAAGGTATTGGACAGCAATGATAAATATACTTTGATAATTAAAATTGTACTCCGTAGTCTGGATAAAATGATCCGAAAATATGGATTATAAAAATTTGTAACTAACATTAAATTCGTTGAAAAGATCAACCTAAAATTTGAAAATTAATGAAATTACGCACTTCGAATTAAAAACATCATTTTTACCTGCTTTTTTACCTGCACTCTAAAAAATGGGGGTAATTTTACCGGTGGAATTTTAACCACTTAAAAAGAGCAAAATTAATTTTAGATCTGAAAATTACCCTGTTAAAAATAGTAAGTTTACCCTAAAATTAAGGTAATTTCATTTTTTACTCTAAAACAATGTAATATTACCCTGAAAATAGAGTAAATTTACGCTGAAAAATGGTGGTAATAAAGTTGCCTCCATTTAATATGGGAAATTATTTACTAAGTTATTAGTAAAAATCATTTACAACATTCTTGTGAAAATTACCCGGTTTATAAGGGTGAATTTACCTTAAAAATTGTCGACTTTTGTTTTGTTCCACTATTTTCAAGGTAAATTCACTCTTATAAAATTACCCCTGGTATGCGAATTTACCTTGACAATAGGAGGTAATATAGTTGCCTCCTTTTTTCTGGGTAATTTTCCCCAATTTTTTTTTCGAGTGTACGATTACATACATTTTAATAAGAAGAACAAGAGAAGAAATTACTATCTATGTATATCGTATATCAGGCAACCACATTTGGCTGTGGGTCAAATAAACCAAAATGTGATATTATCTAAATGTAAGATACAGATCGAGTCAATGGTCAAAATTCATTTTATTACAATTTTCGTGCATCCATACTTTCACTCCACATATCTTCAAACAATTTCATCCATTTATAATAATTTATTCTATTCTAAATCTATAATTTATTTTGGGTTTGTTGAACACAAATGAAAATACGTTTTATTTCACTTTTCCATGTATATCGTATACGTGGGCTGTTGGAAAAGTTTCTGGAATCGATATGAAAGAACATATATAAAATTTGGTAAATGAATTTATTGCTTTTCAAAGTATTCGCCTTTGACATTAATACACTTTTGCATACGTTGAAACCAATTTTAAAACATTTTTTCCACTCTGAAGCTAATAAAATATCTCACAAATAGTGTGAAATGTATCAACAATTGCTTCAGGCAATGAAAATCGCCCACTGCGCATTTTATTTTTAATATTTGAAGAGCGCAGGCTAAGAAGGGGGATAGTCAAAATTTATAATTTTTCAGGAGAGCGATTTTAAAGTTTGAAACCTCATTTGTTTTGCCGGTATAGACAAACTTTAATCTGCAATATCTTTTGCCTAACTTCAATTTTAGCCTATATTACATTTCTATACGATAGAATATTGCATTAGCTATCAATTGCCGCAAAACTTTAAAAAAAATGACTACCCCCCTTTTTAGCTTGCGCTCTTCATTTGGAAACAAAAAGAAGTCATTCGGTGATAATGAGTCATTTAATCTACATTTATTACTGGATAATAAGTCGACGGTTTGACGCGCTGTGTGGGAATGTTCCATTGCCATGGTGCAGAATAATTTGTCGATTTTGATTGTTTCTTCTTACTTTCTCGATGACTTTCGGCAAACAAATTGTAGTAAACCAATCAGCGGTCACGGTTCTTCGATCCTCTATACCAGTGTTTTTCATTCTTTTTGACTTCGCGACCCCTTTACAGGTTGAAATATTCTGGCGACCCACTTGTGACGTAGAAAGCCAAAGAAAAAATTTAAATATTTTACATACGTACAGTTTTTACATATGTACGTTAGGACCTAACGAAAAACATTACCTAAATTCACGCGGGCCAAACTGCGTCGGCGACGGCGACGTTGCCACACCGCATTGTCATTGCGGTGACAGTAAGAAAGAGAGCTCTCCCCGCGCGCGCCACCAGCAATGATCTTTTGTTTCAACTCTCATCTCACTCAGAGCGCAGTCACCGATGAGTACGGACATCATTCTTTTGTTTTTTTGCTTACTCCGCGCGTTTGTAAAATGGACAAATTTCTCAAAAGATCGCGGCCTTCAACATCTGGTACGAGTGTCAATAGCGGTGGTGGTGAATTAAACCCGAAAAAAATAGACGTTACGATGACAGTTATTTGAAATATGGGTTCACAGTCATAAATAATAAACCTCAATGTGTAATTTGCGGCGATGTTTTATCACGTGAGAGTATGAAACCGTCAAAACTTATGCGGCATCTCACAACCAAGCATCAAAAAGAAGCTGATAAGCCGTTGGATTTCTTTGAACGAAAGTTGAAAGCTCTTAGTCAGCAGCAAAATACTATAATTCAGGTAAGTTATAAAATACTGTTCTCCTAGTCCCCACGAAGTGTTGTTAAGACCCTCAATGCACTTAAGCGGTAAGCTTAAGGCGAGTCTATTCTAATTGTTGCTATTTTTAACTGACTCGAAAAAAGAGGAGGTTGTGTTTCACTGTATTTATGTTTTTTTATGTATGTTTGCCGATTTCTTCGTCAATTGTGGACCGATTTTTATAATTATATTTTTACTAGCTTTCCGCCCGCGGCTTTGCCCGCGTGGAATTCGGTCATATCCGGTATTTTTGTTTTCCCGCGGGAACATCAATTTTTTCCGGGATAAAAAGTACCCTATTATTTAATCTGGACCTCTAACTTTATATCTGCAAAATTTCAAAGCAATCGGTTCAGTAGTTATAGCGTGAAAGCGGAACAAACAAACAAACAAACAAACTCACTTTCCCATTTATAATATTAGTAAGGATAGTAAGGAAGTAAGGATTTGAAAGGGAAACCAAGTCTGAATTATACTAATTTCGGTGTGCCAAGGTTCCGCGTCCTTAATTTTTATTGGCTATTCACTTTTTTTACTATTTGTTTATTTTCAGGCATCCAGTGTCAACGAATCATCATTATTAGCTAGCTACAAAGTCGCATATCGAGTTGCTAAAGCAGGGAAACCACATACAATTGCCGAAAATCTTATTTTGCCAGCAGCACTTGATATGGTTGAAATTATGGTCAGTAAGCAGGAGGCTAACAAATTAAAAAACATACCACTTTCTGACAATACTATTTCACGCAGAATAAACGATATGGCCAAGGATATTCAAGAACAAGTAGTCGAAAAATTAAATAACAGCCAATATTTTGCTTTGCAGTTTGACGAATCTACAGATGTTTCCGACTGTGCACAGTTTGTAGTATTTGTGCGCTTTGAAGCAGATGACAGTATCACGGAAGAAATCTTATTTTGCAAAGCACTTCCTGCAAACACTACTGGCCAGTGTTTGTACGATATGTTTTTAGAAAGCACTTGCGACTACCATATTGATTGGAAAAAATGTATCGCTTTTTGTAGCGATGGCGCTAAAGCTATGACTGGCAAGAATAGCGGACTCATTGCAAAATTAAAAGCTATAATGCCAAACATATCCTGGACACACTGTTTTCTTCATCGACAGGCTCTTGCTGCTAAGGTAGTACCTTCTGATTTAAATGACGTGCTCACGGAGGTAATAAAAATTGTGAATTCTATCAAAGGTAAAGCTTTGCAAACCCGG
The DNA here is from genome assembly GCA_947369205.1 of Cantharis rufa. Lineage (NCBI taxonomy): Eukaryota > Metazoa > Arthropoda > Insecta > Coleoptera > Cantharidae > Cantharis > Cantharis rufa. The sequence goes on from OX376303.1 coordinate 38,979,254, forward strand.
CTATTCAGAATCGTTTGTGAAGATATGGGCTCGCTTCATCAAAATCTCCTTTATCACACTGAGGTCAGGTGGCTATCCAAAGGAAAAGTATTGACAAGAGTTCTGGAACTGAGAGCTGAATTGTTAATGTTCTTACAAGATGCAAAGTCTGAATATGCTTCTCGTTTTTCTGACCCTATTTGGCTCTTGAAATTAGCATTCTTGGCAGATCTTTTTAGCCACCTTAACAATTTGAACAAGAACCTTCAAGGAAGAGGAGAAAATATTTTAACAGCCAAAGATAAAGTAAAAGCATTTCACGCAAAACTTCGTTTGTGGTCAACCTCTCTGCAAAACAAAATGTTTGAGTCTTTTCCATGTGTTCAGAAGATAATTGAAGATAATGCAACTGACCAAAGTTTTGCAATATCGGCTCATATTCCTTGCATGATACTGAGCTTGCATAATTTACAAGAGAAACTTTTGTCATACTTTCCAGACTTGCACTCTGAAGCTGACAATGGGCGTAGATGGATTTTAAACCCTTTTTTGGACAAATCAATAGATCTGGCTGATGTCACCACAAAAATGAAAGAATGTCTTCTAGATTTAGCTGCTGATGGCATGCTTAAAATAGAATTTTATTCGCAAAGTGTCGACGTATTTTGGATAAAAAGAAAACACGAATATCCAGAGCTGGCAAAAGAAGCTCTTAAATTATTAGTGGCATTCGCCACTTCATACTTATGTGAACTGACATTTTCTTCAATGGTAGATATTAAAACTAAAAAGAGAAATAGATTGCAATTAGAAAATGATTTGATTATTAACATTTCAAAAATAGCACCACAATTTGATAAACTTCTGAAAAATAAACAAGCACATCCTTCTCACTAAAATTGCGTTTTTATTGTGTAAAAACCTCGACTTTTTCTTTTATCCGGCGACCCCCTGAGTAAGGCGTCACGACCCCCCTAGGGGTCGCGACCCACAGATTGAAAAACACTGCTCTATACTATACAGCTACAGTTGCCACATGTCCAGAGCACTAAAGAAACAAGCGATCATTTGCTTTGCAGCATCACGTGAACGGACAACTTTGGTCGGTTTCGGCTCACTTTGAAATACCCAAACGGTGGACTGTTGTTTATTTACTTATTTTTTTTCCATTTTTTCACACAATTACTTTCTTTAAAATGTTGTGCAAACAAAACTTGTCTACTAAGGTACGAACTGTCAGCTGGATTATATGTTAAAAATGTCCAATTTTACAAATATGACATTTAAAAACAAATGAAATCACTAGAACAACTAGATTCCGGAAACTTTTCCAGCAACCTACGTATTATCAAAAAAAAATTTTCTGATGAAAGTGATATTTTTCGCTGAAAGCTCAAATAATATTGAATTTTATTAGTGTTTAATTTGCATGTTTAATTAAAAATCATATTGTATTATATTTCACATGTTAAAAATTTATTTATTGATATAAAAAAAAACACTGTTAAATTTTTGGAATGAAGAAATACTAAAAATAACTTTCATAAAATTAAAAAATTGTTTCTGGTTATAAACCTTTCATAAATGCCTTTCAATAATATCTTTTCATAAATGCCACCTCCGAGTTCCTGAACATTAATAAATTGTGATCCCGTGATAATTAGGATACTAAATCACCGGATCTTAAGTGATTTACTTTTACAGTACGGAATCCCGGCACAGACACAATCTAATTTATTTAATTTGAAAGTTTAAAAAAAACAATTTTCATCAAAACTTTTGACAGATCAGTTTTTCAATCTCTTTGTTAGCTTCTACATTTCGATGATAGATATGAACAACATTTCTAAAGCAATGCTCTTTAATTAAAATGAGGCAGCAACAGCCTCCTAAACCACTTAATATGTGTGGAAAATATGATTGAAACATACCAAATTTTCTAAATTGATTAAATTTGCAAAGGCTGCTGATCAAAATACTTGAAGTTAGCGTTTTATATAGTACATTATATAATACTAAATTGTTAAATAAAGCAATAAACCCAACTTACATCAAACTGCAAATTTCAATTCGTTTCAAGCTTAAATCAAAGTAAATCGTCAACGCTTATTTATATTTGGTTAGTTGAAGGAACGTACTGATCAATAATTATAGAAATCTGTTTATTGTTGATAATGACATAAACACTAATAAGTCGGTGTAAGATTGAAATTCAATTCAATTATAAATTATGACAAATATTAAAATCAACTTCAATAAAATTGAATAATGTTTTCACAAAAGTAAAAAATCCCAAAACGTGAACTCGAAATTACAAAGGTGAGTACAATAATTTTGTATTATGTATTACAAAGTGAAATTTATTCATTATCTACAATTTGATTAGTATACAAATAGGAGAGTGAACATCCGGCTCTAGAAGGCTAGTATGTTTTGAATATTTAATTAAATGGCATGGCCGCTTTATAGCCATGAATCCATTCAATAATAAGTGTTGGTTCACAGATGATAAGATGAGATGACATCGTATGTAAGTAGGTGGTTTAATTACACGTCGTACCACGTCATCTGGTGCCCAGTTTAATTCATAGTCATAGTTTCAATAGTATGTCAACATTTTCGATTTCGGCATTACTATCAGTGGCGTACCTAAGATTTGAAGACACGGTAACAAAATTGTTAGGGGCCCTCCTTTGTCAAAAATTAATTAATTCATTTTTCAATTTAGACAATAATATGTTTATAACCTTAGCAAAATCATGAATTACTTAAATTTTATTTTGCGTAGACCTAGAATAAGGTATAGTTGTGCGGATCGAGGTCCCCAAGCATAAGTGCCCAATGCTATTATTTGCTACATGATAGCTACGATACTGATCATCCGAAACACCTATAACCAACACCCAAAATCTACCTACTACATGTACACGAATATTTCGTAAAGCCTATAATTATTATATTTTCAATGCCATAGGAAGTATTATGATATCCTTAAGTAGTAATTAACATATGATTTTATCGATTAGACTTTAAAAGGTACCCAAGTTGCTTTTCAAATGATAATAATATGTTATGCATCTCTATCTGCTAAAATTAGCAATCCCAGCAAAAATAGTTCAATAGAAGCGGTAGCGGAAGTTCATGTATTTCGATTTAGACGATATTTGTTTAACGAAAAACTAAATTTTAATTTAATTACAAAAAGAGAATTTCTTAATACATAATTATAAGGAGATAGTCGAGTAATTAATTATTTTCATAAATTACTGCTTCATACAAACTAAGGCATTATTTATTCAAAATATTATATTTATGTAAAATGAATCCAGTAATTAAATGAATTCGCACAGAACAAAATAAACTAGTTAAAGTTAGACAATCTAAAATTTTAATTATTATTATTCTAAATGCAAGTTATAGGATTCGATGTACAGAAGACAGTGTTAATTAAATATACATCAATAATCGTAAATTGTTACCTTACTCAAAATCGACCGAATTTGATATTAATTTTTGACGAACTCACAACACAAATAGTTCTACGAAAATTAAGATTATTTAGATTAATAGACGAATAATTTATAACAAGTTTACGCGAATCGAATATAATCTGCTAAATAAAAATAACTGTAGTCTTATTTACTCATTTAGCGTAGGGTAATTTCTTTAAAAGTGAAGCACTAATAGAGCGTATTAATTGAGGTTAAATTATCTAACATCACAGCTGGTTCATATTTTTATAACTTTGATTAAAGCAACTTGAGGAAGTCATACACATGAAGATACATCACTGGAATTTATTAATAAATATCAAAAAGCATTCGATGAAATCGAAAGTTCACTTAAATAGTAAAAGGCACCAAAATAACTAGAAGAAATGAAACTTGAGTAACTTCTCAACAATGACTAGGATTATGATTCAATACAATTTGAATAAATGAATCATCGCGATTTAAATGGTCATTAACTTTGTTATAATACCACGGTATGACTGAAAATGAGTCATCGTCAATTTCAACTCCGAGCGGACTTGTAGTTCAACACCAGGAGCGGTAACAACGAATAAAACACAATAAACAGACTACTAAAGGAGGAAGCGTTTAAATCAGAAGGGATGGCATGGCGCAAACTCAGATTGATATCATTAATAATTATTGTAGTTAGATTTTTAACCGAATTTAAATATATTCAATTAAATATTTCTAATTTTAGTAATTGAAATAGAATTTTTAATATTAAAATTAAAAAGCAATGCAGTCGAAAATATAAAGAGTAAAACCGCAATATCAAAGACATAACATTAAAATAATTTGAACCAATAAAATGAAATAAGAACTGTTTTGCTTTATTGTAGCAATCATCAATCAAAAAGGCTTTCTCTCCGAAGCGTGGAGACAGTCATAAGAAAGTTAGTCTCTTCCCAGATTCCTACCCATCATCATTATGTTTTTGGTTGATCTTTTAAGGTTGACATTGTAAAATTGGACCTTATACGACCACAGACTCGCAATTTAATTAATTATTATCAATTTTTAATTACTGATAGTTACTTTTCTAACGTCATCGCGGCGCTGTTGCCAATCACGACTTTGATTGCTAGTTAACCCATTCATGCGCGTCAAGATCAAGCACTTAATCGAATTTACATTAAAACGAATTTTAGTTTTCACAATAATTACGTTAATATGCGAAGTAATTTATCATTGCGGGAATACTTGCAGTTAAAGAATAGAAACCAGGAAAAATTTCCAGAATTTAATCTTGGTGTTTTTGTGACTACCTATCCTTTAATTTTTATTTGGAAATTTTTTTTTCAGTTTTAGATGCATTTCGATTAAGGTTAACCATCTCAAAATTTTAAAAACCAGAATTTGAAGGTAGATATACCAGGACATCTTGGTTTAAAAACAAGACCCAGTGTTAATAGAGGTTAATAGTAAAATACACAATGCAAACAGGTCACTTTTTATTGTTTATATCACTATAATATCAATTAGAATATTATATGAATTTTTATGCATAATGCAATTTATTAAGCTAGGTATTTTTCCATCAGAAAATTCTAGCATTGTTTTTGAAGTAGAGTTGCTTTTCTTCTTATTAGTTAGTAATAATTATCATGACTGTCGATTTCTGTAGTTGACGACCTTAAATCAGAGACAACCCTATCCAAAAGTTTGGGGAAGGAAGAAGCAGTTCTGTGCTTGCGAACTATTGAAATTTAATTTTTGCTTTTCTATTTTATTTTACTAATTCCAATGATTTCTTGATTTCGCCAACTGTCTACAATATTGGAGGGAGGCTCACCCCCATAGGGCCGTCCGTGCGGTAGATATAATCTAATCGAAACACGTCGATCATAAGAATATACTACTTTAATTACAAGTAGGTACCGGCATTTAATTAATTTATTTATATTAAATAATGGATATTCTGATCCCATGTTCAATAATTTATTATTGTCAGTCATAAAGTTATTATTTATTTATTTTACCTAAAAACCACAAATATAACTTTAAATAAATAAAAAATAGGTATACAAGTAAATATAAATGTTTTAAACATACCTAAATATTAACCAATATTTCCCCCAAACTTTTGACATTGACCAAACATATAAAAGTAGAATAGATTGTACTAACTAAATTTAAATAAAAACGTGAACAAATAGAAAAATTTGTAAATATTTTGATATGTAATCTACAAACTGATTAAATGATATTTGAATCAAATTTATTATTCAAACACTGATTTTGTAAATAGAAGATAACAGCATATTTTAATACTTTTGAATGGGCTGTAAATAGAATTTTCCAATTTTGGCATTTAAAGGCACACTTTTCAAAATCGAACAAATTTTTATCAACACCAAATTCACAAACAGCGGAGCGAAACGACGTGGTAAAAAAATATATGGTGTTATAATGATAAATCCTAAAATATTACGTAATATAAAGTATGTGTACCAAATTCTGACACTGAACGATATTCTGATACTTGGAAATAAAATTTATTTAAATATAGGAATTTCTGAAGCCAGTATTAGATTACATAAATTGTGTAGTCTAATACAACCTTTACAATTTTCTTGACATATTTTAACTACAGTATTTTCATATTTGAAGCTTTCTATAAATGTCGGTCGAGTGTCCGAATTACTATAATTTTTATTAATACTGGTGTCAAATTTAAAAGAATAATATGCTACTCTTCCATAAAGTTAAAATATGCAATTTGTTGACTTCTACCGAGTTTTAAAATTTTTTTATGCTAAAACTCAGGGTAAAAAATTCTTGGTTATTCTCATTATTAAACTAAATTTTTCTGAAAGCGTCAGAAATTGGAACATTTACCTTTTAGTTCGGCGACGCTAGAATTCACGTTGCGAGGTGCTCTTGACTTCAGAGCTCAAGTACAATTTTTAAAAAAGTTTTGAAAAATATATTTGCCTCTAATGTAAAGGTCTCAAGTAATAAAATCATAAAATATATAGATATATTTAACTTACATTGGAGGTGAAAGCAATATAGTACCTAATATATTCTCAAACTTTGTTTCGTAAGTTATATCTAAACAAAGTTTTACGTAATTAAATATAACCAATTTACAATCTTATGTTAACAGAATTGCCAATTGAAGACGCAAGATATATTGAAGTGAAGCTTTTTGCGAACCACCTTTTACAAGTTGTCTGTAAAATTTTATCATAAACGCTAAACACAAATATTCATTTTGACAAACAAAAGTAATTTAATGCTTTTAAAATAAAAACGTTTAAATCAATTATGCAAAAATTTCTTCATTCCCCAACTAACATAAAAAATATTCATTTGCCAATAAATTTTCCAAATTTTCAAGTACGTAGTATTTTAGCATGATACAATAATCCATTATTGTACCATGGTACTTCAGTAAGTTGAACAGCGTTGAATTTGTGACGCAAAGAATCAATTGACACTTACAAATTAATTGTTAAATGTAGGTGGACATTAAAGCGACACAACTGTTTGAACTAAAATGTGAAAAGTTGGAATATAAACAATTGTACTCAAAAAATAAGTTTTGAACTCCAAGTGCATATGACTTGTAGATATGTATTGTATTACAGTATTATTCCGTAAAAGTTCAATCAACAGAAATTCTAATTAAACGATTATAAATCAAGAGAATTTCCTGAACCCCTAATACTATGTAAATGAAAAGCGCCCAAGGATCTTAATCTATAAAACAATTTCGAGCAAATTACCTACGATTGAAATTTCATCAATCTTCTTATAGTTGATGTGTCTTTAATATCATCGTTGAAATAGGAAAAAATCGAGCAGGGGACGCGTGTCTAACAGTTAGGATTTTTTCTAAGTTAAGTTCGTTTACTACAAAGCTCCTCAAGCTATTGTAAAGCAATGCACAACGCTGCCTGATATTGCTTTTCCCTATGCAGTGAGAGCTGGCAAAATACCCCTTTGGCAACACGACTGGAAGTGCTAACTCACAATCTCCCCTCAGGACCGCAAGGGGAATCAAAGTGGTTAATGCCAAGTAAAACTGTCGTTCAGATTAACGAAAAAGCGATTTCAGTTAGTAATTTATTTTTATTTTTAGTATTTTAAAATTTTAATCTATTCGGGAATTACGCAAGATTTAAAAAAATCTAGCAGTCAAGTTTTACATTTATGGCATTAACCGTTAGCGGGGTAGGATTATAATGCCTTTAGAAATAAGCTATAAAATGTCTTTTTGAATGCTAAAAAATTTATAAAGGAAATAGTATATTGTGCAACGAGTGCGGGAAGTTGTCGATTGCCCACGCGAGCGAAGTTGAGCGCACCAACGAAGTTATCACAAAGTGACAAATCTTGCACGAATTGCACCCACTATTTTTTAATACTAATGCGAGATCAGCCCTACCTTGGCGCTCGTTTTAAATGTCACTGAAATATCACATTTTAAATAATATTTTAGAGTCTTGTTTATTTAGAAATAGTATGCGTTTTATTGCTAGAACCCTAACAGGAAAGTATGACGGGCCAAACTTGGCCAGGGATAGGACCAGGCATACTTTCCTGTTAGGGAATTTTTGATTTTCGTGTTTTACAGTCAATCAGCGCGCAGCGTTCGTAAATTTTTCTTTGTCCACGATAATTTATTTTGTAACACTTACGTAATAAAAAATATTTTTTTTATGTATCTACTACAGTGTGTTCCATTTTTATAGTACACTTTGTAAATTACAATATTATAGAAAATAAATTTTTTGTTTTTGGAGAGATGTCCAAAACTGGTGCCTCTATCCTATAAATCGCTTTTTAAAACGGCAACCTCGATAGTGTTCTGAAGCCACCATTAGTACTTGTAAGAAAATAGTTAGATTTTGTTTTGGTCTAGTTTGCACTCTGTACGTAGTATTCACCTGGTGGCCATGGTACCTCCGATGAAAACTGTTCTGTTAAACCAAGTCATAATTGTTTCTGTTTTCTATTGCTGGAAATGATGTTAAGTTTTGTGAATTCGATAAAGAATTTGAAGGTTTTGTTGGTGAAGTTAAGATATTAATTTATTACGGTGAATATTTTAATGCAACTGGTAAGAAGTTTTCATTTGCAGCGTTGGGACCATTTTACAAGATTTTTCGTTTATTTTCAGTTTTTTTAAATGTCATTGGTTTACATCAATCGTAGGTGTAGGTCAGATGGTATTTTGGTATGATGCATATGGTTTGTGCGTGTTGGATTTTGGATGCACCTGTGATTTGATAATGAATGGTATTTGGAATAATGTCTACCGTGAACGGTTATTTTTAGACATGACATCTGGGTGATTGTCCTGCGAACGATTTGATGAGAGATTGCAGGCGTCCAGGAGTATGCGATTCATAGTCAGCATATCTGGTTCATGTTAAGGGATTTGTTGAGCATTTGCTGCTCACCTGATATGGATTGGACGGGCGATGTGTTGTGGTTCGTAGTACTTGAAAGAGGTTCGATTGGCGTTGTCATTCGTTAGGTTGGAAGTCATCAGCTGTTGATAAGATCATGCCGTTTCAAAAGATGTTATTTTTGTTGCAATTGTAATGTGATTTGAATAGGTGGCTTGAGTAATCGATACAATCAGCGATGTTACAGATTGAAGACAAAATTATACCTGTCATTAAACAGGAGAATTGGAAAGCGACATAGAGCCTATGGAGCGAACTTTTACTTCTTGCAATGAAAATGATGCCCGAGTAAGTTTTATTTTAATATCATTGTGGGACATTATATTTTTATATAATTGTTGTCTTGCTGTTTAGATGGAGTAGCGTTAAGGTGTCCGTTACAGCCGCCATTCAACCGCACAGAGCTTTTGGGATGGGTTTCTCCCTCAGAGATTCCTGGCATTGTTTTTTGTGTTGGTTGATGGAGTAATGTTGTCACATACTGAGTTATGTCAAATTTTTGATTAGGGCAGATTGGGAGCTTATCTTCCAGTCTGTTGTTGTTTTATACGTTTTATGTATTAGTCTCATAGCTGAAATTTCTTGCAAAACGGCTACATGTTTTTGCTAGTAAATAAACGATGTTGAGTTGTGATTTTCATTTTACCGTCATACCGTCAGTTTAATGGCTGACGGTTTAATGGAAACACTTCTTAAAGAGCCTATGGTCGACATCGAGAAGTATACAATCCACTCCGTTCGTCTGTCATTCCTATAGATTCGCCGAGAAAAATTCAACTTTTGCTCATAATAAAACAATATAACTGCTCGAATTTAGGCAAATTACTGTGAATTTTAAGACTTTATGACAATAATCAGCTTTGAATTCAGTATTTGCCGTTTTCATCTAAAACTAAATAATCAAAATCAAAAATTGTTTAATAAAATAGTGGGTATAAATTTGCAGTCTGCAAAAAAGTGAGCTCTGTTTTTATACAACCGCATGAATAAATTTGAGATTTGCTTGTTTGTGCCTGCAACATGAATTCAAGAGAATAGAGTTGGTGAATAAAATTACAAAGAAAGCAAAGCTCATGAATCACAAAAAATTTAAACACCGTAGAGAGGAGCACTTTATAATAATACAGCGTACGACCGTACGACGGTGATTTAACAGGCAGTATATTGTCTCCAATTTGTTAACCTTTTGATGACAATGATTTAAGCATTCAGAAATATAATTCTCTTAAAAATATGCCAAATGCTCCTAGAATAACAAATATTTACATACGTATTAACTTACGTATAAGCAACTATGTATAAGACCTATAGCACATTATTAGTATACTCATACATAATATTATATTATAATGTATGATAATTTTTAGAAATTCATTGATTTTCTACATAAGGCTAAAAACAATTTAGTATTATATTATGTGGGTGCACTTGAAAGCCGACAAAAATTTAACGTCAGTGTTTGCATTATTTTCACCGATTTTAACCAACCTTGATGGTAACCTGAAGGTTGTTCCTATAAAGTGAATCGACCAGTTTATAGATAGCTTGAATTAATGAACAATGATATTATTTCAATAAACGTATTTCTACGAAATTGGTAAATTCAAATAATGCAAAGAGAATGGAAGTGCGAGGGCCGTATGAAGGTCGCAGAATCGCCTATGATATGCCATATACCAAAGTTTGTTGACCGTCTCTACTTCTCTAGATTCTGGTACAGTTATGAAGCAGCAGCTGCATTTAGATTACAATATAATAATATGTACCTACTTAAAAGGTCATTAGCATTGCTATATTAAAACTGGAATATTTTATGCGATTGCGTAATTTTCGGACATTAACAGATATATTTAAACAAATTAGTCGTTCATCGTATCAACGGTGGTCAAACTAGGAATGCACGCAAACAACTTCATTCAATATTAGAATCAAATTTTATCTAGGTATATAATACACTACAAAATGATTGCAACACTAATGTTTGGCTTCGCTAAATTATTGGTGTTAGTAATTCTATAGTAAGAAGTTCTAATATTTAGTATGTACTATGTATAATACGTATATTATTTTAAATCTTTTTTTGTGATTCATAAAGCAAAATGCTTCATTGTGTGCAGACAAATTGATTGCAGGCTTCCTGCCCACTCGTAAACTAAAACTTGATAAAGCAATATTCGTGGTAAAAATTAATCAAATATCTACTCTGCAAAGATCATGCAATATTTTGTTTAGAAACGAAGAGTACTACCAGAGCAGAAGCAAAATTAATTTGTATTTTAATAATTATTTCTTGAAAAGTGGTCATCTAACCGATGCTGTTAGTCGTTACTCGTTACATATTTGACTTACAAAAAATTTAACAAATTTGGGTTTTACAAGTTAGATTTTTTAAAGTAGGATCAACCGGTGAAGAAAAAATTATTTTGAAAAATAAAGTTTTAACTTATTTCATCCAAGATGAAAGGAAAGATGCAAGTTTTTTAACAGGTTCTGAACTTAAAGATACATACAGGCCCAACAAGAGTGGGGGGGGGTGATTCCCTCGGGCCAGGATTTCGATTGAAGTTTTTATTTTATTAGACAAATTTTTTATTACCTGACACGAAGTAATCACTTTTATCAAACAAAAAGCCGTACGTTACTAACCGCGGGCCCCGATTTTCTCTCAACGACCGGCCCTGGATACAAAATATCAAAATCGTTTCTACTTCTTAAGACAAAAAAAGATCCCTACTCCCTGTCCCTACTGACTGGACTTCTCTATATACCAGAAATTGAATCTAATTTGTTGGCAGTGTTTCTTTCAAATATATATAAAGTATGTTATGTATATCTTGAGCAAATACTGTATCCGTAATAACGGATAAATTTAATCAAGGGGAAGTAAATGTCAACTTTGTCAGATATTTACATTTCCTTTTGTTTGCAAAATTTCAAATTTTATAAGCAAGTTTTTCATAAAAGTGGTAGTAAGTATTGGAAATACTGAAAACGCTTGTATCATTTTTTAATATCAACAGAGAAAAGAAAAGATAAATGTGTCCCCAATTTTCAAACTTTCTGTGTACTTACTACAAAAAATGGAAAACCGACCCAAGTCAAATGAAAACGTGAGTATATATGGAAACGCTTTCTTATCAGTTAGATGACGAATTGCTGTCAAATAATGTACAAAGTAGGATATGGATAAAAACACAAACAAAACGTCGTTTGTCACACGATTGTCAGAAATATCTTCGATGATGCTGGATATTAAGCTTTGAGACAAATCAACGTTTTATTTAATAATATTAATGGATTTAGTTATCACTTAACCAATTACCCAATTTAATATTCAATGTATTTTTAATTAGTACTACCTATTGCTTAACACTGGCTTGCCATATCAATCAGCTCGCAAATTATTTGGGTTTAATTTGATGTACAAAAAATACCTAAATTTTTAAAATTTATTTTAAAGTAAAGCTACTTATATTAAACTTTTCAATGCATTATTGCTTAGGCTAGTAATTAATTATAATAACTAGGGCAACATCAACTCCAGAGCTAGTAGAAAATTTATTCGGGTTGTAAATAATTAACTTTCGGTAATTGTATTGCATATTAAAATTTGTTCAACGCACGCATGAAAAATAAATCTTAACACGTAGTTGAACTTTACTTCAAAATTCAAATGTAGGTAATAATTAATTAAGCAACAAACCTTAGTTTTATTGATTAACTCTTTTTCAAGTCTGTATGTGTGCACAAGGGAAATTAAAACCCATTTACCAATACCAAGAAGAAATTAATTTTCGCAAGTTGTCTTACACGATTCGTGATAAATTTTCGCTTTAAATGGAAGCGAAAAGATCCGTCCTTAATGGTAAAAAATGAACAAATCGCATTTTTTAATGTCGGTTTTGATAAAAAAAATGCACAACCAAAAAATGTTAGTTATGATGAATTGGTGGCAAATTGCACTTAAGAGTTTAGAAAATTAACACTATGTTGCCTAGAACTGCAGATCTTTCGCAAAAAACAGTGCTATTCTAAAACATTATTTTTCTACAATTTTAAGATAAAATGTAAATAAAAAAAATCATTTTCCAATTAAATGTAATCTATGTAATTATGTAAAAATTGTCAACATAACTACTCTGCCCTGCTAAGCGAAAGTGCCCTATGTGCAAAAATTGACAAAATGAGTTATTGGTATAACTCGATAACTACGAGCATTTTACTACTTCTTTAATAAACAAAAATGACGAAAATTAGTTCCTAAGTTAGTAAGTTCCTTGGTTAAAGTTAAATTATAAAGTTGAATATCTCAGAATGACTGTTTTGCACATACTGCACTCTCGCTTAGCAGGGCGGTACTGGAATACTACTTGAAAATATTAACATTACTGATGGTGTAAGGTCGCTAATTATTTAGTATTTACGCAAATAATGAATTTCTACAAAAAAATTTGGAACAAATTTAAATGTTTTTATCAGAAATAAGTATAAATAATACATCAGTTAAGTCGTCGTTACCTTTTTATTTACAATCCCAATTTTCTTATTTACTTAATTTTTACTTCTAATAATAGATTTCTTTTTTCAAACTTATCATTTCTAAATTATTATGTCGTTTCGACAAGAATTAATTTTAAGTCACAATCGCATACGTTCAAATAGTAAAAGGTTTCAAAAATAGCTCCCCGATTAAAAATCGGTCGTTTATAATACAATTTATCAATTATCAGTTAACGAGTTAATATTGAATGGTTAAAATCTCGAATCAAGGTGGCTTGCAAAAAATATTACGAAAATATGTTTACAAACAATTAGAAGTGAGTTTGAAGAAAGACTTTAACTGGATTTCGAAGCCAGATAAAAGAATGTTTTGAACAGAAGTTATTTCATTTTAGGTGTAAAATCTGCATCTACAAAAAATCGAGTAAGCACCTCTTACAGTATGCACTGGGGCCAGCAGGTATACATTTAGTGAAGTAAAAATCGCACTGTAGATAGTATGCCACGAAAATCAAATTTGTGTATTTTGGCACGAAAAGCTAACACACTAGTCTATTAAATCACCATTCATAATAAAAAATTCCTTAAATAATATATTGGCGAGGTTTAATATTAATATATTGAATTGGAAAAACTCCAATAAATCGTGAATTAATACAAAGGTACATACTGTTCAGATTAAATATTGTTTGCTTAATATTGCTATAGTATATCAACATCCTTAACTTTTAAAAATATTTCTTTACGTTAAATCAATAATTTTAACGTTTAGGAAGAAAAATTAGAAATAAATTTACATTAATTTCAATATTAAATTATTAGTCAAAGTTAATAATATTATGTCTTACTACTTCTTTCACTTTTGAAAAATAGTAAGAACTATGAAATAATCAGTCTATATGTTCAGACTCAATGGCTTCACTAATTGGCTAAAAAAAGTTTTTTAGTATTATACAACATGAGATTGGTTCGGTATAGTTAAATTAAAATAAAGATGATAGCGAGATTCAGCGAGATTGCTAAAAAGAATATTTTTTGAATGAGCAATAAACGAAAATAATTTTCAAGCTTTTAAAAGTCGAAAAAATGAAAGTCAGAACGATCGATGTACACACCCGAAGCAGTTCAAGCTCAATATGCAAATCTTGATTAAACGAAGAGACAAATTACGATCTAGTTAAATCAAGTCGTCACTTGATTCGTCTGATATTTTTCTATAGGATGAGATAAATTTGTAATAATAAAATTGTAAAATATACTAAATAAGTGCTTGTAGTCCTGAAGAATACGGCGAAACCTTCACACGTAATTTATCTCGCAATGCTATAGATCACAATAACTATTCCATAATCCTGTTAAATGATATAAAAGAGCAATATGAAACGTAGTTATTTTCAAAAGTCGCTAACAAATACGGGTTACTGTCAGTTAACTACAAACACGAGTCGAGCCTCGAAATTGTAAAATTTCGAGCATGTAGAATTTTGATTTTCAAATGCCGTTTTCTCGAAAACTAATGGATAATCCGCATCGAAGTGCGGTCTCAAAATGCTCAGAAAATTGTCCTCTTTCCAATAGTATATTTTTCGAGGCTCGATTCGTGTTTGTAGTTCCCTGACAGATTCCCAAATACGTATTTTGGTCATCAAAGAAATCGTATTATGCTATCAATGCCAGAGTAATATTCTCTGGAAGACCTAAATAGGCAAAAGCATATTTCTCCACTACAGGGCAAAAATTTGTTTCAAAGAAAACATAAATTTGGATTTGATATTGACTGAACCCATTTTCATTTTCTTAAAAAAATTAGTTTTTGCTGAAACGTTGTTTATTAAACAAAATGACGAGACCTGTATTTTTTCACCCCAAAAACCCCAATTTGGTAATTTTGTAGCTTTTGGATTGATATTCTTTCTATTACGAGGAACATCGTACTATTTGATTTTTAAAAATATAAAAATCCAAAATATTTCAAAAAAAAACTTATTGCAATAATTTTTCTGAAAAAAATGAAAGTCGTTTTTCTCAAAAACTCAATATTTTTACAAATAAAAGGTGTAGTAGAATAATCGGGCCCAAGCAACGTCGGTTAGTTTAGTTTTTCCCCGAGTGCGCTTTGGATATGTTGAATAGAGTTATCAAGGTTTGAATCCCACTTTCCGAGTCTCTGATTCGGGCAAATCACACGATGCACTACTGCAGTGCTTTCATCTTAAGAAAACATATCAGTCAAGTCCGAATGTTACATTTTTTAAAACAAAAAACAAAATGAAGAGCGCAGGCTAAGAAGGGGGCTAGTCATTTTTTTGAAATTTTTTAACTTTTGCGGCAATTGATAGCTAATGCATCTATCGTATAGAAATGTAAGATAGGCTAAAATTTAAGTTAGGCAAAAAATATTGCAGATTAAAGTTTGTCATACCGGCAAAACAAATGAGGTTTCAAATTTTAAAATCGCGTTCCTGAAAAATTATAAATTTTGACTATCCCCCTTCTTAGCCTGCGCTCTTCAAATGTTAACGTAAAATCTTTCATGAAACTAAAATCTGAAAATTTTCTAAAACCTTGTGCAAGAAAACAAAAACAGCATTATTTTTTCTATCAAATTGATCCTTCATACATTATTTTTAAGTTGATTAGTTTATTTGCATCTTGCATCCTATTGTTTGTTACAGAATAGAATACCAACTAAGAAGAAGGCCCCCAGAAAAAGCTGAATCCGCCCGCCACTGCCTCTAAACATTAATCTTATTTTTCTTTGCTCTATTTTCGAATTCCAATCTACGCTTAATCGGCTTTATTGTTATCTTTCATAACAAAAAATTGAACATTGTTGTAAGAAATGAATTACGAGAAAAAAATTAAAACTATTATTGTACACAATAACATAATTTATTGGAATTCTTTTGATAACCTTTCGTAAAATATTTAATTGTAACATGTCCTAAATAAAATTAACATTCTTCAATTTGTAATACATACGATTGATGATAAATATTGTTATCAATGACGTTCATCCCGATAGATAGCTTTTGTTTTTCCGAACTTCTCTTTTTTAAATGTATTTTAAATTACGATGAAAAAACATCTACCCCTGAAGAATAATAACTAACGATTAAGAGAGAAAAGTCCTTTTGTTTTTAAATAATTTACATCTACTACTAGAAAAAAAACTAAAATTCCTTATAAGGGTAAAAGTACTTTATTTAATTATTTAAAACTTTCCGGGCTAACTAATTTGCCCAAGACCACTTTCAGTTGTAGTATTTATTCATAAAGCTGTACATTTTAATCATAAACTAATTTCTAGTAATCACATTTTAACCGGACATAACCTAAAAACTGATATTTGTTTTGGAAAGTAATTTCAAGATAAGTGGAACAACGGAAAATTTAAATTGTAATTTGTCTTTACTAGCATATCTTGCTAAAAGTAAACAAGGAATCCGCGAAATATTAAACAGAATCTTGACAATATTAAACTAAGAACAATCTAAAAAATTCACAACATACCATCCTTGGCATTCCTGGCCTGCGTGGCGGGGGCTCCGCTAGTGTGACTTTTGTCAACTGTACAATACATAATCACATAAGTTCGTACTACACTAAAGCCACACTCACCGAATTAATAACATCTTTATTGTTACTTTTAATTCGCGTTTCATACCAGCTCGAAAATTAGTAATTGATACTGCCAAAACCGGACAGCCATTATTATTTTCTAAGTGCACCTAACCTTAGCGCACATAGATGGAGTTCACATCGTACAAAAATTTTTCTAAATACAAAAACTTCAAACAAACAAAAACCGATCGTGAGTCAACTTCAGGTCATACATCTGGCAACAATGTCATCAATATTAGTTGACGTTCAAATTTTGTGGTTTAAATCAATTTTTAGGTTATAAGAATGGAGTGGTTGCAGACTTGATCTCAATTTATTGGGTTTAGCAGGGTATAAGAGGTGTAAGCGAGAATGTCGAATATAAATGATATGGATAAACCTCGCGTTAAAATACTTTATGTCGATATTACTAATTATTCTCGCACAACTCAATTTTTTTTGTGCTCCGCAACTGTATTCATATTTTTCCTCTTGTATGGATATATGCAGGAACTAATATTTACTTTAGATGGATTTCAACCCTTCGGATGGTATTTAACTTTAGTACAATTTGCATATTATACCTTATTTGGTTTTATGGAGAAGTACATTACCAATGGAATAACTCGAAGGTATTTATTTGTGTTATAAAGAATTTCATGAAAAATCACTATCGTTAACTTTTAGGATTCCTTTACCTACTTACTTTCTTTTAGCTTTGTTAACTTTAGGAACTATGGGTTTGTCGAATGCTTCATTGGGGTACCTAAACTATCCTACACAGGTCATTTTTAAGTGCTGCAAACTTATACCAGTGCTTGTTGGAAGCATTTTAATTCAAGGAAAACGGTACGGCCCTATTGATTTTAGTGCTGCTGTTTTAATGTGTATAGGACTAACCTTATTCACGCTAGGTGTGTATAACAAAGGATTTCGATTTCATAATGCAACATTTTCATTATTTACACTATTGCTTGATTAATCTTATCAATTTATTTTATAATTTTATTGGCGATATTAATATTATTTATAAGCAATTATTAGTTGAAAGCATCAATTAATCCCGTCAAGGAGAGTCGTGTTATCTGAAGGACATTTTAATGATAAATTTATTTAAATCGATCGATATCTGATAATAATTCAATAAATTTTTAACTAAAAAAACTTGAGCAAGAAACATTGAACTTTCAAAAAAAAAATTATTAATTTTGAAATTGGAACTAAAAAATTTTTGAACATAATATACAAAGTGATTCTAAAATTTGTATCTAAATTTTTAAGTATTATCGGATACAGTGCATAGACAGCTAAAGAAGCGTAGAGGTTATATTTAAATAAATAAGTAGATATATAAAAAATAATATACCTAAATCAAAGAGTATGTACACTCTTTGCCTAATGCCCAATTTCTTCACTTTGAGATATCTATCGGATAACGAATCCGTTTGACAAATTAATCAAGTGACCAATCAGACAACCGCAATTCAAACTCAAAATAAGAAATAAACGATTTGATTGGTTACTTGATTAATTTGTCGGCCGGATTCATTATCTGATAGATATCTCAAGGTGAAGAAATCGGGCATAAATCAACTTCAAAATCCAACAACTCAAATTTTTTAAATTATTCGTCCTGTATTTTGTATTCCTTATTATTATATTGTTTCCTTCAATAAGTTCCATGGTACCTTAAATAAAAGTTTAATAACACAATTTTCTTCAACTTTTATTTTAAGTCGTTTTGAACTGAAGGCAATACCAAATTTGGAGATATGAAAAATATATAGATCGGTTTACGAAAATGCAAATCAAAATATGTTTTACTCCAACTCCTCTGATACATTTGAGATAATACCAATTTTAAGTCTTGAGATCAATTAATAATGAAATTATTCATTGGTTTTTAAAATGAAAATATTTTTAATTTTATTAAAATTTATTTCATTTTATTGGATTATTACAATGGAAATATTTTATTTAATAAAATATGTAAAGCAAAATTTAAAAACACAATATTTTTCAAGATTGATGGTATGTAATTTTTTTTATTGTTCCCTTAATTTGTTAGTAGTTTATTATGCTTATTTGTATAAAATATTATTACTGAATTTATTACCAGAATTAACAAATTAAAAATGTTTTACATCAAATTTGTTATTTTTGTACAATTAATTTATACATATAAGTATTTAAAATGCAACTTTGTTTTTTGTCATAAAAATTTAACATAGCATTTATTTTATACTAAACGATAACATGTAAACATTTACATCAAGGTTTTGTACAACATTTTGAAGGTTTCGTTTTATGCTTATATTCCTGGACTTTTTTGTAATAATTTTTTGCATTGGTTAACTTGCAGCAAAGTTGTGTTCATTAGCTGAATATGCATCTCTTACAATAATGGACAAAATGTAACACTGCATTCCATCATTCTGATTGGTCACGCCGCGTTTTAGTTTCATGTTGGACCAATCAGAATCCATTATACATTGTGTACAATTGCCGTGTATACATGCAGTCGTTTGATCAACCTAAGTCGACCTGAGCTAGTTAGTCCTTTTATGTATACACTTAAGCTGAATACATGCACTAGCGATTTGCGGAATGCGATTTTGGTTTTGATTGGTTAAATTTCAATAAATGGTTCAAATGCATCTATTCAGCTTTGGGCAGGTCAACCTAATACATAAGACTGAGCTAGAAACGTGGACTAGGATGTTAGTTTGATTTTAAATTTGAATGTAGATGCTTTAGCTCAGACTAAATGCAGTTGTACCAACCAGTTAATAATATGGATTAGTAATAAATATTCGATTATTTATAGTTTAAACATTTATATTAAATACATTTTTTGCTAACATATCCAAAAAGGGGATCTTGTTTATTTTTCAAGTTAATTTTAAAAATTATTTAGAAGATCGGTTTGAAATTTAGATGCACCTAATATTTTTCAAATTATTTGGAAAGTGCAATAGCTATTTTTTTTAAATTGCATAGTTTAATAACAATGTTGAAAACTTACGTAATATTATATTGACCCATAGAACTAAGACTATCTTAACTCAAAAAAGGGTAATTTTTAGTTGATATATTGTGGAATATCTATATTTTCAAAGTTTCTTTTCAATATGAAAGCATAGGCAACCAGTAATACAATAGTTAACATCAATATACTATTGAGTGACCATTTGTCTCGTTTTTAACAGAATTTATCACGTGTTTCAGCTTCGGGTCCCCTTGACTCAATGAAAATATTTTTTTTTAAATAACATACATGTGAAAAACACTCTGAAATTAATCTGAATAAAGAAGTGGAAAAGCTAAAAACATAGCTCATTTGTCTCAAGTGAAGAGCATCAGTGGTTGGACTCCCTCCCTCTTGTCTTTTGCGCCGTTTTTTAATTTAACAAATGTGGTCAGGTCACCCTAATTTATATCTCTATCTCGCTATCATATCATATCAAGTTAATATATTAATATTATTATAAACAATGAAAATTGTTTCTTTTATTGAAAACAAAAAAACAATGAAAAATTACTCTTATGAAAAATAAATTTTCTCGGAAAAGAGAAACTTCCAAACTGACCGAAACACAATTATATTACAAAATATAAGATTTACAATTTAAAAATTGCGACTTATATATTCAACTTGAATGGATTATTCACGCAAGGGCTTAAGTAATACTTCATCTCTAATCCTTAGATATAAAAAGCTGTTGTAAAATCCAGATGGAGCGGAAAAAAGGTGATATTGAAAACCAATAAACAACAACAGCAAAATTGAAATTGTTTACTTCCCTTTTCTTTACCCTTTCCAATATAAGCTTTTTTAATTAATCAGTTGAATAAATAAAAATAATTTTCACTAGGGACCGTTTTAAAAAAGGCTGCTTTCGCCACAGAGGTCATATGGACCGCTACGTTTTTGCTCTTCTAAAAAATTTCTAGAAGCCATAGGACCACTAAAACATAAAATTTTATACATGCAGTGGACAGCTATGATCCCAAAAGGATTGTTTGCCAAGCCAAATTCTTTGAAGTAATTTTTACTTTCCCCAATACGTATTAACGTATGTTAAGGGAAAGTATTGTAATTCACCCAAAAATCGAAATTTTGGTATTAAAATGTTCCTTATCGGGCTCTGATAAGATTGTGATAAATTTTAATTGGATGTTCGTCTGTATGTCAGTATGTGGTTGATAAATAGTATCAATCGTACAGGTTGAACCGCGCAACCAAATGTCATGAAATTTGGCATAAATGTTCAAACAAACGACATTACCTCATTCAATAAATGGGGAAAGTTATGCGATGTTTACATAGCCAATTTTTAATAAGAAAAATAATAAATACATAATTCGGAATACATCAAAATTAAATTTTATTTTTATACAAAAAAATAAGGAAACACAGAATTAGATTGAAAAATGTAAAGCTATATTATACATAAAGCCATGTAATCGGGTAATGAATGGGACTACTCAGATAGAGCTAAGTTATGTTGTTATTTAATGTCCTATAAACAATATGGTGGTCCTCGGGAACCGCCTCAGTTTTTTCATAATTTTACGAAAATTATTGAAAATAAAGTGTTACAGATGTGGAATATTTGGAATAAATAGCAAAACAGATTTTAAAAATATTTTAATTTATGTAAAAAGGAATTGAAAAACTGTGATGAAAATCGAGTTTTAATCGAATAGAAATTTACTCTGCCATATAGTATATTATGAGAAAATCAGTACCACTATCGAACTACATAGGGCAGGGGTGCTCAAACTCCGCACCTTTTTTGGATCACTATTAACTGAAAACTTGTTGGGATATTAGCTTTGCATGTTTTGTTTTAAAGTGCAGTAAATCATATTCTTGCAAGCGTATGCTTCTTTTTTTAGTAACATTAAGTTGGTCGATCGCTTTTCACCTAAATATATTGTGGTAGATCGCCGGCACTGAGAGTCCTTTTTCTTTAAGCGAAAAAATAATTTTTTTATAAGTAAATATTTGCGATTCAAATTACATTTTCTCCAGGATGACGTTATAACCAGTTATCCCTGATTTACAATTAAATGTAAATTAACAAAGAAAACCAAATGAAAGAAATATGCTGGAAAATCGGACTAGGCTGCATCGCCTATATTTTAAATAGGTAATCAGAAAATATTGTTGGAATTGCCAGTTCTGGTGTGTATAACCAGTGCATGCTTCTGGTGCTAACTTATAGCTCTCAAACATGAATTTGAACACAGAATGACATGGATAAAATAGGGAGGCTTCCCAAAAGAGTAACAGTATACAGCCTTGGTTCTGCATTTAGTCTCAGCTTCAGCAATTATTGGTTTTCTTTTATATAGTGCGTTAATTGCAGAAACCTATTTCACTTATTATGTATGCAAATCACAACAATCTTTTAAATAACTTTATTATAATTAACATACCTTTATTTCCTTTGCACGATGTTAATATTTTCATGTTTTGATGATGCTACAAACCAATAGTCGGAACATATATTCATTGATGCTTTGGATTTTGAATCTAAATTTCCTATGGGAAACAGACTTTAAAATTGTCCTGCTCCTTGCATAATTATTATGAAATAATTTTTAACAAATAAAACTGACACTTTATTTTTCTCATTTGCTTACGCCTCAGTTACTTTGTTTTAATTTTATAGCGAATTTACCCATATCCTGTTTTACAATAACACTAACAATCAAAAATTCAAAAGCGCTTTTAAGTCTTGAGTCCTCTCTATGATTTACTTATTTATTACTTTATCTTTCAATTATATCTCTTCTTAAGGGCGCTTCTTATACTAACTTATATTGTTATATTTGTGTTTAATACTTAGATAATAATCTTTGCAATGTATATAAAAATACAATTACATATTCTTGGCATTATATTAACTTTTAATTTCTAGCCGATTCGTTAATATCGCCAAATTTTAACACAAAAGGTGTTATTATGATATCGATGGCGTTACTTTGTGATGCAATAATAGGAAATGTGCAAGAAAAAGCAATGAAAACGTACAATGCATCCAACACTGAAGTTGTACTATATTCCTACTCTATAGGATGCGTTTATATTTTCTTAGCAATGCTGTTAACGGGTGATCTGTTCGACGGCATAAAATTTTGTGCTCAAGTAAACGATTTAACATAGAACTTGTATATGTTTATAGTAACACTTTTATTTTAGTATCCTGTAAAGACTTATGGTTATGCATTAATATTTTCTTTGACTGGCTATTTGGGAATCCAAATTGTACTTACCTTGGTGCGAATTTGTGGTGCTTTTGTTGCTGTTACAGTAACTACATGTCGTAAAGCACTCACAATTGTACTTTCCTTCATGTTTTTTAGTAAACCATTTACATTTCAGTAAGTAAAGTTCATTTTTAAGGGCACATGCTTAGTTATTCTTTTTAGGTATTTAGGGTCGGGCTTGCTAGTCATTTTGGGAATCTATCTCAATTTGTATGCCAAACAACATCCACTCACTTTTATGGATTTAGAACTAAAAATCAAGTATTACCTGCAGTATTTTAAATATAAAGCGTATGGTGGTAGCAGAGGACATTTAGTAACAAATGTGTAGTTGAATAATTTATTCATTTATTAGTACAACTAATAATTTATGGTTTTATTATTTTAATGATAAATATGTACAAAAGAACGTTTTACATTATGTTAAAATTATGTATTATATGGCATTAACTTTAAATAAAAGCAGTTGTAAATTTGATTGTTTGAGTCGATTTTTTTTTATTATTTAAAGATAAACTAAAGTAACACACGTGCATCACTCTTATTAAATAATTATATGAAGAATCTACAGTATTACAATAAAGCTGGTAGAAAAATATTTAAAATGCTATAAAACTCAAGATCAAGTGCCTAATAAAAATCATCCAAACATTTTTATTATCATCATCGTGTTAAAAGCCTATAAAATTATGTTCTTTGACTTACGATTTTCTTATGCTATTTAAAATCACTACTTTAGAAAAAATTAAAGTTTATAATACATTTAAGTAGTTTAATTTACAATGTGTCAAAACTAAGTTCAATTTACTCACAAACATATACACATACAAATACACAAGTCTCATTATAAATAATTAGAAGAATTTAGAAAAGTATGCTTATTGTTGTTGGTCGGCATGAAAATGCAAACAGGACTTACATTATTTGTGTATCCTGTGATTTTATAAATAAACAACAAATTGGCAGACCCAACTTTTTCTACTATAAGTTTTTTTTATAAGAATACAGAAAAGCTCGACTAAGTTTTAGCATTATAGCCATAAATCACAAGAATCAGTGCTGTTTGTAAGCCTTACTTAAATGCATGGCATTTCAGACCCTGTCTTGTTGAAAATTTTTGTCAAATAGATATAAAGGTCAGAGCGATAACCAGGCGCAAAAATAATGAGGAAATGGAAATTATGGATAAAATTTGTAAGCTATTCTTTAATGGGTTTGTTTATTTTAGTAAGGGTAAAAGTTTTTGGTTACGACTCTGATCTAAATAAAGGGACATAATAAACAGTCAAATTTAAACATCAACTTTAAGTAAATTTTGAATAACAAAAAGAAACAATTAACCGGCCATAAGTAAGTCTCCTGATGGTGATACACCTTTGCTAACGCATCGACGATAAATAAATATGCGATATTCAGGTAAAATAAATATATGATTATTAATTTATTATTTAAAATTATATTGATCATACGTTAACTCAACAAGGAACAATAAACATATTATAAATTGTTAAACCCCCACAATAAATTTTTCTTTTATTTGAATGCCATTACGAATTGTCTTTCTAATAAAATAACATTGTTTTACACTTAAAAATCGTATCAAAATGTATGTTAATCAACTTCTCTGTATGGTATTTCCGAGGTAACATTAAAACCTTCGAAGAAGTGCGTTAAGAACTCAAATGTAGGCCTATTCTCCGGTTTATTATCCCAACAATTCAACATAATTTGATAAATTTCGTCGTGTATAAAATGTGAGGTAGGTTTAGGCATTCTGTAGCCCTTTTCGACTTGATCAATAACTTCTCTTCCATGCATACCCGGATAAGGAACTTGCCCATAAGTAAATAATTCCATTAACAATATTCCGTACGACCAAACATCAGATTTAATGGAAAATTTGCCATAAATTATGGCTTCTGGAGCGGTCCACTTGACCGGGAATCTTGATCCCTGTTTTGGACAATATTCGTTATCTTCAATTACACGTGCTAATCCAAAGTCACAAATTTTGGCAATATTGTTTTCGTCAATTAATACATTTCGAGCCGCCAAATCTCGATGAATCAATTGTTTAGATTCCAAATATTCCATACCCGAAGCCACTTGGAAAGCAATATAAATTAAATCCTCAAATCCTAACGTTTTGCCTTCACTGTTCCTCAAGAAATCCAATAAACTTCCTTTGGACATATATTCTTGTACTATATAAATCGGTTCTTCCTTACTGCACACGGCATAAAGCGCCACCAGGCGTTTGTGCCGCAGTTTCTTCATGATGGCAGCTTCCTGAAGGAAAGCTTGAGTCGACATCGTACCTTCCCGAAGCGTTTTGACTGCTACTTCCGTACTATTCCTCCATTTACCATAGTAAACTTCTCCAAAGTTTCCACGTCCTAAACGTCGGATCAACTGTATTTCATCTCTTGGAATTTCCCATTTATCCCTAAACGTAGGGCCCAGGTCCCACATTTGCGGCTGAGGCTTTGTACAAGGCCGCGACAAAACGTGGCACAAACCCCAAGCATTTCCTATAATTTAAACATTAAAATTCAGATGCATTTAAAATTAATTTTAAAAATCTTACTGGAATAAGCTTGGACCAATTCCGTTAATGTTAAGAAAGTTTTGTTGGTGGATATATAATATCCACCATTATCTAGTGGTTTTATTTTATAATGTTTCACGTGATATCCTCGAAGTTCTTCCCAATCTTTTACAGATAGCGAATATCCTTGCGGATTGTGTTCTGACGGTCGTACTAGAAAAGTACCTCTCGGATTTTCCTCGGCTAATAATAACTTATCTGCTTCCTTCCTCGATACGTTTTCAAAAAACCAGCTGTGAGTAAACATCAAGAGCGATAAGAAAATAATTTTATATTTTGTTTGTAATATGTTATCATTTTATTGTGGGAATTAGTATTATCTCGAGTGTTAATGTGTAAACGAATAGAATTAAAAACAAAACTTACTCTTCACTTTCGACGCTTAATTCTGGAGCGACGAAATTTCCAGGTATAAGTCCTGTTTTGCCAGTGGTTAGATGAACAACGGTCCACCAGTCTCCATCGGAACTATCGGTAACTTGCAATCTATCGCCTTTCGAAAATGAGACGTCTGTAGCATCGCGAGCTGTATAATTATACAATGCTATTACGATTGCATTTCCGGGTATCGTTGGTCTTGTGGGAGTTGGCCTCGCTCTAATGATATCAAAATGACTTCTTTGAGGATCAGGTGTATAGCGTGGTTCTAAACCACCTATCGGTTTTACTGCAAACACAAATTTTGTTTAAAATTAAAAAAATTGTATTAATTTAAAAATTTGCGAACCATCAATCCCGGGGTTTTTATTGAACCCCGTGTAAAGACTGCGGGGTTCCACCTCCTGCCGTTTACTGCAACACTGATTACCCATGATGGCGTCCTCAGGCCTCTACCAATTAAAGGTCCAATATCGAATTCATCTGTAATATACATACTACAATTTTAGTATTGAAAAATATATTAAAATAATAAATTAAAAAGTCAAAACAATATTAATAACGAACATGGTTTAAAGAACGGTCGCTAGATACTTAGGTATATTAATACTATTAGCGGGAGTTTGTTCTAAATTAGTTCGGTGTAATCTAGAATAACCTACAACGATTAGAAAACTGTGTTGCCTAAATTTAGTTTAATTAAATTTAAGTGATAACCGCAAAATCTCAATATGTTAATTTTTGTTATCTAAATGTATGCATGATATGTGAATTGATCGTTTTTCATTAGAGTAATAGCTCTACTTTCGACTATTTATTATTTAAAAAAAAAATCGATGTCCTCTGGATGCTCATTAGGGTTTACCTCTCGGGAATACTGTAATTTGTCGATTTCTTAACAAACAATTCTTATGCTTCGATGCTTGAATAAGTGTTCTCAATTTCTTTTGCCCCGAGTTACCTAATAATTGAAATCTCAACTAATTATATGGAGACGTTCGGGTCAATAACAATAATTGCTATTTATTCGAGAGCATGATGGTATACAACCAACAATTTGCGTTAAGATATCTACCGAGCTAATTAGTACCTACGATCTAAGAGTCAAACACATCGGAAATAAAGTTGCAAAAGACGAATATGGATGAAAATAGATAACTGGAAATATGCAAAAAAAAGTTAGGCGCAAAGACTTTATTTTGATATTATTTAAATAAAGAATAATAACATATGTAACGCTGCAGTTAAATGTCTGTAAAAATGGAATGTTTTAGCGAACAAAAAGAGCGTTTCAATGCAAATACAATTTAAAAAAATAATTCCTTTTCCTTTAGCGTATTCCATTATTAATATCTACATACAAAGAAAGTTCAGCCGTCAAATTCAGAAACGGATTAAAAATAAGAAAATAATTCACGTGCATCTGATTCCGGCACAAGTCATGTGTATCGAGAATTACGTGAAAAAATGTAATGAAAAAATGCATAGTATCTATATAATAGTAATGAAGAGTATTCGTATTTTATCGATTGGATTTTATAATTTATGTGGTATTTCAATTTAATAAATAATATGGTATTCGTCGCTTTGGTTTTAATATTTAGGATAGTAAATCGTAAATTACAAAAATATATTTGACCACGAAATATAATTTTCAACGTAGTAGCTTTGGTAGTAGGTACGACACAATAAATTTATTTCAATTTATAGGTGTATTAGTTTTTATTGTCCCACATCATTTTTTCTCTCAAAAAATTTAATATTGCAAAAATTGCGGAACAATGCATATCACTGAGGGAAGCAGCGTATAAAAAACTAAAAAATATATTTCCATTAAAAATCAAGGTGACAAGACATAGTACGCGAGTAAAATATACAAAGACTATTATCGTCAATCAATCATTATCAGAGAATAATTTGAAGAAAATGCGTGCTTGTGATATCTGATAAAACTCGAAGTGTTTCTCAATGCCATCTTAAATGTATCCTTGCATACTCCCTGCATTTAGCAGTGTATTTTGTTTTTGGCAGTATACTAACTTTTCGGGTGATGATATCCTTTCTTCGACACATCTGTAATTTTGTTTTCTCTATTATTCAAGTGCATGCTTATTAAGTAAGTATGTCAGTTTTTGAATTGCAAACTAATTAGTGGGTACAATAAAATTAAACACAATTAGAAGGTGACAACATTAATTATTAATGAAACCAAGATATACCAATACATGTTATTGTTTTAAAAAATGATCAGAGTAGATACAGTATAACCTCGACAAAACGTATCAATTTATATAAAAACCATAATAAAAGTTATAATACTGAATTTTCGATTAGAATTTACATTTCGGTAATTTGAAATAATCCAAAGCTGTTATTATCAAATACCCTTCATATAACGTACAGTACGATAATATCAAATATGATGATCGGCATTGTGACTTCACTTCTGCCGATCGATTCATCAAACAATATATTATTTTTAAATGTAAGTGCCCGTTTGGAATTGCTTTAATCATAAATAAAAAGGTATATTAGCAGTTTACGCAAGAGAAAGTCGTTGGAATGTTGCAAAATTTTAGTTCAAAAATGTTGCTACAATTCGTTAAATAATTTTGTCTAAAATTTAAAAATATGAGTGACATAATACACTTACTTTCGTTCGTCAAGTCATATAATAATTAAATATTTTAAATTAAAAGTGCATTGCACCAACCTTCTGCAACAGCACTACACCGCATAAACAATGAATAATTATTTTTTGTTAATTATTACATTTCGAAGATAAAATATACGGCACACAAGTATAAATTGATTAATAAAACAAATTTATATGTAGGGTTCGACTAAAAAATGTACAAAAGGTAGTAAAAATTTCATGTGGGTAGTTTATGAATAACCACGTTGTGCTATGCAATTTATTCAACATAATAATAAATTATATACAAACAATGAAATATGCAAAATTTCAAAGACATTGTTGAAAATACCGTTCTCCTAAAACCCATGTCGAAGATTGACGCAAACTCCTTTTTTTTAATTTACAATTTATTAACTCTTAATTTGCTTAATATACCGTTTTTGCGACCGTTACGAACATTTTAAACTTAAAATTCAATTTTTATTACAAGAACATAATCTTATTTAATCAAGTCGAATAGAAGTTACATTTTACTTAAAAAAAAGAATTACGTTCACGATTTGCATAGTATCCAAAGTAATTTGGGTCATAATCTGGTAAGAAAATGTCCAACAATTACACATTTCATCAATTCGCTCATTGTGACAAGTAAAAAGTTAACAACCAAATATGTAAATTGAAAACGGCCAAATTTACTGTTTTTTTAACTCCTACTTGTATGCAGATGTTAAAAAAAATTATACGCCAAATCATTAAACACTAGTTCTACAGGTTCTGATAAAATTCCGTTATAGCAAAGGCCATTCCTAATTATATCACTGAACTCTTAAATTTTACAAATAATTTTAACGAATATACATTTCAGTACTGCCTAATATCTAAATCAAGCAAAATGTAGTACCACTATATTTTAATTAAATCGTTAAATCCCGATCCCAAGTTATATTATTTCATAAGTAGACGATTATTTTTAATTGAAAGCGATTTACGTTATCGATAATATAATCAAGAGTATAATCGAAATTTTAAAAGCGAATTGCATTTAATCAATCCCCACAAATTTAATTTATATTTGAATATAGATTTATTTAAAACTTTGCGTTTTTGCATAATCTATGTAAATAACTTGAAAATGAAGAAAATACGCATGCATACCTGTTGCAAATTTTAAAATTGGCAGTAAGGTTCTCTACCTATAATTAGTCCAACTTGCACTTAAAATAATCTTTATTGATCATCCCACAACCCTGAGCAAAGAACGAAAATACTATAGAATTGCAGATGAGTTTATTTCTAAAAAACTATGTGTAAAAGTTCGAAAAATTAGAATATCTAAAGAAAGGCAGCATGAAAAGAAAACCAATAAAAAGCTTGTAAGCTCGGCTGCACTTCCAAGTTAGGTACGCTAATTTTTCACATTAAATTTATTGTAAACAATTACATACATACGGGAAACGCATTAAAATTAGATGCGTGAGTAGATTCGGTAATCGAGTTTAAATTGTTGGGTATAAACGTTTAACAGCATTTAGCAGCTCGCAAAATAAAAAGCGTGCAATTTTCACGATCGAGCTTTTACTTGTACAAAAGCCATTTTGCAAAAGTCAATAAACGCAAGCAAATAATTTGCAATATATAAAAAAGATTGAAGAATCAAAATCATGCTAAGATTCTAAATGTTGCAGTGTACTCTTAGACGTTCGTGTTCTAATGGCTGCCCAAATTAATTTATTTTTCTTTATGGCTTACATTTAAAAACACCGGTACACCGCTTCTATATAATTTAATATAATCGTCTGGTTTACATAATATGTTCATCAAGTTTAATCTACGTCAAACATTGCTTCGTGTTGAAATAGATGTGATTGTGTCTTGCGGTTTAAAGTGGACTCCGAACCATGGTATAAATTGGGAAAAGACAAGAATTACTTACAATTAACGAATATTTTTTTAAATCTGTTTTTCCTTTGCCTACGAAAACTTCATTTTGTAAAAGAATTCAATGGTAGATAATCTCGGTGGTTTGACATTGTTTGTCCGTTCAACCATCTTCTATTATTATAATAGTCCAATGTTGATTTTAATATCAACCTATTTGACATTCTATTATAAGAGATGGGCCAACAATATAGTACAATGCAGTACCATGCAAAACCACTCGTGGTGTCTTCTTCAAAATCACTTCGTCGCTGCCACCCTTCAAATTGAGGGATAAGTATCAGACTGTTGTTTGTCACTCATACAACACAAAATTTATCAAAATTCCTTCTTCAGTATCATCAATCATAACTGTTAGGTGTATTGAAAAAATAAAGGGGGGGGGGTAAACTGGAGTGCATTAGAAATATTTCAATATTTAGTTAAGAATTAATTGTTAAGAACTAACGCTCTAGTCTACTACACTTAGAGAAGAAAATTATTTTCTATTTCGATTAATTCTATGAGACTTGCAAGCCCTGTCCAGAGAGTCAAATTTAATTTAATTAATATAATCCTGTTTAATAATATGTGCTTCTCTCAAATATATTTCTTATCCCTTAACTTGGCAACGTATCTCACGAGATACATGGTTTAAAAAAATTCCATTTATCAGGTAGGCTTGATGATTCTGGAATAGATGAAATGGAATTATTTTAAACCATGTATCTTGTGAGATACGTTGCTAATTTAAGGGTTAAAAATATTCCATTTCATCCATTCCAGAATCATGATATATTATGGAATTTTTTAAACCATGTATCTCGTGAGATACGTTGCCAAGTTAAGGGTTATTGCTTTAGTTTAAGAAGCTTCTTTAGGAAAATACACTAAAAATATTGAAAATGTGACAAAATTAGATTCTAGGATAATAAAAAATAAGACAGATAGTTTTCAACTTGACCAAAGCCAAGATAACTTACTAGAGAAATTGAGGTGCCTTCGTTCCAGTTCACAGCTTCAGTATTGAACATTAAACATTAAATCGCAACATTAGTGTATTCGATACAATCAGGAATTATATCCCGAGTTTCCCGTTCTCTAGTCTGTCGATATGTGAGGTCTTCTTATGTTCTATGTTGACTACATCGATATAGATTATGGTGTTTATCGAGCGGAAGTCTTTTATAATCAGATATTAAAACGGAAATGAGCGGTTTTTAAGAGGTAAGTAAGCTAACAAAACTTAGGTTTTTAATAAATTTGGTTAAAATTATTTGTATAAAATTAAAATCCCAATTAATTATTATAAACTAAATGAAAACAATAACTAAACTGATATTCCCAGAAACAATTTTTCCTGTTGACGATAACAATTTCTGTTAAAGATTAAATTTATCTAAAGCTTTAACAAAATGTTTAGATAGTTACGTTAGAGTAGGAATTTAACATAATTATAATATTGAAATAAAACAAATTTCACTCAAAATTTTAATAATTTTTCGTTTTGTTAAATTTTTAGGAAGAGTGCAATTTCAAAAGAGTAATATTCTAGATTTTGAATTACATAATATTAATAATTTATCAAAATCCAGGTGAGTATCGCCTGGTGCGCAATTCAATTACTCCCGCACTTGGGGGTTTAATTTGTTACCTAACTAAAACATAAATCAAATCAATTATAAGATGTGCGATTTTGAATTTATTTTGATCTCGAACCCCTTTTCGATTGTATCGAAACTGTTTGGAGTGGCGCTATATTTGGACAGATATACACTAGATCAACTAACTAATTCTAGCGTTTGTTTCACGTAAATTATTATAATATATTGTCGTGTTTCATTTTGAAACATTACATTGATTTCGAGAGTGATTTTTGGAATTATTTTTTGTGTTTCGTTTTCAAATAAATTGAAATTAAAATTTTGTAATTAATTAATTCGTAAATATGAAGTAAAGATTATTTAATTTATTGAAGATTTAATTGAAAGACGACGCGACCGTTGCGGTGCATCCCTTTCGCTCGAAGATGTTTCGGTGCGACTACCTATATCGTAAATAGTTACGATCGTCAAGAATGCGATAAACTCCGTCTTTGTAAAGGCTAAAAATGAAATTTTTATTATTGTGTTTTTTTAAAATTTTAAATATTGTTTTAATAAAAAACTGAGCTAAAAACACTTTTTAATAAATAAATGGTTTCTAACTAAGAACTTACGAATAGATTTTTCTTTTTCACTACCCGTAAAATGTTTAAGAAACCGTTTGTGTTTAAGAATAAACGTCTTTGCACCGAAACAAAATTTGACAAGTGATACTTTAGGCAGTGACGTAGCAACAGGTGGTGCGAGTGGTGCGACGCACCAGGGCCCGGGCCCCACAGGGGCCCGGCGGCCCTATCTCCATAATTTCAAATTAATTCCATCTCTGAATAGAAATTTAAAAAAAAAATAAGAAATATAAAGAAGAAAACGGAACACAAAAATTTAAAAAAAAATATGTGCGGGAGGTAAAATGCTATAGTATTTGGGAAGCTTGTACCAACCTAATAATTTTAGTATAAATGTAGTATATATACGAGATATATTCAACAATTTAAGTATTGATTATATCATCTGAAACACTATTTAAAACTTAAAGCAATATGAACCAGTACAAACATTTGTCGGGAGCTGAAAAGCGAAAACGGAAAGAAACTGAAAAGCAGGAAAGAAGCAAGTTGCCCAAGCTGACATCGTTTTTCCATCGTGTTGAGAAAAATACGGCTGAATCTGAAGGTGAATATGAAAATATGGATAACTCGGGCACAACAGAAATCGTGACTGCTCGGAGAGATCATTTTCGATCTTAAAACTGATAAAGAACTATTTAAGAAACAAAATGTCACAAAGCCGACTTTCTAGCTTGGCAATTTTATCAATTGAAAATGACACAGCTAGGACTTTACACCTTAATGCAATAATTTCGTTGTTTGCCAATAAAAAGGCCAGAAAAGTCGATTTTTCTGTGTAAATAAATTAGGATTAATTTTGTATTTTTTGTGTTATTACGTTTGTCACCACCATTTACTATTTTTTTTTTTCGATAAAATTGTTATTTTAAATTGATCCTTTTTTTGTGAAACAATTAAGGGGGCCCGCTGTGGCCCGCTCGCACCAGGGCCCGGCTTTGACTTGCTACGTCACTGACTTTAGGTGAGCGAAAATGTGGGTTTTATCATTCCCTTTCAAAATAAAG
This sequence comes from Cantharis rufa, assembly GCA_947369205.1. Taxonomy (NCBI): domain Eukaryota; kingdom Metazoa; phylum Arthropoda; class Insecta; order Coleoptera; family Cantharidae; genus Cantharis; species Cantharis rufa. The sequence goes on from OX376303.1 coordinate 39,013,328, forward strand.
GTTTATTCAAATTATATCGATTGAAATATAAGTATTTAAAATTGAAAGTTGGAAAAGGAGCGACAATTTTAATTATCAATCCCGGTTTCACAAAGGCTAATTAAAATTTAATCTATGATTAATGATTATCAACAATATCGCAACAATAAATTTTCATTGTTTCTTAATCATAGATTAAATTTTTTTTTTATTTAATTTATTTAATTTTTAACAAAATTAGCCTTTGTGAAACCGGGCAAGAGTGTTTCATGTGTTCTATTATTGGTTTCATAATATGCATATGCCGCTTTAACTGCGTGGAATGTATGTGTAGTGTACTTGGTTGCATTTTGGTAACTTGAATAGCCTTAGGTGCATCTATCACATCTATCAGGTGTTTAAACATAAAAAGTGATATACAAACATAGATCACGAAAATTAGTTATAGCTGTAGTTTAACTGCAATTTCTTCTGAATGTGGAGTAAGTAAATAAATTCATTTCCATTTAAGAAAAGCATCTCGTCATTTTACCTGCAATACTAAAGTGTAAAATATTTCAATATGAGAGAGGAAAATTTTTCATTCGCAATTTAACTTGCCGTTGGTGGCGCTACGAAATGTCAACAATATGGCGGCTTTATTACGTACGTTTGATGTTGTTTTGAATTAGATTCGGAGTTATTGTATAAAAAAACCGCGGTGAAATGACAATTCACAAAGTAGAAGACCAAATGAATGCAAATGATTTGTTTACAAACAGAATATTCTATACCAACTATATATGTTACATATTAGATTAATTTGATATTTTACCGCGTGGTAGCGCGTTGTTTAATGTAAATCGCGAATAATTATAGTCAATTGAAAGAATAAAATTATGTTGCTTTTGCAACAATATTACTGACATTTTCAATCAGCATAAAAGCAAAAAAACTAGATATTAGATAGATAGATAACATAGATATACATATGCAATTTTGATTAAACCTACTTAAAATTTTGTTATGATAAAACTTACTTAAACTCGGAAACAGTGCACTTTAAAATATATCTATTTAATTCTCTTTGAATTACATGCAACAGAATCTACATATACTTCAATATTCAAGTTTTTGATTTGTAATAGCAGTTGTCAAGATATAAATCTTATACAATAAATTATAGATTATTATTTTCAAATCGTTTCTTTAAATTTAAACTTGTAATTAAGTTTCAAGTATCTTTTCTGTTGGTTTAAAATTCAATCAATACATTATTATAATAATCGAGCAAACCAATCCATTTATTATTCAAACTTTAAAATTATACTAATAATAATATTGTCATTGTATTGCATGCACAATAAAAAATAAACAAACTGAAATAAGATTTTTATAATCTAAATAATTATTTAAAACTACTACGCCTAGAGATAAGTAAAATAAATCTTGAACAAACTGTCACAACGATAAGATTTCTAGTTTACATAATTTTGCAAAAAAAAAATAAAAAGATACAGAACGGTAATTAATTTAAGAAAAAAGGTGTTTGAAGATAAAATGAGTTTACAAAAACGGTACATTTTACAACGCTCTCAAACTTAGAAAATATAATTTTTAAGGATTTAGACACGTTAATAGATGATACTTGAAAATGATTTCATATTTTGACATTAAAAATGCACTCACCTATTGTTTAACTCGCAAAAATTTTTACTTTTCAACAATTTGAACAAAAAAAACTTCTTCTGTCATCACAATACCCACAATCGTGACACTATTATAAGCACATTAGCAGCAAAGAACACATCTTGTAATACTAGAAGAGTTTGTTGGTCGCTTTAAAGTATCGTGGAGTTTTGCCAAAAAGTTATTCGGTCTTCTAAATAAAATCTTGTCCTTATGGTATAAAACCATCCATTACTATTTTAAACAATTATATCTTTCATTAGAATAGCACAAAGAAACAAAGAACCTCGCGGCACAGTTATTAAACACATTAAAACCTTTTTTTTATAAACAAAGTGCCACTTTAATTGCAAGGTGTTACACTATTCCAAACGCAGTCAACTTACATAATTGTAAAAATTAACTGGTTACCAAAAATGATTTAAAATACCGTTAAAAAACTAAAAAGTAAATTTAAGAATTTTATAGTCGAGAAACTTGTTTCTATTCACATGAAAAAATTAATATTTTAGAGAAAAAATGTAATTTCACAATAAAATACCTACTAAAACAACGAGCAATTTAAGGAATATTAAACCGCGTAATGGAAAAATTATTTGACAATGCACTCGTTTGCAAATAGTACAAAGTTTAAAAAATTACTAAAATCCGTTAATTGAATTAAAATTAAGCAGAATCAAAACAAGTTAAAATAAGCCGTTAATAATAGCGCAGCTTAAAATAGTACTGCATACCACCGAAGAAAGAACTGTCATTAAATTAAATACTAATTAATTCAATTTAGGTTTATGCAGTATCAAATTAGACTAATATGTATTTACTTTGTGCCACTTTCAGTTTATTTGCCAAGCTTCCAATAACTCTAAATAAATACCCAGGTTAGTAAAACAATATGGAAATAAAGAATCAACCAGTTGATTTTTACATTGTTACATAAATTTCGAAGGCAAGGTAGACGAATATTGTAAACAGCCTTAAATCTGTAATGCATAATTTATTGTATTTCTTTTAAATTGCAAATTTTTACAATCTATAAAACTACGTTATTTGATCGAATATAAAAATCATTTCGATCTCCACTTTCATTGTGGTGAAAACATTGTTTTGGCTTTGCATTTCAGCGATAATTATATTACTTTGTTTGTGTTCAAGTTTGCATGGAAAATTATATTTAACCATTTTAATGTCCAATAATAAGTACAAATTATACGATTCTTAATTAAATATTAAACAGTGGTTTTAGATTTATTTATCATGTATATTTTACAATGTACTCTTTAGCGTTGAGATATAAATTATGGAGTGATCAAATGAAATAACGTTGAAATATTTTAAGTTGTATAAGCGAGAAGCTATACAATTACCAAAATAAACATTTGAACATATAATTCACAAATGATTTACTTGTTCGATGCCAACTTATTGGTGCTTTTGTCAAGTACATCAGTCGTGAAATATCGACTTGAGAAAGTTGCTGGAACCCAGTGTTAATATTTTGAAGGACTATCACCGAGCTTCAAAACTACATTGAACCGTCAACATTTTGTTTGAAACAAAAGTGTCAGTTAATTGTTTTGGTTTAAATTTAAAACTAATCATCGTAATCAGAAAAAAAGCTGTACATTTTCAAAAATGTGACAATCCTATACAACACCAAGAGAGAAGAAAAACAAAAGTTGACTGTTGTTAACATCCGGGTCTGTGCATGGGGTCTGCAAACTAGTGCGGTACATGGACATGCAACTTAGGTCCTTTGATGTAGCGACAGAAGCATCATTTATAGAATGCAAACAGTTATTTGAACAAAATTTCCAAATTCGATAAATTATTTTACCCACATTATTTCTTTTTAAGGTATACGTACAATAAATCAAAATGACGTAATAATATCTATATTATATTAATAGTATAATACATAATATTGATTTTGAATTCTATTTAATTTAGTAATGATGCAGATGCATGCATGATATAATGAAGCGAGCATATTGCACTGCGTTTGTCCGCTGGGAGATTTATTTTAGTTTGTGTACTGTCATGTATTTAACCAAGGGTTTTAACATCTGGACAACAAATTTACTTTGCCCTTAAAGTCGTTCAAGTTCAAAGTCTCAAATTCAATTCACGTCTCAATTTAAAGTTCTCACAAAACTGTGTGTAGGCAAAGAAGGTGCAGGCAAGTTATTTAAAAAATATTTTGATACGTACCTACCCAAAAAGAACAGCTTAAAATATAGAAATTTAAATACCGATTGAAAAGCTATTTCAAATGCATTTATTTTCATTAATAAATTTACTTGACTTAAAAACTTTCATTCAAGTTGAATGAAAGTTGGAATCTATTCAATTTATTGTTATAATATTATAAGATACATTTGAAATTGGTACGAATTAAAAATAGCTTAACATCTTCGTATTATGTGATATGTGTAACATCTAACATTCAATTTAACTGTTCAGCAGTTAAATTCAATTAATTCGTGTTTAATTCATCTACATTAATCATATAAAATTCCAATGCATATTAACGGTAATCAAAGTGACTCCATTCCTATGCACATTTTAACTACTATGTATATTTTAACTTTTGTCTATCAAAAAATTATTTTATCTAAAAAAATAACGTTTTGGTGCTTTTCACAAGTAAACACAGCATAACTGCTCTGATTATTATTTATAGTAAATATTATTTATAAATATTTTCATCCAGTTTAGAATAATCAAGCTTGAAACTCATTGTGTTCATGTCATAGTACAAAATAATTTTTGCAGTTCTGTTAGACTATAAAATATATGTAGATCATGTTAGAAAAAAGACAATCCGAAAATTATTATTGTTATATCTTGAAATCTCTTAATATCAAATAAAAAAAAGTAGATAGGAATAATACAATAATATAATGCTTCCTTAATAATTTATGTATGGGATTACCTATGCTGTATTTACTTCTACTTTTGGCGTGAACTGAAACTACTACAATTATTCATTTCGAGGAGGTTTCAGCTGCAGCTGATAGCAATACTGTGCGCAGAAATTGTTTTCAATCAATTATACACACTTGACATAATCAAAAAGGTATCACAGAAGCTTTCTATAAATACTACGTGTGTTTGATGTTAATGCAACTAAAAATGCACATGCTAATATACATAGTACCTAGATCCTGAAAACATTTTTCTAATGATATTGAAACTTTAAAGCTCAAATATATTAATCATTATTTATTGCCATTTTAACTTTTTTTTTATTTTAAACTTACAACTTGAAGAAGTTAATTATAAGGAAAAAAATGAAGAACATAACGACTAAAACAGTGAAACTGGATAGAATCCAAACAATAAAGCATTTTTACCATACCAAATGTACATTGGGGTAGGTACATTTTTATTGGAGGTGGTGTAAATTTAAGAAACTACCACATACCTAATATAATAAATTTGGGTAGGTACGTATTATACTAAATATGCACAATAATGCTAGAGCAGAAAATCCTTTGTTAAATTTGTCCTTTTAGTATACACAGTAAAAAATTTGTTGTCAATATAACAACAGCTGTTGAATTATACGGGCCGCCACATCTAGTAGTTACAAAAACTATATCTTTTATTAGTTAAACAATAATACTTAATGAAATTTAATCTTAAATGCAGGTGTTTCATTATATTATTACGTGAATTTTAGAAATCAACATAAATTCAGATATTGTTACTAAAATATACAATCATCTTCACTATTAGATGTGCTGGCCGGTATAATCCAACAACAAACTGTTGTTAAATTGACAACAGATTTTTTACTGTGTAGATGATATCTTTTCCAAATCTAAAAATAAAAGTCCCAAGAGCTCCAAAAAAATGTACATAAAATTATTACAATAATTGTAACGCAGTCACGAACGAACCAAGATGCATTTTCGTTAAGCAAGAGTTTAAAGAATAGTATCCTCAAGTATGCTAGTTGGATAAGAAAAACATTCGAATGTATAATATTTATGTAAAAATTTAACCTGGAATTCGAACTACAATAATAAATAGCTATTTTGAAGCTACTCGTATTCGAATCTAAAACCATGAGATCTAAAATACGGACCTTTACTACTAGACTATAAAAAATAAAGACTTTTTTTAATATACTACAATTTAAAAAATCGACAGGGAACAAAACATTGTTGCTATTAATCACACAATTTTAGATAAAATGTGATTGTAAGCCTTCAATCTGTTTAAGCAGCCAGCAAAACAAAGCCGCAAACTAATATAATCTAAACATTATGTGTAAACAAACACTTAAAGAAAATTAACTATTGTAAACATCTTCCATAAATTCACATTATTAATACCTAGCATTTAACCACAACAGTGGATTGGCGTGATCGCTGGTCGAGTTACAGAGCGGTAATTTTTGGTTCGAATCCCAGGGATTCCACTCGTTCAGTAAACTGGACAACAGGAAAGAACATAACACGGTAAAAATTATTTAGTCACGACAAGACAAGAACTGCGAAAGAGAGCAAATTAAGAGTAAAAAAGGCAAGGATTTCAAGAGAAGTTTTTTCTATATGTTATTAAATTTGATTTCAACCAGCCCCCCAATATTCTTGCATTGTATATAGATCACGCTGTATCTGCACCAATGCAAGATGTAACAATAAAAACAAAATAAATTTTAGATTATAATAAATTAATTGTACCACGGTAACAGAGCGTGACTTCAAATATGTATATTAGCTTTTTATTTGCAGTGTTACAAATGAGTTAAGCGATCTATTTAAAATCGACATAAAAAATCATAAGGAATCCTTAAGACTTTATAAAACAAACAAGAAAAAACTTACACTTGAGAAATAAAAATTAAACAGTGCAACCACGTATAAAGTCACAAGTAAAAAAACGAACAATTTATTGAAGTAATGAATTGCATCCAGACAGACGCGAAATACGGACACAATTCGAAGACCACATCAAATAAAACATGGTGAGCCGGTCACGCTTACTGGACTGATTGAAAACCCAGTTAAAAGCTGTAAAAAGCGTCATATTTGTGCTTATCAGTTAGATTAGTTTTAATCAAATAATAATTACTAATATGGTGGTATACAACAAATTTGCTATCACATTATATAATTTTAAATAATAATAATGCAATTCGAATATTTCTTTCAAATAAAATTAAACAGTTGGTATTTTTGAAAAAACATCTTTTAATGGGATCTAAGAAATGCGATAAAATATCCACCCCAGTGTGTAACCCCAAAAGTGGAGGCGATAGCGAAATATAATTGAGACCATTATTTTAACGAAAAGCTTCGTGATTTTGTTGAAATTCGCATTAATCTGTCCGCACATTTTCACAGCGCAATCGACTATATTTTAGAAGATATTTTCACATCAACCCTCAAACGAATTAATGATCAATATATCAACAAATCCCTTCGAGAGGGTCACATCAAGTCATTTTAAATAAAGCTCTGTATTGATCTTAAATCTTTGTCGAAAGAAAGTGTATTCTTTTTAACAAATGGCATTTAAATTAAAACCTAAATGTTTGTAAAGCAACAAATTTAAATGAAGTAACTAAATTACGGTTTTCTAAAACAATTTAATGAATAATTCTGGCGAGTCTAAAAATTAGTGCAATGATAATGATGTATTTAATTTGATTTAAGATGTTGAACCTAGTAATAATACAATTAGAAAACTTTTTTTTATTATATTACTTGCGTTAAGTCACAGACTTTCTGTGCGTTAGTAGATCTATTAATGCTGTTTTAAACTCGGTAGTTATTTATCCAGCGTACGAATAGAAAGCATCAGTTTAGTGCCTGTAAATTTCAAATTAAGTATAATTGTAAAAGCTTGTTTATTGATTTTTAAAATAAAATCGCAGCTATGATCAACAGAAATGATCACCGAGAGCGAGTTGTTTTTAAATGTTGGGATAAACAATCGTTTCTTGTATAGAAATAGAAAATTTTAAAAATGGTGAAAAGTAAAATTTCACTCATTAAACCAACCGTCCATAAAACACTAGTAATTAAATAATAAAAATATGTAGGTAAAACAGAGTAATTAAAACATAGCAGATGAAGACCAAGTTTTACTTGTCGGAAAACATCAATTCATAAAATTTAAATTAAAACTAGCACAACACACCGTGTTTAACGAAATAGAACGAATCTTAAGGCTTTGGTTCATTAAAAATGAATCTATGGTTACATAACAAGCAAGATGTTTGAAAAGAAGTTTAGGCTGCACAAACTGTTTATTGATTACATAAATTTTTGGTGATGCATATAAATTTAACCTGCGGTATTTATCAGTTATAGTAAATATTTCATTCACATCTAAACTTACGTTTTTTATTTAAACATAGATAACTTCTCATTTTATTAAACCTGCAATGTTATTATATGCCTATGTCGCCTGTTAAAAAAGCACATTCGAATTAATAATTAAAATTGAATCAATTTGTTAATACGCAATTTTAGAGTTAAAGCATATTTAAAACTGCAATTGGTGTTCTCGGCCATAATAAATTCCCGCCAAAGTATAAATGAGCACTAAAATTAATTTACTCACATTATGATATACAAATCAACCTTTCCGAATGTGCAATCGCGAATCCGAGGAGGGAGGAATACCTCTAATTTTATATTGTTTATTAGTTTCAAAATGACATATTATGTATTAATAAATTTGTATAATAAAATAAAAAACACATTATTACAAAAATTACAAAGTAAATCATACCTATCAAGTTTAGTAATCATCTTAAATTCCCAAATAAAATTTGTTAATCCCAACAGTCTTATATTAATTAGTTCGGATTACCTAGATTGCACTATAAATTACAATATATTTATATGTTAATATAATTTATTATTATACTTCGCATGATTTTTAACAGCACTAAAATTACCTACTTGAAATATTAAAACAGAAAAATGACATACAAATTTAATTATTAATTAAATTTACTTCTTGTAAATTACAACATTTTTTAGAACTTCCCAAAATAAATATAAAGTTATATCAAGTAAAAGTTAATGGAAGCTCGTTAGAAAGCAACTGTTTGTCTTTCAAATTATTTTTTGAAACTCGCAGTAATATTCCTTAATTTTATGTGCGGTGGAAGAAATAAAATTTTAGTTTTAATGATCTTATCTGAGTATGAGCACGAGATTTTGACATAAAAACCATAGAAGTTTTAAATATTTTTATAACATTTACAAATTTCCCGCCATTTTAACTGCAAATAAATTTAAAAAATATTTATAGGTAAAAAATGATAATGTGGCAATGCTACACAGTGAATAAATATGAATATTGCACCCCAAAGATGTATTCTTCATTTCTAAAACCCTAAAATCAATTTTCGACACCGTTTACGAAGGTAGAATTATTTTCGTAAAATCAAAAAAATCGATCTTATTTTCCAGTGTTTCAAAATTCTCCTACTGATATTGTACTACATGTAAATTATTTGGAATCACTTAAGGCTGCAATTTCATCGACAAAGAAAGAGATATTTATTTCAATGCAATAGAGAACAGCCGAAATATGTTACAATTTCATGATTTTAACAAAAATTTGTTTTGAAAAACAATTCAAAAACATTTTTGAAAAACTTTTGCATTAATTATTATTAAACTAAAGTCATTCTAGGTGAAAGATTTAACTTGACGTTATAATATTCTGCTTTAGTTATTCTTTGTTGAATTTATAATAGGTACTTTTTGTTAAAATCATGAAATTGTAATATACTTCAGTCTTCCTCTTTATTGCATTAAAATATTATGTCCTTCTGTGCAATTCTCTGTGCAAAAAATACCAGAAAGCATAATAATTAAATTAACCATACCACTCGATAGGAAAAATTGTATCTATCTCAAGTTTACAACAAACTTTTTATATTTATTATGATAATACTTTTAATAGACTGCTGTAAGTTAAATTTCTTCGAGGTATGATGACCTCCCAATATTATAGTCGTCATGAGATTTATTTTTTTACCACTACCGGTATAACAATAGGTACATAAAATATGTAATTGTTGAGCTAGCAAGTTTTAAAATATTTAAACCTAATGCAAAGCCATGTTTCAATTTTAGTGACATAGGAACTGCATTAAAAATGTGAGCGCAATTTTTACGAAAATAAAAGCATGCTGCGTGCTAAATATTTCACATCGATATACATAAATTAATAACGACATGATAACTATTTTATTTAATATCTTTGCAGCATTTCGCACCTTCCCTTGGCATAACCATTTACAACAATTAATTTAACAACAATTTAAACCAACAAATTTATTAAAGCCGTTAATTTAAATCAACATGCCTGAAAGTTTTACAAAAACTCATGAACATGGACACGGCAATAAAAACTGAATTCTTCCAATTCGATTCACGCGCGATATACACATACCAGAATGTATAGATACGGAATTTCTTTAATATCATAAAATTTGACGTTTAGGTATCCAATATAACAACTATTATGCACAGGATGATCAAAACTGATCTTCATTCAAGAGAGATTTAATAAAAACATATTCACACCAATGAGCGATAACTTAGTTTTGCATATGTTTTCGAAAATAATCAATTAAATCATTATGTAATTTACCTAGGTATCAGCAATTTCAACAAATTATTAACCTCCTTAGCCGTACAAGGTCATTGAATTATTGAATAATACACACATTAAATTTTTCAGTTATAACTAATACTTGCTGTTTACTTTGAAGCTGTATTTAATGTTTTATTGAATTTATTATTCAATAAATTTAATAGCTTTTATTGATTCTCTTAGATTGCTAATTTAGTACTTAGTATTTTCTAAAAATTACTTTTGATACTAATAAGGGGTTCAGAGGTAGTTCGGTTTAGTAGTGAATATGATATTATTGACGATCCAATGGTTGCAGCTTCGTTCTCGACAGGTACTAATTATTTGTGTAGTGGTTTGGATTCCACGTTAATCCGTACATCAAATGTGCAAGTATAGTCGGTAAGCCATAACTGATGACCAATTCAACGTACCAGTTTATCTTAAAATTAAAAAATGTTATGTGTGGAACGATTTAATGATACACCCCGCCAAGTTTCAAGTATCCGTTTTATAATACAAAATTGAAAACTTAATTTTGCAATTATCTAAAATTAAAGTATTTTCAAATTATATAATTGCATTTTAATAAAAAAGTAAAAAACTTTATAATATAATAAATAATACATGCGAACTTAATAATACATTCTAGTGGTAAAATGTTTCTGGTTAGGTGATAATAAGATAATTAAATTTAAATTATTATTATCGACTGCTTGATTTTGATGCAGGCAGTTTTTCATGAAACGAATATTTTTCAAATCTTCATTCAAAAAACTACAAACGTTTTATTTGTAATGACAGGATTTGCAACAACAATAATTTTAGTATTCAACAAAGTCAATTTGTTGAATGTCCTTGATGCCTCGACGCTTTCTAGTTCCGGTACTGTTGATTGCAGGTAATTATATCGTCACAAATGATGTGCAAATAATAATTAACTTTATTGTTTGATTTATTCAATATCCGAATAACCAATTCGATATTATGACAAAGGCAGTCGACAAATGAAGTAGAATAAAAGCATAATAGGTACACAATGTTTGCTTTCAAACAACATCCTACGTTAAGAATTGGTAAATTACATAATTTTTATAAAACCTGTTTTATTTAGTCCTTAATGCATTACTCATTAAATAATTATTATTTTAAATAACAAAGCAATTATGAAATTCTCAGAAACGTCTTTGTACTGAACTTAAATCTCACTTCAACAAAAGGTATGCTCATAAACGATTAAATCGATATGATAATTCGAATTCCCATCCTTCATAAAATAAAAATTTGTATACATAATATACAAAACATTTTCCATAATATTTAATTAAACTGAAGTTTAGCAGACATTTTATTTAAATTCTAGAAAGATCCTCAACACCGTTAAATTATATTTCAAAATTAAAACTCGAGTGTACTTACGTTAAAGTATATACAAGAGTTATTACAAAACAATAAAGTTTGTACTTTTATTAATATTTTTGATTTGAAATATGATAGAAACTTGAAATGCTTTTAAAACTTAAGAATAAATAATTGAATTTTAAATAACCAGAGAAATAGAAGACAGAACGTAACTACTATTATAATGCAGAACCTTATCTAAAATGCAGGATTTAATCATTTTCAAACTTGAGAGGGTGCAGAACTTATACAGAACATTCACTTATCATAAGCTCAGACATTTTCCATATTCATGGAACAAGTTTTTTCGAATCTTAACAATATAACAGTGTAACACGTTGTCTCGTAATACTCGACTGTAATATATTGTATTATTGTAATACTTGAAATACAAAAAATTGTAATACTAATTCAAATTAAATAATAAAACTACCGTAGAAGTATACATTACTTATGTATTATGATTATGATATCAAGAATATAACTTCTCAATGTTTTTATTAATTTATTGCTTTAGTTTTTAAATTTAGAATATTTTCAGTTTACTGCAAAGAAGACTTAAATAATCCAATTTTAACTAGGATTTTTAAAAGTCTTTCAATTTAATTGAGATACTTGCTCTAAAAATTCTTTTCGATGTTGCACAAGTTAAGTGTATTTTACATTTTGAACTTAATTTAAATTTTATAGATATAACTCGACGACTTTTAGTGAGCCTTTAACATAGTAATATAAACACCAACTTAATTTCTATTCTATGTGAAAACACTTCTCCCTTCGCAAATTACATTTCATAGCAGACATGTTAATTCTCCAATTGAATTGTCCATCATTCTCTTCATTTAAAGTAGAATATTAATTTTCGGAGGTTATAGTATCATCATATTTTTATTATTATGATATGACGACATCATTATCTTCGAAAATAAAACGTTTTTTGTTTACAAATAAATTTTTACGTTGCCCATTTGAAGTTTAGTTTATTGGCTACATTTATTTTCTCATCCGTGGATATTTAGTTTAGTTTCCTACATTTCAATGCTTCAAGAATTAGCGTAAATCATAATATTATGCTGACGTTGTATTGAAACCACAATACCAATTTGGAGTTTGAACGATTTGTCAGACAGCAGAAGTTTGACGAAATCACTTCCCATCTTCCGTCAACAAAATAGTTATTTATTATACAAGTGTCTTATTAGGCCCCTAAAACACGAAAGAAAAGTTTAAACACGAGACCGCAGGTCGAGTGTTTAATTTCTTGAGTGTTTTGGAGGCCAATAAGACACGTGTGTAATACAACGTTTTATCCACAATTCGCATATTATGAAGGCGTTATAAATTTAGATTTGGGCCAAAACGAATTCATTGATAAAAGCAGGTAAGGTGGGCCATGTAATGGTTTCTATGACAGTTGTTGATTCCCTCATTATTTTTCGAATCGCGTCAAATTTGTGAAAAAATAATTTCGCGGTCTGAAAATGAACGAAAACCAGATTATTCCTGAAGATATTCTCAAAGAAGCCCAAGAAGCGACTTTGCATTTGTTGCCAACGAAGTCTAGAGCAGCTTACGAAAAAGAATTAACAAATTTTTCCGAGTGGAAAATAAGAAGATCTGTGCACGTGATAAACGAAGAGGTTCTGCTAGCTTATTTTTTGAACGTTAAGAAAAAGTTTGCCGCGTCTTCGATGTGGACGAAGTATTCAATGTTGAAGACCACTTTAAAAGTGCATGAAAACATAGATATTTCTAAATATGCTAAGCTAACCTCATATCTGAAGAGCGAATCTAGAACATACAAACCGAAAAAATCAAAGGTTCTTGAAAGAGAACATATTGAGGAATTTTTCGATAAGGCCCCTAATGACAAATATTTGATGATGAAGGTACCTAAAACTTAATTTCCTTAATATGTTTCATATTTATTTTGATTTTTGATAGGTTGCATTGTTATTTGGCATTGCTGGAGCTTGTCGATGCAATGAGTTGACGAATTTGAAATTCGAAAATGTTCAGGATAAAGGGTCGTACTTGTTTATTTCATTGCCGAATACTAAGACGAACGTTCCACGCAGTTTTACAATCATGGAGGAAGGATTTTCTATCAACGCCCTTGAAATCTGTAGAAAGTACATACATTTACGTCTAGAAAACGTTTCCAACGTCAGATTCTTTTTGCAATATAAAAACGAGAAATGCACAGTGCAATCGGTTGGAATCAACACGATGTCCAAAATTCCTTCAAAGGTTGCTGCCTTCCTAAATCTTCCGGACGCAGAGTCATATACTGGGCATAGCATGAGACGCTCATCCGCAACTCTACTAGCGAACGCCGGTGGCGATCTCACCACCATCAAACGTCACGGAGGATGGAAATCTTCTAGTGTTGCGGAGGGCTACATTGAAGACTCAGTGTCGAATAAAATTGATATAGCGAAAAAAATTCAAGGCGCTGTTTCTGAATCCGTTTCCGAAATTTTAGCTGTGAAACCCACTGTTGATGGTACTGACGTACATCCATCTACAAGCACAATCAATCTTTACAATAGCGACGAGGCAAAGAAGACAATATCCATCAATATCAATGTAAATTTAAATATTAACAAATAAAGTTCTGGTTCCAATTTTTATTTACGATTTAAATTAATAAAACACTAGTGTTTTATAGGGGTCATAATTCAATTAGAAACAGTATCATTATGGGCTCATAATATGCGAATTGTGGATAAAAAAATTAATTAATTAAAATATAATATTTAATACATTTTTGTTACAATTGTAAACTACATCTACAGTGGCTCCAACAATTATTAATACACCCCTATGTTAACCATGTAAATTGCACATTTTGTAACCGTTTTTTGACATATGAAACTCGCTTTTACAGCAAAACTTTTCAGATATTTTTTATTGAAAATTTTAATCTCTTCAGTTTTGTTTCTATACATTTTTTTATTTTCTTTCGCCGTTTACGAGTTACAGCGACTTGAAGAAAACTCTGTAAAAAACTCCCATAGGAGCAATGTTAATTTTATTAACTTTTTTACTTAGCTTTCTTTAAGTCGCTGTAACTCGTAAACGGCGAAAGAAAATAAAAAAATGTATAGAAACAAAACTGAAGAGATTAAAATTTGCAATAAAAAATATTTGAAAAGTTTTGCTGTAAAAGCGAGTTTTATATGTCAAAAAAATGTGCAATTTACATGGTTAACATAGGGGTGTATTAATAATTGTTGGAGCCACTGTATATTAGTATTTCAAATTAACTAGTGACACGCACATTTTGCTTCGAACCACAAATCAAGTGTAAAAGTGCTAACCCAAACGCTTTCCAAATTTTAAATCGCCGTCATGCTGTATTATAGTCAAACGTAAACAATTTTAAATAAATAAAATTGGTATTTGAATAGCATTTCTTACTGACTGAATTACGGCGATAGTCGCGATTTCGACTCGTACGGATTTCAGTCATGTGTTTTGTTCAGATGTACAGCTCGCATTTCTTAATTAATCATGTAATATTAAACTTAGGACAGACAATTTTACAAATCAAGAAATTTATTGGTTTGTTAATAAGTTAATAAATTGGTTTGATACTCTTGGAGTAGTAAAATGATAACAATTTATTGTAGCGTGTGAGGCTATTATAGTCTCTATAATTCAATATTTTATTTAAAAAATGTAAGTATTTCAAATTAAATTTGTTATATGTACGTTATTGTTTAAATTGTTATTTATTTAATTTAAAATGTAATAAACGAATAAGTACTTTATTATGATAAATCGGTTTATTAGATATGTATATCGTAAACATTTGTTAATCCTCTTTTGCAATTTCGGTATTTTAGAATAACCTAGAATTGTAATTCAGTATTTTTAAAACTGAAACGCATAGTTTTTACCCCGACTGTTTTTCAAGAATGGAATTTGGCAAATGAGTTTCATTATATAAACCACGAATAAATCTATATACTAAATTCCTTTTGCTTTTTAAAGAAAGGTAATTGTGAAATTGTCAACAAAATTAACGAAGAAAAAAATTAAAAAAAGAAAACGATCTACAATATTTATCTAAAATAAATAGCTATTCGGTAACGAAAATAGTATGACAAACCCAGGAGAAGTCAGCAAAGTCATGGCGACTTGAGAGCAGTCTCCAGTGCTGTATTATATAGAAAAACGAAAATTACAGTTTCGAAGAATAGCCAAACAATTGCATAAAACACAAATAATTCATTGCAGACGCAGACCTGTACTTCAACTTAATTATTACTGCTGGCTTCCGCTGGGGTTGACGTATTGTTACTTTTAATTTGAATTATTTATTGTAACATTGAATAACCAAAAAAAGTTGGCAAAATTAATTGTGAACTGTAGTTAAATGTGGAATTCGAACCATGGATGGTACAGAAATAAACTAAACTGCTCTCATACTAACATGTACAACAGTATGATATCCTGTTAGATAAAAAAAGAGAGGAAACAATTACGAGGATAACTGAGTTTTTGTTAATCTAAAAAGTTAAAATTACTAACAAATTAATTTTTTTTCAAGATTATAATCTTTGGTGGAGACAATAACAAAAAATCTTAAAATAACGTACCTATAGGAATATTAATTTATGTTTAATTACAGGTTAATATTTCATAATAATTAAGTATGTAATTATAACTAAGAAGTAATTAATATTGAAAGAAATAGACAAGGTTATAAAGATGTAGTACCTATTTGAAGTACGATGAAAAGAAATTAGTGTGGCTAAGCCCCGGAAAGACTTTTTGGAACCACAAAATAAAAAAAATCATCAAGTACCTACCTAATTTGAAATTATGGTTAAATTAAATTTGTTTTGTTATAGGTCGGCAACGTTTACCGATTTAAGCATTTTTGATTTTGTAATGTATTGAAAATCACTTTTGTCCTTTCGCTTAGTTGTAAAAGCCCAACAAATATCTTACTATTGTGGCACCGAAAATTATAATTTGAAAATTAAATATTATTTTGTTTGTATATCAAACAATATTAACAGTAACATCCAATGACTAAATTATTGTCGTGTTTCCTGTAGATTTAAATTTTAAAACTGATTATATCTACGTCATTAATCTATTTTATATTTAGATTTGACACTAAAATAAATTGCAAGTTCTTAAATAACATATTAAAACACTCTGGGGGTAAACTTGATAATTCCACCGAAGCAGTGAAATAAAATGTAGTTGTTGATAGTATTATATTAATTATAGTACATACCTAGGTATACATAATTTAAAATTTTAAAATTATATCGTATATTATGCTACTACTTGAAAGAGTAAAATAAATAACTTCGGCATTTCTAATCATTAAAACCACATATGGTGGGTTAGATATTAATTTTCTATGCAGGAGATCCGATAGAAATCATTAAATTGCAACGGCGTTTTTACCTCAATCGAGGAAAATTTAATTTTATATCAGAATAGGAAATAAAACCTCAACGTCACTTAACAATACTTTTATGTTATTTTTTAAATTTGATTGTAAAATAAATAATAATCGTTAGTTTGAATTCTACATCCACATGTTCGGTTAGCATAATGACCACACAGAATAAAAAAAAGCTTAATTAACTAATGTAATAATTATAAATTTCATTATTAAACAAAAAGTGTAGTTATTAGAGACTCGATATATTATGGGAAATTTATTTTGTTTAATACAATTATAGTAGATTTCGGTTAATTTGTACTAGAAGACTGGAACAGATATACGTATTTTGTCTCCAGACAGCATCGCAGATGAATTAACATAAAAGACAAACTACCATAATATGCTGAACAGCAGTACATAAAATTTGAACATAATATTTATGTATTTAAATGAAAGTTGCGTGAGAAAAAATTTCTTGTCCATAATTATATAATTATGAATTTTGGAAAATTAAATTAGGTCGAAGTAAATTCTGTACACCGTAAAATGTGTCTTACATTTCTTGCAAGGCAAAATTCCGAGTTAAGATCTCAAACTTCGTAGAAATTTTTAGGGAGAAGTAAGGGAAATTTTATGATTTCTGAAAATTTTCATATCAATAGTACACGAAGACCATGATTGGAATACCAGTGGCAATAGGAAATAGATCTTCAAAAAAACTCAAGAAAATTGAGTTTGAAAAATTGCGAAACAGTTGACAAACGGTGTTTTAACTGAATTGGTAGCGGTTGAGTCTACCAAGCACTAGATAGCTAGTTAGAATTTCTTTATCAAGTTCAAGAATAAATTTGATAAATTAATTATTACATATTAGTCATTTTAAAATGTGGTAAAATCACGAGGCAAAAATGTGTACATCGCGTCACAGTTTTCAGGACATCCCCAGATTTTTGAATGTTATTCCATAATAGTATCCCATATATTTTACCAATGTACGTATTCTACTTGTTCATGTTCGAGCATGATTTAGTTTTTCTATTCTGGAAAAGACCAGGCTTTCCTTATCCGATTACATCTCTCCATAATATCTTTTTGTAACTGATTTACATTTTTATCGGCACCGCGTATACTCATATTGAAAGTATAAAATTCCTTGCTTATTTTCGCTATATGTACATTCAGTTGGCGAATTTTGGGACATCCTGTATATTCAAACGATAAAGAATCTTTAGCAATTGACTGTTTAAATAATCAGGTGAAATGGTGTAAACACAAACTAATAACATTCAATGCTAATGGGCCTTATCGCAAGACGTTGTTTACTACACTTTAGCATTGCATTGTTTATCTAGTTTATCTTATATCTATGAAACCTCTAATGTCGACATAAACAAGTTGAAAATTAATCAACGCAATAACTTTTTTTTTCGTAATTCTAAAATTATTTTTCATCCCTTCTGTAATTTTATTTTGTAAAAGAAACGTTTTGTATAATTCAGCTTGAATGTCTACATTAAACTGTAACTGTTACAATGAATATTTAAAATCTACAGAAATATGTACACGAATAATTTCTATAAAGCTATCTGTACTTCTTTTTCAATTTCTTTTTTTTTTATTATTTAATACCTATGTGCTGGAACTCGAAACCAGTCGAGAGCCACGGGAAGTCAACAGTTCACGGATTGATCAACGGTTAATTATTGAATCAACATTAATTTTATATTTCATTTTTGCAAAATTAATAGTAGGTAGGTACCTTATCTAGTAAATAGGTGCGTACGTATTATGATAATTAAAAAAAAATTAATAAACCGTATTGAAATATTTCCTCGCAAAGGTAAATAAAGGGTTGTACAGCCTAATTTGTAAAATTATCGAAAAGGGAAGAAAACCCCCAATATTTGAAATAAAAACTGGGGTTGGCTTTAATTATGCATAATGAAAATACCTCTGAGTCACAGTAATTGCTATCAATTTATTCTAACGTTTATGCATAATACCTACAAAAATAAACCCCAACAATTTTGTTTCCAAATAAAAAAGTAAACAATTTACGCAATATCAAAATATAAATAAAACAATATTGTAGAATATCAATAATAAAAAAAAAACAACAAAAAACATCACGTCTTTGTTGTGTGGGTTCGCGAAAAATTAAATTGATAAAACACCGTTAATATAATGAAAATCTTCTGCGTGTGGAATAAAACTAAATTAGATAACTTTAAATAACAATAAAAAAACAATCAAATAATTAAATGGTAAATAATTACAAGAAAAAAATGTTATCCTATAATTTAAAATACTGACCTTAATATTACATACATTAACAACCACTGGAAAGTAATATAAATTAAGGAAGACACTAAAATAAACTCCGCTTTAAATGTACATCACTTTTATTCGTTCATTTTAATTCACAAAATTCCACTATTTACTACCGATCACTACAAAACCAAGAAATGACTGCCATATTAGAACAGTACTTACAATTTTACGTGAAGTTAGCTACGTAAATTGACAACTAACTGTAAAATATGGCAACACAGCCGTTGGTTAGTGATATTTTGATAAGCGGTTGGCTGCACAATTATATAACCCCGCAACTAAAATCTTACTGTCGTTTCGAGTTTTAAGGTGAAAATGGCAGCAAAACGGATTACGAAAAGTGCTATCGATTGGGCTGCTCTTGCCGAACGAGTTCCAGAACATCAGAAGCATCTATATTTACAATTTAAGGCTAAATCCGATGTCTACCTACGAAGGTAACAAGTGTACACTTACATAATTGCTATAAGAATGATAATTAACTCTTCCGATTTTCGTTCTTAGGGTTCTGGCTAATCCTGAAAAACCACCAGCGCTGAATTGGTCCCTTTATAAAAGCAAAATTCCAGTTGCAGGAATGGTCGACGACTTCGAAAAGCAATATTCTGCGTTACAAATTCCTTACCCACCTGACACGGTCAGTCCGTTAATAGATAACTTAGAAAAGGAAACTAAAGAGAATATTGCTAAATTTAAAGGGGAATCGGCTGCTCGTATCGAAGAGTAAGTCATTTGTTCGATATGTCGAATGTTGGTTCTTAATTATTATTTTAGGTATAAAAAGCAATTAGCACATTTGGCATCCTTACTGCCATTCGATCAAATGACAATGGAAGATTTTAGAGATTCTTATCCTGACATTGCATTGGATCCAATCAATAAACCAACATTCTGGCCCCACGAACCTGAAGATCAATTGGATTATGTCGATAAAGAGCAACCAGGACAATCCGGTGGCCACTAATGCTGATTTGTTAGTAAATGTTAAACAAATTAATAACTTGATTATTGTAAAATTAATATAGTACCCAAATAGATTTGGCTTTGTCAATTTATTGTACTTTTAATTTTATTCTTATTTTCATTTCAATATATCTAGTGCAAGGAAATTGTACACATTTTGATCAACAAAAGTTATAACTTCACAAGTATTAAAAGTTATTGCTTCTAGAAACTGAACTTAAATAATTCTGTGTTCCAACAAAATATATATAAAACGATTTCTGTATAATTGTTCTTATTTTGTGGCTCATTAAAAAATTATTTCAATATCCTTCTGGAAAATATCAATTTTTACTTCAATTGAAAATTTTAATATTTTCACATACAAACTTGCTGGTATCTTTTCAGGTTTTCACATTATTTTGACAAACATCCAAATATATTTAATGATTTAAAATACCCAGGTATTTAATTTTAGGGGTAAATATTTAAAATAAATAATTCGGTATTGACCCAAAATGGGCATTTGGCAGTTGAATTAACTGTTTTAAACTTTTTAATATGATAAGTTATAAATTATCGATATCAGACTATGTGGTATATTGAGTAGGAGGTAGTCTAATAATACAAATAACAGTATTGGTTATTTTTTAAATCCCTTTAGCTAAAGTGATTGATTAATTTTCATTTTATTTTGAAAATTGTAAGATATAATATTTCGAGTGTTTTTGTAGGATTATAATGAGGTTTTGTTTCTTGGGAAGGAGAACACTTATGATTTTCTTCGATAATACTATTTGACATTTTTTTAAAATCTCTTTTACCTCATGTCTGTATACAAACAGTTTTTTTGGATTGAGGGAGGGGGCACGTATCTCTGGTGCACACCCTTTGAATGTGGGTTTATTTTTACATATTACCCTCGTTTCTTTAACATTAAAAAATACTCAAGCTGATGCTTTTTGACTATCACAGGCCTCATAAGTCTCAGTTCAAATATAATAATAATAAATTACCATGTAACAAACTATTTGGTTCTATTCCAACCAAACTACAAGTAAACACTAAAAAGTGAAATCATGCGAATATACCCTGCTAACATCATGAAATGTATCAAATAAGTTATAAATTTCCTTTATAAGAAATCATTGCCTTGTTGAATTCCCATTGCAATTAGTCTTTTAATGTTAAATAATCTATCCACTACTTTATTCAATAATTAATTAATTATTATTAACTAATAATAAACTATAATAGTTTCAGTGAATTTCTCTCCATGTTCACAAATTTATTTTAAAGGTTTACAAATTCATATAACTAATACATGGGCGTACCCAGGGGGGGGGGGCAGCTGCCCCTCCCTGTATCCTTCCTGTTTCCATGTAATACCTGTAATAAATGCTCATTTCTATTTATGTTGAATTATTTATCAACAGAAAATTCCTGATTTGCCCCCCCTAGGCCAAAAGCTGGGTACGCCCATGAACTAATATAAGTAGTTTTTTCTGTCTTATTGCTTAACCAGAAGATAACCATCTGAGCTATTTATTGTCATTTTGAAAGGATTTTTTTTGGCATTTATCAATGCATTTGTGCAGTACAAATTTTTAGTATAAGACAAAACCAGAATATTAATTTTGGGATCGTAGAAGGTAGGAAGTAAAAACTTTCTGCTTCTTCATCTTAATCAAATGTAAGACTGTGTCCTGTATTTCCTAACATGGTGCGTAGTGCTGTCGTTTCTGGGATATCAATGTCCAGCTGTCATGCCATCGCTTTGGCGGTCTGCTCTGTGCTCTCTTGGTGTTTGGCTTTCCCATCATAGCCACTTTTGGTAGTCGGTCCTCCGTCATTCTTCTGACATGATCTCTCCATTGTCTTCTCCTACCCCTTATCCAACTCACTACATCATCCATCTCACATATATTTCGTATTTCTGCGCTTCTCTTTCTATAGAACAATGTATAGCCAGTTATTGCGCGTAGACTCTTCATCTCGACTGTTCTCATAAGTTGTTTTGTCTCCCACTATATGTTATGATATGTTTTACATAGGTTTTGATTTTGTTGTTCGCCACCAATTTACATCTTAAAGGGTCTCTATACCGATAGTTAACGATTTTGTTTTTTCATTGGAGATTCTCATTGAATTTTTCTGCTGTATTTTCGAATTTATAGAGTAGTCTTTGAAAGCTATCTTCGTCCTCCGCCACAATAACCCGCATAGCAAATTATTCTAATTTCTCCCGTTCTTATTCTATAACCACCATAGGCTGTTTTCACTTCTCTTGTTATTTCATCCATTATTAGGTTAAACAGAATAGTGCTCAGGCTATCGCCTTGTCGAATTCCCGTTGCAACGGGGACGTTTTATTATTGGTTCTTATCTTGGTGCTAAGGTTCGTGTTTAATTCTTCGATAATGGTTACCGTTCTGGGGTTCACGTCCTTCTGCTTGAGAATTTTGACTACATCTGACAGTCTTACTCCGTCAAAAGCCTGGGAAAGGTCGATAAAGCACATCAAAGCCGGTTTGTTAAATTCTACAGCCTTCTCTATTATTTGCCGTAGTACAAATATTGCATTCATGGTAGACCGATTCTGCCGAAACCCTTGTTGTTCTTCACTGACATCGTATTTAACGATTTTACCCGATATGATTTTTGTTAGTACTTTCTATACTGAACTTAATAGGCATATTCTATTATGATATAACTATCCCTGGTAGTTTCCGGGGTTTGTCTTTTCCCCATTTTTGAATATGGGGATGGTTATAGGTACTATCCTTCCATTGTTTTGGTATTTTTCCACTTTTCACGATTTTTTAGATTTTTTGTTAAGTACTTCCAGCATATTTTATCATTTCGTTAGTACTGATACCGTCAATTCCAGGGGATTTTCTGCTTTTCAGTTTTGTCATTGCTTGTTCTATATCTTCAATTGATATCTCGTAGGTTTGTTGGGTGTCGGATTTCAAAAAATTTTGGTGCTACCGCCTTGCTATGCTGCACTGCACGTAGTGCCTTTCGGAATGCACCTAGCAAAACAAGTTTTTTTTTTAAACATGAATTTGGCACCCAGGTCCCCCCCCCTAGATTCGGGCCTTCTTTGATATTGATGATACAACTTGTAACTTTTAATTTAACAATAAGCCACAGATAAAATACTTGCACAATCAATGATGCACAGCAAACCACTTGTGTCTGACTCATTGTCATATTACCAATAGTGACTAAGGAGTCAAGATAACATGGCTACTGTCTACGAGCAAAATCAAAACAAAATCGTAAGTAGGTACATCTTAACCTCATTTATGGAAAAACTGCTAAAAATAAAAAACAAATAAATGTACAGAAGTCTTTTGTAACAAACTAAAAATACTTCTCATAGTTATCTAAATTTATTTTTATTAACTTAAAAACATTTAATTAATTGAACTCATAAGAAGAACGACATCATAATAATATTATGATATATTTGATGATCTCTATGATATATTATGTTATCATTGATATAATCAATGGATATTATTTAATATTAGATAATAATTAATGCATATTATGCATTGATTTATCAACGTTGAGTGACAACGTAAAATTCGGATTTGAAACTAACAATTTTTACTCACTAGATTCCGATGCAATGACATTAAAACTTGAATTAAAACAGTTAACTCTTGTATAATTTGTTTATGTACATTTATTAATTTATTTAAAACATTATTGACATCTTTTAATCTAAATTGATAAAATTTGAATATTTCAATTTATTTTAACGCTGTACGGTTTGCCCTTTTTGTTTCGGTTTCTCCTCAATCTTGCTATCAAAAAATCATAAACTAGTCTTGTAAAGTATAAATTGGTACATGTTTTTGGGCATTCTCGATAGCACTGTGCATGCTATCTACTTCCATGTAGCTACTCCAACTCTCCAAAAACTTTTGTTTGATAATTTGAATATTGGGAAGTGTTTGCACCAAATACAAAACAACCCACTAACGTTTTGATTGCGGTTTTGGCCGCTACATGTGTCTGAAAATAAACAAACTTCATTAATGTTCTTTGGTAACTGCATCAAGTATTTATATAAGCAAGTTCCAATTTCAATACCGTAGAATGGGGTGAAGTGAATCAGGTGGGGTGAAGCGAATCACAGCTAAAATATTTTGAATTTTGGGGTTTTTTAGGTTGGTCAAAATTTCTAACACTTTTGTTGGTACATATCAATAGTTTAGTATCACTGCAAGCTTTATTTATGTTTTAAAGTGTCTGAAAGTAGTTAATGTTAAGTAATTAATTTTTTATTAAAATGTAGAATTTGTCTAAATTTAAAAAGTGGGAAATGAAACGCTTGCGCTACATACACTTATAGTGTTGCAGCAATGCAATATTTCTTTTTTGATAACCATAACATTCATATAAAAGATCATTTTAAAAATTATTAAAAATATTGCATATGCACAGCGCAGTAATTTTTCAAGATGTTTTTCATAAAACCGTGGGGTGAAGTGAATCAAGGTTTTGTTATAAGAAATACTCAGCCCTACGTATTTACCGTTTTTAATTTTTGTTCTAGAGATGCCGCGTGTTTAGAAAAAAAAAGGTAGCCCCGAAGGAAAAAGAAATTTTTCTCAAAAATTCCTCGACGATGCTGTTAAAGCGATAAAGGGAGGAATATCAATTCACAAAGCTGCGGAATCCTACGGAATTCCTAACTCAAAATTGAGAATGGTAGTAATAAAGGGACCTGGGAAATCATACAGAGGTCAACTGATCGTTAAATTAAAATAGAGAAAGAGGACAGACTGCAAGAGGCACTGCTCGTTTGCGCAGAATGGGGTTTTCCTTTACACAGTACCAATGTCAACAATTTTTTTAAATAGGCCGTCCATTAATTACGTAAGGACGATTTTTGTAATTTTTACCCCCCCCCCACGTAATGGTACCCAAGATTTGTCCCCCCCCCCAAACAACTGCCCCCATATTACGTACGGATTATTATGCCACTGTGTTTTATGATTTTAATTATGTGCTAAGCTAAATTCTCCGCTACCTGGGTTTTTCCCTGACAGCTAATATTGAACTATGATAATGCTAACAGACTCCTGAGTATAATAATATGATTCATTTCACCTCGCAGAGGTTTTAAAGCGAATCAGTAAATGATTTGAATGTGTGATTCACTTCACCCCACCTCATGGGGTGAAGCGAATCAGACTTTTGATGGCCATTACTCCGAGTCCATTGCAAATTTTACCGATTTTTTTAAATTGAGAGGTCAAGGAATGGTATCCGTAATTAGAAGTAAATTCTTAGTTATACGGAGCTGTAAATGAAAAAAAAACCGTCAAAAGTGATTCACTTCACCCCATTCTACGGTACTTCCTCTTTTTCCATGCAGTTGGGTTCAAATGTAGCAATAAGCTTCATAATTTGATGGCTTCAATTCATAAACAGCAAATTGTAAGTACAAATTTTTCTGCTGTTATACTTTGGACTTACATTGCTTTTACGACTTTATTTTAGCACTCGGCTATGAAAAAGTGTAAAATCTCAAGTAATTTCTTAGAGCTATGAAGTGCTTACAGTACAAAATTGCACTTGGATAAACAGAAGTAGATTAGTAGCACTTATCTTGTTTTTGCAATCAACTAGATACTATATAATCGAACATGTAATTATTTTATTATTAGTCCAAAACAAACTAACTGCATTTAACTTATTTCTGCAGTATAGCGAGCTGTAAAAATGGACAAAACTAAATATCTATCTCAATAAAAATTTCATTACTGTTAGTACAAAGATCAAGCTATTTCAGCGCCGGGTGCAGATTATGTAAATGGCGCCTTTAATACTAATATAATATCATATTATAGAATATTATAATTTTATAATCAATGGAAAAATGCAGTACCCTGGAATCACAATGCACATTTATGCACAATTGAAAAACGTTCAATTTTGGCGCCTTCTAATCTATGGCGCTGGGTGCGGCGGCTCCATTGCACCCATAGTTTATCCGGCCCTGTGAGTATGATTCGTATCCAATCGTGTGATAACTCATTTTGTGCAAAAATGGAGTTATCTTGTTTTAGCTCCAAGCCCACGATATGTTCATTATTAACTAGTAGTGTATAATAGAAAAAAAATCATTCACCACTTGTCTAAAATCCGTCACTTCACGACCTCCGTGAAGTTGGCCTCCCATCTATAAAATTTCGATATAAAAAAATATGGAATCGTTAGGTCACGAAAGGTCACTCGGTTTTATCGTTAGGTCATTTGTAGTTTTTTCAAAAAAAATATTCAAATTTTGAAAAGTTATCCTCCCATTTACACGTTTTCGATGATATAAAAATGCAAACCGGTAGGAAATCGACTGAAAAGGATTGGTCACGTATATTTATCGTTAGGTCATCCTTAATTTGTTTATAATTAATTAATTACAACTCGATGCCCCTATTGGGCATGCGCGTAACAAAAATATTGTGTGTCGTACTGATGAAAATTTATGAAAAGCTATTTTAAGGTTAAAAATAACTTGTCGTAATTATTTTCCCCATCGGTGAAAAACCATTTCTAACCTCAAAATAATGATAACGAAAAATTAAATTTTATTTAAATGTGGGAGTTATATTATGCTTTTGGAATATGGAATCGTTAGGTCACGAAAGGTCACCCGGTTTTATCGTTAGGTCACTTCTAGTTTAAAAAAAAATATATATTCAAATTATAAAATTTGAAACATTTTCTTGGTAAGTTACATTTAGACTAAATTTTCGGGAGGGGTTTTAAAAATTTAAAAAAATAAATAGCTAATTTATTAAATTACAAAAGAAACTAAAATTCAGAACATAAGTTAAAATTATGAAGTACAGTAGAATCCGAATAGTACGACTTCGTTTATAACGACCGACCGCTTTTAACGACGGAAGTGTAACCTCAAGTTTGGTTTTCATATAACGTTTTAAAAAAATACAGTTTCAAACCGTTTTGTGCGTCGTCCGGTTAGTACAGCGCATGATACAACAAATTACAAGATATGATATTGTTGAGTCTCATTTTCGTCCGGTTTGGCGCATGACGTCACTTGGTAAGTTCACGCCCATATTTTTCAAATAGAATATTAGAAATAAGGACAACGCTATACAGAGATGTTATAAGTTAGAAAGAGAACAAGCTCAAGAGTATTTACGTTATGTTATATTTTAAAAGTACATCACAGCACTGATTGTGAGAATATAAAATCGTAAATATTTATCCCAAATAAAAAAGTTGTAATTAGCATTATGTTATGTGGAATTTGGATGTCTGAAATAAAGTGATATCCTCTATATTTGTATTTTTGTTTCTCAATTTCGAGAATTTACAAATTGGTTTATCCGTGTATTAAATAAATAAATAAATAAATTAACGATCAAGTCGAATATTTATTCTAAAAAAGTAATTATGAAAAATAACTAAAATATAATTTTAAACAAGTATTTACATAAATTGAAATTTTACCAAATATTTACAAATTTTAATTTACCAAAAATATCAATTATTAGTATTATTAACTATTCTTATTAAATATTTAAATAATTAAGAACGTTAAAAGAACGAAATAAAATCACAAACTCAAGCTTTCGGGAATATGAAAAATGAAATGTTCCGTTTTTTAAGAATAGTTTGTTATTGAGAAACAGAATAATGACATAATTTATTAATATAATAGTTTATTACTGATTTAAAAATAATTAATTTTTAATTAAATCTGTAAATTAACCAGATTTAATGATTTAAAAATTTAAATTCTAAAACAAAATTTAAAAAATTTAACCACACACAGAAAAAAGATTACTTGCTGCAAATTGCAGAAATTTAGTTCTAATATACGATATATTCGTATATCAGCAAGTTGATTGTATATTTGTATAAAAGAAGTTGCATATTATTTAAAATAATGAAATAGTATAATGAATTTGAAGATACATATTATCTAAAATAAAAAATACCATTAACTTAGGTTAAAAGTATCTTAAATATACAAATTAAACATATAGTATATTTCTGTTTAAAAGCTACATATACTTCAGATTAAGATACTATCAATCCATTCCAATATAAGAATTCTTATGATAAAGTATATGATATATTCAAAATCGAAATAATTATATTTAATTTAATTATACGAATCCTTAATATTAAATATACAATTAACTTATATTCAATATAATTTTGTTTAATGTAAATATATGAAATTTAAAGACTAAATATACGATAAGCTTACAATCAGAATAATTTTGTTTAATTCAAATATATGAATTTTAAAAATCAAATATACGATAACTTTATAATCAAAATAATAATATTTAAATCAAGTATATGAATTTTTAATACTAAGTATAGTTAACTGTTACCGTAAACAACGGTATATTTAAATTTAAAGTACTGGTTTATTGAAATAAGTACACATTTTATTTAAATTAATTTTATTTATTATTAATATCAAAAATATGCTTTGTTTATAATATATTTACAAATCCTTAAATTATTGGTAAAATTAAAACAGAACAAAAAAATTAACATGTAACACAAATATTAATATATAAAATACTCGCTGAAAGAAACATTTTTAAAGCATTGAAATAGAAATATATAACTCATTATTTATTGTGTGAATTGCTGTTGGCGTGTTCAAATTTGTCACATTTGATTCAATCAAATGTTGACTCGCACTAATCTCTCTTACTTTATATGCCTTATAGTGACTACAATACTCTAAATTGTTTAAGTTAGTACATAAAAATAAAACAGCATTGTTCTCAGTATGCTTTATAAAAATACTACATAATCGCACAAACTGAGGGCAGTTCCAGTCATCGAGGGAAGATAATAAAGCAGTGTTAGATTTGGTGGAATAGATGATTCCATTTACTTCATACTGAGTAATACTATAATATTCATCAGGATCAAGCTCTTTATTTTTGAAAAATAATGCATCTGTCCTTTGCAACCTACTTGGAGAAGAAAAATTTGTGATATCATCAAAACCTTTTTGTGCAGAAACTCGGTAACAAATTTTTAATTGTATTCTATATGCTAAAGAATATGGTAAATTTTTTCTACTTCGAATGTTATGTGCAATATCTTTTAAATTCTTATGTTTTGCTTCAAATCTCATGCATGAAATATGTGAAGGAGGTCCCACTTTCTTAATAATTCTAACATAGTGAAGTAAAAAGTGATGTTTTGGTTTCAAGGAAGTTTTGAATAATTCAAGATATAATTGATGGTGTTCAGTAATAAGTGTATCTAATAATTCTAAGGTATGGAGCGTGATAACAGATGAAGTTAATATGTCAACAATATCTAATAATATTAAATAAAATTTCCAAATTTTGTTTTCAGTATCAATCATATCTCCAATAATAAATCTGAAATTCCTTGTTAAACACAACATTTCGGCGGCAGATAAAATAATGCAGCCGTTTTTTAAATGTTCTTGTTTGATACCAGGAGCAACATTTTTTTCGAATTGTTCATATGTAAAATATTTTATTCTAGAATTTAAATTCTCTAACGTAAAAAAATTAAATTTAATTAAATTATTAATAATTAACGCCATGTCATAACGCAAAACTCCTTCATATATGTCATGCATAATATCACATACAAGATTATCATAAATATGAAAGTTGGGTAACTGGTGCCACATACACATCTCTTTAATCCCTAATTTTTCCAATAAATGTTTTTCGTAGTCGTTTTTATATCTAATGACCTGTTTATTTTCTTTAATTTGCTTTTCCATTGTGCTCTTTTGTTCAGTACAAAATCGGCAATAATAATGGGATGAAAAACTTTCATTTAAACCAAATATACTATGTAAACCTAAATTATCTCCAGTAATTGCAACTAATAAGAATTGTACTTTTTGAGTGCCATTAATAGTTTGAATAGTAATACCATCTTCCTCTAAACTTTTTATTTGTCTGAGTAAAATGTCAAATATAACTGCATTACCATATAGAACCCTATCAGTACTATAAAACAATTGACAAAGAAAAATATTCTCTAATCGTGTAGCATAAATCGGTGGTATGGTAGCTATGGAAAAGTAAACAGCTCCGATTTTATAACATCCAGCATGGCTTCCTAACGGATTGCCCGTTTCAAAGTCATCATAATACAAAATTATTGGTAGTGTGGTGTTTTTACTGTTGACTATATTTTGCCACAAGCTTCCATTTACAATATTATAAAATGGTTCTTCCCCGTTCAACTTATAATTCTGAAGTAATTTATTTTGATAATTATTGATAGTTTCAAAAATACCAGGCAGTTCTAAATAATACTTAAGAGTTTCTTTCATTGGAATATAATAAGCAAAATTATCTTTTAAAGTTAAAGCAGCATTATGATCATTTTTTCTGGTTTTTTCTTTTGAAACACCAATTTTGTGCTCCACTGGCTTAATAAAACTATTACATTCTTCAAAATATTTTATTCGTTTATATTCGGTATTAAATGCATAAAATGGATTTTCTATTATGTCAAGCATAGTGTGTATGTCTGATAATATATTATTATCTCTATCAACTACATCTTCAAATGCAGTTGTTACTGAGTTTTTGATTATATCTATAAACCCGGAACTAAAAAAAGATTCGAAATCATTGATTACTTTCTGTACCATTGACCGGGTAAAACCCAAATTATCATAAAGTTTTGCTATCAACAGTGGTAAAGTCTTATTAAAAATGTTTTTAAAATCAATTAAATTTTGCTTTTCTTTACTTAAAAAGTCATCATTATTATTGGGTGTAGTATTCGATGTAGGGACTTCTGTAGAATTTACATTACCATTATAAGACAGTTTTGACGACGAACTGCCCCCAGTTTTATATTTGGAGTTTCTAGCGATGTTTTCTAAATTATGTTTTGCATGCCAATGTTTTTTAAAATCGGCCTTTCTGTGATAAAGTCTTTTACACTTTTGTATAGGGCATACAAAGTAATTAGATTTATTGTGAATGTATGTGATATGCCAAATATATTTATTAAAATTTTGAAAAGATTTTCCACATTCTGAGCACGGAACCATTTTAAAAAAAAATAAACTTACAAAATGTATGCAATTATTATTATAAAACAATATTGTAATTAATTTGAAACTTATTTATATAACAGAAAACGTTTTTACAAAGTTTTCTGTGCTTGGAGTAATTTTATCATAAGGTGTAACAAACCCGTAAACACATTTTTGAATTAATGTAAATAGATACTCTGATTGTATTGGGTATTCGGCATTGAAAACGTGAAATATTTTGAATAGGGTATCAAATGCCTTACCTAAGCTATCGAACTCGTATTTTAGGGAATCTATTACTAAAAAGAAACACCTAGGTTGCAGGGGTGTTTGCCCTTCCAGAATTAAGTAAGGCTGCACCGTTTGTTTCCTAAGAGCGGCCTTTTCATTCTGAGATGCAATTGTTGCATCAATATCTCCAGGATTCTAAAAGAATTATAATTCCTAAATATAAATAATTACAAAAAATCAAAAAATAACTATATACCGTCACGTGCACTATTACAGATTCTATTACTTCCAAAATAGAAAATTTCCAGTGTGTGTGTTTGTTTATAATACGCCGCCCTGTTGGAGGTATTAAATAGGGTAATAATGTTAGCTCTAAAGCTGTCTTGCCATCTGAAAATTATTCTTGTTAGTATTAAGCAACGAAAAATAAAATTTATAATAATATACCTTTATTTTCGCAATTTTTCCAACTAGAAAGAATTTCTAAGCCTTGATCCTTTAATTGGTTTTCATTTGTTCTTAAAACTTTGATAAAAAAAGAATCCCAATTTAAGAAAAACTTGACACTATTATTTGGGTATCTTCTATCAAAATCTAGATTGATCTGCAGATTAATAAGATAAATAATTGAATGAAAATAAGTGAATTATATAATTTACCAAAACGACCGAACGTAAATCTCTTAAAATGGGCCACTTGTTTAAAAATTCGTGGACAGTAGTACTATCCTTGGAAAAATTGTTAGTATTTTCTCTTAAACTATAACAATTATTCCATTTTTCTAATACTGCTGTATCCCATGGTTCCGAATTGTGGGTAAGCCATACATAGTCTTGATTTTTTAAATAATCGACTAGAATTAAACTGTTAAAAAATATTACTGAATACAATAAACTCATACCTTCGGGATAATTTTTTGTGGTTTGTTCTGAAGTTTCGCCAGAACTTCCACGCTTTCGTTTCCTCAGCGCGCCACCTTCACCACTGAGATTGATTAAATTATTTACTTTTGACACCAAACGACCTTTGGCCATTAACGATTTTCCAGTTCTGGAATCTCTTTTCCTTACTGCTGGAACATAGTAAGTTCCTACAACTTCGGTTGTAAAAAGTTGGACTATTTTAGCCGCCAGAATCAGAAAATCGTTTTCCTTCAATCGACTGAAATATAATAATATAATTATTAGATTCTGAATTTTTAACTAATAAATTAAAATTACAAAATCTGGTGCGAGATCGGATTTACTAATCACAATAAAATTTTAATTCCTGTTTAGTAAAAAGTTAGTGTTTGCAATAATATTTAATAAGTGAGATACTTACTAATTTATTATATATGTGTAAATGTGTTTACATATAATATCCACCAATCTTGTTCTGTGGGTATTGTCTAAACAGCAATTTGCATTATAATGATTTATGATGGTATTTCCCAAAGGAGAAGTTTGCAAAAGTGTGTTTAAGTCGAAGTCGGGTAAATGTGGCCTTACAGAAACATTACTATTATCCATCGACTTATTAGAAATATCAGGAACATTTAAGAATAATTCAGTATTATCAACTGATGCTGATAATATGCTACTTGTTGTTGTTGACAATGACGTCTCGGATGCTATGTTGTTAATTGCATTCACGTAACCGTCGAATATGATATTATCTTTTTGATTTAATTCGGAAATTTTGCACTTGATTTTTTTTCTCTGACCTATTGAATTTGGAATTAAAAGATTTACTTCGTCATCTGTTAGATTTTTAAAAATTTCCAAGTCGATATGGTTTTCTAAAAAAGTGTTTGTTTTATGATTTCAGTTATTGCAAATAATACACAGTTGTACAAGAAAGTTATTTTTTTACACATAAAAATCGCTTTTACAGCAATAATTATTAAACAGTTTTTGTTGAAAATTTTATTCCTTTCATTTTTGTTTATATACAATTTTTTATTTTGTCGCACCGTTTCGGCGTTACAGTGATTTAAAATGAACTCTGTAAAATACAAAAAACGTTTTCATATCTGTAACTCAAAACCGGCACAACGAAAAAAAAAATTTTTTTTGTCAATTTAATTTTCAACATTTTTGTTCAAAAACTTTTTTCTAATTTGTCGCACCGTTGCCGAGATGCGGAGGAATATAATTTTTGTATTTTATAGTGGTGTTTATGTGTCAAATAAAGTCTTCAAAAGGTAGTATGTGTACATGCTACATTACTAATATAAGACTTTGTGGAGACTTTCTTGTACAACTGTACTTTTAAAATTATAATAAATGAATTAACAATTAATAGATAAATCAATATACCATAAAATTTTTGTTATTACCTTCAGCCGTACCATTATTTTATATAATATTAATCGTAAAAAACTAAATTATTTATTTACATCTTAAGGGAATCCCGGAGTAAACGGATTTTTAGAAATTCTTATACTTATAGGTTATAAAGGCCAGAGGTTGAATATTACTCTCGTAAAATAATAGGGCCAAAATTGAGTTTTAAATATTTGTTACCTAGCTATATACGCTAGACATGATACATTTAGTAAGTCACCTGGTAGGTCAATAAATAAAGTTCAGGACTAGAATATATAAAGTTATGGTATATTATCTAAAAATTTTACTGTACAGGCAGTTCTCTATTTATGAACGACTTCCGTTGCTGTAAGTTTTTCTTTATGCACCTAATCAACACACCTACACATATTATAAATTTTGCAATAGTATAAGTTAGCACCCTTTTTATTACCAAAGAAAAGCGTAGCATTAAATATAGAATATGTACGTTTTATTATAACTATTTATATTAAATTTTTGAAGTTTTATAATATCTAGGTAAATTAACTAATTTAATTTTTATCAAAATAATATATTGCATTATTAATATGACGATTATATTAATGTTCGTAAATCGAGAACTATCTGCAGGTACATAGTACAACAAAATTTCTTAATTTAGATCCGCCAATTGAATCGGTCATAAAACACTTACGTTGAAATGTTGGGATTAGTTCCTCACAGTTCAATTCTTTTAATATTTCATCCATTTTGTTGCACCGATTTTCTTAAAAAAAATTAACATACTATATAACCGTTGACTTGATTAGGATTTCCTTAAGTAGACTTATAAGCAATAGTGATATAATACACCAGATCTCTGTGTTATTTGAATTAATAATAATGATCAATAAATTATTTATCAGTAGTTTTTGTGAGTAAAGATTACATTACTTTATGCAATGAATTAATAATATAAAAAATGACTTACCTTAGAATAACTTATAAACGCATATAATCACAGCTCAAAGGCAGTAACACAAATGATAAATGATAAAGAATAATATGCAAAGTAGCACATTTTTATCACCTATGTAGATGATTACTTACAACAACTATAACAAATTTAATGCAAACTTACCTATCAAAACCATATACTTAGAATAAAAATTTCACTAAAGAATTCAGTCCAAACATAATCCATATATTTGAAATAATTGTATGATGTCCGGTATATTTAATTCAATTATTTGAATATTCAATTTAAATTCAGCAGAAAAATCGCATACTCAGAATAAGTATTTCTTAAATTGATTAAATCTAAGTATATCAATTTTTCAGATTTAAGTTATACAATAAGTATATTATACGTTAAATATAAACATTTACATGTATTTCATTGGAAAAAAATATTTTTAAATCGAAAGTTATTTGTTTAATGCAAATAAAATAATTCAAATATATACGAATATTAAATACAAGTAATAATTTTTCTGTGTGCAATAAATTGACGTTTAACCACAGGTTTAACATTCAAATGAAAATAACAAAAACAAACTGTCGGCGCGCGGCGATTACTTACCAAGTGACGTCACAAAAAATTCAATATGGCGCCCAACCTGCGTAGTATCATATCTTTAAATTTATTGTATCATGAGTACAGCGTAATATCGCCCGTCTCTTGACCGTCGCTAAAACCGGATTCTACTGTAGGTACTACATACTATGTATTTAAAAAATAAAAAAACTACAATAAAAAACAAACATAAAATATGAAAATAAAAATAGAAGATATATATTTAACAGAAAATTATTTTACTATTCCGAATAATCGTATAATACTTACCGGATATGATGTTTAATTTAATTGTAATAAAACAAAAAATATGCACATCGCAAAAACAATATATTTTATAAAAAAAACTCTCAGCTTTAAGAAAAAAAAGTCAAATTTGAAGTATCTTGCGCCGCACACAGAAAAAAATCGATTTTTCCACTTTAATTGGATATTTAAGGATATATCGATGAGTTTAGGATAAAATGAATATTTTTATTCGAAAGCTGAGAATTTTTCCCTCAAGATAAAGTTTTACAATAATTTAAATAAAAAAGTTTTCCTCACCAAAAAAATTGATGAAAAAGTTGAAAAATATTTTTTTCCAAAATTTCAAAAAATCATAACTCCGAAACCGCTGCATATTAAGGGCTAAAACTTTCAGAGAATTTTTTTCTTATTTTCTAGAACATCTCCACAAATTTTGAACATAATCCGCGAGGGTCGCCCCGTAAAAATGATTTTATTTGGTGGAATGACCAATATGCGTATACCTAAAGTAACTTTATTTTTACGAACTTAAATTAGACAGCGGATGCTTGATTTGTGAGCATGCAAAATTTTTCTGTGTGTAGAAAATCGACTTGGCGATGGATGTTTAGACTCCTGGTGATCTCTACAGTGCTTAGATGACGGTTTTGTTTCACAATTTCTAGAATTTCCTCAACTTTTTCAATGAATGGCCGACCAGAGTGTGGTGCATCTTTGTCATCAAAATTTCCAGAACGAAAACGCGCGAACCATTATTTTGCTCCTGTTTTCGATAGAGCATCTAGACCAGGGGTGGGCAAACTTTCTTTATTAGGGGCCAAAAAAACCAAAAAAATTTTACGGGGAGCCAGAATTCCAAAAAAAATACCACTTGCTTATTTTCGCAGACGGCTAAGCTACGAACCTACGTATCTGTTTCACACCTGTTTGTGCCGACGAGGCTGTTAAAATATATTTCCGAGAGCCATACACTGCTACTGGACATTGGCGGGCCGGATTGAAACTCTTTACTCTTTACTTTACCCATCCCTGATCTAGACCATAAACAGCACAAATATTTTCACCAGCCTGCGCGGTGTTTTTTCCTTGATCGAAGAAAAATTGTA
The DNA here is from genome assembly GCA_947369205.1 of Cantharis rufa. NCBI lineage: Eukaryota > Metazoa > Arthropoda > Insecta > Coleoptera > Cantharidae > Cantharis > Cantharis rufa. Next base: position 39,050,181 of record OX376303.1, read on the forward strand.
AAATGTAGCGAATTTTTTTTTTATTTACTTTCATCTTTAAATAGCAATTTTTCACAACTACATGAACCGAATCGAATGATTTATCATTTGATTTTTTAGCTAAAAGTGTCATTTTTCCAATGACATAATAATATATAAATATATGCGATTAAATAAGTAGTTTCAGAGATAATCTACTTTGACGTCATTTATTGTCTAATTGGGCCGGGAACTTTTTAGCACATCTAATATTATGTACCATTTTTCACTGCTTATGCAAGCTTTTATTGGGCTTTTTTTTTTAATTTTTAGTGCTTATTATATAAGCGTTTATTTTCGAAAAATAAATGCTTTTTAATCCGCGCTCTAGTCATAAGTTATTTCAACACTAAAAATCTGATATGGCAACACATAACTTTCCTATTTATTACTAGGCTTAAAATAAATAACTAATTTTAAATAAGAATTTTACCATTTCTATGTTTATAATTTTATTTTAACAGAAATAAAAAAGAAAAATGTCAAGTATTAGGCATCATCAGAAACGTTAAGATATTCTTTTTCAACTGATATACTAATTTCATTACTATCCAAATTAATAGAAAGAAGTACCGCGGGCTTTAACAATTTTCATTCTTTGAAAAAATGAAGTTAAAAGGAAGGGATATCAACCAAAATCTAATCAGCTCTCTAGATTGCTGCTACAAACCAGTATATAAAATTTGAATAAAATCGGTTCACGTGTTTTAAAAAAATCGTAGACGAAAAAATCGCACATACACCCACACAGATCCGGATATCATTGCAAAACTTGTCTCAAACGATTTGTATGGACTTTGTATGGATTTATGTACCAAAAATTAATATTTTTAAAACTAAATCTTCGCTTCTTATCTGTATAAACTTAGTCTACAAAATTTCATCAATAAACTTAGCATGGACCAAGTTTAGAAGAACATTAATAAGGGAAATGTTATCTCACTTTAGTTACTGTGATTATACTTATATCAACTTGACAAAGACAAGCTAAAGTGACGGTGGTTACTTCAGCATATAAAAGAAATATTAATTTAATGCATATTTAAAGATACAATCAAACAGAAGTCATCAAATGATGCTAATCAAGTAATAACTCTAACTGACATAGCTAATACACCAGGTATTATTCAACTAATTAAGAGAATTAAATTTATATATTAGGTACCAAGGTGGTTATATAATAAGAAACTTGCTTTTAAATTTTCACGAAGTAAATATAAATCTTGAAACAAAAATGATTCTTGAAATGTGATGGAATTTTGAAACAGATTCTTGAAGAAGATGCACTGTCCAGGAAAAGAAGATGCACTGTCCAGGAAAAGAATAAACAAATAAAAGTTCTTAAAATAAAAGCAATGACTAAAGAGTGTGCAGATGAAATGAAAGAAATAAACTACCTAAACATAGTTGAATGTTGAAGATAAATGTGTAAAGAGAGAAAAATTTAAAGTTCTACAGACAAAAAGACAGAATGAGTTGGTTCATGAATGCTTTCAATGGGAAAGAAGTACCTATGCAAGCATGAAGATAAATTAGTTAAAGATTTTTTCAGTTATACTATGTACAGTTTCTTGTCCAATTTATAACAGCACGATTATAATTCTATGTATGTACGTAATAAAAGTAACTTTATTCAAAATAAAAGTGGCAACTACAGTTTGTTATCACAGGAATCATAAACAACAATTAATTTATAAGTTCATTATTTCAACAAATTTAATTATAAACCTTGATAACAAGATTATACTAAAAACTTATTTATGATCTTCAAAAAGCAGGCATTCTGCAGATTTACTGCAAGCTGATTTTTAAAGGTAGTGCCTATATACTTGAGTTTCCTTACATTGTAATAGTTTTATAAACTATAAAGCAGGCTACACACTGTTAGATCCTGAGAGTCATGTCTCAGGTCTCATAATAGACTGAGACATGTCTCGTAAGACGGTATCGTGATAATATCAGTCAATATCACGATACCGTAACTAGGTGCCAAGAGACCGCAATATTTAAAGAGACACTGCTACATATTGTATAACATGTCTCACGAGACGGTATCAAGATACAATCTCATAGTGTGTAGAGCCTTTGAATATTATAAATCATAAGTTAAAGGGATATTAAAATCATGTTTCAAAAATTACATGTTTCTAAAAGTCAGAAATAAAATTAATTTCTTCGAGTTGAGGTGCTAGATCAATAGGCGCTGAGCTGGTGTCAAGTTCAATAATTCAAAAACGAATAGTCGTAGAAAGTTAAAATTTTCAGTATATACGTAAAATATTGTTCTACATACATAACACCTGCTTTTTTTTGTTGTAAAAATTAATAAAAATTTTTTTTCTGAGTTTTCAATAAAATACACTTTATACTTATAAATATAAAATAGGAGATGTAAAGCAATACCCATCATACTAATCAACCAATAAGAAAAAGTAAGATTAACTTTCTTGGTGTGACTTGCAAACTTTCACAAGAATTCAAGTAATCTAGGAGAAATTTCAAATTGGTGCCATGGCATTAACCAATCAGAGAAAACGTGCAGTATGAGCATTTTCAGAAAGATGTCGACACTTAAATTTTAAGTGTCAAAAATAAATTTTAGATAAAGAAAGTAGTTCAAGAACTGTAAAAAGAAATTCACGATTATCCAGAGTTTCTTCAAATAGTAAAAGAGGAACATGATGTACGTTCAGCTCAAGAAAATAAATCTCAACGTTACCACTTACAGAACGACGTGATGAAAATATTATGGCATCAGAAATTCAATTGTCTACGGAATTGTCCACTTTATATACGTCCAAAATTATACGGCAACTAATTAATCTGTAAAACGTAAATTAGTGTTTTCCGGTTCAGATAATTTGCCAGAAACCAGTTGCGTAACCAGGCAGCCATGGGCCTGTGTCCTGAGCCCCCAATTTTTTTTTTAAATAGCTGTTTCACACATTAATATTTTTTGTTGTTGTGATAGAACCGGGCCCTTAAACGCCCGGGCCTTTGTTCGATCGAGCACATGGAACACCGCTAGTTACGCCACTGCCAGAAACTTATTCAAGTTCAGAAACAGATGAAGAATATGAAAGCATATAATGCAACATGACTTATGTATAGAACCTGATCGTAGTTCGACTTTTGATTTTTGTAATGTGATAAAAGGAAATAGAATTGTTCAACTGGGTTATTTATTGAACTGGGAATAAGGTTACAATATAACCATGCAAAATCTTGTACAGGAAGTTTATTATACCTTTCTCGTGAAATTACTCGAGGCTTAGGTTTAGTTAGTCATATTGAGTTTAAATGTAATGTATGTGATATTGAAATTGTAAAAGCCACCGAAGATCCTAATTTCCAACAATCGGTAATCAATACAGGCGCGGTATGGGGTACTTTAGCTACAGGAGGCACATTTGGTAATTTAGAAGAATTACTAAATTGTATGAACGTTCCCTGCTTAAATAAGTATACCTACTCAATTAAAGAAAAGTCACTACAAAAATTATGGCATGAAGAAGTTGCAACAGAAATGTCCAAAGCTGGTAAAAAGGAGTATGATGAAGCCATACGTAAAAACGACATTGATAAGGATAGAGTACCTTTTATTACTGTATATGTGGATGGTCAAAACGATCGTATGGCTATAATTACAACACATCTGGAGTGGCAGTTATAATTGGAAAATATACTAAAAAAGTTTTGTTTATGGGCGTGCGAAACAAATAATGTACTATTTGTGCCAGGGACGCCAATAAGAATGAAGAACCGAAAAATCATTTGCTTTGGTAATTGGTCTGGTAGCTCTTCCGTTATGGAGCAAGATATAATAGCTGAAGGTTTCTGCTTTAGTGAAGAACAACATGGCATTAGATACAAAAAATTTATAGCAGACGGCGATTCTAGTGTATTTTGTGCAATCAGAAAGAAATGTAGCTATGGCCACTCTGTTTTCTGTTACCAAAATAGAATGTGTAAACTATGTTATAAAAAATCACGGAAAGAAACCGCATAATTTAAATAAAGATAAAGCATTGTCCGATGTTGCTCGAAAGCAACTTACCCTAAAAATAATTGACGATCTTCAAAGTATTGCACAGTCATCTATTTATAACTTCAGCTTTGAAGAACCCACTGGAATCACTCAGAGAAGATTTTTAAATTGGCTTTAATCATACATTTGGTGATCATTCAAAATGCAAGTTATATTTTGGTTGTGAAAATTAAGATACATCAAATAGTAACATAGAAGCAATAAAAAAATCGGGCTTGTATCAAATCGGGCTTGTATCAAAACAATCGCATATGCTCATTGTTGATAATGAAACTAATAATCGAGCAGAATTATTTATAAGCATTCTGGCACGGTTTAATTGTGGTAAACGCCTGAATTTGAGTGGACGAGGTTCTTTTGATATGAGGTGTGATTTAACGGCACTGCGATATAATTTGGGACCATTGTGGCATGTAAATTCGTACAAGCGCGAAGTAGGAATGAGCCCCGGAAAATATTTTCCAACTTATATTGACAGATTTGCGCAAAGTAGAACTTTAAGTGAGATGGCGATGAAATCCCAAAAAAATAGTCGTAGCGTAATTAAGTTGCCGGCCATTGAAAAAATATGGATTACGGAGCATATGGGAAACAAGTAGAACCTACGGCAGAAGAAATAGAAATAACAAAGAAGCGCAATATGGAGAAACTACATGTAACCGAAGAACAATGTAAAGATATTGCTTTGTCAACAATAAATCAATTTGACATTTGTCGCTACAGAGCAGAAAGAAAAAATCGTCTAACTGCATCAAAATTTGGCGCCATGATAGCCAGAAGAAATACGACCAGATGTCATAGACTAGTAAAAGACATTCTCTATCCATCCAACTTTTACTCTGAATCCCTTTATTTGGAAAAAGATATGAAACAGTTGCTCTTACTATTATTAGCAAAAAAACTAGACATTGAAGAAGTTACAAAAGCAGGTTTATATATCGACATAAATAATTGCTTTTTAGGTGCATCCCCTGATGGGCTTGTTGTCAATATACATTGTGTCGAGGTAAAATGCATACCAAAATTAATAAAAAAAAAATCTTACACTGAGACAAGGAACAGAAAAAAAACTTGTGTTGAAAAAAAAACTAACATGGCTTTATAGAATTAAATCGAGTTCATGCTTATTATTATCAGAGCACAGATGAACATAACTGGGAGGGAAAAATGTTATTTCATGGTCTATGTAACCGACGACGATACTTTCATGGGGGAAATCTCGATAGATCAGAAGCTGTGGAATGACGTTTTGCTTCCTAAGTTGACAACATTGTACAACGATTGTATATTGGAGGAAACGGCCAGGAGAAGATATCTCAGAAATATGAAATGTTACGATCCACCGTGGATCGAGCTAGCTATCTCAGAAAAAATCTCAAAAGTTGAGTACAAAAAAACAAAAATCTTAGCAAAATAAATTATATTACAATAAACATTTGGGCATCCATATTTTAGTAGAGTACCTGTATTTTAGCAATTTACCAACCGTTGCTGTTACCTAAGAGGGAAAGCGGGAATTAATTAATATTGAAGCTTCAATGAATTGGGGGGGGGGAGCAACCTGGTATTTGGAGTACATATATTATCAACATACTATATTTGGAGTATGAGGACATTGGTATTATGTATTTATCGGTAATTATCTTTTTATTAATAATTAATATTATATTCCTAGAAAAGATATAAAATTGATATATTAAAAATTACCTTGTAAATTGCCCAAAAAGTCCGGTTTCAAAAGTTTTTCTCTGGCAAAAGTTTATTTTTATTTACTAATACAAAATTAGATAAAGCATTTCAACCAGGTAAATGACAGCCACAAAATGACAGCTTATAAATTACGGTAGTTCTGGGCGGTAGTTTATGCCCACTTTATATTTTACCAATAATAGGTGGGTTTGTGTCTTCACTTAAAATTTAAGTGTCGACATCTTTCTGAAAATGCTCGAACTGCACGTTTTCTCTGATTGGTTAATGCCATGGCACCAATTTGAAATTTCGCCTAGATTACTTGAATTCTTGTGTCAAGTTTGCAAGTCAAACCAAGAAAGTCTATCTTACTTTTTCTTTTTGGTTGATTAGTATGATGGGTTGATGGGTATTGCTTTACATTTCCTAATTTATATTTATAACTACAGTGTATTTTATTGAAAACTCAGAAAAAATTATTTTTTTATTAATTTTTTTAAAATAAAAAATAGCAGGTGTTATGTTAGAACAAAATTTAGGTATGCACTGAAGATTTCAACTTTCTACGACTATTTGTTTTTGAATTGCACCTTAAGAAACAAATTTGTAATAGTTTCAGGTATAAATAATATTTATAACACAATAAATAAACGAAAATTGAAAGCTAACAAGAAATTAAAATAAAAATCTCTCATGTCATTAACCAATAGCAAATTTTACTATTGCCACCAATAAATTACTTATTTCATTAATCAACAATTTACTATTTCTAAGTACTAAAGGCGAACGTCCACTAGCAAGTTTTCTTCTGCAAGTGCCGTCTGCAAGTACTTGCAGAAGTATTTCTACTACTGTGGAGTAGCTTGCAGATTGTGTTTCCACAAGCAATAACTTCTGGAAGCGACTTGCAGAAGAAAACTTGCTAGTGGACGTTCGCCTTAAGCCAACGCAATTATTGTTTATCAAAACTTGCAAATTTTTCTGAATAATTGTAGTGTTGAGAACCAAAAAGCTATTAATTATTCGGCAATCTTAAACAGTTTAAATTACTTTATATTTTTGAAACATTTTATCGGCGTAATTTATTTCAATTTAATATATTATCTAAATGCAGAAAATATAGTGCTACTTCATATAAAAAAGTATGACATTCTCTATACATAAAATTATAGGTATTTAGCCTATAGAATAATTTTCCAATTTAAAAACATTTAAAATTACATACACCGTCCACATAATATGATGCTTACATAATATATAATCCACTTGAACATACATAATTCTCACACTACATTATTTCAGATTTTCATAAAAGTACAATAACTTTTTTAATCAAATTTAAAATTTATTCCTTAATTTTAAGGAGAAATACCGCATCATCAAGCCAATAATAAGATTGCCACAAATCACCTTCACAAAGGTAAGGTACTCGAGTCCAAGATATTACTTCAAGGCCAGCCGAAGGAAAAATATCTTCAATAAAACTAGTTACTTGCTCTTCAAATGTATAACCTGTGACAGGTAATAGTTCCTTTGGTTTGTGATCAGGGGACCCTAAAAGCAAAATCATTTTATTAAATACTGTAGATACTTGGACACTAGAAATAAAAATTTGTATTTTCAGTAAGTAACAGCTTGTGAATAAAATATAGTTTCTAACAGTAAGAAAAACTTAAATTTTTCTTTTCGCCTTACTTCCACTAACTTTTTCTTCTTTGGAACAAGAATTTCAACAAAATTACAAGATGAGAAAACTTTTTTGAGAATAATGTAATGGAGGCCTTTTGGTAAATATTGTATAATCTTATTCGACAATTTAATTCAAAATTTGTTATTCAAAATGTTGGTTGTTATTTATATATAAAAGTTAAGTAACTGTCAGCTAATAATATCTCTTGATTGCATATTATCACAGTTCTTATATAGTGGTTTCAAACTTTAATCCATGTTTGCTTGTGGTTTCCTTTCTTCCTTTGTTCATTTAAGGATCAAGCATACATATTTGCTTGAATTTATACTTTTAACTAACCTGTTTCCACATATGGAGAAAACGGAAGAACAATCGCTATTAATGCACGACCATCTTTTCCTACGGAATTTTTTATTTGATTTAATAGTAAAAGCGGTTCGTCACATCGATCCAAAACATTTAGACATGATATCATGTCGTAGTTTTTAGTTTTTTGCCAATCATCGATATCTAATACTCTGAAATTAAAAAAAAATGATTAGAAGTGTACTTATCCATTTTTACAATCAATTTGCCTCACATTCAATTTAACGTTTTATTTGTAAAACTCTATTGACTAAACAACATGCAAAATTTATTTAAACTATAAATCGTTTAATAAAAGTAATTGATGTACCTAAATAATAATTTATAGTAAAAGCAGAAAAGTAGTTTTACTAGCCATTAACTGGTACTGACAAATGTGTAAAGGTAGCGTGAAGTATTTTGAATTATTCGAAGAATCAGTATTTTTTCAAATACTTCGGGAGCACAAAAATTGTATTACTTACTCGAAATTTTTTTTATAAAAACACAAAGTGTGTTGCATTATTTTTGCGAATTACTTTAACATTCAAATACTTTTGTACTCGTAATGCTGGTATTTATAATATTAATTTTATTTCGAGGAAGCATTATACTAAATCAATTAAATACCCTACTTTTATTTATTCATCCGTGTATTATAGTTACGAATTCAAGTCAGTATATAATTTCTCACTTGAACTACGCTTTTTCAAAAGCTTTTAAATTGAGTCACATTCTTGAACATATACTCACACTCTAACTGCAAAAATTGGCCGCATAAGCCTAGTCAATGCGAATTGTGACAAGGAATGCGTAAAAATATTTCATTATTTGTTTAAAAATGCAATTACTGTTTCAAATTTCTTTTATGTTTCTAATTTTATTTTTTACAAGCTAAAACAGTGCAATTAAAGTTTAAATGAAAAATCAATGAAGCTGAAATGTTATAAACTGTAATTTATTATTGATTTTCATTTATTACCTTTATAATTTTCATATAACAGTAAATATATTTTTCAATTATTATACTATAACGAGTGTATAAATACATACAACTTTAATTAAAAATACATTATTCCACAAATATGTTTTGTCAATACTGTTATAGAATTAATTAAACTGTACATAAAAAGTTATAAAGAAATATTGTGGGAGTAATAATTATATTGACTCAAAATGGGGGATCGATAATTATTGTAGTTACCCAATTTTTGGTGAAAAAAGAAATAGTTACTACCGAAATTAGTACCTACATAGTACACCTATCGAAGTAAAAATAAATAAAAAACACAAATGAATAAAATATAAAGCATCGAATCTCATATAAAGCATCCACATAAACACAAAACCTTCGTTATCGACTTATTACTTATTATAATGAAAAGTGAGATAAAGAATGTTATTTGAGGATTACACAGCAAATAGTATGGCCGTTGGCTACAACAAATTTAACGAAGAAATGTAAACGCTTTAGCTGAAAAAGATTTAAAAGTAGGTACTAACAAGGAATTGAAACAATGTAAGAAAACCTAAGCATTATAAGAGATACAAAGAAAAATTATACTTAATAAGTGATGCTTTTACGGGAATGTATTTTGTAAATAATTACTAAATTGGTATCAAATAAATTATTTTATCAATTACGGCTTCATCAATGATTACAGAGCCAGAAGTACGACTCGGCGAAGCAAACTTGCTGAAAATCCAATATAATTAACGATTATAATAAATAAAAATTCATACCACATGTATTCCATCAATTATTCTAATATTGCAATATAGAAATTAATCAGTTTCGAACTTGAATACTAATTAATAACCAAAGTTAATGACACAGTTTACAATCACTGTTATCATAATAACTTCACAATCAATGAATCCAAAAAGTGGCTAAATTGATTTAGTATAGCAAAATTGCATTTTCTGCACATTTTAATGGCGACAGGATTAGAACAATTAATTAACTAATTATTAAACTGGGCCAAAGGTAAAGTTCACTAAAATTTTGAAAATGTTAAACCGAGCCAAAGACAAAGAGAAACTCATTTAGAATTAAGGTAATAATCGTTTAGGAATTACAGTGTGTAATTAATTATAAAGTCGTGAATATCACAACGTTGCGTCCACATCGAGGGAGATCCACCCTTTTCCTGGTCCACTTTGCCGAGTAGCAGCGGATTAGGGGAATAATAATTTATTCACCCCCCCCCGGGGGTGAGGGGGTCGGGGGGCCATCGTAAATTTTTGCAAAATTATACTTGAAAAGTATATTCAGTATCATTTTAAGAACTTTGACGAAGAAAAAACTTAATCTCTTACATTCTGAAAAGAGGAGTTTAAGTGCAAAACTCCCATTTTGGGTTGGTATAATTATCAACTTAGACTCATCTTATGTGAACTGTACTTTTTTCGCTTGCATTCCAGCGAAGTCGTCAACAATCTCATCAAAATTAATTTTGGCTGTCATGTCAGATTCAATAATAGATAACGTTGCCAAGGATGATAGCCTTTCTTGACCCATGGACGATCTTAAATTTGCCTTTGATAAGTTTCAAGCTGGAAAAAATTCTTTTTGCGCTTGCCACAGTAACATGTATAGTAAGTAAATTTCTATACGCAATGAATGCGTTGGGAAATGGGTTTTGAATTCTGTACATAATCTTAAAATCCCCGCAGCTGTTTCCACCTCAGCCGGTAGGAGTTCACGAAGAACCTTAGTTCAGAATAAACTAAGGTTCAGTTCAGTTAATTAAGTTCAGAATGAGAATGATTCTCACTCTCGTACGAATGAGAATCTCGTTCGTAGGTTTTTTAATTAATCAATAATTGAACATATTGCGCGGGTAATCAGACAGATATTTTAGGCACGTATTATATAAATAATAATCTGTACATTATTATTTTCACTCAACCAAAACTTTTACTTATTTTTTAGCGAGAGTAAGGCCTTGCAGCGCGAGGCCTGGAGCGGCCGCTCCATCACTCGCTCCACCCTAAGGACGGCTCTGCGTACGAGCACAACTCTTGAGTATTATTAAATCTTACGTTACAACTTTTAAGAACCTATTACAACACAACAATTTATTATTAATTAAAATGATTTTCAGATGTAAATTAGAGGCCTGTATAACTAACAACAGGTGGTAACCTGTGTATTTTTTTAAATATTTGTGCTATATGGGGTGGTTGAGCTATTGAAAAATAAGGTTAACTTATAGTTGCGAGAAAAATTCTAGGACACTGAAAAAGTTGAAAAAATATCGAAAAATCGCTTACTTCAAAGGCTTAGATTGGAACACGAACTTATATTATATTATGAAGTCCATGAACTAAAAAAAATTTCAAACGATGTTATGGGGGCAATCGCTTTGCTCTTCCATTTTTGCTTGCAGGATATCTTAGGTAAATATCCAGGATGTTTCATTTAAAAAATATGTTTTGGTTAATAACATCCTATTATTAGATGGCCGCCCCCTAATTTTTATCACTTTTCGACAATTGTAGTTTTATTTGAATTTGATTTTGAGGGGTAAAAGGATTATTTCAGCTGTAAAGAACAATAAATAAAAAGTAAAATAATAAATTTAAAAGGTAAATTAATAAATGTAAAGAATCTTCCAAATTGTTGCTATATATATTTATTATTAAGCCCTAAAATAAATAATTTATGCGAGAAGTGTGTATTTCTTCAGAAATTTCCTTCATATTATTATTATATGACTCGTAGGTTAATTCTAATTAATTTTTATTATTGTTGCTGTATATTTTTATTATTTGAAGCTGTTTAGAGGAGGACGAGCTGGAATATGTATAAAATAAGTACAAAATTGCGACAAAAAAACTGAAAAATCGATAATATTTTATGATTTTTTACTATTTAAAGAGGCAAAACCTGTCCCAAATGTACTTCCTTGCTAGAAATATTAACTTTTTACCTCTCTAGCCCCTCAAAAGAAATGTAAAGGCTAAAATAATCCTTTTTGTCTTTCCAAAATATCGAAGAGTGATAAAAGTAGAGCTTCCCAAAAACGGTGGGTGGGAGTTCTATTCGGCTTCAAGAGGCTATTTTACATAAGATCAGCAAGAATGGTGTGAGAGTCGATTTTCATGTAGACCAGTGTTATCAGACAATGAATCCCTATGAACTATTATCATAGAATTATAGGTAATAGGATGATGAAAAGGTTTACGATAATAAAAAATATACCTACAGTGTATTTTATTTCTAAAGCTTAATTCTAAACACTGTGTGTGCAGTTTTTGGTTCTCTAAAATACTGATATGAATAATGAAAATCATGTTACTCATTATATAGTTTTACGTCATTAAACATTTCTAAACTACACAAATACTTGCACCAGTGTAATTTTTCAATGACTAGCGCTAGACAAACTTTCCAAGATAAGGTTTAAATTCTATTGTTTAATAATAAGTTCGTGGGTGTCCGTTTATAAAAAAAGACATCTAACAAAAAATTGGTTTTATTTATTTATCTCAAAATTTTCGCAGAAAAGCCAACAGTGACAGTTTTGAATTAAATACGAATTCGCCTAAAGCTTTTCTGCTGCAATTTGTTTTACTGATGCAAGAACAAAGAATTTAATTTAAAAATTTAACAGAAAGGCTTGCCTTTGTAAACTAATATTATTTTCAAAAATGACACCCGAATTCAGAGCTTTCAGTTTAATATTTTAAAAGTGAGATTTTACTAAGAATTCATTTATTTTGCATTAAACTATTTATTAGCTGAACGATAAAATTGAGCTAAAACTGTATAGGACATCAAGTTGAAAAAATGGAAAATTAAGTAAAATCCTTTTTGAATGTTGTTGACAACTGTAAATACTGTCACACCATAGTGTTCTGGGACATGTTGGTGTTAGTCTACAAATATCCTATAAATACTACGTAGATAAATCGTTCTAACACAAATTGATTGATAGATTGTTCCAATGTTTTACTGATTATGAGTTCAATGAACACTAAATTCACCCACTTATACAAGTTTTTGTTTGTGGCTTTTTAAGACATCTGGTAGGAATTTTTTAGGCAAATTGTTTAAAAATATTAATAAAATATTCATATAACCATAAATGATTGTAGTAAAGATCGTTCATTATGTAAATTGATAAATATTTTGAATTTTATTGCAAATTTATTCATCGTTATATTATTAGTAACACTATAGGCATATAGCTTACTCGAAGGTGTGAACCATAAAAAAAGTGAAATTGCAGTGTACAATTTTTCCAAAACTGTAACATGTAATGCTACTTTAATAACACTTTGTACGTATTAAAAAAGCAGGTTCAATTCAAGATTTTTGTTGAAGAAATCTAAAAAAAGTTAAAAATGATTAACATCTTTTTAAGTAATCACATTAATTTTATGAGGAATTGCTAATAAAGCTTGTTCGTTTAAAGATATTAAACTTGAGTGCTAACTTAATTAAGACGCAGTACTTAGTTGATTAGTCAGAAATCCTGCAATAATCTATAAAAGGATATTAAATTTAAGGTCGGTAATTAAATCAGATAATTTACTTTATTGTATTACGTTTTAGCACTTAAAATCAATTTAGCGTTATCGGTTAAATTGAAATATTAGAATCTTTAACCAACCAATCTGAGTGGTAAATAAAAATATAATATTTTACTTACTCGTAACCTTTTCCTTGCAGTAACGTCTTCATCGTATTAGAGACTTCAGTAACATACACGTGATTGAAAATAGGCGCTAAACATGCTGTAACTTCACCATCACCGGCACCTAAATCCAGTAAAGACTTGCCTCGCCACGAATCGTCTTTTTTCATTAACTTCAAAAATTGAGATAAAGACAATACAAACATCGATCCTCGTTTTAACCATCTGAAACAATTAAAATGTTTAATTAATAATATAGACAAAATTACCATAACAGAACTTGAATCAAAATTAAGATGTTATTAATATCTATACATACATAGTAACTAAAAGTGGAGCTTTTCCAAAAAATTATTTATGGATACAAAGAACATTTTTAAGTTATAGTAGCCCTATAAATACGTAAATTATCAGTATAGCTATCGAATTAAAATTTCAATATCTTCTGAATTTCGATGGTATCTTGAATAGACTACGATTCGCTATAAAAAGATTTCAAAGCTCATAATATATTCAGGCATTTGATTATATTCGTTCATTGAAGACAAAATGTATGTATCGTGAAAACTAATCGGATATGCACGATTTTGATATTTTCCTTAATTTAAAAATCAAATAATTAAAAGTACACTGCTTCCGGATAACTCGTCTGCATATAAAATATAAATTTCCGTTTTAGAAAATTCAAATCGACATAATATCGTAAAACGAATTTTCTATAGTATTGGTACCTGATTCTATCCACTTTTTTTTAAAGATTAGTCGAGTAGAAAGAGAATTTATGAGGACAAGAAGTGGCATAGGTCAAGTATATCTTAAGTAGATGGCGTATAATCCCACACCAATTTTGATAATGTATAAGCTAGTAACAATTCAGATGTATATCTTGGCCTGATCAATCATCATAATTAATACCATTAAGCATAATAAAAAATCCTATTATAAAATATACGAAAATAATTAATTCGTAAAAATAATTTTTCTAAAATTTCCTGTAGGTATGCTAAGTGTCCCGCAATTGTCTGTTGCAAAAAATGAAACATTTTCAGTTTAAAAATATCAAACTCAAAAAAAATTTGTAATTTATTGTTAAATAAGCTATTACAACCATACATTTAGCGTCTCATAAAATGCTTGGCGAGATTAAAAATAACACCAAGAAAAAACAATTCAAAAAATGATGCAAATATTTTAAATAATTTATTAGCCTCCTGCAACAACCTATAATCAAATGAAACAGTACCTGAACCACTTGAAAAATTAAATAGGTAGCCAATACGAAGTAATAAGATAATGTGTACATACATGCTAACTAAAATGTAACTAAATTTATATTTTTAGGATGTACTATGTATGTACTATGTTTTGCAAATGTAAAATGTAAATTTTTGCGTAAACTAATGCAAATAAATAAAACAGTAAATAACTTAAATAAAAATTTAGCTCCAATTTAGTATAAAAGGATTATGTTTGAGTTAAATATTCTTTAGTAAATTTTGACTATCCATTTGCTTCTTTGTATACCACATACAGATTCTAGGACACTTCGCTTTTGGAAGAAAAAAATTTTTAATAATAGAAATAATTCAAATAATGAATAATATGCTAAAAGTGGTAGCGAAATGTCCCGGCAGCGAAATGTCCCGGTAGCGAAATGTCCTGGTAGCGAAGTGTGCGGTCACCCACATACAATGCATCAGTGAGTGGGAAGTATACTCTCCATTCTATGTCTGTTGTACATAGTAGGTGTACGAAACGTTATCATACACATGAGGACTTAGATTTAACGTGGGCTCCAAACCACGGAAAATTGAATACACTCCATTTGAGAAAGTTATACCGGGCAGATTACACTTTGGTGGTTTGCCATTGCCTTCCAAAACGAGACAGTCGGAATAAAGTGTTTCCTTACTTTACTTACGAGTAGGTACTATTAGCCGATGCTCACTGAGTCTATTGTTTAATAACGTCGATTTCAAAACCTTTTGTAATGCACAATGTAGTAATCAACTTCAATAATCGAAAAACCTAGTAAATGTAATTTACCTATATATTTATGTATATTATTTTACAATGTGTAAATTATTTAATAGTTTATGTAGGATAATAATTGATTATTAATGAATTATTTACATAAACAAAAAACCTTAATATTTAAATAATAATACACTTTGTATTAGACTTTTATGTACATTTTGATTACAATCTCGAAATTATAATACACAGATAATTATTATAGTATACATACAATAACAAACAATTAATTAGCACAATTCATGCTTAAAAATACCTCAAACATTTTTCTACATATTTTCCCATTTTATACAGTGACTTAAATATAATTCCTAAATTCACGACCGACGCAAAATAAAAAACTTGTAAATCCTAAGTTTCCAACTCTTCCGCTCTGGAACTTGACTAGCGATCACACCAAACTGCGGTGGTTCATTTCTAAACTTAAAAAGTAGTATAGGTATGGCTGTAAAATTTTAGTATGTTATATTTACCTATATATTAATACATTAGTAGAGTTAGTATAATAATTTATTAGTGTTTCAAATAGATAATATAAGAAAAAATTGCACTAAGTAAACTTTTTTATGAGTTCAGTCCGAAATTCAATTTTACTTTCGCAAGTTTATTAAACGATCTGGTTTTTTCAAGTTATCAGGCTCGGAAATAAGCTTTCATTTGATAGTTTTCTGCTTCAATTCAGTTTTCTTACAATTTGGTTTTAGCATTGAAATGATAATATTTATCAAGTTTATTTAGTTAAGTTATCGAAAGAAATATTAGTTAAGTATTTGGTTACGACGCAATTAATTCGTTTTGTCCTATTATATAAACTTACTTTTTTTAAATAGAATTTTATAATTATTATCGAGCAGTGCAGTTAACAATTTAAGGCCGGATACAAGAAATCGCTGGGCAAATAAAATAAATAAAAAGAAAAGCTCAGGTTTATATTTTCACAATTTAAAAGAAAATAAATTTCAGTTAAAATATTTCGTGATTAAATAACATGAAAGTTTGATTAATAAATAAACAAATAAAAATCTAATTCCAGTCGCAGTATAGACGAAGCTGTGTGGGGTATCAATGTCATAGGTCACAATCGACTTGTGGGGGAATCGGGAATGTTTGAACGTCCCTGCTAGCGTGTTGGTCATCTACAGGTGCTATTTTCTTTACAGATAAAAAGTAGTCTATGTATAGGACGCCTGTCCACATAATAACCTTAGGGGTGCGGGGTAAAGCGCCACCAAGATGCGGAATCTTATTAAATTGCCCGGGCGTCATATCAGGCCGAGCCTGCGTTGCTAGGGAAACGGCCGGGACACTTTGAAAGTCTAATGCATACATCTCACACTTCGGGCGAAGAAGGGCGTCATTTTGTTTTCACCCATTCTTATATTATAGAATTCGCGCGCTGTCTACGTTTTTTACTTCCTTTACATTCCCTATGTCGCGCGCCACTCTTATGACACCAAAATGTGAAATAGGACAACCACATTTAAGGATTTTCTTTTAAACCGAGTAATTTTGTAATTATCGATAATTAACAAAGCAATAAATACTAATTTACTATTGGCAAATCCATAAATATTTTACAAGGTAGTCAGTTAAGGTTTACTTACTGCTAATTGAAATGCACTTTAATGACACGTAATATGTAGAACGTAAACCCATTGTAGCAATAACTATACGTATTGCTAGTAGTGCATACACACAAGACTTAAACAGCCTTAATATACTTCATTACATGGAACATTTACGAATAATATCGACAGTTGTAAAGAAAAAATTGTGTACAGCCTGTATGTGTTTACAGTATTAGTTTATTTGGAAACCTTTCGTTGCTCGGTCGCTTTTATTATTTGAGTAAATTTTAAATATGGTAATTAATCTTTCGTCGAGTAGTTTTCTCACATTATTGTGTGCGAAGGTAAGGTGAACATTTAAAGACACTAGACATATATCTTGAGTTTATAAGCGCTAGACAGCCGTTCTGAAACAATAGACCAGCCATTAGGCAAATGAACGCGTTTGGTCGACAGAGAACCAGAAGAATTCTGATGCACTTTCAAGGATTAAAGCGGTCAAAGTTATTCTGATCGAATAAGATTACCTATATACAGAACAACAAAAGTAAGAGTCTTTTTGCTTCTCTTTTTCCACAAGAGAGCACCTGTGCACCTTGGATGAAATTTTAAATCGGTTACGGTTTTTGTTTGATGTTGCTTCTCGGCGAGAGTTAGCGGGTGATAGTAATCAGCGCTGTATAAGGAGGACCCAAATGGCTGTGTGCGTGTGTTCCACTATTCATATAACAAGTATTCCGCATGAGAATATGTGTAGTTAGTCGACTTTTAAGAGTATATATAACATTCGTAAAACTTGAATACAATGCAACTGGTTAGGCGTTATTAAATTTGTTTGCATGTAACTTTCATGCTATGACCATTTTAAGTACACTTTAATTTAAACTAAACCAATTCTTTTTCATTAAAAATTAATAGCATCTAGCACGATTCGACTTTCATACTTAAACAAACAATTGCCGAGCACTTGCACATTTGCGTCGAGTACAAATTGTTACAAACAATGCTCGGGAACACAACAACTCTTAAAACTCGAAAACATCCAGTGTTTCACAATTAAACAACAACTAACGCTCATTTCTTGCCATGTTCAAGTATAAGTTTGTCTGGCAGAATGGAAAACGATAAAAATCTTACAAGCGGTACCTAACAAGTCGGCCCGAGCTTTCCTTCGATTGAATTCAATTATAACAACTTGAACTTACTTAGGGAGATAACCAAAACCAATAAGCATAATCTAACATAAAATTGAAAGTTGCTTCTTTTAATTTTTTATTTTTTACCGAACCAAAAGTTTTGAAACCAAATTTTATATATACAGCTTCCTGAAATGAAATTAAAAACACTGTCCAGCTAGGTGACAGTATAGAGAGAAAATTTCCCTTATCCCCCAATAAACCCCTCTCTGCTCGCTAAAAAACTCGATCAATACATAAAAATTTCATATTGAAAATGATTGAGGGCGGTGGCTCTACCTTCCCTCGCTCTTTATAACGCGTCCTTAAACCGCCGGGAACATTAACAACACATACGCAGATTTTAATTACAAATACACTCGATTCTTAAATTAATAATGAATTAGTAATTAAAATTCATTTTGTCGTGTTCGTGCACTCCAAGTATTCGCTTAATTAAAAGTATGCAAAAATAAAATACAATTACAAGTTAATAATAGTAATTAAAGAAAGCGCTAAATAAAGCCAATTAATAATCTCATTTAGATTTTATTTTAAGACCCGTACAAAATTAGTATCGCAATATAAATTTCTTAAGTCTTAAAATTTAATTTTAAAAATATAACCGAGTCCAATTTATTTCAATCGAATTATTTTTACTTCATTAATTTTGTTTCAAAGACAAAGCATTAATGAAATTTCGGAACCATTTTCTAATAAAATTATGTATAACATTTTTTTAAAAATTACATATCACAATAATTTCAAAACGAGAGATACTCGATCGTTATTGAACTTTGTAGGCTAATCACTTTGCACCTTCATTGCGTGATGATTTTGATCAACACATTAAAAGAGAATCCATAAAGCTCCTCTTGCGAATTATTTTCTGCAAAGCGAAATAAGAGTAATGAACAAATTATTAAACAAGTACCGTTGGAAAGGATAAGTAGGATCATTAGAAGATACCTTTCATTATCTTTCTAATAATGATTACGAATAAAATTACCAACGTAGCAACTTCAGATTGTGGATAGATGTAAATGAAGATAAACGTAAATGATGGTAATAGCGTGAATGATTTTATTCATCGACGGTCCAGTACTATTACTATGCGTTTTCTTCATTTTTGACGTAATAAATATTCGATTTTAGTGTTTTCTTCAGCTTCTCCCGGCCACTGCCTCATTTTAACTCCGACCTAAGAGAGGGGTGTTATTGTTACAGGGAGTCTCTCTTTACTTCTTTAAGGCACTCGCGATTTATTTACATCTTTACCCTTTTTAACCGTTCAAACTAAAATTAGATGCACGAATTTGAATTTGTCATCTGCTTTCAAATCAAAACACATGTTTGCAAATTTGTACTGTAATCAGTTGCAGTTGAATTTTTAACTAATCTTTGTTTGATTCTTGGTAATTACAGTCGACTCCGCGCTTTCAGACGCCATTATGGTGAATTTGCGTAAAACATTGTTTGTGATCTACACAGTTAATCCCATGTTCTAAAAAGCAAAGAAATTGCGTTTGGTAAACCATAGTGCGGAATTGTTAAAAACTACCGCATTTGGATGTTTTCCAATATTGTGATGTCCATGTGGAAACCAAGTAGGAACATGTGGAAATGATAAGTATTATCGATCACCGGCACCTTGTTGCTTTTTGCCGAAAATTTATATAGATGATTGTAACCTTCATCCTGACTGTCGGCTTGATTGAAGATCTAATCTGTTCAATAATTTATTTCGAGTACCAAATATGAGTGTTTCCTTTTAGTTTTTATGAAAGTACTGTTCTTAACTTCGCTGTTACATACTCTTAATTTTTGCATTTGTAATTCTTTGTTTTTAAAGTATAACAGCACAGTGTCATCAACAAATGAAGTAATATATTTTATACAATGTAATAAATAAGTTCACGTCCAATTTAAGAAACATCAAAAATATTCTATGCAAAAGTTCTTCAATACAAAATGTTTTTATATACAATTAATTCTCGGATGTTTATGAAAAACTGGATAGCCGTGGTCTTCTTGTACATAATATATAAATGCAAATATAAGGTATCTCGCCAGCTTCCGAGTGAGCTTTTTTCACAGCTTTTTATTATTTATTTTATAAATATAACAAGCACAATCTAAAATTTTTTTAGCTTTATCAAGGGTTTGATTTCGCTTCGATCAAATTCGATTTTATAATTTAAATGCAGAACATCACATAAGATGTTATTTTTGAATTACAAAACTACAATTATAGTAATTACAAAGTAGATTAGCTTTTTGATTCTAATATAATTTTTCGTTGTTCTTCAGTTACCATACTTCAAGTTTCACTTTTTTGTTAAAGTAATTTATGGCTGGGATGGCCGGCATTAAAGTACTTTAGTGCTGTCTGCCATATTTTTGCATATAACAAAGTGCCACCAAGAGTAAAAGTATATTCTATATCACATGTACTATTTCATCATTGAAACCAATGTTTTGTAGTCTATATTTTAACTAAATATAATAAAAAAATACATTTTTAATGCAAATTATTATGGATTGGTTTTAGTTGTAGCTGTCTTATTCATGAATTTTTTTTTGGATTTGGTTTTTCAATTTCCACTGTTATCTCTATAACTAATAGTGAGTTTATACAACCACTTAATTTAATTTAATTTAATGTAACTTAAGAATTCTTTTGTTTGGTGAGCTTTGCTTTAAAGCTACCTATAGAAACCTTACGTTACATTAAATTACATTAAATTCTTGCATAAATTCACCACAAAGGTTTACTTCTTGCAACAATAATTTCTCTATAGAAATAAATATGAAATAGGAGATTAGAAAACTGGACCTTAGTGTTTGAAACATTTACAAAATTTTGAATTACGGATTAAGTGTTAAAACTTATTAAGATTTGAAGTAATAACATTTAAGGTTTCCGAATTTCAATGCAATACTTAAAACAACTTAATTTAGTGGGAAAATTACGTATCAAGTATCCGAATCATTGACAAGAAATGAAAAGATTTTGGTTCTTCTAATATCCGGTATAATTTTTTTGATAAAAGAAAAACTTAATGGAGATGGCACTACCAAAATTTCAATTACAAAAACAAGAATCATGTTTGCTAACCTGCCACGCTCAGCTCGATTTATGTTATGACAAAAATAATAATTAGGCGATTTAGATTAAGAGACACTACGTAATATAATAACTATTATAATAAAATACGAATAAAATTATTACTAAACTCTTTTTTCTGAATATTACCTCATTGATTAAAATTAAAATTTATTTATAAAATATAATGTGAAATTTAATAATAATTAGAAGTCGCATATAAGTTATCTACTTAGTAAACTATACCAAAAAAAGTTTTTAGATCGCATTATTAAAATTAACGTAATAGGATGTAACAATTTAATACAAAGAATCAAAATTCTTTTACGAAGTTTCAACTGCGTGTTAGACACCCATTGAACAGGTACCATGTAATGAGTATTATTTAATACAATCCAATTTTAGATTTTATTAATTTTAGGATACAAATTTTATTTTTAAGTTACAGGTTAAATATTTTTTATATTCAGCATTAAAAATTTGTTTAGTTGTTTCTCAACTTTTCTAAGTACCAGTAAGAAAAATTTCTTTCGAAATATTTTACATTAAGCAGTAACAGTACAAAAGTTCAGCACAAAAATTACAAAAGTTTCTGAACGTGAGATTCTTTTTTTATATAATCCTGCTTTATAATTGATTATTTTGTCTCTCTTACTGAAAATGATGTGTGTGTACTACCGAAAGAATTCTAGACCTTGCTAGAAAGCAGAACTAAGCTCATGTGTAACTGTCTTTCCGGAAGGACCTCCAGCAGGACCGAAGCCTAGTTGTTCTATTAATAATGATGTTTAAAACTATAAAAAGGTATTT
Organism: Cantharis rufa; assembly: GCA_947369205.1. Classification (NCBI taxonomy): domain Eukaryota; kingdom Metazoa; phylum Arthropoda; class Insecta; order Coleoptera; family Cantharidae; genus Cantharis; species Cantharis rufa. The sequence continues at coordinate 39,072,309 of OX376303.1, forward strand.
AGTATTAAAATATTCATTTACACAATTTAATTTTATAAACATTATTTTAATTATCTTGCATAAATGTTAACGGAATTGCTTTTAAGTTCAATAAATTTGATAAAACAGTGTAATAAAATATAATACTAATGATAAAAATTAAAATTTTCCATTATACACACCTACGTGTTAGATAAAAAAAACTTACTTAAGAATATTATATTTGCACTTTTATCCATTTTTACAAAAATGAAATTAGGAAGTTTATTTAAATATTTTTATAAAATCAATGTTTTACAGTTGTAATATCGTAATATTATTCCACCTACATAACATAAAAAAATAATAAGTACTTATTTGAATATGTCTGTAAATGCGTAGATATATCACAATACTAACCTCCCGTTTACCATGTTTAAGCAAAAAAGTATACAAGTGGTAGCTTCTGTCATCATTAAAATTGGAGGAGATGTCTAATAAATAAAAACAACCCCGCTATAACCCACCTGTCGAAGAGGGGTCTATTATTGAAAAAAAAAGAAAGATTATTATCAAATTATATTAAGCAATCAAATCTAATTAAAAATATGCTGCATCACACAACATAATATATTCATAAATTCAGAGGCAACTAACATGTGCCTAACGCAAATTCTCAAAGCATTGTTGAATCACTTTCATGTTCTGAATTTTTAACACACTTTTGTCTTCTGATTACTTAAAGCTCCTTTCTTATCGATTTTCTCAATTACATAACATTATGTAAAATAAAAGTACGACTTTAATAATGCCGTTACAAAAAAATATAGGTTTTTTTAAAATAAATTTGCATGACAAAGTTTAACTAGTTCCAAAATAAAACCAATCACCGTTATTTATTAAAATAGTATAGCTCAATAATATTTTTCAGTAATATTAAATCGGATTATTCATGTTTGAAAGTCATATACTTGGCTGAATATTGGCATAAAGAGCACAAAAATTATATTTTTGAAATATATTATGTAAGTAGGTACACGTGGGGTTCAAACACAAATCGAAAAATAAGATATTCCTTGTCGCGAATCGATTAAAATATTAATAATGCTTCTGATTGACATAATTTGTGTTCATTTTATGACAAAGTACTTAATTACCCAACATTAATAATCTATTTTAATTGAATAAATTAAATATTACTTTTTAACAAGTAATTTCATTTACGAGGTACTTAATAACGAAGCGAGAGGTTGGAACCTGTCAAAATATTCTGAGAAAATCGCGGTAGTAAAATCCTTAAAACCGCAACATTTAAATATCCCTTAATAAAATAACGCCAAAACATTGCAAACTAGCCTTATAACTTATGGTAAGCAGTGCTCAACAATTAAAAACAAAAATCGCTCTTAAGATATCGGCACTTTAGCGTTTGCGAGTTCTGGTGTAATAACGTAGATCATAAAATTAATCGTGTATTCCACAATGCAATACTCGAAAACGCATAAAAGTCTACATAAATACTCTCGAATATCCAGGTGGCGGTCCACCTTCACGATGGTGATGTTATTGCATATTGGCATTCATAATTAACGCCGGAATTAACGGCTTGTGTGGGTTGCACTCTTCATCTTCACCACAAACCATTTTGTCGTGAACACCAGACAATAATACCGCATAATAATGGTCAAAGGTCAAAACCTTGGTCTCACCTATTCTTAAAAACTTTAAATTAATATACTGGATAAAGCTCCAAAAAGAAAATCTATAGCTAATTAAGTATAAATGAAAACGTTTCTTGCTAACTGAACAAACAGTATTACACTGCAACATTGTGTAGAGCCTGCAGTCGAGCTGAAGCCCGCGAGGTTTTAGGGTCGTAAACTAAAAAGAGAAAAACGAAAACAATTAAGAAGTCAGGCTAATTACGCTAATAGTAATAACGTATATAATTTTTGTTGTAACTTTTATTATTGCTTTTTTTTTCATTTGGTGTGGCCCAACATTGTTACGACAGTGCTATTACAAAGCATAGTTTAAAAATTTTACGCCGATTCCGCAGGAATACTAATTCAGTATTATTAAATAAATGAGCATTGTATTTTGGCTATGGAATAAAAATTATAATTTATTAAATTTCTGGAGTGGTCAGCAAATTCAAATGTAAATTTTTGCTTTTTCCATTTAATATTAAGAGAGTAAAAAATATTAAGAGAGACATTGTGTGTGGTGGTACGCACAGCACGTAGAGAAGCTGTCTGTACATGTCACATCAAAACACTTCTGACACATGCACAGCCACAATCATTTAAAATTAGGCATCATATTTGGATATAAATGGCATTCCTTCAAAAATATGTATTTAGCAGTAAGAGATTTATTTTTAAGTTTCAGACAATCCTGTGCTTCGATCACTAGAGACTAAATTTCTTAGGTTAAACTCTATAATTATAATCATTTTTTAAATATATCATATTCTACGTCCTCTAACTTAGGATCATTTTTATATTAAATATTCTAAAACTCCTGTGCACCTATTAAATTTAAATGGAGGTACATTAGATTAGCGGAAATCATTTTCATTTTCACAAGTGGAAAAGTATTAGAAAATTTATATTTGTCGGTTGGGTGAATAACTGCATCATACATTGGCATCAGATCTAAAACTTATTCAATGGAAATTTTCGTGTAGCTTTTTGAATCAGTATGTTAGAAACAGATTTGTTTCGATACTGTTAGAATTGAGTTAAGTATAGCGACAAGTAATACTTTAGAAAGACATAGCAACGTAAAAAGAAGGCAAACGGGGTATTATTTAAAAATATAAAAGCTATCATAGTAGTATTATAGAATAGTAAGTTATAATTAGTAATTAAAGGATTCCGAGGATACTATAAAAAACAATTAACAAAAATATAACTAATAAGGTAATAACTGGTAAGCTACAAAAAATTGTAAGAACTCCCAACGTAAAAAATTAAAAAAGCCCTTGAAAAGAGAAGAAAATAATTCCACTAACTATTAGTTTTCAATACATATTTTAATACTTGGAAAGTATTATATAAATTATGTATAAATAAAAAATATAAGCTGGTTCTTCCATTCTATCTTTTTCTTTTAATATTTCTGTTCTATTATCTATGATACTTTCACTTATTTCTTCACTATTCTCTTCATATGTTCTTTATTTTTCCTCTCTTCAATTTCGTATTTACCTTTCTGACGTTCATTTATCTTTCTTTAGTTTTGTTGTTGTTTCTGTTTTTCTTATTTTTTTTGTAAAATTCTCTAGAATTTGTATGCATTATTTGTATGTCTGCCATCATTCCTTCACTTCACTTCTGTTACTCATGGGTTCACTTTTCTTGGTATATTTTGTTAGCTGTAATTACATGATTACTTCAAATTCTTCATCAAACTGCTCAGCTGCTCTCAGTATGCTCCTTCATGATCATCGTAGTCAGAAAAAAAATTTACATTGAACAATGTTCAAAATGCAATATAAAGTTAATAAGTAAAAATCACAGTTCGCCAATACTAAATAATAATAAAAATAACAATTTAATAAATTAATAATAAAAATATGTTATAAAAATAAGTGAATTTACACATTCACTCATAAAATTAGTAAAAATATAGAATTAAGAAGTTGCTCAAATAATTATTTGTTAGAAATGATAAATGGAGCTATGAGATGCTTTTAATTGAATTTACGAAGTAAATCTAATATTTCAAATCATTTTTCTCTTATTATTGGTTATCCAAGTTCCAGCTGGATTGATTCCAGACATGGGCGCCCACGGAGGGGGCAAGACGGGGATTATTATAAGACAATAATAATATTAAAAAATAATATGAATTAATAATTTTTGAAAATTGATTTTGAATTAAATTTTATTTAGCATTTTGAGATTTTTGTTTATTTAGCCCCCCCCCCCTTGAAATTTCATCTATAAGTTACCAGAATTCCGGACCGTATTTTTTAAATAACAAGTTTTTCAGTATTTTGCTACGTTACACCGAATAGGTCAATGATATGGTTTTACGCCAAGACAAAGTTTTTTAGCACAATTTTTACTGCAGTTGCTGCAAATTCAATTTGATGCGAGGACCACATGATCAGTTTGTAACGCGATCTAGTTTGAATTGAAAATATATTAACCAATTACGTACATATTACGTCGGCAAACTGCTTCTAATCTTGCTAATGGTCAATAACCAAACACAAAATTTTTTAAAATACCGTTTAAAATTAACACTCTTGATTTAAGCATGGAAGAATGAACTATAACTAAATCTAGTACTAAACAAAGTATTCGTCGTTAGAAGAATAAAGGTACAATCATATTCAGTTGTTGATAAAAATCAAATTCACGATACATACGTCATATCAAACAACTACCTTGTATAGTATCTGAAAACGAGTTGCGTACAACGTATTTAAAAAATGTTAAATAATAACCCCGCTCTATAACATTAATCTGCACGTGCATCTACATATTACGCCGTGTCTCCAGCTTAATTAATGTCCACGCCTGTGATTTATGCTATTCTTTCTTAGGCAATACGAAAGAACACCGCAACATACAGCTCCTCGCGCTAAAATAATTTACCCTTCTAAGTGAGGCATCCATTGGTCACAATAAGGTCTCTTCGTTCGTATATACTGATTATTATAATATTTAATCCAAATATTATTATTATTATCATCATTTAAATTATACATTAGCAGTCACCAATTAAAGCAATTATTTGGAAGACAATGCAAACCATAATGCGAACAATGTCAAGTAAAAAATGTCCAACCATTATCATATAAACTGTGCCTTTGTTCTGAGTGGGTGTTCAACCTAAGGGAAAGCGGTACGCCTTCCTCCGCGTGAAGGAATCTACAATTACGCCAAGAATGCATCAAAAAATGACCACGAGATCTGTTGATTACTCTAATCAAACTAATCGAAGATTTACTGTAAAAGCGTACAACTTCATGGCGCATGTGTATCATTTATTATTTCAATTTAAATTTTCACTCAAGGCGCTCCTGCGTTATGTTTTACATATTTCTTTGTGAAACAGATAAAAGTATTGATTGTAAAATTTAGAGTAGGTTTACAATCACAAGAATAAAGTAAATAAGCATTATAGGAAAAATGGCGGTAGGTAATACTATGTATATATTATTAAAGTATATAATATAATTTTTTATGAACAAAATTTTTGAAATAACAACATTATAAGTAAATAAGAAATTATTTTTAAGGTTTTATTGCTATTCGAAAAACAAAAAGGCAAACTTTCGAAATATCGAGATTTGGAAAAAATTAAGTTATATAATGGGTATTTTAAAAATCCATTGATAAAACTGCACCGTTACCTTAATCTGTACAGCAAACTGTTGTAGAAGTGTGGATTACTTCAGGGCAATAAGTTTGAAAGTTTCACAAAGAAATTTTAAAATACTTAACTGCAGGAAAAATGTGAAATCATAAATTCAAAATGTGCATTAGCGTTCTAAAGAAAATTTTAAAGTCGCATAACAATTACTACGTGCACTTAGGACGTATTTAACTAATTTTATTACTGAGAACAAAATTCTTGCACGTTCGATTGTTCTCATAATAACTTTATTTTCATGTAGTTTTCCAAGTCTGCTATTGAAATTTGAATAAAAATCATAAGAAAATGTAATGTACGCCACTGTGTGTATATCATAAAGAATTATAATGCAAATATTAAAACTATAAAATCAAGTTTTAAAGCATATAACTGACAATAAATTTGTTTTCAAGTTAAGCTATTTCACAAATTAATATTCACTGAAGGTTCTCTTAAGAGTGAAAGAAAGACTTTTTCTTTTGCTGTATTGTATTGTTTATAATCAGCATCTTAAAGGTAGGTTCTTATTATGTTATTTCAGTGGTCCTAAAGTAATTCGTTCATTCTAAAACTGGTTTTGTAAGTTTTTCACATAGATGTTTATATAGAAGGCTAGATAACTAACTACAGCGCAAAAGTGAAGCCTGCATTTTGGGGTCTACCATATGTAGGTTTGGCAAAAATTGTAAACACGATAGTGTTTGTTGTTGCAATCGCGTGTTATTTTTATTTAAAAATGAAAATTAAATGAATTACAATGATTTAATATTAAATTCCTGCTTGAATATCCTAGTGTTATGTATTTATTATCGTTTTGCAATAGTTTTGCCTAACTTGCAAATGGCCGTTTGATTGTTCTTGAGGCTTCACTTCTATTACATTACAGGTATTGGGAGTCAGGTATCTAGCCTTCTATATAAACATCTATGGTTTTTCAGAAAAATAGCCTGCGGAGTTTTGAGTTGAGTAAATAGCAAGGTGGTACTCTGGTATTACTACCGCCAAGAGGTAGTAATTTTGGAACTTGCGACGGTGTCATATTAATTAAACAGGCTAAAAAATAACCATATTATAATGGTTATGATTAGGGATAATATACAATAAATAATGGTGATTTTATTTTCTCCTCTTGAATTTTCATAAAACTACCACAAAGTTTACAGTAAATATTAAACATAATTTATTCAACAACATTCAAACAAAATAAAAAATTAACTTAACGACATAAAAAATAATTTTAATTACGAAACATAATAGAAGCATCAAAATTTATTAACGAGCACATTAAAATATTTTTATTTACCGTAGTCTGGTCTGATGAACCACCTATGGTTTTTTAGCATTAAATTATCAGATTTATGTCAACGGTAAGTTACAGCAGGAGTGTAAATTACCTTATCGGAACGAGATTTTGCGAATACAATACAGCCCAAGAATGCACGTGTTTATTGTCAAATCATTGTTCATTTATTTTAGCAAACTATAAAAATATCCTAATTTACGATAGACCTATGTAACATGCACAATATAATTACGTGTAATAAATTTGTTGAAGATAATAATAATTACTTAATAATACAATCAGAAAAAGCATAAAATAAGTAGGTTAATTTACTGCCCGGAAAAGTTTTGTGAGAAAACTCGCGGCCACCCCTTAATTATTCGGGGTTGCTAGATTGGCTCTGCGCTTAATAGAACTGCGCGTACTGGACCAACCAACAACCCTTCTACAGCCTCCGCCCTAATTAACAGTCTCATTAGCGCGTATCTTTCGTTATTGGACACCCCCGCGCACACTAATCGACGCCAATGTTTTCAAATAGTTAATTTTTTTGGACAACAATTGCCAACTTCAGGAGCGAAATTGTATTTAACAATCGATAATAACAACATGATCCTATGTGGAGGCAGTTAGGTATCCTTAATAGTGGTGCGAAATATTTATACGAAAATCCCTAATATTCTTTTACAAACATTTGTATGTAAATCAGTAATTCCAAATTATTTAATTAATAAAAATTAAATATCAATTTCTAAACGTCAATAAATCAAAAACGTTGGTCATACTTGGTCCATTCTTTTGTGGTCCTTATATGACCGGTCTTACAGACAGCTGTCACTCAACGACATATCATTCGCTACTATAAGACATGAACACCACCGCCAGACAAACGCATACATTTAGCCCCTCGCGAAGTTCCACATCTGCATTTACTTGTTTCTTTTTATCATTCAAAGAATTTTTCTCTTTCACGAACGGTTTATCTACTTGAATTGATTGAACGACGTTTGCCTTTGTATTCAATAAGCTTTAAATATTTTAATTATGTAAAGCAACTAAGAAAAGAATGCAAATATTTATATCTTACTAAATATTTTCGAAAAAAACTAGAAGTGGAATTTCTTGAAATTTACTATTTACAACCGAAGAAGATAGATTCGTGTGTTTTTATTCATATTCCCAACAGTTTAATACTGGATTTCACAATAACTGGATACATTATCTGCATAAATAAATTAGTAAATACAAGCACACTCCCACACTATACAGCGGCTGGTTAACTAGTTGCGTTGTTATTTCATTTTGTGAGCTACATTGAATTAATTCAAATTGGCAATTTGTGAAATACCTAGCTTCAAAAATTTAAAAAATCTATGAATTGTAAATACATAATTATATAAAAGAATTATTATACAAATTTATTTAAATTTATAAAAACAGTACATCGAAAATATTACTTTATTATTTAACCGGCCGCAATGACCTCCTAATAACTGAATACAGTGGAACTCGATTAATGTGCAACTTGTTACAGGGAGATAAATATAGAGACAGAGGTTTTTTTTTATCGGTGCGGCGATTTGAAATATTTTTTGGTTGGCAAAAAGTTATCGAGTGAAGGAGCGAGTGAGTGAGTTTTGTACGTAATTCTAATGTATATGGTAGAACTAGAAGAACATAATATTATAGTTTTTAACAAGCAGTTGAGAGATCCGTCTGTAAAGCTTTTCTCTGTTTTTGTATAATAAGACAAAAACATAAGAAAATAATAACGTAAATTACCCATAATTTTAAAATAAAAATAAATAACAAAATTACATTAAAAGCCGATTTAACAATAGTAGAATAAACTTAGTATAACGTTATTCCCGGTATAGCAATTTTAATTGGTAATAATGGTAATACTAGGTCTAACGTTATGCCAGGTCTATCCGAGTATTGTAAAGCCGTTCCTTTTAGAATAAAAAATACAGTAACTATCATTTTATTTACAAATTATGAGTTGAAAATTTTATTTCTTTATGTATCGGCAAATATATTAATTATTTGCTAATATCTAAATTTTAGGCTCATTTTCAATGTTGAGCATTGCTAAATTGAGCAGTCTTCTATGAGGTTTCTTAAGCCCACTTCTACTTCCTAAGTAACTTATAATTAACTTTAATTTTGAAAAACCAGCAGTGTGGTGTAAAGCTTAAATCGACGGGCTACAAAGCGGGAAACCGCGGTTCAATGCTTGGTCGCGCCGACTACACTGCTGTGATCTAAAGTCCAAATTCAATATATGGGCTATGCATCTTTTGAGATTAGCACCCTACTAGAAAATTATTCTGTCTGTGCTGACAGAACCATGAATGCCAAGTGTAAAATTGGTACATTTATGGTATTAAAACAGATCAACAGATCTCAAAAAAGTTAAAAAAGAAGAAGAATTTTGAAAATGATCTTTCTACCAAAGCTGAAGTTACAAGCCACCAAATAAAATATTGTACTTTGATGCTGCTAAAATGGGAAACCATTGCACATTCATTTTTTGTATGATGCACTACTATGTCGGCAATTTAACATAAGGATAAATGATGCTCACTTTGTTTACCCCAATAAAAGAAAATTGCCAATATATGTATTGAAGTGATATTTTCTTTAAATTTAAAAATTTGAAATTACTTATAACATTTACTTATAAATTAATATAATATCACACAAAATAAATTTCAATATAAATGGAAAAGCCAATTCAAAAGATAACTCGATCATACCTTGACAATATCCTACTTTTATCTCCGACACCTTTAACTCCAAATTTTAATTTACCATTCAAAATCAATTTAATTACTATCTAAAAAATATAAACTTTATAACGGTATATACTCAATCTCCAATCATCCAAATAAATCTCGAAATATTCAATTTCACCAAAATCAAAATTCAATTCTTTCCAAATTTTGAGATTATCCAAAATCAAATAAATCAAAATTGCTCCCTCAAAATTAAATTCAATTTATTCACAAAACAATTAAACTCAAATCAAATTTTAGCAGACACAACTACGGCTCAACCGCGTATGGCGGCCATTGTCAGCAAAAGCATCATTTTCCTCACCACGTTATTGCCACCTTAACTTTTTTTGGTGGGAAAGTTAACAAATTCAAAAATCAAAATTTAGTAAAAGTAAAATATTTACAAAATTATAAAATTTCACAAGATTGAAAATCAAAACAACCATTCACAAACGAAACAAAATTTTGAAATATGACAATATATTATTAACATAATATTTCTTTGTGAATATTAAAAATTAAATATTTAAATATTAGATACATATTATACGTTTAGTGCTGTTAAATTGTTTTGAAAAGATTGGGGAAGGTCATATAGCAGAACTGGGGACTCTTTTAGTAGGGAGCTTGCGTGCGTGCCGGGTAATGTTCGTTATACAGAAGTTTTATATTACGGAACTGGAAATATGTAGAGTAAGAATTATTGTAAATGTAGGATCATTCCATCACAAGTGGTCTAATCTTGTCGCTGGACCATTATAAACAAAATTGGTTTATTTTGTGAAATCAGTCTAACCCTTTAATGCATACCGTTGCAGTAATACAACATAGCGTTTTTGACGTTGTAGTTCTGTTAAGGTAATCATTAAAAGGCTTACATCCATAGTAGTACATTCCTATAACATTACCCTATTACCCTTTTCAATGATAAATTGATATTGCTGTTTCGGACAAATGCAAGTCTTCCTTAATTATTTGATTAACAAAAACAGACGCAACATAACATTTTCTGGTGTTTTTAATTTATTTTCATGTGGGTTAAATTTCCAGGTTGTGGTGGATATTCTCAAACATTTTGTAAAAAATGTGGTTTACTTATGTTTTAATAAGAAAAACAACTGCTTCAAAAAATTTACGGCAACTGAAATAATTCAACTTCTACTTGTCCTACCAAAAATAAAATAAAATTGTTTAAAAAGACACGAACTACAATATCTATCGTACACATTACATATTTTGACTTAAAATTAATCCTGAGCGGTTTCATTGCAGCCTCAATTCTTATCTGGTATTTACAAAAAAATGCCATCTTTGAAGGCAAGTTTTTGCACGAAGGAAAAAAATCTCCAAGTCAGAGGTTTTTTTACAAAGAGATGCTAAGTAGTTGAATTCACACACCAAATATTAACACCGAGATTCATTCCCATTTTTTTATAAAAATTCTCCAAGTTTGGTAATTTAACAAAATTTCACTTTTCAACGCTTATATATCGTTGGTGGGTGGTTTCATGATATTTTTGATGTTTGCCGAAATGCCCGCATCAACATGAAAAACGTGTTTTGGGGCACAATAGGTCAGCCGTGTTTGGGGCACCATAGGTCACTATTTTTGACATCACAAAGTTACTTTAAGACTGCTCTTCTCACTGAATCCGAGAATCGTCGCTAAAAGATACACTTTTTTTACATTTTCATGATTTTTTTATTATTTTTTAATTTACTTTTAATATAATAATTTAATTTAATATATATTGTTCTACCATATGGGCGTCAACAAAACCCCTACTTCTTAATGTTAACCATTTGTATTATCATCTACAATATTCATTCTATTCAATTAAAGGCAGATGAGCCAATTTTCTAAAGGTTTTTATGGTTTTATTTTACCTTCAAAATGGTGACCTATCGTACCCCCAAATTTTTGAAAAGTAAAAATAAGGTACCATCGGTTTTAGCTTCGAACTTATCTGTGCTAGACAAAAACTTAGCACGGAAGACATGTTTCCAGATAAACTATCTATCCCACAGACGCTTATTTGTCGAAATCGCTTAAAAACTACGGCCGCACGAGGTTTTAAAAAAAAATCGACCAGGGTGACCCCGTTCTACTCTATTTAGGAAAAGTAATCAAAGTTTTGAAGACGGTCACGGTCTGGCGCTTATGTGCGTCGATTGGTAAAGCCGAAATCCCTGGTTCGATCCCAGGCGAAGTAAAATTTGTATTTTACATCGGCAAACCACCAAGGTATCTGCTAAGAGAACCCTTAAAAAAAAAAAAAAGTGGTGACTATGCTCTTATGTAGAGCAAAGACCTGGAGAGAGAATCAAAGTTTACATTCACAATTATTATTTTTTTTTAATATGGAAGAAATAATTTTTACACGTCTCTTAACTATGATGGGCCCCACCCGTCCGCTCGTGTAACTCTTTGATCACCCGTCGACCGGAAGGTTAAGGGAATATAATATAACAAATACTATTCAGTAGAACTTGGATACGGCGAACCCGAAGAGACCCAAAATCTAAGTATTATCGCTGACGTAATTTTGTCTACTTTTAGACGTGATTTTCGCACTCACAAGTGAAATAATTTATAGGAAATTTTTCAGATGAACCTCTAGATTTTGGACGAACTTGGAAGTATTCTTCATATCGCATATGAATGTTGAATAATATATGATTATTCGTGATTATACCTATGTACTTAGGTACATATTATAGTTCCTAAGTAGTAGTTTTCCATAATATAGAATTCTTAAATCGATCCTTGACAAATAAAAATTGAAAGAAAATATACAGTAATGTTTTCATACAACCTCAACTTGTGCAAAAATTTAAAACTGTAACAAATCGACTAAATTTCTCGTTACGTAGAACCTTTTGAGACATTTTTCCACTAAGGAAATTAAAGTGTCGTCAATCCAACCGAGTAAACTCGAGAAATTCTTTCAATTAATAAAATGAATAATATTCTTCTTTGTACAAATTATTAACAAGTGTCCATAAATTGAATATTTGTAATATAATACCGGCGATGTAAGCGATAAGTTGACTTATGACGATATTTTACAAAATACATAGTAGATTTAATCGTGCAACTAATCAATTATAGATTTTAATTTGCTTAAGTATACCTAAATTGTACAAGTCATTTAAACAATAAAAATTCGTGTTACTCATATTTTTGATCGAATACGACAATCCTTTAGTCCGATTGCTTTTAATCAAGTCACGGATTACAATACATATTTAAGTTCGAACAACGTATTAATCAAGTGCCTTCCAAACCGTCCGAATTTTCTATGATTCTATGAATAAAAATGTCGGACGGTTGCTCACAAGTTTCTTTAAAATTCCGACCAACTTTTTTTAAATATTTTGTTTAAATACAATTTGGCACGACTTAAGTCTGGTTTATACGACAAAGAAATATGATACAATAAAAAAGAGATAATTACTAAGAAGTATTTTGAATCGGCACATTAATTGACCGCGTCTCGGTAGAGTAATTAACTCGAAATGTGTTGATCATTAATTAGTACGACCAGGTAAGAACTCAAGTGCCACCGCACCCTCGTCTTTGTTAAAATGTGCTTTGTAATACCACGCTCGTTTCAAACAATTATACCAAAATTTTGCATCTCATGTACTGGTTCAGATTAACGCAAGTGGAAGTAATTCATAAACAAAAAAATTGATTAGTTTAATGTTCGATAACAATAAAATCTGTTTCGACTTTCATTTCAATATAATACCGGCCAAGATTTACTTTATATACTATTTTAATGAAAAACCGTGATGATGTCATGGTAAATTTAACCAGTGTAAAAAAAATATATTTATACATGATTAAAAAAAGAAAACGTTTTAAAAAAGTAGTGTGTTCTTTCATGTAAGAATTTACATCCTCGAATATTTCAGGTTTTAAAAACAAATGTAATAAAAAAGAAAACGACATACCATAACTACAACAATGCATTATAAGTTCGGCTAGTAAACCGGAGATGGTTCAACTTTAATGTTTTCGATGTGCGAATGCAAATGGATTATACAAAAATAATAAATTTATTATTAAAAATTTCTTCGATATTGTATCGAAGTATTGTGCAATATATCACGACTATCTTACTGATCTAGACGTATACCATACCTACTATGTTGTATTTCCTTCGAATGTAAATTAGGTGGTATGTGCTACACGTCTGTCAGTTAGATGGGATCCGCGACCTAACTCAATCTTATATGCATTAACGTTATTTTTATATTACATTTTTGTAATTCTTTCAATACCTATCCGATTTTGCGTAAGTAGAAAAAACTTACAAGAAAACTTATTTCACACGTAGAGAAAATCATAGCAGCATTGCTTGTATTGTAGACGAGAATTTTCTTGTCTTCTGTGTTTCCAACTCGATAGTATTTTTGGCCACCTTCTGTTAAGCGCTTGTTTCGAAACGCATAAATTGACAAATTTATTTTGAAATAATCTAAAATACACGAAACGTAGAAATTCTTCAAATTCAAGTTCGGAGAAGAATAATACGGCCAAAAAGTATGAAGAAAGAAAGCGTTGTAAAGTTTTCTCTGTGCAGGGATGCACTCGGGCGTACTTTCTGTGCTACGGTGCAGAGTCTTGTTGGAAAACGAACCGTTCGATTTTGCAAACTTAAAATGTTTGCGTGCCTACGGTCTTAGACAACTATCCAACACTAATTGTTGACAGGTGGCAGCGTTAATTTTCACCCCCTTAGGCACAGACACGATGGAGTACGACCATTTGCAGTTATCTCGGCCCACACCATCACAGAAGCGGGTTTTCGCTTCCGATAAATTCGCAAATATTTGAAATTGATAAAAGAGCGATCACTCAACCAGTCACGATTACATACTTTGTTAGTTCATAAATCGCTTCACCGTTCGGAACAATTGCAAGTTCGGGACGAGCGGCCATCGGGTTACATTTTTCAAAATTCAACATTTTGAGAATTACTATTGTAGTTTATATTGCCACCGACTTAGTATTTTATTGCATTCGTTAATTGCAAATATTTTCTGTTTTATTAATCAATATATTCTAAGGAACATTATCGTTGATGTCAAAACAAACATTCTAAAACTCAAAAATAATGGTAATTAAATATGTAAATTACCTGCTTTCGATAATAACTTCCTTTCAGAAATTTGTAAGATCTACAATCGTAACGGCTTAAGAAGAGTATCAAGTTCGACAAGTAATCAAAAATAATTCCCAGAATAATTTACATTCCAATCAGCGGTGATAATTAAACTTTTGCTTAATTACCAGCCGTAAATAATAATTTAAGTGTCGTTTTAACACACCTCTAAATGTCACGCCTTGAATTTTTAACTCGAGGACTCTAAAACACTAAAGTATAATAAACAAAATTAAAGAAAAAAGAACTAAACCATAAACGTCAATCTATAACTTGTTTTTCGCTGGAATTTCAGACGTACGTTCGGATTTTTAATGAAATATATTCAACTAGTGCATGAAATGAACACATTTAAAAAGAATGCGTACTTGATTCGTATTTGTTGCAATAATAATTTAAATTTAAGGACGTAATATTACCATTGTTGTATTATGGAGTACCGAAGAAGTTCGACAGAGAGAATGTGAAGTGGTTTATCCATCAGAGGTCTAATACGTATAACTCAATTAAAAATCACATTCTAATCATCCATTAGTAAATGTGGGTGTTATATAAATCATTTTGCACACCTTCATCTTTAATAGCTTATTCTTAGGTTATCTTTGTGCTAACTAGACAACTAAAGTGGAGTTTGTTACCAACGCTGGAAGTATGTTCAAGTATTGATATTATTATTTTATTATTGTGTGGCATCCTTCCTAAGTAACTGCATTATAGAATATTAACTATGTATAATAATAGATAAACACACAAATAAGAGTTTTATTTAATTTTTTTACTTTTACGGTCAAATCATGCCGCTGTTTACTTGAAAACAATTTGAAACAAAATTCAGAAATTTCCGCACTGGTGACCAACCATCAATCACACCAAGCAACTTTTTAAGTTTTCCTTATATATCTTACGGATAAAATAATATTATTTTTAAAACGTTATTTGGCATACTGCTTCACATTTAACTAACTATTAACTGATTCTAAATAAAATAGTATCAATCTGAATTACAGCCGTGCGCTGTGGTTAGTTGAGTTAATAGTTGAGTCAAGTGCGAAGGTTGATCGCCTAGGTCAACTATCCTAGAGTGAACGGCTATAATAAAGCATTTTATATCTCGGGTATGTAGTATACTATTAATTATTCAAATAAAACATAAACTTACTATTGCAGGACAGGTAATGTATTTGTATAGCCAACATTGATTGAGTTAATAAGCCCATTAGGTTCTGTGCCAATAAGATTTTCGGTAATAAATGTAGTCCAGCACAGATAAAAGGAAATTGGCAAAAAAACTCAAACTGTTTATAAAATTAATATATTTAAGATGATACTTGCAATTGCGTCGGCTTAATTCGATTATTGCTTATCGAGGATTATAAAAGAAGTTAATGTATTATTATTCTACTTGGCAACACTTTTACAATTAAAGATAATACTTAGAGGCTAAACATCCCTATACAATCAAGAATGCCGGTAGAGGGTAGATACTCGAAAGTAAATTTTAAATTACAAACGTAAAGAATATATAATTTAAAAAATGCATTCGACTTACACGAAGACTACAGCAGTTTAGTACAATATTACATAATAATTAAGAGCTAGTTAATTACGTATACGGTATTAAGGAAGACTAATAAGTTATAAACACAGTGTCTACCGTTCATTAGCAGTACGGGGTAGCATCAGTAGTAAGAGGCAGTATTAGGCAGTAAGTGCGGCAGTGCTAGGTAGTATTTAGCAGTATTAGGCAGTAAGTGGCAATATTATAGAATAAATGGTAGTATCAGGCAGTAAAAGAAGTATCGACAGAAAGCATTTAAACGGTTACTGCCAAATGGCGGTACAATGTACATATTCAAATGCAGTCATTCTTCCCCCGATAAATTATGAATTCAGATAATGAATTACATAATTTTCAAAACTAACAAGTTAAAAATTCTTTTGCCCAATATGGCAATTAAGAACGTCTTACCATTACCCTGAGCACGGCATAATTTGTTTGGCTAAAATTTGGTCGCAACCCAGTGGAAATCATTTTAAGAATATTTTCCATATCTAATATTTTTTTAAAAGTTACAGCATCTATGAACAGCTTTCAAATAATACTATTACATAATATCCTATGTACAGACTACAGACAAGAGACAACGTAGAGACAAAGACATTGAGACATTAGCTTAGTAAGTTAGCCGAACAACTGCTAACTTTGAGGTAAACGGTTCGATTCAGGGAAGAGTCTAAAACTTTTATATAATCGTCTATGGGCTTCGGAGGGCACGTATAGGCAGCGATCTTCTTGGATTCATGATTGCCTTCATCAAGTATTAAAAACAGAGTTACAGAGGCAATCTCTATAATATAGCCACGCTGATGGTCCATGAGGAAACCGAGAGATTAATGATGATGACATAGTTTCATCATTCATCCTAATCTTACAAATTAATGTAATGAATAGCAAAACTGCTCAAAATAAAAAGAACAATACCAAAAGGTGAGTCACCAAATTTAGAAAACAGAAACTAGCTTTTCCATGAAATAGTTTACATATATACAAAAATGTAGGAATAACGTTTGAGCGAAGTATCAGAATTACAAAAAATTCCTTAAAATTCCTCTCGTTGGTACGAAATATTGCTTTAATAAAATTATCATTTGTTGAGAATCAATAAAGTTCTTCATTAATACTCTAATAATGTTCATTAAATTTATTATTGATTCATTTTGTATCATTATATTAGACCAGCAGTGTGGTGGCGTAGAGCCTGCCTCGGCCGACTGGGAAGCGGGTGACCGCGGTACAAATCTTGGTCGAGTTGAATACGCTGCTGTGATCAAAAGCCCAAGATATATCTGTGGGTTGTGGGGAAAGCAACGGGAAACCACCCCATTAATTAAATTCCCTAGTGCGTCAACTTGGTTTCAGCCAAGTTTGATCGCAAATTCCCATTGAAGGTATGGCACATTTAAGCAGATCATTATATTAATGAAAGTGAGTTTTTAGATAAAATGAAATTTATCGTTGAATGAGAATTAATGAAAAAGTCAAAAGTATACGACAATGGGTTTCGGTTAAATTGTCTGCTTTTTTTATATTTTGTAGTTCATATCACCCTGAACAAATGTTGTCATGGGCACAAACATTTTTTATGCCCGTTTTCATTTGGAAGCTTGTTGAATGTTTATATCAATTATATGTGATTTTCCTGCTTTTGACTTGAATTTTGAAACGAACGCGCGTTAATGTACTGTGCGGCTGCGTTCATTGGGTGTCTAAGATTGGAAAATGGAAGATATGGAAAATAATAAAAATTTCCTTGGTTTTAAAAGAGGTAAACCATTTTTCATAATATATATAGTTCATTTTCTAAAATGGCACGTGATATTTTTGATAGCAGATTTGGATTGTATGTAAAAAATTATGCAAGTTCTGCCCTTTTCTCCCGAAATTTTCTCTGTTGACCTTGAAACAATGTCGAATGTGTGAGCATTTCAGCACCCGTCCACCTTTTTATAAAACGAATGGAATTTGTATTATTTTCCATATCTTCGATTTTCAAATCACAGACACCTAGTGAACGCCGCACACTACATTAACGCGGGTTCAATTCGAAATTCGAGTCGAAAGCAGAAAAAATCCGGAGCCGGACAGTTGAACGCGGCCGTTTGAACGCAGCCAGTTGAACGCGGCCGTTTGAACGCAGGGACGTTTGAACGCAGAGACGTTTGAACTATGGAGGGTAGAGGTAAGGAGGACAATCTCATATGGCTGTTTTATTCTAAAAGTGGCCACTGAAAAGCACTAAATAAGGTTTCAGAAAACGGCCAGAATGGCGCTGGCGTACCGAGAGGGTATGGTTTGAACTATGGAAGGTAGATGACTCTATATTGCATTAGCTGAGAATTAAACTTGAATAATAAATATAAACTCCTCGCTTGACATAAAAAGTTCCATTTATCAAGATTGTGTAAAAAGCAATAATTTAAAATACTACAAAATTGTTTATAAAAGTTTAATAAAATATAAATTGAACATTTTTATTAATCTTTCAAACCCTGACCTGGAAAAAATACAATGACAGCGATATGTTCCATAGTTCAAAAACCATACCCTCTTGGTACACCAGCGCCATTCTTGACACTTTCTGAAACGTTAATTACTACTATTTGAAGGACACTTTTTGTACACAGAGATTGTCCTCCTTACCTCTACCCTCCATAGTTTGAACGCAAGGGCGTTTGGACGCAGGGACGTTTGGACGCAGGGACGTTTGAACGCGAGAAATAAGATGCAATTGCACCACCCCTATTTTACACTATTAATATTGGTGAATATTCTTTTTATAATAATAAATTTTAAAAAACAATAATAAATTAAACTTTTTTTTTACATTACATTTAAATCGTTCCTGATCCACACAAAAATGTAAATCTGTGCGAAAACATGGGTATGTTATGTAGGTTAATGTTAGTTTATGTCATTTTTTAGTTAAATCGTTTGTAAAACCAGAGATCTACACGAAAAGGTAGATCTGTGCAAAGACATGGGTATGTTATGTAGGTTAGTGTTAGTTTATGTCATTTTTTAGTTAAATCGTTCGTAAAATCAGAGATCCACACGAAAAGGTAGATCTGTGCGAAGACATGGGTCTGTTATGTAGGTTAGTGTTTGTTTATGTCATTTTTTAGTTAAATCGTTCGTAAAACCAGAGATCCACACAAAAAGGTAGATCTGCGCGAAGTGTGCGGTTAGTGTTAGTTTATGTAAATTTTTAGTTACCTTTATTATTTATTTTTAATTTATAATTCTATTATCTACAATTGCATTATTTCATTATTTAAGTTCTATCATTATGATTAATTTTGAGAAATCTAATTTCTCGCGTTCAAACGTCCATGCGTTCAAACGGCCGCGTTCAACTGTCCTAGACCGGAAAAAATCACATGGTATAATTATCTAACAAGCTGCCAAATGAAAGCGGTAAAATCATAAAATGATTTTACAACCGCGTATAGCCTAATTATGCAAAAATTGAAAATATATCAGTTTTAATAAAATAAATAACATAGAAAATTAATTTTTTTTTAAATTCCTGTTTCCCTTTATAACGGATAAGAATGACAAAGGTTCCAATTTAAAAGATTTTTTTTCCGTGTCTAAAGATACCCAACGCTTGATATTTTTCTTTTTAATTATTGTTAAAAACTCAATAGCAAATCGAAAAAAAGCGCTTTTAAAAATTATTTAATAGCCTTGTGTGAATTATTTGTGAAATGCAAACAAGGCTACTATAAATTTTAGAAGTGCTATATTTTCATTTTGTTTTGAACAATATAATTAAAGAACAAAATATAAAGTGTTTGGTATCTCTAGATTCAAAATTTTTTTTATTTAAGTTGATACCTTTCTTATTCTTATCCATTATAATTGGAATATCCCTATGTTTGAATGAACGATCGGTCACCCGGTATATATTATTTGAAAAAACTGAGACTAGTGAAACTCGTCCATTATTGTGAGGGGAATAAAACAGTCGATAAACGCATTGAAAATATACTATATTAATTTCATTTCTCTTAAAGTTTTGAAGTACGAGTAGTATAAAGAAAGTAAACCTATAATCTACAATACAAAAATCTTTTTTTTAAATATTCGTAATGCAAGATTGAAAAGGAATTAAACATTTTTCCAATGCGTTTACTAAGTCTAGGCACCCACGCATATTATAAATATATGTACATATGTATGTAATAGGTACTTATACGAAAAAAGACAAAGCTGTAAATTACGAGAAGAAAAAAGATAAAAAAGATAAAAAGAACTAAAAAATTGGAGAAAAATTTTTCAAAAATATAAAGGAGAAAGAATTAGAATTATAAAAGAATAATTTTCTGAAGATTATACGCTATCTTATTAATTCATTAAAAATAACAATAACTTTTAATGAATTTGTAGACGCCAGCGTCGGACGTCTATGGTTTAATCCGTTTACACCTGGTGGGAAGTGAATCTTCTTCTAGCCACTAGGAACGGGGTTTTTTATTTGAAGGACCAGTTTATTCTTCTTTTAATAATAAACACTTATTTTTGAGACTAACTATTTATTTAACTCTTGAATTACAATTTTCTAGTTCGTGAAATGCATGTTCACGTTTCAAAGTTTTGGTTAGTACTGACTTAAAACTAAAAAGTTGTTAGAAAGAGAAACGTACAAAAAAACATATATACAAAAATTATAGTTTCTAGGAACCACCGATATTTGTGGTTCCCACACAAAAAAGGGAAACACTTGTCGAAGAGTTCGACCCTTCGATTTGCACGCTGGCAATAAAGAACGGCACCAAAAAGGACAAACAGATCAAACCGTTCAAAAAATGTTAAGGCGTAACAAAATTAATAAAAAAATATATATAAAGAGAAATTACGGCTCAAACATGCCGCCCGCCTTGAAAGAACCCTTTCAAAACAAAAATTAAACAATTAGAATAAACATATTATCGCATAAAAAGATTTCAGAAATTTAAATGAGACAAAAAAATACAAGTTTAGAAATTAACATAAGTTTCGCAAGCACAAAGGAAATACCAAAATTCAAGTTCATAATATACAAGGGCATTAACGAATTTTTAACCCTCCGGCACTGGTAACACACACACTTTAGTCACAGGGCGTTTTAGTGATCCAGTTTTAGTTTTTAAAGTCACGACGCGACACACTCCGTCGCTCCCGGGATGGAGCTTTTCTAGTCTTCCTAGAACCCATTTCAATGGAGGCACGCCGTCTTCTTTGACGATAACTACTGCACCTAACCGCAGTAGACTCTGGTGATTTTTCTGCCACTTTGTACGAGTCTGCAGCTCAGACACGTATTCCTTTGACCATCTGCTCCAGAAGTGTTGTTTCATTTGTTGGAGCATGATGAAACGTTTTCTAGGATTAATCCTTAATTCGGCCAGTTGAGGCTCAACTACGGCCGTTAATGGTTGTCCAATCAAGAAGTGAGCAGGAGTTAAAGGAGATGGGTCATTGGGATCATTACTCAAAGGATAGAGGGGTCTGGAATTCAAACAAGCTTCGATTTGAGTCAATATCGTAGTAAATTCCTCGAAATTTAATTTTGTATCACCCAACACTCGTTTCAAATGAGTTTTAAAACTCTTTACTCCTGCCTCCCAGAGACCCCCAAAATTTGGAGCTCTCGGTGGGATAAAATGCCACTGTACATTTTCAAAATCAACCAGTCCTTTAAGTTCGTATTGTAAACGTTCAATCCGTGCTTGAGCACCTACAAAATTCGTACCGTTGTCGGAATATACATGCGAACAATGACCGCGACGAGAGACGAACCGGTGAAACGTTGCCATAAACGCATCGGTAGTTAAGTCGCTAACAACTTCTAAATGTACGGCCTTCGTTGCCAAACAAACAAAAACGCAAACGTACGCTTTTGTGACATTATATTTTTTTCCGTTTCGATCCTTTAACAAAAAGGGACCTGCAAAGTCAATACCGGTACTTAAAAATGGCCTGGACGCGGTAACTCTAACTAATGGCAGATTTCCCATTAGACTTTCAATTGATACAGGTCTTGCTTTAAAACATTTCACACAACTTCTGGTAATTTTCCTTACCAAGTTTCGACCGGCTATTACCCAAATACGATCGCGCAATGAGGCTAAAACTGCTTGGGGCCCCGCGTGCAACAATCTTTCATGTTCTTGTCTAATTAATAAAATAGTTAAATTGTGTTTTGCGTCTACAACTATCGGATGTTTTTTCTCAAAATCAAAAATTGAATTTTTCAATCTCCCCCCTACGCGTATAATCCCGGTGGGATCAACAAAAGGGTTTAAGTTTAATAATTTGCTATTAGAATGTACCTGATTACCTTTACGCAGCAATTTAAGTTCCTTGTTAAACATTTCAATCTGAGCAATTTTGACTAAACAATTTGTCGATTCTACAAGTTCGTCTGCAGTTAATGCTCCGAATACTCGATTTTCAACTTTAGACAATGCGTTTTTCTTAAATCGTAAACAATACGCGCAAACTCTTTGTAGTTTCGAAAATTTTGAAAATTTGTTGAAGAGTTCGAATGTTTTAACTGATGTGACTGTTAGAACAATTTTACTCTTACGAGCTTCCTTTTCTAACTCGTTTCTATCAACTTCCGGCATTAAATTGCGGTCGTTGTACATAGACCACAATTCTGATTTTTCAAACAAAAATTTCGGTCCATGCCACCATAATTTGCTATCGATAAGGTCATTTGATTGAATTCCGCGAGTCAACAAATCCGCGGGATTTTCCTGCGTTTTTACAAAATGCCAATCGTTGACAGACGTTAGAGCTTGTATTTCAGTCACTCTGTGCGCACAAAAGACCTTTAATAAGTGCGGTGACGTTTTTATCCAAGCTAAGGTAATCGTAGAATCGCTCCAAAGAAATTGTTCTTGGATTTCCATACCAAGAATCTTTTTAACTTTTACCACTAAATTTGATAATAAAAATGCCGCGGATAATTCTAGACGAGGTATAGTCAAAATTTTTAATGGAGCCACTCTGCTCTTTGCGCAAAGTAAATTGCAATGTACATTACCTTGAGTGTCTATGCTGCGAATATAGATTGCAGCTCCATATGCAGATTCGGATGCATCTGCAAATCCGTGTAATTCTATTTTAATTGGATCTTTGCAAATAACGTGCCGTTTTATTTCCAAATTATTTAAACTAGGCAGTTGTTTTTTGAACTTCTCAAAAGTTACATTTAATTCTTGCGGGATGAAATCATCCCATGACAAATTATGTTGCCAAATCTTCTGCAATATTATTTTTGCAGATATCACACAAGGCGCGAGTAAACCTAACGGATCGAAGAGTCTAGCGATGACCGACAGCACCGTTCTTTTAGTATTTCCCTTTTCAATTTTATCAATGTTTATAACGTATTTTAAAATATCCCTAGATGCGTGCCAAGTCAACCCGAGCGTTTTTGACTCTCCCTCTTCGCCTATGTTTAAAATTATATCGTTATTAGATTCGCTAATTTTCTTTAACATTTGTGAATTGTTAGAACTCCATTTGTTCAGTACAAAACATCCATCTTTCAAGATGTTTGTTATTTCCTCGTAAATTTGATTTATTTCTTCGATAGATTTTCCACCTGTAATTACATCATCCATATAGCAATCATTTTCTATAATTGAACTAGTGCGTGGATATTTAAACCGATTTTCTTTTGCTAATTGATATAAGCATCGCACTGCAAGAAATGACGCAGAAGTGGTACCGTAGGTGACCGTATTTAATTGATAGCGAATAATCTCCCCCGTTATAGGGTCACGCCAAAGAATTCTCTGCAGTGGTCTTTGTTCTTCAGATATCAATACTTGCCGATACATTTTAGTTACGTCCGCCGTTAATACGTAATTATGCTTCCTAAAGCGAGTAACGATAGAAAACAGATCTTGTTGTATAACCGGACCCGTTGCCTGAATGTCATTCAGCGAATAACCACTCGTTGTTTTGGCGGACGCGTCGAACACCACCCTTAATTTGGTAGATAAACTTTCTTGTTTTATTACGCAATGATGACATAGATAGCAACACATGTAATCATTCTCATTAATTAATCTAGTTGAGTGTCCTAATTCTTCATATTCGCGTATGAATTTCGCGTATTCTAACTTTAAAGACTTATTTTTATTTAATTTTCTTTCCAACTGTTCAAAGCGTTTTAAAGCTATTTGTTTTGAATCCCCCAATATTTCCGCGGAATTTTTTAATGGGTACTTGACTACAAAACGTCCATCGGGCATGCGTTTTGTCGTATTCGCGAAATGTTTCTCGCAGAATTCTTCTTCTGGTGAAACCGCTTTGCTTTCTGGGCAATGTTCAGTTTCCCAAAAACGTATTAAATTCGAGTTTATGATTTCGTCCGACACGAATCCGCAGTATTTGCGTGAAGTCGCGCGTTGTGCCGATATTGGTCCCGAAATAACCCAGCCCAGTACAGTTTCCTGCATAATTGGTCGATTTTTTCCTAATTGATATTGACCTGAGCGTACCAAGCTCCAAAATAAATCTGCACCTATCAACATGTCGATTCGGTCAACTTGATTAAAGGTATTATCTGCTAATGTTATATATTCGGGTAGTTTTAGTGAAGTTTTATCAATTGGCGCAGAAGGCATATGATCCGCTATTTTTGGTACAATTAAGCACTTTAAGTTACCTTCGAAATTAGAATGTTTCGAGCTAAAACGTATATTCACTTCATTACTAATTTTTGTGAGTGCTTGATTTAATCCCGACACAGAAAAATTGATTTTTGAAACCGGCAGTTTCAACCTTTGCACGAGCTCGTTTGTAACAAAATGTGATTGAGAACCGGAGTCAAGCAAAACTCGCGCTCGGTGCGTATTTTCTTCATTATCATAAACGTTTATAATTGCTGTAGATAGCAATACTTGTGTGAACCCGTTAAATGAGTTACAAAGTGTAGTGGTACTTGCAATGGCGTTCTCTTCGCCTGCCGTATCGTTAGCTATAACTTGAACTTGTTCGATCGAACTGTTCTTTTTGATATTATGATCTTTATTGATCTCATAAGAATTGTTATTATGTAATGATGTATTATGTCGTTTACGACATTTCATGCAACCGCGCATCTTGCATTCATAAGTTGAATGATTTTTTCGAAAACAATTAAAACAAATACCAATTTGTTTCACTCTTTCCCAACGCTTATCAATGGGAAGTTTTAAGAACTCCTCACATTGATACATCAAATGCTTTCCGCTGCAGTTAAAACATTCGTGACTCGTACTAGAGAAGAAATTATTACCTTTTGCTTTCGGTTTTTTGTATTCTGTCACGTTAGCGCCGTCAAGATTACCTAAAAATTTGGATTCCTTTCTGAGGAAAGCATAAAAATTCTGCATTGTAGGTAATTCTTCACTAAATTTAGATTCAAATTCGCGTCTCGTGACTTTGTCTAATTTTTGTAAAATTATATAAACAATTAATGTGTCCCAGTATTTCACCGGTTGTCCTAGGACTTCGAGAGCTTTCATGTGTTTGTTAAGATCATTAGTGAGTTTTCTTAGATGCTCGTGAGATTCGCGCGTGCTACTGGGCAAATCAAAAATGGATTTGACGTGATTTAATACAAGTAATCGTTTATCTTCATATTGCTCGACTAATAGATCCCATGCGCTTTCATAATTTGCACTAGAAACTTCCAGTGACTTAATTACATCTCGTGCTTCGCCTTTAAGACAAAGTCGTAAATATTGAAATTTTTGAATAGACGAGATAGTATCGTTTGTATGCACTAAGGAACTAAATGTGTCCTTAAAAAATAACCATTGGTCATATTGACCCTCAAAGGAAGGCATATTAATTCTCGGCAATCGAATTTGATTTAAATTATTAGTGCCGTTGCCACCAACGACGTTGCCGCTACCGACCGCGGAGATAACGCTGCCGACACCGACGGCGCCGGCGTTGCCGCTACCGACCGCGGAGATAACGCTGCCGCCCCCGACGGCACCGGCGTTGCCGCTACCGACCGCGGACATAACGCCGCCGCTACCAACGTTTGATGGTACCGACGCGCTTTTTACCGACCCCGAGTTTTCCCAATCCGTCTCATCGTTTTTCACAATTAATGTTTCCGCTTCGGCTAATGATTTGAAATATTTATCTTCAAATAATTGTCTTTCGTTTTCGGAAAGATCTGAATTTTCTTCACCTAACATTTCGATTTCCGATTGAATTTCGTTAAATTCTTGGAACAACGGATTGATGTTTACAATTCGTAGCTTGACTTGAACTACATCTGGGTTCAGTCTATCAATATTTTTTAAAAATGTTTCGAACCTTGTGAGACTGCCCTTAATTATACCTCGTTTTTTTATTAATTCGGTTGCTTTTGCCATGGCAAGAAAAATATTTGAAATAACGCGAACCAATAATTAAATTTTAAAATAATTGTTTTCTTCCTTAAATTGATTTTTAAATTTTGCAATACAATAAATTAAGTAATATAAGTTAAATACTCTTTTGTAGCGAATGTTGCAATGAAAAAAAATGCTAGTTGCTTTTAATCGCGATAAACTTGCCGTAATTGACTCAAATCTCGCTTTTCGAAAAAGGAAAGGTATAAAAATAATTTTGTAAAAAGGAATTTGCTCACCTCTATCTTGATGTAATTAATAATTGTTGTTGTTTTCACTGTAGTGTGGACGTCAGCTTCAGGGCGTCCAGTTTTACACTTTCGATTTATGATTTCTTGGCTGTTCGTAATTTGGCTCGTAGGACCGAAAATTCTATGTAGACGCCAGCGTCGGACGTCTATGGTTTAATCCGTTTACACCTGGTGGGAAGTGAATCTTCTTCTAGCCACTAGGAACGGGGTTTTTTATTTGAAGGACCAGTTTATTCTTCTTTTAATAATAAACACTTATTTTTGAGACTAACTATTTATTTAACTCTTGAATTACAATTTTCTAGTTCGTGAAATGCATGTTCACGTTTCAAAGTTTTGGTTAGTACTGACTTAAAACTAAAAAGTTGTTAGAAAGAGAAACGTACAAAAAAACATATATACAAAAATTATAGTTTCTAGGAACCACCGATATTTGTGGTTCCCACACAAAAAAGGGAAACACTTGTCGAAGAGTTCGACCCTTCGATTTGCACGCTGGCAATAAAGAACGGCACCAAAAAGGACAAACAGATCAAACCGTTCAAAAAATGTTAAGGCGTAACAAAATTAATAAAAAAATATATATAAAGAGAAATTACGGCTCAAACAGAATTATTAATTATGCAACACCTTAATTTATTACAAATTAGCATTATTGATAGTTGAAAATTTTGTTCGACGAAATTAAATATTGTAATCAAGACATAAAATAATTTAAGATTTACTATTTTTAATGTCGTACCTGTCATAATTAATTTTAATACAAAAACTTGTAAAAGCAATTTTTACATAAGCATTTATGGCGATACATCATATTCTTTTGTATTTATTATAATTAAAAACAGTAATTAATTACATAATTTAAATTTAATTACATATGGTAGATCTTTTTGAAATTGTAATACGTTAATAACTGTGAAGAATTTTACGACAGTAAGCTCAGACATAACACTTTTAATTTTGTGGGTGCTATTATTCTTGGTTAAAAATTTTATGAATGTAATTTCTGAGTTGTAGACCACATTAGAACTTGGTGTTCCATAAAATTTTGTAGCACATTAAATAACGGAGTTTTATTAATTTGAACCATTTATTGGTGCGACGACAAAAAAATAGTAAAATAGAAGTTGCAGTGCAGGTACCATTATCCAAATTTCGAATTTCAAATAAATTTTTACGATATTTAGTCTATGAATATGATCTTGACAATTATTTCGACTTCGGTTCAACATACCGAGTTTCAAGTTCGACTTGAAACTTCTACAAAGGACCAATTCGTAAAATTGGTTTATGGTGGTACCATGCGGGTTTAATTTATGTAAAACTTAATTATAAAATTAATTAGTTAAAACTAAAAACGGCTTAGGTGTTAATTAATTTTTTTGGGCAACTAAAATGCTTCACCAGGAAAGTTATAATTGCATTCACTTTTTGTCTTCTGTTTATTGTGACCGCCCTTATACGAAATACAAAATTCATACTGTGCATGCTAAATAGAAAATTTAAATAAAAACTACGACTGGAAGATGTACTATATTTGGGCGTAAAGTTTAAATATAAACAATTTTGGCTAAAAATGTTAGTTGTATATAGGTATCACAAAGATCAACGATACTATTTAAAATTTACCTGATTACTTATGAAAACAAATTCAACTAAGCAGACGTATTAGTTAAGTAGAGCTAACAATGTCATCGACAGCGCTAAAAAACAATAAATCAATATACAGATTCATTTTTTATCGTTTGTAAATCGAGCACCATCAATAACGGTCATTAATTTCGAGAAGTAAAATGACATCATACATTTATCATATCTTAATTTGACCTACACCTATTCATTATTCATTACCGAATTCCTAATCGTAAAATTTACATATTCCATCGCACTTTAATTAAAGTGACTAATGTTTATTTAACACAACAAAACATATAATCATAAAAATCAATGTGAAGATACGAGATGTGCAACCCACACCTGCGCCATTAGGCGCGAACAGAAGGCGGGAAACAATAAGTTTCTTGATACTGTTACTCTCAGAAGTTAGTCTCACAAGTACTTAGATTCCAGAGGACTAATTTCTTGAAACTGAGCTCTTCACGAGTCAATGCTCAATCCAATTCTTATTTCAGTGCGTTAATGATTACATATTAATGCAATTTTTATTTAAAATAAACCAAAATAAAGAGCTTATATGTACTTTGATAAAGCTAACTGGCTATAGCGTCCACGTATGAACGTACGTAGAAATATGTCTTTGTTGTACAAATTGAAGTTTCTTTTCGAATTTTCCTTTTTGCCCCAAGACCCGTTTCCTTTTGATTTTTACATATTTTACTCAACCAAAGTGCCTTCTTAAAGGTAAATGATTTACAATGTACTTTTTGTATTCGATATTATAGAAATTTATGTACAAAACATTAAATATTAATTAGTGTGGTGTAATAAATTATTGTTGTTTTATTAAAATCTTCAAAAAAAAATCTCAAATATCTTTGACATGTTCTATAGATTAATTAAGTAGGTACGTACCTATTAATTTAATTAAAATATTCATTAATTTCAGTTTTAAATTTTCAATTAATATCACAGTAAGCACATGCCGGTGGAATTAACGTGTTTTTAACGTTGTACGTTTGATGTAAAACTTGGTTATTTATGTAACTTATTATGCACGTCTATTTCAGTTATATATGCTTGTACTATTATACATTTTATATTAACTAAAAAACTTTTTTAAACGAACGAGTTAATTTAATACTAATAAAATTTTACACAAATTAAAAATTTATATAATATTTTAAATCAACTGTCACATGTTAAAAACACGTTGATCTGAGCGACATTTCGACATTGAAGTAACGTTTATGCTTACTTTATGAACATGTTTATGAACATTGCTGAGAATCAAAATTTCTTTAACTTTCTCTAAGAAAATTTAAAAAAATCTGAATTGTTAGTGTTCAAAATGAAATAGCTACATTATGATAATTCACTTGAATAAAACCGTTAATTATATATTTAAGAAAAGTAAAACATACATTAATTAGTTTTATAACGACAACAATCTCTTTATTTGAATCTAAAATAAATTATTATAACCTACAAATTTAATAAACATAAAAGCACAGTAAAAATAATTAACTTAATACATTATTTATAATTCCATCATCAATAAAGCAAATTATTAGATTATTATTACAATTAAGAAAAAACACGGAACGCAATGGAATGCGAATCATCAATTGTTAACAATTTTTACTCTCTTGGAAATAGGTATAAGAGGTGCGGTTCCACAAGTGCTACCAGAATTCAATTTTATATTTTAATTTAGTGGAAAGTAATAAACATAACGTTTTTGTTGCGGTTGATAAAGTTATAAATTACATTTTAGTCAAGTTTTAAAACATACAAATTTATTTTAAAAAATTAAAATTTTTCACGCATAAATTTTTTTTCTATTTTTATCTATACCTATACATAGTGTCCTGGATTTAAGAATGCTTTTCGTGTGGGAGGGGAGAGATCTTATAAACAGTACGTGTTTGAGCTGCGATTAAACAAACGAAATAATTACCATTTCAAGCACTACTTTTCTATTCCATTCTTCACTTTTAAAGTTCATCTTTTTCTACGTCCGTTATTGAAAGTAGGTTTTTTCCGTTATCAGTTGAAAATTGATAATTTTACAAACAGAAAATATTTACCATGGTTTTTTGGGTGTATGTAAACTGCCCTAATCCCCTAAAAACGGAAAATTGAAAAAGTGTAAACTGCCCTCCTAACAAAAAGGTAGTCAGTAATCCCAGTTGTAAACTGCCCTCCGAACAAAATGATGTAAACTCCCCTCTAAGCAAAAAGGTTGCCACTAATCTGAATAATACAAAGTACATGGTGATACGGCAAAATATTATGTAATTTAATTATTAATTAATTAATTAATTAACAATAAAATTTATTTAAGTTTTTGTTATAATATATTATTATGATTACATAAGACAATAAAACTAAAAATGATATTCATCTTTATTTTATTTCTTTATCTTCTTCGAATAAACTACCCAGTTCACTGTACAATAGGTACTGGTTCAGTGTGTAACATAGATAGTACACAGTCAACCAATTCTCAGTTTTGAAAAAAAAATATCTG
This sequence comes from Cantharis rufa, assembly GCA_947369205.1. Classification (NCBI taxonomy): domain Eukaryota; kingdom Metazoa; phylum Arthropoda; class Insecta; order Coleoptera; family Cantharidae; genus Cantharis; species Cantharis rufa. The sequence goes on from OX376303.1 coordinate 39,103,232, forward strand.
GGCACTTCATGTTTCAATTTAAAGAGCTGAGGTTTATTTCCGTTAAACTATAATAAATTCACTACAGAATTTAAAAAATCTGGAACCAAAAACCTTTAATCTTCCTAGATAAAGCCATCAGAAAAAAATGTGGTTCACTGTTCGACAAGGTACCCTACATTACACGGAGCGTAAGAGTGATTTCTTGAAATGAAATAACTGAGACCAATAGATCTGTTCAAATAAGACGTCGAACGGGCACTAGTAAACTTAAAAAATCAAAAATCTTCAGGTCCTAATAGAATTTTTAATAAATTGCTGAAATATGGTGGCAAAGATCTTACAAAACCAAAATAAAAACCTTTGAAGATATTTACAAAAAAAAAATGATACAAGTAAGATTAAATGGAAAATTTTCATATGCAATTTCGGAGGAAAGAAATCTGAAGAGACTTGTATATCAGTTCAACCAAGCACCTAAAAAATGAATATGACAATAGAGACTAGAAAAAACAAATGTATGATGGTATCTGCCGAGTCAATAAGATGTAAACCAAAGACAAATAGAGTTGTAGTCCAACAAGTAACGAGATTCAATTTCTTGGGTATACCGGTGTACTGTTATGAGGATATAGAAGTTCAGTCATGCAGTCAAGTCAATAAAGCAAATAGACTAGCAGGATACCGTAATGACACTCTCTGGAAGAGCAAGTATCTAGAAAAAAAAAGTAAAACCTAGAATTTACAATGCTACCCTTGTAAATTACAACATGAAACCTTTTAGGGTAGAGAACGACAGGCCTAGTGAAGATAGCAAGAGATAAATCTCTGATAAATGGAAAAATATTTGGAAACGACGGTAACCAAACCAAATGCAACCAAAGAAAGATCAATAAAAAGCCTAAATATAAGATAAAAAAGAAGAGATTAATAAAAAAAAAACACCAGTAACGTTTCTTGAGTCTATATGGTTTACTCGTATTTACGTCCTCTGATACTTAAGATCAAAATGTGGGGTATCTAAACAGCGTACATCCAGTTACTTTTTATCTATAAGAAGATAAAGTTACTCTTGTTTTCCCTAAGGCAAAAAGTAACTTTATTTTTAGCAGTAGGCTGAACTTTTTCCACTACTACCATATAGCGCAAAAATGCCAGAAAATGTGACACTTGACTTCCTCAAAAATTGTGTGTAAAGGAGCCCGAATGCAAAAATTGCTTTTGCACTCTCATTTCAGGGAACCATGAAATGATAGTGAAAATTAAGTGATTTTATAATAAGTGATCGGCTAATGCCTCGTGCAAAACAATACTTTACCCTCACGCCAAAAAAGGTCAGTTTATTCCCTTGATGCATAATGTACTATTATCTCCGCCAGGAAAAATAGTTAATGGCTTTACTAAGGAACCGTAAAACAACCTAGCAACTCCAACAAAACTTGAATAATAAATAAAAATAATAATAAAATAAATAAAATAAAAGTTTAGTAAAATATATATACAGTGCATCAAGCTAAGAAAAGCTCCGGAAAATATGTCAATTAATTTGATAAAAATTTGAATGAACCAATGAACATCGAGTTATTTCTGAAGTACATTCTGTTGTAAAAATTACAAATCATTATTGCGTGTCAATTGTCATTGTGTTGATTTTTTTGTTCATTCGTGTTATTCATATTTGAGCTTTATTGTCTACAGAAAAGTGTTCTTTTTAGAAAGTTCTAAAAAACTTTTTAGAATTAACTATAGCTTCATAGCTATAGTTAATAATATTTTATTATAATAAATCAATTTAAATTAAACAATATTTGGTAAGTACATTTTTAGGTTAGAATGCATTTTAATTTTCTTTCGAGTGTACGTACATATTTAAATACTTCTCTTAGCGTGGTTTCTGGTTTTTCCGTCCGCTAGTTGAAGTTGCAATAACTAGGTGAGGATATCAGGCTTTTGCCGTTGAGATGGCCGCAATAGCGGTCAAGACAAATTAGTCTCTCAAAATGCAAAAAAAATGTATTTTGAATTTTTATTATAAGGTATTTGCAAATATAATAATGATTTGCTTTGAGTGAGTAGTTATTTTTTGAATTGGAATTGTCCAATATAATTTTGGATTCAATTGGATTATTTTTGATGAGACTGAATCATATTGTGCCTAAATGATATTGGATTGGTTATTTGGATTTTGAGATATTAATTTATTGTAATTGATTAAAAGAGTAAAAGTTATAATATTCAATTTTAAATTTTTATTTGAAATTAAAATAATTTTGGATTTGAATTTATTTAAATATTGTATTTGGAAGACTCCCAATGCTCCCGTGCGTTAATTTTAATCCCAGAGTTTAGAATAAGTAAATATTTTAAATTTCAACCCAAATTACATGGCAATATGAAGAAGCGCCAGAGGCTCAGGGCTGATTAGTATTAATGTAATAGCGGCCTTAATTTTGTATTTTTATATACTTTAATATTTGTAAAATGCGCAGGATAGAAAAAGACAAATTTTGGGAGACGAAGATAATAATGCCGAAGAAGAGTATTTTTGGACCTGTAAGAAAATTATAATTGAACTTGGACTAAATTAGAAAATATTTTGAAAAGTTGTTTTTATTTACTTATTGATTAAGTGGATAGTAAATTTGATAAGAATTCAAGTCGAAGTCGAAGAAAAATCATATTTTATAGGTAAGTACGAGAGAATTTATTTAGCAGAGGTAACAGGTAACAAATCTACATTATATTATGTATATTAAAAATAAGATTAAAAATATTATTTAAATATTTTCATAATTAGGAAATATCGCAGCAGAACCAATCTATTAATTCCAAAATTATAATATAATAAAAATATATTTAGTATTTAATAAATGAAGTCGGCACAAGTGGCATAATTTGACTTTTAAATAAATGTCAAGACTTGAAATTCAAAAAAAAGTTAAAATACGTGAAAAAAATAGTTCTTTTGAATGAAATTAAAAAATGTTAATTATCAAACAAGTTAAGGATTATGTTTCTCCTGAAAATTAAAAAAAATGCGTTTATGCCTTTCTGCCTTAACAGCGTCGATATACTAATGATATATAACATTTAATTAATTCTTCTAATTATAAAAGATTATGTTCACCTTTGAAACAAAGCATAATTGAATCGGTAAATGCCAAATTGCGGGAAGAAAATGATTCACTTTCTTCGCAGTGTAAACAATACACTATTTTTAATTCGATTAATTTAAATGTCATAAATTATTGCTAATGATTATTTGCATCGCACTAACTTACTAGTGAAAACAAGTGTAACTTGAACACCTTTTTCATTTACAGCCACTAAAATTACAAATCAAAAACAGGTGGAGGTAATGCAACTGTTACGAGTAATAAATCGAATTCAAAAGTACCGAATCAAAATTTTTTCATCACCAAAATAAAAGTATAAATTTTAAAGTAATTTTATGGATTTTCCTTTGCTTAATTTGGTGAAAACGTACAAAAGATATCCTCGAGATTATTAAGTTGGTTTACTATCATGTCAGCTTATAAACTTATTATGTGGTCGATTTGATAATTATACAGTTAAAAATTTAGTTATTACAACTATATCAGACCTAACCCGACTTGTAATTAATTAACTAAAATAATGAATATATTAAGTAGACATATAGTAACATTTAATTATTATTTTTAAAGTTTAGTTAAATTAATATTTAGAAGTCAGATAGCACTCGAGTCGATTTGGTTTTTTCTTTTTTTAATAATTATCCGGCTAGCTTAAATCTTAACACTAGAAGAGACATTCCAATGCATTCTGTTAGAAAAACGCGAGTCGGATTTCACACAAAGGACTTGTGATGCAAAAACCAGTAATGTCAGCAATATATCAAACCAATTAATACTCAATTATTTATGATTATTATTAAACAAACTTACCGAACTATTTTGTACGCGCAAAAATTATAAACTGTAGGTAATTTCCAGCAATTTTGTTTTTTACTTAAAAATTAAATAATTAGACACTCAAATGCATAATTAACTGGAATGATTTATTAATTACATTTAACGAATTACGACAGTATGTGTAAATTGTTGCAAATGATATTTTTAAGTTTGAGGAGAATTACGAAAGAATTATGTTTGAAGCTTAAAGATGACAATGAGGTATCACGCGGAAAGAAAAAGTATTTATATTTATTTATACTTACAATATTATTTACTTATTCTGAAACAACAGAACAATCTGGATTCGAACTCGAATATTCGCCTCAAATAGCAGGTTTTTAATCAGTGACAACTGCTCGTGCATCTTTCGACAGTATGCAAACAATATAAAAGATCGTTAGAACACACAGAAGTTAAAAAGTAATGAGAACAATAAATGCAATCATTGATATGTAAAACTTTTAACTGAAAATCAAAGATTAAAGGGTGAACCACTACAACTCCCGACTTGTTATATTTTATTTATAACCCAACAAGAATAAGAATCGACATTTTAAACATTAAAAGCTGTTAGTATTCGGAACAGCTCCTGTCTTACGCAAGGAATTATGATATTGATGATATCACAGACTAGTGTAGTCACAAGGCGAAGGCAAACACTATTTGAATAACAAGATTCTGCATTAAAATGAGATAATTTTGCATGATTATTTTTGTATAAAATGTGGGTAGTGCAACCTCTTTTCAAAAAAACAACAAAAATCATTTTTTTGCAAACAATATGGCATATGTGACCCGAAACAATTTGGTCAACCTACCGTTGGCAAGCTCAATATTAAGTATAATAATTCTGAGTGGTAAAATAAATGCATAAAAAAAACAACAAAATATATTAAACCTTTTAAATAACACTCAGTGTTACTAAAGCCAATCGTTATCAAATTAATTAGTATTCCCGACCTGTTTTCATTATTATAGGAATAAAAAAAATAGCTTCACAAGTTTATAAAAAATACTAATTATAAAACGAAAAAAGTCTAAAATCACAATAATTAATCACCTTTAGAGATAAAATTTGTTTTTCAATTAGTTGTATGTAAATCAATTAACGAAGATTTACATAAAAGAACTGGTTTATACCATTTATTTGTTTCTAGTGTTTCAGTGTAATATTGGGTATAACAAACACCATTAATCTAGGGTTCTCGAGATTATTATATACCTACCTATTTGATGTATTTGCATAACATTTCGTTAATTAGTTAGTAGATAATTTAGAATTAGGAGTGTGAAAGTTAAAAGTTGAAGGCGATTTTAATTATTATTCAATAAAAACATCATCGGTCACGTGTTTCAGCGATTAACCCAACGAAAACGATCAAGTTTGCGTTTATAAAGCTCCTCAGTTAGAAAGATATTTCAGAGAATTTGGACAACTGGACGACTGCTGTTTTCACTTACATCGTTTCAATCACATAAATAGACATGGAAAAACTCGGAATTTTTAAGCGAAATGTTTTTTCTGTTTACTTTCTCTTATGATTGTGTGGGTTGCAGCTTTGCAACCTTACTTGAAAAAAGTAGCCAATCATTGTTTTTGCTAGATAAAATATGCATAAATAATTAATCAATATGTATGTATCATCATTGTTGGTATGTTAGCGACTCTCGACAAATTAAAAAACAATATATAAATCTTTTTTCATTAGGTACCTCAATTTAAAAATCGTTGACCTAACATTGAAAAGAATTAAATTTATGTAGTGGGGGTTCGTACTTAACCACTTTTCGAATTTTCTGAAAACTAGAGGCGAACGTACACAGCATTTTCATTATATAATTCAGCAATTATTTGAACATTGAGCAAATTAGAACATAAAATAATAATTTTTAAAGAAAATTGTTTTCCGATATTAAAACGATTAACGTAAAATTTTGTGAATTAAGGTACAATGACTCGATCGCTGTTAATTTTTCTAATTGCCGATTTCCCAGAGTTAATGACAGCAACGCCCGCTCTTGGTCATCGGACATATGGTTATAATTACTACCCATGCCACAGGTAATGCGCTTATGATTGCACGTTAAAAACCGTACAAAAATACGTCTTCCTGTTTTTAAATTGTCATTCTTTAATAATTTTATAATGACTCGTATTCTTGAGCGTGTGTGACCTCACGTTTCATTATAAAATGACCACCCATTTAAGAACAAATCAAAAATTAATATTTTCAAGCTCATAGGATTTCATTTATCATTGGTAATCTACTATTTGTAAATTACTGTTCGGAGTACAACCACATTGTAATTTAGTAATTATTGATGTTAATTTGTAGTAATTAATTTAATAATGCAATTTTTAATAAATTTACATATCTACTTGTATATTATTATCAATAATTTGATTATTTGTTCAATTATTAAATCACCATTACATACTTCTTTACAAAATGCACAACAAATTTTTAATATGTACTTTTTAATTTAAAAAATAGCCACCTCTATAAAATTAAAATTAATAAAATTTAAATTAACAGGTTCAAGGATTGTTGAAAAACTTGATGAAATTTTTACCTGTAAAATACGAGCACGTCGACACTGTGTTACCCTAATTATATAAATTTTTTACGAAAACATTCATCTTAATGATTGTAAATTTTGATGTAGAGTAATTTGAAAAAAATTATAATTATATAATTAGTTATGCCAAAAATGACATCCAAGCAAATAAACTTGAGCAAAATTTTAATACGGTTTTTCAATGAATTAGAGTTAACTTAAATGATCACGAATTTTTTGAGTTCGTTTTCAATTATCCGCCTCGGTAAGCGCAGTTATACTTTGATTGGACGTTAATAAGACGCTTCATTCTACTAATTTCCAGAAAAAATTGCTGCAATAAGTTGCTGGAATTCTAATTTAACTACGTCATCACAAAAATTAAATTACTACTTAATTTTTCTAATAATGATTTGTATGTACAAAGGGGCAGGTTCGTTATTAATTAATATTGTCACATATTTATGATTATGATTTTTTTTTATTTAGAAAATTCCTATTATGGCACAGCCACAACTTATGCGATCAACAGGACGAGTAAGATAAAATAAAGAAACAAATCAGTCTCCAAACGTAAATGCTTCGATAATAGAAGATAAATTAAAACGTAAACCTCCCAGTAGTGAGAAATAATATATTTTATTAAATGCAATAGTTTGAAAAATTCTCTAGAAAAGGGACAAGAAATTTTAGAATTAATTAAATATTTCGTCTTCTCTCGGTTTAGAAAAAATCAATTACTTCACGAAATTAACATCCAATAGTTTCTCTTTCACGCAAACTATGGAATTCATCAAATTGATGAAATTAAAGTACGTGCAGCTATCGCACCTAGTTTCAATTAAAAACTAATTTTAAAACTTCACGCTTAAATAAATAGCGTGAATACTATGCCTACCAGTAAATAAGACAACAAAAACAATCGACTATTAAAAAGTTCATCAACGTTGATTATAATGGAACGAAATAAGTGATGACACCTGGGTCTAACTTTTATTAGGAATCAAAACCTGAACTTGCCTGAAAAATATTAAATAATCTAGTCAAATGAATTAAATAACTCGCTTTTTAAGGGAAAATCAAAAAGGTGATTGAGATTTTTAAAATTAACGTTAGTCGTAATTTAAAAATAACAAAAAAAAATAACTCATGGCTTTCCCCACAATATTACTTCTAAATTTTAAACTAGTCTTGTCCGGACTAAAAATGTGGAACTTTAACATAAAAAATAAAAGTTCAGATTTTAATTCAAACAGAAATGATTTTCTTCGTGGTATTTCGAAAAATAATCATTATAATGAAAACTTATAACGAATTAATTTGCTAGAATCATTAAATCTCTTATGATTAAGTCTCCACTGCGTATCTCTAACTATGTATATAAATTTTGTATACGTCATCTTTGAGGAGTTGATTTTATGTGTCAAATTGTAAAAGTTAGAATTTCATTTTAAGTTTTAAAAAAAAATCGAATTTTGTTCTAGTTTTATTTCAACTTGAGAGGTTAAACTTATCGACATGTTTATTCTTGGAAACGATAGATACATTGCAGGAAATAGGAATAACCTCACCTATGTTTTTTTAGAAAATTCAAAATAATTATTATTTTAATTGATCTGTATAATTTTGTCATTAATAGTAATACAAAGCATTGAGATATGATAAATAATAATTTATAGTTATTTATTACAAAACATTACAATATTTTATTTAAGAACTCAATTATCAGGTGGAAATTGGAATAGCTTCACTCAATAATTTTTGAAAATATACTCTAGTTTTCTGTAATTTTAAAGATTAGTAATGATTGCCATGTTTAAGAATAAGAACAAATAAGCGGAGAGTAGAGAAAACCAAATTTTATGCTATATCCGCAGATAATTCTCTCCAGATTTCTAGATTATTAATTTTCCACTCTTCAGTTGATTAAAACTTTTGATATTTTGGTAAACTTGCCTTAAATTAATATGCCACAGACTATTTTTGAAGTTCAAATTAGAACCACAGGTTGGCTATTTCAAAATTGCAATACTCTACACCGTCCCTTGATGGTCCTGAAATATGAATGGCAGCATGGAAAATACAGTTTCTTTCAAAATTTGTATATCGAAATTCATCTGAGTCAAAATCTAAGTTTATGGAAAAATATTATTAAAGCAGAAGTCACCTCATAGCATTGCTGTTTTATCCCCAAAATTAAAACTATATCTCTGTTTCATTATGCAAATCGCGATTTCTTTACAGTCTTTTAACTATGTATAATTTTTGTCTTTTTCGTTGGATTTGTGAAAAATTTTGTGATCGAAAGAAAAACATGATGTTACTTCCGAATAATTTTTCTTGGTGCCGCATGGATGTTTTTCTTTAGAATCGAGTGAGATAGTAGGTGCAATTGGTGTTTTATCGGTATCTGATGACCCTTATGAGGCGCCCTCATTTTCGTGTGACCATTTCTCTATTAATTTTTTTCTTTAAAAACAGCGGCTTTCAATGCTTTGCATTCTCTTTGGGCCCCCTTCTGCCTGGCGCTTAGGGCGGCAGCACCAGTCGCCCCACCCTAGTTACGACACTGGTACGTATGACTGTTTTTAATTAATTGTAATTTTTGCAGAAAAAATAGCAATTTTATGACAAGAGTAAGTTCATATTGCTGTTTTTCTAATATTCTATAAGGACACATTTTGCGTAGCGTAATATAAATTATGCATTATAAACTTTGGGAAAGAAGATATTGAAAATGTTAATTTAAAAAAAAAGAATAATGATCGGTTCCGTAATATATCTGTGTTAATTCTGAGAGGTGTTAATTTTATCAATACAAATATTTTGATATACAAAATATACAAACCCCTAGCATTTTTTGGGGGGCAGGTGGCAGGTTAACAGTAGGTGTAATAATAATTTATTTTGTAAAAAAAAGTAATAAACATATGAACTGTTCCTATAGTAGTGGTTACTATTTATAATAGTTCAACTATTATTTGTAATTTCAAGTATATAAGGCAATTATCAAATGTAGGTATTAAAATTTGACAATTTGAAATAAATCTGTTCAGCCTATTTTGAAATGAGTACAAAAACCTTTAAAACAAATTTATATTAAAAATTCGTATTTTACAAAATTACTATAATAAGAATTTCCATGTACACGAAGAAAATTGAGAATTTGAGAATTTTACTAAAAATCCTCCCAACTACCACAGTGACGTATCATACATAGATTCAATTGTTAACACCACAAATTGGTAAACAAAAGCAAATGTAAAAAAAAGTAATTTAAACAAACCCAATGTACGATAAAAAAAATTCCTAAGTAGAATTAATAATCAAAATTAGACCGAGTCTATTTTTGTATTCCTTTGATTAATTATTGTTATTATTAACTTACCCATTAATGGAAGTTTGCGTCATAAACCAGCCCAAAAAAGTTTTTACCATGGAATGCCAAATTTGTGTTATAATCCAATCAGATTTATCTTCCGACTGTTGCAGAAATTTTTGAGTTTCGTTGTCTTCGTTCAAAAGAATAAAACGTTCTGCTATATTTTTCGGTAGACTACGAAGATCGCATCGGTACCACTGAAACAACAAAAGAAGATTAAGTAATAAAGCAACAATAATTTTGATAAACCAAAAGTTTTTTATTTTGTTTTATTAATAATGAATGAATAATAATGAAGCATATCACCGATGGCGCGATTTCTTATGCATACCTATTCGACTGAATGCTTGTATAAATATTCATAAGGCTTATATGCATTTTATTTTGATGAACACCTGAAGTAATTATTTCGAGATGACAGGTATAAAAAAGCCAATATTAATTACACACTGAGCAGACTATAAACTTGGGCTTGATTTTTATTTACATAAGTATAATTGTAAGAACACTTATTGTTCTAATTTATTCCTACAAATAAAAAAGTAGCAATGTCCATTCTTGGGATTATAATTATTATGCTTTATAAAATTAATAATTAAAATACTAATTAAAGCATGCGCATAATTCTGAGGTATATTAAAAAAATCATAACAAATACGTATTTCTTTGTTATTTTGAATATTGTATACATTTTTATCTAAATTTCACGGTAAGTACTTCTAAAAACTCTGTGAAAAAATTGGCAGTACCTAGATATTAGCTCAAGAGGCAAGTCACTGAAAAAAATGCTGTACAAAAAATGTACACTAAAATTCCGCAGTGATTTACCAGTTACCACTTGAGATAGCCGGTACTGGTAATACATATGTTAAGAGTATAGTTGTCTATTTTCACTAGTTAATTTAGAAAGGTCTGAACTACTGGTTACTTACCTGTTTAGCAAGTAGATTTTTTTTATAAAATGTAGAAATGTCCTTAGTTATTTTATTTTTTCTTGTTTCGTTATTGTTTCTTGATTTTTGAATATGTAAATAGGTTTACCCGTAAATAAATCAATTAAATTAAATAAATCTGTTTGTTATTCACTGTAGGTGACCTTAAGCAATCAAATAAATAAAACACTCTTCTACAAATTTATGTTTAATGTTGCCGACTAGTTTCGTGCACTGTTGTGCATATCCTCAGGATCAGGCCTTTGTCATGGTGGAATAAGAGCAGTTCTCAACCTTATTCAAATTTACAAAAAATACAAAAAATTAAAAAAGAAAAGTTTTAGATATTTTTAAATAGTTTTTTAATGGCGTTTTAAAGTAGTTTAGTGTAAAAATTTTTCGTATTTTTGTAAATATGAATAAGGTCTAGAACTGCTCTTATTCCACCATGACATAGGCCTAACCCTGAGGATGTGCACAGCAGTGCATGAAACTAGTCGGCAGCATTAAATATAAATCTCTAGAAGTGTTTTATTTGTTTGATTACATTAAATAATAATTGGCTATGTAAACATCATATAACTTGCTCCATTTAATTTGGATCCATAATTAATTTTTAAGAGTGTAAATGTTGTACTCCGATCTTATAGATCACAGCAGTTATTTTCATTTTCAATTTCCATTCAAAAACTAAGATAAGACCCGTGCGTAACCAAGTATTATAGCTAGTAATATTTAAAACAAAACTAATATTTTTGTATAATAAAATATATTTGATTGCCTGTAAAAATTTAAAGTTAAAATTGGACTTTTCAATAAGAAAATATTTTAAATAATGCTCCCATAATATGCAGAAAAAGAAAATTTGAGTTCTTGAACTAGATCGCATTAATATTATGATTATGTACCGGATGATCTGATTTAAAAGCTCATTTGTATTAGAACAACTCATTTTGTAATTTATTAATAAATTAGTGCAATATCTTAATTTTTTTGGAAAGGTGTAAATAAAACAATTTTTAGTTAAAACCAACAGTTTTTCAAATGTTTGTAAAAATATGTAAACATTATTTTACCATAATGTGTTACACTGATCATCACCAGCTTCACCGCATTCTTTGTTGTCGCTCCTAATAAACTACTTAAGAGTTAATTCTCAAATTTTAATCTTCTTATTCTTAAGCAAGGAGTTATTTCTCCAGTCAGCTCTGTGATGGAAATTATTATTTATAATAATAAATAATTATTAAAATTAGCAGTAGAAAGAGTACACCAAAGCTCCTTGATCTACGCTCACATCATTTGCTAATTTTTATCAAGGTAACAAGCCCGACTAGCAACTACATACTTCAACAGGTATTTCTGAAAAGTCCATAACATAGAGAAGTGCGTTTTTTAAATATTTTTCTTAGATATAATACATATTTATATGCGAGTGTGTGCAATTTAAGGTAGGATTCATAGAGTCAAGAATGAGTTGAAAGAGAGAACTGGAATGAAAAATTTTTCTTTTGAGGTAGGATACAGATTAATTTAGTGCAATAAAAAAAAATATCCGCCGTATACTTTTTACAAAGATCAACAATGATTATGAGATATAAAAAGTGGCCCATGGTGCAGTGTGGTACAATAAATGGCGAAGAATGCTATTAAAGCAGGCGGTTCAAACTAACAGTTGGATAGAAAAAGAATCCACTAATCACCATTAATAATTAAAACAGTCCGAATCCGGTTGCTTGTCGGCATCGGCTTGGGTGCATAAGTTTACGTTATCAACTGGTAAACAATTAATCTTTTTGCAGAATTCACAATTTGCAAAATCTGAATGCGAACACCGAAAACACCAAATAGAAATCAATAAAATTAAAAAATCTTTTCATTTTCAACAACATCGATGTACTAATAATTATTAATTGTCCGCAAACTTAAATACAAAGATCTATTGTTACAGTACATAATAATATATACTTACATATAAAAAAATAATTAGAAAAATTATATAAATATATAACCCCGTTCTGAAGCAAAATTCAAATGTCACAGTTGAGCAACGTGTTGTGGTATTAATGGCATGGTCGCTGCAGGACTAGAGCACATCTTTCCAAGTAAGTGATGAATGTCTCTCACGAGACATGGTTTCCATCATGCTAAACCAATCAACCAAATGCAAATTCTTGTATCGAAATATGTATAGAATTGATGTTCATCGAGAAGATCTCACTTTTATTTTTAACGGTTAGCAAAATCATAAAACTACGGCTTACATTTTATAATAGTAAAATTTTTCAATTATTACGATCGGGTACGAAGAGTAGAAGACAACAATTCGATAGTATTTTCTTCACATGAGAAATTCAAATTATAAAAATTGTTCATAAAACTGGACTCGTATGAACGGGACGTAACGTTTTTCACGAAAATATACCGGAACAACTTTCAAAACTCGAACCGAAGTGCCTGTTTGTAAAATAATTCAAATTTAAAATAAAGTAAAATAAATATAGGTAAGCTATTTTTCAATAAAGTGTAAATTTGTAAAATATCAAGATATAAAATTCAAATAATAAAAAAGAATAATTCAGAATTCAAAGCTTGTTTATTTTTTCTTTCCACTATTTTATATTACTGGCAATCAAAATATGATCTAGACAGCCTAAAGGTATTTCGATATATGTACGTAAATTCTGATATATTGGAGGAAACTCTAGGTTTTACCCTTAAGTAAAAATATGTGTATCAAGTATTGGAATCGAATCCCAAACCTCTAACACTATGATCTGCTTTAAATTCCCATTTGTTTCTAATCTTACTTTACTTAATTTAACATATCAAATAAAAAATACGTTATATTGTACTTTATCACCCGAACTTTATTTTAGAAAGAAAATAAGTGTTGAACACAGCAACAAAAAACTTTCAAGACAAGAATGTTAAAACAGGATCGATTGGACTTATTATATTATATTATAGATAGAAATTTAAGTTTATTAAAAATAAAGCTTTTATTAAAATTTCGTTAAAGTACGTAGATACCTACCATTTTATAAATTTTCCAATCAACATAAAATTTTGGTTAGTACAAATTTTGTAATTGATTGGTTAACATATATGCAGCAAAATTTAAAACTTATGTACATGGGGATGGCGGTGTAGTGAAAAAAGCAGATGGTGCAAGATTTTATCATTCATATTTAAACTTGATACGTGCATAAAGCACTTAGACGCAAGAGAGAAAACTACATTTATGCATCGTATCGTTACATATACAGCGACATTCCCTTATTCTTGTAAGATCTTTTGTGAAGTAGGGGTGACTAAAAGGGAAGGTAGGTAACTGTAGGTTAGCGTACCTTTGGGACTGCTCGTAAAACACATCCCGTGACAAACTGCCCGGTCACAGCAAAGAAAATGACACTGTCCATGTTTCACAGATAAACGTTTCTGATAACTTGAAAATGTTTGATTTTAAGATACCAATAAAATTTAATTTAAAATTATATGAATTAAATCAACCATTCTTAAATCGAAAGGCATAATTTATAATGGTTTTCATAAATGATGCCCATCATTATTAAGTAGGATGTATGATATTTGTTGTTAGTGTAAGTGAGGAACTTGAAACACATAATACGCGAACCGAAAACCAAAATTCAAAAAAATCAATTTACTATATTTATTAATAATACAATCGGTGCGATTCTGATTTGACATCACAACCTGGTTATGAAATTAATATATCGGGTGCTGAATGAGATAGCCGAATATAGGAAATTAACAGGTGGAAACTTATTTATGTAAATTCTTGCTTCCGTAATTTATTATTTTAAAGAAAAACTGATTATTTAAAAAAAAAAGACACAAAATAATGCAGAAATATAAACTACGAATGATAAGAGCATTAGATTTCATCAAGCTTTTACTGAAAGAGTCCAAAAATCCTTTTGAAATTGTTAAAATTTTCATTTATCAGACTGGCCAAATAAATTTCCAAGGTAATAATTTATTATTCTTTGCAGTTTCTTTGGGGTTAAGTCAAAAAAGTAGTTTTAACTAAAACGCAGTTTCAGTTACAATTGCCCTATACTTTGTGTGCAATTTCATATCTGTATATCTCTATATCTCGTGAATGAAAAGAACTACAGATAAGTTCTTGGTACCAATCGAGAGGGCATTCAAAATAGATTTTACTCTATCAATAAAAAGATTACCAATTTCTGACTTAACCCTTTTATACCAAACTGCACAGTCTGATAAATGGAAATTTTAACAATTTCAAAAGCAATTTTTGACCCTTTACAGTACCGTGCAAGCGAATTAGAGCCACTCACGATTTTTTACTTTTTTAATGCAATTGCTTAGATTTGGTTAATTTTGAATTTCTATCAAGTAATAATTATTCAAAAACATTCAAAAAATACATTGCATTCAAAAAAATGCAACCAAAAAATTGCAGGTATCAAATTTCACCCTAACAGTTATACATAAATTTAAAATTTGTAAAATCCAAAAATTTGGGTATTTTAAGTGGGGTAGTTTTGTCTGTTGTTGGTCATTATTTAAGGGATTGAATTAAATTGTGGTTCCTACAAGTGTATACTACCCGACAAGTGTTGTGAACAAGTTAGTTTTTGTGTATTTCGTTAGCGAGCAATACCTACAGTGTTAATATAAAATTTTAAGTTTTCAAAATTATTTTTACGAAATGGGCAAAAATAAGGACCTTAAATGGGACAAAAAAGTTAAAATTGAAGGTCTTTTAAGATCTGGAAATTACAGTAATCGTGAAATTGCGAAAATGGAAAGGTAAATATAAGAAAATTAATTTTTAAAGAGTGGCCCTAATTCGATTGCACGGTACTGTAAGTAAAAGCTAGAAGAAATCTAATGCTCTTATCATTCGTAGTTCATAATATTCCTGCATTATTTTTGCCTTTCATTTTTTATTTAAAATAGTATTAGGGAATCAGTAATTTGCATAAATCAGTTTTTACATGTTAATTTCCTATATGTTCGGCTAACACATTCCGCACCGGTATAACCTTTTAAAAAGACACTTTTACCTCGTGTTTCGTACAAGAATTTTTCTAATTCTATTGCGATTAATATAATTTATTTTGTGCAAGTATTTGAGCAGTCAAAGTAAACTTGATATTATTTGTTAAGTTTTAAGAAAATCCATTTTACAACAGAATTAGAAAAAAAATCCTGTATTTTTTTACACATTTTACACATTGTAAAAGTATGACTTTTACCTCTTGTTGTATAAATATCTATTACATAAGCAGGTTATGCCAAATCGCACCGATTGTGTAAATAAATACATTCGGTATTTTTGTTTAGGTTTGTAATTTTATTTTCACAAATGGTTTGTACTAGGGAAAAAAACGGCATTCCTAGAAACTTCAACTAATTTAACTGGTACGAAGTAACCCCCACATTACGATGATTATAAATTAATTACCACTTTTAATTGTGTTTACACAGTTTTAGGGTTTAATCATTTACCTTTACTTTTAACTTTAACCTTTGATCCCAAACTTTCCCACTTATTCAATTTAATGTATACTTGCTACAATAATTATATCAATATCCCTAATAATTCGAGAAATAATCTCTTCTTTAGTAAGATTTTCTTATCTTAAGTTACTGATATGTTGCACGCCACTTAAAGACTCAAGAGTAAACTTAAAGAGCAAATTTTCATTATAATATGAAAATGTTCATAATCTAAAGTTATCTTCTTGTGAAAAACATTAACAAGAAAAACAATAAATTTCATTGAAATAATTAAAAAAGAATTGGATAGATTAACTAGCAGAAAACGTTTAAAATAATATATTCACAGCCGGTAATGCCGTTCGAAATTATAATTTTTAAATATTTGAATTAGGGACACTTGGAAGATAGAGATAAAAAAATTATAATTTAGTTATAAATAAAACAAAGAAAGCAAATTAATAAATCTATCAAAAATATTTAATTGATAGAATTATAATTGGAATTTGACATGAAAAGATTTCATTTTCTTTATATCTTTATTTAAACTGTTCATAACTCCAAAGGCAATACTAAAACTACACTTCAATTCTTTTAAATATGCTAATGTTTCCCATTTAATAGATTTGATGATATCTGCATAATAAAACAGTTATGACTGAATGGTCAAAATAAACGGTAACTAGTTTCAATAGTCTAAATTGTAATTCATAAAATTTTCTATGTATATAATAATAAAAATATTTCGAGTGTCCATAAATGAATGCAAATAATTGGAAATTCATAGAAGAATTATTAGAATAATTTTGTGTTAATCATATTGAATTTAACTTTCTTGAATAGTTAAAAAATAATTAATTTTTAATGAACATTCACTTTTCAATTCCTTTTTTTATTATTGTAAGTCAACCAAAGGAAAAGCTTCTCTTCTAAAAACCAAATATTTCACTATTAAACCATAACCATGTTATTTTTTCTTAAAACATTTTTAAATGTTTAGCAAATTGAATAAATAAATTTCAACCGATGATGAACGAAAAACCTCACTGAATTTATGAAAATTTCACGATGTAAATAAAAAAGTTCATTGAATTTATAAAAGCATATTAATTTTAATATATTAAATAAACATAACCTATAGCAGGTTACTAAAAGCTATATAGCTGTTAGCTAGTTAGCTTTGCGTGTAGTATTAGGTTTGTTCCACCAAACAATAGTTCTCTCCAGTTCTCGGACTATAAGCATGTTCTTCAGTTAAAATTTTAACGAAAATGATCTTTAATGCTCAAAAATTTAGTTAATAGCATGCGTATAGTACTAGAACTGGAGAGAACTATTTGATGGAACAAACCTATCAATTATTCTATAGTAGAACTACTATACCATTATTATTAACTTAATAAATTAACAATAATACCACTATCAAACGTAGTTTAGCGCTGAATTCAATTGTCAGGTAGTTTCTGGCTATTGACGAGCTTCAAAATGCTACTCGGAATATGGTCTGTGGCTAGCTCAAGATTTTGTAAATAAATGTTTCTAAAAACATCTGTAATAAAAAAAGCAAGCAATTTTCTAAAAATTCCAATCTGTCGCAGGGTTCCAGATTTTTAATATATTATTATGTACTTTTTTCTTCCAAATTTTTAAGTTATGCAATAAATTGGCCGCATTCATAGTTACGTTCAGCCTTGTTCAATAGCTGAACAGCTTTAATCGGTATATTATCTAAGCTATAAGCTATATATATATGGTATATATATATACAGCATAGAAAGTTTAATTTGAACGTTTTAAATATTTTAGAAAAATATAAAACTTAAAAAGAGTAAAAACATTAGTTGTAGTGGACTGCAATGATTTGGGCTACATTTTGTTGTTATTCAAAAATTTCGATTTGTTGGATATTTTCAAAAATTAATGGATAAAAAGTATATTGACCTCTTAAAAGAAGCTTTAATAGCTGTTAAAGGACAGTTGCCTAGTGATAATTTAATTTTCCAACAGGATAATGAAATCATTCACAAAGCACGTGCAGTGCCTGAATGGTTTCAACAAGCGGATATTACACTTATTGAGTACCCAGCAAGATTCATCGCTTTAAATGTTATAAATAATTATGGGCAACTTAGCTCATATAGTATTCGAAGGTAGGAAACAGTAAAATTCAGTACAACAGAAAAAAATGAGTGCAAGAATTAAAACAAAGAGCTAGGAATAAGTTACATTAGAAAGGTTGTAAAAATTTGTTATAAAAATAAAGAAGAACTTATAAAAGAATGGAAGCAGAATTTACTTAGTTTAAAAACTAAGAAATATTAAAATTTGTAAGAGTGAGGTAATCCAATTTCGTGTCAGTATTTGTGATTTCCCAAACTTTTGTTTATATTAATTATCAGTTATATTAAAAAAAGCTTTGTTAATTGTTTTGTTAATAATGTTTTTCACATTATGAAGTAAACATTTCTTAAAGAAAATAAAAAACTCGAATTTTTTTTATTTTTATTAATATTTTTCCTCCGTTATTTCTCACCGAGGTTAATTCAATTTCGCTGACTGTACATTATTAGGGTCTGAAAAGTACTCTATCGTGCATTAAAATCTCGTAAGTATGTTCCTATAAATAAAGACGATAAGAATACATTTTTTAACCTCTCAAGTAGTAATAACGCAGTTAATTTTTTACATGGTTTTTCCACTCCCCTGTAAAATTACTCCCAACAGATTTACGTGGTTCCAGAATCCGACTGTTCTTGAAATAAAAAACAAGAAACAATGAAATAGATTAAAAATAAAAATTATATTATATTCTTATTGCTTTTCGAATTTTATTAATTTTAACAATTCGATTATTTGGCAAAAATACAAATAGAAGTAAAATGGTCACAATAAGTAATCAATTTATTGACGTTAATCAAAATAGTAGTGCTCATGTCATAAACAACAAACCCCAAATATCGTATATATGATGTTTGTACAAACCCAATTACCGTCAATTTTACGGATTACCGTTGAGTCATCAACCTCACTTAGTAATTAACAATTATGATTTAATAATAAATAAGCATTTGGAAATTAAATATTTTATCATGCTTATGCGGTAACGATATAGGCACTAAAATGTTAGCTTTCTTTTCTTGACAATATTTTAAACTCAAACTAAAATTTCACCTAAGATTGCCGAGATCATGCTTAGATATCTGCTCCTATTCGAAATATTTTCACATTTCTATTTAATTTATATAAAAGATCCTAATCAATTTGTCTCTAAATGCAGACTAACTGCTAAGTAAAGCTATACTATACCTCCATAGCAATAATGAGGTTCCATATTTGTAGTGGACGTAAGTAAATAGTGGTTCGTGACGCTAATTGAGTATACTTTGATATTGGAAATATTGATAAAATAATATTAACTCTCACCTAACCAAGTTTTATGTAATTAAAAAGAAATCTCACCAATCTTAAATTAACTGTCTTGTAATTGAAATAAAAAAATTATTTCAAGAAGAAATACAAAATTTAAATATTCTGAATAGCATCGGTACTGAATTGTAACTAGTGACTACGTACATTTTTTGTTAAATTAACAAAAAACTGTTGTCCCAGCAGGTGCACTACAATTTTTTGTTATATTAGCAAATTTATTACGCAGAATAACAACTTCTATAATACAAATTATTAACTTATTATATTTTGTAAGTATTTATGTTACTAATAACATTAATTTTAGTTTTGAGTTATTTTGGTTTAATAATAATTTTAGTTTTAAAGACAAAAAAATGACATAATTTCAGTACTCAAATGAGCACATTTAGTGAATGGGAGAATGAGCACACAGTAAAAAGTATTTTGTTAATTTAAGAAAATATACAGTTGTTAAATAACTTTTTGTAATATTAACAAATTTTATTAGTAACATAAATACTTATATTATAAGATATAATAGGTTAATAATTTGTATTATTACACACAAAAAAATTTTAATTTTCTGCCCAACTAATTGTATCAGTAAAACCACTGCAGTTAATAAAACTTTTAATACAGTGTTACATATCACTCAAAATAGTAACTTTTAACTATACAATTGTAACCCCTATCGATAGAAAATAGTTGTAATGCAGAGTAAAATTAAATACAACAAATAGTAAATTTAAACTAATCTTGGTATGTATTATTCACCCTTTAGCGCAATAGTAAAACCCATCGCTATACAGTCGTACAATTTACCACTACAGGACGGTTACCTATGGTTATCACGATAACAAGTAGTTCTCACTGTTCTCGTTATTAGAACAACAAGTGCTAAAATGTACTTCCATGGTAGTGGTAAAATTCACTGCAATAAAAATAATAGAAAATAACTACTAGTATAACGTAATCTTACTATTTTGTGTGTACTATTTTGTAGTGGTAAATAATACGCATCGTATTAGTTGAGGCCTATTTTACTACTGCAAGAAGTAAAACATAACCTTTATCAAGTATTATTAACCCTATTTTTCTTTGTGTGTATAGAAGTTGTTATTCTGCGTAATAAATTTGCTTATATAACAAAAAATTGTAGTGGACCTGCTGGGACAACAGTTTTTTGTTAATTTAACAAAATACTTTTTACTGTACAGTAGCGTACGGAGCCTCTCGGACCCACGTCAAGCTAGCACCCCCACCTTCTCAAAAATTAGAAATATTTATACTATAATTATGGACTAATTATGGACTAATTTTGGACAGCATTCGCGAATTTTGGACTACAACGGTTTGGCAATAAAAGATAAATCTTTGGTGGGGGTGCTGAGTTGACGTCAAGCTAGCACCCCCACCTCGAAAAAATTACATTTTAAAAAAATTAATTATACCATAATTATGGACTCATTTTGGACAGCATTCGCGAATTTGGAACAATAACGGTTTCGCGATAAAAGATAAATCTTTGGTGGGGGTGCTGAGTTGACGTCAAGCTAGCACCCCACCTCGAAAAAATTACTTTTTTTTTAAATTAAGTATACCATAATTATGGACTAATTATGGACTCATTTTGGACAGCATTCGCGAATTTGGAACAATAACGGTTTCGCGATAAAAGATAAATCTTTGGTGGGGCTAAATTTTAAATTTGACTCTGACTTACATGTTGCTGCCCCCCCACCCAATCGAATTTTTTATTTTAATTGGTGTTAAACGTTTGAGCTTTAGTTGAGCTTTCATTTTCGTCGTTTGAGCCTCCCAAATTCCTAAAACTGGTTGAAGAAAAGGGGGGGGGGGATATGAAAGAGTATAGAGAATTTATAGTAACTTTTTCTTTATGCAATCGAGATCAATCGATAAAGTTTTGTTTAAGATTTATTGAGCTTTTACTGCTATTGTTCGAGTTGACAAGACTTTATATTCCTATGCTCCTTTTCTACAGGGAGGTAATCGTTTTTATTAGTTCGAATGCTAAGAAACTTGAATTGCGGTATTTAATTGAAAGACCAGCAGCCATCAGTCAGGGGACCCAAAATTGATGATAATCTATTGTTCATTACTTCAAATAAATATTTAATTTTAAATCAAAATAAAATCAAATCCAAATGAAAAGTTGTTTACCAAATTAAAATTTTAAATTTTCACGCGCAACTTGCTTGGAGGTACATAAAATTTAAAACACCAATAACTTTGAAAAAAATTACATTATAATGATGAATATAGAAGCTCGTTGAAGTTCAAACGAAGCTCTATAGATTGACACCAAAATTACTGAAAAATGTTGAAAAGTACCAAAAATAGAAAAACATGTCTACAGCTTTCTTCTCCCAAAGATTTCGCAAATAACTCCGCGACCGTTGAAGTTCAAACAACGGGAACGGAAGCTCATTGAAGCTCTAAGGAAGCTCAAACGTTTGACACCAATTTTAATAAAAAATTCATTTGGGGGGGGGGTAGTGACATGTATCTTTGACTCTGAGCATTTTCTGATACACCCTGTGCATGGAAAACGAAATTTTAATAAGAGCACAGTGTCCTTGTCGAAGCAAATGCTCAGGCACTGAAATTATTACAGTTTCAGAAATTGGTAAGTGATTAATCTAGTCGGATTTTTTTCCAAGTTTTTCGTTTATTTATTTATTTTTATTATAGGATACTTTCTTGCTTTTGAGATTTATGATTCTAATAATCTATCAAAACTTCCATTTATCGAATTAAATAGAATTCCTCAAAAGATAAAATATTCCTTTATGGAAAAGGAATATAAAATGATGGGATTAGTTCATTTTGAACCACCACTGGATGATGATTTGACTTCCGTTGGCCACTATTATGCGCTTTGTTTGCGAAACCAGCAAGTATGGGTGCAATTAGACGATTGTAAAGATGCCCAAAACACCGTAAGAAAAGAAAAACAAATTTATCCCGCCTTACTGTTATATTCAGAATAAGTACTATTTTTTTTTAATAAATGCATCTATTAAATTGTTAGTATTTAAATTGTTGTTAAATATTTAAAAACATTTGTCCCGCCAAAGATTTATCTTTTATCGCAAAACCGTTATTGTTCAAAATTCACGAATGCTGTCCAAAATGAGTCCATAATTATGGTATACTTAATTTAAAAAAAAAAGTAATTTTTTCGAGGTGGGGTGCTAGCTTGACGTCAACTCAGCACCCCCACCAAAGATTTATCTTTTATCGCGAAACCGTTATTGTTCCAAATTCGCGAATGCTGTCCAAAATGAGTCCATAATTATGGTATAATTAATTTTTTTAAAATGTAATTTTTTCGAGGTGGGGGTGCTAGCTTGACGTCAACTCAGCACCCCCACCAAAGATTTATCTTTTATTGCCAAACCGTTGTAGTCCAAAATTCGCGAATGCTGTCCAAAATTAGTCCATAATTAGTCCATAATTATAGTATAAATATTTCTAATTTTTGAGAAGGTGGGGGTGCTAGCTTGACGTGGGTGCCTCTCGGGGCGCATCATCTTTGAGGTGCAAAAAATTGTTATTATAGATAAACCAAGCTAAGAAAAGCCTGAAGGGGTGTGGCTGGCGCTGGTGTATTTAAATATGAACACTAAAACGACAATTAAAGTGCATTCTAACCTAAAAAAGTACTTACCAAATAATGTTTAATTAAATTGAAATATTAAATATTGCTATGAAGAATTGTTCTAATAAAAAGAATACTTTTCTGTAGAGCTGTAGACAATAAAGCTCACAATATGAACATCACGAAAATGAACAAGACAAAAAATCAGCACAATGACAATTGACACACAATGATTTGTAACTTTTACAACAGAACGTACTTGAGAAATAACTCGATGTTCATTGGTTCATTCAAATTTTTATCAAATTAGTTGACATATTTTCCGGAGCTTTTCTTAGCTTGGTGGCACTGTAATAGAATATTGTTTATTATCATATTTATAATTTTAAATAAAATGCCATAAACACATTTTTGACAGGTGGTAAATTTTTATCAAAACGACCTGTTTTTTTGAAAAAAAAAAAAAATTACAAAACAAGTTTTTTTAACAAAATATTGATGAAAATTTTGACCGCAGGACAGAGGCATAACCAACAAATAATAACAATACAATATTACTAAAGAAAACAACACAAAAAAAACATTACAATAATATTTTTTGCTCCTCCCTAACTGAAAGGGAGTACTCATTAGAGTATACATAATTGTACGTCGGGTTATCTAGTGCAGTCATTTGAATACGGTGAGCCGTATTGTTCCATATTGAATTTTCACATAGTATTTGAATATACTTATTTAGATTACAATGATGTGATATATTCAACTTCCAAGTTAAATACTGATGTTCAAATTGACAACTTTAATTTCCAAAAATGTAATTTTAAAATTATGAACAACGTAAGTTAATACCAGTGGGGTAGAGTAGAAGTAGTTCAGCTCACCTTATTAAATTCCTTATTATTTAATAATAAAAAGTTAATAATTTAAAATTATAAGCAATAACAATATTAATAATTACCATAAAGATATAAAATTTATCGTATTCTTGCCAGTATAAATTTAAAAATTTAGTGCACACAATTAAGTGTTTTTCAACAAGTATGCGGCACTGATGACAACTAATGAGTCAGAAACAGATACATGGTGTGATGGCTTGATTGTCGAAGAAGCAGTGTGTGTCTGTCGCTCTTCCTTAATTGTGTTTTATTTGTAAATTTTTAAATTAATAATTACCTTATGAAATTTAATCATACGTATTAAATTAAAATTACGTTTAAATTAAAATTCATAATTATATTAAATATTAAATTATTGTTGACTTTTATTAAAATTATTAGAAATACCTATTGTTGAAAATTCCTAATTTAGGTATTTGCAAATGTTAAAAAATTCAGTATATTAGGGTGTATATTTGAAAATGATCCACCTTAATTTTCCCGTGAACTACACCAAATATCGAAAAACTATAAAAGAAGCTTTTCTAGATAGAAGAGGAGAGACTAAACCGAGTATATGTGGTTATGTTCAACGTCAAAGTAAAAGGCGGAGCTTAATGGCATAGCAGAGAAAAGCATAGTACAACCTATGTGGCGAGGCCTATGAAAGTCTAAAAATTTTAATGTTATTCAAAACATAGTGCAGTAACCCACATAGCAAGGTGGACAGCACTATTAAAACCATATCGTCGTTGATACTGCAATAGGACGTAAGTCAAAAAAGTTGAATTTTCAGGAGAGGGAAAAACCGCAGTGCAGAAGCAATGTTGATATTAATGATTTAACTGAAAAACTGATGAATTAGGTTTTTATTTATTTTTTTTTTTGATATAATTTGGATACTTTGCCATCTTAATCTCAAATAGCATTTTTGTTCACATAGGTCCTGTTGCAGTATCAACGACGATGTGTTTATACTTTTGTGTTTTTCATTGGCATCGCATAGCACAAGCTATGTGGCAAGGCCTATTAGGAATAGCAAATTCTTTTTATTTTGATTTGAACCATAGACCTGTTCGGACGCAAATGAAGTAAAAATAATTATTTTTATACATTTCAAATTTATCATAAATTTTATCTATAAATTTAAGTTTTGTTACAAAATTCTTATTATAGTAAAAGTTTTTGATTTTTTACGTTGGCGAATTAAAAATTATAGTTTCATATGTTAATAACTAAAACCATATTAATTCTTATTATAGGGGATAAGGCTAACTTCAGCTGCCTTATTAGCTGCTGCAGGCAGGTCCATCGTTTCGCTAAAGTCATGGTGGATGGAAATCAAACAGTATAGCAGAGGGGCATCATGAATATTTAATAATTTCAAGTGGCTTCTAAAATACTCATAACTGTTAATATTTATAATGAATAAACAATTTTCCTACTTGAATGTGCAAAAATTACTTTTACTGACTAGTGCGTGAAAAAACTTATTTTACCTTACTCAAACGGATATCGATAAGTTACAGTTTTTTTAAACAGCAGTAGAAAAAGATCTTTACACTCATGAATTCTAACCAAAAAAAGAATTTCTATCGTAAGTCAAATTGAACCTGAAAGTTTCCATCGATGGGAATGGTATTTCTTTGTGATAACAGAATAAAGACTCTTTTGGAAGGTTTCAGGGCCTACTGTCAGTTAATGCGCACCACGAATCGGGCCGCGATATTTTTACTATTGGAAAGAGGACAATTTTCTGAGCATTTTAAGAATGCACATTGATGAGGTATATCCATTAGTTTTCGAGAAAACGATTTTGAAAATCAAAATTTTACGTGCATTTTAGATAGGGAATTCATTAACACGAAAGTTCTATTGACGGTACGTTCTGATATAGTCTTAGTGTTAGCCGTTAGACGCGATTGTGACACCGTCGGGTACACATCGAGCGTGGCTAACGAGTTTCACCCCTTACGAGTTTCACCCCTTTCGAGTAGCACCTTTTGCGAGTTTGTGCTATCTAGGGGGATGTGTTTAGGGAGTCAGCGTTCGTCAAAACGGCGCGTAGCGCACGGAGCGGAGGGGACCGGAGCGGAGGGTAGTAAGGTTTAATTATTTTTGAAAGGAAAGGAAGGGGCGACGTTCATCAATTCGCCTAGACGGCATGCGTTGTCAGACAAGAATTTTAAAAACTTAGTTTTGTTGAAAGCTAATAAATTGTAATATTTTTTACACTATACTGTTACCGTATTTAATCAAAAATAGTTAATTGTATTATTTGTATTTGTACTATTAAAAATATTGTAAAAGAGTTTGGGTAATGTAATGTAACTACATAAGTAAGTTGTTTCAAGTAACTAAGTTACTTAAACTAACTCTAACTAAGTTACTTACTTCAAAAGTAACTGTCTTATTAAGTAACTAAAGGTATATTAATCAAGTAACTTGTAAGTAGTTACTTTTCAAAAGTAACTTTCCTAGCTCTGCTTAGGCAGTCTTAGAAAGAGAGAAAATTTAGATTCTGGTTTATGATCTATTATCGATAAATTATGATCTAATTCTAATGTGCTCTTAAAAAATAAATAAAAGTTCTAACAGTTATTCACATCTTTTTAATGACTTTATGACCTAAGTTATTTTTAATACAGAAAAACAGTCGTCACGACTCACGCTTACCTTCATACTAAAGCCACATAGAGAACACAGTATTTTGTCAACAACTGGATATACTACGTTACTAATTTTTTT
This sequence comes from Cantharis rufa, assembly GCA_947369205.1. NCBI lineage: Eukaryota > Metazoa > Arthropoda > Insecta > Coleoptera > Cantharidae > Cantharis > Cantharis rufa. Next base: position 39,130,168 of record OX376303.1, read on the forward strand.
GCTTTCTGACGACTGTTTGGGTGAGATAAAATAAATAATAAACATTAATAATTTCACACAAAAATTAGATATAAAAATATAGGGTAGCTAAAGGAGAATTAATTGATTCAGATGTACCGCCACGCTGTTTAATTTTTCATAATTGCTTTTTAACTTGATTGTCAAGGAAAAACATGTCAAATTAACTAAATCAAACGCCAGAAGTGCAACCAGAACCTCATTTTAGGGGGGGGGGTGAATTACATGACTTCCATTTATGTACGTACTTGGAGAAGAACTGCAGAAGCTTCAGCTCTGCAAAAGCCCTACAAATTTAACTTCTAGTCTTTGGAGTCTCTAGACCGCATAGCCATTCTAGTTTCTGGCACAAGCAAACGATTATTCAATCTTTATGGAAAATTCGTAACTGCTGATGTTAGAGAAACTAACATGTTAGATATGTTAGGGAAAGGGAAATAAGATTTCATAGAAATGTTGGAGGTCAATAGTTTAACTCATCATCCAATCCTAACAAAAGGAAATATTTCCGCAACAAAAAAATCATAACATCAAAAACATAAAAATCCAAAAGGGTTTTTTAAAAACAAAAAATAGGATCAACTACTATTTTCGCAGAGGTAGTATTGAATCTACAGATGAAAGAAAGATAGATAGCAAGAGATGTCACAGCTAACTTTTCAATAAAGGTTGCATAAAACATAAATTATGTAAAAATTTATATTTCTATCCGAAAGTGTAAAGTGATGTTTATTAACGTCCATTCCATAATGCCCGGTTTCACAAAACGAAGTTAAACTTTAATCTAAATGTGATTACAATATTACAACTCTCTTACTCAACTTCACTTACCATTTTGAAACTAGACATTGAGGTTTGAGCTCTCTCGAAGCTCTAGATTGAAAAAAGTTAATAACATACTACATACTAGACCTGCCAATAAAAGTTCATTTGCAAGTCAGCGATCATAGCTTTTCCACCTCAAATAAACAAAGTTAATGCAAAATTATTTAGTGCAATTTATTATAATAGAATAGATGCCATATACACAGTTCGTCCCTGCATAAATAAAAATACCGGTGGAAGGAATTAAATGGCTTTTCGTTTACCCATTAAGTTCCTCTTATATAATATTTGTGTTAAGGAATAAATTAAAAAGGTATGTTTAGCTGTTAAATATAATACTACTTGTAAGTATGTAAAAAGAATTAATTCCCCTTTTAAATATTGAATGCAATGATTTTTAAAACTACATTTAAGTGAAATTTGTAAAATAAGTCTAATTTCAATAGGTGAACTTAATACGAACCATTACAATAACATTCTTATTACATTATTATTACATCATTATTATTGACAACAACGATAAGAATAAAATTAAATGATGTGCTACTAACCTGAGACTTATCGAAGGTATTTAAATAGTTATCGACTATTTGTTTCTGGTACAATGTTCTCGCTAAAGATCCCCTAGGTCGGTAATATTTCAACAACCATGAGGAACTAACAGAAATACTTTCGTTTATCTCACATTCTTCTTCGGAAGCATGCTCACTTCGATAATTTACTTGTAATTCTTCCATCGGTACGTCATATAATAATTACTACAATTCTTATTTTATATCTATTAATAATAATTCTTTTTAAATGCTTTAAGTCACAAGAATTTGTACAATAATTTCTAAATAAAACTTATAGGTAGGTAAGTCACAATAAAATTTTATATAAGGTTAAGTTAAATAATGTAACATTAATTATTGTAAATACACTAACTGTTACAAGTACAATGTTAAATTACATTTCCGTTACTTTATGAGGTACACAAAACTTAAATTAACTGTGTTATAATAAGTAAAAAATAATGTTAAATATAATTTTAAATTTTGCACTTGACGTTTCAAATGTCACATCAACTTTTAGGTTATAAAACTTCGGCGCGATTTTTAAAACAAGTACGTTCAAAACATAAACATACTATTATGGAAATAGAAACACAATTAAGATGGTCGATTAAAACCAATAATAAATTGATGTAAAATAAAAATATAACAAATTAATAAGTGCTATTAATATTGATTAATAACCAGGGCCGTCCTAAAACATTTAAGCGCTTTGGACTAATAACACTGATATTATGATAACTAATATTTTCATTATAATCTATCAATTGCAATAGAAAGCAGATATCTAACAAAAATTGATATATCATGTAATATGACTGTAATTCGGTACAATAAAATGTAGTTGCAATATTAATTTCAATTTTCCGCACAATTTTAATTAGTTAATTTAATATACCTAATGTGAATAATATTATTAATATTTAAGCAAAATATCATTTCAAATTATGATTTATAATTAGAAAAATATTGTTTCTTCTTATTTTTATAAAAATTATATTCTGTAGCTGTGATGTAAAAGTTATTCATAATTAGTTTTATAAAGAAAACTTTGCTATTCTCAACCTTTTCTATACACATTACTAAAAGATGGTTTTAATTAATCGAAACATGTAGTATTATTAAAATAAAAGATAAAGTCATGAATTTCAGTTTTTTTCGCTTAAATTTTGAAAACGGTCAGCCGTAACCAAAAAGTTGCTGTATATAAAATTCACGCTGATAAAATTTCTTACAAGAACGTTTTTACTTATTTTTGACATATTTGTTTCAGTTTTTGAGGTGGCTATACGCTCGTGAAATTCGCAAAGTAAAATAAGTCTTTTAAGGCCTCACTTTTTTAATAAACTTTGTATCTTAACTCCTTTATGGTTTTTTTAGGACAAAAGTTCTCCTACAAATTGTTTAGAGCAGTGTTTCCCAAATGTCTTGAACTTGCGGACCCCCAAAATTAGACACTAGTATCATGGGGACCCCCAGAAAAAATTTCGTTACAAAAATAAAAATTAAAAATTAAAAAATTTATAAAATTTATTAAAAAACATGTAAAAAAATTTTTTTTTTCTTTATGCCGTGGGTTCGCGGACCCCTAAAAAACATGACGCGGACCCCTTAGGGGTCCGCGGACCTCAATTTGGAAACACTGGTTTAGAACATTAAATTTCTTTTAAAATAAGTACATTATTTAACATTTTATTTTTAACTAATAAAAAATTAGAGCAATTTAAAACCTTACAGATATACTATATCACAAATAGTACGGTGCAATTAGACTCAAACCCTAAATCCAAAGTGAAAGTTCCCTTCTAGCTCCAAATTGTTCTATACAGTGTACATATTGTTTGGTAGAAAGTTACACCATTTTCAGCGTCAAGTGTTGGTGGGGGGGGGGGGGAGAAGTTGGTAAATTGGTCCTGTGCATAATCTTGTTATAGTTAACGGTTGAGATTGAATTTAAGAGTTGAATTGTTGAGATTCTTTGAAAAAATGAAATTATTATATAATTTAACCGCTCTTCAAGTAGAGGACAATGTACCTTAAAAGAATGTTACTCTTCATGCTGTTGAAAAACGAGGCCTGTTTGATTTGCAAATTTACAGAGCCCCAAGTACATCTGGCTATTCTAAAATAGTTGCTACAAACATGGCTTCCCTGAAAATAAAACCACTGTCATATGAACATGGCTGAACATTTAATTTGTTTTGGTTGAATGGTACCTGGTTGGAAGGCCCAGAAGAATGTACACCTAAGTGGAGTGGCTGCATGGAAGTATGCGACGAGAGAATTCCAAACTTCCGCTGTAGTCCTTCTTCCATTAATCATCTTGGCTCGTTCAAATCCGTCAACAATTTCTTCCTTCCATTCCTTCTTCTTCCTAGTCTAACAATAAGAGGCATTCATTGCTGTATTTTTGAAAACTAGTAAAGCTCTTATTAGTGTGGATAAAGATAAGCTTAATTTTGTCTATTCGACTTTTAAGCGTGGTAATACATCTTCTGAAGAGATTACGAAGTCTGTAGTGAAGAGCTTTGTAGAAATTTTGGAAATCCAACTTCAACGTTCAAAAGAATCAGGACGAACACAAAAACTGTGGATTCACTTCATAGAAATAGTTGAGCTTGTTCGAATGTTTAATAGAGCTGAGAGGAGTGAGGACTTCCTCGTTCACCTTTACTGTGTCCATCAAATGCTGCGCATTTTCCATGCGCCTGGTCGCTGGTAAGCGTCTTTCTTGAACTATACTAAATCTGCACATGTTTACTTACAAGACTCACTAGAACTTCTCAACTCAATGAGCCCAGTAAACGATTTGTTCGTTAATTGTGGTTATTTCAACATCCGACATACTGAAAAGTTTTGGTCTGGAGTCTTAAGCGACATGACTATTGAACAGGTTTTGATGAGATTCTTGAGTAGCATTGGGGAATTAAGCGGAGGCGGAGGAATAACAGCGACAACTATTGCAACTTGGATCAACTCCATATCAGGGTGTTCTCGGGTGTGTGAAGCATTGGAAGAATTTTCAGGTGTGCGCAGCCGTCTCTTCAGAGCAGCACGTGGAGCTACGAGAGCTAAGGCAGAAAAGAAATTGCAAGGACTTGCAAACTATTATTTCTTGGTTTGAGAAACAGTCCGTTTTCTATTGTAAAACACCTGAACTCTCTTCCTTATCAACAGGGGTTGTGCAAACGTGAACTGTTATAAAGCGCTTAAAGTTGGAACACTAGCCTTGAAAGAAATTGAGAACAAAACATTCAATGAGATACACTAGAAAAGAAAATAAGCTGTTAAGTCTCAAGCCTCTATAACCAAGTCTATGACAATAATAAATTAACGACAACACTGTATGTGTGAACCCTAATATTTTCTTACATTGGATGGTGTGCGTAGTAAGGAGTGATGAGAGACTTTAAGAAATATTTCAATTTGAATTATGTTCTTGTCCTCCATTCTTCTTCGATGAATTTGGCTCGATGATGCAAAGTTTCAATGGTGACTGTTTTGGTTCCAGATTCAAATGAATCCATCAATCACCCCAGATTCAGAGAAAGTGTCCTACATCATTGAAAGAGGTGGCCCGTGGAAGCCTCTTTTCCCTTAAAAAGTAGCGCCTCTTATCTCAAGGTGAGGTTGTCGTTCCTTCAAGAGCTTATCATTAATATACCACCAGCGCCTATAATATTGCAATTTGCTTTTACAATAATTCCATTTTATTGGAATTAATTTTATAATATAATTTTCACACATTCTGTTTGTTTAAAGATCATTGTTTATTATAGATTCTAAGAAAATCACTGATTTTTATATAAAAAAAAGTAGTTTTCTTAGGTTATACTAGAGCTTGGATTTATATGCACTCAAATTGATAAAATAGGGTAAAATATGTATATGCATCGATATGCAAACTGAAATTTTTTTTTGAAATTCTTATAGGCAATTTTAAAATTTTTTTCACATGCAATCTATAAATGAAACTTTTTTATACTAATTGAAATACAAATGTTCACTTTTAACTTTCTACTTTAGAACACGGTCGACAAAACACCTTATTGTCGTTCAAATCGAGTTCTGGATAGTTTATAATCCAAGTGGATATCAAAGCCCTTGTTGGTGGCATAATAGATACCTAAGCACGGGCTCCACTAAGCACTTTACTTAACAACGTATAAAACTTGAAAAACATTTACCACAATTCTAACCAAGGCAAAAGTTAGCCAAATACCGCCAATAAGGAATAAACACTAAATTTGCAAAAAGTGCATATTTCAAAAAGGATGTTGTAAACAGTCATGCACGACTATGTTTCAAGAAATGTATCATTCAAGATAAACAAACTAAAATGAAATTTTTAATTCAACATCACACTTATAGACTACAATACAATATACATGAAAGAATAACTTTAAGCACTATGCCGTCAGTTTTAAGCGGTACAGGTAAGTACATGGGAAAATTGAATTTTCCACCTAAAGATGGGAAATTACGACCAACTATTCTTGTACGGCTTTCTTGAAAAACGATAGATTCCAAAAAAATAATGACGAAAAACAGTGCCGTACAAAAATAATGGTACTTGGAGCGAGGAAAATTTTTCGAAATTTTTATCCGCTGTAAAAAATTGTCTAAATCAAAATGAACGGCATATGTTTTCCTTTGTTTTTTATCTTTGATGAATTTGAAAAGGTAATAATATTTGAAAATATTACTCCTCTTGTTAATGCAGGAGCATTTTAAAAATCTTATAAATATAGAAAATTTTATATTTTTCTTTTTATCCATATTTTCATTTGGTTCCATTTATTATAAATGGCTATACGGTACAATGATAATATTTAGTAACATCATACTATAAACTAAGTTGCCGTACAGATATTTATGATCTTGTAGATACAAAAATTAGATTTAACCTCAAAATTCAGGTAATTGTTTATTTATATTTATATTAACCATAGTTTTTAGACGGCATCATTATTAAACATTATTTTGTATTTTATAGAATTTTTGGAATTAGGTGCCGTACATTTTGCAATGATCTTGCACCATATACAGCTCTAGAGCTAGGGTGGGAGCGCGCGGTTTCTCACCCCTGTACCCTCAAATTTGTACGGCCTTTCTGTATAATGAATCTGTATAAGCATACAAAGCGAATTACACAAATGCCGTACAGTAATAAATCGTCTATACGGATTGGAAAATTTTCGAAAAATTAAAAAATTTTCCTCACTCTAAGTACCATTATTTTTGTACGGCACTCGGTTTTTCGTCATTATTTTTTTTGGATCTATCGTTTTTCAAGAAAGCCGTACAAGAATAGTTGGTCGTAATTTCCCATCTTTAGGTGGAAAATTCAATTTTTCCATGTACTTACATGTACCGCTTAAAACTGATGGCATAGTGCTTAAAGTTATTCTTTCATGTAGCAGCATCGTTCTAAACATGATTCATGGTAGGTCATTTAACCCCCTAAAATTCTCCATGGGCTTGTAGTCTATTAGCTATTTTCTTTTTAAATTGGCAAATTTAATAATTTCTTTTCGATATTAAAATTCTTCAAAAAATACCAAAAGTGGCCGAAATATTGTAGCAAATATTGAAAAAAAGTGTAACACACGATTTTGTGTTATAATTTATATGTATTATGTATTTTCAAATTTTCAAATTGCTCTAATTTTTACTCAATCTAAGGTAAATATATTGAATAATATACTCATAATAAAGAAAATTCAATGATCTACAACTACTTTTAGGGGGACTTCTGTTTAAACAGACGGTAGAGTAGTTTAGAAGACAAATTTTATCAAAAAAAGTAAGTAAAAAAATTTTATAAAGATTTGCGAATTTCACGAGCGTAAATATCAAAAACCGAAACAACTAGGTTAAAAATATACTGTAACTATCATTCTTGTAAGAAATTTCATCAGCTTCAGTTTTAATTAGAGCTAACCGTTTTCAATATAATTATATAAGCAAAAATCGATGTTCAGGATCTTCTTCGAGGTTTCTTGCATCTCGCATACCGCAACTAAATAAGTTCGGAGACTTTTAGTATGTTTACCTTGTAACTATTCCAAACACATCCCTGAAGTCAAAAATTGTGATCTTGACATTTCCTCCTAGAAACCTTTTATTGTACATAAAAATAATTTAAAAAAATTATAAGTAACCTGTGAAATTGTAATAAACGCAATGGTTTTTTGGTTTTCGCTTTTTTATTTATATTTTTTGCTTAGAATTATCAGACATTATGTCAGAGCATTCTCAAAATATAGTTTCTTTAATATCTTATTTAACTTGAATACTTGATAAAAACTTTTGGTTGTAAACAATTTTTTTTTCAAATACATTTTTACTTGGATACTCTCATACTGACAAATTTTCAAATACAATAACTTTGATCTCCTACTATGTAACTTGATGAGTAGGCTATCTGTAACTATTCCAAGTTAGTACTTGATAAATTGCACTTGGTATTTTAAACATTCGAAGGAGCGTATTAATGAAAATTTAGCCAATTCTAATCCAATTATTACGTAGGGACAAATAACTTGGAAATAAAATTTGTATGCTTAAACCCTTTACTTTAATAAAATTCTAAACGAAACAGGGAGAAATTTGTCAAGAAAAGTGGCGGAATGTTAAAATTATCTAAAGTGTAGAAAACAATGTGTTTCATTTGTAAATTTCATTTTACATAATTTCATGTGTAAAAAGAATAAACAGAGCAGCAAATTTTTATAGATACGGCGTACGAAACCCCCCAAATTGTTAAATAAATTTGCAATTTTTTTAAATACTAGTATATTTTTCTTTTCTTTTTGTTAAAAAAACCAACTTGTAAACAACTTATTCACTTATCTATAAGTGCTAAACTTTTTTGAGAGTGACTTACGGCACTCTTTTGAGCTTTGATCATAAATGACGTCTCAGATCAGACCCAAGTACGACCCAATAGTACAATGGATTATATAACATTTTTTTTACTCATTTACTCCATTTAGTAACAATGCTAAATTGTCTTTGCGTATTTTTTATAACATTGATGTATGTAGTTCTGGTTGTGCAGTTTTGAAAACCTCCAATCCAAAATTTTTATTAAAAATTTTTTTCACGAAAATTGTTTAAAACTTTAATTTAGATTTAAATGTGCAATTCTAGATATCACAATACACTAATTTGTGCAGTGCGATACATAAACAAATTACAAATATAAATAATCTACCTAATAAATCTTACTATTATTTATAGGTTTACCTATTATAGGTAGATTTAAATGGAGAATTGTAAATTGCCCTCCACACTTGACTGTAAAATGTTAACTGCCTTCCAAACAATAAGGTTGCTACTAATCCCACATGTAAACTGCTCTCCAAACTACCTGAGGCTGGGATTGGGACAACTCGCCGCGGCCGACTCGCCGCGGCCAACTCGCCGCGGCCAACTCGTCGCCGGCCGGCTATTGGCGGCCGTTTTCGCCGCCATCATTAAAAATGGTTTTTGCATTCTTAATATTTTAGTAATAAAAATAATATACTACATAATATAACAAATTATTACGTATATACTTGCCGGATTAAAAGGGGTTTTTGCTTTTTTAATATTTTATTAATAAAAAAAATACCTATATCAAATTATTACGTGTAATTGTGCGAAATACCTCTTAAATATTCTATTATATTTCTATTACGATAATCCCGAACTATCGCTAAAATTCTTGCATCCGCTTCTCGGTATTTCCTTAACTTTATAGGTGGCGCGCGTCCTGCAACTAATTGTTCATAATAAAAGCTACGTTAAGCTACATGATAGGAGGGAGGGGTTCTAAAGAGGTCAAAATCAAACTACGTGGTTTATGAACGCTCCCTTAGAGAGTCGTCTATTTCGGGTTGTCGGGGTTTCCTGTATTGGGTTGTTAGGTTCCGTATTTGTTTTGTATTTCTTTACTGGTTTCTGGTCTTCTCTGTTCCACAATGTTATGTTATGTTCCACACTAACTTTCTTTTTGTGTAACCCTGTATCCCAACTAGCTAACCCTTCAAAAACAACCCAACAAAGAACAAAATGACAAACTAAGCAGACTAAGCATATTTTATTACTAAAATATTAAGAATGCAAAAACCATTTTTATTGATGGCGGCGAAAACGGCCGCCAATAGCCGGCCGGCGGCGAGTCGGCCGCGGTGAGTTGGCTGCGGCGAGGTGGCCGCGGCGAGTTGGCCGCGGCGAGTTGGTCTGGCGGCGAGTTGGCCCGGCGGCGAGTCGGCTCGCGGCGAGACGGCCGCGGCGAGACGGCCGCGGCGAGTTGGCCGCGGCGAGTTGTCCTAGACCCCTGAGGCTTAATGTATTAATCCCATAAATCCCCGACATTAATACCATTGTTTATATATATTGTTGATATATATAAACAATGTTAATACCAAATAAAAATAAAAATTTAACTCAAAACAGAAAAAATCACAGCGTTGAGTCCACATCGAGGGAGATCCACCTCCTTCCTAGTATCACATTTTGGGGAGTAGGACCGGTCTAGAGGGATATTTTTTTAGCGAGTATGGCGTTTGTTAAAATGGCCGGGAGCGTCGAAAGCGGAGGGTGCGGAAGGTCGGTTTTGACAAATGCATCCACGGAAAATCTCGGATCTCGTTATTTTAAGGACCCTTACGTGGGGGAAGAGGGAGTCAAAAATTACAAAAATCGTATTACATTACATTACAATAATGTGTGAATATGAAGCGAAATAATTTTCGAAATTTGTTCAATATGCAATAAATTAAAATAATATAAAATGTTTTGAGCAACTATTAACAGATAATAATATTATGTTTTTAATAAATAAATTTAATTAATTATTTTCTTGCTGTATCACCATGTACTTTGTATTTCTGAGATTAGTGTCAACCTTTTTGCTTGGAGGGCAGTTTACAATTTTCCAATTTTGCATTTTTAGAGGATTGGGGCAATTTACGGCGACCCAATTTAAATATTAGCAGTTTTACTAAGCAAATGTCTGAAAATGGGTTATTTTAACCTAACCTAATTCATAACATTGCGATTTACAACAACAAGATTTGTGTAGTGGATTTTATTAATTTGTTCAAATCATGTAAGTGGCTAACACATCTTGCTCAGTGGCAGAAATAAAGCGAATAAATTTTCTCAGAACGCGTTCTAAGCATATTAAAAAGTTCGTATTCTGTATGTATATTTTTGACACTGGCTGAATTCGTCAATTGAGTGCCAACCAGGCCCGTATTTGAGGGGGGGGTTTTGGGGGTTCAAACCCCTCCGAAATAAAGCGCGAGATAAAATCCTAGAATATCGCACCCTGAAACGACAACTACTGTCGTAACTTTCAAAAGCATGTTTCGAGATAATTGCATTTTAAAATTGTTGTTGGCTAAATAGCGCTTAAATGGTAAGCGATGGAAGTTACGATATTGTTCCACTAAAAAAAGCTTTAAAAACTAAATAAGAATCCATCAAAACCTGAAAATTGGCATTTCTAACTTTACAGTAGAGCGATTGCCCTTGAAAGTTTTAAAAAATTTTGCCTGCGGCGCAATTTCCTGGGGGGTATTCCATACCGCTCACACCCCCCGGTGTTCGGGCTGACGCAACGCACTTTTATTTATCATTCAACCCCCCCCGAATTAAAGTTCGAGATACGGCCCTGGTGCCAACTACACGTAATTTTTTCTGTAAGTTGATTCATATGGTGGATCAAACCTACACCAAATTTTTAAATTTTAACATTTTAAAATGGGCTATAATGATTTAGGGGTATATGTGTTCAACAGGAGTAAGAAAAATTGTGGTATTAAAAGAATGTCAATTCTACGGTGTATTTAAATCTCTTAAAAGAGGTAATAATGCCTAACGCAACGGTAAACCATTAATTGGTGATGATTTTATCCTGTAGCAGAACAATGCTCTACGCCACGCCGTGCTGACCTTACCAATGTTAATATTGACGTTGTAGACTTGCCACCCAGAGTCCAGATCTTTTTCCTATGGCAAATCTCTAGTCTCTGCTAAATTAAGAATTTTTGAAAGATTTCCCAAAAAATTTGCCTAATCTTCGCAATCGTCTTCCTTTCTTTCAAGAATATAATAAGTATGCTTATCTTGGCTACTAACCTACTTTTTGCAATATAAATCTTCGTTGGTGTATTACAAATTTGATTCTTGGGACTGGGACTGAAAAATTGTGAAATATAATATTTTTTTATTTATTATGTATTTAATATTTTATATTATATTATAGTTACTATTAATTAATAATTTTTTTTCAACAAAATTCAACAAGTAACGTAAAGCTACATTAGAAGCAGCATGATCAGCCTAGAACCTAATATGTCAAGATGGTTTAGCTATCACATGGAACGTCAGGATTTACTGTACTATTGATGGTTTTGAAATTTCTTACAGATTACGTATAGTGACTATAAATCGATTGAAGTCTTCGTATAAATATACTTCGCTATCGATTTAATGCACTATTACAAATATATATTTAGCGCATAAACAGAATGCATTCACACTTATTGTGTATCGAACGTAGTTCAATGAGGTAGTTGAACGTTAACTTCCTTAGTGAAACATGTGCTTTCATACACTCATCCGAGTTAGCTTCCAAGTTAATTTTTTTCTTAGAAAAACTGTTGGGGTGAAGTTACAACTTTAAAACCAGTCTCTTCAAATGAAAAAGTCACGAGCCGCCACTGAATGTAACTTCCTTTAGCGTAATCAGCTCAAGTTCTGCTAAAGAACTGACATCCACCCGAAGGGTAGATGTAGTACTCAATGGTACTCAATGTAAAATGAAATACAGTTGAGTATCCAACAATGGAAGTTATGCCCAGCAAAAATCAATTGTACAGAATGTTTCAAATTTAATTGTTGTTATGAGAAATTCGATAACTAAAGAGATATGGAAAAATGGGTGGACTCTTCGATCTCCTTCTTTAAGAAAAGCTTAATGGTGAAAACCGGAATTCGATATCGTTTTTCGTTTTTAAGTAATGACCAAAAGTTACCTTTTTCGACTTTTTGTTAAATGTCGATATCTCGGTTGTTTGTAAAGTTATAGAAAAATATGTACACCTTTTTCAGATATTTTTTAATGAGAATATAATCTGGGCTGAAGAGATTTCAAATATCTTCTTTTGTTTCCGAGTTAAATATAATATAAAGTTGTGTTTTTTTTAAATGGAAACTATAGTTGGTTAGTTTATTCTCATAAGAGTCCTTGTATTCCCATTAATATGCGAATATTACTATTAATATTACACTCCCACACACGTCTACTGAAAAACAATAGAGTATAGACCTAGATGCGTATTGATTGTCAATAAATTTTGAGATTCTTCGGCCACTTTGAGTTGTGTATACTCCCCTGTAAGATCGATCACTGCAAACACCGTTCTTTCAGCCATAGTTGCAAAAATATCATCCAACGTAGGTAATTGATATTATGTGTTATATTACGTGTTATATTTCGTGTTATTACCGAAATTCTAAATTGATTTCTCCACTCAAGGAACATGACAGCTAACCAGTTTCTTCCCAACAACGGTACAAAATTTTCCCTAGTTTTTACTACGGTTAGAGGTAGTTTGTATTTTTGATCTTCTTTAACTGTAACTACAACTGCTTCTCCTAATGTTTTTATCTCTTGGCCAGTTACTGATGCCAACCCGTATACTACTGGCCGTAATTTTAAATTTTTCCAAATTTTCCTTTCTAAACCTGATGGTAAAATCATTTTGCATGCTTCCGAGTCGATTTCAAAGGATATCTTTGTCCCGGCTACGTTTAAATTTAATCGATGCGCCACACTACACGTTGGTAAAGTCTTGACCCAGTTCAACTGATATATAGCTTGTACTGCCTCTGGAGAAATATTCTATTTCTATTTCATCTATTTCATCCAGCATTCCAATTGTTTTAATGTTTTGGCACATTTTTGACGTATACCCTTTTCTTTTACACTTAAAGCATTGCCATGCGTTGGTAGGGAACGACATCGGGTTATACTACCTCCCACTGGAACAAGCTGCTTTTTTTAGTGATTCTAATGGCGAGAGAAAACATTTTTGCGCAACCAATTTTGTGTAGGGCGTACTTCACGTGACAAAGGAGAGTCTTGCTGCAATATCTAGAAGATGCTTCCAAATATTTTCTGCATCCATGGGATCAAATGCGCTATGAGAATATGACATAGATAAATAATTTGATTAATTTTGTTATCCACCTGCATAAATGCAAAAGAAGCTGCACTTTTTTCTGATATGTCGCCGAGAAACTTGCAACTTACCAGAATACTATGTAAAATGTAACTTAAACCAAAAACAATAATTTTGTTTGTTAATAAGCATGCTGCTTAACATAAAGCATTTTCTTATTAAGGTGACTTGTCCACTTCTATTTCATTTGCAGTTCTATTTATTTTGAGACTTCCAAATCTTTTTTTTTTTCTTTTTACATACCAATAGGGGTACAAAAATTTTCTGAGTCATTGTACATTAAAAGTGGGTCGTCTACAACAGTAGAATCAGTTTTACAGAGGCGGATTAAGAACACAACGATAAACAGAAAGATTCATTGCCTATGAATTTATAACCAAATAAAAATTCAACCAGTATACTCAGAAAAAATTTTTATTGTAGAATTGCAGGTGCTTAATAGTAATAAAATAATAATAAAAAATTTTTTGACGTCACAATACTCTACAATCTTGCGGTTGATGAATAAAAAATATAACAATGATTAAAAATTTTATAGTAACCTTGTAGGTAAACTTTCCAATTATCGATACTCAGGTAGTTTCTGGTTTTGTGCGTTAGTTTCATTCAGTTTTTTAGGAGTTCAAGAACATTAAACACACGATGTAAATTTTAATCCCATTTCGTCTCCCGCAAATAATAATACCTACTTACTGACTCTTTAATCAGTTTAACAACAACTGTGGAAGTATTGTAACACTTTACATTAACATTAAAATTTGCAAATAATCTTTAAGTTAATCCCAGATTTAAATACAAACAAAAATCCAATTAAAATCGTTGAAATTAAATTCGAGAAGCGTTTTAACACGCGAATCTTAAATCGCATAAAAATTATCCGTGCGCGTGATACTTTATTAGGTAAATTAAATTAGAGTCGAAAATGATCTTAAGAGGACACTAACTTAAGGGTTGAAATCCTCTAAGAAGTTTTCCCAGTTTTTTAAATTGCATCATGTAATTTCTACTCGAGTATAAATGAGGTTTTTTAATTGGAAATCCGAGCAAGGGCGCAGAATAACGCTGCCGATTTATTTTAATGAGTATTTCCGTTTTGAATGTCACGTCAGTGTCGTACAATGTGTTTTATGCATCTTTATCTTACAAGAAATATAGTAACATTTCTTCAGAATTAATTAATTCTTTTTAGGTTTATTCAAATGAATTTTATTAGTATTAATAAAAATTGCTGAGAATTCTTGAGACAATTTTACTTATTGTTTTTCACATTTCTTCGATTTTATTATCGGAATTAAAATTTCTATATTATTAAAAATCCGTGTCATATTACGTAATATCAAATTTCAGTTTTTGTGAAATATTTTTAATACAATATTATTATTATAATTTAATATAAAATTAATATTATATTAGGGGTATTTATTTCACTTTGTAGTTTTTGCATATTTCGAAGCTTTTAAAATTTTGTAAACTTGTGTGGTATTAACACCTTCGATCAAATTTTTGAAAACTGTTTTGTGCTAACTTATTGATTTCACAAGTTTTTATGCAAATTACTAGTGCAGTCAAATTACTGTAATGCTTAGGATATTTATAATAGAACTCTGAGCGTCAAGTGCTATACATTACACTCTAGGGCAAACTGAGTAGCAGTGAAGACAGTATTAACAGTATTATGTAAGATAAAGCAGTAAAGTGCAGTATTTGGCGGTAAGTGACAGTATTAGACATAGCCGACAGTATTTTAATGTAAGTGGTAGTAATGCCCAATATTATATAGGTATTAGATATTTAGTAGGAGGAATATACTTAGTATTATATTTATTTAAGTAAATTCAGAAATTTATTTTTTCTGCTACTTACTGCTACTTACTGCATAAAATTTACTACCAAATACTGATACTGCCACTAACTGCTGATATTACGTAATCCTGCCACTGTCTGCCTAAACACTGCTCTTAATTATCTGATATTGCTAATACTGTCACTTATCAGTGAATCCTAGTCAGGGAATAACACCACGTTGTATTATTTACAGCTCTTACTTTTTATTTTATTTATTATTTTATTATTATTTATTACCATATTTTTTTGAAATTCAAAATCATTTATTTACAGTTTAGTAGCGCTACAACTTTTAGTTTGGCAACTAGCGATTTTGGCTTACAACATTTAAAATTTCACTTTAGGACAGGTTAAATAGTCCGATTTTATTTTCTATTTTTAAGGAAGTAACAATGTCCACTGATATTTTCAAACGGTTTTTTGCACTTTAATACGTTTACTACACTAATTTGTTTTCTTCAATTCCTCCATCCCAGTACGCTACTGATGGTGGTTTCTTGAATTTTGTAAGGCTTTTTTAAATCAGATCAGATACAAATTAATTTACAATTTTACAGACCGTTTAACGATATTTTAAAAACATTTTTAAATTTTATTTTTTATTTCTAATGAAAAGATAAATATACCTGCTTTATATTCTTAGAGATTCGGTATGCACATTTGAAGTAATATTATCATAAAATTTTCAATGCAGAAGGAACTTCGCTGGTGCGTGTCTTTTAGTAGGTACACCTAAGTATAGACAATATAGTATAAAATTCCATAAGGAAAATAAAGAGCTTTAAAATAAATTGAAAATAGACAGAGCGTAAGTTTTAGGTATCGCTTTACAGGTTTGTTTATATAGATATACATTTTTCCCTCGTTATCGGCCAATTTTCAACGAGTGTTAGGTTCTAACTGAAAAGGTGCAATTTATGTCAAATCTGTATTTCCGGTATTATTTTCTTTTTCTAATTCGGGATTGTTTCAAAGATTTCTCTTTTGAAGTTAAATAAGAAATATAACAATATTTCTTAGGTGGTACATATTTTCAGATAATTATTTTGCATGTAAAAAAATATGTTTTTAAGAATAAAAATGTTCTTAATCCACATTTAACGCAATGAAAGAATTTTGAAAATTAATATAGAACATTTTATCGTAAGATTAATTCTAAGAGATATAAACCGATATTAAGCTTAATCGTATATCATGTTTAGGCCGGACTGTAATTGTCATTATTTCTAATTGTCCCGGGCTACGTGCGAACGGGTAGCATCCCTCCAGTTGGTTATAAAAGCTCGAGCTTTCTAAAATCATTGTAGTGTTTCACGACTGCATTGGACCGCTACACACATATGTATCAATACGTGGTCGTGGTAGTATATTACAATTAACCCAATATTGCATCAAAATCTTTGATATTTTTATAATTCGTAAACATTAGTCTAGATTAAAATATTATTACAATGTACAATGTGGAATTTAGGTAGGTTCAGTTAATCGGTATGATTTTACATTAAATAAATATTGTAGGTTTGTAATAAATTATGTAATCGAATAATATTGTAAACCCAATTCCAATATTAATTTATTAGTGAGAAATTAATTACACGATTTCGATAAAATCCAAAAAATCGAACTCCCACTTGAAAGGTTGTTTCACCTTCAACAAGTCACTTAGCAGCCTATCCTGAAACCTCCCAACAAGCACTAAATTATGAAACTGTTTGACACCTCAAATTGCAGATAATATTAGATAACTAAAATTTTTGAATTATATGCGTAGATCTGTAGGTACCTTCTCTATATAAAAGTGTAATAATATTAAAAATTTCGTTATACGGTAAAATTTGAATAATTATAAAATAAAATAAAACATTTTTCATAAGGACTGCATCGTCATCGTTTAAAATGTATAGTAGCAAATTTTTAATGTAAAATAAATTTAAAAATTAAAAATTAAACTTAATATTAAAAAAATTAATTGCGAATTATAAAATTGAATTAAAAATAGAACTTTTTTAATAATTAACTATAAAAAATAACTATAATCATTAGGTCCTAGTATTGTTCACTGCAGCAGCCGGAGATAATTAGAAAAGTTAATACGTATAAAATAGCTCTTCAATATAATTTTCATCAATTTTGTTTTATTTTCTATATTTTCAACTTAAAATAAAAAAATTTAAATTGTAACAAACGAGTAATTATGGTGAAAAGATAGAAAAACAATCGTCCTGAAACCCTATTTCTTATGATTCACGAGTATAAATATAAATTATAATTTCAGCTTCTATAATTTTCTAATATACTCGTATATAATTCTAAGACACTCCAGAGAACACTAGGAATTTGTCGAAAGCTTGTCGAAAATATTAAGACGAAGAGTATGCAAAATTCTAAAATTAAAAACTAACTATTATTTACATTTATTTGGTATTACTAGTAAATATTAAAATGAATATTAGTACATTAATAAATAAATTAAATATTATAATACTATTTATATCTGTTATCTATTGATGTATTACTAATAGGAAGTACTCTAGCAGCCGTAGATATAAAAGATAATAACAATTCGTTTATTTGTTAATACTTGTTAATTACTTACTTAATTTACATTCGGCGTGACCTACAAGACCCCGGACAAATATGTTTTTCTCTTTTCGTGAAAATTACTGAATTTTACTGAAAAATAATCTAGTAATCCAATTCTAAGAACTATGGAGATTAGAAAAACAAAAAAGCAAACAAATCAAACAATAAGTTTGTGACTGACAAGACATCAAAAAGTCGCGCAGCAATTTTACTGCTATTTGAAGCTGGAAATCGTCAATGTGAAATAGTTCGAAAGAGTGAAATTCTTCTACAAACCGTTTCCGACGCCATCAAACGATTCAAAAAACTTGGTAATAGGGATAACTGGCCCGGAAGAGAAAACAAATATTCTGCCAACACTCGCCGTAATCACAATATCATCAAACTTCGGATTCAAATATATCCGAGACTGTCGATGCGAAAAGTGGTTCCTGAAACTGGAATCGCGCGAGAGTCGGTTTGACGAATAGCTAAAAATGAACTTAAGAAAAAGCCTTATAAGCTGCGAAAAGCCCAAATGCTAATTATTGATGAAAATAAGCGAGTACGACTTCAACGATGCCGTGCTCTTCTACATCGCACCGCTGGCGCTGTTCAACAATGGGAATATTTCGTTTTTACTGATGAAAAAATTTTTACTATTGAACAATTTCACAATCATCAAAATGGTAGGTATTGGTCAGAAAAAGTACCCGGACCTCTTGCCATCGTTGGTTATCGCCAATTCCCCAAGTCCATCATGGTTTGGGACGGTATTTGTATTACCCGTAAAACACCTTTAGTTTTTGTGGAAGGAGTAAAAATTAACAAGGAAATCTACCACCGGGATATTTTAGAGGCTGTAGTTCTTCCGTGGGCCCAACAGCACTTGGTTCCTAGCCACTAGTATTGGACCTTTCAACAAGACTCTGCACCTGCTCATAAGGCGAAAACTACGTAAGAGTGGTGCCGAATCAATTTTTATGATTTTATCAGTTCTACTGAATGGTCTCCACACTCACCAGATCTCAACCCAATGGATTAAGCCATATGGTCAATTTTAGAGGCGAGGGCCTGTGCCCTGCAAACCGCAAAAAAGGTTTGGAATCACTAAAACAATCTTTATGTCAAGAATGGGACAAAATATTCCTACGAAATTTGTGAAATATTTTACCAAAACAGCCAAAAATTTCATTCGACGTTTAAAGCGTGTATCCACGCAGGAGGAAGCTACTTTGAAATTTTATAATTTATGAAGTACTTAAGGTTGTTGTTAATTGTTATCAATTTATAAATTTTGTAATTGTTGTGTTTAAATAAGTTTTTTTTAAAACGTTTGTCCGAGTTCTTGTGGGTCACGCTGTATTTTCATTTTTGCTAGTAGTGCCTAATAGTTTGACTATACTAAAATTTTCAACTTGATAAATATGTTGATTTGTTGATTATGAAAAATATGATTTTCATTTATAAAATAAATGATACAATACAATAAAATATTATTCTAGTTTTTGAAAAAGCGCACTTAAGAAAATTGCTGTTTTTTGAAATTTTGGTGTTATTAAGAATAATTTCTTAAAATGAGGTAAAACTTTGTGGATTGAATTTTAAAACCCAGCCGGGAAAATTTTGTATAATATTTATATTTTTCTAGATAGCCAGTTTGGAAAATTTTCAATCTGGCAAAATACATTTCAATATTTGTATGCAACAAGATGTAAAGGTTCTATGTTGATGCCTTTTCAGTTTCTATTAATTTCTTACAGGAGTTGTATTGGGATACTTGGATACCCAGGTTGCAAAGAAAAGCAACCACTTTTTAGAAGGACTACTTATAAAAGAAATAGAAAGTTAACAGCTTCAGAAATTCGCCCAAACATTAATAGAAGTCTATCAAATCCAGTATCAAAGTGAATCAGAGTTAAAATTTCTGGATCTTACCAACGTATTTTTGGAAGAAAAAACACTTCTAAAAAGGAAGCTTTTAGAAGGGGGGAATTATAAAAAGATTCTGGTTGAACGTATGTATGAAGAATAATCGATAGCGGTTTTGTGCTACAACAAGATAACAACTTAAGAACAGTTTCCGAATTTGCCCTGGGTACAAAGAAAAACTTGGCTGTATTCTACTTGGGTTATCATAACTACATGTTAAAATAATTTCTTGCCAAAATAAATTTAGACGATAGATGATATTAACCCATCAAATTCAAACAAAATAAAATGATTTTCTAAACATTTCTTCCGTTTGGAGTATTAAATAATTATTATAAACTTGACTTTGGCTTGACAAAGCAAAGCTTTATTAGTATCTTAGCGGTTTTAATGTGAGAAAAGATTTTTAAAGGACGTAACTAAAATGAAGATTTATTTTGATAAATAATTGCGAAGAAATAATAGTACATTGTCTTATTCGGATTAAAAGTGAAACTTTGTTTGACAAGCAATTTTTGCATTTGCGAGGCGGAGCGCTGGCGGAGCCGAGCGAATGCAATAATTGCACGTCAAACAAAGACACTTTTAATCCAAATGAGACATATTACTTTTTCTCCAACCAAAAATTAAATAAAATTTAAAATATAAATACTTAATTTTAAAACATTATTTGACGTAATATTAGAAAAGCCACTTTGAAATTTAAAAATTGTGTAATTTCGAAGAGTGCTTTTTCTATATTGTTTGAATTAGCAATAACTCGAGAACGGCGCTAGATATCAAAAAACTGAGCAAAAAACCCCCCCCACTGGTCACAGATACACCCTCGTGAATTACCGGTAGGAAGGCATATGAAAAAATTTAGATCGATCGCGCACAAAAAATAGTAAAAAAACAAAATCACTTTTAAGTCATGCACAAAAAAGTCTTTTTAGTGCACGTACAAAAAGTGTTGCTTAGCAATTTTCGCATTTTTATATTAATAACGAAAACGTCAACTTTTAGTTGAGGTAATGCTACTAAAAATGTACTGCTTTTAATACGGTTGGAGAAAAAGAAAATTTTTCGAATATAAAAAATAAGGT
The DNA here is from genome assembly GCA_947369205.1 of Cantharis rufa. Classification (NCBI taxonomy): domain Eukaryota; kingdom Metazoa; phylum Arthropoda; class Insecta; order Coleoptera; family Cantharidae; genus Cantharis; species Cantharis rufa. Next base: position 39,151,231 of record OX376303.1, read on the forward strand.
ACAATAAATGTGTACAAGGGTAGATTTAAAACAAAAGTTACTAAAAGGAAAAATAAAATACGAATAAGTATTGCAGCAATGTGTGCTGTGCTACTGATAGAGGATAGCGTTTCATTCCCATTGCACAAAGTTAAAAAAATTAATTTTATTATCAGCCCCAAGAGACTATAATATAGAGTCTATATCGGACATACAAATCGACATGACAATATTACAATTACTCAATATACGAAAAGTTTGCATATCCGACAACCAATAATTAAACATCACAACCCTATTAGTAACATGTAGAAATGACTCACTCCAGACCTATAATACAAACGTGACATTTTTATTACAATCTTCATCGTAATTATCTAATTCTGTAAGTGGCATATAATATGCTGAGCACGAGCATTTTATTTAAGTTTATAATATAAACTAGCTGACCCGGCAGACGTTGTCCTGCCAAAATTAGAATAAATTTGTTTGTTCATTTTAAACAGTTAGTTAAAATTAGAATGTAATTTATTGGATTGGAAATCAGTACAGAGCGGTATGATAAACAATGTTTAGAGTTTTATTTTCCGGCGCAAAAACAAACAACGAAGACGATTTGCCAACACGCGAACAGGCAACGTACAGCTGACCGTGCGAAAAACAGGAAAATTCCAGATTAATTCCACAGACTTCCAACGATTGGCCTTGCGATTTATTGATTGTCATCGCAAAAGCCAATCGAACGGGGAACTGAATCCGCTTAAATTGGAATGGAAGATCCGTTGGAATAATCGGAATTCGTGGGATAAGGACTTCCTCTCCTTTGAATTTGCCCTTGATTATCGTCGCTTGAATAAGATTGTTCATCAGTTTCTTGACGGATAATCACGTACCGTTGCACAATTTCGGATGATTCAGATTCCGCAACATGATTATAATCGATCCCACCTTCAGTTGTAAATTATGCGGCGGAGTTCCTGGCACATCAAGCGAGTTCAAAAATTCCGTCGGATAGTTGGTCGCTTCGTCTTCGTCAGTGACACTGTCAACGGATTTGTACGAACGTAGTTCTCCAGCGATTTGACTTTGAATCGTGAAATTCAAGCTATCGACGTCCTTATTCTTCGCTGCTAGTATTGCCCGTTCACTAACCCAATCAAGATTTCCTGTAATTTTGTGCAATACCGGGAAAAACTTTGGTGATGAGTTCCTCCTTCGACGATGTGAACCCGCAAAAATTTTCCGGGAACGATATCAATCCAGTCGAAACATCTACAGGAATTTGGCCATTGCCAAGCGCCAGCAGTTGTCTTGAGAATTCAGCAGCCGATGGGTCCTTCTGCAGCGCGACTCTCATGTTCGTGGTCAATTGCAACTTTTTGACATGCCGCCACAAAGACGACGATTTCAGGCATGCATTAAGTTCATCTGCAGCAGTAGATTTCGGGATGACTGGAAGCGTTTGACGAAAATCTCCTGAGAGCAATATCATAGCCCCACCAAATCGTCTTGAATCGCCTCGTAAATCCTTCATTGTTCGGTCAACTGCCTCCAAAGCTCGTTTATGTGCCATCGTGCATTCATCCCAAATGATGATTTTGCATTCTCGCATCAATTTCGCTGTCGCCGAATTCTTAGCTACTGTGCACGTTGGCATTAATTATCATTTAGATATCATTGGGGAGGTGTGTGGGGGGGGGGGCAATTCTTGCGGCAATCGTTAATGCGTCTTCCTAAAAAGCGAAAGAGCTGGAAAAAAAAAGCTTCGTGGGTTCGTGGAAAAGTTCTAACTATAAAAGTAGGTCCGTGGACCAAAACAGTTGGAAACCACTTAAATAGAACGATTAAGAAAGAATAAAAAATACAGGGTAGCTAAAAAATTTTGTGGCAATTATTCTGTTGAGTGAGTATGTCCTGTGAAGTATGATCTTATGTATGATCCCGGCAGACTAATAAATTTGTTTGAAATTTGGTATATGAAACACAACAATTACTCACTTTATATTTACAACTTTATTAAATAATGAGTAATATAAGAATAATATAAATTATACTTATAATATAATATAAATAAATAAAAAATTAGTTTAGAACTTCCAACTCCTCTTTCTCCGCCCTTTCGCCTTCCTCTTCTAATAGCATTTGGAAGGCACGCAGCGACGTTGACAAATCCTCCTGCTCTTCTTTTTTCCTTTTTGTATAGTGAGCCGCCATTTCCACTTCCCTTTTTCGCTTTTGAATATGCGCTGCGCCGAGACTTTTTTTTTCGCAACCTTCAGATTAAGACGGCAATTGTCCTCGTTTAGTAGCTCTGCCAAACATTGTGCGGTGATATTGGCGTACTCTGATTTGACTTGCCAATCTTCATACTTGGCAAATGATATAGCCTTTGCTAAAGCATCTTGTATGACCTTTTGAAATTGTGACATAACCCTTATTTTATCTTCTAATTCTATTCTTCTAAATCTTCTAATTTATCTTCTAACTTACGGAATGATTCGCAATGAATGGCCGCAGTCTAATTGGATAACCTCACTTTTTACAACGCAAAGTTATTCTTTGAGGCGATCAATGAACTTTTTTATATACATTTTTACAGACACATGGGTTTATCTTTACCCCTGGCGATAACTCTGCTAGGTACATAGATAGAGTAGCGCCATCTATCCGTTATTAAATAAATTAGGTAGTGTTCACATCTACCTACCTTAATACATGTTCCCTAAGTTAATACCTGGTACCTAATACCTACCTACCTAATTTAACCCTAAGATAAACCCTTTGTTCTCGGTAATGTTAAATTTTTTTTTCGCGAATTTCGAACTTTTTTTTTATAAAAACCTTGTCAGCGATATAGACAATAACTCTTCAAAAAATCAGCCAAATCGGCCGAGCCGTTCTCAATTGATGAGGTAACGAAGATTTGCCCTCCATTTTTATATATATAGATTAATCTTGTAACTTAGTTAAATGTATACGAATACATTTTTTTTAATTGAAAGAACTATCGATATACTCTTTAAATGTAAATTTATTATCAAGAATCAATTCCAAATTACTCGAACTTGTAATTTTCATTATTTAGTTCATATTATTTTTTCATAAATTTATTGGTTTTTTTTCTTGCGGGGTAAAGAAAATTTAAATATCACTGCACTTGTTACATTTACTTGAAATTTAAAATAATTTAGAAAAAAATTGCAATTTTGTTACAACCCCACATTAAAAGAGTAGGTCATAGCAATATTTTCATTCACAGCATTGTTAAAATTTGAATAATTAAATATCAAAATTCGACTGTACTACTGTGATAAACGAAAAATGTATAGGTGTCTTCAGTCAAGTGATCTATCATTTTAAATAGATACGTCTTTTGCCAAAAGACGTTTTGTTTTTGCCAAAAAACAGATTATGTCATCTTTAGTTAGTTATTGTTGGCATTTGCAATACCGAGTTCTATAAAGATTTTAACTTAAATTTTTTTAAATATGTACTGTACAATCTTGGGAGCTTAACGACTACCCCGGAAAATTTAATCAATTTAAGAAAGCTCTAGACATTAGTTTTTTTTTATAGCTAGACATTAATTATCCTGGAAATGTAGGTTTACAATAAAAATCGAGATTTACTATTAGAAATTTTGATTATAAACTTGAATAAGATAAGCAACATACAAAAATGTCAGTTAGAAATAGTTAGTGCTGATAAATAGGTGCGGGAACTGTTTGGTGTTCTGAAAGCAGAAAATCAAAGTTTTTTAGGTCCCGTAAAGAAAAAGTGATACATCAAAATTATTTAATTTTTATATATTTGTTTAATATTTTTGAAATATTATTTTTATTATTTCGTACGTAGATGTGCGAACAAAAATTTGGATTGATTTCCGAAAAATTCTTATATACTTATATTTCTGAAGGGAATGACACTGCTATAAAGTTTTCTTAGTTTTACAATGATGTCTTTGAGAAATTAAAACAGCGTGTTTTTGGGCATAATAACGTAAATTTTGATAATTTAGTGGGAAGAAAAGTTGGTTAATAGTTTGTGATTACTTTTAACGACTTTAGATTATAGCGTGTCCTAATATAAATAATTAAATAATTTTTTGCACTTCCTTCCTGTGGTTTTACTCTAAAGAGGAAGTAAATTAGAATACATTTGTGAATTCTACGATATTCCAATATTATATTATATTCCAAATTAATAAAGTGCATGATGTCTGCATTATAAAAAGTGAAGAAAACGTTGGGTGGATATAAATTTGAAGATGCTTAATAATGTCCAAATGACGAAGCTTATATTTAATTGCAAAGAATGGCTATTACAGTGGTGCTATAAATCTTGATAAAAGTAAATCAGTATCTAGATTTTGTTAAATTAGACCTAAAATATGTTGCAGAAAGTAAGTGAAATGACAACATTTGTGAGAAGGGGAAAGAAATTAAAAACGTGCTTAGTCCTAAGCTCACGCTTTACCACGTTCGATTGTCAGTTCTTAGCTGTTACAAAGATTAATAACTCCCTTCTAAATAAGTTATATTTTAAAAGTTATAAAATATTTTTTAAACAATACGGACTCTATTTTATAAGATAGAAGAAATAAAAAAAAGTTAATCCCAAGTAAATCGACTTAGCTTTAAATTCATCTACTCGAATGATAAACCTATTGAAAAGCAACAGCAACACTGTTTAATACATCTGGTCCACTGTACATTAGTCGACGGTTTCACATTATGAACGCACAAAAAAGAAAATCTCTTTCAAATTAACATTGTGCTACTGGTTTTTGTTAATATAAGCTTGCAACTCAAAACTCATTTTCACTTTAGTTATTAACGCGCGTGAAGTAGAAGCCAGTTCTGAGAGTCATTCTCGGTTATTGTACATTTTTAATTCTAAATTTTAATTAAACTACGCTCAGGTAGTGTTTGTCAAAATTTGTATTGATCCGATTATATTTATAAAATTATCAATACGCCCCTTTTAAATTTTTAACTATGACATACACGACTTGTAAAAAGATTTGGTGTACCGTAATGAAAATAAATAAACTTTTCGACATGTACTTCCTTCTTAAATTAAAATTTATTTTTCCAATTAGATTAATTGATTTTATAAAATAACAAGATTATAAATTTGATTTGGGCAGTCGTTTGGAGATGAAATTTAAATGCATCTAAAACATAAGTGACAAAGTAATTATTACATAGTTGCGGTCTTATAATTTGAGGTTAAAAGTTTTGCCGACACGGAAAGCATCTCTTTTATATCTATTTTCGTCTTAATTATAACGTAGCGCTGATTAATTTTTAATTCTCTCGGTGATTACCATTGTGCTACAACTGCTCTAATTATATGTTGTTTGACTTAGGCATAATTGAGGATTTGGAAATTGGTCACTTTTATTTACTAGCCGGTAGAAAAACTTTTAGGAGCCGCATGGGCCACCGTCATTTAGGTTTACGTTTGAATTTGTTATACGATTTTATATTTAATGTTAAACCATTGACCCATGTCGATTATAATTCGATGAAACTAATTATTTAAGAATTTCTTGTGTTATTATGTTTAATAGGTTTAGCCTTCAGCATTTACGAAATCGTAATTAAATAGTTATTAAACCTTATTTTTTTTTATTATTTTGTTAAATTATTAGTATATATAGCATTTCAAATTATGTTTAATTGTAATGTCGCTATAAAATATAAAAGTAATTAAAAAATAATTATAGATTTAATTACTGTGTAAACAATTTTCTATGTTTGGATAATTGAAAATTTTGGTTCCACATTATTTTTCTTGTTATTTACATTATATAAATTCATACATATTTTTAATTACATATGCTTATCAAAATTATATTACTACGTTAATAATAACCTACACGATTTTTTGTATAAAACTGAAACTTACTGAATGAAAATTGTTTTCAGCGTTGATCGGAAACAAGTTTGTTTTTAACAATATCAAAAAATAATACACTTGATAAATGGTAAACTTGAATACCAAATACTATATTAATATCGACAAAAAAAAAAAAAGAGTAACATAAGATCTATAATGAGCTATAGTTGTCCCGATGAGGCCATAATAATATGTCCAAGACGTGTTGTGTCTGCAATAATAAACCTTTAAAACTGATTTTCTCACTACAAATTTTATATTAATTTAATATGTAAGTATTTTTTAATAATTATATGTAAATATGCGTAGTAATTTCCAAAATTTGCATACATAATATAATATGCAAGTACAACTTTCTTAATTTAAGAAAACAATTATTATTATTATATTAATATTATTGTAGTGTAAACTTGAATTAATTATACATATAATTAAAATTCATCTAAAAAGTTAGGTCGATAGGTCAAGATGTAAGATAGAGAAGAGAGAAATAGCAGAAAGTGGTGGTAAAATGCGAATCATTTTGTGTCCTTAGAGTATTCAATATTATAATATATTTAGATTAAATGGATAGATAGGATTAAAGTCACAGCATAAAACCAATATTAAAGCAATCACGATAAGTTGGGCGATGTCATACATCACTTGATTTGATTGCGGGCGACCAAACAAACAACGCGTCTATACATCAAATTCGAACAATACCTGTTTGACTGTTTGCACCGCCCTTAATAATCTTAATGATCGCGGATAAAATCTGTATATAATTTTATACGTATCCGTGAATTCGCTTTAGGCCAAGACTTGTATCACCTCTAATCCAATCAACCTGCTAGGTTTTAAAGCCGAACCGTATCAATTCCGTTTCTCAATTTAAGGGTCGATTGTGGTGTGTACCATTGTGGTTAGACATAGCAGAACATCGTAAATGTCGACCTCTATATTTTCCATTTTTGTGACACTACTTACTTGACGAACTGTAGTTACAAAGTTAAGGCTATAATTATAATCTCGAATCCCGATGTAATAATTATTCTATAGTTCTTGATCTTACGTATAGTTCTGTAGTATAATTTTCTACAATTACGAACTTTATCAGGAGACCTCAAAATGTTAACTTTTATTATATTTACATAAAGTGGTCAAATCGTTACCTAAATTCAGGCAACGTTTTTAAAATCGTGAAGAATTAATAAACTATTTTTTACTAAATGAATCAAGACGGTTTTAGTAATAAAATAAACATTAAATAAATTACACAAACACGCAAGTAGTTTTACTAATATATTGTAATAACTTTGTCAGTCAAATTAATCAAAAGCTCCCGTATTACGTTTTTATGGATTATGGTTTAATTTAATAAATTTTGCATTTTCGTTCGTTATACACAAATACAAAATTATACACTATTTCAATAATTACAGTTTACACGTTATTTATGAAAATCTAGACCATTCTTAATTATACTGATAGGTAATTAATTTTTATGTTTTATAACGAAAATCAACAACAAATAGTTAATAACTATTAATTCTATATTTTTTTGATCTTTGGGCAACTTTGTTTTTAAATGTTACTTACTTGTTACAAATAACCGAATAAAGACGATGCGAGTCTTATTATTAGAAAAAAATTCTTTTAAATTTTTCAGACATTTTTTAAAGATTCGAAAAACCTTTCTTATTATGGAACCTCGAAGGTTTGTTCAAAAATCCTTTGTTCCGAATTAAATTTAAATTTTTTTTCCACTTGATTCTCTCGAATATTTCAATACATTTATGAAAAAAAGAACCCGGTCAGAACAGTGTTAATGTTAAAGTAATGCTAATAAAGGCACCAATTTAAAGTAAGATTTCTGACGATCTATCAATCAAATACGAGCTTTTGTTAACATTACGCTAACATTAACACTATTCTGACAGGGCAGTTAAACCTCCCAAGGATTAATCCTGTATAAGCAATAATTAATTTTTGTCGAGATCGTTGGGTGGCTTATAGTATTACATTAAGTTCAAAATTAAATAAACTATATAATTCGAGATATTTTCTTGCTGTTGAAGTAAAATCAGTGATAATTTTTTTTAATTTCAAATATTAATTTGACAATTAACAATTTTTATTGTATGAACGTTTTTGTATTAATATTGATATAATATGTGTAGGTTGGTTATTGCGTTTAATTGAATGTGGTTTATTTTGTTTATAGACAATGTCTGATGGTGATCCTGAATAATTGAGAGGATCGAAACTGGATATACATTGTGAAATTACAAAAAAGTACTCCTACCTTTTATTATTTGTTTAGATTTATGATTCCTTTATACACTAGGATAGATTCATACATTAATTAATCAAAAATTAACCCATAAATAAAAGAGTTATTACTCAAATAAAAATTTAAAGTATCTGAAAAAAAAAATAACTTACTATTATAGCAAACCAACTGAACCAATCAGATAAATTGGAACAGAAGAAAATATCATTTCAGTGGGAAAAAATTTCGTACACTTATTGTTATTAATAATAATTGCAGATTATTTAATGATCGAAAACAACATGTGACGTCAAATGTCAGTATACGTGTAAGTAAATATTTTTATTTAAAAAAAATGCTTAGGTGCTACAGTAAAACAAGTCTATAGGCTATAATTCACTTAATTCGTTTTAAATAATACATAAATTACATTAAAAAACCAATAACCTAAAAGAACTTTAACATAATTATAATGTTACCTGTCACTTGATATTCTACGTCTTGTGACATCAAAACGCAATAAGTATACAATAATTTATAATTATACATTTTTTATATCATATAGGTTTCTTTTAATATGGAATAGCAAGTTATATGTTGAAATTAAAAATTATGCAAATTTTTATTGAAAACTAAAATAAAAAGTTTAAAATTTACACAGTCTGCATTTTCAACATTACCCACGGGTAAATTATTCAAGATACAGTAAAGTTGCAAGTAGAATTTTGTAGAGCGGAAAATTAACTACAAGAAAATCAAAAGAGTGCCATATTTTTTACTTAAATACTTAAGCCGTTAAAGAGGTTCGAAAGTGAGTTATCTTAATCATACATCTTAACAATTTAATTCTAATATAACAGTATTAAATTAGTAAACAGCTAAAAAATTGATGGATTGTACTGATGCCCTAAAGTAATTATTCCAAAGCTTTAAATTTGATTTTTTTTCAAAATATTGAACTTTTAACAGATCTGTAAAGAAAAGCTCATATTTTGTCTTATTTTTAATGTAATTCATAAATAGAACATTTTTTGGATAACACTCAGCCTTTGTTTGCTTTTGTATCATTATATTCTCTAAAAATTTGATTTCTTTACTTTTCATCTTCAGGTCATCTGTTTTTTAGTAAAAAAATTGAAAAGCACCGATCATACCTGGTAGCCCGATTGCTCTCGACATTTCTTTAAATTTATAATTTTTCTGAGGTAATAAATGTACTATATTTATTAGTTTCTTTCTGAAACTGACAGTTTTCAGTAGAATATCTTCTATATATAAGAAAAAAAAAACGATATAGTTACATTTTTTACTAAAATTCACAAAACTTAGTCTACAAACACTAAGAGAATTTGTATAAATATACATGTTTTGTACAAAAATGAATAAAATATTTTATTAAATTTTCATTTAAACTTTGAGTGACTATTGAATATTTTGCAATTTTTCAATAATTTTCTTTTTTTTTATACATGAATATTTTTATATGTTCAGCTATGTGTTTTGGGTCATTATCTTGTAAAATAATTTAAAAAATTACAGTGTAAATTATCAACCTTCTTATTAAATATTAGTGAACACAAGATCAAAATATTTAAAATTGGGGTTTATTTATTTATTTTTATGAAACAAACAAGAGATGAATACATTTTAATACCGGTCAGTTGTTGTTCTTAAATATGATATTTTTAGATGTTGCTTTACTATTCTAAACAAATTCTTTACAGCAGCGTTTAACAGCGTTTCTTAACCTATGGAGCAGTGTGAAATCAATTATTTAATTATTTTTTTAAAAGTAATTTTCATTTCATCAATTTAAAATTTACTGTCCTCGTTACCTGATCTTTAGACCTGTTCTTTAGAAAATCCACAATACTGGAAATACTGCAACATTTAGTTTTCAAAATAAGTATAGTTTTTTCAGCTAACATTGTTGATATATTTTTTTTTTTTTTAAGAGTAATTCCATAATAATCCAAATGTGATCGGGTTTTTATTTCTTCTATGCATTGCTATATTATGAATTACTATTAAAAAATTGAAAATAGTTACAATTTATTTTTTAATTTCTTAATATAAGAGGTCAGGCGCAGGGTTAATAGTTTCTTTAAAATTAATTTTATTTTAAATTAATACCACTAATAAAATCTAATAGTTTAATAACTTCTACGCTTATAAACAAGTATTATTACTTGCTATTAAATTGGTTAAGGGAAGTAAAAGCAACACACTTTTACTCATTTGTATATAGGTATATGATCAATTTTATAAAGGTTAAGATATTGTAAAAAAATTGATTATTTAAACCTTTAGAATAGGATACCCCCTTAAGAAATGTTTTACTTTTTTCATTATTACAGCTCCTGTCCATGGCACAGTTTCTTTAATAGCTTTTAAATCAGATTTACAACGATGTTGGTAGAAAAATTTACAAATAACCTGATGTGTGAAGTTTTCCTTAAAACCAAGCCATTGACTTCTGATGTGGTTCTAAAGTTAACGCTAAAAATTTTGCTAATCTCATAATCGTGCTAGGTTCAGGATGACATAAGTTAAGCGCTAGTAATTATTATTATACTAATATAAATTGAGCGCTAGTAATTATTACAAATTTAAATTAACAAAAATGCATTGTTCACTAACAAATTTTAAAATTTGTTACCATATTTACCATAGAATTGCAACTTTTCGTAGGTTTAAGCAGATATCATACTTAATCGGGATATTTATTGGTATATTTGAATTACTTTTAAGGAATCTCAAGAATTCACCAGATTTTTTTTTGTCTCATCTTAGAAGAAAGTTCACTTCCAAAGCTCAACTTTATATTGCCTTGATGTGCATGTATAGATAACGTTAACCTTATATTTACAAGGTACACTCTATAATATATAATTCATATTAATATTACACAATTAATGAGCACATGCCGAAAATACAAATTACAATTTTAGAAACTCGGAGAATCATGTTAGTTAAAAGAGTAATCTCGTTTTTAAAAGTTTTGAGGCAATTTTAAACTTGCAACATTACATGAACTTTAAATATAAATTAGCTGTAGGCATTTTATTATAAATTCTATTTTCTCGAAAATGTACATTTTAAGTTTTCAAATCAGAAAGACGCTGATAAGTAAAAGAAAATAATAATGGTATAAAATAATGGCAACGATTAAAATTTAATATACTTACAAAAACTAGTAAATGACTCGAAATCATCCTTTCAGACGAAATTTAACAATAGAGTTAACGACTTCTTCACAATTTAGAATAATTATAACATACAATATTTAGTTTGAGCAGACACTATTAAAACTACACTTTTTAATTGTTAACAACAATGGCTTGTTTTTAAATTTAACGGAAAATTATTGTGAGCACAATAATTAAATCAGGTTTGTAATTCTGGTAAGACTTTTCTTTTCAATTTTTTTACCGCCTCAATAAAAATACTGATGCGATTAACCGTTTCTTTAAATTGTATAATATAATTTTTATACCTATTAGATTTACAATTTCTTTTCTATTCGAATAGATAATATAGCTTAGTTTGTTGTCAACGTTTTCTGATTCACGTTATGAGAATGCCCACGTCAAATATGGAACCAACCAAACAATTATTGTTCTAAGATAGGGATGGCATGCAATAGTAAAAATTGCAGGAAAAATATATTATACCGACAGGTAAAATCATCGCTAGGTGGTTAACCTTAAGAACGACAACATTATTTGTTATAAAAGTGCAATAATTTACCCTTCTATTTTCTAACGGCGAACAAGCAAGATATTGTTTAAACGAGTGCGTCTGCATCAGGCAATACTGTTCCGGCTGTTAGCTTAAGCAGTTTTCATAAAAAACAAGAACGATTTAAAACAGTTGTTATAAAATGTAACTATTAGATTTTTTACATTTAATAGCTAACAAGAAAATATGTATATTGGAAGCACGTTTATAATATCATATTGATCGAATACACTTTTTATGTAAAGAAGAATAAATTAGGAAAAATCAGTATTCCATCGAAATTAGTTTCAATAAAATAGCTCAAACGTTAAGAATTGTTTCATTGCGGTAAATGATTTTTATCGAGTTATCCTGAGAGTGATTTTTCTTTTTCTGACATGTTTTTTCAGCACTGTTTTTTGTCGCTTTACTTTAATTTTTATCCTAATTTTTGTTTATCGCACTTTAATATAAATGTTGAAGCTATTAACAAGCTTAAAGACGATTAACCGCTTGTTATAAAGTAAAGGTGCTTGAGTTCAGGTTGATTTAAAAAATGGATATATTCTATCTAATAACACCGTCTGAACCTCAACACTCTCTCTGTAATAATAATAAAAGCTATCACGAAGCTTATAACGTAACGCGGTACAGACGATATCCTTCTTAAGAGACAAGAGGCTTTTAAGTAGTCCATGTTGGTTGGTACCACTGACGAGCCTGGGGTCAGATCTCGTCTCACGAACGTACACAATTATACTAGGTCGTGGGTGTATAATCGCTCTCCGTTTTGAACTATCAACTTCTTATCTGTCTCTTTTTATTTTATAGAAATAAGAGAAAGATCTTTCAAAATCTTTTCCTAACTCATGAACACCATATAGCACTAAATATAATAGGGGAATTAGCATACAATTTAGCACAGCCATTCCATTTATTATTCTCGATGATAACTATAGCAAAAGTGTAATCAAAACGACAGGTCGACTGCTTTAAGTGAGCATTATTTAATAATTATTTTGATAAATCAAAATAACAAATCGTGTATTTAAGCTCAAGATACTTGCCATGTTAAAAATAATTTCCTTTAATTATACTTTATTACTTATATTACTTAACCACTAGCGGCTGTTTAAGATTGCATTTACTTGCTACAAGTCAAATTCCGATATGATTATTACACATTCGGTTTCATTAATTAAATACTGTAACAAATTTTTTAAAGGCAATTTTTATAGAATTTTAATTTATTTAGCATTCGATGAGAGCGTCAAAATAAACAACTAAAATACTAATGAATCATTTTTATGTAGCCACAGCTTCGGAAGAACGCTAACAAGTTGTAATTAAATTAATTACAAAATTGGTTTAAAAGCGAACAAAGTTGATATCGACTTTTTATTATGAATCGAGAACAAAAACGTGCCATCAAAATCTTATCTTATAGTATTTAATGCGAACCTTAAGTATACATTTTCTAATAATCTCCAAATAGTTTAGTCAGACGGTCTGATGGTAAGACGCCACAAAATAAGATAATTACATTGGTTATTTAATTGCGGCCAAAATTAGTTCGTAATAACCGGGGCTTTAGTTAGTCGGTGGATAAGGGACACTCAGACACCACTTTACATTGTGTAAGGCAAGAAATAGGCAGATATAAACCTTAACAACCTGGAAGCCCCACAATTAGGATCTGTAATTATTATGTGTTTAAATCTTAAAATCAGACAAAAATATAATACAAAGTGATCTAACAAATTGAGAACAGCTTACATATGGGCAGGCAATGAACAATCTAGATCGGGAATTAATTACGTTTTTTTTAAATTTCACTTTTTTTACATCTACAAATAATAAAAGTGAGTATACAAGTCGATAAAGTTTAATATATTATTCGTAAATAACTTTTTTTTATTATTTAAGCCAAGCGTGAAATCCAAATTTATTTATTTTTAATAAGCAATTTATTTAATTGAAACAACTATTACCTCGTATAGAATTATTATATTTTAATACAAAAATAAGGAAGCCAAAACAATTATTTGGTACGTATGTCAAAATTGTGACGATGATGGACGTGTTTGGAATTATCTTGTCCGATAATATAGTTGATCTAGTTGGAGCTGGAATCCACACCTGGTAGCTCACACGTCTACTTTAGGTTAGTAATTCTGAATATTTGACATAAATAATTATGTGCTATAAATAATGATAATAGCTTTTCTAAAATCTAAAGAAGATTCTGATTACCATTTTATAACTCAATTTGTTTTAAATTCTACGTTTTTGCCTATAACGTTATGCATTTGGATGCAGAAAAAAGGAAAAATGGTACTATATTGTGCAGTTTTCGTTTTCCCATAAACAATTAATTATTAAAAGCTGTACGAAACGCAATTTAACTTGGATAATTTACCAGGTTGATATTAAATTTAGTAGTATCATGCGAAAACTCCTACGCATAATACACAACAATTAACGTTCGAACAAATATTTGAAATATTATTATCACCGGTGTAAATGAACCTACCTGTCTGAAGGTTATAATTGGAAATCCAGTATTTATTATGTATTACCACACCCGTCCAGCTCACTCACCCTGACAATTATCACTCGATTAATTAATTTCAAGGTGAATATTTGAGTGGACGAATACTGTGAAATAACAAAACCTTATTTATGATTCATTTATTATTTGTTTACTTATACTAATTCTTTTTGCTATTTTGTCTGTCTCTTCGCTGCATACCTCGAAATCAGTTTAAATGGAAACCCTATGAAAACTAGAGATATTTCAGTTAAAAACTGTAAAATGTATAACGATAAGAAACTATAATGGTAAGTGTGAGTTTATGTGTGGATGTACATTAGTACATTAATAATCTTTTCTGACAAACATATATGTACAACCTAGAGGTTAACATTTAATTTTAATTTTTAGTTTGAAATTATACTGTTATAACTCTGAAAGACTAAATACTATTCAGAATTACACATTGCGATGCGATTCGTTCGGCATCCCATTCAAAACTTCATCCCAATGCAAATGAGCTAAAAATCACAAAATTATATACACAAAAAATCTGTGAAATCTGATATTATGTTATCACAATTATTATTATTATATGAGAGGTAGAAAGCAACAGGTTCGTATTAAGATTTTTGTTTTTAAATTGAGATGATTTGTAATGTGTTACATGGAGTCAAAAATGATAATACAAATTCTATATATAACTTCAAATTTAATTTTTGCACCATTACAGTACATAAAAAATGATATACATAGTTGGATACAAGTGGCGGAAACCTAATCGTAAGAGATTTAATGGTTTCAAACAAAAAATTCGTTACACGATTTAACTCTTTAAATAAGTTTAACTTCAAATGATAATAGAAAAAGTTCAGTTTAAATTTTTCAAGTAGTTTTAGTATAAGTTAACATTATTTTCAGTTAACTTTGTGGACGAGATACCTATGTCTCACAGATAGATTTGATGCTGATCTGTGTTTATAATAAATTGTTTGTTTAACGATAAACTTGATTGTATGTTTCTGCAAGGCTATTTTTGTAAATGGGTGCTAACTCGTAATATAAAGCAAATCAAAGCTTTTATACCAAGTTCCATGAGATAAATTGTGCTTTTACTAGCTCCATGACTAGGAAAATGCGCTCCAGTAATATGCTTGATAATTGCAGCAGTATTTGAACTGTTATACGATATTAATAGAACGCTGAATGTAATCGAATTTGTTTGTTGAACAAAAATTTTCAGTCATTTGAAATCAGAGTAAGTATTATAAACAAAATATATATATATTACATAAGCAGCATAGAGAATGATACATTTTACTGTTCACGTGAGTTTGTAAATTGATGCACAAGACCCAAGCAGAGTGCAGAAATTACACGAATGCATGAAAAACACTTTCCAGCGAGTTCTGTACTACACTATTATTTCGTTTTCTTAAATACGGAAGAAAAAAAGAGAAAAATATTTTTAATAAAAATTTAATCGAGTGTAATTATATAATAAAGTATAAACGATTAAAAAAATTATTAAACACAATCACATACCATTATTTCTTATTAGTACTACCAAGAAAATGATATTCAAAATTATATCTAAAAAGTAAAACTTCTATTTTTAATTAATTTTAACATAGCCGCAGCCGGGTAAATTTTTTTTATAATTACTGATCCTTTATTTACAATCCGTTACTTGACATAGAATATTTTATGTCAATACTTGTATGGCAGCTTCCTTAATTCAAATCAAATCAAATCGAACTGTATGATTGACAGAAACGAAGTTAAAAATAGACACTATACAAAATAATTATAATGATGACAATATTAAGACAAATGGCAAAATGCCTCACATTTTACATTCTACATCGTAGAGCATGCAATTTTGATCTCAATTTTGGAAATAGTATAAATCTATCCTGTTTAGTAGGCATATAGATGGTATAGGTAGGTAAAATAAGTAAATTTGAAATTATTCAGGAATTCTAATGGAGCAATCACTGCTTAATTTTAAAATCAAAGATTGTGCTGTTTTCCTTCTTATGCAAATGGATTTGCTTTTATTCAAATTTTTTTAAATTCAAAGTAACGCTTTTTTATTTTTGTAGCCCGAGCTTTTTCAAATTCGAATATCTATTAAGATTTTAGTTATGAAATTCTATTGTAATTTTTAATTTTATTTGCATTTGTGTGTTTGTTCGACCCCCCTCCCCTCCCAAACCAAAACCAAATAGCAAAACGGGTACTGTAATTGACAAATTTGTGTTTGTTGACAAAACAATCAAATATTGATTTACCAATTTAAATATCCGATAAAATGTTTAAAAGCTAAGAATTCTCTAGTCCCCTAATCCTATATGGATTATTTAATTGCTTTAGAATTCTGAATTGTTTAGTAATTTTTAAAATTGTTTTAATATGTGTTGTAATAAATATAGAATCGTTATCACCAGCGGCGTAGCGAGGGGGTTTGGCGCCCGGGGCGGTCCCTAAATTTGGCGCCCCCCCCCCCCAAGAGAACAATTTTTATTTTGCAAGTTGTAAAAAGTTAAAAAAAAATAGATTAACGGTATGTTTTTTTTATGTGATTATGATCTTACAAGAAGTTTATTCGCAAATTTGTCAATTACACTATCAAAATATTTAAAAAAACAAATTTTTTTTTAAAAATGGAAAAATGGCTGACAGTAATGGGAGGAAGTTGAATACTTGGCGAGTACAGCGTTTATCAAAACGGACCGGAGCGTCCGGAGCAGAGAGGACCGGAACGGAGGGTGCGGAGGAATTATAACAATATAATTAATATAATACATGTTCATATACAATAACAAACAAATATCGAGAGTTGATTTCGTAAAAACAGTCTTTTTTATTGTGTTTTTTTTTGTTAGTAAATAAGTTTTCGTTAATGAATTTGTTTTGTAAACTTTATAATTTTTTTCTATGTAATAATTTTTTACAACTTGGAGACAATTAAATTTATAATTTTAATCTATTAAAAATTAATTCCGTACTTATCGCAATGCGATTTACACTTTTTTTTGTACCTGCTGAATTTATTCACATTCACATCGTCCCGTTTTTGATACCACTTTTAGCATATTAGTATTAATTATATTTATATAAATGTTAATCTAGAACTCGAATAGGTGTTACTAGCAAGAGCTGGCTAAATTGAAAAATTGAAAAAATTTTAAATAATATAATTAATGCAAATAATGAATAATATGCTAAAAGTGGTAGCGAAAGTCCTAGTAGCGAAATGTCCCAATAGCGAAATGTCCGTGTAGCGAAATTTTCGGGTACGAAATGTCTGGATGCGATATGTCCAGTAGCGAAGTGTCCTAGAAACGACTAATACCTGTCATCAACTATCAAATTGAAAGAAAATAATTAACTACTTATTAAAATTTGCTTATTAAAAATAACAAGGTGAATTACAATTTATTCAATTATCAATAGTAATATAACAAGACCTTATTTTTTGATCGATAAGTTGTATTGTAAATGCGAAGGCATCGTTGCATAGCAATGCACGAAAAACTTGTTTTGAGTGCAATTGCTTAATGCAACGATGCCTGAGTAAAATTTACAAGCAACTTATCGATCTAAAAATAATGAGGTCAAGTTATATTTATTGAGATAATTACGCGAACATTTATTTGATATTGACAAACGTCAAAATTATGTAAACAAAGAGGCGTGGCTTCGAACCGGATGAGGCACTCTTTCCGCAGGAAGAGATACAATTGCCAGCGTAAGTGTTTGTTTACCTTTCGTAAGTGTAATTATCAATAGAACAACACCACAATAATTGAAATAAACGAGAAAATTTGAAATGCCTACTTAACAACTTAATCTTGACCATATACAGAATAGAGCCAAAAAATTAAACATATATTAATCGTATTAAAAAGTTGCAAAACTGTATAACGATGCGATGATAATGATACATAAAAATATGGAAGCTCTAGCTCAATATTGAAGACTTTTATTAATTGTCAAAATTTTTACTTTTAAAAACAGTAAAACTAAAAAACTTTGATAAAAGTGACTGAACTGTTGGACTTTTCGCGTTTGATAGAAAACTCTTACTTAAACCTGTATAATTCGTTCAATAATTGGTTCTTTTTCCTTCTCATTGTGTAAACTACTATTATTTAATTTCCAAGCTCAGTCTTTCGGCGAACATCGACATTCTATCCAATATAAGTATACGGGTATATTCTTACAAATTATTAAAAATATAATGTATCAAATGAAACCCTTACCAATTATTTAAAACTTGTCTAAAAACAAACAACCGCAGATGTTAATATTAGTCAGTGCTATGTTCTTAGACGAAGTAATTTTTTTTATGGCTTTGAAAAATTATTTACTACTAATTGAAGTGTAAATTTAAAAGAAAATTTAATGTAAAATTTTCTTAACATATTTTTTTCTGTATAGTAATTAATAGTAAATTGAAATAAATAGATTAATTAATTAAATGGAAAATGTATTACATCATCCTAATTTCATTAAATTTATTATTGTTAAATGAAATATAAAATATTTTGTAAAATCGTTTGTTATATTAAATTGTAGTACATTTTACAAATCAAAATTAAAATGCAGGTTATAAATAATGGTAAAAAAACGATTTATTATGAAAGAAATTTATTATTTTATTTAATACAGCACGAACGCACAGACGGTATAACCAAATCATGTTGTTGTAAGCTTTGATTTTTTTGTATTAATAAATATTCTAATTTCATATTTATTGTTAGTTACATTAATCTAAAATTAGTAAATTACTGCTCTGCAACGGAAGTGCCGAGAACAATTAGGGAGGGTAGTGGTTCTCTAAGTTTTAAGTTAATGGATTAGTAATGACTAAAAATGTAATTAAAACCTGTAGGTCAAAAACGCAACTTTGTGTCAAAAGCAAAATAATATTCAGTAATATTATGTTTATAAATCATGCCACAGTAACAATTTTATTGTGAGCATGAAATAAAATTCAATTTTACATAAAAAGGGCGTGCTGATAAGCAATAAAAAAGTGTGGTGAATAATGTAATTAATTTTAGCTATGGTTTCAATTTTGTTATTTTATGCAACCAATTATTTTGGGGCTTTAAAGCGCTCAAACTTACTTTATTTAATCACAAGAGTTATGCTTAACTTGGTATATATTTTTAAAATCCTGACAATTTTTTTAAAATAATTTTTAATCTAATTGTGCTCAAATTCTCTTAATAGTACGTAGATATTTCATTTTCTTTTATGGATGGTGAGTATTAACTATTATTATTGTATAAATGTTACATGCATATGTTTACTATCGGCATCGGTAGACAGTAAACCACAGCTCTATTCCTAATCCGCCGCTTATGCTTTCTATGATCTTCAAGTCGTCCGTAATAGTTCGGTGGGGAGCTTATGGGAAACCACTCCATAATTACATTAATTTTTTTACCACATTAATAGACTCCAATGTGTATTGAAGCCGTGACAAGCAAGAAGATCATTGGACAAGTCCTGTGGTTAGATTGTCGATTTAGTATGGAAATTTTAGTTTAAATATAATGCATTTTAATTTTCAAATAAAATGGAAATTTATTAAGGAACTATTAAGTAGTATATTATAGTTACGTAGGTACAGCTGTCTTGAAATATTTAATTATAGATAACAATATATCCTCTTATATATTAACTTTTATTAAACTTACAATTTGTGGCGAATTCAAGCTGGTGCTGGTGGTGCAAAAGCAAAACGGGCAAGCTCCCCCTTTGAACTCCAGCAAAAAAAGTTTCGTATAAAATTTTTTTTTAATTACCTGAGTGTATGAATTACGACAATAACTTCAATTCGTTATGTTTATTTAAAAAAATATTAATTAGAAACTTGTATAATATCTATTTAATTATAAAATATAATAGAAGGTATTAGTTGGTGGTATTAATATCTATTTGGTGCTATTATTTACAGGATCAAACAAATCAACAACAAACCCATACGGAAATATTCAATTATAACTTGTAAACAAATTTATTTTAACTAACTTCCTTTGCTTCCAAAAGAATTAATGTTAAATTGTTACTACAATTAAAACATAATTTTTTACCTACCGGCGTGGTCGGCGTGGCGTGTATATTTATACACATAATGTAAGGGGTAAATTACAACGTATTTTCTTGGTTTTAGTTTACGGTCGCCAATTATTTAGAACACCGTAGTGCTTCTGAGTGCAAAATATGGAATTTTTCCATATTTTCTATTCCCGGTTCTGTTCCTCACTGTTGTAATCCAAGATCGCCAAATCCAAGAAATGCGGTCCCATTAAAATCACTCTTCCTGGTAAAATCATCTTGATTTTATTCACATTTATTACCAGCGTTCGAAGAACTGAATACGGTACATAGAAGTAACAACAAAGATAGAGTATTATAGTTCAACCCTCCAGGGTAATCTGTGGTCATACTAATTTGTAGTAGACGTGACTGAGAGAGCCAAGATTTTGTGATTTAGCGCTATGAGTCAATTAACAAATTTTTATACAACGATTTACGGATAAACATTCAGCAAGGGTTAATATTGCGAAGCAAGTTCAGCTACACCAAGACATAAAACCATTAGCATACCAGATACAAGTATTAACTAAAAACTGTTAATAACACTAATTGGACCCTCAATGTAAAATTGATGATGACATTTCTACTATCATTTTAAAACGTATAAAAGAAATAAGTACATAAAATTTAATTTTAATTAAATTCTACAAGTGTTACATTGTAGCTTACTTGCGTAGATGCTTGCAATATGCAGTTTACGATTTTATGTGTACAATAAACTGTACTGCAATACATCGTTTTTGGGAGCAGTTTACTTACACCAATTTTGTTAGTAATATATTAACCCTTTTATAAACAATGAATTATACATTGCTGTAATGACGCTTGCTTTTTTGTTATACCTTTTTTGTTATATTTTTTGTTATACAGTTATACCAAATTAACTTATTATAATATTTTAAATTATGTAAATATTGGTTTCGAGAATGAAGATCCATAAAATCTATTGAGAAAAATCTTAATGCAATACAAATTATTGGGATTATAGTTTTCACAAGTACAGCATGTACCTACGTGTTTTACTGTTAAATTGGAAATGCATGTGTTGCACAAATGATACATGTAGGTACTTATTACATGTATAATAAATAAACTATAATAAAATGATACTTTATTATATTGCAACATATTGTTATTTTGATAGGTGGAGTACTATGCTACTATTTTAAAATATAGAGCAGACAGGGTGTTTAAGTTGAAATCAGCAAGTTTCTTCGGAAGTGGCGAAGGTCGCGAGTTACCTGCTTGGGTTTAAGCAATTAACGCGGCCGCCGTGCTGACAATTAAAACCCGCCTTCGAGACCTGCCCGGCCGCCAACACACCAATTATCCTGACAAATTAGTATACCCTGTCATTACCCTTGCAGCGACCTTACAGCACCCGCTCAGATCCAAACATCGCGTGCTGACCGACAATTGATCACAACTATTTCATCGGTTAGCATACATTAACAAATCGCATTTTTATTAAA
Source organism: Cantharis rufa (assembly GCA_947369205.1). Taxonomy (NCBI): domain Eukaryota; kingdom Metazoa; phylum Arthropoda; class Insecta; order Coleoptera; family Cantharidae; genus Cantharis; species Cantharis rufa. The sequence continues at coordinate 39,173,210 of OX376303.1, forward strand.
ACTTCAATCCAGATGGACATTTTTTGTTTTACACCGTTGTTTATAAAAGTTTTTGACAATAATTTAATTTAAAAAGTGAACTTTTAAATTAAATGTCAATGAACATAAATAATTTATTTAATAAAAGCTTTTCATTGCCATAGTTTTCTTATCTACCTTAATTTATTATAACTTGAAACACCCGATACATAACATAGTATCTTCTTCGTTAATTTGAGTTCTATGCAAAATTTGGGGTTTGAATAATATAAGGTACATTAGGACATCACGCGCGTTGTTCAACATGCAAACAAAAATGTATATACATATGAGGATAATAATGTCATGTAGAGGTGTTTTTTTAAGGTTCTAAAATTCGCATAATATTAATATTATCAATGATCTTCCAATTTTCTAATGTAAGGAATAAAGTTTGAAAATTAAAAATATTTGCAAGGACAAAAGAATATTTAGAGGCTTTCAACTGACATAAGGTATCACATTTTTTATTTATAATAATTTTCATTGAACACAGACAAGAAATATATGTTACTAATTCACACAATTGTATAGCAAATTTACACAATTGCGCACTTTTTTTGCACAATTGGGTGGATTAGTAACATATATCTCTGTGAATATTTTTTATTTATAGGTTAAATTTGAAATATTTAAAAAATGTACCTATTAGTTGGATTTAGATATAAATTTTAACTCCGCGATACAATTTATAAAGAAATACATAGGAAATTCTGTTTATAAATATTCGCATCTATTTATGGATGTCATCGTAGGGTAATATTAAAGGGGGAATAAAACAATTAAAAGCTTAGCTAGCTTGAATAAATGAACTAATACTAACTTATTAAAAAAATAAGAGCTAGCAGGTGAAATAGTATTTTAGAAAAATGGAAATACTAAACACGATTAAAAGGGTTTCACAGTTAATGTAGAAAAAATAAAAGGACTTAATCAAATTAAAAAACTAGAATGAAACCTAGAACAAACGAAGAAATCTACAAAAACAACTGATGAAAATTTTGCAGTGTTTGATATAATGGATATTAAAAAGCAAAGCATGAATAATCGTAAAAGTAAGAGATGAGATAAGGAAAATTACGTCAAATCGAATTACGAAAATCGTCAAAAAATTGACGAACAGAAATGGTACCATATCAAATAATTTACAAGTTAAAAATTAAGCAATTATATTTGAAGCTAAAATATTATATTATAGAAAAATTGATTTTAAATAATTTTAAGTAATAAAATAAGCTTTTGGAAAAGAAGAGAAACAGAAACAAATAAATTAGTTTAAATAGAAATAAAATGAAAAGTCTTCAATAGTCTGAAGAAAAACAGTCGAAACCATTGGCAAATCTTTGTTTCGATTTTTTTCAAAAGAAAAACAAACCCCAGTATGAGATAATAGAGATAAATCAGATAAAAAATTTAAAATCAAGAAAGTTGGTTCACACAGAAACACAGAAAGTAAAACTTGGTATGTCAAAAATCAGAATAGTTAGGTAAACTCAAGAAAAATAAAAAGTGGATTTTTGAAAACTTAAAGAATATGGAAAATGTTAAAATAAAATAGACTGCTAAATTTTAAAATTGTATAAAACACATTTGAATTTTTAGAGGTAACAAAACTCAAGATAGATATTCAATTCAACAGTATTCTAAAGTAGAATATATTAAATTTCAAAATTTTAAACTTGGAACCTAAAAACTTATCTTTTTTCAAAATATTTTCTTATGACACGTTTTATTTTTTTAAAAGTATACGTTAGTAATAGTTATAATTATAATGCCATTCGATTTCATGGAATATGCTCACTGATGCCCGGTTTCACAAAGGCTAATTAAAATTTAATCTATGATTAATGATTTTCAGCACATTGTTAAAAACTCTTAATCATAGATTAAATTTTTATTAGCCTTCGTGAAACTGGGCATTAGTGTATCACTCATTTTTTTTTCTTCCATTATCTTTTCGTTTTCGCATGTCTTCTGTTAACAGAAGCCTCTTTAATAGAAAGTAACGCAACCAGTGTCATACAGTCAATTTAGTTTCATTATTAAAATAATGATTGATTTTCTTCTTGACAACTATACTTGATATACCAGGTTTCGAATGCTTTTTGTTGTTAATCCAAACATCATAAGCTTCCATGTTTTTAGTATACTCACTCTATCAAGTTTTCCTTTAGGTGTCCAGGAAAAGTCACTTTGCTACTTTCAAATTCTTTTGAATAGCTTTGCTTCCTGTTAATTCTTGTTTTTAAATCTTCTTTCTAAAATCGATTTAAAAACATTCAAGATTGGCGGCGGTTAATTTTCCTTTTGTATATTTGGCAGGCATCGGAAAACAAATAAATAAATAGTATAGGTAAAATGGGATAAGTACCGTGACATTCTTCGAGGACAAATAGGAAAGTATTCCATTTTACCTTGATGAAAATGTCTCGTTTTACCCACATTTTAGTAAACATTTTCCAAGTTACCTCCTGATGTATAGGTAACCTTCACAGCAATTTTTCAGATATCGCTTGCTAACTTAATCTCTATATAATTCAATTTTGAAATGGCGTTTTATATTCCGCTAACTGTAATCAACGAATTGATTTTACATTTGAAACAACATAATATTACAGCAGGATATGTTTTTGTTGTTGAATTTTGTTGAAATAATGTGTTGTTAAATATATATTTTGGGAATACTATGAAAATTCATATTATTGTAAATTTTCTTCAAAATTAATTCAAAAGTAATTTTCTTTAACCGCAAAATGAGAAAAAATCCTGCGTGAGACGTTAGCCAGTACGTTGTAATTACTGTAAATATTTGTTTTCCAGAATCGGTTCAACGAAGTTGGCTAAATCGTGTATACAATCCGACCGCGTGTGAAAATTTACATCATGCTCGAAGTGACGTAGCTGCTACTAAAATAGTTTTTTTTCTAATTCTGTTACAAAATGAATTTTATTAGTATTCATGAGTATTTGAGACGTCAATGTAAACTGGAGATATTGCTAATTCAAAAAATTAAGTTTTAAGGAAAACCATTTTGCAACAGAATCAAATAAAAATCTTGTATGAAACACGAGGTAAAGTGTCTTTTTATATCACGGCGCGTTGTCCAATTTTCGCGCATGGTTATAAAAAGTATCACATTTACTTACCTCTTGTTGCATAAACAGCTAATTTTTACTTGGAATACATACTTTTTAATAACTAGCCAAAAATGAGTAAAATCACATTTATACTATTTTCGGAATTAATAATAATAATAATCATTCATTCGATGCTAAAAAACACATCAAATCAAGCAAAATAAACATTCAAATAGAACAAATACGCAAGCATAAAAAAATCAAGGGTTAACAGAATATCTTCGCAGATCAGCAATTATAAATATTTTCCAAATAATTACACTTTAAAAAGTATACAATAAATTATTATAATAAAACATATTAAAACGATAAGTTTTCAGATTCCTTGCTGCTCTACAAATTCATGTATGGAATAATAACAATTCAACGCTTCTTTGAGAAGCATCGTCATCGACTTATCAAACAACCTCGCACTTTGGACTTTAATCGTAGCTGGTATTTTATTATAGATTTTCGTTCCTTAATAGTCAATATATAGAAAACCCAGGTTTTCTTTAATCTATGAAACGGGGCATGTAACAGCTGCTTTCGCTGTAGTTGTTATGGTCGTTATTTATGGTATAATGTAATGTCAAATTAGACTTGCTTAGCGTAGGATAATATGTTCACCAAAGGAAAAAAAAGTATTTGATCACGTTTGAAAAATTTTCGGCAACTATACGCTTGTTTAAGCCTTACAAAGCTATTATTGCTTTTTTCTGCATGATGAATAATTTTTCTGCGTCTGGTTCCGTTCCCTAGAATAGAATGCCATAATATGTTGCAGCACTGTGGAAATTGTAAAAATACGGTAAATTACATTTGGTCGCCAGCGTTTAGACACCGCCGTTTGGGCGCGGTGCTTTTAGGCAAGGGATTTTTGGGCACCGGCTGTTTGGGCGCTAAGAAATTTAAGCGCCTGCCGTTTAGGGGCCGGACTTTTGGGCGTCAAAAATGTTTATAACGTTTTATGCTCCACCAAATTTCAAGAGTTTAAATTTTGAATTTATTGGAGCTTTACGTTTCTAATTTATGGCTTGGGCGCCCAACTGTTCTAGGGCCCAAAAGTTTAAGCCCAAAAGTCCAGGTTCTGAAACGATGGTTCCGGGAAAAATATGTCGATCTTTTGCATTCAAAAACTATATATACCTGCATTGAAGAGCTGGCTAAATTATGCTGTTGGTTCACAGAAAAAGTAAGTCTCTGAGTCTTGTTACGATTAATATTTAGTCTATTTGCTATAAATCAGTGTTCTGTCTTTTCCAAAATATTTTCTATAAGTTAAATTATTAATATTAGTACCTCTTGAAATATATATTTAAATAATTAAAATCATAGGAGCTAAAAGTAATCAAATGTCAATACTCTTTACGTTACCTTGCCTTTGTATTTTGTTTTCATTATCAACAAACTTTCTTGAAAAACGAAACATTAAATTCCCGAAAGCACGAACAGTGTTGTTTAATTGATTTTTTTAGCTCCTATGATTTTAATTATTTAAATATATTTTCTATAACAGTATCGAAAACTTTTGTCAAGGTGTCCAAAAGCAATTCAGATATCTGCCTGCTGCCATAAGCCTGAATTACTGCGTCTATTACAGTCTACTCTACATAAAAGGCTATGTAAAATGGATCTATTTGATCTATATCCATGCTCTTTCGTTGAAAATCTTACTTTTGTTCAATATCCAATGAGTTCCCAACTAGCACAATTAGTCACCGGCACGAAGCGGCGACTTATATAGGTAACCGCGAAGTCGTCACTAGTAAAGGCGGGCACGTAATAGGGACGAAGCCATTTGGTGCTTGCTACCAAATGGAGAACACTTTTTCGGTAGCGACGACGTTCCGGGTATGATCCGCGGCGACTTATACCACTACCCGGGGTGGTAACTACGACCTTGTACACTGGTCAACTTGGTTAAGTACCTGCTTAGTTCCATTGCAATGAAACTTCCTTTGTAAAATTTATATTTCATACCTTAACAATCCTTGTCTATTTCTTAACTTAGGAACAAGATGGAATATTTAACAACTATATCTAAATGTATTATATTATATTTTATAATTTACACTACTACAGAGAATATAAAGTTGCATTCTTTTTCGATGGTTTGGGTAAAAAAATTAAAACGAATGCAAGTTTATTGAGAAAATTATTAATGCTGCATTGAAATTTGACTATGCCCCATCGAAATTTGCATACTTTTATTAAAATATTTTATTTTAGATATTTCACACTTAAGAATCTGACACCGGCTAACAATTTCTTAATTATTATTTGAAACTTTTTTGCATTTAGAATTTTTATGCATTATTTTATTATATTGATGCAAAAATTATGTTAAATTAGTATTTTTGTTTATTATTTAATGCAAGGTTCATATTTTGCAATAATGGCCGCCATCAATTTTGTATAAAAATGGCGTGTTACCGAAAAAATAACTTTAAAGTCGTCATCACCCAAAAATGGCAGTTTAAAGTAGTGATTACTTTGAGCTAGTTGCGAGGTGGTCGTCATCACTCTAAAATGTCACTTTAAAGTAGTCACTATACTTTGACGGGGTGGTCAGCGCAGTGAAAAAATGTAACTTTAAAGTTATTGTTACTACAAAGTTTTGAAAGCGACTTTGAAGTAATCGGTGCAATGGTGGTGGGGTTAGCTTTACTACTCAAACAAAACACTACTATACCGATATGATTGTACTAAAATTTTTTTAAAGCTGCGCGGTTGCATTGCAAAAGATATATTCATTTAACATCAGAAAGAATTTCATATTGATAAAAATTTTATAAAATCTATTCAATTTCAGTTCAATATGATATGGTTATATAATTTATATAGAGCTTCTTTCAAAATCTTTTAAGCGTTTTTTTTAATTATTGACAATTATTGTCACTTATTATTGATAAAAAATAACTACATAACACTACCAACCAACTCATTGGTCGGTTTAAAAATTTTAGGTTTGCAAAGCATTTATAAAAATTTCTGGAATCAGGTCTTCTTTTGATTTTTCGTCACGTTTTTTGTGGTTTCCATGTGTTTTAGTGAGGGCCTTTCACAATTTTTTGGTACTTAATATTTTGGTACACAATTTTCCTCGAGTCGGCCCTTGGTTTTCATTTTGATCTGTTTCTTCTGAATTTCATTTCTCCATTTTTGCCTTGATTAAGCATAAAGACACAATCAAGATGTAACTCTAAAGTAACTAAATTTAGTTTATTTAATCACTACCAATATTAACAGCTAGGACTAGTAGCTACAAAGTAGCTGGGACTACAAAGTAAAATTTACTTATTGGTGAATTTAAAAAGTGATATTCACTTTGTAGTAGCCATTCGTAAGTATCGGGAATGTATCAACACTCATAAATGTTACTTCTAAGTTTCACCACTTTAGAGGACTTTGAAGTAGCATTTTAGTAATCTAAACTAGTCACTGTTACTACCATTTAACACCGCTAAGTTTCAAAAACTTAAAGATCGTCGCACAGGTAGCTATGACGTCCCTACTACCACTTAATAAGCTACTTGGTAGGAATGTAACTTCAAAGTAACCACGATTGGTGACAAATACGTAGCAGCAACTAGAAATAACTCAATTAAGTTATATGAATACTTCAAAGTCGTAGATTTAGTGGTGGTTACGTAATAGTCACTTATGCAAAGTTCCCGTCTTAGTTGCCGTCACTTTGGTGCTAGTTGGATTGACTTTTAATGACAGTTTTAAAGATTTTTAAATGGCTGGCAGTATTGAAATTGGTTTGCAATTGCTGCAGTTGTATCTCTACTATTCTTCTTACGTATGGGAATGACCCATACATACTTCAGTTTATTCGAAAAAATACCTTCTATTTCCATCAGACATTTATTAAGTACCCTTGTTACAGATAACACTATACATCACTATTTTTGTAACAACCGAATCATCAAAATATGTGCAAAAATGTGTCTTCGTGTTAAAATTGCTAATTGATAGCAGTTAAAATAAAAAACCCTAACTCCCAAAGCGGAAACAATTATTTTTTGTTATATCTATGTACATATCCCATTTTAGATCACCTTTTGAAATCATAAGTAAACAATAGTTTTGTTTTTATCGTTTATTATTGCGATATTATTGCGTTTCTCTCTAGATTTGAAATCAATAATTTATGAATTGGATGTTTCAGCTTTGCAACTTTTTTAATTAGCGTAAAAGTTCTAATAAAGATACCATGTTTGTATTATAAGTCTGAAGCAAGTCTTTTCTATACGTGTTACAAATTCGAGAGTGATCCTTAATAATTGAATGCTGATATGCGAGAGTTTACTGTTTATTATATATTAGTTTATTATTATGCTTTGTATTAAGTTTTACAAATTTATAACATTTTAACTTTTTTAAAACTTTATAACATTAGTTATTACAAGTATTATAAGAATTATTTTGATTATTAATAATTTAAATTATCAAGAGAATAAAGTCAAACGAAAGATTTACTTCTGTGGATACAATTCATGCAACAATTATTTCTATAGAAATAAAACTTTAGTTCGAGATCGAAAAACTAGGCTTAACATATTTAAAAAAAGTTTGTTGTACAATTTTAAGTAGGCATATTCATAATATGTTTATCAGTTCGTACAACAGTATTGTCACCTTTCTAACTTCTTGATTATTTTAAAATTTCATTTTTAGTTGCAGTTCTCTCCCCTTATAAAGCTTAAAGGTGTGGACAGACATTATATATTAGACGATATATAAGAAACGCATACTATTATGCATTTTTATTGTATTATTTGTCGAGTGACACATTTTTACCTTTTCTTCGTTATTTATATTTCAGTAACATAATATTTTGATTTGGAAGTAAACTTTTTGTACCTCACTAAGAAGTTTCCGGTGACCCAACGTTCAATATTTTAATTAAAATAAGAAGTCGCAACCGGGAATATCATCGCACTAACGATATTATATATTTTAATTTTATTAGATTATATAGAAGAAAATTTCTGATTGAGATTGAACAAAGGCTTTTTGAGAGAAGTATGTACAGTGTAACTCAGCCATGTTTGTAAATTTCCCACTTTTCAATTACCCCGCCTGACCCTACAGCAAGAAGAAAAAGTAAAGTAAAACTTCCTTATTTATTAAAAGTTTCAAATATATTTTTTCTAGTTGATTTATCAAGATTTAATAAAAGTTTGAAGATTCCCCTAAAACAGGAAAATTTTATAAAATTTAGTTTTAGTATGGTCACGTAAATTATAAATAATACACAATAATATAATTAAAGTGTTATAAATATAATAATGATCACAACTTTCTAAACACATTATAGTCGTTTTGATTTATAAAACGTTACCTTATATACTACATTATCATAAAAGTGTAAACGCACTATTTACTGAGGTTATAGTTATTTTAGCCAACGGTCGTTTACAGCAAAGTTATAATTTGATCAGTCGTGGTTTAAGATGAACTAGCTATTGATTAACAATAATTAGACATTAGGCAACATTCTTTAGGTACACTGTAAACTAATTTTAAATTAAAAATATTTTACAATTTTTTTGCAATTATTAAATATTATTTAAATTTACTTATTTAACCTTGTTGTCTCTTGGAAAATAATAATCGTCGAATTAAAATATTAATTATAGATTGGTACTTAATAAGGTGTTTAACGAGGACTTTTATGAAAATCAGAAGCAATAATTAATACGCTATTCGCAATTGCAATATAAACTGTTAATACCATTTTTGTGATCAGATGAAACCGCAATGTTATAACGAACTTAAATTTTATTAAATTCTAGCAGTTTTGGAAAACAGTGTAGCGTTAAGTCGACCTAAGAAATAATTTTAAAGTTTGCACTTGTGAAAGATGGAAAATTTTATCGGATGCTTGTATTGACGGCGGCGATCATTTTCATAATTCATAATTTCATTAATTTGTTACTTGAGGCTTTGTCACGATTTTATGTAAAATATTATCAGATTACTAAAAGCTGCATTATCTTGGCAATTATAAGCTCGCCTTGAGCTTTTATAACTCCCTAATTAATGGTTAATTATTAGAACACACATTTTTAAAGATATTATGCAAAATACGCTGACTTTTAATAATAGAGTATAATAATTTATTACTAAAATTAAATTCCTTTGTAGGTATTTTTAATAGAAATAATTTTATTCCTGCTAGTTAAGTTTCAATTGAATTTTTGTTTTTTTCCTTTAATTTTGAATTAATTTCTATACTAATTACGCAAAAAGAATAAAAAGCGTTATAATGATACTTTTTAAATATGCAGCTGATCTCAAAATAAGCACTTGAGTAAAATTAGTGTAACGTTCACAATTTGGACCCGAAAAGAAAGTTGAAGCAACTTTTTAATTTTGTGACAATTAAAAATTACTTTGTTTTATAAAATTAATTAAACGATTTAAAAAACAATATAATGATTAATTTTGCTGTAAAGGGCGATTAAAAATTCAATTAACTTGATAAAAAAGCTCGAATCGAGTTGTTTTGAAAAGCTTTCGTGCTGCGTAGTTTGCGAGTTACCTTGTTAGAGATACAAGGCATCTTCAGACGCTGTTTATTCTTAGAGTAAATTTAAAAAATCGATCGGTTTCCTTGTCATGTATGCCATTAGCGAAGCCGCCTCCACCCACGTTGCCTAGGAGACGGGAGAGCGACCACTTTGCAGTTATAATGATGTCATTTACACTTGCCGCCCGCCTCTTCTTATTTTCACCCTCATGTGTGCCACACTTTTCTTTAAGTTTTACACACGCACCCTTTGAGTTATAAATTTTTTAATATTTAAAAAAAAACTCAAACTATTTAAATATTGATTTGCTTAAATCTTTTTACGATTTCGACTGGCCTTAAATAATGCAAAGCAGAACATTACCCCGGGTGAAGCTTATGATTACCTTCAACGATTTAAAAAATAATGACAAACAAAAATATGATTTCTTCTCATCAATTTCAGTTGGTTATGTTATTAACATTATGCTGAGGTAGGTAATTTGATTGGTAACTACAACAATTCACGAATCTGCTAACAAATCAGTAATTTATTGTAGTTGAAATTTTAATCATACTTTTCACAAACGTAATTTCACAAAAAGTTTTAAGTTTAATCTCACAAATGTAACTTTAATAATCTTTTTAATGTATATAATAATTACATTAAAACAGGTTTAATTTATTTCATAGAATTCTTGATTAATGGTCAACTACACTTAGAATAAATTGAAATTGCAGAAGTAATTAAGAACTGAGACTAATTAATGTTTACATAATAATAACACCTTTAAGAAGCGTTATATAAGTTACCGAAACAGAAAGTTTAACAATTAGTTAAACCTTGAGTCCGCCACTCCTCCCGATTACGATTGTAAGGGTTGAGATTCTTTATAGCAGGGTGCAATTTAAATTAATTAATACACACTAAAATTGATAACAAATGACAGCTTAAAACACTCTGATTTTAATTAAATTTCAAGATTTAAAATAAATTAATCTTTCTATTGGAAATTTTTATAACAGCTAGGAGATATACTTATAAGATAACGGTGTCAAATGAAAACTTGAAATTCTATTCTAAATAATTGCTGTTTTCCTATTATTTAGGAAAATAAGACATCATTACAAAAGAGAAAATCTGTTAGATCTTTGAAAAGCTTAAATGGGTGTTATAACAGCTTTGTTAAAAAATTATGTGCATGTAATACCTGAAAATAAAAATTATATTATATTAATTTTAAATATAATTTAATATAAAATAAAAATTAATACAGGCAGTAAAATTATTTTATTAATACAATTAAATATTAATACAATGCATTGTTTAAATGATAGTTTTTCCTTCGTACTAGGTAAAAAGTGTTCATATAATTAAGCGACAAATATAATAATTATAGGTACTATTTAAAAAGAATGAATATATTTTACATAAAGATGAAAAAGGCAAGAAAAAGTAAAATTTCTAATCGCATAAGTAATGTAATCTTTATTTTTTTTTAAATGTTGTTTACTGTTTTGTATAAATTACTGTATTTATTTTAAACATTAGTTTTCGCTAATTCTTAATATAATATTTTATGTATGGTCTTTTTATAGATTTGTGCCTCGATATTAATTTAATTTAAAATTTTTATTTATATTGTTTGAAGTCCTTAGTGGTTTATTGATATTAATTTAAAGATCTTGGCATCTTTTTTTTATGTTAAATTCAACATTTCTTCTTATTCATTGTACTTCTTCTAGTGTCTTTCCTTCGTATACCTTACCTTCTCTCTTTTTTCATATTTTTTGAGATCTTTTCCATTATTTTATTTTTAAAAATTTTGAAAACAATATTGAAATTAACATTTCACCTTACTAATATTACCTAACATTAACAATTAGCTTTGGTTCCTTGATTCTTATCTTTTAGCTTTTGACAAATTTTATTGTTGATAACTCGGTCTACATTTTCTGTGTCACTTTTTTGAACTTTTATCTTAACATCTTATCTTCGCCGAGTTTTTATTAAAATATATTGTTACTGTTTAATTTTTAGAAGAATCTTGATTTACTCGAAACTTTTTTCAAAAAGAAGTTTTTCTCGGACGTTTTTATTTTCTGCTTTGTGAGCTTTATATAAACTGAAGTCTCAGGTATAAAATATATTTCTTTTGAATGAAAAATATTTGATTAAACTTACGTTAAAGTTTAAAACAATACTTCATCTTTAACATAACAATTACAAGAGCTACCGCATTTCTAAAATCATTTTAAGAGTAAAATGGCTTTCATCAATATGATCATTTGAAGATAGATACTTCTTTCTTAATGTATAATATTCAAAATTTCGGTAAAATATAAAACGTAAATCGACATTTAGAAACTTTAGTCAAACTGAATTCGTGTATAAGATTAATCACTCCTCCAAACAATATGTACGGTTGTACATAATAGTATTATTGTAAGGTTATCAGTGATACAGTATGATCGTATGGTAATGGCAGATCAGTGTACATATGACAATGTATTCCAAATCTGCGGTGGTAAAATATGATTTATCTCTTTACGTGAAGATTAAATATTTCGTGGGCTTGGAGCAAAAACAAGATAACTCCATTTTTGGACAAAATGAGTTATCTACACGATTGGACATGAATCATACTAACTACGTTCTGGCAAAATCAGATAATTGTACTAACACTAATAAAATTCTTCGTTTTCACTAAACCGCTGCTGATTCTGACTTCTTTTCCCCATTTCATTCTTCAAGAAGCCTTGTTTCCCTCCAAGTAATGATTTGCAAAAGTTCTTAGTACACAATTTTCATGGTATTCCTTTCTTTTATTCAATTCTTTGCAAATTGCATTTGTTTAATTATAACCATATCCACTCCATTCTCTAATACTTGTGATCACTTGGATTATTTTCTTTTTTATTATTATAATTATTATTACATTATGAATAGTGTGACAATATTGCAGCAAAGGTAACAAACTGACATCTTTAATCCAATGCAATTAATGAGTCGTGAGGAAATATGAATAATCGAATGGAATATTTTACAAAATAATATAACTAAGTTCATCTTGCCTTTACTGATTTGAGATCTATAACGAATACCAAATAGTGCCTATCGATGGTCTGCTCAACACACCTCGTCTTAGTGCAAATAGTTCTTTTCTTGTGTAAAGTTTGAAATATGGTAGAATTACAGTAGTACACTCTGAGATTTAGGGTCTCCTCGGAGCGGAGAAAGGATTTTTTATACATGGAAACTTTTCTCTTCACGTAAACAGCCACGATGGCAGAAGAATAATGATTATCAGAAAAAGAATCAATATTAATACATATATTGCTCATCTCATGCAAACCATTCTTTTAAACTGTAGCTATGAGTTATACATATTTATGTATAGAGTAGTAATGTTTTTGTATTGTTCTCTATTAATTATCTTAGGTATTTAACCCTTCCTTGAGCGAAGATCTACGATCGTAAACCACACTTCTTTTGACCAAAGTATTTGTTGTGAAGTGGTTTACAATAGAAAATAGCGCGCCTAACGAAGGGTTAGTTTAAAGGTAACTAATACTATTAGTATAAATGAAATGATAAATTCGGTGATGAGCATGAAAAGATACAAAATAGGCACTGATGATTTTGATATCATCTGTTATATAGCCGAAGTTATACTAATGACAGACAAAGAGAATGATATTATATACTTCTGTATATATTTAATAGAACATGTCACCCCTATACCTATAAAATGGAAATTTCTACAAAAAAAAAACACAAAATTAACGACTATTTCAAGAGAACCTATAAGATGTAAATTAGTGGTAAAGGAAATATTGGTAGAATAGATGATGGAAATAAACTGTTTGGGAGTAAAGTTAATGTGTGTGACGTGCACATAGAAAAAGAAACTAGCAAACCAAAAATAAAAGCAAATAGGTATTTCAATGGATAAATGAATTCATCTGGTATAATAAACATATTAACTATACGGGTGCTAAGAGAAGCAAAAGTGAGAATATACAAGGGCATAATTAGATCAATTCTCGCATACGGGACCGAGCCTAGACTGGATACGGTATCAACGAAACGGAAAGTAGAAGTTAGAGAAATGAAAACAGGAAGAGAAATACTAAAAAAATTAGAAAAGAAGGGATACCCAATACAAATATACGAGAAACCTTAAACGAAAAAGCGAGGGTTCAATAATCATATTTCAATAATAGATGGAACAAAGTTAGTGAAGAAGTCGAGAGAAAACCGCTTAAAAGAGAAAATAAAAGTGGAGTATTCTAGAAAGAGATAGAAAGGTAACCTCAGATTGTGAAAAACAATAAGAAGTAAATTAAAGACAAGAAAGTATAATCTTAAATAAAATTAAAAAAAAAAACTGAAATTTTAAATAAAGCAGTTATCCTGGCTATTATATACATAATATTATATAAAGGTAAATAACATTTTTCTAACCATTCAAATTGCAAGTTTATTTTCCAATAGAAAGTAAGCAACTTTTGAGTGAATTTACCTATTAATTTTAGTTTATGTATAAAGCCGAATGTGCTATATATAATTCTTCGATACATTCTAACTTACATTATAAACCTCTAATATAAATTCACGAACTTAATAAAACTTTTATAAAACCTGCAGTTACTTGAAGTAATAAAACTTTTTAATTAGGAGAGAACTTACTAAAAACAATAAACAATATAGACGTAACGGAAAATACAATTTAAGTCACAAATTGTGATTTCGTACATAAAGCAGTTTTCAATTTTTACAGCTAATATTTTTGAATTTTAAAGACGTACCGAAGTTATGAATATTTTTTTTTAATTTTAAATTTAATTTTAATTTTAAATGTAACGTCCGTAGCAGATTATAAATAATTATATTTAAATATTGTTTAATAATAAAAGTGTATATTGAATTGTAGGCAGGAGAAACTTTTCAAGTCTAAATTTTCGACCTGAAAAATAATGTGGAAAATAATAGAGAAAAGTTGCCAGCTTATTAAAAATTATTATTGTACCTTATGTTTTCTCCTTGGATGGCACTGACAGATAATAGGATACTTAAATCGGTTAAAATTGAGAACGATAAAATATATTGAGTTCAATACCTAATATCAACTGTAGAAAACGGAGAATAACTGAATTATTACGAAAGAATTATCAAAAAATTAAAAATTAATTTAAACTATTACATGAAATAGAAATAAACACCTGCAATAAAGGAAGAAAATATAAAAGATAATAAATGTTTTCATTCTGAAAACAGTATTTATATTTAAAATTTGTGAAATATGCTCTGGGATCTTGAAGTAAAAGGTTATATCTTTTTCAAAAAACTACTTTTCCCTTGCACTTTTACGAATGCGGTACCCCGAACCAAATACCCCAAACCTTCCTTGAAGCGCTCTACGCTACGTTAAGCTTATGTTATCAATAAATATGATGATTCTAATGATAATCGGAAAAACTGTTAGGCAGTAGTTATTATTTAGTTAAATTTCTAGTTAGTTCGTTTGCATATTAGTTAATTTTGTAAACAGTAAAACATACAATAATAATTGTTAGAAAACGCGATAATTAATGAGTACATACCTATTATAATAGGTCACTAGACCTATAGATCAAAGTTAAAACAAAAATAAGGGAGAGGTGACCCTCGAGGGGCTGGTCCATATTCCATACGGAATTTTATACATTCTCTGTATAACCAGCCGCGCCTGCATGTTATTGATGATATTGTAAATTTAATACTAATTAGTATTTAAATTTTATGGATATATACTTCTTAATCTCTATTCTATATAAATAGTAACAATTAAATGTAACATTAATTCTTAAAAAATTAGAAAAACATGTTTTCGTATCCACGAGACATTTCTTTTCTAATTTGGTTATTATAATTCCAATTCCCTTTGATATAGCAGATTTATTTATTCAATTGTAATTTTATGTCTAGTAACATTTACCGTAATTATTATGCACGTGTAGGATTCCAAAATAAAAGAATATAATTATGATTAGGTTTTGTTGGATTGCTGATTGATCTATAGGTGTATGTACTGGAAGGTATTCCTTCATAGATCACGTATCGGTGAGCATTCATTTGATCAATTTTAGCAGAACGCGTTATTAACAGCATACTGAAAACTGGATGTTTAAAACGCTTTCTTATTATCGCTTTATCTAACATTGTAATTTCATACATTTCAGAAAGTTAACTAGTATAATTTTGTGTGCCAGAGGTATGTTAAAGACTACGCTTAATCTTTTTTCTAATAATTATTAATGCAGTGTAATTACGCCAATGCAAATGGAACAATTAAATCTTGATGTGCATTAAAAATTATAGGCTTGCTGTAAATACTCCTAAGGTATATTTTCAATCGATTTATAATAATTTTAATCTTAAATAGTTTATTATTTTATAAAATTGCGATTCGTACTTGCATTCCACGTGTGCTCGTGACAGCCGACGAAACGTCATTAGCTAAATTGAAAGCTGCATCTTACGGAGACAGCGGACCAGTTATATAAATGACAATCCATATGCGGTTCTTTCAAGTTAAAATACCTGAGCAAACGTTGTATTTGAATAGCACTCCAGTATGTAGATATAAGGAAAAGCTAGTTTAGAGTTCAAAATGGGTTGGAATCGATAAAATAAGCGAAATTGGAATAGCTTTACTTCAATATGAGCACTTTTTTCACGTTATTATCAATTATTTTTAATATGTTAATGGCCATTATTACTGGCTGCCCTAATTTAATAATTGTCTTCTCGATTGGTTTAATTCACAATGACGCAATTAATATTTCCATAATTTCTTAAGATCACAAGAATTTTTGTCAAAATAGTTTCATTAGTTTTAAAAAAGTTTTAAAATTTTGTAAATAATATTATATTACTAGGTATATAGATTATAATCGGCAATGTAGAAATAATGAAAAATCATCAATTTTTCTTAAAAATCGCTTTAGTTCCGATTTTTACAGGTATTAAAAAAATATGAATCAATTTAAAAAAATACGCGCTTCCACCGACTAGTACAACTACTCAGATTTAAAAAACTGTTTTCTGGATAACTTCACTTATCCTATAATTTTTGCATGTTTTGTATAATATAATTAATTTATCAATAAATAATAAATTAAAATGTTAATTTTATTCATTATCGGAATCCGGGTAGACTAATCGTTATTTTTTCACTATCGGGCACGCTTATTGGATATATGTTTAGAACTATAAGTTCTCCTTATCGCTCTAGAACTCCTATAATATTCAGAACTGAACTGGCTGGGAAAAGAACAATTACCTAGTAGGCATTTTGCGAACTAGATGTATCGAACCGCAGCTGCTCGTCTTATTTGTTTAACATTTAAAACGGGTCGTTTAAAGGATATGTTAGCAGTGCCGTAAGTATGCAATGTTTGTAAAATTCTATTCTTTAATTAATTATTAATTTATATACTAGCACCGAAATTAAATTGCAAACTTTTGTCATTCTATTAGGCAGTAGGCATGAAACGCTACACGATGAAACAATGCGTCCTTTTTCAAAAACTGGGTAAGAAATATTATGTTATGGTTATGCAGGGTTATATTTTTAATTTCGGAGGGGGGAGGGGGGTAATTTCTAAATAATAACCACAACATAAGAAAATATATATATGTACTTAGTAATACTATAATAAGTTGGTTTGGATGGGGCCATAGCTCCCATGATCACCCTTCTATGATCGTCTTTGTGCTTATGATGATAGGCGTAGGCATGACATGATCACAAAGTTTTTGTGACCATATGAAATAATAGATCAAATTCTTTTTTGGGTGCTTTGCTATTCTACATCAATACAAATCTGCGAAAAGTGTTTATTACTTTGAAGTAGTTTTTAATATTCAGCTCCAATATAATAACATATTTTTGATTTTGTAAACATATAAGTTTGTCTTCTGCATCTTAATTAATAAACTGAGATCGTTATTAACGTGACTGATGAGCATAGCGGAGGGCTGATGCTTCTGATTGACAGTAAAAATGAAATTTAGTCTTAACGTTGGCAATTATAATATGCTAATCAACTTTTTTACAAAAATGGGATTTAGTCATATTGAGAACCTATATAAGATATTCCCTTTACAATTTACAAGATGCAGTGTTACAAATTTACTATAGAGTATAGAGTTTAGTTATTGAAATGGTGAAATGATATTGCGTAAAAAAATCAAGTCAACTTAACTCTTTTTACACAAAATTAAAATAGTTTATCTAACTAACAGCCTTTTCAGAATAATATTAATGTTAACGCAAGTTTGCTTTTGATTGGTAGACGGTGAAATATATGTCTTGGATTGGAGTATCATTAACATTAACACTATTATGATCTGGATCTCGGGAAGTATGTAAGTAAATTTACTCTTGCCCACGCTCTTGCCTATCAATTACGTAAAGATTTGGTGAGGGAGGGGTATAGAAAATCTTACAGATCTTTACGTTGGGAGGAGGGGGTTCGATGTATTCCTTACGTAAGTTTTTTAAAATAAGTAGTACTTTTTTTAAATGAAATTAAAAATTCAAATATAATTTTTTTTTCTTAATATATGTAGGTACTTTTATAACTTTAGTAACTGACGCTGATGATGTTCTCTGCATATTATACAATTCATAAAAGAATGGCTTGCTCCCACATGAACTACAACTTTAATTAAATAATATAAATTTAATATAACAAATGAAATTTATTTAAAATTTTTGGATGTTTTGTATATAAATTTACAATATTATTATAAGAAGTGGGGGGGGGTTAACATTATTTTTGTTTAATAATCCTTACGTAATATGAGAGGGGAGGGAGCAGGTTGTCAATATTTTACGTATCCTTACGTTGGGGGGGGGCAAAAATTTCAAAAATCGTTCTTATGCAATTAATGGACGGTTCCTTTTTATACAGACGAAGATGTTAAAAATACTAGATATAAAATTAAAATGTTTTAATTTAAAATTAAAATCCTAAAGATAAAAAATGCTAGAAATAGTACAAAAAAATTCGGAAATGGGCAGAGACTTATGTGGTGTGAATCCTTCACATAAAATAGAACAATTCTGCGATATTTTTAATATTTATGAATTATGAATATGACTATTTAGATTAGAGCCAGATTATTCTGCACGGTTAAAAATGTTTGTTTGACTGAAGCAAATTTAGTTGATCCATACAAAGTATTCTGTTAGATATACGCAACTAAAGTATTTGTTTGAAATAAAAATTTTGTTTGAGGTTTTTTAGTTGCCCAGAAGAAAAATTTTATTTGATTTGATTTTATTTTGATTTAAAATAAATCTTTTATTTTAAGTAATAAACAATTATTAAATTTAAGTAAAATATGTTTAATCTAAACAAATTTTGAAAAAAAATATTTTTTTTAAATAACAAATTCAGTTTGTTTGGCAGAAATAATTTTGTTTAAATCGGAACAAAATTATTTATTAAATTCAAACAAAACGTTTTTACTGTGTATTTGAAGACAATTTATAGCATAATTTACCTAATACTGAAATACATGAATATTCATCAAGGAAAAGAAAGAGAAAGGTTAAGAAAAGGTTAGAATAAATAGGAGAATGAAGAAAGTAAAACAAAGAAAAGATAAAAGAAGGTTTGAATATCTCAGAAATACTTTAAATTTAAAAAAATACCCACGCATAAAGAGGAACCAAATAGATATGTTAAAATGTACTTGAACACACTTTTAATTCTTTTAATATTTCTTAAATAGTAGAGTAATATTAATTTAGTGTTTCAGAACAACTTCAAATAAAATTTTTTGAAATTAAACTACAAATATGATAGATATTTTTTGTTTATTATTTTTAGAGATTTTTAAAAGAATTTTAATTTAAATTATTGCATCCAAATTTTTTTACTGTTTATCAAAAATTATTAGCAACTAAGATTATCAGTCTAGTCAGGGCTGTCCTAAGATATTCAGCGCCCGTGGGCTACTAAAAATAATGCGCCATATAATAATACGAAACTATAACACCAATAAAAATTGCCGCCCCCCAAAAAACTTACGCCCCGGGGATACACTCCATTTAGATCTGCGGTTAGGGTTGCTCTCCTGGGTCTGGTAATCTAATAAATTTGAGCTAAACTATAACTAAGATTTCAATCTGTTACCCAGTTACACAGTAAACAACAGTTTTTCAAATTCACTGTCGGAAATCAAAAATTTTATTGGTTCTTTTGATTTATTTGTTTAATACATTTGTATTCTGGAGATACATATCTCGAATGAAAAAATCGGACATAAGTATATGAGATCGGCCTGGGAGGTATAGCAAGGAGTTCTCTAAAAAGTAAAACAATCGCTTTTACGAAAAGGTAAATCTTGAAATTTGATAATTTATTGGTGAAGTTACTGCTTCCCCCCTGGATTTTGCTTTAAATTTTTAAATTTAACTTAAATTAATTTAAATTTCGTGGAGAAAGTTATTACCGAGTTCGCGAAGGAATCACGGAATTTAAAATTTGCCTCTTCTAAAAAAACAGAAAATTCAAAAATTTTAGTGTTTAATTTTTTTTATAACAAAAATTTTTTTTATTTTGCTCTCCCTAAAGAAGATCCTGTGGACGCCCATGAATAAAGGTAAAGAGTAAAGGTAAAGAAAACTCGGGTTCCAGTTCGAGTGCAGTACGAACTTTATTCTAATTTCTAACCGTCCTCTTTCGGCAGGCAATGGCAAACCACCGAAATAATCTGCCTTGAAAACTCTTCATACAATTGAAGCGGTTAGCCAAAACCCACCCTGGGTTGTAGCGCTATTATATTGGTAAAGTCAAATTTTTTTAAAATCTATTAATAAGTATTTTGATTTTTTTAAATTTTAATTTTATAATTTTGCTTTAAAGATTTGCAAATAGAAGCAAGAAAAAAATTTTAGTTAAATAAAATCCTCTAGCTATTTAATTAAATGTTTATTGATTTCTATTTTAGTTGACTATACTCAATCCTATAAAGGTAATCTCTGTTAAACTAAGCGTAATTTCTATTTATTTTTTTCGCAATTTTTGAAATCCTTCAATGCTTAAACAATAAGTTGTTCAAAGCTATTATTGTATTATTAAACAATAATTGTTCAAGCTGGTTAATTGCTTTTCTGTATGTCTCACCAATTATTTTCCTGATTCGTTTCGTCAACCTATCTTATAAAAACAACCTTGCACCGTCAGTGATGTCAAGCATATGTGCTACTTTGTCATTTTAAATTTATATAAAGCATCTCTGACTGATATATTGATGTATTATAAACTAATAAAAGTTTATATTAAAATATTTTCTAATCGCAAGATTATAGCGTGGTGACGCAACCGCAATAAGTAATTCACCAAAGCAAGTGCGGCCTTTGGTCCGCACAGCCTTTGTATCAAGTTTAAATAATATCACGTATTATCCTGACAAATTATTATTTCCAATCGCGAACCTTTTAGTTTTAAGAAAATATTTTTAGCTATTTTGTAATTCGCGTCGATTATATTATTATTATTATTACTTATATATTGCAGGTTGTTACAATTATAATATATTTAACAGATTAGATCATTTCTCTTTGCATAATAAGTATTCCATAATATATACGAGTTCAATTAAGAAGTGCTACCAGGTAAATAATAAATTTAAATTAATTTTGAAAATTTAGAAAAAATATTATGTAGCAATAGGTATTCACGTTCTATATTTATTTTTGAGTCGAAGAAAATGCATTTAGAAATTTTGGATTGCTAGCACAGAAAAGTTGGAAACCACTGATTTAGAACAAGGTTTACCCTATCATAATAAATAATAATTATTATAATTGTAGGCGAGATTGGATAGAGGTGTTAACTGATATTATTGCAGTAATTTTACTTTGCTAGTAACATTTACTATTAGAATTTTTTAATAAATTATAAAATAGCTTCGTTATTAATTTAATATATTGCTAGCTTGTTAGCAAATTGTTATACTGTTAATAATATATATCTTACTTTTTAAAACATTTATTTACACTAACTTGTGGTAGGGCGGAATTAAAATATTTTGAAAACGATAATAAGAGTTGAAATCTAACAGGGAAGGTCTCAAAAATCGTAGATTTAAAAAAAACTTTACTATCAAATATGTTGTATTCGTATACTGACCTACAAGATTTTAAAAATTAATACATTTTAATATGTATTTCATTAATTAATATTTCGATGATGATTATTATTATTATTATTAGTGGAATTCTCAAAGCTGATTTATTATTTGAATCAAAAGGCAAAAGATATAAATAATAGAAAATGTAGCAATATACCTACGTACGAGTATGTACTTATATTTCCAGGCGCGAATACAGAGGGGGGTAATAGGGGCAATTGCCCCCCCCCCCTCAGCCTGAGCTCTCAAGCACTTTATTTTTACCAATTTCAAAATTTTTAAATTGTCATAAAGATGTCACTACCTGTTTACATAAATCTTTATTAACTCATTAATAATACTAACCTAATAAGTAAATTACATCGATGGTTTCGTTAAAGTGTTTTACTCAAAATTACTGATAAAAATACCATTGCGAAGATTGACTAAACTATTGAAAAATTGAGCTTCAGTATTTGTATAAAAAATATGGTAAGAATTTTAAATTGCTTTAAATTGATTGAACCAAAATTTTTCTGGTTCAATCGGTTTGAAAACCGCCTCCTTGGTTTTGCCCTTATGCACATCCATAGGCATATTTCTATTGATATGGAGAACGTAATCACTTGATATGCAAAAACAGGCGGTAAGAAGAGATTAGAGTTTACTTTTTAAAAACTTATAATGTACATACTTATACTTCAAATTAAATTGTTTTTTTTTATCTATACCTGTGCTTTTTCAAATTTTGCTTTTGCTTCAAAAAAATTGAAGCAACAAAATTTAAATTAGCACAGATTAAAATAAGTTAAATTAATTAAAATAAAGTGTAAATTATGTTAAAAAATTAACAAAACTGATTCAAATATGAATCATTTTCAAAGTTATCTTTTATTAAAAATAAATTAAGAAGTAGTGTTACACAAACACGTTTAAGTTCGCTAACTTTAATGAGTGCTGAAAGTGATCTACTTCGACAAGCAAATTTTGATGATTTGATAACTAAATTTGTGCATCTTATGAAGTAAGAAAAAAATGTTTTTAGAATGTGTTTTGTTTTGTTACCTCCTGTGTTTTGTAATAAAAAACTATAACCAATTATGTATAATAATTATTATCCTTCCAAAAATTTGACATGTGATCTAAGTGCGGTTGACCTTGAATAATCAAAAAATTTTGCCTGCGGCGCAGTTTATTAAAATATGCAAGACCAAGGGCCTCCAAAAAAAGGGGATAACCCCGGGTTTCACATATTCTTAATCCGGCTCTGAGTATTATATGAATAAAAGTTTATCTAATTCTTTATTTACAACAAATTTTTGGGAAGATAAGTAAAATCCCACAAAAATTGCCCCCCCCCCTAAACGAAATCCTGGATCCGCGCCTGTATATTTTTAATTTGAAATATTGGTATTTGAATGATTTACATCTTAGAAATATTACAAATTAGCAATATAAAATAATAAATTACAATATACTAATGTAATAACAAAGTTTCCAACGTATTTAAAATGAAATACTGAAATAAAACAAAATTTATAGGAAAATCATTGATAAGAATAATCTCGAATAATCAACCCTCTATGATTGATGAGGTTGGCTCAGTTTATTTTGCAGTAATAGTATAATATCGAATAAAATTAATGTCGCTACTGTCTAAAACTATTAGAATTTGTATTACAAAAATTTTTGGCAACATAATATTTCGGTACTAAATTACTTTTAATTGTCATCTTAAAATATAACTTGTGGTAGCACACAATACTTGGTACATGGAAATAGTAATTTTAACTTCGATAGATTTCTAATCTAAAACAGTACAAATACACTCACAATAAGTAAAACACGTGGGCGTAAATATTGCTATATTGTTTAAAAATGTTTTTTGTGTTAAGGTGTAAAAGCTTTTCTTACGTTCCTCTGATGCCGGATGCGGCTGTATATGAATGCATTCCAATAAGATTGTCTGATTGAGTCTCTCAAGATGGCGCTGAGTGCAATGAATAAAACATCAAGAGCTCGTAGGGAAATATTGAAAATTGAAAAGAGTCTCCCAGGAGCCGCGATAGACTCAATCGAAGTCGTTATGTAAAGATCCCATATACGGAATACTGATACCATCGATATGTAGGATCTTATACAGGAAGCTGTACCAAGTCACGAGCCACCACTAAATACATTTACCACGCTCTTAGATATTTAATGTAGTAATCCAAAAAGAAGTTTTCAAAATTTACTTAAACGCTATAACTACATCAAACATTATCATTGTAGACAAATAATCGCAGCTGCTATCGATGTTTGTGGTATAGGTTTCTCTTTATCGTTTATTGAAACTCACATATAGTACCTGCTCCTATGTTTCAACATCTATTTATTAAAAACATAATATATTAAATACGTATTGCTGTTTCAATAAAACCCAAATTGAAAATCAAGTTTTTTATATGTTGAAAGGAAATTTCAGGGGTCTTTATGCATCGCTAAGCGTACCTTTTGAGTGGTTTCCATTAGGATATTAAAACAGAATGCAAAAGCTTAGCTTTAACTTTTTGAATACACAGTATTTTTATAGCTTTTTGTATAATTACATATTTTATATTTTTTAAATGTATACCTACCTCCTACTTAAAAGTTTATATTTTAGTAGAGCAAATTACTCAGACTTCTTTAAATTCGCCAAGTTAAATTCGGGGAATATCTAACTCCCTTGGCAAGCAACTGCTAGCAACAATAATTAATTGCTCAATCTTATTTCGAGCAGGAATAGGTATCTAATCAATTTAATTAAGACATTAACGAAAATAAAAAGATATAAAAACGGCAGTTTCAAAATTATTTTCTGCTTGGTTTTCAAAACACATACTTTATGTGATTATGTGAACTGCATGTTAAAATATTTTTTATGTTCTTAAAAATATCAGTGTAGGCTTGAACCGTTAGGGAAAACCTGCGGCACGTTATTTTCTTCTTTATCTCGAAACAAACTGTATGCTGTATGTAATGGTAATTTTCAATTTGCTAATTGACTATAATTACATCTTACTTTAGTCGAAGAATATTGCTGATGCATGCATTGTTTGATTTACAAATACAAATTCTCTAATTATTATAATATCTATATGGCTATGTACGAAGCTTTAATGAAGTGTTCAAGTGAGAGTTTTTTTTTAATGCAAGTACTTCAATGCTTTATTTTCGATTCTTTGTCTTTTGCCATATGGTATGGTTTCTTTTATTTTAGCGCAAGTAATTAATAAATTAGAATACAGTAATTATAAAATGCAATCTAACACAAGGTCTTACGTTTCTACGGACACGAACCGCGTACTAATTTGGTTTCTGCATATAAAATTTTGTTTAAGTTTAATTTACGTTGAAAAAATGGCGACAAATAAAGAGAAAACAGTAATAATCGTTTCTTGAATTATGTTCATGGTATTCGGTGGTTCCCATTACAAGAAGCTTATAACTATTCTAGGCGGATAGATGGATGATAAGTTTGGAAAAAGAGAGAAAGCCAATATTAGCTTATCTTGGTCTATACTATATATGAACATAATTGTAACCATAGCTTCAAGTATGTTTTTAAAAAATATGGTTTTTAATAATCTCTAAAAATATTAAATTAAAAGCGGTTCTAAGATTTACTACCATTGGTGACCGATTGAATATAGTATTAACCTCTGCAAAGCACCGAAAATTGCAAATTTTCCTTTTTGTGCCAGGTCAGTTTCCAAGTCACCTTCATGAATTTATAAAAAAATTGTAAATTTTCTCTAAGAAGAAAACGATTTCGTTATTTTTTTGTTATACCTTCACAACATCGATCTTCTCGTGTATTGCGATATTTGAATTAGCGGTAAGGTAAATAATGGGAGTTTACGATCTAGGCCCAAAAGATGAAACACTTTGATAAAACAAATACTACTTTAATAATATTATATAAAACCATGTTTTATTCTTTCAAGTACATTGAATTTAAATTAAACTTATAATAAATTTTAATAACTGAACTGAAACGACTCGGTATTCTTTAATTTAAAATTTCGTAACCGCAACCGACAATAACAGAAGTAAAACAATTACGAATACAATTTTTATTGTTATTAAAATGCTATTGAAAGTCAACGTGGAAATCTGCTTTACTAAGAAAAACGAAAGCCGTGTTTATTTTTCATCAGAAGGATTTTTAACCCCGTACAGTAAGTCAAGTGTACAACAGTTATAAAATTCTCGTCTTTCAACGAATGTTAAACTGGGACGACTTGCTACAATACAATTTTTGATCCTCACCTAGAATTATAGTATCTAGTTGGGGTATAATACTTGAAAACACGTCCATGGCAAAAGCAAATAGTTATAAAATAATGAGATATGATTATTTGTAAAAAAGAGGTTTTCTAAATGAAAAATCCAAATGAGTATATTAATGTTTTCACGTAAATTAATGAGCATTTTTTCAAGTCGTAACTGCTATTAAAGCTTTATAGTCACCCTTCAGATGCTTCAGTATTTCTTAAACTCATTGGCGACTATTGTTGTTTCCACCCCTTAGATTCATATATGTTAAGTTTTGTTTGCAAACAACAATAAAAAAGAAAACACATTTTAATCAACAGCGAAATTAGTTTTCATAGTCATTATTCTTTTTCTATACAATTGCTTTTCGTTCTTTTAATTTTGTTTGCTATATATTTTTATTTCTAGGTAATCTTAAAAATAAGTTAATCGCAAAGCACAAAGTTAGCTTTTCTCAATTATTATTTTTGATCGCAGTAAGGATAATTTATTACAAATACTGAACTTCAGATTAAATAATGACGACAAAAAGAACTAACAACAGTTACATAAATACCATTATTAGAATTACGATAGTTTCAGAATTTTTATATAATATATCCTGAATTTCAAAAACTATAACATACAAAAGTTCTAAATACGAATCCACGTGATGATTATATACTAATCATGAAATATTAATAAACTAGTCGTACATCAATTTTATAATTACTTAGTAGATACATAAACAGGTTTCGATATAAATTTTCTTTAAATCCTTAAGATTTGTCAAGGTGGGTAGATGTAGAAATATAAAACAATAAAATTAATTAAAATCAAAAAAGTGACGGGAAGATGGCAATTAAATGAACGGCCATATTTTTGTAATAAGCAAGAATTAAAACAATTTTTGCAAGAAATTGCAAGCAAATTGCAATTGAATTACAAGATCACTCAAAATTATATTTCAAGTTTAATTAATATTTTCTGTAACAGGTTGGTTAGTCAGCGTTTTTATGGAACAGGACGTGCTATGTAATATTCGCTACAATTTTTTTAAATAATTATATTTAAATAATGTTTAATTAATCAGATTTAATTTACTCTTTCTGAGAACGATATAAAAACTTCACTGTATATCTATTAATTTATTGTCAAACTTCAAGTTACTCTTTTTGTGAAAGTAACTGCATTACTTTAGTATCTACTGGCAACAGACGGCACTAAAGTACTAGTTTACTGTCAACGTCGCAGATAGTAAAAGTAATGTACACCTAAAAATGTTCTAATATTTTTAATTTTTGATTTAGTTGTATAATATTATTTACATTAATTTAATGATCATTGTTTACGTTTTAAGAAAAAATTAATTATTTCACGTTTTGAAATTTGTCTGTAATTGTCAATTTAACAAACTTGTTGAAAGTTCATACACGAAAAGTGTTTCATATAAAACAATATACCTACCATTACTTATTTTATTACTTTATATTGATTTTTTATTAATACTTTTTTAGTAAAAGTGTTCTTACTTTATCTAAAGAGTATATAATTAAGCACAAAAAGTAGACACGTAAACATATGAAAATTCTTGAAAGCTACAGCTAAAGAGGCTATAGTGATATTGACGAAAGCTATAAGTTTATACAAACGGCGTTAACAATATATGTTGTCACATAATCACATTGCGAATCGTGGCGTTGCTTCCAGTTAAACCGCTGATGGCACTTAGTTATAAAGTTGAAGATAATCCATGATAGTATAAAAATTAAAAGCAAGATTTTGTTTGTCATAATAAATTGTATGTAGTAATTTACCAACGACGGAAACTGCTCAAGAGTGCTTTGGCACAGCGAAAGAGCACTAAAATTAAGCGCACACTTGAGCAACCGTTTCTGAGAATATAGCGCTGAAAAGTTTGAGCGCGATACTTCAGTTAGTTTATGCAAAAGAAATCTAAGGTTTGCAAGAAAATCTAAGGTCTTTTTTAGTTGAGATTGTACTGTTCACTTCCCTACAGTAATAGTTTTTGTTTTCAGTACGCCATCTTACGATAAGATCTGATATTATTCCTTGTTTCGGGAAGATATAAAGCAATCTGAAGAAAAACAAATATTTCTACGAGGAATTAAACTTAGGATCTTCTAATTCAATTGCGGACAGGCCCGTAGCCAAGGGGGGGGGCATCCCCCCCCCCAAATGTTAGAAAAACAACATTTGTTTGTAATAATAAAAATCCCCGAAAGGGGATCCCCTGAAAATGTTACCTTTTACAAGAGACTTTTTATGAGTGCCCCCCCCCCCCGTCAAAATGAAAACCTGGCTACGGGCCTGATTGCGGACACGTTAGCATCTTATCAGTTAGAAAATCTTTGGATTATTATTTCATAAGCTAAGTGAAATATTGCTTTTTAAAATTTTTAAACGCAATTTTTTCAGAAACGTCTGCTCAAAAGCACTTTAAAAACCAGGCTTTTGCTTAATTTTAATGCTCTTTCATTCAGCCAAAGCTTATCCTGATCGTAGAGTTACACTTGAGCAGTTCTCCTCGTAAGAGTAAATTAGTCAATACCATATCATTTTTAATTTCTCTAAATTTTCTCTCAGTTACTCAATGACTTTTATTCGATATTACTATATCTATATCGTAAAATGTTAATAAAACATTTTTGTCAAACAAATTAGTATACAATTGAAAGTATAATATGACATCAAGGGACGACCTAACTACATTTTGAGGACCCGGATATAAAATTTGTGGCTTCCTTCGAGTTTTTGGTTAGTGCTACAATTAAATTGTAGTAAACAATAAATTTTATTGTTTTAAAAGATTTTGAATTCTTACTTTTAATGTTCAATGATACAATGATATTGACATGGGCATAATTGTCTTGTTTCTTTTAAATTAAAAAATATTTAAAAATTTGCCAATATGTAAATATTTTTGAATTTCCTGGTTTTCCCGCCAACTAATTTAGTTTGTAACGGCTAGGTGGGAAAATCAGGTTTCCATGCCATTCAGTTTGACATTTTTAATTTTGGGTTTTGATATTTTGCGAATAAAGTGACGCTGATTTTTGTAAAATTTCAAATTTTTGAAATTGAATTGTTCCAATATGAACAATTTTAGTTATTTGCATAATTAATTTTATTTGAGATTTATTTAAGAAAATTTAATTTGTATTTTTCAAATCATCAATATAAGTAATTGAATATAAATTTATGATAAATTATAATTAAAAACATCTTTCTGATGATCTACCAATCCAAAGCTCGCTTTAAAGTTGTTTTTACGGTCGGTTGGTGCAACCGGGCATTAGTCACAATTTTTAATATATCAAAGATATTGCCAGCACCTTGTAAGAAAACACGGTTGAAAAAATTGTATTGAGCTTGGCGAAGTTTAAATCCACAACTGCGGCATATTAATCCAACGCTTCAACTGCCATTCTTACGAATATGATTATGATCAAAGCTAAAACTTAAATAAAGCTTTGAAACCATCATAAAAAAAAAGTGTAAATTTCAATAGGTGTAATTTAAATTTTATTGAAAACAATATTTGACGTAAATTTATTTTAAGGAAAATACAGAACGATAAATTCGTATATTGAAAATAAAATATGTGCGGCAAATTGGCAGTTGCGGCACACAGTTTAGTGTGTAGTAGAAGCGAACTGACAAGCAATTCTTTTAGATTAGTTATAAAAATTTAATTGAATAATACAAACTTATAATCTCAAAGTATGAGTGGGTAGGAATCAACTTGGCTGAAGATAAAGTAATTAACAAGGTGGTTTCTCGTTGTTTTCTTCAAAACTCGAAGATCGATCTTAGGCTTTAGATCATAGCAGCGTATTTAGATACTAGGACTAGGATTTGTACTGATGTCTCTTGCTTCCTAGTTCGCCGGTATATAGGGAAATGTATAGAAAATTTACTTAATATTCTTATTTTCGGGGTAATTTTCCTTTATTTTTAGGCAAAAAAACATGAAATTACACAACTTTTAGCATAAATTTACTCGAATAAACCGATTAATTTTTACAGGTAATTTATGTATTTTTCTCGAAAAAGGCAAACCAAGTAGCTATATTATATTATCTAATTTTTTTAACTTAGGTTTTTCATTTTTTTAACAGGTTGACTCACCGAGGACGTCGGAAAAAGGTCATTTTTATTTCTTTTTTGTGAAACAACAAACAACAACAGCTTTATCATCTAAAAGAGTTTTGCTTAAGAAGTGTCTAGTAAAATTATCATTACAAAATATGATGAGCAAATAAAAAAGTTAAACTGCACTTTCTACAAGAATGTTTTAAAAACACGGTTTGAAGTGATATCTCAAAATCAGGTTATCTGAAATCGAAATAAAAAAAAATTAGATAATAAAATTATATAAGGGCCAATTTTATTATAAAAGTTAACAGGGCATTTAGATTTAATAAGCGACTTAAAACAAAACTGATGTCTTTTATTGGTTTGTTTTGGTTTAAGTCCCTTTTTAAATTTTAATGCCTCTTAATGCCTAAAACCTATTACAGGGTTCCCACTTGTATGGAAAAAAGTCAGGGAATATTAAACTAGTCAGAGAAAGTCAGGGAATTTGAAAGTTTTAGCACTAATGTCAGGGAAACAAAAATTCTGCCAAGCAAATGTTTTCAAATAAAATATTTTTAAATTTAATTTGGTATAATTTTTTTTTAATTTTCAAATTTTTAATAAATTATATTGTGCACCGAACTGATAACAAAAGACTGATATGAAAAAATATTTGTTTTGACGCAGCCGAAAGAAATGCTGATTTTACTTTATATCTCCAGGTATAAGACTAGAGATGCAAGAAAACTGACTAATTTTTAAAAATGTATTTTTAATAATTATTTATTTTCTATTTTTTATATTTTTATATATATTTTTAAAATTTACAAAAATATTGAAGTAATTGTACCAAAGTTTAGTGCCGGATTAACCCATAAGCAAATTAAGCAATTGCTTAGGGCACCACGCACCAGAAAAAGCACAAAAAAATATTTTCTAGCACATGACAGGTAAAGCTGTTTGAAAATCCGCGCGTTTTAAATTGACTAGAGCGTTGACGTTCGGAGTCATAAGTCATAACTAGAGTCCGGAATATACATATGCATTTTGCGCTTATTTATGCCCCCTTTCGAATTTTCAAGATTCGAAAAACCCAGCATCACTGATGGTAGCGCTGTTTCTCACTATCAAAGGACCCCCCGGTGTCCCTCACCGATTTGAATAATTTTTGGATATGAGGTAGAACATCAAAAAATAAGAGATCCAAAAGTCTTTTAGCTGCTGTAACGCGAGTTTAAGGAGTATAATCACCCTTTAAAAATAAGGTGCAAAATAAAATTTTTTAATTTTTATTTAGAAAATACTTCATTTTATAACCAATAAATAATAGATATAATTTTTCCGAAGCGATTACTTAAATTTTTTGGGGGTGGGTTATCCTCAAAAATTTTAAAACCTTCATAAAGCATCCTTAATGCCATCAAATTTTTTTGAAAAAAATATATGTAGCAGGTGAGAACCAACGCCGAAATACTTTTTTTTAAACAATCACATTATGATTTTCTTGCCGCGATCCCTTAATGATTTTCGAGATAAACCACCACCTAAACATTTTAAAATTGGCATAAAGCATTTTTAATGCAAGTTTTTCGAAAAAGCTATATGTTACGGGAGGAAGGAACACTGTACACAATGTACCTTTTTTTAGCATATTTTGAATTTTACTGCATATTTTACAGCATATTTTTACTGCATATTATGTTAGTGCATATATGATCACTTTTTTATTGCATATAATGCGGACTCTAATCATAACCCTGCTTCCGCTTGTGCATCGTGTGCAGCATTCTGAAATTCGAATGTTTCCGATTTGCGATTAGCTCATCACCACCTCTGCCCCGCCGGCCGACGTTGTGCTGTTTTTTTTAAGACCGATACTAGTTTACTTATAAATAGGGGGCCCACAGGCGTGGATTGCTTAGGGCTTAGGGCATCAAGTAGTCTTAATGCGGCCCTGCCAAAGTTATATTGCCTCAATTGAAAGCTTGAGAAATGAGTTTAATATTTGTTCTTATTAAATTATGAATTTTTTTCTATGTAAATTGTTTTCCGATTACTGCATTACGATACTAAAATGGCAGGGAAAATTAAAATTTTTGTCAGGGAAAACCTGGAAAAGTCATGGAATTTGCTTTGAAAATTTGCTCTTTCAGCACAGCATTAGCCGAAAAATTGGAAATGACATTTTTAATTTTCGCAAAAAAAACAATATTCTTTTGGTCTTCTTCTTCTCTTTTGCGTATACACTTGAGGGAATATTTCTGACATTGTATGTTAATTTTAAGAAATTTTCATTTTTGAAAAGTCGATTTTTGAAATTGCTAAGTGAGCCCAACCCATAAGTTTAACAATAATGTTACAATTGTTACATTTTTGTTCTTATTGTTACTTCTATATCTTTTTTATTCTGTATCCAATGGCAGAAAATATACACCCCAATTGGACGGTTAGTACAATCGGGAAAAAGAGGAAGTAAGAGGAACCCATAAGTTTATAAAAACCACGATATTTTTAATAAATAAGTACACTATAGCAATTTGGGAGCCCCTACTCCCACTCAGGAGTACTGGGGTTTCAAACAAATTTGTTACGTCACTGTGCATAATATTAAAAATAATCCATATTTTTACTTAACAAAATCAATATTTCACAATAAAATTGAATATTTTAATGTTTGCTGTTTTTCTTGAGCTGGTATTTCTGATTTTATTTGTAATAATTATTGAAAATGTATAATATAATTTAAAATTTTTGTTTTTGTTTTATTGAGCACAAATATTATTTTGAGTTTTACATTTAACTTTTATTTTATATAATTAAAATATATTCAACTTTAACGACACGTTTCGACTTCATTTAGGTTGTATTCATTGTGTATTACAAAAGATTATTATATTTATAAGGTTTATTTTATATACTGCAATACTCCTGTCTTGTCGTCTTGTCATTTTTGACTTTATATTTCATTGTCAAGTTATTAGGTTATTATTGAATTAAAAATCTTGTTAAATAAGTGTCAGTATATTATTAAAATTTGTTGTTTATTTTAGGTTAAATAATTTTGAAAGAAAATTATTAAGATATTATAATTTACTAGTACTAATTGTTTGTATATAAAAACATTATTTTATTGAAGATCTAAAATAATTTTTGGAGAAGGACCCAAATTTTGAAGTTCTGCCACTGCACTCGCTGCAGACTACAGATCACAACGGACACTACATCTTATATACTAAAAAATTTATTAGATGAATTTAAATTTGTTTCAACTAATCAAATAGTATCGATTTTTATAAAATATATTATATAAAATACATTAATAATGTACATGATACCGTAATTTTAAAATTTTAAGTTGCCTCATAACACTTACATTATTTATTCCAGTTTTACAACCAAAAAAAACACAAAATTTTTAAAATTCAAAATATTTATTAGTTTTCATAATGCGATAGTAATAATAACTTTAATCATTTTATATACTCGGAAAACAAAAAGCAATCAAACTAAACAATTGCATGATTCAATTTTTGGTTTGGCTGCGTAGGTCTGTAAGGAATGTGTACTGTAAATCTACAATGTAAAAATTAAAAATTAAGAGCTAATATTATAAATTCATATTTAATAATAAATCAATTTTTATATTATAATCCTGATGCATCTAAAACACATTTTTAATGAAATAAAAATTAAATAATATTTCAGGTTTTTCTTGCAAAAATATCGAGCCTATCCGCTTCAAAACAAATGCTGTGAAGCTGGACCCGCAATTTAACCAAAAATACTAAATACGATTTATACGCAACCCGCAATTTTGAATGACAAACCTTAAATAAAATATTTTTCTTCAAAAGAAACTTACT
The DNA here is from genome assembly GCA_947369205.1 of Cantharis rufa. Lineage (NCBI taxonomy): Eukaryota > Metazoa > Arthropoda > Insecta > Coleoptera > Cantharidae > Cantharis > Cantharis rufa. The sequence continues at coordinate 39,207,288 of OX376303.1, forward strand.
TTTATACAAAATTAAAAATGTGAGAAGATTTTCAGAAAGAAAGGTTTATATAAATTTAAGTTCGTAGCTATGGGCATTTAAAAATTCTTGTAATGTTTTACGCTTCAACGAGCATACGGTTTTTGTTTCAAAGTTTAATTGTATAATTGTTTTTGTCGGTGTAAAAATTCTAAAGATGGATTAAACAATTTAAAAGCTTAAAATAAAATGATGTATCACAAATAAAACGCTATGCAAATTTGTCACGCCTTTGATTAATTCAATTTGATTACATTTTAATTAAAATACGCTTACAAAGCAGTTTTATAAAAACAATCAAACACAATACTTTAGAAAGTTATAAAAGTTAATCACAATGGTACTTACTGGTTTAGCAATTAGTTGGCGTATAAATTAACTAAAAGTCGAGTTCCAATATCGAAAATGAGGTTAAAATTTCTTAACAAAGAAGATCAGAATTTAGTTCCTGTATAAATTTTATCCGTGCTCGTTCGGTGTTGCATTAAAAATTTAAATGCCAAATTATTACGAACTACCATTTTGCAATTTGGTTAAATTGCAATATTTATTTTTGTCTCGCAAAAAAGGTATAAAAAAAAGCGCGGCAGCTTTTTTGTAACGAAATTTGTTATACTTAATAAAAATAACGAAAATACTTGTCATCGTTGTGGGAATATCCTAAATATTTGTACAATTTTTTGCACTTGCCATTTTTGATTTATAACTAAGGGGCGGCGGCAGCAAAACAATTTAAAATAAAAAGATATAATTGAAACCAAACATTGCTATCAAAATGATTTTGTTTTAATAAAAGAAAGAGACGTTAAAAATATTGACAGGTGAAATAAAGTTAAATATATTAATCAATTAAATACATTATTGTACAGAATAAATACTGTTGCAGTTAAACTCATTACGGGGGCACTATAAATAATAAAGCAATTAAAATAATTGAAACACTTGGTTTATTGCTTTACTCTTTAAGCAGTAAAGTATTTATACCGTAAAACAATAAACCAATTGCTTCGGTTACATTAATTTTCGAACGTTTTATAAAAAAAAATTAGGCAGCAACTCTTGAAAGTGAAAAATAATGTTGATCAATTTAAAATGTAAATAGCTAAACCATTTTTTGGTACGTAAGTGTGATAAATTTCGACCCGCCCAAAAATTATCGATTCATGCAAAATTTAAATGCGTAGTACTGAAATTTATGAAAATTGCAAGTTTTGCGAATTCCACATTTAAATGTCAATTTGTTCTTTTATCAAAAAGTAAATACTGGAAAGTTCATGCTCCACACAAAAGGAGTGAACTTCCGACACACTAATGCTCAAGACTGCAACGGCCGATAAGAATGATGACTTGATGATGGTAAGGATACAACCGCTATATACCGATAATACTTAATATATGTCTAATTTGAACATATTTTCTTCCTACCAGCTCGTTTTAGCTTACCCACTTACCTTTCGACGATATTAGAAGGGACAGTTAATTTCTATTACAATGTTTTGTAACTTTATCTTCGGTGAAGATGCCTTAAAAAAACAATCTGCCTCTTGTGTAGAAATGAACACTCCCATAAATGGCAGTTTAAAAATGAGCAACAATGCAATATTTTTGAGGGCGAATTTTTAAAAGTACTTACCGAAAGTAAAAATATTAGTAAAAAAAATATTTTTTTTGATGAAGTAAAATAGTAGTATCGATAGATGGGTAAATAATACAAATTATTATGATAAACTATGTAGTTTATTTGACTTTCATATACACTCACAAGTTGAGATGCGGCACAAGCCGTAGGATACAAACATTTACCTATTAAATATTATTATTAATATTCATGATTTGTAATGTAAAAAACCTAAATCATTATTTTTGAACATTTTGTGCATAAACTAAATAAATATTTAAAACAAGTACATAGGTAAATCTAAATTTATGACTTGAGAAAGTTATAAAATATTTCGAAAATCGCATACAAAAATAAACCGTTGTTGTTTGTAACAACAAAACAAAACATAAAATTGAGTTTCGAAGATTCTGAGAGCTGAGCGTTTACAAAATATCTCTCACACATACGCAGTCGTTAAATTAACTTAACTAAAGAATTTATATTTACATCACATAACGAAAAATAAATTATCTTAGTGTTTGTTAAATTTATGCAAACTTAATCTAAATCACTGTTTCAAGTCTTAGCGCAGCGTAAATTAACATTAGCTTTCGCTACAAAAAGCCATCTAAAAAATAGTTTATACATCTTATAACTTATTTAAAAACTAAAGCATTGGCTATTCGGTATAATATTTACAAAGATGCAACCAATCTGCAAACTTGTGTATGTTGCATTGAAAAAATATATATATATGTATAATTTATTTTATATTTATACTGGCTATTTTACACACACAATTTAACTTTTGCCGGCAACATAAAAAATATATACAAAATAACAGATTATATCAACAAACTAAACAATGGCCGACAAAAAGGTGTAGGATAAACTTCAGGCGGAACTAAAATAAACCTTACGAAACGTAAAAAGAGGGTCCAATAACGAATAACACGATGGTAAAAAAAAAACAATAAATACGTATACATAAACAAAACCAGTAAAACAAATTCATAAATAATAAGAATAATAAGGACGACAGAGAAAATAATAAGAAAATTGTAGGTGGGACGATAGCATGCATATATAATAAGAATTTAATAATAATTTTGTGAGTGTGTTGTTAGTTAGTATTAGTATTATTAGGACGTTAAAGGATTCGGGATGCATCTTTGTAAACGAATTAAGAGGAAGCAATATGTATGAGAGAATGTTAAATATATTCGCTTTAATAATCACTTTTTCATAAACTTCACAAACACATTTTGTTACCAATAAGCAACAGTATGAAAAAATCAAATATCATACATTATTTTTTTCAATTAACAAAATCAACAAACGAATTAACAAACAAATTTTTTGTTTTGAGATTGTCTAAATTGGTTAATTCGAGTGTAGTTTGAAAGTATTAAATGTAACATTTTACAATAGTAGGTACAAAAAATTGTAATAACTAATGTAAGAAAAACTGTAATAGAAAATATAGAGAATTTCGTAATAATAATAATAATAATAATTGTTGTTGTTATTATTATTATCATTTTAGAGAGTTGCGAGATTCCAAGTTATTTATTTATTCGTCTCGGTACGTACGATTCGTATTTATTAATTTATTTATTTATCAAACACATTAAAAATATTTGACTTTGTGATGTATAAAATTAAGATCAAACAATCTTTTAAAAATGTATAAAATTATTCTGTCTTTGTGTTTGCTCTTATCATCAATAAATTGCGATATGAAGTATTTTAGGAACCACGGTTACGTTCAGCAATGCTCGAAAATAACAAAATTATGCAATAACACACACTAACTGCTCTAGTATATAAGTTGCAATAATTAATAATATTATAATATGAATAGTAATAATAATCGTGTTATACGTCAGAAGGTGGTAGCTCTTAAGACTCCACGTGTCACATTCACTTAGCATTGCTAGTTGCGAGCTAAACCGGAAGAGGAAGAACGGTGCTGCCGAATGATGAGATTAGTAAGGATGGATTGATTAAATTAGAATTAGAAGCGCACCCGCAAGTTTTTTCTTATTAGTATTATTATTATTATTATTGATAATTGAGAAGCTCGGTGTTACGCATAATCAAGATATGTGGGGTGTCGCAGCTTTTGCCCCGTTCCACTCGTTCCGGAATCGCGCTATATCAACAATCACACTTAGTTCCAAATAAACTCACTAAAATGCGAGGCAGGTCATACCGAAGTATTTCCCAGTTTTTGAGTTCTTTTGGATACGTAACCTAGATTATATTTAAAATTTTAAATATAATTTCTACTACTATATATACGTACAATGCCGGTGAAAACCAACGTTAAAACATAACTATATTATTACTTACTTAAACACCATATAAGTAATCGATTATTAGCAATTAGTAGGAACCAATTTTCATTTTTGCTGGCATGAAAGTACCAAATATCTGTGGTATGACAGGTGAACCATGAAGCGAACGCGTGGCACGAACCCGCGTACTTTACCAGCTGATATACATTTATATATGATAAATACAGCATTTGTTTCTTTATTAACTTTAATAATGTGTCATCAATAATAATAGTTTTGTAGTAATAATTTATAGTAATAATAATTAATAAAAAAGATGTCTCCGTTCGATTTTTGCGAATAGTTGTTAAGGAACTGTCGAACGAAGACGAATAGGAACTTGTTTTACTGGGTTGCCATACAGTGGCCCGGGCCCAGCCCCGAGCCTGGCAGCGGGCTTTTTTGGACCCTCGCTAGAGTGCCGCATGCAGTATATCAACTACATCTCGATAGGAACATTTTATGTCGTAGCTTGTTAAGACCGGCGAAGCGGCTTAGAAATAATCGTTTTTTTTTAAGGAACTCTTGCGTCTACCCTACCTATCTATGTACACTCTAATCCGTCCAACAGTATATTTTTCTTAGGCGACATTTGAAACACTCATTGTCGTAGTAACTATACGTTGCAATAGGAATCATCGGATCTACTCGACTATACAACATTTATACAACTACACTGACACAACTACGATATAACGTTTAAAAATATAGATCAGCTGTAAATATAAATTATTATATTTAAATTGCTTATTAAGTTTAAAACTGGTAGTTGGAGTTCTTTTATTCATTGTTCTCATATTTAAATCCAGAACACCTTATAATTTCGAATAGAGTTCCTATGCGTTTCAACTGCATCCGAAAGCACGCGGTAGGAACTGTACGATTATGATTGTAAGAAAATTAGATCATCGTGGGCGTTCGGATGCAGCCGATATTTTAATTAAACTATTTATAATGGGCAAACCTTTGTCAAAAAAACAAATGATTATAACTCAGTGTCCGGTACTCGTCAGAGGTTGTGCAACATCGTTGGGCGATAAAAATCGTCGTCTTGCAGGCTCAGGAGGCTGACAAAATGCATTTGTTTCTATCGATCGAGAACCAGGTTCTGACACAGTTTCTTGCGCTGCTCGAGCAGCTAAAAGAGTAATCTGGTTTACCACGTCCTCCATTTCATGACTAAGAGGAGACTCGGAAGGTGGTGGAAGAGACAAACTCACCTTTGCAATTTTAAGATGAGTATCACTCTCGCAGTGTCTTCTAAACTCGTGATAAGATTTGAAACGATCAATTCCACAATGCTTGCATTCGTAACCGAACTGAACTATGCGAAATGCACCGCGATTTTCCAAATTTCCGGCATAACATTGACGTTGATGTGTAAGTAAAGGTGAATCACCCGGAAATGCTACGCGACACTTTTTGCACACAAAACACACTTCAACGTCTATCTCGCGACCAAGAAAATCTGCAGACCGCGGACTCGGAGGTTCGGGCATCCTTATTGTTGTCACTCCAGGTTCGGGGTTCCCGACCGCCACTTGTTCTAAGACCGAATTAGGTAGTGGTAGAAATGACGGTCCTGCACCCGTGTCTAGAAGTAGTCCTCCAGTTCCTCCTGCAATGAAAAAAGAATACAAATTATAACACGACAAATTACACAGCATTATTTTTAAATTATCTAAAACACCTCCAAACCATAAGCCGGTGGTGCGGTGGGTGGATCGTCCCAAGTTTCCGATATATTTACAACCTAATTACCGATTACATGTGTCTTTAAACCTCGACCATGTTTAAAATTATTCACTTAAGATGAACCTAAGGTGTTTATCAATGACTCTGATTAGGCCGTATTTAAAAACTATAAGTCCATAACGGACCATTAAAAATGCTCCACACGTTCCGAAATAAATAAAGAATGCCATTAGAAACGTATGCAGGAGATAAAATACTTGTCAATACATTAAATTGAACATTCTAGGGAGTTGGTCATTACAATAATGAATAAAAACAAATGTTAAAATAATAAACTGTGAATATATGGAGAACTGGAATCAAGGCAAGCCCAATGTAACACAGCCTTGTATAAATTTGTATCCTCGTTGTGTCTTAGATTGAAACTGATTAAAATGTAGTTAAATCGCGGCCCACTCAATCACAACAACATTTATTTTGGTGACGCGCTCAAGGATCATTGACTGTGTCCCGCAAACGAACCCCTTATACATAAATCACAAGATTAATTGATATTTACGTTATCTAATTTTTGCATTTTCCACGAAATATTTCGCGTTGTAAACGCGACGCGCATTCGTCGTAAGGATATTTTTATAAGAAAAAGATAAAGAGTGTCCCGCAAACTTAAATTAATTAAACCTTTTCAATTGCAACGCATTAATAAACGAAAGAAAAGAATACGTTCCATAATTACAATTGCAAAAACGTTATATTAAATTTTTATTCGGGCTCCTCGTATAATATGAGAGAATATAACAAACGTAGAGACTTTCAATAATGATTTTCTATAAAGCACACGGATTCTGGACGCAGATATTTTATAATTCAGAAAAACTGAGCGTCGGAAGCAAAAATCCATATCTCACCCCAAGCAACCCTCCCTTCGCTATTATAACTCGCGGAGCGAAAAAGTAAATTTTAAGAAACCCTCGCCCTTGCGCTCCAGCAGTCCAATTTTTTGTTAGAAGTTTGTTTTAAGAAAATCGTTCGCTTTAAAATTGGTCAGCTACAATTAAATAGGCAATTTATTTTTTATGTGACTCCGGATTTTTTAATCAAACCACGATATAATTAAAAAGTGACTCAAAAGTAATTTTGCTAGCAGTTATTTTGTTGTTATGGTTTTTCTCCGTTTATAAATGAGAAAAGCATGGTCCTTTGGTTTCGTCATTAAATATTATGAAGGCTTTTACAAATAATAATAATAATAATAATAAGTCATTTATTCCTGTAGGAATTTTGACAGTCTCTTTCGAGACTTTACACATCCGTTTTTGAGGTGGATTAGTCCTCATAACTATACATTTCAAAATCATAATCTATTATCTGTTCTTGCCTTTATTACAACTTCTCGCCAGTACTGTCTATTCTTGGTTTTCTCTTTCCAATTGAAAATTTCCATTTTCCTCAGATCCTCCATAACTTGGTCATGCCATCTTAGATTCGGTCTCCCTCTCGTCCGGTCCTCCATCGGCTTCCACTCAGTGATTTTTCTCATCATCGTGTCCTCTTCTCTTCTCCACACATGACCCAGCCATCCCATTCTACCAGATTTGATCACTTTTACTATGTCCTCGTTGTTCATAGCGTCCTGAATCTCACTGTTTCTCATTGGTCTACTTTCCTGTTCGTTTTCTATTTTTGGACCCAATATCTTTCTCATCACTTTCCTCTCAAACACCTTCATGTCTTCCTCTTCCTTCCGACTGAAACTCATCGTTTCTGTTGCATAGGTTAGTACCGGTCTTATAAGTGTCTTGTATATTTTTGTCTTAGTTGTTCTCGACAAATTTCCGTCTTTCAGTAGATTTCTGTTTGCATAATATGCCCTGTTACTCTGTTGGATCCTTCTTTTAACCTCTTCCTGTCTTCCGGTTCTGTTACTTATTTGGACTCCAAGATAGACAATCTCCTGAACCTCCTCATATGTCTCATTTCCTACTCTCAGTCCGGGCCCCTTCTCCATTTCTCGCCTTTGGTGACGCATGTATTTTGTTTTTGCTTGATTTATTTTCAATCCCATTGGTTCCGCTGCGTCTCTTATTTTCTGGATTGTTTCTATTAATTTTCTTTGTGTCCTTGATATTATTAGTACGTCGTCTGCGTACGCTACAACCTGCACCTCTCTGTTTGTTATTGTTCCATGTGTTTTTGTCTTTCTGATTATGGACTCTAAGACCAAGTTAAACAGCGTGGGAGACAACACATCTCCCTGTCTCACTCCCGCATTTATTACAAAATTTCTGGAGTCTCCGCTTGCAGTTCTGACACAGGCTTCTGTTTCTTTTAGAGTCATGTACGTCAAATTTATCATTTTGTTTGGTATTCCCATTTCCTGCATCGTTCTTATTAATTCAGCTCTATTCACTTTGTCAAATGCCTGTTTGAAGTCAACGAAGGCCATGTGCATATCAATGTTATATTCGTGACTTTTCTCCAGTATCTGTCTCAACATGAATATTGCGTCCACCGTCGATCTGCCTTCCTGAAAGCCGCACTGGTATTCTCCTACTATAGCTCTTGTATTTTCTTGAAGTCTCTTATTTATCAATGTAGCTAACACCTTGTAGGTAACATTTAGTAGGGTTATTCCACGGTAGTTATCACACTTATCTGCGTCTCCTTTCTTTTTCAAAGTAATTATGACACCTTCTCGCCATTGTTTTGGCATTTTTTCCTCTGTCCATATCTGTTTTATTAGGTCATATATCGTCTTCTGTAAAGTTTCTCCTCCGTACTTGATCAGTTCTGCACAAATGCCGTCCTTTCCGGGTGATTTTCCATTTTTCATCTTATTTATAACTTCAATGGTTTCCGCATATGTGGGTTCTTCCGTGTTTTGATCTTCAATTGTTCTCGAGGGAGGTTCATTTGCTGCTAGTTGTTCATTTAATAATTCTTGGAAGTGTTCTACCCATATCTGTTTTATTTTTTCGGTGTCGTCTTCTATATTTCCTTGTTTATCTCTCATTCCCCTTGTTTTTACTTTGTGTTTCTGGTTCTGTTTCTTTATTTTCTCATAAAAAACTTTACTATTGTTCCATCTATTGTGCTCTTCTATCTCGCTCATCATCTTGTCTGTCCACTCGTTTTTTCTTCTTTTATATACCTTGAACGCTTCGTTTCTTCTTTTTCTGTAGTTCTCCAAATCACGTTCTTCACCCGTTTCCAGCCACTTTACTCTTGCCTCTCTCTTCAACTCCGCAACTCGCTCGCATCTCTCATCAAACCATTCTTTTCTTTTTTCAGCTTTCTTATATCCTAATGTCTGTGTGGCGCTTGTTTTTATACTATCTGCTATTGCTTCAAAATCTCCATCCATGTCTCCGCTATTTTTAAATTTTTCCAAAAACTGGTTTAATGTATCTTCATATTTCTTCCTTGTTTCCTTATTGTGTAGTTTTTCTGTGTCCAGTTGTTTGTTTAATTTGTTGTCAGATTTTCTTGTTCTTTTCTTTACTTTTACTTTGGCTACCACCAGAAAGTGGTCCGACTCGGCATTGGCTCCCCTGAATGATCTCACATCTTGAATTCGCGACTTCAGCTTGTTCGCTATTAGTACATGGTCTATTTGATTACCGTTTCCTTTTTCTGCACCCGGCCATACCCATGTTATTTTGTGGGCCTTTTTGTGTTTAAATCTTGTAGAGCTGATGTCCATATTTGTCGCTGCTGCTAGGTTACATAGTCTATTGCCGTTGTTACTTGTTATGTCGTGTATTGTGTGTTTCCCCGCTACATCGCTAATATACTCTTCTTTTCCAATTTTCGCGTTGAAATCGCCCACAAGCAATAGAATGTCATTCTTTTCCACTTCCTCACATAGGTTTTCTAAGTCTTGATAAAACTTATCTTTCTCTTCTTCGTTGTTGTCCTCTGTTGGGGCGTAGGCATTGATGATCGACATGTTCAATAGTTTCATTTTCATTCTCAAATATGCCAGTCGTCCACTAATTGGTCTGAACTGCATTATATTTCCTTTGTCTTTATTCTTCACCATAAAACCCACTCCTCTTCTTCCCTGTTCATCCTCTCCAGAGTATAATATCGTATAGCCCATTCCCGTCATTTCACCCTGCCCCTTCCATCTGGTTTCCTGCAGGGCAGCCACGTCTATATTGTGTCTGTTCAACTCAGTCTCTACCTCTTTCTTTTTACCCACCCTCAGCAACGTTCTAACATTCCATGTGGCTATTTTTACTATGAGTTTTTTATTCTTATCCTTTCTTCTTTTTTTGTTTCCCATGCCTTCTCCATTACCACTTTCCTTCTCGTTTGTTCCTTTTTTTTGCCGTGTCATCTTGTTTTTCCCGTCATCCATATTTGGAGTATCTGGCTGGGATGATCCAGGTACCCCTTCTTCCATCGTGTTCAGTTTTTTGGTGGTCGGTTTGCGTCGCATTTTTGTTTTAACGTGTTTTCTTTTTTGTCCCACACGTACATTTTGCCTTGCCTGAACACCCTCTGGTAGCCGACTCTGACGTTGTCTCCATCTTTCATTTCGTTTTTAGCAATAGTCCAGATTTTGTTTTGAATCTCCATCTCCATGCTTGTTAGGTCATTCTCAATAAAAGTTCTTGTGCCCTTCAGCCTTCTCTTCTGGTCCATTACTAGAGCCTTCTGTTTGATGTTTTCAAGCTTTGCCACAATGATTCTATTTTCTTCTGTTTTTCCAATCTTGAACGCATCTGTAATGTTTACCTGTATCTGTAACTCTTGATTCAAAAATTTCTCAACTTTCTCTTGTGTTACGGCACCTGCTATTGGCATGTTCTTGATTATTATGTTGGTCGTAACATTACGGTAACAAAACATTATAGAAAAATATTACAGATAGCATAAATGAATATGGAAGTGGCGTCGTTATACGATAGGATACAATGTAATGAAAATTAATGTTTATAATAAAAATAATTCGACAAGTTTACATATTTGTACTCTTAAATTTCGTTGAATATAACATAAAAATCAATATTATATTTATGGTCTTTAACCGACTTTGCCTTTACAGTCATAAATAAAGCAATAAAGTGAAGAATTTTTTAGTAAAGAGACAACCAGAAAGTGTGTTCAGAAAAGCAGAATAATTTAATTGCCTCTGCTATAGTAAGAAAATCAGGTTGTAACCTACTATACATTGTTAAAAAAAATAAACAAACGTACAGCCACATATACCTTCGCATTTACAGACAATTATAAATTTATTGTGTTTTCTTAAGACTCGAAAAATCACAATCAAAATTAACGAATACAGGAAGATGTTACGGGACGGACATGACATCACAGCTAATTAGAGTGTGAACCATCCCTAATAAAATGCAATTAGTCTGTTAATAGGGATACACTAGTTAAAATAATTACGTACACAATTTACACGAATTATTGTGGTGGAGGCGTTGTAATCACTGCTATAATTGCTAAGCAAACGAAGGGACAATTAACTGTTTAAACATTTAATTGCTTATTATTCAGAAAAGACTCTGTTTTAATTTTTTGATACGGCGTTAAACGTTCGCATTACCGCATACCTCGAAAATCAAATATTAAAAAAAAAAAGCAAAAAAAATTGTCCTTTAAGTAAGTATTTTTAAAATGGTAGATGAACGAAGCTTGCGTGTTGTTCGAATATTAAAATTTATAATTGTCCCATCTAACGATTAAGAGCAAAGACAAAGAAATAATAAATGACGATGAATTTTGAAGAAAAACTGTTAAAAAAATGACTAAAATTGGTAACGTCCGTCGTCTTTAATTTTACTTCGCCTTTAACTTCATCAAGTCTCGTAATTTTCAAACAATGTGACACTTGTTAATTAGCAAGTTAGGGTGGAAAGCTTTAAAATTTAACCCTTTCGAGCAACAAGTGGTTGTTAGGGTAAGGATGTTAATTTTACAATTATTAGCTTAAAGCGGACCGTGTTGAGTAATTAAAATTCATTAAAGATTAAGTGGTGATGCTAAACGCGAGAAAATTTAGCTTGCCGGTAATGAGATGACTTACTGAAAAACTTGAAGCGAAGAATAATTAGCATAATTAACTTTAGAGTTTCGAGTTTCTTTAATGAAGCTTTACATAAAAAACTGTACTTTTTTTCCGGCTTGGGAAAAGTAATCATTACGTGTTTTCGGTGCGATTTACTTCAAACAAAGTGAAAAAAATTAGTTGCAAGTTTAATTGAGAACAAAAAATTGAATTTTGCAAATATTAATTATTTCTTTATGTGCGTATGCAATTCTGGCACCATAAGTAATTTCGTATGTTGGCATCGGTGACTGCAAAAAGCAGATACAACTCCGGAGGGCGGTAGGTACCGTATCTTCTGCACATATCGGAAGTAAAGAATTTTCCGACGCGAATAAAACTAATTCGATCGATATTTTAAACCCGCGGGTGCGTTTAATGCGTAAGAAGCCTCATTTCTCGAGGGTGCAGTATGTGCGTGACTCATTTTTTCAGTCTTATTAAGGGGTGGCGGAATTTCCGCACATAAAAAATGCAACCCCGTAAAAGATATAATCGAAAAATTACTAAAGATATAGGCTGCTGCCAACGGGGACAACATACGAACTTATTTATATTGCTTAGGGTTAATTTTATAACTTAAGAGTTGTATTTTTTTGCAATTTGATTAACGATAAATAATAAATAATACAATCCAATCTGGAATAATTACCAATATCCGACCCTGGCTTATTACTAATTATGCAATTAAAAATAAGTTAAGCTCGTTTACTGACCTTTGAAACAATAGAGGCCAATAAGGATCCAAAGTCACATTGAGAAGGATCTTGCACTGAAATATTGAAAAAAAAAATAATAAAACTTTTATTTAAAATTTGCTTAATTAAAATACGTCAGGGTCAGATACACATAAATATAATAATTATCATCAACAGCATAAATTAATCAATTTTTCACAAGAAGCATAAAATAACAAAAACACAACACGATTTTGCCTGCATATCACGTGTACTATGTTACATATTATATACATTACAAAGTTTTAGAAAAAGCTTTTTAAATTTTGTAAAAAATCCGAATTTCCTGCAAGTTAGTTAGTTAGTTAGTTCGTTCAGGTATATAGGCTATTATTATAAAGTAGCATTAGAAACATTCTAGTTCTAAGAAATCGGAGATATTCTTTGTTTACACTAGTTCTCAACCCTATTGTTTCCGTGGTAGGAATTCAGAAATTTTGTTTAACATCCCTTAAAATGCACACTTACAAAAAAAACATTGTTCATTCATTTCTTTTGTGAGCTTATTTTTCTACCTGGAACGGTGTTACAAATTAGCCGATTCCTTGCAACACCCCCCCGGCTTAGCCTAAACAAATAACTTGCACGGTGCATCCGGCAAGTTTTAACGCATCCGACTACCATTTCGATAAAGAGCTTTGATAAATTATCGCATTTTATTGAGTAAACCGAAAAGAAAAACGGCAAATATAATTTAAACGAGGGTATTTTTATATTTTAAGATTAATGAAAGTTGCTTACACAGATTTCGTGAATAGCAGAAGAATTTAGAATCGCGTTTGCATAATAGCGAGAGACAATAAAAAATAAATTATAACCAAACCTTTAAGAGGACGTTACGTTTATTTAATACTAGTTAATCATGCAACATTTAAATATAAAATGCCCCGTACGAGATGGCACAATAACCCGTACCCCTTCGAAAACTCATCCCGTATAACCGGATAAATTTAACAACCGATTGAATTGTTGCGATTCCACCCTCAATCCTTAAATATAAGATTTTTATTCTTTTGTCATGCTAGTTCTCGTATGTTATATCCATTTTCTTATTTAACGAAATAATTTATAAATAACATGTCCTATTTATCAATAAATGTGATTAATAAATCAACAAAGAAAATAATATCTAACACAAGCACCTAAATAATTGTATGTATAGAACGTTGCGTGCATTTGTGCCGCGATCCTTTCTTTGTTAGTTTATTTAATATTACAACTAGAGAAACGCTGTATTATCCATAATTATATTTAATTAATTATTTAAGGGAGAAAACTTGAGAAATTACCGGAACGAATTACGTTTTAATATTCCGAGAAATGCTATTGGAGAGACGAAAATTTATAAAGTTCATAAATTTTGCAAGTCGAAATACATACGGGGCGGTTTCTAAAGAATATGGAAGAGTAATGACAATAAGTTGGTGTGCATAAATTTCGAGATATTAAATATTATAAAATGTATAACTTAGTTAACAACACTTTTTAAAATGACCAAACTTAACCAATAATTTAAGTCTATAAAAACTGGTATCATTGTTCTGCAGTAATAAATTTAAAGTTTTCACATTAAATCCTTTTCAATTCTTAGCTAAGTTTTTTTGTGGTCGGAGATTTAAGATGTAAAATAGAATGAGCTGCATTTCTTTATATTCAAATTAGGTGGTATGGAAGCAACCGTGCTGGTGGTGTCTGATATTGGGTAGAATGATAATTTCCTTTCAAATAATAGCGTAATGAATTTTAAATGCCTTTTACCTCTGACGAAAGAAAATTCGGGAATAATCAATAACATTCCATTTACATGTCATTTCTGCGTTTACACCCCAAAATGTTTTAAAGCTTCCTTTCATTAGTTACATTAAGATAATCCATTAATCACACAGTACAATGCCTATTTAAAAATTTTTACATGAAAACATTTTTATGTATCTAACAAATTTTGCATCGGGCAAGAATCTCTTCCACAATAGATTTCCAACAATGAACGTTTTCTCCCTTCGCTGCTAAATAAGTGTTATATTAGAAAGTTTGCCCCTATTATTTTCAGATTTTAATGCGAAGGTATCAAATATGCCAGATGTTCTACGATCTTTCGTTTTAATTACAAAAAAGGTAAAATCACCAAATTACCTACACGTAAACACGACGACGATGAGCTAAGTGATCCGCATTTTTCGTTGTAAATAATGTGATTTTTTTTACATTACTTACTCGAAAGTTTTTTTTATCCATTAATCGACAGAACATCTGCAAGAAACAACCTTGCCTGTTTTTGGTACTCGTGTGAAACTCAAAATATGACTTGAAATTTTAATTTAGTTATATTGCGGCAATATCTACGTTATTTACAGTACCTAACAGTACCTAAACTTTAAAACAGTCCTTTCAAAACATAACTAAATCAAAGACACCGCCTTATTTTGGTTCTTTGTTAAATTTTAAAATCCAGGATTAGGATCGACCGTTTTAACCTTGAATCTTGCATTAAACAATGCCATAAACTATTGTATTAGGATCAGAATTTAAAATTATATTTTATGGTGCAAATGTTTCTTTCAGAAAGTTCTCATTTATGGAACGCAGTTGCAATAAATAGGGGAACTTATTAAATAAAGGCATTGATAAAATTTAAAACTCGCAACTAACCCTGGCAATATTTCATTTTCTATTTAAAAATCACCCTTTTATTAATAATGTAACATAACGAATATAATTTTTTTAATAGAAAAATCTATTACCAGATGATACCAATAAATCAGTATTTAAATGTAACAATAGTTTCAATTTAACTTCACACACTACATAAATAATTGAAAACGAACGTACGTACGATGTAATATGTTACAGAATGAAAATTAATATGTTTTTTTTTGTAATTTACATACTAGAAACATTATTCAATAAAAAGGTTAAATTTAACGAATTTAATATTTATCATTTAGTGTGTTTGACAAATAAAATAAGCATTCGGGGAACACAAAGTAGGTATAATTATAAAAATCTAGATAACAATCGGGGACATATTAATAAATTAACTAACAAAAAACTTTCAAAAGCTATCGGCGCCTTCATTAGCATAAAATATATTAGTCATTATTCAAGTATTTCCAAAAGCATTTCTCGTGACAATTCCACCCTTAAGTAAAGAAATTGAAAACAGAACAGTTGTGCGGTCGAATAATAAAATCCAATCCATAACTGACCCGATCAGAAATATAAAGACTATACAGAAGAACAAAGTCTTGCGAAGGATAAGCCCAATTTTTAATACATTCGCGTGAGCATGTGGGACAATACTACATTCCTTGGCAGGTAACTGGACAAAAGACGGATTTCAATCTTTTGTTACTCTTCTGCAATGTGTGGGTGCTCAGGTAGATGGAAATATGTACTACTTGTGCGCTCTTCACTGTAATACCGGTAGCCAATATTAACTTTTCGTTCACCAAAATTTCGTATATCACAAATTGAACGTGGTGCCGGTTATCTAGAATTTCCAAACGAGAAATGATTTTAATTAAAAAATCAATTTAGATTTTAAATTATAAGTTATATTCTCATGTGAAAAGTGGCAGTGATATTAGGGTAGCATATAGCCGTCCGTTTGCAATCTCGAGCGTTCAGCCTCGAGGCGTACATGGAAAATACTTGAAAACGAAAAAATACAATCTCCCTATGAAGCCAAGCATGTAATGAATTTCAGCGTCTTCTTATTCATGCCCGGATTCGTCGTGTTAGGCGTCGTCTGGAAAGAAAGTGTTTCGTTTGATATGTCTAAATTTTAGGAATTTCCGATTCATCGCAACCGTTATCACTTTAAACTGACACGTAATATCAACGATCGATGCTCGAAATTAATGTTTATACAGGTATAATGGCGAGTAGTATCTACAACACAATTAGCAGCTTATACAAAAAATATAATAGAAATTTTAAATGGCGGCATTAAAAATTCGAATAAAACGTCTCGCTCGAGATTTTCATATCGATTTCGCCTTGAAATTTTATATTCTTTGAATTCAGAATTCGCATAAAAAGCTGGTTGTTATGCGGACGTAATTAAAATTCGATCCTTTTCTGCCTCTCAAGATGAACCTTTAAGAGCCCTAGCAATTTTAATTCGGTAGCTAAATTGTTAAGACAGACTTTCCACTCTGATGGTGATTAAATCATTCGGTTAGTTTAACAAAACCCGCTCCTACATAAGCAGCCGTGGGCGAAACGAATAAAGCATGGATATTATTAAAGTTATTGATTGATTAACACAACTCGGTTATATAGCAACCCTTTATTTTTGTACGTACGAATCCACACGTGAAAAGTTGTATAGGCACAAGAGTGCGAGCGAAACTAAAACAGAGCGGGTTTGAATTGTCGCGGATGCCCCTGAGAAATAATAATAATTACAAGTTTAATTAAAAATTTACATTATTTATTATTCGCTCGTATCGGAAATGAGAGAATATTAAGTTAAATTATATTTAAATAATTGTAATTTCGAAATTCGTATGTCGTATACGATCCGAGGTGCAGACGAAAGAAAATTAAGATAATAATAACGAAAGAATTATTACCATATTATCATTGTAAATGTTGAGTGATGGCGACAGTATTAACGGACTGGTTTGGTCTTGGTTGTCGATTTGAATATTTAAATCTGTCACCGCGATCCTTTTGTTTGGTCACAAATAAATAAATAAATGCATAACTTTAGAATTGCTAATTATTAAAGTCAAGATGGTGGAACTGTCACAACAACGTATTTTTTATTATTTTGTCGGAATGGAAAAATTCAAATATGTGACTATTTGATATTCGAGTTGCGTATAAAAAAGGTCTCGTTAATTTTCAGCAAAAGTTTTGTCTTGGAAGGAGCGTAGACGCTTTGCGTTTTGGTCATTAGAGTCGATATTTTCTTCCTCGCGTTATTGATGTCTGACAGTTTGCATCAAGATAGACGTCTACAGTTGACGAGTTTAAATCTTTGTCTTTCACAGAATAGGCTACGGTTTTTTACTTATCTTGCCGAAAAAAACTTGAATGCACTCGCATTCACTTTAACTTGGGACTAATCTGATTGTCCGCGTCTTTTGATATTAAACATGAATTTAAAGTCTCAACTTGCTTTGACTTTTTATTCCCCAAGTCGCGATATAAAAACGTTTTTGTCCTGTATTAAGAAAAACGAGAGCGGATAGGTATAAATTTTTCAGAAAAATAAAAGTTACTACACAACGCCAACGAACGACGTCTCGAAAATTACTATTGCAAAATGGTAAAATATAATAATGTGAGTAAATGGAAATTTCAGGTCATCGAACACAAAAAGATGAAATGCGAATTTTTGCGAATACTATAAATTGAACATATTATTGCTTCCGAACAATCGTGTAGATATATATCTAAAATAATGAAATGTCTCTTCGTTTTTATTGTTTTTATTCTTAACAGCACTTATCAATATGTCAAGAAAGCACGTACTTACTACTACCTGCCATGGCAAGAATTGCTTGAAAACATATTATATTACGACAAATATTAAAGTTGCATTTCATACAAGTGCAATTACATATTCCGGAATATTAATTATTAAAGATATGTCAAGACGTGTCTGTCGGTCTGGACGGTAAATATCAGTCAACATGCGAGAGTCGTCTTAAATAAAGAAAATAAATGACAAAAGTTCTTAGGAGGTAGAGAAAAGAAAATCAATTATATACTTAATTTTTCTAAAGGGAAGCTTTTACAATCACAAAACGCGATGTGTACAGAAGCAATATATCTATCCCAGAAGTTTCGGGCAGAGCTAATTGGAAAAATAAAGGTGTACAGAGGAGGCGGTTCTGGATTGTGCATGCGCAAAATACACCAACCCCTAAGTGGAGGCGGCGAATTTTCCACTAAAGGACAAACCGAGAGCTTGATTACGAATTTAACACATCAACTCGTTGCTGCCCTTGCCTTTCGTATTAACTAATTAAGTACTCCTGACTTGCATCGGCGCACCGCTTGTAACGAACAAGTGAAGCGAATTTGAGAGAATCATAAAATGTGACACAAACGCCTCATAAAGTTTGAGTTCACTAAATGATATCGTTGGGCGCGTGATAACGACTTTGGTATGATCAAATGGCTATATAACAAGTCATAACTCTGTTTGGCTATGTGGAATAGTGATTCTTGGAATATTCGGCATTCTTTAGTTACGGACCAAGTTTATTGCCAACGAGGAAGCTCGTCCGTGTCTTCACAAAATAACGTATTGCTATTAAATTAAAAAACACAATACCCAGAGCTTTATAGAAAAAAAAAATTAAAAATTTATAAGCGATGTATCGGTCACAAAATTATTTTTGCAGTAATTAATCAGCGCACAGCAGCGAACGACATAAAAAAGCTCTTAACGTTTTTTCTTATTTTCCCAAATAGTATGGCGATAAATATTTTCCATCGCAAATCGAGTTTTTTCATTATCGACATTTTACAAATTCGAACTAGTAGATACCCCGAAATAAACTATTTAGTCCTATTACAGTCTTCCCCGTTAGATGAATTCACAACGAACAATCCACTATATACGGGAAAGACAAATGCGCATAGCTAAGCGTCAATTCGATTTATTTTAGAGACAATTTAAGCGATTTAAAGAAATGGCACTACTTAAACAGGGGTAACAGTGGCATATAGCAATACCATTTATAGTCAAACAAGAAAGTAGCAATTCACAATATATGATATGGAAAACTTTTCAATTCACTTGGTCCGCTACCCTTAACTTATCTGCGTCCAACTTGAATTGGAATATTTTAAATTCTAAATTCGTTTTCCATTTGCCAGGGGCGTCGATAGGCTTCGTCCTGCAAGTTTTAGCTACAAAATTTAGTTTCGCTTGGATATCCTATTGTATTTTTTAATACAACACGTGTAGTTTGACTTCTTTTATCGATTCGTTTAAAATAATGCTCACGCTTTATCTAATCGATTTTCCAATAAAATCTTTGTGCACGGCCATAATTTATTATAATATAAAGGATGCCAAAATAAAATTTTAAAATTAACGAGATACATTTTTCGTGCTTTTTTCGATTTTTTCCTATCTCCAGTGCAACTATACTGATATCTTACTAGACTTTATTAAAACACTTAAATATTTTGTTTTATTCGTCTTGTAAGCACGTTATTTCTCACGTAATATCGTTGGAAATTTTCAGTTGACCTATTTATAATCCATCAAGCACAGGCATTTCCTTTTAAATTGAAAATTTAAATTATCTTAAATCCTTTTTGGTGCTTTAATTTAAATTTTTGTCGTTATTTTCGCAATTACACATAGTATAAACTAATTTAAAACGTATAATGTAATCACTCTGTAGAACAGAGAGAACATTTTTTTATGGATTACAGGTCCGCACCCAACGGGACACACTCAATACGTGCACCGCGACCGCTTGTTGCAGAAAGCGCAAAAATCCTGCCAAAAAATAAGAAAAAAAGTAATAAAAAATTACAATACGATTACTAACCGCACCCTCATTTTGGCAGCCGGTGACGTTTTAAATGACGAACCGGCCGGCATCTCGAAATTCAGACGTTAGCAATTTCGCAGCGCTAATAATTTAGTCGAAATAAAAGCAATAACCGCATTAAATTATTTAACAAAAATATTTTACTATATAGGTACATACTATTAGTATAATCCATAATCCATTGCCATGTTCAAAAAATGTGTGAAAAAAAATTATAAAATTAAATTTTTTTTACTCTTCGACATTGGGAAATGATCCCTTCTCAACAAAAATGCAATACAGATAAAGATCAATACAAAATTATTACTTTTTAATTAATTGTTATTGATTATTTTCTGTCTTGGTGCACGGTTGTAATAAAGCATTTTGCATCTCTCTGTAAAATATACAGGGTCGTATCTCGAACTTTAATTCGGGGGGGGGGGGTGAATGATAAATAAAAGTGCGTTGCGTCAGTCCGAACACCGAGGGGTGTAGGGGGTATGGACCCTTCAGGAAATTGCGCCGCAGGCGAAAATTTTTGAAATTTTCGCTCTACTGTAAAGTTAGAAATGCCAATTTTCAGGTTTTGATGGATTCTTATTTATTTTTGAAAGCTCTTTTTAGTGGAAAAATGTCGTAACATCCATCGCTTATCATTTAAGCGCTATTTAGCCAACAACAGTTCTAAACTTCATAAGAATGTACAGCTTTGCAAATTTTAAAATGCAATTATCTCAAAACATGCTTTTGAACCCCCAAAGCCCCCCTCAAATACGGGCCTGAAAATATAAACTTTTTGTTTTTAAAAAGTTTATATTTTTAACTGCTCTAATCGGGGATATGGGACTACTTTGCCCAGGATTACTCTATGGTTCCGCTCAATCAAAATAAGGTTTGCTTATGCATAATAAATCATTGTTTCAACCAATTAAAAAGTAAGAATTCTTCATATAATCGTGTGAGCTCGAGAATAGAGCCCATGAGACGATACTGTTTTTTAAATTATTTTTATTATAAAGAAAATTATATTTTTATTAGAAACAACTATTTTAATTTTAAAAATTAATTCATTGAAGAATAATATTTTGTTAAATATAACAGATGTTGAGCTGAAAATTATCCAAGTCCGATTCTGCCTTTTTCAAGATATGGTTCCGTCGCATTATTTCGTAAAACAAAACAAATAAATGATACCATTTATTGAATTAATTTCTATGTTTAATCATTAAAATAGTTACACTATAATGACTTTATTAAAAATATTAAATGAAACCGATAATTTAAAAGTGGTGCAACAAGCAAAAAGGGGTTTGGAAGCTTTAATCTTCAGCTGTCTCTCAACGGGGAGGCCACAGCTTCCCGTTGGACTTAAGCTTCTGCATAAATACCAAAAAATGATTATTTGTTTCAAGACAGAAAAATTTCACTATTGCAGTGCATTTTGTTACATATTATGCTTAAATTCTTAAATAATATAATAATAAATACTAAATAGTATTATTTCAAAAATTATATGAAGAATTATTATCAAATAGAAATAATATTTATGTTATTCTTGTTTAATCTATCCCCCCCCTCCGCCCCCGCATTAAATAAATTTCTTAATTCTTGATCATGCATAAAATGTAACTAACTAATAAAATACGTTAATTTAAATGATTATGGTTTCATAATATAGAAAATTTAAATTAACGATTTCAAGTTCACTTTTATATTAATAACACCTTAACAAAAAGTAATTAATTAAATCGTGGCAACTTATCATACATAAATTTTGTTACGTAGGTGCTAGTAAACTATAATTAATATTTTTTAATAACTTGGCAGGTTTGATATCAAAACTCGTTTAAAAACAGGTAAATAAAAAGTTAGGTGAACAGATCATTTATTTTTCTATGATTTTAAGAACAATAAAAAATGTCAGCAGAAAGTTAATGACCAAAAGGTTAAACTTGATAAGCACTGATGCCAAAAATCGTGCTCTGTGCACAATTTTCCCTCCCGCTGCTTAGGTGTTACTTCTATCAAATATTTTTAATTTTAATTCCTGTCAGTTAAAACGTAGTTTTTATAAATTAGACTGTCAAACGAAAAATCACAACTTTGATTTCACTAATAATTTTTAGATTATTTATTTGTGATATTATGACAACTTGTCAATGTTTGTTGTGAAGATTTTTGTAATTTTGTAAATGTAATTTTCACGCAATGATTACGTGGTAGGGGGTAATTTTTAGTATGTGTCAAAATTTCAAAATTTTATACAAAAGCTATTCTGTAAAATACTATTGGTTGGATATTATTTGTTTCGATAATATAGTGAAAAGGGAGTGTCTCCGTTTTCACCTCTACCCCTATGCTATTCAGTTGTTCATCTTTTCAAGAAAATATTCTTTAATTTATTGATTACGATACAAGGAAGGTATTGTGCGCATATTTACATTGCACTGAATAAGATGATATCGATTGATTTTGAGATTATACTAATACAATTTTTTATTGCTCAGTACTGTTGTTCTTAATTTACTGATGCTTATTATGAGTTTATGCTATAGTAAGTATTGTTACTGGCAATATTCGTTGTTTTTATATTTCTTCTTTGTATACTAAAAGCACCTACGATTTTGTTTTGTGGCAAGTGCTTGTGTGGTAGTTAATGCAGCTTGTTGCATTTGAGTTTAGGGAATAATAGAAAAGTGCCCCCCCCCCGAAAATAACAACTGGTTATGGTACTGATACATATTTTGCAACTAGTCGGCCTTGACCTCGGACCTTGGTGAGTGATTTGGAATCACTTTAGTGTGAGATGAAGGGGTTGGTATAAAAATCATGGAACTGTATAGTGGTATGAAAGCAAAGCAAAGTGCTGTATATGACTTAAAACTGCATTTCTTGTTGTTGGCAAAAAAAATAAACCCCGTTAGTTGGTAAGTGCTGTGCTGTGGTTCAGATTCCACGTTAAACCATAGATCCTGTTTGTAGTCCTAAATTTATCAATATGATCCTTTCAGGCAAAACTCAGCCAGATGAAGAATGTAGGAGCTTATCCCTTGCTTTGATACACATTGATAACGTATTGCAAGTCGATACAGTTAAAATTCAAATGTTTTAACGTTTTATTTAGATTTTTTTGTTAAAATATTCGACCTTGTTATGAAAGAATTCAGTTATTCAAACATTAATAATAATAAGTAATTAATTATATTTTGTGTTTCTTCAAATAAGAAGCAGATACTGTCACAAAAAATATAAGATGGAAATTACTAACAGGTAAGTAAGGTGTTCACTTAGCATGGTAACGGTACCAATTCAAATAAGTAACTTTGCATATTATTTTGATGTGATATATTCTACACAATGTAGTTAATACATATTAGGTAGGTATCGCAGTTTTCCAGTCACGGATGTATGACTTGAAGACAAAAAGTTCAGATAACAACTATGGCGACGTCTTAGCACCCCTTGCCCACCCTTGTATAATATATGTCAAAATTTTAATTAAAATCACCAGTGTTAATAAAGAATTTCCAAATATAACTTCTTTTAAAGTACATTAAACTCAGTTGAAGTTATTATTATTTATATTAGCATCACTTTTATTCACGAGTAACGCGTTAGGTTAAAGTATTATAACTTTTTTACGATCGGACGTTCATATTAAACACCTGCGCGCTATTAAAAGTTGTTCGAACACCTCCCTTGACTTGTTTGGCCGGCCACAGGCAGAATAGTTCGTAAATAAGTATAGTATAATTTATAACCTGGTTTGAGTTTAATTCATGCCTACCTCTTTGTCTACTCTCATGAATTTTTAGCATTCATCTTATTCTAGTCTGAGTGCTGTAAATTATATTCAAGTATTGTAGTCTGTACTTTGCTTTTTAACGTCTTAAGTATTGGAATCTGTCGGGAATAATTTAAATGTTTCGACCAAACCGAAAGTATGGTATTGTTTTCAAGTTCATCTACTCAATTTTTTCAATCATCTTGGGATGAAAATGACCGATTGCGATGAAAGGAGAACAAAAACCTGATTAGCTAAAGGAATATTTTCCAAAAAGTGTCAAAAATTTCTACTTGTTCTTTGTTTCTTACAATAAGCTTTTTGGAATTTCAGAAACTTAAGAAGCTTAAACCTTGACAAAAAAAGTAAAATGTTTTAATAAGGTAGCTTCGTGAAAAAATTATTTAAAAAAATGAAACATAAATTTTTTAACAAATTTGTCTTGTTATAATTTTGTAAATGCTTTAAAGTTAATAATATTAAAATATTAACATCGTGATCGCCAATTCCTATAACTTAACCTAAGGTTACTCTAGTAATTCGGAAACGGTGAAAGATCTTCAACATTTTCTATTTTCTTTAGCCTTTAGAGTAAGGTATAAGCGCTACCCCTGATACATTCATCAAGTCGCTTATTTTCAATTTAAAGCTTAAGAGTAAACAAAAATCATCTTTTGGTGAATTGATTAATTCTCCCTCCCTCTCCCTAGAACTGAAATCTGAATCAGCGTTTGATTATTAGAAATAAACTGCATAATCCCACTCGTGCTATTATGATAATTTATAAAATCACTTTATGGGAAGAATCACCTAACATTATTCCAACAGCTTGGCCAGCCGATTGTTATTCCAGTTCCAAAAAAAAATCTTGTAAAGCAAAAACATGCTCGCTTAATAAAAAATAAATAAAAATAAATAAATAAAAAACTTTAAAAAAAGTTTATTTAAAAATAATCGAAAATAATAAATTATAATAAATATTAACAAATGAAGTAAAAAAAATAATAAAAATTTTTCGTCGATAAAATAATTCTAAATACTGTACAAAATTTACAAATTATACAATTTCTTTATTAAAACAAATGGTAAAAATTATCATCGAGCTATGGTTCTTACTGATCTCAACTTCTTTTAACTGATTTTGCAAAACTGGTAATATAAATTATTGTTACTTCGTTCCGATTTTAAATCAAAATTTTGCTACGCCCGAAACTTCTTCAACTCTTTTTCGTTGGATGGTACAGTCAAATTTCACCGTGTCCTATATATTACAATCTGTAGACAAAAGTGAAACTTATTAGAAAATTTCGAAAAATAATAATATTGAAGAATAGAAAAATAAAAAAACTGGACTGTTTGAAGAACAAAAAATAAATAAATAGATTCTTTCCGTTTTTGCTATATTATTTAATATGATCGATCGAATAAAAGTGAAAAAATAAAATGTAGGTAAAAATAACATTGAAGAATGCAACATTTGTCAAATTTAACGGCAAGCTGAACTATTCATAATGTTTTTGGTGTTTTATATGAACCGTTCCGGTGCAAATAGTAATTTTTGTTAAGATTTGCAGCTGCTCTAATGATAATTGATGCAGGTATAGAGGATGACATCCCATTTCGTTGTGATCTTGAGATCTATTATGCGACCCTCAAAATATAAATACCATTTATTATAATTTTATACACATAAAAGAGACAAAAACTTGAAATTTCGTACAATGGATATTTTTTAAAATTGAAAATTAATCTGTAAATTCTTTAAAAATAAAAAATTATGCTACTCATGAGTTAGTGGAATAATAAAATTACAGAAATACGCCTCGATAAAAACAAGAACATACAATGTGCACAAAACCAGAAAAACAAAGAAACTTAATGCTGGCTTTACTTTAGCAAAAGAGATGTGATGATTCAAGGCGGAGTTTAAAGAATCGTTCTTCTTGTGCAATAAGAACATGAAGAGGTTTGTGTAGCTAGCTACCGGACTACTCGCAACCATTGGTTAATTGCAAAATCTTGACTAATACTTATATAAAATAAGCAATGATAAAACGTTATCCATATTTAACAAACCAGATGGTAAAATGTTTTAGTTTATTTCGACGCCCGATCCCGATTTAAAAAGCAAAAAAAATTGGGAAAATGAAACGGCGGGAAAATAATTAAATATAGAATATTTAAAAACGTTTCGGTTAATTAGAATATTTTATAAATTTAAAATTGAGCTTATATTTGCTCCTGAACTCGATGCTACAAGGTTACAGCATTGAATCTCGTTCCGGACAATTAGGATCCAAGAAGCGAGTCTTACATCTGGATCGCCGTAGTGACCACCATAATTCAGACAATGTCGAAATCAGATTGCAAAGAATTTCGCGCAATTATTAGTACAAAAATAATTACAGTAACGCTTTAACATATGGTACAAAGCACGAGACACAACAATGGGGAGCGCATCGACAGGGTATAGACGTTATTTTTTATGCGCCTGAAATAAATCCCCGTAATTGTGTAGGGCCGCGGGTGACGCATTTCCAGCACACATAAAAAACGACACATGCAGTGTCTCACTGTTATTAGTTATGGATAGGATCTTTTGTTCTTTAAATTTATTGCTGATCGGAAATAAGACTCGCTTCGATCACATCTTGTTAACATAATTTTCATAATCCCAATAGCATTAATTTATTATCAATCACGAAATTATTTCAATATACACCTATCTAATACAATAAATACTCCAACATCGCAGTTTGTTTGATCGAAATTGCCACTCGAGATAATCTCGCCAAAACCATTTACCTAACTTTTATAGCATTAACTACCGCATCGAGTTTATTATTGATGGCTTTCGGTATGTTAAAGAAAATCAAAAGCTGGAAATTTTATCTCAAACATAATTTCATATGGGAGTCCAAATCTATCCGGGCCACCGCGACGTGAACCATATATTATTGACAACGGAGCGCGTACAACGTCCGTCCGAAAACGACCACACAGCGCCATTACGAATTCATATGAGAAACACAAGGGGGATTTGAAATATTAATCGACATTTCTCATTTTTCCGTAGAAAACAATTTATACTATAGTACATGAGATAATACAATGGCGAATTGAGTGTATTACTACTGCGTGAAACAAACTTAATCATTTTTTTTAAATATTTACTATCTAACAAAACAACTAATAAGTATTAGGAATTAAATTGAAAAACTTACCGTTGGCACTAAACATAGACGACTGTAGGTACTGGTTTTGTGTTGGAAAGGAACTGTTATTGCCGAGCGAATATAGCTGCTGAAAGATTGTATCTTGGTTGTCCTTCTCCCCTTTCATATTAGCTGCCACTTGCATGGAAGCCATTTGAAGAAGTTGAAGGTGGGTGTTGTTATTTATAGTTTGCGCTGGATTTGTAGTTGAATCTGCAGTAACAACGCCAGAAGCTCCAGGAACGGGTGGAATCGTAAACTCCCCATCACTTCCAGAACCATCTTTATTTACACTTTCCAAATGATGCCTTATGTTGTCAATATGCCCTTTGGTGAAAATGTGATCTTGGATTGAATACTTATGCGAATATTTGAACGAACAATATTTGCATTCTTCGAGCACCTTGGGAGTGTCGGTGTCGGAACCTCCGAGCGCTTTCTGAAGGGCAATCTTGTTCTTCTTCTCTTTCGCTCTTGCATTTTGGAACCACACTTGGACAACTCGTTTTGGAAGTCCAATCTGCCTGCCGAGCATTTCACATTCCGCCATCGTAGGTGTTTTATAATCGTAAAAAAGGTATTTCATAACTTTAACTTGTAGCGATGACATTTGAGTTCGATATCTTTTCGATGCCGAGCTCGCCGTATTTCCACAATTTCCAAGAAGTTTCTGTTGCGTACTTTGAGTACTACTGGCCGGCGACGTGGGATTGCTTTCGTCGTCAAAAAACTCGGTCGTTTCTGACATAGAATCGCTGCGTTCATCACAAAGCGAACGTTCGCTTAAATCGGTCAAAGGACCCGGATCGCACAACTGTTTTTCGTGATCCAATGTCACTTTCATGGGCCGAGATAGATCTACTGGCTTGGACAAATCCAATGGAATTTCGCCGTCTTCTTTTAATCGAATTTCACCTTTATCGCCATTAGTTGAAGCATTTTGAAGTTCGCTAATATACCTCTTCATACTTTCTTCGTAATATTTTTTGATGGAACTCTCCAAATCGGAATTCATTGGGGGAAATAACGGAGGTAACGCCCCTTGCTGAGATTTATTATCGGAAACAGAATTAAAACTAGGCGACGAATCAAGACTGACATCTTCATCGGGTAAAGCATCTATATTAATTTCGCCTCTTGCACATTGGTCCGAGTGTTTTGCCGTTAAATGCGACTCCAAAGCAGATTTAACTTTAAATAGCGCCGGACAAAAAGGACATCTTTTATTTATAACTTGAGCATGGGCTCGAAACTGACCCTTTCGTTCACGAGCTCTAGTGTTTTGAAACCAAACTTGTACCACTCTTTTTTTTAACCCCACCTCTCTGGCAATGTTTTCTAACATTTTACGAGAAGGGTTACTTTCAATTTGATATTTTTGATATAGGTAATCTAATTGTTCTGGCAAAATTGTAGTGCGTAGACGTTTATCTTTCGGTTGATCGGAAATGTCACTTTCTGTGTCATCTTCGAATTTTCGTTTTTGGCCAGCAACATTATTTAACATATTCATAAGAGGATGCTGAATCGATGAAGACGAATTATTGCTTAGGTCCGCCAAATTTGCGTTTAATTGTTGCAATTGAGCGTGCTGTTGTAAAATTCCAAAGGGCGAATCTGGCGGATACGATGGAAATAAATTGGGATTCATAATATGTACCAGTTGATGTTCTCGCCATAAATCGAACCTCGGAAATACTAAATTACATTTATCACATTGATAAGAACTCTCCTTAGCTTCTGACGGTGTCGGTGTCGAATTAGGGGAAGGAGGATAATTAGGAACGGACGAATTTGGTGTTGTAGGTTGATTTGAATGTATGGGACTTTGCGATGGGCAAGGAATTTGGGAATTATGAATAACTTGAGGTTGCTGTTGTTGTTGTTGAGATGGTTCTATGATGGTACTGGAATTTGAATCTTCCGAACTTAGTACGGCCGCAATTTGAGCTGCGGCGGCTTGTGCTTGAGCCGATCGTTTTGCGTCTTCTTCTTTAAAACAATGCGTTTTTTGATGTCGAATTAGTTCGTAGTATCGTTGAAAAACTAGCAAACACTTTTTGCATTGATAATTTAATCCGGGCGTCCTTTGAAATCTATTGGCACCAGGCTCGTCGGCTACTCCTGGTGCAGGCTCGACTGCGGGTTGATTTTCGTAGACTTTTCTTGCCTTTTGACGAGCGTTTTGAAACCACACAACTATCACACGTGGACTTAAGTTTAATAATTTGGATAAATATTCTAAATCGTCGTCTTTCGGATACGCATTGTTTTCAAAAAATTCTTGAAGAACTTTAATTTGGTAATCGGTAAATCTTGTTCTGTTTGCCCTTTTGCCAGTAGTACCACCAGAACTGTTACTTCCGTTGCTATTTCCTCCAGTTCCAACGAAATCGCCTCGATTAGGACTTAAACATCGATTGGGCGTCATGGGAAGTATATTTTGAAGATTATTAGGACTAGTAAAATTTTGTTGGGTTAATTTAGTTGGTGGGAGCATCGGACTGGTTAGAGGATGATTATTTGATGTAGTCAAGTTTAAAGTATTGGGAGTGCTGTTTGTAGTAATCGTATCGCCCAATTGCGAAGCGATGATAGATGTTAAAGTAATATTATTTTGAATGCTGACAGGTTGAGACATATTTAAAATTTCTGAAGTAGACATAGGCGTCATCGGACTAGGTGTCATTGGACTAGGCGGCTGGTGAAGTTGCATTTGCGAATGAATACTAAATATGTTGGGTTTCTCGTCGATTAGTTCGTGAGATTTGTCATCAATTTGATATTTAGAAGAATCATCGAGTGGTTCATCTTTTGGCTCCGTTTTAATGATATCGCCCGGAGGGGGCGAACTTTTGAAGTTTTTTGGAATATCGTCATTGCTGCTACCGGAACTATTCAAAGGAACCACTTTGGTTTCTCCCGTCTTTTCGTATTCTTCTAAATTTAACGTCGTAGAAGGCGGATTGTTAAAATTGTATGGACTGTCTTTATTTCTCTGCCTTTCTTTGAACAGCGTGTTTCGAAACCAGTGCTTAATAACTTTTGGTGGAAGACCACTTTGTGAAGCCATATCTTGTATTTGATCTTCTGATGGGGAGTTATTGATGTCGAAGTGTGATCGCAGAATTTTTAGTTGATCGTCTGTTATTCTCGTACGGGCACGTTTTTGATTGGCGGCGGCGTTAGCGGCCTGTTTGAAAATAAAGCCATATACGTACATGCAGCCAGAATAATGCAGCGTGCAAAAATATTGTAAAATTTAGCCTGATTCGTAGATAAAGATTACACAAATGATATTGTAAAAATTAAAGCGGAAGGTCAGACTAAATAATCGCTAATTTAAATTAATTTAATATAACGTAATTGCCAATAAAATAAATAAATGCACTTAAGGTAACAGATTACGTTAGAATTAAAACAATTTAATTAATAAAATGAGCACACTGTTTGAAATAAATTAGAAGCCAATATTGAAAGGAAAACAAAAACGTTGATGTTGACAATAAATAAAAAAATGCTCAACGTCTAAAATTTTGAGAGCCACAATAAATTTTAAAATTGTGATTTAGATTTTAGAAAGTAGATTAATTATTTTATGCTTAATAATATTATGATAACTCATTTAATTCATAAAAGTATAACACTAATGCATTTTTAATTTCGGTCAGTTGACAATGATTTTAAAAAATTCATCCTCAGTAGCGTATAAAAGTAATTTTATAAAACTATCACAATGTTAACCCAATCAAAGTAATTTACTTTAATTACTCAAATAACATGTAATTTATTTATTTCAATTCACAAAAAATAAAATATGGCAAACTCACGAAGAAAACAAAAAATAAAAACGTTCATTTCAATGCTTTTCCTTCTCGTTATAAATTTATAAGTAAAACTTGAAAATAAAATGCAAAGTTTTTTTATTTCAAATTTATGTAGGTAATAATTGTTTTACCTTTATCAAAGTTTGCAGTTTGTTTATAATAATTTACATTTATAAATGCCGATTTGTTAACATTGTATAAGTTATCGACACCGAATAAGAAAATAATAAGATATTGGTTAGGGAGTGGGGGAAATTCTTAAAAATTATTTTGTCTGAATTAAATTAGCAAATTTATTTAAATTAATACTGTGCTGACCTGGACTAAACCAGATTGACGTATCCTTTGTCTTGTGTTAAATATTTAAAGAATAAAATGTCATCGATGTGAAAGAAAAAACGACAGCACATTGGTAGTATCAAAATAGGCAGTGGCGGCTCATAGTTCATTATAACAGTGGGAGAAAGAGTCACAGTGTTACTCTACCTTTAAAAAGATTAATCAGGATTGTGCAATAATTATAGCTATATTTACAATTTAATGATCTGCTTTGGGACCCTTCCCGTACCAGCCGCCACTGAAAATAGGTAAATGCAATTTTATAAATTATGATGAGCTTAATTTATATTTAAGCAAAAATTACTTATACTAAAGATTTGCCGCAGCTTTGTTATATGATGGTTTAAAATAGCAATTGAACGTAGACTCTTTTTTGTAAAATAAACAATAGTTAACCCTCGATGGTTGGTGCATTTAAGAGCCCGACTAAAAGATTAAGAATTTAAACAAAGCAATTTTAATTGTGGTCTGTATTTCTAATAGTTAACAATACTTAAAAGGTGAAGATTTTTCCAAGTTATTATTAACTGTTAACCAATTACTTTACAATTTTAGACAAATACTTTGTATATTTTAATTATTCAAATTCGTGGAAAAAATATATTGAATTTTAATAAATTGTCAAGGATTACTTTTAATTAACAATAGTTCACTAATATTTTCAAATCAATAACGGTTTCGACTTTATAACTCAATAGATGTTTTTAAGAGACAGAACGAGATTACCGTTATTTCCTTTGTTAAAATTTGATAATTTTCGTTTAATTATGTTACTACGTAAATATTCCTTGGGGCGCCATTAATTACATGAAATTTTAAAAGATTTGTTACTGTAATTGAGAATGATTTGTTTCATTGCCAATATTAATCAATATTTTATTTTTAATGGTTTATTAATTTGCATAAATTAGCAATAATATTGTAATTTTAGATTTTCAAGTACGAATTTAGAAAATTCGTTGGATGGTACTAAATCTTGTGTGAAGTTTGAAACTGTGCAAAAATTATCTTAAAAGTTTTATAAAATTATTTACGCTACCGAAATGACTTGTGATAGTTCATTATACTTTTTAAAAATTAAATGTTCATAACATAAGTAAGTAGGAAATTTATATTTAAAAAAATTTGGTAAAATGTAAATTTGAAAACTCACCGCTTGCTGTTGCATTATTGATTGTTGTTTTGCCATGATAGCTTGCTGATCTTGTGGGCCATATTGCGTCATCGGATCGTACGGCGGTGGCGGCATCATTAAAGGTACCAACGGTGGCTGTAGATTCATGGCAGCAAGTGCGTTTAAACCAAGAGGCAACCCCATTCCCATCATTTGCATCATAGGATTAAAATTTAATTGCTGCAACTGCATGACATTAAGAGCAGCTTGCATTTCAGACATTTGTTGTGCAAGAGCCATGGGGTTTTGTGCCATGCTCTGCGCAATCATAGCCTGAATGTTAGTAGGTACGGAGTCAGTGCTACTTGCTGGAGTTGAAGATGAGGTAGGAGTGGATGGCGCAGTGGAATTGGCTTCTGGAGGAGTATGCAAATTTAATTTAGCGTGTAAGGCTTCCTTGGAATCTTCCTCCTTTTCCGGAGTTGCCTCTGTGTTCGA
Organism: Cantharis rufa; assembly: GCA_947369205.1. NCBI lineage: Eukaryota > Metazoa > Arthropoda > Insecta > Coleoptera > Cantharidae > Cantharis > Cantharis rufa. The sequence continues at coordinate 39,240,029 of OX376303.1, forward strand.
TGTCATCGATGTGCTCGGTACGCCTGGCGTCGTCACTCGCGGAATGGTATTTAGCGTTGAAGACGTTGCTGCTGTCACGACCACAGTTTTCTTTTCGTATTCGTTCTTGAACTGTTGAGCATATTTTTCTAAGAATTCTAGTGGCACTAAATCTTTGTGAACTTCTTCACAGTGAGATTTTAACACCCAAACACTAGAGAATTCTTTATTGCAATGTTGGCACGTGGATCTACTTACTTCAGGCAAGTTGTTTTCTGTATCCTCCTCGACTCGGGGCACCTCCGGGTGGTCATCGTAGGTGGGTGGTGGCGATTGCAGTTTTTCTTCAGCTTCACGTTGCCTTTGGCGTCGTTGATGGCTTTCATTATATTGCATAACTAAATCGAATCCAAAACTTTCCAATAAATGTTTGTACATGTGCGAATTATTTTTCTTCGACATATTTAGTCGACTTATGAGATCGTTGTCACCTGGTGGAGGACTTTTCGCGATGCCCTGCTCTAGATTATGAAACAATGTCATTGGAGCAGCAAACATGCTGCACAATTGTTGGTGCGCATTTAACTGATCTTGCGAACTACACAGAACCCCACATTTTGTACAGTTAATACCTTGGCTACCTGCACTCGTCGGTCCAGGTGACAAAGGGGTGGGAGATCCTTTATCCCCACTTGAGGGTGCAGGGCTGCTTTGCTTCTGGTTATTTTCTGGCTGTTCAATTAAAGGTTTCGAAAGATCAATCTGACCCGCTAGTGCCAAATCTTGCAACTTACTAGCACGAGTTTGATGTAGCACACTCCTCATGTGAATATCCAATGTGCTACCTTGGGTATATGCCACTTTGCAAATATTGCAGCGATATCGTTTCTTATCGTCATCCTCCGATGTACTTTTTGGTGTTAACGTTAAATTTTGAGGTTGATTAATTACCGGCGAAACTGGCGAATTATTGTTGTTATTTTGTTGTTCTATCATTGCTCTTTTCAATTTATGTAAATGACTAACGGAGTTGTAATGCACCAATAAAATATTTTTTTGAGTGAAACTTTCTTTGCACACGTCACATTTGTAAGGTCGATTCGGGTCCAGGTACTTCTCCATGGGATAGCTTAATTTTTCACCTTTTCTATGTAAAAGGGTTTTATTGTGGGCAGTTAAATAGCTTTGTCTTGTGAAAGCGACTTTACATCTGTGACATTTAAATTTTCTGTTCGGATCGTTATAACTATCTTCCGCCATGGCTTGGCTGTTTAAATAATCTTCTAAAAATTGCTGATCTTTATAAATAATACTATCGTCCGAATTTTCGCCATCGTTTTGATTACTATCGTCGTGACTAGTGTTTAGTTCTTTGCTGTCGTCAAAATCCACGGATTCGTTATCGTCGCATCGCAAGGATTCCTTCTTTAATATGTCATTTGTCGAACTATCTAGCACTTGACCTTGCAGACCTGCCAGAAGTAAAGGATTATTCATTAAACTTTGTTTGTATGCCATCAGTTCTTCTTCCGTCAATTCCGAGTGTACACTTTCGACGTGCTTGTGCAGAGCCACAACTGATCGAAAACTTCTGCCGCACAGCACACATTTGGTTGCATCTCTTATAATATGATATTGCGAATGTAATTGTAATTTCTCCAACGTCTTGAACGCTAAAGAACATTGATTACACCTATATTTGTAAACGTGTTTCTCAGATACAGACATATGTGCAATTGAGTTTTTGGCGTGAATTTCTTTAAAATGCATTTGTAACGTGTGAGCGGTAGGAAAAAACTGATTACAACCCTTTTTCCAACACATGTAACCAGGACCGCTCGGCGTTTGTTTGATTTCCAAATGACCAGTTTCGTTTTGATGAGAGCACAATTCATCTATATTTTTAAAATTTTTATAGCACGTACTGCATTTCTCAGATTCCGTGTCGGCGTTTTCGTCACTATTTGGAGACATTAGATCGCATTCGCCCTCTAAATTGCCCGTATCATTTCGATCTAGTTTATTGTAATCTTTGGAAGATACTGAATTCGGCGAAACCATCTGATTAGGAGACGTTTGTATCTGATTAATTGAATTATTTGGCGTCGGCGTTCTGGAAACCTGATTTAACCAATGACTTTGATCTACAAGCATCAATAATCTTTGCAAGCCTTCGCTATTCACAGAATGAATTTGCATCACATGTTTTTCGAGATTTGTTCTGTCTCTAAACGAGTCTTGACAAAGTGGACAGTTAAACGTAATATCAGAGGAACTATGTGCATTATGCTGTGCTAAAACGTGAGCTTGAATTCTCATTTCGGAGTCGTTGGTGTAATTACAGTATGGACACATGTGTAAGTTTGAATCCGTTTCAGAATGATTAAGTTCATCACTGTCATCGTGAGGTTCGCTTTTTAACTCTCTACTTAGGTCTGGTTGCTGCATATCCGAACTTGTGCTGTCTCTCCGCTCTAATAAAAATAAAAATTTGTTAAAAAAAACTAATTAAGAGAAACGTTTACCTTAAATTTTTAAAAATTAAAAATAACGTTGATTGAACAAAATAAAATTCAATTTAAATTTGGTATCTATGCGACACTATTGCAAACTCAACTGATTAAAACAATAATTATTTTAATACTCGGATTAATATAAATTCTTCCACAACATGTAATTTAAAATACAAAATGATATTTGAAATCGAATAAGTTAAGTTTTAACAAAGTTTCACCAAGGTATACAATAAAACAATCGTTGCTTAAATTATCCCAAAAAAAGGAGGGGGGTTACACTTAATTTTTAGAAATGTTTATTTTTATTACCCCCCCCCTCACTTTAACTCTCCTTTAATAAAATCCATTATAAGGAAAAAGAATAAAAAGCATATCAATCGAAAGAACTTTTTTCGCGCTTCTGAAGATTTTCACATATTATTAATTTTTTAATTAAATTTAGTTATTTTGATGTGCCAAAATAATTTGCATGCAATCGATATAAAGGCCAATCATGTTTCTTGAAATTTCAAAAGTTTAGCCAATAAAAGCAGACGAAACGATGTTTTGCTAAAATTTCATACCGAATTTACTGTAGCTAGCTTTTATGAAAATTTAACCGTTTTTCTCAAATTTCAATCGCAATATGTTAATTTGGGAGAAAATCTTGACACATACCCCTTGAGCTATGAATTTTAACACGTAGACTACGGGCAGCTACAGATTTAGTTCTCGACTTAATAATTCACAAGAAAAGTCTTCGAGCTAACGTGAATTATTAAGTCTAGAACATTTTCTAAGCAAAAATTGTAAAAATGCAGTTACCCGGAGGCAAGCAATATTTTTTAAAAACGCTTATTTTATCTTGACATTTGTAACGATAATTAAATGCCAATATCAAGTGTTGGGTATCTTTAAACACGGAAGTAAAATCTCTTTCCAATGATACCATTTTTATTCTCATCCGTTACAACGAAAAGCAGGAGTTTTAAAAACACTAATTTGTAATGTTATTTCTCTGTTTGGTTGTCGGTATACTGATTGCTACTATAGCAATCAGGTATAGTACCTACTATACCTGCTATTTACTTTTTTAATTTTTATGATAATAATTTTAAAATATTTTGCAATTAAACATACTGCTGTAACAACATCAATGTAAATATTACAATTTAATTAAAAAAATCTAATCAAAAATTTGAAAAAATTAAAAAATTAGTTTTTACTTACAAAATGTTATAAATATCAGGAAAATAATAATGTAAACAATAGAATCAACACAACATAACCTAATTATTACATCAGAACTCGTTAACTTACTGTTTTCCTAAAATAATATTAATCTGCCATTTGATTGGTTGATTAATGTTTAGAATAACTGGTTTCATTTTAAGCTGTTGATCCCAATATTCAAACCTATTAGTTATTAAAACCATCAATAATTTTTCTTTAATTTTTTAAAATTTAGAAAAGTATTAAGAAAAGACCCAGGCCGGTTTCATAATATTTTCAATATAAAGGTTAAGTTTAACCAATATAAAATGTCTATTGGTATTAACAGACCAATAGAAATCATCGGTTAATTTTTTATGAAAGCAGGCACTGCTAGGTAGTTAGTGTGAAAAATTACTTTCTTATTATCTTCAGGGCCGTATATAAGGGGGGGGGGGGTTTGGGGGTTCAAACCCCTCCCATGGATTAAGTAATTCTCATTAATTACTACATTTAAGAAATGTTTCAATGTAAATGTTTTTTTAATTCCATAAAACCCCCCCCTTGGTCAATGTCTAACTACGGCCCTGATTATCTTCATATTTTTTTAATTGTTATATAATTTAATGTTTTCGGCAATTATAAAATATTAATACGGAGCAAAATCTTCATTTAACTTAAAAAAATTATTCTTTCTTGCAAAAACATTTAATGCCAATGGAAGGTATTATTAACTTGGATTGTGAATAAGCTCGCCAAAGGCATGAGGTACGACAACAAACAAAGATCTCGTGAATGGCGGCGGGCGAACAGAACCTTTGCTAATGGTGAAACGATATAAAACCTTAATAATATTTATTTCATTATATTTTAACATATGGTAGGCCCTAACTGTACACCTGAGGGGTGTTAAGTGCAGATTTCGATTTCACGAACTTATCATAATTACATACCGAAAAGTGGTAGAACACAACATTTATATCGATCAACTATTGTTCGCCGTTATACAGTTACTTGAAAGTTGTGTCTTTTGTTAAAAAAAACTTTAAAGGTATAATTTAAAAAAAAATAATATTTTGGTTTGTATAGATGATTTCCAAAATATAGCTTTCTCAAATAAAGCAATTATAGACACGTTAAGACGTGTAGGAGTGTATAATTTATTATAGACTCGTGTAATACTAAATAAATATAAATCTTACCAGGGGTGTGTTGATCAAAATGTCCTGGCACAACGTGAAAAACTTCTCCAATTTCAGCAGCAGTCTCCTTTCCTTCGGATCGTCTGTGTAGTTGATGTAGTTGTTCTAGGTGTAAATGTTTGAGTGACTTAATATGTTGTAATAAGGGTAAACGGTTTGATGTCGAAAATCCACAAAGAATACAGTGAAACACGCGTGGTTGTTCAGGTCTTAACGCGGAACATCGTTCCTCCAGGTACTTTAAAAGCGCAACGCCCGCTTCATGCCGACCACCGGCAGCATGTAACTGCAACTTATGCGCCGAATTTGTATAATAATCACAAGCATTACATCGAATTTGTACACCTCCAGGGGTTGAAGCATACTTGAGTTTCCATTCGTTTCTATGGCCTCCTTCTTTAACATGATTTACATGCTGCAGTCTCTGAAGATGTTTATCAGTCTTACAATGTAATTGGAAGTTAGCTTTTAGATTAGTTTTGTACGTGCATAATTTACATACATAGTGACCGGCTATGACGGCCAAAATTTCTTGTTCTCTTAATCTAGTTCTGTCTTGAGCAAGATGTCTCCCTAAGTCCTCCAAATTATCAGTACTAAATAAATTACAAACACAACAATGATACGTTTTTTGAGGATCAAGATCCGCAGGTTCGGGAGGCGGTTCCATAGTTTCTGGATTTAATCCCATGTCAGAATGTACAGCCATTTCCGTTGGACCTCCGTGACCTGGCAATTGACCTCCAGTCATCATTTGAATTAATAAGGCCTGATTGTACGCCATGTCAGCCAATGCCGCTTCGGGTTTGTCTCCCAGTCCGGGGTACATCCCGTAAATGTTTTCCATGTGTTGCTGAGATTGTTGCTGATGGTGTAAAGCGGACAGCGTTTGCATATGTTTCACATTTTGCTGTAATACTAACATGTTGTGCGTATGTTTCTCTGATGTCATATGTATTCGTAGATTTCTCGCAACATTCGTTTCGTAATTGCATACATCACATCGAAAACTGGGTTTTGGTTTGTGACCACTACTAACTGGAGAATGATGAATCGTAGGTGCTTTCGGAGACGATTGCCGCGAATCTGTCGTTGGCGCACCACCGTTTTGTAATTCTTGCATATTATTGAGATGTTTATCGGATTGCATATGTATACTAAGGTTTCCTTTGGTTGTAGTTGAATAATTACATACTTCGCATCTATAAGGTTTATAACCACAGGTATAAGTTTCCCCGCGAGCTAAGCGGGGATGGGGTTGACCAGCTATACAATATATACAACTAGTCTCAGTCTCGGGGTGTTTTTCTTTCATATGAATTTCTAAGGTTTCTTGGTATTTATAATGCCAATTACATTTCGGACATTTTAAAGTTTTACAAGAGTTCCGACTATGCACATTTCCTAATCCAGCTGGTCCTAACCTTCCAGACGCTAAGATCATTTCGCACCTCGTACAATCAACACCCGACGGTCGACCTTGTATGTGTTCGGGACATACGCCAATAGTCGTGCCCGATAAAAACGCTGGCGGATGTACGAACGGAGGAGATGGTGATTTGCCAGGAGTATTTCGAGAAGACGTGGGTGGCATTTCTGTTAAAGGTGAAGTTTGATCGCTATGAGATAATAGATTAGAGTTGATGGTTATAGAGCTCATGTGATTTTCAGAAGATACTTGCGTACTTCCTAAAGGTTCTAATAGAGACACTACAGGTATTTTATCGGCGCCAACGCACTGTAAAATCGCCGAACAGTCCGCCGCTAACACTTCGCGTTCCGTTTCTTGAAGACTAACGCCATGCTCTGCTTGAGCATGATTCGCAAACGAGCGCGCGAAACCAAAACTCAGTTTACACACAAAGCACATTAAAATAGGCTTAACAGGAACAGATGCCGGTCTTGGAGGCCTTGCGTCTCTTAAAGCTATAACACGATAACTATGCACCGCTGGTGGTTCCGCTTGTCTCGTTGCTTGCCGAAGTAATCGCGATACGTAAACAGCCTGAAGTGGAGGAACAATATCCGGAACATTCGTAATCGCAGTCGTTTCACTTTCGCTTTCGGAATCTTCTATGATATATGCCGAACCGTCCGGATTGTATACGATTTTTCCAGAAAATTGCTCGACGTCCGAAGTATCTTGTTGTGAAATACTAGGAGATGGAATATTTGTGGACGGTGGAGGAGGCGGTGAAGCTCCTGGTGCTGCCGGAGGCGGGCTCGCTTCCTGCTCTGGACTCATGATTATCGTTTCTAGTTTCTGCCGCTCTATGCGGCCTCCGGAATTGAGCTCAGGCGCCGCGGACAAAGTGGGCATCGCGGCGCATCACATGCTCGCCCACTGGACGTCCTGAAGCAAAAATACATATGTTAGTAAAATTAATGTAGGTAATATTATAAATATTTTATTTGTTCGCTTAAGATTAGCAATCATGTTCAAAGTATTTTTTTGCGAAATATGTATACACTGACTTATTATATTATTAGGATGCAATAGTAATGCGTTTGTTGGGGATGTAGAAGCAGCTGCAAATCCCAAACATGGGTAACTGTTTATTTAAATACTGATACAGTGATAGCATTTCGATTTGGACTTTTAAGCCAAGCCCGTAGTGAACAAATACCTTTGTTATAATTTAAGGTGTGTTACTTAAACAAGTCACTTTAATAATTCTCTCCCTTTGTATAAACAAGCTTACCAGAAAAAATTTTATGATTCAAATTAAATTAAAATTTTACGTTGCTCAACAACCCGCGTTCGTAATTGACGATTACTTGATTTGAACAAGATTTTTGTAATTCATTACGTAAAGGGAAGTAGGTACATTGTTAATGCATGTCTTGATTAAATTTCTATTTCTTATATCACAAGCGTTGGTAACTACCATCAATTAAAAATTAATAGCTAGCGTATACTTCATTTTTGTAGCAAATTAAAGTTAAATTATATTCCAGTACTCGTGCTGTCAATATGTAAACTCTGCTACCTAAAAAGGTTATTTTACTCCCGATCGGATTTTTCAAATAGGCGAATAAGTGATTAAGTCTTAATTAACCGAGAGTTTCAATAGTATATTACATACCAAGGTAAAAAGTGAGTTATTACTGAAGTGGGCTCGACATCGATGTAGGTATACTATTTTATTCACAGTTCGTTGGCGAATAAAAATTAATAATTTATTAATATTATTATTTATAACAATGGGGGGGGGGGCATTTAAGGCTGTAGCTCCTACGGTAGGACTCTGAGTACTGCAGAAAAGCTTCGAATTGGATTTATAAAGTTCATAAATTTTTCGGTTAGTTGTTTTATTTTGTATATTTGCATACTATAACTGATAATGAGATATAAATACAACGAAGAACTTTCCTACTAAGTAAGTACAACTACATGTTTACATACGTTAAGATAGGCCACGTGTGAAATTAAATAAAGGTCGTGTCGCACGTTAACGGTTTTATTTATAATTTTATTACATTGGTAATCAGTAAAGGTAATATAAAATAAATAAATTTGAAAACTGATAATACTTGTAACGTTTACGATAAAATTAAATTTTGTGGATTGTAAATAACTAAAGATTTTGAAACAAGGCTGTCGATATTTGTTCTTCCAAGTACCATAAATTTTTTTTATCGAAATTACAAAACAAGGATATACCAAGATAATTACTATAGAAGAATAAATTGGCTTGTTTGGTAATTTCGTCTAAAGTAAAATGTATTTTCTCGGCAAGTACCAATAACCTATCATTGTAGAGAAACTTGATTTAAGATTCTAATAATATCATAGCTAATAATTACTTTTGGCAGTAATAATTAAAATTAATGTGAAATTACTAATAATTTTGGTTGGAAAAATTTAGATCAATTATTAATTAATTATGTAGATAGGAGTAAGGCGTCTACAATATAAATCGTGACTATTACATCAATTAATTTAAATTAATTCAAATTACAAATTGTTTAATTAATAATGTGAAAATTTAGTTTAACTAAACGTATACTTCGAATAATTGCTTTGATTTAAGTTGAAGATCGCATGAAAAATAAAAGAAAAAAACTGAATTTTTAAAACGAGAATAAAAAATTTGACAAAACGATGTTGCTATGGGATGTTGAAAGTTTCTTTTTTTTCTTCGCATATTTGTAATTTGAAAGAAAGTCCGCCGTGCTAATTGTATATGAAGTTAGCATAATAAACAAATTAAAAAGAAAATGTTTCTATCGATGTATGGAGGTACTAAACTTCGAGACGAACACAATGTAATTGAAGCAGGCATATCGCGAAGTCATCATGCGTTGTGCATAAACAGGGTTTAAAAATGCCCAATGTACCAAGCGTATTGCGATTAACTATAATCATTGCGGACTTTACTTTAATAGGTATAGGTATTCAAAAAAGGCTTTGTATTGGTAACATTTTGCGAAGGTGGTATTTTCGTACTACACACGAAAGGGTCCTAGAGTCTTAGGAACTCGGTATTGTTAAAAGCCACCCGAGGTGCAGTTAAAATTTAAAATTCGAACAAGTATCAATTTAAAGCATTTCGTAAGAAAAATTTTATAATTATGTGTAATTTTGATTATAAGGAGGGTAGGGCTGGAACGGGCGCCGCCTGTAGTGGAACATCATCATCAGATGAGCTAAATATCATCTGAAGTTTCGATAAACTGACTGGTCAAGCGCGGTACTTGTAATTACTAATTCCCACACTACACTACTCTAATCACGGTAATAATTATGGGCTTTTTGTTCAGTTTGGTTTTTAAGTTCGGTGGTATTTTTCTCATGATTTCTCACGATCGTCTTTTTATTTATTTTTCGGGGTCAAAACTTATTTGTCCGACAAATTATATCAATTTTTGTAATTAATTTATTAATTTAATTAACGAGACCGTTATAATATTCGTGCAGTCAAACTGCGCTAGATGTTGGTGGGCATCGTCTGGGTTTTTGGGAAAAACAAACACCTAAGAAGCCGAGAGGTACACGATTTTCGATATTTGAACTTCTTCAATTCGTTATATTTTCAAAGTAGCACAGAAAGAAATGTTTATTTATTAGTCATTTCTATACTAAGCGGTGCAGCACTCCTTTGTTCTAGAAAATGAGTGCATTAAATATTCCGTTTTTGTCAGGAATAATGATCTATATAATTGATATCTCGAGGCAATGCAATCAAAGTAATTTAGTGGTAAAGTATGCAGCTCTTACTATAGGTATAACGCGCTTAAATTTCAAGAACAATATGGACCTATCTCCTTAGAACCGATTAAATTATAAATTATACCCTCCAGTTAAAAATTAAAAACGCGAATTAGAATATAATGATATGATTTGGTTATAATACTAATCAATATTCAGCAATTTTAATCGCGATTGCTAATAAAAGTAATCATAGTTCCAAGTTTCTAAATGTTAATCAAATTTGAATTTAAAAGATCGTAACAGTACCTATACCTACCTACCTGCAATTTTTTTCTTTTATGGTAAATAAAAACGAACTAAAAAGTTTTATTTTTACAAATATAGGTGAAGGAAGCACGTACGTAGACAGTTGTAGCCTAACAATAGACAGACGAGAGCTATCATGAATGGTCAGTAACTTGAATGGGGTAGTAAAGCGTTCAAGCCGCGGTCAAGGCAAAGGGAGAAGTTCGCTACCGAAGGGGAGGACCTAGACCTAAAATAACAACTGAATAACCTAAGGCCTTTTTACCAAAATATGTATTATTCTCTTCGTCCAGTTAGTTTTTATGCCAAAATCCGATCATTGCTTTTCAGGATAAAATTAATTTTCAAATGCACATGTATGTATCTCTATATTAAATAATATAAGGAACCATCAATCAAATTTAGATTTCCTTTTCTACATCGTCGAGTGCTAATATTTTATTTACAGGTAAGCTAAAAAATTAATGAATAGAGATGGGTTTGTACATATCAAAAAGGGAACAGTTAGACGTTTTTATATATTTTCCTTAAATAAGAGACCACCAAAAAACAAATAGGCTAGCAGAAAATAATATTGTAACTTTGTTTATGGCAAAAGGAAAATTTAAGTATGGAGAAGCGTAATAGTCGCAGTTTTCCAACAGACCAAATTGTTTGTGAACTTGCAAGACGTCTGTTTGGTTGAATATTGCAAAGGGTCGTGCACACTGAAATATATACGTACATTGTAGATAGAGCATAAGTTATGCATGGGTTCGCATATAGGTTTGAAATGAAGTTAGCGCCGACCCTAGCGTGTACGTATTACATCATAAGACAGAGGGTTATTGTATATAACAGGTATTCTTGCTTATGAGTTTTCTAGATCTTCTTTTTTCTTTATTATTAAAATAAATATATTATAATTTTTGGCAAAGGGAACGTTTTAAATTCTAAATTGCAATAATAATAATATCGGTGTCGATGTTTTGCGGCATACAATAATAATTATTACCATTATTGCTCTGATTATATTTCTCGGTTTGTAATATTTTTACCACACCTTATGATTGTACGTGAAAATCTAATGAAATTTAAAATAAATTAAAAGCTTATAGGTTGGTACAGTGTGTAAGTAATACATAAATATAACGGCCATTGCATAACTAACTACTAATTACGATTTGCAATTTACTGCACAAGAATTGGAATTGTGCATTGGATATAAGTTAAGCTTGTCACTCCTAAGGAGTAGTGCAAACAACAGCTAATACTTAATTACCGTAAATCGGTTGTATGCGTTCTTTACGACTATCCGCATTAACTTACGACGGTACGGCGTATTACGTGATGTGCTCTAACTACATTGAACATAAACACTAAATGTGTTTATTATGCAAAGAAAAGCGAATTTTGACATTTCAATAGGAACAAAAAATAATTATAAATATATAAATGGTGGGGCAATTAAATTAAATCAAACATTTCCATTCAATGCGAATTCCATTTCTTAAAATGCAAAACTAATCACCGAAGTGAATTTTTAACATAAAAAACAACACCAGTCTCAGAAATATAACTCTTTATAGCCTACACATTCACGCGAAAGAATTTAACTTTGGACCACTCTTAACACCTTCTGGCCAGAAAGTCAGGTTGTATCTCGACCGAGAGAATTCGAGACGGACGCGCGGTTATTTAACATTCGCCAAAACAATGCAGCCACTTTCATGTTAAACTAATCTCGAAAACAAAGAAACTTTAAAAAGTTATCGACTACCAAACTATTTTGACTACTTGTAAATTAGAGGTCAACTTAAAAACGGAACGATTGTGTTTCAGCGCTAGAAATATACCTAAATTGATTTTCACGCTCACAATGAGCAATAAAAATTGAGTATTTCTTTATAACAATCTATTTTTATTTTCACCGGTTAACGATTATTTGCATTTATCACGTGTGCGAACTTTGTCATTAATTGGTAAAAATTAGTTCGGTTTCTTGGAAAATTACAAATTTACCCTTAGTTTTTCCATTAAATCGCCGTGATTAAAATGAACAAATACCGTGCGTAATCAGATAAAAAGAAAAGTAGCCTAAATTATCCGGAATGTTAGTCTCGACAATTTACTATAGTTATACATCATAGAGGACCTACGTAGCTATGTTAATTCATTTGTATACGATTCTTGAACATAAGTCTTGGGAAAAAAAGTACCAGGCGAAATATAAATTAAAATAAATCTTTTTCGAAAGCTCATCAAATTCTATATTTCAATATAATAAGCAAATACATTTTTTACGCAATAATTGATGGCTATAGTTTAAGTCGATATGATAATATAAGTACAAATTTTCTTGAGAATAGCGCCATATGATTTAAATAATAGTTAGTTATTGTTAGTTTAACAGAACAATGGGACCTACTAACTAGCTATGGATGGTTATAGATTTTCAGTTTGCTTACCTTATAGTTACGGTTTAAATAATTAATCCAATTCTTACTTTAAAATTTAAATAAAGTGTTTAATTTCAATAGGCAGTATATAGATAAGTATGGATTTGTACATTTGTAAGTATTCTATAATAATTACGTTACGAAAGCAATTATATTATGTTGATGCGTAGTAGGTATTATCTATATTTTTAATTATTGACAATTTATAAAAACAAATAATGGGCAGTTACACAAAGGTAAATTAATACATTATCGTGTATTATAATGTTATAAATTACTAATTACTGCCTTTTGTCCTTGCAATACCTACAATGCCGTTAAATCAATCAGAGAATATAGTATAGTAACAAAAGAATATTCACATTAACCGCTGCATTGGTACGTTTTAATACAAGTAATGACAATTCAAATGATTATCTGCGTAATTATACTCCGACATGCAAAAGAAACACGCATGCCGCGAGAATGACTACCCTCGACTATTACATACATATATAGGGTGTCAACAGATCCGTAATTCAATTAACATTCCTAGATGTAGGAATTCAAATATATCCGAGCACTCGACTATGCATTTTCGGTTCAAGAAACTTACATAGCAATATATATGTTTAAAATAACGAAACCGGGCGAAACAGCGTTTGTTATCTCGTCAAACTGCCTGCCATAAATATCAATATTCCTTATCTTTTATTAAACACCTATAATGAAGTTAAAAACACATAAATACGGCCCTGTGTGTTTCGAGCTTATAATTAAAGCCGGGTAATGTATGTATCATTTGTTATACACATAATTTCGAACACCTCCAAAACATGATAAAAATCTATCGGCTAATAAATTTATTTTAGCTATAGCGTGTAGGTTTAACATGCATGTCTTAATCCATTTAAATAAATATTATCGAAAAAGAAACCGGTAATTTTTTTATATAGATAGATATATCACCCAGAGATTTATTATCAGGAAAAATATTGAACATTAATAACTGTATTTTTTGTTGGCCACATGTTAACAATAAACGTTGTTAAATAAGTAAAACGAAAAGTTTCACTTATAGCTAGGTACCTAGATACATAATATACCTATGCGATTCCAGGTTGCGTTACATTGTTTAGCCTTTTAATAAAAGATTGTATCTTTTCACATCACTTTATCTAAAAAACCGAATCTAGTGCGGATAATAGGCGCATTTACAAAAAATAACGTACCAAAATGTGGGGGCCGCAGAAGCATCGAATGGTTTTTCTCATGTTTTGGGCATTTCATTAAAACTGGACCGTCCGACATCTAACGTTCTCGAATCGAAAATATTCTTTTCTTATTAATTGATGATTGAAAATGTTCTTACCTTGTTCACAAAATATTGCATCGGTAACAAAACAAGTTTTTAAAATACCCATGTCAAGTATTTCGTAGCTAATCGTATAATATTATTTACATAAAATTAATTTTAATTTCAAAAATAAACAAAATTTTAACATTTTAAATTAATTTAATATAAATTATAAAGGTATAATATCTTTTTACAATTTTAATAAATTTATCTTACAAAACCCGCAACGTTTTTAACACCTTGGGCAACGGTGTAACTGTAACTTGTATAAAATTTGAAGATGTTTGAGAAAAAGGACAAGATAAATTTTTCGCGTCTGCGTTAATACGCTCTAGCAATTAATATTTCGCAAATCAATACAAGGTAGATAACAATATACTGGATTCTTTCAAATTTTCAAGGTAATCGAAATTTCAATACCAACATAAGTTCAACGGATAAACCCAGCTATTTACGTGTGAACAAACTACATTATCTATAAATTTATGCCATTAAACATAAGAATTAGTGATACAAAATTATCTGTGTTATTTTAAAAATTGCAATTAACACAACTTATTATTTATGTTACGATTATCCATCAGACAATCCTTGCTATTATCTTAGGAATTTTATAACCGCATGCCAATGACTTGATTATATTTTTCTCATGCTAAAGTAATATATTGTAAGTGTTAAAAACCGTTGGTTATCTGCATATTACAAACAAATTTATCAAGTTTCATTAAATAATCCAAACACTTTCGTGTATTTTTTATGTCCCACGAAAGTGAAATCAATTTTAACCGTTAAGGAGATAAGATTTCAAATAACAACAAATCATTTAAATTTTAAAATATAATCCGTTAGAAGATATAGGTATATAGGTAGAAAAACCAAATAAAAACACGTATGGTTGGCTACTGAAGAGCTGGATAGTGTGAAATGCAGACAGTGAAGAAGTAAGGTGCAATGCAGCGGCTTGGTCAGTTCAAACAAATGGCACGTCAACCAGATAGCACCCTCATCGAGCCGCAACCAGTTCTTCTAGATTCCGATACGATAATTATAAAATTTGGTATCGCTGTTTTCCAACTTGCAACTTTAAATTTATCTTTTAAACATGTGTACAGTAAAAAATTAATTTTACACAACGTTGACCTATTTGTGCAATTCTTATAAGCGCCCAACGAGATAGCATAATTGAAAATTTTATACTTTGCCAAAACTTCCAACCCCGACTGAACTGTTAAGACTAGAATAAAATATTGATAATTTATTCTAATGAAAATACGTTTTGATCGACTCGAGTAAATTAAAAAAAAAAAATTGAAAAATTAATATAGGTTACCTATTCAATTTGCAACACCACCATATTTAACATATATTATTTGCTGTGGCGATTAATTTATACAGAACCGAATACGAAAAAGTCAACCGGAACACGGTCAAATCTCAAAGTGGTATAAATTTTATGGTCCGATAAAATCTTTTTGACTCTAATTTCTTGTATTACAAATTCCCAAAAAGATGTGTTTAGATAAACGTTGGCTAAATGTTTAAAACAGTAAACGGCACTGGCGAAACTCTCGGATGACTTAAATTTAAATATTATTTCAAAAATTAATAGCTGATAAAATTTTAATCAAAAAATAAATAAATAAACTTTTTGACTATAAAAAAAATCTGAATATTGCTAAGAAAACATTTATAATAGTTTTTATGACAACATAAAATTATTAAGGTGGGTAGGTATGCATGAAATTACTGATTTTGTCGTGGTTCAATAATCTAAATAATTCAAGTTACACTGTACACAATTTAATGTGACAAGTTCGGAAGAAAAAAATTTGTAATTCACTTAATCTTGGGAATTATTTTTATTATGTAAATAAGCGGTGGTTTTCATCAAATTGATTAAAGAAATAAATTTTTGATATTATTAAAGGTTAATCGATTGTAGTAGAATATTGTAATAAATTTGAATTACATCCCATAGATAAACGATAACAAATTTTATTGACGAATTTAGATTTACTTAGTTAGGAACGTTAAGTAAATAAATAAAAACGGGAAAAACCGTGAACTCTTGTAAAATTCGAAATAATTAGAAGCAGCAAGGTATAAGTACCTAAGTATAATTATGCAAATATATTTTAAGACTTGCAGGTATACAGTTTAATGCAAAAGTTTTGCGAAAAGAGGAGAGAATCCTCGAGATTCAATTATAAATGTGTAGTGTAAAAACATTTGCATTTTTTATCTTACTAATTATAGTAATCAGGCAAAAGCAGTAAAATTTTGTAGCAAGTCAACGTACAAGTTATGAGAAGTTCTGCAAAAACTTAAAAATATTTACAAAGTATGTTGGTAATAGTCCTTTTAGTGTAAAGCAGTTCCCTAAGAAATTTTCTTTTTATATAATATCTGGTATAATAATACCGGTAGAAATACATCTGAGTTCTTTATGGGATTTATAATAATAGAAAAATTAAAATCTTATTATGTTTGTAAGAAAGTAATAATCTGCAAGATTTGTAATTTTCTAAGTTGGCATTGTTGCCCAAAATTTTAAGTACCGGCTTAAAATCCATAGAATATCTTTATACCGGAATTGCTCTCATTGCAATGATGGAAGTGCAATATTATTAATACTATGTTGTACTAGGTATTACAATATGCAGGCAAACAATAAATTATTGTTATAACCAGAATGTTTTAAATAAATATTTGAATGTTAATGTGTATATGAGTAACCATAACAACATTGAGAAGAAAGGTTTAACAGGAAGACCAATCATTTTGGAAGTTAGGCCTATTGTGAAAAAGTGTGGCTTAGAGATAATTTGCATGAATACTTAATGTGCGATTTTATTATTATTTAAATATAAATGGTAAACATCGGTTTGTGCACAGGCCTAATGCGATTCGGGTGCCGGTAGATTTAAATTTGTGCCTACATTGTCACATTACCCACGTGCCGCATATAAAAAACGTAGCGCGCGTGTACCTCTAACTCTTTGATAAACCAAATCACTATAAAATTTGCATATGGTCCATAGAAAACGAAATTCGTTTACCTGTAAACATTCCTAAAGCATGTCATCCACAACAACACCTGAGTCACAAAATCAATTACACCAAACTCAACACATGAAACACAATCACAAATGTAGAATTTCTATGCACAACACTGCATAAATCCACTTAATGAGTTTGCTAATTAACAATTATTACTAAAACAAAAGAAAATTAATTAAAAAACGTGTGACTAGGCGGCGTGGCAACATAACCGAACAGTGTATGAGCTGTGACTGTTTTGTGCATAAAGTTGACAGCCAATGAGGGCTGTCTAGAGAATAAGAGGGGGATCGCGCTCCTACCCTTCGCACCTGAATGGTGGGGGCGCTAGTGGGGAAGCATAAAAGCACGGTTGAATGCTCGCGAAATAAGTTTAGAGCAGATTTGTAACAATTTTTACTTTTTGTTACAGTTACCACTGCTGTTTTTTCTATTGCTCTCTTCATAATATCTCAAATTCCTTTTATAGTAGCAAGCATGATACCTTATACCTCTGATAAATATAATCCTTCCTGCGTCCTCAAACAACTCTTTCGCCAGAACTTGATGGTTGATGACCACAAAAAGCTACACATCCCGAGTCTCAACATTGCAAACAATGGCATCTACAAGAAACATTTTTGGTGTATGAATGAAATTCTATTAAAAAAACTTTTAAAATGTTCTCAGGTAGACAAGGTTTGCGTAAATTATCACACCAACTTTTATAGTTATTGTAATCACCGATTTATACACCAGTAGTCTTAAGATGCGATTAGACGCCCAACTCATTTTCGCACATTTAAAATTAAAATTCGTCAAAATTGTGGTTAAAAAAATTAAGCTTCAATTAGATTTTAAACTTGGCGTAGCGGATAGGCCCATCGGTAAATCGGAACTTTCCCTGCTGCAAGTCGCTACTGAATTTTACCAGTCTGATGGGCTGGCGACGGCCCATAAAATATTGTCTCAGTAGCGGTTCACGGAGGAAAGTCCCGTTCGAACGATAGGCCTATCCGCCCCTAAGCGTCGAAATGCTGCAATTTTAAAGCGGAAGAAATATGCAAGGATAGGAAAGTATAGAGATAGTGAAAATGGATTAGTTCAAGGAGTGCAAAACTGTAGAAGTGATTTGATCTTATTTAAAAGAGAATAATGAATTATTGCCGGTAATGTTTTCATTTAAAATAAATTCGCTTTCGTATAGTATTTCTGTGGTGGATTGTTGGATTAATATAAGTACATTTACCTATAATTTTATTTTTTATTTTATTATAAATATATATTAATTAATAGAATTTTATAATTTATTGTATATGCAATTTTCTTGGAAAACTTTGAAACCTTTTATTCGGCCGGTGTTAATTTCTACAGGTAGTACTACTTAATACTTAATAATATAGGTATACAACAGTGTTCCGATGAACTGAACCACTTCCCAGAATTTCACGAAACACCCACATCAGAAACACATAAAAAAATAGAGAGTATAAAACCCTTATTGAAAACGGCGAAAGATATACCAAAAATGTTTTACAACAAAAAATGATGGTATATTACATCTTTATTATTTTAATTTAGGCCGATTGCATTTTTTTTTGAAAAACTTAGAACGCATGAAACCCTTCTCAATGTTTTAAATTTCCTATATGGAAATCTCGTTAATCCATTCTTAAGCCCCCTTAATTAGGGGCGCCCTCTTAGCCTCTCGCCCCTAAAACCGACGGTGCAGAGACAAAATAAAATTTTATTAAATACCTACATATGTACAATATTATTTATAAACGAATGCTATTGATATCTAAAAATAAAATACCTATGCGCAACTTATATAATTATAGACAATAATTGTTATTACAAAATGTAATGTAAAATTAAAATAGATAGATAACAGAATTAGTGTCATTCTTAGTTGTGCCAACACCGATATCTAATATCAATTCTGTTAGTTATTGCTGTATCGAAAGCAAGTACAACACTCGACAATACCATTACTTACAGAAAACAGAATTCCTAACATTCTTTATAGCGAATTCAGGATTCCAATACAAACAAATGGCCGTCTATATAACATCTATAAATTTATTAGGTCGCACTTGCAGAAAGGTAGATAACATGTGCTGTTAATATTAACGCACCCTATAGTCACTTGAATACCTATAATATACCTATTTATATTAGGTATAAGGTATTTATATTTATAAAACACATGACTTTCGAAAAGATAATTTAAAATTTTTATACCTATACCTAATATTATAAATTGAATTTTTATTAAATCTTGACGTTGTGTATGTTATCTAATAGTTAATAAGTAATAACTGACACATTATATCACTAATAACTTATTAAAGGTGTAGCTAAAAAGTCACGGTCATCTGCCTTATAGGTCTTACTATATAAAATCACACCCGAGATTATTAATTTCCCCTTTTAGATTCTTATTAAAAAATAGATCATTAATTGGCTAACATTTCTTCTTGAAGGGTTTACTATTTTTATTCTGATAATAAATACATACTTAAGCTTTGGATTATTAATGGGACCGGTTAATTTAATTAAGAAATATTATTCAGCAAAATTAGTCTAGGCATAAACCTAGCTAAATTATCAGTTATCGCATATTGAAAATTGCCTACCATGAGTGTTACTTAGAGAAAAATTTGGAAGCAACTAAATCATAGTCGAGCAACAAGTATTATTAGTGTATAGGATGTAAGATCGCATACGTTGTACGGTCAGAATTCAGAAATGATTGTGGTTATATAAAAAAATTCAAATAAAAATTTGTAATTTAAAAAATATGGCCATCGAACAGGAGCGTACGATACTTTTAACCAATTTCAGCATCAAATAAAATCAAGTTTAGCATTATATAATATGTATTTGGTAAAATTATAAAATTTCTGCATTTTGAACCCTCTTATGACCCTGCTATCCTTAGCTTATCGGAAAATATTTAAAAACAATCAACCTAATATTTGCACAATGAATAATGACTTTTAAATATTTTATAATTTTAAAAAGCACTGGAAGCTAAATAGTAAGTACCTATATTTTACACATCATCTGTTATCGATGGTCGAGTTTATAGAGGAAGTTCTGGTTTGAATAACAGATCACAGAGTTTCATAGCTCTGCCCTTTGTGGTTTGGTTTTATATTTTGTTACAAGCACCACTGTAAAACTAAAATGTATGCTGTATGTTGTATGTACAGTAATGTACATACTGTGCTGTGCTACAAGCGATCGTATATTTTTGTAATAATTATTTTGGAAGAATTTTGATTGCGCAGGCAGTTCGCCACCACATAAAATTTTGGTGAATAACCAACTTTGGAGTTTTGAAAAATTTACACAAAATTTATTGTTTTATATAGTATTACATTAATAGTAAAATATATTTACGAATTATTATAAACTTTAAAGGAACGATAAAAGATAAGAAAACAAATTAGTGCTAGGCTACATGAAATTAAATATTTCATTTCGCATAGAAATTAAACTTTAAAAAATTTAAAGTTTGATTTAATGGAAAATTAATTGTATCAATATATATTACATATGTTGTTGTATCATATACGTTAAAAATTCAAAAATTGATATTTTCGTATAAAGACTTTTCGAATGCTTGTAGGAGATCATAAACTCCCTCCTCTTGGTTACGTCTCTATAGTTGTAACCATGTATGCAGGAATTCCTAGCCTTTCAGAATTCAGATCGTTTTGTAAATTAATATTACTCAGATAATTACTGTCGAACTAATTTGTTGTTATCAAGTTTTTCAAATTTGCATAATAAATTCATTGATAAAAAGCGAAATTTTACTTGAAATTTAATAAAATTTATTTGAAATCTTTGCATATTAAATTATCAAAATAGTGGAAATTTGCTGTATAAATTTAAATAAAATCAATAAGAACTAACAATGTCAATTTAACATTTTTGATCATATCTGCTCAACTAATTAACAGAAAAAATTTTAAAATTTCTGTGGATCATGTTCCTATGTCATCATTTGATTATTACAATCAGGTGAATTTAGCGTGAAAAGTCTCAAATAAATAATACATATATTTAATATTTAAGTAACTATAATGTTATTTTGCCATCTTTTTAAGCACTTAAAACTTTTATTTACAGATTAGAATAGAACATGATGTATTTTTTACTTTTCAATTTAATCTCGAGTTTATTGTAATTTTCTAAGTTTACTTGACACGTTTATTTTTGCTATAACTTCACACTAAAGTAAATGAGCTTCCAAATAATTTTAGTAATTGTTTAATAATCGGGGATACATAAATAAAATAATATTTTTTTAAATTCTGAATCAGAAGCATATTTTTCATTCTTCGGGGGATTTCGGGGGTAATTTTTAAAATACGTTAATTAAACATAGCATATAAATAATATAGTTTTATAAGAAAAATACTTTTATATATTACCTTATTATCTAGTCAATATCAAAATGTAATTTGTTGAACAATATTTAAGTACATATTTAATTAATTTTACTTAAACTTACGACTCAAAAATAAAATTTTTGTTTTGTTTACATAATATTGAGTGAAATTAATATAACTATAAATTACCTATTATATAATGTATTATTATAATGTAGGTATATCAATCTAAACTTTTATTTAGCAAAGGCGTTTATATCTTATAATTATTATCTATTACAGGAAATATATAACAAATACCAAATTACTAACTTAAATTTTAGAAAATCGTGATTTTATAATAGGTATTTATTTAAAATTTATGTCAATTAAAAAATTGAATGAAATTGGTTCTTTTGTTGTTGCAATTGCTTTTTATATTTGCTGTCTGTGAATTACGAAATAAATTCGATCGTATTTTTTATACGTAAACACAAACTTGAATGTAATCTTAAAACTCACGTGAAAAAGAAATAAGAAAGTGTCGCCGCGTAGCAGAGACGCTATGCACTACTACGGACGTTAGAAACTACTCGCGTCGTCTTGATTTTTTTCCCCTGGACATCTAGTGTGTAGTAGTCAAGATATTACGTAGGAGTGAGCTTTTCTTTTCCCAATTTATAACACGATTTGTTTTATTGTTTACTTCAAATTTCACGTGTGTTTACTACGTCATTCAAAACTTCCGATTAGACGAATAATAAAAAATTAATATTGATTTATAAATAATAAAAGTTTTGCATTCGATACTACGACCGCTGTTACAATTCGAATTTAAATAATATTTTATTGTAGGTATGCAAAAATTAGCCAAGTCATATAGCAAAGGGTTATTACGCTAATAATGAATATTTAATAAAACATTATTTTTTTTTAAATTACGATGCGTTAAATTTAATAAATTAATATTGCAAGGGGAAAATTGGTTTATATTGTTAATATAGAAAATGTTGTGCAATTTAGTTAAACAATAAGAAACAATCAAAAAGTTGCGTTGGTATACTTTTAATTTTTAATAAGATAAAAGAAGGCGGCGTATAGAAGAATAACAAATGTAAATTACGGACCTAATTACCGGAACAGGCATTAATTAATTAAACAAAAAGCTTGTCGACATCCGCGCAAACACGCTGTAAAATTATGACAAAACACCGTCATTACCACCTTAATTTAATTAAAATTACAAACCTCTTCGATGTTACCTACACCCTGACTATCTGATGGCTCGTGGCGTCGAAGCGTAGCGTCTTTACACACCCAAAGTGTTTCTTTTAGTTCCTTCCACGGTACGTATTTATTTATGAAAATTTAATTAACCAACGCTTTGTTATACTGCCGAGATATTAAAAGAACTCGACTTTTTTTAAAAACAAACACAATTAAATTAAATCAGTGGAATATTTTTACATTAATAAAAGGGTCATTAAAGAGAAAGAAATAAATGGATTGTATGAGGCTAAACGTGGTGGTAGACAATATTGCAGAAAACCTTAAAAGTTTTTCTCGACTTAATTGTTTCTCGCACACTACGCTTTAATATGCACTTTTCCTCTTGATTAAATCGCAAACTGTCACCTAAGATTTGCTAAGTAGAATTCAAAATCAATAAGTATTTTCTTGTCTCAAGTATGCATGTTCGGAAATATTCGGTAAAAGAAAACCTTTCGGAAATAGTCGACGATAGATTTTTTACATAATATTGACGACACCGAAATTTGCATACGAGTGTATGCTTAAAAAAAATTCATTTTCTTATTATTATAAGCCACACGACGAAGAGTTTGTTGGAAAATTGAACTTTGAATTGAAAACGAATACACACACAACCAAATTTAAATTTATAAATTTAATGAAAACCATGCATTTCAAATTCAGAGATGGGCAAAATGTAAATATGCCGAAGTTCATGGCTGTCTCATCAGTTACATAATTTCGGTTCTTAATATCTGTAACAATTATTAGGTTCCTATCTGATAACAAATAACTATAACAATCGAAATGACGTTCCTATACAGGAAAACAACAAAAACTTCGTATTAGGTATAATATACTAAATACGATCAAATCTAAAATTTGTTGTTATTTTAAATTGCTCTCGTTCAAATAATTATAATTTTCAAAAAAATTGAAAATGTACCTTTATAAATCAGTAGATCTTTTACCTTGAACTATTATGTTATTGTAAAATATATATGTATGTATATACTGAGGATGTGTAAGGAAAGTGTAATATATAAATAATACAATGTATTTAGAGTTTTCCACAAATGCTTTATCATTATTATGCAGATAATTACGAATCTAAAAAATTGCATGATTTTTTATATTTCGTGCGAAACATTGAAGCGTTCATCCCGTTTTGAGTTAATTATGTTAGTAATTAACATTACCGTTGGCAGCTAATCCAACCCCTTCCAATTAATCAACTTTAAAGGTTTTAAAGCTTTTAGAAAATACCCTAAAGCATAGAAAAGCCGTGAAGATAATCTTAAACAGTTAAATCTTTCATTAACACCCTTTTTTGTAATAAACGTCAATTAGGCCAAGTAATTATATATTTAGCACCGCGAGTCGCGGCGCGAGGGTTGAGAAAACGCCGCCACTTTGCATAATGGACCAGTGAAAGGGGTAATTAAAGGGGATGCTTGCTATTAATTAACAAAGAGGAACCTGTTGCATCAAAATCTGACTAAAAGCCGCAGGATGTTTAAAATCTGTCGACGCCGTTTTATAAGTACAGTCCCTGCCACTCCCACGACTCAATTATAAAGGCATTCTCTCTCTAGACCATAATTAAACGAAATTATTGTTTAATTGCTTTGTTTACATCTTCTACACAGCAGACATACAAAGTCACTAACTAAATACAACCGATGCGAAATTATAAATTTAGAACTCCACATCGGAATCGAATCGTAATAATAAATTAATTTCATATAGTCTGAATTAATATAGCCATCGATAAAAATTAATTGACAATAAATAGCAATATTTATGCTTTTTTACAACGACTTCATCTTTGTATTATTACAATAAATTAAGTAATTTATTAGTAACACAATAAATAGATTATTGTTCGAGCATCTATTACTGCTTCAGAAACAACATATTTTCCCACAATAGGTAGGTACTTATTTCGCGATTGGCTTTTACCATTTTATATTGTAAAATTTGAAAAAAAACTTACCACCAGTATTTTCATTGCCGTTCGAACGAGATTTCAACGGGAGAAGAAATTGTCATTAATTTCACTTAATTTTAATTAAACAAAAAGAGTGGCCATTAAAGTACTTAGGGGTTGAAGCTGTTGTGTTGGGGGCGCAGACGGCTCATTTTGGGATTAATGGAGACATTGTTTGAAGTAACCAAATTGCAAGCTTTACATGTAAATTAATCTCTTAGCATGCAAACAAGACAATCAACAACGTCGTCGACATTCTTGAACATCTGCCATAATTTATAGTTTTTAACATTTAAAAAATGGTAAAACTCTTTGAAATCTAGTAAAAGCTTCCAAAATGCTTTTATACGAATACATTTGGCAACTTTTTTGTATCTTTTTAAAATGGACGGGTAATTTCGACTGGCTTGCATAATCATTCGGTATCAGTTTTTATAATTATTCGATAGCACACACGTTTTACAATATTAATTTAAGAAAATAGAACTAACACAAGGAATAACGATATAATAATTGTAAAAGCTTCATAACAAACTAATTTATTAAAAAATCGAAAACCTATACACTCCTTTCTTTATAATAAAAATTAATCACATTATCAATCTGAGCCTTTCGTGGTACAATCCAGTCTGCACGACCATTCCATCTAAGAGATTAGCAAGACAGATTCATTAATTAAGGCTCGATCATTCATTACGCTGATTGCTAGCGTGGATCATTTTATGAGCTAGCGGTTTCTTATTTTTTGGGGTGGACCGCTCGCAAGTCACCCCAATACTTCTTACTAATTTAAGAATGACGTCACATCTCATTACGTATGCGAGGGTAATCATTAAGGTATTGATTAAATTTTTTACCCCTCAAACACAAAAAAGCAGCACGCATGCGTGTTTCTACTTATAAACGAATGTATTAATGGATTTTCAATTTTAGTGACACTTGTATGGGTATATAAAAGACGCCGATTATAAGAAATTAAATTTAAAGTATTTTTGAGTGAAAAAAACACACTTAAAAATTCATTTGTAATCCATAACCAATCCATATACCATCATCTTTTGAATAATTTAAAAGTTATTAATTATTATTATTATTTCTTAAAAAAATAACGATAAGATAATTTAAATTTAAAATTAATGAAATCAATTTCGTCTAACACAAATAAATAATTGAATTCAATATAATTAATTTAAGTCATTCTTTCATGTACCTATCCAATATCTATACGACTAGCTACATATAGGTAACTGATAACAATTAAATTTAATGTTTTTTTTTCTATATCTGTTACTAGGCACGTTACTAGGTTTATTCGTTACCATTTAAATTATGCAACATCTAACTAATCAAATCATTAACGATAATTGCTTTAAATAAATTCAATAAACTGATATTATTTAAATTTGACCATTTAAATAGTAAATTAATTTACTTGTAATATTTAAGGTAAAATTCCATTATTAATATTTCTATATTGCTACATTTACCAGAAATCGCATTTAAATTGTCATTAATATTGTTAAAAATATTAATAATCATCGGATAACCGAAATTTTCAAAATTAGTATAAAAATTATACTTTAATTGATTCATTTGATCAAATACACAGTAAAAATAAATTCAATTTTAAATTACAGGTTTAAATTTTTTAACTTCTGTTTCGTAATTTTATTACTCATCGATCAATTTAAAAAATTGATCAAGCATTATGCTTTTCACGCATAAACTAAAAGTAAAATAATTAATTATGATCTCCTCTACAGTAATTTAATTAATCAAATTTGCTTCCAATTAATATTATTCAACCTACATACATAAATATTACGTAACCTAACCTGAAGAATATTTTGAAGAGGTACCTACTTGGTATCCAGTAATTTGTTCGAAGTATATTCTTAGATTTATTGGATTTACAATCAATAAATTAACATAAAATCCAATTAAAAATTGCAGCTCTTTCACCTTTAAAGGTTTCCTTGAAGAATTATTTACTTGCATGATGGTGAGCACAGATAATTAAAAATTAACGTATGTATATGTGAAAATCTATCGGCTAGGTACTCGATTATTCCGAATTTAATTTATTTATATGTTTTATTTCGAAATTTGTTTCTGATATTAAATTTGTTAATAATAGGGCATATTTAGATTATTTTATAAATAAGCATGTGCCTATATAAATAGCTACATTTTTTAATTAATTTGGTGTCACGTGGCGCTGTCGTTTTGTAAGTTTGAAAGAAAATTTTGTCAATATTACGGACAAAAATTTAATTTGCTTCTTATGTTAATAAAATATAATATTAGACAGGTATTTGAATACAAATTGTGAAATTTTTAATTCTAAAACCTTTTTCTACGAAAAAGTGGCCTAATATGTTCATGTTGGTCGATAAACGGCAAGAAAAGAGTTTTCCAGAAGGTTTTTTGATATTTCCAAAAATTATTTTTTACGTTTTATAACATGTTTAACATTTTAAATAAAAACTTCCTTTCAATTATAAAAAATTTTCTCTACCGTGGAAAGTCACTTTGAAGTCAAAAATGTAAAATTTTTTTTTAAAAAGTGATCAAAATCGCACGCTTTATGATGTATACGATTACTGTTTAAAAGTATTTTTCTAGTTGTCAGAACAGCCTAAAAAATCTGAATCAATACAAGCCGTTAAATACGAGTGTCACTATGATTATAGCGTAACAGATTAAATGATTAAATAACAGTTTCTAGTTCAGTGGTTATTATTGGCTAGTCTTCAGATATTCCAGGTTCAAATCTACAAGATAACCAAGGTGGAACTCGGATGACTCCAGTTCCTATGCTTCTATATAGCTATCCATTTAGTTTAGCGGATAGTAGCATAATTATCATTTAGCAAATTCTAAAATTTTAACAATTGGGTATTAATAATAGTTTTAGTTAAAACAATCAAGGTTAAATAATTAAGAATTTGAATTATGCGATGAGACGAAACATGGAGCAAGATGAAAGTCGAGTATAAACAAAAACGAAAACTCCGACTTGATAAGGTCGAAAGTTTTTCCGAAAGACGCGGTTGCTACCAAGGAAAACAACGCGTTTAAATTTTGATTGTTTTAATGTAAAGTTTTGGAAAAAATACAAGTTCTCGTTTTACAGCAATAGTTTTGTTTAAGGATACGGTTTCTTGGAACAGGGCCGGATCCAGCTATTTCAACGACGGGTGATGATTAGGTAAATGGCGCCTTTAATAATAATAATATATCATATAGAATATTGTAATCAAAGAAAAAAAAGCAGTACCTTGAAATCACAATGCACATTTATGCATAATTAAAAAACGCTCAATTTTGGAGCCTTCTCAACTTTGGCTCCATTGCACCCTTGGTTTGTCCGGCCCTGACTTGGAGTTAAAACACCGTGTTTTAACTGCCCTTATAGACAAGACATCTCGAGAAACTCATTAGATAAATTTTAACTGTTTACAATAATTTATTACTGTTACTTCTTTTGTTACTAAAATCTTCATTGAAATGCATTCTAATTTAAAAAGAGACAGATAGAACGAGAGAAAATGAATATTTTTAAACTGCCATAGTCTATAATATTATATAAGCTAGCTAAATGCGAGCTGAGTTGAGTCGAGATTCTCGATTCAAACCTTGGCAAAGTAGAAATTTTATTCTGACCGTATTTTCTCTGCAGCCAATGTCTATTACCCATTTGTAATTGTAGCGAAGTACAATGTTGTACTGTAAAGCACTTCTCGAAGTGAAATGTATTATACTTCATGTGTTTTAAAACTCACGTTAAACAGTAAGTCCCCTAATGTCAAAAGACAAAACGATGATACCGAGGATATAGGTTAACACTGGTATCCGTTGGGAAAAAGGAGAAAAGCATTTATTTACAAAAAAGGCAGACATGAATCTAATACGTCATGGACGTCCACAGGATCTTTTTCAAGGAGGGGCAAAATCAAAATATATTTTATTATGAAGATAATTAAACACTAAAAATTTTGAATTTTCTTTATTTGCAGAAAAGACAAATTTCAAATTTCGTGGTTCCTTCGCGAACTCAGTAATAACTTTCTTCGCGAAATTTAAATTAATTAAAATTAAAATTTTAAGACAAGAGCCAGGGTAGGGAATCTGACCCCTTTGCCCTACCCAATGGACACCTAGTATGTAATAGGATGAAATTAGAATTTTAAATTTTCTAAAATATTAAAACCTACGCATATTTTTCAATCTAAAAGCCGACTTTTGCAGTGAATGATACCCGTCTTGTAATCAACTACATTTTTAGAAATGTGATGTTTACTATTAGAATCTTCAATTGCATGTAGAAAGTGGCTGAAACGTATTTTGAATAGTTTAGGCGAGAAAGTCATATTCAAAATTAAGTTATTCGATGCAATTTTCTAAAAAAACGTTTCTTGAAAATTTTTGAGTTATTGTTCATTTTAAAGTTATTTAAAAATCGATTACAAAATACAGCGGACAAACTTTTATTCAAGCTAAAAGAGTAATTTTTTTAAACGTAGATCATCTAAATCCGTTTGACAAAACCAAAAATTCTTGTTGTTTTCTTCTTAAAGGGTGAAAAAGAATTTTTTCAATAAAATAAAATTTAACTTCCCCTAGAACAAAGACGAAGACAACGACCATATTTAACTGTAAATTTAGACCAGGAAAATAAACTACGAAGCATGTATATTAGATATTATCCTTGATTTTCCAACTAAACATTTTTGTGATAGTCATCTCTAATCATTATCTGGAATGAAATGATAGATTTGGATGGGCTTGGCTATCCTATACTAAACCCTGCTGCATTTGAATCCTTATTGTATTACTTTAAGGGAAAGTTTTAATTTGAATGTATTTTCAATGTAGAATACACATTTGCTAACAACAAATCTTATACCACAAATCAAGTTATTAATATAACTTTTTCTATTAAAACATTGGATCATACTTTCAGCAACAAATTTAAAGAAGTTTTTAATATGTTCCAGGCAATGTGCTTGTGCTACCTATTGGATTTAAAATTTAAAGCGTCCCGAAAATGTAAATCTGGCACTATCGAATATAGAAATGCAATAATTTTTACTAGTTGGCAGTTTGGCACCGTGTTTATTAAATAATGGAGTATAATATTGAAAAGTATTCGAGATTAAGGTAGATTAAGGCATAGAAAGTGGAAATTTTAAAAAAAATAACTACGGAAAACTATTTTTAATTATGGTAACTTGCAGTAAGACTGTACTGTTTTATGTTTTTAAAACACGGAACGTCGCCTATCGATCGACGTCGTAGAAAAAAGTCAGCGTCGCGGTGCTAAGTGCGAGTGTGGCATGCACGCCATCTTAGTAAAGCCGCAATTAAAATCTACCCCACCGGAGGAGTAGTGATGCAGACGATGCTTGCGCTCAACTGCACTTTAAAGACTTGCTTGCACGATTGTATGATACCTTTTTGTCAGTTCATTCACGAACTTTCTAACATGGTTAAATTTTTCCTATATCTTGGAAAATTCAAACTAAAAATTTAATGGTTCACATGTTTTGCTATTACATTTTTAATTAATTTTAAAATATTAATGATTCTCTTTCATTTTCTAAAAAAAAATTATACTTGGGGATTTATTATTTCTCAAGAAGTTTACTAAAAATTACAACTCTTGCCACCGACGCGACAGTGCAAAAGTTTTCCCTAACACTGTGTAGACTGTAGAGTAACAAAAATTTATAATATGCAAGAAATTGATTGTCGAAATAAATTTAAATAAAGTGGTGACCAGAAAAACGCTATTAAGATGTATGTGTCTATGTCTCGCATAGTGAAATTCAGAAAATTTCTCGTTCCTAAACTGATTTTCAAATTCATTTAAGAGTATTTATTTTAGCATTGCTAAAACGTTAAAGTGATACAGGGTGTTCCAGAAAAAAGGTAACCTCTCTGAAGGTAAAGGTAAATATTTTGCGCAAACCGTAATAGTCAAGATACGAGTATTAAACAATTTATTTCATATCCCAATCAGTTTCTGGATCAAATACCGTGATCACGGTGCGATTAGTTTGAAAATCGGTATAGTTTTTCAAGCACCTTTCAGAGTTAGCACGTCATACGTACAAACAGGTAGAAACGATATTAACTGTATTGATGTAGTAAATTTTGAAAATGCAATAAATGTTTTTGATGTAAGTTGAAAGGTAGCAGG
Organism: Cantharis rufa; assembly: GCA_947369205.1. Lineage (NCBI taxonomy): Eukaryota > Metazoa > Arthropoda > Insecta > Coleoptera > Cantharidae > Cantharis > Cantharis rufa. The sequence goes on from OX376303.1 coordinate 39,271,022, forward strand.
ACGAGCTAGCATATACACAAATAACGTTCGAATAACGACCACGTGCTTGCCCTAAGCCATTCGACACCCGGTTATGAGAATTGTCTTGCTTTTCAACGTTCATATATTCATTAGGTTCTACAACTTCCGGTCAGATTTTTTTCATTTTTTATGCTCCAAAACGCATTAAACTTCACCGGATATGTTTGCATAGTACTACATACCTGTTCGCTGACAATATGCAGAATAAACTTACATATTATGTATTATTGGAATATATAATATAGCCAAAGCTACTTCTATCGCGATTTTGCTTGTTTGTTCTGTTGAACTGTTTTCTCTGATATTGGAAAGATCGTTTTATAAACAGTGACAAAACATTTGTTGTTGAGTAATGATAATAATCGTGCATGAAAAGTAGATACTCTAATACGCATAATTAGAATATCAATTATCTGTCAATTAGGTATTCAATATGATACGGTCACCTAAAAAGATTTAAAATTCGGCGTGTCCTCGATTAAACACATAATCATATTCAAAAGATAACGTCACAAATTTGTCGTGCAATGTATAATTAATGTGATATTTCCAAAAAAATTTCTACAGCAATTGCCAATGAAGTAAATAATAATTATTTTAATTATGGAGTAATTCGTGTGTTTAAATAAGCCTTGACTAATAATAGAAATTATAATGAAATTATCTTATCATTTGTTTAAATTAATGCTCATAGAATAACAATTAAACGCTACCGAATGAACTCCGTATATTAAATAGTGATTAAACTTTGAATTTTGGAGGTTTGTATTTTGAATTGATGAAGTTTTATTATAAATGTCTATCCGGCGTTGCAACAATTATATTTATAATTATACGCTAGCTTTGTGATTAAACTTGCTTGCTCACCTGTGTGTTTATTATATTCGAGCAGTGCTATTGAAGCCAACTCACCTCCTGAAACAAAAGAAAAAATGAATGGACATAAGTACAATTCAAACGCAAAATCACAATATTTTGATTATATAATTTTTATTACACTAACGGTGCATTAAACTATTCCGAATAGCATACACGTACACTTGTTTAGTTATTATGTAGAACCACAAAAATCCATATAGTACATACTACTACAAAACTTGTCGTTCATTACACCCAAATTTGGAGAATCACGCTTTCACGTTGATTGACAATCAAAATATATAATACAGATTTTGTGTCAAGATACCGAAGAAAATATTTATTAAATATTTTTCTATAAATTAAAAAGATTTTTCGACCGATTTTGTAGGCATGTAATTTAGGCGAAGACGGCAGATGATTTCCGGTGATTGATAATGAAGGTATCTGCGCTTCGTTGAACCGCTGAAGTTGTTTGTGGTTTACTACACAGCTTGTAGAATCGATGCAGCGTGTTTTATTTTTATCATCATTATTATTATTATGTTTACTATAGTAAAACTTTGAGAACCTTACTAATTTAGATTTCCCGCACCCTTAATTTAACTATCGATTAAACTTATGAACATTTTGCATGCCATATCAAAATAATTGATTTTGTTAACATCATGAAAAATCTATCCAAGGAGGTATTTAAAAACAGTCCAATACTAATACGATATTATATTAAAAAAAAAATTAACTACCCTGCCACATTAATACTAGTATATTAATAGAATAATTGATAGGTACTGTATATTATCAATGCTACATAGTAAATGTTAATATCTACGATAGAATAACTAGTGAAGTTTTTTTCACTAAGTGATTGCATAAATACAATGAACAAATTCATGGATGTAATGACTTTTTTTCATCGCATATAACATATATAATATGACAGTTATTGATGTTTCCTAAGTCTAAAATATCTATAAGCATAATTAAACTAAATGAAATTCTATAAAAAATTAAACAAGAGATATTCCTCTAAACTTTCTAATTTCCGAGATTTTCAGTTTTCAAAAAAATTCAGTTTACAGTTTTTATTGTAGAATTTCATTTTTGCCCAGTAACTCAATACAGTATTCCAGAGTACAATTTGAAATGGTCTAAACAAAAGTCAGAACAAAACAAAATATAAGAAAACAGAATAAAAAGGATATTATATCTTAATTTAAATTTTTTGTAAAGGAAGAGTATCGTGTTTTCTACTATTAGTTTCTTCAATTTTGCAACCCAAATTTTAAGTTGTTGAACAAAAACCACGAACTCGGACAAAGACGATGAAAACCTACAGAAAATGGGTGTAAATGGAAATTTGGTCGTAAAGATCTATCATGAAGGATAGATACTCCTTTACTGCAGATTCAGAATCTCCAGCAAAAATTATGATGTTTTGAATTAAAACATCAGTGGCCTGTCATAACTTTTAGAAAACAGAAAGCTGATGGTAAAAAAAATAAATGCATCGTTAACACAATTTTTAAAATTTTTATGGTCAAACTACCTTAAATAAAAGTTCATAATTTGAATTGGGTTTTCAAAATATAGATTTCATAGGAAGAAGTTTTCCCTACACATCTTTCAATTATTTTCTGAAAATTCTAGAGCGCTAGCACATTTCTGGCAATGATATTTTAAAGATTTTAAATGTATATGCACCATTACGTCAAAGGTCTGAAGGTGTTGTATAATAGCTTACACCCGAATTAATTACCGGTTATCTTGAGTGAAATTTAGATATTTTATGGTATTACAAGTACTATATAACTTTAAAATTCAGTCTTTAAATTAAAAGCGGTAACTTGAAATGCATAATATTGTTTTAAATAAATAAATGAATAAAAGTTGCTAGATACTTAACATTGAAGTATAATATACAGATTTTATTTACATTGTATTTAGTTTAAATTTTAAATCGCACTTTTCTATAACCCACCACGAGAATAAATATTCAATTGGTAATTTTTGTAGGTGGACTACATAATATTTTGCATAGTCGTCTACTCTAAAATGAATGAGCTACAGTCGATAAAGGATTTAACCATTATTGCACATTAATTTTTATTTTGTAACATTTAAATTTTCACCGAAGTAAAATTGTTATTAAAAATTGCAAAATCGGCCAGAATAGTTTTAAACCTAGTATCAATCATAATGGCAGCAGTTTTTGACTGCACCATCTCAAACTTGCCTTTTTTCGGCAAGTTTGCGTAGCTGAGATGAAATTCTAGTACAACAATTATTATACAAGACGATTCGAATTCAAAGCATAATGCATGCTTGATGATATACAAATTTGATGATATTTAATTTTAGAATTCAAAATATTACCATGTGTAAATTTTTAAATTAAAATGCCATTTAAATTGTATATCGGGAATAAATCGTTTTTGTAAAAACCTTAGGTAAGTTTATAATTTATTATCGGTGTGTGTAGTAAATAAGAAAAATTATCGAGTTATAAATTATCGAAATGTAAACATTATAAGGAATAAAATTTACGTGTTACATTTAAATCATCTGTCCTAAATCAATATTTGTTACTAATCGAAAGATACTTAACTAATATGTTGTTAAATTTCACAGCTGCGTTTTACTCACAATTGACTTAAATAAGTAAATAGAAATTAAGATAACATTTACATTAGAGTATTGTCGTCGCCGCAAGGTCATTAAAGAATACAATTTAAAAAAACGAAACATCATAGGTGCCTTTAATTTATTAATAACTTCGCTTTAGTTTCTCATTGTCTTCATCACGTTCTTAATATATTGCAGCTAAAAAATTAAATAAACTTCTCTGAAATGCAACTCGAAAAACTTGTATTTGTAGTTGAAATTACGAATTAAAGTCAATTCGCTACACATTATTTCATTACTTGGGCCTAAAAAGATCATTAGTGTGATTACTAATAATTTAATTTTTTTAAATCTCTTATTAAGTATAACTCTTAATGACATAACTTCGTAACAACTCTTGTAGTAACTAATTTTATTATAATGATTCGAGAATAATTTACTAGCACAAATTTCACACCCAATCCTTCAACCCTTTTCAAGCTCTCCTTGCATTATTAATTCACGCTTCAAAAGAGCTTCGTATTAACTTTTGCATTTCTTCAAGTTTCGCACTTTATGAAGATTAATAATTAAATTAAAAATTAAAATATGCGATTAAAGAAATAATTTACAAAATAAGTCTGTAGTAATCTCATTTTTAAAACAGAACAAATATAGTTAAACACATAAGTGGTGTAAGTTCAAAATACAATATACTGTAATATTTCAATGGTAGGTAAAGGAAGTAACCAACGCTGACGGGGAAGAGTAGGTTGTAACTTGTAGTAATATAAATGAAATCTTTGTATTTTAATATTTTACTTGAAATTGTAATAAATATAATAAAAGAATAACTGTTCACATAATATTATATTAAATCTAAATGTTATTTTTATAACGTCATCCTAAAATACATACTCACCGATGTCGAGAATTTTCCAACGTCTTTACTGTTATTTGTATAAAATAAATTAGAGATGGGTAATAAATAATTGTGTAAAATATCTCTGATTGCAACTTTGGATTTAAGTTTTACTATTACTCTACATTACTACTTGCAATACAATCTAGTACCTTCATCATAGCAGCAGTTATACTTTTGCATTATTTGAAATTAAGCATAATATGCACTTTTTAAGTTAATAGTAAATTTGAATGATTTAACTGTTCCTAAGGAGTAAATTTTGAGTGCCAATTTTAATTTTTTAATGGTTATGAATATAAAACTCCTATGTTTAATGGAACGAGAACGTTAGTATGCTCTGATTTAAAAGGTAAAATAATGTCTGAAAATACTAAGTAAATTCTTTTAAATATACTAAACATAGTAATTTAACCTAAACTGTTACGCAAAAATATTTAAAAATTCTCAAAATGACTCAATTCTATAATTTAATCCTTTAATAACGCTTTATAGATCAGCATTAATTTGCTATGTACATAATATAACTGTGTAATATACAATTTATAATATATTAAACTGCATAAGTGAATGTAATGAAATATATTATTTGCGATAACTTATAGTAGGTACATAGTTTGAGTATTGGTAACACATTGTCAATATAATATTATAAATATACAGAATCATAAAATTTCCCATTGGTATTTATTATATAATAGTTACTTTCTTACGATGAGATATAAACTTTGAACTATAAGCTTTGTATACCTAAGAAATTTGTTTTTCATAATATTACTAATACAATATATACAATAATGTAAGTATATAAAACATTGCTGAAAATTTATATTAGAAAAGGAAGAAAAACTATTATATTCTCTAACAAGAATAGTCGTAATATTATTAAATAATTTATCCGTTATGATCAAATATGTACTTTGAAGAAATATTAGTGTAACCACCACATTAATAATTTAACAAAATTTTAGAAAATTAGATACATACAGAGGGGTTAGTTGTGTAAAAAATGCATATACTACTTATTTATGCGATTATTATCTTTCGTTGTTCCCATAAGGGATTATTAAAGAAAAACGAGATTAAACAATGTAAGTGCTTTTTTGAGAGTACCAAAATGCAAAAAAATTATATGTATAATTATTAAAAACAAAAAAAAAGTCAAATAAACTGCGATCATCCGGTAAGAAAAATTTAATTGGACATATTTTGACAATTTTCCTAGCAGATGACTGAAAATGGATAAGCATTGTTTGGAGCAACCCTATGATTTTATCATTAGAAAAAGGGTGGTACCTTGTACTTGCAGTTGTCGATGTTAGTAAAAGAAGGTTACGTTTTGAAAATATGTAGTATATCGAATGTATCGACGAGCTACTGCAAAAAATACAATTTACAAAACGAAGTGACAACGTATCGAATTCCGCATTACGACCGATGGGGTTGTTTTAATCGGTTTCCATTCGCCTAGGGGGTAACAGAAATCGCCCTTTTTAAAACTAATGTCGTTAAGGGGTTGCAGACGCCCACCGCAACAATGAGAGTCAAATAATGTTATATTTACTTGAGGTAGGTTTGCATATTTTACGCATTATCGATAGAGGTAAATATTGCGTGCCTCGATGTTAATAACATTTTCGAATCATGTTCCCAATAAATGATTTATGGCAGTCGCATATGCTTAAATGTTAAAATTAAATTATTGACAAAAATTAATTAAAAACTTTTTAACAATACAAAATGGAAGAGAAAATTTTTATTTACACTGAAATTACAATAAAGCTACTCGGACTCAGGTGTGCTCGTATGAAAAGATTTTCATATTAGCCAGGTGTGAGCGAGCATCTTTAAAAAGATCGGTATGGTTAGCAAGAAGTGGGTGGGTGGATGGAAAGAAAGGTCTGGTACAATTTTATAAGATATCTAAATACGCGTTGTTATGGTAACGTTATAAGAAACGGAGACGTATTCAAAAGAATTTTAATGTAAAATATTCAGGTATAAAATAATAGCAGACACAAAATTTTAATGTCACATAAATACTTGGCACTCAATAGAAATTAATAAAATATGTTTTGGAAAATATCTAGAACGACATTTGCACTCAGCAAGAGTGACCTTATTTTTTAACCCTTAGACAGTTACAACTGTAGAATAGGTATTAAATTACGTCCCTTTAAACTAAAATCTCATAACTAAGCTCACGTTCCAATATAAAGATGCAGTATATCTTACCTGAACAAAACTAATTTCAAACAAGAGTTTGCGCTAAAAGTTAGAACGACAGTACATGGCATGAGAAAATATCATTTGAAATAAGTTTTAAATTAAGGGTTGTCATTGTGAGAGTCTAAATAAAATACCTATAGGGATGTGTGACCTATTTTAGCTTAAACCCAATCTCATAATTGAAACTCTCTAACGAATATCGATTGTTAACTAGATTCGTGTAGGTAAATTGAGTTAATCTTTGCATGCGGGCTTAAAAATCACCTCACAAAACATCAAATAAATGAGAACATTTATACAACGTATTTTTTAGTTATCGCTCCATAATTCCTTTGTTCAAAACCCTTATTTCCAATATTTCCCAAATTACAAAACTGGGGTTGCTTTTATACCCTTTGATTTTTAAGCATAAAACGCTTGTTACTTAAAGCAATAAAGCTCGAAAATACTTGAAAATATAAAAAGGTGTAGTGGTAGTATTCGTGCTCATCGTAGCAACGCTTAAGCTGACAAAAAACGAAATTAAGGTATCTTTATAATGAACGGTAACAGTTGCTCAGTGTGGGGCGATATAGATGCTTTGTTTTGTATATAAAACCGGTACTAAACTGGATCTTTTCTTAACCGTCAATTTTCAAAAAAATTTCAAGTTATTAAAATTAAATTTACTTTTTATAAGAAACAAATTAAAATTAAATTTGCACTTGATTGTTCTATCACTGCTACTTTCAATATGCTTATAATAGGTAAAGGTTTTCTTTTAGACATAAATATATTTTATGAATCACGTTTTCAATAAAAACAATGATAATTTTCTACAAAATATAAATATTTAAAGAAATTCGATCGATAAAATATAAATTAATTGTCACATCTTAACTTACGAGTAAGTTGCAAAGGAAATCTGCCTAGACGTTAATGTGGTGTGGTGCTGTTCACAATTTTAGCATGGAAAATAAATCAGTAAATTCGTGAATTTGAAACATTCATGCGTTAATTATAATAAAAATTTAAATATGTGTTTAGATTTTCCCAAAAGTCTGCCGACAACAATTTACTACCTGTAGGCATACAAATATCGTTTACGTGTCAAATTTATCATACAATTTACAAATGTATGCGTATCGTGTTATCGTAAAGTTATCTTTTGACCACGTGTGCGTGAATGAAATGCACCCTTGCAATGTCCAGCATGCGGTCAGCGGGGGTGCGTTCAACAAGTAGACCACTGCCCCAGTCGATATATCGATTGCACACTACACGAGTTGTGGTTGTAGAAAGTGCACACACATCAGCCGGTGATCCGCAACCCCACTGGCAATAACTACGACTTTTCCACTTACATCACTCTTGGTCATGCACCTTGCATTTTTGCCTCGTTTCATACAATAAATTATTTTAAAATTTTAATTAGGTTTAGCCGTTTTGAATATGTTAATGTAATATATAATAATTTGAATATACCTACAAATACCATTGTGATCGATTCCTTTAGGCTCAAGCAACTATTTATTATAATCGTTCTTGATGATGAAGCTTCAACACAGAAATGTACGCGTCATTGTTACGATTCATTTGATAGATTGTCAGATCAAAATATTTAATTTTAAATTTAATTACTTGTACGACTATTAACTTTTTATGAATTTTTGTTAAAATCATTAGTTGCATGCTTTTGTAATAAATTTCGATTTTTAAACGGTACCGAACTATTTTAAATTATTGTGAAAGCAATTTTAAGTAACCTTTAAAAAAGTTAATTGAAATTTGAAAACAAATTTAAATACCTACACACAATATTTGCTGGAGCATAACGTACACAGTAATTGACATATTAACGTTAATAAACTAATAACATTTTGAAGCCCTTCTTGCTATGGCTGCGTCCAAATTCTTTACTGCATTTTTCCCGACGTGTCCACTGCATTGTACTGTTATATCTAACAGGTTAGTTTTAGAACACAATATACTGATTAATAACGAAAGGTATCATTATAATATAAATTTATAACGTCGAGTTAGAATATAATATTTCTTCAAAGTAAACGCTATATTAAATATGGAATCGATTATTTCGTCTTTGAACTCTTTGATAGTTGAATATAAAATATTAATAAGACAATTGCTGTAATTTGTGGCTATATAATATTTTAATGATCGCTAAATTGGCATATAAGTTTTCGTGTCTCACAAATAATTATTTTAACCTGCATTTTGAAAGGATAGTAAACATGGGCACAAAATAAAAATAAATAAAACTATTCGAGCAAACCAAAACGAATACATTTAATTTATTTATTTTAGAAATATAAAAAAAGGTAGGAAGAAATAAAGTTTGAATACAAAAGATAATTAATATGATATACTAAAAAAATTACGTTTACGATAGATATCCGAATACTTTCTTTTTACAATAATAAAATTGGTATTGGTTTTTGGTTTATCAACAATAGCGGAAAGATTTTAAAAAAATATTATAGATATCTATAGGTGATTTTCAAATGAACACGCATTAATTTATGAAGTGCAGAACGTATTGATTTAGAAAGTACGATTCGATTTGTTGCATTATACAGAAATGTAAACTTAATTCAACATTACAGTTGAGTGTATATTATTTGTAAGTAAATTATTGATTGCGTCCAATACATAATTATATTGTGAGGAGACGGGGGTGATTAAGGCGGTCTAACTATTGGTTGCTGGGGTTGAAAAAAATGACTCACGCAGAGTGTAAAGTATTGACTAAACAATTAGTGCTACCCTTAACTAGTTCATATTATTAATATTAGTAGTATAGTAGCGAACGTGTAAATTAAAATTAAATAAAATATTTTTCGAATTGGTTTTTGGAATTGAATTCTCCGATCCATATACTACCTAAGTAACCGACTTCCTCGTGCTATTTATATTTAAAAAAAATTTGCCTAAATAAATGCAAAGTTATAAATGTCTGAAGGTTGTCATTTTCATAACGTTGAATATTCTAAAAAAAATGTCCACGTGTGGTCCACGTGCTGAAAAAAGTTTTTCTATTGCCTGCAATAGAAACCGCATAATCTATTCTCGTTTTATCTACCGACAGGTGAATGGTTCTGGTATGCACCAGGATTAATAATATTATGCAAAATTGGGCACTATATTTAAAATATCAATGTTCACGCGCCCACTTCACCATTCAACTGCGATTATTATTGTAATTTCGGTATAGTAACAGAGTACATACCTACCCTTACTTACTCAGCTTTTTTACGTCGTATGATAAAGCTATGCTAATCAACCCTAGAATTATGTATATTAGAGTATGCAAATATAAATCAACTAGCACTGTATTCAAATATGCAGTTGTCGAAATATGTTAACAACACTTTTAAAGCTCTTTCGTATATTTTAATTGTACTGGCTAAGTGCAAGCGTGCTTTCGCATCTTGACTGAATTGGTTCGTGGCCGACACAAGCTCGAAATAAAATTTGCACCACTGCAGTATACCAGATCCATTGCATAATTTTGCATTATTTAGTAAATTTCGTTACCTGATCTTCAATAATTGTTTTGATGTAAACAAGAAGAAATGTGTAGGGGAATACTTATAAAACCCTTGATCATATTTTTATAAAAACAATAATAATCACTATTCTTAAGAAGCGGCCAAGTCGCAGTAAAAACAAGAGTTTACGTCAAAAGCGCAATCACCCACCCCTCTTCGAAATAAGGGTAAAAACTAACACAAATTCATTATACAGTGTCTAGTATATAAAACAGTAGCCCTGCAGGATATTGTAAATGCACATGCTTAATTTCATACAAACTATGCTTGGTTAGCTATACAGATGGGGATAAAAATCAATACCGCACAGAAAGAATATTTTTGTTTATTAGGGTTTGAAGACAATGAAAATGTAGGAATTAAAAGGTACGTTGAGTACGTGTTTTTTTCCAAATCTAAAAGTGTAAAATCGTTAATTAATTTATGCAGAGTGAAGCGATGCGAACGGCAGATGTTCGTCACAATTCTCTCCAACCAAAAAGTAGTTGGTAGTATTATTTCGAAACGAATGGCAATATTAACTAATGTACTTGGCAAAAGTTCCAAAACAGTCTTTCGGAAGCCCAGCAGAAGTTTATATTTGCTTCGGTTATTCAAGCTGGATACAACAGAACTGGTTGGAAGTTTACATTCGCGATTAAATTTCATTATTACCTGTTCTAATAGCGAAGGTCGATCACAGAATAGGTTCGTTACGAGTACTTTGTTGAAGCTTTAGCCCAAATATGTCCACAAAAGGACAATTTCTTATCACAATTACAGCGAGACAAATAAATTTCAATAAAAGTTTCATTGACTTACAAACAAGAATTGCAAGAGCGAGACGAGATGCCTTTCTTAAGCTTTGGATCATCCCTTACTAAATTTTAACCATTTAACTACCCTTACCAGGAACAATGTCAGCGTTTACACCCTTTTTAAGTTGCTCACGTGTGTTGAACTATCGCAACCTTAAATAAAATGTTCATATTTTAATTTGAACAACTATAAAATAAACCGGCGTTTTGTGACAAGATATCCAATTCGTACCGAACCTTTGGTTGTTCGGTTGCCTGTTCCAGTAATCGAGCAGATAACATTACTCGATATTTTAAAGTAAGAAAATGGGTGTAGGTACGAATATTAGCAAAACGGAAAGAATCGATTCGTTTGCAAGAATTTTATCGACGAAAATCGATAGTTTTTTTCCAAGTTTATTTAAGAGTATTGCCGTATTGCCAAACGAAAGCGCCAAACTTTTAAACTGTTTGAATAGCGCAAGTGTTGAACTACTAGTTTTGTTAGAAAGTGAAATACCAAACAAAGTTGTTGACGTTTACGTGTCAACGCAAACGTCCACGGGCATTTCACATCTAAAATAAGCTCGTGCATCAGAGTCTGTTTTGGCAGTAACAGTTTCCGATAGTGTTTACATTCATTGGTATAGGTATAGCTATTTATTAAATTCGGATAAAATTTTCATTTCCTTCAAGAATTTTCGAGTACAGAAATTGTATACTTACTTTTATAACATGAAGTAATAAATTAGTAATTATATACTAGAGAAAAATCAATAGCGAACAAATGAAACTATTAAATAAGTAAGAAGCCTGTAATTTATGTGTAATGGAATTGTTAATAACAAAGTGAATTTCATGAAAAACAGTAACATTTAATTTATATGAAGGTAGAGTTGTAAGGTTAAAGTTTTTTTATGTTTCCAAGCTATATCATAATTTTTTCAAAATATAATAATAAAATCCGAACTGTGTCTTTGTAAAATATGGGATGGTGCTTAATATTTAATGCAAAAAAAAAAGTTTAAAAATTTTATTTGAACATTGAAATTTTATAACAATAGGAACAATTCGACAGATTGTTTAGATAACTGCAAATGATCAATTTCGGTATACGAATTGAACTAAAATATTCGCATGCTAATGGAGCATTGTAAAAATGAAATTTTTAATAACTCTCGACGTGATTTTTGAAAGCGTTTAACTTTATGATCTCAATTGGAAAAGTGGTAATTAAAAACTTTTGTTTAATCTTGGGTTTCGATAAAAGGAATCTTCTTATTTTTTTGTACAATTTAATTAAAAGTTAGTTTAGATAATAAAATAATTATCTATCATGGATTTATTTCCCAGGAAACGATTGTTTATTTATTTAATAAACTTTTCTTTCTTTAAAATACATTATCAAGACCGATAACATTCATGCAGATATAAGTTAGTCGATATCAAAATTATTGTTTAGGTTATATATAGCGAAAAATAATGAAAAGCTTGGGCAACTTGCTTTAAAGAATTCTAAATAATAAATTACAGATAGATAATATATATTTTTGAATTAATAATTTTTATTTTATTCAAACTCTTTACCTTGAAGTAATTTTTATCATTTTATTCCGTTAGTGTTTCGCCAACTTATGGAAAGCGTTTCCAATTAATATAAGTTATTTACCAAATACTTAACATAATTCGAACGTACTTCACGTTTCGTGTGGTTTGCTATAATTTTCGATCCCCCTTATATATTTATATTTCCACTATCAAGGTCGTCCCATTTGGGAACTGCTACATTATTTCCGTTAACTCAACTTCCCACTTTTTCGACAAATAAAAAATTTCCAAATTTACATGAAACAAAATACGGCAGCAATTAAAATTCAAATTTTCATCAAATAATTAAAAAAATCTCGATCGCCCAACAAGCTATAACCATATACGTTTTCGAGACCGATTAGTTGGTCTTTGTACAAAATATAATCAAAACTATTGGTGTAAGGATACGCGTGAGTTTCCAACAATATTGCCAAATGGGGGAGCATAGTTTCTCTAAATTGTGATAGATAAGGTAGGGTGTTTTGTTATGATCAAAAGTTGAAATCAAATTGAGCTAGGAATATCAATTACAAACGAAATTACCTTGGTATTTTGCAGTTGACATTTTATCGAGTCCATGAATAAAATGTTTGGGTAGTATTAGTCGTGTGGGATACAAAAAACTGTTCACTATATCGAGAGATCTGCGGGAATAACAACTTAATTTTAACACAATGTTAATAACAGCGATTATTTTCTTATTCTGGCTACTTCTATTGCGTTATGTGTCCACGTAGAGCTTAATTATTGCGCCAGCAAAGTTTTCGAGCCGTGTAAATATGGAAATAAAAAGAAAAAGAAATCAAATAAAAATTAAGAAATGGTTTCAAGATACATAATATGATTCGATTCTATAAGAGTAATAAAGCCTATTTTATAGCATGTCACTACAGACTTTCCCGGTAGGTGTCAAATCGGTTGACCAAAGCAGTTGCTAGGATAACCGAAACACTGAAAAACTTAAACTTGACCAATGGTCCACTGGGCCATTATATAAACGCGGCATGATTCCGTTCACATGTATGTATGTAGTATGCAGTTAAATCCAACGTGGTAAATTTTAACTTATTCTTATTATTTTTTTCACACGTAATTTTTAACGCACATATACACGTGTTTAAATATTTAAACGATTAATCTTTTAAAATAAAATTAACAAAACGAAACTTTGATCAAGTCGAAATTAAAATAAAATAATAAAAGTGATTAATTTGTACACGAATTTGTGTCGAAAGTCTATAAATGTAAATTAATCGAAAGAAAAACATTAAAGCGTCAAAAGCGACAAAAATGATAAGTGGACTCGAAATATTCGAAAACTTTTACTATTGTGTGCATTGGAAGTCTTTTAATTTATTTTTTATAATTTTCAAAAAATATCTAATCAAGATGCGAGATAATCTTCTAATGGAATGTCTCGGAAAAGTTCACGTCGCCGCGATTTGATCGAATTTTCTTTTAAGTATCCGAAAAATTTTCAATAACAGTCGGAAATTAACGCGAGGCGAAAACTTGAAATAAAATTGTAATAATAATAATTAAGGAAAAAGTTTTCAAGTTTGAGTTAAAAGTTTAAAACTCGAAGGTAATGTCGGCTACTGTTGTTATATAAAATAAAAACTAAAATTTTGGGGTTATAAAATAGAGTGGGAATCGGCTGTTGCAAACTTGTTAGAAGTTTTTATTCGCAACTTATTTTGATGGTAAAGCGTTTGCGTATATTACTTTAGTTAAGTAATTTTTGTCGAACTGTAACGAATTTGTACGCACGTATAAATTGTTTATATCTTTGCATGATTTTACATGTTCTTCCGGTTACTAAGCGATAGGGTTAGTTGATTTTCTGGATGAACGATTCGCGAACACACCGGCCCTTGTTACGAGACACATACACTCTGCATTAGAAGTAACCAGATTAATTAAACGACTTGATAATTACGGTAACTGATTGTAGCGTTCCACAGCGACGCCGACGCTATTCTGGCGCCAGGGTTGAGCGCCGGTCGAGTAGTTAGCACGCCTGCCGCATTTGCATGGCGCTACCGTCCGCCCCACCTTCCCGACAATGACAAAGTTATGAGTCTCCCACGCAGTTGAGCGAGATGAACGCCCGCATTTTACTTTTTAAATTTTTAGGGGAGGATATAAGTAGAAAAGAGCTCGTTGTAGAAAAATGTTGAATTTACCATAACATTAGTGCAAAAGAGACAAACAATTGCGATAGGAATATTACATTCTTATGCCGAAAAATTGGAAGACACACGCAATTGAAAATAAGTTATCAAAATTTTTTAACAAGTTTCAGAAAAAATTTTGTTGTCGAAAATTTTGGATTGTGGAAAAGTTGAAAATAGTCGACAAATTTATCGTTTGCCTGGAAGTAGTATGTATGTAAGCGAGTGGATATTAAACGCGCCAGAAAGAAACAGCCTCACATTTCATTAAGAGGGTTGAGATGGAATGAAATTACATACCCCATAAGAGAAACCGAGACGCGGATGGGGAAAGCACGGGACAGAGAGAGACGCCGCATACTGAAGTATGCAATAAGTAAGACAAGGAACGTCGGCGCCGCGGCGGTAATTTGCTCATGGTAGAACGGGCGAGCAATATGCAAGTTAATTAATCGGTAGAGTAATGAGAATAAGGCGCATGCGTCTTTTTGTTGCAGGGGTTTGGGTAGTCATCAACGCCAGCGCAGATTAGAAGTACACTCTCGGTAAAAATTAAAGAAATTTTTTAATATTGCAAAATTCATGTATAGTTCCGTAAAGAAAAGTTACAAACTCCGAACTTAACTTGCCGTTACGTCCGCAGCAATTCGTTGAACTTTTTGTGATTGAAGCGTCTTGACCCTCGACGCTACTATATAGACTTTTGATATATTCAATTTCTTTCCCGATTTCTGGATGACCACTTGGTATTGCGATAGAATCTTAACTAGTTTGTTTTGTAACATACATATACAGACACAACGCACGAAAATTATATTTCCAATTATATTCGATCCAATTATCTCTAAAAAAATAATGAAATTTTAAAACAAACAAATTTTAATCAATCGGACTTCTATTGTTGACGATAAGCATAATAATGTCAATGTTAAAGTGTAGGCACATAGTACATAAGAAGAAATTAATTAGAATTTTTCCAAATGCAATCAAAATATGGTACTAATTTAGTCAATCATCATAACTAAATGGAAGGTTACAGTAACAAGTTTATGTGAACTGTGATTGATAACTTTCACTTGATTTATTATAAGAAAGTGGTATAATACATACGAGTTATCAATAAGTCAGTATAAGAGTTTAAAAAATCTTTCGGAAAAGTGACTGCACTACCTATCTATCTATCTATCTACATCTACGATACATAATATCTATATAATATTTTCATATTGTACAAACAAATTTGCAATTTTATTAATCGAACTTACAATATTAAGTTTTGCTAACCAACAGGAACTATTCCGCATAGCTGTAAACTCTGTTGCTATTAAAATATGTAGAATGAAAAAGAGTTGTAATTCACTTCCAAGTTTTGTTATTAATCAAACATAAACATATAAATTAAACGCACATGGTTAATAAAATTGTTTCACACACAATTGAAAAATATAAACACCTCTTTTCGTGTAACATAAGAAAAGTTTTCGGCTATAAAACTCGCGAACACTATTATTATCCTGAACTTTTTTAGTATCAACAATAACAATATCATATGCAAAACTTGACACAAAACTATATATAAACTTGTTCGGAGATACGATTTCGGAAAAACAGCCAATTTTCCAGACGGCTTGCACAATGTAAATGGAAAACGTAAACTCTGTCAACGCGTTCGTTGTTCTTATCCTTTCGCGACCGCGTGCACAGGTCGTCCTGTTTCCATGGCTAGCCGAGATACTCTGACCAGCAGTCCACTGACCAGCGGAGGGGTGATGTAATTACATCAGAGAAGGGGACTCGACGCTAACAATGTAGTTAACATATCGTCTAATGAGAATACTTAGAACAGATTTTAAAATCAAAGGATAAAAACCAAAAAATTTAAACATCTCGTCGTGGACAAATAAATGTAAACAAACCGAAGGATCTTATTCGACCCGAAATATTCACGAAAGTATGACTCGAGAAGGAAAATAATTTCAAGTATAATAAATATTCTAATTCTTTATTATAGCTGAACTCTTAATAAATATTCAATTTTGTTCAATTTTACTTCAATTTTTCCATTGAATTATTTAATATCAACTGTGCATGTGACGAATTTAATATTAGTGTGCATAAAAGACACGATTTAAACTTTTAGTAAGCCATTTTACTAATTGCATTTGAGTTTTAATAATAAATTAAATTTACATAGTTACAATAGACAATTTGGCACCATTAGAAAATTCTACAGTGCAGCCTCGACAATTCGAATTAAACATTGCAATAATATTCTTGTATTATTCGAAATAATTTAGTAAAAAAATGTAATTATTGTACTTTGCCGACGTAACGCTTACTTTTAATAATTATAATTTCTTAGTTTTTAAATTATTGAAAATAGAAAATATCGGCTATCAAGATTCCACCATATCTTACGTAGTAGGTGATTGTACCTATACATATATCACATCCTAGATATTATTTAATGCTGCATAATGCTGCTGAGCGAATTAAACATTTCTTATTTGGATTAAAAAGTATAACAGAATTAGAAAAGCAAATTATTTTACTTAAATATTGAATTTGAATTTTAAAATTTGAATATCCACAAGTATGTACATATGTATATCCAGCTTAATAATTGATAACATATCTGATGTCAATAATATTACCATTAAAATCATTACAATTACCAACATCATTATCAACATTATAAACACAATACTTTTTAGTTATATTATGTATATTTTTCAATTATCAATGGTATTGTACTGTTGAACTTATTTTAGTTTCCTAATTTACCAAACTATTTTTTTCATTAATATTTTTTCACACTAAACTTAATGTATACAGAGCAATCAGAGCATTTCCACGCATGACCTATGTAAGTAAAATTATAGTTTCTTATGCAGAATATTTAAGATACAAAAGCGGTATGTAAAGCAAAATTAATGCGGATTAGTTTGCGACATGGGATATCATATGTTTCGAATTTCGGATTCTCGTCAGGCAAATCTGGAATAATTTATAACAATAATAATATATATTAATGGTTTATAGTTATTAACATGTGAAAATATTGTAAAAGTTGAAAATTTTTACATGTTAAGAAATTAATAATTAACTTTAATTATCCTAGCTTTTATCTAATAAAACAGTAAGTTTCGCAATTATTAATTTTTCTAACTTGTAAGAAATTTTAACTTTTATAAAACATAATTGTTATAGGTTGATAAATATTATAATTAAGCTAAGTAAACGATAATAAAATCAAAACTAATTTTATCTTGAAAAAGAGAACATCCCTTCTCGAAAGCTCGAATAATTTTGTATTTTATTATCGTTTACTTAGCTTAATTATAAATATATTTATCAATCTATATTTTAAAAGCTAATAATTTAATTATTTCATAATTGTTTTAATAATTTTTGGAAATATTCACCTCAATGATCATATGTTTCATTGAATGCTCATTCAATCGTGAATACGTTTAAGTATCCTTATAGGTATCTTTTGGATTACATCGTATGATGATGCAAAAATGTGAATTTTTTTAATTTCAAATTGAGAATTGAAGAAGGTACTTTGGAACTTGACGCGGCTCTCAATAATTTAACAAAACAAAGTTTTTTTTTTCAAGAAAATTATCAAAGAGAGAAACTTACGCATAACAGTTAAAAATTCGATTCCAGGTAATTCCAAAACTATGATGTTTAGCCTTTGGAACATCTATACGTATATAGGATAATAATGAGGTATAATTGGGATAATAAATCCCTCTCTGTAAATTTTTGCATATAATATGCTTAGAATCAACGTGTATTTTATATTACATCGAAGTGTTCAAATGAGTAATTATAAGAATGCTGGTTTGACTTATATATTCCAATAATTGCAAAGCTTTATATATCAATAATAATAATGAATGTCCAATTACATTTATTTATTTCTTGATAAATTACTTACCAAGCAGTTATGACTGAAGTAGGCACTACTGTATTTTTTATTTTTAAGATATTGAACGTAGAAAGCAACTTATACATCAATGACAGTATTTTCATTGATGCTTACTATTGTTAGAATCACTGACATACTTTCGAGATGTCAGTGATATTCAGGCATATTTTTAATTTTGATTATTGGTATATATTTTTGAAATATTGTGATTTACTTTGGAATCACCTTACCTTATCATATTTTATAGTAATTATACTTTACTGCGAATAGGTATTTTAAAGTATGTTAAAATCAAGCTCAAGAAATAATTATTATAAAATTGTAATCCAGAGCTAATCCAGAGTAAAGTGTCGACAAATATTTAGAATTTATTAAGAACTAACATAGAATTTCAGGAATAGGTTGAAATTATTTTCAGATTATTAGGAATTTCTAAAATGTTTCGGAATTATTTTTTTTTAGAATTAATTGAGAATTGTTAGAACTATTAGAATTGAATCGAAGTTTTTATCACTTCGAAAGTTTCATGACCAAAATTATTGTTACTTATATACACATAAAATTTTAAATGCAGATTTTTACATCATTAAGCATTATATTCATGTGAAGTAATATTTTCATTGCTAATCAAATTGTCTTCTTTTTTCCTTATGTGTCATTTTGCAGATGAATTAAAATATTCCCGAATATTCAATATACAAATTAAAATAAATGCAACGTAACTCAAAGATGTGTATTTTATATATACCTATACTGACATGACGTCACTTGGAGAATTTCTGATTTGTGACATTATCATAGTACATGTTCATGATTTACCATTGAATGGTAAATATTTACCAACCTGCTGAAAAATTAATTCGAATCGTGAATTGTATCTCAATAGTTTAACTGTTCATTTTAGTAATTAATCAAATTGCTAAATTAAGCATTTTTTAATTAATTAATCGTTTAATCATTTGAGAAAAATTTTTAAGTTAATATGATAGTTTCTGATATAGCATGGCAGAATTTTTATTAGAACTTAATTTATACCTATCATAAGTCCGAAAAACAAACTACGTAAACTATCACAATCATTTTCTTCAAGCTTTTTTTTATGGTTAATAATTTCATACTCAAGTGATACAAATACTTATAAAGTTGCTATTTTAACTAATTCACGAAAAGCAACATTTTTTACTTTTGGATCCGAGCGGAATATTTTATTATTATTTTTGAAAAATAATAAAATAATAATAAAAAAATATGTATTAGGAACCTTGGCCCCCCTGTCCGTCTTGATTTGCAATGCCTAGAAGGAGTTGGCCACTATTATAACCATCAATGGTTATTTTCTGTCATTTGTATTTGCATGTTTTATTTGCAGAGAGTTCTTCGGCTTTGTAAAAAACTCGCACATCTGAAATAACTAAACAATCATAATTAGTTCCACTCGAGAGAGTGAACAGCGAATAAAAATTGTGTACATTTACTTTAAAACATTCCAAATAATTCCATAATCCCAAATATTTTCTGGAGATTTTCACCTTTTTGTTCATATTTTTAGTCGCGATTTACCCCTAAAGTGTAGAGGATTCTACTTATTCAACTTCTCTTAGTTTCTTATAACCTTGATCAGCCATCCATCCTGCTAAGAATAAGAGGCCAGTTTGATAGTAAATTTTAAAGAAAGCTTTAATTATTTTAAAACAAGCTCTAAGACCAAACTGATGATTTTTATTGGTCTACTTTGTCTTAAAGCTTTCTACTATATTTATTATGAATAATCTTTATTGTTCTTTATATTTAATAAATTATAAATAATAAGTAATTTAAACATAGCATTTAATTATGTATAGTAGGTACTTCGATTGATTACAAAGTTTAATTATATTATCTTAGTTTGTGATTATTGTTTATTTAGATTCTAAATTTTTTAGATTAGATTCGAAAATATTGATATCTCTGGTAATATTATGTTTTAAGATATTCTAATTTAATATAATATGCAGATAATAAAAATTAAAAAGGTTAAAAATATAGGATATTTTACACCCAAGTTGAAAAAACTATCATTATTATAGCTCTAGCGTCAAGATTGTATTCTGTGGTTGAAGCACCAAGGGATATAAGATGGTGTGGGGGATATACTAATGCCTCCAACAGTGTTTTATACAATTTTTAATACAATTCTTTTGATTATTGTTAATAAATAACTTACAAATAATTAATAAATAAATTAGGAAAAAATCGAAAAAAATATACTGTGGTGATGATTTAAATTGTACGCTGTCTGCAATGCGAAATATCGCCGAGAACAGAGAACCTAAGAAACTGAAAGATTTTTTATGTGAACTCGTACATAGCATTTAAAAACTGGTGTAGTACTCGAAACGTCACTATAATAATTTTTGAAAATATATGCTTTGGGCATATTTCCAACTTTACGGATTACGCAAATAATATATAGCCTCCCTTTTATGGGCACATTATTTTATATAGAAATTAACTTTTTCTGTAATAGAAAAAATTACTAATATATAATAATTCTTGAAATTGGTTGCTTTCTTAAAACGTCAAAATGTGCATTGCCGGGCCAAGATATCATTCGGTTTGTACTCACAATAGTTAAAAGGGGTCATAAGTAGTTTTTTAATCATTTTGAGATAATTGCATATTCTCAATAGGTATTATACTAATATTGATTAATAAAACGAATACAAGTGGATAACTACATATATATGACTTTAAAAGAAAAGAAATGTTGGTTTGAATTTTAGTACATTCATATCCATATTATGTACATATATTGGAAGTGAAAATATGCAGTTATCTTAAAATGATTAAAAACGGCTCTTTAACTATTTGCCACAGAATTAGTTCGACTACATCTATGTAGATCGATAAATGTAGCTTTAAGAGGTATAGAATAGAACGTCATATAGTTGTCATCAATTGTAATATTTACTAATTATTTGTCCAAAGAGTCTTTGGCAATAGTAATTTAATTTAAGAATCAATAAAATTCTATTCTATCATATCAATCGCATATTACTTTTAACAGCAGGCTAAACCTGTAACCTAAAATACAGCTATGTTTAAACGAAAAGTGTCAAAATATGTGATTTTTTAATCA
This sequence comes from Cantharis rufa, assembly GCA_947369205.1. Lineage (NCBI taxonomy): Eukaryota > Metazoa > Arthropoda > Insecta > Coleoptera > Cantharidae > Cantharis > Cantharis rufa. Next base: position 39,292,802 of record OX376303.1, read on the forward strand.
TCAGTGTTATTCAAAAGCATCGTCTTAAGCACTGGTTTCATTCTAAAACACTTAAATTTATTCTACATTATCAGAAATTTGTTTTTCATTTAACCTCAAACTTCTCTTAAACCTTCTTAAAATCTACAATCCTTCAGGTAGTGTTATAATGTCCAGTATATCTAGACATACACATTTTTCTATATAGATCACATTGAGTCTTCATTATTTTTACTTAAATGCTATTAGTGTTTAGGCATCTTACAGCATTAGTTTAGTAAAAAATATGTTGTTATAAAACTATTTTTCACAAATTAGTGAAAATAAAATAAAAAACCATCAACTTGGCTTACCAATCGGGCTGTACCCGATAAAATGTTGGTATCATTGTTTATGAAATATGATTAGAAACAAGGTTGTCTAACTAAACAGTGATTAGTTAAACAAAATACCTTAAATTACTGAAAAAACGTGACATCATAGTTGATGTTTAGTTGGCTGGATGTATGAACTGAAAGGGTTAATGTTCATGAAATTTCGCAGTTGGTCAAATTTGAAACTGGTAATACTGTAATATTATAAAAGAAAACAATAACTTGTTGTTTTTATTATCATTAAGATTTCTTTATACAACATCACGGCCAATCAATCTGATTTTAGTATCAATGCAATTAAATAAAATCTCATGATTATGTACTAAATCATTTTTAGATTAAATGACTAAGTGCAAAGGTTTTTAGTATATTAAAAATAAAAATAGTTGAGTTATTTACTTTTTTACTTTTTTATTTTTAAAGAATTAGTTTTTTACAAAAATTTGCGTATATACCACATTTCTAAATTTTTCTGGTTTTTATATTATGGAAACTTTTATAAAGCACAACATATATGACATGCAGCGACAAGTGCACTTATGATGTTACGAACAACACTCGTTTAGGTATCTCGACTAGATAAGATTTTGTGTTTAATTGAATATCAAATTTATTTAATAAGGTTAAATTATAAGATTAATTTATTGATAATACGTTTCCGTTAGGAATTTTTCAGTTTTTGCAAAAAACTGAAATGTATAAAGTTACTGATGAGAAGTAATAATTACGAAGCACGTGTGCGTCAATTGATGTTTAACAAAAATAGTGATAATTTAATTTTTATTAATAATTTATAATTTATTTCCTTTTTGTAAACATAAGAAAATAAATAAATAGGTATAGGTATGCAGTGGTTGCTGATCATTAGTTAATGATTATATAGGTAAAGAACTAATAATTCCGTTCAAAATCGAATTTAAATTATTCCCTTATTATTTTCTATGCCAAATCGTATATTATTCAAGTAATCGAAATGTTTTATTGTTTTAGGTGTTTGTTTATTGTGGTAGTCGTTTATTAGAATCACAATTATAAAATTGAAATATTTGGCGATATTACAGTAAAATTTGGCCAAGTCTATAAAATATTTATAATTTTAAGATGTAGTACCATAGGTAGTATTACTAAATAATTGTAGACATGTAAGTAGATATGTCTTAAAAAAAGATTACATTTTTAAATTGTTAATTGTATATGGTGTACCTAATTTATGTTTATGATTAAATGGAATAAAAATAATACGAAAAGAAATAAGTGTGCATGCATTTAAACATACACGCAAATCAAGATTAATAACAAGTCAAGGAATAGTAATAACGTATGAATTAGTGCACATAGTAGGGTAAAGAAAAAATTGTCGGATGCTTGAACTTGATGATCAAGTTGAAGTTGCGTTGCGAGTTTGTAGTCGAAGAGGGGGCTATTTGCATACCAGTAGGTGACAACTCGCGGTAGGCGTGGTTTTCTCGTCCAATCCCGATGTATCTTTGTAAGCATTGTGATGTAGAAGAATGAACCTGCATGGTTCCTAACCAGGTTCCTTTAAACTGTCGTGTATATCCACCTACATACCTACACTTGCACACATATTCATAAGACAGGAAACCAAAAGTGCATTATAAAAATTTTCTCTTGCCTGGTAATAGTTACTTTGCTCTTGAGTTTTACTTTCTAGGTCTGGGTCATTCAGATAGTTGTTGTCTACAACTTATTTTACTTACTTTGTGTGTAACATAAAATCTTTGTTATACGCATACATTCAAATTACGTCACTCGTTCTTTTTATTGATTAATATTAATGGTGTTTAATAAATAATAAAACGTCGAATAATTGTGTACAGGTCCTACAATATTAAGTAAATATTATTTTAAAAATTCAAGTAGGTCGTAGTTATTATTACGTTTTTGATTGTATGTTTACCGAATTAAAAATTATAAATAAAAGTTATCCAAGTGTAGTAATGTATCGAGAATTACGTGGGTAGGTTTTATTGTAAACCGTTATACCTACTTGGATTATGGCATATCATATCTAGCTAATAAATTAGTTTTTAATTAGATACCTATTATTGTACTGCTAGCTTGTCTTCGTCAAATTGAGGTAACCTCACCTTAACAATTGTTACTAACTTCTCTTGAGTTTGTAAATATTTTAACTGTGCTTGAAGAGTCAGTCTAAAGACATTGAATCAGAAAATCTAATGCGTACCAAGGATAGTAAGGGTAAGTATTTGTTTACTGGTAATAGTTTTTAAATAAACTATAGTTTTAAGTTATATAAAACTACAATTAAAAATTTGTTTTTTATTTCACACCGACAAGCTTTGATTATACCAACTAATAAAATTTTGATAAAATAATCACTTTATTGTAAAAATTCAATAATGGTAGGTAGTACTGAAAAGTATCTAATAATATATTTGTAACATAATCTTCTGTAGACTTCCTGAAGATGAATTTATTCGAATATATTCGAAACATGTCGTCTAACTAATAAAAGAAAATATAAAACGAAGTATAGTACATTTTTAAATAAATAATATAAATAACTTCGATCGACAAATCATAATTAAGTAGTACTGAAAAGGTTTATCAAAACTTTTGATGTGCAAATATTTATTCAGTTCTTTCTACAGGGTGTTTGCTGAACAAATTTTTACTTAAGGAGAATTTTTTGGTTTCAGAGTAATCGATTTTTATTAAATATTATTATTTGGTATATTCAGCAGGTTGAGCTCTATTGTAATAAATTATCTTGAGAAAATTTAACAGAAAATCTAATTGAAAGTTTTTCAGATGATCAAAGTCATCAGTACATTGTATGACAAGATAAAAGATGTGAAATGTAAACTTCACTATCCAAATTCTGGGTAAAATTTCTTAAATTAATTTAAAAATAATAAATTATAAAGATAACCAGTCAAAAGAAGAAAATAGTTGAACGTTCTATTAGGAAGAGGTGGAGAGATAGCAATGATAGCATATAGAATGTGAGAAAAAAACAATGAGAAGTTGGTTCAAGGCAGAAAGACAATCTTAAAAAAGGAAGAAAATTCTTATAATTTTTTTATAAAAACGTTCAGACTCATAACTTCATTTATTGACAATAGAAGCTAAAACGTGTGCCTTTCAAAATATTTACAAAATTTCTTTTAAATTATAAAGAATGATTTCCGTTAAGCAATTCTAACCAAAAACCAACCAGTTCTTAATATTAAAGTATCTAATAAAAAATTTCAGTTTAAAAGTTTTATAGGTTTTCAGGTAAAGAGCACACAAAATTTGACTACCTAAGTAGGTATACTATGAACCTACATAAGTAATGTATTTTTCAGTGAATGTAGGAAATTCAGTGGTTGTGTGCACTTACTAGTGATTTTACACATTTACTGATCTATTAAGTGAAAGTAAAGAAGGAATCACAAATAACTAATAAATACTTCGATTCTCTAGGAACTGTAGAAAATTACCAGTTACTTTTCATAATTAGAGCTTGTTCACAATGTACGTAAGACATAAGAAATACATACAACGTAAGAATTACAAACAAATTCAAATAAGATTTTAATCAAATATTGAATAATACTGGAGTCAGGCCCGTAGCCAAGGGGGGCACTTGGGGGAACGTGCCCCCCCCCCGAAATGTAAAAAAAACATTTGTTTGTAATAATAAAAATTCCCGAAAGGGGATTCGCCGAAAATGTTACTTTTTACGAAAGGTTTTTATGAGTGCCCCCCCCCCGAAATTAAATCCTGCCTACGGGCCTGACTGGAGTAATTTTGTTATATGCAAAAGAACATTCTATGTCATGTAATTAAAAGTTTTAACATTATCTCAGTATGCTTCATTAAGCTTTTATTTGTATTTATATTTTTTTAAGTCTTATGTATGTCTTATGTCTTACCTATATTGTGAACACTTACCATGATGCACTAATGTTCATAAGGAATTCCTAAAGAAAATTAATACATAATACAACCCACAATAAATTTAAAATAGTTAATTTTATTGAAGAGTAGCGTTTAGAACTGCACAGTTTTTCATCTTTTTTTTATATGAACATCGATGTGTTTGGCATTTTGTTTTGCAAGATTAATTGCAAAACGCTGTTCACTTCCTGTCTACTACCTGGTAGCCAATTCACCTTTTTTTAAATTACATGCAGAAATTGTACCAGCCGATCAAAGTTATCTGAATTCATGGTTTACGTACAGCAAAATTGTAAACTGTATTTAACTATCACTAACAGGATTTAGTGATTCTCTGAAATGGCTAGTAAAAGTAGTTAATAAAGGTTAAACTTATTTTAACAAATCTTTTTGGCGAATGTATAAAATTAGTAGTCATAGTATACAATCACTGTTTCGTACTTTCATTGGAATGCATACATACTGATAGATATTGTTTGGAAATATGATTTCTAGATCCAAAAGTCTAGATCCGCGCCTGGTCATAGCTTAATCAAAAAATGTGAGATACCCATCACCAAATAATATACCTATCTGAGATTTAATATAGAGAATAATGAAAAACAGAAGATAGTGATTAATATAGACATGCAACTAGAAGAGTGAAAAATTAAAGGTCAGAAAAAGACATACTAAACATACTGTTACCTCTTCGGAGACAAATTTTTTAATATAAAAATAATAATAGTAATCACTTATAGAAATACAAATTAATTTTGTACACAAAATCATTTGATTGTTTTTAGATTTTTTGTCAAAAGGTAGGAAGAGTAGGAAAAGAAAAACAAAGTTCATCTATAGTTGGTATTCTAAATATCTTGATATTTCTTTAAATTTTTTAAGATTCCTTTAAACTTTTCTGGATATCCTCATATTTCTCTTTACTTGTACCCCACATTTCCTCAGCTATTCCACTCTCGCACTTTGTTAACCGGACCAATATAGTGGTTTTCTTATTCTCTTTTCATTTTGCGTAAATTCCACATAAAAATCCGATGATTTTCTTTTATAGCTTATCTAGTTTTTACTACATGAGTTTTATTTCATTCATCGCATAAAATAATATGTTTTCCAATAGTAACTATGTGTAGATAATATGTGTAGATACATATTATTGAAAAACGTTCAGTTGGCATATATTTTGTTACCTTTCATCTTTCAATGGGAAAGTAATTTTTTATAGGTAATGGGAAAATTATGGGGAATTTAATCTGTTTCGTTTTTGGATGTAATAGTAATAAGTACATAATAGCAGGCACAGTCGTATGGGTGGACCATGGAGACAACATTTCCCTAGAATCAAATATAAGGCTTTCCAATAAAAGTTATACGTTTTTAGTTTTAAATTGAAATAATACAACAAATTGAGGTAGACCACAATTTATTTTTTTTCAAGTGTCATTGATACTAATTAAGTTCCAAAGCAACATAATTTAAATGACTGACTCTGCTGCTCCTGCAAGACAGATTTGGATGAACCCAATTTTCATTCATTCAGTAAATCAGGTTTTATATCACGAATATCAATATTGAATTTTAATGCATCAATTGTGTCTTCAATAACGTCAATTTTACGTATTTACTGATTCACAGAGTAGAAAATAAGCTTGAGAAGATTGTTTTCTTGAAAATATCACTGTAATTTTTAAGTTGTTCTAAGGCAAAATTGCGACGTCTACGACAGTCAAAAGATTTTAATTCCTGCTTTATAGGAATCCTTATCTTTAAGGAAATAAGCACAAATCTTTGACTGAGCTAATAATTTGGGTTTTCATTAACTCTTGCCTGAATGCCAGCAATGCTCTTGTTACTTCGAACACTTTTTGTTTTAATGGAAGTTGAACATTGCGTAAAGAAAAATTATATTCAAAATTTCCAACATTTTGACGAATTGTGAGAACACATTATGACGACCATAAATTGGTAAAAATGTACGATTAGTTTAAATAAAAAGAATTAAATAGATACTGACGGCTGAAGATACTTATCTGAAGATACCACAATATTATCATTAAGTATTAATTACTATTTGATTATTTTTCAGTCGATTTCGGATGGAAAATTTTATTTTAAAGAAATATTATGGTATTACAATTAATTTATTAATTAAAAAAAAATTAAAATCTTAATTTTTGTTCCTAATCTAATGTGTTCAAAAGCATCTATATCCTCGTTGCAGGATTCAAGATCATTCGGGAATCAATTAATTATCATAAGAAAAAACTTTGGTCCAATTGCGGAACGGTATTATTTTGAAACAGTTCAGGGCAAAGGGCCTTATAATGGATTAGGGGAAACATCAAAATTTCGTTTTATAAACAAATTTAAACTTCTGAACAGTTATTATATCGCTTGGCGGTCAAATCCAATTGTTTTGCTAAATATTCATGTTCAATTCTCATTTAACAAAATATACATTCAAGCTAAGGAATCATTAGAGACAAGATACATAAGAGCAAATACAATAACAGGGACGCAAAAATAACGTTGTGTGATTTCAGACGGAAATGACACTTTGTCATTGAAATAAAAATGAATTTTTGTCATATTATTTAATCTCAAATCTATAAAATATTTAAACGTGTAAATAAATGCTTCTGTCTTTAACTTTATCTTAGCAACTTTATTTATTTATTTAGTAACTTTATCGAGTACTTTATTTTGCTTATATATTTTTTTTTAAATCAATTTGTAAATACTTAATAATCATTAGGTGTCAGATAATTATTGATAGGATTTAGGAATAGGATTAGGATTGGAAGTGGAGGGCAGGCCGAAGCTTGCATGCACTCAGGCCACATATCGGGCCTATTATGCTACCTCTGATGTTGAGGCCACAACGTGTTGATGCACTCCGGAAGGCCGAGCTAAGAAATTCTGTCAAGTCCGAGATTCGAACCCAGAATTTCCGCTCTGTAAATCAACCCAGTGATCACACCAATCCACGACTGATAGTAGCTCCTGAGTATAAAAATGTTTTTAAGAAATTTTAACATGGATAACTAACGATATGAAAATTAAAAATTTGAAAGAAAAAAAAATAGATCGCATTATTTGCCCATTATGAGACTAGGCTTAAAGCTTCTTAAATGGATAACAATATTTTCACAAAAAGTTTTGAGAAAAAGTTCTATTTGGACAATTATTCGGGGAGTTATGAGCATTTAAAAAAAGTAAAGTAATTTTCTAAAAATTTATATCCTTGATGGCATGAAAAAAATATTAAAAACAATCGTGTAAGCCTGTCTTAATTAGTAGGTACTAAAGAAAAAAATATTTAAAAAGAATCCGAGATGCAAAAGCGAAATGGTATCCGATTTGGCGTGGAATGCCCCATATATAAAGTATATTTTAACTTTTAATTTATCAAATAATGATGGTTTTATTCTCTATTGTTGGTAAAAACATTAGTTTCAACAGGAATATTGTACACATTACCCTTGTAATTAATTAATTCATTACCTATTGGATTTCTTCAAATTTTTTTATTTAATTTAGAGCACTAAAAGACTAGAACATAATATAATTATTAATAACAATTTCAATAATCTAAGTTAACATTAGAACATACCTTATACATAAGTTATTATTGATACGTGCATAAATAAAAGTATGAACTAAATAATCTTGACCAACACTATTAATATTATCACACTTGATGATTTATACTTTGGAAATTATTATTATTTAAATATTATTTAAGGATAATAAAGAATTTAAATTGCGATATGTAGCCGTATTTCGAAAAGTAAAAGCTTTACAATAATTTGTGCGACACTGAAATATAAATTAACAATAAAATTGTTCAGTTATAAATTTGTTATAACCCATTCTCAATTATATCAAAATATAACGTACGAATCAGTATTTAAAATTTGTATAACATTCTTACCGATAGAGTATAATATGTTAATTAAAATCCTCACTAAATATTAATTATTGTCTATTTAAAGTTCTGCGTTTATATAAAATTAGTTTCAGACGTTTTTCTAAAATATTGAAAACGTTTTTGAAATTAAAATATTACATTGAATAAATTGATACAGATAAACGAAAGCATTATAAGTAAGAATTACAAATTGTAATTTATTATATTCGAATGTTATTATAATTTTAAACTTCAGAGGAGGCTGAATCAGTGATTTTACCTTTTTCACATCAAATTTTGTGAATTTTTAATAAAATCGTTCATAATGGCATTAAATATTCCAAGACCTATTTAATATTCCGTATTTGAATTATTCTTTGTATTCGTGATTATTTTCCCACACAGTTATACCTGGTTTGCTCATAGAAAGCAAACGCATTAGTTAGTTTTGGACAGTTGGTAGCCTAGAATATCCATCATTTGACCAAAACACCAGTTGCTCAGTGAAGTATTGAGGTTGAAGCGTGCTCGAGCGGTTCGATGAATTGGCTGACTTCTTACGACCTACCCCAACGTCGTCATGATTGAACAATGGAAGACACATAGTCGCATGATTTTACCTGTGGTTCTTTTTACATTGAAAAGACACAATTTTGAATAACTAGAAATGCATTAGTTACGACTGCAATTTGTAATTTCCTGTAAGTTTCAACTTAAATTAATCCATTAGAATGAGTTTTCATTGTCATATTATACACCAGTTAAGTTGCAGATTACATTATTTACAACAATGCAAATTTTCTATGTTTATAATAAATAGTCAGTAAGTAGTAATTATTAATTACATATTCTAACAAGCAAATGAAAATTAAAACGACGTTCTTATCCATAATTAATAGTAATTAATTCGAGAGATATTTAAAATTTTATAAAGAATTTTTTATTTTTAATCTAATATAAATTTCCCATGAGCTTCTAAGCTTAGTGTAATTTGAATAATTATACTCCCTGAGTAATTATCCAACTCGCGAAGCACAACCCAATGACACTGACCGTAAGCACAACTATACGGTGGAGTTTTCAAGCTCAAGGGAAGCTTTCAAGCATTAATGAGTTGGTCGTGCCATACCGAGAGAATAACCATTATGATGCAAATTAACCACTAACCATCGCTAAACCAGGTGTGTTTTGAACGGACAGCTATTCTCTAAAGGCAAGATGTGTTAACGACTTTCGCAGATTTCTGACCAGTCACCAGTGCACGGTGATATACACACATATTTAATCTTGGAACATAGGTAGTACTATGGTGCATGTGAAAATAATCCAAATAGGTTTTCAGCATAGCCGTTATGGGCGTCCGCCGTTATATTTAATAGTAAAGCAGGAAATAAAAGATATCATTAATTCGCATTGCAATAACAATATGTACTTTTCATATAGTACTTACTCAAACTATTTACAAGAAACATAATAGCTGTGCTAATTAGAGATATAAACTAAATACATATTATACACTATCCCTGAATATTTATACAATTACCAGGCATGAATAAATAAAAAATCTCGTTAGGAATTAATTGATTAAAAATAATACACAATAACATCATCAGCTGTTCAATGTTTATTTAGCATCGGTGGAGCCCGTAACCGTGATTTATTTAGACCATCAGATTAAAGCCTGAAAAGGTTATATCAAAGTAGACTGAAACAAATCGAACTAAATTTAAAAACTAGAAAAATAGAAGGATTAGTATTGCGGAGTAATTTCACCAAAATATACGAAAGCTAACAGAAGCTAATGCAATACAATAAGAATTTAAAATAGTATATTGTCATGTTTGGATTAAAAGTGAAACTTTGTTTGATCCACAATTTATTGTATTTGCGAGGCTAGGGGGGCAAGCAGAACCGAGTAGACGTTTTAAGATTTTTTGAAAAAATATTTGAAGGGAAAAGGTTTAAAATTACGTTAATTTTTAACAAGGCAAAATGATGGTTAACAGCTGTCAACGTTAAAATTTAATAAAATTATCAATATTGAGCTATGGTTAAACAATCAAACACTATTTTTCAAGCTATTCTCGAAAGCTTGAAAAAGTGTTTTATTGTAGCTTAATTAACTTAGCTTAACTTAGCTCAATATTGATAATTTTATTTATTTATATTTCAAGAGCTAATAATTCTATTTATTTGTTAAAATTTAATCAATAATTTGTCATCTAATTTTTTCTAAAGCTTTTAAGTCGTTTTAATATTTGCAAAAGACGTGGAAAATGTTAAATCTGCTTTCATTATCAAAATAAATTTTAAAAAGTAACATCAAGAAGTTTCAATCATTTACGGATTTTGATGAAAATAATTTAAATTTTCATAGAAGATAATAATATGTTGCCTCTCGTCCAAAAAGTTTATTTTTAACTTTTAATAATAGTATATAAATAAAAAAATAAAAAATATATTATAAAATAAAATAATAAAAAATATATTATAAAATAATATAAAAAAAATTTAATAAATATTATAATTATAATAAAATTAACTTAAAAATTAATTTTACCGTGTTTTCTTTGTTTAATTGATTATTAATTGCGAAATCAGCAGAACAAAATCTTAAAGTCAGTTAATTTTCAAGCTTGATATTTTTATAAGTTAGATACACGGTACAGTAAGCTGCTCGGGTATGACATTAATTTATTCATTAAAGCTGAAAATATTATTTTTTTCATTTGAATATAACCATGTTAATTCAGTATATAACATATGACAGAAGTGCTTTTATTTTTCTTAAAGGATTCTCTATAGCAGCAAGGAAGCACGATAGCATTAAATGAGGGCGCGAGCCTAAATGTTACGAGTAGGTATTAGAAATAGTATATTACTGGCCAAGCATCGAAAATAATCCGTTACTGGGCGCGCAGCTATATTAAAAAGTGAGCGTAGCGAGCTTTTTAAAGCTGTAAGCCCAGTAACGGATCATATTTCGAGGCGAGGTGAGTATACTATTTTATCGGAAAACATAAAATTATCAATTATATCAAATATTAAAATATATTGTTTAAATTACAAATTGTGACAGATAAGACAAATTTAAACAATGTCATTAGAGCAACCCTCTATGGCGAAGTGCAATAAGCGATTGATTCATAATTAAATCGTTTGGCGATCGCCTGTTCGAATCCCACGTCGGACAAATTTTTATAACAGAATTTTTTTATAATATAAATAAATTGACTTGCAGAAGTAACAGAATCGACCATTAATAAAAACACATTAATGGTCGATTTTACATTATTAGTCGATTTGTGAGCTGACTAGGAATGCTTCGTTTTGGCTGCCGGGTGGACACTCGGAAAGCATCGCTTTTGTTATGTTTTCCGATAAAAACACATTAATGGTCGATTTTACATTATTAGTCGATTTGTGAGCTGACTAGGAATGCTTTGTTTTGGCTGCCGGGTGGACACTCGGAAAGCATCGCTTTCGTTATGTTTTCCGATAAAATTATTTAATTTACTGAAATAAAACAAAAATTAAAAATATTCTGATATAAAATAAAATTATGTAAAAATACAAAAAAAAAAATTGTATGAGAGGGAGACGCGATGAAAGTTATGATTGAAAATTAGATCGCAAATACTGAAAGGTTGTGCAACGTGAGAAAACAGCCTAACTCTTTATAATGTAAAGATATCTAACGTTTGAAGTTATTACAAAATTTTCTAATTAGAGTGATAACATCGAGAGCTTAAACTTTTCAAAATTTGGTGTAAATAAGAAATCTAAAGCGAATTCCTTAAAAAAATTCTTGAGAACTTCTACTTCCAAAAAGATTGGAAATTCTTAGAGTGACCAGAATTTCCAATTAATTAACCCCTGGCACTTTATTCAATTTATTTTAAATAACAAGAAGATATTGTTGAAATAAAACTTTTCAGTATTTTGCAGCAGCTTTGTTAAAAATAAATTACTTATTAACCCGATCAATAAATATTAATTTAATTAAGGAATAATTAATTAACAAAAGATTAAAAAGCAAACACAAATTTATATTTAAATAAACATGAACTATCAGCAATGGTATTTTGCAATTTTCAGATATTTATTTCTTTTTCAACTTTATTTATAGTATACTAGCAGGTCAGGCGGCCTACCGGCCGCCATGACCTCTTAATATTTGAACGACCTGGAAACTCCCTTTTGCACAGGATCATTTATTATAATTAATATCTTATTTTATTACTGGGATTAACTTTAATCGCATTTGATTTGAATTTGAAATAATTTGTTTTAACCAATCAGAACGTCGAAATGAAGTTTCTCCGATTTTGCAAGAAAAAATTGACGTAGAGAGCTGGGAATAGTGGCGTTAACCTTAAAACTCTTAGCTGAATATCCAGTTAAAATTTCAATTCAATCGTGCTTTCCGTTGGGGAGATTTTGAGGGGACGGACATGTATACATACAAACTTTGAGTTTTATAATATTACAAGAAGATGAAGACAAGAAGACAAGATTATTTAACGAGAAGTTTAAACGGCATATTAAACGCAAGGTGGATCGTATATCACGAGGCGCAGCCGAGTAAAATCAATTATTATATTTCACATTTTATTTAGCTTTTCTATCTCTGCCTTTTTGTTCGAAATTGTGTAGAAAACATTTTTTTCCCGGAAAACTGCTGAAGAACATTTTTATTTTGAAAAACTGCAAAAATAGTATATTATGGAATGAGAAAACAGTAGACCCCTAAGTAATATATTTATTATGATAAGTGCCAAATTATTCTTTCAAGCAAGTAATAGCCAGTTTACTGGCGCTAGTTATATAATCGACACCCCCAACGAAGAAGGACGTAACTCATTTTTGCCTATTTTCTAGGAGAGTGATTTGAAAGTTTGAAAAATTCTAGAAGTATTATTTTAAGCGCGAAAAAAATATTTTAAACGGGAACACCTTTTAAATGGTTGTCTGCTTTATTTTCTATATTTTTATCTATTTATTCAGCCTAGAACTATAATTTCTATGAGTTACGACCTGAGGTAAAATCTAATAATCCCGTAGAAGAAGGTCGTATCTCAGAGATACAACCTTCTTCCTGTTAAAATTATTAATATTTGTATATTAATAGATGGTAAAATGGTGTAACAATAGTATATTGTTTGGCAAGGGGTGAAACAAAGCGATTTCAGACGAGGATGCGGGTGAAATTTGCCTGCCCGAGTGAAGCGAGGGCTGGCATCACCTTCGTCTGAAATCGCGTTTCACCCCACGCCACACATACTATTTTTCATATTACCTGCATTATAACAGAAAATTTTTTTGCATTGAAACTTGTAAAATAAATATTTTAAATTCAAAAATTTGGAATTAATAAAATATACAGAATAATATATCAATTACAACAAAATAAAACAAAATATAACTTAGACGTAACTCAAGTTACCACTATATTACGAGCAATATTATCAAAATCCTAAACTGGAAAAAGCAGTAACTCGAATACCGTCCATATTACAGCTGAATAAGAAAAAAAAGTTGAGATACAACCATTTTCCACTAGGTATCTCTGAGATTATTGGTCGTAAAAACATATTTTTTTTACCAAAAAAAAGGCCTTTTTTCCCTGATTATAGAAATGCTCGTAACTAAAATTGGCCGTAACTCGAGTTACGTCCTTCTTCGTTGGGGGTGTCTATATTATTTTATATGCTCTCGAAAAATTGATAAAGTTAAACGAATTTAAATAATTTCTGAATTGAAACATTTTGTTTCAGTTGTACGAATCGTGAATACGATCGAAACGTATGATTTGTCAATTTCTTTTTTTATTTTATAACTTTTTCGTGTTAATTTTTCAATTAAACCTTATTTGAAAATAGCCCCGATTGTCGAAGTATGTTAATATCAGATCTGTATCTGCTTACAATATTACAATAACCTAATCTTTAGCTAAGTATGTTTACAATTATTTCTATTTATATTCAACATGTTTTGATCAAATGCTTGAATTTAAAAAAACTTTATAATTTTTTTTATATATTATTATTATAAATAATATTAGTAACATCGAGGTACATATTATTGTATTATATAACTAATTTCACAGTATTTAAAATTTACAGTTTTATTGAGATAATAGACAAGTTGAAGTAAGAATGCACAGCAATAAATATTTCAAGGTTAATAGATACGAAATCATTTTCAAATGTATTGCTAAACAATTAAAATTTATTTAAGCTACGAAGCTTTAGTTTACATCACGTAAAATTTTGCTATGGGCCTTTCCCATAATTTTTGAAAAATAAGAACGTGACGTCGAAAACTTATTTTTAGTTAAAAAATCTTTCTCGTAATTTCGAGTAATTTCATCATAGCAAACAATGTGTTTATAATATAAATGACTTCAGTAGCGTACTCAAGTTATAGCTTTAGGGATAATTATGTGTGATATGTGCGAAATATTTGATTTATTTTAACTTAAAAGCGTAGCTTTTTACGTTACAATTTTATTTTCAAACTAAAATCTAATAATTATTGTTACTGTGGTAAAAAAATATTATGTTTTAAAAAATAACTCTAGTAATTGAACATAAGCCAAAAATAAAGCCAAGTGTTAAACATTTAATAAACTAAACTAGAATGTGATTAATATATAATTTTTTACAAGCCGAACAACAATTATTTACAATCTTTTCAAGTTTTTATTATGCTCAATTTTTTAAGTGTTAAAATAATACAGAATAAAACTGTGGATTATTTACTGCCTCATTTTTAAGTTGACTAAAATTAGTAAATGTAGCCTTAAATTAGCAGCAAATAGAAAAATTTTGACGCACCTAATGAATTTTTACAGTAATTATTTTTACTAAATGACACTAATGAAAAAATCAAACACACAACTTTCTAATCACGTTAAGAATTAATATCAATTACGAATAGCATAACTTGACACTATTGTGTAAATATCACAATATTAGTAATTATCTCCATCAAAAAATATAATTTGTGACAGAATTTTTATTTATTGTGATAATAATAATAAAATAACTAAAGGTTTTAAGTATTAATGTAAATGTATAACTAATTGTCGAGGTTTTGTTTGCTTTATTATAGTATCTTTGAAAGAAACATAATTTCATTTGATATTTATTTTTAGACAAATTGTAACTAAATCATTCACGCTACAAAATTAGTAATAAGTAGTGCGTTATGAACTAATTATAAAATTTCCGAATTACATGCAAAGTAGATCAAAAATTTATTATACATCGGTACCTACCTACTTAATAATAATAATTTTATAAAAATTTATATTAGAAATTGCGTACACTTACTAATAGTACAACCAAACAGTAAATATTTAATTTATATCTATCCTACAGTAAGGTTCAACCTTCAGTTGATCTATCTGCTGATAATTTTTCGAACTCTACAACATTTATTTCCAAAATTCCCATAAGGTTTGCTTATCTGATATCATTAACGATTCAACTAAATTTTGTAATACTTTGTAATAAATCAGATACATTTTGGTAATTATGTAATGTTTTAGAACCATATTATTGATTTTATTTATCAATTTTTGCTGAAATTTTAAAAGTACTGCAATTGAATTTATTATGTTTGCATTTCAAATAAACCACAAAGTGGCTCTAAGTGGGTAGTACCTACCCTTTTCAGGTTATAAAATATAGAATTATCGAATTAATAAATTAGAGTTTCAAAACCCAAGATTTTAAATCTCTTTAATCCTTCTTATTTAAGAGAGGATACAATTAGCACTAAAATTAGTGTTTTCTTGAAAAAACAAAATTTAAATTTTATTGTGTTTTACTATAATAAATCACTTTTATTTGTCTGCCAAGCTTTTATTTAGTTTAATTAGCTTCTGCATCTCATTTGCAGTATTGCCACAGCAAATGAATATTATGTCTTGTTATTGAGAGCTTTAAGCTAAACCATTTTGCATACATAAATAGTAGGTATAACTACATCATATTGATATAATAATAAATATTATGATATTGTTTAATAATTATTTTTTAAATTGGCATGGACGCCCAAAATTATTTGATATTAGATATAAGTGGGCGATAAAATTTTAAATTGGTAGTTATTATTTTTATAAATTTAATGTCTAATATAAATATATTTAGATACATCAAACATGTTAAACTTAATTGCTTTCTCCACCTCCAACTTAAATGTTTATCATTAGAATAGTTGCACCATTGCCAAATATCTTATTCACAGTATAAAAATACATTATATTTGAATATTGTGTTGGAAGACATTATTTGGCCATTAATTACTTTATACAATGTCACCTTTGTTATTAATTTTATCAGAAAAATAGCACTTTTTAAAGAAACTATAACATTTTGAAAAGAACGCTTTTATTTTTATAACCGCATGGTATATGGGAGGAATAAAATATTTATTAACTTTTTATTTTAGGTCTTGATACCTACACTGTGAGCTAATTTATTTAATTTAGAAAGTTGTGTTCGCTCTAATCAATGTAGGTATTGTTCAATTTATGTTGCCCGCTATGTGTTATGTCATTATTTTAATTAAACAATTTCTTTTATTAAAAAAATATTTGAGAAAGTGTTTAGGTTAAATAATTAATAATGACACGACAGTTAGAACTTCAATTTAGTTAAACATAATAATAGTTTCAAGCTTTTCTTCGCCATGAAGGCTAAAAATTTAATCAAATTAAACTGATGTAAACATTAATAATAGTTCACTAATTAAAATGAATCGAATAAGGTAAAATTAAACGTGGATCTTATTTTAGACCAGTGTTTAACAAAAGCTTGTCCAGACGTTAAGCAAAGACCGACAACCCACGAAGGGGTAATTAGTGTTGCGTGACCGCCGAGTGATTAAAACATAAATTACTGCTAGTAGGAAATTATTTTTGACGTGCTTACTTGCCTCGGGGGTTGATCACACGCCCGGTAGTAGTCTTGGATGGTTCTATCGGATCATGAAATGACTAAAACGGTTGGTCTTTTCACGCTTTTAGTTTTGAAAATTCTCCCATTGTAGATACTTTATTAACCTGTTTTGATAAGATGATTTGTCGAGATAAAACAATAAATTAAAATAATAAATGGATATTCTTTACTACACGGCATATTAACTAATGCAAAAATTAGTTTAAATAGTTTGGTGCAGTGGTAAGGAGATAAATTGCAAATCTCAAGATGGCCAGTTTGGATTTTCTTCTATTGGTTCTAAATTAATTTCCTAATTAATTAAAAGATTTTTGAATAGCGACAGTCAATTTTGTTGTTGTATGTACTTAGTATTAAGGTTTTAGATTATTATCATAACTTTTTGAATGTTTTTTGTGCGATTTAGGCAAATTTTAATTGCACCTTTAAATGAGTTTCACCTTTTTCGAGTCACCTCTTTGGCGAGTTGGAACTGCATTAAGGGATGCTTTTAGTGAGTAAGCGTTTGTTAAAGTAACTCGTAGCGCTCCAAGCGTAGCGAGGGATTGCGGAGCGTCAGTTTTGATAAAAGCAACCACGACAAATCACGGATCCACCCTTAAAAACTACTTCTGCATTTGTAAAATAAAAAATGTATCTATTAAATACTAGTTCAATGGCCAATACCAAAAGTATATGAGAGCACACGTACCAGTAACAGAATACCCGTGCAGAAAACATGATTTAATCCTTATCTAAAGTGCATGTAAAAATCAACTATGTGACAGTTCCTGAAAATTCCTAAAGGAGTGAAGGCTCTATTAAAAAGTGCATTTTATTAGAAGGGTTTTGATATTTTGAAAATGTTGGTATTTTAAGTTTTGAAAAATTGACATTCTAGAAGTAAGCCTTTGCATTTGAATCACAAGTACATATAATATGAGAACTATTTTTAAATAGTAATTACAGAACTCTCTCGTATACATAACATCCAGAGTTAAACTTTCTATAAAATTACATGTAGTGCGAAATCATGTTATATACTATAGATGTACAAAATTTTCAATTAATTTTTCTGCAAAGCTTACCGATTCATTAAAAATAAAAATATTGTAAAAATATTGTATTGTGTAGGTATAGCGCATATTACATACATATCTATTTATCATATGCACAAATTGCCGCAATATATAAATTGTGTTAAAACGAAACCGTCCTGTGTTACAACTACCGGGTTATACGAAGGCTACCTAGTTAAAGTATTAACTCTAAGCAAGGTGCGGATGAACCATACTGACTCAATTTTCTTATGCAAATGATGAACAATGCAATATAGCGGTAAAATTTGACAAGCTACCATTGCTTTTATTATGAATGACCGCATTTCTTAAAATTTGTTAAAATACTTCTGAATAACCTAACGTATTCTCATATTTGAAATTGAGAAACAATGCAATTTAGTTAGATACTCAAACTTTTAAAAATTAAAATTGACTCTCTTTTTAAATTAAAGATGCAACATTTTCTTTAAAGCTTTTTCTTCCTATTTACAATTGTATAATTTTATGATTGAATCGGATTAAATCTAGCTTGTTCATTAACTATCACAGATTGGAAGGATTAGAAATGTAGTATACTTAACATTTATTATAGTGGCAACTTGCCAACCGAAGTTAGTAAAACCATGTCTTACCTTATTATTTTTGATAGTTTCACGAAATTTTCTATAATTTTTCAGTTTATCAAGTTATTTTAATCAACTTTTGAGTTCAAGCTATGAAGAATTATATAGCGTTCCTAAATTTTTGCTGTCGGTGCTGAACATATTGGTTTCAGTGTAAAAACAAAAAGTATTTCTCTGATGCTGTTAATTCTTCATTTAATAGTAGGTACATAGTCTTTCATCGATTCCAATCTACATGGATCAGATAGGTATACTTGGCTACCTGAACAAAGTCTTTTCTATGTTAGTAACGAGATTTTTTGCAAAAAAGTTTAATGGACTAGAACAGTGGAATACTTAACTAGAGATTTTTACTTGCGGCTTTAAACAAAAATAACTAGATGTATGCATTGAGAATTAATAAGTGTAGGTATGATTTTACAATATACTATAATAGTAACAATATCCAAAACAGTGTTTAGAAATATATTAAAATATTTCAAAATAAATTATAAAGCCCATTTAGTAATACCAGACCATGGATTACAATATAAAAAGTAGTGGGGTGTTGTACAATAAATTTGTTTATGTGAAATAAGCTCAATTTCCATCCTAAAAAGACGATCTGAAAGCGTTTGAAACCACTGCTGAAACAAAGCTTACATATTGATATGATATTTAATCCTCAATTTGGTGTAAGAGGTAATATTGTTATTCACAATAATTTATTTTCAAGTTTATAAATTTTATTCCTTATTTCAATTATCACGTTATTTATTTTATAATTAAAAAAATTATTTCTATAAAAATTATTGTAAAAGTAAACCATAACATTTTAAAATTTTAGATTATAAAATTAAATTAAAATGCGTAAAACTAAAACAATTGCTACTTAAGGTCATAATTTTATTCGCTAATTTAAATGAAATTCACAAAATTCTAATTATTTAAATTTAAAGAATTTATCAATTTTACATATCATTAATTTATTATTTTTGTTTAATTATTTTGGAATTAAAATTATAAAACAATTTATTTTTTATCTACCAGCTTTCCACCATAAAATAAAATATCTATATTTTCGTCATTACAAAAACGTCTGACTCTATCATTAGATTTTATTCATTTTCCACACTTCAATAAACCGAAAAGAACTTTTCTTGTTTTAGTTTTAAAAAGGAAGTTTTACATTTCCCCTTTTTTATTTCTTATTACTTATTTTTCATTTAAGTTGTATAAATATTATAATAAAGCTAAGTAAACCAATAAAAATGCAAAATTGTTTCTTCGAACTTTCGAGAAGGAATGTTCTCATTATCAAGAATATAATTATTTTGAAAATGAAATATTATCATAATCTTGTTAAGTTAAAAATATTGAAAATCTTACTGTTAAAAAGCAACTAAGTTGATAGTCTGCGACATCTAATATATATTATATGTTTCGAATTTATGAATCTCGTCAGGCAGACCTAGAAAATCTAAAATCAAAATCAACCCGGACAGTATGAACTCAATACAAAATAAGTCAAATTTATTTGACAATTATAATTAAAAATTCCCACTACTTGATACCAAAATTAGTTGAAAAAATGTAAAAAATATATTTTGGAAAAATCTAAACAAAGCCAAAAAAACAATTTCATGGCGTAAAAGATCCAATTCCAAAATCTCGGGGATGCGAGCTTAGTTGAAATGTAAAGGCTAAGCCACACAATAATTGTTTTAATGAAACCCTACTATTTAATGCCATAAATAGGTAATTAAAAAAATGGAAAAAAATATATTTTTGAAAAAATCTAATCCGAGCCAATAAAGCAAAATAATGGCGTATAAATTGTAATTATACAAAAATGTATAATAACCTAATTCCAAAATTAAAAATTAACAAGATTATGATAATATTTCATTTTGATTATATTTCATTTGTTAATAACTATACATTATATAATTATTTTGTTAAAAATAAAAAAAATAAAAATAAAAAAAAAATTATTATCTTGATAATGAGAACTATAGGTACTTAGCTTGAGAATATGAGAATATGAGAATACTTAGCTTTATTATAATATTTATTTAACTGTATTTTAGAAGCTAATAATTTAATTATTTAATATTTTCAATTTATTTTTAAATTTTGGTTTTACGACCACTAAAACAGCTTGCCTATTTCCATCATTCTTTTTTTTATAGATTAAATAGCAACAATTACAAAAGCAATTTTATCCTTATGGTTTTTTATGCATTTTCTTATTCTAGATATTCTTGTTAGAAATCATATCCAAAGTAGAAGTGATAGATAAAAGCATGGATTACGCAGTCTAGAGCAGAACAGCAGTTTCGGTACTATCTTAATGGGATTTTCCATTCTGAATGGTGCACTGATTTGCCGATACCTAATAACCAAGTTACAGTTCAGTCATCATTATTACAGTGTGCGTGCATACATTTGAACTGAACTGAACTTTTACAAAGTTTATCCACATCGGCAATAACTATTAATTACTATTATACTTCTATATAATATTGTCATGTTTAGAGCTCGGATTATATGCACCAAAATATTTGAAAATATGCGCGTATATATGCACCGAATTTCTCTAAAATATGCACTAAAATTGACGGAAAAAGGTAAAATATGCATTGATTATTTTAGATTCATAAAAGATAATAATTTGAATAATAAATTTTATTTACAAATTAATACTTTAAAAATATATACATACAAAGCTACCTATTCATTTTTAATTTTAATAATATGGTAAATATTTACAACTAAATGTTTTTACAAATTGTCAATAAAAAATGATGGTCTTTGTTAAAGTTATTGAATATAAATGGGTATAACACCTCATCATGGTTTAGATACAGTTCTGGATAGCTTTTAATTCAAATGGACATCAAAGTCCTTGTTGGTGGCATAATTACTTCCCTGGTGGAAATATTTATCTGAAAACTCTGAATTAGACTTTTGCAGAGTTTCTCAGAGTTAGTAAGACTTCTGCAGACTTTGTTTTTCTTTTGCAGAGAAATATTTCCACCAGGGTTCACTTAACAACAAAACTTAAGAAAAATTTACCAAAGTTGTAATTAGCAAAGGCTAGCTACGTAACTACTGCCGATAAAGAATGAAATGAAATTTACAAAGAGTATATGTTTCAAAAAAGAATTACAATAATGCACGGCTATGTTCCAAGAAATGTATCATTCAAATTCAAAAATAAATAAGGTAACATGAGATTAATTCAATATAAAAACAATAATTGCTTAAATTGGCAAATTTAATAATAATTTTTATTTTCTTTATTAAAATTTTTCAAAAACCACCAAAAGTGGTCCAAATATGCACAAATATGCAATATCTGCTTAAATATGCACCAAACGTTAAAAATATGCAAAATATGCATTTTGAAAACCGGATTTTTGGATTCGCTTTTGCCTAATTCGCTTAGATTTCAAAACGAATTTGTTGGCATATCAATATTAAAAAACATGCAAATGCATAAAATCCGAGCTCTAGTCATGTTGATATGCAAGTTTTTCAAATTGAACTTTTACGAAGTTTATCACGTCATCAATATTTATTATCAATAATTACTACAGTTCTACATAACAAACTGGTAATATTGTGCTAACATATCGGTTTCATGTCTATATGATTCAGTGTTAAATTTAAATAATAATTGGGTTTTATTATGGGGATATTTCAGATACCCAATTTGGAGATCTCAACACCTACATTATTACAATTAATTTTTCCATGTATAATTTTTAACTTAGGTATAATATATGTATTTTTATGATTCTAGGAACTACACCAAATGTAAAAAAATTTACAAGTAAAGAATCGAAAAATAAAAGTAACTTGCTTATTTTTATTTTAAATTTATTATAGATTATTGTTGGTTTTTTAATTCTTAATACTGAGCGTTTAATTTTTGTGGAGTACCGTTTTCACACTAAATATGTATACTGCTGGTCTGAGGAAATTTTACAAATGTCCTAAATATATGACTTCTGTTTTGTTAATTACATATTATGTAAGCACCAGCCAGAGATTTATAAGTAGCTAGACTCAGTTTAATTGATTACTTACAAGAATTCACCCGGAGATTCTAAATTATACTTTACCGGTGACTGTTAGTTGTTAGTTTAGAGGGGGAATGCCATTTTTTGTCAATATTAATTCTTATTTTTTATTTTTCAGGTGTCTAATGCAGTTGCTGTAATTATACCCAATACAGTTTCCCCATACCCATGTATGTTGGCACATACAAATTTTTTTTAAGTTGGATTTAAAGAACCCAAACAAATAAAGATGCATTATGTTGATTTAAATTGTTGCCTGCTGTTGGAGATCTACCATTGATTTAAGTTCCTTGTAAAGCTTAAACTTACCTATGTTATGCTGCGAAATTTAGGAATAGTATGATTAACGTCCTCAAAAAGTTAAAACCTTGTTTCGGAATTTTTTCTAATTAAAGCAATTTCTTTTAACTAGAAAACGTAAATTTTAAAATAAATTTTCATAATATAAATGCTTCAGTTCCTTTAATAATCTGGAGCACAACATTATATTCATCTTAAATTTGGAAACGGTAGCGTATATATGTCCGTTGAAAGTTTGAAAAGAAATTGCTCAAGCCATTGCACAGAATCCCAACCTGTTTTTTATTGAAAATTTATGAACAGCATTAAAAAATACAGTAGCCATTTGAAAAACAACTTAAACCAAGAATTTGAAAACAAATTTTGAAGAACGGGAAATTATTTCCAGAAGAAAATGTTTCAATTTAATTGCAATTGATCATAAAGCTTTTTAAACAAGGTGTAATCTTGCAATTTTCAAATTTAATTTTTATTATAATTTTAATGAATTTAATTTGACATCATCTGTGCTTCGCAAAAAGTTGATTTTGTGAACGGAATCTTCCTTGGATTTATGAAAATTCGACAAGGGTTTATGTCTAAATTTACTGACTGTATTAAGCATAATTATTATGCTTCGATTAAATCTGAAGTAATTTTTTTGCCATACATTTCTTCAGACATACAGTAAACCATTTTTACAATTTATCAGCAAAACTTGCACCAAAGAAATATCAGATTTAATGTTTAATTCTCATAAACAAAAAACCTACAACAACTGTAATGCATAAAAATAATTAACTTATTTAAGATGTACAGTTATAATAAATGAAGTTAGTTATTATGTATTGGGATTTGATAGGTTTGTTTAAGATACACGAAGTTATGAATGAAATTAATTTAAGTTTGAATACAAAACTAGAAGTCATAATTAATCTACTTGATTAATTATAATTACGAAGAATCCTAACGACAAAACCTTGGGGCGACTATAACGGAGTATTTCTCCACAAATGAGACAAACAGCATACATTGTTTGCATTTGCAAATTTTTAAATTTCACTATAAAAGTAAGCAAATAACAAACCACATTTAATTTTTATTATTTCGTTAATTATTTTCATAAAGTTCTTTTATAATTTATACATAACACTATTTAATGGTAGCGAATTCTTAAAACGGGTAGGTCAGGGGTCATTGTTTATATTATGTAGGCCTAGGGCAAATACCAGCGCACGTGTATGAATGTGAATCTAGTTGGAAAAGCACTTCCACTTTCTTAGCGTGACTTAGCAATCGACTATTTCAATAATTAGAGATGCAAATTTGGTCACCAAATTAAAGTTATTAATTTTAATAAAATGTATTCAAAGTTAACTTTAATTTCAGGCTGGTTTGTTAAGCCGATTAAAATCTTAAGCTAATTACACGTAGAATAAATTATTACTCACATTATAAAATTAACGAAGGCATATGCTTCATTTTTATAATTATCATTAATTTGCATGCACATAGAATTTATAAATAAATAACAATATCTAACAATGTCGTACTTCCAAAATCACACCTATAAAAGATTAATTTACATGTGTAATGACCAAAAAATACCATGCATTAGTTGATAAGTATCTACATGAAATTTCGGTGAACGCGTAAATGGAGTTGACCAGTCCACTTTTGAGTATTTTGTTTTGCTTTAACAAACATAAAAATGAACATATCGTGAGTATAAGTGGATTTATATTTATGTCAAACGTCAAGACACTGCTAAAGCTTTAATAACCGACATATGTTCAAAAATCTATCGAATAAAAAATCCACGCATTAACGTTCTTATATGGGATATTGTTAAAAAATAATCATTGTTTTTATAATATTCCTTTTGCAACTAATTAATAAAAAACATCCGATGTTGCGGTTATAAGACCCTAATAAAATATTTTGTATAATTTAGGTATAATATAACTGAAAAATTTTAATTTTATAATAGCGGCCCTACTTATTATAAATAAATTACAATTTTGGTTAGTTTTTTAAACATGCAAATGGAAAAGATATGTGGACCACATAATATTTTGTTACGATGTGTCTATAATTTAAACTTTAAAAAACCAAAACTATGGGGAGGTAATTATAAATCAGACGCCGGTTTTCTCTTTTTGTATAAACGCAAAAATAAAATACAATTAGCGCTTAACGTATAAAGCAACTTACAGCGTTTTCCTTACATGTGGGTATAGTAATTAGCATAATATAAAAGTAAAAGAAAATCATATTATATGTAATTATAACATTGTAAGATATTAGAAAAACCTTTAATACCTAACGTAAAATACGAAAGTATGTATTATTTGTGCCTATGCTAATTTACTATGTCCATTTATAAATTTTACGTGGTAATTTTAATTGCAATGCTGATGGTCGAAATTTGGAAAAGTCACACAAGTACGTTACACTGCATACTGACAGTGCTGCTTATTCTTAAAATGTATACAGTTATTCGGCGCAATTGTGTCGTTCGTGTTTTGTAAAAATATTATATAGCCAGACTAGGTACCACAAATTAATAACTAACTCTTGTTGAGGCTACCAACTAAGACAATGCTTGTACCTGGCTCCGGACATCGATCGAGACTTTGGACAAAGAAACATCCCGGAAACTGTCGCAGCCAGGGTCACGTGTGAAATTAATAAATATACACGCTAACACACTAATTACCAAAAATTTAATTTACTTTTCGCATGACCAACTGTGGTACCTACACGATTGCACAAAACTTTTAATTTTATATATCTGATATTAATTATTAGTTACGGTTAATTATATAAGAATAACGTATTAATAAATCACAAAACAAAAACAATTTTTTAAATCGATATAAGTATAATTAAAAAACAATAAAAAATTAATTATTTGGAAATTGCCACATAAACCAATTTGCGTTCAATGTTCAATTTAATCTGGAAAGTTTAATTAAAATAAATTATGCATGATTTTACGTACATATATATATGTATATAACCCACACCTACCTACATAACACAAAATAACTGTTTAATTTTAGTCTAAGAAAAATTATTATTGTTCATTATAAATGGCGTAAAGTGCAAGAAATAATTGAAAGATGAAGTGTATACTATATATATGAAAGCTGAAAATAAGAAAACGAATTTTTAAGTTTGAAAACTTGAACTTTTAACATTGTTACTCGAATTCATCGTTTAAGAAATTTAAGTGAAGCAAAGAAATCGTCGATCGAATATAATTTTAATAATAATATATGGAAGGAGGTCGCATTTACGGGAGATATTGAACGATCGATCAATTTCAAACTCACAAAACTAATTTATTCTTGCAAAGACAAACATATTAATAAGAAGTGTTAATTGAAGTGAAGTTCTAATTAAATTAGTCGTATTAAACGTGTTTGTGTTTTAGCTAGGCGATCTGAACGCGCATTTGTGTTATTTGAAGACAAATATTGGACATGACCGTTAATTATCCTTGTTTTACTTCGGTGTTGATAGTTGGATATTTTATCTTCTTTTCAATTAAAGAACATCTTACTTCCTTTACTTTCATTTATCTATGATTGTATTTCAATTGAATTGTATTGCAATTAAAGATGTCTAATAAATACTAATTTACTTTCTAGTGTAGATGAACCAACTAAAGAATATTGTTAATGCTATCGTATATAGTGGACGCTCTCATGGGAGAAGATGTGACGTCACGATTTTCCACAATTACGTCACATACAAATAGACATAGATATCTATTAGCAGGACAAATATGTGACCGAGTCTGATCGTGAAAACTTGTGATTGAGTTACACCTTCCCGCCGCAATAATATAGCCATTGATTATAGCCATATCAATTCCCATAACACACACAGTACTAAAACTAGATAAAGTTATATATCTCGCCACAAGCGGACGTATACAAAAATTTACTTCTTCATTATATACTAATTTGTGATCAAATTTGGTATAGCAACAAGAATGAAATTTTGAAAACGTTAATCCTAATATGGGACGTACAAGATATTATTTTTACGAACGTGCGTTATAAAAAACTTTTTTATATTTCTGGTTGGAACCTTCGTTGTCGAAACTTACGCGTACGAAAAGTTACAAATTGATGAGCATTTTTAAAAGTCCTATGATATCTCAATGATAAGGATAACGGGAGATGGTACAAAGTGGAAATGTTTTATACATAATGAGTTTGTTCTATTTTGACAACAGAAAAAATGTTTTGGTTTTGCAAGATTTAAAAAGTTGGTAATAGTTTTTACTAATATATTATATTTATTTTTAGAAAACATCTCAAAAATTCATATCTAATATTATGTATAAGTTTACGGGAACTACTCACTCGGAAAATTGTAATAAATGAATGTAAATAATTACATTAAGGTAATAAACTTATCAGTATTCCAAGTTAATAGTTTTCGTAGATAATGAAGTCGAAGCTAATTTGTTAAACGAAAAAATTGTTTAAATTTGTTCACTGGGAACAATCTTAACAGCATCTTAATTACGTTTATGATACTTTTGAGCGTGACATGAGAGAACATAATTAATTCAGTATACTGTGAAATTAATGTAAAAATAATTACAAATAAAATAGAATAATTACCCTTATTATTATGTGTAACGAGACAGAAGAAACCATATAAATATTAGATATAATTTTAACTTTTAAAGAAAAAAAATTGTTTTAATGATGCTGAAAGCAATTATGTGCGTTGGAGTTCTTGGGAATAATAATAATTTAATAATGACTTGGAAAAATTGTATTATAAAAGTACATAATACATCGACGTTATTATTGTGAAAAGAACGAACAATATTTGTTAATTAAAATTGAAACTTAATTATGGCCAGGATATAAATTTTTTTATTCGACGTTTTATTTGTGTATATAGTATTTGAATTAAGATTTAACGATTCTGTAAATTAAAGAGGTTTTTTGTCTTCGTGTAAAGTTGAAGTTTGAGTTAGAAGTTAAGGTGGTAGTAGTAGGTTAAGTTGTATGTGTAACCAAGTGTGAAAATAAGACAAGTATGAGGATGCTATCATCAAAGCTTTACATGCCATGTCAAACATACAAAGCAATAATTTGTTGTAGAACAATAAAAATTCGATAATTACATTCTGTTAGAATCTTTTGTTCCGCGACTCCGTAATTAAACTACATTTGATGTACTGTCATGAGCTAATGAGCGTTATTTCATACGACACTCTGTATTTAGATTTTAACTATCTAAACAACATACAACAATTTTAATTCTTTATTATTATGTCATTTACCTATCCTATATTTTATGACAATTAACGAAGCATAACTACATGTTAATTTTTAAATACGCGATTTTATAACAAGCACTCAATTAGCCAAAGTATAAAAAATATTAAAATTGCAAAATTGACAAGCATGTAATGATCATATGTAATTATAAATAAATTATTACGGTAGTTTTACAATTGTAAATTTACTTTTCAGTCACATGATTGTCATTAATTTTTTAATTATAAATTAGATTGTCTTCCTATCTATGTATAACGTCACTTAAAATATTACCTATCTAATTTTATTTTTAATTTCAATTATTCCTAAGCGATGTAATTTACACACATACACATAATATTATTATTATCATAATTATTTTATTTTAACTAACAAATAAAATACGTTAAAAAGGGTAGTTGACCTGTCTGTTGATTTAACTTATAAACAATAACCAAGCAATACCCAAACTTGTAACAATGCTCATTTAAAAGAAAACCCTAACAGAAAGAAGTGGATCCAGTCGTTCCCATGTCGGCAACGAAAAACGGGGTTGCAAAAACTGGACACCTTTTGTTTTGAAGCTGCTCACTTGATCCCTTACAAAGCTGAACTTGTAAGTTAGCTAAGCCAACGAAGACCCTAAGCTGTTTTGTCTTAAGGGTGCATCAATCACAACACAAAGCTGAACGACATTGCAAATTGCAGCTGACCCTTTGGACATATGTTAATTAATTTAAATTATACATTTGAATATAGGGTTGAATATTAAAGTATCTATTTTGAGCAGGTAGTATGTAATAATATTATATTTCATTGTGATAAGATGGAAATCGTTTAAACTTTTTTCATTAAAATTTAACGAACGAACTTTTTGATATACTACCTTAAATAGTGCAATTGTGGTATAATTTAGTAGAAGTCTGAAAGTAAAATGAATTAATTTCGATTGTCGCTGTTGTAAAGACGGCATTGTGACGTTATGGGTCCAGGGCCAGGGTGTTGTAATCAAGCAGTTCATTAGTCACCGGGAAAGACCGATAGCCTCTTGCTTACCAAGAGGTTTCACTAATTAAACACTGTCACAAACTCAAACTTCTTGTTTCTTTCTTTAAAATGCATTTTCAACTTTAAATTAAAAACAAGATTTACTAACTTCATTTTTAAATCTTATACATTTTTGATAAAATAAAGAAATTAACTTGATTAATTTAAATTCTTAACATTTTTTCTTGAACGTATGTAAGTTTAATCGTGTAAGATTCGTGTATTTCATTTTGTTTTTTTAAAAGTTTAATATTATATATTTTATGAGCATTAGGTAAACGTAAAGTTAATAAATATTAAAATATTTATTTTGTTGTGTTTTTGTCAAAAGTAAAACTTTTTACATATTTGAAATAGTAACTTACAATTTATTTTTATACGTAGATAGTAAATGATTATGTAATACTTGAAATTTTTTAAAATTAATAACATATTTTTTATTTATTAAATTTATATATTTCTTATATTCAATATAAAGAATATTGGTAAGTATTGAAAATCAATGAACCAGCAGTGTCATCGCAAGTTTATAACTCTAATTGGATTTAATCATGCACTTGATGTAACCATCGTAAAATTCGGAAATATTATTCAATTTTGATATAAGTAGGTAACGGAAACTTGTTGAAATTATTTGTTTCATTTAAATCTGAAAAAAATAGATATCGGAAAGATTCCAAATTTTCCTGCATTATTTCTTATTAAAACTCTATTGTGTTTATGTTCCTTCCACCCACAATCCACCTTAAATATTTTCTGGACCAAAAGATATATTAATATCAGCAAAAGCAGAAGGAGAAAATAATTGTATTACGTAAATGATAAAATTTTTCGTTTAATGTTGACTTGTATTCTTTTCACTAAGTAGTAATTTTACACATTTACCAAAAAGATCAGTTAATAAGTAAGATTAAATCTTTTTCTACTTTCCCTAGTGGATCCTGAACAACAAATCTTATTAGTGGAATTTAATTTAAATAATAGTGAATGAACCCTGAACAGGGTTTTGCAAAATAAACCTATACAAGGTAAAGTGTTAAACATCGATGTTTATGTAAAAAAAAAGAATTAAATATAATTCTTCTGTTAGACGGATAGGACGTTAACAAAATTTTATTTATTCTTCCATTGGAGAGGAAAAGTATCCAAATTAATTTTAACTTACAACATTGTTGGTCGTTAAAGTAACTTTTGTATTTTATGTTTTAGTTTTAGTTTATTTGTATTATTCTATTGGGATTTGTATCAATCTCTTTTAGTATTACAACATACAAAATAATTATTAATTGTGTACATAGAGTAACTATTAGATTTCTATGTTCCATAAGAAATCTGGAAATTTATCGTTTTCTTATTCTCTATTTCTTAGTTTCACTAGTTTGAGAAATAATCAATAAATGATCAGTAAAAGTATTCTCAAGTCTAAAAAAATTAATACCTTCTGGTTCTAAAAATTTCAGCTTATATCTTTAAGTATTATGATCGGAACGAAAGGTTTATTAAAACTTCCAATTATTAATGAAGTACAGAGATTAAAAGTTTCATATTGATTGTTTAAACTGTTATTTGCGACATTATCAAAATTTTTTTTGGCATTTCAAAAGACAAAATTGGATTCCGTTGCACCATTATATTTATGTACTTATGTACGATATTTCCATAAAAACCATTCTACCAGTTATTTTTCAAAATTTTTTGCAGTTTTTGTTGTTTGTTGATAGTAAATATATTACACATGATGTTACATATCAACTCTGGACTTACAGAATCATTCTTCATCGATTGTAATATATTACAATATACTATGTTACTAGGTACATACATATATATTTCGGTGGTTTGTGTAACCCTGAAAACTGACGATGTCATTTCTCTAGCAATTTTTCAGACTGTAAGTGATACACAGATATTTCTTTATCAACCATAATGCAATTGTTTTTTTTTAATATAATAACTGAGAACATTTCTATTATTTTGAAATAAATTGTAGAGGTTTTAAGTCTTAGTGTTTGTTTTCAAACAAGTTGGTTTAAGTTGATTTTCAGATGAAACTGATTTTCTTTTTAGATGCAGTTACGGTTCAAGCACTTTACATGTTTTGGTTGTTAGATCTGAGCAATGCGAATAAAGTTTTCCACCATAGATAACCAATTGGGTTAGGTTGGGAAATTATAACATAGTTTGCAGATATGTCACGCTCTTTAAAAACGCATTATTTAACGCTTATTTACATATGGTACAATAAATTAATAGTTTCGGTGCTATGGTCATCCTACCAGGGCCGCGTTAAGGCATGTGAGTACCCTAGGCATATTCTTTTTTGCCCCTCCCTTAAAATTAAAATTTGAACTTATTATAACAGCATAATATTTATTAGTAAAATAACAATTTTATTAACTTAAACAGTCGACAGTTTAAAATTGCGGCACTTAAAAATTGTTTTTCTATTTTGCGTCTAAAACAAAGTTATTTCGAAACCCAGTCGCGTATCGAAATGGACAATTTTTCGAAACGCAATTTTTTGTTTTAAAGGGTTGGTAACTAAACGTCAGTGAAAATTAAAACCAATGTTGTCACTATATTATAATATTATAAACCTATAAATTGATGCAAAGTAATGTTAATTGTCAATAAAATAATTAATAATAATAAAGAAAATTGTAAACTGCAAGTATAATTTCGTTTATTTAAACTTTTATGCGATCTCCTAACCTGAAAATTTTTTGTTACCAACTATCACAAAAATACAAAAAAAATTCAAATTTACTATTATTTAATAAAATGCACATTTTAAATATTTTTAGGGCTTATAAAGTTCAAAATAGAAAAAATAGTATAAGAAACTCGTTTTATAAGACGTTTTATCGCACTTATCCTTTAGAAAACTCCCCGCTACGCGG
Organism: Cantharis rufa; assembly: GCA_947369205.1. Classification (NCBI taxonomy): domain Eukaryota; kingdom Metazoa; phylum Arthropoda; class Insecta; order Coleoptera; family Cantharidae; genus Cantharis; species Cantharis rufa. The sequence goes on from OX376303.1 coordinate 39,325,211, forward strand.
CTCGTTTTCTAAACGGATTGCGTGCGTTAAAAACGCCACTTATAAAACTAGTTTCTTAATATACTATTATGTTTTCTACATAATGTAATTATGACTTTTAAATAAGTACAATTTACAATCAAGTTTCTATTTATGTTGCATTTTTTATTAGAATTAATTAGTATTTTTGCCGCCCCTATAAGACTGCCGCCCTAGGCTGCCGCCTTTCTTGCCTAATGGATAAATCGGCCCTGCATCCTACTGTTTCACCCGGATTCGACGGTTTCTTTAGATAATTTTCTTCTTCCTCAAAATAAATCGGTTTTTATTAAAAATATAAAAAACTTTTAATTTTTCACCTTTACAAAAATCAGGGTATGATATGAACCGAAAAAATTTGCGGTTAATTACTCCTTACTAGAAGTTCAGGAGGAGTAAAGAAATAGAAAGAACCAATGCTCTATTTTTATATAATAAAATTTACAATGCATATACCACGCATGATATGGGTGCACCTTTAGGGTGAACGACTGTTCTGGTCAAAGAGTTCAGGGTAGATATCTGGTTAAAATTGAAAATATTGCTCTTGTTATTTCTTTAAGTATGTCTCAGCGAGTTTATTCAAATTTTTATCAAATTAGTTGACATATTTTCCGGGGATTTTCTTAGTTGGTGGCACTGTATATAGATTATAGATTATTGAAAACAATCAGCCTTAAATTTGTAGTGATCTAAATGGAATTTCGAAAAAGTGTAAAAAGAAAATTTCTAACTAAGAAAGGTAAGACTAAACTGCAAATTCAGCATTGCGTTAAAACTCACTTTTTTTATCTTTATCTTAAAGAAAAACTTAAATAGTACTATGATATTTGTAAAACCAAAAATTAAAAAAAATTTTACTAGGTAAATTTTATTTGTAATAATAATAATTTTGTTTTATAATAAATGTTCAACTAAACTAAAACATTTTGAACCGAGATAAAAATATTTAGGCAATGCGCACATTGCCTCGTAAACAATCTTAAGTTTGCGAGCATGTCAGATGCACTATACCTACATAGAGAACCATACATTATTGTTATTAATAACTAGTAGAAGTACACTGTTGTGAGTAAGTACCACCAACAGGATGCCATTTTAACTGATATTTCTTCGGGAAAATGTTTAAGTCCCCAGACTGTAATTAAAACATTTTATTTGTATTGTGTTAAGCCTTGGAATTTTTGCGTTCTAATTTAAATCGTTTGATATAAGCGTTCTGAGTACGAAATGAACCTTGGTATAAGTTACGTCAGAAGTATAATTAAAGTGTGTTGTACAGAAAAATCAAATTTAGAAGCGGTAACTAAAATTAAAATAATCTGAGCATAGTTACGACTAACATAAGTGTAGGGGTATGTTATAAATAGCAGTTTATGTGTTCAAATACTGAATACTCGACGGGCGTCTTATGTGGGCAATTTTGAAAACCATAACCAAATCATTACACTTGCTAAAACGCCATCCGACACTAGAACAAACATGTAAATCGTTCTTAAAATAATTTTCAGACCAATTTGCACGGTGTCTTTTTTATTTAATTCGATATTGCACATTTTTGTATGCATGCATTAAAGAATTTTTAAATGTCTTAATTTTTGCTTTAAGTTAGCACTTTGTTGACTATATTCAAGCATTTTAATGGCACCAAGCTATTCTGTTTTTTACAATATTTTTAAATTAATAACTGTCAGCACCTGTTCGGATGATTTACACTGCGAGATGCTAAAAAAGGTTTAAGTGCTCTTTTATATTTGTCTAATTAATTTTTAAATCGTAAAGCTATACCTAGCTATAGAAAAGCTCTAACATTTACGATTCCTTACTATGAACATTTTTAAAAGAATTACTGAAATTTCGAAAAACGGTTTGGTGTGAACGCTTTGGTCGATATAGAATCGCAGGTATACATATTTATGTGGTGCCAAGTGGGACTGCAATGTATTGATATATTATATAGTTATATGATATATGTATATTATGTACCCACAAAAAGTATCCTAACAGTATGTATCAAATTACGGAAATGCAAAAATTATTTTAACTTTTGAATAATATCAAATTTTGTTTTTGTAAGCGTACAATTTATAATGTTGTAAAACATGCAATCGAAAGCTTTATATCGCTATGTACATACATACGTACGTATAGGTATACCTTAATTTCATTTATAGTACATCTATTTTATCAGTGTGTGGTACTACCGGCAATGCGCAAAATCCGGCAATTTGCAAAATTCCTAGGTAATTTACAAACCGACTGAGTCGTAAGTAAATAAATTTGCATATTAATGCAAATTCACTAGTACTTTAGGCAATCTGCAAAATGGCTACGGTGTTTCAGGCAATTTGCAAATTATTGTTAGTTAATGTGCTTTTTGAGTATGCACATACCTCACAGTGCCTAGACATTGTGCGATATGGCGATCATAAAGAACGAGATATTTCTTGAAATTGTGAAAAATTATTGACAAAAATTTGTCAAGCAAATAAAATGCTTGGAAATTCTGAAAAAAGATTAAACGTCTGCACACCCATTCCGTTTTACGACAGGGATCGAACAGATTCAAGAAATATGTTAGGTGCAGTTCTTGGCGAAGAAGAGTGGTTTTATAAAATAAGCACTAGAGCAGGAGTTCTTCAGAAATGCTACAGTCGAAATGAATTTGAGCCAGTTGAAAAATTAGTCTTTTGGTAGCGGTGGAAACTGCTTCTTCTACAGGTGGTCAGGGAATGTTGAATTGTAGTTGTACAAAGAAGTGCATAAATAAATCATGCAAATGCCTTAATAATAGAGTAATGTATAATAGTCGCTGTCACTTTGCTAATCCATGTAAAAATAAGTAACCTAATATTTGTTGGTTTATATAGTTTTTATTCTGACGTAAAAATGTTCAATGAGCTATGTTTTAATAAATGTTTATTGTAAAATTATCTATTTAAAATATCGTCCTTTATATTGCCTAGTTAATATGAGTCTGTTACATACTCAAAAAGCACATTAACTAACAATATAGACAATTTGTAAATTGCCTGAACCACCGTAGCCATTTTGCAGATTGCCTGAAGTACTAGTGAATTTGCATAGTAGCTTATGACTCAGTCGGTTTGTAAATTACCTAAGAATTCTGCAAATTGCCGGATTTTGCAAATTGTCGGTAACATATACATATATATTTCAATAATCATTGGCAAATTTACAATAGTTTATACTTTATATCTTTAAAAATTTCTATATAATGTGTATAATATACTATATACTTTATATCATACTATTATTCAGTATCAGAAAGCTAAATTTTGTTTTCAATAAATCCTTCTCAAAATGGCAGTGCTGGCGGCATTGATTGTCTTAGGTTTTCAGCAAATGGAAAATTTGCTTTCTAAGGCGAATGTTGACTAACAAGTTATTTCTGCAAGTACTTGCAGAAGTATTTCTACTACTGTGGAGTCAGTTTGCAGATTGTGTTTCCACAAGCAATAACTTCTGGAAGCGACTTGCAGACGTCACTTGCAGAAGAAAACTTGCAAGTGGATGTTCGCCTTAACGCCATACGAAAAACTTCTTATGTATATTATCAAACTTATGATTTTACCACCCACATCATGTGGGACATGATGTCCCTGGATATGGATGATGGATATCATGACTCCATGTGACTTGCAAATTGTGTTTCAAATGGCCAATTTGGCAGCGACGAAAGCTGATACTTTAAAATGTAACAAATATAATTAAATCAATAAAGATCATTACAAATTTTCCCTTTTTAGAAAACTTTCGGAACTTGAAGGAGCGATGTGAATGGTTTAATCGCTGGAATCCATTAGTTCTCTAATTAATGTTTTGAAGATAGACGGGTAAAAAGTTTTTTAATCTCATCGGCTTGGGCATTTAACGAGGAGATTCCGCTTTGGTGGTAGAGCTGATGCCTACATAGGCAATAAAAAACGAACTTTTCATAATTTGCATAATATGTAGTACCTACAATATATTTTTTAAATATACTATAACTTTTTAACTTGTGAAATATAATAAATTAAAAAGCCTAAAGCAAAAAGAATACATTTTCTGAAGATAGCGATAACCTTCTCTAAAGGCTTAAAAATAAAATTTATAATATTATTATTGAAGTTTTAATTTATTATGGTAATTATACCATAATTACTCGTATAGTATAATATAGTATAATGCTATTAGCTATATATAGCCGGGTGCAAAATGTCCAGTAGCGAAGTGTCCTAGAACCATTGAACCTCGCCTAATCTTATGATTAGAGTACGGACTTTTAAGCATAAAAAAATCTTAAAAATAGCGCTTAAAATAGCACAAAAATTGCCAAAAAATATTAATAAGCATTTAAAAAAATTCTTCTTTCATTCTTCAAAAATTACTACTTTTAATAGGCCTTTCGATGTGGTGTTATGAAGCGCTAGTTTATTTTTAAATATTTACCACACATCCACACATTTTTGATAGGGGACAGCTCCGGACTTTGTGGCGGCCAATCCAAAAGAGAAATTTTGTTTTTTTTAAACCACTTCATGACGACCTTTGACCGATGACATGGGGCGTTATCTTGTTGAAAAATGTAATTAGGGTCATCATCCTCGAAAAGTTCCACTATAGAAACTTTAAAATGTACATCTGTAAACGGTTAAATTGGCCCATCTCTCCTACCCAGCATAGGTGTGATGGACCACGTGCGGTAGAAGAGGTAGGCGTACAGTTTTTTTGATTTTTTATTGTTACGTTAGCACCGCAGATTTGTCAACTTTCGGAAACACAATATACACTTTATCCAGTAATCTTTTTTTTTTTGATAAGGCGGTAATCTTCGTTATAAGCTCATTTACGCCCTTATCACCAGCTATTACTGCATTAATAATGTTATCTAAATTTTCAAAAGTCCAAGTGCCTCTTGGCATTGCTGTATTCCTTTTTTCCCAAGTAGCCCATTAGAAAAATTTCAGTAAATTTTACCTAAACATGTAATTTGTACGTAATTTTTACATAATTTTCGGACCTATAAGTAAGTTTAGGTATTTTTTTAGGTAAACATAACTTGAGAAGTTTATTTGTTTACTAGGTCAATATAAAAGTAAAACGGACGTAATTTTACATTTATTTTTCGACTTCGAAGTTTATTTTACTTTAAAGTAATTCTTGGTTAATTTTGTAGTGAAAATTTACTTAATAATTTACCTAAAATGTACTTTCAGGTAAATATGTAGGTAAATTTTACCAATATTTAACCCAAACTCGACATAATAGTAATTTATACCTGTAGATATAAAATAGGTAAAATGCACTGTTGGTCTCCAATTGTTTATTTATTAATTTGCAGGTAAATTAGTGCTTTAGGATCTTATTATAGGTATATTTTACGTTTGTTTTACCAATAATTTTACTTGTAAATAATTTAACCAATTCGTAAGTTAAAATTGCCAATAAATATACCTTATAAGTCAATTTTACTTTTTTGGTCGTAAAGCGATGAAAATTTTACTATTTAGTTAATAATTTAAAATCCGCCATTAATTATTTGATAAAAATTCTTTTTTCTTATACAAAAAATTCAAAAATGATAAAAATGTTGTTTATCTAAACGTAAATTGTAAAATTAAGTAAAATAAAATATATACTCAAGTTATTATAAAGAATTATAAAGAATGTATATCTTCGGCGTAACCGAAATTAGAACATTATTTAAAAATTAATTAATAATTTTATTCAAAAACTTCATATTTATCGAGGAACATTCTAATTTTTCGAAGTAAAAGTAAAGCCAGAATAAGATGTAATTTTTTATTCAATTCAATTTTTTCCAAATTAATTTTAAAAGCTTCTGCAAATTTATTGTAATTGCAATAGCAATCAATGCTAAAATGTGGGCGATTACGGACCACACGTTGCTATCAAATGCCTTAACTTTTATAAATTATTGCACGAATTTACCATATAATTAAAATTTCATTTCTTAATTTATCCTATTTGATCTAAATTTATTTCCAATTAAACAAATTCTCCTCCAAAATATAAACTTCCAAAATTTAAAAAAAAAAGGAAACTCTCTTCAAATACTCGTCCATATACGAACAAAAATATACAAAATATTTATTAACAAAAAAATTCTTACTCACTCAATAAAAACTATTTATTCGCAAAATTCAAAATTAATAATTTCAAAATTACGGGAGACGACTTTCTCCTCAACCGCTTCAGGCGGCCATCTTGGCAAAAATACCTTTATCAGTAAACTTAGTTGCGTTTTGAATTTTCCGCATCCAGTTTGTAATATTACGATTTAAAAATGTAATGTATGTACATAAATATTAATCATTATTTGGTTTGTAGTGGTTGAAAACATAAACTTACTTAGTTGACCATTTTTTAAGTGGAACGGTATAGAAAGATTATACTTATGAAACAAAGGGAAACGAGATAGAGATACAAAAATTTAACCTGGGAAGTAATTTTACAACTTTTAAGTTCTTCATATGAACTACGAAATGCAGACAAAATGTTGGTCATTTTTAGTAAGGATTACCTTAACTTTACGTAAAATTTACTTACTGAATGTTATACTATTAACTAATAGGTTATTTACTTATTGGCCAAATTTACTTAAGATCACGTAAATTCTACCCAAATTTTACTTAAATTTTTTCTCCAATTGGTAAATTTTTCGTAAAATTCACGTAAACATTAAGTAAAACAAGTCGCCGACGTTAGGTCAACGACTAATAATTACGTAAAATTTACGTAAAATCTATCTTGTTGTGCTAGTTGGGTTCTGTAACAAAAACCCTAAGGCAATCTTTCTATACAGCTCTGGTCCATCTCTCCTCAAATGAGAGGATAGATGGACTAGAAAATACCCACGTAACTGTATGTGATACCTTATCGATTTTATGTTATATTTACACTAATACACATACGTGGTTATATCACACCTAAATCCGTAAGTTAAACTTACCTAAACATGCAAAAACTCAAAAAAAAATAATATATAAATAATCTTGGAGATCACTCAAAACAATTATTTATGATATTTCAAAAATGTACCCTATAATTAAGTATTATTTACTTGCATATTTCACCTGCAACTGATGCCACTACATGTATACAGCCGAACAAAGCACTAATTACCACGACAGTTTACGAGATATTTCGAGTGGTCCGTCTCTCCTCATGGTCCAACTATACTCCCTTTACCCTAATATGCTAAATGTGGTAGCGAATTCAGGTAGTGAAATGTTCCGGTAGCAAAATGTTCCGGTAGCAAAATGTCCGGGTAGTGAAATGTCCGGGTACGAAATGTCCGGGTGCGAAATGTCCAGTAGCGAAGTGTCCGGTCATCGCTTAAATATTTACTAACATGAGTTTGACGTTCTTTCAGCTGTCAACTATATTATAAAATATAATTTTTATTTATAGCAAGACTAATCATATTTAGAACTTACATTTTATCTAAAACTAGAAATAAAATTAATTTAAAATTTCTGTAATACGTTGATTAAACATAAAAACATAATGTTTCAATGTACGGAATTTTAACAGACAGATCCAGAAATACTTTATGTAAAAGAATTTGAAGTATTTTTATGAAATTTTATTCTTATAATTTTTTCTTCTTTAGACTATTTTTAATTTATTGAAATTATAATAAATTTTGATTAATATCGAAATCGAAATTGATTAATAACATAATATATTTACATACATATTGGTGCATTATTGTATAACGCAAAATAAATGCAAAATTTTGGAAAATATGAATGTATTGAAAATGTTCATTTGACTTGTTATTAATAACATTAATACTATATAAACTTTTATTATTAATAAAACATGTAGTAATATATTTAATTAATATACCAATGAAATAGGTTTTTGTAACCTATTGACTGTATGTGTGTTGTAGATTAGATGAAGTTAAATTTGTATTATTTACCTGTATTACATAAATAGCAGTGCCATAGTTAGTTTTATTTGGAAATGGACATTATATAATGGGGTACTTCCACAAATGAAAGTTTGTGTGAATTTTTCGAAAACATAATCCACATGAATCCATTAACCATTTGAATTTTTTCTATTTATTTGTTCAACTCTTTATGGAGTAATTAATAAATGATACATTATTTAAAAAACCATATTATGACGTACTTTTTTCTCGACTAGTTGATTGCTGTCGTATCATTTCACTTGTCAAATTAAATAAAAATAGATTATAATATTCTTATTATAAGGTTTGTAGGCAAGATTTGCGGGAAAACAATTTTGAAAATTTGTATATTAGGCCATAATACATGGGTGTTTTAAGACAAGTGTGATATTTTATAAAATTGAGTGGTTTAGAAATTTTTATTATTTTGCAAAGGCGTCCTGAGGCCAACAAGTAAAAAATAAATTTGAAGTGTCAATTGCGACTTACAATAATTGTCAATTTACACTTTGAAGTCGCAATTGGCACTTAAAAGTCGCAATTGACACTACTATATTATTGTAGTATCTAATAAGTATTATTGCGCAGGCGTTAATTGCCACTTCGAAGTGCCAATTGCGACTTCTAAGTGTCAATTGCGACTTACAATTGTCAATTTACACTTTGAAGTCGCAATTGACACTTATTTCTGATATTACAACACTGTTGTAATAATATATTTGTAATATTTAATAATAATGTAATATTTGTGTTATGGCACTTATTAAGTGTCAATTGCGACTTCGAAATGTAAATTGACAATTATAAGTTGCAATTGACTCTTAAAATTTATTTTTTTATTTTGTGGTCTCAGGACGCCTTTGTATTAAATTGCTACCGTGGCAGTCTCGAAATAATTATTCGAATTTAAAAGTTTCATTTTTAAAAATACTTATAAAAATATAAGTAAAATGTAAATAAACATTTTTAGGTTAGAATGCCATTAGTATAATGTTATACATATTTTTAAGATAGGTACAGATTGCATACACAGATGTATACGTTGAATACAACATACATGTAGGTTCTAATATTATTAAAATTATTAGCTATTAAGGTATAAACAAATGTAATTATCAAAGATTAGCTAAGAAAACTATTAAAACAATAAAATATTTTCGAGCTTTCGGGAACGAATGTTCCCTTTATCAAGAATTATTCATTAATAAAGCTCGAAAATATTTTATTGTTTTAATAGTTTTCTTAGCTAATCTTTGATAATTACATTTGTTTATTTATTAATGAATAATTCTTGATAAAGGGAACATTCGTTCCCGAAAGCTCGAAAATATTTTATTGTTTTAATAGTTTTCTTAGCTAATCTTTGATAATTACATTTGTTTACATGTAGGTTCACGTTCGCAGCATTTTATACTCCTAGAACTTTCTCGAGGAACTATATTCAGGCGTGGAGTCGCAGTATTTTTTCAGGGTTATTTGTTGAGAACCTCTGCAATGATACATTTTTTAATTTGTTAGGATTGAAGGTCCGGCTCTGCTTACTCCTATATGGGCCCGCTCCGCTCTTGATTATACATATTTACAGATTCCATAAATAAGTAGCTGTACTGGAGGGTATCAGTAAATATTTTTGACATTACACTAAAAATTATGACCTATAGTAGAATCAATAACAGCCCACGGTAGGTCTTTTTGGTATTACATGAAATAATTTAAATATTTCTTTTACTTCGTTAGTTTTGTTATCTGCATCACACGTACTAGCAGTGCAAGATTGATATAAATTAATTTACACGCATAATTTTTTATGCAATAATTTGACAAACATGACAAATTTATGTCACAACATTATTTTCCGCAACAAAGTGCACTTAAACAAGTACAAACGTACGTCAGACAACACAGTATGTCCAAGCTTTTAATATTTAATTAATTACTCGATATGAAGTTCAGCTACAAAAAAAAAAATCAGATGGCTAAGGACATCTTAGGGATCACATTTTTGCGAATTTTGCACATACCTTTTTATGCAAGTACCCCTACATTCATATGATAAGATAAAACTAAAAATTTGTTATTTACGTTGTACCTTATTATTATCTATAGATATTTTAAAAAAAATTAAGGTAACGAGTTAATTATTTGCTTTTTAATGTGAATTTTTTTATATTATTATTTTTAAAATTTCTATAATATGTAATAAGGTAGTTTTCAGGTGGGATTAGTGTTGACATTTTTGTTTAGAAGAGAGTTTACATTTCTTTTTCCAGTTGATGGATTTATACCCCTCTTCTTTGAAAGATTCCATCGTGTTATATGCTACACGCAAAAATGTATTAAAAACATTATAAACTTTTATAATTTATAGTATCTATTCAAATATTATATAATTTCGGATGTCGATATTCCGCATATATTATGGTGTGCTGTAAATTAGTACACATTGATGTAATCATTAAGTAAGTAGGTATAGTGTACATTTATATTAATACATTAAAGAAAAAATATCTGTTTTACCTTTTAGCTATTAAAATAAAATTTATTTTACTTAAACAATAATATCAGTAATATTAAAATATTTTTTAACAATCATTTTTACAAATAAAAAATTCAAGCCAAATTCAAATTCTAAGCCTTGCAAAATAATTTACCCACCAGTTTTTGTGAGAGTAATGATTAAACATTAATTAACCAAAAGGATAATTAAGATTAATTAACTTTGTACATTCCAAGATTTATGAATTTAATTAATAAACTAATTTTAATTTCTTGACATTTCAAAAGTCAAAGAACCTATTAAATTGAAGAAATAGGCCATTCCTAATGTAAAATATAAAATTGGTTATAATTGTTAAACAAACTTTCAATTTTATTAAAGTTCTTGTAATTACTCATTCCAATTAATATTTTTAGTGTTATATTTGTGTGGTTCTATAAAAAAGACTGATGTGATCTAAATAATTATCATTACACTGGATTCATTAGGCATACCTATCTTTGAAATAAAAATAAATAATGTACACTCAATGCGTATATTATAAATTGTTAATTATGATTTTGTATTACAAAACGTGTAACTTGGAATAATAATTATTATAATATTCTGTTTTTGTAATTTTTATTGTGTGATATTTACTTTTACGATTGTGTTGCGATACTAATCTTAATACTAAAATACCATTATATCGTCTAATAAGTCAGTTAAAGTCAGTTAAAAGCATTTTTGTGTACTTATTAGAAAAATTATAATTCCACAATTATTATGAAAACGATTATAATAATGTATTAAATTATTTAATGTTGTAATTATTCGTTTAATATTTAATTCGTAATACTATATTATATGTGAAGATAGTTGGTTTACAGATTAAGTAGTAAATTGTTAGACCACATAGGTTTGAATCTTGAAAATAATTAATTCAAATTTCACATAATAATTAATAGATACTTAATATTAAAGAAAAATACGGATAAGTAAATCATCTATAGTTGTCATTCAGAAAACGTTAATTGTAATTCTGATTAAATATATACTGAAGCTACATGCTAAATCTGTAGGGTATCATAATCATTTCAGTTTCTGAAGAAACAGAAAAATAAAAACTCGAAACGTCGATCGATTTGAAACTGTGTTTTATTTGGCAGTCCAATATTTCCACGATTCAGTTTTTCTTAAAGCTTTTAACAATTTTAGAATCTAGATAATTCAAAAAGTAGCAGATTTGATCCAAGAAGACAAAGATTCCCCTTTTGAACTTTAAAGTCAGGTTTAGCGTGTCTACTAAGTTTCAGTATTTATACCTAACAACTTCTAATTTGGATTGGGAGTGGTGCCTGTAACTCTGTTTTATTATTGATAGCGGCAATTATTAATCTAGAGAGATCGATGGACTGCTTTACGTGCCCTCTAAAATACGGAGACGGTCACAAAAGGCTTTTTTTTTCCCCGGATTATTATTATTATTATTAACTACTAGTCAATTAACTATTACAAATTTTATATTGATTTTCGATTAAGAAACTTGAAGACAATATTTTATCATTATATTCAGTATATTCAAGCCTTTGGTAATTCAAACCTAGTAGTACATATATGAATTAAATAATTTGGCAAACTGAAATTTACATGTTTGTGACTTAGCAATTTTTATATTAAGTTTAAAAGTAATTTACCTATAATTTATTTTTAGATAAATATTTTGTTTAAAAAATCGTATTAATAGGTTATTGCCAAAATTTTTAATTTATAAGTTTCAGTTGACATGTTTTTGGTTTAAAATTTATTTCCAATTAAATTTTATCATTAGAGAAAATATATCACATTACGTATACATAATATTCTAATAATAATAATAAATTGTTTACCACATATTGTTATACATCTGTTTTTTTTTTTTTTTTTGAAAAAAATATATATTATACATATAATAATATAATACACTACATATTATATTTGGTGTCGTATACATGATAATAATAATATATCAATATTATTACGGGTACTTGAATAAAAAAGTTTTTGGTATCAACAAAATTGTACATAATATTTACATTTATCTAAGGTGCATTTTCTTCCTGTATAGAATTATTTCCTTAGAAAATTCACACAGATATTATCATTGTTTTAAAATGAAAAAAAAAATATGATATAGACTGGATTTTGCTAGCAGCAAAGACTCTGCTGACTGTTAATGAGATAACAGATATGAAGTCTGTAACTGTCTGTAACTAATAATTTCAACTTGCCCGAAATTTCGCGAATTCAAGTTAAATTTTAAATAAAAACCGACAAGAATAAAAATACCGACGAATTGTCTTATGCAATAATATTGATATAGTTATGATGTAGTGAATTAATAATAAACGTAGCACATGTTTAATTAAAAAATGTATACCCAATTAAAATATTATATTAATAATTATTATGAAAACTTACTTTTCTTACGAAGTTCTAAAATACATCAAAAATCCTTGAACACAGCTTCGATATAATGCGTTAACGGAAGAGAATCAACAGGTAATACTCCAACACAACAATCATAAACTAAACACACAATTTCAATGAGAAACACAAAGACGTTGATAAATGAAAACCTAGCACACATTTTATAAAAAAAATCGCATTTTATACACATCAATTTTATGACTTTCCACAATTAGGCGCATATAAGTAATTCACATAACTTCACAAATTTTATAAGATTCTCCAGAGCAACGCAAAAATTTAACACTACGTAATTTAGTTTTATAGTTTAAAGTTTAATAATGCATTCACACGCGATATACCACTAGAATATTTTATAAATTACTTGCAGATTATAATTGAATCGTCCCAAAAAAATATTTGTGTATTTGATGTTTGAGCCAAGCTATTCTAAACGAATAATGCCCACCCTCACTTTTATCGGCAATCATAGTTTTCAATTGTTAAAATGACGTTTCGAGAGTTAAAATTACGTGTGAGACTGCAAACTAAGTGTAGCAATAACATAATGCGCACGCATTGCTTGAACGTCGCGACGGCACATGGCTGTAAGACAAACACGCGTCAAAGCGACGTGTATGCATGTAGACATGTAATATTTAACAAGTTTCTTAATCAATATAAAGTCAGTAACTGTAAGAATTTAATTTTGTTCTCCTTTTTCTAATTGAAAATTTATATTTAATTTTCTTATGTAATATTTTGTGCCGTGTACTTCACGAGGAAACTAAACTTAATGAGCTTAATGCGTAGGTACAATAACGAAAATTTTAATTCTTATCCTCGTGCAATATTTTCAACACAATAAAAATGTATCTATATGATTAATCAAACCATTTTTTTTAACAGTACAGTGTTTTCAGTCCAGAAATACACAGCAATTAATAATTACTTTTATTATAGATACCGTGTACGGTTTAGTTTTTTTTTTTAAATTTAAATCTGTAAAAACGAAAACGTGTTAAAATACAGTCACAATTAAACCATTTACATTTTGTTATCTACAATATTTGTTATAAGTCCCTGTAAGCTAAAAAGCCTAATCAACCACCAAACTAAGCCAATGACTTGTCAGTTGTCAACAATCTCTAGCCCAATATTGAGTTTCGGCCGCTTAAAGTTCAGAACCCCCACTAAATGTTAATACACGGGCTTAATAATATTGACCCTAACTTACCCTTTAATTGTTTAATTCAATTTGTCGTATGTTTAAAAAATTACTTTTTGTAATACTCCTTCGTATATGAAAAATTTTAGTTTCTTATTTTTTTCGTGAAAAGCTGTTTCATAAAATAATAATGCAGAATGGTTATAATTTTTTTAATATTTTCTAAAAAATTTTTGGATGTCGATTTTAGAAACGTCGTTGATTTTTAATAAAAGTTGTGAATTTAATAATTGTTGGCGATAAATTGTTTTCGCAAAAATAAGAAATCATTTAGGCTGTAAGTGATGAGTGCAAAGGCTCACATTTTTAATATAAAGAACAATGACGAACTCACAATGGCCAATCGACTTACGTGACATAATGGGTGCTCGGCGGCACATATTGTATCAAGTATGATATTGTTTAATGACAATGACGGTCTAGAACAAGGCCTAACGACCGTCACATTGTCCTGAGCTTATCGCATTGTAACGTCAGGGGTGCATTGTCCAGTGTTGCCAATCCGCCTTTATTAGTTCTACGATTGATTAGTCTTAAATTCGATTAATAATTAATCTTATTCGAACATTATTTTAGGTACTTGAATTGAGAAAAAGACATTTTCTTTTCAAGACCTTTACGTCAATCCACATAGATCACTTTTGGCATGTAGAAGTTACAGTTTATTAAAACTAAAAATTTTATAATGTAAATTAACATAACTTACTATTAATTATAAATGGTGAAAATTCAATTATTCGTTATAATGGTTTTTGAATTATCAGTAGTTTGCAAATCGTTTATCAGACTATTGCATATATTTCTGCTTTTAGAGGTATAGATTCATAACTAGGACAAATAGGAAATAGAACGTCTTACTGTTAATTGAGCGGAGAACTATCTAGAGAATGTAATTATCAAAATTAAGAAATTTAAATATACTTAGGTATTTTCTTTCCAAAATAATACAGCTCAGAATACAGCATGAAATTACTGGCCGAGACTCGAAAATTACCCGTTGGTGGCTATCTGGGCGCACAGTTATATAATGTATGTGTATTGAAAAGCGCGTCAGGGACTTCTTTAAAGCCGTAAGCCCAGTAAAGAATAATTTTTCGAGTAGAGGTGAGTATATTATTTTATCTGAAAACAAGAACAATAAAATATTAAGCTAAAAATATGTATATGAATATTAAATAAATGTTGATAAGGGTATAATTCTGTTTAAACTTCTCTTATCGAGAATCTTGGTCCTTTCTAGGTCAATTTAAAATGCATCAGATGTTAGAAATACGGCCTTCATGGAAACTCTACTTTTTGTTTAGTTATTGTATAATTACCGTTTAGTGAATTTTCAATTTTGGTTTGCTAATTAAATTATGTATTTATTTTGAAATATTAATAAGTATTATAAGTATTATTACAATTTTATAGCTAGAGGTGACACACTTTTATCATTTGGGAATCAACCTGTAAGGAAACCACTTTACCAGTCGATCTTATTTTACTTTTCGTATTTTGAAGGGACTCGAGCAGGGGTAGCCAAGCTATTTTTCAAAATTCGAATTGTTTTGCGAGCCGAAAAATTTAAAAGACATTTTGAAACACATACGGAACGATAATAATATTTTAAAATATAATAGCACAAAAATGAAAAGGGAACTCGGGTACATTTATCGAGAACCACAAATAATCCTTCCAAGAGCCGCATGTGCCTCGCGAGCCGCAGGTTGGCCACCCCTGGACTAAAGTATCATTTGTTTTCTCACCAGAGAAGACGTTCGAAGATAAAATTACGTGCGAAACAAAACAAAATATACATATACAGCAATTTATAACATCTTTACAGTTTATTATAATTTATATTTGACTTTGAGAGCATTCGCGGTTATTTGCATTGTCTTTTGTGATGAAAGTTGTGTTAAACTGATGATTATAATAGATACCAGGGGCCGCTCTAGCCTTTATGCCACCCCGGACCAAGACACAAATTTCCGCCCCTTTATGGGGTTAGTGAGCTTTTTTTTTTAACTTTTTCTATCATTTTGTGACGTCTCGGGGAATTTCATTAATATTTCAATTTGTCAAACAGCCAACATCAACAGCCAAAATCAACAGCCAAAATGCCACTCTTTAGATTTGCCGCCCCGGACAAATGTCCGTGTTGTCTGCCCCCTACAGCGGGCCCTGTAGATACCTGTGTATCTATAGATAGATCGTAATAACCAAACAATTATATTTATTTAAACAATAGTTAATTGTATTTTTTTTATAATGTGAAAATAATTTTGCTCTTAAAAGATTTGAGGTTGTAAAGGTGACAGTTAGTTGACCGTTCGGTTTACCCTTGGCTTTGGACTTTTCTCTTCCCAGACACTCAGCGTAAATATTTTAAAAAGACACAACTGCCCTTAATTCGTAATTATTGAACGCAGCTAAATAATAATTTATGCTTAAACGTTTTATCGAAGTGTTTAAGTATAAATTAAATAAATGTATATCAAAAACTGTCGAAATACATAAAATCTAATTTGGCTAAAATTGTTGTAACGAAACCTTAAAGACACCTGATTCCCATTAGGTATATTAAAGTAATGAATATGTATTTAATACGATGTAACGAAGTGTAACCACTTTGTTTATAATAATGTCGAATATCGTTCTGGATATCGATTCGAGTAAAGTATAGCATTCATTTGTTGTAATTCGTTATAAATGTTATGCAGAACTTGCACCTTGGGGTGAAAAAGATAAAGAATCAAAAAAGTACATTTTTTGGGTAAACTCTTGTTAAAGATATTCGTTTATTACATTTTCAAATTTGATATATTTTTGCTAAATTTTTTTTGAAAAACTTATTTGTGTCCACATTAATATTGTGATTGCATTTATTTATCCCCCTTTTATATAAAACATTAAAAAATTACTGTTTTTAAAATCATTTTTTTTATAAATAAAAAGATAAAAAATAAATAAAGAGGTAAATATTACTCAAGTTCTTCTTTTATTATATTTTTGTCTAAAAAGAGTTTGACCTTTTTTAAATAAAAGTATTTCACCACTCCAATGACTTGAACATGTAGTAAATTTGTATTATATTTTGTAATTAAACTGATACGACTTATTACTTCGTTTCAATAACGCAAAATAACGAATCCTCATCTTTCGAGAAGCTTTTTTTTTGTTCCCACCTTTTTTAAATTAATAAAACAAAACAATTTTCTGAAGGTTTATAAATTATTTCAGCCGACAAGTTTCGCTTACTTACTGTGAACATCTTCAGGGTAGGCTTCTGTCATAATTCTAATCTGCGCCAGAAAAACTGCTAAACACAATTTTTTGCAACTGTAAAAAGGGATGTAGTGCTAAATGTAGTTGCAAAAAAATTAAACTGTCTTGTTCTCAGGCATGTACAAATTGTCAAGACCGGTCGTGCTTTAATGTTTAATCACCAACAATAGAGAATTCGTTTGATATCAACCAGAAGACATGCGATACATCGCTATTGAGGCAATTTACTTGCACCCAGAATAAAGAATAAGAACAAGGAAAAGAAGAAGATCAAGAAGAAGAGGAAACAGAAGTATTTGAATCACACGAATAAATTTCTCTACTTATTTTTAATTTACACCGATTTTATCATTTCCTAATATCTGTTATAATGCAATAGTTTTAAATTAAACAGAATCACAACAGACCCGTGGAATAGGCCTACCGGGGAAACCACACTAAAAAAAATGCGCTAAGTACTACACTACCTCATAGAGGTGACGTGGAAACATGCATAATATGATGACAATTATAACATTTCCAACTTTTTGAATCGTTATATCTCAGAAACGGTGACTCTTAGGAAAAAAAGTATTAATATATTTTTTATAGATAATTATATGATCTATAATTTTTGTCTGAACTAATTTTATGATGAAACTTATCGTTTTGCTGAAAATTGCGAAAAACCTATTTGTTTGACCTTTGACCTTGAGTAAATATTTTTCCAGGTATCGGATCGATGAGAACTTTTTAAATTTCATTTATAATTATGTTTTGAACAATTTTACCAATTTTCATCTTTTTGGGAATTATTGTAACTTCACCCTTATTATTTTTTGGTCTAATTTGACCGGACAGTTTTAATAAAATAAATTAGAGAATTGTTCGCAAAAAGCTTTCCAAAAAAGTCATTAATAATAAAAGTTGTTTATCGTAAAATTTAATTTAATTTAATATTTGATTATTTAAATTCCAGTCTCACCGATACGAATAAGCTTATTCAGTTAACAATAGTCATCAAAAATAGAATTCTAAACTAATAAAATGTGATGAAAATCAACTTCACCGGAGTTATACAAAAACGTGGTTTAAGTGTACACTAATATGCAAGTGACTTCACCGAAATATCTGACTTCCGACACGGACCCCTTATATCCCTAATTGATTTTGATAAATTTTGGATATTTAAAAATTATTCATGTTATTAGTTATAATATAAAAAGTTTTGGTGTTCAAAACCAAATATCATTCAAATTCGAAACATTTCAAAATTAAATTTTTTATTAACATAATTTAAATTTATCTAAATTGGCCAGGGGCACCAGAGATTTCTTCCTTGCGAGTACAAAACGGCTGTGCTTCACTAAAAAAACAAAGCAAGAAGTGGTCGGTAATAAGGTATTATTCCAATATTAAAATGCTGACGTTGTACTTTTCATGCACTTGAAGATTTTTTTGCAAAAATTAAAAAAAAGTTTATTCACTGTTAACTGCTCGATATACTTGGTAAATTTTATTCTTCGACTTTAGTTTTAGTAAATTTGGTTAATTTGGGAAATATTTTTCACTGCATTAGTAATAGATGATATTATCGATGTCAATATAGTAAAAAGAAAATCGAAAAATGTCGATTAATCTTAGTGAGAGGGGTTATTAGTGCAAAAATGTAAAAAAAAAGATTTTATTTTAGATTAAAACGACATTTACTAAATGAAAGCAATTACAAGTGAATTCTTTTATCAAAGAAGAACTTTCAAGTGTTTCATAAACCAAACGAATTTTCCAAAAAAGGATAGTTATGATAATGCTTTAAAGAAAATCTGCGAAGAATCTGGTAAAATGTTTTCAAGTTTAATTTCACCATTTTATTATTTTAGTGATGGGAATTGCCGAAATTATTTGACTATCTATGGTTAGTTACTATTTTTCTTTTTACTTTTGATATTTATAGGTAACCACTACAATTTTAATCAATAAAATTGAATAAAAATTATCGCATAGAAAAAATGGAATAATCAACTTACTAGGTGCACATTTATAGTAAAATTGCTTTAATACAATTAATAAATTTTATGATTATTAGATAGGATCATTGACTGTAGTAAATTAGATAATTCTGATTATGTCGTAGCATGATTTGCTTGCGTTACACGCACAGCATTTCAAAGTGCATTAAGAGAGTAATTGTAGTAGGAATTATTTTTATTATGCAAGTAATATAAAAATTATTACATTATAATGCATGCAATCAAATATTGTGGGGACGTTCGAGCATAAAAAACTGTAAAGTTAATAATTCGTGTTAAGGTAAAGCTCACAATTTGTCATTGCATTGTAGTATGGATAAATTTATAAGCTTTTACAAATTCTTAGTAAGTCCTGTAGATTAAAGTAGATAATTTACATATGTCGCGGTATCTGTAATAACTGCGAGTATGTAATTTAAAATTAGTTTGCTTAGTTTCATTAAATAATGACTAGTAACAAAGAGAGCGTATAACTTTTAAAGATTCTTAATTGCATAATGAGAATAAGTAGAATCAGTCAAGTCGAATGTCTATTGAATAATATATTACAACTTTTACTTAACTTATCGAATTAGTCAGTATATTAATGCTAATAAGTGCAACCATTTTAATGCTTAAATTAATTATTTAAATGTTTCACAATTATCCCGTTAAATTATTCACATTGTTTCAACCTTGTAATTACATGTTGGTAGTTGGTTGGTAGGTATCTCTTCGATAATTTTCATTGCTTTATAAATATGTAATTGATTTATGGATTTACTCATTATTAATAATAACAAATGTAACGTACACATCAGACACTATTGTAGACTACAAGTAGTTAATCCAATAATAAAATAGATAAATTATTGTCTTTTACAATCACATTTAATGCAGTTTTTGATTAGTTGTAATCATATTTTTGCCAAAATTTAGGGTTGTGCAGACTTGCATTTTGACACTTGAGCTTGATTACCTAAATAATATATTTATAGTTCTTGTTGATTGTTGTTTATTCGGCACAAGAAAAGGGTCGACAATTTAAATTAATTAATAGATGTTGTACGTTTTCTATCTAATTATGTCAGTGGAGTTGATTAAATTACTACAAAAATATTTAATTTTCTTAAAAGTAAAGTTTAAATTACTTTAAACATTTTAATTATGTATGTTTCTTTATTGTTCTGCTGATTAATATTTACCTATCAATTTATTATAATTATTAAGCACACTACATTTTAAATTGCTTAATTTCATAAATCATTGTAATAGTCTTTCATACGAGAAAAATAATAAATTATATAAATTTTTCAAAACAAAAAATTAAAAAATTAACGTATAAGTGTTAAAATTATATTATACATCTTATATTGTACAACTAATAATATTATACCTATAGATATTTTTCTTTTTTATTAAAATATTAAATATTTTAAAACTTTTTGTCCAATTTCATGTATTTCACAATTATTTATAATTTATTTTTATTTATAATTTTATTTATTCATAATATGTCCTAATTACTCACAGTTATCATTAGGTATTTTATACGCAACTATGGATATTACTGACTAACCTATAAATATTTAAAAATCATTTACTTTCATTGTACAATTCAGCATCCACGTACTGTACTGCTGTCTTTATTTTAAAATGATTTAGGTACTCTTAATATTTATTTCTTAAATCACAAAACATATAGGTACCAGGTGACCTGGTACAACACCCGATCATGCATAGGGAAATAATACGAAAAATTGAATTTTTTTAAAATTCCTGCTTCCCATTATAAGGATGAAAACTGTATCAATTTAAATAGATTTTTCTCCACATCTAAAGATATCTAACACTTGATATATTGTTCCTCAATTATTGTTAAAAACTCAATAATAAAATGAAAAAATAGCGCTTTTAAAATTATTTAGTAGCTTTATTTGAATTTTATTTCCACTGTTTTGCATTGTTTGCTTAATATAATTTAATTATATATTAAAATAATTAAAATCACTGTTTGAGCTTTCGGGAATTTAATGTTCCCTTTTTCAAGAAAGTTTATTGATTATGTTAGTAATATTCCCTTTCTTGAAAAAGGACACATTAAATTTCCGCAAGCTCAAACAGTGATTTATAATTGATTTCTTTTAGCTACTAAGATTTTAATTAATTTAATATATATTTCAAGAGCTAATAACATTAATAATTTAATTTAATTATATTATAAATTAATAAATTAAATATAGTTGTAGTTTAAAATAGCACTGTTTTCCTTGGGATAACTCAAATTAAACTCTTGAAAATGCTAATTTTGAAATAAGGAAAATTAGATTTAGATAATAGACCTAAAGTATTTGTTTTTAAAATGTACAAATTTATAATATTTTAAGAACTTGACGAGAAAATGAGAAGTATACAATGATTTCATAGGCGCAATAAAGAGTTATATTATTTAGAAATTTGGATATCATTAAAGTTATAATTTAACAATGTTCTGCAATTTGTTTCAATATGGGCCGGGAAGCATAAGTTTAAGTGGGTTTTCTCCCAGGTGATATGTATCTGTAGTTAAATATTCTAAAATCATTGAATTTAGTAAAATTTTGCTGAAATACCGCGAGGTAGCGTCGGGTTTGTTGGAAAAATTGAATAAATTTCAAACATTATGCACCAAAAATTCAAAAATACTCTATTTAGATACTGAAATATTAAAAGTATAGATTTCGATTGCTTTCTGAAAGAAAAATCATAAAAATATACGAAATATAATTGCAAATAAATAAACTATGTGTGGTAATGAAGTACTTATACAGTTTCAGTTTTCTTCAATTTTAGTGATCATTTTATTACTTGTTGTCGGTCCATATATAGCCTCAACAAAGCTTTTCTTGCTATTGGAACCAAGTTTTTGTTGTTTCAGGAAAGTTTATTTTACCCTAAAATATTTATTTGTTAAACCGCTAGTTCGTGTTGCCATTTTGTTATACGAACAAAACTTAATTTAGGGTGCACAATATTGACATAAAAAAGATGCAATTTTAAAATTTGAAATCTTAATTTGAGGAAGTGAGTATCTGAGATTATTCTTGTACGATACGTGTAAAACAAGAACATATTTATATCTACAATAAAATTAGCAAATTTGGCGAGCTGAATATTCGTTTGATTAAATTTTTATTTAAGAAAATTAAACACGTTTTTTTACCATTATACGTATTTGAAAATTTAATTTTATGTTATTATAATTCAAAACATTATACATTAAGGTGTGCCAATTTGGTATTCATTATCCTGTACAGTCAACAACTTTTAATGTAACATAACATTTAAATAATTTTTAAATAAAAAGACAGTTTTAATCTTAATTAACTTGAAATTTGTTTTTGAAGTTGTAAAATTTTATTGTGTCTTAAATTCCTGTTGTGAATTATACAGAGGCGTTGGAATGGCTATTTTATTTAATTTAAAAAATTGGTGCAAGCTATTAGACAAATACATAAATTAAATTAATTCTGTGATTTATAAGTACTTACCTACTTACATAATTATAGTATCCATCTTGAAATTTATAGAGTTAAGTTTTCTTTTAAACATTAATTGCTATAGTTAATAGTTATGCAAGCAATGTCAAATTATTTGAAAACTGTTGCGATATTTATAATTAATGTTTACCTTAATTTTATCAAATTTACAGCCAAGTTTCTAAAGCTTAGTTTTTCCACAATTTGTGAACTATTCATGATGTGCTTTCTATTACAGCTCACTGCTGTTATAATCAAGTTAAGCTAATCACAAAGATACATACATTAGGTACATTAATAAGTACAATTAACTGCTAATGAAGTAATTATTAAATTATACTTAAATGTATTATAATTTAAAACAACAACAAATTTAAAATAAGTGATAATTTTGATTTATTTTTTGTTACAGTTATATAAAGGTTAAAAATTGAAACTGATGAATTAGTTGTTCGCAATTTATTTAACAAGAAAAATATTACCCTGCACAAAATAAAACATTCTTAGAAAACTATACTCGATCCAAATCTATGCAAAGAAAAATAAATGTTGCCATTTAAAAAAATGACTGAAGGGTAGTAAACCATCTTAGAACACAAGAAACAAGATCAAATAAGTCCAAAAGTGTAGGAAAGGAATATTATGTAAATATTTGGAAGACGATAAAGAAGGAATAAAGAAATATATCAATTACATGTAATTGTATGATATTGTTGGATTATGTACTAAGAATGGAAAGGGGAAAAATACCAGAAAAACATTCGCATGCATCTTTTCCATATTTTTAATATGGTAGATAAAGCTTGTGGAGTCAGCATTGTGGATAACTTCCATTACTTTCTGAATTAGCAGATGAGTTGGGCTTTTTTGTATCATGTTAGTTTAAACAGATCAATTTTTTTTATGTTTGGCTTCTGTCTTTCTTAATGACGATGTACATATTATATATAGTCATATATCTGAAAGTAGTTTATGATATTAAAAATTCTCGCTCAATATCACTTTAATGCCCGTATTAATAGTCACAGGTTAATCCGAGATTCAAGATTAATTCTCGAAATAGCAGCTGTTACTACGATACGGTCTAAATTCCAGTAATCTCGTTGGTAAATTCTAGGATTATCTTGAATCTCGAATTAATCCGTGACTATTAATACGAGCATAAGTAACACATTTATCGGCCGTCCTCCCTCGGAAGGCAATGGCAAACCATCGAGGTAATCTACTATGAAAACCCTTCATGGAATGAAAGTTGTCAGCCGAACTTCACCCTGGGTTGTAGCGCTACCATGTATAGGGTAAAATGTATAAAATTTAGAATTAAAAATTAGAAGGTATAGTATCACGATTTGATTTGATATCGTTGCGTATGTTCAAGTTACCAATGGAATTTTTGCTTTTCTATTTTATATTTGGAATTATTTAAATTGCAATTAAAGGGATCATTGTTCATTCAGGTCTATTATGTATCCC
The DNA here is from genome assembly GCA_947369205.1 of Cantharis rufa. Taxonomy (NCBI): domain Eukaryota; kingdom Metazoa; phylum Arthropoda; class Insecta; order Coleoptera; family Cantharidae; genus Cantharis; species Cantharis rufa. Next base: position 39,349,578 of record OX376303.1, read on the forward strand.
AATCTTTAAAAATAACGGTAAACCTTTATGTTAAACTAAAGTTTTAAAATAACTGCTTTATTAGCGTTTACTACAAAATTGGTATTATGTAGCAACCCTTAAAATAACCATTGAACGTCAACGCCATTTTTTTAAGCTTAAAATGATAGTAAGTTTTGACTTTTGATCACTTCTAAAGTGAGAAACATTTATTGTAGCTCACATGTGTCGGAAAGAGATAGTAATATATTAATTTTTGATTTATTTTTTTTTAAATTTATCTATCTTAAACATTTTGCTCAGTTAGCAACCTTGTCAACCTTAAAGGTTGAGAAAACCTTTATTATAATGATGATGTTAAAATAACGGTTTGCGAAGACGATACGGAATACCAGTTTTCCGAAGACCTTTATGTTATGTCATAACTGTCACCTTTATAATAACGTTTGTTATTATAATAACTGATTATTTAGTTATCGGAGTTTTGAACAAATTTATTGTTTTTTTATCCTGCCAAATTACATGGCAATGTAGTATTTATACCATCTATCCTATTACTATTGATAGTAGCTAACTCTAACCAATTTTATTTATTTATTTAATAATTATTTTATTATTTATTTATTTATTTATTATTAATGGAACAGAGGCGTAGGCACTAATTAAAAGTACCAAATAAGATTTTGCCCTGAAAAGATTTATGCTGTGCTTCACTTCTTCTGACTTTTTCTTCAGCTGTTTGTCGTCCAACTTTGAACGTAGGCTTTTTTCTCTTACGAGAAAAGCTTAAGCATTTAGATCCCACGGCTATTTATATCGTAATGGAGATTTTCTGTAACCGTGTTTCTAATAGTTGATAGTCATATAAAAGTTTTAGATTTTTCTGGATTCAAACAAACTATACAGTTATAGAGTCAGCAGCTGTTTGGCTAACTTGGATACTTATTAAGTGTCTTATTATTTTTTATAGATATAAATAATAGTTATTTATGAATCTTGTACTGAAAATGCATCTTTTTGGTATGAGCGCGGAAAATTATAGACTGAGGCGTATCCGAAGTCTATAACCACGAAAATGCCAAAAAGGCACTTTATTCGTTAAAATATCGTTATCCTTAAAATAATCGTTAATATAATAAATTGCAATTAAAAAAATACGTCAATAATATTTAGTAAAGAAGTTTTATACTGAATTAATAAATTGATAAACAAATCTCACATCATGTGTATTCACATTCCTCCTCCTGTTCACGCTCCTTTATCTTAATTGTGTTAATTATTTTATAACAATCATTAATTTTACATAAAACATTTGAAGTGGTGACATACTATCTGTACTAAAAATTAAAAAGTGACGTACCTATACAAAAAACAGCTACTTTCAGTATTGTTTTGTATATGTCAAAATGTGCATTTTAGTACGATTTCACATACATATTATATGAAATTATTTGTAATATTAACAAATTACACAATACACACAAATGCACAATTTATGATTGGTTTTAAAATAGTCAAATAAACTTGGTATAACGTTATTCATGATTGCCGGTCTATTTCATACTTTTGACCCTTACAAACAAAAGTAAAAACAACATTGTTCTAAGCTGTTTTATTTAAATTGTGTACAGATTAATTTCGATCTATTAGGACCTCAACAGTACACTTCGTCAGAAATATTAAAAAAATTTCAAAATTGTAACTAATGTGATCGTCTTTACTGTATAATTTATTATTGTAATGTATAGAACTGAAACTATGTTTGTACATGTTAATAAAAAATAGTACATTAAATTTCAAGTGTCCTGAAAGCTGCAAAAAGCAGTGACGTAGTGCAATGGTTCACAAGTGGTTCGCACTTGGATGGGTGACCCCACGCAAACCTTTTTTAACACTCGATCACTCCAACTGCCAAAGGAAAATCATTAATTTACATATGTTTGGCAACTGGTTGCAAAAATTAGCCAGTATACAATTTAATATATTTATTAAATAAAAATTTTAAAAATTACATTAATTTGTAATAGTTATACTATAAATGTGATAAATATATAATAAAAAACTAAAGATAAAATTCGCCCGCTAGGAGAATCAAATTCGCGATTCCTAAGGTCTAATACGAAGCGCCATGCGCATGACTCATTGAAGCACCGAGAGGCGAACTGATTTGATTGATCTAATTTGTCTTTCTAATCAATTAATTATAATTTTTCAACATTTTAAAAACTTGATTTTCTGACCAAGTCAAATTGAAATTACAGATTGCGTAATTGTTTAATTCGGGTAAAGTTTCGTTTGCTATTGTATATACAGAGTGTTGTATAAACATTGTCCAAAACTTGTAGAGGGTTATAATAAACAATTTAGGCAAATAAACTCCTGTTCGGAAATGACCCGTTTTGGTTAATACAACTTTATGTTTACCACAAAAATCTTTGATTTCTTTTAGAGCCAAAGTAGTGAATAACCACAACTTTTTTTTCTCAAGTTTTATTTCGTTTATTTAAAAAATTTTGTTATATTTTTTATATTTTCACGTAGTCCTAGACTGCACTATGCTTTCTTAATCCCAAAACTGATATTTTCTCGAAATGTTGGTGTTCTTCTTGCTTATTGTATATTTTTTCTAGCCTTTTATAATAAAGAGTCAATAAAAGACCCAAAATGTAGGATACTAGTAAGTTCTTTTTTTGACCGCACTATCAACAACTACATATATTACTATTATTTTATTATAAAAGGTTAACTAAAATCAAATCATAAGTTATCACTTTGACCATCTTTTAATGGCATTATACCACATTGTGGGACAGAAGTGCTTCGAAGTTTGTTTGGCTATTGCTTTGAAAATATTTAGAAGATGTATGGCACAAATTTGTAGAAGATTCTATCGGCTTCAATTTAGTATACCACTATTTTGAGCGTACAGCGAATATAAAACAATACAAAACGTAAAACTTCATTTGTGTACCGTTTCTGCATAGCGGGGAAAACTTAAAATATTGGTAATCGTAATATGCTCAAATGAAGTATTTAAAACATTAACATAAAAAACCATAAAAATGTTGATGCACAATGGTTGAGCGCTTCTTAATAATATCTACCTAGTTATTGCACCCTTATCTGTGCTATGACATAATTAAAGTGGGAGTGAGTGGTATATAGACTAAATTTAGTATTCGCTAAAAATAAATAAAAATGTTTTTATTTTTGTTCAAGTTCTGTAGGTACATACTAATTAATTGCAATCATTGTTTCTGGTAGATTAATTTTATTTTAAGAAGCTTATAATTTTGAAGTTTAAGTTGCAACGAGCATTGAGCAATGTAATATAAATGTAATATGCTTGATAGTAAGATATTCTTACTATATAAAAATTGTACCTAAACTTAATAAGAGAACTTACAGCAAACTTTTAATTAGTAAATTTGTGTTAATTTGATTAGTTTCTTGTTTGCATGTTTGCAATGGTTTGTTTTGCAAATTGCCCACTCTTTCCTACGCAATAAAAATCAAAACTAACATTTACCAATTAATTGCGTCGAATGACTGTGATTATTTGTCACTTAAGATGATGAGGCATTAGAGCAAATATTTTTAAGGCAACGAAGCTTGTAAATCACGACTTTCATTACAGTGTTCAACTGTGTACCCTTATCAAAACCAATTATACAATATATTTGGTTAAGTGACACTACGTATGTATATTATTATTAAAATTACAGCCGTCCAACGACAGATTATGCTTAAATTGTTAATTAATAAATTGGAGTGCTGTTGGTGTTAAAAATATCTTTCGGAATTACTCTTGTCCTCTTCCTTCTTAATAAAATCAAAAGTCTTCAAACGGGAAAATTCAAAGTGTATTTTGGTTAATTAACGTTAATGAACAATAAATCGAAATTTTTCTTTTAAACGAACTTAATTTAATAAGTGCAATAACGCTTTGGTCGAGTGTTTGACGTCATATTCTAATTGAAACTTGGAGTGTCTTTACTCATTAAGTCAACCGTTAATTTGGCTAATAAATTTGTACGTCCTTGTCTGAAATTAGCAAGTTTTACACTGAGGTTATTTGTACATTTATTTTTAGGTCATATTATATTGTGTGCTTTGATTAATTGCAAATTTAAATATTCGTCAAATACTATAACCACTGCAATAAAATATCGATGCTTGAAATCTGTTTTCAATTAAGACTCTCCGAGACCCATTAATTCCTTTCAATGCTATGTGGAATCAGTTATATTGTTTATATAAATAGTTATAATAGTTTATCTGCTTAGTTTCTGTACATAAAATTGAATCAATTGTATAATAATTATTATAATATTGTAACAGCAATGAATTATTAGGAGTTATATTAACACGCATCAAGGTAGTGGGTGTAATAAATCGTTATTATGCGTAACAAGAAAGGCCATCAACATCTTATACGGATATACCAAGTAGGAAATATAATATTCAAAAAATTATCAAAACGTGGCCAGAAATAAATATCTAAAATAAAACTTGAAAATTTTATGAAAGCCTTTAAATCAAAGCACAACTCAAAACAGTCGATGGGATGCTTATAGAATGTTGCGATAGGATCGTGAATGGTATCATAATCAGTGTTGTCAATTTTTATGTGAGTCTCACCGTGAGACAACCACTTTGATTAGGTATATTCCGAATTTTTCTGACACGAAAAGAAATCATGAAATAGTGGTAACATCTAAGCCGATGTTATAATAAGTTAAGTGTATTAATTTGTAAAGTCGTGCATATAACGGAATTAGACTATTCCGTGGTACAAGCTAATAAATGTCATTACAACAATTATGCTTCTACGGGTAATTATGCATGTATTGTAATGTACAGGAAATGATTTTTTTAAATGAACTCGCCCACATGTGTAATCAAAGTTAAATGTCTAACAATGGCCTATTAAGTTCCTGATACTAGTTCGGCTTTCACAATTGTATTTTTATGTCGATTTATCTTGTATTCTAATAAAAGTAACCTGTAACGATTACACAATATTTGACAATTTTGTATACGAGAAGTGGAAGGAAATGAGTTATTAAAATATAAGAGGACTAAAATTTTTTAATTACAACCATTTTTTTAAATAGTCAAAGTAATTTAGTTTGTTATTCTGCAGCTATTATATTACAAAATACTAATCGCTTTGTTGGTCATCCGATGTAAAATAGTGAAATCAGGCAAGCATAACAAGGAATTACCACAACGGCATTCGAACAAAAAAATGTTTACATGAAATTAGTACCTTTCATTAATACTGTTTTGTTAAATATTTATGCTAGATTTGTTCCATATGAATATTAAAAATTAAATGAAGCATAACACTAAACGTGATCATCATTAAGAATCTGGTAGTGAAATATCATTACATTAATTTTTATTGCTAGAAACACAATTTACAAAATTACAATTTTATGTTTTTCATTGCACAATTAAAGTTTATCATTTTTTTTGTTTAAAAAATCAGATAATTATTTAAATCATTTATTTTTTGCTCCATTTGGTTTTCGACATAGATGGGCACATTTCATGTACACAAAATTAATAAAATGTTCTTAATTACGATTTTGGAATACCTAACGTAATTTATCAAAAGTATACCGCATTTTTCATTTGATTTCATTTACCTTCAACTTGCCAAGCTTTAATAATAGAACAATAATAATCAGTCTTGATCTAAACATACACGTATACTATACCTACACATTGTTTACATTTTATTAAAAGCTCTCTATAGTGTGTAACTGACACCCAACAATTATAGCAAATTATAAGAAAAATGCGCTAATAATAGAAATCAAAAAAATCTTTACGAAATAACTTTTGGAATCTGAAGCAAAGATTTTGGAAACAAATAAATTAACATTTTCAGTTGCAAATTATTTAGCACGTATAAATTTACAGAAGCAATTTAAACTTTTTATTGAGCAAATTTTTAAATTTTAACAATACATTATTAAAAATACTTATGAGCTTAATTAATAACACCCATACAACGCCTACATTAAGAAGACATTGTATTTCATTGCTTTGACGTGCTACGTGTTGGATTTTGCATTTGTGGATCAATTTTTATATTACTTAAAATTCTTTACCATGCGTAGTTATATTTTAAGCGTTATTAATAAGTAAATAATAATTCAACCAAGTCCCGTGAGAAACAACAACGTGACTGTTAGCGAAAACAATAACTCGAGTATTCTAATAAGTACACTTTTGTATGCTTTTCACCTTCTTTGCCAAGCATTTTCCATAAAGCCATCTCTATCATTTAAATGTATCTTCACTCTACCATAACTTACAGTAATTGCTGACCGCAAGATGATATAAAAAGTTACATTAAAATAAATTAAACAATGCATATTTCTTTAAACATCTGATTGGAAATTTAATATATCGAACAAATTATTTTTTGTGAAACCTTTAATCAAAATTCAATTAAAAAAATAAAATTTTAATTAATATTTTCAAATATAAAAAGAAAAAATATTTTAAAACGACCAAACGCGAATACGAATATAAAATATTTTTGTATAAAAGAAAAAAACTTTAATCAAAGTTATTAAACGACCATTCTCTGAAGTTACTACTGTACCGAGGAAAAAGAAAGGATAAAACGCGGGAGCTTAACTTATAACATATACATACGTCTCGGGCTGTAACCTAAACTGTACCATTCCTGATGCATGTTAATTGCTAAAATAGGTAAATAAACTATACATGATCGGAATCACAAATTATTTGCTATATGTAATGTGTATATGATTTTTCGTTAATGTTTATTAAACAGAGATCATTGTACTTGCACAAGTAAGCATATATTAAAAGTTATGTGCTTTGAAATGTATGAAACATTAATTCAATTTGCATAGAACACTTTGTTTCTCAAAGTCATTAAAGCGGTTTAACCATGGCTTACAGATAGAATATAAATTGCCAATTACAGAATATCAATGTCCATATGGAAAATGAACGTGTTGAGAGTAAATTAAATTTCCGTTTAAACTGCTGCTACTACCGTGGACATTGATTTATTATCTACGATGGTTAACTGCATTAATATACATATTTTCAGTTTAAATATTTGAAACTTTAATAGCTCTGTGACACTAACTTATCATTTTAATCACTTAGTACCTATAACTATACAGGAGTTATAAGTTAAATTAATTTATTTAAAATATTTGTTAAAAAACAGAGTAGGCGCCTGCAGATTTCAGTGCCTTTTTGAGTACCAGAAGAAAATGTAAAAATAAGCTCCCCGTACAAGTTAGAATATGTTTCACAATCTGAAAGTACTAAATTTTCAAGACTATTCACGTAGGCATTTGGGTACTTGCTCTCAACATGTTTGTAGTCAAAATTTTCAAAAATACCATGCTTATGATATTCTTTGTCATTTGACAAATTTTTTTAATTTTAACGAAACTCATTATCAAGTAGTAATTAATTAAATAAGAATTGTGATCAAAAAGTATTATCGCTTTCTATGTAAAGAAAAAAGAATATGTCTAAATTTGGAGCTTACAAAAGACGTTCATATCCACTGAAATTTTGAAATTAAATCAAATTGCAGAGTACTCTCTACGTTCCGTGAGAAAATGATTAACTTTTGTCACTAGTTGAACAAACTACTATTTATGATACATTCCCCCATCAGCTTTAATAAATGCTAAAACCTCTCTCTTAGAGAAGAGGCTGATTGTCTTACAGTTACAGTTGGGTCAACTATGTGAAAATGTGTATAAAATACAGTAATTGAAATACTGTAGAGTTGTAGAAAATTACAGTCTTTAAATTTTAGTCAATGAAAATCAAATAATTTAAAAAAAATTTTCTTTTTATTTATAAAATTGCCATAATAAATTCAAAATTTAAAATAAATGTGATTTGTAAAGTACATGTATTATATTTATTATGTAGATAGATCTTTTAAATAATAATAATACACGGATAGTAGTAGATTTTAGTCCTGAAGATGGAGTGAATAAAGTCCTCCGAAACGTCGACCTGACAACCGAGTTTGTTTGATTGCGTTCCAACACCCGATATTCCGTTTTATCCTATATATCTGCATTGGACGAGATTTTGGTTTGTTTATACACGGATAATTTGTATTTTAAATATAAGTATTTAAAATATAATATATATTGTTATATTTTTTTTTGTTCATTAAATAGTTACAATACTTAATCCAAATCAAAATTTTTAATATAATTTGTTGGTTTAAATTTAAAATTTTAATTATACGAATCGAAATGGAAAATTTATTTCAATTGATAAGACGACCCAGGTGCGACGACATAACTTTATCTTATTGCGCTCAATTTTCTACAAAATATTCCAATTAACAATCAAAACAAATTTAACATAAATTGTACGTTCTCGTTCAATTCGACTTCCAATGTCAAAATCTTCAATTACCAAAAATTTTCAATCCTTCGAAATTACTATTTTTCAAAATTATTAATTTAATAATGTTATCCAAAATCCATCATTTTATATTTTCAAATCAAATATCAAAATCGCTCACCAAAAATATCAATTTATTTCAAAAACACAAATCTCAAATCAAAACTCAAATAAATTTAGAATATAAAATTTTTCGTTCCGCTACCTGCGGCCATCTTGACAAAAAAGCCTAGTTTTCACCGCTCACTACTACCACCTTAACTAGTTGGCGGTAAAATCAGCAAATACAAATTCTTACAAAAATTCAAAAATAACTAATTTTCACAAAAAATAACAAAATTAATTTAACAATACAAATTCAAAATTTATGAGAAATTTTAGAGCATGACAATATATGTATTTCAATATATTACTGGCCATCATACTGCCTACTAGTGAACCAGGAAATCTGATGCAGAAGAAAAAATGTTGAAATTAATGAAATTTCCTTCTAATTACTTTTCAAGTATTCTACTAAATTCACAACATCCTGGTTCAAAACCACCGTAGTAACGGATCAAATTAAAACTAAAAGTTGAAAATTGTCCATGAAAATAGTAGTGGAAAGACCAAGCACCTAGCCTGGTGTATTAGCTTTTTGTGTCTACCTATATTATATTCTAACTATTATTAAGTAAAACATAAAAAGTTTTGGGATAAAATTGCTGGAACTCACCGAGGGCAGTCTTTTGAAGATTAACTGTTTGAGAATCTTAATATATTCACTAAACTGCATTTTCTGTTTTGATTTTGAGTTTGAAAAGAGCTGTTAATACCGATTCTTTGGTACCTTCATCTTACTGCCGACTAATTTTCCAGCGATATTCATTTTCTTTTTCATATCACTCTTAATTGATAAAACTCCAAATTATTTTAAAACAAATCATCCAATTTTATGTTCAAATTAATTATAAAAGTTAAAATTTTGTAAATATTTCCTCCAATTTTAATGTGAACCCAAATGTACGCAATAACGTGACCACACGTTGCTATCGTATCGAACTTTTCGTTGCCTTTCAATTTTAATATCATAAACTTAATGTAAAACTAATGCAATTCAATTTCTTTTATACAAAAATTTTTTTGTTGCGTTGTAGGTCTACATTTTAACAATTCCAATTGTTTTATATTTAAATTAATTTTCTAATCCAATTAATGCAATTAATTACTTCTTTTAAACCAATTTTTCAAAATTACCAAAAGTAGTTTTGAAATAATTACAGTTATGACGAAAATATCCAAAATTAATTAAATAAATGTTACTCGCTCAAAAAGCCAAGTTCTTTATAAATTTTCTTACCAACATAAATTTGTTGGCATGGAAAGACCCGCAAATTCAAAATATTTACAAACTTTATAATTATTTATAAAATTAAAATCGAAAGTAAAATTTAAATTTAAAAAATTTAAAAAATAATTTATATATTTTAAAATCTGACAGGCAAATTTATATTTTTCAAAAATTATAAAATAAATGATTTTGGGTACACGATAATATATTTCTTTTTCCCTAATAAGTAACGTATAATTTAATTTAAGTTACGTAAATAAGTTATGTACATGTGAATTCGCTTACCAGATAAAAACGCTACTACTATTATAATTTTATAATAGTCTAGAGGATTATATACTTTTTTCTCATATTTTGAAATAAATTTTTGAAATAAACAGCAAATTTTACACGTACTTTCTAAATATGTAAATAAGGGTATGCAGTAACAGCCGTTTGTTTTTTACTTTATCTCGTCCCCCCTTTATTCATTTCACCTTTATGAAATAAGGTAAGGTCTGATTAGTTTCTTGTAACTACTAATTTATTTTTATTCCCATTAGTTTTCTAATTTTTAAAAAGGAGAAGTAAACTAAAACGCATAATTTCTATTTCAAAACTTAGTCATGAGCAGAAAAGCTCGTCATCCGGCAATTTTTTCAATAAACCTTAAAAAATCGGAAGAAAATTCTAAACTTCAAATAAGTTTAATTTGCCGCCTAGATGTTACTGAATCAGTCTATTCTCCTGGTGTTGAGAAATCTCGGTTAACCTGTAGAAGACCTGTGTACTTGTACATTTTCAACATAAAAGAGTCACAAGCAAGGAAATTCAGAAGCTGTGCAAACTGCTCTTTTTCTAAAACACTTCTAATATCTTTATAAACCTTGTTTATTTCACATTAACTAGGAAAATAAACTGTTAATAATTCTTCTGGCATATATAAAAAAAGTTTGTTTGTCTCGAAATAGGCAAAAAGTTAATTGCGACGGTTGAAATTAAAAGATTTTAGTTTAAATTTTGAATTTGTTTTTAATAGGATGTTAATCGAAATGCGTAGTAAATGTTCAGTATTAATTTTAGAAAATATAAATTAAAAATTAATTTGAATAAAAATTTTAATCTTAAATTGATTTGTTCTTTTTTGTTTTGTTTCAACTGAAGGTGCTGAGTTGCTGGAGTTGCACTGTGATTAATAATAACCAATCTTGGTATAATGCCGACGTTTTACCGTCGACTATCTGGACCTCTACTTCTTAAGTACAATTAAAGTGTCTGGTAGAATTCAAAAGTTGCAATTTTATAGGTAGGTACACACCAGTTAATGACAGGGATATATAGCTTATAAGTTACTAATCAGCGGCAAGTTGTTTTAACTATTAATGTGAGCCAAAATGTAAACAACGCTATTATGTAGTAGCTGAATAAAATATTTTGTTAAACGTGTTGCCTACCAATAAATTATAGAGTATAACCCATATCCTAGGCCCTCTCGCGTCCGTGAATTAATACTGCCCTCATGTAGCCAATCCTTAAGTTAATTAAGTTATATGTTAATATTTATTTTATTGTTTTATTGATTATATTGCAACTTTTTCTATGTCATTTAATTTGTTTTTGATTACAAATTATTTTACAATTTCTTATATTTAATTACCATTTTATTCTTTTAGCTTTTGTTCAATTCTTATCTTTGGATTCTCATACTTTTTACTTTTAGAATTTAAAATAAACACATCTTAGGATTAATATCTCTTTATTAAAACATTAAATACACAATTTATGTCAACTATTGAAGCCACATTGCTCTCTAGGTCTAGGTGAAGTAAAATAAAAATTTCTTTCAATATCAAAACACCATGAACTTCAACAGTAAATCTAAAAACACTATTCAAAATTTAACCAACATAATAATTCTTCAAGTAAAACATTTTTTTACCAATTTACACACCCAGGGCCAAAAATAATATATTTCTAAATACAGGCAGAATTGCATAAAACGTAACATTTTTATTATTACAACTACGCTTAGGTACGTATCACTTCTTATAATTTCAACATAATATAAAAATATATAGAAATGCTATCAAAGAAAATCAATAATTATTAATTAAAATCGACAAATCAAAACATATTTCATATTTTTTGGTATCTAAGTTCTAATTTTTATTAATTATAAAAATCACTTAGTTAATTTCAAAACTGTTGATGGAACCTAATTAATACGTACAAAACAATAAGTCTTAAAATTTTAATAAAAATACGAAATTGTACAACAAAACCTTTTAACAATTACAACGAAGTATCTACTATAAAATTAACAATAAAAAATAAAAAGATAATAAATTATAAATATCTACTCATAATAAAGAGTATCTACTAATATAACTGATATTTTCAAAAATTTGTTTTTGGTAGATGATAATTTTATTCTATCGTGTATTTTTTTGTGAATATAATATAATATTAATAAGTTAATAGAATATTAATCAGTATTATTTTATTGCTTAAACAATATGTAGCTACAGTAAAATACTTGAGCAGTTATGAATAGAAATTATTGTATGATTAGTTTTAACTGCTCTAATTAAATAAGAATGAAAAATGAGGGTTACATAAATATTCAGAAAAATGTTTAATAAAGCATTGCTGTATTATTATAAGTAAACTATTTCTATATGCTTAATTACCTACATTAGTATATGAATGAATAATAAGGGATGAAATAATGATAAAAATTTAGTTATCAATTTGACGAATTAATACGAAATGTTGTGTAGATAAATATACAAATAGATTTGAACTTTTTTTTATAGATTTCATTAACTAGGTAGTATGTATCCCTATAGAAAATTGTTAGATATGAAACAAAAGTTAATTATAGAAATTGAATATAAAAGGCGTTGGCTATTAAAATAACGTCAATCAATCACGGGCCAGGGTTGCGTATTGACCCCCGCTTGTTTGCATAACTAAATCATAATTGTTACTAAGCAATTGGACGTATTGACTAATGATCGCAGAATCACAGCACGAAGGAAAATCGCTATTGAGTAAGTTTCTATGTGTCTATACAATGATTTGATATTTATCTATTATCTTGTAAAAAATTTAGTCTAAATTTAATTGTTGAACATAATTTTTTGACGAAGGTTTTGTGTATACCTACAACTGTAGTATAATAATATTATAATGCTTAACAGGTAAATTTGCATTGTTTTCTATGTAGGCTAAAATTTAAAATATTTATTACGTTTATTTTTTATAATCTACAAAAGACGAGGGTAGCTCACATATTAAGTACATTTTTTTATATGAATAAGTCAGTAGTAGATTCATTACACTGCATATTACATTATAAAATAATATTTATAAAGTAATGAACAAAATTAGTTGATCTTGTTGATAAATTTTTACTTACACGATAAGTGTAAATATATTAGCAAATGTTATATAAGAGTATCTTTATTCTACTACAACAATTACAATCAAACATAAACCGTTCGTGACATCTGCTGCTGTCACTCCCGCATGCTACGCTTTTTGGGCGTTCGGTTGCGTATTGTACTGCGTGTACGATGTGCCGCAATCATCGGGTTCTAACACTTCCCCTCGAGACGCGACCGACCAAAACTGGCTGCTAAACCAAGACCCATCATTTCGACGCATGATGTATGTTTTGGTCTACTCAAAGCTTTCGTCAATACGTCCGCAATCATTTCTTCTGTTCGCACGTGTAATAACTTTAATAACTTGCTGTTAATTGTTTCACGTATGAAATGGTATCTTATGTCGATGTGTTTACTTCGAGCGTGAAACACAGGGTTCTCAGTTAACTTTAGTGCGCTCATACTATCAGTAAATATTCTAATATTTGCTACATTTTCACATTCAAGTTCTTTTATGAATTTATGCAGGTATATGGATTCTTTTGCTACCTCTGTCATTCCCATGTATTCGGCTTCCGTCGATGAAAGAGCCACGGTTTTCTGCTTCTTAGACTCCCATGAAATTGGACCACCTGACATGATGAATGTGTACCCAGTGTAAGAGCGTCTGTCGATTGGACAATTTCCCCAATCGGCATCCACGTATCCTCTAAGACCTTGGTTATCCGGCTTATATAAAATTCCTAAATTCGTAGTACCTTTCAAGTAACGTAGGACACGTTTCGCTGCATTCCAGTGTAACTTTCGGTAACAGTTGTTGAATTGACCTAAACAACTTATGGCGTGGCTTATGTCGGGTCTGGTAGCTACGGCCAAGTATGTTAGGGCACCAACTAATTCCCTATAAGGTAACTCTTCTTCTTCACTTGTTGCGTGTTTTGTGGGTTTTAGTAGCTTCACGTTCGGATCCATGGGCGTGCTCACTGCATTTGAGTCGATCATTCCATAACGATTTAATAAATCAATTACGTACCCTTGCTGATGCAAACCTATGTTATTTCTATCACGAGAAAATTCGATTCCAAGACAATAACTTGCATCACCCATGTCCTTGATTTCAAATTCATCCGAGAACTTTTTCTTAAGATTGTGGATTCCTTTGGAATTTTTCGAAGCTATCAGGATATCGTCTACATATACCAATACTAGTATGACATCTTCCCCTCCACCAATACGGTACAAACATGGATCGGAATTGGTGGGTTTTGCATCTAAATTACGCAAGAATTTATCGAGTTTATGGTACCAGCTTCTTCCAGCCTGACGGAGACCATATAGAGCCTTCTTAAGTAGACATACTTTGTTTCCGATTTGCATAGCTTCTAACATTTCTTCTGCCTTCTTAACATTCGTAGGATTGTTTTGGTGAGAAATAATTCTAAGAATTTCTGATGCTTGTTTCGGTAATTCCATGTATATTGTCTCTTCTATTTCACCGTTTAGGTAGGCGCAAGCCACATCAATTTGATGTATCTTCATGTTGTGTTGTACTGCTAAAGCAACAACTAATCTCATTGAGCCGAGTCGGGCAACAGGAGCGAATGTTTGGTTAAAATGTATTCCGGGTTGTTGGCTGAACCCTTGTGCTACAAGTCGGGCCTTTCTTCTTTCGAGAGTGCCGTCTGCTTTGTATTTGTTCCTTAGAACCATTCGACTACCTACGACGTTTTCGTTGGTAGGACGATCCACCAATAACCATGTGTTATTCTTCATTATCGATGTCATTTCGCTGGCCATTGCTTCATACCATTCTAAAGCGTCAGGTCCGTTAGTTGCTTGCTTCATCGTAATTTCTGAAATAAATGCTTCTTGAATTTCATCTTGCATTTTATTTGCTTCAGGATTAACCATTCTGTACACCTTTTTTGGTCTTCCTCTGCAACCTGTCCTTATTATTGATGGTCTACCGCTACCACGCACTTCATGACTTTGATGAGTGGTAATTTCTTCTTCGCCTACGATTTCGACTTCGTCTTCTTGATTGATTTCAATTACGGGTTGGGTTTCTAACTCTTGAATAATTTCGACTTCGTTTTCTTGATTGGTTTCAATTACTGGTTCGGTTTCTAACTCTTGAATAATTTCGACTACGTCTTCGGTTTCGGACTCTTGATTAATTTCGTCTACGTCTTCGGCTTCCAGAAGAGATTCTGTAAATTCTCGTTTGTTAGAATTGTTACCTACCAGAAATTTAACGTCTCGTGTCACTTCTACTTTCTTTTGCTTAGTTAACCATACTCTATAGCCTTTGGATTCTTCCGAATAACCTAGAAATATGCCTTCTTGTGATCTCACGTCAAACTTTCCTCTTTTCGGATCTTTATTCAAACAATAAATTTTACATCCGAATTCTTTGAAATCGCTGACGTCGGGAGGCTTCCCATTCCAGATTTCGTACGGAGTTTTCCCATTCAAACTTTTTGTTGGACAACGATTACGAATATAATTTGCGGTATTAACTGCTTCTGCCCAAAAACTTGACGGTAAACCGGATTGCATTAGTAAACAACGAGCTGTGCTAACAAGAGTACGATTTTTCCTCTCTGCAATTCCGTTTTGTTCCGGATTATACGGGACAGTCAATCGTCTTACGATTCCACGGTCTTTCAACAATTTTTCAAATTCGTTGTTTGTATATTCCGTACCATTGTCGGACTGAATGCACTTGACCGATCTTCCTTTTTGCTTTTCGACCATGTTGATGTACTGCTTCGTAACTGTCAGAACATCAGTTTTTGATTTGATAAATCTAACCTCGCACCATCGAGAATTGTCATCTATGAATACAACATAATATCTTGACTTCCCGTTCGATTCGACCCTCATAGGTCCACATACGTCTGTGTGTATGATTTCGAGAAGATCACTTTTCCGTTCCGATTTTTTTGGGAAAGCGTTTCTCGTCATTTTTCCTTTAATGCACTCATCACACTCGAGGTTAGCGTCCTTCAAATTAAAATCAACATTCACTCCCTTGATCGTACCCCTTTTAGCACTTTCTAAAAGATCTTTGAAATTTAAATGACCTAAGAGACGATGCCATAACATTGCAGTTTTCAACGATGCTTTCGGCAAGATGTTGTTTTGTTCCGCCTTATTTGCAGCGTTTTCCACACGATTTTGTATACGAGCGTAGTACAAGTCACCAACGCGGTCCGCAACTACTACAATAGTTCCATCGGGACGGGTAACTAGTGCTTTGTTTTTCTTAAATAAAACTTCGTAGCCCTTGTTTGTTATTTTGCCAATTGATATTAAATTTGTGCGTAAGTCCGGTACGTGTAAAGCGTTACCTAGTGTTATATTATTAACTTCACCCCGCACCTTTGTGGTTACTAATACGTCGCCTTGACCAATTATTTTAGTCGATGCACTGTTTGCTAAATTTAAAATTTCACTTTTGGAATTGTCAATTTCTGTGAAATTATTTGCATTTATACACATGTGTGATGTTGCACCGCTATCCAAGCACCAGGTTGGTGGCGATTTGATAGATCCAACTTGGCATGCTTCTGAAACAAGTAACGAATCGTTATTTTTCTTACTTCTGCATTCGGCTGACTTGTGCCCAAATTTTCTGCACTTATGGCAACGATAATTAAAAGATTTATCCACCGTCTTGTTCGAATTCATATTCTTTGAACGTATGTGTTTCGAGTTTTTGTTTACATACATAGCGTTCTCGACATCGCGGGTTTCCTTTTTTCGAGCATCATATTCTTCGATTATCTTTATGCGTAATGCTTCCGGCGTGGGTAGTTCGTCCCTAGATTCAATGGCACATCGAAAATTGTCTGAACTCGGAGGCAAACTGTATAGCAACATGATGGCTAGTAAATCTGCGTTTATTTTCACATCCATATCTTCCAATTTATCCACTGCGTCGAAAAAATTGTTAATGTGAATTCGTGCGTCATTACCTTCTTCCATCCGTTGTAACATTAATTGTTTTAGTAATGTGGCCTTTCTCGCTGGTCCTTTAGATTGATATATACTTTCTAATTTGATCCAGACTTCGTTCGAGGTGGCACATCCTTTGACTTGTTTCAATTCTGTCGGATTAATTGACAGAATTATTTCAGCTTTTGCTTTGCCATCTAATTTCAACCATTTTTGGACTTGCTCTTCAGATTTATCATCACATTGGGTCACTGTTGGTTTCTCGAAGCTTCCGTTTGCGTACGTCCACAAATCGCTTCTTACCAGTATGGCTTCCATCTGAATTTTCCAGGTGTCATAATTCTCTTTGTTCAGCGCTTCTATTCTAGATCTAGTTCCCATATTCGTCGTACTGTCGTTCCGACTGGTTTCAGCGCAAAATAAATTTTATGGCACACGTATTGCAGATAAACCTTAATGATTGCTTTCGTTGCTAACTGGGCCCCATAACCTATTAGCAAATGTTATATAAGAGTATCTTTATTCTACTACAACAATTACAATCAAACATAAACCGTTCGTGACATCTGCTGCTGTCACTCCCGCATGCTACGCTTTTTGGGCGTTCGGTTGCGTATTGTACTGCGTGTACGATGTGCCGCAATCATCGGGTTCTAACAAAATAAACCTAATTTAGTATTACCAATGTATTGTTAGCATCGGGATAGGTTTTCTAAAATTTTATTCCGAAACATATCAGACTCTAATTACCACAATTTTAATTTTAATTTTAATTTTAATAAAGGTCAACAATAATTTATAATTTAATATAAAAACGATGTTCAGTATTTTCGTTGCTATTAATTTAAAAAAGGAAGCACATATTGAAAAAGAAATCTTTCATCGCATTAGATAAAAACTTAGTTTCATCTCTTTTTTTATATTAAAATGATATTTTTCAGTCATAGATTTTAGTGGAAAAAATGTCTGCTACTTCTATTCTTGTGACAATTTCAACTTTTAAGACTTAATTACAATTTGATGAATACAACTCGTTTTTGTACAATTTAACATAAATTAGCTGCAAAATGGTTGTGGTTTCATGGTATAGTTACATAAAAATGCGCTCAAAAGCAAAAACCAAATTACAAAAGTAAACGTCACGTAGAAAAATGTTATAAGTTCTCAATATTGTAAAATTGTGTATTCATTCTGCCTGACGGCCAACGACCCCCTAAAGTTACTTAGATACGCTAGATTTTATTCATAGGAATTAATTTACACAGTTTATAGTTAAATATATATAATATGTTATTTTATTTATGTTTACATAAAACGGTAGGTATAATTAGAAGTACTTTGTATTATACGGTATAAGCATGCTCTTGTAAGGAATCCTCAGGTTTAAAAATTATCGAAAAGTATGGCGAGCTTTCGCTTATAAATTCCAGCAACAACACAGTTACATGAAATATAAATTTCAGTATCAAAGTCATATTATAGAATTTATTTGTTATTATTTTCTAATTAACTTACCACTTGACAATACATAAATTGAATAAAACCAATTGTTTATTATTATTATTTGATACGTGACAATGCATTGGTTGAATTGTCTCGACTAGAAAATTATTGCGTTGAGTTATTGGAGTGACAATCATGCATACCTATATGTATATATTGTATGTATCAACGTGAGAGTATCATAAAGTACACATGCATGCTATGAATATTTGGTTTAAATAGCAGATAAGAGAAGTAAATCAAAATTCAAAAGTTTAAGATGACTGACAGGTTTGTCTGTCCACAGGTCGAGGCCCCGCACTAACCAGCTCTGGACACCTGGGGCATATCCGTCCGATATTATCTATCGGTTATAATTAATTGTGTTTTTATATTTTGTTTAATCATTCTATTAGAAACGATCTTTGATAGCAAAAAACATAATTCATCTCGCGTTTGTGATGTACATTTTTAAGATTCCAACGCCAAGAGTTTCTTGATGAGCGCTTAAGAGGCATTTAAAATATGTATTAATTTTTAATTATATCTACAAAGTTAATATCGAAAATGGAATAAGTGACGTATCTTAAACTACAGATATACTTTTAATTTTCGTTTTATTGTCAATAAATAATATATGTATAATATATTATTATATATAATTACAACGTGTACCCATCAAATATAATATGATATCTTAAAATAAACTCAATTTAAGTTGGATAAGGTTCAAGTTAGAAGACCGGTATATATGTAAATTGCATAGCATTGAAAACGTACACTCCATTTAACAATTACAACTCAATTATGCAAAACACTGGTATCACTTTACACGGAAATTAACAGGACAAGTTAAAACAACAGGAGACCGGATGCAAAGCCACGCGCTACCAGATTAAACTTCGCTAATTTGGAGCTTTTTGATGTATTTGTTAATTATAGAATACGCGTTTCGGAAATTAAATGTTTAACTTACCAACCAAGTCGTTAATAATGAAACTAAACGTTCTCATAACCATCAAATGGTTATTGCGACTCCCATAATAATGAATACATTATGTATTCAACACCAAAGTGCTAATTACTCACAATTTTAATTTTATGGAAAAATATATTTTATAAAAAATTAAAAGCACGTATTTCCTTAAGTATTAAGTATTTCCTTAGACATTGTTAAATACGTTTTTTAACAATAATCATTTCAGCAACGTCAAATTAACGTCTCGTACTAAAAAATATTGGGTTCATTCGAGTTGACGGTGCTATCTTCTGTTGTATTAAATATATTTGGAAACTCATAAAAAACGTTTCACCATTTCAATTAAACATTTGCATATGAAAATGTGTACTACCGATATATACGAATTATATTATAAATTATATATTTCTGATGAATATTACTAAATTTTTCAGTCGTTTATGATAAGCTACTCTTATTTATTATGACAGCCTCATAATACAGTTTTTTCTGTATTTTTTTTTGTTTTCTTTTTTGCTGAGAGTTTTTGCTAATAATTTTGAATTCTTTTAAACTAGGTACTTTTTTCGTTTTTAAATTATATATACCCCAGGAATGCATAAAACGAACTAATACAGACATGCAAGTACCTATTACAAAAATAACACCAAAAAATGTATGAATAATTAACTTGCCACTAAAAATATAAGCTATATTTTATTTTTTCACGGCAAAAAACAACTTTTTTCATTTATATTACAAAAATTCATTATAATGTTCGTATAACATTATAAAATTTGAGATTTTTATTTTTTGTTTTTAACGAATTTTCGGACTTGACATTTTACTTCTTGCAAAAGGGTTCGGACAGAGCTTTCGGATAGCTTTTTGGTTGCACTAACCCATGAGTTTTTGAACTCGTCCAGGTTTTTGTTGTCTTTTCCCTGTTTCCTCAATATCCCCTTAATTTGAGCCCAATAACTTTCGATTGGGCGAAGAAATTCCCAATTTGGCAGATTCATTAGTTTATCAAAATAGCGGATATTGTTCTCTTTGTACCAGCTTACCGTAGTTTTCGCGTAATGTACCGATGGATGCTAGGTCCGGCCAAAATAACACTGCACCTTCTTATTTCTTTAAAAATGGTAAAATTCTATTTTTAAGCACTCGTTGATGTAGTTTTCTGAATTAATTGTCCTCTTTGTGAAAAAAGAACTGGTGAAAGAAATCGCCTGCCAAACTAGCACTTTTTTGCCGAATTTTTCTGTTGGAATTGATGAAATCGAGTTACTAACATGCTCCCCTTTCTTTTTTATGTAGAACTGTAGTCCCGGTAAAGTTGAACCATCCAATTTAACATAAGTCTTATCGTCCATCAGTATACACCCTTCAAAATTGACTAAAACTTCCTCATACAATTTTCGTGCTCGTTATTTCGCAACAGCTTGTTGTTTTAGACTACGTTTTGGAATCCGTTACTTCTGTATGTTTTGAGGTTGTGTCTTTTTGATTTCCTGAATATTCGCTGAACTGCTCCCACATTTTTTCGCTATTTCGCGGACCGAGAGTGATCTGTTTGATTCGATTAACTTGCGCACTTTAAGATCAATATTTTTGTTATAAGATCCGGTTTTTCTTCCGGATCTTGGCAAGTCGTTAAATGTTAGTTCTTCCCCATATTTGTTAATTACAGCACTAACTGTTTGGTGCGACGTATTTAATTGTTTTGCAATTTTTCTGAACGATATACCCTCTACACTTAACCTACTGTCCATAATTTGTTTTCGTACTTTCAACGATAAACGACTCATTTTAATTAAAACTTTTAATTAAAATTCTACAAAAATTAATATTACAGCTTGATAGCTTAGAATATACTGAAATGAACACCGGTAATTAGAAATAAAAATCAAATGCAGCAAATGTACAGCGATCAGTTTACAGTGGTAAGTTAATTAATCATACATTCATGCAGCATTGTAGTAAGCACCATCTATGAAGTTTTGAAGTACATTTTCTGTGGTATAGAAGTACAGAGTATCTATACTTTATTTAGTAAGTATTTACTTTAAGTACTAGCATGTTTTTACTACTATCCATTATATTTCCGACTTCTACGATATTTTCAATACTTTTTTTTTTAGATAACCTATTCATCACGATTTGCCTATGTCATCCACTGCTGGATGAAGGCCTTCCCCATTTCGTTACAATTTGGGGAGTTTTTAGCCATAATACACCACGCTGGCCAAACGTCTTGGTATATGAGACGGATGGTAGTCTCTGATTTCTTGATCACAGCAGCGTATTCGACTCGACCAGGATTTGAACCGCGGTCACCCGCTTTCCAGTCAGCCGGTGTAGGCTTTACGCCACACTGCTGGTTCAGTGTGTAGTATTATTTATAATATCTACAATACATTTACATAAATCTAAAATAAACTCCTATATTTTTAATTTTCTTTGAATCTTTATTATTTTATTTGTGATTTATTATTTGAATTATTTTGAAAAAGTGCCACATTATATTTTCTGGTTTCATTGATGTTTTCAATATTATTTATTGCTACAAATCACAAAAATTGGAATTCGTATTAACTCTTTAAAATATTTTATTTTTCTGGCAATGACAGAGCCGGGATCTTTTAATGTCAGGGCCCATCTTCGATTAAACACATCAAACACTGGTAGTTACGCCACTGTCTATGTTAGTAGGAAATTTTTTTAGTTAGCTATCACCTAGAATAACATTTATAGGTATGTAAGTACAGTGACTGATAGGCAGTCAAAATTATATGGAACAATTTGAACATCTTGAACATTTTTTTATGAGACATGTTGAAATTAATCATTATCGAACTTGTGTGATTACCGCACTCGTTCGATAACGATTCACTTTCAGAACTGATTTACATTTTGAACATCTTGAACATTTTTTATGAGACATGTTAAAATTAATCATTATCGATCTTGTGGGATTACCGCACTCGTTCGATAACGATTCACTTTCAGAACTGATTTAATAAATGACAATTGTTTTGTTTTTAAGTTTGATATATCATGTACATATTAAGTGACTTGAGAGTAACTTTTTCTACTTTCACTGCAGGCAGAGGTGGAGCAGAGGGGAAAAGGGGCGGTTCGCTTTTGGCGCACTTTTTAGAAGCGGTGTGTTTTCTGAAGAAAAATTTTAAATAATTAAAAATAAATACATTTGCACAAATGAGGACACGAAAAATTAATGTATAGTAAAATAATTAAATAAATTATTACTTTTCCTTTTTCATTATTAT
Source organism: Cantharis rufa (assembly GCA_947369205.1). Taxonomy (NCBI): domain Eukaryota; kingdom Metazoa; phylum Arthropoda; class Insecta; order Coleoptera; family Cantharidae; genus Cantharis; species Cantharis rufa. The sequence goes on from OX376303.1 coordinate 39,372,387, forward strand.
TAGAATGTTATATTATTTTTTGTACTAAATAATTTATTTGTATAATAATTATATATTTTACAAAATAATACCAAAATTATTATTAATTATTATATAAATAATTACAAATAAAATAATAATTTACTTTCTACTTAAATAATAATTTACTTTCTTCAAGTAGAAGGGAGCCAAATTTTGGGACCTCCCCGAGCGGCAAAACCCCTCACTACGCTGCTGACTGCAGATAAATATTTTGCAAGTAAATAATAGAAAACCAAGTATAAACTTATAATACAAATAAGAATAACAAATGCAACAAATTTTCTAAATTCAGTTCATAGGATCCTATTTGCATTTTTGTATAATGCTTTTTTTTGAGCAAATATTTGTTTTTATAATAAGTACAGAAATTATGATTTGCTAACAAGTTGAACTCAACTGAAATTGGGTATCAAGAACAATTGGCACTGTATCCGTACCGAGATGAAAGTGGAAATTTCTACATGGATGCTGAATTTTCCATTTCGAAGATTTTCCGAATTACTCTAATATAAATAATATAAGTTTAAAATATAAGTTAAAGTTTCAATAGATATAGAGGCGGTCATAGATAATAAATTTAGTTTAATTGCATCAGGGGCGCCGACTTTCTAAAATTCCGAGAGGTGCCAAAAAATTTTCAAAAATTAAGTTCGGGGAAATTTGTGGAAAATGTGAAACTCATTTTTAACACTTTTCTATTTTTAATACTTTCCAGTTTATTTTGTGTTTTAATGTATATATTTTGCTTGTAAGTTTATGATAATGGTGTCTGTGTTAGTATTATACAAATAAGCTGTAATAAAAATGAATTAATATACATATTCTTAAGATGTTTTCTGCATAATATAAAATGCGTTGTGGGGTACGGCTGATCTTTATGAACTAATCAGCAATTTCTTCTCAATCAACAGCCTCTTTGTCTTTTTCCTATGCACTGAAAAGAAACATAGGTGGTTGAAATGCTTTGGCGTCAGCGTTGCTTGTAGAAACGTCTTCGTTTGTCGGAGCAATGAGAACAAGCTTTCAGCTTCACAAGATGTCACTGGTATAGTAACATTATGCGACAAAACTTGAAGAATTTATGCAATATAGTTGTGAGATGTGCATTTTCTTCCCGTTTTAATTGATTAAAAGAGTCCTTAAAGGTGGCTATACGACTTTATTCTAACTTTTCTTGGCGTCTCGAAACATATCTCTATTAAAGAAAAAACGGTCCCTATCAAAATCTTCTCCGTAAAAACATATGAATTTCTCGTCTTCTTCTCAATACATCTTCCAAATTTTTGGAAATTGTTTGACACTTTGCTTATGAAACGTGATTTAGGGCCACTAAAGGGTATTGTCTTAATGCCCGAACCTTTCTCGGTAGAGAAAGAAGCAGATAGTCCAGAAGTGGAATGAAAGGCTGATGAAGAGGGGCAGTGTCCATAATATCGAAAAAAGCTGTCGGTATGCTTTTTCTACTGACGCTGAACTCCATCGTCATATCGTTTAGGATATGTCCTCACTTGAGGAAACACTGGCTCATCGAACTCCAAAGAGTTCAATAATTACAAGCATTCAGCCCAGATGGTTCTGAACCCTGTTACTTTCTTTATTTCCAGGACGGATGACTGAGTCAAGTGACGTGATCGGCTTTCCCATTAACCCATGACAGGTACACAGAGAAATTTTGATAGGACGGCCTATTTGGAAGTTGTTCTTCCAAATATTCTTTAAAAATTCTTGTTGATACATATTAATTTTGGTAGTACAGGTGGATCATTAGCGGCAAAAGTGTCAATAATGTCTAAGTCTTTAACACTGGCGCACCTAGAGCTTTTGCCGCCCGGGGCGGTTTTAAATTTTTGCCATCCCCTACCAAAAAAAATTTTACTTAAATTTGAAAAAAAGAGCAAAAAAAAAGGTCATCGAGGTATTCGTGATTAAACATTTAACATGCTCTAGCTTTTTTCAAACCCAAAATTTTTACATACCGCAATCTGCCGCCCCCTTAAATATGTGCCGCCCGGGGCGCCATCCCCCCCCCCCTCCGCCCTCCCTAGGTCCGCTAGTGGTCTTCAAGTTTTGGAACTTTTCGAGGGGTGTCCTGTTTGCCTGGCATCCCCGTAGGCGGCGTTCCTCTAAATTGCATTTATTTTCTACTGTAATTTGAAATTTAATGTAGTAAATAGTAGATACTATTTTTATTACGAAAAGTTGAAATTTCTTTCTGCTACTGTTTCTTTTTTTATGTGGGGTTGCTTTTCCATCTTTAACGGAAGTAATGGAGTTTGTTATCCTGAAAGCTCTTGAGTTTTCAAATTTATATTTGCCTATACTACCTATATATGTTTCATATTTGTGTTGTCTCAAAGCTGTAATTTAAATTATTTATTTAGAAATCTACTATATTTCGTTATATATTTTTTTATTAGTTAGACGACATGTTTCCAATATACAATATTCATCTTCAGGAAGTCTACAAAAGATTATGTTACAAATATATTATTAGATAAAGTTATAACGTACCAAAATTAAAATATTATTTGAAAATTATTATTATAATAAATTTGAAAATTGTTTTTTGAAGTTGACGTTAGATGGTGTGTTGATTTAAAAAATAATAAATGTGAAGAGGGTGTGTGCAGTTTTCAAATTATTAATCTAAAGGTGTGTGTATATAAATAAATTAGTTAGAGAAAAATATTATAAAGAGGAAGAAAATTTAGTTGTTCGTGTTTATTCAAAAGAGGTTCTTTTCGTTTAGTACCTTTTTGAATTTCGTAGGATTCCCAAATTAATCGTTTTAAGTATTTATCTTCATTGTGAAGGTTTAAGGTTTTATTATGATTAATTATTGTGTGTTTTTTGAGTTTTATGTGTTTGGCTACTTGGGAAATGGAATGGGTTTTTTCATGTTCGGCTATTCTAATTTCTAAGCGTCGTCCTGTTTGTCCAATGTATGTATAATTACAATCATTACAAAAGATTTTGCATAAAAAAAAATATATAAGGAAGTATAGTATATTTCTAAATAAATAATATAAATAACTTCGATCGACAAATCATAATTGTAATTTAAATATTATACCCATATTCAGTGTTTTGATAATGATATGAATAGTTATGAATTAAATTTTTGTCTTTCGCCTTTGGAGCTTAGGTATTCAGGGGCATGAGGTATTTGAACATACATTTTTTTAAGTAAATGGAAACACCACTTGGGTTTACGTTTTTGTTTACTGTATTTTTACTCTTTTTGGTTTTCCTTTTTTGCTTAATGTAGTGACAGGTAGGGAAAAGAAGAGACAAGAAGAGAGAATTTATTGTAACTTCTTTTATAATGTAATTCTTTAGTTTTCAGTTTCTTTAGTAGTATCAATAAATAAATAAATAGTCAATTAAACAACAGAAGCATTTAAAATAAAATACAATGTTATCAAGTAAAATAATTCATTTGTTTTATGTATATTTCCATAATTTTGTGAAGACTAACTAGTAGCCATTTAAAAACGAGGTACAATTTTTATAATACATTATGTCAACGCAAATTACTATTGTGCTATTAATTACATTCGCAAGAGAGTATAATACTTTATTAGGAAAGTTCAAGTTTATGTATGGTAAAGGTAACAAATGCAACATGCGTACCTGCCATGAAACTATAATCCTTCGGCGGCTGCTTAGAAAAAATAATATTTTCGCAGGGTTCACGTAAACCTCCGGCTATAATTTTTTAATATTTATAAATTTCAAAGTAGTTTGTTTATTTAATCGCCCGAGATAATAGCCGTCCATTGAAGGTTACATAAATAACAATAATAATTTAGCATATAACGTACCGGAAGGTAATAAGGCCCACCTAACACTCTTTGATTTTTTTTGCATTAAAAACCTAAGTATTTTATAGGCTTCCTATTTTTAAAGTTTAAAGTGGTTTTTAAAGTTTAAGAGGACATCAATATAGTGAAAATTAATAATAATGTAAATTTGAACAAAATACTTCAAGTTAAATATATAATATATTTAAGAGACCACAATAAAATATCATGTTTGGTAAAATAAAATCTAGTTTTATGAGTCGCAGACAGGGCAAGCAAAATTGCTGAAAACAAAATTTTGGTATATATTTTTTACTAAATCCAACACAAACTTCATGGACCCAACAGCAAAACTGTACAACAACACTCTTGTCTTAGTGCATACTATACAAAACCATTATGCATTAATGATGTTTTTCTTGTGCGAGTTTGCTGCGGTGGATCTATTTTTACCAAGTGCTTCTTCAACTTTCTGCTACTCATCTTACTAGGTAGCTCAGAAGCTACGCAGTTCTCTTCAAGATTTAAAAATTTTTTAGAATCCTTCCGCATTTTTATTTTGCACGCAAAAGTACTTGAATCAAATTACTAAAACTCCACTTTTTTATCTTCCTTATTTAATGGAGATTATATTCTTTAATATTACTAATCGAATCAAAAGAAGAACACTTAGCAATGCTTTTTACGAAATAATATTTTATAAAATATAAATTTAATATGCTTAAACAGCTAAGTTATGACAGTCTCTATCGCACTGTTGTCAGTAAAAGTTGCTGTTAAAAGATTGTGTGTTGTTTAAGAAATAATTTGTATTGCAGATGGCACATTAAGATTTATTCATGATCAATTGGTGCGACTAAATTTATTTTAATAAATTTAGGAAACAAACGAAACAGTTGCTAAATAAATGAATATTTTTTATTTCTAAAGATTGGTGATGATTTGATGTTGTTTTAGTGAAAATTTTGTGATTTGCATTTAAACATGAAAATGATAAACAACTACTTATGGTAAATCCTAATACTAATATGCATTTCTGGCTTTGGCATTTGTCAAATGCTGTGTATTATAGAAGAGATTCAGAAGAGTTCTGAAGTCCAAAGCTGATGTGGTGAAGTTTCATGTAGGTAACTGAAAACAATAAACCGAGATTATTTACAGTTTTATTTATAGTACTACCGAATATTTTTATAATTTAAAAGTTCAATTTATAGTCTAATGTGAAGTAAGCGTACAGTTATTGAAAAATTTATTTAAATTAGTGGTGTACTGTGATTTGCAAATCTACATTTGTGTTTTAAGCATTTAATTCTGTAGATTATAAATAACAAGACTCTGCAGGTATAATAATGAGCTTAACGAACTTAATATGCATAACCGATTATGTGGAAGAATGTGTAGCGAGCGGTGCATGAAGGACGCGGGGGCTGTCACACCTCGAGGAATTTCGACGCGGAGCAACAATAGCAGCCCGCGGCGAAGAGATCCAACTTGGACAATCGCTTACCGAACGACAAATCTATTTATAAAAAACTAAAACTATATTTTTATTTGAATTATAAACGACGACTATACTACTTGTAAAAACCCATATGTGCATTCAAGCCTTGTGATTTTATAGATGCAAATATGTTAATATTTTATGAGGGTTCTTTATTACAAGCATTGATTTATTGTTAAAATAATTATTATTAATATAGCAGTTGATTGCAAAAACATGTTTAATTTTATTGTTTTAAATAATGACTATTAAATACAGGTTATGCAGAAGAGAAGTAACAAGTAATACAAATGCTTGATTCGTTGTTTCGATAATAATATAGTAATCCGAATCTACGCAAAATATTAGAGATTATAATTTTAACTAAATTTAAGATGTAGGATATAAATTAAAAGTTAAGTGGCTACAATAAAATTCCAAGTTTTCAGAGATATATCTGATTAAACAAAAACATCTGAAGAAATCAATGAACTATATTTTTTATTTATAATTATTGTCACAACTACATTACTTCTATAATAAAAAGAGTACTTTTAAAATTAGGCCGTATGATTCACTATAATTTCAAAAGTCTTATCTCAAGTCTGTGTTCAAGATTAAACTCACTCGTAAGCCTTATACAGGATTGGGCACAAACTCACTCGTTTAATTAATTGGGAATTCAAAAGCGAAAAGTTATTACCAGGAATTGAAACAATGATATACCTTATGCATAAATATTTTCTCATGAGAAAATCTCTATCAGTGATTGAATTAATTTGATAAAATTTAATAATAATATTACTTATTTAAGACAATATGATTTTTATATGAATTTTTATTGATAAAAAAAATTATACTGCAAACTTTCTTTACTTTATTCTTTAAAATTTTTTGAAGTTTTGGATTTTAATGAAAAGAAAATTATTAAATCGTCTTAATTTTCACTTTGCATCGAACTAGAATACAAATTATTGTCATTTTAGTTAGTCATCTGCTGAAAGGAAATCATAAAATCCAAAATTTAAAATAATAATGTAGCTTTTTTGTGTACATTTCGTTGTTACATCAGAAATAATAATTATTTGAAAAGAAAATCTGTAATACTTAATTCTAGTGTTCAATGGATATACAGGGGTATTATTCAGATTTAAATGATAACATCATGATTTCATATTTTACTTTCTAATGGATACATTCAGCGTAATTTACTAATTTAGAAAGTAATTTCAATTAAAAATGTATTAATTGAAATACTCGACATGTTGACACACTTGAGCTGTTGATTAATTAAATATCTTACATTATTATATAAATAATAGGATGGAAAAATTTATAATTAATAAATAGTTATTTACAATCACTTCTTATCGAATTGATGCGCGAGATAAATTGGTTCTATTAAATGTTTAGAGGTTCAACAACAACAACCGTAGATTAGACTATATTTTTTTGAGTAATTTAGGATATCTAACACTTCGATGAGCTATCTATCGTTAATATAGCCACGCCTGAAAATACCTCCTACGATTTCTGTCAGTATTCACTTGTGCCATTGTAGTCCACAATCTTCTACTATTAACAATAGCCCAACGGGGTATCTTATACAAAATACATAAATACATTGAATTCATTATATATACATATATCTCTGGTGTGCGACCAATATAAGAAAACCTTGGAAAGTGTTCAATTTAAAATAAGAACTAAAGAAAACTTACCTGTTCTACTGGAATGTGGCTTAACGAGCTAATCAATAGATCACGGTTGGCCCTCGATCGTTTATCATCTTTCCTAAAGAGATTTGTAATAACGATCAGTTTGGTCATTTGATTTTAAAACTAAGTGTCACAAAAATGTTAATATAAAAAATTAATTAAAAAAGATTTTATTGTAAATGTGAATTTTAACTTCTGGATGATATCATAAGATTTCTGGTTTTTAAGCCGGGTGGTCAATTGTCGTAGGAGTTTCTTCACCATTAAAGTTTTATTTATGCCTCTACATTCGATTGTAGGTATACCTGCAAATTGTATTAATTGACACAATACCACAATGCATCTATTTAAATTATTATAATCCTACTTTATTGAACATACAAAATAAATTAAGCCACAAATAAAAATAAAATACCAGCTACATTTTCAGAAAAACAACTATTTGAGTTTTCATATTTTATGATATTTAAGTGCAATAACTGTACATTTTACTTTATTATTTTCAAATAATTTTTAAACTTGAAAAAATGATGTTTTATTAATATTTATGTGTCATTTGATTAAACGCGATCACCCAAGTAGTTTGGGATTGACTAATTTTTATTTCTTATGTAAATTATGTAAATAATATCTTCTAGATATGCAATATCAGGTTTTCTCATTTGTCGCTACCCCACTTCGTATGTTACTGTTCTTGATGTACGAAAATTTTCGTTGACTTACTTGTTCTTCGATTATCAAAACAATTATCTTGAGGTTAAAATTAATTTTCGTGTTTTACTCGGGACAATAGGCAACAATGAAAACCAATAATTAATAAATGCTTTCTTACGTTCTGTTTTCTTTCTTTCTTAATTTTTTATCAAAAACTTGATAAAATTTTGAATGAAAAATGTAAATTCACATTTACGGCAGCACATTCAAGTTAATAATTTTTAAACTCCTGAATTAATAATTAACCGTATGAAAATTTTAGTCTTCGTGTGATTCGTTTATATGTATAGCATGAAGAGTTTTTAAGAAATTTTGATTTTCAAAGAAGCAAAAAGATAAATTGAGAAAATGAAAACAGTTTCGTTTAATTACGTCTATTAGAATCTTGTTGGTGTTAAACAATTGAAATAGCTTCATTGAAGTTAAATGCTCTGTAGCGATAACGGACAACGGACAGAATTGAAAGGTACAAATTTGTTCTTTCTTTGGAGCACGTCCTTTAAACGGGAAAGAGGGTGTAGAGTAGAGCTGCCCATTAGCCCACTAATTGCAGCTCTGTCACACTCGCGGATATCGGAAATGAGATAATCGAACTCGCTACGCGACTTGGCTTTCGACGACACCAACGGCTCATCCCCTTTTCTGCTCTCTTAAATCCATTTTATTTTACAGGTAAACTCGCAGCTTTTGTAATTTTTGTTAAAAAAACATTTCACAGAGGAAAACGATTAAAAAATTGTAAAATTCGCATAATATTCTTTGAGGATCGGTTGCATTAAAAAATATAACATTTTGATTACTTTCATCGATAAATTAATTTAATAATTTTGAACACCCACCAGTAAGTACTAGAGTACTACTCTTCGATAGTGAAGGTATTATAAGCATGATTAGATATATGTATATTAGTTAACCTAACTATACATTATTACGATAATATGTATTTCATCCTTAATGTACTTACTGTACTTCTACATACGCTATCGGGCATTTATAAGTAGTAAATAAAATTAGCCTACTTTAACTAGGCTATTCAGTGAATGTGTAAAATCACTAGAGACAGTATAAAATCACTGTAACATATACGATTATGCACTTGGTTAATAAATGATTACAAATGACTATAATTATTATAGGGAATAAATAGTCAAAATTTTGGAATTTATTTTTTCTATTTCAAATACATTTTAATAACTTATTGACAAATAGCAGATGCAGAATTATAAGAATACGCAATTGTACTCGTATTGTAAATTTAAAAACTATTAAACTGAATACAGTATACAGTATACCTAAACTTATATGTGTTTAATAATATTTAAGATAATATTTTAAAATTATGATTGATAATTTTGATAGTTTCCTTTAACTAACAAAATAATTCTAAAATTGTTGCAAAGTACTGCAAAATTTTCTACAACCTTTATAGTAGTAGGGATATTATAAAAGCTGCATAAGCATAAGAATTTTTACCAATGAGATTCTCATGTATAATTTCATATGTATTACTATTTTTTGCACAAAATAGTCAAACATACATAACATGTAGACAATTACTGCTTAATTTGAGTATTAATAAAACTTTGCTTTTCAAGTATCCTTAAAATACACGAAAACATAAATAATTAATGAATACTGAATGCAGATAGAGAAGCGAGAATACTTAAATTTAACTATCAGACTTAAATCAAGAATTCTTCAGGAATTCTTTAGGAATTCTTTATTTAAATCATTCTTGTGTACACCAAATTTTGGATATATCAATCCTTCGCTTATTTGTATATTCGGTTATGCCAAATATAAATAGGAGACTAACTTTGTGGATCAAATTTAGAGTGAACCAAAGGAAATTAAAACTTTGTTAACTCCTACTTTGAAGAAAAGTTATTATTCAAAGTCCAGTTTTTAATAGTGGAAAAGGGATCTATGTAGAAATAACTCGGAAAAAAATCTTTTTAACTTACACTTTTTGCTTTAGTATCAGAAAGAAATCTTAAGTTTTCTACAACAAATTCTAACCAAAATGGGAAAAATTATATACAGAAAAGTCTCAAAAATCACAACATTTTAAATTGGCTGGTATATCTGACACTCAAAATAGATCTCATCAAAGTAGATAAAATTCTGAGTAAAAGTATAAAAAAATTATTGCTTTTGTGTATTGAGTTTTCGAGTTATAGCTCTTTATAACAGCCCGCTTTTATTTAATTTTTGCCTAAAAGAATATAGGTTTTAGTTTTTAATGTAAAGTTATATTTCTGTTCATCTCACACAAAAGTGCTTTACAGATAAGTGAAACTAGATTAAATTATCTCTAATTCAATGTATAAAATAATTTTGTAGTTATAATAGAGCTTTAGCTGCGAGGGGCGACAGTAAACTGGGCCAATGGTAAACTGGGCCAAATCTTAAAAGTGATAAACTGGGCCAAATGTCAATTTTTTGACTCTTTTCTGCCATTTATTACAATTTTGCACATAGCTTAATGGCAGATGCATTGTTAACATTATCTAAAAAAGAAGCAAGTTGAAATTTCTTCCTCTGAGAGAAGAAGTAATTTGAATTTTTGAGATACCGATTGAAATAATTAATCGAATAAAAATTATAACCGAAAAACGCTCGAATCTTTCGGTTACCACAATGCCGGCCGGTAGCTCTGTTGTTTTGTTGGAGGGCGAGTCGTAGGCTGTCCTAAGAATTGAAGTAAAGTTCTTATAAAAATTATTACCTTTTAATTTATATAACACTGACTTTATTAGACAATAATTTACGAGTGATTTGTAACTCAAAGAAATTCTCAAGTCAGAAAGGACTAATATTGTTAATTGACAAAAAAATTAAATTTATTCCAACAGAAGAACATGAACGTTAACCTTTAGTTGAAAACAAAATTTGGCAAATTGATGTTACAAGTACACAGGAAATCAATCTACCCAACGCTTATATAGCTCTTTTTCTGCTAGTTTTTTCACTAATCTGAAAATTCACAAAGTATTAATTGAATAAAATCACACTTTGTTCAAAATTTCTTTTGCAACAACGAATTCAATTCAGTCTAAGCTAGAAATTATTCTCGTAACTAAATATTTAACAACTGATCTTCTTAAAGATGGGTTCACAACATTATAAATACCTATATCGGAACCAACTCCCTTCTTTCCGCAAATAAAATTAAAAATACGACTTTTCAATTTTCTCAAGTCGGTATGAAGTTCAACTATTATGGATACTCCAATATTGGCATCAGCAATTTTTTTAACAATTGAATCCAATCGAACCAATTGCTGTGTCATCTAAAACCAAATAATAACTGGTACGAAGATATTGTGATGTTATGACTTTCTACCAAAGTCTGATCTAGCCCAATATTCTAGTGAATGGATGTAAAATCACTATTACGAAAAACAAACCATACAACGCTGCGATATAGCGGATTGGGATATCAAGTGAAAAAAATAACTCTACTCAGTGGAATACAAAAGTATTATTTAGATAACTAAATATTAAAACTAGGAACTGTTAATTTTTAACGGATGTTCGCTTCTCTGGAAATAAAAATTAAGTTAACCAACATTTTCCAAAACAACCTGAATAAGTTAAATTGACATTAGTTTGACAGAAAGTGAAGTCTGCTTCTTTCCGGTAATCGCTAAGTCGTCGCACTTGCTCAAAACCAGGTAATTGAAAGCGAGGGGGGAGATTAATTAAATAAACCAAATACCGGGAGGTTTAAAAATAATGGTTACAAAATTTATGATAAATTGAAATTAAAACGGTATACAACTTAAAATAATTTGTTATCGTCTACCATAACATAATATGTGTGATTTGGTTATCCTATTGATTTGGTGTTCCATTTTATGCTTGGGAAATTTTATTTAAATTTAAATTTAAATTGAAATGATGTTTTTGAGATTTTCGCGTTTCCAATTTTATTTTTTATCAAGGGTTTGGTTTTAGTACTAACCTGGATGATAAACTTTGGAAAAGTATAGTTTTCTTGGAGGAGTTCATTTGGATTTACAAACTAGATGAAGTATTACAATTAAAAACTTTCTCAATAGCAGTTACTTAAAAACAAGTATTCGTTTTATTTTGGTGCTCTTTCCACCTACCAAAAGCTTGTCCCGATCTTCGAGTTACATTTGAGAGGTTCTCCTCGTAAGCTAACTTGACTATTATAACCGTACAATAACTTACGATTGAAAGCTTTGGTGAAGTCATGCATATACAGTCAACATTTTCTCTATCTTCAAGGATATTTATTAAGTTGTTTGTAATGTAATATTATGATGTACATTTGGCATCAACATCTCCACATTTTTGTCCTCAATTTTATGATTTAATCTAATTGATAACCACCTCAGTGGATTGGTGTGATCAGGCGGTTTGAACCTCGAGCTTGACAAAATATCTCAGCTTGACTTTCCGATGTGCATCAACACATTATAGATTTAAGAATTGGTTTTATATTTGCATAAATCTAGCCAATTGACAGAACGTCAAAGTCAAAAATGGAAAGAAGTTTAATTGATTTTTAACATTTTAAGTTAGTGAAAGTGCCAATCAATTTTTAGGAAATGTTTTATTTGGTGCACTAGGATAGCAATAATAAACAGAGACGTAGGAGGTTTGTACCCTCTAGCATTTGGGAACGTCACAAGTAATAACAATAACAACAACTAAATTGCTTTTTAAATAATAGTTTTACAAACTAAATTGTTATTGGAATTAGAAATATTTTAAATGTTTTTATCTAATTAGATATGATCTTAAATATTATTATTACAACAATAATAATCTTTAAACAATAACACAATGATATAAAAATAGGTTTATACCTAATTATTTTTACATATTTCAAATTTAATATATTTATTTAGTGATCAGCAATTTAACCTGGGTACTAGCAGGTACTAAACTTGGGACACCTTGTATAATTTGTATATTCTTTCAAAATCGACTAGTGTGTTTTGAAATTAAAAAGATAATACGTCTTTGTAATATGTAAGTATTATAAAAACCTTATAATTTTCATGATTATATTCATTTTGGAGAGCTGTTATCTGTGACGTGCAGTTTTACCACTTTGCAATTGTTCACTATGTGAAACGTGATTTAAGATTTAAATCCTATAAAAAGATTCATGACTTTTAGTTAGTATAAAAACATTATTAAAATATCTTTACAATTTTGCAGTACCATACTAAAATTTGAAGCATAATACTTGTATTTAGACTTTTAGTACCATAAGGTACATCGTCAACCATCTACTTATTATAAACCCAAATTATATACTTAAATTTTTGTTAAAGTGCTTTAGAAAAATAAAAATTTAAGAAATTAATAACTTCTCGGAAGATAACAAAGTCGATAAATCTTCCTATAAGCTCAAGTTTTTTTCTCATTATTTCGCACCCAAGTACGCATTGCATTAAGACTTTTTTTTACTTAATTACAAATGACGAATCATTTTAAAAGTGTAATTAATGCATTACTACAAAGTTAACAGTGTACTTTGCCATTAGTTAAAATTGTTTTAAGAAAATTCATTTAAATAATTGAATACGAGTATTTTTTGTACACAATAAATCTTTTGTCATCAAGTCTCAGCTTCAGGTCGGATATGAAACAATAATTAATTGTCGGTTCGTAATGATGAATGATGACTGTTAAATTTTAAAACATTAAGAAGAATCACGGAGGGGTCACGAATTTGTTAATTACCCGTGATTATAATCTGTGTGCATTAGTCAGTGAGAGACAGCAGTAGAAGTCACGGTCGTACAAGATACATAAAACGGAGCTTGCTTATAATTGTAATTCAAACTTTAGATCGTCTCAAGTATTTTGTGGTGTGGCTTTAAGCATTAAAAGCCTTATTAAAGCATGATTATAAAAAAAAGAACATTGTAATAAAATTTTACGTATTAAAATAAAATTCGAATAAATAACAAATAAACTGGTGGTCATTAAGAAAATGTTTATGGTTCTTAATGTCAGTCTGCCTCATATTTTTGTTAATAAATTACTAAAACGTATATAATATTCATAAAAATTATAATGTGACTACTGAACTGTAGATATAATTTTTAATTGCAAAGGTGAATTCTTTTATTCAATATTTTAATCGGTGCTGAATTCGTTTCAGAATATTTTAGTATAGCACAAATTATGGTTGCAATAACCTTTTTGTAAATTCTTAAAATACAAATATTACATTGTATATAAACAATATATTAACATTCTTTTCTACAATTCTCCTTGTCCTCTGTTTTTCAGTGTATGTAAAAGTTTAAGCGTCGACTAAGTCGAAGACGTTTATGCCTTGGCGTCGACTTTTCCATTGCGGATTTAGTAAAAATTGTATTCTGACCGTCTTCTCTCGATAGGCAGTGGCAAACCATGCATTGTCTGTCAAGAAAACCTTTCTAAATCGAAGAACTGATTACTGTGCTTTAACGTAAAGCTATACTTTATGATTAAAGAAAGGATTTCCATGTAATAAAAATATATGTAGTATTCATTTTAAACAAATATTTATTTAAAATTTAATCAATATGTAAAATAAAATTGCCTTAAATCAATTCAAAATGCCTCCGAAAGTCTATTACTGGTTAGTAAATGATATTATTATCTAATAGCTTAGGAGAAAATATTTATAAACATATTATAAATCCATTCCTTATTAATATACAAAATACAATATGAATGGGTTAGAATACCTATTTTGAACAAATTCATTAATAAACAAATATATTATAAATAATAATAAAAAAACATTGAATTAAATATGTCTTCTGAGTTTGAGGTTACCGTCCTGACCAAAAAGCTGTGCATAATATATGATTTTTATCACACTTCGAAATTAAATTTAATTTTATTTAGAACATATAATTAAATGATTATTTTCCAACTTAATATCATGGAAATGACAAGACTAAATGCCCAACAACATTAAAAGAACTAAGCAGAACATCCATGCTAATCAATAACAAAACAAGTATACCAACCGTACTTTAAGTCTATGAACGCGAAGTTCTGGCAGACAAAACCATGTACCAGATCCGAATACCTTTCAAGGATCGGGAACAATCGTATAAAAGAGGAATATAGCACTTAAGACATAATTAGATAAACCAAAATTAGAAAAAGAGTTAGGAATGAGTTCATATGAGGTATCAACCTTCAAAGCACGCATGAAAACCTTCGCGGAACCAGGCCACTGGGAAAACCCCGAGATGAAGGGATAGTTGGTTGATAGCATCTCAAGAAAAAGGAAAAGTTTTAAACAAAAACCTAATACAAGGCAAAGATAAAAAAATTTTTTATTAAAAATTTTAGTTTTCAATGTATATTTAAAATTATACTTTTTATTAACTTTAAATTTTCTTCATTAACCTTTTTTTTTTTAACCTTTAGATGTGTTATTACAACCGCAATTAATTTTAACTTATTATTTATCTTTTCTTACACTCAACCTTCCAAGGGTGACCGGATTTTTCGCTACGGGACATTTCGCTTCCGGACGTTTTACTACCACTTCTATATGCTTACTAAAATTATAATTATAAAATTATAAGTTTTGAAATAATTCAGTTATTTACATAATGACGTATATACCAGTATTTTGTTTCTGCAATTTTTAATTCTTAATTAATTTTCCATTTGTTGTCAGCTATAGCTTTAAGTTGGGTACTTGTACAAATATTTGAAATTAAATTGGAATTGTAGCGATTGATTTGGAACTACTGAAATTAACATTGAATTATTGAAATTACTAAAATTAACTTGGAGTTACTAGAATTAATTTAGAATTGAAGTAATTAATTTGGAATTAGTGTAATTTAGGGAATCGAACAGGAATTGAAATTATTTTTTTGAGTTGGTTACATTGGCTGGCTATTATGATTGTGTCGTTTCATTACCGAATATTCGCTTTCGATTAGAAAGTCGTCTCTACGTTCGATTTAAATCCTTCTAATTTTCATCTACACCTTGACTGCAACAGTAGTAATTCGCAAAACTTTGTTAAACTACTTTTCGTTGAGATGTATACAGTAGCGGCCATAAAAATTATATCGGAATTTGTTTTCCATTTTTTCACATTGAATTAAACGAGTCAATTTTTAAATTAATTTTAGTCAATCCCAGGCATATCCTATAGTACGTGTGTTTATTTTTAATTTAGAAATTGATTTGATTCCTTGAGATTTATTCAGGTTATCAAAGGACCAAGTTTTCCTATAAACATTTTTTGTGTTTTAAAAACGTACCTAATGGTTTATGGTTTGAAATAATCAGATATATGATCAGATATATGCATATGAAAGGCATGTACTAATTTCTATGATTTCTATTGTTTCAAACCATAAACCACACATATTTTCAAGAACTCACTTGTAATTGTAAAATAAAAATAAAAATAAAAATTATTTTTATAGAGTAATTTTTTATCTGACGATCTATGTGAAATGTCGATATTTTTGGTAGATTCTTTAAAATTCTCAATTTCTAAAAAATTACTATACTTTCTCCAATTTTTAAATCGGGAACGTATTTTGCTAATGTTTTTATATTAGAAGCATTTAATCCTAATGTCCAAACAATAGCAATTTTTAAAATAATTGAAAAAAATTAAAATATGTACCTAACGCAATGTACTTTTTTCTAGGTATACAAGGTAGCTTAAGAAGAGAGAATTGACATAATCAAAAATAATGGATAAGAATGAAGTACACATAATTATTATATTTAACTAAAGTTTATAATAAGCTTGGTACTCGGTCCAATTTTAACGTTTAATTAATTAAATATAAATGCGATTAAAATATAAAAGTTATTATTTTATTTATATCTCGAGTATTGCCTATTATTGTAGTTAGAAGTTTACATTTTAGAATCAACAATGCCCAAAGATATAATAGAATCAATGAATCCTATGACTTATAATTAGATGATAGTACTCGTTTTTATTGTCTAAACGCTTATGGATATTAATAATGGAATTCCAAGCAGACATTTTTATATATGCAAATTATTTAGCTTTGATAATTGTCCTAATAAACAATGCAAGTCACGCGATGATAAAGAAATAATAAATTATCACAGTGGGGGTGTCTCCATATCTCACGAGTTTGAATAAGTTAACAGGGTAATTTACAAGTTAGATTAGACTCCATTTAAAATTTAACAAGCTTGCATTAATTGACAAGTAACTGTAAACGTTTTTAGGTTATTAAAGTGTTAAATACGATTTGTTTTCTATGATAAAATTACCGGAAACGACTATATTGTTCTTGCATAGAACATTTTCATTTAACTTCGCTAATGCTAAGAAAATAGTACTTAATATTTGATTTTTTTATTATTATTTTGATTTAGTGTTTAGTTTTGGTGAACTTGTTTTTAAAATAACATCCAAATAATTATGGTACATTAATGCAACTTAATAAATTATGATAATGTTTAACGATTAAATTTTACCCAATGAATATTACTGTTGATTAAATATTAATAAGTATATATAATAATAATAATTTAATAATGTAAAAAAAATCCTAGAATTGACGTAGTAAACCTAGAATTTACCGATTTATTTAGTAATCTAATATATAAAATTATTCGTAATTATATTCGATTCAAGGTATTATTACAGTGTATAATATTTTATTTCTTCTAATTTGTTGATAAGGGTCTTATAACTTGATCTTGTTAGATGAAATTGATTATAACGCAGATATTTCAATAAGAGGAATGGTCTATGATTATTTGTATTTAAATTATATATTGAAATTATAACATTAATTATAATGTATTCCAAAAATTGCTTTACTACCAAATGTAAATTTTATTTTATTTATTTGAGACATTGTTACGAGTAGGTATAATTTAAAAAATATTTTTTTGTAATTGGTGTTTTGCTTGAATTTTTGATGAAAACTTCGTGAGGATTATTATAGTAAATTGTGTAAAAAGTTGACATTTAAATGAAGTGAAAGACAAACAAAATTAATAAATAAATTATTAGAAGTTTATCTTACTAACTTATTAAGTTAGTACTAATAAAACTATTCCAAAATTTTAAATAAAATAAGTGGAAAATAATTTATATTTTGTTTTAAACACAACGAAAAGTTGATAATAAATTTTTGATAAATTAATGTATTTTTGTTAAGTATTTTATATTAATAAATAATAATTGCCAATTTCAATAGTATAATTAATTGTTAAACAAACAAGAAAATTAATAAACATTTAAAAATTATTATTAGAATTAAATAGTTAGATATAAAAGTTGATCAAAAATTTCGAGCTGCGCTAGAAATATAATATTTTAAAAAACTAACATAACTGAGATGACCAAGCTCTCATTTATATAAGCAAGAGACTCCTAATTATAAATTAAAAAATATCCAAATCCAAATATTATAATTGCTTCTAAACTTTTTTTTTTCCAATCCAAATCATCGAAATTCCAACCCTCATGCAAAATTATCAGGAATATTTTCGAAAAATGAATAAAAATCTTTCTCACGCAAATCAAACATTTTATACTCCCAAAATTATCAAAATCTCATATTTGAGATGTAAAATAATAATTTTAGGGAAATCCTCCGTAAAATCGACCACCTCGGTCCGCATTTTCGGCAATAATTTTTTTTGCCTTTTTATTAAATTGTTCAATTAATAAATCTTGATAAGGTTTTATACTTAGTCGGGGACTAACTATGGAAAGTTCTATTCAAATCAATAGAAAAAAAAAACTATTCTATGGAAAGCTAGCATTCAATTTATTTCTACTACAAAAAAAATACGGTTACATAGAATTGATAAGCAATTAGATTTATAGTGCTATCAAATTTAATTTAATTTTACACCAGTAAAAGTGCAAATTGTTACAATCCAAACGTTTTTAAGATATTCAAATTAACCGTTAAAAATTAAAAACACGATCAAGTTCAAAAGTGCACAAGAAAAAACATTGACTAGATTTCTTTTAAAACTATTAACAATGAAACAGAAAATACCAAGGGGTGAATATCTTAAAAAATTTTTGTATACTTTGAAATTTTTTGTGAATTCTTGGAATTTCATAGAAATCGCAGATATTCCTTGAAAATCATTGAAAATTTTTGAAATTATTTTAAGATTTTTTGGAATTCTTTGCAAATCAGTAGTATTATTTAAAAGCACAGGATTTCCTTGGAAATTTGTGGAATTCCTTAAAATTCTTTGGAATTCCCTGGATATTCTTCTAAATTCTTGAGATTGGAAATTGTTTAGAAAGAGAAAAAAATCATTAGAAAGAATTGTAATCATATTTTCATCGCGGCCTTCTCTCTGACAATAAGTTTTTGTATTTTTGTGTATTTGATTATGAAAGAAAGATATTTAAATAATTTTTCTAATTCTGATTTTTAGAAAGTATTGTTGAAAAATTGACCTGCCATTTTTTTAATAAAATTTTTATGTTTCGGGGTTCCCTGATACTACCTACATATATCTAAAATTTTTGAAAATGTCTGTATATATGTATGTAATGTATGTAAATGCGAACACGATAGCATCTAAACGAAGTAACGAAATCACACCAAATTTTAAATTTAAGTTTTGATCTGTAGTTACACGAAGCCCATACATAATCCATCATACCTTCTAAACGCAATGAAATAGGTAAATGTTTATTATGACAAAAAAAATGATCACTATCAAATTACCTACAAATTTTGTTCTATAAATATTTATAAAATTCTTTTTTAAAAATTTTTTAAATTGTTTTTAACTATTAAACTAGAATAAATTTGCTACAGTTTGACCAGCACATGGGTATAGGTTCGCTAACGTCAAATAGATTACGAGATACAGCTTTTCAAGTTTTAGATCTTACAACCTTAAGCAGTAGGTAAATGTAATGACAAATTTATATGGTGTAGAAAAACAATTTCCTTAAATTGAAAGAAAAACATTTTTTTAAAGCAGGTTTCCAATTTTTATCCGGAGCTGATGGACTTCAAAAGATTTGCATTGGGCTATGATTACTAATTTAAATTTCCGTTTATTTGATTAATAAGATATACAGTGAATAACAAAAAGTTTCGCACACTCCTATGTTAACAATGTAAATTGCCGGTTTTGAAGCCGTTTTTTAGCATATAAAAGTTCATTTTACAGCAAAACCTTCTTAACATTTTTTGTTGCAAATTTCATTGTCTTTAATTTATTTCTATACATTTTTTTATTTTAACTCACCCGTTTTGACTGACAGCAGCTTAAACAAGACTCGGTAAAAAGGAAAAAATATTGTCATCTATATCTCGGAAACGGTGCGACGAAATAGAAAAATGTATATAAAGAAAATAGTAAAGAATAAAATTTATAAGAAAAAATGCTTATTAATTTTTTTATTTCGTCGCACCGTTTCCGAGATATAGATGACAATATTTTTTCCTTTTTACTGAGTCTTGTTTAAGCCGCTGTCAATCAAAAAGGGTGCGCTAAAATAAAAAAATGTATCGAAGCAAAATTGAAGACAATGGAATTTGCAACAAAAAATGTTAAGAAGTAAGTAAGAGGTTTTGCTGTAAAATGAACTTTTATATGCTGAAAAACGGCTTCAAAACCGGCAATTTACATTGTTAACATAGGAGTGTGCGAAACTTTTCGTTATTCACTGTACAACGTGATTAGTCCATTTGGTACCGAATTTTAGATTGGTATTAAATTGTAACCAATAATCTAAAAACCTGACGATCGAAAAAACCCTACACCGTATGTAAAGAAGGTCGGAAACCTTTAATAAGGACTAAATTGGAATTGTGAGTTAAGAGTTTTGGTAGGCAAAAAAAGTGAATCGTGTAGTTTTAGTGATCTCTGGGACACTTTTCCTGCCGGATACAGGCGCCTTCGATTTGTTAGACCCCGCTGAATAAACAGCGTTAAGCAATACGACGCGACGTAGCGTCCCACACGTATAGTAGTAGTGCATCTTTACTGGAATTGTCTACAATACTGCAATCATAAAACCCAATCATTGAGAAGGGTACATTCTGTCAATTAGTGTTTGATAACACAGATTTCAATGTCAACACATTTAATGGTTTAGGAACTTTTTTCATGCCATGGGCGGAATTATGTTTGTTACTCCTTACGAAGCAGAAAAAGCTAAGAGCAATGTCGTACAGGTCAAGAGATACTCAACATCAGAACTTAAAAAAAAACTTGTGGTAACATTGAACTACCTATACGTTAAAGATAGTTGACAATGCTGGCTTGAACAAAGTCATCATTGCGGATGTGCATGAGATGCAGACTTTGAAAAATGAGGAATCCCTTTTGGAACAGATATCTTTTTGGCTGCATGGCAAGGGTGCAAGCAGTGTGGAAGTAGCAGGGTGGAATGGGTTCATGGAAAATGAAACCCAAGATGAGCATTATCAACATTTCAAAATTCTTTGTCTTCCATTCATAAACAATCTTTCAACTCAATATGAAACAATTTATATTGCTCTTCGACTCGCCAGTGACAAGTGTAAAGCACTTGGTCGAAACACGTGTTTTGTCACTTTTGAACAGCCTCTGTATATCAAAGCATAAGACATAGTAAGCAACTGAAATGACCCTGCATTGAAGAATTACGCCTGGGAAGGTTTTACCTACTCATGCCCTTCATGGAATAACCATGGCTGGAGCGGCCTCAAATACGGTGTATGCAGAAAATAGCATTGAAAAGATGATACATGGCTACGCTTATTCGAGAGTAGATCTTGGTACATCTTGTTCTGGCAAAACGGATTTGGGAGACAGTTCGCCTGACGGAGGATGAAAAAAATATGATGGACACCTAGCTTATTGATTTGAAGTCATTTTTGTTGTTCTAATAATTGAGGAGGCTGCTGAACTCAAAACCGTCATGTATAAATTCTCTGACACAAGAGTGGTCAGCTCCGGAATAGCTGATATTGACAGGCTAGGTTCTCTTCAGCGCCCAATGATATATTTAGTTGATATTTAAGTTAATATTGTTAAGATAGGTAAGAACTCTTTTTTTATAGTTATATCTTCTTCTATTCCAGCTTGTAAATAAAAAAATTTTAAGTTGCATATAATAACTGATGTTTTAACATTGTTATTGCCTCTCGATCTTATCTTTAATGGTAAATTGATCCGTATTTGATTTTTACATTTCTTCAATAAGAACGATATCTTATTTCATGTAGCGGACACATTCGATGGTCAAATTGTAGCAAATTTACACTAGTTTGAAAGTTATTCATTATTATAGAGGTTTTTACTTTGGGAATGTAGTATGTATTTATGTAGAAGGTACGTGCGAACAGTGGCTGGAATTTCCAATTATGAGAAATTTAGCTGATTTTTGAAGAACTGTAACTCGAAAACTACTAGAGCTAGAAAATTTTGTTTTTAATCTCAAATAGTAGCCAATTTGATCTAGGTACTTAAAAAAAGTATGGCATAAATTTTCTGTCAAAAGTGGACTTTGACCGCTGGCGCTGTTTGCCAAAAACTGAAAAAATGTAAAAAAAAGTCGCGGTTTTTGAAGATGGCGGAGCTCGCGGCAAGAATTTTTGTTGGGAAACTACTGGAAATTGATTGACAACCTTGGATTGTGCCTCCATTCCTTCCAAGGTCTTTAGTGCTGTATGGCTATCGGTCATAATACAAATCCGCTTATTTGCATAAACCCTCCATATCATTTTTTCTGCACAGGCTGTAATTGCAGTTATTTCTGCCTGGAAGACTGTAAGGTGACAGCTCAGGTTTATGCTGAATGCATCTCCTGTTCTATACATCTACCGATTCCTACCCCAGTGCTAACTTCTGTTTTGGATCCATCAGTGTACCAGATGGTATTATACTGAATCCTTAGCTCTTGCATGATGCCTTCTACTCTGTTCTCAGGTATGAGAACCCTGAAAGGTTTTTAGAAGTTTCTTACAATGCTGATTCTGTCAGATTGCAGGCATAGCATGTTTTTGCTTGTTGAGTGAAATATCATGGCGTGATGTCCCTCTCTATGGCCACTCCTAGGCGATTATTTATTGTTAGCCTGTATGACGCAGTAGTGCTTCCATTTCCACCACCAAATGTAGTGGACAAAGTACCGGAAGCGCATCCATGGCTGCGATAAACGTTGTATTGTCCTAGTTGCTTTAATCATTATGTTTTTTCACGTGTTTTCAGGTATTTGCCTCCCCTACTAGGTTTAGCTTTTTTTCCTATAAGCTGTACATTCTCACATCATGTCTTTTCCTTTGCTTCTTTCCATGCTGCATCACTGAAGATACAACTCCTCCAAACTTCCCACCGATGAGGATTGTGAT
Source organism: Cantharis rufa (assembly GCA_947369205.1). Taxonomy (NCBI): domain Eukaryota; kingdom Metazoa; phylum Arthropoda; class Insecta; order Coleoptera; family Cantharidae; genus Cantharis; species Cantharis rufa. Next base: position 39,395,467 of record OX376303.1, read on the forward strand.
ATTAACACATCTGTTCCAACTCTCACAGTTTATAATAATAAAATCTCCAAATTTCACATTAAAAAATGGTGGACTAATAATGATGAAAGTGTATATTGGTGATATTGTCGACAAGATATTTGTTTTAGGTACATAATATTATGTATATTATGATACTTATAGTATAGTACATGTCTGAATTTTACAAGTCACTTATTCTTTTACCCCATAAAAAATGTTAAAGTACATCTACAAAAAAAAATAATTTTTATCAATTTAACACGTATTTAGGATTTCGCTCCGGTTATTTCAAGATTGCTGGTACTTCTGTTAATAAAATAGCTAATAAACTGAAACCTAAAAAGACAATAGCTAAAACTTAGCTAATAAGCTAGTAGGTATATAGAGAGTTTATAAGATTCGCATTTATATGTATTACATACTTACCTTTTGCAAAAGAACCTATATCGAGTTAAAGTCAGAAGCGGCGCACAGAGAGGCAGCAAGCTGGGAAAATGTAAAATTAAAAGAAAAATATTATAAAATTGCTAGGAAGCTAGGAAGGTAGCAGGGATCTATCAGTGAATCGAGATATTCATCTAACAAAACTGAGAACCCTCAAGAAAAATAATTAAAAATATTTTTTTAGTTCGATTATAATGATCATATTACATATTACATATTACATTGGAATTGGTAAGCGTTTTCGTTCTCTATAGACAAATAACTAACCTCAATGCTAATTAATTGGAAATCTAAAAGTTAAAAAAATGAAACTTTAGAGATATATCAAAAAGCAAAAACTGGATTTTGATACCCAATTAATAATAATTTCAGTTGACATGTGCATTAGCTACTTGTACTATAACGCCATAGGAATAATATTTAATGCGGAAGAGTAAAACTTGATCTTGTGCATAATTAATAAGTTGTAGCATCTATTTTCATTATTAACAAGACCATTAATAAATTTTTAAACCAATAATTTAAAATATAACATCACATATTACACCGGATACTTTTCTGTGCTCTCTACATTTGCAAGTAAGGGCCAGTTTTACAATAGTCGAATAAACTTGGAATAACGTTATACCAAGTTTATCAGACTATTGTAAAATCGGACTTAAAAGAAATAACGAAAGTGCTTGAATTAATTTTGTTATTTGTTGAGACCGGAGTTTGCTACTCAAGCAAAAGGATTTACGCGCAAATCACCGAAATTTCAAGATCAATTATTATATAAACTAAATTGTAACTACTTTCTGCTAAAATTGTTGCCAGTCAAGTCGTGAACAAATTAATGATTACAATCATCCACTTTGTTTTACAACATTCAGTTGTTTCACTGCATAATATAAAATCATAAATGGTTCAATTCCATTTTACATTAAAAATTCAAATATCCTGTGTGGATTCCAACTTCTTTTATTAGGACATCCGAATCAATTTCTTCGCGAGTATTTATGTAGGTTTGTAGGTACCACTGTTGATATCAAAACATGAAGGTAACATTTAAATTTCAGCAGTTGGAGTAAAAGATCATCACGTGGTGTTAAGTCTATTACATCTTTATCTGCAATGCAAGGAGTGGCGGATTATTTCATTACAAAAGTGGGCGTACAGCAAGAAATCAACTATTGTCAGGTGTAAATTCTCCGACGCCTGCTATAACCGACAACAAGACAGACCAACTTGCTTATAACTTACACAAAACACTCCATATACATTATAAGAACACTTAGTTTTAAACGAGTAGGATTTAAAATACTTGTTCTTTTAATACCTTCATCAATAATATCTTCAATACTACGAATGATTTCTATAAATATATAAAAATATATATACACGATTTGTGAGTTATGAATAATTAATTAATTCTTTTATTGGCAACTTACACTGTATTAAATATCAACCTCGATTTTACCTTTGTCCGTTAATCATTAAATTGGAACGATATTTTGACAAGTGTAAGAATTCTGACTTTTAAATAAATTCTAATAAATTTACTAAGATCTATTACAGTTTTGGAGCACTGTACCAAATTTGGATCATTTGGTTACTCGGTTAGCTGAAACGTCAGCACTTAACAGTATGTTGCCAGTTGATTTGCTGTGACCCATACTTTTGATTTATTAATGATTTGATTATTATATTGATAGACATTATAAGTAAATACATAGTAACGTTTAAATACTACAAAAGATCATTTGTTAATGCGATGTCACAGATCTATAGATGTAAAAACAAAACGGAAAATAAAACCAAGAAGTGTGTTTTTTATGCTATGTGCAAACTACTATATTATTTGTTTCAAAGTCTCAAAATTTTGAGAACATGGAAAAAGAGCTAGAGCATGTAAAAGGCGACCGATTAAACGATTAAGTCACTATGGAAATAAGTTTTCAGTATTTCTCAATATTGCTGAAGAGTAAATCAACTCATTTCGGTCCGTGGAGATACGATATTGTCCGTTTGTAAATATTTTGAGCCGAAAAGAGCTATTATGTATGTATAAAAAATACCTATGATTTAAAAATATCGCACTAAATGGGCCACTCTTTATTACAATATAGCAGTCTTTGCCTTAGCCAACCAGTGCTTCTCCCAATATGTTTTCACGCTTCTAAGCAAAATATTGCGGTGCCCAATAATTTTTTTTGTTTTCTAATCAATGTCGTAAAATGTAATATCCAGGAAAGCTGATCTAAAACTATAACTTAAAAAAATCAGTGTAACCTTAAGGTCAGGCGTTATGGAAAAACCTTAGTTCAAAAAGAGCGCCGCGACTTGAAAAAGTTTGAAAACCACTGATCTATAGTATTTCTAAGATTATCTTGCATTTCCTATGATTTCCCAAATTTACTTATATTTTCAACAATTTTCTTTGCATTCCTAAGATTTCTCTGAATAACCAAGAATTTTAGGGAAACCTAAGGCTCCCTTGCTTCCTTTGACGAGTCACTGATGGTACTAACCTTACTAGATGCATAACTGCCCTGTCAGAATAGTATTAATGTTAACGTAATGTTAACAAATGCTCCAATCAACAGCCATCTTTCCGACAATCTACCAGTCAAATGCGAGCTTTCGTTAACATTAACGCTATTCTGACAGGGCAGTAAGTCAAAGGTGGAACTTAGACTTTAGATCACAACAGTGCAGTCGGAGCAACCAAGCATTGAAAAACGGCATCTGCAGAGAACAAAATTCAAAATTCTTAATCATTAAACAGCATGTCGATTTAAGTCTTGTACGTTATACTACACTGCTTTTACATTTACATTTTATATACTAAGAGGAGTATTTAATTTGGATTTAAGAAATTATAGTCTCTGTATTGATATCATAAAATAGTACTACAACTAACATCAAAAGTGCCGATTGCCGTGCCGTCTTAATGGGGATGCAGCATTATGTTTTAAAAGTAATAAATTCATACAATCCAAAGTCCAGTTCTCACACGACGAGAAGAAAAACTTTTAATTAATATTACCGTTACTGCTAAAATAATTACAAATTAAAATATCCTACCATATAAGAGATCCTTATTAGCTCTAAAGATGCTAGTATCTAACTTCGTGATGTGATTTACTTGGGGTTTTATAACTATTAATTGTGAAACATAGTATTTTATAAATAATTTTTAAATTTGATAGCAATGTAGGTAGGTATCTGTATTAAGTGTATGGTTAGAAATAATTATGTTTTATTAAAAGTATCTAAATATAAAATAATACCCGCAACTAGATGTAATATGGAATTCTAGCGGCGTAATTACATTTATATTTTATTTTGAGTTTTCTTTAAAACTTGTTTCTTATTAATTTATTATATATTATAAGGCAATTTTTTGGGATTTTTAATTTTCTTTTTATTAATTTGTATTACATTATTTAAGTTTACATCTAAAATTATGTTATAATAATAACTTTTAACTTTAATATGAATTTATAAGTACCTCAGTCACTCTTTTCAATTTAATATTTTTTAAAATTATTTTTAAATTAAAATTAAAAAATATAAAACTATATTAATTATTGCTGTTAATATAATTTTATCTACTACAGTTCGGTAAAGTAGATATTATGTATATCCTCTCTTCAAACCCATTTCTGATAAAAAATAAGCATTCCTTTTGAAAGTGATGTATCAGCATTGAAAGTGATTTGTAAAATCATGCAGAAAATACCTCATGAAAACTTGAAAATATAATAATTTAATTTTGTTTTTCACTTATTTTATTTAATTTGAAATAATAACAAGTTGGTTGAAAAACAAATAAATGCAAAATTTAATGACGAACGTCGATTTTGAAAAACGATTCATTTAAAAATAAAATTTTGTAGGAAACACACGTACAGCTCGACCACACTAAGCAAAGCTTTGAAGGGGCGTGGCTGGCGCTGGTGTATTTGAATATGTACACTCAAAAGAAAATTAAAGTGCATTCTAACCTAAAAAAGTACTTACCAAATAATGTTTAATTAAATTGATTTATTAAATATAGCTATGAAGATTTGTTCAAAAAAGTACACTTTTCTGTTAAAAAAAACAGCACAATGACAATTGACACACAGTGATTTGTAACTTTTACAACAGAATGCATATGAGAAATAACTCGATGTTCATTTTTTCATTAAAATTTTTATCAAATTAGTTGACATATTTTCCGGGGTTTTTCTTAGCTTGGTGGCACTGTATTGCAATGTTGCATTATTATTTGGTAATGATTTATTTTCATCACAAATATCACCATTTCAGTATAATATTAATTATTACAAACATTTGTTTCTACAATATCAAAAAATTATTACAATGATTTATGTTGTCCTAATGGATCTATTTTAAGCTTTCAGATGTTTTTCAACATTCTCGAGTTTCCTGGAAACTCCATACAGAATTTTGATCATCTGGTTTCTAGAAGTTTCCTGAAATTAAAACAATCCTTGGAAACAAATAGCGGACATTGATGACTTAAATGTAAATCATAAAAAAGAATTATAAAAATGAAATTCAACTTATCTTAATAGATTTAAATCGTTAATAACATTTTTATTGTGGAGGTCTCAATGAAAATAATACTGCTAAAGTAAAAATTTCTCAAACTCCAAAACTTGCTATAATAATTGTGATCGATTTCCAACAAGTAATTCGTGTTTTTGTCATTTATTTCCCGAGTTCAATTAATTACTTAATTATCGGATATTACTCTCAAACTTTGATTTTTCTAAAATGGTTCGTTTGAGATTTGTTTAAAATCAATGCTATCTGAAAGTATTTAAGAGCGGCGAGAATAATATGAAGGTACAGGTCGCTTTAAAAATATTATTTTATTCGCATAAGATGTTGATTACATTTGGCTAATGTTTTTTCTACAATCAGATTCCATTGTAAATTCTAATTTATGTAAATAATAATTTTTTAGAACAAAAATGACAAGAACACAGCATGTTCAAGTGGTGTTAACTGATATTAGCTATTGTTCGTTGAAGACGATAAATAAATTAACCAACTCGAAACTCTTCGTTTTGTGTGAAATCTAGAACATAAATTTCATTAAGTGCGTTACCGGTATGGTAGCTTAAGCTGCAGCAAGTCAAGCAAATAGTGAAAGAGTTAATGGCGAATTGCAAAAACCAACAGTTTCATACATTAACTGAACAATTATTTTAGCAAATTTATTTTATTTGAAACGTTTGATCTGATAACAAAACACAGTATTGATCTGAATTGTACATCGATGTTTTATTATGCACATTGTTGTGTTGAGTTCCATTATTTATATTATTGTCCCCGTCCTCAGTATTTTCTTATATTTATTGGTCCTTATACGGATTCTTGCTGATTTAGGAATTTATGATTTTGTTCTATTTTCCGATGCCTACAAAAAAAATTTATTATTGAATATGAACTCAATCTTCAAAAACGTTTCTATATACTCAATTTTATTAATAATATATCTAATAGGTCCTATATAGGTGCTTAGAATAAATCACTCGCTCCTCGCATGCTTTTGTTTTGCAAAAAAAAATTAATTTCAAGTTTTGTCCGGTAGATATTAAAAGGGGACTTTTTATGTGGGAGATAATTTATGCGATTTTAACAGACTGGTTGTAACAATGGCGCATTATCCGGCGTTCGGTAATTAGTGATCAAGTAGGTGGAAATGTGGGGCATACACGGCTTTCATCGAGACAAAAGAAACAAAAAAAATTATGTACAAAGCGCACATCTGCCCGATGTTTTATTAAAAATAATCCCCACCTATAATTACAACCGCTAAATGAATTCGGCTAGCAAATTTCAAGTTCCTTCTATTGCTTCAACCCTTTCGAGCTAACTGGTCACGTACTAAAATAATTAATAACGTTTTTATTTTAATTGCCATACTTTTTTAACTTTCGTAAAAATAGCTACTGCTAAAACTTGGCTCTCAATTTCAAAAATTTACTCTATAAATTTCAATTTTTCTATCGCTAAAGTTTTACTGCAAAAATAATATGATTAATGATTAAAAGAACCGTGGAAAATGTAAATGTCTACTAAGGACTGCAACACGCACACATACTTGAGTAACTATGCATCTTTCTTACTATACTTACTTTATTAGTGTAGAAGGTACACCGGAGTCAATTATATTTAGTTTTTGACTTTAAGGTATTAATCGAAAGTTTTATAAATTTAAAATCAATTTTTACGTAATAAAGTGTCAAGAACGTCCGAGTTTTATTGCATATTTTCGAAATGGTAATGGTGCGTCATCAAGTGTATAAGTGCATCAGAGAAAAATATTATGGTAAAACGGTTTTTTGAGATTCTTGTTTCTGTGCACAAGAATATTAATGGTATTAATCGATACATATTTTCTTCTTTATTGTTAAGAATGCAAAAATAAAATAAGCACAAGAAGCATAATTTGCCTTGGAAAATAATAGCCTACAAATTACTTTAACAGGGTAAAATAATTAATAATTACGTTTAATTGGTAATTTATATACGATTGTTTTTCAAGGCAAGTTTTATTTAGTAAAAACCACTTATTTTTCTTGAATATTTAACAAGAAATAAAAGAGAAAATATCAAGATCTTCAGATCCGGAACAGATCTCTTTGTAATGATATTTTTTTAATTTTTTTTTTGAGAAGTAGGAAATAATCGATAGATTCTTCCGTATCAGTGGGATATATAATTTTTCGAAATTTTGCTTTTCACAGCAAGAATCTTAAAACTCAAGATATATAGAAGAATACTAAAATAATTGCAAATCGTCAAGATGTAACAATTTTGTTCAAAGTTAAAGCAATATTATAACGGCAATGTAATTAATTTGATAGCCTAAAAATTTACATTCCGATAGTTGTTAATCAATTTTGTACGAAATATTAATTTATTTTTACTGAAATGAAAATTAATTATTATCGTAAACAAACCTCAAAGTTGAAAAGGTACGCAAACTGTTTTGCATAAAGATGAAATAATAAAACATAAGAATAAAAACCACACAGGGTTATTGCGAAACAAAAAAAGCAATTTAAAAAACTAAATAAGACAGCTCACTATAAAAAAAAACTTAGGGTGGTTTGGGGTATTGTTGATAACCATTATTCTTCCTATCCGCATTTTAGTACACAAGCGGATTAGCAAAAACAAAAAAAATGTATATAAGTAATATAAAAACTTTTTAATGGTTCTCTATTATCAGGTCACATCTGTCATGTAACTAACATCTAAACTCGTTTACTTTTTATTGTAAAGTAAAGCTGTAATTGGTAGTTCTTATTCATAAGCACGAAAATCAGTCAAGAATCTCTGTGGGAGATGGTGTTTAGTTAGTAAATTTATTGCACTTTTAATCTTTAATTTTTATTTTAAAGTGTTAAAACATGTTGCATTTTCAAATTAATTTTGATTTAAACGATTAAAATTTCACGCGAGCTTGTCACGTGTTTAATTAAGACATTTCATAATATTGCGTTCATAAAGACAGATGCAGTAGTGGTGCCCCAAATTGCTACCCCTATGACGAGCTTAAAAGCTGTAAAATAATGGGTCGAGATTACTACATAGTTTAACATCCCAATGCACATATTTGCATATGAATTTACAATTAGCGTAACCCGTTGAAATAACTATCCTGTCCTGCTTCCTTGCCTGTTTCGTCTGATATAGAATGGGGGTTAACATTTATCCGAGTTGTAATTTTATAAAATTGCTATTTAAACCTTGCACCACTAGCTATATACTTATTTTTTATATTATTTAAGTAGATGTAATTAAGTTTTGAAATAAGAACAAAATTTATTTTAGTTATTATGTTTATTATTTCAATTTTAATCATCATTTTTATATTTCGTAATTCTCTAAACAAAAAACGAAAAGAAGTTTTATTAAGCATGACGTTTGCAACATGCAATGAGCATATAACTTTGCTTTGCTGTAGGCCAGGTATAGGGTCCATATATACACCACACCTTGCCTACTTAACCTATCACCTCTCTAGACTAAGTCAATTTATAAATATTAATACTTAAACACTTCAGTTTTTCAGAGACTTATATGTTCGCCTTCAAATTGTTATTAGTTTAACTTTATAATTAGTATTGATGTCTTCCAAAATTAGACACTCGGTTTAAACCACAAATCATGGTATGTATAATATAAAATTATTTAAAAGTTTTAGAACTTATATACCCATCAGGCAGCACAAATTATCTAATGGACATCCATCATATCTATTAGGTATCAATAGAATATCAAATATAGATCAGATAGCCCATACATTTTTCTAAAATTTTTCTGTTTGTTGTAATTACTACTAGTACTATTCACACTTAATTTAAATTGATATCTAGTGGATATCTGATATTATACAATTTTGTACTTGTTGATCGGTTTAGATCTATTACCGTCAAAGCAAATATCGGTTATTTGATGTAATGCATAAGATATTTGATGTCGGGATGGGACGTTTCGGCGCAGCCGATTCGGCGCAGCCGGTTCGGCGCAGCCGGTTCGGCGCGAAGACGTTTCGGCGCGAAGACGTTTCGGCGCGAAGACGTTTCGGCGCGAAGACGTTTCGGCGCAAAGACGTTTCGGCGCGAAGACGTTTCGGCGCGAAGACGGTTCGGCGCGAGCCGATTCGGCGCGAAGACTTTTCGGCGCGAGAATAAAATATTTTAAAATTTTTGATCTACTTTAAATTGATACATTAATACAATAAATAATATAAATAATAAATTTATTAAAACTATAATATACATGTATAGAAAATAGGTTAATGTAACTACTGTGTTACCAATTCATTTTATTTAATTTTATTGGCTTTCGAGTTATGAATTAAAGTAAGTAAAAAAATATTTAAAAAATTGAGATTTTTCTTTTGATCGCAGTCGGCTATCAAAAAGCCTGCATGCACATTTTTCAATAATCAAACTTAACAATAAATAATATCAACTTAAAATTATTAACAATTAAAAATATACAGGACGATTAAAATTTACAACACAAAACCCATTTACAAAATTTAAACAACCATCATTATTATAATTATTTTGAACATGGCAATATATTATTTATCTATTAATGTTTACATTTTTCCACATTATTTTTCTTTTTATTTCTTTTTAAAATATTTTATTCTCGCGCCGAAAAGTCTTTGCGCCGAATCGGCTCGCGCCGAACCGGCTCGCGCCGAACCGTCTTTGCGCCGAACCGTCTTCGCGCCGAAACGTCTTCGCGCCGAAACGTCTTCGCGCCGAAACGTCTTCGCGCCGAAACGTCTTCGCGCCGAACCGGCTGCGCCGAACCGGCTGCGCCGAATCGGCTGCGCCGAAACGTCGTAGACCGATTTGATGTATAGGGTATAGGGTTATAATTTTGCTTCTCAATTGCTACCAAATTATTTGGAATTTAATCAGTAAGAAATTCTTCAAATTTGTTTTGGCAAATTTATTCGAAATGCAACAATTGATTTTTCAGTGTTTGTGTCTGTATGTGGTTACTTAATTCTAAAATGTTGCACAAGTGTATATCAAGATCTGTGAATCTGACATTGTTAATACATTAATCAATAAATAATATATATAATAATATAATAAAAAATTTTAAAAACTTTTTAGAATAATAAGATATGCCACTTTTAATATTAGTAGCACTAAATTGTTTCTAGATTACAGACCGAACCTTAAATTAATGCCAAAATTATTATCAGATAATTCTTGAAGTAAAAGTATAGGTAGACTCTCTAATTGAGAACCTGTTAGTGTTAATGATACTATAAACTATGTATATAAAGTAAAAACTTATTTTTATTTTATAAATTAATTTAAGTTTAATTATGTAATTCAGGAAGGTATTTTGGTTTGCTCTACTTTTATAGTCAGAAATTATATGGTAGACCCTATATTATGTTTTATTTTATACTATGTTAATGATTTAATGAGGAGAATTTCTTGTTGGGTAAATAGTTTATGATGTTGAATTCGTTATGTAGCTCGAATATAAAATACAAAATAGGTAAGAATTATCAATAATGTTAAATTATATTTTAATTTTGGCTAGGCCACACTTAATAAAACAACCAAATTTTTTGGAATTAAAATGTTTTGCATACTTTGCTTGTAGGGAGCATGATAAATATTTCTCTGATTAGAGGAAATTTTTTTAGTAGTTCTCACTATCGACTAAGTTCCAACTTAAGGCAACTATAAGTTTACAATTATAGGCTTATGGGAATTTGCACTTTTGCTCGAAAAAACTACTGTGTACTGGTCTACGTTTCATAGATCTACACCAAATTTCGTATGTTAGACGTAGATATTATATTTCAGTTGATCGCTTATCAAAGCATTGAAAATATTTTAGTGATTTTAGTGATAATCATTGTAATATAATAAATAATGACGTGCCTTTAAGTCATATGACTATAATATTTCAGCGGCAATTTCAATAATTTACTTTCTGTAAGCCTACGAAAATCCTAGATTAAAATTATGCATCCAAACAATTTCTCACATATTAGTGCCACTAATTTTAATATTCCATTTAAAAATATATCAATTTACTTGATTTTGTAACATTTCTTTTATTCTATTACTTTAGTGGCTAAATTACAATGAATTAATTTGCACTCTTATTGTAAAACTTCAATTTTTTACATTTAACGATTTTCCAAGTTTTTAATATCATCCTGGCATAGTGTGAAATTGTTATATCTATTATTATTAGTATCTCTTAGTTTTAAATTAGACTGGCATTTTTAAGTTAAACTTGGGTGTTTAATGATGATGTGTCTTTTGCATATCAATACTTCACGTCTATGTGTCAATATTGCACCTCTGCAATTTGATAGTCCGGGGATTGAATCTGTCGCATTTCGGATTTCATTCACTTCAGTTTTGTTGTATTTGTATCGTACCCTCCTCCTGACACTGAACTCATTAACGATACGTTGTTTATATCTGATATAGAAAATTTATATTTTTCTTCGCACTCCAATATCATCATTAGGTCATTAGATTAGATTATTAGATTAGAGATTAGAGGTTAGATTAGTTAACTTAAACCAAACTTTTAACAAGAAAGCTTCCGGCTCACCGTCTCTTTGTAAAAACACGATTTGCAATTTAAATCTAAGCCAACTCATCAACCAGTTTACACGAGACCATACGGGTCAGGAGCCATTAATCCTTGATTTGATCATGACGGACTATCGCAAATTGTTGTCAAATATTGAATTTCTCTCTCCTGCTTTGCGAATCGGATCATATAGTTTTATCGTCGAAATTACAGATTGCTGTAAAGTAACACTTTCCAGAAGTTCCACAAACTTACAACTGAATGATGTTGATTGGGTTATATGTATATTTGGGTGGTTTTCATGTCAATAATAATAAGTGAAATGAATTTCAGGAAAAGATTGCTGTCTCTGTTACAGCCAACTCATATCAGAGAACAATAACTTATAATCCCAGCAAACCGTGGATGACAGCTGAACTAAGAGAACTTAGTGGTGTCTAAGAAAACTTATTGGGGAAAAGAGGCACCTGTGGCAGCGATACGTCCGAAACTGAACATCACATCCGAAAACTTTACACGATTGTGAAGAGAATCTCATCTTTCAAGTTGGGTCAAAAAAATTGTACAAGTACATCAGGTCCTGATTATCTTCTAAAGTAACTGCTCCACGACCAATTCGATCAGAGGGCGATATCTGTATCGGCGATCTTGAAAACTGTAATCTCCTTGGTGAGAAATCCATGTCGTCTTTTGTACAGGAACCCAACAGACATCTTCCGCAAATTGATTGTCTATGTTCTCCCGGAGCTCTCTAAATGATCTCTTTTCCCATTATTGGCGTCTTTCATCTGTAACTCCAGTATTTAAGAAGGATAACAAACTCGATGCCGATAATTATCGTCCAATCAGCCTTACTTCAATAGCAGCCGAATTGATGGAAACTATAATTGCTGAGGATATATGATACAATTCTTTTATTTAAACAATATAATACCTGAGTTGCAGCACGGATTCTTACCAGGCTGCTCTATCATGACTAACTTGCTGACGTGTGTTAACGAGCGGAGTTCTCGTTTTGATTATAACATCCCAATAAACGTGATTTATTTAGATTTCTCGAGATTCTTCAATAGAGTACCCAAGAAAAAATTTTTAAAGAAATTGGAAAATTTTGGTATTAAGGAAAAATCGCGGCGGTGGTTGCACGAATTTCTGAGTAACCGATACTTTAAGGTGCAATTTAGACAGAAGTTCTCTCGCAATCCTTTCGTTCTGTGGTGTCCTTTAAAGATCTGTGCTTGGTCTATTCCTAATTCTTATATACCGAACTATTTACCGTCCCTGATATTATCGTCAATTTCCTCTTATGCCGACGACTCCAAACTTTACAATAATTCGTATCTTTCCGTGATATTTTGCAAGATGATCTGGATAGATATGGAATATGGTGCTCCAAGTGATTTATTCCTTTGAATATTGATAAATGTGTTAATATGCATCTCGATAATAGCAAACCGCGGTTGGAATACACAGCTAAGAGCTGGAATTTGAGAGTTGTCGAATCACACAATAATCTTGTGGTGACAATAACAAGTAATCTTTTTTGGAGTAGTTACATCAACAGAATCTAAAGCAAAGCTAACACTATGGTGTATCTTCTTTCTAAGTGTTATGAGAGGCCCAGTTCTGCTGTTGTCAGGGGATGCACATTACCTATAGTCAGCCTCATATCAAATTTGCTGGTCACGATATTAATATGTTTGAATTTTTGCAGAGAACAGCGTATGTACACAGCGCTATACACTAATCATAACATATCATTTAACGAGAAGCGTTTACACATTTTAAATCTGACGCCCTTTTACCTTCGGCGTTTGGAAAGAAATTTTATGATTACGTTTCAAGCACTTAACCACCTTTTTCAATTAGATACGATTCGCCTTGTTGCGCCTAATGTGGATGAACGCTTGCCTGGATATCGCCTGCAGTTGTTTTGCGATAAGTTCAAAAGCACAGCCAGGAAGCACACTTTTTGTGAAATCGAGTCTTCGGTGTCTGGTGTCTTCCTATTGACTGGTGACGGCTCCATCTGTTAATTATTTCAAGAATTGTTTGATCTCCTGAGTCTTTCATGGTGGTGTTAATTCTGTGTATCTTTCGAATCTGTGTCATCTATTGATTGCATTTTAGTGAAACTGTCTGTATCATTTGAAAGTTTGACTCATTTGTTTTGGTATTTATTTGTTTATTTGTATGTTCACTTGTTTGTATTTGAATTGTACTGTGTCCAAATTATGTAATTTATATAGTTAATAGCATACGTCATCAATTCTCTCAGTTTTAAATAATAATAATTATAAAAATTTGCAATGATATCGAACTTTAATTTTGATACTTTTTTAAGATTTTTCTTTATATTATTCTAGTTTAAAGTAGTAGTTATAAGAACTAAGTATTACATTAAAAAAAAAACAGAGAAAAAAAAAGAATTTTTATTGTTATTTGCCACTATTTTCTAATAGGAATGCAACTTTACAATTTATTTAATAAGTAATCTGAAGATATCTATGCGAAATGTGGCTCGTAAAACTTACATCAGAAAACAAGAAAGTACAACTTGAGCAATTTTTCCACTGCATTTTTCCTTAGAAATATAACGACATTTTTCTAAAAATAAGTATTTTATTCAAGAAGCATCCCGGACTTTCGCCATGGTTATCCATCGCCAACATCTCAAGTCAAGACTTATTCAATATACGATAAATGTACAAATCAAGTACAAGATCTGTGGTTTTTGTTGAAGAAGAGATTAATTAATATAAAGAAATCTATCTCTAAAATATATTTTTAATTATGGTAATTTCATGAATTCAACAATAATTCAAGAAATTTCTTAAAATTTTTAATAATTACGTATGTCCTCTAGATAGATGCCCAAAAATTTTCTTTGATGCAAGTAACCCATTTTCACGAAAATTGTTTTTATATTGTATCACAATTGGACAGACGATGCACAGTTGGGTATTTATTTAATAGTAACATCTAGGTCAGTAGATGGTATGTCAATGGAAAAACAACATCGCGCCATTTATTAGTGACATTTTCCTCTATTAAAAAAGATCTTTTAATGAAAACTGTTCCTTTTCACTTTCCAGTGGGTTTTCTAAATTTTTTTTTCTTCTGTATTCTGTTAAAGATATAATAGGAGTAGTAAGTAATCTTTCATATTTTTTCAGAATTTTTGCCATTGTATTTGATTTGATGCCAGCTATTAAAGTCAAATACCCCACTGTACGATATGTTAAATTTGAAACATCAGGAAATGTGGAAGAATTAATAAAAGGATGTGCTAAAGCAATCCTTGAGTCAGAAATTAGTCAATATAACCTTGGAAAAGTTCCAAAATTAATTGAAAATAAAACTTGAGAAAACATATGTTTTTGGTTTCATGATTAAATCATCTGTTTGCATGAAATGTACCCTACAGTAAAGTCTCGAAATAGTGAACAGCAAAAACCATGTTTGTTCTTTAAATATTAATTCCTAATTTATATTTTCCTGTCTTCCTTTTATGCGATAAAAAGGAACGAAGGAACACAGATTTTTATAGCATAAAAAGAAGACAGGAAAAAATAAATTCGGAATTAAAATTTAAAAAACAAACATGGTTTTTGCTGTTAACTGTTCTAGACTTGACTGCATTTGGCTGAGAATGCTGATTCTGTAGTAGTCACTGACAAAACAGTGCCAGTGCAGCTAATGAAATAAATCAAAGTAAATCATAAATTTAATTAATTCATAATTCAATGTTTTCTAATTGTTTCGTTTACATTAAAAAAAAACAACAAATTTATTAAAAAATGAAATCAATTTAAATAAAAATTTTCGATTTCGAAAAAATTGAGGGGAAGATAACATTTTGTATAAAGCACGTGTATTATTCACATCAAACGTGAATAATTTTTGCACAAATCGGCCAACGCTTCATTGTGGAAAATATGACTCGCATTTTGTAATGGTTCACTTACCTACACAACTGATATCATAAACTACTATTGATTATAACTCAACTACAAATGACACGAATGTGTTACAAATAACTACAAGTACCTACCTACTTGCATACATATGTGCTGCAAATTAAGTTTTTAATATTGTTGAATTATAAGATAGGTATATTACTTATTTTAATATTAACTTTATAATCATAAATAAAGTTTATCTTAATATGATACAGTGACATAGTAGGCGAGTTTACTACCAATGCTGAAGAATAACCAATAATATTTGATTTGAAAACACAATATTATTATCATCATTGAAATATTGTAGTGTGTAGGCATTTGTACAAAATTTAATGTAATAATTTTATGACGAGCGAATAAAGTAATAAAAAATTCAAATCCGGTGTTTTTAAAAATTTGATTAGTGGACCACACACTGAAGAGACATTTGATTCCGCTACTTGGCACGAGTGAATCAAACTCGATGGCACGTGTGCTGTGCATACCTGACCGAAGTTCAATTCAAGAAATGATAGCATCGCACATCCTGTGCTCACCTCCTCCGCATCTTCCAATTCAAACGTTCGAAAATATCGGTAGGACACACTATCGTAGTGGCTAAACTAATCTTCACTAATTTATTCTTAAATATCAGTGCTCATTTACCTCACGCTGTCCGACACCTACACTCCCAAATATAATATTAAACAAGACTTAGTTTGACATTTATTAAAAATAACCCAACCAAGTTGGTTAGATGGTTATTTCCTGTTGATTCGATTTTCAAATTCCATACTTAATCGTACCTTATTCAAATCAAAGGAACAATGGAATAGCAAATCCTTTTAAAAACATCTAATCAAGCAGGTAAAATTAATTTTATATCAATAGAGGTGGTCAAAGTTATTTTAGGCATAAAATATCCTGAGATTACATGAGTCAGCATACAATTAATTATAAACCGGCATTAGACAGATAACTTGTTATGAACTTAAAAACATAATATTCAAAAGATTTAATTTAATCAAACTTGAGTTCGGTAATATAATAAATTTAAAACCATATTTTTTTATCAACAATAAGCGGGTGATAATAGCTATAGTATGAAGTACCTATTAAGGGTAACGTAACGACGCTCTATTTCAATGATTGTCAAGTTCAGGACGTTTTATATGTGTCTGCACGCTCTTGAATCGGTAAGGTGGGTTACAAATACACACATTTTAATACTAGCTGACAAAAACAATTTGGTTTTTATTATTTTTCTTCTAATAATTTTTTGTATTTTTTATAGATACAAATTATATTAAAATACTTTATATATATAAAATATCGGATATTATGTATACCCACATTCGTAAACTATCCGAGGCAAAACTCAAAAAGAAAATTCCTCGGAAATTTAATTATTTCATATTATCGAAGAAACATATTTTACAGGATTTGGTATTTTCAATAATTTTTATAGAACAATGGACACCCACGATGAATGAGTACAGGTGCGCTTAAAGCGGCGAGTAGGTGTACTAAATAGGCACTCTCTCGACTGAATTCAAATCTTATACTTTTTATTTTTTTTCCGATTCTCATTGTGTGAGGACATTAGCTTGAGATGCTATCAATGAAGTTGTGGGCTTGATATTAATTTAATGCTTACCACACACTCCTTGAAAATGCACTTTTTGTGTGTACAATACTATTCTGGGGGCACTTTTTAATAAGAAACGCTTTATAATAAAAGATTTATTTACATTCACTTGAATAATTTTCACTTTTAAAATATGTTTATTTTGATTAATATTATGTTGTACAGCTTTGGTATTTCTAAAATACAAAGTAAGTTGTTAATAAATGATCCTAATTAACCTCAGTTAACATAATTATTTTAAAAATAAATAAAGCACAATATAATATTCATTTGTGGTTTGAACCTCGGATGTAAAAATGATCACGAGCAAGCTTCAAGATGTAGAAACGTCATAAACTGAGATTGATACGGATATTGTCAATTATTCCTTAATTATTCATTATGTTACGTAAAATACCTGTACGTGTACACGTAATTAATTTTACTATCATAATATTGAAGCAATCTTTGCAAAATTAGCTCAAATCAGTTGTTTTACGTATATTAGGTGCTTTTACTGTATATTAATATTTGAGATATTAGATGTTCAGTAAGTATAGTAACGTAAATTACATCTACGCACTGCGGACACATTATTTTCCGCCTTTTACATTGTTGGAAATATCTAAATTTCATTATATGAGGTGAAAAGTGCGATTAATATATAGGATTGGACGTGGAAGGCAAACCAAAGCTCACAGGCCACATATCGGGTCCATTATGCTACCTCCGATTGTTGAATCAGCCCACCTTTACTATTATTTCCAGAGCTATTCCAAACTTAAGACAAATTTTAGTATTATAGAGGACGGTGTGTTACTAATACTGGCCATGTCAGGTCAGAAGTTCACCAACTTGGATTTAATTTTTGACGCTAACGGTGGGCAGTTGCAGAACACATGCTCCATCGTTTAGTCTCTTCGTTACATCCATGACTGATTGGGTTGTCAACCAGTCCCATATTGCGTAGAGGTGCTTATTCAGCTTGCAGTGTCCCGTGAGAAAGTTAGTCTCCCTACGGCCGGTCGGCGTAATAACAGGCTCTGGTAACCCACCCTGCCTCGCCAGCTCATCAGCCCTCTCATTGCCTTTATTACCTTGGTGCTCTTTAACCCAACTAAGAGTTACAACATTGTGTGTTGATATCACATTCAGTGCCCGGATATATTGCAGCACCAAATTAAAAGTTTATTTATAAGATCACCGAGATGATTGGATTTATGGATGGATGACTAAGTTCCATAAGAACAGCTCTGCTGACTGTGAGTATTTGAATCGTTTTATCCTAGATACCTTTTTCCTGGACTATTTCTGCACAGTGTATTATATCCACGAGTTTCGTTTGGAAGACGGAGGTATATTATTTGCTTTTGGAACCGTCCGTGTATGACATATGACCTGTCAGTTTCTGTTACATTCGCCAGGATTTCAAACGTACTGACAAATTCAGTACAATATTGAGACAAAACAATATTGAGCTGACCTCTACCTCTCAAAATTTAAAATAATGAATTTAACATCAACGATATTTATTTATTAGAACGTCCATAAATTCTGGACTTTGTTTATCGGTTTTCCAAATGTGGTAATAATAACACCACATGCCTCGTTCTTACTATATATTAGGTATGCTAAAAGGTTCCGGGCCAAATTAGACAATAAATGACTTCAAAGTATGTAGATTATCTCTGAAACTACTTATCTGATCGCATATTAATATTATGTCTTTGGAAAAATGACACTTTTAGCTAAAAACTAAATGTAAAATCATTCGATTCGGATCATGCAGTTATGAAAAATTGCTGTTTAAAGATGGAAGCAAATAAAGAAAAAATTCGCTATATTTCACAATTTTTCTTCAATCAAGGAAAAAATACCGCGCAGGTTCGTGAAAAAATTTGTGCAGTTTATGGTCCAGATGCTTTATCGAAAACCGGAGCAAAATAATGGTTTGCGCGTTATCGTTCTGAAAATTTTGATGTCAAAGATGCACCACACTCTGGTCGGCCATTCATTGAAAAAGTGGAGAAAATTCTAGAAATTGTGAAACAAAACCGTCATCTAAGCACTGTAGAGATCACCAAGAGTCTAAACATCAATCGCCAAGCAGTTGCAAACCATTTGAAAAAATATAAATTCAAAAAGAAGCTCGATATTTGGTTGCCACGATTTGACGCATCAAAATTTTCTCGACCGAGTTTCCATCTGCGAATCGTTGCTGAAACGTAATGAAATCGAACCATTTTTAAAGCGGTTACTGGAGATGAAAAATAGATTACATACGACAACATTGTGCACAAAGGTCGTGGTTGAAGCGAGGTAAAGCTTTCCAGACGGTGGCAAAGCCGGGACTCACCAATCGAAAAGTGAAAGGTCTATTTGGTGGGTTTGGAAAGGTATTCGTTATTGTGAGCTGGTCAAACCACTGATTCTGCACGCTACTATCAACAGCTTACTAGATTGCAGCAAGAGATTCAAAAAAAGCGGCCAGAATTGATCAATAGGAAGGGTATTGTGTTCCATCATGACAACGCCAGACCTCATTTATCTTTTGTGGCCCGAGAAAAACTGGAAGAGCTTGGCTAGGAAGTTTTGATGCATCCACCGTATAGCCTGGACCTTGCACCATCAGATTATCATTTGTTTCGATCTTTTTAGAATTCCCTTAATGGTGTAAAGTTGGCTTCAAAAGTACCCTATGAAAACCACTTGGTTAAGTTTTTTACCGATAAATCGCAGAAGTTTCACAGTGATGGAATAATGGTTTTGCCCGAAAAGTGGTAAAGGGTTTTCGAACAAAATGAAGCATATTTGGTTTAAATAAAGAATTTCAAAACATAAAAATTTTGTGTTTGAAAAACTATCTAATTTGGCCGGGAACTTTTTAGCACACCTAATATTTTCCTGCCTTCAAATCACTACTACCCAACTTTGTTCAAAATCATCCAAATTAATAATAAAAAACTTATCACAGAAAATCAAAAACTTTTATTCACAAATAATTAAAAAAAATTCAACAAGAGACTTAAAATTCACAATTAAGGAGATTGTGAATTTCCTTAATAAAGTAACTCTCGTTACTGGTTAACGCGAACGGCAAAAAGCCTAGTTATAACCAAATTTTCGTACCAACACAAAATTGTTGGTACGAACAACAATTCAAAATACTTATTTGCAAATTATCAAAAATATTTACAACAAAATTAAATTAAATTTTATAACAATTAAAACAAAAATTCAAATTCAATAAATAAAATTTTAAAATTAGAAGTGATTTTGGAACACGACAATATATTTGAGAAAAAATTTGTCGGCCAAAAGAAGTACCCTTTTCGAGCAGTTCTTAAGAATCCACGCGTGCTCACTGACTCCTTGTCTATAAGTTTAAAAGATATCGTGCTTGCATTCTTAGAGCAGCTCTCACCACATGCTCCTCCACATAGAGATCCGCCGTAAGAAGGTAGACGAGAGTCTCCAAGGATACAGTAGGTGCTGTTCGCATCACTCTCGTTACAGCCAAGCAGACCGATCTCTGCTTGAAATTAGAGATGACGCTGTTAGTGCACTATGGTATAGTATAGGCCTTATTATGGTAGTGTAGAGCCCGAGGGTAATTTTCGGGAAACACCCTAAAATCTTTTTATTACCCTTCGACACTGCCAGAATACCGTGCCAGCATTCGCAGTTTTTGAGTTGATATGTTTACCTCAATTAGCTTTCTTTCTGGTATAATTCCTAAATACTTGACCTTGAATGTCATTTTAAATCATACTCGTTTAAATTGAACAAAACAAGCTCTGTCTTGTTCAAGAGATTGCTCCGGGCACCATTTCTCTAAAATTCTGGGAGCACTCTACATCAGATTATAAGGACAATTTCCAACTTTCCATTAAGAAATACGGTTATGTCATCTGCATATTAGACGTTGCAGAAGGCTGCCCACTATGTATAAAATCCCACTAAAATGAAGAGAATATAAAATGTAATAACTGTAAATTTTGGAACACCCCATTCTGTACAATTTAATTTCAAATTCAATTTTTGTGCTTAATATCTGTTTTAAATATTACCTCTTATTATATAGAGTTCCCTCTAGTCTAGACCGTAGAAAATCTCTCAAGTGGTGATAGAAGACACCTTTTCCCTTCTTTTCAGTCTTTTATCATACTAACAGATCCATCATACAACAGATTGTGGTTTTGTATTGGTATTTATTTGTTAAAAATGTATTGAAAAGAATATTTATATTTTAATTAAAGTTATAGATTGACATTTGAAGTTCAGCTTTCAATTTTCTGATATAAGTTTCCAGGTTGTTTTCTACTCTTCCCAAAACGTCTTGGCTATTTGGTAACTTGTCTTCACAGACAGACAGCATGCCGACTACTTCTTTTGTTCCTATTAGAGAATATCTCAAATTCCGTTAAGTAAATAAAGGCATTTATTTTCATATAAGTAATATATTACTTAATGCATCTTGACGAATTTAATAACAATAAATTTTATACAAACCTGTATAACCTAGAATATATTCTTGTATCTAGAAATCTTCTTTGAGAATATTTTTTTGGTGTTCTTTTTTAGTTACCAATGCGATTCCATTGTAATAATCCTATACAAAATGCATATCAGCATATTCGGTGTAACACATTCAGCAAGTCGGTTAGTTTTTTAAAATATTACTAATGCATTTTAACATTATTTTATGTAATTTTTGTATAAATTTATTAAGAAGTGATACTAATTATTATTTAATTGTAATACATTGTTGAACATAGCAGTAATCCTGATTATTACGATAGCATATATAGCAGAATAGTATATTTGATGATAATTTGACCGAGGCGGTGTATTGGTAAAAGGAAAAGTAGAAGATAAAAATTGTTATCTGTGGCGGATTGGAATGTAATGAATTATAATTTTTTTAATCGTGACTATTTTTATTAGTATCTAATTAATACAGATTTTCTGAAGCAAACGAGAACGAGAGCTTATCTAACCGAATTTTCGTAGCACAACGCTAGGCACGTATTATATTTTTCGTATATCTATTGCGAGAGTGAATTTATCAAAACTTCAAACGAATTAAACTAGACTTTCGTACGACTCAAAATTTGAATAATACTAGTAACACAAAGCAATTTTAGAAAACAAGCAACTTTTCAGAATTTTTGATTGAATATATCACCCATCCATATATATACAAATTGACTTTTTAGCGGACCTTAAGTACATTAGAGAAATGAAGTATATCTAACATCAATTTTAAATTAAATATTGCTATATCAATTAATAATAATTTATTGAATTATGCATAAAGACTCAAATAAAGCACAAATTAAAGCAAATTATGTTATATATTTTTTAATGCTTTCATAAGAACAGAGTGCATATTTTAATAATACAAAAAATAGTTTATTTGTTAAAGAACATTAATACTTTTCTTAATGTAACATTTTTTATTTTTGTTTTATGTCTTAATATTGTTGGTGTAACTATCCAGATTTCGTGGGTTCAGCGGAACCGGGTCCAGTAAATTGAGGGGTCTAAAACCTGGTTTTGGTTGTATAAAATAATTTATGTTATTTTAAATGAAACTTTCATGTTTATAACTAAATTGTCAATGGCCAAACTACCTACATACTAAATTTCCTTTCAAAGTAAGATATCCAAAAACGTGTGTGTATAATACGTCTTAATTACTGACTTACACATAGATATATGATTCATTTACATCTCTATTATATTTTTAATTGTTTTAATTATTAAAATTAAAATTCGAAATAAGTTTAAAAGTATTCTTAAAAGCAATAATATACAACAGCTGTTAAGTAATTTGTGCTTTATGTCATTTGCAGAAATTTAAATAATTGCTAGCAGTACAGAACCTTGCAAATGGAATACATAGGTAGTAGTTTAAAATTGTAGATTTAGGTGGGAGGGAAAATTTTAGTTTACATTTTACGTGATATGTAAATGAGTCAATCAATATATTTGTTGTATTTGCATTCAGATATGATAATAGACAAGATTCTAGAATGCTAGCAATTATTTAAAATTTCTCGAATTCTAGAAATAAATGACAACACAAATTTATATTTTTTTATTTTCTTCATCATTTTCTTACACGGCCTTACGGATGATGTTGTTTAATTTTTTCCTATAATAAAAACATTAGGTACATATCTGAAAATTTTAAATTATATAAATCAGCAGAACTATGAAATTTAAACAAACTCCAACGGTTTTTAAGCAGAACCATTTTTAATTTTGCCCATTATTTATTCAGTAGTACCTATTCGTAGGACTTACTCCATAATTTTACCCCATAAACCAATTTTGATGGTGAGGCATGGACGTTCACTATCTCCTTCGTTTTCTTCTTCATCCTTATCCGATATATCAGAGTTAATTTCTACGGTGTATTTTGATAAAACTTGCAAATTTAATTCTTCCATAATGTTGTGCCTGTTCAAGATCACTTTACCCCAAGTAAAGGTACGTAATGTCTTCTACCCCCCTCCCACCCCTCACGTAATTTTTTAAAAATAAATTTTACCCTCTCTGTCAACCCTTATTTTTGTAAAAAAATAAGTAATAATATACTTACAGGTAAATGTAAAAATTGAAATTAAATTTTATTTATACAGACAAAAGCTAATAAAGAAAATTAATTATACATAAAAAAAGTTTAAACAAAAATTTTAAATAAAAGATTAATGCCCGGTTTCAACAACTTTCGTCAAGGCATTTGATCAACGTCAAAAAGTTTTTCGCTCCTTAACTCATAAAAATCTGATTACCGATGCAAAATATAGTTAACGTTGATTAAAGTTTCGATCAAATTTGGCAAGGGGTTCTTGTCAAATCGAATTTTTGGTGTCTGGAATGATCTTCCTGATGATGTGGTGGCGGCTTTATCTGTAAATGCTTTCAAGAATCGTTTAGATCTTCTGGGTCTTTCGTGATGGAATTGGTTCGGTGCATCTGTTTGATGTTGTTTGAGTTCCATTGCCTGTTAATTTTGAACGTTTGCTTTTGTATTTTTATTTTTATTTTTTGTGTTTGCTCAATTGAATTACATCGCACTGTGTACATATTTTGGTAATTTATAGAGTTCATAGGATTAGTCCTCAACTCTCTCAATACTGAATAATAATAATAATATCCAGTAACATTTCTGTACACAAGACTCGGAATTCCAAAGAATTCCAACGATTTCCAAAGAATTCCAATCAGTTCAAATCAAAGTGCAATCTAAAAAATTCCAATGATTTCCAAGGAATTCCAACGATTTCAAAAAATTCCAAGGAATCCAAAGAATTCCAGTGATTTCCAAGAAATACCAATGAGTTCAAATCAAAGTGCAATCTAAAGAATTCCAGAGATTTTCAAGGAATTCTAAGGAATTCCAATGATTTCCAAGGGAATTCCAAACAAGTGTATACGAAATTTTCGGGATATTCACCCCTTGAAATTTAGCGACCGAATATTCGTTCGTCAAATATTTAAACGCTTAGTTTAGATTTACTATTGACATTTGTGTTGCATTTTTGAAGTATTTAAAAGAAAAACTTTACCTTATTCAACTTAAGACTTCTAACTTCTAACTTAAGTTAAAAATGGCTGAAAATCTTGATGATTGATTTTTGACGATTTTTGAAGATCAAACGAAAATTAATGGAAGCTCATTGAGGCTCAAACGATGCTCTAACGCTCGAAACCAAACTCATCCAAAAATTCGAAACTGGGGGGCCGCTGACGTGTAACTCAATCGGGCCAACCATTTTTATTGAGCAAGACACTCAAAACAATAATTTATTAATCTAAATCCAAATCAACCTTTTTAAAAATATTCCAATTATTTCAATTTCAAATCCCAAATGGACTAGCCAAATTAATGTGTGCGATACCTCCACACGGCTCATGCTATCAGGTTGCTTTACCTTTCCTTCAATTTTTGCTTCTACATTTACTAAGTCAGTGTAATGTTATTTTTGCAATCCAATAAATTTTTTTCAAATTTCCAAATACCAATATTAGTATCCAATTAATTAATTTAAAACACTCAATAAAATCATTCATAAATCTACGTATGCCTAGCTGGAATGACCACTTCAGGCAAAATAAAAAAAAACATGTTAGGGATTTAGTGCTCTTTTGATGCTAATTTGTTGCTACATTTCCGATTTTTGTGCTTCACCCGTTTTGCCGAAATTGGTGGCGCTGCCAGCTTGGGAAAAAGCTATAGCAAAACCACCATGACCATTTTGGGAAAAAATTTTTAAAAAACATGTCAGGGATTTAGTGCTATTTTGGTGCTAATTTGTTGCCGCATTTTCAATTTTGTTGCTTCACCCGTTTTGCCGGAATCGGCGGAATCTCAGCATGAGATCAAGCTAGCAACACCACCATTGTTAATTAATGAACGGAGTATTAGAAAAATATTTCTAATAATACAATATAACAATAATCTTTCATACGAGAAGTAAAGGAGATAAATATTTAAAAAGAATAATATGGGAATCATATATGTAGTTAAAATACAAAAAGCTACTAAACATATAATATAATGATCCTTTAATAAATAAACACGAGCAATTTCCCCCCCCCCCCATTTGCAACATCTTCCTTAAAGTAATTTATTTACTTTAAAATTTTTTTAAAATCTATCGCACACTCCCTCTTTATTACTTCTTACAATCAATACACCTATATGCGGACATCTGTACTGCAACTTATTGAAGAAGCAATTTTCTAATTTTATTATAAGTTGTATTATAAATCTGTGGTCGGCACTTAAAAGGTCATAAGTACATTGATATTTCTAATAACTTATGACCTTTTAACTGCTGACCACACAATTATAATAATTCTTCTGTAGACACCTAAAGATACACTATCTTCCATGCGTGAAACGTTTTGATTAAAAATTAAAAAATTAAAAGAATAATCTTTTATTATTTTGCGAAGCAGTGCTACCTAACTATACTAATTATATAAAAATCAATTCATAGAAATAAATTGTAATGAAATAAATTAATATACGCGGACTAATCACTCCATCGAAACAGTTAATTATACTTGGAATCCCTCCCATAACAGCAAAAAATGATATTACCTTGTATCCATCTTAATTAACCTTAGATTAAAAGCAGCTACACAAACTCAATCACAAAATTTACTTCATGAATGTAGGAGCAAACCAACTCGATTGTAGTCATGTTTTCTTTTTAACAGATTTGTTTAAATTATTTCTGATAATATTGTTTATATCTTGGAAACAATTAACATTAACTTTAAAGAAGATAGTTATTATGAAATGTATAATATCTACATAAGTGTAGATGAATTATCATGTTTCAAATGTGGTCAAACAAATCATGTATCTCTCAAATGCTCATTGATTATATCCCCCCTAAATTACAATATTGTATATCTATCAACCAGAAAACTTGAATCTGAAACAAACAATATAGTTCCAGCTGCTAATATTTAACCTGCTTTTAATGAACAAGTTTATTGAAGCCTACCTGCCCACCAATGGCTATCTACAAGAACGTTTTTCTTCAGAAATCTTTCCCTTGCTGATAACTAGATGGGACTACCCATCTTAGATAATACAGACTATGTAATTGTTATAATATTAACTACAGAAAATCGACACACAGAAAAGAAAAGATTCCTTATATTGAAAACCTACCAGAAAAAGTAAATCTACAAAAAAATAAAGTTTACGTACAAAATTCGCTTAAATCAGGACCAATTCAATTAATTTTGGACTAGGGGTAGTATGCAAAATATCGTTAATCTAAAATATTAAATTTTATAATGAAACAATACATTTTAGATTTCTCTCTTCAAATAGTCATAGCACCAAACCTATATTAATGTTGAGTATAAATAGTTTATTAGTAATATTTACAAAGCGGGGATGGAGGATTATCTAAAATCTACTTTCTCATTTTTTATTGTGCAAAATCAACAGCTTTTGAATTATAAATTAAAGTAAGTAAAGAAAGGTGAAAATGCAAATTTTTGTTTTTTTTTGTTTTGAAAATTTGTGTTTTTACACGAAATTCTTTAATTTATTTTAGCAAATTTTCAAAATTTAGGTTTAAATTGAAAGTTTAGCTTTAAAATAAAAATTATATTTCATAATTTTTTTTAATTCAATGCATATTTTTGCATTTGGAGGACTACCTAAGAGATGTTTGTGGGAAACACACCATCCATGAAGAAACAAATGATAATGGAGGTAGGATGTGCAATCTGGCAGCAGCAATGAACCTGGCTGTAAGCAGCACTAAATTCCAACATAAGGCATTACATAAAGTAACATGGATGAGGCCGGGTGTGGCATGCGAGCTTGGAAATCAAATTGATCACGTCCTCATATCAAAACAAAACGAGACATTCATAACAGATGTGAGATCATATAGAGGAGCATATGCAGATACAGACCACCTCTTAGTGATAGTCGAAACAAGGAAAACGCTAATAGCAAAAACAATAAAGAATTATAAAGCGAAAGGATGGGCGACGGAAAAACTGGAAAATAAACAAGTAAGAGAAAAATACATGAAAGAAATACGATGAGAGCAGAAGATATTAATGAAGAATGGAAAAGTATAAAGGGCATTGTAGAATCATGCGCAAGGAAAGTCATAGGGTATAAGGAGAAGAAAATAAACAAAATGTGGTATGACGAAGAATGTGCGAACTACACTGAACAGAAAAGAAAAGCAAGAGAGATACGGCTAAAGACAGGTAAAGATGAAGATTTAAAGAAATTTAATGAGAAGAGAAAATTATCTAGAAATATGTTTAGAAAGAAGAAAACCACATGGTTGAATGAAAGATTGGACGAGATAGAGAGCAATAACAAGATGAACAACAAAGAAATTTTATATGAGCATCAAGGAGCATAAAAACAAAAAGGTAGCGAATGTGAGAGCAGTAAAAGGTGCTGACGGCAGAATGGTGGAAGAAGTGGAAAACGTACTGGAGGTGTGGAGGAAGCACTTCCAAAACTTACTGAATGGGGACACTGAAGGACAACAAGATGATATATATTCGTAGAAAGAGAGGAAACAGACGAAAGCATACAGGAACCATCCCATGAAGAGATATTAGCAACGATGGATACAATCAAAAATGGAAAAGCACCCGGACGAGATGAACTGTGTGGTGAACTGTGGAAAAATGTAGGAGAGCAACTGAAGGATAGAGTATGTGATCTAATTGTAAAAATATGGAGAATAGAAGAACTGCCAGATGAATGGAGAATAGGTAGAATAGTCCCAATATTTAAGAAAGGAGACGTTGAAGATTGCAAGAACTACAGGGGAATAATGTTGCTGCCAGTTGTTTATAAGGTGTTGTCCACAATAATTCTAAAAAGACTCAAGATCTATACCGAAAGAATAATAGGCGATTATCAATACGGCTTTAGACAAGGAAGATCGACAGTAGATGCTATCCATATAGTAAAACAACTGAAAGAAAAATGCCATGAACACAACATCGATTTGCATCTTCTTTTTATAGATTTTAAACAAGTATTTGATACAGTGAATAGGACGAAGCTATATGAAATAATGAAGGATCTAAAAATACCACGAAAACTAATAAGATTAGTACAGGCAATATTGAAAAGAACCAGCGCCACAGTTTTAAGTAGAGAGGGAGAGACACAATGTTTCGATATAACATCAGGAGTTAGACAGGGAGATGCACTGTCAGCGACATTGTTCAACATCATGATCGACCGTGTAGTGAAAAATATGAATTGCGAGGGAACACTAAATACTAGGGAGGGCTAACTGATAGCGTATGCTGATGATGTTGTGATCGTGACAAGATCAAGAAAAAAGTTAGAAGAAATGTTTAGGAAAATGAATGACGAAATTAATAAGATCGGAATGAAGATAAACGAGAGCAAGTACAATTACATGAAATGTAGAAAAAAGTTAGATAAAATGGAGAAGGCGCTGAAAATTGATGGCTTTTGTTTCGAAAGTGTAAAAGTTTTCAAATATCTCGGGGTACAAATAAGTAGCACTGGTGTAGGAAGCGAAGAAATTAAAGAAAAAATACAAAATGGATACAAAGCATTTTACGCGAATAAAAAAATAAGTAAAGACAGAAAAATAAGTTTGGAGACAAAGACAAAAGTGTACAGAACATTAATAAGACCAACGGTGACCTATGCGTCTGAAGTGTTATGCATGACAAAGAAGGAAGAAAATCAACTTAGGGTGTTTGAACGAAAAATATTGAGGAAAATAATGGGACCTGAAATGGTTGCGCAAGGCGTATACAGAAGAAAAACAGACGAAGAATTATTGGAAAAAACTAATGGAGAAGATATTGTGAAGTTTATTAGGCCCCAGAGATTGAGATGGTTGGGACACCTGGAAAGAAGAGACAACACCGGTACAATAAAAAGCGTATTAAGATGGAAGCCAAGCAAAGAGAGAGAAAGAGGTAGACCCAGAATGAGATGGATGGATGGAGTTAACGAGGATTTGGAAAGAATGGGAATAAGAAACTGGAGAGAAAAGTGTGCCGACAGGATAACTTGGAGAAATATAGTATTAGAGACTAAATCCCATACTTGTTTATAAATTTTGGAAACGTAGAAGTAGGATGAGGAGTAATCCACCTCGTAAAGCGGATTTTAAATACCTCATAAGAGGTTGCCATGTTTCGAATGAAATGAGAGCATTTTTATTTTATTATAGCTTTAAAATAAAAATTATATTTCATAATTTTTTTTAATTCAATGCATATTTTTTATTCCTGTAAACTTATATAAATCAAGGATACTTTTAGAAGATAATCCTTCTTGCGTTCTCCATTGCACATGGTGAAAAATCATTACCTTGAATAATAATTAGTTTACTGTACTAAATATTAAAATTTACAATTTGAATAAAATTATACATTTATAAACAGATATCGTGGTTGTTACAATATTAAACAAATCTGTTTCTATATTGCTAGTTTGATAATCAAAGTTCCTACATAATCGTTTTTGAAAAAATTTAAAAAGTAGATAATGTTTTGCATTTAACACTAACTTATAGAAAAACAGTAAAATGACCTCCCAAGTTATGAGTGCAAAGCTGGTTCTTCTCCACTTTTGAATAATGTCTATGTTAGCAAAATGAGACTTTCCTGTAAAAAATAAACAGAATACAAAAATAATTATCAATACAAAATTATCACACAGAAAATCATCATTCTCACATTTATAGTGAACAAAATGTTGAATTGAAATAAGAGTATATCGAATCATTCAGTAATCTGTCTTTTTTTTGAACTCGGGGAATAAAATGCTATTACACTTCCTGCCGTAATAGTAATGAACTCTTATTTCACAAATTTTGTCTTATGCAAAATAAACATTATACAAAATTCTGTACTAATATCTATAAAAGTTAATTAAAACTATAATTTTAATAGAATAATATAAACTTTAGCATATTACAATAACAATGGTATAGTTCGCAATTGTACAAAGTGAATCATAATGTCAATTTGCATACATAATTAAGTGTCAATTATCAAAGGATATCACATTTGGTATCATTAAAAAGCTTTTGATGTACTAGTGAAAAACTTAGCCGGAAGGGAATTTCCTTTAGCATACGTCGAGTTAGCTACAAAATCTATTTGGAACATAAACCTTTGTGAACGAAACTTTTCATTTATAGTTGCAGTAAATTTCATACCTACTACTACGCAAATTTGCTTGGCTATAATAATAATGGGCTAATGAACAATTAGGTGCAATCAAGCATTCAAATATGAGTCACCCTAATCAGAAATAACCACAGACACTGTTAATCACTATACATAATCTATTCTCTTGATTGCAGAACCTTCTCGAATTAATTTCTATTGTGCAAAATTATTCAAAAGCGAGTCATTTAATTGGCTCGTAATTGGCGCATTGAATGCTTTCTCTCATAAATAAAAAATGTATTATTGATATAGGTACATGTTACATAGGAACAAATTAATTTTTTATTTGCGCAAACTGGACGATACAAGATTTTCAACCATTTAAACAAATAGCAATAACATTAGTCAAGTCAAACATAGAATGAAATACCGGCGTAGGTATAATTAAAAGAATAACCTGTTAATATGTTTCAAAATTTATTAATAAGTACTAACGTTAAAGTTAATATAAATTAGTTTAAAAATGCTTCTTCAGCTGCCAAGTAGGCTCAAGTCATTATTCAATCATTTAAACAAGCAATCAGTGCTAAGTGGTTAAAAGGTCACTAACACTCATATTAACTAACTACCGTCGTTATACTTATATTTTATGAACAATTATTGACGTCATTATCCAATTGCAAATTAAAAGTATCAAAAATGGTATAGCACTACTGTAAAATATATAAAATAAAATAAAAAATTATTTTAAGTATTATGTATTCCTGTAAATAGTATAACCTTTAGTTTTATTGCCAATCCTTGCCAATTATTGTCAATAATTATTATCTGTCTCATGAACAGATGTGAATAGTGAACCGTTTGGGATGACCCAAGTGCACAGCTTTTGTAATAATTGCACTACACGTATTCCGTGGAACATTATTTTGTATAGTTTAAAAACAATACAAAGTAATTTTATAACTTTGTTAAGCTGAACAGACACGCTAAAATTTTTGAAAATATTTTTTGTGTAAAGCTATACATAAATATCACATACCTACTTTTATATAAACAGGAAATCAAAAAAAAAAAAAATGGCTATCAATTTGATTAAAGCCGAAATGACTTACTAGAGAAATGTAGATATTGGAATGGTATATCCTGTTGCTTATACCATTCTTTACCATAGTTCATAGATCGATCGTCGTTCATAATATCTTTCCGGTATATTTTCTCTAAATTTAATATAAAAGAAATTTATATACTTATAATTCCTAAATATGTATTTTGAGTTTTATAGCAAATATCTGAACGGTGACATTATAATAAATAAAATTGTACTCGCATATACATAGGTATAGACTTGAAAAAACTTTATTGATATTGCATAAATAAATTTACATTATTTTATCCTCATGCAGCATTAGCTAATTATAAAAGGAAAAATAAAACTAGTTAATTTTTAATGAACGTGTTGATTCTTTAGTCGAGATAAGCAATTTCTAAACCAAACCGTCTGTCAAAACTATAATCTTATGATTATAAAAAATATCTCATCTTGATCAGGGGATTCATAAGCAATCGTTCAAATAACGTGGCAGAGCGATTTTAAAAGAATAGGTTAGTGCGGTCCGAAGATGACTCGACACCAATATACGATTATCGATGGTATCAAGGCCCCCCAACTGGCTATCACGTCTGTCACTTATCTGAGCACCTTCTTGTCAAATTATTAAACTACAATTACTCCTTTGCATTAATGCGCTCAGGGATATTATTGTTATCTATCAATTTTAAATGATTTTATATAACGAAGAATAAACTTTATTAAATATCATTAAAATTATATGTATACGTACTTTATAATTCCTTCAGAGTTTGTAATCTCATTGTTAGAAAAGATGAAATTGAATAGCATAAAGATCGTTTATGCAGTTTTGAATTATCTACTGCTGAAAATTTTGTAAAAAAATGTCATTAAAGTTGATTTAATCTTTGACGCCAGGATTCTGCTTTAAACAGTAGTCAGTACAACTTATTTGATCCACAGGATCCCGGTTTTTCCAGTGTCCGGCTGATAGGGGATTCATTGCACATAGTATAAAAAATATTTTTAATATACTATTTGCATTAAGAAAACTGTTGGTAAATTTTTATATATTAACAATTATGCTACGTTTAATTTGCAATTTAAGCATGTTTTAAAATAACACTGTATATTATGTAAAATTATTTAAAATTTCTATAACTTGCAAAATATAATTACCCATAATAAAATTACAAATAATTCATAATCTTGCTAAGTCCATAAATATAACACTTAAGTAATAATTGAATAAATAATAGGAGTAGTATGCTGACAAAACTTGAATTTTGTGTAAGTAGAGAATAAATAGAGGAATAAGAATAAATTAGTATTAAGTCAAACTTGACTTGATTAACTATCCTTAACTACAAAGTAACCTTTCAGTACCAAGGTCTAGAAGTTGAGTGACTCCAAACACATCTCACCAGGATCTCTGGTGACTCCAAGCAAATCTCTTCAATGTTCATCAGCGAAGCCAATTTCATCTCTTCAAGGTCCAGCAGCGACACAAATAAAATCTTATCAGATTTATCAGCGACACCAATTCAGTAATCAATTCAAAACTAAGCCAAGAAGCTAATATGAACAATCGTAAACAGTATGTCTCCAAGAGGGACATTGCCTTTCAGGGAATAATCAGTAACACCAGATTGCATGATGTGCTTCTTGTAATTACTGATAGCAATAACTTCGTCTTGAATAGCACACATAAATCTTTTAGTTTCCAAATGCAATAATCTTTCCTTCAACAATTCTGCTGACATTTTCTTATTAAGTCCATTGGAGTTAAAAATTGTCGAATATTTACCATGAAGCATCTAATTTTTCCAATTTATATCTGAATTACTTGTATCTTCACAATTAAAATTTTTGTTTTTTAAACTTATTATTTCTAAAATTAATGGAGTAGATACCTATCACTAGCATAAAAATAATTATAATATAATAATTTTGATAACGGTTTGCATGAATCAAATAAATTTATTAAACCTCGACCTCCAGTCTTTCTTTTTGGAATTTGAATGTAAATATCTATATTTGTATAAAATTTTTTTTTGTTAATGTGTCCATAACTTTAAGGTCTGCATTCGAACATTTTATAGTCCCGAAAGAAGATTTATCAGGAACCGACTGGAACCGCCATCAAATTTATAGCCAAACTCATATTTCGGTAGTGAAGATAAAGGGTGTTCTCCGGCTATGAAAATGTTATTTTTTGGTTTCGTGTGTTATTATTTCTGAATAATATCAGCATTCTTGACAGTTGGATGAAGAATAAGTTTGTGTTAAACACCTGAAGAGTTTCCTTACTCTTCAATGAAGTATGTAAAGATTAGCCACCATTAACAACTAGATACTTCGAAGCCAAGTGTTGAGTTGAGCTTACCAATAATTGTTAATCGGTAGTTTACTCACTTTATCTTTAGATTGCGATTGGATAAAAGTAGCGAAAACTTGCGATTTAATACCGTCGTTTGTGTTTTCAACATTTAATTAAATACCATCAAGCTATTAAATAACTTACATAATTTGAAATAGTTTTGGATTACTTTGATAAATTTTCATTTAACTATTTATATCTTAGTTATAGAATAAGATTTAAACAAGAGTGGATAGCATGACTTCTTATGGTTTCACTTAACTTCATTGTATCATACCTATATTATTAAACATGCTACCTACCTTTTTGAGATGTGTGGGAATTTTAATGAAGGTATTTACAGTTTTTGGAAAAATAACTTTTGTGTAGACTTTGAATTTGTTTAACTAACTTGACCATTTACTCCGATTATAATTCACCGAAATTTTCAATTACTACAAATAGGTATTGGAGTTCCGCTTCGGGTGTCTGTTGTTACATTTAAATTTTTATTTACTTACGATCAAATGTGTCAGAATTTTATTCGACGTTTAAATACGGTATTATTAAATGTATTCGCATATTCGGTGTGGTCGCTGACAGACAGCTTGTTAACCGTTTGCGGAGATTAGTTCTTAAGATGGTACACTTAGCTTGAGGCAAAGTCACACTCCGTACCCCGACCAC
Source organism: Cantharis rufa (assembly GCA_947369205.1). Lineage (NCBI taxonomy): Eukaryota > Metazoa > Arthropoda > Insecta > Coleoptera > Cantharidae > Cantharis > Cantharis rufa. The sequence continues at coordinate 39,430,401 of OX376303.1, forward strand.
CTAGTTTGCCGCACCCAGCACTTAATTACACAAACACATGATCAATCCATCTTGCACAATGTTTATATTATTCTATCGCTTACTTCACTTTCAAATCTTAATTGTGTTGTACAGAGTATTTGCATTGCTAAACGGCTATGATTTCTAGCTTATCTCAAAATACTGCCTACATACCAACTACCGCTTTAAAAAATATGTTATTTAGTGATCGGTTATGTTAAATTGTAGTAGTACTGCTGTGGTACTGCTCATAATTGGAGCAAAGCTCACATTTTTCAAAATTTGCATATTGTAGGTAGTAGTGGTTCATCGTCACTTCTTGTAGGTGAATTGTTTCTTCTATAAGTATTGCTTGTACATATGTATTTATATAAAACATTATAATTTTGATTAATAATTTATATACTTATTATATTGGTATTATCAACTTTTATAAATTAAGGAAATCATAATTTTCCAACTCGAAATTTTAAAATAAATTAAATTTTATATTATATAATAAAAAAGCCTTACATTCCCGTAGGAATTTGGCTGTCTCTTTCGAGACTCAACAAATCCGTTTTATGGGGTGGATTAGTCCCCATTCACTTAACATTGTTTAATTTCTTTTCTTTCTTGCTTTCGTACAGTCTATGGTTTGTTTTCGCTATCACCGAAATTCTTCTCCAGTCCTGTCTATTTTTAACTCTTTCTCTCCAATCTCTTACTCCCATTATTCTCAGGTCATCCATCACCTGATCAAACCATCTCAAATTGGATCTACCTCTAGCACGGTATTCCATTGGTCTCCACTTCGTAATTCTACTTATCATAAAGTGCTCCTCATCATGTGACCAAACCATCTTATTCTCATTGACTTGATCGTCTTCGCCACGTCTTCATTGTCCACATATCTCAGCAACTCAAAATTCATTAATGGTCTATTTTCTTGCTCTTCAACTTTCACTAATCTCAGAAATATACGCTAGACCTTCTTTTCAAAAACGCTCAGCTCTTCTTCTTCTCTCTTACTAAGGCATATTGTTTCCGCTGTGCAAATAATCACTCGCCTCTCGTTTTAGTATATAAAATTTATAATATAAATTTCTTTACAGTCTTCATCAAACCATTCCTTCCTCGTTTTCAATTCTTTGTATCTTATTGTCTACTTTGAACTTTTTAATGTACTGTTTCCAATTCTTTCATAGCTTGCATTTATATCTGTACTTTTCTGGCAATTTTGCAGGTTGGCCTGCACCGTTATTTCGTAGTTTATCCGGGAACTGTCAGTCAACTGATACCACGAATTCGGCCGCGAAAATTTTTCTATTGGAAAGAGGACAATTTTCTGAGCATTTTGAGACCGCATATTGATGAGGATTATCCATTAGTTTTCGAGAAAACGGCATTTGAAAATCAAAATTTTACATTAATTACTCACACAAATCAAAACCATTTATTTACATAAAATTAAATAATCTGCAATCAGAGACACAAACTATAACAAAATTAGCGGAGACTTCCGCAAAACGCGTCCGTCCATCTTCACGGACCCGGCAAAAGCATCCTTAATCAAAACTTCAAATTTCAAAATATTTACAATCATAACAAATTATTTACAAAATCAAAATAAAATTTCAAATCAAACAAATATCAAAAATTTAAAATTCAAAAATTATTATATATTAATATTATTATTATATTCATAATATTATTATTATTAAATTAAATATAAAAATTGCATTATTGTAATGCATTATATTATATTGTATAATATAAAAATTGCATATATAGTAAGTAAACAATTTTTTTTTATTAAGTTTTGAATTAATCTAAAAATTTGAAGTTGGAAAATAAGTGTAACTTCTTAGGCTATGTTTTACTTTTATTTATACTGATGAAATAAGAGAGATAGATATTTTAGCGGCTACTGTCAGTCAATCATCAACACTCGTTGGGCTTTGATTTTTTTTTTCTATTGGAAAGAGGACAATTTTCTGAGCATTTTGAGACCGCACTTCGATGAGGATTATCCAGTAGTTTTCGAGAAAACGGCATTTGAAAATCAAAATTTTACATGCATTTTACATAGGGAATTGATTCACTCCCGAGTTCTATTGACGGTGCGTGCGTTCTGATATAGTCTTAGTATTGGCAGTCAGACGCGATTGTGACCCACTCGGGTGCACATCGAGCGTTGCTAACGAGTTTCACACCTTACGAGTTTCACCCCTTTCGAGTTGCACCTTTGGCGAGGGTGGGCTACCTAGAGGGATGTTTTTAGCGAGTCAGCGTTCCGCTACCCTCCGCTCCGGTCCCCTCCGCTCCGGGCGCTACGCGCCGTTTTGACGAAAGCAACCAATGCTCTCGAGATTTTAACCTAAAAACGAGTTCTGCGTTTATTTTTTAAATTATTGCATAATGTTGCGTAATACACCCGATGTACATCCGACAATGTCACAATCGCGTTTGACTGCCAACACTAAGACTATATCAGAACGCACGCACCGTCAATAGAATTTTCGTGTTAATGAATTCCCTATCTAAAATGGATGTAAAATTTTGATTTTCAAATGCCGTTTTCTCGAAAACTAATGGATAATCCGCAAAATTTCTTTTTTTAATATACTCAGAAAATTGTCCTCTTTCCTATAGTGCAGGTGTCGAGGCTCAATTCGTGTTGATGATTGACCGACAGTTCCCATTTTAGCATCGGTGTCAGCTATTGGTCTTCCGAAACCTGTTCATGCCAATAGCTGACACGAGGTGTCAGGCATTGAATTTGGGTATTTTGCTAGCTGATTATTTTAAATGAATGCAGCTTTAGAAAACATGCTTTCTCATATCTATATTAATATGAAGTAAATATACTTAGGGGTCAGCTATTGGGTCTTATCCTACTATTCAAATCCTACTATTCCGTCTCCTTTTAAAAGGGTGCCAGAGAAGAAATGTCTAAAATGAAGATTTTGAAGATACTCTCAACATAGACAATGATTTGGTGGTTCAATCTATAAACTTGGAAAATTTGAAGAAAGAAGACTTTTTGTTGTGTGAATTTTTAGGTGGAAAACGCAATAAATCAAAATTTTTTTATTTATGTGTAGTGGAAGAGAAAGGATCAATGAGTATTCAAATAATGGGACTTAGGTCAACTGATAAAAACAAGAAATAATTTGTGCTTAATGAAAAGGATATATTATTATCATATCTAGGCATTGACGAGGTTATTGGTAAAGTGCCGTATCCAGAGATTTTAAGTAGAGGGGAACGTATCAGCTATATTTTTAAAAGATCGTTGCCAGTTAAAGAACTTGAAATAATAAATAATATTTAGAACTTATTGTTGATTACTTATTTCTATTTTAAAATAAGTTGTCATCTATTAGTCTATTTCAAATCAATGGTGTCATCTATAGGCAAGATGTTATCTATCATTGATATAATCTTTTTCATATATACATTTTTAATTAAATCTTGAAATTATATTATAAATAGTTAGAATAAAGTTTAATTATTTAAAGAGATCTGTGCCAAATTCATTCTTTTTTCATTTTTTTCCTTAAGAGTGCGTCATTTATTGGTACTATTACCTTATAAATCAATCAATAAATCAATGGTATATTTTGCATATGGTATATGGTGCAATGGTATATTTTAGGCAGAAACAGGATTCGATTTTGAAATTTTAAACGACAGTTTATCATCATGTTTACTGAGATATATATTATTTATTTAAACTATCTGGATGACAGTCACAGGTTACCAAAGGTATCCGATTATTTTATAAAGATAGTTCGGTAAAAATAAGACTGTTTTGTGAAATAAAACACAAACCTTTTTGCTTATTGAAGCAAATGTGTTGTCTCTGTATTAAAACCTTCATCTATTGGATGACAATCCTCTACAAAGCACTATAAACAGTTCACGTTATGTCAATCAATTGTCAAAGTTAAAAGTCATTTTTCGTAAACGCAATTGTTAAAAAAAATTGTTAATTGCGTCCTTGGAGTAAAATATAGATAAACAAAACTAAACAGCAAGTTAAAATAATAGAATTTTAACGGTAAGGTGAAAAAATATATAGTAGAAAATTGCTATTTAAACAACATAAAACATATGCCACTTTTAACAGGTTAGAACTAAGAATATTTGAAAAATAAGAAAAACTAATCTATAACGTTATAAAAATTAATAAAATACAAAAATAATATTTATAGTAATGCAATATTTTCTTTACTAATTGTACTTCTTTAGTAACATTCTAAAAAGTAACAGGTTTTCAGAAAATTAACAAGTTTTATTCAGAGCTAATGTACTTTTTGTAACTCGTCTGTAATTGTCAGACTCTCTTTCCATGCTTATCTACGACAAAATTGTCGCAAAAAGTCAAACATTAACTCCTAATAAAACCATACATTAGGAATTAGAGTTATTTAACTCTCCAAAACATTGAAATAAAAAAATTTTTTCATATCAGTTTTTATTTAAATTGGTAAATACATATTATGGTAGGTCAGTTCAATTTTATTAAAAATAAAACTATTAAACAACTTTAGAAATCCTAAAATATATTTTCCCTTCAATAAAATGCATAAAAAATTTTATATTTTGTTTTAAAATGTATTAAAATTATATCACACAAGGCAAAATTTAGAATTCATTGAAAATCGTAAACACATAAATAATATAAAAAGTTGATAGTTTTTGTAGCCAAATTCTTATTTCATATTTTATAGTAATGTTCCATATATGTATAAAATTAAGATTTATGTATTTTAAAATTTAGCTTTGTAATCTATCCGCTTGACGAATAACGTAAATACAGATTTGCAAGAATAATAAAAATTGTGAAAAGGATCAAATCGAAAATTTCGAATTAAATATCCCATAATGCTTTACAATATAATATTCGGGCCGATGCGTTGTGGGAACCGTTTGAAAATTGCAATTTCGTTTCAGGATCAAAGTTCCTTCCACTCCAGTTGGCACTTTGTCCGAAAGTCTGACAGTTCGCGCTGCCCTGTGGCGGACGCGCATTCCACAGTACCGGACCTTCATTCAATTATGTCTGAAAGACTTGCATTCAATCGGTTACTTGTGCTCAAAATATTCTCTGAAAAAATTCTGCATACAATTTATTCTTAATCAAATAAAGTTTTAACAGCAATGTAGTATAATATAATTAAACAAGTTTGAGTTTTTTGTTTTCTCTTTTGATCAGCCTTAATTGGCATTCGAATTTTAAACGTTTACAAAGCAAGTATCACTTGAAACCGTCTTTGTAGCTAATTAAATACAACCCTCACTACTGAAATCTTAATTACTATTTTATTATTCAAGTTGTTTTCAGTATTTTACCACTTAATACTTTCAAGATTTAATTAAAACTTATATTTTAACAAAAAAAATAATAATTTTATTTCTATATAATTTATTAAAAAAAAAAAATTATTTTCTATTCTTGATTAACTTTTATTAAGTTGCACTCAAGTTATTTTGCTCGTAACTCTATTATATCATGTAAAACAATTTCTTTAAATTGCTCTCCAAAATATTTTATAAACTTTATACTTTAAAACTTATCAATCTAAAAATCAATATCCCATTTAATAATATATGCTAACGTTTTTATATAAAAGCCAATAACCACAAAATATTTTTCAATTTGTAAAAGTTAAAATGTATGTATATCAGTCAAAAGTACGTAGGAGTATTGCCTATAAAAATTTTATTTTGTAAATGCACGAATGTAGATTAATAGTCTGTTCCTATTGCACAATACGTATAATTAGCATATTAATACAGAATCTTATATTTCTACAGACTATAAAATTTCAGTGGGTATTTGTTTTTCAATAACAACTCAAATGATAGTGTATTTGGAGGGTACGTGTCGTTCAATTAAAAAAATTTTCAATCTATGCGAATTCTTCCAATTCCTTGTATGTAAATGGTTTTTCAATGATCTGAATAAATAACGACAGTCGGATGGCGTTAAGTCTGGCGAATGTAGCAGGTGGTTCAAAAATTTTCAGTTTACCTCTTTTTGCCACGTCATAAATGTGACATAACAACACAACTTTTTATAACTTTTTTCTTCAAGACATTCATACACTTGGTCAATGGCTGATGATTTTATTATTAGGTTATTATGATGAAAAAACTTATTATATAATATTAGAGCGACAGTACAAAACATGAAAATATTAATTTCAGATATATTATTATTGTGCAAGAACAAACTTTTCAAATTAATCATAATTTAAGGTATAAAACGTTCGAGTTGACTTATCATATCTTTGCACAAATTAATTTTAACCAAGTTGATGTTTTGTAATATCAAGCAAATACAAAAAGCAATAGGAGGTCAGAGAAAAATGTGAAAAACTTAACTTATTAAGAACGTTGCAGGATATTAGTAGAAGTTGAGTCGAGATAGAAGATGTTTATTCAACATGAGAAATAAAGAGGGCTGACATATATTAAGAAAATAGGGTAGTTAAGAAAATTGGTAAAGTAGTTATACTTCTATCTCGAAGTTATTAGATTTAGCAATGTTGAGTTTCAATCACAATTCCTAGCTAGCGGAAACTTGCGCAATTAAAAAGTTTTTTCGATAATAATAAAATTTACAATTAAAATTTTACTTCACATCATATTACAACAAAATTGAAGTTAAATAAGATACCTACTACTAAACTAAAGTTTAATGATCATTTCAGAAAGTGAACAAAAAGTAAATTCCAAAGCATTATTACTAAAAAATATAATATATTACGAGTATTATACTATTCGGGCGGCTTATCGGCCGCCCTGATGTCTTTTTAGTGCGTCATTGCACTGATCAAGAGGTTGCTTGAAACTCTACTGTTTGACAATGATAAACACACATAAACTGATTTTATTTAGAGTGTTTAGAGTAGATCGCGTTCTTATCGAGACACTCTGTATAATATGTTCAATGCGTGTATGGCCGTAGTTTTTGACCAACTAATTGAGTATCTCAGGAGTCAAATATTTTTTTATTTGAAATTGAAGTTTTTAAAAATGCAAAAGTTTATATGCATTTGCATTGAAAACATAGAAAGGATTTGACTTAACAACACTAACGTCTTCACGTGATAAAAATTATGCTTCTATCACAAATTGCAGTGTAGTTACTTATAACTTATAACAATTTTGGATCCTTATGTGCGTATACTGATAATGAATTGCATCGTTTAAAGATATGTATTTTGTAATAAATTTATTCTAAAACCAAGTGTACAAGTTGCTTTCAGGCTGTATAATAAACTAAATTTAATAAAATAGAATGATATATTTTAAAAGTTCCGCTATTGTATCAAGAGATCGAATTATTCAGCCATACTGTCGTTTGCATATGAATAATTTAAACAGAGCTTAATCACTCCCACACTTCGGAAGTCGTGAAAAGTTCGTCGTGACATGTTCTCTAAGGTGTTTTATTTTTAATTTATTTATGTACTTCTACAAAAGGTTGTAATTTTTACAACCAGTTTCGTTTCTTTATCTTTTTAATTAAAGAAATTGAATGCACTTGAAAATTTCATAAATCAATATTTTAGAAATATGCTAATAATCTGTCATAAGTTATAATTAAGAATAAATTATGTTGTTGGCAAATAAAAAATAATGCACTGATCGTCAAACATGAGAGAATACATTTAATTTTCTGTTTAAATTGTGCTTGAATTTTAAATACTCCTATTAATTATTTAATTAAAAAGATTTTTCAGTGCTAATTAGCAGGACCGTAGCTAGACATTTCGGCGCTGGGTTCAAATTAATTTGACCAAAAATGACGACCTTAGTAATATTGAAAAGTTTACAATGCCGATAAGAAAAATGTTGTAGGTAGTATTTATATATTTGTATGTACGAGTATGTATATATTATGTAACTTTATATAAGAAACTGTAGGGTACTATAAGATACCCGACTTCTTTTAGGGTTCCCACGCCCTAGCTCTTGAAAATTTGAAAATAAACGCGGTTTTGAACGGCAGTTCAAGACTCCAATACTCGAGCCTCCATCTATTTTATACTAAACAAGAGTTTGGAAGAGCCTTTGCAGGACCCCAGACATCAGCCATTGTCAAGTTAGAAATAAACGCAAATTTAAATGTTCATAAGATTTTAGCCTTTGCAAAAATATAATTAATGAAAGTTTTTGGAGGTCACATTGTACTCGTATAAATAATTTTGAAAACAATATACTATTATTTTTGAATTTCTTGCAGATGCTGTATCTTTTAAACAAAATTTCTGACAAACAAACTTACTGCTCAATTCGAATAGCAAATTTAACAAGCTACGTTTTTAACTTAGAATTTTTCTTTTTTGGAAAACCAACGAATTTCAAAAAAACATATGATATCTATCTTTTTCTTACATCACCTCAAATTTTATCCATGGTCATGAAAACACCCTGTATTATTATACAAAATATTATATTATTATTATTAGGAGGAATTTACAAGGTAAATTTTTGTACATCAAATTAATGTCCTTTTACAAGACCTTTAAAAGACTTCCCAGGATTCTTTCCTATATTTTCCCAAGATTCTAAATTATTGCCTTGTTCCTAAGTTTCCCGATATCCTAAAATTGCTTAAGAGTTCCTTTATTTTCCAGTGTTTCCAAGGATTTCCTCAGATTTTGCTTCATTTGTACTTTCAGCGGTTTCCATCTTGGTTCTATGTTAGAAATATAAATAATTGTACCAGAAGGGGAAGTCATAAGGCAAATATTTGTACAAAAATTTTTTTTTTGCAATATTTTTGAAAGATTTTCCCGGATTTCCTCCTAGTTTGCTTGAAATTTTCCTTTCCAAAAAGTTGTAAAAGTAAAAAGGAGGTTGCTATTATAGTATTTCATAGATTTTCTGATTTTCTAAACTATACCTCAGATTCTGTATTTTCTAAGATTTCCCTAGATTTTCTGTTTCTTAGATTTTCTAGATATCCTAATATATCCTTTAGATTTCCTCAGATTTCTCTTTACTTGTACACCGATTTTCCTCAACGATTTCCTTCTAGTATTATTGTGAAAAATTCTACTATAGAAATGTAGATGCATACAATGATAAACAGCAAACTCAAATTAAACACATACCTACTTTACATAAGCATTTTGTAACAAACAAACAGAAGTGAGCTAAAAGTTTTAAAAACGAAAAACTCTTAAGAGATAATGTGTGTAAACATAAATTTTGACGTCTTCTAAATTTCGGCGCCTGGTACGTTGTTCCAATGTATCCTGCCTTCCTACTGGCCTGCTAATTGAAGATTGTATATTTCCTAATATGGCAAATGGGATGTAACATTTAAACAACCTCGAAAGTAGTATACAAATATTTAGACTTGAATATTTTTTATCGAAAAATGTGCTATAAAATATTAAAACATTTTTATTTTCCTCGATATTATAATGAAAAAATTGAATAAATTTGTTATTTTCATTAATAATTTAAGTTATATTTTAAGTGGTATTTATGCTCGTATATGCATTATAATATTGTTATCTACGTAATTAAACATTAAAAACCTACTATTAAATAATTGCTTTCATATTCTGAAATAACGACGCCTTTTATTTGCTCATGAAACGCTATGATTTTAAAATTAGCCTAATAATAGTGAAGGGGTTAAATGCAAAGCAGTAATATGAATAGCGATATAAAAGGACGATAAGGAAAAAACTACTTGCTTGTTTCCTATTAATTTGAGCTTTATGATTCTTCAATTCTGATAACATAATACACACTTTATATTACCTCATTGTTCTACATTTGCTCTTATATTCGTGTCATTTAAATATTAACTCGCAATTAAAGATTAAAATATTCTTTATAGTTTATACAAATTTCCAACTTACTTTAACGGAATTTATAATTCTTTTACATAGGATCTATTAGAATTTCTTTAAAAAATATTGGCGTAACTAGAATTATTTTTTGTGGGGAGACCTTAAGGTTTTTATATAAGTTAAAATATTTTCGCATATTTATATCTGGGGTGGGTACTCAAAATTCCTTTTACTGAAATTGTAATGCAAAATACTATATTTCTAAAATCTACACCTACCTTTATTTTCTAATTTGAATGCTGTTTTAAGTTATATATTTGATAATAGTAAATATACTGGATATGTATATTACAAAATTTTATTATTTATTTTATTTTGAAATTAATATTTCTCACGTATAAATGATCACATTAAGTTATATTTTTGTACTCGAAAAAATTATTATTTTCGCCGAAGAAAGTTTTTGTATAGGTAGGTAGGCATATATACACCTTATACATGCGATATTTATTCGTATACAATGCCTGCTTATAACAAAAATATAAAGAAATATTGCATAATTACAGATTTTTGCGATAACGGAAAAGTTTTGAATTGGTTATTTAGCATAAAAAATATAATTGTTTATTTCTAAAGAATTCTTAATAAAATTATATGTTATAGCTGTAAAATAATCATACATAATTATTATTTTTTCAGAATCACTTAATAAAAGTAGTTAAAAAACATTTTTTATATTTACATAAATAGCAGATAATTGAAACAAATTATTTCCACCCAAATGAATACAATACTTAATCATTGCCAGAGGTGGTTATATTGGTTTGCAAAGAGTGATATTGAAAAATTAATAGTTTAAAAAACTATGCATAAAAACCGTTAAAAGTTTAAATATTATCACTAGCTCCCATGGCCCACCTCAATGGCCGCGCCTGATCATAGCAGTTATCACCAAGTAACTTGGTGGTTGATGATGCGAGTACTGCTGTATTCAAATCATGGAGAAAAAATTTTAACTTTGTTTACTGTTTCTTAGTGGACCCTCTAATTATGGTAATAATTAATAATCTTTTAAAGTAGATTTTATACTAAAACTTCATTTCGTTTCTTAAAATATGAAAAAAATACACATAATTATTATTTTGCCATGTGCTATCAAATTTTCTTGAGACCATTGAAATAATAAAAGCTAACTTAATGCACTAAAATAGATAGATACTAATTATTTATTTAATTAAGTAAGTACAAAACAAAAAAATCAATATTTTTGTGGAGATATGCTGCTTTTTATATAACTACACACATAGATTCTATTGAAATGAACCACTTTTCGTTCTTCTGGTTCAATAAATTTAAATGTACGTATTTGAATTTAAAGTATAATTTCATTTCGGTAAGATCTGTCAAAATAAAATAACAAATTTTCAATGTAATCGAGTATTATTACAATATAGTGTCTATAGGAACACATTAATTAGAAAATTTAAATCTTCAGAATACTGTCTTATTCGAAATTTAAGTACATTATTATTTTGTAAATATGGTGTTAAAGTTGGGACTGTAAACTTTCTGGACAAAATTTTAAAAAATTTATAAAAATTCTAGAACTGTACTCGAAAAGCGTAGCCACATCTTTTCAATTCAAACCAAACAGCTAACCTTTCGAGTAGAGTACCTCGGTTGATAACTCTGTCTACGAGTGCATCATTATATGCACTGATATAATAATCGTAAATCTATGTAATGATGTCTCGCCAAAAATTTTAGTAATGAATGGACTATGCACCGAATGAACTTTGCTCTAAAACATCGAATAGTCCTGTAGTCAACTTGGGTTTCGGTAAAATTCTATTTGGATGCCAAAAATATTACATAGAGTAGCTGGCACCGAATAGTTTGGCTACCGAGTTTCCTATGCCGAATAGCCAACCCCTAAAGACTTATCATAAGGATTCAGCATACCATCATAATTAACTTAAATTATGCAGCTTTATGCATAGTCAGAAAGTTGACTACTAGCATGGAAATGTTATTATGATTATGTTATTTAGAACCACATGTTCACTAAGTTTAATTTTTCTCAGAAGGTTTGTCTGTTTGTCTTATCTGTTCATCAAAAGCAAGAAATTTCATTGTCTACACTTTTATGTAGTACATACTTATCTGTCTTGTTGCATATGAATAGAACCTTAATTAAATATAAATATTCTAAGAACGTGATGACATTGTGCTTACCTTTCAGTACCTTTAACAAAATCTAATAACTTACTCTTCAGTTTTATTTATTATTCAACATTTGTTGGCTTAATTCTTTTCAAAACAATTTTGATTTAAATTTTACTTTTGTATTATTTATAGAATGAAAACATTTTAAGAATGACTAAACACAAATTTAACTTTTATTACACAGTGATGATTTTTAATTAATAATTAAAGTTTTGAAGCTGTCTATATATTATTGATTTATATTTCACCCAAAAAAATTTAGTTAAAGAAAATTGGAAGTGATAATAATATACGAATATAATCAGAAATCGCACTATAATATTGTTTAAACATCTGATGTTCACATAAATACAATTTTAAACCAACAAACTTTTGATTAAAAGATATAATATATTTGATGCAGGTACTCGTAGATTACCTACCATTTTCAATAAATAGATATGGTACCATCAGAGCATTTTGCCCAACCAGAATCATTTTTGGTATTTGGTAAGAAGGGTTCATAGATCGACTATATTTCAACTTATTGAAAAGTTTCTTAAAACATTGAAATGTGGCTGAAAACACTATTCTGAAAAAGTAGAGCTTTTTTGTTGCATTAATTTTAAAATAACTTTAACCAAGAAAATGTAATGATTGCAGAAGGTGTTGTTGATTGTCGAACTCTGTTGTTTAATGCAAAGTTTTAGGAACCTTTTATTGTTTACTTTGTGTTTTTATTGCTGAAGTCTACAACTAAGTACTAGCTTTTCTTGATTGTAAAAAGAATATTTTTATTTTCATTTCTTGATTAGTAAATTCAAAAAAGGTTATGAACCTCATCTGTTTTTTATTTTTTTTGTTACATTATATATATATATTTTTTATACCTAACCGTTCATAATTTTGCTTTTATTTATTAATAATATTTACTACTTTATATTATGCCACAGAAAATTTTTCTATTTTCCGCGAATCTTCTTATCGACAATAAAATAAATTAATAAGATAAAATGCATCCTCCTTGAGTGGGTACATGAAAATTGTAATATCCAATAGCAAAACATAGTAAAAAATATCCAATAGCCAACATTTTGAAATTTTCTAAAAGTTGTTTTTTTAATTTAAATTTAATTAACTTTAGAAATAACTAAAAAGGCGGTTTTAACTGTTTATCTACTACTTTGTTTGAAATTTCTAATAATAATTTTCTATTGCAAGGGCTTATAGCTTATTGCACTAGTGATGTTTTCTTATTTATTGAAGAAGACAAAACAATCTAAATCAAATTATTGCTATTGAGTAAATAAAATTATATTGCTGTAGGAATAAATGTTAATTATATAATAATTATCGCAATTGTTATAATTTTATAAAAATTGTAATGGTTATATTTTCTTGAAAACGTTGATTATAATAATTGTTCATTATTTTAACGATGTTCTTCCTGCATTATTACAATCACACAGAAATACCTACACAAAGGTAAAATTGTGTAGCCCATTTGCATTTATATTCTATTCAAGTGCGCAAAGCTGATAAACATCGCTAAAAGAGACAACGCGCTTTAGGAATTAACAAACCTCCGAACAAAGTTCTGGTTTCTATTTTGGAGAGACTACGAAATAGTTGATTTTAATGAAATGAAGAGAGGTCCAACTGCTCTCATTAAATAAGGATCAGCATTTATTAAACCAGATTTGAATAGATGTTTCTTGTTTTATAACTGAACACGTGTCTCAGTACAGTTCCATTATTTTTTCTTATTATATTTTATTGTGGCCATGATAATTTTTGTATACAATTTAGGTAATAAAATTAAAGCATTTTAATAGTCTGTGCACGAGTGCAGAAACGTTAAAATGTGTAGGTAATTGAAATAAAAAATTAAGTTCTTTCTTGCATTTAAATTTACAATTTTATGAATTTATCTTACATTAGTTTGTTTGCCTTTTTTGGTTCAGACTATTGAACTTAATCATAATTCTACTGCAAAATGAAATCCGATCATGAACCTGACTTTGATTGTAGTAATAACCTCATCATTTGTGGTAGGTAAGTTGTTGCGTTTCATTGTTACTTGGTTTATTATAATAAACTTTTTTTTAACTTACGTGAACCGTCCACCTTTGATTTCTATTTGCATCATTGTCCATTCTTGTTTTGATTATCGATTATTATTTAAAGCCAACATTTATGAAGCACGTGAATTTATGAAAATATATTAAAAAGAACAGCCAGAATGAAACGTACATATAATTTAAATGACCCGTATAAAAAGCTTGATACAATTATGTACTATATCGTAGGTAATACTAAATATTTTCCCATGCTATATAATATTATCAAACCAAAATATTATACTGTTAAATAGGATGTACAAACTTATAAACGTAAACATAGGTAAAATTATGCTATCCCATTATAAACTAGACACTGAAGTGGAAAGACAAAATGCCGTCTTCACCATTGCATCATATTGCATTTATTTAAGTATTAAAAGTAGGGGAATTGAAAAATTCCGCTTCTTTGAGTTATTACTAGAAGAGTTAGGTGATACCATTTGCAACCTGTTGAAATTTTTATTTGAGGTACGAAAATTTTTTTTTAATAATGTGTTAACAAGATTATCCAAAGATTATATTTTATCTTTGTTTAATTTATATACCTAATATAACGTCCATACGTGAATAGTATAAAACTTGTATGTGTATAATTTTATTGCCGTATAGTCTCGTCCAGAGCTTATTTCCTGTTTAATTCTACAATAATATCCTGCTTGATTATTTTTTACACCACTGAAAAGTGTTATGTATTGCCGCTTAAAAATATAATCATATACTAAGATATCCTTGCAGAATCCTGCAAAATCCTTTCAAGGTTTTATTTAGTTTTACATAATACATATTATATACTAGGTAGTATTGATGTTAATAATATAGTTTAAATATTAGACAAACTAATTAATTATAATTAATTATCGCATGGCTCCAGCAGCAGCTAAGGAATCCTACCTCTAAGTCATCGAACGAAAATTTTACAAGAATCAATAAAAACTATATTATACAAAAATAACAATATTTTTTAAATATTTCATTCGTTAATTGGTTTTTTATTTTGGACCTTCAATATTTAATTACTTAATAATAAATTAATACTTTAAAAATAATTTAATATTATAAAAATTAACAAGTTAAATTTGGGGACTTATGTTGTATTTGCCGGGAATAGATTTAATTGCACTATAAATTGATTTAAAAGAGAAAAAATTTGATAAAAAAAAAATTAAAAGATTAAAATATTAAGGAACATAACTATCAGATTCACCACCAGATTCCACTAGATTTTCTTTTATCTCTACATTTGACCAGATGAATACTCTATTGTATAAAGCCCTATGTGCTTCTCCAAAATACTACTGTTATTTGTTTTAATTTCTATATTTTCTTATCGTTTATCGGAAATTTAAATCTTATGTTTTGGTAGATGGAAGTGTTACAGCAGTGGCAGTGCCTTTTTTAAGCTGAAATGTGTTATTTGAAACATCGTTTATGAACTCGTCAGTCAGTACGATCCTAGCTTTCATCGGCATAATACTGAAAGATCATATTACATTGAAAGAGCAAATGTCTTCTTTTCGTCCATTTCCGATAGAGCTCAATTGACAAACAGTTCTTTTTGTAAAACGATGGCCACCACTTTTTAAATTCTAATATCTCCTCAGTGTGCAGGTTTTCACTGAAATTTGTTTGCTTGATTGGGTAACAATATTACAGTATTCTTGTAGAATATATTATATATATTTTTGTATGGTTTTTATAGTATCGCTAAAAAAATGTTCATCATCTAGGAAAGAGTGTCCAAAATAATTGTAAAATTGTATTTTATTATATTGATTTAAAACATAAATACACAAATACACTGCATAAGATTAACAATAAACTAATAAGTATAAGTAAAATGCATCTTGGTATCCAAGATTTATTGCTAAAACCGCATAAGTTACTCACTTGTATTGTTTTTACAATAAACGGGCGTTACGAAATCATCACTATTTGGATTAACACAGTATTCACACATAATATAATATTATATGACTACCCCTAAAATACACTTACCAATTTCCAAAAAAGTCAACCAAGCCATTCATTACAGGGAAGAAAGAAAGAAAAGAGAAAGCCTTGCTGCATTTATTTAAAAGCACACTGTATACTTATTCTAATATATTTTTTTGTATGTCCGTTTATCTACAATAAAATAATAGTCCAGTCATTGGGTACTTTTGCATGAAAATAACTCAGAAATGAAATTGTTTTTATTTAAACCTTTTGTCATCAGAAAAAATTCCTTAAATTTTCTACAACAGATTCAATCCAGAACAGAGACAAATTTGTCAAAAAAGGTTTCAAAAATCACACAAAATCTTAACATGGTTGTTTCCTGTGGGTAGCCGTAAATTGCCTTAATCCCCTAAAAATGCAAAAATGGAAAAGTGTAAACTGCCCTCCTAACAAAAAGGTAGTCACTAATCACAAATGTAAACTGCCCGTCGAAGAAAAAGATGTAAACGGCCTTCCAAGCAAAACGGTTGCCATTAAACTCAGTAATACAAAGTAGTACATGGCGATACAGCAAGAAAATAATTAATTAAATTTATTTATTAAAAACATATTATTATCTGTTAATAGTTGCTCAAAATATTTTATTTTATTTTAATTTATTGCATATTGAAAAAATTTCGAAAATGAATTCGCTTCATATTCACACATTAATGTGACAATAATGATTGTGAAATAATTATTACCCCTGAGCCCTGACCTCAAAATTAATACTTGAAATATGTCATTGGATGGGGCGATAATTAAAAACAACTTTGGTAAGGGAGCGTCCATAAATTACGTAAGAACGATTTTTGTAATTTTTGACCCTCTCTTCTCCCACGTAAGGGTCTCTAAGATAAATAATATCCTTATAATGTGTACTGGCTACGTATACAAAGTTATTAAGTTGTATTTGCAGTAGTATCTATTACTGTTGACCTAAGTTTGTGGAGGTTTCTCTTCATACAGATTAATAATTCTTCAAAATGACTATGATAATAATTTATTTGTGTAATTCTAATGTAGGTTACATGTTTTGTTAATTATATAAATGTTTATATTGATACTAGAATATTATCCGAGGACTAAATTTAAATACGTGTGGTCACGTTCGATTATATGTTAGGACTAGTGTGTCCTAAAAATCACAAGATCCTTGGAGACCTGTCGTTGTCCAAGGAATCAGTCCTGCCGGTGTATACTCTCATTGATATCTCGATTCACACCAATAAAAACATTTGCTCTGTTGCGATGCTACCGTCTCGCTACAGATGTCTAGAATTTAGAATGGATCCGAGATTTGTCGTGATAGCGTTTGTCAAAACTGACGCCCCACACTTTGCGCTCCAGATGCTCCCGGCCGTTTTTACAAACGCCATACTCACTAAAAATATCTCTCTAGACCGTTTCTACCAGAAAGAGGGTGGATCTCCCTCGATGTGGACTCTACGCTGTGATTTTTTTCTGTTCTGAATTAAATCTTTATTTTTAATTGGTATTTGTGTCGGAGATTTATGGAATTAATAAATTAAGCTTCAGGTAGTGTGGAGGGCAGTTTACATGTGGGATTACTGGCGACCTTTTCACTCTGCGGGCAGTTTACATTTTATGGTTAAGTTTGGAGGGCAATTTACAATTCCCAATTATAAATTCAATTTATAATTAACAAATTAGTTAATTTAATAATTTTTTAAAATATTTTTTAATAATTTCTACTGGCGAATAAATTATTTTAAACACATTATTTTTAAAAAGCTCATAGTGCAAAACAAAAACTATAACATTTTGCTTTGCACCAATGCGATGACAAGGAATTCCGTAAATAAAGTTCAATATTTTTTTCCGGTTCTCGACAATATCAAATAGGTAATGCACGACACATAATAGTTTCAACAGTTGGTTAGTTACACTACTGTTTGATTGAACTTTGTAGTTTAATAATATCTTTATTTTAGCAAGTAACAAACTATGTATAGGTATACCGAAAGTTTTCTTGTAATTTAAATGAAAAGCAAAGTTTTCACAATACATAGTTAAAATTTAAATTAAATATGTATTAAAATAATCAAATTATTTAAATTAAAGTGAGCGTAATAAAATTATATAGGTACACCTTTATGCAAATAAAATGATACAGTCAGCAATAAATTGTGAGAGCTTTCAAAATAATAATTTATTATAGAAGTCTTTACTTACTGTTTAAGTGCAGGTTATCTGCAGTTAAAATACAAATAATTGCGCTTATTTTTATTATATTTTAATAATATAATAATGATAATAATTGAATTGATTGCATAAAATTTAAACTCGCGTAATTTTCAAATACATAACTAAATGAGAAATTGAATATACAAATTTCATATCTAATTTTATTGTGTTTTTAATTGTATGCGTTTATTTAATTTCGATATTACTATTAACTTTAATTCCAAGCTAGAAAAACAATTTTGTAATTCGTTATAACGGAAAACTACACATTCGTGCATTGACCATTTAGCGGTCAAGTTGGTGTGACCATCGCCATCTGGATATTAGTGGCTAAACTTCTGATCAACTAAATTTTCCCAATGGAATTTTTTGCATTTTTGTATTCATAGACAGTTTGTTCAGGAATTCGCATACATCGAATCAAAACAAAAAAAACAGGAAATAGTTACATAAAAGTTGTAAATAAAAAGATTTTTTAGTTAATTCAAATGACGCAATCTACTATTTAAATTAAACTAAATTAAATAAGAAAATCTATTAATTTTAATTAAAAACATGGCTTTGTTAATTAACAATTATAACTACTTTGCATACTATTATGTTATTATTTTTTCAAATAAATTATAAATGTGTCAACGCGAAAAGTATTAAAAATTATTATGATATATGAATTATTTATTTATATTGTGAATGATATAAATTATTTAAGGTATATAATTAAGCTGCTTAGATAATATAAAGGAAGAAGACACTAGGAATATGCATAAGTATAATATTAAATTATTGCTAAGTGTAGTGACACTGATTATTTAATTTAAAAATTGATTATTGTATGGGGTTAATAAATTGCTCATTATTATGAATTTTTTCAATGTCAAAATTAATAATGTTTATATATAAGTAAATATTCTTCTTGGGTAGATAAGTTGGTGTAGAAAAAATATTAAAATAAAATTTACTAAAACAGCGTATAAGCGTGAAGTTGCCGTAAAATTGCTTTTCTTTTACGCTTTTGCTAACAACCTTTGATTTACATATACGGCTAAGCGAATGTAGTAAAGCACTACGAATAGAATTTGACTAATACCTGTCTATGTGAAAATAGTAAATCAATATGGAAGTGTAGATTTGAGTTTTTATGACTAGGTGCATCTTATTAACCTGTATTTGGCACGTTTGGTGATGCTACTAACAACAGTCGTTAGCTAACAATTGCACGACCAAAAAATCCAGAACCTCCCTTGTGAATTAAAGTAATTTCAAATTCGATTCCGTCGCTAGAGGGACAGATAGATGAGTGGTCCATTGGAACAATTCGTTTGCGAGTTTATTTGGCGTCCGAAGAATGCACAATTTATCTGTGCTGCTACACAACAACCTTAGCTCGGCTTAGCTATTCAAATCTCGCTTCGATTGCAGTCGAGCAAAGTATTTCTCTCCTTGCAAATCTCATAAGATATGTCTAAATCGACCATCCAACGTTTGGACTATTTAGTCACATATATATAGACGTATAGCTATTCCAATTGTAAAATCTAAATTCTACTTTGCATTCCCTTCTACCACACTTTGATTGCATACGGCATAAAATAGTAAAGCTCCGTTTTTTTGCAACTTTTTATTTCATTTATGTTTATTATCTCATTATAATACTAATGCATTTTTAATTTCTCTCCACAATAACTTTAAAATGATTAACTAAATATTGATTTTTTAAATGCAGTTTCCAAAAGGTATAACGCCGCACTTGCAGATTATTATCATAATTTAAAAATATTTTAATTATATTATAAATTAACTTGAATAATTTAAGAACAATTTCAAATTGTTATGTATTATTTTTAGATAGATTCAGATCTGTTTTACAAAATACACAATCCAAAAATTATCCAACAAAATTATCGAGACGCTTTTTCGAAAACGTTTTAAATACATTTATGTATATAATTTTCCAATAAATTCTGATAAATAATTCGCTTGTTTTACATTAACCTATTACATAATATCCAATTTAAAAATATGCACCACTTTATATAGTTTATATTGCCCGTTTGCAAGCTTCTCTTAAATCGCTAATTACTTTAAAAATTTAAAATTAATCTTATGTATTACTTTTAAGTTCACCAATATTGCCAAAGTTTTAAATGGTGCATCTGTGATATAAAGTGGTCATTATTTAATGACATTAACTCTGAGCAGCAAAACATGTAAAAATAAGTTCAATTTTTATATTTTCGAAAACGTTCTCTTCAAGAAGGCAAACTTACAGTTTATCGCTCAATAAATTTCACCTATAAGAAAATATAATTATGTTTTTCTTTCTTATTCCTCGTTCGTGGCGGTAAAAATAATTAAAAGCGTTTATTAATATATGCTATATTAATAGAAAGGAATTTAAATTTTATTCTAATTGCAAATGCAATTAAGCTTACAATAAATTTTAAAACCGATTAAAAGTTTAGCAAATGTTATTGCTTATTGTTTTCCATTTCAATTTCATTGTGATTTTAAATTGATTGAGAAGATACGAGACAAACTGAGCCACTATCTTGAAGACAGGTAAAAGATGAAGCCACTGATTTCAGTTAATCGCCCAAAACGATTTCTATTTAGTGCACAATAAAACTTATACATTTTTTCGAAATTAGTTTAATTTTGTGTGCTCGCACGACTTGCAAACATGAAGTGCGCGAAATAACCTGGCAAAATTATAAAACAATTCTATTAATTTCGTAGATGCGTTCTAACAAGGTGTAGTATTTTGTTGTAAACTTTTTATCAGATTTGAACGACGGAATCAATGAATGCGCTATAATGGATAAAATAGTGCTTCTTCTTCAGCGCTACTAAATGCTTCTTAAAATTTAGCTGATTTTAAATACTTCTATTTGTCTATTTAGTTTGATTCTTAATACATTTTTATCTATTAAATTTATATAAAAATATATGAAAAATTAAAAACTGCCAAGTGCATCGACTTACCTTGGTCTACGATTTATTTACTTACGATAGTTATTAACTACAAACAAATTGCTATAAATAAATTGTATTTCGATCGTTTGTACAAATCTGCATTAGCTATACATTTTAATGAATAACTTTTGGTTCATTACGATATTCTATTGAAATGTAATTACAATTGCGGACGTGTTTTAATTCAAAAGTACAAGTCGTAGATTTGATGATAGTAATGTGCATCACGAGGGAAATTAACTCACTAACTAAGCTGATCCCCGTCACACGGGTTATGAATATGAACAAGTTTGTGCATCTGGAAATGTTGGTTCATATTTACAAGATAATTATTTTGGACTTGAAAATCGATATAGCGACCATCGTAATTGACCCTTGCAGAATAATTTAATTTACAGGACAGATTCATAAAGAACTTGCATTAAAAACGCACGGAGTTAAAATAATTCTTTTCCATTATAATTTTATTTATTAGTATAACCGAATTTATTTTATTTAATTTTATTTTATAATTATTAATTTAATAAAAACTATTTTTTCAACAATTTATTCTTATAAATAAATTTATTTTATTTTAGGATAAAATAAAGGATTTTATCTTATCCTTATCCTTAGGATATCCTAAAGGATATCCTAAAAGATAAGGATGGATTAGGATTGGAAGTGAAGGGCAGGCCGAAGCTTGCATGTCCTCAGGCCACATATTGGCTCAGAATTTCCGCTCTGTAACTCAGCCAGCGATCACGCCAATCCGCTGGTGTGGTTGAATAAAGGGTTGAGTCGAATAAAATTCAAAGCCGAATAAGTGCTCATTCGCACAAATGTTAAGTCGAACAACAACAGTCGAATATCTGGTAGTCAAGTAATCGAACAAAATTCCGGATCAAGATCACTAGAGATACTCTTACTTGAAGAAATATATTCCTCTAAACTTGCGTCTGGCAATACAAAAATATAAAAAGAAAGCATCATTATACCTATGAAATCATTATGCCGGCTTTTTACTTGATTATAGAATAAAATTACATTATTTAAAAATTATTTTAAAAGTTTAAGTTAAGTGCATATTGTGATAAAAACTAATAGTTATACTACAAAATGTATTCAAAATTTTACTTTAAACACAAAGTGGTATTTAGAATATATTTTTGTAAATTATAGTAATTCTGACAATCTTCTCAATTTTTCTTTTTGTTTCAGCATGAACTGTGATTTTCCACATCTTATAAAAAACATAATTCCTTCTTACTCTCATTTTTATACCTCTGGCATATAACTAGTAAATAGGATTTCATGTATACATTCTATTTAATTCTGTATAATTATTTAAAAGCGCATCTTTAGTAAGGCTGCCAAGAAAATCAAAATTCGTTTAATTAAAGAAAAATAAATTTTTGTTATATAGTCCCGTCCCCGTAAAATTTGTAATGTAAGAAATATTTTGTTTAATTGATTTGGTGAAGGGTCAGAAATAACATATCAACAATGTGATGACCCCTTAAAATCACATTTGGTAACGCAATGTGAGTTCTTGTGCAATAACTAGTATTATTTGTATTTTACGCCTAAGATCTGCTTCTTTTAAGGTATTCTGGGTAAATTACCTCGGTGGTTTTTGACGTTCAGAACAACGATTGTACTCCGCCTGGCTTCGAACCAGGAACTCAGCAGAACTAAGTCAAAGCACTTAAATATTAGATTGTAACCGGCTATAAAAATGCTGCTACTTAAAATACCAGTAGAAAATACTGAAAAAAATTAAATTTTCTGTATAGGAGGTATCATCATTCATCATGAATGATTTTTATTATAAACAATCTTCTCGAGTTGAAGCTGTGGGAAATTATTTTCGTGCTAACACTTTACTAATGTAAAATCACACGGCAAAAAAATTTTATAAAAAATTAATTATAATAAAAACAATTTTTAATTACTTCTCTATAACTAGCTATTCAGTGGAAGAATCCTTCACAGAACACTTACCTACAAGCCCCGAACTCACCATCACTTCATTATCGAAGCTTTAACGCCATCCCTGTTTAAATCCATATAATTATAAAAAAAGGGAAATTGAACACGAACGCTGATGCATTGTCAAGAATCCAAATTAATGCTATGGAAGCCTACGATATAATATAATTTATATAATTTATAAATAATAAAATTAAGAACATTCTCAAAATTAAACCTAGTTACACTAAACGCAGCTACACGCAGATGTTACCCCTTAGGTAGGTTCTCCTAAGGCTTACTTAACCTGCGATTTAGAACAGATTAACTAAGAACTACTAATCGCTATATGACACCAGTAAAAATACAATAGTTTTTTTAATTTTATTGTTTATTTGTTCATAAATTTTTAATTATAAAATTTAAATTATAAAAATTGTAAACAAATATTGTACAATAATTTACGCAATAATACCAATAAAACTATAGCGACTCTCGTTGATTATGCTTATAAGCCATATTTATAAAAGTTCAACTATTTTCTTGTTGTACAAGAATATTGTGACTGTATAGTTTCCGATATCTTGATTCAATTTGCGGAAAATTACCGTTAAGAATTATTATATTCCTACTAAATACTGCCACCAGCACAACATTTTGATTTAAATTTATTTAAAATAAAATCGTTTTCGAGTTTTTTGTATGCAGATGGGAGGGTAATCTAGAGACGATTTCAAAGCGTGAGTCCGTTATCACTCTCACTGTCACATAAGAATGTGAAACGACAAAACATTCTTAAAAGTTTGCTTCTACTTTAAGTACTACTTCCACCGTCTAAGCTCAAACAGATGCAGATGCGAATTACTATTTCAAGTATTGCAAGCTTTTTCAATCACTTTCCAAAATAAATAGATTTCTTCACTAGGTGACGCAAGACTATACCATCAGGCTTTCTGCTTTACATCTTTTGTTGAATGTGTAATCTGGAGGCTTTTAAAATAATCGCAGTTTATGTAAATAGTTCATACAGATACATATAATTATAATCACAATAATTTATAATTTATTTACACTCCAATTTATTATTATTGTTAACTTTAGGCATTAAATGTAAGTATTGCAAAAAAAACGTATTTTTGCTTGTAAATTAAAGCTTGTAAAGTTTAAAAAATATTAAGAGATATTTTCTCAGAAAATTAACAGTAATTAGAATTTTGTAATCTGTGATTTATTGAAGTCGTAGATTAAATGTATTTGTGTAGCTTTGTGATTAATTATTTCTAAATAGTTTTTTACATTATCATACTCAGAAAATTGTGCTTTATCCAAATCCGTAAAGAAAACTAAAGGTTGCCATTTAAAAACAATTTGCCAACAAAGCACGATAAATAATGTCAGTGGCAGAAAAAAGCGACAATAAAAATAAGGTTGACGCTTCCGAGGATTTTCTGAGATAATTATCTTGCTGTTCCAAACAATTTCTGGCAATTTCCGCCAAATTCAAAATTTCAAAACATGTCTTACACGACCAGAGCTATTAATACTCTAACTGCTAACCAACTCTGGATAAATACAATAATATAGGGTAAATGTACTCGTCAAAATCACTGCACCATAAATGATCAACCCAAAATATTTTTACTTTATAAACAACTTTTCTTCTCCTACCATTTCAATGTGTCTTGAATATAAGGCAGTAATGAAAAAAATCGTGCCACATTAAATTTTGGAAATTAGGACCCTAGTGCCAATGTGAAGAAATTCTCTATTTTATGCAGGATTTTACGGTTAAAATTGTGTATATTTTCTGAATAAAAAAAAACTTACCCAGCATGAGTATAAGAAAGAAATAGTTATTTCTTGCTGCGGCGAGGTTATGATATTAATTTTAATAACTCTTAAACAATTTAGGTACTACCTCGCTAATAAAACAAATATACTATTCGCAACCGGTTTCGCAAATTTTATTGCATCATCAGGCGATTAACTACAAGAAAACATAAAAATTAAGATCTAATAAAAAATTCTTTTACATCACATCAACTCACTAGTCATTTAGCCATTCAGATATTCATTGTAATTACTTCGAGGATACATATGATCGATTAATTAAATATTTAAAACAAGTTTTCCTAAATTTAAAAATTAAAATTTGTCAATTATTAAAATGTCTTACAGGTAGATAAGTTAAAATTTGTTGATATAAATAGGTGTTTTATATCAGTTCAAACAGCGGCGTGTTGTAGGTTTGTTCTTGCAGGTTTAATAGGATTATATTTTGGTTTTTGGATGTCTTTTTTATTTCGTATAATTCCCATAATTTACGTTTGATGGTGTTGTCTTCTTTATGCAAGATTTTGATATTTCTGCTATCTAACTGGTGTCCTCTCAATTGTAGATGTTTTCCCACTTGTGATTTCTCTTTGTCGCGAATATGTTCTGCGATTCGAGTTTTCAGCTTTCTACCCGTTTCTCCTATATAAATGGCGTTACAGTTTTTGCATGGGATACTATATACACCGCTGCTGTTCATTATTGTTTCAGGTGTTTTTGTGTTGTTTAATATGCTTTTCAATGTATTGCTGGTTTTTCCTATAGCAGATATGTTGTGTTCTTCAAAAAATCTTCTTATTTTTCTATTGATGTTGCCTTGGTATTCTAGTGTTCTGTATATTGTTTCTTTTTATGATTCTTGTTAGCAAAGTAGGGGTGTTCGTATTTGGTGGTTTTCTTTCTAATTAATTTTTCTATGATTTTAATAGGAAATAGATTAGCAATGGCTAGTTGTTTTATAATATTTATTTCGTTTGTTCTGTGTTCCGCTGTGAGTGGAATCATCCATGCTCTATCTATTAAGGCGTGGAAAGCTGCCATTTTGTTCTCGTGACTGTGTTTCGATGTGTGCGGTATAAGGGCATCGCATAGTGTGGGTTTTCGGTAGATGTTAAATTCTATTGCTTCATATTCAATTGATATGCTCAGATCCATAAAATTCAAGGTTGAGTCCACGTCTCGCTCCATTGTGAAGATAATGTTTTCGTGAATCGTGTTTATTTCCCCATAAAACGTCTCTAATTCTGCTTCTGTTCCGTTCTATATGCATAGTATGTCGTCTACATATCGACGCCATGTGAAGCAGCATTTTTTCGCGAGTGGTAATTTATGTATTTTGGATTCGATATAGTCCATAAAACATTCCGCTAGTATTGATGACAGAGGTGATCCCATGGGTATACCGTCTTCTACTTTATAAAATTCTCCCCTATATGTAAGAAAATTCTGATCTGTAACCAAAGTTATTAGTTTGTTAATATTATTGATGTCTGTTGGATCTAGCCAGGTGGTCTTTAGGAATTCACCAAGCAGTGTAATGGATTCCTCTCGTGGTACACTCGGGTATAGGTTGGTGACATCGAATGAAATCATTTTTGCCCCTCTTGGAATCTTCAGATTTGCCATAAGTTGGGCGAGAGAACTCGAATTCTTTATCGAATATTTTGCTGCATAATCCAGTTGGTGTACTATTATTTGGTTCAGAGCTTGTGCTAATCGATGTGTTGGGGATCCGCATCCTGCTGTTATGGGGCGCATGGGTATCCCTGATTTATGTAATTTTGGTTGAAAATACAATTTTGGTGTTGTAGGGTTCATGGGAATTAGTTTCTTGTGGTTTATCTGTAGCATAGTTAAGGTATCTTCGCACTGTTTAATTATCTTCCTTGCTTTAGTTATGAAACCTTCCGTGGGATTGTTCTTTATCTTTTTGTATCCGTTATTGGTCATAAATTCTTCTGCTTTTCTATTGTAATCCTCTTGGTTCATAAGTACTATTCCTGCTCCCTTATCTGCCAAGGCTACTGTTACTTTGTTTTTCGTTATCTTCTTTTTTAAATTATTTATAAATGTGGCTTCGTTTTTTATTATGCTTTAAAAAAAAAATAAGTTGAAATACCTACGAATACAAAAACAGAATAGAGACACCGATCATCGAATCCCAAACATTGAAACTATTTACAAATTCCATCCACGATACACGAACCTGTCAAGAATTGAATTATCCGAAGATGAAAGTGATCTGCTTAACAAAGGACACAAATACGCACCTCAACAGACTAGACCTGATTTGACAAGAATCGCAATCGATATGGAAAGCATTATGAAATACAATAGAGAGGAACAACAAATGCGGGGTAAGGCTATACAACTACTAGAGGAGGAAAAAACCAAACAAGCTAGGGAAGAGAAGACAAAAATACACAGAAGGGAGAAAAGCACCAATATCGATAAGTCTTATTGCCTGCCCACATTTGCACAATATTGATTTCCAACACGGAAAAACATATGTGATGAAAATTTCATAGTGTTGATGAAAACATTGTATTTATGAATTTGTTTATCAATATTATGATATTTGTTTTCATGTGGAACCATTGAAATGTATACTTACGTACCTGGAAAGGACTCGCTGTAAGAACTACTGAAGCCACTACGATGGTGACACAACAATGGGTATGTCGTATGGCTATCTTTTTTTAGCCAACACATTATAGAGATAAAGATACTACAAGCTTCTTTGTTCTTTTTGGGTACCCCGGCTTCACCGGAAGCTATGTACTAAATACGAGCGAGTCCTTTCCAGGTACGTAAGTATACATTTCAATGTGTGGAACTATTTATTTTCAAACTCTATGCCGTTCGTGTGCTATTAAGCTTGAGCGAAGCCAAAATAACTTACTAAGAAAAAAACCCTATTAATTAATAGGGTAGTTTTTCCTTACCATCCCCATAGCCCACAGTTCTATTCAATAGAAAATTTTATTTATAAATTGTTTCGTTTTCCAGGATTTTTGCTAAATGCAGTAGTTTTTCATTTATAGATAAGAACCCTAAAAAGTTCAAACTCTAGGAACTTTTTCTCATTTTTGGGCAGTTGGTTACTTGATTTTTAGAAAACTAAAAGTACACCAAAATTGTATACACCAGACCACCTCCGACTTTGGGTTACCCTAGACTTCCTTTACCTTTTTCCGTTTTCTTTCTTACGTTGTGAGTTTTTTAGTTTTTTCTCTTGTTTTTGTACCTTTCCCAGAGCTACCTACAGTTTCTCACATCTTCTGGGACCAACAAGACTTGATCGTATTTCTCAAGACTGAAAATACCTCACACTTTCCGAAGAAATCGTCGGCTTATCTTAAAACCATATACCAGGTTTCACGTAAGTCCTTACGGTTTGCTTTTCCCTTAGGTTAACTATTTAAAATATAACTTGATTCAGAATGGCTATAATTCCTATTGATAAAAAAAGGTAATTTTAAGATTATATTGTTTCAAGCTGCGAATAAGTATATTTAAAATTATCCTACCTATCTGATCAGCATTTCAACTCACTTTCTGTTCACACAACATGTATAGGTACTTACCTAATAAGGTACTTAATTGATGCTATATTTAAATAGCCAATAAAATATATTATATTCCTGTACCTTGCCTAAAATTAATTCAACGAATTTCTAAATATTTAAATTAGAATATTTAATGTACCATTTGCTCGACTTTTGTATAATTTGGTTAGTGTGTAGAAAAAGAATCACTGATGCTTAACATCAATCCCACTTCAACAAATTATAGCAAACGATTATAAATTAAGAACCGGACATGGTTAAGCAGAGAAGTTGACATATCAAGATGTAAAATAGAGATAAGAAGTGACGAGTGTTAATCGCCATTTAGTCAACGCTATCCTTAGATTTTCTACCTAACCGTTTAACATAAGTAATGAGTAACCGGACACGGTTCTTGAGCAGCTTTCCGGTCCCTAAATTAAATACTATTAGCATAACATTTAGTATTGTTAATTACAGTCATGCATTTTGAACATTTGTGGTGACAACTACAACTGTCTCCCACTATTTTCTAAAAACCTCACGAAATGTGTAGAACCAGTTGTAAGATCAGAAATGCAATTATTACCACGTACAAAAAATTTAAATTTTGCTCTTTATGACCGTACAGTGAACTGCATTGCGGTTATCTGAATATTCTTTGTAATTTAATTTAGGTATCTCAAAGAACATTATTAAATATTTTATAATTATATAAGTCGCACAAAAAACGATTTGTAATTCCATTGCGTTTGTTAGAGTGGTAAGAACTAGAAAGACTTTTTTATCTTGCGCGAACATGTAAGAATCTATGTATTACATAATTTAATATACAGATACAAAGTCATAAAACTTAGAAAATAATGTGTAGAGTTAATTAAAAAATTAATTAGTATTTATAATTAATTATTGTAATATTCCTCTTGAATATATTAACATATGGTCCGCTGCTAGTTGATGCGGGGATGTGCTATACACATAGTTTTAAAGATCGATGTAAAGCAACCACGGGCTACCTCGTTACCATGGAGATGTGATGAGACGTCTTCTTCTTTTTAACCTCCTTCGTGTGTCCACCGTAGGTGGGGGCGTATGCAAACCGCGACACCACCGGCCCCACTTATTGCCGCCAGGGGTGCTTCACAATGTCGCGGGGAACGTGATGGGGTTTGCCGCAGAGATGTTCGGTGGACTGTTAAGATTTATGCTACATTTGGGCACACAGACCCTTTTTCGTTCTGGTCAATATAATAAAACTAAAACAAAAGGAATATTTATCAATTAAAATTTAAGTAATCGCAATTCACTTTTATTAAAATTATAAGCAATAAAACCTTTTTATATATCTATACATTTTTTAAAATACCGTCGTAAAGTTTTATTTTGAAAAAATCGGATTTTAATGTGGGATTCTTGAATAAATTAAAATAAAGAGGTACTAAAATTAAACTTTAATGGCGCATACGTATGGCATCAATTAATGTGAACATGTAAAACATATTAATTTTAGGATAATTTTATACCTACTCTTAACACAAATTAGCATTGGAATTGAAAGAGCAATTAATAATTGATTTTGTTTATGCAAATTACACGTCTTTTTATGGAAAGTTTTTACATAAAAAAAAGTTGAACAAATAATATCAACGTAAGATACAAATATTTGAATGTTGAATGACAATTTGTCTTCGGTATACCAAATAATATAAAATCGTTAAATAATAAAGTGAGATGATGTCTTTAAAATTACTTTTACATTTCCTTCCTATAGTAGCAATAGGTACAGTATTAGCAGAAGTTTTACAGATTCTATTAACTTTATATTTATGCAAGATTGGATTCATTTTATATTTTTGTAATTTAAAGTATAGTATATTATATTTCTTTGTGTAGGTATGTTTGGGTGTAGGCATTTTGTATGTTATGTAGGTGTGTATTTTTAGAAAAAGTATTTTTTAATAAAATAATACGCGTAAAAAATTAAATCCGATTTTAAAATTGAAGAAAAAGATGTAATCTGGGCATACGTTATCTGCAAGATACTCAAAAGCGATCTAAAAAGTAAACAGAGAAAAATATAATGGCCTTTGGATGTGGACACTTCTCTTATCACCGCACCCCATCCTAAAGTTTGAATACGTTATTTCGCTTCCTTGTGATAGGTGTGCGTAAGCAATTACCCTCTATGCCTTAACCAAGCATTCTCTATTTAACCTTGCCGCTTCATCTGCATGAACTGCCGTTTTATGTAGATATAACTGCTAAAGCCCTGGGGTATATGGACGTCTTAGCGTTTTATTCTTTTTCGAGAAAAAATCTAATTTCAAGGTGTCAAAGAAAAGCCATTTTCCATTTTCCTTAGCGTCCAGTCTATATGCATATAGATGTGGCTCAAGTTGACCATCAAAGTATTTGGGGGCTTACTTAATATTTCCAATATATTAATGCATTTTACTTATCGGTAAAATGAATTTTAAAGTGACCAACATTAGGGTTTCGTGTCATTTCCGAACAACAATGATGCGCTCTCGTCATTTAAAATTTTTATCCAACAGGAAAATGAATTATTTCTTAATGAAAATTCAAGTCCGGTATACTTGTAAATTTAAATACTTTATTCATGTTAAATATTTGAATGCGCTTTTCGATAAGCATTTAATAAATTAAGAATTTAAATCGATTGTGTACATTAAGATGGTAAGATATGTTTAGTTAACCATAAATCAGAAGCATATATTTGTTACAGCAAGCCCACGGCCTAACTGAGCGAGTGTATCTCGTATGATACGGTTATATGTATGGAAATAAGAAACTGATGAAAGGCGAGAAGGATTTATACCACCGATCTGACCACATTGAGCTTCAGTAACAGAGCTCTTCTTGCTATGCAAATTTGCTAGCAATCCTCTTCAACTAATCAATCAAAAACCCATTTTTCTTGTCCCACTTTTAATTTCATAAAAATTTAAATTTTACGTTCGGTAGGTATTATTTCAGAAATTGATAAGTATTATACGGTGTATGTATATTATATTAATTTCATTTGTACGGGAACATTTTTACAACTTTTTGCTACGCAAGTATATTTACTACAAAGTAAAACTTTCTTAACAATTAATCTTTTTTGTTATCAATAGCGAATAAAAGTTATTGGAGACTATAAATAACTGTCTCAAAATAAAACTGCACTGCTTCTATTTGCATTAAGTCCATTAATATTGTCATAAAGAACAATTAAGTTGGTAAATTAACATACTTGGAAAAGATTTTTATTTGGGAACTAAAATTCAGAAGTGCACCTATTTAGATATTTCAATTAAAGTATAAGTATCGTAAGATTTTCGAAAAAGTTTATCTATTAATTATACTATGTATAGCAGTATTATTTATTACCAAAGTATTGACGATAACAACTCCATGTTATGGTTTGTTAGAACAAATTAATGTAAGCAATTAATTTTCAAAAACCCTTGTTGAAAATTAATAATAATAAAATTTTTTGTAGAATTATAAATACTATTAGGTACTTTTTACCCCGTACTGCCGATGATGAAATTCTACAACATAAATTTACTAAATATTATTAGGATACCAGAAGCATAAAGGCGAACTAGGTTACAATTCCATTCATCGAAAGAAAATACAATAAGTTTTGGTTAACAGTCGGGAACATTTTAAAGATAAGCACTTAAAATTATAAAGAAACCTGATACAATTAAAGAGTATTTGTCACTTTTCCCAATTATTTTCTAAACAATAATACATAATAATGTCTATAAGGTAGAAAAATAATTCTTCCCTCTTTGTTATTTTAGAGCTTTGGACGTTAAATTATTAATTTAACATTTTAAAACTACAAATTACACTAAAATTCCTTAATTTATATTGAAAATATGAGGTTTTACCTTTAAACTAAGTGTTATGACAACATTAAATACGCCCATACTTAATTTTATTACTGTTACCCACATTAATGTTACTTCATCTTCCGTTATTGAATATAGGTATGCAGGATACTTGCCTGGAGAAAATTTTCTGATTAAAAAAATATAGTGATACAGGTAGTGTAGTGTATTTTACTAGAAGGTCGTAAACTTCTGTTGTATTTTATGCTCAACGGACAGACAAGTGTATTGTGATTTGGTAAAAGAAATAGGGTAGGTAACTTTTTAATTTCCAAAAAGTATTGTTTTTGAGAAACTTGTACATAAATAAATTTGTAATATAAAGATTTTTTAAGAAAATGTAAATTTAACCTATTCACGAGTTCTTTATAATAAAATTTTCGATTCAAGTTGTTAACTCTGTTTCCAAAGTTTTATTGAAACGCTAATCAATTTTGCATAAAATATTTTAATTACAGTATGAAAATTTAGTGGATATTAATATTGCCCATTTAAATTCTTTTATGTTGTCTATAGATACTATTTTGAAATATTCTTATTTTAGTTATTATTTTCTCCATCATTAAATTTATTAAACATATTATAGTTTCAATATGAAAAAATGATTTGCTAAAGTTAACATAATATAGTATCACCTACTTTTATTTTAGTTTAGTTTTAAATGCATTTTATAAGATGACATGTGTCACTGACGTTACACGCTCAGCAACTGTTAACCAGGTGTAAAGCAAACTTAAGAAATACATATAAAGGCAAGTTTTTATATTAACTGTGTAAGTATGCCTAAGTTTGTTTTAATTTATACAACACTTTTAAGATACTGTCAACAGCTATAGGGTAGAAAACTGACTTACCCATTAATAAGCTTTTATTGAGAACGGTAACTTCCTTAATATTTCATGTGTTCATGTTTAAAATATTTAGCGGTCTTCATTATTTTGTATACAATTTATTACGTTTCTTGTTGCAGCTTAACTAAAAATTAAAACCGAATTAAAACTGTTAAGATTGTACTTTCTATTGTTTTTGATTGTAGAAACTATAATACATAAAACTTTGACTTTATAATGGCATATTGTTTGATAATAATTATTTAGGGACAATTTTAGTAGATACTGGTTTAAACTAAATACCACAACCCGAGTAACATTCGTTTTGCATGTTTTTTTTAATGTAGAACTACGTTCAGTTTTATGTTTTTTATGATCCAAAATTAATTGCCCATAGAAATTCACACTCACCTAATGAATGTTTACGAATAAGGGAGCGTTCATAAACTACGTGGTTTGGCCAAGGGGGGGGAGGGGTTAGGTAGAAAGCTACGCAGGGCTACGTGAGGGTACGGGGGGGTTATAGTCAAGCTACGTAGTTTTCTTTATTTATTATGAAAGCAATTTGCAGAATATAAGCGACAACATAATATGAATATTTATTTCCGTATTTGGATTTTTTTTATTTATATTTTATATAGGTGCGCTATTTGTTTTAAAAACAAATATCGGTGTTATTCATTTTTTAATTCATATAATTTTTAAATAGTTTTGTTAACAGAAAGCATAATATGTCTTTTGGACTTTATAGGAAAAAAAACTACGTTCCATCTAGGGGGGGGGGTAGAGGTATCATGGTAAAAGCTACGTTAAGCTACATGATGGGAGGGAGGGGTTCTAAAGAGGTCAAAATCAAACTACGTGGTTTATGAACGCTCCCTAATATGAAAATGATATTTACATGACAACGCACAGTCAAGTAACAAATTACTCAATTCGAAACTTATTAAAACAACTTAGTGGTAAGTTTTACAACATCTGTAACAATTTATTGTTAATAATTGTTTGAGCGCCCCATTTTCCCTTTGCTCCGTGCCGCTAATGGAAGGATCGTTTCGACGCGCCACTTCTATTGCAGTGGACACTCGCTAGAATTAAGTTAGTCTTGGGTTGGAGTTGTTAGAGAATTGGAGTTGTTCTAAGAATTAGAATCCGGAGAGGATTATTTGTGATACACCCACGTGACCCGAGGCAAGTTTTCTTCAGGTGCGTAATTGGGATTTTTTAACCTGTTTTATGGGGTAAGATATTTTTGTTTTTTAAATTAATTTTGGGAAAATCGACTACTTGATATGTTTCTCCACTAAGGACAATATCGAGACGAGGAGCGGCTGTCTTCTTTTCCAACTCCGCTGAGGCTGCTAGTGTGTTGGCAGCGACTTCTTGCAGTCATTGTTTCTTTGAATCCACTCTTTGCCTCCCCATTAAGAGCTAGTATAACATGTTGGGTTTCATCACAGAAATTGTTAATTACTGGAGAAGACCTATTCCAGGTGTGGTGAAAATTGCCATTATTCACCGTAGTGGTAATTTTGGTTACACATCCACTATTTAAAGACTGATTAAGACTGATTTGATGTAGTCCAATAACGTTTTCAAAACATTGCAGAAGCAAAACAATAAACCAAAATGTGAATTTCTATAATTTATAAATTTTTAATTCATCAATTTTAAAAGCGCCAGCCAGACATGGTACTCACCAACTCACCTACAGAAATTACGAGCAATGCTTGTGTAAATTGGTGTATTGACGGAACTTGGTATCGTAATTGTCAAAGAGCAACTGAGAATTACACATTTTGTTAGACTAATGCCGAAACTCGAGTCTTTATCTAGTCTAAGTTAATGTGATTCTTGTTTTTATCAAACCACCTGCATTTTATAATGCTCCTCTGGTTTATCGTCTTTCTCCTCAAATTTCTCATTTTTGATTGCCTTCACATTCTGTATCTGTCATCCATCCATTTCAACATCTACAAAAAGTTTCAACTCTCTATTATACACTCCGTGGAATTCCTATACCCAAATGGTAAATAACTAAGCTGCACATTATTTTTACAATCCTAAACAAATATATTGTGTTGTATCAAATTTTCTATTGATTTGAATTTATCTGACGAATTTAATATTTTGATTTTTAAAGATTTTTATTTTGATTGTAAGTATTATGAATTTGTAAATGTTTTTAAATTTTCCGCCAATTAGTTGAAATTGCAAAAACTAGGTGCGAAAACCGGTCCTTTGACGACCAAGATGGCCCTGTAAGTTTTCTTAATTTTTGATTTTGGGATTTTGAGTTTGAGTTATATTTTGAGTAATATTATAGTGATTATATATTTTCGAGTAACTTAAGTTGATTTATTTGAATTTGTACCAAAATTTGAACATATGTATTTTGGATGAGTTTGGGAAGTGAATAATATTTAGATGTTATTTATTCAATTTTGGATTAATTAATTTATAATCGTTGGATATATTAGAAAATTTGGATTACAATTATTCTAATTGATATAAATTAGACGATGTAGTAATTGTATCAAGGTCGAGAAGTGAATTAATAAGTAGAATTCAAGAAATAAGAGAAACAGCAAAACAAAAATGGGCTTGGAGATAAATGAAACGAAAACGAAATATATGAGATTTCAACGAGGAGAAATACAAGACCAGGGTAAACTGAGAATCGGTGACCACACATACGAGGAGGTAAACAACTTCGTATACCTGGGAACGCATTTAAATAATAGAAACAAAAGAGAACAAGAATTGAGAAGAAGATTGCAGCAAGCAAATAGAGCCTACTACACGAACAAACACTTGCTAAACGATAAGAAGCTGTCAAGGAAAACAAAGATTAGGATATGAGGATAATGAAAGATTAGGATAAAGATTAGAATAGGCCATGATTAAACCGGTGGCTGCGTTCGCGACAGAAGCGCTGTGCCATACTAGAAAAGAAGAAGAAAAGATGAGAGTGTTTGAAAGAAAGATAATGCATAAAATACTGGGACCAATAAAAATTGAACAAGAAACCAGACCCATGATGAATTATGAGATACTGAGAGAAGTTGGAAATAAAGACATCGTCAAAGTAATCAAATCGCAGAGATTGCAGTAGTTTGGTCACATCATGCGGCAGAATGAGATAAGGTGATAAGGCGGATCGAGGAGTGGAAACCGATTGGAGGACCGCGGGAGAGGAAGACCTCTTGAAATGGTATGACCAAGTGATGAGGGATCTGCAAAGTATGGGGATCCTAAACTGGAGAGAGAGAGTGAAGGATCGAAATTTTTGGAGGGCAATGACAATGAACGCAAGAACAAGTGAAAAGTTGTAAATATGAGGATGCGAAATGTCACATTAATGAGGATTACCTCAACAAACGGATTTGTTAAGTCCAAATTGGACAGTCATATTCCTTCGGGAATGTAGGGCTATTTATTGTATTGCATGAATTAGTAAAATTAGTTAAAAATTTTTTAAAGGCAAAGTTGGTGCGAGTACATATACGTAGGTATATTTATCTTTTTATTTTGATTTCCCATCTTCTATTTTAAAACTTTAATTTTAAATTTGAGTTTGGATATTTTGGTAAGAGGAATAAATGAAGTTAAATGTTTTAAATATTGTTCAATATCATTCATTATTGAAAATTTACGCTGAAATCAAAATTTGCTAAACAAATAATTAGTTTCTTTTGAATTTAAAAATTTGACAATTTGAATAAAAATTGTAAAAGGTAGCTGAGTTTAATTACGTAATAAGAATTTAAAAGAATATTGAAAATTTGTAAGAAAAAAGGTTTTTACTCTTAAGTGTGTCACCTATTTCTCACCACATCTGGGATAGGTCTTCCCGGGTCTTTCTCGGTAATAATTTTGTAGTAAGGCCCAGATGGAATACCAACTCTTATTTCGTCGAAGGCGAGAGCGTGGATTCTAAATGATAAACGAATTTGCTTCTAAAAATTAATGTTTATAAATAAATAACGGTATAATGATCAAAATCCAAAATAATACTGGAAAAAAAATATTTCAGATGTGGTGAGAAAGGTGGCACACTTAGAAGTCAAAACCTTTTTTATTACACTGCCGCCCAAGGTATACTTGTACTGTTTCCTGTTTCGTATAAAATTCCATGTCGAATAAATGTTTATTTGTGTAAACGTGGAGTCGAACAAATATGTATGTGCTTATTCTGCAGTCTTTTCAGTAAATTTTTTATTTAATTTCCTAGCAATTTACTATAATACATATAAACTCAATATTTTGTTAATAAAGCATTGTTTTGAATAAGTATGACACTTTGACTTGACATAGAAAGTTTATCAAATTGTAAAGCACTCTTATGTCAATTTTACCCCATTCTTCAACAATGGCACTGCTGTTGTAGATTTTTCTGTTGGTGTAATAACAGCATTTGTAAGTAAAGTAGCATCATTTAGCTTTACAGGATATGTAGTCTTTAATAGTCTTTCCATTCCATGTTTTACTAATAATGTTAAATTGTATCATTAGACATTTGCTTAATTTTTTCCAATAATATATGCTTTGTTCTTTGGTGCAATATAATTGGAATGTTAATTCTTCCCAAAGCTTTGAGTAGTCTTGTCAGTACATTGTTGCCAAATTTTTCTCTATTTTATTTTAGGTCCTATGTCAAAAATTTTTGCAAAAATTGTAAGTAAGTTGTTCTCGCCCATTTATTTGCATTTTTGGTTCGTTTATTTACTTATTTTTGCTTCTAGATGGTCTTTTTTAAACTTGCAATTTTTAAATTATGGTATCATTCTGATATAAAAATTGTATAATTTATGCTTTTTTTATTGCTTAATAAAATACTCTTAGAAAAGAAATGGATTGACTTGCAAGATTTATCATCAATATATTAAAGAAATGAACAAAACAAAAAATTTCAAGTAGATTTGTGATATTTAGTATATCCAAGTGTATTTTTCCAGCCTCCAACTCTAAATTTTCTCATTCACCATTAAAATACAAATCTTTAATTAATGTTCCTAGGCTAATCTAAAAATCCAATTTTGCACACATAAAATGAAAATTGATCCAAACAAGATAACTTGACCGTACGTTGCTGTCAAATTCAATTTATATTTCCTTTGGTTTTAACTTGAACTTGACAAAATCTTGATATTCAATTATAAATTTCCAAATCTTCAAATCCATACTTTACTTCTTTAATCTTCATTTCTCTTCAATTCACTTCAAATCTTCAATTCGCCAATCAATTTGTAATATTTCAAAATTTAATTATTTAAAAATCACTTTTCAATAACATTTAAATTGGGACAATTTATAACTTAATAATAACAATCAAAAATATTTATTTTTCAAAAATGCAAATTTGCAATAACTGCAAATCAAAACTCAGGAAACAGAAATTCTTACGTGCCATTTCTTGCGGCCATTTTGGTAAAAATCCTCGCTTTCCCGCACCGGTTTCAAAGCAAGAAAATACAAAATATTTACAACAACCAAAAACAACAAATAAATACAAAAATTAATAAATTTTCAAAATAAATAAAAACCACTTGAAGGAACAAAGAAGTACCACTACAAAAAATTTGTTTAAATATTCCGGAGTCGACGTAATCAAAAATGTGAAAAAAGATGTCCGTTCCATTTTAATCTAATCTTTTCTATTTCGTCTATTTAATTTAAATTTCAGGAAATTTTGAGAGGTTTACCTTTAAATTAATTAATATTTTAATATGCATTCTATTTAATTTTATTCGTCGTTATTCCTGTATTATGAATTTCCATGTTTTTTCTCACTTTTTATATTATGTATATTCCCATCTTGATATCTAGCAACAACTTTCAATTTTTATTAATATTTCATTTTAATTTTCAATATTTCTAACCCATAGATCTATGAGCTACACTCAGTTATATATGGGGCAATCCTTTTTATTATATTGTTTATAAATTTTCTATTTTTAATACTGGTGGATTTGTTGTGACTTTTAAATTTGTGTTTAAGTTTTCAAAAAAAGCTATATGTGGAGTAAAATAATATAAATCAGTTGAGGCTAAATCAAACTTGATTATTAGAAAAATAATTTGAATAAAATATTATTCTACGATTATTGTTCTGACTAGGCGATTTTATTTTATTTGTTTCACTGTAACATCCTTTTCATATTATACCATCTTTATATTTGGATCATTTCCAAACGAGCATTTCACTTTTACCATGGTAATTATGCATAATTAAAATTTTATGCTGGGTGCTGTTTTAATAAGAATTTTTCTCAACGCTGACTTTTCAACCTACAAAGTTTTAATAATCAATTACGTTTTTCCCACTACTAGATTATCTTTTATTTTATTTAAAATAAATTATGGTAGTCGTATAAATTCAGCTTTACGTAAGAATTATTGCTCAACAGATTAATGAAATTGTTATAAAAATAAAACTTATAATACGTGGAAATCCGGATACTAAAAGATCTGAAAAATAGAACTTGAACTTGTGGCACTGTACATAATAAAAAGCTTTGATTGTTTGATTTCCTCGTGCGGTGGTAAGCACTTCTTGTATCTCTTGTACAGATTATTTTGATTTCTGTTAAACAGTTAACAAAATATAATATTCAAAACTTTCTTGTTGATGTCAGCAATTGGAATGTATTGCTGTAAACCTTAATAAGTATGTATGGTTGGTTGTCTAACCTTTTTTAAAATAACCATATCGGTGCGGCGATCTGGCTGGTTAATCGGTCAGCACTATTTATTCTGTTTTATAATCAATTTGTGCAATAATTCGTATTGGTTAGAGCAATACTAGATGCATA
This sequence comes from Cantharis rufa, assembly GCA_947369205.1. Classification (NCBI taxonomy): domain Eukaryota; kingdom Metazoa; phylum Arthropoda; class Insecta; order Coleoptera; family Cantharidae; genus Cantharis; species Cantharis rufa. The sequence continues at coordinate 39,470,577 of OX376303.1, forward strand.
CGATTGCATAGTAAAATATAAAACACTTTATAATTCTAGTGCTCTTTCGTTTATTTCCATTCGTACATTTTCGGACAGCTATAGTTTTCCAAGTTACCCATTGAAATGTTTAGACTAGCAATACACATGAAACAAATAACACAAATCTCTTTGTTGTTTTTTCATTTTTCTAGGAGATTAATATTTTTGGACACACTAATGGTGCACGTCACTGACTATATATCACTTGTTTCAATCTAGAACTCGTTTTATGTTTCACCCCGTCCCTAGCCAGAGCCACCCCATTCTACACTCCGATATAATATGTAGTTTTTATGTGCAAAAAGTACGGAATATAATTCAGAAAAAAACTTGACATGATTTATACGTAGTTCTCTGCAAAGTGTTTTGTTACAAGTGATTTTTATGACATATAAAATGTCAATCTAACTTCTATATCGTTAAAATTGTGTAAACTTAAAAACCTATCATATTATTTATTTAGATATTTTTATGTCTAAATAACTGGAAGTTTTCAGTTTTTCCGTTGAAATTTAGTTCGTCGATATTGCGACCCGTTTTCCTATAATTCGGTTCATTCTACAATACACCAATACGTGGATGTACTACGCTGTTGCTCACTGGATTAATTGTAATTATACCTAAATGTTGTAATTTGTAAGAAGTGAATAAAGCAAACAAAAAATACTTTTTCCTTCGCCTAAGAAAAACCTATTTAAATTAATCACAGCTCACGCTGTTTCTGTTATTCTAGCTTCGCGGACGTAGTTTGAAGCCCCTGCAGGGGTCGCTCGCTCAGATGTCGATATAGAATTAATCACCACCATCAAGTACTCTTGAGTCGCATCCTCCACGACCTGATCACATGCCAATCGTAAATTTATAACATACCTGCATTTTTACAATAAAATTTTCTTTAGATGCTCTAACTTTTCTTTACTTGGATTTCCTCATTTTCAAATTCACGAATTCAAAGTTATTTTGCAATACATTATCAACTAAAACCCAAATTTATATTAAATGAAAAAAATTATAAAATGAAAAAATTATTGACTTAATTTCGGCTGAACTTTTGTTCGAGAAAATACAACAAATATTACAAATAATACGTTCATAACTAATGTTTAAAACAATTCTTTGTTTATCTTTTATATTGTTTATTCTACAATTCACGAAAATATTTTAATATACAAAACACTTGCCTGTATTACAAATTTTCGAGAAGTGATTGTTTTTTTGTCACAGTACGAAGTGATAAACTACAAATATTGATACAAGATAAGCGGTTTATGAAATTTCGGACAAAATGTTTGAAATATTCTTAAGCACGTACGGAACCTAATATAGACCATATTTTAGAAGCAGTGCGAAAAGAATATATATAAAATTTTCTTTTATAATACCTAACATACTTTCCTCGATATTTATATACTATAATTTATATTCACCATCTTGAACGAACAGATTACGTACTGTGGTCGAATTTCAAGTCTGTCCATTAATACGCCTATACATACATTTAAGATTTGTAATCAAAATATCAAGCTCTTGATGCATATCAATTTACATTGTAAATTTTATTGATACATAATACGTAGTACAATAAGAAACTAACTACCCATCACCTTTTTTAATTTAATGTTGGCATTCATCTGAGTTGCAGTAAAAGTTGAACTAATTTTATGAGTACATGAAAAACTTTATTACGTAAATATTTCATGTAAATATAAAAATGTATCTTTGAGAAAAAGAATGTTATATAGGCGCAGAATCTTCTCTGTCTATATAAAGTTTTAATACAGCAAAGTTAATATCAAGTCTGCATGGAATATTAATATTGAAGCTTCTACATTTCTCCTCTAAAATCAGCTACCCTTGGACCAATTTCTCATCCCCTAACTTGGTATCCAAATAGAGAAGAATTTTAGTTTAAAATTAAAGTCTACATTTACATTATCGCGCTGACAGTTATAACTAACTACGAGATTGCTTTTATAATATACACATCATACCTATACTGGATTCTCATAAATTATTAAAAATCTTTTATATTACAACCTATTGCTGTAATAATAGGGATATTCTATCCTAAAAGAATTATATAGTTTACAACAAACGATGTAAAAATATTAAAAAGCATTATACATATAAGATTATTAACACATTATTGTGCATTGTACACTGGGAAAAAAAAAAGTTTTGAGTCAAAATGAATTATTTTGAATAAAAATGATTCGTTTTAAAACAAAATATTTCGTTTTAAATCAAAACTTATTTTTTCACAGTGTATAAGTTACTTAACTTGAAAAAGTTTAGCTCTTAATATGCAAAATAAAATTTTTAGAAATTGTATAAATTTTATCAAAAAAGTTAAAAAAGTAAATTTTTGGTAGTGTGATCTATCTTTTGAAGATAAAGATTCCTTCTACAATGGTCCTTCAAAGTTCAACGTGAAGCTACTGCAGAAGCGGTCCCTTCAGCTCAGAAACGTACATGCAAATGGCTAGCCAATCACATGAACTGCGATGCTTTACTGGCTACCGGTTTCGAGATTACTTTGAAGAGATTTCTCATCATCAGGTACACTTTAGGCGGCAGTGCTTTATGACCAGACTAAATTTTGGTTTTAAATCATCCTTTGGCTGCTATGCTATTAAATTAGAGATGCTGCAAAAAATTGATTCCATAAAATAATAAAAAATATTTTAAATGAAAGTTTTTGTACGTGGTTTTGAAAATATCATACTGATTTAAGTCATGGAGATATTAATTACATGCTGAACCAGTGTTCTTGAAAACAATAAATTGACTGAAAGCGTGGAATACCCATTCTGAATGAAATTAATAGCCCCATACTTTCAGTCAATTTGAGTTTTCAAAAATGTTTACTTATTTTGCTTTTAATTTAATAGCCCAATAGGTTTAAGTTAGTTTGATGTTTTCAAAAGTATATAATATGTCATCGTTGATACTGCAATAGGACCTATGTTAACAAAAATGCTATTTGAGATTAAGATGGCAAAGTATTCAAATTATATAAAAAAAAAATCTAATTCTTCAGTTTTTCAGCTAAATCATCAGTTAAATCATTAGTATCAACATTGCTTCTGCACTTCGGTTTTTCCTTCTCCTGAAAATTCAACGTTTTTTACTTAGGTCCTATTGCAGTATCAACGACGCGACGATATGATACAACAGCTTATATTTAAATAAAAATAATTTCTATTTTTCGTGGCTTGAACAAACTGCAACAACAACAATAATTTATTACCAACTTAATTTAACAATAACTTTCTTCACCTGCGCACTAAATTCAAGTTATTTTTTAAAATCAGCTTTGGAACAGCAAAATCTGTTTAGCTAGTTTGTACTTTTTACTTGTATAAATCAGGTAACACTATAACCGTAAACGTTATTTGATTAAAGAACAAAAATTACTAGAGCTAGTAATTTGTTATTTGAACTTGTAGTTTTTAACTTAGTATTAATTGTGGTATCTCACAATCCAAGAAACAATTGTTTAATACTACGCAGGCTACCGTATTCTCTCTTTCTATGTAGAAACAATTTTTACAATTTTTCGATATTTTGAGTAATTCACGAGAAATTTAAGAAAGTACATTATCTACATTAAGTGTAGTACCTACATTATTAAAAATTAAATATTTAAATTTAACCTTCGCGTTCTATAAGATGTTTTATCATTAAATTTTTGAGCTTTAAAGAATTTTAAAAACAAAACGGTATATGATAATATTAGAATATGTCAGGGAAGAGGTATAATATACCCAATATTATACCCAATTTTTTTCTTACTACATATTTATATTACGTACATATATGTATATACATACTACATTTATACCTACTCTTTATTGAAACATATTTTAAATATTTTAAATACTTATATTCTGCTAGTTTGACTTTTTTTGAGATAGTTTTTAGTGACAGTTGTGATGGCTACTCCAATGGAATATTGGAAAATAGGTATATTCTTGTAATAAAAAATGTTGCGATGTTAATTTATTGCAAGGATATATCTATTTTTCAGTATTAAAGAAAATTATGTTTGATAGTTGCAAAAATACAGTGTCCCTGGAATTAACTATTATAATTAATTATTTGAGATTCACAGTATTCTTTTCAGCACTACTTTTTATTGAAATAAATTAATTAATGAAGTTACAATTATAAAATTTACTAAAGAAAAAGGTATTGCGTCAGCACTATACCCAAACGGCATATTTTAACTAACTTTCCAACATCTCCGAGAGCTGAAATTTGGAACATTTTAATAAAATAATTATTTTAATTAATTTAATTAAATTAAATTAATTGTTAAAAACAAAATAAAATTTTAGTACCTGTTTGTAGCTTCCTTATTTTCGTTTGCACCTATTTTGCTTTTCAGATATTTTGAACTGTCTAAAATGAGCATTTTATCAGCCCGTCTCCCATTTCGAATTTTTGATCCAAAATAATTTTTTTCGTTTGTACCTAGTTTATACCTATTTGTACCTTCCTCACCTTCGTTTGTACCCATTTTGTTTTTTTAATATTTTAAAATATCTAAAATGGGCACTTCGCCAACCCCCCCATTTCGAATTTTGGATCAAAAATAATTTTAATTGTTGTACCTGTTTGTACCTTCTTTATTTTCGTTTGTACCAATTTTGCTTTTCAAATACAGTAGAATTCGCTTAACCCATTAGCGCCGGAAACTAAACTACTGGACAGAACTCTTTGAAACTTAGAACATTGGTTAAGAGGTGTATAAATAACAAATTTATAAAATAATTTCAAAATTTTTTTTAAAATCATTTTGATCATATAGATCACATGGGGTTCTAAAAATCTAACCAATCACGGAAAATTCTTTAGGACTTATGTACTGTAACCTATTGAGTAGTGGTGCAAGCATAGATTGTCAAATTTCAAACTGATACAAGACTTAAAGCACAAAATATGCCTGTACTCGAACGAGTATTTAATGTGATCACGGATAATGTTATCAGTCTGTTATTGTGATCATTTTGACTGGGAACCGGCCACTTTAATTAGTTTACATACAAAAACCACCGGATAATGTGATCAAAAAGCCGCTTATTATTATCACTTTCAAGGAATTACCAACACAATAATCTCTTTTTCTAACTATCTTTTTCTGATTTGTCATTGAAATTTTATATATTTTTACAAAACACGTCACTCATTTTAATTTCTATACAAAAACTAATTAAGTTTCTCGATTCATGGGGTGCTTCTATTTTTATTTTGCTAAAAGAGGACTTTGCTTTAGGCATTTTAATTTATAAGTTTAGTTTATTCTTGCTTTTCTTACGATGTTGACGTAAAAGCGAAAGATCTCCTGGTAAAACAGCAGGTGGAAATTATTGAAAATCACTGTAAATTAAGATTCTCTAATTTTTTGTTTCTAAAATACGTTTTTTTCTAAAATTTGCTTATTGTTATCAGTCGGTTAATGTTGTATGTGTTCCAAATTTGGTTAAAATCGGTGGAAGGGTCTAGGATTGTATAGCAAACAAACACAAACAAGCTCTTTTATATATATTAGAGGTTATAGGTGCATTATTTTTTGTTTCCCACGGGTACCAAATATCTTAGGACGGCCCTGGTATTAATATTAAGAAGTACTGTATATTTTTAATAAAAATCATTCTATTGTATTAACAACAAACCATTGCTGAAAGTTCATAAATAAATTCACATTGTCTATTTAGCAAGTTAATTTTTTTACGTCAGTAATATGACACATAATTATATCTACTCTGTGGTTATTTAGTTGTGTTGTATTAATAAAATTAAATAAAAAAGCTGACAATAGATCACTTATTCTATAAAACCAATTCTGTTGAAAGGTGTTAAATTGAAAGGGTTGTATACAAGGGATTCATATACACCCAATAAATTTAAACAAACATTCGTAGATTTTTAAAATAATTTTATGAAAATTTAAATTATTTTTCACATAAATGATAAAGTATTAATTTATCGATTTTAAACTCGACTGTATACTAAAGTTCATTAATAGTTATTTATGTATAATGACTGAAAGTGCTGAGAATATATTTTAAGATCTTTTCAGCATGAGTCTGAAAAGCCATTACAACCAATTTGTAAAAAACGAAACTTACACAATTGAGATTATTTTGATAGTACAGCTGATAGTTAAAGAAACAAAGAAATAAATATTTATAAGAAAATCGCTACAGTTACAGAAAATTTTTGATACTGATAAACGATATGCATAATATTCAGCAATCACAACATTTTGAATTTCTTTTTAAGAATTTTTAAATTAAACTTTTTTTCAGATTACATAATATAAGCAATATTTATATTTTCGTTGATTAGCTTTTGTATAAACGGTGCAGTTACCTTTTAAATAGTTTACATATTGCATAATCCAGAAAGGATAATCTCAGCATCATTAAAGTTTGTTCTAGAGGCAGCTATATTTGTTATTAGGGGAACGTGGGTTTAGACTTTAGGGTACGTCCAAACGTAATATTGGATTTTTAACACTTGATCTTCCAAGAGTGTGAATTAACACATCTATGTAAACTATTAGGTGATTATTTATTTATTTCAAATATAAACTAATATTCAGATGAGTTAAGTACCTACCTTTAAAAATATATTAAGTGCGGTTGAAATAATTTATATTTGTCGATAGTGTCCACTGTCTATTTTGAATTTTATTAATTTTTGTGTTGATGCCTCTTAGTTATCTACCAAGACGTAACTAATTATGTTTCCAACGCCAACCCGAAAATTATTTAATAATATTAATTTACATATTTATATTATTTATTAGAAGGAATCAAGACTTGTATTAGATTCAAAATTTTTATAAAAATCAAAACTATCTTGAAAAAAACATTTTCTTATAAGATTTCTACGAGCATGACAGTCTCCTGCATCAACTCTCTACTTTTACAAAACTTACCACCCTCATCCCCAGATAAAGGTGTATCTCGTTGTGTATTCTTTTATATAATTCTTCATGTCGTGTCTATATAGGTTGCAGTATGATCTACTTATTAAAATGGTATCAATTTATTAAAATATCCACAAATTTCTATAAAAAAAAAACGATTAAGTTGGTAATTCATATCCATTTGTAAATCAGGTATACATAATTATAGTATACGGAATATTTGGTTGTCTGAAATCAAATATTACATCAAAAGAATAATAACATGAGCGATATATTATCAAAAAAAGGTGTCTTCGATTGCGTTAATTTTTCTCAAATTTAATAACTAATATAGCAGGATTTTTGGCATTAAGAATTAAATTGAACATTAGCTTAATAAAGCCGCGAGAAGCCAAAACTAGCTGGTTTCTTGTTTAATATCCACGAAACCGCTATCCTATAATTTTTAAATTATCAAAAAAAATTCATAACTAGAATATTCCAAGCTGAAGCCCGTCACCATCAGATATAACATACCTGCGAGAGTCTATAGGTATTTTGATAAATTTTTCTTTTTTTCTTTGTTTTGAATTTAACATCATATTAATACCTAGTTTTGAACAATTTGTGTATTAAATTGAAATCATAATATTATGTATTGCAATGACATAAGTACTGGAGGTTATTAAAGAATGACAGTTTCAAGATTTGCTTTTATATTATTAAAAGTTGGGAAATTAAACCTATCAACTATGTTTGTATTAAAAAATTCACAAAATGTTTGCCGATATATTTTTTTCTATATATGGATAACCTCTAGTATGTATAGCAAATTTTATTGTACCGTGTATGTGTACATAGCAGATATGTATATAATATCGTTTTAAAAACAACATAATATAAAGTCAACGGTTTGATTTAACCTTCTGTATTAAAGACTGCATAAATTTTGAAATCCGAACATTAACAACTATAACTCTCGTTTTAAAAATGTGCATTCTCTTCGCGACAGTTTATAGAATACCAGAAAATTTGATTAAGAATCTATGCACATCTCTAAAATAAAAGCAAAAAGGCGTTCAGTCTGTAGTACGTCTATACATAGTAGGCCACACAATCCTTCTGATTATACTTGTTATACCATCTGGTGATGGTTCTCTTGAGCAGCTAAGTAGAGGTTAGCTATAACTTGCCGAGGTTAGGTTCGCAGCATATCGCGACTTATCTCGCCTTTGTTTACTTGTCAACATAATTTTTGTTGTGAATACATAAACAAAATATTTATATTGTCCTCTCGATTGGCTTTTTCACGAATGTCGACTCGACTTTTTTGTTCTCGGAAATTATTTTTTTGATTTCGGCGCAGCTGGAATGAAACTTAAATCGTGATTGAGTTATTGTAACTATAATTTACCCCAATGTCACCACGATATACCAACCGCAATTTAGTGTAATAGCCACTACCACAACATAACATTTATGCAAATAAATAAATACTTACGCATATATTAATCAAACAAATACGGAACTACTGTATTGCATTCACTTGAGCGATGGTTTTGTTCCTTTCATGCAGTAGAAGCGAACTAAAATATATAACTCCAAAACTAAAATACTTAAATATAATTTAATGGAATATATTGAAGACATTTTCGAACGTCTTTGTCACAATATAAAAACATCATCAGAATTAGAAGACTAAAAACTAAATAAAGCAACTGGTATAAATGATCTAACAAAAATATATATTATAGTGAATCTATAAATCATGTTATAATTTTATTATTATTACAGATATTGCATGAATTATTACTATATTTTATTTATTTTTAATCTCGATAATCAGTAATCATGAATATATTCTACGATGGACCGGTATAGTATTGTACCTACTCGACAAAAATTTAATCATAAAAAGAAGAAGAGAAGGGATTTTTTTTGCATCTTAAGCTCTTTTGCGCATTAGAAGGTACGCCACTCATCTAAAGTGCACCAGACGCTGAAATATCTAGCTACGGCACTGGTACATTGATCTATTATGTCTGGTAAACTCACGGTTTGAAAATATTTAAACTTAAATTTAGTAGAATCTGCGGAATAGGTATACATTGAATTCATTTAATACTTTCTATGCATTTTTGTGGTGTGGGGTTCAGATGTTATAAATTTTCAAAGTAAATTTAAGGTAAATATAAGCCACTCAAGAACGATCACAGAGAAGAAGTGCATAGTAATTAAACGAACTCTTCGATAAAATTTAGAATATATTATATTTAAAATTTTACAATTGAGATTACTTAATATTATACAAAATAGAAATTACAATATTAACTGCGTAAGAAACACAAAAGCAAAATATTGTGGTTCATAAATAAAGACCAAGTTTTCATTAAGCCATCTTTTCTTTTATAAAACCACCCTTTTGTAAAATTTAAATTTATACACTACAATTAGAGTTGTTCAGTTCGTTGTTGTATTCATTTGTGAACATCTTTTTGCACAACTTCTTTGGTGAAGTTTTCTTTTATAATTATATTACTTATTCCAAAGAAGCAAACAAAAGAATCCATTTTTTTTATCAGAAAGATATCAATTCTTTTATTATTTCAAAGGGAAATATTTGTAGATGGGGGGTGTAATTTATTTTCATTATGCCTAATTGTAAAAGTTATTGAAATTTCATTAGATTTTCCGCTAGAAAAAAGAACGAAAGCGTTAATTGTAATAAATATTCATTTTGTAAAGAAAATTGTTTAGGTGTTAAATTTTTTCGTCTTTTGAGTTTTTCAATAATTTATCACAATCTTTGCATCGATAAAAGTAATTAGCGTACAGTTTGTTAAAATGTATTTATAAGGTTATACTATTTAATGACTACACGATAAAAATTTTAATGTTTATTTTATCACCACTGTCTGTTACTATACAAACTTAATTAAATTTAATAATTAATGTTACGTCTTACTTTGTCCTTTAATATAATTATATAATTTTAATTACAGTTATCTTTTGGGTATGTCATGGGTTTCTAATAAATCAAAAAAACATGAGATATTTTTAAACTGAAGTTCTAGATCAGTAATACTAGGCAATCAAAGCAACAAAAGCGGAAACTTCTAATGATGACTTTATTTGAACGAATCCCGTTGGTTTAAAAATACAAAATACAAATGAGTGACTTTGTTTGCTCAATGTAAAGATATTCCAGTCACATTTAAAAATATAATGCATGCAGAACAATATTATCGACGTCGGTTTAAGCGCCTGCGTTTCAGGAAAACCACTCACATTCTCGGTTTGATGTCTCAAATCGAGTACGAGTAGGACGCTGGACGTCTGTCTGCAACCACTACAATTTCGAAGCACGAATTCGCTAATTGCCAATTGATTTTATTTTAATAGAATCGGTGACCTCGTTGATTAATGCAACACTGGATTAATTTTTAATATCACTATATTTATAAATTTGTACCATATCACTTTTTTTGGAATAAAAATATTTGTTCATTCCTGTTATAAATAATAAATATTATAATTTGAACTATGCAAGGTTTTAAAAAGAAATTATTATTGCACTTTCATACCTTAAGCTTCAGAAGCATCCAGCTAGTGTCAAATTTAACTTTTTACATTCTTTAAACTTTCTACGTATATGTACGCGCAATCTACAAAAGTTCTACACGTCTTACGCGATTTCATGTGAAAGTTTATTATAAACCGAATATTCTAATGAAACAAGGTATTCACAAAATAGAAGATTAACATTTCGCTTTCCGATTCCACTCATTACAATACTTGAGATATTTTTAATCATTGCAATATCCAGCTGAAATTCGGCATTCATTTACTGCACATAAAATTTAAATTAAATTAATTAATTAAATTAAATTAAATTTTGTTGTACTATCAATTGATTAATGTCTGTATTTCAAATTGTACACTGTAGAAAATTAGGACGATTGATAAACCAATAATTTAATTATTATAAAATTTAATGTTGTAGTACACGAAAGTAACACATCTGTATTTATTTTTAAACTTAGAAATTGCAACGTGTTTGTACAAATCTATTGATTTAATTATCAAAAACAGAACACGCGTAAAGCTTCCATTATATAATCCAATTTGAAGTTACGGTCCACACCATCAATTACAGAAAAACCAGTCACGTTCTGCAAAGGCGCAATATTTTCTGGTATCGAAAACAAAAGCTCGTATAAGGACGTTTTCCCAGATACATTTTTCATGTAAATGGTGTCTCATATCGCATAAAGCAATCGTTTACAATACATAAATCCGTTGAAATCAAAGCTTGCTGGTATGGGCATTGCTCGTTTGGCTTAAGCTCACCTCGCAAATGCCATCTGTCTCCAAAACCTAGACAAGAAATATCATCTTAATTTTATCTCATTCTAAAAAATTTAATCAATTTATTGTTTACATAATTATAAATTGATCTAAACAAGAAAATTAATATTATAAAACCATCGTCGAGTTGGTTATAAGGTTACAAATGAAAATTTTAATTTTTCAAGAAAAACATCCAATAACGATGACTATCTGTTGCAATTCGCTTTTGTTAACCAGTAGCATGGGTATAATCAAGAGTTTGGATTGGACGTGCAACTTCAAACCAAGATACGGACTTGTTCTAATTACGCAATCAAGGCTTTCTATTGGGGGTTTCTCCCTTCCGAGGGCGTTCCTTTTCTGCTTTAATTACTGGACGGTGATATTTTCTTCTTGTCGGCGAACAATATTGGCCAATGAGGAAAATTCCGTTTCGTGATAATTAACATCGCTGTCTCTGAAAACGTTTTAAAATTACTAATTTTTTTATAATACGAAACCTTATAATGTTTTAAAATTTATTTTTCAATTAAGCATTAACCATTTCGGGTAACATAAAACTACATTGTCAATAAAACATTTAACGTTAATGGATTGAATCACAATCGAGTGGATCTGAAAGCAATTAATAGTTGGTAAATAATTCGATATCACAAACGGGAAAAAAATGTCTCTCTTTAAGGAAGTTCTAAATTTTATCCCCACAAATGCGTTTTCGTTTTGAACTAATTGTAATATTTTCAGTTCTATGCTACCTATATTAAGCATGTGTTCAAATGCGAGATAAAGAAGGTTTATCCTCACCCCTATTTTGAGGGTAAGCAACCATTTTCATCTCAGCAGTAAATCCCATGATATATCGCACCGGTTAAGCAAATGTCCACTCGGGCAGCCGTTCTACATATGTTATACATACAAATACTCACTAACCAAATACTGTAAATATACGCATCATTACCACTGGACATGAACCAGACAGGATCAACACCCTAACTAATGACGGTCAATAATAATAAAGCAAACATTTAAATAAACCTGATTAATATCAAAAATTTCTACTAATAAGATTCCCAACTTGAGCACAATTTGCCGAACCAAATTTAATTTTCGCCATATCTAACCTAGAAAACTGTGTTTGAACAAAATTTACTATGTAAAATGAAATAAGAAGGTTGCGATGGTGCGATCTAAGAATATCATCTTTTGAAGTTCTCACGGCAACCAAATACAATCGAGCTGTGCAAATGTCAACAATCCGAATCCACTTTTAATATATTCTTGTGTCCACAATGCTTGAAAGAAGATGCGGACTGAATATCAGATGCGGGGTTCGATCCCCAACGGACACCGCCCGCGAGAGCTATGTGCTAAATTAAACTCTTCAGAATATATTAACATTTCGAACGGCCGGGCTAAAGGAATGCGATGCTGCGGCTGCTTCCAATCGATCTAAAAATGTCCTTTAAGCCGAAGCGAATCGGTTGTATATTTTTCAAATTATTAAAATATATCTTCAGATAACTAAAAATAAATTAACCACTATAAGAAATATTTCGAGGTGAGATAACTATACGAAAAAGTATCTTCCCATTTACGATTACGTAAAAGTGAATTTAATCTATAAAATTAATTTATTAATTAAAATTATAATTATTCTCATTAATAATTCATGATTATCTTTTATACGATTTCAGTGAGGTTAAATTAAAAAATTGATTTCTGCTGAAAAATTTCATTTTCTCGTTCCTAAATTTCTTTCTTTGCACCATCGCACAAAACCGATTCTTTCTCGCGATCCATTAAAATTATTTGAGAGCGCTTGGTATATATGATATACTTAGTAATAAGAGATGGAAAAATTAAGTTCTTTATATGTGAAAGTGAGATAAAGCTAGGGCGGTGCCTTTGAGCGGGGGCGGATACAATATGGCGGATAACATCCCCCCACTCTTTCCCTTCCATCTTCAATATACCATACACTAAGAATTATAATTGCATATCATACTATGTATGTGCAATTCAATGAGTAAACCGTCCAAGACTGCATATTTCACCGGCCCGATAGGATTCCCATAGTGATAGCTGGAAAGCATTTCTCTTTTTCCAAATACAGACTCAAATTATAGTTTTAATTAGTATATTATTATGTTAATTCAAATTGTTCGACTTAGCTATTATCGAAATATTTTTATCCTCGGCTGCTTTCGTTTAAAAGAAAAGATTTCTGCCGTACGAATCGAAATTTAAAATTTAATTGTTTGGTAATTTATTTCTAATTGGTTAAAACGTTACGTAAATCGATTTAATGAACAAAGTCTTATACCCATCATTAAAATGTAATAGGATTATAAATTAAAGCCTACTTACTGCAAATGAATAATGGAGAGGAAGCGATTAATTTAATTTTCTTGTTAATTCTTGAATAATTTAGTACACATTAAAATGCAATTTAATATGTAAAGGTTCTGTCACAAACAATTAAACACTGTTAAAACTTAGCAATGAGCATTACTATGTTATAAATATGTCCAATGGAATTGTTGGTGTCAGTTTGAATTATTCATATATAAAAATTTATAGCTACTTACAAAAGTGGAATAAGTATACATACACATACCAACATTATACAATCGTTTCTCATTATTAAAAGCTACCTGCTATATTATACAGCTATATTATACTTAATTATAATAATATGTGCCCGTAGAACAAGATGCACTTAATTTGCCTATTAATAATTATTAATAGTTCATCGCTATTAAAACGATTAAATGGAAATAAACAAATACTAATAGCATAACTTCATATTAAATTGATAGCAAGTAAACACATGTTTGTGACTAAAATTTCATCAGTAGTCATAATAACACACTTAAATTTTTTTTATAAAATATAAGTTAAAAAGATGAGATGCACACCACATACATATATGTAGGTCCATGTATCTAAATTTTCTAGTTGTTATATCATATCTTTTTCTTTGATAATATAGTAACTGATACACAAACCTTATGGAAAGTTTGGAAACACCTGCTTATAGTTCAAAATATTATCAACATATTATATGCAATTTGTGATATATTTAAATGAATACTTAGCAAAAATTGAAATAAGATTAACATTTTTTTTAATATACACTTCTATACATGATTAATTAAACATAGAGGGCAAAGTTGCATAAAACAAATCTGTATAACACATCCTTTCTCAACCGTTTATAGTACTTGCAAGCCAAGTTCAATCAAAAATTTCAATAAACACCCCCTTCTCATACAATTTTTTCTTTTATTTTTGTAGGTATATTTTATATTTTTATTATATATCACAATTTTTTTTATTTTGGTTTTGAAGAAACAAGGTAAATTATTTTGGAAAAGTCTCCACGCTCAAAATTACTCTAAAAGCAAAAGTTATTCGGCAAGCCTCTATCACAGTAAAAGTTGATGTAACGATAGAAGTATATTTTCTTAAATAAAAAAGAGCAGTTAACTTCGTCAGTGATTAAAATCTACAAATTCAAAGTCTATACCCAGGAAATATATACGAGGGGAGTTCAATAAGTCTGGTGAAAATGAAACAAGAAAATTTGTTTTGGTAAAATTTTTTTCAACAGTCTCCTTTGACTTCATCTACTTCTTCCAGAGGTGTTCGAGTTTTAGAATATTGTCTATCAAGTACGATTTATCAAAACATGCAAAATATGCATTAGATTTTACGATTACTTCATCATTTTTTTAAAATCATTTTTTTGCAATTTCTAGTAATTTGAAGTAATTTATGAGGAATAAATTTCAACAAATTATCATGTTGAAAATGCAGTCTTTTCTTTTGGAAATGTGGTCGCTTCTGATTGCGTTCATCAATAAGTTGATTAAGTAATAATCCATAATAATTTATTATAGTCTCGTTTTCGTTTTTCCTTTTTCCAATTAATCAATGAATATCATGCCACATTCATCCCAAAACACAGTTGCCATAATCTTTTCAGCTGATAGCACTGTTTTTGCCTTTTTTGGACTACTACCGGCTTCTACTCATTGTTTAGACTGTTTCTTGGTTTCTGGCGTATAATGAAGAATCCACGTCTCATCAACAGTAATGAATCGATGCAGAAATTCGCTTGGATTGCCTTAAAACGGTTGGAAACCATGCATTGAAGCTGTCACCTTTTTGCTTTTTTGATCATGGGTTAACAAACGTGGCATCCGTTTTTCTGATAAGTTTCTCATGTCCAAACCATCGCACAAAATTAAAATCGTTGCACCAGTTGATATTCTCATAGCATGAGCATTCTCACGTACTTTCAATCTACGATTACCCATGTAGCACAAAATGTTGGCGCAATATTGGGGTAATATTGGACCAATATTGAATGTGGGCGCAATATTGCAAGATTCAGCCAATATTGGCCCAATATTGTTTAACAATATTGCGCCAATAAAGGAAATCAATATTGGGCCTATATTGGCAGTAACTTGGTGCAATATTGGGCCAATATTGGCAGCTAATATTGCATGTCAATATTCAGCCAATATAGGTCCAATATTGTTTTTCAATATTGAGCCAATAAAGGAAGTCAATATTGGCAGTAACTTAGTGCAATATTGGGCCAATATTGGCAGCCAATATTGCATGTCAATATTCAGCCAATATAGGTCCAATATTATTTTTCAATATTGAGCCAATAAAGGAAGTCAATATTGGGCCTATATTGGCAGTAAATGGTTTTGGGTATACCCAAAACCATTTCACGGATTTTATCGAAATATTCTTGAGTAGTGACCTCGTTTGGTCTATCTGGACGTGTAACATCTTTTGTGCAGGTACGACCACAACGAAATTCTGTAAACCACTTTGTTAATTTTATGAATTAAAAATTGTTGAGTTGTAGATCTATTTAAAGAAATTATATTAACCGACGTTTCGAGTTTTTGTTTAAAAAAAATTCCAAAAAGCTCGCGTTTTCTTTAGAGAAGAAGATGACAATACCTACACTGCTTTATGCAAACATATGACTGATAGCTGTCACTCCATAAACCGTGAGGATATCACAATACTGACTAGGGAGAAGATAGACAAAAAACGTAAAATAAAAGAGGCCATTATAATATCCATAGTAATAAAAAAAACTTGAATGATAAAAAGGATGTGCAATATTTTCATGGTGGATACAAACACATCCTAGATATCATGAAGACGATTCCATAATTTTTTGTCAAATTACTATTATATTTGTAATTGCTCATTTTTGGAGATTTTAAAACTTTAAAATTTTTTTTTCTAATTTTTAATCAATTAATTTTATAAACAATTACTTTATGATGTCATGAAAGAATTTTTGTAACCTTCATATTTGACATTTGTCAGAGTAAGTTAAAATTTTTAGTTTTTAAAAAACTTTAAACTTTTCCAATAGTCATAATTAATCATCTATTTTAACATTGAAAATGAGTTAACAAAAACTCGAAACGTCAGACAATATAATTTGTTTAAATAGACCTACAATTCAACACATTTTTATTAATAAAATAGAAATAAAAGGTCAAAAGGACGGTATGGAGTTCGAGTAACTTCTCGAAGTTACTTCGAGAGTTATTCAACTTTGTTTTTGTTTCTATAATTGTTTTTCCACGCAAAAAATAATTCTTGTTTCAAACAAATATTTTGCAAACAAAACACAAGTTGCGTAACTTAAATCGTTCTGATGACAAAAATAATTGATATAACTGTTTTAAATTTTATATGTGTAGGTAGACCAGTGACAGACTGGAGCTATGTCAAACTCCAAAATGTCAAAATTTTTACTGGACTTATTGAACTCCCCTCGTACTAAAAAAGTAATGATTGGTGGAATAGTTCCCGCAAAACGTTTGAAAGCAAATATTAAAACTTTTGATTTACAAAATTTAGTGCGAATGAGAGCATTGACCAAACCTGCAAATCTTTGGTACAAAAAGATGCAAAGATTTACATAATACAAATTTTCTTCAAAATTATAACAATAATATATTGTCAAGTTAGTGTTTTCAAAGAATGTACAGTTTGAAAATTTTATTGGACATATCAATAAAATCTTAGCTTTTTTTGTTTAAATCCTCCAGTTGGTTATTTCCACCAATATTGGGTTGTTTGTTAAAATTAGTGATATTGAAAATTTTTAACCAATATTAGTAAAATACAATATATAGACAATCTTAATATATTGGAGTTTATAAATTGCTATTTTATGTAATTCCAATAATGGCAAAATATAATAATTTATTATGGATATTGAAACAATGTTTAAATTCAACATACTATAGGTACAATTTTAGCTTGCTATTAGACCGTTTTAGTGATATTCCATGTCATTTCAATATTATATTGGTACAATATTGTATTATGCATATTTGGACAATATTTAAATTTAATGCCAAAACAATTATAATATATTGATCTATATTAAATCTATACTGATCTATTCGATCGTGCCAATATTGGTAGCTACAATAATATTGAATGTGTATATTGTATCATGTAATGTACTTAAATATATTACACAATATTAATTTAAATTTAAAATTGGCACTATTATTGATTAATCAATGATACAATGTAGTCATTATTATTATTGTTGTTGAACGGATTATGTTTCCAGATCCACTTGCACTGAAACTGTTGATGTTGGGTAGATTGTAGTACTACATATCAGTATGTATATACGAGGAATATCAATATTGTTAGAATATTATTTAAATTCTATAACATACGTAAGTTATATAATCATAATTATTATAAGTTAAAATATACATATTTCTATAGTATAGTAGATATAATTCAGTATTATAATTAATAACTATTATGGTAGTGTAGTAATTATAGTAGTATATACTATAATTATATAGTAAGTATACTATATAATTCAAAATCCGGTGACCGTCGTGTCAAGTCCTTCTTTATTCAACGGATTGGCCTGGAAATTCCAAGGGGTAATGCGGCTCGTATTATAGAGACTTTCAAAAATCCTGCTGAGTTTGACGAAATTTTTTTGTTTGTAGTTTTTACTCGTAAGTTCTAGTCATTGAAAATTCATTGTTTGTATAAATATAATTTTTGTGTTTTTATTTCGATTTCCACTTCAAACCAAATAAATTCCCTGATGGTACTTAGAGCGTTGGTCACCAATCTCGAGTAATCAAATAAATAAAATTTGTCCTCGGCTAGCTGTGAAGTTTTGAAAAATAAGATAAATGTAACTTGCCAATACAGCTTTAATTAAATGAAGGAACAAAAACTTAAAATTAATAAAAATGTTTTGAAAATGAACTATTTAATTTTTAAACACTATGTTAATGTTGCGTCATGCGCAACAAGTATCCAAAATGTCTTTTAACTACCTATATGTGTGGCGACGACTTTAATGTTTAACCTGTTTTCACGTTTTTGCGACAATAAATTCACCTTAAATAACTTAAATTATTCCAGGGATCCTTTTTCTCCAAGGTAGGTACGTATGATTTTAAATATTACAATTTTTATACTGCTCATTTGGATCAGGTTACAGTAGTCACGGGCTAAAATCGATTATCAATTTTAATCTGGAATCATCCACTATGAATTTCACTTTTTTCTTTAATTTATATCTTCGAATAAGCAATCATTAACTATTTTATCCAATCACCAAAATTTTTTGTTCAAAATAAATTTAATTTTTCAAATATTACCAATTTTTCCGATCACGATCGAATTTTCACACAGTTTTATTTTTTATTAACGAATATAATTTGATTTGTATTAATACTTTTGCACTAAATTTATGATCTACCAGATCATCCACACTTCAGCAATCAATTCCGCAAAATTTTATATTTTTGTGAGGTCAATCACCTTCTCGAGCAGTCAATAACCCATTTTTTGAATTTTTCGGCCTTCTTGCCTTGCCCGATCTGGACGTAATTGCAAATCTAGCGCAAAACCTGGACGAAATCCAAAGTATCTTATTCACGATTGGTACACTTTATGATTCTTTTTGTCACAGGTACATTGATCCATATTTCTAAAACGGCGCACTTTTTAAATGTGTTTCGTTATAGATCGGCAAATATCAAATAAAATAAATAATAAAACTATGAACTAACATTTACAAAATTGGTAATGGAACCTTCAATGAATAATAATTTTCCAGGTTTGACTACATTGGACACATCACACTCATCTAATTTATTCAAATAAAAATTTTTAAAAGTAGAAGGTGTAAATGAAAATTTTTGTTCTGTAAAGTTTGAATAAATTAACAAAATTTTATTTTCAGAAATTTACCTGGCTCGACGGGTTTGAACATACATTTTAACATATTCAAAATTATACAGCATCAAAATTATAAACTTTCAAAAATTGAAAGCTGTATCTCCGAAAGTATCCCACCAAAACATAAAATTAAAAAGTACGTTTTGTGAGAAAAACGACAGTATATTTTTTCGAAAAAATTGCAATATTTATAGTTTTTTAAAAATATGTTTGAATTTTTATATTAAAAACAATTAAGTGCCATGTTTCACGTATTTAAGATGTCAGGGTCGGATGGTACAACCGACACACCGGGCAAATGCCCGGTGTGCCGCTGAAGCGTGGGCCGGTTTATTAAGAAACGAAAAATTATAATTATTATTATTTAACTTTATCCCTTATCTCGTATTGTCTTGTCTTGATAACAACACAAGACCAAAACAAGACTTGGTGATTCAATTGTAACTTGCAAAACAAAATAACAAATAAGAAATATGCAAAAACAAGAAATCTTGCAAAAAATACCACATTTTGTACTTCAAAGAATTTTAATCCGAACTTCTGAAAGCCGCAGTGTGCGGCTTCAATAAAAACAGGTAAATTACCAGCTTGTTGCAATTTTGGAAAATCCAGAATATTTTTTAATCCCCAAAAGGGCAGTGTTTAGGTATCTATATTATAATAGTCAGAGCCGGAACAAGGGCGTGGCGAGAGAGGCGCCCGCCATGGGCGCGAGCTAGTTAAGGGGCGCCAAATTTTCAATTTTAAAATTAAGTTTAATAAAATTTAAAAAAAAGATAAAATCCTAGAATGTAAAATATAATAAAAGATTAGCAGGATACCTGTGGCCTTTACCACGTGTAGATCATCTATTTGCTGCTGCGTGCTTAGTCCTTTAATATATTTTTTAAATAAATGTGCTTCATTAAACCTATTATTTGAGAAAATATTTTTGTATCGCGATTTTCTAACTTTACAATAAAGCGCTTGACCTTGAAAATTTCAAAAAAATTTGCCTGCGGCGCTATATGCTAGGGAGTAACCCCCACAAACCCTCCGGTAGAAGCGGAAATTTCAAAGTCGCCACGAGCGCATCATACCTTCATACCCTAGTTCCGGCTCTGCTAATAGTCGCGAATTAATCCGAGATTCAAGATTAATTCTCGAAATAGCAGCTGTTGTTATGATACGGTCTAAATTCCAGTAATATCATTAGTAAATCCTAGGATTATCTTGAACGGGCATTCAATATATATAATAGGCATATTATACGGTCATCAATAATGAACATTTAGAATCATTTATGATAATGAATATTGAAAAATCGTAAGTCAAATAGAAAATGAGGATATTGTTAATCGGCTCTCTAAGTCGAGTACTTTGTTTCGAAAATCTTTAATGTATTAAATTTGCAAATAAAATAATTCTAAAGTTCGTTGAGTTTTAAGATTATAAGCCATATTAGTTTTAAGGCAATTTTAACTTCAACTTCTCTAAAATGGGCCGGTTGGCTCGTAAGTGCCCGGGCCGGTCTGATGTATCCCATTCGCCCCTGTAAGATGTTCTCAAAAACCTTGTGCCTGAGCTAACTTCTGAAAGCGTCATGACAGAATTTGAAATCGCTCAGATTAATGTTCTATTCTATAATTGTTTCCTATTCTCTATATTCTATATTATATTCTCCTTCAATAAAGAAGGAGAATCAAAAGAAGTTGCGATCATCAAATATTAAACTTTCAAACGCGTTTATCTCGTAAGTTACTTTGTTGCACTTACTATAGTGTTGTTCTCATAGTGCGATATTTAATAATATCCAAAATAATGTGAATTTACCTACAATATAAAAAATGAGTGTAAATTGTTACTGTAAATGTAAGTTTTTGTTGGGGTGTTATGAGCACCCCACCTACCCACTTACGTTACAAAATTCAACCTACCTAATTAAAGGTTAATGAACTTAACCAGGTTTAGATTTTTAATAGGTATTGCTGTGATCAACAACTTATAATAAATTGTTGATCAATTACATTGAGATTAGGTATTTTTTTTCTGTACCAATTTAGCATAATATGATTTTCGTCACTTCTAGTGATACACAAGTCCAGGAATAGAATAAAGTAATCCACTTTTTTCTCCACAGTGAAAGTAATATTGTCATTGCTATCGTTAAGTATGAGTATATCAAGTACATAATACCTATAATATAGTAATTAATAATTGCTTTTTGGGGTTATTGGACTGGGATTTGAATAAAACAAATTGTTTAACTGGTCGACGTTTCGTATATCAAGTAAAGTTGTTTCTTTATCTGGAATAATATCGTCATTATCAGTGGCGATTCGTTGCGTTTTCATTAGAGGAGGCTAATTATAAAGTACTGTACGAGGGCCACCTTTTAAGTTTTTACAAACGACCACTAGACCTTCAAGTGAAGGTTTTCGTCGGATGACTTTTTACGATTTTAGCAAAGGCCTAACTCAACAGCAAAGCATAGAATCGCTTTGTTCCACTTTTAGTAATAAAGCACCATCAGAAAAGACAGTTTATAATTGGTTTGTAGAATCTCGTCGGCCAAAATCGATTGTTATTCCAGATAACATCGATGCTGTGCGCAACATGGTTGTAGAAGATCGACATGTGACATATGGTGAAATAGAGGCATCTTTAGCCATATCGAAGACTGGAATACATTCAATTTTGCATGAACGTTTACAGGTAAAAAAGATCTGTTCTCGATAAATTCCGCATAACTTGACTGAAGCTCAAAAAAGGGCTGGTGTTATTTGGTGTAAGTAAATGCTGAAAAACTTTGACCGAGGAACTTCAAAATCGAGGAACTTCAAAAAAAACTGTATACAACATCGTCACAGGTGACGAAACTTGGATATATTCACATGAACCGGAAACCAAACAGCAATCCACACTATGGGTGTTTCAAGACGAACCGAATCCTTCAAAATTTGTTCGTTCACGAAGCACTGCCAAAAAAATGATCGCTTTCTTCTTCAGTTTTACTGAACATGTCGCAACCATTCTTTTGGAGGATCAAAGAACAGAGAATGCTGATGGTATACAACAATTTGTTTGCCAAAAGTCATCGACGAAATCAGGAAAAACAACCGAAAACGTCGAATCATTCTTCATCATGACAATGCCAGCTCTCACATAGGACGTCAAAGGATTGCTTATTTGAAGAAAAAAACATCGAATTAATGTCTTATTGCCCGTATTCACCTGATTTATCGCCTAACGACTTCTTTTTGTTCCCCAATGTCAAACAAAAAGTGCGTGGACAAAGATTTTCGTCATCTCAAGAAGCAGTTGAAGTCTTCAAAAACCTTGTTTCTGAGATGCCATCTTCAGAGTGGAAAAAATGTTTCGAAACTTGGTTTTCAGGTATGCAAAAGTGTATAAATCTGAAAGGCGGATATTTTGAAAAACAACAAAACAGTTTGTTCAAAAAAAATCTTTTCTTTCCTGGCTTTTGTAAAAACTTAAAAGGTACCCGACGTATACAGGTCTGCAAAAGCGCACAATTTACAAAGGTTGAAGCTGAGACTGAACTACGTCGTTAAATAGATCTTATTATAATATAATATATAATCTAATCTAATAATCTAATCTAATATAATCTAAATATTGCAATAGCAATACCGCGTTTAATCGATAGCGGCATAGCTAAATTGGAGGTTTCACCTCGTTAATCTGTATCTGATGAAGAGAAACCTCCTTGAAGTAATCTACGAACAATCAGTAGATCTGTAAAACTATATACACCATGTGATGGCTAAATCATTATGCATATAGTATGTTTTGCGCTAAAGATACTGCTTCTGCGGTGGTTATTTTTTCATTATGTAATGTAAAAAAGTATCTATCTAACTATTGATGGATTCCGCTATCAAAAATTTATTTTCTATCTTCTTCTACCATCTCAATAGTTTAATAGTCCTGAATTTTAGGGAAGGCTATGCCTCCCTTGCCTCCTCTGACGAGCCGCCATTGGTTTAATATACAACAACGAAACGAAACCTCAAATAAAATGTGTTCCTAACAAAATCCTAGTAGATTGTTCATGACCAATCCTGCAAAGCCTGCTAAAGCTTGGCTACCCATTGTACATATGTATATGTACATCCCGATATCTGCCAATAATATACATCTTGGAATCTAAATGCAACGAATAGCTCTTTAGTCATATGAGTAATTTCGTTAATATCCTTCCAATGTCTACTAGTGAGATTCTCTAAAAATTATGTTATAGAATGTTACGATAAAATTATGTTAACGACATGGCTCTGTAAAAATTTTCATAACATATACTGTTATAAATTTATAATTTAGCGATAATTTCAATTCTGTAAAGTAAATAAATAAAAAAATAAATAATTATTACTCTTTAAGGTGTAAAATTTCAAGAATGAAAAAGTATTGTTTAAGTATTAACCCTACTTTTATGCTGAATACTTTATTTCTGTTTTAAATTAGTTAAATTTAGAAATACATTTTTAAAGACAGTTTAGATTCTCGGAGTTCACAATTTTAAAGATTTTATTGGAAAATGGTTTTTCATTAAAAATTTTATTACAGTGTAATTTTATTACCTAAGATGTTGGTAACTTTAGAGAAACTGAACAAGTTGAACACTTTATATTTATATGTTTTAGTTGCACAAATAATATAATGTTCATCATATTGTACGTAAATATTTTTATTATTTGAGTTTCTGACATGTAAGGAAGCACAGATTTCAATAGTAATGACACCTATTAATTTTTTCATTGTTGTTCACAGCTATACAATCAATATCTAAATAGACAGTTTGCTTACAATAAAAGGTTTCGTTACGACGTGTACGAAACATATGTATATGTATAGTCCTAAGAATTTGTGGTTATAGTTCGTTTTCTGCATTTTGGCGTATACAGTGTATATTGTATATACTATCTGAATAACCACTCACAGTCAGTGTATTATAAAAATGAAATTTTCTAAAAATTTCGATTTGATAAAAAATTTCAAAACCCATGTAGCCGCGCCGCGCCGTAAGGACATTGCTTACGGCAATTCAAGGGTAAGTGAATTTCTTACGACAAAAAGTCAATAAACGAAAAAGAACTAAATAATTCTATACTGAAAAGTGAATAACTTTTGTCACGATCTAAAACTTAAAATTTTTTGAGATCCGCAATCGATCCTGAATACTGGGCTAATGAGTGTAATATTGAAATGGAAATTATTTTTTATGATTATTTTTAATTTTTTTAATTTGAAATAATTAAATATTTTTTAAATTATATTTTATAATTTCAGTTTGCAAGAAATTGTAAATTGTAATGATATTACAATACGTTGGCTTGGAGCAAAAACAAGATAACTCCATTTTTTGACAAAATGAGTTATCTACACGATTGGATACGAATCATACTCAACTACGTTCTGGCAAAATCAGATAATTGTACTAACACTAATAAAATTTTTATTAAGATATTTAGTTTTGAATTTGTATACTTTTACATTGTCAACTCAACATTCAAGTCGCACTATCTCAAAACTATCATTTTGGAGTTATCTTGTTTTTGCTCCAAGCCGACGAATAGGTTGTTTGTTAACATAACAAACTTTTAACAAAATTTAACACGCAGTTTAAACCCAATGACCAATTACATTTTTTTTTAAATATTTTAATTTCTTTAACTAAAATTCATGTTTACAAAATCACTATTAGACTATATATTACACAATTATCACTATTTTTCTCTAAACTGTAATCGAGTAATACACTCAAAACTGTACAGTTAACTCCCATGAAGTTTTACAAACAAATTGATTGTTGCAGGTGTTATGTGAAATTTACGATTCCCTGAAAGAACAGATCATGAAAGAACAGAACATGAAAGAACAGAACATGAAAAAACAGAACATTGACAAAAGAGAACTTTGAAAAAACAGATCACTGAAATAAAAGAACATTGATAAAAGAGAACTCTGAAAAATGAGAACATATGAGATTTTAAAATAATTGAGATTTTAAAATAAAATATAAATTTTATTTTAAAATCAATGCAAGTTTGCCATCCGCCGTAAGAACCTCAGCTTATCATCATAATTTTCATACTCTTGAACAACAGATGCCACTTGATTTCCAAGGTTCTCAAACTTCTTCTTTCTTACTTCTGGGCGACCAGTTTGTGCATTGGCTAGCAATAATCGTTGACAAGCAATGTCTCGTTTTAATCCATCCAAGAAATTCCATATACTGGGATGGCTGCAGTGGAAGATGGAGTTCAAAGCGTTATGAAAACCTTCACAACAATTAGTTGTTTTAGGGCTATTCTCTGCAGCGGCTTCAAAATGGTTCCACATCGCGTGATCGTCCTACAACGCCTGCTGTATATGTCGAGAAGAAATACGTCAATACATCGTTGTAGCGATCATCGTCGGGAAATGTTTCAGCTAGCTCGTCAAATATAGAGCGTACTTCTTGTGCTGGTACAAATGACAGAGCAGCCAGAGACTTCAGTTTAAATTTAACATCAATGTCAGACTCAAATTCGGTTTTCAAACCAGCATTGTCAATTCTTCTTATTAAACTTTGCGTTAAGTGGAAGTAGCAACCTTTAATTTCCGCTTCCGGGAAAGCAATCCCAGCAGCAGAAATACATGCTTTTTCAAAATGGATTAAAATTTTCTGGGGTGCGATATTGGGCACCAATTCTTTTAAAATTCTAAACATTCGTTGGTACGTATTGCTATCTTTCTTTTGTAACAAGAAGTAAACGCAAGGTGGATAGGAGTTGCCGACCTTAGCATGCCACGTATATAGTTGGTAAAACATGCCGGGGGCTTTGTCAAATGTTCCATCTCCATATATTGCAACCTTTTCCAGTTCTCTTAGCAGCTCACCATTCCCAACTACTAAGATCCTTTCTTGATCGTCCGCTCCTGTGTCATGGAAAATTAAGTCCGCGTAATTTTCCTGGATTGCAAAATTTGTTGTGGTTGGATTCGGAATATGTGCCGTTTTCTTGTGATTAAAAAGATTTCGGGTCACGGAAGATTGTTTTGGCAAATGTTCCAATACATCGGAACTAACACCAATTAAAGCATTACCTAAAACATTTCTAGGAGTTGCTCCAATTGCCTTCATATCTTCCTTCATCTTGGCCTTAATAATATTAGCCTGTGCAACTTGCGGGTTGGAATCATGACAATGCTGTGGAACCGTACCAATTATTTCGTCTTCTAAGGACCTTAAGAAAGCCTTACATTTGGTCGAAAAGTAAACTCTGCATCTCCACGTAATTACTCCACTTTCGTTCTCTATGTACTTGGTATATTCATACCCCTGGTACAAAAGAACTCTATTTCCTTTCTGTGTTAATGAATATTCCATTATTATCAGATAAAATAATAAGATAAAACTTCTACAACAACAAAATTAATAAAACAAATAAGTATAATATTCTAAGTAGATAGTAAATATCAATTTAGTTTTTATAATTTCTGCCTTGATCGCACTTGCACTTCTAATAATTTATTAATGTTTTGGGTTTTTGTTTTTCCTTAAATTTTTCGCGGACGCTACTTATATACACGTTTGTTAGGTATTTTTTTCAAGTAGGTACATGAGAAACAATGCACACTAACGCCCAGATTTTCAATCGTAAGTTAATCCAAGTTCAATGGTTAACTTAGACATCTGACCAATCAGGGTAGGCATAAACGCCGGTTAACTATCGAATTTTGTTTAACTCGCAATTGAAAAACTGGACCTAAGTTTACATTAATTTGACCAACAGTAATTAGTAAAACGCATTTTAAATGTGCATCGAAACTTGCCAGTTTCAGCCAGCACTGAAAGTTTGACTATTTGAATATTAACATTTTCCAACCTTATGTTAACTATATTTTTAATAATAATTAACTAATAGAAAAATTTCATTGCGATGACATTTGTGCTAATAGACGTCTTCTATTGGTTACTTCTTGAATTTATACTGAAGCCGGACCTTAAACTAGGAATACATTATTTGGTGTAAAAAAGTTTTTGTTCTCATTTTTCAGAGTTCTCTTTTATCAATGTTCTTTTATTTCAGTGTTCTGTTTTTTCATTTTCTGTTCTTTCATGTTCTGTTTTTTCATGTTCTGTTCTTTCATGTTCTGTCCTGTCCGGTTACCGTATTTTTCACTTTACTGTTAAAATTCTATTATTTTAACGGTTTGTTTAGATCAAACAATACAAATATTTTAATCATTATTTATTTGTACATTCCTTTTTATTTAGTTTGAATAATTTTTATTGTTTTTTATATTTTTGTCGTTTTTTTAGTTATATGCTCTCAAAAATCGATAATAATCTTAAAATAGGGTCTTATATCGCATTATTAATTTTTAATTATTTTATTTTCTAAGTATTATATTTCTTCACTTGACTGTTAAAATTCTATTATTTTAACGCTTTGCTTAGTTCTGTTAAATATTACAGTATACAAATAATTCATACTAAATACCATACATTTACTTCAATTTTTTTATTTTTATGTTCATTTTTTAATTTTTAATAAAAAATTACTCGAATAGCATCTTTCAGGACAGCGATTTGAAGTTAAAAAATGTCATGAAGACTTAACTGCAAAATATTTATTTTAATTTAAAAACTTTATTTTAATAAAGTTAAACCTGCAGAAATGTTTTAATCGCTCTCTCAAAAAAGGTAAAAATGAATTAAGGCTTCTTATCTTTGGAGTGTCGAAATACATAATCATCATATAGTTCGACCACACTAAGAAAGGCTCTGAAGGGGCGTGGCTGGTGTATTTAAGTTTGTACACTCAAAAGAAAATTAAAGTGCATTCTAACCTAAAAAAGTAATTACCAAATAAATGTTTAATTAAATTGATTTATTAAATATAGCTATGAAGATTTGTTCTAAAAAGAACACTTTTCTGTAGACAATAAAGCTCAAATATGAATAACACGAAAACGAACAAGACAAAAAACCAGCACAATGACAATTGACACACAATGATTTGTAACTTTTTCAACAGAATGTACTTGAGAAATAACTCGATGTTCATTGGTTCATTCAAATTTTTATCAAATTAGTTGACATAATTTTCCGGGGTTTTTCTTAGCATGGTGGCACTGTACTCGTATATCATCCAAAATTACTTATTAAAAACTTTATCTTCAAAACTTGTCCAATTTGAGACAAAAATAATTCAAATTATGAAATAAAATCCACTTACTACATCAAATTCAAAAACTTTATTCACAACATTTTCAAATCTCAAACCGAAGCGGAGACGCAAATTATAGAATTTAACAGAGAAAATTTAACTAGTTTTATTGATATCCTAAACATTAACTCTGAAATTCACACCATTCCTTTTCTAAAGAAAATTTTATAATGCTAAATACTGCTGGTTGGGGACCACATACAAATTTAAAATTTATAAAATATAAAAATATGATAGGATTTAGCACAAAAAATTTGGAATTTGACTAAAATAGAAATACTAAAACCGCAAAATGGCAAAAAATTGTATACATAGCTTCATTGTGTACATGTATACTGTGCCGTATATTAAATATTTTACCAAACCCAGACTATATTCTAATTACTCAGTATTTTGAGTAATTCGTTAATAAACGAATATTCGAGTATTCGTTTGAGTAAGGTAAAGTAAGTTTTTTCACGCACTACTGCGGAAATTTTTTTTGGAAATAAGGTAATCGAAAAAAAATTTCAAATTGTTTTTTACATTTTCGAGATCACCTTGTTCAGAAACGTCAAGATCTGCAAAAGATAAAAGAAAATTTTCTGTGTCGGTCTGTCAGTCGGTCATCAAATTTTGCCCTTCGATTTATTTTGGAACCGTCCAATCACGACCAAATTTTGGTACCATTTTTTTGGTACCAATTTTGGACCAAATATAAGTAGAAAGGAGAAAATAAGGTTTTCGTCGCAATCTGTCAATCAGAAGATTGAAACTGCAAGAAAATAACACAAGATTTTTAAAAACTATTTTGTTTTGTGACAGGTTATTTTAAAGACATTGAAAAGCTTTCTCCAGAATAGGTAAAATTAACTTTCTATCTGTCATCTGTCAAAAATTACAAGTTGTCAAAGTTGAAACTTCAAGAGTGAATTGCTCATGAAGTACTGAGGGGATCTCAACCAAATTTTGTATGTAAGAATATTGTCCCCACAGGACTTGACAGCATATAGAACCATTTGATAAAAATCAAGAATTTAACATTAAAAAAAAAGATTACTTTTTTTGCGAAAACTCGAAAAAAGTCCTTGTCCCTCGATTTCCTTTGGCATTTCTGCGTCGATGGCAGTCAAACTTTTTGGACTTATGTTTGGTGGGTGAAAGTAAGGTTTTGGCAGAGAAATCTTTGCCAGAGCTATCAGAATATAGTAAAAAAATAAATTGAAAATTTCATCGTATCTCCGGAAATGTTTAACCGATTGTGATACAATTTTGTGTGCTACTAGAGCTTTCAAATTACAAGCATTTGTGAGGAACAATTGAGCCAAATGTAAAAGCAAGAAAATTACAGAAAATATTAAGTGAAATTTTACTTTATCTTTTTTTTTTAATTTGTTAGGTGGCTTGTCATATGACGTGACATTCATTTCGCAAGTTTGTTTTCAAAGTCATTTGTATTATTTACATGTAAAGTGGTCAAATCTGACAGTTGACAATTTAATAATTATTTCTTAAAATTGAAAGTATGTGTGCTCTATTGAAAATGCTAATTTCCAATTAATAAGGTATATCCTTTCTTGTTTATTTATTCTTTATTTTCAAATAACTCTGTTTTAAAACAAAAAAATGTTGTAGTGTGTTGGTGACAAACCGTACATTAGCATTAGAAATTGTGTGGAAAAACCCTTCGGCCAAATGGCCACTTCTTGAGTACCAATAGAGTACACACCAAACAAATCTCCCGAAATGTACTGATGATTGAAGGTATTGCCCCAGAAGTGACGATATTTTTTTACTAAAAAGGAATACATTTTTAGCCTTTCGGATTTCATTTATGTGAAAAACAAACTTCTTTTAACCCCACGTTAATAGAATAATTAGGAGCTAAAATATTTCAGTTGTCGTAAACCCTTTAAATTGAAAAAATTTTGCACCTTCTCAAAGAAATATAGCAGCCAAATGAAAAAAAAGCGAGTAATTTTTAAATAATAATAGTTTTACACTATACAAACACTTTAGATCAGTAACTAATTGCACAAAAAATCAAATATTTTTGTAACGGTCAAGCAATCGGATTGCACCTTAATATGGAGCGACTCTGCTGAGTGTGTGCTTACCCATTACGACCTCATTAATACTTGATGTATTAATTAAGTAAAAAAAAACTTATATTAGGTTTAATAGGTGGGTATAATAAAATTGTACCTACAGAATAATGAATTTTTGTATTTGTATATTTACATTAAGTAAAAGTTATGTGGTTACTTTTCTTAAATCGTTATCATACGTACGCCAAATGGAACCATACCGAGTTTTCCTATTAACTCCCACCGTATATTGCGGGAGTTTTAGTGAGCAAGAATAATGAAAACGAATATAGATTAAGTCCGTGTTATATACGGGCATCGTGCAACGAAAAAAGAATAAAAACACTAACATATATATGTGAAAATGTTAAAATGAGTCTGGAGTAACATCTCGGAACTCCGAAGTGAGAACAAAAAACTAATTCTAGCTAGGGAGTAAAAGAGAAAAAATATTTATAATTCTAGAGTGGAAACGGAAACGAAGCCAAGAACCGAGTTGAGAGCAAACGGGGAGGCAACATATGAATCTCTAGAGACTAACAAGGACGGCCATTTTAATTGTGTGCCTGTGTGTGAGAAAGAAGACGTGTGTTGCAAGTCTTGCATATATGATGATATAGACAAAGGAATTGTAATATCTCTGCAGATAGCCTCCTTCTAGCCCAGCAGAAGCGAGAATAAACAAAGAGAATGTAATTTGGAGCGTTTTTCAGATTACGTCATAGATATGTCAAATCTTTTTTCAAGTTGAAATACTAAATAAGAGATTATGCTATTGCGTATAGCATACATAGAAGCTTGATTTTCTTCTTATACGTCGGGACCATTGTATGTTTGTTTAATATGATGAACTTTATTTAATTTTAGGTAAAGTAGTACATGCAAAATTACTGAAGATAACATGTAAGACGAAAATTCAAACGTATCGTCGTCGATACATGCATGGAGATTAAACGACTTATAACTCTGTTGTAAACAAATAACATAACGCTACAGCATTTTCACTTGTTGAATCTATCGGTAACAGTATGGTATACTATTGTATTATTTAAACAAGACAAAAACTTATTTGGTCTAATATCTTGATCAAATAAGTTTTATTTCTTTTGTTTTTAAATAAGAAAGTTATACGCGCGTGTTACACCATCATACGTTTTCATAATAATATTTTGTAGTCTGCAACATCTTAGAAGTTCAAAAGTTTTGTTCTATTTGTTGCAACCTTTTTAGATAATATATTTTTAGTAAAAGCACTAAGGCATAATTAGTTTTGTGATATACTTACCATCATCTAAAGAAAAAGACATCAGCTTGTCTACTCGTTTATGGCTTTTAGCTAATATCTTGGACGTCTAATGCAACCGCATAAAAGAGACCCTATATCTTACAGTGACATATCTCACACCTGTGTCTTTTCCTTACCCGGAATATTTACATACAAATATATATGCATGCCACACATGGCATTTAGAGCATTGATGTTTAGTATATCATGCCACTCAATTTTACAAATTGGAAAACATTATAGTATTATACATTTCGGGAAAACTACAAATTTATTATTCGACTTTTCGTTGCATCTTTCAAAAATTTAATTTGTACAAAATTATTTACGAATAGTAATTAATTTTTACATAACATTTTTCCTCGCAATATCGAGTGGATTAAGTACCAAAAAAATACAAGATGTGCGTATACATATACGTAATATAGCAACAAATTGTTTTTGGCAATAAACTTTAAATCATATAAGAAAAACGAGTAAATTTTCACAAAATTGATTTTAAAATTTCTCTAGTGAGAGTACCTACGTCTTATATTCTGTGTTTATTTTAGTTAGATCGTAGTGTTTATATAGCGTTTCTGAAAGTTAACAGATGATGATATTGGAAATAGCTTTTTTGATGTGCCGCTTCTTTAGTTTTGAGTAGGAAGTATTAAGCTTTGTGCCTTTGATGATTTTCCCTGCATCTCATTTTAGTGTGTGTATGTATGAGGAATCGAATTTGGAGCGCCGGAGTTCTGAATACCAATTGCTATACGACCCGCTTCCTTCAAGTGCTTCTTTTGCGTCTATTCTCATTTCTGTTTAGTCTAATTTGCTCGAAGTGTTTCAATAACGCGCTCTCCTTTGAAACCAGCACCAAAACAACTTTTAGAAAATCCCAAAGGCTTATTAAAACTAAAATTACATTAAAATATAAATTGTGTATTTCCCAATTTTTATTGCATATTATTATGTATTCAATTAAATATTAGTATTTTGTATTGCAAATAAAATAATACGGTTTAGTGTAATACCAACTTTATAAATCGTAAAAATGGTATAACTGGTTTCCTCGTAAGTAATTATTAAATGACAAAGAAGTGAACGGTTGTTCTTTTATATAAGATGTTACCTTTGAGACAAAAAGATTAAACGAGACTATTACGGGAGAATATGTCGAGTTATTAATATTTTCCGGTTATGAAATATAACCTAGCACGCGTTTTACTTGTGACAGGTGCCGAAAAGGGCGACAGAGACTACTGATAAATTGAACTGGACCGAACGAGGATCACGCTAGAAGCTGAAAAAAGACCATACTAAAATTCCCTTCACGTATACCTAAAATATACCCCGTTTGACAATAACATAAGAGCGTTCTATAAATGCCGTCATGGAAAACGACATGTTTCTTAACTGCTTCTTAAAAATTGTGAAACTGTCTATGATAGCTGAACACAAAAAAATAAAAAATTAAATTATATTTTCGGTGTGTCAGCTCTGTTATTAAGTGGCAGTCGGCCATCTTTGTTTTTCTGACTAGTTTTGATGTATGATGTAAAACTGTGCGGGCCTTAAAGTCTCTTCAAGCAAAACTGTCAAATTAATCAACATTCCTGCGACCCTTCCACTCAACGTTATTAGATATAGTTGTGATATGTTAAAAACAACATCATTTCAGCAAAACACGTTCCCATAGTTTTGTTATTTATTATGATATTATTGTATTATCATCGTGTAATACGTTGAGATTTACATTTAAGACTTTTCGAATCGAAAACTTGCATTGCTTTTCCCTATACATAATAATATATTATAATATATGGCATAATACGTTTGTATCAAGTTAAATAATATTTTCCTATGTAACACCTAATATAATTATTATTACCATTAAATTACGTAATTACATCAGTATTGATTTCGGGCCGTTAAAAAGCATGGTTTAGCAATAAATTGTTCTCTATTCGAGCTTAATTTGATTCCGGTTCCGGAGTTTCAACTATCTACACTGTTATCTTCAGTTCCTCTGCATTTGCGCGTTTATATTAATACTGTAAAAGATACAAAGTTTAAATATAATTTAGATAATAAGATTAACTTTTCCTATAAAATTAAATTAAAATTTTACTTCGAGCGGTATTTAAATTTTATTCTCTTATTTAATTAGTTAAAAATTAAACAATAAAACTTAAGAATTACGAAAATTAGAGTAATAACCGTAAAACTAAATCTAACCCAATCAACAATTGTGAAAAATTGTAGTTTATTTCGCTTAAAAGCTACTGTCTCATGCTTGTAATATTTTAGTTGGGGAAGTTAAAGTCGACGAGCTTTTTTAACGGCAGCATTTAAAGGGATTCGGGGCGCGTAACGGCGCCCGAAGTGGGTGGTAGGGATTAATTTAGATTGATCAGAGTCGGTTCGGACACAAGGAATTGATTAGGCAATCTGTTTTAGCGTGTCCAGTCGAGTGGCCCGTGTCCGGTACAGTCAATACCACTATTCCGACAAATTCTTGCTGTTCAAATTAGTTCGAACTTGAAGAGTTTGATCTTTGTTTAAATTTTCTATTTAATTGAAATTTTATTTGAATTATGTAGGTGGATATTAAATAATTTCATTCTTTTAATTAAAGAATTCCAAAATTGCTAGCAATAGATCATGATATCCTAATTGTGTTTACGTAAAGAAAATGTATAATAACTATTTTTATTTCGGACGCCCCTTATTATTAGACCTAGATCTTACAAAGGTATATCGAGTATTATGTGCTACCCTAGCGCAAAAAACTAAGCAAAAATGTTTTAGCAATTCGTAGTCAACCCCTACAGCATTTCATTCATCCCTGCGGGCCACCGAAGTCGTAAAACTGGCCTCCTGTTTTGCGCCACCTCTAATGTAAGCATCAGACCATACTCATCATGCACTAGAGTTCAAGCATTTAAAATTTACATTTAGGTATAATAACCGATACCAATTATTTTCGAGACAATCGATGATTATTGTCACGTTTTTAAATCGCCAAAGCTTACGGCTTTCCACTGAATCATCATAAAGTAACAGCAATTAAAATAAAAAACCCATAAATATATACTATAGCGTAAAAAATGGATGATATAATCTTTCTCCTAAACTAACTATTTTGCGCACCCCAAAATTATTATAAGAAACGTAGGGACTAAATGGGTGTCTGTCCGTTCAGCAAATGCTAGCCAAGCGAGCGCAATTCCATCCTGCTTATTCTTATATTCATATTGATCGTTCCTTTTCTGTCGCACTCATGTGTTTTATATATTACCGTGGTGGGGGGTCAATTGCTAAAAAACCTTTTTTCGTCTTTCATACAAAATTCAAGCCATTTCTCTCGATTATTGCTATCGTATCTGACACAAACATAGACACACGTTGTTGAGTATTTATCTCAATAATTAAATTCTGTTCATGAATTGAGTTTTAGCTATTTTATTGTTAAACTATAAATAGCGGTACGGAAATAAAGTATCTACTTTTGATCCTTGAACTTTTAATTCTTTAAATTAACTTTAAATTAATAAGAGTGTGAGAGGTAATTTGCATCAGTTGTAATTTGTTACGTAATAGCCCAGCTATGTACTGTAACGTAATTTTACTTAATAAGTTGTACCTACATATCTTTAGAAGAATCCGAAATTCCATTTTAAATATAAGAAATATAATTAAAAATAAAAAATAAAGTTACGAAAATTAAAGATTAGGTTCAATATTACTGAAGATATCTTATTATAATAATTAAGATTAATTGTTAAATATATTTCGACAATTTTCTCGGAAAATTGTTGTACAATAAAACCTGTTTGCGCATTTTTGATATTAACATGTAGCAACACATTTTTTCATGTAATAAAACGAGAAGAATCTGTTGGATAGTCCGAACTTGATACATACATTTTTTGCTCGTTCTCCCGTTCTTGTATTAGACAAGCTTAATTCTTCTACAAAACAAAGCCCCGGTAGATACATTTCTACCCCAGATTATGCTGTTATATATTTCTCCGCAAAAGAAAGCGTGTGTAGATATAATATATAGAGGTTGTCACGTGCATTATTTATATTACGCAATATTCCGTACGAGGATTGCCAACTTAATGACATTGTTAAGTTTTCGCCAACCTTTTTTAGAATTTCCAGACTACTTCAAATATTGCTCATAAAAAATAAATGATTGTATTGGTAATGATTTTATGTTGTTTTCGATTTTCCCCGATTGGACGTTCATTCAAATTGCAAATTTCTGCCAGGCCTGAATATACAAAAATTATTTTATAAAATAATTGCCTATGTTATTTTAAAATTTAATTGCTCATAAAATTTATAAAAGTTGAAATTAAAATGATAGAATGTCTCAAGCAGAAAAGTAATTTACATTGTAAAATAACGAATATGGAACGTTTTTAATTTTAATTTAAAATAAATTTAGATTACTATCAAGGTACTTGACAAACATTCAAGACTGTAAGAAATATCAACTAATTTAATATTTTCGAATATGTAATTAATAGTTTACATTTCATTATAAAAGCTTAAATATTCATTTGAAGATAGCATAGATATTATAGTTATAATATTAGCATGAAGAGGAAAACAATGTTTATGGGAAAAACTCTCGGCCTGAAATTTTTTGAACAAAGTTTTACTTTGGATAATATACGAACTTGGCTGATGGATACACACTTTCGTCAGTCCTATCTTTTACAAAATATTGTCGGTACATTTATAAGTCAGCTTATAGTATATACAAACCAGCAATTTTTATGTAATTATTGCATTACAGTTATTAAATGCTATAGCATATCCCAGAAGAAACATATTATATATCTATAGATTATTCATTATTTAAATTTCAAAAATATTTTGTGTAAAACTGTAATAAATAAATAACGAAATAAAATATAAAAGGGTACAAAAATGAACATTTATTTGCCTAGTTATATACGTAAGAAGAGCAGTTCAATAATAAATGCAAAACTTATTTTCTATTAATAATTATCGCTCAATGCTAAATAGAAACTTTCTGATTAGCTTAAAATAATAATTAATTTACTATTTGAAAAGACAAAACGACAATGCTTTTAACAAAATTTAAAATCAGTTTTTGATTTGTAAATCTTCTGAAAACTTTTTGGTAGGTACTCTTAAAAATTCAAGCACCTAAACTTTTTGAAGTAGAATATTTAGAATTGGAG
Source organism: Cantharis rufa (assembly GCA_947369205.1). NCBI lineage: Eukaryota > Metazoa > Arthropoda > Insecta > Coleoptera > Cantharidae > Cantharis > Cantharis rufa. Next base: position 39,507,932 of record OX376303.1, read on the forward strand.
TATGTATAGGGTATGTATATCTAAACCAAAATTATGTGTATCACGATAATTACATTTTATTCTTAATATTTCACTGAAAAATGAAATTATAATTTATAAGCGCACTAAAGCAATAATTAAGTCTGATAATTAAAGTAATTTATAAATGTTAAAAAGTTTTTATGATAAAAAAATTAATTATGGCTAAATACAGCATTAAATTTAAAAATGCAAAACATCTCGTACAAGGAATTCTAATTAAAGTACATTTTTCACGACGGCGGAGGCGCAGTAACCATTTTGTAGTTGCGCGGCGGGGTGAAGCTGAAAGCTCGCGTCGTACAGCAGCGGCGGCGCGCGGCGCCCGGACCGCCTTTCATCGCCACTGCTAATCAGCCCCGCATACGACACTTCATGATATCGATCTTATCTATGTTCAAATGACGAAATTGTGGTATTTAAATTTAATAATTAACTTTTAATGCAAGCTCGACGAGCACTCAACACCCTTTCTTTAAAATTGTTTTGTGATTCTATAAAATATAAACAGTTGATAAAAGCACTCGAGAAACAGTAAATTTTAAACAGTCAATTTATATCGTTAGATTTAAAAGTTTATGGAAAGGTAGGTACCGGAATTTTAAATATTCGCAATATAGGATAAACTTGAAAAACTTAATCTAGAAATTCTAAAGAATCATAAGTTAAAAGAAAGTTAAAATTGCTTGGCTGTTAGAAAATTATAATTAACCAAATTCAATTTTCGCTTATAAATCGTAAAGCGTTCCCGAACTAAAATTATGTAAACAAAAAATATATTTCTAATCAGCTACAGCGCACAGTAACAAAAAACCGTTAATACTACAAATTGTATCGTCCATCAACTAAATTTAAATTTAGAAAAATTTAATAACATAATCTACTCAGTAAAAGTATATAACTTACTTTTATCGTATTTAATGTAAAAAGACACGAAATATTTAACATTTGCTCACAACAGTTTAAACTCGTGTGAAAAACAAAACTAACCTAGACCAACTTCAAGCTGTAAAAATCGAAATTATCGATTGATTCCCCTCAACAACGATCGAACATTACAATGAAATTGGGCATTCATAAAAAACATCTCCCTACATTTTTTTCACCCTCTAAAGTAGTCCCTGTTTTTTTACCCTCGACAAAATATAGAATGTTTTTTGTGCTGCTTCTTTAAACACGAAATAAAATTTTGTGGCTTATATCAATTAAAAGAAACTGATTGTATTAAATTGTAAAAACGACTTTATACAAATTAATATGTTTTAAATCAATTTTCATACATTTTAAGCTTCTAATCAATGTAGGTAAATGTAATATTGTTTAGATTATTAACAACAATACAATCTCGAATTATTATTAATCACCACTTGCAATTAAAAACTTCAGAAATGTTTCGTAGCTTCATTTGAAATTAAATAATTTGTGCTTTTAAAATGTCAACAAAATTTTTTAATTCTTTTCGGGAAAATTACAAAGCTTGATTTATTTACAAGCATGTAGGTAACCAGTATAATATCTAAACTTATATAATATAATAATTTTTTTGCCAAAAAAAAACAGTATTTTATTTTTAAAATAAAGTTATTTAAATGAATTTGTCCTGATGAGCATAAGAATGCGCACGAAAAGAAGAAATTTCTTATAAGGTTTTGCTAGAATGCAAATCTAGTATTTTTTTACCCTAACGAAGACACCCTCGCTTTTTTTCACCCTCAAGTCAACGTATAGTGGACCTGTAAAATAAAACACACATTTAAAAGTTCATATACATAAATATCGCGCATGACAAAATTGGTGAGCTTCAATCTTCCCTAACTTGAAAAAAATCTATAATGGTGTATATGTGTATATAAGATATGCTAGTTAGACGAAATGAAAAAAAGTTTTGGTTGTTTTAAGTTTTTAAAATCGCTCGTTTTTAATAACTCTACAACATCATTCTAAATTCACAAAACTAAAGACGTTACTTAACCGAGTACGACAAGTTTTATAAACAAGCGCATTTAATGATGAAATCTTATATCTTTTATAATGGATTTCAATTTTTCAGATGAAAATAAAATAGTATTATAATATGATAAAAGTATAGAACTGAATCGCCATATAGAGATGATGTTATGTTGTTCTGACGGAATAGGCGGCTTGTTCATGCGTGAAGTTTAAAAGCTCACTGTACGAGCTTTTTATACTTGAAAGCTCATGACAGTTACAGCTATGTTGAGTTTCAAACAAATACTCAGGACGTTACTACTATAAACAATGAAATTCGTTTTACAGGACCAACTTCTTAAAATCAACGAAATCGTTATAATTCTTTACAACTTCATTTTAAGCATACCAAACATCGCATCGACTCATCGAAGTAATCATTGAGAATTAAAATGTATAAAATTTTATTTTTGCGCTTTAGCTAAAAAAATAGAGTAGAAGAGAAATTTTTACAGTTTAAGAAATTATTAACCTATAACTTACTGTCAAATATCAATAAGTTTAATGCTAAATAAAAAAAATATTAGTTTAAAAAAATTCTTTCAAGGTCTCAACCTTGACTCTCAGTGCTCTCCTTGTATAGGCATAAATATGAGGGTTGTTCCTGTATCTACATGGTATACGTAGATGCAACTTTGATAATCCGTATCCACTACAAATAGATAGATGTGTAGCCGAAATGTTTTTCAATTAATACTATTTATAAAAAAAAACTTGAATAAAATGATTTCTTATTAATTCTCGTAATAGTAAAAATCTTGATGATTATAATGTAAAATAGTAAAAATATATATTTTACAAATTTAAATTCTAAATTAGTTCACGAACTATAAATAAATAGATATGTTATTTACCTATAAGATTTTTATTAATGTACGTGTAAAGGATTATTATTTGTACTACGAAATTTACATAATATTACATGGAAGTGTAAAAGTGTAACAGGAACATTTTCCTAACAATACAATGGTTAGGAAATATAGGGAAGACGAATATAGATCCTAGATCCAGCAATTAAAACAATATAATTCAATGAAAGACATGGACATGTACAACATGGGAAAGTATTGTAGCCAAACATGTGCGAATAAAAAAAAAATGAAAAATTTTAATAAAAAAGGAGCATTCGACAGGTTTCGCTTGCTTTGAAAGTGAAAGAACTTCGTAAAAATAGGAAAATGCGTTAGAAGTTTGTAGATATAAAACTGCACAGTTTTCTTGCTTACCCCGTAAGGGAATGACATAATATAATAAGATAATGTGAGATAATGTAATAATAGTGAGAGGAGCAATACTAATTCATAATTATTGAGTAAATGTAACTCAAACTAACATTGTTATGTTTTCTTTTTTCAATCATATCGAACTTGACAAAAATGTAAAATTTGTATTTTTAAGAAAACTATTGACAGTATTAAAGTATCACAACCTTTAATTTAATTATTTTAATTATGGCTTAATTATATATTTTTTTATTATTATTTAATTTCATTTTAACCCTTGAATAATTGAATAATTGAAAGTTTAATTTCTTTGTTGGCGCCCGTTTTATTTCAAAGTAGAAAATCTTGCTTTTGGCAATTTAAGATCCAATACGCATTAAAATTATTTTAATTAGACCCCCCTTCAACTGGAGCGAGGCCGGCTCCCTTTCGTATGAGGAGATATGCGTTGTGCGAATTAAACCCGTAGCAAATGTTGGTTTTGATACTATGGTTTCTTAAACTGGACTCAAATAATTTAGGAGTTGCCCTATACTACAGTGCAGCATACACTTTTCGTAAACAATAAATGAGTTTTTCGTTCGTAATAAAAAAACTTCTTAAAAAACTTTACTGTCACCTTGTGTTACACACCTTGCCAAAACCGTACATTTTCAAAAACAAAAAGCTTGTGTACCTATATTATTTAAATTATCTTCAATAGTAACAGATTTTTTACATTTTTGTTACATTTGAGCAAAAGTTATATATAAATAAATTATTATTATATATATCGCTGGAACTTATAGTAACTACATAATTTACTACATATTGAACATTAACTTCCATAACAAACCAATTTATTTATAAAAAATAAATCTTTGCGACTTTATATCAGCTATTCGCTCATTGGATTTTTTATAAAAGGGGCATCACGACATTCGAATTACAAAAATAATTAAATAATAAGTACCTAACCATAAATTGTTTAATGAGTAATAATAAAAAAATTAATTTGGCTATAAGGGTCGGCCGTGGCTTTCAACTTTGAAACAATTTTATAAAATTTTCAAAAATTAATGTCATTACTAAGTACCCAAATACTCAACCCTTTTATAACGCGGTTAATTCGTACCGTATTATGTGAAACCGCATTATAAGAAATTTGCATTACAAATCATAAACTATGATTTGTAATGCCGTATTTTTATATAATACGGTACAAATTAACCGCGTTGTAGGAGGGTTAACTGCATTTACTCTGTTTTACATATTCTATTTAAGGAATAAAACGACCTCTAAAGGAATTTTTTAAAAGATAAACTGTAATGAAGTGTTTGGTAAGAAGAAAATAATGCATCCATACAAATAAACTTATTAGCAAAATCAGTATTGCCGAACATTCTAAAATAAGTTTAATTAATTGTGTTTTTATTCTAATAAAACCAAATCAATATTACCTACTTATTTTGTTAAAATGGCAGTTTTCGTTTCATCACTTTGTAGCTGTTGCACAAAAAAAAGCTACTAGATATTTCTGTACGAAAAACTTATTTACTTATTATCTCCAAAGCGATTAGGGGAGCAAATAATTAAACATTTAAGAATTTAGCATTGAAATTCCTATGATGATTGAACCAAAGCACGCGGTGCCGGGACAGATCAGCAAATAACTAATGTCCTAATAATTTTAATATCTAGTATTATTATTATACTAATAATAGTTAAATAATGTTTTTTATTTTTATATTTTAATTAATATCACCTATTTATTTAGCTTACTATCAATGAAGTTGATATATTTTCGACTTTTTATATAATTTAGTTAATATTTTAGAACTGATCATGTACCTGCACGACTACTCTAAATTATATATATAATACAGATTATATTGCTGAATTTACAGTAATACAAATACAAAAAATTCATACATCACAATATTAGTAGGAACCACCAGAAATACTTTGAAACTTTTAATAATAAGACTGCCTTCGCCATCTATCCATTTTACGTACAAATACCCAAGAAATAATGATTTTCAAGCCTTTATATTTTAGTACTCTGTAACTCATACAGTTGTGTTGTGCTATTTAGAAAACTGTAGTTTGAAAATAATCTCAAAATTTGCAGTTTTGAATCAAAATAAATTAGAATTAGATTTCTTTTTTTAGTAATTATTTGATCTAACTTTATTACATTTTAAATTTTTATTGAGAGATATTCATTTAATATCGATATTATAATGGCACTAAAATAAATAGAACACAAAATTTAAACTTACCTATAAACTTTTAAAACTATTTTCTTTAAAAATTTGATGATTTTAAGTTAGGGCAGAGGATATATTCAACACAGATGATAATATCAATTTTATACATTTAAAATTCAAGTTTATAGAAAGATTTAATTGATCTAATTTTATTAGTAGATTCGTTCCATATTATGAGACTTGTTTCTTTCATGAGTTTTCCCAACAAACTTCGTTTTTTGATGTTAAATAATGGGTTTTCGCTACTTTGAATATTCAATAGCAGATTAAATGTCGAGTGTGCCATTCGTCCATTTTGCAACAAGGTAGCTGCTATGCCGGAAGACGCAACTCCCAAGGCAATTTTACGTTGCATTCGCAGTTTTGAAAGCTGCATATTAATGAAAAATATTTTTCCAGTTCCACCAGACGCATCAAAAAAAAAAAAGTTCAGAATTATGGTTGATACTGAATAGAATATTGTCGTAAACATTTTTCTGATCATTTGTCAAATTATGTTCATGCAATTGAAGGAAGGCCGACAGTTCTATTCATAATCCAAACTAAAATGTAAACTTGCGGTAGGCTATTATTTTGCAATCATACGATAGGTACCATCATCTTCAAACAAATACGATCGAATTTCAGGCCATTTTGGGTTGCAAGCCATAGTAATGAAGAGATCCGGTCTACCAAAATTTCGAACTTAGACCATGACATTTTGCTTGCGTTGTTACATTTACTAGTAAATGAAGATGGCAGGATAACTTTTTTGCCAATATTTGTGGTATCGCCGTCGGATTGCATTGCCTCATGAATATCCATATAGCTATTAGCTCTTAGATCGATCTGGTTTGCTTTGATGAAATTAAGTTGCTCTGTTTTAATCCTAGCATATGTGTCTACTAAATATTGATTGAGGAGCGAATTAAATCATTGAATGAAATAACTGAAATTTTCTCTGACCATTAACTTGTTTGCGTAGAAATTCATTGCAGAAACAATTTTTGGCCAACAATCGGTATAGCTACTTCGTCTGTTTGTGGCACATTAAAACGACTTCTGTGCTCTGTGCGAGGATATCAGCTCGAATGATTACGTTAAAATCAAATAAACTACTTTGTACTATTGTAGTGTGTTATATTATTTTATAATTAATGCCGACTAGTTTCGGGAAATTACTCCCATCTTCAAGGTGAACTAAAAAAAGGTTGGTTACAGAAACAATTATAACAATTACAAAAAAAACCTCTTACTCGTCAAATTCTGCTAAAATTGATGTAAAACATTCGTAACAATCCAAAATAAATAATAAAAATCCAAACCAACACATTAAAAGTGAACAATAAAACGAATCTTACAAAGTTAAACAGTTATCGGTAATGATAACGTATAACGCTAGTAAATACTCTATTGGCGTGAGTCAAATAAAAAGTAAAAATGTAGGCTTAAACTTTGTGTCTCCTGACTGCATGTTACAAAGGTCGAGTTCTCTTCAAGCCTTAGCTATTTCCAGCTCTTCAAGGAGATGGAGTACCTTTCCCCTTTTATTCTTGTTGTAGAGGATTTAGAGGAATGATTGTTGAACTTTTGGTGGTGACCGAATTGGGACTTTCCGGGTCTATTTATATATTCCCTCATCCAAACTTCCAAGCTACATATTGTCTGGCTAACATAATTAGCCTCACATTGACCGCATTGCAATCTGTATACTCCACTTTTCTTTTTGGTGGGTCTTTATTGTTGGTCAACATGTTTCCCAACTTCTTTTGAGTTTTGAAAAATATGTTTATATCGAGGTTTCTCTTCAGTGCTCTGGCTATTCTTCCCGTGGCTGGCCCGCTGTACGGCAATTTGTGGTATCTCTTATTAATGTCCTTTGTTTCTCTGTTTCTTGGAGACCTTGATTTGGGATTCAACATGTGCTGGACTGTCTAGCGATTGCTAGATAAACGATCGTGTCGAATTCCTTTCCTCTTTGTTCTGGGGACAAGGGTAAGTTCCTGATCTGTCGTTGTATGCCTTAAGCATTGTTTGGTTCATAGGGTGATTAAAATCGCTTTAGATCAACGTAACAGTTTGTGTGAGTTTCTTATATACAAATATCGTCACCGTTTCGTCATTTCTAGTGAGCCCGAGGTAGTTCTTTTTTCTTCTCAATCTTGATTGTAAACTGTATGCGATTGTTGGCGCGTTGTTCAGAAACCTCATAAATTGTATGATGGCTTCGTCTTCAATACCATCGAAAAATACGGTACAGTCGTCAACATATCTTCTACATAGCAGAACTTTATCAAGGAAAAAATTGATCTTGTACATTACGTGTTCCGTTTTGTATTGGAGCATGTAAAACTTAGTCAATAGCTGTGACCCCATTGCAAGACCCTCCGACTGTGAATATATTCTGCCATTGAACCTAAACAAATCTTGTTCCAAGCAGCATTTTAATTGAGAAATGATGTCAGTCTTCATGTTAGAGTCGATGTTGCATAGAGTGAGCTCGTCGTCAACGATCCTAACAGTGTCTTCTCTCGGAATGCTTGTAAACATGTTTTTCTCTCATTAAACATGATAATTCTTTATTCAGACGTAAGACGTATAAAATCTCTTCCTACTTGCCTTTCCTGTATGTCTTTTACCAGCTGTTGTGTGTTGTTTAATGCGTACGCAGGTTTGAATGATAGTAGTTCCTTTATCATTGAATTTAAGTGTTTTGCAAACTTGCAAGTGGAAGTTTCTCTAAAGGATACTACAGGTCGTATAGGTTCTCCGATCTTATGTAGTTTTATTAACCCATACAGTCTTTGCATATTGATGAAGCACCAGTACCACTTCATGCTTTGTGAACTAAAAATCTTCAGAGTGTCGCTGTGAGTTTTCAGTGTAACCTTTTATGGTATGCATTCAATAGGTTCTTCCTTAATTCTTTGAATGCGTTAGCTTACAAGAAACTTTTAACCTTTTCGATGTATTTTTTCATATTTTTCACGACTATTCAGTTACCCTTGTCTGCTTTTCGAATCATGAGGTTATTTTCTTTTATCTTCTTCTTAAGGGCAAAAATATCTTTTAAATTATGATCTCTGTATTTTACTGTTTCCAAACGTCTTCGTTCTTCTTTTAAAACTGTTATACAACGACTTCTAATTTTCTCTCTCTTAATGTCGTCCGATGTCACTGTTTTGAGGATCGCATCCAGATTTACTGACACACTACTGCCAGCAGTGGTAAGTTCTCTAGCCCATCCTCCCTTGAGGAAATGCGTTTAATAAAGGTTAAAAACCTTTATTGAGCAACTCCGTCTCTTGTGTAGTGAAGGTTACATTCGATAAATTCTTCACCCTTTTATGAAAACACGCAGAAGTATTCCTCATATCCCTATATTACCTCTCTATTTTTTTCTTCTTCAAGATGTTGAATTTCGGGTCACTTTCTCAGCGACCAAACTTGATACCGTTTTATGGATGTCGCGTAGATCCTCCCCTGCAGGGTTGAATAGTTCAACTGTGAAGTCATCGTCTCGCATGTTGCTCTCAACTTGCTATCTAGCCCCTCAATCGTGCTGTATTGTTTATTTCTTTCTGTGGTCGATATCTTTCTGCCTATGCTGAAAAAAAATGGTTCATCATATTTACGAAATATTTATCATTTTTGCGTCGATGAAAAACATTAGTTATATTGATAAAAAATTCGTAGTATTCGTGAAAAAAAAAATCATTGTATTTATGAATTTCTTCATTAATATAACCAATTTTTTTCATCTGCGCAAAAATAATGTATTTTCGTTAATAAAATGAATAATTTTTACAGTGTATGCTATCTTGTAAGATGGTCGGAAATTTTTTTGGGACTTTGACCAGAAGAAAGTTAGGTGTTATATTTTTTTGTAGTTGTAGTTATTGTAGTTATGCTTTGGCGAAATTCTATTTTTTGTTAGGTAGGTGTGTACTTTTTCGCAAATAATAAAACAGAATGTACTGAATGCGACTAGTTTCGAAATATATATTTCATCTTCAGGCAATCAATAGTCAAATATCAGCTGTAATAGATATATCATCGCTAGTTCTTGGTGAATCAATCTTGTACATAGTACATGGTATGTTGGTATTCATTTATTTCTTATATTTTTTGTCAGGTATCAGGTTATGAAAATAATGTCTTCTTGTGTTCAAGAAGACTCTCTTCAACTCAAGCTTCTTATACTCCTGGACCATATCTGCTGCACCGGCCACTACTAGATTAAAGACCATAGAGAGAAAGAAACACTACAGCACGATTGCAGGGATAGATAGAAAATTGAAAGCAACCTACAACAAAATTAGTTCATAATAAAATGATATAATACTGTATAGGTACATAAGTAGGTACATAGTATTTTGGTATTCATTTATTTGTTCCTATCACATGCAAATCTTCAACAAAATTTAAATACCTATAGATAATTTTGTGTTAAGTGTTATTTTGACTTTTTTTTTTTAATTTTAATACTCGTAATTTGATATTAATAGTGATTTTAATGGTTAAAAAGAATTTTACTTTTTTTGTTATGTGTTTTATTATATAATTGGGGCACAAAAATTTATACTTATAGCATAAATTTAGTTTATATAATAAAATAGGTAGCACCTATTTTAGGTATCGTGTGCGTTATACAAGGTGGGCCAAAAGTAATCACTCGATGTTCTTTGGCTGTAATTTCTTTTATAATGAAACATTTTGGTTCTGCTTGTGAAATTTGTTTATTTAATCCATTAGAATTTATTCCATCAAGTCGAAAAAATGATATCGGCCAAGTGGCCGCCGCCAGAGTTGATAAATCTCTCGTTTTGGTGATTTGCACTGCCGGCCAGATCACCCGATTTAACCGTTCCAGACTTTGTTTTATGGGATTTTTTGAAGTCAGAGGTTTATTTCAACAAGCCACAGACTCTTAAAGTCCTTAAAGAGAATATTTGCCAAGAATGCGAGAACCTGTTGCCCGAAATTCAGGCAAGAGTGATAGAAAATGCCATAAAATGGTTCCGCATGGTCATCAACTCTGGCCGCGGCGACTTGGCCGATATCATTTTTTCGACTTGATGGAATAAATTCTAATGGATTAACTAAACAAATTTCACAAGCAGAACCAAAATGTTTCATTATAAAAGAAATTACAGCCAAAGAACATCGAGTGATTACTTTTGGCCCACCTTGTACAAATTAAACCCGTAATACATACAATAATATAATTAATATATAAATATTTTATTTAGCAGCCAAATGGCTTTCTTGACAGAGTGGAACTTGCTACAGACAAACAAACAGCTTTGTCGGGAGGCAGTGGCAATTCTATGCTGCCACTTTGACAACTGTACAGACACAGTTGTTGTAATACAAAACTTGTGGTTAGTAAAATCCTCCATACGAGACTTTATGGCTCTATATGAGACTATAATTAATACTGCTACTTGCTACAGACACATTTCCCGGTACTAAAATAGTATTAAACTTAAAAAAAGTTTGAATTGGCTGTGTGTAAGCAAGTTATGGAATTTTTGGCGTATAATAATATAACAACAGCAAGCCAACATAAATATTTTAAAGGTAAATAAACACAAACAGTTATAGTTAGTTTTATCAGTGAGATTATAAATGCTTTAAAAGTGCAGAATTACTTTTGTAAACGGTTTTGGAAGCCACGCTGGTCCCCCGCTATTGTTAATATATACATATAAACTATTTAACGAAGATTAAAAAAAATACCAAACATATTACAAATATTTACGTCGACGATACAAATCTTCTCCTGAATGAGGAAATATAACCTAACGTTATCAGAGCAGCAAACGAGCTGTGTCGCAAAGGTTTTAAAAATAAGACACAAATGAAATAGTGTTATTCAAAACGAGCCATGCAGGTTATGATGCACCAAGAAGCATTAAGATAAATAAAAAACAATATAATATTGCAAAAACAATAAAATATTTGGGGTTGGCAGTGAACAATAATCTTAATTGGGAAAACCACATAGAAAATTTAGCACTGCTCTCAATACGGCTTTGTATCGTATTGCTGTATTGAGCAATAATTTATATGAGAATTTTGATGCATGGGAAGTCGTTTCCCAGCAATTTAAAGTGTGGGTACATCATAAAAGAATTTATTATTAAGTTCAAATTTGAATTTATAAAAGAAAATTTATCTGTAAAAGGCTTCATTACCTTTATTAAAAAGTGATTATTACTACACAAGGCAATGTAAATAACAAGTATTAAAAAGGGTCGAGTACAATTTGGCGCTGGTACAGTTCAGTGCAGACCCAAGTGCAGTTCTACGCAGACCCGATTCGGCGCAAGTAGAATTTGATGCAGAATATTTTGGTATAGATATTTTTCATTACAACAAACATAAAAGCTTCTAGTTTTGAATAATCAAATAGAACTTCAATAATAAAAATCATTTGTACAAATCGTTTAGATACAATTATTGTGTATTTGACATTTACAATGTCCCTACAAACTCTTATAAAGGAAATAATTATTAAAAAGAACTAGGAAGTAATGGCGTATCAATTGTGAGAAACAGTGCGGCATATTGTAACAATTTATTGTTTATTAATTGTTTGAGTGTCCCTTTGGCCCTCTGCTCCGTGCCGCTAATGGGAGATCGACGCGTCGTAGGAAATGCCGTGTTCTACGCGTCTATTAGGCAAACTTGGTTCTGAGTTCAAACAATGCGAACGTGAATTGTAGTTCATGTGAAGATAGTTGCACAGCGTTTTGTTTTTGGAAATAACGGAGTTGTTCGTATCCAAAGAAGATTGGTAGTGCGCTTTATTTTAACGTGAACCGAGACCAGATTCTACAGGTGCCTAATTGAGGGATTTATGTTAAACCTGTTGCTATTTCAATTAGTCAATATACCATCAATACGATGGAGAGTTTTACCATCGAATTCATTGTTTGCGAGTGTAGAATTCGCAAGTTATTATTTCTTGAATCCAACCATCGTTTTCGACGTGCAGCAAGTGTTTGTGATTGTCAGGTGCAGGGTTTGTGCAGCTCTTCTGCCGATCGGTCTGTTCCGTCAGCTTCAAGTGAGATCATCATTTCCAAGCAGCTGTTATCGTCACGTCGTTCTACGGAATCCTGGAGATCGTAGCAGGGGAAATAAACAACCATTGTCGCTGAAATTGTGTAAACTGATCAGGCGCTTGGTGAGTAATTTTTTTGCTTTGCTGCTACTTGTTATTGATTGGGGGAATAATTCGCGGCGTGATTGATATTTTGTGTTTTGCTGCAGTTTTCAAATATCTGTGCATTGGAAGTTATGTGTTTTATTGTTTGATAATAATAAGAATAGATTTAATACATATCATTTCATTAACTGTTGTTTTATTTGAAGCAGAAGCAGACTCCTATTATGTTCAGATTCACGCTCTTTGCTACTCCACTAACCATAGACTAGTTTCTACATCGCGGGCATCACCACCGGAAATTTATTACTGGGGAACACCTATCTCAAGTGTGGTGAGAAATTGTCGCTCCCTCAATTTTTGTGGGAAGGATAAATTTCATTACAATATGATGTAGGAAGAGATAGGGGGAAATAAAATAAAAAATTAAATAAACTTTATTTTCGCTTCTCTGTATGGAAAAGAAGTCGCAGTTTAAACCAATATTTTCCATTTTTTATGGAATAGATGTGAGCCCGGAATGGTCTGCCATACACTCACATACTCATACACATTAATTATCGCCCAGTATGACAAAATTAATTTATACACAATCGGTTCTGCGTCGAACTGAACTCGTTCCGATCGGATCTACACCGAATTGTTTTCGTGTCGAACCGGATTTTGCGCTGAAACGGCAGCACCGAACTGGGTCATTCCCTTAAATTATATAGTTATTGTGCATATTTTTAAATACTAATTTTTAGAAAAGTTTAGAAAACACTAGTGTTTGTTATTGATTTTTAATATCGGCCCAACATTGAAAAACAATTAGAACCAATATTGGCTGAACATAGAAAGGCAATGTTGGTAATCAATATAGGCTCAGTCTTTCACCAAAATAATCCCAATATTGGTGCAATATTAATATTCAATATCTGGGCAATATTAGAAAACAATATTAGACTTATATTGGCTAAACATCGAAAGGCAATATTGGTAATCGATATTACGAAATATTGCACTAACCTACTCTCAATATTGGTGCAATATTAATTTTTAATATTGGGGCAATATTGTAAAACTATATTGGACCTATATTGGCTGAACATCGGAAGGCAATATTGCACCAACTTATTTCCAATATTGCTGCAATATTGATTTTAAACATCGGCGTAATATTGGAAAACAATATTGTACCTATATTGGCTGAATCTTGCAATATTGTGCCAACATTGGGCCAAAATTTTGTGCAACATGGGCTTTTATCCCGGTGGATACATAAATCTATTAAAATTTATAGGCGATAACCCTTATCTATAAATAATTTTCACTTCATCATGAGATAAAACTTTTAAAGTATTGTTTCATAAGTTTACAAGTAAAATAGCAAAATTTACAAGTTATGTTCATTATACTTAATATAAAAAAGATATTAATTCGATAATAAAAATAAAATCTTTTGTACATAAATAAAGCTTAGGCACGTGTTTATAAAACAAATATTAAGGATTTTTATAATTCTTAATTACATAATTTATTATTACAGTGCAATAAAAAGTTTGACAACTTTATCATTTAATTCAGTTTCTCAATAGATATTAAATGTTTGAAGCCCAGTTGTTCAGTTGCAGAGCTTAAACAAAAAAGTACCGATTAAGCAATAAAATACGTAAAGAAATGTGTTTTTTGAAATATCTAAATTTTCTGGTTTAACCTGCAACTGAAAAACGGAGCTTTACTGTATATTTAAGTGTTTTAATTATTAATTGTTTAGTTTGGATATCAGCTTACTGAAATGGAATACATCACTTTATCATGGATTGATTATTCATTATTTATTTTTATATTTACCATGAGTTTGCTAATTGGTATTTATTTTGGTTGTTTTGGAAAGTCCCAATCAACCGAAGATTATCTTCTGGGTGGAAAAACTTTGAAAGTTCTTCCCGTTTCCATATCACTAGTAGCAAGGTAAATTTAATCAAATTTAACAAATTTTCAATAAATACACATGAAATTAATTTAATGTTTTTAGCACACTTTCGGGGATAAGTCTATTGGGAATTCCAGCGGAAGTTTACATGCACGGAATGCAGTTCAGTATGATGTCAGTTGCGCTCTTTATTATGGGAATTTGTGTTATATACATTTATTTGCCAGTGTTTTATAAATTACAATTACCGAGTGCATATCAATATCTAGAATTAAGATTCGACAAAAAAGTTAAAATACTTGCATCTGTTTTATATACTGCAGTTAACATGTCTTTCCTACCTATTGTAATATATGCTCCTTCGTTGTCATTAAATCAAAGTAGGTATTAAAATAAAATAATTTTAATCCTATTACAGAACAACTTCTTTATTGTAGTGACTGGTTACAATATTTATTTGGTAGCTCTTGTAATGTCAATTATATGTATTATTTATACCACTATAGGAGGATTAAAAGCAATAGTTTGGACCGACACATTGCAATTTTCAATTACTCTGTGTACATTAGGATGCGTTTTTACAATGGGTACCATTTCGGTAGGATTATCAAATATTTGGAATACAGCTCTTTGGAGCGATAGGCTAGAATTTTTTAAGTTAGTATCACATATTATTACATAAAATAATACTTAAAAAGTAATATATAATTTTTTATATCATAATTATTGTTAGCATGGATCCAGATCCTACGGTAAGAAATACATTTTGGACTGTCATAATTGGAGATTATTTTATCTGGTTATTTAATATTGGAGTTGGTGCTATAGCTATACAAAGATTTTTATCGGTACCAACATTTGCTGATGCTAAAAAGTACTTTACTTTTTCTTAAGTGTTCAAATAATAAATTTAATACTGCTTCTTCTTCCAGAATATTAGTTATATTTGTGGTGTTGACAGCAATTACTAAAGCAATCTGTTGTTTCGCTGGTCTCATTATGTATGCCAAATATTACGATTGTGATCCTTTCTCTGCAGGATTGATGAAGAAACCTGATCAAATTGTACCTTTCTATGTAGCAGATGTAGGAAAAGATATACCAGGTTTGAGTGGATTGTTTGCTGCGGGATTATTTAGTACTGCATTAAGGTTCATTTCAAAACTGCATGGCTATTTATAGGAGTATACATAACTGTAATACTTACATTTTTAGCACTTTATCTACAGTATTGAATACTATTTCGGGAATTATATATTCTGATTTCCTATCACCGTTTTTAAGTTCTAGTATATCAGAGAGGAAAGCAAGCAATATTATTAAATTAATTACAGTTGTAGTAGGACTCATATCTGTGGTTCTTATATTGGTCATTGAAAAATTTGGATCAATTTTAGAATTAATAATAGGATTTTGTGGTATTTCTGGAGGACCAATTTTAGGTCTTGTTACATTAGGAATGTTGTTTCCATTTGCAAATAAAACGGTAAGCAAATACATAACTAAAATAATAATCTAGTATATTATGACAATTTTCCAATTAAATAAAGCTAGAATACTTCTTTTAATTTTCTAGGGTGCATTGTATGGTGGAATTGTATCTTTTATCCTAATGTCGTTCATATTAGTTAAAACCCAAATACATACTTGGAATGGACATTTTAAATCTGTTTACAAACCATTACATACTGATGGCTGTAACTTAACTACAAGCAGTTTACCAACTACCCTGGTGTTTGATCATAATATGACAACAATTTCGTAAGAATTTATAGTAAAGATGTATTTGTAATTAATTATATGGCAATTGATAGGTCCAATTTAGAATCGACTGAAGAAGAGGAAGTATTTTGGTTATTCAAAATATCATTTCATTATTATTGCATGATAGGTGCATTGGCAACGATTTTAATTGGATTATTAGTCAGTTATGCTACCAAAAGTAAAGCAGATCGTTTAAAGAATATAGATTTATTAAGTTCTTGTGTTCATCGTTTTGTAAAGAAAACGGATATTGTTGATTATGATGAAATAGAAAAGGAATTTAATTTATTTAAAATTAATAATCACAATAGTGAATGTAAACTGCCCGAATCAGATGTACTTTTAAAAAAACCTTAAGCGCCATTATAATATTTTACGTTTATTTACGAATAGTTTGTATTATAATTGAAGGGCTTATTGCAAAAGCTAGGTAAGCTACAATAGTATACAATTTCAAATAAAATCTGTTTAAATTCAAAATATTTTTGTTAGAACATTTTTTAAAAAACAAGAAAGTATTTCTATTCTTCACTTTCAATCCAGTGAAATGTTATTTTTGAAAAAGTGTGACTTATCAAATTATTATAATGAACACTTATGATAGTTAATTAATATTTTCAGCTTTTTTATGCCAATTAAATGTGCACAAAACTGTAGGTAGTTCAAAGTGTTGCACAATTAAGATTACATTTTTGGAAATATAATAGAAATACACGGAGAATTGTGCATACATTGTCTGAAATAAACCAGACAAAATTTTATTCCAATTATAAAAATTAATTGTAATTAAAATATTTTATTATTTTAGTTTATTATAACGTAATATTGTATAGTGTATACTGTACACGATTTTCACTGTTGTTTCTGTTGGTTTAAACGTTGCTGAAAAAAGTAGTAGTAAATTAGAAATAAACAAAGAACTACTTTTATTTCTATATGGTAAACTATGGTATGGATTTAAAAAATATTCTATCTATTTTGAGATAGAATTCATTTTGAGATGTATTACAGAACAATTCCACGAAGAAATCTGTATATTAATATATTTTTTTAAATTATTATATTGTTTATTTTTAATATAAAAGTTTATTATTTGTTATTGTTTACCTATTGTTTTTTAATTAGTGTTTATTAGGCTTCTATACAACGTATAGGAAGAAGCCTTATGATCTAGCTCCGTGTCCGTCTGTCCGTCTGTCCGTCTGTCCGTCTGTCCGCATAATTCAAAACCAATCAGAACGCACGTTCTTAAAACAATTTTACTTCATATAGAATATTTTTAGATTGGTATTAATTATTCAGATTATTTACATATATATTTTTTAATCCGATATTCTTATTTTGTATTTTTAGAGTAGGTATTTTACGTGTTTCTAATACGGTATTCGGTACGTGTTTCGGGTATTTTAATATTTCATTATGAATTGTGTTTTATTTGTGGTTTGTAAATTGCAAATATTTACCTATAAAGGTCGAAATAAAAAAAAAATATTAAAATGTTTTCCTTATATAGTAAAAAAATCTACCTAATTAAAAGATTAACGCATTAAAAATTGGAATAAAATAAAGCCCAAATAATTTAACCTACCGAAAAAGTAGATGTATAGAAGCCTAAGAACTGTCGCAAAAGCGAGTTCCACCTTGTTTTTTATATAATATTATTCTGCAAAGTACCAATAAAATATTATATTTATTACAATATAATGAATAGGTTTATTTATTTATTTTTTTATTTATTTATTTATATGTAGGTACTTACAGAATTACCACCATGTTAATTTAAATAAACAAAATAATATGTATAATTGGATACAGTTATGCAGAAACCCAATAAAACATTTATTGAGAAACTTATTTCTAAGTTACCTTTTATCCAAAAATACTATTTCCCGATTTTGTGCAAATATACTCAAAATTATGTGGGTTGGTAGTTTTATACATAGTAATGAATACAAAGGGAGTTTTTTATGACTTCTAAATAGCTTTGAGAACAAGAAGTTAGACGGTTAACAAAATTTTATTTTCAACATAATTAACACTTACACATTTATTTCAACGTTTTTCTAGTAACGCTATGCTTTCGACAAAGAGCAAACTTTTTTATATGTCTGCAAAATCGACTCCACAGCATTTTACAAGTCGTCATTCGATAAAAAACAAAGCCCTCTCAAGTTGTAATTAACTCATTTTTTGAAAATTGTGGTCTGGTAGGTTTTTGCATAACTACGTCCAATTGTATAATTATAGATAATAAAACATTTTTGATTAAATAATGACTAGGTTTTTACAAAAGTATTCACCTTGATGGACGTGATTCGACTTCTTCTTATCTAAATTTCTTAAAATTCTTATCATAGAATAACTATTTAGACTATGAATGATGTTTGTTTTAAACTTTTTTATGGAATACCTAAGTGTTGACATTATAAAATCCATTTAATATTATTTTATTGGTTTATCTTTAAAGACTCCTGGTGGTGGATCATGCTTGATTATGGATCAAAATAACTTCAATATTATTGTTCGAACATATCTTAACTAATGGTTGAAAATTTTTCAAATCAAATCAAATGCATAAATATTTGCTCCTTGATTTATTCAGTCATAACGTCGTTTCATAACCGTTCCAAGATTACCTCCCCAGGCTTCATTTGAGTTGTTTCGCTTGCTGTTCGCACTATTTATAAAATAAATACAAATTTTATTATTAAATAAAAATAATGTGAAGACTTACTTTTAAGTAATCTTGAAAACATAGTATTTTATACAATGTTTAACTAAGGCTGTTAGAGAAACTATTTTAGTAATGTCCGATTTCTTCACCTTGAGATATATCTATCGGAAAACAAATCCTTCCGAGAAATTAATCCAGTGACCAATCAGACAACCGCAATTCAAATTCAAAACAACAAATTAAAAATTGGATTGGTTACTTGATTCATTTGTCGAATGGATTTGTTATCCAATAGATATCTCAAGGTGAAGAAATTGGACATAAGACTGCTGAGAATTAATGCAACTCATACGCTTTTATTTTAACACATAAATCATAGTTGGAGAGGATCTGATTCCACCAATATCTATGTATATATTTCTATATACATCTAAATCTCTGGTATACAAAGTGAGCTTTTGATGGTAGCGAAAGAGTGCTCGGTTTCTATAGGTACTGGAAAATCAGTCTACGCCATGCACTCCTCAGGCTGGCGCTCCCACATGATAATATCAAAATATTTTTAATAAAAACCGTGAATACATTATACCTACTGTATTCAAAAGTTTCCAAATTAAAATTTTAATTAATTTAATTAAAAGAATTAAAAATCTCGATTATTCAAATTCGAACTTATAAAAAACGTTGAAGCAGCATCGGCTCTAACCTACTACTAGTATTTTAATGGTACTTTTTTTTACAATTAATTAATTTTTTAATTAATTAACAATTAATTTAACAATTTAATTTCAAACAATTAATTTTTAAAATTAAAAACTTGAAAAATATATTAAGTATCGTGTACTAAATTGAAAAAGAAAGTTATTAATATTCAAACTCGTCAAAATTAATTGTTCTTCGTACAAATAGTTACTTAAAGCTTAAGATTTTGAGTTGATTAGTTTTATCTCAATATTAGCGTCATGTAACCAAAAGAAGTTTGTTTAATTAATTATCCAATATTATTTTTTTCAAAATTTGTTGTACTCTCTTGTACGCATTTTGTCACAAAATTAGGGCTCTTGCGCGCTTGAGATTCTCTCAAACCAAGATTTAGAAATCGTTAAGTTATTTCCTCTAAAATAATTTTTCTTTTCCTATTTATTATAAGCAAAATTAAAAGTAAAATTATACTGTTGGATCTATTATTGATCTGATCGCAATTTTATGCTTGAAATGTCAAGCGAAGTTGAATCATATTTGACAGATGTTCGACGGACAAAATCTTGCTTCCTTTTTCTTTCAGTTCAAACAGAAACTCAAATATTGTTTTATAAGTTTTACAGTGGTTCTATGATTATTTCAAACATGAAACACATTCCTTTTACAATAAACACGTAAAATATAATTTTAACAACAAAAACGTCTCATATCTCATCAAGTTATACCAAAACCTTTTAAAACAATAAATAAATCTATCGGTACTAGATACAAAAAATATAAAAAATTGAGACAAATTATACAATCGCCAACATAAATTAGAGTGGAATATTACATGACCACTACGATCACTTCACACAGGAAGACCATTGATTGCATCTGCAATGTGTAAACAGAGGCTTTCATTGGAAAGAAAGTACTACAAAAATTTAAATGATCACATTGATCACATTAGGTAACATCGAAATACCCTTCATTTTAGAAAAAATTTACATATGTAAATTTAAAAACAATCAACAAATTATGTCTTGATATTCCGGCAACAATCGTTGAAAGTGAAGTTCTTATATACTCAATAAAAAATTTAACCAAAATATCGAAATACCAGAATGTAATGCAATAGCAAATAAAGGCATCTGCAAAATACCAAATCCCACAGAAGGAGAAAAATTCAACTTACCCACAGAATATTTTGATATTCAGGATCCCGAAACGTATACCATATTAAATCATTTCCAGAAGTGCACGAACTCATTCGAACCAAACTCCTCAACAAAGAAAAAAAAAAAGAAATTATCCAAATTTGTGTAAATGATCGCGATGTATTTTATTACTAAAATACCGATTTGAGTTTTTCAGTTTTACAAACCACGTCAAGCATGAATCCAAGTCATCTTTACCAAATCTTTCAGGCATCTAAGATCAATGCAGATCGAAATACAAAATCAGATACAAAAACTACTGGACCATAAAATTATTATAAACTATTGATTTCGCCCTACAGCTCACCGGTCTGGATCATATCAAAAAAGATAGACGCTAGCAACCAAAGGAAATACAGATTTGTTATAGATTACAGAAAATTGAATTAAAATACGGTTGAAGACAAATTTCCTTTACCTGGAATTGAAGATATCTTGGACAATCTCGAAAAATGTGTTTATTTCACCCCATTGGACCTGCCTCGATGCTTCCACGAAATTGAAATGGACCCTAAATTAATTTAAAAAACCAGCATTTACTGTGAATTGTCTAACACAATTAATAGCAAACAGTATTATTTTAGAGCATAAAATACCCGACGCCTTAACAAGACGCCGATACGACAAATTTGGACTAGAAACGTTAGCAGTTGAAAATACATTAGCAAACATTGTTACACTTCAAACAGAAACGCGGTCTAATTAACTTTCTCGGACAAACCATTAAATTTATTACCGGAAATATAGATTTTGATGATTTTTCAGACTTTAACAGAAACCTAGAAATCTTGTTCTCTAATCAAAAAAGTTAAATCTCTAAAATATCAGAGATCACCTTTTTCTCTGACCATATCACAACTCGTTATGAAAATGATTTGAGAAAATTAAATAAATTTCAAAACGATACAATAACTGACTTTAGATGCCTAACAAAATTACACAGTAGCACTACAACCCATGGTGTGTTTTGGCTAACCACTTCATTTTTATGAAGGGATTTCAAGGCAATTACCTCGGTGGTTTGCCATTGCCTCCCGAGAAAGAACGGTTAGAATAAAGTACTTACTTCACTCAGGTTGGAACCTGAGTGAGGTTAAAATTAAGTAAACCAAATACTATTTCTGATGTGCTAGCATCTAAAGAGGTGGAAAACTGGAGAGGTTTAGGAATAGAAAAAACAAGAGGCAAATATTTAGGAAAACGAATCGAAGGGCAGGAATTACCTTTGCATGGTAAATTGTCTAAAGTACCTATTTTAAAAAACGGAGGAAATATCAGTTTAACAAATATAAAAATAGGTAAATATATAGGTTTGCGATAGCAATAAGCAATAATCTCTTTTTTTTTTAATGTAGTTTAATTTTACTAGGCAAAACTTTGATAACAATTGTTAATACATGCGCGTTCGACAGTATCTTCCAAATATTGTTAACGCAATGTTTTGATGAAGAAACCACCAAAGCAATGATATTAATAGCTCTAGCAATAAATTTTCTCGTTTACTATCAACAGTATATACAAGGTGGGTCAAAAGTAATCACTCGATGTTCTTTGATTGTAATTCTTTTATAATGAAACATTTTGGTTCTGCTTGTGAAATTTGTTTATTTAATCCATTAGAATTTATTCCATCAAGTCGAAAAAATGATATCGGCCAAGTCGCCGCGGCCAGAGTTGATGACCATGCGGAACCATTTTATGGCATTTTCCATCACTCTTGCTTGAACTTCGGGCAACAGGTTCTCGCATTCTTGGCAAATATTCTCTTTAACGGCTTTAAGAGTCTGAGGCTTGTTGAAATAAACCTGTGACTTCAAAAAATCCCATAGAACGAAGTCTGGAACGGTTAAATCGGGTGATCTGGCCGGCAGTGCAAATCACCAAAACGAGAGATTATCAACTCTGGCGGCGGCGACTTGGCCGATATCATTTTTTCGACTTGATGGAATAAATTCTAATGGATTAAATCAACAAATTTCACAAGCAGAACCAAAATGTTTCATTATAAAAGAAATTACAGCCAAAGAACATCGAGTGATTACTTTTGACCCACCTTGTATATGCTAAAGGAATATTGAAAAATATATACAAGCTAATATCAGAAATTTTAATGCAATATTTTTCTTCAATAACTAAATCTGTAAAAGATGGTTCTTTAATCGATTGCCAAGCAATGGTTGGATATTTGTACAAACTACTTTTCAAGGATTACCCCAGTTTCAAAGAAACATATCAATGCAACAAGGGATGCATTAAAACTGTAATGTATGCAGAGCTGGGAAAGTTACTTTTGAAAAGTAACTAGTTACAAGTTACTTGATTAATATACCTTTAGTTACTTAATAAGACAGTTACTTTTGAAGTAAGTAACTTAGTTACAGTTAGTTTAAGTAACTTAGTTACTTGAAACAAGTTACTTATGTAGTTCTTTTTCAGTACATTACCCAAACTCTTTTACAATTTTTAATAGTTAGTTTTCAAACTAAGTTTTTAAAATTCTTGTCTGACAACGCACGCCGCTTAGGCGAATTGAAGAACGTCGCTCCTTCCCTTCCTTTTAAAAATAATTAAACCTTGGAAATCTTAAGGTCTGTTCGTTTGCTTGCACTAGCTTGAAGCGAGCAAGCAAAGAACCAATCAACGAACGCACAGTCAATAAAAACGTACGTTGATTGGTTCTTTGCTTGCTTGGTTCAAGTTAATGCAAGCAAACGAACAGACCTTTAATATCAATTTAAAAAGCAACTAAGTACCCTACTGTAAAAGGAACTTAGTTACTGTAAAAGTAACTTAGTTATTTTTAAAATAACTTAATTAATAGAAAGTAACTTAGTTCCAGAAAAGCAACTAAGTTACTTATAAAAATAACTTAGTTACAGTTACATTAAAAAAATAACTATAAATCAGTTACAGTTACTTGCAATATTAAAGTAACTAAGTTATAGTAACTAAGTTCCTAGAAGTAACTAAGTTACTGAAAGTAACTTTTCTGCTCAGTTACTTCCCAGCTCTGAATGTATGGAAGCCGTACCTGTATAACAGGTACTTAAGCTTGGTTTATGCAAGACGCCGACGCACGCACCGCACGCACTGCACGCAAACAAATAAAGTTGAAACATTGAATTTCTGTAGTAGCGTTTATGCACGTCGCTGACGCGCGTGACGTGCGTGCATAACCTCGAAATTTATTTTATCTTTGGTTTTCATTGCAGCGCGTAACGCTAGGAACTTTTCAAGTTATATTATTGTTGTGGTACAATTTTTATAAATTTAAAATTACGAAAATAATTATAAATCTTATTTTTGCAGATGATGTAAAGTAAATTTTTGTTCCTCATTTTATTTTATTAATTTATTTTTCTAAATTGAAATTATTAGATATTAATAATAAATTAAAAATAAAAATATCAATTATAAATTATAAATTGATATTTTTATTTTTAATTTATTTTTCATTATTGTGATATTTTCTAGAAATAATTAATAACACGATGAAAAATTATCGACCCTAAAGCTTAACTTTTATGCTCACCATATTTTGGGTCGAAAATACCTACAAAAGAAACCAGTCCATCCTTCTGATTTATTAGAAATAATAATATTTGATTATCTGATTTAAAAAAATTTTAAATAATGAAATAAAATAACATTAGCGCCATCTACCGTAATGTGAATTTATTCTAATTTGTAACCAGAAAACGCACTAGAACGCATCAAACGCATTCGAACTGCATAAACCAATATTTTTGTGCGGCGTTTTGTGTGGGGCGTTTCATGCGTGCCATGCGTTTCAAGTGCGGTGCGTGCGTCGGCGTTTTGCATAAACCAACCTTTACTATTTAAATACCAGTACTTAGGTTGGCCAGCTACCAACCTAATAGATTAGAAAAAGGTTAATATACCAAGGGGCGCTAGGTGAATTGGTCCCCAGTAAATTGGTCCCCAGTAAATTGGTCCCCGGTAAATTGGTCCCCGGTAATTTGACCCCGGTAATTTGATCCCCGAGGAAAATTGACCCCCGGTAATTTGACCCCCGGTAATTTGACCCCCGGTAATTTCACCGCTCGGTAATACGATCCCCTGGTAAATTGATCCCCAGTAATTTGACCCCTGGTAATTTGGCCCTCGGTAATTTGACCCCCGGGAATTTCACCCCCTGAAAATTTGATCTAAGTATTTGTTAAGGGTTTTTAATTTAAATTTGACATAGCCAAAACTCTTTTTAGGGTGAATCAATGAAGGGCCGTGGTTGAGGATACCTATCCGACTCTCCCTATCTCCCTCGCTCGGTCCCCTCACTCGTGAGGCTCGAGCCGGCTAGATACCCACATAACAAGCTAAAAACATCCCCCGGGGTCGGCCGATGCATGCCCCAGCGGAACTCGTAGATGTGGAAGTTGCGAAGTGTGAACCGCAACTGAACTGCAAGTTTAAGAGTATATATATCTTATAAGTATATAAGTCGTCGGCATAATTAACTGTCGGCGTAAAAACATATCGGCGATTTTACCATCGGAGTTAATGCAATCGGCGTAATTATCAAAGGGTGAAATTACCGGGGGTTAAATTACCGAAGATCAAATTACCGGGGGTGAAATTACCGGGGACGAAATTACCAGGGGATCAAATCACCGGCTACGATACCAAGGACCAAGTCGGCAGCATGGCAGAACAAGGAGGATGCAAGTAATAGCTGTTTTTGTATATATAAATTATAATCGTAATAAAGTAAGTTCTCAGTGTGTATTGTTGAATACTTAATATTGGCGACGGGAAACGAAGCGAACCCAGTGAAACAAATGGTAAAATTTGGAAAGTCCAACGTAAAGAATATAGAAAGCGAAGACGTTAGCGAAGGTCTTAAAGAAAATATCGAACAATCATAGATAATAAAAAATCATAATCGGGTCAAAATGGCAAAAATTCAACAGTTTGATGAAGAATTTGAAGATTTCGAATCGTGGGAAGAACGATTAAGGTTTCATTTTACTGCAAATGAGGTTAAACCAGAAGTACAAGCGGCGTATCTGTTGGCATGCATGTGCGTAAAAAGTTACAAAGTAGCGAAGAACGCACTATACCCTGAAAGTACGGAGGGAAAGTCATACGAAGAATTGGTAAAGGTTTTGAAACTTAAATACACATCAGTAACCAGCATATTTGTAAAAAGATTCAATTTTTATAATCGGAAGCAAGAGGTAAACGAAAAGATAGAGTCTTTCATTTCGGCGTTAAAGGCGTTAAAGCTCGTGACTGCCAGTTTGGAGAATTTTTAATCCAAGCTCTGCGGGACCGATTGGTGTGTAGGCTGTTCAACGCGGATACGCAGAAGAAGGTATTCGGAGAAACTGAAAAATTAACGTTCAAAGAAGCAAGTGAAACGGCGATTAACGATGAAGCAGCAGAAAACCAAAGACGAATCATTCACGATGAGGCGCAAATCAACCAGTTACAAAGAAGAAAATCCAAAGAAGTGGTCAAGGTCAGGGACGGCCGCAAGTGGCTCGGCCAAGTACAGATTGTTTTCGCTGCGGGAGGAAACATAATTCAGCGATTTGTCCAGCGATCAACTGGGAATGTTTTGTGTGTAAAAGAAAAGGTCATACTAAACACGTGTGCAGAAGTGCAAAAAAGTGGCTAAGATAGAAATAGATGAAGAAGAAGAAGGATACCTGTCGTACTTAAAACACCTAGGTATAGTAAATGGTGTAGGCCCGGTGATGGTCAAAGCGATATTAGAAAATTTTGAGTTTGAATTCGAAATTGACACAGGGGCATGCAGATCAGTGATACACATGCAAGATTTTAACCGTTTACGAGATTTATGTGACATTAATCCGGTACAGTTTAAACTAAGAGTTGTTACAGGCGAGGCGGTCAGGATCGTGGTTCGTGGGGGAAGCACAAGTGAACGTTTGCATAAACGAGAAATGGTACGAAGGTTTGCCGTTAGTAATAATCAAAAGCGAGAACAAATTCGCACCCTTATTGGGACGAAACTGGTTATCGGTAATTAAACCAGGCTGGCAGACACTATGCCAGCAAATGATAGAAGCAGATGATGAAATTAATCAGATACCTCAAGAAGCGAAGGATCTCAAGGATGACTGTGAACAGTTAAGCAAAAGTTTGGCAGACACGTTTAAGGAGATATTCAATGAAGATATGTCACGACCAATCAAAGGTTTCATAACAAGCATTCATTTAAAAGAAAATGTGAAACCAGTATTCCATAGATCATACGAGATTCCCTATGCACAAAAAGCAAAAGTAGAAGAAGAATTAAATAGGTTGAAATCGAATGTCTTAAGAAAGGTAGAACACAGTGAATGGGCAAGTCCCATTGTGGCAATACCCAAAAAAGATAAAGAAGTATGGTTGTGCGTGGATTTCAAGCGAACATTAAATCCAAATCTGGAAACCGGTAGTTGTTCGTTGCCGACACCTTCGGACATTTTCGCTACATTGAAGGGAAGTAAATACTTCGCCGTGTTGGATTTGAAGGGGGCGTATCAGCAGTTACAAGTAGATGAGGCGTCAAGAGAGCTACTAACCATAAATACACATTTAGGTTTGTTTCGATTTTTAAGGTTATCATTTGGAGTCAGTTTGGCGCCTGGTATTTTCCAATCGTGTATGGATTCGGTGCTTGCGGGTTTAAACCACGGAGTAATATACATAAGTTAGGAGAGTGCACTCGTTCAGTTATAGTGGTCATATAACGCACGCTTGAAAAGAGAGACGGCGCGAGACAGAGAACTCATCGTTAGGCCGTTCATTTCACCGAGTATAGCCTGCAAATCATGTATATAGTTTAAAGCATTTTCCACAATTAAACTAGGCACCTTCAACGTTTCATTCTATTTATTATTTTTTATTGATATTATTCATAAACTATAAAGTATTATACTTACTACAAAAAACTAAAAATATTAATATTTAATTACATAAGAAGTAGAAATAACATCAATTTGAATACCAGTCGCTAAAATAATTTTCAGTTTGCAATTTGAACATTTTATTTTTCTCCTTAAAGTTCGATTTAGTTTTTAATTCCGTGCCTTTGAAGTATTACCTTTTCAACAATTAGTGTTTTAGCGTAAAATATTTACTTTCTATATTCTATTGATAATAAGGAATCCTGGTTAAATTTACTTCCAGTGCCCTTGCATTCCGAGATAACGTTTGTTTTGCATGGCGGGATCCACAAAACACATTGCAATTTTCGTTTAGTCTGTGTAAAGCATTCATTGTTAAATCATTGTTGACTAAAAATATTGTTAAAAATATGGGCTACAAATGTTTTGTGCCTTATTGTTGTTCGGGATATGCATCCTGTAGCGAAATTGTATCTTTATTTTCACCCCCTAAAGATCCTGAGTTGTTGAAAATTTGGATTAAAAATATACCCCGTGCTGATAAAATTTTGAGTCGAAAAGACCGAGTTTGTGCGAAACATTTCGATCCTAAATATATTGTCAGAGAATGAAAAAATGACTTAACTAATGTAAGTTTGTTTTAGTTAATTACACGGTTATGTACAATGTGTATGTAGGTGATGTATATAAGGTATGTATAGTTAAGCAAATTCATGTCTTATAGATTCCACTGGATTTACAACACGAAGTTTTTAATAATCACCCAAATATTCTGATTATAGAAATATTGAACTATCAATAAAATAGATTTTGAGGTGAATTTTAATTTTATGCAAATTGGCCATTCTTATATAATTAAATATTAATACTCTTATTTTATATAATTGGTAATACATTATAGTTCATAAATAATATCAATAAAAGACAATAAATGTAATGAAACGTTGAAGGTACCTAGTTTAATTGTAGAAAATGCTTTAAACCCTTTAAAATACATGGTTTGCAGGCTATACTCGGTGAAATGAACGGCCTCACGATGAGTTCTCTGTCTCGCGCCGTCTCTCTCTCCAAGGCGTGCGTTATGTGGCCAAGCGTTAGCCGGTCGCGAGATACCAAGCAACCTCTCCTAACTTATGTATATTACTCCGTGGTTTAAACAAAACCAGATGTTATTTGGATGACGTGGTAATATCGGGAAGATCGCTACAGGAATGTTACGAAAACGTATGCAAAGTGCTGCAACGGTTACAAAAATATAACATTAAGGTCAATGGGAAGAAGTGTGAATTTTTTAAGTCAAATATTAAATTTCTTGGACACATAGTGAGTGAAGAGGGTATAAGCCCATGTGAAGACAAGTTGGAAGTCATTAGAAGTACACCAAACCCAAGAGATGTTTCGCAGGTAAAATCAAATCTAGGCTTAATTAATTATTATGGTCAATTTATCCCTATGCTGTCATCCAAGTTAAAACCACTGTACGACTTGTGCAAAAAGGATGTGCCATTCGTATGGTCGGCGGAATGCTAACGTTGTTTCACCGAGAGTAAAGAGCTGCTGATTACGGATAAAATATTAGCAAACTACGACCCCGAAACGCGTAGATTCGTAACGTGCGACGCTAGCTCGTATGAAGTAGGAACAGTCCTAAGCAACCGATTGGAAGGACAAGATAGACCGATAATATTTGCGTCTTCTACTCTATCAGACGCAGAAAAAAGATATTCGCAAATAGAACGAGAAGCGCTAGCGATAATGTTCGCTGTAAAAAAATTTCATAAGTATGTGTATGGTCGAAAATTCACATTGATCACCGATCATCAGCCGCTACAATACATATTTGGCAGTAATTGAAGAATTCCCATAAGTTCTGAAAATCGTCTCCAGAGATGGGCAATCATCTATCGGGTTATAGATATACGATTGAATATAGAAAAGGAAAGAACATCTGTAATGCGGATGCACTATCAAGGTTACCGTTAAAAGAAACTACGAAGATTTCAGAAGCATTGTACTCTTTCAACTCAGTCGAATGCGCGCCTCTCAGTCACATAGACGTAGCAGCGGCGCGGCGTCCAAAGCAGATGAGGTAATATCAAAAGTATTAGAACTTACCTGGAAGGGGTGGCCAAATGCGGTCAACGATGAAAGATTTAGGCCATATTTCTCTAAGCGTCAAGAGTTATCGGTGGAATCCAATTGTTTAATGTGGAGCAATAAAGTAGTCATTCCGGAAGCGATACGTCGGTCGGTGCTGGAACTTTCCCATGACCAGCACATTGGTGTTGTGAGATCCAAAATGTTAATGCGTTCATATTGTTGGTGGCCAGGGATAAATGAGGACATTGAAAAGTTTATTTCATTATGTGGCCGATGTCAAGAAGCACAAAATTTCAGAGCAGATGCACCGCTGCAGCCATGGCCAAGAGCAAACAACAATTTTCAAAGGGTACACATCGATCTATTTTACAAATTCGGTTACAACTTTTTGATTTGGGTCGATAGCAAGTCAAAGTGGATAGAAGTGAAATTTATGAACAAGGGAACATCAGCAAAAGAGGTAATAGTGGCATTAAAAGAAATCATTTCAGTAGTAGGGTTACCAGTGGAATTAGTATCAGACAATGGCCCTCTTTTCAGTGCGCAAGAATTCGTAAAATTTTGTAGCATATGACCAGTCAAGTCACCACCATATCACCCTCAGGCGAATGGACTAGCAGAAAGGGGAGTACAGACCCACCAAAGATTTATGTTTATTTGCGAAACCGTTGATGTCCAAAATTTGCGAATGTTGTCCAAAATTAGTCCATAATCATAGAATAATTATTTTTTTTGTTTTGAAAAGGTGGGGTGCTAGCTTGACTTGGGTATAATATTATCTCTTATAATATTTATAGGTATTCTGATAAAATTCAGAAAATATGATCGAGTATGCCGAAAGAAAAAGGTTATCAAAATCTCAAAAGAAAATGCCGTCGAAATGAACTTATATCCAGGGTTGAACGAGATCATCCGCAGCACTTAACCAGGGAAGAGTTACATGACCACTACGATCATTTCACACAGGAAGACCATTGGTTACATCTGCAATATATAAACAGATAACAATTGTAACAAGATGGTGCTGATTCACCTTATATCCTTGTATCATGTTGATGTACTAAATATTTCATCCTTCTGTAAAAGCTCAAGTTTGTAAACACTTTTAATCTTTCATACCAAACTTATAACAGGGGATGTTAACCCAAAAATTAGTCAGTTAATAGTTCTCTATGCTTTTTTAAAAATTCAAACTTGTTAGTTCTGAATTTAACAATATATTTTGAAAAATTTTATTAAGTCTAGCGTACCATCAAAATAAGATTGTATTCGATTTTTGATCTAAATCAACAGATGTCCATTTATGATTTATATTAACTACACTGTAAATAATTTGTAATTTTGTAAATAAATCCCGATTAATTAAATTTTAGAAAA
This sequence comes from Cantharis rufa, assembly GCA_947369205.1. Classification (NCBI taxonomy): domain Eukaryota; kingdom Metazoa; phylum Arthropoda; class Insecta; order Coleoptera; family Cantharidae; genus Cantharis; species Cantharis rufa. The sequence goes on from OX376303.1 coordinate 39,539,173, forward strand.
ATTTTTAAAATACACAGTATAATTATAACGATCTTTGAAATTTGAATTGTTAGTTCCAAATCATGCTTTATGCAGCTCAAAATATCTTCAGTAGATATACAAAATATTAAATTAAAATAAACAGAAAAAATTAAAAAAATTTTATAATCTAGATACCCATTCACAAAAGTAATTAAAATAATTATTTTCAATTAAGTACGTACTCTCGCGTTTTACTCATTATGCAATTTAAATTTAAGCCATAAACTGCAAATGCCTAATCTAAATTAAAAAAATCTACATTTTTTCAATTGTATAGTTTTTTTACATTTTTAAGAATAGATAAAACATCAGATACTTCTTTTATTAGTTAACAAACTTAGTTAACATTATATAACTACTTTTTTAATAATTTTAATTTCAATTAATAGACTAATTTGCTTGTATATATTTTATTTATTTTTTACCGGTTTCGCTTTTTAGCATCATCAGGTCTGCAAAATATAAGATTTTTCTAATACTATTTCAACAAGTATATTATTTTACTTACAATTTATTATTATTAATAGATGTATTAATATTTTATTCAATTCAATTAGAAAAACCTTGTACCTTGCAAACTTTATGATGCTAAAAAGCGAAATCGTTAAAAAATATATAAAATATATACAAATAAATACGTCTATTAATATTAAAACTAAAATTATTAAAATCGATTATATAATATATCTACGTATAATAAACTTACAAAATAATATAATTATTTATTACGAAAAATTTCCGATAGCTTTCTTTGGTGAAACTTCATTTTAATGGTGCTGGTTTATTTTCAGTAAAATAATTTTCGGTATTATAATGTCGGTTAAGAGAATCATAGCAGGGCCGTATTTAGACTATATTTTCGGGAGGGGTTTTAAAAAATTAAAAAAATAAGTAGCTAATTTATTAAACTACAAAGGAAACTAAAATTCAGAATAAAAAATAAAAGTATAAAGTACTAGATACATATTATGTATTTAAAAAATAAAAAAAACTAACTACAATAAAAAAAACAAATATGAAATAAATACAATTATCGGTAATGTGGACTTTTGGCTTAAATAAAACAAAACCTTAAACTTTCAGTCGACGCTTCAAGTTATCTCTTACTCCGCATTTTAAAATAATTTTAAAATATTAAAAAATAAAAGTTTAGCACAAATAGATATTTACTAGGGCATAGAAAATAGAAAACTGACTGAAAACTGACCATTAACGAACCGCAATTATAAAGGGTTTCCCAATAAGAGGTTTCATTTTGATATTTAAGAAAAACGAGTATTTTTTAAGAAAAATCAATGAATGTTTATTTTCTTTGTAAAGAGGAAGGAATGCCATTAACAATGGAAAACGATATCAGTCAAATGGCCGCCACTACCACGCTTGTAGCACCATATAATTTTCATGATAACTTCACGAATTCCATCTTTATTCTGGTGGAAATATTTCTCTGAAAAAGTAAAACAAAGTCTGCAGAAGTCTTACAAACTCTGAGTAACTCTGCAAAAGTCTAATTCAGAGTTTTCAGAGAAATATTTCCACCAGGATAAGTTCTTGAATCGATTGTGGAGCATTGGCACCCAAAGAAAAAAGTCTAAAGGTGTTACAAGAAGAGATCACAAGATCTCGGTGGCCAATTGTGATCACCTCTTCGAGAAATAACACGGTCAGGAAACTTTCCTTGCAAAATTGCGATGGTTTCGTTGCTTGTGTGGTAGGTAGCGCTGTCTTGTTGCAAATTTTTATAATGGCGTAGGTTTTATACTTGTTAAATGTCAAAAGATGATAGCTTCAAAAGTGACAGCTGCAAAAATAGCGGGTTATTCAAAATGAAACCCTTTATGTACCTATAAATAAAGATTTTAAAAAAATTTGTTTTAAAAATTTTAAAAAGTAATAAAATTTAAGTAAAAACGTTGGTATACAAATACAACAGATGTAAATGTTAGCGACAATTAAAAGATTTATGGCTTACGTCCTGACCAGATTGAACCCTATAACCAAAAAAATACTACGAATATTGGGTTGAAATGTTGAGAGAGATGTTGAACAATTTTTTAAAGCAAAAAACAAGTTATCGATTTTTAAAAATGTCACATTAGGGTTATCCCATTATTGATAAATAATTTCGGGGGGGGGGGGGGTTGTAACCCCTAAAACCCCCCCTTAAATACGGCCTTGTATTAGCATAGTATTAGCTTAGTATTAGAGAATAGTATTATTTAAAACGCCAGTACTTTTCACGCACATAGGCGCCAAGTCTTCTAATTACGCACTACCGATTAGAATTGAACAAAACCTTTTAATGTATTTAAATACTCATGCCCTAACCGTCATAGTTACCATATCGTCATCATTAAAACTGACAATAATATTCACACGTAGCATTACACTTAAAAATCGAGTATTCGAACTCATCTTGGTGAAAACTAGTTTACAAGTAGAATAATAAAAGGGTAACAAATTTCCACATATTATCAATTCAGGATGTTTATATAGTATTTGCGTGATGTTTGCATGCTATTCGAATAACAAGTGAAAACATATAGGAAAGATAACAAAAATTAAACAAACCAAAAACAAAAATATACTTGTACTAATGCAAATTTTAAGGACTGCTCTAAACTATGGCGCGATATGTTGAATGGATAACAATCAAGACGGTAGCTATGTACATAATATGTATGTTTAGTATATGTTGCACTGACACACGATATTTATAAATTAAATTTCTTTTGCTATTTATAACAAGATTATAATAGAAATGCGATATAAAAGTGTTATAAACAAAATAATTGAGTTAAATGAAAAAAAAACTTGGAAAGCTTTTATGTTTTTCTCACCAAGATGAGTTCGAATACTCGATTTTTAATTTACAAACAAAATTTAAAAATATAAAACATAACACCTTAATACCTGTTAAAAACCGTTTTTCTTATGACCAAGTTGATGCTTGGCAAAACTTGGGTAGGGCTCAATTTTAAATTACAATGATTACGTTATCGCCAGCGTTAAATTGAGGAAGACACATACCAGTAATGGGTAATGCCAAAAGTTAAGTCTTAGACTATGGGTTAATCGTTAATGCGGCCCTTGTTCTTGTAAAATCATTTACGTTTGCAACGGGAGCGATTACTGCTACTGGGTGGTGTTTAAATTAAATTTTTAAATTTTAACATCAAGTTTAATTTTTTTTTTAATTACATATAAAAAAAGTACTAAATACCCTGCGGAAAGAAAAGAAAGAAATGCATTTTGCGAAAATGTTTTAATATCTAAAATAAGAGCAAACTCAGGCAAATTTTGGGAATGAGGTAAACGAGGCTGAAGAGAGGGGGGTATATCAAAATAAACATATTTTGATAAAAATTTAAGTAAATTTTTATAATTTTAACCAAATTTAGTAGATTTTCTGAGTTTTTAATGGTTCATAGAGTGAAGAGTAGATACCTCATTACCTCTGCCGTCTTTTCTAAAATGTTTCAGTTATTTTTTGCTTTTAATAATTATATTTCAATATTAGTTTTTTCTAACTAATTTAAAAGCAGTACGTTTTAATAGGATTACCTAAAATTAAAGTTAATGACATCTAATTTAAAAGCATCAGACATACTTTAAAAGATAAAGTCAAGCTGCAGCTAAAAGTAACAAAAATTTTAATGGATCTTTAAATGTCTTAAAACTCAAGAGTTGTATATTTTGTTTCACTTTTACCCCACTTGTCCCTATATTAAGCTTTTATTGGCACAACAAAGCAATTTTGCAAAAACAACTGGTGGTTAGTGTACACTAGTGCAGATAGCAAATACACCCAATATGATTATCATCATTTCCTGTACATAAAAATTTTATAACACAGTTTACAAAAGCAGCTCTTCTGCCAGGTTAGGTTAGGTTAGATCAAATAAAGTAAATACATAAATCATAATGTCAAATTAAAATTACAAAAACAAGCTTAGGTAAAAAAGTATTTGTAGACTAGAATAATGCATATATTAGTGGTACAGAATTTAAGCTTACAGATTGTTATACACTTTACATACATACGTACGTTAAATAATGATATAGAAAATTTCACTTTGTTCAAAATAATTTTAAATCTTTAGGATAGCATTGATAAATTAAAACATTTAACTGATTTACAAACCTTTTGCATTACGTTATTTTACACGGAATGTTATATTCGTTCGAAAATTAATTTAAAAACGGTCAACCCCCTATGGAGACGACAAGTCCTAAAAAGAATGAGAAGTTGACAGCCCAAAATACCAATATCAACAGCAATAGAATTTAGCTGGGTTAGTTGTATAGCGATCATATTTGTTGTAGTATGGTTTTCTGTGTGTGTGTGCCTAAATACATATATATATTTTTGTGCATAATATTTAAAGCCAAAACTTGGATTTCGACCAGTGAAATTTAAATATGAAACCTATTACCGCTTTAATTTTAATTTTCTTCTGTAAGTATAAGTAGTTAAATTAGAATAAAACATTTATAATATTTACTTTTTTCAATATAATGATTTTATAATACTTAATTATTATTTATACTATTACAATATAAGTACATAATAATAATTATAAGAATAAAACAATATTAGTATTTATACTTCAATTAATTGGGGTTTTTATATTTTAACATAATTTAGTTAAACTTACATAATTTTACCTATTCCAAAATATATAATGTAGGTATATGTACGTAGGTACATTTTTTACCTCTTATAACTATGATACATACATATGTATAACTTTATAATAATATTATTACTTAGTTAATTAATGCCAGGAGCTCAGGACATTTATTCCTCTTCGTTTAGTAATGATTAAGTGTGTAACCAGATTTTGACAGGGTATAGCATTTACTATTTCATTTTTGGATTTACATTTTTATGCCTTTATACAAAAATATCAAATTTCAAAGCTTGACAGTTCTGAGAATCAGCATAATCCTTCTTTAATAATTATTTTAGTAGGTGCAGTTTTGTAAATAAACTATGAACACCACAGATTAAATTGCTCGGAATAATATTATGTAGATGGTATTATTTAATTACGTATTACCCACAATACACATGCAACACACTCACCTATGTACATGATGTATGTAAGTGTATCATTTAATTTTAAATTTTATGTTTTAGTTGAAACTAGTTTTGGAGATTTACGAGTATCACACTGTGAAAAGATATCTACGGAATCCAATTATTATGACTATAATACCATAGTTGAAACTACTGTAAAAACTTTGAAAGGGGTATGGCTGTCGGAAGGGTAAGATTTTTATTCGGTATACCTACTATGCCATCATTATTGAATACATAGTTCGTATCAAGACAAATTCAATGCTTTTATTAAGGTTTCTTTTCAAAAAATAAAACTTAGAAATGAAAGAATTGTCTTGCAGCAGCGTCTGATTTCTCAATAATGTTCAGACATCATAAATTTAATTTATGACATATTGTTTATCACTCTTTAACATTATCTCTTACTTTTATGCATTGTGTACAGACAAATAAATGACAAAAAAATTTTTAATTTTGAAATTTTATTATGTCTCATAAAATAATAGATAATAAGTTGAGAAATACGTCAGCTTATTACAATAGATATAATTTATAAATTCAGGAGCATTCGCAAGACGCACTGGATGTGTAATGAATTTATGTAAATTTAGTTCACTTACTTTACCATACAATGTTTACTTTTAGGGTTTTTATTGAGTTTTGAAAAAAGAATCTTCCGTGTTTTATCGATATATCAAATATCCGTCTTGTCCTTTTCATTTATAATGTCATAAGCTCATAATATTTAATGTACACACGTGTATAAGGTATTTACGTATAAATTATTATTAACATGTAAAGCTTACCTCAAGTACGTTTATTGAGTCAGTATAATTAAGCATTTTTTTCAGTATTTTAAATAAATAATCAGTATTTTAAACAGATAATTAGTATGGTTAATTGTTTCCTTTAGGTTATTATCACTAGAGCTGGGATTTATATGCACTAATATTGATAAAATATGCATTGATATGCATATTAATAATAATTTTTTTTTTTTTTATTTTTATAGGTAATGTATTTTAAATATGTAGTACCTAATATATAAGCATAAAGCGTCGTTCTTGTCCAATTAATGCTACGAAACTTAATCGAAAATAACCTAAAATATATGACATTTTTTCTTTAAAGTCTCATTTTCTCCGATGTATTTGACTTTAAATTAATTTTTTTTTATTAGCTAATTTAAATCAAATACATCATAGACTAACAACATATTATGAAACTTGGCAAAAATTTACTATCATTCTAACTAACCAAAATATTTCCAATGAAGAAAAACATTAAATTTCTAGAGTGCATATTTCAAAATTGAAGTTGTAAACAGAACGCACGACTATTTTTAAAAGAATTGCTTAAATTGAACAAATTAAATAATAAAATTTTTTATTTTCTCTATAAACATTCTCCTTAAAACTCCAAAAGTGGCCTAAATATGCATTATTTGCTGAAATATGCACCAAACATTGAAAATATGCAAAATATGCATTTTGAGGAGCGCTTTTTCGGATTCGTTTTTTCCTAATTCGTCCAGATTTCAAAACGACTCTGTTGGCATATCAATATTACAGAATATGCAAAATGCATAAAATCTCAGCTCTAATTATCACTCATATAATATGACTAAACAACGACATATTCTTTTTTAATTAAAATGGTTGGTATGAGTATTTATTAAAAAAAAGGAAAATAAAAAAATTTGTCGCTTTTAAAGCATTTGCATGCAACCTAACCTATCCTAAAAATAATAAAATAATAGATATTATGAGTACAACTTGACTACAAAACCAAATATTTGAATTAGTCAATTTCCTATATTTAAATAAGGTTACTGTCACATAATCGTTTTCACGAATAGAACTTTTTCTTATAGACCAGTGTTTCCCAAATGTCTCGATCTTGCGGACCCCCAAAATTAGACACTAGTGTCATGGGGACCCCTAGAAAAAATTTCGTTACAAAAATAAAAATTAAAAATTAAAAAAGTTACAAAATTTATTAAAAAACATGTAAAACAAAATTTTTTTTTTCTTTATGCCGTGGGTTCGCGGAGACTATTGGATAGACAATATTTCATGCATTTAAAAAAAATTTCGAGGAGGATTATCCATTAGTTTTTGAGAAAACAGCATTTAAAAATCGAAATTGTACATGCATTTTACCTTAGATAGGAATCAAACCTCGATTTCTACCCAGGAATTCTGTTGCCATTCCGTGTGCTCATATATACTCTTAGTCAGTGCCGCTTTATCCATTAGGCAAGAAAGGCGGCTGCCTAGGGCGGCAGTTTTTTAGGGGCGGCAAAAATACTACTTAATTCTAATAAAAAATGTAACATAAATAGAAACTTGATTGTAAATTGTACTTATTTAAAAATCATATTACATAATGTAGAAAACATAAACAATTTTTAAGTGCCGCATAGTAATGCAAGAAAGTAAAGAATAAAAATAAACGAAGAACAAAAACCTGCCTACTGTTTAAGTAAATAAATTTGTTTTTAGAGTTTATATTTATTTTGCTAATAAATATTATGCTGTTATAATAAGTTCAAATTTTAAAGGGGGCGGCAAAAAAACTATGCCTAGGGTACTCACATGCCTTAATGCGGCCCTGCTCTTAGTGATGCCGGTCAGATGCGATTGTTACTCTGTCGAATGCACATCGTGCGTGAAGAACCCCTTGCTAGTAATCACACACTTGACCGGTTGCAGCAGGGTAGGGTAGGTTTTTATGCGTTTTTGGAAAATCTTTGATGCACCCTAAAATGAGTTTTGTCTCTTTCAAGTAGCACAGGCAAGTTGGAGCTACTCTCAGAGATGTTTTGATAATCCTCCTCGACTTTTTTTTTAAATACTTAGCAAATTGTCTTGTTTCCAATAGTCTATAGGAAAAAGTTCAATTCGTGGGATCGATTACGTGACAGATAGATCCCTTAAACAATTTTATAAGGTTACAAAAATTAATTAACCAATAAAATGTGCCAATAAATTGTACTGGCACAATGATTATTAATATGAAAAAAAAAACAGAGAAAAGAAATATTAATATAATATTATTAGTATTTTGACAAAATACATTTATTAATAAAAATACTAATTAAATACACAGTTGAGTTGCCACAATAAAAACCTAAGTAAATCTATTACTATAAGATTACAAAAGATATTTAAATTACTTAAGACGCGAATAGTTGACAAGAGTTGAAAATTCTGTCAAATAGCTATAACTGGTGTGGTAGATAATATTCTATTAATATTCTATTATGAGGTGGGGGTGCTACCTTTACGTCAACTTAGCACCCCCACCAAAGATTTATGTTTTTACGCGAAACCGTTGTTGTCCAAAATTCGCGAATGTTGTCCAAAATGAGTCCATAATTAGTCCATAATTATGATATACTAAATTTAAAAAAAAAAGTTGTTTTTTCGAAGTGGTTGTGCTAGATTGACGTCAACTCAGCACCGCCAAAAAAAGATTTATGTTTTTACGCGAAACCTTTGTTGTCCAAAATTCGCGAATGTTGTCCAAAATGAGTCCATAATTATGGTATACTAAATTTTTAAAAAAAGTTGTTTTTTCGAGGTGGTTGTGCTAGCTTGACGTCAACTCAGCACCGCCACCAAAGATTTATGTTTTTACGCGAAACCGTTGTTGTCCAAAATTCGCGAATGTTGTCCAAAATGAGTCCATAATTAGTCCATAATTATGGTATACTAAATTTAAAAAAAAAGTTGTTTTTTCGAGGTGGTTGTGCTAGCTTGACGTCAACTCAGCACCGCCACCAAAGATTTATGTTTTTACGCGAAACCGTTGTTGTCCAAAATTCGCGAATGTTGTCCAAAATTAGTCCATAATTAGTCCATAATTATAGAATAAAAATTTTTTTGTTTTGAAAAGGTGGTTGTGCTAGCTTGACGTGGGTTGTGACTACCAAGGACGGATTAGTGATGGATACGAGACGAGAAAAATCTCGTCTGGTCTCGAAATTCTAGACGAGACTCGAGGTGAGACCACTTTTTAAAAGCGAGACGAGACTCGAGACGAGACCATAGAAAGTCCGAGACGAGACGAGACTGATAAAAAAAGTCTCGTCTCGTCTCGAAATTTTATCTGTATTTACATACAGTGGCTCCAGAGAGTATTCGTACACTCCTATGTTAACAAATAATGTTGATTGTACATTTTGAAGCCGATTTTCGTCATATGAAAATCAATTTCACAGTAAAACTTTTGAACATTTTTTTTTCAAAATTTCATTGCCTTCAATTTTGATTATATACATTTTTATATTTTGTCCCACCATTTTTGACTGACAGCCACTTAAGGCTAATGTCCACTTGAGACAGAAAGTCTTGAGACTCGTATAAACCCATGCCAATACAAGTCTTAGTAATTTGTCTCAGAGACTTAGGTAGACTTAATTAGCATGGTTTATATGGGAGTCTCGAGACTTTCTGTCTCAAGTGGACACTAGGCTTTAAACAAGACTCGGTAAAATACAAAAGTTATTGTCTCGGAAATGGTGCAACAAAATAGAAAAATGTATATGAACAAAGTTGCAGCGTTTCCGAGATATAGACGAAAATATATTTTGTATTTTACCGAGTCTTGTTTAAGTCGCTGTCAGTCAGAAATGGTAGGACAAAATGGAAAAGTCTATATAAACAAAATTGAAGGCAATGAAAGTTGCAACAAAAAAGGTTTAAAACGATTTGCTGTAAAATGGACTGTCATATGACAAAAAGCAGCTTCAAAATATACAATTAGCATTGCTAACATATAGGACTGTATGAATACTTTCTGGAGCCACAGTAGTTTCATATTACGTGAGAGTTTACAGTTAAAGTTAACACAGGTAAAACTAGAAACTTTTCAATATAATAAGATATAAGACTACGTCTCCCAGTTATTCCAATTAGTTTGCATAATGGGAGAATGGGGCATTATTGTACTAACTAACGAAAATATTAATTATTACCTATTAAGATTAATATGTATTCCTTTTTGTTATGCCGTTATGCATTCGTCATAAAATATATTAAGTTTCAGCAGTTTCAATGTTCTATGTAACTCAATCATCCACAATAGTAAAACCTAATTAGTCAATTTGAATCACGCGAGACCAACGGGACTTTTCGAGACGAGACGAGACGAGACTTTTCGAGACGAGACGAGACTCGAGACGAGACCAGTCAAGTCTCGTCTCGTGTCCATCACTAGGGCGGATGGGCAACATCTTAGCGGCCCGGGAAATAATATTTGTCGGCACTTTTTTAATTTCCGGATATGGCTAATATACATTTACAGGGTGTTACGAATTTTTCCTTTAAAATTAAATAGGTTTATTGCAGATTTTTGAATCTGCAAAAATGCAGAATCACAGTACAGACCCTCTCCTTGTTAGACGTACTTTCAGCCACCGGCCCTGCAAAATGACATTTAAAATTATTATTAATAATGCGTTTTTGATCTAACAACTAAGCTTATTAGCGTAATAAAAGAAAATGTATAAAAATTATATCGTGTTCGAAATATTACCTTTTTTTTCATTACAAAAGTTTTGTGATTAAAAATATTTAATCAATTTTGCATTGTAAATGACGATTTGAAACCTACTTTAAAGTCGCAACTTAAAAAATTCGATATAAAAAATCAAATTTTTAATCAATACTGTTTTTGAAATAAACGAAGCTTTTACATTAAAGTAAAAACTCTTTATTTTTAGGTGTGAAACGCGACCAGGTCCAGAATACATCCTTCGCCATTATAAGTTTGAATTGGATGGAAAATTTAAATTAATACAACACCATTATTGGGATCGTTCGTGTTCGAGTCCCAAGTTTTCTGTAACTGCTTCTGGTAATTTGAAAACTAGGAGAGATGTATTTTTGCATAAAAAAGGTTTATGCGGTTATCCAAAATTGATTAATATAACAATAACACCTCAAGATTCAAATTCTATCAGCTATCTTGAAAATCTTATGTCGACCAATTGTCCAGGTAAATATAATGCTAAATAGTTTTTATTACAATTAAAATATTGAAACTTTCTTGTGCTATTAATCGCTTTCATTCAAATTAACAATGAAATATACGTACTTAAATATCAAAATTTTCTTTCAGATAGGCCCTGGAAACCATTAAAAATATATGAAGAGTATTTAGTTTATTCTAATATTTTAAATCAGAAAATACCCTTTTATAGTCATAATAGACATAATCGTCAATTGAAACCAATTCACACCATATCAAATAATTTGATGTGTTTGGGTAATTTGCAATGGACTTTCAATGAAATCAAACTTTTACAAGTACAGCTAAAACCAAACTTGATATCATTATCGAATAAGTCTCAAGAAATGCATTGGGAACTTTTACTCGGAGATATTCCATCTCATTTAAGTCTTTTACAACATTACGTTCCAACAGGATTTCAAGTTCCTCTCGTTAAAGTATCTCAAGGAGAAACCGTTTCCCTAAAAGGAAATGAATTTTATGTTAAATATTCGTGTAATATTTGTCTAAAACTTATTAGTAACCATCAAATTCCACCTCACCTTATCGAAAAACCCAAATTACCGCCATACATATGGGGTGAGTGGGTATCTGAACAATGCGAAATACGACCGCTGGGATTATTCTTAAAAAGAAAATTTACATTTTACGAAAAAGATTTAATTTGGGTAGGAGAACATAAATTTTATACCGATTCTTCTTGTAAATTTCCAAAATTCTTTGTTACTCCTTCCGGTACCTTCTCGCAAGAAAAAATAAATAAGTATATGCAAGACACTACAAATATTAATTTCAAAATTTCTAAAGCAACTTTAACGGTTTTCGATCAAGCTATGATTTATTCATTACCCCGAGGAACTTGTGGTAAACATAATTGGCAAGTTGGCATTCCTCAAGAGTTAGCATTGACAAATGGTTGTTTTCAATTAGGAATACAAATTCCATCTACTTATTTGGATATTATTAAAACTGAAGTGAGTTATCATGGATTATGGTTATTATATATGGGCTTACCTGATACTGAAAATATGTCTCGTATGCTAAGTGAAAGACCAACAGCCTTCCAATTACCATTAACTAAATGTGGGTACTCCTCTGAAGAAATAAACTCGGAAAGAAATAAAGGTAGTGTAATTAATATAAAACATCTTCATATCGTGTGTGCTTTAACTTTTATGATAACCCTTAACTTGTAATTACACTATTTTTAACGTAATTGTAAATATTGTAAATATTAAATAATATTTTTATTATGTTTGATATTAATTTTTAAAGAATCATATTTTTACTATTATAGCATATAGTACTTAGTAGGTATACTATATTTAGTAAGATAAAATATGTAAGCTTTAGATTGAATAAACAGCGCTCTATAAATAATTGTTTATAAATAAGTTTTCAGTTAGAAAGCTTAGTTTAATGGGGTTTGAGGACAACTTAAAAAACTAAACTTTCCTGTAGTCAAGAATTTTCTAAAGAGGTAGGTGATAATCAGCTAAGAATCATTAAACATACCATTATGGGATATTCCTGCAATATACAAAATTCGGAATGTTATATTATATAAAAATAATATTTTATCTATACAGAAATAATAAATGAAGAGTACAGTACACGAGAATAACGATCAGAGTCACAAACTGTAGTATATTTTGCGTAAATTGAACTTGAAGATTTACAGACTCATAAGATCGTTAACAAATGATTTTAAAAATATTGTTTTTTACACTGGACTTAAATCATTTTTATCTTATACTATATATTTTTACTAAAAGATACCTTTCATTACCGTCTATCGAATGGCATTAATAGTTTATTTTTTACAAAATTGGACCCTGATCGTTATTCCCTCCCGTGTACTCTTCAAATGCTCTACACAGAGAAAAAGGTTTCTTTGAAAATAAGAACTATGTTTTTTTGGAGAATATTTATTTGAATTTGCTATAGCTTATTTCAACGGAACATTCAAGTTTTGATTCAAATATCATCGTTTATTGCAATGAAAGTTTTTAGTTACCACCAAATAAATATTTATTTGCCACTATTTAATAGAACGTTTCTTTGAGTTAAAGGTAATTTATTGAATACAAAGAAATCTTTCTCTCTGTGTATAGGACTAACATTATGTATTATGTTATATTATACAAAATACCTTTCGTATTGAGTTTATATAATTTCCAAAAGTACATAATCAATATTTTGTCCTTGTTGGGATGACATAGACGAAACAATATAAGGCAATAATATTAAAACTTAATTCTACCAATATTGCATTAAATATTGTCCCAATACGAAAAATTAATATTATAGTACCAATGTTCGAATGACAAAAAATTAACAAAATAACGCTTCAATATTCAGATTCCGTTGTACCATATTGTGGAATATAAATATTGGTTTAATGTAATTATGTAAGCTGAGCCCGGCTCTATCGCAGCTCAACCAACTGCGCAGACTCAGTTCAGAAATGGTTAATTGCCTCTATTAACCATGTTTCCGCAACAACGACTTCTTGGGCGACGCTACGGCTAGCTTTTGTTTGAGCAACGAAAAAGGGGGGTCAAAGGAGTAGCAAACTCCGACTCACTAAACAAAAGCCAAGGCGCCACGTACTTATTGTCGCTAGATTGATGTTCTGCCTGAAAGTACGAAAGCAAAATAAAACGATTAATGAAATGCGTTGTTGAGGTAACGAAATTAAGTTTATTAATTCAAAAACACAATAAGACAATAAAAAAATTAGAGCGTTGCATATAGTCAAAATCGTAGTCAGAACAAAAGAGTGGTCAGACGCAGCTGAAAATAAAATTATATCGTCGTCAGATCTGATGGCGCTTACAAAATTATACAAGTACGACCAATATAGCACTTCGTGCAAACAGATAATGAAATTGTTCCGATGAGAAATAAATCTTCTCAAATGTTGACCAATGATAACAATTTGACTGACGAATATTAAGTCACGCACGACACTACTCGTATAAAGCGCCACACAATGGCTTGATAAAAAAAAGTATAATTTTGGCTCACCCCAAATTATCCGGATGTCGGTACTGCATAGTGATGGACACGAGACGAGACGAGACGAGACTTGAATTGGTCTCGTCTCGTCTCGAACGTTAAAAGATAGGTCTCGTCTCGAGTCTCGTCTCGTCTCGAAAAGTCTCGTCTCGTTTGAAAAAGTCTCGTCTCGTCTCAAAAAGTCTCATATGTCTCAGATTCAAATTGATTAATTAAGTTTTACTATCCTGGATAACTGAGTTACATAGAATATTGCAACTGCTGGAACGTAAAATTTTTTATGACGCATGCATAACGGTCTAACAAAAAAAAAGTGGTCTCGTCTCGAGTCTCGTCTCGAAGTCTCGTGTCCATCACTAGTACTGCACTGGATGTAATAAGCAGGAACGGGTGCGCTACTGATCTCGACTACTGTTGATACAGCTTCAATTGGAATCGTTAATATTGACTAAGATAAAATTCGAATAATAACAACGAACGCTACCCTCTCTGCTTCAATAATGGCGTTCACTATCTGTTGATATCCTAATCTCGCAGTTTATATTTTAAAAGTAATTTAAAATTTATGCATTATACAGAATGTTGTAGGATTTGCAAAAATATTTAAAAAAGAGTTTTGCGTAGACAAATGCAAAAAGGTGCTCTAGATGGGCAATTTCACTTTCCACCGATGGTCAAGGGTTCCTATAATCCCATATGTTGGGATTATTGCCACTCTCAAATTATTGCCACAATGCCACTTGCTTAATCGTAGATGTTATTACACGTGTTAGCTAGCTGTGTTACTTAAAACGCAGTTTTCGAGAAGCAGGGTGTTTCGAAAAACCTCGTGGATTCGTAACCATGTACTCAGATATCCTATCAGCTAAATGAAAAACCTGATGTTATGTGGACGCCAGTCAATACTAATAAAACCTGAAGAAACGAAGAGTCGTCTTATCGTAGAAACACAAATAGAAAGAAAGATGTTGGCGACAATGTTTAATTAATTTACTAATCTTACATAAAACATATACATAAGGATCAAGATAAGCTGCTATTTAATTGAAGATCATAATAACAGTAAACAAAATAAAATATAAAAAGCAAGGTAAAATACTGACATCCACCTGAGGGTTATTCAGTTATGTAGCAAAAATACAATTGATCATCCCTGAGGAGGATAAATCAACAAAACGAAGTTATGCTTTAGCAGAAACTAATTGCACACCGGAATTCCTTATCTCGGTTATAATTGATATTAAAAATAGAACCTGGCATACAGCATCATTAATAAATAAGTAAATGTACCTCTAAGAGACTTACCCTGAATGCAATGCTACCAATTTCACGACTAGGCAAGTGTCTCTCCTTCGAATTCGATATCCTCACTTCATCATTACGTTGGTCCACCATCCAGGAATAAAAGTCAACAAAATAGAGAACACAAAATACTTATTAAAAAATCAACATGCTTGCCATTTCCAAAACTCATCAATTGAGAAAGTGTGACTGCAAATTCAAATTAATTTCTACTATCGCATCTTCATAAACCAAACATCTGCTGAAAGTCGAAGTCTCGCATCCCAACAAAACATAAATCCGTGTCTACGATGGAACGGAAACGTAACAACCAAAGTCCACGAAGTCTGACTCTTCAATTCAATAATCTCGATCCCTTAGGCGCAAACGAATTCATAAGGAAAAGCCTCTTACAAATTTTACAAAAATCCAATCATCGGCATCGAAACCAAAATAACAAAGCTAATCATTCCTCGGGAAATTGCTACCACTTAATTCATCCACTTCACATCTTCCAACAGATGGTTATTCAAAACTTAAGCCATCGCAACATTAACAACCATATGTCGAATACAAAAAAGATTTCCAACTCTGATAACATGACCATGTGCGACGACCATATTTATATTTCCAAAACGAATAATTATAATTAAAATGAATTAACCCATATCCTGGGTGCTAAAAGTAATTTGTTAACACAAATTAATTAGTCGGAAAAATTATATTTACCCGTTATACGGCAAAACTAAATTAAAACAAATACATAAAGAACTAAAATCGGACTCACTACGATTATACGTCAATCTCCTAAGAAATTTACCGCATAATGGCGTTCCTATTGATAACTGCGATGAGTTACCAACTACAAACACTAAAAAAACACAGTGGCGTTTCAGTCGGGAAGCTCGTAAAAGAAATGTAAATGACAAAATGCATTTTGTCATGTTACAACTTTGTAACATGACAACTTTGTAACACTCTCAAAATTGAGAGTGAAAATCCGCAACATAGCCACGAAGAAGATGTGCAAAAAATTAATCGGTTGCAGGTGTAGCCGGGAATTTTAACCCCCTTTATTTTACCCCCGGGGGTAAAAATTCCCTAGTGAAATTTTACCCCCGGTAAATATTCCCTAGAGAAATTTTATCCCCAGTAAAAAATGATTAGGGAGTAAAATTTCACTAGGGAATTTTTACCGCGGGGTAAAAAAGCTCAAAATATTCTTAGTGAATTTTTACCCCCTTAAGAAATTTTATAGGTAAATAAGAATTTTTATATCTGTTTATGTATCAAATTCCATAATATTTTACTGCGAAATGCTAAAATATCTTCCTCAGATATTGGAAGAATTAAATAGGATAATTTAAAAGTTTAATACAAAATTTATTTAAAACTTACATTTTCTTATACACTTTTTTTACCGAAACTACTACTTCAAAATTATTTGAATTTTTGTGGTTCAAATATATTGCCAGAATTTTGTAACTATTCTTTTGTTCATCAAAAAGGTGCTTTGAACTTGGAAACCTTAGCTATGCAGGATTTTTTGACATTTGAGTAAACGAATATATATCGGCTCCTATGAGTGCAGTGAAAAGCATCTCAATATCTGTATCCCAAATTGCATTTTCGTCCATTTTCGTCATATTCATGTAATTCTTAACACCAGAAAGCAGATCAACTTCTTGTTTTGGAGTTTTCATAAATTCGGTAACTAGCTTTCGTACTTCCTTATGCTGATATTCACTTCCGGTAATGCATAAAGATATACATTTAAAAAAACAGTTACCGTCTGCCTTGACGTATATACATAACTGTGTGAGACGAATAGAGCAACAAATTTTTTGTTTTCGCAAAGTCGGAATTCTTGTCAAATAAAAGTCCAAGCTTATCACAAAGTCGTTTTTGCCAAATGTTATTTATGGGACAGAAACGAAATTTTGATTTTTCTGTTATGCAATTAATTTCTTCAACAATTGATTCATGTTCTTCATTTTCGCCATTTCTTTCTTGAGATCCGTTATCGTGGTAATGTTTTAAATTACTGATAGGATACCCCTTTTTCAAAGATTTTCTCACTTTCGACCGTAAAATGCAGTTGCCATTGCTCAGAATTTTCTCTATGGCGTACGGTCCCTGTATAAGTGTATAGGGTGCTTTTGTCCAACCACCTTTGCGATCATTTCATCTGCAATTTCGTACCAGTAGCGATTCTCCAACTTTAAATTTCAATGCATTTGTACGACGCTTATCATAACAAGTTTTTGAATTTTTAATAAGTTTCGAACACAAACGCACCTTGCTTCCTTGACCAGGGCATGGTGGCGTGTGAGAACTACATCATACACTCTTCCAAACAATTTCCAAACATTTTTTGAAATGTGGGAGGTTTCCCAGCCCCACCATGTATTACTATTACTTTTACTATTTAAATAATAAATTATTCTATTTTATTTATTTTTATTCTTCCAAAATCTGAGAAAGATATTTTAGCATCTCAGAATAAAATATAATCGAATTTGATACATAAACACTAATAAAAGTTCTGATTTGCCTATAAAATTTATTAAGGGGGTAAAAATTCACTGAGGTTATTTTGAACTTTTTTACCTCCCGGTAAAAATTCTCTAGGGAAATTTTACCTTCAGTAAAAAATGATTAGGGGGTAAAATTTCACTAGGGAATTTTTACCGGGGGGTAAAATTTCACTGGGGTAAATATTCCCGGTTACACCGGTGCTGACAAAAGAAAAGCTGTTGAAGATTTTTCGAAAAGACCATTGGACATTCTTGAAAACGTCATCGCTACCACTAAAGTTGATCGAGTGGACATTACTTACCAGGATGCTAAATAAATTGCTGCAAGTATTTATTTTGCGAGGCGAAAAGAACTACCACCTTTACCGACTTCAATGTTGGACGATCATTCCGCGTTAGATTCCATTGTCGTTGAAACACAGAATAATGAAAATTTTTTAATGGTTAATGATAGCCAATATAATTTAATTATTTTTTCGTGTATTACTAACTTACGGTGTTTATGCTCTGTAGACAATATATACATGGATGGTACTTTTGAGTATTGCACCAAGTTCTTTAAGCAGCTATTTACAATTCATGGTTACGCGAATGGACATTATATAGCACTGGCGTTTTGTCTTTTAAAAGACAAATCTCAGGAAACTTACCGGCATTGCCTCCAATCATTAATAGATATTTGTGCTCAAAATCAATTACTTTTTCAACCGAAAACGGTTACTGTTGACTTTGAATTGGCTGTTCATGCTAGCCTTAAACATATATGGCAAGATGTGGAACTAATTGGACGTCGGTTTCATTTAAGCCAAGCCTAGTATAGAAAAATTCAGAAACTAGGTTTGGTTACAGAATACAAAGACCAGACTTCCCAAAGTGGCCAATGGTTGCGCTACATGTTTGGTTTGCAGTATTTAAATCCAAATGAAATTGATGCCGCTTATAGCGAAGATTTAATATCGATACTGCCTAACGATACAAGGCTGGATCAGTTTTCCGATTATATATTTCGAACCTATATCGATGCCAATTCGATATTTCCGCCTCAGCTCTGGGCAGCACAATCAGCAAGTATGTGCCGTACGACGAATGCTTGCGAATCTTTTCATAATCTATTTAATTCGAAATTTTATAGCACCCATCCATCGCTATATTTATTTTTAGACAAATTGAAAGGGATGCAAATTTACACTTATATCAAGATTAATAGTATCGAGCTACCTAATGCGGGCAATAGCGATACCATCAGAAAACAACAACGTTTGCAACACTATATTACCTCGTACTCTACTAACGCAATGAGTAGATTAGAGTTTTTGAAAAACATTTCCCATCATTTTACTCATATTTATGATCATTAATAATAATATTTGCCCCCCCCCCTCAAAAACTCTATTTTTTGTTACATTTTTGCTTTTTTTTAATAAAAATTTTAATTATTACCTATTGTATAATTTTGTAGAATGTATATAGATCGGCGTTAAAAAAGTACATTTTTTTAATACCAACGATCCGTCCGCAGGTTACTGTTAGAAAATTTATATTTTTAATTAGTTTAATCTTTGGCAAAACTGAATTTGACAAAGACAACCATGGCAATACACGGATCCACCATAAAAAATAATTCTGCAGTTTTTAAAATTAAATGCCAAACAGTAAGCTTTTAACTTATTAAATCGCCCCATTGTACTCCTACTAATTCTCTATAAGCTGACCCCGACCTTCATCGGTGGAATATGCTAGTACTCTACGTTGACCATTTTGGGGTAGGGGATTAACTTTGGTGCCGTCCCTCTTGATCATGTTGAACTGTTTACTCCTGGCATCGATGACTCTGTGTGAGTATTAGAAAATTATCGAGTTTATTTTGAATTTTATAGTGTGCAAAACTTGAAAGCGTTTTTCTGGAAGTTGTCATATTTGAAGTCCGTGTTCACCATAAAGCTGGATTTATAGTTGGACGGACTGTAAACATAGATGCACTGCAAAAAATATCAACTATAGAATTTATGTACTTTTGTTTATAAATAAACATAAGCGTAAACGGAGATGCACTGGAACGGAAGGGATGACCAACTTTTATCTTTTACAGTCCGTTTCTTACGTCCAGCCAATCAATGAAAGAATTCTGTGTTATGTCAGTGTCAAAATTCATTTTGTATAATTTATTTGTATGGCTGATTCATATAATTTGTAGGTTATATCAAACGTCATTCAAAAGTTCCGTTCAGTCGATTTATAAATGTAACAATATTTTACAGTCCGTTTGTTATATTCCAGTGGGTTGACGTTTGCAGTCCGTCAAACTATAAATCCAGCTTAACTCTAAATCTACGGGGCTAATCATTTCGAAATTTTACACAGTAGGTACTTTTTTACATAATTCACTAGGTATTGTTGAGAGATGTTTTTTTTAATAATTATTAATTTTACAACAACAAATTAAATAATGTTTTTTTTGCGAAAATCGGTATTTTTGCTTCCAAGGGATACGAAAAATTGACAAATCAAAAAAAAACCAAATCCTCCCGTAGTTCACAGTTCACACCACATGCTCTCGTATGGATAGTATATCACTCGGCTGCGCCTCGTGATATACGATTGACCTCGCTCGCATTTTATATGCCGTTTATAATGAAAATTATCTTTTCCAAAAAAAATCAGGAACCGATTTTTCTCACTGCACCTGGGATAGGTGTTCCTCAGTATTTAATAAATTCAGTGGTGAAGCCCCTGATGTTAAAACTAGCTCTATTATAAATGGAGAAGCAAAAAAAAGCGTGGATATGTAACAAAGAAAGAATTTGCTTTTGCCCTGAATTAAACAACAGCAAAGGAATAGCAATAATATTGTATTATTATATAAAGTAATAGTATATAACATTACTAGCAAGGTAAGAGGGTTTCTACTGGCGAATGGAGGATATAACTGACGAGCCGCAGGCGAGTCAGTTACCTCCTTGAGCCAGTAAAACCCGTTACCTTGCGTGTATTGTTTTATATTTTATTTGTTTCTCATTTGTAAAAAGGTTAGATAAATTCCAAAAAAATCTCAATAATTTGTCGCAAATGTCGTAAGCTATGGAAGCGTTGCCATGAACATGTCTGTTTATTTTTCTTTACATTTGTTTTGGCGAAAGCGAAAATGAATGTACTAAAAGAAATTATTGAGGCAGCCAGCAGTGTAGCTTCAAGTTTATTACCTGCAAAATCAGCTTCAAGGTACGAGCGAGAATACGACGACTTCAAAAGTGGCAAAACAAAAATAGTGTGATTGGGGTAACTGAAGATGTTTTGTTGGTATACTTGAATCAACTATCAGCTAGATTCAGCCCTAATACTTTATGGGCAAAATGGTCTATGCTGAAAAGCTGCTTGGAAATGAAAGAAAATGCCCCTGTTCGCAGGTTTGTTTTCCTTAAAAAATTTATTGAAAAATATGACGATTAGTTGTCATTTGCAGATTTCAAAAGGTAATAATAGCGTTTCTGAAACGAAAAAATGAGCGTTATGCGCCAAAAAAGGCCAAGGTATTAAGTAAAGAAGAGGTTGAACAATTTCTTTTACATGCTCCTGATGACCAGTGGTTGCTGGCGAAAATTGTAACAATATTTGGGATTTTTGGATGTTGTCGATGTGACGAAATTCTCTCCTTAAACATGAATGATGTAGAAGATATGGGAAAATACGTTATTGTGACATTGCGGCAAACAAAAAATTTAACAAGAAGATTCACCATAACCGATGATGGCTGCAGCTTCAAGCCCTGCATGTTATACAGAAAATATGTAAATCTTCGGCCTCCTGGAACAGAAAGCCTAAGATTTTTTTTGACATACCGACATGGAAAGTGCATTTCCCTTAATGCTGGCCAGCACACTATTGGTGATGTCCCAAAGCAAATAGCGAAATATTTAGGTTTAAAAGACCCAGAGTTATACACCGGCCACTCTTTTCGCAGAACTGGAGCCACTATGGTTGCGGATTTGGGTGGAGATATTTTAGCACTAAAAATGCTTGTTAGTGGATAAATACGTAATAGTAAACATTAATGTTTTTTCTTTCGAGACAAACGTCAAATGAAAGCGTAAGAAGAATGAATTCTCGTGTATGCTTGCTTACCTATTGAATGTTTTCATGTCCTGTCGGACTTATAAGTGACATAATTCAAATTTTATCTTCAGTTTTGCAACAATAACAACATTATTGACATAAAATTACATTTTTTGCAACTTTTATTTAAAATATTTTTTTAAAAGTCACTAAAATTTTACTTTTTAATTTGACAAGCTTTAGTAGAAATAATATATTTTTTACATTGTACTACTACCGTGTGAAATATTACTTAAAAATTGTTGTTGTTATTAATATTATATAAATTATTGTAAACCACATAAGAATTGGTAGAAATAAGTTTTTATAAATTAAAAAAAAACTTAAAATAATTACATTAATATAGTAATTTGAAGACTAACAAGTAAAGCTATAATAAACAAATGAGTAGCTACAGAATACACATAATGGTGTAGTGTAGGGGAAGGTGTAGAAAAGCAGAATAATTTAAAATCTTTCTGTTTTAGCAAAAGTTTTTTGATTTATTGTTTGTAAATCGATAAAACAATATCTTGAGAGCATAAATACCGATAAACATCCAATTTATTCTATGTTGAAAATCATTTTTCGTCATGTCGGGTCAAGTTAAACGTGTGAAGTATAACGGAAAATGTAAAATATTAGTATTTATTTCAATTTGTTAAATTAAGTAAACGTGAAATGTATGTAAAGAACTATATATGTATTTTAAATATTTTTGGTGGCTCTCAAAGACGAATGTAATGTCATATTCTACAACGCACTAGAGCTTTGTCAATTTATTGATAAGTGCAATATACTTACTTGTAAATAATTTACATATTATAATAATTT
The DNA here is from genome assembly GCA_947369205.1 of Cantharis rufa. Lineage (NCBI taxonomy): Eukaryota > Metazoa > Arthropoda > Insecta > Coleoptera > Cantharidae > Cantharis > Cantharis rufa. Next base: position 39,562,039 of record OX376303.1, read on the forward strand.
AATTTTAAAAATTCATAAATTTGTGTTTATTTTGTAATTATTGGCTTATTTCATTTTCTTTTACCGCACTAGTGCCCGGCCTTCCCCTACCTGCTTGCGTGTACAAAAGATAAAGATTTAAAAAAAAATTAATTGTAATGATTCTATTTTTATATAGTCAAACACAATAAATTAAAATATTTAAAAGTTACTTATATTTAACTTGACGCTTTTCATAATTTAAGTGACAGAGTATTTTACATGTTCAATTCATTCTCTATTAAAACTCATACTCAAGTTATTTAACGTTAACAAAACTATGGTTTGATTTTTAATGTGCAGTGAAAGTAGTATAATATAAGAAGTGCAATAGTAAAATTTAATATTAGAACATTCAAAATGAACACTACTGCTTCAAACCTATACAATGTTGTTCCCCAAATTTTCTTTTCAAATGTAGACTATGCTTTATTTACTATTATGTTAGGCTGTAGTCTGTTAATCGGTATTTATTTTGGATGCTATCATCATCAAAACACTGTTGACGCCTATGCCTTTGGAGGAAAGAAAATGCAGGTTTTTCCTGTTGCAATGTCATTAATAGCAAGGTAGGTTTTTAATTTAGATATTTAATTTAATATTTGTATTAATATTTCTAATAAACATGTTTTTAGTAATACTTCCGGTATAGCTATTATGGCTGTTCCAGCTGATATTTACAAGTTTGGAGCAAATTATGTCTGGATTTGTTTAGCTATAATATTTAGTTCAATATTGTGTTGCTATGTATATATACCGGTATTTTTAAAACTACAAGTATCAAGTACATATGAGTATTTAAACAGACGTTTTGACAAAAAAATTCGTATTTTTGCATCGTTTCTTTATGTTATCTCAGTTTTTTTGTTTAATCCAATAGTAATATACATTCCGGCTATTGCGTTTGCTCAAGGTAAGCATTATCAAAATTGTATAATATATATTATATCAATTATAGGTTCATTTATGTAATGTTCTTATAGCAACTGGATTAAATATATACATCATAACTCCTGTTGTATGCTTAATTTGTATATTCTATACTACCGTTGGAGGATTAAAAGCTGTTGTTTGGACAGATACCTTACAAACATTGGCTATTGCTATTTCTCTGCTTATAGTTTTTGTAATGGGAGTTATTTCAGCTGGAGGGTTTTCCGCAATTATAAAAACGTCGATTGAAGGTCAAAGATTAGATATTTTCGAGTATTTTTTTCTTCTATTTTTAATTAGTTCAATTCTCTTAAGCATTATTTTCTAGATTTGATCTAAATCCTACTATAAGAGATGGGTTCTGGACACTAGCTATTGGAGCTACTTTTAATTGGTGTAATCAAATTTGTATTAGCCAAGCAACGGTACAACGTCTCTTAGCAGTAGACACATTGAAACGTGCCAAAAGGTATAAAATATTGCATTTCAATTTTTCATATTATATTAACATACTTTAATATTCTAGCACAATGTTAATATGTTGTATAGGAATTGTCATTGTTAAACTTCTTAGTTCTTTTACTGGGCTTATTTTATATACTAAGTATAAAGATTGTGATCCACTAGCGTCAAAGCAAATATCCCAAAATGATCAAATTTTGCCGTATTATGTTATGGATGTAGCAGGAAGTATTCCAGGAGTGCCCGGAATTTTTATTGCTGGAATTTTTAGTGCAGGATTAAGGTATTTCTTCTCACTCTTTATCGGCGTTTTCCTAAGTACTCTCACCTAACACAACTTTTTGCATAATATATGAATATAAGCTATTACTTTTTGTAGTACATTATCAACTACATTAAATACTTTATCGTTTACAATATATCAAGATTTTATTTCGCCATTCGTTGGGGAGAAAACAGAAAAACAGAAAAGTAATATCATGAAGCTAATAGCTGCAATAACTGGTATACTTTCTACATTGTTAGTATTTGTGGTAGAGCATTTGGGAGGAATACTGCCACTTACAGTTAGCTTTACGTCAATAGCAGGTGGACCTTTGGTGGGCTTGTTCACATTAGGATTAATTTTTCCAATGGCGAATGCAAAAGTTAGTTGTATTTATTTATTCCATTACATTTGTCAGAGACGATCTTATTTTCACGAATATCTTATTAGTATTTAACATAACACGAAAGTAATTATTATATAAATATATTGTGGCTGGATTTTCAACAGTAAGAAATTTTGAATGCTTTTTATACTTAATTTATTGGAAATATTTAATTTAATTCTTTACAAAACTGTTTATAGTTTAATACTGTAAAATTTATTTCACTTGGAAAGTTATTGTCAACATAGATTTTGTAACTTTTTTACAGAGTTTGCGAAAGTACAAATCTAAAATCAAATTAGATATAGATTACTCATTACAAGAAAATGAATTTGTTTGTTTTATTTACATTAATTGTTTTATTTATAAAATAAATATTAATTTTGAATTAGAAACTTCATAAAGCATAGGGTAGAGAACGTACAAAAAAAAATTGTGAAAAACTTGATCGAGGATGTTCATATCACACAAGTTTACATAACAAATTTACAAAATGAGTTTATTAACTGAAATGTAATGTTCAAATATTTCAATATCTTATTTTGCTTTAAATCAAATTTCAATATTAAATTTTATTGCATTCCATTTCAATATATGCAAGCAATTTCACACTCTCTTTAAAACATCGCAATATTAACTTTTTAATAACACTAATATCATTTATCTTTAATTCACATATTTACATCTTAATTTCTATAAATGCAAATTATTCAACAGCTACATATACTTTTTTATAGGGTGCATTATACGGAGGTATAGGAGGGTTTGTATTTGGTTCTTGGATAATTATTTGGCAACATTGGTATAAAAGTCAAGGCTTAATGAAAAGTTTTGCAAAACCTTTGTCTACTGAAGGATGTACTGCTTTTGTAAATGTTACACGTAATATGTAAGTGATGTTTCTTATATTTCGCACGGAAAATTTTTGTATTAATTTTGTAGATTACCCACGGAAAACGAAGAGCCTTTTGTATTATACCGAATATCTTTTTGGTATTTTTTTCTATTAATTACTGCAATGGTAATTATTATAGGCTTAATAGTAAGTTGGATTACAAACACAAACGACTCGCATGTAGTACATCCAGATCTCATCAGCCCATTAGGACATTTTTTATTTCCACAAAGTATAAAGAATTTTAAACTTAAGAATTACTCTACGGTCGATGTAGCTTTAGAACTGGTATCAAACGGTTGCAATAAGAAATAAGAATTTATTATCATAATGTACTTTTATAACATTACGTTTACAAACTTATAAATAAATTATTAATTTAATACCTACATTTATAAGCCTGTACTTCTCTCTCTCTTTTTATTGTTTAATTATAAAGAAATAAAAACTTAGTATTTATCCCAGGTTTTTTTTCGGAAAGAAGGAACAATTTTGTATGATCTGCCCACAACTAGTGTGCATGCGTGACTGTAAAATTTAGTAAAAGTAAAATTTAATAAAATATAAAATTAAATTTATAAAGGAGATACATAAAAATATAAAAAATAATAAAATATAACTAATAATGACATTCCAAAATCTTATTAATTCCGAAAAGTTTAATGCCAAATTAAAAAAAAAAATTTTTAATTATGCATTCTAGAACGGGAGGGATTTTACACAAAAATAATGATATTGCAAAATAATGTTAGTTTCGAAAAGTTTAAGACTACATTAAAAGAATTATTTTAAATTATGCAATACTTTTTATATAGTCAAATCGTGACCCCCAATTTTATTTAACCAATTGATGTTCTTCTCGGGCTTTGGATCAAATTCAATTTCTTAAATAAATTCAAAACACTGAATTCAGTTCTTTACTAGAAAAGCTGCTCGTTGGTTGTTTCTTAGAAATATTTTACAGTTTCCATAACAACCATAAAAATATGGGTGCGTAAATAATTAATTATGACTAGTAGAGTATACCAGGTACTGAATGAGTTATGTCCGATTTCTTCACCTTGGGGTATCTATCGGATAACGAATCTGCCCGGCAAATGAATAAAGTGGCCAATTAGACAACCGCAATTCAATTTCAAAAACTTCATTAATTTTACGTACACGACTATAGAAAGGATAGCATATCAGGTAGTTTTTATCGCTCGAAAATGATACTTTGCAGCGGTGTTCGGAAAATTCTTGCACATAAGCAGCAATGGTGGCGTACATAGTGGGTTATAGTTATTGTATGTAGTGAGAATGCTTCGCTTTTAGTACCTTTCCGCACTCTTAGTACCTTTCCGCACTCATACAATCAAGTAATGCAATACCCTTATAATTAACTCGAATCGTGACCACCTTTCCTGGCTACGGCGGTTGTTGATAAGCGATAAGGCACACCTGCAAGATTATAAATAGTAAAAGACGGCGGTTGTTTACGTTTAAATGTTTTTAAATTCTAACGCTACACTACCACAAGTGCACGTGCAATTTTGCATCACAAGCTAATAGATAAGAGTATCATTTACTTCCGTTATGTCGCGTCTCATTTCTATTAACCTTTATATATAAACGTTACTTTTTAAAGCATAATTTATGTTTTTTTTTGGAAAGGACCTGTCTTGAACGTAAAGCTAAATACAGTGACTCGCTCAGAAAGTTCCATTGCGGTTTCGTAAGCTATCAGAACGAGCGATTAGCGAGTATATCATATCGCCTACTCAACCGCAATGTTAAACTTTCTGCAGCACGACTGTAAATAGCTATATCGGACGAATTCGTTAGCCGATAGATATCTCAAATTAAAGAAAACTTATTTATGCAAGTTCTTGCTTCCTAAATTATTTTAGAAAAAAACATAAAAGACACAAAAGTAATGCAGAAATAAAAACTATAAAAATAATAAACAAACGAATGATAACAGCATTAGTTTTTTTTCTTTTTTTTGACCTTGACGTTCTGTCAATTGGTCAGACTTATGTAATTATAGAACCAATTCTTAAATCCACAACGTATTGATGCACACCGGAAGGTCGAGCTAAGAAATTCTGTCAAGTCCGAGATTCGAACCCAGAATTTCCGCGCTTTAACTCAACCAGCGATCACACCAATCCACGATAACAGCATTAGATTTCATCTAGCGTTTACTTAAAGGGCCAAAAAATTAATTAAGATTTTTCAAATTTTCATTTCCCAGACTAGTGTTTATTACTTATCATCAAAAATAATTACCTTGGAAGCTTATATAGCCAGTCTGATAAATGAAGTTTTAAGCAATCCAATTATTATTATTTCTAACGATGTCAATGTTCGATACTACACCAGACTGGAGAGTAATGTAAACAAATTGAAAATAAATAGATACAATCATAATATTGGTAAGTAGAACAGTAGATAATCATTAATAAAGTAAATAAAAGACTAGCAGGCAATATGAAAAACATTTTCAACCGATAAGTAATTAATCTATTCTTAAATTATTTAAAAATTATAATCTAATAAGCAGAAGAAACTAAATTGTGACACTTTTGAAAAGAAAATATCAATTAATAGTTTTCTTCTTCTTTTTCCTATGTAACACCTACGTTTGTATTGTCATCAACAATAACTTCAGCAGTTATACCCATATTTCTTATATCCCTTTAAAAGATTTAGGAAATATATATACTGAAAATGTTTTTTGATAAAAAATTCAGATATTTTAAAAAGTCTTTTAACCTTTTTATGTTATGCTCTTTGCATTTAAAATGTACTTATATATGTTGATTTTATAAAAAGCGTGACAAACTTTGTAATTTACAATAATAATTAATAAACCTAAAATATATGCATTTTTATATATTCTACAATCAAGCCTTACCAGGTTTTTCGTGTAACTTTGTGATAAGTGATCTATGTCACGCCATAACCTATACAGGAAAGTATGACGGGCCAGGCTTGGCTAGGGATAGGCTTGGCCCTATCCTGGGCCCCGTCATACTTTCCTGTTAGGGAAATTCAATATGGCACCTATTTATGGGAATAATCAATCATAACTACTTTTAGGGTTGTTCAATGAAAATTTTGTATGTGACTTGTTTCGTTCTAAATAAAAAATTAAATACAAAAGGTTATTATGTATTTTTATTTTGAAACTATTTAAGAGGTCCCAATTGACAGTGATAACGCCATATAAAGTAACAGCGTAAGTTACTAAAAATGTTACCAAAATAAGAACATGTTTTATTCCGTCAGTAGATTATTCATGAATTTTAAAAAATTCTATTCTTCTATTCTTAAGAATTTTAATTCTATTCTTAAAAATAGTAATAATTTACGATAACTCTTCTTGTAGTTTAAGCTGTTAGTTTAAACTATTACTTTTAAAAGAAATTAAATTTAGAAAAAGTTATGTTGGTTATGTTGGTAATATTGCAATTAGGTTTACTTTGGCTTGTTGGGCATGAAATGAATGTTACCAAAATTAATCATTATTAGTATATATATTTTTTCTTACATATGAATTTATTGAATAAAATTTTTCGTTGTTTCGAAATATTCTTAAAACTTATTATTATTATTATTATTAATAAAGTGCGTACCTATTAGTTTGACCGTGTAATACGAGCTTTACAAAATGTTTCAAAGGGTCAAAATAATATTAACTGAATTTAATCATTTATTACTAGTTCGTTTTAAGAAAAGAAAATGTAGCTTATTTTATTCAAAACATAATGTACTTTTTGTGGAAAGTAGAGATCAAACTGAGTCTGAAAATTCAGAATAATTACCATTGGTCAATCATGACGCTCAGTTTAAATACTTTTTCAAATTTCAAAATTAAAAAAAAAAAATTTAGCTGAGTTTTGAGACCAACTAATTATAAAGGTAGAGAGCATTTTTATCAAAGTTTTATCTTTAAATATTATTTCGAAAAATGGTGAATAAACTAAAACTAGTGGTACAAAAAGGAACAACAATATAAGTACTATACTTATAATGCAATAATATACAGTAGAATCCGAATAGTACGACTTCGTTTATAACGACCGACCGCTTTTAACGACGTAAGTGCAACCTCAAGTTTGGTTTTCATATAACATCCTGCGAAAGTATTTCCGTTTAGTACGACTCCCGTTAAAGCGACCAACCGCTTTAAGCGACGTATTTATTAAAAATCGTCCGATTAAAACGACGCTCGTCTCAAAATAATTCATAATTTCAAGCGCAAATGCATACTTCAATGCAAATGCATATTGCCACCCCCACAAATGCCTTACACAAGTAAAATGCCTTCTATGCACTTTATAATTATTATTCCAGAGTAAAATCACTTCGTATTTTGTTATCTATCACCTTTTTTTTTTGATTTTCTAAACCAGTAGGTTTTTTATATACTAATCTACATGTACCTACATTATTATGTACATTACAATCATGTTTTTATATTTTAAATTGTTTATTAGCTTGTAACTTGACCTATTAGATTTAATTATAATTAAAGTTTAAATTTTTGTTTTTTTTTTTATTTTACACGCATATTATTCAACTAGCTGCCCGGATTCACCGTGAAAATTTTAAACCGTTTTGTGCGTCGTCCGGTTAGTACGACGTAATATCACCGGTCCCTTGGCTGTCGCTATAACCGGATTCTACTGTACTATTGTTCTTCTTTATATTTAAGATGCTCAGAATATCATCAAATTTTTAATCTATTTTTGTACATTAACATTTATTTTTTATTACGTAGGCAACTCTTAAGATTTATTTTCTAAATTTAAACAAATTTTTGTTATCTAGTTTAATGTGACATTCAATTGTTAGAAACAAATAGTGTACTATAATATTTACTATAGAATTATCTGCGTATGTAAGTATATTTGCCTCGACGTTTATTTAAGAATAAAAGAAATAATCAACATATTATAAGTGTAATTAAATTAATTAACCACATTCTGCAAATTAAATCAATTTAAAAAATTCAAGTTAGCAAGTGAATCAGTGAATAACATATTCACTCTTTGTTTACATAACTTTTGATTACTCTGTTTTACAAGAAAATCTATATGTTAAATCTCTAAAATTAAGTTCATAATTAAATGCAATTTAGCGAAACACATCGCCGAGAACCTTATTTGGATAATGCAGCTACCAACTGGATATCTACAAGTATGTCCTTAACTTTGCTTATCAACAAATTGCAGTAATCAATTTTTGTAACCTAAGTAGGTATAATATTTACGCTTATGACAAATACCTAAATTACACTTCTCTTCGTTTAAAATTGACCCTAAGCTGTAGGTTCCCTTCCTACTCAGTAGCGGATTTCGGGGGGTTAAAGAGCTCAAGCCCCCAAAAGCACTTTTTTGCTATTCCTACCGTTAAATAGTTAGATTAAGCCACTCCCTAACCAAAATTCTGGATTCGCCACTGTTATATACCTGTATTTAACAAATGTGACTGATTTCTAACGTTGAATAATTGCCTATCTGAAGGTTATAAAAGTAGCTTAGAGCGCGCATATTGATATAGTTTTAAAATAGGCAATAAATTTAAAATGTTGAGTCACTAAATTTAGATATCTAAATTTTCCATGATTTTGCGTAATATTTTACGGAGATACTTAAAGAAAAAAAAATGTATTTATTTATTCATTAATATCTGAAATATTAACAATCAGTTAAGCACAATTCGGTAATAACGTATTTAAATTTTATATTATTAAAAATAATTATTTGAAAGATAATATGTCACATTAAAATCGTAGGTAGTACTTTTGTTTATTTTGGAAAACATAGATGAATGTGAATTATTTATCTCTGCAAAAATGTTCGTGTAGAACAGCGTTTTAATTTTTATAAGGCTTTTCACACCGTAAATCCGTAGATACGAACAAACGTAATTAGCGTTAATTAGGAGAGGGAGAAAATGATAACAGTATAATAATAAAAGAAAGTTTAAGATTTTTAATTGTATTTTGGCAGTAAACAAGTGAAGTTTAAATTAATTTTGAAAATAAAATGGATGCTGCAATACCATCTTCAGATTTACCTCAATTTATATTTACCTGGATAGATTACACGGTATTTGTTGTTTTACTATCTTTAAGTGTTTTAATTGGGGTATATTTTGGTTTTTTCACTAATCAAAATTCTACAGATGAATATCTTTTGGGAGGGAAAAATATGAATTCTGTTCCAGTAGCAATTTCTTTAGTTGCAAGGTAAACTTTAATGATTATAAATCAATTAAATAATCTTATTGATATTTTTAGCTTTATATCGGGTATAACATTATTAGGGGTACCCACAGATGTATATAAATTTGGTGCGAATTACATTTGGGGTTGTTTATGTATAACTGTGGCGTGCTTAATTACCGGTTATGTATATTTACCGGTATTTTTTAAACTGCAATTTACTACAATTTATGAATATTTAAATGTGCGATTTGATAGACGATGTCGAACACTCTCATCTTTTCTTTTTACAATGAATATGTTAATATATAATCCGATTGTAATATACGTACCAGCATTAGCCCTTTCTCAAGGTGAATTTTTGTAATAATGTAATTCTTATTACGTATATTTAAAAAAAGTTTTTCAGCTACTGGAATTAACTTGCATTATGTAACGCCCGTTATAAGCATAGTATGCATCTTTTACACTACTATTGGTGGTTTAAAAGCTGTAGTTTGGACAGATACTTTTCAATTTTTTGGAATAATTGGCTCGTGCCTAGCAATTATGATTTTGGGAATTAATGAAGCAGGTGGACTTGCTAATATTTGGAATATAAATAAAGAAGGTCACCGTTTAGATTTATTGAAGTAATAATTTTAAAGTTATTAAATTAATATATAATTAACATATTATATTTTTGTTATATATATAGTTTTGAATTTGATGCAACGGTTAGAGATGGAGTTTGGGCACTTTTGATAGGTGGGACAATTTATTGGAGTTGTCTTATCGCAACAAATCAAGGATCTCTTCAAAAATTTTTAGCTGTTCCTTCACTTCGACTAGCAAGAAAGTGAGTACTTTTCATATAATATGTATTAAATTCTTCTATATTCAATTAATTTACTTTATGTACGAATTTTTAATTATAGAGTACTAGCTATGTATTGTTTTGGAATTGTAGTAATAATTGGAATTAGCGTATTTACTGGTAACATATTGTATGCCAAATATTTTAACTGTGATCCCTTTTTGAGTAAACGTATAGTAAGAACTGACCAAATTCTTCCATATTTTGTTATGGACATTGGTGGAAGTATACCGGGATTACCTGGAATATTTATTGGAGGTGTATTTAGTGCAGCTTTGAGGTAATAACGTTTCTGTTATTGTACTTTTTAATACAGTGTTGTTATAGTTCATTATCGGCAAGTTTAAATGCAGTGTCAGGGACTATATACCAGGATTTTATTTTACCTTTTATGCCAGCTAATACGACCCAAAAAACAGCAAGCAATATATTAAAATTACTCGTTGTAATAGTAGGAATAATATGCATTTTGCTGGTATTTGTTATAGAGAAGATGGGTGGAGTGCTAGCTCTGATTACTACTTTACAAGGTGTCGTTGGAGGTCCATTAATGGGATTATTTACGTTGGGTGTATTATTTCCAATGGCAAATTCTAAAGTTAGTACAAAGCTGTGCAATTATTTAGATGTAAAATTATTTTCATTGTTTGCAGGGGGCTTTCTATGGAGGAAGTTTAGGACTGCTTATTACAGCATGGATTGTTTTTAATAATCAGTGGTATGCAATGCATGGTTTTCTTCCAAACGTTGAAAAAGCAGTTTCTGTTGATGGTTGTGATTTTTTTGTAAACATGACAGAGTAATGTAAAATAATATGTATATTACAATTTTAAATAATTTATTGTTTCTAGACATTTAAATACTACAACTCCAGAGCTACCATTTGTGTTATACCGACTATCTTTTTGGTATAATTCCATTATTGGAACATTTCTGGTTATAACTTTAGGTCTTATAATCAGTTGGTTTACAAGAGAACAAGATAGCCACGTTCATCCGGATCTATTGAGTCCAGTTATTTATCGTTTCCTGCCAAAAAAAGATCTAGAACTCATAAAATTAAATCAAACATTATCAGTTATGCTCATCCACGAAGCAAAGCATAATATTGTTAAAAATGAAAAAATAGATAAATAAAATTTTAATTTAAGCAGTAAATTATCAAATCATCGTCGACCTTTAATTAAATTAGATTGAAAATAGTTGAGATTGGAGGTCTATTTAACATTATTTTATTGTCTAATGTTTCGGTGCGTTTTATATTGACCAATAATTTTCAAGATTAAATATTAATTATCATACTTAAATCAGCAAGTTTTTTCAAATATTTTTGAAAAGGCTTCGTTAAAATTGAAAAATCCGAAAACTTTTGAGATCGGGGAGAAGTCAGAATCTCAATTAAGAAATATCAATTGAATTCGAAAAAATTGAAAGCAATTTTATTGTTAGTAAATAAAATGTCTATAATCAAATCATTTGTAACGCGATCGGCATGTATTTTATATTAAAACTTCAATTTAGATTAATATGCTTAAAAAAATATTCACCTTAGGTTATAACAACGAACTGATCTTAATCGGCTAGCCACACTAGTGAACGAAAAAAGCTGATTAAGAAATTCTTTAATTTATTATTGATTTTTACCTCCAATCAATTTTTTAAAAAAATTGGAGGTATGGTAATCGAAAAAAAATTTCGACTTTTTTTTTGCATTTTCGAGATCACCGTGTTCAGAAACGTAAAGATCTGCAAAAAGTAAAATAAAAATTTCTGTGTCGGTCTGTCTGTCGGTCGTCAAATTTTGTTGATCGATTTGCTTCCGAACCATCCAACCAATTACGACCAAATTTGCTATGGTGGTAGGGTTCACGGAGGAAAGGTGAAAATAAGGTTTTCGTCGCGATCTATCAATCAGGAGTGCCACCACAAGAAAATAATACGGGATTTTTAAAAAATATTTTGTCTTGCGATATGTTATTTTAAAGGCCTTAAAAGGCTTTATCCAGAATAGGTAAAATTAATCTTCTATCTGTCGTCTGTCAAAAATCACAAGTTGTCAAAGTTGAAACTTTAAGGGTGAATAACTCAAGAAGTGCTGAAGGGATCTTACCCAAATTTGGTATGTAGGTACATTGATCCTAATGGATATGAGAGCATATGTAATCCTTCGATAGAAATCAGTAATACAACATGAACAAAATAAAATTAACTTTTTTTGTAACCTTCAATTTTTGTTCTTACGTCTCGTCAGGATAAACAATCTTTCAGTTATTCATTTATGACATTTTCCTCAACAAATGTTAATATATTTGTAGAATACTTGTTTACATTTTTTTGAAAGGTTACAATTTTAGTAAATTTTAATACTTATAGTTGGAAACAGAACTTTAATTTTGATAATTTTTCCGGAAATAAAACTAATCAGGCAGAACGAGATAAGTAAAAAAAAAGTGAGACGTTAATTTTGTTTTGAGGTGATTTTTCTCCTGCAATAGTAGATTCGGTTAGAATTCGTAGAAGAGTTGGAAGTTGTAATATTTCTTACCAATCTTGGGATCATCTTTTGCGTATTCGATTGTGGAACAGTATCATATTTTTCATCGATACCATCCATAGCCTCTAGTAGGGATTGGAAATCGGGTCACAACTGTGGTACGGAAGAAGTTTAATCATCACAAAGTTTATGATAGTCGTTCTAGTCTTACTCGCTTGTGGATAATCAATATTTATAAAACTTATAATTTACCATCATCGTGTATAATAGCCTGGAAGTAATTTGGAAGAAAAAAAATATACCTATTATTGTCTCATTGGTTAACCTTAAATAAGTTCGTAATTACCTGATTGGAAGATTTGATTGTTTTTGGAAGAGATATAATTTCCTTGGATTTACCTTTATTTTGTGGGTTGGTTGGAGTAATACCCTGTCGTCAATTTGGGGAGTATATCAAAGTTATTCGTCAAGAGTACCCGGTAGCAGCTATCTGGAAACGTACTTGTCAGATGTCAGTTCTTTTGTTTTGGTGAACAGCGGCGTAGGCGTGTCCCAGGCAGTGGCGTGGTTTGGAGGATAGCAAGATAAGTTATTTAAATTTTTTTAAAACTATTAATCTCGAATAAAATATAATCGATCGTGTCGTTGGGTTTTCATCATAAATATAATTTTATGTTTGCGGTTAAATACGGTAATTTTGGCCGTATTTGTAAAGATTTTTGTGAACGCCAACAGATCTGTTCCGCGTGCGATATTTTGTTATTATCTTGATTTTTGGGATTTAAAAATATATAAGTGGATATTATTGTTTTTTTTTGATGTTGCATTCTTATTTTATTTCAATTACAGTAAAATTATCTAATCGCAGCAGTTTTATTATTTTATTTAAATATCATATAGCTTTCACGATTTTATTTAATATCAACAGTAAGAGTTTTAGAGCGGATAAAAATCGTGTGGCGCCTGGCATTTATTTCTTCTTTGATTGTAACTCCCTGAGATCTGAGTTAGCCGAAGCACCGCTCATAAATTATAAAGCTGTTATTAGATACCGGAATATACTATATATATTCATTTATTTTTTTTGCCTCTACCGCACGTGATTTTGAGCACAGCCTCAATACAAGAAGGCGTGCTACATTTTGGCAAAAACATGAAAAAAGTTTTTGTCGATCGATTTTCTTCGGCATTTCTGCGTCGATTGCAATCAAACTTATTGGACGTATGCCTCGTGGGCTGGAATGGTGAAAATAAGGTTTTGCCAGAGAAATCTTCACCAGGGCCACCACAATAAAATAAATAAAAAAATATGAAAATGTCGTCGTATCTCCGGAAATGTTTAACCGATTCAGCTAAAATTTGGTGTGTCGATGGAGCTTTGAAAGTATAAGTATTGGTGAGAAAGAGAAAACAAACCGAGCCAATTGTAACAGGGCTGGCAGGTCAGAAAAATTACAGAAAATATTAACTGAAACCTTAATTTATATATTTTTTGTGAGAATTTGTCAGATGGCTTGCAAAAATAAAACAATATATTCAACATTTTAATAAACGTCATAATTTTGTGACATATGTGTCAAAATTAGGTTAATGTTAATTTGTATACCGATTGCAGCATAAGAATTGAGTTTAGGGCTTGTAACAATTTATTTTAGAATACAAAAATAGGTGGTTCGGTGGGAAATATTTTATAATATCGTCGTACGGACTGACGGAACGTTACTTTATAAGTAAAAGGTTCTGCCACTAGGTAGCGACCAAGTTTAGGCTGTTTGTTAAATTTTTTCGCAAATGTTTTCAGAATCAGTAAATCGACAGTCAGTAATTTACAAAAATTTATTTTCGAAAAATCCGCTAGATGACCGAAAAAATTTGTTGTATTAATCTTGGAGAAATTTTATTTGTGACTTCTTACGGTATTATGTGACGTATATAAAAATTTTGGAAAAAATTCAGTGGCGTACAAAAATAAAAAATTTTTTTCATTTTAGATTTTGTTAAAAAAACTTTTATAGATAGATTTAAGGTAGGGGGTGATACATATCTCCGGACAAAATTTGGTGTGCTGGTGATTGGAGGTATTGCGGCAGAGAGTGACGATATTTTTTATACTTTACTTTGATTTTACATTATATTATTATTTGTAGTATTTGGTACATTTTAAAACCTTTTCAACTGATTTGTATAGTGCATTCCAGTGAGTATAACAAAAATTTAGGTTTTTGGAAATTTGTAATAATTTTTATGAGGCAATTGCACGAGCACCGAAAATCATGATTTTAGAATAATACGAGTATTTGGAAATATAGAATATACAATCGAAAAGTATGTGGCTTCAAATTAGTCAATGCCAAAGGCCGATTTGATTTGATTTGACTTGGTCAACCAGGAGCCGGAAGCTATGTTTTCTCTCTTCTTTATACTGTTCTAACAAACTTAAAACATTTTTTTCCACAAATTATATAGCCTTTTTTTACCAATTTGCGTACGTTCCACTATTGAAGAATATTGAAGAATTTTAACTTTTTTTAATTTTAATTTTAAGAAAAAATTTATTTGAAAGAATTAACTATGTTTTTCTGTATTGTAGTATTCTTTAGAAACAACAATTGTTTAAATACAAATAAGGTATTTGCAGCTCTGCTTCCCGACTTTCCTTTCATATCTTGAATGCCTTTTGCAAACCTATCTCGAACGTTCTTCAATTTTTGTAGTAACTCTCCTATAAAACATAAATTAATAAATGCGATTTCTGTATTATAATATATTAAATTATCAAAGTATACTTTTTAAACATGTTTGTAATATGGTTTTTATATAATACTAGCAAAAAGCCCGTCCACAGACCCGATTGGTTGGAAACTCGATTGATGTGCAACTCGTCCCAGGGGATTGGTAAAAAAAAGTCGACCAATCAAAGTGCTTCTAGGTTACCATAAAATGACACGCTGGAGCAGGAGCCGGAGCCGGAGCAGCAAAGTGCTGGGATTTTATGTATTAAGATTATTTTAATGTTTGGCTACCGGGGGTTCTCTAAATGAACTATTTTTTGTTTGTTTGTAAAGTATTACAGTTTTGTTTAGCCGAAACTGCTTTACCTTAACTTTTTCCAAAAAAATGGTTGGAAATAGCGACCGGCGGGTTTGAAAAAAAAAAAGAATTTTCCCAAAGGCATAAGAGCCATAGATCTAAAACACATAAGAACTCAACAGTCACTCAATAGTGGTATGTAATACTATAATTATTACAAAAATCATTTTTCTACTGTGCTATTAGCAATGTGTCACTTCAATTATTGTTTTACTTGTATAGAGGTCCTAGAAATTCTACAAAAGATCTAGTAACGCAACGCTATTATATTTAACAATTCAACCCTTTTAGAGAAATTATGTGACAGTTCATTATGGATTTTTTCCTAACGTTTCTTTGAAAATGCAAGCAAAACGTATTCTTATATATAGTGGGAGACGAAGCTTTCTCTTTGTCAGAAAAAGTTGTACTTTATGGAGGCAAATAATAAACCGTTATTAAAAAAACATTTAATTATATTGAAGTGATATTTGATGGAGTGGTATATTGTAAATTATAAAAAAAGTGTATAACCCCCTAGTAAAACACTACACTGCGAGCAAGAGACTCTCAATTTAAATTTCATTTTATCCAAATATAAATATTTATTTCTAAATCCGATTTTCTGTTTTATTCACTCAATCACTTTTTATTCCAAATCTTATTTTATTACTAATTTTTTAATAATTGTATTAGTTTTGGATAGCGTCGTTTAAATTTTCTAATTTGTGACCAATGTGCCCCTACCATCATATTCACATGTTATGTTGTAGTGTTTGATTTTTATCTTGAATGTATCTTTTATAAATTTTTCCAATAAAGCAATTTAATTTAAATTTTCGATTAGCAATTTATTCTTCATATGGCCTCTTATGGCCATCTTGCCTGCAAAAGATCTCATTCAGTCCTCTAACTGATGCAAGCTCAACTGCAAGCACAGCGACATAAATTTTAATATATGTACTCAAATTTAAAATTAATATAAAGCCCTTTACAAAATACAAAATCCCCAAAATAAATAATAACATTCCAAGCTGGGATTTTAGAAAACGACAATATTTTAGCAAAAGTGCGTGGATACAATTTTGGCGAACAAATAGAGAGTATTTCACCGAGAAATACATAGATGGTGACATATATAGAAAACATATCGAGTTATTTGTAGAAAATATGCCCAACAATATGCAAAGTGAAACACCAAATATATTTCTTTAGTCCATAAGTTTATCTTGGATTTGAACGAAGGAATTAACGATTCCATGTCAAAACGTCGAAAACAAAAACGTCGAAGTCAAAATGTCGAAATCAAAAAGGTCAGAAATAAAAACGTCGAAAACAAAAACGTCGAAATCAAAAAGGTCGAAAATCAAAACGTTGAATACAATTAATTATGCATGTCTGGTTTTACAGTTAAAGTATATGATTGGCTAATATATTTTATTGCTATCTATTACGTAATTGGTTAAAAAATTTTCTTACATTTTTTAATCATACAAACCGAGTTCTTCATTACCAATGATGAGATACTTGAACTTCTGGTAGATTATTTTGAAGATACATGGATCGGCCGCCAGCGCGGGTTAACTAGACGCTCTCCAAAGTTTCCAATTGCACTTTGGAATTGTTATGAAGGTGTCCTCAACGACCTGCCCAAAACAAACAATTCTGTGGAAGGATGGCATCGAGCTTTCAGTTCTCCTTTTAGCTACAATCACCCTTCAATTTGAAAGTTTATCGATGCTTTGAAGAAAGAACAGAATTAAGTCCATAGTACTATCGTATGGTGAGGGTAACCTGGATGACTATCTGACTGTTATCGCCTATAACTTTGAATTTCAGGATAGTTAATACAATCGAGTTTAAAACATCTTGTGATTTTTATTTTGTGAAATAAATTTTAAAAAAAGTTTTATTTTCAACGCTTTGACTTTGACCTTTTTGATTTCGACGTTTTTGTTTTCGACGTTTTTATTTTTGACGTTTTGACTTCGACGTTTTTGTTTCCACGTTTTGACGTGATACCGAATTAACAAATCATTGATTTTTTACTTTTTGGTAAAGGTGAAATCAAAAAACTGTGATTTTTTCCAAAAAACTGCTCTTTTTGTTTAATTAAATACTAAGATGTAATTATTGAAATTTAAAAAGATCATTCGTTCAAATCTAAGATTAACTTAGGTATTAAAGAAATATTTGTGGTTTTTTGATTAGATGCAGCAACCATGAGTTATCCTGACTACCGGATGGAACCTTTTTTTTAATGTAACTCAGTTCTCACCACTACCACTGGCTTATGTTGCAATATTTTTTAACGAAAATTTAATAAAATATTCTTAATATAATGCATAATAATGTAAAAAGAATTTTAAAATATTAACAAATAAGGTACTCTGCAAAAAAAATCACAAAAATATGCGCAATCGCTAAAACTCGTTCCAACTACACTCGAACGGTTTACGAGACGATCGCTGAAGCGTTCCAACCAAACTTTGGATCATTCGTGAACGGTTACATTACGGTACCAACGATACATGATCAAAAGCAAGTATCGTTAGGATTGACCTGCGCACTGACAGCAGATCAGCAGCATATTTTGTTATAACTATCATATTTGTGAAATAAATTTATTAAGGTTGCCTTATGTGAGCACTTGGCACTCCACCATATTTTGTCGCCTGCCCAGTCTGGTTTTAGACCCCATCACAGCACTGCGACCTCCTTGATGCGGCTTACCTCGGATATTGCTTCAGCAGTCGATCGTTCTGAGGTCACCTTACTGGTCTTTCTTGACTATTCTAAGGCATTTGACTCGGTTGTGCATGATCGTCTCTTAGCCAAATTACACCATTACGGCTGTGATGAGTCACTGTGTAGGTGGTTAGCGAGCTATTTGCGTGATAGATCCCAGATGGTTGAGTTGGCGGGGAGGGTATCTCGGCCTTTGATTGTTTCTCGTGGTGTTCCGCAGGGGAGCATTCTTGCCCCGCTCTTATTTATTTTATATACAACTGATTTGGAGAGAGTAGTGGAATCGGATTGCTCTCTCGATTTTTATGCCGATGATT
Organism: Cantharis rufa; assembly: GCA_947369205.1. Classification (NCBI taxonomy): domain Eukaryota; kingdom Metazoa; phylum Arthropoda; class Insecta; order Coleoptera; family Cantharidae; genus Cantharis; species Cantharis rufa. The sequence goes on from OX376303.1 coordinate 39,580,698, forward strand.
CTCGAGTACGTGTGTCGTGCCTGCCTTCAAACATTGACACTGCAATAGAGGTATTAAATCGCAATCTCGAGTCGATACGTGTTTGGTCATTGTCGAATGGTCTGGCTCTGAACCCAGCGAAATCGGAACTGCTGTTCTTGGGTAATCCGGGGCTGGTGCGTAGGGCTCTAAGTGTTGCAACATTGTCTGTTGCGATTGGCGAGGAAGTTGTCAGGGTCGTGGATTGTGCTCGGTGTCTGGGGCTTGTCTTGGACGGTGAGCTGAACTTTCGTCGACATGTAGACCAGAAACTGAAGGCATGTTATTACAAGCTCCGATCGCTATACCAGTTCAAGACTCTTTTACCTTCACATGTGAAGTGGTCAATCGTTAGTACCACGATCTTGTCTAACATTGAGTATTGTGCTGCGGTGTACTACGGTTTCCTCACGCAGGAATATAAGCGCAAGCTCCAGCTCTTGCAAAATTCTTGTTTACGGTTTTCCTTTGACGTGCGTAGGTACGATCACGTTACTCCTTTTTATCGAGATCTGGGACTGCTTAAAATTGATGAGCGGTTTTCTTTACTCTTTGGCGTTGTGCTTTTTAAGATCGTGAAGAGTGGGGAACCGAGCTATCTGAGAAGTATGATTAGGCCTCGTTTGGCTTGTCATACTCGTAGTTTGAGGGATTTGGGGAACTTTGATGTTCCTTCCTATTCCGCGGCAGGTTTCGAGCGGTGTTTTGCGTGTTTGGCGCCCAGATTTATGGAAAAACATCGACAACTTTTCAACGACTGCACAAGTGTGAGGTCCTTCCGCCGTGATCTGGACGCTGTTTTACGTGCCCAAATGTAAATGGTTAATGTGATTCATCTTGATTGAATTGATAATGTAACTGTTAGTATGTTATAAATTATTATTTTTGTTTTTTTGCGTCAATATGGGTGGCTTGAAAACCTAACTTTGTTAGAAGCCATCCAATTAAGAATATGTATTATAGTTTCTTAATAAATTTATTTATTATTATTATTATTATTATTATTAGTCATACTAGTCATATTAGTTTGTTTTGTGCTAATAAAATTTATTTTTACTCATTTAATATAATAAGATTAATAATAAAATTATTTTATCGGAAAACATAACGAAAGCGATGCTTTCCGAGTGTCCATCCGGCAGCTAAAACGAAGCATTCCTAGTCAGCTCACAAATCGACTAATAATGTAAAATCGACCATTAATGTGTTTTTATTAATGGTTCTGTTACTTCTGCAAGTCAATTCATTTATATTATAAAAAAATTCTATTATAAAAATTTGTCCGACGTGGGATTCGAACTGGCGATCGCCAAACGATTTAATTATGATTCAATCGCTTATTGCATTTCGCCATAGAGGGTTGCTCTAATGACATTGTTTAAATTTGTCTTATCTGTCACAATTTGTAATTTAAACAATATTTTTTAATATTTGATATAATTGATAATTTTATGTTTTCCGATAAAAAAGTATACTCACCTCGCCTCGAAATATGATCCGTTACTGGGCTTACAGCTTTAAAAAGCTCGCTACGCTCACTTTTTAATATAGCTGCGCGCCCAGTAACGGATCATTTTCTATGCTTGGCCAGTAATATACTATTATTATTATTATTATTATTATTATAGTTTTTTATTAGACTCTCACATATTTGTGGTGTTACAGTTGGGTGGGGGAACAATACCAACCACCTAACAAATAAATTAATGTACATAATTTTTTTTTAATTTACATAAATAATTTTGAAAATGGTTTAGTAATAAAGAGTATAAAATTAGTTAATGTTGATTTAAAAATTTTCTAACTATACGACAAGTTGCCAAAACAGTTGCTTTTTGAATATTTTCAAATAATTTTGATGTTAAATCTAAACTTAATAAATGTCTCTCCATATTGCACGATACTACACCAGTAGCAGATATTACTATTGGCACAATTTTGACCTTTTTGAGACTCCATACAGCGGTCATTTCCATTGCCAAATCCTCATATTTACGTATTTTTTCTTTTTCGGTGGATAATACGTTTTTAGACAGGGGCACTGCAACATCAATAAGAATTGCAGATTTGTCATCTTTATTTATAATAACAATGTCGGGCCTATTGTGATTGATATGTCGATCTGTTAAAATTGATCTGTCCCAGTAAAGGGTTGTATGATTGTTTTCCAAAACAGGTTCCGGCATGTATTTATAATAAGGGTTAACATTGACCAATAAGCTAAATTTAAGTGCGATCTGTTGATGTAGAATCTTACATACTAAATTATGCCTATAAAGATATTCAGTGGGCGCTAGTTCTGAACAACCAGCTATGACGTGTTCGATGGTCTCGTTCGGTAGTTTTTTAATAATAATAATAATTTTTTTTAATAATAATTATTATTATTATTATTATTATTATTATTAGCCTTACATTCGAGTAGAATATTGCTATCCCTTTGGATTTACAGATCCGATAATTGAAGTGGATCAATCCTCGTTATTACATGTTTGTATTAGTTACTATTTACATTTCACTTTTTGTTATTCACATTTTTGCGTGGGTCGCGGTTGTCTTGACAATCTTCTTCCATCTCTGCCTGTCTTTCGTTTTTCTTTTCCAGTCGTTTATTCCCATTACTGTTAAGTCGTTTATCACCTGGTCCTTCCATCTAATCTTCGGTCTTCCTCTTTTTCGCTCTTCTGCAGGTTTCCATAGTGTTATCCTTCTCAACATGTCATCTTCGTTTTTCCTCATGATGTGTCCCAACCATCTAATTCTCATCGATTTTATATATTTTACTATATCCTCACCTTTATTTTCTTTAATAATCTCGTGATTCATTAGGGGCCTGGGCTCATCGTTTGCACCTCTTCTGGGTCCTAGTATTGTGCGTAGCACCTTCCTTTCAAAAGTTCTTAGGGATTCTGCCTCGCGTTGTGAAAAGGACATTGTTTCCGCCGCATACGTCACTGCTGTATATTTGTATATTTGTATATTTTCGTTTTTGTCTCCTTCTTCAATTGCTTATCTCTCAGTAATGTTTTGTTTAAGTAGAAAGCTCTATTACCATTTTGTAGCCTTATCCGCATTTCCTCCTCTCTACTGCAGTTCCTGTCTACATTCAACCCTAGGTAATTGAAATTGTTTACTTCCTCAAAGGTTAGGCCATCCATGGACACCATGTTCTGCTTGTGTTTGTTTCCGTTGTTGTTGCTTTTCATGTATTTTGTTTTTTCTTTGTTTATTAATAAACCCATCTTTCTTGCGGCCTCTCTTAGTTTTTTAAATATTTCGACTAATATACTTTCCATGTCTTGCTAAGATGACAATGTCGTCCGCATAAGCGACTATTTGAACTTCCTTTGTGATTATTGATTCCTTAACATCTAGATCATTTAAGGCTTCTTCCAGTACTATGTTGAACAGTGTTGCTGACAGGGCGTCTCCTTGTCTCACGCCACTGTTTATCCCAAAGCTCTCAGTTTCTCCTTCTTCCGTTCTGACATAAGCCTCTGTATTTTCCATCGTCATCTCTATCAGCCTGATCAGCTTGTGGGGTATCTTCTTTCTTTTCATCGCCTTATATAACTCTGTTCTTATCACTTTATCAAATGCCTGTTGGAAATCTATAAATAACATGTGTAGTTCAATATTATGTTCCTTCATTTTCTCCATGGTCTGTTTTATAATATGTATCGCGTCCACTGTAGATTTGCTTTCTGTAAAACCAAATTGATAAGGGCCTATTATTTTCTTCATATGTACTTTTAATCTTTTAAGAATCAGCGTAGATAGTATCTTGTATGTTGAGTTTAGAAGCATTATACCTCGGTAGTTATTGCAAATGACGTCGGAGCCTTTCTTTTTTAGAGGGATTATTACGCCTTCATACCATTCCTTGGGCATTTTTTCTTTGTTCCAAACCTGTGTTATAAGTTGGCTTAGTCTGTTGTATACCTCGTTTCCTCCGTATTTTATAAACTCCATACTTATATCATCCTTTCCTGGAGCCTTGTTGTTTTTCATTTTTTGTATTGTAGTTTTTATTTCTTCGCTTGAGGGTGGCTCTATATCTTGGGTATCGTAGAAACTCTCGGCGGTATTTTTCCCCTCTTGTTCTTGTCGTGTGTTTAGTAACCTCTGAAAGTAACTCCTCCATACTTGTTTCACCTTTTCTGCGTCATGCTCTATTTTCCCCGCTTCGTTAGTTATGCCCCTCGGTTTTGATTTGTTGTTATTTTTTTTTTGTCTTTTTAACAGTTGGTAGAATGTTTTCGCGTTATTCGATTTATTACTCTTCTCAATCTCATCCATTCTTTCTGAATACCAGTTGTTTTTCTTTTGTTTGAACAATTTGTTGGCTTCTCTTATACTTTCCTTATACACGTCTAGGTCATGTTGTTCGCCACTTTTTAACCATCTCACTCTATTTTCTTGTTTTTGACTGGATCTTGTTTTGCATTCATCATCATACCACTCCCTGTTTTTTACTAGTTTTCTATATCCGACCGTTTCTACTGCACTTGTATGTATGCTGGTTATGATGATGCCTAGTTCTCGGTCTACGTTTGTGTGTTCGGTCTTTTGGGTCAGCTCTAACTCAATTCTTTCCGTGTATCTTTTTCTTATTACTGGGTTATTTAATGCTTCTGCAGCTAATATATTTTTCTTTGGTTTAGTTGGGATATACTTTGTTGGTTCATTCTTTATTCTTGCAACTACCAGGAAGTGATCTGAGTCAGCATTGGCGCCTCTGTGCGTTCGTACGTCTGTTATCCGGTTTTTATGCTTTTTTGTTATCATAACATGGTCTATTTGATTACCGTCCTCTATTTCCCCTCCTGGCCATTTCCAAGTGATCTTGTGTATTTTTCGATGTTTAAACATTGTGCTAGCTATCATTGTGTTTGTTGCCTCTGCTAGGTTACACATTTTATCTCCGTTATTGTTTGTTCTTTCATGTATCGTGTGTTTACCAGCTACATGTGCTATGCTTTCCTCTTTGCCTATCTTCGCGTTGAAATCACCAAGTATAATCAGTAGGTCGTGTTTGGGAACTGTGTCACACAGTGATTCTATTTCGTTGTAGAAGGTCTCTTTGTCGGTATCTTTACTGTCTTCAGTTGGTGCGTATCCATTTACTATGGATATGTTTGTCTTTGCTCGTATCCGTAGGTAGGTCGTTCTCCCGCTTATAGCTTTGAAGGACAATATGTTTTTGACGGATTCGCCCGTGACAATGAAACCTGTACCATTTTTTCCTTGATCTTTTTCACCAGAAAATAGTAGCGTAAAATCTTTTTGTTTTATTTTATTATTAATAAAATTTTATTATTAATAAAATTAATAATAATAAGAAAATGCCAGCGATTTATCTGATATCTCGAGCGAAGATGATTTAGAATTTGTGCTATATGAGCCGCGAATAAAAAATCAAAATTATTTAGGTAAGTAAAATGCCTAAAGTTAGGTAGTACCTTATTTTAAAAAATCGAGGGAAGTATGCATTAATAATGTTTAATTTTAGAGGAGATAGTGCCCCAATATTCCGAAACAGTGTTCTTTGAACATTTTAGACTATCGAGGGAACTTGTCAACGATATTAGCGAGAAATTTGAAGGTAGCCGTTATTTTTATAATAATTCTAGACAGTTTGGACAGATACCTGCTTTACACGAAGTACTTATTTATTTATGGTACATTGGGCACCAGACTGCGAGCTATCGAGATGTCGCCGATCGTTTCAATATAACCATAAGTTCTGTAAAACGAGTTGTTTGTCGTTTGACTGCCTTTTTGAGTAACTTATCCTGAGAAATTATAAAATGGCCAAATGACGCTGAAAAACGCATAACTGAAGACCATTTCAGAACCAATGGATTTCCAAATATTATAGAGGCAATCGATGGATGCCACATTAAAATTGATAAGCCTGGGAATGATCCAGATTCTTATATAAATCTAAAAGGGTACTATTCGATACAGATGCAAGCTGTGTGTGATCACAGAAGAAAAATATTAGATGTGTTTATTGGTACCCAGGATCTGTGCATGATAGTCGAGTGTTTAGAAATTCTGTATTGGGAAATCATTTGGAAGAGAAGTGTGGGAGATATTTTCTTTTAGGAGACAGTGGGTACCCATTACAACGTAACTTACTGACACCATATAAAGACAAAGGCAACTTAACTAGACAACAGAAAATTTACAATGTTAAATTGGCAAAGAATCGATACGTTATAGAACATTGTTTTGGAATATTAAAACAAAAATTTCGACAAATGTATCATGTCAAATTAAGTTAATTGCTCACTTTATTAAAGCAGCATGTGTCCTTCATAACTTAGCTGTAGATGATAACTTTATTATGAATAATGAAGAACAGTTACCAAATAATAGAGACATACACGTTGAGCCACATGAAAATGAAGATAATGAACGTATTGATGAAGCTGAAGATGAGGAAGCTAGGGCTGGCTGTTAGAAATAGGGATGCAAACAATTTACAATTGGGACATGTTGGAAGTTAAACTATTCATATTTATTATAAATGACTTATTAAACTTGTCCTTTTATTGAAATACAACTTCCATTTATTGTACAACAAGACAATTTTAATTTTACAATAAACTATTATAATTTGACGAATTTTGTTTTAAAATGTTGCTTTTATCTTCTAATAATTTATTTCTTTCTTTTAAAATGTCGATTTTTTGGCATTCTAATTCCAATCTGCGATCGTAATAAGCCTTCCTGTCCATACGCAATTTTTCCATAGTCGACAGTTTTTTTTTTGTAACTTGTGATTTTGTTTGCTTCACATGTTTTTCTGCAGGCTCTTCTGCGATTGTCTCCATCTGACTGAATACCGTTTTCCATCAACTCTTCTTCATGAAAGGTGTTATCAAGTAAAGTTTCATCGTACGTATTGCTCGCTAACAATACTTCAGGATGAATATTCTTCTTTTGGCCAAGAATTTCCTCCATTTCAATGGCATATTCAAAGAATTTACGCCCTCTACCTAGAATATCACATTCGATTAATACAAAAAATGTTTATAAAGAACTACCAATAATACCTGTTTTATTTTGATTATCAATAAATTTTTTGTAGTTTCTCTCCAAAACCCTCCATTTATTTAAACAATTGTTAGCAGTGATTCTTGCATCATTTTTTTTTAATTCATCTGCAATTACTTTCCACAGCATCTTTGTATTTTTAATTGCAAATAATCCCACTCTATCTTTGTATTTTCCATACGAATCGATAAGTAATTTTGTATCGTTTATACCCCACTTATAATCCGGCCGCGTCAGATTTTGGTAATTTACGTATTCATCTTCTCGCACTTCTAAAATTTTAATAAAAATAAACTAGCAACATAAACTAACTTATACAAGTCATGAAGTTCAACATCTTAAAAAATGTTTTTGATTGGTAAAAGCATATAAATCACAATATTATACTTACCAATAATTATATTCTCATTGGAATTCATATTTACGTATAGCAGGTGCAAAAGTAAGGTTATCTATTAGTATGATTAATTGGTGTACACTTGGCGAAGATTGTATCCCGAGGCTACCACGCACCTCGCAGCGTCTGTACGCACCTTAACAGGTATACCAAGCATGATTAACGAAATAACTAGATTAAAATTTAGGGCAGCTTTTCTTTTTGCGAGATCGCCTGCTTGTTTTAGAGAATATTTATTTTAGGTTATTCAATTTTTCTTATCCAAAAACATTATTATAAATAGTAAAATAGTAATTTAAGACTTAATAGAACATAAAAAGAGCAGAAACTAAAATATTAAAACAATAGTTTCAATTTAAAAAATGATAATTTAAGTTTTTTCTGCAGTATTATGAAAGGCTGATGTCTAACGGTAATTTAAAGTAATTTATAGAAAAGGGTTGTTTACTTTAATTGTCTGGCTAAACGTTGACATACAAAAATTGGGAGTGAAAAACAGAAAAGAGCTTAATTTCCGTTTGTTTAGAAATTGATCCAATGTTGTTGCTGGTCCATGGCATTATTGACGTCAGGTCTGCAATAATTAAACGTCTTTTACCTATTACGTATTTTGATAAGCACGAGCAAACAGAAAGTTTACTTTATGCAAAAATCACTGTTTTAGACTAAATATTACGTGTCTGTTACTATAATCTTAAAGCCAACATACATAGAAAGTTTATACTATTTATAATTAAATTTTTAAGTTAAGCATCATTATTTAATCCACAATTCTTTATTTAGTTACACGCAATAAATTTTAAAAAATTCCATTATTACAGACGGTATATACTTAGTCATGACTAGACTAATTTTGCAGTTGAACTTTTACCATCGAAATACTTCTGTGAGTGATTAAAACTTTACACTAGTTTGAACAACCTCCAACTTGCAATATGTTATACTTGATACACAATTAAATTAAAATCAAAACCATGATATATTTATAAAGAATTCATTAATAATAATTGTATACCTACTTGATTAATAAGAATCGAAAAAATGAACGCGACTACTGCAATACCGAACGATTCCTTACATCAAATATTATTTAGTCCATTAGATTATGTACTATTTTCTGGAATGCTAGGAGTTAGTGCTTTAATTGGTGTATACTTTGGATGTTACCGTCATCAAGACACTGTAGACGCTTATATTTTTGGAGGCAAGAAAATGCAAGTATTTCCTATTGCGATGTCGCTAATAGCAAGGTAAATTCAATTAATAATACTTTATATCAATATCTTAATTTAATAAAACATTCCAGCAATATATCAGGAATTGAACTCTTGGCGATACCTGCAGATATTTATAGATTTGGTGCAACTTATGTCTGGTTATGTCTGGGAATTATATTGTGTTCGTTAGTTACTTACTACGTTTACTTACCAGTATTTATCAAGTTGAATGTTTCCAGCACCTACGAATACTTGAATAAACGTTTCGATAAAAAAATTCACATCTTCGCATCATTTCTTTTTATATTGGCAGTTTTACTTACAAATCCAATAACAATTTATATTCCTGCTTTAGCATTTGCTCAAGGTGAGTTCATTAAAAAGACTGATTTTAAAAATTATTTAATTAAAATATTTACAGCTACAGGACTAAATGTTCATTTTATAACTCCAATAGTATGCTTGATTTGTATATTTTACACGACTATTGGAGGTTTAAAAGCAGTTGTTTGGACAGACACTTTGCAAGGAGTTGCTATAATAATATCCTTTATAATAGTCACCATATTGGGAGTCTTTTCTGCAGGAGGTATTTCAGTCATATTTGAAAAGGCACAGGATGGACTACGTTTAGATGTTTTTAAGTAAGTAAACCAGCGGCGAATCCAAGGGGGGGAGATGGGGCAATCCCCCCCCCTGTTAGAATTCAAAAACATCAATTCTTATATCAAAATTCCCAAAATTAAATTGTAATTTAATTTTATTCTTTTACTTTGCCTTCCTCGTCTGTAATTTCACTCATGGCCGGACATGCTTATAAGCGTTTGCTTCAAATTTATTCATACCATCCCCATCCGATATATATAATATTTCTATATTTTAAAACTTTTTTAATGCAGTTTTGACATAGATCCAACAGTAAGAAATACGTTTTGGTCACTTACAATTGGGACTGTCTTTAATTGGACCGCTATAATTGCTATTAATCCAGCCACTATGCAACGCCTTTTAGCAGTATCATCTTTGCAACGTATAAAACGGTAAGCTATTAATTATATTTAAAAATTTATTGTGACCATCAACAGGACTTGATATAAAATACAAATAAGACAGTTTCAATAACTCAAATTCAATTACTAATTTTGAAGTGCTGCGACCTTGCCAACCAACGACCAGAAACTAGTTATCTTATAACGTATACCTACATCCTACATCAATCAAAACTACAACTTTTTTTAACGATAAAGGTGAATTTGTAATGAACATAAATATAATCATAAAGGTAAGAGCAAAACAGGCAACAAAATGTTGGCAACGTGTTGATATTGGTGTTGTCAACATGTATCCCGGTAACTAGCAACTAGGTGATGGATACTAGTTAACATCGGTCGGCATGACATACAGAAATTTGTTGCATGTTGCTTGTATCCCATTTCACATGGAAAACATTGCTCAGTCAATACTTTTTTTTTTGTTTTTTGGTTTTGATTTAGACGCGCAACACTGTTGAAAACATGTATGCGGATACAAGTTGCTCTGCCAACAAATATGTTGCCAACAGCCATCAACATGTTGCCAACATTTTGTTGCCCGGTTTGTTCTTATCTTAAGATATATGTACATAAGAAACATAAATGCTAATAACAATTTAATAAAATATCGAATAATGTTGCATACTTGAACTGCACGATATGTAATGGCTTTTTACAAATATCAAAATTATGCAATTCTCGATTAGACTTTTATTTATATTATATTAATTTATTATTCTTGTGTTTGTTGTGAATCCAGACTTATACTTTTCCATACTACGTACGGTTCCACGTCAAAACGACGCGGGAATTTGGACGCGCGACAATTGGACGCGGTCATTTGGACGCGCGACAATTGGACGCGTGTAAAATTGGACGCGCGTCAATTGGACGCATGCGACAATTGGACGCGAATAATTTGGACGCGCGTCATTTGGACGCATGCGACAATTTAGGGTACGACAATTGGACGCGGAGATTTGGACGCGCGTCAATTGGACGCATGCGACAATTTGTGGTAAGACAATTGCACACATGCAATAATTTGACATTAATATAATAGATATAAGATTTATTTATAAAATTCAACTACAAGAAGTTAATTAGTTTCCTTCAAGACTTCACAACATAAAAGAAAGAAGAAGTTAGCACCAAGTAATCGGTAAGCTTTAAAATTGGTTTAAATTTTATTTCTAGTTTCACTCGTATAATAGCAAAGTATTCAAGATATTAACATGCCCCTTGAATTTATAAAAAGTCAGAAAGGCAACGACATGTTAGTTTACGATGGTTTTGTGCACAAAAAGGAACGAACCATTGCAGAGAAAATTATTTGGAAATGTTCTACTTATACTAAGCTTAAATGTCCTGGAAGAGTACACACTTTAGGAGATGAAGTTGTGAAGAGTGTAACACACAATCACGCTACAAAGGTAGCGATAGGTGCTATGAAACAAAATGCTTCAGAAGTTGAGCAAACCACTCATGGTATAATAGCCACTGCATCCCAGGGAATTTTTTTAGCTGCGGTAGGCTAATTACCGCCAGTTCCTGCCATGAAGAGAACCATACAGCGAGTACGTCAAATAAAAAAAGCCGTCCCTGCAAATCCCAGAAATCTGATTGAACTTGAAATTCCAGAGGAATACAGGAAGAACAACGATGGTGAACCTTTTCTTCTGTTCGATACTGGTCCAAGTGAGGAGAGAATTCTTTTGTTTTCGACGGAAAGAAATTTACAGCTAATGCAGCAGTGTGAACATTGGTATGCTGATGGAACATTTTCTTCTGCACCTCCAATGTTCAATCAGCTGTACACTATTCATGGGGTACAGTATAGCAACGTCATACCAAGCGTATACGCATTACTCCCCAACAAGACCGAGCAAACGTATAATCGTCTTTTTCAAGAATTGAAAAACCTTAAAGCAGGATTACAACCAACAACAATTATGGTAGACTTTGAGAGAGCTGCTATCTCTGCACTTCAAAATAATTTTCCGAATGTTAGGATACGTCGATGTTTCTTTCATTTTACGCAATGTGTATGGAGGCACATTCAAGGCGCGGGCTTACAAGAACGATACAGTGTAGACTCTGATTTTGCTCTACATGTAAGAAAACTTTCAGCTCTAGCTTTTGTACCAGAAGAACATGTCGTTGAAGCGTATGAAGAGCTGCTGGACAGTGAATTTTATCGAACCAATGAAAATTTACTATTACCAATCATTAACTATTTCGAAGATACATGGATAGGCCGACTTGATAGGAGGGGACGTCGAAGACCACCATTATTTTCAAGTAATTTGTGGAATTGTTATCAACTGGTGGAAGATGACATTCCACGAACAAATAATTCCGTCGAAGGATGGCATAATGGATTTAAGTATTTACTTGGTGCTGCTCATCCCAATATCTGGAAATTCATTAAAACTCTTAAGAAGGAAGATAGTGCCAATCAATTGATAACAGAACAATATATCGCAGGAGATATCCCAGTACGCAAAAAAGTGTATAGAGATACTGCAAAGAGAATTAAAGTAATTGTCGATGATTATGCAAACAGGCTACTGCTGGATTACTTACGACGAATCGCGCACAACTTTCAGCTGCAGATTTAAAATTAATATGATTAGTTTTTTTTTATGTAAATATTAAAATGTTGTAAATTTAATAAAAAATGTATTGTTTACATTACAAAAAATTAATAAAACTGTCTCTAATTAACTTCTTGTAGTTTAATTTTATAAATAAATCTTATATCTATTATATTAATGTCAAATTATTGCATGTGTGCAATTGTCTTACCACAAATTGTCGCATGCGTCCAATTGACGCGCGTCCAATTGACGCGCGTCCAAATCTCTGCGTCCAATTGTCGTACCCTAAATTGTCGCATGCGTCCAAATGACGCGCGTCCAAATTATCCGCGTCCAATTGTCGCATGCGTCCAATTGTCGCATGCGTCCAATTGACGCGCGTCCAATTTTACACGCGTCCAATTGTCGCGCGTCCAAATAACCGCGTCCAATTGTCGCGCGTCCAAATTCCCGCGTCGTTTTGACGGGATACCCTACGTACATATTTATTATATACATATTTACTTATTGTATATAAATAATTTTTTTTTTTAATAAATCTAAAATAAATTTTAATTTTTAAAGGACTTTAATAATTTTTTGTATTGGAGTGGTTGCTGTTAAACTTTTTTGCACATTCACTGGACTCATTGTATTTGCTAAATATGAGAAATGTGATCCTTTTGAATCTCAGCAAATCAATAGACCTGATCAATTGGTATCCTATTACGTGATGGATGTAGCTGGAAGTATTCCAGGACTACCAGGAGTTTTTATTGCAGGGGTATTTAGTGCTGGCTTAAGGTAATTAAACTAGTGCAAAATAAATTAATCACAGTAGTAATTTAATTATGGCTCTAGTTCATTGTCGACAACAGTAAATACATTATCATTTACAATTTATGAAGACTTTATTTCTCCTTTTATCTCGAAAGATATCACAGAAAAACGAAAAAATAGTATTATGAAATTAACCGCTGTCGTAATAGGTGTAATTTCTGCATTATTGGTTTTCGTTGTCGAACATTTAGGTGGATTATTACCTTTGGCAGTATGCTTCGCAGGATTAACAAACGGACCTCTACTAGGATTATTTACATTAGGAATGTTGTTTCCCATGGCAAATGCAAAAGTTAGCATATTTAATAAAATTTTATTTGTAGGGTAATGTCTTGCAGGTTGCCACCCCATAGCCTTTTTGATCATAACTCGTAATACAATCAACGTATTGTTGATATAATCACATATACAGGAAAGGGGAAGTGTAAAGGCACTATCCTGAGCTAGAAATCATTTAAATTTTCAAAAACTAAAACTTTACAGCAAATTTTCAAAAACATCTAAAATCGACATTTTGAAATTTTGTCTTGCAGGTTGCCACCCCATGAAAAACTGTTAAAAATGTAGAAAAAACCAAGTAAAAACATATGATTTATATTTATTTATTTATATTTACACTTAGTGGCCATGAAAAAAACATTAATGTAAATTGATATGAAAAAAATTATTTTTTTAAATTTTATAAAAAAATTCGAAAAAAATTGTTTTTATTTTTTTTTCTGTAAATTATATTGAAAATAGTCAATAAAAAAATTGAGACAAAAGTTTAATACGTTCTTATTTATTTAAAATGAATTTAGGTGAAAGGTGGCAACCTGCACTTTTACACCACTTTAGATTATACGTGAAAAAAAAACTGCCAACTCATGATATGTTTAGAAATTTTTAAGGAATATGAAAATTGAATGTAAAAGCAACACAGCAAAAATATTTACCTTAAATTGTCGACGAAAAAGTTCAATTTACGGACACACAAAAAAAACACAATTTTAATTTTTCAATTTTAAAAAAATAATATTTCACACTTTTATCCAAAAACACCCTGTTATTATGTCGGTACGCACCAAAATAGGTTTAAAAGTGACAACTACTCGTTTAACATCGATGGCCGTCGGAATTTAAGGGTTGACCCACCTAGAATGTAGAAATTCGGCTGTGGTGGCAACCTGCAAGAAGTGGCAACCTGCAAGACATGACCCTACTATTAATAATTTTAATTTATTGTTATTAAATTGTAATAATTTTACCAGGGAGCCTTATGGGGAGGAATCATAGGATTTGGATTTTGTTGCTTCTTTATTATTGGGAATCAATGGTACAAAAGCCAAGGTTTACTGAATACATTTTCTTTGCCCGTTTCAACTGAAGAATGTAATTTTTTTGTCAATTCAACTCCTACGTATGTTATATATTATTGTTTAAAAGACACGTAATATTTTTCGTTTTTTAGGATAACGCCTACGACCGTAACATATCATGAACCATTTGTTTTATTTGAAATTTCATTTTGGTATTTTGTGTGTTTGGGCTCCATAGTTGTGATTATTGTAGGTTTAATAGTAAGCTGGTTCACCGATAAAAAGGAACCACGAGTACATCCAGATATGATAAGTCCAATAGTTCATTGTTTATATTTTAAACAAGAAAAATTTCTAGAACGAATGACTTATTCCAGTGTTAAAGTAACTATGGAATTAACTCCTACGGACTGTACTGCGAAGTAATAATTAAAAACATGTTTTTCAGTTAGGTAATTTATTGTTATTGCGAATAGATAATAAGTACTCGTATAAATTATTAATTGTAAGACTGTATTTAAATAGTATAATGTAGGTAAATTAATGAGTTCAAAACAAATGGCATATTGGCTTATTAATAGTAAAAGTTGGACTTTTTATGGCTATAGTCTCTAGGGTTGACGAACGAGTGGAGCAAGTCTGACTATAATTACGGACAAGGCAGAAAAAGTATACTTAGCTCCAAATAAAACGTACTTCTCTTCAAACTTAAAATATAGTTATGGTATTTATTTAACACTGTTTTTACTGCCGACGACTGGAGGCTGAAAAGTTAAACAAAATTTTTCGTAAATAAATTAAAATATAGGAGTATAATTTAAATATTCAAAAATCATAAAAAAATAAGAAATAAATTAGAATTTTGATGTGAATACGTCTTTAGGATTGCATGTTTTATAAAAAGCAAGTAAACGAAACTTGATGGAACATGTAACATTAAGCATTAATCTACAATAGATTTTCTTAATACCAACCTACAAAATTACTATGATAAGGTAACCAAAATCACGAGTCCCATTATCAGCTAAAATCTTCTCTAAATTTATCATACTTACATAAATATATGTATATATGTATAAGTAATTATTTTAGTCTGGTATTAAGATGATAATCTATTGATTAATAGATAAATTGAATAATTTTTACTACTTTACTACGTATCTTCAATAATTAACTCTTTCAGTAGTGATAGCTAATTGCTAGAAATTTGCTTTTTCACTTAAGCATAAAAACATAAATGACAAATTGATTAATTCGAATAAGACTTCTAAGATAAATTTGTTTTAGGGGTTAGAACCCCCCTCCCCAAAATTATTTATCAATTAATAAAGTACAGGAAGTCCGACTGCAATCGAAAAAAATCAGAAAAAACAAAAACAATCTTTAAAAATAAAACAAAAACATTAAACCTGAAGTGTTTAAATTAAAATTAAAACTAAAGAGATACTTTAGGAACTAAAGAAATCTCAAATTAAAGAATCGGAAATTCGGATTAAAATCCGGCGATTGGCGACACTGGATTGAATAAACCTGCTATTAAAATTTCCATCAAGTGCAAGATTTTAGCATTTTAGCATGACTGACGGTTTGAGTTGGGACTTAAATTTTTTTATTTAGGTATTTATTTATCGAGTTCCTTCTATTGTTATTTTCAAATTTTATGTTTGTTTTTATTGCAGTTTTTTTATATTGTAACCCTCAGGGTACCAACTACCAAAAAAAGTCACGTTCAGTACTTTTGTTTTTTTTTGCGGCGGAAGGGGGAAAATCTTCAAAAAGACACCAACAGCCCGCGCTGTTGGTAGTGTGGGGTTTACCTGGTTCTAAGTGGCGACCCACTAAAAATCCCCTTCCCGGGCGATAGAGAGATGTGTCACATCACCTCTTGATTACTTCATCCTGTCCTCCGTTGTTGGAGTAGCTATTTTGCCCGCTTCAGCAAGACTCCCGGTTAATGTGCGGCCACGATTCCCTCTAAAGCTTCGCCTGAGCTTTTCTCTTATGGGGCCGCTGTCGCTGTCGAGTGATTTATTCTCTCTTTCTGTCTTTTCCGTTCTCGAGCCTCTTTTGTTATGAAAATGGAAGTTACCATCTCCTCTACTTTTCCCCAATCTTCAGGACTGCGCAAAAGTGTCTCTATGAGGTTTTCCGGCGTTAACTGCCCCTTGACTTTTTCTCTCAGTAGTAGAAATTAAGTGACGCGTTAAAGATTAACGAGATTCCAAGAAAAATTATTCCGAATATAATCGAACAAACGCCGAATCACAGTAATAAACAAATGGAAACAACCACCGATGAATCAGGCCGAAACAAGCCCCCTGACGGGAAAACCGACAGGGATTTCGAAAATCCAACTCTGACCAGTGAAGAAAGCAAAATTCTGGCGAAAATAAGAGAACAACGAAAAAACGAAAACCAATCCCGAACCCACATTGACACAAATGTAATAATTATTGATAATGCAAAAATCAATAATCAAGAAAACAAGAAAAGAGCCTTAAGAATCTCCAGCAGTGAAGATGAAGAAGAAGTGATGATACCGACAAAGAAACCAAATATTGTCGAAGAAATGGAAACAGATTTCGAAGTAGCTATATCCAGAAAAACGAAAAGACGCAACAGAAGGACGAAACAGAAAACAGACTCCAACATTGATGAAGAAAACAAAACCGATGAATCTGCTCCACCATCCAAAAACAATACTCCGAAACCTTCAAATAAACCAATTTTAGACGCTCCTAATACCTCGCCCTTACCAAACATCCCACATACGAATCTAATCCCTCAACCTACTCCCATCCAGGCCGCTACAACCACAAATCATTATATACCCTCACACAAAGAAGAAGAAAGCAGGAAAAACCAAGAAGCCCTCACAGCAATAATGGACGAAAACTATGAACTAGCACACAAAATGAGACAGTACCTCCTGAAATGTAAAGACGCGCTAAAAGATAGAGATACATGTTTGGAAATGCTAAAGTCCTTCGAACGTAACACCAACAAGTGCATCATTATGGCGTACAGCCTAAGTGAACGCCTAGCCTATGGAAATCCAACCACATCTCCAACCAATAACACAGATACACAAGCCATAATAAATGAAATAAGAAAAACCATCCCACAACAACCGAAACCTAAACTTAATCCAGGTATCAGGATTGAAACAATAGCCGCACCACCCACTACTGAAGCTCCAACAACTAAACAGAATCCTCCCAGAGACTACCTCAAAGCAGTTCTCAATCAACCAGCCCAACCCAACTTCGAAAAACAGACCAAATACAAGGTACTCGTATACCCAAAAATTAATGATGCCAACAAAACCTCTGCCGAAACCAAAAACACTCTCACCAGCATATCCTTGGATAAACTAAAAATCAAACCCGATAGACTATACATGGTCAAAAACAATGGTATGCTCATTGAATCATCAGATAAATCCATAAGTAACCTTATAGGAAATCAACTTCTAGCAGATGTAGGGCTTGAAGCCAAAGCACCCACACAAATTTGGCCATCCGTATACATAAAACAAGTCGAAAAAGATATAGACCATGCTACCATGAAAGGTGCCTTCGAATATAATTACTCCTCTGCCATCCAAAAAGCTGGTGAAGGATGGTTAAGATCCCTTAACCCCACCAGATCCCAAGACCGTCCCTCCAACAACTGGGTAGCTACTGTCCACCCTCTGGTGGCTGAAGCTATGAATAAAGAAAAAAGACTCCGTATGAGATGGCGCTCATATCCCATCTCTGACTATATAAACCTGACAAGATGCTACAAATGTCAACGATTTGGACATCCTAGCAAATATTGTCGCTCAATAGCTGTTTGCTTGGTCTGTGCCTCTACAGACCATTTATCCATTGATTGCCCTAACAAAGAAAATCCCTCAACCGACAGGTGCATCAATTGTATCAGGGCAAGATACAGTGATGACAAGCACCAAGCATCCAGTAGTCTCTGTAGAGTCTACAAAAATCGACTAATGGAGCATGTCAATTCAATTTCCTCAACTTCCGATTCTAATCATGCATAATCTCAAAATTCTTCAACAAAACCTCAGAAACTGCGAAACCGCAACAGTCGATGCCCTAAGGCTGTTGACGGAAGAAAACTTCAATATTGCCATTTTTCAAGAACCATACAGCTATCAGACCAACAACAATATTTTCTCACTTCCATACCATCCAAATATCTTCTCAGCCGCCATCTCTAGTCAAAAATTCAACTCTTGCATTGTAATAAACAGAAAACTTCAGGACAACTCTACCTTCTCATTTCATAAAAATCTCTCAAACCAATTTTTCACAATCATTTCCGTTTCTACAAACAAAAACAAACCTCCAATATTCATAATAGGAATCTATCTTCCACCTTCCCTATCAGATATTGACTCTTCCTTGAAACTTCTAGATAGAGCAATACGTACCTGCGGAAGCAGCCAAGTCTACCTATGCGGAGATTTCAACTGCAGATCAAAGCTATGGTATGACGAAGTTAATTCCAATGACCGTGCACTCGCCCTAGAAGAATTCATAACTCAAAACAATCTAACTATACACAATAAACCAGGCAAACCTTTCACTTACGAAAACACTAGGGGAGGGAGAAGCAACATCGATCTAACCCTTGGAACCTCCAACACCTTTAACTCAGTCTCCAACTGGGATATCTCCGAAAAAGTCATTTTAACCGATCATAAAACAATTACCTTCAATATAAAACACCCAGACCCTCCTAAAGTTACAATAGTCAAAAACAAAAACCCGAACACAATCTCACCACAAACAATTTCAGAATTCCTCACACCCTGGGTAGAACTTTCCACCCCTATTTCAGAAAAACTCGACACCCCTACCAAAATTGACAATTTTACCCGCTCCCTTCATGACATCATCCAGGATTTAATAAACACGCATGCTCACTACAAGAAAATCTACGTTGGCCGGCCAGATTGGTGGACGGACAACGTAGAAAAAGCCAGGAAAAATTACCTAAAAAAGAAATCCCTTCTCTACAAAAACAAAAATGAAAATTTAAAACAATCCCTGTATGATGCCATGATGGGAAAAAAGGAATTATTCCAGAACGCCCTTAAGAATTCCAGAAACAAAAGCTGGAAGAATTTCGTCGAAAACGACCTACTCAGTGACCCCTGGGGAATAACCTACAAACTAGCAGCGGGAAAATTCCGGAAGCAGGCCCTGCTGACGTCTTTCCGAAAGGAGGACGGCATGGAGACCCTGCATCCAGAAGAAACCCTAAACTACCTTATGGGAAAGCTACTGCCAGACGATGACCAAAACTCAGATCTCATTGTGGATCACCAAACAATGAGAGCTGATTTTGAGAGTCTGGAAACAGCAGCCAACCCTAAGGATCATCAAGAAGTCACCCTAAATGAACTAAACCAACTTATCCGCACCACCCAATCTAAAAAAGCTCCAGGATTTGACCTGATACAGGGATCATTCCTAAAACTCATTTACTGCACCATCCAAATCCCGCTACTAAACTTATATAATGCCTGCCTAAAATTCTCTCACTTCCCAACTCTCTGGCAAAATGGGATCCTAAAAGTTATCCTCAAAGATGCTTCAGGAGACCATGGCGCTGTTAAAAATTACAGACCGATCACCCTACTCCCTGTATTCGGAAAAATCCTGGAGAAATTAATAAAAATCAGACTCTACAATTCAAAAGTTCCCTTTCACTCTCCCTTCCAATATGGATTTGTTAATAACAAATCCACCATCTCTGCTGTCACCAAACTAGTCAATACCATCCAAGCCGATAATAAAAATAAGGGATGCACGGCAGCCCTGTTCTTTGATATCTCCGGGGCCTTCGATAATCTCTGGTGGCCCGCTCTCTTTCACATCTTGTGTAAGAGGAATACGCCCCAGGGACTCATTGGTATCCTCAGGAGCTACCTAAGGAGCAGGCTCGTCACCCTCCAATCCGGATCTACTTCTGTTGGAAAGAGAATCACCAAGGGGTGTCCCCAGGGATCGGTTCTTGGGCCGGTCCTATGGAACATCCTATTGGATGATTACCTTTCTGACGAAGAAGAATTACATTTACCTGACGAGACAACCCAAGCTTACGCGGATGACCTTGGTAAAATTATCAAGGCCAAAAACCGTAAAGAACTGATAATGAAACTCCAAAACGCTGTGGACAGACTCGACCGCTGGTGTAGGCGCATGAAACTCAGTCTCTCGGCAACGAAGACAAGAATCATGTGCTTTCGCCCGGTCAGGTCGTCCAATACAGACATCAAAATCCTGTTAAACCACTCCACAATCAAAGTTGTCAAGGAGTTCAAATACCTTGGCATGCTTCTTGACGAAAAACTGACCTTTCAACCGCATATAAATATGGTATGCTCAAAAGCTAACAACCTGATCATTGGTCTGCAACGCAGGGCAAGAGCCAGCTGGGAGACGGATCTTCGAGAGACCATGACCAAGATTTATAAAGGGGCTGTTGTCCCCATCGTGGCTTACGGAAGCGAAATCTGGTCATGGAAAATCGAAGAACGTTACACGAAAGCCAGGCTCTTGTCTTGCTATGGCCTTGCCTGTAGACTAATGATCAAGGGTTACAGAACAATATCCTCCCTGGCTGCAGGGGTCATTGCGGGAATCCATCCCCTAGACCTGGAACTAAGAAGACTACACGCAATGAAATCAATCAAAAATAGACGAACCACTCAGTTTCTGGGACAAGAAATTGTCCCACAATACTTCCAATCCATAACAGAAATTAAAAATGAACTAATCCTAATCATCCAGGCCATTTGGCAGGACAGATGGGACAACTTCGAATACGGCCGCATAACCCATCAGATAATCCCAAATATACACCCTAGACTACAAATAGAAACCAACTTCCAAACCACCCAACTCCTTACCGGGCATGGCGAATTCGGGAGACACCTCAAGAGATTGGGGAAGAACCCGGATGGATTGTGCCCGGCCTGCAACATTCTAGATGAACCCTTGCATAGGATCCTGGACTGCGTTCTATACAGGGAGGAAAGGAGGGAGGTGGAATCTTTCTTCACCGAAAACCCCCCCCTAAACCTGACCGAACTGTTTGAGCGCACTCCTAGGGACCTACTGCATGGGTTCCTACGAACCAAGATAGAACAACAAGATGACCCTACCGATAGCGAATAAAACGACACCTAGCATACCAAATCCAAATATAACGAAACTAGAGTACTCCATGACCCCGACAAGAAAACTAACAAGCACAAGAATACTAAGCAAATGAATATAAATTGATAGGAGTACTCTATAATTTGATAGACACCTATTAGAAACAAAGATAAATCGAAATTAATAGATATGCATGTTTGACAAAAATCCGAAATATGATACAGGGATGGCCCCAAAAATTTGAAGAAAAATTGAAATTTAAAATATATATTTTATGTGTAATGTAAATTTTGACCAATTACAGCACCCGACCAATTTGTCGGGTTTTTATGTTGGTATTTATTTTATTGTAAATTTTACTATAAATAAAGATCTTAAGTTGACTTTTTCTCTGTAGAGAAATAGTGACGCGTATAAGATTAACGAGATTCCAAGAAAAATAATTCCGAATATAATCGAACAAACTCTGACTCATATTAATAAACAAATGGAAACAACCACCGATGAATCCGGCCTAAACAAGCCCCCTGACGGGAAAACCGACAGGGAAATAGAAATTCCGATACTAACCAGTGAAGAAAGCAAAATTCTTGCGAAAATCAGAGAACAACGTAAAAAAGAAAGCCAATCCCGAACCCACATCGACACAAACGTAATCATTATCGATAATACCAAAATCAATAATCAAGAAAATAAGAAAAGAGCCTTAAGAATCTCCAGCAGCGAAGATGAAGAAGAAGTGATGATACCAACAAAGAAACCAAATATTGTCGAAGAAATGGAAACAGACTTCGAAGTAGCAATATCAAGAAAAACAAAAAGACGCAACAGAAGGACGAAACAGAAAACCGACTCCAATATTGACGATGAAAACAAAACCGATGAGTCTGCTCCACCTTCCAAAAGCAATACTCCGAAACCTTCAACCAATAAACCCATCCTAGACGCTCCTAACACCTCGCCCATACCACACATCCCACTCATGAATCAAATCCCACATCCTACTCCCATCCAGGCCGCAACAACCACAAATCATTACATACCCTCACACAAAGAAGAAGAAAGCAGAAAGAACCAAGAAGCCCTCACTGCAATAATGGACGAAAATTACGAACTAGCCCATAAAATGAGACAGTACCTCCTGAAATGTAAAGATGCGCTAAAAGATAGGGATACATGTCTCGAAATGTTAAAGTCCTTCGAACGTAACACTAACAAGTGCATCATTATGGCATACAGCTTAAGTGAACGCCTAGCCTATGCAAAACCAACTACATCTCCAACCAATAACACCGATACACAAGCCATAATCAACGAAATAAGAAAAACCATCCCACAACAACCGAAACCTAAACTAAACCCAGGAATCAAGATTGAAACAATAGCCGCGCCACCCACAACAGAAGCTCCAACAACAAAACAAAATCCTCCCAGAGACTACCTCAAAGCAGTTCTCAATCAACCAGCCCAACCCAACTTTGAAAAACCGACCAAATACAAAGTACTCGTATATCCAAAAATTAATGATGCCAACAAAACCTCTGCCGAAACCAAAAACACTCTCACCAGCATATCCTTGGATAAACTAAAAATCAAGCCCGATAGACTGTATATGGTCAAAAATAATGGTATGCTTATTGAATCATCAGATAAATCCATAAGTAACCTCATAGGAAATCAACTTCTAGCCGATGTCGGGCTTGAAGCCAAAGCACCCACACAAATCTGGCCATCCGTATATATAAAACAAGTCAAAAAAGATATAGACCATGCTACCATGAAAGGTGCTCTCGAATATAATTACTCCTCTGCCATCCAAAAAGCGGGTGAAGGCTGGTTAAGATCTCTTAACCCCACCAGATCCCAATACCGTCCCACCAACAACTGGGTAGCTACAGTCCACCCTCTGGTGGCTGAAGCTATAAATAAAGAAAAAAGACTCCGTATGAGATGGCGCTCATACCCCATCTCAGACTATATAAACCTGACAAGATGCTACAAATGTCAACGATTTGGACATCCTAGCAAATATTGTCGTTCAATAGCTGTTTGCTTGGTCTGTGCCTCTACAGACCATCTATCCATTGATTGCCCCAACAAAGATAATCCTTCAACCGACAGGTGCATAAATTGTATCAGGGCAAGATACAGTGATGACAAGCACCAAGCATCCAGCAGTCTTTGTAGAGTCTACAAAAATCGACTAATGGAGCATGTCAATTCGATTTCCTCAACTTCCGATTCTAATCATGCATAATCTTAAAATCCTTCAACAAAACCTCAAAAACTGCGAAACCGCAACAGTCGATGCCCTAAGGCTGTTGACGGAAGAAAACTTCAATATTGCCATCTTTCAAGAACCATACAGCTATCATACCAACAACAATATTTTCTCACTTCCATACCATCCAAATATCTTCTCAGCCGCCATCTCTAGTCAAAAATTCAACTCTTGCATTGTAATAAACAGAAAACTTCAGGACAACTCTACCTTCACATTTCATAAAAATCTTTCAAACCAATTCTTCACAATCATTTCTGTTTCTACAAACAAAAACAAACCTCCAATATTCATCATAGGAATCTATCTTCCACCTTCCCTATCAGATATTGACTCTTCCTTGAAACTTCTAGATAGAGCGATACGTACCTGCGGGAGTAACCAAGTCTACCTATGCGGAGATTTCAACTGCAGATCAAAGCTATGGTATGACGAAGTTAATTCCAACGACCGTGCACTCGCCCTAGAAGAATTCATAACTCAAAACAATCTAACTATACACAATAAACCAGGCAAACCTTTCACTTACGAAAACACTAGGGGAGGAAGAAGCAACATCGATCTAACCCTGGGAACCTCCAATACATTCAACTCAGTCTCTAACTGGGACATCTCCGAAAAAGTCATTTTAACCGATCATAAAACTATTACCTTCAATATAAAACACCCAGACCCTCCTAAAGTTACAATAGTCAAAAACAAAAATCCGAACACAATTTCGCCCCAAACAATTTCAGAATTCCTCACACCCTGGGTAGAACTTTCCACCCCAATTTCAGAACAACTTGACACCCCTACCAAAATTGACAATTTTACCCGCTCCCTTCATGACATCATCCAGGAATTAATAAACACTCATGCTCATTACAAGAAAATCTACTTTGGCCGGACAGATTGGTGGACGGACAACGTAGAAAAAGCCAGGAAAAATTACCTAAAAAAGAAATCTCTTCTCTACAAAAACAAAAACGAAAACTTAAAACAATCCCTGTATGATGCCATGATGGGAAAAAAGGAATTATTCCAGAATGCCCTTAAAAATTCCAGAAATAACAGTTGGAAGAAATTCGTTGAAAACGACTTACTCAGCGACCCCTGGGGAATAACCTACAAATTAGCAGCGGGAAAATTCCGGAAGCAGGCCTTACTGACGTCTTTCCGTAAGGAGGACGGCATGGAGACCCTGCATCCAGAAGAAACCCTAAACTACCTCATGGGAAAGCTACTGCCAGACGATGACCAAAACTCAGATCTCATTGTGGATCACCAAACAATGAGAGCTGATTTTGAGAGTCTGGAGACAGCAGCCAACCCTAAGGATCATCAAGAAGTCACCCTAAATGAATTAAACCAACTCATCCGCACCACCCAATCTAAAAAAGCTCCAGGGTTTGACCTGATATATAGGGATCATTCCTAAAACTCATTTACTGCACCATCCAAATCCCGCTACTAAACTTATATAATGCCTGCCTAAAATATTCTCATTTCCCAACTCTCTGGCAAAATGGGATCCTGAAAGTTATCCTCAAAGATGCTTCAGGAGACCATGGCGCTGTTAAAAACTACAGACCAATCACCCTACTCCCTGTATTCGGAAAAATCCTGGAGAAATTAATAAAAACCAGACTCTTCAATTCCAAAGTTCCCTTCCACTCTCCCTTCCAATATGGATTTGTCAATAACAAATCCACCATTTCCGCAGTCACCAAACTAGTCAATACCATCCAAGCCGATAACAAAAATAAGGGGTGCACGGCAGCCCTGTTCTTTGATATCTCCGGGGCCTTCGACAATCTCTGGTGGCCCGCTCTCTTTCACATCTTGTGTAAGAGGAATACGCCCCAGGGACTCGTTGGAATCCTCAGGAGCTACTTGAGGAGCAGGTACGTCACCCTTCAATCCGGATCTACTTCTGTTGGAAAGAGAATCACCAAGGGGTGTCCCCAGGGATCGGTCCTTGGGCCGGTCCTATGGAACATCCTATTGGATGATTACCTTTCTGACGAAGAAGAACTAAATTTACCTGACGAGACAACCCAAGCTTACGCGGATGACCTTGGTAAAATTATCAAGGCCAAAAACCGTAAAGACCTGATACTGAAACTCCAAAACGCTGTGGACAGACTGGACCGCTGGTGTAGGCGCATGAAACTTAGTCTCTCGGCAACGAAGACAAGAATCATGTGCTTTCGCCCGGTAAGGTCGTCCAATACAGACATCAAAATCTTGCTAAACCATTCCACAATCAAAGTTGTCAAGGAGTTCAAATACTTTGGCATGCTTCTTGATGAAAAACTGACCTTTCAACCACATATCAACATGGTATGCTCAAAAGCGATCAACCTGATCATTGGACTACAACGCAGGGCAAGAGCCAGCTGGGAGACGGATCTTCGAGAGACCATGACCAAGATTTATAAAGGGGCGGTTGTCCCCATCGTGGCTTACGGAAGCGAAATCTGGTCATGGAGGATCGAGGAACGATACACGAAAGCCAGGCTCTTGTCTTGCTATGGCCTAGCCTGTAGACTAATGATCAAAGGTTACAGAACAATCTCCTCCCTGGCGGCAGGGGTCATTGCGGGGATCCATCCCCTGGACCTAGAATTAAGACGACTACATGCAATGAAATCAATAAAGAATAGACGAACCACTCAGTTTTTGGGACAAGAAATTGTCCCACAATACTTCCAATCAATAACAGAAATTAAAAATGAACTAATCCTAATCATCCAGGCCATATGGCAGGACAGATGGGACAACTTCGAATATGGCCGCATAACCCACCAGATAATCCCAAATATACACCCTAGACTACAAATAGAAACCAACTTCGAAACCACTCCACTTCTGACCGGGCATGGCGAATTCGGGAGACACCTCAAGAGATTGGGGAAGAACCCGGATGGATTGTGCCCGGCCTGCAACATTCTGGATGAACCCTTGCATAGGATCCTGGACTGCGTTCAATACAGGGAGGAAAGGAAGGAGGTGGAATCTTTCTTCACCAAAAACCCACCCCTAAACCTAACCGAACTGTTTGAACGCACTCCTCGGGACCTACTGCATGGGTTCCTACGAATCAAAACAGAACTACAAGATGAACCCACCGATAGTGAATAACGACACCTAGCATACCAAACCCAAATTTTGACAAAACAAGAGTACTCCATGACCCCGACAAAGAGAAAACTAACACGACAAGAATATTAAGCAAATGAATATAAATTGATAGGAGTACTCTACAATTAATATATATGTTACCGGCAATGCGCAAAATCCGGCAATTTGCAAAATGCCTAGGTAATCTGCAAACCGACTAAGTCGTAAGCTACTATGCAAATTCACTAATACTTTAGGCAATCTGCAAAATGGCTACGGTGTTTCAGGCAATTTTCAAATTGTCTATATTGTTAGTTAATGTGCTTTTTGAGTATGTAACAATCTCACATTGACTAGGCAATGTAAAAAAACGATATTTTAAATAGATAATTTTAAAAGAACCATTTATTAAAACATAGCTTGTTGAACATTTTACATAAGAATAAAAACTATAAACCTATAAACATTAGGTTACTTATTTTTACGTGGATTAGAAAAGTGACAGAGAAATAAAATTCTTGGAAATTCTGAAAAAAGATTAAAAAGCTGCACTACTGACAATAATGTAATCATACCCATTCCGTCTTTCGACAGGGGTCGAACAGATCCAAGGAATATGTTAGGTGTAGTTCTTGGCGAAGAAGAGGGATTTTATAAAATAGGCACTATAGCAGGAGATCTTCAGAAATGGTACAGTCGAAATAAATTTGAGTCGGTGAAGCAAAACTTTATAGTGCATGCAGAAGATGTAGCTGCAGACGAAATTAGTCTTCGGGTAGCAGTGCTGGCAACTGCTTCTTCTACAGGTTATTAGGGAATGTTGAAATGTAATTGTACAAAGAAGTGCATAAATAAATCATGCAAACGCCTTAAAAATAGAGTAATGTGTAATAGTCGCTGTCACTTTTCTAATCCATGTAAAAATGGGTTTATAGTTTTTATTCTTATGTAAAATGTTCAACGAGCTATGTTTAATAAATGGTTCTTTTAAAATTATCTATTTAAAATATCGTTTTTTACATTGCCTAGTCAATGTGAGTCTGTTACATACTCAAAAAGCATATTAACTAACAATATATACAATTTGCAAATTGCCTGAAACACCGTAGCCACTTTGCAGATTGCCTAAAGTACTAGTGAATTTGCATAGTGGCTTACGACTTAGTCGGTTTGCAGATTACCTAGGAATTTTGCAAATTGCCGGATTTCTCAAATTGTCGGTAACATATACACCAATTAAAAACAAGATAAATTGTAATCATTAGATATGCATGTTTGATAAAAATTGGAAATATGATACAAGGATGGCCCCAAAATTTGAACAAAAATTGAAATTTAAAAACTATATTTTATGTGTAATGTTAAATTTTGACCAATGACAGCACCCGACCAATTTGTCGGGTTTTTAAGTTGGTACTTATTTTGTGTAAATTTTTACTATAAATAAAGAACTTAAGTTGACTTTTTCTCTGAAGGGTTTCCACTCCGGGCATGTAAACAACGTTTGTTGCGGAGTGTCCTCTTCGTTGCAGAAGTCGCATGTTGAGGATGGCGTCTTACCTATCCTGTGGAGATAGGTGTTAAATCACCAGTGTCCTGTCATCGCTTGGGTCATGTGGAAATTTAACTCCCCGTGGCTCCGACTCGTCCAGATGTTAATTATGGGAATGAGGCGTCTCGTCCAAGACCCAGTTTTTGACTCGTCCCATCTTTTCTGCCATTAGGATATCAGAGTTTGATGGTGTAGCTTCTTGTTTTCTTTGCCGGGGTTGATATAGTTGTCTCTTCTCTCCGTCGCCAATAAATCGATCGGCGGTATACTTGCTAGCACTAAGATTGCCTCTCTAGATGTTGTTCTGTATGCACAACAAACTCTTAGGGCCATTTTTCTTTGCACTCTTAGGAGTTTTTCTTTATTTCTGACAATTTTCATAGCGGTTGCCCAAATCGGGGCCCCATACAGAATGACAGAGTGCATCACTGCAGACAAGACCCTTCGTTTGGAGGTTTGCGGTCCTCTCTCATTAGGCATTAATCTGTTTAGTGAAAAAAGGATCTCGGGTATGCGGACACCAAATAATACAACTAATTTACTTCGTCGACGTTTCGAAGGTTATTTATCACTTGATAAATATTATGCCTTCATCTTCAGGACTGTGAGGAGAGATAAAACATAGAACGTCGGTAAATAGCAAAAATTAACAATTATTCTCACCTCCGTAACGTGATGTAAAATTTGTTTAAACACAATGGAAAAGCAAGACGATGTTTGATGGCTCAAGACACGATAACAGGCGTTAACTTTGTCAGTATAAAATAATATGTACAGTTTAAAATAAATAAATAAATAAATACACTTTGAAATTAAGGACATTACAGTTAAAATAATTTCCTAACAATAAATCACATATATGTATATGGTAAAAAACTATGCAATTTGGCTTGGTGCGCTTGATAAAATTACAACCAATGATAAAAAGCAATAACAAAATTTTTAGTGTAAAACCGCCAAAAGTCGTGTTGTGTGTAGTCGCCATCTAAGAGTATGCTTTTGAACTGTAAAAAAGATCAACAAAACTAAAGAAGAATAAATACAAAATAATAGGTGCAATTTCCAAGTCTTCCAGCGTAGGTGTCATAGATTAAAGAGTATAGTAGTAATAGATACTCAACTCCCACCTATTTTTAAGACCAATTAATAGTTTATACCATCACCACTAGCAGCGCTGTTAATCGCGCAATAAAATTGGCGGAATTCGAATGAATACGTATTCGAGTTAATGCATTTTGTTGTAAATGTAAATACTAATGAAAATTTTCCCAGTATAATTTTTTCTATAAAACTATAATTGAGAAATATCCAATAATATTTACAATTTTCAACAATACTCGTAAAAGCTTTTAGCTTACCGTAATTAATTATACAAAATTAAGAAAGTAAGAAAAACACTATAACTTGTTTCCATTGTATGATTTATTAATATTCATATACAACAACATATTATAACTACATTTTATTCAAGAAAAATGAGTAAAAATTAAGTCTTGGACATCAAACAAAGTTACGTACCTCTAAATCCTTCAAAAAAATGTGAGTTTTCACAATTCCAGATGAGAAATTATTTTATCCACCATTTATCCACACATCGGCAAACCATATTAATTTAATAATGAGAACACGAAATATATAATTAATAAATGCGCTAATTTTGTTTGATAAAATAACTTACCACAGATCTACTTATTTAGGTATATGCATAATATGACATTTGACATTTGAAAATTAATTTCTAATTTGTTTGCGCATGGAAAATAGCGACATTAATGAAAGCAGCGCCATCCCTCAATGATGGTACAAATTACACCCCCCGCACGGATCATGGTACTTCCCTCTCGCCTGGAGTTATTTATCTATAATATACTCTTTAATCTATGGTAGGTGTCAACCCGGTTGTTTCGTTTAATCATTGAAGCATTTGAGACCGTTGCGGTAATAATCTTTTATCTGATAGAAATCATTTTGTTTGTTGACATTAGGTCCCAAAGTGGATATAAAGGCGGCCTCCAGAAAAGTTCGTTTATGGAAATTCGGTTCGATGGCCAGGATTTCTACATCTTCGGAGTTAAAATTATGAGAGGAGTCTATGATGTGTTCCGAAAAACTTGTTTTTTAGAATTATATTTGATATCATACGTGTGTTGTTTGATTCGATTCCTTAGTAATTGTTTGGTTTGTCCAATGTACTTTTGGCCACACTCACAGTTAATCCTGTAAATCACATTAGCTCTATCCAATGCAGGAATCCTATCCTTTCTTCTGGAGTATAAAATTTTTTCCAATTTGAAATTGTTGTAGAAGGCCAATTTCAAGGAACCATCGCTAACAGCATTCTTAAAGGCATGTTCCAGTTTATTTTTCAACCAAGGATGATACGTGAGTTTACTAAAGTATATATTCTCCAGATCAATCCCGTGTGACTTTGGGTTAGTTATCCGAGGCGTTCTCTTCTGGAAGTGCACAGTCTATCAGTTTGGTAGGGTAATCGTTTTCCAAAAGCTGTAGCTTTAGATCGTGGAGTCTGGTGCCAATTAAATTTTTGGCCACGCAGTTTTCGATTCTGTATTTTAGAGTACTTATGACACTCATTTTATGACACATTGGATGAGAGCTGTTAAAGTTTAGTAGCCTACTGATGTAGCAGAGTTTTTTGTAAATGTCAGTGGAAAGCGATCCGTCTTCCCCTCTAATAACCTCAAGGTCCAAGAACGGAATCGAGTTGTTGGACTCCAATTCATAAGTAAAAGTAAGTAAACTATCGTATCTCTATGCAATCATCTACTCTATTTTTAGGAACAGCAGTTAACACGTCATCCACATATAAAAGCAGAAAAGGAATTTTAAAATCGATGGAGCCAAAAAAGTTGCAAAGGAGATCGATCATAACAAAAGCTGCAAAGATAGGGGAAGAGGGGTCACCCATCGCGCTGCCTATCCGTTGACTATATATTTTGTTATCAAAGATGAAGTAGCTATTTTCGAAAATTGTAGATATTAATCTAATGAAGTCAACTAAAGGGATGGTAGTAGCTGGAGCGATAATATCCCAATTATTGGTGATAGATTCAATCACGGCCTCCTTCGAGATGTTAGTAAAAAGTGAATTAACATCAAATGACACCAACATATAATCATTTGGAATCTTCCCCTGTACGATCCTCTCCCTGGCCTCTCCTGTGTTCCTGATGTTGAACGGTAAATATTGTGTTGCGTTTTTTAGGATATTATTAATGTATTTAGCAAGAGGAACTAATGGAGACTCAATGCAGCTAACTACCGGTCTCAACGGTGTGCCCCTTTTATGTGCTTTGAGGAGACCATAAGCTCTGGGGGGTTGTGAGTTGTATTTTGTTAGTGACTTTCGAGTTATATCGTCAATATATCCTATATTATGTAGTTCTTTTATGATTTTGTTAAATTTGCTTTGAATAGATGTAGTTGGATTCTTGTCTAATCTTTTGTAGGTGTTGGTGTCTCCAAATAAATCATACATCTTTTGCATATATTCACTCTTATTCATGACGACCGTTGAGTTTCCTTTATCAGCTTTTAACACTAAGAGCTCAGGATTATCTCTTAAAAATCTCCTTGATTTATCCAGTTCTCCGCTATTGCCCGAGCCTTGTTTGGTTCGCTCACTAGCACTATGGTGATCTGCTCTTTTTACGAGATCTGATTCAGGATGTCCTGAGCTAGCTTCGCAGTGTGAAGATTTACCTGTAGGACCCCCACCCTGTTTATTTTCGTGTTCGCGGAGCGCTTGAGTTTACGTCTCCCGCTTTTTGCTACATTCTCTGCGAAGGTGACCGGACTCTCCACATTCGTAGCATCTCTTTGGGGGTCTAGGTCGGACTCCCCTTGTGGACGGACCGTATGGACAGCTGTTGCTGGTAGTCCTGTGTCCTTCCAGTTTGCAGGACACACAAAAGGGCCGCTCTTTTTTGCAGTCGGCGGCATAGTGTCCCTCTTCCCCGCATTTGAGGCATTTTCTTGTTCTGTCCTCGTTCGGACACTTACTTGGTGCGTGGCCCGGCATCCAACATCTTCGACACCTATCTATGTGTGGATCTTCTGCTAGGCGGCATGCATTGATGACCCCTACTCTGAGTTTCTTCAGCTTGTCAAGTTTGCCAATCGACTTGCCTCTTGCTTCTATTCTTACTATCTGCGTGCCCTGGTAGTAGGGTCGCAGATCCAGTATTTTGTAATCAGTCGATATTTGTTCATCGAGATCCTTCTTGATTTCTGCCGTCGTGATATCTTCTTCTATGTCTTTGATTGTGTAGATCTTTTTGTTACCTGCGAGCTCTTTCACGTTGTTGTTTTTAAGTTCTCCACTAGCCGTGACTTGAGGTCGGTTGTTTTTTGCCCCTCTTCCAGTTCGATGAGAATATGGCCCGCTTGCTTTCTTCTCAGGCCCTTCAGCAGGGGTTTATTTGAGCATTGCTTTATAGCTGCCTTGATGAAGGCCACCGTAGCTTTGGCCTCCTCTTGTGACGTTTCCACCAGGATTGCATCGCTTTTTGTTTTCTTGGGAGGCATCTTTTTTGTCTGTGCCTCCCTTACTTTTACTTTGGGTGAACCTAGAACTTGTTCCGCGCGCGGTAGGTCCATATTTAGGTTGGCGACCTTTAGCATGGCCCTCTTGGCCGAGCGCCCAACTACTAGGTTCCAAGGGGAACCTGTCGCGATTGGCCCCTCTTTCCTCACTTCAAGAGGGGTGGGTTTGAGTATGCCTGTTTCTCTCGTCAGCAGGGAATTGGAGGTATTAGTAGCCTCCTCCCTGTAGGTTTTTTTATCCACCGTTTGGTTTACGCCCTCTAGCGCTATCGCCAACTCTTTTGCGCCCATTATAGCGCGTTCGAAGACTTCTACTTGCGCGTTGGGCAACGAGGTTTCAAACTGGGACTCCTTGAAGTCAAGCAGCTTCTGTTCCAGGTTGGATATCATCATCTTGGTATCGTTGACCGTGGTTCTGACCAACATTATATCCTGCGTGGCTTTTACTGCTTGTCCTTCCTTGTCAGCCTGCCCTTGTCAGTATAGCCTGCCTGGCTTCGGTTTTAACTTCGTGCAAGTCCAGTTGGACTTCAGTACTAACATGTAACAGTACTACGTTCAGTACTAACATGGGTTAGCCTAACCCGGCAACTTTGATTGGCTGTATCTTATGCTGTAGTTGGCCGATTGAGACTTTTTTTTTTAATCGATAGTCCATTCGATTGCCAATACGGGGGTGCTATTAGATTTACCGAATAATTTGTTTGAACAAAGCTATCGTACATTCAAAAGTTTAAACATTTTGAAAAATTTTTTTCGAAAAAATCACTTTTTTTGAAATTGCATAACGTTTTAAAAAGATATCGAATTGTTTCTTGTTGCGTTTTAAAGCTAAAATGCTCCTCTTTAAAGTGTTTGAATCAATTTTTTGATCCATTCCAAAAACTATATTTTTTGGAACTTTGAAATCACCCGTTTTTTGGATAGCGATATAACGCTCTATGATTGATTTATCGTAACAAGGCACAACTATAATATAAATAAATAACAAAATTGGGGATTTGTCAGAGAACCGCCACCAAGAATTGAGCCTCGACACCTACACTATAGGAAAGAGGACAATTTTCTGTGTATAATAAAAAAAGAAAAAAATGCGGATTATCCATTAGTTTTCGAGAAAACGGCTTTTGAAAATCAAAATTTTACATGCATTTTAGATAGGGAAATTCATTAACATTAAAGTTCTATTGACGGTGCGTGCGTTCTGATATAGTCTTAGTGTTGGCAGGCAGTCGCGATTGTGACATAGCCGGGTGTACATCGGGTGTATTACGCAAGATTATGCAATAATTTAAAAAATAAACGTAGAACTCGTTTTTAGGTTAGAATCTCGATTGCCTTGGTTGCGTTCGTCAAAACCGACGCTCCGCTACCCTCCACTCCGGTCCCCCCCGCTCCGGTCCCCCCCGCTCCGGTCCCCCCCGCTCCGGGCGCTACGCGCCGTTTTGACGAACGCTGACTCGCTAAAAACATCTCTCTAGGTCGCACAACCTCGCCAAAGGTGCAACTCGAAAGGGGTGAAACTCGTAAGGGGTGAAACTCGTTAGCAATGCTTGATGTGCACCCGAGCGGGTCACAATCGCGTCTGACTGCCAACACTAAGACTATATCAGAACGCACGCACCGTCAATAGAACTCGGGAGCGGATCAATTCCCTATGTAAAATGCATGTAAAATTTTGATTTTCAAATGCCGTTTTCTCGAAAACTACTGGATAATCCGCATCGAAGTGCGGTCTCAAAATGCTCAGAAAATTGTCCTCTTTCTAATAGAAAAAAAATCAAAGCCCAACTCTTGGTGGCAGTTCTCTGACAGTAACCCAAAATTGATTATTAAATGAAAGTGTTATTGTTGAAAATATAAGAAAAAACAAAATCAAACTGTATTTCCACATTCACAGCATATTTTGGCTACATGCTCTCTGCACATAGCTTTATTACATATTTCAGGCACTTCTAATGTGTCTTACGGTCTAGAGAACTCGGACACAGGTTACAGCGCTTTTGTTTAGCCATTTTATTATTAACAAATTCATTCCTTATGTCCATGTCCTCTGGTATATCTTTAGCCTCCAAAAACAAACAATTTTTTTGTCTCCCGAAAATACGGATTTTCGAACGTTTAGTACTAACTGGGTGAAAAATCCCGAGCTCAACTTTCTGACTCGTACCACTCGAGCACCAAGCGTACACTGGGGCTGCTACTCACGGCTTACACAGGCACTACCACAAAGATTTTTTACCCCCCCCCTCCGGACCCCCACCCTTTCACTTGTTTTCAAATGGCGCGACTTTCAAAATCTGTCTGGGTTACGCTAATCCAGTTAGTACCCTGAGGGTTAAATACACATTATAGTACTTTATAGTACTTTAATTTTTTGTCCTGAATATAAGTTTCTTTCGTAGTTTAAAGCCCGTGTCTCACTATAAAAATTTCATAAATATTTGTATAAAAGTTTGTATACAAACGATTTGGATAGTGTGACAGAGCACTAGTTTTATAAAAACGACGGACGTCAAAATATTTTTATGGTGCTTGTATTTTCACGATGTGAAAAAAAGGTTTTTTTACACGCCCGGAAGTAGAAGTCGATTTCTAGGTGATTGAAATTGTGACAGAAATAGCTCATTTTACCCTAGGGAGTATAATATGAACAGAACTCCTCTAGGGAGTTTTCATTATACACATATTAGTAAAACGAAAAACGAAGAAAAATGTAAGAACTTATTTATTAATATTAAAAAGCGTTACATTATTACAGTTTTCAAATTTAATATTAGAAGGAATATCAATATCAGTATTTTTTAAAGTCTTGATCGCACTTGCAGGTTCTAGTATTCGATTTGTTATTTCCGTCTTATTTTTGTGAGAACTTAGAAACAGTCCATTATTTTTGCTCGTTCCTGCAGGTTGGTTTGCAATATTTCTATTATTTTCTACCGAATCTTCAATGTAGCCTTCACAAACTGCAGTTGACTTCCAACCCCCGTGACGTATACCCAGAATCAATGCTACCTAAAATGTATAGAAACTGTTAATACATAATAAGATCTACTTAAATAATGCAATATATTACCTTAATCATTAAATATTCATTATCATTTGCCTTTAATAGAAAACAATCAATTAGTTCTCGTGACAGAACTTTTGATTTCTTTCCACGATACCCATCAGATTTTCGTTTTAAAAATGCAATTAGTTGTGCATACTTGCTTATGTCTATATTATCATAAATCACCATGCACGCTCGTGTATCATTGAATATTGCGCCCATAATGTAGAGGATTTGTACACTTTTGCCTTTTCTGCAAAATAAGCCAACATAACGTTGTCGGAATATGTTTTTACTTTTTTTTCCGTGCACCACTCTCTTAAACGATTATATGCAATATCATACAATTTCTTTGATTTCGGTGGTAATAATTCGGAGACCGCAACACTAGCGCATCAATAATTTCTTGTGGTTCTTGCATTTTGAAACTAAGTTTGTTTACACAATTTTGTTTGTTGTCATAGTATTAATTATATTACAATTCAAAGGCTACTAAATAAAATAATTGCAATTCTCTGTCATGATTTATAAATTAGTTTTTTATTTACTCTTGGCTTCGGGCGTGTAAAAAATAGTATATACACTACAGGAGAGAACACCATTATTCTCCCGGTGCATTGTAGCCCTCGGGCTTCGCCCTCTGGCTACAAACTTGCACCTAGTGAATAATATTGCGTTTCTCTCCCTTAATGTATAATGTACTATTATACAAACTAACAGTTGAACAAATTACGAACGTCAAAATTATTCTAAGGTGCTTGTAGTTTCACGATGTCATGAAATAGTATATTCTGAAACAAGTTTGGAATTAGGCATATTCCGCACGAGGGAAAAGTTTGTGTTTCAGACTATACTTTCTATACGACTATTAAAATAATAAGCTGTATAAGTTTTGACCGTAATTAGAATTTGTAAAAATGAGAAAATTTTTTTGTGCGCGATCGATCTGAATTTTTGCACATGCTATCCTACCGTTAATTCACAGGGGGCGAGGAGAGGGAGAAGTTTTTGCTCAGTTTTTCGATATCTAACGCCGTTTTTGAGTTATTGCTAATTCAAGTTTGTGTGGCGGAAACGCAGCAATAACTCAAGAACGGCTCTAGATATCGAAAAACTAAGCGAAAAAATGTCCCCCCTCGTACATACTCCTTGTGAATTATCGGTAGGAAAATATGTGCAAAAATTCAGATCGATCGCATGCAAAAAAGTTTACTCGTTTGACAAACTTGATTTTTGTTGATGTGTAAATAAATTGAGTTCAAAAATTTGGTAATAGATGTCACTTCAAATTGTAGTCTATTCTTTGCTCTAATTGGTCTAATCTGTGTGAGAATAATTATTCTCGCACCGATATCGGTGTGAGAATAAAAAAAAGAAAGAATGTAGATATTCTGTATTTAAAAATAGAATCAGAATGCCTACATTCTATGATAGTCGTATAGAAACGTTTTTATACAAACTAAAAATTTAGAACAGTTTCTATAATTTTTATGAAAGCAGGCATCCCATTGGCTGTTGACACCCCCACTCAATTTGAATTTAGATTTAAAAAAATTCTAGAATTGGTATCCTGAGCATCTGTAATTTGTTGGTTGGTAATACCCACAATTTATGACAAATAAAAATATTGGAAACTGAAATACTGGCTCTTAATCAATATTAACAGATTTTATAATTATAAAATAATCTTGATCTTACGCCATCTACTCAGATAATTGATCATCCAAAAGATAAATCTTGACCTTAACAATAACAATCAAAATAATAAACAAATTATTAAATAAAAAACACACTATAATAGTGCTTAAGATTTTTATTTTATTTTAATAACAATCAATTTGACAGCTGACGGCTGACACTACGATACATAATCGACGTACGTTTCTACAATTTATATTGGCAAAGTTAGAAGACATATTTTTTATATTCGCTATCTTTTCTATTAGGTTTCTTTTGTAAGTCTGATAAAGACAACCGAATAGTATGCGTTACAAATACAATACAAACCATATACAACTCGATCCTTACTTTTCACAGCTAATATCTTGTTTTTATAAAAACTTATTTTATAGTGTGACATAGCTTAAATTGTATACAAATTTGTATATACAATACAAATTGTATAAAAATTTGTATACAAACGATTGTATACAAATTTTTATAGTGAGACACGGGCTTAATAAATTAGCTATTTCTTTTTTTAATGTTTTAAAACCCCTCCTGAAAATCTAGTCTAAATACGTCCCTGTAATTGTCAAAGCATTTGGTTTATTCGTGATAGTTACACCTTCTACATTTAAAAAGGTGTTTTTAATTGGTTTCATTTTTGTAATGTACTTTTTAACTTTTTCCCGAAAGTGTACGTTTAGCGCAAACGCAAAAAGTGTAACTTGATTAGTCGCTCCTACCTTTGAATTCAAATTTGCGTTGGTAGGTTATGTAGGTACCAACTTAACTTGTTAATAAATGTGAAAATCTATAAAAGGCAAAAATGCAAAATAGCAAAAAACATCAAGTTAACAACAAAATCAATAGTAGAAAATGGAACAAGTATTTGAAGAAAAAAATGAACTTCCTAATGTGACTTGAACCAATCAAAATTTAGATATTGGTGAGCAATAAAATAATTATAATTTTTACGATTTGCAATTATTTTCATTAACTTTTACATAATTTTTCAGTGTCCACTGTAGTTACTGCATTCCATTCTATTATCCATGTAAGAGAATGGAGAGACCATATCAAAATCAACAATTATATTGAAGATGTAAAGAAGTAACCAATTACATTGATAGTGATTTCATTATACATTTTCGTTTGTCTCGTGGTTTGTCGTATAATTTGATTGCTCGCTTCACAACATCCCAGATATACTTGTCCTTGAGAGGTAAGAATATTTTACGGTATCATTCATAATTGTTTTCGTTCTAACATTATTTTTACAGTTGCAGCAGGATACAGGCCGACAATCTTAAAAGCATATAATTATGTTATCTCTAGTTTGTTGGCCACGAAACTTCTTCGTATCGAGACGTAACCGATAGATTCGGAATTAAATTAAGTTCTC
This sequence comes from Cantharis rufa, assembly GCA_947369205.1. NCBI lineage: Eukaryota > Metazoa > Arthropoda > Insecta > Coleoptera > Cantharidae > Cantharis > Cantharis rufa. Next base: position 39,619,941 of record OX376303.1, read on the forward strand.
TGCATAATATAATGCACTAGAGTGACTGTGACTAGAGTCACAGAATACCCATTATGAAATGCTGAAAATATTATTAAATTTCCAACAAATGAAAAGGAGATCACAAAACAGTATTATCGGCAATCGAAAGAATTTCCCGACATAATAGGTCACATTTGAAATATGTAATTATTCCATATTTGTTATTAATGGTTTATTGTACGTTCCATAGATGGGTCCCATGTTAGGACTGACAAAACCACGCCAAGTTTGCAAGGGCCTTCATTACTTGCAAAGAAAGTATGGAGAAAATGATTTCTGAATTACTATCGGTCTATGATGGAGAAATAGATCCATTCGGGGAAGAGAAGGTGATATGGTAGTTCCCGCTGCAACAAATACCCTCAGAGTAAGGACACAGACGAGGAGCACTGCAAAGGCTCTTATTACTTGTAAAGAAAGCATGGAAATCGTTAATGACAAATCTCGAATAATTGCATATTTCAAATGTGACCTATTATGTCAGGAAATTCTTTCGATTGCTGATAATACTGTTTTGTGATCTCCTTTTCACTTGTTGGAAATCTAATAATATTCCCACAATTCATAATATTCATAATAGGTATTCTGTGACTCTAGTCGCAGTCACTCTAGTGCCATTATATTATACAGGGAACTTAATGTAATTCCGAATCTATCGGCTACGTCTCGATATGAAGAAGTTTCGTGGCCAACAAACCAGATATAACATAAAACTACCATCATATACAACTTGACACTGATTCGGGAGATTCTTAGAAACCATGGTGATCAGAAAGAATATACACAAAAATCTCATGAACTCTGGACACAGGAAGCGTCTCGACGGTGCTGCTGGACCTCCTAGATGGTGAACCTCCCTCGCGCAGTGGTGGACGGTGAGCTGCATTTGGTTGCTCTAGGTTTGGTTCGTTTTCGGTCCCTGTGATTCTGCTCCAGAGCTGGTATATTTTAATCTTGTGACGTTTTGTATGTTTTTTAGAAAAGAAAAACGTTTTTTACATTTTGTGATTTACTATTTTTTATCTTATTGACTCCAGTAGCCTGCGGTTACCAGGAAATTTGTTAGACGGTATATTTGTATTTAATTTGTTAACTTTGCGGTTTCAATCGTGGATTGATAACCGTCGATAATTTGTTATAAAGTGTCATTTAGTATTTTATGAACTCAGTCACAAATACGCTTGAAAATGCAAACATTGCTTGTGAAACATATGTTGCGGTATAAATAAAAAAATGTCCGGGATTTAATTTGGTGTTTGTGTGATTGACTACCTGTCCCTAATTTCCATTCCGGTAGGCTGCTCGTTTTTTGATTTCAATGACATAATAATATATGCTTTTCAGGTGTTATCGGCCTGTATCTTGCTGCATCTGTAAAAATAATGTTAGAACGAAAACAATTATGAATGATACCGTAAAATATTCTTATTAACCACGATTAACTCCAACTAACCGTGATTAAAGTATTTAACCAGAGTTGGTAGAACCGGCCTTAATGGTGTAAACTTTTACACCTACTCCAGAGCTGCTCAGTGGGACCAACGCAACGCTCGGAAAAATGGCCAAAAATACATTTTTGTCAACTTAACAGTTATGCTACAAGGTTCTGTATATCTTTAGAGGAAACATCAGTTCTAGAATTTCAAGTGAATTGAAAAATATTTCAGCTTACTATGGCGATGTAAACATCACCTTCACTAATCAATCACTAATTTTAGTAGCATTTCGCAACGTGCGACACCAGATTTTAAGGAGTTATTGTGCGAATTTCAGCTTAGGGTTCAAATTTGTATCTATAGAAAAGATATCTTGAAGTATGTACTTTCGAATAAAAATAATTCTAAGACAATGCAATGCTGCAATAATTAAATACTTTGCTTCATTTCGAGAGCTGCTCAATTGAAAATCTCAGGCAGTTCTCCAACTTTGTGTAGATTTACAAAAAATGTTCCACAAGATACCGCTTTGAAAAATATACAAAAAATACATTGGACATTTTTTCTTAAACACATTATTAAAAGATTGTAACCTCGTTCAACCTCGCTTTTAAGTAATTCACGATTTTGAACTTGAACGTCTCGTATGGGCAGATTCAACGCACTAAAATAAAATCGCTTCGACTGTACGGCCAACGTGGAACAATTTGGAAAATTTGTAGAACCGATTTATAGAAGAATACGATATATGGATTATGTATGTTTAGTTATGTACACTAAATTTTAAAGCATTTTACCTTAGGTGAAGGCTGCAGGACTAAAACGAGGAATGTCACAAAAGAAAGATATTGAGAAATCTCGATTTTTAATGTTAATGCTTACCTTGTTTTACACCGGTATAACAAAATTAAAACCTTACATTTTATGGGCATTCATAGTTGTTTAACAAACATGTTTTACCAACCTAAAGTGTCAAAATAAGGTAAGAAATGGGTTTAACGGTTTCATTTTGCAAAATAATGGACATCCCTCGTTTTATTCCTGTAGCCTTCAGGTGTACTAAGGAAAAAGCTGACCCTAGGATAGATACCTGATCTGCTCTGCTAAGCGAAACTGCCGTATGTGCAAAAATTGCTAAAATGAGTTATTGGTATATATTGTCGTGTTCCAAAATCATTTTTTATTTTGAAATTATTGTATTAAGTATGAATTTTATTTTGATTATTATTTTAGATTTAAAATTAATTTGTTGCAAAGATTTTATAATTTGTAAGTATTTGAATAGTAGTTGGTGACAAAATTTTGAGAAAAATTTGATATAACTTGGATTGCGAGCCGCGTTGACCGGAGTGGTCGCTTTTACGGAAGGTCTCCGCAGTTGTAAATTAAGAGTATTTTATTGAGAGTTAATTTTAATTATTTTGGGAATAAAAGTTTTAATTTACAGTGAGTAAGAATTTTATTAATTTGTTTAATTTGAGCAAAATTGGAGAGTGGATATTTGGAAGCAGAAAATTATAAGTATACGAAGCGCAAGGTTGTTATCAAGCACATTTGCCGAGCCGATAAAGAACACGAAAAATAAATTATACATTTTTAAAAATTAAATTCGTCGATTTTTAAATTGAATTATATTTGAATTTTGAGTGGCTAGGGTCATGTCAATATGTTAACTACCAGGGCTAGACAGTATTAATTTGAAATACTTATATTTGAAATACGTAATTGAAATACATTTTGTATTTTAAATACCCAAAATAAATGTATTTTGCATTTTGTATTTCAAATACAAATTACAAAATACTGTACAAAATACTTTAAAATTGATAACATCAAATAGACAGGGCCGTATTCAGTAACAGTAACGTAAAAATTTTTGTTTGCGATTTTTTTCATTCGACGATGTTACTGAATACGGCCCTGCAGTTGTATTGTATTGTTATTTGTTTTGTTCCCAACCATCGCACAGTATGATATTTCAGCAATCTAGATGGACAAAAATCTATAAATCACCAAATCGACCAAAAATATTTGTTAAACAACGAAAAAAATAGTGAAAATATTTAAAGTACTAATGGGTGGTTTTTAGAAAGGGGATGAAAAATATCTTTTTTTCCAAAAATTCTGAAACTTTCTTAACATACCAATAATATATCTGTGAAAGCACAAAAATAAGGAAAAAATTCTAAACATTAAGGGGTGGTTTTAGGCTTCTATACAACGTATAGGAAGAAGCCTTATGATCTAGCTCCGTGTCCGTCTGTCCGTCTGTCCGTCTGTCCGTCTGTCCGCATAATTCAAAACCAATCAGAACGCACGTTCTTAAAACAATTTTACTTCATATAGAATATTTTTAGATTGGTATTAATTATTCAGATTATTTACATATATATTTTTTAATCCGATATTCTTATTTTGTATTTTTAGAGTAGGTATTTTACGTGTTTCTAATACGGTATTCGGTACGTGTTTCGGGTATTTTAATATTTCATTATGAATTGTGTTTTATTTGTGGTTTGTAAATTGCAAATATTTACCTATAAAGGTCGAAATAAAAAAAAAATATTAAAATGTTAGCGTTTTCCTTATATAGTAAAAAAATCTACCTAATTAAAAGATTAAGGCATTAAAAATTGGAATAAAATAAAGCCCAAATAATTTAACCTACCGAAAAAGTAGATGTATAGAAGCCTAAGAACTGTCGCAAAAGCGAGTTCCACCTTGTTTAGAAGGCGGATGAAAAATACATGTTTCCCAAAAATTCCGAAACTTTGCTAACATACTAATAATATACCTGCGAAGACATAAAAAATAACAAAAAAATTCTAAACACAAGAGGTGGATTTTAGAAGGCGACTCAAAAATATGTTTGTATTATTTTATTTATTATATATTTTTATTTTATGCTGCTATTAGATACTAATAAAATACAAAATTTGGTCCAATATTTTTAAAATACTGTAAAATAAATATCCTAACTAATAACTAACTAACTCTAAGTATTCTGAATTATTACTGTTTAAATAATCTCCTGATGTATATAAATCATAGGAGTTTCTATTCTGTTTTTCAAACTATCTAAAGCTTTATCTGATAATGAAGAATCTCCTAGTTCTTGCAGAATATATGCAAATATAACATCAAATCTCGTAATTTTCGAGTTCACAAACCATATGTCAAAAATCGATTGACGAAAAATTTGCAAAGTCGTTCTGAAAGTGAAGGAAAATTTATGAATATCGCAAACTTTCGAAAAAACAAAATTCAGATTTATGTAGCTGAAGAGTCTATCTTTAATTGAAACATAATAACAATATGGTATAACGTGGTATAATTTATCAAAACTCTAGTTATAATTCAAAAATACCGTTTTTAATTAGCTACCAATTTAAATAGATTTTGTATGGCAATGAAATACTTTATCAGACGATTTCATAAAATAAAACTACAGTAATTTAACTTTTTACGCCTCTAGCAGGCAAGTATTCAATTGCATATTTCAAATGCGGCGTGAAAAGCTGGTTTTCTCGCCTAGCGTGTGAAAGAAAGCAGTGATTATTTTATAAGATGTTGGCATTCTTGGTTATATTTTGTACGTCAAATTGAATTAAAATTAAATAAGTATTACATTTCATAAATAACTCGTATTTGTGCCAGTATCGGGGTGCGGAGTTTTCTGGCAATAAATTACCAATAATCCATTCTTCCGCTTCTGTAATGTCTGCTGGTGTATCCATTATCACAAATATTATCACAGTTGCAATTTTATAATACGATACAAAATAATTAAATTTAAACGTCAAATTTTGAATTCAAATGTGTTATACCAACAACAACAAAATATCCCTAATGCCAAATATTTCAAAAAATAATTAAAGTTTATGCAACAAATTATAGAAGTCGGCGTAAAAAATTACGTTTATCATGCGGCAGGAAACTGTTTTCCGAGTACTCGTAAATACAGACCTCGGCTAATCCGCCTCGGCCTGTAAAAAAACTCGTACTCGGAAAAATTCAGTTTCAAGCCCTATGATAAAAATAACTAATGGGCGCTTTCCAATTACACGCACAGCTACAGTGCGTCACACGGTGCGCGAGTCTCTAGTGTTCCATTAAGAACGGTGCGTGACACCGTGCGCACACAGAGACACACAAGAATTTTGTGTGTGTCTGGTGTGTGTGCAACCTGTACACCGCAGTGTTACCAACAATTCTTAAAAAAAGTTGGTACTTAAACCACAAATATGGTTATAAACAAAATTCGTAAACACATCAAGCACAGCCAGGCTGTATTTCAATTATATGTATTTTAAATACAAATGTATTTGGTTATATGTATTTTCGATGAATTTCTAAATGTTTGTTTGTAATTGTATTTAAAATACATTAAAAATGTACTTTGTATTTAAAATACTTTAATCAATTAAATTTTTTAATTTTTAAATTTTTAAAATTATAAAATAATTTTTTTTAAATCACCGCCGAATCTGCACATTTTAAAATGTATTTGAAAAAAGGGACAGAGCCCTGCAGGGCAGATTGGTTTTTTTAAAAGGGAATAACAATTATGTTAAATAAATAAAATAAATCATTTGTGTATTGAATCATAATGTATTTTAAAGTATTTTAAATACCAATGTATTTGAAATACAAATGTATTTTGAATTTGTATTTAAAATAATTGACTTTCGAGTATTTTGTATTTGTATTTCAAAACAAAAAAAATGTATTTTGCCCAGCCCTAAGCACAACAAACTTCTTTGGTATTAATATACCAATTACTTCGTTTTCATTCATTTTTGTAAGTTTTTACCACAAATTATGTGAGGTTATGTTGTTTTGTCATACGTCAGTTTGACGTATGAATACCATCTTTAGAACTAAATTATGTTCCATTTATCGCATTTTACCCAACACACCGTGCTTTGCTGTGTGCGCACAGTGTGCGCACTGTGACACACAGTGCGTCTTAATTGGAAAGCAGCCATTATAAGGGAAAATAACAATAATACGGCATAAAAAGTTCACTTTAGAGACATAGTTAGCGTCGATAGCGTTACTATGCGATCGATGTCAGACAGCTAATTATGTAGTTGTTAGCATTTGTCAACTGTTTCGGACGCTTTTGTATAATTATTTCGCGCGATTTTTGAAAAATTATCGAAGTATGGATGTTTGCCTATTGATATATAACGCGATTTTAATATTATCGGCAATTAACTAATTTCAATTATGTCCATTTAGATTGCTGAAATATCACACTGTGCAGCGGTGCGATTCTAAGATTTTATTGAACTATCGATCGATATCTTTTTCGATCGACAAGTGAACGATCGGTATCTCACTCTATCGGCAAGTGAACGATCGATATCGCACCGTACGATTCCGACATGTACTGCGATATCGATCATTGAGTTCTCGATCGACATTGAAATGTTGAAGTTTGCCACTAAAAACTACTTTACCGACCTAGCTCTTAGCCAATCAAATAGCGAGATTGGCAAACGGCGCCATTCATTTATTGTTTCAAAATCTAGTTACTGTACTGTCAGATTTTTATAAGTGCATTTGAGAATTGTAAAAATGAGTAAAAGGTAAGACAGTCAAATTTATTATAATAAACAGAATACTACTAAATTGACGATTTATTCAAATAACAACTAATATTAACTTTACCGTAATAACAAGAATATTCACAATGTTTGATATTTACAGATCCAGCTGAACAACTGTTTTGCAGTATTCCAGCATGCTGGAATATTCAAAAGGGTTGAAAGTGTCCCTCAATTGGCGTCGATACAATCTAAGCCGATTATTATCTCTTCTGACATTACCCGCAGTCTTGTTCATACAATGCCTAAAAAATCAGTTCAGCAGCCATAATTAAAAAATCTAAAACACTTTATAATTAAAGAAATAACAACACGAAACTGCATAGCCTACAAAAGTTATACAAAACCAAGTACTAAATCAAACCTACAAAACCACAAAAAAAGATTATCACAAATAAACACAATCAATTATTTTAATGCAAATAGCAAACAGATAACGCACTGTTAAACCGAAATTGTTACAATCAATTATTACAAACAAGAAAAAACCAAAACAAATATATTTTAACCTGCAAAATATGACAGTAATTCAATGTCGATAACTCTGAATGGCTGGGTTTTGTCGATCGAGAACTGAATGACAACATACTCAATAGATGTCGGCAATTCACTGTTTGAGAATCGCGTGACAACTTTTGGTCGACAACCTTGGTAGTTGTCGATCGATAACTAAATATCGACATCGGTAAGAAATCCTAGAATCGCACCGCAGGTATAACAAATTGCAGGCTGCAGGTATAACAATGTACTGTATTTGAAATAATGATGTATTTTGTATTTTGTATTTTAAATACTCGGAACAAAATGTATTTGTATTTTGTATTTCAAATACCCAAACAAATGTATTTTGTATTTTGTATTTCAAATACATGTAGAGTACTCGGAAAAAACTATCAGGGTCCAATTTTGCTGAAAATAAACTATTAATGCTATTCGATAGATGGTAGTGAAAGGTATCTTCTAGTAAAAATATATAAGATAAAAATGATTTAAGTCCAGTGTAAAAAACCATATTTTTAAAATCATTTGTTAACGATCTTATGAGTCTGTTGAAGTTCAATTTACGCAAAATATACAGTTTGTGACTCTGATCGTTATTCGTTATTATTCGTTATTATTTCACATATTTTCATGTATTTTGCCCACCCCTGATTACAATACTTTCCCTTAACATACGTTAATACGTATTGGGGAAAGAAAAATAAAGTGACAAAAATATTATTAAAATCACAAAAATAAAAACTAAAATTTATTAAACTATCTTCAAGACAACTTTAAAGTGAACCCTTGGTCGACTATATCGCATGCATATAGACTTGTAAAACTTTATAATCTGTAGCTGTCGTGATCTTGATAATATTAAAGTCATAATAAATGTATTATAATGTCAGAAGCAGCTTGGAATATGGATCTATTATATTATGAAATTATACCAGGTACAAAAGAATCATTTAGAGTTTGTATACTGTACAGCGACGTTTCTTTAAATACTTACACTTCGGTTGTTTTCAGAGCAAAGTTTTAATAATGATCAGTTGCTGAACATTAATAATTGTCAGTTTCATAAAAATTGAAGATTTCTAAAGTCTGCATTATTTAGTAAAAATTTGTTAATCATTTTTATATTGCTGATTTTCTTGTACGTTAACAATAATTAATATTATTGTAGATGAGGAATAATATATCATGTAACCAATTTATACTCTTTTTATCCTTTATATTCTTTATATCTTTTATACCCACTACAACCCCACTTAAAATTATAGCTTCTTATTTCTAAATAATAAAAGTTACTTGTAGGTAGACATAAAATTATCAGCTGATAAATCAAATTGCGAACATAATAATTATATCAAAATGTAAACATATCGAAAAAAAGAAAAATTATTTAATATTTGAAAGAAAACTAAAATAAAAAACATTCTGACCTAATAAAATATTAAAATACATAAATATAGAGTGTTGTGTATTTAGGTAGCACTTCGTGGTATTAAAACTAGCTTTGTAAATTAAACTAAAACTTTTATTCAGACATTCTAACCCGTTTTGTAACAAACATGAAACTGCATTCATTTTCATAGCTTAACTAAAATTCATGCACTGCCCTTTATATAAACATATGTACAACAATATAACATAGAGAAAAAGATTGTAAAATTGGTTGCACATACTGAAAAGTTAAAAACCCTGATTTAAATTGTATTAGAATATTTTCTTCGTCTTAGCCTAAAGATTGATATGATACTCGTATTCTTCAAGTAAAAGTTTTTTTTAATTTTAAAAATTCCTGTGAGTGTTTTAAAGTGATGTATACAGTGTAATGTATGGAAGCCGTACCTGTATAACAGGTACTTACTATTTAAATAGCAGTACTTAGCTTGGACAGCTACCAACCTAATAGATTAGCAAAGGTTAATATACCAAGGACCGAGTGGGCAGCATGGGCAAGGAGGAGCATGCAAGTAACAGCTGTTTTTGTATATATAATTATAATTGTAATAAAGTAAGTTCTCAGTGTGCATTATTGTTGAATACTTAATATACAGGAATTCTTAATCGATTAACTCTTCAAATTTAGCAATGTTATTTTTAACAAATTCCAAATTCTAATTCAAAAATTGTGATACTAAGGAAATAAAACGATTTAAACCATCTGTGTTTGGATCATAATATGGAAGGGCTTTTGCACGCGTAATCCAATTATCCAGCTTAGGAAATTTACTTTTATCTATCGGAACTAAATAGTCAAGCGTTGTTACGGATGGAATTAAACTTAAATCGGCCAATGTGATGGAATCGTCTGCCATCCATTTGCGTGTTTCAAGGAAATTTTCCATATAAGAATAATGTTGCACCACATCCTCAATGTCTTCTTCCAAAATATGATTACGTTGCTTCATAACCAAGGGTTTCTAAAATTATTTAAAAAGTAATCATTATTAAAGCAGTATAAGTACCAACAGTTTCAACCGTTATATCCCAAATGTAGGAAATAGTAATTTGGTAAATTAGTATTTCTATCGGAAAACACAGAGAAAACAATACTTTCCGAACGTCTTCTCGGGTGAGAAAGCAAAGCATTCTCTAGTCCTTTTAAGAATTGACTAGATGTGAATTAGTAATGTAATTTTCATTTGAATTTAATATTTGTCAAGTTATTTTATTACAGGACGTTTTCCAAATGATAAAAGTATGTCATATCTAACTATCAAATTTATTGTACTATTAATATTAATATTTCAAAATAAATACGTAATTTAATTAGCAAACTAAAATTGAAAATTCACGAAATGGTAATTGATTTCTATAATAACAAAACAAAAACTTATTTCTGGAAAATAAACCAACTTTTTTTAAGTATTGGTAGATTAAATTAAAATTGCATTTTTCTTGCAATTGATTTATTCTTTGATGACTGTTATTCAAATCATTAAATGATGTAGTCATCAAAATATGCTGGCTTTCTTGTCCAACTTTTTTATATTTTTTAAAAAGCAAAATTTTTGTTAAAAGCCGACTTTTATTTATCTAACGGTTAGGTGTATAACGGTTGTCATCCGGTATGTAAATACTTACACAGATTGCCTTAATCGAACAAAATAACTTTTCCGTTTCAAAAAATAACCTCTGATTAATCAAAGCCTTTTTTGCAGGATTTTCAGAGTAGAATGTATCATCTTTAGCATATTTTTCAAGTAAATATATAAGAATGGCATGGCTATCCCAAATAACAACACCATCGCTGTCCACAAAAGTAGGAACTGTGTGTTGTGGATTGATCTAATATTTAACAGCATTTTATTATTAACTTTGTATCTTCATTTAACAACTAAATAAACAAAATGTGATATTAAAACTTAAAAAACGTACCTTTCTAAACCAATCTTCTAAATGCTCCAGTTTGAACAAATCTAATTGAATTAACTCAAAAGTGTGTGTAATATTTAATGCTTTTAGTAGCATTAAAATCGATCTTGTACCGGGGTTTGCTGGATTTATGTATAATTTTGGAGTTGTCATTTTCAAGCTCACTTTTGCTACTGCTCAAAATACTTATTCGTTTTCCAAATGCTAAATGAAACAATTAATTTTAACACGTACGTTGTTCTGTAAGCAATGTCTTGAATTTACCAAATACTTCAATAGCACTCGACGAATAAATATGCAAACTGCAAAGTCACTGTGAAACTAATATCGATAATAATAATTATTATGTTATTATGAAATCAAATTACTACGTGGATACATATAAATAAGATTAGAAAACTGAATAACACTCGTTGTTATCTTATTAAAAAAAATATAGTTCAAATAGAATAAGTAGCACTTAAACATAAAAATACAGATATGTGAAAATCAAACTTGACTAATATTATACATGCATATTATTAGTTGATCAAATTTTGATCCATTTTGATTTTATCTCAACGAAAATACTAGATCAAGATAGATTATTTCGATGGCTTTAGGTTATTCCTTTTCTTTGCAAAAATATGGATGGGCATTTAAACTTCAGATTCAAAATGCTTATTACAATAATGTCTTCAAAACATCTAATATATTTTTTATTGTTGATACCAGGTACACAGGGAGAAAAGCATTGTAAAAGAATTGCACAAAGTTGTTTAACATGCCATTGGTGTTCAAAATGTTATTAAAAGTTTGTGTTAACATTATATTTAATAAATTATTTAATATATTTCTACAAATATATTATCAATTCAAATAATTATTGTTAAAAAAGAAATTGAAGATGTGATTTTCAAAATTTTTAAATAAAATTATAACGATTTATAAAACTTTGGCTAAATAAATTAAACGCGACTGTGAAATTTTGATATATTATAAAATTGATGAGTCTTTTAATTAGCATCGGCCTATACGATATGAACCGAGTAAACTTTCTGCAATCATAATTTTTCTAAAATCAGCGGTTCATTAGCATTTTTTATGTGTGATACTGTGCGAGTTCAAAGGTAACCATAAGTTAGTGTATTGTCGGAGCGTTTTAATATTTAGATAGGTAAGCACGTGCTTTTTAATGTTAAATAATAGTAGCAATTGGAAAATTTCATCCAACTATAATAATAATAATTAGTATTACCTCTTCTTTGCTTATCACATGGGCGATTAGTTCTTCAACCTCAACCTTTTGGAAGATTGAGGAATGCCTTTTTTGATTGAAATGTTTCGTGGTAAGCCATTTTTAATTTTTATTTGCCGCGAAAAGCATGTAACACCCGATTTACTGGCTTGTAGCAACACATATTTTCATTTGCTTGTGTTGCATAATTACGCCTCTGCAGTACAAGAATGAGCTCTTTGCTAAAACTGCAAATTCAACGGTTATGTACTTTTTTCAGGAAAAATTTTTTTTTCGATTATAATAAATCGATCAGCGAAATAGATTTTTTAAAATTGCTGTGGGCATATTTTAAAAGCTTATCCGGCTATACCGTTTGCCCAAATATTTTTCGAGTTACAAATATAAACTTGAAATTAATTTTGACCATAAGTTCGTTTCTAATGCTTTATTTTACTACTTCCCAGAAAACAAAGCTGATAAGGACGTTTTCCTTGCATTGACTAATGGCGATTTAAAGGAATTAATTCCTATATTCGGTACAATTAAACGATTCTCTGAAAAATTTTTTAAATATATTATTGAACAGTTTAAAATTAATGCATTATTTATTATTTCCTTAATAAATTAAAGTTTATGTTGCAAATGTTGTAGATATTTAGCAAGAAAATGTAGAATTAACTACTGGCATATCATTATCAAAACAGTAAAAAGTATTTAGTTAAATTAACAAAAGATGTTGTCAGAGCAGGTCTACTACAATTTTTTGTTATATTAGCAAATTTATTACGCAGAATAACAACTTCTATGATTCAAATTATTATACATATTTTGTAAGTATTTATAGCTGTATTCGTTTTACCTATTTTATTTCCATCTCAGTTACACAACTGAGACGAACTGAGCTGAGCCGAACAGGTATTAACTGAGTCAAAGTGAGAAAAACATAAGGTGAAAAGAACAACAAAAGTACACTACCAACCCATGACACAAAAATTATTTACTAACCAAATCATATTTACTTTCAACATAACCTCAACATAACATAAACGTGACACGTTTACTATAACCATAACCTCTACAAAAACAAATGAGGCGTTAACCTTTTTAAACCGACTAATCCGGACTATTTCCCAATTAACTCAGTTCGTACTCAGTTGTAACACTTCGAAAAAGCAAGATCAGTTAGGTTAGGGAGGGAGGTGATTTACTCAGTTAAAACTCAGTTCGGCACGGCACAGCACATCTGTTGAAACGGTAAAAAGAACACCCATTTAACTGAGTACCTGAGTATCTCAGTACAATCTCACTTAAAATAGGTGAAAAGAATACAATTTATGTTACTATAATAATAAAATTTGTTAATATTACAAAAAATTGTAGTAGACCTGCTGGTACAACATTTTTTTGTTAATTTAACGAAATATTTTTTACTGTGTATAGATTCACGCTTGAAGTTACCTTTGTGATTTTTATAGAAAAATGACATCAAAATTTTATCATTTATTTTCTTAATTATTTTATTTCTAAATTAACATTGATTGGCCAGCATAAATTAAATTTATTCGGTTTGCATTTTGAAATTGGAAGATGTCCATATGAAGCACTGTTTGGTTGTCCGACTAAAGTAGGATTAGCTTGGACTGAAATACCGCATAATGAAATTCTAAATTTGCATAAGTTCGTAGAGTTTCATTTAAATTTAACATTTAATTTTTTAAATGCAAAAAATGAATAAACTAATCAATAATATATTCTCTTGCATTGTTTATGATTGCCTCCCAACATTCTGGCAGTTTTTCAATTCCATGCTTGTGATTTAGAGATGAAGAATTCGTAGAGCCAATTTTAAAAAGCAACATCTGTAAAAAGCAAAGATTCCGGGGAGATTGTCGAGTAGAGATCGGAAAAGATAAAAATCTGATGATGCAAGATCAAAAGAATATGGTAGATGTGGAATAACCTCCCAACCGAAGTTTTGCAATGCTTTGTAATGTCACACAGTATTATGCGAATTAAAACAGACATTGCGCTATCAAATATATTCTTGCTGCCTTGAACTTTTCATCCCAATATTCAACTTGACGAAATTTTTTCCTTCAAACCCAATGTTTTACAGATCTCACTTCTCCGTGGTAAATTCACCACTCTCTAGAGACAATCCAATTTTATCCAAATTTGGTCCAATTTTATGACAAATTTAAATATAAAATAATAAAATTAATTTATATTTCGCAAAACCAAAACTCAAAAACATAGAAATCGCTATCAAAAGACAAAATTTTCTCGACCGTTATGGCGGTCACCACAATGGCAAAAGCCCCGCTTTATCCCCCGCTTTCACAATATCAACTTGATGACGGGAAAACAAGAAAATACAAAATGTTTACAAAATATAAAATATATAATTTTTACAACAAAAATATTAATTTCACAATAAAAATATTAATTTTACAACATAAAAAATCAAAATCTAATTGGGATTTTGGAATTTCATTGTAATTTAAATTTATTGCATTATTGTATTAATATTATATAATAGTATATCGGGGTACCTACAAATTATTTATAATTTTAATTATTATTTTGGTTAAATAAACCTTAATTATTTTTTAAATTGAATACTTTCCTCAATTACACATTTATTTGTTTACCAACTAGTTTCGACTATTCGTGTTTTTCAATATATTCGTATAAAATATTTCTAAAAATCTAAATTAAAATTTAGAAATAACTGGAAAATGCTGCTCGTTAAAGGAAAGCTAAAATTGTAACTGTAGGTAGCGGAAACAGACATAAATCTAATTTTTTTAAATTGAATTTTTGAATTTCTAGAAATAGCGAAAAATACCTATTCATCAAAAGTACTAAAACCATGATATTTTGTAATTTAAATACAAAGTAAGAAGTTAAATACAAAATACATTCGAAATTTACATTTAAAACACAAAATTATATTACTATGCTATTATACATATACTACATTGTATATGCGTAAGTATATTGTACTTAATTGTATATTGTAACTACTGCAACCAAATAAGTCTTACTAAAGGAATACGTGGACTTAGCGATTATCTGAATATTATACGTTAAAACACATAAAAATATTTAAATAATTTTTATTCAAACCATTTTATTTGCCGTTCATTTACAAACATTATACATAAACAAGCAATACATGAAGTTAAAACTTATAATATAATTGCAACAAACATTATGCAACAAAAAAATTCACAAGTTCTCAAACAGTGGTGTACTTCGCAATTATTGTTCTTGTAGATAAAGTAGAATCGTATGTCTTTCAGTACTTTATCTATTTCATAGACCTTCCAGATCTGCCCGTTTTTCCGCTAATAGTGCTGTTATGTTCATTTTATATTTGGTCATATCTTTATGATATTTTTCAGGTATTTCAAGGATTGGTAGTTATTTTTTTGAACTTACGATTGAGATTCAACAAAGTAGGGATGCTCACTACCGGATTTCCGCCTAGGCCTACAAGACCCCGGCCTAAGGACGCAACCAGCCTAGGGGCGGGTGGCGGAATCTTTACATAAGCTCATCCGCCTACTTAGGACTGTAATTTTTTAGACTACTCTCTCCTTACGAATTTACTCTCCTGTCTCTAGTCTTCTTGACTATGTTTAGTGTTTAGATATTTATTAAAGCCGATTAAAAATTATATGTTCGATACTAGTGCATTTAATTTGCTAAATTTCCAAAACAGCTTCGAGATGTTAGGGGGCGGGGTAAATGTCAAGTGCTTAGAGGTTCTGGGTCTCTAAGTTTGGGCCTGGGGATGCTGGTATAATAATTTTTTTTTTCCTGTATTCTTTCCAATTACTTTTAAAAGATATAGATGGATGTTAAGTTCGTTTCTTCTAGCGTCAAATGATACGGCTAATTTGTGGTTAAAACTATGGCCCAATCAAATGATATTAAGGACTCGCATAGTGTAGGCTTTCTGAAGATAGTATTAAATTCTATTTTATTTTAAAGATTGTTATTTTTATTTAAATGAAGTTGATGGTTTTGTCGCACTAATGTAAACCTGATATTATTATGGATCTGGTTTATTTAATCTAGAATATTGGAAGAATTGTGGATTAATTGAACTTTGTTTTAATTTGATATATAGACTTGACGATAAGATTGCCGTTTGCTTCTGCTCTCATTTAGTTTCTGATAAGGCATACTATATTGTAGATTTTGTAGATCTTGAGTCCTGAAGAAGTCGCTGAAGAAGGTGAAATATTGACCATAAATTAACAATATTCATTGTGTTTTTTGTCCAACTAACCCATAATCATTTTAATATCAATTAAATATGGACGTGATTGAACAGATACTGAAGATGGCATCCACGTATTTATGTATATGTGAACAGTCAATCAAAAGAAAGTTATGGGTAGCTTACAAAACTAAAAAAGCACTCAAAGACCCGCATACGATTCTACTCAACCTTTACAAGAACAAATTTTTTTAATAGTTTGTTGGCAGATGTAGTGATATTCATATTAATTAAAACGTTAACAATTACAAAGTACACCACTGTTTGAGAACTTGTGAACTTCTTTATCACATGTTTGTTGAAATTATAATATCAGTTCATAACTTTACTTTTTTTTTATATAATTTTTGTAAATGAACGACAAAATTAATAGTTTGTGTTTGAGTTTGTCACTAACTCTGTTAGTAAAAAATTCTACATGTAGAATATTGTGACTGGTAAGAATTGAAAAATGATAATTGACTTATCTGATAAATAAAAAATTTGTAGTTTATGCCTGAAGATGAGAGTCTCCCGAAACTAGTTTACTAATATAAATAGTGTTTTATTGCAAAATACAAATCCATAAAATGAACGCCACTACTTCAATACTGAACGATTCCTTACATCAAATATCATTTACTACATTAGATTATCTACTATTTTCTGGAATGTTAGGAATTAGTGCTTTAATTGGTGTATACTTCGGATGTTATCGCCATCAAGACACTGTAGACGCCTATATCTTTGGAGGCAAGAAAATGCAAGTATTTCCAATTGCGATGTCGCTAATAGCCAGGTGAGTTTAATTATTAATGATTTATTCATATTTCTCAAATTAATTAAACATTTTAGTAATACATCAGGTAGCGAACTCTTGGCGATACCTGCCGATATATATAAATTTGGTGCAACTTATGTCTGGTTATGTCTTGGAATTATATTATGTTCATTAGTTACTTACTACGTTTACTTACCAGTATTTATCAAGTTAAAAGTTTCTAGCACATATGAATACCTGAATAAGCGTTTCGATAAAAAAATTCAACTCTTCGCATCATTTCTTTTTACCTTGTCAGTTTTGCTTACTAATCCAATAACAATTTATATCCCTGCTTTAGCATTTGCTCAAGGTTGGTTTATTAAAGATACCTACTAATTTTAAATATTATTCAATTAAATTATTTACAGCTACAGGATTAAATGTTCATTTTATAACTCCAGTAGTGTGCTTGATTTGTATATTTTACACGACTATTGGGGGATTAAAGGCCGTTGTTTGGACAGACACTTTGCAAGGAATTGCTATAATAATATCCTTTATAATAGTCACCATATTGGGAGTTCTTTCTGCAGGAGGTATTTCAGCTATATTTGAAAAATCACAGGATGGACTACGTTTAGATATTTTTAAGTAAGTAATCAAAGCTATAGAAATGTCAACTGCCAGCTAGTAATTACCGATGGCTATGTTATTCAATCAAAATTTGTAGTTTTGTTTTTTCATTAAACCAAGTTTAACTAAAGAGAAAGAAAATCATAAATTCTTAAGAATTCCTCAGAATTCTTTACCTTAAGAATCTTAATACATAAAATCCCAGCACTCTGCTGCTCCAGCTTCGGCTCCTCCAGCGTGTCATTTTTGCTAAAAAAAGAAACAATCTGATTGGTCGCTTTTTTTACCAACCGAAAAATATATTAAACCACCGCCGGTACTCCCCTTGGGACGAGTTGCACATCAATCAAGTTTCCAACCAATCGGGTCTAGATGCCCGTCCGTGGACGGGCTTTTTGCTAGTTTTTACATAAATGCACTAAAGTTTGGCTTTTAACTTTATAGTTTTATGCCAAAGTAGTGAAAGTTATATACATAGTAGGTACGTTATTTAACAAAGTTAAACATGAAACAAACTAAAAATACCACGTCACTAAAGTAAGTAAAATGCATTATAATAATTTAAAACCATCCTGTAGATGAATAAGTTCATAACTTCGATAAGAATAAATAATATTACCTCATTAAAAATGCAATTTAACTGAATGGAGTTAATATAAACTAATCATATCAACCAGTAACAATTTAAATATAAATAATTAAAACTAAATTTGTAAAGAGTTACACGCGTATCCCAGTTTTAACTAAATGATCCATTTACCAATCTTACGCGTGCGACTTGTCAGAAGTAATTTTAAATAAAAAGCGGACGTGTGAAAAAAATTATCTAAAATTCACTTTCAACTTGTGTTTTATTCTACGAGTATATTTATGTATGGATCAACAGGATAACCTTTGGGCTTCAAGTCTAAAAATCCGTTAATGAGGCTGCTAACGCTCAGAAGTTGTTCGCCTCCTTCTTAATCTCTTTTTGAGATTAAATTAATATACATAGTAAAAAAACAAACTCAAAACTTCTAAATATACTTCCCCCCAATAAAAATAAAATAGATTACGTTATTTTTATGAAGAGATTATTTAGTATGTAATTAAATTTAGAAGTACATATAAGATTTTGCTTCAATATTATTCATACCATTTCCATCTCAAATATATTTCTATATTTAAAAACTTATTTTTTATGTAGTTTTAACATAGATCCTACAATCAGAAATACTTTTTGGTCACTTACAATTGGGACTGTCTTCAATTGGACAGCTTTAATTGGAATTAATCCAGGCACCATGCAACGTCTTTTAGCCGTATCATCTTTGCCACGAATAAAATGGTAAGACACCGATTTTAATAATTTGATGTGGTCATCAACATAACTTAGTTTATAATATAAAGAAGAAGATGTTTTCTTTTATTTAAGCATTGATGTGTTTGGCATTTTGTCTTTCATAAGCAATTTTCAAAGCTCTCTTTACAACATAATTTTAAATCACTTTTTTCGTACTTTCACTGTACATATGTTATAAAGGGTGTCTCAATTTGAACTTTTTTTTTAATTTTTGAATAAAACATACATTTTGAATGAAAGTTTGGAATATTTTTATTGAAATATGTTGTAGATAGTCTACCATTTATTGTTTAAAAATGATATCATCCAAATGTCCTCAGCGAGCACGTTTGCAAACATTGATTCTTTGAGTAAAATTTTTAATGACTTTTTTACATAATTGAGGTTGGATCTCACGAATTTCTTGTTCAATGTTGGTTTTAAGTTCTTGAATTGTTGTTGGATTGTTCTTATAAACTTTATCTTTCACATAGCCCCATAAAAAATAATCCAACGGTGTCAAATCACACGATCTTGGTGGCCAATTGACATCACCAAAACGTGAGATTAATCGATCAGGAAATTTTTCATGGATTAATTCCAATGTTTCACGTGCTGTATGGCAAGTTGCACCATCCTGTTGGAACCACATGTCTTCAGTATCCATATCATCAATAATAGGCCATAAAAATTCAGTTATCATGTTTATAAAAATATCAATAATTTTACGAAATGTGGTTTTCACAGATCAACCATTTTCGTAATGGATTTGAATAATTTTAACACGATTTTCAATAGTAATTGCGTTCATTTTAGATAATGGTAGACTATATACTAACAGAATGTCAAAAAATAAATTGACATATCTTTCGCCGTAGGCGAAAATAGGCCTACTGAAAAAAAAAGTTCAAATTGGGACACCCTTTACATAAATAAATTTTCATAAAATTTTGTTTTATATTTTTAATGAGATTTGAAAATTTTTATTACAAACTTAATTTTTAAAGGACCATAATAATCTTTTGTATTGGAGTGGTTGTCGTTAAACTTTTTTGTACATTTACTGGACTCATTGTATTTGCTAAATATGAGAAATGTGATCCTTTAGAATCCAAGCAAATCGATAAAATTGATCAATTGGTATCCTATTACGTAATGGATGTTGCTGGAAATATTCCAGGACTACCAGGAATTTTTATTGCGGGAGTTTTTAGTGCCGGTTTAAGGTAATTCAACTATAAAGATAGCAAATTAATCACATTAGTAATTTAATTATTTCTTTAGTTCATTATCGACAACAATAAATACATTATCATTTACAATTTATGAAGACTTTATTTCTCCTTTTATCTCGAAAGATGTCACAGAAAAACGAAAAAGTAATATTATGAAATTAACCGCTGTCGTAATAGGTGTAATTTCTACATTATTGGTTTTCGTTGTCGAACACTTGGGTGAATTATTACCTTTGACTTTGTGCTTCGCAGGATTAACAAACGGACCACTAGTAGGATTATTTACTTTAGGAATGTTGTTTCCAATGGCAAATGCAAAAGTTAGTATATCTAATAAAATTTTATTTAAATCAATTAATAATTTTAATTCATTTGTTATTGAATTTTAATAATTTTACTAGGGAGCCTTATGGGGAGGAATTGTAGGATTTGGATTTAGTTGCTTTTTGATTACTTGGAATCAATGGTACAAGAGACAAGGTTTACTGAACACATTTTCTTTGCCTGTTTCAACTGAAGAGTGTAATTTTTTTGTCAATGCAACTCCAACGTATGTTATATGTTATTTTTTCAAAGAAAACATATTTTTTTTCTATTTTAGGATAGCGTCTACTAACGTAATATATGAACCATTTGTTTTATTCAGAATTTCATTTTGGTATTTCATTTGCATGGGCAGCATAGTTTCCATTATTGTAGGTTTAATAGTAAGCTGGTTAACTTATACAAACCAACCACAAGTACATCCAGATATGATAAGTCCAATAGTTCATTGTTTATATTTTAAACAAGAAAAATCTCGGGAGCGAATGGCTTATTCCAGTGTTGAACTGACAGAATTAACACCTACTGACTGCGACAGTACTAAAACGTAATAATTTAAAACATGTTTGCAGTTACGTAATTTATTGTTATTGTTGACTATAATAGCTAATAAGTAGTATGTTATTATTAATAAATTAAATAATTGCGAACGTATTTAAACGGTTTTTGTATTCACACGCTTATAATGTTTGACTGTATAAGTATATAATATAAATTTTTTTTTTGCTTTTGCTCAAGACAGCTGTAGCAAAGATTTTATTTAAAAGGAATAACCATAATGCCATGGAGAACTATTTTAACATCTTTCAGAAAGTTGTTTGAGAAGTTAATGTCTAGTAGTGGATTTCTTTATCAAGAATAATCTGCTTTATGAGTCACAGCAAGGACATATTGGGGACTCTGGAATCTGGAGGTGCTTCGTGTGGCTTATTTTTTTATTTACTTTTAATTGTGTGGATCATCGGTTTCTGATGAGAAAGAAGAGGAGTTGCCTGTAGGTGGTATCTTATCTTACTGAAAGGAGACAGTGTATATGGTTGTCGAAGAAGATGAAGTGCGTTTTTGGTCCGAGCTAAAGCTGGTTTTTTGGGTGTTCCACATATCAGTATATTGGGCCCGCTCTTATTTACAAGTTTTATTAATTATTTATTCAGTATATTGCAGAGTACTCGCCACAGACCAGTTGGTTATGCCGATGCGATGGCGAGGTGTCTTGGTTTATATTTTTGGATGCCAATCAAATTAAATATTTAAAGGGTATTTAAAGTTACTTGTAACTAGTAATACTAGTAAATTTTCATTATAAAACAGAGCCCCGGTAGGTATTGATCCTGTTAATGCTACCACTACCTGAATGTTACAAAGTTGTATACAGAGGGTGACATTTTACAATATACTACAGCAGTGTTTCCCAAATGTCTCGAACTTGCGGACCCCCAAAATTAGACACTAGTATCATGGGGACCCCAGAAAAAATTTCGTTACAAAAATAAAAATTAAAAATTAAAAAATTTATAAAATTTATTTAAAAAAAAGTAAAAAAATTTTTTTTCTCTTTATGCCGTGGGTTCGCGGACCCCCAAAAAACATGACGCGGACCCCTAGGGGTCCGCGGACCTCAATTTGGGAAACACTGTACTACAGTATTTTCACTACGATATCTAAACGCTATGTTGCATCTATACTCAGCCCATTTGTCCCTTATGCATGGATATAGCAAGGTAAACCACTTTTGGCAATTATTATTTTTTTACTGATTTAATACTAGTAATTGTACGATAGCAATAATTACTATTATGGCAGATGATGGATAACTTTTTAGGTAACCAATTTAAGCAAATAGGGCAATTCATTAACGAAATTATGCTACATTCGGTTATGGGCAAACATTAAACACTCCACTGCATTCCAACACCTCTCAACTTAAAATTTTATTTTCATATTTCTAAATAAAAATTACTTACAAAGGGTGGACCAACTTTAATGCAGGATGTTAATTCTAAATAAAACAAAAAGTTTTCAGAGAATTATCTTCATTTTCTTTTATCATAATAGAAGGATCTTGACAATTATATGTGAAACAAAATATCGGCCAAATGCTCGCCACACTTTCAGTGGCATACCTGAAGCTTATACTAACGCATAATTGAGGTTCAATGTCGTTAATGTGCCGAATTATCTCATCCTTTAGCTCTTGAATTGTTCTTGGCTTATTTATGTACACTTTTTCTTTTAAATATGCCCAAAGAAAGAAGTCCAGCGGTGTCAAATCACATGATCTTAGCGGCCAATTGACATCGCCACCACATGAGATAACACGGACATTGAATTTCTCACGCCAAAAAGCCATTGTTTCGTTGGATGTGTGGCAAGTGGCACCGTCCTGTTGGAACCACATATCATCCAGATCCATATCCTCAATTTTTGGCTACAAAAAGTCCGTTATCATCTCGCTATAGCAAAACAGGTGACTGCTTGGCCGACCTCATTTTCAAAGAAGTACAGCCCGATGACGCCGCCAGCCCATAAACCGCACCAAACAGTCACCCTTTGTGGATGCACAGGTGTTTTCACATCTCCTACAGATCCGGTTTGGGTTACTGTCAGGGAATTGCCACCAAGAATTGAGCCTCGACACCTACACTATAGGAAAAAGGACAATTTTCTGTGTATAATAAAAAAAGAAAAAATGCGGATTATCCATTAGTTTTCGAGAAAACGGCTTTTGAAAATCAAAATTTTACATGCATTTTACATAGGGAAATCATTAACATAAAAGTTCTATTGACGGTGCGTGCGTTCTTATATAGTCTTAGTGATGGGCGGAGCACTTGTATTCAGTTGTTGTCGACCACCGGTCGGGAGCACACCGACCGTTGCTAACGAGTTTCACACCTTACGAGTTTCACCCCATTCGAGTTGCACCTTTGGCGTGGTGGTGCGACCTAAAGGGATGTTTTTAGCGAGTCAGCGTTATTTAGCTCCGCTACCCTCCGCTCCGGTCCCCTCCGCTCCGGGCGCTACGCGCCGTTTTGACGAACGCAACCAAGGCACTCAAGATTCTAACCTAAAAACGAGTTCTGCGTTTATTTTTTAAATTATTGCATAATATTGCGTAATACACCCGATGTACATCCCACAATGTCACAATCGCGTGTGACTGCTAACACTAAGACTATATCAGAACGCACGCACCGTCAATAGAACTTTTATGTTAATGAATTTCCCTATCTAAAATGCATGTAAAATTTTGATTTTCAAAAGCCGTTTTCTCGAAAACTAATGAATAATCCGCAAAATTTCTTTTTTTATTATACTCAGAAAATTGTCCTCTTTCCTATAGTGTAGGTGTCGAGGCTCAATTCTTGGTGGCAATTCCCTGACAGTTCCCCACGAAATACATTTTGATTTGAACGCCCATTTTTATAAAAGGCTTCAACAATCTTAACGCGCTGCTCAATGATGTATCTCTCCATGGTTGAATTTGTCAAAGACTGTCCACCCTTTATTTAATAAGTTAGGTAGTAACTTAAGGTAATAAGTAACTTAAGTAATAAGGTAGGTAGTAGTAATGTAGTTAGATATAAATTTTTCAACAGAATCAAATATTAATTTCTTGATTATTTAAATTTATTTAGTACATATTGTTATGCTCAGCAGTGGGGTTGATATAGTAATATTCTTAAATTTTTGTTTTAATTATAAGAATTTTCAAGCGATTAAAGCTTTAAATTTAGCAGTATTATTTTTAACAAATTCCAAATTTTACCCCATATATTGAGATAACAAAGAAATAAAACGAGTTAAACCTTCTATGTTTAGATTATAGTAAGGAAGTGCTTTTGCACGCGTTATCCAATCATTCAGCTTAGGAAATTTACTTTTATCTATCGGAACTAAAAAGTCTAGCGTCGTTACGGCTGGAATTAAACTTATATCGGCCAATGTGATGGAATCATCCGCCATCCATTTGCGTGTGTCAAGGAAATTTTCCATATAAGAATAATGTTGTACCACATCCTCAATGTCTTCTTCTAAAATATGTTTACGTTTCTGCGTAACCAATGGTTTCTAAAATTATTTAAAAATAAATTATTATTATAGCGGATAGCAACCTTTATATCCCAAATGAGGAAAAATAATAATATAAAATATTAGTATTTTTAAAGGTTGTTATTTTTTGAACCTGAATAACTAGATTTCAATAAGGAAAAATATTACTTTTTTGAAATCTATTCTGGAAAACTCTCGCGCTTGTTTATACTTTGATTACTTTTCATTCAACTCACTAAATAATTTTGTCACTGAAAAGGCTGTTTTTTGAAAGCCAACTTTTTTTGTAGTTTTCAAAAAGCTATCTTTTGTTAAAATCTGGCTGTGATTTGCCTAACCATAAGGATATAATGGTTGTCATTAGGTATATGTATAAGTACTTACACAGATTGCTTTAATTGATGTATGTAACTTTTCTGTTTCAAAAAATAATCTCTGATTAATCAAAGCTTTTTTAGCCGAATTTTCAGGGTAGAATGTATCATCTAGCGCATATTTTTCAACTAAATATATAAGAATGGCATGGCTATCCCAAACAACGACACTATCACTGTCCACAAAAGTAGGAACTGTGTGTTGTGGATTGATCTAATATTTAAAATAATTTTGTTAATAACTTTTATCTTGATTTAACAAGACTAAATAAACTAAATGTAATTGTAAATTTTGTTCACATACCTTTATAAACCAATCTTCTAACTGCTCTTGCTTTAACAAATCTAATTGAATAAAATCTATATTATGTGTAATATTTAATGCTTTGAGTAGCATTAAAATGGATCTTGAACCATAATTTACTGGATTTAGGTATAATTTTGGAGTTGTCATTTTCAAACTCACTTTTTTTACTTCTCAAAATATTAAACAAAAGTTTGTGGCTATTGATGTCAATTTAACAAATGCATCAATAGTCGGTACTTAACAAATGAATATATGCAATCTCAGCTTAACACTATAATGTTGAAAATATATTAACTTATATAATAATTACTATAAGGTATGTACATAAGTATATTGCAAAATCTATAATTGCCAGATACAAATACGATTAGAAAACTGAATAACTTCGCTGTTATCTTATTTAAAAAAAGATTATAGTACTTCAAGTAGATTTAGTAGTTAGCTACTATTAGGTATGTACATTAAAATATAGATTTGTTAAAAAACAAAATTTATTATTAATTGACTGTATTCTGATTAATATTTTATCTGAGCGAAAATTAATAATATATTAATTAAAAAATATTAAGAGTAATTAAAAATAAGATATTATACATAGACATAATCATCTTGGGGAAAGCCATTTCGTTCCAAAAGAATAATATGTACTAAGAATTTAAAAAAAAGATCAATTTAAAATAGTAATTTTCAATTGCTTTTTGAATTAATTTATACATAAGCCGCAAAAGTGTTCACTATGAACATAAGAAATATATTAAACTGCGCATGCGTATAACAAAAATTTTTAATTTTATACTGGTACTTATATTTTATATAGGGTCATTCATTTTGTGTGATACATCTTTGAATTTAAATAAAACAAATTGTGTTTGAGGTATAGCAGATTTTTTTATTTTAAATTAATGAGCATTCGATACCATTATGTTTTCAATAGTAATATAACAAGACCTCATTTTTAGATCGATAAGTTGTATTGTAAATACGAAGGCATCGTTGCATAGCAATGCACGAAAAACTAATTTTGAGTGCAATTGCTTAATGCAACCTGAGTAAAATTTACAAGCAACTTATCGATCTAAAAATAATGAGGTGGAGTTATATTTATTGAGATAATTACGCGAACATTTATTTGATATTGACAAACGTCAAAATAATATAAACAAAGAGGCGTGGCAGTGAACCGGATGAGGCACTCTTTCCGCAGGAAGAGACACAATTGCCAGCGTAAGTGTTTGTTTACCTTTCGTAAGTGTAATTATCAAAATAATTTCTTTCAAATGAGCTCCACGGCTTTGCGGTCATCCGACAGGTCCAATTTTGGGTTACTTGAGCACGTAAGTTGGTCTCAATCTCACCAATGTCGCGAACAACATTGTCCTCGAGGTCGGCAATTGTTGCTGGCTTATTGATATAGACCCGAGATTTAACTTTACCCCAAGGAAAAAATTCTAACGGCGTCAAATTACACGATCTTGGCGGGGCGGCCAATCGACATTAGCTCTTCGTGAGATTATACGTTATGAAATTAGAATCGTTTTCAACTTTTCCAGAGCAGATGTACTGGGATTGCTCGATTAGCCACTGAACCAGTTTCTTCAAATTTCTTTATAATTCGCCGAATGGTGAGCTTGGAAGGACGCTCATTAAGACTGTAAATTGTACATAATGCTCGAAACGTTCTCTGAATAGAATTCGAATTTTGATACTAAATTTTTACTATTGCGCTGCGTTGTTGAATCCTGTAATTCGCCATAGTAAAGTGGTGAGTATGACGGAACATAAAAACAGTTGAATGAAAAGAAAATATTTTCAAAGAAAGCCGTAGTCGGCTGTTAAAGTTGTATCATAGAAAATGAATGACCCTATACATCGACAAAAACGACGTTTTAAAGATAAAATGTTATATTTTATTTTAACATAAAAAATTTAATATTTTTACTATTATTGCTCTCCTGATTGGATTTTGTATTGTAGTTGTTTTTATCCCAGATAAATTGAGAGTTTAGGTAAATTTTTCGGAAAGTTATGCGATGGCCACATCAGATTTTTTTTATCATTTTAGGAAAATGTTCTGATTTCCATAGTAATAAGGAACTGTTAGATGTAAAGAAATAAGGTGAAACCACGAACATGCTAAAGAAGATTTGAAGATGATCCATCAACTATCCAGAAGATGATCAAAGAAAGGATCTCCAATTTAGGTTAAATATTGAAAAAGTTATAATTTTGCATCAAAGATTGTGGAATTTTACGATAAGTGATCGCAAGCCCAATTATACTAAATAAAGCTTTGCAACAGAGAGATTAAGATGGTGATAGTTTCAAAAATAAAATACTAATTAAACGTATACAGGCAAGAAAAACCACTTTGGCATAGCACAAAATCCGACCAAATCAAGATTTTTGGCGTATCCCTAGTGCGTTAACAATCAACAATAAGAGCGCAACATTGACTGAAAAGCTATAAAAAGGCCCGTTTTGACAACAGAAATCAGTTACATGTTTTACAATTTTTGATAAATAATAATTAATGTTAGATACTCGTATGTTGTAATTTTGTTGTTGAAAAACTATAATAGCAGATGTGCATTCGACTTATTTACACATCATAATTATTATTATAAATTTTTGTAAATAATTAGGACTAATTAAAACTTGTATATAATTATATTTGTACTCATATCAAGTTCCTTGCCGATAAATATGGAATTTGTTTATTTTTGAATTTATTACATTTTGTTTTAAAATTTTTAATCAGCTTAAGCTGTTTCTTTTAAATACGAAAATATCAGTTCTTTAAAATTTTGAAGTCCTTCAACATTTTCATCATAATAAGGTAGAGCTTCGCAACGAGCGATCCATTTTTTAAGATTAGAAAATTTTTCGTCTATTGGAATGAGTACGTCAAGTGAAGTAAACGATGGAACTAAACTTAAGTCAGCTAATGTTACGTGAGAGCCGGCCATCCAATCACTAGTTTCAAGATATATTTCCATTACGGAATATGCTGTTAGTATTTTATCAAATACTTTTTGCGGTATATCTGTTCTCTCTTCTCTTAGTAGAGGTTGCTAAAACTGGACTTACTAAAATTTTGTAAAACAAAAATAATAGAATACCAACACAAGCTTCTTTAACTAAACCAAATCCAAATTCTGTATCAAAATAAAGACGCTGATTAATTATGGCTCTTTGAAATGCATCATCAGAGTACAGAGTAGTATGTTTCCCATATTTTTCAACTAAATATACAATAATTGCATGACTATCCCAAATAACACGCCCATCTTCTTCCACTAGAGTTGGAATTGTATGATGAGGGTTGTGCTAAAAATTGTTACATTTTTTAAGATTCAAATTTTATTTTAAAACTACTGTAGAAAAAAATATTTACTAATATCGATAAAATTTAATTTAATTTACATAAAAAAATAGCATTTTAAATTATCTTGAATTTCGATTTTAAAAGCGTATAGTGTCATTTAAATTTTTAATGTTAGAAGAGCTCACAGAGGTGAATCTAATCTAGAAAAACTTTTTCTATAATTTTTGATATTTCTTGTAGTTTATGAAATCAAGAATATAGACTGTGGCCAAATTTTAACGTAAATAAACTTTTTAATTTAATAAAAGATGATAGTGTTGTAAGAAACTATCATTTTGAGAGAAATGAGAGATAATAAACAAATTTTATACAGTAAAAAAAGCAACATTTTCTGTAAAATTTCTAAAAAAATCTTATTTATCTACTAAATCAGTTTCTAAAATTTTGAGAACGCCTAATAACTATTTGCTTGGTATGATTAATGTGAGAGATTCTTCCATGAAAATAAAAATTTTTATTTTATGGTGTATACTTTTTTTATTTTATAGTAGATGAGTTTCAAATTTTACATGTTAGATTAAAACATTAATTTAATTTGATAACTTACATTATATTATAAGATCATAACTATTTAATCGAAGGATTGAAAATGGTTTTGTTACACATTGCTCGAATATAAATAATTTATTGTATACTGTAGGAAGAATTATTATACTAATTTTAAAAAGACAAAATAATTTCACTTTTCAAACATATTATTTAATTTAATATCTTTTACGTAATAATTCCAAGTTTGTCTGCGAGATTCCGAAATTTGAAACACTATATTATATTGAAGCAACATAACAAACTGTAATCATTCTATTAAATAGTTTTGATCTAAAAATAATGTAAGTTATGAAATGAATTTTTTTTTAAACTAACTTATATTGTCACTAATATTCTAATATCTAATATTATCACATGTTAATAACAATAATCATATATTATGATCCATAACAGCACTTACATACTTTTAAAAATGATTTATTTTGTAAATATTCGTCAGTCGATAAATCGATATTGATGTAGTCAAATTTAAGATTCAGAACTTTAGCAGTTAATAAAACCGCTCTTACACCTGGACTAACATCAGACATGTACAAAATCGGCGCCATATTAGATAATAGTATGGATCTGGTCGTGGAAGCAAGTTAAACCGTATGCATTATATTTTAATATGACGCTTTTTATATTGGTTATTTTATTATCTTTTTTATTTTATCGGCATTAATTTAATAGTTTGTCATCAATTACATATTATATTATGAGTAAAAGCTAATCAAAATAATTATTTAATATTTAGTAATATTTTGCAACTATTTGAATAGTTAATGAGTTTATCACTTTTACAACATATAATAATAATCACTTATTATCTCTTAAAATAATTGATATTATTATGTAGCGATGGTTATGAAAATAAAATGAAAGCAAAAAGAGTGTCTGCCTCGGGCGTCAATATATAAGGAGCGCCAAAATAATCAATTTACATTGAGTAAAAACCAATTATGTTATACTTCCATATGATGAGAATACCTATATCTAAACTAAACCAAAAATATTTTTAATACTACTTACTTCTTTTTTTAGAACTTCTATTTGAAAATTTGCCATTGGCAAATACAGGGTTTACCAATACGACGTTTGTTTTTCAATAGGTGCATATTTGGATATTTTGACAGTTCTGACATTTATTTTTTTGACATATGTATAGCAGAAGCTTTGCCATTTGTGAAAATGTCTTCAATTTCAATCGAAAATCGAATTAAAATCATTGAAACCTATTACGAAAATGGTCGATGTGTGAAAACCACATTTCGTAAAATTCGCGATATTTTTGGTCGTCATGATCGGTCTTTTGAAACCGCTATCGAGAATTTGGTGGATAAATTTAAGTTTACTGGTTTGGTATATAACATACCAACAACAACACATATTCGTTTGGGTCGTTCAGCGGAAAATATCGCTGCTGTAAGTGAAAGTGTCGAAGAACGTCCAAATTTATCGATTCTACGACATTCTCCACATTTGGGGACATGTTGACAAATTATTTTTGGCCTATTATCGATGATATGGATGTGAGTGATATGTGGTTTTAACAGGATGGCGCCACTTGTCACACAGGCAGAGAAACAATGGCTTTATTGCAAAACAAATTTCCAGATCGAATAATTTCGCGTAATTCAGCAATAAATTGCCCCCCAGATCGTGCGATTTTTCACCGTTTGACTATTTCTTGTGGGTCTATGTGAAAGATCAAGTCTATGCGGATAATCCACAAACCATCGCGGCCCTAAAAGTCAACATCAAACGTGTCATTAGTGAGATAGAGCCTCAATTATGCCAAAATGTGATTGAAAATTTTGACGAAAGAATCGATGTCTGTAAGCGTGGTCGTGGTGGGCATTCGAAGGATATTATTTTTCATTCATAAATGGCAGACCTTCTACTTTATATATAAATAAAAATCCATAGCATTTTCATCCAAAATATGTGTTTCATTTAAAATTTAAAAACAAACGTCGTATTGGTAAACCCTGTATTATATATATATATAGAGTATTTCCCTCTGAAAATTTCTACCAATAAAATCACTGTTTTATTTTAATTTTAACAAATGACAAGGAAGTATTATCGGGCATTCATTCACTAGTGCAAGTACCTACCAAGTACTCGGGTATTTTGCGCACTCTCAAAAATATTCAGATATTTAGCATGCACTCGTGAAAATTTATGTTGTTAATATTAAAATCAAACTAACAGAATTAAAAACTTTAAATTTTACCTCTTGTCTCAATCTGGAAAATATAAAGATACATTTAGAGAGAAATGCTCGTCCAATATGGATGTAAAAATATAATATAGTATAGAATATTTTACGATCTTTTTGTTTTTGCGCAGACAGTTACAATAAAGCTCTTCCTCCACTCCAGTTAAAATAATGCTTTTGCTTCACTCAGGTTCGAACCAAGAATCTCTGCTGAAAAGTCAACGCTCTTAAAAATCAGAGCGTAACCAATCTCAATAAGTAGTAGTTAGAATAATGACTTATTATCAGGAGAAAATCTACGGTGCGGTGGGTAGGACGCACACGGGCCACTGACTAAATGGGCCCCGGTTCTGATGCGATCTGGGAAAAAAACCTATTCAAACAAAATTTGACACTATTAAAAATGTAATACTCGTATATAGATGGCATTTAACTTTTAAATTTTGCAATAAAATATTATAATTATGTTGACGGTTTTTTCTTTATTGCGATAGCAAAGGTGAGTATCATTTATCTTTATTTTAAATTCCCAACATTGTAGATCATACAAAGAATGATTACCTATGCAATAATTTCCCATTTCAGTAGCATCGAAGTACAATTTTTTATTTTGTAACTTCAGTTTTGACACTAAGATTATTTTCAAACTTAAAACTTATTATAAACTACTTTTTTTGGTGCCTATTTGCACCACTGTCAGTTAAAAGCTGTGGTTACGTAACCAGCGATTAAAATAAACCATAAGTTAAAATTAAATCTTGTTGCACCAACATACTTAAACCTCAGATTTGGTAGAATTCTGGGGATTAAATTTAGGTGACGGTTACCAAATTTAATCTGTACTTTTACCTCGGTGCAACGGAATAACCGTAGATTACCAAAATAACTTACAGTTACATGTTTAACTGACAGTGGTACAAATGGGCACTTTAAGGAGGTACAATGTCTCAAAATAGGTTAAGGAAATTACTAATGCTCTTCATTGAAAATTATTTTTTCGGAAAATTATTGTCCGAAATTTAGACATAGGCAAAAAAATTGATGCGTTTGCAGGAAATATGGAGAAAAAAGGCTTTAACTCTTAATTTCTCTGAAATGTTAATTCGATAGTAAATAAACCGCTTCCATTTGTTGAATTTTTGGTTGGTGGTCGACGATTGTTGAAGTGGAAGTGCGCAGCCTATAGTTAACTGGTTGATTCGTATAAGAGCTGGTCGGATAAACTAAGTACTTATTTTTATCAAAATTAATTTTTATACCGGCGAAGCATATCAGATTTCTGTAAAATCGGCCCTTAATATAATTTTGTTATTTTGTTTATTTTAAGATTATGGGTAATACTCGTATACGAAAAGTTATTTTCTTTTCCTTTTTTTGTCTTATTGAAAAATCAAAACCCTGCTTTTATGTTTTTATAATGTTTTTATCAATAAAGGTACATAATAACATGACAATTGATTATTACTTTCCCCAATACGTATTAACGTATGTTAAGGGAAAGTATTGTAATCCACCCAAAAATCAAAAATTGAAATTTTGGTATTAAAATGTTCCTTATCATGCTCTGATAAGATTGTGATAAATTTTAATTGGATGTTCGTCTGTATGTCAGTATGTGGTTGTGATACATATAAAATAAATAGTATCAATCGCACAGGTTGAACCGCTCAACCAATAATGTCATGAAATTTGTATATAATACATAACTATAATACTATAATACATAACTAAACTTAGAGGCCAGATAAAAATGGTGAAGATCGGTTGAAAATTACGGAAATGATAAGCAAAATATAAAAAGTTTAAAGTGTTTTTTTTTACTGTTTTATTCAATTTGTTTGACATGGATGAAATGTTTGAAAAGCAAACGACGTAACCTCATTCTTTTTGTAATAATTCTCAATAAATGCGAGTTGTACACCAATCGAATTGCACACCAAATATGTTCCACACCAACCAAAATAGGTATAATAATAATTAAATAATACTATATATACTAGTAAAATTGGATAACTTCAATTATTATATTGTATATTATATACAATTTACTTTTAGTTTACACTGCAAATAATTTAAAACAAATTAAAATATTGTTATTATTGCATTATTATTGAATAATTTTAATTTAAGTATGCAGTTAAAATTAATAATTTTTATTGGTACACTGGCACTGTCGTATCTCGCATAAAGAGATTCACCTTTCAATTAAAATTTACATTCAACAGTTCAAGTGTTGCATCCGGGTAGCTGCTTAAAATTAATAATCATGTTGAAAACAAAGCAATGGAATAAAATTTAGATTTTTTTAAATTTTATTTAAAAGGAACATCATTGGGTTTAGATTATTTATAATTCTAATTGTGATAATTAACAGTTATCGTATTTAATGATTAAAATTGAACTCTTTGAAACTTCAATAATGGATATCGTTCCCAGATACAAACACATATTTAATTACAGTAAATTATTATTGTACGATTGTTGTTTAAAAATTTTAGATTATTTGAGGGAACAGTCAATATTTTGTTGTTTACGGACATTTTAAGATTACTAGCATATCTCTTGTTCACCGATAAAGTAACTAAATCTCCCCACTTCTACACTTTTACCTTGATAGTGAACGAAATAAATGCAATGCATCTGTTTTCGAATCAGTCTAAAATAGGATTCAATTGCTTGAATCTCTATTTCAAAGTAAATCATTGTGATAGTTGAATACTATTTTTCAAGATGCAAAAACAAGGTAATTTGATTTTTTAATTCACAGATACTAATTGTTTTTCAGTTGAAACTATACATTAGAACATTAGATAATAGTTTGTATTATTAATAATGTGTTATGTACCTACATTTAGAGTAGTTCATATTATCGGCTATACCTTTATTTTAAATCACATAGGATGAAATGTCTAAAATAAATAAATGCAAATTATTGCAAAATTACAGAAACCTATATTTCATTTCTAAATATTATATACCTTCCCATCACGACCTTCGAATTTTTCCATTTGATTTACATATTATTTATGACACTTGCCGGTAAATTTGTTTTTCTATGTTAGTGTTGCTCTAAAAAATTTAAAACATGGACATTGCATTTTCATCAAACGCATGCGTCAAACGCTTATACCATATTATAATTAAAATATTTATCTGCTCCTTCACATGTATAATATGGAAATTAACGCTTCGTCAATACAAACACTGTAAGCAGGCAATAAAGCACCTAATTATGCCCATGCAAAAAGTACAATAATAACGAATTTTATTAACATGCAAGTATGACAAAACTAGACTTTTAATTCTATAGTTTTTAGTTTTATCTATGGTTTTACTTTTAATTCAAGAAATGGGGTATAGTAGGTATAGTACCCTAACCGGGCCCAGAGGTTTTTTAAAGATATCACTCAAATTTTTGCAGAATTTGAAAGAGAGCATTATATAATGAAGGGATTCATCTATGGATGAACTCCAAATATCGATTTATTGAGCAGAAATTTGTTGATTTTAAAGTTTTGATTTTTGCACAGAAAGTACGTTAACAATTCAATCTGTTGACGGTGCGTGTGCTCCGAGTGGGTCTACGGAGACTGGAAACTGTACGGGGCGTAGCTCGCGTCAGTTAACTTGCACTGTCAACTTCAAATTACAGCTTTTAAAGACCCGTCATTTTCGAATTTTGTTGCCTTGCTTCCTTGCTTTTTCGCTTCGCTCGGGCACTGCGACCCGTTTTGACAAGCACCCCCAGGGCAAGATACGCATCCAACCTAAAATACACGCTAACACGTTTGAGTGGTACAATAATAAAAAACTCTATTTTTAACTTTAATTTTATATTTTATAATAATTTTAAGGGATGGAAGGAGTCGACTTTATGAAGGTAGCCAATTGAATAGTTGGTTTCAGTTTTTCGTGAATTTTAACCGGAATTTTGAATGATCCATAAATGTCATTCAGAAATATTTAAAATCGTGGGCCCGGTTAGGATACTATATTCCCCAAGAAATATTTTAATTTTAATCTATTTTTGCTATAATTTAATTTGAACAAAGTTTTAAAAACTTGTTTTTCCATTTTACATAATATAAAAAATGAGCAGATAAAATGGTATATATATTATAACTCAAGTTTAATAAGCAATTTAAACCTCTTATTAAATAATACAATATACAATGGCTCCAACAATTATTAATACACCCCTATGTTAACCATGTAAATTGCACATTTTGAAACCGTTTTTTGACATATAAAACTCGCTTTTACAGCAAAACTTTTCAGATATTTTTTATTGTAAATTTTAATCTCTTCAGTTTTGTTTCTATACATTTTTTTATTTTCTTTCGCCGTTTACGAGTTACAGCGACTTAAAGAAAACTAAGTAAAAAAGTTAATAAAATTAACATTGCTCTTATGGGAGTTTTTTACAGAGTTTTCTTCAAGTCGCCGTAACTCGTAAACGGCGAAATAAAATAAAAAAAAGTATAGAAACAAAACTGAAGAGATTAAAATTTACAATAAAAAATATCTGAAAAGTTTTGCTGTAAAAGCGAGTTTTATATGTCAAAAAACGGTTTCAAAATGTGCAATTTACATGGTTAACATAGGGGTGTATTAATAATTGTTGGAGCCACTGTATGTATACTATTAGAGAGCAACCAACACAAAAAAAATTAAAAGTAAGGGTATATCTGATATATTGAGCGGGTGAAATATAAAATTTAATTAATATTGGTTTTAAACCTTGCTCTCGATATCTAATCAATATTATGTTTTGGTTCAAATCAAATTTACCTAAAATCGATTATTATTATGACTAGGCGGTGTTGTCATGAGTGCACTGTATAAATAAATATACTCGGTGCTTAAATAATTATTACTAATTAATTATTTATTTATTAACTTTATTTTATCAAACTTTGTTTAAATTTGTAGATACTTTTTAAATTATTAATATATTGCGCTTATTTAGTACTTCAAAAACTTAGTATTTTAAATTATTGAAACGGTGACAGAGTTGAGGACTTGGTCAAGTTGAGAAAATGTCTCCATGCGAAATGCATGGAAACATAACAATAGATAAGGCAGAACATTACTTTACAAAAAATGTATCACTAAACTAACAAGCAGATAAATGAATTTAAAATTATATTATTTTTTTTAATTAATTTCATTTCAATAGAGTTTAGCTGAAGTAAGAAGTGCAAATTTACAAGGCACTACAATATAAACATTAATGACGATTTCAATATAGTATGTAATGACGTCCGTCAATGACCAAATCTTACAAGCAACACTTTAATTTTCGACGTCAGCATTCATAGAAGGCGTTCATTTTAGAATCTTTTCGAGTATACTTTTTTGATTCTCTCATTAATTCGTATATTTATATTCTCCAATCATTTCTTTGCAAAATACAAGCGCATCTTTTTCATATAATTTTACTAGTTGTAATAATAATTATGAAAGAGCCAATGGTGTTTTAATAATATTTTATTATTAGGTCCTGGGTATGCGACACCTCTGGAAGCCATGAAGGGGCCTCGCGAAGAACTATTGTATGTTGTATGCGTCCAACCAAATCATTCGGAAGGAAAAAGTGATCTTTTAGCAACAATAGATGTGGATCCAAAATCATCTACTTACTGCAAGGTAAGCCTGATGATAATAATAATAAATTAAAAAATGTTCTTTAATTACAAAAAATGTGCAATCGTGGTTCACAAGCTAATAAATTTTATGATGTTATTTCAGATTATCCATAGACTACATACCGGAAATCCAAATGACGAGTTACATCACAGTGGTTGGAATACTTGCTCTAGTTGTCACACAAGCAAGGGTTGTCACGCACAACCTAAAAGAGATACGTTAGTTCTACCTAGTATTACATCTAATAGAATTTACTTTGTCAATACTGGTTCAGATCCAAAGGCTCCGAAAATTTCTAAAGTAAGTTTTAAACGGTTCTTAAAAACTGATTCTTTACTGAACCTTGGCTTAGGTAATCGAGCCATCTAAAATGACTGACTTGAATTGTGCCTATCCACATACAACACATTGTTTGGCTACAGGAGAAATCATGATATCAGTTTTAGGAGATAAAAATGGAAACGCGAAAGGAGATTTTGTGCTTATTGATGGGAAGACATTAGAGATTACTGGTTGGTAGAATAAAATTACTTTGGCTTTCAAATATTAATCTAAATATCTACCTGTGTAGCATTATTTATAACACTTTGAATTGGATAAACTAAGCTAGAAGTTTCTTTTTGTTTAGGCACTTGGACGAAGGGAAAACTGGCTAAATATGGATACGATTTTTGGTATCAGCCCTATTTCGATGTAATGGTTGCTTCTGAATGGGCCGTACCTAATGTTTTTAAAAACGGATTTATCCCCAAAGACGCTCTTAATCCAGATATTTATGGAACATCTTTAAACTTTTATTCTTGGAAATCTAGGGAACTTATACAAACGATTGATTTAGGAAGTGATGGAGTAGCTCCTCTAGAAATTAGATTTTTACATAATCCTAAGGAAAGTCAAGGATTTGTAGGCTGTTGTCTCAATTCTAACATTTACAGGTACTTAAATCTTTTTTTTTAACATAATTATGTATAAGGATAATTTATTAGTACTACATATTTTTTATTCTGTTTTTAATTAAAGTTATGTATTTTGATAAAAATTATCAATTTGTAATTATATCCTTTGACTATTAATATCTTTAGAATTAAGATAGTATTTATCATAAATAATTGTTCACTCAAATTAATTTTCCAAATAACATTTTTAACTGCAAAAAGGCTGCAGCTATTTAACAACTAAAAGTATTTTTATGTTTTAACATTCATCAGATGATTTTATAACTGCAGATTTTACTTGGACGATGGTACCTGGAAGGCGGACAAGGTAATAAGCGTTAAACCTAAAAAAGTTTCAGGTTGGATTAGCGATTATATACAAGGTAAAACATATATCATTTACCACAAGTGCACGATAAATAATACCTAACCATCACTTTTTAGGTACAATTTCAGACATATTAATTTCACTCGATGATAAGTACCTTTATTTCTCAAATTGGGTACATGGAGATGTACGACAATATGATATTTCCGATAGGAAAAATCCTAAATTAACAGGTAATTACAAAATAATATTTTTTAAATCATTTCATTTATATTAAAAATGAATAACCCATGACCTGCATAAAGTTATATTTATATTAAAATGTGTAAATAGCTGTAAAGGAATCAGTGCTTTCAATTTAGTTTAATTTATAAAATATATCGTAACAATTTATTTAAATTAATCTCTAGTTGGTAGCACACGAGAAAAAGCGATTTATTGCCCTAATATAGTTTTAGTAGTTATAACTTCAACCGAGTATTTTACAGCTGCAACAAATTACGCCCTTGATAACAATCAAGGGCGGAACCGCTGGGGTGCGGTGGGTGCGACGCATATGGGTCCCCAGCTTAAAAGGCTCTTGATTCTACTATGACCTTTCCCAAACTCTTCAATAATTGTTTGATTGTTATAATATTATAATCTTTTTTTTTATTGCAAAATCAGAGCCCCTGTTAACAACTATGCACGCGGGTCTCTTAACTGATTGTTACGTCACTGACAACAATTAATTATAGTTAATAATTAATAAATCAAGTTTGTAAGCTTTTTGACACTCTTTAGAAATTGTTGACTAATAATAATTAGTGATTAATACTAACTACTACTAAGCAAGTAAGATTTAAATGAAATATTAATTTTATGTATGTGGTTTTTCTCCACTTAATAGATGATTTCCAAAGATCACCAATAACACAATTGGTTCTATATAATGTAATTTATTTATAAGTTATCTATAAAATATAATTATAAATTATTTAGAGCATATCTCTCAAACCAGCATAATATTTAGGTTCAATTTTTTTATTACCATCAATTTACAATGAACCAGGATAAATTAATTTCTATTGATTATTTAATACAAACGCTATTTATCTATTTAGATTCTTTAAAAAAACGTTTTATTGTTGCTTTGATGCTCTATTTCATTGTGTTCTAAAAATATTACAAAATTAACTTAACTAAAAGTTGAATTTCTGCGATTTGCATGTCTCTTTTACATTTTGCTTTTTCAATTTTACATTTAAATATTTAATTTTTTTTTAATTAAATTGTGAGTCATTTCCATTGAAATCGAATCAATCGAATCTACAAACGGTCATTGGACATCGGACACACAATACAGAAAATAAAAATATTTACAAATAATACAATAAAATAGATCTTATATAGAAAATAAAAACTTCAGTAAACAGTAATTAATTTAAGTGAAAATAATTGGTACTCGTTTTTTATATATACGTATTTGTGACCAGTTTCAGCTTCAAACAGCCATCGTCGAATAAAGTTAAAATCAAAACGGAAGTTATCGATAAAATTCAAATAATTAAAAAATTAACTCAGGGCATCCAACATATAAATTTGGAAGAAAAATTAAATATTATACGATAAAAAAAGTAATGTTTTTCAAATTTTAAATAATTGCTATTTAGGGCATTTTACCGATTTTAGGCATTAGTTTTGGAAAAGTTCTAAGAGGGAGGTATAGTTACCTTCAATCAATAAATCTTTTGTATCCGTCTTGGTTTCTTGTAATATGGTACATAGTATTTGCATTTGATTTTTATATGTTATTTATTTTTTTTTTGCTAATTTCCTTTGGTTCTGTTTGGTTCTGTTTAATTTTAAGAATATTCTGGTTTTCTATCGTTGCGTTGTAGGTAGTATTCCTGCAAAATAAAAGAATTTAGATACATCAGGGTGTTCTATAAAAACATTGAATTAAGGCATTTTAAAATTTTTAATAACAGCTATATTATAAAAGACTATCCTGTATGTATTGTAATTATAATAAACAAATAGTTAACGTTACCTAGAGTTACCTACCTAATGCAATCAATTCGATAATTAATAATACATATATTTATTTTCAATATTAGGTCAAGTATTTTTGGGAGGAAAAATTGTAAGCGATTCAAAAATCAAGGTGTTAGAAGATCCAGAACTTGACTTTGTGCCAGATCCTGTGTACATTAAAGGAAAACGTTTATATGGTGCTCCTCAAATGCTGCAATTATCGCTAGACGGAAAACGTCTGTACGTAAGTTCGAGTTTATTTTCTCCATGGGACCGCCAATTCTATCCAGAAAGTATTGAACATGGAAGCTTTTTGGTTAAATTAGATGTAGATGTGAAAAATGGTGGAATGAAATTGGATGAAAACTTTTATGTCGATTTTGAAACAGGACCTGACGGGCCTTTACTAGCACATGAAATGAGGTAAAGTTAATTTTAGCTAATTTTTTTCATTCAAAAAAATTTTTTTTTAATTTTAGGTACCCAGGTGGAGATTGTACTTCTGATATTTGGA
The DNA here is from genome assembly GCA_947369205.1 of Cantharis rufa. NCBI lineage: Eukaryota > Metazoa > Arthropoda > Insecta > Coleoptera > Cantharidae > Cantharis > Cantharis rufa. The sequence continues at coordinate 39,660,955 of OX376303.1, forward strand.
TGGTGGACGAATCAAAATAATCGATAACAGCATACTAAGTACCAAATAATAAGCTAAAATGCAATAAAGTTTTTAATGGATATTTTTTTCAAGTTTTAATTGTTACTATTGGTTTTGTTAATATTTTTTCAATAAATGGCTTACTCGTGCTGCTCTTGTTTACCTATGTTACCAATTCCAATTTATTCCAAGAAATATATATATTTAATATAAAATGTTATATTTGTATGTCAAGTTGCTAAATAAATCGAATTATATTTGTAAATATTAACTAGTTTCTGTTTATTACACCATCATCATAACTTTCTTTCAATTTGTTAAATGTTTAATTTTTTATTACGTTATGTTTTTATTTGTTTAATAAATCAAATTAATCAAAAAATTACTTCGTTTAATGTCTACTAAAAGTGCAAAAATGTAATTTCTTTCCGATAAGTCAATTAAATTATTCAATTAAAGATAACAAATTAATACTAAGGGAAAAAAGGTGTAAGCTCCACAAAAAAGCTTCCATCTACTTCAATTTCGGTCGATGATTAATTAATATATTTATAGAAAATTTAATTGTGAGGTAAAAGTAACATTCCGGGGAATAATAAAAGTGATCAAGTACAAATTTACTTTAAAAATTCCAGATTTCATTAGAACAATTTGCAGTTATCAATATTTTAAGAAAATTTGTTAATTATTATACCAATAACTCACACTACTATTATTTGGAAAAATCGGTAACTTTAGAACTCAGTTTCAGGTTAATTATTATGAAAGCTACTTGATTTTTCAATTTTATTTTTGCAGTAACTTAGTAAAATATCTACTAATTAAAATGTAAAAACACAAAAACTTATAAATAAAAATGTATTCAAGGCACTTTTTGGTCAACTTTATAAGTTTACTTTTCGAATCCATGTAAATAAAACCTTTATCGAGTTCGCAACTTCCCCTAACTTAAAAGCAGACAGAAACCTGTAAGTTAAATATATTGTTGGCAAGTGGCGTTAACTGGTGGAGTAAAATGAAATCATCTGGTATTTTTGAGACTCCGATAGCTATCACTGTGCACGAAGGTAAATATTCGATCTGTTACCAGTTGAGGACATGGTGCGGTTGGTGTTGTATGAGTGTTGTGAGAATTAATTTAAGTTTAATGACCCATTATTTAATCATAAATATTATGTGTGTTAAATTAAAACAATCACTTAAAAAGTGCTACTACCAAGCATTAGGATTATATTTTTATTGTTAATGTAAGTTGGTCAAAATTTATTGTATTTGTTTACAAATAAATAATAGTAATCACAGTATTATAACAATAACAATATACATAATATGATCCGGTAATTTGGAGATGTATGTAATTATTCCAAGATTATATCATAACAAAAAAAAAGTGTATTGTGTACCAAATTTGCGTATGTATAAAGGTAGAACGAAAATTTATAAATAATCTAATGGGCACTGGGTACCTGTATATATGTATACTAGTTTAAAGTTGGTTAAGGGGAAATTTATAATATGCTGGATATGTACCGGATTTTTGATACCTGAGCAGGTAGTACATCTGCTTGCTATTTTGCAAGATTTCTTTTCGTTTTTAAGCATACACGAAAACCGAAATATTGCAAAAAAAACTATAACATTCAATTTGTTTAATGATATCACGTAACATTAAATTGTGTGTATTGAATGACAGGGTGTGATTAAACTTGACACCCATATTACTCAATTTATCTTTTTGGGTAAAAAGATTTAAAATTACGTTAATCGCAATGATTAAGAAAACAAACACATATATAATTATTGATTCATTGGCCGTTACCAGACCCGCTACGTTAAACAGGCAACCTCAGACCCACCAGAATTACTTAGTTGAGGGGAGTATACATTATGAAATATTAAATAAATCGCATATAACTCCATGAGCAACTGTTGAGGGGAAATAAGTTTTAAAAAATTATTTTTTACTATATTGGATTGTCGTTAACAATCCCGATACATCGTACCGTCACTTCAGACCCGGTGTATAAAATTTTACATAATGAATCAACGTTGTCAATCCTAACGACGTTGCCAATTCTAAGGGATTGACTAAGTTAAATTAACATCACCACATTTAATAATATCTAATATATTAAAGCTATTTTTAGCACTTAGCATTTTGCAACGTCAAGCATTAAGGACGTATGTTATATTTCTTATCTAAAAATAGCTATGAATAAAAACATTACAAATTTTATTAATTGAACTTGAAAATTGTATTTACTTTCTTTATTGAAATAAGTCATCATCTGAAACAGATTAAAAGTCGGTTTTTATTTTAATTACAAGAAAAATGATAATACGCGTAGAAAATTGAACAATCACTGATAACGATAAAAAATTAAAGTACGTTTTCACAAATCTTGGTTTGACAGATTTGTAACTGCATCAGCAGTGCTCGCTCTAGGAGGGTTTACCCAGACTTTCGTCCAGAGCGGCTAATCAAAAGGGCGGAATTTTGGCTATTAATGTGACAAATGTAATATAAGTTAAATACTCAATTAATCGAAATTTATAATGTTTTCTTTCAAAAATCACCATGCAATTAATATTTTGCCTAACAGCCAAATAATTATTTGTAACATGACGGAAGTTTGTCTTCTTGTCTGAGGCGACGTAAAAGCTAGAGTGTTACTTGCCCCGAACTCTAGTAGTGAACTGCTAAAATTTTTAAGAATTAATTTAAAACCGTTTTCAAAGAACCGTATAAGTCTAGATTGCAAATACATAAAATTATTTGATATGTTTACGGTTTTTAACTTAAAGCATAAAAAAAATACTTTAAGTCAGTTTTAAAGTAAAAATCGATTTGCTGGCTCAATAATTAAACGCAAATAAACGCCACTAGCTCCGAACTAGTGGCGTTGAAGTAATTATGGTCTTTACTGGTCTGTCTTTACTAAAGTTAATGTTTATCTATTTTTATTTTACTACACGATTAGGGTTATGTGAATTTTAAATGTAAAAAATATTACGACCGTAATTTAATAATTAAAATTTCAAAATTATATTAAGAACTATAAATTCGTACCAGAGCACTAAAATTCGTTAATTCTTTGAATTGTTAATAAAAAAAATAATTATTTACTGGATATTATAATCTTTGAAAGATTGCAAAGAATCATCATACTTAGTGCAATTGTACACTCCCGCCTACATCCCATAAAAGGCGCGTAATATTTATAGTGCAGCATGTCTGTTTCTTATAAAATAAAAATATAAACGGCTTTGATAATGATAATAGTAGAGTGCTTTCTTGCAATTATTTTGACTTCTGTGGGCACCTCAGGGTTAAAGGCTGAAACTTTCAAAAATGAAGGGTTAGATGACATATATTCATAATCCGGAGGTAGTCAAAATTTAGAACACGCAAAAGGTCGCTTATGGAGAATCAAATCTTGAACTGCAATTATCTCGGTTCGAACTTCGCAAAAATTTAATATAATTTTACATTTTTTATTTATATACTATTCTATTTGCCAAACGAAAGCCTTAATCAAAATTTTTTACCCTTGAAAATAGTTGAGCGTACACTTGAAGAAGGGATAGGTTTAAAAATCATAATTTTTGGTTTAATATTAAACACGATATTAAATAATTAGTAACATCTTAAAGTTTGAAATTTTACAGCGCTCGCTGCTTTCATTGCGTGACCAGGGCGTCCCCACCATAAAATCTATTGTACATGTCTCTTTCACACTTGTTTAAACCTAGCGCTTAGCGGTTCTAACTTTAAGCACAGCGAAATAAAAAATATATAAAGAATTAAAACTGTTATCTCTTTTTTTTAAATAGCGCCCTTTTGCGCGTTCTAAATTTTGACTACCTCCAGATTATGAATATATGTCATCTAACCCTTCATTTTTCACAGAAATCATTTTAAAGCGTTTTATTGCGGTTCGAGCATTCTACTATAATGCAGTTTTCAATAATTGAGGAGCATTCGTGCAAAAGCCGATAAATCCATTTTTAACTGAAAATGAGTTATATATCAATTAGTACTAATTCAATACCCCTCTACACATTTAAGAAGTCAGATTTGGGAAAAAATCGATATTTACCATGTAAAATCTCGTCCAAACTTAAGAATTTATTCAAAATCCGAAAAATTCGCAACATCTACTATGTGATTGTCTTGAAGAGAAAACTGTTATCCAAATTTAAATTTTTAATATTAAAAGTTTTCTTTGTTTTAAATATTTAATGGTACTGATTGTATTACCGAAATGAATTAATTACATTACAAATATCTAAGTTTTAAGCAAAAACCGATAAATCCAAACTATTTTATTTTTTTTCTATTGTTTGAGAGTTTCAATTTTATCAAAACGTTAGAATTAGGTCGTGTGACCTTATGCATTGTTTAAAAAAAAACATTTCAAAATATTGAGGCCATACGTTTTTGTCAATTTGCGACATAATTTAATAAGTGGATTTATCGGGTTTTGCACCAATGCTCCTCACTTACTTAAAAAAATTATTTTTATTTTTCAGTTTTTAAAACTTTAAAAAATTTATGAACGAATAAAAACTACTCATTAAAAAATATTTTTAAGTAAGCGGTAAGTTCGAGACGAATTGACAAAACTGCAAACTTGATTTATATTTTAAAATATTTGTGGAAATATTTAGTGTCATCTGTAGAGCACGCTCTAGGGGGCGGAAAAACCGGAAATTTGTCCGAAGCGGAAAATCAAAAAGGCGGAATTTTAGCTGTTAATGTGACAAAATATTGATAAAGTTAAATACCCACTACCCAATTAATCAAAATTTATAAATTTTGACGAAAATCACCATGCAATGTACAATTAAGTATTTACTGTTCTTGCCTAACAGCTAAAAAAATATTTGAAATAGAGCAATATAAGACAATTTGCCCAACACAGATCTATACAACATTTTAGAATTATCACGAATTTCAAAACTGAGAGTTTATTTTAAAAAGGCGATAAAAATAATTATGCATTATTTAATTAATTAGCAAAATTGATAACATCGTGTTATATTATTAATTATTATTAATATCATTAATGATTGTAATTACTCACGCTAATAATTCCGTACTATTTTGAGTTTATAATTTTATTATGCTCCAAGCAACACGCCTTTGGAAAGGTTACTGACTAATTCCGGGCTTCACAAAGTCGATTCTATGTGACTTTGTCAATTATAAACATTTATTTTTAACTAGAGAAAACTCCGTTCCGATAATTCCAATAGTTTCCCTGAAAAAAAATCTCGAAAATTACCTTTCTTTTTGCATTTCCAGGTATATATACCCCCTTAAGTCACCGAAAGTTTAATTTTAAAGTTTATTTCACCATTATTTTGTCAAATTTAGTTTTGCGAGTTTAATTTCTATGAGTTAGTATTTTTATGTAAGGTAATAATTTGTAATTTTGTTCATTATGGTATGTATTATTAAATAAATTACATAATCCTTAAGTGTTTATTATTTTCTCAAGATTAAATCTTCAGGGCGATTGTAGACTAAACTGATGATAAAAGGGTGGTACACTGGCATAATGTACTGCATAGATTGCACCGGGTTCACTTAGGAGTCATTTATATAGACTGCACCGGAAGTTAGTAGGTAATCTTAATATTTGAGTAGTGACCGACCGATTATCTCATTTGAGGATTAAGGTACTTAATAAATTTAAATAGATCATTTCCATTCTCCACCCCAAGATGGCTACCGATCAGCTGTTTGGTGGTCAGAAATTTCATAACATTAAATTTATTTTATTATTTGGAAGAATAATCTACTTTAGTTGCCCCACTTATTATAAAACAATCACCATCGTATCACAAAGGCTAAAAATAAAAAAAACCTTCCCATAATTCGTTAAGTAATAAAATCTATTTTTGGGCTTTTAAAATTTAGGAAGCTCCGAATAACTTACTACATAGAAGTTGCAAATTTTGCAGACATTTTCATAATGCTAATTTTAATAAATGCAATTAACGAGAGAATTTATTCTGTACAAAGAACCCGTGAAAACTAATTTTTTGAAATTTTAGTTTAAACAATTTTTTTGCGCTAAGTATTTTGCGTAAAATATTTTATCCTACTTTTTCTATTGCGAACAGTCGACTTCACTCAATGTCATTTTGCTGTGTTACCAATATTCTTATATCTTCCCGCGTTTTTTTCGTGAAGTACTTTATAGTATGAAATTCAAAGCACTTAAGTTTAATTTATTAAAAAGAATTGTTATTTTTAATACGGATTTTAAGAAATAACATGTAATGAAGAGTCGTTAGGTTAGAAGTACTGGTTAACTAGTATTTAAAATTACAAAAAAATTGTTTTATTCAAATTTGTTGTAATTAATTGTAAATGAGCTACATTAATCAATAAAACTTGAAAATAGTAATTTATTATAATATTAGTAGATAAAATACAAAAGACAAAATAAATTAAATTTACGGAAAAGATAAAATTTACAAAATCGATGAGTATAATATAAATAAAATAGCAATACTACATTCAGCTATTTTTTGCTTTGCGATGACTGTTTAGTTACAATTACCAAGGTCTAAATAATAGATTACCGCCGAAGCGATGTTGTAAAATGTAGGGACCGATAACGTCGAAAAGGTGTATCACGTCTCACGTCGTTGTATTTTTTATATACCGTTCTTTCGACGCGCTCTCTGGGAGCAAAATGATGAACTGAATTAATATATAATTGCATGTTGAACCGTCGTTCCCAGACCCAGCTCAAAATGAGCCAGGGAGCTCCTGAACGCATAGGGAACCCAAAAAGCATCATAAACGCTACCAGACCCACGACCGGGTCTGACAACGTCTCTTTTGGCTTGGGAACGTCGGTTGTATATGGCATTTCGGGTCTGTATAAGCGGTTGAACAAAGCTATCAATATTCAATAGAAACTTTTAGTCATAAATAATAAATTATTAATATTCAAAAGATAATAATTATAAATACAAATGTGCCAGTCTTCTATTTCACCTTATCTTTTTTCTTTGCTTTGAGTTCTCGTCAGAAAAGATTCAGATTCCTGCCATATTGTTTTCATTATCATAGATTTCATTAATTAGACTCATCGGTGCCTGATCGATACAAACATAGATAAAAAGAAATTAAAAACACACAATTATTTTGCTTCGTTCTTTTCGTCCAACTCAAATTTTGTATACATGTTGATAGGAATTCATCCGTAACAACTATTTCGTCTAGATTAAACGCTGCATTAATTTAAGTGAACGTGGGATATTTTTTATGATCTACCCTCGATCTGTACAATTAATGTCGATGAATTTGACAATAACCCCGCAATGTTTTATGACGCAGATGTTTATGTAACCTGAGGGATACGAATTTTTGGAAAAATGACAAAAAAGTTTTAATGTTTTAAAGTTTTAAAGCAACGACACTACTCATTATCATAATAACAAATCTGTTCTCAGTATTTTTGCAATAAGTTACTAAAAGATTGGAAGGCCGAATTGCACATCTGGAGATTATTTGAACTCACAAAGCTAAACGTCTGTTAAATTCTTAAATGAGGTTGGTGCAATCGAACCTAAAAGGCTAATATTTGTTTTTTCACTTATTATAAATGACTAGAGCACTTATAGATATAATTTGACTGACCTACCGAATTTTAACTTAATTTAAACAAATTTTAAATTGTATTTGATGTTGTAACAAGTCATTAAACCGGATTAAACGTCGTCGGTTCGATGCACATGCATTTCAAAATTTCTGTGCTTTGGTTCGAATTCCACGTTAAGCTGCAGTTATTATTACGTGTAAGTTTGATAGTCATTAGATAAAAACTGTTTTATTTAAAATTCGTGAAGATTATATTTTGTAAATTACTATGTCGAACTAGGTTGAACTTTCAGCATCTCGAAAAATTCTACAATATTAATTTATAATTAATATTATGTAGCTCACTATCTGATCTTTTGTTCAAGACAAATTGTCTTGTTTATGTTGAGAGGCAAATTAACCGTTTGCGCAAATACACATTGGAATATTTGCTCATAATATCTTTGTTTGCCTACGGTTAAAAATCAATAACTATAAATTATTAAAATAGAAAAATTCATACGACTATAAGCGAAATATATAAGAAATTTAACGCTACTCGATAGCTGTTGTGAAAAGGAAATTAAAGTGAATGGAAAAAATGTCGAAATATTAAATAAAAAGGAAATAAAAAGAAATCCAGAACTACATTCATCAGTTTTTTTTCATTCATTTTTAGCTAAGGTACTTTTATTTGCTCTTTGCGCTATTTTTTTTAGTTTCGACTTGATTATATCAATTCATTGTTAAAAAAATAATTAATAATTTCCTAAATTCCTCAATGTATAACAAAAAATTCTCGGAAAGGTTTCTTTGTGTCTCTTTATTAAAACCACTTGATACCTACTGGTTCTTCCAAGTTTGGCAACGCTTTCCTTATAAATAATACCTCAGACATTTTTGGAGGTTATTGCCGTCAATGCAATTGTATTATTAAATTTTAAATGCAGCAATAACGATTTTATAGTACCTGACCATATAGTTATCTGTTATGATGCATTTTAATTTTTATATATTATGCCTATCATTTTAATCATCTTAAAACTTAGAAAAGGATGTCAGTACATCATTAACCACGAATGGAAACGAATACGTAACCTCAAGAAATTCAAACAAATTTATATATTATAGTCTTTTTAACCTTGATTGCGAACTTTCTCTAAAAAAATTTTTTAAATATTAAGTAGGTAACTAGTATAGTATTATCAAAAATAATTTTTATAATAATTTGAAAATTGATTTTGTATATTTAGTAATTCTTAGAAACACAGGTATTTACAGACATTAACATTCCCAACTTGTTACCAATTAATGATTCAATCATAGTTTTTTACTAACGCACTATTATTGTATTTTCGTGACGAAAGATAATATTATCCAAGTTTGTTTAGATATTGTTGATAATAATAATAATAATATATTAAAAAATATAAGTAATAAGAATTTTTAAAATTACAATTCAATTACATATAGTAGAAAGTTAGGAAAATATCGGAGAATATTCAGGTAACCTACTGCTTCAAGTGAGCAACAAATTTAGTAATTAACTACTTAATTTTGCGTAGGCACTTAATTTAGTTAATATTCTTTACGACTTGGGACAAAAAAAAATATCGTGCTATTTTATTTAGACATCATCGTTTTTTTTTTTTTCAAAATTATGAATAGGTCAGACAGGTAACGGTTGCCTAGTGACTGACTAGGGATGTTCAATTTTCTTGATCCTGATGATTTCCGAGTATTTTACCTACGTACCTGCAGTGTTACTAATCTGATGGGCATATTATGTTGCTCACTACACCGTCGGTTTAAGAACCGAATTAAATGAAGAATTACAAATCATAAATTTACTCATAATAGTGATCAATTTGAATCTGAGAATCTTCTGACAGTTGAAAGTGACTAGGAAGTCACAGACCTGTAAAAAAAGTGAACGTTTTTTAGATATTTATTATCTGATTGTATCATCATACCTTGCATCTCCTTTTCTCTTTTAATATGCTTAGAAGTAAAAAATATTGTAATTGGTGCAATTTCCAAAAGTATTATTTAAAAAACTGGAAATACGGCAAATTCTTTTACACCTCCAACCGGTCGACATAAAACTTTTGTCTATCACGAATTATTTGCGTGTTTTTGTTGCTTACTGCTTACATAGCCTATGTTTAAACTTTTTATTGAATCGAATAAATGACGTCAAGAAAATTATTACAACAAATGGTTTGAAAATAAATTATCTAAACATAATGAAAGTACACATCGTACAATAATCAAACAAAATTTGGGTAAGTCGAGCCTCATCAAACTAATCGGTTTTGTCCATTGTTTAATCATTCAATACATCAAACAAAGTCAGTGTTACCAACTTTCTTTATACTCTTTCATATACCTATTACTTCAAATATTTTGAATGTTACAAAAATAAGTTGTATGAAGAGCTACTTTTACTTGACCGATTCTCACCGTATAGCAAACTTAACATTTCTTTCTCAGATTTATTAATAGTTTATATTATTGCTATTTCTATATACGAGTACATAATATATTGTTGCCAAATAGGGAAACGTGAGGTATCAGTACCTTTTGCTTCTAGGTCAGACAGCGGAAATGTAGTGTAAAATTTTATCTTCTTTTTTTTTAAAATTGTATGAAAAAAAACAGAAGTTGTGTCTTGTTGATAGTCTAAATATCTACTCTCCTTACTTTTTTATCATTAAACATCATTGGATGGGATACAAATGAACATCCATCATTGTTTTAAGACTTATTACAATTTTCTTTATTTTATTTCAAAAATTAGAAAATACCCTTTTATATGTTTTACTAGCATAAAGCCCGTCCACGGACGGGCATCTAGACCCGATGGGTTGGAAACTCGATTGATGTGCAACTCGTTCCAGGGGGAGTACCGTGTCGGTACTTTAATATATTTTTCGGTTGGTAAAAAAATTCGACCAATCTGATTGTTTCTTTTTTCACCAAAAAATGACACGCTGAAGGAGCCGGAGCAGCAGAGTGCTGGGATTTTATGTATTAAGATAATATAAAGAAATCCGGTATCATTTACAAGATAAAATTATTAGTAGGTTTTTACTATATATTACATTAAATAACTGCAGAATATTATTTTTGAGAAAATTACGTTATTCCATGAATTCTTGCATTCAAGTTTTGATTATATACCTTACCTATATAATTAGTTTAATATTAGCTCGATTGTATCTCATTGAAAAAATCAATTAATCGAATTAACTAATAATTTTTATACTATAAATATCGTGAACAATGGTAAATCAATGAAAAAGTCTAGGTATTATTCAAGTGTACTTGCAAGTAAACATTTATATTGACATTTAGAAATAATGATTAACCATGAGAAGGATGTGCCATCAACTAGTAAATTATGTACTACCTTAATAAACGAGTACTATGAATAGCATCAATTGCAGACTTTCTAAATATTTACAAGTCGAGGGCTCTTTAACATCATCTAGCCTAACATCATGTTGAATTTGTACTATATATCATTTATTTTCTATTCTATAAGCTTTTTGAATTCGTGAGATTAGTAATAAATAGATACGTAATTACAGCAGTTTAAATGCAATTACCACCAAACGTGTAAAAGAATTAGATTCAAATAGTATCATGAACATGTAAGCTTAATATTTTTGTTCTCATCAGTGAAAAAAAATTTGGCACTACTGCACTAGTTACCCGTGGTATGTGTATAGTCGTATTTTAACATTCAATTATTACAGAAATTTCTCGAAAGCCGGTTATTTAACATAGATATCTAAATCATAATTAAGTTTCACTAACACTGACAAGTGGTTTGATTAATTATTATAGATTTACAATTACTTTGTATGTAATTAATAATATTTGTCATCTTTCAAAATTTAACCAAAAAGCTTTTGAGATATTAAAAATTTACTTAATAGGAACTATATTATTTTTCAATCTACAGTATAAGCACAGGTATAAGTAGATATGTATAAAACCTACATCGAGCCAATATTATTTAAAAACAAATTAAATAGTAAATCTATTTGTGTTCAAAAAAATTAACGGGTAGTTCTTTATTATTCAAAACTTAGCGATAATAATTACAGTCACCACTTTTCTATGCAACCTCCGATTACAATAATTAAAAAAGCAAGTTATTTAAAAAATTATTACCGCGAACAATATTCGTTTACTTCTAGAAAGATTCGAGAGAAAAATTTATAATTGGCAAACTGTTTCTCAGAAAAAAATGGCTTAATTTTAGCTTTCTTTGATGCAAAATATAGAATTCTTTAAAATAGATTATGGTTTTATAGGGTGCATTTAAAAATATAATCTTTTACTCCGTTGTACTTGTCCGTTCCACAGTATAATTACATATAGTTTTATTTTTGTGTTTTACCTTTGGCTGATGTCTGATACTAGTACCTCTTTCAGTTTTTACCTAAATGCTGTAAAAACTTGCTTGTTTGTTTGTGAGTTAGCCTGGGCCGTACTAAGCCTGTTGTCGTAAACCAAACGATATACAATTGATAGTAATACCGTAAAATAAAAGTTTAAAAGCATAATATGCCTATTTTCGCTATCTCTACTTTATTAAATATGTATTTCCATGCAAAGTTAACAAAACGTCAAGTAATCAGATACGATTCAATAAGTACGCATACACGAGCATTCATTCCTCTCACGCTTTTTTTTTGACATTTGTCTCAAGAGGATTTTTACATACATGAACGAAATTTAACTCAATTTAGTTTTATTCAGGCCTATTATGTATCACAAACGTTATTATAACAGTGACAGTTATAAAATAAAAAATTGAGGAACCGCGTTTTGATCCGAAAATAGAAATATTACTTTCTCTTTCTAACACATGTTAGCTATAATAATGTTTCTCGCTTTACGCTATTTTGAAACTTTATTATAACATAAAGGTTAACCGTTATTTTTAAAGGTTGTGATACCTGGCCTGATTGCTTGAAAATATTTAAACAATGTCTATTTCTACTGGTTGTATCAGTATTTGCAAAAACTGGAATTGTGGAGCGGTGTATAGAGTAAAGCATAAATAAAACAATCAAATAAATAAAACACTGCTACAGATTTTCCTCAGGGTCAGGCCTATGTCTAAAATAGCGGTCTGAGCGGTGTTGTATTAAATTTTTAAATAATTTTAGATATTTTTAAATTGTTTTTCAAGGGTGTTTTAAAGTAGTTTAGTGTAGAAATCTAAAGGGTATTTTTTTGTAAATATGAGTAAGGTCAAGAACTGCCCTTATTCTACCATGACATAGGCCTGACTTTGAGGATGTGCACAGTAGGGCACGAAACTAGTCGGGAGCATTAAATATATATGTATCTGTAGAATAGTGTTTTATTTATTTGATTATTTAAGGTCACCTAAAGTGAATAACAATTTGTATGTTTGCAAATGTTTGTGTACACATATGCTATTATAATTTATTTTCGTGTCTTTTGTTAGTAGCACACTTAAATAAAAAAACACCCTGTATGTATATTATTGTATTGTATGATGATTGAAAACTAGTACGTAACATAAAATTGCTACTAATTTTATGTAGGTCTTACAATATAAAATTAATGAAACAGGAAGGATTTAATTAGATGAGCTAACATTCATGAATATCTCCATAGTAATTTACTATTACTAAAGGTAATAATAGTAATAATGGTACTGAATCGGTAATGTACCAGGAAGTGCAACATTATTTGCAAATTTTTATTTAACAAGAAAAATAGTTTTATTAAATTGTTTAATAGAATATGAATTAATGCAAAATATCTACACATAAAATGCTAATGTTTATTACTATAATGTGTTTGAAAATCTTTCGCAATCTTTAGTACTTATAGGTACATTCAAATGTTAGCAGCTTTTCAAATGAATAACTGTTACGTAATAATATAATAAAATCCCAAAATCAGTTGATTATGTAGGTATTAAAATTTTCTTAACTGCATCTAGAAATTGAAAGAAAGTGATGTTCTTTGTTTAACTGATTTTCGTATTTTGTTTCCTTTTATGAACATAATCATTCCAAGTAGGTAATTAGGTAATTGAAATAAAAAGTTCTTCTTTAGTCAACAATAATATAACATTGCAATAACATATTATTTAACACTAATAATGAAATAACAAATACAAAGAAAAATTACAATGTTAATTTTTTTCTAATATCAGTGGTAAATTGCTGTTCGGATAAGACAAAAATCCAACATCCAAACGCAACTATCACTGTAGTCACCATCCGATACACCGACTGCCTGACTTAAAATTATAATCGGACCGTGTAACCATTGAACAGTTAGATCATACTCATTCGGAGCATCATTTATAATAATTGTATCATAAAAGTTCAACTACTGATCAATACAATCTCTAAGTTAGACGACGAACACGTAACGTTACTTGAAAATTAAAGCTTTCATCAACTGAAAATTGATTTTTATTTTTTAAATCCAAATGGCAATCTTTGGGTTTTCTAGCGACTAGAATGACTTACAAGAAACCTGTGTACTTTATACTGAATTTCTAGTGTTGTAGACGACTGCACACAGAGATCTAATTAACAATTAAAGCAAGGTTTTGTTTAAATATTTCTCAAATTTTAAATTTACAATAAATATTTGCTGTTTTTTTTTAGCAAAATATATCTTGACAAGCATTATTTGCATACGTATACAAATTAATCTTAGATTATTTTACGCATATTATTTTAACATCTAAGTAATACGAAACCTCCTTTGAGATAATTGTATTACTTACACCATCTTGCAGTACTAATTTCGTTAAGTTATATTACAAAATGCAATATTAGAAGCAAACGACGATAATTAAAGATAAATGTTTAAATAGATTTAATATGATATTAAATTTGGAAATAAGCATATTGCTATTACATATTATATTTGCTCGATGAATAAGAGGTCAACAGACACATAACGTTTTATTTATATTTTGATAATTATATTTTAGATATTTAAACTAAGTCTTACACATCCTCTTGTACTTAAAACAAAAATTTTTATGTATAACTTTATGGATTCCATGTTTAGGGATCTAATTCCTGCTTTTTATATTAAATGCATTTTAAATTAACAATTATTATATACTTCCATAATTATGTAACATGAAATTTATATAATTATAGGAATTGGGAAGATCATAAATCATGTAGTTTGTCGTAATATAATTCCTACCTATACCGAAGCTTTCAGGGATGAAAACTTTTGGAAATACATCTAAAGGAGGCTGATATATTATATCTAAATGGCATATAGGATATTATACAATTGCATAGGAAATTTGAATTAGCATATAGTTTATTTTTAAATTTTATCTCAATAATGGTTGCTACAAAATAAATACAATTTTCTGTTGCCAATTTTCAATTTAAATAAAATTAAAGCCTTCTAAATGCACTGGCAGCCAAATTTAGAACCCCAAAGCTTAGACCGCTATAGCAACCTACAGCACTTTATGAAATACCCTGGGACTAACACTTTCTCATATAATTCCTCAATTAGCAAACCAATTCAGAAGGTCGAATTACCATTCAATCAATGTCTCTAAATGTAATTGAATTTTCTAATTTTTAATTATCTTACATTAATTTCTATTTTTTAAATTGCTAAAATCGTATGGAAAATCTTTCGGATCGCTTTCTAAGTATCGACATTTTCTATACGAATAAGGAAAGATAAAATTTCAATAATTGCTTTAAGTCTTATTTTATTTAAAAATTTCTTAAGAGCATCGTAATTTGTATTTTATGTGTGCCATTTATTTGCGTTCATATTTCTTTTTAACGGGTATATCAATAATAATGTAATGCTAACGCATATATGTAATTTAGACCCATTCTAAAGAGAAATTTTCAGTATAAGTAGATACCTAATCAATAATATATCTAACCTAAAAGTTTCACGCCCACTCTAGTAACTTGTGATTAAAGTTAATGAAGTAAAAAGTTTTTAATATTTTATTAAATTCAGAAAATGTACCTTAGACCGCTATTTAGCCTATTAGATTACTTTTAGCCTAAATTAAATATTGAAAAAAATAAATAATTTAATTAAATTTTGGTTTACAATTGGCAAACGATAAACATGGTACATAATTACAAACTGAAAACTACCTACAATAATTATTTTCAAGATCATAAAAATATTGGTTAGCTCTGTACACGCTGTGTAATGGAACAATAGAAGTTGGCGGGTAGCCCTATTGAATAATAACAAAATATTATATTATAATCAACTCCCAACAATGAATTGCATAGCTATTAATAACACATTGCAATAATATATGCAAGAAGTTTACTTCTTATATTTGGAATCCAAGTTAAATTAATTTAAATTTAGTTTGACATTGATTTTTCTGATAGCTACATAGAACTTATGTTGGTATATAAATCAAAATTAGTGAAAGTATTATTATTGCAGTATCTACTATTCAATTTTTGATATAATAGATTAATAGATTTTAATTTTAAATTGTCGGTTACTATTTTATTATTATATATTCTGATAACGAGATATTAATGCTAGCAATTAAAAATCCAATTTGAATAGTAATAATAATTATAATTTTTTGAGTTTTCTTAATATTTAATATTGTTAATCTTTTTAACGTAAATATCAAAGTGATTAATGAAATTTAAATGTTAACAAACTTCAAGTAAATTTGTCTGCTAAAATACCTACTCATTAATTAATAAATAAAATGAAGACCGACGAAGATAATTGGAAAATTAAAAGAATATTAACGAAAATCATTAAAATTTTTATTTTCAACTTTTGCACAACTTAGAATATAAATCAAAAAATATAAATGGCAGGACTTAATAAAAGAACGCAGTTTATCAATGGCATCTTCCCCTGGTGCACACCGGAAGTTCTTAGATATTGCAAGTTTATGAAAAGCACATCTGGAGGAGTAGTCAAGTCAGATTTAGAACTTTTATTTTCAACAAATTTTATAATATAATTTTGAATGATGGTGAAAATTATTAGATAGTAGGTGTATTATATAGCATAGTATTAAAAATGTAATATCTGTCTCCGGCAATTGGATTTCTTTTTTACATGAATGATTATGAATACTTTTAATATTAAAAAAATTTATTGTTTTAGAATTTCGTTCATTTACACTTTTTGAATGAACAATTCGTGTTAATTATTTCTGTAAAACCAATAATTTTATCACTTCCTATATATTTATCTTTTTATCTGTATACTACATACATATATTTAAAAATATATAATCTATCTTCAATGTCAGATAATAAAAAGCCATAATTTTTAACAATATTAAGAAGGTACCTACCTCTATAATCATAATTCATTAAATTATATTCCACCGGTTTGATTCTTAATGCATAACATTAAACATACGGAAAATTATTTACCTTTAAATTCTTATTGTTTTTATAAAATGCTTATTTTTTAAATTGTTTACTTCTGTGTCATCAGTAATCAAATTTAGGTACTTAAATGAGTTATTAATTTTATGCGCTGAATTTAGTTTCAAACTCAAATATGGACATGGACTTTTTTCTAAGCGATGTTATAATTCTGAATTAGTCGCGTCAACCCTTGCCAACAGTTCCTAAAATGGCTCCACAGGTCGGATCGGGATGCGGTTTTCTGCATTCTCTTCCAAAACGATTATCTCGGAATGTGCCTGGAAAAATTTTTCCCGGAAAAAAAAAAAAAAAAAAACTTTGGCCTGCAGCGATACAATTTTCGGTCTCCGGGAAAAATTTTTCCAGGCACATTCCGAGATAATCGTTTTGGAAGAGAATGCAGAAAACCGCATCCCGATCCGACCTGTGGAGCCATTTTAGGAACTTGGTATCCATTTCCGCAAGGGTTGACGCGACTAAATGTAAAATTTTGACTTCAGACTTTTTACCAGATATCTAGTCGTACCAGGCAGGATGTGATAAAAGCATCACGAAAGATCTTGCAACAAAGATGAAATTAATTCGAGTTCTAGATAATTTATATATTTTTATAAATTTAATAATTTTATGTTTATTGTTGTTATTATATTAAGATTTTTGAAAGAAAATCAAAAAGACAAAACGGGCACGTGAGTTAAAGTAACAGCACTTCAACTTAACAGAAGCACCTGTCTCTTTTGAATCGTATCTGGATTTGAAGTGATTTGCTGGTTTTTCTGGTTTTGAAAACTGAACTTTGTCTGTACATTATATTTTTAATAGGTTGAATTATACTGAAAATATTCAATATTTTCTTGGCACGCCTATATTATTATGTATTAATGTTTGTGTTCACTGATTTTTGTTACGGTCTGGTATTCGCAATACAAACGGGCATTTTATGGGTAATCCCGTTAGTGCTATCAGACGAGATAGTTAATTCTTAATGTATCTTCAACTAAAAAGAAACGTCATTGGTATAAAAAGTTTTCCCTATATTTGAAAATCAAAATTATATCTTTACAAATGAATATTTGTGTGTCACGTATTTATTTATATAGCCTAAGATATACGAGTATTTTCCAATTTGCATTACATTTGCTTCTTAAATTAGTGTAACACTAGCTTTAACTGTTTCACAGCATGAAAGACGGCGATGTACCGCTTTATAATAAATGTTAGTTATTTTATAAAGAAGGTCAGACAATTGAAATAATTTTTTTATTGTAGTTCGTAATTTAGAACTTTAGAAGAAAATTGAATAGCTGAAAATTACTCCGTCGTTAAACTGCAATTTGGATTTTGTATCGTCGAATTTTAATCTCAAACCGTACTTATATACGGTTTTTATCATAAATTATTTTATTATTTTAAAACTGTAGTTATGTCCTCAAGAATAATTAGGTCAGTTGAGAGCACGAAATTCAATTCAGCTGTGAAAACTTTTTATTGTGTAAATTAGATATTCTCGTAATAATAAGGATATATTTTAATATACCTAAATAATTCGAAAATATTTTTATAGTTATTTAGTATTTTCATTTCCTCTTGCTGTTATTTCTTTTACTGTCCTGGTAAAATTTAATTTTTTTAACTATTTTCTATTATTATTGTTTTAAATATTTTTACCAAAGTGTTTTTTTTTTGTAAGACATGTACATTTACATTTTGTACATTTTCGCTTTAATATAAATTGATATTTACATTATTTGATAATTTAAATATCTCTTTAAATCAAATTATTAAATTTCACATAGAAGGTTTTTAGTTAAGATGTTATTTGGCTATTTAACCTCTTCTTTCGAGCAGTTTATAATAATATTAATAAAAAGAAAGACTTCTACTATCTTAAATTTTGTTGCTGGAGAGTGTATTTTCTTGAAGATCTTGATAAACTTTTTATTATCGAAGATATGTACATAATATGTATAATTAAAAGTTGTAGTAAATTATCTATAAAATATCTTTTACTTTTTTATGATTGATTGTACAGAGCCTATTATTCTTATTATATTTTCTAATATACGTAGCATTATTAGAAAAAAAGTCTCCGTACTTTCCATTTCACTTTCAATCTGATTTTAAAATTATTATTATTGCAGTAAACAATGAGCCGTGTGAATGAAAATTAACGAATGCTAATAATAATTACAGTAGGTACTATTACATACTTAGAAATTTTAAAAAAGCAATATTTTACCTTAATTAAGTCTTGGTGGGTAATTTTGGCCAAAATTGGTCACTTTAAAATAATATTTCTTCTTTAAAAACAAGTTTTGTGTTTAATTAGTTCTTCTACATCGTACTGACAATTCTTCTTTCCATAGAACGATGTGTAAATATTCTTAATTGGAAGATTTAGATGTTTCCGTTTTAAAAATGGAAATCGTACTAGGGTGACACCCTATATAATAGTAACAAATTAATATGTTATATTTAGCACAACTAAGCATCGTCACTGAATATATTAATCGCAATAATTAAGATTTTATTTATTTAAAACTGTTATAAGTGTATGATATTCCGTAATCACCTTTAATTTCCGAATTATTTAACGTTATTCGATAACACATACTGTTAACTGCACTTTTACTAATTTATTGATATTCAATTGTTTTAATTAGCATAAAAGTCACGTTTAATTTTTGATTTCTTTGTAAAAAAATTTGCATAGAATCATACTAAATAGAAACGGTATTTTTAGCAAATGTTGAATATGAATTATTTTAATCGAATTTATTATTTATTATAGCAACCACTCATCGATGAAAACATAATTTGCAATATTATTATTATAAGGTTTATTTTTCTTGTTTAATGGTGTAACAGTTACTTTGAAATAATTACTTAACTGATACTCAAGTTTTTTGTAAATAATACCTTAATATAATGGCTATCAATTACCTTTTTTAAATTTTCAAAAGAATATGAGTAGTATTTATTAATGCTAATTATTATTTAAAAATTATAAAAACTGATTGTTGTGAAAATTGGAGAATAATAATAATTGTACATTAAATTACAAAATTATGTAATTATGTTAATATAGTATAATATAATGTTAAGTATGACTTAAATAAACACAAATACACTGTCGTTTAGAATTTAGATATACCAGCATATTTTCTAAAAGTGTAAATCAAATTCCGTAATTTCAATTACTAAATTAATAAAAAGTGAAATTAATAAGAGCATTTTTTAACAAACATATTAAAAAAACTGTTACTTCACTTTTTCTAAAATTTATTGTTTTACTTTAGTGCCGGCGGTGAGCAGCGCTAAAGCACTGCTACTTCAATACCGACAGTAAAAGTAATGTTAATTAAATTTAATAATAATTTTCTGCGTTCTAAGTAAAAAGTAGGAGCAAATTACGGTACTTTTTGTGGCTTGTCCATCATATAATCTATAATAAATATATTAGTAATTCTGATTGATATTACTCAAATTTAAATTAAATTATATATAGAAAAAAAGCATTATCAAAAAAAAATGTTGAAGCAATAAAATAAATTTCATTCATTGAAATCCA
This sequence comes from Cantharis rufa, assembly GCA_947369205.1. Classification (NCBI taxonomy): domain Eukaryota; kingdom Metazoa; phylum Arthropoda; class Insecta; order Coleoptera; family Cantharidae; genus Cantharis; species Cantharis rufa. The sequence continues at coordinate 39,681,566 of OX376303.1, forward strand.
GGTTTTTAAATAATCTAGCAATGTTATAATAAGTATTTATGTTGTCTTCAGTTTATCTCTAACTAAAGCATGAAAGTTAACAAACTAAAACTTCTTAAAATTACGGAAGATTTTATTTATAGATGCCTACATACAAACTTTGCAATCATGAGAATAATCAGTCGTAATTATAAATTCACATGTAACTTTTACGCAATATTAGGTTGCGTTATTACGTCTAATAATGAACAATAACAAATAAGATATTTACTCAACAGTTGCCTCGAAGAATAAACTTTCTTATCATACAAAATAAGCAAACTATAAGAAACTCATCTTGATTTATCGTTAAACTTGAGATAAAAATGTGTTCAATTTTCTACCTTATCGAACTTCTCATAGTCCAAAATATTTTATTAAATTCATAATGTACATAAGTATGAATATTAATTTTTGATTATATTTTTCGTTGCTCGGGAAATTAAAAAAAATTCATTAAGTTATCGACTCGAATAATCAATATTTATTATTATTGCACGATTTTGCGCATAAAACTATTTTGTTAAACCTAATTTTGCTTATACGTATTTCTAGTTTTTAAAAGCCAATCAATTGATTGTTATGGCCAAAGAATTTCATAATACATTTAATTTAGTCTCCAATCTTTTAATCTCGAAGTACCTACTACTTCTTTTATTGTAAATAATTATCTTGCTCTATACCGATTATATTAATTTGTCACTAAATTAATAAGTTCGATGACAGAAATGTCATTCCATTTGCAATATAATTTTTGGAATGTAAAATTTTTTTAATAGCTTTTAAATTGAGCCTCATTCGTTATAGCATTATCGTTATTGTTTCAGGTTCGGTCGGTGCTTCTACATCGTTGAATGAAAATGGAGGCATTCATGAATCTTAGAAAAATAATTATCGCACCATTTCGAAGAAAACTTAATTAAAATCAAGATGTAAAATAAATTGGGCCAATGGGTGCCAATATGGGAAAAAATTCATCTTTATTAGATGCACTCCCATCGGGTCAAGGAACTTTGCACGTTGTAATGTTAGGTTTGGATTCGGCTGGAAAAACTACGGCATTGTATAGACTTAAATTTGACCAATATTTGAACACCGTGCCGACGATTGGCTTTAACTGTGAAAAAGTTAAAGGAATGATAGGAAAAGCCAAAGGTGTAAATTTTTTAGTATGGGATGTAGGAGGGCAAGAAAAATTGCGTCCGTTGTGGAAGTCGTACACGCGATGCACGGACGGCATAGTTTTTGTCTTGGATAGTGTGGATATTGAACGAATGGAAGAAGCAAAAATGGAATTAATTAGAACTGTTAAATCGCCAGAAAATGCAAGTGTGCCAATTTTAGTATTGGCAAATAAACAAGACTTACCTGGAGCAAGGGAGCCTCGTGAATTAGAAAAACTATTAGGTCTATGTGAATTGGGAAGCAGTGGTCCTTCTGGGGGTCATTTATGGCACGTTCAACCTGCTTGTGCCATTACAGGTGACGGACTTCAAGAAGGCCTCGAAGTGTTATACGAAATGATTTTGAAGCGTAAAAAACTTGCTAAAATGTGTAAAAAGAAAAGTAGGTAAAGTGATAGTGTTCTCGAACAAATTAGTCAATATTATAAAATTTGTTTTACGGAAGTGGCCAATTTCACGCAGAGGTACGTTTAGAAGTATCAAGGAGAAAGTGTTAATTCATCCAAACAAAGGAATTTTAAATTTTTCAATAATGTGTTATTAATGTGAACTAATTATTAATCTTCATTGTAATCTCTTATGCGTTACCAAAAAATTACAAAACTGAATATTTAGTGGACGTAGCAATGAAATAGACTTACGATTCGTTTTCAAAAATTTTAATCGACAATTCCAATCCTAATGAATTTTAAGAAATATTTATAAATCAATTTACTTCTGCACGAATTCATTAAATTCAAATTTGCTACGTTCAAAACAAATAGCGCGTAAAAAATGTAATGCCTAAATTTTTTCGAGCTGTCTAAAATATTCTAAAATAATTTGCCTGAATAAAAATGTGTTCCAAAAATGCAAATGTGGTTAAAAAGTTTGAATTCCTTTATGTAATTCGCCATGAATGCAACCAAAATTTTAAAGTGCATTTTTGAAAGTGAAAAGATTGAATAGTCTTGATAATTATATCATCATACAATTGAGAAAGCGGTGTGAAATACCAAGTGTTCCCAGAGCTTTGTTTATGTCAAAATGTGCAATTATATACATAATAATGAACTATATTCATGAAATCGTGAAAGTCGTTTGAAAATATTGTTATCAATAATAATTAATTTCTAAAGTGCTTTGTGTAATTATTTGTTTTGTTTATACGCATTATTTGTTTAACTCTCCTCTCATAGTTGGAAACTATTATAACGATTTTATTCATGAATATAGTCGTATTATTACAAAACCAAAGGTGCTCATTTATTTTTAAGTAATAAATTTTAAGTTTTAAAAATACCAATAAAATTTAGTCAAATCTCATGTTGTGATAGTGTAAATTCGGATCTAAAATTGTCTAATCATTTCAATAGTCTAAATTTCGTCCAACTCGACAACGCATTATCCCACAGTGCCTTTAAAATTTTTTAAGGAAACATTTTTTACAATGTTAATTTTAAATATTAACTTCAAAATTTCTAAATTTTACGATAAGCACATAAATTGTACATCATCTCATCATATTTAATTTATTATATTGTAAGGTGTTAAGTTTTCATATTTAAATCCGCATTTACACATTCAGATCTATTATTATAAACAGTATAATGTACCTACCTATTACACGCAGCATATTAGTTTTTCATTATACAATACAATATTATAATGTTTTTTATCGAATTATTAGTGTAACACTATTAAAGATGTGTAGATTAGGGTTAATGAAAAAACCTGTTGCCTGCCATTTTATCGTTTGTACATAAAGTATACCTATTGTAACGCAATTGTCTAATAATTTCTAAAAGTTGAATATATTATGTTTGTTTATAATTAGTACTTTTTTGATTTTTTACATCTACATAATATCTACATCTACGTAATAAAGAGTGTAGACGACTTATAGAAACAAAAGAGTTACGATGAAGAAATCGAAATACAAATGTGCATGCGGTTAAGTTATCATTATTTTTAATATCTCATCAAAACATCTCTATTATTTTTGTTAATTTGGCAATGACTTCTAGCTTCTAAACCTCCTTTTCTCTTTGGGTAAAGAGAGGAAGGAGAAAGGTACACTCATTTTTTCTCTAACTTATGGATTTTGTTTCTGTACACATCTAGTTTTCGGTTTATTTGCTTTTGAAGCAAATACATTTAAAGCTTTCGAACTTGATTTGGGTAAACCCAAAAGACAGAACGTACAAATCGAGGTGGATTTGTACAACATCCAGCAAGAAGATACCATTTTTCCAAAGCTATTCATGATTCTGCTTGGAGACGTATTTAAAATACTAAATTTGAAGGAAACACGTCTAAAAACATAAATAGAAAATACTTGTCACACTCTCACACTTAATATTTGCGGACGATATTCTATAGTAATGACAAGCGATAAAAATGAAATATAGGCTTTGATTATGAATCTTCATGGCCGGAGTCATCAGACACTCATCAAATACTTGGAGTACAACGGAAACTAATCTAGAAAAACGTCAAGTTACGCAGAAATGCATGGAAAGATCTATATTGGGAGTGAAGTTGGAAGATAGAAAAGCAAAACAAAAAATGCAAAAAAATATGTTTAAGAAGTAAGATCAAAAGATATGAGAAAAACGTTGAGTTACGCAGAAATGCATGGAAAGATTGGGAGTGAGGTTACAAGATAGAAAAACAAAACAAAAATTACAAAAAATCTATTTAAAAAGTAAGATCAAAGTGAAGTATTGCATTTAATGTATTTAATGTGAACGAATTTAAATGAAAATTAGTTGGTTATTTAGAAAGAAGACAGGGTGGTAAATTGAGTAAAAAATTGCAGAATGGAGACTAAGGATGGGAAAACACACCTAGGAAAACCTTGAACATGCTGGAGAGATTGCTTAGATTAAATAGCGAGCAAGCAAAAAATGTGATTAACAGTAGATAAAGCAGCATGGCGACAGATAAGGGAGGTGTACGTCCAAAGATGAATATCTTACAACTAGCACACGATCTCTTTCTTGAAATTGAATTTTTATTCAAGGCGAGATAATAGCCATACAGAAGTATAAAACTGCAAGCTTAAAGTGCATTTGTTGTTGCAAAACCTGCCGTGTTGCAAAACCTGCTCCAACCAAAAGACCTTTGTGGACTATACAGACTTGGCAGTAACCAAAGTCACTGCTAAATATTGCTAGGGTTAATTGGGGTTTCGTATATAAAACTTTTTACTTGTTATCAGAGGAAATAATCAAATGGTACCAGGTCGAGGAACGTACCAGCCCTTGGATGAGTTCACTTCCGTCTATCCAACGATCGGGATTTGTTGTAACAAAGTCATATTTACTCAAAACATGTACCCTCGATAATCCCTAAAAAATAGACAGAGTTATTTCCAGCCACTGGACCTGTATATAAATTATTATTTTAAAAATTTAACTTTTTTCTGTCATTATTGTTGAATTATGTACGACCATAAGATGCCCACTTGAAAAATAATAGGCGCTTAAACGCGCTGTCTGATGAATTTGTCCATTTACTATTATGTTCCTATGCATCCTTAGACGTGCACTGCCAACAGTCTTCAAATTAAGCTGTATGAAGAAACTTCGTAAAAGGTCTGATGAAAGTATTATTTTTAATTTCTTAAGCTAAACATAGCTCGTTGATATTTTGTAAAAAGCATTGCTAAATATTCTTCTTTTGGTTTATTTAGTAATATTTAAGAATATAATTACCATTAAATTATTTTAACTTAAAAACCTTCAAGAGGTATTAGTAGAAAATAAAGCCCGCCAAAGCAAAACTATATGGGCCTTATTTTACATCTATAAATTTGTGAATTAAACTAAAGCAAAATATTATGTATTCTACTCAAAAAGACAAAAACGTGGATTTTCGGTCCTATTTTTACTTTTTGTGATATTTTGAAGACACCTAAGATGCTTTAGTTTCAACTTGAAATTTAGATTGTTATTAATTTTTACCATATCGATGTTGTCTCAAACTTTGATGAACCACTAATTTTGTGCCTTCTTATTTGCAGCCTATTCAAAATGAGGTCCAAAACATTATGTTGTTCTACTATCTTAATTAACTAGCAAAATTATGAATTTGTAGTGAAATTATTGTTTTACTGGTTACTAATAATATTAAAATAAGAAATATGTAGATTTTCAATGTAAAAAAATTAAAAAGTGTTAGGTGGGTTTTATTACCCCAGGTATTTTAGTATTAAAAATTTGACACCTAGCACATGGTGACACTATTGTAAAGAAATGAAGACGGTAATTACTAAACGTTTACGAACAAAAGTAACAAAAATGCAGTCGGGAGGAGGTTGAAAATTTCAGAAATCATCTTTACGTCATTAATGGTAAGTCGAAGATAGCGAAAAAATGATTTGTTGTAGATGTACAGTCGATCACAAAAATAAATATTCTCTTATTTTGAAGAAAAGAATTGTTTTTATAATGCAAAATTGTTGTAATTAGAATCCGGGAGCATTATTGCAACGTATACAAAAAACAACAGTCAAAAAAGTACATTACCGCTCGAAGTACAACGAAAATTGTAAAATAACTGAAATTCAACGCACAAAAATAAGTTTCCAGTTTGCATTTGTATTGCAATTGAGCGAAATTTTACTTTAATTCTATTTGAGGCCACCTTTAGATTTAATAACGTCTTTTAACCTCCGGGGCATCGAATGCACTAATTTTTATGTCACTTCAGGCGATATTTTACCTCATTCTTCTAATAGTTTTATTTTTAGTTCTTGTTTATTTTTTGGACGAAAATGACGCATTCTTTGGCCAAATTTTTGCCACAAATGTATAGGGTTTAGATCTGGGGACTGAGGGGGTGTTTTCAATTGTTTTGGGACGTGGTATAAGAGGTATTCCTGTACCAATCGTTAGGTGTGCTTGAGATCGTTATCCTGTTGAAACAGATACACGGGCGGCATTTGCAATTTGTTGGCCGAATGCCCCAAATTTTTATGCAAAACTGATAAATAAGGATGCTTATCCATTGTTGCTTCTCTAAAGTCCAAATTGCCAACGCCGCTCGCGGCCATACAGCCCCAATCCATTACAGAACCATCACCGTGTTTTACAGTACCACACACATTGTCTGCTCGTAACTCTGTATTGGGTTTCCGCCACACAATTTGACGTTCATCTGAGCCGAAAAGGTTGGACTTACTCTCGTCACTAAAAATTACCTTGTTCCAAAAATCTACACTTTCGCTGATGTACTTTTTTGCAAATTCTAAACGTTTCATTCGATTCACCTTAGAAAGGAATGGCTTCTTTTGAGCTACTCGGCCATGTAAGACATGTCGACGTAACACTCTTCGGACCGTTTCCACATTAATACGTTTGTTGATCCTTTCTGACACCTCCGCGGTTAATTTAAGAACACTTCTTTTAGGATTTCTTTTCATTTCACAGACAACAAACTGTTCATCCCTAGCACTTAGAAGTTTCTTGCGTCCACGACCACTCTTATCAATCAATGTTCCGCTATATTTAAATTTTTTAACAATTTGGCTTTTAACGTATAGCTTCTGCCTACCATTCGGGGTACTTTTCGTATTGATTTGCTTTGACAAATCTCTAAGAATAATTTCTCTGGTAACAATATCGGTCTGCTTTCTTCTGCTCTCCATTTTCGTACAAAATTAGCACATATATTAAAAATTATAATAACGATTTTCACTAAAACGATAGACAAATGACTAACGTACGAAACGCTGAGTTAAAAAATTCATAATTGCAAATAGGGGAGTCAAATTACATATGTGTATTACTACTGGAAACTTATTTATGTGCCTTGCATTTCATAGTTATTTTACAATTTTCGCTGTACTTCAAGAGGTGATCTAATTCTTTTACTGTTGTTTTTTGTATAAGTTGCAATAATGCTCCCGGAATCTAATTACAACAATTTTGCATTATAAAAATAATTCTTTTCTTGAAAATAACCGAATATTTATTTGATTTACAGGTGGAAACTTATTTTTGTGATTGACTGTATGTAGCCCCAGGTTAGTCTGCAAATTGGTTTCGATGTTCTTCATCTAAAAATCATATCTTCACTTATTTATCTTATTTTTGACTAAATTAAGCAAATTTATGCACTTGAGCTAATTTTTAATTTACAATATGTTTGGCTGGCTTTTACTGAGATATTGTTAATGTGCATGTCACTTACACTCTTATTATTATAAAAACCATAACCCCGACGTGGTAGGTCTTGGGAATTTTAGTATGTTGTTCAATAATGTTCGAGAATGATTTAAGCCCATTTGTAAACCTACATCATAGTTTTTCTAGGTTTAGGCAAAATTTCATCTAAAATAGGTACCTTACGCGAAAGGTAAAATAATGACTAAAACGATATGAATTGATTAAATATGAATCATTTTAATGATCTACCTGTATTTATTAATTTTTCATTATCTACTGAAAGATTAATCATAAAATTTTACATTATTAGTTATACATAAATTTGACTTGGAACTAATCAATTTTCAATCTTATTTTGATTTGTTACAAATTGTAGTTTTTGGAATTAGTATAATGATTATTGTTAATGAAAAGATTATTATTAAATGTAATTTTAGCAATGACGATTTTATTGCAGTAATGGTAGATAAAACAAAAAGATTACTTAAATGCGTACTAAAACAAACCATGGTGTTGCCTATCAAAAATCAAAATCATAATATATCCAATTGAGATATTATGAGTAAATGCCGAAAATATTCGGGTTCATGAAACACATTTCAATTACTAAATTTTTTAACAGTTTTTAACAATAAACACCATGTATTTCAAACAATGTTGCCATTGTCTTCTTTGTTGATAAGGTTTATTTAGTAAGCTAAATCCACATCAATCTTATTGGAGTCCACAGATCGCCAAAGAAGTCCGTTTATTTGAACTTGAAATTTCCGTTTGTAGCTCAATCAGTCATCACAGCAAGCCATTGCTATGGACCATTGATGCTATAAATGGGCTGAATACTTTACTGTTTACGAAATTGTATAATTTATTTAAATTTCAAATTAATATTGACATTAACTTATATATTTAAAATAATCCAAAGAATTAAATCCGCATAAACTACGTTGTGATGTAAACGTAACTTATCAATTCAACGTAACGCAAAATAAAACTAAAACATAATAAATATTAACTTTGTTGACCAAAATTCTTTTTATTCCATTGCCTTGATATTCTTTTTTATGGTGACCGTTGACAGCCCACTATATTCCACCAGGATATTATTCAATAGATAGGCATCAAACAAATAAGAGAACTTTTTATTTTATGGTGCTGTGCAGGCTGTGCTCTTGAATGTTTGATAAATGTGTCTGAGATTTCTGCACACCTATTTTTTTACTTTGATTAAAAGTTATCCAATTGATTGATTGCCTCTGCATTAAGTATACGCAACATAAAAATATAGTATGTATACAGTGACACGCTCTTTGGTGGTTTAATTATACCATTAGGTTTAAACTTGTAATTATTGATGGGTTATGCTCCAGTACTCCCTCATGTACTTTGTGACAAAATGGGAACACGAGTTTAAATTTTTTATAGCTTGTACGTATTTACCTCAAAGCTTCATGGTCGGTCTATAGTTCAATTGATTCAATACTAACGATTTCTCAAGAAAAACGCTTTCAAAACAATTTCTTCGATATCGATCAACAAGCTAACTGTTAATATAATGATTTTCCTAAACTTCAGAAAGGTACAATTTAGTCAGAAAACATTTAGCAATTAAGGTCTCAATTCCACGTATACCATGCAGTCATTAGATCGATCTAAGCTAGCTTGTTTTTAAATTTTACAAGCCAAAATATGTTATGTTTTACAGTGTTTTTTTTTCATTGCAAGAAAATCATAATATGTAGGTATATGCCAAAGAAACAAAAGTTTTGTATATTACTTTTTTAAAATACTTCACAATATTTAAAATATAGCTGGCAGGTGATAGTAAAAATTTCATAAAATATTCAAATATTTAAGTACCTACTGCAAGTATTGACAGTTTATGACTTGAACTCAAGAAAGTTATGGGGTTAATATATACCCACGTAAACCAGATTTAACTTTAGAGAAGGCTTGTTGAAAGCAATAAAATTAGAATTTGCGGAGGTGTTTTACCACGCAAACAGTTGTCTTATAGAATTTTCAGAAGCGGCATTCAAACTTCTATATATAAATCTACGATACAATCAATAAACATATTTTTTTTCTACATAAGGAAAGTTAATTGTTGTTTTTGCGAACCAGTCTTTACGTCAGGTTACTATATACAATTTACATGTATAATACATTCAGTTTTTGTTTAGAGTGGTATTAGGTACCTGTTAAATTAAAATAAGTTTTTGTTATAAATTCTTTACATAGCTTAAATTCATTTTAGCGTTTTTAAAAGTAAGATGTACCTACTGCCTATTTAGTACGAAATTTTCATAATAAAATTTAATGGAAGAATTAAGTTATAGCTAATGATGTTCATTGGTTTGTTTTATTAAATTACATCAAATTAAATTTTATTATTTTATACCTAATTTCAAATTAAGGAACATTATCCAGGACATTGTTTATATTTAATTTTTTGTCGGACAAATACACTTTAACAACTTAAGCAAATACATATGTACGAGTACATCGTACAACAAAAATATGAGCACTAACCAGACTACCACTTCTGTTTTGAAATGTTCTGTAACTTTTTTATGTAAATACTTATTTTCAAAATTATGTTATCGCCTTACATTATTGCAAGTAATATTTACTTTTGTAAACTGTATAATATAATATTATATACCTATTAATATATTATTTACTTTAATAAGCTTTGACGGAAGAGCTTCAAACAATTTAAATAAATATTTTATTGATTATGAAACTTTGTTTACTGTTAAAATTTGAAGAGGGGCAATTACTCTTTCGGAAAGCTCAAAGTTAATTACTAGAAAATATTTATTTTTAATTTAAACGGATTAGCATGTCTAACCAATTAACGTTAAATTAATTATTTTTGAAGTCTTTTAATCAGTGGGTACTACTCATAAAAATGTTTAAATTAATTTTTGCTTAAAAATATTTATTTTGATTTACAAATACACAGAATTGCTGCGTTTTATAAAAGTCAGTTTATGACGCAATGCCAACAATTCACGATACTGATTGGTACAGTATCCAGGTCCAGGTTTAGGTAAAATATCTTTTAACTTACTTTAATGTCAAATTAGCTAAGATAAAAATCTAATGCAGTCTAACTTCGTTTTATATTGAGTTTCAAAAATGTGTTCACAACATATTTCTTAGAAGCATGGATCTTTTATCTTATCTAAGATTTCTTATACAAATTCTCTTTTCTTTCTTAAATTATGATTTTATGTTTAAAATAGGTATAGCAGAACTAGTTATGTCAGGCAAAACCCACAAGAATGCTAGGTAGGTATTTGCTGAAATTCTAAAAGTCGCTTAATAACAAAAAACCATCACCATTAAAATGGAAAATTACATCTACTATTTGATTATTATGTGGTTGGTGGCGAACACATTATATCAGGATTAATGTTAAAACCCTGGTTATAATTTATAACTATTCGATTTTCCAGTGTAACTTTTTAAATAGATATTCTATTAAAGACACAAGATAAACCGCAAGTTTTTTTTTTTTTGAAAATAACCCGTGACATACTATACTAATATCGCTTTTATTGAAACTTGCTGGACAGAAAGCTCGTTAAAGTTTGGACTAATTCAATAAGATATTTTAGAAGAATTTTCTAAGGAAACCCTCGCATATACATATATGGTAACCTTCATTTTTAAATTTTAACTGTTTCCACCATTAACAAATTTTTTTATACCATGCATCTGCAATTTTTTTAAGTGACAATCCTTATTTTTCTTTGTTGGTTTAAATAGACCACATTTTTCTGAATAGGAATAAAAAGTTGAATATGTGCGGAAATACCAACTAAGGTTATTTCATTCAATGCTCTTTTTGTCGTTATCGATTTGATAACTTGAATGGTTTTCGGTTATCGAGTTTGCAGAAATACAACCATAGTTCTATATTTTTTGTTAAATATTCAGAAGCAAACCTGCACTCAAATATTGATATTCATTTTCTTTTGACTATATTTCTGTATTGTATACTAGTGTGGTAGAGCTTGTGTTTAAAAAATAACTGACGTGGGAGTTTTTGTGAAAGAAATATGCGGTAATTTAGTTGCATTCAGACTATGTTATGTTGTTACAAACAGCATAACGTGGTTAGACATCTTGAATTTGTGGCAAGGATATGTAAAGGGAGGAGGGAGAAAGAAAGACGTACGTTTTTCATATCTCATTTACATTAAAATTACATCTCTAGCTATGATGAAGACTTACAGTGATGGAGAGCTACTAACGAATGTTAACAAAACATTATTGTGTACTAAAATATCCCAACAAAATCAATTTGCATAGAAACTAATTTATTTTCTGATAATAAATCATAAAGTATTCCGTATAAAATTGTTTTTGGGGTGAGCTCGAAGAGATTTGAATATGTTTTGGGACTTTGAGTCACTTTTTTCGATTTGAAGTCGATCAAATCTGCGTCTAAAATGTTCTTTAATGTAAAATTTTATTGTTTTATCTAATATAAAATATATGTATTTCACTTTTACCCCACAATACTCTAGCTTAAGCTTTAAAATATCAAACCAATTAGAATATTATTCAAAATATATATAATACTAAAAAGCAGTTTACAATAGTAGTCTCACACTTCTTTCAAGAAAAACCGAAGCCACCACAATATGTTTAGAGCATTAGAGTTCACCAGGCTTATATGAGTTAAACATGAAAAAGTAAAATATCTACAGCAAATCTTTATCACATCATCATCGTAGATTAAGTTTATCTGAAAAATGAAAGATTTTGATCACTTGCAGTATAACTATATTTATGTATAGTTTTAAAAAAAATTCAATAAACTTTTCAATTTTTCAATGGCATGGTGCTAGTGTAATTGTAGTATATTAAATTAAATAGAATATCTTTTCCTTTAATAATTATTAATATATTACTTCGTGTAAGGTAATTGGACATTTTGCTACTGAACATTTCGTTCCGAACGACAGGACATGTGTTAACGAACATTTTACTACAATTTTCAGGTTTGTTACTAAATGAAATGCTCGTATTATGAAATATTATATAAAATGGTTTTAAAATTATTTAATAAATCAGGAGTTGTAAGGAAATGTTCTAGAATCCCCATTTAGAATGGTCAAACACCTATTGCGAAGAACCAGGTTTGACCAAATATCGACTGTCCGAAGTTGTTAGTAAAAAAAATGATTTTTACCGAAGATTTTATTCAAAACATTATCGATGAAATTATCGTCTATAATATAATATTAATGTTATAATTATTTTATTACAATTTCTGAAAACATTTTGCCAATTACTCATTAGATAATCAGGTCTATTATGTATCACAACCTTTAAAAATAACAGTCAACCTTTATGTTATAATCAAGTTTCAAAATAGCGTAAAGCGAGAAACATTATTATAGGTAACATGTGTCAGAAAGAGAAAGTAATATTTCTATTTTCGGATCAAAACGCGGTTCATCAATTTTTTATTTCATAAATCATAACTGTCACTGTTATAATAGCGTTTGTGATACATAATAGGCCTGAATATTTGTATAATTTTAAATAAGACGAATTCGTACATATTTTTTAAATTTTATTTCAAAAGTGTCATGTGCTCTAGTTTCTATTTAAAAAAGTTGTCTGTTTACATTTCTGAAATTATAAATAAACAGTGAAAGTAGAGTAAATAATGCTAATATAATGCTATACTGCTAAACTTTTTCAAATAAACACCTACATCATTGTTATACCTACATAACAAATTATAAAAATTAATATTTTTGTTAGTACTACTATTATGGCTATTTATATTTTTGAAAAACGTGGAAACATACGATTTTAAATTTTTAATTGAATCAATTAATACATTAAAAGGAAATAAAAAGTCTATATTAGATACTTTAATGTTTTTAATTATAAAATGTTATTTAATTTTGAATTTTGTTTAATACTTTATGATATTTCACGTCATGCATACTTTTCCACTCACTCTTCTAGTAAATTTTAAACGCACGCCAGGACTAATTGTGTTTATCTGCGAGCACAGAGAGTTTAGTCCGCAGAAAAGCCAACTTCCAACCGCTTAAAACCTATTCTATTATTCGTGGAGCCTTGCAGCGATTTAAATTTTGTAAGTTTAGTGTTCAGCGGAAGTATCATACTATAAAAAATATTTAATTACAGAAAGAGATGAATATAAAAAATATAATTCAATTCTAGTTTTTGAAAAAAATATTAATATAAAAATATGTTCGTTGGAATAGAGAACCGGGATGTCTAAACTAAAACCATTTAGTTTCTGTATCTGACTGGAACTTTAAATATCACAATTGTCGAGATAAATATTAAATAAAAAATTTGAAATTTAGTAGTAAAACCTAATAACTTATAAGTTGGTTAACTGCAATCAACTTTACTTGAACAATAATGATCTGAATTCAAATTTTCATTAATTGGATTAGTCATAAACACAATTTTTATTTTGTTTGTTTTGTTTGATAAATTTTGTAGTAAATTGGTCGATGTACAGCGGTTCGAAAAGTTTTAATAAATAAGTTTAATATAAAAAATATTTCATTTTATTTAAAAAAAAATAATATAATAAAATTTAAAGGAACAGTTAAATTAAAACAAAATTTGTTGTTTTTATGTTTGCTATTTTTCTTTTGTACAGCATAATTTTAATTTTGCAATTATATATTACATTTCGTGTTTTTATTGTTTTATTGTTTTTTAACAATTAAAATAATTGTCCTTGGCTTTAGAAAGAAATATGTGGTCATGGTAACGCTTGTTGGAATCAGTATACTACCCAATTGGCCGACTTCTACACCAGATCAATATCCTTACTGCCTTACCCAGGTTTGGATTTGTTCCCGATTGTCTTTAAACTACATAGTAAAATTTAAATTTGTAAAAAAAATTATAAACAATTAATAAATTATTTATTTGTAATTTCAATAAAAACATATCTACACATATTATGATAGAATTGACTGAAATAAAAAAGCAACATTTATTAAAAGAGGATTGGTATTACCAAAGGATTATTTTTATAACATCAACAATCCATTTACTTTGACATGTTTATTATCAAATTATGTTCTATTATGAGTAGGTAGGTTAATTATTAAACCAATAACTGTAATTAAAATAACAAAATTTTAATAAATATAGAATATTGCGTACAAAGAAAAGCAACAGGAAATTACAAGAATATTTATTAATAAAAACTAAAGCTACAATGCAAGTGTAAGTATATGCAACAAATTTTATAATTTAATGATACCGTAACATACCACGTGCGATTCAACATATTAATTAAAAATTATTATTTTATTAAGTAAATCATCTCAAAAGTTTTAATGTGAAATTGAAGAGATTATTAAAATATAATATCTTGATTTTCATAATGATTGACAATAAAGTTGACTATTTTAATTAAATGATATAAAATCTCACTTTTTTAACCCTTCGTTCTCGTTTATGTTTTGAAGACCGGAAATATACTGGCGTTGAGTTCAATGCTCATACAAAGCGTTTCTGAGTAGATAATGCAAACACCCAGAATAAAACAATATTTTTTTTGTTATTGGCTAAAGTAAAATTCACTCAATTTAAATAAATAATATCAATATAACTATCGCTCTTTTCAAAACCTGAGAGTATCACCAATTTGAACTTTGAGAAATCAACATTGAGCTCGTTACAAGAACGGTTTACGAAGTACATAAAAGCATTTACAAAAAAAATAATTTTATAGAACCTGCAAATATAACTCCAATTAAAATATTAGATTTGTTCTTGCAAGCCCTTGCAATGCAATGCAAATAATCTCCATGTACCTAAATGCTAAAAAGTCAACTTACTACAAAAATTAATGTACAATATCAACTGAACAACATTTAAGTTTTTACTAGGTGGTAGAAAAATTAAAAAGATTGAGAAATGAGAACCACTGGTACAACATAATTATAATTATGTGATATTGCAATTAAAAAACGCTCTAAACTTAAGTTAATGTATATTTTTTGTAAGAGTTTATTTATAGGATGCATGCTGATTATTTTCTTCGAACACTTGTTTTTTATAAAGTAATTGAATTATTTAGCTATTATGCGTCTTTTTTTAATTTGCAAGTCTCCTTGAAAGACTAAACAAAAACAAAACCATACAAAATGTGTTTTCTAATTTTGCAAAGCGATATGTCTTAACAAAGAAACAGACTATGTACTGCGTTTCTTTGCTCTCATTTCGCATAATAAAAATGTCAAACGTGAAATTAAAAAAAACTAATTTAATAATATAAATTTATTGTAAACAAAATATTTTTTATAATTTATGATATTTTTGGCTCATTTTTAAAATAATTACCAAATTGAAATTAAAGAATGTACTGGAAAACATGTATTACAAGGCAGTTTAAATTAAAATAAAGCCGTACATCTACTATTTCGCTGTCATTTTCATTTATTATTTTAAATTCTGAAAGAAATGTGTACATTAGTGTTATGTATATTTATTTCGTTATTATTTGATATGTCACATTACATTTTCTAAGTTTATTTTAATTGCTTCATAATCAAATGATAGCTCACCAAACAAAAAAGTTTTATAAAATACCCCAGTATTTTGCTTTAGTGTTGGCGATGAGCGGCACTAAAGTGGATATTTTAGTGTCAAGTATATGTTACTATTTTTTTCTTTTGATCCTTTAAATAAAATGTTATATGCTTTATTCGAAGCAAACCTGACAATTTGTATACAAAAGTTCCACTTTTGCTTCATAAAAACAATAGAATACTTGTTATAATTAAGAGTAATTATATTATTGTAGATGTAAACAAATACCATTCCGTTTAAATACCATTTATCTCCAATTTTAAATTTAAAGTCACTGTACCCAATATAGACGGAGAGATTCAAAGGTCTTGAAACTTGGCAGGACTTGTAATGTTTTAAAATTGATTATAATGTATCACTACCTATATTTTAACTGTACGAACATAATTAATTTATATTTTAACATTTCAATATCATTCTTTCGTTTAAATAATGAGTTTTCAAAAGTTACATTTTTTAAATTATTTAACAAGCTAGCTTAAATCGATTGTTTGTATTAAATCGCCAAAAATAACTCGAAGAAATTAATTAAATTGTAAGGTCATTTTTTAAGCTACTTCGATTAAAGTGCTATTACGTACTTTTTGTTTTACATTATTTGTAATACCTGTTATTTATAATTTATCGTGTTTTTATTTTTTAATATGCGCACATAGTCCAGTATAAATTAAGTTTTTTATTATTTACCAGCCAATATACTAACAGCTTTACTTTTTGATTTTATACTTATTGTAATAGTTTTATACTTAATACAGAAATAAATAAAACATTGAAAAGAAAATAATTTCAGTTGTCAAATAAAGAACATTTTTAACTTTCTTTCATTTGAAATCTTTGTAGCCAATATTATATAATTTATTAACTACAGACGTAATTGTAACGTTAGAAATACGAATTTATGGCGTTCCATAAGCTATCCTGGCGGTCGGTTTAAGTACTATAATTTTATTGGCAAGCGTTTACCCCTATTTTCAGTTCACTAACCGACCAATCAGTGTTCTAGTGGCTAAAAATGATTTTAATCGATTTTTTATATTATTCTGAGAAAAACTTTCTATCTGCACATTATTTTTTTCAGTTTTGAAATACAAATTTTTCAAAAAAGTTTTAAAATGCAGTTTTCACTGTTACGCAGCACACTAGCACTTGGTGTACGTCGAAGACGGTAACAGGACTCAAGAAACAATAATTTGCGATTTATACACTCGCAATCATTGAATCGGATGGTAAAATTCTCGATCGTGTTTGATGGAATATTGAATCAATTGAATGGCGCAACAGGTTAAACAAATATTCCCAATTAGGCACCTGTAGTAACTGGAATTCGCACAATAATCCTCTCCCGATTAGAAATTCTCAACTCAGTTTATTTAACTATAAACGCTGCGTAGATGCATTCCCGCTTGGACTTGCAAATGCACATCCGCGTTACTCCAATTTCAACCCAAGACTGGCCTAATTTACGCGTATCTCCACTGCATTTTCCTTGGCCCGTCGATCCTTCCATTAGCGGCACGGAGCAGAGGGCTAATGGAACACTCGAAAAATTATTAAACAATAGATTGTTACGAAAAAAGTTAAATATGTATGTAGACAAAAAATGTTTATTGGGTCCAATGTTAAGCCCATATAATTTTTTCAGATATTTTTTCCGAAATTTATATTTATAAAATATAAGATTTTTTATATCTATTGAACTACCTTATAAAAAAATAAGGTGCATATAAAAGGTTTTTTACAAATTATAAAAATCGGTTAAAATCATCTTCAGCCACTACAACGTTTTTCGTTTAGAACGAAATTTGAGAGGGTAAACTGCTCGCCTACTAATATTTAGGCTATTTGTTGCCAGCTTCCAGCTTTTCAAATAGTTTTAAGTGAAAGAGTAGGAAAAGCCATAACCCATGGGTTAATATTTTATTGCGCCTACACATTAACAAAACGGAAGTGTGGCATGGCTATAGTAAAACTTTACATAATTTTGCTATAGTAATAAAAATAAAACTTTTACAGATTAAGGTCTTATATAATCAACTATAAATACTGAAATTGATTGATTTTGGATTTAAAAAATAAAGTCATAAAATTTGGTTTATTACTGAATTTCAAATAAATACAAAGTATTAATTATATTTTAAATTTACAAAAACATAGTTTTTCTTTTAACTAGAGGTACTTTTTATAAAAATGGTAACTCAAAATCTAATTTTTGTAATCAATAACATAAGGAAAATAGTTGATAATATAAAAATATATTTTCTAAATTTACTACTTTTGGCCTTCTTTACAAATTTTTTTGTCTACTTTATGGACTCGAATTCCAAAATCTCTTGGATCATCAGTATGATTGCAAAAATCGACAAAGAAAGTTAAATAATGAATTTCTTCTTCGGTCAATGGTTTCGGTGGTGGAGGTGGTTTTTTAATTTTGTCTTTTGGCGCAGATCTCCATTTTAATTCTATAAAATATATTAGTAGAAAAAACGAGTGTTTTAATATGCAAATACTAAATACCTCTATGACATCGGTAAATAGGTGGTTCCAGTAATCTTGCAAGATGCTTAATCAGTCGTTCAATTTGAATAACCTTCTTAGCTGCGTCAGTTGCAATTGCCATTATTTTAGCTTCTTCCCTATAGCATTCCATTTCCGCTCGATATACCGTATGTGATGGCAATCTGTCCAATTGCAAAAGTAAATCACGGTAAGCCAATTCTATCATTTTCATCATATCGCTCATATTTAAATTGGAATCGTTAATGGCTATTCTCGATTCGTAAACATCTTCAACAAAAACGTGCAAGTTAATTACATCATCATTAGATATCAAATTTTTAAAATCTCCATATATTAACTCCAGTGCCAATTCTTCCAAATATTTAGCTCTTTGCTCTTCCCATCTAAAAACACACATTGAAAATGATATTATTTGAAAGTACACACTTATTAATTAAATTAATTGCGTAAGCATATTTACATAATTCCACCCTCCAAACTATCGATAATATCTTGTAAAGCTACCATTTCAACATCAAATTTATTATGAATTTGGTCCATTCCTTCCTTAACATTTGCCAATGGTCCCGCCAATTCTTCAGAATGTAATAAAGAATTTAAATTTTGAATTTCTATAAATCCAAAAACTTTAAGAAGTTGATTGGGTGTTTCAAAATATAATAGCGGATCGTCTTGTAATTTTACATCATCTAGAAACTGGACTATCAAATTTTCTAATGATAATACCTCTCCCGAAGAAGCCAATTTATAACGGCCAAATATTGAAGATTCGTGGTCTTCCTTTTCGATATCTTCTACGGTTTTCGAAACAGTTTTTTTAATTTCAAAATAATCGTGTTCATTTCTCCACTCTTGCGGGCTCATTAAATATAAAAACTTTTGATACATTTTACAATTTCGCCATTTTTCTTCCAGATTGTACACCGTTGATTTGATCGAACCAAATTCCTTTGAAAGGTTTCTAAAAACATCATATTTTTGGGCTGCTATAGTGGCTTCCTCTTCGGATTGCCTTAAGAGGGACATAGACAATGTGTGATCGCTAAATAAGAATTCTTCAAAGTTGTTGATGTATTTTTGAAATTGTTCTGTAATTTCGTCAATAATTTTTTGTTCCACAGAAAAATTTTCTTCTATTAATAATATGTCGTCTTCTCTATATCCGCATACAATTTTGTATCTCAGCACATCTCTGGTATCTTCGATATAATCTCTTCTGTTAAAATTTTGAGGCACCGGACGGCCTTCTACCATGGTAAAAAAATCAGGATCTAAATCGAGTATAGTTTTCATACTTGCAACCTCTGGTTCTTTTACGTATAACCGATTTAACACGTCAAGTTTTTGACGAGTTTGATAACTATACCGCTCATTGTATTTCAATTTACTTTCTTTATGTCTCACAGTATCTCTCCAAGCCTTGGTCATGACTTTGTACGAAAATTCTTCCAAGTCGTCCGGATATTTAAAAGGGGAAGGTTCGGCATGGATATTACGTTGATTGCTTTCATTAATATTAGCGCCAGCCGTAAAATAATGATGCGAAGATTTTTTTCTCCCAAAAACTCGTTCTAATGCAGTTGGTGGTTTTAATCTTGGTTTTGGTTTTTTAATTTTAGGTAGCTGTATTTTGTCAACACCTTCCGCTTCTTCGTAATCGCCCGTCGACGATGACTTTTTGAAAGCATCTTCAATATCAACACTGAGAGACCACATGTATGTCAAAAGATATTTCTAAAATAAACTGTATAAATATATAAAAATATTAGGTTAACCGTCAAACATCGACTTGCAAATATACAAATAATATATTTCTATCGAGCTAACGCATCCATGACAACGGCAAGAAATTTTATGTCGTATTATTTTTGTGAAGTAGCAAATCAATATTATTATATCGACGAAAAAGAGGTTAAGATTACAAATTTAATTTTCAACTTTTAAACCGGGTTAAAAAACACAAATATCAGCTGTGAGAGATAATAGTTGATTCTGTGACCGCATTCTTCTTAACTTATTGCCAACCTGCTCATTGACCTACAAATAGCAACAATGTATTCAAAAGTACAAGAACAGGTGCTATCTATTTAATATAAGTAGTAATAAAATATTCGTATACACGACTCTCGCTTTCCAGTCATCAAATGTCAATGTCAGTGTCATTAACGTACTATTGACTCCGATATTTTGATTGATCAATAATAATTATTATTATATTATTTTTAATTAGTACGAACAGAATTCCGAAAGCTTTTTATTTTTAGCTACCTCGGTACATCCGCAAAAAGCGGAGTAGCGTTTATTAATATAATGTGTATGTAGGTAAAAGATAATATAAAAAAATATTAAAGTCATTTGTTCTATTGTGCTTCTTACTACATTATATTCTAAATGCAATTTAACAATTTAAATTTTTTGTTATTGTATCCTCGAAATCATTACGTAATAATTTTAAATTACAATAGATGTAAACGATTGAACCAACCAAGCATTACAATTTATTTTTATATTGTTACAAAAAACGGATATCCGGAATTTGCTCCGGAACGAGCCATTAGTAAATTAAGCTATAGCGGAGATTACGTGATAGAACTAATTGCAAAATAAATATTGTACATATAGGTACCTACATGTACATACGTACATACATACATGTATCAAGTACGTTGCTAACTTATTCTATACTGGGAAGGTTGTAATTGTGATCCCATAAACAAATAAATTAATATTTATTACTTCTATGATTATTATTAATTATATTATACACGAAAATCTATTGGACGGTGTATCTTGCCGTTTTAAATTTAAAAATATATTACAGAATACATTATTATATTTAGTTAAATTTAATAAATAATATTTTTGGATAATATGTATTATCGAAGAGTAGATTCCGATCATACAGGTAAGTGAGAAAGTTTTGAAAATTTGTGTATTTTTAGAAATAAAAATATAATCTTCGCCTCCGTTGCGGACATCTTGGCCAAATAGTAGAAATATTCTTTGATGTGGTTTATGTTATAACATGTGATGATAATGTTTATAAACAGTGAAAAGTTTTCAAGATCGATCATTTCACCGGGTCGGGTCTATAATCATTCAGTTTTGTACATAGTTTTGATCCCAATAATGATGTAAGTTATGGCATTATTAGTATATAATTAAACATATTAAAAATTCAAATTAACAAGTTAATTAAACGACAAAATCAAAATATTATATTGAGCTTTCGGCGAATATGAATATTTTGATTTTGTCGTTTAATTAACTTGTTAATTTGAATTTTTAATATTATAACTTTACAAGTTAAAAATTTATATATAATTATTAGTCCAGTAACTTTATACATTACAGCATGCGTCAAATCCGGTAGTTCTGATTTTTTGCAGACTTGTTTATGATGTTGGCCTAATTCATAATCCAAGTTTGTGACCTCGAGCGCCAAACGCAACTTTGTCAAAAATCAAAAAAACCGCGAAAAAATTGTTATTTTTTCAAATTTTGGCGATTATAACCTTAAAGGACTAGTTTTTGAAAAAACTTTTTTAGGGCGTCTTTAAAGTAGACTAAATTTGCTACAATATGATACTAGAATTATCCCTGTAAACCAAATAGTTTCCGAGATTAAGCCTTTCAAAGTTTATCATTTTTTTCGAACTTCGCAATTTATTGCAATTCTGTCATTCTGAATGAATTTTGACCCTGATTATACTATCGAAGCCCTGTATTTTTATGTTGGGATGTTAAAAAAAAATGAGAAGTGTGAACGATGATGTTTAAGCTAAGCTACGAATAATGAAGTAAAAAAGATAAGTACAACAAAATATTCAAAATCAAAAAATTAAATTAATTTAGCCCTCTTGGAAGGTCCCGGTTGAGGTTCGTTCGTATCTGGATCGACGTATTGGAATGAAATATCCCCATCAGGGGATGGTTATGAATCGTCAACGTCTTGTGCCCACAAGTTATCCAGACTGATGAGCATTTTAATCCTGCCTTCCTGCACTGCACGCGTTTCCACAACCATTCGTGCAGCCGCAAGAAATCATCCGCAAGAGGTGTTGTGGGGCTGCATCTCTGGTCATCATTTTGGGGTTGAGGTCTTGTGGCGTGGATATCCACCTCTAAAAGAAAGGGTTTAGTGTGACTCCCAACCACGCCTGTATCTTTAAGAAGATTGTACATGAGAATAGAAAATGATGAATGATAGATAGGTAACTGATGCAAGGACAAATTTTTACCTGATGGTATGTCCGCAAGGAGTGAAATCGAGCCGAGTCTCGTGTAGGGTTTAGACCACTTCCACTCATAGTTATACCTATTGATCCTAAGAAAGACATTAGTAGGTGAAAACCCCCTAGCCTCACAACGACGCCGACGTTGCTTAAATCAGTGCCGTGACTGTTTGCGACTATCTCTTTGGCTTTAATGTATAGGGGTGGGTCAAAAGTTACCACGCAGGTATTTGGCCATGGGCTCGGCATTTATCATTTGCGAACTGAAGAGATGTAAGAACTGAGTCGTAATTGGACGGAAGATGGTTGATGAATGGCAGACATATAATTTTGGATGTTTCAAAGTGTTTCTCTGCTGTTGCTTCCTCCATGAACCCATTCCATCCCGGGATGTTCAACTTTTTTTGAACTTTCTCGTATAACCATAAGATATCTTGAAGGGAGTGGTACAATTTCTTCAGGTAGCGAATGAATATTGTCTAAGTTAACAATATTAATTACCGACAAACCCTGATTAGATGGCACTTTTTGGAATGTTTCTAGCTGAATAGGAGGATTTCTCTGTACAAGTTCAGAAGCAGTGCACTTCGTCAAACGGTCTATTTTATTCTCGGGACATGAGGAATTATAGGGAGTCACAATCATTATACCTCCCATTGCGTGAAAAGTACTCGTCCCATCTAAAGTGTTGACATTAAAGTCAGCGTTATCAAAAAAAATTGCCCAAATGGAAAAATCCTTCAAAAATCCTTCAACATAAGTTGGTCTGGTCAACAGCCAACTGGAAACAACCGATGTTTCCAAAAGCATAGTATCCTTGTAACTAGCTGAGAATCCAAGCGTTGACAATAACTCAACTAGATGTTTTGACCCAAGAATCAGGGATAACTGAATTTACATTCTGGAAGAAGTCGTCAGATGGCTCTCGTATGACTTCAGCAGCTGCTTTCACCACGCGTAGTCTTTCTGCTTGAGGATCTGAACTTCTACCGTCATACCATGTACTGGTGAAAATTTAAAACAGTCGTGTGTTTGAAGGGTCTCTCAACGATCAAAATGTCCTCCCCATACTTTGCAAACAAGCGATTTTTAACTGTTTTAGTTTTTTTAACTGCTTTAGTTGAGGTCGTTCTCCTTCTACCTGGTCCATGAGTTCATCTAGAGAGTACTGACACTACTCAGTTTTCTCTTCCAGAATAGAATAAATCTTTTCCATAGCCTCATCAACTGTGGGATCCTGACGATTTCCCCTGGACTTTCCTGTTGGTGGTGCCCGGTAGAGCTTTGTTTGGCAAAACCGATGATATCTGGCATCAAGGGCTACCAAATCTGTGTTCTCAGATATATGCTCTTTTATTTTAAGAGCCCATTCATCACCACGTTTCTCAGCTGCTTTCAAGATTGTTGCACTGAAAGACAACTTTTCCGCAGTAATGACATTGTTCCGTTTTTCTGGCTTCTTTTTCCTTTCTGCCACAAGGAACTCTGAATTATTTTGTCTCCACACATAGACAACAGTGTTCTCTGAAATTGAACTGCTCAGAGACTGATCTCGTGACCCTTGATGGCGTAATATTTGATTTTCCACTGCTAACGGCTGCTTTGATCAACTTCGGATTGTTGTATTTTATGTGACAAGCACTGTGCCCAAATATCTCATTTACGCTCTTCAATAAACGCTGATTTTCTGTATTCTTAAGGGAAATACTCGACGCAGCAAGGGTTTTTACACCTCTTTCCTTCACTAGGCGCACTTGACCTTCACTTAAAATCTCCTTACATATAAAACACAAACCCACGCTGGGACTGGGGTCAGACATTCTGTAGATTTTGAGTTCAAACGTCACTCATTTGTGACTTTGCACGTGGAATACTAGCACACTCCGTCGGAAGTAATTGGAACTTCAACCCGCTAGATCTATTCGAGTGACGCTGACGTCTAAAATATTGCAAAATATTGCGAAGTTTGAAAAAAATGATAAACTTTGAAAGACTTATGCCCGTTTTCACCAACATTTATTTAAGAATTCCCTAGCAAAGAATTCTTTACGCTAGGTATTCCCTAAAATAATACTTAGGAAAATTTGCATTTCACCAACATAAGAATTTCTTAACGAGCAGCTCCCTTGCTAGGTATTCTTTACAGCGGACAAATGAACTAATACGGGTTGCAAATGTCATATTTGAATTTATACACAGTAAAAACGTTTTGTTTGAATTTAATAAATAATTTTTTTGAATAATTTTATTCAATAGAAAGAAATTTTGTTTCGATTTAAACGAAATTATTTCTCTCAAACAAACTGAATTTGTTATTTCAAAAAAATATTTTTTTTCAAAATTTGTTTAGATTAAACAAATTTTGTTTAAATTTAATAATTGTTTATTACTTCAAATAAAACATATTTATTTATTTATTTAAAACATATTTATTCCAGTAGCATAAAATCGTAATGCCAGTAATAATTGATTTATGGGCGATACTGATTGATTTCTAAAATAATAATACCCAAAATAATTGTCATAAATAATATGCACATTTATGAATGATAATATATTTATTTATCATTAATAAACTCTAGAGATCCTACTATTAATTTTAAAACCTGCAAAACAGTTTGTTTTCTTAACCGAAATCTTACGACAAATTCCACATTAAAATTTTTGTTTTCATTTTTTTTCAAATTTTTCAAAATTACTTGTCTTTTGTTTAATGATTCTAGGGTATACAACTTCATCATCTGATGAATCGTCAAATCTCTCTAAACTATCCAAAAATCTAACAACAGCCATGGCGAGAGAAAAATAAGAATAAACACTAATTTATACCTGTAATACAACCGCTAAGGAATCCCTAACACGTTAGGGGTCGGTAAATCGGATACCTAAGGTTAGGGATTTCTTAATGCTCTTTAGGAACTTTTAGCGCTTGGTGAAAACCAAATTTGACATAAGAGTTTCTTATTTCAAAGTTAGGGAATTCTTAACGTTAGGAATTGTTGGTGAAAACGGGCATTAGTCTCGGAAACTATTGGGTCTACAGAGACAATTCTAGTATCATATTGTAGAAAATTTAGTCTACTTTAAAAACGCCCTAAAAAAGTTTTTTCAAAAACTAGTCCTTTAAGGTTATAATCGCCAAAATTTGAAAAAATAACGATTTTTTCGCGGTTTTTTTCAATTTTTGACAAAGTTGCGTTCGGCGCTCGAAGTCACAAACTTGGATTAATCATTAGGCCAACATCATAAACAAGTCAAAAAATCAGAACTACCGGATTTGACGCATACTATTCCATACTTTCAGACGACAAAGTTACTGGACTATATATTATTTAACGAGGAGTTTAAACGGCATATTAAATGCGAGGTGGATCGTACATCACGAGACGCAGCTGAGTGATATACTATCCACACGAGAGGTTAATAAGCAGTTTAAACTCGAGTTTAATATACTATTTTATCTTCGCCTGCAGACATAATAGGGAAATTAACAAATTAATGGACAATAATGAAAAAAATACGTGGTACAAATTAACAGTTAAAAATATACATTAAAAATATATAAATGTTCGTAGGCAAGTTTTGCGAGTAACAAAGTAATTCAATACACTTATGTTTACTTAGGCAGTATAAACAGAACGACAGATCTGAGAATATAGGCGACGGCGACGGCAAGAGGTGACTTAATATTAAGTTGATAATAGTATATTATTTAACGAGGAGTTTAAACGGCATATTAAATGCGAGGTGGATCGTATATCACGAGGCGTAGCCGTAACCGTATCTCAAAGGAATAAACGTGAGATTGTAAAAACTAGGAATATTATTGTCAACTTACAGCGTATGCACAATACGTGTTAATTTCTCTATTATGCATGTAGGTGGAGATAAAATAATTTTATTATAACATGTAAAAAAAAGTTACGCAACTTTTACAAAATTATTTTTTAAATATTTCGCTAAACACTGATGCGCTCTAGTGAAAAAAGTTATTCAAAATTTCAAAAAAATATAATGCGACTCTCCGGACACTATCAAATTTTGATTCTCGATTGAATCCGAATACGTACCGAATACGAAATTTGATTTTAAAATGCGGATTAGTTTTTGAAGGAGAACTCGTACAAAAATTGCCCATACGCATATGGTAATAGTATATTATTTACCCAGTACACACAGAAATTTTTCATAGCTTTTAGAACCTCAAAACGTATAAATTCATCAAAATCTCAATTTTTTCTGCACGATCACAATAATTACAAAGC
Source organism: Cantharis rufa (assembly GCA_947369205.1). Taxonomy (NCBI): domain Eukaryota; kingdom Metazoa; phylum Arthropoda; class Insecta; order Coleoptera; family Cantharidae; genus Cantharis; species Cantharis rufa. Next base: position 39,708,559 of record OX376303.1, read on the forward strand.
ATTAAATTGTTTAAGTTGTCTGATTCGTTAGTTTCTCAATTGAATAGTTTCGGAGCTGTAGTCTAGCGAATTCAATCATTATTTAAACAGTTTCCGATATCCATAGTTTCTCAATCCATTGCAAGTTTTTCTCACAAAAACTCGTATTTTTGAGTTCATATAAAATGTCATTTTATAGATTAAAAGGTTTCTAAGATAGGTAAGATTGGTAGTGAGAGCGTAGATGGTCTTTTTCTATTAAAAGCATAATTATTGCGATTGCGACAAGAGGAAGCAGTGAAAAGTGATTGAAGAAAAAATAAATATAGGAATCGTAAACTTGGGTGGTTTACCTACAAAATGAAATACAAACTAAATGCTGAATTTGATTTAGCAAATAAGACGTGACGATAATGTGGTTGTTTATGTATTAAAGAAGTTACAATCGTTTGTGCTGGCTTTTGATCGATGCTTGATATCTAACCAGATGGGATTTGAGGTCAACTTATAGCAGTGGTGAAATTGGGTATCAGAGCGATTCCATGGTATTGGAACCAATTGATTTTCTAGGTCATCGTGGAAGTATTTCGTCATGAGCGTCGAATTCTACATCGAGAGGATGATTTTCTTTATGATTTGTAATGCTATTCTGAATGGATGTTTGTTGTGATGAAGATCTGCGAGGCTACAGATTTGTGACACAATTAATATTTGAGTAATGATCTTCATTTGATTACTTTTTGTTTTGCATTGATGTTTTAGTGATTCTTATTCAAAGCTCTAGAATGAAGCACGAGGGAAGAAAACTGACATTCAAATTCGTGTGAAGTGGACCATTGAATTATGCAATGAAAGATTATTATTATTATATCATTGTAGGGCAGAATGTTTTTGAATTGAACGATTTGCTCCTATAATTTATTGTTGTCTTGCTAGTCAATTTCGAGTAGCGTTTTTTTTTAAATTCATTTTATTTATTTTTTTGACCTTGGCGTTGTGTTAATTGGTCAGACTTTTGTAAATATAGAACCAATTTTACAATCCACGACCTATTGATGCACACCGGAAGGCCGAGCTAAAAAATTCTGTCAAGTCCGATATTCAAACCTAGAATTTCCACTTTGTAACTCAACCAGCGATCACACCAATTCATTGCTGTGGTTAGAATAGCGTTCAATTGTCCGATGCAACACTATTTAAAGTCACTGATATTTAAGTAGATACCAAACTCGTTGCTCGCCGTGTTGACTTTGTCTGAAAGGTACTGAACGTCAGACGGGTTGTCAGTCATAATGATATTGTCGTCTGCATATCGTATATTATTGAGCCATTTGCCATTTACTTGAATCCCTTTATCTACGTCTTTCAGTGCCTTTTTAAAATATATTCAGAGTAAAGGTTTAATAGTAGTGGTGATAAAACACAGCCTTGTCTCACTCCTTTCTGTATTTCAATATCTTCAGTTACTCGACGACTTACCTTCAGATGCGCCGTCTGATTCCAGTACAGATTCTCAATGATGCGGAGGTCTTTGCTGTCTCTCTCAAAGAATCTTGGTTATCTAGTATTTTTATTCGGGTGGTTGGTTAGTGTTGGAAAACTGCTTAACAAGTTCTTGAATGTCCATAGCCGTCGCTGCCTTGTGCTCAATAACCAAAAAAGAGAGATCACTTAGTCCATTTTGACTTGTACTATTTGTTATTTATAATTTGCTAAAAGACCTCTCTGCTGTGGCAACAACTGTTACAGGTAGAGTTAAAAACAAAAGTAGTGCGGTGATAACCTCACTAAAATCTCTTTCAAGAACGCTATACTTCTGTAGCAACAAATTTAAAACATTATTAACACTCATATCTTTTAATAAAGAAACAACATTAACGAACTGAATGACGAGATTATTATTGAGAACATCACAATATTTTTTCTGAAGCAAATCACAGCATTAAACTGCTTCAGCTTCTTTCGTTTTTAAAATGATTCTAGGTTCTAAGACTACAAAATTGTTATTTAAGTTTCGAAAACTCTTAAATCGGTTCTCAAAGCGTTGTATGGTTGTATTACAATGTCTAATGTAAAATAAAATACATTAATTTTAAACGAATCATCTGGAATTTAAAAACGGCAATCAGAAGTTAATTCATCAAACCTTTGATTGCCGTTTTATAGGGAAAAGCAGGTTCCACTTCCTATTTACTTGCTTAATATTTTCCTTACCTATAGAACCCCTTATGGTCCTGGGCCCCTAAGCATTGCTTCCATTCGCTTATTCATAATATCACCGCCATGCGCCACTACACGCATCCATATCTTTGACAAGTTAACACTTGGCACTCATTGTACGGACAATGAATGTAAAGACTTGGACTTTAGATCACAGCAGTGTAGTCGGCGCTACCAAGCATTAAACCGTAGTTTCCCGCTTTGTAGCCCGTCGATTTGAGCTTTACATCACACTGCTGGTTTAATTTTATCTCTATTTATCTGGAATTTTGGAATAGCTTGCTGAGACGGACTACGGTCAGAGATTAGCTATGAAGGATCCAAAGGTTTTTGAACTGGTTTTTTTTAAGTGTAAACACCACTTGCAGATACATATTTACCTAAGGGCCATGAGTTTTTCTCAGGAAAAATATTGAAGCATTGCATTTAATTGAACCGTTTTTCGCGTTTTGCCTTTTATAATCAGAATGAATTAAAAATCTTAATTTTAGTTTATTTTTAATTAATTTATGGAGCGGCAAACCTCTTGGGCCCAGGGTGCCGAATTTTAAAATACGTCTCTGACCACTTGGTTTTCCTTTTTGCATCCTGAAGTTTTTCTAAAGAGGTAAAGTTATAGGTTATACAGTTCGGTATACAGTTGTTAGGTTTAGGCTAACGTATAAACTAGGAAGCATATAACACATAAAATACGGTATCACTAGAGAAGACAGGAAACTATACAACCGAAAAGATACAAAGTAGCAAAAACGATACCGAAATCTCGGGTAAAAGTGGCAAGAAATCTAAAAACAAACGATTATATTAATTAAAAAAATACAGCAGAAGTAAAACAGACAAAACAACAGAGATATAGAAAATAGGAAATCTTTCAAAGGATAATAATTAAAAAAAATAAAAAGAGCAGAAAATATCATAAAAGAACAAGAATTTCCGAATGTCTGAATGAACGAATTGAAAGAAACGATAACCAACTTAACGCTAACAATTTTTCCTCTCTCCTCCCCAAAAAATATTTCTTTTTGATATAATTTATATTTGATAACCAGAAATGCAATGCTTTTTTTTACTAATCTCACAAATATTTGAAAAGCTTTTTCCTTTTTTACTTAAAAAGACTTCTTTTCTGCGATTAAATTCTCGCTATTTTTGTACTAAACAACAAAATTAATATTTTTCACTGGTATTTAAATAAAATAGTCTTGTTTATAGTTTTTAATTTTTGTAAAAATTGTTTGTTTTAGGTTTTGAGTTTTTAACAATAGTAGTTCTAAATTTAAACTTTACATTTGGATTATTTCAGTTATTTGTGAAATTAGATAATAGTTATCATTAACTTTTGTTTGTGATTTGAAATCAAAAGATAATAGCTAATATTGATTTTCAGTATTTAATTTCTCTGAAAAAAAGATACTTTATTTATTTTAACATAAAGCTATAAAATTAATACAATGTTGTTCAAGTATCCTTCTCTGTTTTTTTCACAATCTGATACTTTTGACATAATTGTTTACTACATTTTTACATAACCCGGGCACAATGCAGCCGATGGTGGCTGTGATATTGTTTTTCACTTTATGAATTGTTTTTAAATTATTGCTGTAGAAAAATGACTTTTCTAAAATTTTCAGAGAAAAGTCTAACGGTTAGATCACACGACCTTGGTGGCCAATCAATGTAATTTTTTCTTAAAATTAAACTTTGATAGTAACTTTTAACAATTTGCACGCATTCCTGCATTATTGTTATAGCGTTCCGTGATGATTTGTCAATATTTATTGATGGCATCTATCCGAAAAAAATGAAGATAACTACAGCGACTTTCTCGACAATTTTTGATTGGCCACGTTGATTTGTTTATATAGTTTATATAGTTATGATATTATAAAAAAAAATTTTTGTTTTCATTATTCAAATCATTTTATTAGCATAAAAAACAGAAAACATTTTAATTGAAGGAATATTCCATACCGGAGCATGTATTTCTTGGTTTAATTTGCAACATTCCTATGCCGATTGAGGGAATATAATGACGCCCCTGTTTTAAACAGTTTTGTAATGCCATTTGCTGAAAGTTGTGACACTTAATTTGGATATTATGGATCACATAAATATTTGTTATGTTTAAATAATAATATGAATATACTTAGTAGTTTATTAAATACTCATATAATTATTAACACGATAATAAAATTAATAAAAGCAATTATTAAAATATTATATTTATATTTTATGCATGGAAACTTGGAAGGCTTTCAAAATTTTTTGTTTATGTTATCTACGATTTTTTGTTAATACTTGTTCAGAAAGTTACGTCGATACTTACATCAGATTTTTAGATTTATCCTTTGTTTCTAGGTACAAAAACTTCAATGCCCTGCCTGCCCTATACAAACTTTGGCAGACTAGGAGCGCGGTGCGAATCCGGGTCACGCCGGATATACTGCTGTGAAACGGGAAGCTGTCCTATCAATTGCATTTCCCTAGCAAGTCATCGTCCTAGTAAGTTTTCATAGCTTATGTGATCCGCATACGATTTGGCAAAGAAAAAAAAGGTTAAAAAATTTAATATTATTTAGCAATCAAGATTATCCAAGTATAAATAATATTTCCATAATTTAACCCAAGAAAGAGTTTTTTGCAAACATTTATCAAAATCTCATACTGCGATACGTACTTTTATTACACTTTACTTTAATGCAAATATAGTTTCCACATCATATTCCAGTCTTAACCTACTCCAACGCATTAGATGTTTACTAAAATTATTTAATTAAATTTCTCACTATACAGGTATCTATACGCCATGTACCCACTTAGGGCATGTATTTTTACATGCTTAAAAATAGTTGTTGATGAAACATTACATAATTGCTTATATCATTATTCGTTTTGTTAATTATTAAACTACTTAAATTATGGTATTACGTCATTCACCCCACACCGTATTTTTTTAACCAGTCCACATTTAATAATTTTAAATAACTTTTGAAAAGGCTTATTTATAAGGTGGGTAATGATCCGGTTTAATAAAGTAGTTTATCCAGATTTAAATGTTTGCGTTTACAAACAGATAATTCTTAATTCTTCTGAAAATGTTCTAAATACAACCAAGATAATATTATTATGTATATTATACCCATAGTCAATATTAATAATATTAAACTAAAACTAATCTCGATGATCCTGTAATCTCGAAATTTCGTTCTTAAAAATTGAAACCATCGGGACCCTAGACCTTCATTAAACCTGAAAGTTAGTTTGTGTTATGCAAATTACGTTAAATATTTAAACTAGAACGAAACACTATTTTCTAAACTGAAGCACAGCTGATAGCGTAGTGCACTTATAAAAAAAGCTTCTTAACTAATTACTCCTCGCTAATTCTCTTCAATTTTTATTATCGTTATAAATATTTAAACTCTACCTAAGTTATAGTACATGCTTTTTTGTTCTTGATTGATTAATTATTATTTTTATTGCTTGTTTAATTAAATAAATGAAGAACTTTTTGTTGTCAATTTGTCATTAAGGTCTATACACTTACATCATAATGAAGTTAGTACCTACTATAATTTAGCTATCTCACAGCATTAAGAGATGTTACAAATTTATTTAGTTATGTCGTCATGTTTTAGAACAGCATTAAAATTTTCTAAAATTCACAGCTGGATGCTTTTAATTTCAGGGTGGATTGTTATTATTTCAACTTCCGTAAGATATATTTAGAACTGCAGTATCTTCCATGTGGTTATTTGTGTCAAAGGGCGCACCAGCTGCATTTAATATAGTGATGTACAACGGTTTTACTGCATTTTTTGTTTTAATTGATATGTTAAATAAAATTAAAATAAATTGTAGAACAACATGGAAGCATTTATAAATAAGCCGTTTATATTCTTTCGTTATTATTGTAAATAAATTATATTATTATTTATAATTATTATTATAGGAAAAAAATTAAAATAACTTTAGTTAGTTTTTCTCGACTCATATTTTACTCGAGTGTATTTTTTTTCAAATTTTATTTTTTATAATTTAATTTTCGTGATTTTAATTTTAACTATAAATAATGTATTAAATTTATTTTATATTATATGTAATATAATATAAATTTATAAATTTAAAAATGTGAAATAAACAATATTAAAAAGCTATATGAAAAATGTCATTATTTCACTTACCCATTCAAAATTGAATAAAAATAAAGCGACATAACATATTTCATAAATATGCATATAAATTCCATATAGTAATATGTAGAATATTTTTGATTACATTATTTTTGACTAGTAATATTATGATAATTATTTATATTCATATACAGTATACAATACAAGCATGTAGGAATTAATTGGTGCTGATGTTTATCATGAGGATATTACAATTTGCACTAAAATATGTGTAAATAGAGCAAACCTTCTACAATAATCAACATAGAATCTTTGCGTTACATAATGGAAAAAGAGTCAGTTAAGTACCGTAAAATTCAAAAATCTTGTTAATGAGAAGAATCATGGAAAACATTGAAAAATTAGATTTTTGTTTGTTTGCATATTTTAAGAATTTTCTCTTACAATAATTATTCTAAAAACAAAAAATGTAAAATACCCTAGTTGTAGCTACGCTAGACTACACTCTACAGTTATGTATTATTATATTGTTACTTTTTTTTTCTAGGGTCTAGATTTTCAAACCGATACCGTCAAAATACTTGCCTGGGCAACTATTATCTATTCACAAAATTGAAATTGGTAATTAAAATCACCAAGATTCCAAATTATTTTTCCAAATTTACTTCATGAATAATATTAAATCCAAATTCTAATTTTAATTTCATACAAAATTTCCAATATAAAATGGGAGCGTAAAACACAACTGATAATTACACCATCTGCCTTCGTATCGAATTTAACTTTGCGATGCCTTCAATTTAATTTACAATATTACAAATTTCTTATCCAATTAGTAAACGTATAACTCCAATTATTTAAATCAAACCTTCAATTCAATTCAATCATCTAAATCAATCTCAAAAATATTCAATTTCATCCAAATAAAATCCAACTTTGTTAAAAAATGCAACGACTTTTCAAAATTAAATAAATTTATTCTTGCAAATATTACATCTCAAAAAATAAAATCTATGATATGTTAACTACGTCTCAACCGCGTACAGCAGCCATTTTCGGCAAAAAGCCTAATTTTCTTACTTCGTTGTTGTCACTAAAACTCGTTGACGAGAAAACCAACAAATTTAATCCAAAATATTATTTACAAAACAAAAAAGAATTTAATTGTAAAAACAAAAATCAAAAATCTAATGGAAAATTTTGAAACATGACCACATAGAGATTATCTATTGTAACCTATCTTTTCAAAAACAAACATTGTAATGCTCTTATTTAAAAATTTGTAGCATAATCACAAAATTTAATCATTAAACGGAGTCTATAGTGCGTATTTTATTTAACCGACTAAGCTAAGTAAAAGATAAAATTAATGTAGTAAAACTCAAATTGTTTTTAAATTGTTTACTTATAAATTTATTGGGGCAAGAAAAATTTAGTGAAGCTAAACTTGGTTACAACAAAATTGCAAAATTTGATTCTTTTTATAATAATTAGTATGAGAAAATTCCAAAATCCCTATTCAATTTTGTATTTTTAATACATTATATTAATAATAAGTGTACGTCTTCGCAAAATATTTGTAATATTTATTAAAACAATCTGACTAGTTTCGCATGTCTTGCATGCATCTTCAAGAGATTTAATATTTTTTAATATTTAAAAAATTAATTAGTAATAAAAATTTTTTGATATTGTTTTATGAAGTTGAAGTATAGATGTCAGGATGGGTAAATTGTTTTTACATATTACAAATATTTTGCGAAGACGTACACTTATTATTAATATATTACAAATATCTTCTCTAGACGTAAAATTTAATTTTGTATTTTTACTTTGTAAATTTTGTATATTTTTAATTTTTCTAATTTGGGAAATTTTAAAATTTTTATAGTTAATTATTATAATACTATCGGTTATAGCTTCAAATCCAGTTCGAATTATTGTTTCCATTGCGATATAAATGAAGGGTAAACGATTATTAGTAATAAAATAGTATATTACTGGCCAAGCATAGAAAATGATCCGTTACTGGGCGCGCAGCTATATTAAAAAGTTCGCTACGCTCACTTTTTAAAGCTGTAAGCCCAGTAACGGATCATATTTCGAGGCGAGGTGAGTATACTTTTTTATCGGAAAACATAAAATTATCAATTATATCAAATATTAAAAAATATTGTTTAAATTACAAATTGTGACAGATAAGACAAATTAAAACAATGTCTTTAGAGCTACCCTCTATGGCGCAGTGCAATAAGCGATTGAATCACAATTAAATCGTTTGGCGATCGCCAGTTTGAATACCACGTCGGACAAATTTTTATAATAGAATTTTTTTATAATATAAATGAATTGACTTGCAGAAGTAACAGAATCGACCATTAATAAAAACACATTAATGGTCGATTTTACATTATTAGCCGATTTGTTAGCTGACTAGGAATGCTTCGTTTTGGCTGCCGGGTGGACACTCGGAAAGCATCGCTTTCGTTATGTTTTCCGATAAAATTAGTTATGCGTTTATTTACATAATATGTAGTAAATTAAGCAATATAATCTGAAATTGGTAATGCATTTAAATTGAAATTTAAATAAAAAGAGTTTTGTATGTCATTTTAATGTATATTAATAAGGCAAATAATTTTTTTTTTAATTTTAATTTCAAAAATAGTAATTGCGGTAAAACATCACATTAAAAATAAGTCGACTCAAGTTCCTTAAAGCGCTACCTCGTGCGCTACCGTCGGAATTGAAAGTGTTGCACGAAGCCAATAGTTTTTAATAATAAAACAAATAATATTGTCCGACGTCTCGGGTTTATTTATTAATGCATTTTTAGGCTACAAAAACAAATGAAAGATAATAAAAATTATATAACACAAATAAAGTGAAAAAATACAAATAGAATGAAAAAATACACATAGAATGAAAAATACAATTAGAATTGTGGCGGCTCTAAATTGGCTAATCCGATAATCCTTTTATCCTGCGGATTAAAGAAAGTAATTCTCTACATAAGAGAATTACGAACATCATTTTTATAAAAAATAAATAAACTTACATAATTACTTATGACTAACAATAAAATGTAGTTCAATAATAATTAAGGATACACATCCCTAAAATGGTGACCCCGACAAAAAGAACAAACGAATACGAACCAAAACGAAATAACCCCGAATGCAGAACTGACAAAAAGAACAATAACAAACAAATACGAACAAAGACGAATTAACCCCAAACCAATGTACCAAAAGTGACCATTGACAGTACAACCGGTGGTGATGAGAAGACAACTAGGATCTACTATGCACACGACTGCAACCGTTAACTTGAATTCAAGCGTTAACCCAACCGCAACCGTTAACCCGACAGCAACCGTTAACCCGACAGCAACCGTTAACCCGACAGCTACCGTTAACACGACAGCGACCGTTAACCCGACAGCAACCGTTAACCCGACAGCAACCGTTAACCCGACAGCGACCGTTAACTCGACAGCGACCGTTAACCCGACAAGCGACCGTTAACTCGACAGCAATTGTTAACCGACCTCGAAAACAACTTGACCATTAACATCGTTCGATCACGCAATCTCACTAGGAAGGGGGTACTGTGGCGGCTCTAAATTGGCTAATCCGATAATCCTTTTATCCTGCGGATTAAAGAAAGTAATTCTCTACATAAGAGAATTACGAACATCATTTTTATAAAAAATAAATAAACTTACATAATTACTTATGACTAACAATAAAATGTAGTTCAATAAAAACTAAGGATAAACATTCCTAAAGAATGAAAAAATACAATTAGAATGAAAAGAAATAACGTCACTTGTGATCAAAAGTGATCAAATCTATGTCAATTATCGGTTATTTAATAATTATTTAGAACGATTGAAAATTTATGTGCTCTATTGAAAATCATAAAACAATAATTGTGTTATTGTTGTCAAACTTGCAAAATGAATGTCACGTCATATGACAAGCCACCTAACAAATTTTCATAAAAAATAGATAAATTAAGATTTCAGTTAATATTTTCTGTAATTTTCTTGCTTTTACATTTGGCTCAATTGTTTCCTCACCAAAATTTTATCACAATCTGTTCAACATTTCTGAAGATACGATAACATTTTCAATTTTATTTTTATTTTATTATGGTAGCCTTCTCAAAGATTTCTCTGCCAAACCCCTATTTTCACCACTAGAGCCCACCAGACATAAGTGCAAAAAATTTGACTGCCATCTACGCAGAAATGGCGAAAAAAATCGGGGGACAAGGACTTTTTTTAAGTTTCCCAAAAAAAGTAATCTTTTTTTAAATGTAGAATTTTTGATTTTTATTAAATGGTTCTATATATGCTGTCAAGTTCTGTGGGGGCAATGTTCCTTCATACAAAATTTAGTTGAGATCCCTTCAGTAGTTCATGAGTTATTCACTCTTGTAGTTTAAACTTTGGCAGCTTATAATTTCTGACAGATGACAGATAGAAACCTAATTTCACCTATTCTGGATAAAGCTTTTCAAGGTCTTTAAAATAACCTATCACAAGACAAAATCGTTTTTAAAAATCTTGTGTTACTTCTTGTAGTGACACTCCTGATTGACAAATCGCGACGAAAACCTTATTTTCACCTTTCTACCGTAAACTCTACTACTATACCAAATTTGGCCGTGATTGGTTGGACGGCTCCGATAGACAGACTGACAGACCACACAGAAAAACTTCTTTTATTTTTTTTGCAGATTTTTACGCTTCTGAACACGGTGATCTCGAAAATGTAAAAATAAATTTCGATTATCTTACCTCCAAAAAACAATTTTTTTTTATTGGAAGTAATATAAAATTTGTCTACTACTTGATGTAATGGTAGGTCAACTATCATCATACTGTTATAATTTGGAATATTAAAATTTGAATAATTTGGATAATCGATTTAATTTGAACTTTGGAAAGGGGTGCAATAATTTGGAGTTAGAACAATATTTTTGGATGTTTTTTATGGATAATTGTTAATTTTAACTGCTTGCTATTATCAAAATTTTATATTTATCTTTACGGATTTAGGATTATGAGAGATACAATCGGAGACAAAAGTAGGCTTAATTTGAATTTCACGAATATTGGCCTTATGCCTGTAGTAAGATATATTTTAAATATCATAAACGATAAAAACTTTTATGAAAATGACAACGCTGTATCGGTTGCAACTTATAATAATTAGTTTCTCGAGAAAGGGGTAGTAAACAGTAATAAAATTTTACTGAAACTTGCGTCTTTTAACAATCTATAAGCTATAACTACCAAAAAATTGAAAGAACTCAGACTTTTTTCAATCTTTTCTAAGCTAATATTCGAAAGAGCGTTGCTTTTCATAAAATGGTTTTACATTATAAGATTTTCTTAATATTTCTTACGGTTCGCTTTAGATTTTTATAGAGACGAGTATTTTACTGTCTTACACTTTGAGATTTTCCCTAAAATCAGACTTTTAAACAAAAGCATAGATTTGATTTTTATGCAATTTTAACAAAAAGTAAGTATCAAATTAAAACCGCAAGAGCTTTGCACGGTGTAGTGAATCGATTTCAAATTTTTGTTATAACATAGTAAATAAGGCTATGTAAAGTACCAATTTTTATCAATCTCACACTTTTTTTAGATTTATTTTTTGTCTCCTATACATCCTTAATACAATAAATTATCTAGAAAGGTATATTTTTTAATTAGAAAGCTTTTGAAGAGTTAATGTTGAAGAAAATCAAAGAAAAATGTTAAAATTTGAAAACTTTATTTAAAAAAATAACAGCACCGTAACAATTTTGTTTTAGTGTGTTCCTTTCTTATAACTTTCTTCTTTGTTTTAACACCAACACCTTTTCTTATTGATGTAGCGAAAATATATCAATATTTGCTCAACTTTCTGCATTTAAAAATAAATTGTTAATAATGTATGTACAATACTGTGCTCATCTTTATCGCTTAAAATTTGTATTTTTTTTTTCAAATTGCTGATCATAATTATTAATTAATTTAATCATAATGAGAAAGATAAAATAATCAGCGTGGTTATCATACCTAAGTAAGTCGTGTTATCTATTAAGAATAAATATTTCTTTCACAGTGCATATCCAAAGCTTAACATACCAGAGATGGCACTTTATAAGCATAGAATATAAAATATACTATATGCACATAACAGTCAAAAGCATGAATCACATTAATTTTATTGCATAAAATAAGCGCTACTGAAAGCGCTATTTTTTTATTGCCAAATAAAACCCAAACTAGGTGTTTAAAATAGTCAACAATAATCATTGCTTTACTTGAATATTATTTTTTGAATTCTGTGTAAGCTGTATGAGTACAAGTTTAAATTTCTTTACATATCTTTTTCTGTAAAAAAACCAGATAAATTTAATATTATTAAAAGCATTTAAAAAATGTAATGAAAAAACCAAATGTTTTCGGTGCGACTTTCTTTAACATTATAATCTTCTAATATAGAAGGTCGATACCTGTAAGGTATATTCTTTAATATGTTTTTGGTGTTAGAAAAGTTGCCTATAATAACGTGAAAATTCAACTAAAACAGTTTTAATATTTTAGTGCTGTCAAATAACTGGAAAATTAAATTTTATTTTCTTAAGCCTTTTAGTTAGTTCTTAGTTAGCCCTTAAACTTTTCTTATCAATGAGTGTTGAGCAAATCACAATGTCATGAGCTGGCCTATCCATCTTATGCCCAAAATTTTAAAATGTCAAAATATATGTAAATCTCATTCAAACAATATCAATAAGATCGATTTTCAATATAATAATACATTTATAATACAGAAAAAAGCGTCTATCGGTTTACCGCAAAATAAAATGTAAAACATCTCATATTAGGAAGCCGACTGCCCACCTCGCGTAAATCAAGAAAAAATGTACTCCTTTTCTCTTTTAAGCTCCTTTACACTATTAAACAAGCTGTCAAGCAAAAGCTTTTTCGTTGAGGAATTAAATATAAGAGTTTTAACACTTTTAAAATATTTTAGGATGATAATGTACAGCTTTATTCTCATAATACTAAATTGCCGCTTTTGCAGAGGTGCTTCCTCCGCAGTGGAGAGCCTGCGTATGTCAGGACTCGTGAGTCCACTGCGGTAAACTAGTTGATAAACCAAACTGCTTTTACTTGTATTGCATTGAATGCATTTGTAAAAATATGTAAAATTTTTTATTTAAATATGTGTATGTAGGTATACATATTATGTATTATGATCTACAAATTGGTCTACGTGACTTTTGGGATGGCGTGTTAGATAAAAAAGCTTATGATGCTTCTGGGCCAAAAGAAGTTTTCAACTGTTTTTCCATAAAATCTCTCTGTAAGTAAGCGCAATAGAGCTTCAACATAATAAATCAGCTTTTAATAAGTAATTGAGAGCGACGACGATCTCAGCCAAAACTGAAAGGTTATCTTATGTGGATTTCCAATTTACGCACAGCAGTATGAGGATTCCAAAAAAAGTTATTCTTGATAATATTTAGGAAAATAAATTCTTGCAAATGAAACGAAGTAAAATCTACTACTTTCGATATAAAAAAGTCCAAACATGGGTTTATGTTTAACACACTTTGGGATATTACACTTCGACTTACAAGCAGATGATTAGATTATGAAGGTGTTTCCGTGAGATTTAATTGAATTTATAATCACACTTGCTTCTTTGATTAGAATTGACAGAGATTTTGCTTTTTTAATGATTAGATATTTTGTGTTGTTTATTTTGTTGACTTGCATTTTTGGATGATAGACCAATAATAGAATGATAAAGTAATGTTATTTATTTCAAAAGGTCCTGACGAAGGAATGACAATTGCAGATTCGTAAAATTGATGGTACTGCATTCAGAAGTCTCATAGAGATACATATTATACTGATTTATTGATGATGCTGTATGCCAGCTTTTATTAATATTTTGTCAATAATTCCGAGATATTAAAATTCGGTTTATAAAACTTTTTTTTTGTTTAAATATTACTGAATCCTGCAAGAAAGTGTACTGAATATATCACATATGCAATTAATAACACATTTTTGCAAACAATTAATGGTGTTCGAGATTTCAGGGTCTCCTTTGATTTTAAATTAAACTTCAGTGTTCGCATTGCAACCATCTGCGGTAGCGCACTGAAGGCTTTCAATTTTGCAATTAAAAACACGGGCGATTTGACGACCTTACCTTATTAAAAATTTTATTTTTATTTTATTTATTCCTTATTAAAATTTTAATTTTAAGTTTCAGCGGCTTACCATCACGCATTTTACGAGTCTACGGCAACTCGCCGTGGGCTGCCGAGTTATTGATAATTATTAGATTAAACGAACTTACCTTAAGTGAAGTTCTGTTCTTCTTCCGAATATTTGATGTGTAGTATCTGGGTTTCAGGCGACTTTGACCACACTTTAAAGTTAAATAAGGAAATTTCGAATCGGTCACCCTATCCTTGTTATAGTGTTTTTCCCATTCTTGTTTGAAGCTTAACCGTAATCAATTTAAGGGTATACATAATATGTATAATTGTGTATTATGTGTATTATTAATGTATAATATGCACGGGAAGGGTTGGAAATATTCGGAAGAAGAACATCATACAATAAATTATGATCAGAACTTCACTTAAGATAAGTTCGTTTAATCTAATAATTGTATTTCTGTTCTTCTTCCTCTATTTCATGTGTAGATGTTTAAAGTAGATTAAGGTTAAAGGTTAATTCCAGGTTATAAAAATTTATAATATTAAATTATTATTAATTTAAATTAAATAAAATATTTATACATATATAACTAAGCATATAATTAAGCATAATGCTGGTATGTTGTGTAATTAAGGCAACGAGAAAACAAGATTTGTGACAAATCCTTTAATTGGATATTTGTATTAGCCATAGATGATAAACATTGTTGCTTGGTGTCTTGCCATTGGTGGACGACATTTAGCTATGCTTGGAAATAAGCGTTTCGAAGTCTTGCCCCCATTTCCGGCCCAATTAAAAGGGCAATTGCAGATGTCATACAGTTTTGGTTACTAAATGAAGTTCCAGTATTGTACGCATTCGGCATTCGCATTCAGCAGTCAAAAAACTTATAGCACTTTTGTATTGTTCTTATGAAGGCTGTGATAAGGAGTCAGTAGATACATAATAATATGTAGTATATCAATCGACTCATCTTGAATATTTTTTAATGTAAAGGCTTTCCCGATAACTTTGACGGAAACCAGGGAAATGTTTCCATTACGGGTTTAGATTTCCACTACAGGAAGTTTCATAATACAATATTACAATACATTCTTCAAGTGCCATACAAGATCCAGCGCTTAGGTGATCATTTGGCAGAATCCAAGTGATGTACTTTAGTTTGAGTGAGTTTAGTCATTAGGGTGGTTTTCCGTTGCTTTCCTCACAGCTCACAGATCTGTATTAGCTCTGTATCTTATCAATAATCATATGCTTTAAATTGCAGCAGTGTATTCGACGCGATCAGAATTTTAACCACGGTTATCTACCAAGATACTACACATGAAATAGGGGAAGAACAGAAATACAATTGAGTAGCTGCGTAGAAAACTACCTTGCTAATAATCTTCTGGAAAACACATCTACATCTTCAGAAGTGGAATGCGTCTTTGTAAACCACACCAGCCACACATATACATTTTCACCTGTATTCATAAAATTTTAGAAATTTTCAAACCTTTTAAAATGCAGGCGTCATAAAACACCATCACAAACGTTCATTTATCTACATTCATTGTAAGGTTTTCATTGGTTGTTTAACTTTAATGGGCGTTTTAGTTAAAATAGGTTTAAAACACTCTTTAAATGTTTAAATAAATAAAGGAAAGAAAAACTAAATAGTTTTATAAGCCTTCAATCGTGATGACCTTATCATATTAGATAAGGTACTACCTTCAAATATCCAGCCATTGTTTATATTGACGTCAACGAGCAGGACCAACTTTTGTTTTAAGATCCAAAAGCAGATTGTTTGACACTCTTTAAATATTTTTATGAATACAGAGGTTAGTATATATCTCTGTAAATATCTGCATTCCATTTTCCTGTAAATAAACACTCACCCTTCTCCCGTATACTGTACACCCAGTACTATCCCATAAATAACCTTCAACTCCTACTTTCAGATAGAAGATGAAATTTTAAGACGAAAATTTCTCAGCTCGGCCTTCCGGTGTGCATTAACACATTGTGGTCTCAACATGTGGCCTCAACATGGGCCCGATATGTGGTCTGAGTAGATGTAATCTTCGGCCTACCCTCCACTTCCAACTCTATTCTTAATCCAGCAGTGTAGCGAAATTTCTGCATCAGCCGACTGGGAATCGCGTGACCGCGGTTCAAATCCTTGTCGCATCCCAAGATAGATCTGTAATATTGAAAAAGGATAGTAGGATCGTGGAACGCTCAAGAATACAAACTGTTGGTCAACGTTTCGGCTATATATTAAACCATCTTCAGGAATAAAACAAAGAGATTGAGACATGATCTCACATAACGGGGGGGGGGGGGTCTACACTCACCTCACAGTCAAGAATGAAGGGTGTTTTCAGCGTTAAAAATTCATTCGGAGAGAAGAACATAAGCTCATCATCAGGTGACACATTAACTAAGTCAATAATAAAAATTAATATTAACATTAAAATGTTAAGAATATGTAGAATCGTGTATAAAAGCGTTGAATACAATAAAGTATACTCATCATCTCTCCTCATCTCTCCTCACAGTTGCATTCCACCTGAAGACTTCATCAATTAATGGCTACTATTTTCGACAATAGCTACTTTATCTATAATGGTCATTTCTATTCCCAGTTAGTAGGTTCGGCCATGGCGATCCATGTAGCCCCATCTTCTCCGCATTTGTTATGAACGACCTTTTGTGTGATTTCTTTGGAACGGTGGCATTTGAATTGGCCTTCTTGATGTTATATGTTGACGACATGTTTACTGCTGTGCCCGTTGGAGAGATTTCCAACAGCCATACGATACTCTACTCTTATGACACGCGTTTAGAGTTTACATATGAGTTAGAATCCAATTGCTCTATCCCGTATCTGGACCTCTTGATTACCAGACTTACAAATGGCAATTTTAGCACTGACGTTTACCAAAAGCCTTCATCTACGGACCGCCTCCTTAACTTCAACTTTGCACACCCCCTTCAACAAAAGATGAATGTTATTAGGGCCTTCAAGAATAAGATCGTGGACTGTGTACCTCAAGACCACATAGGTATCAAACTACACGAACTAAAAATTAAACTCTTAAAAATGGACTTTCCTGGAAAACTGATAGACAACACCCTCTTTAGAAAGAATATACAGAAGATTACCTCGGCGGACTCTCAGTTGAATGGTTCTACCTCAATGAATAATTACTGCAAGATTACGTTCAACCCTTGGTTGGCCAAAAGAATAAACACTACTCTAAGGGAAGCACTTACCAATAGTAAAGTAATGTTATCGTTTTACAATCGATTCTCGTTTAACAACATACTCTTCTCAAAAACCAAAGATAGGATCCCTACCTTAGACAGAAACAACGTAATCTACTGTGTTCAATGTAGCTGTAATGCCAAATACATTGGCCAGACTAAACAAATGCTAATTAATAGGATAAAACAACATCTAAAGGGTTTACCAATACGATGTTTGTTTTTAAATTTTAAAGGAAACACATACTTCGGATGAAAATGTTATGAATTTTTATTGATATGTAAAGTAGAAGGTCTGCCATTTATGAATGAAAAATAATATCCTTCAAATGTTCACCACGACCACGCTTACAGACATCGATTCTTTTGTCAAAATTTTCAATCACATTTTGGCATAATTGAGGCTCTATCTCACCAATGACACGTTTGATGTTGACTTTTAAGCCCCCAATGGTTTGTGGATTATCCGCATAGACTTGATCTTTCACATAGACCCACAAGAAATAGTCAAACGGTGTAAAATCGCACGATCTGAGGTGAAATTTATTGCAGAATTACGCGAAATTATTCGATCTAGAAATTTGGTTTGCAATAAAGCCATTGTTTCTCTGGCCGTGTGACATGTGGCGCCATCCTGTTAAAACCACATATCACTTACATCCATATCATCGATAATAGGTCAAAAATAATTTTTCAACGTGTCCCCAAATGTTGAGAACGTCGTGGAATTGACAAATTTGATTGCTCTTCGACACTTTCACTTACAGCAGCGATATTTTCCGCTGAACGACCCAAACGAGTATGTACTGTTGTTGGTATGTTATATACCAAACCAGTAACCTTAAATTTATCCCCCAAATTCTCGATAGCGGTTTCAGAAGACCGATCATGACGACCAAAAATATCGCGAATTTTACAAAATGTGGTTTTCACACATCGACTATTTTCGTAATAGGCTTAAATGATTTTAATACAATTTTCAATTAAAATTGAAAACATTTTCACAAATGGCAAAGCTCCTGCTGTACATAAGATAATAAAACTAAATGCCAGAACTGCCAACTGTCAAAATATCCTTTATGCCCCTATTGAAAAACAAACATCTTATTGGTAAACCCTGTATATGATGTGAGAACAGGTTCAAAAAAGACAGGATTGGCCGAACATACCATTGAGGACTCAGACAATTTTTCATCCGAAGATGTGAGTGTTCTTAATTGCGAACCTAATTACCAAAAAAGAACATTCTATGAGGCCGCCTACATCTCTGTGACTAACAATAATATCAACAAGCAAACCGACTATGATCTTAATCATGGCTACAAAAATCTTCTCAAGGGGTACAGGAAAAAATTAGAAGAACGTCCACCTTAAGGTGTTCGGTGCGGTAATCCGGTAAACGGTAAACCGTTTCCCCGGACTTTAAAATTAATGTTTAAATTTTGTAGCGGGGGGGGGGGAAATAAGTTAATTTTTCGAGTAAAGTGTCTGATGCCCGTTTTCACCAACAATTCCTAACGTTAAGAATTCCCTAACTTTGAGATAAGAAACTCTTATGTCAAATTTGGTTTTCACCAAGCGCTAAAAGTTCCTAAAGAGCATTAAGAAATCCCTAACCTTAGGTATCCGATTTACCGACCCCTAACGTGTTAGGGATTCCTTAGCGGTTGTATTACAGGTATAAATTAGTGTTTATTCTTATTTTTCTCTCGCCATGGCTATTGTTAGATTTTTGGATTGTTTAGAGATATTTGAAAATGAAAATTTTAATGTGGAATTTGTCGTAAGATTTAAAATTAAGGTTTTAAAATTAATAGTAGGATCTCTAGAGTTTATTAATGATAAATAAATATATTATTCATAAATGTGCATATTATTTATGACAATTATTTTGGGTATTATTATTTTAGAAATCAATCAGTATCACCCATAAATCAATTATTACTGACATTACGGTTTTATGCTACCGGAATAAATATGTGGTTTTCCAAATGTGTTAGCAACAATTGGTTGTACACACATTAAATTGCAATCTCCAGGTAACTACTTATATTCATTTTGATACAAAATGTTTGTTTGACTGAAGCAAATTTAGTTGATCCAAACAAAATATTCTGTTATATATACGCAACTAAAGTATTTGTTAACCCTAATAAAAATTTTGTTTGAGGTATTTTAGTTGCCTAAAAGAAAAATTTTATTTAATTTGATTTTATTTTGATTAAATAAATGTTTTATTTGAAGTAATAAACAATTATTAAATTTAAACAGAACAAATTTAAACAATTTGTTTAATCTAAACAAATTTTGAAAAAAATATTTTTTTGAAATAACAAATTCAGTTTGTTTGATAGAAACAATTTTGTTTAAATCGAAACAAAATTTCTTTCTATTGAATAAAATTATTCCTAAATTATTATTATTAATATATTATAATTATTATAAATTATTATTAATTATATATATTATAAAATTATTATATTCAAAATTATTTAATAAATTCAAACAAAACGTTTTTACTGTGTATAAATTCAAATATGACATTTACAACCCGCATTAGTTCATTTGTCCGCTGTAAAGAATACCTAGCAAGGGAGCTGCTCGTTAAGAAATTCTTATGTTGGTGAAATGCAAATTTTCCTAAGTATTATTTTAGGGAATACCTAGCGTAAAGAATTCTTTGCTAGGGAATTCTTAAATAAATGTTGGTGAAAACGGGCATGAGAATTTGTTGTTGAATGAAGAAGAAAAAATTATTTTTTTCTTTTTAAAGGGAACAGTAGTTTTTAAAGTAAGGTGGTTTTGTAATTTTTATTTTTAGTATTTATTTACAGTCAGGGGTTTTTAAAATTTTTAATTTTTTTGTATTGTTATTTATATCTTTTTTTGAGTTTGGCTGTAGAAAAGGAGGGGTTTTATACGGTTTTATACTGTTTTTTATCCTTCTGATCTTAATTTATTCGGAAAGAAATTTCCTTGTGTTATAACTTTATATTCTCTGTGTATATTGTTAATGTTAGAAATTTTTATCTTGTATTTCTAAGTTTATGTCAGATGCGAATTTTTATATCTTTGACATTTCATTTATTTGTTCACTTTATTGTATTCAACGCTTTTATACACGATTCTATTTTTAAGATTTTAATGTTAATATTAATTTTTATTATTGACTTAGTTAATGTGTCACCTGATGTGCTTATGTTGTTCTCTCCGAATGAATTGTTAACGCTGAAAAAACCCTTCATTCTTGACTGTGAGGTGAGTGTAGAACCCCCCCCCCCACCCCCGTTATGTGAGATCATATCTCAATCTCTTTGTTTTTGTCCTGAAGATGGTTTAATATATAGCCAAAACGTTGACCAACAGTCTGTTTGTTTTCTTGAGCTTTCCACGATCCCGCTATCCTTTTTCAATATAAGTTGCATTTAGACGAGATTGTTTTTCCATATAGATGTGTGAGCTATGGAAAAGACAACGGGTTTATAGTTTTCCCCATTAATTAAGTTCCATAATACGTCACCTTAGCTTTAGCCAAGTGAAGAAGAAGAAGATTAATTAATAACTAATTAACGGTGCATCAAGGGGCAAATTGGCAAAAACTTTTCGTCTTAGAATGCCATGTTCTATCTGATGGTAGAAGTTTAAAAGAATGAAAGAATACTTTTATTTTGTTATAATTGCAATTAAATATTTTCATATGACAGTGTTTTAATTTCTTATTCTAATGTAAGGTTAAGTCTATGGTTACATTGGATGCGTGTCGTACGATATTTTGGTCGTACGTACACGTACGACTGTTTAAATAAAAACAAACGCTTGAAAATGCATAGGAGTGGTTATACTGGCGACGCCGACGGGTTGATAAGACGGTTTTGACGTCCGACATCCCATCAAAACAAACACGTTTGTATTTTTCAAGTGAACGTACGTGTACGTACGACCAAAATATCGTACGAGAAACATTTTGAGTTTCTCTTAGAAATGCAAGGAACGCTGCAGCTTTCCGCCTTTAGCCTTTATATAACTTATTATTTTATTACTGTCGTTTGCTCGTTTGTACTTGCTGAACTTACCAGCAATTTGTTTTTTAATAGTGAATAGATAATCAGGTCTATTATGTATCACAACCTTTAAAAATAACGGTCAACCTTTATGTTTTAATAAAGTTTCAAAATAGCGTAAAGCGAGAAACATTATTATAGCTAACATGTGTCAGAAAGAGAAAGTAATATTTCTATTTTCGGATCAAAACGCTGTTATTCAATTTTTTATTTCATAACTGTCACTGTTATAATAACGTTTGTGATACATAATGGGCCTGATTGATTTTGGAATTGCTAGTCTCTGTTTGACTGTGGTCTGTGGTGCAATGCATAATTTTTACTGTTAAGCCCGTGTCTCACTATAAAAATTCATAAATATTTGTATAAAAGTTTGTATACAAACGATTTGGATAGTGTGACAGAGCAATAGTTTTATAAAAACGACGGACGTCAAAATATTTTTATGGTGCTTGTATTTTCACGATGTGAAAAAAAGGTTTTTATACAAACAAACAGTTGAACAAATTACGCACGTCAAAATTATTCTATGGTGCTTGTAGTTTCACGATGTCATGAAAACGTTTTTATACAAACTAAAATTTTAGAACAGTTTCTATAATTTTTATGAAAGCAGGCATCCCATTGGCTGTTGACACCCCACTCAATTTGAATTTAGATTTTAAAAAATTCTAGAATTGGTATCCTGAGCATTTGTAATTTGTTGGTTGGTAATACCCACAATTTATGACAAATAAAAATATTGGAAACTGAAATACTGGCCCTTAATCAATATTAACAGATTTTATAATTATAAAATAATCTTGATCTTAATATTTTTTTGCATCAAAATCTTATTAATTAAACTAAATTAGAATTTTAAATATGTACAGTTACGCCATCTACTCAGATAATTGCTCGTCCAAAAGATAAATCTTGACCTTAACAATAACAATCAATTTGACAGCTGATGGCTGACACTACTATACATAATCGACGTACATTTCTACAAGTTATATTGGCAAAGTTAGAAGACATATTTTTTATATTCGCTCTCTTTTCTAATAGGTTTTTTTTGTAAGTCTGACAAAGACAACCGAATAGTATGCGTTACAAATACAATACAAGCCATATACAACTCGATCCTTACTTTTCACAGCTAATTTATCTTGTTTTTATAAAAACTTATTTTATAGTGTGACATAGCTAACGATTGTATACAAATTTTTATAGTGAGACACGGGCTTTAGAAAGAAAATTTAGAGAGAATCCGTTTAAATAACGTTCGGGGTGGTGGGAGTGGGTAATTTTTGAAAAAGGAAGGGCTTTTTTAAAAAAGGAAGGGAGAAGGGATGTATAAGTAAATGTTCTAATAGGTTAGATAAAAAGGGGGGGGTTAATTTAAGAAATTACTTTTTAAATATGTTTAATAGAGGCGAGTTGTTTAAATCTGATTGACTATTTAATAATAATAAAGAATATTTTAATTTATTAATTTCCGTAGCTTCTAAAAATTCTAGTTTTTTACTTTTTGACTCTACATGCAAAATTTCGTACCCCCCCTGTTTGTGATTAGTGTCTAATAGGTGGTTCGCGAAAGTAGATTTTCCGTCTGCAAGTTTGTGGGATCGCGTGTGTTCATTAAATCGTGTTTGGAATTGGAAGTGTCGTAGAATTGGAATTTGGAACATCAGTCATACAAGTAGATCTTTCCATGTAGTCAAAAAAAAATATTTTCTGTGTATTTAAACAATAAGAAAAAGTAGTATTGTGAAAACCTATCACAATTACATTTATTGTTATTTATACTCGTAGTATGTATTATCAATTAAATAGTAAGTGGTAACAATAGCTGTAATTAATAAAACGTAACACGACTTTTTATTATGTTTATGTGTAGAGATTTTATATAAAAATTTGTATTTAGTAAATGAAAAAAATATTTAATTTTGCATTTGTTCTTTAAATTTTAAGCACTTATTGAGTTTGACATTGTGATCTCACCCATACTAGCCCATTTCGGTACTAAAGAACTGAAAAGGAGATAGATTAAACGTTAGCCAAAATGTGGGCAGTTCTAAAAATTTGAGATTTGTTAACTTAATTGTTGTCACTTTATAGCAATGGAAAGAAATACTTAGAATTAAACTTTTGATTAGTCTAGGGTTGTAATACATTCAACAAAATTTTATCAACAAAAAAATCAGAAATCATCTGTTGTCGAGACTCATTCAGGTAAATAAAGTGGTGTGGGTGTAGTAGTGGGCATAGTGTCTTTATTGTAATAAAAAAAAATTAGACTTGAAAGATTTTTGCGATGGATATATTTCATTTTTAATTGCTTTTTTGCATAACTTTGTTTATAAAACATAATAAATATTATGTCACAAATTTTTTATTTTCTACTGTTGCTCCGACTAGTTTTTTTTTATCGGGTTCTTTTTTAATTTAACTTTGAACGACATTTATTTTTAAACTAATAAAAATTTACAGCGGATCTTTTTAATCTGAACTAAGGGGGAAGTGCGACAAAAAATTTTTAAGTTCGCGGAACGGAGCAGGAAGACGCGCAAGTATTTTTTGTTGTTGTTAAAAAATTTATTTATCAGTATATAATCTCCTCGAACATTTATTATTTCTATGTTTTAATTTTGTAATTTTTCAAAAATATAACTATAACTAGCTGACCCGGCGAACTTCGTATCGCCTCAGAACTTGAACCATATAAATTATTTGTAAAATTCTAGAACATCGTACCGCCTCAGAATTAATATACCAAGTGACTCGGCGAACGTGTTGCCATATAAATTATATGTAGACGATGACGATATTTTTCGTCAGTCCATCGAAAACATGCATACATGCAAGAACACTGATGAGATCAACGCTTGCTTTAAATCATTTTTATATCTTTTAGTGTTCCGTCCAGTGCCTCAAGAGAATGTTTGTGTACCATCGTACATTCATCATTGTACATTCACCATGGTACACTATCATTCAGATGATAATTTTGGATTGTTTGAGCATTGTGGCCATGGACGATTGCTTTTTATGCTGCACACTGCGTCTGGATTATTTTGAATATTCAGTGGCAGCTTAAATGCTGAATGAGCAGTTCTGCCTCCATCCAATAAGGTTGCTGCAATGCCAGATTTCATTTTTTGATTCCACGTGAAATACCTTGGTACTTCGGAATAGAGTAATTCAAAAAGCTCGGTGAGTTTTTAGTTTACTAAAAGTTTCGCCTTGAATGGAAAAATCTTAGTTTTCCTAACTTTTAACGAAAATATCTATTTCGTGCTTGATGGAATTCAGATCTCACCTGGAAATCTTCATATTATGCAACTAATAAAGCGCTTTTTAGCGCATCATCAATATAATGTTCTGAAAATCTTTCATTTTCTCTGAAATTTAATTTTTAAATTAAACTCAATTCAAAATCAAATATGATAAGAAGAAATAAGTCTCTCTATTATGTAAATCTCTACATACAATATTACCAATAACTTGTAACCTTTACGCCATTTATCGAAAAAAAATTTTCTGGATAGGGACACCTTAAACATCTGTGGGTATGCAGGGTCGTAGCCAGATGTTGGTCATGGAGGGGAAGGGTTATGTGGAGGCACAATAAAAATAATAATAGATTTTCTTAAAGAGAATAATTATTAAATTTAATTGTAATCCGTGTTGCTTCTTTAATCCGAATATTCGAAAATTTTGGCCAGAACTGGCCACCTTAATATTAATAACAATTCTTTAAAATCACTTGTGCCATACCGCCATATTCCGCCCTGGCGGTATGAAATAGTTGACCCGGTAAACTTTGTTCTTTTCTCTAAAATTTAATTTTTAAATTATATTCAATTCAAAATCAAATATTATAAAATGTAAACAATATAATAAACGCCGTATGAAATAGCAATATGCTTGTAGCCTTTGCGCCATCTATCTCTCCAAATTTTAGACCCAACTCTGTGCGACTACCTGATAGCAATGGTTTGGTTCACCCTGTACGTGTACCTTTTTCATCGGATTATATGATCAAAAGTCGACCAATCAGAGCGACGTTACCGTAAATCGTTTGTGGATTCCGCATTTTCGCGAATTTTAAAATTTTTTTAGCACAAAAACCTATTCGCAGACCTACTGAATGTATATACAAAATTTCATTAAAATCGGTTCAGCCGTTTCGGAGGAGTATGGTAACTAACACTGTGACACGTGAATTTTATATATATAGATATTTGCTGCTAGGTACAGGTGTAACGAACGACTCATCGCTGTCGAAATGCCTGCCACGAAGTTCGTATTTTAAACCTGGAAATATTTAATAATCTCTTGTGCCACATCTGGACAAATTCTTCAAAATGCATGGCGCACTCATCACAATTTTTACCTTGTGAACAGATGCATTGTCTTGCAGTAAAAGTAGAGTAAACGCTGCAGTTAACGGGCAGTTAAGAAAATTTCACAGGAAATAATTTATAATTTACACATTTTTTATCATATTTTCATGAATTAAAACAGAAAAAGGTACATTTCTTCTCCTTCTCTCTCTATAGTGCATGATAGGATATACATATTTAATTTAAAAAAATCGGATGTGGCCATGCCCATAACTTTATCATACTTTTAAATAATAATAATTTAAAAAAAACTATTATTTTGGAGGGAACTAATTATAATAAAGAAATAAAATTTAAAAAATAAGAAAAAAATTGTTTTTTTTTAATTTGTAAAAACTATATAACCAAAAGTAGGATATTTACACGATTATTGATTAATACTTTTTTATTATTATTTTGGAGGAGAATATAATAAAAAAATAAAATTTTAAAAATAAGAAAAAAAAATTTTTTTTTATTTACAAAATATTGTTTTTTTTTCTTTTCCGTGTACCGATTTTAACCAAAATCTAATCAGCTCTAAGTCTCAATATTTATGTACTAAATACAAAATTTTGTTTAAAAATTCCTATTACTTTTTGAGGTAGAGCGCACACAAAATTTGACCACATACATACACACACACATACATACAGACATTTTTTGGAAATGATGATTTTCAGCTTCTGGGGCCCCATAATGACTAAATTCATCAAAATCTCAATTTCTTTTTGCTGCACGATTACAATACTTTTTCAGACTTCGTATGATAAAGTAAAAAAAGCATAATATAAAAATTAACTTAAAAAACTACAATTATCGCACGATATCCACAATCATCGGACATGAAAAAGACAGTTATGGGACCGTTTATTGTTCATTAAAAATTAATTGTTTTTAGTTTTTAAACGTGCTATAATGAAATACTATTAGTTCAAATTATATAACATAATAATCGATAAAATTTGGCTAATTAGCCAAATTAGACTGGCCCATTAATAATAAATGAAAATGCACGGTAGTAATAATTACTAATATAATAGTGGATACAAAATTGCACTTGTTGACTCATTTTAAATCTGTAATTATGCGGGCCATCACCAAAATTTTTTTAAATGTTATTATCGATTATTTTGGTGAGGAGAAGTTCTTTCCATTCGGAACTAAATTTTGTAATAGTTTTGACATAACTGCGTCCATTGGCGACAGTTGGGCAACTGTCCGATTACTAAATTCTAACCAATTTATAACTACAATTATCGGACACATAAATTTTTCAATAAAATTAGAATTTAATCTAAAAGCTATCATAAGTCCTATCAAGAATTTGTAATTGTATAAATTTTTATTAATTTCACATACTAAAATTGATATTGTTAATTTTGTTTAATTCTTAAATAAAAAAAATACAACTCGTACTTCCAAATAATTCCATGGTTTTTCCATATATTTCCAATTTTTAGTACACCTATAATATTTCCAGTTTCCATTCATCTCTCGCCCTCAACTCAGAACTTATTCTAATAGTATTATTCAACATTTTACTTGATTCATAATAGTAGATACATAATACATAATTATATTTTTATTTCTAGTTATTATGTAATACAGCTTTTTATTCAACCTTAATAAAATATATTTTTTGTGACAATAATAGCAATAAACGTAAACTCGTATTTAACAAATGGAAGAAATCTCTTTACTCTTCTTGCTCAGTGAAGTGTGCTTCAAATTTCATTAAACCACTTAAAAAATAATATGTCACAATGCAATACTATTGTTTAAAAATAAAAGAATTCGTATACATGAGTTGATATAATTTTATTGTGTAAAGCGTTTCATCGTATAAAAATATAAAAGCAATAAACGTCGCGTCGTAAACATTTTTATTTTCCATAATATAAATTTGTTGCTTAAATTTTTCATTTGATTTTTTTCATACTATTAATAATTATTATAGGATAGTATAACATAATATATAAATATTTTTACGCTTATGAGCTTTTATATTAACGACTTTAATTTCGATAATTTTTAAATAATTGCTATATATCTAACTAAAACTTGACCCTTGCTAAATTTGGTTATTTTTCATATTACAAAAACGTATATATTTTATATATAAGTTAATTCTAAGTTTGCAGAGTTAAAAACCAACAGTTTATGTACGAAACATGAACAAATTTTAACTACACGTTTAATCACATAACGTGACTTCTGGTGGAACCGAAAGTTGTAAAACTTAAAGTATACAGCTAATAGACTTCTTCCGCAAAAGCAAAACTATAATAGTACACTCGCACGACGCGTCGTCGGTCGGCGTCGTACGCATCACGTTATGTGTACGATGAATTATGTGAAAGCTGCTTTACCAACGAAAAGCTCACAATGTAATCTGTAACTTATTATACACCCGATATTATAGGGAATATTAAAAACATAAACATCTTCCTTTCAATTTCTAATTGGCTCTTACTTTTTGTTATTTTGAAATACATATTTAAAAAAGTTGAGAAATAGACAGCGACACAGTACAATGCAAATACTCCGTTCTTTACAGATCATAGAAAGTCGAGCAATACTACTCGCCCGTAGTTCGTATTTAGATGGGTGACCGCACCGTTGCGAAAACACATGTCAGTTGTAACAATAAAACTTTTTTTTTAAGTATTGATCAATTACAAAAAAGGAATTAATTAATTACATTTTATAAAAGTCATAAAGAGGAGAGAGTTATAAGCCCTAAAATGCCAGGTCTTACACCTACAGTACTTACTGTACATAACATCATGTACTACATGTTAACTAGTAAGTTATTACTTTGACTTGCCTGCGTTTATTCAGGCGATTAAGTTTTGTTTATTTTAAAAGTGATGCAAGTTTTTTACATAAATTGTAAACTAAATCAAATTTACAAAAAATTGACGATTGCTATTAACTTTGGTACAATATAATATAACAATAATATATAAAACGTAACAAAATATAATTTTTGATGCACAATCTGAATTATTTAATAAACTTAACACAAACAAATAATTGCAATGAAGGCTTTGAAGAACGGTTCGTCGTTATTCAGAAATAACTAACTTAAAAACTAAAAATCTGACTTACCCTTCCTGGTGTAAGTAACTGGTGACATTTAAAAAAAATTTTTTTTAAATTTAATAAACACCAGCAGGAACATCAATTTTTTAAATCACTAGTGAAACTCGAAAAAAAATGTTGGTTTTAAATTATCTTGATTGTTCAATATAATAAGCTTTCTAGTACTACTACTAAATGATTTAGTGCTTGCAGAGCTCCTTCTTGAAAAGTCAAATATATGACCCATTATTTTCACATTAGTCGCCATACCAAGTTTGTTTTTGCGACTATTTTTCTCCTTAAAATGCTATATAAAATAAAAATAATAACGCACTAACGAATTTAATAAATGGGTTGGTTTTTCGTTGTTTCTCCCATACTCGAAACATCAAACTTAGACTTTAGATCACAGCAATACATTTGGCGCCACCAGGCTTTTATCAGCGGTTTTCCGTTTTGAAAGCCGTTGATTTAAGCTTTACACTACACTGCTGATGATTTGATGATTTTCGATATATAATATTTTTTATGGTAGATGTAATTCGTTATCGATACCAATACTTAATTTCTGGTTATATTTGTATTTTATGAAAAGCGTTTGAATATCTTATAAATTGAAGACTTCTATGAGATTGAACCGACCATCCACAGCCATGGAACAGTCGGAACAAGTCATTTATGGCTTAATCCTTGCGGTTGATGATGATGACAATAAAATAAAATAAACAAATTTAATTGAATAAGATGATTAAGCACTAATAAAAATCAATATTATTACGAGCTTCTAGTTTTATTTTTCTTTCAGTTTTCAGTCTGAGTTTATATATATATTTTTTTTTTTTTTCAGGAAAAAATATACAAAGTAAGTTTTCTTTCTCCGAATTTAATTGCTTTTAGGCACGCAATTGCTAATTCAATTCAAGTCTTAATATTAAAGAACTAAGTTCAATAAATTTGAGTATACCTACATACAGACATTTTTTCGAAATGATATTTCAGCTTCTGTGATTCTAAAGGCGCCTGGTATCCCCAAAATCTCAACTTATTTTTCTGCAAGATTATAATACTTTTCGATAGTAACGTAAACCTACATAATATAATAAGGTAATAATGCACAAATTAAAGGTATTCGTCTATTCTTGAAATAGATAAAAAGATACCAGGTATGAATGGATAGGTACCTAATTCAAATTATCTTTAAGGTAATTCTTAAGTTAAGAACTTCTATTCTTCAAGTTAATAGCTCTCTATGATATTATTAATTATTGTTGATAATAATTATAATGTATATGCATAAAAATAAAAGTAAAAGTTAAAACATGCTCGTGCAAACACACTAATTTTTTTACAATGCTTGCATTAAAATAAAACTTTCTTTGCGCAAATGGAATTATTGTTTCAAGATATTTAGCATCGTTATATTATGCATCAAGCCATCAAGACTTGAAATGTAAAATGGTTTTGTTGCCAGTGGCGTGTCGCCGTGGGGGCTAGGGGGGGCTCGAGCTCCCCCCGCCCCTGTTTATAGTGCCGCCCTGGCGCCCCAAACAAAGCACATTTTGTAAAACTTCGGTAATAAACTGTCAAGTTTTCACTGTCATTTATTTACTCACCATAAATTTTTTAATTGTTATCACCAGTATTATTAAATCCTATCCTAAAACTTGCCACATGCCAAATCAAAATAAAAATAATTTTGGTAAAACCAAATTCTATTGTATTCAAAACCGTTATCTTGACAAATTTTATAAGCCCGGAAATTTTGGGAAACCCCAAAAATGATATTGTTTGCACCTGCCTGTTTCAGGTAGGTAATTAAATTAGGTAGGCACCTATCGTAAATCGGCTTATTGCAAACGAATATAATTTGTAATATTTTGTCTTCAAAAGTATAAGAATTAAAAAAAAAGCACTAAAAGCATGATAATTCAAATTAAAGCACCAAAACCCAAAAAAGCATATAAAACAGTGCCAAATAAATTTTTTTTTGATAAATCGCTTAGATTATTTAAAATTTTTGAGCTGCTTCAAATTTTCAGGAAAAGCATTTTGGCAAAAGCAAATTGTGTGCATTACTTTGTTATTTTTATTTTTCAAAACCTATGTGTTAAAAAAAATGTTTAATTTGAAATTCATACATATTTGCGCCCCTAAGAATGGTTTGCCCCCCCCGCCCTAATAGGCACGACACGCCACTGCTTGTTGCGTAATATTATGTTGATTTGCTTTCGTACATTTCATTATTAAGATTCTCATTAACTTATACCATACATACTCGTACATATGTACGTACTTGATTATAATATCATTAGAAAAATAACGTATTCCTTATTGAAAAGAGAAAAAGTAAAAATAAGTTTATTAGTTACTATTAAATTTACAATAAATGCATGATAAATTACATCTATTGATTCTACATTAAATTATTGCCATATTTGAAGCCTCTCATGCTTAGATCTTAAAAATTTTGAAATAAATGTTGATTAGTATTAATATAATAATAATAATTAGTATTTTAACGTCTATATTTAATTTCAAAAAATAGATATTTTTTCTGTTCTTGATATTGGGTACTCTTTCGCAATAAATATTGCTGCTCTTTATGTTTTGTTGTGTTTTTATGGTCATCTGTTAAATGTCGGTAAGTCTTTAAACTATAATTTGTATTTACGTCTTATGTTGTTTTTGATAATGTCTTTAGTGATCTCGTTAGTTTAGATCTGCTTTGTGTAAAATTTCTCATATAGCCTGTTCATGTAGTTTTTTTTTAATTCTACGTTAGTTTCTTCATGTAATGTTGTCAGTCTCATATATTGATCTAAGCCGGATGATGTAATTCTAATAAACCTGCAAGAATCGCAGTCTGTTGTTTTTTTTTAAAGACAACACAAAAATTTGTTGAAAGAACACTAAAATTAGGTAAACACCTATTTTTGACGTGCTTTTAAAAATTTTTAAATAAAAATATTTTTTGCAAAATTATGTAGTCTAAAACAGGCTTAAGGGTAGCAGAATAGTATCATGTTTTTCATCGTATTCAAGAAGATATATATATAAATCTGAAAATAAACAACTATTCATGCGGGGAATCGAACTTGTCGAACAAAGCT
The DNA here is from genome assembly GCA_947369205.1 of Cantharis rufa. Taxonomy (NCBI): domain Eukaryota; kingdom Metazoa; phylum Arthropoda; class Insecta; order Coleoptera; family Cantharidae; genus Cantharis; species Cantharis rufa. The sequence goes on from OX376303.1 coordinate 39,741,019, forward strand.
AGTCCCAATCCTAGACGTACACTTAAAACGTTTTCCTCGTTAGTGGCGTTTTATAAAGTATTAATTTGTTTTTAAATTCATTTGGCTCCTTCTCCTTAGCGGATATATCTTCCGCATTCCAGAGTATTCTAAATAGCATTTCAGCTAGTTGTTTTTTGTTTTTATAGATGAACGACACAATTCAATTTCGCGTATATATAGTTATCCTTACATATTTTACTGTGAATGTAGGTTTAATTTTTTGGTCAGTCAATTGTGAAGTCTTCCACTTGTCAAAGTATCGTTTTATTACGTCAAAATGTATGTATAGTCTGCTTATTACCTGTGCGCTAAATAAGTAAGCATAGATACAGCATGAGCTGTATCATCTGCGTGCAAAGCCAGATTTGTATTTGTAGATGTAGATAATATAATATTATTTATGTAGAAGTTGAAGATTTTAGGTCAGTGGTGAAGCACCTATTTGATTTTTAATTGATTTTAGTTGATTTTTAAAACTTATTTGTATATCAGAAAAGAAAGAACAAAGAATCTAAAATATTAAAAAATTAAATTTTGAATATCTATAAAGTCGTATTTATAAAAAAAAAAAATTTCCAAGTTGACGTAAAATGAGGTAAAGTTTTTGAATAATAATTTTATTAGTATTTATTATTTGCATTTGTCATTTTCTTGTCATTTGTAGCAATGCGGCCCCTAGTAAGGGGGTAAAAGTAGTGATTCTAGTAAGGAATCACTACTTTTACTCTGAAAGTTTTGATATAAGCTTGTAAAATTTTTACTTTTTTGCTTATCTGATTTAACAACATTCCGCAAAAAATTAAATATTCATTTATGACAAAAATGTAAACTAAAAATCAATCAACTTTGATAATAAAATATCAAACAGTGAAATAGCAATAAAAAAACAAACTGATACTTACTAAAAAATTTAATTAAATAAATTCGGAATTAAATTTGTTTTTCTATTATTTTCTCCTAGTACTTCTTTTTGCTGCTTTTCCTTTTTCTTTTCATTTTCAAATTATTGTTTACTCTCACCCAAGACTAATCTTTTACTGCAAAACCGTTTAAGTACCAAATTTGCAGAATTAAATTATGATATTTTGAATTTTTTATTTTGAAAGTTAAAAATGCAGGTGTACAAAATAGTAAGTGCACAAGTTATTTGTTACTAACTGACGTACAATTTCTAAAATTCCTATGAAATGAAGAAAAAAAGAAATGAAAAAAAAACGAATCTAAATTTTAGACATTTTTTTTATTATTGGGTAATCTTTTGAATAATTATTATAACAACGGTTTTACAAATTTGTTTTTAATTTTAATTAATTTCAATCTTGTAATTTCAAGAAATTAAAATAAAATTAAGAAATAACACAAATGCTTTGAAAAATAACCCGGCCAAAAATACTTTTAAAAAATGGTAAACTCCCTCCTTGAACCTTTTGAAGGTTTAGGTATCTATTCAAACCAACTACAATAACAGAACAAACAAGTCCTTTATTTTTTAAAAATAATTATTTTTTTAAAGAATATTTCAGGTTTTATGAAAAAGAGATTTTCGGCTCTCATATTCATACCGGTGTAACCGGGAATATTTACCCCAGTGAAATTTTACCCCCTAATCATTTTTTACGGAGGGTAAAATTCCCCTAGAGAATTTTTACCGGGGGATAAAAAAGTTCAAAATAACCTCAGAGTGAATTTTTACCCCCTTAAGAAATTTTATAGGTAAATCAGAATTTTTATTACTGTTTATGTATTAAATTCGATTACATTTTATTCTGAGATGCTAAAATTTGTTCCGCAGATTTTGGAAGAATAAAATTAAATAAAATAGGAAAATTTATTAGTTAAATAGTAAAAGTATAGAATATAATAGAAAAATCAAAATTTCCTTAATATAAATAAATAATATTTGGCAAAAACGGCTTTGTGAGAAGCTTGGTCTCTCATTTGACAAGAATTCCGACTTTCCAAAAACAAAAAATCCATATCTTTTTGCATTACCGGAAGTGAAGATCAGCACAAGGAAATACGAAAGCAAATTACTGAATTTATGAAAACTCAAAAACAAGAAGTTGATCTGTTTTCTGATGTTGAGAATTACGTGAATATCACGAAAATGGGCAAAAGTGCAATTTGGGCAACATGTAAAATGTTGAGATGCTTTTCACTGCAGCACTCATAGGAGCCGATATAAATATTCGTTTACTCAAATTTTTAAAAAATCCTGCTTGGCTAAGGTTTCCAGGTTCAATGTGAACCTTTCCGATGAACCTAATTACAAAAATCTGGCAATATATTTGAACCATAAAAATTCAAATCATTTTAAAGTAGTAGTTTCGGTAAAAAGAAGTGTATAATAAAATGTAATTTTTAAATAAATTTTGTGTTAAATTTTTAAATTATCCTATTTAATCTTCAAATATCTCAGGAAGATATTTTAGCATTTCGCAGTAAAATATTATGGAATTTGATACTTAAAAGATATATAAATTCTTATTTACCTATAAAATTTCTTAAGGGAGTAAAAATTCACTAAGAATATTTTGAGCTTTTTTATCCCCCGTTAAAAATCTCCTAGTAAAATTGTACCCCCTAATCATTTCTTACTGGGGGTAAAATTTCCCTAGGAAATATTTACCGGGGATAAAATTTCACTAGAGAATTTATACCGGCGGGAAAATGAAATGGGGCTAAAATTCTCGGCTACACCTGTACCGGTTAACAAATATCGGTATCCTCAATTTAAAAATTACAGAGTTTTTAAGTAGGTAGTAACTATATTTATTTTAACATTATTTTTAAATTAATTGTTAAGGTAACTAATACAAAAATGCCTATATTAACAACGGCAGATGACAGAAAAAATAAATATAAAATATTAATTTCACGGTCGTCAATTTTTGTTTCTGGTCGCTTTGTTTCTTTATTTCTTTAATTAACAATATATTTTTTTTGATTTCAACTCTTTTTGATTTCAGCTCTAAGTTTCGATATTTATGTAGTACTAAATACGAAATTTTGTTTAAAAATTCCTAATTCCTATTACTTTTAGAGGTAGAGCGCACGCAAAATTTGACCATATACATACAGACGTTTTTTGGAAATGATGATTTTGATCTCAAAATGTCTAAATTCATCAAAATTTCAGCTTATTTGTTTTGCATGATTACAATACTTCCTCAGACTTCGTATGATAAAGTAAAATTATTATATTGCTGAAAGCTTATACACCCCTATTCTTAATATCGTCTAGCATAGTTACTTAGAATTCTCCATTGTCACTTTATCGTCCATAAAATTTAATTGAAAAACCTTTAACGGGAATTGAACTATGGGAAAATAAAAACCTTTTACTTTTCTGTCGACGTTTCGCTGAAAGGAATATTAGCGAAATGTTTTTTATAAAAGTTAATAAAAAATGCGTAAATTACAGAGAGGACACTCAAAAACTCATTTAGGGGTGTTACAATTCTTTTTTCAATTCCGAAGAAGTTTTATATTTTTTTAATTTAAGACCGGGTGATTGAGATTTGCACTAAAAGCGATTAAATATTTGCAAGCATTTGATACTCGTAATTTGTATTTTGAGTTTTAACGAAATTTTGTAATTTATTGACTTGTTATATTATTGCGTTTGGAGGTTTCAATTTGTAATTTTAATTTAAACGCCTGATGACGTGTGGTTTGGAATGCCGACTGTATTTTTTTGGATAGCCTAAATCTGAAGATAAGCAATTTTGGTTTATGAGCGATTGACGTTATTTATATTCTCAATTGTATGTAGTCCTGAAGAAGAGTTGAATAATAAACTCGAAGGTTTTTATTTTCCCATAAAATTTTCCTCTTTTCCCATAGTTTTTTAATTTATCTAGCATAGTGTGAAATTATAATATCTATATTTTAATGTAAATTCTGGTTTGTCGCATTAATATCAAACTTTAATTTTGATTTTGTTATAATTTTTATTATTACTTAATTACTACGATTTTACAATTAATAGGGGTGCGATTATTATTTTTAACTTCTTAATGTTGCGTTTTAATTTTATAATTTATATGTATGCTATTACTTCTTATCTAATTATATTAAACAAACAAAAGTTTTAGACAGGAACATCCAGTTTTCCAGTTGAATCAGTTGAACCTACTAAATTTTCTTATCTTGTAAGTTGTCTGAGATTAACAAAAAATCCAAGCAAAAGTTTATTGTGATACCCGATGCTTTAAGAATTCTTTTGATAAGAAATAAACGGCGAGCAATTTAATTGCACTCTCTTTAATTAGCGCCCATTAAAATTTTATTTATTTTAAAAATAGTTTATTATTGTTACTTATTTAAATAGTAATTTTGTTATTATTTCTTTTATATTAATTGAAGATAGTACCCGTATATGCAATAATAATATTTAGTAGTTTCTAATGTTATTAAGATACACAGGTAGTAGTAGGTACAATAATCTAGTTGCAAATTTCACTACACCCTGCCATTTTCTCGGATTTATTCGAAACAATAGCTAGTAACGACCTAGTTTTAATGTGATCAGTCAGTCTTGGATATTTTCTAAATGTGCTTGGTTGTGGTAGTACTCAGTCAGTGCCTCAGAGAATCTCTTGGCGACAGTACCAGCAAGTGAGAGTTAATCTTCTTTTACAATCACCGTAACTTGGACCCACGCTCTGATTGTTTATAACAATATACTAATTTGTTACGACGGATATTCTTAAATCTGCAAGGTGCAGTGCTTACATTTAATTATTCTGTATAATTAGTGTACGTACCTATATATTAAAATGTATTTAATTTTGTGGATGTTATTTGTTTGGGCTCTTAGTTTTATTGGAAATGGTTTAGGAATAATTCCAGAAGACTCTCCTGGAGACTTGGAGTTTATTGAAAGGCGTGAGTAATTAATTGGTTGAGGTAAAATTATTATTGTTATTGTACTATAATATTTAATTCGATATTTTGTCGTATTTACTATCTGTAATTTTAAATTTCAGAAATGAAACAATTTCCTTTAAAATATCTTAAACGTATTCTGATCAATTGAGCGCTATAATAACCGCAATATTAATTATATATTTTACAGAGAATGAAGTTACACAATGAAAGAATAAAGATGATATCTTATTCAAATCCGGGAAATATATTCACATCAAAATAACTTTTCATAAAATACACAATATTAAATTATAACTGCCATAATACGTATCTATCATTTATGAACTATGAATATTTAATTGCATTAGTAAATAATAATAAATACTAGGTTGAACGGCAAATAATAATAGCAGATTATTTGCATTGACGAGTTTACCTATTTTAATGTCGGTCAACTATTTTCAAATAAATAAACATAATTATGTATGACGATTAAACGCCAATAAACATTTAAATTCGCACTTTTATGATAACTTGAATAAAATAATAATTTTCTCTGATCTCTAATAATTAGATGGTATAATGATAAAGGTGTTATTTTCTTCTTAAATAGTAATCTAGTAAATTTGTTACACAGTGCTGTACAAATGTTAATTAAAGAAAGAGTACTCAAGCAACATTATTATTTAGCTGTTAAATGGCTGGAAACTATTTAGCAGCTAAAAGTGTTACTCGGTAGGTTTAAATTGTACACGATCAAAAATTTTATTTCCTGCATTTGTATCATTTGAACCACATTAGTGCATGAACTTATTAAAAAAATGTAAGTTGTCTTAATCTATTCGATAGCAAAATTTCCAAGACTAATTATTGAACATATATAAATTTTCTACAACTGAAATTCTAAAATACGTTATATGATTCTCTAATAATTATTATTTCCTAGCCAACAGTTTGCCATCAAATGCACTTTCTAGTTTAATCTCTGGTTAGTTGACAAAAATACACAAACATTATTTTTTAAACATTTAATGCAAAGCAATTTCTAATTATCGCATGTATTTGACTGGGTCATATACAGGGTGTCCCCGGATACACTTTACATAACTTAGGTTGTGATAGAAAATACTTTTCTAAAAATATATGTTTATTAAAAAATTTTTTTAATTTCGTTAAAAGCTTTTCACATGGCCATAACCCCGAAAATATTGATTTTTCAGTAAAAATAGTTGTGCTTTTTTAACCCTTATGGGGCCATAACCCAGTACCCGGGTACTATTTTGACTTTAAAACAACATAACTTTTATTCTGTCGCGCCGATTTTTCTGAGCTTTGGTGACATCTCTACAAAACAGGTTCTCTGTACGCAAAATTTTTAAAAAACAAAAATGATAATAGTACTAAGTGAAAAATTTTTGAGATTTTCTAAAACTATACCTGATCCGACCATACGTAGTACCTGGATACTTGATTACTTTTCTATGGGATATAAATTAAAAAGAATGGTTCCATTAATTCAAAACTGTTTTAATATTCATTGATTACAATAATGTTAGTTTTGTGTAAACATATATTATATTTCAATACATTCTTTACAATTTTTGTTCGCGATATTGGTATGCAATATGCAAACAGGTCTCTGGCATTTGTGGCAGCTTTTCCTGGTGTTCCGTTGCCTTTTTGAAACGTTTAATCGGCATAAAAAACAATATCCTGTTACTTTTATGCGGCCGGCAACATCCCATATCTGGGTTGACGTTGATTGTGAAAATGGAATTACTGATGCGCGTTACTCAAGGACAGTGCCGTAACTAGAACTTTTGGCGCCTATGGCCAACTACAAAAAATGCGCCTTAACGGAAGGAGGGTAGAAGGCTTACCCCCAAAGAGAGATTTTTTTGAATTTGGTGCAAAATGACGAATTTTGAGACATACTCTCAGTTAAAATTAATTAAATTTAGGAAAACTGATTAAAAATTATTTTCATTAGCAACAGAATTTTCTTCGTTCTTTTTGAACCAATTTCCCAATGCAAATATTTTAATTTTGTTAAATATTTAAAACTAGGCGCCTATTTAAAAATGAAGACGCTTAATTTTTATATTTTTTTACTGTTATAATAAAAAAACTAACGGATGCATGATATAATTATTAAATAAGTACAATATTTGTAATTTGAAATTTGAATTTCGGCGCCTTCATTTAAACGGCACTTTTATTCAAATGGACCGTATTCGCATACGCAGTGGCGTAGCCAGGAATTTAGTTCGGGGGGGCACGAGCGAAGCGAGGCATGTAATAGTGTCGCAGACGAAAATTTTTCAAATTTTAATGGTCAAACGCTTAATAGACAGTTAGAATGATTGTTAATTAATAATTTCGGGAGAGGGGGGGGGGCTGGCTACGCCACTGCGCACACCAATCATCATATTTTAACCACACTCTAAAAAATGGGGGAAATTTTACCGGTGGAATTTTAACCACTTAAAAAGGAATTTTAACCACTTAAAAAGAGCAAAATTAATTTTAGATCTGAAAATTACCCTGTTAAAAATAGTAAGTTTACCCTAAAATTAAGGTAATTTCATTTTTTACTCTAAAACAATGTAATATTATCCTGAAAATAGGGTAAATTTACCCTGAAAAATGGTGGTAATAATGTTGCCTCCATTTATTAGGGGAAATTTACTAAGTTATTAGTAAATATCATTTACAACATTCTTGTGAAAATTATAAGGGTGAATTTACCTTAAAAATTGTCGACTTTTGTTTTGTTCCACTATTTTCAAGGTAAATTCACTCTTATAAAATTACTCCTGGTATGCGAATTTACCTTGACAATAGGAGGTAATATAGTTGCCTCCTTTTTTCTGGGTAATTTTCCCCAATTTTTTTTAGAGTGCAATCAAAGAATGAGAATTCTTCATTTTTATTCGTAAGTATTATTATATAATTAAAATGAAAATTAAATTCTTAAATTCATATTTTAACCAATCAATGATGAAAACCAAGAATGAAAATTCTTCATTTTTATTCTTTGATTGGTTAAAATTCAGAACCGGATTGGAAGCAAATTATTTACCGAGATTCGCAGCCGGCCACCGGCCCCCATCACATATGAAATATTAAAATGCGCCGCAGGCAAAAATTTGAGAATCAGTCACAGGGCTCCGTTAGGCTTACGGCCTACCGGCCTACGGCAATCCAGCCTTGTTAAAAGATCGGATGAGATCTTAAGATGATAAGAGATCGAGAATAGGGCCCCTGGCCCTATATTAAATTCAATATTTATAATTTAAACTTTTGAATTTTGGCGTCTTTATTTAAACGGCACCCTTATTTAAATGGCGCCTCTGGCACCTGTATTAAATACAATATTAATAATTTGAACTTTTGAATTTCGGCGCCTTCATTCAAACGGCGCCTATGGCGGGAACCATATTGGCCATATCCTAGTTACGGCACTGCTCAAGGATCTTTACTCCTATTTTAGTCCAGGCGCCAGAGCACCAAAAATGGTGCTGCAAAACATAAAATCCAGGTAAGGGATTTTCTAATTGGATTATGTTAGTGGATGTTCCCTAAATGTAAAGCCGGGTTTTCGGCCTCGGATAGCACTCTAGTCAGCCGTCATCTTGAACAACACGTTTTTATTATTATCTCGTAAACGGTGCGCCGGACGATAAAAATGATAATAACCTTTTTTGTAGGAAATTAAGCTTCCTATCATTATTGTTTGAAGATTTTTTTCTCAAAAGTCAATATTTTTCGAGATAATAGTCAGTTGAAAAATTCAAAATGTAGTTTTTGTTAAATTTCTCGTTGACGCAATAATTATATATACAATAAAATACTAGTAATCAAATTACATTTTGAATTTTTTAACTGACTATATCTCGAAAAATATTGACTTTCGAAAAAAAAAATGTTTATGTTGTAAAGAACCATGAGTTGCACTACTCGGTCAAGGTAACAAATTATTAACATTTACTTCAATTTCCAATTCTTTAGAATTCATTATGTTATTAAAAAATCACTGCTGCATTCGAAAACGTAAAAACTACTAATGAGCTTTATTTCAAAAATTTGCTACAGTGGCATAAAATTTTGCAGCAAAGTATGAGTCACAAATATGAATATATAAAATCTGTTTAAATTGTGATCGTCACCTGAATTATATATTATAAATATATGGTAGTACCCGGGTACTACGTATGGCAGATATAAAGCCTGTTTGACACGACGTTAAATTTTACATAAAATTTACGTGTCAATTTTTATGTAAATTTGCTCATGTTTTTGACACAATTTTATGCAGGTAAAAATAATTTTCTGTTTGCAACGATGTAAAATTTGACAACAAATTTAACATGCGCGCTTGCGTATTAACAAACAGATTAGGGAGATTTTTCAGATATTTAGTTATTTAAGGTCTATATATCTTGGGTTTCTCTGTACAATCAGTTGTTGCATCGCCAACATTAGTGTTTATAAAATAAAAAACTTGGATTGTGAAAATTTTAAATTTGGTTTATTTTGCATAAAAAATAATAAAGTTGTAGTTTAAAATTAAGATTAAGTTTTAATACTAAATATAATATAATAAAAATTGAAGCTGATCTAAGAATAATAATAAAAGGATAAAAAATAATTTTAAAATAAACTATTGTTTCGCATAAAATTAATTTAGTTATACCGCTTAAAGTTTGTTCCCCGCTGGAACCACGTTCCTTGGGATTTGTTTTTAGGCCCTTTATCTCAGAAACCTGCCCTTGAAACGCACTAATTAATCCCTTTCCACCAATACGCACTTAAAAATATAACCGCATAAAATTCATAAGTGGAAAGAGATTTAAGATGACAAACTATGAAGATGTTGGAAAATACAACAAAATTATAATTAAATGTTTTTGAATTTCCAACATCAGTGTTACCATTTTGGGCGACTTATCGCCAAATGGGCGACTTGAGCACTGTCCATGCGACTGAAAATTTTGTATTGGCGACTGGTGACGAAATGGGCCACTTCATATTATTTTGAACCTCAATTTGAATTTGAATTTACATTTTTTTTTCCCGACTGCGGCAAATACAAATAAGAAGGGTCATTTGAAAAAGAAATGTTCACTGCCTGAGACGCCCCTGAACTGAAATTTGAATTCTTTAATGAAAATTTGTGCTATATACATATATCAATGCATTTGACCATATCAATATTTTAGAAAACCCAAAATATGATTTGATATGGTTTATATCGAGTTACACTACTTAAACCACATATCAATCGACTATTTTTTATTGAGGTTATATGAAATTAATATTTGTCAACTTCAAAATCCAAAGTGGGCGGACTCGAGGCGGGAAAAAGTTTACTGCGCACATTTACATGCACTTTTACTACCAAATTTAGAACATGTTCTAAATTTTTGACATAAAAATTTAACATAAAATTTACTGTCAAATTTTCTGTATGCAACGGTGTTAATTATTTTCTTAAAAATTTACATGTAAATTTTATGTAAAATTTAACGTCGTGTCATACAGGCTTAAGGTGTAAATTGGTATGGCCCCATAAGGGTTAAATAACGCAAGATAATCTTATTCAAACTAGATTCAAATCTTTTATTGTCTAAAATTAACGGCTTTAAGAAAAACATTTGAAAAAATCGATCTTTTTTTAGTTTTCTTCAAAACCCTGTATCTTTTAATGGAAACATTTTACAAAAAATCTTACCCATATTTCGGATAGGAAATTTAACGCACTACAACTTTTGTCTAATAAAAATTTTTGTAAAATCAATCCATTTCGCATAAAATTAGAAAATAATAAACAAAGCAGCTACAAAACAAAAAATTAAATTCACATATTTTTTAGTTTTATTGAATAAGTATCTATTCTATTAATTAAGATTAAACTTATACATTGTTTAAGTAAATGTTCAAAATGACCACCTTCATTTTCAATACGCAGTTGTAATCGTTTTAAAAGATATTATATTATTTGTAACATTAATTCCTCTCTGGTGTCGGGTTTTTTTCTGTTGGTGTACATCATTGCTTTAACAGCACCCAATAAAAAATAATCAAGAAAAGTTAAATCTTGGAATCTTGCTGGCCAATTAATAGTTCCAATCTATTCTTCATTTAAAAAATTTTTTACCTGAAGCCCAAAATGTGCGGGCGCACTAACGTGTTGGAACCATATTGAAAAGCTGCTAGAGATACTTCATTTAGCAATATTGATAGCTTATCTTGTGATTAACCAATAATGTGGCTTTCTAATGCCCGTTTTCACCAACAATTCTTAACGTTAAGAATTCCCTAACTTTGAGATAAGAAACTCTTATGTCAAATTTGGTTTTCACCAAGCGCTAAAAGTTCCTAAAGAGCATTAAGAAATCCCTAACCTTAGGTATCCGATTTACCGACCCCTAACGTGTTAGGGATTCCTTAGCGGTTGTATTACAGGTATAAATTAGTGTTTATTCTTATTTTTCTCTCGCCATGGCTATTGTTAGAATTTTGGATAGTTTAGAGAGATTTGAAAATGAAAATAGATATTTTCGATACAAGTTAGGAAAACTAACATATTTCCATTCAAGGCGAAGTTTTACGATCGAGGCCGAAGGCCGAGATCGTAAACCGAAGCCGAGAATGGAAATAGATAGTTTTTCACGCGTATCGAACAATATTTTTTCTAATTATGTTTCAAAAAGAACCGATAACATACTTTTTATACCTAAATTAAAATGAATTTACTAAAAAATACTTTATGAAAATAGAAACATACTTAAAATTAAAATTTTTTTGGTACCAACCGTGGGTGCGGTTGGTACCCACGCTGTGGTTAGTTAGTTAGTTAGTAATATCTGGTTTAAGGTGGCAGTTTCAAATTGAATAGGTTAGTGAACACACGTTTTTTTAAAAATTATTTCAAGTGCCAGTTACAAAGGGAAGAGGTTAGTGAACACACGTTTTTTTTAATTTATAGTTTTACAATTTGTGTTTTTAGAAAAAATGTCTTCTGATATGTCGGAATGTTCGGATGTTGAGGAATCTGCGGCATTGGCGATTCAAGCTCTAATCCCACAGAAATCAAGAAGCAAGTATGAAAAAGCATATTTGCAATTCGACACGTGGTGCAAAGAAAAGCGAGTGAAAAGCATCACGGAAGATGTTTTACTTGCTTACTTTGAGCAACGAGAAGATTGATCCGGGTGCTGTGAACACATTTAATAATTGTTCAAATGTAACGGTTAATGTTTATTATAAATAAAGCAGATTTGTGTTTCTGACTATTTCTTTCTTTCCCGCATACTTTTGGAAGTGTGCGGAAAAAAACTACTTTTCCGCACAGTGTGCGGAAAAGTAGTACTTTTCCACACACTTTTGAATATCACAAAGTAAGACTTTTTGAAACATAATTAGAAAAAAAATTTTTAATGTAGAATTTGTCGTAAGATTTCGGTTAAGAAAACAAACTGTTTTGCAGGTTTTAAAATTAATAGTAGGATCTCTAGAATTTATTAATGATAATTAAATATATTATTCATAAATGTGCATTTTATTTATGATAATTATTTTGGGTATTATTATTTTAGAAATCAGTCAGTATCGCCCATAAATCAATTATTACTGGCATTACGGTTTTATGCTACCGGAATAAATATGTGGTTTTCCAAATGTGTTAGCAACAATTGGTTGTACACACATTAAATTGCAATCTCCAGGTAACCACTTATATACATTTTGATACAAGAACATAACACTTGTAATTTTTAACGCAATACACAACCGAAACGCCAGAATTAAACATAAACCTACACAGTTAAAAATGTTTGTTTGACTGAAGGAAATTTAGTTGATCCAAGCAAAATATTCTGTTATATATGCGCAACTAAAGTATTTGTTAACCCTAATAAAAATTTTGTTTGAGGTTTTTTAGTTGCCTAAAAGAAAAATTTTATTTAATTTGATTTTATTTTGATTTAAAATAAATATTTTAGTTCAAGTAATAAACAATTATTAAATTTAAACAAAACAAATTTAAACAATTTGTTTAATCTAAACAAATTTTGAAAAAATATATTTTTTTGAAATAACAAATTCATTTTGTTTGATAGAAATAATTTTGTTTAAATCGAAACAAAATTTCTTTCTATTGAATAAAATTATTCAAACAAAATTATTTATTAAATTCAAACAAAACGTTTTTACTGTATATAAATTCAAATATGACATTTACAATCCGTATTAGTTCATTTGTCCGCTGTAAAGAATACCTAGCAAGGGAGGTGCTCGTTAAGAAATTCTTATGTTGGTGAAATGCAAATTTTCCTAAGTATTATTTTAGGGAATACTTAGCGTAAAGAATTCTTTGCTAGGGAATTCTTAAATAAATGTTGGTGAAAACGGGCATAATAGTAACGAAAAAAAAATTTTCAAATTTAATTTATTTTAAATAAAATTTCCATTATAAAATGGGAACGTTAAATTTTACAGATAACCATACCTATAATTTTAATATCAATAATTTTACCATCCCAATTAATTAAACTACAATACCAATTTTCAACAATTTTCAATATATTGCAATGTATTTTTGTAGTAAAATTTAAATCACTAACTTTAATTAATAAAACCACTTTTCAAAACTCAAAATCAAAATTTGTATTTAAATTCAATCTAGAACGGACAAACTCACGTCCGTTCTCTGGCAATCGGCTATCAAAAAGCCTATCTACACATTTTTTAATAATCAAACTTAACAAAATATTACCAACTTAACATTACAAACAATAATTTAAATATACCGGACGATTAAAAATCAACAACACAAAACCTATTTACAAAATTAAACAATTATCATAAAATCATAATAAACTTGTATTTTTAATTAATTTTGAACATGACAATATATTGAATATGATTGTGATTATAATAATATAGTAAAATAGTATAAGTTAAATTGTTATGAAATAAAAAACAACGAGAATTATGATAAAATAACCACAACGGCTCTTTTCCACTCAAAGGGAAAATATTTCCATTTTCTCTCCCGGCACCGACTCTAGGTTCCAGGCCGTGGTCCCAGGTGTGATTTCCCACAGGAATAGTTTTTTTTTTTAGATATTTTTATAGTTATCCCAATACAATACAGAATATGTTATATTCTACTATAGAGATCTATAGAAATGCCCTAAATGACATAGAACATTTTATTTTCACTGAAAAAAAAATATTTTTCCGATCCTAGCGTTGCACTTGTAGGGTTCTCCTCGTGTGGCTTGATTTCTATGGGTTTGGCACCCGTTGTAGGGCAAGTTATTTTGCTAACACCTAAAAAAATAAAAACAAGAAAAAACTTTTGCTAGAACACTTCCATCTCAATTACATAAATATTGTTTTTCATTTTTTACGTTCGATTAAACGGTCAGTTTTTTCAATAATTTTTTACAAATTAAAATATTATAAATATTAACCCATTCATGCATTGGGTCCCCTGTAATGGACAGCTACTTAAATGCCATATAATTGTATCTTATCTTACAAAAAAATCATTTTTTTTAAAGTTATTTTTAAACTTTTATTAAATTCATGCATGAAAGGGTTAAATATCTCAAAAAATTAGTGAATACATGATCGGAATTTTTGTGGAATTCCTTGGAAATCGTTGATATAATTTATTTAAAAAAAAAATTGGAAGAATAATTCGAATAAGGAAATTAATTTCTTTTGCCTACTGGTATTAGAGTTCTTTCAAAATCTCATCGTTAAATACGTTTACCAAACAACACTCATTACCCTAAGATTTTTCTACCCTAAGATTACCCTAAGATTTTTTCCACTATATACAGTAGAATCCGCTTAATGTGATCACTTGGGCCAAGGCATTTTCATAACATTAACCGACTGATAACAATAAGCAAATTTTAGAAAAAAACTTATTTTAGAAACTAAAAATTAGAATCTTAATTTACAGTGATTTTCGATAATTTCCACCTTCTGTTTTTTACCTTCTGTTTTTTTGTTTTTTCTGTTTTACTTGTTTTACCAAGAGATCTTTTGCTTTTTCGTCAACATCGCAAGAAAAGCAAGAATAAACTAAACTTATAAATTAAAATGCATATAGCAAAGTCCTCTTTTAGCAAAATAAAAATAGAAACGCCCCATGAAACGGGAAACCTCATTAGTTTTTGTATAGAAATTAAAATGAGTAACGTGTTTTGTTAAAATATATAAAATTTCAATGACAAATCAGAAAAAGATACTTAAAAAAAGAGATTATGGTGTTGGTAATTCCTTGAAAGTGATAATAATAAGCGGCTTTTTGATCACATTATCCGGTGGTTTTTGTATGTAAACTAATTAAAGCGGCCGGTTCCTAGTCAAAATGATCACAATAACCGACTGATAACATTATCCGTGATCATATTAAGCGGATTCTACTGTACCTAGCTATTTTAAATTAAGAAAATTGAGATAAAAAAATATAAAATATTATTCTTTATCCCTAATCAGGTACTATGAGTTTTATTGCATAATAATGTCATTAAATACCTAAATGCAATATTATAAAATGGTTTAGTTTAAAAATTATAAAACAAAAAATATGAAATAAGTTGTTACAGCAAAAAGAAAGCAATGAAGAACGTGACAACTGCGAATGCATAACCATGACACGAGTGACGTTTTAAAAAACGATGAAAAATTACCTTTTATTAAGTTGTGGAACAAATTGATACAATGCAGAAATAATATTATGAAATTATCACTTTTGCCGTGCGGTTATGATAGAAATTCAGAGATCATCTAGTCGTGTCTATTTAATCGAGATTGGAAGTGCTTTGGTTTACTTAAAAATATAGTAGTTTTTGGTAATTTTTGGAATTGTCAAATTTGTTGCTTAGCAAGAATATGTGAACCAATCAACAAAAAGATATAAACTAGTAGAGAGAAGTTACTTTTCTAAAAAAATATTATTCTATTTTTTGTATTTTAATACTACTATTAATTTATTAAAAGACATGTAAAATTATATTAAAATAAAGTTGAGCACAAATTATTTATTAAAAACAGAGACGAATAAGCCCATTTGATATATAAATACTACTTTTAAGGGGACGATTAATGTAAGTGAGATACAAGTAAATTTTTAGATGTGTAAGTGAGAGAAACGTACGTTTTCAGTGTTTTACTGAAGCGACTTACATGGCGTGGCTACCGATAATTTTTTTATAAGTAAACATCTCATGGATACATGGATTCATAATTTATATACATTCTTTACGAAATGCTTATAATTGGATTTTTTTAAGAATAATATAATAATTTATACTAAACCGATGACCGCAAAACATTAACCAATGAAATTGCTTTGAAATTAGATGTAAACAAAGAGTAAATTTTGCTAGTATAAAACTGCCTAATTCTAAACCAATTTCATTGGTTAATTATTTCGATGTCATGGGTTAGTATAAATTTATATATTAATCTTTAAAAAATCCAATTATAGTATGTATTCCCCAGGCTCTATCGATTAATATCGTAATTTTCTTGCTATTTTTGGTTTAATGCAACTGAAGATGGATGATAAAAGTATAAATTATACTTTATATAGTACAATTATCAAGTCACCGATGAAATTTATTTAATTATATTTTAAAATTTTATTTTTTAATTTTTTATGATTTATCATTTTTAAATTATGGATGTATTAATATATTTTATCTTATATATTTTATTTTTATTATTTTTATATTATATCTTTAAAATATTTTTAGACCTACGCTGTCACAAAGTTAGCGCAAAGTAAATTTTTCTTAGAGTAATTCAACTTCCTGAAAGAAAAAATTCGTTAAAATCATTTTAGCGCGATTAATTAATACGATAGAAATTTGTTGTAAAAATATCTTCAACAGTTTCCAATTCAATAAAGTTTTCAGATTTCATATTAGTTAAAAATAAGATAAACTGAAAAGTATTTTATTTGTTTATCTCATTATAAGTTACCTCGAGAATAGAAACTAAATTGCCTGGTTATAATTGCTATTAAAAATATGAAAAAAACTATAATTAAAAATTTTCAACAATATCGCTACAATGAATGTTAATCGGATAAATTTAAAGATTAAGTACGCGCTAGTTACAAAGGTATTTCAGTTAGAAAAAGTGGTATTGCATTCAAAAATTTGGAAATGTGTATTTCCGAATTATGATTTTTGAAAATGTTAATTGTTGGAAATAAATGGAAATTTCGTATTTATTTTTCTCAAATTAACTATTTACCTACAATTTCATTTCTCACGAGTGCAACACTTCAAAAAGAAAATTTAATAATTCACCTATTAGATGAGCGTAATGAACTAATTACCACATTTGGCACTTAATTAAATTGAAATTAATAAAATAGAAAAATTCATCTGTGTACCACTTTAGTTTACACTGGGCTGAATTGGCACCACCACAAGTTTAATGATAGATACTATGTACGTACTATACCAGGTGATCTACCTATAGTAGGGGATACGAATAGGAAAAGATCTTCACCGATCTGTTTACGGGATGAAATATATTTTAAATCAAATTTAGTATGTTAATAAATATATCGCGTATGGGTTGCCTAAAAAAATCCTGACCAAGCTATGTTTAATTAAATATTCAAAAATGACATTTTATTTAAAATTACACCGACGTGTTTACGGAATAAATTTAATACCAACCGAAAATATGAAGCCTATAGAATATGCTAACGTAGGGTTGCCTAATTTTTTCCTGGCCCAACTAAAGGGTTGCCAGGTTTAAAGAGGTAGTCGAAAATAGATATCTTCACCCATTTGTTTACGAAATGAAACTTATATCAAAATGAGCGCCCTTTCATAGTGAACACGATAATATAGGGTTGCCTGCGAAAAACCTGACCAAAATAGGGGTTGCCGAGCTTTAAAAGGTGAAATTTTAAATGTGCGACAAATAGGTGCGAGCAATGTAACCGTGCAATAGAAGAGGACGCAGCTATAAGGCCGAGCGTTGAAGTCCGCCGGAAGAAAGAGAGTGCGCATGCTATGTGTTCATGCAATTGAGAAGGATAGCGTTACACTACAAAATAAATATGATAACGTGAGATTAATTCACATCGTCGGATATTTTATCTTAAACACTTTGCTATTTTTTCTGCAAAACAATAAATGCTTAAATTGGCAAATGTAATTATTTCAATTTTTATTTTCGTTATTAAGATTTTTCAAAAATCACCAAAATTGGTATAAATTTGCACAAATATGCAACATTTGCTTAAATGTTTACCAAACGTTGAAAATATGCAAAATATGCATTTTGAAAACCGGATTTTTTAATTCGTATTTGCCTAATTCGTCCACATTTCAAAACGAATTTATTATTATTATTTAACAACATTAGATTGTACATAATAACAAAAAAGTACATATAATAATAAATTCTTATATTTTTTTAGCTTTTCCCATCTAAAATGACTTATTTAAAGTTACATCGACGTGTTTACGAAATAAATTTAATACTAACCGAAAATATGATGCCTATAGAATAGGCTAACCTAGGGTTGCCTAATTTTTTCCTGACCCAACTAAGGGGCTGCCAGGTTTAAAAATGTAGTCGAAAATACGAAAATAGATATCTTCACCCATTTGTTTACGAAATGAAACTTATATCAAAATAAGCGCTCTTTCATAGCGAACACGATGATATAGGGTTGCCTGCGAAAAACCTGACCAAAATAGGGGTTGCCGAGCTTTAAAAGGTGAAAGTTTCATTAAGCTAAAAAAAATATAAGAATTATTATGTACTTTTTTATTATTATGTACAATCTAATGTTGTTTAATAATAATAATAATAATAATAATAAATTTGTTTTGAAATGTGGACGAATTAGGCAAATACGAATTAAAAAATCCGGTTTTAAAAATGCATATTTTGCATATTTACTATTTGTCGTACATTTACGTTTTAATGAAACTTTTACCTTTTAAAGCTCGGCAACCCCTATTTTGGTCAGGTTTTTCGCAGGCAACCCTATATCATCGTGTTCGCTATGAAAGAGCGCTTATTTTGATATAAGCTTAATTTCGAAAACAAATGGGTGAAGATATCTATTTTCGTATTTTCGACTACATCTTTAAACCTGGCAGCCCCTTAGTTGGGTCAGGAAAAAATTAGGCAACCCTACGTTAGCATATTCTATAGGCATTATATTTTCGGTTAGTATTAAATTTATTTCGTAAACACGTCGATGTAACTTTAAATAAGTCATTTTAGATGGGAAAAGCTAAAAAAAAATAGTATAAGAATTTATTATTATATGTACTTTTTTATTATTATGTACAATCTAATGTTGTTAAATAATAATAATAAATTCGTTTTGAAATGTGGACGAATTAGGCAAATACGAATTAAAAAATCCGGTTTTCAAAATGCATATTTTGCATATTTTCAACGTTTGGTAAACATTTAAGCAAATGTTGCATATTTGTGCAAATTTATACCAATTTTGGTGATTTTTGAAAAATCTTAATAACGAAAATAAAAATTGAAATAATTACATTTGCCAATTTAAGCATTTATTGTTTTGCAGAAAAAATAGCAAAGTGTTTAAGATAAAATATCCGACGATGTGAATTAATCTCACGTTATCATATTTATTTTGTAGTGTAACGCTATCCTTCTCAATTGCATGAACACATAGCATGCGCACTCTCTTTCTTCCGGCGGACTTCAACGCTCGGCCTTATAGCTGCGTCCTCTTCTATTGCACGGTTACATTGCTCGCACCTATTTGTCGCACATTTAAAATTTCACCTTTTAAAGCTCGGCAACCCCTATTTTGGTCAGGTTTTTCGCAGGCAACCCTATATTATCGTGTTCACTATGAAAGGGCGCTCATTTTGATATAAGTTTCATTTCGTAAACAAATGGGTGAAGATATCTATTTTCGACTACCTCTTTAAACCTGGCAACCCTTTAGTTGGGCCAGGAAAAAATTAGGCAACCCTACGTTAGCATATTCTATAGGCTTCATATTTTCGGTTGGTATTAAATTTATTCCGTAAACACGTCGGTGTAATTTTAAATAAAATGTCATTTTTGAATATTTAATTAAACATAGCTTGGTCAGGATTTTTTTAGGCAACCCATACGCGATATATTTATTAACATACTAAATTTGATTTAAAATATATTTCATCCCGTAAACAGATCGGTGAAGATCTTTTCCTATTCGTATCCTAGACTACTACAATATAGGGAACTAATTGGCCTCCTAGACCTTGAGAAAAAAACGTCAATATTTAATTTTTAATTTTTCATATAGATTCATAAGTGGTTTTCTATTATTAGTATTATTTAAATTATTCTTATTGTTAAAACTAGACCTACCACTTATTAGGGATAGCACAACTCAATCAAGTAAAAAGAGCATTTTTATATACTGATTATTTGGTTGGAGAGCAACCGCTTACTAATTACAAATTAATAATTAAATTTAGTTATTTTGATCTGTCTTAAGTAATTTGTAAGCGATTATTTATCTAATAATGAGTACTAAGTACCTAATAGCATGTCTGTGGAAGCGTCCAAACAATTCATATGGCAAACGGAAATAGCTCATTACATTGGTTTTTGTCGTAAGTAAAATAGTTATTTTTATCATTAGGCTTGAAACTGAATTTTTCCGAGTACGAGTTTTTTTACACGCCCAGGCGGATTAGCCGAGGCCTGTATTTACGAGTACTCGCAAAACAGTTTCCTGCCGCATGATAAACGTAATTTTTTACGCCGACTTCTATAATTTGTTACATAAAATTTAATTACTTTTTTGCAATATTTGGTATTAGGGATTTTTGTAATTGGTACATAGTAACCCATTTGAATTCGAAATTTGACGTTGAAATTTAATTATTATATATTGTGTTATAAAATTGCTACTGTGATAATATTTGTGATAATGGATACACCAGCACACATTAAAGAAGCGGTAGTAAGGATTATTGGTAATTTATTGCCAGAAAAATCCGCGGGATACTGGCACGAATACGAGTTATTTATGAAATGGTGTAACGACGCTGCTTGTCGCTGCTTTAATAATAAAAATGTAGTATACTTACATTATAATTATAAAATAATAAGTTACCTGTATTATAATTGCATTAAAAAGTGCTTTTTATCCCAAAAATTTGTAATAATAATTATTTAATTTTAATTCAATTTGACGTACAAAATATAATCAAGAATGCCAACATCTTATAAAGTAATCACTGCTTTCTTTCAAACGCTATGCGAGAAAACCAGCTTGTCACGCCTCATTTGAAATATCCAATTGAACACTTGCCTGATAAAGGCGTAAAAAATATTTTATTTTATAATAGTTGCTGTCAATGTCAAAATTTTAGGACAAATATATAAACACTAGCAGAAAATCTAGACCCGCTTGGTTGGAAACTCGATTGATGTGCATCGTCCCAGGGGGAGTACCAGCGGTGGTTTAATATATTTTTCGGTTGGTAAAAAAAAGTCGACCAATCAAAGTGCTTCTAGGTTACCAAAAAATGGCACGCTGGAGCAGGAGCAGCAGCGTGCTGGGATTTTATATATTAAGACTAGCAAAAAGCCCATTCCACGGACGGGCATCTAGACCCGATTGGTTGGAAACTCGATTGATGTGCAACTCGTCCCAGGAGGAGTACCGGCGGTGGTTTAATATATTTTTCGGTTGGTAAAAAAAGTCGACCAATCAAAGTGCTTCTAGGTTACCAAGAAATAACACGCTGGAGCAGGAGCAGGAGCCGAAGCCAGAGCAGAAGCAGCAGAGTGCTGAGATTTTATGTATTAAGATGTTTGTGAAATTCTGATATTTGGGTTTAATGAAATGTTTTACTTTATAACGCTTTACTTATCTTCTAAAGGAAAACCCGTTCCACGTTCGGCAGCTTTGAATAAGATAAATCACTATAATGGAAGTTGAACTTCTAAATTTGTTTAGCTTTGCAGAACTAGTTTGCCGACTCACTATTAAAATGCTGAGAGGCGCGGATCTAGACTTTTGGCAACGGGGGGGTCACAGGTAGTGAATATTCGTCTGAATAAATATGCGCGGTCGTTATGTGAAAACTTAGGATTTTCATGGATATTATCAGTTTTTTTAATTTAAGTATTAAATTAAATATAAACACTTTTTACACTTTAGAGAAGCTTTTATTTAGCCACAAAATTATGTTATTTACACAATACAATTATTATTCAAGGGGGGGGTCATGACCCCCAGACCCTCTCCCTGGATCCGCCACTGAATGCTGAGGCAAGGAAAGATAGTCGATGGTAAAATTGAAACCAACGAAAAATAAATAATTGAAGATAAATGTAAATACAAATATGTATTAACGAGAATTGAGTTACTTACCCCTTATAAAATTTTAATCAGCTTTAATTTAATTTGAACAAATCGTCAAGTAAAAATGCAATGATTCGACTTGATGAACACAAAATAACAAAAACGGCACAATTCTGTATAATATTTTTAGAAAAGGTAAACAGCATTTTAAAGTTTTTTTTTTAATTTATTACGTACAAAAAAGTTTCCAAATTTTTTTTTGTGGGATTGGTTAAAATTTATGTTTATTTAAAACAAATATCTACATTTATGCACTAATCTAATTTTAATTAAATTAAATAATAATTAAATAATAAAGTATATCACAACGCAAGCGGGAGAAAGAAAATAATACAAAGCTACAATAAGGAATCGCTAATATCGGAGGTTATTATCTCAAAAATTGGATGGATAACAAAAATAAGAAATTGTCCCCTAAAACCCATACAGGAACTAGCAGGAAATTGATCAAATGTAAAATAATAAGCACCTAAATTAATACAATCTGATGTTACCAGAAACTTGGATTAAATTTTTAAAATTCTTCATTACAGAATTTATATTTTTGAAATTATTAGATTTTTGTTGAGGTTTAAGTCTTTATTTTAACAATCTTTGTTGTCCAACGTTTATTTTATATTTTTGACTTAATTAATTTTTGAATTATTATTTTGACAGATCTTCGAAACGGCTTGTTTCATGTTCAGAACGGGTTTTTATCAAAATTATTATGAAAATATTGATAAAAATATTGACCATGTGAACAGGCCATTATAATTAGGTAAATTCTTTTAAAAAATTCTTTTTTTATTTTATGTTTTTGCCAATTATTCCTGATGAGAAATAACGACATACATAGTACATGTCTCGATTATTATTATACCTTAACATGTCAAAATTATATATAATAGAATCAGTAAAAAAAATAAATTACAACATAGCCATTCTGCTCTAAAAAATTTAATAATGGTCTTCTTTACACCACTGCTTTACAACATAGTACACCAAAATTTAATTTTTTATAGTAAGAACATCATAATTCGTAAAAAATTTAAAAATAGAAAACGTACAATTAGGTTCTTATTTTTTATTTGCAAAATTTTATAGTTTTAAAATACATTAATTTTCCAACTGTAATAATTTAGATATCGGCTTAGCGTTGCGACATAAACCTAAATAAAACATTTAATTACTCACACAGACACACAGTATAGCACTACAACCCAGGGTGGGTTTTGGCTAACCACTTCATTTTTATGAAGGGTTTTCAAGGCAGATTACCTCGGAGGTTTGCCATTGCCCGCCGAGGGAGAACGGTTAGAATAAAGTTCTTACTTCACTCAGGCTCGAACCAGGGTTCTCTGCTTAGTAGTCGATGCACTTAAGCATCAACCTGTAACCGTCCTCTTATTTAATTTTAATTTTATATTTTTATAATTTAATAATTTTAATATAAAATTTAATTACTATTTACTCTAAATCTTCCCAGTTATTATTAAAATAGTATATTATTATATACAAATTTTGTGTATTATTTTGCTTGATGTTCTCTTACAGAAGAAATTGAGCTTTAAGACCATTAACAAGACAGATTAACCAAGCTGTACAGATTACTACCTTACGTACTTAACACTTGACAATTACTATTATTTTTTCGAGTAGCATGTATCATTATTTCATAAAAAATTCTATTCTTGTATAATTAAATACTTCACAAAATCAGACGTCGTTACATAAAATGTTATGAATTTAAGCATTTTTTATTCAAATAAAATTTATTATCCTTTTATTCTTTCTTTATTTTATGTAATACAATGTGATTTACTTCAATTACAGAAATTCCACTTCGTCAAAACGATAAATTTTCTAATCCCACATATTCTTACATTAGAGGAAGTAACGATAATGTCGTTAACGAATATCCAGACGAGAGGTTATCCGATTTTTCACATCGATGCTCGGACCGCCTAGAAAATGCTCTTGAAAAAATACGACGTCGAGAACTGAATAAACAAAAAACTCTTGATTTGCATGGATACTCTTTACATCAACAACTCAGATCCGCTCCCTACGACATGTATGTGACAGAAATGCGAGTTCGAGTGCCATCTACATCCAGTTGGGTTAGGGTGGATAAGTGTCGTTTTGATCCAAGAAATTCCACTCTAGAAACTCGTTTACTTTTTAACGATTTAACTATTAGTGGCAAAGTAAATTTGTTCAATGACGGCGAATTACAAAGGGCTCCAGTGAATCCTAACCCTGATGATTCGTGTAACATGATTCTTAGACTTCGACGTGCTGGAATTGGGTAAGAAACTTTAAACTCGATAATATTTAATTACTTTTGTATTGTTAAGTATATTATTTTAACTAAATAATATTATACATTGCTGAAATAAGCACTGAAAGATTGAAAATCACAAAGCTATTTAAAAGGACAAATGAAAGTCTAACCTGCGTTATACAAATTTTAGAGCGTTATTAAAGTTGTTATAGTATTTTACTTTTAAAAACATAAAGTTGATGATACTAAAATTATTTTTCTTTGCTCTAGATTTCATACCGAGCCCATCCGTTTCGAGAGAGGTCAATTTAACGTGAGAACAGATTCGTACTTTGTTGAACCTGGGTTTATTAGTGTCTATGCTTATGGATGTGAATCTCGTTTAAGAGAACATAAGCGTATCGTTAACGAAGAAGACGATGACGACTTATCTAAGGAAATGGAGGATATTTTCTTGAAGGGTATCAGATCTCTGCTTACAAACTACATGCAAAAAGAATTACAACCTGCTATTAAAGAGACGCTTATGACAAATTTAGGATACACAGTTTCTTATGGATAATAAAATATTATGTATAATACGAATATACCAATTTTTAGATTAAGCATTGTAATATATTTTGTACTTAATTGTAAACAACAAGTATAGATTTAGGTTTTTATAAGTAAAGAATTTTTATATCTTTTTATATCGTTGTATATATTTTTATATGGGTCATGTAAAAAATAAATAATTAATTTAAGATTATTTTCTACAATGGATTTTGGTAAGTGTGAGAACCATACACATCATTGTCTTAAAGAAAGTAAAAGGATACTGAGCCTATACAATTTCACTGTTACACACTTATACTCTTTGACATAATTTTAGGGTACCAAGACATTCGTGCTTCAAATTGATAAAAAAAGAAATTACGAAAAAAAATACGCAAAGATATTTTCTATTAAGTTTATTCAAAATTTAAATTTTATATTATTTAAAATAAAAGTATATGAGCTATCTATGTAGTAGCGGTCACACAAATGTACTTGTTATATCGCAATTTAATTTAGACCAATTTCGGTTACGACTATTAATGCTTCTGTTCTAGAGAATCTGTATTGGAACTGGAAAGAAATCTGACGACCAGTTGAAACATTACTACAAATTCGAGCTTTCTAGTAACAAGGCATGTGAAATGCACAAAATCATTTTTATATTCTGCTTTTGCATGACTTCCAGAAGGAGCGGAACTAAGAAATAACAAAATCAATTTTGTGGATATATGTATAATAGCTCTGTGTTTGTTATGACAGTCCTAGTGCAACCCGAACTACACTTACTGCACTAAAAGCGTTTGTTATGCATCAGTGTAAAAAGTGCAGTTAGTGTAAACCGTTTGTTATGCAAAATCGGTGTAGTCCAGGATTACTCTGGACTACACTTTTTACTCCGACAAAATAGGTAGTGGGCGAGTGCAGAAGCAACTTTATAATAGGTAGGAAAAACCCAAGATTGGCAAAACCTACCATTTCTATGTTGGCGACTCTCATATTTTTTTATTCTAAATACCATGTACTATTGATAAATGATAAATACTTATATTTCTTTTTTAACTCTTGAAATAAATTTTTTGAAATTCGAAAATGTTGTTTAAATTCATTTTCGTTATAATTCGGTATTAGGACTTCCTCAAAATAATTTTACCTGGGATGCGATATCAGCTATGAAAACAACATAGACAACAAATTAAACCGCTTCCAATATATATGTGGCACCATTAGAAGAGTTCTGAAAAATAAATCAAGAATTGAAACCCAAATGAAACTATACAAAACAATAGCTGTACCAACACTTCTGTACGGCAGCGAAGTATGGGTGACAACAAAAAAAGAAATTCTAAAATCCAATCCGCAGAAATTAAATTCCTTAGAAGAGTCAAATATATAAACGAGATTAGACCGAATTAGAAACGATGATATAAAAGATGATCTCCAAATCTAGGAATTAACCTATGAAAATAACCTGAACGCTAAAATAGTCGAAAATCGTACAAAATGGGAAGAACACCTGGAAAGGATGGAAGAACACAGAATACCCCTTCAGGCATATAGATATCAACCGCGGGGACACAGAGATGTCGGAAGACCAAGGAAGAGATGGGCCGGAACAGGTCAAAGACCTAATCCATGAAGGAATGATGATTATGATGCAATTTTTTTTATTTCTATTGACGAAGATACTTAACATTAAAAATTCTTCCTCGCTATTACTATAACTAAAGGGTTTACCAATACGATGTTTGTTTTTAAATTTTAAAGGAAACACATACTTCGGATGAAAATGCTATGGATTTTTATTGATATGTAAAGTAGAAGTTCTGCCATTTATGAATGAAAAATAATATCCTTCAAATGTTCACCACGACCACGCTTACAGACATCGATTCTTTTGTCAAAATTTTCAATCACATTTTGGCATAATTGAGGCTCTATCTCACCAATGACACGTTTGATGTTGACTTTTAAGCCCCCAATGGTTTGTGGATTATCCGCATAGACTTGATCTTTCACATAGACCCACAAGAAATAGTCAAACGGTGTAAAATCGCACGATCTGAGGTGAAATTTATTGCAGAATTACGCGAAATTATTCGATCTAGAAATTTGGTTTGCAATAAAGCCATTGTTTCTCTGGCCGTGTGACATGTGGCGCCATCCTGTTAAAACCACATATCACTTACATCCATATCATCGATAATAGGTCAAAAATAATTTTTCAACGTGTCCCCAAATGTTGAGAACGTCGTGGAATTGACAAATTTGGTTGCTCTTCGACACTTTCACTTACAGCAGCGATATTTTCCGCTGAACGACCCAAACGAGTATGTACTGTTGTTGGTATGTTATATACCAAACCAGTAACCTTAAATTTATCCACCAAATTCTCGATAGCGGTTTCAGAAGACCGATCATGACGACCAAAAATATCGCGAATTTTACACAAAATGTGGTTTTCACACATCGACTATTTTCGTAATAAGCTTAAATGATTTTAATACAATTTTCAATTAAAATTGAAAACATTTTCACAAATGGCAAAGCTTCTGCTGTACATAAGATAAAAAACTAAATGCCAAAACTGTCAAAATATCCGAATATGCCCCTATTGAAAAACAAACATCTTATTGGTAAACCCTGTACTATTAAATTCATCATCGTCAAAAATCAAATATGCGTATAATACAAATACAATGCAAAGACGACAAACGACAATACCTCCACTTTGTAACCCTAACAACTTATAAGCAAGATCAAACATCAAAAAGGCTAGGAGAGGTAATTCTAATTATTTAAACTCTATTCTGAAGATCTAAATAAAAAATCTGAAAACCGAAAAAAATCGGAATTACAATACAGTAGAACCCCTATAACTCGACACAAACGGGACCCATTTCCTGTCGAGGTAAGGGGACTGTCGAGGTAAAGGGGTCGGTTTAAATTTCATAACAAAACGTGCTTACGTGCCTTTGAAGCTGCTTACATATCGCGTTACTCTTGATTATGATAAGTTAATATCAATTTATTTGCACTATGTACTTTCCGTGTAGCAAACTTGATGGTTTAATTTAAAAAATACAATTTTATTTTAATTAAATTTAATTAGATTAATACAAATTAAGTTTTATAAACGTATTGTTTTACCCCTTGATAATATTTAGATCAACGAAAAAGTACATTCCTTAGAAAAAATTTACGTTTTCCACTTTCCATTTGTAATTAATTAAACAAGAAGTTAAAACAAGCAAAACAAATAAAAAGTCCCAAAATAACTAATATTTCAATTTTTATAAAATTAAATTACACGGAATATGATACTGCACTTGCTTGCATTCTAACACAGATCAAACACATCAGTATGCGAGTTTTATTGATGCGACTTGCATTAAAGGATCCTAACTGCTGACGTACAATTATTCATACGAGTTTATTTATTACAATAATAATAAAATAATTCCACCCTAATCATAAAAATTTGTATTTTGTGATGCGTTTGATGCATTTTATGAGTGGAATAATCTTTTTCAAATTTAAATTACATACGATTTATGTTTAATTATTGCATTACAAATATAGTACTACCATATTTTACACCTATGTAAATATAATGTAAGTCCAAATTGTTTTATTACAAATTGTTTTATTGACACCATGGTCCAAAATTCCCCACTAATGATCGTATACAGAAAATGTAAGTATTTTATCACGTAGGTCACGTACTAGGTAATTAATATATCTGCATATAATGTTTCACCTCCGAGTTGCGATGAGATAAGGCACACAACAATCTGTCGACTACATAGCAAAATTCTCAGAATTGTCGAGCTAGAGGGGGTCGAGCTATAGGGGTTCTACTGTACATGCAATTAAATATATAAGAAATTAACATAATTAAAAACAGAGCGACAGACACCACTGACTTACCAACTAAAAAACCATCACACGAAGTGGTGTTTCTGACTCATTAGTCGTCATCAGTGCCGCAAGTTTTTGTTACCAACTATTACAAAAATACAAAAAAAAATTCAAATTTACTATAATTTAATAAAATGCACATTTTTAATATTTTAAGGCGTATAAAGCGCAAAATAGAAAAAATAGTAGAAGAAACTCTTTTTATAAGACGTTTTATCGCACTTATCCTTTAGAAAACTTCCCGCTACGCGGCTCGTTTTCTAAATGGATTGCGTGCGTTAAAACCCAGTAAACAATATGATGTCTTCAAAAGTTCTTAAAGAGCTCTTATTTAAGATTTGGACGTCTTAATGATCTTCAGAAAGAAGTGCTTTAAGAGGTCTTGAGGACGTCCAATGCGCCACTTCAAGAGCAATTTCAAACTTCTCAAAGAACTCTTAAAGAGCTCTTTTTTTCTAAATTCAGAAAAAAGAGGTCTTATAGTCATCAAAAAAGAGAGTTCTTTTAGAAGCCAGAATTAAGAGCTATTTCTGAATTCAGAAAAGAGTTCTCGTAGAAATCAGAAACGAGAGTTCTTTTAATCCGGATAATTTCTTTAAACTGACTCATATCAATAACCTTCGGTTGATCAATTAATCCTTTTTGTAGTCCATAATGGAAATATTCTCCAGTAGCAACAGCACGGACAGTGGTGTTTTTAGGAGCACATATAAAACAGTTTTCAAAACTAATTCTTTGCAGTGTTTTTTTAATAGTTGATTCATTTTAACTTTTAGACAATTCGTCAAACCGGCGTTTTCTTAACATCCTGGTGAAAATTATTTTCAATTTACAAAAATAATAAATTATGACATTTATTTTTTTTTATTTCATTAATACATTACCTGTAAAATATTAAATTATATAAATTCTTAACTTGTGAAAATTAATAAAATTAGAACTTCAATATAACAAGTTAGTTAAAACGAATAAAATGCAATAATTATATTTGAGCTTTCAGCGAAGGTTATCGCTATCATCAGAAATTATATTTTAATAAAATTACATGTTATTATGGAAACCGAAACAAACGTATTGTCATTTGATACGATCAAAGAAATCACTATGGTCTTGAAATATGATCGCGAGTTAAGGAACAACCTACAGTGAGTTTCCGTCAAAGTAGGAAAAACTTAACTCCAATACGTGCACAAAGGAAACTAAGCAAGTAAATGGCTGTAAATGTTGCTTAAACCATCTATGTCAGTTTTTCTATTCATAGAATTCTTCTCTCTTTTGATGCAGATCATTATTTGAAGAATTCTGTCCTTGTAGTTGGTTACTGATTTAATTACTTTGGCGTTTTTGAAGTCTGCATCATGGTCATCGATTAGAACATGTTTAGCTATAGCAGTAGAATCAGGTTTATTGCATCGTATGGTTGAAACATGTCCACTCATCCTTTTGTGAAGCCATTGGTTGGTTTGTCCAATATATACCAAATCACAGTTGTTACATTGAACTTTATACACTTTATATAAACTTTATACACTTTATACACTTTATACACTCTATTACCTGTAAAATAGACTGATGTGTTATTAGTCTGAACCACAAATATAAATTGAGTTGGAAACAAAATGGGAAATGTCAACAAAAACTGTTTCGAATTTTGTAGGTTACGTACTATAAAACATGTGCATGTTATACCACCAAACGCATGCGTCAAATTTAATCCAACCAAACCTCAGAATAAAAGACTTCTAAAAGAGCTCATATTTTTGACGTCTTAGGAAGTCAGAAAAAAAACTTCTTAAAGAACTCATATTTTTGACGTTTTAGAAAGTCAGAATAAGAAAGACTTCTTAAAGAACTCATAGTTTTGACATCTTATGAAGTCAGAAGAAAGACTTCTTATAGAACTCATATTTTTGACATCTTACGAAGTCAGTAAAAAGACTTCTCAAAGGGCTCATATTTCTGACTTCTTACAAAGTCAGAAAAGAGACTTCTTCAATACCTCTTAATTGAGAGTTCTGAAAAATGAAGTCGTTCAGACATCATATTTAGAGTTCTTAAAGACGTCTTTAAAAAGACTTCTTTAAGAAATCTTTCTGACACTTGTATGTTTGCTGGGAAACGACACTTATAAAACTAGTTTCTTAATATACTATTTTAGTGCACGTAAAAAAGTGTTGCTTAGCAATGTTCGCATTTTTATAATAATAACGAAAACGTCAACTTTTAGTTGAGATAATGCTATTAAAAATGTACTGCTTTTAATACGGTTGGAAAAAAAAAGCTGTTTGTTTAAAGTGTTGGGAACCTGCGAAGCGGATTGCAGATGACCTCTGTTTGAGCCAACCATAGTAACCACACACATGGTACATGTGATGAGAGGCTTTTAAACAGGCAAGATTTGACGAGTCGAATGAAACTGAAAGCTGTGGAGCAACCGTTAGAATCACCGCAGCGAGTTATGCAAACGTGTTTGGGCCACAAGCCGTCTTCTACCATGGTTTTGGAAAAATCCGATTTGCGATGTGTTAAAAGAAATGTTTATAACCTACGGCGTAAAAGTATAGGTACTCTACCAAACGATATTGCAGAAGTGCATAAGAAGCTGGCAGCAATGAAAGTAAAAACTGGTCAAGGAGAAAATTTTCTTATACTCATTAACGATCCCGATTCAAACATTATTATGTTTTCCTGCATTAAAAATTTGAGTGCTTTGACGACGGCTGAAGCCATTTACATGGATGGTACATTTGAATATTGTGCCAAGTTTTTTTATCAATTATTTACCATCCATGGACTATTTAATGGCCATTATGTTCCGCTGGTTTTTTGTTTGTTGCCGAATAAAAAACAAGTTACGTATCTTAATTGTTTTAAAGGAATATGAACTCTGGGTTGTACTTTCTTGATTGACAATGGTTTTTTCGAAAATTTTCAAATGTTTCAAATACCCAGAAGAATTGTTACTGATTTTGAGGTTGCGATGAGAAATGCGGGTACTATACCCAGTGGCCGGAAGCATATGTCGAGTTGCAGGTTTCATCTTGGACAGGTGCGGTACCGGGCTCTCCAAAGATACGGCTTTGGCTTCAGACTACCAGAATGTCGATTCTGAAGTTGGTATATGGTTACGCTATTGCTTTGGATTAAAGTTTTCGGCAGCGAACGACGTTTTGGATGGTTATAATGATTTGTTGGAAACCAAACCACATAATGCCAATATCTTAACAAGTTCTGTGAATATTTATTCATTTACTATGTGGAAGGATCAGCTTTGTTTCCTCCGGTGGTTTGGGCTAAGGCTTCTGCGGATTTGATTTCGACGACAAATATGCTTGCAAATCGTTTCATGCCTCATTTAAACAAAATTTTAACTCTGGCCACCCCAATATTTACAAATTTGTTGATGCTCTTAAACATGAACAAAACAAGGTACCTATACATAGCTTTGAACAGTCTTCATAAACCGCCGATTCGAAACGCTAATTCTGAACTAAGGCAGTCACTAGTTGAGAAACTACTGCAAAAATACAATGCACAAGAAATATCGCGGTTAGAATTTTTGAAGACTGTCTCATTTTACAGTACTCCTAGATTATTTTAAATACATTTTGTTCCTTCTTATAATGTGTATAAATAAATTAAAATTAAATAATTTACAAATTTCATGTTATGTTGGGACGTTATGTAAAAGTCGGAAGTCAACCCGAACATATAAATTTTACTAAAAATGTTTTTTAGAAAATTGTATTCTATTAATATAAATATTCCAATAGGAAATTAAACTAAAAACAAATAAATCTGCGCGAAAAGGTATATAGATCGATCGCGAGGATGTAGATCCATCGGTAGGTTACAGTTAATTTCTGATAGGCACACCCTGCCTGTACCCCTTTTTTTACCTTAAATTTGTTTTTGGCCCAGTTTACTACTTTCATAATTTTAATTAAAAGTGCCTTTAACCCAGTTTATCATTTTTTAAATTTGGCCTAGTTTACAATTGGCCCAGTTTACATTCACCCTGCTTAATGTACAAATATGTATTGTATCAAACCTCCCAGTGATTATATCATACTTCCCACACATGAGGGAGGTTAGAGACGTTTTGCAAAGTTACATAAAAAATTTATAACATGGTCAAATATTTAAATTTTCAATAATTATAAAATTCTTTAGTTGCAGAAATAGTCCAAGATAGTATCAATATGTAAACGATTTCGGTAACAGTTGTTAAAATAATGTTAACGTTGTTTTTCTAAAAAATGTATCAAGTCTTCCTTGTCTCCCTTACATAAGATCTACTTTTTATTTTTAAAATGTGTCGCGATCGACTTGTTATATAATATAGGCTTTTTTACCTACCAATTTGCCATTTTTTTAAGAAATGCAGATTGGCCTGGCGATCGACCAAAATTGAGTTTGCAGATTGCAGTTGATCTCAATCGACTTGTTGGCACCCCAGGGTCACGTTTCATAATAGGACTAATACTACTAGGTGGAAAGTACAAGTTAATTATTATTATTATTGAAAAACATTGAGAAATAATTTTTAGCTATACTTTTAGAATAGGTTATTTTATTAATAAGTGTAAAAAATCACGTAGCTAGTTGATCAGATTAATAATTTGAAGAGTATTTCAAGTTACTTGTAGCTTGTAATTCAAGTTACTTGTAACTTGTAATATTAGTAAATTTTCTTTATGAAACAAGGGCCCAGGTCTATAGAACCGTGCACTGTTCTTTATTTTGTGGAAAGAAGCAAGAGCGGAATCAGCCCAAATGCATAGAAGATAGTAATTAAATATTTCAAAAACAAGAAATATTTTTCACATTTGTTACAATTTAGTACTTATATTTAACCGAATTTTGTTTATTTTTGAAGAACTATTTTGTGTTTGCAACCAATCTTTGTTTTTAAGATAGGTACCTATTTATAAGAGATTTTGAATGTTGCTCTTTTTTGTTAGAATTCCATGAAATTGTTTTAATCGATGATTTGCAACTCTATAATGTTGAAATAATAGTTATTATTATTATAATTATGTAAAATATTGGCACGGGTGGTATATTTCCAAATTATTTGGAATTTTATTTATTTCAATATTTCTTACAATAACTAGATTCGCCTGTTGGCAATTAAACTCAGTTATTTTTATAAAAATTAAATTTTACAAAAAAATAAAATTAAACAAGCCACGATTAGACATTATGGAACATTTAATATCAATATAAATATCTCAATAAATTAGTATAGATAAGTAAACACATCTTAAAATCAGTCTTGAATATAAATTAAAAATAATAAACAACTTACTGAAAATAATAACATTCTAGAAGTTCGATTTCACTATTAAATATTAGTACAGAACACTGTCAATTATTATTATTGCTATGCGTTATTTTAAAAAATTAAAATTTATAAAAACCAACAAATTTAAGGAACAACAAATTAATAAATTATTTTACAAAATATTGCCTACAAATGACTAGATATTTTAGAATTATCGCATTTTTATGAACGAATGTCGCCTATCAGCTTACAAATCCATTCGAAAGTAGTAAAATGTAGAGCAGTTGTTAAAACTGCTTTAACAATACTGGGATTTAAGCCTTTATAAAGTCCTAGTACACCTTCGGAAACATAAATTTTCTTAAAACAATCAATCATACTTTTACATACAAATATTTTTCCAAAGTCTCGACGATGTTGTTCGATGCCTTGTATTTGCATACGTTTTTTCACCAAATCTAAAGGATATATAGAGACTTTAGCAACTAAGCCTGCAAGACTTCCCGATATTACACTACCAGATAGCGTAAAAGCAGAATTATCTGTATATGTAATCGATCGGTACAGTCTATCGAATAATTTGTAACACATGAATTGAACACCTGCATGTGGTGCAACTTGTAAAAAGGTAGGAAAAATACCCCTATATAGTACTAAGACGTTTTCGTTCTTTATTATTTGTTTAAAAGCCTCAGAAACGCCAGAATATATTTTATTATGTCGACTTTGCCCTACCAATCGAGTTCTAACGACATCGAAAGGAAAAGAAGCAAAAGTAGCTCCACAACCTGCCACAGCACCACAACTAAAATTAACCAACAACTGATACTTAGTATCTAACTTATTTAAATGAGCTTGTTTAGTTAAAACATTAAAAATCCAAAATTGTGAAAAGCCATACACAACAGATAACAATTGAGCAGGTACATGGCCTTTCCATAATGCTCCGACACCTTCTTCTTTGCAAATCAAAGATACTGCTTGAGGAATAGATTTATACTTTGATTGTAACGAATTCGAAATAGGCTCAACTTGTAATTGAAATCTAATTTTTAAAACATCCAGAGGTTGACAAGTGGCCCTCGTTATAAAACCCGAAGCACCTCCTGCAAGCATAATATCCAAGTGAGTTAACTTTTCGGATCTCTGATTATATCCAACCATTGTGAGAGTATCTACCTGTAAAAAATACGAATATCAAAGGCTTAGGTTATGTTATATTCCAAGCAATTAACGTTCAGTAATTCAGTAAAAATTGTGTCACCTAGGTCTTGAAGCAAAGCACGAATTCATTAATATTTATTTATATCCATTGAAACTAAAAAGGAAGCACTTTGTTGCTTATATAATTACTCCTGCATGAAACCACATCGCGACCCTACTCGCGGTTATTTAAATCGACACATTACGAAATCACGTGCAATTCTTTCCACATCCACATCTTTCCGTTTTTATTTCAATTGCAATTAAAAAATTAAGCGAATACAACCTTTTTTCTTTTCTATGGGTTGATTTTTAACATTTTTAAAATTAACATTTCATATACACGGTGTGCAATAAAAACAAATACACTTTTCGCATATTCTCATGTTGCTTAATTTACCTATGTATCGTAATAAGTAAATTTAGATCCTTGCAAAAACATAACGATAAAAGTTCGTTGGTATTTGTTTGAATCATCTTTGACATTTTTAAAGTGAACTTAAAAGTTTTGATTCTGAAAATGTTTGACGTACATAACCTCAAATTTAATAATAGCAGGATTCCATGCATGGACGTCCATAAAAAAATTTTCAAGCGGAGCAAAATAATTAATTATTAAAATTAAATTAAATAAAAAAATAAATAATAATAATCAAGTACTATTTAAGAACAATAAATGAGGTCAAAGAAATTTAAATATTTTGTTCATTTCCGAAAATATAAAGTTGTGTTTAGTGACTAGTTGTGTTATTTTTTAAATAGAATTTAAAAAACACGTGTTTTAACCAGTGGCGGCTTGTCAGGGTAGGCAGGGGAGGCAGTGCCTCACCAAACCGACGAACCAAAGTTTTTTCAAAAAGTAATTTATATATTTTGTATAATGTATAGATTATAAACTTATATATGAAAGATTATGATAGTTCATAACCACCAAGTCAACAAAATTCAAGTTTCAAAAAAATAATTTATAAAGTTTGTTTAATAATTAAAAGATTAACTTGAATGTGAAATATTTCGGTAGTATTAGGTAAAAAACTTCATCTCTGTTTTAAAATATAATATAAGTAGTAGGTATATAAGTTACAGCCGTTACAGTACAATAAATTAAAACAATAATTTTACTTATATTATTTTTTGATCAATTTTTTAATTCTTTTTAACATTCTTGTATGTTTTGTGTTAATATTATATACTTTTATTACAATGATATGTTATAATATTATTAAATGACATTAAAAACTTATATACTACTTTTTAAAAATAATGTAAATTCTGGTAAATTTAAATGTAGCGAGCAAGCGAGCCTAGTTTTGTGATTTCATGGTTCGATAAAGAGTTCGTTCATGAATAAGCGCACTGCCATAGTAGACACTCATTTTAGCTGCCTCAAGGATTATTAATAGTTACCGTGCAGTTGTTCCGTGCGCGTTGCGCGTTGGTACAAATTTATACCAAGTTTACTTGAGATTTCAAGTCGTTCGTAAATATGCGCGCGTCCATATAGTAGCCCGATGTATTAAGCTGCCTCGTATCATGTACGGTTGCGCCAAATTCCATACTTATCTATTACGCTTGCGTTGGTCAGTTCTGTCGAGTTTGTGTATTGTTTTGTAAGGTGAATTACTTAGGTAAAACATAATTCAAATTATAATTCTAAAAATTGCTAATATGGCTGCTGGTGCAAATTTAGAAACGATCACAGTTCAAAATTGTGAGGATATTGTCAATTATTTAATAAATATTGTGCATTTTGATCGTCTTTCATACACCGATAAACTGTATATTAGGGAAATGAATAGGCCGTGTCCTGATCTTAGTAAGACACTAATTAACATCGGGAAACCAAATAGAGCATTTAATAATAATTGGTATGTCAAGCATAAATGGATGGTAGGGAATACATCACTTAATACATTATTTTGTTTGGTTTTGTGTGGTTTGGTGTAATGCTGGTTATACCGATCTAAAAAATTTGTTGCGCTCTGCTTTTAAGCATGCTATACGAGTCAAGACCATCATAAGTTGTTTTGATAACAGAAATTTCTAAACCGACCCAAAAATTATTTAAATTAATAAGTATTATTATGCAATTGAAATGTTCATTGTTTCAATGAAATTTCAATTATTTATATTATTAGTCTAAAAAATTAAAGATGTAAAATATTTGGGATAAATAAGCAAAATAGATTTAAAAACATATTATGTTAAATTTGTACAAAACGGAGTCGATAAAATTTGAGTTTTAAATAAATTTGGGTACCTCCCCCCCCCCCGCCCCGGTTTACCACGCGTGCCTCACCAAGTAAATTCTTCACGAGCCGCCACTGGTTTTAACCATGGACTTAGAGTTCACGGTGACTTCTAAGTCCATGGTTTTAACTTGCAACCGTGAGTACATGCACTAGTGATTTTATATTAGCGGAATGCGATTTTTGTTTCTATTGGTTAAATTTGAACGCAGTGTAAACAACATTTTTACGATTTTACGATTTCCGCAAAACATGAGATGGTTTCAATATTTTGCGATTTCCGTTGGCCATAATATCTTCAAATACGTATGCATCGGACACCGTCATTTCGGAGATTCAGATTCGGCGACCCGATATTCGGCTATGCCAGAAAATTCGACTACGTCGATTCGGCGACGGGAGGTATAATATAGGTTATTCAACTTATTCTTCTAAACCTAAAATCTTAATGTACAAAAAACCTTAGTACGGACGCTTATGGCTTTTTTCGAATATTGAAATTGATAGAACTAATAATTACGCCGAAGCTTGTCATCGAAAAATACAATTAGGTTTTGGTAGTGGTATATTTCATTCAACGTTGTGGACCTTTTTGGATAAATTAAGACGTATTCAAAAAACTTTCGACATAGAATACGAAAGTATTCTAGCCGGACATGCACCTCCTAAAAAAAAGCCGCGATACAAAGCCGCTGGTTTTCGAATTTTGGTGAAGGTAACCAATTATAATTCTGATAATGTTATTGAATATCTTCGCGGTATAGCTTATAACAAATACATTAAACTATTAATACGTACAACTTCTCAGGTTGTCAAGCATTTTTTCGGAATTCGACTCCCTCGCGCTATCTATTGAGATGAGTAGCACCTAGTAGCATAAGTAGCATCATTGTTTATATATATCATAATATATAGATTGTTTATAGATATTGCTGTATTATTTTACATAAAATGCACTGATTCCGTGAGAGTGTTCTTTCATTTATATTTTTGAAATGGTTTGAATTATTGATACTTAATAAAAAGGCATATGTAAGAATAAATACTACTTACAACACAATATGTAATTTTAAGAGTGCCTGAATTTTGTGGTGCATCGTGTATAAAAATAAAAAGGTTTTCACCTTGAAACGTGAAACGAGGGACGACGTTTTTCAAGTGGCGAAGGTCGGTACTAGGGTACGAGAGCGACATGGTCGCCGAGTTTTCGAATGCCGTAGTAAAATTTTGGGTGACGGTAACTGCACGAACGACTTAAAGTAACGGTAAAACAAAATGGTAAACTGCACTCCAAATTCGTGCAATGCTCCGCTACCCTCCGCTCCGGGCGCTACGCGCCGTTTTGACGAACGCTGACTCGCTAAAAACATCCCTCTAGGTCGCTCAAATTCGCCAAAGGTGCAACTCGAAAGGGGTGAAACTCGTTAGCAACGCTCGATGTCTACCCGACCGGCTCACAATCCAACCGGCTCACAATAGAACTCGGGAGCGGATTCAATTCATGTAAAATTTTGATTTTCAAATGCCGTTTTCTCGAAAACTACTGGATAATCCGCATCGAAGTGCGGTCTCAAAATGCTCAGAAAAATGTCCTCTTTCTAATAGAAAAAAAATCAAAGCCCAATTTGTGCGGGCAGTTAACTGACAGTAACCCAATAGTTTTAAGCAAAAAGGTCTTGCCGCAACCAGCACCGCCAGTAATGAAAAGCTTCAAAGCGTTAACGCCTTGATCGTTGGCATACACTTCTTGACGAATACGGACAGTGATTGTGTCGAATAAACGCTTCTGTTCCATATTCATACTGCTGACAATCTGAAGAAAGTCTTCTTCTGAGATATTATGCTCCTTCTCATCCTCAAAACCGGTATCTTGGATATCAATGTCCACTAAGTCGGGATCGCAGCCGTCGATCATCGGGTGGTGGCAAGCATCTGTCATTACTCAAATCTTCGACATTTCCCATCGCTAAAACTTGAGCTATGACTCGTTGCAACTCTGGTTCAACGTGTTGGAACTGTTCTACATGTCCTCCTTGTTGCAGAGGTCGCAGACGTTTTCGTTGAGCA
Source organism: Cantharis rufa (assembly GCA_947369205.1). Classification (NCBI taxonomy): domain Eukaryota; kingdom Metazoa; phylum Arthropoda; class Insecta; order Coleoptera; family Cantharidae; genus Cantharis; species Cantharis rufa. Next base: position 39,780,858 of record OX376303.1, read on the forward strand.
AGAAAAGCTGCTTCAGCACTGTCGTAATCTTCGATCAAATCTTGTTCATTCCTGAAGGGTAAGTGTGCAACCAGGTAACTATAGAAGTAACCTTCTCTATCAGCCGTTTGTGAGTAACACTTAGTTCTCAACACGGCTTTTCGGGATCGTAGTTTCATTTTGGTGCCGTTTAGTAGTGTTTTATATGATTCGCGACGGACCGGAGGTTCATCCACATCATAAGCTTCGGCATCTCCTTTTTCTTCATCATCATTCTGAAGCCGTGTAGTGTGGTCGTAGCTAACAGCAAATTCGGCTAAGCTAAGGTTTTCCAAATTCAATTGTTCAATTGTTGTTCAAATTGAGGATTGTGCAGGGGCGAGTGCATAAATTTTGGGGTTTGGGGGGGGGGGTGAAGAGATAGTTTTCTGAGATAGAATTTCTTCTCATAAGTGAAAATTGTATTTGACCAGCCAGGAACACTCCCCTGGTCTTTACAAACATGCTGTCAAAAATTTACGTCGCTACCTGTAACCGTTCGGGAGATATGGTGACACGAATATATTGCTGTGATACGCTACAAATAAGTTACGATGGTCTCCTAAAATTGCCCGGCGCCAGTTATCATTTATTGATAACAATAATAATAATAAAAAATATAAAAAATTAAACTATAGCAGACCTACCTATTTCAACTTATCATGTATACGCCACTGAACATATCATTAGTAAGATAGCAACGACCATTATTCATATCATTCGTCAGATTGCGTCAGATGTACCGGTGCAAATTTGGTAACAGTCTTAAAAACTTTTCTTTCATAAATTATAAACGTTGTGCCGTGGAGTGAATTGAAAAACTATAAATTTCTGTCATCCGGTTTAATTGCATATCACACGTAAGTATAATTTTCTTACAATTAAACAAAAACATAAACCTAACCCCACATATTTATAAAACTTAAATTAAAAAAACAGTTTTACCTAAAAAAAAAACACAACATTTTTACAATCAAATAGTTTTATCTACCTTTTATATTCTTCTATGTAATCCTTTCTACACAACACAACCTAATCACTTAAATTTCAGGACGGTATTATCACATAACCAACAGGTAAGTTTGCACGTAATCCTCTTGAAATTATAGTTGACTATTGCCCGTTTTCACCAACAATTCCTAACGTTAAGAATTCCCTAACTTTGAGATAAGAAACTCTTATGTCAAATTTGGTTTTCACCAAGCGCTAAAAGTTCCTAAAGAGCATTAAGAAATCCCTAACCTTAGGTATCCGATTTACCGACCCCTAACGTGTTAGGGATTCCTTAGCGGTCGTATTACAGGTATAAATTAGTGTTTATTCTTATTTTTCTCCTGCCATGGCTATTGTTAGATTTTTGGATTGTTTAGAGAGATTTGAAAATGAAAATTTTAATGTGGAATTTGTCGTAAGATTTAAAATTAAGGTTTTAAAATTAATAGTAGGATCTCTAGAATTTATTAATGATAAATAAATATATTATTCATAAATGTGCATATTATTTATGACAATTATTTTGGGTATTATTATTTTAGAAATCAATCAGTATCGCCCATAAATCAATTATTACTGGCATTACGGTTTTATGCTACCGGAATAAATATGTGGTTTTCCAAATGTGTTAGCATCAACAATTGGCTGTACACACATTAAATTGCAATCTCCAGGTAACTACTTATATTCATTTTGATACAAAATGTTTGTTTGACTGAAGCAAATTTAGTTGATCCAAACAAAATATTCTGTTATATATACGCAACTAAAGTATTTGTTTAACCCTAATAAAAATTTTGTTTGAGGTTTTTTAGTTGCCTAAAAGAAAAATTTAATTTAATTTGATTTTATTTTGATTTAAAATAAATGTTTTATTTAAAGTAATAAACAATTATTAAATTTAAACAGAACAAAACAAATTTTGAAAAAAATATTTTTTTGAAATAACAAATTCAGTTTATTTGATAGAAATAATTTTGTTTAAATCGAAACAAAATTTCTTTCTATTGAATAAAATAAATTATTCAAACAAAATTATTTATTAAATTCAAACAAAACGTTTTTACTGTGTATAAATTCAAATATGACATTTACAACCCGTATTAGTTCATTTGTTCGCTGTAAAGAATACCTAGCAAGGGAGCTGCTCGTTAAGAAATTCTTATGTTGGTGAAATGCAAATTTTCCTAAGTATTATTTTAGGGAATACCTAGCGTAAAGAATTCTTTGCTAGGGAATTCTTAAATAAATGTTGGTGAAAACGGGCATATATCTTCTAACGTCTTCTTTGAAGAATTGTTGGTTGTTGAAAGTAAATTTTCAACAGTAAATAATTTTTGTAATTATTTTTTTATAAATTGCCATTGCTCGACAATTATAATTGCATTATATGAATAATTAAATTAATTTTTAATTATCAAAAAAAATTTCATTAAATTTTTCTAACACCGAAAAATTAATTTTCAAAATTTTTCTATCACCGAAAATACTTTATTAAAATTTGCCATTTTGTCGGGCATAAGCTATCGCAGCAATTAGTTCCAAAAATTGGAAACGAACTCTTCTATTTTTACCAACGCACCTCCTTTTATACGGAATCGGAACCGAATTATTCATTTTATGGCTGATTGACCAATGTCCATCGATAATGCCATTTACCAATAAAAACCCACTAAATTAAAATTTAGGGTGGTGGATGATCTTCGCATCGACCAATAATAATTCGCGGTTCCATAGGATGCCAAATTTTGCGTTGCTATAGAAACTAAAATACTTTAATTTAACTTGGTGTAACCACCAATACAATTTTCTTGAGATTAAAAGTTATCTAAAGTCATTAACTTTTAATCCTTCATCTTTTTCGTATAAATTTTCCTATCCTAAATGTTTCCGGTCGGACTCCAGCTTCAATTAAAAAGTCCAATTTGTCTAGATCCGTCCACATTCTCGGATGGAATCTCTTCTTATACTCTTAAATTTTCATCATCGGATCTTCAAATTGTCCTAAATTAAAGAGAATTTCCTGCTCTTTCCGATGATGTTTTTCATTTCTCAATAGACTCTTCTTTCATAAGTCCAGACGACTTTTTGTAAAATTCCATTGCAAACGTTTTTCTAACACGCATTTGCACACAAAAATCCTAATTTTTCACAAACCCGTGAACACTCGCGAACCTAATCGTCTTTCGTCGCACCTTATAATATTTTGGTCAAAATAATCGTCCCAAAATGTAACCACTTAAATCTATTCTTAACCTAACAATAATAAACACAAATTTTATACAATTTTCACTCCAGCATGTTTAATATTTTCAATTTTCAGCACAACGATTTTTTATATGGTGGAAACAATCCAACTTTGCAATATTGGAATGTCCAGATTGACTTTAACCATAACAAACTTGCAATGCCAGACCAAACGTAGCTGAATGTTCTCCGATAACAAATATCTGGTACGTTGCCTAAATTTACTTTATAAATTAATAAACATTTTAATTTCAGTTGAATCTCCCCCAATGAAGACTTGGAAAGAAATTTGCTAAAAATAATTCTAAGATGATTTCTCTACTTAACCCAATGGTTTCGACCAAAGTCGTTGTACATGAATTTTACCCGAACTATGGATAATTCAAGATTTTATGTTATGGGCAAGAATAAACATAGCATAAACAAGAATAAACATAAACATATATATATATACTATATATATATAAACACAGATTGTACATAGTAACTTCATATACCCTGTGTTTTTGAAAAAAACAGTCAGGGGTAAAAAAATATTATCATCTATATCTCGGAAACGGTGCGACCAAATAGAAAAATGTATATAAACAAAACTCTAGAGAATGAAATTTACAAGAAAAAATTTCATATTCATATTTTTATTATGATGCACCGTTTCCGAGATATAGATGACAATATTTTTTGGATTTTACCGAGTCTTGTTTAAGTCGCTGTCAGTCGGAAACGGTGCAACAAAATGGAAAAATGTATATAAAAAAAAATTTAAGGCAATGAAATTTCCAACAAAAAATGTCTACAAAATTTTGCTGTAAAAGCGATTTTTACATTAAAAAAAACGTCTTGAAAACGTCAAATTAACATTGTTAACATAGGAGTGTCCGAATATTTATGTGAGTAACTGTAAGTGCAACCTCACGTTTGGTTTTCATATAACATCCTGCGAAAGTATATCCGTTTAGTACGACTCCCCTTAAAGCGACCAACCGCTTTAAGCGACGTATTTATTAAAAATCGTCCGATTAAAAAGACGCTCGTCTCAAAATAATTCATAATTTCAAGCGCAAATGCATACTTTGCTTTATATTGCCGCCCCCACAAATGCCTTACACAAGTAAAATACCTTCTATGCACTTTATAATTATTATTATTCCAGAGTAAATCACTTCGTATTTTGGTACCTTTCACTGTGTTATAACTTTTATTATATATAACCATTATTATAACTTATAACTACAGCTATAACTACATTATTATTATGTACTACATTATACAATCATGTTTTTATATTTTAAATTGTTTATTAGCTTGTAACTTTACCTATTAGATTTAATTATAATTAAAGTTTAAATTTTTGTTTTTTTTTATTTTACACGCATATATTCAACTAGCTGCTCGGATTCGCCGTGAAAATTTCAAACCGTTTTGTGCGTCGTCCGGTTAGTACGACGTAATATCGCCGGTCCCTTGGCCGTCGCTATAACCGGATTCTACTGTATATTGTCGTGTTCCAAAATCAATTTTTTAGAAATATTATATTGCATTTGAGTTTGAAAAATGAAAATACGATTGACCAAGAGGAAAATTTGGAGAACAACAAATTAAATTATTTAAAGACTAAAGATATGGTTGTTATGAAAGAAAAGAAAAAATTGGGAAATCATAAATTAATTGCTATAGAAAATAAAAATTTAGAAAATGAAGATTTAAATAAAAAAGAAAATGGAAATTTGGAAAATCATACTAAAATGACAATGGAAATTAAGAGGGATGAAGAGCAGAACAACAAAATTATTGACAAAATTATAATCATGAAGGATAAAATCACGTGTGGACCGGCAATTTTAACACCAGAACCAGTATTGGTGGAATTAAATTGTTTTGACATTTTTAATTTCATTTATTCTTGCAACAATAAACATCTACTAAAAAAAAAAATTATCCTGTGGAAAGTCCTCCGATGGAAGTAATTTATTTTAGATTTTGGACCACTATCTGTGTCTTTTGTGGCAAACCACCGGCTCTTCACCGTGTTTCACCATCAAAAGCCAGAGGAGCAAAAATGTCGTGTTCCAAAATCAATTTTTTAGAAATATTATATTGCATTTGAGTTTTTATTTTGATTGTTTTTAAATTTTGTTTTGATTTTGTAGTTGTTACATAATTTTGTAAATATTTTGAATGTATTTAAATTAGCGCCACAAACTATTTGATGTTGGTACGAGAATTGATTGGAATTTTTGCTTTTTGCCGGCCGCGTCGACCAGAGTGATTGGTTTTACGGAGGGTCTCCGTATTTGTTAATTTTGAGCCGTTTATATGAAAATTATTTTGATATTTGGAGAATAAAAGTTTTAATTTTACTGTGAGTAAGAATTTTATTGATTTGTTTGATTTTTGAACGAAGTTGAATGGTGGTTTTTCAAAAGTAGAATATTAGAAGTACGAGGCATATGGTATGGCAAACATTTGGCTAGTCGAGATACAGAAAATAAGTGATAGACATTTTTAAAAATTAACATCGTGAATAAAATTTAAATATTTTTAAAAATTGAGAAGCTCGGGTCATCGCAATATATATCTAGTGACTGTAAATTTCTTTTACTTGTTTTAATTGTAAATAATATGTTTTGTGATTGTAACCTCAAATTTGCAAAATTGACATGTCGATTGTAGATCCAGTGATTTTCAATAGTAATCACTGAAATACAGAATTATGTTCGAATTATTATGATCCAGCCAAAGCGGCATAACCTTATTCCATGCTGATGGCAATTAATAGCTTATATTATAGTATTTGGCTAAGGTATCTACAATATAGTGCATACTGCAGGGCCGCGTTAAGGCATATGAGTACTCGAAGCATATTTTTTTTTGCCGCCCCCTTAAAATTAAAATTTAAACTAACTTATTATAACAGCATAATATTTATTAGCAAAATAAGTATAAACTCTGAGAACTTTATTTACTTAAACAGTAGACAGTTTTTTGTTCTTCGTTTATTTTTATTCTTTACGTTCTTACATTACTATGCGGCACTTAAAAATTGTTTATGTTTTCTACATAATGTAATATGATTTTTAAATACCTAAGTATAATTTACAATCAAGTTTCAATTTATGTTACATTTTTTATTAGAATTAATTAGTATTTTTGCCGCCCCTAAAAGACTGCCGCCCTAGGAAGCTGCCTTTCTTGCCTAATGGATAAATCGGCGTATACAAAATGTACACAGTTAGCTATCTAGGTTATAGAGATATAACATCTCTGGCCCTGGCATACTGTGCTTTATTTTGTAGGTCGTGCCACATGAGATAGTGTATATGGGCCCTTAAAATAAAAAATATTTTGACAGATTAAATAATAATTGAGGTTATAGTTTATTCAACTTGACTTGAAAGCATGAAATTTGATTAAATAATTTAAGGAGACCGTTCAAAATGGTTTGTGACGATGTTCTTAAAGTAAAAAACTTACCAAAGGAGTTATCAACTACCGAGAAAGAAGATTTTTTACGACATTTTGGTGCTGTAGGAATTAAAGTGCTAACTTCAAATTCTAAACAAACATCGGTAGCATATGCGAAGTTTAATTCTAAGGAAGTTGCCAAAAGTGTTATGTTAAGGTTGCATCAAGTTACAGTTTTAAATTGTAGACTCTGTATTGAATATGCAGATCACGATATTACAGAAAATCAATCTAGAAAGAAACTACTGGAACCAGTGCAGGTTAATAATAAAACACATTTTAAAAGTTTTGTAAACAAATTAAATGCTTTGAATAGCTCGGTGTCTTTTTATCAACCACCGCCACCACATTTGAAATATACATATCCAAATCCTAATCGAGCAACGATCAATAATATAGCACACGCTTTAGCATCGGTTCCTAAATTTTATACTCAAGTATTGCATCTTATGAACAGAATGAATCTACCTCCTCCATTTTCTAATGTACCAGATCCACCTCAAATGCGGCATCGTGCAGCTCCAAATTCTGTACAAGTAGTCCGTCAAGAGAAAATTAACAAACAACCGGACGAAGATGTAGAAACATCCGAGTCGGAACTAGAAAGCGACTCTGATAGTGCCAATAAAACTGAAATTGCTACAAGAAAACGTACAATGCCACATAAGAAAGTGGTAAAGAGACCAAAATTTACTAAACCTACTGTTGCCCATCAACCACAAGTTTCTTCTAAAATTGCAGAAAAGCCCGAAGATGTTTTTGAATTAAATAATATGCAACAACAAAAGAAAATTGAAGTTAAAATTTCAGCTGATAGTTTAGAACAAAAAATAATCACTTCTACAGAAATTGTTGGATCGTTTGGAATAATGGAAAATGTTAAAAAACCTACCACGCCACCCGATGATAATCTAGAAGAAGTTTCCGTAACAGCAGATGTTGGTGTCATTACTGAAGAAGAACTAGCAGCTAATAGAATTCCTACAAATGATTTAAGTGTTGTGCCAGTTTTTAAAAATTATCATCCTGGAGCTCCAACTTGCAGACTGTACATTAAAAACATTGCTAAAAATGTAGAACAAAGAGATCTAGAATTTATTTATAAACTTTTTAAGGAAAAACCTAATGGCGATGAAGAAAAATCTAGTCAGTTTGATATTAGACTCATGCAGGAAGGTAAAATGAAAGGTCAAGCTTTTATTACATTAGATTCTGTACAAATTGCTCAAAAGGCTCTGAAAGAAACGAATGGTTATATTTTGAAAAATAAACCCTTGGTAGTCGTATTTGCTCGTTCTGCGTTACCTAAAAAATAATCAAACTTAAATTTTTACTATGATTGTTTTTCTTTAAGATTATTTTTATATTTTATTAACACCACTGTGTCTTCATAATATATTTGTTTATCATAATTAAAGCGTAAATAAAGAATCGCCGTTGATTTTTTTAAATTATATAAATTATTTGTTCTATTTCGTACCACCTCTTCCCTGATATGTAGGTACCTCTGATTATAAAGCCTTAAACATTATAGCAAATCTTAGGGTAGTTTTTATAACACTTGAAGAGACAACAAAATAATACCAATATTATTTGTAAAGTAGGTCATTGGATTAAGTAATAATGCAAATACCACATATACATGCAGTTGTTGGATCGGCTTGATCTAGTTAATTCTTTATTAACTTACTCTTTACGGTAAGCCGCCTTTATTTAGATCGAGCTAAAAACGTAGGCTAGGCTGTTAGTTCAATTTTAAATTTGAATGTAGACGCCTTGGCTCAAACTAAGCGCAGTTGTACCTATCAACTTCGGCGTTGGAAATATTTTAATTGTAAACACCGCTTTCGAACTAACTAAATGAATGTAGAGCTAGCTGAGACCGATCTAACGACTGCATGTATACGTGGTAAGTGACTCTAAGAAGATCCGGATCTACGTCAACAATATAAAATGTTAAAATCGCTTTTGCAGCAATACTTATTAGACATTTTTTGTTGCAAATTTTATTTTCTTCGTTTTGGCTTATATACATTTTTCGATTTTGTCGCACCGTTTCGAGTTACTAAAATACTGGAAAATACAAAAATATTGTCATTTGTATCTCAAAAACGGTACAACAAAATAGAAAAATTAATAGGATTTTATTCTTGTAAATTTCATTTTCTACAATTTTGTTGATGTACATTTTTCTATTTTGTCTCACTGTTTCTGAGATACAGATGACAATACTTTTTTTATTTTACTGAATCTTCTTTAACGCCGAAACAAGTGGCGTAGCGTAGGGGGGGGGCATATGCCCCGTGCGTCTTGGGGGCGGCAGGGAACGGCCGTGCTGATGATGGATAGATGGCGCGAAATAGTTAGAAATAAAAGAAAAGCTGCCATAAGTAATGCCAATTGTGAGAGAAGCTTCTCTTAATTAAAAACTATTTAAGATCTACAATGTCACGTTAAAATTAACAAATTGGCAAATTTGGCAATCGAAAAAGATGTACAAATCAACATTGACGAATGTATTCAAGAGTTTGCATTACATAAATCACGCAAAATAAAATTGTAATTTAATTATTTTAATTTTAATAATAAATTAGTATCAATTAATATTTAAAAAAAAAACTTTTTTTGCGAAAATTGGAGGGCGGCATATTTAAAGTTTGCCCCGGGTACCATAAATCCAAGCTACGTCACTGAAGTGGCTCCAGAAAGTATTCGCGTACACTCCTATGTTAACAATGTTAATTAATAATTATACATTTTCAAGGTTTTTTGTCATATAAAAATCCATTTTACAGCAAATCTTCTTAGACCTTTTTTATTGCAAATTTCATTGCCTTCAATTTTGTTTATATACATTTTTCTATTTTGTCCAACCGTTTCTGACTGACAGCGACTTGCGACTTAAACATGACTCGGTAAAATACAAAACATATTGTCGTCTATATCTCGGAAACGGTGCCATGAAATAAAAAAATGAATAGGCATTTTTTCTAGTAAATTTTATTCTATACATTTTTGTTCATATACATTTTTCTATTTTGTTGCACCGTTTCCGAGATATAAATGATAATAATTTTTGTATTTTACCGAGTCCTATTTAAGTCACTGTCAGTCAAAAACGGTGCGACAAAATAGAAAAATGTATAAAATCAAAATTGAAGGCAATACAACTTGGAACAAAAAATGTATAAAAAGTTTTGCTGTGAAATCGATTTTTATATGACACACAACGGCTTCAAAATGTACAATTAACATTGTTAACATATTATAGAGTGTACGAATAGTTTCTGGAGCACTGTATCGATATAAACAAAATTGAACGGAATGAAATTTTCGACAAAAAATGTCTAATAAGTTTTGGTGTAAAAAGCAATTTTTATAAGTGTAGAATGTTTTCCAAACAAAGTACAATTCATATCGCTAACATCAAGACAGTATGCTAATTTTTGTGAGGAACTGTAAGTTCCAGAGTCTTATTTTTAGACCTACGTGGATTTAATAAGTTTAGATTGTATTCTATTGGTAATGTCTTTTGATATTTAAATATTGCAGAGAATTAACAAAATAAAAATTATTATTTTGACAACAGGTTCGCAGACGCCAGATTGTGTCGAGTCGCTCTGATGGAAACATAAGCATAGAATAGACAGAAAATTTTAAGATGACTTGAGTGACTTAATTAATACTAAATATGATTCTTGTCGACGAATAGAATAAAGTTATATTATTTTAATAATATTTGTACTGCTTGTAACTTGTATGTAATCATTAAATTTTAACAGAAACTTTCGATTTAGCATATTGGCAAATAATATAAAATTTTGTAGGCATGCGTATCGCATGTTCGAAGTTGTTGCGTCACGGCCGCGTCACCAAAAATCATCCAAATTGTCGACTGATTCTGACTTGGCGGCTTGTATTTTCTGCTAATTTTAAATCAAAGTAATAAAAATTAATGGAGTTAGTAACGAAACTGGTAGATACACAACTGGGTAATTTTTTCCCAGTTGTAATTGTTATAGTGATTGCCACATTAGTTTATACTTTCGGTTTTAAATCGCCCGAGCAGCCTCAGTTTGATAAATTGTTTTCTGTTGACGACCGCAAATCTGCAGGAAAAAAACGTAAAATTAAAGAAAAGGTAACACAATTTATGATACTAAATTTAACGTTTGCAATGTTGGAATAATTTTTCATTCATTACTACACATATGGTTTCCAGTTTCACTTTTCAAATTCAATCTCACAATATTTTTGTTATAATTATTAAAATGAATAAATAACGTGGACGATTTACAGAAAACCGCCAACGGTCATGCTGTTTCTGTGTCGGATGCGAAAAACGAAAAATCCAACAAGGATAAAGAAGTGAAACGTTCACCTACCAAAGACGTTCCCGACACCCCAAAGAAAACGAAAAAAGAATCTAATACTCCAAAACAAGCAACCGATTTGAAGAAAATTGAACCCGCAAAACACAAGTCTGTCGAGGAAGCCAAAAATAAGAAGAACAAAACTAAATTTGAAAAGCCAGTTGATTACGATGACGGGGATTGGGAAACCGTACCAAATAAAAACGACAAAAAGAAGAAAATAGACAGTCCCGTGAAAAAAGATAAGAAAGCAAAGTCTCAGGAAAAATCTTGGGATGTTAAAGATAAAGTTGAAAATCAAAAGAAATCTGAAACTGAAAAGCAACTCGCTGATAATAACAAGGAAAATAAGCCTAACGAAAATATAAAAAAGAATGCAGCAAAAACCGAAGTTCTGCCTAAAGAAACGAAGGAAATTATGCCAATCATCGAAGAAACTAAACCGCAAAAGGAAAAGAAGCCAAAGAAGGAAAAAGTAGTAGTAGAGGAACTTGTCGATGTGCCTCTACCTGCAGTTATTAATAAAATTGAACCTGAAAAGAAAGTGCAACATGAAGCACAAGAGATTAAACCTGAAGTGGTAGCTCCCGAAAGTAAGCAACCATCAGGGGCAGCTGTTTTTGATGAACTTGGAGGTAAGCTCAATTATTGAATTTTTATCTAATGCTAGTTTGCAGCATCACTTACAGTCAAAACTATCTTTAAATATTTTTCTAATCAATAGGCAACAGAAATATGCGTCATTTACCTATTTATGGAATGCTTAACCCTGTAAGTGGTGAAAAGGAGCATAATTAAATTTAAAATCTTGGGGTACTTTTGCATGAAAATAACCTAAAAATAAATTGTATTTGCTTAAACGCTGCAGTTTGGTATCCGAGAAAAGCTTCTAAGTTTTTTAAAAAATATATACTAGTTTGAAACTATATTGAATTGACAGTAAATTTTTACGTAGAACAACTTTAAGTATTAATGGAACGCTAGCCATGAGCTTTGAAGGTTGGTCATTTTTAGTTAAAAATTTACTGCATAAGATTATTATTTTTTTCAGTGTGAAATCAAGAGGTAAAATAAATGGATTAGAATCATTATAAGTTTTTGGAAATTCCTTAGAAATCCCTGGAATTTTTTGGAAATCATTAAAATTCTTTAGATTCACTGAAAAAGAAAACATAAAAAATTCATCATTATTGCGTCGCTGAGCAAAATTCATAGTATTGATGGAAAAAATCATTGTTGATGAATTTTGTTCGTCAGCGCAAAAATGATGAATTTTCATTGAACCACTTTTTTTAGTGATGAAACTTGTTTGGAAATTGTTGGAATTCCAAGTCCTGTGTACAAAATTTTTCTAGATATTTACCTCTTGTCTGAAATATTTAATTTCCTTAGCTTTCGTGACAAAATTGCACTTGACCCAGTTTGAACCTAATGTAGAGCAAAAAACTTGGGGGTTTCTTTTCTGATGCTAAAGTAAAGAGTTGAAGCAGAAAATCGAAATTTTGATATTTTTTATTAAAAATCTATTGTATTCTTGAAAATTTGTGTTGCAGTGACTATTACATGCATATGTACAAGAATACAATTATTATGAACCAATAGAAAAACTCAAATGTCAAATTTAGAACCAATCCCATTCAGTTAAATAATAGAATAGCACATTGCCAAATAAACATCTTTTTATTATTATTAAGTGCTACCATGCACTTATCGATTGTTTATTATCAAATTAATGAATAGCTCAACCGAAAATAATTAATTTTTTGAATTTCTTTTTATTTACTTTTGCTATAATAGTCTGATAAAGATGCACTCCAGCTTGTTACTTGGGAAAATTTGCACTTGCAATCATGCATCTCTAGCCAGTATTATCGGCAAGTTGTTATGCACTTATAATCTTATAATCTACAATACAAAATTTTACCTATAATACACAACACAGGTTAAAAAATTTTATTTATAAAAAATAATTACAACTATTTTTCAAAAAATGGCTTATACTTGAACATGGGTGTCTTTAGGATCTTTTTCAGCGAGGGGCAAAATAACAAAAAAATGTATTATCAAAAAAAAATTAAACAGGAAAAATTTTTAATTTTCTTTATTTGCAAAAAAAGACAAATTTCAAATTTCGTAGTTCCTTCGCGAACTTAGTAATAACTTTCTTCACGAAATTTAAATTATTTCAAATTTATTTGAAAAATTTAAGGCACGAGCTAAGGAGGGCAGCTGCCCCTCCCTCCCAATGCACGCCCATGTACTTGAATACCTTGAAGTTCAAATCTTCAAATTATTTACTTGAACCTTCTCATGCAATAAAACTTCATATGAGGTTTCATATGAAGCTGCTTCTGTAATTTCTTCAAGATTAAAAAATTAGTTATTCATCATTATTCTCATCTATTTATAGATAAATTACAAGCAAAAATAAATATTTTTTACAACCGCAAAATAATTCATACATTGAGGGTTAAGATTAGATGTAATTTGATTAACTGTTAATACTTTGAACTATTGATAATCCAGAGTCAAATATTTAGGTAATTCCCCTAAATTGTTTGTTTTTGAAAAGTTAAAGTAATGATCACAATTTACGATTAGGTTATATTTGTTATATTATCATGATAGAATTTTTCACTTACCGTTTGCTTACCTTTTGACTCCAAATACAATAAATTTAAAAAAATAATTTATATATTCTAATTCATTAACAAAACTTTTAGATAGTAAAATGTATTTTTCATATTATCTGTTTTGTTTAGTAAAGTAACGTATTCTTGTTTTTCTTTTTTTTTTTTTTTATTCTACAAAATATTGGACCTTAACCTTTGCACTACTTATATAATATTTTAGAAAAGATAATCACTATCTGAAAAACAAATTAAGGAACCTGAATTTCGGTGCATTTTTAAGCAATACTGGGATAAAAATGTTTACATAGAAATTGTTTTTCGCTTTTGCTACATGTACAGGGTGACCAAAGAAAGATCAAGCAGTTTGAAAATGTCATAACTTTTTTATGGACAAATTTTGAAATAATTGTACTTTTGCAAGATATATTTTGCAACAAAAAATTAATACAGTCAAAACTCTTTAAATCGAACTCTCTTTAATTCGAAAAATTCTCTAAATCGAATTATTTATTTGGCACGTGCAACCAAATAGGGTTTTGTTCTTACTCTCTAACTCGAACTTCTCTAATTTCAATACATTTTAATGCATTATGAGAATTCGATTTAGAGAGTTTTGCTTGTATATAAGCAATTTTCAAAAATTATACCTACAAAATCATTTTTTTCATCTTTCAGTTCATCCTTGTTTAACAGTAACTTCCAAACCAAAATTTTAATTGTATGATATTGTTGATACAATTTAGAAGCGAGTGTAAAATATGAATTTTATTTTCTGTAATAGTAAAGTTATAGTTAATTTAAGCCAAGATACTAATTAAATGAACTGTGACTCATTAATTGGGATTGTAAAGCGAAAAGGAGGGAAGAAGCGGGATCGAATTTTATATGGAAAGATTTTCCTAATAATCCTAGTATAGCTAAGCAGATTTCTCACCTTGCATTATAATTAGGGTCTAGATTTTAATGCTGCTAATAATCGAAACAGTTTTTATGAGAATGAATAAAGATCTGCAAATAATAGAAATTATAATATTTTAACAGCAGGTGATTATTGTTTTAATAAATCAAATAATTGGTATTACATTATTTTTTTATTACTTAATATATTTAGATTTACTTCAAATTTTAAAAATGCGCATTTTAATAATTTAAGATAAAGAGAAACTTTAAAATTGCTCTAAAAATCTTATAAATGCCTTAGGGTAATAAGTAAGATTGATTTTAATCACTGAATTAAGATCAAGATTTACATAGTGACTGAAAACAGTCTTTGTACGATATTATATTAGCAATGTAAATTCTATCGTATAGAAGCTTTTTTGAGTCACCGTACATAATAATATATTATGTTGACATTGTCTTGCTTGTCTGCAACATGAAATCCAGGCATGTATTAGACTGTTCCCAACCACAGCATTTGCTTACAGGTGTTATTGATTGAATATTATATATATTAATAGCACTAGAGGCCTAGAAGGCCCATGGCTTGCTTAATCACGTGGTTCCACTGTTTTCTATCTCTTGCCTTATGTTCCCAATCTCTCACACCCATACTCTCAAGATCTTCTTGCACTTCACTCCACCATCTACTCCTCGGTCTTCCCCTTCTCTTGGTACCTCCAATATCCATTTCCCAAACTAGTTTTGGCACTCTTATTTCCCTCATTCTTGTCAAGTGTCCTAACCACCTCAGTCTTTGCATCTTGACATACCCCACTATACTTTGTTCTCCATACAATTCCTTCAGTTCTTCATTCGTTCTTCTGAGCCACAGTCCATTCACTTCTTTACCTCCAAAAATTTTTCTGAGAATTTTCCTTTCCCAAACTTCCAGCATTGTTCTATCCTGCTTTCGTAAATTCCATACCTCGCATCCGTATGTTACTGTTGGTCTTATAATTGTCTTATATAGTCTTAATTTAAGAGTTCGCGAGAAAATTTTGCTATTCAGCATCGGTTTCATTGCATAAGAACTTCGTGTTCCAGCCGAAATTCTGGCTTTTAATTCATGTTCATTATTTGGTTTTCTTGCTATAACCGTTCCTAAATAATTGAAAAATTCTACCTCCTCAAATTGATACGTTTGCCATTCACTCAATTTGACAATCAAGGTTTGTTTTGGTCTGAAGGGTTTATCTTCCCATAGCATATATTTCGTCTTGCTCTCATTCGCCTCAAGTCCCATCTTCTTTGCCTCAATCAACAACCTTCTCAATGTCTCACCTAACTCCCTCTTTGTTCTTGTCAACACTGTCACATCATCCGCAAAGGCCAAACACTGGTGTTTTCGTCTGTATACTGTACTTTCTCTATTCAGTTTCGCTCTTCTTATCACTCTTTCAAGGGCTAGATTGAACAGAACCGGGGATAGAGGGTCCCCCTGTCTTAATCCCACGTCTGTAATAAATCCTCTAGATATTTCTCCATTCACCATCACTTTACTTTGCGTTTCCTCTAGTGTCATTCTTGTCAGACGGACTAACTTGACTGGTATTTCTAATTCATGCATAGCCTCATACAGTTCTTCTCTTACTATTGTATCATAAGCTTGTTTAAAATCCAAGAACAGTGCATATGTGTTCAATCCATATTCATAGCTTGTTGCTTGTATTTCTTTTAAAACAAATATCTGGTCCGTTACCGATCTGTCTCTTCTAAAACCACACTGGTATTCACCTATTATATTTTCGGCATACGTTCTTAGTTTATTTTTTATACAAGTGGCCAGGATCTTATACATAACATTTAATAATGCTATACCACGGTAATTCCCACATTCTGTTTTGTCACCCTTCTTGTGTACTGGACATATTAATGCCACTCTCCATGACTTGGGCATATCTTCATTTTTCCAAATCTCTTGGATCAGTTTAACAATCATTTTTTGTAGCTTCTCTCCTCCATATTTGATCATTTCAGCCTGATTTCCATCTTCACCTGCACTTCTGTTATTTTTCAAGCTTCGTATCACTTCCATAATCTCTTCCTCACTTACTAGTACCTCATTACTGAGATTTTCCTCTTCTCTATTACTTTGTTCGGCATTTCGATCTTTTCTATTTGTTTGCATACTAAGAAGTTCCTGGAAATATTCTGCCCATCTTTCAGTTATTTTATCTTTTGATCCCACTAAATTACCCTCCTTATCTCGACAAAAAGTTGTTCCTGATTGATAACCTTTCTTTGCTTTTTTTACCCCCTGGTAAAAATTTCTTATTTCTCTGTTTCGGTAGTTTTCTTCTATTTCAACTAGTTTTTGCTTATTGTATTCTCTCTTCTTTCCTCTTATTATCTTCTTACACCTTTTACATTGTTCTTTATATATTCTTTTGTTATCTTCTGAGTTTTTACTTAGCATCATCTCTCTTGCTGCTCTGCGTTTCTTAATTTCATTCTCGCACTCTTCATCATACCATTCCTTCCTACTTTTTCCTCTTTCCTTAGATTGACTATTTACTACTTTGTTTATGCTCTCTTGAATCACCTTCAATATCGCATCTGCCCCAATATGTGTTTCCGTCGTTGTTAGTGTATTTTCCATCTCCTCTCCATATTTTATCTGTTCTTGCTTGTTCCCTAGTTGTATTATTTTACCTTTTCTCTTCGTATTTTGTTTCTTTCTTTCATCCGTTATTAGATTTGTCTGTTTCATTTTCATTCTAACCAAGAAATGGTCCGAGTCTACATCGGCCCCCCGGTATGATCTTATATCGTTTATGTACTGTTCATCTCTTCTTTCCACCAGTATATGGTCAATCTGGTTAACATTTCGACCGTCTGGGCTCATCCATGTCCCCTTGTGAATATTCTTATGTTCATAACTTGTACTTTTTATTCGCATATCTCTTCCCATCGCAAAATCTATTATAAATCTTCCATTTTCATTGCTTTCTTCGTGCATACTATGTTTACCAATTGTTGGCTGATAAACTTCCTCCTGTCCCACTTTGGCATTCCAATCGCCCATTACAAGTTTACAGTCATGTTTCGGAATCTCTTCACATATGTTATCTAACTTCTCATAATAGCACTCCTTCATGTCTAGATCCTTTTCTTCAGTAGGCGCATGAACATTTACTATTGTTAGCTTCCTATGTCCCCCTTTCAGTCTAAGGGTACACATTCTTTCGGATATAGGTGTAAATCCAATAACTTTTGCTCTCACTCTTCCTCCCACCATGAACCCTACCCCTAACCTTCTGTCTCTTCCACTACTCTTGAAAAAGGTATACCCGTCTATATCTACTATATCATTGTCTTTCTGCTTTGTTTCTTGTATTGCTAAAATATCAATTCTGTACATTTTCAAAACTCTTATTAGTTGCTTTAATGCCCCTTCACCATACGTACCCCTAACATTCCATGTTCCCAATATTAATATTTCATTACCTCCACCAATCTTTAAACCATTTACTCGCCGGTCCGTCTTAAAATTCTTGTGGTCGGTAGGTAGGGTCAGTTTTTTGATACCTCCTGCAGGCATCCATCTTCTCTTTTCCACTTGAGCAATTCATTGTCGCATATCAATTTCTGGTATCCTACCTTTACTCTTTTCCCACTTTTTCTCATCTTTTCGGCCTGCTCTCTAATTTTGGCTTGAATTCCTCTTTCCATAAAAGTTAAATCATGGTCGATAAACACCCTCTCATTTGTTAATCTGCTCAATTTAAATTTATTTCTCATTATCTCTTGTTTTTTTTCCCAGCTTTCCACTTCTATCACACTTCTGTCTTTCCCTATCTTATATGCCTTCCTTATCTTTACTTCGACCTCCAAGTATTGTTTTATAAAATCTTCAATCTTTTTCTCCATTGTGGGGCTTTCCATTATATCTATTTTCAGTCCTGTCACCAATAGCTTATTTCTTCTCTTTTCTCTCTCTTGAAGTTCTACTTTAAATTCAACCGCTTCCAGCTTATTCTTGAGTTCATCAATTTTTTTTTCGCTAGATACTTTTTCTTGGTTCCAACTAATTTTTGCTTGGGTCCATTCCTCTTTCATTGTCATCAGTTCTTGCGCCTGGGTTTCTATTTGTTGTTGAATTTTTTTGTTATTTTCCCTTATCTCTTGTTTTATTTCTGAGTTTTCTTCTCTCATTAGTTTTATATCAGCGCTTATGGTTTGCATGAACTTTTTTATTTCGTCCATATTTTCCACTTCTATTTTTTCCGGTTTAGTTCCAGTATCTTTGTTTTGCCTAGTTGGTGTTCTCTCGGTTCTCTTGCTACGCTTAAAGATATTATCACTATTTTCCACCTCTCGTGATCGTCTTCTTTTAACGTATTCGTCTAAACTACCTATGCTGTTAGATTTGTGACGCACCTCCGTTTTTAATAGTTCTTGTTTTAATCTATCGTTACTCATTTAAATTGACAACGTTGCTATATGTGTTGCCTACCTTCCTACTATCGTAGTTTACAATTTCCACTTTTTTCCTTAACCTATTAATTATGAGCTAACCTTTTTCAAACTTCCTATTATCGCTACTGTTCGTCCTGTATGTCAATCTCTCTTCGGTTCACCTTAATATAGGCGTCAGTGAACGTTCACAGGTCGACCCTTCGGGTGAACGTCCTCTACCAATTTGTAATATTTTGATTCGTTACCGATATAGTTAATTTGGCTTTATATATTTTCCCAACTCTTTTTCACTATCTATTCATCTATCTATCACAATCACAATGTACTTAATTAATTATTCAGCTCGATACTATCCAAAATTTGAATTTAATATCGGAGCCTTTACAACCACTATGTTTATCACTCCAGTGCCGTCCGTCCGATGATTGAATATTATCAAGTGTTAATTTTCGATTTAAACAATTTACTGCTTTGAAGTTTTTTTGTCACAATTTGTATCTATGATATTTTCATCTCAACATACTGTATAAAGCTCGAGTTCTAAAACAAAAATTAAAAATATTACTTGAACTAAAAAAATTTCAAATTATTCACAATTTATTTTGTTATGCAGATGGTTTATAATATTGACAATTCCTGTCAACGTAAATGAGGTATACCAAAAATCAAGAATAATAATTTTGTAATTAAGAATCTACTAAATATTTTTTTGCAAATAGGCTTCCTGCCAACTAATAAATGCATACTTATTAAAATACTAAATACTATTGCCAAAAAATTAATCAGAAATCTTATTTGCAAGGAAATACATTGTTATTTGTTCACTAGCCAAAAATATGTACCGAAGAAGCGACCTACTATACATATATATTCACTAAATTAGGTACACACTTTCTATTTTATCTCAATTGTCTTTCGATTTATTTTTATTGTCGTAAAAAACTGCGTGTTTAGCTTTCTGTCTATTTTTTTTATTAACCCTAATACTGCCATAGGCTAGTGACGACACGAGCCCCTAAATCGGTTCAGGATGTTGCAAAATCCCCTTATTCGGCCCAGGATGCTGCAAATTCAAGCAAAAAATATATATGCTCTAGAATGGCATATGCTTTAAATTAAAAGATTTCCCATGTTAATAAAATACACCAAAAACGTAAAAAATTTAATTTTTATTCTTCCTTAAGCAAAAACATTCTAGCCAATCAAAAGTCGGACATCGTTTGTCGCCACTGTCTCTATAAAGTCACTGTACCCTAAGCCTTCTTCGCACCGAATTTCTGCACCCGCATTGTAGTGCTTGCAGGTGTAGGTTCTAAGACTTGAATTGGCTGGTGAATGGTTTTGGTGGTTGGGATTTGAGAGGCCTGAAGTAGAATCATATTAAAACTTATCTTTTTTATTTTACTGAAAAGTAAATAAAATTGTATCTATTTTTTGAAAAAATAGTAGTCATATCATTCAAAAACAACGTCATCGTTTGAAAGTACTTGATTAAAGATAAATGTCAAGTAGATGTATTTCTTAAAAAGTGTTAATCTAATCTTATTACAAAATAATAGCGGAGCTTTGTCGAGCAATTTTCGCCAATAAGCCTCAAGAAGTTGAATATAGTATTATCACGAATTTTTACTTTGATAATCTTCATTCTTAGTTAAAAAAATAATCACTTTTACCTCAAGTTACGTAAATAGCTATTTTAACTGAATATCTCATCATCAAGTTAAAATAAAAATATTTTGACGTAAACTTAAATGTTGTTAAATTAAAAAAAAAATAAGCTAGAAGCTGGTGTATCGTTTATGAATCCATCAGCATTATTATCTAGAATTATTTTTTTTGCTTATCATGATTATAAAGCTGGCCTTGATTTAGCTTATTTTAATAATTTTAAATAATTATAATAGAGCATGACGCTAATTTTATGAATAGTTTTAACTGAAACGAGTTGTATTATGTAGATCTATAATCACAATTTTGCTGCGAACTACTTATTTAATTATTTATGAAGATAAATTGAAATTATCCGTTCACTTAATTAATTATTTTTATCGATATTTCCCATACGTATTATAGCAATCTGCAGGTGTGGTATAAAAAGATACTAAAATCTCTCTTCAACTGAAGAGAAAATTAACATACCTATATTGATTTAACATGTTGAACAATTCTTCCACTTAATATGTTTACTTAACTAAATTTAAAAGAAGAATATGCTAATGTTATACTTGCAATTATTCTGTTTAGATGCTTGGACAGAAGCAAAGGCTGTTAAGAAGAGTAAGAAGAAATCGAGACGTGATTGAGTATTGTCTTGATACAATTCTTAACATTCATCCAAGAATGTTGTGTATGGCAAGACAAGATCTCCATAGAATTAAAAGACTTCAGAACATTATTTTAGATCATTTATCCATCTCTCACTGTTATTAAATCAAACCATTAATAAATCAATAATTTTCACTTGATAGTTTTGATAAGAATGTTAATTAATTAATTCGATCATTATAGACAAAAAATTGATAATATAATGCAATTAGGCATAAATAACGCGCTTTTTGATGTAAAATAAAACGGTAGTACCTATGTATTTCTGCATTCCAACTTTTAAAAAATTTATTGTAAAAAATGTATAAAATTGTACTAAATGTATGTATACCGTGTGCCAATGCAACTTCTGGACTAAGTTTCTTGTGTCAAATTATCAATGACGATAAGGGCCTTAAAGTCTAATAATATGTTGCATAATAATATAATGAATATATTTTTAATATGTCTTTTTTTGAGCACCACCAACGATTGTTGGCTGGAGTCTTCCATGTTTTTAAATTTTTAATTTTTATATTATTTTTTGTTTAGTTAACATTTTTATATTATTGAAAGTTTATTTATTTTTTTTTATTAAAGGTGTTTTAATTTTATTTTTAAGTTAAAATATCGGCTGCTCTTAATTTTTGTTAATTTAAAATAATAATCATCGATATATAATATTATTATTTGCAAAAAATATTATTAGATAAAAAGAAATATTGTACAATAATTTTATGAAATTTTTTTATCTCACAAACTGCATGACAACACCACGAAAACTTAGAAGAAGCTCATTGAATAAATAAATAAATAAGCTAGGTATGTGATTTTGTTAAAAGTGACATAATATTAAAGAAATTAATGGTAGTGATGTTGTCGTAAAGTTACATGACAGTGAAAACGATGTTTACGTGATATTGTCGTAATTATTGTTTTTAAGGTTGTGCATTTTGTCTTGGAAAATTGTTTGTTGTAGCTTGATAACGATGGTAGCTTTAGGTTTGTTTAAGGAAGATTTAATAGTTTGGGTAGCTGTAACCTGGAAATTAGTTAATTATAAATTGTTTTTTGTGTGTTAACAAAGTTTATGTTGCTTCATTTGTTTTTAGTTCATTATTTCAATGTATGTAATAATAATTGTTATGAAGGTAGTTTTAAATTATTGTATTGATTAAATCTCTTTGTGGGAGTGTATAATCAAACATAAATGTAAGTAAACAATTATATTTTCTTAAATGTATAATATGAACTTATAAATTATTATTATACTCTTATAAAATACAATAGGTGGTTAGCCTTAGTCATAATGATAATATATTAATTAGTCATCTAATGAATTGAAATTTTTATATGTTTTTAAATGGTGGTTAACACCAACAGTTCGATACCTATTATTTCTATTTTTATTAAATTTTATTTTATAGATTTTAAAAAATAGCGACAAGACGAGAGTCAAATTTATCTCGCTCCTCGCATTACGATAAAAGACAAACAAATTTTTGAATGGTCTGCTTATTGGAACTTCATTGATTGCGTCGAGATTATTACATGTATTGTTATGAGATTTTAATTTAAAGCTTTTTTATACACCTTATATAAAAGATGTACAAATGCAATTATTGCTGTACTATAAATGCAAAACATTTTTAATAATTATTATTTTTTTAAATGCAAATGCATTGTATGTACATAATTACACTATAATTAGGTCTGTGGATTGTTATCATTTTGGGACCAGTTTCAAAATATATATTTTAAAAACATCTGCATTTTTATTTCTTTTATAGATTATCTGAACGAATCCTTCCTTGATCAATAAGGTGTTCAGCTACACTTCTCTGAGCTTCTATTTTTGAAAGGTGTCAGGTGTTCTCCGCATCTGGATTTTAAGTTTTGGCAGGTTTTACCATAGCATAGTTTATTCCACGAGAGCTTGAGTGTGACTTGTACCTAAAAACTGTCCGAAAGTTATAAAATCTTTATATTTAGAAATTTTCTTTTTCTAATAGGTAAATTACTAAAAGTACTACTATAAAGTAATTTATGAAATATAAATATTTTATAACATAGTTTTTAAGTACGAGGCATTCTCGTGGCACAAACTAGACACATAATAAATGCCAGATTTCTGGAGGTCAGATAACTTATCTTAAAAAAAGTTAGACAATTTATTTTACCCCGAGAATAAATTGGATGTGCTGAAATATGGAATGGAAGAAAATCCTGTTATGAGGATTTGCATTTGTAATTAAAAGAAATGAAAATGATTGTGAATTGTATCACTAATTGAACTTTATTTCAATTTATTTATTTTTTTTTGTTACATGTTTTTTTGGAGATTTAGATTTATTTCGGCTCTTATCTTTTGCTTTAACTTTACTACGAGATTTACGTTTGATTTTCTTCTTTTTCTTCACATTTTTTGACGACTCTGTAGTTATTGCTTTAAGTGGACCCACGACCAACGTTTCCGGAATTCGTACGAAATAGTCATAACTAAATTTCATACACGCTTTTCCTGATAAATAAAAAAAAAGGAATAAAATCTTAAGATTGCTACATATCGACGATGCATACCTGTGCAAAAATCTTCTCCACAATCTTTACACGATGCTGGACGCATTTCGATAACTCCCGCTTTATTTTTGCATTTACGAATTTGAGAATCTAAAGCTAGAGCTCTTTTATCACTAGCAGCAGTTTTCAATTCAGATTTACCCAATTCAACCAGTCTGAAATGTGATGTAAAGTAAAACGTTTAGAAATGTATGTATCAATACCGCCCACCTTGAAAAAAATTCTTCATCGATTTTATTTTTTGGTCTTAAGGTGGTTAACATTTTCCAATCAATCGAAATCGAAACTAAATCTTTTAATTTTAAACTTCTCATTTCATTCGGAATAGGATTTGGATATAAAAAAGGTTCTTTCATGGATTTGTAGTCTTTTTTTCCAGTTTTGAATTTAAAATGTTTATCTTTAATCTTGATATCTTCTCCGCGAACTCTTTCGCTTTTAATTTTAAAATCGGGCACTTTATCAAGCAGTTTTCGAAATTCCTCTGCGGTTTTAGCAGTTGATTTTGATAAATCTAAGATCGGTGCGACTTCCTTTTTCTTGCCAAGGAAGTCATCAACTTTTGCCATCGTCTAGAATTTATCTAGATAACGAAATAACAACTTTATAACAAAAATTTCTCCCAACGTTTTTTAATTTATATATAAAATTTATAATATCAAAGATTAATTATTAAAAAAGTTTAAAAATTTATCTAAACGTGTAAATTTGAGCCATGTAAGTTTGTAAAATTTATTAACGATTTACTTCTGTAACTCTACTTGATGAGCTGAGACTAGGGGTGCTAGGTGAATTTTGCCATTGCTCTTGTTTCATTAGCAATTCGTTATGAAGAGAATTTAATTTATCTAATATATCACCATCTATACTCGAACTGGGGCACTCGGGCAAAGAATCTTTTTTACGTTTTACATCTTCCCTTGGCGTGTGTTCAATTTTTAATATATCGACAACTTTTACTTCCTCGGAATATTTGTGATTATTTGATCTACAATCGCAACAACATTTCATACAATTTGATTTTTTATAATAAATTTGATTACTGTCCGACTCTAAAGGCATAATTTCTGTTTGATATACTTGCAAATTTCTAGAAAATACTTGTCCATGTTTTTGCCACAAAGCTCTAGTTCGTCTTTTCTCTATGTATCCTTTTTTACGATACGATCTAGGACTAGCAACTTGACTATCGTCGCTGGAATGAGCCGAATAATTATTATTTTTATCGTCGAACAATTTTATTTGCCTTATTTTTTGTCGCGTCTTTTTTCTGTTATAAAATGGATCCTTCTCGCTTTGCTTCATATATCGAGTAGGAGGTCGATTGGCTCCCCACTTGGGTCTTTCGCCCGAATTTTCCCTTAATTTATCGCTAGATCTACTCTTATTCTCGGATCGATTTTTTGCTTCGTCCGCTAATTCTAAATTGTTAAGTTTTTCTTTAATATATTTTATTTCTCGATTTTGATGGTCAACTTCATTTTTATTCTGCACCTTAAAATCGGTTTGAGTGCTGCTATCGCATACTCGCTTATTTCTGTACAAAGTTGGAGTTAGAACTTTGTTTTCCGTTCTTGGTGTATTAATTTGCTCGTTATTATTTACTTGCATGGGAAGCACTATCGGCACCGACGGGTTTAAGCTTCCATTAAATGTCGGCATTAAAATAGCAAATGGGAAATTTGCGTAGCCTTCTAATGGAGTCTGAATCGATCTTGTCGTGTTTTCCGCATTGTTTACTTTTGATTTTGATAACGGAGTTTCCTGTTGTCGTGGTGACTGCAAATTAGAAAATTCTAATGTCGACGAACAATCGACACGATTTAAATTATCGTTTTTTTCGTTTTTTATTGCATTACTGTTGTTATTGTAATTATTATTACTGCTAGTATTATTGTGATTTATTATTAACTGTGCATTGTTCGACTTTTCATTTTCTGCTTGTAATGTAGAATCGTTAATATTGTGAATATTGTAAATTTTGTCAATATTATTTTTTACGTCTTCGTCCAAGTTGTTACTGGCAATAGGACGCGGCGATTTAATTTTTTCTTTTTCTATAACATTTTCGTTTATATTCACATTGGCTTGTCTTAACAGTTTTTGTCTAATTTTTCGCTCTTGAGCCTCTTTTTCCGCCGATTTAATTGCTTCCTGCAAAGCTTCCTTTCGTTTTCTATCCTTTTCTTGCTTTTCTAAAATAAGTTGTTGTTCTTTTTCTCTTCTTTTCTTTTCAAGTTCTTGCTCGCGTGCAATTCTAAGTTCTTCTTCGTATTCTTCTTTAATTTTTTGTTCGCGTTCTTCTCGCCTTTTTTGCTCCCGCTCTTCCAACTGCTGCTTAATAGCCTCTTGGTGAGCTCGGGCAGCTTGACGTTTAAGTTCTCGTTGCGTTAACTCGACCGGATCAACTGGATTATTTTGACCTCTTATATAGGTTCTGCGAAAAAAAGTAAAAATTAAATATTTTAAGCATTTTCACGACCCCCAAATAATCTTACCGAGTTTGAGAAATTGTCGAACTGGTGTAAGGACGTTCTCCGTAATCTTGTTCGGGAGATTCGGCCGGAGAAGTATTGGATATAATTAATTCGGTTCCTTCTTGTAGTCCCCGCTTTACCCAACCAGGAGTATCGTCCATTTTGTGACAATATTTTACATCTTGAGGATCCCAAAATTTACCTATCCCCGCACCACGTTCGCCCCATTTTGCTCTATCATCTCTAGCGCTCGACGACGATTCGTAACCTAAACTTTGATTAAAGGCAGTGTTCTGAAAATATTCTGGAGTATTGTTAGGATTATCACTTCCATAACCGGACGTTTCACCACCCAATTCTTTATCGTATCTCTCATTTGGAGCATACGAGTTACCGATTTTTTTATAAATTGGTGGTAAGCTTTGTCTACGACTTGCATTAGAGTCCCGACGTGCAAATACATCGGTAGTTGGTGCAGCAGAGACCAACTTTGTTACATGTCCTGAACTAGAAAAGAGGTTTGTCGGCTTTCTATGAGTATATCTAAGTGGAATTAATGGAAACTTCTCAAAAGATTTACAATTTTGACAATTAATATTCACCATGATTTTTGCTTATGGGCTTAATTATATAATGATGATAAAAAAGTGTTTTAATAAAAGTTTTGAGCAATTTTTAAATTTTGAAATAGTGATTTTATGATAATGTACGGTATATATAGGTAGCAGAAAATGTCTCACCTTAAAGTATTTGTAGAATGATTAAGAAAACCCCAAGGTGCCGACAAACCTGCTAGTTCCTCTACAACAAATCAGTTTTTGAATATTCAACAAAAATGTATTTTACGAAAAGTTTACCTCGTTCTCGAGCCCACTGTTGCTTTTTTCTTTCGACCAGAGAAGTTGGCTTATTTACATAACTTGTCATGTCATACAATTTGGATTCAGTAAACTACAAAAAAATTTTTTGATCAATACTGTTCTGTCTCGTGCCGCGCTGGTCGCAATAATTTTTAGAAATATAATAGAAAATGTTGGATGAAAAATGCTTACACATTGCTTCACTTCCACTTTTTTCAGATTAAAGACTTCGTACGTTAGCTATTGACTTTTATATCGTTTCTGCACGGCAATCACAGACTACCTTGAACAGCAAGTGAAATTAACTAATCTGTCGTAATGCTGGAAAAACCATATTATGGCAAAATGTAGATTTGATCAATTCTATTGTCATAGAAACCTCTACGCAAACACAAGGGTTATTGGCCCTATGAAATGCACGCGTGTTTATGCAGAATTGTGCCTTAGGTGACTTTTAAGCAAAACGTCTTACCCTCTTTTTCATTTTTTTATCTGACCTAAATATGGAAAAAAGGCACACGATATGTTGTAATAATTGTAGTTTTATCTGATTGAAGTCAGACGCCCTTGGTGGACTCATTACATATATGAATTTTTCAACTTATTTCAGATTATTATTATGTCGCTAATAGAATAAATTATAATGGACTAAAACATTGTGGAATATAAACAACAAAGAAACTCTAATAAAGAATTCAGAACATGTAACACACTTACCCAGAAGAGAATTAAAGGAATTCTTTGTAGTGTTTATTGATTTTTGTCCTAAATTCCATTTTATTTTAAGAATAATGGTAATTACACGATTGGAAATAAAGTATGGTTTATGATTTTGTAAAAGTTTTGCCCGAAGTAGGTCATTGCAGTTCTGAAGAATTTTTTGCTTCTACGGAAGCTTTAATAAACCATTAGCATGAGGTATAGATTACTTCTTGTAATTATATATTATTTTAACTAAAGTTAACTGGAATTGTGGAATGTCCTTTGACCAATATAATAAAATAATAACTTTTTGTTTTAATGCGTAGATTTGTGGATGTTATTTTGACTTTTAAATAGAGCAAAAATTTGGTCTACTTATTAATCCAAGCTCCATTATATTTATGTAGTAATCTCTATAACATCAATAATAATTGGTTTGATGAACTTTAGCAGTAGATATATAAAAGGTAATTAACCAGTTTTTAGTCCTGTAAATTTTTTTTTTATTAATTTCCCTAATGTATATACTTATTTTATTATAATATTAGTGAAATACATTACTTGCTCAATTTAAAATAACAAAAAACACAAATCGTTAACCCGAGGTGAATGTATTTCATCTACCTTGAATCAATACCTCATATAAAAATTCTATTTTTGTATCTATACAAACTTAATTTTAGCATAATTAAAAAAGTTTTTTATAATAAGCACTTATTGTTATTACTTATTAATTATAGAAATTGCAGAAAATAAAATATTTCCTTATTGTAAAAATTTTTCAAAAATATAGTTTGCTATTTGGTGAAAATATTACTCCCAAATTTTCAATTTTACTGGCTGCCCTTTTGCCTTTCCGTAATAATTAAAATACTTCTTGAATATGTTTTTTTTTTATTATTGAGCTTAATAAGATGGGTTACTTTTCTCGCAAATTATTTATTTTTTGCTATTGGAATTAATAAAAGTGAAACCAATTTAAATATGCAGGCGATATTTATCTTTTGAAGGTTAATGTAAACAAACATAAATAAAACTACCCGCATATATATTTTAAATCAATAGTTAGAGAATATACCTATACCTATACTACAACATAAAAATTAATACTATCTTATAATAATATGCAGGTGAAATAAAAATTTTAAAATACTGGGAACTACAATTTCGTAAATTTTCAATTTTATTTCAACTGTTGATCAATTTTTTGAATCCGACAAAATCGGATTATTCTTCAAAGTTCCCTTTTGTATATATTATATTTAATTTGAATTTGGTGGGTATTTTAAGGTAGAAAATAACACATCTTGAATTTTCTAATTATTATCATAAACTGGATTCAATTTAATAACAATTAATAATATTAATGGGAAAATAGATTGTTAAAACGTGAAATTTAAATATTTTAAGTGCTTTTTTTGCTAGTGAAGATATACAAGAAGTATATCTTGACCTAATGGCTTTGTGACCTAAAATTGACTAGCAATGATGGGCAATGCCGCATTCTTCCGACTGTGACTGAGAGAAGGTGCCGAGATTTCCACCGCTGTGTAATGGAATACACGCTTACTATTATTGAATATATTAATTTTATTTAAATACAATTTTAGTGATTTAAAAATGAAGAACGTTTTTAGTTTTTTAATTTTTTTCTTAGCAATTAAAGGTAGAGTTTTAAGATTTGTTTTACCAGAAGTTCCTGAAGTGATGCATCCACCTATACCAGACGATGGTAAGTTTAATTTATAATAATTATTTTAACTGCCGCTCAATTATGTTATAAAAAGCCAAACGATCTATTTAAGTTCACTATGAACGATTAGGAATTTTTTATTGTTACATTAAGGTTTTCATACATCAAAGCTTTTGATTGAGGTTTTATTTATGCATGGTGTTTGTGCAGTCTTTCGTGTTTTTCATAATTTATTTTGATTGTTAAGCGTTAGGCGAATATACCGATAACTTCCTGGTTTATTTATTATAATTACGTATTAATATTTAAATAAGACAAATTTCTATTCAAGCTATTGAAAATGATATGTTTAAATAATTATTTGCAAACAGTTTACTAGAAAACGACCCACTCATAATTTTTGAATTTATAGGAAAACAGAGTATTTTTTCAATATAGCCATGTATCGGAGCGCTAATTTTTTTAAATAATACATTACTTTTAATTCTCGAATTCCTATATGAATTAGAACAAAATTAATGAGACTCTTAATTTAATTTCTGATAAATTCCTAAAAAAATGTCGATAGCTTTTTCCAAAAAATAATCCATTATGGAAACCCCGAATCAAAGATAAGCCTAACTATCTGGTCTCGTATCAAATTAAATTTTAAGTTTTTAATTTTCGAATTTTACCATTTAAATATTTCCAATTATTATTTCAAATCTTCATCTAATTTACTTATCTTTTTATTTTCAAAATTATCTAACTTTTAAAATTTTTAAATAAATAAACCTCTCTATATATCACTTTTATTCGCAGATTTCTCAAAAACTCAATTTCAATTTAATCAAAATTACAGATATTAAATTTGTCCATCCGCTCAGTCAAAGTAAACTATGGCAACCATTTTTACAAAAATATAAATATCTATACCTATTTACAAAAAAAAATTAAGTCACCCTGTTAATAAATTTGTTACCGAAAATATATTATAATGCCTATAATAATAATTTATAAATACCTTATTATAAAATCCCTATTGGCCTGCGTATCTCCCGGCATCCCGGTTTTCGAAACCATCTGAGGATTCCGCCAATTTCAAAGTAAACATCAGTTATATTTTATTTCCACAAGGAACGAACAACATCGGCTCCGGTCATGAATGAATTAGAGATTTTGATTAATGTTGAATAGATTAACGTGATTCCTATACTGAACAAAATTTTATAATTATTGAAAAGTGTTCGCATGAACAGGCGTAACCTCTCGTTATTAATATCAAATTGGTCAATTTTTGTTACAGAAAATTGGGAAAATGCACTTAGCATTTTATCGCTTTTAACAACTTATCATAAAATTAATTATATTAAATTTCGACTTATTCACTTTTTTCTGTTGTTTTAAATTTTTTGACTCGGTTAGTTTTAGCTGAAAGCCTACGATAATGGGTTATTGGGTAGTATTTTCGTCGCAACTGATCCTAAGCAAAATTTTTCGCCGAGGAACCGATCGTAAACCAATCACGCTCAAATATTTGACATAACTTATCCAAACAACTTTTGTAAAAATAATGTATTTTATTTTTACTTAAAATTTCAGGCATTGGCGTAGAGACCAGACGCGTGCTTTTACTTTTTACCCTTCCATTTTTTTAAACTTTTCGCTTTTCAAAACTGTCCGTCTTTATATTTTATCTTTTTAAAAAATAGTCTTTTGTCAGTGATTTCTGATTGAATTGAGTTAATTTACAGTAAAAATTTGACCGACGCACAGTGGGGTATTTGACACTAAAAACGGGACAAAACTCTGAAACACACCAAATGAGTTCAAAATATGCTTGGAATTTTAGAAAAAATAATCAAAAAAAAATATATTGATAAATAGGGTGGTTTTCTGGGGGTGCAAAGCAAAATAACAGAATAAAGTTATAAAACTTTCGATATGTTGAGAATTTGACCTAAGAATTCCTGGAAAAATAATTTAAAAAATTACATTGATAAATAGGGTGGTTTTCTGGGGGGGGGGGGGGTGCAAATCAAAATAACAG
This sequence comes from Cantharis rufa, assembly GCA_947369205.1. Classification (NCBI taxonomy): domain Eukaryota; kingdom Metazoa; phylum Arthropoda; class Insecta; order Coleoptera; family Cantharidae; genus Cantharis; species Cantharis rufa. The sequence goes on from OX376303.1 coordinate 39,812,593, forward strand.
AATAAACTTTTGAAATTTTTGATATGTCGAGAATTTCACTTACAAACTTATGGAAAAATAATAAAAAAATTATTATCGATGTATTGTGGTTATTTTCGAAGGGATGAAATCAAAATAAAAAAAAAATAAAATCCATTTCTAATAGTTTTTCATCCAGTTTTCGTTTATTGCTGTTCTTGAAAATCATGTACAATGATCTTCTAGACATTTGGATGTAATTTGAGTCGGAACCTAAAATAAAAAACAGCCTATAAAGTAAATGTGTTAAATTATGATAAAATACCAATAAAATATAAGGTTTGTTCGTGCTAGTTACACCTTTTACACTTTAAGTGTAAAAAGTGTAATTTACACTTTAACTTTTTCCCGAAAGTGTAAGTTTAGCGCGAACACAAAAAGTGTAACTTGAGTATAACTCCACCCCTTGAAATCAAATTTGCGTTGGTAGGTTATGTTGGTACCTAACCTAATTTGTCATTAAATATAAAAATCTATAAAAGACCAATATTTAGCAAAAAAGTACCAAGTTAAATGATTTTCTCCTTCCGCATTCCGAATCATCCACGCCGTTTTAATCATTTTTAAATAAGAACAAAGTAAAAATAGTAACTAAAAATAGTAAATTGTTAGTAATTAATAGTAAATAAAAAATTAAAGACAAAGACTTGATATAAAAATATATTGTTAACGTTTTATTTTTAGCAACCATTACTTTTAGTTTTTAAGTATGCATTTTTAAATTTCATTTTTAAAAATCTAAGAGCCAATCAAAATTAAGTGTAAACGGTGTAAACTTTTACACCTGCTCCAGAGCTGGTGTAAAAAGTGTAAGAAAAGTGTAAAAAGTGTAATTACACTTTCTAGCACGAACAGAGCGCTCGGCTAGCACGAACAGAAAAGTGTACACTTTACACTAAAGTGTAAAAAGTGTGGCTAGCACGAACAAACCTTATAGGTTTGTTCTGCCTTTAAACTGCCTTTTTTTTAAAAGGTGGGTAGATGGGTGAGATATTTTTGATTGGTTAGCATTAATAAGGTGTACAGTTAACCATGGGCGTACCCAGCTTTTGGCCTAGGGGGGGGCAAACCAGGAATTTTCTGTTGATAAATAATTCAACATAAATAGAAATTGCATTTATTACAGGTACTACAGGTATTATGTAGGATCCAGGGAGGGGCAGCTGCAGTTAACTATAAAAAAAATCTTAGCCCGATCATGCCCGGAAGTAGTACAAAACCACCTTTTTTCTAAATTATTTAATCAAAAATATTAATATTTTAGTATTAAGCCATTTTCATCTCAAAAATATGCTAAATATCAAGAAAAACAAACATATTGTGATATCAAAATTAAGTACATACCTTGATCTTCAGTATCCATTGAAATATTTTTCAAAAATCACTACCAACAGCTCAAAACACAAACTGCACAGTTATTGTAATTGAAGGTGTATCGAGAATAAAGACGTGTGCATTTAACATCAACTAGATTTCAACTATCTATGCGTCTCGAGCGCGGTTCCCAAGCCTTTTTTGAAGCCGGTTTAAGTTAGCTTGATTTATGAGGTGTGAAAAAAATGATATATGGGTGTCTTTCGTTAAAATTTCTATTTTTGATTTTTGTCCGGATTTTTAAGTTGAATACTCCTCCGTGCGACGTGGGATTCGAACTGCCGATCTTCAAACGATTTAATTATGATTTAATCGCTTAATACATTTTGCCATAGAGGGTTGCTCTAATGACATTGTTTTAATTCGTCTTATCTGTCACGATTTGTAATTTTATGTTTTCCGATAAAAAAGTATACTCACCTCTCCTCCCCTCCTCGAAATATAATCCGCTACTGGGCTTACAGCAATATCGCTGCGCGCCCAGTAACAGATCATTTTCGATGCTTGGCCAGTAGTATACTATTTGTAGCTTCGCATCTGAAGAGCAAGTAGCAAGCTAATGCTAGTCACATGAAACATGTCGTGCTGATGAAATTAATATAAAACTCCTGTTTTATTTTTGAGAAGAATTAGTACAAACCTTAACATTATTTAATCAACTTCACAAAACGTAACCATTATTTTAATAATTTAAATTAATTAAACTTAATTAAAATAACAAAACTAATTAATTTTTCTAATTATAAAACTAATTATAATTAATAAAACTTTGATTTTACAACGATTTGACAACTTTTAACGTTGTAACGCTACTGTGTATAAAATAGATCAAAATCGCAAGATCTATGATGTGTAAAGTTATTGTTGAAAGTTGATATTGTATTATAATTTCCTGTGAAAAAACGCATTCTTTTTAATTTTTGTGTTTTTTTTGTAATAGTAATAACCAATTTCTTCACCTCGAGATATCTCTAAAAAATATTACATAAATAAACCACGTAACCAATCAAATTTTTGATTTATTGCCTGGAATGTGAATTGCTGTTGTCCGATTGATTTTGAAACTGACAATTTTAAATGCAAATCTTACACTTTAAATTACAATAAAATTTTCAAGATTAGGCAATTAGGTCGGATAGACCTAGAATAACGTTACACCTAGTATAACTTTCGTAACTTTTCAAAATTTTAATACATATACCGGTAATCTTAATATATACTATATACCGGGTGCTGAATGAGTTAGCCGAACGTAGAAATTTAACATGTAAAAGCTTTATTTATAACAAATTCCTGCTTCCCTAATTATTTTAGAGAAAAAATGAAAGTATCTTTCTTTTTCTGAAAGATGAAGCAGGAATTTTCATAAATAAGTTTTTAAATGTTAAATTCCTATGTTCGCAGTGGCGTAGCGGGGGGGGGGGCAAGGAGCGACCGTGCTGATGATAGATAGATGGCCCGAAATAGTTAAAAATTAAAGAAAAGCTGCCATAAAGTAATGCCAATTGTGAGAGAAGCTTCTCTAAATTAAAAATAATTAAAAACTATTTAAAATCTACAATGTCAACGTTAAGATTAACAAATTTAGGTATTTCGGCAATCGAAAAAAGATGTACAATCATAACATTGACGAATGTATTCAAGAGTTTGCATAACACAAATCACGCAGAATAAAATTGTAATTTAATTATTTTAATTTTAATAAATTGATTTTAATAATAAATTAATATCAATTAATAAATTGGTTAAAAAAACATTTTTTACAAAAATTGAGGGGCGGCAAATTTAAGGTTTACCCCGGGTACCATAAATCCACGCTACGGCACTCATTCAGAACCCGGTATACATACAATGTATTTTTCCCAATAGAATTAGGAATATCTGCACCTTATCATATATATTTCAATATTGTAATTTATATTTTGTATGTATTTTTTTATTTTAATACAAATCTTATGATTAAGCTAAATAAACAATAAGGCAAAATATTTTTTCCAAGCTTTCGAGAATTTATGTTCTATTTCTCAATATCAATATAATCCTTGAGAAAAAGAACATAAATTCTTGAAAGTTTGGAAAAAATATTTTGCCTTATTGTTTATTTAGCTTAATCATAAGATTTGTATTAATATATTATTAAAAGCTAATAATTTAACTATTTAATATTTTTTTTATTACAATTTATATATTGTAATATATTATGATCTAATATCTGCATATATACCAAGTGATGTTGGTAAAAGTATATTGAGACTTGACAACAAGTAAACTGCATTAGTAGACTCACCTTTAACAAGGTACATGTTCACATATGTATGTACATTTACCAGTAATTGTAAAGATAACGCTGTCTTTTACATTATTCTACGAACTTTTGCAATCTGCACACATTTACCGGTAAATGTATACATTTTCCAATTACGTACTTTTTTTGTAACCTCATTACACCTAAACTAAACGAAGCCATATATTTATCCAATAATTATGGTCGTTTATGATATTCTCTAACACATTTGCTTCCGAACGAAGCCGAATATCCATAGCTGGTATTATAATATAAATTTTTAATATTTATAATAAATAATAATACCGGTGATAATATATTGCGCAAAAAAATACCATACTTATTATTTAAATTTTATGGAAAAATAAAATCTAGGGCTTTGCATGTCAATCCCTCATTTTGAATTTAAAATTTTTTAGAATGTTATATGATAATAAAAAATTATTTCTTAGTCTGTCCGTAAATAGTACTTAATTTTATTCAAATATTCCTTTCACGCTTATGTTTTGTTTTTAGTTGTTTTGCTATTAGTTATGTGCAATAAATCTTTTCTTATATTTATGAAATGAACATTTATCATTTTTTTATTTTTATCAATGTTGAATTTCCTTTACAGCAAAATTAGATACTAGTTACAATTACTTAATGGAAGATCAAGATCCCGAAGTAAGACCAGGGTTATTTCAAGGAGATATGGCCATGAATAACGAGGTCTACAAATATTGGAGAATTGGTTTGAGATGGGATGTATTTCCAGAAAAATTATGGAAAAATGGAACCGTTCCGTACATTATCAGTCCATTATATGGTAACCCAATAGTCACACCAATAATATTTCAATTCGATTCGATATTTTTATTTTAGAACCAGCCGATCGAGCAACAATTTACAAAGCAATAAGAATTATAAATTTTATGACCTGTGTAAAGTTTGTTCCATGGAATGGTAAAGGTAAAGATTATCTTTTAATATGGCCCATCAAGTATCCTTCGGGTTGTTGGTCGTTTGTGGGAAAAGCTGGTGGAGCACAAATTGTAAGCCTTCAAGCACCCGATCGCAATGGTCCCAATTGTTTGGGTACAGAAGGCCGAGCAATCCACGAGTTAATGCATGCTTTAGGAGTTTTTCACGAGCAGTCTCGTTGGGATAGAGACAAATTTGTTAAAATTCACAACGAAAATATATTGCCATGTAGGTTAAATTTTCAGTCTACGTCATAATATTATGTGAATAACAATTAAAATAATTTTAGATTTTAAATCCAACTTCGATAAGCAAAGTCTGGAAAATACTTCTTACAGCTTCGAATACGATTTTGATTCAATTATGCATTATGGTAAAAATTATTTCAGTAAAGGCAGCGGTAAACCCACAATTACTGCCAAATTACCTGGTATCAAACGTTTAGGACAACGAAAGGCCATGTCAAAAAGCGACTGCTTGAAACTTAACGATTTGTATGGATGTTTAGATGATTCAAGTAAAAGTACAAAATATTACAATATTTGTCAATTTATGGGATTGTAAACGTCGTTTTTAAATATACACATCATAGTATTAATATTTTAAATTATTGTTATTATTTTTTGTGCGCTAATCGACCAATTCTGAAATATCGATTACTTCTTGAGGTGGAGCAACAGTTGGTAAATCTGTACAAGGATCGTGTGGTTTATCAAATACATTAAGAGGAACAAAGTCGCAAGTTACTGGCCACGTTTTATCTGAAAACATCTCTAACGTGAGAAAGAGGTGAAACTTTTTTAATTATTAGTTACCTCTATATGCTTCAAAGTCCGGTATTTCACCATACGTGGTGAAGTAATCGTGAAGATCTTGAGTGTATGGGGTAGTTAATAAAAACTCCAATAAACCATATTCGGGAAGGCAATCGGGAAACTTTTCTAATAAAATTGAAGCTTTTTGTTTACTTTGTTCGGGCTGTACTATCTGGGATTCGGCGATTACCGTCGATTCATTTTCCAGTTTCTCGGAAGACATTATGCTGTTATCCTAAAATGTTTATTTTAAAAATCAATATAAATAATATTACCTTATTGATATTACTATGCTAGGTTTTGGTCTTTGATTGTGTGCAAGATTGTACAGTTTATAGACACAGTTATAAATATAGCGTGATGATCTGATAAGATCGCAATTTACATCAATTTTTTCTAACAATGAAGGAGGTTTCCCAGATACCGCTGACCACGATTGCATGAACCTCTAAAAATTAATAGATATAAATAAAATATTATCGATTTTAGAAAATTTCTTATTAGTTTACTTGATTGACGTGATGATAGCAAACAAGTAATTTCATTCGCCCAAAGTGATGTATGTTCTTGTCGCCGTCATATAGCAAAAGTAAATGCTTGTAAAGGCTATCTTCAGATCCCTAAAAATGATTGAAATTTAAAGAAAATGTGAAGAATATTTCTATTTTTCTGTTATTTTTCAAGATTAAAATCAAATTTCGGATGTTATATTTTGAATATTTAAAAAAAAATGTTTTATGCGTTAGGTACATAATATGTTAGGTAATATTGTGTAATATTACATAAAATATTCAGGAGGCAGCGGATAAGGTAGCATGGAGAGAAATATGTCGAAAATTTTGTGTACTTCCGTTTGGAATTCCCTTGGAAATCATTGGATTTCTTGGAAATCTTTGGAATTTTGAGACTTGTGGACAAAAATTTTACTGGATATTTATCCCTCGTAGGAAATTAATTACCTTAAGTTAAGATTTAAAAAATGTCATTAGTTTTGTTTTTGCAGTAGTTTGAAATGTTTTAAAATTGTCAAACGTACGTTCAGGCTGTAATTCTAGCATGCAAAAAATATTAATTTAGTTTACGTCTGACAGTTTTAAAACATTATTGAATCAACCTCGAGAGGGCTTTTACCTATAATTTAAAAAAAGTTTCAAACCGTTGTAAAAACGAAGCTACTGACCCGAAACCACTATATGTATGTATGTACTATATTAAATAATATTTTGTTGTTAATTTATATAATAATTCAATATTATACTGTACCTCTACTATATGACAAAAATACTTGGGATAACAAACTAATAGTCCAGTTAAGTGCTCATCAGTATAATCTTTGTTAGTATTATTGATTGTTGATTCCATACAATCTACAATAGTAAAATCTGCGTTCTCGTTAAAAGTATGTTCGCCTATGTAAATTATACGATGAATATAATTGATCTAAAATAAAAAATCATTTCGAAAAATATATATAAAAATAAGTTGCTGGAAAATATAGTATTTAAGGATAATAATATAATATTATAAATACTTACTCGATTAGCAGTTTTTAAATTTTCTCGTAAAACATTAAAAAATGATTTTCTCACGGGTTCTATTGCTTGTGTAACAATATTCGAAGTCATTTTATTTTACTGTTTGATCAATAATCAAGCATCTGTAAGAAAAAATAAGTGTACCTAGAGCTAATTAAACTACCTACTTCTTAATTATTTCAAATTTTTAGAAATAATTTATATACTTACTTTAAAGATAAAAAATGTATGAAAAAAACATTTATAGTAATTTTTATTTATTTATTTTACTTGTGAAATGCTAATTAGAAGTCAGCAGACAGCAGCTTTCTTTGTTAATCGAAAGGCAATACTTTTTCTATGTTTAATGATATCAATAAAGCTTTGGTTTTCTAGGAGGCGGCGCAGCGCCGACATACGTAATAATACGGCCGTTTATAGAGATTTGACATAAAAATAGTTATTTATGTATCTAGGGCATTGTGACGATGTTTATGTCGAGGGCAACCAATTTAAAAGGGCGAGGGCCGCCAGGCCCGAGAGTTTTTAAGTTGCTCGAGAGCATTTTTTCTTTACCAAAAAGATTTTACGATTTTTTTTCTTTAAAATCCAAACTTTCCGACTTGTAGTCATCTGAAGCTGTTTAACAAATTTTACTTCTTGCTAAGAGGATGAAGAATAATAACTATTATTAGAAATAAATATTTAAAAAATACTGAAGTTAACCCACAATCTCTGAAAGCATAAAAGAAGAGTTTTTCATTAACTCATCGTCAGCAATTTTATTAGTACATTTGAAACTTGTAGTTAAGTATTAAATATGTTTTAAATTAAACGTTTCAGCAAAGAGTAATAATGTTTTCTATGTTTTAAAATGATGTGTATTGTTAATTTTTAAATAATTATTAGGTAGATATTTATTTCTGGAACTGAGACTAAAGTTTAAAGTATAACAAGTCTGAAATTTAGAACTTCCGTTCTACCTTGTCCACCCTTGAAATGTTTATTTCACAATGAGAAGACCATACACAGGAAACATACTCCAGTTGAGATCGAACTAAGAAAAAATAGAGACATTTGACCGTGTCAGCAGAAAAAAATATACTTTGTCGTCGAATGAACCCCAAAGTATATATAGCCTTATTGCTTACCATTTCAATATGGTTCTTGAAAGTTATGCTGGAGTCTAGATGAACTCCCAAATCGTCAAATTCAGATAATCGATTTAATTCAACAGTTCCACAAACAATATAAACAATAACTTTAAGTAACGTGCATGACAGGATTGATGAGATTTTTTTAAATAAAATTTGCTTAGGGACAATTGTACCTGCTTTCATCATTTCTAAATTTAATGCACATAAAATAGATCATTCTGTATTACAAATGGATGTCGAAAGTGTACTTTTACAAACCGTAGCAAATAATATTGTAATAGACTTTTCTGATTTTTTTGTTTTATTTTAGGTTATTATCAAATAAAATATTATTTGACGTACTCGAGTCGCTCTGTTTGCTACGCGAGTATACTTAACAGAAAGTTGCTCTAAATTCGACGTACTCGCCTTTCGATGTAAACGTATAAAACGATTACATTGGTTAAACATGCGCCTGCGTTACATATGTCATATTGTGCCAACACTTTTCGTGCCCGTGTTGGTAGATTGCAGTGTCCTAGTAAATGGATAATAGGTAAATTAATTAAATCAATTATATCGTTAATTTTCATACCATTTTATAATTATAAGCAAGCCAAATAAAGTTGTGCTTTAAATTTTAATCACATAACAATAGTATCGATGTATTTTTTCTTTGTACAGGACTACTTGGTAACTTATCAGGCAGCCATTGACATTTCACATTTTAATTTCCCACACACACGATGCAGTACAACGGATATCAAAATAATGTCGTGTAAGTTACAAAATCTAATTTAGCGATTATTTTTTTAAATGAAAGAACTTCGCATTGTTAACTTTCTTTCAAATTTATTTATTTTTTTAATTGCAATGTGTGAATTTGAAATAATAATGTAAAAAAATTATTTAGATTTCGACCACGTCAAAATCGGGAACAATTCAACAAGCAGTCGAATTATTGGAAAACTCCCTCTCATGCCCTCGCCCCGGTTCAAGATTTTGGAGGTCCTAAGCAATTGAAACAAAAAGGCGACGAAGATGATTTAGTTTGGGATGTGAATAACCTACAACCATTCAGAAAGAATTTTTATGTTCCTCACACTAACATTCAAAATAGACCACAAAGTGAAATCGATGGCTATCGTGAAGAAAAAGCTATTACAGTTAAAGGCACTAGCGTGCCTCATCCGAACGAGTGTTTTGATGAAACCAATTTTCCTGACTACATCATGCAAGAGATTCTCCGACTAGGTTACATCGAGCCCACGCCAATTCAAGCACAAGGCTGGCCGATTGCACTTTCGGGCCGGGATTTAGTTGGCATTGCACAAACTGGCTCCGGTAAAACACTCGCATACATGGTACCTGCTGCTGTGCATATCAACCACCAACAAAGACCGCAAAGGGGTGAAGGTCCTATTGTCCTAATTCTAGCTCCAACGAGAGAACTTGCTCAACAAATCCAACAAGTAGCTCGTGATTTTGGTTCCCCTAGTATGATAAGAAACACTTGCGTTTTTGGTGGATGTCCCAAAGGACCTCAAGCTCGTGATTTAGAACGGGGTGTTGAAATTGTTATTGCAACTCCTGGTCGTTTGATCGACTTTTTAGAAAAAGGCACCACTAATTTGCAGCGTTGCACATACTTAGTTCTGGATGAAGCTGATCGTATGTTAGATATGGGTTTTGAACCACAAATTCGCAAAATCATCACACAAATTCGACCAGATAGGCAGGTTCTTATGTGGTCTGCGACGTGGCCGAAACAAGTGCAGGCACTTGCAGAAGACTTTTTGGTAGACTACGTTCAAATTAATGTTGGATCATTAGCGCTATCTGCAAATCGTAATATTAGGTGAGTTGTTTTTTTTATTATGGTATAGTTTGGCTGCATGTGTAAGCTATCAGATAATAATAATAATATGACCCATCTTGATTAATACAAGTAGCCTATTGGAAAGTTTTAAAAATGGGGTAATGAAATGCAATTGGAAAGGAATTACAACATTTACTTTATTTAAATTCAATAAATATTCTTAGATGGAAGTTGATTCTATTATTTTGTAGACACTTATATGTATTCTTTGTTGAACTAAACGGTTTTGGGAAGCTTTCATCTTCATTTGCTACTTACGGCCAGTTTTATAATATCGGATCAAGTGTAAGTCATGTTAGTGATAGCACTAATAAACTATATTTTATAATTAATTATGTTGACTCTTTTGAGCGTAAAAAAGCTTTAAAATACGATCAAAGCAAAACCTAAGATAGGTGTAAATATTAAGTTTAAAAATATTTTTATTAATGTACGAAAACATTTAAATGTTAACCGGAATTATTTAATTTATAAATATATTAATTAATTCTTCTTCTTGTTCGGTACGCCCGAATCCGGGCATCGTGGCAACATTCATGATAAACAATTGTTATATCATATCATATTGCTCTCTTGGGACAAAGTATGGATGCAGTGGGGGTCCCCCTCCCTTCTGCACAGCCCACAGATCTATCTTGGGCTTTAGATCACAGCAGCGTATTCGACTCGACCAGGATTTGAACCGCGGTCACCCGCTTCCCAGTCGGCCGGTGTAGTCTTTACGCCACACTGCTGGTCATCATATTAATTAATAGTAGTAGTAATCTAAACAAATAAATTCTCGATAACCAATTATTGGTTAAATGCACTAAATTGTGGGAGGAAAATTGAAAAATGTATTTTTGTTTTTCATCATAAAATATTTAATTACATTTCTTTCCTCCATGAACTTCGGTTGGAATCGCTCTTGGGTACTTGTGCATGAGAATAAAAAATAACTTAGAAAGTTTACTAACTGCTTTTCTCCATTATCTTCAGCTGTTTCTGCCCACTGCAGGGCAGTTAGCCTCTTTGAGAGAAAGATATGGCTTTTTAAACCAAAGTAGTGAATGTGCCAGTAACTCTGTTTTAAAAATTGCTAGAGGCAATCGTTTTCTAGGGTAACCAACAACTTGACGTAATTTCCAAAGCACTGAAACTGTAGCATCAGTAGTTGTTCAAATAACTTATTAGACTAAAACCGTCTCTTATAAGCATCTTACACCATTGATATTATTGTGAAAGCACTCCATTAATAATAAATAGTGCATCAATGCACTGTTAATATTAAATTTATATTACAAGGAAAGAAAAGTTTCAACAAATTATCAATCAAGTATTAAAACATTCTGAAGCAGTATTGCCTACTTTCTTAAATACATAATATTTAATGACCTTACACTATTAATGCTATTGTCAATATTTTTAATACCCCGTTAAGTATAAACAATAATAATGATAATTAATAAGGTGATTATTACAAATCATAAAACATTTTGTTGGATAAAAATTAGATACAAAACATATGTTTTGGGATATCATTATTTTTTTTGTAAAAACCTCTTCCGTTCTAAAATACTAAACTAGGTGTTAATTTTTCAAAATTTTGAGTGTAATTATTTTGCAGTTTTTTTTGCGGCTGTAATCAATATTCAAGATAATGTTGTAATTTGTACAGCTTGTAAGAATTGAATAAGTTGGGCCAATTGACAGAACGTTAGAAAAGAATTTATTTTATTTTTAAATACATATTTACATATTGAACATATATATTCAATTAGCACTGGACATTGCCTCTAAATAATTTCTTTAAAAAGCAACATAATTGCATTGAATGAATTAGGTAAATAAATAAAATTATTGAATTTGTTCAAGGTTCACACTTGGAAGTTATTTTCTTTTCTAGCAAAAGCAAGATCTAATTAGGTGCAAAGTACATTACAACAAAACGGTTTTATTTTACAATAAAAATGTTTGAAACAACATTGGGGTATTTTATTTTTATACGTTTTTTATTCGTTTTCCTACAACCGTTACGTTTTAAAGCAAGTATTATTTCAAAAGGGAAAAGATATCCGGGCTCTGTTGAATTCGTTTTTTTAACTTGTAATTTACATTCCATATTTACATTATACATAATTAATTATAAATTCCAATTGATAGATTTTTTAAACTGTTTCTTTAAAAATATTAAACTACTTCATTAATCAACTAGTAATCACATCTTATCACAGAACAAAAATATTTATTTATTTATTTGGAAGTTTTGGCATAATATTTGTTTTGCATATTGTTGAATGAAGTTGGATAAAATAAATTGCAATAATTTTAAGCCTAACTTGAAAAATAGATTCTTAAATTTATACTCTTTTAAATGGTTTGCTCATTTAACAAGTGCAACTAAATGATTTTTATAAGGCATTAGCAAAAGAAACGGCAATTGACCAATGTAAAACTGTTGGTCGCCGAGGATAAGAGAGAATAGGGCTTATTTTAGTGAAAATTTAAATTACAATATTCATCATAAAAATTAATTAACATCAGGAAAAAAAATAGTTACACCTACCGAAGCTCTCGGAAGCTCGTAATTTGTTAATTAAATTTTTAGGGACTAGAAATTTTGCAACACAAATGATAATTTTACATTAAGACTTTGTGATTTGTTAATAAAAATGCAATATTACTGATTTTAAATTGATATTAAGGGAAATTGAAGTTAAGTAAACTTGGAGAGGGCAAGAGCTTTGAAGCTTATTGAATACATCTGGTTTTTATTGCTCTTGAAAAAAGTGTCACAAAGTCGTAATTAAATGTTTGATAATCTTGCATATGGGCTGTTAGGTACAAAAAAAAATTTAGAATACAGAAATATTTACAGTTTATGGGTTAATTTTAAATTACATTGTAGTTTAAATGCATGCTGTAGATATTCCAAGTTACATAAGACATAATTTGGAACTGACAATTCGACTTTTAGAATTACACAATATACCTTAGCTGAGCTGTACACTTAATATAGGCTCTGAGAAAGAGGCCAAGTGTCTAGTAATGAATAGGAGAGACTGAAGAATGCACACGTTAGTAAATACACCGCAGTAAAGCAGGTTGAATTTTTACAACGAAGTTGTGTTAAATCAGTAATTTACATATTTCTGCAACAATTTATCTACAAGTACGTTTTAATTATTGATATCCCCTGTTTAAATTTCATATTTTTATACATTAATATTTAATTCAAATACATTTTATTAGTTTGATACATAGTAGTACCTACATGTCTTCTGTTTGTAGCTTCATAGATTTTGATACAATCGAAAGCAATTATGTGCTAGCTTTTCTGCTTGTCTTCAAACAATTTCAAAAACGATATTGCGCCACCTTGTACTAGAACTACCGAGAAAACTTAATCGTAACAAATACTTTAAAATGTTTCAAGAAGTGAGTTTTCATTATCGAGATCAGGTTTTTGTATCATTTAGTTTTTAATCCTCGGGTGTTTCATTTCAAATACGAGTATGGTTTTACTAAACAAGATTCTATTACATGTGACCATATTTCTCTCACAAAATGTATCGACAAATTTAAAAGAAAACCAACCTAAAAATTAAAAACGTTAGTTTAAAAAATATGAATTTAATTACTATGTCTTGGCACAATCTAGAGAAAATATTACAGTAGAATCCGCTTAATGTGATCACTTTGGGCCAAGACATTTCGATAACATTAACCGACTGATAACAATAAGCAAATTTTAGAAACGAAAAATTAGAGAATCTAAATTTACAGTGATTTTCGATAATTTCCACCTTCTGTTTTACCAAGAGATCTTTCGCTTTTTGGTCAACTTCGTAAGAAAGCAAGAATAAAATAAACTTACAAATTAAAATGCATAAAGCAAAGTCCTTTTTTAGCAAAATAAAAATAGAAACACCCCATGAAACGGGAAACTTCATTAGTTTTTGTATAGAAATTAAAATGAGTGATGCATTTTGTAAAAATATATAAAATTTATTTCAATGGCAAATCAGAAAAATGTACTTAAAAAAAGAGATTATTGTGTTGGTAATTCCTTGAAAGTGATAATAATAAGCGGCTTTTTGATCACATTATCCGGTGGTTTTTGTATGTAAACTAATTAAAGCGGCCGGTTCCCAGTCAAAATGATCACATTAAGCGACTGATAACGTTATCCGTGATCACATTAAGCGGATTCTACTGTACTTTGAACCGGCATAATTTTTTATAATAAAGAAAATACTAGCCTGCTTTTCTTAGCAAATGATGGTCAAAACTCGTTCTTTTAGTGTAAAATACAATTTTATATTATTTTTTAATAATAAATAATATTGTTAGAAATTTACCTCGTCTAATTGCTATGCAGTTATTTCCAGTTATTCTCTTTAAATAGCATTAAAATTTAAAGAGTTTGTATTGAGTGTAGGTACCAAGTTAGGACAGAAAAATATCGAAGGACAATCTTGAGTAATTGCTATTTGGTAGGAACTCTCTTGAGGTAGATAAACATTGAAAACTTTTTGTGTGATTTTTTTGAATTTGTTTGTAAGAATGCTTTGTTGTTTGTTACTTACCTTTGTATGTTTTATTTGACGATTTGCTGAAGAAGACTAATTTTTTCGAAACCGGTATAAAGATAATAAATTATTTTGACTTGAGGAAAGTGTATTTTTTTATTTTAAACGTTGAATAATTGCTTTCTGGAGTGCGTAGCCTGAAGGAAAGCAGGCAAAAGTCTTTGGTCTATAGTTCAAATATTTATATGATATTGTGTGCTGTTAGATGGATGTAGCATTCGAGACAGTGCATAATGATGCAGGTAGTTCAAAAACTCGAATATAATGTGGTGTGGGTGACTGCTTTAAAAAAAACACTGTGCCTGCTCTTCTTCAATTGAGGGTTGAGGCGTCAGGATAGTTCCTTGTCACTCATAATAGCACATATCTTACTAAAATCCCTTCTTGGATCTTAAAACATGTTATAGAGCTAATAGATACATAGATTTTTACATGAATATATTAGTAATAGTGGTAACAAAGTAAATCTTAAACAGGAATTTTACAAATTAATATAAATGTTCAATTACGTTGCGAAGGTTTCATCTAATAACTGCCTTACACCTTATTTTAATTTCCTACTATTTCTGCAAGTGTTGTTTATTTTCAACCTATGGGAAAATTACTAGCCAATTATTCACTCGGTGAATAAATTCATTCATTCAGACAATAATAATATAAAAATTATATTTTACAGATTTTTGAAAATTAAAAAAAGTGCCAATTGACGGTTTTACTTGTTAAGATCAAAATAACATCAATTAATTCTTGTGCAGGCACATTACATTATTTATCAATGTTTTTAATTTACGTTTTTACAATTACAGACAAATTATAGATGTCTGTGAGGATAATGAAAAAGAAGGGAAATTATTAGGCTTATTAAAAGAAATTGCTGCCGACAAAACTAACAAAACGATAATATTTGTTGAAACAAAGAAAAAAGTAGACGATATAACAAAGTGTATTAGAAGTGAAGGATATGCTGCAATATCTATTCACGGTGATAAATCTCAACCAGAGCGAGATTACGTGTTAAACGAATTTCGTCTGGGAAAAGCTTCTATTCTTGTTGCCACCGATGTAGCAGCACGTGGTCTTGATGTAGAAGACGTAAAATATGTAATTAATTTTGATTATCCAAATTCGTGTGAAGATTACGTTCATCGAATTGGTAGAACGGGCAGATGTGAACAAGTGGGAACTGCTTACGCATTTTTTACGCCAAATAATCAAAGACAATCCAAAGATTTGGTAGCTGTTTTAGAAGAATCTGGTCAAATTGTTAATCCAAAATTAAGAGAATTAGCTGCAAATTCACGTGGAGGACAAAATTCGCGTAATCGTTGGCAAAATCGTAGTAAAGATAATTCGTCTCCAAATTCAAATAATGGTTCGATGAAACGAAACGTTTGGAATTCCAGTAAAACATCTAACGGAGAACAAAGACAAAATAATATGAGGTATAATAATGGTTATAATGCGAGAAACAACGACGGAGGATATCAGAGGAACCCGAGAAACTCGGGTCAGCCTATGTCTTATCAAAACACTTATCAAAATAATATGAACGGTCAAGGTTATGCACCTCAAAATGCCTACGGTTCAGCGGGGCGATCTTATGGTAAGATTTAGTTTAATTTCTGCTGCAAAATTTAATCTGACATTTTAATTTTATTTAACAGGTACAAATAATCGCAGCAATCCAATGAGTGGTCAACGTTTTAACCAACGCCAAGCTTATTCGGGTCCTCCACAAACCAACAGTCCTAATATCTATTCAGTTCCTCCCCAATATATGATGCCAAGTGTAGCTGCTCCCGATGATATTCACTGTTTAATTAACCACAAATTTTTCCAAAATAACCGTCCACCACCACCAAACAATCCTTGCGGTTATCAGTCGATAAGTCAGCCTTTTAACCAGTACTCTCCTCCCGTTCCTCCGTACGCATACCAATACTCGCAGGCACCTGCAGCTGTTCAGCAGTAAAGCTGGCATCAATAGAAAACTTGGAAACCTCTTTGTTCCTTTCAAGTTTTCTTATTTAGAAGTTAGTGGTATTGTTTTATGTTTAAATTTATAATAATTATTGATCTAACGCTTAATATTTTGCATTTCTATTGAACAAATTTGCATCACCAATTTTTCACTAACCAATAATCAGTTTTGAATGTATTATAATATAATATATTTTGAAATGTACGAGACTTGAAATTTTTAACTGTTAGTTTTTGCAAAAAAATAAGAGATATAATATTTTTAAGCTAAAAGATCTACAAAAAAATGATGTATTTTGTGTAACGGTGAAAGTTTTTCTTTTCTTATAATTTTGTTTTATTTTTTAATGTTAAAATGCACAGCTTTGCTTTTCGAGTGTTTAAAATTAATGCGAATGTTTTGAAATCGTATTATAATTTACTATATGTGTATAAATGTGTGTTGTTGGAACCAAGGAATATTTTTTGTGCTCAAAGAGTTATTTTTTGTTGTTGGAGCCAAAGTATCGCGTTTTTTTATTTAAAAATGGCCACGACTCTACAACTTGTTTCGGTTGTACTATTTATATTTGAAAAACACAGTAAAAATGCACGAAAATGGTTTTTTGGTTTCGAATGTATTTTGTATTGCAGCGAGGCTACATAATTATTAATGATTATATAAATAATAATAACTTGAATATGATTATTAAAATATAATAATAAAAAATACTAATTGACCCCCCGCACTTAATGGTCGCAGCCAAATAGTTAAAGGCACTGTGTACTGTAGAATTATATTGTATATGTATAAATGTGTTCTCGTGCAGTAAAGTTTAGCCGAGAAATAGTTAGTAGAATTTTTATCTGTATGCTATTGAAATGCACGAAACATATAGAAGGGGGGATCGACTATTTAGTTTTAACTTTTGTATTTGGTACTCTATACCTAGACGAGATGGAGAGGTGCCAATTACGCGTCAATCTCTGATGATCCTCTGTGAAATTTTGTATTTTTTACTGTGTACCTGTCCAGTGTGCAAATGATTCGTACGTCTTTAATTTATTGCAAAGTAATATTGATGATGATAATAATAATAAATATATTGTGACTGTTTGTGTTTTAGATAAGTCTACAGTCATATATTTATAATATGTAGTATCTGTTCGTTTGGTCATTCAAAACGTGAAAGCGTGTTTTGTCTGCCGATTACTGCAAGTGTGCGGTACGTAAATCTGTGATATTTAGCACGTAACAGTAGCGGAGAATAATTATATAAACTTTTTTCGGTGGGTGATTGAGAGAAACGCTATTCGCTTTTACGCAATGTGTCCCAAAAATTAACAAGTAAAAAATTAATCGGAATGTGATATTTTCTCTGAAGACTGAAATATCTGTCTATATATATTTTTTAGATATAATCTGCTCTCGGTCTAACAATGAAAAGACTGTTGTACTTTTATTTGTTTGTAGATATATATTTATTTGGAAAGATTTTATTAAGCGGCGTACTCTCTTCGCTCGGATCGAGTGCATTATGTGATATTGCACTAAGTTATTTCATTATTCTAGTATGTGATCTGCCATGTGACTAAACCGAAACGATTAACGATGATTCTAAATTATATTTATATTTATTATAATTACTGTTTAGGGTCCACTTTTTTCTCCAAGAAATTAGCTAGTTTGTATTAAAAAAAAGTTTTCAATTTTAGTCGTAGAAAGAGATGATGATCACACACAACACTTTTGTGTATTATACTACTAGGTATTTATTTATTTTTTAAAAGAAATTTATCGTTGTTTTCATACGTCGTATGTGTATTATATATATATACTTACTATATATGTATGTATGTGTACGTAATTATCATATCGTTTTTTTATAACTTGCATCTCATCTTAATTAATATTTACTTGGTAAGTTTCAAACGTTTGGTTTGGTTCGATGTTTAGATCTGTAAGGACTTCCAAATTGTTTACGTTTTAAATATATCGAAAATGGACATTTTTTTATACAAAAATTCCTCGTGAGATCGATCGATCGGTGATTCGGTGAGATTTAAATAATATTTATGTTTAAATGAGACTCGCTATTCTTGTTAATTTTATTTATTGATCTGATTTAATTGCTCAAAAAAGAGAAAAAAGAGTATTTATTATTTATTAAAAGTATGAATCCAGTTGTGCACCAAGGCTCTTGGACACGTATTTTTTTCTATTGATCTATTATTTAGTAGTGCTAAGAAAATACAATTTATTAATTTTTGCTTTTCTAAATTTTTAATATATATATAATATAACTCTTCTGTAAGTTTCTAACAAGTGCATTTCTTGTATGTAATACAGTATTAATACCTAATATATTACACTTTATTTCAAACAAATTCATTATTATAATGTAGTTATCATTTTTTTTAAGAATTCTGTAACTGTTTTATTTAAGACTACATAAAAAAAATTCTGTAATTTATGGTGAAAGATAAAAGTATTTCAAAATGTTAAATAAAGTAAAACTTGTTTTTCTCAGCATGATACATTTGTTTCATTTCCAACTTTGTGTTTTTTACCCAAAATAAGTAAAAATACCTACGTTATTCAATAGAATACAATACATAATAATGTCGTCTTGCAAACATGGTAATGTTGGATCGTAAAATGAGTGAAAAAAGGTGAGTGGTTTCCAGAAAAATCGACAATATAATAAATGAATGCAGTAATAGAAGCTCGCGTCTGTGAACACAAAAATCCAAAGACATTTTAATTACTAAAAAGCGAGGACCCTCTAGTTGACTTATAAAAATATTAATTATAATCATAAATTTTTATTCTTGTTTTAATCTAAATCAAGTTTCTTAAAAGATCCTTCAATCACATTTTAAGGTAGATCCGTGACTGTGGTTACTATAGTAAGGTTACATCGCATCGATGTGCACCCGACTATTGCGTTGGATTTTCGAAGGATGGTAATTTTCGCGGTTGATTCGGTAAAGAATTTGAATGCTGTCTGATTGATTTTCGCCCGTAACGTGAGTGTTTGCGCGAGTTCATGAAGGTCGTAAAGTTCCGATGACTTTGGCGCTCCCGTGATAAGTCGGAGGAATTTGTTTTGGAGGATATTAGTGTTGGATTTTGCGGCTTTGCTCCAAACTGGGGCGGCATAGAGGATTATGGGCCGGATGACGGTTTTGCAGAGACGGAGTTTCATTGGGGTTTGGATGGCGGATTTATAGAGGGAATGGTACATCGCGTTTGCTTTGCGGGCGGTGAGTTTACAGTGCTCTTTGAACGTGAGCTTTTGATCTAATGTGACGCCGAGGTATTTAACGGTCGGTATTATTAATCTTTACTTTACGGGTTAGTTTATCGCGTCGTTGCGAAAAAACAGTTAGAGTGGTTTTATCCGCGTTTATTTTAATTTTCCATTTATTATAATATGCCTCAAGCGCGTCGAGGTGGCGTTGTAGAGATAGATTAGTGACTGGTTCTTGACGTACGATTCGGCGATGATCGCGGTGTCATCCGCGAAGAGCGCGATTCGCGTGGATGGATGTTTGGGGATATTGTTGATGTAGTATAGGAACAGAGGGTTGGGGATAATATGGATCCTTGGGGGAGTCCTGCGGCGATGGGGTGTGGAGCGGATAGCGAATGTTGGATTTTGACTTGGAAGGTACGGTCTTTTAGGAAGTTTTGGATGATTTTTATTAGGTAAGGTGGGATTTTTTCGGATTGAAGTTTATGTATCAGGCGGTCGTGCCATACCGTGTCGAAGGCTTTTTCGATGTCAAGCGTTACTGCCGACGTTGTTTTGTTTAAATTGAAGTTCACCGCGATAATATTAGTTAACTGTGCGAGTTGCAGTGTGGTACTGTGGTTCGCTCTGAACCCGAATTGTTCGCTGAGGATGGATTGGGATTCCGATTCGTGTTGCTGAAGACGGGTGAGGATGATGCGTTCGAGAATTTTGGATAAGATTGGGAAGAGACTAATTGGACGGGATGTTGGCGGGTTTTCCTAGCTTTCGGATGGGGATGACGATGGCGTTTTTCCAGGCGGATGGGAAGTATTGGTTTTTGAGACATTGGTTCAGGATGTAATAGATTTGGAGGATTGACTTTTTTGGGAGATTTTTAAGGATTTTGGCGGAGATGTTATCTTGACCGGGAGCTTTTTTATGTTTGAGGAAACGTATGAAGGATTTGATTTCGGTTGGGGAGGTGAGGGCTTCGGCGGGGGTAGGGTTTGATGAAGTTTTTGGGTGGATAGTTGGACCATGGAGATGGTTTGGGGATCGGAAAGATACCGTTTGGAAGGGTGGGATCGGGGATTTGGAATCTTTATTTTTTAAGGATTTGACAATTTGCCAGAATTTGTTGTGGTTTTGGGGAGTGATGGCGGAAAGGGTTTTATCACATTGCGCTTCTTTTATCTTATGGATTGCGGAGTTGATATCGCTGGTTTAATTTGGTGATTTGGGATTTAATGGGTGGGAATTTGGTGGAGTTTATTTTTGTTCTTAATTTTTTGGAGGATTTTGGGTGGGAGGGTGAGTGTGCAGGTGGGTGGGGTTTCTTTAGTGTTTCGCGAGTGGATTTGCGTGATGTTGTCCGTAAAAGTCTGAATTGCGCGGTCGATATTGTCGTTCGTGACGATATTCGCGTTTAAAGGAATCTCGTACGCGTCACGGCCGAATTGCTTCCAGTGGGTTTTAAGTTTAGGGCGGGGTGGGAAAAATGGTAGTTGAAGACTGCTCACTTCTGTTAAGATTGGGAGATGGTCGGAGCTTAGTTTGTTTAACGTTTCGATACCGCGGATTATTACGTTTTTGGATTGGATGTGTAAACGTTCGCGTTTGATGAGGAGTTGTTCCAGTCCCAGTAAAACATTTTCAAAATTAATAACATTAAAAATTTGTTTTATTGTTAAAATTTTGGTCTTAGACTTTTCCTTTATTACCGCCCCCCTAAGATTCAAAAGGGGGCAAGCGACCCTCTTTGCCCCCCTCTAGATCCGGCCCTGTCATCAGGTGCCAACTGGTAGTGTCATTCTAATCGGGTGAAATGTTGAACCATTCATCAAGTATTAGGTACCGTAGAATCCCGTGAAGTGAATCACTTTTGACGGTTTTTTTTCATTTACAGCTCTGTATTACTAAAAATTTACTTCTAATTAAAGATAGGCAATGTGTCATCCTTCCTTGACCTCTCAATTTAAAAAAATCGTTAAAATTTGCAATGGACTCGCCGACTCGGAGTAATGGCCATCAGCTTCACCCCATGAGGTGGGGTGAAGCGAATCACACATTTAAATCATTTACTGATTCGCTTTAAAACCTCTGCGAGGTGAAATGAATCATATTATTATACTCAGGAGTCTGTTAGCATTATCATAGTTCAATATTAGCTGTCAGGGGAAAACCCAGGTAGCGGGGAATTTAGCTTAGCACTTTGTCTCAAATATAATTAAAATCATAAAACGCAGTGGCATAATAATCCGTACGTAAGATGGGGGGCAGTTGTTTGGGGGGGGGGAACAAAAATTGGGTACCATTGCGTGGGGGGGGGGTAAAATTACAAAAATTGTCCTTACGTAATTAATAGACGGCCAATTAAAAAAAAATGTTTCTGACATTGGAACTTTGTAAAGGAAAACCCCATTCTGCGCAAGCGAGCAGTGCCTCTTGCTGTCTGTTCTCTATTTCTATTTTAATTTAACGACCAGCTGACCTCGGTATGATTTCCCAGGCCCCTTTATTACTACCCTTCTCAATTTTGAGTTAGGAATTCCGTAGGATTCCGCAGCTTTGTGAATTGCCATTCCTCCCTTTACCGCTTTAACAGCGTCGTCGAGAAATTTTTGAGAAAAATTTCTCTTTCCTACACGGCTACCTTTTTTTTCTAAACACGCGGCATCTCTAGAACAAAAATTAAAAACTGTAAATACGTAGGGCTGAGTATTTCTTATAACAAAACCGTGGTTCACTTCACCCCAAGGTTTTATGAAAATCATCTTGAAAAATTAATGCGCTAGTTATGTTCTATGATGATAAGAATATAATATCATTAGATAAATGGTTCGTAAGTATTGTAAAATAAAAGCGAACACCTTTTATCTGCTGATGTTATTGACCATAAGTTCCATGGGAACTCTTTGCATTTCGCTGATAATTTAAATATGAAGATCCAGGAGAAATGCATAAAATGATAAGCTTATAGATTGGTTACAAAGTGCATGTTACTATTTCGACGTCCTGCGTTACAAAAAAATCAAAAACTTAGATCTATCTCAAGTTTAAGTGAAGTCGCTTTTCGAAAATGTACGTATGGCATATGAATGCATGTTTTCTTCTCATTTTTTTAGATATATTCTTATAAACATATTTTGTATTTCTATAAAAACATGCATAATAAATGCATCAACATAGGGTGTTGTTAATATGCCCACTAGCACAAACGACATGCGTTTGTGCGTAGTTTTTTTTAAGCATATTATTGAAGAATGTGTAGGCCTTACGAAAAATGATAAATCAATTTTTATTTGTCCATTGTGCTCCTATATTGCTTAAAAATAGTGTTTATGAGTTTTTAATTAAATAATTCTTCCTGTTTGAGTTATTTTTCATTTTAAACCATTTTTAATTTTGTATTTTCATTAATCTTCAATAATAACAAAACAAAAAGTTAAAATTTTGTTTAATTTTTCAAACCCTACTGACTATTATCATAGAGGTTGTGTATCCCATATACCAGGTGGGCATATTATCATCCTATGTTGCTAATATGCCTAATTGGGTTGATTTACAAAAAATATAAATAAAGGAAAATATATTATATATTGTAAAATTTCTTTCAGAAATATAGTTACCAGAGATATTCGAAAATATCCATATCACAAAAACTGTTATGAAAACCCACTGTTTCTATTTTTTATTAAGGTTTTCCCTTCGCATGGGCATATTCCCATCACCTACCTTATTTAAAAAAACAAAAAAGACATAAATTACCACTAATATTTTTAATTCTAACCTGTCAACTGGTAATTTATGTCTTTTTTAAGTGCTATTATTCATAGTATATCTTATTATATTAAAATGATAGTATCATAAGAAGTGATCATTTACGTTTATAAATGTTTTTTGTTTCCGAAAAGTCGATCATATCAACATAATTATCATACTCATTCTAATATAGAATATAGCTCTATGGTCCATGGGACAATTTTGCGACAGCCAGAATATAATGCAGGAAATATCTTTTACCTAATAATATCTGTTATTAAACATATTTCGTAAACGTATAAAACAATTTAATTTCTTTTTTACATGAAGGGGGAAGCTATTTAGCGATTTTCAAATTCCATTCCACGTTCAGGGAACTGCCATGGCGTCCATTTTTGATATATTATTTTGTAAAGGACATTTTTATCAACCGGAATTTGCAAAAAACCTTGTATTTTAATTTCTTCTACCCCACCTCTTATTTTCAGCTAGAAAACCCTAACTATACGTCATAAATAATTAGATCTACCTATTAAGTTCTCAAAAATATTCTTTTTATAATAAGAAAAATATTGTTTTAGTTAATAAATAATATACTGATACCTAAAGTAGATTTGTAGTTTTGGTTTTTGATACTCTTTTTAAAAAATATAATTACGTAATGATAATGATGTGCATTTTATAAATTTTACCGCCTCTTAAATCTGCAGCTCCTGGTAATCAAGGACGACCCTGAACTCGATCAATCAAGTCATACAGGTTTCCTCGCTCTTTGTTCAAATTTCATTCGCTAGCAAATACAGGTTACCAACTGTTTCTATACGATAGAAATAATTAAAATTGAAACTAATTTTTCTGAAAGTCACTCATATAATACGTGATATTGCACAATTCATATCTGTCATTATAATATTATAAAGTGTGAAGCTAATAACATAGTGTGAATTTCAAGAGAAAATTTGAGGTAAATAATTTTAGGATGAATTCATTTATAATTTATTAATAATTAAAATATAAATTTCTTCAAATTATTTTCATAATTTGTTATATTCGCGAATAAAATATTTAATTTTCTCAATATTATTTGAAGCGTTTCTAATTTATCGGCCTACTTGCAAAAATTTTAATTTTAGCATTAATGCAATTTTATATTTTTATACCAATTTGAAATAATGTGAAATTTAATTATATTCGAAATTATGTATTCTGCAGTAACATTTAAATTTGCGCCAAAAATTAACGCATGCGTGAACTTATCGATTTTTCATGTTTCCTGCTTATGACGCATACTGTGCGAACGGGTTCGTTCACTTCAGTTTTGGCCGTTTTAGTAGTAAGTTGTTCTTTACTTCCTATCATTTTAAAATAAAATAAAGCGTTTTGCGTCAGTGTAGTTTAATTCTTTAGTGTTTTAATAATATTTAATTAAACTATATGTAATTTTTAATCATAATATTAAGCGAATGTACGAAATATCATAAAATCTTTTGTTGTAGAATCACTGAAGCGCCATTAGCCATATCATAAAATCCAATTTTATTTTGCATATTAGAAGTCATCCACAACTCCAAACATGTAAGTAGCATTATCCTAATTTTATATTTAATAGTTCTTGCATCATAACTACGTTATCCTCCTTGTTTATTCTTATTTCTTAATTTTTACTATTTCAGTTGCGGCCATTTTGTTGATTAGGTCGCACGCGGTAGAAAAAAATGTTACGATTCATGTATAATGCTTGCAGGTCTTTTGGTAGCAAACCAAACGGTTATTTTAATTCACGTGGCGGTGGTGGAGGAGCCGGAGGTTTAAATAAAACCGGTATGAGCGGAGGTTTTAATTCCAATCGTTCCAATGGCGGCGGTGCACCTCGTTATGGCGGCGGTGGAATAGGCGGAGGAGGTGGCGGTGGAATGAGCAATGGCGGAATGAATGGACGATTTAACAATAAATTTGGTGGTAACAACAAAACAAATACCAATGGCAATCGTCTACGTAAACCTAATTGGGACATGAAGGAATTACATCCATTCAAAAAAGATTTTTATGTACCCCACCCGACAGTTGCAAATAGGTCTCCATATGAAGTAGAACAATATCGAAGGGCTAATGAGGTTTCCGTTGAAGGACAAGACGTAAGTTGAAAACTTTTTAAAAAAATTATGACTTAGGTTAAATTGGTTTTTCTCATTAGGTGCCAAATCCAATTCAAAACTTTGAAGAAGGAAATTTCCCCGATTACGTGCTCAATGGCATTAGTAAGCAAGGTTACGATTTACCTACTTCTATTCAAGCACAGGGATGGCCAATTGCCATGAGCGGTAAAAACATGGTGGGAATTGCTCACACCGGTTCTGGAAAAACTCTAGGATATATTTTACCTGCAATTGTTCACATCAACAATCAACCATCAGTATCTCGTGGTGAGGGCCCTATTGCATTAGTTTTGGCACCCACGCGTGAGTTAGCTCAACAAATTCAGCAAGTTGCCACCGAGTTTGGCAACTCGTCTTATGTCAGAAATACCTGTATTTTTGGCGGCGCTCCCAAGGGACCACAGGCTCGTGATTTGGAAAGAGGCGTAGAAATTGTCATTGCAACTCCCGGAAGACTGATCGATTTCTTAGAGAGAGGAACAACAAATTTATTTCGTTGCACGTATCTAGTGTTGGATGAAGCCGATCGTATGTTGGATATGGGTTTCGAACCACAAATTCGTAAAATTATTGAACAAATCAGACCTGACCGACAAACTTTGATGTGGTCTGCAACTTGGCCAAAAGAAGTTAGAAAGTTAGCTTCCGATTTCCTAGAAGATTATATTCATCTCAACATTGGATCTAGTCAACTCTCTGCAAATCATAATATTTTACAAATAGTTGATGTATGTCAAGAACATGAAAAGGAATCAAAGTAAGTACATATTTTTAATTTATAATGATGAAAATGGAATTATTATGATGAGAATTTAGTTCTGAAAGGTTATGACGACTTGGATTATATCCTCTAAGAAGACCTGATATAATATTGAAAAACTATTTTGATGAATTTTGTTTGTCGTTTATTAAACAACTTTATTTTATTGCAGATTAAACAGTTTGTTACAAGAAATAGGAAACAATGCAGAACCTGGTGCGAAGACATTGATTTTTGTAGAAACTAAAAAGAAAGTAGAAAATATTACTAGAAATATTAGGCGTTACGGATGGCAGGCAGTGTGTATGCATGGTGATAAAAGCCAACAAGAGCGTGATCATGTAATGCGTGAATTCCGTAATGGCAAATGCAACATTCTTGTGGCAACTGACGTTGCTGCTCGAGGTCTTGGTAAGTCTTTTAAAGTTGGTTAACGCTTTTTTCGACTCTCCAACTTGGTGATTGTACTCAATTCTTATCATTTTCAATTGTTTAAATTGTATTACGAAAGCATAGTAGCATTCAGGGATTTCCCAGACTGGTTTGGATCTTACATATAAGGTCGTGGTTCCTCGTTTTTTTTGCTTTTTATTATTTAAGTTTATTTTTTTAATTCTCCACTCAACAGTTTAAATTGTGGCATGTGATCATCATCACTTTTTTGTTTTAATTAATCATTTCATTATTGTTGCATTGCTTTATCATTGGTAAGTGGTAACATTAGTTATTAAGTATTGCGAAATTACCTTGTGCGGTATTTTAATCAGTCTGGTTGTCCTTTTTGTTTCAGAGGCACATGCGAGATGAGCGTAATTAGCTGGTGAATTTGATTAAGATTTGCCATCTTACGCTACTGTTGTGTTCTTTCAAATAGGATGCAATACAATGTCTTGCGGTGCCTCTGGCTGGCTTCCCAGCGGGTAGACCAGTTGTAGAGGTAGAAGACCGATAATGGAAGGTTCGATACACAAGGCATCAAGTATGGGCAACTTTTGCTAACTTTTGATCAGATACCGTGAACTTAAATTAGAAACTTGTTGGCTATTACGTCGAGGGAAAATCTTTAGCAATTACTGATGTCGTTGAAATATTTAAACTTCCTGTCGGTCAATTTACAACATGATGGATACACTGCAGCCAGTTATTTGCTACTATTGCTCTGCAAATTATATTTAAACATCATAGCCACGCGCGTTGTGGATTTTAAAATTTCTCGAGCGCAATGGTTAGTATTTCTTTATTATTTATTTTATTTTTTTCTTTCAATTTTTCGTTTTATAAAATTTTTATTTTTCCTTTTTTTTTTTATATATTTAAATTTTTATTTTCCAAATGCCATTTGGTCTTACAACATTTTCGGGTTTTTTGATTCCAAATTTCATGTGCAAACAAGCTTCTCTTACATTTGGCACACTTATTGATCTATTAAAAGTGTGATTGATAATAAGAGGCATATTATTGTTGAAAAGTGCGTTTCGGTGTTCAAGCTTCTTGTTCGAATTCCATCGCATCTTTTCTTACAGTTAGATCAAATTGTTTGGAAAATAATTTTTTTTCTTTCCTATCGACATGTTCTAACTTGCTTTTCTAAATTAGATGTGGACGGCATCAAGTATGTGATAAACTTTGATTATCCAAATTCTTCAGAAGATTACATTCATCGTATTGGACGTACTGGTCGATCAGATTCGACCGGTACATCTTACGCCTTCTTCACACCTAACAACTTCAAACAAGCTAGAGATCTCGTTTCCGTATTAAAAGAAGCTAATCAGGTTAGTTACATTTTATTACTGAAAATATTTAATCCTCCTGAATTGGCATGCCTTTGCTTAGACTTCGGCAGAGCATGAATGCTTTCTCGAGGTAAATTATGAAAGGGAAATATGCCTTCGGTGTTCACACGTAATGTCTGAATCCCATCCTCAAATTTCCCCACAATTTCTTATTTATGAAAAGGAACCCACGTAAAACAATCTAATATTCTTCTTTTTATGCAGGTCATAAATCCTAAATTATCTGAAATGGCAAGCAGATGTGATAATTATGGTGGTAACAAAGGCGGACGTTGGGGTTACCGAAGCAACTTCAGGGGTAGAGAAAATAGCGGACCAAGGGGCGGAGGAGGAGGAAATCACATGAGATTTGGAGGAGGTAATGGTGGTGCCAAACATAATGGATACAACAATGGTGGTGGTTATTAAGACTTTTGAGAAAGCCACAACAGTATTTTTTATTGCATTCCACCATTACTCGTTTTTATGGGATTTAAGAAATGACAACAAAATTTGTACATAGTTTCTATTGTAATTTTAATTGCATAGTTTCTTAACACTTAACGTCCTAGACTCTAATTAGAACAATTATTTATTTCTGTGTATTATAATTTATGGAAATCTCTTGTTGGAAGTTTTAGTTCAATTATACATGTATTGTTTTTTACATGCTTGTCGTCCAAGTTTTTTTAGTGGATTGAATTTAACTAAGCACTTTCTAGATTTAGTTGAAATAAACTTTATAAGAATTACAAAATTGTATTTTATTTGCTTACAAAAGCAAGATTTATTACGTTACAAAGAAAATTTTTTGGTGCCACGCTACGGTTTCAAATTTACAAACTCAAATGTAAGCACTATTTCTTAACATGGCTGCTATCAGTAATTTCACAATCCAATAAAATCATTTTCAAATAATATCAACTATTTGACATTTATACTAACAAGAAGTGAAGTGATCTTAAAATAGATGCAGAAGACTCGAATCAATATAAATCGTACAGAAGTGATTATACAGCTTTTTTTTATAGAATTACAAAAAATAAATTATTTACATACAAGGTTAAAACAATAAGTTTCTAAAGCAAATTCAACAAAACTAAGGCTGGGAATTTGGATATTCAAACTAGTACTGGCTTCAGTGTACAATTGAATGCATTTTACTAATTTTTATTGCTCAAATCTGATTTTCATCATTTTTAAATAAAATACAAAGGATTCAATTTATTTTTATCGAATAATTGATCAACATCAGATGTTGATCAATTGAACTCATAATGTTTGAAAATTATTTTCTTTAAATACTAATAAGCCAAGTATTTGATCTCGGCAATGAAGAATGGTAATTCTTATTTTTCTTTTCTGGTTTGCATAGACCACATTTTTCACAGTAAAACAAGATCGATGATTAACTGCGCTGAAAACAAGATACTTTTTAAATCAAAAAATGATGACCCCAGGGAAAAACCATCGAAATTTGAAAATTCAATTTTTGTGTATCCAATTCGAAAGACCTGAACAGATGTTATGGAAATCTCAATTTTGTTACATTGCATGTTTTTTCCTGTAGTCTTCAAATGTTCAATTTAGCGTCCACATTTTTAGATGATTTGGTACACAAACTTGACCAGTCAACTGTTAAATAAATTTCATTGCTTTATGAGCAATATAACTACATTATTTATTCACCATATCAGTATTTTAGAAGAACTAAAAATGCATGGGTATTGCAGCGTTGTTATAATTAAGATGATTGAAGTTTTCACAAATAAACTAACGAGGGGATATTATCACCAAAACCTTAAGATCTGGATTACAGATAAGTGATAAACTCACTGTAATAGGAATATTTAGGGTTCCTAGCTCCCTCCAGGATAGACCTAATTTTTTAGTGAATAGAATGAAAGTGAAAAACACGATTTTTTTTATAAAATAATTTTAATGATTATTTTACATTCTATTTTAACTGGAACAATTTTATAACAGATTTTGATTATATCATGATTTGTTTTCTCAAAAGTTATTTACATGTAATGTTATTAAATGTTAACAATTGAAACATTTCTAAAAGAGGACACAAATACAAACTCTAGGTAGGCTTATAATTATTAAAATGTAATAAATAAATCTGGATATTTAAAAATATAATTTAAATTAATAGTCTAATTAAATAATAAATATTTAAAATGTAATAGTTTCAGATCGCATTTATAAAACTTGAGTTTTACTATTGGCTAAATTTTACTATTGCGATTAATATAAAAATTAAAAGAATCTAAACTATTTCTACTTTTTACAATTACAAATAAATAACATTCAAATTAATAAATTAGATTTATTAGCTGCAAATTAATTGAGATTTCAAGCAATCAACGAACGACATGTAGAGATCCAATACGAACTTCAAATTTATCCTGAAATAAAACGAAAACATTATCGAAAGCAGTTGGCAAATTGTTTGTTACTATTTCAAGAAATTAAAGAAAAATCATCACCAAAAATTTAACTGCACGTATTGCCTTTTGCACACATCCAAACCAAAACTAGTGGGACTAGTGAGAAGCAGGAGGTGGTGGAGCATACGAATATCCTCCTGGTGGAGGAAAATATATGCCCGCACCACCTTGCATAGGAGGTGGTGGAGGTGGAACCGAGTAGAAAGGCACTCCACTGGGTAGTTGGAACGATCCGTAACTAACTGGTGGTGGCGGAGGTATGCTCTGGTAACCCTTTGAAAGTTGAGCCTGTGGTGGAGGAGGCAAATTTTGATAACCTTGTGAGAGATGAGTTTGCAATGCCATAGCTGGTGGTCCCATATTTTGGTAAACCTTGTGAGTTAATTGATGATTATGGTGATAATTATGTGATAACTGTGGCGGAGGTAAATTCTGTGAAAGCCTAGACATAGCAAGGCTTTGTGAAAATTGTGATGAAGGCAAGCTCTGTGGTATGGGCATACTCTGGCACACGTTTGGGGGCTGTGACATGTCTTGATAGCTCTTCAAAGGCGGTAGAGGCTGGGCCAATTCTGAGCAACCGTTGGGACGTGAAAGCTGAGGTACCACGTTTTGATAACAGTTCTGTGATGGCATAAGATGAATTTGGCTTTCATAGGACTTCGAGGGCTGTGATGGTGTTTGTAGTTGTTGCTGCTGTAGAACTGGAGCAGAAGACTTGCCTGATGTTGGACTACTGCTCCGGCTTTTACTACAGGATCGTCGACGACGTATTCTATCTTTGGATAGGCTTCGATCTCTTCTGGTATTTCTTCTCGGCGATCTGGAACGCGATTTCGATATCGTACGTGAACGACGTGCTTGATTTCGACCACGCCCCCAACGATTTCTTCCTATAAAAATTAAAACAACAGTTTTAAAGTAAGATACAAAATTAATTGACCCTTACCACGATTATTACCAGCACCATTTGACCATCCACGATTGTCGGCCATTTCTTGTAATTTTGGATTTATAACTTGTTTAGCTTCTTTAAGTACGGCAACGAGATCGGAAGCTTTGTTAGCGTTTATTGGTGTAAAAAATGTATAGGCCGTACCGGTTCGTTGTGATCGGCCCGTGCGACCTATACGATGCACATAATCTTCAGAATTGGACGGGTAGTCAAAGTTGATAACAAATTTAACATCTTCTACATCTGTAATTACATTTAATATTGTATAAATAGAAAAATTAATTGATCCTAAAATGGAATGCTTTCAATACAATTTATTATTTAAGTAAAACACTTTTATAGTAGAAATAATAATTATTGTTAAAATTAAAGTTGCAATAAATACGACAGTTAGTCTAAAATTAATGTGTTTTATTTTAACTTTAAGCTAACAAATTCACTTTGAAAACTAAGCAGTCACTTGGAATGATTTATTTTAAAAGAATGAATAATAAAGGGTGGTTCAAAATGTGCACAAGATTTAATTTTTCAATAAAACACATCATTTACTCGAAAATTGCAAATATTGAAGTATACATATTATGGCGATTAGGTCTATTAGAACATTTAACAAATGGCCACCAAGACTCTGCTGACACACTCTCGCTCTTTAGAAAAGTTGTTGGCAATGGCATGTCAAATTTCTTCCTTTAGCTCAGGAATTAATGGTTGGTTGGCATAGACTGAAGACTTCACAAAACCCCACAGAAAGAAGTCGCAGGCGTGAGGTCGTACGACCTCGATGGCCAATTCTGATTGTCACTGCGAGAAATTACACGGCCAGGAAATCTCTCGTGCAATAACTGCATTGTCTTTCGCAAAGTGTGACAGGTTGCCCCATCCATTTGCTAGATGTTCTATTCCACACATAATCGCCATATGTATACTTCATTTTAAAAAATAATATTTGCAATTTTCGAGTCAAGGTGTTTTATTGAAAAATTAAATCTTGCGCTGATTTTTAAAACACCCTTTACAAATTAAATCGGTACATCAAAATTTTGGATTTTATCTTATACGGAGACATTAATTTTAGCACAAGCGCCGTAAATTATACAAAGGTGCAAAAAATAATAAAGTATTATAAAATAAAAAATTACAATTAGTGCTATATGTTAAATAATTGTTAATAAATGTAACCACCACCAAAAAAGTATATAATAAAATATTAAAGCGCCAAAAAAATGTATAATAAAATAAATTCAACATCTGATATAGAAATAATCATTATTATATTATGTAATTAACTAAGTTATCAAAATAATGTTGTTTCAAAAGTAGGTAACAAATTAATATTTACTGAATTTTTTGAAAAGTTTGTACATACATAATTTTGAAATTGCAATAACCATCGTGTGTCAAATTATATATTATGATAAACAAAATAAAATATAGAGCAAAAAGATACATAGAATAAATTAATACTTCGTAACAGGTTTGCTGCCACAAGTATTTATGATGTTAAAGTACAGTGCCGATACGAAAATAACTTGAAAATCGAATTCCGGCGGCATGCAGAATCATTCCGGTGATTTTCAAAGTATTTTTTAGACAGAGGCAGCAGTTACTTACATGACGAAGAATTGGCAGCAAACGAGTTAAAAGTGATGGAAGGATTTAATTTAGAACACAAAATTTATTAGTCGTGGTTGATAAGCTGCAAAAAGAGCAAAATAAGTACATATTTGATATCAAAGTACATTCTATTGACTTAGAGTAAGTTCGGATATTATGGCACATCATAAGCTTTAATTGTAATAAAACACATAAGTGTTTATATACCCACACATAGGTGGGTATGGCTAAAAACCCTCCTTGAAAGTCAAATCTAGCAGTAGACAAAAATGACTGGATGAAATGATTACATGTTACCATGCGGTAGACCATATTAGTCGCAAACCTAATTTTAAACAACTTACCTCTAATCTTAAAGTAGCCTACAAATTTAAAAAATAATTTGTCTAAAAAATAAACTACGGATATAATATACATCTTCAAGTGCCATACACTATGCAGTGCAGGAGATCACTTGGTTGATGCCAGGATGACGTACCAAGGAATTTAATTACTTAATGGGGTGGTTTTCTATGTCTTCCCCATAGTCCACAGATCTATTTTGGGCTATTTTAGATCACAGCAGTGTATTTATATTCTATTCTGTGGTATTCGACGCGATCAAAATTTGAACAGAGGTTACCTGATTCCTAGTGTAGGCTTTACGCCATACTGCTGGTATGGATATACTTATAGAAAACACTATTAATGTTTAAATTGGAATTCAAAATCCACTGAAGTTTTTATGAGACGCAAACCTAACCAAAAAAATTACATCAAAAGTTGTAAAAATCTATTTCTGCTTGCTATGGATAAGCAGTCTACTCGTTATTTTACAAGAACTAACTGAGGAGTTAAGGCTCGGAGGGCTATTGCACAGCACGTGTATTTTATTTAGTATGTTGCTGCATTTTTAAGAAACTGCAGTGGGTCATATAGGCCATAATACGGGAACTTACTCTATTAATTTACGTGAAGTACCTAATTTTTAATTTACTTTAAGTTAATTAGATGAGAACGAAGCTTAGTACTAAACTACTAGCAGCAATCGTTACACCAGGTTTATCCGACTATTCACTAATAACAGTAAAATAGGCCCTAAATAATATATTATTATTCAAATGAAATTTTTAGGTAAAGTTCTATGAAAATGATAATTATATCATTATCGATTATTGAGACGGTCGGTAATGAGACGGTCATTAGCCTAGTATGTGAGCTGAATAACTGCTAACACTGAGGTACCCGGTTCAAATCCGGAAAGAGTCTGAAATTTCATATAATCGTCTCCGTGCTTTGGAGGGCACGTAAAACCGACGGTCCACCTGAGTTGATGAAAATCCAGGGTTACGGGCATATCTGAGATAAGCCCAGCAAGCTACCTCAGATATAAAACAATTAATATGCTCACAGATTAATAGTGAATTCGACTTCTCTTCGATAGAAGATAAAACCCCGAAGTCAAGGCAAACAGAAGCAATCCTAGCCTTAAAGTGGAAGAAGAAGAAGATATAATATTTATACAAAAATATATAAATTTAAAATTGGATTCGGAGATTCCCACAATATATACTTATATTTTAAAATTATTATACGCCTAAGTACATTATTTTTTAGTATTTACATGAAGAGATAGCGTAAGAAGGATGGCAAAACCCCTAATTTTTAAATATTTGTAAGATTCTGAAAATAAATTGCATGAAATACAAATTATGCTTTATAGCACTTGGCAGTGCTTGTAATATGGAGCTAAATTTATATGGCTGTACTAGAGGCAATTTATAAAAAAGATAGTATCGACTATCAATTTATTCAGAAAATTAAATCAAAATTATAAAAATAAAAGATTAAATTAATGATTAATAATACGAATTCTTTTATCAAGGCATAATAAAGCTTCTATCTCCAAATGTTTTTATTGTTCATTTATGAAGCTGACAAATTTTAGATTGATCTGTATATAGTGGATCGGAATAAGGATTTTTGATTTTTTTGCAAACCTTGTGTAACATCTTTTGCGACAGCGTTAATTTTCAACACAAAAATCGTTCATAACTTTTTCACAAGTTTGGAACAAGCATACGAAAAACATGATGTACTGATGCTGAAATAATCTACAATCTCGACAAAACTGTACTTTCTATTGTTTAAAGTAAAGTCCTGTATATCACAGGTTGAAAGGTAAAAAACAAAACTTTTACACCATTGTGCTAACAATGTCACACACTGATGGAAAATCCCACCTTGACCATATTATATTATCTCTTCTAAAGTTATATTTTGTGCTTTCAAATTATTCGTGTGCAATATTGTGATTTTACCTAATTTGCATTTGGTTTTATATATTTACTTCAGTTATTTTACAATTTTACAATGAAATAAAAAATATATGTGTGTAAGTCAAAGACGTCAATAATAGTACAGCAATAATAAAATTTTGAAACAAAAAATTTAGTACCTGTAATTTAACAATTTAACTGCTTTATTATTAGATAAAAACTATGCAAATTAGTTAAATTATTTTGCGACATATATCATATTTTGTAAAAAAATTTAAACATGTACAATATTTTCACATGTTAATAACTATAAACCATATTATTATAAGGATTTATAAGTAATTTTAAAAGGAAATTACAAAAAGTTTATTCAAGTGTCTTTGTTAATTCTAAATAGCACAATTGGTTATATTCTGTACACAGTAATAACAGTACTTTTTCATAATATGCATGATTGAGTAAAAAATTTAAATCCTTCCAACTTATTGATTTTTAATCACGGAATGCTATCTTAAGTGTCTGCCCTTGCTTTCAATGCATTGAACAAGAGAATGATAGCATTCTTGATTTACCAAAGTAGAGAAATACCTCAAGGTTTATTATTTGTTAAAAAAAGCCTTATAATTTGTATAGCTTTTAGCTTAAAATTAATTAAATTTAAAATAAACATTGAGTTACTTCTCGATAATTAGGTCAAAATATATAAAAAAAGTGAGTTTTATTATATTAAATAAAATTCTGCTCATCATTTTAATAAAAATATAATTATTAAATTGTGTTTCAAAAACTTGAAGAAAATTTTGAATTTAATTAACGAAACTATTACATAATTATTAAAACGTAAAAAGCGTCTGAAAGATAAATAATGTCATAATTAATAGGTATTGCATTCAATTCAAGAAATCTACGTTAATTAATTATACTTGAACCTCTCTTTCCTAATGTAATAATGAAAAAAGTAGTTACCATACGATAAAAAATAAAATATACTTTGCTACTATTTAAAAAATATAATAAAATAAAGTGATCAACATAATCACTATTATGATAATAATAATACTCTAAAATAAATAATAATAAAACCGACTTTTTTCAATAAAATGTTGTTAAATAACAACACTTGATCAACATTAATAATTACTTTTTAATCTATTATTTTATTATGCAACGAGCAAAAATATGTTATATTGATCAAATGTTATAAATTTCCTATAAAAATAAAAACTGCACTTTTGAAAATTTTGATGCATACCAAAAAGACATATTCTGAACTAATGCACATTCTGAACCGAGCAGTCCAGGGAGAGCACAGCAAACATGGGCCGTGTTGTGGTGGTGTAACTGGATAATAGCATAGGCAAAGCCCATGGCCAAGCCAGTCGACAGTCCAATGACCACAGACACTGCATGGCAGCGATGTAAGTGCCTCGAGCCTGTCCCCATTCACGGCCAGGTTATAGCCAGCAGTTCTAGACCACGGACTCCAACATGGCCGACCGGGGCGCAATAGCAGTCGCTGGTCAGAGAGGCACAGCCATAATGACAAGTGTGTGTCATTTAACTCGCTAGTGCCTCTGGAAAAAAGAGGCGGCCAATTTATTAACTGACGTTTATTTTATTAATCCCTTGCACACAGCTCAACAGGCTAATAGTTTTACAGTGCATTAGATAATTAAAAAAATTAAAATAAAAAAAATATTGAATAAAAAAAAACTTAAAATATTAGCCTGTCAGTAAAAGATAAAAATTCTATCCAATTCTTAATAAATGTACAAAACTTGCTTACCCAATCCACGCGCTGCTACATCTGTTGCAACTAAGATTGGTGCCTTACCCGATCTAAAATCTAAAATAAAATAATTTGTTTTAACTTCCAAATCAATTAAGAGGAACGTCAGATTTTAACGAATTTTAATAACTTGCAAATTTCAATTTTCAAATATTTCTTTCTATAAGTCGACCGTTTCATTTATCATATTATAACTAATTATCAAGCTAGTAGCCCTTCGGTTACTTTTTATGGTGATTTGATATTTTTCATTGATTTCAGCACAAGATTTCGACACAAAAAAATACACAAGATAACCTGGACATGGCCCGGAGGGGGGGGGGGGGGCAGCGACGGAAATCAAATAGACCACATAATGATCTTAAAGGAAAATAAAACATTAGTCAGAGATGCAAGATCTTACAGAGGAGCGAATATGGATACTGACCATTATCTAGTGGTGGCAGAAATAAAATTTAATAAAATCCAGGAATACAAATCCAAAACAGCTAACAGAAAACTGGCAACAAGCAAACTCAAAAATAAGGAGATAAGAAAACAATACGAAGATGCATTAGAGAAGACAATAGAAAACCAGGAAAAAAACGGAAATATGGACCAAGAATACAACCAGCATAATAATAAGTGCAGAACGAACAATGGGATATGAAGAACGGAAAAATAGAAAAGAATGGTTTGATGAAGAGTGCATAGAAGTTGAAAACTGAAGCAAGAAACAAGTGGCTAAAAACAAAAAGATACGAAGATCAAGAAGAATATAGAACGAAAAGAGGCGAGGCGAACAGAAAATACAAAAAGAAGAAAAAGGATTGGCTCAAAGAAGTAATAAACGAAATAGAGGAAAGCAATAAATATCATAATAACCAACAATTCTACGAAAGACTGAAAAGACACAAATTAGGACATACGATAAAAGACAAGAGGAATAAGAAATAGAGAGGGGCAGTTGGTGGATGAAAGGGAAAAAATAGAACAAGTATGGGTCTAGTATTTCCAAAGATTATTAAATGAAGATCAAATAAGAGATTACCCTAACATAATAAACGAAGAAGACTAATCAACGGAAATACCATCATACGAAGAAGTGGTAGAAATAATAAAAAAGCTCAAGAATAGAAAATCACCGGGTAAAGATTGTATAAATGCCGAACTACTTAAGAATGGAGAAGAAAAACTACAATAGAGAATATATGAACTGATAAAACAGGTATGGACAGAGGAAAGAATGCCACAAACATGGAAGGAGGGTGAAATAGTAACAATAAAAAAGAAAGAAGACTTAGAAAAATGTGAAAACTATAGAGGTATTACACTGTTAAATACAACTTACAAAATTTTGTCATCAGTAATAAACAAAAGACTAAAGGAATATACAAAGAAAATAATTGGTGATTATCGATGCGGTTTTGTAGAGGGAAGATCAACAGTAGATGCAATATATGTGCTGAAACAAATAATGGAAAAAAGTCATGAACACAACATAGACTTGCATATGGTCTTCATTGATTTTAAACAGGCGTTTGATAAAGTCAACTGACAAGAATTAATAAAAGTAATGCAAGAAATGAAGATTCCGAGTAAAATAATAAGACTAACACGAATGACCCTCGAAGAAACCATGGCTTGTGTCAGAGCGATAAACGGAAATACGAAAAACTTTCAGGTGAATAGTGGAGTAAGACAGGGAGATGCGATGTCGGCAACCCTGTTTAACTTATTTTTGTAGAAAATAATCAAAAGCCTGGAAATCAATGACACCATAAGTAGAAGAAAGACACAAGTGATTGCCTATGCTGACGAAGTGGTCATAATATCAAGAAATATAAGAATATAAAGAAAACTGATTGAAACTGTCAAGAACATCCAAGACACAGCAGAAGCGATGGGATTATTAATAAATCAAGACAAAGCAAAATATATGAAATGTCAGAGAAAAACAACGCACGAAACATACAATCTAAGAACAGAGGGTGGAATATACGAAGAAGTGAATAATTTTGTCTATCTAGGAGTGCAAATAAATAATAAAAACGAACGACGAGAAGAACTTTTTTTTTGACCTTGACGTTCTGTCAATTGGTCAGACTTATGTAATTATAGAACCAATTCTTAAATCCACAACGTGTTGATGCACACCGGAAGGCCGAGATAAGAAATTCTG
Organism: Cantharis rufa; assembly: GCA_947369205.1. NCBI lineage: Eukaryota > Metazoa > Arthropoda > Insecta > Coleoptera > Cantharidae > Cantharis > Cantharis rufa. The sequence goes on from OX376303.1 coordinate 39,852,031, forward strand.
TCAAGTCCGAGATTCGAACCCAGAATTTCCGCTCTGTAACTCAACCAGCGATCACACCAATCCACTGCTGTGGTTGAAAAGAACTAAAGAGACGAATACAACTAGGAAACAAAGCATATTATGCAAACAAACGACTACTGGACGATAAAGAAATGTCAAAGACAACCAAAATTAAGATATATAAGACCCTAATAAGACCTATCCTCACATACGCGGCCGAGACTATGTGTTTTAGTAAGAAGGAAGAGGAGGAAATGAGAATCTTTGAGAGGAAAATACCGAGAAAAATATTGGGACCTCACCGAATCAATGCACTGGAAACAAGACCAAAGATGAACCACGAGTTAATGCGTGAAATTAATAATGAAGATATCATACGAACAATTAAGTCCCTCAGAATAAGATGGATAAGGCACATAATGAAAAGCAGTGAAGATTCGACAATTAAACGAATAGCGAAATGGAAACCAATGGAGGACCGCAACAGAGGAAGACCCAGAGTGAGATGGTGGGAGCAGGGGGTGAGTGATTTGAGATGCATGGGGGCCGAGAACTGGCAGCAAAAGACAATGAATAGACAGGAATGGAGAGAAATTGTAAAAAATTCAAAAACAGACACAAGAATATAAAAAATGTAATAGAATATGAGGACTAATCCACCTCAATAAATGGATATGTAAAGTCTCCCAGGAGACTCGCTAAATTCCGACAGAAATTTTACGCGTTTATTATTATTATTATTATTTTAGATATAAAAAATTAGTACTGGAACAAAGGAATTTTTCTTCAGGAACATACTTTTATTTTTATTGACCCAAAATTTTACTAATTTTTGATTTCAGATGACTCAGATTCAAGTAGCAATAGAAAACAAGGTTTTTTAGAGAGCCTTCGAGAATAGCCACATCTTTTTTGTTTATTAATATATTTTATATTATAAAAATTATGTTATGCGAGTAAAACTTAACTCGTTTAGTCTTTTAGTCCTTACAGAAAACATTACCCAACATCAGGTATTTTTTACACTTCTAACTAGATCAGACCCCTTAATAAAAGGCGTAAAAATTAAAAAAAAACAAAACATCAGACTCCAGCGTCCCTCTTAAGATAAAAATTAAATAATAAAATGTTTATTTAAAATCGCCTACCTTGTAACACCCAATCTCGTTCTTGTTGTGATTTATCTCCATGTATGCAAACTGCCGGCCATCTAGATAACACATTACAATTCAGATAATTCGCTATAAAAATGAAAAGTTAAATTAAAACTCACCCATCCCTTTTCATTTTTCTAGTGATTTCATCCACACGTCGCTTTGTCTCAATAAAAATAATGGTCTTGTTTTCTTTTTCTGCCATAATTTCTTTTAAAAGAGTACTCAACTTGGACTCTTTTTCGTATTCCTGACAAACGTCGATGATTTGTAAAATGTTATGATTAGCAGAAAGTTGAAGAGAACCCACATTAATTTGAATATAATCTTTGAGAAATTCGCTGGCTAAAGTTTGTACTTCCTTTGGCCAAGTTGCAGACCACATAAGAGTTTGTCTGTCGGGTCGAATTTGTTCTATAATTTTACGAATTTGCGGTTCGAAACCCATATCCAGCATACGATCCGCTTCGTCCAATACTAAATACGTACACCTTCTTAAACTAGTGCGATTACTTTCCAAAAAATCAATTAAACGACCGGGAGTTGCAATAACAATTTCCACCCCATCCATGAGATCGTTAGCTTGAGGACCTTTAGGAGCACCACCAAATATACAAGTGTTTCGAATACGTGAAGAATGACCAAAATCATTGGCCACTTGCTGAATTTGTTGAGCCAATTCTCGAGTGGGTGCAAGTACAAGAGCTACGGGTCCATCTCCTTTAATTAATCGAGGTTGATTATTTATGTGAACAATGGCTGGTACAATATAAGATAAAGTTTTCCCCGAGCCCGTGGACGCTATTCCTACCATATCTCGACCTGACAAAGCAATAGGCCAGCCTTGAGACTGTATTGGAGTAGGACATTTAAAACCCATCCTTCTGACTTCGATATTAATATAATCAGGAAAATTGCCTTCGTCAAATGTTAATACTGGATTTGGTATCGATTTGCCTTTTAACGAAATTTCTTTAGTTTTTCGCCATTCTTCGACGTCGTAATTTGCACGATTAACTACAATTTGGCTCGGAATATAAAAGTCTTTTTTGATTGGTTCCAAACGACTGAGATCCCATCGAGGCTTTCGTAAATTAGAACCAGCTACACTGCGACGAGCATTTCCACCCGTTCCTCCACTGTAACCGCGATCTCTACTTCGGGATCTTCTGCGATCGCGGCTCCTTGAACTGAAAGTAACGTAAATAAAGATTATTGAAAAAATAAAAATAGTTTGAGGCACTGACCGTCTGGTGGGTCTTCCTCTCATATTTGCAGAAACCAGTTTTTCCAGCACAAATACAAATTTTCACAATTATTTCACCATTTTATAACATATGCTTTTATTCAAAGTTTGAGAGATTTACAAACAATACAATTTATTACAATAAACATTAATCGAAGCCAAAGCAAAAACTATCGATTAATGGGCGTGGTTACGCTGATACGTCATGAACGCATAATTTCTACAGTGATGCTCAAACTTCAACGAGTTATCTATAAATATTTTTTATTATTAAAATCAAAATTTAAGTGTAAATTAAGCTCTCTTGCATAAAAAAAATTGTTTTGATCAAATTTAGTCATCGTATTCAAGTTCAAAAATTATAAAATTTAAAATGCTGTCAATTATGACGTAGCTTCATCTTATCCAATCACAAAAATAGTAGCTGTACGCCACTCCTCTTATAAACAATTTTTTTTTGAAATGTCAATTTATTTACAAATTGACAAATGTCAATTATTTTGTTATTTTAAATGATTAAATTACTTATTACTACTCTTGTTACTTCTTTTTTTTTATAATATCTCATATGTCCCAGCGATCGTGTTTTTCAGTTTTTCGTCTTACGCCGAAAAATATATTTTTACGCCCTAGGGCGATAAATATATTTGCACCCTAAGGTGAAAAACAGTTTTACCCCTTCATACATTTTTGTATTTAGTATTTCACCAATTTTATTCATCTTTTCATCACACGGCTACTTTACGCCGTTGATACATAATAATTATTTACATCTCTTTTTTTACAGTTTTTAAAATTAAAATAATTTAAAAATAAAATTATTAATATAAAAAATTTTTTTAATTTTGTTAATTATTTCTGTTCACAAAGGCGCCCGGTGAAAATATTTATCTGAAAACTCTGAATTAGACTTTTGCAGCGAATTTCTCAGAGTTTGCAAGACTTCTGCAGACTGACAACAGACTATTTATTACTGTTGTTTTACTTTTTCAGAGAAATATTTCCACCAGAGCGGATTCAGGAAAACTTTGTGGAGAGTGTAAATGAGGCTAGGAGGGTAACGGTAAATAAATATAATTTGATAAAAATTTAGGTATATTTATGGCGTGCCGTTTTACTTTTTATTGTAATGTTTTTAAATTCGAATGTTTAAATAACAAATGTTTTAATTCTGCAAATTAAAACATTCGTTTTATTTTCATGTCACAATTTTTACAATTGTTTTTTTTTAAATACAAATTTTTACAATACTCTCAATTTGAATTAAAACATTTGTTTCGAAAAGCAAACAATTGTAAAAATTCGTTCGAATTTCGGATATCAAACGAATGTTTTAATTGGGAGCCACAGTCGGTGAGCGTATTAGTCACTACACCATGATGCTTTTGGCAACTATGTCGGACAAAATTTGAAATAATTTTGAATTTTTAACTATGTAACACATGAAACTACTCATAATAATGATTATTAATAGTTATATTGTATAAATAACAGCTTTAACTTTAGTTTTAATACTTCTTAACTTACTTTAAGCTCTTTAAAAGTAATCAGCTGATCACAAAGTTGCCAAATGCTTCCAGTGTAGTTCTTAAAATTCTCGTGCGACTGTGGCTCCCAATTAAAACATTCAATTGAATGTCGAAATTCGAACGAATTTTTACAATTGTTTGCTTTTCGAAACGAATGTTTTAATTCAAATTGAATGTATTGTAAAAATTTGTATTGTAAAAAAAACAATTGTAGAAATTGTGACATGAAAATAAAACGAATGTTTTAATTTGCAGAATTAAAACATTTGTTATTTTAACGATAGATTTTAAAAACATTGTAAAAAAAACAATTGTAAAAATTGTGACACCAAATTCAAACAAATGTTTTAATTCTGCAAATTAAAACATTCGTTTTATTTTGGTGTCACAATTTTTACAATTGTTTTTTTTTGCAATACAAATTTTTACAATTGTTTTTTTTACAATACAAATTTTTACAATACATTCAATTTGAATTAAAACATTCGTTTCGAAAAGCAAACAATTGTAAAAATTCGTTCGAATTTCGACATTCAATTGAATGTTTTAATTGGGAGCCACAGTCGGTGAGCTTTTTTAGAACTACACCTCAATATACTTGACAACCATGCCGTAAAGAAGGCGTAAACTTTTCGTTATGAAGTAAACAATAACAAATTCCAGGTTTGTTATGTTTTGACGGTGTAAATTATAGATGAGAGAGATAAATTAGGGAGCATACTATACCAAATTGTATTTTATTTAAACAAGGGTTGCTTTACCAGGAGTGCTTGGTGTATATGGGGTTGCAGCAAAGCAAGAGGAAAACCAATGCATTCCAATTCCAACATAATTATCATTGATTCCAACATTCATAATTATAAATAACAGCTGTCGCAAAAGATTGATCGAAGTCAATCGAAGACGCATGTATGTAGTTAGAGAGAGATTTTTAAACTATTATTACGAGTTATTGGATAAATCTTTGTATGCCAGGCGTGTGTTAATTCGATTTTTAAACAGTCTATAAGAATTTTATCTAATTTTGGATAAAAATAATAAAGTATGAAATGAAATTTAAAAACAAGTAAACTACCTAGACAATGCAGGAATTCATTCCTACTAATAAGTCTAAAGGTACTAGTACACTTTTTGACAAATATCAAAATGATAAATCAAGATATTTCCGAAAATTTAGATTTGACTCCATCTTCAAATGGAGTGAAATCATCACTCGACACACGAACAAAATTTCGATGCAGCTTTGGCTCATTGCACCCAGAGAAAACTCATTGATCAATTCAACTACAGAAAATAGTTACTTGACAATTTACTAAATATCAGTATAATTGTATAATCAAACAAAACGTAGTTAAGGGATGTAAGTAGTTTGGGTATTTTTAAATTTTGAATATTTTTAAATTTTAAATTTAATTTAAGAAAATGGTTTAAAAACCTTACGTAAGGACTGCGTTGGACCCCCTTCCTCCCCCATATAAGGGTCCGTAAGATTTCTTATCCCCCCCCCTAAACCCTTACGTAATTAATGGACAGCCCCTATCCGCAATATAGAAATAGATAACGGCATTTTTTAAATAAAAACTTTTAATTTGTTAATTTTGCAGTAATAATATTTTAGACATTAGAGTGTTATTTTGATCTATTACGTGTTTTCTAATTGTATACAAAATAGTCGATTTAAAAAAAATTGTAGTTTTAATTTAATCGCTGTGATTTAATTTTTTTCCAAGGGTGATTAAATTTATAAGCAGTAATGTACTCCTGTAATATTTCCAATTGACAGGGTATTACTAGAAATATTTGGAAAAGATAGTAAAACGAATAAAAAATATTAAACTTCATTGTGCAAGACAAGAAATTGCAAGATTAAAACAAGATAAGACTTTTGCAAGTCTTGCGAGACTTCTTGTCTCAGCCATCACTATCTGATACACGGCGGATCGCGGATCGTGGCGTAGCATTGGCATAGTGTTGCAGAAGTAGCATCACAACGTGACCCAGCTCACCAAAAGTAACCCCCTGTATCCGAAATGTAACCTAGATGCCTCCACCCATAATTGGGTGGTATTTGTTCTTTTGGTATTTGTTTACAATCATTGTTTTCGAAAAAAATTCGAACGAATTTTTACAATTGTTTGCTTTTCGAAACGAATGTTTTAATTAAAATTGAATGTATTGTAAAAATAAACAATTGTATAAATTTGTATTGTAAAAAAAAACAATTGTAAAAATTATGACACCAAACTAAAACGAATGTTTTAATTGGCAGAATTAAAACATTTGTTATTTAAACGATAGAATTGAAAACATTATAATAAAAAGTAAAACGGCACGCCATATATATTTCTTAAATTTTAACAAATTTTAGTCGAGTTTGTTAGTTTCTGATAGTTTTCTGAAGGGGGAGGTTAATCGCCCCCGCCATTGTCTGACAACATGTAAATTTTACAATTTTTTTTTTATTAAAGAGTCCAAATCCTTTTTTTAGTAACTGTATATGAAAACCGAAATGTATCGCGTAGGCTCGGAGTCGCCTTTTATGCATTTATCTTTCAACTGTCATATGACTGTCATTTTCAAATTAAAATAGGGCGCTCAATGTTTGTGCAGTGTATCAAAACTTGTTTAATTTAAAAATGAATAACTTTCAAGTTTTAAAAGATCAGGCTGCATTTATCGATAAAGAATTGATTAAATTAACCAACTCTACAAATTCTTTTTTTGAAACAAAAACTCCAATTACCGAGTTAGAAAACTATTTGGATAACCTTAAAAAGTTTGATGCTGATGTGCAAATGGAGTTGGATTTACAAATTGAAACTTTGCAACGAAGTAAAAATCAAGTTAAAGATATGAAAGAAACGTTACATAAATTAGATAATCTAATATCAACTTATAATAAAGAAGATTCATCAATCTCAAATTTAAGTGGACCATTTACTCCAGCAAAACTACAAATATTGGAAATAGAAAACGACAGTGTAGAAGGTAACTGCAATGAACAGAATGGATGTGAATCTGTGAATGTTGACGATTTGCTTAACCAACCGTTGCCTTCATTATAAATTTTTCTGCCAAATATTATTTAAAATTATACTCATAACACTTATTTTGTATATTTTGTTGTACCAAACTGTATTTGTGATTTATTTTGTATAAACGCTTTAAGCTATTTATTTCAATAAATATTTTTTGATAAATTGAAATATAAATACTAATCACTAATGCCAGATTTCTTCCCCTTGAGATGTCTATCGGATAACAAATCGGTCTGACAAATTAAGGAAGTAACCAATAAAATTTTTGTTTTTTCTTTGGTCACTTGATTAATTTGTCGGGCGAATTTGTTATCCAATAAATATCTCAAGGTGAAGAAATCAGGCATAACCAACTTGAAAAGAAACTTTTAAGTTATAAGTCAAGATTACTTTTAAAAAATTATTTACAGTAACATGCCAAAATGTTTTTAGTGTTTATCACATTATAATAATTATAAACATATGAAATGTGATATGGTGCACTCTCCGAAGGGGTCGTGAAACATGTCATTACGACAGTACAGAATGGTGTGGGATAAACCTAACCCTTACGGGTTATATGGCACAGCTTACTCGCTGTAGAGAATTTAAAAATTCAAACTGAAATCAATTTATTCAAGAAAACAACAATGATAGACATGTTTCGACCTTATTAGGTCTCATCAGTATTACGTAGTTGACAAATTATTATTAGATTAAGGATATAGCTTTTTTAACCAATAATAGTTTCATAAGTATTGACTCCCCGTTGGCCAAGCTTTGCCTCACTCAGTCTAACAGGGCTAGTTCCATGCGTGACTACTGTACACCCTTACATGTTATAAATGTCGATAAAGAAAAACAGTCAAGTTTAGGTACCAAAAATACAGATTTTAAAATATAACACAATTTTTATTATAACATATTTATGTACAAAAACAGCTAGAGGTTCTATAATATGTATATTGAAAGCTAGACTAGTAAGATATAAAACATTATGAAATCACATGTAAAAAGGAATAGGTATAGATATTAATACTCATCGTTACTAAAATAAATAACACATATTAGAACAACAAAATTTTGTATATTAATTACATTTTCGTAAGTATTGACTATTAATAATTAGGGTTACCAGATTTCATTCATCTTTGTTATTAGTGTCACAAAATAACATGTTTTACCCTGTATCTTAATTAGGAATAAATGCCAGTGATTCCCTGTCTTGATCACACATATTAAAATTTATGTTTGTTTTTATCATCATTATTTAGTTTCCAATTAGGACACAGCGTACCTGCATTTTGTTTTACTTGATGAAAACCTGTAGATGTAAAATATAATGACCGTTATAATATACGCCTGCGGTAATCTAAATTCTTTTTAAATACCTATGTAATCTAAATAAATTTTAAAATACAAGTTATTCTAATAGCGCAAAAATGCAATTTAGAAATAGAAACTTTTTAAAAATAAATATTAATTAAAATGTGACCTAGCAAAAATAAGAGATTCCTTGTCTAAAATTTACTTATTAATAATTGTAGAGAATCGAAAATTGTAAGCTTGAATATAAATAAAAAAAATTAAATTAATATCGGCGATGTCTACGAGTAATAATATTATGGAAAATTTCGGAAAGAAATATACACTTCTCGTATAATTTTATTTTATTTTAGGGCTATAACCGGTTTCGTGAAACTAATTCACATCATCAGAGCTCTCTACAAGAAATTACAAATGAAGTTGTCATAAGATGCATTGTAACAATTATTACTTACACGTCAATTAAAACAAACAAACGACTAAAAACATGATTGTGTATCCAACATTCAAAAAAAAAATGTATGGCACAATATGAAATAAAATTATGAGATAAGAAATAAATATAGATTTGTAGCCAAGACTAAAAAGAACTCTTAAATCATAAATGCATTTCTATTGTAGAACTATGCATTAGGCAGCAGTCTCACTACTACCAACTAAAATTCAACAATAGAAGTAGTTAATGGTAGTTGTACTGGGTTGTACCTTAGTAAATTTTAAAGTCACATTTTACTCAAATTAGATGGAAACATGTCAACAATCAGCGACACTCGAAGTCTACAAAAGGCTTGTTCTGCATTATATATTTAAAACCAAAAAGTAATCTGGCAGCCCTAAATTAAATTTGGCACAAGCATTTTCATTAACCAATTTTTTTTTTAATTACAAACTATGAAAAGAATTGTGCATAATCAACGTTATATAGTAGTCGTCACGGAACTTTAAGTCTCGTCATAATTGAAAACCATTGTTATGCATTATGACGAGACGTGAAGTTCCATGACGACTACTATACAAAACAATAATTTATTATTATTATGGATAATCTAAATTTGAGGGATTCACAACCACAGTAGACCAAGTCCATTTTAAATAATAATGAATTTCACTTGCCATTTCATTTCACCATTTCACTTGCCTTTCACATATTTGCCAAATAACGTGAATTAATGAGATTATTAATTTGGTCTATTATGGCAGTGCATAAAATATGGTTTGCTGTACCTTATACACGAAATGCACGAACTATCTCAAAATTTTAAAAATTGGACTTGGTCTACTATGGTTGTGAACCCCTCATTTATAAGAGTACTCACTAGGCTAGGCCCAAAAGTTGTTTACATAACCACCAGGACCCATCCAAAATTATACATGAACCGATGAATTTCTAATTTGTACCTGAAGAAAATATTTATGTTTTCTTTATTGAAAGTCAGAAAAATTAACCGGCCCTAGTGTGCCAGTGTTCAACTTTCAGGCAGAGCCATAATATTTTTGTTTCGATTATTGAAAGTAACATGAAAAACATGCCCAAATTGATAGGAACACAAAACACTGTTGCAACAGTCGCAATTTTTTATATAAAATAATAATTTCGTCGGCCTCACCAAGATAGTTCAGATAGTATATTTCAGAAATGGCTTTTTTAAAACTTAAGAACAGAAATATTTTAAAAATAATGATTAGGCGGATTATGTTCTACTGAAATCAAAAACTAAGCAGTATTATTTAAATGAATGCGATTATAATAAACACATGTAAAAAAGATTATTAGATGCTGCTAAAGAAACCAATCGTTAAATTTTTAAAAGAAAAATATGCAAAAAGGAACATCCTATAGAAAACTGTACATACTGCAGCTACTTTCCCTTTTAATATTTGAAAGCAATATCAATAATGTGTTCAACGAATTTATTAAATTACTTAACAATATAGTGCAGCAATTAATTGAATGTAGGTGCGCTACTACCTAATAGCGTTTTTAGTTAATAAGATGAGTGCTCACTCACCGAACCCTAATGTCGTATTTAACAAACAGGAATCAGTCAAGTTCAGTTATGCATGCACATACATAGTCAAGTTACCAACTAAAAACGCTATACATAAATATCGTGGCCATACATTCAAAAATAGATTAATTGAATTTCACAAAATAACTTTTCGATTTGAATTTTAATGAAGTAATTAAAAAACTTCCTCAAATTTAAAAGCGGTAATTAAAAATAAATATTAGTAAAACTCCAATATTTTAAAACGGATATATACTTCAATAATTTGTAGTTATAGGTACGTAAAAATAAATAAACCAGAAGAACAATTTGCAATTCTAATAACATTCGGCAATCCACCTATTAACATTATGAAAGCTTTCCTTAGTAACAATCATAGCCACATCTACGGTTTTACTTCCTATTTAACTGTTTATATTTTTGCGATGTGAGGCCACAAAAATAGTGCCTAAACGTGCCCCAATAATATAAAGGTTTTAGTCATCAATAGTGATGACTGATGACTTATGCACCAATACTTTTATGGTGACTTTGGTAAAACAACATTTTTATAGTTTTTACCCAAATTACATGATATTCTAAGATCACCAACAACTTAAGCGTTAAGTGCATTTTCTACCAGTTTTGGATAAATTATTATAGACTTCGACTTGATCTCTGCATTCAAACATTATCCTTAAAATGATAAATTGCATCTACCACTTTTAATACTTAAAAATGGCTGTTAAAAAAAGTTAAACATGAAGCAACTGCAATTATTAGTCGATACTTTTTGTTGAATTTAATATTTAATGATGGATTAATTTACCAACTACGATTTACAAGACTTTTAAAAAAAAATATTGACAAACTGCAATTGCTTTCTGTAAAATTTAAAAAATGAAATAGAAAAACTGAAAAATGAAACAAGAACAACCCGACGTGATTGACAAATTCAAACAAAAAATTGGTTTTAGCACATCAAAAATCTGGCAGGAGAGGGGAACGCCAGCATTCTTCTTAGACCTTAACAATTTAAAAAATTTTGTTAGTTTCTGCAAAATCATTAAAATTTATGAAAGAAAAAAAATAGATTTCCTGATTTGTGAAGTAAGATTTCCTCAAATTTTTATAAGACATTTTCATACAGATCTATCAGATACAAAGTTGTCACCTTCTTGTAGGTCAATTTTTATAAGATGAAACAAATATTATATCACTTTTTTGTACTCAAATCAATTGTTCAAGCATTTAAATAATTATCACAAGAAAACAGTAGTTTAGAAAACAGGTAGTACCGAAACATCAAATATTTAGTCGCTTACTTAAAAAAGCTATATGACAACAATATGGCACAAATTACTAATACAAAAATGTTAACATATTAAAACTTACTTTGCTATTCAATAATAATTCGAATAAGGATGATAAGGTGGAATAGGAGAGCTAGTGTGTGAACGATTTGTTAAAGCTGTAGGATGATAAGGGGTAGGTGAAACGGAGTAAGAAGCATATGGCAAAGGCGATACCGAACCACTAACGGCTGCTGTAGATAAAATACGACTTTCTGTAAGTAATCTACTTTGTTCTAATAATCTAGGTTGATCGGAAATTAATCGTGACTCATCTGATATCAATCTACTTTGTTCAGATGGCAAAAGATGATTCGATATTTGTTCATTTGACAATAAACGATTTGTACTATGATCGGAAATTATTCGATTTCCTGTTTCTGCAACTGATAACAATCTAGAATTAGTATTAAGGTGGCGATTTGTAGAAAGATCTGAACTTAATAAACGAGTTGGATCGGTACTTAGTAAGCGACTTTGGTCTAAGGTTAATCGATTATGATCGGTTAAAATACGATTTGCTTGAATGCTATGCTCGCTAAGTAGTCTCGAATTTCCCAATTGATGTACATGCAATGGATTTGATCTTAAACTTAAATCCACACTATGCCTTCCAGGAGAAGTCAAGTCCAATGACACTACCCTAGAAATCCCAAAATGTTTTACTGTGCCTAAATGTTTGAACACATGCAAATTATAAATATTCGATTTTAAAACAAATTAACGTCAACAAAAAGATTCTTGCTTACCTTAAAACGTCTGCATGCGTGTAAGAAGGCAACGGAGGACTATAATTTAATCGTAAATCAACACTCGGTCTATCCACATCTGGATAAATGTGGTGATATCTATTTAAGTTTTGAACACTTGTGGAAGTATGATAATTGTGATAGCTTCGTGCGGTCATATCCAATCCTTGCAGCTCGTTTGAATTTAAAACCAAAGGTTCGAAATTTCTATCGTTGCGAAATTCTTCATTTAAAGCAGTTCTTGTTTCGTTATTTTCAATTCCATCGTAATTTTTTATTCGAAAATCAACATCGACGACGTTATCGTAAGGGCTTCTGTTAGATACATCGTATCCTTTCGAACGCAAATTTAAATCGAGATCAAATTGTTTATTGCGTATCTCTGATGATAGCTGTTCCACGTCATGATATTTAGTTTTTAATTCTGAATTTTTGTGTTTCAAATCTTCATTTTCCATATTTTCGAAATCTTTATTGCACATGCCAGAATCAAAATCTTCTACCTGATCCCGATCGGCAGATTCCGATGCCAAGTCTAAAATGAACATAAATGAATGTATTATTTAATAGCCAAAACAGAAACTTACTACTTTCGGCTACAGCATTTTCGTGATAAAGTTTAGCAGTCTCGTTAATTTCTAAAACGTATAATTGCTTTCGTTCCGCTTCAAAATTAAATTTCATGCCGAAATCTTTACGAAGTTGAAAACTAGTGGCATCTAATCCGTAAGGTGATTTATAGATTGACAAATCTAATTGTGAATCATTCTTAGAATCATGTAAACTTAAATTTTGAGCACCTATTCCGTTGCTATCGTCAGATGAAATATGATCTGTTCCTATTCCATGTCCAAAATTGTACCTAGGAGGACTGGATCCTGGAGATGCATTTTTCGACTTTGTGTAACCCTGAATATTGTGTGGTGAAACTTGACCCACATCAATATAATCACGACTAAAACTTCTTTGATGCAAATCGGGGCTGTTAGCTGGACTAAAATCGTTATGATGAAAACTCGAATAATCGATTCTTATATTGGTAGCGTCGCTAACGGAAATTGAATCGTTTACGGTTGGAGATATCAAGTTAATATCTCTCGATTCTCCAATATCGACCGAATGTGCATAGGCGACATCAGATAATGCTTCGGGATGGCCCAAAGTGCACAAATTGTTTACCAAAGCATCCGTACTCGATGAAGTTGTGTTGATGTTAATGGCCGAGTCGTTGTTACAATGTATGTCTGTTACGGAATCTAACGCGGCTTCGACTAGCAAACTAGCATTGGAAGATTCGTGTCGGTTATAAGCATTTAAATTCATGTTTAATTTTAAAGGTTCATACGATTGAGTTTCATCCACGTCTAAACTTATATCGTCATCTGTTTTATTCGACTGCGTCGTAGCAATATGGTAAATGTCCGATTTTAATGTGGGTAACGTTTGTTCGCCTAACCATTTTTTGCTACCTTTACTAATAATTTTTAGATTAGTATATGGCTCTAAATTGGAAGGGTTTGTATTTGAGCCACAGGAATGTTCATTTATAATTGGTTCTGGTGAATGAAGAGATGGTGGATTATCTAAATTATTTTCTTCTGCATCTAAAAGTAAAGAATTTAATGAATGATTAAAGATTACAAATAAGATACGCAATTGTGTAGGAAATTTTGTGCCACTGTGCTGCAGGTAGGACATTTATGAAGCCTTAAAAATATTGCTGTTTAAAATACTTTAATCGTATTTAAAAACTGTAAAAAAAGAACACAAAAGTTCTAATAAGATTGCGTATCATTCTCAAAATTTATGGTTTAATGAACAGGTTCAAGTGGTTTGTAAAAAACTTACTGTCATCATTATCTTCATCGCTTCCTGTATCCACGCCCATGAAATTAGACCTATCTTCACAGTCATCATTTGCTTTCCCTTGATCTGTATCTTGTTCATCTGTTTCTTGTTCCTGATCTTCGAGCCCGCTGTAAGCTTCAAAAGTGTAATCGACACTACGTTCAATCTTTGGCATTCGATCATCGGTAAAATTATGAACCTTCTTATAATGAAACTGCAAACACTGTTTTGTAGTAAATGCGGCATTACAAATTCCTTCGGCGCATCTGTAAATGTAACCACAAAATAAGACTGTTAAATTAATACACCGCAAAAATTAATATTTACCGAAATGGTTTGATTCCACTGTGAGTAAGCATGTGAATTTTTAAATTGGATTTGTTTTGGAATAATTTACCACATCTGTTACAAGCACATGCCCCATTCATCTGCTTATTGTGAACCTCTTTCATGTGTCTTTGTAAAGCAGCACGCGATCCCAGCAATTTCAAACAATTCTTGCACTGAAATTCCTTTAAAACTTCAGATAAATCTACAATTTTTGAGTTAGTAATTGAAGAAACAAAGGTTACTCAACTTCTCACCGCTGTGCATTCTTTTAATATGTACTTTTAATTTTTGAGGTTGACAAAATTTTCTTCCACAAAAATCACACAGCGGTCGGGATCTGTGTGGATTAGCAGAACAACCGTAGGTTCGATGCATTTCTAAATAATTCAGTCTCAAAAAAAACTAAAAATAATGGTGTGAGTTACATGTAAGTTTAAACTTTACTAGTTGGTTTTATACCTTTTTACAAAACTGACACTGATAAGCTCCTTGTCCGTTATGCAACTCGGCTGCATGCTTCATGATGTTTTCTTTCCCAAGCACAGCAGCCCCACATACTTTGCAGTGATACTTTCTGATTGTTAGACTATATCGCATGTCGTGGAAAATAGAACAGTGAATTCGATAATATAGCGGATGAGTAAAGGTAACGTTGCAACCACCACACGCTAAAATTTTTAAAAATTTGACAAATTCACATAAAACTTTATGGTACTCTATGGAACAGGACTATGAGCTATAAGAAAGACAAGGGAAAGCCAAAATAATGTAATACAAAAATTTATTTTAGGAAAGTGGGAACTCTCAGGTTCAGTTGTTTAAAGCTAGGATCAAAGTTAACCCAGAGTTAATTCACTGTTTATATAATCAAAGCAGCTAAAAACTGAGTTAACCTTGGGTTAACGTTATACAAGTTCTATACAACGGAACGTTAGGACCGATAAAACAGAAGTAAATCTGGGAGGTACACGAAAATATGTAAAAATTTTAAAATTATGTCTGGAGTTTGATTAGATCAATTTTGTAAAAGTGACCCACTTGTGAATATGAATCTTGTTGTGATTGTTATATGAAAATAAAATATTCAATGGTTATATTGACTTTCTTATTTTGATATATTAATTTATATCTTGAGAATAAAATGGGTAGAAAAAATTTCAACTATACAGGATGCAAAATATAAATTTACTTATGAAACTTACTCGTTTTCTCCATTTTCTTTTTAGTTGTATTTGTGACATCGTCTTGCCAATATAACAGTTCCTCTCCTGCCGATATACTTTTAATGCTGACAAAAAAAAGTTGGCCGTTTCTTGAAACTGCAACAACATTTCGTTCATCTCGTGTGGGAGCCGGCCGAACAAACCTAATCCAATTTGATTCATTTATATTTTCGGTATTGACGTAAACATGAGTTTTATCACAGTAAATTTCCCACAACTGCTTCATATTAAAGTCCTCTGGAATATCCACTTCTTTAACAATTTTGCCACACAATGGACCAAACTGCGTAAATTCTTTAATATCGCCATTGGCAAACACTCCATCTTCTTCTGCAATATTTGAGTTATTTATACATAAAATATTTGGAACTGACAAAAAGGCAAAAGTAAAATTAATATCCTTTTCGATATTCTTATCGTTTTGATCATTTGATTCATTGTCCACATCGTCTTCAGAAACGGTGCCTTCTTTATCAATTAAAGATTTGTACTTTTGTGTCCATTCTTCGTGATTCAATGAATCGTTAAAAATATAGTGAGGATTATGTAAAGGACAATGATCTTGAATATGACGTGTTCCACATGTACAGCACAATTTAATTTTAATAGCAACACGATTTGATTCTTCACATTTTAAAACGTCAAGCGTATCAAAATTTGAATCCACTTGTTCGTTTAATTCGGGCGCCTTTCTGATGTCGTAACCATTTGAGCGCTTCTTCGTCTTCTCTGGAGTATAACTTTCAACTAAATTATTTTTGATGGGATCGCTTTCGTTGTAACATAAATCGTTGCTTTTTTTATAAATTATTGTACTATTTTTATTCTCTTTGTCGTTCAAAGATTCATTTTCTTCCACGTCCAAACTTTTGCTACTTACAGTGTTACTTATTCTATTATCTTTTAATACAGAATTATCAAACACCGATGCTATAACGTGAGTACCATTATTTGGTTCTTTATATTGTACATCCTCACTCACATCTAATTTTGTCATTTCTACATCCTCTATTGTCTTATTCTCCTCCAAGTCACGAGTTTCACTTTTAAAAGTTGTCTCCAGATGTAAGTCGGCTAGGTTTGTTCTATCATCGTCAGCTTTTTCAATTTCAATGTTGTCGACTTCCTTGGTTTTAATTTTCTTGCACTTCTTATTGCGAGATTTCTTCCGTAACGTTTGAATACATTTTCGATCATTTTTTATATTTTCGTTGCTGGTAATTATTTCGGGAATGACCGGTACTTCCAACACGTCCTGCGGTCCTGTCGGTTTACAGTCCTCTTTCCTGTCAACAAGACATTGTTAAAAGTTGTAAAAACTGTCGAACAATAAATTTATGTTTAAATATTGATGTAATGAGGTTATGTTAACAATAATAAACAAACAAAACCCACGTGTCTCGTAATTATTGATCTGTCAATTGACAAAGAAAATGTCAGCCGGGCGTAGAAAATCAAAATTAAAGCATACAAAACATTAAAATATATGTAAATACGTACCTTTTTAAATGTTTTTCGGCAAGATTTAACAAAAATGTGGCAAATTCTTCGTTAGTTGTGCAGGAAAATGTAATTTTAAGTTTATTCCATCGTTTGACATTCGACAAACCTAAAATAATTTCCAACACAAAATGATCCGATTTTCCTGAATTATCTGGAGTTTTATTGTTTTCTTCACTTAAAAGTCGTTTCGGTACTCTATGATGTCTTTTTGGCATTGCTTTCGTTTTGAATTTTTATTAAATATCCGTAAACACATCTTAAATTTCCATTTATACCGTACTATCGCCTATCCACTTTATGCTCAAGGACACAAATGTGACGTCACGAGAATTTCGTACCGATCAATACTTTTTGATCAAATTCTACCACTTATATTTCTTTGGAAATTGCTTTCAAGCACTTGAAACTCAAAAACGAACAATTATTTTAAATTAATCTTTATTGTAATTTCGTCAAGGTACATGTGAATAAAAACCACGAAAATTATTTCAAAAAATTAAAAACTACTTTTGTACATTACTCATTATTCTATGATATTGGTATTTTACCATTATTCTTTAATCGTAAATGATTTATACATCAAGATTTATCACTATAAATTATAAAAAAAAAATAATAAATTCTACAGCACAAAATTAATTTTAATTTTTATTTATCTATATAAATTAATACAATACACTCACATTCAATAAATTTCAAAACACAACTTAAATAAAATAATATAACTAATTGTAATGAAAAATAAAAATAAATAGCAAGCGTAACAGTTCTCAAAATTATGGAAATAGATCAGAACGCATATCGAGTTCTAATATCTTCAAGTCTTTTTGATACATCCGCAGGAGTCCTTTCCAAATCGGCAGCAATTCCCTTTTGCTTGCTAGGCTCTAAAGAATTGTATTGTTCACACAAGTCACCATCTATCACATTTTTAACAGGAAAATAGTAGCTTCTAAAGGAAATATGATCCCGACCACACAGAGGTGGATTTTCACTTCGCATATGCATTTCTAAATGTTGGAAAAAGTCGTGATCTTCTCTTGTGGTAAAGGGAACCAAGACACCCACCGTCCCAGAAACGGTGGTATAAATTAAAGATTCCGATCCACCTGGAATAAGAGTTGCTTTTTGTAACCACGTAACCATTTCTCCAACGTGGAATGTTGAAATAGTCTCTGCCTTTTGAGATGCTCCATTAAGAAGACCTCGATCCCATAACGCTTTATTTCCTGTAGGATCTTCATCAACATCGTCGGTTGTATTTGGTGGTAAGCGAACTATAGCTATGTTGCCAAATTTATCGGCCGTGGCAATAGTGTCATAATCGAGAACAGATGTGCATGTAATCCAACGCGGATGGGTATCATCTGCAAATATGATTAACTGATTTTCGTGTTTCTTATATCGAACCATATAAATAGATTCTTGTACATCGGCTACAAAAATTCTCCTTCCCATGGCTTGTATATTCACGATCAAGTTGGGAATATGCTGAAAATAAAACAAAAACTAATTAGATTAACATCATTTCCTATTAATTTAATAATTAAATTGAAAATTAAATCAGCACTGCAGGTATATCCTCAACACTAATCAGCATTGTGTGAAATTGTCATCATTAAAATAAAAATATTTATGAAGTTGAACGAAACCCACCTTATTTTCACATTTGCGAAGTAACTTCTTTTTCCCTAAACCATACAGCCTCAACATACGACCCACACCTGCCAATAGTAATCCATTGTAAGCACAAACTGCATATGGGACTTCATCCACGGGAGTTCGATGAATCAGTTCGAGATCACGACCTTGTAAGTCAATTTTGTAAGTATCCAAATACCCAGAAGAACACAATCTAGGATTCAGTTGATAATCGCGAGCCACTCCAACAATTAAGAACCACTGATGATCAGGTTGCCCTTCAAATTTAATCAATGTCAAACACATTGCAGCTTCATTTTGTTCAAAACGTTTTAAATTGTAGGTAATTCCCTGCACTGGATCCATAATTCTCATGGTAGAAGCCCACAAACCGTGTCCCGCTTTAGGTGCCGAAAATATAGCTTCGGGCAAATCTTCGTTCAAAAATGCATCAGCTTTAGCTAATTCTTGTTCTTCTTCACCTGCAGCTTCCCTCATCTCCTCTGCCATTTGCAATCTCCTTTGTTTTTTAGTTTCTTCTGTATACGCATTGTGTTCTGTTTCTAGTATAATGAGATTTGAAGTTTCAGGATGAATTACAAATTTCCTAGGAGTGTATTCGAGAGAAAACGAGACCTGATTGAATACAGCCCCCAATTTTTCCAGAGCTAAAATCCTAAGGGTGTTTGTCGAAATTGCAACAATACCCTCAGAACACTGTTCAGAACTAAATCCTGATGCATATTCCAGACTTTCATAAGACAGAGGTGTTAAATAAAATCTGCTTTGATAGTAATAGCTTAACCAGGAACGGCTGCTCATAGCCAACACTGCCTCTGAATCTTGCATACGAATTCGAAACAACTTAACAGGTCTTGATCCAAGGTATCGCGTTCTGGTGTCTGTAAGATCTCCTGACACAGGATCAAGTACAGTACGCAAAAGAGTACCATTTTGTAATCCTATGTTCAAGTACAATGTACTTGTGGTACTTGCTGCAGCCGCATCTTCGGGGTTTCGATCTGTACAGCCCATTTCGACAATACAAAGGGATTCTGCACATACAGGTAAAGCTTGCATCGAGCGAGGTGCCAAACAATCACTCGGATCAAGAGATATAATTCTAACTGTATTGTCGGCAAGACCAACCGCAAGAAACCAAGATCGCTGTTCACCTGGTGCAACATTCGCTAAAGCCATGCAAACTACATCGGAGTTCATGCGTTTTCTGTCTTTATACTCATGTAATTGGCCAGTCTGAAAATTAAAACCATGTTGTTTTTATTTGATCACCACTATCTTAAAAAATAAATATATTTAAAAATAAATGTTTCTCTTTGATTCACTCCAATGCACTATAAGGAGTTTACATCAGAGGCGACAAACAGAATTGATTTAGCATTGGTTTAAATCTGATTACTTTATGCAGTAAACAGGAGTTATGACCATGCAATAAAAGTACAGATCTCTTTGTTCGAAATTAAAGGTAAACAAAACATGGAAAAAAATGACAACCAACAGTGGTATTCTGTCCGATTTGAAGATTAAAAATTAAGTTCCACAAAAGTAGTTATTGGATTGAATAGAAAGAAATACTTACAGGATCCATTTCAAAATAAACAAGTTCTCCACCAGATAATGCAATAACAACCTGACGCTGATTTACTGCACATTTGACTATCGTTTTCTTGCCAGGAGCTTTCCACTCATTGACACGCTTATCCGAACAAATGTGCCGAATGCCATCAGGATACACCTAAAATATGTTTAAAATATAACAAATTGCTAAGATGTAATCAAAAATTGCAGAAGTTTAAAAAACAAATGTAGCACATATTGGAGGTCATCAGATTTATAGGAAATCTGCTGGTACTATGTATATGCATTATTTTAAGCCAACAACTCTTATTAAAATCAAAAAAATAGTAACAATTTAAGATGTTGGCTAAATAATTGTCTAAATAAATGTTTTTTAAATTAAAAATGCAAAATATTTACCTGCACCAAGGCATCGTCACTTAAAGCAGCACAAGCAAGAGTAGGAGTTGTGCCTAAAAACCCACTATCTGTAACTTCTTCCACAGTCTCTCCAATAGACAAAACCAAAGTTGCGTTCACAAAAGACACAATAATATATGCGTCAAATTCATCTGGAACAAATCAATATCTGTATAGTAAAATAAAATTCAAATCAATGCAAAAATTAGAACAATAATTGAAACTTCAGTCAATGTAAGGTGTAATCACAAAATTTCAGGTGAAACACGGATAAAGTCATCATGTAATATTTATGAAGTTGCGGTCCAGTAATACCTCGACACTTACCTCATAGTTTGGCTCAGCATAAGGACACTCAGGATCCCCCTGAAATTAAAAGCAACTGGCGTTTGGAAAAATTCAATCCACCAGGCTAGGTTTTAATGTTATGTTGTTTTTTAATTGAAATTGAACAACAAACATTAAATATTCCAATATTTGACTAATCTGCCGTTACTTATTATCAAAAGTGAGATATCATAATTTCAAGTTTTACAAATTTATAAGGAGAGGCTGCGGCAAATATTAGAATATTTTAGAACTTTTACTAAAGTATTTTTCTAAATGAGTGCCAAGTAAATTGTTACGTGAAATTAAATCAAATTTGAAATACTTTGCAACACTCAAGAAATTCATCCTTAGTAAATAAAATAATTAACTCACCATCGCTTCTGCGTTTTACAGTCCACACGGCATTTGGATCACCTGGTAATTCAGAAACTGCCATTTCTGAAACTTCGAGACCATGGCGCAAAACTCTCAGAGACGACCTAGGTCCTCGACCACACAACATATACAACTGAGGAGTATCTTCGCCAGCCAAATCAGCTACTCGACAGGACAATATAGGAGAAAGTGATTCCATTTCGTCAACCAATACTAAGTTACGTAAAGGTCTGGGAGCAAAGAAGAAAGTATCTCCTTCCTCCAAAGGCATAGCCGAACTAAATTCCAGCTCATCATCATCGTCTCCCAAATGAGCAATTTGATACAAAAAATGATTTCCAAATTCGGAAGCTACAAACAGGAATCCAGTTTTAAGAACGCACATGGCGGTTGCAACAGGCACAGTATCGAAATATTTCAGTTTAATTTCAACCACCATATCGTCATCGGTTTCCAATGTAATCTTAAAGATATCCCCTTGTTCGGTCTGAGCTAAGAAGAAAAACATGGATTTTGTTTTGTGCGTAGCCGAGCACACAAATATCATTCCCCTTTCGGGATCATCCAAATCGTTACATCTTCTAGGGATAGGGCAGCGTATATCGTGTTGATCGCCCAAATTTTTATAAGTCAAATAATTTTCAGAGCAAATTAAAACTCCAGAGGGTCCGTCGTTACCTCCAGGCACCGAAACCAAAAAATTTGCATGTTCTTCTAAAGGTTCTGAATATTTACGTACAACATGGTTAACGCCTAAATCTAGTTCATAAAAGGTAAGGGTTTGTTGCGTCTTTTGTGCCGCCTCACCACTTGGATCAGAGTCGGCTTCTTCATAGTCAATTTCCAAACACGCAAACATAGGATTTTCATAACCTACATCTACACCCACCATGTGGTAGACCAAAGTATTGCTTTTGTGTGCCTCTAAGGGTGACGAAATTGTAAGGCGTGCTTCTGAATCTCTATTTAAAATGTACACCAGCTTTTGCTTTTCAATAGCGCCCGTCATCACAGCACGACCTTTCGGATCGATGGCCAAATATTGGCCAGGTACTATCCTACGACAACCAGACTTGCCGAAAGTCTCCAAGTGCACCCTCTCGAAAGCATTTTTTGCCGCAATATACTCCAATATAACAATACGACCGGAATCTGAGCCAACAACAATGTAATCTTTTGTTCCGCCAGTAAGACGAAAACCCATCAACGACCGTATTATACCAAAGATTTCAACAGTCAGCAAGGTATGCACCTTTCCGGTATTGGAATCGGGTCTTAATAATTCTAGGCTTTTGCCTCGAGCTATAATAATTTCTTGCTGTTTGGTTCCGGAAAAGTTTCCGTGCACTGCGTGGGTGATGGCAGTTGCACGTTGCAAAGTTAGGTTATATAAATGCATTTTTCTCTGCAAAGACAAAATGGACCATTAAAATTGGAAAGTTAACTATTTTAAAGCATAGCTAAAATCTACATTGTTTTACAAATAATGTTTAATGCGAAATACCAGCAATAATGTTATTTTATATTACAAGATTGCAACGATGCAGAACATCAAATTAATTTAGCACTGTTTCGACCTACACGAATATAGATAATAGGTGTAGGAGATACCTTCGTGCATTTCATTTGTAATGTAATAAAAATAATGGCTGAATAACTTTTGAAAAACGTGCAACACGTGCCACTTGAACTTGTGGTTCTCGCGGCGTCTTAACGATTTTTCAAAAGCACGCTAATTCAGTAAATTAATAATAAAAACTTATAACTAAACATTCTATGTAAAAGTAATATAAATAATAAATATAAAAAACTTACCACAATTAATCGATGATCGTCTTTAAAATGGAAAAAAACGGATAAATAATTTTATTGTTGATTCATACCAAAATGTGTAGTATTTATTCCCAACGTGAACGGTAATATATAGCAAACTCTTTTAAGCCATATTTTACCAAACAAAATTTGGCAAATAATATGCCAAATACTTTAAACTCAACCAACAAACATCTTGAATGATAATGATTTTGGTTTGATGGCGTCTGAAATATGAAACCCAAGCCAAGCCGGCATTCACGATTACAATTTCTGCTTAACCAATAGCAAGGCAGATTTTTCAGTGTGGTGGGAGATATACTACAGCAACTGTTTCCTGCCGAATTCAAATTCAAATATTTAAGAATTAGTTTAGTTTTAGTTTTACAAAAATTGAATAATTATCGATGGAATAAAATTTTAAACATACAACTGAAAGAGACAAAATTAATTAAAGACCAACAAAACTATTTAAAAACTAACCAATACTTTTTTCTTAAAAATATCAAATTACAGAACCGTATCTAAGGTTCTTTATTCAAAGTTCCAAAGTCCAAACAAAGACAAATAATACAAGCAAACACGTTTTCATAATGTTAAGACTAATTTTTTAATTTAATACATAGATCTGTTCGCTGCATTCTGCGGAAAATTTCCGTGGCATCGGCACCTAATATGACATTAATATAATATACAGGGTGGGCCAACTTCAACGAACTGATTTGAAATGCTTATAATTTTATTGTTTTAAAACTTTTTTAATGTTTTTCGTCTCGGGGGGAGTACCGGCGGTGCTTTAATATATTTTTCGGTTGGTAAAAAAAATTCGGCCAATCAGGGTGTTTCCTTTTCTCCAAAAAATGACACGCCGGAGTAAGAGCAGCGTGCTGGGACTTTATGTATTAGGATTGGTCTTATGTTTCAGAAAAAAAATAAAATATTAAAGATGGAAATCATTTTATCTAGCCTTCACCTTCATGTAAGCAAAATCTTTAATTATATCCCCAATTTCCATTTGTTGAGCCGCTGCACATAGGTCGATTTGCTCGATTTAGGCGGCCATAAGTGAATTTGCAAAAGTATACCCTGTAACAAAACAAATTATTACCCTTCAACCCTTCCGTACCCTTTGTATTGCACCGCCGGAGTGGTGACACAGATAGCCGCAATTAGATTTGCGTTGGTGCACATAACCAATCTCGGTGCTCTAAGTATAAAAAAAAGGTTTTCAAAGTGAATATTTATTTATGAAAATCAGTTTTTTTGATAATATATATATGGATACTAGAGACATATCCCTGTCTGTCCCGACCGTAATTTTTTTATGATTAATTAATTTGAATCTTTAGCTAATATCATTCCAAAATTTGGCCACAGATTTGCACAGTTTTTCAAAATAATTAATTTCAAAATTTTATTCGTAATTTATAAAAATATTTATTTTTTGTTCTTTTTCTTTAAATGTTGCCTTTTATTTACTTTAGGCCCATCGGGCACCTCAATAGACGAAATATACAGCTGGCTTAAACGGTCTTTACCCATTGAATTTCGCAAATAATTCTTTATTATTTTTAATTTAGAAAATGACCGTTCAGCTGTTGCTGTTCAAAATTATCCATTGTTCCTAATATACCTCAAATATGTTTAAAATAAATTAAAATTATATAATAAAATATCCAAACTAGACATATTTTTTCGTATATACCGACAAAGTATAAGAAATAAGCCGAATTAAGGGTAGGTAGTTTTTATTGCTTTTGTTGTTACTAAGTTTACTATATATATTACCTCTACTGTTTATGGCCAACAGCTAATAGATAAGCAAATAAATAACTTAAATAATGTCTTCATAAATGTTTTTTTAAGAAAAACTGAAAGATTTTTAACAGTTTCAAAATCTAAATTTAACGTCGAATATTAAAAGTTGTCTTACAAATAATTGTTTTGTTAATTAACCATATAAAAATAAAACTACGTAAAAAATTTTTGTGGCGTTATTTTGGGGCCCCTTGTGGCCAAGGCCCCCCCGCAATGCGCGTTCTGCGCACCCTAGTTCCGCCACTGACCCCTGCCAAATCAATGCATTTATAGAGTTTTAAACCAATGTCGTTACTAAATAGTAAATACTTATAAATTTTTTAATATTGTGGTTATTTTTCACGAATTCTCCTTGACCGCAGTATGTGAATATCGAATTCGAGTTGGAAGTGAAGTTTGAAATAAATTAATCGTACAATAATTAATCGTAATTATTACGATAATAAAATGATTAATTTTATTGTTCAACAGATTTTTATCCAATGATATTTTTTTACCAAATTTAAACAATTAAATTTTGCACACACTTAAAATTTACCCGCAAAAATTTCTTTACAATGCTACCAATCTAATTAATAGCAGTTTGCAAAAAGTAAGGTTATTACAACAAAAATTCAGCAATAGTTAAATACTTATAATTTTAACGATGTCCGATAAATAAACAAGAAAGATATAGTTTTTTCATAATTTGAATGTAATTTTAAAGAGGCGCATGATCGATAAATTTAAACATGTGCGAGAAGACAAATGGTTGGTAATCCTATGGTCCAAATGTTTAGACTGTGATCGTTTAGTTATCTCATTAAAGAACAATAATGACTGCGGATGCAGCGTTAACTGCTCCATTAAGATACAAATTAATGATTGGTTAATAAAATTAATAACAAATTAAATATTTGCCCGTGTTAAAGTTATATAAATACTTTATATTATGTGGATTTTGGCTGCATGAGGCCAGCTGTTGAATTATCTTCTTTTTTTTTATTATAATTTTCCGGTAAAATCAATGCTAAATATCAGTGAATCAATAGGTTTTGCAGCAAGTTATTGTAAAATGGTAAAATTAAATTATTATCATTGTTTATTTTAATAATTTATTGTATTTTATAGGCAGCTATAAATAAGACTTAGTTTATAATAAAGTATGGATTTAGCTGAAACGATGAAAAACGTATTAGGAAAAGGCATTCAACCGTCGACGGTAAATGATTTGCCATCATCGACAAGTATGAATTTTGCAACCAGCGCAGGCTATGTGACCGAAAAACTTTATATGCTTTTACAACTATATTTGCAAAATAAAGGTTGGAATCCTTCTGTCGAATTATTGCAATGCTTTACGGAATTAAAGGAGTCTTCTATGTTACCCAGTGCCGCTTATTTACAGTAAGAAAGCATAGAATATTTTTCTTATAATGATAAAATTAAAATTTCAGAATGATGGCATCTCGTGTGACACTGGATTCTCAAGGAAGGTTGATTTTACGCGAAAATGGAAAAATTATCTTACCATTTGAACATTTTGCAAATGCAGTAATGCTGAAGCACATGAATGGACCTCATGGTTTACATTTAGGACTTGAAGCCACTGTTCGAGCAGTACGTATTGATATAGCAGTTATAATCATCAGGGTCAGACTAAAGCGGGAAATATTGAAATGACATTTTTTATAATTCTTTCTTGTGGTTGTAAGATCAGAGATGGTTATTGGTCTAATTGTAGTAAACACAATCAACTACTTAAAATACACAGGGTTCAAATGCAGGGAAATATTAATTTTCTTACAACTGTCGGTTTCCTCTGAGTTAATCTTTGCCAACATTATCAATAAAAATCTAGATCACAGCTACATTCTCCAATCCAGTTTAAGTAGCTCGGGAGTCTACAGGCTGAAACCTTTCTGAAAGAACTTTATGTTCAAAGTTGAACGATCCTGTTTATCAATATCTAGGAGGCTAAAGAAGTTTTGCTTTTTGTGAAAAGTATTGGATTTTGTTTTGTACTTTTTAACCGATCCTAGTGCATTTGCTCTTAAGAAGTTGATGTTTTACTACCATGCAGCTAAGAATTTATGTCGTTTATTTATTTAAGAATTAAGTTTCCTCTTAGTTCTATAAGTAATTCAATCATTTATCAAAATAATCTTGCTAGCTTTTTTTAAAACAAATTTGTTTGCAATTTTATTTTTATTATTTGTAGCAACATATTTTCAAATAGGGAAGTAATCAAGTACTGACCGTACCTGATATTGCTAGACTTTTGTGATCAAATGAAAACACTAATTTTAGTGCGGTGTAGTCATTGTTCTTAATTTATTTAATATTTTACAATAATTCTAAAGCTGCCCTGCAATAGTATATTACTGACAGAGACTTGTAAATTATTTTTTACGGAGCGCACAACTATTTTGAAAATAAGTTTTATCAAATAACTCGATAAGAAAAATTGTAAAGCAATTCGTATGTTTTCAGGTTATGGAATCTTATACAATTGGAAGAGAAAACTTTGGAATGGAAAAGGAATTTATAATTGAAGTAGTGGAAAATTGTCCAAATCCAGCTTGTAGATATTATAAAAATCAAATGGAGTTAACACAAAAGACAATTCAGCATTTAACTGCTCCCACTTACCTTGGTAATTCACAATCCAATAATTCAGAAATGCGTAGTAACAATTTTAATCCTGAATTTCCCATACCTATTCCTCCTCCGAGTATTAGTTCCCATTTGGGGTTATCGGCTATGGATTTAACTGGACAAAATGCTTTAGATACCAAAACAAGTATTGACTCTCCATCTAAATCGGTATCATCAAATCAACAACAAATTACTGCGGCTATAATTCAACAACAAAATAGGGCTATCGCACAGCAAAACTTGGACAAATTAAATGCTAATTTAGAGAAACAAAGACATCAATTACAATTTCAACAGCAAATTGACATGGCCAAGAATCAAAAGCAACATTTTGATGTACCAGTGATGGATACTAAATTGTCGGATTTCTTGCGAGCCAATTTAGATAGCTTTGAAGGTAAATATATTTATATTTTAGCAAATCTTGAAACGTTTTAATTAATTGTTTGAAGGTTTTTCGGCCTCCAATAAAGATTTGTTAGCTCTACATAATGGTGCTTGGTCAACTAGTGCTATGAGTGGACAGAACTCTCAAGAAGATAAAAGAAATTCTAATTCTGAAGGTGGACAAGAGAAAATAATTCGCGCTTTTGCGGAAGTGATGAAAAATATGCAGCGAATGAAAACCTACGTCCGTCCAGCCATGTGTAAACCGTACGGAAAGCAATCGGAAGCACTTCAGAAAAGTAAAGTATTCTATCATCCAATTATTGGTCTTTTCACATGGTGGTTTTTTTAGCACTTATAGATACAATTCAACTTGTGCAATCACTCAGAAGTTTTCTTCCACCTCCACATATTCAGGTAAGTTCATGGAAGAATGAAGATAAACATCGTTATGAAGACTCATAATTATTATATTCTTAATTTGCGATTAATTTTTCTTTATTTTATTGTAAGAAAAAATTTTATTTATATTTTTAAATTTTATTTTGGTTATACTCTGAAATTTTTATTGATTTTCTAAATTGTTTGTTAATTGTTATTAAATTTTTTTTTTTGTTAACGAAAATAAAAAATCCTTAAGAAGGATTTAATTTAAACTTTAATTTTTGCTAGATGATACACCAGACAAAATTTTTTGTATCATAGTTTGCTTGTATCGATTTTTTACTTCTAGTATTTGAAAAATAGTGTAACTATTTCAAGTGGTGGTAGTTAGCTCCTATTTACTTCGAATAAAATAGTATTAAAATGTAAAAGGGCAACAGATTACTGCATCTTTATTGAAAATATGAAGAAAAATATTACAGCTTATCAAGTTAATCCAATTTTTTAAATTAAATTAAATTAAACTTTCGAACTTGATTATGTTTTAATAAAATATAAAATTCAATACGTTTACTGACAAGAATATTATTAGTGCCTATTCGAAGCAATGATTTTCAATCTAGCTTTTCCATTAATATCTTTTTTAAATATATATTTTCTTTATTATATCGTTTTATATTGATTATGAATCTGAAATTGCTTCTTTAATTTATTAATGTGCTTTAATTTTGAAAATTTTACTAGGAACAATTATGGGAATTGCTCGGCCTGCAATTTTTTGTAAAAAAATTTTGCATAAAATTCTTATTAATGTAAAAAATTACAGTAAATATTCTAGGTTTACCTTTTTAGTAATGCACAGATTTTGCCTGCATATGAATCTAATTAATTAGGTTATATTGAAAATTATTGTTTCGAGGAATTCAGGTAAAGGCAGAAAGCAAAGATTGAAAACTGGCCTACAAAATAACTTATGTTTGAATGGTTGAAAGAATGAATTAGCAATTTATTAGAAAGATATTTTAAAAAATTGCAACCAGTATGTAATAAATGATACAAATATATTTGATTCTTTTGATGGAAGTAAGCTGTAGGTATCCTTTTAGAGATTCTAAAGAAGTTTTTTTTTCATTTTTTAAATTGACTTTTAAGGAATACAGATCTTGCTCTTATATTGTAAGAAGTGTAATTTGAATATAAATTAAAACATGTATAGATGTGATAAGAGCTAGAACTATTTAGTTCAAAATTACGAAATTTTGACTGTGTACTTAATATTTGAAGTAAAACTTGGATATTATTTTAAAATTTCATATTGGAAGATCTACTATGTTGAAAGAACAGTATTTTGATTTTGATTGAAATGTGCAGCTTGATGAGCTATCGCACTATCGACAGTTATACAAAGTTTAAAACTTTGTGATTTGATACCCACCTTATCGTTGAAACAATCGAGAGAGGCTAAACATTTACCGCGTGTACACATAAAAAGACTTGGGCTTTTAGTTTATACAATTTTTAAAATGTGATAATGGATTTAATCTTTTGAAATGCTTTGTTGGTTTATTGATGCCTATCGAAAACATAAATTGTACACATATCATATATGTATTTGAAACAGCTGTGGATATAAACTATTAATAATAATTTTAAATGCTTGTTGTGTAGTTATCTTTTCCTATTTTATTTAGGTTGTGGATTGTTTGTATTAATTTGTGTAAAACTAAATGTATTTGTGTAATATTTATTAGTGCAAAAATTATTGTTGTATTGTGATTAAAATGTGCAAGTGTAAGATGATGGAGCTAAAATTAAGTTAAATTATTAATCTAGTCATAATTGAAAATAAAATTGAAATTATTAAGTATTGAAATTTCCAAATTTTTGCTGTGATATATTTTAATGGTCATGACATTATTATGAAAAGCATTTTCTATTTAAAAAGTTTGAACAAATTTTTAGAATGAAATATTTGTTGTGCAACTTAAAAACCAAACAACTTTCGTTTTGATTGTATTTTGTTTATACTCAAAGGAGTTTTATAAATAGAGGAATGACTGCTACGAATCTGTATTATTTGATTATTAAGGAACGGTACATGTAGATCTGAGCCAGTATACAACTCATCTAAGACTGTTTTAAATGTATTTTTAATTTATAAGATGTATTAGATTAGATAGTTTTATATGTTGGAAGACAAATATTTAATATAATGCTATAAAAGTTTATGTAATGACCACTTTTGTGTTAAGGCTTAGCTTTTCATTTCATTGTATGATTTATATAGATACTTTATGGTTTTGAAAACTTTTATTGTAATTTGTTCAACATTATAATTTTTATATGTTACTGTTTTCCATTTCATATTAATATTTTTTGTTATATTCTCTTGTAACAGCTTTTGTGCAATTACTTAATAAATTGTAGTATAATAAAAATAAGATTGGTATTTTTATCAATTAATGCAGTAGATCTGTTATTTTCATTTACCAAAGTAAAAGTCCTGATAAAAAAAATTGGTTAGAAAAAATAAAACATTATCATGTAAATTAATTAATAGTCAATTCCACTTTTCCACTTTTTATTGTTGATGTTATATCAATGTTTACATATGTTTCGGGTTGTTTATAACCCATTATCAAGTGTCAAAAATTAATACATAAAGTTGCAAGCTACTTACATATTCTAGAAAAACATTAAATGATTAACCAAAAAAATAAAAAAATTAACATTAACTAAGCAATATTATATTTTGCATTCTCGGCAAACATGTGAGTACTTTACTTTTCATTTTCGAGGAATATAAGTGCCACACAAAAGTGTGAAAAAGTAACGACGGTGTAAAAATGAAGTAAGATCACCCAAAAGCGAAAAATAAAATTACTTTTTGTCTGAGAGGGCGTCAAGTGTCACATCTCGGCTCTAAGTAGCAGGCGTAAAATGGTACTTTCTGGCCCATCTACTATTCATGAAAACAAGAAACCTTTTAATTCACAAATTACATCTCGGCTTTCAGCAGCAAAAGCAGTGGTAAAATGGTACTTTTTAGTTTTTAGCACTATTGCTTCTAAAATAGTTCCAATAAAGAAAATCATGAAAACAATGCAATGTTTAATTTAAACAATAAATTGGTCACGTTATAGTTATTTGTTGTTAAAAAATGGGTTTTTGTAAAAATTGAAATTACTAATTTTGTTTTAGCGGGGAGTTCGAACGTTACCTAAAAAAATAGGCCTAAACCTAAAAAAAGACTACAACCCATCAGAATAAGTTAATTTTTATCAATTGACAAAACGACTTCAAGAGGTAGTATAAAAATTTGAGGATTATGGGGTGGTGTTATGATGGTAAAAAGTAATTTTTTCCAGTAATACATTTTGTGAACTAAAACTCGAGGAGAGAATTTTGCATTCCACAGACTTCATGAGATTTCATTGAGGCTTCACAATAAAGAGTTGTTCCCTCGTCAAATTGCGATTTCTGCTTATACTATGTAGTTAAAAGCTAAAACCTATTTTAATTTCTTCTGGAATCCTTAAATAACAAAATGCCGTTGGTCGTCAAAAATTCTGTGCAGAAGGACTTATAGAGGGAAAATTGTAAAAATTACCCTAAAAACAAGTTGGCTTTATTTAAATCAATAAAACAAAAGGCACATTCTGACGTTGAATAGAATATTGCAAAAATAAGTCATCACCATCACATAAAAATTAAATTTCAATTAAATTAAAGTCATTACAGTGATCAGTGACTTTTATAGAGCCGGTGACGAACTAGAGTGCGCAGAACCACGCATTGCGAGGGAGCCCTTGGCCATAAGGGGTCCCAAAATAACGCAACAAAACATTTTTTTATGTAGTTTTATTTTATATGGTTAACAAAACAATTATTTTTAAGACAACTTTTAACATCCGACGTTAAATTTAGATTTTGAAACTGTTAAAATCTTTCAGTTTTTTCTGAAAAAAACATTTATGAAGACATTTGAGTTATTTATTTGATTATCTATCAGCTGTTGGCCATAAAACAGTAGAGGTAATATCTATATCTATAGTAAACTAGTAACAACAAAGCAATAAAAACTACCCTTAAGTCGGCTTATTTCTTATACTTTGTCGGTATATACGTAAAAATATGTCTTATTTTTGGACAAAGTAGTTTTTCTGGAAAAAATTAGATAAATCACATCTGGAAATTATTTATAATTTGAATTTATTTTAAGAATTTATTTTGAGGTATATTAGGGACAATGGATAATTTTGAACAGCAACAGCTAAACGGTCATTTTCTAAATTAAAAATAATAAGGAATTATTTGCGAAATTCAATTGGTAAAGACCGTTTAAGCCAGCTGTCTATTTTGTCTATTGAGGCAGCAACGGCTCAACGAATTGAAATTAGAGATATAAAATTAAAGATTTTGCTAACGTGAAGGCTAGAAAGAAGGATTTCCATCTTTAATATTTTATTTTTTTATATGAAACATAAGACCACAAGACAAGTTAGCCCTTAGTTTTCGTTTAATACAATTATTAAAAAAAATTTCGTTGTTTATTTTTTTTATTTTTCTATTTCAAAAAATAAATATTTATTATATATCTACTTTCTTTTTTTTTTTTTAAATACAATTTTATAAGGGCCCATAAATGTTTTCTGCGGGGGAGGCCAAATTTTGAAGTTCCGCCACTGCAGTGACGATACGAGCCTCTAAATTAGCCCAAGGATGTTGCAAAATATCCTTATTCGGCTCAAGATGTTGCAAATTCAATCAAGAAATACAAGCTCTATAATGCCATATTTTTGATTGAACACCAAATTTTGAGTACTTTATCAACAGTTTGCTGCTGCTCTATTTTTTATTTGAGCAATTTGAGCTTGAATATTTTGTTTCAAGTGGTAAATTGTTCGATTTTTATATTAAAAATAGGTGATTGTATAATTGACGCAATATAATAAACAGTTAGGTAAATTTACAAGCAAACGGCAATTTAAAAAAGTTGAAAAGGCATTTGAGTATTATGAAAGAAATTTTGAGCAACGTTAATTTTGGTGTGTAATTGCAGTGATGGTGTAACAAGACAGCTACGGGCCCATGTTTCCGACTCAAACCATGAGACCCCCAAAAGGATCTTAAATTAACTTGGAATTTGTAAAAACAGTTAACATAAATACAAAAATGTTATTCACAAACAAACATTAGAAATATAAATAAATTAATAGTAATTCGTGCAACAGAAAAACAAAAAACAGAAATAATAGAAGCAATAAATACCCTATTAAACTATTTTCCAAAATTGCCCTTTAAAAATACCTGGTTCCCCAACCTCGAACGATATATTTAAACGGATTTTCCATTCTCTCTAAAATTATTTCTAGTTCATTGCCTCTCCAATGATGCCAATGGTGAAAACATTTGCGATATTTTATACTCACAGTGTATTTTATTTGTGATACCTTGAAAATCATTTTAAAAAGTGTATGTGCAATTTTTAGAATTTCTAAAATATTGATGTGGTTAATTTTAAATTATTATTATTTATTATTATTAATAATAAATTATTCTAAAACTATATCTTAATCCAAATTAAATAAACTTTCTATATGGCGAATTATATAACTAGTGAGTAGTAGAGTAAGTGAGAGTATTAGTTAGTGCACAATTATAATTTATAATAATTGTCAGTGGCGGCTCGTGACATTTTCCAGTGGGAGGGCACAAAATAAAAGAAGTAGTTTTTAAAATATAAAATTTATTTTTTTGATAATTATTTTAAGATAGTGCTTGTTTTTGGTTTTGGGATGGGAGGGCACGTGCCCCTGTGCCCTTTATGACAAGCCGCCACTGATAATTGTAACCAAACAATAATTATCACCGGCCCCACAGAGTTAAGATTCAGTAACATCGGCTGACCGGGAAAGTCCCTAAAAACAAAAATTAATTATATTTAACCCAGGAACAGCACCCCCAATAAATTCTATTTAAAATCATGTAATACTTTCAACCGAAATTACCAGGTGGCGGCGTATTGCATACATTTTAAAATTTCTGCACAGTTACATACCAAAATACCATCAATCATGTATTAAAGTGTGGAATGTACGATAATTTACTTGCGCTACTATTAGAAAGGTGTCGCTGTAATTGCAATAAAAAAATTTTAAACTCAAGAATTTTTCCAGTATTAGCGCAAAATTATTTTTTCGAATAAGACATATTGAAATGGTTACAGATTTACGGATATCCATAATCTAAATCGGTATTTGTCGATAGTTTTGGCTTGGTTTAGGCAGTATACTTTTCAGGGTATTTTGAATCAATTCGCTATTTTTTTGTAGTTGTTTTTCCGTTTTATTACAATATAAATTGTTTTGACTTTAAAAAAATTACTTTGCTTTTAGATAATATTTTAAAATTAAATTTTTGTATAATAAGTTAAGTATTTATAATAAAATTTAATGTCTCAAAAGAATAAAAATTAAACGCGAGGAGTAACCACTGGTCCAAATTGTCTATCACCAGACTATCTTTTACTTCGGAGTACGGATATCCGGGACTACCCCTAATTTTTCTCGAACTTACCAAGATTATGTTTTTATATTAATAACTGTACACCATATTATCAGAATGATTTACCTCTAGATCAATGGTTCCCAACCAGTGGTCCGCAGAAGCCAGCCAAAATATGGTCCGCGAATGAGTTTCCTATTAATTTTAATAATTATATTTATTTTCCAATTGAGTTTTTAATTAAAGTTTCAGTTTGATTATTATAGTTTATTTTTATTATACCTACATAGTGGTCCCTGCTAACAAGAATAATATAAAAATGGTCTCTGACCAAGAAAAGGCTGGGAATCCCTGCTCTAGATTAAAGTAGCGTAGCTAGAATTTTTGGGCCCGACAGCAAAATATCGTAGGGAGGCCCTATATAAATATAACATATCTTCATGAAAATAAAGCGAAAATTCTTTTGTGATTTACATTATCATCTTACAGTCTGATACTGTTGCTTTGTATGTTTAATGAATATACTAATACAAGCTGAAACAAAAGTTCGTAATTTTATTTTACGTACACGACTATCGAAAGTATAGCATATCAGGTAGTTTTTATCGCTAGAAAATGATACTTTGCAGCAGTGTTGGTAATAATCTTGCATATAAGCAGTTACGGTGGCGTACATAGTGGGTTCGAGTTGTTGTATGTAGTGAGAAAGCCTACTGAAGTGCACGTGCAATTTTGCATCACAAGCTAATAGATAAGAGTATTATTTACTTCCGTTATGTCGCGTCTCATTTTTATTAACCTTTATATATAAACGTTACTTTTTAAAGCATAATTTTTGTTACCATTTTATGTTTTTTTTTTGGAAAGGACCTGTCTTGAACGTAAAGCTAAATACAGTGACTCGTTCAGAAAGTTCTATTGCTTTTGCCAATGTTCCACTTTCTGCAGCACGACTGTAAATAGCTATTTCATCTCCTGGTTTATTTGTGTTTTTTATAGTGAGTGGATGTGAGGCCCGGGCGCCCGGGGCCCCCTAATCTTTGGGGCCCCATCGCCTTGCGACCATTGGCGCTATGATAGCTACTCCACTGCTAGATTAACGACCTATTTTGCAATATATAGTAGTAAACAAAATGCAAGTAAACAAATTATTTATTTATGTATCTTTTATTAAATTTCACTTAACTACGTAAGTATATTGCTAAAATAATACATTCGTTTTAATTATAGCAAATATGCACTTTTTCTGCCACAAGTCCAGCAAAAAGATTAAATTTTCCTCGAATCCTCCACTTGATGTCATTTAAGATTTTTTTTACTATTACTTGTAGTAAACGTGGTCCAATTTCTGCAACACTGTAGTTTCTCCGTATTTTCTTACTTACATTTTGATTAATTACACCGATTAAAGATGACTCTAAATAAAGGGTAAGGAGGTGAACGTGATTTGATTTAAATGACCTGTGCTGTACCTACAGTGGCTCCAACAATTATTAATACACCCCTATGTTAACCATGTAAATTGCACATTTTGAAACCGTTTTTTGACATATAAAACTCGCTTTTACAGCAACACTTTTCAAATATTTTTTATTGCAAATTTTAATCTCTTCAGTTTTGTTTCTATAAATATTTTTATTTTCTTTCGCCGTTTACGAGTTACAGCGATTTAAAGAAAACTAAGTAAAAAAGTTAATAAAATTAACATTGCTCTTATGGGAGTTTTTTACAGAGTTTTCTTCAAGTCGCTGTAACTCATAAACGGCGAAAGAAAATAAAAAAATTTATAGAAACAAACCTGAAGAGAATAAAATTTGCAATAAAAAATATCTGAAAAGTTTTGCTGTAAAAGCGAGTTTCATATGTCAAAAAACGGTTTCAAAATGTGCAATTTACATGGTTAACATAGGGGTGTATTAATAATTTATTGTTGGAGCCACTGTAAGTATTTTGATACCTGTGAAGACTAGGTAAATGGCGTCTTCTATATTAAAATAGCACACAATGTAAAAGTGGCATTGTTTCTAACCATTGCATGATCACCACACCAGGCTCACCCGTTTGGTAGTGCAGTAATTTCTTATAACTACCAGGGTATACAGTTATAAAAAGCTTAAAAAGGTGGAACAACTACGCAAGTACCCTTTTAAGAGATTGATGACTTTTTTGTGTTCCAAACTTTTTTTTTATTTCTTTCGATAAGCATATTTACTACAAATAGCGAAATAGCTACCTCGTAAGAAAGCTGGAGTAAATCTTGTATTTTTCTACAGTTTTAACACTTGAATATAATTAAATGGTTTAAATAAGTAATTACAAAGGAAAAACGATAAAACAACTTCTTTTTCAAAAAAGCAAAATTTCTCTTTCTGTAGGTATCTGAATTCTGATCATCAAATCATAGTAAAGAATGTACCTATTACTATATGGTCTGAGTGTCTAAACTCTAAACGAACCTTAATTAAAAACATTTGGTCGCTTTATTATGAAAAAAGTGCTTTGATCACATTATTGAGATTATACTACCAAGAATTAAGAACTAAAAAGTTATTCTTTCGCCTGATTTGGATAATGGAATGTAATACTTAGGCATTGCATTCTACAAGAGAATAATTATATGTGTTTTATGTTGATTAACATTTTATTCTTTGAGTGTTACATATATAAGTGTACAATTTCGTGTTTGATTTTATGTCACTGACCGAATATATTTTTAGTTTTATATTTTTTTACATATTTTTGTTATAAAAATCAAGCCCTAAAGAAATTGACATCCTTCATTAAAATTAGTTTTTTTAAGAATGATAAAAATTGTAATTCTTCAAAGATATTATATACATAGCACAAACACAAATAAGTTATTTATTTTTATTTTTAAGCGATTTTGAAGCGATTTATTGAATAAATTTGAAGGTTTTCACTAGTTAATTTTAACTTAATTTTTGTTTAAATTTTTTTTATAAAGGCGGCCTTAATATAGGCCTATATAGGTACTACGAGTATGTAGTACTAGTATTATCAAAAAATAAAGTGATATTTGTGCACGAGCGGAATAGCACCAATATTTTGGCCGATTTCATAAAGAAATTTAAGGTAGCATTAAAATTAAAATGAAGAATTAAGTTAAAAGTGAAAATTTTCATAGGTAAATTTTACCTTAATTTTCTGCATTTTTTATGATTTAATTCTTTTTGAAACTTTGAAATACAAGTGAGACCTGCTACATGAAAAATGCTTATCTGTTTATTTGTGCAGTCAAGTAAGTTTGAGAATAGTATAATAGTAAGTCTATCTGAATATTATGTCATTAATCCTTTCATTCTCATTTTTCAAATAAAAAATGTTCCACATTAAAAATAAATTAGTTTGATAGACTAATCGAAACCAGACTCATCGAAATCGGATGTATTTATTTATTTTTCATATAGATCACCGGATATTAAGACAGAACTGTTTAGTGTTTATTGTACTAAATACCTACCCTTAAAAATATTACGTTTAAAAGTTACGCCTAGTATGTTTCTTAATGATATCCACTTTTAAAAATCGTTTTATAAATCTACAAGAGGAGGCACTCCAGTTCACTGAATCGAAAACAATACAGTTTTTGATTATTACGATGTGTCCTATGTTTACAAGCATGTAATTTATTTATTTTAAAAGGGGTGTTATTATTTATATAATCATAATGAAAAAATTGTTTTTTTTTTTCTTTAAACCATACACAACGTCACGAACTATACCTTATATTGTACGTGTACGTACGAAGTACAATTCATCAATTTTTTTAATAGTCTGATATTTGGTGGCTACACAACGTGAATTTGGGATAATTTTGTTGTTAGTTTTCCACCTGAATTTCTTTTCAAATTGAAGTCGTCATTAAATTATTATGTAATGCTAATTAATTGATAACACAAAATAAATATGCTAAGTAGGTGTAGAATTTGCTATACCTGATTCCTCTGACACCAATTAAACCAACCGAACAGAATTATTAGAGTAAAAATTACTTTCAATTTAAATTCTTTTTAGCAAAAATTTTGAAAGTTCAACCTACCTCATCTAGATATTAAATACCATCGCATATGAAACTAAATACACATCTCATTATGGTCCGAGAGTATACTATTATTAAACTCATCCGGGATGCAGTGTAACCTAAAAAAATTAAGATAAATACGGTGTGTGAAGAGATGACTATTGGACAGTGCCGGAACAGCAATTCAAATAAATCAAATTCTAATAAATGCCATTCTATCGTTTGTTTAGTTAATAATAGTTATAATAATATTGTTAAAATTTATTTTATATTATTTAAATTCAAAAAAACAAGTTATTTTTTAAATTTATTATTTGATTGATTGTCGACCAATAATATTCCAGTTGGTAAAAAAACATTTATTTCGCCTTTTTTATTACAAATTATTATTTTAAATAAAATTCAAAAATTTGTTGTCAAAAACAACATAAATTTAATAGTTTTTCATCTATACTCTAGATTATTCTTACGCACGTTTATCTAAAGGTTCACATCAGATCACATTTTTATTTAAATTAATATTAAATTTTTTATGTAGTACCTGTTAAATATTTAGTGAAGGAATACGATATCGATAAATTAAGATATATAAGTGGATAATCTAGTTTTTGAACCAATATTATCATTTAGAAAACATATTTTAACGATTAAGAAAAGATTAGTATTTTGTTTACTGTTGCTCAATCGTCTTTTCGAATTTTTAAGTTGATGTTATAAAACACCTGAGTGTAGGAGGAAAAGATAAGTGAAAGTGTCGAAACTCTCTACTAAATCGGCTCAAATCAAATAACAGTAGTAGAAAGGCAAAGGTAGAAATCGAAACATATTTTTATATCTATTTATTCGAATATTCGTTGTTTCCGTTGCCAATTAACATTGATTTTGTTAAGAATCAGATCTTGAATTTGTTTAAAATTAAAATGCATATTCATAATCTACCTTATATTTTTTCAAGCTTTAGTAAATTAATTATTAATAAGACCACTAATCAAAAAAATTGAACAACATCTGGTCAATAATCTGTCCGGATAATGACGTTTTATTGTGGCGATTGGTCGCTTCCTGTTTCTCTTCCTATGACTTTTTACAATAAGACATTCTGCGCTATTTTAACGAATTAGTTGCCATACGTAGTTTAATTCAAAAGTTTAAATTAATTACTATTAAAAAGTCAAATACTTATTAGTTTTTTGAGATGCCTTCTCTCAAGTTTAATAAATTGCAATCATAAGTTCGGATTTGAATTATATCCAACAGCCTGGACAATAGAATTTGAGCTATGGAACCAGAAAACCCGATGCCAAATGTCATAACTGCGGTTGAAAATAGCCTAGCGGAAATGTAATTGTAAGTCAATACATTAATATGATATTTTCTAAAAGAAAATTTATTTAGAAAATGTAGTAAACACTAATATTGCATTACTACTGTCATGCTATGTATTGTTAAACTAATTGTTACGTTTTAAATTACCACTTGGCAGTGGTTTTAAAAGTTTCAGTCTCTTAACTTGACACCCATAATCACGTCTGAAAACATTAAAAATGTCTAAACATTTTTCAATGATATATATTTATAAACTAATAAAGTAGAAAAGTTCTTAGTCTGGTTTTTCAAGTTAATCGAGTTTGGTCTAGTAAATGTACTTACTATAAATAAGACCACCAGACTACTTCTAATTTTATAAGTCTGAAAAATGAAATAACTAACTTTTTTTGCAACTAATTATTCATCTTATGCACAAATTATGCGACATTATGATTTATATCGTTGGTCAGGGAATTTAAAAGGAATATGATGTGGACTTATAGAAAAATAGTTCTCATTCCTATCAATGCAATCTTTTACCCTATAGGATAATCAAAATATTTGACTAATCTTAGGCCTAATATAAAAACTTGTAAAAATTTAATTAACAAGAAGAGCAGGTATAATATAATGACAAGAGGATAATATTTTGTAAACAAATTTTAGTGACCTACCAAGAATTTAAAATACTTAGTTGATTCAACTTGAAAAAACAAAAATTTAAATATATGAATAGTTTACTACAACGAAAAGAAATAAGTTGTAGATTAATGGATTTATTTCGCCTGAAGTGATTATTAAATTGTCTCGAGAGTAGGATCTGTATGGCTGTTAGTGTATGTATGTGTGTACATATGGCAGAGTTGGTGCGTTTTAGTGGCCACCTGTCAACTTGCGAACACATCCCATAGCTGGCTTTGTTTTAGCCATTAGCGCTTTTCAGCCATCTGGTCGACCATCCGCGATTTATTTGATTTCAACGTAATATTCCTTTCAAATTTCACGATTCCAATCTGTTCACACAACATATGTAACATATTGGATTTGTTGCGAATATGCTAGTCTCTAGTCGATCCAACAAACTGTTTATTTTTCATGGCAATTAATTAGATAAAAATTCCTTTATTACACCTGGCGAAACAATTTTGCAATTTTATTAGTACGGTTACATTAAGCCTATGCTGCCTATGTAGGTACAGCTGAAAATTGAATATTTCACAACTAATGTATGGAATTTTATTGGGCGTACCCATACCTACCATAATATCTTGTCTATTTTGATTTTATTACCAATTTTTAATTCAAAAACAAGTTTGCCATACGAATATTCAACTCTTTCTATTGACGAAGATATCAATGATTTTATTATAAATTTAGAAATATGCGGTCATAACATTAGGAAAAAATTTGTTTTTCTATATCTATCTATGGAATAGTACCTCACTTGTGTTTGGATTCAACTCATAGCCAAAGAAGGAAAGAGTGAAAACAATTTTTAAATTTCAATACCAAGTCATTTTTATCTTTTCTAGTTAGATAAGAATATTAAGAATAATTTCTACATAAGAATATCGTAAGCTGTCACTGTATTATTGGTAGTAAAATTATCTAAGGTCCGCCATAAAATTAAAATCAAGTTAACAGGTTACAAAATAATAAAAAAAGCCAGTAAATCAAAAACTAAAAAGAATAAACTTAATCTGCCTATCGAGTTTATTAAAATTTCCAAAGGGAAGTTGTCTAAAGGTGCATCCGAACTGCTCTGCAAAATTTTTGCAACTGCTGCAAAAATTGCAAAAAATGCAAAAACGGCATTTCTGTTCTAACAAAGCTCAAATTAGTAAATTTTTGCGCGGAAGTCCCAAATTGCAACGTTTGCGAATGTTTGCGAACATTTTGCGTGGATCGGCGCAGAAATCTAGATGCGCCTTAAGAACTGCCGACTTCAGAATATTTAGAACTCCTTTGCTGTTAATTCTAATTTGTTAAATTTCCTAGTACGACATTTCGGATTTGGCTAAACGGTATTCTATTTGTTGTTTTAGTCACTGATGTGTACAAAGCAATATTGATGCGATTACCGATTCAGCTGGGGAAATTTGGTATACAAGTAAAGAGAAATCTTAGAAAATCCTAGGAAATTTTAGGAAATCCAAGGAAATCTTAGGAATTCCGGACAATCTTAAAAAATCTTAGAAATATTATCTAGATTCTAGATAGATAAATATTAAAACATATTTTGTTTTTTGCTTTTTCAAATTTTTCTAAAATAAATCTTGAGGCAATCCAAGGAAATCTGACAAAATCCCGAAAATTTGTGGAAATCTGATGCAATCTTGGGAAATTTTTCTAAAAAAAATCTTGAAGCAATCCAAGGAAACCAAAGGAAATCCGGGAAAATTTTAGGAAGTCTTCTAAAAAGAAAGCTGGTGTGCAAAAATTAGGTCTGCGGTTTTCCCCTCACTTCTATTATATATTATATTGTTGCCCTTAATTTCTTAAATTTTCTCAACTTACAAAACTCGTAAATGGTAAAATTTTCAATCATTTCCGACTATTTTGCTTCTTGTAGACACTTGGCAAGAACACTTTGATAAACAATGCCAAAAATAAAAAGCAGAGTTTTAACTTCAAAATGGAAATCTTATATTTAAACCAAAATAGAAAATATTACGTTCATAGACATAAATCCACCAAAATTTTATCTTGAGATTTTATAATGTGCATAAATTTATAAATTGTTTAGCAAATGTTTCATTGCAAGATAAAAAGAAACAAATTTTTATTAAGCTATTGCAAATTTTATTTTATGACCAATATTGATTTTATTTGTGTTTTAATCAATTATTTCAGATCTTGTTAGATTATTATTACTGTTATAAACCATTTGATCTAATTAAATAAAATTTTTAAAAAATGTTTCATACTGAAATGTAACAATTTAATTTAGTTCTTAAAATTTTTCTAACCAGTTGCTTAGTCAGAGACGTATTTACCTAAAAGGGATGAGGGCCGTGACCCGGGGCGGAAGGCTTCAAGGGGTGGCGCAAGCCGTCTTTTGGGCTCTGCTTGGAGCGCCTTTTATAATCAGAATGAATTAAAAAGATTAATTTTAATTTTGTTTTAATTAATACGTCTCTGTGCTTAGTTACTAAAGTAATTATTTGAAGAACTTCACAGTTACTACTAGTGTTATTATAAAATTCATCTTACCAATGTGTTGTTTGTTGCAAAGGTATCAAAAATCAAAATTCTATCTTTTCTATTAATATCCTACATATCCAGGTAAGTAAACACGAATATTTAAATAAATTACAATTTATGGATTTCAAACCTTCTTTCCATCTTATAAATTATGTTTTCAAGTTTTATAGACCGCATGTATGTTAATCTCAAAACTACGCATTGCTTTTCTTTGATCATCAATTATAACTTAATTTATATCAAATTCAACTAATCCATTAAACTATGACATCTCCTTTATGGATCTCATTGAAAACGCGTACTATGTTTACGAGAATCAAAATTGATCTTCTAAACTGTTCTATTT
This sequence comes from Cantharis rufa, assembly GCA_947369205.1. Classification (NCBI taxonomy): domain Eukaryota; kingdom Metazoa; phylum Arthropoda; class Insecta; order Coleoptera; family Cantharidae; genus Cantharis; species Cantharis rufa. Next base: position 39,896,085 of record OX376303.1, read on the forward strand.
GCTAAAACATGAATGTAAATGATTTCTTCCCTCTCATCAATAATAATCAAAAATTTGATTTTGGTGGATAATTTAAATTTAGTTATATTATGATAAAATTTCTTTTATATTTTTACACTTTGTTTAAATTAAATTCTCACTTTGATTTTTAATATTGTGCATTTCAGTTTACAAATCACAAATAAATAAACTAAATGTTTTTTCTATATGGTTACAAAACGCTTCTTTTTTGCAAAACAAGATTCATTTATCATTTTCACATTTTATAAACAATAAACTATTGTCTCAAATGCACAAGATTTTTATCGTGACACAACTTGAGTAAGTTAGTTAATCCTTTATTAACCGTTACTAATTTTACATTTTCATTCTATAGGCAAATGACCAACCTCACTAACTCGACTGATGAGAATTCTTTCACACTCAAGATGCAAGTGAAATTTTGATCTAAAATTTTTTAAGCTGCATTAAATAATAACAAATAATAAATAAATAATGCCCGAAATAATTACTTTTTTTTTATTTAATTATTTAAATTTTAATTAATTAAAAGTTACGAGGTGTGTTGCAAAAATTAAAATAATGGCTTAGTGGCGTTGAATATTAGAAATCGTACTGCAAAAATAAAGTTATAAATACCAGTTAAATCGAGTTAAATTCTGAAAGATATGAATTTTAAAGAACGTCACCTTTTTTGGTTGTTTACAAAACTTCACTAATAAAGCACGGAAAGTTTCTAATTTACAATTCAAAAGTTAAAATTTATTTTTAGATTTTAACTTTGAATTTTTTTTTCATTCATAAATTTAAAATGATAGATTTTTTTTAGTGACCTTTTTTAGTATACCTAATAATTTAAATTGTCTTAAAAACGATTTAGAAGATTTTCTTATAATAGTAGTATAGTTTGAAAAGTAATCATTTGAAGCTTTTAATTCGGAAAACGTTCACAGCAGTGGCTAGGTGTGATTACTGGTTGAGTTACCGAGCGGAAATTCCAGGTTCCACGTTAATAACGGACTTGAAGGAATTTCTTAATCCGGTTTACAAATTATTAAAACCAACTAAAAACTATCAAAAACACATTACACTAATAGTCCGTGATAATAATAATCTTAGTAATTAAAGTTCTTAATTTCATTGAAAAAAATTCAGGAAGATATTTGTATGATGATTTTGACCACAATATTTAGTTCCATTAATGATTCTGACACCTGTAAGTAGAGGTTCCCAGTATGGTTTCGGCGCCACCCCCTAAGGAGAACGACAATAATCTCATCTATCTATTCTATATGAACCCAAAGAGCTTGTTCGATACAGGTGTTTCAAATATTCTTTGATGATGTTCCTTATTAAAAAAAAACAAGTAAGTAGTTTTATAGCTAGTCAGTTAGGTCACAAGTTTTATAAAAATCGGCTTAAAACTGACGATTCATTAACAGATAAAAAATAATTTTTGTGTTACTTGAACTTGAAAGTTTTTTTTTTCAAAATTTCTTTTGAAAAAAAAGCATTTGGTGGTGAGCAAAATATGTAGAACCGATTTTCATGAAATTTGTAAAAATCCTTCGTTCCCTAAAAATATTAATTCTAAACTAATCTTTTTGGAAATTTTGATGTTTGATGATTCAGCTTCCAGCAATCTTGCCAACCGCGGTCCTTAAAAAAACTTTAAAAAACACAAAAATTGCACGACTATTATTACATAAACCTCGTAAGCGTTTTTTTTGCGCTTATGATAATATTGAAGAAATTCAGATAGAAAAGTGTCATATTTGAGTCAACTTGGATAAAATAATTCGCAAAGGAATGGTTTTCTGGCGCCTAGTTTACCACATTATTCTGTAACAATCAGTTGTAATAGTATTCCAAAAAGTTAAGATAACGCAAGAAAACATGAAAACCAAGATTAAAGTTATTCAAGTAATATAATAATTATATGAAGTTGCAAAATATAAAAACGGCTTACAAGATTTATCAGTAAAACCAGTCGTGACTGACAACAAAACGATCTGTAAAAAGTCCGTGGAATTAAACGCTAGTAGGTAGTGAACACCTGCAAACTAGTGAGTGGTATTTCTCAATGTTAATTAGTGAATCCGACAACCAAATCGAAAAAACATATGGTCATTGTTGGCAAATCGTTAACTTTTAAAGATCTCCTTGAAAATTTTATATATAATTATAATTTAATATATTAAAAATCATGCATAGGATAAGTGATATGTTTGCCAAAATTTTATTCAATTTATTCAAGTCCTCTTCCTTTTTGTAAGTTCATTATATTATAATATCTTTCAACATCCGTCTGAGAAAAGGGTGTTTGCTATTTATAATATGTATTATTGCTATATACGGATATGGATATGTTGATGTTATAGCTTTTACATTATTCGACTGAAAATAATTGATCCAATTAAGCAAACATTTTGCAGATTTTTGGTTATTTTTTACGTACATCACAGTACATACTATTTTAAGAGTGAGTGGACGGACTAGTCTGAGAAAAGTTTGTCGGTGTTGTTCATTTTAAGATGTGGATGTGGGTGAGTCGGTGCCCGAGGCCAGCGGTTCACACGGTGGCCGATCTTGCAGGTGTGCGCCAGACTGGACGGCGCCACCGTTCCAATCTCCGCTACATTCCAAGTTAAGCTACCTGCCCTTGTTCAGCGATCGCTAGCCATTTTATACACCAACCTGTTTACTCGCTGACGTATCTACTATTTTTTTTTAGATGTTATTAAATTTAAATTTTAAGAAATTTACTTGCTCGCAAATTAATCAAACTTGGAACGTCGAGGAATGCGTCGTGCTAAATTTTTTTAAAGCTTTCTGTTGGTGCAATTTATAAATTGTTAAATATTGTTTGCTTGCTAGAAATTATAATATACCACTTGTAAAATTAGGAAGTTGGCAAATTAATTAATTAGATCTAGTAAAGCTTTCTATAGAATTAACAATTGGTGTGATGAATAACTCTGAAATCTAATTAGTAAAAACGACAAGCCTAGCATTTCATTAGTGTAGTTTTATTAAACGGGGAGACCGCCTATTGGAGATGGATAGGAAATGCGGCAGCAGTCATCCCCTCGAGAGGGGTCGTAATGAATATTTGTTATACAAGGAATGACTGTGTTCCTTACGGGTGCTTGCACTTTATTAGATTTGAACTTCGTGTGGAATTTCATTTTATTCTATATGACTCACTATATCACGATTTATTAAAATTTTCAATTTTCATCAAATTCGAACGTTGCGAAGATCAAGAAAAAAAAGTTTGCGTACATTTATTTGCGGTACGCTATTGCATCGCAACGTTAAATTTCCATTTATTTATTTAGGTTTAGTACATTAGTAAACTGATAATCATACCCCAATTTTAAGATATAAAAACTCTGTATGATTTGGTAAGTTGTAAGGTTACTAAAAAAAGGGTGAACGCGAAACCAAACAACTTTTGGTAATAAGTAGAAGTAAAAAGTGGTAATTGCATGACTGGAAAGAGAAGTAGTCCATCTGATCAACATTAGAGCGACATCAAAACTCATTGAGATTAAAAGTAGATTTCGTATAATCGAGCGGAACTCGAAATTAAATCAACTAGTCGAGATAAATGCAATCATTAACATTTTTTTACCTAGAAAAAAAAAAACATGAAAGTAAAAATACAACTAATTTGTATTAAAAAAAATTGCTAAAACTGCGAATTTTAAAAATACAGATTCATTTTTAAACATGATATCAACTGCATAATTAGAAAGTGTTATAGTTAAAGTAAAAAATTTGGAAATTTTAAACAAAAATGTAAAAAGTTGTGTACTTTCAATCTGCCATAATGATATAAAAATTAACGAAAAGAAAAATAATATGTTTGACAACTGAGAAATTTCATATATTTACTGAAATAAGTATTATAGGGTTTATGAAAATATGTGAATAATTATTAATTTATATTATAAATGTTTACTATTATTTTATATATTTATTATTGTTTATTGTATTATTATTATTTACTTACTATATTAAATTACATATATTATATATTTTATATAATTTATTATTATTATTTTGAGTTACAAGAAGCAGTATAGAGTAAATTAGAGCGACCTTCGTCTGCTTTCGTACAACAAAGGGTATAACATAATAGTAAAAACGTAAAAAAAAAGTTAAAAAAAATAATATTATTTATTTTATGCTAACTTTATTTTATTAAATTAATGTATTACCAGTTTATTGTATAGTTATTATATTGTAGTTTATTGTATAATCAATTGTATAGACCACTAGTACGGCTTAACCTGGTTTCTGCGGTTGAACTGCGGTTCAAATCCTGGTCGAGTCGAATACACTGCTGTGATCTAAAGCCCAAAATAGATACAGTTACTTACATAAATATTCGGACACTCCTATTATGTTAACAATGTTAATTTGACGTTTTCAAGACGTTTTTTTTTATATAAAAATTGCTTTTACAGTAAAATTTTGTAGACATTTTTTGTTGGAAATTTCATTGCCTTAAATTTTGTTTATATACATTTTTTTATTTTGTTGCACCGTTTCCGACTGACAGCGACTTAAACATGACCCTGTAAAATCCAAAAAATATTATCATCTAAATCTCGGAAACGGTGCATCATAATAAAAAAATGAATATAGAATTTTTTCTTGTAAATTTCATTCTCTACAGTTTTGTTTATATTCATTTTTCTAATTGGTCGTACCGTTTCCGAGATATAGATGATAATATTTTTTGGATTTTACCGAGTCTTCCGAAATTGCATGTATTAGTACTACATCTTTCTCTATTTTGATAGGGTATTTCATGAATTATATCTTTGGCCGCGTTCGGTCTGGCGCTTTTTTCGCTTGTAAGCGCCAACAAACACTTTTTGCCCGTTTGCTTTAGCACTTTTGCGCGCTTTCACATGATTAGGCTCCGCCCATTTAAAAAGCTTGAAACGCTTTTTTTCGCTTTTTTATTTTAGGTGGGTCGGCAAAAGTGTGGCGCTGTGGTGGCAAAATTGTAAATGAATTTGAATTTAAATTTGAATTTATTTGCTTTAATTATTATTATTTATTAATATTTATTATTATATATAATAATAATAATTATTATTTATTAATATTATAATTATTATTATGCTTTAATCCCATGACCCATGCCTCCCCCCACCATGCTTTAATCGTTATTCACTTTCGTGACACAACACAACGTGACATCAATATTAGTTTATAAAGTGCATAATAATTATTATTAAATAAAAATATTCAAGATATTAAAATTGAGAACATTATGAATATGATTGTAACTCCAGTGACCGATCTATAGAAACAAAACGGTTAATAAATATCGTGGCAATACCAGAAGACACATTAAAAATGCAAAATGGTACACCAAGAAAAAAATTTTGAAATAGTAACTAATTTTTTATTAGAATTGGCATCAACAAAGTTTTTTTTCTCCAACCGTATTAAAAGCAGTACATTTTTAGTAGCATTACCTCAACTAAAAGTTGACGTTTTCGTTATTAATATAAAAATGCGAAAATTGCTAAGCAACACTTTTTTTTACGTGCACTAAAATAGCTATTTATGTCATGAGTACATAATTTAGGTCTTTATCGGACGAAGCCTCGTTTATGGCAGAGCGAGCTTGCGAGCGAGGCTAATAAATTGGCTGAGTCCAAAAAGCCTAATTATGTGCAAATGACATACATAGCTTTATGTTCGACTGCACCGTAGAAGATTTTCTTTTATATTTTTCCACTTTGACATTTAGGTAATAAAAATTGTATAATTTCGAAGAGTGCTTTTTCTATTGCTCCTGGTTTACATAAGTTGTTTATTAATTTGGTTTAAAATTATGTGAAAAAATGGAAGAAATCGTTGAAATTGCTTCAAAAGCTAACTTTTGTAATCTATTATAATCAAAGTAATAATTAATGTAATACTTTTTAAATTAAATTAAATAAAATAAAATATTAATTTTGACGTTTATTTCATTGACATTGACAGGCGGCCGTTTTACTTTATAAATAAAGCAAAACGGCCTAGTACCATAAAATGTTATCTTATGGTCGCTAAGTGATATTGTAATGATGTTATTATCATACAGTCGGACATAATAGCTATTTATGTCATGAGTACATAATTTAGGTCTTTATCGGACGAAGCCTCGTTTATGGCAGAGCGAGCTTGCGAGCGAGGCTAATAAATTGGCTGAGTCCAAAAAGCCTAATTATGTGCAAATGACATACATAGCTTTATGTTCGACTGCACCGTAGAAGATTTTCTTTTATATTTTTCCACTTTGACATTTAGGTAATAAAAATTGTATAATTTCGAAGAGTGCTTTTTCTATTGCTCCTGGTTTACATAAGTTGTTTATTAATTTGGTTTAAAATTATGTGATAAAATGGAAGAAATCGTTGAAATTGCTTCAAAAGCTAACTTTTGTAATCTATTATAATCAAAGTATTAATTAATGTAATACTTTTTAAATTAAATTAAATAAAATAAAATATTAATTTTGACGTTTATTTCATTGACATTGACAGGCGGCCGTTTTACTTTATAAATAAAGCAAAACGGCCTAGTACCATAAAATGTTATCTTATGGTCGCTAAGTGATATTGTAATGATGTTATTATCATACAGTCGGACATAAAAACTTTTTTGTGCATGACTTAAAAGTGATTTTATTTTTTACTATTTTAGTGCGCGATCGATCTAAATTTTTGCATATGCCTTCCTACCGATAATTCACGGGGGTGTGTCTGTGACGAGGGGGGAGAATTTTTTGCTCAGTTTTTTGATATCTAGCGCCGTTCTCGAGTTATTGCTAATTCAAACAATACAATAAAAGCACTCTTCGAAATTATACAATTTTTAAATGTCAAAGTGACTTTTCTGATACTATACATCAAATAATGTCTTAAAATTAAGTATTTATATTTTAAATTTTATTTAATTTTTGGTTGGAGAAAAAGTAATATGTCTCGTTTGAATTAAAAGTGTCTTTGTTTGACGTGCAATTATTGCATTCGCTCGGCTCCGCTGGCGCTCCGCCTTGCAAATGCAAAAATTGCTTGTCAAACAAAGTTTCACTTTTAATCCGAATAAGACAATGTACTATTTTGTTACAATAATTAAATATTTGTAATACAAAATAAAACGTTTGTTTGATCAAATAATATTTTGTTTTTGATGATGCCGTTTTTTTTCTCAGTGTAAATATTTTGTTATTTTTTTTATATTATGAAAAGTGTTAATAAAGGAATTAGTTATTCAAAATTAAATATTTTGTTGCTCTAGATCCAGTGATCGCAAAATTAAAATTTGAAGCAGCGCCAGCGTGGGCGGATAAGTTGAGTGGTTTGTATTATTTATTTATTTATTATTCTAATATATTAACGAACTTTTTACAGCGAAAGCTACCGAAGCTAGAGAGAAGGAGATTTTCAATGAAAAAGTTTTTCACAAAAAAGCTTGAGGACAAATAAGTGTTTTAGTAGTCGCTAGTCGCACTCGGTGACAGCAGCGAGTCAATGCATGCCAAAATGGGCTGCATTGATAAAAACATATAAAAGCACCAAGGACCACATCAATAAATCAGAAAATTCTAAAAAAAATTGGGCATATTTTGAGGCAGGTTTTCATGTATGTGTGGTTTAAAGTGCTTTTTGACATTTTTATTTTAAAATTTACAGGCTATGGATAGTTTTCTCGGATCTAGCCATTTATGGAACTGACTGTTACGGTCTCATCAACTGGTAAAGTAACGAGGGTCATATCAACGTCTAAACGGACAAGAAGTAACAGTAACAGTGAAAATGAAGATATTTTATTGCCTTGACCAAGTAAGTTTCTACTAAATGTGAATACATTTCTACTAACTGATTTTAAATAAAATTTCTTTGATACACTGATAAAAAGAAAACATGGAGCGAAATTCGTTTCAGTTGAGTCAAATACGCCACGTATTTAAATACAGCGAAGTACGTACTCCACGTATTTGAGGGGAATTGTTGACTCAAATACATAGCGTATTCATAACCATTGCTTAGTATTTGTGGAGACTTTGCACGCAACTAATTCAAAAAATAAATAGAATATAGTAAGTTTTCACGTTTTCAATACATTCACGTATGTATCGTAAAATTTTAAAAATAAAACAAACAAAAAATACGACGACGGAGACTCGAACCAGAGACCCTCGGATTACTAGTCTGATTCTTTAACCGCTGCGCTGTGCCAACTAGACCTTGTTATTTAAGTTAACATAAACGACTTAGGTATTGTGGTGTCTGCACGAAAACGTTTTATTTTCTAAACATATTTCATTCTTTCAAATACATCGGTTTTTTGCCGGAGTATTTCTGTTATAAGTTCAATATTGTTACGCCATCTATTCAAATTTTTAAATGAAGTTGTTTCAAATACAGTGTTCTCGAATCGATTGAAATTCAGTTGACTCAAATGCGAATTGGCCAAATACGCAGCGTATTTGGGAATAAAACATGATTTTTATCAGTGTAGGTAGATATAAACTTTCAAGAACTGCAGGCAAGAGTGAACAGGCAGATAGGAGGGAACAGGCAAAGGAGCGAAGACATAATGAATTTTTGCAGAGAAAGAATAAAGCGTTGGATTTGTTGAAAAGGTTAACAGCACAGTTAGAAAAATTGAAAATAAATAAGTATATGTAGTTATTTGATTTCTTCTTTTATTTCAAAAACTAAACTACAAATAGTATTTACATTTATATCGGTATATCTTCTATCGGTAACTCCTCACAAATAGCATCTCTCTTAGTTCTAGCCAGTTGTCCAATAAAATTATCTTGGTATGGTTCCTGTGCTCCTGGTAATATCTGCAGAACTTCATTATAGTGATCATTATGCAAAATACATACATTATGTAAAACACAACATGCCATTATAAAATAGGGTATTTCTGCAAAATCTGACATATCAAGGAGAGTTAATAGACTTCGAAAACGTCTTTTTAACAGTGCAAACGCTCTTTCGATGGTCATCCTAGTAGAAGAATGACAGAAATTGTAGTTTTTCTGTCTTTCTGTTAAATGACCATTATCTTTGTATGGGGTGAGCAAATGTTCATTCAAGGCGTATGCTACATCACCAAGCATATGGCAGTTTTCAGGAAATTTTTGTTCATCGTTGATATAATTTTGCAATTCTGATAACCGGAACACTTGTTGATCATGCGTTGAGCCTACATGACCAACATAACAATGTGTAAATCTGCACTGGTGGTCACAAACAGCCTGAAAACGAAAACATTTAAAATAAAATTACAAGAAAATATATTAAATTTAATACGAACTTATAATTGAATGGAGTGGTATCCCTCACGATTAATATACCATGCGTGATCATTATATGGTGCAGGTATTCTAATATGAGTACCGCCAATAGCTCCAATAACTTGAGGAAAATTTCTCAAAGCAAAGAATCCTTCCCATACTTCTATTGACTTTTCTTGGTTAGGCCATACAATAAACCTTGGCGCTAGTTCAACTAATGCCTTTGTGACCTTACGCACTGATGTTAAAGCTGTTGAATTTGCAACATCAAATTTTTCGCAGATAGATCTTAAAAGAAATATAATTATTTCAGTTCTTTCATCGTGTGTCAGAATAGAATAAACAATTTAAACTTACCTATATGAATCGGGAGTGGCCATTTTCCATATGGCAATCATCAATTGCTTTCTTGGTGAAATACTCTCTTGGCCAGGTTTCTTTCTAACCAAGTTTGGTTCCAGCAAGGTTAACAGATATTCAAATGTTGCTGGAGTCATTCTGAAAAGAAAATTAAACTTGATTACCCTGTTAAAATTTCTAACCAACCCAAAATACCTGAAATGCTCTTTGAATTGTTTTTCAGAATACTGAGAAATCACGTCTTCGAAATAATTTTGCATTCGTGGTATTTTACATGGACGATCGTCATCGTCACTACTTTCCTCTTCAGAAGAAGAAAAAATTATGCTTACAATTTCTTTCACCACCGCCACCGCAGCAATTACCTTCTCTTCTATTTTTTCAAGGACCATTACTAAAATATTTTTAATTCTCATATAAAATAAATAATAAATAATAAATAAATTTTTATAAGTATTAATAGGATTTCACTTAATTATATACTTAATAAAAAAATAAGTTGGGTTAAGTACCACCCGTAAATTTACAATTTTAACATTAGTAATAATAAAAACCCTGTTCGGTTTGGAAGCACATAGACACGCCTTTTTCCAAAGCGAACGCATATTTCGCACGCTTTTTTTCAAGCGTTGTATATTTCGATATAGAAAGTTGTAGCATTTATATAAATGTATTCATTTCAATAATTTTTGCATAATTGAGGAATGCGCGTAGACACTGGCATTGGGTACAGCACTGCATATAGACACGTTATTAACTGTTGATCAGCTGTAACTTGTCAAAAGAGGCAAGGAAGGCTTAGTATCCACTGAAATTTTGGACTATTGATTAAACTATTACAATTTTCAAAATAGTAAAATTTTTGGGATTTCCAATTGTGAGAACTCAAAAGATATCATAGTACTTTTTCCACGCTATCCTTTTAGATTAGATGCGTAGAACGTACATGCAGATTTTAGAGCCATCACACGGACCACAGTGTTTTATTGCACTGTTGATGATTTCGGAATTACCCCGAAGAAATATCCCATCATAAGGTACAATTATAAGGAGACCTCCATTAATTACGGCAGCACAAAATTGGGAAGGGTCCACAAAATCTCACCAAATCTCATTTAAAGGGAGGGGGGTCAATGAAAATCTCACGTCAACTTTTTAATTCAGAGATTTAATTAATTAAAAAAAATTAATTCAAGATTCATTATTATATTAACAAATAACATTTTGTATTTTAGTGTAAAAGTTTAAATTTTGTATATCTTAGAAATATTAATAATTGAAAACCTTGCTGTGAAAACTGTGAAACATAAAGTCATTTGTAGCAACTTCGCAAATTAATTAAATAATTCAAAAAATAATAATTCATAATAATATGTAAAACATGAAATAAATTTAATTATTGAAAAATTATAGAGTAAAGCTCACGTGAGGTGGAGAGGGGGGGGTCCCGCTACATCTTACCAAATCTTGCCAAAGGGGAGGGAGGGGTCCAAATTTTAAGAAAAACTGCTTATGTGATTAACGGACGTCCCCTAACCTGCAGTGACTATTCATTGACTAAAATCTCTGCATAATTACAAAAATGCCGCTATGGTGCTATGGATTTAGTGGGGTATTATCCAATGTAGCTCTTTAATGACGTAGTTGAGCGTTAGACTCATTATATTGTGAATTGTGGGCTTTTGTATAGGTGCATATGAATAGCATCATTTGAGTTAATTTTTTTTAATTTAAAAAGTTGGGATGGCACCGGAGAAAAAATTGCCGAGGAAATTTGGTATACACACGTGAAGGGAAATTTGAGGAAATCTAAGGATATATCTTAGGAAATTTTGAAAAATCCACACTGATGTATGTAATATCATTTAAATGATATTATCTACCACTTTTAATTGCAATCAATTATAAATCGAAATAAAATATTGTTACCCAATAATTTCAAAACAGTTAGTTCTTTATATTATTATGAAACACCATTTATATTGCTATTTATTTTGCTATTTATATTTATATTATATTGCTGTGTAATTTTATAGAATAATAAATTTGGAAAAGCCAAATTTTAAAACTTCAATCTTACCAAATAAACTCTTCTCATCGAAATCCAAATTTAACTTATAAAATAAATTTTAACATAAAATGGAACGCAAACTGAAAGATAAATCGGCCCAGGTGCGACCTTATTAATTTTATGCCTTAAACTTTTAGTTTTCGATTTATTAATTTTTCACCATTAAAACCAATCCAAATAATAATTCAAACTATCTTCTCTATCTCTAAATCTCCGCAATTACAAATTTCGATCATCCAATAATTTTTCAATCTGTTCCAAAATAATCCAATTACTCATGTTCTAAATCGTTTCAACAATTTCCAAATAAAATTAATCATAAAAAATAACTCACTCAAAACCATCAAATCAGTTTTTCTATAAAACCGATAAAACTACAAAATTTATTCATAAATTAGAGACTTATGCTATTCTACATAATGTAATATGAAAATTAAACTTTTTTTGTGCATAACTCAGTTTTTTTAATTTCAAATATATTCATATTTGAATTGAGGCGACGACATTTTGAATATTTTATCAATGCAATTATTTTAACATGAAACTTAGAGGAATCGACAGCTAGTAGTTACCTTTCCGATAAGATTACAGTATAATTTCAGGTAGACTTATTACTACTCGTAAACTCGATAGTCTTTACCAATAACAAGATCTTCGAACGCTTTAACATGTTTTAACTTTTAGAATTTTAATGTTACAATAAATATGTATATAATTATTAGCTACCTTATAATTTTATATGTAAATTGGAGTGCATTTTTCCCAAGTTTGGTCGTAAAGAACTATCATAGAGATAAAACCTCGACATATAAACCCATTTTTGTTGAGATTAAACTCACTCAAAAAACCTATACCAGGTGGAATTTTCATGGAACTCAAGAATTTAGTTCTATATGCCACGGATGAGATCCAATAAGATCGGAACATGTACATATAGTACTTAGTTTATCGTTGTCGGCAGGGCCGTGTTAAGGCATGTGAGTACCCTAGGCATATTTTTTTTGCCGCCCCCTTAAAATTAAAATTTGAACTTATTATAAATTTATAACAGCATAATATTTATTAGCGAACAAATCTATTTACTTAAACAGTAGACATTTTTTTGTTCTTCGTTTATTTTTATTCTTTATTCTCTTGCATTACTATGCGGCACTTAAAAATTGTTTGTTTTTACATAATGAAATATGATTTTTAAATAAGTACAATTTACAATCAAGTTTCTATTTACGTTACATTTTTTATTAGAATTAATTAGTAATTTTGCCGCCCCCCAAAAGACTGCCGCCCTAGGCAGCTGCCTTTCTTGCCTAATGGATAAATCGGCCCTGGTTGTCGGAATTCCTGCAAGTAATTTTATTTTCTATATCATTACAGTTTTACAATCACATCGTCTCCACAGTTTTATCCAACAAATGTTTAGCTCTATTTAAAAGATTAGTTATCTAAAATCCCATTTATTTTCAACATGTTTAGTTAACCCTCATCGATATTATTCAAGTTTTTAACCCAATAATTTATTGCTTTTTGATAGTAGATAAATACTTTTTTCCCTAATACAAGTTAATTACCTTTTATTTTTTATCTGTGAATTATTTAGTGAAGTTCAATACAAGAACGTCATTATACCATATATTACGTAATAAAGATTACCAATATTATGGTATATGGTTTCTCATTCTTGTGGCTTATAACTTTGGTAAAGCTAAACCTAACAAGCTTAATAGAAGATTTTCATATAGTTTCCTTTGGTGTGTGAGTCATGTAATGGAAAACTAAAATATAATTATTCTTAGGGCGAGAAAAATAACTTTGTTCCGGTACGACACGCGGCTTCAAAATATTCTCTTCACGTGACCGGATTTAAGATGACGTCAATGATTGTGCACGTGCATGCACTACCCTTAGGAATCAACTACCCCGCTACGTTTTTCACTAAAACAGTAAACTATTTATAAAAATTTAATTCAATATGCAAATTGTTTTATTTATTTTATTTTCTTATATTTTCGGAAAAAGTTGTTCTTGGTTTTCACGATGTTGCTATCGAACAATATATTGCACCCCAAAGATTTTTTACGTGCTCACTAAACTACCACAAAATATTTTTATTTATATGTAGGTACTCATGAAATAATTCTAAAATAAATTTGTTTGTATACCAATGCATTTTAAAAAATTCTATTGTGGAGGCAATAGCAATATCGTTCTAATCCAAGTGTAATAGAAAATACTGGTATTGTGCTTGGCATGAAAAATTTCGAATTTGATCAATACGGTAATTTTGGCCATTTTCCCATAATCCAAAGTACATAGAGTAAATTGACGAAGCAGTGCACGTGGCCAACAAGGCTGTCTCATTAAACTAACGAAGACACGTGCAGGGTTGAGCTAGATGCACGTGCACACGTCTAATGCGCCCAGTTAAAATAGTAACCCAATATTATAGTTCAAAGCTATTTGTAATTTGTTCATATTTAGAGCCCTGCACAGAACCATCTGTACCTCCTGCATAAGAACAACAAAAATTTTTGTCGTGAAATTTTCTTCCTATTGATTTAATTACTCTTTTCTGTTGATAGTCCTTGTCCTCATATTTACTTTGCAAATCATTTAAATTATTGCAAGAACAGTTTTTAAAAACGTTAACTCGATTAGGTGGCTGAAACGCGCAAAATAATTTTCTTTTCAGGGCTGGCTAAAGAATCGATCGTCGGCCATCTTTATCCTGAAAACCAATAACACAAAGCCTTGCTGAAGTTACCATGGAAGCAAATATTTCCTGCCTGCAGTGTAGGTATTTCGAGATTGCAGCTACAATTAAATTAAAACTAAAATTTAAATTTATATTAAGAACTTTGAAATTCATTAGTGAGTAATTGCATTAACTGCATCGATTATTTAATTAATATTAAAATACTTATTATATAATACGTTTATATAGTAGATATATAAAAACCATAAATATTATTTAAAGTTGAGTAAATTAAATAAACTGTGACATAGCAATTATGTCTAATTCACTTATGTTGGCACTAATTATCTATCCATATAAAATTAATTTAATAGACCACAAAGGAGTGTTAACATAGATTCATAAATATACATTGAGAAGATGATGAACCTATTCAAAAGATTGAAAAACATAACTAAATAATACAACAATTCTTGTTGTCCTTCGATAAGTATTATGTAGGTACTTAAGTAAAGTAATCAAATCATCAATTATCTACCTGTTCATTCTATTTTATAAGTTTTCCAGTAACCACTGTATCTATAATTATGTAATTAAGTATTAAGTATGAACAATGCTGTAATTTGCAAATTTCGTTTTTTTGAATGCATTCTAATAAATAATTTGCAAATTTTTGTGTTAATATTATGATCAACACCGTATATGCATTCAAACACGTAACTTTTCAAGGTATTATAATACATATCCAATATCTATCGGAGCCATAAATTATTTGCAGTGGTATATCATTACATCCTATTTGAAAACTTAATCGTTTGTAAATATAACCGTAATCTCTTGGTTTTAGTGAGATAAGTTTTCTGTACACTGATTTGAGCAACGATTCTCTTGCAGATTATTATTGCAAGTTCATGCTCAAGTGTAATCCATAGAGGGTCTATGAAAACTGCGGTTAGGGTTGCATCTAACGGAGGTGATTTTTCGGATTACTTCAGCATCCCTAAGTTTGCTTATCTCATTTTATCTAGATACATACATTTTACAATTATTTATTATTTATTGTTTCAAATCTTAATCAAAGCAAATTCTGCAGTCTATATACACTAATATCGTCAAATCAATGCTAATATGTTGTACAGGGCCGGTTTATTCATTAGGCAAGAAAGGCAGCTGCCTAGGGCGGCAGTCTTTTAGGGGCGGCAAAAATACTAATTATTTCTAATAAAAAATGTAACATAAATAGAAACTTGATTGTAAATTGTACTTATTTAAAAATCATATTAAATTATGTAGAAAACATAAACAACTTTTAAGTGCAAGAGAGAAAAGAATAAAAATAAACGAAGAACAAAAAACTGCCTACTGTTTAAGCGGTTTAAGTAAATAAATTTGTTATTTTGCTATTATAATAAGCTCAAATTTTAATTTTAAGGGAGCGGCAAAAAAAATATGCCTAGGGTACTCACATGCCTTGATGTGGCCCTGATGTTGTACACAAGAAAAAATTTAAGTGCGAAAAACGAACAAAACTGAATTTTATATTATTATTTCTATTAAGTCTATATTTTATGATTTACATAATTTTATCAATTCAATTCAAATTTCAATAATTTTAAACACAACTACCAGTTGAACTGAAAATTGAAATATTACAAAATGTGCCAAATTAATTGACTGTTGCTTAGTTTGTTTTGCACCATTTTGTTGATAAATTCAACCACTTGAACCGATTATTATACCATTTCTAAAAATTTTATATTTACATTTTGTTGACAACGATGTTTTTATGTATATAAACAATGTTTTCATGTAAAATTTGTTTTGTATTTTTTTAATTATTTAAAAATTTAAAAAACTTTTATCTTACACCGCTATATTTTCAAATCGATAGCCCAAATCAAAAATTTTATTTATTTATTATCTATTTATTGATTACATTTTTAATTATTATTATAATTAATATTTTAATAAATAATTGTTGTTGTCGACTTTGTTGTTAACAAAGTTGACTTTTAAATGACTAATGATCCAGTAATTGTGAAATTTTTAGTTTCTTAAACCTTCAGGTTTGTATGAAAATATAATTTTCCTCGATACGAAAAGTACTGCTTTTGTTATTAATACAACAATTTAATGAATTTGCCAGTTTAAAAATACAGCTATTTAACAGAAATTTCATGTTTGACATGCTATAAAATATTAATACTTTTTTAACTTTGTATATGTAACATTTATACCGGATATACGTTAGAATATCTACTGCACCTTAACTTTTTCTTTTTTAATATTGTACTATTAAATATTTTAATGTTTCATTGAAAAAATCCTGAAAACACACTATTAGCTTGTTCTCGACCGGAATGTCCTGACACCGGCCGATGCGATGCTACTTTTTGTTTATGTTTAATACAATTTAAACAATATGTGTGATAAATATTATATTTGAAAAATACCTAATAAATAGACTAATGCCCGTATTCACAAACGTTCGTAAACTTTTAACGGACCGTTAAATTAAATAAACCAATGGAAATTATCGCTTGGTATAAGCAAGCCTATAGAAATCATTCGTTAAATTTAACGGTTCGTTAAAAGTTTTGTGAATACGGGTATTAATATTTATTAAGATAAATCTTAGGCATATTATAATTAACATAAAAACTTAAAAGTGCCAGCTACAAGACACAAAATATAATTCCATTTATTTTTGTGAAAACTAAAGTGCCATTTTTACGCAATTAACGCTACGTACATTTGCGGAACAGGAGAACGTAATTAAAAAAAAAATGTTGTTAACTTGCGTAGTGCTAATTTGATGAAAATGGCCTTAATACGTATTACTTATGCAATCAGATAATTGCAATTTAATTATTTGAAATTTAAAAGTTAATTAAGTGCTCGAAAAATTTCTTATACAAAATTATTTGTCAAACAAAAATGGGTATAGGGTATATTGAAGTTTATATATTCCGGTTCCCGACCATTATTAATTTTAAACTAAATGCCACAATAAAAACTTTAATTCACTTTTTAAACCCAGCTTAAACTTGATTTAATCGTATAAAACTTTTGTTTTACGGTTTTACTATTATTTAATTTTATATCCTATGGTGGACCAGAACCAGCAAAAGCCGCCAACAGGCGAACTCACTCTATACAATTTACCTATCTTTAGTTTGGTCTTGATTTTATATTTTTATTATTATTTTAGGTATGCAGTTACTTTTAGTTTTATTATTTAGTATCTTACAGAGTAATAGATACCCCTCTTTAGTGTTCATATAAATTTTGGATATCCAAATTAATGAATTCAACATTCAAAATACTTTTATATATTTATTAATAATTTTAAAGTTGTTTTTGAATGAATGTTTAATATATTGCCATCGAAGAAACCAAATTAGCGCAGCATATTACTTCGTGAAGAAAAAATTAAATTATTTTAAAAACATTTCATGTAACTTAAGCCGAGTAGTTGCTAAGCAACCTTTTATGTAGAATAAGGGGTAGTTCCGGTATATCATGGCGTCCAGGATCAATAAGTCAAGTCCTTGGAGAATACAGGCAAGTTATTTCAGGACACGGTGGTTAGATAAAATTGTAAATAAATGAAATTTACATTACAAAGATACGAAGTGTTTGTTGTTAATTATAAATTGTTGTAACAATATACCAATAGTTAATTACAAAATAATAATACAATTTTGCAACATTTACACTTTGTGTCAACATAAACTATCCAGTAAAACGTAAATAATAATACCCAATAATTATATTACATAAGTTTGCAGCAATATTACAATAAATGTCTTTGTTCGGAGATGTTGTAATCTAGAAAATAACAATTAGTGAAACAATGTTTCTGATGTTTATTGAAATTTAAGTAGTTACCTACCGATCTTCGATCATCGTTATTGATAACACAGCAATCAAAGCATAAATAATTCACGATATTTATTAAATATTTATAGTGTTGGGGTACCGAGTATACCATTTTATAGCTCTATTTCCTATAAAACTGATGCTATAAAAATAAGAATACTTAACTCTATCGATGTTCATAAATTAATAGCTTTTCGTATTATATTTTTCGACAAAATTTTTCCTATGTCACCACCTGACCAGGAGTATAGTATAATATAGTGCCCAGATTTTCTGTCGGAACCTACCTAAACTACCTATAAGTAGAATATATATTATTATTACCTTTGTATAACTGTTACCTTTTTCATATTTAGAATAACTCTCAATTTTTTCAAATTTGAATTTGGAAAAATTCCAGATACTTATTTATAATTATGAACTATTATCATCATAATTATCATGATCATCATAATCATCATATAATAAGATCAAGTGAAACTCAAATTTTAATGATAATTTAATTTAACAACATGTATATTTTAGAATTGGTAATCAAAAATATACCTACTACAAAATCTTTTGATACTGAAATTGCACACAATTTTCACTAATAAAATAGATCCAGGACCTATTTTATCACAAGGCTAGTTAGGCCCGGGCCTGGGGCCCCCGAGTTAGAGGGGTCCCCTGCTTGACCCAACTGTAACTGTTTAAAACAACAGTTTAATGTTTTATTATATAAAATTTAAAAAATTGTATTTAAAAATATCTGCTGAGAACACACTCTGGCCCGTAACAGCCCTGTTTAATTAATGAATGAAAAAATAATTTTTATAATCTTCAATTTGTTATATCAGTACAATTTTGCCTTACCCACGTCCAGTGGCGGTACTAGCGTGCGTAGAACTCCGCAAGACCCCGCGTGACCGTAAAGGGCCCAACGCTCAAATAGCGCGACAAACATTTTTTTAACATAACAACTAAGCTCTCTACTTGAACGTGCCGGCATAATTATGATATAATGGTATCGGTATATCTATCGGATATGGTATATCTTTCATTTACCAATATCGAAAAACTGAAATGAATTAGTATCTGCTGTATACTATTCAGGGAATACAGGGTGTTTCCGTGACAGTCGAGAACCTTTGAGGTGGTAATAATGGACACTTTTCTAAGACAAATTTTCAAATAAAACTTTGTTCCAAGTCCAAACCTTTTACTCTTTAAAGCAATTTTTTAATTTCTGATTTCAAATGGTCATAGCTCCGATATTATTGATTTTTTAAGCTTAATGGATTAGAACTTTTTTAAAGATCACTTGTTTATCTACAAATTAGGTTATAACCCCTTATTGTCTAGAATCAATGGATTTCGAGTTATAAATTAAATTAAAGGAAGAAATGTTAAAAAAATTCAGGTTTTATTTATTTTACTGTTCTTGCGAACCCCGTATCTTTTAAACGAAACGTCTTAGTACAAAAGTGATGGCCCAAACCGGATAGGAAATTTAACGGGCTACAACTTTGATCAAATAAATTCTTTTTTCTAATTATGTTTCAAAAAGTGTCACTTTGTGACATTCAAAAGTGTGCGGAAAAGTACTACTTTTCCGCCCTAGTGCGGAAAAATTATACGTAATGTACGTATTTCCATTAGTCCGGTATATAATAACGTACTTATGTATAATATATACCTACATATTTATTTGTAGTGGCGTTGAAGTTGGAATTTCACTCATAGTGACCAAAACTGGTGCATCTAGCCTGTCGTATCTATAGTAGTTTTATTTACAAGAAAAATAAAAATAACTTATAGAAGTTTCACATTATTTTCATCAATAATATTTTAGTTTATCTTTTAATAATCGTTTTTTAACAATAATACGGAAAATGCTATACTCCAAAAAAGTTGAACAATAAATAAAAAATACTTCAAATCGGCAGACACCAAACATTTTATTTCTTGGCAAAAATAATAAATTATTAAATCATCGTTTACAAAAAATTATTACAAAAATGTATTCGAAATAAGAATTCAATGAATTATTTCTATAAGCTTAGAAATGTTAATTTAAATCGTATACTTAAAATCTGATGCATCATCTAGCCGTGAAATTAAAACATCTCCATAACATGAAATCGCAATCTGTCACCAGAGAAAAGCACCTAATAAAAGCACATCGTGTGTACAATAAAACCATATAAAGTCGGATCAATCACCCCCGCAAGTCTTCTCCCTCAATCCTTGTTATATAAGGGAAGTTACCCCAATGAATAAGTCTACTCATTACATTTGCCACGAAGTCACAACAACTAACACCAAACCGAGGTTTTCCGATATAAAATAAATACTACTGAAAATTTGATGCGTTTTTACCCGAACCGGTCGAGTAAACAAAAAACCTGTAACCTGTTAGTTCGCCAATGTATTATGTAAGTCTATGACTTATTGATCGTCCTTGCAGCTTTCAGTAATTAGAAGAAAGTTACTTTACGTTAAATGTGCTTTTTTTGGTATCCTTGAAAATACAACATTTATAATTTCTCTAATTTTTCATAGATAGCTTAATTTTATTGATATATTTTTTAAGTCCTTAATATTTTTGAAGTATTTTAAAGGCTTTGCTTTCATCATTTGATGAATTTGATTTTGATTTTGGTTGCATAAAGTCAACTTTTACTGAAAGAGTTCAATTAGCTTGGAATGAATGAATATAGAGAAAATCCATCCAATCCTTGTAACTTGAATCCTTTTTTATAAAATAATTTTTTTAAGACTATCAAATTATATCGAATCTAACAAAATACAAAAAATGTACAATTTACAGAAATAAAGTGAAAAAATAAAAAAGTTATAAAAATTAATTCAAATTGTCATATGTATTTACTTGTACAGTGTTGGATTCTGGATCAAGTCTCGCCAAAATTATGCTTCTCGACCCAAGTGCCACTTCTTTACAATAATTTATTAATTTTTAGCACTATAACATACCAATCATCTTAAAGACTATTCGTTACTATTTGAAATTAAAGTTGATATTTTAGTCCATCAGTCACTGTTGATACGAATTAGAACCCTAGCTAGAAAATTATATACTTAAAGAGAACAAAATTATAAACTTACAATAATTAGTTCGAACAGAAAAGTGTATACAAACATAAAATCAAGATACATACAAAGAAAAAATACGCTGTAACTTTTTAAATTTTTATTTACAGAAATAAAAAAAATGTAATATAAACATTAGAATTTAGGCTTTCAAATACCTATATTTTGGATTAATTTTTTATTGTAATTATGTATATATCGTAAAAGTATTTTTTAATTTAAAATTTTTTTTTATCTGTAATGGTTAATTTTGCTATATGTATATTGTAATGTTTTTTCCACATTCCCTAATTTTCCGACAGGTTTCTCTAAAAAAATACAATATTTTACAGTTTCTCGGTTAACTTGATGCAAATTCAAATACGATTAAATTAATTTCAAATGTTAATAAAAATCCAATGTTAAACGAGAAAGTAAATCGGCACATGCGATGATATCAACTCTACTTGATGATACTTTTAACTTAATTTCCAAATATTATAAATACTACCACAAAATCATCTAATTTAAGCTTATCTTCCAAATCTTCAATTAATATTACTAATCAATCCAAAAATAATCCAGTTTGTCCAAAAATTGCAACAACTTTCAATATCTAAAATAATTAAAATTACTTACGCAGAACTAATCAATTCATTCTCAAAAATACCATATTGAAATCATAATTTCAAACAATTTTCAGAACAACTTTCTACTTTCTGCTTCCCGCGGCAATCTTGGCGAAAAGCCTGGTTTTCATCGCTCAGCACTGCCACCTTAACTAGTTTGCGGGAAAACCAGTAAATTCACAAATATTTACAAATTTCAAAATAATTAATTTATAAAAAAATAGTTATTTACCTAAAAGTCAGGAAAATGATACATTACTGACGAGGAGCAATGTTGAAATACGAGGCACTCCGTGCCGAGTATTTTAAAGCTCCGAGTAAAGTGGGACATTTTCCTGACAAGTATATAGTATTAAATTTTACCGAAAATCGTAAAAAATCGAAATTTTAAAACATTAATTAAAATTTAATAAAAATTAATAAAAAATTAATAAAAATGAACAAAATTCAAGTGTGTCAATTTGTTGACTACTAGTTACCATACTTAGTTACTGTCAAAACAATAATAAGTAATAAAGAAAAGAACGACGTCTCTTTTATTTTGTTACAATTACTAATTATTACCGGCTAGTCATTAAAATCCAATTCCCCTGCGCGTAAATTAGCAAGGAAGTGTTGATTTGATGACGATTTTCGGTAAATAATATTAATGTTATAAAATAAATCAAAAATTGAATGGAAAATTTTGGAACATGACAATAGGCCGTATTTATAAGAAAAAGGATTTGCTTTTACTTGCAGAATTCTGCCATCACGTCATAAGTAGAGCTGGGATTTTATGCATTTTGCATATTCTTTAATATTGATATGCCAACAGAGTCGTTTTGAAATCTGGACGAATTAGGAAAAAACGAATCCGAAAAAACGCTCCTCAAAATGCATATTTTGCATATTTTCAATGTTTGGTGCATATTTCAGCAAATAATGCATATTTGTGCATATTTAGGCCACTTTTGGAGTTTTTAGGAGAATGTTTATAGAGAAAATAAAAAATTTTATTATTTAATTTGTCAATTTAAGCAATTATTTTAAAAATAGTCGTGCGTTCTGTTTACAACTTCAATTTTGAAATATGCACTCTAGAAATTTAATGTTTTTCTTCATTGGAAATATTTGGGTAGCCTTTTGGTTTAGTTAGAATGATAGTAAATTTTTGCCAAGTTTCATAATATGTTGTTAGTCTATGACGTATTTGATTTAAATTAGCTAATAAAAAAAATTAATTTAAAGTCAAATACATCGAAGAAAATGATACTTTAAAGATAAAAATGTCATATATTTTGGGTTATTTTCGATTAATTTTCGTAGCATTAATTGGACAAGAATGACGCTTTATGCTTATATATTAGGTACTACATATTTAAAATACATTACCTATAAAAATTTTAAAAAAATTTTATTATTATGCATATCAATGCATATTTTATCAATATTAGTGCATATTTTAGAGAAATTTGATGCATATATATGCGCATATTTTCAAGTATTTTTGTGCATATAAATCCCAGCTCTAGTCATAAGGAAGAACACAGTAACCCTGAAAAAGTTGAAATAGAGATAAACGGCAAAAACATTTAAATGCAATGCAATAAACATAGCAATAAATGCAATTTAAGAAGACTTTTTTTACCTTAATGAGTATTTTTCTGTTTTTTTATCGTATTAGATCTGTAAAATAGCGTATCATATACAGGGTGACCCAGACCACCCGTATCAGTACTTTTTTGCAAAAACGGTAAGTCGTATAGAGTTGGGCTAAAAAAATTTATTACAAAAGCCCTAATGACGAATCTAATGGTGATATTATTATTTCCGGGAAAAGACGGCATCAAGAGTAGTTTGCTCCAGAAAGTCCAGAAATCCAGAATTTAAAATAGCACCATATGTCGAAAGTGGTATCGTTGGAAAGCTCTTTAAAAAATAAGCAAGTTTTGTAAGAAAATTTTTTTTATTACTCCCACCCCTTTTAAGTTATATTCGACTTAAGTTATTAAATTTCAATTTCTTATAACGAACTTAAGTTTAGAAGTCAACACTTGAAATCTAGCTACCGCGTTAGAGCAATGTCACAAGTGTTCAAAATATCTTCCATTTACTTCTAAACACTGTTGAGCTCTTCTGGTTATACTATCAGTGGCTCTAAGTACTTCTTCAGTGTTTCATGATCGACAGGCATTGCAAATTCTGAGCTTCGTATCATCTCTCGTTCTCGGTTTTTATGTATATACAATATTTTGATCCGATCCTAAAGAAAAAATCCAGGAGAGTACAATCTGGTGACCTTGGAGGCCACGCCACTGTGCTTCCCCTGCCAATCCATCTATTGGGAAATAGTTGGTTTATTGCATTCTTAGCAACCAATGAAAAATGAGCTGGACAGCCGTCTTGCTGAAACCACATTATTGCTCGGATTTCCAGGGAAACATTTTCCAATAAATCGATCAAATCATTATTTAAAATCTCGGCATATTGTATCCCATTAAGATTTTCTTCAAAAAAATAAGGACCTATAATTTTTCCTTCAAGCACACCACACTACGTGTTAACGCTTTTAATAACTTAAGTCGAATATAACTTAAAAGAGGTGGGAGTAATAAAAAAAATTTTCCTACAAAACTTGCTTATTTTTTAAGGAGCTTTCCAACGATACCACTTTCTACATATGGTGCTATTTAAAATTCTGGATTTTTGGACTTTCTGGAGCAAACTACTCTGGATGCCGACTTTTCCCGGAAATAATAATATCACCATTAGATTCGTCATTAGGGCTTTTGTAATAAATTTTTTTAGCCCAACTCTCTACGACTTACGGTTTTTGAAAAAAAGTACTGATACGGGTGGTCTGGGTCACCCTGTATACTAAGTTGATATTAAGTCATTTTTCAAAAATTTCCGACTTACTGTGTTCTTGCTTATGACGGCAGAATTCATAGCATTTACTTCACATTTTATTCATAAAAAAAAGAAGGAAGATATTTAAGCTAGAAGGAAACGGTGTTACTCCAAGGATAAGGTTTCACTTTTTTGAAATTCATAAAGTGTACCATTTGCTTTAAAATTGAAGGACTTGCTTCAGCAAATATGCATGTAGTGATCCAGTTCCGCGATGCTTTTCTAGCAAGTATTAACAATTTATTTGATGCAATTGTTGAGCAAGGGCAGAACCGTATTATTGCATAATCCTCGTGGGCAAAATTTCAGGAGACAGCTTCCTTTTTTCTATAAAATTCTAATTAACAAAATGGTCAACTGTAAAGTCGAGGATAAGGACGCAAAATATTAAAGGCTTGCGGCGTCAAACTTGCGTAATACGCCTCTGGGCAAGGGTGTTTAGTTTTAGCGCTTTTGTTGAATTATAACTTTTTCATGGCGGATATGATGCACGTACGCACACAAAAAGTGTACAAAGAAAGACATAGTCCACGTGAGTGCGAATTCCAAACCCTATTTCGGTTTCTTTTTCATACAACTGTCCATACTCTGTGACAACTTTCTCGATAACCGCTTGTTTCTTCGCTTTTTTCGCGGAGAGTTGAGATTTTTCCAATATGTCCGGGTATTGTTTTATCCCTTCGGCAATAAATCTACATTCAGATTGCTCATCGCTGGTGGCTCTAAATAATCTTCTGAAACTTCTTCGTCACTTACCATCTTCCAAACTTTGAGTAAAAGTACAACTGTCAAAGGCGTCTAGACATAGACTGGAAAGACTTTAATTAAAAGTCTAATTAAATTAATTTGGGTTCAATTACAATTGGATTAAAATTTATAAATAATAATTAGTCGACTAAAAAAAGAGTGAGCCAGCTTTCGCTTAGTTTATCTACTAATGATGAATTTAACAAGTATTTCTTAAATCATAAAAATTTAACAAAATTAACTGAAACTTGACAAGTAAGAATATTATTTTATTTATTTTATATCAGATTATGGTTTCGGGGAACTAACAATGATATTGTCTTCGTTCAATAATAATAATTGTAATTGCATTGTCAAACTACCAGTTCTGTTATCATTTGCAATAATTGTATGTCTGTAGGAAATGTTTATTTTTCACATATAAAACAAAATGCTACAATATTAAAAAAAATCCTCCCCGGCGGGGAATCGAACCCCGGTCTCCCGCGTGACAGGCGGGGATACTGACCACTATACTACCGAGGACTTATACTAATGTACTAAAATAATGCGAAATCGAATTAATTTTCGATAATTATTTAGAAAATGACTAATTTATTACTATTAATGCTATTCACAGGGACGGATCGGTGGCGTAACTATGTACAGTGCCGCAGTATACCACAACGCAGGCGGGGACTAGCTGTAGGGGGCCCAAATGCATCATGAAAAGAGTAAAACATTTATGAAAAGACTGAAGTATTCTGGATTATAAGATTATTTTGCGGTCTAGAGGCCAAAAAGTTGAAGTTACTTCTGCTATTCATCTGTACTTTTTAACGCAGTAGCAATTTATTGTTATATTATATAATATAATTTTAAAAATCGCCAACCAAACATCAAAATTAAAACCGCACTAATTTTTTAATTCAATAATTTAATAAAATTTAACTTTATTAATTTTTTTGTCAAGTTATGGCTATTTTTTGCTTTTAAAATAGTCTAGATAATTTTTACGAATTCGAAATTGTTAATTTAGATAATGAAATTGTATTCCGTTGAAAAATTTATTAATCTGTTTTCATAGCTGTTCAGAAGATAATATAATATAATTTATAACGCAAAACAATAGGTGTTTTTTTCCGATTTGTTTGTTATTAAACAATTAGACCTTTATTAGACCTTGCAGTTAAAAATGCTTTATTTTAATTACAAAGAAAGGAAAAAAAAACAAAATGTATCAAATTTCGATTTTGAACTTAAGTTTAATAAAATATCTTCAGATGAGATAAACAACTGTAATTAGGACTGTTGAAATAGTCATTTGAAACTTTTGAAGAAATATCAAAACTTTCCAATTTTTTGAAAAAAATGTTTTCCTTAAAATCGTCGAGAAAGAATTCCAAGCTTTTGAAAATACAAATTGTGAGCGGAAACTCGAAGGTAAACTTTGTAAATGCCCTGTGTAGAAGTGTAGACTGATATAATACTTGTTGGTTGTTAGGTATACTATGTAGTATAATATGTAGGTAGAATAATAGCTATAAAATTTGTGTATTATACTAATGCAGTTCATATGAACAATTAATACATTTTGAATGGATTACAATGTTTATTTACCTTTATTGTACACAAACAAGATAGATATTTAGACAGTTGAAAATTTTTGACCGTCAGCCAAAACCATTAATGTGTACTATTATAAACTTCAAAAAATATTAGGAATATTATCAATGAATTTTTATATCATTCTTTCGTGATATAATCACTTGCTGTATAATAAAAATATAATCATCATTATTTTAAAGTTGGAACAAATTTAAATTATTTCAAAAAGTAATAGATAATAAATTTTGTTAGACATTTGTGTAATAATTATTATACACTAAACTGTGTAAATTACAACTTAATTAATTTCAGATCTGTTATAATCGGGAGATTGTAAATTACGTACTAGGTATCTACTGTACTAATAATACCAAGAAAATTCAAAAATAAGTAAATAACATCTGCATGAGTAATAAAACTAGTAAATATTCTTACAAAATTTAAATTTATAGAAAATGTTATACTAATAATTATTATAACTTGATTAGTTTTTTCAAAAGCCGTTGTATGTACCACATATAGGAAATCTTCTGATTGTTCTAAAAATATAGATCGAGTATCATCACATTTTGATGTACAACTGTCGTATCTATAACAAGATCTTTAACACCCCGTATGCATCGAGTATTTCAGGCGCTCCGCGGCGGTGATATGTTGCGGCGTCGCGGCGCTCCACGTGTTCCACCATGTGCGGCTGATAGACGTTCGCATATGCCTTACTGTTTGTCACTACAGCCCCCAAAATAACCCGCAGCTGTTACACCTGGCCGGACATTTTTTGCAGGTTAAATTTTTTGAACTACAAAATGGGTATCATAAACGAGCTTTGTTTCACTTTGAAAATAGGCGCCGCGACGCTCTAGAACAATACAATGAAAACTTGCAAGTCAGTTAATTTAAGTGACATAATTTTTAAACTAACATAATTTATGCATATTTTGGTTATCGCACTAACCTGAAAATGCCATAAAATAAAACCTGTTTTGATTTGGCGATTTAGTCATACATTTCAACAAGTTCAATTTGCGCCACGTATTTATTACATTATAGCATTGTTATAAAGTTTAGTATGCATCAGGCGCTTATCACACTTTTGTTAGTCATTTTCCGCGTTCTCGCAGTTGGCTTTTTATTGACAAATGAAATTTAGACGTGTTTACAACGTTATTTAAAAATGCAGAGTTGTGTGCATATGTTTATAGGCTTGCATACAACATGCAACACACAAAATTGTTTCAAGTAGTTTATGAAAATCTGGCTTTTGTAAGATTGAGCCATGTGCTGTCATTGGCAAGTTGAAACAACTGGGCAATATGGTAGGCAGATTGTGAGAATTGAAAATAACCGAAGCTAAAATAACCCAAAACTGCGATCGACAACATACTGCGTACAGATTTTGACTTTAGGGATGACTACATTTATTGCACTACTTATTTTTAGTGATTATAACAGATCGTTTGGCAGCTACGTGGATCGAGGATCTCGAAAGGGCTCTCCCATTAAATTTATTGAAAATATTAAATTACACTGTTTTTTCCAACTTTCAAACTCCTAGTGCCGTTACTCGAATTAAAATAAAATAAACCAAACACTTGAAAACTCATTAGTTGCAGGCAGGCGCTTTGATTATTTTACAGGTGAGACGTGAAAAGATATTGACTTGCCGAATTAAAGGAAGTTTGGTTTAAATCAATAACTCGCTATTACTTAATTAAATTAGCGAAGCACCATAACAACAACCTAACTGTAAACATAAAATAAATACAATACGGTTTATTTAAACTACTGGTATATGGTATATGTATGCTTTAATAGGTAGTAAAGTATATTGACTTTAATACATTTTAATATTATGTAAGACCTGACTGAAAATTTCATTTCATTAATGAATCGAGACCGATAAATTTTATATGTAGATGAACATATGAATTTTTAAAATTATTTACAAAAGTATGAAAAGCCTCGAGTACTTTTAAAATTATCAGATAAGCAGTGAGTCATCCGAAAATTCGGTACCCCCAATACTAACTCAATCACACTAATGGAAGCCACGCTTTACAAGAAGACCATTTCATTTTCTCTATGTCGAAATGGGGATTTTACTACTGAAAATGCACTCAGATTTCATTATAAAATATGTAGCTCTGCAGTATGTGCTTCTATTTTCATCTTTGCACATTATATTTATTTCTTCATAACATATTATTGACATTACATCGATCACCGAGATATTAATTCCGAAAAGAACTATTAATTATTGAAAACATAAAATAAAAATAAATTACTTAATGGGATAGCATATTAGGTGTCACTGAAAATTCAATAAAAATGAGCAATTTCGAGTGGCGTGTATTCTTCTGCAACTTTCTTGCAACCTAACTGTCTTCATTAATTGTCGATGACAATAACCGACACAACTAGTAAATCAAACCAGTTTTAAGACATCATAGAAAGAGATTTGCTGTAACTTATAAAGACTTATAATGTTAGTTGGTTATTTGCAGTTAATTAAGCGGTGCATTTCCGTTGCACTAGTTTAATGTCAGTGTTGTCGCGTGCAAAGCGCCAGACATCAATGGAAGGTCTGTCTTGCCAGAAAACACCACATATCGTTTATTAATTCCGTTAATTCTTATATTAATTCAGAGCCGTAGTTGCAAATTTTGGGCTTTCCCAAAAAAAAATAATATCAAATTGGGCATGGTTATTAAGTCATCGACGTTCTTTGTGGCAAACTAAAGCATGAGCCTGGTACAGCGTTAAAAAATTATTTTTCTAACCTTTGGATTTAAGTAAAAATATTTAGTCTTTTCGATTTTAATGTACAGTGGCTCCAAAAAATTCGTACACTTTTATGTTAACAATGTTAATTGTACATCTTGAAGCCGTTTTTTGTCATATAAAAATCGATTTTACAGCAAATTTTTTTAGACATTTTTTGTTGCAAATTTCCTTCAATTTTGTTTATATACCTATTTCTATTTTGTCGTACCGTTTCCGAGATTTTTTGTATTTTACCGAGTCTTGTTCAAGTCGCTATCAATCAGAAATGGCGCCATAAAATAGAAAAATGTAAATAAGCAAAATTGAAGACAATAAAATTTGCTACAAAAAATGCCCAAAAAGTTTTGCTGTGAAATCGATTTTTATATGACCAAAAACCGTTTCAAAATGTACAATTAACATTGTCAACATAGGAGTGTACGAATATTTTCTGGAGCCACTGTATGTAGGCTCGGGTCATTATATTTTAATTACGGATCTGAATGAACTGGACTTCTTAAATAAAACCATGTGTAGATCAAGTCCATAGTTCAACATGTGATACATCAGACATACATAGATAACTACAATAGCCTTAATTCAAGTTTTATGGTTAACCATTTCTAGTGAATGAAGCGATGCAGATGTGCTAAAATCTATATATACGATTATTATAATAACCGTAATGTATTAAAAATTAAACTACATTTTAAGAATTGTTTTGAACGAATTTATATTTTACGATAAGTAAATAGTAAGAACTTAAGTGTACACACCTGATGATGACTATTAATTTAGCACAAAAGATAAGTGTTTATGATCAACGATAATAAAACAATTTGATCAGGTTCACTTGTACTTAATTATTTACTTAACATTGATTAAAAATTTATGTAACTATTATAGATCTATCACTTCGGCTTAAGTTTCATTGCTAAGCACACAAAGATTAGAGGTATAATCTAAAATACGATATTGACTTTTGAAAAAAGCGTTTTCCGTTCTATTCTATTTTTAAAAATTTTCAATTTTTCAAGATTAGGTAAATTCTACAGTTAGTAGGCGTGACTAATTATTTCTCACAAAAGGTGAGATCATACAATGAGACTACAAATATGGATATCCTGATTTTGATTATTTTCTGCGCCTTAGAAATTTTTAATCGATACCTGAAATAGAGCAAATTTCAAGTTGCCGATAGACTGCACCTCGAAATGGTAATAGTATAGGCAGGCTGGCATTTGTATGGTAGTATTTAGAGTCAATAAGTTTACGGTGAACCCTGTGTGTATTAATTCATAATTTCTTTTCCTATGCTATATTAAAAATATTGTATAATTTGTATGTATTTGTATGTATTGTACCTACCTACGTACTTCACAATTGTGTTTGTTTACGAAATTAAATAGAGTAGAAATGAAGTCTACGCCGCATTCAATATTTATTAAAAGTTTTAAGCTGCGTTCGACCTTTTAGCTAGGGAGGGTAAAATCTATTTGCCTTGATCAAATATTAAACACTTGCCATTCAAAGCTAACGTAAATGTTAATCCATTCTAGTTCAAATTTCTTTATAATAAGCAACAATAAAGTCCATGATCGCATCCGTAAGTTGATTTCTCGAAGGATTTCTTCTGACATAACGTATTATAAGCTATACGCGTGCAAGCATATTATGTTTTATTTATTGTGCTCTTAATAAATTGACAAATGGAGATTTGAATATTTCATGATTGGGATAGAATTTAGATTTGTGAAAATCCATAAATATGCATCGAACTTTTAAACTTAAACACTTTCAGCTATCAATCTGTTACATATAATTTATTTATTCCATAGTATTATAGAAGACTTTTTTCGTAAATATTCATAATCTATAATTCTGTAATCCTGCTATTTCTATTGGTATAAATCAGATTGATAATAATTACTAAATAGTTAATAATTACTGATAATAAATTATTAAATATGGTAAAAGATTAAACGATTAGAAATTCAAAACACATTTTTTTTTAAATTTTATTTTCATAAAATATGCAGTATGTACATAATATAAATAATTTAACCATAATATATTGGTATAGATTTGCCTAGATCTATTTTTATTATTTTTTTTTCAAGCCTGAATAGAATACATAATATTAAGTATTTAAATCAATTTGCGCTCTAAAATTTAAATAATGACCGGTAACCATTTATACGACCAGAGGCGGATCAAGGGGATATTGCGCCCCAAGCTGAACCAAAATTTGCGCCCCCCCTCAACGCAAATTTTTTCGCAAATTTTTTCTAATATAAATATGAATTGATAATACAAAAGAATGAAACGAAAAATAAAATGTTTTTAAATAAATTTTTATTCCATTCCATGTATAAACAAGAGAAGAGATACTGAATGTTATTTTGACAAATAATTTTTAACAACAAAATTTTATAAAGATAAGTTACTATGCTCTTTTTTACGTTTCCTAATAAATCAATTGCACTTCATCAGTAAAAAAAAAAAAATTTTTGTTTAAATTGATTGTTTACTAAAATATCATAAATTAATACAACGATGCTGTCTGTAAACCCAATGTGCAGCACATTCTACAAAAAGAAAATAAGTGGCAGTTCCAGGGTAATAAATTTTAAAATGATAACAAAGCACACCACGTTTGCTAGAAAAGTTGTGTCGGCATATAAAAAAATAAGCAATTGTAAATAGGAACCGTGTGACGAAAACCAGCAATTTGCGGCGCTTGGAATACGTGATTAGTCGCGTTTGTGTGTGTCTTGTACAATCTAAAACTATAGAAGTATGTGTCGGCGCCGGTGGATCAATTACATGTCGACTCGACGTACATAAACCGCTGCGTGTTCATACACATACACTCATATTTCAAGTTCTCCGACTTCCGGAGATATTTTTAAAATGCAACCCATTTTTGAGATTTTTAGAATTTTATAATATAAAATATCATCAAATAATTTTAAAAATAATTGTAATAAATTTTGCGCCCCTGTAATTCTGGCGCCAGAAGCGGTAGCTTCTTTTGCTTCTTGGTTAATCCGCCTCTGTATACGACAGTAAAAAATGTCCCAAATAAAGCTGACGGTTTTATATACATTAACTTTTTTTCAGCAGTACCAATTTGTTTTTGTTCGGGCTAAAAATATATCAAATTATAATTTATTTATATACCCATAGAAGGTACTTATCTGACCCGCTTATGGACTTATAAAACAATACTCATTCAATTAAATGTGATGAATTTTTTTAAATAAAAGGGCTAGTAAAATTATGCAAAAAATTAAACTTACATAACTTTTGTTATATCGTCGTTGATACTGCAATAGGACCCCTATGTGAATATAAAAAAAAACCTAATTCATCAGTTTTTCAGCTAAATCATCAGTTAAATCATTAGTATCGACATTGCTTCTGCACTGCGATTTTTTCATCTCCTGAAAATTCAACGGTTTTTACTTAGGTCCTATTGCAGTATCAACGACGATATTTGTTTTATTTTTTGTAATAAAAAATTAATTTGTACTTATTATTTATATTTGTATTATTTTTATATAGGAAACCTCATCAGGACCAATTACTGATTGTATATATATTTTCTAGTAGGTTCAAGGCGTTAAATTTAAACAATTTAAAAAGTTCGGGTTTGTCGCTGATAAAATTACATTACACAGTAGCGCTACAACTCACGGTGGGTTTTGGATAACCACTTCATTTTTAAGAAGGGTTTTCAAGGCAGAAGGCAGATTACCTCGGTGGTTTGCCATTGCCTGCCGAGGGAAGACGGTTAGAATAAAGTTCTTACTTCACTGGGACTGGAACCAGAGTTCTCTGCTTAGTAGTCGACGCATTTTATGCATCAAACCGTAACCGTCCTCTTAAGCGGAAAAATTTAGTAAACTTGGATTTACTTATTTTAAACCATCTTCAACGGTAAACAGTGTTGTCCGTTATCCTCTGAAAGAAAATTGAAAATATAAAATAGGAAGAAAACTTTCAAAAAATGTGGGTAGTTTCGTTGTTGCTATGATGAATGCTCCCACAAACTATGATGCACTCGCATAGCTTCACTTTGCACTGATTTGAAACTCTATCATTCTTTTTCACTTACATATCTAACGTAAACGTAAACGTAAAATTGCCAAAAGTGTATACGAGAAGACAAAAATTTTTTCAAAAATTTTTTTAAACAAAGATAATATTAATCGATATTTTTCAATGCTGTTCTTTTGTTTATTCTTTGTAACTGTTTTGTTTGTTGAAACTTTAACCAAGTTGTAGATAGTAATATGATTTATAACGATAATTATAAACTATCAATTTTATACCATAAAAGTTTTCGATGGGTACCTACATACCTATTCTCCCACGAAAAAGTTCGATATCTGCACAAGTGTTCAACAGCTGGTTTAAAAAGCGAAGAAATCAAAATTGGCTTTGCTGGTTGAATCACAAAATCCCACGTACATAACTATTTGAACAAATGAAGAAACACAGTGATTAGTGACGTTAAAAAATGGATATTCTTTGTGCTGGATTGTATGCATGAAAATAGAAATTAATTGGTGTACCTACCTATAAGTAAAATATATTCTCAAACTATTATTTTAATTTTGGTTCGGCATTGTTAAAAATATAATTTATTAGTATGAATCAAGTATAAATTAGGCACATTATCCAGTATCATTTTTAATTGAAGGAAGTTAATGAGTTCAATTATAATGATTTATTTTCTAAAAAAGAGTCAACCAAATTATTTTCAATTAAATGCCTTGTGAAAACACCTGTGCGGCTTGAGGATACGTTAATTAGGGACACAACTAACGAAAGTAAATTGGTGATATTACAACGAACAGATAAACAATGTTTTCCGGTAGCTAAAGTTTATTGTGAATTATGTGGATTGAAAATGAGGATGGAGTCGAGGAGTGTCTCATCTGAAGCGTGGACGTTCCACCGGATGCTCATCGTGGTATCCGTCAAAGTCAACTTACCGTATCGTATTTTATGAAAAATCTCATTATTTCATTGACTACCTGTTGTATGAATGAAATTTCTGCTCCTTCGTGTGCCGGACAAAAACAATGGTTAGATTATTCACCTACAAAGACAACATAAATTATACACCGAATAATAATTAAATCTACACTTTTAGCTTAAAATTTGATATTATGACATGCTTTGCAGTTTTCGCGACGAAAAGGATTTTTCTACTTCATTTTGAATTAACAATGCTATTCTAGAGTTCGATATAAAATAACAATATTTGAAGCGATTACATTCGCAATCTTTAAACTTATCGTAGTTTGAATAGTTTTTGCATCGAGTGAAATCAAGCATTATTTCCTCATACGTGAGCCAACCAACCAAGGAGTCATCCGATTTTCACACGGTTACACGATTGATTGTGGTTAGTCGAAAAAAAACATTAAATACAATATCTTGAATTTTAGAATGAATCAAGGCAAGTGTGTGAACTAAAAAAGTTTGCATTCGTATACCGTGCGGTAAAAAGAACATTAAAACTTGAAAAAAATCTTTATTATTTTGAACAATACCACTTGGAAAATAACATTGAGGTTGACGTAAAAATAATTTTTAAATTTTATATCATGTTCTCCAATTAACTGGTACTTCCATTATACCACAAAATGCATTCGAAATGTTCATCGTCGATCGTTACAGTAAGTTAGTACTAAATTGTAATGACTTAAATTGTTTCGTGTTAGTAGTTCACCAGGTTCACACGTACACATGTAATCTTATAACTTACCGTAAAACTAACCACAAAAGTACAAATAATGTGAGAATTTTTTAAGAAAATTTCAATAAAGGCGAGTTTAGACCAGCTACTTTGTTAAGTTTAAATTATAAAAAACAACCGTTTTTGATTTATAAAAAGTTTCTAGTCTAAATGCATCATACTTTATTAAAGGAAGTAAAAAGAGATACCGTGGTGAACTAAATGTTTGGATGTATGTAATCACAACTTTACCGCTAAGTTCCGAACAAAGTTCCGCAAATTAAACCCGCATTTTGATAATACGTTCAACCTATTTCCTTACTTGACCCGTTATCGCTTTCGATAATAATAATTAAACTACGTAAAATTTTTATATTACCGTTCCAAAATTAAGTTTTAAAAAAACAAAACAGTTGTATTCGAAAAGGTATTTTTGTATTTTTTATTGTATTTTATTTATTTCAAATTTAAATTACCAAAATTTTGGTAGATACATAAAATCGTAAAACTTAAATTTAAAGCATTACTGAAGTAATTTATTGGTGTATTTATTTTAAGTGCCAAATTATCTTGCTTACTAATTTTGTAATTAATTTATAAATAATTAATTCGTTTAATTAATTTTTTGCTGTGAGCGCCCAATTTAGTTGAGATTTTATGTACCTACTTTTTCAAGACGGAAATATAAAAACTTACTGATAAAAGATCAAAATAACATAAGAGGTATAAATAGTATAAAACTGTTGCATTATTGGTTTGTATTTTAGTCTGACAGTTTATTTAAAATTTACAATGAATTAGCAAATTAATTTTTGAAAATTAATTAAGAGGAAATTTGGTATACAAATTGCAGGGGTGGGCAAAATACACACAAATGGGTATCTTAAATACAAAATACATTTGAAATATGTGTTTAAAATACAAAATACAGTATTTAAAATACAAAACATACTATTAAATTTTAACCAATGAGATTCAAGAAAATTAAATTTTTTTTAGTTTTTATTGGTTAAAAACTGATAACCGCCGATATATTCCGTTTGGACTTTAAACCTTTATGTCTGTTAATACAGAAAAAAAACAACATTAATAAATAATATTTAATTAATTTAATTTTTTATTTTTTAATTATATAAATATGTGATAAAGATAAAAGTTCTCGCAATCTATTGCTAGTATAAATTTCAAAGTTTAAAAATTAAAACACAATTAAGGAAAGAGCGGCAGACACACACTGCTTTCTTCGACTATCAAGCCATCATACCACGTATGTGTTTCTGACTCATTAGTCGTCATCAGTGCAACATACCTCGTTGAAAAACACTTAATTGTGTGCACCAAACGGCACACAAATCTTAGGAACTCTTTTCTCTTTCTTATTTTTTTCAAAAGGAAATGTGGAGGCAATCCAGGAAGAAAGTTTGGGAAATCTTTGAAAAATCTTGTATAAGGAAATCTAAATTTAAAGAAATTTAGATTACTGTCACTTATAATCGATCCAACGAATTAATGCCACTTTTTCCTATAGACTATTGGAGAGAGGATAATTTTCTAAGCATTTAAAAAAAAATTCAAAGAGATGTATTATCCATTAGTTTTTGAGGAAAGGGCATTTAAAAATCGAAAATTTACATTAATTTTAGATTAAAGCGTTGAAGCAACCACAACCAATCACGGATTCACCCTAAAAACTAGTACTGAGTTTGTCTAAGTAAAACCTGTTTATAAAATACTAGTTCTACGGAAAATACTAAGAGTATTATATTATGATATATGAGTACTCGGACCGGTAACAGAATGGGTAGAAATCGTGATTTGATCACTATCTAAAATGCATGTATTTAAATGCAATTTTATCGAAAACTAATGGATAATCCTCCTCGAATTTTTGTTTATGTATTTCGAGCACTTTTCCAACAAATCTGCAAAGGAAGTAATTTCTTCTTTGATGGAATGGTATGTGATTAACTCCATTTCAGACAAGGTTGACAAGTTACATGGTTTTATGGACAACTGCTACGGACAAGAGAAGAATGCGGGACTACTTTTCTTGTCCCGTCCCGTCCCGCAATGCCGCCTCGTTCTGTAGGTCCCGCACGTCCCGCGGGTCCCGCACAAATTTGAACTCCAAAGATAACAATAATTGGCCGCCTGTGCCAGCTAGTTGATGTAACTAAATAACGTAATTACTTTTTACTTTTTAGTACATTTTTTTACAGTAGTTTTTTTTAAAGTCAGTTTTATTTTAATCCTTTAACGGTTTTAACGGACTACATTGGCAATCCGTCCCGCGCGGGACTGTATATTTTGTCCCGGGGACAGGACGGGATTTTTCCTTTTTGGGAGTATATAGCTCCAAAATACATACAGAAATATTAGCCACCCGTCAGAAATCGTTAATATCGGCAAGACCTTCCAGTCGTTTTAGAAAATAAATACGAAAAACATTTTGAATCATTTTGAAATTGCGTATGTAAAACACTCGTTTATAAACAATATTCAAGATAATGGAACAGCAGTAATCAACGTAACATATTATAGAAAAGGCCTCAATAAAATACTAAAACCAAACATTTCGGAAATCAGCACTGATTGTGGATGTAGCTTGGATAGTGGTAGCGATCCCACTTGGCGTCAAACGATATATTCGGTATGCTTGAAGCAAGGTATGCTAATGTTGTTATTGCAATGAGAACTGCAAAATAATGTATACATTTTTAGGCTTCTATACAAAGTATAGCAAGAAGCCTTATGCTCTGGTCCCGTGTCCAGGGACCAGTTGTAACATGCGGACGTACGGACGGACACGTACTTCTGTTTTTATACTATTGGTGTATTGTGTTTATTGTTATAATAGTATGAAAAACATAAGTAGTACGTTATAATTACCATAGATTTTTCTTTTCTTTTCTTATTTTTTAATGTTCTATAAAATTATATACTTAATTATTGAAGAAATTAATTTAATCTTCCGGTAGGTATGATATTGCTTATATTGGTATTAAAAAGATTATCGGATAATTTCGTTTGTAACAACGAATTTTGCAATATCTCCTGTTATTATTCTTAACCTGTATAGAAAGTAGGAAGTAGTTGTATAGAAATCTTAGAACTGTGGTAATCCGAGTTCCACCTTGTTCATCAATAATCGGCAAAACTAAAGATGTTAAGGATCCACTGAAATATGTACATAGTGCAGCGATCAGCGAATGCCATAAATGAATATGAATAGGAATATGAATAAGACTACTTACTGAGTTTAAGTAATATTTTTATATGAATAAATTAAAAATATAATATGTTCTATTTAAAAGTAAAAATAAAAAGAATACCGGTTTCAGTTTTATTTTTGAATAACCGTCATCAGGATTATGTGATAATCATTTAAAATTTAATAAACATTATTATTTTCTACAACTGAGGCTCAGTGGAAAAAGTAGGTAACTCAAAAATTTTTATTCTCGCTTTCTGACATTATTTTTGATCAAAAATCATTTTTTTATTTTCTTCTAGGGTTTTCCATTAAAGACGCCTAGATTTTAACAAATCAATGCGGCTATGTTTTTGAAGCTGCATATGTCGAACTTGGTGTTTTTATTCAATGATAATTGACAAATCATCATGCCAAGTTACAGCGTCGAGGAACGCATGCAAATCATAAACTTTTATTATCAAAATAGATGTTCTATTTCCCCGATGTTGGAAAAAAAAATCTTGTTTAGCGACGAGGCCCATTTTTGGATGAACGGGTACGTCAATATGCAAAATTGCCGGATTTAAAGCCGTGCCACCACACAAGGGCCACCAAATGGCAATGCAACCGCAGAAAGTCACTGTCTGGTGTGGATTTTGGGCTGGCGGCATCATCGGTTCGTACTTCTTTGAAAACGACGATGGCGTTGCCATCACTATCAACGGAGAGCGCTACCGATCGATGTTAACCAATTTTTTTTGGGCCAAATTGGAAGACATGGATGTGCACGACATGTGGTTCCAACAGGACGGTGCTACGCGCCACACAGATCACAATAGAACTTCTGATGCAGCGGTTTAGTGACAAGGTTATCTCACGCAGAGGCGACGTGAATTGGCCACCGAGATCGTGCGATTTGATCCCGTTAGACTTTTTCTTGTGGGGTTTTATTAAGTCCCAGGTCTATGCCAATAAGCCGCAAACCACCGATGCCCTAAAAACCAACATGCCATCGCCCAAATTCAGCCTGATTTGTGCGCAAGAGTAATCGAAATTTTGACCTCTCGGGTGCGCGCCACCAAGCGGAGCCGCGGCGCCCATTTGAACGACGTTATTTTTCACACATAATTGTCATTGATAGGCCTTTCGAATAAAAATAAAAATTTGTAGATATTTCACATACAACTTGCTTTATTCAATTTTAAAATCTAGGCGTCCTTAATGGAAAACCCGGTATTATCCTGTATTCCTTATATTTTATTTTATATTGCCATCATGCACCACAACATTGCATATCGAATAAAAAGTATTGTTTACGCATTTCCAAAACTTGAAAATCAATTTTTGAAGAATTTAAAAAAAATATTGGAAATAAATTCAAATTATTAAAACATGGCTTATCCCGAACGCTACGCATTTTTATTAGTTTGTATAGAAATACTAAATTTTTGTATCTAGCTTTGTTTCCAAGAATTTGATTTAATCATTCCAAAAATATGTATAAATAAAAATAACTGAAGTGCCATCAATAGTTTTGATAAAACAAGGTAATGCGTTGATGACAGATCCAAGTTTTTTAAAGTTATAATTTGACAACTATAAATAACTATTAATTAGTTGCTTTTTTTATTAATAAATGATAAATATTTTGTCATATTATTTGAACAATAGTTTTATTTTACACACAATACACTAATATTTAAATAACTACTACGTAACTACTATGTACTATGTAGTAAAAAATATTAAGCAATTTTAAAAAAATATTTTTTTTATAGTCAAATAATTATTTTTAAAAAGTAAGATTATTATGCATGATTATTTTTACCCTTCGTTCACATTTGCTTAAAAAATAAGTAATCGGCAGCGCAGGAAATTGCATAATAAGTGATTTCCCTATGTACTGCTATACAATTCGGCACAGTAGGTATATATTATAATATTATATCAAATGATTTTAGGTAGGTACATCTTTCTCCTGCTTATCATCAAGAGGTAAAAGAAGACTGTTGAACTAACTTATGCTATTCTTTTATCTATTTAGTTCAAACAAACACCTATACTGCGTCAAGTTATCACAGACATAAGCGATAATGTCATTTACTTTAGATTGCGAGCATTAATTTATTTAAATATTTTGTATTTGCAGTTTTTGTCACACGCACTAAACATTTCTAGAAAGCATTTCTGAAGTCACAATACGTTTCTCCTATATTTCAACTGTTTTCAGTAATAAAAGTCATCAAAAACAAATATTAAGTTGATCAACTTCAAAAATGATAAACAACGAAGAAAAGTGACAAATTGGAATTTCAATTTTATGTTGCATATTTGGCATAGATATATTTAGCAGGTTACCATCCATTGATCTTGGAAACAGCTAAAATGAGTTAATAAATTAAAATCGGTTAAAATTCACAGATTAAAAGATTAATATAACGCGTTTCATTCAAACATTTCAAAAATGTGTATGAGGTACACCAGTACTGTAACCTTCTTATCGAGTGATGACTTAATCAAGACGAAGAATAAATTATAAAGGTGGATCCAGACACTGCGAGGCTGAAGCGCGCGGCAGCCTCGGGATACAAGCCTCGCGCTGTGTGGACCATGTTTCCTGCGAGGCTGCCGCGCGCGGCACGCTTCGCGCTGTGTGGACGATAATTTTCTTATAGGAATTTCATTAAGTAGACATGTGTCGAGCGAGGCAAAGCTGCCTCGCTAGCCACATCGGAATGGTCTAGCCCATGTTTACAGTAACGGAGATACAAAACGGAGCTGCCTCGCTGCGAGCCAAATTTTGTCGGTCGACTCAAAGAAAAGACTACGTACAAAAGTGGTCGAGTAAATAAACAAAGTTTCCAAACAGGATAAAGTTAACATTACTGTCATACTTGGGTATTTAATTGAAGATATATTGCCATTAAGTGTTCAATTTTAGGTGTTATTTATTACATAATTTATGACCATGTGCATTTCAAATTTTAAAACTTTTAAAATTTTAGCCTAACTTGTCATTGTCTAAACACGTCATTTTTATACATATTAGTTTAAAAATAGGAATATGTTGTTATTTTCCAGCAAACAATTGTTTTCTTTTTTTTATTGATTAATTAGTAGGTAATCGGCAAATAAAAATGCAAAATTGTAAAAGAACATCGCAAACTAACTAAATTGATAATAAAATAAATACATAATTAGTTACTTTTAGGTAATCATTATAAAATTGATTAGTACTACAATTATTTAATTACAGAAAGAATGAATGTTATGATAAAATTTTCATAGATGTAAAAAAAACATTATGCAAGTTGTAGGTAGGTAATTATTATTAGTTTATCGACTTCGTTTAGTAATTATTTTTCGAACTTATAAATCAGAAATAATAAACCTCAGGTAAGTGCTATGATATTCACAACAATAACACCAATATATCTTTTACTAACGTTTTCACGCTACTTAAAGAATAAGTGTAACTGGTAATATTTTTGAAATAAATAAGAAAGGTTTATCCGTGAACTTATTTATTCTTTCTTAAAAAAAATTTTTAATTATTTCTTTAAAAGATTGGATTTATAACTTCCATGCTCCGTTTACACGGTATTTATATACTCAGATGCCATGATAAGATGTCAACTAACTGGAGATGCATTCTACAGAGGCAACTACGCAATCGCAGGGGATACATTTGAAGCAGCCTTGAAAATTCTGGCTCGCGCTAGCTGAGACACAATTGGTCCCCACTGAGCGAGGCACCTGCCTCGCGCAGCAGCCGCGCGCGGCAGCCTCGCAGTGTCTGGATCCAGCTTAATAGTGGATTTATAACAAACACCATGAAGCTATGATCAATGAACGAATAATATTTCCTGAAAATATTTATACAACAGTTTTCCTAAAAATCGTTATTGTTTTAAATTATCACACTGGCCTGGTGACTCGTACTTAAATCTATCTAATCGTTCAGTAATATGCTTCTTTTCCCACTCGTTGCATAAACTACTATATCAATGCAATTGAGATAAAATTAACCATCGCTACCAACGGAAAATTTACGAACAATACCTAATTTAAATCGACAAAATTATTAGCAACATACTTTAGCTCCAAATCATTTGTTTATAATTTTTAAGATAACTAAAATGAATTTAGTTACATTATAGGTATGTTTATTTTATGAAATATTTTTGGTTAATATGATATTATAATGTATATAATATGCAAAGAGAGAAGAGAATAGTATTTTAAATGCATGAGTAAGCCAAAAATTATTTAAATATTACAAGTTATAAATATTTTGATTGAACATAGTGAAATTATTTTCCGTTTTGAAATATTGAAAAATATCCTCATGGGCAGGCTTAGAACTTGTGATGACTTAAATTTCTTCTCGTATTAACTCTATTTAACTATTAACTCTATTATTTTGTTTGGTTTCAAAAATTTATTAAAAATGCGCAATGTCGAAGTTTTGGCGGAAAACTTTTATAACAAGCTTGGCCGAAAAAGTAAAATAGGGTTCATTAC
Organism: Cantharis rufa; assembly: GCA_947369205.1. Taxonomy (NCBI): domain Eukaryota; kingdom Metazoa; phylum Arthropoda; class Insecta; order Coleoptera; family Cantharidae; genus Cantharis; species Cantharis rufa. Next base: position 39,939,577 of record OX376303.1, read on the forward strand.
ATTAGTGATAAAACAATAGATGAAATTTAAGAAAAACTGAAATGGATTCTAAACTTGAAATTTAATTTATTTACTATAAATATACAATTTTGCTAAGGGGACGTCCATTAATTATGTGAGCACAAAATGGGGCGGATGGGTTCGACAAAATCTCACCAAATCTCATTTAAAGGGAGGGGGTCGATGAAAATCTCACGTCAACTTCTAATTCAGAGATTTAATTAATTTAAAAAAAATTATTCAAGATTCATTATTGTAACAAATAACATTTTGTATTGTAGTGTAAAATTATATGTAAATACGTAAAACATCAAATAAATTTAATTATTTAAAAATTAGTATAGAGTAAATCTCACGTGAGGTGGAGGGGGGGTCTCGCTGCATCTTATCAAATCCCACCAAGGGGGAGAGAGGGATACAAATTTTAAGAAAAACTGCTTACGTAATTAATGAACGTCCCCTAAGACGTCCCACATTTTTTATAAGAACGCATTTGATAACCAAGTATCATTTTGTTAGGTCAGACATTTATCATTGGATTTTGTTGAAACAATTAGTTTTAAATAAATTTAAATAATTTGGAAAAATTTTTAGATGCACTCTGGGATTGTTATAAATCAATATAATATTATTAAATTTATAAAATTGCGTCTTCAGGTACATCTATATATTGTGATGACCCGCTTGTGAAAATTGTAAAATAAATAAATTAAATAAAATTTTAAATAAAAACTTAAATTTTCTCCGTCGGGCCACCCATTTCTTTTATCACATGAGACTCTTGAATAAATTAAATAAATAAACACCTTTTATAACTTAAACTCAAACTTTAATTAAATTAACTTAGAAAAACTTAAATCGAATTTGAACGGACAAAAAAAACACGTCCGCTCGCTTGGCTGTCCGCCATCATCATCTCTCTCCACATTTTTCAATTTACAAACTTAACAATAAATAATACCAACTTAAAATAATTAACAATTAAAAATATGATACAGGACGATTAAAATTATTTACAACACAAAATATTTACAAAAATTAAACAATTATTTTTATCAAATTAATTAATCACTTTTGAACATGACATTTAACCCCCTAAACTTTAGGATAGAAAAATATAATTTTTCTGATGAAAGTTTACACTGGCTTGTTCAAAATCACGCCAAACTAAATTTTTCTAAATTTTTATAACTCACTACAATATTTACACAAATTTACAAAATAATAAAATCCTCAAATATTTACAAATCAACACAAAATTTACCAAATTCACCACATAATTACAAATTACCAAAACTTTCAAAATAAAAATCAATCAAAATATTTACACAATTAATTCATAATTACAATAATTTTATCTAATAACAATCCCTTTATAAAATAAAATATGTAAAATTTTTTTTTTGAAACCAATTAATTCCTAGCAAATCTAATTTATAATTGTTTACATTCAGTTTTAAATTTTCTTCCAAAATAATAGTTTTAAATAGAAAAACTTTTCATCGATGATTAGCAATAACGTTTCTCAAAATACAATTTAATTTTAACATTTTACTTGTTTCACGTCGGCAATTCAAATTTTTTTATTAATTTCTTTATCAAAATTTACTTTTCCTCTAATGAATGGCTACTGTTTTCTTCAAAATAACTACCCCCGTTTCAAAATCTCAAATACTCTCAAAATACATCATTGCAATATCAAATATCAAATTACTTACATCATCAACCAACCTTTAAATCTAAAACCCTTAATCTTCATTTCAAATTCTAAACAGTAATATTATTATCAAAATTATCAATTTTAATTAAAAATCTTTATTATAATGATCCTTGCCTAAATTTTCACTCGTTCCATGTTTTTACTCAAATCACGATCTTGAATTTTTGTTTTTATTGCTCCTGTTTTTAAATCATCTTAATTTTATTTATTTGGAAATCCAATCTACTTCTTATTCGTCAATGTTAATTTTTAATTTTAATTAGCTTCAAATTTGTTTTTGTCTTTACACGTAAATAAATTTTTATCAAAATGTTTTATCATATGAAAGAATATAAAATAATTTTAAATTTTACATTAAAAATAATAACTTGCACTTTTAAATGTTAATACCATAGAAACCATATTTTTAAATACCTTCTAACGTAGAAAACTAAATTTTTTTTTAACACCAAATCTTTATCAATATCCATTTTCGCGCAATTTATCGTAAATAATTTAATTTAATTGTTTATTAAATCATTAGTAGAAAATAAAAACACCTCACCACTTGTACTTCCAGCGGCCCAGTCTCCCAATGTCTTTGAGATGCGACCATCTTTGTCCCTCAACTGCTATTATAATTTCTTCCCTGCTTCTTCTCTTAAGTTTTTCGCTTTCACGTCCGTAGGCACGTGGTCCAATTAATTTCTTCTTCCAAGAATTTACTTGCCTTTTATGTCCATCTCTTATCTTCTTCGTCACCTGCACATGTGTGCGTATCCCATCTTTCAACAATTTTTTAAATTTTAAGTGTTTATTTTTTTTGTTTTCTAAATTTTCATTTTCAATTAAATTTTTATTTTCAGAATCAAAATTTTTCTCAACCAAATCCAATTTTTCACTTTGTTTTTTGTCAAAATTTTCTTCCATCGAATCCATTTCACCACCTATTCTATCATATTGCTGGCCGAAACCCTCCTTTAACTCCGCTCTGTCCTTGATTACCTCCTCATATAATTGGTCCAACTTGCCTTCAATTAAATTTACATCCCGTTCCTGGCTTCCCCCGCCACAGCTGTCATCCAGTGGCGTGTCGCCGTGGGGGCTAGGGGGGGCTTGAGCTCCCCCCGCCCCTGTTTATAGTGCCGCCCTGGCGCCCCAAACAAAGCACATTTTGTAAAACTTCGGTAATAAACTGTCAAGTTTTCACTGTCATTTATTTACTCACCATAAATTTTTTAATTGTTATCACCAGTATTATTAAATCCTATCCTAAAACTTGCCACATGCCAAATCAAAATAAAAATAATTTTGGTAAAACCAAATTCTATTGTATTCAAAACCGTTATCTTGACAAATTTTATAAGCCCGGAAATTTTGGGAAACCCCAAAAATGATATTGTTTGCACCTGCCTGTTTCAGGTAGGTAATTAAATTAGGTAGGCACCTATCGTAAATCGGCTTATTGCAAACGAATATAATTTGTAATATTTTGTCTTCAAAAGTATAAGAATTAAAAAAAAAGCACTAAAAGCATGATAATTCAAATTAAAGCACCAAAACCCAAAAAAGCATATAAAACAGTGCCAAATAAATTTTTTTTTGATAAATCGCTTAGATTATTTAAAATTTTTGAGCTGCTTCAAATTTTCAGGAAAAGCATTTTGGCAAAAGCAAATTGTGTGCATTACTTTGTTATTTTTATTTTTCAAAACCTATGTGTTAAAAAAAATGTTTAATTTGAAATTCATACATATTTGCGCCCCTAAGAATGGTTTGCCCCCCCCCGCCCTAATAGGCACGACACGCCACTGCTGTCATCAACGATCTCCACCCCCCGGTCAATAATAGTGCACAACGTAGCGTTTAATTTTTCAAAACTTCGTTTGTTTTCTTCGTTTTGTGTGGCGACTTCCGTCCTTAATGATTTTATGTCCGCGCTATTTTCATCGAATCTTTTATTCATGTCTGCGCTATTTTCATCAAATTTTTTGTTTATGTCTGCAAATTTGCTTTGGAGAAATTGCATTAGCCGATCTTCTGCCATTGTGCTTCGTTAAATTTTATTTTAAAGAATTATTTCAAAATCTTAATGGCATTAATTTTAATTGTGCAAAATGGTTTTAATTTATTTTAAAGTTTGAAATTTGCGTATCAATGTTATAAAATACCTTTTGTTCGTCGACCACATTTTCTAAGCCACATTTGTTGTTCGCCACATTTGTTGTTCTCCACATTTGGTTCGATTTCACGCACATTTTTGTTACAGCTATCTTAACGTTTTTAAAAATTATCTCAGGGTCCAAAAGTAAGTTCCTTGTTCAGGTCGTTTTGGAAAAATCGTTACCTGACACATGCCACGCGGGTTGGGCGCCAATTAAATGTGATGACCCGCTTGTGAAAATTGTAAAATAAATAAATTAAATAAAATTTTAAATAAAAACTTAAATTTTCTCCGTCGGGCCACCCATTTCTTTTATCACATGAGACTCTTGAATAAATTAAATAAATAAACACCTTTTATAACTTAAACTCAAACTTTAATTAAATTAACTTAGAAAAACTTAAATCGAATTTGAACGGACAAAAAAAACACGTCCGCTCGCTTGGCTGTCCGCCATCATCAGCCCCCTCCACATTTTTCAATTTACAAACTTAACAATAAATAATACCAACTTAAAATAATTAACAATTAAAAATATGATACAGGACGATTAAAATTATTTACAACACAAAATATTTACAAAAATTAAACAATTATTTTTATCAAATTAATTAATCACTTTTGAACATGACAATATATATGGTGGTTTTTATAATTTTATATTATCTTGACAAATTATTAAGAATAATAATATTTAAAAATAATAAAATAAAATAAGTTAGATCAACCATTAAAACTTCTAATACGTTCTTCAACTTTCTAGAAGTCAACTTGTAATAATTATGATCTATTATACACCAATTTCTTAAAGAGGTCACCAAATTTCACTTAAATTTTAATTGTGAAACTTTTTACGCAATTTGGAAATTTGCAATAAGCAAATAAATTACTAACTACTACTAATAGAATGACATTAAACTGTTGATTGAATTCATTTAAATTCTTACAATATTAAATAATTATCGATTTCTTAATTTTTAATTATGAAGTTTAACCAATTATTTACCCTTTCATGATATATTATTAAATCTCTATTTAATATATTGTTGTGTTTTTAAATTTTTAAGATGGGAGTTTAAGTAAATAATTAATAAAAAAGTTCTCTGTGTAAAATTAATTTATTTGTAAGAAGGAAAAAAGCTGCTTATTTAAATGAATTTTCCGCCCAAGTTTGGCATCACCAGTAGACCTGGATTTAGTCGTAAATTAAGTTTGGCTCGGCGAAGAGACTTGGACGAAAACAAAGAGGATTAGAAAGAATATACCGCGAATAAAATTGGTTAATTTACGTTTAACTTATGAAAAATAAAAAAAAATTTGATAAAAAGTGATTTAATTATTATTAAATCGAAAGTTATTAGTTTGTGTAGAAAAGAAAATAAGATAAATAGGGGGAACGATGAAAATTAACAAAACAAAATAAGATTTTGTGGATTATTAAAAACCACTTCAATATATTAATTAGTGTATACATTGTATTAGAGCTTCATGGTCTACGAAGTATCTGACTGAATTATTTCGAAATTTTTAATTACTCTATAGAGAAGTGGAGAAATTTCATCTTCATCGATGTTCGATGCTGCCGGTCGTGAAAGGATTAACGAGATTTCGACAAACTAAAAATTTATGAACGAAGTTTCAATAGAAAACTTGCACTCACAAACAAAGATAATAAAAAATGTAAAAGTAAAATTTAAAAGATATTACCCGATAACAAGGATATTTCGACAAAAGGACTATCTTAGATCAATAGAATTTTGAACGCCATTGAAACGGAAACATTGGTAACCGGAAATACAATATTATTTTCTTTTACTAATCTTACTAATGTGTACGATATAAAATACTTACTATTATATATAGTATTTACAAAGTTTGAAGTTAGATTTTGTTTTATGAAACGTTTGGTCACAGATAAAATTCCAAATAGAGACAAAAGTTTATTTTAGCTTACTTTAAATTAATTTAGAGTTACAAGTACAAAAATTGTTTGTAGAGCATTTATACGCAGGTGTAAGATAATCGGTGCTTTTGTCTTCTTGGGTTACACGTTAGGAAATCTTGTAGATGCAGAAAACCGTAATTTGATGAATTTCATCAGGTGCTTATTTACTGAATCATCTTATTAAAATTTTTGCGAGGTTATTCTGGCATAAAATTGTCAAGTCACATTTATTTTGTGCGTGTTGATGTGGGGTCATCATCTGTTGCCAATAAATAAATGATGTCAAGAGGAGCAACGTTTTTTTAAAATACATCATGCGAATTCTGCATTGATAATGTACAAAAACAATGTTCACATGTAAAATCGCCGCAAAGAAGGAAAAATACCTCGACTTTTACACAAATCCTGACGATACTGGGCAGTAGGGCTGAGAGTATATTTCGACCATATTGTTCTGAGACCATATAATATAGAAACGATACTTCCCCAGAAAGATGTTAAAAAAGCATAAAAATTTAAAAAAAAGTGCTTAAAAAAGCATAAATTTAATAAAAAAGCACAAATTTAATGTTTAAAACAATTGATTATTAAAAATTGTTCCAAATGTTCTGGAGTAAAATCCATTCTTCTATTGCTTAAAACATTTTTGTAAGCTGAAAAGCTTCTTTCAAATGTAACTTCAATATTAACTTTCAAAATTAATTGGATTTTAAATATTTTTAGAATTTCAGTAACTTAAATTATTAACACCCATGTACCTCTACATAGACATATACATAATAAGGACAAATTGATTTTTCAAATTATTAAAACTCGGAACCATCCACATCTAGGATGTACGATTCCCAATGAAACATTATGGGAAATAGAAAAATCTATTAACATATTTTTGTTTAATTATTATTAGGCCATCTGTCGCATGGGTTATCTGAAGATAAATACTACTTTCAACGTCTATCATAAAACTCAACGCTAATAGCCAAAGATACTTTCAAAATCAAATTATTATAAATTTAGAGGAAACATATTCATTATGCCCATTGATTTTGTTTTACATAAATGTTAAGACTTATTCTCTTTCATAAATTAATATACACAATGAAAACATTTTTATAATAAGCAAATCTCTAGAAATTCCAATTTTTTACAATTTCATACACGAAGAGTGGAAATGTCATACGTTCTTAGTGCCAAAAATTTAGAAAACTTGTTCTTTTTTGTAATAGTTTTCTATGTGCCAAGCTTCATTGCTTAAATACGTTCCAGGTTCCAAGTGCCAGAAATAGCTTTAAATCGTTCAAATTTAATTTAGAAGATAACATAGGGTAGTTGCGAGAGTTTTTTTTCCTCAAACGTAAGACCAAACAGTAAGTGGTAATAATAGGCAATATAGTGTATGTAGCTCTTATATACTATTCCTTTGACTAACGAGGAAAACTCCTCAAGTAAAATTCTAGAATCTGGACAAGTTTTGATAAGTTGAAAGAGCTCTAAAATTAGAAAAAATACAACAATTTCTGAAAAAAGAATTACTCCACCTCATCAGCTTGAAGACCATCTTTTGGGTGTTATTTTGCAAATTTTAGAGTTAAACATGACATTACACAATTTTTAGAATAAATTTACTTTTAGAAACCGGGTAATTTACAGAGGTAAAATTAAATGTAGATTTTTACCAGGGGCGGATTTAGGCATTTATGGACTACAGCCCAGGGCTCCGCTCAATCAAAGGTCCCCTCGGAGAGTTCGTGATAAAAAAATATTTATATGTATACATATTGCTCTGATATTAATTTGTTCAAGTTCTATATTGCCTAAATATTTTTTTCTCCAACCGTATTAAAAGCAGTACATTTTTAGTAGCATTACCTCAACTAAAAGTTGACGTTTTCGTTATTAATATAAAAATGCGAAAATTGCTAAGCAACACTTTTTTTTACATGCACTAAAAAAACTTTTTTGTGCATGACTTAAAAGTGATTTTATTTTTTACTATTTTTGTGCGCGATCGATCTAAATTTTTGCATATGCCTTCACACCGATAATTCATGGGGGTGTGTCTGTGACGAGGGGGAAGAATTTTTTGCTCAGTTTTTTGATATTTAGCGCCGTTCTCGAGTTATTGCTAATTCAAACAATATAGAAAAAGCACTCTTCGAAATTATACAATTTTTAAATGTCAAAGTGACTTTTCTGATATTACATCAAATAATGTTTTAAAATTAAGTATTTATATTTTAAATTTTATTTAATTTTTGGTTGGAGAAAAAGTAATATGTCTCATTTGGATTAAAAGTGTCTTTGTTTGACGTGCAATTATTGCATTCGCTCGGCTCCGCTGGCGCTCCGCCTTGCAAATGCAAAAATTGCTTGTCAAACAAAGTTTCACTTTTAATCCGAATAAGACAATGTACTATTTTATTACCATACAATAAATTTATTAAATTGAAAATTTTAATTTCTCTTTATCCGTTGCCAAATTTTTAAGTTCAATGTCAGTTGAGTTTTAATATTCAAATATTCCCATTTAATTCTCTTCACCTTACACAGGTTTTTGCAACTAATTATTTCTTTACTTCTCAATCCTCTCACCACTCAAACTAATTAATTTCCAGAAGAAAAACTCTCTCTCTCTCTCTCTCTTTAGTCCAGTCAATACGGATGAAAAATGGTGTTTGCTTGCAATAAATCCAACCGTTTAGAAACTTAGCAGAAAGTTTCGTTTTGGGGCACTGGTTAACCAAAAAAAAGTCGCCATCCTTCCGAGGTCCGGAAGTGTCCGCCATCTTGGATTTCAAGGGACTGTTTACAGTTTTTCAATAATATCTCCAAAAATATTAACTTTACGGAAAAATAGTTAGTATAAAAATTGAAACTCGTTAAATTTTCAACAAAAAAGTTTATATTGAATATTAGCGTCAGTGTAATATATCAACGAAAAAGTTTATCCGCTTGTTGTAAAATGTGAGTATGCCGCATCACAATACGACTGGCAACGTTATATGTACAGACGCCAAACGGGCCTAAAAACGTTGAAGCCGTATTTTTAATCATGTGTATAACAGTACGGTTAACAGTATTGTCGAGAATTTTTAATATAAATTACCATATTTTATTAGTTTTTTTCGTTTATACCTTCTGAAGGTCAGTACTGCTGAAGGTTTTCAATCTTCTTTACATACGGTGAGGGGTTTTTTATATCGTCAGGTTTTTTCAGATCGTCAGGTTTTGTAGATTAAGGGTTGAAAATTTTATACCAATCTAAAATTCAGTACCAAAAGGACCAATCAAGTTCCTTATCTTATTAATCAAAAAACCAGAATTTTAAATTGGTAACAAATCTGTTGAAGTTTATCAGCTCCGGATGAAGGTTTTAAAATCTTATTTTATGAGAAGTTTTATTAATTAAGACGACATGTTTCGTATGAACAATTATACATTTTCAAATCTTTTAAATTGAGTAAATTTTAATTTAATAATTTTTAAAAATAAAATTTTTTTTTTATTAATAAGATAAGCAACTTGATTGGTCCATTTGGTACTGAATTTTAGATCGGTATAAAATTTTCAACCCTTAATCTACAAAACCTGAGATCTAAAAAACTCCTCACCGTATGTAAAGAAGATCGAATACCTTTTTTTTCTATTATATGTACATAATTTTACTCCCCCCCCCTCCCAGCACTTATATTTGTCAAATATAAATTACTTCAAATAAGCTCACAAGGGAGCCTCCATTAATTAAGTAAGGACGATTCATGTTTTGAACCCCTCCCAAGTAAACGTACGTAAGCTTTTTCCACCCCCTGCCTAACCTAATGTAATTTAAAAAAAAAATTAAATTCTCCCCCCCTCCTCGGCCCTTATATTTTTAAAAAATAATTACTAATATACTTACAGGTAAATGTAAAAATTGAAATTAAATTTTATTTATATAGATAAAAGCTAATAAAGAAAATTTATTACATAAAAAAGTTAATACAAAAATTTTAAATCAAAGATTAAGAGATTTAAAAACCTTAAGATTTAACCCATGTTGCTTGGAGTTTGGACGAAAATTTCTATTCTATCCATATCTTGGTAAAAAATTAACTTAAAATCTTGCTTACTGAAGCTCATTCTGGCTCAAACGAAGCTCCATCGATTGACATCAATTTTATACATAAATTCAAAACGGGAACAAAAATTACTAAACATGTCTACAGCCCCCCCAGTTGTTTTTGGCGAATAACTTCGCGACCTTTGAGGCTCAAACGAAAATAATTGAGCTCATTTAGGCTCTAACGATTGACACCAAAATCATCAAAAAATTTGAAACTGGGGGGGCCGCTGACATGTACCTCGGCATACTCACATTTTACAAAACTTTTTTGTTGAAAATTTGACGGGCTTCAATTTTTATACTATCTATTTTTCCGTCAAGTTAATATTTTTGGAGATATTATTGAAAAACTGTAAACAGTCACTTAAAATCCAAGATGGCGGACACTTCCGGACCTCGGAGGGATGGCGACTTTTTTTTGGTTAACTAGTGCCCCTAAACGAAACTTTTTGCCAAGTTTCAAAACGGTCGGATTTATTGCAAAGCAAAATCCCCCATTGACTGGACTACTTTCTTTCTCGACTTTTTGGTAACAGTTATTTTTTATTTTTTTTGTCCCAACAACCTCTCCAGCCTGCCTAGATGTTTGATCCTAAATATATCATCGCAATATCGCAGTATAGGTGTAGTATCTATCTTATTTATTATAATGCCACCGCTATTTAATACGTCCTAAGTGGCATTTTGGTACTTTGGAGAAAAAGAACTTTTAGTAACTATTATAAGTTACTAGCTGGAAAGCCCGTCCACGGACGGGCTTCTAGACCCGATTGGTTGGAAACTCGATTGATGTGCAACTCGTCCCAGGGGGAATACCGTCGTCGGTACTTTAATATTTTTTGGTTGGTAAAAAATGACACGCTGGAGCAGGAGCAGCAGCAGGAGCAGCAGCGGGCTGGGATTTTATGTATTAAGATACTTATAAGTTATAACATAGGACAATATAAGATTGGGCAATTTTTATTAGCTGATTTTTACGTGTAAAATTACTCCTCTTAAGGCAGAGTTCTAATCTAGAGCCATAAATTTTAGGCGTTTTTTCGAGCTCGATAAAAAAGAAACAAACAATATTTTTACTATTCATTTTTCTACAACATATTTATTGATATTTTGACAATCTACAAAATAATATTTGAACAAAAAATAATTAAAATTAAGCAACTTATCAGCTAGTAAAGTTGAGTATAAAATAAAAGTGGGGTGTGCTGGTTGACACGATTGCAACCCTTATTTTCATCTACAATAAAATTTCAAATAAGATTCATTATTAGTTATTACTAAGAATGTCGTTATAGCCCCTAATAAACGGCAGCTGTCTGAAAATAAAAAACAGTTTTTGACCCGTTTTTTTCCATACTTTTCAATTTTTTAAAATAGTTAACATAATAATTTGATACAAAAGTGGTAGGGGCGACAGGCAGCTATATATTTAAGGTTGGTACAAAATTTGAAGTAACTCGGTCAAACAAAGCTTGTACCTTAATCGTAGACTTTTAAAAGCTAGACTGAGCTGAAATGAAAGGAAACACGAAAATATTTACGATTTTTAAGTGTTTTAGGTTGACCTATATTTGTACATTTATATAATTCATAGCTGAAATGGTCACCTGCCAGGTATTGCCCCATATGCTTCGGCTTGAAGGGTTTACAGTGCGCCACTAAAATAACTATAACTACATAAAATACTAGAATTTTAAAATTTTCTCTCGAGGATATATTCTTCAATGTCTAAACTTTAAGAATATGCAGAAAACAGAAAATCGATTTTTTCAAAATTCTAGACTAGAACACTGCCTTAAGTGGGCAATTTTTACGGGTAAAATTACATCCATTTTTACAGTGTAAGCTCACTCATTTATTATAGGAATACAAAAATATAATTTGCAAAATTTTCGAAATTATGTGTATTCCTAGCCTAATTTGTTAATTTTCCTAGTTCTACATGTAAAATTTTTAAATTTTCCATGGTGAAACTGCTTGAAATTAAAAGTTAAAAATTTGAATTGCTATATATTTGCTCTATACAGAAATGAATCTACGGTACCAAATACCAATAACAATTAGAGGTAACCAAGAATGGAAGTCGACGATTGAAACTAGTTAACCTTTATTCCAAATTATCGGTCTTCCTGTTAATTTCAAGTTAGGTGTCAAGTTGAAATAGACAGTTTTTTCAAGGATTGTAATTGTACAGAATATATAATAGTATAATACTATAAATAAAATAAACTAGACTCCGCCATGGCACCAGCTAACGATCTCTGATCTCTTGAACGAATGATCAGTGGCAATACAGCAGTGGCGGCTTGTGGCTTTGCCATTTGAGGAAGCTAATTATAAAGTATACTGTAAAACAGGGATAAACCCATGGCGGGCAAAGGGGGAGCTCCGTCCCCCCAATATCATCGGCAGTTGGCAAATGTTGATAAATCCATCGAAAAGTTAACAAAATGATGTTGTTAGAAATCATTAGCAGTACCTTAAAAAAAATGGTGAAGTCAAAAACAATGTGTGTAATATAAAATATCCTTCAAGCCTTGCGGTCCATGTGGATGTGGTGGCTAAACCATGTGCGTGTATATTCCATGCTGCTTCTGCGAAAGCCGCATTTCACTTTATGAATAAGTATTTAACTTTTGATAAGACTTCAACAATTGAAAATTCACTTTTAAATTTTTTGAAAATTTTAATAGTAGTTTATTACTCCAGAATTTCAGGAGGCTAATCCTCCCTTGCCTTCTGTGATGAGCCGCCGCTGTAATACAGTAACCTAGGTTTTTAGTTCACCAACATTATTTTAGATGGAAATCATGAAGAATCTTCTTTATGGCTTGCACCGATTCCAACGTAAAAGTATAATCTATAATTTAAATTTTACGCTCATTCTCAGACGAAATGCATAGTAAGTAGATGCAGATAATAGTAAAAAACACGGATTATAAACCTTCAGCCTATGATCGATTTCAATTTTTAAGTTTTATAATCGTTTTCTAATCTCTAGTTATTCCTAACCAAATAACTTATTTCTTTAAAAATTAATTGTTGCAAGAATTGTATGCATCTATAGAAATAACTCTTTAGTTCGACTTAATTTTTTGTAACCTTTCAGCAATGGTTAAATTGTTAAATATTTAAGCTTTTAAAAAATTATTTTAGTGCCCCTTGAACCTATTAATTTTTGAGGTTTTGTATTTTGAATATTTTAAATGCGTAGTACAAAACCGGGTAATATTTTAAATAAATGGACAGCATTTTTTACAATAAATGTCTAGAATATCAGTATGTAGTAACAAAAGGCGTTAGTAATTTTTTAGAAGGGTTTCCCTATTTAACTATCGGCCATCATACCAATGAAGCAATCGTTTTAGTTACAAGAATTGACTAAACAAGATAAATATGTATCTACCGACAAAAAAAACAAAATTATACTGGGCAAAATATTGATAACAATATATTTATGTCAAATATTGATATATTTATATAAAAATACTGAGCATTTTACAAAATACTGAACAAATTATACCAAGAGTAGACAACTACATTGATTCGGGTTCTTTAATCAATGATAAATACCAAGCATGAATTGGGACAAATCCACAAAATTAAATTATTATTAACTGTAATATGATGATACTGGCATTTATTTTATTAGATATTTGAAAAAATTTTTGATTTTCCAAAAATGAATTCTTAGTGTTTGGTCCGTTTTCCTACTTAAATGACTGCGTTCTTTTAGATGAAACTTGAGTGATCCTTGCGTTAATATAGTACTAACACGTAATAAAAAGGTTTTATTATTCCTTCATTTTATATCATGTGGTTATAGGTATTGCTAATCTATCATTTTAATTAATCACTTTCGCTTGAATAGTTCCGAGATTTCTTGCTATAATCAGATGTAAATAAATCACGAGTTGGGTGGAAAATACGAAGGTGCAAAAGGCAAAATAGAAATAAAACTTTTTATTTGAAATAATCTTATATAATAAAATTTAACAAATGTATTTTCTATAGGTAACTATTTACAGAATATTATTACAAAACAAAATGTACAAATATTTAATAAAACTTTAAAATTTATATACATACACAGTATACAATTATGACTTATTAAGCCTCGAAGCTTTTTTTCAATATACGTTAATACACTGTACGTCACAATAAGTTTAGGTGTATGTGTACCGATATTAAAGAGATCTGATTAATTGTCACACTTGACACACATTTAATTAATTAAATAAAAATTCGACGTACAATGTACAATAATTATTAAAAATACATACTAAAAATCACAGAATAAAAGTCACAAACAAATTACAAAAATCTGTGATCAAGGATAACTTGAAGAGTTTCCTTTTGTTAAAATTTGATAATTTACAAATAAAATTTTATTACAAACGAAATCCGGTCGATAATAAAAAAACAACAAAATAAATCTATATAATATAACGATTGCAACTTAAAAACAGGTACTTTACTAAGTGCCACCTCATACATTTTTAGTAATTCGCACAAACCATACACTCGACAATTTGTCTTAATATAATTAGCGATTTCAGTCGTACTTTTTTACATCTAAACGATAATACGAAACACTTGGTAGGTATTTAGATACGAAATCGACACGCTAGTCTATTTTGTCCATCATCACATATTATAGTTCTTCGTTTTTTGGAATGAAATGACAACAAAACAAAGTTTTCACCTAACACGAAACCGATCTCCTTTCCGAAAGCTTTTCAGGTGTCTGTAACAAAAAAAAACCATTAGATATTATTATTCGAGAGTCGGTTTGCAAAAAAGGTAATTTGTAATAGAACCATTAGTGTGACCGAGTATTGTGAGAATAAAAAGCGAAAAGGGTTAAAAAATCAAAATCACCGTCCTTAAATAGTTAAACCGCGATTTGGGGTCGTACCCTAACACATAAACTGCCCCCAGAAGTATGGGAATTATGGAAATGTTTTATTAATGATTTAATGTGAACGAAAAATTTTATATTTAAATAGAGCAGGTAGTCGATTACAATTCAAAAATATTCATTTGTTTCGTATCCGGAGACATTTCACCATGCACGTGTTCATCAGGCCACGACAAATAAATGGTCACGGATTTGAAATGCCAATTTCTAAATTATAGACACGCTTGAACGATTTAGTCTATCGTGGAAATAAGAGAATGGCAAACGAATTCGGCATACTTGGATAGGTAAATGCCACCACGAGCAAGTCTTGGTGTGTGTGGGAATTTGAAATTTTACGAGTCTACATCATGTGTGCTGTTATCAGTATTGTTATGCCGATGTATGTGTGTAAATAGTGAACCCACATAAAAGTTGTTCACGGATCTGTCACTCAACGCGAGGGTGATAAAGTGAACTTGTATTAATTGGAGTTGAAAGAACCCCCAACCCCACATCATAACACATGCTCAACAGCTTTGATCTAGGATTAAGGCGTTGTTGCAGCTGACCATTGTTAAATACATAATTAGTTTGGATACTGAACTAAAGCAGCGTTTCTTTAAAAGTCTCCAAAGTCTTGAACGAAATATTTGCATTTCTAGCGGAATACTACAATAGTTGGTATTATGATCGAGCATAAGTTGATCAATGTATAATCACGACCATGCCAGATGTTGATTGCATTGCACGTGTACATTGCAGATGTGCGGAACCGTTACTTAATTTACCCTACATCTCCTCCAAGGTGTTCCCCAATTCTACGCGGTTATCCCAAAATATCCCTCCGTACATGTAGGTACGCAAATGAGCACAAGAGGAACATGGTAAACAAATAAGAACGTCTCGACAGATGTTTTTCAGCGTCTGTGCGACGTATTGACACAGGGTCAAGTTCATATTAAGTATAGAGTACGCACATGGTATTAGCAACAATTTACTGCAATGAACCAAAAATACCACAGCCATTTACGTACTTCGCACATACAATTTAGATAATTTTATTTGCATAAAATAACCAAGTGCAATGGGCGATTTGACCCGTCTTTATTTAAATTGCAAATGCAAACTTTTTACCAATATAAATAAATCAAAAAATTAAAATTAATAAGACGCAAACTGGTCGCCTGTTAATTTAATTACGAAATAAAAATGAACACGTGTTAGTCGTGTTCGTTAGTCAATGACGAAATGGCAATTGAAAACTGGGCATTTAAATTAATTACCAAGAAACTAAAAACAGAAACGACGTAAACAACACCTGTACGAAATGAAAAGCTGCAGCTGCATCATACTACGTTTTTTAGTAGGGAACACATAATTTTAAGCAATGAGCCATTGTATTCGACCACACAAATGAATGTCTCAATCATAAAAACGGCCAATTATTCATCTCTCAATAATTTAATAGGTATGAGCTGTGATTTAAGAAAGTTCATTTTCGTGAGAACCAAACAACATAAAATGGAATTTCCTAATTCAATTCGAAACTATGTGGGACGGCCTTGGTACATTTGAATAAATGTTTTTTTGTTAGGTAGAAACTTACCGTGGCATTTTGTAAAACTGTTGCTTCACTGGGTGCTAAAATAGTGTTTGGACTCGTTCGAACACCAAGAGGCTGTCTCGGACTAACTGCTGCTTGTGATTTTTTTTGACTAAGTACAGCTGCTGCATCGAATGCATTTACAGCTGGATGTGTTTCTAGAGCACTTTGTAAATCGCATATATAATCGATTACATGTTGAATAACTTCTAATTTTGACAATTTCCTATTTTTTGGCATAAACGGTACCAAATCCTTTAATTTACTTAGGTACATCTGAATTTCTTCATTTTCGATATCCTTTCTAGCTTTCGACACTTTACCGGATGTTACACTAGACACACTGCTATCACCACACACTGCACTAATTGCCTTCATTTTTAAAATTATAAATTTGCAATTTCACGACTGCGAACAAAAAGCGTACGTACTATTCCAACGACTGAACACAAGTGTAATTTGACGGTTTGGAGAGAGGGTTATATAGATTTTTGCGTGGAGGGGAGACCAATCAAAACATGCGCTGTCGGTATGGGCAGGTTTCAGGAACTCCGGAATTTGTAGTATCGCTTACCGGATTTTACCGATGGTAAATAGTCAAAAGTCATGATTACGATTTTTTTAATTAACAACAATAATAATATAGTACCTGCCGATTTTCTGGTTGCCAATATGAATTTATTTCATGAATAATCTTTATTTTTTATGTACTAAATATGTAGATACAATGTAAAATATGTTTGTACAAAAAATATATACTTTTCTACGATAAAAAAATTATTGGGTATACCCAAAAATCTATAGGTACAATCAAATATAAAATAAATGTGTCACATTTCAGCGACTTTGATTTATTATGTGATAAGTATCTTAGGTACACCTATCATTTAAGAAGTATAGAAATTATAGATGTTAAAATTATAAATAGTAAAACCATACAGGTAACATTGGCGGGCGATAAGGACTTGAGGTCTGCACAAATATTAGCCGAAACCCTTAACACAAAAAGATATTAAAACAACAATCAAGCGCAGATCCAGACTGCGTCCAGATTCATTTACACTAAAAAAATTACATTTTTAATTTACTTTTTTGACTAGGTAGGTTTTGCCTCCTTTTCGCAGTAGCGTAACTACCGAAGTTCCGAAAAACCAGGTTCCAAAACCTGGAGAACCCGATTTTTTTATCGTAAAATGTTACTGGGTTTTTAATATGTAACCCAGGCTTCACAATTATTAGAGCTAGTTATAAGTAATTCGTGGGCAGACAAGACCACGAAGTGTTTGAATGCTGTGGAACTCAATCGCCTAAGTTGTGCGGCCTCCAGGCTGCACAACTTAGGCGATGAGTGATTTGTCACTCTCCCGTTAATTCTTAACTTTTTTTAAGTTGCTAATAAAAATTATTACGGAAAGGACGACAGACTTATTTTAAAATATAAATTTTTACCGTGAGTGAAATAAAAACTTTTAGAAGGTAACGAAGAATAATATAATATTTCTGAAATACATAATAAACTGATGAATGTAGTTTCTTAACAAGTCCTTTCCACTGTCCGGCATAACTTTAATAACTTGAAGTTCCTATCTTCAAACTAAACTATAGTACTTTCAAACTAAACTCATGAAAAATATTTACCTAGAACCATCAAAAGCCGTGACCTCGAGTAAAACTTTTTTTTTAAAAACGGGCAAATTTAAGTCTTGCCCCACCGCTGGTAATGTGTTAATTTAGTGTTAGATTCGTAGGTTTTCACTTTCGAGCATACCACACAGCTTTTATTGTATAATATTTACGAATTTACGAATAATATTTAAGAATTTACATGAATTTACATATTACAGTTAATTATCATCAGGTAAAATTTGTTTAAAATTCTTTTCAAGATTTCAGATTCCAATTTTTAACACCAACATAACATAACACGTGGCGTAAAGTAATATTCAAATTTTACTTTACTGCGGAAGGTAATAAATAAACTATGAGATAATATGTCATTATTTAATAAATTTGACAAATTTTAATATCTAGCTTTTCAAGGTAGTAAGGTAGGCAAGAAAAGTTAATCTTACCATTCCAATAAAACAAAATACTATTCTTTTTCAAAGTTTCAAAAAATGTTTCCTAACCTAAAATCTTAATTTCCCTGACCTTCGTTTAAAAAATAAAAATTCTCCAACTTTTCCATCAGGTATTCCAGGTTTTTCGGTTTATTAATTATCTACTTTTTTACCCCTTTCTAAAAGTTTTACTTTTTAATAAAAAAATTTTTTTTTCTACTACTCGTGTGGTTACAATTATCTCCTGCCTATTATACCTATGCACGTTATTCTACTGTTGTGTATATTATATAAAAGACACAAAACACCCAGTGTAAAAAAATAATTATAATATTAGGTACATACCTACTACATTATTTTAAACCCATAAATAGCTCGCATTAAATTATTTAGCAAACATTTATTTTTACTTACATGCTATTTAACAATAAGGTGCAAATTACTCCTCGAGTTATCTAAAATACATATAATCAATTGTTTTTAAAAAATAAATACAGTCAAATGTTAAAACACAAATGTTTAATGCTTCGTTAATAGAAACATAAAATCAAATAATTTAAAATTGCCTACTGAAAGCGATTAATTAATTATAATTATAATATATTATTTACAAAATCAAAATGTAAAAATTAATAAACTTTCAATTTATTTATATGGTCGAGTCATCTAATAACATACATCTCCTAAAATGACATCAACAGATTTTTCATAAAAATAATATTGTTCAAATAACATTCGGCGCATAATTTTAGAGGTTGTAGCGCAAAATTTGAAAAAAAAAGTAAAAAGTTTAATTATTTCTCGTATATAATAGTACTTTACGTGGTGAGGTAGAAAATGTTTTATCATATTAAAATATGTATTATATTATTTTAATTACATACAATCCGTGAATATGACAATAGTAAATAATTAATAATTTTATTAAATTCGCTTTTATTTAAAAAAATTATTTTTATCTGGTATAGGTATATCAGGTTGAAAAGTGATCTCTACACAGTAAAAAATTTGTTGTCAATTTAACAACAGTTGTTGGATTATACGGGCCACCACATCTACTAGTTAAAATGATTGTATATTCTAGTAACAATCGGTGCTATTCTGTAACTTTTAGCCACTTGCTAAAATTAGCAATTTTGTTAATTATGCATAGAACTATAGCTATATATATATAATTATTTAGCAATATTTTTCATGTTTAGCAAGTTGCTAACATTATTTCTAGTTACAGAATAGCACTGAATATCTCAATTTATGTTGATTTATAAAAATCACGAAGTTAATATAATGAAACACCTGCACTTAAGATCAAATTTCATTAAGTATTGTTATTACTAGATTTGTGGTGTCCCGTATAATACAAAAACTGTTGTTAAATTGACAACAGATTTTTTACTGTGTATCTCTGTAGGTTGGGAAGTAAAATAAAATTGCTTTCTGATTGGTTGGTAGGTGAAAGTAAATAATAAACTGCTTGCCAACTTATTAAAATTCAGAAATATGTATAAATTAAGAAAATTATATAAATGTTACCGACAATTTGCGAAATCCGGCAATTTGCAAAATTCCTAGGTAATCTGCAAACCGACTAAGTCGTAAGCTACTATGCAAATTCACTAGTACTTTAGGCTTTAGACAATTTGCAAATTGCCTGAAACACCGTAGCCATTTTGCAGATTTCCTAAAGTACTAGTGAATTTGCACAGCAGCTGACGACTCAGTCGGTTTGTAGATTACCTAGAAATTTTGCAAATTGCCGGATTTCGCAAATTGTCGGTAACATAAATATAATAATTTATTTATTAATAAGGCTTACTAATAATAAATATAATAAATATTAACATTCATAAGAGCTGATGTATAAAATAGTACATAGATAGTACATAAGGCGTAAGCTGCTTATTATAGTCCATATTTTCCATCACCAGTACATATCTGAGGAAATAAAATTCTCAGTATTATTTATGAGTCCTGGTTCTGGTATTTATAGTGCTTGTGCTTTCCATATTTTATTCTTCTTGATTTGATTTCCACTACCTGATTCTAAAAGTCAAAGTTCGGAAATATCGTATGAAGAGGAATGAAGAAACCTACATCTACTATTATAAATTTATATAAAATACGAAAGGAAACCTAAAAATATTTTTCATAAAATAAACAGTATAATATACCATATAACTAAACTGTGTTTCTTCCCACCTTGAATAATAATCTTCATGATTCTATTTATTTTTTTAAATATTTTTAATAAAATTTATCTTAAAAACAGTCCGTAACTCATCATAATATTTTACTAGTATTTTTATATTTTATCTATTTTAAAATAGCTGATATTGAAAGTATAATTTTATTAATTTTCATGAAGGTAGTAACCAATCAAATACATAATCAGTTTTAAGAATACGGATAATAAATTATCACATAAGTTTCGTTAAATTTAAATTTAATAACGAGTCAGAAACGCATACATGGTGCGATGGCTTGATAGTTGAAGAAGCAGTATGTGTCTATCGCTCTTCCTTAATTGTGTTTTTAAGTAATCAGTTTTCCAAAATTGAAAAAATAAAAAGTTTAAAATTCGCCGTTTCCTTCCTAGTGAATATTATTGACTATCGGCCCAACAGTCGACTAGACGCACTTGAGCACCAATATATTTATTTTTTATAAAAGTTATTACATGATATTTTACAAATAATTAAAAATAAATTAATCACTCCTCATTTCTTAAAAAATTACCTATTTTGTTTGCGCCATTATTAACCATATTCTTTACCCATGTTTGACCACCTGCTAAAAAAACTTAGCCTTAACTTTTTATAAATTGCGCATTTATTGAACTCTTACTTATTGTTGATTGTTCTGTATTTTTAACCGGTTTATCTGCGAAGCATAATTAGGCCTCGTTCGACATGTCACGCTCGAGCTTTGAGCGCTTTGGGAAACTTCGAAGTGTCTCGAAGTGGAACTCAGCCAGGGTGGTGTCCTTCCGCCGCGATGTAAGTGAAGCACTGCGTTTACTAAAATGTAACCAGTGGCGTGTTGCCGTGGGGGCTAGGGGGGGCTCGAGCCCCCCCGCCCCTGTCTATAGTGCCGCCCTGGCGCCCCAAACAAAGCACATTTTGTAAAACTTCGGTAATAAACTATCAAGTTTTCACTGTCATTTATTTACTCACCATAAATTTTTTAATTGTTATCACCAGTATTATTAAATCCTATCCTAAAACTTGCCACATACCATATCAAAATAAAAATAATTTTGGTAAAATCAAATTCTATTGTATTCAAAACCGTTATCTTCACAAATTTTATAAGCCCGGAAATTTTGGGAAACCCCAAAAATGATATTGTTTGCACCTGCCTGTTTCAGGTAGGTAATTAAATTAGGTAGGCACCTATCGTAAATCGGCTTATTGCAAACTAATATAATTTGTAATATTTTGTCTTCAAAAGTATAAGAATTTAAAAAAAAGCACAAAAAGCATGATAATTCAAATTAAAGCACAAAAACCCAAAAAAGCATATAAAACAGTGCCAAATAAATTTTTTTTGATAAATCGCTTAGATTATTTAAAATTTTTGAGCTGCTTCGAATTTTCAGGAAAATCATTTTGGCTACAAATCAGCACTCCACAATATATCACTATACTGTGCAATTTCCGGTATATTACCGGTAATATACGATAGAAGCATACGTCGCACAGTGGGGTATTTGACACTAAAAACTAGCCAAAATTGGAATTTTCAAAAACAGGGTTTTCGAGTTGAAACTCAAAAACCTGAAACTGAAAAAAAAATGTTTAATTTGAAATTCATACATATTTGCGCCCCTAAGAATGGTTTGCCCCCCCCGCCCTAAAAGGCACGACACGCCACTGAATGTAACCTGTATAATAATTTAAGGTTTTTGTTTATACTTTTTGCCTTGTTTTTGTTTGTAATGTACAAGTAGTTCTTAAATTTTTCGTGGTCAAGGATCACTTACAAAATTTCGAAAGTATCACGGAACCCTGTCAAAGAGAATCGAAGAAAAAGAAAAACAATCACAAATGATGTTGTTTGTTTTCAATAATTTTCAAAAATTATAACCCTATAGTCTATAATATGTTAAACGTAAGTGGCAAAGCATGGCTGTGAATTCCAGGGCACTCATATGCTGCACTCATCTCATAGACCTCAAAGGGGGCCATGGATCACACTTTAAGAACTCCTGTTATAGAAGCTTATAAAAAAATATTTACGTATCGTATAGATACTTAATTCCAGAGCAATTTTATAATTTTGTTATTTTTAATAAGTTTCTTTTAAAGCTTAAGTGGATGCTTACTTCAATAATATTATTTAAAATTTAGGTATTTTAAGTGTTGACATTAAAATCGAATCATTTTGAACATGATAAGTGTTTCTCAATTATAACTAATTTTGTAAGCTGAGAGTAAAAAAAATCATTATCAGAAAATACTCACAGCGCAATATTTTACATTCATTTCATTTCATTCCAAGTTGGGTAAAAATATAAATTAAATACAAATAATACTTCAGTCAATTTGTTTTAGTTTTACTATAATGTTATTATCATTTCACTGAAAGTTCCTAATACGAGTATATGTATTAATTTGTAAAATTTAATTATTAATGAATTACGAGGGAGGGGGGTTGTATATTTATACAGCAGAATATCTTTTAATTATTAATTGCAAAAAAGATTAATATTGTCAGTTTCTTATATTTTAAAACGATACTACTAATTTGTTAATAATTATCATTATAATATCTTTATTTATGTTATAGTAGAGCATTTAAAAATAGTTATAAAATCAGTTGACAAAATTTAATTTTTTTGAGAATTAAAATAGGTTAGGTGCTCATAGCTCATAGCTACTAGTTTATAATATTGATTTTTCGAAAGCTATAACTAAACATATTTATTTGATTATTACATTAATTTATACTCAAGTTTAAAAAAAAGATAGTGATAAAAGGACAGTAGCATCAGAGGTTCTTTAACGCATCGTATTTAAACACAATATATAAAATTCGTGTATATTGTCATATAATAGAAAACTAATAAATACTATTATATGAGAAAATAAAAGGTAGGTTGTACATATATGTATGTAGTAGGTA
This sequence comes from Cantharis rufa, assembly GCA_947369205.1. NCBI lineage: Eukaryota > Metazoa > Arthropoda > Insecta > Coleoptera > Cantharidae > Cantharis > Cantharis rufa. Next base: position 39,963,177 of record OX376303.1, read on the forward strand.
TAATAAGAAACGTTCTATAAGAAATCATTACCTAAACATTATAAAGAAATTATTTTATTAATATTAATAACATATTATTAGTATTAGGGCCCCCTTATTACGGGGGTATTATATTATTATATAAAAAATTGATATATTTAAAAATTTAAATAATTTAAAAAAAATTTATATGCGTATATACTTGAAATAGGGATAATATTCTTAACATAATACTGACAATTATTATTAATGAATTTGTTATCGACAAAATTGTTCAATATTGTTTTATTGCTTTATTGTTTTATTGTAATATTGTAATATTTATTATTGTATTTATATCATTATGTAATAGTATTTTATAGTATACCACAGTTGTCGTTTTGTGAACTTAATTTTATCGTTCGATGGCTTTCATTGTATAACCTGTCTGAAGTTATTTTAGTCAAATTAAATAGTAGTGGATTTAGCAGATGTTTGTAAATCATAAAAATTTAACAAAATTAACTCCAACTTTAAAGCTTTTAAACCTTTAAAGAAAGGTTATCTTTTATAAGGCTATATTTTATAATATTGTACAAAATGCTACAATATTAAAAAAATCCTCCCCGGCGGGGAATCGAACCCCGGTCTCCCGCGTGACAGGCGGGGATACTGACCACTATACTACCGAGGACTTATAATAACGCTTTAAAATAATTTAAAATCGCAAGAATTTATAATTATTATTATCTATAATTTAAATAAACTAATTATTATTACGTAATTATTCAACTGTGCTATTTATTGTAGCAGCTATTACTATTATAACACTTATTATTAGTTTCCACAGAAATATTTGACACGTTGACAGTTTATGAAAAACAAGTAATTTTAGTAAAAACAATATTTTTTAAATTACGTACCTTTATCAGATTTTTAAACTTTTAAAAACTCAATAAATATACATATTAATGCTGTGGCTGTCAAATTCTCCTAATTGAAAATGGAAATTAAATTTGTGTATACTAATGCAGTTCATATGAGCAATTCATATTTTGAATGGATTACAATTTTTATTTACCTTTAATGCCCACATCCGCACATCCCACAAATAAGATAGATATTTAAACAATAAAAAATTTTTGACCATCAGCCAAAACCATTAATGTATACTTTTATAAACTTCAAAAAATATATTGAAAATATTATCTACGAAGTTTTATACCATTGCTACGTCATATTCTCATATTAGTTACAATAATTAAAATTACTTTAAAAAGTAATAATAATAATAAATTTTGTTATTTTCAACAGCTTTGATCTTTGTGGAATATTGGTGGATTCTTTGATTTCTATTTCTTTGTTCCTATATAATGTGAAATTACTATTTTAGGTAGCAATAGGGAGTAAAAGTTTGAACAACGTCGAAAACACGTTAATTCGATCGACATGCGCTTACTGTGCTAATTAAAATATTTAATTTTTACAGACTAAAAGCATAGATGATGAGTGGTTAAACATTAAAAGTAGTATAGTGAACGCGACAGAAAAAACAATAGGACAAATGGAAAAAAGAACTAGAAAAGAATGGTTCGACGAGGAATGTGAAGCTATGATAGAGTCCAAAAAGGAAGCAAGACTAAACTGGATGAGAACACAAGGAGCAGAAGAGAAAGAAAAATACAAAGAGAAAAGAAAACAAACTGTGAGATTGTGTAAAGATAAGAAACAAAAATGGCTAGAAAACACAATGACTGACAGAAAAATCGCAAAAAAAACCCCAGTGATTTTTACAAGAAAATAAAGCAACAAAAAAGTAACAACAAAACAGAAGCAAGAGGAATGAATGATAAAAAAGGAAATACCAAATATGAGGATACTGAAATCAACACCATATGGAGAGACTATTTCAAAGAGTTGCTGAACGAAGAATCAGAAGACACTGCGTCTAGATACGGTGAGATCAGAGATCATGGTGAGATGAAAGAACATCAGACCCAAAAGAATAAAAAACAGAGATGGAACCGAAATATGATGAATTTCACAAGATATTTATTAATGTCAATGAAAAACAAAAAATCTTCAGGATTGGACGCCATAGACTCAGAACTAATAAAAATGGGAGATGAAACGACAAAGAGAAGACTATACGAACTAATTTTATTGGTATGGGAAAAAGAGAGTATGCCAAAAGAATGGAGTGTAGCCAAGATAATCCCAATTCATAAAAAAGGGGACATGAGAGAATGTAGTAACTACAGAGGAATATCTTTACTGAATAACGCATATAAGGTTCTATCGAAAATAATACACTCAAAAGTACTAAACCATGTAAATAAAAAGCTGGGTGACTACCAGCAAGGCTTCAGACCTGGTAGATCAACAACAGACGCAATATTCGTAGTCAACCAAATTATGGAAAGATGTTACGAACATGACATAGGGATAGAAATGCTGTTTGTGGATTTTAGACAGGCCTTCGATAGAAACAACAGAAGTTTTGTGATAAAGATATTAAGAGAAATGAAGGTACCTGAAAAACTGGTGAGATTGATACAAATGACACTCAAAGAATCAACAGCAGTAGTTGCAACAGGAAAGGGCATTACCGAGCAGTTTGATATAAATTCTGGAGTGAGACAGGGTGATGCGTTGTCGGCCACGTTATTCAACGTAGTACTAGAGGCACTAGAGGGCATAATAAGAAAGACCAAATACAGTGGAAACATTGCAAAGAAAGAAGTACAAATAGTTGCTTACGCCGATGACATCGTGATAATTGCAAGAACACATAAAGCAATGGTCGAAATGTTTACGAAGATACAAGTAGAAGCAGAAAAAGCTGGACTAAAAATAAATTAAACAAAAACCAAAGTAATGAGATGTCACAGAGGAAAAAATAAAAAACTAAAGGAGGTTAAGATATTAAAGTATAGTTTCGAGGAGGTAAAGACCTTCAAATACCTAGGAATACAGATCAACAACGCGAGTGAAAGAGGAAGTAATAAAAGCAGAATAATGGCTGGAAATAGAGCCTTCTACTGTAACAAAAAGTTATTAACAAGCAAACAGATAAAAAAAAGTAACAATGATGAAAATATATAGAACCCTAATCAGACTCGTGGTAACTTATGGTATGGAAACAATGTGCTTAACAAAAAAAGAAGAAGAAATTTTGAAATTTACGATAACTCAAACTATGCTACTGTCCCAAATAATTGTCTTGTCGATATGAATGATATTGCACTTTGATCATGTAATTGAATTTTTTATAACAACCACAATGGATGTAGTATAATAATAAAAGAAGAGAATGCTAATTCAAAATATAATTATTTTCACATATTTTTGTTTAAGAATAACTTATTTTAAAAATAAAATAAACAAATTTAGTTAATCAAAGTATTGTTCAAATTATTTATTTTACAAAGTTAATAAACAAAAATAGTATATATTTGTAAATGTTTATATTATATCTCAATTACATACATAATTATCTCGAGACTATAGAAAGATATAATAAGCAATTCGATTCTAATATGTTATGGTACCGATGCGCTCTGTTTGAAAATCGGCGCCATCTCTATCTTCGACCTCACCCTCGACCTGCGACCCGTTGCCTTCTTAAACAATGTTTCATTCATTACGTTTATTGTGAAGTATAATTATTCACAATATACGATAACACAGTAAAGCACAACTGGCTTCCTTGCACGTGTGCTTGTCAATATGAATAATATTTTATTTATGACCTAGGCGCAGGCTAAGCTTCCCTAAAAATTAATTGAGTAGAACTTTTCAAGACATTTTTGAATAACATTAAGCAAAGACATAAAAAGTGTACGTACGTAGGTACTGTTTGTTATTTAATTGATCATTGCAAAACAAGTTTTTTGAAACATTTAGGAGGTATCTATTCAATATGCAAGTCTACTATATTTTTATGTTTATGATGTACTATAAATACTGTCGCTCACAAAGTTATTCTACTACAGAAAATTGAGAAACTTACAGTTACAGTATACCTTCCGGAAACAGCGCCAAATTATTTTTATTATATTAAATGATAGTGATTTACAATAATTTATTGATATATTATAATAGAAAGAAAACGGAGAAAAACATTTATTAGAAAACACAATTCTAAAAAAAACAGAATACACGCTGTTGCCAAATGTATTAGGCCACCTATAAGATTTTAAATTTTAAGACTTCGTTGATTTTTAACGCATTTTAAATAAAGAAAATTACAAATGTATATTCCAAATATGCATGTAGTATTTATTATAAAACATTATTATTTAGTGTGACCACCTTTCGCTTTACTGACGCTCTTAACACGTTTGGGCTTGTTAGCCACTAACAAACATTGGAAACATTTTCTGAAATATTCTCTCATTCCTCGAAAATTATTCGCTGAAGGTCCTTTTTTGACCATGGTTTATGAAGGCCCACTTTATTCTTTAATATTGTCCTCCAATTTTCTATGGGAGACAAGTCCGGACTCTGTGGTTGTCATTCCAAAACAGGAACGTTATTATCACAAAACCACTGTACACACATTTGAACGATGATATGGTGCATTGTCCTGTTGAAAAATATAATCGGGGATCATCTTTATCAAAAAGTTCAGTTCAGTCAGTTCAGTTCAAGCAGGACTTGTGTCCATCACTATATCTAACCTACCACTATTCTTTTTATCATGCCACTACTTGGTCTAATCATTTCCAATCATTTTTCCACGGAACTCGGTAATCAGGTTGTTGATTTTGTTTATCATCATTAGAGAAAACTATATAAAGAACTTATGGAAGACTTCGGAGTTATTGATGAATGTGCACAGTCGATTGACGGAATTGAAGAATGTTCGACTGTTGTTATACGTACAGAATAGGAGACATTACTCTAGAGTCTAGATAATGTATAAGACACAATCAGTAGCGGATACAGGGAAGGGGCTAAGGGGCTCAAGCTTCTCAAAAACATTTTTTATGCGCTATTTTAGTGTTTAATGTTTACCTTGATAAAGCCTGCTTTTGGCTATAGGGCAATAAGCCCCTCCCAAACTAAAATCCTGGATCTGCCACTGGATATAATAATTATGCTGATGGGAAATCTTTTCCTTCGAAGAAAGGCGTCTTCTGGTATCGACGATAGATTTAAACAACCAATATTAAAATTTGATTTGGGCATGGTTTGTTGAAATGTAAAGCGATTGGACGACCAGGAAAAAGAGTGAGGTTGCAGGAAGGTTTGGAAGATCCAATTTATGATAAGACTCCTCCGAGCATGTAAAAATAAAAAATCTTACACTTTCAACTATGAAGTATTTTAAAGATTGCTTGTGGTGTATTAGAGAAGATGAAGATTTTGTGAATAATAAGAATTTAAATAAATGTACCAACACTGTCACCAACTGTAGAAACAAGAAAATAATAATTTAAAGAAAAAAAAATTATTATTTATAACTTAGGTATTATCTTAAAAGATTATAAAAAATCTAATGGGAAATTTGGAAAAATTCAGAAAGATGATATTGATTTTTCTTAGAAACCGACGGATTTTTCTTCTTAATTTTTAGTATTTTCGAGACAAAAGTATACCTTATGGTTCTACTAATTATCTAATTGGCTAATTTAACTTTTACACACAACTAAATAAATTTTTTTATAATAAAATTTATAAAGAGGCGGTTTACGGCATAATTAATATCGAAAGCATTGCAATACACATGTTTTTCAAACTAAATTTTTATGCCAAATATGATACAGGAAGAACATGTGGGCGGAACGAAATGAAATCTCCTTTTCAAACAAGTGGCTGCCGGGTCTCCAAATACCCATAATATTTATATGTTATATGTTATATGTATCTGCAAAAGTATACAAAAATACAAGATCTTGCATTTTACAAATACATACTAATATACCACAAAATCTACTTGAAATTCTTTTTGAGTTTATTTTCTATACAAAAATAGTTCAAGTATATAGTTCAATAGTTCAATTTCATTTTAATTTGAAATAAGTCATTATTTTAATTTTTAGGGTGAATTCCATTTTCTAGTCTATTAAAATTTTAATCATAATAGGCGAAAAATAGTGTTCATCATGCATGAAATGTAATACTATCGAATTAAAACTGTAACCTGTTTCAAAATTACAACCACTTTTTAAAGGTTACCTGATTTACTTTTTGTAACTGGATGAAATTTTAAAACTAAACTATAATAACATCATAAGAGGTGTTGTGATTATTGACTACAAAAAAATTATACAATTTTCAGTCGAGTCAGTGGCGTAACAAGCAGTTGAGGGACCCTTGTATGAAGTTATTAACGAAGACCCTGTTTTTCTATTAAGACAAAAATTAAAGAAAATAATAAATTAGATACTACATATTATATTCGTAATTGTGTTAATTTTTTTTTGAAAATATTGGCCAGTAAAAAAGTAACAAAGTTTCAGTGAATTTTCAAATAGTATAAAAAATGAAATAATAGAATATAAAATTATTTGATGATATGATGAAATTAACTTTAAATTGTATTTTAAAAGTGAATTCAAGTTATTTTAGTTGCATTTAGATTCAATTAAATAATTACGGAAATCAGAATACAAACAGCTTCCATTTTCCGTTTTTGCCAGCTTGGTTCTATAATCGTGTATAATGCTGATAAATAAGTGTTTTTCTTTGTACTTGCGAGCATTATCATTACTACCTTTGTTTAAAATGAAAAATAATTTATTATCAAATTTTTTGCTCCAAAAATAAGCGATTTGCATTTTGAAAATTTTCAAGGTTTCCTGGTTTCCAACCTTCTTTATACACGGTGAGAGGTTTTTTAGATCGTCAGGTTTTAGATTATTATTGGTTGAAAATTTAATACCAATCTAAAATTCAGTACCAAATGGACCAATCAAGTTGCATATCTTATTAATCAAATAACCGGAATTTTAAATTGGTAAGCAATTTAAATTTTAAAAATTAAAATTGGTAAAAACAGCTCGGGATGAAGGTTAGAAACCTGCTTAACAAAAATGTTTTTTTTTTTAAATTTAATTGCAATTTATTACAATCTTTAGTAATAAATTAAATGAAAAATAACAAATAAATTAGAAGACAAATAGAAGCATCGGAAACCGTGGTAGAAAGAATCGAAAGGAGAAAGTTGAAATGGTTTGGTTCTCTAAGTCTGGACGAAGGACGCTGGCCAAAAGGAATATTTATGGAACTCCTCCGGAAGGAAAAAACGAGGAAGACCACATAAATCCTGGAATGAAAAGGTACGAAAAGAGATCAACAGCAGAAACCTCAACAAAGACGATAACATAGATACCTGGCGAAAAGGTACGGATACACAGTTTCTAGCTGGAGCGTGATGTATATTTAACATGTTTTTTGTATTTTATTCGAAATATATATCTACAGTAAAGTTTCGCTAATCCGAATCAATTAAAACTGGCCAAATCTCAATTAATAAAAAATCTGAATTGCTGGACCAATTTTAAAGTAAATAAGCAAAGACGTAATAGATGGATGAAACTTTTATTAAAGATATTTTAGAGAAAAACTAAACAACCATAGGACCTTATAAAAAATTAAATTAAATAAACCTTTGAAAAAATCAAACATAAACTTAACATATTGTGAAAAATTCTGATATTTTTACGGCCTCTTTGGTGCCGTGTTGGTTCAGTCTGTTGCAAACTGATGTTTCATATTCAGTCGGGGTTTCCCCTTCTTATTCATATGCAGCGAGAAATACACATGTAACCTAAACACATGATTCTATGATATTGTTCGTATTATATGGTTGAGTGTGTTCTATATGATCTGGATTACGAGATCAGGGGTTAGTCCGGATTACAAGATACATAACATTAAGTTTACATTTTTTACATTTTATCTGGTTTACAAGCAAATCGCAATCGCTACAAGCAAAGCGAATTAGCACAGCATGTTTGGATTAACGGAACTTTGCGGTAGTAATAAATCTATTTACTTAAAAAAAGATAAAACCTTATCATGGCTATTATAGATTACACTGATTGTATTAAAGATTACAAATTACTGAAAATTATATAACATTACAAAGGAATACACAAGAATACCAAGAATTACAAGTGATTACTGCTAATTACAAAGAAGACTACATTTATTTTATTTATAGCATTACATTCTATGTAGAATTTAACTGTCCTTTCGGACTTACAAAATCCATTTATTGAGGTGGATCAATCCTCATATTACACATAATTAACTACAGGTCCGGGTGTGTTTTAGCGCTTCTTACAATATCTCTCCAGACTGTGCGATCCATGACTTTCCGTGTCCATCCCCTTTCTCCCATCCTTTCTAAATCCTCCTCCACTTCATCGCGCCATTTTAGCTTAGATCTTCCCCTGCATCGTTCTTCGCCTGGTTTCCAGTCCATTATAGTTCTCGTTGTTTCCTCCTTGTCAGCTCTCATGACTAAGATTACTACATAGTGATTACAAAGATTAGTATAAAAAAATAAGATATTCTTAAAATTGAACTTGAGGCGTCAGGATAGTTTCCTGTTACACGTAAAACACCAAACTTACCAAAAACTATTCTTAGGTTTCGAAGGACGTTGGAGACAGAAATCTTAAATTTTAGAATTTTAAAGTAAGATTTCTGGTTTGAAACCCATAAGTTCAATAACACATTTTTTAAACTTCTGGTGTAAAACCCTCTGGTGTACTGGAGGGTATTCCATATCCCTCAGATCCCCCGATTTGAAAACTTAGCTTTGTATGTGTATTGTGTTTATATTGAGTGCGGTTATTGAAATTTTATTGCGAATTGTTATTTTAATTCGGAAATAATTACCGATGCAATTTCCATGACTGCAGCTGTAGATTAGAGCAATAAAAAAACAATACAAACACTATAATGTTATAAAACAAATTATTTATTATCAATCAATAATGCAACATCGCAATAACAATAATAATAACAAAAAATTATAACAATTAAAACATAATACAAAAATATGATGCATAAGTTGTAACCTTTCTATATAGGTTTCACATCGTCTTCTGAAACCCAAGAAGAGTTTTTGGTAAGTTTGATGTTATTCTCTTAAAGTAAAATTTGGAATCATTACTAATCTTTGTAATTACTAGTAATCTTTAAAATCACTATCAATCCATGTAATCACTAGATTTTTTTGTAATCACTTTTATTCTTTGTAATCACTAGTAATCACCTGAAATTCTTAGTATTCTTGTATAATATTACGTAATTACTAGTAATCTGTAATCTCTAATGTAAACAGATTTTAATATTTTACAATAATTTTAATAATATTTTTTTAATTTTATTTAATAATAATATATTAATTTTGAAGTATTTATCTTTAATAATGTATATACTACCTCTTGTAAAGATGTAAGAATAATAAGTTATTATTAAATAATTGCTAATAAGCAATATTTTTTTCTAATAAATGCATCGTCATGAAATCGATTGCATTATGTCTGGTCCGTACTAAATGTAAAATGCAATTATTACTGAGACGGACGCGGTTGACAATTTTTTATACAAATAAGCAAGTTAGTTATAATTATAAGGACAAATTAATTATAAACAACTTAGCAACCTCCACGCCCATAATTAATTATTTTACCTTGTGTTCCTGCTAATAAACCGACCACGAGCCCGGCTTTGAGATAAGATATACATATAGCAATAATTATAAAAAAATTAATTACGTTACTAATTTTAATGTTATAATATATAGGAATATAATAATTATTGAACTAATTACTAAAAGTAATACTTTTATAAACTCTCCATAATTATTACTTCAATTATGCTAGTACTAATTAGTTTAATTTATTATAATACTATGTATACCTAGTAAATAATATATCATAATACAATATTTACACTATATATAGGTAAGGTTAAATATATAGTAAATATACCAATTTAGGTAAGTAAAAATTAACAACTCGACTCAATACTAAATTTTAAAACCGTGTTAAATCTTATCGTAATTCCACTAAACTTTGATTATAAATGAAACCATCGTTAATTAAAAAGAAAAATAACATTTATGTATTTTTAACTTATTTGAGGACTTCCAAATTATTTAACTACTATGACTTCACCGTTAGTTATCTCAGGTGTTCGTGTTAAAATTTCAATTGCGTCTTGATAAGTTTCCCATACACAAATTGTATATTATGCTTATTGCTGATTAATGCAAAGTAGCAATAAGTACACCTTTTAATTAACTATATGTAGCGTTCAATTCGTTTAGTTGAACTTCGTTAACCAGAATTGAAATTTGATTTACCGTTATAATTGGAATACATAACCATTTAAATACTGCAAAATCTCATATAGATAGGCAGGCACCTCTAGTTTCCCGTAAGTACCTAGAGCTCTTTAGATTCTTATTTGGTACGTGTGAAATTTTGTTTACACACCTGCATCTATTAATATAATTTTATAATTAATTCATATTTGGTTGTGTAAATAAATGGTCTTTAAAATTACAAAATTACCCAATTATTGTAAGTATATTATACTTAATTAAACTAATTAAAACTTGGATAAATAATTACATAAATTAAGCGACTACTTTTGATGAGACGTGTCTGGAAGGATGTGTTTATAACGTCCGTGTAGTTTCCCGAGTTTAAAAATGATTGTCCTACTAATTCATTTAGCTCAGATTTTTATTATATTTTGGTGAATTCCTGAGGTAAAATAGATCTTGAACAATAATTGACGTCTAAGTTCCGTAAGCAGCTGTCGACTACCTTATTCTTAGCAGCACCAAGGGGGTGCTTATTGATACCGCAAGACGAGTTAAAATTGCACAAAGAGCATATGTGGTGCCGGAGAGCGGATAGCCCTTTGATAAAAGTTGGTATAGGCCCGAGGCCTATGTTATAAGCCCGTTTATTCTCACACTAGTGCAGGTGTGTATTCAATCTGCTGGTTACCTTATCTTGCCACACAAATACCGCGCTGTGGGAAAATCTCGATCTTTACACCGGTCACGCAATTCTTCGAAATTTTTTGTGATAATGTGTTTTAGAATTCCAAGATTATGAGCAATAAAAAGATTAAGCAAATATTTATATGCTATTTTAACTTGAAGGTAGAACAATAATATTTACCTACACAAAAAGTTCCCAAAAAAATTATATCATACATTGTTCTTCTAATTTTCACTTTAGTTAAATGTAATTTGTATCTAATAAGTAAATATAAATATGTATAAGCACTAACGCCGCTAATAACGTAGCGTTAAATTTGAAATAACCACAAGTGGTATTTATAATGGAGGTACCTACACTTTTAGGTCAAAGCAAAGGCCAAACAAAAAATAATACGAAAACACGATGAAGTTACAATTTACTAAACACGTGCAAGATTCTTTCGTATTATTGTCGCTGTCGAGTTTCTGCTACTTTCCCTTTTGGTTTTTTATATTCCATCTGTAGCTGGTATACCAAAGTCTGCACAATGTTAGAACTTTAATGGGATATCCTGCTTATTAACGATTTCATTCACAGCTTGTTAGGTTTTCCATGATCTGGCAAGTGTCTGATTGCAGCTGAACTGACCTTACAAAAGCCATTTTTATAATTTTGAAAATTTCCGGTTTATAATAATTTCACAATTAATATTTTAAACAATTGTTTAATTGATCAGTTTTATTAAAATAAAATTATATTATGTTTGATATGTACAAAATACCTTAACATTACTATCAGGTACAAAATTACTAACCTAGCCTTACAAAATAGAATTAGAGAAATTAGCGTTTTTTTAATTATAACAATTTTGAGGATTAAATTACAGAATATAACTAAATTAACAATATCTTTGGTAATCCTATTTGCAAATAATACAAAACTTAATAGTTAATAAATATTTAATAATTATTGGAAAATAAATTGAGACACATTATCTCGAGCTATAATTTTTTTAAATGCGAACTAGTTTCGACTGGAGCAAGTCTTCCTCAGCGTATTCCGTCAAATTTACTACACGAAAACATTTAAAAACTTATGCATAGGTGTACACAGAAAAAATTATAAAAGATACAATTATATAAACCGCACTAACTTGGTCAATTCAATAATGTATTTAAATGAATTATAGCTTGAGAAAAAGTGTTGCAATTAATTTTTCATATGTGTGTAAAATTCAAGGGGTCGTAATAATATTAATAATTATTGTTTTTTAAGATATTATGCAATTACACTATGCACGCACTTTGCATGTTTATGCCAAGTATAGAAAATCGAAACAGGAAAGACGCGCTAAATAATATGCATACTTGACTTAATATTCACCTGGACATTTTTTAAAGGATGTGCTACATGAACTGCTTGCATGCAAAATATTTATAATGTTAGTTATTATCATGAAGAATTATTCAAATACGAAATAATTGACATAATATAATCGAGGTAAAAATTGCAACAATAGTGTCAGTTGGAAGTCGAAATATAGTATTTTTTAATGTAATATGTTGAAATAGAAGTAATATAATAATGCTAATGTTGGGTGTTATATTTTCAAAGTCGAGATGAAAGCTAATGGGTTTACTAACTAATTTCACGTGCACACCTGCTTACTATGTTAGTATAGTTAAGATAGATAAACTAATAAAAAAATATACATATATAAATTTATAACCTGTACAAGGTATTTAAGATTTAAGGCTTCTTTGAACTTTAGATTAAGTTGAATTAATCTAGCACCAGTGTAGGAATTTTGATCGTTTTTTTTTTAATATACCTACACTGCAAGCTGATATAGTAAATAACTTGAAGTTTATTAAACTTTATAGATGATCACAAAATTAATTTTAATTTTGTGGTACCACACTATCAGAAAATTAATTCAATTTATTTCAAGTTCCATTGGGCCTGCCCAATGCTAGAGCAACATAAATATGAAAAAAGAACATAGCATAATTTGGAATAAAAAGAAAAGAAGAATAAAGAATAATTAAATGCATATCTTCTTTTTTTTTCACTTTACTTATTTTTCTGCTCTCAGAATTATAGAAAAATCAAAATTTTGAAATGAGTCTGTTGAAAGTATCTTCTAATTCTTTATTCGGTCGTGCAAACGGCGAATATCTTACTTCTATTTCTTAAGTTCTAAAACTAACATATTATATTTACATTAATAAACTCGAAAAAATCGCAATAATTTGATACAATGCTGAAACAATGCAGCTCCTTAATACGAACAGAATTAATTAGTGTAGGCACCGAAAAATACTATTGTACAATAATAATAAATACTATAGCTATTTCGAAATAAAAGATAAAGTAATTTTTCACGAAGGAAACATCGGTAATATTTATTTGTTATCTCCAAATAATAGATAACTAAACCAATTGAATTTGCGTTTTCTTCGTTGTACTATATTTGTTCCTTTTCAAATGTTTTTCAAACTCATGCACTTAAATCCTAGCTTTCCAAGTTACATAAATGAAACTTTAAAATTCTATAACAAACAGATCGTTCACGTCATAAATATAATTTTCGAATAATAACATTTCTAAGCTAATGATTTTATATCAATTTGGTGTCAAAAATTACATACACGTATCGTACCACATATCAATGTATAAAAATGTATTATCAAGGAAAGATTAAAAAATTGAACTCTGCTTTGCTTCCTAGTTTTTTCTTTTACACAAACTAACTTACACCCTTGTATAAAACAGTTTTTGATCATTCATACAAATATCACGTTGTACAACAACAATGCCCTATATATTTAGAGCTCATCGTTCTCAGTTAAAGAACACTCTTGCATATCGGTGATGCATTAGCATTATTTCCTCAAGAGTAACTATGGTGTTATAAAAGTATCTACATTTTTCATTGCATTTGAAAGATCTAGCAGTCGTACGACAGATTCTCCTGTAACTTTCGTAAGTGGTGGGTCAAATCGTTCGGCTAATGGGGTTCCTTCCAAATTTAAAGTCCTTGGTATTTGAGAAAACATAGAAACACTCACGCGATAAACACCTGTATTTGCTAAAGATAAATAACGTAACTTACTAAGCATCCTAAAACTGTTGGGAGCGATTTTGATGATATCGTTATCATTTAAAAACAAACTTCTCAGATTGGGAACTCCAAGAAAATTCAATTCGTAAATTTGATCTATTTTATTACTCGATAGCACCAAGTGTTCCAGCGAATAAGATAAAATAAAGGTTTGTCGACGACCGAATGTAATTTGATTGTTTATTAATATTATTTTCTTAAGTTCGTTATTCCATTTAAAAGTGTAAGGATCAATTTGACTAATCAAGTTATTGGATAAATCTATTTCGATTAAATGCCGAATATCTTTAAATGCGTTAACACTTATATTACTAATTTTGTTTTCTTGCAAAATAATCTTTCTTACGTTTGTGTAATTGTTATTGTAGAAAATAAAATTTGGAAGATGATCGATTCTGTTGTAAGCTACGTTTAGAGTAATAACTTCGGGATATCCTTCGGGAATGCTTTCCAAACCTTTAAATATCATATTTAAATCTTCTGGTTTAGGTAATTCTGTAGAACAACATCGTTGTACAGTTGTTGGTGATGGTGTGGTTGATGTTACGGATACCAGAGCTACTCGAGTACTTAGATAAGAAGTACGCAAAGTTTCCAAAATTAGTGATTCGCTCTCTGTTGTTTTGGGCAACTCTGTTGTCGATTCGATCCAATTTGTTGATGCTGGATTACTGCATCTAAAATTATAAAACAAAAATAAAAACTGAATTTTTAATTATCGTAGTACTAGAAGCTAATATTATACTTTTAGGTTTCTATTAAGTAAGTATATGATAATGTAATTAATTATTGAAAACGTATACAGTTTTCTTCGTTTTACATTGCTGCTCTATAAATATTGTCCAAAAATTGTTTCTTTTTATAGTGACATATCTTTACTCGCTGCTAGTGTTTGTTCAGATTGTTCAGTATTTGTACATAATATGTACATTTTAAATAATTGAATGCAAGTAAAATGTAATATTATAATGTTATATAAAAATACAGATTACCAAATTCAAATTTAAATAATAAGATACAATACTTATTCGGTCAAAAAAAGGGCAAAAATTACCAAACAATAATAGATTATAAGTAAATAAGATAAACCTACAAAAATCGTTACAAAATGATTTCCTTATATATTTTTTTATTTGTGTTTGATTGGTGATTTAATGAGGATTTTTCTTCTATAAGAAAAATGAAAACATCTGTTTCAATGAAATTCCGTTATCATCGCTTTCAATGTTATTATTATACAATTGAAATATACAAGTGGCTACGAAGGGTAAATATTCCTGAAATTTAGTGTAGACGAGACACGGAATTCTAAAGATTTCTGAAAAATACCAAACAATTTTCAAGGAATTCTAAAAAATGTGCCCAGGTATTCCCAACGATTAGTGGGATTTTCAAAATGGAATTCTAGTAAATTATAGGAAATTATATATATAACAATATATAACAATAACAAAATCAAAGAAGAATATTAATACAACAATAAATTAATGTGAATGAATCTAAAGTGAAGATGTAGACTATTTTGTATTACCTAATATACAAATATGGATTGCACAATTTTGAATTCATATATTATATTATGTACTCCCTTCTCCCTAGAGATACATTAATATTTGTTATTTAACCAAAATATATCAGATTTTGCTGTCTAACAACTTCTAACATTCTTCTTCTTTCACTGCCAAGAATGATATATGGAAGGAGCAATCTTAGTTTTCATTTTACGCAATATTTAAAGGAAGAAGTCAGTTTCTTTTTTAAGGTCTGTATTCTGTATAGAAAAATATTATATAATTCTGGAATGCTAGCGATTATTTAGATATCTGTAGAATTGCACTGGATATTACTCACAACTACACATTTACGTATATTATTTATTGTTTCTTCGTAGTTATGAGTTGTACATACGATTATATAAAAAAAGTCATACGAACATTATAAAATAAATTGATAGGTAATGTGATACAATTAAAAATGTATTATCAAAGCATACACATTTTTTAGCCACGATAAAACTAATCGATATATAACCAATAATACCTACTTCTGTTACATAATTATAAATTTGAAATGTTAACATTTTCAAAATAAATTTTGTGTTTTGAAAACCCAGTTAATATTATTTTGATTTCATAAAATAACCTTTATTCTAGTGTTAATATTTATAATTATTACTATATAAAAAGTTTTAGAAAATTTCTATCGACATTAAAAAATAGTGTAAATAAGTTTAGAATACACTTTAATCGACAACAGATAAAACGTTACAAAAATAGAAAAAATGGTCAGTTTGTAGTTATTATGTATTACAGTTTGGCTAACGTTAAATAAAATTTTTTGGAAAATTTTAAGGTAATTTCGTACAAAAAAAGAATCGACATATTCTTGCCATAATGTAAAAACTCGCAGATTTATTAATTAATCGCGGGATTTTTGTCTTAACTGAGAAAAACTGGTATAAATGGAGATCAAAAATGTTATAAATAGATAAAATTGATAACATACGATAATGCACTTACACTGATTTGAAGAAGGTGAGCAAAACGCAACTAACCACAATAATTTCCATTCTTCCTTTATTATCATTAAAGCACTTCTTACTAAAAAGAACCTCGTGGATTATGTATGTGAAATCAACATGAAACCCCATGTAGGTTATCAACTACTAATCGTTCAGATATTCTTTACGTAGTTTATAAGCGCGAAATTTAAACAATTTAAATATTTAAATTTTAATTTATTTAAAAATCTGAAGCCCTTTAAATTTATTTTTGAAAATTTACGTAACTAAATACTTTAAATATTTTTGTTATTTCTCATTGTAATAATTCGTTTTGAATGAATATTTATATTTGTTGTTATTGTGGACAATAGATGAAAAAAGTGATTTTTTGTTATAATTCTTCCATTCTATTATGCAATTGTTAATCTAAAGTTTACACTTACTTAATAAACCGATATGGTCGATTGTTGATTTCATACGTATTTACGTTAAATTGTATTTTAATCGGTATTTATATTTATATTATTCCGTAATTTGTGCATTTTAGGCAATTTATTGCACACTCGATGAAAACGTTGCTCTATCGCCTGAGATAATAATACGAGTAATAATTTTGCATTGTTTTTATTTTAATTTTATCATCCAGGTTTCCATAAAAATTTTAGATGTTGTGTATTTAAGAGCAGCTGATGTATACGAAAATTATCTGCGTAGATATAAAGACGTGATGCAAGAAACTATGCCATAGAAACTCCTTGCGAGTTTCTTGTGCATAAACGTGAGAATACTTAATAGTAAATACACTGAAAGCTTTGATGGTGGTATCAGCAGCCGGTGACGCAGATGGGCCTAGAGCAATAGAGTCCATTCATTGAACACTTGCGGGTTACAGCTGCGGGCCCGGTGTTGCCCAGCCGTGGGACAACACTACCCCTATTTGAATCCCCATCAGATTGCATATGATTGTGATTTTCATTAAGTACTAGCTTATTACTTTTATGGTTTCTTACGTCGATTTTGTTTTATAATTAATAAATTTTGATCTTATCTAATTTAACCTAATAATTTTTTTTTTCTAATTTCGTAAGAGTAATCCTTAAAATGAGAGTAAATGTGCCCACAAAGAATATCTTGTAAATTATCTAATACAGTTTGTTGTCATTATTACACATGTCGCGTGGCGTCGTTCATTAAACCCGTGTTTATCTGAAACTTAACAATGGCTTAAAAGACGTTCCACCCCTCGGATTAGAGGATTACTGCAGTTAATGAAACGCAGCGGCGGTTGCGACGCCTGCCTATTTCATGGGAACGGCGTTTATTTCATTCATCTCAATGTCATATCACTTTTTAACATATCAGTCAATTACGTTATCAATGAAATGGGGGTGAATGCATGTAGATATACCCGATATTAAAAATCTTCCATTATGTCGTTTTCTCATCTAGTGCGGAATACAAGTTTCAACACCATTGTTGATTTGAAGGCTTCAAGCTTATTTTACTTTGCGTTTTTATTCAAGTTTCATTTTTGTTAAAGTATAAATATAATAAATTAATATTCTGTCAGACTAAACACAGTTTTAAAAAATCCTACTTTCAAGTGTTTCGAAAAACACATTTGACAGTCGATTCATTTTTGAAACTCAATAACACAGTTTGAATAGTGTAATTTTACGAAAAGAAAGAATGATTATGATCTCTGCCCAAAAAATATGAACTAGTGCATATCAATAGATTTTTCATAGATTTACCTAATTTTTTTCAAAAACGCAATTGGCTTAAAATTTTGGAAAACTATCAAAATATCTAGTTTTACCACAAAAGTTTCTTTGTTCTTAAGTGTTTTGAATAAGAAATTTTTTCTTTCAGTGCAGGCAACAAAATATGAAACAACAGAGAGAAGTGGAGATTGCCTTGTAGACTGTCACTATTTATTCTATTTAGTCGCTATAAAGACTATTTACATCACAAATGGAATAGAGATATTCGCAAAAACTGATAGCTCTTGTACTTATGGTGGTTTAAAGACAATTTTAAAAGATTATTAAGGTATATTCTGATAGAAGACAACAAAGAGATATGATGTTGATATCTTGATATGTTTATCTAATTTTGTTTTTTTTTTTAATTGGATACTGATTTAGATGTCTAAGCTTGATAGATTTTGCTTATTTAGGCTTGGAACTCTTGAAAGATTTGCATTTTAAAAGTAAAAAAGGCCGTCTGAATTTGGACGGCAATAACTTGAACCTCTTAAGATTTGACGATGATATTTTACTAATAACCGAAAAGGTAGAAAACCTGTGACAAATATTGTTGCAACTAAACTCCAAATTCAAAGAAATAGACCTGAAAATCTAAAGATAGAATTAAAATCATCTTAAATCAATAAAATAATTCAACAAGTCATGACAACGTATTGATTGATAGAACGTTATTAAAAAAGTAGACAGCTAGTTTTAACCAATGTCGTTACTAAATACCTATATTTTATCAATATTCTGTTTATTTTTCAGAGTAACAACACATATCCAAGACACGATGGAGAAATAACACGAAGAGTTAGAATGAGTTGCGTCATGTGTGGACTGTGGAGGTTGGAAAAGCATACTGAAAAGCAAACTCAATCGGAGGCTAAAAACCAAATTTTTTAAACCCAGTTAACTAAGAAAAACAAAGCAAAATTAGTAGTAAAAAAAGACATTGAAAAGGTCCATGTTGAGAATTAATATATTATATATAAAAAGAAAACGGAGGAAGAACAAATTAAACAAAAACTTGTTCAATGTTCATTGGCATAAAGTGGACTTATTGTTACATTGTTTATAGAAACTAATGTTTGACATTTCTGACCCGCAGAAACGAACCGGAGCGTAGCAAGAATCGGACAATAACAGACAAGTCATAAATAGTACTAAATACTATAATAAATAGTACATTCGCTATTATTTTTCTGAAAAGGTAAACACGTATAATTTAATTATTAAATTTAATTAATATTAGAAACATTATTAATTACTTTAATATACCTATACATTATTTAGAAGCCTAGGCGCTAAAGTACGTTTGTTTACTATAAAAACAATTTTGTTTCATGAAAACGACATTAATGCTAAGTTAAAAAGTATTATTTATTTTGCCATTGTCATTTTAAATTGCATTCAAAAATACATTTTATCACAATTTCGTCATTTGGCCCACTTTTAGCAAAAAGTAGTCATCTACAAAATGAGACATAAGTTTCTACAATGTACCGCCATCATTGCAAGTTCATCATTGAAAAAAAAAAGCAAAAGTTTTTGATGGTTAAATTCGAGGAGAATCCGCTGGAAAACTTTGGTGTCCAAGTGAAGAAACATCTGAGGAAATTCACGGAAATTTTAGGAAATCTTGAGATATCGAATAGAATTTTAAGAAATCAGGAAATTTTAGGAATACTCCAGATAACTTTCTTTTTACTTTTTCAACATATTCTGTGAAAGAACTTTTGAAGCAATCCAAGGAAATCTGTGGAAATCCCGGAAATTTTAGGAAATCTGAGGAAAATTTAGGAAATCCAAGGAAATTTTAGTTCTTCAATACCATTTTTACTATTATTACTGAAAACTTCTATAATATTTTTATAATCATTAAATTATTTCAAACTGGGTTAATTTAATTTTAAATTTGAATAGAAACCACTTACACCTAATACATAATTCGTACATAATATTTGTTCATTAGTAAACAAATAAAACTTCAAAAACCTTAATTATAACTTTATAACTATATTATATTTAACAGTTAGACAAAGGAGTTTAATTACGCTCAAATAATTAAGCAATGTTAGCTGACATAATATATTATATGAAAATAAATTTTTAAATAATGGTATTATAGGTTTTTATTGTAATTATTCAGCTTTAGTCGTAGGTAGTAGGGACTATATCACATCTAACATATTATCTCAATGCAGTTGAGAACTTGAGTTAGTTTTCAATAATTTTAACTTATTGTTTTATACAAGTTATAAAAGGTGTCCTTTTACTTAAAAAACCCTAACCTAAAAGGTTTTTTAAGGTGTCCTTAAAAAAGGATCACACTATTCACTGTTAAAAAATAAAACTGGACGTCATACTTAACTATTGCCTTGCATATTATGGCACTTGTTCCAAAAATTTATAATTTTTGAGCCGATGAACACACTTCATTGTATTGATGAAAAATTCATAATATGATGAAAAACATCATTATATATGTATGTGAATAATGTTCATCAATATGGTGAATTTTGTTCATCGGCGCAAAAATGATAAATTTTTCAATTTGAAATTAATGAAACCATTTGAAATGAAAAATTAATGAACCATTTTTTCCAATGTAATTGTATCCAATTGCTAACTAAAATACAATTTAAAATTGTCCACAAACAGTGCTGAGTATTTGAGTAAAAATACAGTTTTTACAAGAAAAACTATTTTTTTATTATAATTAAAAACAATTTTTCTACTTCTAACTATTGTCGCCTTCGAAGCTTTTGCATCTTTATTTTTAACTTCCTATTTTATTAGTCACAACACTCCACTGTGACAATTTTTATTCAGTTATTGTACCTACGAGTAGTACATATAATTATTATTTTCATTAATTGTTCTGTTTTTCGCAAGTAATCTATTGTAATACATAGATACTAGCAAGAGTTTTATCTTACTGTTATTTTTTTTTATTTGAAAAGAATACATTATAATTATGTGCTACCAAATACAATTCAGGACATCGAAGATTTTCTTACTATTCTCTATTTAATTTCATAATTGTCCATAACCGAAAAGCTTTGAGCATGAGCACCGTCGAACGTTCGCAGGATGGATCTCAGAGCAACAACAAGTGAAAATCATTTTCTCTGATGAGGAACATTTCGAACTTGACGGTTCACTGAAAAAAATGTGTAGCAATTTTTGCTATAATTGTAGAACAAATTACTACAATTTCTAAATAGAATACTGACATATATATAAATTGTAGTAATATTCTTCAAAATTTTGTAGTAAATTTTTGTGATAGCATGTACCACAAAACTGTTGAAAAATCACTAATAAATATGTAGGGTCTATCTAACATCTAAACATCTAACAAATCTAACATCAAATCTAACAAATTTGTAGAAAATAATTTAACAAATTTGTAGGAAATTTTCTAAAATATTTGGAGGAAACTTTCTAATAAATTTATGAAAAAATTTGAAATAACTTTTCTAACAAAGTTGTAGTAAACTTTCTAACAAATTTGTAGAAAATTTACTAAAAAATTCATAAAAAAATTTTTAATAAAATTGTAGAAAACTTTCTGTAGGAAATCTTCTGTAGAAAACCACGAACTACTGTTTGGTGCGAATTTTGGGCTGGCGGAGTGATTGAACCGTTTTTCTTCGAAAATGCGGCTGGCAATACGATCACCGTCAACGGTGTTCGTTACCGTGAGAGGATAAACAACTTTTTCTTGCTTAAAATTGCTGAAATGGATCTCGAAGACATGTGGTTTCAACAGGAAGGAGCAACCTGCCCACAGCGAACGAAACAATGGAATTGTTGAAGACGAAATTTAAAGGGAGAGTTATCTCGCGCCGCGGTGATGTAAATTGGCAAATTGGTTGAATTTCTTTTTTTGGGGTATTTTGAAAGGAAAAGTGTATATCAATAACCCAAGAACAATTACTGAACTGAAAATTCAGTTCAGAAAAAAACTGAAGATTTGACGTGCCATTAATGAAATTGAGCCGGCACTATGCCAAAAGTCATAGAAAAGTTTGGCAAAAGGATTGTGTTCCATACATAACTGCCATGTCTGCACTCTTTATTGAGTATATTTCTTACACTCTCTATTTAGTGTATTATTTCTAAATAAAAACATCAGAACCTTTCAAATAAACACTGCATTTTTTCAAATTTAGAAATAGGCGGTCATAATGGGACACGCTTTATATTGCAATAATCTACTTATAAATTAGAAGATTTAGATTCGAAGATTAAAATTTAAAATTTTATTTTATTGTACCATAAAATTAAATCCCCAGCTGGTTATCACAGCCCATGTGCGCTCCAACACCTTGAAAACTCAAAAATCTGCCTGATTTTACAATATTTTTAATGGATTACACTAATTCTAATTGTTAATATTTCATCTATATTTTAAAAAATGATTTGATTAAAAGTAGTTGGAGTATAAGGTCTATTTAAACAATGTTATATTGTCCGACATTTCCGGTTGTTTTTAATTGACCTATTTTCAAGGTTAAAATGTGATAAAATTAAGTATAATTATTAATATATTAAAAAAATTTTAAATATTATGAGTTTGACAAATTATTGTTGACAAATTAATGTCATAATAATGTTGACAATTTTTTTCACGAGGAACACGAAAACATTTGACTATAAATTAAGCAGCATGAAATAAATTAAAAATTAGAATTCAATAGTTCAAAAGTTAAAACAGAATTTGACCAAAAATTAGGTAGCTTTCATGATATCTAGGATGTTGATGTATCCATGAGACTATTGTACACTCCTTTTATCGTTCATGGAATAAATATTTTTATTTTTCGCTTTTTGTCTATCTTCTCCTTAGCTCAGAGGTGGGAAAACTCTTTTCAGATAGAGAAGCAGGGCCGGATTTACCAGTAGGCACAACAGGCGATCGCCTGCGGCGCCAAAATATAAAAGGCGCAAGCCGTCAGGCATTTTCGCGTTTATGTTCAGCAAAAATAAAATATATTACATTTATGGCCGTACCAATAGTCACGGATCAATCCGAGACTCAAAATAATTTTAGAATTTACCAATGAGATTGCTGGAACT
Organism: Cantharis rufa; assembly: GCA_947369205.1. Taxonomy (NCBI): domain Eukaryota; kingdom Metazoa; phylum Arthropoda; class Insecta; order Coleoptera; family Cantharidae; genus Cantharis; species Cantharis rufa. The sequence continues at coordinate 39,986,565 of OX376303.1, forward strand.
TAAACCGTATCGTAGCAACAGCTGCTATTTCGAGAATTGATCTTGAATCGTACTATGCCCGTACTGATAGTCATGGATTGATCCGAGATTCAAGATTAATTCTTAAAATAGCAGTTGTTGCTACGATACGGTCTAAATTCCAGTAATCTCATTGGTAAATTCTAGGATTATCTTGAGTCTGGGATTGATCCGTGACTATTGTCCCCGTACTAATAGTTACGGATTAATCCGAGATTCAAGATTCAGGGCATAAGTATGCAATTACAGTGCTATGCTCGAGAGTAAGTCTTTCGAAAGAATGTAATATTATAACATGTAATATTTGGAGCAGTCGATTACATTCACGTAGGTTGCGTCTTCATTAAGAGAGCTTTTGCCGACTTAGTGGGGACGTATGAATAGGAATGTTACAGTATCGTATAACATGCTGCGCGGCATAAGTTACGTCTGAGACCTTTACACACACAGGTCTGGCCGCCGGGTTGGAAGGCGGTCCAGCACGCGGGTCAAATCTGTGTTTGTAAAGGCACCCATTAGCCTGTGGCGCTAGACTAGTTAAATCCGGCCCTGTAGAGAAGATTTATAGTGTTATAGTTTTTGGCTGCAATTTTGGATGAAATAGGGAGAGAACTTTATTAACAGAATTTTGTGCAACATAAAAATCTGGTGTTTTTGACTGAAGACTGGTGACTGGAGAAAAAATGTAAAGGTGGATCCAGACACTGCGAGGCTGAAGCGCGCGGCAGCCTCGGGATACAAGCCTCGCGCTTTGTGGACCATGTTTCCTGCGAGGCTGCCGCGCGCGGCACGCTTCGCGCTGTGTGGACGGTGATTTTCTTATAGGAATTTCATTAAGTAGACATGTGTCGAGCGAAGCAAAGCTGCCTCGCTAGCCACATCGGAAAGTTCTAGACCATGTTTACAGTAACGGAGATACAAAACGGAGCTGCCTCGCTGCGAGCCAAATTTTGTCGGTCGACTCAAAGAAAAGACTACGTACAAAAGTGGTCGAGTAAATAAACAAAGTTTCCAAACAGGATAAAGTTAACATTACTGTCATACTTGGGTATTTAATTGAAGATATATTGCCATTAAGTGTTCAATTTTAGGTGTTATTTATTACATAATTTATGACCATGTGCATTTCAAATTTTAAAACTTTTAAAATTTTAGCCTAACTTGTCATTTTCTATACACGTCATGTTTATACATATTGGTTTAAAAATAGGAATATGTTGTTATTTTCCAGCAAACAATTGTTTTCTTTTTTTATTGATTAATTAGTAGGTAATCGGCAAATAAAAATGCAAAATTGTAAAAGAACATCGCAAACTAACTAAATTGATAATAAAATAAATACCTAATTAGTTACTTTTAGGTAATCATTATAAAATTGATTAGTACTACAATTATTTAATTACAGAAAGAATGAATGTTATGATAAAATTTTCATAGATGCAAAAAAACATTATGCAAGTTGTAGGTAGGTAATTATTATTAGTTTATCGACTTCGTTTAGTAATTATTTTTCGAACTTATAATAAATCAGAAATAATAAACCTCAGGTAAGTGCTATGATATTCACAACAATAACACCAATATATCTTTTACTAACGTTTTCACGCTACTTAAAGAATAAGTGTAACTGGTAATATTTTTGAAATAAATAAGAAAGGTTTATCCGTGAACTTATTTATTCTTTCTTAGTAAAAATTTTTAATTACTTCTTTAAAAGATTGGATTTATAACTTCCATGCTCCGTTTACAATGTATTTATATACTCAGATGCCATGATAAGATGTCAACTAACTGGAGATGCATTCTACAGAGGCAACTACGCAATCGCAGGGGATACATATAAAGCAGCCTTGAAACTTCTGGCTCGCGCTAGCTGAGACACAAGTGGTCCACACTGAGCGAGGCTCCTGCCTCGCGCAGCAGCCGCGCGCGGCAGCCTCGCAGTGTCTGGATCCAGCTTAATAGCCATCCCGAGTAAGTAAACTTATGGTACAGGATGTGATAACTTTACCATCCAAATCGTCTCTAGATTCTAGAAATACAGATGTCAAGGAAAGGGCAGTGTACTTACTCTCAACGATTATTATTACATTTTTTCTTCAGGCATCCTAAACCACCAGATTTTTAATGTAGCACAAAATTTTATTAATAAAGTCTCCCCCTATCTTAGCCAAAATTTCAGTCCAAAAACCGAAATTGCGATATAGAATATTATGTATGTTGTATGTACTCGTAGAAAACTAGTTAGTGGAATCACTTTTATTTGATGATGCCATAGTATGGGGAAAACGTTTGTGATATTGTATACTTTATTTGTGATAACTTAAAAACATTTTAGTTCTGAAAAGTGTGTGTGCATTTTTTGGGTTTTCTAAAATATTGATATGGTTAATATCGAGTTACACTACTTACATAAACCACATAGCAATCGATCATTTTTTTAATTTTATTTTTAATACGGTTGGAGGAAAAAATAATTCTTGTTTTTTAGCTTTGATTATTTGAAAATAGAAAAGGATTTAAGCGGTTAATTTAAATTTTAAACCATCTTGGCTGTTGGCTCACGTAGTACATACGTTAGTTGTAAATATATTACCCTCACCTACACGTAGTATAATAGAACTCGAAAATGATGTGTTTGCGTTTTCAACTGATATTGATTAACATTTTTTGTTTCTACAGATAAGTACTGAATATTACATTATATAATATAACTTTGGCTGTTATAGTGCATAAAAAAGTATCAAAAAACGTAAAAATTGTAAACATCCTCACGCTTTTCATATTTTGTATCTTATCTTACTAGACCACTAAGCAATTAACAGTAATTACTTCCTTACCAGGACGATTTTGCAATAATATTCTTTTTAGAAAAATGTTAAAAGTATCCATAATGGCGAAATTTAAAAAAATTCCTAATAAATTTTTAGGTCAAGGCTATAAATAGTATCTATGTCGTATTTTATTTTAAAAAAATTTTTATATATTATTTTAATTTTTATTTATGTTTGATTTATTTACTACGAGATATTGTCTTTCGTAATATGTTCTGTACCTAAATATATTACAATAAAAAAATCAATATATAATACGCGGTTTTGCAATTAAAAAAAAAATTGATATGATGCTCTCAATCTCTAATAGAGTTTCAATAATGTCATTATGGCACCCCAGGCAAGACACTTTATTTCCATTATATAGAATGTAAGATGTTTATTGAAAATGTTATATTTGTCAAATAGAAGTAAGCACTTGCTATTGTTTTTTGAACTGTATAAAATTTTTCGTAACAATAGATATATTTCTAAAATGGTAAGTGTATGCAGCTGCGGAAACGGATGCAGATTCGCGGCACGAGCTGACACGTGCCCTGCGTTGTGAACTGCACGCGGCTTCAGTTCACACGCGTGTCCACCCCTTCGATAATCTTCCAACTATTTTCCGGATTTCAAGATATTTTAGATTATAATAAATATGGTATATAAAATCAATCAATAGTTCAGGCCGTTTATAATTATTACTCAACGTTTATTTTCAAAAAGCAACACAATTTTATAGTAGGTATATGTCCCTATTATATACCATAATTATAACAATATGTACTACTTTATTTTCTCTTTTATTACATACTTAGTTAGACTTAATATTAACCCAAATGGGCAATAAACAAGGTCATATGAATTTGGGTGTCCAAAACCATAAAAATGTATAAACTAACAGATTGGTTTTCAAAAGATCGGGCACAAAGGAAAAATTTGCGGAACATCTTGAAGATATAGAAAATAAAAGTTGACATTTAAGAAAATATATTGTGGCAAACATATGTTTAAAAAAATCAACAGGAACCTCACAAGTTCGTGAAACTTCTGCTTTGCTCCAAATTTATTATCTTTTTATCTTTATTACGTAATCTATAATAGTATATTTTAACGAACTTGGTGATTCGATCACAAATCAAACTAAAAGTATTGTTTGTTTGTTTGTTATTGTTGAACGAATGCATATATTTATTGTAAGTAAATGCGTTTTGTGAAGTGCTGCCAGTCGCATTATTAAACGCTACCCCATAACTGCACCGTGAGAATCAAATCGAAATCTACGAGGAAGTGTACGAACGAACACCTGCAGTTTTTGTACTACGCGAATTGAATGTTTAATTTACTCATTTTCATTTGTGGGTGTATTGCCAATTAAATTAATAAAAACATGAAGATTACCACATCATAAATTGCACAACAATAAAACTTTTACTTATGAAAATAATAATGGCATTATAAATTGTTTCCTTATTATGGCTTATATTATTGGAGACTTTAATGCTACAGCAGATGGCAAAACGTTTATTCTATTCAATGTGTTTTCAAATTTCATTAATGAAATTTATTTTACGATACATACACTTCTTTTAATATATTTTAATTTGATTCAAAAAATTCACTAGTTAGTTAATTAATATAATATTTAAATAATGATTACATGTTTGCGTATTTGTAACTGTTACTACTACACATTTATTAATTATATATTAATTAACTAAATGGTAAATGAAAAGTGATTAAGAAATTGTAACAAATTTGAATACGAAATACGCCAAAACTTAAATTAAATTATGTATGAAATACAATTATGGTAATCCAATTAAATGAGAAAATATTTTGAACATGTTGGAATGACCCATTAAGTAAGCTATGGGACAAGAATAATAAACCGAAGCATTATCTTTGGTAACTATATGCAATCTTTTCTCAAACAAATTAACTCCCTTCATGTACTTATATTTAAGAAATTTTCAGTTGTTTCGAATCACATCTATATTATTATGTAGGTATCGAGTAAAATTTATCTACTGCATAATATGGTTAATCAAAAGTAAACATCATCTAAAATATTCAAAGACTGGTAATGTAACAAATGGTTGGCTATCTTAATTATGAACCATCGTGACATTTGTTACGACCGGCTGTCGAATGGTAGCAATCTGTGCTAAAAAATCCATATGGCTCACAGTGATGCTCCGAACATAACAGGAAAAAGGTTTTTTCATTTTGTAACAGACACTTACGTATAAAATTCAAATTCAAAAATACACTTTCCTCAATTAAAATTTATTATTTATAATGGACTAGTTTCGACTAATCAGTCTTTATCAACATAAAATTTTTTAAAAATCACTATCTCGGTTTTATTGTTTTTATTTTATTTGAATTATTCTGTATAGAGTGTAATATTTTATTTGACGGTAAGATGTCAGGGTAGTTTTAATTTTAATTTAATTTAATTATAATTTTTATAGGAATATGTTGATAAAGACTGATTAGTCGAAACTAGTCCATTATAAATAATAAATTTTAATTGAGGAAAGTGTATTTTTGAATTTGAATATATCCTCAATGGGTCATAATATTATACTTACGTATAAGTTCGTAATTACAAAATAAAAAATTCAACCCACCTTTCGTCTTTCGGTGTGGAAAGTCGCTCTTGATGGCGTTAAAAAAGCTGTTAAGACTTACAGAAATGGCATAATATATTATTTAAAATCCGAGTAATTAATTGTTAAATGTGGTGTATATCTGCTTTATTATTATTAGTTATTATAGCACCATAAATGTCAAAAGACCCCACACTTGAAAGTGAAGATAATGAAATCATTTTATGTTAACAAACTGTTAAAGTTGTGCTAAATCAGCCAACTACCCATACGATAAACAGAACCTACCAGCTGTGAAGAAGTTCAGATAAAACATCTTCCTGTCACCACTCAGCTACAAGTTGAGCGTAACTCAAAACTAAACTGATCTGAAACGATGGAAGTAATAATTAAGAACACTCTAATAAGGAGTTTCCTGTCAAGTGTAAGTTAATTCGTCAAGGACCTAGTGAATAACTAAACATTAATTATTTGTGAAACTATGTTTTATATGATAATCTTAAATATTTTGCAGTTAATCCTACAACATTTTTTTATGATAATATTACGTATAGCTAGGATATTATTTGTCGAAATATAAGTGAATAATTTAAAAAATCTTTCAACCCAAAGAAAATGGCATTTAAAAATAGTTGTTATTTGAATTTTAAATTTAGATTTTCTCAGCAACGAGAAATCGTCTTTAATATGCACCTGAACGTCCGGAAGAAACAGGTGCTACGTCAAATTCCGGAATTGTGCTCTATAGCTTTAAAGCCACCTGACGAAGACGTTTTACCAACCATGAATCCTGAGATTATACATAAGATTGTGAGCGGATTTCTAATTGTCTCGAAACCGAATTATTTCGGAAGTCAGTATTCTAATCATGAAGTCAAATACAATAACGAATTGTCCAGCTGTCATTCTATGAGAACCAACTTTATCTTACTTCTTATCTGGTGAGAAAACCGAGGTCGAATACAAAAATGCAGGTTAACGAATTTTAATAAATTATATTTCTGATGACTTATCTTAACCAAAAGAAAATCTATTCAGATAATAAATACTATTTTTATAAAAATATAAGATGACTTGTTTATTGGTTTATTCAATTTGAATTGAAGCAAATTATTAACTTCAATTTTGAAAACATTGGTCATAGTTTAAAAAGGAAACGATAAATATTATTAGATAGTATTCAAGCTTTCCTACAAATTGTAGGGGAGTTTATGAAAATAAGTAAACCAAATAATGTTTTAAGTAGAAATTGGTTTGAGTGAAACAAAAAGAATTTGTAAATATTAGTTTGAATATAATGTAGTTCTGTTAAATACCCACTTCAACATTTTTGCATTAATATTTTGATTAAGATCAATATAATCCAATCATTTTCTCTATTATTAGCGATCTACTTTGATTATTTAAAAGGTGCAATCTGCCAACAACTGCGTGGTTGCAATTAGACGTTAGCAAAAGCTGCAAACAAAAATTCATATCATAAATAAATTAAACGAACAATTAGAACATACAATAGCTTGCCTGCATATGTAGCGGCATATGTGCAAACATGTGTACAGTCTTATGGGAAATCACCTGGCAAGGGTGTTAGCTCCTGGGAATGGGGCGGCAATGCTATAGCCAGCCCCCGGTTAGAGTTAAACCTACACCTATTAGCCGAAACTAAACGCATCTGACTTGGATATGCTCGCGACATATGCATTACGAAGAGGGTGATCATGCGATGGCAGATGATATGATCATTGAATGAATACATGTTCGAATTTTCAATATTTATTAGCATTGATCGACCTTGTCGCTAAAATTTAAAGAGACAATTAAAATTTCAAGTACTACAAAAAATAATAATGTACTATAATTATGATCGTCCAATAAATGAGAGATTTGCCAATAAAAAAAGAGAAAATTTATCCTAAACATAAAGTATTGTACATAAGAACATTAGTAAAAACGAATATTATTTGTGTTATCTCTGTAAGCATGAATTTATTTGGGTTGACATTATTGCCTTTACCTACTTCACCGTAATAAAGTAATAAAATTTGAGTGTTTGGTCAAGTTTTACAATTTTTGAATTATTATTTATGATTCATGTCAATGTTTTGTAACATTTACCGAAGACGAGAAACCTATAGCCCGGATGTCTTCTTTGTGAACTAGATGTAACTAGCAATTCTGGTTATGCCAAAGTAGATAATAGGAAGGGCGGAAATAATGACTAAAACTTTGTGTATATATGATCCTAGATATAGTTAAAGAATTTTACGAATGTGTACATACTACTTACTCTTGTATGTACAAACTTTAACATTTAAAAAATATTAATTTTCTCGTAATTTTTCACAATTTCAAATTATTTATTTTAAATCAATAAAATATTTAATAATTATTAAAAAATCAGCATTGTTTTATCCCTGATGAACAAATATATTTTTATAGGTATTAGATGTAGGTATATTTAATTAGTGGTAGCTAATTAGCGATTACTAGTAGACAAAATGCTTATTAAAATGCTAATATAAAGTACAACACCCTAATTTAATATTGATAAATGTTTCCTTGGAAATAGAAAATGTGTGGCCTTCAAGTTAATCTTGTCAAGTTTACAGCCCTTATTTTGAATACAATTTTTGGTTTACACGTGTTGAGTTGTCGAAGACTCGAAGATGATATATTATGAACATGGTACATATAAGTACATACATACATACATATGTATGTACATAACTTATGAGAGTTTTTAAAATTAGTGTTTATTGTTTATAACATTATATAATTCTTTTATTATTATATTTAAGCTTTTTATTTATTTTAAACCAAATGATGGTTATAACTAGAGTCCGGAATATATGCATTTTGCATCTTTTTTTGGTGTTTAGATATAGAGTCATTGTTATAAATTTTCGTATACTGGTAATGGGAATACGTCTATACCAAATTTTATAATGCATATTTTTTATATTCGTACATATAAGTGCATAACATATGAAAATTTTGTGCTTATTTATTCCACCTTTCGAATTTTCAAGATTCGAAAAACCCAGCATCACTGGTGGTAGCGCTGTTTCTCACAATCAGAGGATCCCCGGTGTCCCTTACCGATTTGAATAATTTTTGGATATGTGGTAGAGTATCAAAAAATAAGAAATCGATAAGTTCTTTAGCTGCTGTAACGTTGGTTTAAAGGGTGTAATCGCCCTTTAAAAATAAGGTCCAAAATAAAATTTTTATTTAGAAAATATTTCATTTTATAACCAATAATAGATATAATTTTTCCGAAGCGATGACTTAAAATTTTCGGGGGTGGGTTATCCCCCAAAATTTTAAAACCTGCATAAAGCATCCCAACGTCATCAATTTTTTTTTTTAAATGTACTATGTAAGCAGGGGAGAACCAACGCCGAAATACTTTTTTTAAACAATCACATTATGATTTTCTTGCCACAATCCCTTAATAATTTTAGAGATAAACCACCACCTAAAATTTAAAAATTCGCATAAAGCATTTTTAATGCAAATTTTTCGAAAAAAATATATGTTCTTTTAGCATATTTTGAATTTTACTGCATATTTTAAAGCATATGAAGAGTACACGGGAATAACGATCAGAGTCACAAACTGTATATTTTGCGTAAATTGAACTTGAAGATTTACAGGCTTGTAAGATCGTTAACAAATGATTTTAAAAATATGTTTTTTTACACTGGACTTAAATCATTTTTATCTTATATATTTTCAGCAAAATCTGATCGTCATTCCTGTGTACTCTTCATAATATATTATTTTTACTGTACTATATTATGTTAGTGCATATATGATCATGATCACTTTTTTATTGCATATAATCCGGACTCTAGTTATACTTATTATAACTTATAAAAATTATTATAATGATCCATATTAATTGGAGGTCTATGCTAGTTTTTTTTTATTTGGGCAACCTTTCAATGTCAGCCTTTAAATGTAAGTAAGCTGAAGATGCTGATTTTGCAGTAGCATCACGTTACTCATTGAAAAATTTATCTACAAAAATTTATTTTTTATCTTTTTAAATTATAACATACAATCGTTTTTATATGTTATGCTTTATTAATTTGTAATTTGAAGCTGTGATCTGAAGATGACTAATGAACCGAAACCGGTAGGCACAAAGCTTGTTGTCTTATTGCAAGGAGGGAGATACCTTTCAAGTACTTGACTAAATAAAAGTATTTGTTGAATTATTTTAATCGGAAGCTATATAAACATAAGATAACCCCTGATATATAAAAACATACAAATATTTTCAAACTTTTTGTATTAATTTTACCGAAGAAATCTGTTGATATACTTCTTTAGCAATTTTAATATAACAGACGGTGGTAGTTGTTTCATAATATTATTTTTTTTAATTTCAGAAAATATAAAATTTTCTACCCATTCAGATCCGGACTGACTAGGCCACTTAAATATACGAATTTCAGCAGTATGGTTATAATTTATAATATTATTAATCCTTGACATATTTCAAAGTGTGTTTTGGATCGTTATCCTGTTGAAAGATCCATCTTCGCAACATGTTGCACGTGCAACAGAATTTAATTTGCCACAATTATAAAAACCAGTTTATTCACAGTTTATACCAGTTATCAATATTCTAGAAATAAATAACATAAAACATGAATATATTACAAACTTAATAAAACACAACGGAAAATCGCACAAAAACTGCAAGGTTTACATTATTTGACAACGTCAATTTAACACAAGTTAAGAAATGCAATTTTAAGTAATGGGGCTAACCACAGCAGTGGATTGGTGTCATCCCTGGTTGAGTTACAGAGCGGAAATTCTGAGTTCGAATCACGCACTTGAAAGAATTTCTTAGATCGGCCTTCCGGTATGTATCAGCACGTTGTCAATTAACTGATTAGTCTGACCAATTAACAGAATGTCACAGTCAAAAATGAAAAATATTTCTAATACGAGTATGGAAACCACCGCACCGTAATCTTTCAGATTTTAATATGGTATAAAATAGTATATTAAATATTATCATCAACCTCAAGTTTTCACTGTACTATAATAATTTTGAGATTACTTCAAAGAGATTTCTCACCATCAGGCACAAGATTAATTATTAAGCGTTAACTTTGTATATTTTTCGTATACTTGTAAATAGCATCATCCTAGTCATTATATAACTTATGTAATTAAAAAAAAATTGAGGTACACTATGCTTGTACTTACTTATATACTTACTTACAATATATTTACTTTAAGATCACAATGTTGTAATCTTTATACCATAATACTTTATGATTAGCCCCCTCCAATGAAAAAGCCACGAGCCGCCACTGGTTTATAATTAGATTAAAAACTATGCAAATTATAAACAGTAACTTTTTCAATTATTAATTTTTCTAAAATGAAAATTTTTTAAACTTTTTTACAATATTTTCACATGTTAATAACTATAAATCATAATGTATTACGTGATAGTAGGTATAGAAAATTGCAAAAAGTAGTAAATGTTATCTTAATACATAAAATCCCAGCACGCTGCTCCTACGGAGTGTCATTTTTTGGGAAAAAAGGACACACTCTGATTGGTCAAAAAACCACCGCCGCCGGTACTCCCCCTGGGACGAGTTGCACATCGATCAAGTTTCCAACCAATCGGGTCTAGATGCCCGTCCGTGGACGGGCTTTCCAACTAGTAAAATATAATAGTCCAGCTAAACGTAACGAAATGTTATCTAAAATCGGTGGCGGCTTCGCTTAAAGGACATAGGGAAACGTGCTCTCCCTTCCCAAAATCAAAAACCAAACCAAAAATAATTATTTAAAAAATAAAAAATAGTTTTAAAAATATTTAATATTTTCTATTATATTATTTTGTATTAAAATTATTTTTTAATTTATTATTTAAAATTATCAAAATTATAATCAGAAATAAATAAAATACATATATTTTTTGAGAAATATGTTTACGATTTATAAACAATAACAAGCTTAAAATTTTAACTTCAAACTTCAAAGTTCAAAAAGGAGTTCGTTGAATCGTGACACTATAGTCCGTCAAAGATATCCACTTGTCCCATGCCATAATTCTGGTCTTTTTTCACGAAGTTTTTTGCGCAAATGACGTAAAACTTCAGGTAAAACTCCTTATTTACCGTACGACCTGTTGGTAGGAATTCATAATGCACTATACACCTTTGTAAATTGTAATAATAACAGTAAGAAGAACCTTCACTGTTGATCGAACTTGACGTGCTCTTTTCGGCCTAGGGCTCATCAGTAGTCTTCAATTGAGAAGATTGGACCTTTGTTTCTACGTTGTAGCCGTATACCCACGTTTCGTCACCTGCTATGATGTGTTTGAGGAAGTTTGGGTCCTCAGCAACTTCAGCTAATGATTCCTCAGAGATGTTTTTGCGGTTCAGTTTTTGTTAAAAATTCAACAATTTTGGAACAAATTTAGCTACCACTCGTCTCAAGTTTAAATTAGCTTAAAAAATTGCATCACTTGACCCAATCGAGATTCCAACTTCTTCTGCGACCTCTCTAATAGTGATTCGGCGATTTGTAAGAATCATTTTTTATACTTTTCCAACGTTTTCATTGTTAATTGATGTGCTTAAACCCCCACACTTGGCATTATCTTCCACGTCTTCAAGACCCTCTTGAAAACGTTTGTACCTCTCATGAACTCTTGTTTTTGACATAGTCTGTACGCAAAAGGCCTTGGCCAACATTTTCAACACTTCACTATACTTAAATCCATTTTTAACATAGAATTTAATACAAAATTCTTTGATCAGTCATATTTACAGCAATATTATCAATATATATATTATAATTTATAGCAATTGGAGCAAAGGGGTGGAGTCGAATAAAAAAGTCCTACTAGCGCTCGTAGTGGACAAATCGTTAAAGAAGTGTTGAATACATTTCCATATAATCAAATGCAATATGAATAAAAACCGGTGTTTAAAACTTTTTCAAGCACTTTAGAAAAACTACTTTAAACACTTTACTACTTAAAACACTTTACTTTAGAAAAATTTTCTATATATCATTGCATTGGAAATAATCGATTTATTCTTATATGATAAAGATTTACCTACGAAAAGTTCTGAAAAAACTGTGCAAGAAAGATTTTCAGTTTGGTGAAAAAAGAAACAATCTGATTGGTCGGTTTTTTTACCAACCGAAAAATATATTAAACCACCGCCGGTACTCCCCCTGGGGACGAGTCGGGTCTAGATGCCCGTCCGTGGACGGGCTTTCTGCTAGTTAATAATAATAATAATTAAGCATAGTGACGCCGCGGTGTCGAAAAATAAAATTAAGTGTGGAATACAGTAATTTTATTTATCAACACCACGGCGCCACATGTCACTCTGCTCCAAATCTATACCTAAACCTTTCTTTTTGCAACTTTGACAACTAGCTTCGTGTATGTTCGCCACCTTTCGTTCGTATGTTCTATGTTTTCTCATACAGGAATTAATAATAGACTCCGTTCTATTCCGAAAGAGTACCTATGTTTGAATTGAACTTGCAATATTCAATTTATGTGAACGCATCGAAGAATACAGGAGCCATTGGCTACAACATCTAGAAAGAATGGAAGATACCCGTATACCACAGCAAATTTTTAAATACAAACCCAGAGGAAAAAGAAACGTGGGACGACCAAAACAGAGATGGGGATAGCAAAACATAAGTACTCTTTCGGAATAGAACGGAATCTATTCCTGCATGAGAAAACATAAAACATACGAACGAAAGGTGGCGAACATAAACGAAGCTAGTTGTCAAAGTTGTAAAAAGAAAGGCTAGGTATAAACTAAAACGAATTTTTTTATTAAAAAGTAGAGTTAACTTCACTCCAAACCAAAACTAGCTAAACCATAGATGAACTAAAGAAATAAACTAAACTTAAATAATTACGAATCTTTGTATTAAAAAGTAGGGTTAACTTCACTCAAAACCAAAACAAACTCTTCTTTATCACTCATAACAATTTTAACGCAAATCTTGAAGAGCATACCTCGAGAGAAATCGTATGTTTTCGCTTATGAGAAGTCCTCTGTGAAAACAAATAGATGTAAAGCGGCTTTTATATAAATACAAAATTAATAATGTAACAGAAAAATTGTGATATTCATCATGTAAAGTTAAAATTACATATTACACGAATTTCATAGTTGTCAATATTTTAAACATACCATTTACCATATTTAAATTTGGCAATCCTTTTTTTTTCAATTTTATGCCCTCCCATAGAAAGAAGTCGCGACTATCATAACAAGTCTGCACACAAGTCTGAAGTGACAATGAGATTTGTTCAAATTATAGTATGTTTACCGAATTAGTATAATTATTATTGAAACTGTTATAGAAAGTACCTATGTATATCTAATTTTCTTTGTTCTTACTCAAACCACAATATAAATCAAAACATTCGAATTCTAAAAAATGCCGATTATGGTTATTTGTGGTGCTTTCAATAAAAAAATAACAAACATCACCTCGTACCGTCATAACTTATCCCAAAACGATGAAGAGTAAATTTGTTCATTTTTTGTTTTTTTGATCAGTCAACGCCACTTAAAAATCATTGCTCTTGAAGCATATTTATATACATTACTTATTTATGTGAGAAGATTTAAATTCTAAGAATAATCGATTAACTTCAACGTACACACACCTACTTAAAATATCGAGGCTATAAATCAGTGAGGTTTTGGTTTATAATACAAAATCTAACCAACCTCTATATGATTTACAAAATAATGTCACAAATAATACCAATAGGTACATATACATCCATAAGTTTAAAATTCATTAGTTGTATTTAACACCTTATAGTATATGATTATTGATATAATGAATCACTTTCTCCAAGTCTGAGTGACCGTGAGCATTGTGTGATCTACCTTTTTGGAACAGCATTGACTTGGTCCATCGTAGAGTCGCTGTGCAGGTGTTACTCAGACTCGCTGGCGCCGGAGCAAATTCCTCTCGACGCACACGTGCACGATGGACACACCAGCGAGAGTAGATACAATTATTTGTAACTTGACGAAGTGGTTTACCATGTAAAAGGTCGCTCATCTTATTCCACGTAACGTCCGAATACGCTCTTCAAACTATTACGATATTAAAAAATTTTATTTTTAATTTGTCGTATTCAAATTTGATTCATTCATAACTTTCTTTGGGTCAGTTGCCAAATAATAATGTCGAATTGGTAGAAATATATGTTGAAACATTATACTTTATACTTAGTATGTATACATAAAATATCATCTTTATACACAACTACTATTAAATTATTTTTGTTACTTGTTTTTTCTTTGTAAATCATCACAGGACATCTAAATATTCTACCAGAACCGTAGCTAAGTATTTCAGAGCTACGTGCAAACTTTTTGCCCGCACAAAACCAGGGGTGGTCATTTCTGTAATTTCTAGTGGGAGCTACTAAAGCCAAATATATTGGGCCCAATTTTATCCCACCCATTTAAAAATTTCTGGCGCCGTCACTGCTATGCTGATGCAAGCAAGATTATTAATTTTTATTTTACCTTTTTATTTTTATTTTATAAGTGAAGAATGCTCGTTTTAGAACCTAGCGCTCCAATAATCTCATTTTTCAAATTTTTGCACATATCCCGTTCTTGCTTCTTGGGTCTTCAATTTTTAAATGCTTCAAGCTTATGTGCATAACAAAAAATGTCTACAAAGTTTTGCTGTGAAATCGAATTTTATATGACAAAAAACGGCTTCAAAGTGTACAATTAATATTTTTAACATAGGAGTGTACGAATACTTTTTGGAGCCACTGGGCCACTGTATATAAAATGTAGATTTAATTTACTTCCGATAAGTTCTACCACATTTGACTTGGTAGTATTTTAAAAAATATAAATGGGGTCCCACTGTATCATGCTATTTATATTTATTAAATGATTTACCTAGATATTTATGTTGTGTATGTTGCAGTGAATGTAAGAAATTCAGTGGTTGTGTGTATTTACTGGTAATTTTACACATTTACTGATCAAATTAGTGCGTGAGTGAGTAAACAATGAAGTATAAAGAAATAATAAATTCTTAGTTTTCCTAGAAAATGTAGAAAATCTCTGGATATTCTACACAAGTACTGCATTGCACTAGTAATTGTAATAAATAATAATAAAAGAGATTTAAAGTACCTAATTTAATACAATAATACAAATTATTTTAATTTTGGACCTCTCTCTTGGACCATTTTAACCCATTTTGGTAACCGCCACTCATCTTAGCTTAAAATTATTTGTAAAGTTTTTACATCTCGTACCCTTCTCCGCCTTTCTTAGGGAAGTATTTTACAGTGGAACAATCAAACTTCACTTTGAAATGGGGGGGGGGTGAACTACATTTCTTCGATATTGGGCCGTATGAATAAAAGCAAGCATAACCTTATACTTGCAAGATATGAAGCAAATCCTTCAAGCAGTATGAATAAAAATAAAAGGAAAACCTTATACTTATAAGTATGCGAAAAAATCGAAGCAAATGCTTTTAAAGTAAAAGGTTTTACTCACACACACAAGTATTTCGTATGAATAAAAGAGAGCTTTGCCTTTAAAGTATAAGCATATCCTTCAAAATATATGAGTTTGGTTAGTAGTAAACTCATCGACTAAAAATTAATTTTAATTTTCGTTTTATCGTTTTGCAATGGCAGAAATAGTATATGTTAGGAAAGTAAAGCATTATAAGCCTTGTACCTCACCATTTTTTAGTGACTTTTTTTCGAAGAAAAAGAAAAAGAACTTTTCGAAGAAATCAATTTAGAATGGTTGGTTAATATTTTCTTATTTTTTTTCCAATCAGCAACGAATGAAAATATGTTTGAAATATTTAGTCGATTCTGGATTCCAGAGAGGCATAGAGGAGGAAATTGGTGTAGAACAATCAACGGTTTCACGAAGTGTAAAAACTGTTGTCCAGAAAATAGTTGCCCAAGCAAATTACTAGATAAAATTTCCTACCACACCAGTTTGCCATTATGCAATCAAAAGAACTATAAAATAAATTTTACTTTTCAATTGAAATTGGTGTAATTGATTGTAGGAATAGAAAAACCCAAAATCCACGAAGATGAGTATATTAACCATAAATGTAGACCTACATTGAATGTATAAGCTAGTTGTAATGCGAAATCCATGTTCGCAAGTGTTGACGTTAGTTGGCCTGGCTCTGTATATCATTGCACGATTTAGAAAAATTCCGAACTACGATGTACACAAGTACACAATACTGTACTTGTTGGTGATGATGGTTACAGAATAAAGCCATGGCTCATGACTCCATTTTATAATGCGGATGATAATATTAAAAAGAGTTACATTTGGGGGGGGTTGGCTACGGGCCTGTACGGTTAGCAATGAAGCTTAATTCATTATTGCAATCTTCACCTTGTTCTACATCATCCTTTCTGCAAGACATGTCGTTCAAAATTGAAAACTACTCTCAAAAAGTCAATTTTGAAAAGTGAAAAATGGAATGCGAACTGACACTAGACGACGGATTACGGCGAATTTAAATATGTTCAACTTTTTCATTCTGTACCTTTTATTTGTTATTTAAAGCATTTCCTTATAAGTTTTCATCATTATTCATGGCAAACAAAGGAAATGCTTTTACTATTATATTTTACTTAAAGCATTTGCTTATACTTCAACCTTTTACTTTCAAACATTTGCTTCATTTTTATTCATACGGCCCATATCTTTACTCGTTTTCAGTAGTGTAACTAGAATCTCAAATTAGAAGGGGGGGGCGGACCAAATTACATAATTTACATTTCTTTCCTGCTTTTAGCTCAACATCTATTTTGATATACTACATTTTTTACCTATATTCTGAATAGGTTTTCTATAGCCCTCTCGTTTTACTTTTGGCTATCCTACCCGTTAACCAATTTTTTTTCAAATTGGGCTTTCAATGGAGAGAGAGCTAAATTGCTTTTATTCTGCAAAGTTTTCCATAAATAAGTTATGAACTCCCTTTCTCTACATAAAGGTTCGTATGCTTTACCAGACCCTCCCAAAAACCTATACGTAATTAACCGACATTTTGCAAAACTTTGTTTCCATTAAACTGGCCAATAACCAGTAATTCACCTTTTTTTATATTACTTATTAACTTTCACTAATATGATTCAGTAACTATATAAAAGCACTAGTTAAGGGGGGAAAAGAGTCTGAGAGACAAACAAAGAAGCATATTTTGTGATTTTTTTTTGCAGAGTACTTTATTTGTTAATATTTAAAAAAAATTACATTATTAAGAATATTCTGCTAAATTTTCGTTAAAAAAGATTGCAAAATAAGCCAGTGGTAGTGGTGAGAACTGAGTAACATAAAAAAAGAAGGTTCTATGCGGTATCTGCAATCAAAAAACCAAAAATATTTCTTTAGTACATAAGTTTATCTTGGATGTGAACGAAGGATTTTTTTTTAGTTTTTAATTAAACAAAAAGAGTAGTTTTGACAAAAATCACAGGATTTTTGATTGCACCTTTACCAAAAAGTAAAAAATTTATATTTTGTTCATTCCTTCGTTCAAATCCAAGATAAATTTTATATCTTTTGCATTGCGGCTTTTATTATCAACCGATTGAAAGGATAAATACAATAAGATATTGCATTAATTCAAAACATAGTAAAAGAATATTCTTTTATATTTAGTCCTATCGGAGTGGCGGGGACTGTTGGCTCAGACCTTGTCATTATAGAAGGTCTTAAAATGGTAAGCTGATTTGATTTTGCGCACCTAATTAAATCATTTTCATGGATTAAATGCTAATTTATCGCTTCAAAAGTTGGTTTAATTTATTCAAAGAAGGAATTAGCAAAATTACTTTTGTTAAGTAATTCTTCAAATTAAATTAATACTTACTAGTAAATATTATCATGATTCACAAGCAAAAACTAAAATTTTACATTTTCATCTACGTAGTTTTGAATTTTGAAGAAGCCTGAGGCAAAAATCTAAGTTGCTTTGAGATGTCTACATTAAAAAATATGAATTATTAATATTATTAGCTCTTGAAATAAATATTTAAATAATTAAAAATCGTAGGAACTATAAGAAATCAAATAAAAATCACTATTCGAGCTTTCGGGAATTTGAATGTTCCCTTTTTCAATAGAAGTTTATTGATATTGAAAACAAAATACAAAGGCATGATGGTAACGTAAAAGTATTGACATTTGTCAGATAAAAGAAAAAGGGAATATTCAAATTTCCGAAAGCTCGAATAGTGATTTTTATTTGATTTCTTATAGCTTCTAATATGATTTTTAATTATTTAAATAATAAAAAATAATGATAATCATTTTCATTAATTCATGAGATAAGTTTTTTCTATTATTCTCTATAGTCTATACAATGTACCTACTAAGTATAAAAAATACCTACCAATTAAACAATGTGCTACATACTCTCTGAATGACCGCCTAATTTCCGAAATTCAATTTATTTATTTTTTGTAAAAAAATTGTAAAGCTTCGAGGTGTGAATCTTAATGATGAATAGAAAAATGATAGCCATAAAATTTTTTCGGAATTTTTAAACGTGATGACCTCTGTTTTCGTCTGTGTTCACAGGTGTCCGTAAGTACCACCTGAGTACCGATTTTCTGATTATTTTTAAGAATAATATTGTACGTCCTGTTCACGACAAACATCACAAAAAATTGAGAACATCACAGGTGTTTATCCTCAGGAGATACTAGCTAGCTGTATTATTAATACACAGTATGTATAGTATGTTGTGCTTAAATCTTACCACCAACGCTTTTATACACAACCTAGTATGTACTACATTATTATATACCTACCTAGGTGTAGATAATAAATTATTTTATTTTGTTAATTTATTAATAATTAAACAAGCAGTTATTTTTTCCACTTGAATGCTGCATGCACTTACGCGAAGTTAAACTTAATTAAATTTCAGATACGATCAGAATCAGAACCTTCAACGATAAATACCAAAATTGTAATTTGACAGTTTAAATATTGTAATCGTGATATTGTAAGGCCAAATTCAATGTCGTTTATCTAATTATTGCGTGTCCTTGTTGAACTCAAACTGCATTAATCAAAATATTTATTTGTAAAAAAAAGCCGTTTCAGTTTATTTTTCGCTGCAAAGAACGTTATGGTCGTCCAACTGTTTTCCTATTGTAAAAAACTTTTTGATTGAAATGCAAACTCGTTATGATTACAGGTAATGTAGGTACTACATATACCATTTACTTCGAATGCAAAAATATTTTTGCACAATCTATTTAAGGCTACCATTAGTTATTATCCACACGATTTAGATAAAATCTGTAGAATTATTCCATAATACTGTTTCGTCGATACTCTTCCACTTAAATTTCTTCATAACCCTGCACAAGTTATACCTTTATGTTGCCTTCTATTGTAATCTATATTGTAGGTGTAATTGTCCTCTCAAAGAGTTGAGATTATTGCAGGTGGATTACGGAATGCAGATGTCGAGGGCGCCCATGCGTCTGTAGAACACCTGCACACCTCGCGGCGCTCAACGCGACCTTTGCTAATTATAAGCAGATCCTTTTCATTTGATTTTGTTGTTATTGCGTTCCCACTATAGGCCAGCGATTTTAACGGCCTGCCAACATACCACATTTCCAATAACGACTTGTTAAAATAGTAAACATATAGTACTAAACGCAAATGCCGATAACCAATAAAAAATATCTTAAAACATAATTAATTATCCTGTGAAACTACTAAATGAAATTAATAAAATAAATGAAACAGTAGTAGTAGTTCTTAGGTAATCTTTGGGTTACTCATTTCCACCCCAAAGAAGACAAAATACAACCTACAAAAGTAAATAAAAACTTGAACAACGACCGACGAGTAAAAACAAAAATTCTAAACTGTTGTTCGAGTTCCAAATAAAGTTAATAAAATAAATTAAGAAATCTTTGTAAACTGTACCTAATAATGTCCTAATTATTTCCATAGCAATAGCAATTTTAAAATGCCAGGTCTACTGGACTACAGTGGTATCTGACTATAACGTATCTCTGGTTATAACGTACTTCCGCTTATAGTGATATAATTTAAATGTTTCGTGAAAACGACCCAACTCTAAATACTTATATTATGACAAAGGTAAATATTTACCGAATATAATGTACTCCGGTTATTACGGACCAAATCATTCGGTCCCTTGAGGTATATTACAACCTTATAAATTATAACTGAATGTCATTGTATTATAATGGCAATAAACATTTTTTTATACAAAACTTTTTTATTTATTTATTTATTGATACGAATAGCACTTGGAAAATACGTGACGTAACATTCACAAATTAGATGGAATGTACCAACCGTACATACATCATTATGACAAAAGATATGATTTAAGAGGGTTGAAAAGGGCGTAGAAAGAGTCAAGTACCGGGTGGGCTTCAATGGTTATGTTGCTGATTGTAACCCCAACGCCTAAGCTTATATCTTTTTCAACAGTTCCCAATCCGCTATAGGAATAAATAGTTTAAATAGCCTTCTATTACATATTGCCTCTAAAGTATATATACTAATAGGTACTTATGAATTATTTAATTATATTAGTTCAAAATTAGATAATAAGAATAATTTTCAACTTTTTTTTCTAGTTTTTTACTTTTTCAAGTGTAGAAGATCAACTCCCTTTGCTTTGTTATATTGACGATTAAATACTAGTTTATAGTTTAATAGATTAATTATAAGGTACACCGTCTGGAAAAATTTTATGGGTACCATAATTGAATCGATCTTTTTATGCAAATAGAAGCAAGTAAATGCAAATGTGTTAAAAAAAATGAAATATGATTGCCACAAAACATGCAATTCCAATTATTCTATCAAGTATTTATCTAAATAAATCACAGGTACTTTGATTTCAAATAATTAGGGAAAAGTGTTAAATTCCACACCAGTCTACACTTACGGTCAGTGGAAATTTATTTTGTGTGGACAAAAAAACACTCCCTTAAATTGATGCTATACATTATCTACGCATAAAATTATTTTTATATTAGGTAGTACTATTTCTATATCACTATTATTTCTACTACTATTAGTAGTACTATTTCTATATTATATAATATAATTTAAATATTTTTAAATACTTATATGATTTATTTTACTTACTTTTCATTTTATATCGATATCGATTCCAACAATATAATATAATATTATTGAATTACTAAATATACAATAAACTCATTGTTGTAAATTAAGTGGACAATTTAGAAGAAATATTGTATTTAGTTTTTTTTAATTTCCAGCTATACATTTAATACTAACGTGAAATGCAACATAAAGTGGTCCAAATTTCCGCAGGGGGTAATTTCTGAAAAATGCCCCAAAATATATAGGTATTTAGTAAGGACAATGTTTTAAGCAACTATTATAATAATATGACCAGCTTTCCAAGGTACAGTACTGATTTTTTAGGTCACTTTTACACTGTTTACCAGAGAGGAAATCACTGGCGAAATATAGGAAATCTTAGAAAATCCCATAAATCCGAGATAATCCACTAAATCTTAGGAAATCTGAGGAAATATTAAAAAATAAGAAATCCGAAGATATGTAGAAAATTCGAAGAAATGTAAGAAAGCTTAGAAAATCCCAGGAAATGTAAGATCTCAGGAAATTAAAAAATGTTAAAATAAACCAGGAGGAAATGCGGAGAAATCACTCAAAACTCTTGTACAAAATAATCTAGTGTATAAAAGTTTGCCTTGTTACTCGCCCCTCGCTGTTTACCTTTCCGCACCTAATAGGGCAATAAGCTTACGCAGAGTTAATATTCGCTATGGCTGCAGTTTAGAAATAAAAATACACTCTATTGTCAACACTAATTGTTATATTTCTGTTTTTTTTTAGTTAATAAAAAAATTTTTTTTTAATGTTTAAAATATAAACAGGGAGGCGGTAAATTAATTTACCGCTAATGTTACAGAAAAGGGCGCACCCGGATGAAGGTTAAGGAGGCTAAATATAAAGCATAAGAGTGGAAGAATGTAACCTCAACCCAACTTTTTTTAAATTAAAAAAACTAACTCAGATAATGCTATAAAGGATTTTCCTTCCCATGAAGGCTGACATTCAACTATGCCATTATTTATCTAAAATAAATCAATAGCCGCTAAATCAATAGCGGCATATTATGTATGTATGTACGTATTTATACGGAGTTTTCAGTCGATGAAGTTGAAGTTGCTGCAAATTTTTCCGACGATCTACCAATCAAATGCGAGCTTTCGTTAACATTACGTTAACATTAACACTATTCTGACATCAGGGCAGAAAGGCAACGGAAAACCACCCCAGTAATTAAATTTCCTAGTAGTCATCTTGGCTTCAGCCAAGTGATCGTTTACGCACTGCATAGTGTATGGAACTTTAAGAAAAAAATAAATTTATCCTAAAAATAGTGTAATTTTAAGTTATACCAAAAAAAAATGCAAAATTATCCCGAAAATATGAGGATGTATTAGATAAGGGGCCGTGCATATATTACGTAAGACGTTTTTTCCTACTCTTGGGCTCCCCCCACCCTTTAATTATTATTATTTTCTTATAATAAACAATAAAAAATTTTACTACCCTCCTCCTCCCCACTAATCTTACGTATAAGATTAATTATTTTCCAATGAGAAGCCAGATCTAATCAGGTCAAACAAAGTTTCGATAACTAATAACGTTAAAAGTGAAATTAATGAAGATATTATGTTTATTTTATATTTAAAAATAAAATTTATTTTTTATTTTTTTATATAAATAAATTTTAAAATAAAATAATATAAATAAAAAGAAAAATAAATTTTTATTTAATTAAATTAAAAAAATAAAAGCTTAAGTAAGAAATTGTCGTGATCTCCCTACTCCCAAATAAGAAAACGTAAGATGTCAGCTACCCTCCTCCCCCTTAACGTATTACATAATACATAAACGGCCTCTAAGTACATTTTAGTGTAAATTTACTTATTACTTTATTAGTGATGAAATTTCACCGATATTTTAGAAAATCCATAACATTATAATGATTAAGATAATACATATTATCGGTTGCACTTAATATCGGTTGCACTACCTAACCACGTATCCATTTCTACTAATGCTTGTGGTTTACAACAATTAATAAATTACAACCAGAAATCAAAATTGGCGGACACAACATCAACTACACCAGGGTTATAAAATATATTGGAATGCAACTAGATAACAAAAAGACATGGAAAGATCACATAAAGTATTTAAAAGTAAGAACAATACAACCATTAAATAATAAGCTTAAAATTATATCTAACCACAAATGGGGGAGCAAAGCGCGACACACTGCTAAAAATATATCAAACCATAATACGATCGAAATTAGATTACGGATCCATTATACGCATCAGCACAAAAACCACTGCTACAAAAGATAGAACCAATACAAAATGTATCATTGAGGATGATACTCTAGGAGCCTTTCGAACCACCCCTATAAAAAGCCTACGATGTGAGACGGTGGTGCCATCCCTGAAGACACGAAGGAATAATATGTTAACAGCGAGATATGCTTTAAAGATAGCAACAGATCCGGCACACACGGCGTACACCACCATTAAGTAACACCCAGAAGAAACACTCTCAGATATAATCATTGCTTTTTCTATCCCAAACCATTCCATATTAGATCCCAGATAATCCTCCAAAACTTACAATATGAACTACCAAAAATAAACAAACATAAAGGAGCCAAGACAGAACCATGGACAGTAAATGCGATGAAGATCAATGTGGAATTGGCAAAATAAAAAAAACAAATTGAGAACCGACACATCTATCGCATCGAATTTAACAAAATATTGGACAAATACAAACAAATATGAGCGCATATATATAGATGCTTCTAAACAAAACGAATTGGCGGGGTGTGCCTTTGTACATGAAAATATGGATAGACAATATCGTTTACTTAATAACACGACAATATTCACCGCAGAAATCATCGCCATACAACATGAGCTAAAATACATAAAAAAAGAACACAAGAAGCAATTTTTAGTCATCTCGGATTCCTTTAGTGCATTGCAAACAATTAACAAGGATAACACAAATAACATCACAGCAAAAAAAAATACAAGATATCTATCAACAAATAATAACAGCGAAAAAAGATATCGTACTTCTATGGGTGCCATCACACATAGGAATCCCAGGAAACAAGACAGCTGATAAATTAGCGAAGAAGGCAACAATAAGCAACAATAATGCAAAAATGAAAAAGTGCATGACCCACGCAGATGTATTGACGATACTAAAAAATAAAACCTACAAACAATGGCAAGAAGAATGGAAAGAAACAAACCAAAACAGACAATAAAATCATGGGAACTTACAGCCACAAAATAGATTGCTGGAGACCATATATTAACCAGATTGAGGCTACGAAGCTAGGACACACCACAATCACACATGTCCACAAATTAACAAAAGAATCGCCACCACAATGTATAAAGTGTCAAGACAATCTAACGCATAGAACGGTAGAACACGTAATAATAGAATGCCCCGAATACAATAATCAAAGATGAGAAAATTAATTATACTGAGAAATACTAAACTCTGAATACAAAAGCATTTCTAACTTAATAATATATCTTCAAGACATTGATATGGTAACAAAAATATAAAATGAAAATAATGTATGAAATAATTATAATGTAGATGTAGGTGCTAATAACCTAATTGTTGATGCACGTTTTGGGAATCTAAATTAAAAAAAAAATATTTTTTTATATAAATATTTTTAAAATAAAAATAAAAGCTTAAGTAAGAAATTGTCGTGACCTCCCTACCCCCAAATAAAAAACATAAGATGTCAGCTACCCCCTTTCCCTAAACGTATTACATAATACGTAAAATTTACTTATTACTTTATTAGTGTTTAGTGATGAAATTTCACTGATATTTTAGAAAACCCAAAACAATATCCTCCTCAGATCCGAGACGAATCTACCAGCGGGATTGTAATATTATTCTTTTTTTTTTGCACCTTACTTAGATAGGAAAAAATTTCGAACAATTTCGAATTATACATTTCATATACCCTATAGGGTATAGGGCATGTCATGCCGAGAAGGTTATATGATTGAGATATATGCTTAATATCAGTTGCACTACCTATAGGTAGTGGTTATAACCACGTATCCATTTCTACTATAATGCTTGTGGTTTACAATAATTAATAAATTAATAGCAATAACAGAAATATTTTGTGCTAATTTATGGGGATTGCAACAATTCATATAGAAATAACAACAAAGTGTCTTCCACGTGTCTTCCAGTGACCGTCATGGGACCAGTACTCGTCACTACTTTGATTTATAAGCAAATATTAAGGTTTGGGTTCACGAAAATTATTAAGTTGGACAAAATAACATTTCTAGTTATATTTGGCGATGTTGAGTTGGTATTATATGCACTCTAACCCAACTTCATTCCAGTGTAATAATTTTTTACTGCGCTTCCTAAAAAGAAAATAATTTATTTTTATGTTATTGTGTATGTTTAATGACTAGTTACTAAAGTTTTTTCATTAATAGATATTTTTTAATTCGTTATTAATTTTTTTTTTCTCCTAGAGCGACTCTGACGAACTCTGGTGCTACTGAGTTTAAAGCATTTCTGCCATGACGAACACTGGTTACCTGTTCCTATTGAATTAAAACACGAACTAAAATTAGTTAAATTATATTTAGGATAAAAACAATGTAACTTTAAGATTTCTTTACTTTTGAACGGCAACAAAACAAAAAATTGAAAGCTATTTTTCCCAAGCGAATTTCTATAGCGTTAGACCTTAAGGTGACGAACACTGGTGCCTTTACCTTAATAATGTAAACAGTGTACGTTAAGTTGTAATTGAAGAGCGCAGGCTAAGAAGGGGGTTAGTCAAAATTTATAATTTTTCAGGAGAGCGATTTTAAAGTTTGAAATCTCATTTGTTTTGCCGGTATAGACAAACTTTAATCTGCAATATCTTTTGCCTAACTTCAATTTTAGCCTATATTACATTTCTATACGATAGAATATTGCATTAGCTATCAATTGCCGCAAAAATTAAAAAATTTCAAAAAACTGACTACCCCCCCTTCTTAGCCTGCGCTCTTCAATTGTATTTAATAATTTACAATAAATTGCAAAATTTTATATTTTAGTTGATTCCCTACTAATGAATATAAAAGTCTTTTCTCATCTTTATATTTTCCAACAAAATCTACTTTTATCAAGAAATTTTACACCATGGTTGAATTACACCATGGTTGAATTTACAGAATCAGATGATAATTCTACACTGTGTTGTTGAAGAATAAAATTTCACCACTAAGTAATTTTACCCCTACAAATGGATAAAGCCCAATGCCCAATCGTTTTATAGCATCCGGATCGAAATTTCCATTAGTTCTTTCTTAAAGTTTGTATTTAGCATATTGAAATTATATTAAATATGTATAGAAAAGAATAACAGTTAAATGTCTGTATAGGAAACTTTGGACAGTGCAATTCTCTACATTGTCTAAAATTTAAAAAAAAATGTGTGTAAATAAAGATTAGGTATAACAATTTAGCCGTTTTTAACACAAAACCTTCAAATAATAAATGTCCAAGAGGTTCTGACAAGATATGAGATGAAATAAAACATAATCAAAAGTTACATTAGATTAAGGGGGTAAATATCCTTAAAAGTTTGTGTACACGTTTTTAAAGGAATTCCAATGACCTGCAGTCAGAAAATTTTGATTTCCATATCCATAAGTTTGGTGATCTTTTCTTTGCACTCCTACCGGTTTTTTAGGAGTATTCCACGACTTTCTAATGAGTTCCAGTAATGCATAAAGAATTCCAGCGATTTTCAAGGAAAATCTTGTTTACACAGCTTTTTAAAATACATTTTATTTACCCCTTGCAATCAGACTCACCGAAAATAAATACAATTTATTCACAATTTTGAATTCACACAAAAAAGAAATTTAATAAAAAGCAGTCCATTCTTCCTCATTTTATCACAATAATCGTTAAATTTCGTACTGTGCAAATACTTTTTCTGGAGCCGCGGTAACATCTAATACATACTGGTACGTTATCTTTGATTTAAAGAGATATAAGGGTGCAATAATACTGTACATTATGGTAGAATAAAATGATTGTGATGTGGTACTACTGTGAACAACAAACTGATGTTCAGCGAGAGCACAGTGTCCGTGGGTGGCAAAAACACGTGGGAACCTTCGCTTGTTGCACCTGAGTATGCACTTGCCCGACAGACCGGCGCCTCCACCATCCACGGACAATCGGAACAAATTCTTTATTTACTATTACGTGTGAGCCATTCTCACATTTAAAAGAATTACAAGTAATTATGCTAGTAATTGACTCATTAGAATTACATTTGTTTTTGACTTGTAAGTATGCGGTACGCGGTAGGTTGGTTTAATTTATTCAAATCGTTTACAATACATTTAGAAAATTCTCACAAGAAACCGAACTCTGATTGAGTAAAATTGATTTTTATTGTGAAGGACGTATTATTGATATATTAGGTTTAAATACCGGGTTGTTTAACAAAAGATGAACGTCTCAGTTTTGAAAACATTGTCGGCAAATAAATCTGCTCTTAACAAAATTGCTCAAGGATCTTGGGTTAGATTGTGATTTCACTCTGCCCTATTTAGTGAAACGTATTATGTTCTAATGTTATCACCAGGTAAAATAAGATTTTGCTTGCATTCTCCGACAAGCTGTCGCCGTACTACTTCCTTCTTTATCTATCCCATTATATAAAACACATCAGTGTGTATTGACAACACTACAATTTACTATACAGGTGCATCGAAATACGCCGCACCGGTATCAATGCTTATGTTTCTTTTTACACCTAGACGCTTTAAACTCCCAACCACCACTTTCACATTTTATTTTCAACGTTTCACGTTACAGCTTGTTTCGTGCAGCTTCCCATTTTACTGAAAACTAATGTTGTATTCTACCTTATTGTTAATAGGATACTTTAAAATATTACTACAAAACCTGACAAATTTCGACGTTCGGACACAACCACATACTCGTTTTATTAGTCTAAACACATAATTGTGCTATTTACCTCAAGAATTTCTGTTACGTGAAAATATTTTATATTCTCTGTTTATAGTACAACTCATGCTCTTGAAATTTATCAGTAACTGACTTATTTACCCAGCCTCGCCTGCGGGAAATAATAATAGTTCATATAGCAGCCATCTTGTATACTAAATGTTTCCCAGTGAAAGTGCCAAAATATTATAAATTAACAATGCAAAAAACTTCAGATTGCCATTTTCAATTACTATTTAGCGTTTAGTATTATAATTTTTACTACTATATATACTTGCAAAATGTTGTTGCATCATTTCGGGTAGCGTTTAAACAATTGTAGTGAAAACTGCACAAGTTTTTCCCCATATTGCTAGTACTTGTTTAACAGTAGCTGGATATGCCGAGGTAGAAGCTTGGTTCTCAAAATGCGGTTCTTGAAAACGTGGTATTTGTATGTAAAAACCACCCCAAAAGCGGATGGATTTTTTCATTTTTCCATGATATATTACACTGACGCTAATATTGAATATAAACTTTTCTGATGAAAATTTTACGAGCTTTAATTTTGATGCTAACTATTTTTCCGTCAAGTTAATATTTTTGGCGATATTTTTGAAAAACTGTAAATAGTCACTTAAAATCCAAGATGGCGGACACTTCCGGACCTCGGAGGGATGGCGACTTTTTTTTTGGTTAACCAGTGCCCTAAAACAAAACTTTTTGCCAAGTTTCAAAACTGTCGGATTTATTGTAAGCAAACACTATTTTTTGGTCCGTATTGACTGGACTACTAATAATATAATAATTATTATATTTATGATAGGTTCTTGTTAAAAGTCAATTAGATATCACACTAAATTATTGTCATTTGCGTCATTGCTTGATTTGACCCTCAGGTGAGGCTAAGGCGCCACAACGACCACAAAACACCTGAATGCCTTGAGCGTGGGTCATTTTTATTATAGTACTCTATGTCTTACATTAGACTTTGCAATTATTACAATTGATCAGGGGCGGTCGGTCCATGGAAGCAAGGGAAGCAGTGCTTCCCTTGGGATTATTAAAAAAATACATAATTAGACCCAATTATTGTTTTCCATATAATTAAAATTAACCATTAAAATTTAATTTTAAGTCATTCCCTGAAAGATGCTGTTACGCGCTAAAACTTGCATTCGAACTATTGCGCACTTTCAGGATCTAAAAATAGCACAGAAGCAACTTGAAAAGTGCATCCAGCCGCATGTGATAACAGCCGTTTAAAGTGGTATAAATGCGTTTTGTTAGCATTTAATCTCGATTTTAATATCATACTTAGGTAATATTAATCTTCCTGGTATTATTCTCAGCTTTTATGTTATACTATTTGTAAAAAATTTTTTGGTGTTCTAAACCTGTGGTGGTGACAAGTGATTTTTAAAATACTGAATATTAGTGGACAAATAAGCAGTTTTAGAATTGCTTATTCAATAATGGAAGCTGGTCCGAGCACTGCGGAAGATATTATTTGTGTTTGTGCAGTGTGTGATTTGTTGAAGAAGGGATTTTCAACATATTCTTTTCAAGATAAGCTAGATATTATTAGAAACAGAAGACCAACACCTGAATTAAAACTTTTAAAAACAAAAGTTAAATCATGTAATAGGTACTTTAATGTTGCAATGTACAGTACAAATCAGTGGTTAACGGGTTGTGAAAATTTGTGTAAATTGTTTTGTTGGTCATGTGTACTTTTTACAAATGAAAAAGGTATTTGGAATAAAAATGGCTTTTCAGGTTTAAACAACCTTCACAAAGTGACAGAAAGACATGGTAAGTGTGAAACTCATTTGCGAGCGGTACTAAAAGAAAAAACATTTGGAAAATCACGAATTGAGCATTCACTAGATTAGCAGTTGAAAGAAAGTCACCGCAAGCATAATGATCTTGTAAAAAAAAATCGAGAAGTGTTAAAAAGACTTATTGACATTGTTTGTTTTCTCAGCGAAAATGAACTTAGTTTTAGAGGTCATACTGAATCTGAGGGTGTTGCTAATAGAGGAAATTTTATTAATTTAGTTGGTTTATTAGCAAAATACGATACAATTTTAAGTAACCATCTGGAACACTCCACAGTATTTCGCGGTACCTCAAATCATATTCAAAATGATTTGATTGAGTCGATAAGCAATATTGTTTTAGAAAAGATCAAGCAAGAAATAAAAAAAGCTCCTTTTGTTGCAATTATTTTAGATGAAACAACTGATATTACTAATATTAGTAAATTTAAATTAATTTTTAAAATTTGCTTTAAAATGAGTATGCATACGGAAGCCACGCCCCTTTTCTTGAAAATTTTTCGCCTGCGGCGAGCTTTTACCTCGCTTCGCTCGGAACTACGCGCTACATATCACTCTATATCTCAAACTGCTTCCCTTGTATCAAAATTCACCGCACGCCCCTGCAATTGATTAATACTATATAACTACAGAATGTACTATATGAAGCTTGATGGAATACTGTATTTTATGTCTACTTACATTCTACACACATAAAGGTTACACTTATGTCATTTTCAAGAAAATAATATACAGTCACTCACAAACGTATCCGGCCACCCTTCAACTCGTGACAAATTTAGATTGGTGATTTTAAGATAAACGTAAATATAAAACAAATTAAAAATTATATGTCATCATTAATCAATGTATTTGAAAACGTGATATATTAAATAACAAATAAATAAGTAAAAATACAGAAAATAAAAATTTGCTATCGAGTATTGATTCTACAAGTTTTTGTTAAATTAGAACTAAAATTTTCCCATTTTCCCGGAAACCGAATCTTTAATTTTAATTTTAATTTCTTAATGCCCTATTTATTAATTCTATTCCCAGATTTTCTATATAGTTTATGTCTGATGATTTCTTTGTATTTTTATGTAAGTAAACATAGCACAACGCTTGGGGTCGTTGTCCTGTTAAAAAATAAAAAATTTATTTTAATCTTACTTTTGTTCACCGGCTTTTAAATTATTTTGTAAAATGTAAATATATGAACATATTGGTTATTCTTCCTTCAATGAAATGAAGTTTACCAACACCAGTCGCCGATACACAACCCCATACCATAAATGACATAAAGAGACACAATTCATAGCTAACTCCATTTACTTAAAAAGTGAACTTACTAAGTTTTCACAGTTTTCCGGCCATATTATATATTTCAAAATTCTTCTTCTTTTCAACTTTTTTTTTCTATCCACTTTTGGATGTAGGCCTCCTTCAGAGAAGGGTTAAGGAAAAGGATTAGTGCGGGTTGGTAGGAGAGCAGCGACTCTTGGTTTGTGTGGGGTCACCCATCCAAGTGCGAACCACAATAAACCATGCTTGCTTTCCGCGAACTAACAAGAGCGGGAATTTGTTGGGAATTTGCATAGGGCTATCTCTCTGCTCATTTTTTTTTCATTCAAAATTAATAGATACAGTTAAACTTAATTGAAAGTAGATTAATTTCGTCGGTCGCCGAAATATTTTTATTATAAAACACTTTTTAATTTATTGTGCATTTTCAATGCCTTAATCAAACGTATACAAATATATTTCGCCATTACGATACATATTGTAATGGGAGAGTTATTATTTCCTTATAAATAATTTTATGAAATAACATTTATGTATATAATATGGCCGTTCGATGTTGTCAGTTCTTAATCTTAATGCGCCATTGATTATTTCGTTAGCTCAATGCTGTAAAACTAACAAAATTGGCTAATTATTTTTAAAAACTAGTTAATTAAGTACAAGCTGGTTTGACGCTTGTGATCTACGAATTCATTTGACGAAAAGCCATTTAAGTCTGATATTTAAAATCTCTTTTATTGTAGAAGGTATGATATTATATATATCATATATTTATGATATTTATGATATATTTACGGAATTATATATTCCGTAAAATACAGAAAGAATGATCTTATTTGAAAATAAATAATGAAACATTGTTTTTCGATGGTCATCTTGTCGAAGCACAACCGATCACACGTTATTAAAAGTCCCATAATAATTACTTCACATTAAAGATAAAATTTTTAATTACAGATATTAGTTGTCAAAATCTTTGTAAAACTAAACCGTATAATCTGATTTACATCTGAAAATAATCAGACAAAAGGTGTTAAGGTCCAGTTTCATCAGACGAAAATAAATCGAGTTTAAACTAAACTTGCTGACTTATCTTGATAACACATTCTAAATTCACCATATTAATCCAAGTTTAACTTAAACTTGTTTTGTTTTTGTCTGGTGGGATCGGCTCTAAATATATTTATATGTATATGTTACGGTCAATGATGACAACTCGGCCATTAACGTCAATGGCCGGACAATGCCCTGCTTAACTGGACATTGACGTTAATGTCTGGCCAATAACGTCAAGTGACATTTACGTGTGTTACATGTACTTTGGGCATTTTGCCCATGCCCCCGTGCATTTTGGGCGATGTTGATATTTAAAATTTCATGTGATTTTTACATCATTGTCCGGGCAATGACGTCATTGCCTAATACAGAGTGGGCGATGATGAAACTACTCTTTTCTAAATGTACGTGTCGCGCCAGCAAACAAATTTGCAATTCGAAATGCCATGGATCACTCTCATACCAGAATAAAAATGATTAATTTAAAAAATTTAATTAAATCGTTTTTTACTTTCTAATTATTTTTTAAATTTTTGTTAATTTTTATTATTTTTGTTAATAAATGATTATAATACATTAGAATACGATGTATGTAACACACGTAAATGTCACTTGCCAGTTGACTGTCTAATTTAAATCACCAATTTGCTGTTCCTTATAATATTTATTCTATAAATCATCATTATCCAATTCTCTTTGGTCAATAACGTCATTGACCGACCAAATACGTAAAATATTACAATCAGATGAAAATTTTTACATCATTGTCCACCGCTAACTTGACAATGACGTCAATGCCCATTTATGTTGGCCATTAACGTCATTGGCCGGGCATTGACGTCAACGCCCGATTTACATCATTGGCTGTAACATACATAATAATAGTAATGTCACTGAGCTAATGGCTAATTTGCTATTTTGCACCCTAGTAAAATAATCTATTATTATTATGCTTATGCTAACCAAGTTTTCCCGGAGCATGTCAAATCTTTAAGAAAGGTTAACTGAATATTTAAAAAAAATAGAACTAACACTGAAACTAACTAACTAACACTGAAAAAGTAATAAGATAGAATTCAATGTGTTGGTTTAGAAATTTGCATGCCTTGGTCTACATTTGATACAAAAACCGTTATTGCAAACTGAACTTTTACAAAGCAAAATTTGTTTTTAAAATTTTTGTAATGCATTTATATTCAAACTAGACATTTTACTTTAGTGCGTAGACATTCCAGTCAAAAGGGAAATAGTATTTTTAGAATTTTTTCGCTGAAACACTAAATTATAGAACATTGTTAACATTCTGACGTGATTCTGGTATGAATTTTACAATTACAAAGTAAAAAAATTAATATTTATAGCTTGTCGAACATGAATTCTGTTAAATGGCTGTAATTGTCCAATTCATCAAGAGAATTATTGAAAATAACGAAGAATCCTACTTGGTCATACTCAAGTGTGCGTTTTGGCCTTATTTACTATTTGCTCCAGATCTTCTTATTTCATAGCATTCCTGTTTCAGTTAGATATTTTCATCTTTTAAGATCTTACTTACTTGCTTGCTCTTCCATCTGCTTCTCACTTTCATAGATCTCCGTTCTGATGTTCTTCTTAAAACACTGGTTTTATACTTTTCTTTATCACATATCCAATTTTCTGCAATTTTATCTATTTTTTAATATTTCTAACTATTCCCGCGCTTTCCAGTATTTTATGGTTTATTCTCATCAAGAATATCTCTTTTCTCATATTAGAATCACTTATCTTCTCAACTTCCTTCAATTTCAATATTGCTCTAAATACTATTTTCTTTAGAAATTATCTCAATTTTTCTCCTTCTTTAACTATTATATTTCTGAATTCTGATGTAATATTAACTAATATTTAAATATAAAATAAAAGTTGATTTGAGTTGCAGGCAAGGAGTAGCCCACTGGAGCTTTTCAACTTCTAATATCAAGTACCTTCCTAGACACAATTTTATTTCAAGCAAGATTTTTGTAAGAAACTAATTAGTAAGATTTGTAAGAAACTATAGTGAATAATTTACTATTGGGTTCTTGTTTTAGTTTGTATTCTTTACTATGCACGTTCTACATTATTTTATGTGTACATGGTTTCTAGATTAGTACATGTGTACATGTAGGATATCGGTGACCGATAAGAACCAAATTACCTACTGTTATTTTTAGTAGACATCTGCTTTATTTAATTTATTTTATTAAATAATAAAGAAGTTGCAAGTCGTGGAGTTATGTGAAGTATCACAACAGAACGTCGAGAAGAATCTCTTGGGATCCGTTTCAAGAAATGGCCTGTGTACACGTGCATTCTGATGGACCGACACAGTTTACTAGGCTGCACACCTGCATATTTACAATAAAACCCAGGACACCTGAGATTTTAGTTCAAAATTCCGCTTCTTCATGTTTTTAGTGCAACCAAAATTCTTACTCCTATCATTAAACAATCAGGTAACTGTAGCTTGCATGTAAAAATCACTTATTTAGTATGTGGGTCCGCAATGATAATTATTGCAAGCGGTCAACTTTGCGATTAAAAATGTAAAGCATTTAAAATCTACCTTTTATACCTTACATACGAGTGTATCATATTAAAAATGTAATTTTTATTAAGTACTATATCATCTGTTATTCGTAATCAAGAAATCCCAGTATTATTAAAATAAGGGCAAGTTTTTATATGCGAACTAAATTATGTCATTGAGATTACAAAGGCATGATTGTTGATTGAAATGATTTTGCAATGTTTACGGAATAATTATAGATTATATTTCAAAGCCTGCAGTTGAAATTTGCAATAATTATATAATTATGGTTATGATCGTCTATTATTTCGAAAAATTAAAACGTATCCACTTGGGAGGTCTTAAAAATTGCATACTTTTCTTTAGTTTTTTCATTATACCACCCATAAATAATAACTAAGCAACTAATAATTTCAACTCAAATTATTAAAAAATAAATTTGTGTGAAAGCTCATTTTGAAATCATGTTTTTACGACCTTAACCTGTTAACTGTGGGTATAATGTAATATGCACACCTGTTTAATTGTAAGTTTCATGAAAATGAGTTAACTTGTCGTTTAGTTATCTTATAAAAACTAATATTATAATGTCGTTAGTCTTTAATTTTGTTAATAAAAGTAATGTTGGGAATTTATTCTAATCGCTACTACTACAATCGGCAAGAAAAGTTATAATTCATAGACTATGAGCATGCGAGTGGTAGCTCCTCGACTAAGATAGTTTTTAGATATTTGTATGTTTTATTTGGCCCTACACCATTATGTACTACTATAGGAATAAAAGTAATAATGCACATTAAAAAATTAATGTATCAATTTTATTATCCCTTCTTAGCAAATTTTTGCATACTAAACGTGGTTGCCCCAAGCCTATATATCACTAGCCAATTTTACGAATTACAATGTGGGCATGCAATTTAAAATCGAAATAACTTTTGACTTATTACCTTTAAACATATTGTATTTATGTATACCCACTGACGTTCAAAAAAGGTAGGTAATCTAACTCCGATGAATGACAAGGCCTGCGACTAGTATTATTTACAAGCAACTAATTGCAATGCTAAGTGCGCGACAGTGAGGACAACTGGCGCCTTAAAGTCGCGAGAAAACAATACATGTCGAGACGTGACACCTAAAATGAAATCTACCTACCTGTACGCATTTACGGTAACCACCTCGGCATCTATCCTCCTTACATACCCGTAAGTGCAACTGAAACGTTCAACTATTGACGGTACCTTATTCGGATTCTTCATAATAATTGTTGTCAAGTCAACCTTTCTACTTACCGCTTAAACTAAGCATTGAATTAAAAAACACGAATTTATTTATAGTGAAACCTCGGTGATCCAAACTACCATGTAGTATTGTAGTTAATGCAAGGGTGCGTTCAAATTATTGAACTTTTGAATAATGAATTACTACATGTCATCGGTATTGTAAAACATTAGTTGTAATAGATTGTGACAAGTTTGTAGGTTTGGAAGGAAAGAGGTACATAGGTTTTTTGTAAGAATATGGCAGAAAAAATCCCGTGTATCATAATGTCCATAAACTACTTTATGAGTAAGTTACTCGTATTTGCAGTATATGTAGTTCAAAAAAAGTCAAACTTCCGACTTGGTGATGCAAATAACTTTTTCCAATTAGGATAATAAGTATCACTTTATTATGACTTTTTGCGTTAGACACCGTTACATATTGTGTAGCTAATAGTAATAGCTACTAGCTAGCAATATTTTTTATTGCGCAACTAGTTATGTAATGTGTTTTATTAAATAACCAGTTATTTCATGAAAATTTCAACTACAACTCAACTGCAAACAAAATCAAATTGTTTATATATGTATGTACATTAAAAAATTTATTTGCAATTTAACAACAATTGTTGGATTATATGTGCCACCACATCTAATAGTTAAAATGATTGTATATGTTAGTAACAATATGTGAATTTATGTTGATTTATAAAAATCACGAAGTTAATAAGCTGTGGTGGCCCCTTATATACAAACAACTATTGTTAAATTGACAACAAATTTTTTACTGTGTATGAAATTTTATCTAATAAATATAAATTTACTGCGTTAATAATTTTAAGAGTTTCATGAACTATAATATGAGGGGCTTAAAGCCATAGTGGTGTAAGTCATTTTCAACTCTTGATAGTCATACCAAGGGAAAACATTCTGAATTTGTTTTTTTCAGAAGAAGACTGAGGCCTGTAACAAATGTTTGATTCGACTTTCCATGTAAAAATTTCATTCAAGAATTTATTTTAGAGTTTCTAATAACTCCTTTTGTTTCTCAAATTAAGGTTAATGTGACTTACACCACTATGGCTTTAACCCCCTCATATCTTTCTGCATTATTTTGCGAATTTCTTCCTCGCACAATCACTCGAAAATTAACACCATAATAGTACTCACGAATTTGCATTCTATCTAATATGCATTTGCATATTGATAATAATGTCGACACACTTATTGCATTTATATATTAGCAAATTTAGACAACAGCCACTAAAAGAACATTAGTATTTGTACAGTTCATTGTAGTGTACATTGTTATAGCGTAAACTTATTTCAAGTAGCATTTTAAAAAAACTATATACTTAGTAGTAAATGAGTTGTAACAAATTTATATTTTACAAATATTATTAAATTTTGTAAGATTATCATTTGAACCAATTTACGAATTTTGAAGTATTTTCAATGTGCGTTTATTATTAACCCTCCAGTCAACTGGTGAAGCCTATCACTTAATATTATACTATAATATTACTATAATATGTAATAGTATTATTGATTGCGATTTTTGTATTGCGCATGGTGCGGTTATTTTGTTTGTGCTAAAAGTTGTTAATTTTGGCGGTTTTTACGCGAGTTTTTGACCAGTTTTTTCGCTGTAAGTAATTAATAGTGTGCTATTTGCCTGATAATATAATTTTTCATGGTGGGCCCTGCTCCTTTATCCACATTTACTTAATAACGTATTACTTTCCGTCTTATCATTGTCCCTGCACGACCTTCGATCGCGTTGCTGTCAATATGTTGGCCTGCGTTAATTGCGAGGTGGAAATCGCTTCCAAGACAGCTAAAATTACTTGCGATGGTTGTGGACGCTTTATTCATTTTGAATGCTGTGGCTTTTCGGAGGACGATGGCAAAAGATTGACTCGCAACAAAGTGCAATGCCTAAAGGTATTGTGTAAGGGCTGTAATGGTAATTTTAATGAGTTTAAGGAGTTGAAGAAACACTACGAGGCAAATAATGCCAGGTTGGATGGACTCCTTAATATGATTACTGACCTTGTGAACAAAGTCGACTCGCTTGAAAGCAGATGTGTTGCCCCTGCTGTGAATCCTGAATTTTTCGAAGATGTTGCAAGTGAGGCTCTGGAACGTCTTAAACGTACCAAGAACGTCATAATTCATGGAGTACCTGAGTCGAAGAAAGAATCTGCGACGGATCGTCGTGTTGATGATGAAAAATACGTGCAGGATATTATAGCTGAAATTTCTGTTTCTGAGGGTGTTGATCCGATCCCCGCTCCTGTGCGAGTGATTCGCTTGGGTAGAGTGGATACCAACCATGCGTCTGGTAGGTCCCGTCTGTTGAAGGTCGTCTTTGATGCTGAGCATTCTGCAAGAAGAATTTTGCAGAACAAGAGTAGGCTGCCCCGTACAAGATTTTCGTCAGTTATGATCACTGACGATAAAACTAAGCAACAGCAGGAGCATCTGGGGTGGCTCAGGGGGGAGTTGAAGAGGCGGTCGGATGACGGCGAGAAGAACCTTACGATTAGATATATTAGGGGTACCCCAACTATAGTTAGTCAAAAAAACTAGCGGGAAACTGCTTGTTTGATTGTCTCCTTTTGTATACGAACCTTGCTTCTCTCATGGCCAAGTTTAACGAGTTTAAATCTCTTATCTGTCATCTTGTTCCTGCTATTTTTTGTGTCACCGAAACCTGGCTGAGACCGGAGATTCCCGATTCGCTTATCAAGATCCCTGGCTTTAATTTATACAGATGTGATCGTGGATCTAGGGGCGGCGGTGTCTGCTTGTATGTGAATGCATCTTCTTTTTCTTCTTTCAACATTGAGCCTCAGCGGTTTGACTGCCCGGGAATTGAATCTGTTGTTCTTAAGATTACGCAGCGTGAATTTAGCTTGATTGTTCTGGCACTGTACCGCCCCCCTGATACTGAGATTGTTGATGATGTGTTTCTTATCTCTGAAATAGAGCGATTGCTTTCGTCATCGCGTTCCAATGTTATTGTGATGGGTGACTTTAACCTGCCAAGATTGGCCGAATTAAATCAGCCCTTTAGAGACGATGCTACTGATTCAACGTCGCTTTTTAATAACATGATTCACAATTTAAATCTGAATCAGATGATTAGGCAATGCACGCGATATCGAGTGGGCCAAGAGCCTTCGGTTCTTGACTTGATTATGACGAACGATGACAACTTGCTTTCTGACATCGAATACCATCCTCCGCTTGGGAAGTCTGATCATGTTGTTTTGTCGTCAAGATTGCAGATTACTCTACAGCCTCGAAATAATGTTTCGATTTCCAAAAGCTTTACGAATCTTCAGCGCGTGGCATCAGAGCTTGATGGCGTTGATTGGATGTACACATTGGCTAATCTTTCTGTTAATGATCAATGGCTGAGGTTTCAGGAGGTGGTTGATTCCTCCATCGCTGCCCACTCATATCAGAGAGTTGTATCATATAATCCTAGAAAGCCTTGGATTGCGGCAGAGCTAAGAGAACTTATTAAGAGGAAGCGACACTTGTGGCAAAGATACACCTGCAACAGAACGCCAGAGAATTTCGCACTTCACCGAAGTTTTTCAATTAGTCTCAGTGCAAAACTTTCGACAGCGAGAAGAAACTACGAAGAAAATATCATTATGTAGGGCAGTTCTAAAAAGTTTTACAAATACGTCAGATCTGCACTGTCTTCTAGGGTTACTATTCCGCGACTAACGCGACCGGATGGTACTGTTTGCGGCGATGATCTTGAGACTGCTGATCTCCTTTGTGAAAGATTCCTGTCATCGTTCGTGATTGAGCCTGATGGGCCGTTGCCGCCAATAAGCTGTCCCGGTGTTTCTGAGTCGCTCTCAACGGTTCATTTTTCGCCGGAGCGGATCGGAGAGTGCATTGATAAGCTAAAGAATGAGACATCTCCCGGTTTGGATGGCATTTCGACTCGCCTCTTGAAGCGTTGTCGGGAGGTAGTTTCTTTGCCTCTTTCTGAAATTATGAAGAATTCCTTGGCCGACCACGCGCTTCCGGATATGTGGCGTCTTGCATCCGTCACTCCAATTTTTAATAAGGGTAACAAGCTCGACGCTGACAATTATCGACCTATCAGCCTAACTCCAATAGTGGCAAAATTGATGGAGACTATTATCGCCGAGGACATGATACGGTTTTTTATCGACAACAATGTTATACCCGAGTCACAGCATGGATTTTTGCCGGGGCGATCTGTCATTACCAACATGCTGAGGTGCTTGAACGACTGGAGCTCTAGCCTTGATCGAAAAAACCCGATAGATATAATTTATTTGGATTTCTGTAGAGCTTTTGATAGGGTGCCTAGACGAAGACTCCTGAAGAAGTTGAGACATTTTGGCATTCGAGGTGATTTGCTTCAGTGGTTGGATGCATTTCTTAGTGACCGATCCTTTAAAGTACGAGTTGGACAGACTTTCTCCACCAATGCTTCTGTTCTTAGTGGTGTTCCTCAGGGATCCGTGCTTGGACCTCTGCTGTTCCTCATCTACTGTGCTGATTTACCATCCCTCATTTCATCCTTAACTTCCTCTTACGCCGACGATACTAAGATTTACAATAATCCAAATTCTTCCCACGATATCCTGCAGAACGATTTAAATAAAGTGTTGCAATGGTGCTCCGAGTGGCTAATCCCACTGAACATTGATAAGTGCGTTGTTATGCATCTGGGCAGAAACAATCCGCGGTTGGATTACGTGATCGACGGTCTGAGGCTGATGCCCGTTTTCACCAACATTTATTTAAGAATTCCCTAGCAAAGAATTCTTTACACTAGGTATTCCCTAAAATAATACTTAGGAAAATTTGCATTTCACCAACATAAGAATTTCTTAACGAGCAGCTCCCTTGCTAGGTATTCTTTACAGCAGACAAATGAACTAATACGGGTTGTAAATGTCATATTTGAATTTATACACCAGTAAAAACGTTTTGTTTGAATTTAATAAATAATTTTGTTTGAATAATTTTATTCAATAGAAAGAAATTTTGTTTAGATTTAAACAAAATTATTTCTATCAAACAAACTGAATTTGTTATTTCAAAAAAATATTTTTTTCAAAATTTGTTTAGATTTAACAAATTGTTTAAATTTGTTCTGTTTAAATTTAATAATTGTTTATTACTTCAAATAAAACATTTATTTTAAATCAAAATAAAATCAAATTAAATAAAATTTTTCTTTTAGGCAACTAAAAAACCTCAAACAAAATTTTTATTAGGGTTAACAAATACTTTAGTTGCGTATATATAACAGAATATTTTGTTTGGATCAACTAAATTTGCTTCAGTCAAACAAACATTTTGTATCAAAATGAGTATAAGTAGTTACCTGGAGATTGCAATTTAATGTATGTACAACCAATTGTTGCTAACACATTTGGAAAACCACATATTTATTCCGGTAGCATAAAACCGTAATGCCCGTAATAATTGATTTATTGGCGATACTGATTGATTTCTAAAATAATAATACCCAAAATAATTGTCATAAATAATATGCACATTTATGAATAATATATTTATTTATCATTAATAAACTCTAGAGATCCTACTATTAATTACCTTAATTTTAAATCTTACGACAAGTTCCACATTAAAATTTTCATTTTCAAATTTCTCTAAAGTTCAGAGTCTAAACAATCCAAAAATCTAACAATAGCCATGGCGAGAGAAAAATAAGAATAAACACTAATTTATACCTGTAATACAACCGCTAAGGAATCCCTAACACGTTAGGGGTCGG
The DNA here is from genome assembly GCA_947369205.1 of Cantharis rufa. Lineage (NCBI taxonomy): Eukaryota > Metazoa > Arthropoda > Insecta > Coleoptera > Cantharidae > Cantharis > Cantharis rufa. The sequence continues at coordinate 40,029,018 of OX376303.1, forward strand.
TAAATCGGATACCTAAGATTAGGGATTTCTTAATGCTCTTTAGGAACTTTTAGCGCTTGGTGAAAACCAAATTTGACATAAGAGTTTCTTATCTCAAAGTTAGGGAATTCTTAACGTTAGGAATTGTTGGTGAAAACGGGCATGAGAGTTGTTGAGTCGCACAACGATCTCGGGGTGACAATAACGAGTGACCTTTCGTGGAGTAGTCACATAAGCAGGGTCTGCAGCAAGGCAAAGACAATGGTGTATCTTCTTTCGAAGTGCTTTGAGAGGCCCAGTCCCTCTGTGGTTAGGAAGCTCTTTGTGACATACGTTCGTCCGCATCTTGAGTTTGCTGGTCCGGTGTGGAGTGCTGAATTAGTGCGCGACGTCGCTATGCTGGAGTCTGTGCAGAGGTCGGCAACGCGACTGGCTTTTTCTTACCATGGTAGACCAACTTATGAGGAACGCCTGCGCATTCTCGATCTGACGTCACTGGAACATCGGCGTCTTAGAGGCGACCTCATTATAACTTTTAGAGCCATCAACAACATGTTTCCGTTGGATATGTCACGCCTCTTCATCCTCAATACGGATAGTCGGCTGCGTGGGCACCATCTGAAGTTACTTCGCGAGAATTTCAAAACTAGAGCCAGGGAGCATTTTCTATCTAATCGTGTGTTCCATGTCTGGAATGGTCTTCCTGACGATGTAGTGGCTGCCCCATCGGTTGATTCGTTTAAGAATCGCTGGGATCTCCTGAACGGTGTAGTGCATCATTAGGTGAAGTTTGTGCCGTGTGTCTTTTGGTTGTTTGCTGTTGTTTTATTGATTACTTGTTTGTTATTTATTTTATTTATATGTATTGCGTTGATTATTGATTTCGTTTGTTCTGTTACCGCACTGTGCAAATGTTTGATTTTATAGAGTTTATAGGACTATGTCCTCAACTCTCTCAGAGCTTAATAATAATAATAATAATATTGCGATGTCCCAGTGGTCTCAATTATAAAATAAATAATTTTCATACAAAATATAAATATAAATATTTTATTAAAAATTGTTTTATCGCTTCGACTTGTGTTGCTTTTCAATTTTCAACTTTTAACATTAATTTCTATTTTGCTAATCCAATAATTTTCTTTTCTTCAAATCAAACTCAATTCAATTTTCCAATTAAATAAATTCTCTAAATATAATGTATAGTTATTAACATGTGAAATTATAATCAAAATTATTTATACGCCATTTAATTGCTTTATTGGCTCTGATTAGAATTTTCCAAAAATATTTTTCAATTTTGTTAATCAACTAATTTTGGCATCAAATAGTAGGATTTCATTAAAACAATTCGCTGGTTGCCTGGCAAAACCGTTTATTTTGATTTTTGACGAAAATTGGATTATTTTATTTTATAATGTAATTTTGCTATTTCTACAGTCTGGCAAAATCGTATATGTATTTTTAATGCTATTAGTATATGAAATAAAACATACTTACAAACGCCATACAATATACTAGCAATGCATGATGCAAAGTTAAAAACTGCTCTCCTGAACAATTTCAAAATAATTAGATAAACGGTTTTGCCAGGCAACCAGCGAATTATTGTGTAGATTAGCCTTTACATTTCAACTAAGCTCGTATCCCCGAGATTTTGTAATTGGGTTTTCATTGCCATTAATTTGTTTTATTGGCTCAGTTTAGATTTTTCCATAATATATTTTTTTACATATAGGTTTGTTCCAACATCGTCAAAAACAGTTTACTGTACGATCCCGCGCATGCGCAATCGTTAAAACTCGTTCCAACTATACTCGAACGGTTACGTTACGGTACCAACCATAGATGGTGTTTTATCTATGGTACCAACGATACATGATCAAAAGTAAAGCTGCATTCACATAGGGTATTGCAGGGGCATGGTAGGTGGATGGTAGAATTATTGCAACAGATTCTTGCACAAGGTCAACATACCATTCACATAAACTTAAAATCTGGTGTAAAACCAACAGCTTACGTAAAAATAGCTTACGTCGAATTTTAATTTCATCATCTTTAAAGGGGTCCATGCTACCAGTGGCGTGTCGTGCCTTTTAGGGCGGGGGGGGCAAACCATTCTTAGGGGCGCAAATATGTATGAATTTCAAATTAAACATTTTTTTTAACACATAGGTTTTGAAAAATAAAAATAACAAAGTAATGCACACAATTTGCTTTTGCCAAAATGCTTTTCCTGAAAATTCGAAGCAGCTCAAAAATTTTAAATAATCTAAGCGATTTATCAAAAAAAAATTTATTTGGCACTGTTTCATATGCTTTTTTGGGTTTTTGTGCTTTAATTTGAATTATCATGCTTTTTGTGCTTTTTTTTTTAATTCTTATACTTTTGAAGACAAAATATTACAAATTATATTCGTTTGCAATAAGCCGATTTACGATAGGTGCCTACCTAATTTAATTACCTACCTGAAACAGGCAGGTGCAAACAATATCATTTTTGGGGTTTCCCAAAATTTCCGGGCTTATAAAATTTGTAAAGATAACGGTTTTGAATAGAATAGAATTTGGTTTTACCAAAATTATTTTTATTTTGATTTGGCATGTGGCAATTTTTTGGATAGGATTTAGTAATACTGGTGATAACAATTAAATAATTTATGGTGAGTAAATAAATGACAGTGAAAACTTGATAGTTTATTACCGAAGTTTTACAAAATGTGCTTTGTTTGGGGCGCCAGGGCGGCACTATAGACAGGGGCGGGGGGGGCTCGAGCCCCCCCTAGCCCCCACGGCGACACGCCACTGCATGCTACACGCACAGTAAATTAGCATTTTAAAAAAGTCGTCTCAAGTATTTCCGGATTGAATTTATTTTTATTATTTACGAAACCAAAACAGAATTAGGTTATGTAACAAAATATATAAACTGACAGTCACAAGCACCGCCCTTCGACGCTGCCGATTGGCGCTTGTAAAAATTCTTGCACCGTGTATTGTAAAAGTTTAAAGTTTGGTAACTTTTCCACAGGCTGTTACACCGCTTCTTCCACCGTGCAAGAAGTTAAGTCTATCTGAACGCGTCCACTTGTGCGCATGCTTTTAACTCTTACATATTCTACCATCCAAATACAATACCCTATGTGAATGCTGCTTAAGTATCGTAAGGATTGACCTGCGCATTGACAGCAGATCATCAGCTGATTTCTTATAACTGTCATTTTAGTTTGTTTGGAGCCAATAAAATTTATTTTTACTCATATTTAATATGAATGAAGAAGATGACAGCGATTTATCTGATTTCTCGAGCGAAGATGATTTAGAATTTGTGCTATATGAGCCGCGAATGAAAAATCAAAATTATTTAGATAAGTAAAATGCCCAAGGTTAGGTAGTACTTTATTTAAAAAAATCGAGGGAAGTATGCATTAATAATGTTTAATTAAGATTAATTCACAAATGGTACAAAACGATCACTAAACCGTTCCAACTGCTACCAACCTTGGTACCGTTTGCGACGGTCGACGCCTGCGCATGAACAGTTTTAAAATCGTTTCTGAACTGTACAAAATTTGCATGTTGGAACAAACCTTTTATCAACTAATTTTGATATCAAGTAGTAGGAATTTTTATTAATAAATGTCAAATAAATTCGACTTTTAATTTTGTTTTGAGTTCATACTGTTCGGGTTAATTTTGATTATAGATTTTCTAGGTCTGCCTGATGAGATTCTAAAATTCAAAACATATGATTTTTTCAACAGTAAGATTTTCAAAAATTTTTAACTTATCATGATTATGATACTTAATTTTGATTAAAATCTCTAAAACCACATATTCAAGAATTCTCCAAAAATCATCCAAATTAGGGACGAATATTCTCCATAAATTTCTCAATTAGAGGCTCAAAATTTAAAACAAACAACGCGTATTTTATATTTAATGGGTACAAAGTTTTGAAATTATATGGGACATTTTTTGACCTATGGGAGACGACACAACAGTAAACGGGAAATTTATAATGACCTGTTAAAAAATAAAGAAGATGTTTCTCTAATGCTCTCTTCACCTTGAGATATCTATCGAATAAGTTTAAGTATAACCAATCAAATTTTTGATTTGCTATTTTGAATTTGAATTGAGATTGTCTGATTGGTCACTCGATTAATTTGATTGGTTATATTTAATACTTATACTTATCCGATAGATATCTCAAAGTGAAGAAATCGGGCATAAGTAAAATAGTCAGGAAATTTTCTTATCTATAGCATGTAACACTTGCTGATAATTTTTTAAATAAAATTATTTTATTTTATCTACTTATACATGACTATACTATATGTCTATTATTATACAGGAAACAAATCTCAACGTCATCCCTTGGAGGACTGATGGACCAGCTCATGACTGACCAGAATAATATCAAAATATGACGTAAGTAAAAGATCGTTAGTTTTCGAGATATTAACACTTTTATGAATTTTGTGAAAATCAACCCCTTAAATCAGTTTTTAGAGTGCCACATGTACGAAATTCCATATTTTAAGATTATAATTTTAAGTACGAAACCCTGAAGAACCCTATTGATCACAAATTAAAAAAAACTATATTAGTGCTTATTGTATTAATTCGCAAGCTTCAACTCTTCATACCGCAAAAAAATATACTAAAGTAATCTGGCAAGTTACTTTACACTTTACGTTTGCTATACTTTACTTAAAAAAATGGGAGCCTAGGCTTCGAGGCTATGCTCGATTGCTCGGTGACATAGCCGTTAGGTTTTACGTGAATACGTAGTCCATGGATACCCGCTTTTGCCCAGGTCTACCGATCGGATAACATCGATTTGAAAACATGAAGATTTTGCAGAATATTGGCAATTATTATTTATTATTATAATTATTAATTTTAATACAATATATTATTAGTAAAAATTTTCTAAATGAACCGAAATGAACCCCTTAACGTATCCCTGGTCTTCCTCATTGCGGCAACGAATACAACTTTATTGTTGTCGTCGTCGTTAAACATCAAAGGCAATTTTATTTATGATAGGTCTGTGGTAACTGAAATAGGTGACAAACGGCATACAGGATACGTTGATATTGCGGGTAAATGTAAGATCAAGGCAAGTATTGCCGAGAGTACTTGGAGAGTTCTGTACGAAGTTCATATTGAACTCCCGTTTCATGAATTCTGAGAAGTTCTTGTTCTGCGTCACATCCACGTTGAAGTCACCGCATAGCATCATTGGTGTCTCGGTGTCGGAGCACGTGGTTCTGATATGCTTCTTTATTGGGTCCGAGTACTGGTTGAGCATCATCGACATAAAGTACTGAAGAGACGACTGCGACACACCCGGATGAATATATATAGAACCAAGTAAGAACTTGAACTGGTTTTTGAACTCAACGCTTACCATGCAAATGTCTCCCACATCTCCCCAGTCGTTACGCACTTTGTTGTCGACTCTCGTTATGACTTTACAATTAGTTAAACTTCGGATATTTTTGTAGATGCAGACTCCGCCGGCTTTGCGCTTCGTAGGCGGTATGGTGATTGATTTGTCTGCCATTGACAAGCGTTTGTTATTATTGTGAACCTCGAATTGAAAACCTTCAATGTTCACCGGTGGCAGAGACTCGTCCATCCAAGTTTCGCTGCAGATTAGGTAATCGCATTCACTGATCAACGAGTCAGAAGTTATGCCGCGAGAATGTGCCACCAAACTCTGGGTGTTGAGATTGCACGCAATTATCTCAACCATACCATCATTATCGGCATAAGAAGTTGCTGCTGTTTCTATAAACCGTTTAACCCGTTCAGTAACAGTTTGCAAACGATGATTGGACATTCTTGCGTACTCGTTTCGTATCTCTTTGGTAGTGGGTGTTACACTACCATAGCCGTGATGGAACTTGAAATCGTCTGTAGGGTTGGTTATGTAGAGTCCTTGCAAAGATGTCACTTGACTCATCGCCACATATACCAATTGGGTCTGTTGCGAACGATCATAGTGAAAGACAACTTCATCAAACGTTCCACTTTGTGATTTGTGTATGGTTAACGCACAAGCGGGCACCAGGGGAAACTGCTTGTACGCAAGTAATAAGCGTAAGACGGAAGAGAAATTGACCGCTAAAGAAGTAAAAATATTTAAAAAAAGAAGCTGCAGAAGTGAAATTATGCTTAAAATGCTTAGAAGAAGATAATTGTAATGACGAGGCAGCAAAAACATTTAAAGAATCTGCAGAAATAGAAATTTTTAAAAACGATCTTAATAATGAGGGGACGTTTTAATGAAATTTTCTTTTTTTCTTGTTTTTACTTATAATAAATTTTATTAAATTAATATTTACGAGTTTATTAGATTTAATAATAAATTATCGCCACCCCAATATTTTGTGAAATTTCTATTTCTGAGTTTGCATAATACTATTTTGTAATTGTGTCTGTAATTGATTAAATGATTGAAAAGGATTACCAATTTAAAATTATAACTGAAGATAATCCGATAAGTTTGTGTGCCAATTCGGAAATATTTCTATATAAAGCCCATTTGAGACGATGTCTAATTTTTCGTATTTTTCACACGAAAATTTTCTAAAAAATTTGCCCAAACTTTATCCATCGTTTTTGTATAATTTTGTATAAAATTTGTATAAAATTTTGTATAAAATTTAGCAGTAAATGGTAAGTAGCACTTTTTTTGTTACATATATTTTTTTAATTTTTGAACATGTAGGGTATACTTTTTGTACACACACACATTTTTCGTTACATATTTGTTTTAAATTTTTAAACATGTAGGGAATACTTCTTGTACAAACACACATTTTTCGTTACATATTTTTTTAAATTTTTGAACGTGTTACCGATTTTAAAGACGTACTCACGTCAAAAATAGATATTGTTATTTACTGCAAAAGGAACATAGTGAAATTATTTCAATAATTGAGAATTCAAATGAAAACAATTGTTAAAGTTATTAAAGTGACAGGTATTTATTTAAAACTAAATAAAAGATAAAACACAAATAAAAAATAAATTAAAAATAATTTAAATAATACAATATAATATTATAATAATAAATAAAAAATAAATAAAAAAAAATTAAAACGACATTTTACTAAGGTCATATTTAATTTTCTGGTCAGTCATGAGCTGACCGATCAACCCTCCAAGGGATGACATAAGTTCTGTGACACTCTAAAATATTATGTTGATTAAGGTTGTATTTAACTTTTTCTTTCTGTTCTTAAATAAATTACATCATGTAGATTTACAATAATTTGTTAAAAATTTATTAGTAAAGTTTTATTAGTAAAATTTTAATAAACATTCTGACGAAGGCGATTACCATCGCTGAAAGCTCAAATTGAATTTCCAATTATTGAAGTTTATTTAACTTGTTATATTTTAAAGTTTTATCTTATTATTATTCTCACAAGTTAATAATTTATATTTAAGTAAAGTTTAGAATGGGCAGAGTGTGTGGAATATGCTGCGTTCATGCGCAGTGGAATGAAACATTTAAATATTTTTATCGAATACTAATTTGTGAAAAAACTAATGGTGCTAGCTTCAATATTTGGGTGCTTGGTGGTGCTAGCTATATAGATTGGGTACAGCAGTGACTTTATAGAGACAGTGACGACACGAGCCCCTAAATCGGTCCTGCATGTTGCAAAATCCCCCTATTCGGCCCAGGATGTTGCAAATTCAAGCAAAAAATATTTGCTTTACATAAAGACTATGCTTTAAATTAAAAGTTTTTCCATTTCTCATGTTAATAAAATACACCAATAACATAAAAAAATTAATTTTTATTCTGCCTCTATAAATTCTCTATAAAGTCACTGTAAGATTGGGTTTAAAGATTTAAAACATATGTATGCCATTCTAGAGCATATATTTTTTGCTTGAATTTGCAACATCCTGGGCCGAATAAGGGGATTTTGCAACATCCTGGGCCGATTTAGGGGCTCAATGTCTCTATAAAGTCATTGTAAGATTAGGTACAGTGACTTTATAGAGACAGTGGCGACAAACGATGTCCGACTTTTGATTGGCTACAATGTTTTTGCTTATTTATAGCCAAAGACAGAATAAAAATTAATTTTATTACGTTATTGGTGCATTTTATTAACATGAGAAATGGAAAATCTTTTAATTTAAAGCATAGGCCCTTCTAGAGCATATATTTTTTGCTTGAATTTGCCACATCCTGGGCCGATTAAGGGGATTTTGCAACATTCAGGACCGATTTAGGGGCTCGTGTCGTCACTGTCTCTATAAAGTCACAGCCAAAATATTAACTGGGAGGGAGGGCTAGCGTTACTATGCCCCCCCTTCCAATTTCAATGTAGATTTATAAAAAAACTTTAAGGGTACTAGCTTTAATATTTGGGTGCTAGATTCATAGATTCTGGAGATAACTTTTTGACCGAATATTTTAAACAGGGGGGGTAAAGTAACGGACCCACTGTAGTATCATTTAATATACCGGGTGCTGAACGAGTTCGCCGAAAGACACAAAAATAATGCAGAAATATAAACTACCAATGATAAGAGTATTAAATTTAATTTAGCTTTTACTTAAAGGGTCAAAATATGTTTTCATAAGCTAGGTAGGTTTATAGATAACATAAAAAAAAACCCCTTCGCATTAAATTTTTGATTTTTTTCAAGGAGTTCTTATGAAAATAAGATCATACTGATGCAATAGTTTGAGTAAATTAACTTGATTGTTAAATTATAAGACCAAGTTTGACAATTAAAAATCTAATTTAAAAAAGTTATTTACCGGGTGTCTTGAGAAATTATTATTTATTATTTTATTATTATTATTATTATTATCCTGGAGGGCCAAGCTGAAAAATTATGTTAACTTGGAGATGAAAACCCAGAATTTCGTTCTGTAACTCAACTAACAATCACACCAATCCATTTCTGTGATTATTCTTCATAAATTAAAATGATATAACAAGCACGGCTGTTTTTATTGGTTTCTGAAACCTCACTATTTTGTAACGTCAGCTACCGGTCCTTTAATAATTATTGTTTTCTTACCCTAGACGTACTCAAAAAATTTGAATAAAATTCTGAAGACTTATTTTGACCTTTATTTTCAAATAAAAATTTTTTAAAAAACAGTGAATCTGGTCTATTATTTTAAATCACTTCCAATTTTGCAAAATTTTCAGAATAGCGTTTTTGAAGCTATATGTACAGCTAACTTTGATTGCAGAAACATAAAATGGGATATTTTTCTAATTTTAAAGATGTTACAGTTTTGTGAAAATATTTTTACAATCACAATGTTGAAATGATTTAAAAATTTTCAGGTTTCACTTGTTACTTTTTTCTTTGCTATAAACAAAATAATTACATTGCCGCGCCACCTATACTTCGGTAGACACACTATATAAATTTATTAATAGGCGATCAATATTTATTACGCAATTGCTATTACTCAATTGTAGATGGCAGATAATAGAAAATCGCTTTTTTTTTCAAGATTCTTGCTTCCCATCCAGAATTGTGAGGTACTTGAGTACGAACTAGTAAATATTTTATCTTTTATTGAATATTTTTCAAATTAATGATTTAGATATACAGTAGATGCCGGGTCACATCCGGCTTACGACAATGTCGAATCTGGCCGGTTATGACTAAATAAAGAAAATACCTAACAAATTATTAAGACCCTAGAAAACTGCCGACTTTGTATAACTAACGGCAATAGACAAAAAACCATGCCTTCATTACTGTATACGCGAAAAATTTACTGACAACTCTAGCCAAGCATTTGATTTCTATTGAAAAAAAAAAAACTATAAAACTGCTTGTTTGGTCTGTAACGAAACTATTTCTGTTTTTCAAAAATTTCATTTTAAAAAAAAAGTATTATTCAACAAAATATTTCGACAAACATAAGCTAATTACTTTCATCGGAACAAATGAAAATTGAAGTAGAAAAATTAAAAAGTTGTTTGAGTAAGCAACATAATACTATTATAATTTTAAAATAAATTAAATATGTACTTTTTTGCAGATATAATCAAACTAGTGCTATTTTTGAAACTAGCACAAAAAGTTTCATGTGACTCTGCACATATCTTCACGTGCGACTGCAGAAAAATATATTCATTAAATATTTAAAAAATTTACAAACAGTGAAGTAAATGGTACATAATTTGAAAAAGATATTTTAGAAATATTGAATTATAATTTCTTATAATATTTATATAATTTTGTTTATAGTAAGATTACAGTAATCCATGTTAGCATTCATCAGATCTTCCCCTTATTATTCGTATTCCTTTAATTAAAAAATGTATCAAGATCATAAGACAGGGTATAAATAAATTAAAAGAGTAATTAACCTTTTATATTATATATTTTCTACGTTTAATGTACAAAATTATTCTAATTGATTTTTAAAACTTCGCATGTTTATAATATCACATTTCTGATGTGGATATTACATCCACACATTTATTATACAAAAAAATACATACAAAAAAATCAAATATTACCTAAATTCGAGAAACATAAGGTGCCAATTAATAAATTTATGACTATGAATTCTAGGATGAACATAAAGATAAATATATTTAAAATCAACGATAATACGAGATTGAGATTATTTGGCATAAAAATTTTCATATACAAATAACAACTCAAGTAAATGATAAATTTATACTTTCTTAGTTGCTCCAAGAGTAAGTTAAAATAATAGTATAAGTAATTAGGCACAAGTTGCTTAATTAATTACCAGTTCACAACCACCAAAACGAGCTCTTATAGGAAACCTTTAGCTTTAATTGGAACAATTTTATTAAGTAGCATTTGGTGTCTTATAAAATTAAAAATAAATAAAGAGATCTATCACACGTTCATAAAATTGGAAAACTAGTTTAGTTATTAGTACTATTTAAAATTTACTATAAAAAATTTTAGAAGATAGTAAAGAAAAAATGTTAACGAAGACTAATTAAGAAGCCAAAACAAATATTATTTTGAATATTATTTTGAAAAATTATTATTTAAAATAATTGTTATGCAGGTACCAAGGTCAAAAACAAAAGAAACATAAAATAGTTTTCATGATAATATAGCTTACAACTTAAATTTCAATAAATTATTATTATAATATATGCTGTAGCAGCACATAAATAGTTTACCACAACGAGATAGATATTAAATTTGGTTTAAGGAAACAAAAGTTATAAAAGAATTAAATAATAAGTACATACATTGAAACTTAATTTTAAAAATAGTAACTATCTCGTTTATAGAAAGAATAGTAATAAAAATACTACATTAAAAAGATTTGTAATAAATTCAACAATAAGTAATAACTACATATTTGGCAAATGATAAGATCTGTTAAATAAAACATAACAAATCTTAATTTTTTACATACATAATTAACATTGTACAATATAAATTGTACAAACGTAGAATAAATAAAAACAATTTTTAACATTTCAATCTAAAAGAAGAAAGACCAGAAAGACACAGGAATGTAAACTAAGTTGAATGTCGGCCAAGTTTTTAGCTGCTTTAAAAAATTTAAGAAAATGTACAATTTTGAATAAGTACTTTATGGTTAATTGGTGTGAACACATGTAGTAAGTAGTCAAGTATTTCATAAGTCTTCAACTCTTTTGTCGATATATAAATATATATTATTATATTATTAAAAACTCAACAATTGTAATACTAATAAGTCACAGCCTACCCACAATGATGAAATTCATTAATATATTTCTTCTCCATTTTCCATATTTGATAACAAAGTTTTCTTTTCATCTTTCTTTGATACTTGGAAACCTCTTAATTGTGGTGGTTCAAAACAAGGCTAAAATAAAAAATAATTATAAGATAACATTGTTTTTCACAATCATTTTTAAGACCAAAACTATTATGCAACAAGTTTTTTTTTCAAGTATTTTACAGTAACAAGATATAATTTAAAAAAATTGTTTAACAGACGGGGAGTCCTTTAAAGGGGGCTTCAAAAATTAAAACCTTACCGTTTCACACACGTTCATGTTACAGCAGTTTTCAATAGTTATTTCACATTGTTGAGAATTTGGTGTTGGTGTGTAGGTTAGAGGTGTTACATTTTTGTTTACAATTATACGTTTTTTAATGCGTGGGCGGCGGCGAAGTTTGCACACGAATGCGGACAACACGATTATAAGTATCAGCATTACCAATAAACATACTGATAAAATAATAAAAGATGGTTCTTGAAAATTAGCAATTGATGCAGCTTGTTTTCCATTTTCTGATGAGAACAATGCATATGTCTTCAATTCATCTTTATTGCTTAAAATTTTGTAATTTCCTTCTTCGCATCTAGAAAAACGAAAATATATTACAACCAAAAATTTCTCTTTAATCTCAGACCAAAAAGTGAATAAAAACCCATTAACACGATAAATTAATTAAGACAGAACGAAATACAAAAAGTATAAGAAATAGAAAAATATGCGCTAAGCTATTTAGGAATTCCCCAAAAGTCGATCGTTCCCAGATTAAAGTAAAAACGATTTCTAATCTATAAAATATATAGATTGAAAATTAAAATAAAAACAAATGAATATTATTAATCTAATAAATATGAATATAAAAAATATTTTTAGATATTAAAAGCTAAAAATCTAAATTTGCAGGAGGTACATACATATTATGAAAAAGAAGAAGTAAACTTAAGTTGACTCACCTGCACATAAATGTATATTTTTGGTCAATAAGTATATCCGAGTCTTTTTCTTTACAAAATAGATCACATATTTCAACAGGATCTACGTTTTTTTCGCACCTTTGTCCAAAATAACCATCTTCGCAATTACATGTAATACCAATCGTTGAAGATTTATTATACATACACTTTCCATTATTTAAACAATAATCATCACATAAATTTCTTTCGCACCGTGTTCCCATGTATCCCTCTGGACATCTGCATTGTGGATAGCCCGTCGAAGACAAATGACAATTTCCGTGGACACAAAAATTGTAACATACTGAAGTTTCACATTGTTTACCAATATAACCTCTATTACATTTACAGCCAGCTAAAGTTGCTTCTCCTCTATTTAAACACTCAATTTCCCTAGTTTCGTCTGTGGCAATCTCAAAATATTCCGTAGATGATCCATTATTATTTTCTAAAGCATTAATGTAAATACTACATTCTGATATGTTTGTAATGCTTAAATGTTTAGTCACTAATCCCATGGGATTCTTGTCAAAAATGCGTAACTTTTCGGGAGACTCTTTGACCGACTTACGTTTTCTCCATAGAGCATTGTTAATAATGTCGGTCCAATAAATCGATTCCTTATCGACGGCGATTCCAAAAGGTTTTTGGTGAGTGCCTTCGAATACAACTTTACGTTGCGATCCATTCAAATTAGCGCTGGCAATGCGGTAGTATATTCCTTGTAATTTTTCAGCCCAAATAATTTTTTTAGTGTCTTGATCTATGGTAATACCGGTAGGCATGAAAAGATTGTCGTTGATTAAAATTTCGCGATTAAGTCCATCTAGAGTTGCTCTCTCTATAGACGGATTTGAAATGTCAGAATTGGTCCAATATATATACCTAAAAATAATGTTGTACAAATTAGACATTAGAAAATATTTAAAACTGTGTTATGTTTACCTGCGACATATATCAATTGCTATATCCTGCGGACTGGTATCATTAAATTGTAACAACACTTGAGATGCGGCGAAAGGATCTCTCAGTGATATAAAATTTATAGTTTTATTTGTTAAATCAGTCCAATAGAGGATATCTGTTATGGGATCTATTGCTAATCCCTACAAAAATGGATATTTTTCATAATTAGGATGTACAATGTGCCGGAATAGTACCTGAACATCGTCGGGAAGATTTTGTAGAATTGGAACCACATCAGATTGTTTGGTAAGGTGAACACTATAGATAGTATCATTTTCATGATTCATATCACTCACAACAAACTGATGTCGGATATCATCAAAAGTAAGCGCTTTAAGTTGACTAAATTGTCGTAATGAAGTTCCCACTAAAGATCCATTAGAATTTAAAAATTCAACTTGATCGTTGATTGCTACAGCAAGATCTGGAATAAAACAATTTATTAAAAAAAATTCTTAATTAGGTAGGAATGATAGAGGAATTACAATTATTTGTTTATTACGGAATATATTGAATGTGGGTATTTAAAATAAAGTTAGAAACGAAAAGAAATTGAAAATAAAAGTAATAAATTCTTTTTATGTAGGTACAAATAACGGCATTAAAAATGTTTCTATACGAAAATTTGATTTTTTAGTTATGTCCTTTGCCATGTGACACGGTCAGTTTTTCTCGGCGTAACTCGTTGGCAAGTTATTAATTAATTATAATTTATAATAAGTTGTAACTTAATTAACACTCCATATGCTAACTCATTCAAGGATCAAGGTAGATAATCGTGTGATGGTTTGTACTTTTTTTTAAAATTAACTCTGAAGTATTGCATTCTGGATTTTTATATTTGTATTTTTGAATATTTTAAGCAGTTCTGTAAATGTTTCTATTTTTTAATGGTAATAATTTGTCACAATTAGGTTTATCTTCAAAATTATTTCTGGAAATATAGAAAGCAGTAGTTTTGGAACTACTGGAATATTGGCAAAGAGTTTTAAAATGCTTAAAATGAAAAGTTTTAATTTTAATTAAATTATAAAAAATCACAATTATATTAATTATATTTATTATAAATCAGTACAATATCATCTACAAATACAATTAATTAGTTTTATAATATACGATTTTATAAATAAAGTAATTAGAATCAATTCCCCCATCTTATATTTAATTCCACAAATGTGAGATTATAAATAAAAATAATAATAATAAATTCAAATTAAAAAATTTAAGCAAAAGTACTACTATTTATCAATATCAATATATCAATTCAATTTAAAATATCAATTCTTCCAGTAGTGGAAGAAACTTTCTTTCCACTTCCACCAGTTGGAGAATTTTCCACTAATGGAAAGAAAAATAAAGGTACCTTTTAATTATTTTGGAATTTTTACTATAATTAGGTAGATACAACGAATGATACACAATAATGTTATATTTATCTCAATTATTTCAAGTTCAAATTTAAATATTTTAGCATCTAGGTAAGTTTTTCGTAAACTATTAATTTAAGAATAATATGCCAATTACTCAATATATCGTACCTATCATTACTTAAAATTGAAAAATTTTCAAAAAAAAAAAAAGTTGGTGGCATCTTAAATTAACCACGCAGGTAGGTACAAAGTGCTTAGTCAATTATGAACAAAAATTTAAATTACATTTAAATACAATGCTGCACAAGGACGTTAAAAAATTGATAATAGAAATCTAATTATAATATAATATTATGTATTTTGAACTTGAATTATTTTAATAATGCCCAAATTAATCGTTCTTTAGTTCAAGTTATATTCCCAATTCGTGGGCATAATAAATAAATTTATGTAGTTTCAACGCAAACAAAATTGTTAATTGTCGTTAAAATAAATTGAAATAATAAAATCAAGTCAATTACGAACCCTCGTAATCAGAATGCTAGGCGTATGTTTGGAAATAAATTTTTTGTCTTCCCTACGCATACAATTCAGTTATTTTCCAACACCCGTAATAAAAATCCCTTTTGCGTCAATAACATTGTTAATTGTTTATATTATAAATAAATTTGAATAATAAAACTGTTAATACCTCAGTCATTGCGCCAGGATCTTAAAAAATATGACATAAATATGTAATGTATTGTTCAAACCTGTGATAGTTCTTTCTCGATCAAGCATTTAAATATGTACTACATAAATCCTATACAATAGGTTTACTTTTCCCTGTATTTCGTAGGCCCGCTCCTGAAAAACTAAGTTTTTCTCGTAAAGCGGCAAAATAATACTTTCGCAATTAAAATTTTTTTTTATAGAATCCTATGTATATAATTCGTAAATACTATATTGGCTAGCAAATCCAACGTTTTTTAAATTTAGTTTATGAAATTTAAGAAGTTGGAATAGCCAATGAACGCTTGCGCCCTTATATAATCAATGGAAACCCACGTGGTGATAAACGAAAACGTGCAGTAAGTCACGTAGGCAAAATATTTAAAGCTAGCAAATTCTTTTACTATTAGAAAATTGTCAGCAATTAAATGTGGTCAATTCAATTATTGTTCTCGTTATTACTAGTCGACATTATTTTTAGTGATATAATTTTTCAATATCAAGCACAAGCTAATAAACCTTTTATTAAATTAAATTTAAATTAATGTGATAGCATTATTATAAATTGATCTATGATCTGAACAATATTATATACACTTTAAAGTGAATTGATTTACTGATCGGCAATCAAATAAGAGTTAAAAGACGAAAATACACATAATTAATTAAAATTTATTAAAGCGAATAAAATGACGCTATTTTCATAAAATTAGATAATATCATTATCAGATATAGCTTAATACAAAAGAGAAACGGCATACATATACATTGATTACATTTATACAATTATTTAATTATAATTAAACATTAAACAGCTCAAAAAACGTACTAACTCATCTTTAAATTTTCCTCTTGAATTTATAGTACAAAATAATGGTAAAACAGTTATTTCAACTTTTTGGCTACGGTCTGAGCTACACAATTATTAATCTGTACCATCTACCCATACTTATTTTATTAGTTTTCTTAATTAAAAAAGATTCTGTAATATTATATGTAATAAAAAACAAACAAATAAAATTTTATTTAGAATTGATCCTGTATTACCGTCTATTTTACTGTAATACAGTTTAATTTTTAAACAATGGAATAGGTAGATCCTAGGATTCACGAATATCGATATCTGATCTATGAGTATTAGGATCGGCTTAGTCATAAAAGTATGTGTCCACTTTTAACTCGATCAAGTTTTTAACGTAAATTAGTAAATATTTATTATTTTTATATAAATTTAGCGAAAAGCAATGTTCATATCAAGCAAATTTATAAAAAATTCAAATTTCAGATTAGCGACTTTCGAACTAAATTTTTCACTATAATCAACGCTATAATTGAAAATTCAATAGGAAAAAAATTAATAAATAAATAAACGAAAAATTCGTAGTGTATCTGGCATGGATACATATAAACATGTAAGACTAAATATGTATCTATTCATAATAATAATAATAATTTATCCTCTAAAGCTGATAGTGGTATCTAATTTACACAATTTCCTTCTCGCGCTGAAATTATTTATAAAAATTCTATAAAATGTAGAATTAAATAAAACATTTTTATGTTTCCCAAATTTTAAGTACAATAAGTGTAGAATAAAAATTTAGGAAAACTGTCAACTTTCATTTATAGACAATAAATTATCAAATATTTCATTAGTAGTATTTAACCAGTGTGCAACATAATCTCCCAATTTTATTAGGTTTCGTTATGGCTTGTTCCCACGGTCAATATTTTTATAATTTTCTTAATCAAAATTTTGGTTAACATGTTGATGTAATAACGTCATAACAATAGAAATATAATAAAACTATTTTTGGCAGGATGTCAATACGACTTGTCCCATGGTCAAAACTGAATTTTATCAAAATTATTTTCAAAATATTGACCATGTGAACAGATCATTAGGATGCAGTATATCAATACAGTTAAAATAGCAAAAAACTATGTTCGTATCAAGTAAAATTATAATAAAATCAAACAAGTGACTTTCAGATTAAATTTTTCAATATTTATAACGAAAATTCCGTATAACAGAAAAAATTAGGAAATAAATAAACAAAAAATTCTAAGTAAAACAGCATTACTAATTTTTGACATTTTCAATGCATGTCGTTTGTACAATCGAAAGCACTTTTCATTCCACTCATCTATTTAAATAATAAACTTCCATACTGAAGTTAGATGGTCCTGACGTAATGCTCATTTTACGTGATTCCAATTGTACAAAATAATCTTGTTATCAGTTTATTGAGCATAATGAAAAGGTGACTCCTGGAATTGTTTGTTCCTTGATTATACCTAAGTTATTGTCTAACTGAGTGTGTCAGATCTTTGTCAGAACATGTACTGGTTTTAAGCCATCTTGCCGATTTTCTGCCAGTCAAGATCGAGCTTTTGTTAACTTTGCGTAAACATTAAAATTATTCTGAGAGGGCAGTTACTTTCTGGTGTCAAATTGGTTTTAGTCGAAACACATTTCATCTCGAAAACTTGCAAGTGAGACGATGTACTATTCAAAATTTACTGATGGATAACTCACGACGACTAAAATTTACGTAAGTTAATACAAAAAGAACACAACATTTTAAAAGTAACTTTAGTCATAAATGCTCTAGATTAGAATGTACTGGATACGTCACAAATAATTATGGAAAATGACCAATAATATAATTAAGTACCTACTACATATCGAAATAGTTCCTTCAATGCTTAGAAAAACTGGTTACCACGATTGGGTTTCACCGAAAATTATTGTAGATTACTAAACAAAATTGTAAAAATCCTGAAATTAAAAGAATTGAAGTCAAATTTGTGGGTTAAACAAACCACAAATCCTTTTTTAATCGCACAGTTAATACAGTGGTGGAACGAAGTGGAAGCACAGAAAAAGACAAAGCAAATTAGACTGCGTGGTTCGCAAGAGGTTTTTTTTCAATATTTCTGATTAATGTTTGATTAAATCGAATTAATGTTTAAGCTTTACAATCGACTAGACTACGAGGTATCACCTCGTCTACTAAAAAAATTCTCCCTAAATACAGAAAATAAATCTCAAGAGATGAACTAATGTTGTTGACCATAATTATTTCGAATTTTCGGAAATTTCGTTATAGCCGGAAATCACCGTATTATGTTATATAGATTAAACTCCAAGAATATTTTCCAGTTTTCTAATTAATAATACTACCAGAAAATTCCGTATTTTATTTAATTGGTAAATACCGAAAACGTAATGGCAACCTTGAATTTCGAGAAACTTGTATTGCAAAAAAGATATTCCTAATTAATATGTACCTATATTAAATAGAATTTAATGAATAGAATACAAAACATAGAAAATGAATTAATATAAGGTCCAATAAAATAATTATCTTATCGTTTAACTAACACAGAACTACGTGATTCGATAAAAGCAGATAGACAGACGCACTTATGGAAAAAAATTTGATAGAAACGATTTTGTAACTCAAACATGAAATGTCAACTATGCTAAATAATACTTTAAATTAAAGAGATTTTTTTTAAATTTCAATGAAGAAATAATGAAAAAATAGTAGACATCTACTTATTGCAAATGGTGATAAACATCTAAATAAGGCTAATAGCAAAACTATTAATTAAGTTGTTCCCAATTTCGTTTCAATACCTATACAAATTAATTACTAAAAACTTGCATAAGAATAGGTGGAAGTAGAATATTCTGTAATTTCCGAAAATTGAACAAAACAAATTACATTTCGATTAAGAACATTTAAAAATGTAAGTCACCTGATTGACTTATGTGCACACCTAATGCGTGACCGCGTACGCTAAGGACAAAGGTTAAATTAAAAATAGCAATTATTTCTTTAATAATCATTACGATCGCAATCTGATAAAAATTTAAATAAATTACATTTATTAAATAAATAATGATAAATAGTGCAGTAATCTAAAAAAATTCTTTATTATTATATTTTTATCTCATAGTTCAGAGTATATTCGCCTTACGTAAAGGTAACCTTCGTATTTTGGCCCACAATTCTCATTTTTTTAAAATCATATGATGCACCTGTAATAGTATAATTTTATTTGATTTTGATTATTGATTAAGTTTCATAATAGGATGGCCGGATTAAAATTAAGTATTTGTCAAAAATTGACACAATATTTATTGTTTATGCTGAACATTATAAGTCAGTTTTAATATCTATAATACTCAATCAAGATAAAGATTGTATGATGTGACATTATAATTACATAGTACAAAATACATAATAAGCCTAATTAATTCTTATACGTTATCTTAGTCTTTAAAGTTTAAAAGATTCTAAATCTGAATGAAAAAAAAATAGGATAACAGGAACATTTCAACCAGTGACGGGCTTAGAAGTTGAATCTTATGTGTATTTAAGACTTCCTTAGGTCTAGTAATAATGTAAACTTTCCTGAATTTAAATTGACTAATAGTTATTTTCACACAAAAACTGTGTGAAGAATTGGTATTTCTATTAATTATATATTGGTGGGAAAAAAATGATCAAATTTTTAAAATTTTACTTTCAATTTTCAATTTCAAAATAATATATTGGAACTATTTGCAATTCAGCAATTCGGTATGCTATTTGCTAATTAGCCACCTGGCGATATTCCAATAATTACTTCCGATCTATTATTATATTAATAATATGAGAAATTATATATTTTTTTAAATTGTAAGAAAATTATTCTAAAATCTAACGAGACTATTTATTATTAATTTTCACTACCCTAACCACGTTTGCGAAGTTTTTTTTATTTAAAAATATTTTTTAAACTTTTTATTTATTTGCGAGTAAGTATCCCATTCTTTGCTGGTACAAACCATCATCATAATATTTTTATATTACAGCAAAATTATTACAATAACTACAAAAAAAAATGCGAATAAATTTTCCATTTGAATATAATTCGAACTTGATTTTTATTACTCGAGAATTTCTCGTAATATTAATTTTATTAATATAATATTTTGTTTTTATTTGAAAACTTGCAAATTCTTATTACTTGTAGTGTGCATATTATATTGAATTTCAAATTCGAGTTTCCTCGTAATGTAAGCCGGTAGTAGGTATTTTATACTTCACACCCTGTATAATAGTGCGTCAAATGTATCAGAAAATTTGAAAAATCAATGTCAGGAGTAATTTGTATGTTACAAAACAACATTAGAAGGATATCAACATTATTTCAGAACTATCGAGAAAGACTTTATGCGTTGAAAATTTGATAGTTTATCTATTAAATAGCAATGTAAAATAAGCACGTGTTTTTCACCTAAGAACTTTCGATAGCAACTATTTTTTATTATATAATGCTAGAATCATAGAATGTTTGAATAAAAGAGATATAAATTTAAGATACAATTTTCCGCATATCGTGACAAATTATGTAACAAATTAAGTAACAAATTGATGAATGACAAATGAAAATAGTAAAATAGTAAATGTTCGGGTCTACGTGACAGAGCGGGAGCCTTCTATGGCGCGCGAAAATAAAATTAGCAAAAGGAAATTTTCACTTACCCCATTCTTTCGTTTCATTTTGAGCCGAAGCAATGTATAAACTTATTAAAATTATATGTACTTTAATAAACATGATAAACTAACACATACAAATAAATTAAAATAAAATTTGTTAATGTTCGAAATAGAAACGGTAACATCAACCGGATCGAGCGCAATGCTAAAACACGAGCGCGTTCAACAAATATATTAAGCTCCGTATCTTTTATTCTTGTTGCCGTACTATCTTTTACATAACTTCTACTCACTCTTACAAACAGTGACGTCCAATATAATATTAAATTATTAAAACCAAATTTTCCGAAAAACGAAAAAAGAATTACGTTTCAGTTTAAGTGTTCAACTGTTTCTTAATTGTTAGTGTTTATTATTTTAGTAATTAATACGATAAACTCATAATTTAGTCTTTACAATAAATTACAAAATTTTAGTACCGACTCTTATAGGAAATATTTTTTATTACTGTCAGTTTTTTAATAATTGTCAAGAGTTTCTTCTTTGTTAGCATTTTAATTACATTTTATAATTTATTGGTAAATATTCATGGCGAGTCGACATGCGGCAGAACATTGAGCTGAAAAATATTCATTGTGTATGTACACTACTCAAAATCGAAATTTTCAAACTGTGTAATTCAACCAATGATCACATCAAGCCACTGCTTAGAATTAAATAAATAATGTATAATTATTTAATAACAAATAACTTTTTTACTCAAAAAAGTATGAGAGCGGCAACGCTATTTCGAAAAAACTTTTTCGTAAGTGAAAACCAAATTTTCAAGTTCAGAATGAATGCTCATGATTTTCAAATGCTTAACTCTATAGGCTAACTTATTTAGAGTAGCAGTAAGTTCTTAAGCTCTCTGGTTTTGAAAAAGCTTAATTTTCAGCATAATATGATAATATAAAATAAAAGATAATTATTATTATTTATTATAAATTATAAAAAAATTACACAGTAAAAAATATTTTAGTGTAAATGTTTACACTAACAGTGTTAATAAAGTGTAAATTAAGCATTATTTTACATTTTATTAACACTGTTAGTGTAAAAATGTACACTAAATTATTTACCAACAACACTACACATTTTACACGACTGAAATTTTTTACTGTGTTTTAAATAATTATAAAATAATAAATAAATAGGGGAGATCGGGTATTGTTGTCACACAAGTTAGTTGTCACAACTTGGTTTACTCGTTAATTGAAAGTTTACATACCCATAGGTAACGTGAACTAGCAACACGAAGGGTAACAGGCAGTAGTACTTACTATTAATTGTAAGTTGCACTAACATTTTATTTTGTGAAACTCGATTTAATTTCTCAGGTAAATAAATAAATACTTAAAATAATTTTATTCTAATAATTAATAGCTTAAAATAAGAGGAATCAACGGATTGTCACATTTTATCACACATTGTCACACGTTATCACATTACCCCTACATTTACAGGGTGTTAGGCATTTTTTCTTTAAAATTAAATAGAACATAGGTTTATTACAGATTTTTGAATCAGATTACACGAACATTTTTTTATGTTTAGAAATTAATAACCCACAGTGCAGAGTACAGACCCTCTCCTTATTAGACGTACGTTCCGCCACCGGCCCTGCGAACCCGGTTCGTCTTATGGCCCATCATCCCCTGAATAAAATAAGTAAACTAAGTAAAATAAGTAAAAAGTTACATTATAACAAAACGAACAAAATGACTTGATCTACCTTTGCACTAAAGTAAAGTTATGAATTAGGAGTACAACAAACATATTATATGATATTTTAAATAACACAAATAAGAAAGAATGAAAATAAAATCCAATGATATGTACCGGGCGAAAGTGCGCGAAGTTAGCCCCCCCCCTTTTTTCGAAAACCAGAAATTTTTTTATTGTATTGTGTTGTATTCACTTGTATTAGTTTGTATTGTAAAAATTTTTTTCATTTTGCGAAGCATAAAGTTGAAAATCGCGAAAAACCATTTTTTGCGCTGGACCCCTTTTTCAAAAATTTTGAAGTTTAATTCATTCGAATTCGAGGAGAACTTAAACTTTTTTATGATCGTCTCCGTGCTTCGGAGGGTACATGAAATCGTCACTTTCTTCTTAGTACTTCGCAAAACATCTTCAATGAAAGTTTAATTTTATTCAATATTTAAGATATAGAACTTAACTTTATAATAATACATAATCAGGTCTATTACGTATCACAACCTTTAAAAATAACGGTCAACCTTTATGTTATAATAAAGTTTCAAAATAGCGTAAAGCGAGAAACATTATTATAGCTAACATGTGTCAGAAAGAGAAAGTAATATTTCTATTTTCGGATCAAAACGCGGTTCATCAATTTTTTATTTCATAACTGTCACTGTTATATTAACGTTTGTGATACATAATAGGCCTGAATATATTATTATTACACCTGTACTATATGTTTATATTTATTTATTTCTGCAGGAAATTCTTAAGTGTAGAGTTATGCTCTTTTTATATTCGAGTTAACATCAATTGATTACTTTTTCTACTCTACTTAAATGTGTTTCTGTACTGCCGGAAGAATATCGATCTTGTAGGAAGGACAGCTCTAAAAGAAACGGTAAGTCCTTCTAGCAGTACTTAACTCATGTTCAATAATTGTCCTTCGGAAAGAACCTTCTAGCAGAACAGATCTTTGGAGGTTTATCATTAACTAACTCTTCCGCGCTCATTTTTTTTAGTAATTAAAAAAAAGTAATATCATCTAGTAAAATAAAATTAATTATTAAACTTTAATTTAGACTAAAGAGTAGGTCATTGGCCTAGTAGTTAGCAAGATCTATTGCTAACGATAAGGCTTTGAGATAAAGTAAACTTTCTTATAATCATATCCGTGCTTAAAAAGCACATACACCGTCGGTCTTTGTGGATTAATCAATTGGAAAATTATTTTAATAGTTAAAGTAAAAGTCTAGACTATTTTCGGATTTGAAACAAGCACTTAAATGTCAACAGTTATTTGGCTGGTTTATAACTAAGCTAACAAATAATGATCAATTCTGAAAATAAATTAGGAGATATCGGCAGAAGAAAATGTCGATCGAATATTTTTGGAATAAAATTTCACATAATTATAGTGGAAACGGGCACTAATATAACCCTAAAATATTAGATATAGTATACTCCTATACGTTTTTTCAAGAAATTGCGGGAGAAAAATTATTTGCTATATATACAGTAAAGCTTCGATAATCCGGACGTCGAAAATCCGGATTCAACTCCAGAGGAAAAAAAAAGGTTAGCTGATAATCGAACACATTTTCGTATTTTCGTTCATATTAATTCATGGTTTTAATTATCCGTTGCAATTATTTAACCACTAAAGAATTATTAACGGATTTACCAAGTTTTCATTATGTTTAAGGCGTCAAGCGACCCCCTTTTTAGGTTCTTTTCGATAATTTGGACTTTTGATAATTCGGATAGGCTCTGGTCGCAATTGATCCGGATTACCGAGGCTCTACTGTAAGTATATTATATTTTTTAATATTATAAAACTTGAAGCAATTTTAGTGAAATAATAACCTGAAATAATTGAAATACTGAAATAATTTTATTTCCTTTAGCCGCCATTAAATTTCAAACTTACATTACTTATTAATTAATATTTATTTATTATTTTATATGTAGATATAGCAGTTTAAGTTTGTGTACTACAACAAAACGATAATTTACGAATTGTATTTTACAAAATTATTTCACTTTAAAAAAAAACGCTGTAGAAAGAAGTTACACTTTTATTTAGAAAATACTAGTTCGACGAATAAGAAAATAAAAATTATAATGTTGATATTGCTTTAACTAAAAAATTTATACTGATAGCGTAAAAAAGTGGGTATGTATGAAGATAAACAATAAAAATATGAACTGTGTGATTATTAGTTAAAACAAATAATGCATGACAAAGCTAAATTATTTGCAAATTGGTTTACCCGTCGAGGTGCACCACCCTAGTTACGAATGCTGCACCTCTGTAATGGCAATGATGTTGATGCAAAAGACATTTTCAAATTTGTGCGAAATTACTTAAATACAAATTAAAATAAATATTAGAACCTGTGTTTAGGAGGTTCGTTGCGTTACCCAAGCAATGGTTTAGGCACTATCACTTGACGATTACTAAAAAAGAAAAACGGTTTAAGTCAACTTGACGAGTAAAAAAAACTTATTAATTAATTTTGGTTAAAAAATTAGTTTTTTTCAATTAGAGTAAAATACCTACCTACAAGTAATTATTGGTAATGAGAGTAATAAAAAAGCGACTTGCACGAACAAAGCACTATCTTTAACTGCATATCTTTAAATAGATAAACAAAAATTGATGTGAAAATAAAACAGATATGTATCTACATGAAAATTACAAATAAGAATACTATAAAAAAATAAGAATAATATTATTGTAAGGGTATTTATTTGAATTTGTAAAAATGGGACTACGTGTAAAAGTAAAACCTATACAAAGTGTATAATTAGAAATTTATATTATCAAAGTAATCGAGAAATATTATGCGATAATTTATTCAATTATGGAGTTGGATATATCTTAATACATAAAATCACAGCACTCTGCTGCTCCTTCTGCGGCTCCTGCTTCTGCTCCAGTGTGTCATTTTTTGGTAACCTAGAAGCACTTTGATTGGTCGACTTTTTTTACCAACCGAAAAATATATTAAACCACCGCCGGTACTCCCCTTGAGACGAGTTGCACATCAATCGAGTTTCCAACCAATGGGGTCTAGATGCCCGTCCGTGGACGGGCTTTCTGCTAGTTATGGAATAATATGGATTAATATGGATTACCTTTGAGCCGAAGTTTATACAGCCTTATTTTGCAAAATATAATTTACTATTGTTCTTTTATTGAAAAATTGTCTAATAAAAACAATTTAAACATAGTAAACAATAAACATAATGAACGAAGAATATAATACTTATGTACATGTCGTTATAAAGATAAACGAAGACATTTGTCCCAGGCCTGCCGGAGTTCTTTCAGTGGTTCATTTCCCACCAGATAGAGTTATGAAATCTATTGCAAGACTAAAGAGTGAGATATATCCTGGTTTAGACGGTCTATCAGCACGTTTATTGAAGCAGTGTCGGGATGCTATTTCTTTGCCGTTATCGCTGATCATGGAAAGCTCATTTGCCGATAGTGAACTTCCGGATATTTGGCGTCTGTCTTCAGTAACTCCTATATTTAAGAAGGGCAACAAAATTAACGCAGACAACTATCGTCCAATCTGTCTTACTCCGATAGCTTACTTACTACTCCGATTATTGCCGAAGATATGATGCAGTTCTTTATCGAGAATAATGTAATACCTGAATCGCAGCATGGATTTCTACCGGGTCGCTCCGTCTTAACTAACTTGCTGACATGTGTTAACAACTGGAGTTCTTCTCTGGATCATAATAACCCAGTAGACATAATTTATTTAGATTTTTCTAAAGCATTTGATAGGGTCCCTAAAAGAAGGCTTTTAAAAAAATTGGAGCATTTTGGTATTGGAGGTA
Organism: Cantharis rufa; assembly: GCA_947369205.1. NCBI lineage: Eukaryota > Metazoa > Arthropoda > Insecta > Coleoptera > Cantharidae > Cantharis > Cantharis rufa. The sequence continues at coordinate 40,055,885 of OX376303.1, forward strand.
AGCTACTGCAATGGCTGTCCGCGTTTCTTCATAATCGAACCTTTAAGGTGCGAATAGGACAAACATTTTCTAGCGATGCATGCGTTCTCAGTGGTGTCCCCCAAGGATCTGTGCTTGGTCCATTGCTATTTATAATATACTGCGCAGACCTGCCATCGCTGATCTTATCCTCCATTTCCTCATATGCCGACGACACCAAAATTTACAATAATCCAAACTCTTTCTATCATATTCTACAAGGTGATTTAAATATGGTGATGAGATGGTGTTCCGAATGGTTGCTCCCTTTGAACATTGATAAGTGTGTTGTGATGCATCTCGGTAAGAACAATCCGCGGTTAGGTTACACAGTTAACTCTTCTCGATTGAGAGTTGTTGAACTATCCAACGATCTTGGAGTAACAATGACTAACGACCTTTCCTGGAATAGTCATATAAACAAGATCTGCAGTCGAGCTAGAACCATGGTCTATCTTCTATCTAAGTGCTTTGAGAAACCTAGTCTTCGTATTGTTAAGAGGATGTACATGACCTACATTCGACCTCTTCTTGAGTTTGCTGGTCCAGTGTGGTATGCAGAGTGGCAGCGTGATGTTAACATGCTCGAATCTGTGCAGAGAGCTGCAACGCGATTAGCATACGATTATCATAACAGACCATCTTACGAAGAACGTTTACGAATTTTAAATTTGACACCCTTTCACAATAGACGTTTGAGGAGTGATTTGATAATCACTTTTAGAGCGCTAAATCGTTTATTTCCGATCGATATGTCTCACCTTTTTTCCCTTAACATGAGCCAACGATTGCGTGGACACCGTTTGAAGTTGCTTCGCGAGAGGTTTAAAACCAGATGCAGGGAGCACTTTTTATCAAATCGTGTAGTTAGGATACCTATAGGAAGGAGGGACAACACCAGTACAATAAAAAATGTATTAAGATGGAGGCCGAGTGAAGAAACAAAAAGAGGTAGACCCAGAATGAGATGAATAGATGGAGTAACCGAGAACTTGGAAAGAATGAGAATAAGCAACAAGAGGAAAGTGTATACCGATAAGAAGATCTGGAGAAATATAGTATTAGAGACTTGTTTCCCATACTTGTTTGTAAATTTTGGAAACTTAGAATTAGGATGAGGAGTAATCGCCCTTTTAAAACGGATTATAAATACCTCGTAAGGTTGCCATGTTTCGCATGAAATGAGCGCATTAAATTATATTATTAGCTATACATGTCGTTTAGTAAATGCTATAAAACATTTTAGCTATATAGTTATAGCTATTATAGCTAAAATTTTATAGACCAAGACAAGCAGTTACTACGTGGAATGTGAACCACGAGGCAGAATTAGAAACAGCAGTATTTTAATAATAGACAATAACTGTGGTTTATCGAGCCGATGATATTCAAAATATTAATTATTATGTACCAAGGTTAAAATTCTATGTATTAATTTTAATAATCTTCTCTTATCGATAATTAAAAAATGAGTTTTGCATTAATTATAAATATACGAGTGTTATGATGTTTAGGTAATATAAAAATAATGTGGAACCTTTAGTCGACTTTATAAAAAAAAGCGTCCATAATAAAGTACTGTACTTTTTTTTTATTGAATACAAATAAGCGAAAATGAAAACTATATTATGTTTCAATGTTCCATTTTTTAAATAAACGTTACGAATAAACTTTTGTTCATTAGTGCGAAACAAATTTATTCTAAAATATCAATGTCAATAATTAATATCGCACTATAGACAAACTATTTAAATTATTTACAAATTGCATCAGTTTATTGTAAAAAAATTAAAGTAATACTTAACAAATATAAGTATAGAGGCCAAAAACAATTAATTCTTGCTACTTTTATATTCAAATAACTTAAATATTTAATGGAAAAACAACAGCATCATGTTTCACTGTTTTTCATATTTTTAGTTCAAAGTGCTTTTTTACCACTAGCCTAAAAACCTACCATTGCTGTCCGATTTTTGCGCCGTGAAATTATTTTTCACGGAACAGTTTTCATTATTAATCATAGGTCAATAATTTATTTATTATTGCCCCGGTCACTGTCACTCGAACTGTCTTTTTATAATTTGTACTTTTTATAATTTGTACATTGCGATTATGCGAAATAGACAACCTTAATGAAATAAAAAATAAATAAATTTTAATAAAATAATTCAATTCTGCTTTTGTGTTGCGGGAAAAAAGTGACATTATGTTTCCTGAAATGGGATTATACAAACAATAGCACTCTACCCGCAGGGCCGAATTATCCATTAGGCAAGAAAGGCAGCTGCCTAGGGCGGCAGTCTTTTAGGGGCGGCAAAAATACTAATTAATTCTAATCAAAAATGTAACATAAATTGAAACTTGATTGTAAATTGTACTTAGCTATTTAAAAATCATATTACATTATGTAGAAAACATAAACAATTTTTAAGTGCCGCATAGTAATGCAGGAACGTTAAGAATAAAAATAAACGAAGAACAAAAAACTGTCTGCTGTTTAAGGAAATAAATTTGTTCTCAAAGTTTATACTTATTTTGCTAATAAATATTATGCTGTTATAATAAGTTTAAATTTTAATTTTTAGGGGGCGGCAAAAAAAAATGCCTAGGGTACTCACATGCCTTAACGCGGCCCTGTCTACCCGAAAACTTTATACATGAATATGAATGAATACACAATTTATTAATATCCTTGAGAGAACTGAACAATTTTGTTGTATTTAATTAGGGACTCTTTGATTAGGGGAAGTTTATAAATTAGACTACACACAAAAAGGTGGCAAAAAAATTATTATGGTTTCACGGAATGAAAATCACTTATATTTTTCGATTGGAAAATTGTGACAATTTCAGAAAAATACATATTTCTATTCAATTCGTACCCGCTAAACACTGTTTCTGTTACGCCTCTGTATCAAACCCACGGTCCGTGAAGTCTTATGGAGAATATTGGTCCAGCCAGAAAAAGTGGCTCCCAAGCTGTTAGATGGCGTTGTATCAATCTTGCTTGTACAGTCTAGTGCCTATATCCAGTGACTGTACTTGCTTTGCATCAACGTGTTGCCTAACTTGATAGCAAACCATCCATTTTGTTTGATATTTTTACAAACTTAACACGTGCGTTTTAAACGTAAAAATATTTTTAATATAAATTGTAATTATTATTGCAAAATTGTAATTATTATTGCAAAATTGTAATTATTATTGCAAAAATTGTGTATTATATATTGGTATTTACATATTGGTACAGGTATAAAGTATTTTTTATTTTGTTTCACGCTATCCTTAAAATTTTAAGGATTTATTGTATTAATCAAAATGGGTCGAACTTGTTGCGTTCCCACATGTTTAAAGTCTTCTAGGATTTTGCATCGCTTCCCGAATCCTGACGTCGATATGGAAAGGTTTAAGTTATGGGTCGCAATGTCTGGAAATGAAGAAATCGCAACATCGGAACCCCGTAAAGTATATCATTGGAGAAGAATATGCCACCATCATTTTAAAGGATGTTTCATCTTGAGCAACAACAATTTACGATCTGATGCTTTCCCAACTGACTGTTTGTCAAGTAATTATACGTTTTGTTTTACTGTTATTTAATTGTAAAATAATGGTTAATTTTAGTTCGTATTGTCAGGGAGTAAGAAGATATCGAAATGGGTCAAGAAGAGGATGAAACTGAAATTTGGCGAAGTTAGAATGATGCCTAAATTAACTGATTATCACGTTGTTCCAAACCTGATAAAAAATGAAAGTTTCTTTTTGCACCCAGGTCTTCAGCAGTGCGGTTTCTCTTGCTATTGTCATGGCTACATCAGGTAAGTGAGCTTATTTTTGAGAAAAGTTTTACTTAATTTATTATTTTATTTAGGAACGACCTATGATGAGTGTAATGGTGAAACGTTAAAGTTGAAACCAGAAGCAAAACAAACTGCAAAAGTGATCGACTTCTTCGACAAATTGTTTGACAGCGTTAATGGTCATGTCGAAGTTGAAGTTCCAGACAAAAAGTTGCGAACCTGCGTCACCGACAAATCTGATCATGTTAAATTTTGGAAGAGAGCTATTAAAATTTTTGAGACGATGATATATATTGAAAAAGATGACAATGACGATACAAACAGGTATGAGAGGCCCAAAAGGAAGTTCACGCCACCAACCATAAGAAATTGGATTACTACGCTACAAGTAATTTATAAAATAATTCTAATATGAATAATTAATGTTTCATATCTTGCAATTTTTAGTGCTTTATTGACATTCACTCAAACATGAAAGTTTTTGGTTTCAAGAGCATGTTTCCTAGGACGTTCAGCCAGGTTTCTTTGGAAAATTTTTTTGGGCAAGTAAGACAGAGGGGAATAAGATTTACAAATCCAACAGTAGCAGCGTTTACTCCATTTTACAAGAGTTTGTTGGTAAATAACTACAGCAGCGGTCATTCAGAAGGCAGTAATTGTGAAAATGACGAAGGAGATATTTTAGTTTCAATGAAGAAATTTGTGCAGCAGGTAATTACTTACATGTGACATAAAAGTCCCATATTAATTTACTAATTATTATTTTAGGATATAGTTGAAGTTCAGCCAGTACTCCACAGTAATGAAAACATCAAAATTACTGAAATTTTAGAAAATCTTGCCAGTGTATATTGAGAGAGAAATATTGATAAAGCTGATTCTATATTATATAAGAATGCAGCAGAAATATTTAAAAGGTCTAGAAAGAAATCGTGGGCTTACAAGAAAAAGGTCAAGTTAAAATTTTACTTATTTTTTTTTTAGTGCAATATAGATCTCAATTTTAATGATCTTCCTATTGCAAGAACAGAGTAAGTCATATCTGATTTATTTTGTGAAATATAGAAATGTAAAATAACACTAAAGCATTGATGCAAATAGAAACTTTAAAATGTGGATTACTCAAAACTATCATTTTGGACTTCGTGCCTTTTTCTTGTAAGCCCACGAAGTAGTCTTATTAATGTAGGTATAATGGGGTAATGAAGTGCAATTTATAGCTTCTCGTACTCAAATGTCAACCTCGCCTGTATAATACAAATGAGGCTCTGACGTCCGAGTATCGGCGAAATAACCGTATTTATAATATCAAATTTACAGGAAATGCTAATTAACGATACTAGTAGCATCGTGTCTATCGCTCAATTCTTTAATTATGTAAAAGTTATTAATGTAAATGCAAGAACTGTTAAGTAATAATTTGTATGCGGTACCGAAGAAAGCTAATAAGCCAGAAACATGATGTTATTGCTCATTCTTTATTTATGCCAAAGTGATTAATATCGATTTGTACATTATTTAAATATAAATATTATTAACTTATGAAAATTTTGTAAAAAGATGATCACTTGTCCGATAGCTCAATATTTAAAATGATTTTTAATGAGTATTTAACTTGATTTTAGCTTTTTAAGTTTATTTCAGCTATAAATTTGTAAATTATGATTTACTTATTGATTCTGTTTTGTTAGGTTTATTTAAGTAGTAATAAAATCAATTTTTTAATAAAAATCTGAATGTCGTTATTTTAAAATTACATCAAAATTACAATGTAACTTTATAATCATAAAATTTCATTAATTCTTATAGTAATGTATGTGTATACACTTTATTAGTGCTATTTATTACATTACTTTAAGATTTAATGAAATTTTATGATTATAAAGTTATAATTTATAAAATTCTAAATGAAATAATAACCATTTTAAAATTGCCGCGTTTTCTTGCCACATGACAAGTGGCTCCCAAGCCTACAGATGTCGCTGTTGACAACATACCAAGCCTTTGTTAAGGAGTTAACATACCCTGATCAAACCGCAGCTTGCGCATTCTTAACCTCACTTGACAAAGTGTCAAATTTAGTTTTTTTTTCGTGTTGTTACGTACGTGCTTTTTGTGTAAAGTTTCGTGATTACAACAATTTTAATATTTATTAGTGCAATTATTAAGTGTGGATTGTTAATTGAACATATCTAAGGTAAGTTTTTGATACCAAAGTTTAAATTTTCACTTAAAACAACCTGTTGTAAATTAAAGGTTATGTTTATGTGCTTATATCGATTTGATAAATACAATTATATTAATTCCTAGAGTCTTTATTTATTTAAATGCTTTAATAATAACATCTTTTAAGACTCCCAATTATATTGTTTTTAATGTATAATAAAAGTCCTTGTTTTTCAATGGTTATTACATTTTTTTAAACAAATCTTTTACTTCTGTCAACGTAATTAACCTTTAACAGTCACGTTTAGTTTTTGAAATTTTTTAATCTAGAAATTCTATTTATTATAATCACTGCATGTGCATTTTAATGTATTATGACCTAAATTTTATATCAGTAACCTTAGTTTTCCTCTTGTATACGAATGGGTACTTCCACTTCGTAAATTTATAGCAATAATAATTAGAGTAGAAACCAATTACCTAATTTATTACGCTATTTTAAAATTTTGTTCACATAAAGGTAATTGCAGAAATTAATAAAAGGTAATGTAGATATGTTTCAGCGAGTTCATCTTCATTAGCAACAAATAAATAATTCGGTGCGTTATGAATTACAATCAGGTTTCGTGTTTTTAGTTGTTTTAGTAATTTCATAATAAATGATTAAAAAAATAATGATAGAAATAATATAACTTGCCTAGTGATAAATATTATATTATATAAATTAACGCAGAAATAAAAAATACCCATTAATTTCTATTTATAATAAACAATGCCGTATTCTTAAGTTGATGAGAATATTTATAAAATATTTCTAAATAAGAGTATTTTTCGGGTTTCTGACAAAATTTAAGTTTTGGAAGTAATTTCAACAGCTATTAGAAATATAGCATACAATGTAAGATAAATTGAAATATATATTTATATTATATTAGAATAAACAAATCAGAGTAACCGATAATAAAGGACTTATAGAAGACAAAATCAACCTATTGGCATCATTGGTAGACTTGAAAAATAAGGCCATATCATTAAATTGTTTTCATTGGAACGACCTTAAATGTAATAAAACGGTTCGAAAACATGTATTTTTATAATTCGGTTCATATTAAGTAAGAATCGTGATTTAAAATAGTTTTCTTTGATAAATTGCGCCAATGGAAATAACTCGGAGATGAATTTGTTTTGCTTAAACCCTTTACTTCAGTAATACAAAAAAGTAATAAAAAAAAGTTTTCTCCAACAGGGGTAAATTTGTCAACAAATGTCTCAAAAATTACGAAATCTTAACTAAATTGGTCGCTTTCTGTACATCCTATAGCCAAAATATGTTATATTAAAATTAAAGTAGAAAAAATTTTGTCCAAAAGTAAAAAAAATATTGTTCTGGTCTATCAAGTTTTCGAGCTATAGCTCTTCATGAATCCTGATTTTTATCGATTTTTGCCCACGTTTTTTTCTGTTCATCTGGCGCAAAACTGGTCTACAGATTTTTAAACTAGACTCAATTAGCTTTTTTATAAGTTAAAAACATTTGAATACCTATGTCTTAATATAAAAAACATAAAATAATTAGGTATTAACGTTTACAAAAATATAATAAATTTAATTTAAAAATAAAAAAGTCAATTTCACCAAAAAAATGTGTTTTAAAATTTCGAGAATATCTTCTCCAATAATACAAGCAATCAAATTCCATTTTACTAACTGATCTAGGGACCAATTTTGAACTGGTATATTAATTAGCTTAATTAATTAATTAATTAACTAAATAAGTATACATACATGGAATTCAAATTTGTACAAGTAATTTGAAGAGTACACGGGAATAACGATCAGGGTCCAATTTTGTGAAAAATAAACTATTAATGCTATTCGATAGATGGTAATGAAAGGTATCTTTTAGTAAAAATATAATGATAATAGTAGATTACTGGCCAAGCATAGAAAATGATCCGTTACTGGGCGCGCAGCTATATTAAAAAGTGAGCGTAGCGAGCTTTTTAAAGCTGTAAGCCCAGTAGCGGATCATATTTCTAGGCGAGGTGAGTATACTTTTTTATCGGAAAACATAAAATTATCAATTATATCAAATATTAAAAAATTTGTTTAAATTACAAATTGTGACAGATAAGACAAATTTAAACAGTGTCATTAGAGCAACCCTCTATGGCGAAGTGCAATAAGCGATTGAATCATAATTAAATCGTTTGGCGATCGCCAGTTCGAATCCCACGTCGGACAAATTTTTATAATAGAATTTTTTTATAATATAAATGAATTGACTTGCTGAAGTAACAGAATCGACCATTAATAAAAACACGTTAATGGTCGATTTTACATTATTAGTCGATTTGTGAGCTGACTAGAAATGCGTCGTTTTAGCTGCCGGGTGGACACTCGGAAAGCATCGCTTTCGTTATGTTTTCCGATAAAAATTATTTAAGTCCATTGTAAAGAACCATATTTTTAAAATCATTTGTTAACGATCTTATGAGTCTGTAAATCTTAAAGTTCAATTTACACAAAATATACAGTTTGTGACTCTGATAGTTATTCCCGTGTACTCTTCATTTGATATATTATAATAATATTATTTGAAGAACACAAACTTTTTGTTGAAAGCTTATTATACTGTATATAAATTAGTTTAAAAAAAAACTTGAGTTTTAGTTTTTACTTAGCTTGTTAATTCCCATTTAAAATAATATTATGTAAAGCCCGTGTCTCACTATAAAAATTTCATAAATATTTGTATAAAAGTTTGTATACAAACGATTTTGATAGTGTGACAGAGCACTAATTTTATAAAATTTATACTTAATTAATTTTATAAATTTAGATTTAAAAAAATTCTAGAATTGGTATCCTGAGCATCTGTAATTTGTTGGTTGGTAATACCCACAATTTATGACAAATAAAAATATTGGAAACTGAAATACTGGCTCTTAATCAATATTAACAGATTTTATAATTATAAAATAATCGTGATCTTAATATTTTTTTGCATCAAAACCTTATTAATTAAACTAAATTAGAATTTTAAATATGTACAGTTACGCCATCTACTCAGATAATTGCTCGTCCAAAAGATAAATCTTGACCTTAACAATAACAATCAATTTGACAGCTGACGGCTGACACTACGATACATAATCGACGCACGTTTCTACAATTTATATTGGCAAAGTTAGAAGACCTATTTTTTATATTCGCTCTCTTTTCTATTAGGTTTTTTTTGTAAGTCTGACAAAGACAAGCGAATAGTATGCGTTACAAATACAATACAAACCATATACAACTCGATCCTTACTTTTCACAGCTAATATCTTGTTTTTATAAAAACTTATTTTATGTCCGACTGTATGATAATAACATCATTACAATCAGAAGATTTGTCGGGTAGTGTAGTGTTTGTAAACGGTTGTGTTGAGGTTATGTTTTAATCTAGCACGTGTCGATTTGTTATTTTTCCTGTTATTACTGTGTTTACGTTTATTATTTCATGTGACGATGGATTTTAACGATAAAATCATTGATCATTCTAAAATTATAAACGAAGATGATCGTAAGAAACTAATCAAAAACTTAAAAAAACTAAAGAAGGATGTTCTAATTGATATAATTGTATCTGGGAAGCTACCTAGTGGGTTTGAATCTATCTCTGGCATTGAAGAAGTTGAGACTGTAAATGATAGTCAAATTGATTTAATAGACTGCCTTAAGCAACATATTAGTTCTCTAAAAGGGACAATTAATGACAAGAATACCATTATTAATCATCTTAAAAATAAGAATATGCAACCCATTCAACAGAAGAATGTAAGTACAAAACCTGCAAGTGTGGCTCAACCTTTAGTCATAAAATCAAACGGACTACCGATTACACCGATTAGTTCAAATAATTCAACAGTAAAGTCAATAACTATTGAAGATTTAGCTTCAGGCCTTGAAGAAGTGACGATTAATCGTCCTGCAAAAACTAATTTGGGAAATGTGATCGTTACTAAAAATGAGGTGAGTCCAACATCAAATAATAATAGTATACAATCTATAAATATGACCGATAGTAATGGACCACCCGTTTTGAACAAGACCCCTGTCTTTAAGAAAATAATGGGAAAATGTGCGAACAATATGAGCAATCTGGCTGCTGCTGTAAAAATTCATAGACGATGGGCATTTATCTCAGGATTGCAAGCTGAAACTTCACCTGACATTTTATCTAACTATATCAAAAATGAACTTAAAACAGATTCCCTCTGTTTTAAAATTTCATCAAATAAGTTTAGCTGTAATTTTAAAGTTGGCGTTCAAGATTCAGATTTTAATACATTATTCGATGAGAATGCTTGGCCTTGTGGTGTTGCGATCCGTGAATTTGTCAACCATGGTAAGAAACGGCCGATGCCTACTGAAAATTTTCCATTACTAAACCCCACACCAGCAATAATCTAGTGAAACTCAACGTATATTACCAAAACTGTGGTGGGATTAAAACCAAACTAGGTAATATTAGCAACAATTTAAACTGTAGCTCATATAAAATCATAATACTCATCGAAACTTTTCTCGATGATAGCATATCATCTAGCGAACTCAATTTCCATAACTTTATTATTTTTCGCTGTGATAGGTCTGTTTGTTCTAGTAATAAATCCTGTGGAGGAGGGGTCATTATTGCAGTTCACAAAAGTCTTGGATGTAAATTAATTAAGACACCCTCTAACATCGAAAATGTATTTGTACAAGTAAGTAACACCATTATTGGAGCAGTATATTTGCCACCCGACTCGGACATCTCCACCTATGATGAGTTCTGTCACATTATCGACAATGTTTGTGATGATTTTCCCCAATCTAAACTTGCAATATGCGGTGATTTTAATCTACCTAAAGCCAAGTGGGACTTTGGTGGAACCAGCGTTATTTCCTCAGATAACGTTTGTACTAAATCTTTACTTCTGAGTGATTGCATGTCCTTTCATGGATTATATCAGGTCAATCAACTTCCTAATAGTCGTGGGGTTCTTCTTGATCTTTTCCTTTCAAATTTTGAAATCTCTATCTCGCTTGCAGATGATAAACTTTGTGGTTCATCGGTGCATCATGAATCTTACACTCTTGGTTTCTCCACCAGTAAACTATCATCGTCAACACTTGAGGTTGATAAATTCATTTATAATTTTAAAGCTGCAAACTATGAAATGATTAATACCCATCTACTGAATATTGATTGGTCTAAAATCTGGAAACTTGATAATATCGATGTAATTATTGATGAATTTTATCGTCTCCTCACAGATGTTATCGATACTTTTGTCCCACTCAAACGTGTGCGGTTAACTACTTATCCAGTTTGGTTTTCCTGTGAACTTATTTATTTGATCCAAGATAAAAAATATGCTCACAAAGTTTTTAAACAGTCCAGAGATCCTATGGACTATGTGGTATTCAGCACACTTCGGGAAAAAGTTAAGGCGCTTCACTCTGAACTTTATCAACAATATTTACTCAAAATGGAGCGGGACATTCATATCAATCCCAAAATGTTCTGGAGGCATATTGCCAATTGTAATAAGAGTAATGGATACCCAGTGCACATGTTCTTAGGTGACAAGGTCTCTAATAGTGGTCAACAATCCGTTGATTTGTTTGCGGAACATTTTTCAACTGTATATGGGAACATAGACACAGGCGTTTATCATTACGACTTCCATGACAAGGTCATCTCTGAACCTATTCTCATATCACAGGCTGATATCTTCGAAGCTATCTCTAAATTACCTGATAAATTAAGCGCAGGACCGGATGGTATTCCTCCTCATTTTATCAAACGATGCATATATTCTTTATGTGATCCTATTTACAACATTTTTAAGTTATCTCTACTTCATGGCAGCTTTCCACAATTCTGGAAGGAAAGTTTTATTACTCCAATCTTTAAAAAAGGTGACAGAAGTGACATCGCCAACTATCGAGGGATCTCTATTCAGTCAACTATCCCGAAAATGCTTGATAAATTTGTTGCAGAACACTTATTGACAATTAGTAAAAATCTCATCGTGGAATCCCAACATGGTTTTTTTCCTGGTCGGTCTACTTCATCTAATCTACTTTCTTTTACCTCCTTCTGTCTCGAGGCTTTCGAGAAACACATGCAGGTTGACGCTATTTATACAGATTTCTCTAAAGCGTTTGATCGAGTTTCACATGCTGCTCTTCTAGCAAAAATCTCTTCTTTAGGCTTCAGTCCAATCATCGTCAAATGGTTCAGCAACTACTTAACGGGTAGAACCCAAAAGGTTAAGATCGATACCTTTCTCTCCTCGATAATTACAGTTTCATCCGGTGTCCCCCAGGGCTCTCACTGTGCCCCTATTCTATTTCTGCTTTTCATTAATGACATCGGTAAATTTATTCGTTACTCTCTGCACCTGCTGTTTGCAGATGATTTTAAGATTTTCAAAGCGATTAGTTCATACAATGATTGTATATTGTTACAAAACGACCTGGACAACCTACACAAATGGTGCCAATTAAATAATCTTCATCTCAATTTTGATAAATGTTTTACTATCTCGTTTTCTAAAAGAAACTCATCTTCCTTTGCATATTGTATCAATGATAACGAACTCCAACGTGTTAATGTAATCAATGATCTCGGTGTTCGATTGGATGTTGGTTTAACATTCAGAAACCATATATCCCTCATCTGTTCCTCTGCCTTCCGTACATTGGGTCTTATCCGCCGACAGTCAGTTTACTTTTCGCCTACTACAGTGAAAAAACTTTATTTCTCCCTGGTCCGCTCCCGATTGGAGTACGCCTGTAGTGTCTGGTCGCCGCACTATCAAGTCCAAATCAATCAAATAGAACGTGTACAACACAAATTTTTCAAATATCTGCACTACAAGTTAGGACTTGCCAAAGAAGATTTCTCTGATGAGACCTACCTGAAGTTCTGTAATTCAAGTTCACTGGAGTCAAGACGAACCGTTTTTGATCTCTGCTTTGTGCATGGTCTTTTCAGCGGACGAATTAACTGCAACGCCCTGCTCAAACTTTTTCCATTCAAGAAATCATGCCGGTTTACCAGGTCAATGTGGATTTTCGAAGAAAAACACCATTCAACGAATTATGGCAGGCACGGTCCCGTGGCTAGGATGACCAGATTGGCAAATCATGCAAATAGTGATCCAATGTTTGATCTATTTATCCCCTCACTAGCAATCTTCAAAAAGCGCCTATGGAGCATTGATCTATATAACAATTAATTTTTGTTTTATGTATAAAATTTTTATTTTATGTATGTCTATGTATATTATTATGTATATATTTTGCAAATAGGTTAACCGTTAATAATAAATAATACAATATCACTTAGCGACCATAAGATAACATTTTATGGTACTAGGCCGTTTTGCTTTATTTATAAAGTAAAACGGCCGCCTGTCAATGTCAATGAAATAAACGTCAAAATTAATATTTTATTTTATTTAATTTAATTTAAAAAGTATTACATTAATTATTACTTTGATTATAATAGATTACAAAAGTTAGCTTTTGAAGCAATTTCAACGATTTCTTCCATTTTTTCACATAATTTTAAACCAAATTAATAAACAACTTATGTAAACCAGGAGCAATAGAAAAAGCACTCTTCGAAATTATACAATTTTTATTACCTAAATGTCAAAGTGGAAAAATATAAAAGAAAATCTTCTACGGTGCAGTCGAACATAAAGCTATGTATGTCATTTGCACATAATTAGGCTTTTTGGACTCAGCCAATTTATTAGCCTCGCTCGCAAGCTCGCTCTGCCATAAACGAGGCTTCGTCCGATAAAGACCTAAATTATGTACTCATGACATAAATAGCTATTATAGTGTGACATAGCTTAAATTGTATACAAATTTGTATACAATACAAATTGTATAAAAATTTGTATACAAACAATTGTATACAAATTTTTATAGTGAGACACGGGCTTAACACAAATTATAAATTTGATAGTTTTAATAATTATAAATTTGCCTAGAAATAAATCGGAAATGCAAATAAATAGTTATTATTTGCAGTAATTATATTATACAGTATTATACAGCATACAGTAATTTATTAAAAAAAATTTATTTGAAAATCACAATCGGTCCTGTATAATATAAAATTCAATCCGATATTATTATATAAAAAATATTCAGATAATTATATTGTTATAATTACATAATTATAATGTAGATAATGTAGGTATAGCTGATATAATAAAATTGGTAAATATGATTCGGTCTGTATTTTATGGGGAATTGTAAACTGCCCTCCAAACTTGACCATAAAATGTTAACTGCCCTCTAAGAAAAAGGTTGCTACTAATCCCACATGTAAACTGCCTTCCAAACTACCTGAGGCTTAATTTATTAATCCCATAATTTTGGTTATTTTACAGTACAGGGTGTTACAAAATTATTATTACCTACTAGATCCACCCCAACCGAGTTTCGCCCCTTTCGAGTCTTACCTTTTCGAGTTCTGCCGCGCTCAGAGATGTTTTAAATTTAGTTTAGCTCTCGTCAAAACAACGAAGTGTCCGAAGCGAAACGAAGGGTTCGTAGCGTAAATCCCGACACTAATAAACACTAATAAAGTTTCACCTTTTTCGAGTTCCAGCTTTGGCGAGTTCTTTCGGTCTTCAGGGATATTTTTAATTAATTTGGTCTTTGTCAAAACGGCTCGGAGCGCAGGAATTGCAGAATCGAATTTGACAAAAACAACCGTGGCAATACGGGTGAATGTGAACTGCGCAAATTTGGCAGGTATAAGAAAAAGAAAAGTGTAGATTGCGCTCCGAGCAAAAAGGTCGACAGTAATCTGAAATGTAAATTGCGCAAATCTAGGTAGGGTATTACTATAAGTACGGTATAAATCTGAATAGATTTAAAAAGATTAATATAATAAACTTAATTTTAAAAAAATTGTAGAAAGTTATTAAACAAGTAGATAAAATTTACAAGCTTTACAAAAAAAAACAATTAATAAAAAAAATTTGTTCTGTAACAAAAAAAAGACTGCCTTGACAAAATCTAACCGCGATATTTGTTTGTTATTGTACTTGAATAATAGTTCGCAAATCTTTTTTTGCTTATTTTTGGAATTACTATTTTGTGTGGGCGGCTTCGCAGTACTGTTTAAAGCAATGTAAACTTTGTTTTGCTCTTGTTGAAGAGCATGTACAAATTCGTATATATTGGGATGAGGACTATTAAAATTAAGTTTAAATGCGGCATGGAATGATTCACAACCGTTAGTTGTATAAATCAAATCCGCCGATGGTTTAGCCCATACTCTCGGAGAAAACACAGCTTGTCTACCCACATAATAAGTTAATAAATAATCACAAAACTTATCAAGATTCGCATAAATCGGTTTGATTCAAGTAAATCGTTAAATGTTTCAAAGACATCTTCCGCTTTTAAAAATTTCATACCAAAACAATAACGCAACCATTTTCCCACTTCAGAAAAATGTACATCCGTGTAATATGAAGCCAATCCGTTCCTTTGAACAGCACGATACCATGCTTGAGCAAGATGAAACCTGCAACCTTCCACCGATGCTGCTGTCCTGTACTATGTCTAATTAAAGACCTAATTTGGTAACATTAACTTAAAATGGACCCGTTACTATTAGTATATTTCTATTTAATAAAATCGTAGTGAAATTTAAATAACCCTAATCAAAAAAACTGGCTCCGGCTCTGTATTACATCTAATAAAAAACATGTATAATTAAAGACATAATTTGGTAACATTGACGAAAAATGGACCCATTTCTATTAGTATATTGTTATTTTTTCGATAAAATCGTTTTTAAATTTAAATAACCCTAATCAAAAGGACTGGCGCCGGCCCTGTAGTATGTCTAATAAAGGACATGCCTAATTAATGGCATAATTTAGTAACATTTACGAAAAATGTTCCATTTCTATTAGTATATTTCTATTTAATGTAATTATTCTTAAATTTAAATAACCTTAATCTCCTCTTAACATCATAAGTAGGTATAAGTAGGTGACCCATTGTTAAATGGTTGGGAGCGCAATTTACATTTTGGATTATGTCAACCTTTTTGCTTGGAGCGCAATTCACATACTTTGGAGCGCAATTTACATTACCCCGGCAATACACGGATCCTTCATAAAAAAAAGTTCTGCGGTTTTTAAAATTAAAAGCCAACAGTAAGCGCTGTCATTACTATCTATCCATAAAATTTATTTATAAAAATTATTATTTATAAATTTTATAAATTTTAACTGATAATTAATAATGCTTTTCATAAATAAATTTAATTGCTGTATCACCATGTACTTTGTATTAATCAGATTAGTGGCAACCTTTTTGCTTGGAGGGCAGTTTACACTTTTTCAATTTTCCGTTTTTAGGGGATTAGGGCAGTTTACATACACCCTATTTTATATACACGATTGATTGTGGGTTTCCGATCGTCAGAAAAACCTGGAATAGTCAGGGAAAGTTTGATTTTTAAACGAACAGTAAATTAAAACTTTGTACCAGGCAAAATTATTTGAAATTTTGAATAATCCTAAATATTCAATTTTAATCAGGGAATACTTGGAAAAGTCAGAGATCAAATACAGGGTTTACCAATAAGATGTTTGTTTTTCAATAGGGGCATATTCGGATATTTTGACAGTTCTGGCATTTCGTTTTTTTATCTTATGTACAGCAGAAGCTTTGCCATTTGTGAAAATGTTTTCAATTTTAATTGAAAATTGTATTAAAATCATTTAAGCCTATTACGAAAATAGTCGATGTGTGAAAACCACATTTTGTAAAATTCGCGATATTTTTGGTCGTCATGATCGGTCTTCTGAAACCGCTATCGAGAATTTGGTGGATAAATTTAAGGTTACTGGTTTGGTATATAACATACCAACAAAAGTACATACTCGTTTGGGTCGTTCAGCGGAAAATATCGCTGCTGTAAGTGAAAGTGTCGGGAGCAACCAAATTTGTCAATTCCACGACGTTCTCAACATTTGGGGACACGTTGAAAAATTATTTTTGACCTATTATCGATGATATGGATGTAAGTGATATGTGGTTTTAACAGGATGGCGCCACATGTCACACGGCCAGAGAAACAATGGCTTTATTGCAAACCAAATTTCAAGATCGAATAATTTCGCGTAATTCTGCAATAAATTTCACCTCAGATCGTGCGATTTTACACCGTTTGACTATTTCTTGTGGGTCTATGTGAAAGATCAAGTCTATGCGGATAATCCACAAACCATTGGGGGCTTCAAAGTCAACATCAAACGTGTCATTGGTGAGATAGAGCCTCAATTATGCCAAGATGTGATTGAAAATTTTGACAAAAGAATCGATGTCTGTAAGCGTGGTCGTGGTGAACATTTGAAGGATATTATTTTTCATTCATAAATGGCACACCTTCTACTTTACATATCAATAAAAATCCATAGCATTTTCATCCGAAGTATGTGTTTCCTTTAAAATTTAAAAACAAACATCGTATTGGTAAACCCTTTACATACACTAAAATAATTTACCCATTTCATTTGTACAAAACTATCATTAGTGAATGTATTTTCCGAAACTAAATATTTTGCTATAATAATTAATTGCAGTATTGGTAAATATTTCATTCGAATAAGTGTACTATATTTGAATAACCCATTTTACTATTATTGCTCGGTTTAACAGACATTACTAAAAGTTAAAATCAATTCAGTCTTTGGTTAGAATTTTACTATACCGGGGTACTGAATGAGTAGCCGAATATAGAAAATTAACATATAAAAACTTAATTATGATTTGTCTATCGAAGTTAATTTATATTTTATTTAAAAATGTACAATACTTCGTTTAATATTTTCTTTTAATTAGTAAGACGACATGTTTTAAAATTTATAATAATAATTTTCAAATAATATTTTAATTTTGACTTGATGATGAATATCTATATTCGAAACATGTCGTCTTATTAATTAAAAGAAAATATTAAACGAAGTATTGTACATTTTTAAATAAAATATAAAAACTTATTTATGCAAATTCCTGCTTCCCTAATTATTTTAGATAAAAAATGAAGGACACAAAAATAATGCTGAAATTAAACTACGAATGATAACTTAAAGAGTCAAAAAATGCTTTTAAAAGTATCCAAGGTAATTATTTTTGATAAGTGAAAAAATAATAATAAATGAAATTTTTAACAATTTCTAAAGCATTTTTTGACAATCTAATGCTCTAATTATTCATAGTTTATATTTCTGCAGTATTTTTGTATCTTTCATTTTTTCTTTACAATAATAATTGGGGAATTAGGAATTTGTATAAATGAGTTTTTACATGTTAATTTCCTATTTTCGGCTAACTCATTTAGTACCAGGTAATAAGAATGCATTTTAAATTATTGTATTTTAGCAATAACCTTAAATCACTTTTTATTGACTTTATTATTTATTTGGACAATTTGTCTGAAATTGATCGTTTAAACCTGAAATGTGTCATCATTATCTTTGATATTAATTTAATAACATTGCATTGTAGGATAAATTCAAATTTGGTTTTTGGTATAAAAAAAAAGTATGTATCTGCTACTACAAAATGCTCATTTTATGAATAATATGAAATTCTTCTAGATAAAAACATACATATCGATTCAGATTTGTATCGACAAATATTCATTAATTTATTAACCCTGGATCTGCACACAGGAGTCTCAGAAACCCCAAGCGTTATTATATTAGCTAATGCCACATTGACTTGAACTTAATGATGTGTATATGAGGCTTTGGGTTTCTGAGACCCCATTGTGCAGTTTCAGGGTTTCTTTAACCAATGTGTTGTGTAAGTATTTGCGAATAGTTTAACAGTTATCACCCACATTAAAAAGGTAAGCAATTTATTATTATTACTTTTTATTAATAGTGTTATATTATTGTATAATATAATGTATTAGCATTATTTCTTGAAGTTTGATGAATAATATCCTTAATAGCAAATAAGAAAATTTGAAGATTGCGTTTGCTTTTCAAAAATTACAAATTCACAATTCACACATTGTTTAGAATAGACATTTTTAAAAATAGTATTTATAAATAATATATATTTTTATTGCAATACATGAAGCTCTAACTACGGTACATATGTATGTAGTATATGTACATAAATCCATAAATGTATTTAAGAATTCAAGTTTTACGTAATGCGTAAAACAGATCCAACTGAAAATAATGAGTTTAATAATACAAAAAGTTTAAAATATGCAAATGACAGTATAAAGCGCCCTTTACACTATGCGATTTATCATAGGATTTCTCGTACGATTTTGATTAGAATTTCTCTCATAAGTTTTACCTTTAGGGGTTATGCTGGTTTTCGAGTTTTTTCGAATATTTTTTATACGAATATTTTCGTATACGACAACTTTCACGAGAAATCCTATGATAGTAAATTAAATTCATTTTAGTTGTATGTATGTAGGCAACTATGATTACACTCGAGAACTGATGGTGGTTTGGTGTCGTAGTCGTAATTTCGAATTTTTACTTTTAGCATACCTAATATTATTTATAATATTAGAAATTTATTAGTACCTACCTATGTTATGTAATTTTAACTTTTTACTCTAAATATTTATATTATGTTGATAGTCGAATCAATTGCATATTTTTGCAGTGAATGTTTTTCATAAAAATATACTTAATATTTTCAAGACAAATTTATAAATTCGTATAGGTACTATTATTTGGTCGTTTTCAACTAAAGTGAAATTGTTTAAATAAAAAAATAGTTTAGAACTGCAGTAAAATTTTAATAAATATAAATTTGGAAACTAGTAAGCGAATGCTTTTAAGAAGGAACTTGATATTAATTATTTGCCTAATGCAATTTTCTTTTGGTTTCAAGTAAGTGAAGTTTTCGAGTATGATAAATTATGAACATCTAACTGCAATTGGGGGCTATCCTGAAATACCCCACCGTAAATAAACGTGGGGCATACTATCGCGACGCGGTTTAGCTGGCGCACGTATTAGAACATTCGGATGAGCACTGTGTCTATAATTCCAATTAACATTCGTTGTGTATAGGGATTTGGTATTCAAAAAAATTATTGTGGTTCTTGCTAGTGCTGGTCAATTCAAGTGAGTGGTTTTAATGTCGTAAATTACCGAATTTATTTGTTAAGTTTTCTAATCGTCAAGTTTTATCAGCTGTGTTAATTTATATGGATATCATATAACTTTGGGATTATTCTCTCTTTCAAGAAAAAGTAAGTTTTCATCTATTTATAACTAACTTATAGTATTTTAGTTCTATTTCTATCTGGCTCAATGTTATATTCACAAAATATTTTACAACGAATTGCCATGGTTCCGAAATTTTTGCTTTCGTAGATTTTACAGTAGCAATTTTAAACAAATAACGATTGTATATATTGAGTTATTGCTTCAATCTGAATTTTTCAAGGGTCAAGTGTTATGACCTTTCGATAAACCCATTACCTTATATTTAGATTATGATTTAATATTTCTACAAAATTAAATACAAGAGATTTTGCTGTTTAAAACAAACACTAACATTAACAAAAACAATTACTGTAGCTCAAGTTAATATATTTTAATTTCGATACGAATTAATAAAGAAAATATAGGTATTATTATTTTGAGCCAATCTTGAAAATGAAATTCTTCCCGATCAAATTTTATCAATTCAATAATATAAGATAGTATCACATATTTTTTTATCACCTATTATTATTATTTAATGACTCCATGATATTTAGTTATTTGTAACTACGACACTAACAAGGCTACTATATACATCATGTAGATATTATGTACTATGTGCATGTATAATACTAAACGTCTGTTCAATGCAAAGAATTTTTTGTTTTTAAAATTGTTTATCGAGTAAAATGTTTGTATAAATTAACTGTGCCAAAAGGTTTTTGCACTTCCTGGCCAATTTTTGATTCAGTGACTATCAAAAATTTGTTCTATGTATCAAATGGATATTTTTATAGGTTTAGATAAATATATTCTAAATATTCGTCTATTAATCTGAATAAGCAATGATCGTATAGTGTTATTTATGTATCGATCATTATTCCAACGTATATACATTTTTGGCAGCAATGCTTTTATAATACTTCCTGCTGATTAAAATTGTAAAAAATGTAACATTTTCGAATTATCTTTTTTAAATCTTTTAATTAACTCCTTGGGAATAGTCATATGCCCATATATGCAGGATATCTCACAAGTGTGGATTCTGAATATAGATAATTATATTAATTTGAATATTTTCAAATAACAAAAAATGCGCATAAGTTTGAGAACTTCTTCTACATTTAAAAATTTGGGCCTAAGCTGTTCAGGGCCCATCGTATTTTCTGATTCTCAAAGAATTTTTTTAATTTTATCATTTAGACATCACAGTTTCTTACTCTGTTTTTTAATTGTTCATGGTTGCATTGAGACTATGGAACGGATTTATTATTATTTATATATAACAAAGAATTGCAAAAAGAGTCTAGAGTCCATAGAATTTGAATATTGTTTTCAAATTATTTTATTTATTTAAATTTAAATAATTCATTATTAGCACATGATATTTGGCATTTCATGGTAAGTAGTATTGAATCTTTATTTTTAAAAATATTTTCTATATTAATTTTTACTTTCTCAAAAATATTCTAAAAAACTGAACCCGTAAAAACAAGTTTTTCACTATAAATCCTTTATCAAAACTCAACTTTTCTATAATCTAACTTGTTTGACATTTGCAAATTTGACTTGAATTAATTCGTGCTCATCAGCTGTCGCTCCTAAATTATTAATCTCCGTGGGAGGAGCCATAAAAATTAAATTTTTTTTTCTCTGGAAAATGTGAAAATTCAGAAATTTTTTTTTGATAAAGTGTATTGTCATCGGGGACGAATCGATGTGCAAAGTTCCAGCTCGCTTGGATAGCGCCAACTGGGTCAATTTTGACTTTCTAAGTTTTGCCGTAGAAAGGTGAAAATAATATAAAGTATTTAAAAATAGGAAAATTTGGTGTACAAGTGAAAGGAAATCTGAGAAAATTGTAAGAAATCTAATAAAAGTTGAGGAAATCAGGAAATTTTAAGAATATTCCAGGCAGTCTTTCTTAACTTTTTCTAATAGAAACCTTGAGGGAATCAAAAAAAATCTAGGGAAGTTTTAAGAAATCCGAAAAAATCTCATAAAAGGAAACCTGGTGTACGAAAATTAGGTGTACGGTTTCCTCCCCGCTTTCTTATTTCTTATTGTTTCTTTGTCCTTTTGGTATAATACTATGCGATTGAAGATCAAAATTAATCGCATTAGTTATTCTTTTTTTTTTTTAAATATTAATTATTTCACTTGTATCTTTTTCAAATATTCTTAGTTCTACATAGTATTATGAATGTGTCTGACAAAAAGTGGTAAAATAATGTTTGTTGTTAGCTGTGTTTTAAATATCCATTTTCTACATACATTTTCTTCACTTGACTGTTAAAATTTTATTGTTTTAACATTCTGTTTAGTGTTATTAAATATTAACTTGGTATAATATTTCATTAAAAATCTAATTACTAATCGAGCACTTTTTGGGCCTTGGAAAGGTATTACAAAAGCTAATTAATATTAAATATATCTTTGATGATTGGTAAAAAGAACTTAAGTCACAAAACGTAAGTTTACAGTAGAAGCAAATAAAGTTTGAAATATTTTTTTATCATAATGTTAATAATTTTTTTATAAACGACTGGTGGAATGACCATGTATAATTGAGTTATAGTTTGTGTCATATTATCAATTAGGAATTTTCATCCCTTGTGGGTCTTTTTGATGACTTAAGTTGTTAGTATCACAAAAAAGGTTGTTTTTTCTGATATTAACAGCTTAAGTCAACTTATGTTTTTAATACCAACCAAAATTTTTGCATTTCTCATTAATTTAAAACTTAAGTCAGGTTGAAACAGTAATAGGTGTACAAATAAATAACAAATAAGCAACTAAACTATCTTTAATGTACAACAAAATTATAAATTATAATAAAAAAATATTCATTTAGGCATCTTTAATACAGCACATGAGTAGGTAAAAAATATATTCACGCATCGGATTCATCTTCCAGATCTGGATCATTAATAGGAATGTCACTTGTAGCTAAATTTTGGTAAAAACTATGAAATATTGGGGGAATTAAGGGCAAAAGGTCCATTAAGTCTTGTTTCTTTTCTTTAGATATTCTTACTGGAGAAAAGTATCTTCTTTTTAAAGCCATTTTGATGCGGTTGTTTTTCTTTCTAAGAAAGCTAATTTTATTGAAATCAGATTCTATTTCTAGACAATTTTTGTAATAAATTATTCCCAAATCTGATTTTCTATATTGAAACCAAGTGACTTCTTTTAATTTAAATTGTTCGCCTGCTTCATTTTTTTTTCTGTAAACCAAAGTATTAGTTAGCAAATTTGCAAAATCGTAAAATTCACTTTGGTTCATTTCTACGACTTGAAACTGATTTTTCTTGCCAGTTCCTCTGACCAGTTGGAACCAATCATGGGGATGGTAAATAGCGCTGTTCACTTTCTTCTTCTTCTTTTCAATCATGGAATGATCAACATCGCATTCCATGTGGGTGTGTCCGGCTTCCAAAAATTTATGGTTTATAATTTCTATGGATTTTGAGTTGGCCATAAACTTTAGAAACATCGCACACACATGACTGTTTTTATTCTGCCCTTGACAAGTGTCGGAATAAAATGTAACTTCTTTTACAGTTTCGGGCAGTTTTAGCAACCGGTTGTATAAGCAAGATGCTATTTCGTTGGCGCCTCTACCTGCTGTAGCTTCATCCCACATGTAATTAGTTGACTCCCCTGTACTATTATCGTGAATAGTCAAATTAAAAGTCCATAGTTGTCGTTTGTAGAACGCCACCGAAGAAGCCACCAAAGGAGTTGGCAGGCATTGCTGCAAATCAAAGGAGTAGCACTTCTTGTCGTTACCTATTTTTGCTTGATCTTTATCGATTTTCTTTGATAAGTAGGCAAAGTCAGCTCTTTCTTGGTGTATTTTAAGTAGGTTTTCAGCATTAATTATGTCGTCTTCTATTCTGGCTTCCATTGCTACTTTTAATTTCATATTTAAGGTGTCGCATTTGTTGCAAGTATCAACCGCAGGTTTCTTAAATTTTAAATTTAGTTTTTTAAATTCTCGTTCGTAGATGCTTCTAGATACGGGGTTCTTATATTTTTCTTTATATAAAGTAAACATGGTTTGTAGATTTAAATTTGATTGTAAGTATTTTTTGTCATTTGTCTTGCGGGTATAATGACTTTCGTAAGATGGAAATGAATTAATATGTTTGATTACTTGGTCTATTTCTTCTTGGGTTTTTTTATTTGTGGATGATTTTTTCCCTCTAATGTCGCCATGAGTAATTCCCGATACTGTTTGTGATTTTTTTGTCACAGCATTTCTAATAAACATCTCTGTTTCATTTAACGTTTTGGAAAAACAGTCTTTGCAAACCGATATTTTAATTCCTTTCACGTTGAAGAAATATTCATATGTGACATTTCGTACTTTTCCGGACAACGGCTTTCGGCATCGAGTTGTTTGTTTTTCTTTCATCTCAATAAGACTTGCTATAAAAGCTATTCTTCGGTCGTGGTTTGCCAAAGCCCAATACTCTTCAAAAATGTTTTTTCTACTTTCTTCGGTTAACGCTAAATTACACTTTTTACGGCAGTTCTTCAAAGGTTGCAATTCTCTTGCTTTTACAGCTTTTCCACTACTGTTAACATACGACTGTCCAGAATTTAACAACTGGGACCGTTCCTTACGTACAGCCCTAGCCCACTTCTTAGGTGCTTTCGAAGTTGCTGAAAATTCGATAATTGGTTTCTTTTCATAAAAGATATTTATATTTTACTTACAAGGCATATTTAAATCTAGAGAGGCATAAACGCTTTCATTTTCCTCAATTGGATTTGATCCATTATTATTAGCAAAAGTTTTTGAAGTAGCTGAAAATATTTTTTGTCATTGCAATTTGTCAGTTTTTATAATTTCACTTACAGGGTACAGCTAAGTCTTCGAGTGGTGAAACTCGCTGGTTTGATTTATCACTTGATGTGTTTAGTGGATAAGGCTCGTAATTTTTATCAAAAAGGCTATCATCTGAGCTGAAAGCCCTTTCCAGTTCAGAAGTTATTGAACGTGGGGATGATGAGTGCGTGGACCCTAAGTATTTAAATGAAAAATTGCCGTATAACACGTTTTAAAAATGTTTTAAAGATTAATTGAATTGAATAGTAAAATATTTTTAATATTCCTTTTATATTATTACACATAAATTTAGTGTATCGAAAATAATGAAAAATTAAAATAATAATTAAATTAGTTGCTTACCTTCACCACCTTGTTTATTTAAAGCCATTGTTACTATTCTTTTAGATCTTCCACTCATATTCACAAACTAACTAAATCAACAAATCACTAAAAATCTCAATTCGATATGAAATTGAAGAGCTCGTACTAGTGAAAAGCACTTGGTTAAACTATAAGAAAATCCATTGGGATTTTTTCAAAGCCAAGATTGTTTATAAAATTTGCAGCTGGTGAATTATCGCAAATATAGAAACAGTACCTACTATGTTTAATAAGATTGTGGTAATTAAAAGGATTGCATTTGAATCTGATATCTACACCTGTCGAATTATCAACCTATTACAAACAACCATTGATTGAAATTAAAGAATAAGAACTTTTAGCCGTCAGTTATCTTAATTTTATTCAAATCTTCGTTATTATAAAAATAATAATTAAGCTATTAAAATTTGGTCATTTTCCTTATATTTAAAAATGTGAAGAAAATAATGAATTTCCATAAACCATTTATAAAATATTACAATTTTACTCATACATTGCTCTTGTAGTTACAACTAAAATATTACATAATATGCAAAATTTGACTTAAGCTTTTAGGATCACTACAATTATGTACAAAAATCGTGGTATAAACAACAGAAGTTGACTTAAGTTGTTGAGATCGCAACATAAAATCAATTGGTTTGGTATAAACATCGTAAGTCGACTTAAGTTGTTTTTACCGTTTAAAAAAGATAAATTTCGAACAACGTTTATAGTATTTTCTTTCTCACACTTTTATTTTTGCGATTTGACTTAAGTTCTTTATACCATTAGAAAGAGGGGAAAAAATAGAATCGTATAGTGAAATAACCCAAAAATGGAAATTTTTGACTTAAGTTGTTTATACCAAACATCAAAGATATATACTTAGTACATACCTGCCTACATAGTATAGGTGGTCCGTAAAAGATCTTTGCATGAAGTCTCAAAATTTCTAATTACGCAACTGAGATTACTAGCATCATTGTTGTATATCTATATTATAGTAATCGCTTTTTTCTTGTAATTTAACTGTTTACCATAATCCCTTTATAGCAATGCTACAGATTTATAATATTAAAAAAAATTGAACCAATTAATTATTTTTGTGGAATATTCTGATTCTTGACTATTACAAAGGAAAATAATTAAATATGCGACTATGTTATTGAGTTGTCTACAATAAAAATTATTCAAAAATTTGATGAATAACGTTTGTTACCTGTCTATGCGAACTATATTCACCTTGAATTCTAAACACTATTTTATTATAAACATGTAATTAGCACTTACGTCTGAACCATCAAGGTAAAGGTTTATGTTAATCTATATGTTGTAATGATCGAGATACCCTTTTTTTATATTTTGATTAGAAAATTAGTCTGTTTAAATTTTAGATTCCGTAATAATTAAAATTATAATTTTCTTGAAAACATTTGGAGTTGAATAACCTAAATATTTTCAATCAAATTAAATAGTAGATAATTCATATTTAATACTCGTCCATGTCAAAGTTAAGTGGATTCTATTAGATAATAAAGTGCATATTAACCTTCAAGTACCTAGACCAATTCACAATTTATTTGCAGGCAGTCTACCTACATTTTTGTGAAGAATTATATTATTAATAGTTGACTAGGTATAGTACCTACCACTATCGCCGGATATTGTATTTTTATAACTTCTAGTGAATACTTAGTGACTTTATTGCTAACTGACAATAAGATACAGGTACTTAACTAACTGTATTTCCGTTTCTCGAATATATCAGTAAAACGCTATAGACGTTTTCAAAATATTTAAAACCTTATTATAAGGAAAATGAAAATAAACCAAGAGGGAACTTTTTTCAAGTCTTTTTTTATTGTTATTATTTACAGAAAGTTGTGTATATCGAATTGTTATAAATATTTCGAATTATCTTGACTAGAATCTAGGGTAGAAAAATTATTAAATTTTGTAAGTAGGTACTATTTTATTACATAAATACTACGTGTCGTGATAAACAAAATTTTTAAAGAGCCTGTTCCGGTAGTTTAATGAAAATCATTCATATAACAAAACATATGTGTGCTAGTTTGTACCACGAAATAAATAAAAACAGTAAGGCACTTGGTTGGTTATAAACAGATGCGTGCCTAAATTAGAACTAACATTAATTCTATTATACATATTTTTATAATATCTTTTTAAAAATAATTAATATTTAGTCGAGATATATTGGGAGTGAGTTATTCTTATCACAATTTTGTTTAGTGACACAATTATCCTTTTTATCATATTTTTTGTTTAATTTTAGGATAATAAAGTAAAATAACATTATTGTGTAAAACTACAACTGCACTCGATTATAATCAACATTACATAAATTTGACTTAATATTTTATTGTAATTCTTCTAGCTATTCTACTTTTGATAAATTGTCAAAAATGCATAACATCATAACATGCAAATAATGTTGACAAAAAATAAATAAATCGAGTCTGAGCACCTACTTAGCATTGCAAATTATATTGTGTGAACAGAAAAACACCTCAAATTTTACTTCAGATTTATTGATCAAATTTTATTTGCCATTCCTTGAGATTTTGGATGGATGGAATCGAATTGATTAAGTAATGTCAACAATGTTCCACACACAACTAGGTCATAATTTATAAAATTTAATAAGGATGGGTTTATTTCTAGAAAAATATCAAAGTAGTTCCTACGTATTCGAAATAAAAATTTTAGTAAAGATTTCTTTCTTATCTGTTGTCTAGTCTTACATTATTATTTATCTTTTTAGTGGATCGAAAGAGATAAATATGGCTTTATAAATGCAGCCATTTGTAATTTGTACGTCTACTTCCTATTATGCTTACTACCACCATCAGATTAAATATGTTTAAGGTTTAAGCTTGGGGTTTCAAAAATCACTTAAAAATTTCCAAGAATTCCAAAAGACGAAAAAGTAGATATGTTTCGTTTTCATAAGATCCTGCGCGAAAGACGTAAACTAATCTATAATAAGTTAATTAGTAGATAATAATTTCAATAGCAATAATTATTAAGGTATGCATGTGACACTGCATATTTTAAGATATTATATTGTAAATTCTACTATATTTGTAATTATTTGATTTTGTATCCTTTTTGTTTCAATATTGTTCTTTTTTTTTTAATAGATACAGTGTATCCAACAAGGACTTTTGTCTTCTATTTTAGAAACAAGTATATATCCGGCGTACTACATAATGTTATCGATAATAGACTATTCATTAGATTATTTGAAATACATTTTAATTTAACGAAAACATTAAAAATATAAATTGACTAATTTTTCAATTTGGTTATAAATTCATCAGTTGTCGATATAATTGTAAATTTTAGAATGGTATGATAGCATTTTGGTAACGACTACTGTTTAATTTTAACAACCAATTATTGTTTAATAAATTTTGAAATGTTACCCCTCGAGTTACCCCTATGAGTTTAAATTTAGTTTTGCATGGGCGATAAAATAGACAAAAATATATTATTAATAGTTTTGTTTTAAATAGTAAATTCATTTAGTTTTTTGGAAGGTCGTATCTGTATATTTAGAAAGCAGTATGGTTGTAATGTTTTTGACGATCTATTTTTGTGCCGATTGTCTTAACAATGCCGTGTATTTTGTATATTATGTACTAGGTTTATACATTATACCGATATTTTTAAATAAATACTAATTATAGTTTAACTATCACTTGATTGTCTTTGCGAGAGTCTTTTTATAGAAAAGAGCTTTAATATTATTTATAATGTAGGTTGTTCAATAAACCCATGGATAAAATCAGCAAAATAATGTATGCATTTAATAACGTCTGAATTACCGAATAATCAAAATGAATTGAAATTATTATTCGCAAAATTAGGTATGTAGGTATACATAATTAGATCTAATTTAAATTTGTTTAGTTTTTTGATGATTTTCCAAGGATACATCGATCATCTCGAAAACAGATTTTTTGAGTTGGAATGTAATATTTTTCTTACTTGATTAAAGGATAGTGGTACTAAGTGGGACAAGTAGTGTAAAAAATGTATTTATATAATCATAACAAATTCATCAGTAATCAATTAAACCATGGTATTTATTCTAACTTAAAAATAGAAAAATACTTAAAATAGAAATAACATATTCATAGGGCAAAACTTAACAAAAAACTTTTACAAGTCATTCACTTAGTTCCTTAGTACTAATGGTGGTACAAAACGAGACAATCTTGTATTATACAGTGAATCATTTGTTTATTTGCAAAATAAAGGAAACGAACTGTATAACACATCAAATGCATATAATATAAATTTAAAAAAATATAAATTAACATGGTTTAACGCCCTTTGACAAAGTATCTGTAGAGAATTGTGGATTGTAACTATTATTAGAAACAAAAAATTGTACTATAAGATTTATTGGTCATCTATAATAGCAGTTGGTGAATAATTATCTCTTTTGTGCACACGAAAACATCTTTACCATATTTGGTCTTAGAAAAATAGAAATGGATAGACAAATTTTTCGAAAAATTAAAAACTTGAACATAGATATATCTATTAAAATCACAAAGATTAAAAGGATATTATGATGAATGTGTATGGGCTTACGCATCATTGCGTAAAAAATGTCATTTCAAAATGTCACGAAATTAACCTTTTCACAATGTTCGCAAGAAAAAGTCAATGAGACTGGAAAAATCTATTTTAGCAACTTGATGTCCGTACAAAATAATAATATTGTGAGTTAAGAGCGAACAAGGTTCACTGAAATTTTTTAGTATGATTGAGTTGACGAGTATGTCATTGTAAATAATTTAATCAGTCATAAACAATTGAAATAATTTTAGGAATGACATTGTAATCTAATGCGAAAGGCAGCAATATGAAATTTAAATTTTATAAATTGCTTCACGAATACCAATATATGACTATACTGTATGTCCTAGTTTTAACGATTTAATTTAGAAGTTTATTAAAATAAAATTATTTGGGATGTATATTTTGAAACATACCGAACTATAGGCATAACCACACATACAACGAAAAACATTAGTATTCACCACGAATAATCGTACAGTAAAACAAAAGTTACATTCACACACAATATAGTAATTGTGTAATTCACCTTTAAAGACATTTTTATGTTCATCGGCTGTATGAAAATTATATTTTCTTTTTTTTATATTCCATTAAAGTTTATTTATGTGCAACTCAACTAACAATAACTTACATTTAATTTTCCACTTTTACTAAGGTTTACATTTTTTTCTGGGAGTGGACTAAAAAATGAGATTACAAATTAATATTACAGATGTAAATTTAAGTTTTAACATAAATTATAGCAATATTCAATTGCGTTAATGTTATTATGGTTCCGACTGTCGAAGGATTATCTTAAAAAGTTTTTGACTTTCTAGTGAATGTTCTATATTTAAGTGCACTCTATTATCAATCAAACTAGTAGTTTCTTCTTAGATTAGTTTTGGAAAATGTATTTCGTATTGGTAGGATTAAAAATACTTATGGTTTTTAATCAATGTTATGATACTCTTTTTTAGTTAGACATCAGGATCATTACGATTATTAGCTATAAATTGCTGAAGGATTAATAGCTTAGTGCTAAACATATCTAGCTTTCAGGTGCTTTATGTGAATACCTATGAAATAATAATTATAGCAGCATTAATTGACGTAAATTCAAGGTTTTGTGTATTTTTTATTTATTACCAAGTTATAATTAATTACCATGTGCGTTTTTGCTGGATGTGAATTCAAAATTTGTTTAGTGTACAATCAAATCTTTGTGTTTATACTGTTCAGAGAAATTAACACAGACAATTTTTAATTTTTTTTCACACACATAATTTTAGTGGTTAATAACTTGTGACACTACTTACACAACAATTACCGGTCTCGTATGTAATGTAAACTTTTGTATAAATTCTCCGGAAAGTTTGCACAGTAATTTTTTATTTTTTCGAGTGCCATATTTCATAGGATAATTTATATGAAGGAGGTGTGAATTTCTCCTATAAGTAATTAACCTAATTCTAACTAGACTATCATTGTTGTTTTATATTATAAAAACTTTTTATTTGTTGGTTTTTACTTTTTACAACATAAGAATTATCATAAATTAATAATAATCAATGAAAACGTTTATCTGTAATTTATTTTATAGGAAAACTTATAATTCGAAAAGCAGCTTTATTCGATACTGTTACATATATTTCTTTTATTTTAAATCGGTTCAATTAAGAAACTTACCAAGTTTTGTACTGGTTTTACTTTTTAATTATAACTAGTGACATTTTTGTAGGTCACAAATCTGCACATTGCAGACTATCTTTATTTGACGCTATTAAAATGATTATTGAGAACAAGACTACACCTTATTTAAATTTAGTTTTCTCCACCTTAGGCAATTCCTGGGTGTATAATAATATGAATATTACTTGAGGGCTACATTATATATTTATGATTTTTAAAAACCAAAAGTTTTCCAATAAACTCTACCTACAAGTTATATTAAAGAACAGTAGCAGTACTACAGGTACTATGCTATTGAGTATTGAACAATTAATACAATTTTTTATGTAGTTGAAGTTGGAGGTGTTTAATTTACATTAATGATTCATTTATTCAAATTGAATGTCTGTAACCTTAGTTTTAAATTCAGATTATTTTGGCATGTGTGGTGATCGGAGTGTCTTCTATTTGTTTATAATAATTTAGTTTAGGTAAACATTTTAATTAATAATAAATAATAGGTTGAAATGTTGTATTGCAGTTCTTAATATTTTTATCAAGGTTTTCATGCTAAAGAAACGGAACGGCAATAAGGACATTTTTGTGGTGCCTGTTTCATGTTTCGTTGATTATTGATTAATATTGTCTAGAATCTAGATGGAGGAAATGTCTTTGGAGATAGATAAACAAATCTTAATAGTATTATGATTGCATGTGGTATACTATGTTGTAATATTTAAAGGTAATTCAAGTCTTTTAACTCTTTAATATTTAAAACTAGTAAATTCTCGGTTTTTAAATATTATATTAATTATTAATATATAATTAAGCGTTAATTATAGTTATTAAAAAAGTTATAAAGATTAACTTAAAATTTTATTTCGTAGTTATTCACACTAACGAAGGAAACATTTAATTTTACTAATTTTTTGACATTTATTTAATGACACATGGACTATTTTTGTAAAATATAATACGTTTATGGTATTTATGATTATTACAACTGGGTCATTGTCGATCCTTCCAACTAATGAAGTAGAATCGATCCTCAATGGGCCGCTTTAGAGTAGTTTGGCTTAGTCCGTTGAGTGGGAAGTCTGCATCGCAGTAGTGGCTTTCGGTTCTTGTTAATTGATAGTGAACGTAACTCGGAGAAAGAATTCCGTTCTTGTAATATTAATTTTCGATGTAATTATCTCACGATTAAGAATACATTGCATTTCCGGGGGGTGTTCCTTGCGAACGGTGTTTTGTAAGTGAAAGTATGAAGTTGTTTATTAGTAACAACTTACAAATTATGCAAACATTAAAATTTATAACGAATCTAAATAATATAGAAAACATTCGGTAATATAGTTTTGTCGTTTATTAAGTTTTTAATTGCCCAGTTAATTATTTTGTGGGAATGTTTGATAATTTTTTGCGAGAAAGTGAATAACTCTCAATTTAAAAATTGTGTCAATGCAAATTTTGTGATAAAAGTTATTGAATTGGATTATATTAATATTTTAAAATTGTGAAAGGTTGGAATCTCAAATATGTATTTAGTTCAGGTAATGATGAGATGGTAGTATCTATTGATATACATAGTTAATAATTAATAAACCATTATTATATTGCATTGTAGTGGGTTGGGTGGATGAAAAGTGCTTTTTGCAATCAAAATATTTTTTATTTTGTTTTATCTACCAGTACCTACCGGTACAAGGTCACCGAACATTTTTCTACACATATTTCGTATATTATATTATTATATTTATTCTTACTAATCAATAGGATTACTTTATCAAAACCAAAATGAGTGGAATAGCTTAGGTGTGTATACTTACTTACCTCTACAAAACTATGAGTAAGATTATAATAATAATTAGCCTTTGTAGTTGATTGCATTAGTTGTTGACAAAATAATATCAATAAACAATATAACCTTGTATTGTGTAGAGCAGGGGCGTGCGGTGAATTTTGATACAAGGGAAGCAGTTTGAGATATAGAGTGATATGTAGCGCGTAGTTCCGAGCGAAGCGAGGTAAAAGCTCGCCGCAGGCGAAAAATTTTCAAGAAAAGGGGCGTGGCTTCCGTATGCATACTCATTTTAAAGCAAATTTTAAAAATTAATTTAAATTTACTAATATTAGTAATATCAGTTGTTTCATCTAAAATAATTGCAACAAAAGGAGCTTTTTTTATTTCTTGCTTGATCTTTTCTAAAACAATATTGCTTATCGACTCAATCAAATCATTTTGAATATGATTTGAGGTACCGCGAAATACTGTGGAGTGTTCCAGATGGTTACTTAAAATTGTATCGTATTTTGCTAATAAACCAACTAAATTAATAAAATTTCCTCTATTAGCAACACCCTCAGATTCAGTATGACCTCTAAAACTAAGTTCATTTTCGCTGAGAAAACAAACAATGTCAATAAGTCTTTTTAACACTTCTCGATTTTTTTTTACAAGATCATTATGCTTGCGGTGACTTTCTTTCAACTGCTAATCTAGTGAATGCTCAATTCGTGATTTTCCAATGTTTTTTCTTTTAGTACCGCTCGCAAATGAGTTTCACACTTACCATGTCTTTCTGTCACTTTGTGAAGGTTGTTTAAACCTGAAAAGCCATTTTTATTCCAAATACCTTTTTCATTTGTGAAAAGTACACATGATCAACAAAACAATTTACACAAATTTTCACAACCCGTTAACCACTGATTTGTACTGTACATTGCAACATTAAAGTACCTATTACATGATTTAACTTTTGTTTTTAAAAGTTTTAATTCAGGTGTTGGTCTTCTGTTTCTAATAATATCTAGCTTATCTTGAAAAGAATATGTTGAAAATCCCTTCTTCAACAAATCACACACTGCACAAACACAAATAATATCTTCCGCAGTGCTCGGACTAGCTTCCATTATTGAATAAGCAATTCTAAAACTGCTTATTTGTCCACTAATATTCAGTATTTTAAAAATCACTTGTCACCACCACAGGTTTAGAACACCAAAAAATTTTTTACAAATAGTATAACATAAAAGCTGAGAATAATACCAGGAAGATTAATATTACCTAAGTATGATATTAAAATCGAGATTAAATGCTAACAAAACGCATTTATACCACTTTAAACGGCTGTTATCACATGCGGCTGGATGCACTTTTCAAGTTGCTTCTGTGCTATTTTTAGATCCTGAAAGTGCGCAATAGTTCGAATGCAAGTTTTAGCGCGTAACAGCATCTTTCAGGGAATGACTTAAAATTAAATTTTAATGGTTAATTTTAATTATATGGAAAACAATAATTGGGTCTAATTATGTATTTTTTTAATAATCCCAAGGGAAGCACTGCTTCCCTTGCTTCCATGGACCGACCGCCCCTGGTGTAGAGTACCATAAACTTGATTCTTGGGCAATTTGATAGTAGAGTAATTTTACTTTACTTCCTTTATAGCTCTATAATATTTCTAAGTTTGATCATATCAGTAAAAATTATTTCTTTTGAGAAAACGATTGAAACATATTATATAGTATCACGTATCCTACATAATTACTATATTTTACTATGTAAAATTTGTTAATTTAAAAAAAAAAATAGAAATTACTCGACAGTCATGATAGCGACCAAGTGGAACTTCTGATAATAATAGTATAATATGTCTATTAAACTCATTGATAAGTTATCTAGGTAGTTAATTATTTAATATAGTACTTTAAAACAATAACTTAAATAGGGGAAAAATATTTTTTCGATAATATTACATTGTCATAATAAGTCTATGTATTAGAGTATATTGTAAAACTACAATATATTATTGGAAAGTTATTATGTGATATTCTAAAAATATGTGCCAGACATCATCATTCATACATTTTGAAATTAAGAGAAGTTTACTATCTTACAAATTCTTTTACGCACCCTGTTGTTACATCATCAGTAAATATTTCAATGTTATTCAAATAGCTAAACCAAAATAATTGTAGTCTGTTAGGTAAATGTTTACACGAAAAGTTTAAAATAGGTAAATATCGCAAGATGAGCAGGATATTTAATATTACAAGATTCACATTGTTAGGGAAGTTAGTCAAAATGCCTTGCAATTTAAATTTTCTTATTTTTGTGTACAATATTCACTGTAATTCTTTTGTCAAGAATTACATTAATTTGTCATTTGTAACATGAAGCTAAGAAACTATTAAATTAGGGTAATAAATGAAATAAATTGCATTAGACTGAGATAATTAAGATCAAAATTGTTGTAATTAACATATCCTCAATTGAACATGCTATTAGTACTTAGATGTAATATAATATTAGTGTCTGTTTTTTACATGCAGTTGTAATGAACGTGTAAAATTGGAATATGGGCCTGTATTCGTAGATTCCAAATTAGACGTACCCTTGCTACCTGAACACGTCATTTATTTCTGGTTTTAAGGGTTACTTAAGTATATTATATGATATAAAGAAAAGAATTCGTTTTCTTTTTTACATTTTTCTTTGATATTGAAAAATTTTTGTTTTGCAAATTAATTTTAAAAATTTAATAGCTCGAGGACAATGTATGTTCATTTATGTATGTAAAATATAAAAGCACGTCCATATACGTACATACTACATAATCTTACATACCACAAACTATATTATGTACGTATATGTATGTAATAACAATAATTAACTATTTTAAATAGTTATCTTTTTAGTTCAAATGAATATTTTTACTTTTACCTGTTGCACTAAATTCTACATTAATGTTGAACAAATAATAATTTTAGTGATTATAGTTTTATCGTTTTTTACTTAAATCATCTTATGTAATTTTTAATTTCCAACCTCGAAGGTTAGTGGTGAACGATAAAAACTAGTTTAGGTATAATTAATAATGAGATTTTCTTTTACACCTTAAAATTTTTCGGCCATTGTGTTTTGCTTAATTTAAATATGAAATGATTAGCGTTAAAATTGTCGCCTGAACTAAGTCGCGCGTGAGGGTCTAATCATATACCACCATTACAAAATGACTAGAATTATTTATACGTTACGTAATTTAACTTTAAAATGCGTCTTACTTTTTAAAATCTTATTGTGTGGTTATAATTCATTGATTTTACCATAGTTATTAGAAGTTTATTTAAGGAATAATTAATTATTATATTGTGGTATTTATGTCAATATTGTTACTCAACGAATGGTTAATGGTAAAAGTTTTCAACGTAATATCTACTGGTTGCTTAGTATAAAATCAGTTTTTATATTATGATTTTTTGCTCATCAAATTAATGTCTACTTCAGGTCTGGATTGATTTGGAAGAGACGATATAAAAAATAATACTTTATAAAAAATTAATACCTATTCACGTGGTTTAGAATCCACGTTACGCTATAAGTCGTTTATATTAACTCTAGGAGAGGCAATAAAAACCAGTGTACTCCTCTAGGGTTAATATAAATAAATGTTAACAAATTGTAACGGCTTACGTTAAACGCCCCCAATATTTATTTTGTTATTTGTTTAATATTTATCTACCCAATAAAATCTTTTTAAAAATTTCTTAATATTTCATAAAAACAGCAAATTTATATCGAAATTGATTATTTTTTTATCTTTGTGTTCGATATTAACTTTTACACATTTCAATGCCAAAAATATCATTCATCAAACTTTTAATATATTACTTTTATACATACAATGAATGATACTAAAAATGCTAATGCTTAATTTTGTTTGTAGACTGTGAGCAATAATCCGAGGCCTTGGGCCTCGTACAATAACATCCCAGAGGTTACCAGTCCCAGAATGAATAGAACCGATGACATTTCCAATTACAATAGTAACAATAGTCACTATTACTCTCCAGTACTAGCAAGAAGACATGGCGGGCATTACGATGTGCAGAAGTCTCCCAAAAAGGATAAAAAATGGTCTTTCGGAAATCTTTTTCGATTAAAAAAGAAAAATGGAAGCGATAGTAGTACGGAAGAAGAAGCCGAACACAAATTTTTTTTACAGAAAAAGAAGAAGAAAACTATAAAACGTAAACATTCAAATAAAGCTACGGGTTTTGATCACGTAGTTATTCCACCTTCTTCTCGTTACAACAATCATTTTAACGAATATAAAAAATGCGAAGATCCGTCGTCAATATTATCTGAACCTAATTACAGCAATAGCCAAATTCAATCTAAAAATTACTTTCCTGCAAGTGCTTTTACAAAAAAGGCTATTCCGCTAAACGACAGTCGAGAACACGTAGAACGTAATTATATTAATAGATCTATTAATAATACGGGTTTTCCTTCGGCGAATACTTTGGGGAAATTTAAAAAAGAATACGTAAAAGCTAGAGCCGAAGCTCGACGTGATACTTCAAACGGTGGCGATAGTTCTGGTGACGAATCTCAAAAATCTGCATTTAAAAGTGACGAAAGTTTGTGCATAAATAAAGATGGTGTTTTACGTAAAAAATCGAGAGCCGCTCGCACACAACGCTACTTGAAACGCATTTCAAAAGACGACGATAATGGGGAGTCTCACAATAATATTAATCTCAAGACGAGTAATTCAGATTTAGAAAATTTCAAAATTACTACTAAAAATGAAGCTTTACCAAAGAAATTTATAGATAAGAGTTATTCCGAAAACTCTTTTCCCGGCAGATCACATCTATGTTACACAAACAGTGCACCTTCTCGAACTAATTTGTCGGGAATATCTACGATACCACCAAAACATGATTTTCAGAATAAATACAGAACCATTAGTTCGACGAATGGTTCATTGTATAAACAGATTAATAATTTACCTCAAGAATATAACGATATAAATAAGGCAAATCTATTAGATGTTAACAATCATCGAAGTTTATCGTGCGACGCTAATATTCATAGATCTCAAAATGAAACAGGAGTAATTAATGGTTGCCTTGCTTTACGAAAACCAAACAGTAAACGTATGAACGGAATAATAAATTCGCTTTATAGTAACGATAAGACACAATCGCCACCGCCTCCACCACCTCGAGATCCCAAAAGGATGCTATATGTACCAAATTCTGATGCAAGGCCCAACTCGTATTCTTTTGACAATGGACATTTGTCCAAAGTTCATTGTGATCGAAAAATATGCAAATCTCAAATAATGCCGGATTCGCGTCAAAATTTATTAAATCCAAATAATCGTTCTACGTCGGAAGATCATATATTTTTAAATCCTATGCAACGAATACCTTTACTGCCGAGACCTTCGTCTACAACGCCGGAAACTAATCGATTGCAAAAACTTCATCAGTCTTATTGCGACGCCGAAAAGGCAAACGATTATCGTTATTTGACGGATAAAAATCCTAGAAGTAGAAAACCTATTTGTATTCGATCAAGTAATAGCAATCTTTCGGCTAAGCAAAATAACAACTCGACCGTTAGTAAAACCGATAATAAATCTCAAAATACATTTGAATTTTGGAAACAGAAAGAAGAAGAAAATACGAGAATTCATAACAATAATAATAAATTACCTTTAGATAGTAATAGAATGTTTACCGCCTACACGCACGTCAGGAATAACGTATTTTTGCCAAATGGAAGTAAAGTAGAAACTCTTTCCGCAATTACTAACGGAATTAATGTGGTTGATAACTTAAACGACTCAAATAATAAAACTAATCCTTTATTATTGCAGAATAATAAGGTGGATCCAGTTTTAAACGATTCTGTAGATTCAAGTGACCGAAAATCGAGTAATCTTGAAGATGCGCTAGACGAATTGGAAGCAATATATAATAGCCTTCATTTAGGTGATGAAGATTTATTAGATAGAGCCGAACAACGCGAACTAGATGCCGTTCAAAAACAGAGAGATTCTACATTTGAATCATATCCTAGTTCATTTCCAAAGGGCGCGTTAAGCGACTCTTGTTATGGATATGATCAAAATTTGGAATCTACGCGCCGCAAACGTTTGTTAAAAAGAAACGAAACGGATAGGTCAACTGACGATATGGCATTTAGAAAATTAAATAAGAACCGTCACAATACTGTAGGTGATCAACAATCATCGGTTGCTAAAATTAGTTACCTGTTAACCTCGCCAATTTTTGGTGCTGCACCTGACGAAGATAAATCATTACAAAACAAAGCAAAATCCAAAGAACCCGATATTACTTTCGACGATGTTGTTTATAGAAACGTGAAACACAGCAATAATACTTTAAAAGTGGTGGATCCTCAACCTCCATTTGGCATACCGGTTGGTCCTATTTCTCTAGCATCTCCAACCGATTATCTTCACGTTTCTCTGGAAGAATCCAAGCCATCGACAAATGAACCAGATGTCATAAAAGATGATTTAGCATATCGGAACTTGCGTAAAGATTCGACTAAAAAATCTTCATCTACAAATCAAAATTTGAGCGTGGTAGACGATTTTATCAACAACAATAATAATAATTTTCAAGCTGGAGAAACTTTTAAAAAGAAACGAGCGGTGCGTTCTTTGTCTGCAAATATATATAATTTAATGCACAAGGAACCTAATTTTGATAAACCAATTAAAAGTGATGCCGCATTTAACGAAAATATTAGCGACATAGCGGACGCGTTAGAAATTGCAAGAGAAATTTTACGAAAAAAAGAAAATAAAATTACGTCCGTTCGTAAAGCCTACATGAGTGACGACGAATTAAAGAAACGAAAATTGAATGAATTATCATTTAATTCGCCTCCATTAAACGGCGAAAATAATTATCAAAGTAAGGTACGAGTTAATATACCAACTTTAAATAGCGATTCCTGTGATATAACTTATAAGGTGCGAGAATCTACTCC
This sequence comes from Cantharis rufa, assembly GCA_947369205.1. Taxonomy (NCBI): domain Eukaryota; kingdom Metazoa; phylum Arthropoda; class Insecta; order Coleoptera; family Cantharidae; genus Cantharis; species Cantharis rufa. Next base: position 40,096,433 of record OX376303.1, read on the forward strand.
TATTGTTAAGGATGGTGATTTAACGAACGAATTATGTAAAGAATCTGCATTAGATGAACTTATAACTTCATTATCTTTAGGAACTTTTAACGACCATGACAAGAGTAGTGATGAAACTGACAAATCAGTAAAATTAGAACATATAATTAAAGAATTAAAATCCGAAGAGACTTACCAAGATTCCAACCCTGACATGAAATCTGTTCAAAGTAATCAGGAGGATGAAGTACAAGATTTGGACGAAACTAGGTCTTCTTCTCTTAGTCAATTGCTATCTGAAATTGATTCGTTTGCAGAACAAAGCACTGCAGGTGAAGACATTTTAAACTCTGTATCAAATAGTTCACCCTATCTTGTTGCTACTAGAGTTGAATCGGAACCATTCGAACAGGTGTCTGGCATTCAAATCGAGCCGGTTGTATATGAAACTGTGGCTAATGTAATTCTCACGCCCAGCAATGACCTGAACGAAAATGTGATAACAACTGAAGTTTTTAGCGACTCCGAACACGATTATGCTAATATACTGTCAAACGACGATGTTCCTAGTTGTTTAGAAGATGAAGAGAAAGGCGAATTAAACGACAGCGTTGCGTTTTTAAAAAATGAAGACGATTTATCGGACGAAATTTCCAATGATATTAAAATGCTGTCATCTTTTCTTGAAGGGTCAACAGATGCAAGGTCTCAAGAATGTTGTCGGGACAACATTTCTCGTAATACTTTAAAATTATCCCCTTTTTTTCAACCATCAGGGTCTGAAGTTTCGGAAGAACAAAGTCTAACTGATGTTTCTTTGGAAGCTAGAGATGACAAGTATGAAGGTGAGAAGAATTCTGAAATTTTGTGTGCTGCTTCTTCTGCCGCAATGTGTGTACTTACTAACAAAGTCTGTTTTAACATTAACAATTCATCAAACTGTTCCCCACATAATAATTTGAATTACGATAGTGGTACTAGAGCTAATGAGAAGGGAAATATAAATATTGAAGAAATGTTTTTGGAAAGCTTGAAAGCACCTAAGTTAGTTCAAAATTTAAGTTTTTCGTCTAACCCGGTGAAATCTTCTTTTTGTGATGACGAAGACGTAAAAGATGGCCTGGAAGAAACGTACAACGAAAATGTAAATGAGAGTTATTTGTGTAAAAATATAAACTTCCCTGATTCTAAATTGGAAAATTTTAATGACATTAAACAAAATGTTATATTAAATAATACTGACTGTTGTAGTAGTTCTAGTAATACTCCAATTGTGCCTGATGAAAGTCATAATTCAATTCAATCAAATACCTGTGATACCAAAGAAATTAATGAAAGTAGGATCAACCAAAATTGTTGTAGATCTTCAAAATATAATTTAAACTTAGTTAATCTAGATAACTGCATGGAGCAAAATAAAGATCATTTGAAAGCTGAGATTGGGGAAACAAGTCAAGATCAACACAAAAGTGTACAGGATGAAATTAAAAATGATTTTTGTTTAAAAAATAAATTTCAAGCACGCTCGTCGCAGGATGTGTTGACTGACACAAGAAAATCTTCCTGTTCCCAAGAGCCACGATCTAGTCCGGAATTAAATTCCAATCACTCCTGGTATGAAGATCCTTCAGTTATTGCTCTTGCATGTTCTTGCGGAATTGCATGTACTTCGCAGTTACCTTCTTTTGATATAATATTTATGCTAGGTTTACTTTTTGCAGTAATATCATTGTTGTTAGCACTAATATCTAGATTTTAATAATTATTGTTTGTTTTTGTACCGTCATAATATAATATTATGTTCTAACTTGTAGTTAGGTTTGATTGTATAAAATGTTTTGTGCCAATTTACAAAAAAATGTTAATAATCATTATTGACATGAGATTGTATTTTTATTTACAAACTACCAAATATTGCTAATAATGCATGTTTTATATTTTTAATTTTATGAATCATATTGATTTTATTGTTTTAAATAAATACCGATTATACTGTTGACTTTTTTATTAATACTTTTTTTTATATAATATTTAACATCAATAAAATCTTTGCTTGCACATTACCAGATTGCTGCACATAATAATAATGTAATTACTATATTATCTACTAGAAGCTTTATAGACTTACTTATATAATTTTATTTATTTTTCATTGTGTATATAAAAATACAGGTTATATTACTACATGACATTAATGAAATCCAAAAATAGTTGCAATTTATATTTCTATGGATTCTAAGCTTTTAATTGTATTAATTTAAACATTCAAGTATTTTATATTTCCGATATATTTGCCAACTTTCATTTGATTAACTAATAATTGTATATATGAATCAAAATTGTTTTTTAAACTACATTATGTAGTACCTACTATAAAATCTAGGGCCAATTTTTATTGTTACAACTACTGGTTTCCACATAATTACCGTTCTGCAATTTTCCAATATTTCCACTGCATTTATGCCAACTTTTTTTTTATTTCCCGAGCGATTTTTCGCATTTTTGGTCTCATTTTGATGCACTCTAATTTTGAATTATACTATCATAGTACCCTGAAAATTGCCTAGCCTCTGAAACGCATACAAAATATTATGAAATTTACTGTATTCGAACTGCAGCTATGAAAGTTTAAACAAAGATGAAACTTAGAATACCTTCGCTTATAAAATTATGGGTAAAAATATTTTGTCTGTGTGGATAAAGTATGGAACAAAACAGAAAAGTTATTTTCTGGAAAATCTCTTGGACTCAACTCAAGAAAGATTAGGCAACCTATTAAACATGTAGTATGCAATGATTGTTCGTTCAACAGTAGTGTGTAGTATTGATAAAAGCATGTACAGAGGCATACCCTGCGGTAATCTTAAAGAACATAATAGAAGTCAGTGTTCTACTTAATTCACACACCCCCAGTAGACAAATTCAATCGGCCAATAACGTTGAATATTAGATTATAATAGTGCCGAAGAAAGAGCAATGACATCTACTCTATAAAATTCACATTAAATTGAAATATAAAAATCAAAAGACGAATTTAATAATAAATACCGAAACTTTTGATAAGCTTTTAGCAATATTTATTTTTTTATATGTAGTTATTATCGGATGTTTTAATTAAAGACTTAATACATTATTTGAACGGGAAGTTAATAACATTTTTGTTGCAATATTCGATCGATTTAATTCGATCGGTTTAGGATAGGAGGAGCTAAAATCTTTTTATTTTTGAACTCCTAGTTTTGAAGCAGAACTAGACTATATATTTATCTGAAATTGGAGCAAAATCACTTGAAAGAAAAGAACAAATAATATATAGTAAAAATCTATTAGCGAGGAAAGCCAAGGATGGAGAATGGGCAAATTGAGAAATAAAATTAGTGAATCGAGTAAAAACAATACTTAAGTCTAGAATAAGTTAAAACCGAGCGAATAATCAAGCTCTAGGGTGCTAGCTTCTCGTGGCATATCTTACGTGCATGAAGCTCCCTACCATCATTTGCTCACCGTGTAGCTGCTGGTTCCAGGTAATAATTATGCCTAATTGTTATCTTCACTTTGGAACGATAATAATAATACATGATGGATACAGAAATAATTAAAGGAAACAAAAAAATAATATGTATACGATATATTTTATACATAATAATTCTCTATAACATAATGTATTACAACAATAAAATGATATAATATATAGAAATACGCATTATAACTATAATATATTTCCGGTTTTGCTAAGGGGAACTGTACAGATTAATGTGGATTTCCCAGCAGGGAGACATAATTTATTTCATATTACTTGGGGCCAGGAGGTACACATTTGGCGCAAGAAAAATTCTACCTTACACTACGACAGGAGTCGAATCAGCAAATCTTGGCATCGAAGCTAAAGCTAACACACTAACCGCTCTATTATGCACTGTCAAATATCAATAAATATACTTATGTACGTCGGAAGTGAACTTGACCGCATATTTTTTATTAAATAATATCTGGGTATTTTTAATTGTTGTTAGGCTGCTTGCCTGATATCTCAATAGATAAGCAATATTTATGTTTTCCGTGTACATTTACGGACGAACAATTGATAAAGCAATACTAAAATTACCTTGGGTTACTTCGAATGATGTTTTCCATTCCATTACGTAGCGATGTCATACCATATCTTGGAAAACATTATCAATTAGAATGCAATGTGCAAATTAACATGTTTGTTTTTCATAAAATTACACATTTAAAGAAATTGAGAAAAAATTTAAATCCAAAGTTTCTTAGTTCAATTTTTTCTTATATTTTTATTATTTATTCAATATATTTTTAATTTACTCAACTTAGTTCAGTAAATAAAAAAAAATAAATACTTCTAGTATTTGTTGCTTATGTATATCAATATACTTATAGATAATCGTTTAATATTGCGGGTTTATTTATAAGATATTTGAAATTTCACGTGAATCATTCGGCGTGAAAATGAATCATTGATTTATACATCATATTATAATAAATTTCAGATATTTTAATTTTATTTATTAAAAGTATTTTCTTCAATAAAATTAAAATTGCATTTTATTAACAAAATGAAAAAGTTATTTGCGAAGAGTACTACGAAATTATACTTTCTTAATTTATTTAGTTTTCCAAAATCACCTGGAAATATCAGTACCAATCAGCCACCTTACACTAAAAAATTGCTTTAATGTCAGACCTTAAATTGTTTTCAATTTTCTTTATGATTTACTGAACCGGGGTGACTGTGTCGCTTAACGTACCGGAAGATTAAAATGCAATAGGAAGGGTATGCAATGAGGACGGTGGCCAATAGATGAAAGAAAAGGTAACAAAATGAGAACGCATACAGGAAGGCGAGACCGAGGAAATCGGTGAGCGCTTTCTAAGAACGATATCCAAAAACTCAAGGGAATACGATTATTAACAGGACAAGGGATAGAGAAAAATGGCAAATGCTTGGGAGGGCTTGATATTGATTCATTATTTATTACCTACCGTTATTAACACATTAAACTAAAACAATAAATAATGTTTGTAGTAATTTAGCACGGCTTTAATAACAACAGTTTATTGAATACTATATGCTTGACAAAGCTTCTCGCTTACTATTGCTAACTCAAAATTACATTATCGTTTAATTTAATGTTTTTTGAAATTGTGACGTATGGTTTGATTATAGGTGTTGACGTCTCCATTGTTAGTGTTCTTCCACAACTTCAGGAATCACGATAATAAATATCACCAAATTATTGGACGTTTTAAAATTTATTTGATGGAAAATTTTCGAGTAATTTCACAAGTACTGGTTATGCGTTTAATATAACCCTAGAGTACGAACGAAGTGGAAATTTAAATTTGATATCTAACTTTATTTTTTATTGATGCTGCTTTTTATTTTACCACGCACATTAGTATAATTTCAAGCCAAATTATTTTGTTTGTTCTGAAAATTTATTAATTTGCTAGGAACATAATAGAGCTGTGAGTTATAAGTTTTTTAACAATAAAAAGTATATTTCATAGTATTATTTATGTTTTATTTAAAAGGAAAATCCGTTAGCAGTGCAGTGTAAAGAAAACGTTGGAGCTATCATAACTAAAAACCAAATAGTAAATCTTCAGATTTTTTGTCAGGTTTTCATTTAACTAGAAGAAAACCCACGTCTGCTAAGCACTCAGTTGCGAATTACAGTTTGTAAATATAAGTAAGAAAAAATTTAAAGAAATGCCTTTCAAGCATTACCAAAAATTGTATTGCCGTGGTGTTCTGCTGCGCTGTACACCACTACTTACAATATTATTTTAATTAATAATAATTTATTTTATTTTTTATTTATTTGTAAACAGGTTTACACCCAATAACAGGAAATAATACTATTTAAGTAATAATATCGTTTTCACGACAAATCTTATCGAATGAGACTCGAACTTCAGTTGGCCGCTCGGGGAGTCTACGCTCTCACCGTACGGTTAACCTCTAGGCGGTTTGTTTTTATCATTTTTAGTGATCAGAAAAAAATTTATAAGCAGAAAATTGGCCCACGATCAATCATTTAAAATTTGATTTAACTCCAAGAAATGCAGAATCACTTAAATAATTCTACTCATTAACTTCAATGACCGTGCGCTATAATCTGGGTAATTTCAAAGAGAAAAACCAATAAGTGTTACTAGTGCAACTAATGAAGAAACTTTCTTACGAATGATGCAAATGTGCTGGTCAATTAATTTTTAATATTTCTCCGGTTTTAACACTATTAATAACTACTTATTTCAATGATGTAAAATATTCAGATATCGAGGGGTTGACCACCTACTTATCTTGGCTAGTTTACAGTTACATTGGAGTTCAGTGAAATTTTTCTTTTGATCGAACAGCACTAGCCACCAGACAATTTCTAAGTTGAAATACTTGTAAAAAGTAGGTCAATGGTATTCCAATAAGGGGTTATTTTTTACTGTTAATAATAACACCGACCGACTAGGAAGCGGTTCAAATTCTGGTCGTGTTTGATATATTTCTATGACCTAAAGTCTCAGATCGATGAGTGTGCCATGGAGAAGGCAACCGGGAAACCGTCCTGTCGATTATTTTGTTCCCTAATCCTTAGCTTCAGTCGAGTTGATCGTCTATGCATTGCATACTTAATATTTGGCGCTTGAAAAAGAAAAATAGCAATAATTGTATGAGAACAACGTATTATTATTAAAATTAATTATAAAAATATTATGACTAACGCTATTACCAAAACTTAGTATAGAAGCAAGTCAAAATATTAATGTTCAGTATAAATAAAGTTTATTGTCATTGTAGACATTAATATTTTCATTTTTTCTTTTTCATTTCTAGAAAATGAACGTTTCAACATGAAGTATGCACTTTTTTTAAGTAAATAGTATTTTATGTAATTTGGTGGGGAAAGGCGCTTTTTTGGCAATTAAAAAATCATATTCAGAAGCAGTTTTAGAAATCGTTGTGTAATAAACATTATTTTCTATTTTTAAAAATTTGAAAAATGTTTTCCTTGACAGATTACCTTGATAGTGTTCATTCTTCTATTTGTTTTTGTAATGAACTGAGTAATAACTGAGTACTTTCGATTACGGTTTCTTGATCATAAACTTCCAGGCACAAGGGTTTATGTTGATGTTCTTTACAGCAGCTATTATCAACCGCCGGTTGAGAAACGCTGCTTTACAGTATTAGGTTAACTGGTTGTATTCCAAATAAGCAAATTATAGAAGATCAGTATAATGACGTATTCGTCAAATGTGGGAAGAGATATTAGCACAGGTAACAAAACTTGGCACGAGTTTTAATATTTCTTCAATGATAGTTTACAGAATTTTTTAGTTTTGTATGTATAGTTAGTGCCTGTGATATTTTACCGTCAGCTTTTTTGCGAAGAATCAACAATCGACAAAAATGTATTTACTGAAAAATTAGTTTTATCAAAAATGGGGTTTCAATAGTCGAAATTCACATCATTATATTGCAAGGTAAACAAAATATTGATGTGGGACATATAATTGGTAACTCACCTCACAGTTTTTAAATTTTATACTTAAACTATGCTTATATACGTCTCGTCATAATGCATAACAATGGTTTTCAATTATGACGAGACTTAAAGTTCCGTGACGACTACTATATTGATATGAATAGTAGTTTTAGAAATTCATAAAACAAAATGTACACGTAGTTTAGTGTAGGGATGAAGAAATTGAACTCGTGAAATCGAATCTCATTTATCCCCAAATAATTTATGCAGTGTTTGGATTCCACTCTAAACTGAAGGTTGCATTATGTGGCTGTACATCACTACGTAAGTTATGTGTGTCATAGTCGTGGGTTCGATCTTCGACCAACAGCGGAATGTCAGAGGAGACGAGGGAGAACCTCCTCTGAAATTCGTAACTATTATTAATTAAGGAGCGTTCATAAACTACGTTGTTCCATTTTGCCCTCTTTAGAACCCCCTTTTTTGTAGCCCAACGTAACTTTTACCACGATACCCCTACGTTCCCCTTGGATGGAACGTAGTTTTTTCCTATTTAGCTAAAATGCTAGTTAGTAAAAGAAGAATTCAGCACACAATAAATTATTTCTCTGGTCTTTGGTTTGCAGGGTGTTATTTCCTTGGTGATATACCCAAAGAGGGTATAACGTTAGACCCTGAATGCTTTGAGATACCTATCACTGACGTTGTGATAGCCATGTCATAATACATTCCTCAATTGCATTGGCCCATGCTCTTATATTGATTACACTAATAATTAAAGAGTAATTGTCTATACCATGGATCAACACCAGCGACATGGTCGTGTTCGTGAGAAGACATTCAGTTTATTTTGCTATCAATTGCTGTCAACGAGGCAGTTACCTTTTTTTTAATACTATATAACTTCCGGGTCTTGAACACCCAGTATGAAGGTAACAAATGAGATGACATTTTTTTTCTATTGTATCGTATAATCTATAAAATGTACTGAAGCTTAGAAAAAGGTCCGTTGTGTACTTTTCATATGAAAAATTTCTTGAAACTCCTTTTCGAACTGTTCCAGTGTTTTCACCCCTTAACGACCAAGAATTATGACCTGTTAGATGAACTATCTAGATTATCTTGAATTGAACATTAAATTAATACCTTGTAAAAGGAAAGAAATTGTAAATTTAATGCACTTAATATCCATATTTAAATATTAATGTATAAATATTACTCAGCCCAGGGTCTACCACCCTACCAGGCCTGGAGCGCTCCTATATTGTGTACATCTACTTATTCGAATAAAACATTCATAAAGTTATTTTAATTTGCTTTTAGTTCCAACATAATATCTGAATTTAAAGATACTAAATTCTAACAATACGGTTTTGTTGAATAAATACAGTAGCATACGAGCGTAGGTTTATTTACTTTTTATTATTTTATTTAAATAGTTTGATTTATTGCTTTAGATTTTACTTAATTAACTACTTAATTATGAAAAACACTTTCTAATAGATCTAGAATCTAGATAGATTACCTACACTTGTTAAAGAATATATTGAAACTAAAACGAAATATAGGTAATCTTATAACTTCTTCAACTTGACCCTTTTTTACCGAAATCGAAACTATTTCCTTAAAAAGTTGAATTTCAAAAATTTTAAATTTGAAGACTTGGAGCTTTATTTATTGTTATTATAGTTATATTATTATCTTTTAACAGGTATTTACATCAATAACAGAACCTTAAATAGAAAGGAGGTTTATAGACAAAAAGAATATTCCATACAGGAATATTACAAATAAATTATTACAGTTATTCTACTAGCGCTTTTAATGTGATATAAAAGTTGTATAAAAGCTCTCGTGCACTAATTAGTAATTACTTTTCCTGGTGCAAATGTAAGTTGTGATCTCAACGTTTATTCCGAATCTAAGTATTAATAACTACTAGAATGAAAATATTAGTCAGCTTGCCCTGGAAACAATAATATTCCATTTGAAGTATATTAGTATAATATTATTTAACAAGAGGTTTAAATTGCCTATTAAACGCGAGGTGGATCGTATATTACGAGGCGCAGCAAAAATAGTTGGGTGGAGGCCTCACCCAAAACCGGTGGATGATGGGGGAAAACGGGGGTTATATGCTGGCTTATATAAACGACGATAGATCTATTTTTCATCACCCTATAATTCAGCAACATCTGACTGTAAATCGGATCCATGTATTAGGTGTGCTAAAAAGTTCCCGGCCCAATTAGACAATAAATGCCGTCAAAGTAGATTATCTCTGAAACTACTTATCTGATCGCATATTCATATATGTTATTGGAAAAATGACACTTTTAGCTAAAAAACCAAATGTAAAATCATTCAATTCGACTCAGGCAGTTGTGAAAAATTGCTGTTTAAAGATGGAAGTAAATAAAGAAAAAATTCGCTACATTTTACAATTTTTCTTCGATCAAGGGAAAAACGTCGCGCAGGCTCGTGAAAAAATTTGTGCTGTTAATGGTCCAGATGCTATATTAAAAATAGGAGCAAAATAATGGTTCGCGCGGTTTCGTTCTGGAAATTTTGATGTCAAAGATGCACCACACTCTGGTCGGTCATTCATTTAAAAAGTTGAAGAAATTCTAGAAATTGTGAAACAAAACCATCATCTAAGCACTGCAGAGATCACCAAGAGTCTAAACATCAATCGCCAAACAGTTGAAAACCATTTGAAAAAATCTGAACTCAAAAAGAAGCTCGGCATTTGGTTGCCACATGATTTGACGTATAAAAATTTGCTCGACCGAGTTTCCATCTGCGAATTGTTGCTGAAACGTAATGAAATCGAACTATTTTTGAACCGAATGGTTACTAGAGATGAAAAATGGATTACATACACAACTTTGTGCGCAAAAGATCGTGGTCGAAGGGAGATGAAGCTCCCCAGACGGTGGCAAAGCTGGGACTCACCAATCGAAAGGTGATGCTATCTATTTGGTGGGATTGGAAAGGTATTCTCTATTATGAGCTGATCAAAGATTGATTCTGCACGCTACTATCAACAATTAACTAAATTACAGGAAGAGATTCAAATAAAGCGGCCAGAATTGATCAATAGGAAGGGTATTGTGTTCTATCAAAACTGGAAGAGCTTTGCTGGGAAGTTTTGATGCATCCATCGTATAGCCCGGACCTTGCACCATCAGATTATGCTTTGTTTCGGTTTCTTCAGAATTCCCTTAATGGTGTAAAGTTGGTTTCAAAAGAAGCCTATGGAAACCACTAGCTTAAGTTTTCTACCGATAAACCACAGAAGTTTTACAGTGATGGAATAATGGTTTTAACCGAAAAGTATGGCAAAAGGTTTCCGAACAAAATGGAGCATATTTGATGTAAATAAAGTCCGAAAGGCAATTGTCAATATGAAGGATGGAAAAGCGCCAGGTTTCGATAGCTTCCACTCTGAGTTTCTCAAACTTATTGACGAGGATGGCTTGAATTGCCTTACGAGGATCTTCGATAATAATCTTCGATAGCCAAGATATGGTTGAGATCCACTTTTGTTACCATCCCTAAAGAGGCTATTGCGAAACATTGATCAGATTACCGAACAATTGGTCTTATGAGTCATTTGTTGAAGGTGTTTCTGAAAATTATCTACCGGCGAGTGCAGGGAGTTTGCAAAGAACATCTAGGGTAAACACAATTGGGATTCATGAATGCGCTAGGAACAAGGGAGGCACTGTTCTGCGTGCAACCTCTTTTTCAGAGATGCCGAGACATGAATTGCGATGTATATTGTGTATATTTCATAGACTATCAAAAGGCATTTGACAGAGTCCAGCATGAAAAGCTTGCAAATATTATAGAAAAAACATCATGAATCTGTACTGAAATTAGACAGCGAGTGTGTGGGTAGATGGAGAGCATATAGAAGAAATTATTATTCGGTGAGGAGTCAGGCAGAGTTTTTGTTGAGAGCCTGCAGAGTTTACAAGAACTAGTGAATAGAATAACAGAGACAAGCGAACGATATGGATTGGCAGTGAATACGACGAAAACTAAATACATAGTCATCAGTAAGGAGTTGGTACTTTCACGAAAACTAACTGTCAACAACATACAGTTGGAGAGTAATGAAACCACTCACTAGAAATTAGATATCATATTGAACGAGCCACGGTAGCATTTACGCGGATGTTCAGTCTTTTCAGGAATTACGATCGTAACATGTCAGTGAAGATGAGAAGTGACGCGGTGCTATGTGTTTTCAATGTGTTTATATGAGGCGGTAACTAAATCTTTTAATAACTAGGTCAGTTATGCCTCACTTAGGCGAGACGATCGGCTAATCGACTTATCGATTTTATCGTATCATTTGATGAGAAATTTATTATAGCTTATTTCATACTAGTATAGTACGAACATAGCTGATGACGTAAGCGCAGCTTACGTGATTTCAACTACAGGTATAATACATAATAATAAGTACGCATAAAGGAATTTTAAGTAATGTAATTATTAGCTATTATTGTTAAGGATTTCACTCTTATATTTATTTATTGTTAATCAATATTGCCTGCATGGAAATTAAATATTATTTAAATAAACTTATATATATATTATGTTATATGGTTTGTATTTCTCAATATCATATCAGTTTGTTTCCGTTTTAGTGGGGACGTTATTGACTTCCTTGATATTGTTAAGGAATTCTTTGATAACTACTTTACAGTAATGTGCTCGGAAATGTTACAGTGATACCGATAATTTTGAAAACTTTATCGAATCTTAAGAATTTTTATTGTTAACAGTTCATAGTTGTTTTTATTGATTAACATATTGTTACTATTATTTATGTATATATAAGGTATGCCATGCAATTTCTATTTTCAGTATAGTATAATGTAGTACTTAACTGATTTTTCTTATTTTATTATTAATAACAAATTTAATCAAATCATATATTTACTAAAATGAGTTATTCTAATTTCACATTTTTTTCAATGAAAAGTAGTTTGTAACGTAATATCTTAATTTAAATGCATCATCACAGTAGATACATAAAGATTTAAGATTGAATATAAAAAAACACTAACGAAATTTTGGCTCGGGTCATCGGGTCATAACATAGTGTCTCTCCAAACTTCAACTGTCTGGTTGTTCAAATATTTAAGTATAGACTAAACATTTGACCAGATTTAGAGCGGTGCAAGTAGGACAACTGTTCTAAGCAGCAAAATTGGTAGAAAGCAAAAATTAAAATCATTAAAAAAGTAAACTTTTTGAAAAAGCGCTAAAAAGGTAGGTAATACGTGTTTGAATTTATAAATGAAGAGCTAGGGAAAAAAAGATGCATTGTAGTAAAATTAAATTGATAGAAAAATTTTATAGTTAAAAACTTAATGAAATTCTGTATACGTCAGATTTTGCGTAGGAGGTCAGGGCTTGAAACTCCTTGACTCGATCTGTTTTATTAACTCGTTGGGGCCCATAACCTGTCAGTTCTAGGGTTTTCATCTTGGACATAACTCCGCAAAAATTATTTTATACTCTTAAGAGCTTTTGGGCTTCTGCAGAGCTGGAATCAACTTATGCAGAGGTAAATGTTGAGAATATATTAAAACCAATTGAGAGGTCGACAAGTATAAAAAATCAAAACATTGCTAAATAAGTAGAACCCTACAGGAAACCATTATAATAATTGCTCCCTATAATTTTATAGTTTAATTTGATTTTCTTTTGGAGACAAATTAGGGAAAATGCACTAGTATTTTTAAAAATCGTGTAAAAAAATTCATATTTTAGAAAATGAAAAGAAATTATTATATATGTATATTATCTGTTCTTATTAATTAATTAATTGAATCAATAATGCATATCGTTAATTAAATACTGCAAAATTATAATTTAATAAAGTGACATTTTTTAATATATAGCTGTTATTAAATAATAATAATATAGTATATAGATATTTTGGTAGGTGCAATATAAATTAATTATTATAAATACGAAATGCCACAGCTTGCGGTTTTAAAGCTGATTATATTTTTAATTATAATTTATTTGATAGGTTTTCTCTTTTTCTGCAGATCATAATCTACCATTATAGTTAATAAATTTAAACTAAATACCTACAAAAGCAGATTCGACAATTCGACAAGCGTACAAAATTGCTTGCTGTGATTGCTAATCGAATTTAGATCAGTTATTGCGTAAAATATGAAACTAATATGCAACTATTGGTAACAGGTACATAAAATTGGACCACCGGGGAAGAGCGGATTATTAAATGTGAAATATAAAGTTTTATTGTGAAGTATTATTTAGTACTTCGCTTATAGCAGTGTATTATCTCTTTCACTAAATACTATATAATATTGCCAATTACTGTCGATACTACCTGATACTGCCATTTACTGCCTAATACTGCACGTTACTACTTAATATTACCTGATACTACTGATATTAACATAGTGCTATTTACTTCCACTGATCACTGATACTGCCTATACTGCTGCTTAGTGTAGACTATACCGTGGACTATACTGTCGCAGTGATTCACACATATAGCACTGAGACGCTCATACGAAAGTTTTTCACTCTCCCCGGATGCGAACCGGGTACCTTTGAGTCTACAGTTATTCGGCTAATTTAGTAAGCCCAATGCAGGCACGTAACTACGGGGGGGCCAGTCTACAGCACAACTTTTAGGTGGGCCGTGGCCCATCCTTGTGCCCACCCTGGCAAATAAAGAATTTTGTGATTTATTTCTGACTAATTAAGTTTAAAATATTTTACATACGCATTTTTAAGATAATCGCATTATTGCATTATTTTTTGTTATTAGTCACGTACATTACCTTTTTTTTTGGTTTCCTTAAAAATAACTGGGTCCGTTTTCGGCTCACTTAGTCTAACAGGGCTAGTTCCGTGCCTGGCCCAATGACCGTCCAAACCACTAATGTAAAAAAATTCTATTATTTTGATTACAGGATTTTTATCTGCGGATTTAAACAGTATTTTTTCAATATTTATGAAAAAAATTAGTTGCTTTAAAAGTTAGTAGTCGCATATAATATGTAACTTTCTTTCTGAATCTGTTTGTGTCTTACCTTGAAGCTATTTTACTTGAAAATGTGGATTCGTTATATAATTATTATGTATCATACTGTGGGCGGGTAAATAAATATACTATATGTTATGGAAAACAGTATAGAAACCTTACAATTGGTCAAAATGAGTCGTTTTTAAGGTAATGTAAATATATAATAGGGTGACGTAATGCTTTTATTAATACTAGTAGAATTGATAAAACATTGTAATTTCGTTTTCTTTGCTTAATTAAATTTGAAATTAATTTAATTCTAATTGAAATTATTATCAAAATTTTATTATCAATATTCTTGCTATAATTTTCCTACAAAAACGAATTAATATTTTAATTACTGTGTATTTCAATTATTAATGTTTCCATTTACTTCCAATACCTTATCGACTTGTTCCGAATACACACTGAGCTTTACGCCTTCTCGTCTCTCGTTTCTATGTCTGAGTCAGCGCAAAAAGTTGTCTTATACATGTTGAGGGAGCTACAGGTTGAATTGGCCGACTTGTTCTCCTTCAATCTTATTGTTAGTTTGTTGTTGTCGACTGCTTTCCACAGATGAATTTATTAAAATGCATTTGTTTAATTACCTTCAAGTTATAGTTGTGTTAAATAATAAATTATGCAATTAGTTTTAAAAATTGTTATGTGTGCGTCTATTTGTTGCTAACGATATTTTCACACGAAAAGGATATTAAGGAATTTGTATATGTCAATCAGTGGTTTCGTTTGATTAGTGAGTGACGGGATTGTAAAGCAATTTTAATCGAATTGAATGTATCATCTTAAGACTTAATGTAAGTTTCGATTTTATAATAAACATTTTAGTTTCTTTAGATATGTAGTTTTTCTTTTGTTATTTAATTCATCTTGAATAAATCTAAACAATAAATCGTATTACAATTTTTCATTACAAAAATGAAAACTTCCAGTTTTATGTTTTATTGTTCATTTTTATTATTAAATTGATTGTTAATAATAAAACTATAAAATTTATTATGAAATTATTACCTTTATTTTTGTTTGTTTGGTATTACTCATCAACTGATGACAAATATAGTTAAATTTTCTCTAAGTATTTACATAAAGAACTTATCCACCGGAAAATTTAATTTTAAACTTTATCGTAACATATAGTTTCTTTTGTTCTAATATAATTATTATACCTGTCTATCTAGAAATCGATTACATTAATTTTCCCAAAATCATTTAATTAAAAATGATGCTAAATTCCAGAGAATTTAATTGATTATTCCAAAATCTATAGTTTATTATATTTTTATATCTCAAAATAGTATATTCAAAATTGATTGAATAAGTTTTTCATGCAGACCTTATTTCTTTGCTTTGCTTCGGAAGATTTAGATCTTTGGCCAACAATTGACAAAACGTCAAAGTCAAAGAATGATAAAAGAATAATAATTTAAAAATATACCCACAGGTGTATTAGACATTATATTTTTCTTTGAAGTGTTTTTAACTTTTAAAATTCTGTTAAGACGTTCAAAAGTGAATAATGTTGTATTAAAAAAAAAAGAAAAAACGCTGAAGTAATACTTTTTCCAACAACAATCTTAGTTGGAATGCTGGCTGTCCCAAAGTTCTGTTTCCAAGTTTTACATTATTTTTGGAGATAATTTATTGGAACTGGCCTCTATCGTAAGATGTTCATTGAGATAACGTTTCTAAAATTAGTTTCTTTTGTTATAAATTGATTTTTAACAGAAAAACTTTACAATTGTCGAGTGTCGCTGAAAGATATATCAGTATTCTACTGTAGTGACTCGTTTTTAAACCAATTTGCTATACAGCAATAAAACTTCTGAGAAAAACTATATTGAATCAATAATATGATGTCAGGATTCGTTATAAGATTCTTTGATTATTTTCAATATAATCCACTTTCCTAAAAATATTTACTTTTACACACAATATACGGTTTTATCCTACTGGAAGATAATCGTAACCACCGTAACCATCCAGAAATAGATTCTGTTCACTGGCGGTGTCGACGCGTGTCTTATTTCACGGACGACATATCACGTTTTCTTTTAGAAAGGTATGGTAATTATGGCATCTTCAATAATTGTTCAAGAAACATAGCGCAGGTTAATGCTAATGCATTATTCTAAAGCGGGGATTACACGATCACTATTAGTATCTAGACCATTCAATACTGGAATTTTCGGCCCAGACGTCTTGTATATGTATTTTTCAAATTTACGTTCTATTCGGTTGAATCAAGATTCGTTGAGAAAACTGCCTTTTATATTTTTACACATTGTCGATACGATATAGGACAAGCATATAAGATATTACGAGTTACATAATTTTATTTTCGTGTGAAGATGTTAAAATCTAACAGACAGTTTTCTCAGTATTTCTTTAAGTTCCGTTTGTGTTTCGACGTATGTACAGAATATTATAGACAATATACCGGAAATACTTTTAATGTAATTAGTATCGCTTTAGATAGATTATATAATTAAAATTGATTAAATTGAGCATATTATAATATGATGATAAGGGATAACATATATAATATTATATAAAGAAACAATGGGTGCTAGTATTCTTGACTATTAATCTACAACATACCGCTTTACATTAAAAAATTTTTTACATTATATAGCTATTTACAGTCGTGTTGCAGAAAGTTGAAGATTGCGGTTGAGTAAGCAATATATCAGAACGAGCGTTTAGCGAGTTCTGATAGCTTACGAAACCGCAATGGAACTTTCTGCACGAGTCACTGTATTTAGCTTTACGTTCAAGACAGGTCCTTTCCAAAAAAAACATAAATTATGCTTTAAAAAGTAACGTTTATATATAAAGGTTAATAGAAATGAGACGCGACATAACGGAAGTAAATAATACTCTTATCTATTAGCTTGTCATGCAAAATGCACGTGCACTTCAGTAGACAGTGAAAACGCAGACAGAGTAGTAGTGCATTTTAAAGTGTTAGACTATAAAAACAATAAAAAACGTAAACAAGAAACAACCTGCGTCTTTTACTATTTATAATCTTGCAGGTGTGCCTTATCGCTTATCAACATCCGCCGTAGCCAGGAATTCACGATTCGAGTTAATTATAAGGGTATTGCATTTCTTTATTGTATGAGTGCGGAAAGTTAATAAGCGTGCGGAAAGTTAATAAGCGTGCGGAAAGTGCAAAAATTATGCTTATGTGCAAAAATTTTCCGAACACCGCTGCAAAGTATCATTTTCGAGAGATAAAAACTACCTGATATGCTATCCTTTCTATAGTCGTGTACGTAAAGTTTATTTTTGGTCGTTGTTCATGTATAAAGCTAAAGTCTTTTCTCTCCCAATTTTTAAGAGCTCTTTTAAATAGTTATTAATCATAATATTCTTATGATACGTAAACACTGGAGTGGGATTTTCAACCTATCAAAGTGTTTTGTGTTTTGTAAAATATTAATACAATTAGACCAATTAATTTAGTATTAAATAAGCAGAAACTTAAGAAACTATAATGAAAATACTTGAACACAATGAAAAGTTTTGCTGTTGAAACTAATAACATTTAAGGGTGCCATACCTTCAAACTTTCGACACTAACTAATCTTGATTATAATTACTTACTTCTAACTATGATTTCAGGCAGTAAATTTTAATTACTCGATTTATCCCACCAGTTATATGTAGGTACAAATTATTTGCCAATTGTAAATTCTATAATTGCATTCTATTAATTTGCATTACCGTGGTGTTCGTTGTTCTAACAATGTTTATTATAACTTTTCTACGTAGCCAAGATTTAACATTTTCAGAATATGTTTATAATATTATAGAACTTTGTACCCAATTTGGTACAGGGATGTATAAGAAGTTGGAATAGCGATACGACGTAGTGCAAAATAAATATCATGTTCTCGTTAGAATCCAAGAGCGATTCGTACTTGGATGGGTGACCACGTGACAACTGATTTAATGACAGGGACACCATGAGTCCCTTCTCCCTTACCAAATCACACTTGTTATTGTGATAAGATGTGGCTAAAAACTCTTCTTGAAAGAGGTTTCGGTCTATAGGTGGATCTGAGACAACTGCATGGCGATGATAGACTTCGGACCGTAGGGTTATAGATTTGATGGCAGTGGCGCAGCCAAGGGGGGGGGGGCTAGGGGGCTATAGCCCCCCCCCCCAGACACTCTTCCTTTTTATTAATGATAATCTTTTTTTAATGATCATAGTCGCATTTTTACCGGTGCAATGAAAAATTTTTTTAATTTAAAATATTTTTGTGTTCGACTTTTAATTTAAGATAGGTAACAGTGGTAACACAATAATTATACTCGAAAATAAGCTGACCACGCCCCTTTTTCAGAAAATTTTTTGCTTGGGGCGCACGCTTTTGGCCCAGCTCGCATCCTTTAGCCCCCCCATAACAAATTCCTGGCTGCACCACTGTTTGATGGTCTTGGTTTCAATTCCATATAAGTTATACCGTTCAGTTCCTTGTTTACGTTTAGTCGTAGTTGTTATTAGTCTAGCGCCGTGGTCTAGCGAGTTTATCTTGGCTGAAGACTACTGAATATAAGCTATGATTAGTTTTGAGTGATTTATCTTCACCCCCGATGTAAGTAGTACTATGTGGTTAGAAAGTTACTGAATTCCATTGAAAAATCTAGAAAATAATTCTGTATACAAAATTTGTTTGTCAAGTAAATAAACTTGAAATTATAAGTGTCAACCATACGCGCACGTAAATTAATACAAGCTGACAAGATTGTAGGAATTGTATCTAATTGGTCAAGTCAAAACTTGTTTTTTTATTATCTATAGTATTACGTTAAAAGTAATATAACCATAGTCTTAATTAATGAGTTGATTTACGTTTTTTAAATTAATAATAAATTACTGATGAAAACTTTCTCTTTCTAAATGGGTTACAAAACTTCATTAGGTAATATAATAATTATGTACCACATGCATATGATCAAGCGCCTCTTACTTTAATATATTTGGATGCTTGATGATAATAATATATTACTTCCAGCATAATATTAAGCAGATGAAGCAACTGATGTCATTCGTTCGTTTTTATGTTAGTTTTTGTTAGAGAAACTTAGTGTACGGAAGTTAAAAACGTTTATTTTTAATTATTATACATTTAAAATATATTTAAATAAAACATTCCCTATTAAAATAGAAGTATAATACTATATCTACTTAACTAAACTGTTGTTCATATTAATGGAATTCCATGCCATAACATTTCGAGATAATGATATCACAGTTTAACTTTTTATAAAAAATTTTAAAATATAGGTCAAGCTTAGGATATTTTTTTCCAATTTATATTAGCACTCAGGTACCTTCGTTACTTTGCGGGAATTAAATTAGTCCATTACAATATGAATTAAAACAACGCCATCACGCAGGAATATTAAAGATTCATGTTTTGTGATTGCTTGGAAAGCTCACTTGTAATAAACTTTCACCCAAATTTAATTTAGGTTTTTCCTCAGTGGCTCTCGACTTACTTTAAACTCGGCGGGTTATCAATTAAATCTTTATGTTAATATTAATAATTTATTGTACCTACTACCATTTTAGGATCCATCATAATTGTTGAGAAAGTAATAAATTATTATTAATAGTTTACATTTGCGCATAATGATTATTACGCCAGGTGGATGTATGTTTTTAAATGATATTATTAAATATTATTTCAGGGGCATATAAATGTAGCTATGTTTTCTAAGGTTTTTCAGTGTTCTTAAATATATTGATTATATCCACCAATTTCAAAAAACTTTTCTAGTTAGATATTACTACATCTTCAAATATTAATTTGAAGCCTTTTAAAGTTTTTTGCATCGAATTATTTGAATAATTGAGATATTTCCCATTAAAATTTTAGTAAAGAAATAAAATAATATCATTGTTCAGGTTTATTTAAAACAATGAAGACTGTTTTGAAGAATTGTTACAATGTAAAATTTGTGCCTTCTAATGGAATACATCTTAATGGACTACTTCTTCAGCCAAGATGACTTACTAGGGAATATAATTAATTAGATGGTTTCACGGGCGGATTGGTAGCTTTGGAGGCCTTGGCTAGTATTTATGTACATACCTCTAAATAAGAGCAAAATATTCAACGCTATTAGGATTTGAACTGCGGGCCCCACTGCCCAATCGACGACACAATTTTTCTGCACAAATGTGCGAATAATTAATAACACACATTTTTCTCTGTGCAGCGTCGATTTCTTTAAGCCATTCTGCTGGTGATTTCTGCTGGTACCTACTTATATTAATTGCACTAGCAAACTATAATTTTTGTTTTATGTCAGTTTATGCATGGCAATAAAATGAGAAAAAATATTTTGGTCAATCGGAATACACTATGGTCTATACAGCTTCTTTTATTGATTGTTGAAAAAATAGAATTTGCTTATAACAAATCAATAAACGAACGCAATGGCATAAACCGGAAATTAAAATATTACCAATATAGAAATCTTAGTTAATAACTACTTTATGCTGCGAAGCGACTTAATTTATTTTAATAATATAATATAATAAGTATAGGTTGGCGTAAGTTTTCTACATAGCTTTCCTGCAACTTAAATTTTTTCAATGTACATATGTGAAAACTAATCATCTCTACCTTTAGTAAATTTTGTTCCGAGAGCTATGTTTATATCAGTGAGTATTCTGAGTTATGATTACTTCTGTAATTTAACAAGAATAAGTAGTATTTGCATTCTAAGTTCCTGTCTATATTATATATTGCAGTGATCTAGTTATCACAACTTTATCCTATTTTATTAACTTTTGTTCCATGTAACCAATATCTCCGTTCTATCCAGAGATTCTCCCATTCTTCGGATTTTCTTCTGGCTTGCTTTAAGATTTTTCGTAAAACAAGTAGAAAGTAAAAAAACTTGCCTATAGTATTTCCTCGAATTTTCTGGGATTTCTTCGAATATTCTCAGATTTCTTCAAATTTCCTTTCAATTGCACATCAGAAATCGCTAGCAATTCACCCAACGCCTAAAACATTAATCCAAAATACAAGTTTCATAAAACTAGGGTGGATATGCTTAATAAAGAAACACTATAGTATAATATCGCCTCGTCATACAAATCCGTGTCGTTGTCTTCGTTGGAGGGTTTTGGAGCATGGGTACTTCTTCATATTATTGTAAGTTTTTTTTTTTTGGAGGTTTTTACTGTTTCGTATTTTAAGGAACCATTTTCACTTTTTTTTATTAAATTAGAAAAACAACCGAATATTTACCTAACCAGACATAAGATCTTTGTCGCTTCTATATCGAGATATGAACAATTAATATATTAAGTTTTATATACGTATGTTGTAGCTCATACATTTGATATAGGAGTAATTTCGATTTCTTATCATTAAAAAAAAAACAAATTGATGGCATTAATTTTATTAATTGCGTTACAATGTTTACCATTGATATTATTGAAAACAAATATGTGGGCATTTATCGTAATGATAGAAATGATTGTGTTTGATAACGCACAGTGAGTATATATATGTACTACGACGGGCAATGACTTGAACACATTATTTATATAAACGCATTTAAAATTAGAATGTAGTAAGTAGCATCTACATATTACGAACATATTATAAATTTGTTCTAATTACATTCCCTAATAGATATAACATTGTTATAATAGGTACTTTATAATTTTTTGTAAGTGCTTGCTTTCTTCTTCTTATTCTGCGCCTTCCTAATCTTCTTCATTTTGTAGAAATTATTAATAATTAATTTCTTTAATAATTTTACAGTCAAGAAAAACCATATTCGTAACCAAGGATCTCAATCATGCGGTGCTCTGTCAACGATAACAATAAAAATGTCTAATCTCAAAGGAACTAGCAGGGCCGAAAGAATTGCTCGTTACAAGGAAGACCGTCGAAAACAACTAGATTCTCAATTTGCATCTCTTAGCCAACCACAAGATGTTTCAAAAAGATATGAACCTCGTACCACTAGAGCTTCCAGATTACGTGCAGCGGCATGTGCTCAAGAAATTTCAAGTCTCTCTAATTCAAAAACCGAAAATGAGGTTTGTATACCAAATTATGCATGAAATTACTTCAATTTCTTTAAGGTCCAGATAAACATAAGTTACAAATATAGCAAGGACAAAAATAATTATTATTATTTATAATGCAATAACCATATTTAGTAGTAGCTAGTGCTTGCATGAATGAGTCACCTGCTGGAAGGTAGTGGACCGTGATGGTCATCGCACTGTATCCGTGTACAATCAAGTTAATAATTATTTTCCAGCCCAGTCGTAAAGTTATAGGTCTTCATTAGATTACAAGTGCATTGCCTTATTCCTTATAAATCTTATTATGTATAATATTATTAATAGTTTTGCAATTACGAGATTCTCAATAATTAACTTTTTACGGTTTAATGTAGTATAATTACTTTACATTTTTTGTATTAATTGGATAATGCATGAAAAATAAGTCAATCAGTCATAAAGAAATGCTAAGTACGGTTCAGTGATCAGCGCAGCTCGCACGCTGGATACTGCAATCTACTGATACACTTATGTATAAAGAATGGAGGTGTGTTTTTTTTTTTTTTTCTAATAAAATATGTATTGTTGCATTGTATAGATATACAGTCAAATTGAAGTATTCATCTTTCAGCTTTGTAATAGGTACTTCAATTTAATTTTAGTCATTTGTTGAAGTTTTAATATCCACGAGAATGAAATATTATGTTGTAATAGAAGTGATGGTTGGGCAACATGGGCACCCACCTAGGCTTTCAAAAATTAGGGCCCGTTTACCAGTTTAAAAAGAAAATCAATTTTGTCATTCGTATAAAAATTTATTTGATAAAAACAAGCAATTATTGCTTTTTTAATTATTTTTTTGTATCGCGTGAGATTAAAATTACCCGAAAAAATAACTCGAGAATGAATTGGTCGATTTTAATTCTTTTGCGTCAAAAGATAGCATTTTTTGATAACTTTGGTTCTACATACTGGAAAGGGTCGAGTGCTATTTAAGATTTTAAAGTTGATAGGCTAAAATTTAAAGATTTTACGTTTATGTATTATTTTCTTTCTCTGCATTTCTTTAATTAGTATTTTTTGGTATAGGAAATATTTTGATTGAAAACAAGGACTGCTCATAGGATGTGATAACAATATTGATAGCAAAAACTTCAAGAATAAAAAAGCAAGTGAAATCTAACAATAAATAAAGTACATTTTACCTTAATTAGGTCACCAAAACCCTTGTTATGACACTGACAATAAAGAAACCTAGTTACTGTTACTCAACAACATACTAAAACTCCCAAGATCTCCCACGTCGATGTGGGATATATGATATATATGTCATTTTTTATGATATAAGATTAAAGAAAAACAATCAAGTTATAGAGAATTTAATTATCTTTTAAATTGCTATTTAATTTTTGTTTTTCTAGGACCCTTACCTTTCAAGCAAATGGTAAGAAATGCACATTAAAATTTTTTATTTACAAGAAGACGAAAAATATAAATAAAAAACAATAATCATATTTTCACTAATTTTTGATCAAATTGGACAAATTTTAATATTTAGCAAGCCTCAGATGTACTCGAGCTAATTTTTATTTGATAATTTTTGCAAAAATGTTCTTAATATTCATGTGACTTGCGGCCCTTATTTCTATAAAAAATAACCTGACGCCGACGTGGGAGGCCTTGGGAGTTTTAGTATGTTGTTCAGTTATGTTTGAGGATCATTTAAGGTAATTTTTTGACTTACAGTTTTGTTTTCTGTGTCAAATGCTAAAAATCCTGGGCTATATTAAGTTGTTTTTATATATGGTACAGTCTAATAAAATCTAGTGTTTTTTTATATTTTGCTGTTTCGCTGAGTGGGTGGTATAAAAAAGTAGTCACATTGTATGATACTCTGAGGTGTTGCTAAAATTTTTACATAAAGTATATTGAATTTCTTACTTAAAATAAATATTAAAGAAATCTAATATAATTATGTTCAATACATGTAAAACATTGTAAGTTTTCTTGTTCCGGAAAGGAAATTTTATTTGCGTTGTTAAATAAAACTGCACTTTATTACCATGCTGCTATCGCTTGAATTTAAATAATATATACATAGTAGGTACATTTTTCTTTAAAAAAAAACATTGTCTACAAGGTTGTCGTTGTATGCGGAATATTAAAAAAAAAATCATTCTTTAATAGTTAATAATAAATTAATAATTATTGTAAGTTATGGAATGCATCATAATATTAACGAATCAATATAATATTATTTAATAATCGAAGAAATAGGGCGCTGGTGTATTTTGTTCGCAATTTACATTTTAAAGTGAGCATTACATTGTTAGATCTTTTTCTTGATTAAAAGTTGTAGCATGTTTCTGTTAATAATAATAATAGTTGAATTTATTGTAATATCCTTGGCTTGTTATTAATTTATTTTAATTAAAGAAATGATATAATACATTATTTATTGATTCTTCACATTGTTGTTTTAAAACTTTATTTCTTGTTGGCCACGTATCGTTCGAGCTTAAGGCAAACTGCAATAAGGAACACTCCTTGAATCTTGAATGTCTTCTTTAAAGCACCTTGTACTAAATATTAGCCACTTTTATTTCAAGTGAATCGTATTATCAGCCTCCTGGTGTCCTGGTATGTTTGATAACATTTTTCATTTACTCGACCCAACGTTTTGTAATTTTTTAGTTTTGAAATAATAATTTCACATCGAGGCAATTTATTATGCTTCTATAGGTATAGTAGCGGTCGTGGCAATTGCATGGGGAATTATTTTTTAATTTTTTAAACTTGAGTCAAACGAATCAATTTTTTAATTATTTTAATTAACCTCTGAGAAATGTCTAATAGTATTGATTGAAAAACAGCTTTAAAAATTGACTCATTTGATTCATTTTTAAAATATGTAGTAATATAAAAATAATTCCCAATGAAATTTTTTGACCATTACAGTATCATAAAGAGACCATAGGAAACTTGGCCGTGGAAAATCATCCCGTTTTTCACCCAAATTTTTCAAGAATTCAGCTTTAAAGATTTTCTTACAATTTGGTTTTTCTTCGAAGAAAAAGTTTTTTTTACTTATCGGAAAAATTGCTAAATATTTAACTGCGATATCTAATTATTGTGTGCTTAATCACCCTATCATTATTATTTATTTACTTTATTGATTTTATTATGATTTATGTGCTATTAGTGTTAATACAAAGCCGCATTTTTAAGAACACAGAAAATACCAAACTTTATCAATTTAAACAGTAATTTTCTAAAGCCGATATTTACCTACAGTACACCTATCGCTTATTATTGTTTTTTAATTCCCTATGTGATAAAAACCGTACTCTTATAAAAAAGATTGTATTTCCTATTTTTTTATTGTCGAACTAACTTTAGAACAAAGCAAATTTGATTTTTTTCAATTTTTTTTAATATTTGATTTTTAAAGTTTTCGTAAAATTCCGACATTATGCTGTATTTAGTGGTGATTTTCTTAATTTATCTGTTGGTGAAATTTGTGTTTCATAAGGTGAGATTTTATATTACTTTAGTATTCTTGTTATACCTGCAGTTAAATTTGTAGCAATTTTTATCTAATTGTTCCTTTCTTCTATCTTCCTTTAAAATCTAAAATCTATAACCATCCGTATATCTTCATATTTATTATTATATTTACACAACATTTTTTAGTGACCAATGATAATAAATTCCCAGTTAGATTAGCTTATATCGATATTTCAGAAAACCCAAAAAATATTTTTAGAACACACTTTTTAGAACTAAAATGTTTTTTATATCACAAATAAAACACAATCATTTTCATCATACTATGGCATCATCAGGCGATGAACTAGGGGTTTATCGCCATCGCCTTTACGGATCAGATCGAAAAGTTTGCATTTTGCTGTTTTTTTTTTGAAACAGAGAGAACAGACGCAGTAATTGATGTTATAAAATATTACATAATGTTTTTCTTTTTTCAGAAACCATCTCCAGTTTCAACGAGCGTGCCAGCACGTCGGAGTAGCAACGGATTGGAACAAGATAAGAGTAATAAACGCAAATCCTATTTAAATCGTGCGGTAAAATCTGAAGAAATTTTACAAAATGATAAGACAAGTAAGTTCTTTATATCATGTATTGTTATAAATTTCAGTCCACAGTAATCGAGCTAGTAGCTTACATCCTTATTTTAAGTTGTTAATATGGGGCCTGTTTGTGGAAGCATTTTACTCCTTCACATTTTCACTTTTTATGTGTTTCCATCAATAAAAATACTTAAAAAGGAAAAATTTAGAGTTGAAAAGTTATGAAGAATCAGGTCCTTACCGATACTTTGACCTAAAGACTGTTCATAATCGTTTATGCCAAACACTGATTGGACATTTGTATTCATTTCGACAAGTAGCCAACTTCAGGTCAGGTCAAGAAAATAAGCGACTTGACTTGAAAATATTGTAAAGTAGGTTGTCTGATAAGAATGTTTACACCACACAAAAAAAAATAGTTCATCATATTGATGAAAAATTCATTATTATTGCGCCGCCGCGCTCATTATATTGCCATTTCTTCTTTTCTATCACCGCTTCTCTCATTTCTTACTACTCGCGTTCTTCCACGTTTAATTTAATAATTTTAGTTACAATTATTATTTTGTTAATTTTATGTTTCCAAATTTGATAAAAATAAAAACTAAATTAAAAATTTACAATTTTTATTTCGGATTAGAACTTTTTCGACCCCGATAGACATAATACATAACATCGGTTAATTGATTGAATCCTATTTAGGAACTTCATTTTTGTTTCGTGTTAACCTGTCCGACTACCCTTATTTAGATCTTCTATTTGACCTCTCCTTTTCAGACGTCTCTTCGTCCTTTCTCGCGACGCGACGTAGTTTTTATTGCAAATTAATATGTATTGTACATACCTATACTATATTTTGTTTTAAAAGAATCTTGTCAGACTTCAATAAATTGTGTATACTATTATTCATCAAACTTCATATTTTTATTTTCTTAATAATACACAGTACAGGCTGGCACTCTTGGGTGTGTTTCTCTCGCAATCTTATCGTTAGTGTAAATTAATAGATATACTAAAAAATAATAATATTATGCAATTTTAGGCGAAAGACGATATTCCCGACGGATTTTGAAAACAGAACTGGTGAACCAAAATTCAAAAAAATCAGCTTTGGATAATATTAGTGTACAAAATGATAGTTCCCCCACTTCGCATAAGCCAAACACTCATTCGGCAAATTCCAATATGCGAACTTTCTCTAAAAAGACTGACCATGGCGTTCCAACCGAAAATAAACAAAAGAATTACAGCGCCACGATTTCAAAGCAGGAAAAAAAATCAGATAAAGCGGAAGAAGAAAAGTTAACAAGAAGTGTTCCTAAGTCTGCAAATTTAATTTCTGGTCGTAGTATTAAAGAAGTTCGCAGCAAAGAAAGTATAAATTGCGTTAAAAAGAATGTAGTTAACGGCGAAAGTAGTAATTTAAAGGTTTTAGAAAACGATCATTCACGAAAATCTAGCATGAGTAGAAAAATGGAAGAACTTACTGAGCTGACGCACGACGTATTAGCACGAGTTGAACGATTAACTAATAAATCTAATAATTTAATTAAAATCGAAACCGATAACTCATTGGCAGACGATGTTATTGGTGCGACAACGGCTGTGCCAACAAGTAATTTTGACAATTTATTTGGTAGAGATAACGTGAATGTAAGACACAATAATAAGGCTGATATGGGAGTTAGTTTAAACTGTGATATTCGTAAAACCCACTCTATATTAAAAAAGAAATCTATAGAAGAAACATTTGTTAGTCAATCCACTGTAGTGACTCTCGGTCATCCACTAGTTTCGGGTCCGGTTTCTATACTCAAAAGAAAGATATCTCAAGATGATTTTAACTCGCAAAGCGGATCCACATGGACAAATACTAATACAAATACGTCTCCCGTAACGTTTTCTCCAAACGTAGTGGATCCATCGACGAGTCGCAAGCGGCAAGGTATTCTTAAAAAACGTCGAAGTTTAGATGAATCTCAAGTTCTGCGAAATCGCAGTTGCAGTCCAGACGTTTCTCAAAGTTCTCGCTCAATATTAAAAAAACAGCGTAGATCTTCCTTGGAGGATATTATACGAACTCAATCTCCAGAATCTGGTTTACATGGAATTTTAAAGCGCAGAACATCTAAGCACGAGGAAGATTTAGATTCTATGAACAATTCTCCAGAACCCCACAGTATTTTAAAACGGAGGTCGGGAACTAGCAGTGCCGGATCCAATACAAATTCGCCGCACGTTTCCATTGCTACAGCCGTAATTTTGGCTGCCGCTGAAGGAGCCGAAATAATTTTGGATGACAACGAATCTGTTAAACCTATTTTAAAGAAACGAAGTTCATCTGATGAACAACCGTATGCAGAGAATGTAGGAAACGAAGTGCCAAAACCTATACTTAAGAAGAAATCCAGTGTAGATTGGGACGATTGCGAAGATAAACCTAAAAGACCAATTTTGAAAAAAAGTTCATTGGAAGATAAAAGTTTGGAAGACGGCGAATACGCGTACCGTGGAAATTCCCTTAAATGTAATTATCAAAGTACAGATGATGATTTAAGTGAAAGTAAAAATTATCAGGAAACGTCATCTCGAGATCATTCTCCTCGTCCTCGTTTATCATTTTTAATGGGCGAAGAAACACATAGGAGGAATTCTAGAAGATCTCACACAGTATGCACAGATCATGATGTGGACAGTAATCTCAAAGATTCGGATAATCAAAAGCGTAGACCTGTGTCAGTTTTGGATATGATACTCAACTTTGAGAATACTTTAAATACTGGCGCAATACCAAAAACTTATAAATCTAAGAGACACAGCGAACGCTATAGTACTCAACCTGTTACATCTCAAGAATTACAAGTGAGGTAAGTCATTTTCCCAATTAGTACCTGCTTATTTTAGCATTTAAATATTTTCTACAGACGATTTTGTAATGGCATACTATGTACGTCATGTTACTTCATAGTCGATAATAATATAATTTATAATAAGGTGTTTTTAATTTTTTACATTTTATAAATTAAATTTCATAACTTAGCTATTAAAAAAAGGTAAGTTATGAAATGAAATTTATTAATTAACATGTAAAAAATTAAAACTCATTATAAATATTATCGCATGTTAATAATTTAAAAATACTCATAGTTAACATAATATTATTTTATTATTAGCAAAAAGTTTTGTGCCAAAATTGTTTATTTTCTGTTAAAATTGCGTTGAAAATTTTTTAATTTTTAACCAAGAGTGTGATTGGTTTTTTTAAAAGTGCTGTATATTTATTTGTACAGTCTTAATTTGCGGTTTTGTTTGCTAAATGTTGAAAGTGCATATTAAAGAAAATGATGAATTCTATTTTAGAGTTGAAATTCTATTATTAGTATGCATTTTTGATAAATTTTATTTTATTTGGCTCTTGTTGCTAAAACATAAAAGTATTTTTAGATTATACAACCTGTCTAAAATTGCCCACATTGATTAAATAAGATTCTTAAGCGACGCTGTTAGTTGCTTGTAATTTGCTCTATGCATACCCCATAATATTTGTTTTTAAGATATTATGTGAATAATATACCATACTTGGATTAATTTTTATAAAAAGTTCACCATAATGCTATAAAAAGTAAGATACAAGGTGTAGATTAATTTTATCGAAGAAAACACATTTTTAATAATAATTATTCATTTCATAGTTTGGATTTGGTGGAAAAGCGTCTTCAATTGGACCAATCTTCTATTAGTAATCAAAGAACAACTTTGGAATCCATCGAAAATTGCTCAATAAACACTCTCTCTTTAACGGATTTAACAACTTCTGCTAATATTAGCGACAGTTGTTTCTCACTTCTAAATACAACTCTCGACAGCGGGGTCTCTATCAAAATGTCTTCGGATTCGGCATTTCAATCTCTTGGCGACGGTCTAGAATTAGATAAAGAAGAAAAATCGTCGCCGGAAACATCATTAGATTCCAGTTCACTTAAAAGTGGCAAATGTTTAATGAAGGCACTAGCAGAGGAAGCGAAAAATATTCGTATGAGAAAAGGTAAAAGAATTTTTATATTAAAAACATTAACAATAATATTTTACTTATTTAGGAAATGCTGTTGCAAATTTTAAAATGAAACAAACCGATGTTATTCCAAGACCTAGTTCTAGTCGATTTTCAACTCAGCCCGTTACTTCGGAAGAAGTTAAAGAAGCTTCTAATTTAAAAAATGTCGAAGCAGAAGGAGGTACAGTAAAACTTAATTTACTTATTTCTGTTAACGCTTCTTGTATTTACTTTTATTTTGCTATTGTGTTTATTTTTGCTTACTTATCTACAGATGTTAAATTGGATAGATCAGATCCTTGCCGTTTAAGCTTATCTGAAAGAATAAAATTGTTCAGTTCTGTATCAGAAGAAAAGCGTTGTAAATTGCCAAAACCTCGATTTTCTAGATATCAAACTCAGCCAGTTACATCAGAAGAAGTCAAAACTGCCAAAGTTTTTCCAGCAAGAGTACAATATAGTATTGCTTTAGGTGTGATTTTTGTTGATTGTTTGTTTATTTTTTTATAACAATCTTGGTGTGACTTTATTTTTCTAAAACCTATTTATATTTTCAGATAATTCTAAAACGTCTAACTCGGTAGAATCAAAACGGATTTTAAAATCGAAAGCTGAAAGTGCTGAAGTTGAAATGACGCCCGGTCCCAATTCTAAGAGCGTTTTAAAGCAAAGTGAAACCGTGAAAAGTACTCAAGATTATAATACGTCTTCTAAAACCGATAATAGTGATACCACTCAAGATGAAGGTATTTCTTCAGAAGAACAATATTCTGGATCCGATATTGAAGGCGATAGTGAAGATAAGTGGAAAAGTTTAAATAGTGACAGTACACGTGCCGAAAGTTATAAAAAATCAGTTACCATACGTGATAAAACTTTTCTCAAAAAATCTAATGAAAATAGTACGAAAATGTTTAACAAAAATAGTGATACCATTTCAGATAAACAGTTTATTCCAGCGAACGAATTAAAAGACAACAGAAGGCGTCTTCGAGGAAAGTAAGTAAAAACTTGCAATATTTTTATTTATAATTTAGTGTCTTGTATGACCTGTTCACATGGTCAATATTATTTGATATAAAAATAGTTTTTTGTTTCTTTTGTTGTGACGTCACACCAACATGTTGATCAAATTTTGATTTAAAAACATGATGAAAATATTGACTTTGGAACAGGTCTTATGATATTCTTACACCAGTACTGCGATTTTTTTCCAAAAATGGCTTCATTACCAAAGATTGGTTCACTGAATTATTAAAATGTTCAAAAAAAACTTATGAATGAAAATATAATGTTTAATTTTTTTTAAATTAGTTAAATGAAGAAAAACTAAAAATTCTCTTTGAATCCACACTTGTCATATGTGTATAGCCGGATGCCTATTAATTATTATTGGCATATTCTTGTGTTTTCTTACAACACAAATACAAAATTAAAAAATGATGTATTTGTTTTGGTTGGCGTCTATAGTAAATATAATTCAAACAGTGAAAAAGGTATTTTGTTTGGCTACACTTGTGAATGGTTTACCTAATCATATTATATTTGTATAGTTGTACGTCATCAATTGAAATTGACCTCCAATAATGGTATTTGACATGACATTTGGGCTTTTGAGAGCTGTGAAGAGCTCAGTCAAATTTTTATAGGTTTTTTCGCGCACTTTTTTGTCTGCTATTTCCCACAAGTTCTCAATTAGATTCAAATCCGATGATTGAGATAATATACTAATATAGAAACGAAAGAAAGTTGTTTCTTACCGATTTTAAACACGATAGTCAAACTTTTCCTTATCAATATATATATAAATACGTGGTGTATTTATATCACGAATTTAGTAATAAGCAGGTAATAAGTAACTGGATAGCCAATGCTACGAAGGCGTCTTTAGGCCACAAAGTAAAAAATTAATTTTAAGTCGCAATTGACACTTAAAAGTTGCAATTAACACTTCGAAGTCGCAATTAACGCCTGCGCAATAATACTTATTAGGTACTACAATAATATAGTATAATTTATAAGTACGATTGCGCAGGCGCTAATTGCGACTTCTAGTGTCAATTGCGACTTTTAAGTGTTAATTGCGACTTTTTAAGTGTCAATTGCGACTTCGAAGTGTAAATTGACAATTGCAAGTCGCAATTAACACTTAAAATTTATTTTTTTACTTTGTAGCCTCAGGACGCCTTCGTACAATGCTGATACCCGATGTTGTCTCAATACCGATGGCCGCCATACTGCGCTAAAATGAGATCTTATTGTACCGCGCAATTCAAATTACAAAATAGCCCTTTTTTGTACATTGGTTTTCTATTCGCATTATTCAAGAATCATGATTTTATAGCGAATAAACCTGAAAAGGCCTGCTGAGCCCCGGTGAACACGATTTAAATCCTAAAATTAAAATAAATAAACAATATAATTTCAAATAAAGTGTTAATTGATGCATAATATCAGTTTATTTAAACTTTTTCAAACTTTTTTTGTCATTGACTTTCCCTTAACAGAGTGTCGATTACAGCAGTTTTTGCTGGTATGGCCACTTCAACTTTCGTCACAATTTGAAATTTTCGATCTACCACTTTGCAAACTTCTCTTAAACTAATTGATGGTAACAATAATCCACCTTGAGATTTTCTGACGATCAGCTTTAATGTATTATCACTCTCATCTGCATCAGTAAACATTACATTTTGTAGAAAAGAATGGATAATGCAAGAAACTGACGCTCAGTTATAACCTCACTGTATTTTGAAGATTATAATATAACCTCACTGTATTTGTATTTTGAATATTGACAACCAAATAATAGACTTGAAACTCAGGGACGACAATTTTTCGTCGCTCCGACAACTGTAAGGCATCAAAGTTACTAAAGTTGGCACAGTAGGCGGCCAACAAGTGTTGGGCATAAATTGTAATGGGAGGGATAGAGATTGGCTATCCAGTTACTTATTCATAAATCCATGATTTATATACGTTTTCAAAAATAAAACTGCTAAGGCAGGTAAAAAATAAACTCCGTAATTTAAAAATAAATAGATGAGTCAACTTTGACTTAGACAATAGGTTTGTTCGTGCTAGCTACACTTTTTACACTTTAGTGTAAAGTGTACACTTTTCTGTTCGTGCTAGCCGAGCGCTCTGTTCGTGCTAGAAAGTGTAATTACACTTTTTACACTTTTCTTACACTTTTTACACCAGCTCTGGAGCAGGTGTAAAAGTTTACACCGTTTACACTTAATTTTGATTGGCTCTTAGATTTTTAAAAATGAAATTTAAAAATGCATACTTAAAAACTAAAAGTAATGGTTGCTAAAAATAAAACGTTAACAATATATTTTTATATCAAGTCTTTGTCTTTAATTTTTTTATTTACTATTAATTACTAACAATTTACGATTTACTATTTTTAGTTACTATTTTTACTTTGTTCTTATTTAAAAATGATTAAAACGGCGTGGATGATTCGGAATGCGGAAGGAGAAAATCATTTAACTTGGTATTTTTTTGCTAAATATTGGTCTTTTATAGATTTTTATATTTAATGACAAATTAGGTTAGGTACCAACATAACCTACCAACGCAAATTTGATTTCAAGGGGTGGAGTTATACTCAAGTTACACTTTTTGTGTTCGCGCTAAACTTACACTTTCGGGAAAAAGTTAAAGTGTAAATTACACTTTTTACACTTAAAGTGTAAAAGGTGTAACTAGCACGAACAAACCTATTTACTTAACCTACAATGGTAAATATTACCAACTTAAGATTTTCTTTTTAACCAAATATATAAAATTTTGGTTTTCTAACCTAAAAGTATTTATTTCTAAATTATAGAAGGAAATATGAAATCAAAATTTTGAAATTAATTTTTGGATTTTGATCATTTGGAGAAAAAATAGCATATTTTATTCGATTATTATTAAGGAAATAAACTATTGCTTTCAGTAGCAAATTAATTGCAAGCATTTAAAATTAAAAACTTTTTCAATATCATTAATGGTAGCCCAAGACATGAGACTGGATTGCGTTCTAAACTTATTCAGAAGTTAAGAAAACCAACCAACCAACTTTAAATTAATTTTTCTTAAAATATTAAAAACAGAAATTTAAACTTTCCTTCTAACTTCTGATAAAAACTAAAGTTTTATTTCAAAACTTCTTTCGTTTTCCAATTTTAGATTTTTGTTAAAAATATTTCGTTTTGAATTTGATACGTATACACTTTTAAAATAATGTACCTACTATGTCAAAACTTTATTGTACTTGAAAAATTATAAAATTTCTTATTTGAAATGAAATATTTTTAATATTAATTAAATGATTCGTATTTTTTTTCAAAATGTTGTTGCTTTTTTATTTAAAAACTTATACATGTATATATAACGATACATTGTATCGTTTTAATCAGAGATATTAGTTATTGTAATGCAATATTTTAAATAAGGTAAAATATCAGATTTTTTATTCAAAACTGAAACATTTTTAATTAATAAATCTTGCACATTGCTAGTGTAGTAAGAGAAATATCTACTGAAGGAAAAGTTTCATCTATGCGTCTATGGTTCGTGGTTAATATAATATCTCTTAACTCACACGTTTTCGGATACTATTGTCTTCACGATTATTACTATTTTGTTTAAAATGTTTTTTGTTTAACTAAAGTCAAATTTAATTGGTGATTATATATATTTGCGACAGCAAAACCAGGTACTAAAGCTAGTTATTTATAATATCTACTAATCAAATTTAGAATATTCTTCTATTTGTTTAAATGCAATAAAAGTTTCCACTAACTGTTTGAACTTATTTAAACAATTGCAAGTTGTGATAAAATAAAATCGGGGAAAGCGTGTTTCATTTTAAATTCATTAAATTATAATATTATTATGTAATTAGTAGTGTATGTATTGATTGAGCGATTATAAATGTTTTTAACTATATTTTTCAGCAATTTCTATATGTAGTTGTTAAGATTACAACTTCTTAATCATTTCCTTAATTTCTTATTAATAATAATTATTATTAGGTACATACCTACTTTATTACGAATTGGTGATATCAATGTAGCAGGTGTCGAATTAATAAATTCATTCCTGAGTATCAGCAGGACCCGTTCTGTTATATGCTTTTCGTTACGTAAAATATAATACAAATGTTTTTGTCGCTCTTCCGTAAATGAGGGGGTTAAAGCCATAGTGGTGTAAGTCACATTAACCTTAATTTGAGAAACAAAGGATTTATTAGAAACTCTAAAATAAAATCTCGAATTAAATTATTACATGGAAAGTCGAATCAAACATTTGTTATAGGCCTCAGTCTTCTTCTGAAAAAAAAAACAAGTTCAGAATGTTTTCCCTTGGTATGACTATCAAGAGTTGAAAATGACTTACACCACTATGGCTTTAAGCCCCTCAAATGATTAGTTGAACAAATAGTTATTTCGCTCATGCTACCTACTAAGGCCCGCTGTAGGGGGCGGACAACCCGGACGTTAGTCTGGAGCGGCAAATCTAAAGGGCGGCATTTTGGCTGTTGACGTGACAAATTGACAAAAATTGAAATACTTAAGAAATTCCCCGAGACGCCACGAAAATACTAAAAAAGTTAACAAAAAAGCTTATTAACCCCATAGTGGGGCGGCAATTTGCCTTTTTGTCCGGAGCGGCGTAAAGGCTAGAGCTGCCCCTGTACATACTAAAACTCTTTGAATAATATCGATGCATTTTTTATCAGGTGTTGTGAAAGGTTATTTTGCTAATCTCTAGCTATGGTTATTTTCGTTAATAAATAAATCTATAAATATCTTTGTTGTTAGCGCAGTGTAGTATTCATTTCAAATGAAATTACTTTTAGGAAAATTGAAAAGCTTCGAACATTTCCAAACATCAAACAAATATTGAACAAATACAATATTTTTGTTAACTTGAAACACATTACTCCAGTAGATTTCAAATTGATTAGCAAGAATTTATTTTTATTGCTAAATAAAATTGAACGAAAAACATTATTCTTGAAGCATACATACAAGCATTACTCGTTAAAAAGTTGGATCGATTATTGAGCATATCTCCACTTTAATTTTATATTATTAAATTCTTCTATACTTCGTCTATAAGTTCCTTTAGACGTATATAAATGCGTAGGGAGCTATTGGGATTGTGTAATACTTTAGTTTTTTATGGCAGCGCACGAGGTGGCCATATTAGGAACTTTTGATTATATCTTTTGTTCTTTCGGTGATCTGTTCATTTATATTTAACCAATTATAGTCAATTATTCTCTTTCAAAGTTTGCAGTTTGGCAGCGCCACTTTATATTGTGGACGAAGCGAATGCATTGAAAAGAAAAGTTTATAAAAAAATCCAATGAATTGCTGATAAATAAAAATTCATCATATTGATGAAAAATTCATAGTATTCATAGTATTCAACCTAACCTTATTTGGAATTACCTTTACTTAAACTACAGTAGCACTTAGGTGATAAAACAAATTTAAATAAATTGTAGTAAACAATTATTACATATACTGATAGATAACGTGATAAGAATAATAGAAAGTTAAATGTTTATTTTGATTCAACAATATAAATAATATTCATTTACTCACTATTATAATAGTATGTTATACAACAAAGACGTGTAGCACATTACATGACTAGGTGGAAAATACTTGATTACAAATTATACGAATATGACAAATTAACGGGAAATAATTAATAATTTTATCCATCTCGCGATTAATTAGCAGTTTTTGTCCTAGTAATATATTTACTATTTGATCCGCTCTTGAAAATTTATTGAAGTTAAACAAATTTGAATAAAAAATATTACAGGAAAGGATTAAATAAAATATGATTATTAAATAAAAAAGTAAGTTTCTCATGGATACCTGTTATGATCAGATCAGTTGATATTAATAAAAAATTTTTAAACGTTTTACGTGCATTGGCAATGCAAATACATATACATAAGTATAATAAAGTGTATTAATGTGGGCATTTTAATGTCTAGGAAGAATGAGATAAATTAAATTAACATGATTAGTACAATTGCACTCTTGCTGACGATAAGTGGGAGAAGAATAATGTAATTATAATAAACAATTGATACTTATGAATTATTTGGCATGACGAATCCTTTCGTGTTGATTGTCCTTCGCATTGATGGATCTCCTGAATACTTAATAATAATATGCTTTTTTCATGTGCCTTATCCAGTATTATTTGACGTTGACTACCTTTTATCATATTGTGTCTGTGGTGTG
This sequence comes from Cantharis rufa, assembly GCA_947369205.1. Taxonomy (NCBI): domain Eukaryota; kingdom Metazoa; phylum Arthropoda; class Insecta; order Coleoptera; family Cantharidae; genus Cantharis; species Cantharis rufa. The sequence goes on from OX376303.1 coordinate 40,134,479, forward strand.
CGTGCGAAGTATTATCACACATAGTAATAAAATGTCACGTACACACGATTATCGACACAATACGAAGTTAAGTATTTTTAATTATAAAAAGATTATTACACCTCGATGGTTTGCCCTTGCTTACCGAAGAGAAACGGTCAGAAATAAAGTTCTTATTTTGCCCGAAGTTAAACAGGGAACAATACGCATTCAACCGTATAGGCATTCGCTTTTACATAAATGCTCATCACTTAATCTGGGCTTTGTTGGACAGTGGTGAATCCGGGAGTGGGATGAAGGGAATAAATCCCCAAAGGCTTCCATTGAAATTAAAATTGTAACCAGTCTTACTGTAATAAAATTGTATATATCATCTAATTTCAATTTTCAATTAAAAAACAAAGTTTTAACGACAAATCTCAGCTTAACCTTTCATTGCTAAGGTTTTTAGCTTTAGAGAGTTAAAATTTCTTTACCAACATAAAATGACAGATTACCTTGATGGTTTGACATTGCCTGCCGAGAGAGGTCGGTTGGAACAGCGTTCTTGCTCGAATAACAATGTCCACGGATGGAATTTTCATAGTTAGTTTGATTTTACTCTTTAAGGCGTTTCCTACTAATTTTTTTATCGACCCTCCCCCCAAATCCAAAGTCTGGGTACGCCACTGTTTTTGGGCTTTCACTACTTTTAAATAGAAACTCGAGTAAAATTTTACTTACTAAAATGATGCACTTTTAGTATATTTATTTAATGTGGTGGTGCGGATGCGGAATGATACATCTTCAATGTTTAATGGATCTGAAAAGATTATATCGTCAATTAAAATGATTTAATAATGCAATCAGATAAACGTACCTAGTGGTTTTCTAGAAGTTTTCTTTGGAATGAGAACTTGCTTCTTTATAATATTTTATTAAGTTCATTGAAAGTAGTTAGCATATCAAGCAAAAAATGCAGAATCGAATAGCCAATTTGTCCAATAAACGAGGATTATGCAAATTACTTATGAGTACCCATTTCCTTTGCCGTTCTTAAGTTCTTAAACAAATAATAGAGAAGTCAATTCATTAATAAATCTTTGATGTTGAGGATTCAGATACAACTTTCCATATTCGGTACAATTAAAAGTTGACATATTCAACGATAGATTCCCTTTATGGGCTTATGGCATTTCCTGTAAATCTATTTAAAATGAAGCATTATGTAAGCAAATGAGAAAAGTAAGGAAAAGCTTAATCAAAAACCATTTCACTTTTTAAAAATCGGCTGGAAGGAATTTTTTATTTGATTTATTCATTCGTATTGTTCCAATTATGTAGTATGTGTGTGAGATCTAACAGCTTTCTTGCCTACCTACCTTCTACCTATGTATTCGATTTCCTTTTCAATCGGGCGGGTTTACCTTTTCTTCATGGTCAATTCGTTTGAGAACAAAATAGCACCACGCATCGACGACAATTTATTCAATATTTATCTGCGCTAGTACGCAACTGACTAGTGACTACACCGAGCGTAGATGATAATGGCTTAGGCTTAGTCATCGCAAGTTCAGTGAATACAGAACCTCTCGTTATTGTGGTTGTGTATTATTACGCGTGCGGTGCGCAACTTGCTTTGTTTACATTATTAAAAATTCAATTTTTTTAATTCACATGATTATGTTTCTTCTTTCCGTTAATTTAATTTATTAATAACAAACCGATTTATTTATTTCGGGCGCAAATCAGTCGAGCATTAAATTGAATATTTTTAAAACGAACACTGACCTGCTTATTTTGAGTTTTAAAAAAGTGCTATGTTATGGTTTATAATTTGAAAACTTGGTTTCATCCTGACGTTCTAGTGCAATGCAGTTTTCTTCAGGTAAACAAGTAATTAAGTTTTATTAATACTAGCAGAATTGATTATTGCCTTAAATTCTAAATTGCAGTTGCAGTGATGCATTCTGCTTACACGTGAGGCTAATACATTCTACTACTATATTTCATTATCGATCTTCCCCTAAGTACGTAACATCTGTCTGGACGCTAACAAACTTCTTGTAATATGCCACCTATTAAACTTATTATAAAAATATACTATCATTATGAATTTATTTTAGTTTTGTATAATTTTAAATGTTCTATAAAGGTCTTATAATAAAAGGATGAATAAATGTCGACTAGCATATTTATTAAGGAGCAAAAGGTGAAAACTCGTGAGTAAATTATATGGCAACTGGAAAGGTCGGATCAAATTTACGTTATCGATCAAACCGGCAGGTACTTCAATAAATACTGTTTAGGTTTATTGGAAATTTTTATCTTGTGAATCCGGTTGTATTAAATTGTAGATTAGATTTAAAATTGTTAAATAACCGCAAAATGCAACTTGAAGTTGTATTTTTTTTGCACACAAGGAAACCACTTTTGCTGATAGTTTTTTCTTAATTTTTATTTACTACCGGTCGAACAAAAAATTATATGCCTATATATACTTTATTACTCGGAAAATAAATTTTGAAAATTTATTTCAATAATACAAACATTTATTTAAAAATTTGATAAAAAATTAAGCAACGTCCAAAAATATAGGTGGGTACTTTAATTTTTCTGTCGGTTGTTGAAATTTTAAGATTACAAAGAAATTATTTAAAACTGTATTTTGACTTCTAAGACAACTTTTTTTTTATCTCAATTCTATTGTGTTTCCGTAATTTAGCTGAAAAGTATGCTATCCAAACTTAAATAAAATTTTACGGTTCTTGGTTCTCAGTGACAAGCAAATTTTGTGGTCGGAATTGAATATAATATGTAATAAAAAATAATTACATCAATATTTAATAGTATATCTTCAGTAATACATATAACCATAATATACTACTCATTATATTATTATGCATATCACAATTTTTGTATGTTAATTTCTTTTTCTTTTTTTTTCTGTGGAGTTTTAAAAAGTTAGGAAAGCGATCGATTAATTTTAATATTCAAGTAATTTAATTTTATTATGATTACTTGAACGCACACGTGTAATCGGAGGTCAGAAACCTGGGGCTACTGCAAAACAATGTATTACAGTACTATCGAATTATCTAGTGTCACATATCAAAATTTATCGTTGTATTAAAATATAAAACAAAATTTCGGTTTGTCAATAATTATTAATAATATTTATAATTAATAAGGCGTTGAAGTGTTTCATTTGTGATTAATACTAATAGAACGACTGTATTTTATTTTGGCAAATAGTGCGTACAGTTCTAATCTAAACTTTGGACTTGAGTTATCTCACATTCGTATTCGTACTAACGAGGAGAACTCCTCAAGTGTAACTGTACTGTCACAATCATGTTAACGTAACGTAGTCGACTTAACCTTGAACAAATGCTCCAATCTAAAGCCATCTTTCCGACGATCTACCAATCAAATGCGAGCTTTCGTTAACATTACGTTAACATTAACACTATTCTGACAGGGCAGTAACTCGAGGATCGGCTAGGTTTGCTAGGTTGAAAGAGCACTAAAATTAAGTGAACACCTGTTTTTTAAAGTGCCATGAGTAATCGTTGCTGAGAAAATAGCGTTTATAAGTTTGAATGCAATACTTCAGCTGTTTCCCAGTTGACATGATTGCGGAAAATCCGTCAAAATCATGTTACTTGACGTCATTATGTCAACTGGGTTTATGCAATAAAAATTCGAAGTTCTTCTAGCTGAGATGGTGCCGTATCCGCAAGTAGATTGGAAGATACAGGTTCGTTTCCCCCTGTAATAGTTTTCTATTCTTTCAGTACGCGCCATGTTATAAGGGTAGCATAATATAGCATGCTCTGTAACGTATTTGCGAAGATTTAACTTGCGCACGTGTTATCTTCGCATCAGCTGGAAGACTTTGTTTATTAGGGTTGGTTAAAAAACATTAATTTAAAAATAAACAGTTTTTTATTACTTAAATTAATCTTTAAAACGTAAAACACTATTTTGGTCAATGCTGGCCCTAGGGGGGAGGGGGCAGGGGAGTGTAAATAGAACTTACATTATAGATAGAATGTATGAATGAAATGCAATGAAATCCTATCTTATTTCTTATATATAGGCGAATCCGTGACAGATTTTATAAATAATTTAATCTAAATAATAAGTTTTTATTGCTCCTGTTTGGGGGGGGGGGGGTAAATTCAATCAGGGAACTTGGTGCCATTAGATGTAGAACCGGAATCGCATTATTATGCTTATTTTACTCAGTTACCATATTTGGTACTGAGTAAAATCCAAACCTTAGTTTCCTAAACTTGCATAATTAAGGATGAACGCTAGACACGTGTTTCTGGCTTTTTGGCCATCATGGTCCTGTCAGTTTTTTAGAAAGGACATTCCTTTCTTAGAACAAATTGTCCTTTTGACTTTTTTCTCCCTTAATGTCATTTTCAAAAGGTTTTACTTATTAAAGGTAAAATTGAAGACGAAAAAGCTATAAAATATATTATGATTTAATAATTAAAAACTGCATTAATTAAAATATATTAAATGTTAAATAATTTTTTTTTCAGAATAAATTGTGTTTAAAACAGTTTCAAATCAAATAGAATATGTTTTAAGCACATTTGAAACATGTTTACATCAAAACCGTTTAAAACAGGTCCTTGTGTTTAAAACATGCGTAAATACATTGTTTAAACAAAATGTTTTAAACATTTCAACCCTGATTTATTGTTTCATAAATTAGCTGAAGAATAGGAATTAAAAAAGTTTAAACGTTATATTTTCGGGTACTATAATAGTACTAAAAAACAAGTGTTTACTTAATTTTAGTGCTCTTTCAACCTACCACAGCTTGTCTTAATCCTAGAGTTACACTTGAAGGGTTCTCCTCGTAAAATCCCAATCACTAATCAAATAGAGCGGTAAATTCAAATGAATACCATTTCAAATTACCAATAAGTTAAACTCCGATTACCCTTAATTGAGGAAAGATGATTATTATGATGACTTAAGTCCCAAGTTTGCAGATAGCAACTATAACTCAATAATTTTTAAATTAACTAATTGAAAATTATACATTAAGAGACGTTAGTTTACATTTAATAATCACGAGGAAACTGTTTATTTTCTCGTAATATTCATTTAAAAGTTCTGTGGAGACAATATTAAAATGATCTATTGACGTAACTGAATCAGAAATTTTAAATAACCAATAAATAACAATTACCTAACTAATGTAGTTAACTTTTAACAGTAGTTGTCAATAAAATCCTTCATAACTATTGCGTACATACCTAAAATAATTTATTTCATTAACACATTGTTCAGTAGCAATTAGTTTGCATCCATTGGAATTTTGGCTACATGTAGAACCAATAAACAAATTTTTGTTGAAAAAATTATTGATCCTATATGAAATAATATAGTGCATTCAAAATATAAAGGTATATTTATCATTTTACTCATCGATTTCCTCAGTTTTCCCACAGATGAAATTATCAGCCAGGAAATAAAAAGTTTTGTTTTGTTTGTTTTTATATTATTTTCAATAGGTATAATAGTATTTACCCCAATTTTAGTTCAGATTTCGGATTTATATGCGATTATTTTTAAATTTTCCAACTACAGAAACAAGTAAGGATTTTCCTAAGTAAGGATTTTTCTTTTGTAATCTTGTTAGTCGGTATAATAAATTATTCATAACAAATGCTCTTGGCGCAGGTTCATTTGTAAACTGCAAATAATTGACTTTTGTTGCCTACTTTTAAAAACGGTACTTAAGCGTTAAATAATTGGAAGACAAAATAGAATTCTATTTTTAAATTAATAATAAAATTAGTACTTAAAAGAAGTTAAAACATCTATAATTAACTTGAATTCTGAGTGTTAATGAACTGCATTACATAAAACGGTGTTTGTTCAATTTGTTTTATCGAACTGTTTTAAAATAGAAGTTGGAAGTTTCTAATGTATATTTTACATTTTTGATTACAAATAAGAGAGTACAAAAATTTTGCGGTGAAAGTATCTCTGATGCAGTTGCTCTTAATTTATTTCGTAAGGTTAATAAAAATTTTAGTTATGAGTAATAAAAATAATGAAAATAAAAGTAGGTAGGTAGTTGACATTGAAAAAATACAATATTTACTTTCCTTTAGGCGAAATAATGTTGTACCTTCTCGTCAAAATTAAATTCCAGGATGTTAATCGGCACACTTTTTTATTTTGATCATTTTTCTGTTTAAATATTGACAGACACTAATTTATTATTTCATTAATCGAAGTTGCTGGTAACATCGTAATTTCGTAATTAATTAAGTATTAAGTATCAAAGTAGGTGCACCTACTTTTCTATCACTCGTCGAGTTTCTTTACTATTTACAGCCTGTGCAAAATTCGAGTATAGAATATAAAAAAATAAAGTAAGAATTAGGCCAGTATTCAAGTGATAAAGCGATATGCGTACAATAAAAAAACATTGAAAATGCGTTTTTCCAAAAAGGGCCGAAGTTTCACCTGGGCGGAACGACGGATACATTTTTCAGAAAAAGTTTCAATCAATTTCACAAGTTATTTCCAATATTTCACAGAACAATAATTTATTATTTAAATAAAAAATTTTAATTTTTTTTTATTTAAAAGAAATTATATCTCTGGTTGGGGTATTTTGGATACAAAGTAAAATCAGTAATTGCCTTTTGTTTTTGGTATAAACAAAAGGTTGATTTTTCAACTTTTCAGTGTTATCCACGGTTGTTTGGTGACCGATGACTACTAGATTTGAAATATTTTCATTCATTTTCAAGTTATTAGAAGTTTTTTTAAATGCGAGTATATAGTTGTCCGTGACTTATTTAAATATGGATTTTCCTTCTTTTTCATCTTATAATCTTTATTCTGTTTGACGTTTGACCGGTAATAAAAGAATATTATATATCATTGGTAAAAAAATTACTTTTTTCTATAGTAATGTAACAATTTACAACAATATATTAAAAAGTTGAACTTGTAAAAAATAATGAACCTTGGCAAGAAAACGTCAATTAAAACTTTATAACAGGATTCATTTTTTTGGCTCATACAATAAGCATTATTTTTTAAATCTAGTATGCAGTAATTGGCAAATAACATGGACTTAGAAGGCCCATGACCTTCTAAATCCATCACAATAACTACTAATGCTTATATATAAATTTATTTATTATGAAATATTTAACTTTTGAATGAAACGTGCTATTAGTCTTTTAATCTGCGTTTTCAACTTGTTAAAATATTGTTGATAACTGTTAAATTTATCATAACACAATAACTTTTGTTCAAGGTATTAATAAAATTATTATGAGGTTAAACAGAAGTTACGGAAAAAGGTTTTTTAAAGTGGGCCAACTCGTATCATATACCAAACTTAACAGTTTTATTTACACTTTATATTAATATTATTATTATAGATATAGCTAAGTTATTAACACGCGTCATGTCATTAAAAAATAAATTACTTTCGGAAAATTAATTAAATTTTCAATTATAACACCAGCTATTAGCAGGCTCTAAATTTATTATTAACGCTTGTTAATTAAAACGTTTGGGAGAAATTGTGTACCTAGTTAATTTTTTAACATTTACTAGAAATTAAATTTAGAAATTATAATTATAAAATCCGTTAATGTATTAGAAACTAAATTATTATCAATAACAACATTTCTATTCTAAATTTTTGCGAAATTATAACATTTTCGTCACGTTCTCGGTAGATAACAAATAATAAAGAATTACAGTTTAAAATTCGGGCTATCGCTTAATCTGTTTAAATAAATACTGAATGCATAATGTTCTGCATTTACAGAAAGATTATACCAAATATTATAGCGATAAAGAATATAGAGGAAAAATATAATAGTACATGTAAATAAATTATTGGTTTACTAATTATCAATATAAATAATAGGGTCAATCGCAGTTCAAAATTTAATGCGATAAAAACATAATCATGGTGGGTAAAGTGCGGCTTACGAAATTTTGCAAGTACAATGATATAAAGAATTTATTGTACAAAATAGGTACAATTAGTATAAATAAAAAACAAAAATTTGTATGGAATGTTTGTGTTACATCACACAATAAATACTAGCTTATGTATTATTCATAATTTTAACAAAGCATTCGTACATTCTGTACAAGTTTTACCTACTGCTTACATCGTTTTTATTTATCAATAATAGATGGTATGAATAAAGGATAAGCTAAAGCTTTTACTTTGAAATAAACGGAAAAACTTTTTGTCTTCAACTTCTGCTTTTCTTAATGACGAGAGAGGGTGGATATTTTAAAAATATCCACTAAATCTCACTGAAGTATAACATTCCTTTGTACTGTTTTCATTTGTAAGTCTAAGCATAATAATATACTTATTTATTTATTTTTTTAAATAATTTGTGCATACGAAGGTAATTATTTTTATAAGAAAATTCACCATTACTACAGAAATCATTATTTATATTAAATATTTTTTTATTTTTATTTATTTATTATTTTATTTTTAAAAGAAACTTTTTTAATTGCCCTCTTATTATGTGTAATAGAAACGCTATATTTTTCCATCCAACAGCTACTTATAATATTATAGAAAGACGTGGTAGAAATCCTAACTTTCAATGTATTTTTTTTAAAGAAAAAGGTATAATAAAGTTATAGTAATTATACATATTATAATATATTGATATGTATAAAAAACAAATACAAAAAATATGCATATTATAAATAAAAAATGCTGCCCCTATTACCCCGACTTACCTAAAAAATATAATCAGTAATGAACTTAAATATTACTTTGGTGTACTATTTTAGTGTTTAGTGGAAAATCCACTTTGAGATAAATATTTTAAATAATTTGGCTGATTGCATATTTCGTGTTTGCAGAAAGTTATTTAACATGGAAAATGTTTCAAATAAATAAAATCATATTTATTATTCACCAAAAATGCTTTTAAAATCCTTCATTGTACTTATCTCAAAACTATATCTATGCATTTGCTTTTACTTTGTTATTTCATAAATCCACTCGTTTTTTAATTCATATACCTTCTACTACAGACGGTATAATTCGAAAAAATTTGCCAAATTATTGATTTCCGGTAAATTTTCGCAAAAATTGGCGATTATAAATAAACACTTCTTAGTACTACCTACATTGTTTTTGTAGTTCAAATTATAATAAAAACAAAAATATATCTCTTTTGAATCGTTAAAAAAATTGACTTTGTCAATTTAGGGTTAGAGGCTTGACTCAGATTACATCCTTGAAGTTAAAAATAATGTTTATCGCGAGGTTTTAAAATTTTAATTTTAAAATTTTTTTAAAAATTTCTTTTACTTTTTGGTTTTTGGAACTTTTCAGTAAACTCTTTACCACTGACGCGCACGAATGGATTAACGAGAATCAGAAAAATAATCTGGTTTGCCTCCCATAAGCATTTTTAAATTTCTTTTTAAATAAATATATTTATCAAAATTGTACATTTGACGTTTTTATTGCATATAAATCAGGACTTCATTATATTCTTATAACGTAACAAAATAATAATAAAATAAAGTAATTTAGGTATAGGTACTGTTTATTTGAAATCTATTTTATATTGTACCTACACACGTTTCCGTGATATTTTAATTCTTTCTCTTAAACTTCAACCTATGTAGTATGTTCGTGAGAAGACGTTCCTACTTCTTGACAAATTCCATTGTTGCAATAGTTCGTAGTACAATAGAATGATATTATCTGGTTGTTTAAAAATATCATTTTCTTCATATTGTGGCAAATGAATGAATATCGATAGGTATATATAAATATATCTCAAACTATAAGTATAAATAAACAATCGTGGACTTCGTATGTACGAATGTCTTACCCGCCTGTATAGGGTGAAGGAAAATATAATAACTATAAAATAAGTTAATTCATTTTTGGCCACTTTTTTGAATATGGATTGCAAATGCAAAATAGTTATATATATTTATATATTATAATATGTAGTGTTACATCATATTATGTACTTGATCTTGAGCACTTGATCTATTCTATTATTTTCAGTCAAATAAACCGCACTTTGTGTCATTAAATATCTTTGTTTCTGCAGCAGTTGGAAATTTTTTTAAATTGTAAGACGCACGCACAAGTTAGTATCGATTCCTATCGACACTTGACTATTATCGATTATTTCGATTGGTTGTTTTAATACTTGAGATGTTCTCAACGTGGAAATCGCCGGAATTATCGATTGTCAAGTATATGTGCATAACAAAAATAGAAATAATTAGGTACCTATTACAAACAACATGGCGTGATGTATGTACTCATTACTCAACCCATGCAATAATTTATTTTGGTTTATTAAAAATTCGTTGTTTATATAGTTAGCGGATAATTTCATTATGTCAACCACGAACACCACTTTTATTGGAATAAATTCAATTTTAAAATTTAGTCTGTTACACTTGATTGAGCGTAGCAATCTTTGCGCTTTCTGTTTTATTACAATAAAATTATTTTTCTAATTTAAAAAGTTAAACAAAACTACCAGATTTGCTTGTTTGACTTCATTGTATTTAAATTATTGAATGTTGCCCAAGAGGATTGGTAATTAAACTATTCTCATCTGCACGTTGAAAAAATTACTGACCGCATTCAGATGTTCCATCTTAAGCAGCAAATTATTAGCAGCGTTTTTGTTGGTTGTGCAAGGTTTTACAGACATCTGAATAAGAAATAATTAATTTATGTGCAGTTTGAATTATAAATTAAACATAATATGACGTATAAAAATAATATATTTCAAAATTTCAAATGCTTTTTGAAACTTCTTAGTTAGTCGTCATGGCTGTAATCATCCCAGTTGCCTTTCTCTTCTCGAATCGTTCAACTCTATTAAGACTTTTTTAGTTATACTATTTAAAATGTTTTTATAATTGTCTTTATTGTCACTTGGTAAATTAATTACAATTTCAATACAAAATTGTGTTTGTAACCTTCTATCAACCTTGCGTTTTTACTCCTACCTAAACCGATCTATGGACATGAAGTATTGTATTTTCTATGCATCAGTTTGTTGTATTAAATTCGAAAGTCGAGTTAGTTACAAATTTCAATAAATCATGTTGTAGCAGAATGTATTCCGAATATTTTTTCAAAACGGTACCTACTCTTTTATTACTTTTTTTGAGTTGGAAGTTTCTTCGATAAACTCACTTTTAGTACAAACTACATTATATTAATTTGATCTATGCCCAACTTCCACTCTCATTACTATGGTCACATTAATTATTATTGTCATTGTACAATCACATACTACCTAATATTAATGTAAATTTTTTTATTTTTAGATCTAGCAATGAAAATTTAATCGTAAAGAGTAAAAGTTACACAATAAATCGGGATGAAGACAAAAATAAAAATTCGGAAGTACGACGATCGCTAACAACGACGAAAATGCCTAAATCTATTGCAGAACTGCAGGCAAAACTTAAAAAAAGTGGCGATAATGAGTGGAAGAAGAGGATACCCAAGTTAAATAGCGCTAACGAAGAATTGGTTCTTATAAATGTGAAAAATATTTATAACGTGAGTTTACTTTTATTTTTTTAATTAGCAAGCATTTGGTTAACGATATTTTGACGTAATGTATTCAAGAAGTGGCATTTTAAAACTTCATACTCTATAAAGTATCATCATCATTAATGCAATTACACGTTCTCAGGTATTTCCTGCTTAAGTAAGCATGCTCTCTCATTTATTTAATTCCCACTAAGTAATAAGTCAAGTTGCGCTGATGACGGATCGCACAGTAGATATAAATTGCGGAAATTGGAAGTTTTATTTCCGTTTATTTGTCATACATATCTCTGATTAAATGTTGGCACTTTGATAAAATCGGCCAGATATCAAGTTATTTCTTTTGTTCGACGAATATGAATATCGGCGATTTAATTTTTGTGTTAATTTTAACGGCGTTAATATATTATTTCATTACTCACATTTTTATTCAGGAGACTTTATCGGAGAAGTCATCGATTCTTGATGCCAGGAAGGACGAATTGGACGCTGCCGCAAAGCAATGGCGAAGTCGCGTGGAGCAATCGGATGCTCTCAATTTTTCTGTGGCAGGTCGCATGCAACAAACGAATGAAGTGCCTAAAATTAATATAATTAACGCGGATAAATCAAAACGAACTCCAAAGGCAAAAGCGTTTAAAGGAAAAGAGGGTGAGTACTAATATTTTCGTTAAGCAAATTTTCTCGGTGAAGTAACCATATTATTATTGTGTTACTTTAGGCGGCGACAACGAACAATCTGAGTCGACTCCTGGTTCTCCTGAAAATAAAGTCGTTTCAGATTTTAAGCGAAGCATTTCTCTTCCGGGCAGTGGAGATGGTAATGTTCCAAAGGGTCAGTGTAACTGATACGAAACTCTTCGCAGTACCTGTAATGTAATTTATTTTGTCTTGTAGATTTAGAAAAATTGTCAAACGCAACTAGCAGAAAAGTGAAAATCGATAGACCCGATAATGTAACTTTTACAAATTTTTATAAAAGCGTAAATTTGGAAAAAAAAGTAAATAATTTGTGTGTTACCATTGATGATTTTGATAGTATCGTAAGCCATACGGATAATCTTTTAGTTCAAAAGCGTTCGATTAAAGTTCAAAAACGAAGGGAGCCTTCCAAAAATCCTGTCAAAGCGCTTGCTGCACGTACCGATATAATTGACGAATACACCGAAGTTATAACCGGTGTCGCTGAGAGAGAAAAACAAAGACTTAACGTAGAAAAATGTAAGTATAATAATTTATTAAAATTATTTTGTTTTTTTATCAGTGTAATGGAAGGTAATTCCATGTCAAATCAAGCATTGAAGCCTCACATATCAATAATTTTTGCTAATGCTACCAAATGTGCTACAGCACATTTAAATATTTTGAACAAGTAACTTGAAGTTACGGAAGTAAAATTTTGCTGTGCTTTGTAATTTAATTTGTAAAGAAAAACAAGCAGATGCTAACGAAACCAATAGTAGCTGTAATACTTAAAAATTATTGACATCTGAAATATTGAGGTCTTGAATTAAACATGGAATAACTCGGGAGTTTTGAATTTTGTACAACATATTTTTTGGATTGATATTTCACTCTCTGTTTGTTGTAATTTTGCTAAAATAAAATACAGTAATTATTCTGTATTTATTTTGCTTTCTCAAAAAGGATGGTGAGTGAATACAAATAGTGAATATTTGAAATCCAAATCTTCTAAATTACAATTGTGTAATTTAATTAAAATTTTTAGTGGCAAAATCATCGAATTTTGCTGTGGAAGCTCTAGCTGGATTAGCGAGTAAAGAAAATTTTAGTTCTGTGGCACTAAAGAGGTCATCATCATTAAATTCTACATTTCCTCCTTTTAAAGATTTGATGTTGTTACAAATTAAGGGACGTAGGTTTGTTCAAACTAGACTAGTGGAACCGGTTGCTTCTAGCATCAACGAGGGAGATAATTTTATTTTAATTACGCCTACCAGCGTATACCATTACATAGGATCTTATTCGAACGTTATCGAGCAATCTCGTGCATCCGACATTGTTAACAGTATACATAGAACAAGCGATCTTGGATGTAGAGCAGATAAAATTATAAGCATTAATTCCAAACGAATAGGAAGTTGCCGAGAAGAAGACATAAATAATTTTTGGAAATTAATGGGATCAAATAAACCAGAACAAGTTACTTCGGCTGGGCATCCTGACGAAGATGAAATTTATGAGTCGTCCATTTTAAGTACAAACATGATTTACGAATATAAGAATGATGAACTACTTCCCATCGACAAATACTGGGGCGCGATACCTAAAATCGAGATGTTGAGTGCATTAAAAATTTTTGTTTTTGATTTTGGTAGCGAAATGTACTTTTGGACTGGCAAAAATGCTTCACTAGAAGAGAAAAAGAAAGGACTGAAACTTGCTCGTGAATTGTGGAACGAAGGCTATAATTACAGCGAATGTGGGGTAAATCCCATAGAAATTTCGCACGCATTAGGCTCGAGGCAAACGCATACCGTAAATTTGAAGGATAAAATTCGACCAAAGTGGACGCTCTTTGCCAAAATTACTCAACATGGTGAAACCGTGTTATTTAAAGAAAAATTTTTGGATTGGCCCGATTACAGTCGAGTAATTCAGGTAAAAACAGAAGACAGCGATAAAAATATTGACGTTAAGTTTGATTTTAAACCATGTGATATTAATAAGTTACTGCAAAAGGACTTGCTTCCACCTGATTTAGTAGTGGACGGACTTCATTTGGGTCGAGGTAAAGATTACTTTGACGAAGAAACAAATCGTTTGTTTAATTTTACCACTAAAAAAATTACTTGTTGGGTAATTCACGAATATTCTCATGAAGAAATTAACAACAAATCCATCGGGCAATTTTACAATGGAAATAGTTACATTATTCGTTGGGAGTATTGCGGAATCGTTACTGGTCGTGAATTAAGTGGAAAGCCTTCTAAACACGTGCAAGCTGGACGGGATTACTGCGTTTATTTTTGTTGGCAAGGGCAAAAAGCGACTGTAAACGAAAAGGGGGCAGCTGCTCTTCTTACGATTACTTTAGATTCGGAAAATGCACGTCAAATTCGCGTGGCACAAGGAGCTGAACCCCCAGCTTTTCTTAGCTTATTTAAAGGTTGCATGGTGGTGCACGATGGTAAAATGGAAAAACCTATCGATGAAAACTGTAAATTATATATTTGTAACAACGAAGTTGAATGTGAAACCTTTTTAACTCAAGTTCCATGTAGTATGCGATCTCTTCGTAGCAGGTCTTCTTTCTTATTGGTTAATCCTAAAAAGAATAACATTATAATTTGGAATGGCTCGAAAGCATCAGAAGAATCTAAGAATAATGCTAAAGAAGTAACAAATAAAATTATTAAAAGTCGACCAGACGAATTTGGTTTTATTGATGATTTGAATATTACGACGGAAACTGTTTTAGAAGGAAGCGAAAACAGCTTGTTTTTAAATGTATTAGGAGATAAGCGACAATTGTACTTATCTTTATCGAAAAATGTACATAGTTATGATTACACTCCACGACTATTTCATCTTACCAGTCTATCGGGAAGCTTCGAATGCGTTGAAATTTTGTGCCCTTACCGTAACGAATATGTAACATCTTATCCTTTTATTCAGTCCGATTTGTACTCGGTTAATCAACCAGGTAATCAATACATAATTTATAATATTTTGCAAATATTGTTAATATAAATTATTATAGCTCTCTTTATGGTGGACGATGGAACTGCGGTGTGGCTCTGGCAAGGTTGGTGGCCAGAACGAGAGGATGATTTAAATTTGGTAGATCAAACTGGTTCTGGAAGAATTCGATGGCAAGAAGAGAGGAAGGCTGCCATGCAGACTGTTGTAAATTATTGTAAGACCAAGTTTGATAACAAAGAACCACTTTTGGCTTATTTGGTGTGGGCCGGTCTGGAACCTCTTGCATTTACGAATTTATTTCCAACTTGGGAAGAACGTGATGATATTGCAGAATTGAATATTCAAGTAAGTGTCTTCTTCTTTTGGTCTAGTCATTGTGTTGTGAAATTAACTTGAAAATGTTATTTGTTTGTTTAAACTCATTTTGTTACCTATTTTGTGTTGCTCTTAGGATGGAAGAAAGTCGGGAGAAGCAATTGAAGTAGAAAAAGAATTAGCATTACTTACAAGGTCTACATATCCGTTAGAACAATTGATGCAGCGTCCTTTGCCGGATGGCGTCGATCCAGTACACTTGGAGAATTATTTATCACCAGAAGATTTTGAAAAATTAACATCAATGCCTTTAGAAGAATTCCGAAAACTGCCAATGTGGAAACAAACTACAATTAAGAAAGAAAAGGATTTGTTTTGATAGATCATGGTGCGGCTCGAAGTTTTTGAACAAGATTTAAGGCCGATTAATTTATTGGCTCTTGTTTTAACTGTACATCCAATTTTGAGCATGGCCATGTAAGATTTTACTTGAAAGTATTCAAAGTGCCATTAATTGTACAAATAAAATTAATTAAAAGAAAACATTTTACAATGGGAATTTCATGCTACTCTCCTGTCACTTTATCGACTTTTAATATTCTTTTAAATTAACTATTTTTCTAAATTTTAAATTGCATTTTTAATAAGGCCATTATTACCACCCCAAAGTGTTGTGTATAAATAATCCCTGGTGAACAAAGGACTGTGATTTGTTTATCTATAAGTAGTAGTCACTCAATTGTAGCCTTGTACTCGTACATTTGATGTGCATACAGTCTTAACTCTAATTGTGCCTAAATTTATATATACTACTTATTAAAGAGGCTTGAATAGTTTTAAATTTCTTGTATATATATATAACGTATAAAAAAAACAATGTGTTCAATGAGTATCTAAATTTAAAATTATGCCTTTTGAGATTCGTTGGCGTTTGTAAATAATATTTTTGTATAAATGTCACCATATGCAATTTGTCATATTATTC
Organism: Cantharis rufa; assembly: GCA_947369205.1. Taxonomy (NCBI): domain Eukaryota; kingdom Metazoa; phylum Arthropoda; class Insecta; order Coleoptera; family Cantharidae; genus Cantharis; species Cantharis rufa. The sequence goes on from OX376303.1 coordinate 40,150,993, forward strand.
ACGAAACACTACACATTAGAACATATTCTTAATCTATAATAAGTCTTTTTATTTATTTTTTTATTGGCCAATTTTATGTACTTATTTTGTGTCGAATTTTTCTAAATCGTACTAGACACCTACTTGTATGCATTTATAATAATAATAATAATAAATTTGTGCCTTCACTTTTTTTTATTACAAAAGTCATTTATTTGTTCATTGTTCTAGTCTACTTTTATACAACTTACTTTAATGCTACTTATTTTAAATAATATCGAATAGTCAAACTACATGCATATTATGTATATGGCATATATATAATATTAAAATTAATCGGTACTTACTACAAAAAATATTACTCAAACTTTAATGTCACTTATCTAATTTATCCAAAAATTACATTTACATTATAGATTTTTAATTATATTTTCTACAATTTTATAAAATTCTTTTTTAAGCCTTGTGTTGTTGTTTTCTCCACTAAATAGTTTTTTCTAGCTTTTATATTAAAACTTGCATTGACTAGATTTTTGTTGTCTCCCATGTTTTGTATATGATTTCTAATAAATCTAATATTTTACATAAATTGTATGTTATTTATAATTATTTTCATTTCATTTAGTTTCCTTCAAATGTTAAAGCAATTTCAGTGTTGAGCGTGAAATCTGAAGTTTTACGATAATTCTCGATTCTCACCATTCCCAGTCAACGTATTTGCCGAAATACAGGGTTTACCAATACGACGTTTGTTTTTAAATTTTAAATGAAACACATATTTTGGATGAAAATGCTATGGATTTTTATTTATATATAAAGTAGAAGGTCTGCCATTTATGAATGAAAAATAATATCCTTCGAATGCCCACCACGACCACGCTTACAGACATCGATTCTTTCGTCAAAATTTTCAATCACATTTTGGCATAATTGAGGCTCTATCTCACTAATGACACGTTTGATGTTGACTTTTAGGGCCGCGATGGTTTGTGGATTATCCGCATAGACTTGATCTTTCACATAGCCCCACAAGAAGTAGTCCAACGGAGTAAAATCGCACGATCTAGGGGGCCAATTTATTGCAGAATTACGCGAAATTATTCGATCTGGAAATTTGGTTTGCAATAAAGCCATTGTTTCTCTGGCTGTGTGACATGTGGCGCCATCCTGTTGAAACCACATATCACTCACATCCATATCATCGATAATAGGCCAAAAGTAATTTGTTAACATGTCCCGATAACGCAATCCATTCACAGTAACTGCATTTCCAGCTTCATTTTCAAATAAATAAGGTCCAATCACACCTCCAGACCAAAGAGCACACCAAACAGTAACACGAGCCGAATGTAAAGGCTTTTCAACAATTACCCTTGGATTTTCAGAAGCCCAAATACGGCAATTCTGCTTATTGACATATCCATTCAAATGAAAATGAGCTTCATCTGAAAAAATTATTTTTCCAGAAAAACCAGCACCTTGTTCACTAATGAAATTAGCAAATTGTCGGCGAAGATAATGATCAGCCGGCTTCAATTCCTGAACCAGCTTATCTTATAAGGTTTTAGAGCCAAATCCTTCCGCAAAATTCGCCATGTGGTCATTGTGGATAGCCCCAAATGTTGAGAACGTCGCGGAATAGACAAATTTGGATATTCTTCGACACTTTCACTTACAGCAGCGATATTTTCTGCTGAACGACCCGAACGAGTATGTGTTGTTGTTGGTATGTTATGTACCGAACCAGTAAACTTGAATTTATCCACCAAATTCTTGATAGTAGTTTCAGAAGGCCGATCATGACGACCAAAAATGTTGCGAATTTTACGAAATGTGGTTTTCACACATCGACCATTTTCGTAATAGGTTTCAATGATTTTAATTCGATTTTCGATTGAAATTGAAGACATTTTCACAAATGGCAAAGCTTCTGCTATACATATATCAAAAAAATAAATGTCAGAACTGTCAAAATATCCAAATATGCACCTATTGAAAAACAAACGTCGTATTGGTAAACCCTGTATATGCACCATTATGTACACATAGTGCGTACTGGACGTCTAAATAGCACATAATATACTCATTTTAGAATATAAACTTGTGGGCCCGCTGACCAGGTTCCTCGCACTTAATTAAAGAAGATCTAGACCAGGGGTCGGCAAGTAGTTTTAGGTGGGGGTCCGGATACTGTGGGAAAATTTTAACGAGGTCCAGGAAAAACAACTGATAATAATTATGTGCTACTTATTTATTGTATAGTTCTGTTCTGAGAAAGTGGGCCGGTCCGAGGTTCGACCTTTCGCGGTCCGCCTGTTGCCGATCGTTGATCTAGACCATTTTAATGGAAAAATATGTTGTAATGACCATGTTTGTGCATATATGTGTCTTATAAGGCATTGGGATAGTTTTATAAATTATAACCATTAAATGAAAAAAAAGTTTATTGACATAGAAAAGTCATAAAAAAGACATACCAAATTAACTTCAACATTACAACAGTAAGTACCATTGAGTCAATTTCTTGTTCTCTTGGGATGGGAAGGACCTTCGTCCTCGTCTTCGTTCTCATCTTTTTTTCTAATATCTTCTCCATCTCCATCAGCGGTCCGCTGTTCTTCTTGATCTTCGGGGTCAACTCCAGGGGCACCATTCAGACAGTTTTCCTGGCAATTTTGGCATGCTGGGGAACATTTGAGGCTTGTTTGTTTGCAGCCACACTTTGCGCTGGCACAGTCTTTTGTGCATTTGCAGAAAATCATTTTATATTCTCCGGTGCACCTGCTAACTCACTGTGTACTGGGATCAGGCAGTTGTTTTCAATCTTCCACCCATACATCTGAGGAGGCAGGTTATTTCTCACCCACAGCTGTACTTGGTGGAATGTTCTGAGGGAATGCTGTTTTACTGCTTCTTCGGTGGGAAGAAGACAAGAGATATCAGGCGTGATGGTGGCCACCGATTTCAAGAATGACTTGAATCTGTAGGCATTGAGGGAGACCTCTTTCGCTGGAGGGCCATACCACCTTAAGGATGCAAGTTTCACCTGCCTTTTTACTTGGGCGGTGGTGGAGGAAGAGTCTGAAAATTATTTGAAAACGGGATGTCTAACAAAAATTCTAAGGAAAATTGATAAAATAGTAAAGTAATAATATATCCACTCAAATTTCTACGCACCGAGCGCCTTGGCTGTTTCCACCTTAAAGCGTATTATCTAGGAAATTATTACGGCTATACCAAAAGAAAAAATATGCTTATGTTGCTAAAACCATACACAATCAATATATGTAAAAATTAAACTACAACTTCTATCCAAAGTACTTTAAAAATAGGTTAAATCTGAGAATTGGGGTTGAATTTTTGCTTAATGACCAATGTTTTTGCATGTCGATTTTATCGTCGTATCAGACATTGGACATGTGAATACATTGAAATAGTAAATAAATTAATACTTCTATTAATACTTCCAAAACTAAATAAGATATCGAAAAACTTGAATGAATAAAACTTATAGCAAATTTAACCGGGAACGGTACGATTCGCCGCGGCACGATTCGCCGCGGCACGATTCGCCGCGGCACGATTCGCCGCGGCACGATTCGCCGCGGCACGATTCGCCGCGGCACAATTCGCCGCGACACGATTCGCCGTGGCACGATTCGCCGCGATTTTTTTATTTTTATTTTTATCCGTTCAGTGACCCCAGCTATCGATCATCTTTGATAGATTTTTAACTCATAAAAATAAATTAAATAAATTAAATTGTTACAAAACGATATACACGTTTTCAACGAGTTTTCAACGAGTTTCACCTTTTTCGAGTTCCACCTTTTCCGAGTTCTTTCGGTCTTCAGGGATATTTTTAATTAGTTTAGGCAATAGGCAATACACGGATCCACCGTAAAAAATATTTTTTTTCATTACAGATAAAATTTGAACCATATTAATTGGCCTGTGACCTATGAAAGGTCAACAAATCGAGTAATTAGATTATTGATATATGGCGCTAGAAGCTCTCGGCGAATCGTGCTTGGCGGCGAATCGTGCCTGCGGCGAATCGTGCGCGGCGAGTTGTACCCAACCCAATTTAACCATCTTTTAGGCTTCTATACATCGTATAGCCTTATGATCTAGTTCTGTGTCTGTCTGTCTGTCCGTCCGTATGATTAAAAAAGAACAGAACTCGTTAGCGTTATCCTTATATAAAAAAAATTGACGTTGGTATATCTTAAAAGATTTAAATTTTTTTTTTAATTTAAAAAAAAAATTAAAGATTTAAAAGATTAACGCATTAAAAATTCTAATAAAATAATGCCCAAATAATTTAATCTACCAAAAAAGTAGTTGTATAGAAGCCTAAACTGTCGCTAAAGCGAGTTCTACCTTGTCATTTTGTATAGAATGGTCATGTCGCTAGGACGCATAGTTTCCGAGATATAAGCAAAAAACCTAAAAATGAAACCTTCAACCCTCCCACCCGGCTCAAGGGCTACGGATAGGGACTTTTGATATATTCACCTCCTAACTAGTCCAAACAAAGTTACGAAGTCAAAAATTGTGTTCCCAACATTTGCCTCTATACCATATTTCTTGAGCATTCGTTGCCTGGACTAACATGTGACAAAGAATTTCTGAAATTTTCGTAGAAGAATATTTAAAACTAAGCCATTGCAACATCATTTCCGGTGACTCTTCGGAAAAATGGTGCGTCCGCGTTGATGCAGCAGACCTCGTGATGGAATCACACGAAGTGAAAAAGAAAATATGTGTTTTAGAACGGTTAAGACCATAAACTAGAACTTGGACGAAGGAAAAGAAAAAAAAATGAAAATTGGATTTTTGGTAAACCTTTTTACAAAAAAATGCAAACTTCAGTGAAATTTGCTCTACCTTTTTTTTAAATAGCTGTAATTGAAAAATACAAAAATCCTTCGTCCAAGTCCTCGTGAATTGTATCTCGAAGGCCTGTGCAAAATTTCATCAAAATCGGTAGAGTAGTTCTCGAAAAATCTGACAACCAACTTTGAAAACACAGTTTCCAAAAAAACCCGTTTAAAGTTTTGAGTGACAATAATACTGGAAAATAAAATTTGATTTTAACTTACATTGAATCGTCGATTCCAGGGCCATAAAATAAAAAACCTACTGCGGTTGCAATGTCAATTAATAAGACAATAAAGAAAATTCTTTTTTTGAAGCAGTAAAACTCACGTAACCTCTTAATTTCACATGGCGTCTACGTTTGGAGCGTTGATTCGCCTACACTTCAATGTGACAGTAAAATGTTGTAAACATTGACGTTGACATTTACATAACCTGCATTGCTTAAATTTGACCAACTTAAAATTTTATTTTTAATTCAAGTCACTATAAAATAAATATATTTTTGTGTTTTAACAAAGAGTATATAAAGAGTAAAGAGTAAAAAAGTAAGAGTAAAGAGTATAAAAACATACTCTTTGGTTTTAATCTATAAAAATTATTATGATATAATAATTGAACGTGACAGTTGCGAATTAAACGTAAATACTTAAAAAAAAAATCTACTTAAAACTAGTTGACCGATTTAAATCACGACACCCACCTTATTTTTGTTTAGTCGTATAAAATACTGCTAGATTAAATTAAACTTTTGAAATTAATTAAAAAAAAAAAAGAAATCGCCTCGCACTGTTTAAATCTCGCTAGGGAAGAAAAGTTAATCTTTTCATCCTGGAGTCAAGAGAACTAAAAATATAAAAATGGTATACTTTCATCTATGCCTACCCCCATTACCTTGAATTCTCACAAAGTGTGTAGTTCAAATGAAGCTTATACAAGTTTTAACCTCAACTTATAAATGTGTTTATGTTGCCGTTATATCATAAATTTATAAAATTTAGTTGTAGTAGAACGTTCAGTATGTCGGTATTTACGCAAAAATTAAATTCCCTGTCCGGTAAAACGGTTTGGGAAATGCAGGATGAAAATTACGATTATGAATTGGAAATAGCCCGGTCTGCTTTTGCGGATATGCTACACGATACCGAACGTAATCAGATGTATTTTGACGCTCTCAAGATAGCAATTAATAAAATGCATTTGTTGGGAAAGAAAGCTAACGTTTTAGACATCGGAACAGGTACAGGATTATTGTCGATGATGGCTGTTAAATGTGGTGCCGATTCTGTTGTTGCTTGCGAAGCCTTTTCTCCTATCAGCGCGTGTGCTCGAAAAGTAATCGATTTGAATAAATTTAGCGACATCATTAAAGTTGTAGGCAAACATAGCACAGAGTTAACGGTTGGAGAAAATGGTGATTTACCGCAGAAAGCTAACATTTTAGTTACCGAAGTTTTTGATACCGAATTAATTGGTGAAGGCGCTTTAGGTACTTTTAGACACGCTCACGAAGAACTACTGGAACGCGATTGCATTGTAATTCCAGATTCAGGTGTTATTTATGCACAGGTAGTAGAAACCACCTTTGCTCAAACTTGGAATCGTTTTAAAGATATTTACAGTTTGGAAGGCGAACTTTTAATACAAGCTCCTAGTTCGATTAAAAATTGTCCAGGATCTCCTGCAGTGCACGATCTACAACTGAGTCAATTACCTTACAATTCCTTTGACGAATTGATTCCACCCCAACCTGTTCTTCATTTCGATTGGTCAGGAAAAACTTGTATCGAGTATGATAGATGTAACGTTCGTCAAGTCAAAGCTAAACGAAATGGTGTAGCGCAGGCTGTGTTTATGTGGTGGGATCTTTTTATGGATCAAGATAAAAAGATAGTTCTCAGTTGTGCTCCTCATTGGGCTCATCCATCGAAATTAAGTAGTCCAAAATTAGATATTCCCTGGCGTGATCACTGGATGCAAGCTATTTATTACTTGCCTCGAGAAGTGAATGTCGTACAAAATGAGGAACTAAATTTGGTCAGTTGTCATGATCAGCACTCTTTGTGGTTTTATGTGGAAAATAAAAAAGTACTTTTTAAAAATTACGAAAAATACGTGTGCGAATGTAGTTTTCACATGATCCATTCTCGAAATAGAATCGGTCAAATGAATGATAATGTGAAAAATAAAAAGTACTTATCTGTGATGGAGAAAAACATTGACAACGATACAGTTATTTTAATAGTGGGAGATGAATTTTATTTCGGATTAGCTGCTGCCAAATTGGGAGCCAAGCAAGTTTTATGTTTAAGTAAAAACAATTTAAATATCCTAATGTATAAAAGTTTTGAGGAATTCAATAAATTAGAAAACGTGGAAGTACTGAAAAGCATCGAAAGTTTAAAAGAGAGCAGGTGGTTAAAAGATATTAATTTAGTTTTAGCTGAACCTCATTTTTTTACTACCATATTGCCCTGGGATGGCTTGCATTATATATACTTGTTAAATGACGTTAGAAGTTATTTTTCAGAGTCTTGCAAGATAGCACCGTCCAAATGTTCCATTAAAGCTATTGTTGTAGAATTTCAAGATTTACAGAAAATTCGACAACCTTTGGAACATTGTTTTGAGTTTGATATGAAGCCATTCGATGATCTTATTATGGTTTGTAATAGAATGTTTTATATAGCAATTATGTTGCAATCATAGTATATTTAATGAGTGTATAATGAAGGCCATATTACACGAGAATTGATTACATCACGAGCGAACTCAGTGAGCTAGTTTTGTAATTATTCTCGTGTAATATAGCCCATTATACACGAATTTAATATGATTCTTTATCTACGACTGTTAAACAATAACTAAGACTGCATTATCTAAGTATTTAAGTTTAAAATTGTATTGTGTTTATTAATTTTCAACTATCGAATCAAGTTGCCGTTTGTCATTTATAAAGAAAATAAATAAAAATTGCCAACAGCCGTGGATAATGAACAGGAGCCGTGGATAATGAATTCATTATCCACTGTAGAATATGAGCCAAATTATGTATTCATAGTTACACATATAATGACACTATTGTTTGACAGTCATAGATAACTAAATTTATTGTTATTTTAATTCATATGAAGAACTTAAATAAATCTGTTACCTTTATTATTGTTTTCAGGATGCATGTTTAAAATGTGATCCAGTAGTAGAACCTCAACCATTATGGGAATATCCTTGTACCGCAAGAAGTGCAATTGTAGAAATCGTAAACATCAATTGTGAGACGATATTTGAACATAAAACTATAACTACAACAAATACATTTGATGTTGGGTAAAATTTTTGAAATGCATTTTGACAAATACTTACATTCAAGTATTATATTATTTTAGTTTATCTCAATATAATGGGGTAGCCTTTTGGGTAGAATGGACTTTCGATTCAGGAGGTAACACTATCATTTCAACAGGACCAACTACTATTCCTAAAATTGGTGAAGTAATAAAATGGGACATGCACATGAAACAAGGTGTTCATTTTTTGCAACCAAAATTTGAAACCGAAATGAAGTGCGAGTTTACCTTAAACATTGAAGATGGGACATATAATATTAATTTTAGTTAATTGCTCTATTTTGTATGACTTTTTTAATATTCTCTGTACAATACAAAATCGAGTACAAATTTTGTTATGAATGTTGTTTATTATAATATCTACTTACAGCTATATTAGGCACGTAACTACAGTGGGGCCAGGGTAAGTCATGGTATACTGGTGCTTTTTTGTACTCGGGATGATGAAATATTACAGTCATTCCATATCAAGTGATTTAACCTGGTCGCTCGACCATTAAAAAAAATTGATTTTTTTGTGTAATGCCGCTGTTCCATGGTCAACATTTCCATCATTGTTTTTATAAATATCTTGGATCAACATATTGATTATGAAAGCAAATTGTATAAACATATTTTTGGCAGGTAAATTTTTATCAAAACGACCTATCCCACGATTAAAAGGGTTTTTATCAAAATCTGATGAAAATTTTGACCATGGGACAGGGGCATAAGCTGTTGAACATGTAGTGGTTCAAAATGATTATTATTTAAATTATATTGTCGATTGTTTTCATGTGGTTTTAAAATTGAAAATTCTTATCTCTTATTTAACGCATTTAAGTTAAAACAAGAAATTTGTTTACCCATCCTTTCTATTTCCATTTTCACCTAAAGGATGAAAGTTTACCCTAAATGTTAACTTTTATGACTTTCTAGGAAAGAAAAAAATTAATTGAATGAAATTTGCGTTCGTGGTAAAAGCTGTTGAAAAAGAAGGTTATTTTTTGTAGTCCCCTTCCCCAAAATATTGGACCTAGTTGCGTAGATGCGTTGATTGATAAATAGTAAAGATACGCAATGCAATGAGAAATTGTTACTTTTCCCCCACCAGGTATTTTAACACCCCACTGCCTCTTCGCCAACAAACTCAATGGCGAGCAAGTGTCGCCACCAATAGTATTATAATTGTGTACCATAATTATCTCGTTGATACGACGTGATATCTGATACAATATTATCATACTTTATAATAATGCAAGTAGTATTTTTTTGCCGGGCTCTTATTGTTAGATAGTATTTCAATGTGCAAACTTTTCCTGTGAAATTTTTTGTATTAAAATAATCAGAAAGTTAAAAATCAGTAAAGACAAAAGATTTTTATTTAAATAAAAAAAAATAATTGTAACATTTAAAAATATACAATGGCTTTAGAAAATATTCGTACACCTACAGTGACTCGCAAAAGTTCTCGGACACTTCTATGTTAACAATGTAAATTGAACATTTTGAAGTCGTTTTTTGCCATATAAAAATCAATTTTATAGCAAAACTTTTTAGAAATTTTTTGTTAAAAATTTCATTGGCTTCAATTTTGTATCTATTATACATTTTTCTATTTTGTCCCACCGTTTCTGACTTATAGCGACATAAACAAGACCATGTAAAATACAAAAAATATTATCTTTTGTATATCAAAAACTTGAAAATAAATAAAAATTTTTTTACAAAAAAAATGTATAGGAATAAAATGTAGAGAATAAAATTAAAAAAAAATATTCTTATGCATTTTTCAATTTTGTTGCACCGTTTTTGTCCATAATGTTGCATATCTTTATTATTTATCAATCAACGGTAGATGTCTAGATTTTAGGGTGCATCCGAGATTTGCTGTAATAGCATTTGTCAAAACCGACCCTTTGCTCTGAGCCGTTTTGACAAACGCTATACTCGCTACGAATATTCCTCTAGACAAGCGTTTTCCAAACTGGGAGGCGTGGACCGGTACACGTCGTTTCGGCGAAATCGATTCGACGACGCCGACGACCCATTCGGGTATAACTACAACTTTCGGCGATTCTAATTCGGCACCGGCATTTCGGCGACAGAAAATTTGACTACATCGATTCGGCGACGGCAAATTTATTTTAGTGTTCAAATTAAAAATTTTTTTTTAAAAATCGTTTTAACGACGTATACGTGCCGAACTGGAATCGCCGAAATGACGGTGTCTGGCGTGGACAAGTCTAAGAAGAGGTGCGAATAATAATAAGCCAGGATTGACAAAAAAAAGTGTTTTTTGACAAAAATGTGACAAATTTTTATGTTTGTAGTATTTTATAAAATAGAAGAGAGGCGCCATAATATTTTTATTTTTAAGCAGTGAAAAAATTATTCATTTTATCAACGAAAAATACATTATTTTTGCGTCGATGAACAAAATTCGTTATATTGATGAACAAATTCTTAAATACAATAATTTTTTTTCATGAATACTACGAATTTTTCATCAATGTAACGAATTTTGTTCATCGTCGCAAAAGGAATAAATTTTTCGTAAATATGATGAACCATTTGTTTCAATCATTTGGCAAAATGAGCTACCAGGAAGGGAGTGGATCTCCCCTGGCTGATGTGGACTCAACACTTATGAATAATTTAAATTCCGTTCTTCATTAAAATCCCCATTACAGCCTGTCACAATCGCAATGTCACAATCGCGTCTGACGGCTAACACTAAGACTATATCAGAACTAACGCACCGTCAATAGAACTTTCATGTTAATGAATTCTCTATCTAAAATGCATGTAAAATTTTGATTTTCAAATACCGTTTTCTCGAAAACTAATGGATAATCCGTAGCAATGTGTACCAATGTGCGGTCTTAAAATGCTCAGAAAATTGTCCTCTTTCCAATAGTGCAAAAATCAAAGCCCAACTTTTTGGGGTCGGTTAAGTGACAGTAGCCAACTAGTCAACTAAATGATTAAATGAAATTACTAAAAGTAAATGACTTTTAAAAGTAAATGACATTTACTAGTCATTTTAGACCCCCTTTAGTAATACCTAGAGAGGTAACTATACTCCAACCAACAAAATCTACTAAATTTGTGAAAATTTAAAAAAAATATCTAAATTTTTATCAAAATATATTGAGATGACCCATACCTCTCAAAATCCATAATAACCCAATTTAACCTCGAAGATATTAAATTCTTAAAAATATTTACTTACTACGACTTACTATATTGGATACGGGATGTACAGGAATGGACCAATGTAAGATTTTAGAATTTTTGGAATCTTTCTTTACAAACTTGCTTCTATATCTGTTTTCGAAAACTTGGGGCTTTTTTTCTGATATTAAATTTAATTTTCAAATTATTTCCATACACCAGCAGTGCGGTATAAAGTTTAAATCGGCGAATTATGATGTGGGAAACCGCGAATCAAGGCCTGGTCATGCCGACTACACTACTGTGATCTCAAGCCCAAGCTAGAATTTTGGGCTATGGGAAAATCTACGGAAAACCACTCCTTTAATTAAATTCTTTAGTATACGACATCTATCCGGAACACATGCACCTGAAGAAGAATAAGTAATTTCCACACATCAGTATCCAATGACTCGACTAATATTATTTTAAACTTGTAATATAAAATATGTATGTACATAGGTTCAAAATAACTAGAGCTGGGATTATATGCACTAGGGTTCCTGATATCTAGTATGCGGCGGACAATTTATGCATTAATACAAGATATTACATACGGCATAAATTATATGCCGCATACCAGATATCGGGAACCCAGTGCATATAATTCCCAGCTCTAAAAATAACTTATGTATAGTCTGTACCACGACGACCACGATGAGTCACACTCAATCTCCTCTCGTGGACAGACTATATAAAGGTACTTTGCAACTAATGCAATAAAGAGCTGACAGATTTGTTTTTTGAAGTGATTAAAAATATATAAAGAAATAGAAATAGAAGTAATATTTTTCGTCGTAGTTTGACTGACTTTGACGAAAAATAAAATATTACTTTCGTTTGTTTTTCATTTGAAGAAATAAATTTTTTAGCTTGTATTGAATCACACTTTATTTATAGATAACGCATAACTACAATGAAGCGTATTTATATAAAATTGTTGCTATAGGAATGCCAAACTGTTATATCAATATCTTGTCAAACATTGTAACGATTGCCTATTTGTAGTTAGTATAGAATAAGAATTTTGTATTTGGAAATTGTTAATCATCAAATCTGAAATAAGTAATACAGTATAACAGTTATTAATAACTTTGTAACCTTTGTTATATATTTTTTTAAAGAAAATGGAAGGGTCCGTAGTTACTTTTGAAAAACCTATTCAGCATATTGGTTTAGCAGATTGGTATGCTAAACAATGGGAAAACCAGCAAACCAACGATACTAGAAGAAACGATTCGTTTAAATTACGTCACGAATCAAGACAACTTCGTAATGAAACACGAATTAAGACGGAATGGGATACATACCATAACAATGCTAGGCTAGCCGATCGTATAACCGAGTTAGACAGATGGAAGGACACTATTCAATCTTGTTTAGACCGAGTAATAAAAGAAATGAATTTATTGAAAGACGAAAAGTTTTCTACCGAACGAGAATTAGATGCCCTAGGAATTCCTCTCGGAGTAATATCCGAGTGCATCTCGATGAGAGATTGTCGACAAGGAGCAGAATTAACTTACGACGATGGCGATACCGAATTAAAGAAGGTATTTTCAAATTTTAACTGTTACTATGATAAATTGCTTACAAAATTTTTGCTTATCTTCTTGTCTTTAGCATTTTAAAATTAATATTTTTATAGGAATTATGTGTGGTTGAAAATGTAAAAAAGTTATTAATGGATAGGTGCCAAGGAGCATGGGAAAAGATTAATCGCTTGGAAGAAGTAAAATTTAAACTTGTTTTAGACGTTAACGATAAAACTGAAGCTATTGAAATTGATAAAGATCAATTAACTATGGACAAAAATTGTGCTAATATAAGTTTCAAAACCGATCCTTTACGTGTTCCAAAAAAGTAAGAATTTCTTTAAATGAGCAATTTTGAGCTATACTACCTATATCGAGTAATAAATATCTCCAAAACTGTGTTTGGAATTTTTATCGAAATCGTTAGAATTTCATGAAAATGGCTGGAATTCTTTGAAAATCACTGAAATTCTGAGTCTTGTGTACAAAATTTTGTTGAGATATTTACTCCTTGATCAACACCTAGTAAAGTTTTTCGATGTCGCAATTTATTGAAATTGGTAAAATATTTTTAGTGCAATACCGTACGAAACTTGGCTTGAGCATTCCCGCTATACAAAATTATTGGCAGATAGTGAATTAGCAGACACCTACAAAATGCGTGAAGCATTATTTGTGGTAAGAGAAAGAGCAAGAAATGATATGCGAGCTCAAAGAGATTGCGTTGATTTTACTTTACGAAAGCGTATTTATGAAACTCAACGTGCTCGTAATGAATTAGAATGGCAACTGATGAAAATGCGAGAAGAAATGGAAAACGTTATCAAGGAAATTCAAACTCTCGACGATGCTCTGTTAGCTAAGACAGATGGTTTGAAATTGTGTCAAACTCGCTTGGAAAATCGCTCTTACAGACCTGGAATTGAGGTAGCACGTGACGAAGCAGAAATGGGTTTAAAGGATGAAGTTAGGCAATTGCGACAAACTAGGCAAGACTTAGCAGACAAAATTTACTGCGCTAAAGCAACCTATAATGCGTTAGAAAATCAAAAAGTGCTAATAGATCGAGATTTAGCCAACAAGAGTCAATCATTGATGACTGATATCCGGTGTCTTGATTTAAGAGTACGTTTGAGAACTGGACAATTTTCTGGACCCGGATCTGAAACTGACAGAAATATTCAATTGGTTCATATGGAAGACGAAATTCCTCCTACATAATTTTTTACTATTTCTTGTTTGCATTCTCGTTCACCGATTATTATCAAAATTGCGTGTGTTGTAATCTCTGCTAGAAATGATATTGTTGTACAACTGTTTTGTGGTAATTATAAATGTATTGGTGTGCTTAATTAAAGTACGTATAGAAATTGATAATAAAATAGATACTCACTTTGGATGTGTAATTTGCAATTTATGTAAATTGTTTTGTTTTTCTGTTTAAAAACGATAAAAAATCCTTTAGAGCGTTCTCTCGGGTGAGAAAGCGCAGCATCAAAATCGACTAGTGATGTAAAATCGACTTGTAAAGTGTTTTCGTTCAAGAACGCTTCTGTCACTTTTCCAACTCAGGAAATAACGGCTATGATGCCGCCAATATAAATAATTGACCTATTGATTAAAAAAATAAGAAGATAATATCATTAATGAAACAAATAAATTAAACAACATTGTAATGCTTTATTGTGATTTCCAAATGTAATGTTGTTTTCCAAGACAAAATCCTCGAATTAATGCAAAATAATTTCAAAATAAATTTTCTTGCATAACATGGAAAAATAAAATCAAGAAGTAATTGTACAGCTGAGATGATACCAAATAAAACTTAACAATTATTTTTTTTATTTATTTAATTTAATTATAATTTTCCCAATATCAAATCTCCATCTATCAAAGAACTATAAATATCAATCTTCTCTTCAATTTAAATTTAAATAAATCCAACTCCCAATTAAATGTTAAATGGCATTGCTAAGCAAAGTTCCATGCCCAAAATGGAACGGCAAATCAATCTGATAACAATAGCAATTTTATATCATAAATCTATCAGCAATTTTATATCCTATTGATAGCAATAGGATATAGATTACTTGAACTGAACTCAATCTTCAGTGCTGAAGCTATAGCCACCAAATTAGCCACATAATGAAATTCTGCAAAAACACAATGATTGCAAACTAAAATATCTCATCATTAGCGACTCGTACAATGTTCTGAAAGCAATGGACAATCCACACACGAATAAGGCCATCATACACCAAATTCGAGAAAATATTTTTACGTTGCAGAATTCAGGTACTTTGGTGGAGTTTCTTTGGGTTCCATTCCACATGGGAATCCGGGGAAACGAGGAAGCAGATGCTGCTGCAGCCGACGCACACTCAATCAAGAAATCTTACCTACTACAGTCAGCCGAAATATCCAACATTTGATGAAAGAAATTATTAAAAAACAAACAGAGCCTACTTGGAATATACCCTGCTACATAATAAGCTAACAAGGAGACCGATTCACCGATTTCGTCCAGGTTCATGGTATATGTAGGGCTTGACTATAATTGAACGTGACCCAAGTGGGAACTCCAGATGGCCAAGCGTTTAGAAAATTACGATGCTAACACCAAGTTTTATTTCGGTTCATTGTCACGTAAGGATCGTAAAAATTGAAAAAAAAGCAAAAAAATGCTACCCACAGGAGATTCGAACCTGCGGCTCTCGGAGTACTAGTCCGACTTCCTACTGCTAAGCTAACTAGTACTTGAAAATTGACCTAACCTAAAAGACTTATGTAGTGTCAGATCTGCGAGAAAAAAATTGATTTTCTAAACGCTTGGCCATCTGGAGTTCCCACTTGGGTCACGTTCAATTCTAGTCAAGCCCTACATATACCACGAACCTGGACGAAATCGGTGATGACGAGTAGCCGTAGTTTCCTTGTAAGAGAAGTTAAAATTCAACCCACGGAATGGCAAACATCAAACCGATCCAAACTCGACTTAGAACAGGTCATTCCAAAATCACCTATGCACACCTATTAACAAAAGAACAACCCCCGAAATGTGAGATATGCAGATTAAATTTAAAATAAGGCATCTACTGGTAGAATGTCAACAATATGAAGTGAAGCGAAAACGGGCTGGCCTTGGAAAGAAATTTTTTTAGACATATTAGCAGACACGAAGAGACAATAAAAAAATGATAAAATTTATAATGGACTGTGGATTAAATCGAAAAATATAAACTACACTGAAAAAAAAAAGGTACATCATATTGATGAAAACTTTATCATTTTTACACCGATGAACAAAATTCATCATATTGATGAAAGATTTATAGTATATATGAAAAAAATCATTATATTTACAAATTTTTCATCAATATGATGAAAAATTGTTCATCGGTGTAAAAATGATAAATATTTTTTTCAGTGTACCCTAACGGAAATAAGTATAAAATAACTTGTAAATATGCCTAATAACCATAGCAGTTAAAAACGATTTTTATTATATTAAAAAAAAAAAAGAATTTCTGTGACCATCTTGGCAAAAGGTCTGGTTTTTATCACTCACCACTGCCATCTTAACTAATTATTTTAATTAATATAAAAATGAATATTAAATATTAATAAAAAATATTTTCAAATTACAAAATAATTAAATTATTCCAAAAAAACAGAATTAATTTTAAAAAATAAATTAAAAATTAAATGGAAAATTTTGGAACATGACAATATATAATAAACTCTCATATTTAGGACTGGTAACAGACAAAATTAAAAGAATACTAAATAAATAAAACATCACAACTACAAAAAGTATTAACACAATACGAGAAACAATCTTCAATAATAAACACAAAATTAATTTAATGGATAAAAGCGGAGTATATATAATTAATTGCGGAGGATGTAATGCAAAATATATTGGTCGAACAGGACGAAAATTAACAGTTATAGACTAAAAGAATACTAAAATAAAAAAAAAATTTTAAATCTATCACACTCGCCCTTTATTATTTTTTTACAATCAATTCACATAAGGTAAAAGCACCAAAAGATGACACCTTAACCCTTTCGGTCACTGTGTAGTCAATTGACGACACACATTTTTTTTCTTTTTTTGGCCCTATCTATGCATTAATTAATTTTTTTTAACTTTATCATACGAAGTCTGCGAAAGTATGTAATCGTGCAGAAAGCAAAAGTTAAGATTTTGATGAATTTAGACATTTTGGGCTCCCAGAAGCGGAAAATCATCATTTCAAAAAAAATGTCTGAAATTTTGTATGTGGGTTTGTGTGTATGTGGACAACTTTTTTTTACTTGTTTTAATTAATTTCATGCATACAAAAAAAGTCGTATCCAAAAGGGTTAATTAAAAATCTTTAAAAAAAAGGTATAGAGACATTTATCACTAAATACGAGAGGTTGTCATTAGTGTGTAAACTATTCTCGATGACGTGTCTAGTTTCTAAAGTGATTATGCAAGTTATTTAGGCAGCAAATAAATTTTGAAAATAAGTGTGTCATAATTAGAGAGCGGATTTATATGCGATAAAAACGTGTAAACAAAGCATTACTTAATGAGGCTTTACAAAAACTTGCTAGGATTTACATTGATTGGATTAAAAAAATTCTAGCAGCTTTTTGTAAAGCCTAATTAAGTAAAACTTTGTTTACACGTTTTTAGCGCATATAAATCCGCCCTCTAGTCATAATAAAGTGTTATTTTTTTTGTACCGTGCTTAACACAACCGTTAAGAAAATGTAAGTAAACAATTTTTTTTTATTATTAAGTTTTGAATTATTGTGAAAATTTAAAGTTGGAAAATAAGTGTAGCTTCTTGGGTTATGTTTTACTTTTATTTATACTGATGAAATAAGAGCTATAGATATTTTAGCATCGGTGTCAGCTATTGGTCTAGCTAAACCTGTTCATGTCAATAGCTGACACGAGGCCTCAGGCATCCGTCTCCTTTTAAAAGGGTGCTGTTTTGGCCAGAGAAGAAACACTCTATGTCTAAAAGGGTAAAAAGAGAAAAAGTTCCCAGCGTACTAACATCATTCCAAGCTATATTGTATTATCAGAAGAACAAAGAAGGTAAACAACAGAATTTGGAAAAACTATCTAAGAGAAAGGAAGAAAAAGTGTTCTCGAAAAACGAAAGGAATTACAAGAAAAGAAGAAGGCTTCCCGAGATAAGAAAAAAAAAGAACAAAGACAAAAATTTAAGCAGCAAACGAGCAAGGCAATAGGATAGTAATTCAACAACGTCAGAATCACTATCAATTAAAAGTGATCTCCATGATTTGGTGGTTCAATCTATAAACTTCGAAAATTTGAAGAAAGGAGAATTTTTGTTGTGTGAATTTCTAGGGGAAAAACGCAATAAATCAAAATTTGTTTATTTATGTGTAGTGGAAGAGAAAGGACCAATAAGTATTCAAGTATACTTTTAAAAAATCGTTGTCTGTTAAATAACTTTAAATAATAAATAATATTTAGAACTTAGTGTTGTTCTTCTTCTTCCACTTTAAGGCTAGGATTGTTTCTGTTTGCCTTGATTTCGGGGTTCTGCTTCTATCGAAGAGAAGCCGAAGTCACTATTATTTTGTGAGCATATTAATTGTTTTACATCTGAGGTAGCTTGCTAGACTTGCCTCAGATGTGCCCGTAATCCTAGAATTTTGTTGATGAGTGCAAATCATCAACCCAGGAGAACCGCCGGCTTTAAGTGCCCTCCGAATCACGGAGACGATCATATGAAATTTCAGACTCTTTCCGGGCTTGAACCGGGTACCTAAGTGTTAGCAGTTGTTCAGCTTACATACTAGGCTAATGACCGTCTCTAGAACTTATTGTTGATTACTTATTTCTATTTTAAAATAAGCCGTTATCTATTGGTTTAAAGCGTGTCATCTATTGGTTTAAAGCAGCAGTCAAACTCGCGGCCCGCAATAAACTTTTATAAATCTTGATGTTATTTTGAGTGAAATGAAAAGGAGATTTATTGAAAACTTGCTTTATTGTTTTTATTGATATTAACACGTTTTTAAACGTGTTTATTGAAAACACTTTTTGGATTTACCCTTTTTTTTGTAGACAATTTCAGCCTAACTTGAGCCTGCCCTAATTTTTCAGTCTGGCTACGGCCCTGCCGAATTAAAATAACAATTCCTAACGAAATCTCAATAAGCGTAAACAATATAAACAAAATACGCACCCAAAGCTACGTTTATCAAACCGGAGGATCTGGGGGTTATAGAATACCCTCCAGTACACCAAAGATTGTACGCAAAGAAATGTTATTAAACTTATAAGCTTCAAACCGCAAATCTAATTTCTAGAAATCTAAGATTTCTGATTTGAACTTCAATAACACATGTTCTTTATTTAAACACAATCAATGTGCTGGGGAGGTATTCCATACCCCCCAGACCCCCTGGTTCGAAAAGACTATAGGTATAGCTTTGTGATTGTGTTCAAAACAGAACATGTATTTTTGAGCTTATGAGTTTCAAACCAAAAATTTAACTTTTTATATCTATTTTTATTCTATTTTCTATTCTTTATTATTAAAAATATAGGTAATATACTTAGAAATCTATTTTTTAATTCGGGAATAATTCCCAATGCAATTTCCATAACCGCTACTGTATGTATTACCTCCGAATCGCGAGTAACATAATTCGCATTGTGACATAAAGGCTAATGTTCACTTGAGACAGAAAGTCTCGAGACTCGTATATAAACCCACATGCTAATACAATAGTCTCAGTATTAGTCTCCGAGACTTAGGTATTAACATGAGATATAAATATAGGAGTCTCAAGACTTTCTGTCGCAAGTGGACACTAGGCTTAAGTCGCATGTTGAACTTAATTAAAGCATTCAAATGTAAGCTAAGTAGTTCTTTGGGAAAAGCAACTGAAAAATGAAGATTTGACGCACGTCCCGACATGCAACATGAACAAATCATGTATAGATGATCTGAATCGCATCAAAAATGCGCAGGAAAAATTGCAAATCTTAGAACTGAATTTGAAACAAGATTTAAAGCTTTTAATTCTTTGGAAGACAAATTTTGTTTGTTTTCTTCGATTTTCTCAATAAATATAGACTCAGTACCCAGCTATACGCAAATGGAGGTGATCGAGATTCAGTGCGACTCAAATTTGAAGGCAAAATTTATTGAAGTGAGTATGCCCGAATTTTACAAATATTTAAAGTAAAATTTTGACTCCTGACACCTTCGGTCAGTTTCGAAAGTAATCACTTCGAACAAAATTTCTCCCGAAATAGGAAAGATACACCGAGAAAAATGATTTTTTTTATTTTAGAGCTATTAGTAGCTATAGCCTCAACTGGGTTTTTTGCTATTATAACAAATCTTTTGTTGGTGCAACAAATTTTCTGCTGCCTTAACAAAGTTGTTTTCTATTCAGTACAAAGGATTAGTTGATTTAACAAATTTTCTTATTCTGCATAGAAAAAACTTTGTTGTGGCAGCAGAAAACTTGTTGCAGCAACGAAAAACTCTGTTGAGTATAAATATTGATTTTTTTGCGGCTCACTTCAAGTTAAACCTTGTTTTCGTGGCCCAAGTTAGCCTTTGAGTTTTCCACCCCTGGTTTAAAGCATGTCGTCTATTGGTTTAAAACTATGTCATCTATTGGTCTATTTCGATTCAATGGTGTCATCTATATGCAAGATGTTGTCTAAAAAATGGTGTTTACTTGCAATAAATCCGACAGTTTTGAAACTTGGCAAAAAGTTTCGTTTTGGGGCACTGGTTAACCAAAAAAAAAGTCGCCATCACTCCGAGGTCCGGAAGTGTCCGCCATCTTGGATTTTAAGTGACTGTTTACAGTTTTTCAATAATATCTCCAAAAATATTAAATTTACCGAAAAAAAGTTAGTGTAGAAATTGAAGCTCGTCAAATTTTCAACAAAAAAGTTTATATTCAATATTAGCGTCAGTGTAATATATCAACGAATAAATCCATCCAGCTTGTCGTAAAATGTGAGGATGCCGCATTACATTACGACTGGCAACGTTATATGTACAGACGGCAAACAAGCCAAAGGCGAAAAATATGACTTTGCCGATATAATTATTTTTCCTATGTGATTTCATACGTGAATAAAAAAAAAGTTGTAAAAAGTTTTTGGGCTCACACTTGACCTTGAAAATCGCATTTAAGAATTTTATTTTAAAATAATTATATTTATATTTCGAAATTTAATGTAGTTGCTTTTTTGGCTTCAAACTTGGTATACCTACGATTTTTAGATTATTAGGTTTTATTTTGCGATTATTTAGCTTTTACACAAAATCTAGCAGAAATGTGTGGCTTTTCAAACAAATGGTATTGGTAACTTCAAACATATAATTTTTGGCGCTCCTTTGTATTGCCGCCCTGGGTACATGCCGAACGGGACTTGCTCCCCCTAAATCTGAGGCTGTTCAGTATATCAAATTACTTAAAAAAACAATAAATATTTTGCGTTCTATTGGTGGTCGATATTGCGACCAGTCCCGTTCTTAAAAGGTTAAGAGTGTCATCTATTGGTACTGTTACCTTATATCTGACATCTATACTTCAACTTCAAAAAACATTTTTTAAAAAACCTTTGGTATGTAAATTATGTTTTTTACTACTAACATGAGAAATCACCATTATTTACTCCATTCCTCTAATGATTTCTCACCCTAGTGCCCGATTTCAAAAAGGCTAATTAAAATTTAATCGGGGGTTAATCCACAAGAGGTTCACTTTTTATCGGATAAAATTGTTTTTGGACGAAAACATGAAAGTTATCTTGAAGAGCTCTTAAACATAACATCTCTTTGATACTGATATCGGGAAATATTGTCACAAAGTTAACATTATGCTAACATAAAGATCTCTTATGCGCCGTTTTCTGTCGTCAGTAAGTTATTTTTAAAATGATATCAATAAGATAACTTTTGTACGATACCTTAACGGCATCTCATTAAAGAGATCGTAATATCAACAGTATTAATGATGAAAAACGGAGATTATTTAATGTTGAAATTTGGATACCTTCTACGACAACTATCATAACCATAACCCACAAAATAGGTACCAAATTTTATTTTTTTGTAGAAATTGATTAAGATTAGGTATTAATGCAATCAATTTCTACAAAAAAGTAAAAATTGGTATTTTGTGGGTTATGATAGCTTACGTAGAGGTGTGTCTTTTAAATAAATAAACAACAGGTATTTATTTGATATTTATTTTTTGCTTACAATACTAACTAGTTATCGTTAAAATACATATTAAAAAAAAGATATAAATATAATAAAAGTTACTGTAATAGCCCGAAAACCGGTATATCCTAAGATTTACATGTTAAACCTAGGATTTACAATGTGATATAGTAAATGTACGAAAAAGTAACAATTTCGGGCTTTTACCATGATATAACGGCGAATTTACTGGTTCGTGTTGGTAAATCTACGAATGTTATGTTAATTGAATTTCCAATTGTGCCTTTTTACGTTCTATAATTTTGTTTTATTTTTTTTAAAGTTCACATCACCTTGAAATATAATTAAATTTTATTATACTCACACAGCGCAAAACAAGAGAAATTTTTTCATTGCAACTGAAATGATTAGCTTTCGTCTACAGTTTTTCAATTATTTAATCTGTTTGCATTGGTATAAAATAGTATTATTTTGCACGGCCAAATAGACATTAAACTCCGAGTTTCAGTGCAGATGATATAAAACATTTTGCTGCATAAAAATTTCTAAACATTACTAACGACAGCAGCATTGGCCTGGAATCTGAGTGCTTGTCCCTGTAATACAAATTTACGTCTGCAATAGATACTTGAGCACGATCGTAATTAGATGTTGATGAACGTGGTAATTTTATAAGTTAATTTATCTACAAAGTTAATTTATTAGAAACCAATTTGAGATTAAACAAAAAATAGGATAAAAATTACTTGAGTGTATTTGAGGCTTCAATTTCTTAATATCCTTTGTGTCATTTGCATGATTAGATCATTTCTTTTTGTCAAATTTGTAATTATTTACAGAATTGTCTTCTTTTGTACACATAAATACTACAAGTTTCTACGACCTGATCACGAGCACTATTATTAGTAACATTTAAAACTTGATTGTTACAGCAATTTTCACTATTTTCATTCGTTGAATTGTCTTCTAAATTTTTGAGAAATCGATATATACGTCTATTTTTTTTACTTTTAGATAAGTTTTTGAATAACTTTTCTTTTGGCATTTTTATAATACCAGTAGATCCTCAACCATAACCTCACTAATAACTTTGTGGAACCATGTGCAACCAAAAAATGGAACCATAGATGAGATAATAACCGACTATTATGAAAACTGTTTGAGTTTTTCCGCCGATGCTTGAGAGCTTCGTCATCACACGGAGGTCAACGTGTGAACAGGAAGATTTAAAATAATTAATTTAAATTTGAAAGAGAGATTAATTCCAGATTACAAATTACTATAAATGGGTCCCGTTTAAGTCCGGGATGGGACTTTTCGGCGCAGCCGGTTCGGCGCGAAGACGGTTCGGCGCAAAGACGGTTCGGCGCGAGGCCGGTTCGGCGCAATCCGGTTCGGCGCAATCCAGTTCGGCGCGAGCCGATTCGGCGCGAGCCGATTCGGCGCGAAGACTTTTTGACGCGAGAATAAAATATTTTAAAATTTTTGATCTATACTTTAAATTGATACATTAATAGATAAGTAATATAAATAATAAATTTATTAAAACTATAATATAGATGTATAGAAAATAGGTTAATGTAACTACTGTGTTACCAATTCATTTTATTTAATTTTATTGGCTTTCGAGTTATGAATTAAAGTAAGTAAAAAAATATTTAAAAAATCGAAATTTTTCTTTTGATTATTTTGAAAACCTCGTATCTTTTAAACGACACATTTTACAAAGGATTACAGTTTAAAATTCCTCGGTTGGTACCGTTTAAGAATTAAATACATTATATCGTTGATTGATAAATAGTAAAGATACGCAATGCAATAGGAAATTGTTGCTTATCCTCCCATATCAGGTATTTCAACACCCCACTGCCTCTTAGCCAACAAACTCAATGGTGAGGGTGGTGAGCAAGTGCCGCCACCAACAGTATTATAATTATAAGATTATACTGTATAATGATTATAATTAATACTAATTTAGTTATTTGGAATTTAATGAAATTATTACATTTTTTATCTTTTTATTGTACTATACAAACTTGTCAATTTAAATTATATTATCTAATATTGTTTATAATAATTGTACCTAACACTGTATTAAGTAAATAATTTGTTGTGAAGGTGTTTTATTATATTATAATATAATCGACTATTGGTTCGACTAAGAATGTGAGCAGGCAAACAAAGAAAAAAGAGAAACAAGAATTGCATGGCTAGCAACTAATGAACAGCATGAGTTGGACGAATATAGGAAGAAACGAAGAGAAATGAATAAACTGTGTAGACAAAAGAAGAACGAATGGATGGAAGCAAGAATGAGAGAAATAGAATCGAGCAGCAAAAACAACAACATAAGAAAATTCTATAAACTAGTCAAAAATAGCAAGAGAAAACACGAGATAACAAATAGAGGAATAAGGAATGAGGAAGGAAAGATAGAAAATGACACAGAAAAAATTAAAATAATATGGGAGAAATACTTTCGCAAACTGCTGTATACACACCAAGAGGAAGAGATAGAACAAGTCCCAGACATACTCAACGAGGAAGAACTGACGGAGCCGACGGATGCAGAAATTGTAAAAGCAATAAATCAGCTGAAAAACAGAAAAGCTCCAGGTAACGATGAAATAATAGCCGAAATGATAAAGAACGCAGGAGAAAAAATACACGAGGAGATATGTGAGTTGATAAAAGAGATCTGGCGACGAGAAGATATGCCACAAGGATGGAAAGAAGGCGCGATCGTTACAATTAAAAAGAAAGGAAACGCTGAAGAATGTCACAACTACAGAGGAATAACCCTTCTGAATACATCATACAAAATACTGTCCACAATTATACATAATCGTCTAAAATCTTACACAGAAGAAATAATTGGAAAATATCAGTTTGGCTTTAGACAAGGCAAGTCGACGGTGGATGCATTGCACATATTAAAACAAATTTTGGAGAAGAGCTACGAACATGATATAGAGATGCATATGCTATTTGTCGATTTCAAGCAAGCATTCGACCAAGTAATAAGAAAGCAGCTGATGAAAACAATGAAAGAATTTGCAATACCAGAGAAGCTGATAAGGTTGATCAAGATGACCTTAAAAGATACGACAACTACAATAAAGATTCCTCAAGGAGAAACCAATAGCTTTGAGATTAACAATGGGGTGAGACAGGGTGATGCCTTGTCAGCAACGTTATTCAACATCGTCTTGGAAAAGATCATTCGAGCTAGTAACTGTAAAGGATCAATAGTGACTAGAGAAACCCAAATACTGGCATACGCAGATGATGTTGTCATAATTTCCAGAACAAGAAGATGTGTGACAGAGACACTGAGAACCATAAAAAGAGAAGCAAACAATATGGGCCTGAAGGTGAATGAAGGCAAAACGAAATACATGAGATGCTCGAGAAGAGAAGACAATAATAACGAAATAACCATCGATAACTGCGTATTTGAACAAGTAAAAAATTTTTACTACCTAGGAGTCATGATTAATAACAGAAATGATAGACGATCAGAAATAAGACAAAAGATTCAAGCAGGTAACAGAGCATACCATGCAAAAAATTGCAAATAGAAATATACTGAGAGATAAACAAATAAAGAAAGAAACTAAGATAAAACTGTACAAATCGCTAATAAGACCAGTACTCACATATGCAACTGAGGTGATCTGCATCACAAAAAGAGAAGAAGAGGAATTAAGAATTTTCGAAAGAAAGGTACTTAGAATGATAGTAGGACCTACACGACTAGATAACGGAGAATATAGAATAAAAACAAACACAGAACTGCGAGAAGTGATGGACGGAGAAGATGTAGTGAAGTGCATTAAAGCCCAGAGATTGAGATGGCTAGGACATGTCATGAGAGCTAAAAGAGAGGATACGATAAATGCGATAGTAATGTGGAAACCGAATGAAGATCGTGCTAGAGGAAGGCCGAGAGCAAGATGGTGGGACGGAGTGACGGGCGATTTGGAGAGAATGGGAGTGAGAGGATGGAAACAACTGGTGATGGACCGTACAGCATGGAGAACAATGGTTAACAACGCAAGAATACACGAAGACCTGTAATGAAATGTACGTAATAAACATGTAAAATAAGAGGATTAATCCAC
Organism: Cantharis rufa; assembly: GCA_947369205.1. Taxonomy (NCBI): domain Eukaryota; kingdom Metazoa; phylum Arthropoda; class Insecta; order Coleoptera; family Cantharidae; genus Cantharis; species Cantharis rufa. The sequence goes on from OX376303.1 coordinate 40,177,290, forward strand.
CTCAACTAAAGAATTTTGAAAGTCTACGGACAGCCGTATTCTAATGAATGTAGAGCTATTTAAATAAAAAAAATAAAAAATAAAATATTGTTTATAATAATTGTACCTAACACTGTATTAAGTAAATAATTTGTTGTGAAGGTGTTTTATTATATTATAATATAATCGACTATCTGCGAGGATTATCGTATAATTACGAAATGAATCCTTAACATTTTTTTATTTTTTATACATGTTGTGTATTAATTTTAATAAATTTATTATATATATTATTTATCTATTAATGTTTAAATTTTTCCACATTATTTTTCTTTTTATTTCTTTTTAAAATATTTTATTCTCGCGCTGAAAAGTCTTTGCGCCGAACTGGATTGCGCCGAATCGGCTCGCGCCGAACCGTCTTTGCGCCGAACCGTCTTCGCGCCGAACCTGCTGCGCCGAAACGTCTTCGCACCGAAACGTCTTCGCACCGAACCTGCTGCGCCGAAACGTCGTAGACCGGTTTAAGTCGGTTACTATAGAGACATAATGTATAAACTATTGTATAAGCTACTAGCTGACCCGGCAAACGTTGTCCTACAAAATTAGAATAAATTTGTTTGTTCATTTTAAACAGTTAGTTAAAATTAGAATGAAATTTATTGGATTGGAAATCAGTACAGAGCGGTATGATAAACAATGTTTTGAGTTTTATTTTCCGGCGCAAAAACAAACAACGAAGACGGTTTGCCAACACGCGAACAGGCAACGTACAGCTGACCGTGCGAAAAACAGGAAAATTCCAGATTAATCCCACAGACTTCCAACGATTGGCCTTACGATTTATTGATTGTCATCGCAAAAGCCAATCGAACGGGGAACTGAATCCGCTTAAATTGGAATGGAAGATCCGTTGGAATAATCGGAATTCGTGGGATAAGGACTTCCTCTTCTTTGAATTTGCCCTTGATTATCGTCGCTTGAATAAGATTGTTCATCAATTTCTTGACGGATAATCGCGTACCGTTGCACAATTTCGGATGATTCAGATTCCGCAACATGATTATAATCGATCCCACCTTCAGTTGTAAATTATGCGGCGGAGTTCCTGGCACATCAAGCGAGTTCAAAAATTCCGTCGGATAGTTGGTCGCTTCGTCTTCGTCAGTGACACTGTCAACGGATTTGTACGAACGTAGTTCTCCAGCGATTTGACTTTGAATCGTGAAATTCAAGCTATCGACGTCCTTATTCTTCGCTGCTAGTATTGCCCGTTCACTAACCCAATCAAGATTTCTGTAATTTTGTGCAATACCGGGAAAAACTTTGGTGATGAGTTCCTCCTTCGACGATGTGAACCCGCAAAAATTTTCCGGGAACGATATCAATCCAGTCGAAACATCTACAGGAATTTGGCCATTGCCAAGCGCCAGCAGTTGTCTTGAGAATTCAGCAGCCGATGTATAAACTATTATGTATAAACTATTGTATAAGCTATAATACACGACATATACATAGTTATAATAAATTATGGTTATGAAAAAAGGCTTACCATAAAGCTATCATTAAGAGATCATAGAGATAACTATTAAAGTTATCTCATAGATATTTTTAGAACTCAGTAATCTGACTTCTAAGAAAATTTATCTAAATGTTAACATTTCTATGAGCTCTTAAAGATATCGCTACAATGATAACTTAAAGGATATCTTTCTGACTTGACTGCTGGGCGGGGTGTGAGTCAATCAAAAACAATTTTATCCAAATAAAAAGTGAACCTCGAGTAGATTATAGGGAGATTAATAAATGAGTCATTTTGCCTGTCAATGACAATATCTTTTTGCGCGCAATCGATCTGGATTTTTGCATGTCTTCTTACCGATAATTCATGGGGAGGTGGAGACGAGGGGAAGAATCTTTTGGTCAGTTTTTTGATATCTAGCGCCGTTTTCGAGCTATTGCTAATTTAAATAATAATTATGACAAACATTAATTCTGAGTTATGACAGTTGTTACCAAAGGCTACTACACACAACAAACTACATACAGTTTAATCGAATTTAATCGCATGTTGATATATATATTGCTGTGATTTTTCTAATTACCAAAACTTTCCAAATATAATATTTAATTTTGGTCACTAAAATTTTCTTCAAAATCCAAATTATTTAATTTCATTTTACAAAAAACTTTCCGATATTAAAATGGAAATTCAAATCGAAAGAGATAACTTGATCATACGCTTTTGCTATCAATTGCATTTATGGTGCCTTTAAAACTTTTAATTTTAATACTCAATTTTACGAATTTTATTTACCACTGAAACAAATATTTCTCCAGACTTCCAGTATTCCAATCTTTTAAAAACTTATCCCTTCGAAACAAATACTTTATTCTCAAAAAAAAACAAATTACAGAAGACTACTTCTTCCCAACCGCTTCCGGCGGCCATTTTTGCAAAAAGCCTGGTTTTCTCCGCTCACCATTGCCACCTTAACTAGTTGGCGGGAAAACCAGCAAATACAAGTTTAATACAAATTTTAAAATGAATAAATTTTTACAAAAACACAAAATTTTCCAAATAAAATATTAAAATTTTCAATGAAGGATTTTGGAATATGACAATATTTATAGAGTTTATTCACTTACAAAACTTCAAAATGACATGTGATTGGTCGAAACAAAACACATTTATGAATGTTGATTGGTTGTTAATATAGGAATGGATTAATCTATGATTAATGATTTTCAACAATGTCGCAATAGTAAATTTTCATTGTTGAAAAACCTTAATCATAGATTAAATTTTAATTAACCTTTGTGAAACCGGGCATAGGTAAATACCTATTTATTATAAATACCTAAATTACTCGTAATGATAATAAAAATCGGATGTGGCCATCACATAACTTTCCGAAAAATGAACTCCCAATTTACCTCGGATAGAAAAACCTACAATACTAAATCTAATCAGGGGAGCAATAATAGTGAAAATATTAAATTTTTTATGTCAAAATTTCGTAACAGTTTAAGTGTGTGAAAAACAATTTTTGAGTGAAAGGAAAAATATGTAAACGTTAAGCAGAGCCTCAGGAAGAGGCGCAATGTAAATTTGGACCATTTATATTCCGCAATAAGAAGATGCGAGCGAATTAAGATTTGGTAAAACCACGTGCTTGTGAAACTTTAAATGCTCCTAGCGTTCTAGAGCTCCTCTGGATGAACAAACTATTATAAAATTTCTTGAGAGTGTTCTTGGAACCTAGGGCAAACTTTCCACCAAAATTGAAGCAAATCGGTAGATAAAAAAATTTCCAAAAAATTTTGATAAAAACGAATAAAAAAAACAAAAAAAAAAGAATTTAAAAATATTTATAGAACAAAAGTTGTAGGAAATTTGATAGTGATCATTTTTTGTCATAATAAACTTTTACCTATTTCATTGCATTTAGAAGTTATGATGGATTATGTCTTATAGCATCAAGTAAACCCCCCGTTCCCCCCATTCGATTTTATTCATTTTCACTGGGCTTCGTGTCACAAAAGATTAAAACTTAAATTAAAAATTTGGATTGATTTCATTACTTAGTTTAGATGCTACCGTGTTCACAGACATACATACATACACACATATTACCTACAGACTTTTTCAAAAATTTTGGATATAGCATAAGGGAACCTCGAAACATAAAAATTTGAAAAAAAATGGGGAGTAAAATTTTTTTTTCAATTTCAGATAACAATACTTTCCTTACTAAGCAGTTCGGAAAGTAAAAAACACCTAGATGAAAATAATAAAACATTTTCTATAATTTTACTGTCACCGTCACTAAAATTTTCACCCATGCACTTAAACGTTTGCTTCTTAGTTTTTTTTTTAATTTTTAAATTAGAAGATGTAAAGTGCCTATTGTTCAGCTTTTAATTGTTTTCTACAGGCGAAAAATAATCGCAAAATAAATTTTTATTTTTTTCCTGATGCCGGAAAAAGCAAAGGGTTACTGTCAGACTTTCATCACCACTCGTTAGGCTTTGATTTTTTTTTTATTAGAAAGAGGACAATTTTCTGAGCATTTTGAGACCGCACTTCGATGCGGATTATCCAGTAGTTTTCGAAAAAACGGCATTTGAAAATCAAAATTTTACATGCATTTTACATAGGGAATTGATCCGCTCCCGAGTTCTATTGACGGTGCGTGCGTTCTGATATAGTCTTAGTGTTGGCAGTCAGACGCGATTGTGACCCGGTCGGGTGCATATCGAGCGTTGCTTACGAGTTTCACCCCTTTCGAGTTGCACCTTTGGCGTGGTTGGGCTACCTAGAGGGATGTTTTTAGTGAGTCCGCTACCCTCCGCTCCGGTCCAACCAAGGCACTCGAGATTCTAACCTAAAAACGAGTTCTGCGTTTATTTTTTTAATTATTGCATAATGTTGCGTAAAGCGTGTATTACATTATCACATTTTGGTCACATTTTCGTTCAACTTTCTTGTCACACATTTGGTTAAAAGTTGAACCAAAGCATTTTGGTTTAACTTATATAGATTAAACTTGATAAAAAAATTCACCTCAAACATATCCTCACCCAAAAATTTTCATCAAACTTTAGTTCAACTTTTAACCAAATGTGTGACAAGAAAGTTGAACGAAAATGTGACCAAAATGTGATAATGTAATACACGCTTAATACACCCGATGTACACCCGGGTATGTCACAATCGCGTCTGCCTGCCAACACTAAGACTATATCAGAACGCACGCACCGTCAATAGAACTTTTATGTTAATGAATTTCCCTATCTAAAATGCATGTAAAATTTTGATTTTCAAAAGTCGTTTTCTCGAAAACTAATGGATAATCCGCATTTTTTCTTTTTTTATTATACACAGAAAATTGTCCTCTTTCCTATAGTGTAGGTGTCGAGGCTCAATTCTTGGTGATGAAAGTCTGACAGTTCCCGTGATCGCTAGTTGAAGTTATGAGCGGAGATTCTGGGGTCAAATCCCGGACTCGGCAGACTTTCTTAGCTCGGCCCTCTGGTGAACATTACGCTGTTGATCGAAATACTGATAAATTTCCTTAATAACTCAATGGAAAACAGAGTACAATAAGCCTAGAGCTTCAGTACAAAGTGGACCTTAACCACTGCCCGTGTAGCAATAATAATAATAATAATTATTAAAAAATGAGTTGAAATAGCTATTTACAGACGAGCTGGAAAAAGCGATACATTTATGTAATTTATTCAATTAATTTGATATTATTATCATATTGTTGACAGAAGAAACATGAGCATTACGATTTTTATTAAAAACGACGATGTCAAATACTGTACTGTTCTGAATTTACGACTAAATTTTAAGTTTTGTAGCAATGTTGAAGTCGTTTATTTTGAATCTAATTTAAATTGATACAAATGGTGATGTTGAATATTAATATTAAATGCAGTACATATGTTAATTACACATTATAACAGCTACAATTAAGTTATGTACACAACTTGCCTCATTAAGGCAGTGTTCTAGTCTAGAGACATACATTTTCGGTGTTTTTTACAAGCTCGATAAAAAAGAAACAAACAATATTTTTACTATTCATTTTTTTACAACATATTTATTGATACTTTCACAATCTACAAAAAAAAATTTAAACAAAAAAAGTTAAAATTAAGCGACTTATCAGTTAGTAAAGTTGAGTATAAAATAAAAGTGGAGTGTGCTGGTTGAACGATTGCAACTAGAGGTCGAGAATAATCGATAGGCGGCACTATCGATAATTATCGATAGGCAACGTTTAGACCATCGATAAATATCGATAGTTTTTGATAGTGGATATTAAATACAGGAAAAAAAATTTTAGCAAAAAACTGGCATCTGTTGAAAGTGCAAAATGCTCAAATAACTAACGTTGCATTTTTATTCATAAAAATCAAAGTTATGATGTTAGTAATGATAAAGGTACTCTCCAAGGATAAAGGTAAATTGCCGGTATTGAAGGCACCTGTTACCTCACACACCTGTGGTCAGACTATCGAAAACTATCGATAACTACAGAAAACTATCGATGGCTTTCGATAGTAGTTACTATCGATAACGATCGATAGCGCTATCGATTGTTCTCGACCTCGAATTGCAACCCTTCTGGTCATCTGAAACAAATTTTCAAAAAAGATTCATTATTATTAAAAATGTCGTTGTAGCCCCTACCAAAGAGAAAACCAAAAAAAATTTAGCGCCAAACGGCAGCTGTTTGAAAGCAAAAAACAGTTTCTGATTTTTTTTCCATTATTTTCAAGTTTTTAAAGTAGTTAGCAAAGTAATTTTGGTATAAAAGTGGTAGGGGCGATAGGCAGATATATATTGAAGGTTGGTACAAAATTTGAAGTAATTCGGCCAAACAAAACTTGAGATATCATGTCAACCAGGTCGAAAAATGTAGTTTTGTAATAAACGCATTTAAAGTTTTGAGTAAAAGTTTTAAATAGTTACAAAAATAAATTTGAAGTAAATCGGCTAATAAAACTTGAGATATCATGCCAACCATATTGAAAAATGTAGTTTTGTAAAAAAAACTTGTACCATAATCGTAGACTTTTTAAAACTAGGCTGAGCTGAAATGAAAAGTAGTTAAACACCAAAATATTTACGATTTTTCAGTGTTTTGGGTTGACCGTTGACCTATATTTGTAGATTTATATAATTCATAGCTGAAATTTGAATTAACCCTTTCGGTCACGACGTTTTTTGTATGCATGAAATTAATTAAAAGAAGTAAAAAAACGTTGTCCACGTACATACATACCCACATACATAATTACAGACATTTTTTGGAAATGATGATTTTCCGCTTCTGGGACCCCAAAATGTCTAAATTCATCAAAATCTCAACTTTTGTTTTCTGCACGATTACAATACTTTCTCAGACTTCGTATGATAAAGCAATAGTATATTGTGCAACGAGTGCGGTAATTTGTCAATTGCCCACGAGAGCGAAGTTGAGCGCACGAACGTAGTGAGTTGCAGTAAAATTGCAGATACTATTTTATTTTAAAAATGTGGTTATAAGATGATAAAACATGTAAGTCGATGTCAATAGTTTTTGCGCGTGATCGATCTGAATTCTTGCATATGCCTTCTTACCGATAATTCACGGGGGATGAGTACGAGCCGAGGGGGGAGAATTTTTTGCTCAGTTTTTTTATATCTAGCACCGTTCTCGAGTTATTGCTAATTCAAATAATAGAAAAAGCACTCTTCGAAATTAATTAATTAATAGCTCAAAGCGAACTGTCACTTTGTTATTATTTAAAATAACGATTTGAGAGTGTTTCTTTTTTTCTTATGTTTTTACTTATTTCTAATTTATACAAAAATCCAAAGATGGCCTTAGCATCGATTCGCGTGCACTAAGTGAAATTTACGTGCACTAAGTAGAATTACCGCACGCAAATTATTTATAAAAATTATGTAATAACAGTTGAATATACGTATTCAACTCAATTGAATACGCAGTGACCGAAAGGGTTGAACTATTTAAATTTAATTTAAATATCAGGCGTTGCCCCATATGCTCCGGCTTGAAGGGTTTACAGTGCGTCACTAAAATAGCTATAACTATACTTAAATTACTGGAATTTTAAAATTTTCTTACGAGGATATATTCTTCAATGTCTAAACTTGAAGAATATGCAGAAAACAAAAAAATCGATTTTTTCAAAATTCTAGACTAGAACACTGCCTTAAGTAATCAAAATTAAAAGACCTATAAATAGGTATAAAGAATGAATTATCACAATTCTCCTATATGAATCACAATAAGCAAGTGAAAGTATATCGGAAGATTTAGTTACGATTGTTACTATTATATTGGCGCTGCAATCTTAATTTCTATTCCCTATAGAATCCAATCAATTGTTTCTTGCAATCTTATGGTAGATTTTCTTCAATTATATAATTGTCTCGGTCTCGGGACAAATAGCTTCGTAGACCTGATTTTTGATGACGACAACGGAGCTTTTTCGCACTGCAGTCAATAAAGAAAGTTATAATCACTCTTACCCCCCACCCCGACCTCCTTCTCTGTCGTCGGGCCAGGAATAATGAGATGATAATATAATAATATATAATTAATAATATAGATGATATAATATGTACATAAATAAAACTTAGAATCTTTTAATTTGAACACAGATTGTTGAATAAACACGATGCCGAAGTACGGTCCTGTAAAAGGAACGAATATGTTGATTATCACAGATTTGGCACTAAAGTGTGATATTTAGTTTTATCAAAGTTTATGACAAACGCTTTACTTTATAATTATTAATTATATTATATTATATTCCTCCGTTTGCTTTATTAAATGTTTTTTCTATTGGCGAGTGAACCATTGTATGAGGGTTGGTGTGTGTAAAGGATTCTAGATTGATTTCGGTGTTCTGATGTTCTCCGTATTTAAAATTTAAATTAAAATCGAAATTAATTAATTAAGAGAAATATCCCTGTTTTATTTATATTGATCTAGAATCCAAGCATCCATTTGTTGAAAACTAGTTTTTAAAGTGTTTCTAAATTCACTGCATCTTGCTCGGAGCTTATTTTTTCAAAGCTTCTGTAAATTTTTTAATAAAATGTGTATCTTCAAAATATTTACAGCGCTCGCCAGCACTTCAAGAGTAGATAGTTTTAAATAATATTAAAAAAATTTACTTTTAATAAATTTGAGAAAAAGAGGGGCCAACTTGACGCTTCTGTCAAATGTCAATAATTCAATTGCTAATGAAAATCTAAAGGACACAGCACTCTCAAAAAAAATTACAGCACTCGCCAGCACTTCGCGAGCACTTTCCAAAAAACAAAAAAAAAATTTAATCCAAAGTGGGAGGGGTTGCGTCAAGTTGGCCCCTCCAAATTTTCAAATTTTTATTTCTTAATAAAAATCTAACGGATCCAGCACTCTCAAAAAAATTTCCAGCACTCGCCAGCACTTCGCGAGCACTTTCCAATAAATCAAAAAAATTTTTTAATTCCAAAGTGGAGGGCCCAACTTGACAACTTGGCCAGCACCCGGAACGGATAGGCGCTTGAAGAAGAAGAAAAAGAAGGTCTGATTCAATTGATCAAATGTATTATCGATTTTAACCAAATATACCGATATACATACATATGTGTTTTAAATATATTAGGTTTTTTATTTCTTTTTTTTTATTATTAAATCGCGTTTACAGATTTGAGTCACATAATTATGTTGAACAAATAAATCACCATTTATTTGCCACAACTTTTCATTTCTCTCAGTGTATAAGCATAACATAATACATTTAAATAAATTTTGTTTTTTTAAAAGATTGGATTGAATGTTTGAATTTTGAAAAATAAAAATAATTCTTCTTCCTTAAGCATTTTTTTTTATAATAAATATGTTTATTTATTGTTTCGTAGAAAATGAATTTAACTTTATGTAAATTGTAAATATTATCATGCAGAAGGAAATGATAATTATTGCGATTATCATTTTTGTATAAATCAAATACATTTTTTAATATTTTTAATTCAATAAATTATTTAATTTTTATTTATCTACATTTAAATGCTAATCAGGTTTAAATAATACAAATGTATGGAAAAAATAAGTTAAGAGTTCTTAAAATGATTATTATCACAGATAAAGATGTACAAACTATAACATAATCTGCCTCTACTTCCTTAAAATTAAATTATCACAATCATTTTAGAAATAGAATGGCACGTAATACGTTTTTTGTCAAAAATGTTACTATAAAATTAATTCTAGATGATGTAGTTAATTTAAATTAAAATTTTGATACTGTGGAATTATTTTTTTGGATTGTTGGATTCTGTCGAACAATGACATTCGGTGTGATTTGATGCGTTTACGTGTAAGAAAGACTTATGTCCTCTTCTATGTCGACTGTGACTGAATTGACTTGGAATAACCCTAAATATTAAGGTAACTTCTTGAGTATACTTTGGTCCGCATGTGTGTTTAACACCATTGCAACACCCAGCTTGGGAATCACACCTATGTAAGACGGTCAGTCTTGGAAATACCTGAAAATTAAAATAAATCTTTGTAGAAAATATTATAATATGCATATAATATGTATGTAGGTATAGATATCTAGTAATAATACAAAATAGAAGTTTTTAATTTTTCAATAAGATCAAGTTAAAAGTTTAAATTGTAAAGAGTGAACGGCCTAATGATCAATTAAATATTTTTAGACCTACCTCCATCAGATTTATATCTTCTAAATTAGTTTCAATTGCAACTTCGTCCAAGCGTAATGATCTCGGTTGAGGTGCAGAACACTTGAAACTTTGGAAAAGTGCGTTATGATTCGTCCACTTCTGATTATCTTCTGAATGTCTAGAACACTGCGAAATTGCTAGATGCACGATAATTACAAATCCGATAACTTTACACACTTCCATTACGATATATTTTTTTAAACTTGCAATTAAATTTTTAACAAATCGATGTTTGAATTGAGAGCACTTAACGTAATTATATTGAAAAATATAATAAATTATGGTTTGTTTTACTAAATTAAGATGATAACCTCGCTTGAGTTTAAATTATGATAGCGGTTTGCAAAGAGCAGTGGTCAGTTCTTTGCCGATTTTAACGCGTGTTTGATGTTTGTGTCAGACAAGTTTCAATTTATATATTCGTCGGAAAAAGTACCACTTCTTCAGATATTTCGGTGACTAATCTATGCACTTGTTAATGAGATCGTTCGAGACGGTATTTTCCGGCCGCTATCTTACTTCCACTATGATCGAAGTTGTCAAAGACTGAATTATTTAAGTATGTACCACAATATAAGTTTTTAACTACTAATTAACGATACTAATATGTTTGTATACTCGTAATCGTTATCTGTAACATACATTATTATTATTATAACATAAGAGATCTATTTTTAAATTTTAGGGAAATACTGAGTTTTTTTTACACTGTTTCAAATGTATTTTTCTCGTTCTTTATTAAAACGAATTTAAGTGATTATAAATACAACAACATTATAATAATACCTTATTATAAATTATTTTTAATTATTCAATTAAGGACTAACAAAATTATTTTAAACAGTGTAAATATTATTACTTTATTTTCTTTAAATTTTAGAATGTAGATTTATTATGTTATAATACCAATACGTTATACTATTTTATAATAATATGTACATATTATGTATAATATATTACTGATACCTTATACCTCTAGGGGTATTTTGACAACTTGGTCAATATCTATCTGAATTTTTAAAACTACGTTATACAGGGTGTTTCAAATGTCAACGTCATTCCTTGGAGGACTGATAGACCAGCTCATGACTGATTCGAATATCAAAATATTCTGGGACATGGGACACCCTCTATATATAAAGCCAAAATGTTTTTAAATGTTCTTCCAATTTTAAAGACACTACTTTAACTTTTTAAAACACTGTAGACTATGCAAAAATTGTTATTATAATAGATACTATAAAAAAATCGCTTTTGAAGTTATTTTTAAAACATGTAAGTCAAAAGCGTTAGCTCTGTCGTTTAAATATTACTGCAAAAAAATGTGCAATTTTGTGCAATATAAAACTTTTTTAAATCGGTCTTATTTTTAATCAGAATCTGGGCATAACGAACACAAACATTATTATGAACTTCCTGGTTTTAATTATTGTACCTGTTTATTTATTTAATAATACAATAATAAGAATAACTATATAATACCTCATAGGTAATCATAAAAAACATTTTAAGATGAACTAATTCTTTCCTTATGAATGAAAAGTTGTGAAATATATACGAGTACTAATTTATGTATAGCACCTGATGACATAAACATGTTCCTTGAAATATTCCACAGTACACACATACATACAGTGGGTCCTGAAAATATTCGTATACTCCTATATTAACAATTAAAAATTGATTCTACGGCAAATATTTTTGGACACTTTTTGTTGCAAATTTTATTGCTTTCAATTTTGTTAATATACATTTTTTTTATTTTGTTGCAACGTTTCTGGCTGACAGCGACTTAAACAAGACTCGATAAAATACAAAAATATTGTCATCTATTTCGGAAACGGTGCAACGAAATAAAAAATAAATAGACTTTTTTTCCTGTAAATTTCATTTTATACATTTTTTTTTCTATTTTGTCATACCGTTTTCGAAATATATTTGCAATTTTGCATTTGCAAAAATTTACAACAAAAAATGTCGTAAAAGTTTTGCTGCAAAAGGGATTTTTATATGACAAAAACAGGCTTTAAAATGTACAATTAACATTGTTAACATAGGAGTGTACGAATACTTTCTGGAGCCACTAGGTATGCCTAACATATTATGTACTTTTACAGTACATAATAATATTATGTAGGTCTGCACCTATTTAGAATATTTACCCGTACAATTTTAAGTAATTTCGTTAAATAGTTATATCGTTTATTGAACTGTTAATTATTATATTTGCAATTTTTTTATAATTATTAGTATTCTACAGTTTATCGCGTGAGATAAGTAAATTGTCCTTGACAACAGAACATCAGCACTTGAGATTGAACAGCTTTTTTTACAGTACCTAACCCACAACATTAGCCTATATAAAAAAAGTTAAATACTGTTACTACCTTAAGAGCCCTTTGTTATAAAGGGGTGGCATACAATGTTGTTTTAACGATTTTCTTACAAGAATTTTAACTCAAGGCTAACAAAAGAGCTGGGATTTTTTAACGCAAAAAATGTTTGCATATATTTAAATGTTGCAAAAAGTTGAGAAATAAACTGTAATTTACTATAAAAGAATTTTTAAATGTCTCGTGAGTTAAATAAGATTCCCCCGGTTTAAAATATACTGTACTGATGAGTAGGACCAGTGGGAACTACTAGGAAATACTTGTTTGAATGTTTGAATGAATTACTTGTAATGAACTTGATTACCGACGAACGACTTACCGTGACCTACACGAATATTTTCTTTAGTGATACATTTTTAATTTAAAACAGTAGATTTTCGTTCGTGTGATCTACTCGTATTAAATGAAAAAATACTCCTCCACAATACAGATTCAAATTGTACGTTTAACTAAAATAATTGATTTCCTACTATTGCATATTAACGTAAAATTCGTTAATTTACGCAAGTTGCACAGGATTTAAGATAACAAATTATGCTACCGTACGGTAAAACCTTATAATCAAACTCTTTAGTTGAAAAATTTTCTGCAAAACTTAATTATTTTTAACCGACTAGCTTCCTGTTTCTATCTTATCAATTTATTGGTTTGGTTTATACCCTATAATGGTACGAAATGTGAAATTTTTTGCTTAATGTTTGTTATTATTATACAAATATAATTTTCTATTTCAAAATCATTAAACGCGAAAATTTTTAGATTTTAACTGAGTAATACCCAATTGAGATATCTCTGGATTATAAATTTATTAGACAAATATATCAAGTAATCAATCAGACAACATTGTCTACCTCGGAACTATGTAAATGTGTTTCTGTAAAGATAAGATAGTAAAGATGAGGACAAATTACCAATTGAGAGTCTTTTGCAATTTAATAAGGAAGATTGAAACAAAAGTTATAAATGTGTTGATAAAGATAAGGAAAGAGTTAAAAGAAATAAGGAGACTTGAAGACATTGAATAAGAAATAAAATAATAATTATTTCTACATTGAAATTAATTAAAGTAATGGTAATTATGTGGAAGATATTAATTTAGAATTTAGAATTAAATCAAGTAATGACAAAATTTTATTAATAGCGGAGCACATACATGCATTTATCAAATTAATTTAGCCAACTCAGCTTTGTCACTTAAAATTAAAATTTATATTTACAAATATTTTATATAAATTATTTAGACTTTGAAAATATTTAAAAAAATCCATCAAAAAAAAACTCTTCTATGTATGTATAAGTATAGCGATAAATCATTATAAAACCGCTATTGTATTTCACGGGAAAGTTTATATTTATCAACAATGTATTGCACATAATCTACCGTATTTTTAGATCAATCAGAAATTTTTCTAAAATTTTTTTTAATGTTGGTAAATATTGCTCAATAATAATGATTTAGATTACAGTTGGTGTTATAGAATATAATAGTAAATTAACAAAATTATAATTTATTTTCATTTTATTAGGTACGAGTATATTATATTAAGCTTTAGTTCCGCTTAGCACTTAACTCTTATAATTATTAAATTTAAATAATTAAAATAAAATTATGTTCAAATGGAAAACTAAACAGTATATAAAAAAATGCACATAGGTATGTCAAATGTGATTAAAATGAGGTTTATTTCTACCAGTAACATATAAAATTAACGTTTAAAAAATTTAAATTTTATCAAATTTTTATTTTATTTTTTAAATGTTACATTTAAAATTGGGATGAATCATGCTGATTGTAGATTTTCTCTTCTCTTAGAATTTCTCTTCTTGTAAGCTGTTTTTTTCGGCGAATATTTTAGCATTATTAAAATGGCGAATAATATTATATTTTTTACTGCTAATAGATATGCTAACTTTTGAACTTTGTAATCGAGTTAGGTCAAAAAGTCTTGAATGTAATTGATCAACCGGGTTTAGTTTTAAATCTTCCCGACATTTTTTTTATTTTGAATCTCGCAATAGCGTAGTCTATGAGTATTTATAGTAGGCTAATATATAACATGGTGTCGTTTGAACACACTATGTCATTTTGTACATTTTTTAGTACAGAGCATAGGGCTCTGAAATGGAACTGACAATTTTGTTACCTTAAAAATTATGAACATTCTATATTATTATTTGGATTTATTTTATTCTTGTACATATTTCGAAATATTATCGACACTTAATAAGCCAATTTTTTCAGAAATTTCTCATGCGTAGGAATCTACCTACAACTGTTCAAACAATTAACTCTACGAGTATTTATTTTTTAAAATATTTAATTTAGAAACAACACTTTACGAAACAATTTGTTTAAAAAAAGATTCTTGCTTTTAGCCATTTAAACAAACAGGAAAAACATTATCTCTTTTAGTTTTTAAAGGTTATAGATTGCGAGTTGCAGTTATAATAATATAATATATAAAGAAATTTTATATTAGGCGAGTAGGGTAAGATGAGATTAACTGAACACTTGCACATATCTGCCATCTTAGTTACTTACGGGCTCTAATTTTGACAATTCAAAGACTTACCTATAGATGTCACTTTAAGTTTATACATATATTCCAGAATATTAAAAATCCCCTAATCACAGCCAAAAATAATTTTTATCGCGGCTGTGTACATTTTTGAACTCTTACATATTTTGTTTTACAAAATAGCGTAAGTATTTGACTATTGATTACCATTATTGCTTTTATTGTGAACCCATTTTGTTTTCAATTTATTTGTTAACATTTTTTATATACACAACAGGTAATATGGACTAATATTTTATAGATATGTTCAACTAACCTACCTATATATGCAAGGCATGCAAGAAATTAAAACTAGAAGGTGTATTTTTATAAAATTTGTGTTAGATATATGTTTTTTATTGCTATATAACCATCAAACTACATGCTGTGAAGAAATTGTTGATCTAAGTTTACGTAATCACATATAAATTTAAATATTTTCAATAGACTGTCCAGTTAACCCCACTCTACCCTACTTACTAATATAAATTATTCAAAGATATGTAAAAGTCGGTGACGACTGCTTTAATCAAAACTTAAAAATATTTTGTTATTAACAAAAAATCAAGAAAGAAAGCAACAAAAAATATTTTTTTTAATTATGAAAATAAGAGGTTTAAAATAAATTCTAAACAGGAAAATTAACTAGAAAATGGAAATTATGCTTATAAAATTAAATTAATACGATAGTATAATATAATAGGTTATCTGCAACTGCATTGCAGCTTGTGTGTCCAATTGTCGAATAACCACTCCGCAGTTCTGGTTTGTTCATAATTGGGATTCTTACAAATACCTGTTTATTTTAAAATGTTATTAGTTTAAAAAGTGCAGGTAATGCTAAATATATTCGATTTCCAGGAATTCACAGAAATTCACTTAATTTTTTTTACCACAACACTGGTTACTACATATTAATGTAGATTAGATAGTATTTACGCACATAAAAAGTTCCGGGTTTTGCATATCCGAATTTATTAAAATATTTTGCTTAGTCCTCCGGTAAACAGGAACACTCTGTGGTCATTATAATTTTTATGATAGTTTTAAATTTATACCTATTTATCATGACGTTGTGGTGTAAACAAAAATTCCTGCTTAAAATAAAACTTTAATAAAAAGAAGATATTAATAAATCTATTATT
The DNA here is from genome assembly GCA_947369205.1 of Cantharis rufa. Taxonomy (NCBI): domain Eukaryota; kingdom Metazoa; phylum Arthropoda; class Insecta; order Coleoptera; family Cantharidae; genus Cantharis; species Cantharis rufa. Next base: position 40,193,635 of record OX376303.1, read on the forward strand.
AAACTATTATTAAATTTACATTAATTTGTCAGATAGTCAAGTTTGATGACAACAATATCCGTATTTTAGAATGACTTTATTTTAGTTCTGAAAAGAAAAATATTATACGTGCATTGTATAATAATAATTTTATAATTTTATGTAAAAGCACCAATTTAATTCTAAAAAAATCATCAATGTTATTAATAAAAAAATTATCACAGGCATTAATTTAATCTGTAAAACAATTGATTATTAAAAATTGTTCAAAATGTTCTGGAGTAAAATTCATTATTCTATCACTTAAAAACTTGTCCGCACTAGTGATTGGTTCCAACTTGTATTTTTAAACAAGCGAGGGATCCATTTTCAAATTTAACCTAGTTTCTTCAGATATTGTTTTATTTTTGGTAATCCCAACCTGTCCTGGGCCAGTAGAAAAAGAAATCGCTCAGATAATTTAAAATATTTGAGCTGCTTCGAATTTTCAGGAAAAGCATTATTAGCTACAAATTCTGATTCTAATGATTATTATTTTCTTGTCATTCTACACAGGTACACTCATGATATATTATTAAACAATTCACGTAGCAGGGGTATCGATAAACCCACAGACTCGGGCGTAATATAGAAAATGATCAATTTTGCATCATGCTGATTTCATCTTTCGTGCCTTATGGAACATAATTTGTAGGCTCTTATTATCCATTAAAACTGTTAACTTTTTTTTTAACCAGGAAAGTTTTGCAATGACTTTATTCAAATTTGAGAGAACTTTAAGGAACTGCAATACATTTAATAAATATTTGAAAAGAACTGGAGTGTCGACATACAGACGTACGTACATACATACATGTACGTACAGACGTCACGACAAAACTAGTCAAAATAGATTTAAGGAAGATCAAAAGGGATATTTCCGTCAAAATCTGAAAACCGAAAAACATCGGGATTACAATACTTTCTTTTTTATAAGGAAGTAAAAAGGCTACAGCGTATTTTGTACGCCTATATATGTTTACCTTAAATTTACCACCGCCCATCTTAGGCGATATTCTATAAAAATTTCAAAACGCCGCGCCGACGCTATTGGGTTTCACACATTTATTTATTAATTTGTAGAATGTTTCGCTTCAAAATTTTATTCTCTGAAGCCAGTTTTCTTCACCTTGAGATATCTATCGGACATTAGTAATTTTTGTATTTTGCTTATTTATGGTTATATTTGCAGCATAATATTTTTGTTAAGCGTGTATTACATTATCACATTTTGGTCACATTTTCGTTCAACTTTTTTGTCACACATTTGGTTAAAAGTTGAACCAAAGCATTTTGGTTCAACTTATATAGATTAAACTTGATAAAAAAATTCACCACAAACATATCCTCACCCAAAAATTTTCATCAAACTTTAGTTCAACTTTTAACCAAATGTTGAACGAAAATGTGACCAAAATGTGATAATGTAATACACGCTTTAGTTATTAGTTATTACTTCCACTTTTTCGGAACTCACAAGAGTTAAATCCAAAAAATCATCTGTTTGCAATTATTAGCGGGTTCAAACTAAAAGTCGTCACAGTGACTGAATAAAGCTATTAAATCAAAACTGATTGCAGTAGTTATGAACCGCTTAATATCTAAAACAATGCATCGATAATTAAAAATGTTAATTGATGCAATAATGATGTAGCCACTCGTGTATAAAAAGTAATTGTAATTATTAGATAGATTATTAAATTTAATCGTCAATTAAAATATTACACCATATTTTTTCATAATAAAAGTTGTTAAGATTAGGATTATAGAATTATTTGCTGTACGTTTTGCCTGAAGAATTAGAAAAAACCAACTCCTGTTCTGACTGCCGTGTCGTTGGTTCTACTCTTTTATCTAATTATATGGTAAAACGCATGGTAATCCCTTAATTAATCTTGTTGGATTTTACGGCATAAGAAGAAATTGTAGAAGCTATTTAAATATATTTCATTTTTCACGAATGTATTATAATAATTATATTTATCTTAGAAATGCTTAAAATACTCTGCCGAGTTTGAATGTAATCGATTTCTTTAAATCTGAATTCTGGGTAAAATATTTTTTTGTGTTCTCACTCACCTCGCGTTATGAAAAGCTTTGGCCATTCTTGATAGGATTTGCTATACGTTTCTTTTGTGCATGCCAAAATTATGTTAGTAGTGCGCACGAATTTCTATTCCACATTTTAATCCTGAAGCTACAGTAAGTTGCAGAGTTGTAGGTACAATTAATTCTATGCAGGGTTAGTTATTTCTATAAATTTGATAATAAAAAGAAAAATTTCCCGACGATCATATATCATGGAATATACATATGCATGATAATATTACATGGAATCTCTTTTCCTATTAAAAATTTGTCTAAATGTTAAAAAATTCAAATTTAAACTTGAAATGAATGAACCTTTGATCTTACAATTTTTGATAATTCAAAAGAAATGCTATAAAAATAAATGTAGGCTATTATAACAATAAATCATGCCTGAATAGTACTGTCCTTGATTTAATCGTCCTATCTACATTTTTTCAATATTTGGTTTTTTATTGATAATAATTTTGCCTTGCTAAACGAAAGTGCAGTATATGCAAAACAGTCATTCTGAGATATTCGACTTTATATTTTAACTTTAACCAAGGAACTTACGGTCAATGGTGTTGTGAAATACGTTTATTTCAACTAATTGTGGTATTTTCGTCTTTTTTGTTTATTAAAGATGTAGTAAAATGCTCGTAGTTAACATATATACCAATAACTCATTTTGGCAATTTTTGCCCATACGGCACTTTCGCTTAGCAGGGCAGAATTATGCTATGTAATATTACTTCAAACTATATCGCATCGTTAGAATATCTTAACTATTTATAGGTATTCTTAAATTCAATTATGTACATATTTTTGTCTTGTGCAAAATAAAGAAGTTTATTCGGAGTTGATCCTCATTTATGTTTGTATCAGTTTTTATATTGTCACTAGCAGTTTATATATTACATATTATTATATTTGTTTATCGATCAACCAATCATTTATAATATATTACACCTCTACTAATCAGCAATATCAATAATTATTATTACTATTATTTGATGTTATCACAAAAAAAAACGATAAAAATTCTTTTACAAAATTCTAGTGATTCATAACTTTGAAATTAGCAGGTTATTGTACGTACACATATGGTATTATATCTGAGGTTTCCCCAAGTATTTTCTGAATGAGTAATATTATAATAATCATCAACGAACTTCACATTATTTCATAATATATTATGTACAACAATAATTAACTAATAATAATTAAATAAATTAATCGTATTAAGTAACATACATATTCGATTTTTTGAATAAAGCAAATTATTATTTCACTTCCGGTATTAAAATAGAAGTTTAAATTTTTTAAAACTCATATTATGCGGTCAACCTAATTCATCAATTTATTCATCAACCAACTTTGATTGTATATGGTATAAGGTGAATTGACCAATAAAATTCATGAATTTATTGACAGAACAATGGCATGTTCTAATTTTTGCAAATTTTCTAGTGACTTCTGGTGTTATTTTGTATTTTATTATCACTGCCAACCTAACTTATATTTAGATTACATTTTTAATGTGTTATTACTTAATTGTATGTTATTATTTAAAACAAAAATTTTATAAACTTGAATTTAAAATTTGTTGTTATGCTGCTCCGGTTTACTAACGTAAAAAGTGATGGGTATCACATACCCCTTCGTGACACCTACAATTAAAAATAATTTGAAATGTATCTTTTTACGCAAAAAAATTATAAACCTATTCTCAAATTTATTTCTTGCATTGTAGAATACGATACAAATAATACTAAATTACTTACAGATGGAGCGAACTTCAGTAGAAAAATTAAAAATTTGTTAAAAAGTTTTCGAATATTAAATAATATTCTTCTACCATCATCTATCTAGAAATCACTAATCTTATTTACACTTGCTTTGGTTTCTTAAATAAAATAGTGTTTGAGCAGTTTCTTAAAAGCGAATCTAATATTTTATTTTCATTTATCAATTATTTTGTGCTTTTAGTTTTATTTTGTGCATAATGTACTTTGTAACTCTTCAGTTATTATATTCGTAATTTCATAATATTATATTATTGATAAAATCTAAAATTGTGAAGTATACGTGAGTTTTGTTTATGTTCTGGTAATAAAAATGTTCTATCGTGATATCATAAGTCATCATAACAATAGAATAACTAATTATTTAATTTAAGTAAAGCTTCGAAAAAAAAAAATATTTTTTTATAATTTTATTTTGTTAATATTTTGACATGACTATTATTACAAGGCGAAAATCTTTATTCCAGTATTTACTTCAATGTAGGGTGTTTAACACATTTTTTTGCCACACTTTATCTCACAATTTTTTAATTTAGAAAAACTAATGAATTTTATTGTTTATAGTTTATACCTTTAAAGAGTTTTACCCCCAACTATTTTAACATTTTTTTTTCATTTGGCTAAGAGGTATAATTAAAATTGTTAAATTCGCACTGTTGGCCGTTTTAGATTTTTGTTTAATTTACACAAAATTACCAAAAAAAAAACACAAAAAGACCTAATATTTTAAAAATTTTATGTTATTTTGGTTCCCTCAAAATTTTTGTTTGGAATTTAAATTTAGAAAAAATCGGAGATAACCCTTGTAGTTTTTGATAATAACTACCATACCAATTTGCAAAGAAAATCTAAAAATTGACATTGGTCATTTTTAAGTGTTACTTTAATTGCAACTGTAAAACCCCGTATACATTTCAATGACTCCGAGTGAATTTGGTGTGAAATGCCCCATTTCTAGGATACTCGATTGTCACCCGTCGCCGTCGCTTTGAAAATCTCCGTTATCTTACACGAAATTATTTAGAGAAGAAAGTTATTTTTGTTTTAATTTAAAACTGTATAAAAGACATTTGTTTTCGGCAAAATTCAAATATTGACATTTCACATTGCGCATGGTTTAATGGTTTCGTTTTACCTTTTGACTAAAATTTTAAGTCGTTTTTAAGAAGAATGTGTTGAAAATAAAATCAACACTTTTGTTTATTTTATTGAGAAAATGCGCTATTTAAATGAATAACAGAAGGGTAAGCTGGAAATGTGTTATATGCTTTACAGAAAAATGTGTAAATATCTGCTAAAACATATCTTCAGCGTTTTCCAGAAAAGCAGAAATTGAATGAAAAATTATTAAATAAATTCTCTAAATTTAGAAAAGCAAATGCAAATTCACAATCTACAGAAAAGTTGTTCTTTTACTTCTTTGTCAATTTAGATGTTTTGGCAAATATAACAGCATTTTTGGATTCTTATAATCAAGTGCCCTCATAATGTCTTGGTTAAAATTGTATAGATTTATGGAATTTCAATTGAAAGAATTAAAATAAAAATTACAATTTCTTCAATACTAGAAATGATAGGTCAAATTTTTATCTAATTAATTGCAAAAGAAAAATTTCGCAACTTTACTTTAAATTTTATGAACTTTGTATCTTTAAGATAGCCGAGATTCCCATGGTGAAGGTCGAAAATTTGGTATCCTATATTGAACTTTTCCTAATTTTAGTGTTTCAATAAATCAATTGTAATTTAAAAACATTTTCGTTCATTTACAGGTAAGTTAAATTCTCGAAGAATTTCAAGTTCAGAATTGCATTCAAATATTTCAATATTTTACTTTTCCTGTCATCCCGAAACTGAATAGTAAAGATCATTAATTTTTGAATAAAAAAAAGCAAACCTGAATTTTGCTACTAAATATGTATATTAAGCTGACTCAACGTTAGATTATTGTGTGGTTAATCGGTAGATCCACGCATTTGTTTTAATTAATTTTACTGTTTTATTTTATATTATTATTTTGACATCACATAACATGTTGGTATTAAAATTCCTAACAGCTTTTGAATAATTTTAATATGAATCATCATTTTTTCATCCCTAACCGCGTGATTCATACAGTTTGAAGACATTATCCTCTTAATTATTGATTTTGAAAAATGTTTGAATTATACAACAAAAATTTACGTAAATACCAAGATTATACATAATCTTTGTTTGATGAATCAATATTTTGTTTGCGGTGAAATTATAATATGCAATTTAAATATAGCTGATTGAAAGGGAACCCGATTGAAACGTGCGTGCACGGATATTTTCGATAAAATTATATATTTATAGTTCGTACTTGGTATAAAATATTTTAAGTATTGTCTGATGCTACATGGAAAAGATAAGGTATGTCAAATTTATCTTTATTGTAAAAAATACATTAATGAATTATTTATAGATATTAATTAATCTTAATATCAAATTTTTTAATTACTTATACTATAATTTATGAAATTTAAAATTATTTCTAATATTATATAGCAATAAATATATAATTTTGGTAAGCAAGAACAATTATTTACGATTAACTGTGGTGTTTTTAAAAAAACTCTCGTTTTTTCTAAATATGTATTGTTTTTTGGCGAGATAGTACTTAACTCTCTATTATACTTTCCAAATTTTAATATGGTTTTATTAGTAGTACTTTAGGAGATATTATTTTTGAAATTTTGTTATTTCTTTGGCGTAAATTAGGTGCGTAAATTAAAATAATTTAATTTTAATTTCAATAATTGAAATTAGTGAATTAACAAAAACTTGAGGATGAAATTTATGAGAAATTAAAAATTAAATTTTTCTTTATTTAATTTACAAATAAAGCTTTTATAAACCCATCTGAAAATATAAAAGCTGACTAAAACCGTGGGGTTATTAGTTTCATACATAATCGGTGTTAGGGTTACTGATTCTACTTTTAATTAACAGCCCAATGCTTTAAGTCAGTTTGTTATCTTCAATAGATGCATAAAAACTTTTTTGTAAATCTTTTTATTAATTTGCAACTTTTTGGTTTATCAATCTTTTCTAATAGAAAATTTTATGTACCTACCTGCTTTACTTCTTTATTTCTTTATTTTAAACTTACATTTCGTATTAATTTATATCTTTAAATTTTTAAGTACATAAAAATCCTTATATAGTAATTATTATAGTATATTATGTTACCGACAATTTGCGAAATCCGGCAATTTGCAAAATTCCTAGGCAATCTACAAACCGACTGAGTCGTCAGCTGCTATGCAAATTCACTAGTACTTTAGGCAATCTGCAAAATGGCTACGTTGTTTCAGGCAATTTACAAATTGTCTATATTGCTTTTTGAGTATGTAACAGACTCATATTGACTAGGCAATGTAAAAAGCGATATTTTAAATAGATAATTTTAAAAGAACCATTTATTAAAACATAGCTCGTTGAACATTTTACATAGGAATAAAAACTATAAACCTATAAACATTAGCAGGTTACTTATTTTTACACGGATTAGAAAAGTGACAGCGACTATTAAACATTACTCTACTTTTAAGGCATCATGATTTATTTATGCACTTCTTTGTACAAGTACATTTCAACATTCCCTGACCACCTGTAGAAGAAGCAGTTGCCACCCGAAGACTAATTTCGTCTGCAGGTACATCTTCTGCATGTATAAAGTTTTGCGTCACCGGCTCAAATTCATTTCGACTGTAGCATTTCTGAAGAACTCCTGCTCTAGTGCCTATTTTATAAAATTCCTCTTCTTCGCCAAGAACTACACCTAACATATTCCTTGGATCTGTTCGACCCCTGTCAAAAGACGGAATGGGTATGATTACATTATCGTCAATAGTGCAGCTTTTTAATTTTTTTTCAGAATTTCCAAGCATTTTATTTTGCTGTCACTTTTCTAATCCATGTAAAAATAAGTATCCTGATGTTTATAGGTTTATAGTTTTTATTCTTATGTAAAATGTTCAACGAGCTATGTTTTAATAAATGATTCTTTTAAAATTATCTATTTAAAATATCGTTTTTTACATTGCCTAGTCAATATGAGTCTGTTACATACTCAAAAAGCACATTAACTAACAATATAGCCAATTTGCAAATTGCCTGAAATACCGTAGCCATTTTGCAGATTTCCTAAAGTACTAGTGAATTTGCATAGTAGCTTACGACTTAGACGGTTTGCAGATTACCTAAGAATTTTGCAAATTGCCGGATTTTGCGCATTGCCGGGAACATAATATACACCAAAGATCTACTTTGGGTCAATTAGTAGTTAAATTTCTACCTACATACACTTAATTTTATTATATGAAACAAAACAGTTGGAACTAAAAATTGGGCATTTCATCGTCAATAAAACAAATTCAAGGTGTTAACTGGTTTCGGTTTATTAAAACATTCTCAGATCATACTATGCTAAAGGAACTAATTGCTTCCCAAAAAAATTGTTATTATTAAATTTAACTTATTTGAACCTTTTTATAGCTCATCATTGTGAATTTAGTATAATATGTTATTCTCAATTTTTTTATAATTCAACTTAAGTACTTTATAGTAATTTAACGGGGGAGTCACTGGGAGTGTACCTTTGAAATGGCGACCAAATCGGGTTGTTGCTTGTGTCCGAAAATTGGTCTTTTAGGAAAAAACGGTATTTCTGAAATAACTCTGCCGTTATTGATTTTATGGGAAAATCGTAAGGACCAAAATTGTAGGAAATTTCATCTTCTACAAGTTTAGTTCTTACAATTTTTCTTCTAGGATCGATATTTTTTTAATTACAGTCAAAAAACCATGAGAAATTCAAAAAATTGAATTATCTCGTTTATTTTCAACTTTTCAGCTATAATGAAGATAACCAAAGTTGTAGAGAATCAAATTTCCAACAATTTCGGTCTACCTTTTTTTTCCAAAAATCGATATTTTTGGAATTAAACCTGTAAAGAGCGCTGATTTCAACATATTAACATTATCTAGTTCAGTGGTTTTCAAAGTGGGGGGCGCGCCCCCCATGGGGGGCGCAGAGACCTGCAAAGGGGGACGCGGGCCACCTGTGTAATTGAAAAAAAAATTTATATAAATTTTTTTATTATTTTGATATCCACCTGTATCTTTAACACGATTGAAACTCAATACTTTCTTTACTGTAAATTGTAAAATAATGTTTTTTAAATTATTCTAAGAAGTAAATTACGTCAGCTGTATTACATACATTGCACATAAGTGTATGCATTCTTGTGATGCTGACGAAACAAAAGCAACCCTGCTAATAATTTTTTTATGATTGTGTATTAGCCAATATTAGCAGTCTGAGTTTACCGGTATTTGAGAAAGCTACTAACAAAAGGTGTTAAAATAAGTTTATTAATTGCATTATTAAGTATTAAGTTAATTTAAAATAGTACATAGTAAGTAATATTATATCAAGTTTCACAAATTATTTTAATCTATTTTGTTTTAACAAGATGAGTTCGACTAAAAAGCGCAAATATAATGACGATTATATTAAATACGGTTTTGTTTGTATAACTAAAAATGGTGCGGACCATCCACAGTGCGTTAATTGTTACGAAGTACTGAGCAATGATGCTTTGAGACCGACTCGTTTGGAGCGACATTTATTAACTAAACACAGTGCTTTACAAAACAAACCGAAAGAGTTTTTTGCTGCAAAATCTGGAAGTTTAAAACGCATGAAATTGGATGGTAATGGTTCTTTTGCCGAGTCAAACCAGAAAGTGCTTGAAGCTTCGTATGAATTATCGTTGCTCATTGCAAAAGCAAATAAAAGCCATATTATTGGAGAAACGCTTGTAAAACCGTGTATGTTAAAAGCAGCTGAGATCGTTCTTGGATCAGAAAGTAAGCAAAAATTGCAACAAATTCCACTTTCTGATAACACTGTAAAACGGCGCGTTGACGATATGGCCGATGACATAAAAAAACAAGTTGTAGACGCCGTGAAACAATCGCCTTTTTTTGCAATACAGTTGGATGAGAGCACAGATGTTGACCAATGCTCTCAATTATTAGTTTTTGTGCGATATATTCAAAATGAAATAATTCAAGATGAGATGCTGCTTTCTACTGAGTTAACTACAACAACAAAAGCAGTTGATGTGATGGCTGCAGTCTCTGAATTCTTCGCCAAACATGAGCTCTTGTGGGAAAAATTAATAGGCGTCTGCACAGATGGCGCGCCAACAATGCTTGGATCTCGCTCAGGCTTTGTACAACTGGTTAACGAAAAAAATCCCAATATAACAGGTATCCATTGTTTCATTCATCGCCAAGCATTGGCGGCAAAGACACTACCCAGCGAACTAAATGACGTGTTAAAACTATGTATTAAAGTTGTAAATTGTATAAAAAAGAGTGCGTTAAATACTCGACTTTTCAAGGCGTTTTGTGAAGATTTAGGAACCGAGCACAAAACACTATTATTTCACACAGAAGTGCGCTGGCTCAAAGGGTAACATGCTTGCTAGATTGTTCGAACTTCGCAACGAAGTAGCATTATTTTTAGAAAACAAAAGCGAGTTGTATATTGAATTCAAAAGACCAAGTGTCCAAGTAATGTTGGCTTATTTATCCGATATATTCGATTCATTAAACTCATTAAACTTAAAACTTCAAGGTGGAGACTCAAATATAATTTATCATCGAGATGTTATCAAGGCTTTTACTGAAAAGTTGCAGCTTTGGGATCGCAAGGTGTTAGCAGAGCCGTGTAATTACTCTTGTTTTCCCAAATTATTCGGCATTTCAGAAGAAACATGTTTTAAGGAGGATTTTGAAGATGCTCAGACAAAGAGAAACATATCGAATCACTTGCAGCGCCTTACTGATGAGTTCAACCGCTACTTCCCTAACTCATGTGATGATAATATTTATCGATTGGCAACGGATCCATTCCATGTTGACGTAGATACTCTGCCAGAAACTCTTCAAGAGCAAGCATTGGAAATCAAAAATTGTTCAGCTGCCAAATACGATTTTGAAAAAATGAGTAAACCATTATTTTGGGTGAAATACTTGAAGATTTATCCCAAAGTAGCAGAGAAAGCACTTCAATTGTATTTACCTTTTTCAAGTACCTATTTGTGCGAGAGAGCATTTTCTGCTGTTGTAAGTATAAAAACGAAGTACCGAAATAAACTTAATATTGCTAACGATTTACGCTGTGCAATTTCTAACATTAAGCCAAGAATTGGAAATCTTGTAAAATCCATGCAAGCTCATCCGTCACATTAAAATAATCTAGGTAAGTTGTTTTTTTGTATGATTTTTTGCTATTTGAAAAATTAAAAAAAAAATTTTTTGGTTGTACAAAAAAAGTACATGTTTTTGAAGGGGGGCGTCGATAATTTTTTTTGGTAGAAGGGAGGCGTGACATAAATAAGTTTGGGAACCACTGATCTAGTTTATTTTGGGTTCAAGTCTAATTTCACTGGACTATATGTACGAATGTGATGTCCTTTAATCGGATGTCTTATAAACGAGCATTTACTATATTACGTAAAATGACATATCGCTTATTCGAAAGAACGAGGCAATTGTGATTTCTTTGTTTTTCATAAATTACAATTAAAAATATTTTTTTACGTTTCTCTGGCCTTTACAAAGTTCTTGTAAAAATAACACTATAGTCGATCAAGTATACGTCTATAGTAGGTGGCGCATCGAATACAAAACCACATTTACAAAGGGAAACGTCATTAAAAAATTAAAATCTAATGTGTCATGTGTGTTGCCTAATTTAGAATGTTTACAAGCATTTTAAGTCGTATAAATTCAAAAAAAGGTACCTAAAAAGGTTCTAAAAATGCTATTTTAGGTTGGTATTGTCAAGTTTTAGATGCTTCGTGTTCAACAAAATGAGATTGTTTTTTACGATTTATAATTTTACCACAAATTTTACAAAACAAACCGTCAAACCAACCATTCTTAGGCTGGTACACCGGACACCAAATTTAAATTTAAATTAAAAAAAATTTTTAATTTTAATTTAAATGAATTTGATCTAATTAAATTTTTTTTCAATTTCAACTGCAAATTTTAAAAAAGTTTTAGATGCTTCGTGTTGATCAAAATGAGATTGTTTTTTATAATTTAAAATGTTACCACAAATTTTACAAAACAAACCGTCAAACCAACCATTCTTACGTTGGTACACCGGACACCAAATTTAAATTTAAATAAAAAAAAATAAAAAAATTTTAATTTAAATGAATTATTTGATCTAATTACATTTTTTTTCAACTGCAAATTAAAAAAGTTATCAAAATGTTAAAATAGGTCATCAAAATGTTAAAATAGGTCGTAAAAATGAAGAAAAAAAGACAAAAAAGGCAAAAAAGGTCAAAACAAATAGAGCTTATATAACGTAGTTTTCCATGAAACACGTTTTGGTACTAATATCATAAAAATAGGAGCTAAAATAAAAAAAAGGTAAAAACCTAAAAATCTCATCTCTAATAATAATAAGTAACAGATATTGTTAAACTTATCTAAAAAAATTTACTTTTAATTTATAAAAGCTCAATTATTATATTATAATATTCAAATATTTATTCAATATACTTATTACTATTTGTTCAAACATGCTTTTTTAACGAAAGTTATAATTATAATCGATATCTTTACATAAATAAATAAATTTAAAATATCGTCACTTCTGCCGCAATACCTCCAATCATCAGCACACCAATTTTTATCCGGAAATACTATGGCATATTCATTTATTTAATAATAATTTAATAATTATTTAGAAAGATTGAAAATTTATGTGCTCTATTGAAAATCACTAAAAAAAAAATATATAAATATATAAAATATATAAAATATAAAAAAAAATAAATAAAAATAGCTAAAAAAACACCATTTATAAGCAAAATTTCATTACACATTTTTTTCTAAAATAAAAAAGAAGGTTGTGTTGTAATTCTTATCACTAGATAAGTTTTTCTATAAGTTCTACTTGATAAGTAAGTCTTCAAGTTATTCGAAATAAGAAAAAATAACAAAAAGCAAACGAGATATTCCTTTTTCTATTTCTATTCGTAGTTTCAAAAATATTTAAAATACCAGATTACATAAGATTCCAATAATATCTGATTTCCAATAACATACTGCAAATTATTTTCAGCAGGTTATGAACATTTGAAAAGCTGCGCAGTAAAAAAAGAAAAAGAATCTTATAAGCGGTTTAAGATACAACTTTTTTTACTAACTTGAAAATATATGGCAACTAATCGAGTTTCCATAATCACAGTTTAATAATAAGCCGTTTGATCTCCAGTACCATAAAAACTAAAAAAGTTATTTTTATATTTACTAACTTCACTCGAGAATTCGTGTCTAAAATTTCAGGTATTATTATTTTGTCTTTGAGTAATTTGTTATATTTTATTTGTTTGTAACAATATTTTTTTGATCGTTTTTCTCACTTTCCTGGAACTCGCAGGAGAGGGCGGGTATTTTGACAAACTTTTATAAAATATTTATTTATTTAAAAAAATAATACGATAATAATAATTATTGTTATAATGAAAATTTTTAATCAGTTAAAAACACGCAATTAAAAATTATCTAATATTTGTACAAAAATTAAACAGTTCAGTTTTATCAATTATGCTTTTTTTAGATTCCAACAATACAAGGAAGTTCCTTTATTCAATTATGAAGTTCCTCAGACATTTCGTCTCGGATATAGTAAATCGTGTATGATTTTAGTGAACATGAGATTAGTAGGTAATTTTCAATATATTTATTGTAAAACTTAACACTACTTAATATTTAAAATACCACCCAGTCGCGATTGGTAAAACGATATTCATTATGATGGATTATTTTCATTAATTTTGTATTTTAATAAAATGCTTACTATATTTAAATTATTATTAGTAGGTTGTTGTTGTATATTCTATAAAGATTTGTTGCTGAAGGAAAATTATTAATCCAGATCGCCGCTTTTACCTGCACTCCGAAGCATGGAGTGGTCATCAGAAAGTTTCGACTTTCCTCGACTTTAAATCACATACCTTACAATAAATTAGTGTCAGCAGTTGTTCCGCTAATGACTATCTCAATAACATGCAATTACCAAGCGCATATTATATAATACATATTCTTACAATGGTTAATCTTGAAAATCTATAGAGAAATAGATTCAATGTATGATTCAATGTAATTTGACTTTATTTATTTTACTTTGTGATTTTCAATTTTAGGTTTTGTTGTTGTTTAAAAAAATGAAAAATAATTATATTTTTTAAGAAAATGTGAATTAAAAAAAAGTATGACATTTTAGGTCACTTTTCCTTACTATAAACAATTCAATTCAAAATATTTAAATTTACATTTAACAAAACTATTAACAGACGACCTTCAGCGATTGAATTATTTTATTAGGTCATTTAAAAACTAACGTTATTATCTAATGACGTATGAGCAAAAATTTACATATCATAAATTAGTCCAGACGGAGATTTCACTGTCATTCCCCAACTATTATTGTCGTCATTATGGGTTGTGTGACACATTTAAATATGTATGAATAATTCAATTATTAGTAAGTTACTAGTAAAATGTAACACAATCCTCCTACACTACATAGTACGAAATGTAATTGAACAAGTTATGATTATTCAATGAATTAAATTACTTCTGAGAGTTATGAATGAAGTTCTTACAATAATTGTACTTATACTAGTGTTACGCATTCAATATTAATCAGACAGCGCAAATAAATTGGGCATTATTATGTAATATAAAGATACCTTGAAGATGAAGATAAACTAAAAAATAAATAAAGATACTGAAATATACTGATATTCTAAAAAATTGATATTTTTTAGCTGCAATAAAATGTATAAACTTTAAATAACTTGAAAGGTCGTACTTAAATAATTTGAATTATTTGTCATGAAATTTAACTTGACTCGCACAACTGAATCAATACAGTTTTTCTGTCCGAACGAAAATCTAAACAAAAATTTGTATTTTAAAAATTTCCTTCAAAATGGGTTTCAAATGATCATCTCGGAAAAGTCATGGGTAGGATCCTAATTAAATCCGGAAGGTCGTTCTAACTGAGAATTTACCGAAAATTGTGTCTATAGTTGTATTGACCTATGGATCATTTTTGCATCAAATAACAAAAAAAAACAAATATACAACAAAAACAAATAAGAAATTAATTAAACTTATTACAGCCCTGAGTTTGTATTGACAATGTTTTTAATTATTTGAAGATTGCTTCGGTATACTTCAATAAATTTCCAATATGCGGCATGCAGTTCTATTTTTGATATTTAAATTGTTTCGATACTTGAGTTTATCGTATTTGCAAAGTGCGAAATTTTTACATATCGTATTGAGGTTTTTTAACATTAAAGTGAACCGATTTTTTTGTCGAATTTTTTTTATTTCAAATATTTGGTATTTATATTGATCACTTTGGATTGCATTATTTTATGATTTTTCAGATATAGTTCAGGGAGCACTATTGTTTATTTTATCACAGAAATATTATTAATAGCGGGGTAATTTATATTGCCTTACCTACCAAACCAAGTCATCTAATTTTCTGACAACAAAATGCAACAATTCTTTAAATGTCCGATCAACTCTCAATTTATTTCTAATAAATTATATTTTCAAAATGGAAATGTTAAATTTCATATATAACTTCCCCATCTGCCTTCGTATCAAATGAAATTTTTCGCTCCTTCAAATTATTAATTTTAAAATTTAACAAATTATATCATCCAAATTAATTCTAAAAATGATTCCAAATTTTCCTTGTCAAATTATTGTATTCTCTATGTCAAATTTTCTAACCAATGCTTTCATTGGTTAAATTTTTCAAAACAAAATCAGTTTTACCCAAAAATGCACCAAATATTTTATTTAATATTAATATGTTATCTTTTGTTTCTCGGCGCTCTCATTTTTTATTCCATTTAAAAGTCACCTAAACTATTTTTATTTTATCTATATTACATCGGACATCATCTAATATTTTAGTGGTTTTGAGTTCTGCGTTCAATTTTTGATTCACAAATTATAAAAATTCAATCAAAAATTACGGACATAAAAAGTTTAGTTTGTCCGTTTAGTAGGCTACTCAGACAAAAATAAAAATGTTTAATAAAGATATAAAAATTTACAAAAAAATTCAAAATATCTCATAGATAATTTCATAATACACATCAATATAACTAGTATGGTATTCACTGATTGAGAACTTAAAATCTACTTCTAATGATCTGTCTATTTCTTTTTTTATTTATTTCTTTTCTTTCTTTCTTATTTATTTTTTTTCAGTTTAATTTAATTTATGCACGGATATATCATAAATTGACAATTATACATGAATTTATATGTCACAAACGTCTCACAATAGCTCACGAACCTCTTTATACTCGCGGGCTATAATGAAACGTCAAACAGCGATATCATAGATACCTATAATAGAAATAGTTTAAATACTTGCAAAAAGCAAAATGACAAGTTTTCATTAGAAATCGAAAATTGTTTTACTTTTTATTGAAAATTTCTTGTGGGTAATTTATGTTAACAAAACTGCAGCCTCTTCAACTCGTTCATTTTTCACCTTAAAAACTTAAATTAAAAACTGTAATACAATTCATTTTAGACAATATGGCTACCGCTGTTTACTCCTTACCACAGTTACGTTTCAAAACTCACATTTAATCAAAGCAACACTAGATTTGTGTCAAAAATTCAATTTCTTTTATAAATAGTTTTAAATTAAAAAATTTTCATCTGTGCATAAAGTTATGTATGTAACACGAGCTTAACTTGCTTTTATGGCCTTCGACGTATTCATAGCCCTCGGCTACTGCCTCGGGCTAAGAATTACGTCTTACGCCATAAAATCCTCTTTTAGCTCTAAATACATAAATAAGTATTATTATAATTCTTGTTTTTTATAGATAATAGTAATATAATATTATTGTTTATGAAATAAAAATACAATTTGAAAATACCGGCCAATCACATTGTAGAACAAAATGTGGACTTATTCTATTTTGAAAACTTATTTCACTCATCAAAATGAAAATTTAAAAGCCATTCAAAATTAAAACTACATAATGGGAAAAAATATAAAAAAAAAGAGAAATTAAATGGAACCATTCTGAACCTGAGGAGTTTGCCAACCAAATATCCAAACATTTAACTAGCGATACAACTCGAAAAAAAATTATAATGCACGATCGAGTTGCACAACAATCGAGTTGAACGCCAATCGAATTTCAAGTAATCGCACTTAATTACGGCCGCTCTGACCTTCTAATCATTTTTAAAACGCTAAGTGAAGAATGAATAAATAATTTTCAGAAAACTACTTGTAGGTACATTAAATTTGTTACTTAAAAACAAAAAGTCTGTAAATTATACTAAAATTGCGTTTCATATCGTTAATTTATTACATAATATATAAAAAAATCACTTCAGTGATATGTCTAAAAGAATTAGAATAGCAAGAATTTATGATGGCTACATTTATTAAAATATCGGTTATATTATAATAAAAGTTGGTTCTTAATAAATAATAGGTATTGGTACATACTGACTATGTTTTTTTATAATAAATTTAAATACATAATTGATCTTATATACATAAAGAATAAATAAGGTTTTGTGTACGTCATTATTTCTCATTTGCGTTAACGGTAAAATCCCATCTAGATAGGATTTCCACAAGTAAATTATACTATTACACCTAATTGAAAACTTAAAATAGTTTTCATGGTCAATAGCAGCAGATTTTCTGCAATTAAAATATTTTCACTTCATTAACTGCGTTGACTTGGATAAAAAATATTGTTGGTAAAATACTAATTAAAAATTTAATTGACGGCGCGACGCTATTATACAATAAGTAATTAATAATAAAAAAAAATAAATTATTGTTATTTGCTTTTTCTCTGAATGCGGTACAGTGAGTTAAAAATCTTTTTGTGGGAATTAATTATTTTGTATACTGAAATATCCGCCAATGGGTACGAAAAAAAACATTTTTTAAATTTTAATGTGCGATTTTCTGTGTCAAATTCCTGAATTCTTTGAAAAATATCTATAAGTTCTTTAATACTTAAATTTTCTGTTAGAAAATCTAATAAATACCTATTAAAATAATGATGGGTTTCATTTTGTTATTTGTTTATTAGTCATTTATTTGTGATCAAAACAATAATTAATAAAGGGTACCTCCAGCCTTGGGCTAATAACCTTTAAGTGAGAAAACATTTTAGGATTAATACACAAAGTATCATAAGTAACTTTTTAGTTAATTTAAAAAGATAAACAAGTTAACAGTAACTTCAAAACACAAAATTTTTATAATTATTTTTTTTTTGCGAACAGGGGATTCCAAACACTCTGTATTTAAGGGTGATATAAAAAATTATTTAAAAAAATTAAAATAAAATAAATATATCAAATCTAAACTCTTTTGGACACTTTAGAATGTCTCATAATATAATTACCTAGATAAATGTAATATTTTTCTTATACAAATTATTTGATCATTATAATGTAGTGTAGGTAATTCCTGTTATTAATATTAAATAATAGTAATCACGATAAAAACATACTTGACAACGGCCATGATTTTATATAAGAAAATCTGGTTGTATCAGATACCCACGTATTTAAAATAAACAAGTTTTATTAATTTTTAGCACTTTTTAAAATCAAGTTAAATCAGTAACATTTATTTTTGTGCAATGGAGTGACGGTGACGAAGTAAAATGATGTTTTTCGTGAATAATTCAAAAACCGCATGAAAATGTAATTTATTGTATTGTGAAAAAGCATGAGTCGTAAATTGGAAAATACGAGTGTGATTTAAACAACAACAATGCAATAACAATTAAACTACATTTTTAAGTACCTATACTTATTGAAATAATGATAACATTCAGTATATATTGCGGTATTTACTCATGCATTCTAGTTACGTATTTCCTTTATTATGATTAAATTAAAACTTGCAATTTAATTTCAGATAAATTAGTGAAGATCAATTGACGAGGCGATTATAAATTTTGAGGTTTTCGATAATAAGTGTGGAAGAAGTGAATCACACACCTTGAAATGCGTTTGTGTTATAAAAGAACCGTTTAAGTTGATTAAGTTTAGTGAGCCGCAGGACTTCGTATAATAAAAACAGCAGTCGGTCATAAAGCATTTTTATCTCTAATACTTACTTAGTATGTACTATAAATAAAAAAATGCACTTGAATTTTCAGTTTTCGTGTCAGTTTAATCCTTTTCCTGCATCATACAACAGTTAATAAACAGAAAAATTCGCGGCCTCGAATATTGTCAAGGTCTATAAAGAAATGAAAAATTGTGATAAAATTTTGTGAAAAACTAAAACTTAATCTCTCTTCGTATAATGGCAATGAAGTGCATCGTAAGAGAAATAAAAACAAATTTTGTGTTTCTCGGGATTTTTATGTTAATGGTATTCAATTGCAAGGCACAATTATCTTCCAAAGAAATAACGACAAGATTTATAAGACATATGCAAGTTGTGAAGGAATTTCCTTGTGGATTGCCTCAACAACGTTCCATTAGAGTAGAAGAATTGCTAGGTAATCAACTGGAGACTTCCGAAATAGCTCAACCACACGTCACTGTTTTGCACAGGTAAAAATTTAAAAAATTTTTTAAAGTTAGATTTAAAATACAGCCACGGTTTTACTATGGTTAATATGTTGTATATGTATTACAGAATATTGGCAGTCCCATAACATTTTTTGCCTCGCGTAATTTCCAAAAAGAAAAGCAGTTCTATTAAATAAACATTAGATATTAATTCAAGTTCGAACGTGGTAACACCTTGAGCTAAATCTATTCATTTATTTAATATTTAGAGTTTAAATTGCTTTAATCTAATGTGGTATATAAGTAGTCAATATTTTAATTAAAAGATTAATTAGTTGTAGGCATGGGCGCCCGAAGACATAAATTTCAGTGGGGGCAACTATATATGCAATTTCCAAATTTAATTATGTTGTTTCCTATGATATTTTTTAACAAAAAATTGTAAATTTTATTGAAGTAGGTAATTATTACCACCTTTTAATATTTTTAAAAGGCGTTTTTATTAGGCAGTCTTTCAAGAACACTAACAGAAAAATATGTATTTCCAATACTAATACACAATACCTACCACAATAAATTATACAAAAAAAAACTTTAAACTTAATACCAAGTAATTTCGATATATTGCAAGACTTTCTTTAACTGAACAATTCAAGTAAAACATAATGTAATATATAAATAATTAATTTAGTCAATTTTCATTATCAACAATAAAAGTGAGAGTATTAAATTTCATGTCTTTGTTTATAATGTTATAATTGTTAATTATAAAAGGATATGTAAATGGTTTTGTTTTATAATAAAAATTCTTTTTTACTCTTCTATTCAAATTCCCAGTGGGGGCAATAGACCGTACTGGCCCCCCCCTTCGGGCGCCCATGGTTGTAGGTAGTAGTAAGTGAATAAAGAGTTAGCGCGACAATCTGATGCGGTAAATATTATGTTCCCGAATCTAGACTGAAATTCCGACCTGGGTACTAGATGTTGTACTGGATCTAATTTATGGGAATATGCTGCATTTTATTAATTATTGTCGAACCGCTACGTCACCTTCTCTTGACACCGGCAGCAAGTCATGCAGATGTGTGGCTTAGTTGAGACAACTATTTTAGAAAAACCCAAATTTGATTAAACTTTTAAAACTATTTCTATAGGTTATGCCGTGATTTTTTGTGGAAAAATTGGTTTAAAGTATGTATAAACTATTCTATCAGGCTGAATTGCATCAGTTTTTCTATTTGATTCTAATTTACGTATTAGACCGCCACCACATTCGCGGGATTTACGCACGCATCACATTTTCGCAGACAATAAATTACTAGAAATTTACTTTTATATTTAAATTTATTTAATTACTGCAATTCATTATTTTACAATTATTTATTAATTATTTTATTAATTGTAAAAGGGCAAATGTCACTTTTTTCGATTTTCAGATTTTGTGGTCAATGTACTTCTTGAATGTCTTTTGTCATTGCTAGAAAGGCCAATGTCAAACTCCATGATCAATGCCAATGGCCATAAGGTTCCATAGGCGAATGATTAAAAAACATCATTTTTTCATTGGCACGTTTTGATCCAAGCCACAGATTTAATAACAATAATAATAATCCCAAAATAGTAATGAAACTGTATGCTTATGATTCTTCTTCTTTTGAGAGTATACTGTAAAAATGTTTTGGTAATCGCTCGACGTCCTTATTTCTTTGTAAATACGTATGACCATTTGTCAATTTTGTTTTTCATTTGTTTGTATGAATTAGTCAATGACTTGCCATTAATTTATGAGAATAAAAAAATATATTAGAACAACGTTCAACATCGGGGATGAAACCTCTATTTTAAAAAAAACCTAAAAACCAAAGTTTTCTAACCCACCTGACTGCTACTGCCACAAGCCACCTTTCAACATTGTTCCGCCACTGCCAATAACATACCCCGCCTACACAAATGCAAACACTTTTTGCTAAATTCTTGTTGGCCAAGTCATAAACAAATCTTTCATGGATAAGAGGTAACATTTAGAGATATCTCTATTACTTAGAACCTGCTCGTAGTTAATGTTATTGTAGACTAATATTGTTAGCTAGAAAATACAAGTTACAAGTAGTAGTTGATTGTATTTAATAGGCACCTACAATGTTAAACAATAGTATTATTATCCACTACGTAAAATAAAATATTTTATTAATGCACAGTTATCAAAAACCCTCGAGCACTAATCGCTCTATTTATGTTAAAACTATTTCAAATTTATTGTGACTTGTAACTTGTAAATTATTAATATACTAATCACTTAAATTTCAAGATAATGCATAAATTTTTTATTGAAAGTGTCCGAATTTGGATTGTTTACCACGAACTGAGATAAAATAATTTTTTTCGGGTATGCATGTGTTCAATTGATTTTGAGGTGGGTAGAAATCTACAACTTTGTTTATAAAATTTATAAAAAATTATATTAATTAAATTTATTGGTAACCATAATAAAAAAATAATAATTAGAAAAACAAGTTATTCAACATATTACTGAAAAACTATATCATGTAATTTTATGCAAGACGCTTGCCAGGGTGTTCTCTTGTTTGGTTGAGGTTGTAGCAATTTTAGATGAAAAAATAACATTCACCTTTAGTTTTAATTGGAAAAATTTAACAGTTAGTTCGTTGCAATTATTGTCTGCTTATTCTTCTATAACAGACCGACAAGGTAAACAGCCTCTTTATTTGTTGCAAAATTTACTAACATGAAATCACTTACGCGGTAAACCTTTTTATCATCCAACAGATCATTAATGTTTGTATTTTAGCTGTAATTTATTATATCCTATATTATATTATTTGTTCTGGTACTAAAAATAAATAAAACAATCTCTGTGTCTACGAACTACACTCTTTGAAAAACAATTTGAAATTGTGTTAGTTTTATTTAAACTGTTCTTGAAGAAATATTCTTTCACCATTACCAAAAATTAATTTTTTTTTCTATTTCTAGGTGCGATAGAGGAACGGGCTGCTGTGAAAAATCTAAAGAGTGTAAAATGTTAGAAGAAGAGACAATATCTTTACATTTTTATATATCGGATTCAATTAGAAACAAAAAACCTGAATTTAGAGAATTTAAAGTGAAAAACCATACGAGGTGTTCCTGTGAATTGATTAAGGAAAACATTAAGTGATTTGAACGTTTATTATTTTATACATAATAATATTTGTATATATTTTCAAAAATTAATATAAATGTTGATGTATTTTAAATCCACCTAAACATATTGTGATTGTAAATAGTAGTAGATAGATTATTTATTTTTTATTATAATTTAAAAATTAAAAGTGTGATATTTTATTAGTATTTGTCCAGTTAATTATTATGTATAGTAAATTAATCTAAGCTAAAATGATTAAATTTATATTATTATCAAGGCCAAGGTTTTAATTGTTATCCTCTATTTCTACATCTAATATCTAGAAGAAGTTTTGGATTTTTCATGTAAAATACAAACATTTGGTTATTTTATAGCTCAAAATTTGAGAATGCCAATGTGGGAAACGGAATTTTGACAAAAGACATCCAATTACAAAAAGCCGAATGTGACGCCAAGTGAAGAGAGGCACAATATTTTTGCTGCCGATTGTTACTCAGGTTCCTAATTGAATTTAGTATTGTAATTAGTTTAATAAAAATTTATTCCTAAATTCAAAATTTGAATTCATAGATATTTTAAAGGCAACTAAATATTTGGTCAGTATTTTTATCATTAAATGGTCAGTATCTAATGATCAGTATATAATAATATTTTGGTCAGTATAAATATTTAATGGTCAGTATTAAATCGAATTTCGGTCAGTATAATTTGTTATTTTGGTCAGTATAATTTTTTAATTTTGTCAGTATTATTTGTTATTTGGTCAGTATAAATAATAAAGTTACACTAACATTTTGTTTAGTCAGTATATTTTATTGCTTATTAGTTAATAATTTTTGTTGTTAATTACCAATTTTAATATAAAATAAAAAATTTCAAATAATTTTTTTTTTAATTTTATTTAATTAATTTATAAGTGATAAAAATATAGAAATATAGATAGAAATCTGAAATAAAAAAAGTTGTTTAGCATTCAAACTATAACAATTGTTTTGCGCCACCCTGTATACAGTAATATGAAATAATTAAATTATTAGCTCTTCAAATTATATATTAATAAAATTATTAAAAAAATAAAAAAATTTCAAAAAAAAGAGAACATTAAATTCTCGGAAGCTTGAATATAAAGTGTTTTATTTCTTTACTTTAGCTCCAATTTGATAATTTTTTTAATATACAGTTAATATGCACATTATTTAAATCACTGACCATTTATTTAAAATACTGACCACATTATTTAAAATACTGACCATATTATTTAAAATACTGACCATTTATTAAAAATACTGACCATTTCATTAAAAATACTGACCAAATAAATACATGCCTATATTAAAAAAAATGAGTCTCATGCGTATTATATTATATTCCACCGACTGAGTTAAATAAAAGATCAGTGTAGCAAATTATACATTTTTTTAGAACTAAACTACACTTTAAATGACAACGTAAAGTAAGGCTTGATTGTAATCTTCATTACAATTTAAAAAGAACACTTTACAGTTTATTATAATACTAACAAGTAAATATCAAATTGGGTTTCATTCGTAGATGCTAATTCTAGAGCCAGCCGGTCTTAGTTATCAAATACGCTAAACATATTCATTTCTGTCAATGTCTTTCAATTCAGTTTGGCCTAATAGTGGTTCGGGAACAAAAATGACCTCAATTCGAGAATAATTAGACGAAATCTGGAAATTGTTTCAATCGCTTTATTTTAGGTCTGGGATAAACAATAAATTTTTTCTCTCCTAAGAGGTCTTACGTCTTACCATTGTTTATATATAATGGTCTTATAACAATTAACAATGGTCTTACGTTCAGCACCATCTTAGAAAGATGGTATGGTGAAACAGTGTTTATTGCAAATATCTCGTTAACCGTCTATTTTACTGAAAAGAGAGCTATATTAATAAATATTATATATATATATTTTGCGATTTTTTTACAGCTCAGGCCGTTTCTCGCATCCTAAGCACCATTCTTTTTTATTCAACCACTCGTTCTCACTCAAGTTTCTTCTTCTCATGGCTTCTTGCACCTCTTCATTCCATTCCCTTGCAGGTCGCCCTCTCTTTCTCCTCTGTGATGGATAAATCTTTAGAGGCCACCGGTGAACTTGCATACGCCTCAAATGTCCGTACCATCTTAACCTGTTCTTTTCTATATCATCAATTATTGTTTCATGGACATTAATTCTACGTCTAATTTCTTCATTTCGTACGTGCTCTAATTTTAACACTCTAACAGCTTCTTCTCAATGCATCCATTTCAATTACTTTTAGTTTTTCTTTATATTTTTTAGTTATTTCCCACGTTTTTGACCCATAAGTCAAAATGGGTTTTATTATCGACTTGTAAATTCTCCTTTTTGTATTTTTGTGAATTTGCTCTGACCACCAAGTTGCGTTTAGTTGTCTTACAGCTTGCCGACCTTTTACCATTCTATTTTCGATATCTTTTCTACTGTTGGCTTCTTGTGATATTACAGATCCCAGGTATTTATATTCATGACACTTTTCAATCGTTCCACCCTCAACATCCAAATTGTTTGCATTACCTCCTACAACTAAATATTTAGTTTTATTGATATTTATTTTAAGACCCCAGTTGTTATAGATAGCTGTTAGTTTCCTCATCATGTAAGAGATATCTTCCTCATCTTCTGCAATAACTACTTGATCATCGGCAAAAAGGAGAGTATGTAGACAGTCATCATTTATGCCTACACCCATTGGTTTGCATTTTGCGTGCCATTCTTTTAGTACTCTGTTAATATATATTTTGAATAATGATGGTGATAAAGTGCATCCCTGGCGCAAACCTTTTGTTGTTAAAAATCCATCTGAAACTTTATCGCCAATTTTAATAACATTTTTTTGTGCCGTATATAAATGTTTAATGGCGTTAATATATTTATTATGTATGTCAGATTCATTTAAAACTTCAAATAATTTTTCCCTAGGCACGGTGTCATACGCCATTTCTAGGTCTACAAATACCAGATGTGTTTCTCTATTTCTTGCTGCTCTCTTTTGAGTTAGTTGTCGTAACGTAAATATATTATCTGCATGATCTTCCAATGGTGAAACCACATTGCTCTTCCCCTATATGAATTTGTGTTTCTATTCTATTTTTAAGTATGCTTCCATACAATCTTCCAATAGATGATATAACACTTATGCCTCTATAATTTTGACATTTTTTTCTATCTCCTTTTTTATGAATAGAACTAATATATGCCATTTTCCATTCTTCTGGAACATCTTCACTATATATTAGACATTGGTTAAAGATATATTTTATTTGTTCAATTACACACTCGGGTGCATTTTTTAGTAATTCTATTGGAATATCTCCAGGACCAGGGGATTTTCCACTTTCTGAATGTTTTAGTGCTTCTTGTATTTCACTTGTAGTAATGCTGTCAATAATTTCGTTATTATATCTTCACAACGAGTAATTATAATGTCTTTTTTGTACTGATTGTACTGATTGTCTTCATGCAACAGGTTTTCATAATATTCTTTCCATTCGTTTATTTGAATTATTTGTAAGTGTTTACCGCTTCGATCTTCCTTTCTTAAGGTGCTAGATAAATAGGAGTAGTTCATAAAATCTAGCAGATGTCACTAGTTGGTTTATGATATTTTATTTTATTCAAGATGCACACCTTTTAAACAGGTATATTATTGTAATATATTTTAAATTTGAAAAATAATTTTAAGTAAATTTACCTACAGTAGTTCTATACTTCTATTATGACCAGGGTATGACCTATCTGGCAGGTATACATAGCTAGAAAAGTACCTGTGACTACAAATTTTTATAAATAACGCTTTTACTAAAAGTTTTTGTTTTTTTGTACTAGACTTTTGCGATTTTTTTTCTGATTTTTCTGAGATAGCTAGCTCAATCCACGGCGGATCGTAACACTTCATATTTCTGAGATATCTTCTCCTGGCTATTTCCTCCAATATAAAATCGTTATAAAATATTGTCAACTTAGGAAGCAAGACGTCATTCCACAGCTTCCGATCTATCGGGATTTCCTCTATAAAAGTATCGTCGTCGGTTACATAGACCACGAAATAACATTTTTCTCTCCCAGTTATATTCATCTGCCCTTGAACTTGATAATAATAAGCATGATCCCGATTTAATTCCATAAGACCATGTTCGTTTATTTTTAAATACGTTAGTTTCTTTTCTGTTCCATGTCTTAGAGTAAGATTCTTTTTAATTAATTTTGGTATGCATTTTACCTCGACACAATGTGTATTACCAACTAGCCCATCTGGAGATGCACCTAGAAAACAATTATTTGTGTCAATATACAAACCAGCTTTTGTCACCTTTTCAATATCAAGCTTTTCTGCTAGTATAGTAAGAGCAACTGCTTCGTACCTCTTTCCAAATGATGTTGATTCTGATTGAAACTCGGATGGATAGAGTATTTCTTTTACAAGTCCATGACATCTGGTCGTATTTCTTCTAGCCATCACGGCGCCAAATTTTGATGCCGTAAGACGATTTTTCTTTTCTGCTCTGTAACGACCATTTTCAAATTGATTTATTGTTGACATAGCAATATCGTTACGTTGTTCTTCGGTTACACGTAGTTTTTCCATAGTACGCTTCTTTGATATTTCTATTTCTTCTGGCGTAGGTTCTACTTGTTCCGCATATACTCCGTAATCCATATTTTTTTCTACGGCCGGCAACTTAGTTACGCTACGACTACTATTTTGGGATTTCATCGCACTCAAAGTTCTACTTCGCACAGATCTGTCGATATAACTTTGAAAATATTTTCCGGGGCTCATTCCCAGTTCGCGCTTGTATGAATTTACATGCCACTCTGGTCCCAAATTATATCTCAGTGCCGTTAAATCGCACCTCATATCAAAGGAACCACGTCCACTCAAATTCAGGCGTTTACCACAATTAAACCGGGCCAGAATGCTCATAAATAATTCTGCTCGATTATTAGTTTCATTATCAATGAGCATATGCGATTTTTTTAACAAATTTTCTATGGCTTCGTCTATATGATGATACAAGCCCGATTTTTTTATTGCTTCAATGTTACTATTTGATGTATCTTCATTTTCACAACCAAAGTAAGGCTTACATTTTGAATGATCCCCAAATGTATGATTAAGGCCAATTTGAAAATCTTCTCTCAGTGATTCCAGTGGGTTTTCTTCGAAACTGCAGTTATAAATAGATGACTGTGCAATGCTTTGAAGATCGTCAATTATTTTTACGGTAAGTTGTTTTCGAGCAACATCGGACAATGCCTTATCTTTTTTTAAATTATGTAGTTTTTTACCGTGATTTTTTATAGCATGGTTTGCACATTCTATTTTTGTAACAGATTCGCCATAGCTGCATTTCTTTCTGATGGCACAAAAGACACTAGAATCTCCATCTGCTATAAATTTTTTGTATCTAAGGCCATGTTGTTCTTCGCTAAAGCAAAAACCTTGAGCTATTATATCTTGCTCCATAGCGGAAGAGCTGCCAGACCAATTACGAAAGCAAACGTGATTTTTAGGTTCTTCATCCTTATTGGCTGCCCTGGCACAAATAGTACAGTATTTGTTCCGTACGCCCATAAACAAAACTTTTTTAGTATATTTCCCAATTATAACTGCCACTCCAGATGCTGCGTTGTAATTATGACCATACGATCGTTTTGACCATCCACCATCCACATATACAGTAATGAAAGGGACCCCATCCTTATCAATGTCGCCTTTACGTATAGCTTCATCATATTCCTCTTTACCAGCTTTAGCCATTTCTGTTGCGAGTTCTTCGTGCCATAATTTTTGTAGTGACTTTTCTTTAATTGAGTAGGTATACTTATTTAAGCAGGGAACGTTCATACAATTTAATAATTCTTCTAAATGACCAAATGTGCCTCCTGTGGCTAAAGTACCCCATACCGCGCCTGTATTAATTAGGTACCGATTGTTTGAAATTTGGATCTTCGGTAGCTTTTACAATTTCAATATCACATGCATTACATTTAAACTCAATATGACTAATTAATCCTAAACCGCGAGTAATTTCACGAGAAGGGTATAATAAACCTCTGCTGCTGAAAGGTTAATAAAGGTTTATTTTTCTGAGCTGAACGATAGATTCTCTTACTTTTTGAAGAGACTCTGGGTAATCGCGATTTTCTTTTTACAATTCTTGAACTACTTTCTTTATCTAAAGTCTCTTCGTTATTTATTTAACGGGACTTAGTTATTTATTTGATGAACAAAATTTTTAAACTGCTCTTTATAATATAGAAAAAAAAATCTGCAATTGTTATATTAAATTTAATTTTAAAAGATTATACTGATGCAATTACTTAACTGTATACAAAATTAGATAAAGTATTAGAACCAGGTAGAGAACAGCTTATAAATTATGATAGCTCCGAGCGGTGGATTATGACCAGGTTATCAGGTAACCATTTTACCAATACAATGGGTAGGTTTGTGTCTTTGCTTCAAATTTAAGTGCCGACATCTTTTTGAAAATGCTTGAACTGCGTGTATTCTCTGATTGGTTAATATCATGGCACCAATTTGAAATTTCGCCTAGATTACTTGAATTCTTGTGTCAAGTTCACAAGTCAAACCAAGAAAGTTAATCTTACTTTTTTTTTTGTTGATTAGAATGATGGATATTGCTTTACATCTCCTATTTTATATTTACAACTAAAGTGTATTTTATGGAAAACTCAGAAAAAATTATTTTTTTATTAATTTTTTTAAAATAAAAAATAGCAGGTGTTATGTAGAACAATATTTTACATATGTACTAAAAATTTCAACTTTCTATGACTATTCGTTTTTGAATTGAACTTGACACCAGTTCATCGCCTATTGATCTTGCACCTTTTAAAATACTCCAAGCTGTTTTTGTTCTTGATCCCCCAATGTACCTTTCAACTTCCTCACACCTTTTGTTCCACTGCTCATTCTTTTCTTTAATAACTGCTGTTTTAACTTCTCTACTCTTGCATGAATATTGATTTCTGTCTTGTGGATCTCGGGTCGCAAGCCATTTATAATAAAGTAATTTTTTTTATCGATGAGTTGCTTGATATCATCATTCCACCAATATACAGGTTTTTTTCTATTTTCCTTCTTTCTTAGAGCTTCCGTCGCTGCTTCGTGTATATTTTTCTTTAATTCTCTGTAACTATCCTCTACACTTGTTCTACTGTTTTGATCTTTTAATTTTTCAGCTAGTCTACATTTATACAGGTACGTTACCGAGTCTTCATTCAAAAGTTCCAGGTTATATTTTCTGTTATTTAAACTTTGTCCAGTCGTATTCGTTCTGCTCTGAGGTGTTTGATGTTTATATTGTAGCACAATTTGTGCTCTAAGCAACATGTGATCACTACCACATTCAGCTCCTCGTACAACTCGAACGTCTAAGATTTTTAAATTGGATTTTTGCCTTTGTATTACATAATCGATTATAGATTTCAAATTTCGAGTTGTTTGTGTCCACGTATATCGATGTATGTCTTTATGTTGAAAGAATCCATTTAATATTTTTAATTCATATACCCTGCACAAATCAATAAGTCGGTTTCCATTGTCATTGACCCTGTCTTCTCCAAAATTTCCCACTACGTGATCATTCTTTTTGTATCCAATTCTAGCATTTAAATCTCCCATTATCATAATTTCTTTTCGTCCACTAATTAAACTTAAGACAGAGGACAGATCTCTATCGAAGTCATCTTTTAAGGTTTGATTCGTATCATCAGTAGGAGCATAAGCTGCTATTATTACTATTGAATGACCCCATATTTGAATTTCCAAAACCATAATTCGCTCATTTACAAATGTCCAGCTGTGGATATATTTTCTAAGATCTTTTTTTATCACGATAGCTACTCCGGCTTTTGCTCTGCAGTCTTTACTGACTCTGCTATAAAGAAATATATATTCACCATGTTCTTCCACTCCAGTTCCCTTCTTCTTTACCTCAGTGAGGGTTCCGATATCTATTCTATATTTTTCGAGTTCTCTAAAGACTTCCATTTGTTTTGTATTTATACCCTGAACATTCCAGGTTCCCATTATCATATTCCTATTTCTTTGCTTTTGTCGTCTATTTTGATTTCCGTCGGGTTTATTCCGAGGCTTTTAGTATTAGGATTTTTAGCAATTTATATTTTTTACGAGTGTAGAGGAGCTGGCCCTACGCCTCAACCCCCAACTTGGAGGACCAGGTGATTTTTTGTCGAGGTTATCTTCCCCTAGCCTTTGATGATCCAATATCTTACTACAAGGCAGTAGTTCATTGTTTTAGAATTGATTTATTACAGTAAATTTTAAAAAATTAATTTTATGAAAAATTTTGACAAACTTATCTGACGTTAAAAAATTTTTTTTTTTTTTTAATAATACATAAATATTATTATGAATAAAATTCTCTATGAAAAAGGTAAAATAAAAAATTAATATTTTCTAAATTCACACATGGCTCATCATCAGTGATGTGCCATATTTGGCACATACCCATTTTTTTTCAATTTTACAATAAATTTTTAAATTGGAATTTTTTCTTTATTTTTCCCATTAACTACAGCATAATAAGTAACCAAAAAAATTTTTTTTTCAAAATTCATTAAATCATGTAACGAAGGGTTAAGTAATAACTAATTGTAAAAATTTAAACGAACAGAAATTGCTTGCCTTTAGTCTTACTCAACTTGTTACTGAAATTGTATCGCAGACCCCTCGGACCTCGAAGCCGTGTGCTATTACCCACATCGCCTACGCCGCTTCTGATAAGTACCTATCTTGGGCGCTCCAGACTTTCGCGAGAACAGTACGAGAACGCAAGAACAGCACGAGAAACGAGAGTGTGAAGCCAATTCTCGTGTTCATTTTCAGGTTCTCGCCTTGCAGGCCACTCCAGACTCTCGCGAAGATCTCGGGAGAAAACGAGGACAACACGAGAAAAGAGAGAGTGGAGCTGATTCTCGTGTTCTTCATAGATTTTTGCTTTGTTCTCCGCTTTTTGTCGGTTTTTTGACACAAAGGTGTCGAGAACGTGATAACACTCTCACACTTGCACATTCGCATTCTTCAATAGCGCCTGACTCACCGATTAAATAGTAGTCGTATAATTAATTGTGAATTAAAATGAGCGTAAATTGGAAAGCGAACAAAAATTGGCATTTATTGATTGCCTTCAAGCAGAACCAGTTTTGTGGAAAACTTGGATAAAAGAATATAAAAATAAATCGAAAAATCATGATGCTTAAGTGCGTATTATCACAATAGCCGTGTGATGAATTAAGAACAAACAAATATTCCCTGATTGCAAGTTATAGAGGTTATAAAAATAGAGTGAAAAAATTAGTGAATTTGGGAGCAGGTGCAGCGACGGCGCCAGGATTTTCAAAATGGGTGGGCACAAGGTGGGCCCAATATATTTGAGGTGGACACACAAAGTTTATAAAAAAATAAGCACCTAAAATTTTAAATGTACATTCTAAAAAAAAAAAATTCACTAGACAGACGAAATTAAACAAAAATTGTAAAAATATTTTCAGATTACTACCATGGACTTAGAAGCTTCAAAGTCTATGATTACTACATATTAATTTTTTTTAATTTCCTACAATTTAGGTGGGCACTTGTGGGCACTCCAGTCAGTAGGGTGGGAACGTGCCCACCCTGGCCCACCCCTGGCGCCGTCGCTGAGCAGGTGCCGACGAGGTCTAGAAGCCCATTTGGTTTGGACTCCTTTCTTGGTGACAGTACAAAATGTAAAAACACAATAATAAAATAATGAAAACTTGAAGTTTGCGCATTTACATATGTCGATTTTATACCCAAAAAAAATTATCTTTTTTTGAAAATAATTTTGAAGATTTGTGGTCAAATAGATCTTTAATTTAAACTATACTCAATGACACCAGGCCCTACGAACATTCAAGATGCGATTTTGACAAATATTAATATTCCAACATGCTTGCCTTCCAAAACTCAACGGGGGACGGCTTTAAATCCTCGCAAGCGTATTAAATTGACAAAAGAAATGAATAGGTACTGAAATTATGCGAATATTTTGTAACACTAAAAATGCCAAGATAATCATTTACCTGGATGGAAGATAAAATTTTATTCGGCAGTTCTAGAAAAATTTCGCGAATTAAATTTTAAGTGAACATAATGCTGTTGACGGAAAAACTGTTATATTAAAAAAAATTATTTAAATGATTCAGAAATTGTCGAAATAAAAAGTACAATAGGCAATATTCGGTGCTATACTGTAACTTTTAGCCACTTGCTAAAATAAGCAATATTGCTAATTATGCATAGAACTATATCTATATATTTTTACCTCCAATCAATTTTAAAAAAAAAATTGGAGTTATGGTAATCGAAAAAAAATTTCAACTTTTTTTTTTTGCATTTTCGAGATCACCGTGTTCAGAAACGTAAAGATCTGCAAAAAGTAAAATAAAAATTTCTGTGTCGGTCTGTCTGTCTGTCGGTCGGTCGTCAAATTTTGTCGATCGATTTGCTTCCGAACCATCCAACCAATTACGACCAAATTTGGTATGGTGGTAGGGTTCACGGTGGAAAGGTGAAAATAAGGTTTTCGTCGCGATCTATCAATCAGGAGTGCCACCACAAGAAAATAATACGGGATTTTTAAAAAATATTTTGTCTTGCGATATGTTATTTTAAAGGCCTTAAAAGGCTTTATCCAGAATAGGTAAAATTAATCTTCTATCTGTCGTCTGTCAAAAATCACAAGTTGTCAAAGTTGAAACTTTAAGAGTGAAAAACTCAAGAAATGCTGAAGGGATCTTACCCAAATTTGGTACGTAGGTACATTGATCCTAATGGATATGAGAGCATATGTAATCCTTCGATAGAAATCACTAATGCAACATGAAAAAAATAAAATTAACTTTTTTGGCAAAAACATGAAAAAAGTTTTTGTCGATCGATTTTCTCCGGCATTTCTACGTCGATTGCAATCAAACTTATTGGACGTATGCCTCGTGGGCTGGAATGGTGAAAATAAGGTTTTGCCAGAGAAATCTTCACCAGGGCCACCACAATAAAATAAATAAAAAAAAATGAAAATGTCGTCGTATCTCCGGAAATGTTTAACCGATTCAGCTAAAATTTGGTGTGTCGATGGAGCTTTGAAAGTATAAGTATTGGTGAGAAAACAAACCGAGCCAATTGTAACAGGGCGGGGCAGGTCAGAAAAATTAGAGAAAATATTAACTGAAATCTTAATTTATATATTTTTTGTGAGAATTGGTCAGATGGCTGGCAAAAATAAAACAATATATTCAAAATTTTAATAAACGTCATAATTTTGTGACATATGTGTCAAAATTAGGTTAATGTTGATTTGTATACCGAGTGCAGCATAAGAATTGAGTTTAGGGCTTGTAACAATTAATTTTAGAATACAAAAATAGGTGGTTCGGTGGGAAATATTTTATAATATCGTCGTACGGACTGACGGAACGTTACTTTATAAGTAAAAGGTTCTGCCACTAGGTAGCGACCAAGTTTAGGCTGTTTGTTAAATTTTTTCGCAAATGTTTTCAGAATCAGTAAATCGGCAGTCAGTAATTTACAATTTACAGTATCAAGTGACAGCTTGTATTGATTTGACGTATGCTCCTTGAATTGTTCTTTTCAGAATTTTCTAGGCTAAGTATACAGCATAGACGACTACAGCGACGACGAGGAGGCACATGACCTCAGGACGCAGGTCCAGAATATCCATAATAGTAATTTAAATTGTTTAAACCTACCCAGAAATGAAGCCACCGAATACACCAACCTCACTTTCCAAGCGAGATTAGCCGCACCAGCTTCCAGTCCCTCACGAAAACGTTTACGAGTAAACCCCTCCCCAAAGACAATGCCCAGTGAAAGAGACACTTTAACCACCCCAAACCTTCAAGTAATTAATAACAATGCCGACGACATGGACACACAGGTGAATATTCCTACCTATAATTCTTTCGGGATTCTACTAAACGCGCCAGAACGTGTTCCCCGCGCGAACACTTCTAAAAATCAAGACGGGTGGACCACGGTCCAGAGGCTCAACGTTATTAAAAGTTCACCGAAAGACCTCCAATCCAAACCAGCAAGACCGCCGCCAATCATTCTTACGACCCCCATTGGCCAACTCCATGCTTTCACAGCTAAATTGAACCCTATAGCAAAAGATAAGATCATGGTACAGTACGTCCGCGGTCAAACGTGGATCTACACGAAAACCGCAGACGACTACAGGGCCATCAAAAGCCAAGTATTCTCTGACTCGAATGTCAGGGGATATAGTTATCAATTAAAAGAGGAAAAGATGACAAAGATGGTCCTGAAGGGATCACCCTATTCTACCGAGGAAGAAATTACGCAACAACTCACCGCAGAACATCAAATCACTCCCAACAAAGTGACGCAGATGAAAAATAAGTTCGGGGATTTAACGGGTTCATTTTTAGTGGCCTTTACCCCAGCAACTACACTTCAATCTATTAAAAAAATCCGCTCATTGGACCAAGTAATAGTCCATTTTGAAGATTACACCAGAAGAAATACGCGAACGCAATGCTATCGGTGCCAGAGCTTCGGTCATGGCTCCACCAACTGCTATATGGCTCCCAGATGTGTGAAGTGTCTGGACCAACACCTAACAATTGACTGCCCACGAAAAACCCCAGATGAAGAAGTGAAGTGCTGCAATTGCGGCCAGTCACATCCTGCTAACTATCAACAATGCCCAAGCTACCTAACCTATGTGGAAAAGGTGAGTAGTCGAGCTCAGCGCCATACCTACTCCAAACACCCTCAGCCTTCAGCAACCCCATATAATCAATTTTTAAATTTCAATAACAATGCTAATCAGATTTCAAACCCCCAATTTAACATGCAAAACTACCCGCAACTCCCCCAACCCACTCAAGCGCTGCGTAATTTCTCTCAACCTGCACAACTACGACAAACTTATGCTCAAAATTTATCACAACCCCCGACAAACAATGCGACTAACCCCGGCGATCTAACGACTCTATTTAGAGAGCTTAACGATTTAAAAGACACTATAAACATTCCTGAAATGATCCAAATTGTACGAACTATTAAGATCAGGATGGCCGGGGTGACTGACGCCTTTGAAAAAATACAAATTTTATCTGAAATATCGCAAGAATTCAACATTCAATAGCTCGACAGACAAACTGACAATCATAACATGGAATGCCAACGGACTCAAAACAAAGACAAACGAACTGCAACAACTCATACAAGAATTCAAACCAGACATCCTACTTTTACAAGAGACACGACTTAACAAATCCCCACCGACAAAAATTCCCAACTACACGACAATCAACCAGCCCCGCAACAAAAATGGAGGACTACTGACATACCACACGAATACGATCGACCTGACTCAACTAGATATCATTTCCACGGACGCAGAGACCCAGGTATTGCAAACAGCCGACTTGACAATAATAAATTATTACCTTTCCCCTTCAAAAACACACGACCAAGACAAGCTCGACGAACTCCTGCTACTATCGGGTAAAGTAGTTATTGCAGGGGACATGAATTCAAAACATGTTACCTGGAATAACACTCGCCCGAATAGAGCGGGAACTGACTTATACGACTACGCCTCACGTTCCAACGTTCAAATTTCCTACCCAACAAACAACCACACCCATCACAGTTACTGCCCTGCTCACAATCCCTCAACGATCGATTTAATTCTAACAAAAAACTTGAACGTTTGCAATACCGAAGCACTTAATAGACTAAATTCTGACCACCTACCCATCCTATTCACAATCACCACATTAAAAATCCCTTTCTATCCACCGCGCCCCATCAGGACGACGGATTGGAAAACCCTAGCGACCCAACTACTCGAAATTAAAATAAATCCACATATTACGACAAACGATGACATAGACAAGGCAATCCTTGACCTAACCAGTGGCGGATCCAGGAAATTACCATAGGGGGGGCGACAACATAAAAAAATTTTAAATAAAAAAATAAAAAGTAGTATAATAGCAATTTCAAAAATAGTTGCACCACTTATATTTGCAGAACATTTCTCGTCTCGATTTTCATTTTCTTGAATTTTTTGCTTCTTTACAATCATATTCAGAGTGGACTGACTCGGACACCGTTTCATTTTCGAGATTCTTAATTACCTATAGTAGATAAATACGGTTAATGTTAATTTTTAAATCTAAGGTCTGCTTACGTAAAATCAAGTTCAAGTTTAATCAATGATTAAAATAATATCTAATATTATTGAAAATTGAATATTGATTATTGATGAATAATACCCTTGCACATATAGTTTTTATTGTTTTATAAAAAATCAACTGTAATTTTATGATAAATTAACTTCACAACTTCACTACTCACTTAATTTAAATGACATCAGTACTGAAGTACTGAAAATATATTCAAAAAACGCAAACTGAAATAAAAAGCACTTCTGTTTGTTTTAAATTATGAAAAGCAATGACAAAAGAGAATATTGTTACCTAAACAGATTCTTTCAGGAATTAGGGAAAACACCAGAAATTTTGGGTTTTTTAAAATTGCAACAAGCTTATACAATTTACCTGGCGCTATAGAAGCCTCAGATTAGGCGGCTTCCGGAAGTTCGGCTTTAAATTCTTTGAAGTACTAAATTTGGTCTTATTTTATAAAATAGATATAACATTTAAAAACACAATAATACCGTAGTTTTGTGATTTTGTTATAAGGTTATTATTTAAAACACGAAGTTTAAAAAATACAAAATACTTTTGTATTTTCTAAATTCTTAAAATAGTTTTAGGAATTTGTAATACGTTAGAATTTTTTGGTGTAAGAATTAATGTCTTTTGGAGCTCTAAGGGGGGGCGATCGCCCCCATCGCCCCCCCCTGGATCCGCCACTGGACCTAACGAACAAAATTAATACACTTTATACAAACAACACCGTTGAAACCCCACCACCGACACGAAAACATACACTCCCACAAGCACTACTTCTCAAAATCAAACACAAAAATAAACTACGCAAAATTTTTCAACGACACAAATATCCAGCATTAAAAACACAAATCAACAAACTCACTTCAGATATTAATACAGAAATCAACAAAATTAAAAACACAAATTGGAACACAACACTCAGTAACCTCACCACAAAAAACATACAAACGCTTTGGAAAATTTCCAAAGCACTCAAAAACAAACAAAACACTTATTCAATCCCAGCATTACACACAGAGCAAGGCACAAAAACCACCAGCACGGACAAAGCAAACGCCATTTCCAAAATTTATCTCGAACATCACAATTTAACCACTCATAAAACAGACACCTACACAGAAAACATGGTCAATTTCACTACAGCATCCTTTAAAAACACATCTCATCCCACACCCCCAGAAGGCCTCACCTCTCCCACCGAAATCAAATTCATTATCCGTAAGCTCAAAAACAAAGCTGCCGGCTACGACAGGATTGGAGCATCCTTAATTAAAAAATTCCCCAAGAAAGTCATTATTCAAATATTTTACATCTTAAACGCTTGCCTTAAAAATCAATACTTCCCCTCCTCTTGGAAAAAGGCAATCGTCATCCCCATCCTAAAACCCGGCAAATCCAAAAACCTCCCGGCCAGCTACCGTCCAATCAGTTTACTCCCAACCCTATCCAAAATTCTTGAAAAAGTCATATTAAACCGTCTCCAAGCACATACCGACACACATAACACAATCATCCCTGAACAATTTGGGTTCAGGGCCAAACATAGCACCGTGCTGGAGTTAGCCTTGCTCACAGACAAAATCACCACTAATTTCAACTTACGTAAAACCACGGCCGTCATGACACTTGATCTAGAAAAGGCCTTTGACACCATCTGGCATGACGGCCTGATACACAAACTCATTACGACTAAATTTCCACTCTACCTAATTAAAATGATATCTAGTTACCTAGAAGACAGAACTTACCAAGTAAAAGTACATCACACCCTATCTGACCCCCAGATTATACCTGCTGGAGTCCCTCAGGGCTCTATCCTTGCACCAAAACTGTTTACCTACTACATCAACGACCTTCCACGACATACGGACACAACCCTTTCTCTTTATGCTGATGACACAGCTGTTATAGCTGTATCATACACAGAGGCGGATCAAGGGGATATTGCGCCCCAAGCTGAACCAAAATTTGCGCCCCCCCTCAACGCAAATTTTTTCGCAAATTTTTTCAAATATAAATATGAATTGATAATACAAAAGAATGAAACGAAAAATAAAATGTTTTTAAATAAATTTTTATTCCATTCCATGTATAAACGAGAGAAGAGATACTGAATGTTATTTTGACAAATAATTTTTAACAACAAAATTTTATAAAGATAAATTACTATGCTCTTTTTTACGTTTCCTAATAAATCAATTGCACTTCATCAGTAAAAAAAAAAAAATTTTTGTTTAAATTGATTGTTTACTAAAATATCATAAATTAATACAACGATGCTGTCTGTAAACCCAATGTGCAGCACATTCTACAAAAAGAAAATAAGTGGCAGTTCCAGGGTAATAAATTTTAAAATGATAACAAAGCACACCACGTTTGCTAGAAAAGTTGTGTCGGCATATAAAAAAATAAGCAATTGTAAATAGGAACCGTGTGACGAAAACCAGCAATTTGCGGCGCTTGGAATACGTGATTAGTCGCGTTTGTGTGTGTCTTGTACAATCTAAAACTATAGAAGTATGTGTCGGCGCCGGTGGATCAATTACATGTCGACTCGACGTACATAAACCGCTGCGTGTTCATACACATACACTCATATTTCAAGTTCTCCGACTTCCGGAGATATTTTTAAAATGCAACCCATTTTTGAGATTTTTAGAATTTTATAATATAAAATATCATCAAATAATTTTAAAAATAATTGTAATAAATTTTGCGCCCCTGTAATTCTGGCGCCAGAAGCGGTAGCTTCTTTTGCTTCTTGGTTAATCCGCCTCTGATCATACAAAAAAAACCAAGCAATTACTTACCTACAAAGACATGCCGACAAACTACTACATTACTACAAAACCTGGAAGTTAAAATTAAACGAAGATAAAACAACACTGACAGCTTTCGCCCACAGACGTGACAAACTGACCACCCCCCTAAAACTCAACAACATCACAATCCCGCCGACAAATACAGTAAAATATCTTGGACTGA
Source organism: Cantharis rufa (assembly GCA_947369205.1). Lineage (NCBI taxonomy): Eukaryota > Metazoa > Arthropoda > Insecta > Coleoptera > Cantharidae > Cantharis > Cantharis rufa. Next base: position 40,233,650 of record OX376303.1, read on the forward strand.
CACTCGACATCCGACTTACCTATCACGAACATTTAAAACAGACAGCCAAAAAATCAAGCAAAGCGCTTCACGCCCTCTTCCCACTTCTTACTTTCAAAAACGATCTGGACTTAAAATTACGGACATTACTGTACAAATCAATGATTAGACCGATCATGCTGTACGCATCTCCCATTTGGAGTAGTGCAGCAAGATCAAACATCAAACTTATACAAACAATTCAAAATAAAGCGCTCCGAATCATCTCCGGGGCGCGCAGACGAACCAGGACTTGGACATTACACGAAATGACAGAAACGGACCCTCTACACTACGTAATTTACAATACAGCTTGCAACTTCTTTACCAACACAATCAGGAAAAACCCCTCGACAAAACATCTTGCCCGACTGACACACAAAACCATGCTGACCAAACCAAAATTAAAACACAAACTTTTACATCAGACGATAATTAACTGACGGCCATACTGACCAATCAAAACTACGCAGCGCTTGAAATTCATTCCAACAAAGTCTAAAAAAAAAAAAATTTTTAATTTTTATTTACGTTGTTTCTAGGTTTTTAAATTTTATCTATTTTATAACCCCCTTTCCTCTCCCTCTTCTTCTTCGCACACTAAGCCCCATGGCGCTGGGCTTTTCTACTCATTTTTGCCCAGCAGGATCGTCATCGCCACCAGAAGTTCAACCCCGCAAGACAACCACATAATAAACCGATTAATGTACGCATAGGAGCGGTTTTCTAAACCTACATGTAAATTAATTTATTATTTTGTGATAAAAATTGTAAATTGTAAATAGTCAAAAAAAATAAAGAGTTGTTATTATTATAATATTTCCTTTATTTCGGATCTCACATATAGTGGTAATTAGCATAAGTTGGGGGATTTAGCTCCAACCATCTTATTCTTTACAGTGTGTTTCACCTAATTACATTATTTTTCGATACATTTTTCACATAAGCTAATTTTGAACAATTATTATAAAAGTTACTTAAATCTACTACTAAATAATTAGAATTTTAAATTGTTTAGTACATTTTTAATGTTGAGAATTTAAAAATTTTCTGACAATATGGCACGTTTCCAAAATAACAGCTTTTTGAATTTCTGGGTATAATTTTGAAGATAGATCTAACTTTAACAAATGGGTTTTAAACTTGGAAGATACCACACCAGTAGCCGATATCACTATCGGTATTATTACTATTTTATTGAGACCCCATACACTCATCATTTCCATTGCTAGTGCCTCGTACTTATGGATTTTTTCTCCTTCGGTGGTTATGATATTTTTAGACAGAGGCACAGCAACATCAATGATGACTGCATTTTGGTCTCGTTTTCGTATCAAGACAATGTCAGGCCTATTATGACTAATTGTTCGATCCGTTAATATAGTCCTGTCCCAATAGAGTAGAGAAAAATCGTCTTCAAGTACAGGGTCAGGTACGTAGTCATAATAGGGTCTAAAATTGTCAAGCAAGTTAAGTTTTTTACCAAGCTGCTGGTGTAATATCTTGCAAACTTGGTTGTGTCTTCGGAGATAGTCAGTAGGAGCCAAGAATGAGCATCCTCCTATAATATGCTCTATGGTTTCATTGGGGACACCACACTTTCGGCACCGATCTGCAACATCGAGATTCATTATGTGCTTCTTGTAATTGCTAGTGGCAATTACACCATCTTGAATCGCACACATGAATCCTTCAGTTTCAAAGTGTAGTAATCCCCGCTTCAACCATTCTACTGACATTTCTCTATCAATTCCTTCGGAGTCCAAAATTGTCGGATATTTACCGTGAAGCACCTTATTCTTCCAATTAATTTCTAATTCAAATTTTTCTTCACAATTAAGATTTTGATTTTTTAAATTCAAACCACTAAAATTTTTATCTAAACTTATAATTTCGCGAATTAAAGGAATGTTAATCGAATAAAAATAATCACGCAATAATTTAGTTATAGATTTACAAGAATTAAATAAATTTATTAAACCGCGTCCTCCTTTTTTTCTCTTAATATACAACCTTTCCACTGCAGATTTCGGATGTAAATATCTATATTTATATAAAATTTTTCTTGTTAAGGTGTCCAAGGCATTTAGATCTGTATTCGACCATTTTAGAACTCCGAAAGAATATGATAAGACTGGAACCGCCCAAGAGTTAATAGCCGAGATCATATTCCGAGACGTCAATTTACTTTTCATTAAAATTTTTAATTTTTGCATGTATTTTTGCCTAAAATCTTTTTTTAAAAGTGTATGGTCCAGAACAAAATTTTGCTGCATTCCCAAATATTTATACAACTGATGCGGTAATAGTTTGGGAATTTCGTTTAATACATCAAATTTAGAAATTGGTGTACCCCTATGAATGTCAATTTTTGCACACTTTTCAAATCCAAATTCCATGCAAATGTCAGTACTAAATAATTTTGTAGTTTTTATTAAGTTAAAAAGTTGATCTTCGTTCCTAGAATATAATTTTAAATCGTCCATGTAAAGCAAATGAGTTATCTTGGAATTGTTTTATCTTTGGAATTATTATTATTATTATTATTATTATTATTAATTTACAAAAATTTATTTTCGAAAAATCCGCTAGATGACCGAAAAAATTTGTTGTACCAATCTTGGAGAAATTTTATTTGTGACTTCTTACGGTATTATGTGACGTATATAAAAATTTTGGAAAAAATTCAGTGGCGTACAAAAATAAAAAATTTTTTTCATTTTAGATTTTGTTAAAAAAACTTTTATAGATAGATTTAGGGTAGGGGTGATACATATAGATATCTTTGCCAGGGCTACCGATATCTTTGTTAAGGCTACCACAATAGAAAACAAAAATGAACATTATGTCATCGTATCTCCGGACAAAATTTGGTGTGCTGGTGATTGGAGGTATTGCGGCAGAGAGTGACGATATTTTTTTTATATATAATTATTTAGCAATATTTTTCATGTTTAGCAAGTTGCTAACATTATTTCTAGTTACAGAATAGCACTGATTATCTTTCAAGAAGAACATTATCGAAATAATGAATTGGAAATGGTCACTGACACCACAGTAAATGCAACAGAAAATCCTGATATGGTGATATGTGTAGTGCAATTTTTGAGCAGGTACAAATAAACTTTAATTCAAAAATCATATGATGATACCAATCCATTAAAGAGACCAAAATTCCAAATTTAAACTTTTCGACATATTACAAAATTAGAGAACTGTTAATCGTTTTAGACAAAATTATAGAAACTTATTTATAAAATCTATACTGTAGTACTGAGAACCTTGCGGGTGTGGATCAAGACCAATTCTTGGGACTATGTAAACTGCGCCAGCGGTGAATATTTTCTTGGTCGGTAGCTTAAGCTTAAGGTAGCTTAAGTAGTAATACAAATGAAAAAGTTGTACAAAATTATCAAATACATTAAAATTATTTCTATACACAAAAAATTTGTGTTGTATGATTTTTAAAACAAAATCGTTTTATAACAGTAACCTACAAACGAATTCGTGTTTTTTATGGTGGATCCGTGTATTGCCATGGTTGTCTTTGTCAAATTCAACTCTGCGCTACCCTGCGCTCCGAGCCGTTTTGCCAAAGACTAAACTAATTAAAAATATCCCTTAAGACCGAAAGAACTCGCCAAAGGTGGAACTCGGAAAAGGTGAAACTCGTTTATTTTTATTTATTTTTAGATTAAATTTAGCGGGTCAACCTTAAAAATTTTTGGCGCAATTTACGGGTAGGATTAGAAAAACCCTCAACCGTTGGCGCAATTTACGCTCCCCGAATTCTTAATGTACCATAATACGATTTAAAATTATTTCTCGCCTTGTTCTCCGCTGTTATTCTCGCGAGAGTCTGGAGCGCCCATCTAAATATTGTTCAATAAACGCAGTATTGCAATACAGTAGAATCCGGTTATAGCGACGGTCAAGGGACCGGCGATATTACGTCGTACTAACCGAACGACGCACAAAACGGTTTGAAACTGAATTTGAAAACGTTATATGAAAACCAAACTTGAGGTTGCACTTCCGTCGTTAAAAGCGCTCGGTCGTTATAAATGAATTCGTACTATTCGGATTCTACTGTATATCTATGTAGTTCTCTAATGACGTAGTTGAGTATCAGCCTAGTAGACCTGTAAGCAGTGCTTTATAATTAGCCTCCTCTAATGAAAACGCCACGAGCCGCCACTGCCTTATCTCTATCTCTTAATTCTTAATATATATGTATAAAAGAGCTTATTTGTATGTTTGTTCGCTATACACTCCTAGACCCTTCGACCGATTTTAACCAAATTTGGAACACATACTCAGTAGGCCTTGGAAAATGTTTTAGTGCAAGAAAATGTTAAAAAAGTTGAAAAGAAAGTGAGATCTCACAAAATGAATAAAATATTTCAATAATACAATAAAAATCCTAGAACTCTGGCAGGTATTCTACGAATCTACGATAATCTGTTCTATTTGTGTCGTAAATAGCCACTTTTGAATCTGAACCTGGGCTACAAAAGTAACAAAATTCTGTGGCTAAAAGGTAAAAGGGGATAAGTCAACTTATCCCCAGTTTTTTGTAGCCCCGAAATTGTCATAACCTAATACAAAATGTTACCAAAGGTTAATAACAATCATTTTATAGACCACTTTATAAAGGGGATAAGTTTACTTATCCGGGTAAAAACCACATTTATTTTTAAAACCTTTTACTTTGTTTTAACAAAACGGTATATATCCCAGTTGACAAATGAAAATTACTTCATAGCAAAATAGGTGTAAGTGGACATATCCCTTTTTGGCTTTATTGTTACCTATGTATTTTATTTTATTGATTTATTAATTTGAAAATTTAGCGATTTTTGTGAAAAGAATAAAATTTAATAATTTTATATAAGTCCACTTATTCTACTTAGCATAATACAAATCGGTTAGATAATACAAAAAATACAAAAGTCAAAACAGAATAAGTTGACATATCCCCTTTTGCCGAATAACGCAGAGTCACTTTTTCAAACTACATAGGGGGTAAGTTTTTTTGTATTAGAATTATTTAAAAACTGCTCAAAAAGCTTAGTGTATATTTTTGGCAAAATGTTTATTTTCTAATTTTGTTACAACGCAAATAAAATTTTAAGGATGTCATTAACTTACTTCTTAGAAAAACACTTATTTGTGTCTCCTATAAAGTTGACTGTTTTGACTTATCCCCTTTTACCTTTTAGCCACAGAATTGTTCCAAATTAAAATCCATTGCACGTCACCCCATATTTGTAACGTCATGTTCCATGTCGGAATTTTGCTGCAAATATTTGTGATTTGTTATAAAAGTTATTGTGGTTTTAATTATTAAAAATCACTGATAACGTGTAATGGGTTTTTGCCGCAATTATGGCTAGGAGCACTTAATATTCCTTATTCGTACATTTGTTGAGATTTTTGTTCATTTTTAAATTTTATTTCAAAACTCTCAAGATTAGTTTAAAATTTTTTTTTTCAAATTATTGAGGTGCTCATTAAGAAAGAAGGCTCAAATTAAATAAAAAATTTTTTAAGACCCGATTTTTTAAAATATTATTTCTATTGATAAGCCCAAAGTCCAAGAAAAGTGCATTTTATCGATAAAATTAACCAAAATGTAAACCACAGATAAAACAAAAACATGTAACAAAAATGCGACTAATTCAACATTTCCAAAGCACTCTTATTAAAATCAAATAATTTTTAAATTTCGGAAAAAATGCTAAACTAGACCGTCATATTGTGTAAAACATTATCATAAAAATAATAGAAATCTAATCTAATGTACACAGTGATGGATCCAAACGGAACCACCGGGATGAAATGCATCCAAAAATTGATGCTTATTTATTCTTGGATGACCTATATTTAAGTCACAAAATTTGTTCTTATTTCATCAGATGTAAAATATCAGAAATTGTATCGTACAACATAAAATAATTTAAAATAAATAAATAAGTGCTCAACATGTAAAACAGCATTTTTTGATTTATGTTCTTTTTTCTCCCAGCCAAAGAATTATTACTTATTCACATAAGATTTCTTTTATTTTTATTGCCTCTCAAAAACATTCCGAGGCGAATCTACATAGTTGGGCTTCGGACTCCTGATGCGACGATGACCCAAGCAAAAATAAAAATATTATTTAATATCTAAGGTTAAAAGAGAAAATAAATATGTAATGTAATATGTAATATGTAATTTTTTATTGTTGGCCAAAATAATTCAATAGAGCACAAACAAATTGTAAGTGCCTACAATAACCCAATAAAAAAAAAATGATATGTAACAAAATTGTAACATAATACCTATTGTAATTTAATAAAAAATATTTTTTAATGTTCAGTCTGCTGCATAAAATTTACTTATCATTTATTAAATACATTATACATAGAAGACGATTTACATACTAAACTAAAATAAAATAATAAAGTAGTACCTTAATTTTTTTCTTAATTAATTTAACAAAACAAACCTACACTAAGCTGTAATAATGGAATGACAGGAGTTACATGAAAGATGTTTAGAAGCGATTATAGGGACTTCTTGATTGACGACCCCGACTACGTCTGGCTACTCGAGGTTGAAATCTTCCACGATGTTCTAAACCAAAAATTTACATTTACAAAAAACTTCAAAAATTAAATATTATACTAACGTTGTGGATGTCTAGGCTGATGCTGGTCATTCCAAATAATTGGAGTTGGACCACTTCTCGATAATCCACCACGAATATGAGAATTTCTCATGCTACGCCTACTCATATTTCCATTTCCACGTGACGCACCACTACTTCTTGAACGAGTATTGGTACTAGGAGATGCTTCGGCTTCTCTACCTTCTTCTTCATCTTCTTCCGAAGCCATATGTTTTTCACCTTCAGATGTTACCTTTAAATTGAACAAGGTAAAATTAACTTAAAATGTCATATTTAAAATAATATAGCTTAATTACCCCATCTTCATTTTCTAACTCTTCAGGGTGTTGTTCAGGAGTTTGTGACAGATCTCCTGAAGGTCCGGCAGTGCTCGGTGGACCCATGCAATCAAGAAGACTTGCATCTGGCTCCAATTCGCCTTCATCGCTAGCTCTGCTAACAGTTATGGTAGGAATTTCGGCTAAAATAAACAATATGTGCTTTAAAATAAGTTTTTGAAGATTTTTTTTTATTTACGTTCAGAACTGGCAGTTGGATGTGAGTTGGGTTCTTCAACAGATGGACCAGATTCTTGAGGTGATGATTGGAGAGGCGTGCTAGGAACACTACGGCCGGTACCTTAAAAAAAAATTTGTTGCAAAGATTAAAATTATAATTTATTCAATGACATACTATTATCGTCAGCATGAGAAAATTCTAACGTTTGTTCTGGTAGAACTTCTGTTGATCCCGAGTTATTAGATGTAGCAGATTCACTGAAAGTAAATCTACCACTGGTTGGCACATGAGGAGAGCTCACAGCTTCACCAAAACCATCAGCTCTCCGTGGTACAAACAAGGTTGGTGTAGATGGTACTATTCCTAGAAAAAAGTAATCGTTTAATGTACTAGATATAAAATGGTGAATGAAAAAATTGTTAATTTCTATTATTTACCACTTTATTTTAATATATTATATTTTTAAAATCGCTTTTCTAGTTTTGAACAAAACTTCAAAATAAGCTTGGGCAAAAAGAATGTAATAAGGTTGAAATATGTTGTGATAAATAAAATATTGCATCTCACATAGCGACATGTTATAACAACTGAAAACAGATTCTTTGTTGACGTTTGATATAAAAATCTCTAAATGTAAGTCTAATCAGGTATAGCTTTCACATTTGATGGTTCCTTTGCCGTCATTCCATCACTGATATTTTAAAATTCCTATCCAGAATTTTATTTTTGCTCTATCAATATTAAATTTAAATAAGAAGCATTTTTAAATAATGACTCATAACTTGATAATGCCACTCTGTTTGCACATTCTACATAGGACTAGATGCAACTTGATACTCTATTTTGTTTGCAAAAGAAACAAAATTTGTACACTTTGTACTTTAATTATGTAATCAAATAATATTTATTACACCATAACACAGTTTTAACCTGTATGTGCCAACCGCAGTATCTATTTTTAGTTTAAAAATTATTGTTAACAGTAAAATAGGTTTACACTAATAATAAGATTTACTTTTTCTATAAATATTAAAGAAACTTATTAATTTAAATTGTTTGATTTTAAACAATCAATCTTACCATCATCACCTCCTTCATCTATTCCATGCGGTAATAAGAGATGTGATTGTTGCTGACGAGCAAGTGGTGCAATTGGTCTAGTGCGTGAAAATGACGGCATAGTTACGGCAATAGAAGGAGATGCTTGTGAGACAGTAACTCCGGAAGATCCTAAAAAATATTGATTTAGATTTGCACATCATTTTGGAGAAGTTTCTAAATTATATAAATTTGCTTCAATACTCTAAATAATATCATTTTTAAGATTTACCAATAGCACCAAAATTAAGTCTGCATTGAAATTTATTTGCAAATCTAAATAAATGTTTAATTGTTAAGCCTTTTACACTCTTCAAAGTTAAATACAACAGTTTGTTGTACAAAATATATCATCTCATTCATTAGTATAGAAAATTAGTATAGAAAAAGTTACACAGTAGGAAAAAACATTCATTGCAGTAAGTTGTCAGAATTTAACCAAACAGCTTGGAAAAATCATATAATTAATAAAAAAACACTTTTTACAGCTTTATTAATTTAATGAAATATTTAATCATTTGGAATGTATTTATTAAAAATTTATAAAATTAAATTTAGTTTTTTTGGCAAATCAATAGAACAGTTACAATTTAATAATTAAGCCCATCGAAATTCAGTGCGCACATTTAACATTCATAAAATGAGCTTGTATCAACTTTCTGTAAGTATAACCAATTTATTAGTATGCTAAACAAATGCATAAACATAAAATATAGGCGAAACAAAAGTAAAATTTTATACAAGTCAAATTTAAATCAATTTGTATTATAACAATTTGATAGCAAAAAATTTAATTTTGATTAACAAAATTTTAAGTCTTCAAAATATGTCATCAATATTAAATATAAACGTGGTGTATTTTTTACATATAAAATTAAGTCTTCACTATATCACAAACAAACGTAAAAGTTCTCTCTAAAAAAGTAATTAATAAATCACCTACCACCATCGGTACCACTACTAATTGCTTCTGATTGTGCTTGTTCAGAACTTTCTTCCTTTGAATTGTTTTCCTCGGACTGCTGGCTTTGATTAGGAACTTCACTAGAATCTTCAACCACTTCAACTTCATTACCTCCCTCTTCTTCTTCCATATCTGCATCATCGTAATTTAATTCTTGTTCCTAAAAAGAAAAAAATTCGTTAATATAACTAGATTAAAAAATTTCTAATAATACCTACAGGATAAGATTCCATATCGTAACCCTCAGTATCTGGGTCATCGGGATCATCATCTGCACCCTCACCTTCATCTGGACCTTCCCCATCCTCATCACTCTCAACAACAATCACAGCATCTGTGTCTTCTTCGTGATCTCTTTGACTACTTGTGGGTACTTGATATTCAACTTCGAGACCACTATCGCTGACAGTACCATGTAAAACGTCTGTGGTACTCTGTTGCATACGACTGCGTTTGTTCAACTGTTGAGCTTTGCTAGAATCTTCCGTTAGGCATCCATCGGTATCAGCTTCTCTAGGACGTTTTAAACCAGCTTGAGTTGTGGTAACCGTATTGGAGGAACTGCTGCTGGTACCCGATTCCTGAGCAGGCCCATTATTAGGTTGCTCTACTCGAGGTAAGACTAAAGCCACCGCCTGTTGTTGAGGAGCGGGTTGTACCTGCACAATCATTTTTGTTAAAATAAAATTTTAGCATTGCAATATAAAGAAAGCCTACCTGCATATTATTATCTTCATCTTCAGTATCTTGTGTCGATTGAGTTGGAGGAACGGCAATCTGTCTAGGACAAACAACTGTTGGCGTAGCCGAGCTAGTTGCTGGCATATATTCTGTATGCGAACTTGTAGGACTATTAGAAAGTGGTTCAACATTACTTGGACCAGTCGTATGAACCTAATGCGACAAAAACAAAATAGAACAAAAGGAGCATATATATTTTTTTCTATTTCTATATTACCTGCTGAGGAGGTACCATCACTGCACTGGGACCTTGACTAGTTGAAGGACCTTGACTAGTTGGCAAAACAGCCACCGTTCTAAGTTGCATTGACATAGGACGTATGCTAGCTAGTGGCGTTTCAGGTCCGCTGCGCCACGGTTGAATTTGTATTGACTGTGTTTGAGTATTGGTTGCCATTGGTTTAATGTTAGCAGTAGGCGGTTCAGTAGTTTGCTTTTCTGAAACTCCAGAACTTGTAGTAGGTTTTGAACTTTGTTGACCAAGCTGTCTTTGTAACTGGGTTATTTTTTGTGTTAGAGTTTCAATTTCCGTAGTAAAACGATCCTTCTCTTGTTGTTTTTCTAAAATAATTTCACCTTTCTCCTTAATTAATTTGTCAATTTCAGAATCTTTACCTAAATCGTCCTGGGAATCTGACGATCTGCTTCCATTTAATTCCGTCCGTAGATTGCTATTTTGTTCTGTGAGAGTTACGATACGTTCCTTAGCAGTCTTGAACAAATTTTTAAATCTGTCTTCTTTATCTAAAGATGCTTGTTTAAGACTTTCAATTTCCTTCTTGTACTTGTCCAATTCTTCGCCTGCGGTAGCATAATTTTCACTTAGCTCTGTAATTCTCGCAGTATGGCTTTGTTCCATTTGAGAAATACGATTTTCCAATTCCTTAACTTCATTTTGCTTTTCAGCTAATATCAAAGACTCGCTCTTCAATTTTTCTTCTGCTTCTTGTTTCATACCATCAATTTCTTTTGTATTATCTTCGCACTGTTGCTTATACTTCTTGGCAATCTTTTTAACAGCCATTAAATTATTTCTTAATTCTGTAATGCTATTAGTTTTAGTTTTGAGTTCGGTATCCATATTTTGCTTTTCTTCGTTTAATTTCGTTTGTGCCTCCCTAGTTTGATCTAAATCGCGAGCAAGATTAGAAACTTGTTCCCTTAATTTTCCCATTTCATCTTTGTTCTTTTCGACTTCTTCACTTAATTGATGATGTTGCGACTGCAAGTTTCGTAACTGCTCTTCTAATTTACTCTTGTCTTGTTTAGTGGTATTCAATTCATCGGCTAATTTGGCTGAATTACCTCTTTCAATTGTTAATTGCTTAGCTAGATTTTCGCGCTCGTTTTGTAATTTCTTCCAATCTTCTGGACTAGTACGATTAGATTTCTCTATTAACATATTGGCACGTTGTCTCCACCTGGTAGCTTCACCACGTAATGTGACATTTTCTGTATGCATTGCTTCAGATCTCAAGGTCAACTCCTTATTTTTCTCTTGCAGAGGTGCCAATTGCTCTTCCAAACTAGCCGTTCTTGTTCTGAGTTGAGTAATTTGCTCCAACAGAGTATCACGTTCAATGCGAAGGCTTCTATTGCTGTCGGTGATAGCATTTAGAGTTTCAACCTTTCTCAAAACTTCAGAATGTTTGGCGGAAGACACCATGGAAACTTCGCCCTTTTGACGTTCAACATCTAAATTAGCTTTCGCTTCTTCAAGTTGATTGACAATAACATCATATTGCGTTTTAAGACGACCATGTTCGGCTTCCAAAATTTCACATTTGCTAACGGAGATATCCTTTTCTTGACGTAAATATTTAATAACCTTCAATAATTGTTCCGATGACTTAACTTCATCTTCTGTGTACGATCTATTAAAACTACTATCACCAAATGAACTATTTTGATCCGTTGTTTGTGATTGGATTACAGTTAATTGATTATTTAATGTTTGAATTTGGTCTAACAATAAATCGTTTTGTTTGTTCATATCCTTAAATCTAGTTTCGAGTTCCGCCTTTTCCTTTATGAAGAATTCTTCCTGGAAAGCAAAACCTTTCTTGTGTTCTTCCAATGCAGAAACGGCTTCATCTCTTGCATGCTTAACCGAATCAATTTCATTTAAAATTGTGGACAATTCTTCTTTAATTGTACTTAAAGCCTTAAAACAAATAAAATAAAAGTTATGTATGTCAATTGTTATAATTTTTCAAGTGTTCTTTTAAAAATGCAAACATAGTTTTTCTTCAAAATAATGTAAAAAATAATTATATTTTATTAAGTTTGCTTTACAAACCGTTTTACAAAACAGTGAATCTTAAATGAAAGGAACACTTGACACTTCATTACATTGTCTGGTTCATGTTATGGCAAAGTCAAAAATAATTGAGTTATCTTACCTGTAAATCATTTGAATGTAATAACATTTCATGAGTGTACTTCTCTTCAGCTGCTTCCAAGTTAGAAGATAATGTTTTAATTTCATCTTGAGAGGTTTGCAAATTTTGCTTTGTTTCATCCAACTCGGTTTTAGTATTTGTTAATTGATATTCTAAATTATTTAATCTGCTACGAAGATCTATGGATGTCATGTCGTCACCTTGAATAGAGAGTTCACCTTGAAGTTCTGAACATTGTTCCTCCAATTTCAAAATTCTAGCTTCTCTTTCGTTTAGTTTATTTTCCAAAAGTTTGCGATTATTTTCGTGTTCTTCTACCAGTATTCTTAGTTGATTTTCAGCTCCTTCTGCCACACTCGAGTGCTGTTGCACTGTTTCGTGCATAGATTTCAATAGCTGTTGTAAAGACTGCACTTCTGCTTGACTATCAGTCAGTGATCGTTCCATTTCTCTAAATTTACTATTTTCAATATTTTCTGGTACATATGTAATAAATTCTTTCAATTTCTTTGTTAAATCTTCAATTTGATTCTGTTTTGTTATTAAATCGTCACGCAGTGTGACGATTTCATCACGTAACTTTTGAGCTTCGGTCTTCTCTTCTTCCACTTGAGACTGCAAAACAAATTTATTAATCACCCTATTAAAACGTTTTACAAAATTAATTACCTGTGCAGCATTTGTAGACTGCTTTAAGTGATTACCTAATTCACGGAAACGATCTTGTTCTTCCTGTAAACGCCTACGAAGAGCACAACATTCACGATGAGCTTCATCTAAACGTTCCTCTAAACGAATTCGACTCTCAGCATCGTTTCTGTCCAAAGTAGCCTTTATTAACTCGATATTGGATTCCAAGAGCTTCCTGCCATGGGACTCCTTTTTCAGGAACTCCAATTCTTTAACCAATCGATTTTCTCGAGCGTAAATTAAAGCATTTTCTTTTTCTAAATTGGCCAATTTCACTTCGGCCTTCGAAGCTTTTGTTTGAGATTGTAATGTCTCATCTTTTAAATAATTTATCATCTGTTCGTGCTTTATGTTACTTTCACTATAAATTTTATTTTGTTTTTCTAATGCCGATATTTGACTCTTGTACACTTCAACATTAGATTGAATAATTTTGAATTTTTCATCATTCATTTCTATGACTGAGGTCAATTTGCAATTTTTACGAGTTAATTCATGAGCTTCCTTTCTCATTTCCTCCATTTTGTCAATCAAAATTTTTTCGTTTGCTGTTTTCTCTACCCTGTAAGTTTCATTTTCCTCTTTCAGTAGATCAATCTCCTTCTTTAGCTTGTCTAATTGAGTCTCCAAATCATGCACCTTTAAAATACATTACATTAAACATGATACATAATTGGACTCCTTTTTAATTTGACCGACCAAACAAAAGTGGTGGGTTAAAAATTTATCAAATAGTATTGAGTATGTCAAGATCTTTCAAAATGAGTAAACAGCAAGGCTTTTTGTGTCAAGATTCACGAGTGTGATTCTCACATTACACTATTATACCTATACCAACCTGCACTCACCAAATGAGTGTTTACTGATCCCAGATGATATAAATAACCTAAATACTTTAAATACTGTACATTTTGGTACAAAGACTTTTTTGTCATATAAAAATCAATTTTACAGTAAAATTTATTGGACATTTTTTGTTGGGAAATATCAATCAATTCATTTTTGTTTTATACAATTTTCTACTTTGTCGCATCGTTACCGAGTTACAGTAACAAAAAAAATTCTATAAAATACAAAAAATATTGTCATCTGTATCTCAGAAACGGTACAACGAAATAGGAAACTGAATGGGCATTTTTTCTTGTAAATTTCATTTTTTGTTGTCACATCTTTCTAAGATACAGATGACAACATTTTTTGTATTTTCCAGTCTTTTTTAAGTCACTGTAACTCGGAAACGGGAAAGGGAAATGATAATTGCAACAAGACATTTCTAATAGTTATTGCTGTAAAAGCAATTTATTTGTTAAAGTCTTAAAAAGGTACAATTTACATTGAAATTTAGGATTGCTTGGAAATCTAAAAGTTTGGACAGGATTCTATCTAGAAAGTTAACGAATTTTTCCCTATAATGCTTAAAACATTATTGTACATGCACGTACACATCGGAGTAAAAAATATCCTTTTTTTAATTAACCTTTAATTAGGTAGGCTGCATTTCGTAACGTAAGTAGGTAGGTGGGGTGCTCACAACACCCCAACTAAAACTTACATTTACAGTAACAATTTACACTCATTTTTTCTATTGCAGGTAAATTCACATTATTTTGGATATTATTATATACCCAAATGTAAAAATAATAAAATTTAAGACTTTTAAATAGAAGTTTTTACGAGTTTTAATATTTACTCTTCGTAACAACCTTATTAATACTGCGTCACGTAATAATTTCATTTATTATTTTAAAAACAAAGTTAATTGAGAAACTATTAAATAATTTTATTATTCTAAGACTGAATAATACTTTAAACAAGCAAACAAGTAAAATTTTCAATTTCGCCTATACAAAATTATGAAGTAAAGTTTGGGCACTGTACTCGGACACTTCTATGTTACCAACGTAAGTTGAAAGTTTTGAAGCCGTTTTTTGTCATATAACAATCGATTTTAAAGCAAAACTTTTTTAATGTTTTTTATTGCAAATTTCATTTTCTTCGATTTTGTTTATATACATTTTTCTATTTTGTTGCACCGTTTCCGACTGACAGCGACTTAAACAAGACTCGGTAAAATCCAAAAAATATTATCATCTATATCTCGAAAACGGTGCGACCAAATAGAAAATGTATATAAACAAAACTGTAGAGAATGAAATTTACAAGAAAAAATTTCATATTCATATTTTTATTATGATGCACCGTTTCCGAGATATAGATGACAATATTTTTTGGATTTTACCGAGTCTTGTTTAAGTCGCTGTCAGTCAGAAACGGTGCAACAAAATGGAAAAATGTATAAAATAAACAAAATTTAAGGCAATGAAATTTCCAACAAAAAATGTCTACAAAATTTTGCAAAATTATCACTTGCATTGTCATCCGAATCAATAAATTGTTCATCATTATCATTAGAAATAATATCTTGTAATGCGTTCTGAATACGCTCCTGTTCCTCGCGAAACATTTTCAAAACACACTGAACAAATTAAATGATTGCATGCTATTATATGCATAAAAGCTCAGACAAAACAAAGTCGGAAATTGTAACGTAAGTAGGTAGCCGGGGTGCTCATAGCACCCCCGCATAATAAAGTATCTATTACTGCTTTCTATGTGAATATAAATATCAAAAATCAGCTTAATATATAATTCGATAAATAATAGGAAGGTAACAATGTGATCAGCTAATTTGCAGGTCTAGAAGTACTAAATAATTTAGAAATTAACACGTGGGGTGTTGTGGCCACCCCGCATACCTAATTAAAGGTTAAAAGAGCTTTTTATTATCCTTATTACTACTCCCACTTGACATTTCATTGTTAAAAAAGAACCTTGCACATTCCAAGCTGGCAAATTATTGAAATACGATACATAAAATAATATGATAAGAGATTAAATTAAATATTACCTTATCATCTGAATGTGAATCTGAGTCATCATGCGCTTTGGAACTTGGAGAACCTGCCTCTCTTTCTTGAATGTATGGTCGTTCCAATTGCATAGGTATATCTTCTGCATTGCCTTTCATTGCTTGTTCATATAACGATTTGTACATATCACGCTGACTCGAAACCATAGCCAATATTTTATGATGCGCTTGTTGTTGTTCAACAAAGATGCTTTGATTTTCTTTAAATTGCTCTAACTTTATTTTCATTTGAGCAATAGCCGCAGGATCAAGCAACTCAGCTTCTTCTTGTTTCGAACTCAATTCACGTACAAGGGCCAGCAAACGTTGATTGGCGGTTTGTAATTCTGCAATATCGCTAAATGTAACCAGTCGCTTTGTAATTATATCGGCAGAACTCATGCTATCGCTCATATCCTGATCGGTAGAGACCGATGCCGATCCAGCACGAGAATGTTCCACTTCTCTTAACAAATGACAAACCTGTCGACTTAAATCTGCTTTTTCTTTTTTAAAGCGCGCATTTTCTCTACACATAACTCCTTCATTATTCTTAGCTTGAATAGTTTCTTCCTTGAGATTTTGATTTTCCATAACCAATAAATCATTTTGATCGGTTATTTCTTTAATGGTTTCCAAAGCCTTTTCGTAATCCTCACGCTGTTTTCTTAATAATGGTCCTTTCTCTTCCAATTCATTGATTATCTGTTGAATGTAAGTATGAAGTCGGGCACTCTCTTGTTTCTCGTGTATCAGTTCTTCATTGGCAGTTGTCAATTGGTTGTAAATCTGTGTAAGCGACATTCCTGGCTTAATATAGCGTGAAGTGATGGCTGCTGCCGGTAAAATATCTTCAACTTCCTTTTGTAAACTCTCATCTTTAGAGTTTTTAAACATTTCGTTGTTAGTTTCTAATTCTTGCTTCAACATTGCAATGCACTCATTTTTCTTTGTTATAATTTCTTCATTAGCCAAGTGAGTTTCTTTGTATTTAGTCTCCAAATCTCCATATTTTTCTGTGGCCTCTCGAAGTAACGTCTGCAAATCACTTACTGCTTGTGTAAGTTCGGCCGTGTGCTTTTCGCTTTGTTCATTCATATTCTTATATAGATTAGCCAATTTTGTTTGTGCGTCTAATTCTTGACGGTAAAGTTCGTGGGTCTTTATATCGTTATCACGTTCAGTTTTTAATTTATCTGCTAATTCGTCAAACTTACTAGTCAAATTGGCATTAATATCGGTTAAACTTTTAATCGATTCTAATGAAACCGCTAATTCTTGAGTCCTTTCTGTTAGTTTAGTTTCCAATTGAATGCACCTTAAACTATTATCTTTTCGCATATTTAATAATTCTTCCGTTCGTTCATTGAGACTTTGGCTAAGTACTTCTATTTGATTATTCAATAAAGATCGTTCTTGTTCTAGTCGCTTTTCCTTATATTCCAAAGAAAGTTTTATATGTGCAACTTCATTGGAATCGGCTTGAGCTTCACATTTTGCAGTAACCGCACCTTGTAACTGTTTAGTTAATCCGGTAACTTCAGTCTGCAATCTTTCCACTTCCGCTGAGCATCTTTCCAGAGTTTTGGCCAATTCATCTCGTTCTCCGTAAGCCAAATTGCGTTGATGGCGAAATTCGGCAGCTTCGGCTTCCAATTTATTAGACGTAGCTTGTAAACGTACAATGTCGGCGGTATTTATCGATATTTGGCTTTCGAGCTCTTCGATGGTACGTACTGCAGCATCTAATTTGTTATTAGATATTAATAGGGCATCTTCTGAAATTTTATACCTTTCTTCTAATTCGTTTAGGTTAGTTTCTGGTAAAGAAATATAAAAAAATTTATTGGTGAAAAATTTACAAGTAATGTACAAATACCTGCGTTGGTTTTATTAGTTTCAGAAATTGCTTTAGATGTTAATATTTCGTCAACCTTTTCATTTACAAACGTAAATAACTTTTTTCCGATTTCGTCGGGAATTTGCGACCACTCTTCCTCTGTTAGCGCCGAAGACAAGTACGTATGAGTGTCGATTTCTTCCATTTTAAAACGAAAAATGTACTAATCAATGTTACACTTAAGTCAAAAGCAAGCACATTCTTGAGTACGTTATACAAGTAAGTTATACAATATTCAGAAAAAAAATAGCACTCGCGATTCCACTACACAGCAAGCAAAGTTTAGCAAATATGCCGGTTAGCTACCCACAATGCAAAATATTAACCGCTGCCATACCACAACAGAAACTTAAAAAACACTAATTTGGAGCTGTTTGAATTTGAATTTTAAAATTATGTGTTAAGTGTAATAAATAATAATAATATTTAATTTACCCATTATTACTATTAATTACTACAATCACAAATAATTATCTAAGGTTAGATTACCGACGATGCAACATAGGCTTTGCGCAGGTTGGCAAGTTTTAACTTTAGGAAACAGAATATCAATAATAAAATTTAAATAATTTATCTTAAAAAAAAGCGTTTTAATTACTATTAATAACAATAACTAATCTTTTTGAATATTGTAAAAAAATGTTTTCCAGTTTCCAAATCTTTAAAGACAAACAATTTATTGGGCGAGGTGTTATTTCCTTTTTGTGGTCACAAATCTTTAAAATGTGGGGGTACAGCTGAATAAAAAATAATATAAACAATATATATCTGCAGTAACTCATAATGAAATCCGGATGCCCCTATATAACCTGCTATACGTTATCAATAACGTAAATTATACGTTTCGAAGAATTTTTTTATGATACAAAAATTGCCTTTACAGAAATATACTTATTAGACATTCCTTGTTGCAAATTTCATTGCCTTTAATTTTGTTTCTATAGTCAGTTTCTGACTGACAGCGACTTAAACAAAACTCTGTAAATGCAAAAAATATTATCGTCTATATCTCGGAAACGGTGCGACAAAATAGAAAAATACATATGAACAAAATAGTAGAGAATAAAATTTATAAGAAAAAATGTTTATTAATTTTTTTATTTCGTTGCACCGTTTCCGAGATATTATAGATGACATTTTTTGTATTTTACAGAATCTTGTTTAAGCCGCTCTCAGTCAGAAACGGTGAACCAAAATAAAAAAATGTATAGTAACAAAATTGAAGGCAATGAAATTTGCAACAAGAAATGTATAATATAACTATTGCTGTAAAGGCGATTTTTATAAGACAAAAAACGTCTAATTTACATTGTTAATATAGGAGGGTCCAGATATTTTTGTTATTCACTGTATGTAAATAAACAAAAATGAAGGGAATAAAATTTGCAACAAAAAAAATATATAAATTTTAATTATTGATATAAGTTGGAGGAACAGAACTTCCAGAAGGTTGGTATTATAAATGAGTTTTACTTTTGCCAAATGCCGAAAAATGAGTTTCTTTTCCTACTGTGAACATATAAACAACCCAATTTCTACCCCTTCTACCTAGGCAGCTCCCCCTCTGGCTACCAGGGTGCTTCCTACTTCGTTTTCTCTCTTCTACTGATGAAAGATTACCGGAAATCGAAGAAAAACGTTTTCCAAAAGTATTCTTATGACCAGATGTTATTTAAAAAAACTCAATGCTTTGGGCAAACACCTGAGCTTTTGGAATCTTAACTTGCAGCTTTTTAAACGTTCAATAAAAATTTTAAATTGTTTTATAAAAAAATAGCCTATATTTGGGTATTTAAAAGTATATAAATTTTGAAATACAGATATAAAAGAAAAATTTTAAAATGTGTTTAAAACGCTTCTCACCTTTAAAGCAGTGGTTCCCAATCTTTCTTGTTACAAATAATATTCAAAAATTTCAAGAAAAAGACTTTGAATTTTTTTTTGTTAATTTAATCCATTCTCAAGAGTCATTGATTTTAGACAATAAAGGGTTAGAATCTAATATGTAGATAATTTTAGTCTTAAAAAAATTATATAAAATCATATTAAACAAATATTGCATTATATTGTAAGCAGAAAAAAATAATTACTATTCCAACCAACAATTTCAATAATTCTGAATTAAATGAAATGTTGATATACTTAGTGTAAATAGAACAAAAATAATTCAACAAACTCATTGAGTCCGGTAAGCTTTAAATTTATTATTTGATCAAATTGGTGGGAATAGCAATATATTTATTATTTCGATCAATGGCATTAGCAGCACCCTCAATACAATACTAACTTAACCGTAACATTGCTTTGTAAGAATTCAATGTATTAATTTGAAAATTTAGTACATATTTTAAAATAATAAATATGGCAGGTCACTTAAATTTTAAAACCTAATTTCTAATAAATGCGTAAACAGATAAATTAGCTCTTCTATACAAAAATATTGTAAAATTATTTATGTAAAATATGTACAGGATATTTACAAATGCAAAATAGAAATGTTAAGTTAAAATTAGAACACTAACAATTATAATTTTATTTTAAGGAATCTAATTTTGTTTTATATACTAAATACTTTTCTAACATTTCATTATATTGTTTACAAGACACTTTCTTATATTGATCTCTTAGCTCTTTTAGTTTTTTTATCTCTTCTTCGTGTTCTCTATGCTCTTGTTGTATGTCTTTCAAAATTTCCTTGTACGCCTGCAAAGATCGATTGGTTTCACTAAACATGTTGATTTTTGCATTGGCTTTTAACAATTCAGCTTTTAATTTCATAGTATCCATTTGAGTTTGCAGTAATTCAACTTTACCGTCAACAACACCTGGAAAAGTTTCAAACTTCAATTTAAGAATTTCTTCATAAACACTTAACAAGTTTTCTAAACATTCAATGTAAGAGCGTTGTTTATCATTAAGGTCACTTTTCAATTCGAGAAGCGCTTCAGTCTCTTCCTTCTCATAGTTTTGTATTTCACTTAGATCACTTTTACTACCTATATCGAATCCCAAATGTAATAATTCTTCGGCAATGTCTTTTTCTTTGTTTTTAAGTTTTCTTTGAACTGCACTACTAAGAATCTCACCTTCGTCAGGTTCCAAACACGTACTGTTAGCGAGTATCGAATTTACAAGTAAACTCTTACCGGGTTGTACCTCGTTGCTTTTTATTACTTCCGAGTCCATTAAAATGTTATTAATTTTATTAGCTAATGTAGCATCTATATCACCGTCATTGATGCATTCGTATGCCGATTCTTCAAGTATTTTGTTTTGGAAATATTTGGTCCGCTCTTCTGCAATGCTGCTTAAAAGTTCCCGTATTTCTGACTTAATTGTGGCGTTCGTCGCATCAATATTTAAGGAAGACATCGTAACCACAATTTAAATTATTGAAAACAACAGATATGTTGATATGTTTGACAATTCATTTTGTGGTCGTTTTAGTCGGTATTACAGTAATCATTTCTTAAGCATCATAAACGAAACAAACTGCATGGGCTCTCAACTTTCAAGCAAATTAAACTAAAAATCCCCAACTTTTTCATTTTAAGACAGGTACGGCCTGACCATATTTTTTAAATTGTCGGCATATTAGGAGTTCTTTATATTTATCGTCCAGTTGCGGAGTTTATAATAGCAATAGCATAAATATAAAATGTATCTAAAACGGGTGTTCACAGTGAGGAGGCGCAGAGACCTACAAAGGAACAAAGGGATACAGTCACTAGATTGTCTAATCTAGTTAGTTTGGGTGGCTCACTCATTCATGCAATTTCGCGACACACTATTTTTAGAAAACCAAAGCGTTAATTTTTTTTGGTAGGGTATGAATAATTTTCTTTTGCAGAAAGGAACACCTTTCTGTATCACACCGATTCAGTTACTCACATAAATACTCGGGCACGCTCCTATGTTAACAATGTTAATTTGACGTTTTCAAGACTTTTTTTTTTATATAAAAATCGCTTTTACAGCAAAATTTTGTAGACATTGCAAATTTTATTGTTGCAAATTTTATTGCCTTAAATTTTGTTTATATACATTTTTCTATTTTGTTGCACTGTTTCTGACTGAGAGCGACTTAAACAAGACTCGGTAAAATCCAAAAAATATTGTCATCTATATCTCGGAAACGGTGCATCATAATAAAAAAATAAATATGCAATTTTTTCTTGTAAATTTCATTCTCTACAGTTTTGTTCATATACATTTTTCTATTTGATCGCACCGTTTCCGAGATATAAATGGCAATATTTTTTGGATTTTACCGAGTCTTGTTTAAGTCGCTCTCAGTCGGAAACGGTGCAACAAAATTGAAAAATGAATAAGAATATTTTTTTGTAAATTTTATTCTCTGCATTTTATTCCTATAAATTTTTCTATTTTGTTGAACCGTTTTTGATATACAGAGGAGAATATTTTTTGTATTTTACAGTCTTGTTTATGTCGCTGTAAGTCAGAAACGGTGAGACAAAATAGAAAAATGTATAGATGCAAAATTGAAGCCAAAGAAATTTTCAACAAAAAATATCTAAAAAGTTTAGCTGTAAAATCGATTTTTATATGGCAAAAAACGGCTTCAAAATGTTCAATATACAATGTTAGCATAGGAGCGTCCGAGAACTTTTGCGAGTAACTGTAAATAACTTTGGGAACTCTTGATCTAAAATATTTGAAAAGGGGTTATTTTACCCTTATTTTACACCAAAACTTTTTTATTGTTTGAAAAAACCTTTTAAAAATGATTGAAATTTCGAGTTAATATATGAAAAAATTATTTAGAAGTGCAAGAACTATTTTGAAAAACCTCTCTTCTCCAACTCAAATCAGCTCTCTATAAATAAAATAAATTGTGATATTCAACAGTAATATTCCAATTTCATAAAAATAACTGATTCAATTTTGACGCTTCTACCTTAAGAACAATATAATTATTAATAAACAAATAAAAAATATTTAATTTTAATATATCCTCAATAGGTTTATTGATACTCAATTAGTATGCACAACTTAACCAGTGGAAATGAAAAAACAATTATTTTCATAAGACAACATTTAATTGATGTAAATTTTATTTACAAAATGTTTTTAGTATATGCTAGAAAAAGTGTTACAATAGTTTAAAAGTATCACACTGTGAAATAACACGTAAAGCCCATGTCATCAAAAATGTAAGCAGTATTTTTTACTATCATTTTGCAAATGGTTATTTCTTATTAATTTACGAATAATCTTAATAAAACTAAGTAGGTACTACATAATATTGTATAGGTAGTACATGAACACATTTATAGTCACGCATGGTTTCATAAAACTGTTAATGGAGTATTAGCACCAACCGACCAAGAAAAGTAGTCGGTGCAAACTGTTCATGAAAAGTTTCATTAAAATTGAACGCAATATTTCTCTTCTACAAAAAATCTAGGAAGAATATATTACTAATATTAAAATAACAATTAATTGAAGCAAAATTAAGTTCAATTTAAAGCTTTCTTATAATATTACTCTAAGAATACTGATGAAATTCAACTTGTTTACATAAAATTACCAATATTCGGTAGTTTTAAGTTTTTTATGCAAAGTAAGTTAGTTTTTGCTTAAAGCCATTTTGGAGATTTATTAGTAAATAACAATGTAAATACTTTTAGTTAAAAAATTTGTTTGCATTTAGATACGCCAAGTATCATAATATGAAATGTAAGTTTCTACTTAGAGATTACCCCTAAAAAAGACACTCAAATTGGTTCCCACAACTAACCAACCTGCTAGATCAAGTAAAAAAAATATCAATCACTATCACTATCATCGTCACCATTTTTAATAATCAGAGGTAAACAACTTTTATCTTCCAATAGCCCGTGCTCAACTAAAAAATCTTGAACATCTTCCATATAAAAACTAGCTCCTAAATTATCGGTCATTCTCACAAAGTTATTAATAAGCGCCCCGCCTTTATAAACAAGTAATGCTGGAACTCCCTTAGTTTTAAATTCTCGACTCATTCCAGCCATCGAACTAATAATGCAACAAAATTTAATGCCTTCGTGTAACTTGGCCAATTCTTCTAAACATGTATTCATCGTTCGACAAGCTTCAACGCAATCTTCATATATGTGAATAATAACGGTCACCGACTTGTTCTCTTTGTCAACCGCTTGAAGATATTCCTCACCGTTACTCAAATAAATCAATTTACCAAATTTGGTAACGGTTTCGTTTTGTTTTAACATTTCTTGCATACGTTGTTTTTGATATTGTAACAGAAAATCGTCATTTAATAATTCGGCAAACTCTGGATCCTCTAAAACGGCATTTTCTCTCTCTTCGTCTAACGCAGATTTTACACTAAGTGTTAGTTTTTTAGCTAGAGCTATGCGTTCCAATTCTTGTTCGATTCTTTTTTCATTTTCGAGTTGTTTATAACGTTGCCAATCTTTAATTACACCTTTAGGACCGGTGTTTTTCGAAATACCATCCCATTTCCCTGGTTCTGGTAGAGTTTCGCTATCGGTAGCTTGAGATTTATTGGTCGAAGGTGAATCGTCTTCTTCGTCGCTGCCTTCACTACTGCTGCAATAATTGTGTAATTTCTCGCCTAATATTTTATCTTCTAAGGTAGCCATAATTAATTATTAAATATTGAATTATCGATAAATGAAACCCAAATAGGTGATTACTATAAAAAAAGGTTAAGTATTGCTAGTGTAAACAATTGTTGTCATTTATACGCTACGTCACGACTGCGTATGTCAACTGCTCACCAGTGCCTCCTAACCACTGGCAATATACCAGCAGTACGAAACATGACGTTCTACATTGGTTTGTACGGTTTTGAAGAAACGTAGATCCTCGCATCGGATTGCAGATTACTTCTAACTGGTAAAAATTATGAAATAAATTCTATTCATCAATAGTAAAATTTCATAATTTAATTCTAGTTTTTAGGTACCCACCTTCGCTTCTTAACCCAAATACCCAAGTACCAAATTAAAAATTTTAAATTTCTGAAAATTTAAAAATGTTTTTAGTTTTTATCTTTCAATATACATACCTACAACTAGAGTAATATAAACAAATTTTTAATTTTTAATTTTTTTATCAAATGTTTATATTGAAACGCCGCTAATAAAATAAAGCCAATTTTAATCGTTATTTATTCAAAAAATGTCGTGAATGTTGACATGATAAAATTTTTTGCTATCCTATTTTGGAAATGCTATCTAATCTAAGCACCTTGCAAGTTATAAAAAATTTGAGTGTTCTCGGGTATGAGATGGGTTTTGTTTTTTAGCCAAAAATGTTCACCAATAAAATAAAATTGGGTGTTATAATATTATATACTGTTGGAAAGGTAATGAAAATACGCAACTTTTATCATAAGAAAGTTTTTTGTTTGCATTAACATGTAAAATTTTATGAGAAATTTGTTGAGGATAGGTTTCTTGGCAAGAAAAATATTTGTACCCAGGTATGAGACACCTAGAAAAATCCATTAAAAAGCAGGCGCGGATCTAGACTTTTGGCAACGGGGGTGTCGCAGGTCACAGGATATTCATTAAGCCTAAATAAACATGCGCGGTCGTTAGACCGCGTCCGCAAAATGCGCCGCAGGCGATTTTTTTTATTGTCCTAGAAGCACTTATGTGAAAAGTTAGGATTTTCATGGACATTATCAGTTTTTTTTTAAATTTAAATATTAAATTAAATATAAACACTTTTTACACTTTACAGAAGCTTTTATTTAGCCAAAATTGTGGCTTCAAGGGGGGGGTCATGACCGCCATGACCCCCCCCCTGGATCCGCCACTGTTAAAAAGTGTAAAATATAAAGTGAAAGCTCATATAGTATCTATTTGAAAATATTAAATTTATTAATTTTTAAAACCTTTGGCTTGAAGCAGCTTATTAGAATCTTTTTGTTGGTGTTGCTTTTCTTTTTTTGGTGTTGACATGGCTAAAACGAAAATAAATAGCAAAAAATTTGATCAAAACACCAATTAAGTTGTGTTTTATATTGAAAAATATTGAAAAATAATTTAAAAGCAGATTCTTTAATAAACCAAAACTTTTCTATAAATGTTTTGTCTGGAAATGTTTCGTTACCGAAATACAGGGTGTTAATTTTTTTCATTCATTTATTTTTGATAATTTAATATTTCAAAAGCCTTTTTTTTATTTAATTGTTGATTGGCAAGTTAAGTGCTAGTAATATGAGCTGATTTTTGTGTCATTATTAAATAGATTTAAATAAAATAAATAAAATAGATAAAATAGATTTTGACCCAGAAAAATATTATTTATCAAAATAAAATTTTATGGCACACCTCGAGTAAAATCCAATACAATTTTGGTTTTTAAAAAAATCAAAAATTGCGGGGCTAACTTCTACCTCAAAATAAGCAATCTCTATAAAGTCCAAAATATAAATAAAATTAAAAAAAAAAATACGGCACAACCTGGCACACATCGGGCACAGCCCGGCACAATATTCAGTTTTTAAATTTTCGAAAATGGCGGGGCTAACTTCACGCACACTAATTTTGTTCATAATATTGCTAACTTCAATAAAACTTATATTTTGCGGTAATTTTATTGAATAATATTATGTAAAAAATTAATTGGACTTATTATTAAAATATTAAAATGTGATGTTTGTGACGTCACAAACAATGTTTTAACATACCTACTATTAACTCCGTTAATTTAAAGAATTTTACATTAAAATTGGTGCATGTTTTAGAATTGTTTCTTCTATCGGAATTTATGCTCAGCTATTTTTTAGAGTTGTTGTCTCCTTGAAGGAATTTCGTGTAATTCGATTTAAATATTTATATTTATTTATAAATACGCATTCGACTTAAATATAAGAATTAGAGAAGAATTTAGAAACATTCCATTTGGTTATTAAAATGTAATAAAATCTCGAGTTGTGTCAAATGTCAAAAAAATTATTGTAATATTTTGAA
Organism: Cantharis rufa; assembly: GCA_947369205.1. NCBI lineage: Eukaryota > Metazoa > Arthropoda > Insecta > Coleoptera > Cantharidae > Cantharis > Cantharis rufa. The sequence goes on from OX376303.1 coordinate 40,260,514, forward strand.
TATAAAGGGTTTTCCATTAAGGACGCCTAGATTTTAAAATTGAATAAAGCAAGTTGTATGTGAGATATCTACGAATTTTTATTTTTATTCGAAAGGCCTATCAATGACATTATGTGTGAAAAATAACGTCGTTCAAATAGGCAACGCGGCTCCGCTTGGTGACGCGCACCCAAGAGGTTTAATTTTAGATTTCTCTTGCGCACAAATCAGGCTGAATTTGGGCGATGGCATGGCTGATGTCGGTTTTTAGGGCATCGGTGGTTTGCGGCTTATTGGCATAGACCTGGGACTTAATAAAACCCCACAAGAAAAAGTCTAACGGGGTCAAATCGCACGATCTCGGTGGCCAATTCACGTCGCCTCTGCGTGAGATAACCTTGTCACTAAACCGCTGCGTCAGAAGTTCTATTGTGGCATTAACTGTGTGGCACGTAGCACCGTCCTGTTGGAACCACAGGTCGTGCACATCCATATCTTCCAATTTGGCCCAAAAAAAATCGGTTAACATCAATCGGTAGAGCTCTCCGTTGATAGTGATGGCAACGCCATCGTCGTTTTCAAAGAAGTACGGACCGATGATGCCGCCAGCCCAAAATCCACAGCAGACAGTGACTTTCTGCGGTTGCATTGCCATTTGGTGGACCTTGTGTAGATTGGCACGGCTTCAAATCCGGCAATTTTGCTTATTGACGTACCCGTTCATCCAAAAATGGGCCTCTCGCTAAACAAGATTTTTTTTTCCGAAATCGGGGAAATAGAACATCTATTTTGATAATAAAATTTTATGATTATTTGCATGCGTTCCTCGACGCTGTAACTTGGCATGATAATTTGTCAATGGGTGTGTTTTTAAACTACTCGAGCAGCTGTTCGAGCACCCAAACAAAAAAAGTGCTTTTTTAAACTACTCCATCTACTGTCATCGGTAGTTTTAAAACTCTTCCACTCTGTTCGAACCACCATGGTTCGAACGCATTACTCGAGCAAATTTTCATCCACCGGATCGTAATGCTCCCGTGCTAAGCAGTTCTAACCTGCTCAACTTTGGTTTGAGCAATTATTGCTCGAGCAACCGGTACAGTTTAAAAACACACCCAATAATTATCATTGAATAAAAACACCAAGTTTGACATATGCAGCTTCAAAAACATAGCCGCATTGATTTGTTAAAATCTAGGCGTCCTTAATGGAAAACCCTTTATAATATATACATACATATTTATTGACAGCGTTGCCAATGTGTGTATAATCAAATTGTATTTAATTTAAAATTGAAATTAAAGTGTAAATAAATAAATGAATTACAAATAATGTTCTTCAAGAAAAAGGTTCTGCAAGAAAAAGTATTTCTAAAAATTTTGAAAAAGTTTTTCTGTTTTAAAATCTTTCATTTCGTCAGACCTTGTTTAAATTTGGATTAACAATTTAACAGAATTGAAATTAAATACACAAGTCATTATTGTTTTTTTTTTTATTTCACGTAGAATCTCAAATTTAAAAAATCTGGAACATTTCATTTTGTTATTAAGCCCCTCGAGGTTATTTATAAAAATATAAAATAAAAAATACACTTTCCTCGAAAGTTAAATTTATTTTTTATGTGGACTACTTTCGACAGCACATCCTACAAGATTAAAATTGTAAGTAAATTGTTAAAATATTATAAATTTTGATAGGTATTACAGTTTAAAATTAATAGTTAAGTTAAAGAAAAACTGTCGAAACTAATCCACAGAAAAAATAAATTTAATCTCGACGAAAGTGTATTTTTTATTTTATATTTATGAAACATTTCAAGTTTTTGACAAAGTGGAAAATTGGTTTTCTCTAAAATCCAAACTGTTTTTCTAATTAATTTTAAAGCTATGTATATTTTCACTGTGTTATAATGGCAAACCATTATTATAATTATCGACGATAATTACGATAAAGTAAGTTAAAATTTAAAAAAAAAATATTATTTTCCAGTTTTATTGTCCCTCAAAACTTTAAACAGGTTTTTTTGGAAACTGTGTTTTCAAAGTAGGTTGTCAAGATTTCTCGAGAACTACTCAACCGATTTTGATGAAATTTTACACAGGTCTTCGAGATACAATTCACAAGGACTTGGACAAAGGATTTTTGTTTTTTTCTATTACAACTATTTTAAAAATAAGGTAGAGCAAATTTCACGGATATTTGCATTTTTTTGTAAAAAATTTTACTAAAAATCCAATTTTCACTTTTTTTTCTTTTCCTTTGTCCAAGTTCTAGTTTATGGTCTTAACTAAAACACATATTTTTTTTCACTTCATATGATCCTATCATGAGTTCTGCTGTCAACGCGGACGCACCATTTTTCCGAAGGGTCACCGGAAATGACGTCGCAATGGCTTAGTTTTAAATATTTTTCTATGAAAATTTCAGAAATTCTTTGTCAAATGTGTATGTTTAAGACAATAAAAAATTTAACTAAAATATTTAAATTTTTATATGAAAAAAAAACATTGTTGAAAATATGCCGTTTTTTTGTCGAGTAAACCCATGTAACCCCAAGCTACCCACCAAGAAAATATTGACCGCTGACGCAGTTTACATACGTCCAAAAGAAAGTAATATTAGATTGAAATATTCCAAAATCGTATTTTTGCAAGATATCTCACTGTAGCTTTCAAGTGACGTTTTCAGTCCAAGTTATTAATACATAGAAAGCAGTCAGAAGAATTTACAAGTTTGATGATTAAAAAAACCCGCCACCTCAACAAAAGTGAGAAAGGTGCAGATAATGGATTCCATGAGCACGGGAGCACAGCGAAATTTAAGCAGAATTTCTGCATAAACAAATTTAAAATTATTGAAGATAAAAAATTGCAAAAATTGATATTTGAATTTTTAATGCGCTTTTTCTCAATTAAAATAGAAAAGCAACCGTTCAACCTCAGCAATAAAGATCTATTTGGAAACCGCAGAAATTTTATACCAATTTATTATAATAAATTTTATAATTGAAGAAAATCAAAGCAATTTTGTGTATAAAATAATTAAATTGATATTATTTAATGGTTTTGCATTCCAAATATTACCCTACTTATATTAGCCATTTTTACAAAATATTGAATTGATATATTATTCTAAATAATACAATTTTATTGTTTATAATTTTATTATTGTGATGTCTAGACGAATTATTTTAATATTGCAGAACCTGTCATAGATTTAAAATTAAAAAATCAAACAAACGAAGTAGATATTAGTTCTTACAAAAAAGTATACATTTTTAGAAAGAGAGCAGTAAATCAAACCCTTATTTATTGTAAACACACATTTGTGTATTATAAGTTATAACCATATTTTTAGGTCACCGACAGGGGACATAAGCTTATTAGGTATGGTATAATAAACTTAAAAATTACATTTAGGTACCCCAATGCAAACATCCCAATGCAATGGCAGCTTTATGGTTAACAATTTATCAATTACTGATTGATAAGGATGGAAACATTTACAAAACTAACAAAACGTTGTAAAATATTTTCTTTACAAATGGCTTAAAATTTTGAAGTTCAAAAATCTAATTTTAGTGTAAAATTATAGTTGGGCGCTGCATAATATGAAATACTGCTGAATCAGACAAAAGTATTGTTGCGACATCCTGTTTGAATTATTTATTTTATTATGCGTTGATGAGAAAATATTACCTAATTTTCCAATTTTATTTAGAAAATTTACATTGGGTTTATTTTAACAATGACAATAATATGTAACAATAATACAATGTAAGTACTATTTCTATTGCAAATATTTGAAAGTACTTTTTTTAAATTTTTTATTATTACGTGATGACATTGCAAGGAACTAAAAATATTGAACAAACAAAGTCAATTGAAAAATGGCAGCTATAGCTATAATATACTAAGATAGGTAGGTACATATTTCTATTTGTTTTAAATATAGAAAAAAATTTCTCTTTGATAATAAGCTCAATTTTTCATATTAACTTATTAGGCGACATTAAATTATTACTATCGATCACTGATATGCTTTTCAAATTAATTATTTATTGTATAAGTAACCACCGAGGTATGTATCGAATTTGATGTGTTTAAACGATGAATGCTTAATGGAGTTAAATCAAGACCATAAGCAAACCTGAACATAATGCATGACGTCGTCCTGGCAACCCTTTTAGTTTACATATTATGAGTAACGCATGTATCCCTTCCTGCTTGCAGTATTTCTATTACAATATAATCATTCGTACAAAATGCTAAAAGCGTGCTTTTCAAATAATTTTTTTTTTAATAAAAATTTTAAAATAAAACTCAACAAAAAGTCAAATAATACTACAAAATGTACGTGCTAACGTTAAGTTGTGGTTTTATAATAATAACATAAAATTTATTTACATTAAAAATCATAGTTCTTAAAATTACTTATTATTTAAATAAAATTTAATAAGTATTTTACATATTTTCAATTGGTACAAACCTATCTACAATGGGAACTTGTATGAGCACAACCAAGATTAATCCAGAAAAGGTATGATATTTTCTTTTTCAATTTACGGTTTTTGTTGCAGACTATTATACAGAAAACTCTCTTATACGCGGACATTTCTCAAATAAGCGAAAACAACAACCTGTTTTGCAATTTTAAAGCTTTATATCTCTATAAGGCGGTCACTCGCGGCTGTTCGCGGACAAGAGAGTTCACTGTATAAGCAACAAGTTTAGTTAAATTTCATTTGAGACTGCAGAGAACTCTATCTAAATCAAACTCCCGTCTAGTTCGAATTTTTCTGTAATTCGAATTTTTTATTTCAAACGTGCAACATAATAGGACATACGGTTTCGTGTGTAAAAATTATTCTCGAATTTAAATTTTAAATTCAAACTCTCTTTAAATCAAAATCAATGTTGGACATTTGCTGTCAATTTATATGTAATTTTCTCTCTGTAAAACGAATTTTATTCTTTAACTCAAACTCTCTCTAATTTAAACAAAACTTATTACTTATTAAATGTATTACCTATTATAAGAATTTGATTTAAAGATAGAGTTTCTGTTGCATATCTATATTGTAAAACATATATTGTATATTATAATTTCAAAGTAAATTCAAATAATTGATCCATCACGTCCATCATCGATTGATAATAATCTTAGGTTTGTGGGTTATTGGACAAATTCAAATTTTGGTATATTATCAAAATCTAGCATAATTTAGTAATTTAAATAAAATCTGGATGGGACAAAATCTCGCGGCCACAATCCCGCCGCCAAAATCCCGCCAGACCACAATCCCGACGAACCATACGTAGGAACTCAAATATTACATTAATTTCTACCTCAAGATTTATTTATTATTTTGATAAAATAAATCATATTATTTATTGTGATAAAAATAGTATATTATATGCCAAGGTTGTGAAGACTGTCATTATAGCCCTAGTGCCAAGATTATATTCCGAGGTGCGAAGCAGCGAGAAATATAAGGCGCGTAGGCTATAATCGAGCTATAATGGTCTTCACAAGCGCGGTTTATATAAGATTTTTTCCACTACTAGATTTATTACCATTTATTTAATTTTTCTTTTTAATTTTCAAATTTAAAATATTTATTTAAAATGACACTTTTGTTTTGTTTTGTTGGTTTGACAGTTGTTGACAAATGTTTAAAATGAAATTAAACTATTAAAAAAACGTTTTGAATAGTGTAAGTGCAATTAAATAGCATCTGTTGGTTATACAAAATCGTTTTTTAACAAAATTTGTCCTACAAATACTTGCCAAACTATCGAAAAATATCAATATGTTCATTATTAAGTAGTTGTGTATAACAAAAAAAATTATTCACCACTTGTCAAAAATGCGTCACTTCACGTGCGACTTGGCTAAGTTGTAATGATAGCCTATAGGAAAAAATATATTCTTTTATTATTCTTTTAAAAATATTCTTCAAATATTTCTTTAAAAATTCGAGCAATAGAATTTTAAAATTTTTGTCTTAAATTGATATTAATATATTTCATATTGCGAGAGAGAGAGAGGGGGGGGGGGCATCCTAATAACGGACTTTGCCGAGTGGGACGGTGAAGAAAGATATTTTTAGTGAGTACAGCGTTTGTCAAAACGGCCCGGATTATCCGGAGCGGTGGGGACCAGAGCGGAGAGGATGCGGAGGGTCGGTTTTGACAAATGCAACCACGGCAAGTCTTGAATTCATATCCATATATAATTATATAATAATATAATTCCTATTAAGGGACTCGAAATGTATGATTACTATATTAATCTTTAGAATTAAGGGGGTTTACCATTTTTTTTAACTTATTGCCTGCTGCGTTAGGGGGCTTTACATATACCTCTTTGGAAACTTTAAACTTAACAAATATGAAGTTTTGAAACTCACCGAATGTTATTCGCACAAGATATCTTTCACACTACAAATATGACAATTTTGATCCGGCTGGATTTTCATTCGCTGGGATTTCCGTTCGGCGGGATTATGGCCGCGGGATTTTGTCCTAAACCGAAATAAAATGGCTTTGGTCACATGATATATCAAAGATAGCTACCTACTTCTTTCGCAATATCTCACTTTTTAAACCCCATTATTTATCCAAGCTATGGATATGTATTTCAAAAAAAGTATATTATCCATATTTGATAGAATTTTTTTTTAATTCTGAATTTAGATTTTAGTTTGCTCTTCTAATAATATTAAGCCACTGATGATGGTATTCAGTTTTTAATTATTTTAATATTTTTAATTAAAACTGAAAACAAATTTTGTTTATCTACCTGATTAAGATAAATGAAAAAACCTGAGAAAATATTCTCTATTGGATTCATATTCAGAGATTGCTCGGTGATGCTTGTTTTGTCTTATCTCGTTGGTAATGATATAGCAGAATGTCAAGTTAGAAAAATCACCATTCTTTGGAATAGAGAGTAGCACCTTACACCATCGGACTAATTGCACTGTAATTTTACAATGTCCTGATCAAGAAATTGATATAAATCGCGTATAGTAATTTTTCTGATGTACAGTACAACCTATACAGTACACAGTACAACGCTATAGGGCAGCGGTTGCCAATTAGTTTTGGCCGCGGAACCCTTGGGGGATGTAAAAAATTTGGCGGAACCCCAAGCAGATTTCATTATTATTAAAAGAAAAGGTCATCAAGTTTTGTATTTAAAGGTTGCTTGTGTATGCACGCTCTCATTCAATCCATTTAATTAAACGGATTACGGATTTTAGCAGGGTACTCAAAATATATTTTTTATTTATTTTTACACCATTTTGAAATTCTTTTTGGCGGAACCCTTGGGGTTATTTGGGAACCGCTGCTATAGGGTTATAGTAGTACTTGTAGTAAGATAATGGCAAGTTGAACTAATAGCAATTTTATCTGATAAGTTTATTTATATAGCCATAAAATGGATAATTTTTACCATCGAGGAACATGATAGGGGAATACAGAAAAACAAAATTATAGATAATTTAGCGTTGTTATTGAGTGTTTTTTTTGTAGCTTGCTACAAGGGCTAGCAAAAAGCCCTTGTTTTTTGAGCAAGTTACAAAAATTGTGCTTTAAAATTTGATCTTAACAAAATAGCGAAAAATAACTCACTTTAAAAAAAATCATATCGCAATCAATTTTTGACCAAATTTATTCAGCAAGCATTAGATGTATTTTTTGAGCTCATTTTCAATTTATAAATGCATTTTTTTTATAATTTTATAATAATAATAATAATAATTCTTTATTTATCGTAATATAATAATTTGTGTCAATTAAAAACAACAAATTTACAACTAAAATATTCAATTAGGAATTTCCTTCTAACGATTTCCTTAATTTTTTTCTTTAAAATCTCTTTCACTATTTCAGACTAGAATAGAATAGAAACAGAGAATTTCATCATAAATTTAACCCGTAACTGGTGAGGTGAAAAAGTTTGACACTAACGGTGACATGAAGTCTGTCAGACTCCCTTGATTATTATCAATATTATTAGTGAATTTGATGCAATAAACATAAGTTTGCTATATTTAGTGATTAATCATTATATTATGAACATGTTAACATAAAAACATTGACAAAAAACAAAAAAATAGTAAAATTATCGCGTATTTTAAGAACATTGGTAAATTCTACAAGAAAAAAAAGCACTGACAGACCTCACGTCACCAGTTAAGCTGCATTCACATAGGGTAGTGCAGGGGCATGGTAGGTGGATGGTAGAATTATTGCAACAGATTCTTGCACAAGGTCAACATACCATTCACATAAACTTAAAAGCTGGTGTAAAACCAACAGCTTACGTAAAAATAGTTTACGTCGAATATTAATTTCATCATCTTCAAAGGGGTCCATGCTACACGCACAGTAAATTAGCGTTTTAAAAAAATCGTCTCAAGTATTTCCGGATTGAATTTATTTTTATTATTTACGAAACCAAAACAGAATTAGGTTATGTTACAAAATGTATAAACTGACAGTCACAAGCACCGCCCTTCGACGCTGCTGATTGGCGCTTGTAAAAATTCTTGCACCGTGTATTGTAAAAGTTTAAAGTTTGGTAACTTTTCCACAGGCTGTTACACCGCTTCTTCCACCGTGCAAGAAATTAAGTCTATCTGAACACGTCCACTTGTGCGCATACTTTTAACTCTTACATATTCTACCATCCAAATACAATACCCTATGTGAATGCTGCTTTACGGGTTAAGAAAATTTTGTTAATACTGTTGTACATGACTTTTGATCAGTGGTCGAAATGGAAAATAATTAGTGGGGGTATGGGTATTAAATTTAATAATAGTAAGAATTTATTGATACTGAATAGGTACTTTTATGCTAAATAATGCTAAATAAGTTAGGGTACGTTTCTGCAATTTAAAAAAGTGGTGGTATGCCATATCCCTGCATACCCTCTCGCTTCGACCACTGCTTATGATTAGTTATTAGCCTTATTACTTATTTCAAAGGCCCGGATTTTGTAACCCATGTCATTTTTTTCTGTAAGTCTCAGACGATGCAGACTTGTACATAAATTTCAATATCAAAATTATGATTAAATTATGATTAAAATAAATAAAATCACTTTAAAACGGAAATTTTTTCCAATTTCGGTAATTTTTTTGGTTTAAGTGCATGTTTAGCTCATTTTTTGACATTTTTAGGTATTTTGAAGTTGTTTTAAAATTATATTGATTTATTAAAAAATTAAAAATTACTTTAATCTGTTAAAAAATTGAATTTATTTAGTTAAATCATTTTTGCTTGAAAAAAAATTCAACTACTGAACAAAAATACAAAATATATTTTTGAAAAAACAATTTTCGTACTATGAAAAAAATAAATAAATGTAAAATTTTAAACTATAGTTGGATTTTTTTAAGAATAATATAAAAATTTATACTAAACCGATGACCGCAAAATATTATCCAATAAAATTGGTTTGAAATTAGATGTAAACAAAGCGTAAATTTTGCTAGTATAAATCTGCCTAATTCTAAACCAATTTCATTGGTTAATTATTTTGATGTCATCGGTTTAGTATAAAGTTTTATATTATTTTTAAAAAAATCCAACTAGTCTTATTATTTTATGTTTTTTTTTAGTTTATATTTTAAAAAATTGAATGTTTTACAATTACCCACAATAATACAACTACACCAACATACAGTTGGGCAGCAAAACTAGAGAAAGCTACTATTAAATCAAAAATTGAAATGCTTTTTAAAACGCCTTTCCATAACATTTTAACAACTACTAAATTCTAACCAACACATTCTAGAATCGTATTACATTTTCAGAACCATGTTCCTGACCGCGATCAGAGCGATTTTTCTTTTCCAGAGAATTGCTTTCAGTTCAAGAGCTTAAAATTACCTAGTTTGGCAGGCTTATTTTCTTTTTTATTAGCTAGCACAGGGCCGCGTTAAGGCATGTGAATACCCTGGGCATATTTTTTTTGCCGCTCCCTTAAAATTTAAATATGAACTTATTATAACAGCATAATATCATTTTTGATTCTTTACTTTTTTGCATTATTATGCGGCACTTAAAAATTGTTTATGTTTTCTACATAATGTAATATGATTTTTAAATAAGTACAATTTACAATCAAGTTTCTATTTATGTTTTTTTATTAGAATTAATTAGTATTTTTGCCGCCCCTAAAAGACTGCCGCCCTAGGCAGCTGCCTTTCTTGCCTAATGGATAAATCGGCCCTGAGCTAGCAGAAAATTTATTTCTATACTCGTATAAGCGTATAATATTTAATAAAAAATATTTACTCTATATTGTTTAATGTTTCCTGCAACTGCAACGCGCCCATGAAGATCAGTTTCTTGAAGTCGACGTTTCACCATACTATAGTTAAAATCTTTTATTTGCGTCCTCGATTCACTTCAGAAGTAATTTATAGTTTTATGGTACTGTAAGTTTTCGAAAAAAAAAAAAAAAATTTCGCTTACTTAATAACCGAATTCGTAAATCTTCAGCAGATGTTGTTTGTCTAGATGGTCCTGGACGATTTAGATCCTCTAAACTAGCTGTACTTCGATATCGGTGATACGGTCGAACTTTCAAATTAGTTTCATTTTAGCACTTTTACTTTTAAACACAATAGAGATGCAGTCAAAGAAAGCTTATTCCCATAGAAACTGACAAATGTAACGCCCCAATTTTATAACGTACAAAAATATTGAAGTAATTGTACCAAAATTATATTGCCACAACAATAAATTGTCGGAAGCCTACATAAAATTAAAATGAAAAAATATATTTCAGTAAATGAACCAATACAGCAATAAAATGTTTTAAGGATTAGTGAGGTTTAAATTTATTTTTCTAAGTGTTACCCTGTTACCGGAAACAACACCCCTGTAAACTTCTTAAATACTTATTGGACTTATAATAGTGTTAGCTGGTAGGTGCATCTGATAAATAAATAGATCCGCTCCAAATTTTGTTTGATATTTCTTATTTAACCGCGTGTTTATTGTGTTATCATTTACAATGGATCGAAAACCAAAACAGCAAACTCCCTTGATAAAATAGATATTATTATAAGATTGCTAAATTGTTAAATAAAAAAACTAAACTAAAATAATGTAATAAATAATAATATTAAATTTAAATAAATAAATAAACACATTTATCGCGATTTTTTAACTTTACATTACATGGCTTGACCTTGAAAATTTCACAAATTTTTGCCTGCGGCGCTTTTAGCTTTTTAGCTTGCGCCAACAATTCTGTGCCCCCCCCCCCAAATGAAAATCCTGGCTACGCCACTGTGTAATTATTTTATTGTTAAACTATTTTTTGAAGTTATCAAAATGAACTAAATAAACTTTCATTTCTACCTTACCTAGTACCTACTACAAAAGTAATAAAAAAATTAATTTCTTCAAATATACTAACTCGCACCCCAAACCAACAGCGGTTATTTATACGGTCGCAATTTTACTGCACCCACCGGTGGTCACCAACCAACCATGCAACCAATGGAAATAATTTATTTATTATTTGCATCAATTAAATCTATTGAATTTTGGTTAGTTATCACCAGTGGCTGCAGTGAGACTGCGGTATGCTGCGACCAAAGATAATATAATGTAAATGGATAGCCATTACAGTGTTTTTTTAAATAAAATAACTTTTCTATAATACATATATATGTAGAAGGGCTTTATTGTGGAGTTGATACACTGTATTTTTAAAATCAATCAAATTCGTTGGTTTGATCTGATATCTAGAAAAGGCTAGAAAAGTATAAATTTATGTAATTCAAGTTTCAAAAAATAAGCAGGTTTTTAACATGAGCTTTTAACAATGGTATTTTGCTATCTTCGGATGTTTATTTATTAAATTAGTAATTAATTAAAATAAATAATTTTATATAAATTAATTAATAAAATTCGTATTTTTTTCATTTAATCTGTTTACTTTTTAAAACTGAATTAATATTTATTGCATGGGTTAATATAATAATTTATATATAATTATTTTAAAATGTATGTAGATATAGCTAAACAGGGTCAAAATTTTAAAGAAAATTTAACAATAGTGATATTCTCTATAAATATAACTTTCTACCTATAAGTGTTTTTTTTAGTAAATTACTATAGATATTAGATAATAGTTATTTATTTAACTATGTAGTGGTGATTTATTGCGGAGGCAATGCTGCGTATGTTATATTTAGCCTGTATAATATACAATATTAGTCTGATGTACAAACGCCTCAAATATAAACTATTCGATGTGGTTCATAATCGACCCTAGATACTATTATGTATGTCTAGGTATGCTATATTTTACATACTTACTTTGTTTGGATTCAATTGTGAAACAATTATAGTCTATATATATTTTAAGTCACCTATGCACGTCATCACTAATGAAATGAGCTCTCAGTAAAAGTGACACTTTTGTGTTTATAATTATCAATTGTTTGTAATTCCAACTTTTAATGTTAGTCGTAGAAAAATAAGTATAGTTAAATATTAAGTAGTATAAATTGTTTATGTGATCAGATGCAAAATAATAGGAGTACTATATTTTATTATATTAGCATTTATACTTTTACTACTTCGAAGTTTCTATAGTAATTTATCTAAATAATATTTTTAAATATTTTAGATACAAATTGTTAATAGTATTGAAGATGAGACGATTATCTACCATAGGCGTACAACCGATGTGGTTTTGTTCACATTTCATGCAATAGCTTTGGTCATATTGGTAAGTATAGTATTTATATGTATGTACATATTATCGAATATTAATTTTTAAATTATTCAGCGAAGTGTTTTTGGACATTTTTATGTACTAAAAGAATCGATGTATTATTAATTTGTACATCCAAGAATTTCTACATATCGTATTGTATGTATTATCGATTAACTAACATGTCTCTGTTTGTGTTTTCAACGTTACAAATAAAATTAAAGTCGTGTTATCAATTTTAGTAATCAATAGCAATTTACTTCTAATATTAATGCACGCATAGGTAGTACTATAGTAATAGTATATCTACTTATATTTTTTTAATTTTCAATTAATATAATATGCTATGTAAATATCAGCTTTTTACTAGGAATTAATTAAAAGAAAGTAATAGATTGTTGTCTCTATTTAATGAAACACAGGGCTAAATAATTTGGAAAAATAACAAGCACAAATATTACGTTATGACTTATGATTTTAAAAATCTACTAACTTCAAGTAAAGATGTTTTTATTTTAGACTAAATTTTGTTGAAAGTTGTTGAAAAATTATGGGATTCCCCTTAAATTTATTTACATTAGGTACATATAATTTACACTACTTGAATTCGAGGTCTAAGTAACTCTTTATGTTTAAAATGTTTGCCATCCAAAATTATTTCAGATCTTAAAAATAATTGCAGGGTGGTTGAAACGCTTGTTTATACTCAGAAACAAATTACTTGATATTAGTAATATCCCAGATTGTCAATTTTTCCAAGAAACCATTATTTTTTAAGGATCGAAAAAGAACTCTTTCAATATGTATGTACATATTAGCTACAAAGACTAATTTTTTTTTGCTTGACAACACAACACGCGATATATAAGTGATTAATATTTTAGCTTGTCATTAGCAAGAGAATAAATCATCTATTTATGTTTCACATAAATGAGAATTCGAGAAAACCTCTACTTCACACTTAATCCGAAAACGTCTGCTTCAAAGTAAGATATTTTGTCTTTGCTTTCTTACAAAAAACAAGAGGTACACATTAACCCACGTCAAGCTAGCACAACCACCTTTTCAAAACAAAAAAATTTTTATTCTATAATTATGGACTAATTATGGACTAATTTTGGACAACATTCGCGAATTTTGGACAACAACGGTTTCGCGTAAAAACATAAATCTTTGGTGGCGGTGCTGAGTTGACGTCAAGCTAGCATCCCCGTCAAGAAAAGGGGCATTAACATGATAGTCCCCCAAGGTGAATTCAGAAATAAAATTGTAGTCAAAGTTAAAGCTTCGTTAGGGCTTTAACGAGCTTCCGTCGTTTGAGCTTTAGAGCCAAGAATCTGGGGGGGGGGGTACTATAGACATGTTATTCAATTTTTTGTACTTTTCAATATTTTTGCGATATTTATATTATTTATACAAGAGTTAGTGGTAGACTGTTATATTAAAATATTGGTTTCACGCACGATTTTCTCTACAAAGTGGAATTTTTAGCTGAAAGAGATAAATTTATTATCAACTCATGAATGACGTTTGATTTCCATCGTGTAAGTCCAAGCTGTCGAGAAGAGATCTGTCCCGAAATGGTTGGGGAGGGGGGTATGAAATCAAAGATGAAGACTGTGTACTACTACTTTTTTTTCACAATGATGAATCTATTTATGAAAGCGATTAAGTTTTAAATTCAAAAATACACTTTCCTCAATTAAAATTTATTAATTTATAATGGACTAGTTTCGACTAATCAGTCTTTATCAACATATTCCTATAAAAATTATAATTAAATTAAATTAAAATTAAAACTACCCTGACATCTTACCGTCAAATAAAATATTACACTCTATACAGAATAATTCAAATAAAATAAAAACAATAAAACCGAGATAGTGATTTTTAGTGATTTAATAAATTTTAATTGAGGAAAGTGTATTTTTGAATTTGAATATATCCTCAATGGGTCATAATATTACGATTAAGTTTTGTTTGAGATTCATTGAGCTTTTACTCTTTTATAGTGATAGCTGAAGCAAGACAAGAATTTTTGAGTTCTAGTCTTGCTTTAATCTTGCTAGGTTACATCTTTTCGTGTCTTGCGAGAGTCTTGCAATTTCTTGTCTTGCACAATGACGTTTAATATCTCATAAATCCTCCCCTCCCATATTTTTTATTAGTTTTACTCTCTTTTCCAAATATTTCTAGTAATACTCTGCCTATAAGAAATATTGTAGGAGTACCCTGCTGCTTATAAATTTAATCACCCTTGGAAAAATATTAAGTCACACGGCGATTAAATTAAAACTACAATTTTATTTAAATACATCAAGTAATCATATTTATCGATTTAAGCTAAATCGTTTTTAAATCTACCACTCTGTATTAGAGTAATAGAAACCTAAAAACACCCTTTTGGGGATTAAAAAGTTTCTGGATTTTCCAAAATTGCAATAAGCTGATATTTACCTGAATTTATTGAAGCCGTGATTAGGCGGTTCCGGAAGTTCGGATTTAAATTATTTGAAGTACAAAATGTGGTCTTTATTTATTTTTAACTAGCTGACCCGGCAGACGTTGTCCTGCCTCAGAAAATGAATAATAATCATTTATTCATGCCCAGTTTTTTCACTAAAATGATCCTATAGATAGGAAATAAGTATAGAACAAGGTGGAACTCGCTTTTGCGACAGTTCTTAGGCTTCTATACATCTACTTTTTCGGTAGGTTAAATTATTTGGGCTTTATTTTATTCCAATTTTTAATGCGTTAATCTTTTAATTAGGTAGATTTTTTTACTATATAAGGAAAACGCTAACATTTTAATATTTTTTTTTATTTCGACCTTTATAGGTAAATATTTGCAATTTACAAACCACAAATAAAACACAATTCATAATGAAATATTAAAATACCCGAAACACGACCGAATACCGTATTAGAAACACGTAAAATACCTACTCTAAAAATACAAAATAAGAATATCGGATTAAAAAATATATATGTAAATAATCTGAATAATTAATACCAATCTAAAAATATTCTATATGAAGTAAAATTGTTTTAAGAACGTGCGTTCTGATTGGTTTTGAATTATGCGGACAGACGGACAGACGGACAGACGGACACGGAGCTAGATCATAAGGCTTCTTCCTATACGTTGTATAAAAGCCTAAAAATATGACAGAACTACAATAAAACAACAATGCGTTCTGTCATATTTATCTATACTTATTTCCTATCTATCGGATATCTATAGGATCATTTTAGTGAAGAAACTGGGCATTAGAAATGTAATTGTAACCTTCGGTTTTTGCTTTGATGAATATTTATAAAAGTTGCGTCTTTTGTAGCATCCTGTATAAATTATAAATTATCGGACCTGGCAAACTTTGTCTCGCCCCAATTTAACGCCTTTAGATAAACTCCAGAGTGATAATAAAACACAGTTATTTCAAATTTCAATGTTATTTATTTGAATGGAATCGAAATCAGTAGAGAGCGACACATTACTCATGCATGTGACGCGGGCTTCCAACATAAGTATAGCTGGGAGAATGGTCAAACGACCGATGTTGGCCGTGTCTCCTTCAGTAGCGATGGCGTCACGCAAGTGGATGTACTCATCTGATCGTAACTTCGACTGATTGAAACGAATGAAATTGAGACGCTCCGTTTCGACCTTGACGTACATGTCGACGCAGTATTGTTGAAACAACCGGCGATATCTTAACAGATGATTGTCAACATCTTGCCGAATCATCAATCGATACACATAAAAATTCATGGAGGAAAATTCTTATTCGTTTCTGCTCCTGAAATATGAATTCGAACTTAGTTGTAGAATGAAAAAGGAAGTGATGACTTGTAAACAAACCTGTCGTTGGATCGACCATTTTTATATTCAAGTGATATCCGTCCTCTCCACGACAGAACATCAACGGGTATTGAAGTGCATCATATGACCGATGAGTCTCGCACACGCGCTGCAATTGTCCACCATCCCGACGCTTGAGAACAATATCGCGTGATTCCATAATCTCGCCAACAATAACCACTACGACTTCATTGATAGTAGGAGCATTGAATTGTCTTGCATGGCCTCCAGCCGGTCTTTTGTCTGCTCTGATAATGATTTTGTGGTCGTCAGAATGCATTGTATCCAATGCGGTTTTGAATATTCTAACCAATTCATTATGCTCATGCAGAAGATTTTGCAATTGTCCGATTATTTCACGTTTAGTCGCAGTAAAAATTGCACAACGCTGATCTAGTTCAATTGCCAAGTCACCAACGAAGTAGATCTGGAGAAACTTATGATCTTCGTTTGGAGGTGGTAACAAAGCGCCCGCTCGATGATGGATTTGCCCTCGAATCTGAAATTTTAGAAGAAAATTAGAAGAATTGTTCATTTTGATAATAATGAGACTGCATTACCTTATAACTGGGGTTGTAACCGGGTTGATCGACAACTTCGGCTCCAAATGACGTCATTTGAAAGCATCCGTTATATTTTTGTGTATTCGCCAGGATATGTTTTGATTGGATGGTATTTCCATAAAGAAAGGAATATAATGGTTCTGGTGGATGAGTCAAAGCGGGCAATTTCACCTTGCCACCAGCGCAGCATAAACCGGGGGTTTCCGATTTAAACTTCAATGCATTGCAATGCTGGCATACGATAGACAATGAACCGATATCAACGCAGCGAAAATCCTTGTAGGCGATTGCGGAATCGTATTCGAAAGCAGCGCGATTCAAGTCTACAGGTCTTCTTGCAGCACAAACCAGTGTATAATGGGCACGTGTCCTTTCATTTCTTTCTGCACGTTCGTCTTGTGTTTGAGTATTACGGACATTCTGAGAAATTATTGCACGACGTGTACGTCGTCCAAGGTTTGATCGTCGAATAGGCGGCATTAGTCAAGTAAATAACTCTCCCTAAAAAACAACAAAGTCAAAACAAACAACAAAAAAACCAAAATTCTTAAAAAAAATATCGTCACTCTCTGCCGCAATACCTCCAATCACCAGCACACCAAATTTTGTCCGGAGATACGATGACATAATGTTCATTTTTGTTATCTATTGTGGTAGCCTTAACAAAGATATCGGTAGCCCCGGCAAAGATATCTATATGTATCACCCCCTACCCTAAATCTATCTATAAAAGTTTTTTTAACAAAATCTAAAATGAAAAAAATTTTTTATTTTTGTACGCCACTGAATTTTTTCCAAAATTTTTATATACGTCACATAATACCGTAAGAAGTCACAAATAAAATTTCTCCAAGATTGGTACAACAAATTTTTTCGGTAATCTAGCGGATTTTTCGAAAATAAATTTTTGTAAATTACTGACTGTCGATTTACTGATTCTGAAAACATTTGCGAAAAAATTTAACAAACAGCCTAAACTTGGTCGCTACCTAGTGGCAGAACCTTTTACTTATAAAGTAACGTTCCGTCAGTCCGTACGACGATATTATAAAATATTTCCCACCGAACCACCTATTTTTGTATTCTAAAATTAATTGTTACAAGCCCTAAACTCAATTCTTATGCTGCACTCGGTATACAAATCAACATTAACCTAATTTTGACACATATGTCACAAAATTATGACGTTTATTAAAATTTTGAATATATTGTTTTATTTTTGCCAGCCATCTGACCAATTCTCACAAAAAATATATAAATTAAGATTTCAGTTAATATTTTCTATAATTTTTCTGACCTGCCTCGCCCTGTTACAATTGGCTCGGTTTGTTTTCTCACCAATACTTATACCTTCAAAGCTCCATCGACACACCAAATTTTAGCTGAATCGGTTAAACATTTCCGGAGATACGACGACATTTTCATTTTTTTTAATTTATTTTATTGTGGTGGCCCTGGTGAAGATTTCTCTGGCAAAACCTTATTTTCACCATTCCAGCCCACGAGGCATACGTCCAATAAGTTTGATTGCAATCGACGCAGAAATGCCGGAGAAAATCGATCGACAAAAACTTTTTTCATGTTTTTGACAAAAAAGTTAATTTTATTTTTTTCATGTTGCATTACTGATTTCTATCGAAGGATTACATATGCTCTCATATCCATTAGGATCAATGTACCTACGTACCAAATTTGGGTAAGATCCCTTCAGCATTTCTTGAGTTATTCACTCTTAAAGTTTCAACTTTGACAACTTGTGATTTTTGACAGACGACAGATAGAAGATTAATTTTACCTATTCTGGATAAAGCCTTTTAAGGCCTTTAAAATAACATATCGCAAGACAAAATATTTTTAAAAAATCCCGTATTATTTTCTTGTGGTGGCACTCCTGATTGATAGATCGCGACGAAAACCTTATTTTCACCTTTCCACCGTGAACCCTACCACCATACCAAATTTGGTCGTAATTGGTTGAATGGTTCGGAAGCAAATCGATCGACAAAATTTGACGACCGACAGACAGACAGACAGACAGACCGACACAGAAATTTTTTTTTTACTTTTTGCAGATCTTTACGTTTCTGAACACGGTGATCTCGAAAATGCAAAAAAAATAACAAAGATATCGGTAGCCCCGGCAAAGATATCTATATGTATCACCCCCTACCCTAAATCTATCTATAAAAGTTTTTTTAACAAAATCCAAAATGAAAATAATTTTTTATTTTTGTACGCCACTGAATTTTTTCCAAAATTTTTATATACGTCACATAATACCGTAAGAAGTCACAAATAAAATTTCTCCAAGATTGGTACAACAAATTTTTTCGGTCATCTAGCGGATTTTTCGAAAATAAATTTTTGTAAATTACTGACTGTCGATTTACTGATTCTGAAAACATTTGCAAAAAAATTTAACAAACAGCCTAAACTTGGTCGCTACCTAGTGGCAGAACCTTTTACTTATAAAGTAACGTTCCGTCAGTCCGTACGACGATATTATAAAATATTTCCCACCGAACCACCTATTTTTGTATTCTAAAATTAATTGTTACAAGCCCTAAACTCAATTCTTATGCTGCACTCGGTATACAAATCAACATTAACCTAATTTTGACACATATGTCACAAAATTATGACGTTTATTAAAATTTTGAATATATTGTTTTATTTTTGCCAGCCATCTGACCAATTCTCACAAAAAATATATAAATTAAGATTTCAGTTAATATTTTCTATAATTTTTCTGACCTGCCTCGCCCTGTTACAATTGGCTCGGTTTGTTTTCTCACCAATACTTATACTTTCAAAGCTCCATCGACACACCAAATTTTAGCTGAATCGGTTAAACATTTCCGGAGATACGACGACATTTTCATAATTTTTTATTTATTTTATTGTGGTGGCCCTGGTGAAGATTTCTCTGGCAAAACCTTATTTTCACCATTCCAGCCCACGAGGCATACGTCCAATAAGTTTGATTGCAATCGACGCAGAAATGCCGGAGAAAATCGATCGACAAAAACTTTTTTCATGTTTTTGCCAAAAAAGTTAATTTTATTTTTTTCATGTTGCATTACTGATTTCTATCGAAGGATTACATATGCTCACATATCCATTAGGATCAATGTACCTACGTACCAAATTTGGGTAAGATCCCTTCAGCATTTCTTGAATTATGCACTCTTAAAGTTTCAACTTTGACAACTTTTGATTTTTGACAGACGACAGATAGAAGATTAATTTTACCTATTCTGGATAAAGCCTTTTAAGGCCTTTAAAATAACATATCGCAAGACAAAATATTTTTTAAAAATCCCGTATTATTTTCTTGTGGTGGCACTCCTGATTGATAGATCGCGACGAAAACCTTATTTTCACCTTTCCACCGTGAACCCTACCACCATACCAAATTTGGTCGTAATTGGTTGGATGGCTCGGAAGCAAATCGATCGACAAAATTTGACGACAGACAGACAGACCGACAGACAGACCGACAGACAGACCGACAGACAGACCGACACAGAAATTTTTATTTTACTTTTTGCAGATCTTTACGTTTCTGAACACGGTGATCTCGAAAATGCAAAAAAAAAAAGTTGAAATTTTTTTTCGATTACCATACCTCCAATTTTTTTTTTAAAATTGATTGGAGGTAAAAAACTTACGGAATAAATGTTTCGCAATGAATGCTCTCAATCCAGTTGGATATCCTCACTGTTTCACTCACAAAACAGCCAATCAATCAATCAATAATCTCTATATTGTCATAGTGTTTTTACATGTCATTTAACAATTTGGATATATGAGGTTTTACATGCCTATTGCTTCTAATTTACAATTTATCAGACAAAAAATGAAGGTGATTACAGTTTGAGTGGTAAATAAAAGTATGAATTTTCTGGGGAAAAAACGAGTACAAAAACCCAGTCTCCAGGCAGATGGGTTTATCATTACCACTGGCGATAACTCTGCTAGGTACATAGATAGAGTAGCGCCATCTATCCGTTATATTGTGAGTTACTAAATTACAACAAAAATTCCTTACGGACTGTGTGATTGACTCGACGATAATAAACGAAACAAACTAAATATTTTAGGATTTATGCGTCTTTAAAGTTGGAAATATTTGAACGTCATTTTGAACCGCTTACGGGCGTTTTCTCCAAACGATACCGCGTTTTTCGAACTCCTCGCATCAAATCACGTCGGTTTTAGTCAAAAAAAGACCAATCAACCGATATTTGGACGCTTCACATTTTTCACAGATTTTTAAAAACGACGCGGGAATTTGGACCCGCGACAATTGGACGCATGTAATAATTTGACATTAATATAAAAAAAGGATTGTAAACCTATTTCAACTAAAACGCTCACTAACCAGTGAAAACCTTACAAATAAGAATAATGAACGTTTGTTTTTTTAATCTCGTTAATACATTTGTGCGCATCAGTTGTAAAACGACTGACAAATGTTTCAGAAATCAAATTAATTAATTCCGAATCATACTTGGGGGGGGGGGAAGACAATTGCCCCTTTGCCCCCCCCCTGTAAATACGCCAGTGGTGATTGGTGTTTTACTTATAAAGAGTTTGTGAAACATACACTGTTCGAAATATTTTGTCATAATAACAAAAAACCGGAGTTCCCACAGGTCCACTCTTATTTTTTGTTAAATCGGCAACAACAAATAGAGTCAATAATAACGCTACTAATTTTATTATAATTGACAAAATTTTGCAAAAAATTTAATTAATTTACTCTCAGAAAGTAATATAAACATTAAAAATATGTCCATTTTACAATATTTTGTGTCAAATTGTCTTCTACGGATTTAACAATAACGTGTATCTTTAGAAATGCAAAGTTAACTAAAAAATTTTGTTGTTATTCACTCCAAAAAAGGAACTTCTTCATTTTTGTTAATTTTTACAAAATATTTCTAACTGTGTAGATTTGTGTAAAATAAATAGTAAATAGGTGGTGTTCACATCTACGCCACTGGTACTTACCCTTAATATTTGCAGGTAATTTAATTGTATAGGGTGATATTAAAAAAGATAAAGTTAAATACCCTTAAGTACCTGTCTGGCAGTTTAATTGTATAGGGTGATTCTAAAAAAGATTTTCATTTTGCGAATTTCTAACTTTTCCGCGCAATTTTTTGAAGTTTTCTTTCTGTAAGAACCTTCTACATAGTATTAGGAAACGTTTAAAAAAAAGATGAACAAAATCGGTCAAGGCGTTCTCAAGTTATGCGATGACCAAGGAAATATGGATTCATTTTTATATATATAGAAGATAGATTTTATTTATTTAATAATTTATTTATTTAATTTAAAATACAATAAAGTATTTTTATTTTATTTTAAGGTCATCATTTAAAATTCGAATTTGAAAAAACATAATATTTTTAAATTCTCGAAATTGTTTTAGAAACTTTTAACAAATCAGAATATTTTGGGTCTAATAATTGATGTTTTTTGAGTTCTGAAGTGGGGCTTAATTGCCTCTATCGCATTGCCCTCTCTGGGTCCGCCACTGGAAAAGGGCTCTTGTTTTCAAGTATATTTTTAAGTTTATACTTTGTAAGTATTTTTAGAA
Organism: Cantharis rufa; assembly: GCA_947369205.1. NCBI lineage: Eukaryota > Metazoa > Arthropoda > Insecta > Coleoptera > Cantharidae > Cantharis > Cantharis rufa. The sequence goes on from OX376303.1 coordinate 40,283,285, forward strand.
CAATGAAATTCAATATGACAATAGAAACAACACAAAAATTTTTGGTTATTTGGACAACATTCGCCAATTTTGGACACCAACGGTTTCGCGAATATTTAAGAACAATTCAAATAATAGTAATATAATAAATGCATTTATTAAAACTTATTCTGAATATAACAGCAAGGCAGGACAAATTGGTTTTTTTTTTCTTACGGTGGTGTTTTGAGCATCATTGATATCATCTAATTTATGCTTTTACGCGAAACCGTTGTTGTCCAAAATTCGCGAATGTTGTCCAAAATTAGTCCATAATTATAGAATAAAAATTTTTTTGTTTTGAAAAGGTGGTTGTGCTAGCTTGACGTGGGTTACATATTATATTATCGCAAGCAATACCACAAGAGCTTTGATTTATCCGGATAATTTTTAATTTCAACGAATACGTGATTAGCAATTTAGCGAGAGAAAACTGGGTCGACTAAAATCACGAGAGCGATCGAGCGTCAGCGAGATCGCTTGAGTGATTTTGTCCGACCAACAGTTTTTTCGAGCCAAATTTTAAAACCACGTATCAGTGTTCAGAAATTAAAATAATTAACGGTAAATGAAATAAAATTTCAAAAACCTATTGTCGACCGTAAAAACTAAAAATAAGAAATATAAATAGTTGAGACAGAGGTCGTTATAATCTACAAAGTAGATACATTTTAAAATACAAATTCGTAGTAGGACATCGGTAGTCAGGACCGTATTAGGAATCAATAACGAATAAAAAAAAATAGCAAGAAAAAATTATTAAATTCAAATAGGATAGAAATCAAAGCTAGCGTGGTATTTAATTAGATAATTCTGCGAGTAAACGATGAAATTTAAATTTAAAATATTACATACATTAAATAAACTCGTATGGTCCATAAATACGCCTAAAACTATTTAAACTTCAAAATTCACTTTGGTTGTCATTTTAAACAAGGTGGAACTCGCTTTTGCGACAGTTCTTAGGCTTCTATACATCTACTTTTTCGGTAGGTTAAATTATTTGGGCTTTATTTTATTCCAATTTTTAATGCGTTAATCTTTTAATTAGGTAGATTTTTTTACTATATAAGGAAAACGCTAACATTTTAATATATTTTTTTTATTTCGACCTTTATAGGTAAATATTTGCAATTTACAAACCACAAATAAAACACAATTCATAATGAAATATTAAAATACCCGAAACACGTACCGAATACCGTATTAGAAACACGTAAAATACCTACTCTAAAAATACAAAATAAGAATATCGGATTAAAAAATATATATGTAAATAATCTGAATAATTAATACCAATCTAAAAATATTCTATATGAAGTAAAATTGTTTTAAGAACGTGCGTTCTGATTGGTTTTGAATTATGCGGACAGACGGACAGACGGACAGACGGACACGGAGCTAGATCATAAGGCTTCTTCCTATACGTTGTATAGAAGCCTAAAAAGGTAAACAAAAAAATATCCGCAAAAAATATCCACTTGCATTTATGTTCCTTCCTAAGTACAATTTTTATCCGCTAGCAAACTGTCAAGTTTGACGTTTCTTATGCATTGTTTTATACACGAGTAGCATTATCATTAGAAAGATAACTCACGGTTAGTACATTACGGCTGCTATAATAACGGTACCGCTTTCTAGGAAATCAAAGACGGACAAAATGAACAAAATAGCAAAACTAGACGGACGTGATTTTTGTAGATACTACACAAACGTATTCTGGAAGATCTTCACTTTTAAACCTACGATCTATTCGATCGGCTCCCAAGTCACAACAAATGTTTTCCCATACACTTTCAAATAACTGCATTTGATATTGGATCGAATACAATTATACATATAATAAATAATATATTAAATTATGAGTAGTTCTTTTAAATTTTAATTATAATATAAATTCTTAATTTGTGAAAATTAATTAAATAAGAACTTCAAAATAACAAGTTAGTTAAAAGCAATAATTAAATTTTATGTTACTTATTTCCCAATATAATATTTGTAATAATTAATAAAGTATGATTTAAAATACATTACAGTTATTAGTTACTTATTTCAGTTAATTAATTTATTTTATCCTTTAGGTTCTTTTATTACTGTATTGTGTATACAATGGAAATATCTACAGAATTATCTATGGTTACGACAGTTGCGGTAATATTTGTGGACAAGATAATTTTATATCAAGCAGGAAAAATTTCAGCTGTGGCGGACAAAATATGAAAAATAAACCGTGAGTAATACACTCAATAAAAGTGCCCATTAAATGATTTCAATTTTAAAAATTTCTTAGAAAAGATAAATCTTTATTTGAATTAAAATACCATATAATTACTTAACTAATGAAAGTTAGTTACAAAAACAAATTTAATAAAATTAATAAGTTTTGTAATTAATATTCTAGATTTATTTTAATATTCAAACCTGAAGCGAAAAACTTGTATTTAACTTCCGAACTAAGAGAAAATGATTTAATAGGTAAGTTATATTTTTTTATCCATTTATAATAATAATTTAGCTACATATATCAATAAATGAATATAAACTTTCATACACAAAAGAATCAATATTTGCAAATATAATAATATAAATATATCTATTATAAGCAAATAAGTATTATATATATACCATAGCAAGAGATAAGATGACAAAGCAAAGAAAACCAATATTGCATTCGCACGGTATCGTAGGTATATGTAGGTGTACTAACATTCCCTTTACGTTATCAATTAAAGGCAAGCAATTCAAATCGCAACTTAAAAAAAAATTAAGAATGGCTTTCAATAAAGCCGGGGTAGTCTATACTGTGGCTTTTTCTCGTTCTTCACGAGTTAGTCCACTCCTATTTTACAAATACAGTAGAACCTCTCATTCTCGACATAAACGGGATTCATTTCCTGTCGAGGTATAGAATCTGTCGAGTAACAAGTCAGGTTTAAATAACATAACAAAACGTGCTTACATGCCTTTGAACACATACTAGTTAATTAATATAACTGCATATAATGTTTCACCTCCGAGTTGCGGTGAGATAAGGGCCACAACAAACTGTCGACTCTTTAGGATTGTCAAGTAATAGAGGGTCGAGGAATAGAGGTTTTACTGTACGTGTTATTATACAGGGTGTCCCTGTCTCACTGATGTTTTACTACTAATAAAAATCATTCTTACATAAATTTTTGATCAAATTCAAACCATTCGAATATTGTTGCCCAAAGCAAGGTAAATTATTTACAAACTAAATTTTAACCTTTCTTCCATTCATACCATTCCATTCATACATTAAAATGTATGGCTTTATCTGGCTGCAGTTGTAATTGCAGAAGCGCTAAATGCGATAAACGAACAAATTTTCAATGGATCCCAACCGGCTAAGACGTTGAAAATTTGACAATGTAAAATTGAGCGCGAATTCATAGCCATTAATGCACCAAATCTCAAAAAAGAATTTAAAGTGAAAATAAATAAGAAGAAAAAATGTTGCGAAAAGAAGCGGGACCATCGTAAAACAGATTTCAGTACGCTACTGGAAGTTGATAGGAATACTTTAAGTAAATCGACAGTTTTTTCTGACAGACAGGGAGTTACATTTAGAAGCGGTTTTAAAGGAGAACGTGCCTTCATAACTATGTTGGAGAAGGACATAATCCAAAAAAATCTAAACGTTCGTTGGGGTGATATTGCTGATTTGGCCAAAGTTAAGAAACTTTTAGAAGAAGCAGTGGTCTTACCAATGTTCATACCAGAATTTTTTAAAGGCATTCGTATAGACCTTGGAAAGGCATTATAATGGTAGGTCCTTCGGGTACTGGCAAAACAATGTAAACAATGTTTACTATCGGCATAACCTCAACATAACATAAACGTGACAATGCTTACGATAAGCATAACCCCCACAAAATCAAATGTGGCGTTAACCTTTTTAAACCGACCAATTCGAGCTATTTCCCAATTTAACTCAGTTTGTACTCAGTTGTAACACTTCGAAAAAGCAATATCAGTTGGGTTAGGGTGGGAGGTGATTAACTCAGTTAAATCTCAATTCGGCACGGCACAGCACGTCTGTTGAAATGGTAAAAAGAACACCCATTTAACTGAGTACCTGAGTATTTCAGTACAATCTCACTTAAAATAGGTGAAAAGAATACAGCTAATGTTGGTTAAAGCGGTGGCGACGGAATACGGAACAACATTTTTGAACATTTCTTCCAACGTGCAAATATCGAGGCGAATCTGAGAAGATTGTTGGGTTGCTATTCAAAATGGCTCGATTTTATGCTCCCAGTACCATATTTATCGATGAAATTGATTCCATTTGTTCTAGAAGAGGTTCCATTTCTGAACACGAAGCTTCCCGGCGGGTCAAATAAGAATTGCTGATTCAAATGGATGGAATCATTAGCAGATAATCAGATAAGTTGGTGTTGGTGCTAGAGGCAACTAATTTTCCATGGGACATAGATGATGCGTTAAGAAGAAGATTGGAAAAACGAATTTTCATTCCTCTTTCAACTGGAGAAGGACGTAAGAAACTGCTCGAACTAAACATGAGGTTCAAGTGGATGCCGATGTCAGTTTAGTGGAGGTAGCTGCAAAGCTTGAGGGATATTCGGGTGCCGATATTACTACCGTCTGCAGGGACGCTGCCATGATGCCCACGAGAAAAGAAAAGACCTTCAAAAAGTCAAAAAACTGACCAAGCAAGATCCTATCTTCCTAAGATCTGGAAACCAGAAGGTATAACCACTGGAAATTTTAACGAAACGGTAATTAAAAATAATAAAAGTGTTTCTAAAACAGAATTGGAAAAATATACGGAAAGTGGATTCAGGTATTCGGCTCTTATTGAAGTAGCCAATTATACATTGTATTGTTTTAATTATTATATGATAATAATAAAAATTGTTTCAGTTATATGAATTTTTCTTAACATTGAATACTTGCAACAATTGCAACAAACAAGATAATTTGAAACAAATTAGATAAATAAAACTAAATAATAATAAAAATATTTTTCAGTTTCAGATTTTGTGAACAATACCGTTCAACGAGTATGTCTTCAAAACTGCAGTTTGCTGTCGAACTAGTAAAATAATATATTTAAAAAATACTCTTTGCTTTTAATTAAATTTTATTTTAGCCACTCATTGTTAAATCGATGTGTAATAGAAAAAGGCAAAACTTTGGAAAATACATTTTTAGGAAAAACTGGTTTAAAAGACTTTTTTGAGGTAATTGGATATAATTTAAGTCAGAAGCTTAAAAAGAAACTTCCATCGGGAAAAATCCCAAAACATAACCGAAACAAACAAAATCATATCCGGACAAACGCCCATATTTATGTATGTATATGAAAGCTCCTCGAACAAAAACTCATAGTTATAAAAACCCATTGAACAAGAGCTCAAACTTCAGTAAACTTTTGATAAATTAAACACTTGATTGTTTTACTGATTTTACTTTACTTGATTTTTTACTGTGTATAGTCATCATATGCATCGGCTTTTGTCTATTTCGGTTGTTAGTTTTGGAACTATGTTTATGGATTTATTTCCGATAAGCATTTGTTTTTAATCATAAATTAATAATCTTTGATTATTATTTCTATGTTAAAACTTTTAGGAAGTTACAGAAGACTTCGAACTATGCTGGTTACAAATTTTATATATGTGTTTGATATCTCTTGGTAAATAAATAAAATAGTAATGTAATTTTCATTTGACAATTCAACTTTTTTAGCCTTTTCTGTTCTGATAATAATACTACTTAGATTTTTGGTTGGATTAGTAGTTTGGCTGGTTTTGATAGCAGTTAATCTTGCTTGTATATTAGGAACTGCCTACTTGTGGTAAGTATACCTAAAATGTTTTTAAGAAAAAAGAATAATACAATACATTACAAGGGCGAAGGGCTTTGTTTTTGCAACAGGTTAAATCGCTTTGAAACTGTCAGAGACAAAAGCTAAGCTAAAACTAGCCTGGGAATGTGTTCAACAGTTTCAAAACATTTTCAACTGCTTCGAACACTATATTATTTTTTCATCACCAATCCACTGTTAATTTTAGTCCAACACTAACTTGTTGATATGTTTTAATTAAAGGATTCTATGGAAAGAAGCTCCAAATACAAATGATTTATCTCTGAAAGAAAACAGAAATAGTTACTTTGCTTTCGCCTTATTAGCAAGTATTATCACAATATGTGTTTGTCTCGTTATCTTGGTTATGAGAAAGCAGATTCAGTTAGTCATTCAATTATTTAGAGAAGCTGGAAAAGCGATATCCGCAATGCCACTTTTACTTTTACAACCTACCATAGTAAGTGATTTCAGTAATATTAAAAATAATAAAAAGTTAGATTTAGGTATACAGTGAAACAAAATAGTAGTAGTACAAGGTAATGGTATCACCCCTGAAGTGCCGGATTAACCATAAGGCAGAAAAGGCAGATGCCTAGGGGCCCCCTTATTGTAGGGGCCCCGTGAAAACAACAGATTTTTTAAGGCGGAATTTTGGCTGTTGACGTGAGACGCCACAAAAAGATCAAAAAAGTTAAAAAAAAAGCTCACTAATCCCATATGCAAGTAACAATTTTCTAGAGGGCTCCGAAAATATGTAACTGCCTAGTGGCCCATAAATGTTTAATCCAGCTCTGCACCCCTGAACCTTTAGAAAGAAAAAGTGTCACCTTTAGCATTAACGAAACAATGGACAATTTGCATGAAATTTAAATTCACTTCTAAATCGCATTTATTTTGATAGTTCAATATATCGATGGCTTAACTGCAATACCACGTATCTACTAATTAGTAAATTGTTGAGCAGCTACAAAAAACTGTTTTGGTTTAACCCCTAAATTCGTCGCACCGTTTCCGAGATATAGATGATAATATTTTTTACTTTTTACCGAGTCTTGTTTAAGCCGCTGTCAGTCAAAAAGAGTGCGCTAAAATAAAAAAATGTATAGAAACAAAATTAAAGACAATGAAATTTGCAACAAAAAATGTTAAGAAGGTTTTGCTGTAAAATGGACTTTTATATGCCAAAAAACGGCTTCAAAACCGGCAATTTACATAGTTAACATAGGAGTGAGCGAAACTTTTCGTTATTCACATGTAAATTAAAATTTTTTTTCTGGCTTTATTTAACTAAATTTTAAAAAATTAAGACACATTACATAATTATGTTGTTATGTAGAACAGTTATATACTAAAATTAAAAATCATGCAATTTGTCCATTGTGATCTCGTTTATGTTATTGAATGGTTTCTCGCCAGTATAAATTTTGAACTGAATACGTTCAGTCTAATGAATTTATATTCAAACAAATGCAATTTTTACAGATTTAAACCTAGTAGATTGCACTTTTCAAGTTCTAAATTAATTTTGGTCAAAAATCATTTAATACCCGGTTATGATATAATAAGCATAAAGGTTCAATTGTCTTAGTTTGCTGTGCTATAAGAGAGGAATGGAAGACTAAGAATTACCATGATTTTTTTGTAATTATTATTATAACAAAAAAAAATTAATATAAGTCTTAATTTTTAAGGTCTGCATGCCTAAAATTAATTTAGCTCATATTTTTAAATTGAAAATTTTACATTTTAGACATTCCTTTGCATTGGAATATCTATAGCGTGTTGGATATATTTTTCTCTTTGGATAGAAAGTGCAGGATACGGGAAAGAAACTAATAATAATACATACATTTACGAGAAAGATATTTGGATTCACATTACGCGTTGGTACAATATTTTTGTATTTTTATGGATGTTACAATTTTTTATTGGCTGTCAACATATGATCATAGCAAGTGCAATTTCAAGTTGGTATTTTACCAGGTAATACATTTTTTATAATTAATAGTAATTAAATAGTGTATCGTTAATTTGTGAGCAATAGAGAGTATATGTATATTGCATTGTAGCAGTGCCGTAACTAGAACTTTTGGCGCCTATGGCCAACTACGAAAAATGCGCCTTAACGGAAGGGGGGTAGTAGGGTTACCCCCAAAGAGAGATTTTTTGAATTTGGTGCAAAATGACGAATTTTGAGACACTCTCAGTTAAAATTAATTAAATTTAAGAAAACTGATTAAAAATTATTTTCATTAGCAACAGAATTTTCTCCGTTCTTTTTGAAGCAATTGCCCAATGCAAATATTTTAATTTTATTAAATATTCAAAACTAGGCGCCTAATTTTTACATTTTTTTGCTGTTATAATAAAAAAACTAACGGATGCATGATATAATTATTAAATAATACAATATTTGTAATTTGAAATTTGAATTTCGGCGCTTCTATTTAAACGGCACTTTTATTAAAATTGCGCCTCTGGTGCCCTATTCTGGAGCTCACTTGATCGTATTCGTACACGCAGTGGCGTAGCCAGGAATTTAGTTGGGAAGGGGGGGGGCACGAGCGAAGCGAGTCATGTAATAGTGTCGCAGACGAAAATTTTTCAAATTTTAAAGGTCGAACGCTTAATAGAAAGTTAGATTGATTGATAATTTCGGGAGAGGGGGAGAAGCTGGCTACGCCACTGCTCACACGAATCATCATATTTTAACCAATCAAAAAATGAGAATTCTTCATTCTTATTCGTAAGTATTATTAAATAATTAAAATGAAAATTAAATTCTTAAATTCATATTTTAACCAATCAATGATAAAAACCAAGAATGCAAATTCTTCATTTTTATTCTTTGATTGGTTAAAATTCAGAGCCGGATTGGAAGCAAATTATTTACCGAGATTCGCAGCCGGCCACCGGCCCCCCCATCACATATGAAGTATTAAAATACGCCGTAGGCAAAAATTTAAGAATCAGTCACAGGGCCCCGTTAGGCTTACGGCCTACCGGGAACTTCTCGATTTCCCGGTAAGGCAGTCCGGTCTTGTTAAAAGATCGGATAAGATGATAAGAGATCGAGAATAGGGCCCCTGGCCCTATATTAAATTCATGATTTATAATTTAAACTTTTGAATTTTGGCGTGTTTATTTAAACGGCACCCTTATTTAAATGGCGCCTCTGGCACCTGTATTAAATACAATATTTATAATTTGAACTTTTGAATTTCGGCGCCTTTATTCAAACGGCGCCTATGGCGGGAACCATATTGGCCATACCCTAGTTACGGCACTGCATTGTAGTAACCGCTATAAATGGCTAAAATGTGGCCGCAATATTTTTGTAAGCAAAAATTACTAACACAACCATTCGGTTTATTTTACTTGTTAATAATTACATTTTTTATATTATTTCATACGTATTATACATAGCGTTTATATACTTAATACCAGTGGCGGCTTGTCATAAAGGGCACAGGGGCACGTGCCCTCCCATCCTAAAACCAAAAACAAGCACTATCTTAAAATAATTATCAAAAAAATAAATTTTATATTTTAAAAACTACTTCTTTTATTTTGTGCCCTCCCACTGGAAAATGTCACGAGCCGCCACTGCTTAATACTTAAAAATATTTTCATAAACTAAAAAAGGGGATTTTGTTTTCTTAATTTGTTATTTACTTTTAAAATAATATCTAAATTTTAGATACATTTATCTATTTATCTATTTAATAGACAAATAAATATGATATTTTAAATATGATAAATATGATATTTTTTTATAATACTATGCATATAATGTCTATGAATACTTGTTTCAAAACCAATATTGTTAATATACCAAAGTATTAAAACTTTAACATGTTAGTTAAACTATACCTAATAATATGATTTCAACTTTGTTTCAGAAATAAATCCAATTTAGACAAACCAATTTTTCATGGTCTTTATAATTTATTGAGGTATCATTTGGGATCTGTATCTTGTGGTTCCTTAATAATCTCCATCGTGCAATTTGCAAGAATTCTCCTAAGCCTTTTGCAAAAGTACTGTAACACGCACACTGGAAGATGTGCAAATTATTTAATTAAATGTTGTCAGTGCTGCTTATATTGTTTAGAAAAAATATTGAAATATATAACCAGAAACGCATATATTGAAATTGGTAAGATAACTTTGAACAATTATTTATTATTCACCGTATTGTAATTAAAATTATTTATTTATAGCTATTCATGGATACTCTTTTTGTAAAGCAGGCAAAGAGGCTTTTAAACTTTTGTTATCCAATGCCATGCGTGTTACTGCTATTAATTCTGTTGGAGATTTCGTACTATTTTTAAGTAAAGTTTTAGTGATAATGGCTACTGTTCTAATAGGTATTGAGATTATGAAGGTAAAGTATATTATAGAATTAAACTGTAATATTTTCTTGTTGCTTTTTACTTTTAGAAAAAGGACGGAGTGATTCATATTTGGGTACCATTGATACTATGTGGAGTATTTGCTTATTTGATTTCCCATTGTTTTTTATCAGTTTACGAGGTACGTAAATTTTTTTTCTTTTTTCAACTTTGAGTCCTACCAATTGACCGGAATTTTGTAAATATAGAACCAATTCTTAAATCCACAACATGTTGTCTTTACATTCACACCAAAAAGCTAAGAAATAGCTTAAATAGCTAAGCTAAGAAATTCTGTCAACTGTAACTGAACTAACTGAACCATCGATCACAACAATCTACTGTAGTTGCGTAAAATATAAAATTCTTCTTTTTCAAGTGCCATAAACTATGGCAAGTAGTGATGCCGTCGAGATCAAGACTATCAAGACTCTTGTCTTGAAAATCTTGAAATTTCAAGACAAGAGTCGACGTTTATCTTGTCTTGAATTTTCAAGGCAAGATCAAGAGACGCTATCAAGAGTCTTGACGCCAATCAAGAGTCTTGATCTTTTCTCTATATTGTTTATTAGGTAAGCGGACAGAACAGAGTATGAAAAAACAGGACATGAAAGAACAGAAAATGAAAAACATAACAATGAAGAAACGGAACGGTGAAAAATCAGAACTACATATGAAAAAACAGAACATTGACAAAAGAGATCTCTGAAAAATAAGAACAAAAATTTTTTACGCTAAATAATGTACTATGTACTTGTTTAAGGTTCGGCTTCAGTATATTTTTAATACCTAACCAATAGAAAACGTCTATTAGCACAAATGTCATTGCAATGGAATTTTTTGATATAATGCTTTGAACTCCATCTTGCTCTGCAGCCATCCCGGTATACGGAATTTCTTGAATAGATTAAAACGAGACATTGCTTGTCAAAGATTATTGCTAGCCAATGCACAAACTGGTCGTCCAGAAGTAAAATAAAATAAAAATTTATATTTAAAAAAAATTTATGTTCTCATTTTTCAGAGTTCTCTTTTGTCAATGTTCTGTTTTATCATTTTCGGTTATTTCATGTTCTGTTTTTTCATGTCTTCTTCTTTCATGTTCTGTTCTTTCAGGGAATCGTTTATTTATGATTATCGGCCAATGCTGCCCTGGAATATCTAAAGATTTAATCATTTTTTTATGAGATTTCTGATTAGATTACCACGTGTTCAAAGAGCGAGAGGGCTATTTGGTAACATGTCTAATTCAAATCATGCGAAATTTCATTAGTTAACACTTAAATATATAGGTTGATGCAGAAATTTTAAGAATTCAAGACTTTCAAGACAAGATCAAGAGCTTCCACCTCAAAATCAAGAATTACTGAATTCTTGTCTTGAAATAAGACTTCCCAATTCTTGTCTTGATTGCTCTTGACTGCATCACTATGGCAAGTGTGTAGGTGATCACTTGGCTGAAGTAAGGATGACGTACTAGGAAATTAAATTAATTGGTTTTCCGTTGCCTCCCGATCTATCTTCTGCAGTGGATTCGACGTGACCAAGATTTGAACAGAGGTTATCCGCTTCCCACTCGGCCGGTGTAAAAATATAAAATAAGAAGGCGAATATTATATTTATAATTTATACCTTAATATAATAATATAAAGGGGTGGCCAACCTATGCGGCTCTTTGAAGGATTATTTGTGGCTCTCGATAAATGTACCCGAATTCCCTTTTCTTATTTGTGCTATTATAATATTTAAAAAAATTATTATCGTTCGGCTCGAGAAAAATTTTAAATTTTGAAAAATTACTCGGACTATCAAGGAGCTTGGCCACCCCTGTACTATAATATCAGCGGAAAACTTTCCAATACAACGGCCAATAGCTGTACAGACAGAATTACCGATGCTGTAAGGTCCCTATTCACAAGTTTTTAAATGACCATAAAGTTGCCAACTTTAATAGTAAAATATATTTTTTTGCAGATGACCATCGATACTATTTTTATCTGTTTCTGCGAAGATTGTAATAAAAATGATGGAGTTGCAAAACCTTATTTTATGTCAAAGGAGCTTATGCAGTTTGTTGAAAATTCAAATGTTGCATTATCAAATGTGTCCAAACAGGAAGTCCGAATAAACCAGCCTACTACTATAAGTTCTGAGGTAAACTGAAATTTTATGTAAAAATAAATACATATGTACATGTAAACTACAATACATGTAAAAATATATTGTAAACATTTTTTATACTTAAAAATATGAAAATAAAACTTTTTTTTACAAAATTTTTAATGAAAAGTTTTATTCATTAGAAAGAAATATATTATATACAGTGGCTCCAACAATTATTAATACACCCCTATGTTAACCATGTAAATTGCACATTTTGAAACCGTTTTTTGACATATAAAACTCGCTTTTACAGCAAAACTTTTCAGATATTTTTTATTGAAAATTTTAATATCTTTAGTTTTGTTTCTATACATTTTTTTATTTTCTTTCGCCGTTTACGAGTTACAGCGACTTGAAGAAAACTCTGTAAAAAACTCCCATAAGAGCAATGTTAATTTTATTAACTTTTTTACTTAGTTTTCTTTAAGTCGCTGTAACTCGTAAACGGCGAAAGAAAATAAAAAAATGTATAGAAACAAAACTGAAGAGATTAAAATTTGCAATAAAAAATATCTGAAAAGTTTTGCTGTAAAAGCGAGTTTTATATGTCAAAAAACGGTTTCAAAATGTGCAATTTACATGGTTAACATAGGGGTGTATTAATAATTGTTAGAGCCACTGTAGTACCTGATGAATATCCCTTACTTAAGGTACGTTTAGATCTGGAACTTATTGCACGAATTTTATGTCCGACAGTAAGTGCTAACAATGCTAAGCATTGTTAATATTTACTGTCCGACCTTTAGAGGCTGGAATGCTAACAGTTTAATAATCGCCAAAATTCCAGAATTTTATTATTTCCCAAAAAATTAAAATAAAAATGTATTTACTTGTTTGAAGTAAGTCTTCTAGTGAAGTAAGTAGTCTTCTAGAAATTAATTACATGAACCACGAATAATCATTAAAATAATTACTAAAAACCTCACAACAGTTATTCTAAAGGGCTAGTAGATCTCTTTCTTGGCATTTGGGATGGGCAGGGGCACATAAAATTTATATTTAAGCAACATTCTTAAATATAAAAAGGTTCCGTTGGGGGTTGGATATGTAACAATTGCACTTTTCCACCATTACAACACATTCCAGATGTTTCGTTTTTCCATTTAAGATTTAAGAGCTTCACAGTATGAGCACTAAGAATTCATCATAATTAATTTCTACTTTGTACTCCATTGCTGCACAAATGTTTATTGATCATCGACGTTTCTGTATCTTCTCTAATTGTAGGTGTATTTCGTTTTAAAACGATTTTGAGCTGCTCTATGAACTTTAGTATTTTGCTGCTGTTATTTAGCTGCTGCTCTCCTATGAGGTTTATGATTATTTTGCTGGCAATTAATATTAATAACCTGACGCGTAAACCAAAATTGTTTTCATAGCATTTTTCGGTTGATAAAAAAATTTGACCAATCAGAGTGTTTCTTTTTTCGCCAAAAAATGACACGTCGTAGCAGGAGGAGGAGCTGCGTGCTGGCATTTTATATATACAGTGAAATCTGTATTGGCAGGAATCTGCAAGAGCCGGAATCGTGTGCATAACGGAATTTGTCTGTGGTCCCGAATTATTGGTTTACATTACTGGGTTAAATGAATTTCATAAGCCGGAATCTGACTAACGTGAACACGGAAAGCTTATTTTAATTCCCATGCGTGTAAATTTAACTGCATAAGTCGGAAGCGAAATTAAGTTTATTTATAAAATTGCGATGTAAGACGTACGACATTTTTATCCAATGTTTAGACTACTCTAGTAATAATTTCTTCTGCGGTATATTATTTTACAATGCATACCTATCAAATAATATTGCGTTACAGCAGCATGCAAATGAATCATTTTTTCATTTGCTACTTGCTTCTGCATATCTGGCATTTTTTTGTGTAAACGTTTATTAACGCAAGGTAGTCCATTATGTATTATAATAATTAACAAAATACATTTTTATTAAATTGTTTACTATAAATCTATTAAAAAAAATTCCGTTTTATGCAGATTTTTTTCCGTTTTAGGCAGAGGATCTGGTAAAAACGGAACTTGCTTAACACGGAACGATTTTTCGGTCCCGTGCGATTCCAGCTTTTACAGATTTCACTGTATTAAGATTAGCAATGTGTTATACAATAAAGAGAACATTTTCATGATAATCGTGGTTTTTATTTTGGTAATTGCGGTACATGAGGTCATAATGGTATATGACATCCTGCGCACTACTATATTGCGATGATCGGTAGCTCTTCAATTTATTTTCGAAATCTTCCAAATAAATAAAAAGAATTCACTCACCAAAATCAAAAATTTTTATTCACAAAATTAACAACAAAAAATATCTCAAAATTCAAATTCTCAATTACGGAGATTCTCCGTCAAAAGCGACCCCTCCGGTCAACGCCAACGGCAAAAAGCCCATCCTCGTACCAACCTAAAATTGTTGGTACCAATAACAAACCTAAATATTTACATTGTCAAATTTTCAACAACTTCAATTCAAAAAATTCAAAAATAAGAATCCACAATATAATTTTAAATTCAAAATTACAATAAATTTTCAAAATTAAAAATAAAAGAAATTTTGAAACACAAAAAAAATGAAACATGACAATATATTTTAAACCAATGGCATGGTAGTTTTTAGTTCCATTTTGGTAATTGATGCGCATATACGTCAAGCGGATAGTGCATAATCTGCGCAATATCATATCTTTAGTTTATTAGTATATCATGGAATAGCATGGTCTTCGCCAAAGCGATTAGGACTAAGCTCGTACTACATCTTTGATTTCAAAACTTAAGGATAATTCTTGCAAATGTGCACAACAATAGAACGACCTTTGTCCGAAACCCATACAAAGTTTGAGAAGTGGCCCAATACTGGGTCAAGACTGGCGGCCTATCTTCGAGTGTTGGCCAAGAATATGAATTCATCATTGGCCTAAAGGTGGATCCAGACACTGCGAGGCTGAAGCGCGCGGCAGCCTCGGGATACAAGCCTCGCGCTGTGTGGACCATGTTTCCTGCGAGGCTGCCGCGCGCGGCACGCTTCGCGCTGTGTGGACGATAATTTTCTTATAGGAATTTCATTAAGTAGACATGTGTCGAGCGAGGCAAAGCTGCCTCGCTAGCCACATCGGAATGGTCTAGCCCATGTTTACAGTAACGGAGATACAAAACGGAGCTGCCTCGCTGCGAGCCAAATTTTGTCCGTCGACTCAAAGAAAAGACTACGTACAAAAGTGGTCGAGTAAATAAACAAAGTTTCCAAACAGGATAAAGTTAACATTACTGTCATACTTGGGTATTTAATTGAAGATATATTGCCATTAAGTGTTCAATTTTAGGTGTTATTTATTACATAATTTATGACCATGTGCATTTCAAATTTTAAAACTTTTAAAATTTTAGCCTAACTTGTCATTGTCTATACACGTCATGTTTATACATATTAGTTTAAAAATATGAATATGTTGTTATTTTCCAGCAAACAATTGTTTTCTTTTTTTTATTGATTAATTAGTAGGTAATCGGCAAATAAAAATGCAAAATTGTAAAGCCCGTGTCTCACTATAAAAATTTCATAAATATTTGTATAAAAGTTTGTATACAAACGATTTGGATAGTGTGACAGAGCACTAATTTTATAAAAACGACAGACGTCAAAATATTTTTATGGTGTTTGTATTTTCACGATGCGAAAAAAAGGTTTTTATACAAACTAACAGTTGAACAAATTACGCACGTCAAAATTATTCTATGGTGCTTGTAGTTTCACGATGTCATGAAAACGTTTTTATACAAACTAAAAATTTAGAACAGTTTCTATAATTTTTATGAAAGCAGGCATCCCATTGGCTGTTGACACCCCACTCAATTTGAATTTAGATTTAAAAAAATTCTAGAATTGGTATCCTGAGCATCTGTAATTTGTTGGTTGGTAATACCCACAATTTATGATAAATAAAAATATTGGAAACTGAAATACTGGCTCTTAATCAATATTAACAGATTTTATAATTATAAAATAATCGTGATCTTAATATTTTTTTGCATCAAAACCTTATTAATTAAACTAAATTAGAATTTTAAATATGTACAGTTACGCCATCTACTCAGATAATTGCTCATCCAAAAGATAAATCTTGACCTTAACAATAACAATCAATTTGACAGCTGACGGCTGACACTACGATACATAATCGACGTATGTTTCTACAATTTATATTGGCAAAGTTAGAAGACATATTTTTTATATTCGCTCTCTTTTCTATTAGGTTTTTTTTGTAAGTCTGACAAAGACAACCGAATAGTATGCGTTACAAATACAATACAAACAATATACAACTCGATCCTTACCTTTCACAGCTAATATCTTGTTTTTATAAAAACTTATTTTATAGTGTGACATAGCTTAAATTGTATACAAATTTGAATACAATACAAATTGTATAAAAATTTGTATACAAACAATTGTATACAAATTTTTATAGTGAGACACGGGCTTAAAAGAACATCGCAAACTAACTAAATTGATAATGAAATAAATACATAATTAGTTACTTTTAGGTAATCATTATAAAATTGATTAGTACTACAATTATTTAATTACAGAAAGAATGAATGTTATGATAAAATTTTCATAGATGTAAAAAAAACATTATGCAAGTTGTAGGTAGGTAATTATTATTAGTTTATCGACTTCGTTTAGTAATTATTTTTCGAACTTATAAATCAGAAATAATAAACCTCAGGTAAGTGCTATGATATTCACAACAATAACACCAATATATCTTTTACTAACGTTTTCACGCTACTTAAAGAATAAGTGTAACTGGTAATATTTTTGAAATAAATAAGAAAGGTTTATCCGTGAACTTATTTATTCTTTCTTAAAAAAAAATTTTAATTATTTCTTTAAAAGATTGGATTTATAACTTCCATGCTCCGTTTACACGGTATTTATATACTCAGATGCCATGATAAGATGTCAACTAACTGGAGATGCATTCTACAGAGGCAACTACGCAATCGCAGGGGATACATTTGAAGCAGCCTTGAAAATTCTGGCTCGCGCTAGCTGAGACACAATTGGTCCACACTGAGCGAGGCACCTGCCTCGCGCAGCAGCCGCGCGCGGCAGCCTCGCAGTGTCTGGATCCAGCTTAAGACTTGCCGAGAATCGGATGTTAACACCCAGCCAAGATTGAAAATTAATCATCGGCCGAGCTTAGTGTCCAAGCTCCAAGCATTGGCCGAGCTTAGTGTCCGAGCATCGGCCGAGCATCAGCCGAGCTTAGCGTCCAAGCATCGACTGAGCTTAGGGGGGGCGTCACTAGCGTGGGCGATCACCTCGCACTTTATTTCAGAATAATTAAAAAGAAAGTGGCGGTGCCCTGTTTATAAAAGCTGAACTATTTTTTCTTTGCTACTTACCAAGAATTAATTGAAACTTAGCTAGTTTTATCTTGTTTCTCAAAATAGAAATGCATGGTAATAATAATATTATACCATGTGCTTATTGCAGTGATTATAATATTATACATACTTTACGATGAATTATTATATCAGTTCATAATATTAAAGTTTTAATAATTTTTATAACTCTATATTATGTTTTCCTAATATTGAGTAATTATTAACTTAAAAATAATATTTTTTAACGAATTTTTATTTATACAGTGACTCCAACAATTATTAATACACCCCTATGTTAACCATGTAAATTGCACATTTTGAAACCGTTTTTTGACATATAAAACTCGCTTTTACAGCAAAACTTTTCAGATATTTTTTATTGAAAATTTTAATCTCTTTAGTTTTATTTCTATACATTTTTTTATTTTCTTTCGCCGTTTACGAGTTACAGCAACTTGAAGAATACTCTGTAAAAAACTCCCATAGAGCAATGTTAATTTTATTAACTTTTTTACTTTTACGTTTCAAAATAGGGGTGTATTAATAATTGTTGGAGCCACTGTAATTAATAGTTTTTGTTGAATAAAACTCTGTTTTAATAAACCGATTGTTATAATTAGAGCTCGAATTATATGCACCAAAATACTTAAAAATATGCGCATATATATGCACCGAATTTCTGTAAAATATGCACTAAAATTGATGAAGAAAGGTAATATATGCATCGATATGCAAACTAAAAAAATGTTTTTATAATTTTTATAGATTATTTTAGATTCGTAAAAAATAATAATTTTAATAATAAATTTTATTTTCAAATTATTACTTTAAAAAAATTTTAATTCATTTTAATTTTTAATAATATGGTAAATATTTACAACTAAATGTTTTTACAAATTGTCAATCAAAAATGATTGTCTTTGATTTGATAATACATATTTGTATTACGAAACGACGACGACGTACAGTTACTCACATAAATATTCGGACACTCCTATGTTAACAATGTTAATTTGACGATTTCAAGACGTTTTTTTTAATGTAAAAATCGCTTTTACGGCAAAATTTTGTAAACATTTTTTGTTGGAAATTTCATTGCCTTAAATTTTGTTTATATACATTTTTCCATTTTGTTGCACCGTTTCCGACTGACAGCGACTTAAACAAGACTCGGTAAAATCCAAAAAATATTGTCATCTATATCTCGGAAACGGTGCATCATAATAAAAATATGAATATGAAATTTTTTCTTGTAAATTTCATTCTCTACAGTTTTGTTTATATACATTTTTCTATTTGGTCGCACCGTTTCCGAGATATAGATGATAATATTTTTTGGATTTTACAGAGTCTTGTTTAAGTCGCTGTCAGTCGGAAACGGTGCAAAAAAATAGAAAAATGTATATAAACAAAATGTAAGGCAATGAAATTTCCAACAAAAAATGTCTACAAAGGTTTGCTGTAAAAGCGATTTTTATATAAAAAAAAAGTCTTGAAAACGTCCAATTAACATTGTTAACATAGGAGTGTCCGAATATTTATGTATGTATTGTAGTTCGACGTCTACTGAAGTTATTGGGGCATATTAGAACTTGGATATAAATGGGTACAACACCTCATAATAATAATTTTTATTTTCTTTATTAAAATCTTTCAAAAACCACCAAAAGTGGTCCAAATATGCACAAATATGCAACATTTCTTTAAATATGCACCAAACGTTGAAAATATGCAAAATATGCATTTTGAAAACCGGATTTTTGGATTCACTTTTGCCGAATTCGTCTAGATTTCAAAACGAATTTGTTGGCATATCAATATTAAAAAACATGCAAATGCATAAAATCCGAGCTCTAGTTACAATTAAACAATAATGCATTATGTCCAGAGTCCACCTTGACCATGGGGTATTATCTGTAAATTTAACAGAAATAATTAATTACCTGAATATTGAAAGTTCTTTCTCTTTAAAAGTTCTTTCCCTAAAAACTAGTCGGCCGATAACCGTGTTGTTTTATTTCATCCCCTTCCCTTACACCCGAGAATCTACTAATATTTAATTACCTGTGTTATTGTTTTATCATGTAATTTATTATCTCGCTATGAACACTGACCTGCGCAACATAGAACTCGCAAGATTTTATCATGTGATGATGTAATGCATCATATTATATTCATCCACATACACAATTAAATTGACTGACTTAGCATAAGAGCATAAGAGCTTGAATTGAACTTCGCAAAAATTTAATAATATTATACAATTTTTATTTCTAAAAAAAATTTTATTCTTCATAAGCGACTAACAATTTACAGTTTTCAAACATAAAAATAAATGGATTTCGTACAAAAATTATTTCAAATTATAATAATATCAAAATAATTCACATTTTATTAGCTTTCTGTTAATGATCTTATCTCTTTTTTTTTAATAGCGCCCTTTTACGGGTTCTAATTTTTGATTACCTTCGGATTATGAATATATGGCATCTAACCCTTCATTTTTGAAAGTTTCAGCCTTTAAGCCTGACGTGTCCACAGAAGTCAAAATAATTTCAAGAAAGCACTGTACTATTTATATAGCATAATATTTAATATTATAAAAATAGTATACGGTTGACCTTTGATAACGTATACAGTCGTATGATAACGCCCAATCAGCATACCCTTCCCACACACGTATATTATGAATGATTCTTATTTTACCTGCTAGTATTATGCAATTAGCAAAGTTTAAAACCATTGGTAGCATTTATAATCAGCGCCGTTGCTGAAGAAATAGACAAACTATTACACAATAAAATTTAATTTTTTTTCTTGTAATACGGCAGATTTCTATCAAATATTTCAAGTAAATTCGCCATAAGAAGAAATATTGTATTATCAATTTATATTTGCTCTAGTTTCTACAAAAATGCATATAATGCTACCAAAATTTTTTTCAAGTTAGATGGAACATGTGTGCTGGATGTGATCTACTTTTTATACTTCTATTTATTAAAGTAATGTTTATAAAAATTATTAAATGGCTACATTTGTGGTTAAAAAAATTGTAAATTTAACAGCAAAATTTTTAATATTTGCGATGTTCTGATCGTAATAAAAACTAGCTAGGGTCCGAGAGCCAACTTTTAGCTTTTAAATGGTTCCAAATTTGGTTTCTAAAAGTTCTTACTTTTTCTTCCTAAGCAAATACAATGACACCATATCGTCCATATATTTAACATAGGCGAAACGCCAACCTTAGTGTCCGAGCATGGACCGAGCCAGAGGACCGAACTTAGTGTACGAGGATCTGCCGTGCTTAGTCTCCATATTACATATTACAGTTACCAAGCGTGGTAACTGAATCTTGACCAAGAATAATACTGAATAATTTTTATTTAATTTAAACTAATTTTAGCTTATTATTTGATAATTAATTTAATTGAATAGTTGTTCGAGATTAGAGAAACACTTATTATTTTAAAAGTTTAAAATAATTTCGATTGCAAATAATTTTTAGAATCGAATTACTGACCACAGAACCTACCCTTGAGAATCGCTGTTTTTATTTTTTTAGTAGACCCGCATATCGGAGTTAGCTGAGGTAAATCTAAATGTAGTAAAGGATTTTTATTAAATACTTTGAAAATTATAAAAATACTACTAAAATATATTATATTTATTATATAAAAAAATAACAAACAACACAAAGAACATTTAAACAAAAACATCATAAACAAACAACAAACAAAAAAACATTAAATAATTATTTATAATAGCTATGTAATTAGATTTAGCTTCGACTCGCTTATGCCGACTACCATTGCGGTCACCCGCATAAGTTAAAAATGTCCCGACTTTGGTTCGAAAATTTTTAATTTGATCCGAATCTCCAAATTTCTCCTCCAAAACATCTGAAATTTAAAATATTTATTGTTAAGAGATAAATTTAATGAATTTAACAACATAAAAGAATAATAATAACCAAAATTACAATTTTGAATCGCTTTAATAAAATTCATAATAATATATGAACATATGTCAATAATTTTTTTTGTAGGAATAAATAGCTCGATGCAATAAAGAATCAATTATTAAAATAAATAATTGATGGAAAAATAAATAAAAAATATACAAATTATACTCAAAGCAGGCAAAATTATTATTTATTCACTTGAAGTACATATAGATACTAATGCAAGTGTGAATAGGCTTGATATGAAATAAAATAATTTTTAAATGATCGGTAAAGCAAATGAAACTGAAAAAATCTAAAAATTTAAAAACCTACAAAATAGTAAATTTTTGAAACGTTCACAGTTATAGAATTTTCAGGAACTAAAAATAACATAACGAAATTACCTTTAAGTAGTCGCGTGGCGACATAAATGGCACCAACTGATGTTCAATATACAATTTTTAATAATACAATTTTTTTATGTATTCTATACGCGACTACTAGAAAGCTAATTATTTCGAAACTAATTTTATAAAATAGAGATATACTTACAGTGGCTCCAACAATTATTAATACACCCCTATGTTAACCATGTAAATTGCACATTTTGAAACCGTTTTTTAACATATGAAACTCGCTTTTACAGCAAAACTTTTCAGATATTTTTTATTGATAATTTTAATCTCTTCAGTTTTGTCTCTATACATTTTTTTATTTTCTTTCGCCGTTTATGAGTTACAGCGACTTGAAGAAAAATTTTACTAACTTTTTTACTTAGTTTCAGGGCCGTATATAAGGGGGGGGGGGGTTTGGGGGTTCAAACTCCTCCCATGGATTAAGTAATTCTCATTAATTACTACATTTAAGAAATGCTTCAATGTAAATGTTTTTTTTAATTCCATAAAACCCCCCCCCTTGGTCAATGTCTAACTACGGCCCTGCTTAGTTTTCTTTAAGTCGCTGTAACTCGTAAACGGCGAAAGAAAATAAAAAAATGTATAGAAACAAAACTGAAGAAATTAAAATTTGCAATAAAAAATATCTGAAAAGTTTTGCTGTAAAAGCGAGTTTTATATGTCAAAAAACGGTTTCAAAATGTGCAATTTACATGGTTAACATAGGGGTGTATTAATAATTGTTGGAGCCACTGTATGTGCGCACAACCTCGCGTTATTTTGCTGAAGACAAAGTATGTATGTAATGTTATAATAATGCAGTTTAAGTATTTTTTTTTAAATCTTGTACACAAACCGGGGAACCACACAGACACAATTCATTACTCAGACCTGACTCAGGTGTATTATAGCAGGAAGCTACTAGTATGCTGATAATGTACAAATGTATATTATGTAATTCTGTTCTATTTTAAAATTTTATAATAAACGACTTAAAAGAAGTATTTATTAACAAATATATTAAATTATTTTTATTGTTAAAAATAAACTCAAGAATAAAATTTTTCAAAGTTAACCCGTTTTTAATTACCTCCAATCAATTTAAAAAAAAAATTGGAGGTATGGTAATCGAAAAAAAATTTTAACTTTTTTTTTTGCATTTCGAGATCACCGTGTTCAGAAACGTAAAGATCTGCAAAAAGTAAAATAAAAATTTCTGTGTCGGTCTGTCTGTCGGTCGTCAAATTTTGTCGATCGATTTGCTTCCGAATCATCCAACCAATTACGACCAAATTTGGTATGGTGGTAGGGTTCACGGTGGAAAGGTGAAAATAAGGTTTTCGTCGCGATCTATCAATCAGGAGTGCCACCACAAGAAAATAATACGGGATTTAAAAAAAATATTTTGTCTTGCGATATGTTATTTTAAAGGCCTTAAAAGGCTTTATCCAGAATAGATAAAATTAATCTTCTATCTGTCGTCTGTCAAAAATCACAAGTTGTCAAAGTTGAAACTTTAAGAGTGAATAACTCAAGAAATGCTGAAGGGATCTTACCCAAATTTGGTACGTAGGTACATTGATCCTAATGGATATGAGAGCATATGTAATCCTTCGATAGAAATCAGTAATGCAACATGAAAAAAATAAAATTAACTTTTTTGGCAAAAACATGAAAAAAGTTTTTGTCGATCGATTTTCTCCGGCATTTCTACGTCGATTGCAATCAAACTTATTGGACGTATGCCTCGTGGGCTGGAATGGTGAAAATAAGGTTTTGCCAGAGAAATCTTCACCAGGGCCACCACAATAAAATAAATAAAAAAAAATGAAAATGTCGTCGTATCTCCGGAAATGTTTAACCGATTCAGCTAAAATTTGGTGTGTCGATGGAGCTTTGAAAGTATAAGTATTGGTGAGAAAACAAACCGAGCCAATTGTAACAGGGCGGGGCAGGTCAGAAAAATTATAGAAAATATTAACTGAAATCTTAATTTATATATTTTTTGTGAGAATTTGTCAGATGGCTGGCAAAAATAAAACAATATATGCAAAATTTTAATAAACGTCATAATTTTGTGACATATATGTGTCAAAATTAGGTTAATGTTGATTTGTATACCGAGTGCAGCATAAGAATTGAGTTTAGGGCTTGTAACAATTAATTTTAGAATACAAAAATAGGTGGTTCGGTGGGAAAAATTTTATAATATCGTCGTACGGACTGACGGAACGTTACTTTATAAGTAAAAGGTTCTGCCACTAGGTAGCGACCAAGTTTAGGCTGTTTGTTAAATTTTTTCGCAAATGTTTTCAGAATCAGTAAATCGACAGTCAGTAATTTACAAAAATTTATTTTCGAAAAATCCGCTAGATGACCGAAAAAATTTGTTGTACCAATCTTGGAGAAATTTTATTTGTGACTTCTTACGGTATTATGTGACGTATATAAAAATTTTGGAAAAAATTCAGTGGCGTACAAAAATAAAAAATTTTTTTTATTTTGGATTTTGTTAAATAAACTTTTATAGGTAGATTTAGGGTAGGGGGTGATACATATAGATATCTTTGCCAGGGCTACCGATATCTTTGTTAAGGCTACCACAATAGAAAACAAAAATGAACATTATGTCATCGTATCTCCGGACAAAATTTGGTGTGCTGGTGATTGGAGGTATTGCGGCAGAGAGTGACGACATTTTTTTTTTAGTATTCGATACTTTTTCACTCGCTCGGACATGATGAATAAACTTTATTCAATTTTAATTTATTAAGTTACTGTTGTAATGCGCAGAGGCAAAAAGTAATTTTTCAAATCATCGGCCGAAGAATGGCCGAAGATCGCATGGCAATAATGAAAATTTAACACAGCAGCCAATAACTTACCAACCATTGGCCTTTACAAAGCGCCGAGCCTTGGCCGTGCGTCAGTAGCTATGCCTTGGCCGATGAATGTATTTTTCGCGAGCATCGGCGACTTCGTATGGGAAGTATTTTATTAAGGAACAGCGTGCAGTTTTCGTCTGGATGGAGCAGTACGTAGTCGAACGTTATCCATAATTCTGCTTCTAGTTGCTCATTTGTTTGTGAAGATTTTGTATTAATTTGGTTCCATTCAAATTTCTGCCTTTATAAGTAAGCGACTCAAGTAGCTTGTAGTAGTAGCTATCAAAATAGATTGATCCTGACATCACAATCCTTCAATAGCAATTATAATTTTTTTAAATATTTTTGAACAGAAATCTAACCGAAGGCGAAGTCCTAGTAAGGGAACGTACCCATACTACGTAACCCATTTTTTTTGCAATTTTTACTCCCCCCCCATTGGTGACTACCTGTAGTATATTCCAAGACCCCCCCTCCCCCCTAGTTTTCACGTAGTATTCATAAATGATTTTAAATCATTTTTTGCAAACATATTTGAAGAGCACACGGGAATAACGATCAGAGTCACAAACTGTATATTTTGCGTAAATTGAACTTCAAGAATTACAGACTCGTAAAATCGTTAACAAATGATTTTGAAAATATGGGTTTTGCAACAAAAAATGTCTGAAAAGATTTGCTGTAAAATCGATTTTTATATGACAAAAAACGGTTTTCAAATGTACAATTAACATTATTAACATAGAAATGTACGAATACTTTCTGGAGCCACTGTATGTAAAAACATTTTGCAAAGTCTCACTTATCAATCAGTTGACGTTCCGGCATATCGTCGCCCGAGAATCAGAGTATTCTATTTCCACTTTTCTAAATCTTACAGTACAGCAGTTTATAAAGATTCTGTATTGCAGTACTCTCCATTTAAACATTTTTATAAAACTTTGATTTAAAAAGTTAATAATAAATATTTTGGCAATTTGGCCATATGCTGCAGAGAAATTAACATAGAATAAAATTGCATAGGTAACTCAATTTATCACAAAATATTGACTACGTGACGTAAACCTAACCCCCTCCCCCGTCCCTGTGACCAAGCGTGGTATTTTGAAACCCTCCCCCCCCCTAAACGGGTCACGTAGTATAAGTACGTTCCCTAAGGTAGTGTACAAAATTTGGTGCAAATCGGTCAAATGGCATAGGACAGCGGTTCCCAATTAGTTTTGACCGCGGAACCATTGGGTAATGTAAAAAATTTTGCGGAACCAAGTTACAAGTTTACAAGTTAAAAACTATGTTTTAAGCGGCTAAATTTATTTTTACGCCGCGCCATTTTGAAATTCTTTTTGGCGGTACATGTAGATTTTTTTGCGGAACCCTATTTGGGAACCGCTGGCATAGGAAAAAATGGAGAAATAGTATATTACATTACTAGTGGAGAAACCGAAAGATTCGCTCACAGATGTGCAGACGCAAAGAAGTGAGCGAAAGGGTTGCTCAACGAGTGATGTATAAATAGCGTTTTGTTTAATCCTGCACTTATAAATCTAAAAATGTATGAAGATAAAATTGATTATAATTCGTATCATCAATAATTAAATTTGAAATTTTGAAATTGCAATAACTCAAAAACGGCGGTAGATATCAAAAAATTGAGCAAAAAATTTTCGCCCACTCGTAACCATAGAAATGAGTAAAATGAATGAAAAATTTGAATGAGTAAAACATTTAGGTTTCTAGTTGCGTATCCAAGTAAGAAACGATATTTTTCAATAGCATGGTTGAACAATAGAAGGTGACTACTATTTACAGTAAAATTAACAATAGAAAATAATAAAACTCACAACTTTAAATATAAAATCGAATTAAAGATTTCTAAGACAAATAATAAAAAATTATTGAGACTGAACTAATCTTGCATAAAAGTTTATTTTATCTTTGTGCAAATTTGGGTTGGCACTTGGTTGGGTACTCCAATCAACAGGGTGGGCACGTCCCCTGGCGCCGTCACTGTTTGTTGACCTTTTATATAAAATTATAAAAATAAAATTATAAATTAGTGACGAAAATAAAAATCGGACGTTTCGAGTCCTTCATTGGTTCAGTATCAAAGCTATAAAAATATTAAATTGAAATTTACATGTAAACTATTACGTTTACGATAATAAAATTATAATTTTAAGACATTTTTTGGAATATGGAATATGGAATGAAATTAAGTCGTGGCCATCTCCTCGGCTGAATACCACTACCACTACACATTTAATAAATATACTCCTAACTTCTTTTTGGTATTGAGAAATATTTAGTTACCGGGACTGGGGATATTAGGCAAATTTGGGTAATTTAGCCATTTCAATTTAACTCAAGTTCATAAAGGGGGGCATGAACTTGGGCTTAAATCGTCCTTATTAAAGTACACACATTAATAATAACTTTTTTATTTATTTGCAGATTCTTATCAGAACACATTATTGTGTAGGTACTACATAATATTTACTTTATCTGTATGCACTTTACACTTTATCTGTAAAGGGTGCATCGTACTAGATGTGTTTGGGAATATTATTTAATACTACACTTAAAATGTTAACAAATAGCAAATACTAACAGTGTTTTCAAAAGAGAATAAGTTATTAACTTAATTATTTTCTAATTTGATTGAATTATTACTAGACGAGTACAATAATTTATTTAATCTAGAGAATTTTCCGGTGTAATCATTTTGTAAAACATTGTGTAGTTTATAACTACCATAAAGAATTATTGGTTATGTTTTGTTATGCGAAGTTATGTTATATTTTTGTTATGTAATTCGCTCTTCTCTGCCCCTCCACTTTTATGTTTACATAATCGTTTCATTGGTTTCATATTGAAAAACCATGCATTTGAATCGTTCGTGGTGGTGTGTCTAGTTGGTTGTGTAAATTGAATTGGTGAAGTGCCAAGAATTAAAATTTGAGATTCCATTTTGTGTTAAAGATCTTCATTCGTTTTGAAAATATGGCTCACTGTATCTTACGAAACGAAGAGGTTTGTTTTGTAAATTTTCCTGTTCCACAATGTTAATTTTTAATTATGTAAACTTTCCAGTCAAATTTATCTCAACAAAATTTGATTAACACTAGTAATGATGAGAACGACGATGATTTTCTGAAAAATGCCTCAAAAGGACGAACAGTTACTGACATTCGGTTTTTAATATTGCATGCAGTATGCATTGGACTTTTGGTGAGTACTATAATATTGAAATAATTTTTCTTTATTAAACTTCCCGACAAAGTGTACAAATTGCAAACCATTGAATTATTACTCTATCCTTTAACTCTTCAGCGGAGTGGTCTATCAATCTTCGCAATATTCAAATATCGTTATAATTGGTTTCGAGCTTCTGTCTACCTTTTAGAAATATAAAAAGACGTATTATAATCACATTTTACAAAAGATCAGAAAAGAAAACGTGTAAGAAAATAATATATTTTTGCGAATTCTGTAAGTTCTGACTATGTATAGAGCATATCATGAGTAGCATGCTGACACGATTAAATCAGGTTTAATTTAAACTCTTTATCTTTTGTACAGATATATTTTATATTAAATTTTATTTGGATTTCTTTCTAAGTTTAGTGTATTGGCTATTGTCTATGAAAAAAATGCAGTTTTTTTGGTTTTATAATATAAGTTTAGCTATGGACAGAAAAATATTAAGTAAAACTGTTTTTGCCTTCTTTATTTAAGGATATTCAGATTAAATCATAGTTCGTAATCACAAAAATTTTTTTTTAATTTTAAAACGTTTAAAATGCATATTTTAACCCTGGAAAATGGAAATGCACACTTATTTTTTGGAACATGTCCTGCTGCACACTAGTAAGCAATATAGATTTAAGCAATAGTACATTGTCTTATTCTGATTAAAAGTGAAACTTTGTTTGACAAGCAATTTTTGCATTTGCAAGGCGGAGCGCTAGCGGAGCCGAGCGAATGCAATAATTGCACGTCAAACAAAGACACTTTTAATCCAAATGAGACATATTACTTTTTCTCCAACTAAAAATTAAATAAAATTTAAAATATAAATACTTAATTTTAAAACATTATTTGACGTAATATTAGAAAAGTCACTTTGACATTTAAAAATTGCGTAATTTCGAAGAGTGCTTTTTCTAAATTGTTTGAATTAGCAATAACTCGAGAACGGCGCTAGATTCTCCCCCCTCGTCACAGACACACCCTCGTGAATTATCGGTAGGAAGGCATGTGCAAAAATTTAAATCGATCGCGCACAAAAAATACTAAAAAATAAAATCACTTTTAAAATTTTATTAAAAAATAAAAGTCATGCACAAAAAAGTCTTTTTAGTGCACGTAAAAAAAAGTTTTGCTTAACAATTTTCGCATTTTTATATTAATAACGAAAACGAGGTGATGCTACTAAAAATGTACTGATTTTAATACGGTTGGAGAAAAAAATTTTTTTAGTACTACTCTTTACTGATACTATCTTAGTACGTAGAATACATTAGATAGTAATTTTCGTTCTTATTGGTCAAATTATTATTAAAAACTTCAAGAATGGGACAAATTTTGTGAAATAAAACTCAACATTTGATTATAAAAAGAAGTATTATTATTATTATTATTTACGTATTAAAATTTGTCAAAATATTTGAGAAATTCAATTTGATATAAATCAGTAATTATTTAAGGGTAAATAAAGCTAATATTATATAAAATTAATTTAATGTTGAATTTTAAAATTATACGTACACTGCACACTGGGGTCTGAGATACCCATAAAATTTTATTTTTTATTTAAAAAAAAACAGCATTACAGCACATTAGGCATTAACTTTTATGACGCTTGGGTTTCTGAGACCCCGGTGTGCAGTTCCAGGGTTAACCCTCCGGTCCACGGGTAGGTTAAAAGCTCGGAGTAATATACATAAGTTAGGAGAGGTTGCTTGGTATCTCGCGACCGGCTAACGCTTGGCCACATAACGCACGCCTTGGAGAGAGAGACGGCGCGAGAGAGAGAACTCATCGTGAGGCCGTTCATTTCACCGAGTATAGCCTGCAAACCATGTATTTTAAAGGGTTTAAAGCATTTTCTACAATTAAACTAGGTACCTTCAACGTTTCATTACATTTATTGTTTTTTATTGATATTATTCATGAACTATAAAGTATTACCAATTATAAAAAATAAGAGTATTAATATTTAATTATATAAAAATTGACAATTTGCATAAAATTAAAATTCAGCTGAAAATCTATTTTATTGATAGTTCAATATTTCTATAATCAGAATATTTGGGTGATTATTAAAAACTTTGTATTGTAAGATTATAAACCAACAAAATAATTAATGAAATCGGTAATAACATTTTGTGGTTTATGTTTACTTTTGTCCTTTTGTGGTTTTTGAAGTTAAATTAGTCTAAATTTAAATATTTTTTCTGGCCTTATTTGTGAACCGAATTTAAAAAAATTAAGACACATTACATAAATTATGTTAATAAATATAAAAAATTGGATGTGGCCATGCCCATAACTTTATCATACTTTTAAATAATAATAAATTTAAAAAAGTTTTTAAAAAAAGTTATAATTTTGGAAGAGAATAATATATATAATAAAATAAAAAGAAACTTTTTGTAAAAATTAAAAAAACATTTTTTTTAATTTGTAAAATCTATATAAACACAAATAGGATATTTACACGAAAATTGAATAATACTTTTTTATTATTATTTTAGAGGAGAATACAATAAAAAAACAAAATTTTAAAAATAAGACGAAAATAATATTTTTAATTTACAAAATATTATTTTTTTTTGCGTTTCCGTGTACCGATTTTAACCAAAATCTAATCAGCTGTAAGTTTCAATATTCTTCTACTAAATACAAAGTTTTGTTAAAAAATTTCTATTACTTAAACATGTGTCCCTCACATACATACACAGCCACATACATAGTATATAATATGTACATACATCGTGACATACATACAGACATTTTTTGGAAATAATGATTTTCCGCTTCTGGGACTACAAAATGTCTAAATTCATCAAAATCTCAACTTTTTCTTTCTGCACGATTACAATATACTTGCACAGTTTGGGTACCAATCACTAATCTAATTTTGCAGTTTTGACATTTTATTTTTCTCCTTAAAGTTTGATTTAGATTTTAATTCCATGCCTTTGAAGTATTGCCTCATCCTCATGGAAACAAAATGATGCAAAGAAAAGGAAATTATATCGTTTTTATGTAACTCGCAGGAAAATTTAAAATCATAGAATTTATGCGGTCATTAATTACATCTTCATACATATTTTTAGAGTCGATATGTATTAAAAAGTAAATCTCAGCATTTTTTAAAAGATTGTACATTTCAACTGTTGGATGTGTTAAAAATCCTCTAGTTTTTACGTTGGTTAAATCAGCAATCGGAATATTTCCAAAAGTTGTATCAGTTGATAATCCTTTCAGGTATGTTACACAGGTCCTAGTCTTTTTTATTTTTCGAATTAAAAATCCTCCAACGTAGTAAAGAACAGCATCCCCAATTTCGTCACTGTAAATTAATTCACCAACTATACGTCCTCGAGATCTTCTGATAAAGTAGTTGACATTTCTTGCAATTTTAATTCCAGATCAACGACATAATTTATTTTTTTTGATTGAAAAATTAGTTTAAAATTTTCGAAGTTGAGGTGTTCAGTGTCGGTTTTTTGCAAAGTGCAGTTACCGAAACGTGGAGGTTTAATTAATAATTTATTTATAAATGGCTCCTAATTTCATGACGAAAAATAATATAGCAATACAACCTTACCTTGATTATTATTTACATTATTGCTATTTAAATTATCATTCTGCAAATCACATTCAGAAGATTCAGAAGCAGAATGAACTGTAGAACTCTCTATTTTAGTGGTCTGGTGCTTGCAGGTAACGTTGGTGTCTCTTACCAAACGTTTCCTTTTTAATTACATTAATTAAGTCATCTTTCCATTCTCTGACAATATATTTAGGATCGAAATGTTTTGCACAAACTCGGTCTTTTCGACTCAAAACTTTATCAGCCTGAGGTATATTTTTAATCCAAATTTTCAACAACTCAGGATCTTTAGGGGGTGAAAATAAAGATACAATTTCGCTACAGGAAATAAGGCACGACAATAAGGCACAAAACATTTGTAGCCCATATTTTTAACAGGTAATCAACAATGATTTAACAATAAATACTTTACACAGACTAAACAAAAATTGCAATGTGTTTTGTGGATCCCGCCATGCAAAACGAACGTTATCTCGGAATGCAAGGGCACTGGAAGTAAATTTATCCAGGATTCCTTATTATTAATAAAATATAGAAAGTAAATATTTTACGCTAAAAATACTAATTGTTGAAAAGGTAATACTTCAAAGGCATGGAATTAAAAACTAAATCGAACTTTAAGGAGAAAAATAAAATG
The DNA here is from genome assembly GCA_947369205.1 of Cantharis rufa. NCBI lineage: Eukaryota > Metazoa > Arthropoda > Insecta > Coleoptera > Cantharidae > Cantharis > Cantharis rufa. Next base: position 40,315,825 of record OX376303.1, read on the forward strand.
TTCAAATTGCAAACTGAAAATTATTTTAGCGATTGGTATTCAAATTGATGTTATTTCTACTTCTTATGTAATTAAATATTAATATTTTTAGTTTTTTGTAGTAAGTAATACTTTATAGTTTATGAATAATATCAATAAAAAATAATAAATAGAATGAAACGTTGAAGGTACCTAGTTTAATTGTGGAAAATGCTTTAAACTACATGATTTGTAGGCTATACTCGGTGAAATGGACAGCCTACCGTCGAGTTCTCTGTCTCGTGCCGTCTCTCTCTTCAAGCGTGCGTTATATGACCACTATAACTGAACGAGTGCACTCTCCTAACTTATTATATTACTCCGTGGTTAAAAGTTACACAAGTCCACGGGTGAAGCCTGACCTGACAGGCTCCTATTATAGATGTACTTAAAACGTAACAAGGGCGCAATAAATAAACATGTATTTTATTTTTTGAAAGTCTATCTTATTCTTCATTACTTTATATAAAAATGAAGACATAATTATATTTTTTAGTTATTATTTTTTAATTTTGAAAATTTTTCCAGTTTTTTTTGCATTTCTTGGAAAAATCGGTTTTTAGGGACGTAAAAACAAAAATAAAGTTCGTATAATATATTTAATACAATAATAAAATAAGTATAAACATACAAAAAAATTAAATTTTAAAGTTCCAGACACAAACTGAAAGGACTTAAACTTCACTCCTGTAATTTCAAGGTGCACTCTTCACACCAAGCTTGAATGTGTTTCATGCATAGCCAAGCTTTACAAAGGCTATAGCCGGGTAAGCATGGGGAAATGGCCCTTACACCGATTTGGCTCATTTTTTTTTTAGATATTCCTTTCAAAGCACCATTACATTTTCCAAAATATTAGATCCTAAATGTTGATAGTTTCTCAGAAAAAAATTATTTTCGAAATTTAGAAAAGAATTTTTTTCTCAGAAAGTATTATTGCAAATTGAATGATTTTGGAATATGTTATAGAGGTACTTAAGACCTATAAGTGGTATTTTTTTTGTGGTTTTAGCTCTACATAAAATAGGAATAAACCGGGAAAAAAGTTTTCAAAAATTAAAAAAATTAAATTTTGGCCGTACAACAATCACCAAATTTTTGTCAAATATTCCTTTTATATGCCCTTATAACATATATTAATTTCAAAATTTTACGAAGGGTATAACATATTGATATTTATAAAAGTTCTTACCTAGATGCACCGGCCAGCATCGATTGTTTTTAAAAGGTTGAAATTCTTTTCAATTATTTTGAAATACTGTATGCTCTTAATGTCAAAAAATATTGCTACTACTACAATCCTGAAATCAAAATATTTAGTTATATTTATTATAACTTATAAATGTTAATTATTGTTTATAGTAATAAACAATTGTGTATTTTGATACAGGGTGATCCAAAAATATAATAAATTATAAATGTAAGATTTGAAAATAATCATAACCGCATTGTAATATCGGTTAAATCCAGATTCTCTGGTTAAATTACGAATTAATTTGTTATCACGTAGGTTTGGGTGAACCGTCGCCGAGTTGACAGTCGCCGAGCTGGCCGTCGCCGTGTTGTCGCGTCGCCGAGCTGACCGGTCGCTGAGTTGACCGTCGCCGAGTTGACGTCGCCGAGTTAAACCGGGTCCGAAATAAATGTTGAATCACAGAATTTTTAAACGTGATTTCGTTTGGTTCGGTATTTGCCAATTGCTCACACAGTTATGAAAACATCTACACATCACCTGCTTGCACTCTGCGTTGGTAAAGTTCCAATTTACGCACAAAACTAGTAACTTTATCCTGCGGTGTTGAAAGATTGAAAAAATCACTGAAAAAATCGGCAATATAAGATGGCCGTCTTAACGGCCAAAGCGTAGCGGTGTATCAGACAATGATAAGGTAACATTTGAGGAGCAATTTATTTCACAAGTGCTTGAAATCCAGAAGAAGGTACGGCGCAGTGCTCTGTAACTTTTTTTTTATTTTTCGATCCTTATAATAATTAGGCTCTTTGTTACCCCCGTGAAATAGCTGATTTACCCCTGCGGGGGTAATTACCCCCAGGTTAGGAACCCAGGATCTAGGGGATTAGTTGACTTCAACTTATAGGTTTTAACCAAATCACAAAAAAATAAAGCTCATCAGTTAAATCTGAATTGAATTGAATCGTACGTTTCGATTAGTGCTCTTGAATATTCTTGGATTTCGTTCTTTGAAAGATTAAAAAGTGTTAAATTTGAAAGAATCTTTATTGCTGAATACTGTATCGCTTGAGAGTGACGCTTGAAACCTCGTCACTATCGGCGAGAGTCGGGCGTCACAATAAAATTAAGTTTGTTAAAATTGTTAATTCCATTCATATTTGAATCAGTTTTGTAGATTTTTTAACATAATTTACAATTAATTTAATTTATTTTAATCTGTGCTAATTTAAATTTTGTGGCTTCAATTTTTTTGAGGCCCCTAGAATGTGGCGGCCCGGGGCTGCAGCCCCCTTAGCCCCCCCCCCTTAATACGGCTCTGCTAGTTAATATTGAACATATTGATATTTTTCGATAATTTGGCGACTATTTGTAAGACAAATTTTGTTAAAAAACGATTTTGTATAACCAAGAGCTGCTATTTAATTGCATTTAAACTATTCAAAACGTTTTTGTAATTCAACTATTCAAAACTATTCAAAACGTTTTTGTAATAGTTTAATTTCATTTTAAACATTTGTCAACAACTGTCAAATCAACAAAACAAATCAAAAGTGTCATTTTAAATAAATATTTTTTTTCTATAGCAGATGTTAAAGTGCGATTTGTCCGACTGAAAATAATTGAAAAAATGATACTTTAACAGCAAGAGTAGATAAAATAGCATTTGAGTAGATAAAGTAGCATTTTAACAGCAAGGGTAGATAAAATACTTTGCTTTTACTCAAATTAAATTATTAGCTCTTGAAATTATATATTAATAAAATTATTAAAAAAATAAAAAATTTTCAAAAAAAGAGAACATTAAATTCTCGAAAGCTTGAATATAAAATTTTAAAAATAAAGTAAAAACTCTCAATAATTTAATTTATAAATTTCTTATAAATGTTTTCTTTAACATATGCTATAGAAAAAAATTAAATTCTATACACGACGATTCGAGTTACGCCGCTGGTATATGACACATGCCTGTGAATTTTTGATTTTTCTTTGATGTGTTTTTTACGATTTTCTTCCGAGCAGAATTGTTAATCGACTTTGTGGTTTGACTGTGGTGAGTCATCTTGATTTCATATACTGTTTCCAATAGATTTGGTTAGGGATTAGGGTTTCTAACCTCAAAATTGTGTATGTGTAACATAACTGCCGCATTTAATTTTGGATAACGCTTTTGTTTTGTTTGATTTTCCATTCCAATTGTTACACCTGTTTATGTTTTACCATCCGTGGCCCAGTCTTGTTTGTTATTAATTAGTTAGTCACCGCAACGGGCCCTGCAGGTGTGAAACGAGTATCCTTGTGTGTTTTCCTTTTCCTTTTGTTTAAGATGGAGGGTTTATGTAGGAAATGCAAAAAAAAGTGTGTCGACGTCTTGACCACAGCTAAATGCAACAGTTGCAATGTTGTCTTCCATAGAAGTTGTGCAAAGCTCGTAAAGGGTGTGTCACCGATTGAGAGGGACTGGAGTATCGTACTCTGTGGCGGACATGGTGAGCAGGGGTGTTCTCTTGTTATTCCAGACGATGCTTCGTCGACATCGGCGCCGGTTTCACCGAGTTTCTCACCATTTGATTCGGTGGTTTTCGAGAATATTGTCTCCCGTGTGTTGAAGGTGCATCTTAATGCGTTCCGAGAGGAACTGATGTCCTTGATGGGGTCTTATTCTGGACGGGTGGTGACGGATGAGATAACTGCTTTGAAAAAGGAAAATAGCTGCCTTAAAACTGAAAATGAGTCGCTTAGGGGTGAAATTGACCGACTTGTGTCTTCTTCCGCGCAGAGAGGTGGGGGCGTTGAGGCTGGGGTAGAAACTGTTGGTGGCCTTAGCGCTGATGCCCCGGTGTTTGTGGCTGTCGGGGCGGAGCCTGGGTCGGTGGACGATTCAGTCATTTCTTACGCTTCAGTTTTGAACGCGGCTCCGGGTGTTCAGCCTTCGACCTGTCCTTCAGCACACGTTAATGTTCGGGGCGGTATAAACTACCGGGGTTCTGGTACAAGAAGTACTACTATTCCGAGGGTCGTTGCGCCTGCCTCTAATAGTGGTCAGCCTCCCTTGGCCTCTAATTTGGATCGTTCTGGCCAAAGTGGCCGCCGTCGCCCTCGCATTAGGGGTTCTGGTGGGAATTTCTCTATATCGGGAACTGCTCGCCGAAGGTGGTTCCATGTAAACAACCTTGCGCCTAACACTACGAACCAGCAGGTTGTTGAGCATGTAAGGGATGTTGTGGGTATCTCGGATGCGACATGTGAGAGTTTGACTTCCAACACAAAATACTGCTCATTTAAGGTCTGTATACCGGAAGCTGATATCCCTAAATTTTTAAACGATAAGGTCTGGCCCAAGGAGGCATCTGTCCGCGATTTTTATTATCGGAAACCGGCTGCTGGTGATCGCAGTGCCCATGTTAATGATGAAAATTTTTTAGCGCGTCCCTCGTTGGGGGAGACCACTACAAGGTAGTACGCGAGTCTTCTTCGCCAGCTGATCATGTCCGTTATAATTGTGAGCCGGTTGTTCCGATTGGGAGGGGTGGGTTTTCGGTGGCCCACATTAACATTCGTTCTTTGCTCTCAGATTTCCACATGTTTTCTGATTTTGCTGCCAAAAACAACTTCAGTATTATTGCTGTTTCCGAAACATGGCTTACTCCTGATTTTCCGTCGCACCTTGTTGATTTGGAAAACTACGTAATCGTTAGAGCAGACAGAGTATCTCGAGGGGGAGGGGTCGCCCTTTACGTTCTTAAATCGTTGCATTTTTCACGCTTGCACGACGATCATCGTTTTCCTAGTGGCCTTGAGCACCTTTGGATTCGACTTAAGATCAGCGGCCTAGCGATTGGGGTTGGCGTGGTTTACAGACCTCCCACTGCTACTCTTTCCTGTCTGGGAGAGTTTGAGGATTTTCTCTCCTTACTGAGAACGGAATGTGGAGAGCTGATTATTTTGGGTGATTGGAATATTAATTTTCTTATCCCATCGCCTCAGCTGGGGCGCTTTGAGGGAATTCTCGATTTGTTCGGACTTCGTCAGGTTATAGCGGAACCCACTCGTGTCACTTCGACTTCTAGCACTCTACTTGATGTTGTTTGTATTAGCAGGCATCGGGTTTCCCCACGGAGCGGTGTGATCGATCTGCTTGCATCCACCGACCACTTCATGGTGTATTGTTATTTGGATTTGCGTGCCCCGTCAGCTGGACCTAGTGTTTTCACTTACCGCGATTTCCGAAACTTTGACCATGATGCTTTTTCTGCTGACGCAGCTCGGCTACCGTGGGATGTTGTTGATGAGTTGCACCACTGCGATGCACGGGTGGAATGTTTAAATACTTTTATTTTGGCACTTTTTGACGTGCATGCCCCGGTTCGGACCAGGGTTCTCAGGGAGGGAGACAGGCCGTGGATCACATGGACGATCAGACAGGTGGCTAAGTTGAAGGCGTCGGCGTACAATAAATACAGACGTACGCGATCTGCAGTGGATTTTGAGTGCTATCGGGATCTCAGGAATTACTTGTCGGGCGCGGTTAAAAGGGAAAAGGCAAGCTATATTAAATATCAGCTTTCTGTAAATCGCTCAAATCCCAAAAAACTATGGCGATATCTGTCATCTTGGAGCGTACATGCTCGCCCTAATGGTCAGATTTCTGGACATCTATGTGAGGATCCTGACTATATCAATTCCTATTTTCTCAGCTCTGTGCCGAATGTTTCTGATCAGGTACAGTTGGATTTCGATGACGCTTTGTTTCCCGGAGTTGGATCACTCTCTATTCCGAGGGCTACGCCTGCGGCATTGTGTGAGATTGTCGCGACTCTGCGCTCCGATGCCGTTGGGCTGGATGGTATTAGTCTTCGGATGCTGAGGCTCGTTCTTCCGTTCTGCGGTGAGGTGCTCTGCAACATTCTTAATTTTTCTTTCGAAACAGGCGAGGTGCCAGCCATTTGGAAGATGTCACGTGTGAGACCTCTTTCCAAAGTTCCGTTAGCTTTAGAGCCTGCCCATCTTCGTCCGATTAGTATATTGTCACCTTTTGCAAAAATTGTTGAGTCGTTTATTAAAAATGCGTTAGACGATCATTTGGCACTTTACAAAGTTCTGTCGCCGTCGCAGTCTGGTTTTAGGCCCCACCACAGTACTGTGACCTCCTTGTTGAAGCTCACTTCGGATGTTGCATCAGCAACCGATCGTTCCGAGGTAACTTTATTGGTTCTTCTCGATTATTCCAAGGCTTTCGATTCCGTTTTGCACCAACGCCTTTTGGCTAAGCTTCGTTACTATGGATGCAATGAGTCACTGTGCAACTGGTTCGCGAGTTACCTGCGTGATAGGTCTCAGGTGGTTGATTTTTCTGGGAATGTATCTCAGCCATTAGTGGTTTCTCGGGGTGTTCCACAAGGAAGTATCCTTGCCCCGCTATTGTTTATAGTATACACATCTGATCTGGAAAAAGCAGTGGATCCAGACTGCTCTTTGGATCTGTATGCGGACGATTCCCGAATCCGTATATCCTGTCCTCCCTCAGACTTGGATGCTGCAATAACTCGGTTAAATCGTAACCTTGAATCACTGCGTGTGTGGTCCTTAGTAAATGGTCTGACATTGAATCCGGCGAAGTCGGAACTAATCATTTTGGGTAGTCCCCTGCTGGTGCGTAGAGCGCTCGATGGCTCAACTCTTCGAGTGAGGATTGGTGATGAGATTGTGAGGATGGTCGACTCTGCACGTAGCCTGGGTTTTGTTCTGGATGGAGAACTTAATTTTCGTCTACATGTTAACCGCAAAATGATGGGATGTTACTATAAGCTGAGATCACTGTACCAATTCAAGACCATATTGCCTGCTCATGTGAAGTGGTCGATTGTCAGCAGCACAATTCTGTCCAACATCGAATATGGTGCAGCGGTCTATTACGATTTCCTAACTCAGGAGTACAAACGCAAGCTGCAGCTTCTGCAGAATTCATGCCTGCGTTATTCATTCAACATATGCAGGTATGATCACATTACACCATATTATCGTGATCTGCATGTCCTGAAAATTGACCAGCGCTTTCTGTTACTTGCTGGAATTCTTCTTTTTAAAATATTCAGAAGTGGTGAACCGACACATCTTCGAGATATGATTAGGCCTCGCTCTATTTGTCATTCCCGTTCTCTGCGTGATCTGGGAAATTTTGACGTCCCTTCTCATGCTACAGCCAAGTTTGAGCACTGCTTTGCATGTTGGGCACCGAGACTTGTAGAAAGGCATCGACGACTATTTTTGGAATCTCCGAGTCTGACAGCTGCTTTCCGCCGTGGTTTAACCGACGCACTGCAATTGGAGCAGTAGGTACTGATTTGAATTTTAATTTTGTGAAATTTTGTTATGCATTATATGTCGTTGTAAATAATACATTGTAAAAAGGGGTGTTTTGAAAATCTAACTAGTTAGAAATCATCCTTTTAAGAGACCTTTTTTTTTTTTTCTTTCTGTAGCTCTCTTAATAAACGCATATTATTATTATTATTATTATTATTATAAAATTTCATTATCGACTCGCGAAAAATAATTTACTCGCGACTTCGTCGCTCGTAAATTAACAATTTCCGCTAGTCGATAAAATTCAATTTTATCGTCTTGTATAGAAAATAACTATTAGTTTGAAAATATGTTTAACAAAAATTAAAAAAAGCTGTAATAAATCTAGTAGTGGAAAAAATCGTATATACGCACATCGCACCTCGGAATATAATCTTGGCGCTAGGGCTATAATGACAGTCTTCACAACCTTGGCCTATAATATACTATTTTTAAAATTTTTATGCGATCTCCTAACCTGCAAATTTTGTGTTACCAACTATCACAAAAATACAAATTTACCATTATTTAATACGATCTTATCCTTAACGCACTTATTCTTTAGAAAACTCCCCGCTACACGGTTCGTTTTCTAAACGGATTGCGTGCGTTAAAAACGACACTTATAAAACTAGTTTCTTAATATACTATTTGGCAACCAATTTGTGTGTGTTTATAAGATGTTGGCTTTTTAGCAGTTTTTCATAATTCGTTCAACTGTTCAACTGTTAGTCACAAAAATGTCATTGAACCCCTAAATTGAAAATTATTTTGTATTAGAAATTATTTTGATATCGAGTATAAAAAATAATGGGTGATATGTCGGCTATTTATTATACTATATTTTTATTGGATTATCACTTGGTCAAAAGGAAAGAAGAAATACATGTTTCGGTATATTTATATTATTGTACCTTAAAATGGAATGTATAGTAAACGTTCTTAATTTTTAATCACCTCGATGTTCAGCTATAACTATGTTTTAATTACAAGATTGTTTCATCTTTTTAATAAAATTGAAAATTCACAAAATCCTTGGTTTCAAAATTTTTTAAGTTTTCTGAAAATTTTCTATTATACTTTCTTGCCTAGTCGGTGTCCGTGACAGAGGCGATGAAATTAGTGAATTACAACTATGTATTTGTGCTTTTCGAGTAGGTACCACAAGGGTGGTAGCAGTAAATCTAATTTCACGCATTTTACATTTATTAAAAAGAGGTAACTGTTTTTTTGGAATATTTTTGGATAAAGCTACTTCGCCTGTTGCCGTACTACGCCCGCTTTCGAACACCAAAGGATATAAAATTAAATAATAGTAAAACCGTAAAACAAAAATTCAATAAAATAATAAAGTATTCGTACACTCTTATATATTGTACATTTTGAAGCCGTTTTGTTTCATATAAAAACCGATTTCACAGCAAAACTTTTTTAATATTATTTGTTGAAAATTCCATTGTCTTCAATTTTGTTTATATATATTTTTCTATTTTGTTGCACCGTTTCCGACTGACAGCGACTTACACAACACTCGGTAAATACAAAAAAGATTGTCACCTGTATCTCGGAAACGGTGCTACAAAATAGAAAAATATATAGGAACAAAAATGTATAGAATGAAATTCACAAGAAAAAATGCCTATTAGTTTTTTTATTTAGTTTTTATATTTAGTAAAATTAACACTTTTATGTAATATTAGCTTTATTTATCCTCAAATAATTACTGATTTATATCACATTGAATTTTTCAGATATTTTGACAAATTTTTAACAACAAAATTTTATAAAAACAAATTACTATGCTGTATATTTACGTTCCCTAATGATCAGTTACACACCATCAATAGTTCATCGTAAATATGGACCGTAGAATAAATAAAGTTCAATTGACAAATTTTTGACGTTTCCTAATAAATCATCAGTTAAAAAAAAAATATCGTCACTCTCTGCCGCAATACCTCCAATCACCAGCACACCAAATTTTGTCCGGAGATACGATGACATAATGTTAATTTTTGTTATCTATTGTGGTAGCCTTAACAAAGATATCGGTAGCCCTGGCAAAGATATCTATATGTATCACCCCCTACCCTAAATCTATCTATAAAAGTTTTTTTAACAAAATCTAAAATGAAAAAAATTTTTTATTTTTGTACGCCACTGAATTTTTTCCAAAATTTTTATATACGTCACATAATACCGTAAGAAGTCACAAATAAAATTTCTCCAAGATTGGTACAACAAATTTTTTCGGTCATCTAGCGGATTTTTCGAAAATAAATTTTTGTAAATTACTGACTGTCGATTTACTGATTCTGAAAACATTTGCGAAAAAATTTAACAAACAGCCTAAACTTGGTCGCTACCTAGTGGCAGAACCTTTTACTTATAAAGTAACGTTCCGTCAGTCCGTACGACGATATTATAAAATATTTCCCACCGAACCACCTATTTTTGTATTCTAAAATTAATTGTTACAAGCCCTAAACTCAATTCTTATGCTGCACTCGGTATACAAATCAACATTAACCTAATTTTGACACATATGTCACAAAATTATGACGTTTATTAAAATTTTGAATATATTGTTTTATTTTTGCCAGCCATCTGACCAATTCTCACAAAAAATATATAAATTAAGATTTCAGTTAATATTTTCTATAATTTTTCTGACCTGCCCCGCCCTGTTACAATTGGCTCGGTTTGTTTTCTCACCAATACTTATACTTTCAAAGCTCCATCGACACACCAAATTTTAGCTGAATCGGTTAAACATTTCCGGAGATACGACGACATTTTCATTTTTTTTTATTTATTTTATTGTGGTGGCCCTGGTGAAGATTTCTCTGGCAAAACCTTATTTTCACCATTCCAGCCCACGAGGCATACGTCCAATAAGTTTGATTGCAATCGACGCAGAAATGCCGGAGAAAATCGATCGACAAAAACTTTTTTCATGTTTTTGACAAAAAAGTTAATTTTATTTTTTTCATGTTGCATTACTGATTTCTATCGAAGGATTACATATGCTCTCATATCCATTAGGATCAATGTACCTACGTACCAAATTTGGGTAAGATCCCTTCAGCATTTCTTGAGTTATTCACTCTTAAAGTTTCAACTTTGACAACTTGTGATTTTTGACAGACGACAGATAGAAGATTAATTTTACCTATTCTGGATAAAGCCTTTTAAGGCCTTTAAAATAACATATCGCAAGACAAAATATTTTTAAAAAATCCCGTATTATTTTCTTGTGGTGGCACTCCTGATTGATAGATCGCGACGAAAACCTTATTTTCACCTTTCCACCGTGAACCCTACCACCATACCAAATTTGGTCGTAATTGGTTGAATGGTTCGGAAGCAAATCGATCGACAAAATTTGACGACCGACAGACAGACAGACCGACACAGAAATTTTTTTTTTACTTTTTGCAGATCTTTACGTTTCTGAACACGGTGATCTCGAAAATGCAAAAAAAAAAAGTTGAAATTTTTTTTCGATTACCATACCTCCAATTTTTTTTTTAAATTGATTGGAGGTAATAAAAAATTAGTTATACATCCTCAATAGTTAGTTTTAAATATGAATAGTAAGTTAGTAAGATAAATAAACTTAAGGTATGTTACTACAACGAAGGGGTACAAAATGATAAAATAAAGACGTGTTTTTTTGAAAAGTGTCTTCATGTGCGATTAAATAATTAATTAATTGTGTATGCTACCTTTAATTGGGTAGGTTGTGCTCACATCCCAACAAAAACTTAATTTACACTCATTTTTTATATTGTAGGTAAATTTACATTATTTTGGATATTATTATATAGCCAAATGTAAAAATAATAAAATTTAAGACTTTTCATTAGCAGTTTTTACGAGTTTTAATATTTACTCTTCGTAACAACCTTAAAGAAATTATTACGTAAGGTGTTTTGGCCACCCCGCATCTAAACAAGATATTGTTTGGAGGTACAGGGGCGGATGGGCCATAAGACGAACCAGGAAATTTCCCGGTGGACCGGCTGTTCAAAGGCCCGCAGGGCCGGTGCCTGAAAGTAGGTTTAACAATAAGTGATCTACCAAGACCAATCTATCTTCATAAACATGTACTTACCGAAAATAAAGAACCGGTATGAATTTTTCACTTTCTTAACCAATTCTTGTAGGAGCTTTGTACATTTTTTTCTGTATTTTACACTATTTGCCTATATAATATATAATTAATTAGCAAAAAATTTAGTTTTATATTTCTTCTTCCGATTGCCCATAAATAACTCTCAAACTTTTATGTTTTGTTTATTTTGTGGTAATTTAGATAAGTCACGTGTCACGCTCTGTGGATTGCTTACTATTCGATTTTATGAAATTAATGAGAAATAATGCTCTTATTTATTAGAAACAATTTTTTTTTCAATTTTCTTTTGTTATGATTCGTTTCTAAGGACTTCTGGGCATCATAATCGCTTATTAGTTATTACAAATCAAAATTTTTGTTAGTATTACATGGGTATTACTGATAAAAAAATTGTTTAACTAGACATGATGATATGCGACGTTACAAAATAAAGCGTACATCTAAGAAATAATATAGATTGAATTACATAGCGCAAATATAATCATATTTACCATTAAACATTTTATTTAGATTAGTTATTTGGTGCGTGATTTATGAAAAATGTAAATTATTTCGGAAAATTACCTAAGTTTTTGAGAAAATAAATTCAAAAATGGTTCGTACAAGCTATTTCTATCAGAATGATCATTATGAGATCAGTTTTTAAAAGGAAATCATTACCCCAAATTGAAAAATTTGCTGACAGAATACATTTCACTATACATAAATATTTTTAATAATAATAAATATCATAGAACCGGGTAAATTGGACAAATGAAACACATAAACTATTGTTTTACTATTGTCGATGTTTCGCCGTATCTCTCGGCTTCTTCAGGACTAATGACTAAAAGATGTTTATTATAAAATTGCACAAAATAAGATAACATTGCAATTCGATAATCAAAATAATATAAAGGTCGCTATACACTATTCATTCTTATTCAACTTATTCCTCCAAAATAAGACTGATGCTGTAAATCTGGCTTAGCTTAGTGTTTTATTGGTTTGACATTTTAAATAGTTTTAATTTGGACGTTTGTTGGTTGCTATTTTTTACTGGAGCTAGCGAAATTGTTTTTAATTATTGATTATTGTTGAAAGAGAATTTTTGTAAATAATTTTTATAAGATCGACGATGACATTGGAATTGCGTTCTCCTGCTCTTATGATATTTTCTGGAAAACATTTATTGTAATCTAGAGGTAGGAAAGATTGTAATTATTTTGTGCAATTTTATAATAAACATCTTTTAGTCATTAGTCCTGAAGAAGCCGAGAGATACGGTGAAACGTCGACAATAGTAAAACAATAGTTTATGTGTTTCATTTGTCCAATTTACCCATAATTCCACATATCAATTAAAGTGTGGACGTGATCGAACATTTATCTAGCATAGAACCCTTCACAATAAGCCTGGTTGTTCGCTTAAAATATTACTAAAGGATTTCAAAATCCATAATACGAGAATAAGACAAATTAAACGAAATTCAAAGACAAATAATCAAATATTAGCATCAATCTAGTGTCACCAACAATTAACAATCCAATATCCAATCAACCAATTTGTCGGGTTTTAAAATTACAGTGCCATAATGGTCATATTGCGAGAAAGAAATATTTTATTCAAAAGTAAATAGGCTAAAACGGCTAAATTTTGCAAATACTTACCAAAATGTTAGCAAATTTTTGTCTAATAGTGTTATATGTTTAGTGATAAAAGTCCATTTAATTAAGTTGGTAATGACGAAAATCAAATCGTGTGGAGATATCCACACAAAAAAATTAAATACAAAAAATTTATGTAGAACCGTGAAGTATGGGATGGATCTGTTGGGATGTGGAGGGTGTATGTCGCCAAATGACATTGCTAGAAAATGAACTTATACCTTGGTTTTTATTTTTAATGAGACAACAATCCTAGGCATACGGCTTTCTTGGTACAAAAATTATTACTGTACCATGCACCAAATCAACGAACAATATCTCCACAATTACCTGACCTGATGAACTCCATCGAAAATGTATAGGTGCATCCAGACACTGCGAGGCTGAAGCGCGCGGCAGCCTCGGGATACAAGCCTCGCGCTGTGTGGACGGTGATTTTCTTATAGGAATTTCATTAAGTAGACATGTGTCGAGCGAAGCAAAGCTGCCTCGCTAGCCACATCGGAAAGGTTTAGACCATGTTTACAGTAACGGAGATACAAAACGGAGCTGCCTCGCTGCGAGCCAAATTTTGTCGGTCGACTCAAAGAAAAGACTACGTACAAAAGTGGTCGAGTAAATAAACAAAGTTTCCAAACAGGATAGAGTTAACATTACTGTCATACTTGGGTATTTAATTGAAGATATATCGCCATAAAATGTTCAATTTTAGGTGTTATTTGTTACATAATTTATGACCATGTGCATTTCAAATTTAAAACTTTTAAAATTTTAGCCTAACTTGTCAACGTGTATACAAATATGTACACGTCATGTTTATACATATTGGTCTAAAAAGAGGAATTTGTTATTATTTTCCAGCGAACGATTGTTTTCTTTTTTTTATTGATTAATTAGTAGGTAATCGGTAAATAAAAATGCAAAATTGTAAAAGAACATTGCAAACTAACTAAATTAATAATAAATAAATATCTTGCTACTTTTAGGTAATCATTATTAAATTGATTAATAGTACAATTTATCTAATCACAGAAAGAATGAATGTGATAAAATTTTCATAGATGCAAAAAAAACATTATGCAAGTTGTAGATGGTTATTATTTGTTTATCGACTTCTTTTAGTAATTATTTCGGCGTATGAATTTTTTCAGTGCTTTAAGTAATACGGACAACTCATTATTGCACTTTTTAATATAGATATATACACAATTAACCACACTTGAAAAGTATAATTATTGTTGTACTGATAATAAGTAATTTACAGCATATTTTCTAAGTTATAAATCATAAATAATAATTTTTTGTTGGTTACATGTGTTTTCTATTCCATCCGAACTAAGCAAACCTTAAGGTAAGTGCTATGATATTCACAACAATAACAATAATATATCTTTTAACTGACGGACATCTTCACGCTACTTAACTGGTAATATTTTTTAAATAAAAAATAAAGGATTATCCGTAAACTTATTTATTCTTTCTTAGAAAGACCAATCCGCTTTCTGTCTTTATATATTTGCTTGACCCACCAACGTCGTTTCTTTTCTTTTCCAATTTAATAATTCATTAACTAAAATAAACGCGGTGGCACTTGTTGCTATGTTAGATGCCATGGTAACTAAGAATGCATCGTGTTTCTTATTAGCGTATGTAAATTACACAGAGACTACTACGCAATCGCAGGGGATACATGCGAGGCAGCCTTGAAACTTCTGGCTCGCGCTAGCTGAGACACAAGTGGTCCACACTGAGCGAAGCTCCTGCCTCGCGCAGCAGCCGCGCGCGGCAGCCTCGCAGTGTCTGGATCCAGCTTATGGAATGAACTGAAGAAGACGATAAAACACTACTATACAAGCAACATAACAGCACTAATAATAAAACTGCTTAAACAATAGAATAAAATTTCACTTTAAATTGACAAAAAATTAGTATAATCAATGTCCAGACGTTTTACAAACAATTATAAGTGCAAAAAGCTACCCAAAGAACTATTAATTTCAGAATTATGGAATTTATTAAGACAGTGTACGCTTTATTTTGTAACATCTAATTTCTTTGTTTCTGTTTATATCTATATCTACCACATCGATTTGTTTATATCTACAGTACTCTCTAGTTCCTGGTAATCTTTATGGGGTTCTCCAGCATCAACATTTCTGATCAATTGAATATTTGCAAAACGCTTACTCATTTCTTCCGCTATCTGTGCAGCGTTTCCTTTTATTGGGATGTCCTTTGTTTTATTTGGAGTATTCCTAATGGCTTTCACTACTGACCAGAGAGCCTTATTTTTGTTGTCCGAGTTTAATATTTGATCCTCAAAAAATTTATTTTTTTGGCGTGTCAGAAGATTGTTATACTCTTTTTTAATCTGTTGGTACTTTATTCTGTATGCTTTGTCATTGTTGCTCATTATCAGCATAATGTCAAGATATTTTTTACATTTACGTATTTGTGGATCGCTCAAAATGCCCCTTCTCGCATTGTCTCTCTTTGTTGAGCATTTCTGCAAAGGAAAACTTTTCTCAAAAGCTTCAAGATAAATTTTACTAAAATCAGTCTTTTGATACAAAACAAAATTTTGATTTCTAGTTAGCTATTGTGGTTCACAGAGGTCCTTAGAAACAAATTATAAAAAAAATTTTTGTTTAACCGTATTCTTGTAATTATGATGAAATTATTTAATTATTTAACTGTATATGGTAATACTTATAATATGTATAATATTTTCATAAATATTTGAAATAAGACTGGAACTTATTTTATTGTAAAATAAAAACGTATACGTCAGACTGTCACATCACGGAGATCACATGCAGCTATTGAAAGGCATATCGAACTCAATTTTGACAAAAAATGAGATACGCCTTTACGTTTTGGCACCGTCGATAAAATTTCAGTTTAAGGTATCCCGTCTACTCGTGATTTATCATTATGAAAAGTATTAAACCTACCATATTAAATATTGCCAAACTCCCGTATAAACAAAAAGGAACACTTGAAAAGAACGATTATTTACATAATTCTTTTGCTACGCAAAAAAAATTTAAAGTGACTTATAAGCTTTATAATAATTATTATGCTGACTTAGTTAAAAAAAATATACAAACATATACGGCATCGCAAATTTGCTGCGAGAAAAATTAGCTTAGTGTTCAACTTATCGTTTTTTATAATATAATATGTCTGCCAAGTACTATATTATGTATAGTGACTCATAATGAAATCCGGACGTTCCTTATGCTAACAATGCAAATTGCCGGTTTTAAAGCCGTTTTTTGGCATATCAAAATCAATTTTACAGCAAAACTAAAAATTAATGCAAAATTTTTATTTTTAAATGTCGTTTTCTCGAAAACTAATGGATAATCGGGGGTTAATCCACAAGAGGTTCACTTTTTATCAGATAAAATTGTTTTTCTCCAACCGTATTAAAAGCAGTACATTTTTAATACCATTATTACCTCAACTAAAAGTTGACGTCATTTTTTGAATATTATTTGAATAATGATATTATTAGTATTAACCCTTCCATAGGCTCGTGGATTTCATATGTAATCCAGGGTCGGTTTTTTCTACGACATTTTTATTTTGGTACAAATAGTACGTCAACAACCTTTTACAACAACCTTCCTAAAATACATTAATCTACATGACCATTTAGTCAAAAAAATTTTTTTATTACCGAGGCACTCACAAAAAAATATTGAAATGCACTGGATTACACTTGAAGAGCGCAGGCTAAGAAGGGGGATAGTCAAAATTTATAATTTTTCAGGAACGCGATTTTAAAGTTTGAAACCTCATATTGTTTTGCCGGGATAGACAAACTTTAATCTGCAATATCTTTTGCCTAACTTCAATTTTAGCCTATATTACATTTCTATACGATAGAACATTGCATTAGCTATAAATTGCCGCAAAAATTAAAAATTTAAAAAAAAATGACTACCCCTTCTTAGCCTGCGCTTTTCACTTGTAATCCACCCGCCCACTATCGTTACAGTGTTCGCAGTCTAGCCATTTATTTGTCTGTCGCCCTACAAGTCGTCGCCAATTCAGGAAATCTAAAAATTGATTTCAATAAGCAAGCTGCTGCAACTCGGCTCATTTTGTGTAATAAAAAATCGTAAATTTCAACCGCTTGAGTTTGCCCTTTCTAAAAATGGACATAAAGCAATTGTACTTTATATATTTCCGTTAATTTAGTTCTTAAGTTTCTGCCCTGGTGAAACAACGCCTATTTACTTTAGGTTTATTTGCTATAATACATTTTCGAATTTCGAAACTAATTCAAAAATATAGTGTTGCAAGAAACGCCAAGCGTTGGCTTTAACGAGTGATGCATTTTTACCATTATTTTGATGTTGCTTTTTTGAAGAGTAAGCATTAATTTTAATTTTTTTAGGTATACTTGTTTGTAAGCCCCTTAACATTTGTATTTAGAATAAGACAGTAATTAAATTGTAAAGTAAGACTTGTTTATTTTTAATTTACGTTACAACTACATAAATGCTGTGTTTTTCGCCAATTAATAATATATATTTTTTATTTCAAGTATGAACTGTTTTGATGACCTAAACATCAAAACATCTACTTACATGTTCGAGTATGAACTAAAGTACAGTTCAGTAAAAAATATTAATAAAAAAATAATTTTACAAAAAGAAAACACACATTGAAAATGGATTACATATGTAATCCAAGCGCCCACTGGTGTAACAAAATCGAACGCGCCTATGGAAGGGTTAAAGGTGCCCAGGGGTGGGCAAAATACATGAAAATATGTATTTGAAATTCAAAATACAAAATGTATTTCAAATACGTACTTCAAATACTGCCCAGCCCAGATTAGGTAAATGGCACCTTATTTACCTAATCTGCACCCGGCGCTGAAATAGCTTGATCCGGCTCTGTATATGATATATTTGAAATCAATGAATTCTTAATAATTAAATATACGATTAACTTACATACATATATAGTCATATATAATTTCCCATGTGCATAGAATATTATCGATCATTTCGTTCGATTACATATTTTTGATAACAATCGGCCCGACTTGCAGAGGGCAGTGTTTAGGCAAAAAGGTGGCATTTTTTGCTGAAATATGTATTTTGCGTGAGCATATGTTGCATGTTTCTCCATAAATAGTGCAAATTTGGTGTAACCATTTTCGACAGTTTATGCATTGAAGATTTCTTGGTTGTTTGGAAATACAGTTCAAAGCATTCAACACATAAACAGTCATTCTCACTTTCGTTATTTTTTTTTCCTTCTTTTTGACTATTAGTGAACATGTTAGAAATATTTAGATGTAAAAACTATACTTTAAAAAATTAAAACTTAAAAACCTAATTAACACGTGCACTATAAACAACTATGTTATGTTATCACTTTCAAGTAGGTAACTATCTTCATCAAATAATTAATTAGTGGTGCTATCCGTTGGTTAACAGCAGAATTGTTGATACCGCGGTGTCTCTCCTGCCGCGGCATCTCACCCTAATTTACCCTAGATATAAAGAATAATGTAAGAAGTAGCATATTTTTATCATCCTGGTAACTGATTAATACTACTTACTAGAACTATAATATATTTAATTAAAACTTACCTATCAAAACCATATACATTGAATAACGAAAAGTTTCGCACACTCCTATGTTAACAATGTAAATTGCCGGTTTTGAAGCCGTTTTTTTTAGCATATAAAAGTCCATTTTACAGCAAAACCTTCTGAACATTTTTTGTTGAAAATTTCATTGCCTTCAATTTTGTTTCTATAAATTTTTTTATTTTAGCCCACCCTTTTTGACTGACACCGGCTTAAACAAGACTCGTTAAAAAGGAAAAAATATTGTTATCTGTGTCTCGGTAACGGTGCGACGAAATAGAAAAATGTATATAAACAAAATAGTAAAGAATAAAATTTATAAGAAAAAATGCTGATTAATTTTTTTATTTCGTCGCGCCGTTTCCGAGATATAGATGACAATATTTTTTTCTGTTTACCGAGTCTTGTTTAAGCCGCTGTCAGTCAAAAAGGGTGTGCTAAAATAAAAAAATGTATAGAAACAAAATTGAAGACAATGACATTTGCAAATAAAAATGTTAAGAAGGTTTTGCTGTAAAATGGACTTTTATATGCTAAAATACGGCTTCAAAACCGGCAATTTACATTGTTAACATAGGAGTGGGTGAAACTTTTCGCTATTCACGT
The DNA here is from genome assembly GCA_947369205.1 of Cantharis rufa. Classification (NCBI taxonomy): domain Eukaryota; kingdom Metazoa; phylum Arthropoda; class Insecta; order Coleoptera; family Cantharidae; genus Cantharis; species Cantharis rufa. The sequence continues at coordinate 40,335,389 of OX376303.1, forward strand.
ATATATTTATAGAGTTTATTCACTTGCAAAACTTCTAAATGACATGATGTGATTGGTCGAAACAAAACACATTTATGAATGTTGATTGGTTGTTGATATAGGAATGGATTAATCGAATTTAATCGCATGTTGATATATTGTCGTGTTTCAAAATCATATTTTTGAATTTTGTATTTTTAATATTTGATTGGCTTGAAATTTTATTTTGATTTTTTTAATAATTTGTAATGATTGTAAATATTTTTGAATTTTGATTGTTCGCGCCAACAAATTAAAAGTTGGTACGAAAGTTTATGATAAATTGGCTTTTTGATAGACGCGTTGACCGGAGTGGTCGCTTTTACGGAGCGTCTCCGTAATTGTAAACTTTGAGCCGTTTATTTGAGATTTTTTTAGATTATTTGGTGAATAAAAGTTTTTTTTTTTTATTATTGTGAGTAAGAAGTTTTATTAATTTGTTTAATTTGGGCGAAATTGGATAGTGGATATTTAGAAGCAGAATACAATAAGTACGAGGCGCATGGATGTTATCGAGCACATTTAGCGATAGATAGATCACATAATAGTATATTATTTAATGAGTGTATAATGAAGGCCATATTACACGAATTTAATACGATTCTTTATCTACGACTGTTAAACAATAATAATTAAGACTGCATTCAACATGGCGGCGGTTGATAGATTGTTTTGTGGTGTCTGCGATGTTTTGTTTGTTTTGGCGGATAATCCGCATGTGGTTTGTTCTGGAAGTTGCGGAAAGTGTTTTCACATGGGTTGTACTTCCGTTAAGAAGAGCGAATTGAACTGTCTACTTGGTAATAATAGATTGAAGTGGTTTTGCGGCGAATGTGTTGTTGATAGCCGATTTAATTCAAATTGTGTGCCTGATAAGAATTTAAACATGTGCGACATGCTGAAGGAATGTTTGAATGTGATCAAAAGGCAGGAAGATTTGATAATACAATTGGAAAAGACGGTTAAGTCAGTGGTGGGCGATGTTGTTGAAATTAAGGATAAATTGAATGAATTGAATGATTCTCGTGTTGAGGGTGAGTTGTTGTTGACGGATCCTCCTAAAGAGAGTACCGATGTGACTGCTTTGAAGGGTCAGAATCTCGAAAAGTCGAAAAATCGGGCTACTCGGACTTCCAATAGAGTGAAAGCAAAGTTGTCCGCCGGATGTGCTTCGAATGGCGATTCACTTCGTGGTGCTGAGAAAACTACAGGTGCTGGAATTTCGGATGGTGTGGTGGTTGCAATACCATCTCGACGTGTACAGAAAAGCAACGGCTCGCCTTTGCATGACGGTGTTTCTGTTTCTGTTGACAAAGCCATCATAGAAGATTCTACTACGCAATGGAAAAAAGTTGAAAGTAAGAATAAAAAGAGAAGAAGTCGTGGAACACTTAATGGTGGGTCGGGTGTAGTGATCGGGAGCGGCTTACAGTCGGGGATTCAGGCGGCATGTAGGAAGGCTTTCTTGTTTGTGTCCAGATTATCGCCTGATGTTCAGGATGATGTGTTAGTCTCTATGCTGAAGGACCAGTTTCCTGAGGTGGAATGTGATGCCATCGTGTCCAGGTTTCCTCAACATTATTCGTCTTTTAAGGTCACGATCAACTTGCAGAACTTTGAGAGGGCCATGGATCCAATTGTTTGGCCTAGTGGGGCGTTAGTGAAGCGTTATTTTAATGTGAATCCGATGACCCAGCGGGATTTTCCTCTGGACCCGAGAGCAGCAAGGCGGGAGTAGAAGCGGCGGATACTCGTGGAGTGTTGAATTTGAATGTGTTGCTGCTTAATGTGCAGGGTTTAACGACTAGTAAGATTGATCAATTGTTGTTGATTTTCATGATGCTCGACCCAGTGTTATATGTTTGACTGAGACGTGGGCTACGGCTGACTCTATGAGTTCTTTTGACTGTTTTGAGGACTACACTGTGATTTCTTCATACTGCAGATCCACTAGGATTCATGGCGGCGTAGCGATATGGGCCAGATCGGATTTGACGGTTGTTCACCTAGACTTGCGCAAGTTTTGTTGTGAGCTGGAGGTTGAGCTTTGTGGTGCAATTTGGTATGGTGCGAAAGTGACAATTTGTGTTATTCTCTGTTACAGATCTCCATCTGGTGACTTTAATAAGTTTTTTGATGCACTGTCGGACGTTTTTGAGTCGATCCATGATTCCAGGTATGAATATGTATTATTGGGTGATTTTAATGTTCACTTTCAGAATGGTGATTGCGATATGAATGTTTTCCGACTGAGAGGTCTTTTTTTGTCTTATAATATGACTGACATTGTTAGTGTACCCACTCGTAATGAATCCATACTTGATAATGTGTTTTGTAGTTTTGATTTTGGCCTGGATATAAGAGTAATGGACTGCACGATTTCGGATCATCGTTACATTGTAGCGTGTCGTGCGAGTGAGACTCATCACCCTGCACCGGTTAGCAAGGAAATTCGTTCCTTCAGTGAGCAGAATTCTAAACGATTTGAAGATTTACTCAAAGCTGTAAATTGGTCCGATTTGTATCTGTACGATGATCTGCAGCGTGCTTTTAACTCTTTTTATGACACATTTATGTTTTATTTTAATTGTTGTTTTCCCTTGGTCAAGAGAAAATTGCGCCCTCCTAAGAGATGGCTTACTGATGTAATTAGAAAGTCCAGTATTGATATGTATAACTGGTTTTGTTTGCAGAGAAGATTCCCTATTTTGAGACCTGCCTATCTTGAGGTCAGGCGTAAGCATGGTGCTCTGGTTGAGCATGCTAAGAAAAGTTTTTATAGTGGGTTGATTACCGGCTCTGATAATAAATGTGCCGCTGCCTGGTCTGTTATCGCTCAGGTTAGTAATAATAATAAAAAGTCGCGAACCAATAAAAACATGGTTTTGATTTTTGACGAGGTTGTGGTCAGTGATCCCAAATTGATATCAAGCCGCCTTAATTCTTATTTTTTGGACGTGGTTGGGGATACTGTGTCGGGAATTGCTCGACCGATTGGCGCTTCTCCGCGGATACCTGCTGTTGCTCAGAGTATGTGCGCTTTCCCGTATGATGAGGGCGAATTGCTTTCTGTTCTTAATAAGATCAAGAATAAGCCATCATCTGGACCGGATGATTTACCCTGTGGTGTCTTGAAAAGGGTTCTGCACTTGGTTATCGAGCCACTTACTTTCCTTGTGAACTTATCATTTTCTAGCGGCACATTTCCTAGTCAGCTAAAGTTATCTGCTGTGCATCCAGTTCATAAGAGAGGGAAGCAGACTTGTCCTTCTAACTATCGCCCCATAAGTTTGACGTCAAGCATGTCAAAAATATTTGAATATGCGATATTACACAGATTGCAGAGTCATCTAGAAAAACATCACATCATATCTGCCGGGCAGCATGGGTTTCGATGCATGCACTCCACTATGACGGCGATTGATGCTTTTGTGGGAGCGGTTGTGAGTGCATTTGACCGGGGGGAGCGCTCGGCAGCTGTTTTCTGTGACTTGAGTAGGGCATTTGATTGCGTGGACCATTCCCTGTCGATGGGTAAATTAGATAAATACGGAGTGAGAGGTGTGATGGCTGACTGGTTCCACTCGTATTTGTCTGAAAGAGCACAATTTGTTAACGTTGCGTATACTGGCTCGGATGGCATTCGACGTATCTATAAGTCCTCATTTTTGCCCGTGATCATGGGAGTGCCGCAGGGTTCCATCTTGGGTCCGGTGCTCTTCCTGATTTTTGTGAATGATCTTTTGGCGTTTATTGACTTTCTCACATTAATGTATGCCGACGACACTTCGAGTGTCGTGTCATCTAAATCCCTACAATTGGTGAAGAGTTGTGCTGATCGACTTCTGGTTCAGCTGAGTTGGTGGTTTGGCCATAATAAGCTACATTTAAATCGTGCAAAGACTCACTATATGGTATTTCATAGCCCGCAAAATCGTGATAATCTAGACCTTGAACTCCGATTAGATTCCGGGGAGATTGAGAGGAAATCTGATGTCAAATTCTTAGGCCTTAATATTGACGATAGACTTAGCTGGAGGAGTCATTCTGTTTTTCTTATTGGTCGCCTGAACTCGCTATGTTACCAGATGCGAAGCTTGAAAAGTGTTGTTGACATCGATGCACTTCTAATGTTTTACTATGGGCAGGTTTTTTCGAGATTATTGTACGGAGTCTGTTTTTGGGGTTCTTCCGCGATGGCTAAAGATGTTTTCATTGCGCAGAAAAGAATTATTAGATGTATTGCGGGCGCTGGTGGTCGTGACTCGTGTAGACCGATATTTGTGAGGTTAAAGGTGCTTTCCTTGCCCAGTATCTACGTATTGGAGATCTTGAGTTACACCTATAGAAACAGAGGTAAATTTAAACAACATTTTGAGGTTCATGACCACGACACTCGTCACAAGTTTAATTTTTGTCCAACTCTAACCTCTCTTAAAGTAACGAGGGGGTCTCCTGAGGCGATGGGGACCAGGCTATTTAATGCACTTCCTGCAATTCTCACTGATTGCGGGTCGCTTAGGTTGTTCAGAGGAAATCTGAAGCGCTTTTTGCTGGAGCACTGTGTTTACAGTATTGATGAGTTTGTCGTGAAAATTGTAAATTATGTTTGAAGTCAGTTTCGGCTGCTTCTATCGTGATTTTTGTATTTTTTGTACTTTTGTATTTTTGTATTTGTGCATTTATGTATCTTTGAATTTTTATGTGTTTTTATCTATTCGTGACTTGTCCTATAATTGTTTTAGTTTTATAATGGCCCAATAAATTATTATTATTATTATTATTATTATTATTATTATATAATTATTTAACTTTAAGTTGTATCGTGTTTATTAATTTTCATCTATCGAATCAAGTTACCATTTGTCATTTATAAGGAAAACAAATAAAAATTGCCAGCAGCCGTGGATAAAGAACAGCAGGAGCCGTGGATAATGAATGCATTATCCACTGTAGAATATGAGCTAAGTTAAGTATTCGTGGTTACACATATAATGACACTATTGTTTGACAGTCGTAGATAAAATAAATTTTGCATTTTTAATAAATCAATATCATTAATAGAATTTAAAATAATTTTTGAATTTTGAGTGGCTAGGGTCATCTAAATATATATGTATATAGAGTTTATTCACTTGCAAAACTTCAAAATGCCATGTGATTAGTCGAAACAAAACACATTTATGAATGTTGATTGGTTGTTGATATAGGAATGGATTAATCGAGTTTATTTTATTAACAAATGAATATGTTTAATTAGATAATTTTGAATTTTGAGAGCCATCACAATATATGACCTTTGGATTTCAGCTGCATAAACTAGCCGAAGTATTGTTTTCATAAAAATTTTAAACTTAATTTTTTCAGAAATGGTTGCTTATAGCACTTGAAAGAAACAGTACTTTCAGTAATGTTGCTTTCAGTAATCTTTCAATCTACCAAAGCTTGTCCAGATCCTCGAGTTACGTCTCGGGGTTCTCCTCGTGAGCTAAAAAATAAAGAAAACTTGTTTGTTTGGTATAGGTTGGTGCAGGGGGTCAAATGCGGGTGCCGGATGCTTAGATCGGATAATGTATAAGGTTTTCTATACTTTTTTTCTCTGAAATTTTTCATGTAATTCTGAGAAAATGGGGTTTTAAAATATTTACATTTTTATATGTACCATAACTTTCTTTATGCCAACACCTCGTAAAATACTGTACATATGTATTTATTAGCAGAGATTTCGCTGATTTAGATTTCGTTTCCACTATAAAATCTATAGATGTTCGCGGTTAAATAATTTTAATGAAAAAAAGCAAAGATTATAGTTTTTGTTTAACAAGTAGGTATCAAATTATTAACATAAATTATACCATATATTTTTTTATAGGCGGTTCTGTTAATTTACTGCAGCACAAGAGGAGATATTGATAGAATAATTAAAGGATATGATCGTTGTGGGAATGTCTGTGGGAAGAAAAACGATTTCATAATTCAGGGATCAAGCTCTTGCACATCGATGGATATGACCGATAAACCGTATTTCATTATTTTTTATAATTATAATGCCGATTAAAACAATTTTGTTATTTTAGATATCTTTCTATTAGTGGTAATAATAGTTACAAAGTATGTACGAAAACATGCATCGATGGTGTGTAAGTAAATTTTTTTAATGTTTTTTGTACTCTTAAATGCAATTCAACTTTTCGAAGATACCGCCGTAACGTATCTTATGAAATACATTTTTTCACACATTTATACATAATAGTTAAGAAGAATTAAATACGGATACTGTTCCATTCCATTCCAAGAATGAATAGTGTTTAATAAATGGCAATTTATAAACCAGCTGCATTGCTTCATGCTTCATAGTTGATAAAGTTAAACTCTAAATTTCTAAATTTGCTAATATAAACTCCGAGGGGTTAAACTATTGAGGAATTTTTCTGTGTATAAGATCTAGGAATTACAAGGACATTACTGCAGGAATTATAAACTAACAGAGGAATTTGTATATACAACATTTTGATCGGCGGTTTATCCTTCGATAAAAGCTGTTGGTTTATGAATACGTAATAGCTATTTACAGTCGTGCTGCAGAAATTGGTAGCGGTTGAGTAAGCGATATATCAGAACGAGCGATTAGTGAGTTCTGATAGCTTACGAAACCGCAATGGAACTTTCTGAGCGAGTCACTGTATTTAGCTTTATACGTTCAAGACAGGTCCTTTCTAACAAAAACCATAAATTGATAACAAAAATTATGCTTTGAAAAGTAACGTTTATATATAAAGATTAATAAAAATGAGACGCGACATAACGGAAGTAAATAATACTCTTATCTATTAGCTTGTGATGCAAAATTGCACGTGCACTTCAGTAGCTTTCTCACTACATACAATAACTCGAACCCACTATGTACGCCACCATAACTGCTTATATGCAAGATTATTACAAAGTATCATTTTATAGCGATAAAAACTACCTGATATGCTATACTTTCGATAGTCGTGTACGTAAAATAAATAAAAGACGCTAATAAGTTTCAATGTTTTAATAAGAGTTAAAAAGTTTTAAGGTTTAAAGAAAATATTTATTTTAACGCTGCCGTCATACGCAAGAACACAGTAAGTCTGAAATTTTTGAAAAATGAGTAAATCAGGCCTATTATGTATCACAAAAGTTATTATAACAGTGACAGTTATGAAATAAAAAATTGATGAACCGCGTTTTGATCCGAAAATAAAAATATTACTTTCTCTTTCTGACACATATTAGCTATAATAATGTTTCTCGCTTTACGCTATTTTGAAACTTGATTATAACATAAAGGTTTACTGTTATTTTTAAAGGTTGTGATACATAATAGACCTGAATATCAACTTAATACCTAATATATGATACGTTATTCTACAGATCTAATACGATAAAAAACAGAAAAATACTTATTAAAAGGTAAAAAAGTCTTCTAAAAAACCCTGTAACTTAAAATAAAGCTATATTTGCTAAAGAAGAACACCGTAAGTAGTAAATCATAAATAAAAATACAGTATAAATGATCTGAAGTTGCCGTGTTTTTCTTTCGTATCAACAACGTTTCTCAACGATTAAAGGTGCATATGATAATAATTACGTTTTATTAGAAGATACTTGGATTGCTACGGTAATAATTTATTCAATTGTGCTTTCACGTCCATACTTTGTAAATATTAATACGGTTACGGGTAAATTGGAAAAAATAAAACGCAAATTTTATTAATCAATTGTCGACGTTTCGCTGCTTATCGCAGCTTCTTCAGGACTCAAGATTTCTAAAATGCTCCAAAACTATCCAACATTTGTGAGAGATCATACAGCTATCTCGTCGTTTCATCAATCACAGATCCTACTATCTTGTGTTAACTAAATCTTGTGTGTTGAGATAATGACAATAAAAACCTAACAAAATCAATAACTACCAAATGTAACAAACTATTAAAATACAAAATCATCAAGTCAATAAAATTTTCCAAACACGATACAAAGATTTTGTTAGGTTTTTATTGTCATTATCTCAACACACAGGAGTTAGTTAACACATCAAGATAGTAGGATCTGTGATTGATGAAACGACGAGACAGCTGTATGATCTCTCACACATGTTGGATAGTTTTGAGCATTTTAGAAATTTTGAGTCCTGAAGAAACTGCGATAAGCAGCGAAACGTCGACAATTGATTAATAAAATTTGCGTTTTATTTTGTCAAATTTACCCGTAACCGTATTAGTAATAATTTATTTTTTCACGATTTTTTTCAATTGTACACGATAATAATTCTAGTTCTGTAGAAACAGTTCAATTAGAAAAGAACTAGAATATTTTTAGTGTAATCAGTAAATTATATACCAAAACACTTGGATGGTCGTACAAAGTAAATAATATTTACTGGGTTCTTACTTATTAGTAACGACTACAAATTACAATTTTTTTTACTAAAGAATAGTACAAAATTTAGTTTTTTTTCTTCTGAACATGTTCAAATAATAGTTCAAATTCAATAAAGATAGTATCAAAAAAGTATCATAAAAATCATTATAAATAGCTGGCATTGCATTTAAATGTTTTTGCCGTTTTTCTCGATTTCAACTTTTTCCAGAGTTACTGTGTTCTTCCGTATGACGGCAGAATGTAGAACAACTATTCCAAATTTCCAGTTTTCGCAGATCATTAAAAATGATCTTGTGGGGTGCAATAGTATATTGTTTGGCAAGGGGTGAAACAAAGCGATTTCAGACGAGGGTGAAATTTGCCTGTCCGAGTGAAGCGAGTTTTTTTGAATTAGCAATAACTCAACAACGGAGCTAGATATCGAAAAACGGAGAAAAACTTTCCCCCCTCGTCTCGTACTCACCTCCCCCCGTGAATTATCGGTAGGAAACCATATGCAAAAATTTAGATCGATCGCGCGCAGAAAAAAATTACACATAAACAACAATTTCGAATTAATCTGACAGCTGTCATGTAATAAAATTTTGTTCAATCCTGCTATTGAAACATGTCGTTTCTTACTTAGATACGCAACTAGAAACCCTTTGTTTTACTCATTCAAATTATTTCTAAGGCAACGAGTGGGCGAAAAAATTTTCACCCACTAGTGAGTGAAAAATGCAGTCGTTCATTGTATTTGTTTATGCAAACTATAGCAACGCAACCTGCCGTCTATGTTGATTTGCCTACTTATTTTTATATTTTAAAACCATAGCTAACTTTTTTCTGAATTATTTTGCGCGCACAGTGCGCGCTATTGATCTAGAATTTTGCATAAGACTTCCTACCACAAATTGCTAGGGGGGTTGAGTAAGAGAAAGGTGGGTAAATCTTTTGCTCAGTTTTTCGATATCTAGCGCTGTTTTCGAGTTATAGCAAATTGAAAATCTCAAATTTAATTATTGATAACACGAATTATAATAAATTATATTTTCATAAATATTTTAGATTTATAAGTGCAGGATTAAACAAAACGTTATACATCACTCGTGGAGAAACCCTTTCGCTCACTTATTTGCGTCTGCACAGTCGCCTAACGGCTCGCGTGCAAAACTCGCAAATGCGTGAGCGAATCATTCGGTTTCTCCACTAGTAATGTAATATACTATTATTTGAAGTAATGAAAAATTATTTTAATTTTGACAGGATTGAAATGAAATCGGAAACTAGGTTGGCGGTAAAAAACTTGACTGTTTCTGCCCTCGGGCAGAAACAAATTTTGACCGATATTCATAGTGGTCTGAAATTGTCGTGTTTCGACTGTCTTGACAGGCATTGAAACATACTGTTTCAATGCAGGTAATATGAAAACAATATTAATATTTTATAGGTATCACTTGATGCGTTAATAATTCTTTACAGTGTATGTGGCTTAATTTTGGAATACATTGTAATTGATATTTCGACAAAAAATGTTGTCAACTTTAAAATTTTTGTAATTTATAGGAATTCAAAATTTTGACACTTTTTTATTGTTAGGTTTCTGTGCACTTTTCTAGAATTTTTATAAATTTCATTAATCACCAATAGAGGCCAATGACCAATATTGATTATTTTGGTGCAAAACAAAATTAAATTAAATGGAATATAGTTTGTTTATATAGTAGATACTATCCAACACAATTACCAGCAGCCTAGTATCATGGGAAAAGGGGGGGGGGCTCTATAAGCCCTAAAAGTGATTAATAAGTAGGTTTATAAGAAATAATAAGAAATTATATAATTATATAATAATAATGATTAATAAGAAATTTTAATTTTAAAATTTTATTTTCAGTTTGATTCTTGATCGTTGCATTAAAAATGGGTTATTACTTCGTGACGTAGAAAATTCTTTTCTTAATGTAATAATTAAATTTTATATGAAATAGTACACATAATTTATTATTTTTTTTTAGTGTATTTCGAGTGGTCTAAATCTATATTCTTCAGAAATTGCGATAATTTCTTTCCTTACTGTAGGTAAGTTAGTATTGAACTTAATAAAAAAGAAGAAATCAAAATATAAACTTTATTTCAGCACTTGCACTTGTAGTGTTGCTTTTGTTACGCTATTTTACTGCAGCATTTGTGTGGTGTTCGATAGTAGGTGCAATTTTATTAATGGCTACTGTGACGGGATTTTGCTGGTAAATCTTTTATCTGGATCAAGTGCAATAATGTTGCGTAGAGTTCTTCCCAAAGCTAAAGAATTTATAATGCGCAGTGTTATGCGCATAGACTTTTGTGGGTCTATTGGTATAGTTCAATAGCTATGAACTAGATTTTGATTAATTTACGTCTTGTTAACAGGTTCTTTAGAAATGGAAATAATTCTACGAACTTTATTGATAATGTAATAATAATATATTTTTTATGCAGGCAGTTGGTCAGATTCGCAGACGGTTTTATTCTTCTAGCAGTTTTCATGTTGATAGCAACACTTGTAATAATCATTCTAGTAATATGTATCAGAAATCGAATTGAACTTATTATTCAGCTATTTAAAGAATCGGCCAAATCGTTGACATCTATGCCGCTTCTCTTGCTTGAACCTATACTGGTAAATAAAAATAATAACCATCACGAACTAAACTCTGTGCATTTAATTGATTGGTTTTTGTTACCCACCATCAAAGCAATTTTTAGTTATTAAAGTAATGTAATCATAATTTTACAATGTCCATATAAAAATATAGTGGGGAAGACCAAGTATCTATGGTTGTCACATCTTTTAGTAGTAATATTATTAATTTTTTATACGCTCTAATTATTGGACGCGTCAATAATAATTAGACGTAAAATATGAACAATCGCCTGGAAGTGCATTATCAAAATTCGATAGGTCACGGCAGAACGTTCATGTATAGCGGTTTAAATCCCAAATTTAATTGTTCATTTAGGATGTGTTCTTCTGGATAATTTCGTTTCAATTTTTCTATTTCGTATTTTCATTTTCAACATTTTTTTACAAAATTACAGATTTTTCAACTTGCTAACAAAATAAATTATTAAATTAATGTTCGATTGAAAAAGACAACATGAAACCAATTAATTAAATGCGCTTTTTGTATTCCCTTGCTGTAATTTCATGTTAGCTTAATTTATTTCAGACGTTCATAATATTAGCACATACGTTGGTTGCTTGGATTTACTTCACTTTATTGATAGAAAGCGCAGCAACGCCTGTAGGTTTTGGTGGATCCGTAGTATTTATACCAAATAGTTTTATAAAATGTATACGTTTTTATAATATTTTGATTATGTTATGGATGATTTTATTCGTACACGGTTGTCAAAACATGTTAATTGCTGGAGCAGTATCAAGATGGTATTTCATTAGGTAAGTAAATTGCATTTTTATTATGTAATAATTCTAGATAAATGATATCTATATGTTTAGGGATAAAAATTCGCTCGTTAATCCCATACTAAATAGTCGCATTACAATGTTAAAGTATCATTTGGGTACCATTTCGATTGGTTCGTTGATAATAACATTGCTACACCTAATTAAAATGTTGTGGGCCGCAATAAGAAGACGAATCAGAAATTGTTCATATGTTTTTTGTTTGTGTCTATGTTTTGATTCTTTAGATCTGGTTATCAATAGCATAACGTCCGTGATTAATTATTTTACCTTAAATGTTTATGTTGTATCTGGTAAGTAATTTATTGTCACCTTTTATTTTCAAAAATTTGATTTAATAATTTCAGCAATCTATGGATCCACATTTTATAGGTCAGGAACAAAGGCATTCGCGTTACTCATAAACAATACCAAAAACGTTGTTGCTATTAATTCTACTGGAGATTTTGTATTATTTTTAACAAAACTATTGATTACAGTGATACCTATTGGCGTTGGATATTTAATGCTAAAGGTAATATATAGTATTTTAAGTAATATTTTATTAGGGTTAAAAGATTCGCATTTTATAGTTATTTATATTTTACAAACGAGCAAAGCGATTTGTGGCTGGGACAGTAAGTTACTTTAACTCCAAATAAATAATCTTATTTTTTCTTCAAACGTCACGACTAAAGGTTGGTTTATGCAAAACGCCGACGCACGCACTGCACGCATGAAACGCCCCGCACAAAACGCCGCACAAAAATATTGGTTTATGCAGTTCGAACAAAGAATATAGGTTATAAACAATGGTTATACTATATACTATGTTATATAGGTATAATGTTTCAACTTTATTTGCTTGCGTGCAGTGCGTGCGTCGGCGTCTTGCATAAACCAAGCTTTAAGCTCTGTGGTAGCGTTTATGCACGTCGCTGACGTGCGTGCATAACCTCGAAATTTATTTTATCTTTGGTTTTCATTGCAGCGCGTAACGCTAGGAACTTTTCAAGTTATATTATTGTTGTGGTACAATTTTTTTAAATTTAAAATTACGTAAGTAATTATAAAACTTATTTTTGCAGATGATGTAAAGTAAATTTTTGTTCCTCATTTTATTTTACTAATTTATTTTTCTAAATTAAAATTATTAGATATTAATAATAAATTAAAAATGAAAACATCAATTATAATTGTTACCTTGTTAATTGTTATAAATATTATAATTGATATTTTTATTTTTTATTTATTTTTCATTATTGTGATATTTTCTAGAAATAATAATAACACGATGAAAAATTATCGACCCTTTAGTATAGTACCCTTCTGCCCTTGGCGTGCGGCGTTAAAGTACTACTTTCAGTGTTGTTTATCGCGCTGTACAAAAAGTAATGTTAATCAAAATTAATAATTATTATTAGCTTTGCTGAACTCATTTTTTTATTAAAAAATTTCAACATTTGCTTCTATTTTTATTAAATAAACAATAATATTATATTTCGGGTATTAAATAATATTTAATACCTTATAACCTTATTATACCTTAATACCTTAATTATAAATAATATTTATTAAATAATAAATAATTCCAAAAGATTACTTCTCATCCGAAATTTATTGCGGAGCGAAAAATGTTCCTTTTTTTCGCAGACCAATAGTATTAAAAAGCAAGTTTTCTATGGCGGATGCTCAAGTGCGGTTCGTTTGACTGAAAATAATAGAACAAATCACACTTGATCCACAAGAGTAGTTACAGTAGCATTCTAACGCCAAGCGTACATCAAGTACATTATTTTTACTGCAGTTACTATTTTATTACTAAATTAATCGAATAATAATTTAATTTATAATCGGGATTTCTTCTTATATCCGTTTTATTTAACATCTGCTATAGAAAAAGTTGCATTTTGTTGCAACAACGATTAAATTTAATAATCGACAACAGAAAAAATAGATAGTCGATAAAATGAAATTTTATTGTAAAAAAAAGTACCTACTGTATATTTAATTTTGTAAAAAGAATTTTCTCAGTTTTAATGTATTTTAACGATTTTAATTTATTAACTTTTTTAAATTTCAGGATAAAAGCCATGCTAACCCCGTTGTACCATTATGTTTCATAGGATTTTTTGCAATTATTATTGCGCAAAGCTTCGTTAAGGTTTTTGAGGTATTTACATCGTCAAAACAGCTCGAATAAATTATAATTTTTTTTTCTTTAGATGGTAATTACTACAATATTTATTTGTTTTTGTGAAGATTGCGAAATTAATGATGGTGTTTCACGTCCTTACTATATGTCTCAAAATTTGATGGAATTTGTTGAGAAATCCAAGAATGTGTTTAAAATTAATAATACAATATAATAAAAAGTGGCCTTCCTGTTACGTATTATTTTTTTTTTATTTATTGAATTATGTTTTGTATGTTTCTAATAATCTATTCTTTTTATACCTTTATAATTATTCATTATAATATTATTAATGAAATTGCGAGAACGAATTTATTATTAAATTTGTTTTATATAACATATAACATATTTCCTTGCCATTATTTATATCATGGTCTATGCAAATACGGACCTGCATATATTCTATATGTACTACTTACTATAAATAATAATTTTGTATTATTTTATTTACAGTGTTAAGTATTTATAGGTACATTATTATAAAATCTTGCTAGTTAAACCTCATTTTGGGATTATGTATTTGAAGTAAAAATGGGTGATTTGAGCATGAAATTAGAAAATTGCTGTTAGTAAAATGCGATTTAACGAGAAAAGTAAATTATTAGGAAACCCATCTGACCTAAATGAATTTATCTAGAAACGTTTTATATAGATTAGATTTTCATAGGTATTATAAATGAAAATGTTTCCCTCCTTTTCTGTACGCAAATTGCCTTTGTTTTTTAAATTATCAATTTGAATATGTAATAATTCGAAAACTTCTGATAATTTTGTTTTGAAAATAACTACATAAAGGTTTCCGAAATTGCTGATTACAAATCTAAAATTATAATTATAAAAATTAACGCTTTTCAAAGTTTTGGGTCACTGTCAAGGTTGAGAACCACTGTTCTGTAGCTAACCCTTCATGATGTTTTTTTTTATATTTGGACTGAAAACAATAAATTTTTATGTCAGATTTTTTTTATTTATGATTTTTACACTTTACAATTAGGAGTTTTTAATGTTGCATACAGTAAGCAGCAGTATACGCAGTATCAGCAGTAAGTGGAAGTAAGTATCTGTATATAGCAGCAGTACCAGGTAGTAGGCAGTAAATGGCAACATGAGCACGTATATTAGGCATTAGCTGTATTTATTATTAGCTTTTTACCGTGCTTCTTGCTTTTTACCTATTTTATTTCCATCTCACAATCAGTTACACAACTGAGACGAAGTGAGCTGAGCCTAACAGAGATTAACTGAGTCAAAGTGAGAAAAACATAAGGTGAAAAGAACAACAAAAGTACGCTACCAACAATTTTTTGATACAAAAATTACTTACCAACCAAATTATATTTATCATTGTTTACTGTCAACATAACATAAACGTGACAATGTTTAAAGCAATACATAGGGTATTGCAGGGGCTATAGTCCAGTCAAGATAGGATTTTACCCGGAAAAAATTCCCGGCAGCGATTTTTTTATTTTAAACTTATGGGGGGGTGTTTGGTAGTGTAAATCTCGATTTTCGGGAAAATCCGCCCATTGCGTTTGCCGCAATCTCGATTTAAAGGGTGAAATTTTGTTTTCTAAATTACTCGCTTATTTTCAACTTTAGAGTGAAAATGATAATAACCAAATAAAATTTCCTACCTAATTATCTACTCATATTCATTTTTACGATAAACATAATAATAAACGAGATTATCAAAAAAAAGTTTTTCACCCCTAACTCGACAAATATCAATCTTAGGGTAAAAATTATAAGAACCAAACTTGTGGAAAATTAAATTTGCCACAACTTTGGTTATTATCATTTTCACTTTAAAGTTGAAAATAAGCGAGTAATTTAGAAAACAAAATTTCACCCTTTAAATCGAGATTGCGGCAAACGCAATGGGCGGATTTTCCCGAAAATCGAGATTTACACTACCAAACACCCCCCCATAAGTTTAAAATAAAAAAATCGCTGTCGGGAATTTTTTCCGGGTAAAATCCTATCTTGACTGGACTATAGGTACAAACCCACAACTAAATGCGCAAGCATATAAACTTAAAAAATTCATATCTTTAAATCCCATGACCGTCCACGATTTAAAATTTTTTCTAAGTAGGCAATGAACAAGAGATGCTTGAAAAAAAATATGGTGGAAAACAAGAGATTATTTTCTGAGTTATTAAGGGTTGAAATTTAGGGATGCTTTTTTTTCACCCTTAAATTTGATAAGTTTCACATTTTTTTCTTTAACTTGTTTGTCAAAGCAAGTATGTCATTTTAGAACAAGTCCCATCGCTCTAAGTCAGTTTGTTCAGACGATAGAGTGAAAACAGTGATTCGCCGTGCGGGGCAAAATGTAAAATACTGGGTTTTTCCGTGCCCCGCCACGGCCGAGCCGTTGGGCGAATGGCAAAAACCTTAAATAGGGGTGCTCTTATTTCCTGTATTCTAGACCACCTGCAATTTTCGTCTCCTTCTGAGAAAGTGAGGGTTTTGAGTGTGGGCACTTCATATGGAACGACTCTATTGCCATAATAATAGTTTTAGCTATTAAAAAAAGTGTCAAAAAGAAACAATGGACTATTAGAGCTATTTAATTAAAACACAACCACAGCATTATTTGGCATCAAATTGGAGAATCACAAAACAAAATAGAGATGAATTACAGAATTTGGAACCAGCTCGCATTCGAAAATCACAAACGACCCAAAAATAATAAGAGAAAGATTTTGTCATTATTTCAATAACGAGGGTAAATTGGATATTCGTAAAATTGAATGATAAATTAATACGTGACAAAGGAAGAAACGTGAGATTATAAAAACTTGAAATATTATTGTCAATATAGAACGTATGCGTAGTACGTGTTAATTTCTCTATTATGTAGGCGGAGATAAAATAGATTATAATGCTGAATTTTAATGTTTGAAATATGAGCAGTTATTTAATCGGTACCTACACTTATTTTGTAGTTTTTCTTCTAACGAGGGACAAAAGCGTCGATATTCGAATGTCCAACTCTTGGGGACATACATTTCATCTGCCCCCAGCCCGTGATCTTCCAGATGTAACAATTTTTTTTAGTTCTCTTCTGTAATTACTTCTCAAACTATTAATTTTTTTTACATTTTCAATATTAGCGGTGGGCTTCATTTTTTTAAAATGTGCAGAAGCTTTTTTTATCCTTGTTCATATAGTTGGCGTGAGTTTTATCTCACAAAACGGGTAATGTTTCCAGTCCCAAAATAAAGTCCTTCTCCGGGTCGAAAATTTGCAATCCTACATCATCCTCCGCAGATCGAGAAAAATTATTAAAATATTTTATAAAATTAAAACTTCAAAATAACAAGTTAATTAAAACCAATAAAATACAATAATTAAATACATTGAAATATAATTTCTGATGATAATGATTACCTTCGCTGAAAGCTTAAAAATATAATTATTGTATTTTATTGGTTTTAATTATAACTTATTATTTTGAAGTTTTAATTTTATTAATTTTCACAAGTTCAAAATTTATGTATAATATTAATTAAAATATTTTATATTTCATCATGAATGATAAAGGTAATGCGATCTGTTTGTTAAGAATTCAGCAGAAACCTACGCGGATTGATGAAATTATTAAAATATTTTAAAATTTTTCATCAGTCCACTATGAATGCATTTACTGCTTGAATGATAAAGGTAACGCGATATGTTTGTTAAAAATGCAACATAAACCTACGCGGATTGATGGAAATTATTAAAATATTCCATCAGTCTTGTAATTCTGCCGTCAATCCACGCATTACACGATCAATCTAGCATCAGTTCAGTCCATGATCTTGGTAAGATTGACGCCAGATTGATCGTGTAACCTCCGTCTATGCACCAAACGTTGAAAATATGCAAAATATGCATTTTGAAAACCGGATTTTTGGATTCGCTTTTGCCTAATTCGTCTAGATTTCAAAACGAATTTGTTAGCATATCAATACTAAAAAACATGCAAATGCATAAAATCCGAGCTCTAGTTATAATTCTATAACAAGATTTGTTAATAGAAGTTATTATAATTTTGTAAAACCAAATATTTGTTAGCTGTCCTAATATTTGTGTATAAAGGTGCGTTTAGATCTGGAACTTATGTCCAGACATACAGTTACTCACATAAATATTCGCCCATGCCCAGACGACTACAAAAAATAAAAATAAGAGAGTTTTTACTTTTCGTAGTCATACGAGAAACCGCTGAAGATATTGCTTTGAAATTTAGCAGTAGTATTTTTGATATCACTGGTAAATGCACCTGCTATTTTATAAAAATTGTTTCTTTAAATTGCAAGGTATATTATAACCCCTGTATTCATAAAAATACTTAAAGAGTGTTTTAAACCTAATTTAACTAAAATGCTCATTAAAGTTAAACAACCAATGAAAACCTTACAATGTAGACAAATGAACGTTTTTAATTGGTGTTTTATGACGCCTGCATTTTAAAGGTATTTTAACTTTCTAAAATTTTTTTTGAGTACGGGTGTTAATTTACACAAAATAAGGGGGCATATACCCTACACTTAAAATTAAAATTTGAACTTATTATAACAGCATAATATTTATTATCAAAATAACAAATTTATTTACTTAAACAGTAAACAAGTACAATTTACAATCAAGTTTCTATTTATGTTACATTTTTTATTAGAATTAATTAGTATTTTTGCCGCCCCCTAGAAGACTGCCGCCTTAGGCAGCTGCCTTTCTTGCCTAATGGATAAATCGGCCCTGCATACATGTAAGATGCGTTTTGTGTTTTTGACGTCTTCACCTGTTTTCGATCACGTGAATTTTTCAAATAAATTCTGATATTTCATAAATTATTTGCGAGCTCACAATACAGAATTTTGAAAAATTACTCGAATATTCTGATTATAGATATATTGAACTATCAATAAATGCGATTTTAAAGTGAATTTGAATTTCATGCAAATTGTCCATTTGTGATCAAATGTTATCTGTATGAAACGATAACAAAAATCTTGTTATAAAAATCTCGTTATAGAATTATAACCGTCTAATACAGGCTTAACACCTACCGTAGATCGGCTTATTGCAAACGAAAATAATTTGTAAATCAATCAATATCATTACTTTGTATATTATAATGTCTTATTTTTGGACAAACTAGTTTTTCTGGAAAAAAATTAGGTAAACCACATCTGGACATTTTATTATATATAACTTGAATTTATTTTAAGCATATTTGGAGGTATTATTAGGGGCAACGGATAATTTTGAAATTTTATTTCAAACCACAGTTTACTTTCAATATCTACATATATGATGAGTCATTCCACGTCAGATCGGACAGTTTTTGACACAAGGATCTCTGATTTTGAAATAATTTTTTTTACAGGTTCTTTGCAACAAATGAATATAGGCGTCCGTTTTTATTTTATTTTTATCGCCCCTAGTTTAGAAGTTACAAGGGGTTGAAAATCAAAAAACGGCCAAAAATCGAAAACATGCTCTCCTTCAACTGCCCATATCTCGGGTTCTATCTATCCTACAGACTTCTACAAAACGGCATTTTTTAGCTCTTGAATGGCACTTTCTGGACATATTTATTGTATTTCATGGCCATCAACAATTCCATTTGTTATAAACAATTACATTATTCAAACGTAATTTTCGTATCTAATAATACACTGCAATCTTCAACTTGTGCTTCTATATATTTCACGGGAATTATGTGTTAATACAAATACCGAACAAAGCAATATTTCCATTTCCAACTGGACAAACTGTACATTTAATTTTAAATAAATCATATTTTAATGTGAAATTTTATTTATTATACTTGTGTATCTATTTACTTACCGTTATTAGAATTTACTTACCGTTATTAGAACGGTAATATCATTTAATAATGTCAAACTTTATGACATTTAAAAAACAATCGTAATAGTCTATTTTATCGCACCAGTGCGGTAAAGTAGCGCACTTTACCCCACGAGAAATCAACAAAAAATTATAAATATTTAACGAATAAATTTATTTTGTTACAAAAGTTAAAGATACTTAATAATAATAATAATAAAGAAACACTTTTTCACAAGAAGAGGAATCCCCAACTTGTGGAAAGTGTTCTTTATAATAATTTCATTATTTATTATAAATGTTAATTGTACATTTTTTGCAATTTAAAATATTAATACCAGCCGAAGTTGAATCAACACAACTAATATTGGCAGAAGACTTTTGAACATTTAAAATGTTTTCGTTTTCTCCCATAATTTGGTTGCAATTTTCTTTTTGTTTTCAATCGAGGATTCTACATAACCCTCGGCAACACTAGACGATTTCCAACCTCCGTGTCGCTTTAATGTGTCCATATCAGCACCGGCATCCACCAGTAAACTTGCTGACGATCTTCTAAAACAATGACCAGTGTAGTCTTGCGGATTGGTCAAACCAAGAAACGTAGCAATTTCTTTTGGTATGCGACCGTAGGTGTTTATACCTACAGGTTGCGATGTGCATTTTCCATTTTTATAATATATGAAAAAACGATCGTGACTTATAGATTTTGGACGAAGCTGAACATATTTGTTAAAAATATCTAGGCAGTCACATCCAACAATATTTCCTTTCGTAAGTACAAATTGCCTTATAACTTTGGTTTTTGTATTCGGCAACGTAATTTTAATAAAAGTTTTTGTATTTTCGATATCGGTTACCTTCAAATTACACAATTCTTCTCTACGACAAGCTCCGAAAATACCAATAATTAAAGAAACCTAGAAGAAGAATAAAGTATTCTGAAATAAATTAAAAATTATATTGGTATTATACCTTTATCATTAAATATCGATCGTCGTTGGCTTCTTGCAAAAATCTCTGTATTTCGTCTTTTGAAAATATGTTTGATTTTTTTGGCTTATATCCGTTTCCATTCCGTTTTAAAAACGCTATCAATTCTGTATATTTACTTATATCAACTTTTCGATCTTCTACCTTTTTCATTTCGCACCATTTTGTAAATCTGGAATATTCCAATTCATATTTTTGCTTGGATTTTGTAGGTATTATAGTAGAAAGTGCCGCGTTTGCGAGAATTTCCACATCGGAAGAAACATTATCACTATCACTGTCAGCCATTTTAGCGAACTAAATAAAAATTACATTTATGGATACCGAACTAAGTACCTATTTGATCATTATAATTTTATTTAAGTTAAATTTCATATAACGTCAAATTTCAGAATAATTATTATTCACTTTTTATGATATTAGATAAAACGTTGTACAATATTCGCATCGTAACGTAATAATACGATACTCAATGGGTTAACCAACTCACCCTTCGGGCTCGTTGGTTAATTTTCCCATCTCATATCGTAAATATGGTACGTTACGATGCTTGTATCGTAAATAACTATTATGGTGCTTGTATTTTCACGATGTGAAAAAAAGGTTTTTATACAAACTAACAGTTGAACAAATTACGCACGTCAAAATTATTCTATGGTGCTTGTAGTTTCACGATGTCATGAAAACGTTTTTATACAAACTAAAATTTTAGAACAGTTTCTATAATTTTTATGAAAGCAGGCATCCCATTGGCTGTTGACACCCCACTCAATTTGAATTTAGATTTAAAAAAATTCTAGAATTGGTATCCTGAGCATCTGTAATTTGTTGGTTGGTAATACCCACAATTTATGACAAATAAAAATATTGGAAACTGAAATACTGGCCCTTAATTAATGTTAACAGATTTTATAATTACAAAATAATCTTGATCTTAATATTTTTTTTTTGCATCAAAACCTTATTAATTAAACTAAATTAGAATTTTAAATATGTACAGTTACGCCATCTACTCAGATAATTGCTCGTCCAAAAGATAAATCTTGACTATGGAGGGTAGAGGTACCTCTACCCTCCATAATCTTGACCTTAACAATAACAATCAATTTGACAGCTGACGGCTGACACTTCGATACATAATCGACGTACGTTTCTACAATTTATATTGGCAAAGTTAGAAGACATATTTTTTATATTCGCTCTCTTTTCTATTAGGTTTTTTTTGTAAGTCTGACAAAGGCAACCGAATAGTATGCGTTACAAATACAATACAAACCATATACAACTCGATCCTTACTTTTCACAGCTAATTGGTGCTATTCTGTAACTTGAAATAATTTTAGCCACTTGCTAAAATAAGCAATATTGCTAATTAAGCATAGAACTATATCTATATATATAATTATTTAGCAATATTTTTCATGTTTAGCAAGTTGCTAACTAACATTATTTCTAGTTACAGAATAGCACTGAATATCTTGTTTTTATAAAAACTTATTTTATAGTGTGACATAGCTTAAATTGTATACAAATTTGTATACAATACAAATTGTATAAAAATTTGTAAAAAAAAATTGTAAAAAAATACAAATTGTATAAAAATTTGTATACAAACGATTGTATACAAATTTTTATAGTGAGACACGGGCTTAACCGATTGTGAATAAAAATAATTATAATGCTTTTCGATAGTTTTGTAAAAAAAAGTATTATATTAAGGTGCTAGATCAATAGGAATAGACCATGAAATCTAGCAGTTGTCACCAGTTGCTTTATGATATTTTATTTTATTCAAGATGCATACCTTTTAAACAGGTAACGTAGTCATTCAAATTTTGAAAAATAATTTCAATTAAATTTAAAGATTATACAAATACAAAATTAGATAAAGCATTAGAACCCGCTAAAGGTTTATAAATTACGGTAGTTCTGAGCGGCAGCTTATGACCACCTTATATTTTACCAACACAATAGGTGGGTTTGTATCTTCACTTCAAATTTGTAGTGTCGACCTCTTTTTGAAAATTCTCGAACTGCACGTTTTCTCTGATTGGTTAATGCCATGGCACCAATTTGAAATTTTGCCTAGATTACTTGAATTCTTGGGTCAAGTTCACAAGTCAAACCAAGAAAGTTAATCTTACTTTTTTTATTTGGTTGATTAGTATGATGGATATTGCTTTACATCTCCTATTTTATATTTAAAACTAAAGTGTATTTTATGGAAAACTCAGAAAAAATTATTTTTTTATTAATTTTTTTAAAATAAAAAATAGCAGGTGTTAAGCAGAACAATATTTTACGTATGTACTGAAAATTTCAACTTTCTATGACTATTCGTTTTTGAATTGAACTTGACACCAGTTCAGCGCCTATTGATCTAGCACCTTAAAAAGTTGGAATAATAAAATATACATAGTAATATATCAATTACAACAAAATAAAACAAAATATAACTTAGACGTAACTCAAGTTACCACTATATTACGATCAATATTTTCAAAATCCTAAACTGGAAAAAGCAGTAACTCGAATACCGTCCATATTACAGCTGAATAAGAAAACAAAGTTGAGATACAACCATTTTCCCCTGGGTATCTCTCAGATTATTGGTCGTAAAAACATATTTTTTTTACCAAAAAAAATGGCCTTTTTTCCCTGATTATAGAAATGCTCGTAACTAAAATTGGACGTAACACGAGTTACGTCCTTCTTCGTTGGGGGTGTCGATATGTGGAAAAAAATTACACCAGTACATATGTGGGGTGTGACAAACTCCATGACTAAAAAATTTATTTTTTTTTGTTTTCTGCTTTTTTTTTTATTTTTCATTGTTTAATGGTCCTTATGATCCATTAAGAAATATATGAACACCAAAGAAATAAGTAGAACAGTCAATTTTCATCAAACAAAAAACATATCTTCATTCAAATATTTAAAAAACGAAAAATAAACATCGTCTTTTGAAAACATTAAATGGAAACAGTAAACAAATAACAAAAGAACGTATGGAGAAAATTTGATGCTTGTAAACCAAACAGAAAAAAACTATTCGCTGTCTCAATTCAGGCAATTTTGGAAACATAATAAATATTGTAGTATGTTCCAGACACAATAACAACTTGCAATTCATGCAGGAATACTTGGTTTTGCGATCTCGGCTCCAAGGAGATATGGAACATCTTCCTTACCACTTCGAAATTTTAGCAGGTGATGGATCTGTAGAATCATCATGAACGAAATTTTCAATTTTCTGGCGAATTTTCCTATGTATCCTCGGATTATATTATGCTGTGTATAAAATAATAAGATCAAATTTTAATTTTAAGGGGGCGGCAAAAAAAATATGCCTAGGATACTCACATGTCTTAACGCGGCCCTGTGTATATCACAAGAGTATTTTTATTTATGGCGGCAGTGTTCAACAGCGAAAATACGACAGTGAGAGGCCATCTTCGTGAATTTCTCGACACGTTATACGATGCATAGAATACGTCTACCACATTTAGTAAAGTTGTAAAAACTTATATAATCGGTGCGATTTTCTAAAAAAGTTGTTAACGCAGTTGTTATGTAACAACTGAAAAATAACAACTATACTTAACAACTTTAAATATTTTGCTATTTCCTAATATACAATATAGCAACGTTGTTATAAAAAAAGTTATAAAAAAATGCTCTTTAAATCAATATAATTTAAAGGTGCATTATATTTTCAACAATAAAATAATGGTGGAAAAAACTTGCCAAAAGGAAAAAGACGATTTAAAAGAAAAATTGAAAGAATTGACTTCGATTTTAAACACCAAAAAGGGCGCTACGAAGAGTAAGCTGTATATTTTTATTATACAGCAGCGCTATACCCAGGATGGATTTTGGCCGCGCTAACCACTTCATTTTATGAAAGATTTTCAAGGCAGATTACTTCGGTGGTTTACCATTGACAGCCGAGGAAGGACGGTTAGAATATAGTTCTTTCTTCACTCGGGCTTGAACCAGGGCTCTCTGTTTAGTAGTCGACGTACTTAAAAACATCAGACCTTAACCGCCCTCCTATAAACTTAATAATTATAAATTACATTAACTATATTATGTTGCATTCTTAGGCCTTTGTCGCATATAAATGCAAAGTAAAAAGTAAAGTTAGAAACTACCAACAGTGGATGAATGCAACCGGTGCAGTGGTGGTGTAAATAATGGACCAAATTTGAACGAACTTGAGGAAGAAGTAATGGGATTAGGATGGGTGGGGGATGGGTGACCGTTAGTGGCGATCCTAATTTAACAGCAGCGGGGATAGCTGTTATAAAAGATATTGATTTAAACAATGGTAAATATTTGTTATTAGTTAAACGAAATATAGTTTCTCGCATTGTTTTCGATTTGATAGCTAGTTCTTCTGCGCTTGTGAAATGTATGAAATTTTTAAATAAATTGCTTTAATAAAATAATTGGATCAATACAATATTACCTTTGTTCTTGCTCTTCAAAAATATTGAGTCGTTAACTTGAACAACTTTGAATTTTACAAAATAGCATTTTTTGTTATAACAACTGACCTCTCACATAACGACTAAATTTAGTTGTTATGGATAACAACTTTTTTTAGAAAATCGCACCGATTATCAAAATCTTGTTAAGTTAAAAATATTGAAAATCTTACTGTTAAAAAGCACTAAGTTGATAGTCTGCGACATCTAATATAATATTATATGTTTCGAATTTATGAATCTCGTCAGGCAGACCTAGAAAATTAAAATCAACCCGGACAGTATGAACTCAATACAAAATATAAGTCAAATTTATTTGACATTTATAATTAAAAATTCCTACTACTTGATTCCAAAATTAGTTGAAAAAATGTAAAAAATATATTTTGGAAAAATCTAAACAAAGCCAAAAAAAAACAATATCATGAAGTAAAAGACCCAATTCCAAAATCTCAGGGGTGCGAGTAAACTTATAGTAATTTCGGGTAAATTCTTCTCCCCACTTGCTTCATCAATTGCTCCATCATGATGCATTGTTGACATTGTTGAGTCAATTGTTGAGGGGGAAATCGCAGACCAAATTTTTGTACACCAGATTTCCTTTTATGAAATTTCCTTAGATTTCCTAAAATTTCCCGGGATTTCCTTGGATTGCCAAAGATTTCCTAAAATTTGTTAAGATTTCCTTGAATTGCCTAAGATTTCCTTAGATTTCCTAAGATTTCTTAGGATTACCTAAAATTTCCTTGGATTTCCTAAGATTTCCTTGGATTTCGCTTGTTTTCGCCGTCCTTGTTTTGTATGTAATGTTCTGAACACTCTGTAGTATATTACTCACAATACAGACTAGACACAATAGAAAAACTGCTTTAAGCAATAACTATTTTCAAACTAAGTCACATAAGCGCAATAAGAAATGTACAAGTAGGAATCTGTAGAATCTGTAATTTAAAACCATCAAGAACTTTAAAACAAAGGTAAAAAAAGACATTCATATTTTCTAAGTGTTAATTTAACATTATAAGGAAATTTGTATAACATTAAGTTATCGGATTCATCTAGATTTCCTAAGATTGCCTGGGATTTCCTAAGATATCCTAAGATTGCCTGAGATTTCCTTAGATTGCCTAAAATTTCCTAAGATTTCCCGTTTCTTGTACACCAAATTCTACCTAAGATTGCCCGAGATTTCCTCGGATTTCCTAAAATTGCTTGAGATTTCCTAAGATTGCTTGAAATTTCCTAAGATTTCCCGTCTCTTGTACACCAAATTTCCCCAGAGATTTCCCCCTCGATTATGATGCATTGTTGATATTGTTGAGTCAACCATAACCATACGGACCATAAGGAATTCCATAACCATAAGGAATACGATGCAATAAACAGATATAGTAGTCATCATGGAACTTCAAGTCTCGTCACAATGCATAACAATGGTTTTCAATTATGACGAGACGTAAAGTTTCGTGACGACTACCATAAGTCCTTTTTTTTTAGTACATTTGTTTTCCAAAATTCCAAGGAGGTAGTTACCTTTACCTCCTCCTTTTATATTCGCATGCATATACACCATAAAAAGTAAGAATATTAATTTCCCTAATCAAAAGAATCTCAAAATCACAATTTACTTTTAAAGACTAAATTACAAATGCCATTACATAATATGTATGTGGTGTTTGACACACCCCAGAGCACTTTTAGATGAATAGCTAAGTTTTATGTTCACGCAATAATACAGTACTAACAGTTGATTTTGATGGTGGAGATTTATGCGGGTTATCTACTGAAAAGGAAAAGTGCAGGAGATTACATTTGGTACATATTCAGAATCGATTTTCAAACGCTAGGGTTTACCACACCCCACATATGTAACGGCGGGTTAATGCAAAGTTTGGATTTTCTAAAGAACAGGAATCAGGTAACGGGAACCGTAAATTTTAAATAGACGAAATGAAAATTACTTTTAAAAAAATAATTAAAAAATTGATTTCACCCATAAAAATAAAAAAAAACAACAAATAAACAACTTAACAACAAAAACTTTTACTAACGCGGTCTGACCTGTGAATCGTTTAGAGAACACAAACAACTTCGCACGTTCGTAGCTTCGCAAATATTAACTAAACTTTTTTTTGCAGGTATGAACCTTGTTTAGTAACTACTTTTTTATAGAGGATAATTAATTTTTTCTATTGGTCCATTTAAAATTCACATTATACATCTAAAATTTCAACTGTTCCTTAAAAGATCCAGAGGTAAAACGCAGGGTTAAAATCACTTTAATGTCACATTGCATGTTTTTCCCCCGGGGCCTTCACATAATATAATGTCTACATGTGAATTACCGGAACCCTGAAATATTTTCTGATTCTTTTTTGTTGCGGTTGACTCCAGATTAGTATGCACTATAAATATTTATTATCTCTAATAATTTCCTGAAATGACGGAAATGGTATCTTAACGATAATTACTAATCGACAATTACTAGGTTAAATTAAAATTTGTTGTTATATTCGTTCATTAATAATCAGCCATAGCTTCGTAGAAATTAACAAGCAGAAAGTATTGTTTTTCATCGGAGAAGGTGCAATGCTGACTTGTCATCCCCACCTCTTTGATGGGTGGTAAACGTTTCATACTGAAAAACTGCAACGTCTTGGAATTATTTTTATACACATATGTAAGTGGAATGGTACACTTTTAGTTTTGTGAAATAAGAAAGTGCAGTTCAAAGAACTATAAATTTGTAAATATTGTACTTCTTTTATGATAAATTTCTTTTAAAGAAATGGCTCACGTTATATTACCAAACGAAGAGGTTTGTTCCATAGATTTTCTTTACAAATATAATTTCTAATTTTACCAACTTTTCAGGAAAATATTATATCTCATCAAAATTTGATTAACAACTCTTGTGATGTAGGCGACGATGATTTCCTGAAAAATGCTTCAAAAGGGCGAAGAGTGACGGATATTCCGTTCTTAATTTTTCATGCAATTTGTGTTGGATTTCTGGTAAGTTTATCAAAATTACGCTTTTAATTTATTTTCCAAATTGTTTTGGAAATTGCAACTCGCAAGTAATGTAATTTTAACTATGCTGCGTTCTTTTGATTAAAATCCGAAGTAAAATAATTGTAGAAAAGGTTAATCGGATGTTTGAACAGATAATCCGAATAAGTACTAATTAATAATTATACAGGGTGTCCCAGAACTCAACGTTATCACTTGCAGGAACGATAGACCAGCAGCTCATGACTGACCAGAAAATCAAAAATTACCTTAGTAAAATATCGTTTTAATTTTGTTTTAAATTTTCAATTATTGTAATAATTTCACAAAATTAATTTTTATGAGTCGGGCAAAAACATTTTTTTTCCTAAAATTATGGCACTAATAGTTTTATTTTAATTTGTGATCAATAAAGTGTCGATTTTCACAAAATTCATAAAAGTGTTATTCAGTGATGTGATGTACTTTTAAAATACAGTGGCTCCAACAATTATTAATACACCCCTATGTTAACCATGTAAATTGCACATTTTGAAACCGTTTTTTGACATATGAAACTCGCTTTTACAGCAAAACTTTTCAGATATTTTTTATTGCAAATTTTAATCTCTTTAGTTTTGTTTCTATACATTTTTTTATTTTCTTTCGCCGTTTACGAGTTACAGCGACTTGAAGAAAACGCTGTAAATAACTCCCATAAGAGCAATGTTAATTTTATTAACTTTTTTACTTAGTTTTCTTAAAGTCGCTGTAACTCGTAAACGGCGAAAGAAAATAGAAAAATGTATAGAAACAAAACTGAAGAAATTAAAATTTGTAATAAAAAATATCTCAAAAGTTTTGCTGTAAAAGCGAGTTTTATATGTCAAAAAACGGTTTCAAAATGTGCAATTTACATGGTTAACATAGGGGTGTATTAATAATTGTTGGAGCCACTGTATAACATAACATAAATAAGTTATGTTATATGAGCTTGTTCTCTTTCTAACTTATAACATCTCTGTATAGCGTTGTCCTTATTATGTTATAAATAACGTAACGTACTTACGTGATGTTATGTTTTAAAAGTACATCACACCACTGATTATCCCGAAAACTAACGATATTTTACTAATGTCATTTTTGATTTGCTGGTCAGTCGTGAGCGAGCCTACCAGCCCTCCAAGGGATAACGTATAACGTTGAAGTCTGGGACACCCTGTATACAGGACTGATAAAATTATTTATACCCTAGCGTTCAAAACATTTAAACTCTTATAATTTGTTTCGTTCCTTCATATTCGCCAGAAAAATACAAATCGAGAAGCGAGAACATGTATTCCTTCTTGAAAGCTCGATTACTTCTGTATTTTTATTTGTTTACTTAGCTTGTTTATAATATTTAATTATCTATTTAAATTATAAATACAAAAACGTAAAATACACAAAATTGAAAGGAGCCCACACCACAAAAAGATTGAAATCGTTATTTTATCCAAATGTTGAAAACTTAAGTTATTTATTAGAAAATTTTAGAATAATTTAGAAAATTTGTCATTAAATTCAAAAGAAAACTATTGTAAAAAAGCGAGTCTGGATATATGTAGGTTTATCTTTATTGTGTTTCTTCTTAAATTATTTGGTGGAATAATAAAAATAAAATAAAAAATATCAAAAATCAAGTAAGTAAGTAGAATGTTTTAAAACACAAATATCAGTTTTGTATTTCAAAATAAATTTGCTAAAATGATACTGGAAACAAATTTTAAAAATTAATGAAAATCAAGTATTTTAGAACATCCAAATATACCTTAATGTTTAAATATATCATTTCTAAAATAAATTATAATTATATCATTTCTAATCCACCGCGTGTAATCGTATTAAAACAATTGCCGTAAAAAGTAAAAAACAATTGCGCTCTGAACTGAAAAATACGCTAAAAATAGAACATGGGCGATTGATAAGGGAAACCCGGGGAAAACTGATGTCACACTACAGAAGTGCACTATTGCAACTCCGCCATAGTAAAAAAGACACGTAAAGCAAAACTTATATTATTATTATAAATCTCAAACTACATTTGTTTTTTGTGTTTACAGTTACTCCCATAAATATTAGGACACTCTTATGTTAATAATGTTAATTTGACGTTTTCAAGACTTTTTTTCATATAAAAATCTCTTTTACAGCAAAATTTTGTAGACATTTTTTGTTGAAAATTTCATTGCCTTCAATTTTGATTATATACAGTTACTCACATAAATATTCGGACACTCCTATGTTAACAATGTTAATTGCGCGTTTTCAAGACTTTTTTTGTGAATGCCCCCCCCATAACAAATTCCTGGCTGCGCCACTGGCCCTCATCGTGCTTTTATGGCATCCTGTAAACGACGAGGCATTGATTGCACTAACCGTTCCAGGTAGTCACCCTTTATATTATTGTCCGATACAAATTTTAATGCCTGTATTAACTCGGGTACACTTTTTGGAGAATTTTGAACCACGTGCCGTTACATTATTGCCCAAAAATTCTCAATGGGATTCAAATCGGGGCTATTCCGTGACCAATCGATTACATAAATTGCATTATTAATAAAATAATTAGCTACCTGTATCAAATTGAAGAGCAATCAATTGGATATTTTTGCATAATTTGATTCTTAAATGTACTAAAATCATTGCCCGATTAAAAAATTTTGAAAAAAAAATTAGTTACCACGGTACTACTTACTAATTTTGCAGTACGACAAGGTGCGTTATCTTACTGAAAAATACATTCATCATTTTCCGCGTATAAATTGAATACCGATGGTTGTAAAGTAGTTTTTAATATACCAAAAAAAATTTTAGCGTTTACAGAACCTTGTATTTTACCTAGTCTTCTTTAAGCAGCTGTAGATCAGAAACAGCGCGACAAAATAAAAAATTGTATACATATACAAACAAAATAGAAGGCAATGAAATTTTCAACAAAAAACCTCGAAAAAGTTTTGCTTTAAAACCGATTTTTATATGAAAAAAAAGGGCTTCAAAACTGGCAATTAGCATTGTTAACATATTAGGAGCCTCCGGATTTCATTATGATTAAAAATTCACTGTATATAGTACATGATTAAGGGAACGGTACAATTCGCCGCGGCACGATTTGCCGGGAGTTTTTTATTTTTATCTACAATGACTTACTTATTTACTTTTATCTGCAGTGAAGTCATTGTATTTTTATCCGTTCAATACCCCATCTATCGATAATTTTTGATAGATTTTCAACCCATAAAAATGAATTCAATAAATTAAACTGCTACAAAACGATATTCACGTTTTCAACGAGTTTCACCTTTGACGAGTTCTTTCGGTATTCAGGGATGATTTTAATTAGTTTAGTCTTTGTAAAAACGGCTCGGAGCGCCCGGAGCGGAGGGTACCGGATTGCAGGGTACCGGATTGCAGGGTAGCGCAGAGTCCAATTTGACAAAGCCAACCATGGCAATACACGGATCCACCATAAAAAATAATTTTTTTTAATAGATAAAATTTGAACCATATTAATTGACCTGTGTCCTCATGTAAATACAAAAGGTCAACAAATCGAATAATTAGATTATTGATATATGGCGCTAGAAGCTCTCGGCGAATCGTTACCGGCGAATCGTGCGCGGCGAGTTGTACCCAACCCATAGATTAGGGAGCTAGCTTTTTTTAGCCAAAATATTAGCGCCACCCCTAGTTTCAATGTAGATTTGTAAAAAAAACTGTAAAGGTGCTAGCTTTAATATTTGGATGCTAGCTCCATAGATTGGGAGCTAGCTTTTTAACAATTATTTCAAATACTTTACCGAAGTTTGTTCATACATTTACAGCAAAGCTAAGCCGAATCAAATTTTTAATTTTAATTTTTCTTTAAATTTCATAACTTCCTGCACTGCCCTTAGCCTAAGCAACAACTCGAATATTAGTCGAATACCCACAGTAACCGGTAAGTAGACCGTGGGATCAGTGGCGTGTCGCCGTGGGGGCTAGGGGGGGCTCGAGCCCCCCCGCCCCTGTCTATAGTGCCGCCCTGGCGCCCCAAACAAAGCACATTTTGTAAAACTTCGGTAATAAACTATCAAGTTTTCACTGTCGTTTATTTACTCACCATAAGTTTTTTAATTGTTATCACCAGTATTATTAAATCCTATCCTAAAACTTGCCACATGCCAAATCAAAATAAAAATAATTTTGGTAAAACCAAATTCTATTGTATTCAAAACCGTTATCTTTACAAATTTTATAAGCCCGGAAATTTTGGGAAACCCCAAAAATTATATTGTTTGCACCTGCCTGTTTCAGGTAGGTAATTAAATTAGGTAGGCACCTATCGTAAATCAGCTTATTGCAAACGAATATAATTTGTAATATTTTGTCTTCAAAAGTATAAGAATTAAAAAAAAGCACAAAAAGCATGATAATTCAAAGTAAAGCACAAAAACCCAAAAAAGCATATAAAACAGTGCCAAATAAATTTTTTTTTGATAAATCGCCTAGATTATTTAAAATTTTTGAGCTGCTTCGAATTTTCAGGAAAAGCATTTTGGCTACAAATCTGCACTCCACAATATATCACTATACTGTGCAATTTCCGGTATATTACCGGTAATATACGATAGAAGCATACGTCGCACAGTGGGGTATTTGACACTAAAAACTAGTCAAAATTGGAATTTTCAAAAACAGGGTTTTTGAGTTGAAACTCAAAAACCTGAAACTGAAAAAAAAAAATGTTTAATTTGAAATTCATACATATTTGCGCCCCTAAGAATGGTTTGCCCCCCCCCCGCCCTAAAAGACACGACACGCCACTGCGTGGGATTCTAAATAAAATTACAGAATCGCAAAAAGTGCAGTGTTGACCCCCCCCCCATCCAAAAGCTATAGCTACGTCAATTTCGTCAATATAATGAGTGCGGTTACAAGCTAGGGGTTCAACATGCACGATGTGTACCCGACAGTGTAATAATCGCCTCTGACGGCTAACACTAAGACTATATCAGAACGCACGTACGTGAATTGGTGAATGGTTAAATGGCGAAATCGACGCTGCGATATTTTCGACTTTATAATTTTTTAATTACGCACTCTATATCAACGATCATTAACTCTTAATCCTAAATAAATTGCGTAATCCTAAAGGATTATTAACTTAGAGTAAGTACCTTTCTTACTGACCATCGGTGCAGTCTACATACGTACCCTAACCGAACCTGGTGCAATCTACATGTCGGATTATGAGACCCTTTGACCATCGGTGCAGTCTACAATCGCTTGTATTTACTCCTAAGCACTTCTATTTCCTTGCAAATACTTGCATCGTAAGTTGCTTAGGTGAATTTTTGTTTGATATTAACATAGGAGTGTACGAATGCTTTCTGGAGCCACTGTACATTATTTCTTATTAATAAATTATAAATGACTTACATAAGTCATGAAGTCATGATGTTTGATCCTGTGAAGCTATAAATTCCAAATTTGAAAATATACATTTTCAAAATTAATCTTTTAAAAAGGGCTCCGTAAAAACTTACGAGTTTATAGTTTTATAAATTTGTGAGAAATTTTGAACGCATGCAAATGAAAATTGTAGTAATAAGACGTAATTTAAAAACCAATGTCGCGAACAGCTGTGATACTGTCCATTAACCTATGACACCGTTAGTTTTTTCTTTAAGCAATCTATGCGTTTATCATTATCATACCTGTTGAACAGATGGTACAATTGACAAACCAGCACTTGCGGTTTAATAACACAAGCCATCAAGAATTAATCCCCTGCCCTTAATCCCTGCAGAGGATTAATTCTTGATGGAGCCCTGAACTGAGAATTTAGACATTAATATTACATTTTTACTCTATTGTACCGATGTTTAATAATCAGATTTTTGTCAGCATCAGGAAAAAACTGTTAAGTTATTATTACATCATTTGCCCATCACGTAGATAAATAAATTATTAACTTACATAACAATTAATTTGTGTTTAGGGTATTCTAATAATTTACTGCATCGCAACCGGAGATGTTGATAGAATACTCAAAGGATATGATAGATGTGGAAATGTTTGTGGAAAGAAAAATGATTTCATAATTCAGAGATTGGGATCGGATTTGGGATCTTGCACATCGATGGATATGACTGATAAACCGTATTATGATTATTTATTATAGTATTAATGTTAGTTATAATTAATTATTTTGATTTTAGATATCTTGTGGTAAATAGTAATTATCCCTCTAATAATTATAACGAATGTGCCGAAAAGTGTACCAATGGCGTGTAAGTAAATTTGTGAAATATGGTAAAAATACAGTGTACCTATTTTATTTGTGAACATTTTCAAGTTCGAAAAATTGTCAGTGTTTTTTGGGTTTTCCTAAAATATTGATCAAGTTAATATAGTTTTTGTTATCGAGAATAGCAGCGTGGAAGTAGTAGGGTATTGCAAACCTTGGAGGGGTCGCAAAATTATTTAAAAAAATGTTTTGTTAAAACATTTCAATAAATGAATAAAACTGAATAAAAAGCAAAAAGTACTTATTGAAGATACCATATGGATTCATTTTTATTTAGAACTTTTTGAAATTTTGTCAACTTTCATTTTTTGCTATAAGATGCAACAATCTTTGACAACAAGATTTCTGGGACTTCCTCTAAAATACACCCAGAACGCGTAGGACCCATTCTAGAAACTAAATTTTATCTTCAAAGCTACTCGATAAAGCGTTTTAAATATTCTAATAATTATATTTTTAGTCTTATTCTAAATCGTTGTGTTGAAAATGGATTGTCACTTCATAACGTACAAGATGTTTTTCTTAATGTAATATTTACATAATACATGAAATTATTCCAAATACTTATTTTTTTCTTTTTAGAATATATCAAGCAATTTGAATATGTGCACTTCAGAAATCACTGTAGTGTCTTTCCTTACCATAGGTAAGTATTACTTTCTTTAAACAAGAAATGTCGAAATTGATATTCATTTTCCAACTGTATTTCAGCACTTGCGCTTACAATGTTGCTTATTTTACGCTATTTTACTGCAGCATTTGTGTGGTGTTCGATAGTAGGTACAATTTTATTACTGGTTGCTGCGACAGCATATTGCTGGTAAATCTTTCATGTTATTAAATTTAAATAAATAAATATTAGGTATAAGCCTAATTTAAAATTCAATAACTATTTTATTGTAGGTATTTGGTCCCAATATCGGATGCTTTTATTCCTATAGCAGGGTTCTTGACGTTTGTTACACTTATAATAATAATTCTCGTGATATGTATGAGAAATCGAATTCAACTTGTTATTCAGCTATTTAAAGAATCTGCCAAATCGTTGACATCTATGCCGCTTTTATTAATTGAACCCGTACTAGTAAGTAAAAAAGTATATCTACACAACAATCAAATTATCCTCTTAAAACCGAGTAAGTGACTTATTCACGGTGTACCTATTGATGTGTTTCAGACGTTCATAGTATTAGCAATTGTGCTGGCCGTTTGGATTTATTTTATTTTATTGATAGAAAGTGCAGCAACGCCTGTAGATATTAATGGACACGTAATATTTATTCCAAATGGATTTATAAAATTTGTTCGATTCTATAATTGTTTTATTATGCTGTGGATGGTTTTATTTGTGTACGGTTGTCAAAACATGTTAATTGCTGGAGCAGTAGCACGATGGTATTTCATTAGGTAAGTAAATTGTATTGTAATATTTCATAGATAAATAAAGCCTGTATGTTTAGGGATAAGAAATTGCTTTTTAATCCCATACTGAATAGTGCCATTATAATGTTAAAATATCATTTGGGCACCATCTCGATTGGTTCTTTGATAATAACATTAATGTACTTAATTCGAATATTGTGGGCAGCAATAAGAAAACGAATTAGAGCTATCTCATATTTTCTTTGTTTGTGTTTATGTTTCGAATCTTTGGATTTGATTCTCAACAACATAGGATCTGTGTTGAATTATTTTACTTTAAATATTTATGTAGTATCTGGTAGGTAATCATAATCTTTTATATACCATTATTGTAATTTATTATTTGTAGCAATTCATGGATCAACATTTGTAAGGTCCGGAACAAAGGCATTCAAGTTACTTGTAAACAATACCCGAAATGTTATTGCTATTAATTCTATTGGAGACTTTGTGCTATTTTTAACAAAAATTTTGATTATAGTAATCCCTATTGCTATTGGTTATGCAATGCTCATGGTAGAAATAATTTTTCAAAATACTTTTTTAAATTTTTACCGAGTGTTATACTTTTTAGAATAAAAGCCATATTAACATAGTCGTACCATTGCTCTTCATTGCATTTATAGCAATTTTAGTTGCGCAATGCTTCATTATGGTTTTTGAGGTACCTACTTGCACTGTAAAAAGATCCCAAATGGATTACAATTATTATTTTCTTTTTTAGATGGCAATTACTACAACATTTATTTGTTTTTGTGAAGATTGCGAAATCAATGATGGTATTTCACGTCCTTATTACATGTCTCAAAATTTGATGGAATTTGTCGAGAAATCCAAGGCCGTGTTGAAAGTGAAAGATACGACGTAAGGGAAAGCAAATTAATTTTTATATACTAGTATATAAGTATTTGTGTTCTTTTATACTTAA
The DNA here is from genome assembly GCA_947369205.1 of Cantharis rufa. Lineage (NCBI taxonomy): Eukaryota > Metazoa > Arthropoda > Insecta > Coleoptera > Cantharidae > Cantharis > Cantharis rufa. The sequence goes on from OX376303.1 coordinate 40,372,442, forward strand.
TCTACTTTTTAATTAATTGTATGTTTCATAATATTATATTAATCAAAATGTGAGAACGAATTTATTTTTGAATTTGTACAACTATAATAAATTAATAAATGAAATAAAAATAACGGTGATCTCTAATTTATTTTATTATGTGCACACATACATATGCATACATAGTGGACCACTATAACTAACGACAAGACCAGCTTGACATCAATTAATAGAGTCTAACAATCAGTAATATATTCTCGTTAAAACTGCAAATAAATTTTATATAAATTTGCACCTAGATTAAACAAAAAGTATTCATTATATAAAATTCGAGATTTCCAAGTTAAATAATGTATTGGTAACACGGTATTTTATTGTTTTTTAAGTTTGCGATTGTAAAATAAACGTTGTGCACAGCACATACTAATAAAAGTGCATATGGACACTTAAAAAATAATATCAACACCATTTTAAAACACATAAATTGCAAATATTTTTCTAACTATAAAACAATCGAAACAAACATTTTTTCAAATAAAAACAGTGCTCACAACATTTTATATCTAACTTCTAGTTTGATTCAAAGTGTAAATCTAAAAAAAAAGAAATGAATGTAACTTATACCGTTAACATTCCTCACTAGAATACCAAACATTGTTAAAAATTACACTTAATACTTTTCTTTATAATAAATTAATTTCGTTCCTATTGCACCCTTTACTTACATAGACCACCAAATCGTTTCGGTGTACAAGATCATAATAAATACAATAAGTAATCAGTGATAAAAAATGTCTCTCTTACTTATCTATGCAATTACAATAATAAAATTTCACAAAATTAGGCTTTGTGAACGAACTGGTACATTTTGTTTTAAATAATCAGTCTTGGGTAGTTTTTTTTTAATAAATATGAAGCAATAACGTAGATTGTCCTAAGCCGTTTTGCGAAATTTTATTATTGAACTACTGCAGTCAATTCATATTTATATTCTATTAAATTACTTATCATACTTGACAAAAATTGTAATATCAAAAACTGATTGATCCATTGTTACCTTAAAAATATTTAGTATAATACAATGTAATTCAAAGTAATTCAATATTTTTAATAATACTAATCATGTATTAACAATTTTAATACTTACAATTTAAAATACTACCCTATTAAACTCAGAAAATGTATAACGACGTAGCATTAATTTTGATAAGTTATTGCGTAAACAATAAAAATAACACCGACCTGCGGCAATTATTATAATCATTAATTTATTTGTAAAGAAGCAAAAATATTGAGCAAGTTCAATACGTTTTAGAAAACCTTTATTACTCTGTTATTTTTATTGCACAATAACTTGCATTTCTTTCAAATTCACGTTAATAGTTACCACTACGGGATTCTCAAATTCCAATTATTTCAAGTTTCAATATGGTTGGCTCCTTTACTAAAGCTGAGAATTATAAAAAATAGGAAAGTAATTGACTCGAATTTAAGTAAAGGCACATTTTGAATTAGTAATGGCACAACAATTGTGATACAATGAAATCGAAGATTAAGTTTAGATTAAAGTATTAGATAATTTGCCGAAAATGAAACCAAAATTTATATTCAAGTGTTTTAAGAATGCAGAACCAAGTTGTACTAACCGATGATCTCATAAATTTTATGCGAGATAAATAATTGTAAAGCAAAATTGGGTTTTAGCAGAATTTTTCACTTGTGTCGGTAAAGGCCTACTTCTCAGTCCCAGGTAACATTATAAATGGCCTAAATGCTTCCTGGTCTGAAAGTGATGATGTAAAAATTGTCTGTTCATAAATATAATACGAAATAAACCTTTCTTGAAAAAGGGAACATTCATATTCCCGAAAGCTCAAATAGTGATTTTTATTTGCCTTCTTTTAGCTCCAACGTTTTTAATTAATTAAATATTTAATTTCAAGAGCTAATAATACTAATAATTTAAATATAATATGTGTATATATAATATTTGATATATTAGTTAACAGTTTCATTGCTTGAAAACTTAAAATAATTGGAAAATGTTGAATCATCAGATAAAGTGGTTTTTGATTTAAGAAATATTATATTGAGCAATTAAATTGAAAGTTTAAACTGAAATAAAAAGGGAAAACAACATTCAACTATTTATTTTAACTTTGGTTTTAAAAAGCATACACTCAAACGCGCCTAGAAAACATCCACGAAAAATTAAATATACACGATTCATCTAAAAGTAATTAAAATTTAAAAAAGGTTTAAATGTTATAAATAAATATCTAATAAATTAAATTGAACCTTTAAAACTTTGGTTAAAAATTCGACGTCAACAAAAACTACAACATTTGGAAGCCTGACCAAGGTGTGTGGCACATATACCTGTAATTTCTGTACACACGTTATTCAATTGCACAACATTTGCCGATTTTCTGTCTCTACTCTGTTTCAAACCCATATTTTGATTAATATCACTTTCACTTACCAAACTGTTCCTTATAACACTTGCAGCTCTCTGTCTGTTTCTTAAAATTACTTCAGGATTTTGACTTATTTTATCACGCACAAGTGAACCACAAGACTGAGCTTTGTACAAACGATTTTTACTAAAAATTGAGGGCAGCGGTATGTACAATTTTTTGTGTACTTGAAAATATTTTCCAAACAGTCGCATCTTTTTAGTGGAAACCTTTTCTAACAACTTGGTGCAATTTTCTTTTCCATCTTTGTTGGCAATATCCAAACTTTTTAACGTTTCTATGTTATCAAAATCGCTAGTTTTTATTGTAGCATCTTTTCTCGACAAATGATGCACTTTTTCTTCTTTGATTAATTTATCTTCCTTTTTACTGCCCATATTGAAACCCTACAACAATAAATATGTAAAAACACACAAAAAAAAACTAATAAAAAGTTTCATTATTTTTTAAAGAAACAAATTTTAGAATATTTCTGTATCTTCGACTGATAAATAATATAAAAACATTTTAAATTTATAGGCACTATTTTTGGTTATGTTTTGAAGGTAATTGAAAATTAGATTTAATTAAACATAAAAATTAATAATAATTGATATGGTGATTGAATATAATTTTAGAAAAGTTTAAATTATAGTAAGACAAAAAGTAAATTTTTAATTACAAGGATTCTCTAAAGAATTAGGTACACTGCAAAAGCATTCCTATCTTAGTCTGCATGACCTGTCGAGTACCAGTTCTGGGACCCGCATCTTTTTCATATTAATGGCGGGAAATCCCAGCCGTACTGGAATTTCGTGGTTGTAGATTACCGCTGATAATACCACTTAGATCAGTCTAGTATTGCTGTACACTAAGGTACACTCATCACAACCTAAGTAAAAGCGTCAAACCTCAAACTCTGGGTGTATGCATTGGCGACAGGAGATAAACAGATGGACCTGTCTGTACTGCAAAAGCAAAAATGGCATAGTTGCACCTTGCACAAAACATTTCTTATTGTAGACACTAACAAGGAGCACTAAGCAACAATTGCAATAAGTTGCCATAGTAACATATAAGATTTTGGTGCAAAAAAAAGAAGTTTAAATTTTCAAACATTCGTCTTTTTTGAGCCATCCGCCATCCTTCATATAGATTAGAAGTATATTTTTTTCGCATCGTTTTGCAGATCATGAAAGACTTTTTAATTTAAAAATCAACTTTGAAATTACTTTTTAATGAAGATATTTAGATGTTTTCTTTCCTATTACAAATACAAATTTATTGACTAAACTAGAACAGTAAATCATTCCCTAATTTCTTAACACTCGTGCTTTAAAAAAAAATTTACTTGGATTCAAACATTTTGCAATATACAAACAAAACTGTGAAAACTAAAAAGTTGCTCCAAACTAAAAACTTATGATTTTTGAAATTGAAACTTACATTTGTTTTGACTTCAACTATAGTTAATTTTTTAAACAATTGCTAATTTTGTTAGCAATTCTGGTGTATTATTAATTGCTTTATCCAATTTAATTTCTTTAAAATCTACAATAAAAAAAGTGCTTGTCAAATCTTAAATCATAATCAGGGAAATCACCCAAGGAAAATATTTTGAATTTTTAAGAATTCAAAAGAATTCCAAATTTTTATTTGGAACATCGAGTATTTTCCATCTGCAGGAGATTTCGTAAGCAACACAACAACACATAAGAACTTGGAACTTAAAATGAAGTGAGATATAATTTAAAATATAACTCACCTGCAATATTCTAGCTCCAATTCCCTTAACTTTCATTGTAGTATTGGCACCTTGAGTAGCTGTTATGGTAGTGGAAATCATAACAGAATGAGATGGATCCTCTTGAACTTCGGTGATTCGATTTAACGATTGACTTTCGCGTAGACGTGTCTCCCCGGTTCTTCTTCTTCCCATTTTATGCCGTCTTCCAAACATAACGCCCGAATTTCCAGCATTTTTGCGTTCATTGTTATTATTGTTGGTGTTATTATTATTAGTTTTATTTGAATTTTGTGTAGTTTGAACGTCACCTTCTCTGATAATTGAAGTTCTTCCTACCTGTCCATTTCTACCACCACTAGTTCCAGCACCAGGTTCTTGAGAATCACTGCTATCGTCGTGCGAATCTCGTCTCCCCCGAATAGGTTTATCAGAATTGTTTAGCTTATGAGCACGTTTTTTTCGACTTTCGCTGTCGTCATCACTGGCATCTGAAGAGCTACAAGAAGCTGTACGATTTTTGTGAAATTTAGATCGCTTTTGTTCATATGAAGTGCGTTTTTGGTTGCGACTTACAAAGTGATGGTTAGAACACGAGCCAGCTTCTGCACCATCTCCTTCTTCGAATATTTCGTTTAATTGTAAAGGAGAACTGATAACTGGCGACGTTCGAGTCGGTGAAGGTATAGTTTTATATTTTGAATATACTGGTGGTGTATAAGGAGAAGCTAGAAGAATGGGTATGGTGATGATGGACGATTCTGTTGTAATGTTAGTTGGTGCAGCATTCGAATTTTGTTTGACTTCACTAATAAATTTAGGTTGGGTAGGTGACGATGTTTCGGGAATACTGGAACTTTTGCCCATTCGCCATTTATTTGCGTTATTATTTTCGGCAGATTTTGGCCTCTCGTCATTTAAATTTCTTAATATGTTCATTTTTGGAAGTGCTTCTCGTTTGGGTAAATTTGCAAATTCCGGTTTTCGCCTTTCAGATTCTGTAAGTCGTTCTTGTAAGGCAAGATTTAAACGACCTTCAGATCTTGATCCCCGCCTATTTAAAGAATTATGAGATGTGGTTAACTCTTCTCGTCCTGAACAACTAGAGAGATCTTCTTCCTCTTCGTCCTCTTGCACTATACTGCATTTACGAGATCTCTAAAACATTAAAATGAAGTAATACGTATAAAAAAACAGTACAGTTTAAAGCATAACATATAAGTGCCCACATAGTAATAGTATTTGTTTTAGTGGAATGCGAAACTTCGCAAGAATGTTACTGGCCAAATTAGTCATAAAACATAAAGCAATGGATATTGTACACCTGCATACACTTAAAACTAGTCAATACGAAATTCTTTAGATGTGTATAATGTGTTAATGCAAAAATTTTAAAAACAATTGAAATAAGTTTAATCGATAATAATTTAGGCTGAACAGACAAAACAAAACAAATTACAAAAAGCAAAATAAAAGGATTTTGAAACGGCACACTATACTTACAAATATTTGAAAAATAAAATAAACGAAACAACTAATAAATTAATTTGTTTATTAATAAACTATAGAAATTAACAATTAAAACTTATTATATACATCGTAATATTAATATACATTTATCATAACTTTATGAACTAATTTGATGTCTTGATAGGCATTTTCGTGGTTCATATTTTGGTATAAGACTCTAAGGAATGCAAAATAGAATGCATCTCTAAATTATCCTGATAGTTGATAACTTATAAATAAAAAAGGGAATTGGATACTTGCATAACATTCAAATTGTAAACTACATACTTTCGACTGACTACATCAAATTTGGAAGTTCAATTTAAATTAAAAAAATATAATTTATCTATTAAAAAAGTTTTTTATGCAAGTAACCTGTCGAGATCTAAAAATAACGAACACACAATGATGTGATTAAATCGTATTAATTGCACAATATTCTCATGTCAGTTAAATAATTATCAAGTAAATTAAAATGTTTTTGCAATTTAAAACCAAAAGTAAAATTATAAAATATACAGAAATCACAGTGGATTTTAAGAAAAAAGTTTCCAACAAAATTTATTCTAGATACTTTTTACTTTTCAGTTACCTCCCCCCCCCCTCTGCTCATGGGGTGTTATCCATGTTTTGTCATTTTATTTTTGTAATAATAAAATCACGTTAGGTCAGCAATAGCCTTTCATAAATATTTTGATTTGTCACAAAAGTAACTTCTACAATGAAATGGTACCTAGTTACTAAAAAGTTTCCACACTATGATCACTGTATAGAACAATATGCATAATATGCTGTAATCAAACGTGATCAAAACGCACATGTATATAAAAATATATAATTTTTAAGTAAAAAATGAAAGGGTATTAAAGACAAAATATTGTTATTTTGATGTTGCACTGTAATTAACATTGTAGTACGAGATTTATTAAAATAATTAATTGAAAACACATGAAAAGGATGTATGCAATTGCACAATATCAACAAATTTTAAGGGAAAAAATCAAAATTACTACTCATATATTTTAAATAAAGTTCTACCTGTGGTAAATCTCCTGGAGTTCGAGGCACAGTAAGCAAGCACGGCGTTGTTCCTGTATTATTTACATCACGTTTTGGTGCAGGAGATCCTTGAGCGACTGCCAAATGCTCTGGTCTTTTACCTTTATGTACATGTTCCTGCCTTTTAGATTTCAATTTTCTTTCTGCTAATAAATAATATGTAGCTGTGATGTGATTATATGCATTCTTTTCTATACTCCTGAAAAATATTATTTTAAATTAACCAACGCTATAAATCAAGCAAAAAACAAACTTACTCTTGTATTTCTTCTTTGGTTGCAATATTGCCATTAACTATTTTTTGTACTATAAGATTATGATCCTCATCGGATAATTGTTCTCTTGAAACTAATGGCATAATATCTGCAGATTGATCGTCTTTCTGTTGAGCCAACCAAGGATGTGCCGCAATTTGAGCCAGAGTAGCTCTCTTTTCAGGATCACGTACCAACATTTGTGCTATAAGACTAAAGAACGAAATTATAGTAACCAAAATAGCTATAAATTAATAACAACAAACTTACTCTTTACAATTTTTTGAAATATGGGGTGGGACTGTATATTTACAGTCCATTATCATAGTGAGTGTTTCGGAATCATTTGCTTCTTGAAAGGGGGCTTGTCCACAAACCAACATATACAATATGACACCTAACGACCACACATCAACTGCAGGGGCGTCGTAGGAATCTCCAAGCAAAATCTCAGGTGCAGAATAAGCTAAACTACCACACGAAGTCTCTAATTTTTGACCAGGAAAAAATTTGTTACTAAATCCAAAATCTGTCAACTTAACAACACCAAGTTTTTCAAAAAACACGACATTTTCAGGTTTAAGATCTCTATGAACTACGTGTAACCTATGGCAATATGATATTGCTTTTACTATTTGGCGAAAATAATCACGAGCCAATTGTTCGGACAAGCCGGAATCGTGTCGCATAATGTAATCGTATAAATCCCCGCCATCGCCTAATTCCAAAATCAGGTACAATTTTGTGGCTGTATCAATTACTTCATAAAGTCTAACAACATTTGGATGTTGCACCAACTTCATACAGCGAACCTTAAAGAATACATTAAAAATGTTTAAAAATTCACAGCAGATTTAATCAATAAATGGTGAAGTACTTTAAAATAATATCTAAATTACCTCTTGAAATAAATGAGCCTTAGAAACATCGTCCAATTTACTTTTATCTATAACTTTGACAGCAACCTTTTCCCCTGTGAACACATGTCGGGCAAGCTTGACCACAGCAAAATGGCCCCGACCCAGGGTTTCTTCCAGATCATAAAGTCCAGCAATTTTTCCATCATATACACGACTGTTGCCCGTCGACTTATATCCTAATGATCCTCCACCTAGTCCGAGGCTACGGTGCATTCTAACCTGAAATTTAAATAAAAAAATGTTTAGTTTGAAATATGCAGATATATGGTAGATATTAAAAAAGCACAGTAATAATGTTTCATTTATTGAAAAATTAAAAAAAAACCATACCGCTTTAAGTGCCATAATAGAACTTTGACTTTGGTAAACCATTTAGATATTTTTCATCAATTTTAATTTTCAGATATGTAATTAAACTTGTCTAAAGTTGAAAATCATAAAAATAACATTTTGTAAAAGTCGGATCTCACATGGAAGTTTTACAGTTAAAAAATTTATTTACAGAGACCCTACAGGGAATTTTTGTATCTAATTTAAAAATTAATTTTGGTCTATCAGGATCTCGACCATGAACTTGAACAGAACTCCTACTGAGTTTAGGACTCTTCCAAGTTCATGATTCTGACCTAAATTATCAATATTTTAGAAAATCAGTCAAGCAAAAAGATTTTGTGGAAGATCAATATCTCATTCGCTTTGATCGCATAGGAAATACTAATCACCACTTTTTGAAATCTATAATAACATTACGCAACGCGACTCCATATTATATTATAGAACAAAGTTTTCAGCACAATATAAACAAATGGGAAAGTGACCAAGTGCAAGGGCGGATACAGGAGAGGAGTGGAACGAGATAACGAGCCCCCCCCCTGTGATCGATGGAAAACCAACAGAATCCACGGAATTTTCTTAAAATTTGAAAAATATTACTAAATTTTTATCAGAATCAAAATTTATCAAAATAAGAAAAAAGCTCATATGAGATCTGAGTACGAGTGTAAAAAATTTTATATTATGAAAATATTGGCCTTTAATTCGATGAAAAACAGATTTTGTTGTCCCTTTTAAGCTTCTAAGTACATAATAGCATAAAGTAAAAGCAAGAAACTTTATTTCATAATATGAAGGCAAAAGCTCAATAGCTGCCGACTGAGTGAGATTTTCAGTAAGTTAATAGAGATGTCGAATTATTTATCTATACAATTTTCAAAACTCTTGCAACAATAGCAAGTGGGCCCATAATATTGTATCGAGAAAAGCTTACAATAATCAATCAAATTAAAGTACAAGAGAGGCGCTTGAGCTAGTGTTCAGTGAAATTCGTGAAAAAATGGTAATTTAAAAATTAATAGATTTAGCCGAAAGCTATAATAATATTTTGATTTTGTCGTTTAATTAACTTGTTAATTTGAAAAATTTATATATATTTAATTAAATAAAAAAGTTCTAAAAAAATACTAAAACACAAAAATGCTACTTTTTTAATATATTGGATTATTTTTAAGCAACGAAATTTATTAATAGTAGGTATATTATTTGAAATCTCTCAAATAAAAAATTATGCATAAATTAAGAATAATAATTAAGTTCACAAATGACGTAAATTTCTGATTAGATAAATTTTACAGTACCGTGCAAGCGAATTAGAGCCACTCACGATTTTTTACTTTTTTAATGCAATTGCTTAGATTTGGTTAATTTTGAATTTCTATCAAGTAATAATTATTCAAAAACATTCAAAAAATACATTGCATTCAAAAAAATGCATTCAAACAATTGCAGGTATCAAATTTTACCCTAACAGTCATACATAAATTTAAAATTTGTAAAATCCAAAAATTTGGGTATTTTAAGTGGGGTAGTTTTGTCTGTTGTTGGTCATTATTTAAGGGATTGAATTAAATTGTGGTTCCTACAAGTGTATACTACCCGACAAGTGTTGTGAACAAGTTAGTTTTTGTGTATTTCGTTAGCGAGCAATACCTACAGTGTTAATATAAAATTTTAAGCTTTCAAAATTATTTTTACGAAATGGGTAAAAATAAGGACCTTAAATGGGACAAAAAAGTTAAAATTGAAGGTCTTTTAAGATCTGGAAATTACAGTAATCGTGAAATTGCGAAAATGGAAAGGTAAATATAAGAAAATTAATTTTTAAGGAGTGGCCCTAATTCGATTGCACGGTACTGTATAATAAAATTAATATTCAAACGTATTGCAAATTGCCCTGCAAAATATATTAGCATTATATCCGGTATAATATGGATAATAGGATTACATTGTTAGGATTGCTTATTTTTCCAACAAAAACTATCACTTAAAAGGTCACTCAACCCTCTGCGTTTATGGTATTTAAAATCTTTAAATCATTATAGTATTCTAGCGATAATAAATAAATTATTGATTCGTCGTATTTACGCTTACTAATGCGACTATCAATATTATGTGAACAAATAAATTATAGTAGTACCTACATACATAATATTAATATCTGAAAGAAAAACAATGTAAACCTAGGAGATAGATACCTTAGTCAATTGTTCTAAAGAATTATATATAAGGAAACAAATTTAAAAATTCGTCCTTAAAAAGGATTGCTTATAATGTTATAATAATTTTGCAGATTTACATAGCTAAATTTTGCTCTATACTTTGTCCCAATAGTAATTTACAATTTAGTAATCATTATCTTGGTTAAAAACCAATCAGCCGCTCGATAGGGCAACAATTTTAACATAATACATAAAAAAAAACAGGAAGTTAGGTACATATAATTTTATCAAGTTAAAAAATAAACTTCAACTCTCATAAATCCTGGATTTTGTATGTATTTGTTTTTTTTTTAAATCCACTTTTGTTCTTTATTATTTGTTTTGTCCTTTAAAGTTTTAAAGCATAGAAATTCAATTTCAAAAACATTCATTTAACATTTTTTGCTGTTTTGTACTACAAAATATGAATTTATAGCCACAAACTGAAATTATTTAAATATGTATATTTTTAATACGCTTATATAGTATTATTATAAGATATATTTTATGAAAATCAACCCTGTTATAACGCGGTACAGCATTTGTTCATTTGTACAGCATTTTATGAAAACCGCATACCGCGTTATAAGATCACACGCAATAGATGGATTTACTTCTTCAGCTTGCATGCAATTTTTGTTTTGATTGGTCAACTTTGAACCATTTATTGAAATTTAACCAATCAAAATCAAATCACAACAAAAATCGCATTCCGCAAATCGCAGGTGCATGTAACTAGCTGTATGTCAAGTGTCAAAATTTCTGTGCTGTCATATTATGTCAACCGAAATAGAATTTTTCGCATATGAATTTGCACTACAAAAATAATTGTTATTTATTTGATTCTGAATTTATTATTATTATAATAAATGTAAAACTAAAATGAGCGTTTTTTAAACATATGACTTTCCTTGGAAACACAATCGCCTACAAATTACTCTGACAGATCAAATTAACTAAATTAAATTTGTAATTTGTAGGCTATTGTTTTTCAAGGTAAGTCGTATTTTTAAAAATCGTTAATTTTAATTGTGTATTTTAAGCAATACTTAGAGAACAATGATATAAATTGTTGGATATTTTCTGATATCAGAAAATTTATTATTGGTTTTGTAAAGCAGGGATATCAAAAAATCGATTATAAAATACGTTACGAAAAATTTCGCCTTTTTGCCTTCGTAATATTTTCTGGAACCCCCAAAAATATAACGTCACAAAAGTTAGACCCCCTTCCTATAAACAATTTGTTCTGATTAATAATAGCATGCTTAGCTTAGCATTGCAATATTTATAATTCAAAATATTTATTACTTTGATAATACAAATTTTAATAAATAAATTTATATCTAAAATAACAAAAATTATAAAACTATCAATCGGCAAATAAACAAATTATCTTTTTATTTATCCGATGTCCAAGGATTCTTGAAATGCTCAAAAATATCTATTTCATTTATGAAATTTCCGTTATATATAATGAATTATAAAAATTGATGAACTGCGAACGTTGTTTCCTACAAGGGAACCCACAGTTTCTGTCTATTTATGGGTCAAAATTATTATTTGAACCCAAGTACAGAATCAGATACTTATTACTTTTATTTTAAGATAATGCAGTATGAGAGTGCGGTATATTGAATAATAAAAAAGCATGTATTTTTTATATTTGACAGCTTACATTGTATTTTATATGCTGTTTTTAAATGACATTTTAATTAATTTCTTCCCTTGCGCTAAACCCGATAAAACATCTTAAACCTGGCTTTCCTAATATCTTCTGTAGTTGTAATTTGCCTTCATTGACAAACTCCGTCTGAAGACGTTCCCGAAGTAATAGAGACAAAACTACTAACAGTACAATATCTCCAAATAAAATACTTACAAGATAAGTTCTTTTTATCATTTATTTTATTGCAAATGAATTTGATTGTTTAAAAAACAAAAATTTAAAAAAAGAGTTGCCAGTTAAAAACAAATTAAAATGTAATAATAAAATAGTTAAGAAATTTAAACTCGAGAACGCTGACTATTGAAAATAGAGGCGTTGTTGCTAAGGTCCTATTTAATGTAATTCAAATTATAGCAATTTTTATTGGTACATCACAACATTGTCGGCTTTCGATGTGTGGTAGATGTGACAATAAATTCAATACATGTTGACATATTAAGCTGAAAAATCGGATGTGGCCATCACATAACTTTCCGAAAAATTAACTTCAAATTTACCACGGATAGAATAAAATAAAATACTAAATCTAATCAGGAAAACAATAATAATGAAAATCATTCAGAAAATCGAAATAATAAGTAAAATCAAATAGCAAATAAAAAAAATAAGTATGAATTTTGACAGGTCTACTTTTTCGGAGTTTTGAGGTTAATTGTTTTTTGTAAGCTGTTTGATTTCAAACTAAACTTGCGATTCGTTTTCTGTTGGAATATTTTTATAGCATAACTATAGTTATGCTCACGACCAGCCATCCCTGAACATGTAATTTAATATGTTTACCAATTTAGCTTTAATACACTAAATTTTTGTAAAATTATAATACTAAAGCGTTCAACGCATAATGTATTCATTAACACTGCAATAAGCAATAATAGAAGACCGCTAAAGGTTTGAAATTAAACAGCCCGTAACAAAATATAGCCAAATAATTTTTTGTTTTAGTCATTGCACTAATATAATTCAAGAATCTACCTTGATGATGATGAGAAGTTCCTAACATCAAAAGTATTCCTGTAACAATACCAGCGATTTTTTTAAACAAATCTATACTACGTGCACTATGGCTCTTGAATATTATTGACTGCTTCTGCTGTTTTTCCGTCCGTCCTTTTATGCTTTTTTCACCTTTTACTCACTTGATCCAAAAAATCGCTTTTGTTTTATAGAATTACGGATGTCAAAAAATGTGTTAAAATAGTATATTAAGAAACTAGTTTTATAAGTGGCGTTTTTAACGCACGCAATCCGTTTAGAAAACGAGCCGCGTAGCGGGGAGTTTTCTAAAGGATAAGTGCGATAAAACGTCTTATAAAACGAGTTTCTTATACTATTTTTTCTATTTTGAACTTTATAAGCCCTAAAAATATTTAAAATGTGCATTTTATTAAATAATAGTAAATTTGAATTTTTTTTGTATTTTTGTGATAGTTGGTAACAAAAAATTTTCAGGTTAGGAGATCGCATAAAAGTTTAAATAAACGAAATTATACTTGCAGTTTACAATTTTCTTTATTATTATTAATTATTTTATTGACAATTAACATTACTTTGCATCAATTTATAGGTTTATAATATTATAATATAGTGACAACATTAGTTTTAATTTTCACTGACGTTTAGTTACCAACCCTTTAAAACAAAAAATTGCGTTTCGAAAAATTGTCCATTTCGATACGCGACTGGGTTTCGAAATAACTTTGTTTTAGACGCAAAATAGAAAAAATTTTTTTTTAAGAATTTCAAAAAATGTATATAACAAAAGTTGTAGGTAATTTGATATTGATAATTTTTTGTCATAATAAATTTTTACCTATATCATTGCGTTTAGAGGTTATGATGAATTATGTCTTATATCTTCAAGTAAACCCCCCGTTTCTCCCATACAATTTCATTCATTTTTACTGGGCTTTGTGCCACAACAGATCAAGACTTAAATTTAAAATTTGGAGTGATTTTGTTACTTCGTTTAGATGCTATCGTGTTCACAGACATACATACACACATACATACAGACTTTTTAAAAACTTTTAGATATGGTTTAAGGGAACCTCAAAAAACAAAAATTTAATAAAAAAATGGGGTGTCAATTTTTTTTTTCAATTTCGGATAACAATACTTTCCTTACTAAGGAGTTCGGAAAGTAAAAAATTACCAGGGTAAAATTGAAAATATGGAAATATATAAAAATGCAAATTAAAATGATCTTCTATTTAATGAAAGCAATATTAGCACAATTGTGGAAATGTCGGAATGCAATCAGTTATGGTAAATTAAATTTACGACGTATTAGGGGTTCTCTAGTTTTAAGAATGTATATGTCGATATTATACCTACTATATTTTACGACCTTAAGATGAAGGCATGTATTGTTTCAAAATATAATTTTTGGAACTCAAGAACTAATTAATTTTAATGTCTTTTTATGTTTGTATAAAACGCCTATGTAGGCTTAACAATTTTAGATTTGTTTGGAAGTCACTGAAGTGCAGTCGTGCTGTATTTGTGTACTGAATAAATAAATTTCACCTTCAACTTCACAGTTGTTTTATTGCACAGTTATTTTATTGCAAAAATACAAAATTGGCGCAGTCGGCAGGATCGCGAAAGGCAGTATTTTGGAATCCAGTATCTACCTTTGGTTTCAACCATTAATTCGAGATCCAGAATCTACACCTTTAGAAGAAATCTCCGAACATTTTGGTAAGTCGTTGAGCATTTCTTTTATCCCAATTACCACTCCTATTGTGAATTTTGAACAACTTAAAATTTTATTGAATTATTGATGAGTGATTTTTATTAATATCATTTTCAAAATCATAATTCAAAATATTTAAATTAGAACGAGTAATTAATTTTAAATAAAATCATTTTTAGTTTAACTTTTACATTAAATAAATTAATTTTATTCATTTTCGAATTTAAACGAGTGTTTAAAATTTATTTTTATTACCAGAAAAAAAATTTATTCAATTTATAAATTATAACAATAACTATTATAATAGAAATATAATAGAAAACATAACTTAAAACTTCAAAGTAACTTGTAATTATTTATAGATTAATGCAATAAAACTTGATTCATTTTCGTTTCACACGAGTGTTTTCAAAATTGTTATTAACATTAATTTAAATTTATAAACAAAAATATTATATTTAATGGTAAACAAAGAGATTGATATAAACGAATTGTCAAATTGTTTAAAAAATATGTCTTTAGCAACACCGACAATTCAAACAGCAAAAGCTGTTGCGGATTTTTTACCAACATTTAACGGAAATTTTATGCAATTAGAAAGCTTTATCAATGCATGTGATAATTTCTTTAATACTTACGGCACAACCACCGATAACAACTTAAATCATTTTGCATTTACTGTTATTAAATCTAAAGTAAAAGACGATGTAAGTAATTATCTTATGTGTCGACCTGACTTAAATACCTGGTCGTTAATTAAATCAGCTTTAAGAGAACAATTCGGTGATCGTATTGATAGACAAACTTTAACTCGCGAATTTTTATATCTCACGAGAAACAAAAATGAAAATATTATAGATTTCCTAGAACGTATAAAACAAATGAAATCAAGATTAGAAATTAAAATCATGTCAGATCCCACCATACCTAATCTAAGAAAACCTTTGTTAATAGAACAAAATGAAGCAAACGCCCTTGACGTATTAATTTCAAATGTAGACGATAATTTACGCGTGAAATTAGATTTAAAGGAACCCAGAAATATGTTAGAAGCAAGTGACATCGTCACACGTCATTTTTATAATCAACAACGAATTAGAGGTTTGCAAGACTTTGGCAAAAATACTAACATACCGCAAATTAAACAAAAATTTAATTCATCACGTCAAAATTTTCAAACAAATTTGAATAGGAACCACCCCAACCAGTCCATACTTTAACCATCCAACAAATAATAACAATTGGTCCCCATTTTATTCGCAACTAAATGATAGCCGAATTTCACAAAATTTCCAACAATCACGTACGCCATTTCCTAGCGCACCAATTAATATACAGAGTCGTCCAATTCAACAGAAATTTCCTACAAATAGTCAAGTTTTTGGAAAACCAAAAAATGTTTTTAGTCCACAAAACTCTCATAAATCCATTAACAAACCAGAACCTATGTCTACAACGTCAAGAAATAGTTTTTTCAATAAACCAGAACCTATGTCAACAATGTCTAGAAACCCTTCTTTTTATTCTAGACAAAACAGAAATTATTTCCAAAATAGAAATCCTCAAAACTTTATTTCGGAAGAACTCACTAACGTGGAAACGGAAAATTGTGAATACGATGATAATAGTCAACACTATGGCGATGATTATTATTGTAACCCAAACCATCAAACCGAAGCTTTCGAACAAATAAACGAAATAGATTTTGAAAACGATCACTCAGAAGTTAATATCACGGATAACACCCAAGAAGAAAATTTTATGCAAAATTTTCAAGAAACCCACATTTCTCAAGACAAAACGTAGATCTTAATAATTTAAAACCAAATTCTTTACCATTCATAAAAATTTCCAATCCCCCTTTAAAACTTCTGATTGATACAGGTTGTCACCCTTCGTTGATTAGACCATTTATTGCAGAAAAATACTTTCCAAATACAATATTTAAATCAAATACACCCATTACTACTTGTACAGGATCTAGACATGCACAATTTAAAGCGCACATACCCCTTTTCAAAGAATTCAAACCCTTAGAAGAAAATTTAGAATTTGTATTATTTGATTTTCATGATTACTTTGATGGAATTATAGGCATAAGAGATTTAAGAAAACTTGAACTTAATATAGATATACAAAATGAATTATTGTACAATGACCGCTTATCAATACCCTTGTATTATAGAACAAATTTTGAAACCCAAAAAATTGAAATTCCACCAATGTCCTCAGTTTTAAAACGTATAAAAACTAATATCTCAAATCGCGAAGTATTAATTCCAGAAATCAGAAATGACGCAAAAACATTAATAATTCCGGAGAGTTTATTAAAAATAGAAAACGGATTGACAGTTTTAGAAATAATGAACACGACGACCAAGACTGAAATCTTTGAAATAACCGAAGAATTTCTAAAGCCTTTTATTTCCAACTTTTCTGAAGAAACATTCGAATGTTTCCATTGCGAAAAATTACTTTCTCCGAATTACAAACATCAAGATACAGATCTGCCAGAACTACGAACTGACCATTTGAACATCGAAGAAAAAATTGCCTTGAAAAAACTAATACGCGAATATAAAACAATCTTTCATCAACCCGACGACAAATTAACTTTCACAAACCAAGTTAAACATGAAATATTAACAACTGACGAAATTCCGGTTCATACTAAATCTTATAGATATCCCTATGTTCACAAAGAAGAAGTAAAGAAACAAATTTCAAAGATGTTACAAGATGGCATCATAAAACCCTCACAATCTCCATGGGCTTCACCTATTTGGATAGTCCCAAAAAAATCAGATGCTAGTGGCAAACAAAAATGGAGAATTGTTATTGACTACCGTAAAATTAACGAAAAAACAATTGATGACCGGTACCCCATTCCAAATATAACTGACATTCTAGACAAACTTGGACGTTGCCAATATTTTACTACATTAGACTTAGCTTCAGGTTTTCACCAAATTGAAATGCACCCTAATTCCATCGAAAAAACTGCGTTTAATGTTGAAAACGGACACTATGAATTTGTACGGCTTCCATTCGGTTTAAAAAACGCACCCAGTACTTTCCAACGTGCGATGGAAAACATTTTAAAAGAACTGCTAAATAAAATATGTTTAATTTACGTGGACGATATAATTGTATTTTCTGCATCTTTGCAAGAACACATTAATAGCTTAAAATTACTATTCTCCAAATTAAAAGAAGCTGGACTAAAAATTCAACTAGATAAGTCAGAATTTCTTTGCAAATCAGTCGAATTTTTAGGTCACGTTATTACTCCTGAAGGCATCAAACCAAACGAAAAAAAAATAGAATCTATCAAAAAATTTCCTATACCGAAAACAGCTAAAGAAATCAAAAGTTTCCTCGGACTAGTAGGTTATTATAGAAAATTTATTGAGAACTTTGCTAAGTTAACTAAACCTTTAACACAATGTTTAAAAAAGGGCGCGAAAATCATACACAATCATGAGTTTATTACAAGTTTTGAAACTTGCAAAAACCTTTTAATGAACGATCCCATTTTACAACATCCAGATTTTTCAAAACCATTTAATCTCACCACAGACGCTTCAAATTTTGCAATAGGCGCGATTCTCTCTCAAGGCCCTATAGGTAAAGACCTTCCGGTTGCTTACGCATCACGGACTCTCAATCCAGCCGAAATAAATTACAGTACGATCGAAAAAGAACTTCTCGCAATAGTGTGGGCGGCAAAACATTTTAGGCCTTATTTATTTGGCGTTAAATTTAATATAATTAGCGACCATAAACCATTACAGTGGTTGTTTTCTTTAAAAGAACCAAATGCGAAATTGGTGAGATGGCGGCTTAAACTAGAAGAGTTTGATTACACAGTTACATATAAAAAAGGAAAATTAAACACTAACGCTGACGCCCTATCACGTGTCGAAATATATCCCATTGAAATCAATGATAATGCTTCGATGATAGTAAATATAGACAATGTAGATAAAAATCTTTCCGAAATAGAAAATTTGAAAGAAACGGTCTCCGACGATGAAACAGTACACACTAGCCAAGAAGATCCAATTTTTACGATACCATATACAGAAAGAACAGTTAACACATTCAAAAACCAAATAATAATATCTCTTTGTGATTCAAAAAATAATGACCAAACCAAAATAACTAAACAAAAAATTTTTGATAATGACCGCATTTATTTCAAAATCCCTAGATCAAAATCGAAAGATCATTTTTTAAATATCATAAAAGATCATTTTGAACGAAAAAAACATTACTGCTTACATTTCACTTATAAAGACTTCGAAATACCCTTTATACGGACCGTACAAAAATTCTTTAAGAATAAAGGACTTAATCTTATAATTTCAAACTACTTTGTAACAGACGTTCTCGAACAAGACGAAAGGAATCTAAAATTAAAACAATACCACGAAACAAAAACTTGTCATCGAGGTATTCAAGAAAACCTTAAAGCCATAAGGCAATCATTTTTCTGGCCAAACATTGATAAAGACGTACAAAACTATGTTAACACCTGTGGAACATGTCAGAAAACTAAATACGAACGTCACCCTAATAAATTAATATTTAAACCAACACCTATCGGATTCGAACCTTTTGACCACTTGTATACCGACACTTATAAATTTTCTGGACAATGTTTCGTAACCATTATAGACAGCTTCTCAAAGTTTGGATTAGCATACCCAATTCAAAGTTTAAATGCCGTAGAAACCACAAACCAATTATTACAATTCATAAAGCATTTCGGAATCCCTAGGAAAATAACTTGCGACAATGGTATCGAATGGAAAAACGAAGTAATGCAAGGATTCTGTAGGATCCATGAAATTGAAATCCATTACGTCACCATTTATAATCCTAATAGTAACAGCCCAGTTGAAAGATTCCACTCGACCCTAGCGGAAAGCTTAAGGATTCTCCAAAGAGAAAAACCACATGAAAATATTTCAAATATTATGAACTACGCGATTTTACTTTATAACAACAGCGTTCACAGTTCAACTAATTATACGCCTTTCCAAATTACACGCGGAAAATTAAATTATAAAAATCCGTTCGAACTAAACGAACAATTCAAAGTCGCTCAGTACGTTCATGAACATTCCGAAAATCTAAAAACCCTTAACTCTATTATTCACAAAAATTTAATCGACAAACAGCAAACGAACTTGAAAAAATTAAATCAAATCAGAAATAATCCCGAAATAAGTTTAGAAAAACCTCTTTACAGAAAAGAAACTCGCTTTACGAACTCAAAAAAAGTCACACAACCATTTGTTACGGTTTTAAATCCAGAAATCATTGATGACAACAAAATAAAATCAAACGATAAAGTTTATCATCAAATTTTACTGAAACCACAACGCTTTGTTTCAAATGTTGAAAATGAACCCAGTCCGGTACTTGACATTTCTACTACTTCCAAGCCTTTTACTAGGTCTCAAAATAAAAGGAAATAAACAACCCGATCTTTCCAGTTCAATTAGGACAAACTAAAATTATTGAATCAAAACACACATTCTTTTACAACATTAATTTAACCCTACAAATAAACCAACAATCAATGCACAATGATTTAGCAAAACAAAAAAAACCGTAATAAAAGAAATCACGAAAACTTATAATAATAAATTTTTTAAACTTTTAAATAATCAGAATATTAAAAAAAAAAGAAAAAAAAATCAAGTAAATCTGTTATCAAAAGAAATTAACAAGATTTCTAACATTGAAAAAGCTTTTTCTTTTGCAAACACTATAGATAACTTAATACTACAATTGCAAATAGTTCAAAAATTAATAAACAATATGGAAACCGCAATCTCATTTGCTCGTTTGAATATTTTACACGTTTTTATCATGCAACCAAAAGAAACTCAATTAATTACTACAAAATTATATCATTCTACCAAGTCACACAAGTTCCTCGCAAAAAAAAAAAATGTTTTGAATTATTATTCGTTACTTTCAATACAAATAATAAAAAAAAAAGATACGATAGTGTTCAAAATTCATATACCTATTGTTACTTCTCCATTCAAATATTTACCTGAACAACCATTCCTATTGCTCAAACGACGACGATTATTGGACTTCGTCATGAAGAATTAATCTTCGAGCTACCCTAGTTAATAACTTTAGACGGCTACAACAAACACGATCTTCAAATAAAATCAATTCGACTTCAAACTTTGGATGCATCCGAATCAAAGCATATCAACATCATAGCATATCAACATCATAGCATATCAACATCATAGCAGCAAATTTGCAACCAACACGTTATCAACTCCAAATGGACACCATTCTTGAATCAACAGTGTAATTGTGTGTTTTTGTGTTATGGGCCTTATAATTATAGTGACAATTTATTTTAAGTGCAAAAAAAAAAATTGTATTTCTAATAATAAATCGCTACAAAAAAAACTATACAATTACAGAAAATTTCAGAACCCTTATTTTCTGACTTAAGGAGGGAAGAGTTATGGTAAATTAAATTTACGACGTATTAGGGGTTCTCTAGTTTTAAGAATGTATATGTCGATATTATACCTACTATATTTTACGACCTTAAGATGAAGGCATGTATTGTTTCAAAATATAATTTTTGGAACTCAAGAACTAATTAATTTTAATGTCTTTTTATGTTTGTATAAAACGCCTATGTAGGCTTAACAATTTTAGATTTGTTTGGAAGTCACTGAAGTGCAGTCGTGCTGTATTTGTGTACTGAATAAATAAATTTCACCTTCAACTTCACAGTTGTTTTATTGCACAGTTATTTTATTGCAAAAATACAAAATTAATCACACAACCGAAGCGACTAGAATTATGGTAAATTATAATGAATGTGGTTCCTTTTAATACATAATAAATCGAATCTTCTGTAAATATTACAGGCAAACAAAGACCTGTAGTAGTTTCTTGATTTTCTTTTTTACTTTTTTACATTTTTAATAAAAAATTAAATTTTTATTTTTGCACACCTGCTTTTGGAAGTGAAAACCGTCAGCTTACTTATAGAAAATAATTCCGTTATAACAGGGATGCACAGACTTTTGGGCCTAGGGGCCACTCGGGCAGATTATGAGCTCAAGGCGGGCCGCTGTAAATAAAAATAATTCAATAAAATTTTAAAAAACATTTATTTTTGATAAATTGAGTTTAGTTTTTATTTTTTGCCATTTCTATTCATTCGTTCGCGGGCCGCATGTACATCGACGGCGGGCAGCATGCGGCCCGCGAGCCGCTGTTTGTGCATCCCTGCGTTATAATAAGCCCTATAATATGAAAATCTGTCTTTATTCAACTGAACTGCAAACATATCTTATCGGAAAACAAGTTAAGGTTTAAATAAAAGTTTTTAACAAAAATTATACATTTTATCTAGTTGTAATTAACCGAGG
This sequence comes from Cantharis rufa, assembly GCA_947369205.1. Lineage (NCBI taxonomy): Eukaryota > Metazoa > Arthropoda > Insecta > Coleoptera > Cantharidae > Cantharis > Cantharis rufa. Next base: position 40,394,751 of record OX376303.1, read on the forward strand.
TAAATTACTTGCATCAGTAATAAAAATAGATATAATTGTCCATGTAGTATAAACGTCGTAGGTGGCAAAACAACTAAAAGTAGATTTTGAGAGAGAACAAAATAGTATTAATTATTGAAATAAATATAGAAAAATCGTCCATTCTTCTTAAAAATTTCTTATTTAGTTTAAGATTATTTACAGATTCACGTATAATTCCCAATTTTTGTATGATGAGGTTTCTGAACAACTGTTTAAAAAATATATAAGTGACATATTCATAACGTCCAAACCTATAGCAAAAATTGTATACACACGGGAGGACACATGATAATAGGCCATGGAAACTGGAAAATATGCCCTAAAAATGTATCAATAAGGTGACGATGATGACCACAAAAGGATGTTCGAATGTGACGTCAATTTTCATTCATAGAATTATTACCCCTTCTATTGCGTTTGCTTCAAACCTAAATATAAATACACCAAACAAAATTTCTTTCAAAAGCAGACTTTTCCATAAATTAATGCAATAATACGAAATAGTGATCTATTGAAAGGTCAAGATAATAAACGACGATAATATAAGCTGTTTCTATTTTTTATTTGAAATTAATAATAAATGTGCATTTTACTTTTTATTGTCAATTATTTTGTAAACACATCATTGCACGTGCGTGGTGAGATTAAATTATTCAATCATGTTCATAATACCGATCTACCTTTTTGATCCATTTATAAAAAAAACTAGATCATTTCAAGAAAAAAATAATGTAACATTATGCTTTTTAAACATTCAATGAATTAATTCGATATTTTAACTTTTAACAGTAATTTTGTATATTATTCATGAATAATTTGGATATACGAGTATTAAAAATGATCTTTAACATACATTTATATTATGTACTACATATTATTAGCACATACGACTCCTACCCAAGCATATTTTCATATAACAGACCTAGTATTATTTTTTAAATACGATTTCCTATTTTACATCATACCTCAATAATCTTTTTATTTGGAAGTGTAAATTAGCAATTAAACGTTTTTCAAGTTTAAATCCATGAAAAATATTTAAATCGCATTCATTATCCGTTCACCAATATAATTCGTTGAAAGAAAAAAGTTATTTAGAAATTTGAATAAATAATTCAATTTGGGTGTAAAATTAAATTAAAATGTTGTAATGAATTCAAAAATATTCAAATAATACTGAAACCACTAACCACACCAACCAATTTTTTTATTCGGTAGGTACAATATTATAATGAAGTAATATATTTTTATTTTTAAATTTTGTTCTGCTTTCTGCCGAAATTGGAAATACAATACAAACATTTTTTGTAAGAAAAGTTTTTTTCTCAGTTTCCATTTTGCCAAATTTAAAGAAAAAATTGTCACGATTGATTGATGATTTATCATCTACGATTTTGTATCTTTTGTATTACTATTAACAGGCAGATCTTTGTCAAGAATTTTCCAATAGGGTTTTGTGATGATACCAGATCCAAATATACCCAGACTAGAACTAACTGGTAGAGAAACCGGAAATAATTTTTTAAATTCAATTTAAGCAATGTTTAGAAAAAGGTTTAATGCTTCTTTAAACCTTCCAGCCAAAAAGGAAGTAGTGCAACACCTGCAAACATATTTGTAGAGGTTTCCCTAACTCGAAAGCTTGAACTGATTTAGATGCATTATAGATTTTTTTATACTAAAATAGATATACGATATATGTACATACGAGATTTTGTCATTTTATCAACATTTTGGATCTGCCATAGTTATAGAACTTTTTGAAAAATAATTTGATTAAATGTAAATTTAAGCAAGTAAAGTCCTCTGCGAGTCGGGCCGATTGTTATCAAAAATATGTAATCGAACGAAATGATCGATAATATTCTATGCACATGGGAAATTATATATGATAATATCTAAAATTCTGTTCGTGGTATTACTAAGTACTTCAGAGTAGTACAATGGGATTTTAGGTAAACAAATGATATTGACCATCCTCGCAGTCGTTGGGTGAAAAAAAAAATTAACCGAATTAGCCACAGAAATGGTAGTCGGTAATATCAGAAAATTACGACTGTGGCAACTCAAACCCAACTGTGAGTCATATAACTAGCATTTAGTTTTTGACAACAGTGGATCCAGACAAAGTTCATGGTGAGGGGGGGGGGATTCAATATGTTACAACGAAAAACAAAGATGTATTTCAAATCTGAAGCAATTTAGTGCATTTAATCGATTTTACTTTGTTTTTGAGATCGTGGGCGAGGAGTAGTTAGTATGTTTAATCAAGATGAAAAGTATTTCATTAAGTAAGTAAAAAAAAATCGTTAATTTACCGCTTTAAAGCAATAAAGTTCGCTTTTTCAAATTATAAATCAAATAAGTACGAATTTTTCATAATATGTACCTAATGACCGCATGTAAACAATTTTTACTGTGTTTACATTTATCTATATGTTTATGTAAAAATACAACTATTAAATAAATTTAATAGTGTAAACTCCTACGCAAAATAACATTGCCGCGGTCCGATTCGCGCCGGACGTAAATTTTTGTTTTGATGCGCTCTTAATACACAAATAGCTATTGTGTACTTGGATCAAATTAGATACAATTTCAACAGCTTCATTAGCTGTTGATGTTTCTTACAAATTAACGCACTTGTTAAATTTGGAATATCCGAGTGAATCCACGTTTTGGAATGTTGTCATAAAATATTTTTACAACTAGAAAGACGAAAGACGTCAATAACATAAGTCAAATATTACTAAATCAATCAGTTTTGCATTTTCGTATGTAATGTATGTAAAAATTTATAATTAATAACACCTTCTCGGGGTTGAATACTTACTTTACTAAATATCGTTTAAAAATTTAACTGGAATGTTAAAATACTTAATGTGTAAAAATTTGAACTGCATATTTAATTGTTCATAAATATTAAAGCGATATTATAGTATGCATACAAAATAAAAGTTGTCTATTGCGGACTATTATTATACTATATATCAATTCTAAAAACATTATCAATGATATTTCAAGGATACTATCATCAAAATATTATATTATGTAGATACCTAATCAATATTAACATTTTTTTCTAGGTGCTTTTCGATATTTTTAATATAATATAATTTGCTATGATAAATAAAGAAATTCTTATTTTTAATAAGAAACCAATTAAGGCAGACAATTAATGCTAACTATGTATACATTGTAGTAAAAATACATTCGACACCAGTGATTTGCGTATAAATACTATTATTTTGACATTCCCAATATTACCTATGCAATAAACTTTATTTCTAATTTTTATTTGAAATTTGTCATCTTTCAAAATATATCTTCATTATTATTTTTTAAGAGTGTCTCCTCTAATAAAGTCTCCTTTAAGATATTGGTGCAATCAAAAAAATAATAAAAATTGATTTTATAAATTTTAGAATAAGAATTATGATTTACCCATATACAACTAATTAATTTTTCCATTGATTCAATGCCGAATGTGAACAAATTATTTTATAATAGCAAATGATTATAAATTGTGAAGTATGTTTCCGAATTTAAGAGATTGATTGTTGGAGTGGGATTGAATAATATGCCAAATAAAAATGATAATAAATCACGAAGTATAATAATGGCAAAGAGCACTCGGTCACATTGCATTTTTGATATTTAAAAGAATCGTCATTTATAATAGTTAATATTTAAGCTATTTCATTGTACTAGAATTATTAGAAAGAACCAGGACTTCTCAATTTCTTGGTCGGACAGAATTTTGAAAAGAAAACCATTAAAAAATGCATATTATAACAATATTTTTTTCGAAATTATGTACAACCAAGAAATGGAGATTTATTTTTCAAATAAATCAATTAAATAAATAAGTAACTATTTATTATTTTGTACACATCAGAAATTGCGCCTTATAATTATTCTAATTAAATTTGACTTGTACAAATATAGTCTATTTCATCTACTAACGTTCCAAAAAGTATACTTTATGGTTTATGTTGAAAATGATGACCAGTAAATTAGGTACTTTCATTTAGAGAATTAGACCATTAGTTTATTATTAAACCAAACCTTAAAAGTAATATATTTTATTATGTCAAATATAACAGGTGATGAGGCAGTGCTGAACGGTCATGTAAATAAATCAAATAAAATTATTAATTCAATTTATTGTTTAGCTTTTATTTTATTTAAAAAAAAAGTTTATTGAAAAATAAAATGTGAATAATTGAAATATATTAATTTTTCAATTTCGAAAAAGATTCTACCGTAGATAAAATTTTATATTATGAAACACTTCGTTGAAATGTATCATAATCAAACTTGCTCGAGTGCAGAACTTCACTGACGCACGACGCCGCGTTGTGCAAACATAGCATGCGTTCGATAATGATTTAATTTCAATACTGATATCGTAACTACTATTGTATAAGAAAACCCCTTAAGGGCCAGTTGTATAAAGCAAGATAAAAGTTAACCCAGAGTCAACTCATTGTTGATCCAATCAGATTTGCGAAATCCAGAGTTAACTCTGGGAATTCTATTATAGGTTAACTCTGATCCGAGAATGTTCTTCTATTGTACAACTGATTCTAAAAAACCGACATATACATAATATAACACGATTCATCGTCAATTTCGTCCACTTGTCTTAAGATTGATAACGAACAATATAACTATTTCGTTGTGATTCGCAGTTCATAAGTTAACACTCATCAGTTTGATCAAATTGATGATTTTCGCGCTTGCCTCAAATTTCGCATTCTTGGAAGGTTGCAAAAAATAGTAGTGTCACTGGAAAATCAATTTTATTACTAGGCCGAGTCTTGTGCCTAAACTTACACTCATGCGAAATGTGCCAGTTTCCATGTTTGCTATGTAATATACTATTAAGTACATAATATTATGTATACATAATACCTATTTGCATTTTTAAAAACATTTAACATTGGAAGCTTAAACAATTTCCTTAGTTCAAACAAACTCAAACAACCTTCATGTCGAGCACAATTTGATGGTACACCTACGATCTCTCAGTTTTAAAGATATAACATCAACATTTAACAATATACACCTATATTATCAAAATACAACTGATCAGTTTACATTACCAGTTGACAACATGTACAAAATTTAAAAAAAAGAGATATTTAGTAGTAAGTGCAAAATCAAAAAATAGGGCAAAATCATGCAGCCTTAAAAAAATTTCATCAATAGACATTACTGTTACCAAGGGGTAAATATCTCAAAAATGTTGTGTACACTCGTTTGGAATTCCCTTGGAAATCTCTGGAATTCCATAGAAATCTTTCGACTTCCGAGTCTTGTGCACAGACATTTTACTGGATATTTACCCTATAAATAGGCAGAGGAGCTTTAACTATTTTACCTAATCTGAAATAAAATTTTAAATATTGTAAGCCCTTCGGTTCGAGTTCGGATAGAGTAAAAACGCTCTTCTACCCGTTCTCTCTCGGCAGGCAATCAATATAACTTTTAAAAAAATTACAAATCGAAATATCTAAGTGGCTGCAGTCGAATGATCTATCAGTTATTGATAGATACCTCTTTCATAAACACATCCAAAGCTTTTAATATCAAACAATGGCAGCAGCCGCCTTGCGTATAACATACAAATGCAAATGGTTTAACAAAATCAAACCAAAATAAAGTTCCGTCAAGATTTCCAGCGGAAAATACCATGCTGAATGAAAGAATCGTAAGCGTCCTTTGATTTATAAAAACTTTCAAGTATTATCTATAAATAGCACCCCTCCCCATTCCATCTTTTTTTTTATCGATTGTTATTCGGAAATTTTATTATCTTCGTTTATTTACTATTTTTTCAATTATAAAGTAATAAATTGTGTAATTAATGATTACTGATTTTTAATGAATTAAAACCTAATCTCACAAATAACCTACACAGGTAAGTCGAAGTAATACGTTATGTATAAAGGCTCGGGATTTAAGACTCATTGCTCTCCGATAATAATTAATGATTTTTATGACTTATTTAATTCAATTAATTAAAAATATTATTTTAATTACTTAATTTTGAATCCAGTAATCCATTTCAAAAATAGGGTTGCAAGAATTGTAGAAGTGCGTTCCTAGTGTCAGAAGGTTTTAATGGTACTATTTAATTATTTCATAATAAATGTAGTTCATAATTTCATATTGAAAACTTGAATATGGACTAATAAAGAGACCGAAAGATGTGGCAAAATCAAATCGTTGTTTCATTGATCTACATCAATACAACATAAAAGCTCAAGCTCAAATCTCTTGATACTAATATAGAAGTGAAAAAGAAACACTTCAAATTCGGAAGAAAAAATTAATTTAGTATGCATAAACTATTTAATTCATTATTTTCGTTATAATTTAATATCCATTATTTAAATTAATTTGAAAGAAATTTTTTAAACCTATTATAAAAATCAAGATTTTTTGTAGAATAGAGTTTGTCAATTTTTATCAATAACAATCAATTACTACCATGACTCCAAATTTGGTGAAAACCCTCGGGGTCAATTCTTCAAAATTTGTGTTTTCAAAACGCATGTGGTTTAAAACAATGTAAATCAGATAAATGGTATTTATATTATGTACATTTATCTAATTTTCATGGTTTGGTTTCCATTGTTTTCAACCACAAACCACATAGGCTTTCAAAACACAAATTTTCATGAATAGCTCTCGATTTAATAGTTTTGGGTCCTAAACCAGCATATATCTGCCATATTTCCTACACCTCCAGCTAAGATTTTCTGAAATTATACTTTTAACTTTTATTTTTAATATGTATCAACTACGAGATCATTAGCGCAATATTTTTGCTAAGGTTTATAAGGTAATTCAAACTCAAAATTTTTGCTCCGTGATTCAACGAGCGATCACATCAAGCCACTGCTGTGGACTAAATTTTTATTATATTTGCATTTGCAAATGCATCCTAGTAATTATTCGTTATTGTGAAAAATCGTAATTTATGCAATAAAATGCAAACCGTATGCATAATAGTAGGTATTATGATGTACGAATCTAGGTAATATTATGCATTTTTAAAAAAATACGGATTACTCGAAATTTGATTCGTCTAGGTTCCAGCGTAAAAGAGAAGACGAAATTTATTCGAAGAAAAAAAAATTAAGAGTGTGTTGGCCCATGGTACACAAGATGAAAATAGTTAATTCGAGAAATAAAATATTTATGGCGTTATTTATAAATTTGTGTTGTGTTACTTCTAAATTACGTCTGGACCGTAGTATTCGCCCTTGCTATTTAGTATCCAGACATTACGAAAATAACCTGATCTAGATTTTTATATAGGACAACTGTGTATAAGATCAACGTAAATCTAGGTTAACCGTCGCACAACAATAAAATAGAATTAACATCCATCCAATCAGTGATAAAATTTCTAATTAGCTATGTTTGATCAACGTTCGAAATTCTATTACTCAAACACGTAGGTACGAGGTTTTATGGAATGCAACAGCAGCTTACGTTTTTAAAAACCGTACTACCTACGTAATCTGTATGTATAGGTTGTAACTCTTTAAAATTATTACTATTATTACAGAATAAATGTATTTCTAATAAGCGATTTTTAACTTATGGATAATTAACGTGCATCCAGCTATTTATTTACTTGTTACATCACCGTTACAGACAATTTTCAAAGGAAGTATAAGTAGGTACATGAAGTTCGAAGTTGGTTCGTCATCAACATAACCGTTGTTTACATTAAGTACGACAGGTTGACCTAATGCTACCTTAACCTGTCCTCCCTTACGATTTTACAATTCTCCACAAAAACAAAATTTTAAAACAGAATTTACAAATCGAAAAATTTACAATTGACGAAAATAACTACTAAATAGATGCTTTAATGCATTCAAAAACACACCCAAAATTTCTAATTCCACAAACATCACTAACACAAATAATTTTGCGAAAATGTAACAATTAAAAATTACAATTTGACCAAGTTTAACTAGAGGCAATATCTTACTGAAATTATTAAATACCAATAGGTGTACTTACAAATGCTTTTAGCAGGCAAAGGACCAGACAGCGATGAAAAATAAATAACAAAGCGCTTCCTGCTTTTAAATCATATTTTACACAAATTGTAGCTCCACGTAAATCACACAACTTTATTTATTAAAAAGCTTTAAAATTCTTCACCACATACAAAAATATCAAACACTCACTAAATGAACTGACAGATGTAAATTTGACAATTCCGTTTGTCACAAATGAAAGCATATGCGCATACATCCGACGAAATATTCCGAAAGCCAACGTAACCGTACGACGTATAACAAAATAAAATTTATTGATTTCTTGTACTGTTGGTTGCCTAACGCAATAAATATGAATTCGTAATGCAGTTTGAGTCGAAAAATGATCAGAATTAAATCAAGAAGGAAAGGTGGGTTTATGCACAATGCTATTAAACCCTCAACGGCGCCTGCCGAAGTCAAGAATTTGGTGTGAGCACGACGGAATTTCCTAATGTGTTTTGAAATTCTAATAGAGCCTTCAGTGAACAGATGGTACTACAGTATAATCCGCTTAATGTGATCACGGATAATGTTATCAGTCGGTTATTGTGATCATTTTGACTGGGAACCGGCAGCTTTAATTAATTTACATACAAAAACCACCGGATAATGTGATCAAAAAGTCGCTTATTATTATCACTTTCAAGGAATTACCAACACAATAATCACTTTTTCTAACTATATTTTTCTGATTTGTCATTGAAATTTTGTATATTTTTACAAAACACGTCACTTATTTTAATTTCTATACAAGAACTAATGAAGTTTCTCGTTTCATGAGGTGTTTCTATTTTTATTTTGCTAAAAGAGGACATTGCTTTAGGCATTTTAATTTATAAGTTTAGTTTATTCCTGCTTTTCTTACGATGTTGTCGAAAAAGCGAAAGATCTCTTGGTAAAACAAAAGGTGGAAATTGTCGAAAATCACTGTAAATTAAGATTCTTTAATTATTAGTTTCTAAAATACGTTTTTTTCTACAATTTGCTTATTGTTATCAGTCGGTTAATGTTATCACAATGTTCTTGACCCAAAGTGATCACATTAAGCGGATTCTACTGTAGGTATTTCATTTTACTTTATTTTCGACTTTAGTCCTCCAATCTCTGATTCCCATATTCTCAATGTCGTCGAGTACCTGATCATGCCATCTTAGATTAGGTCTTCCTTGTTTCCGAGTCTCCATTGGTCTCCATCTGGTGATCTGTCTTATCATGGTGCTCTCATCGCTCCTCATTATATATGTCCAAACCATCTCAACCTTTCCTTATTGACTTTACAACCTTTATTATATCCTGGTTTCCCGTCAGACTCAAAATTTCGTAGTTCATCATTTGTCTACTTTCTTGGTTGTCGGTTTTTACTGGTCCCAATCAGGGACGTGCCCAGCCAACTTTTTTGAGGGGGGAGAAATCTTCAATTTGCCAACTGAATAAATAAAAATTGCCAACTTTTTCAAGGTTTTTTCACTTTTTTTTTTTATTTTGTCATTAAGACTAGCAAAAATCCTGTAATTATTCAAGAAATGTTAAATGCAATGACATATTTTTTTTCAAAAACATGGTTTAAGGCCAGTTTACACGAGGCAAGTTGGTAAGTGATTTAGTTGGTAAGGGAAACCAGTGAAACATAGACTAGATTCTATTCTACTTACCAACTTAACAACTTACCAAATTAATTTTCACTTAATACACAGTTTACACGTTACAATTAAGTTGTCAATTAAGTTAAATTCAACTTAAAATAGAATAGAATCCAGTCTATTTTTCGATTTGGTTAAATTTAACTTAATTGACAACTTAATTGTAACGTGTAAACGGTTCATTAAGTAGTGAAAATTAAGTTGGTAAGTTGTTTAGTTTTGTAAGTTTTGTAGTTGGTAAGTTTTGCTGCGTCTCTTATCTTTTCAACTACTTCTATTATTATTTTTACCGATGTTGTAATTACCACTACATCATCCGCATATGCAAGCACCTGCGCTTCCTTGTTTACTATCGTGCCTTTAACTTCTGTTTTTCTGATTATTTTTTCCAATACTTATTGAACAAGTTTGCCGACTTCGCATCGCCCTGTCTCACTCCACTGTTTATTCTGAAATCTTTTGTATTCCCATTTGCAGTTCTGACGCATGCTGTTGTTTCCTTCAGTGTCATGCGAGTCAAACTTATTACCTTACTTGGTATCTTCATTTCTTGCATTGTCTCCTCATCAGTTCACTTCTATTTATTTTATCGAACGCCTGCTTAAAATATATGAAAATCATTATGTATGTCTATATTGTGTTCACGACTCTTTTCCATTACTTGTTTTAGTATGTGTATTGCGTCTACGGTTGATTTACGTTTTACAAGCCCACCCTGGTATTCACCTATTATTTCCTTTACACAACTCTTCAACCTATTGTTTATCAGTGTGGACAGTACCTTATAAACGACATTCAATAACGTGATTCCTCTATAATTTTCACGTTTCTCTGCATCTTCCTTTTTCTTTACTGTAACTATTATTCTTTCTTTCCAACTTTTTGGCATTTTTTCTTCTCTCCATACTTGTTTTATAATGTCATATATCTCTTCATAGAATGTTTCTCCTCCGTATTTTAGTAATTCCGCGTTTATACCGTCTTTGCCAGATGATTTTCCATTTTTCATGCTTCCCACGATCTCAGCCACTTCTTCGTATGTTGGTTCTTTTGTTTCTTGATCTTCAGTTACTATGGGGATTCATATGTTTGCTTGGGTCACGTTCAGTAATTCTTCGAAGTGCTCTACCCATACTTGTTTTATTTTGTCTGGGTCTTCTATTCTCCCTTGCTTATTTCTCATTCCTCTCGTCTTTATCTTATGCCTCGTTTTTTGTGTTTTTACTTTCTCATAGAACACTCTGCTATTATTCTGTCTATTGCTCTCTTCAACTTCGTTCATCATTTCCTCTATCCATTTGTCTTTCTTTTTCTTGTATACCTTACATGCTTCTCTTCTTCTCTTTCTATAGCTCTGTAAATCATCATCTTTCTCTGTTCCTAGCCATCTCAGTCTCGCTTCTTTTTTCATTCTTCCGCTTTCTTTACATTCGTCGTCAAACCATTCTTTATACTTTTCTCTCTCTTTGTATCCTATTACTGTCTTTGCTGTTGTTTTTACAATATTTGTAATACTTTCACATTCTATATCTAAGTCGTTGTTTCGTGGTTTTCCATATGTTCCTGTAATATGCTTTCGAAGCTTTTCCTTGCTTTTTCTTCCGATAGTTTCTCTACCGCAAAGTCTTCATTTTCTCTCCTAACTTTAACGTTGTATGCCTTTTTGACTTTAATTTCTGTCACTACCATAATATATAATGATCAGAGTCTGCATTAGCACCTCTGTAGGATCTCATGTCTTTGATCATTGCTTTCTTTTTCTTTGCAACCAGTACAAGATCTAACTGATTTCCCTCATCTCCTTTTCCTTCCGGCCACGCCCAAATTATCTTATGCAATTTTTTGTGCTTGAATATTGTACTACTTATATCCATATTTGTTGCTGCTGCCAGGTTACACAATCTATTTCCATTGTCACTCGTTTTATCATGTATTGTATATTTTCTAGCTACTTTGCTAATAATCATAATCATAATCATAAATTTTATTTTCCAACAGATATACACCCAATAACAGGAAAAAAATGGAAGCCTAGGCTTCGAGGCTATGCTCGGTGACATAGCCGTTAGGTTTTACGTGAATACGTCGTCCATGGATACCCGCTTTTGCCCAGGTTTACCGATCGGATAACATCGATTTGAAAACATGAAGATTTTGCAGAATATTGGCAATTATTATTTATTATTATAATTATTAATTTTAATACAATATATTATTAGTAAACTTTTTCTAAATGAACCGAAATGAACCCCTTAGCGTATCCCTGGTCTTCCTCATTGAGGCAACGAATACAACTCTATTGTTGTCGTCGTAATTAAACATCAAAGACAATTTTATTTATGATAGGTCTGTGGTAACTGAAATAGGTGACAAACGGCATACAGGATACGTTGATATTGCGGGTAAATGTAAGATCAAGGCAAGTATTGCCGAGAGTACTTGGAGAGTTCTGTGCGCAGTTCATATTGAACTCTCGTTTCATGAATTCCGAGAAGTTCTTGTTCTGCGTCACATCCACGTTGAAGTCACCGCATAGCATCATTGGTGTCTCGGTGTTGGAGCACGTGGTTCTGATATGCTTCTTTATTGGGTCCGAGAACTGGTTGAGCATCATCGACATAAAGTACTGAAGAGACGACTGCGACACACCCGGATGAATATTTATATAGAACCAAGTAAGAACTTGAACTGGTTTTTGAACTCAACGCTTACCATGCAAATGTCTCCCACATTTCCCCAGTCGTTACGCACTTTGTTGTCGACTCTCGTTATGACTTTACAATTAGTTAAACTTCGGATATTTTTGTAGATGCAGACTCCGCCGGCTTTGCGCTTCGTAGGCGGTACGGTGATTGATTTGTCTGCCATTGACAAGCGTTTGTTATTATTGTGAACCTCGGATTGAAAACCTTCAATGTTCACCGGTGGCAGAGACTCGTCCATCCACGTTTCGGTGCAGATTAGGTAATCGCATTCACTGATCAACGAGTCAGAAGTTATGTCGCGAGAATGTGCCACCAAACTCTAGGTGTTGAGACTGCACGCGATTATCTACCATCATTATCGGCATAGGAAGTTTCTGCTGTTTCTATAAACCGTTAACCCCTTCAGTAAAAGTTTGCAACGATGATTGGACAGGATTGCGTACTCGTTTCGTATCTCTTTGGTAGTGGATGTTACACTACCATAGCCGTGATGGAACTTGAAATCGTCTGTAGGGTTGGTTATGTAGAGTCTTTGCAAAGATGTCACTTGACTCATCGCCACATATACCAATTGGGTCTGTTGCGAACGATCATAGTGAAAGACAACTTCATCAAACGTTCCACTTTGTGATTTGTGTATGGTTAACGCACAAGCGGGCACCAGGGGAAACTGCTTGTACGCAAGTAATAAGCGTAAGGCGGAAGAGAAATTGACCGCTAAAGAAGCAAAAAAATTTAAAAAAGAAGCTGCAGAAGTGAAATTATGCTTAAAATGCTTAGAAAAAGATATTTGTAATGATGAGGCAGCAAAAACCTTTAAAGAAGAATCTGCAGAAATAGAAATTTTTATAAACGATCTTAATAATGAAGGGACGTTTTAATGAAATTTTCTTTTTTTCTTGTTTTTACTTATAATAAATTTTATTAAATTAATATTTACGAGTTTATTAGATTTAATAATAAATTATCGCCACCCCAATATTTTGTGAAATTTCTATTTCTGAGTTTGCATAATACTATTTTGTAATTGTGTCGGTAATTGATTAAATGATTGAAGAGGATTACCAATTTAAAATTATAACTGAAGATAATCCGATAAGTTTGTGTGCCAATTCGGAAATATTTCTATATAAAGCCCATTTGAGACGATGTCTAATTTTTCGTATTTTTCACACGAAAATTTTCTAAAAAATTTGCCCTAACTTTATCCATCGTTATTGTATAATTTTGTATAAAATTTGTATAAAATCTTAATACATAAAATGCCAGCTCGCTGCTGCTCCTGCTGCTCCGGCGTGTCATTTTTTACCAACCAAAAAATATATTAAAGTACCGACGACGGTACTCCCCCTGGGACGAGTTGCACATCAATCGAGTTTCTAACCAATCTGTTCTAGAGACCCGTCCGCGGACGGGCTTTCCAGCTAGTTTTGTATAAAATTTAGCAGTAAATGGTAAGTAGCACTTTGTTTGTTACATATATTTTTTTAATTTTTGAACATGTAGGGTGTACTTTTTGTACACACACACATTTTTCGTTACATATTTGTTTTAAATTTTTAAACATGTAGGGAATACTTCTTGTACAAACACATTTTTCGTTACATATTTTTTTAAATTTTTGAACGTGTTACCGACTTTATAGACGTATTCACGTCAAAAATAAAATCTGATTACATCATCAGATATTACAGAAGTAAACAATATTATATGGGGCATTCCACGCCAAATCGACCACTTTTGAACCCGACCCCTTTCGATTTGGCCGAAACTTTTTTCTCGTTTTCTACCCCACTAAATATATTTCTCAGAATTTTTTCAACTTTTTTTACCCAACCCAACAAAAGTTATGAATTTTTCAAAAATTTGGCTATTTATATTTGGCTATTTTTTCAAATACCCATAACTTTTTCAAAAATTGACTAAATCCAACGTTCTTTTTTTTAAATTTTTCAGTTTTGAATGTACTATTCAGATAAAAATATGAAAAATTTTTTCGATGTTAGGTTCCATGAAATTTTTCAGTTTTTTGAGAAAAATCATCAATTTTTCAAATTCCGAGTTTTAATTTTTGATTTTTTTTTTCTGAAAAAAAACTTCAACTTATTCTGCAGTTAATGCCGCTAAACCCAGAGTGGGCCGACTCTGTTTTCTATTTTTTTTTTCAATTGAAAATTTTTTTTGTTTATTTTACCACAATCTAACTTTGTTTTGATAATAAATAAAATTTAAATAAATATATCTTAAATTTTTTTTACTTTATTCGTAATCTTAACTAATGATTTATAACTATAAATATTATATTATAATTATAAATATTATATTATAATTACTATGTTTATCTTCTATAAAGTCACAAAGACAATTATAATAGATGAATTTTTGCAATCAATATAATTATCCCCGTAATTACCATAGGGTGATAAACTTTTGTAGCCTTTAATGTACACAACTAATGGTTTTGTACCAAATTCTACAGTTTTTCGACTGTCTGTCCTTACAAGTTCATGAAATCAAAAATTTAATTTTAAATAATTAAACAAGTTAATTCAACATTACTAAAAATTAATTTTATTTTTAGCTTTCAGTGATGATTATTGATGATTATTATTAATCTTTATATTAAAGTTTTGATATTATTATATTTCAGAAGTTAAGGTTTTATATATTTTTATTTCATTTTGGAATCATAATCTTGTTTATTAGGAGCTAAATGCGGGCGTAATATGGCTTTTTAAGCCCGAGGGCCTATAAAGTTGCTAAGCAATGTCAATAATATTAATACCTATCAAAACAAAATGTGGAAATCTTGAACTTTAATATTAAACTTTAAGGATACTACAAATTATTTATTAAAATTAAATACGCAATTGCTTGCATTTGATATGGTAAGGGAACCACCTCCAAAGCTAAAATGTCCTGCATTTTCTTGCGGCAGGTTTACTGATGTTTGAGATACGTTTATCGAAGCTCCACCAGAGATGCTTTGAGCGATTTTGATTTTGTTCTGTAATGAATTTTTGTAGAAAAACGTAGTAGTCCACTTATGTTTTGTATGTCACTAATTAATAATTCACATGTAACAGTTTGTCATAATAAACCAATTATTAATCTTAGTATTAAATTCATTATAACAAAAGGTTATGGGCCCTCATAGTGGAGATGCTAAGATTCCAACTCTTACGAAAGGAAACTTTAATATTTGGAAGAAACGAGTCGAATTGTACTTAGATTCTATAGATATGTTAACACAGGTTAATGAAAATATGTCATTAGCGTTGAGTGCAGTAGATCAATTGGCATGGAAAACTCTGGATAAAAAGGCAAAAAATGTAATTGCTGGAGTTGTGCCTGATGAATTTTTCGGTATTATTGACGGAAAATGTACTGCTAAGCTCATGTTTGAAGCATTGGAGAATCATTTTAGTGTGAAAAGTGTAACGCAGCAAACATATATCAAGAGAGAAATAATGCAGCTATGTCTAAAAGGACAAAGTATGGCAGATCATTTTCTAATTTTTGATGACTTGATAAGAAAGTTGAAAAATGCTGGTGGAACAGTTTCTGATAGTGATGAAATAAGTTATCTTTTTTTAACATTGCCTGAAGAATATGATGCAGTGACTTCTGCATTAGAAAATTTGGAGACTCTAAGTGTGAATATAGCGAAGTCCAGATTGATAGCAGAAGAAACGAAGAAAAAAGGTCGTGAAGTTCTAGTTTCTGAAGGAAATCCTGCAGCTTTCCATGGTCAAAAGAAAAACAAACCTTGGAAAAAGCACGAGGTGGTATGTTATGGTTGCAAATCTAAAGGTCATAAAGTTGCAGATTGTCCGAAGAAAGAAGGTAAAAGATCACATATAGCAATAAATGAAAATGTAGCTATGATAACAGAAAAATTATGAAAATTATGCAATCATGAAGAAAAATGGTTTCATCATTGGATATGCTCGTGCTAAAGGTGATTTGTATGAGTTTGTTGTTACAATGAAGAAACAAAGTATGTTGAGTAGTTCAGATGAGGAAAATCTTTGGCATCGTCGTTTCGGACATTTGAATATTAATAGTTTGCAGAAGTTGGAAAATAATGAAATGGTAAATGGCATGAAGAAGAAAGGTAACACTGGTATTTGCGAATTTTGTCAAAAAGGTAAGCAATGTAGAATGCCTTTTGATGATCATCGTGAACCTACAAAACGTATTTTGGAACGGGTTCACTCTGATGTATGTGGACCTTTAAAAGTTTCTTGGAAAGGTAATCGTTACTTTGTCACATTTTTGGATGATTTTTCTCATTTTACAATGGTTTACTTAATGAAAAATAAATCCGAAGTATTCCAAAAGTTTAAGGAATACGAAGCATCTGCAACTGCTCTTTTTGGTACTCATATTTCGAAATTTAGAATTGATAAAGGTACCGAATATGTGTCAAATGACCAAAAAGCGTATTATTTAGAAAAAGGTATTATGTTGGAACAAACAGTAGGTTATACGCCACAACAAAACGGTGTTGCTGAAAGGCTTAACCAAACTTTAGTTGAGAGAGCTCGTTGTATGTTGTTAGAAGCAAAAATGCCAGTCTACATGTGGGGAGAAGCAATTTATACTGCAGCTTATTTAGTAAATCGCAGTCCAACTAGAGCTTTAAATGTTGATAAAACTCCTTGTGAACTGTGGTTGGGGTATAAACCAGATGTATCGAAGTTAAGAGTTTTTGGTTGTAAATGTTTTGCCTGGGTACCAAACCAAAAACGAGAAAAATTCGATCCTAAGAGCAAAGAGCAAATAATGGTTGGTTATTCTCCAACTGGGTACAGATTATGGAACAAGAAAGAGAGAAAAATCATAGATGCCAGAGATGTTAAATTTGACGAAAACAGTTTTCCATTTGATGAACCATCAAAAACTTTGCAAAATGATTTTAGTTATATTAATGAAGCAAAAGAAAATCTTGAAAAGAATGCTATTGAAGTAAGAGAGGGTAATCCAGAGATTGTTATTGATGCACGGGAAGCTCATATAGAAAATATTCATGAAGCAAGAGAGGGAAATTTGGGAAATGTTCATGAAAATTCTGGTATTAGACGTAGTACTAGAAATCGTCGATTTCCTGCTAAATATAATGATTATTGCTGTAATGGTTTTAACGCGTTCCCTGTGTCAAATAGTAGAACAAGTGCTGAATCGAAGCCGGTTTCTAGCAAAAGCGCAGAGGAGTGCGCTTTAACAGTTTCTCTTTTAACAGAGGAGGATGTTCGCAGCGGAAGTATCAATGGACACTCCGAATTTGAACCTAAGAATTATGAAGAAGTTTTTACTAGATATGATAAGAAAAATTGGTTGAAAACAATTAAAGAAGAATTGGTTTCTTTGGATCAAAATAATACTTGGAATTTGGTTAGTCGACCAGAAAAAGTCCGAGTTTTATCATCCAAGTGGGTATTCAAATTGAAAGAAAATCAAAATGGATCATCTGTTCGTTATAAAGCTAGATTAGTAGCTAGAGGATTTCTTCAACAAAAGGGGATTGATTATGAAGAAACATATGCACCGGTGGCAAAATACACTACCATTCGTATCATTTTAGCAGTGGCTGTACAACATGGGTACATTATACATAATATGGATGTAAAGACAGCATTCTTAAATGGTGATTTAGAGGAAAATGTGTATATGGAAATTCTTGATGGCATAGAAAAAGATGAAAATGTTGTTTGTAAACTGCAAAAATCACTCTACGGTTTAAAGCAATCACCTAAGTGTTGGAATGAAAAATTTAATGATCATATGATATCACTTGGTTTCACAAGATCTAAACATGATTATTGCTTGTATGTGGATTATTCTAAATCAAAAATAATAGTTGTGTTGTATGTAGATGACCTATTAATTGTAGGTGAAGATATTGAGACAATAACAATTCTAAAAGCTCACCTGAATGAAAAATTTATGATGACTGATTGTGGAGAAGTAAAGAATTTTCTTGGTATGAATTTTAAAATTACTGATCATGGTTTATACATATCTCAAGAGGAATATGCAAGAAAAGTTTTGGAACGTTTCTGTATGGAAAATTGTAAGGCATCACATACACCTATGGAGAAAAATTTATCATTAGAAAGATCAAATGAGATACTAGATAAACCTTATCGTGAATTAATAGGTAGTTTAATGTACCTTATGATTTGTAGTCGTCCCGATATCTGTTTTGCTGTTGGGTATTTGTCACGTTTTCAAGAATATGCTGGAGATGCTCATTGGATTGCAGCTAAACGTGTATTGAGATATTTGAAGGGAACGATAAATGAAGGATTAATTTATAAAAAGAAGAATGATTCTGATGTTTTGATCGGGTTTGTCGATTCGGACTGGGCTAGTTGTAAAGTCGATAGAAAGTCTGTTTCTGGTTATATATTCAAAATCTATGAAAAAACTGTCAGTTGGTCTAGTAAGAAGCAAAGTGTAGTTGCATTGTCTTCGGCTGAAGCAGAGTATATTGCATTAAGTTCTAGTATATGTGAGGCTGCTTGGTTGAAAGGAATTCTTATTGATATAGGAGAAATAAAGAACGATTATTGTATTGACATTTACGAAGATAATATGGGGTGTATTGGAATGGCATCTACAACAGAAAGCAAACGTGCCAAACATATAGATATACGCCACCACTTCATAAGAGAAAAAGTTTTCAGCAAGGAAATAAATTTGAAGAAAATTGCTTCTGGAAGTCAAGAAGCAGATATATTTACAAAGGCATTAGAAAAAATAAAATTTAATGAAATTTTGAGAAAAATAGTGGCCTAAGAGAGGGTGTAGAAAAACGTAGTAGTCCACTTATGTTTTGTATGTCACTAATTAATAATTCACATGTAACAGTTTGTCATAATAAACCAATTATTAATCTTAGTATTAAATTCATTATAACAAAAATTTTCTACATAAGACTCGGCTACCTTATCCGATCGCCATCCACTCAACTGCTTTAATGTTCTTGTGTCACCACCGCTCTCAGCCAATATAGTTGCAGCACTTCTACGAAAAAAATGTCCAGTAAACTTATTTGCATCTGGTAATTTTAGGAATTCGGCAATCATTTTAGGCATTTTTCCTAGTGTGTTCTTCCCCACTGGCTGTGAACTGCATTTGCCACAGCGATAGCATAAATATAAACTGTTAGTTTGGGAATGTTTAGGCCGTAAACAAATATATTTGTTGTACAAAGCAATGTAATCTACGGGACCATCGTTCGGAATAATCGTAAATTGTCTCGGCGTATAAGTTTTAGTTTGACGAATCTTCACCAGCAAAACAGTTCCCTGAATTGTTACATCCTGAATACGTAAATCATGAAGCTCTTGGCGTCGACAAGCTCCAAACATACCAAAAATTGTGACAACCTACAAACATTGTACATTATAAAAAACTAAACAATTAGTTAGAACTGCCATACCTTAATCAACAAATACGTAATATCTGGTGCATTTAACATGAATTGCTGAATGTGATCTCGTTCCAATACCAATGATTTTTTAGCTTCATCACCCAAAAAATTTATTTTACATAAACTCCGTAAGTAAAAGAAACTTCGATAAATCAACGCTCTCCTTAACCTTCACCATTTTCTTAAGCTTCGAGTAGATACACCAAAGAGATGACGATTTATAAACCTTTGACTAACCAAAAAGAAAATTGTTAATAAATACAAATAATTAAGCGGTTAAATATTTACTTACCATTTCAAATAAATACACCATAACGATTTTTTCGTCGCAACTGTTGACATTTTTTGCACATCGCCACTCACAAAACTTTTCGTACTCCTTCTCGTACAAATCCTTTGATTTTGTTGGAATTAATCTATTCTGGGCGACCTCAAAGTTATCCAAAATTTCTTTTGAATAAGCTTGCTCAATATTATCCATTTTCAAATAAAAATTAATTTGTTTACAATAAAACAAGAGAGCATTATAGCAAAGCATTAATCAACGCTAAAGCGTCGGGCTTAAAATTGCCTTCAGGGCTATAATCTATCGATTGTGCCCTTAATACATAAATAACTATTATAAGCTAAAAGTAAAAAGTTGATTTTCCTATGACAATAAAGACAATTCTTATACGATTTTCAAATTTATGCTATAATAAGTTTCGGTTTTTTCACTTCTACATATTCTGATTGAAATCACTTCATTTCAATTTGTTTTAAGCCTTTAGTTCTCGATCATTCAAGACCATTTTATCAAGAATTCAATGAATGAACAATAAAATTCATAATATTACCAATAATTTTTTTTATGGTATATGACATGTTATAATAAAGAAAATAATCACTTATAATGATTTTATATACTTATTAAAGTGAATTACATCTACCGAATCTCATTTGCAAGCAAGGCGAAAGTCTATCTCTGTTTGTTATGCTATTCCGCTCATTAGGTACTCTTGCTCGCTCGATATTTTCAAACGCGTCTGCCGTCACGAAGGCTGCATTTAAAACCGTCTGTCATAGTATATTTGAAAAATACACAAAAAAAGGAATCTTTTGTTATAAAAATTGTTTATGTACCCTATGGTTTAGTTCAACCTCAAAAATGCCATTTTTCTCGCGCCGCTCCCACTCTCGAGTGGCAGACGGGCGGTTTTATTACTAATTTTTAATGTCCTTTCAGCCTGTATGGTCAAAAATTTTGTACCTTATGGTTTAGTTCCCATGCACGCGGGCTCCCGGACTATAAATGGAAAGAAAAAAAGAAAATAAAATATTCCCGCGCCGAACTGAACTCTCGCCGAACTGTACTTGCGCCGAAACGCCTGCAACAAAACGGCTACGCCGAAACGGCTACGACGATTGGGGCCGTTCCCTGCTGGCCATCTTTAGCAGGAAACATAAAAGAAAACAGTCTTTAATAAACATTTAATTTTTCTATTGTTCTGACACTTTCATAAACCTTCCTATACATACTTGAACTTGTATTTAATTTGTATTTTTTTCTAACAGTTATTGTTGATTTTTTTGCCCGTCCGCCCCTTGTGCTCCTCCCAGAAAAAAAACCTGGATCCGCCCTTTCCGTAAGGGATCATAACCGAAAGTAAAACGTGGAGAATAATCGTCGTCATCGTCATCCTAATACAAAATATTTTGATAATAGTATCTTTAAGTATCCTAAAAATTGCTTCATTTTTAAGACCCTTTTCGTAAAATCGCTAATTATCGTGTCGTACGAATACTTTATGGAGCCACTGTATATGGCATTTCTCTCTGTGAAGATGACGTACTAAGGAATTTAATTAATGGGGTGGTCTCCCGTTGCCTTATTAATTTGGACGAAAGACTTCTGCGGTCGACCTCCTTTCTTAATAACTGGACTGATTTAATTTTTTTTTTTAATTTCATAATAAGGTTTATTAAAACAACATATTTACTCGTAATTTCCCTGACTGGCATACATTTTTCAATAGATGCAGCGATTCTTTAAATCTTGTTGAATAAGTTTAAGCATTTTTTATTTTCTATTAAAAGCAAAATGAATGCAAGATGAATTTATATACAATTATATTAACACTTATGAAGGAATTAAAATAAAAGTTATTTTTGAGTTATATTTCAAAATCAAATAAAATCACTTTCACAAATCACGGACTCGGCCTTATTCCCGTTATAGCAATTCACTCTGCTATTTATACCCAAAATACCTATTTCTAGAAACTTTCAGAAAGTTCTATAAACTTCTAGAAAGATCTAGACCGCAAGTCGGCAGTTTTGTATTAAGAACTACAGGAAGTCATATATGACTCACCACGAGTGAGTCATCACAATGAGTCATTATCATATATTACATGACTAACCATTATTATTTCGTAACAATACTAAGAATGATCTAATTTAAAAAATGTTATTTTTGCAAAAAAATGGAAGGTAATAAATGTCATCATGCGATACCCATAAAATATAAGTAAATAAAGATTTTAGGAATAATTGCAATTACATTACATTTAGTAGTAAATATAATTATGTTCTTTTTCTGAACAGTTTTGCTGGTTACGAAAAGTTTTAATATTAATTTATATAAATATAATATCAGTAATGAGCTCTCGAAAAACTAAAAACTCTCGAAAGCTCGAAAATATTAGTTTGATTTATAGTTTATTTTAGCTCATTACTGATATTATATTTATATAAATTTTCAAGAGCTAATAATTCTAATTATTTAATATTAATTTATTAATAATAATATAATATATTTAATATTCAGTATCTCGTATGTAACTTACTTAAATTTTATTATTTTTTAGAAAATTTTAATTTTGTTTACTTAAAAATTGGAAGTAATTTTAAAAATTTTTCCATTTTAACGAAAAAAACAAAACAAAAACAAAAAAGTCGCTGACATCAAATGTCAAAAAAAAACGAACGGCTGGCGAAAAGCAATCACTTTACCCTCTAGATACAAAAATAACTATTTTTGGTAATAATTCAAAAATTAATTTTTAAAATTCGTAACTTGTGAAATATAATACTTTAAAACTTTAATATTACTTCAAAAATTACAAATATTGGATTTTTAACCGTTTAGAGAAAAAATCACATTCGGACTGAAATGCAACTTGATCTGATGTGTAAGTTTTTTTATTCGCGAAGTTTTGCTTCACACATTATATTTATGATATTTACGTAAAATTTGCTTGTCAAGAAAAATTTGATTTTCAGTCTTAATAATACAATACAGAATACACTGTTACAATAATTAATTTTAAATAATATATTGAATTACAAATATTTAATTTTAAACAATTGAAAATACAAATCAAAATTTTCTAACAATATCGTAAATAATATTTGCATCAATCTTCGACATAAGAAGACGATTGTCTTTTGGTCCATGGATTTGTAAAATTAGATACATGATCTGAAGAAAATTCGGTTCGTGCAATTCTCGCTTTTATATTTTTGGGTCCCCAAGAATTTAAAGAGTTAAAAATTAATTTAAATTGTCCCAAATACCAGCAGTGACTTATCCAATAAATGGCTCCGATAGGTATCCATATAAGAATAAACCATATGGTAAACCATCCGACATGAATTGCATCTGGATCGTATTCCATATTAAATACGGTGAGATTTTTCATCGACACCCAACTAGCCAAGGTAAGAGCCATTAGCAAAAATGGCGTCAGAAATAAACATACTCTCAGAAACAGATTGGGGAAATAATCGATCATAAAGTGCATATCTTCGCTGAATTTTCTCAATCCGTAAATACCTACAATTGCGCCTACCATAAATAGGGCAATAGGTAATCTCGGCAACGACCCAGTCATTCTGTCTAACAAATGAACAACAAAAAATCCATTTGAAGTGCATAGCACCAAACCAATTAAAAATAGTCCAAAACAAGTCAACATGTTTATTAACCACCTATATGGTAGTGCGTTAGGAAATTCGTCATAAATTACAGTCATAACAGTTTCCATGACGCCTATTTGTGTACCAATTATTACAGAAAATAACATTAAAAAGAAAAGAATACACCAAAAATTGGAACCCGGCACACGACATAAAGCATCTGGATACATTATAAACACTAGTCCGGCAACTTTATTTGTTACCTGATCTACAGATTTTCCCATTTCCAAAGATAAAGCGCCTAGAATATTAAAGAGTACAAGTGCACATAGTAACGAAGTGCAGTAATTAATTATGCAAATAATTCCAGAATCTATGTGACTGGGATTACGGTGATGACAATAAGAACCATACACCAATGGAATTCCTTGACAAATTCCCAATTCGAAAAAGACTTGTTCGGCTGCAGACCTCCACATTTGAACGTTAAAGAGTTTAGCCTTATCTGATGCACCAAATAATAGGTACCACGCTCGAGAAGAACCTTCTAACATGAAGCCCGCGGTAAGCATCATTAAAAGCACAAAATATGGCAGTACAATTAGAAAATAAACACATTTTCCAATACTACGAACACTTTGTATTATAGCTACGTATACCACAAACCAAGCTAAGAAGAAACCTAATAGCTGCTTCCACATCATTGCGCCCAGACCAGAGCTTAGAGCTACTCCATTCGGAAACTGTAAGTTAAGAATGTGATCTATAAAATAATGTTCCGACGGAGTGTGCTGATTCGCATCAGATCTAGCACACATTCGCGGAACACATGAAAAATTATTAGCAACCGAGGATTCGTCGCAATCCTGCCAAGGCAAAATTGTTTTAAAACAGCGGGAAAAATATACTACGGAGTAAGCGGCGTACATATTATAAAAATATGCAATAAAAAGGCACAAAATAAACATTGACCACCCTACTCCTCTTGCTATAGGAATACTATCCCATACTTTTACAGGCCCA
The DNA here is from genome assembly GCA_947369205.1 of Cantharis rufa. Classification (NCBI taxonomy): domain Eukaryota; kingdom Metazoa; phylum Arthropoda; class Insecta; order Coleoptera; family Cantharidae; genus Cantharis; species Cantharis rufa. Next base: position 40,419,553 of record OX376303.1, read on the forward strand.
GATTGAGAATATTGACCTAGTGCACTTTCGAGAAAGTGTAATGGATATCCCAATATTATTGTAAAAATTGTGTAAGGTATTAAAAAAAATCCGCTGTACCTAAAAAATATTAAGATAAATTTTTGATTTATAATTTAAATTTCTATTTTTACGTATAAACAAGCAATGGAAAATGGTAAATGTTGCTAAAAGATATTGAATAAGTGACTAAAGCAATCAAATATACCAGACGAGAATCCCAACGACCACGTTCGCTCTGAAACCATAAATATTACATTTATTTAATTTTGAATATAATGTGATTATAATACCCATTCCAATTCCATGTCCTTGTCTTTGTCTCCGTAATAATCACTGAAACAAATTAAAATATTAATATCATTTTTAAAACACTTTCTGTATACGTTACGTTGGGCCATAACCGAAAGTAAAGCGTGGAGGATAATCGTCGTCATCGTCATCCTAAATACAAAATATTTTAATAAAACCACAGGTAATGATAAAAATTAAACTTGATTTTTAAACCTTTTCCCGGATTGCAGGATTTCGATTGAAATCTGGGCCCGGAGAATCACGCCCGACCCTCCGATACCCTTTCATCGGGCCTGGATATGATATAATATACTAAGTACTGAGTTTAACTTTTACTTATTCTTTTGCGATATATGAACAATACCAAATGTTTGAAAAATTGAATTTATCCTTCTAATAAGTATTAAAATTTATAATTTGCATTATAATTTTTAATTAAGAATTTGTTATAAAAGTTAATTGAATTTTACAGAAATAAAACAAAATATAAAAGGCAATTTTGTACTACATATTTTTTCTCAAAAATTGCAAGTGACAAAAGAAGAAGTTTTTCAGCAATTTTTGATGGGTACTAACAATTTTTACGTGAATAAATTCATGAAAATTTGAAAAAAAAATTAAAAAGCTGTCGTTTTTTAAGGTATACGAATTTTAACTTAAAATGTTAAATAAAAAAAATAAATTTACTGAATTTGATATATTTATGTATTTTGTAGTTAATGATGTTGATAAGAAGTTGTGAAAAACTGAATCTCATCTATTGAATCGTTTTCGAGTTTTACACGAATTTTCATTCCAAAAGTTAAAAATTTACACGGGAATTTTTGTAGGTATTTAAATCTTACGGTTATCGCTACTGGATTTTGGAATTGTGTGCAGTAGTTTGTAGCATTAGTTTTTAATTTTGCTATAAAAATTTACCAAGGTAATTGTGTATTATTAAGGTAATTGGAACTTTATCAATTCACCTCAGCAATCTATCAATGCATAACATGCATAAAAAATATACTAAGAAACAAGTCATATTAAATAATAATTATTCTAATTTACCTACCCAATCAGGCTCTTCTGGGAAAAAACTGCAACGAATAAGTATTAATACCGAAGGATAACGTAAATGTATAATTTATAGTATACTAACCAAAAAGCAATATTCTGTTTACTTAAATCCACTACCGAAATGGATCTTTTTCCACGTTGAATGTCGCTGACATTGGAACCTCTGTAGTTCGAACTTGCTATTGAATAAGATTTGGGGTAATCAGTTGAAACAACAGAGACATTTTTTTTATTAGCGTTGGGATTTGAAATAGGAATATTTTTCTCAAAACTCGAAAACGGATTGTAGGATTTCCTAGGTTGAGGTTTAGGATTACTAACGACAACAACAGGAGAAAATTTAACTATTAAAATGGTTAGTATCTCTATTTAATATGAATATTCTACCTGGAGCAGATCCAACTGTCAAACCTGATTCTTCCGAGCGTTTTAAAACACTTTTACGTGTAGAGCCATCGTCTGCAGATATAACTTTTACTCTCGAGGATTCTCGAGATGTATTTTTACTAGTGGAAGTAACTGCACTTTTACTTGTTGATGGAGACCCTCGGGTAAGTTCGGGTGGCTGTAAATAGAAAAGTTATTAGAATGTAATTATTAATTTAATTGGAAAAGTAGAAGATGCAGCTATATAATTTTTTTTACATCTTCTATATCCGGAACCCTTGGTTCTACATTTTGTGATGAAGAAAATCTTTTTCTGACTTTATCAGTAATGTTGGAAACAAATTCTCCCAATGCATTTGATATTCTTCTTGCATTAGAAGTTCTAGCTGGAAAAATTAAATATTTATCATGTGCATTTTTATGAAATTCAAATTTATTTTACGAGCCGTTTCTGTTGGTTCAGGCTCGATTGGGTTTCCAGTTGGCACATCATTTTCAATATTTTCTTCGGTTTCTTCTTTTACAGATTTTTCGTCGGAATCCATATTTCGATTTAATAAAAAGTTTAGAATTGATGTAATATAATCAGTATGTCATAACTCATTTATTGACTTGTAACTATTTCACTTGCTGTCAAGTTATATAAATAAAAATTGTTTTCGTGGTATCTACTTTTATATTGGCCTAAAAATTAAACAACAAACAAGAGTAATAAATTTTTAACAAAATGCTTTTTAAGGAAGTTATGGGCAATCAAAAATGGAAAGAAAAACCAAGTTGTTAAATAATTTGCTCAAGAACCACTGATGATAAAAGCATTAAACTTGATGTAAAAAAAGTTTCTTTGCACTGGTAAATAGACATACAATTACAATATGTAATAGACCTACAAGTTAAGGAGAGTTCTAGTCCGGTCAAAATACGATTTAACTCGGACACAATTAATATCAAGATGAAACTTGCACAATCAGGCCTATTATGTATCACAAACGTTATTATAACAGTGACAGTTATGAAATAAAAAATTGATGAACCGCGTTTTGATCCGAAAATAAAAATATTACTTTCTCTTTCTGACACGTGTTAGCTATAATGTTTCTCGCTCTACGCTATTTTGAAACTTTATTATAACATAAAGGTTGACCGTTATTTTTAAAGGTTGTGATACATAATAGACCTGAATGTCATCTATTTAGTATTAGTAGCAACCTTAATGATTGATTAATGATTAATGAAATAATGATTACTATCTATTTCTAGTGTTGTCATCAGACCTTTAGGTTTGAGTAGGACCAAGGGCGGGTCATATTTTTTTATGGTGGATCAAATTTTATTGCATATTTTATGCATCTATAAATACTAGTAAAATTAATTATATATATTATCTAAAGATTTATTTACGTGTAATTTTTATTGGTTCGTTGTGTATTTTAAAATACATAAAAGTCAGCTACTATTGCTCTTGATTAAGCCGAAATTGCCAGAAAAATAGATTTTTAAACGTTAACAAATTTACGTTAATGACATAATCCTGATGTACATAGGTTGCAATCTTTTGTGGGGAGGGGCAGGGCCGAATTATCCATTAGGCAAGAAAGGCAGCTGCCTAGGGCGGCAGTCTTTTAAGGGCGGCAAAAACACTAATTAATTCTAATAAAAAATGTAACATAAATTGAAATTTGATTGTTAATTCTACTTAGCTATTTAAAAATCATATTACATTATGTAGAAAACATAAACAATTTTTAAGTGCTGCATAGTAATGCAAGAACGTAAAGAATAAAAATAAACGAAGAACAAAAAAACTGTCTGCTGTTTAAGGAAATAAATTTGTTCTCAGAGTTTATACTTATTTTACTAATAAATATTATGCTGTTATAATAAGTTTAAATTTTAATTTTAAGGGGGCGGCAAAAAAAATGCCTAGGGTACTCACATGCCTTAACGCGGCCCTGGGGAGGGGGACCTAAAGAATAGATTGCTTAATAGATTTAATCCGTTCCCGATACTTCATTAATGCCAAAATATTTTTTGCTCTAGAACCGCCGAACTTGTACCTGCAGGATTTGAGAAAGCACAATGCAAAATATTAAAGCAAGTTTTATATTTCAGATTCAAGGATTTAATTTTTAATTTAACTTTTGATTGATTGAATATAAATTATTATCGACTTCATTATCAATAATCAATTGGTCAGGATCAAGTTTCTTGAATTAATTAATATCTCCCAAGGCATTATAAAATACACAATATATAAAAATAAATTAAAATGTAGTAAGTTTTTCATTTATTACTCTCAGTATTGTTTATTTTATTTAGCGTCTAAATTGACAAATTTATTGGAAGAGTTGTACAAAAATATAAATAAAATGGCGAAGACCACAACTCAATTGATTTTAAAATTTTGTAAATAGTAAAACTTGAGTAAAATTGTTTCACAGGGTTAAACACATTTGGTTATCATGACGGTTATGGGAAGATCCTAATTTTTCACTAAGTGACTGTAATCTCCTGATGGCCTCCGGCACCTTGCCCTACTTCCGAACGGTTTTTTCCTGTATAAGAATAATCTCTTGCATTTGGAAGACCACTTAAAACGCAAGCACTCAATGCAGAACGATTTAAATTCATGGAAGCTGCATCAAACCATTCGTTAGCTTCGGTGTCGTAACATTCCACAAAATTGATTGTTGTAGAACCTGCCACAAACCGGTCTAAAAACAATTTGAATGTCTTTTCTCAAAAATTTACTTACCATTAAAACCTCCTATTACAAATATCAAATCGTCAAGAATAACAGCAGCAAAATTACTTCTGGGGCTTAACATTTCAGAAATATCTCCCCAACCTGTCGATACACCAGGAGTAAATTTTTCGCCGGTAGTTAACCTTGTAAAACCATTAAAACCTCCAATGGCGTATAGAGTATTTTTGAATGAAATTAAAGAAACTCCAGATCGTGCAGAAAGCATGTGCGGAATGAATGTCCACTGATTGGAATAAATATCGTACACTTCTGCGGAACTCATAACTTCGTGACCATTAAATCCACCAACTATGTAAATCTAATTAAATTAATGATTTTTAATTTTTCAATATTGATATCAATGAATATAATTCTAAATTTTAGATGACTTGTAGTACGAGGCAAAAAATAATCCAATTTTTCGTCTTGCAATTTTTTAATTATCTTCATTATAATATGATTTTGAACAAAGTTAGGCTGGCAATTTGTTGATTCTACCAAGGGTACAAATCATCTTAGAATTAACGACAAACTGTGCTCACCTTATCACTTAATACAGCGGCACTAGCATCAGATCTTTGTCTTTGCATGGGTTTAATTAGTTCCCATTGATTACTGTCGGGATCATATCTTTCGGCAGAACTCATTCTCATTCTTCCATTGTAACCTCCCATGGCATATATTTTATTATCGTGCATAACAACACTAACGTAGCATCTAGGATAATACATGCAAGCACATTCTTTCCATTTATGTTGTATGGGATTGAAGCATCTTACTGTGTTAAAGTGTTCGTTTCCATCAAAACCACCAATCATGTATAAACATCCATTAAGAGCGCATAAACCGTGATAAGCTCTCGGTACGTTGTCCGTATCCATAGATAATAGCCATTTGTCGGCCCGCGTATCGTAAGTTTCTATAAAATTTGTTGGACTTCCCGCACTCCAACCACCCACAGCAAAAAGAATATCGTAAGGTACTCGAGGTTTGATTACAAAGTTATTGCAGTCCATCGTTTGTTCTTTGCAATTCTCTATAATTTCTATGACATTCATTAAATATTCTCGACACTCCTAATAAAATAAAGTTTTCGTTTAAAGAAATTATCATAATATTGCAAGTATACAATCATACTTCACTGTCAATTATTAAATTCCATTTCATAACATTTGTCGACAGAAAATCGTAAGTTAATGTTCCCAGTTTAACACATTTTAAAAGATTTAGTAAGTGTACTTTTCTTTCGGCAATATCGAAAGTAATCCATTTTTTCACAGCGTCGTAAACAAGTTCTTCACTTTTAACGTTAAGTTCGTCATCTTTCAGGAGATCGATAACTTCGTTTACTTCTAATTTTTCAAACTCTTCGCCCTCATTCAAAAGCTTAACAAAATTATGCCTGACGTAACGCCGACCTTTCTCTTCTAATTCGCTACAAAAATAGTGGCGAGCAAATCTCAAAATCCCCAAACAATTTGTTGGTTGCAGTTGATCTAAGTAAAAAAAATAAAACTGGAATAGAGCAATAACAGATGCATATAAATGGTATATAGCTAACCTAAAATGTAATTACAACATAGTTGAATTATTCCCAAAACATGATACTGATCTGCGGCTCGAAGAAGAACTTCTACTGTGTCGCTTTCAATATTGCAAAATCCACTGTAAGCATAATTTAAAATTTTCATAAAAATATTTGATGGAACATTCACTCGAGCTTCGGTATTTTCTGGAAATCCGCCATTTAAGGAATTTGTAAAATGAGTCTGCAAGTATAAGATCCAATAAAATAGAACGAAAACTAAAGGATTTGTATCGAGATATACCTTAAAGTAGGAACTAACTGATGCAAGTATCACTCGGTGTACCTTAATTTCAATTCCATCGTCACAAAAAATTGTTCCATCGCACAATTGGTTATTCATTCTAAATTCGGTCCAAATTACTGGATATTTTAGAGTACCACACCTTTGAGAAACACACACACATTTCATTTTTTCCGTATCTTTAATTTTCCTTTTTCCATATTTATGCAATGAGCTGATACTAGAAGAAGATCTAACTAATTTAGCTTTAAGATTTCCATTTCGATGTTTCATTAAAGAGTCGCTCATCTTTAATACTTTTTTAAAACTTAAACATGTGGTACTACGCCTCCTGGTAACACAAAGGTCTTTAATTGTGTTAAAGAAATGTCGAGGTTTTATTTATTGACATTTAATTTTTGTTTGTTTGTTTTTGATATTTCAACGGTATATAATTTTTTAAACAATGGAATCAGCTATTTTTATCGACACCAAATAGTGCGCAGTTTGTGGTCTTAGCATGTTTCTTCTAAGTAACATTTGGGTAGGAAGAGAAGCCGAAAGGGATCAGCGTTTATATGAGTGGGTGAGCCCTCTTCGACCCACCGTGACGCTCCACCACTGACAGTACATTTCGATACAAAAAAAAATGTATATTATTGCATGCGGTTTATTTAATATCTATTTACGATATGAGTGTTAAAAGTGAGACTTTATTTTGTTAGTGGGGAATTTTGTGAAACGAGCGCTAGCGAGTTTTTTGCTCAGTTTTTTTTGCTCATTTTTTGCTCAGTTTTTCGATATCTAGCGCCGTTCTAGAGTTATTTCTAATTCAAAAAATTTCATAGTAGGTGCTTCTGTTATTCAAAAAATTTCATAGTAGGTATTTGTATTAACAATTGAAAATTGTTTATAGTAACTTCAGATACCGTATCGTGTGCGTTTTTTAAAACAGTTCGTATTGAAATGGATTGTGATAAAACCGAGTTTTTTATTGAGGATGGTTCCTCTGTTAATACTGATACCGCTACCGGCGCCGTTCCTCAAGAAATTGAAGAAGCAGCTGGTAGAGCGACATTAGATCTGCTGCCCAAGAAATCGAGACAGCAGTATGATATCGCCTACAACCGATTCATGGAATGGTGCAACCTAAACAAGGTTCAAGGAAAGTTCAGTGAAAATGTGTTCCTAGCTTTTTTCGAAGAAAAATCCAAGTTGTGGAAATCGTCGACATTATGGTCTAATTTTTTTATGATAAAAGCTGGTTTGAATATCAAGAACGACGTAGACAAATACTATAAGTTAATAGCCTACCAAAAAAAAAAAGTGTTGGATATCATCCAAAAAAATCAAAGATTCTAACAAGAGAACATATTGATAACTTTTTGAATCAAGGTTCAGATACCAAGTATTTAATGGTAAAAGTTGCAATGATTTTTGGGTTATTTGGAGCATGCCGTCGCAAAGAACATTGTAAATTAGTAGTAGATGACATCGAAGAATTGGAAGACTCGCTGTTGATACATATATCGGATACTAAAACCAACATTCAACGTAGTTTTTGCATTGTTGGAAGTTACATTACTTATTATCATAAATATAGTGCACTGCGTCCACTCAACGTTACTCATCACTGTTGTTTTCTGAAATATTCCAACAATAAATGCACTGTCCAACCAGTGGGAATAAATACATTTGGAAAGATGCCATATGAGATTGCTGAATTTCTGAAATTCCCAGATGCAAAACTGTTTACTGGCCACTGCTTTCGACGTTCGTCGGCATCTTTGTTAGCAAATTCAGGAGCAAATCTTACAACAATAAAACGACTTGGAGGATGGAAGTCATCAATTATTGCCGAGGGGTACATCGAGGATTCCCTTAAAAATAAAGATCAAATTGCTCACAATATTTTTCCCTCGACCAGCTTTGGTACTTCATCTGCGATTGATAATTCGAGTAGTAACGACCCCAAGCAGCAGTCACAACAATGTTTCAATGGCAACAAAAAATTCGTCAGCTATTTCCCAAGGAATTCATATTAGTAATTGTTCTAGTTCTAATGTGTATGTCACTATTTACAAATAAATTATAAACTAATTATCACTAGTGTTAAAACTCTTTATTTTACTAGTGTTAAAAATATTTTTAACGTGCTACTTTATAAAATTGAATTTCTAACCCGGGTAATTTGAACTAAAAGTTACACTTTTAATGTCAGTTGTATAAAATAGCTATTTATGTCATGAGTACATAATTTAAGTCTTTATCGGACGAAGCCTAGTTTATGGCAGAGCGAGCTTGCGAGCGAGGCCAATAAATTGGCTGAGTCCAAAAAGCCTAATTATGTGCAAATGACATACATAGCTTTATGTTCGACTGCACCGTAGAAGATTTTCTTTTATATTTTTCCACTTTGACATTTAGGTAATAAAAATTGTATAATTTCGAAGAGTGCTTTTTCTATTGCTCCTGGTTTACATAAGTTGTTTATTAATTTGGTTTAAAATTATGTGAAAAAATGGAAGAAATCGTTGGAATTGCTTCAAAAGCTAACTTTTGTAATGTATTATAATCAAAGTAATAATTAATGTAATCGTTTTTAAATTAAATTAAATAAAATAAAATATTAATTTTGACGTTTATTTCATTAACATTGACAGGCGGCCGTTTTACTTTATAAATAAAGCTAAACGGCCTAGTACCATAAAATGTTATCTTATGGTCGCTAAGTGATATTGTAATGATGTTATTATCATACAGTCGGACATAAAAATATTTTTTTAAACGTGTACCTAACTCATATCGCATTTAATTATACAGGGTTTACCAATACGACGTTTGTTTTTAAATTTTAAATGAAACACATATTTTGGATGAAAATGCTATGGATTTTTATTTATATATAAAGTAGAAGGTCTGCCATTTATGAATGAAAAATAATATCCTTCGAATGCCCACCACGACCACGCTTACAGACATCGATTCTTTCGTCAAAATTTTCAATCACATTTTGGCATAATTGAGGCTCTATCTCACTAATGACACGTTTGATGTTGACTTTTAAGCCCTCAATGGCTTGTGGATTATCCGCATAGACTTGATCTTTCACATAGACCCACAAGAAATAGTCAAACGGTGTAAAAACGCACGATCTGGGGGGCAATTTATTGCTGAATTACGCGAAATTATTCGATCTGGAAATTTGTTTTGCAATAAAGCCATCGTTTCTCTGGCTGTGTGACAAGTGGCGCCATCCTGTTAAAACCACAGATCACTCACATCCATATCATCGATAATAGGCCAAAAATAATTTGTCAACATGTCCCCAAATGTGGAGAATGTCGTGGAATCGATAAATTTGGACGTTCTTCGACACTTTCACTTACAGCAGCGATATTTTCGCTGGATCGACCCAAACGAATATGTGTTGTTGTTGGTATGTTATATACCAAACCAGTAAACTTAAATTTATCCACCAAATTCTCGATAGCGGTTTCAGAAGACCGATCATGACGACCAAAAATATCGCGAATTTTACGAAATGTGGTTTTCACACATCGACCATTTTCGTAATAGGTTTCAATGATTTTAATTCGATTTTCGATTGAAATTGAAGACATTTTCACAAATGGCAAAGCTTCTGCTATACATATGTCAAAAAAATAAATGTCAGAACTGTCAAAATATCCAAATATGCACCTATTGAAAAACAAACGTCGTATTGGTAAACCCTGTATTAATTCGAAGAGCTGTTTTTTTTAGCAAAATTAAAATTAAAATTACAAAATAAAATTTTCTTTGCTGTAAGAATTAAAACGAACTATCAATAATAAATATTTCACGATATCGATAAGTTGCGATAACGTAAATTTCAAAATTTTGAGGATAATATAAAAATGTTGGTGCAAAAAATAAAAAAATAGTAATGTGATGTATTGTGATTAATTTATCGGCTGTATTTAGATAATTCGTATATTGAACCGATTTATTTAAAAAATATTTAGTAAGTATCAGCAAAAAAACATATAACTTTTGTATAATGTATGTGAAAATGTAATATAAATTTATGTAAAAAATATATTACATTTTATTTTATTATATACACACACAGTAGCACTACAACCCAGGGTGGGTTTTGGCTAACCACATCATTTTTATGAAGGGCTTACAAGGCAGATTATCTCGGTGGTTTACCATTGCCCGCCGAGGGAGGACGGTTAGAATGAAGTTCTTACTTCATTCAGGCTCGAACCAGGGTTCTCTGGTTAGTAGTCGATGCACTTAAGCATCAACCCGTAACCGTCCTCTTCAACCCGTAACCGTCCTCTTCAACCCGTAACCGTCCTCTTCAACCCGTAACCGTCCTCTATTTTATTATATGCCTATTATAGATAAATAGCATTAAAAATTTTGGATTAAAAATTAATTTTATTGTAACATAATATTAAACAAATTATTGTTGCGTTTACATCTTACACTTGGTAAACTCAAAACCAGCGGTTTCACCTTTTCATTGCAATCTTGGATCACCCTTTATTCGTCGCGACGCCAGGGCGCGGCCGTCAGTTGAGGGTATATGTAAATCTATAGCAGACGCGTTTAATGTGGTATTCGCAAAGTTAAAGTTAAACAATTTATTTTTTAAATTGTAAATAATTAGTTAGATATTTTATACAAATTCAAAATAATATGGAGTTAAAAGATAAAGTTGCTCTCGTTATCGGAGGAGCTTCGACACATGGGAGAGTTTTTTGTGAAGAACTTATAAGACAAGGATGTAAGGTATATACAATATTATATATAATATAACGATATTATGTGGATATCTTATAAAGAAGTTTTATTTTTCAAATTTATATATAAAAACACTTTTATATTTATTTTTGTATCCTATTTTTATACGTAAAACAGTCACATATAAGAATTTTAGAAAAGTGCTTTGACGTCTGAAATTCTTTATATTGAATCACTAACAAAAAGCGAAAACCAATAGTTACATTATATGTATGTTAAAATCAATTAAATTTAACAAATCTGTTATTGTTAACATAAAAAACAAATTTTATAGTCGAATATTTATTCAAATTGAAAATATGAACAAAAGTAGATAATATAATATAAAAACATAATTAAAATAAAATACACATGAAATTTATAGTAAATTTTAATATGCTATTAATATTATTATATAAAACTTATATTCTTTCCAATACTTGGACCACTCTATTAATTTGTTAACGATTCAATTTAAATAATTTATTATATTTTATATAAATTTTGAATAATAATTTCGAGCGCAAAAAATATTATTCGTGACGTTAGTTTTTGTAAAAATATGTTGTTTATCATGAATATGTATATAAATTTGTATTCTGTATGGAAACCTAAAATTTATTAATAATACTTAACTGTTTTACATTTATATGAAAAACATTTTTTTAAATAAAACAAAATATAATCTTGAAATATTACAATAAAAGTTACTTTCATAATTAATTATTAATATACTACCTTGTAGGTATCAATATGTGACATAAATGCGGATGCTGGAGAAGATTTACTACGATTACTATCCAAGCAAACCAAGGATCGATTACTATTTTATCCTTGCGATGTAACAGATTATCCACAACTTGAGGGTAATTTAAAATTATATTATAATACTAACTAATTTTAATTTTGGTTATATTTCTATAACAGAAGCTTTTCATACAACTGTCACAAAATTTGGAGGAATAGATATTGTGATAAACAATGCCTCTATCATGAACGACAGATTGTGGGAATTGGAAGTTGATGTTAATTTGGTAACTTGTAGCAGACATTCAATTATAAGTTTAATTAACGGTTTTTGTTTTTAGAATGGGGTTATACGAAGTTTACTTTTAGCTTTTCGCTTCTTAGGTCGGGATAAAGGTGGTCGTGGAGGTGTGGTTGTAAACATTGGGTCTTCTTGTAGTTCTCGTCCCATGGTTTCACTTCCTGTTTTTACAGCTACTAAACATGCTATTGCGACTTTAACTAGATGTTATGGCGATCAATACCACACAAATTTGACCGGTGTACGAGTGTTGTCTGTTTGCCCACCACCTACTGAATCGGCCCTTACTTGTGAACCACGTAAAAGGCTTCTCAGTGCAGATTATGAACATGCTTGGCAAGCGGACGTTGGAAATATCCTTCCGTTAAAGTGAGATACATCTGATTTTATAAATTTTAATATTCACCAACTTTTATTTTTAGACCAGAATACGTAGCCAGGTCCTTAGTTGAAGTTATCAAAAAAGCACCAAGTGGGACCAGCTGGCTTTTAGAAGATTCCAAACCAATCAAAGAACTGTCTATATTTTCAATGTAACATAAAAATTAAATATTCATATTATAATTTGTACCATTTTTGCACTAGTAATTGTAAGGATAATTTATTAACTATTTATTTGAAACATATTCGTTCCACTTAGCTTTATGTACTTTTATATTTTTATATAATGTAAAACTCCAATATCAACATGGTGTTCTATAAAGTAGATTAGAAGAATGTGTTAAAAATCAGTGTTACTGTACAAACCCCTCAATACCGATACGGTTAAAACCCATTTTGTAATAGTGTTTTTAAAAAAAATAAGTTCTGTTTACTACCCATTGTACTCCTATTTAGGTGTCTGCATCATCAAGTGAGTTATTCCTCACTTGAATGATTTTATGTGAAAATTCTGGTTTTGTGGCCAATAATTAAATTTCGTTCTTAAAAATATGTATAATTGCTTTAGTTATAATAGTGCCAAATTATAAATAACAGCAAAATTATTAGATTTATAAGTAATTCGCATAGTTTTTGAAACTCAATTTTGGCAAAATTTTATAAATTATTAATAACTAAGCTTTTCGAAACACACCCAAAAAGATCTTTTGAAGTATAGAGGGTGGTATTAGTATACGCACTATAAAAATAATTACAATATTATATTAGTATATTATATAAATATTTAAAAAAACCTTATAGGTACATGTTAATAAACAACAATAAGTTGAAATGTATTATACTTTTATTTGGATTTTAATTTAGATGTTGTGCCAATAAGAATAATTTTCACAAAATTCTATTGGGCACTGAGCATTTTTTCTAATAGGTATCATTATATTTAGCTTTGTTTATATTGTTTTTCAACAAATTTTCGTGTGTATTTCAACTTAAAATTATTACTATTTTACTTCGTTTTAGTAATTTTTTTTTAGAATTTCTATTCATCTGTCGCTCGCTTTAGTCTAAAGTAAAGCTTGAAAGAAACTATTTTTATAGTGCAATGGCTAAATACAAAAATATAAGCAAAAATTGGTACAAATTTACATATCATTTTCAATGATAGCAATTTTCGAAATAAGTATTACACTTTTTATTTATAAAAGTACTGATATAGCTTATGCAGCACAAATTGCTTATTTACAAAGATCCGAAATATTCTTTCATTCTATGAAGTATAAATAATAATTTAATAAGCACAAAATATTTGCACACAAAAACATAAAATACACTATTAAATTTGACTTAAATGTAATTCTTTTTGATTTTATATAGTATTTATTGAAAATTTTATCGAGGATCAAGTTTTAAAAAAAATAATTCTCAAAAATAATCAAAATACTTATTATAAAAGTTAAAGATGTTTATTAATTTAATTTATTGTTGAACTATTTGGCATAGAACTATTAATTTTATATTGTTGGAAATTTTATTGTTTTTATCAAATTAATTATAATTCTTTGTTATTTGATAAAATGGTAAAATGTACGTGCGCTTTAAAACAATTTTGCCTGTGAGTTTTACCATAATAAAGTATTTGAATTTTTAAAATAAAAATTTTATAATCATAATATTGGCATTTCTTGAAACATTCTAAGCATTCCAAAGTAAAAACTGATGGTAAAATATTATTCACTTTCTATAAAAAGAATAATAACATATGCATATGCATGGCTAAAACGTCGTTCTCATCCAATGAACGCTAGATAAAATAATAAAAAATGTGACATTTATACTTGAAAATCTCGTTTCCGTCGATGTAATATTTACATCAATGAAAAGGAAGTGTTCCTAATTCCATTTACGTTGCCTTGAACTTCTATAATTTCCAAATTTTCCATGCAAACCAATTATCACTTCCAAATATAATTACTATTCATAGAAATCAAATTCACTTTTTTTCTCTAAATATGTATATCTTCTTCTTCTTCTTCGCTTCATGGATTAGGCTGTTGCCTGTTCCGGCGCCCATCTCTTCCTCGGTCTGCCTATGCATCTTTTTCCACCCGGTCTGTATCCTGCCAGTGGTAGTCTTTCCTCTGTCATTCTTTCTATATGGTCGTTCCATCTTTTGTTGTTGCTTCTAATTTGATCTTGTACTTAGTTGACATTTAATTCCTCTCGAATATCGTCGTTTCTGAGTCTGTCTTCTTTTGTACATCTATTGGTTGTTCTCAAGAACTTCATTTCGCTGGTTTGTATTTTACTTTACATGTTTGGATGTAGGTGCCCAGGTTTCACTTCCATATGTGTGTGTCGGGACAGCTATTGTATATCAAAAATCAAAATATAAAAATCTCAAAAAGACAAATAGTTTAGTCTCAACCGTCTTGGCGGCGCTCCTAATTAAAACTAAAACTAATTTACAAATAATATGTACATTAAAATTCCTATTTATGATTTTGAAACACGATAATAGATATTTTTTAATAGTTCAAATTTTTAAAATTTGCTTGAGAGCTGCATTGAAATTTTTTTTCAATCAATGAATTTATTTATGATACTTTCATAAATACAGTGGTGGAAATAGCTATAAAAACATTTGAAATTTTTGTAATATTATTAAAAATCTTTATGCTACAAAGTAATTATTTGCGTAGTTCACTTGCATTTTTGTATTAATACAACGTGATTAATGATTCATAGAAAATTAATGCCTAATAATGCATAAACTGCATGGAAATAGATATATTATAAAAACAGGTGATAAATGGCTGGTAATTTTTAAATTAATAGTTATTTTTATCATAAGGCTTGAAACTGAATTTTTCCGAGTACGAGTTTTTTTACAGGCTGAGGCGGATTAGCCGAGGCCTGTATTTACGAGTACTCGGAAAACAGTTTCCTGCCGCATGATAAACGTAATTTTTTACGCCGACTTCTATAATTTGTTGCATAAACTTTAATTATTTTTTGAAACATTTGGTATTAGGGATATTTTGTTGTTGTTTATTTAACACATTTGAATTCAAAATTTGACATTTAAATTTAATTATTTTGTATCGTATTATAAAATTGCAACTGAGATAATATTTGTGATAATGGATACACCAGCAGACATTACAGAAGCGGAAGAATGGATTATTGGTAATTTATTGCCAGAAAACTCCGCACCCCGATACTGGCACAAATACGAGTTATTTATGAAATGTAATACTTATTTAATTTTAATTCAATTTGACGTACAAAATATAACCAAGAATGCCAACATCTTATAAAATAATCACTGCTTTCTTTCAAACGCTAGGCGAGAAAACCAGCTTTTCACGCCGCATTTGAAATATGCAATTGAACACTTGCCTGATAGAGGCGTAAAAAAGGTTTTTTAAATAATTTTTTCTGGTGTTACGAAAAAGTGGTAAGCGTTTTAAAAAAATTTAAAACGCTGTAGTGCAAAATTTTGAATTTTAGTATAAAAATTCAACCTTGCCACGCGTAAGTCAACTTACTCCGGAAGAACGCACTAAAATTGAAACATGCAGAAAATGTGGTTTAAAAATTCGTGATATATCATTGAAAATAAACCGATCTGTCACGGTAGTATACAATTACATAAAATTAGGCGATAATTATTGCTTATCTAAACGAAAAGGACCTAAGCCAAAAATTACATCTCGAGATAAATTAATAAGAGCTGCATCTATAAAAAAATTTATCATCGTCGAAAATTGTAGATGAATTGCACCTTTTCATTATACCGGGAGACGTGTTCGCCAAATTTTGAATAACAAAAAGACCAAAATTTGTCAAAAATATAGCTTAAACCACGTTTGACACCATGCCACATTGAAAAAAGATTAAGTTTTGGTAAATTTCATGTCAGGAACAGATAAATGGTTCAATGTGATATTCAGTGATAAAAAATGTTTAATTTAGACGGCCCCGATAGTCTCCAGTATTATTGGCAAGATATTCGTAAGGAAAAACAAAACCTTATTCAGTCGTAACTTCGGGGGTGGTTCCGTGATGGTTTGGGCAACATTTGGATGTAATTATGAAACACCATTATGTTTTATTTCAACTTGTATGAATGCTACCTCATAATACACAGAGTTATTAGAAGATGCTTTAATTGAGTATTAGGAAGAATATTGTAACGATGATACAGTTTATCAACAGAATAATACATGGTACCACATTGCTCGAGGGACAAAACAGTGGTTTACGGATAAAAATATTAAACATTTATAGTGGCCAGCGTTAAGTCCTGATATGAACCCCACAGAAAAGTTGTGGAGCATCGTAGTTAGGCAGATTTATGAAAATGTAAGGCAACATTTATCGGTAAATGATTTAAAATTAGCTGTTTCTCAATCGTGGAAAAATATTCCCATTAAAACTTACAGAAAATTGATTGAAACAATGCCTAACCGAATTTTTGAACTCATATATTTTTTAATATCTCAATTTATTAAGCAATCTATCTACAAGATAATAAGCTTATTAGTTATTATATAGCAATTAACAATTTGACATGCGCATAATGTTCCAGTGAACATTATGCATTATTTACACTATTTACATTACGAAATAAGAAAAGCTAAAATTAGCGGATAAATGACTAGCTGTATCTCTTGGTAAGATCTATCGGTAAAAATCTTTTTAGCCTGCGTGCTTCATTACTTGGTACTGACAATTCCTTAGCGGTTGCGTTAGGATGTACTTCCAGTCTCCTTTGATAACTTGCACTAAATCTTCTGACTTCTTCTTTAATGGAAGGTATTGAAAGATCATTTTGTATGACGCTATTTGGCATGTACCATGGTGCATCAACAATTATTCGAATCACTTTGTTTTGAAACCTCTGCAAAATTTCAAGATTTGAATTGGCGGCCGCTCCCCAGAGCTGGATGCCATAGGTCCAGACTGGTTTCAGTATTGTCTTATAAAAGAGTATTTTGTTTTCCAATGATAGTTTAGATTTCCTACCAATAATCCAATACATGCTGTTCAGCTTTAGCCCAAGCTGCTTTCCTTTGGTGAAAATATGTTTTCGCCAAGTTGGCTTTAATTCGCCACTTTTTTAACCAGTCCTGTATTGCATTCAGACAGAGTTGGAGGATTTCTGATGCCATTACTGAGTTAGTATGACTCGCAAGGATGGCAGTGTCATCTGCAAAGGTCGCAGTCATGATGTTTCTGGTTTGAGGAAGGTCGGACGTAAACAAAAGGTCCCAGTACACTTCCTTGGGGGACTCCAGATTTAATGTGGTAAAGGTTGGTATATTTATTTTCTTGTTTGACAAGGAAGTGCCTATCAGTTAAGTAGGATTTAAATAACAGAAAGTAGTGATATGGAAGGAGTTTTTTTTAATTTGTAGAGTAATCCATTATGCCACACCTTGTCAAACGCTTGACTATAATATCTAAAAAAGCCGCTGAATAATATCTTTTACCATTCAGATCTTCGTTAATTTTTCTCACTACCCTCTGGACTTGTTCGATTGTTCCATGTGAGTTATGGAAGCCAAATTGATGGTTAGGTATTAAATTTCGACTTTCAATAATGGGTTTTAAACGTGTAAGTATTAGCTTTTCAAATACCTTGGATAATATAGGAAGTAAGCTAATTGGTCTATAAGACTTGATGTCATCAGGCTTTTTGCGGAACGTTAGACACTTCCAGGCTTGAAAATTGTGCAAATTTTTCATTTGTTTTCAAGTTAGAAAGATAAAGTGATAAATAGTTTAGTCGGTGTAAGTCACATAAACAATAGCCCTTCTTGTAGGTGGGGTGTGGTAGGACTTCTCGGATACGGGCTGTGAATCTTTGGAAACATAACCTATCTTTCGGGATGCCAATAATTTATCTTGCGGATTGAACCTGAGGTAACAACCATGACTACCCCGCAAATTCAACCAAATGTTCAAACATATGTAGACCTAAACAACCAACTGCAATATGTCGACCAACCGGTGCAAGTAGCACAGCCACCGATGCAATCGATGGGCCCTCCGACCGGCCCACGGTTAATACAATCGAAGCCACCGATGCTGCAATCGGAACCAGGCCAAACACTTGCTTCACAAAATCTCCAACAGGTAATACCAAACACTTATCAACCTATCTTTGTAGAACAATCACAGTATCAATGGAAAACTGTTGAAAATAAGAAACGATTGAGAAGTCCAGAAACGTATCAGGCACGCAAACAGACCAAACTAACAAACTACTGGCTGCAACAACCTACAACAACAAAAAATAGATTTGAGGAATTACCAAATGATGATGCTACCTTGAAGATGGCGAAGACAAAACAGATGAAAAAGAGCGCGATGAAGAAGTCGTATATATATGTTACCGGCAATGCGCAAAATCCGGCAATTTGCAAAATTCCTAGGTAATCTGCAAACCGACTAAGTCGTAAGCCACTATGCAAATTCACTAATATTTTAGGCAATCTGCAAAATGGCTACGGTGTTTCAGGCAATTTGCAAATTGTCTATATTGTTAGTTAATGTGATTTTTTAGTATGTAACAGACTCACATTGACTAGGCAATGTAAAAAAACGATATTTTAATAGATAATTTTAAAAAAACCATTTATTAGAACATAGCTCGTTGAACATTTTACATAAGAATAAAAACTATAAACCCATAAATTATTTTTACATGGATTTTGCGCATTGCCGGTAACATATACAAAAGCCACCACCTATGTATTTACATTTGTCACGTGGACAATATTAACCCACTGTATAAACTAATACACCATAAAAACAATTGGAAATGGTAAAGTTAAATTGCAATTAAACAAGACTGACCACTATGGAAAGATAATACAAGCCCTTGATACTAAGAAAACACAATATTATACCTTCAAGCTTAAGCAGGAACGAAGCTTCAGAGTGGTTCTAAAGAATATCCACCATTCTACGGATACAACAGAAATCAAGAGTGAGGTAGAGAAAATTGGTCGCCAAGTAAGCAACATTTGGAACATTCGCCACAGAATAACAAAACAACCACTACCAATGTTCTACGTGGACTTAAAACCAGACCAAAATAACAAAGAAATTTATAAAATTACGTCAATCAAGAACTCCAATGTAAAATTTGAACCTCCTCACCTTAAGCGTATAATACCTCAATATGTACGATGCCAATGCTATGGCCACACAAAAATTTTTTGCCATAGGACCCCGAATTGCGTGAAGTGCACGGGACCTCATGATGCCAATGCATGTCCACGTAAGGTAGGAGATGGACAAGTTAAGTGTGTAAATTGTAACGGAGATCATCCTGCAAATTATCGTGGCTGTATAGTCCATAAACAATTACAACAACGTTTATATCCTGCTCTAAGACAGAAAGTTAATCAAAACCCCGGTATAAGAGTTAATCAAAATTCTACATCACCAGCTAATGTAATACACCCAGGTATGTCTTTTGCCCAAGCAGTTACAAACAATAATAATAATAATATTTTGACTGGATACCCAAATATACAACAAACACAAGAAATTGCACCACAAACAAGCGATATCAACGAACTTAAAAACATGATGAAGCAACTAATGGAACAAATGAGCACTATGCTCAATCTCCTAACAACGGTGGTCAACAAATTAGTATAACGCACTTGCAGTATAAAATAGCCGTTTGGAATGCAAACGGCTTAATTCAACACATACAGGAAATTCAGTCATTCATTACAGGCCAACACATTGACATCATGCTAGTATCTGAGACACATTTTACAAATAGGAGTTACTTGAGAATTCCCAAACACAAAATATACCATACTAAACATCCCGATGGAAAAGCGCATGGTGGCTCTGCCATAATAATTAAAGAAACCATAAAACACTTCGAAATTGAAAAATATCAAAAAGAACATCTACAAGCTACTAGTATTTCAATAGAAGACAAAATGGGAAACCTTACAATTTCGGCGATTTATTGTCCTCCAAAGCATAACAACAAGAAAGAACAGTATGACCACTTTTTCAAAACGCTTGGAAACAGATTCATAGCAGGCGGCGACTATAATGCCAAACATCCGATGTGGGGATCTAGGCTAACAACATCAAAAGGCAGAGAACTTTATAAAACAATGCAAGCCAACAACTTTAAATGTATATCAACTGGAGAACCAACGTACTGGCCTACTGATAGACAAAAAATGCCAGATGCAATCGATTTCTGCATTACAAAAGGAATCGATACCAAGAAAGTGCAAGCCGAGTCCTGCCTGGATTCGCCTATAATTGTTAAAGTCTTTACCCAAATAATAAGCAAAGAAAAACTACTGGAGTGCCTTCAAAGAAAAACTGGATCAACTCGTGTCACTCGATATCCCACTAAAATCCGAAAATGACATAGAAGAAGCGGTAAACAATTTAACAACTAACATACAAGAAGCTGCGTGGTGGGCAACTCCAGATGCAAAAGTCATGGAAATATAAGAAGACACGCCATATGCAATAAAGGAAAAAATAAAAGATAAACGAGTACTCCGTAAGCGATGGCAGCAAACAAGATCTCAAGGGGATAAAACTAAATTAAATAAAGCATCGAAAGAACTAAAGCAGTTGCTAACAAAAACCAAAAACCAAGGTATTCAAAAATATTTGGAAAGCTTAACCGCAACACAGACTACTGATTATTCTCTGTGGAAGGTAGCAAAAAAGCTGAAGTTACCACAACAATCAATTCCCCCAATTAAAAACGAAAACAACCAATGGACACGGAGTAATTATGAAAAAGCTAGTGCGTTTGCAACTCATTTAGCTAATACTTTCCAACCATTTCTAACTATGACCTCAGCAGCTGAAGAAATCGAGATAGAAGAATATCTTGAAACTCCCTTCCAAATGGACTTTCCAATACAAAAATTTACAAGAAAGGAAATAAAAATAATAATTCTAAAGGAAATCAACCCACGAAAAGCCCCCGGATACGATTTAATAGATTTAAGGATTTAAGGATAGATTTAATAACAGGAAAGGTACTACAAGAGGCAAGTACTAAATGTTTAACAGCTATTACCCAAATATTTAACGCCATTATTAGATTAAACTATTTCCCAAGTCAATGGAAGGTTGCACAAATTGTGATGTTGCCTAAACCCGGAAAACTCATATCTAATCATGGAGGCAATACAAATAAATATTAAAATTATTGTTTTGTAATATGTATCTAATAAATAATCGTTACATTTTTAGTGTTTTTATAGCTATTTCCAACCTGAAAAAAGACTTTTTTAAATTTTTTCCAAAAATATTAAGTGAATATTTAAAATTCATATCAAGTCTGTTAGTAAATATAAAATTAATAATAACTAATAACCCCGATTCAATAAATATAATTGAATTTCAGAAATTAGTACAAAAAACGTTTGTTTTTATAGCTATTTCCACCACTGTACAATATACAAATTAAGTTATAATAATAATAAGACGTTTATTTTTTAGGAATATGACTGCTCAAACTTTAACGCAAAAAAAAACGTTGTTATATTAAAATTTTTCATGTAGTAGAATAATAAATTGTTGTCACATGAATAACAATATTGTAGTAAAATTAAACGCACCCCTGGTGCTGTTTATGCGTACTACTTCAGCTGTAAAATTCACTTAGGCATTGTTGTACGATGCATGTATAGTTAACCTGACAATTTTTCTGTACTTTTACCCAGGGGGGGCAGGGAGGGGCAGCTGCCCCTCCCTGGATCCTGTAGTACCTGTAATAAATGTAATAAACGTACATTTTTAATTATGTTGAATTATTTATCAACAGAAAATTCCTGATTTGCCCCCCCCCCTAGGCCAAAAGCTGGGTACGCCCATGCTAGAGGGTGTTAAATCACTTTATTAAGCTGCATTCACATAGGGTATTGCAGGGGCATGGTAGGTGGATGGTAGAATTATTGCAACAGATTCTTGCACAAGGTCAACATAATACCATTCACATAAACTTAAAAGCTGGTGTAAAACCAACAGCTTACGTAAAAATAGCTTACGTCGAATATTAATTTCATCATCTTCAAAGGGGCCCATGCTACACGCACAGTAAATTAGCGTTTTAAAAAAATCGTCTCAAGTATTTTCGAATTGAATTTATTTTTATTATTTACGAAACCAAAACAGAATTAGGTTATGTTACAAAATATATAAACTGACAGTCACAAGCACCGCCCTTCGACGCTGCCGATTGGCGCTTGTAAAAATTCTTGCACCGTGTATTGTAAAAGTTTAAAGTTTGGTAACTTTTCCACAGGCTGTTAAGCTGCATTCACATAGGGTATTGCAGGGGCATGGTAGGTGGATGGTAGAATTATTGCAACAGATTCTTGCACAAGGTCAACATACCATTCACATAAACTTAAAAGCTGGTGTAAAACCAACAGCTTACGTAAAAATAGCTTACGTCGAATATTAATTTCATCATCTTCAAAGGGGTCCATGCTACACGCACAGTAAATTAGCGTTTTAAAAAAATCGTCTCAAGTATTTCCGGATTGAATTTATTTTTATTATTTACGAAACCAAAACAGAATTAGGTTATGTTACAAAATATATAAACTGACAGTCACAAGCACCGCCCTTCGACGCTGCCGATTGGCGCTTGTAAAAATTCTTGCACCGTGTATTGTAAAAGTTTAAAGTTTGGTAACTTTTCCACAGGCTGTTACACCGCTTCTTCCACCGTGCAAGAAATTAAGTCTATCTGAACGCGTCCACTTGTGCGCATGCTTTTAACTCTTACATATTCTACCATCCAAATACAATACCCTATGTGAATGCTGCTTCACTCAATAGTCTAGGATACGAATAGGAAAAGATCTTCACCAATCTGTTTACGGGATGAAATATATTTTATATCAAATTTAGTATGTTAATAAATATATCGCGTATAGGTTGCCTAAAAAAATCCCGGCCAAACTATGATTAATTAAAAATTCAAAAATAACTTTTTATTTAAAGTTGCACCGACGTGTTTACGGAATAAATTTAATACCAACCGAAAATATGAAGCTTATAGAATATGCTAACGTAGGGTTGCCTAATTTTTTCCTGGCCCAACTAAGGGGTTGCCAGGTTTAAAGAGGTAGTCGAAAATAGATAACTTAACCCATTTGTTTACAAAATGAAACTTATATCAAAATAAGCGCTTTTTCATTGCGAACACGATGATATAGGGTTGCTTGCAAAAAACCTGAGCAAAATAGGGGTTGCCGAGCTTTAAAAAGTGAAATATTTATTAAAACGTAAAAGTTGCCACAAATAGGTGCGAGTAGTGTACCCGTGCAATAGAGAAGGACGCAGCAATGTAGCTGAGGAAGTCATATTACATTTGCCAATTAAGCATTTACTGTTTTGAAAAAAAAAACAAAGTCTTTAAGATAAAGTATCCGACGATGTTGAATTAATCTCAAGTTACCATAACTGCGTCTTCTTCTATTGTATTTTTTTCTATTCTATTTTTTATTTCTTATGCCCCGAGTGCTACTCACAAAGGGGCGGCAAAGGGTCCGCAAAACAAAAAATTGCTTGATAATTTTTATTTTTATTATTATAATTGATTTCTGGAAAATATATTTTAAATTTAGTAATTTTAAAATTAGTATATTTTACATATTATAAGGTTTTCGAATGGGGGGAGGGCGCTAAAAAGGTATTGTGCCCCGGGCGGGAGTTAAGCTCGCCAGGCCACTGAAGTGAAATGTTTTTTATAAAGAAAAATAAACAATGCGTTAACTATAGAGAAAATACTTAAATGCTAAACTGTTGTGTAGGATTTTTTAGATTAATTTGTCCTATGGGAGTATTTAAATCACTTAAAACCGATTTACACATTTGCGTTGGGTGACTAGATTATGTCGCAGTTTGGTTATTTTAGTTGAATTTGTTAGAATTTTATGTTTTTACATTTTGACTGCATATAATTTTTTAAGTTATAATTTGATTTTTAAGATTGTTTCTATTATATTTTAAACGTTTTGATTAACGTGCCAGACGACGACGTACAGATTGATTCAATTTTTTACGATGTCTGATATGAGTTTATTTTTGACCAAAAACTGAAGGTGAGATACAGTTTCCACTTGTTAGTTATGTATTTCCTAAGTGCTTGTTCACAATGTACATAAGACATAAGAAATACATAAAACGTAAGAATTATAAATTCAAATAAGACCTTAATCGAATATTGAATAATATTTGAGTTGTTTTATTATATATGAAGAGAAACATTCCACATAATGTAGTTTAAGATTTTAATGTTATTTGGTACTCTATTAAGCCTTTTTTTGTATTTATATTTTTAAGTCTTATGTACGTCTTATGTCTTACGTACATTGTGAACAAGCACTTAGATTGTTCTCTTTGTATTCCTGAAGAAGAGTAAAATATGGTCACAGCGAAATTCAACTTTACAAAAGCTTGCAACAAGCAATATATTTATTTATTAAAAATTTAGATAAATCTATTGATAACAGGATGTTGACCTAGCGGTGGCTTGATGTATTTGCTAGTTGAAGTTGTGAGCGGAGATTCTGGGTTCAAATCCCGGACTCGGCAGAATTTCTTAGCTCGTCCCTCTCGAGAACTTTACGCTGTGGCTGTGGATCGAAATACTTATAACTTTCCTTAACAATTTTTTCCAATGGAAAACGGGGTACAATAAGCCTAGAGCTTCAGTACAAAGTGGACCTTGAACCACTACCCGTGTAGCAATAATAATAATAACAAGATGTTACGTAATACCTTTTCAGTTTTTGGTAACATTCTAAGTTGTAAGGTAGCTCTCGACGACCTTCACAATAGACTTCGAAACGGGAGAAGCTGCAGAACAAGCCATCGAAAAGGTTAATGGAACGTTAATCAAGGAGAAAACCGTTCAAGTGGAACGTTATATATCGCGTGCCAAACGTTTAGAAAGATTGGGAGACGCTGAAATTCTTTTCTTTAATATTTATCTTAAAAATTTTAGTGAAAATCTAACTGAACAAGATTTGACCGAAAAATTTCAGATAGTGGGAAAAATAACAAGTCTGGCAATCATTCAAGACTCAAATGGAAATTCACGCGGATTTGGTTTTATCGCTTTTATCGCGGATTATGGTTTTATCGGTGTGGAGTTAACCGAAGGTAAGAGTTTATGTGTAGGTCAAGCGCTGACGAAAATCCAAAGAAAAGAAAACCTGAGAGGAAACTAGTGGAATTTAAAAAGGAAAATGACCGTCAGCATCGAGGCTGCAATTTATATGTCAAACATTTAGACAGCAGTATAGACGATTCGGATTTAGAGCAAACATTTTGTAAATTTGGAACCATTACTTCGGCTAAAGTGATGAAAGAAAACAACCGTAGTCGTGGCTTTGGACTTGTTTGCTTCTCCAACGCCGAAGAAGCTAGTAAAGCATTCATCAAAATAAATGGGCGCTTTATGGGTACCAATACCAAACCACTGTACGTGTCGTTAGTAGAACGGAAGTAAGTTCGTAGTGCTCAGATGAGATACAAGATGGAAGCTCAATGTTTTAATGCATTTCCATACATCACGAATGACTATCAAAATTATCTGAATGGTGCAATTAGATACTACAATTTTCGTAATCTATCCCAACGGGTAATTTCTTATCCACTTTCTAATTCTTTATTGCAGCCTCTGACATACTACCCTGCACAGCTACCGTCAATATTAATAATATTAGACTACCTGTGAACCAAAATCATTCTACTCGCAACGTTAATCGCCGACCAAATAATACGAGAAGGAATGTGAGGAATGTCCTACCGACGGTACCCATTGCAACCATTCCCCAAGTACATCCAAGCATGCCCATTAAAGGTTTCCCACAAACTCCAACGACCACCGTGCAAGAAGTTGGTATTCGACAACCCGTGAACCAAAATCATCCCACCCACAACGGTTATCGCAAGAATAGAAGAAAAAATGTTAAAAATGTACCACCGACGACGTCCGTTGCAACCATTCCCCAGGCACCTCCGAGTATGTTGGTTATAGATTTTCCACACATTCAAAAGATGACTGTGCAAGAAGTGGAAGCACCGCAAATGCCTCAAACGTCATCCGTAACCAGTTATTCATTTGCTGCGGCAAGTGGGGAAACGTGATCTCAAATTTTAGGCAAGCGCTTGTACCCAGTTTTGAGTGATCTTCATCCAGAATTGGCGCCAAAAATTACTGGTATGATTTTGGAATTGCCAAGTAGTGAAGTAATTAGGTTCCTAGAAAATTCAGAATCTCTTAAAGAAAAAATAATGGAAGCCTTTCCTCCTCTTGAAGCTAACAAAGCCAAACAAGGACAATAAAAAATGTTGAGTATATTCTAATAATTAACTATGTATTAAATAATTGACTATTATTTAAACAAAATAATAAAAAATAAAATTCAATTAAAATATAACATAGTTTAAATTGTCTTTTGCGGGCTTTCCGAGGGGCTTTTTTACATGAGGCTTGTATGAAACTGGGTCCCATCAGAGGATGGCACACCTAATGGAAAGTTATTGTTTACGTTTTAAAAAAGGTATAGTAAATATCAATTTGCACCAAATTAAATAGACTTACGCTTTTATATCTGGTTATTACCAAGGCTGGAATTAAGCAGATTAAGGCCAAAGTGCATAATAAATTTTATACAAGTCTATAACAAAAGTATTGCTAAATGTTCATGGTTTTGACAACGTGTTCCAGGGCCGTAGCTATATAGGTGCGAATGGTGCCCCGGGACAGGGGCGCCAGAACAGAGGGGCGCCGAAGGCGACCTTTCAAAATATAAATACCATTTTCTTTCTTTCCAAATGATTCTCATCGTGCACATTGAAAATTTTACCAAAAACAGACCACATTTTGTACTTCAATAAAGAATTTAAATCTGTACTTCCGGAAGCCGCCTTTTTGCGGCTTCAATAAAGACAGGTAAATATAAATTTGTTGCAATTTTGGAAAATTCCGAATTTTTCTTAATCTTCAAAAGAAATTTACGTTTTAATAGTCGGACTGACAGGCATTTACCAGTTCTGCTTGCGCCTTGCGATATTGTGAATTAATTAAAGTTTATTCTGCTTTTGAGTGGTTATTTTTGATTTTTGTGTTATATGTGTTATTGTTACCATGTCAAATCTAATTCAATCAACAGAATAGATAAAGGTATTAATAATTGTTTTTTTATCGTGAATCTATTTCCATCAATTTATTCATTGCAGCTTATAAAAGGGGAATTGAATAAATACAATGCCGCCTCAACTAAAAATGGGACAATTTGGCTACACGTTCTGCTCCTACTACATGGAGCGAAGTCAACTTAGAAACCGCTTCATCATCAATTGCCATATTCAGTTAATGAGGATCAAGTTAAAGTTAAAGGCAACGAAAGCGATTTACCACTGAATCAACTGGTTCAAATGAGAGTTACTCACAAAACCGAATCAAATTCCTTAGATTTATCACAGACTTATGTCCCTGTCATCAATCCAACTGATAAATCGAAAACTGCTAATCCAATTGATTATAGTGACCCGACTGCATGGACTTCATTCATTGGCAATGAACAAAATGCAATAATACTTATTCAACACAGCAACTCAGATGGAAGACATTTTAGTCTTGAGTGGTACTATACAGAATTTTGAGTAATGGGGAAAAGACCAAGAGGGAATGGTTGGTGTATAGTGCCACCAAAAAAGCTGTATTTTGTTTTCCACGCTTATTTTTGCTGATAAATCAAAAATTGCATTTCAATGATTGGAGACGCATCAATCCTGCGATTCCCAATCAGGAATAATAATAATAATAATTAATAATAATATATTGTAGTATAATCACTACATGAATTTCCTACTATACTATTTTAGAATTGTTCTCCACTAGTTTTAAATTTGGTCTAAGAATTATTATCTATTAATTTTTAAAAAATTAAACACAATTAAGTAAGAGCGGCAGACACACACTGCTTTATCGACTATCAAGCCATCATACCACGTATGTGTTTCTGACTCATTAGTCGTCATCAGTGCCGCATACTTTGATGAAAAACACTTAATTGTGTGCACTTAAATAGCTGTGGTCTGAAGAACATGCCGGACTTCTAATATGAACGCCACTAACACGAACCCGACCTTGCCAACGTGCAATCTCGAGCACAGCTCTCATACAAAATAATGAAGATAAAAGGTTATCGCAATCTTGCTAGTATAAATTAAAATTCATACAATTATAAATTAAAATTTAAAAAATTAAACACAATTAAGTAAGAGCGGCAGACACAAAATTGTGTTTAATTTTTTAAATTTTAATTTATAATTGTATGAATCAGCATACATTTTTTCGGAAGCTTTTGAGCGCATTAACATAGCGTAATAACGGCCGGACGCGAATGACCCAGGTTTGCAGACAGGAGGTGCGGAAAAGACGTTTGCAGAGGAAGGGTTAATATAAATTATGTACCTGTACCCATTAATTATTGCAATTTACTCAGTAAGCCTATTCATCGTAGGGGCGCAATATTTCTATCTGGCACATACCTAAATTGTTAGCTACGGCCCTGACGTGTTCTAATGTAAAACCATTGCATCGTACTTTTTCGTGCAACTTTTTTTTTATTTATTAACCAATTGAATATTAAATATTATGAATAATAAATAAATAATAAATAATAATTTTATCAATTTTATTTTATTTATTTTTTATTTTTATTGTGTTAAATTTCACACTACATACAGGCCGAGGGCCTAGTTACATGTAGATAAATACATATACCTGTATTATATTACATTAAACGAATTGCGACTTCGAGACCACATGCGAGATGCGAGAGGCTTCACACCCAAAATTTACTAAAATTACCTAATAGGCATTCGGTTAAAGACGTTTCTCGCAATTTCTTTAAAATGCGTGAGGCTGATGTCATATTCTACATTTGAATTGAGAAGCAAATAATTAAAGCTATGGCAAATGGTGTGCAGCGGTGCATGAGTCATATAGAGCGTTTTTGCCGGGGGAACCTGTATCGTACTGCGAATTCGCGTATTGCATGAGCGAGGTACTCTTATTTCTATCATTTCAACAATTCTCAGACAATCGTATAACCCTTTAAGAACTTTATAAAGGAACGAGGCTGAGCTGTATTCTCGCCTAGCACGCAACTCAATTACATTATATTTCGATTTGAGACTATCACTACGCACAATATAGGACGGATAAGTACCCGTTTCCATATATTGCAAATATCTTAGCAATCTACCCTGCACTTGTTCTAGTGCCAATGCATCCATCGCATGCGACGAGTTCCAAATAATACTGCAATACTCCAATTTAGGACGTATAAGGCTGTTAAATAGAGTCTTTACCACATCAGTACTTTTAAATGATTTTGTATTTCTAATAACGAATCCCAATAGCTTTCTAGTTTCAGCCACAACTTTCGTGATATGACTCCGAAATGTCAAGTCCGAGACAAACGTTACTCCCAAATCTTTTATGGATTCCGGTCTATTCAACATAATGTTTTCCATTTTATAAGAATATTTCACTACTACCTCCGACCTCGAATAGCTAACGACATTACATTTAGATATGTTAAACTCAAGCTTGTTCCTTTTACACCAAGTCAATATCCTACGGATATCTGCTTGCAGCAATTCACAATCCCCGACAGACTTAATTCGCATGTACAACTTCAAATCATCTGCAAACAACAAATATAATGAGTTAACCAAGAAATCTCCTATATCATTCACAAACAGCAAGAAAAATAACGGCCCCAAGTTGCTACCCTGAGGCACACCAGAAACCGCATCATAGAATCCGGACAAAAAGCCATTAAATGAAACCACAAAGGTTCTCCCTTTAAGGTAAGAAACAATCAACGCCAAAATCGGACCTAGCCCAAAACTATAGAGTTTTCTCAAAAGTATGTCATGTATTACTCGGTCGAAGGCTTTTTTAAAATCCGTATAGATTGCATCAACCTGAGTTCCTTCATTGAGGCTCTCATAAACAAACTGTGTAAATAGAAACAAGTTAGTCTCCACTGATCTACCCTTTAGGAAGCCATGTTGGCCTGCATTCAATGATAATTTTACGTGATTGTAAATTCTACTGTGTAGGATCTGCTCAAGCAGCTTACTAGGGGCTGCCAGTATGGAAATTGATCTGTAATTTTCAAATTTTGTGCTAGTTCCCGATTTAAGTATAGGACATACCCTCGCCACTTTCCATAACGTTGGGTAAGTAATTGTTTCTACAATCCGATTAAATATATTGTTGTGTATTTTTGTTGAATTCACATACAAACTCTAAATTATGCTCCGGCTTGTCAGATTTTCGTCGGGAGATGAGACTCTCAGTTTGTAGGTTCTTGTCGATCTTATTTATCCCCTGAGTCGTAAGTAAAACTCTTATTGACAACGAAAACAATGGTTTATTCAAAGGCAAATAATAATGTCGAACAAACTCGTAGCTAAATAAAATCAGGTGTTATTCTCAAAATGGCGTCCTCAAGGCGTCCTTTGACAAATTTTACAATTATACGCTTGTCAGTGGCGGATCCAGGAAATTACCATAGGGGGGGCGACAACATAAAAAATTTTTAAATAAAAAAATAAAAAGTAGTATAATAGCAATTTCAAAAATAGTTGCAACATTTATATTTGCAGAACATTTGTCTTGAGATTTACTACTTTGTGGTTTACTGTCTTGATTTTCATTTTCTTGAATTTTGTGCTTCTTTACAATCATATTCAGGTTACTGTCAGTTAACCACAACCACGAATCGAGCCGCGATTTTTTCTCTATTAGAAAGAGGACAATTTTCTGAGCATTTTGAGACAGCACTTCGATGTGGATTATCTATTAGTTTTCGAGAAAACGGCATTTAAAAATCAAAATTTTACATGCATTTTACATAGGGAATTGATTCGCTCCCGAGTTCTATTGACGGTGCGTGCGTTCTGATATAGTCTTAGTGTTGGCAGTCAAACGCCATTGTGATACCGTACGGTACCCATCGACCGTTGCTAACGAGTTTCACCCCTTACGAGTTTCACCCCTTTCGAGTTGCACCTTTGGTGAGTTTGTGGTACTAGAGGGATGTTTTTAGTGAGTCATCGTTCGTCAAAACGGCGCGTAGCGCCTGGAGCGGAGGGGAGCGGAGCGGAGGGTAGCGGAGCGTCGGTTTTCACGAACGCAACCAAGGCAATCGAGATTCTAACCTAAAAACGAGTTCTGCGTTTATTTCTTAAATTATTGCATAATGTTGCGTAATATAATGGGTGCGGTTGCAAGCAAGGGGTTCGATATGCACGTTGTGCACCGGATCATGTCACAATCGCGTCTGACTGCTAACACTAAGACTATATCAGAACGCACGCACCCTCAATAGAACTTTCGTGTTAATGAATTCCCTATCTAAAATGCATGTAAAATTTTGAATTTTCAAATGCCGTTTTCTCGAAAACTAATGGATAATTCGCAAAATTTCTTTTTTTAATATACTCAGAAAATTGTCCTCTTTCCTATAGTGCAGCAATCGCGGCTCGATTCGTGGTTGTGGTTCCCTGACAGATCCCCACATTCAGAGTGGACTGACTCGGACACCGTTTCATTTTCAAGATTCTTAATTACCTAGATATACGGTTAATGTGAATTTTTAAATCTAATGTCTGCTTACGTAAAATCAAGTTCAAATTTAATCAATGATTAAAATTTTCCAAAAAACTTTTAAATTGTTATGAAATTTAATTTATTGTATGTATATTAATTTTTAACACATTTTAGGGAAAATGTGTTAGAAACACATTCTTCAGATAGAAACTCCAACAGCAAGTATAACAAAATAATATCTAATATTATTGAAAATTGAATATTGATTATTGATGAATAATACCACTGCACATATAGTTTTTATTGTTTTATAAAAAATCAACTGTAATTGTATGATAAATTAATTTCACAACTTCACTACTCACTTAATTTAAATGATATCAGTACTGAAGTACTGAAAATATATTCAAAAAACGCAAACTGAAATAAAAAGCACTTCTGTTTGCTTTAAATTATGAAAAGCAATGACAAAGGAGAATATTGATACCTAAACAGATTCTTTCAGGAATTAGGGAAAACACCAGAAATTTTGTGTTTTCCAAAATTGCAACAAGCTTATACAATTTACCTGGCGCTATAGAAGCCTCAGATTAGGCGGCTTTCGGAAGTTCGGCTTTAAATTCTTTGAAGTACTAAATTTGGTCTTATTTTATAAAATAGATACATATAACTAGAGTACGGATTTCTAGAAATTTTGCTATACAGAAATATTGATAGCAGAAGTGTATTTGATATAATGTCCACGAATCTGATAAAAATAAGTCATTTGGCGCTATTTTTTTGATGCTTATATGCTTATTTTGATACTTTTATATGCTTAAGTTTAGTTTTAAGCTTTTTTGGTGCTTATTTTAGCACATTTTCAATAAATTAAAAAAAATTGCAGTAGATACATAAATTAATACTTACATTTATTTCTATTTTGCTTACTGTAAATTTAATGTTTAGTAGACAAAACGTTTTGGGTTTAAAAACAAATAAAAAGACGGCAAATAGTAGCTTCAAAACTTATATATTGATATTTAATGATCTACGATATAATAGGAGGTATAATGAAAACTTAGGTATTTTCAATGGAAATTTTAGTGAAGCTTGAACTACCACAAAACCTTAGTGTGAAATTTAAGAACGCCCCAATTACCATAGTGTCGAGGTAGAACGCAGTTTTTTCAGATTTAAACATGTCTTAAATGATATGATAGTCGTAATAAAATTTTAATCGAAAATTTAAAGAAACTTTTAATAATTGCATTTTTTAGAAATGATGTAGAGTAATTATTTTATTATGTTACTTTTTACTACTACTTTTTTACTTTTTGTTTTTTTTTATTGTGTTACTTTTCAAAAAAATGTTATTAAAAAAGTTTTTACCTCGAATCAAAAAAAATTTTTTTTAATTGAAATAAAATTTCAAATTTTTCTTTTTTACTTTTTTTATTAATTATTAATTATTATGTTAAAGTTTGATGCATATTATTATGCATATAATGGCAATTTTTTGTGCTATTTTAAGCGCTATTTTCAAGATTTTTTATGCTTAAAAGTCCGTACTCTACATATAACATTTAAAAATATAATAATATCGTAGTTTTGTGATTTTTTGTGATTTTGAAGTTTAAAAAATACAAAATACTTTTGTATTTTCTAAATTCTTAAAATAGTTTTAGGAATTTGTAATACGTCAGAATTTTTTTGTGTAAGAATTAATGTCTTTTGGAGCTCTAAGGGGGGGCGATCGCCCCCATCGCCCCCCCCCTGGATCCGCCACTGCGCTTGTATCTTTCTAGGAAGGTCATTCAACCCCAAATTTGGTCGTCGTCTCAAAAATATCACACTCGTTGTTAGTTTCACAAATTTCACCCAGAAATTAGTGAAAACTGCACTTAGGGTGGCTTCAGAAAGCCCGGCTTGTAAAACACGTCTTTGTCCTCCTCGGCGTATGCGGAGAGAGCCTGCTTCAACCTTAAGAAAACTAAAACTTCGTACGTTCTTTAAAAACATACACGATGTTTCGAAATTCACTGTTATTATTTTTAGTTCTTCGTAGCACGAAACAAACACTGATGGTTACAAATAAAATGGTAAAATATGTGTGGAAAAATGTGTTTAAGTAACAATACAAAATCAGCTGTTATTTACCTTTGAATAATTTTACCTTATTTGCATCACATAAACAAATCAAATGGCCGCGTTCTAATTTTAAATAGGATCGACCTTCGTTTCACGACAATATATAGAAGCGGGCAACTCAGCCACTCAATGAGGCTTTTCAATATATATGGAGGAAAGTTATCTACTCCGCATGCCTTCCCCGGCTTCATTCTTCCCGCTGCCTGGTAAACTTCCTCTTCCGTTATTTTCGGAAAACACATGTTCTCCTGTAATGGCAGAATCTCAACCTCATCTATTATCGTTGAGATATTGTAGGCACTTAATACATCAGGGTTATACACGGAGCCGAAATACGACGCAAACTTCTCCGCCTGATTTTCGATTTTGACTTGAGAATTGTCACTATCCACCATCTGCAATGATTTTTTTGTTGCGCTTTTTTTGTATTAATATAATTCCAAAAATTTTTTGGATCACCCGTTATCAAGTCCCTTTTGATGTCTTTGATGTATTGCGCATATTTGGTTCTAATCAAGTTCTTAACCGTTTTTCTTTTGTTCTTATACAAGGCATCAAAATGCGAAGACATCGATTTATTTTTCCGATATCTATCCTTGAGCTTTAGTTCATGTATGATCTCACCATCGAACCCCGGCGGGAATGACCTACTAACGTATTTTACCCTAGGGACATTTTTGTCAAAGACTTCGTACGTTTTTTTATAAAATTCGTCCACTGCAGCATCAACCCCATCGATTTCATATAATTTTCCCCAGTTAATGTTTTTCATATCATGCTCTAGTCTTTCATATTTTGCTTTTTTAAAGTGATAACTATTGATGGGTATGGGGCCTCTACTGAATTTATCTGATGCTATATACTGTGATATTAATCAACAAAGTAGGATGGTGATCATCCTCCGCAACGAACGGAGTATCCTCTCTAGCAACAACACACCCCAAGCTTCCCAACACAAGATCAAGCGTCCTCCCCGACCTATTCAGAATATTATTGAATTGCTGCAAGTCATTGATATCTATAAATTCCGATAATAATCGCGTATTTGGCTGTCCTAGGTACATATTAGATGTGGTACCCCTAACATCATTCAAATTAAAATCTCCAACAATGATAACTTTATCACTAATATAGTTTAAATTTTTTTCATAAAATTGGAAGAACTCGGAATACGCCATCCCAGATTGCCCCGGGGGAACATACACAGAGACCACAGTAACTGACTCAGATCCGACCTCAAAAGTAATTCCCACAGCATCAAATATATTATCTGATGTAAATATCTGCTTTACAGTATACTTGGTCTTAATAATAATAAATGTACCACCACCTCTCTCTCTCCCAGTACGCTCAAGCCTCCTGTCATTTCTAAAAACACTCCACTCGCTACTGCCCACCAACTCACCATCCAAAAAACTCTCGTTCAACCATGACTCAGTTATGCAAATGACATCAAACTCACTACTCACGAGATTCAAATAAAAATCCTCCAACTTTGTACGCAAGCCCCTCACATTCTGATAATAGATTCGCATAATCTACTGTATTCTCGTGCGTCACATGAAAATACAAAAATTAAATACTGTAATCAGATAGAACGCAAAATATTTTCTCCTAACGAGATATAGCTTAACAGCCAACGCCAGTCCTGGCTACTCAATACTTAATGATTTAATTATTATATTAAAAATTTAATTATTGCATAAAAAATTACAAGTGCGAAACATATTAAGCAAACACAGGAGCGACGTCAGCCGCAATACAGAAAATGCAATAAAAACAATAACAAAACAAGCCATCATAAATATTAGTACTCCATACCTGTCCGAGTTATTAAATGATAATAATAAACGTGAAGATAAATGAATTTCGATAAAGTTTGGAGCTGTTTAGAACGATATCACACATCACATACACTTCTAACCCATTTTAAATAATCATATATCCTTTATAGTACTACGGTTAAATAAACTTCTGAATTTTCTTCTAAATTTTCTTAACAATGTTAAAAATTTACTTGCAAAAGGATAAAATTATTTATGTAAAATTTATTAGTGGCAACTTTTGCCATTTTATTAAAAAGCAAGACGACGAGGATGGGATTCGAACCCACGCGGGCAGAGCCCATTGGATTAGCAGTCCAACGCCTTAACCACTCGGCCACCTCGTCTTCCTAAATAAATAATTTGGTCTAAAGAGGAGTTTCAAAATGAATACTACTATTTTATTTAAATTTGATATACTTCATCATCAGACTTCTCTATTAGATATAAATAATATTGCAAACTATAATACCTACATACAGTGGCTCCAACAATTATTAATACACCCCTATGTTAACCACGTAAATTGCACATTTTGAAACCATTTTTTGACATATAAAACTCGCTTTTACAGCAAAACTTTTCAGATATTTTTTATTGCAAATTTTAATCTCTTCAGTTTTGTTTCTATACATTTTTCTATTTTCTTTCGCCGTTTATGAGTTACAGCGACTTAAAGAAAACTAAGTAAAAAAGTTAATAAAATTAACATTGCTCTTATGGGAGTTTTTTACAGAGTTTTCTTCAAGTCGCTGTAACTCGTAAACGCCGAAAGAAAATAAAAAAATGTATAGATATAAAACTGAAGAGATTAAAATTTGCAATAAAAAATATCTGAAAAGTTTTGCTGTAAAAGCGAGTTTTATATGTCAAAAAACGGTTTCAAAATGTGCAATTTACATGGTTAACATAGGGGTGTATTAATAATTGTTGGAGCCACTGTAGTTCCAAGCAAATCATACTTTTATTACTGTTTAATTCATAAACTTCAATTAATAGGTAATACCTGTATCATAAATTTATTATTGATTTTAGAAAATTGAAAAATCAACTATATCAAAATATTACTTCATTTGTTCATGTACAAGACATTTCATGAAAAATGTGTCAAAATTGAAGTGTTTATACCAATCAACTTATACAACTTTTATTTAAAAATTAATCATGTTAAATTCCTGTTGCCATAAAATTTTAGAAACACAAAGCTTTACCAAGTTATTATCAAATAATATGTAAGTATAAATTATGAAATTATTTTACTATCAGTGTTTGCAGTATTTTAAGCCCAGGCATTTTAGATTAAATTTTGTCTAAAGTTAGAAAAAAATGTAAATTTGAAAATTGGCTTAAATGATGCTCAAACTTGACTGAACAACATATTAAAACTCCCAAGACTTCCCACGTTGGCGTCATGGCTTTTCTTATAGTAATACAATTTGTGCAATTTGTTCACAAATTAGAATTTTCACAACTAGCGCCCACTGGTTGGGCGCGCCGGCACTTTACATTATATACCTTTAATTTTCCAATATAGAAAATTTGGAATTAATTAGTATAATAATTATAATTAATTTAAAGTAAAATTAATGAAATAAAATTTTACTAAATCTGTTTTTCAGCAGGTTAGAATAGTTTAAAAACATGGATTTTTTTTTCTAAAATTACATATAATATATATTTTTGATTTAAATTTGCAAATCGTAAAAAAATGAATAGCTTACTTGAATCTCAACATGTACGTAAACGAAGTTATAATACATGAAAAACACCAAATTGATGGTTTTGTAATACGACAAATCGCCGCTGTACAATGTGCAGTTAAAAATCGATGAATATTGCAAAATGTACTTTTGCAAATCAAGCAAATCAAAGACAAGTGTGGAACAAGAATGTGGTATATCATCAATAAACCAATTGGAAAAAGAAATGTGTTCCAAAGAAATGGAATTTCCAAAGAAAATAGAAAGAAAAATTGAACAACCAGCTAGAATTTTTCGTCCTGAAGACTTATTTAGGATTTAAATTTAAATTATCTATTGGGGACATAATAAAAAAGAATACGGAAATAAAGAAAAGCGTGAAGCAAGATTAGCGTTAGAAACATCGCCAAAAATACGTAAAATAAAATTGATCAGGAATGCACACAACCCTGCATTCAAACATCCCTTTTTCTTCTAGGGATAAAAAACATTGAGGCAAACCAAATTTTTACGACGGAAAAACCAGAGAGTTTTATGAAAAATTTGTTTGCTTAACAGACGAAGAAATTGGTCAATTATGTAACAAAAAATCAAAGTGCTTTGGTGGAATGGTTTGAGGCTAGAAAAATTCGAATAACCGCAAGCACAAAAGTCCATTATATAAAGACGTTCTTTCTTTACAAAGAAAAAGTGAAAAATCTTTTGCTGCTGAATTTGTAACTTCAAAATTGTTTAGGATACAACGCAGAAGGAATTGGAAGTTTTAGTATGTTGTTCAGTACTGTTTGATGATCATTTAAGCCAATTTTCTAACTTACATTTTTATTTTCTAGGTCAAATGCTAAAAATCCTGGGCTATTTGTACTTATGAACTTACAATAATAAATTATATAAAATCATGAAATTCAATGTTTCAGAATTCAAAACAAAATATCTTCAAGAAAATTTCATAAAAATGAACAACTGCGACGAAACGCTCAGTCGGCTATATTAAATAACTGGTATCTACGCCACTATTTTATAATTAATAATTTTTTGTTAACTTTTATTATTTCAAAGCAATAAAAGAACTTCAAATAGAATGACCGTATCGTGCAAAGTAGCAATTATAAATGGAGGAACTTCTGGAATTGGATTAGCAGCTGCTAGTCAAATTTTACATTCGGGTGCAAGAAATGTCACAATCACCGGACACAATTCATGTCAAGGCAAAGAAGCGGCCTTATATCTTAACAATACATATGGAATGGGAAAGGCGAAGTACCTTCATTGCAATGTTAATTCTATGGCACAATTTGAAGGTCCACACGTTATTTTAATTTTAAGGCTGCATTAGGCGGCATTAGTTTAGGTAGAAACCGGCAAGAGCCAATCAGATTGAAATATTTTCTTTAATTTTCTTTAATTTTCTTTAATTTTCTTTAATACTTCAATCTGATTGGCTCTTGCCAGTTTCTACCTAAGCAAGGCAAGACAAGAATTTCTATCTGAATGCCGCTTTATACTA
Source organism: Cantharis rufa (assembly GCA_947369205.1). Classification (NCBI taxonomy): domain Eukaryota; kingdom Metazoa; phylum Arthropoda; class Insecta; order Coleoptera; family Cantharidae; genus Cantharis; species Cantharis rufa. The sequence goes on from OX376303.1 coordinate 40,458,905, forward strand.
TTACACAATTTCGCACACAATTTCCTACATCATTCTGCGCAGAACAAAAGAAGCTCAAAATGCAGATACTCGAAACACGTTTCTGCGCAGAATTACATAGGAAATTGTGTAGTCTTTAGTCTCCTTTTTTAGATTTAGAGGACTTTTACTTTTACATAATACTTTTCTTATTCAAATCACCAGCTCCACCTGCTACCGATGCCCTTTTTCATTGTTAATCGATTTTCTAATAAATCTTTAAAATATTTTTTTGTCCAAAAGTAAATATAATTTTTTTTAGATTGTTTTAAATCGACATATGAATCGAATAGAAGACTAGATATTGTTGTAAATGCTGTTGGTATATGCGATGGTGAAAAATGGGAAAGGGAAATAATCACAAATATTGTAAGGAGTAAAAGTAGTTCAGCAATAAGTCTTGTTTTATAGTAAATTAAAAACTATATGAGTAAATTAACGTTTATTACTGTCACAGGTAGGAACAATTCGGGGAACTCTTCTTGCATACCGCTATACCGGAAGAGAAGGTCTTGGCAAAGGAGGATGCGTTGTCAATATATCAGGCGTAAATGGATTAGAAGCTTTACCATCAGCGCCAACACTGAGTGCATCCCAACATGCCATAGTTGGTCTTTCGAGAAGTTTTGGAAATCCAATCCATAGCAAAAAATCGGGTATTCGGGTAGTGTGTTTATGTCCAGGATTTACTAAAACTAATTTTATAAAAAATATTGGACAAAAGGGAATGACCAATGTTATGGGAAAACATTTAGAATCGACAGTAAAAAAATCAAAAATGCAAAAACCTGATGTATGTGGTCAGGCTGTTGTACATATGATAAAACACGGCAAAAATGGATCGGTTTGGCTTATCGAAGGATCACGATTATTTTTACTCAACATACCTGGTACAATTTCTTATAGTACATTAGTGGCACAATATTTATAATACTCATGTAATTACGTTCTTTTTATATTTAAAATAAATTCAATTTTCCATAAAATCTAGTCTTGCATGAGACCTTTGTTAATTTTATTACAAGCCCAATATTGAGTTATTGTTAAATTATAACAATAAATCTTATAACTAGAGCTCGGATTATATGCACCAAAATACTTGAAAATATGCGCATATATATGCACCAAATTTCTCTAAAATATGCACTAAAATTAATGAAAAAAGGTAAAATATGCATCGATATGCAAACTAAAAAATTTTTTTTAAATTTTTATAGATTATTTTAGATTCATAAAGGATAATAATTTTAATAATAAATTTTATTTACAAATTAATACTGTAAAAAAATATACAAATCTACCTACCCTTGCGGTTTTGCCCTCACTTTAAATTAACTGTGAATTAGATGTGAATTAGATGTGAATTAGCTGTGAAATCACGTAACAGCATAAAAACGGCATGTTAGCGGTTTTATTACAGGTGAATTGTTAGGAAACAACAGTGAATTTGTGAAAATCGCTAATTGAAAGTATATTGTGACTACTTTGTATATAATCTGTAGTTTGACAGTAAATTTACATTCAATTTACACGTGATTTACACGTGATTTACATTCAATTCGCGTTCAATTTAAAATCGATTTACAGTTTATTATTTATGAAGCTACTATCCATTGACGCCTAATTTTCACTCAATTCACAGTGAATCTACACTCAACAAACAGTTAATTTACAATTAATCTCGAGTCGATGTATCAAAAGATTGACGTAATAGTTACAGACGGGTGACAGTCCTTTTATTATTATCGGGAATCAAAATAGAGTAAGCGAGCCGTGATCTATGCGGAACCTACCCAGTTCTGAATAAAATATGAATTCCAACGGATTGGAAATCGTAAACTCAATGCTGATATGTACACCTTGTATCGAGTTAATTTTTTAACATTATTTTGTGTAAACAGAGAGGTTTCAGAAGAATAATTATTGATAGTAGAAAAATAGTAAATTTTAAATTTGTACATTAACCTATTCGGTCAAGACCATTTTTTGTATGCATGAAATTAATTAAAAGAAATAAAATTGAAAAAAATGAATTAATGCATAGATAGGGCAAAAAAAATGTTGAATTTGTGTATTCAATTGAATACACGGTGACCGAAAGAGTTAATAAACAAATTAATTAATGTATTTATTAAAACCATGAAAATAAAACTTATAAGAAAATTAATATAATGAAATAAACAAATGATAAATTTTTCGGAAGATATTTTATTAATTATATTTGCAAACAAAAAAATTACAAATGCATTAGAATTAGTAGAACTGTTAGTATTATGCACTATTGCATAACAATTATCTACAAACCAACTACCTACATAATATGTTATAAATAAGTGGCGACCGCTTAATCAGCAGAATTAGCGTTCAGTGCGTTTATATCTGTCCCGCCATTTATTAGTTGTATTAAAGTACAAGAAGCCGGTATTGTTTTCTGCGAGACAAGTATTGTATTCATTGTTAACTTTAACAAAAATTATATTTTTATTTTTTAGGAATGTCAAGATATTTATACTGAAAAAATATGTATTGGTGATTTTTCCGGATTTGGATAATTGACCTGTTAAAATTATGCACTGTGATTCAATTTTTGAAAAAAACCAACAAATATAATTGGAACGTTGTGGAAGACTTGAATGATAAAAATAAAAATTAAAAGTAAGATTTCGTATTGCTTGGTTAATATTATTAAAACTTGACATTTCAATAATTATTTATATTTTTCAGGAGTCACAAATGCATTTCAATAACAATTTAAGAAATTACCAATTAAATCAAACGACAATAAAGTTACAACTATATTAATGTAAAAAGTTGGACTGTTGATTGGCTGAGAAGTACGAAGCAAACATCAAAAAACAAAAGAAATTATAATCCAAAAAATACACTATAAGTTATATTAAAACTAAGGACTATAATGTAATATTAAAACTAAGGACTATAATGTAATATTTTTAATTCTAAAAACAAAATATTGACACCATAAAACTGTGTTTTTATTAACCCCCATTGATTTACATTAATCTAATACGTAAATGAGCATTGACCGCCCGTATAATACCTTGCATAGCAAACTTTCAGCAAGTAATACGTTAATTGCATGTGAATCGCGTGTGAATTGAATGTAAATCTTATGTGAACTAACTGTGCATTAACGAGATATTTCTTGATTACTTACGATGATCAGATGGCATTTGAGTTATGAAAACACGATTGACTATCAAAGTAAAGCTAATGAAGTGACAATTCATTGTCATGACTTTCTCAGCTTAATTACAGTTAGCAATTTTCAAAAATCCACTGTAATTTCATTGTTATTGTATGATATATTGCTTGTAAAATTAACCTTCAATCATCGCGAACTTGTCGCTTTTTTACCGTGATGACTAAACTGTAAGGGTATTCATTTTTATTTTTAAAAATATGGTAAATATTATACAATTAAATGTTTTTACAAATTGTCAATCAAAAATGATTGTCTAGACTTTTATTCTTTAGACTTTAGATCTTTTTATATATTTTTGTATATTGAGAAACTGCGTTCGACGTCTACTAAAGTTATTGGGGTATATTTAAACTTGGATATAAGTGGGTATAACACCTCATCGTGGTTTAAATACAGTTCTTTTATTTCAAATGGACATCAAAGTCCTTGTTGATGGCATAATTACTTCACTTAACAACAAAACTTAACAAAAATTAACCAAAGTTGTAATTAAAGCAAAGGCTAGTTACATAACTACTGCCAATAAAGAATAAAATTAAATTTGCAAAGAGTGCATGTTTCAAAAAAGAATTAGAATAATGTACGGCTGTGTTCCAAGAAATGTATCATTCAATAAGTTCAAAAATAAATAAGGGAACATGAGATTAATTTAACACCGAAACAATAATAATTGCTTAAATTGGCAAATTTAACAATAATTTTTATTTTCTTCATTAAAATTTTTCAAAAACCACCAAAAGTGGTCCAAATATGCACAAATATGCAACATTTGCTTAAATATGCAGCAAACGTTGAAAATATGCAAAATATGCATTTTGAAAACCGGATTTTTGAATTCGCTTTTGTCTAATTTGCCTAGATTTCAAAACGAATTTGTTGGCATATCAATATTAAAAAACATGCAAATGCATAAAATCCAAGCTCTACTTATAACAATATGTGATCCATGAATACTTGCATAATATTGAATAAACTGGTAAGTAAAAAAACGGCTATTTTCAAAATAATTGTGAAGCCGGAAACCCAAAATATTATCTATAAAATAATAAAAATTGTCGCTAGGGCCAATTGTCCGAAGCGATTTATCTCAGGGCCAAGTGACTCAGAGTCAGCTTTCACCAAGAGTGGTCGTTACGGCCAATTGTCCAGGCGAGTTGTTGCTGGGCCAAGTGGTTCAAGGCCACCTGTCGGTACACGATTTCTTTAATATTTATTATGAAACTGGCTCTTTGTAATTATTAATTTTAATTACATTAATGTTAATTTTATTACACTAAAAAATTATATAATATAAAATAAATAACAACCAGAATAATTAATAGTGCAATTATTGAAAAAATTATACATATAGGTACTAACATATAATTTAAAATTGTTTGTTTATTATTGTTATTGTTTATTGCTAAAACAATAACATATTTAAAAATTAATTTTTGTCAAGGTAAAAAGAGAAGATGGTTATGGTTGTAACAAGATAATATTATTATGATAATATTATTATCTTGTCAAATATCAACAATAAACAACATTATTATGTTGTTTTTCTAAATCAACAATTTGGAATATTTTCAAATTGACAAGCGCTAATTTGTTTTCCCAAAAGATTAAGTAGGGAAGATCTAGTGGCGTAGCGCGGGGCGGCATGTCTAGAGAGGCGGCATTGAACGGCCGTGCTGATGATTGATAGATGGCGCAAAATAGTTAAAAATAAAAGGATTGGTAATAAAAGGTTGATAAATTGCATGATAAATTCCATGATATTCGACAGTACCCCAGATATTTTCTACAATGATCAAACAAGCCAACTATTACAATACGAGATGATTGAAAATCGGGAAGTACAAGTTGTGGAATTCTTTATAGCTTTTATTGAAACGAGAAATAAGACAGCCGAAGGTATTAGTGAGATGATACTAAGCAAGCTCCACGCTGATGGGATCGACATTATGAATTGTATAGAGCAGCGGTTCCCAAATGGGGTTCCGCGAAAAAGCCCAGGGGTTCCGCCAAACAGTATTTCAAAATGGCGTAAAAATCAATTTTGCCGCTTAAAAAATATTTTTTATACCCTTTACCCTATATGCTTATATAATCCGTTTAATAAAATGGTTTGAATATCGGATTATATGTAATTACTAATTGAAACTAATCAAGACAAACAAGAAAGAAAGAAAACTTGAACAGCACAAGAATGTTCAAAATTTTATGACCAATCAATTTAAAACGAAAATGCCCCGGAAGCTTCTTACAGAGTGAGTTATCGTATAGCACTAGCCGGAGAAGCACATACAATTGCCGAAAAATTGATTCGATGACCATTTTTTTTTTACGGATATTAAACGGGTTCCGCCAAATTTTTTATGTCGTCCAAGGGTTCCGCGGCCAAAACTAATTGGGAACCGTTGGTATAGAGCAAGCTTACGATAATGCTGCTACAACGGCCGGAAGACACACGGGTGTATAGCAACGAATAAAAATTATCAATCCAAATGCCGAATTTGTGCCCTGCTCAAATCACTCGTTGAACTTTGGTTTGCTTGCATGCGGCTTCGGTAGAGGTGAATTCAGTGATGTTCTTCGGCACATTGGAACGTTGATATGCTTTCTATTCCATGTCCACACACCGATGGGAAGTTCTGATTGCTGCTACAGGCAAGAGTTTGAAGAAGGTTTAGGATACACGTTGGAGCGCAAGAGGCGATGCAGTAAACATGACACAAAATCATTACAGAGAAATTTTGAGAACACTAGAAAAGCTAACAGAAATAGATGACAGCTTGAACACACGAACGGACGCAGGAACTTCGTTAATCGCGATGCAATCATTTTCATTTTTATGTTTTTTAGGTTTTTGGCAACCGATTCTGCGTGAAGTGAATGATGCCAAAAATTATTTTAAAGGGACTTATCCAGAGCTGGGCAGTATTTGAAATACTTGTATTTGAAATACGTATTTGAAATACATTTTGTACTTTGTATTTTGTATTTCAACACATATTTTCAATGTATTTGTATTTTGAATTTCAAATACCCAAAACAAATGTATTTTGTATTTTGTATTTCAAATACATATTTTCATGTATTTTGCCCACCCCTGGACTTATCGTACATGAGTGTGCTCAGAAAATAAGCTCTTTACATATAATACTGCAAGGGAACTGAGAGGCATCCGTAGACGAGGCTTTAAGTTACGCCAGAAGCTTGTGTGAAGAACTTGGCATTTCTTAGTGAACCTCCTAGGAGAATTAAGAAAAGACACATTTTTGGCGACGGAAGTGCAGACGCCTGTTTCTCGCCCGAAGGTAATCAAAAATTAGAACCCGTAAAAGGGCGCTATTAAAAAAAAGAGATAAGATCATTAACAGAGAGCTAATAAAATGTGAATTATTTTGATATTATTATAATTTGAAATAATTTTTGTACGAAATCCATTTCTTTTTATATTTGAAAACTGTAAATTGTTAAGTCACTTATGAAGAATAAAAATTTTTTAACCACCGCCAATCACTCACAAACGTTTATTTGTCCCTGACATACCGGACAAAAAATCAGCCGCCAAAAAGAGGACCTGTCCGGGAAAAAACGGACGTTTGGTAACCCTATTTATATTATAAATAAAAATTGTATAATATTATTAAATTTTTGCGAAGTTCAATTCAAGCTCTTATGCTAAGTCAGTCAATTTAATTGTGTATGTGGATGAATATAATATGATGCATTACATCATCACATGATAAAATCTTGGCGGGTTTTATGTTGCGCAGGTCAGTGTTCATAGCGAGATAATAAATTACATGATAAAATAATAACACAGGTAATTAAATATTAGTAGATTCTCGGGTGTAAGGGAAGGGGATGAAATAAAACAACACTGTTATCGGCCGACTAGTTTTTAGGGAAAGAACTTTTAAAGAGAAAAACTTTCAATATTCAGGTAATTAAATATTTCTGTTACATTTACAGATAATACCCCATGGCCCATGGTCAAGGTGGACTCTGGACATAATGCATTATTGTTTAATTATAACTAGAGCTCGGATTTTATGCATTTGCATGTTTTTTAATATTGATATGCCAACAAATTCGTTTTGAAATCTAGACGAATTCGGCAAAAGTGAATCCAAAAATCCGGTTTTCAAAATGCATATTTTGGATATTTTCAACGTTTGGTGCATATTTAAACAAATGTTGCATATTTGTGCATATTTGGACCACTTTTGGTGGTTTTTGAAAGATTTTAATAAAGAAAATAAAAATTATTATTATGAGGTGTTGTACCCATTTATATTCAAGTTCTAATATGCCCCAATAACTTCAGTAGACGTCGAACTACAATACATAGTACGTCGTAATACAAATATGTATTATCAAATCAAAGACAATCATTTTTGATTGACAATTTGTAAAAACATTTAGTTGTAAATATTTAACATATTATTAAAAATTAAAATGAATTAAAATTTTTTTAAACTAATAATTAGAAAATAAAATTTATTATTAAAATTATTATTTTTTACGAATCTAAAATAATCTAAAAATTATAAAAACATTTTTTTAGTTTGCATATCGATGCATATATTACCTTTTTTCATCAATTTTAGTGCATATTTTACAGAAATTCGGTGCATATATATGCGCATATTTTCAAGTATTTTGGTGCATATAATCCGAGCTCTAATTATAACAATCGGTTTATTAAAACAGAGTTTTATTCAAAAAAAACTATTAATTATAAATAAAAATTCGTTAAAAAATATTATTTTTAAGTTAATAATTACTCAATATTAGGAAAACATAATATAGAGTTCAGTGGCGGTGCAAGAGTAGCTAGGGCCCTTAAGCAAATATACAAATCGGGCCCCTAAAAAAGCAAAGTATTAATTTTGAACTGAATTGCAAGATTATTATTGAGAACATCACAATATTTTTTCTGAAGCAAATCACAGCATTAAATTGCTTCGATTTCTTTCATATTTAAAATGATTCTAGGTTCTAAGAATTCAAAATTTTCTTTTAATTTTCGAAAACTCTCAAAACGAATCTCAAGGCTCTAAGTATTACAATGTTTACTGTAAAATAAAATACATTAATTTTAAACGAATCATATGGTTTTTGAAAATGTAAATCAGAAGCTAATTCGTCAAAATATTTTTTAACTTTTGATTGCCGTTTTATGGGGAAAGTAGGTTCAACTTTCCTTATCAATGGACAGTAGGGCCCCTTATGGTCCCGGGCCCCTAAGCATTGCTTACATTTGCTTATTCATATCACCGCCACTGATAGAGTTATAAAAACTATTAAAACTTTAATATTATGAACTGATATAATAATTCATCGTAAAGTATGTATAATATTATAATCACTGCAATAAGCACATGGTATAATATTATTATACCATGCATTTCTATTTTGAGAAACAAGATAAAACTAGCTAAGTTTCAATTAATTCTTGGTAAGTAGCAAAGAAAAAATAGTTCAGCTTTTATAAACAGGGCACCGCCACTTTCTTTTTAATTATTCTGAAATAAAGTGCGAGGTGATCGCCCACGCTAGTGACGGCCCCCTTAAAACAAATTAAAGTGAAGTGATTTCAATCAGAATACGTAGAAGTGAAAAAACCGAAACTTATTATAGCATAAATTTGAAAATCGTATAAGAATTGTCTTTGTTACAGGAAAATCAACTTTTTACTTTTAACTTATAAAAGTATATAAAACCTTAACTTCTGAAATATAATAATATCAAAACTTTAATAAAGATTAATAATCATCACTGAAAGCTCGAAAATAAAACTAATTTTTAGTAATGTTGAATTAACTTGTTTAATTATTTAGAATTAAATTTTTGATTTCATGAATTTGTGAGAGCAGACAGACAGTCGAAAAACTGTAGAATTTGGTAAAAAACCATTTTGTACATTAAAGGCTACAAAAGTTTATCACCCTATGGTAATTATATTGATTGCAAAAATTCATCTAATATAATTGTCTTTGTGACTTTATCCGAGATAAACACAGTAATTAATATAATTTTTTTTTAAATTGTAAATTCAATAAAGGTTATTTATTTTTGATAACTTAAACAAGTACTTTATGGATTATGGCCTATACCTTACGACTATACCGGCCGACTGGGAAGTGGGTAATCATGGTTCAAATCTTGGTCTTGAATACATTGCTGTGATCTAAAAAAAAAAAAAAAAAAAACAATGCTAATAGTTTTGTGGGCTATCGGGAAGGTAACGGGAAACCACCACAACCATACATTAAATAAATTTCCTAGTATGTGATTTTGGCTTCGACAAAATAAGTTGACTAATACGCTCTGCATAGTGTATGGCAAAGCTTCCGATGATTCGCTGAACTTCTTCAGACCACATTACACTGCTATGGTAATAAGAATCATCATTTTATTTATGTTTGTCCAAATTTTAGAAAATAGACGATTTTTATTAATTTATTTTATTTATTTAAAAATGTACAATACTTCGTTTTATATTTTCTTTTATTAGTTAGACGACATGTTTCGAATATATGATATTCATCATCAGGAAGTCAAAATTAAAATATTATTTGAAAATTATTATTATAAATTTGAAAATTGTTTTTTTAAAATTTAATTTAAAATATCCGCTTGAATTCTTAAAGCGACTATTTTCTGTATCAAGAAAATCAGCTTTTAACTAAAATTGAGAAAAGAAAGCAAGCAGCAGATTCAACTTTTTGATTCAATGCGAGTAACGGCATAGAGCGTGGAATTGTCTTCGATTAACTGGTATCACAAAACATATTATTTAATAACAAAAATTTGTTATTGACTTTAAAAATATGTTTGTAATTTGGTCAGTAGGCAAGTAAGTACAATTTTTAACGTATTTTTAGACTACAGACCAAAAATTAACAATGAAGATTCAACTACAATTAGTTTTTCTCAAGCTACTTTTTGTAGATGTTGTTTCCATATTGCTTTTCAAATTTTAATTTTGCTTAATGTAAAATGCAGGGTGGCCCGAAATGAACGTTGTGGTTTGAATTCCTTATAACTTATAATTTGTTATTTTTGTAAAATTTCATTTCAGTATTTTGTGAAAAAGACTTAGGCCCAGTTTTTCAATCGTAAAGTTAACCTTAGGTTAACCCAAATTTAAAGGTTAACTTAGATTTCCGACCAATCAGGTAGTCATAAACGTAGGTTAACCCTGAAATTTAGATTAACTTACGATTGAAAAACTGGGCCTTAGGGTATTTAAAATGCAACAATACACAATCGAACAACCGCTCCTGACTGTTTTCTTTAGGTATATTTGAAAGAAAGAGTGCGTTAATAAGCCAAGGACCATCCTGCCATTAAAAAACTATATTCGTGATGAATTCGAGGATATAACACCTGGAATTTTGGGGCAGGTTAGGGAGCGTTCATAAACCACGTAGTTTGATTTTGACCTCTTTAGAACCCCTCCCTCCCATCATGTAGCTTAACGTAGCTTTTACCATGATAACCTTACCCCCCCCCCCCCCCCTAGATGGAACGTAGTTTTTTTTCCTATAAAGTCCAGAAGACATGTTATGTTTTCTGTTAACAAATAACAAAACTATTTAAAGATTATTTGGTATAAAAAATGAATAACACCGATATTTGTTTTTAAAACAAATAGCGCACCTATATAAAATATAAATAAAAAAATCCAAATACGGAAATAAATATCCATATTATGTTGTCGCTTATATTCTGAAAATTGCTTTCATAATAAAAGAAGAAAACTACGTAACTTGACTATAATCCCCCCGTACCCTCACGTAGCCCTGCGTAGCTTTCTACCTAACCCCTCCCCCCCCCTTGGCCAAACCACGTAGTTTATAAACGCTCCCTTATGGAAAGAGCACGAATATGCGAAGCAAAAATGGCCACTACTTGCGAGATATAATTTTTCATAATTAAACCAAAAAAATTCCCCATTAAAATACTGTAATTAAAAAAAAACAATTGTCGCTTAAATTAAATCATTATATTAATTCAAACTACAACGTTCATTTTGCGCCACCCTGTGTATTTAAAAAGTAATTAATTTTTATTTTTAAATTCCTCAGTTCTAGTGTTGCCTGCGGGAGACACCAAATAGGACTTGAAAAGAATATTGCTTGAATTTTTTTGTCTATTTGTAAATAAGAGCACAAACAATAAATTATCCCAAAATTAAAAAACCCTAATTTTCAAAGTTGGCCTTGAGAAAGAGGATGTTAATACGAGCCTTTTCGAAAAACAAAAAAATAATCACTTACGATGATTTTTTATAAGTAGTACTTATTAAAGTGAATTACATCTACCGAATTCATTTGCAAGCAAGGCGAAAGTCTATCTCTGTTTGTTATGCTATTCCGCGCATTACTCTCGCTCGCTCGATATTTTCAAACGCGTCTGCCGTCATGAAGGCAGCACTTAAAACCGTCTGTCATAGTATATTTGAAAAATACACAAAAAAAGGAATCTTTTGATATAAAAATTGTCTATGTCTATGTACCCTATGGTTTAGTTAAACCTCAAAAATGCCTCTTTTCTCGAGCCGCTCCCAAGTTAACGCTGCCACTCTCGAGTGGCAGACGGGCGGTTTTATTACTAATTTTTAACGTCCTTTCAGCCTGTATGGTCAAAAATTTTGTACCTTATGGTTTAGTTCCCATGCACGCGGGCTCCCGGACTATAATTGTATTTTTCGATGACAAGCTTCGGCGTAAAAAAAATCTAAAAATTTATAAAAATTAAAATAAATTGAATAAACTAAAAAGTATAAAAGAATCGACTGGAATCGACGTAGTCGAATTTTCTGTCGCCGAAATGCCGGTACCGAATTGGAATCGCCGAAACTGGCATAGCCGAATATCGGGTCGCCGAATCAGAATTGCCGAACTGCAATCGCCGAAATGACGGTGTCCGGAAATCGCTCGAGAAAAGTACACATAAAGATTAATTTATAAATCAGGATTTTATGTATTTTCTGTAGTATAAACCTCTTAAAAACAGTGATGTACCTTTAATATAAGCACGTTTAACAGAAATATGCATTTATACGCAAAAGAAACTAGTATAACATAGATTTTTAAGGATTTTTCAGAAAAAAAATTTTTATTTACCAAGCGTAAACAAAAAGTATATAAGGAAAATCTAATTTTATTTATTCAGATTAAGTACTTAAAATTTCGTTCCACTGTGCGCCACTGCTACATTTGCAGCTTTTGGTGTAGATACTTTTATTATCCTCTTTTATCAAATTGCTAACTCTCCATTATTTTTCTGTAGCGTGATTATCCCTGTTGTTAATAGCTCCAAATGTTCGACTTCTGCTTCATTGCACATTGTGCATGTACAATTAGAGCACATTGCTCTAATTATTTGGCAAGTATTTCAAGCTACTTGTAATATTAGAAAGTAACTGCAGTAATATATTACTATTATTATTTGTAATTGAAAAGAATAGATAATGAATATAGTTCTTTTTATTAACGTTGATACACCATATAAATTTTTTACATTAGATGAAAATTAATTTATAATTTAATAAGAAAATTAATTTCTCACACTGTAAGTTAAATCTTACAAATTAGCTTAAGTAATAATTTATTCTATTTTGAAAATTATGGTTTCCTTAAATATTAAATATTTTGTTTGGTTGGTTTAGATTACTACAATTTAAAATTCAAAGCCATTAGTTAACTTTTGATTTACCAAGTATGCATCCTCAATTCAATTAGCTTTGATACAAATCATTTTGGTCACCTATTATTATTTTTATTGATAAAAAAAGTGTAACATTAAAAAAGTTAAAATATAGTAAAAACACAATATCGGTTCACAATTAAATTTAATGAAAAAAATAACTTAAAGTAAAAATACACGACGAATAATATTTAATATTTGTATATTACGGCAACAAATAAACACTCTTTCTGTTTTAGTCGTTGGCTAGAACAGTATTGCCCAATAATCTAAATATAAAAAAATTAAAAAATTATTCACTATAAATAAGCAATTGATTTTATACATTCCAAAATACTGTTCCAACTACTCGAAAAAAAAAAAAGAAAACATCTAATGATACAAAATATAATATAAAAATCAGAACTAAAATATAATATTTGGCAGTTCCCACACTCGACTGCCTTGTTTTACATAAAAGAAGTATCACTTATTATATTTTTACATGCCTATAGCAATTAATACTGACAACAGGAAACCTAAAGAACCCGTTAAATTTAAAAAATATGCACAGGAGTGCCTAAATTTATTGAGTTTCTCCACAGACACATTCACACACTTTATACCCTTAGATATTTGTTCGTGTGCGTAATAAATCACATAGAAAATTCTAATCAATTTTTTTTTACAAAAATCACAGACTCCTGCCAAAATAATTATTCTACTCTATCACCTAGTAAATTAGAATTAGTCTTCCCTTATCCTGTGTCAGCACTCACTTAAGCACACAAAGTCAGATCTGTTCTATTTAGCTGCTATAAAAAAGAATGTTATTGTTACAAATGTAAAAGTTACAAAATATTCGTACCAGGTGTTGACGATACTGTGGCTGCTGTTGTTTGACGAATAGCATTATTACTATCTGGTGATATTAACTGTTGGTTTGACATGGAAGTCTTATTTTCCTGATGAGGACGTCGGTTCCCACCTTGTGGCCTGTAACCTCCTCGAAAGCCTGGCCTATAACCACCTCCTCTGTTGTAATAACCACCACGACCACGGAAACTGTCAAATAAAACAAATTTTATTTGATGTTAGTTTGGAAAATATAAAAGATAGTACATACTTTGTACGTCTTGCAGAAGAAACTCCAAATGTTTCTGAGTTTAATTTGCGTTCGGCCCTCCAATCTGTTCGTTGTGAACGTCCTTTTGACCGTTCAACAGCCTCACAAGAAATGTTATCAAAGAATGATTTTGCTTTATCGTAGAAAATTTGTTCCTCGTCTTCTTGTTCACATTCGCCAGCACCGGTTTCATTACCGGAATCATCTTTCTTTTCGTTGTCACCGTTTATCTCAGTTTTACCATCTTTAATTTTTATCTTTTCGAATTGTTTTTGAAGTTCAGAAAATTGATTATTTGCTTGTTCAAAGTCATAATCGTTATCAAATTTCAATGTGCTTTTAGGTTTACCACTTGTCGATTGTGAACTTGGTTGGTTTTGTCTGTAATTGCCACCAGTACCAATATTAGGACCACTGTTAGGTGGTCCTCGGGGTCTAAAACCTCTATTTCTCGGCTGACCTCGTGTTGCAGGTCCACCCCATCCTATTTGCCTGTTATTCTGTTGATTATTACCGTGATATTGTTGATTAATTCGATTTTGTGGAGGAGGTCTATTTTGATTTCGGTAAGGTTCTGATGGATACTGTAAATATTATAAAACCAAATATTTTTCATTTTTTGCGAATTACTACACTTACATGCTGATTTTCTCCCTTTGAATCCCTGCGATCTCTTTGTTGATTACGATTTTGCCCTGGAGCTTGTATCGGACGTTGTACTCTTTTGTCGTCTTTCTTTCCTCCAGTAACTTGCACGCCTTGATCTGCTGTAGGTGATTTTCTAGATCCAAGACTTAACGGAGTGGTGCTTCGTGAACCTCCGGCAATAAAATCTAAAACAGAAACTACAATTTCGAGACTTCTATAATAGGTAGCTTCAATTTGTTGTCTTAAAAAAATAATAACAATAATAATAAAATATTATATTACAGATAATAATTTTTCTACAGAAATGTACTAGTAAACTTATATTTTTAAATTCATTATTCAACTTATAGATTGAAATTATTACAATATAAAAGTTTTTCAAAAAGTTATTAAGCCATTAATGTTTTAATTATCTCCTCTTTTCTTTGAAACAATTACCTAATTTTTTATTATACATGTACATGCTGGGAAAAATGTATTATGTACGTGCTAGAAAACCAACATCCACAGTTTTTATAATTTACCCATTTTCAGTAAACTTTGATAAAAAAAAAAAAAAAGCTTAATATTAGTATACAAGAAAAAGAGAACATAATTGAAAAAAAAAATCATTTGAAGAAAAGCATAAAATAAGAGTTACAGCGGCACAGAAGTTTTCAAGTCATTATGTACATAGCAGAAAATTCACGAAAACCTAACCAAAACTAACTTGAAGCAAATTTTTTTTTTTAAATTTGAGGTTACCTAAAATAAAACTGCCAAAATCAATGAGTAAAGTAGAATATATCCTAAAATGGATAGTTTTAAATAATTTTTTGCTGAAACGAGCTACAAATAGAATATTTGATAAAAATCGGCAATCCTATGCAAAAAATACAATACAAAAATATTGTCATCTATATCTCAAAAAAGGTACAACGAAATAAAAAAATGAATAAGCATTTTTTCTTAATTTCATTCCCTACATTTTTGTTCATATGCATTTTTCCAATTTATCACACCGTTTCTGAAATACAGATGACAATATTTTTTGTATTTTACAGTGTTTGTAAGTCACTGTAACTCGGAAACGATGAGATGAAATAGAAAAATGTACATAAACCTAAATAAAGAAAATAAAATTTACAAAAAAGATGTGTAAGGGCCAATTTCATAATAAAAGTTAACAGGGCATTAAAATTTAAAAGGCGACTTAAAACAAAACCGATACATTTTTTGGTCTGTTTTGTCTTAAATCGCCTTTTAAATTTTAATACTCTGTTAACTTTTATTATGAAATTGGCCCAAATAAGTATTGTTGTAAAAGCGATTTTTAGCTAACAAAAATGTCTTCAAACGGTACAATTTTCTTTGTTAAGATAGGATTGTGCAAAATCTTTTGCGAGTAACTGTACAAAAATTTGTTTCTTGTAATTAAACGTACACACATTGCTGATACAATATATTCAAGTTTAGTTTTATCAAAACTGTTGACTACTGGTATCTGTACCATAATCTCAAAACATTCACTTTCTTTCAATTTATTTAATATATAAATTTAAATACAAAATTACTAACTTAGAACTGTATTCCACACTAATTTTCATAAAATGCAAATATTGGCCCACATTTTAATCTGTATTCTCACACTCACAATCTACTATGTTCAAGAAGATATTGTGGGGCCTTGATATAGGTATTTGAGTTCAATAATGTTTAATATTTTTGAAAGCTTTTTATGGTTCAAGTCAGTTAACATCCACTCACCCAAAACAACTCATCCAAAACACCCGGTGAACTCAAAGATATATCTACAGAATAAATACAAGATGACTATTGCTTTATGTCCATTTGTTGTATTTTGTGTATGGCATAATACTATGAAAACTTTCCTAGTTGTATAATACTAATACTATGGATTAGTAATAATAAATATTCTATTGTTTATAGGTTCTTTCATCTTGTGATAACTTAAAAGTATACTAGTTAACTTTGTTGTTCTATTTACTGCGTACTTGTAAATAAAAATTTTAGGTTTACTCAAGACTCAACTTCAATGTTGGAACTGTTTTAGTTGGTAACGCTGCTTTCAGTTCGAACTTACTAAATGCTAGCTTAAATTGATCTAACTTTGGGTCGATCTAACGACTGCAAGTATACATAGCAAATGTTGAAGTTTGTTTTTATTATGTATAGTAAATATCTCATTAAGGGTACATTCAGGATGCATTAAAAATTTTTAAAAAAATACTATTGTGAGTGTTGTAAATGATGTTTTCTTTAAAAACAACTTCCATCATTTGATTGGCCAATGAAACCAAATCATACCGTGTGGATAAACGGCAATTGAAATTAAATTGAGAACATGTATAGCTATGCAAGCTACTTAGATAATTTTTAGTCCAAAGAATAAATCATGATCTCAATAAATAGGTAATAAATGCTAATCCAATAAAATCAAGCTTTAGGTTGATTGGCCATTTATAATATGCAGATAAATTGTATAAACTAAAACTAGGTTGAAAATGTGAAATTATTGATGAAATGTAGATCTTTGGCAAGGTTTTCGTGAATTTACCCTCCGTGTATCGATTAGAAAATTTTGATAACTTTTGGTATATGCAATAGAAATTAAATCTGCTATGCTAGGCAGTCAGGAGTTACAATATACTTCTTAAATTATAATATTTATGATAATCCCAATTAGTCCAACCTTTGTTTTCACTCCTAAAATAATAATTAAAAATCTAAATTTGTGAATGTAACAAAATATTAATAATTGAAAATATTTTCTGCTATCCCTTAGAATTTAAAGTTATAATTCCCAAATTAAAACATAGATTTAAAATTTTTACTGATTTCATTTTATATGTTCAAATTTATCTCCTATCTGTTCTAACCACCTTTTTACCATAAATTTGCACACATCTACTCTCACACATGTAATAAAAATTTTATCTGTTAAAATAAAACTAAAAATTCTAATAAATATTTAAGGAGATAAAAACTTACTAATTTAATTATTGTAAAACCCCACAAAAACCCACACCATATTTTTCTTTTTGAAAATTGCACGTGCACTAAATTTTCTATTACGTTAGTCACAAACAAATAAGTAAGCAGGAATAATTTTAATTACTTACTGCACTATTTAACTACCAACTAAAGCAATGAAGCAGCAAGCAGAATATAAAAAAGATATCAAAGTTTACCATGTTCTGAGGGCCGAGGTGGTTCAACAGCAGAAGGAAGGTCTGTAAGAGGTACAGGCCCTGGGATAATTAACTCACTTGGATTAGAAGGTCCACTTCTATTGCCGTGACCAACTCCCATACCTGGCGCAAATCCACCGATTCCTGCCAAATTATTGTATCCGGTATTGAATTGTCCAACCGAAGTAGCCATTGCACTTCCAACAATTGGATGATTGTATCCTTGATTGTGAAATTGATGCTGTCCCAGCGACGGAGGTACAGAAAGTTGCATAATGGCAGGATCGTTAGGCAAAGTCGGCACATTATTGATCACACGAATATCTTTAATATCAGAACCACGAAAAAGAATATAATCATAAACTTGGTTTTGTGCCAAAACGGGATGAGCCGTTTCTCTTTCTTCGGTACCAAAGGATCTCACTACAATAAAGAGAAAAATATGTCAAAATCTGCACAAAGTTAATGTCAATTGCAAAAAAATTCAAAATTACAAATGAAAAATCAAGTGTTTTTGATGCGTATAAAATATACTTTACCGGAGGCTAATGCTATTGTACATTCCGTAGGATCAACAGTAAACAATCTGCCTTCATATCGAATATCGGCTTTCGATATTAAACTTATTTTAGAACCCAACTCAGGCATTCCCGTACTCATTTTGAAAACTAATTTTCAAACAACAGATGTTTCAGATATTTGTGGATATTATTCTTAGCATCAAACAAAACTATTCCGATGTAACTGAAGAATGGCGTACCCAAAACAGCTGAACTAAAAATGCAGTGACGTACCTAGTTCCTATTTATTTTTGAAGTGGTAGTATTGGAAATTATGGAGTAGGTTATAAATTAATGACAACTTTTAACGTCAAATTGCTACCATGGTATTTGGTTAACAATTAATAATTAATTTTGGCACAAATTGTATTTGCATTTGTTGCGGTGCAGTATTATTTTTAAATCAATTGTAAAATTTATAAAAAAATTCAAATTAATTTTTAAAATTAAGCGGAATACTGTGTATTCAAAATTTTAAAATATCATCTGTTATTTTGAAAAATATTTCATTTATATTTACATAACCTTCAATTAATTTTAATACCACGTCTGAGAGACTGGGGAAAATGAGAAAAATCGTCACAAAACAGCGATTTTTTTACAGATTACTGTCACTAGTACACTTTTCAGTGGCGTAATGGCGTAACACCATAAAAGTGTTGAACTCCGCGTTTCTGAGGAGTCCACGACCATAAAGGACCCAAAAAAAATATAAAAAAATTTATTCACACATAATTTCATTTTTATATTAATTTATTCAAACAACTAATAACTATATTAATTATTAAATAATAATATTAACAACCAGGGGCGGGTAGGCCACAAGACGAACCGGAAAATTTCCCGGTGGGCCGGTTGTTCAGAGGCCCGCAGGGCCGGTGGCTGAAAAAACAAGGAGAGAGTCTGTACTGTGAGTCATTAAGGGTAGGTTTCCCCTCATTTTTTGTAAAATTATAATATATACCTTGCAATTTAAAGAAACTTTTTTTAGAAATAGAAATAGAAAAGCTATTTTTACAAAATAGCAGGTGCATTTACCAGTGATATCAAAAATACTTCTGCTAAATATCAAAGCAATATCTTCAGCGGTTTCTCGTATGACTACGAAAATTAAAAACAGTCTTATTATTTGTATTCTTCGTAGTCTTCTGGGAAACCTCTGAAGATATTGGTTTGAAATTTGGCGATAGCATAAAATGCACCTGCTATTTTTTAAAAGTTGTTTTTTTTTAATTGTAAAGATATTATTAATTTACCAAGAATAAGGGGGGGACCTATAATCCCTACTCTTAATTTCTAAACATAAAAGAATGTTTTTTTGGATAGCAAATTTAATCTGATTCAAAAATCTGTAATAAACCTATGCTCTATTTAATTTTCAAGGAAAAATGCGCAACACCCTGTAAATGTATATTTTAGCCATATCCTGAAATTAAAAAAGGGCCTACAAATATTATTTTCCGGGCCGCTTAAGATGTTGCCCATCCGCTCCAGTTAACAACTCTAATTTTAAGAACGAGACTACAATGGCACAAGGCCCTGAAATGGAACTGACAAATGACAATATTTTTATTTATTTATTTTTTTTTATATATTTATAAAGATTATTTAATTTTTTTCAAGAAAGTTAACATTTATTTTCAAAATCCATTTTCCATTCAAAAAGTCAGCTTTTTCGATGTATTAAATTTTTGCATAATTTTAATTTATTTTAGTAAGTTTTATTATAATTTAATTGCAACGGAGTATATATCTCGAAAATTTTGTGTACACTCGTTTGGAATTCCCTTGGAAATCACTGGAATTCTGTGGAATTCTTTGGAAATCACTGGAATTCTTGGAAATCAAAGGAATTCTTTAGAAATCCCGGGAATTCTTCGAAATCCTTGGAAATTAATGGAATTCCTTGGAAATTCCTGGAATTCTTGGAAATCTTTGGAATTCCGAGTTTTGTGTACATAAATTTTATTGGATATTTACCCCTTGTTTAATTGCGTCTAGTATTTGTTTAAGAAATAAACTGGAAAGTTATCTTGAGGTGAAGAAATCGGGCGTAGAGAGCATAAGCAGGTAACTATAAATATAATCTGAACATGTCAAATATAGTCAAATGTGTCAAATATAACAGAGAATCGATATCAAAATATAATAATAATCATTCGAGATCTGCATTTGCACAAAAGTGTCGTACAGTTGGCCATTACTATAACCGCAATAACCATCATTCGTAGTGTCAGATTAAAAGTTGCCTAAATGGATACGAATTAAAAAAACCACCAAAATGATAGAATTTCCCTAGATCAACCCATCTCTATTATTACGTAAACTGTCAATTGAAAGTTTTAATATTTAATTGAAATAGTAATTCCGATTTTTATTACTTCAAATATTCGTAAAATATTTAAAGTGTTATACATGTGGTATTCTACCATAACTTATTTTTAATTTTATTGTTATATTATTTGACCTACGAGCGAGTCATATCACCTTAGCCGAACATGGCAGCAAGTGTTGGTAGAATTTGCGGTGCTCGCTTATTTAAGCCAAACGGCATCAAATTGGGAAGCCAGGTAACTTTTTTATTGTAATTTGAATTATCTATTGTAATATATTTAATTTTTATTTAAAAAAAAAAATATCTATGTAGGTATTGTCATTTATGAACAAATTAATTCGTTTAAAATTTCTTAGGCCTTACTACATATTGACGTAGAGCTTAACGCGATAGTTGATCCTTTGGGGTTTTGCTAACTAAGAAGTTGTAGTTACTAGTTACTATCCTATTTATGACATTAGTTATTTTATTACATAAGACATAACATCTATTTACATGTACTTTTAGATTAGTCAGTTTTCGACAACACAACCATGGTCAAGGAATAAAAAGGCGGTAATGAATTGCGTTCATTTTTTGTGCAAATAAAACATTGAAGGTGTTTTTAGCTTTTAGCATCGCTGGGTGTTTTAACGGGCGGTGCTGGCACCCTCATTTTTTTCTTAGATCAATCGGTGAAGGCAGGCGAATTGCAATTACATGCACCCAAAAATGTATGGAGTCATTCGGGAATGTTTAGCTCTTTGGATCATGCCAGGTAAATTTTTTGTGTTAGCAACTTTTTTTTTGTTGAATTATTATTAATGTACCAAAAACTTTAGTGTGCGAAGAGGTTACGAAGTGTACAAGCAGGTGTGTGCTGCTTGTCACTCTATGCGCTTTATGGCGTATCGTAATTTGGTAAATGTTACACACACCGAAGAAGAAGCTAAAGCCGAAGCTGCTGAAGCACAAATTACGGATGGACCTAATGATGTCGGAGAAATGTTCCAAAGACCAGGAAAGTTATCCGATAATTTCCCCAGTCCATATCCCAATGAAGAAGCTGCTAGAGCTGCCAATAATGGTGCCTATCCACCAGATCTTACTTACATTGTGTTGGGTAGACATGGAGGTTTGTAATCATTTCAAATTTGGATTAGTTTATGATATAACGGTATTATCTATTTCAGGCGAAGATTACATTTTTTCATTGTTAACTGGTTATTGCGATGCGCCTGCTGGAATTCAGCTAAGGGAAGGTCAATATTTTAATCCATATTTCCCCGGAGGCGCTATTTCTATGGCTCAGGCAATATACAATGAAGTAATTGAATATAGCGACGGAACACCGGCTAGCGCTAGTCAATTGACAAAAGACGTATGTACGTTCTTGAAATGGGCAGGAGAACCAGAGCACGATGAAAGAAAAACTATGCTAATGCGAGTACTCATCATTTTCCCAATTCTTTTAGCTGCATGTTATTATTACAAACGCCACAAGTGGTCAGTACTAAAATCGCGCAAAATAATTTTCACTCCTAAAACAAAGAATTAATGAAGTCGTCCTGTAGATAATTATTTAATTTTATACATCAGTAACACCGAGTGTTGTATTAGTGAACGACTATTATGTAATGGATAAGTTTTATTTCAATGTTACAATCGTGCTAATAAAGATGATCACAAATGGGTGTAATTTTATTTTTATGTATAATATTATGTTGTTGGCTTTACAGTACCAGATTTGGTTTATTTTTTACCTTATATACTTATGAGACGTTCATTTAAATGTTTTTCAAAAAATTGAGAACAGTAAATCTAAATTATCTAGTCGATGCATTGGAAGCTAAAGAATATGCTTGCCCAAGGCACTGCCTCGAGTTGCTATCATCGCAAATATTTTATATGGTTGTACTGCAAAGCTGGGATCTAATATCGCCCATAATTTTCATAAGTACATCACATTTTATGACTGATTTTTTTTACATTACAGATTTTATGAATTATTTTCATTAAATTGAAATCGATCTCCAATATGGCGGATAAGCACAAAACTACTTTCGTGAAGGATCATGTTGGAACCTATTTGGCTCTATAATTGCAAAATATTTCGGTTGCTATTTATACTTCACCCTTCAATTTATTATCAAAAATTCTAAAAATGAATTTAATTTCCAAACACTGGCTTCTTTAGTTCAGAGCTAAAGTGGATTAAGGCACAAAATTAAAAAAATTGAGATAAGTCCACTTTTACGATTATATACATAGATATTTTCAGAGTTGTAGTGGACGAAGTCCTTCGTCCTTCCTTACATCATTTTTAACAAAGGCACAAAGTAAGTTTTCCTATATAATGCGTGACAGCTAATAACTTTGACGCTCAGTATCTCAAAACTATGTTGAATGGACTTGATCCACTTTAGATCTGAGCGCCTCAATTCAGAATTGTGCAAAAATTGCAAGTCACAAACACTGGTACGGTTTATGTTCAAGAAGTTGAGGATATTAGATAAGTAAGTAAGAGTAGAGTAAAAGCTACAGTTATTTAAAAAGAAACATCTTAGAATTAAAAGTATCAGATTTTATCTATCTCTTAATCTTAATAAAATCTATCTATTAGATTAATTTAATCTAATAAAAAATCTTAAACTATTAGATGATGTAGAATTTTCTTTTCCATATAACAAAATAATTTCAGTATTATTCAATATTCGATTAAGCTCTTATTTGTGGTTGTAATTCTTGCGTTTTATATATTTCTTGTGTCTTACGTACATTGTGAACAAGCGCTCTTAATACTTTTTCGGTTTAAAACTTTTGAAAGCAGAAGACGTTTAGGAAACCTATAATAATTTAATTCAAATCAAATCCATTAAATTATTTGTTTACATAACATTATGTGGGTGAATAAGCCGTATATTGGCTCCGAGTATTGGCTAAGCCATCTGCGGATTTGATATCCATAACCAAACCAATACAAACGATTTGTATGGACTCGTCGACTATAGAAAAAATGCTAATTCAAAAATGTATTTTTACTCAAATACAATATTCCTTTACTACGTAAAAAGGAAAAGTAAAATAAATATTTATGCAGATTACGGTGCTACTAAAAAGAAGAAAAATTAATAAAGACAAAATTCCAAAAAAAGTTTAAAATTGGAAATGTAAACTAATAAAATTAGATAGATGCGTTATGTTAACTGGAGACTGTCGCCTAAATATTTGACTTTTGGGTACACAGCGGAGTCTTTACTTATAATACAAAACAAAATACGCTCAATTAGTTAATATGCTGCTAATATTGTGTGGTAACCCAGGAGGTTTGGAACTTTTCGACGGTCTGTTATTTTATTCCGTCGCTGTCAATAATGTGTTAATTTGAGAGTTGAGTACAAAGTTGTGATATTTTACCCTGACGCTTTACCATTTGGTAACCTGGAGAGTAAACTTACTTCGTTATCCTCGACTTATTCTTCTTGGTTCGAGCCCCAATCCTTCTTAACACTAGTTATATTTGCTGCCACCAGGTCTAGTTTAAAGATGGAACTGTAGAACGAGTTAGACCAACTTGTTTTGACACTATGGGGTTAACCTTTTTTGTTAACTTTTTCAGTATTTTCGTGGCGTCTTAAGGGAATTTCTTAAGTATTTCAATTTTTGTCAATTTGTCACGTCAACAGCCAAAATACCGCCCTTTAGATTTACCGCCCCGAACTAATGTCGGTTGTCCGCCTCCTAGAGCGGGCCTTGAAAGGGGAATAAACAAGATTTTACAACACCAAAATGAAGCAATTAAAAATATTTAACTTAGGGTCGTATTCACTAACTTGTCCTTTAGATAAAGATCCCTTCCGTAAAGGCAGGGTACCTGAAAGGATCCTTTTAAAAACGCATTCACTAACTCATCCTTTAGGTAAATTTTTGTGCCTAGCAGTTGTCGTTACGTAAAGGCAAGACTAATGTTTTTAATCGTAATAGTACACGTGGAGTATAAACAATAATGTGTTTTCATTGGTTGATTTCAAAACATAACCTATACAAATTTGACGTTTAACCTTTTAAATAATGTATAACATTATTATGTTAAATAATTGGACGAGTATAATAATAAATTAATAAATTGTGTATTTGAATTAAAATTCAAATAATTGTGTAAAGTATCAATCTGCTCATAAGGAATCATGAACTATAGTATATAATGGAATTCAACCACAATAATTAATTTGTTAAAAAACATCACAGAAGTAAAATGTAAGGCTAGGTAAGCCTTTAAACATAAATTTATTAAATAGTTGAATATTTTTTCAATTTTTAAATTGTCTTTCATTTTAGAGAATCCTAAATTCCTTGACCATTCGGTAAACCCAATTATACCGGGTGTGCATACATTATTTATGAACGATGAAGATACTACTCTCGTAAGTACAATACCTTACTATTGCAATTTAAGGTATTGACAAGTAATGATACCAGTAATAATATATTGAAGAGTCTCGAGAACAAGTTGGAATCCTTGGTGAAATTGGAAAAAGAAAGATTGAATTTCGATAAATTAAAATTTTATTTAAAAAATAAAAATTGATTACATAAAATTATTTTCAATAATGTTATTTCGAGTGCGCCTTCCTAACGCTAGTAGGTTGTTATTATTTAATTCGTCGTTCAATTCTTCTTCGATTTCGATTTCATCATGAAAAAAATCATCATCGATTACTGCGTCCAAATTATGCAATCGCATTATGTTATGTAGTATCCCACAGGCATAAATAATTTTATTTACAAATTGGGGGTGATAATTTAAAGCTCTATCGTTATTCAGACACCTCCAGACACATTTTAGGACACCGATGCATCTTTCTACACTATTTTGTGCTTTCGACGAATTAATGGGTGTGTTTTTAAACTGTACCGGTTGCTCGAGCAGTAATTGCTCAAACCAAAGTTGAGCAGGTTAGAACTGCTTAGCACAGGAGCATTACGATCCGGTGGATGAAAATTTGCTCGAGTAATGCGTTCGAGCAGAGTGGAGGAGTTTTAAAACTACCGATGACAGTAGATGGAGTAGTTTAAAAAAGCACTTTTTTTGTTCGGGTGCTCGAACAGCTGCTCGAGTAGTTTAAAAACACACCCATTGGCTCGAAACGAGGATGTACAATTCCTAAATATGTCAGGAACAACAAATTCGAGTAAAAAGAAATAAAAGGATTTCTGAAACTTAGCAGTATTAGCAAGTAACGATACTAATAATGACACCTTAAAAAGTATCGATAACAAGTTGGAATCCTTGCTGAAAGTGGAAAAAGAAAGATTCGAATTGAAAAAACAAAGACTGGAAGTGGAAAAAGAAAGACTGGAAGTGGAAAAAGAAAAAGTGAATTTCGATAATGTAAAATTTTATTTGAAATATTCACAATTTCAATAAAAATTGATTAAACAAAATTATTTTGAATATTATTCCGAGTGCGTCATCCTAATGTTAGTAGATTGTTATTGTTTATTATCGCGGGCATAAATAATTTTAATTACAAATATAACTTTTAATTATTTTTTAATTAATTAAAATAATTTTTAATTTAAAAACAAAACGCATTAGGCAAAATAAATTTTACTATTTTTAATTTTTAAAATTTTTCACGTTGCAAGTTCACTTTCACTATACAAATGCCACTTGAATTTCTTCAAAAGACGCCTACTGACCATCCCTTAAGTAAAGGATCAACTTGGTGTATTTTGACGCTGATAAGGGATCCTTTAGAGTTACAGAATGCGCAAATCCTCTACCTGAAAGCATCCCTCGCCACGCCGCTACGTAAAGATCGTTCTTAAAGGACGGCCTCTTGCTAAAGGATCCTTTAATATTACAGAATACGTTTTGCCTTTACGTAAAGGCATCCTTTCCGTAAAGATCCCTTAAGAGTTAGTGAATACGACCCTTAGATTTATTGAAAGTAAAACAAAAATATGTAAATTATTCAATAAAAAAAAGGATTTTGAATTTATGGTTAATTTAAGAAAGTAAAAAAATGCTCAAAAATCATTATTTAACTATTCCCTGGTGGAAATATTTCTCTGAAAACTCGGAATTAGGCTTTTACAGAGTTTCTCCGAGTTCGTAAGACTTCTGCAGACTTTTATTTTACTTTTGCAGAGAAATATTTCCACCAGGACGCAACAATTAAATAAACAAAATAAAAATATAGATTTCTTACTTGTATATTTACGGCTCTTCTTGTGAGGATTTTAGAATAAATTGTCACTTTGATAAATAATTGAACAAATTGATTTTATGTTTAAAATCATGATAAAACTTCAGAAAAATGCTACACGAAACTGATTTAAAAATAAAATAACTGAATTGAAACTTAATTATTTAAATTTAAAATTCGGTTTAATTAATATATTTTAATTTACAAATTTAATTTTTACATGGGGTAACATCGTTGTTACCTACATCTACCACCGGGCGACGACGACCGTCTCGCGAAATCTTCCTAATACAAAGACTGTCTTCTGACGACTGACTTTTTGGAACTCAATAAAAATAATAATTTTAAATTTTCACTAATGTCGTTCCCATGTACTTATAATATTATTTATTATCAACAATTTTATAGTTATGAGTATATGAGTTAACAAGAAATCTACTTATTTCCATACTTATGAGTAGTTATTTTGGGGTCTTATAACTGAAAATTGTATTTAA
This sequence comes from Cantharis rufa, assembly GCA_947369205.1. Classification (NCBI taxonomy): domain Eukaryota; kingdom Metazoa; phylum Arthropoda; class Insecta; order Coleoptera; family Cantharidae; genus Cantharis; species Cantharis rufa. Next base: position 40,486,384 of record OX376303.1, read on the forward strand.
GTCCTAGAGATAATTGCACACTTGAGATGATGTATCATCTTACGCTAATGATTCAACTTAAAATTATGAAGCTTAAAATTTAAAGTAACAAATATTTCTTATTTTTATAAGTAATGGCAATATTAAGTAATTTAATTAATTTTCATTAGTGAAATTCACTTACCAAAAATTAGTTGCATAAATAATTTAAATTATTGCAGTTGGATTATTTATGATTATTATATTTGGAGTACCTAATTTTTAATTTTTTTAAATATCGCTAATTGTGATGCTGACAGTTTTATTTTATTCAGAATTTAAATTTTTTACCAGAAACATTTGATAAGATCAAAAAGTAGAAAATTAAAATAAATAAAAACCCAATTTTCAAAAATTTCTAAATAACTTAATTAAAAATAATAAATATCAAATTTAAGCTAAGGTAACAAAGTAAAAAGTAATATTAGTTCAAGCTTTCGGGAATTGATATTCCATTTTTCAAGAATTTATTCGTATAAATTTAATTTAAAATTAATAAATTTAATAAAATAAATTCTTGAAAAAGGGAACATCAATTCCCGAAAGCTTGAACTAATATTACGTTTTACCGTTACCTTAGCTTAAATTTGATATTTATTATTTTTAATTTATTGTCAATAGCTAATTACTTTAACTTTAAACAATTTAATGTTTTCAAAGACATTAAATTGACTAAAAGCGTGGGCTATTAATTTCAGTTAGAATCGACGACCCACGCTTTTAGTCAATTTGATGTTTCCAGAAGAAAACAACATCTCCAGGGCCGTTTTTAACCTTTCCGGCGCCCTAGGCACTTCAAATTGTTGCGCCCTCACCTCTACTATTTCCAGAGCACTCCCCTCCTTCAGTTCTTACCTGGCAAATTTTGGTTCGGTTAACTCTCGTACTTTGTTCCCTTTCTTTGTATGTGCTCTTTGGAGAGTCTTTCTCTGGAAATTATCCACCACCTTGGTCGTGTCCCACACTGGCAGCCGTAAGGAAATTTAGCCACTCTTGTTCATTTCTTATCTTACGGCATTACAGACCACCCACCCACACTTTGGTAAATTAGTACAGTAAATTAATGAAATCGTTTGCAATTACAGTATAGAGCATCTATACATTATTGTATGAACTGTTTTCAACTTGTTAATTATCATCTTTTCATCGCTTATCACTTTACTATCTTTTACGTTTGGACATCCTTATTCTTTGTTGAGTCACTGTCATTGTACTTGTACAACAAAAACAAAGGTTTTGTTCGAGCTTTGATCATTGTAAAATCATTAATAACGTCATTGTAATCAATTTCCATTGTAATATCATTTTGAGTGCATAGCAACATCAAACTGTTCAATGTTGGTCAACATCAACATCATTGGTCAAACATCAACCTACTGCCAATATAATATGTGCAATATTGATTTCCAATATCGGCGCAATATTGGACCGATATTGGCTGAATCTTGCAATATTGTGCCTACTTTATTTATATTGGCGCAATATTGCCCCAGCATCGTGTGCTACATGGGTTTACTCTCTTAAGGGCAGAAAAGTTTCTCTCTGCTGTACAGTTTGTCACAGGAAGAATCAAGTAAATTCTTATTGTGACTTCTAAATTTTGGAAGGTATGTACGTTCGGTGTAATTTAAATTTTTTCGTCTTCCAATTTTTTGCGCCCTAGGCATGTGCATAAGCGGAAAAGCGGCCCTGAACATCTCTTTTCATACTACACTTTTTACGTAGACTTTGAAAAGCGGGATTCGTTTCGGACTATCCTCCCCGTTCATTGATTTTTCCTTCCCTGGTAGGCTTGAGAGGGAGAACTAAAATTCTGCAAAATCTTCCACAAATAATTTATGGAACTCCTCTCTCCCACATAAATGTTCGTAAGATTTTTCTGACTCCCCCTAAAAATTCTTGCATAATTAGCAAAACTTCCCTAACATTATAAAAATTGATGTGCTTGCTGTTTGGCACTTCAGTTTGCAAAACCCTGTCCAGTTCCTGTAGACTGGAAGTTGAAAGTCATCATTTCCAAAGCATGTTGAAAATTTTTTATTGCATAATAAATCACCAGTAGGTGAACCTTCCTGTAGTTTCAAATTGAAATTCCAAGTCGAAAAACTTTTTATTATGATTAAATCACTAGTGAAATATCTTAAATCGTCGGCTTGGAGCAAAAACAAGATAACTCCATTTTTGGACAAAATGAGTTATCTACACGATTGGATACGAATCATACTCAACTACGTTCTGGCAAAATCAGATAATTGTACTAACACTAATAAAATTTTTATTAAGATATTTAGTTTTGAATTTGTATACTTTTACATTGTCAACTCAACATTCAAGTCGCATTATCTCAAAACTATCATTTTGGAGTTATCTTGTTTTTGCTCCAAGCCGACGAAATATATTATTATGTTTCTAGTTTCCAAGTGAAATTGGAAGTTAAAATATTCTTTCTTTACACCACATGTAAAAGGATGATCATGCGTTCCGTCAAGCATGTTGAAATCTCCACTTACACGTCTGATAAGTATCTTAATACATAAAATCCCAGCACGCTGCTGCTACTCCTCCAGCGTGTCAATTTTTGGTGAAAAAAAAACAATCTGATTGGTCGATTTTTTTACCAACCGAAAAATATATTAAAGTACCGCCGCGCCGGTACTCCCCCTGGGACGAGTTCCACATCAATCGAGACTAGATGCCCGTCCGTGGACGGGCTTTCCAGCTAGTTTTTAATAAAGACTATAACGTTATTTCACAATTATTGAATGCCCTCAATATAAGGATCAGCCAGTTGTGCAGGATTTTCTCTGAAAAGAGGGTTGAAAAGCTCGCGGGCAGCTTATTACCTATATTGTCCAAAAATAGCATAATAACCTAAAATTACAGGAAGTATAAAAAAGATTACTTTTCGTACTTGAAAACCTTTAACTTGAATTTACTCCAAACTACATTTTGAAAGTTGGCGAGCACAATTACTCAAAAACTATAATAGTCCAGGCGCCAGGTGTATTTGCAAAACATAAAATCCTGATAAGGGATTTTATAATTGGATTATGTTAGTGGATGGCCCCTAAGTGTACCGTGTTTTCGGCCTCGGATAGCACTCGCGTCAGCTGCTATCTTGAAAAAGGTGGAACTCGCTTTTGCGACAGTTCTTACATCTTTCTAGAAGCCTAAAACGTGTTCTTATTATTATCTCGTAAACGGTGCGCCGGACGATAAAAATGACAATAACCTTTTTTTTAGGAAATTAAACTTCCTATCATTTTTGTTTGAAGATTTTTTCTCGAAAGTCAATATTTTGCGAGATATAGTCAGTTGACAAATTCAAAATCTAGTTTTTGTTGAATTTCTCGTTGACAGTTGCAGATACAAAAAAAAATTATAACAATTGAACTTATAGAACACAATTTTGAATTTTTCAACTGACTATAATATCTCGAAAAATATTGACTTTCGAGAAAAAATCTTCAAACAAAAATGATAGAAAGTTTAATTTCCTACAAAAAAAGGTGATCGTTTTTATTGTCCGGCGCACCGCGCACCGTTTAGGAGATAATGATAAAAACGCGTTTTTCAAGATGGAGGCTGACGCGAGTGCTATCCGAGAGCCGAAAACCCGGTTTTACATTGACCACTATGACGTTAGTGGGCCATCCACTAACATAATCCAATTGAAAAATCCCTTACCAGGATTTTATGTTTTGCAGCAACTTGTCCTGTCAATCTGAACTTTTGTGTCAGTTTCGGTTTTCTCCAATTTAAGATTTTTTTTCTAGCTTTTTAGGTTCATCGACGGCAAAAACTTTCAACAAAACTAAAAAAATGTTTAATTGTTTTGGTTGAGAATTGAAAGTACAATCGTACTTAAGTAGGTTTAAAAAATTTAAATCTAAATTAACTGGTTCTTTCGGTGAATGTGTTAAATTACTAGTGAGTTTAAAATCACTGTTTTTGTACTTCCATTGTAACACATGTATAGATATTATATTTTAAAATAGCATTTCAAAGACATTCAGTGCTATTCTGTAACTAGAAATAATGTTAGCAGCTTGCTAAACATGAAAAATATTGCTAAATAATTATATATTATATAGATATAGTTCTATGCATAATTAGCAATATTGCTAATTTTAGCAAGTGGCTAAAAGTTACAGAATAGCACCGATTAACGTATCACTTTGTGACAAGAGCAGTTCTAAAAATATTGCAAAAAGATAATACAAACAAACAAAAATTGCCCAATTGCAAAGCTATTGTTTATCTGCAAGCGATTAAAAAATCACCAGGCAAGGTTTCAGTAATTATATAATATTTAAGATCATACACCTTGTATAGTTAAATCTGATGTTTTGTCGTTTTGCACTTTTTCAAATAATTAAATATTGCTCGTTGACGTCAAGACGTTTGATTGTATAAATTGATTTATTGAAATGAAACAAAACATAGTACATGAAACTTGAGTTTTTAATGTTAAAAAAAGGGTTACACATCAAATCATAGTTTAAACGATTTTAAATTTGTACATAGTAAAACTTAATGCTTTTTCTACAAACAGTAAACTTTAGTTTCTACAATAGTTTTCCATGAATGCAGAACATTATTTAAACAATAAAATAAATGTTGTCAACATCAAGCTTTTGAAAAATGCAATTCCGTTTTAGATGATGATGTATCGATAAATGATAGAACAAGCATGAGAAAAAATACAAAAATTTAAATAATGAAGTGTCAAACAACATAGTAACTACATGGTGTACGAAAAGAAAAGAATAATTCATAAATACAAATTTATTTGTTGATAATCACAAACTTATGATAAGAGTAACATTTATTAAGATTAAAAATTAATCAGTGTAAATAACAGCAACACATCTTATAATATGAATTTATTTAATTATGAACAGAAATTAGGTAAGTATACAGCTTTAGATGCTGAATTTAAAATCTTAATGGTAATGTAAAACAAATTTAAAATTATTTAATTTTGCAAAATGTGATTTCTAAGCTGTACACATATGAAAATCTTCTGTTGCAATCAGCACTAGTGCCCAACTTTTTAATGGTAACTACCAACAACTTTTTTAAAATAACATATTACAATAATTGCAAAAGGCTAAAGCAAGCGACAAGAATGAGTTCTGCACGTGTCGATATTTAATGGGCAGGTTGCAACAGAAGGTAAAGGGGTTGACGAATGTGGACTCGAGGGCTAGAAACAACTGCCTTCTGGTGGTTGCGTTAGTTTCATGTTTTCTTTAAGTGTCATAAGTCTGCGCAATTCTTGTAGAACAGTTTTAATAGTGTAATCGCGTTGCCATCTGGCAAGTACCGGAACTTGCCTGCAGTCTACCTACGAAAATAACCGGCGCTCGATTGTAAACAAAATTTTAAAAACAAGTACTTACCCCACCGGAATTACTGTTAATGCAATTCATATTAATTCTACTAATAAATCGAGCGGTAGGAGCTTCGTCCGGATACCTTTGACCACATTCAATTTTAACAGAATACATTCTATTTTCGTAAGGGGTACGAGGTGGTCCTATGATCATTCCCATCCATTGTGTCAACGTCATATCGTCATCATTTTCTAAGCCCCAACTAATCGTGCCATCTCCGACACCTTTTTGACCTGCTTCTAGCTCTTCAAGCAAACGAAAGTTGCGAGGAACAACTGTCAAAAAATATTAAAGTGCAAAGTGAAACAAGTCGATTATTAGGAGCGGGCGGAACTTATAAATGCACAAACAATAAAATCGGCAAAATATTACTTGGAATTTAAAAAAATCGTCGAATACTTACCCACACCGGTTGATTGAGACGCCATGATACAAAATTACAGGAATGCCGAAATAAACCTTATGACACTACCTACTACACTCGTGTATCACAACAATACTTATCAAAATACGACCGAGTAAATAAACCAATATTAACTATTACACCAACGGCTCAAGATTTAGCTAATCCCCAAATCACATTCAATTCGGTCTAACTTTTTTAATTTTTCGATTATAAAACTTGCAACTAAGAGCTGTCAGTTCTAGAAATTTTAGTTTTTCTATCCAATGCTGGAAATTATCTCACAAGAAATCCGCGACTGCGCAATTGGCCAATCAAAATTCAAATAAAAGTGCACTTTCTTGTTTGGTTAGAGATATCAAAAATTTCTTCATTATTTTTTTTAATTAAACTTTCAAACTTAACATTCTAAATAAAAACTTGTCAACATTCTTTGATTTTACTTCTCAAGTAGTCCAGTGAAGATTCCGAGAAAAACTGATCACTTTCTTAAACATGTTGACATTCTTAGAATTCTGTCAACAGTTTGATGATTCTTATTTTATTATTAAAACGGTCGTATTTTATTTAAATTATTATAATATTAGAGAGGCAAACATTAACGGCAGTGGAGGGGATAAGAATTAGGGGGATTCCCGAAAAAATTAAATGAGTCACATCAATACAGGTGGCTCAAGTCTTTCAAAGAGGTTTTGTCATATAAAAATCGCTTTTTCAGCAATATTTTTATCGGACATTTCTTGTTGAAAATTTTCTTCATTTTTGTGTGTACTTGGTACACACATTTTTTTTGGGCGCATCCAAATTGCGTCCCGTGGTCACTATTTCATAATAGAAACGTGTATATATGGACAAAAATGAAGGAAACGAAATTTGCTAAAAAAATTTGACCAGAGAATTTTTAGATTGGTAACGTGGTTACTCAAAATGTGAGGAGTTTTGAAATGCTTGTAATTCAGAGTACTGAAGCGAATTTTGAGGAAAAATAAGAAGAAAATTATTTGAATTATAAATTTAGACTTTATGAATAAAAATTACTCCTATTATTTATAAAATTTGAATAAATTTAAGGAAAATTGAGAAATTTTAGTAGCGTTGCTGAGGAGTATTTAATTATTTTTCATAAAATTGCCATTTGATTATACGGCCATTATCGACCTAATTTCAAAAATGCGGCACGATTTTTGTCATTGAACTTGTGGCGAACCCTATATTTACTTTTTCGTTTTAATCCGTTAATTTGAAACTTTTAGGTTGGCAAATAAGGCGACTAAAATTAGTTAAAATTACCATTTATAAGCCACGGATTTATGAATAACATTCTAATGTTATTATAAAGATTATAAATATTATATAAAGAATGTTAACATTCCGTGTTATAAGCACGCAATTTAGAAACCTTCTGCTTGGTTCCTGGTAGTTCCGCCACTGTTTATTATATCGTAAACGGATCTAACATAAGCGTAAACATAACCAAACATTGTTCTTTGCTCAACATAACCTTAAAAAGCGTTGAATAACGACAGCAAGTTTTTTGTGCTTTGGGTTATAGTTTATTATTTCATATCCACCATCAAAATGGACAACAAAGTGCAAAAAATGCCAAAAGTGGCAAAGGTAAAAAATAAACGACCTGCAGAAATCCAAATTACGGCCGAGCAACTTCTTCGCGAAGCAAAAGAAAGAGATTTGGAAATTTTACCTCCACCGCCAAAACAAAAAATTTCGGATCCGGCCGAATTGGCCGATTATCAGATGAGAAAGCGTAAAGCTTTCGAAGATAATATTAGAAAGAATCGTACGGTTATATCTAACTGGATTAAATATGCATTGTGGGAAGAATCGCAGAAGGAGATCGAACGAGCCAGATCTGTGTTCGAAAGAGGCATAGATGTAGACCACAGGAATATAACTATGTGGTTAAAATATGGCGAAATGGAAATGAGAAGCAGGCAAGTTAATCATGCTCGAAATTTATGGGATCGAGCTGTAACTATATTACCACGCATTAATCAGTTTTGGTATAAGTACACTTACATGGAGGAAATGTTGGAAAACATACCCGGCTGTAGGGCCGTGTTTGATCGATGGATGGAATGGGAACCGGACGAGCAGGCTTGGCAAACTTACATTAATTTTGAATTACGTTTTAAAGAAATTGGTCGAGCTCGAGGCATTTACGAAAAGTTTGTCATAACTCATCCTCAAGTAAAAAATTGGATCAAGTACGCAAAATTTGAAGAAAAACACGGCTTCATTAAATCAGCTCGTAGCGTTTTTGAACGTGCTGTAAATTTTTATGGAGACGATCACATAGACGAGAATTTGTATATGTCTTTTGCAAGATTCGAAGAGAATCAAAAAGAACACGAACGGGTGCAAGTAATTTATAAGTATGGACTTCAACACATACCAAAGGAACAAGCAAAGGAGTTGTTGAAATGTTACACTATTTATCAAAAGAAATACGGCGACAGAAGCGGTATTGAAGATGTTATAGTTTCCAAGAGAAAGTTTCAATATGAGCAAGAAATTGAAAGTAATCCTTTAAATTATGATGCATGGTTTGATTATTTGAAATTGATAGAGAGCGAAGGTGACCGTGAAATCATTCGAGAAACATACGAACGTGCGATTGCGAATGTTCCTCCGACTAAGGAAAAACAATTTTGGAGACGTTACATTTATTTGTGGATTAATTATTCTATTTATGAAGAATTAGAAGCTCAAGATTACGAAAGAACGCGTCAAATTTATAAAGTTTGTTTAGAACTTTTACCACATAAAGTTTTTACATTTGCTAAAATTTGGTTATTATTTGCACAATTTGAAATTCGTCAGAAGAATTTGACATCGGCTCGAAAAATACTAGGTCACGCCATTGGAATGTGTCCAAAAGATAAATTATTTCGTGGTTACATTGATTTAGAAATTCAATTAAGAGAATTTAACAGATGTCGTACTCTGTACCAAAAATTCTTGGAGTACGGTCCAGAGAATTGTGTAACTTGGATGAAATTTGCCGAGCTGGAAAGTTTGTTGGGCGACTACGATCGAGCAAGAGCAATATACGAATTGGCAATTAGTCAACCGCGGTTGGATATGCCCGAGATGTTATGGAAAGCCTACATCGATTTTGAAATTTCACAAGAGGAATACGAGAATTCTCGTCGTATTTATGAACGTTTATTGGAACGTACATCGCACGTAAAAGTGTGGCTTTCTTATGCCAAATTTGAACTGAACATACCGTCCGATGATGGACTTAATGTTAATTTAGCAAGAAATGTTTATGAGAGAGCCAACGAACGATTAAAACAGTCGGACGAAAAAGAATCGCGAGTTTTATTATTGGAAAGTTGGCGAGATTTTGAAAATTCAAACGGCGACGAGGATAGTCAACATAAAGTAGAAAGCAAAATGCCCAGACGAATGAAAGTTAGACAAAAAGTCATTAATGAAGAAGGAATAGAACAAGGTTGGGAGGAAGTTTTTAGTTACATATTTCCAGAAGATGAAGAAAGTGATCCACTTCTTAAACTAAAAGCTAAAACACAATTATGGAAAAAAAAATTACAGGAGGTAAATGAAAATAATTAAATTGTTCTTTTTCAGAAATTAAAGTTTATTGTAACAAATATGTTTATCAACATTAATGTGAAAATTTCTGTTACTTAATCCAATTTTGTTAATATAAATCGGGAAGCACGATTAAATCAATGTTGCAGATATATAAAAAATTGATTTTTATAAATTGTACGTTTAGCTTTAAGTAAATATGAAAACTTTTACAAGTATAGTAGTTTTAATTACAGTTTCAACTACTTGAAATTTCGTATTTTATTCAAAAACTTATTTTAGCACGTGGCATTGCTTGGATTCGATATTTTGTGTTCTCTCGTCGAGAGAAAATCGGGGCTTGGAGGTAGTAACCTATTAAACCAATCGGAATGCTCAATTTCAAAGTTAATCTTGGTTTAACTTTAATCAGTTGTTAAACTCACATTGTACAAGTGACCCTAACAGTATTAAATAAATAAGCAGGTTTTTGAAACTTTTATCATGCACTCAATCAATTTCCAACTTACTTAACTTTTCACATAACTAATTAAATATAGAAGAGAGGACTATTATCTATAGTCTATACCTTTATGTAATTTCGGGAACTGTAAGGTGTCCTCGTGTCTCGTACTAAATTAATAAATGTTATTTGATTTAAATAAATACAGTATTTATTGCTTTTTACTTGTTTTTCCGTGGTCACTTTTGTCAGGGTATCAGCTATTCTTAATCATAATTAGTTTTAAATTATTCATTAATTCTCATTGATGAGAAACATTTTTCATGTAAAATTTCTGCCATAAATTAATATTATATTTTAAAGTGTATATTAATAATATACTATTAAAATTTTGTCTATAATATCAAAATAAACTGTCTAAAATCTATAAATGTATGTAAATGTAAATTTGACAGATGTCAGTACTTCAATTCTCTCCCAAGTACAAAATAGACACAACTGCGCATACGGATGCAAAAGTAGAATTACTCTCTCTAGACTCTAGTAGGGCATTGACGTCATTGTCCGGCCATTGACGTTAATGGCCGAGTTGTCATTATTGACCGTAACATATATAAAAAAATAAAAACTTCCAGGATTTCGATTGAAATTCGGGCCCGGGGATTCACCCCTTCTCATCGGGCCTGCGTGTTCTTGGTAACATTTTACTTATTATTTGTACCCTTTTTAAATATTATTCTTATTAATTAAATGTAGTTTGAATATTTTTTCTTGCTTCTTATTTTTCATTTTTCTAGTTATATACGCGACTGAAGATCGAAAATAATTGTGAAATAGGACCTTATATCGCAATACTAATTTTCTAATTATTAATACAGCGCGGCCTCGATAATCCGGACTAATTAAAACCGCGGTCATCCGGATTAATTCTGATTACTGAAGCGACAGTTTTTACCTCCAATCAACTTTTTAAAAAAATTGGAGGTATGGTAATCGAAAAGAAAATTTCAACTTTTTTTTTTGCATTTTCGAGATCACCGTGTTCAGAAACATAAAGATCTGCAAAAAGTAAAATAAAAATTTCTGTGTCTCTGTCTGTCGTTGGATTTTGTCGATCGATTTGCTTCCGAACCATAAAACCAATTACGACCAAATTTGGTATGGTGGTAGGGTTCACGGTGGAAAGGTGAAAATAAGGTTTTCGTCGTGATCTATCAATCAGGAGTGCCACCACAAGAAAATAATACGGGATTTTTAAAAAATATTTTGTGTTGCGATAGGTTATTTTAAAGGCCTTAAAAGGCTTTATCCAGAATAGGTAAAATTAATCTTCTATCTGTCGTCTGTCAAAAATCACAAGTTGTCAAAGTTGAAACTTTAAGAGTGAATAACTCAAGAAGTGCTGAAGGGATCTTACCCAAATTTGGTACGTAGGTACATTGATCCTAATGGATATGAGAGCATATGTAATCCTTCGATAGAAATCAGTAATGCAACATGAAAAAAATAAAATTAACTTTTTTGGCAAAAACATGAAAAAAGTTTTTGTCGATCGATTTTCTTCGGCATTTCTGCGTCGATTGCAATCAAACTTATTGGACGTATGCCTCGTGGGCTGGAATGGTGAAAATAAGGTTTTTCCAGAGAAATCTTCACCAGGGCCACCACAATAAAATAAATTTTAAAAAATGAAAATGTCGTCGTATCTCCGGAAATGTTTAACCGATTCAGCTAAAATTTGGTGTGTCGATGGAGCTTTGAAAGTATAAGTATTGGTGAGAAAACAAACCGAGCCAATTGTAACAGGGCGGCCAGGTCAGAGAAATTACAGAAAATATTAACTGAAATCTTAATTTATATATTTTTTGTGAGAATTTGTCAGATGGCTTGCAAAAATAAAACAATATATTCAAAATTTTAATAAACGTCATAATTTTGTGACATATGTGTCAAAATTAGGTTAATGTTGATTTGTATACCGAGTGCAGCATAAGAATTGAGTTTAGGGCTTGTAACAATTTATTTTAGAATACAAAAATAGGTGGTTCGGTGGGAAATATTTTATAATATCGTCGTACGGACTGACGGAACGTTACTTTATAAGTAAAAAGTTCTGCCACTAGGTAGCGACCAAGTTTAGGCTGTTTGTTAAATTTTTTCGAAGAAAGTTTTAAAATTTCAATTATTTTTCCTCTTCTCAAAATCCTCACTACTCTGAATGAGGTGGGAGAAATAAGTTTCATGAAATGTGTTTTACCTGTTGCTTAGCAAAGACAACGTGTGTTACGTTGTATGTCGAGAGAATTGCAATAAGTTTTAAGTTGTGAACATGGGTTTTGCAACGTTCCAGAGTAGTTTGGTTTACTTTTTGACGGACACGGTGCGGTGCATAGATCATTTGTGGTGCGGTATATGAAGTCGAACAAAGTAACGAACTTCGTACGATGATTTCTTCTCCAATTAACATTTTCTTCTAAAGCAAGTGCTACCATACCTAATTCACTATTTGTTAACCTTTTCAACACTCTCTTCATGAAACGGCTCCGTAAGCTTCTAAAAGAATACTGCACGACCGACTTTCATATGTTTCATCCTTTATCCTCTGTTGTTGCTTGCTGAATGAAGCCAAATCTAATAGTATTTGATGAAACCAATGAAACTTATTTCTCTGACGTGTCTATGCATTTTAAAATCCCTCACATCTTGAGGAATTATTTACACATTGGCAACACTGCTAATTTCAATTTTCAAATCAAAAGCAGTGACGGCGCTTTTGTGAGGTGATTAGGGCGAGCACGTACCCAGCCAAGTAACCACCCAAAATTTTTAAAATATACGTTTCATTTTTTAGGTGCGTATTTCAATAATGTTTTTTTGAGTTTATTTATAAATTTTGAAATATATGAATGCCTGAAATATATTGGGCCCAATTTGAACATACCCATTTCAAAAATGGGAGAAAAGAGAAACTTTTTGGAAAAAAATGCACGAATCGGTAATAATAATTTGTAGGGCCATGAAGAAACTATAACATTAACACTATATAATAGGACAAAAGTAAAAAAGAACCGAGATATCAAATATAAATACAAAAGCAAAATAGAAAGCCAATTTAAGATAATTAGAATCGCTAATTTGCTAAAAAAAAACTCGTCAACACCGTAGACAGTGCTCCAGCAGAAAGCGTTTCAGATTGAGGTATTAAATAACCTGGTCCCCATCGCCTCAGTAGACCCTTTCGTTATATTAAAAGTAGGTTACAGCAAAGAATATTAACTATAAGGTTAGAGTACATGAACCTCAACATAGCATTTAAATCTACCCCTTTTGCAATGGACCGAATGCACTTTCTCTCCACAGTCTGGCAACACTGATCGTGTTAGGGCTAATGAATGTTAGTTTATAAAACAGCTGACTGTGCCCGATTTTAAATGTAGTTTTGATGGTTATGCGGTAACTAATGTAAAGCATGTATTGAATTTATTATAAAAAAGCGTTTAAAAATGGCTTTCTTATTGTGTGGCACCAATAATATTTTAAGAAGAACAACATTACTTGCATCGTCAGTTCGGCATGGCTATATAGTTTTGTAAGTATAATTTAATTTTTTTAGGTTATGTATTTACATAATATTTTCTAGAGTTCCCGAAGTAGAAGATGTATCAGCCGGAAATTCGCTTATGAAGCAAAGCGGTTTATTTGAATTCGAAAATTTTACTAGCGACCAATGTATTTCAGCGATAGGCAAACAAACTGTAGATTTTGAAGCTGGCGTTCGAGACATAGAAAATCAAATTGTGAAAAAAAAGGATGCAGATGTGATTAAAGATTTTTTTGATCCACTGGAAGTTTTAAGTTCCAACTTGAATACAACGTGGGGTTTAGCCAAATGTTTATATTTTGGTAATAATGCTTTGATGCCTATAACAAATTATTTAACCTTACATAATCGTGCTCAAAGGGCTCGCGCTGCCAAGTACAATAGCAAACCAATTTTTGATCTAGTACAACGCAGTTTAGACCAACCAACTCTATTCGAAGAGCACACTAGAATGTTAAAAAAATTTGAGTTGGAAGGTAGATTAAACGGTTTACAACTGAGCAAGTCTCAGAGAATTGAATTAAGCGTTTGTTTAAATAAGTTATCCAAAGAAAAGAACGAATTTAGAACAAAAGTAGAAAAAGCTACTGGGGCATATAAGTTGTCAATTCCAACTGCAGATATTCATCCCTTTCCTGAAGAAGTGCGAAAATTGATGGCTGTCAATTATAAAAATGGTCCTTGGTTGTTTACATTACAATCAAATTTATATATGCCATTTATGGAACACTGTGCGAATCGTGAATTAAGGTACGATGTCTGGCAAGCAATGGTGAGTCGTTGTTGTCCTAGCAAGAATAAAACTCAATCTACGAGCATTAATCTAGAAGAAATCCGTTCTTTAAGAAAAGGTCAAGCTAATATTTTGGGATATGAAACTTTTGCTGATATGTCGATGGAAACCAAAATGGCCGGAAGTGTGAAAAATGTAAAGAATACCTTTGAATCGTTGTCTAAAGAATGCAGTCGTGCTGCAGAATTGGAAATAACAAGTCTGGGTGAATTTGCAAAAACGAAAGGTTGTAGAGATCAATTGGAATTGTGGGATGTACCATATTGGAGAAAGAGGGCATGCGTAGAATTGCTTCAATATAATGAAGACAATTTTAGGAATTATTTTCAATTACCGAAAGTTTTGGAAGGTATGTTTCGCTTATGTGAGAAATTATTTAAGGTGAAAATCCAAGGCAGGGATGGCGTTTCAATGTGGGATGAGAACATGAAATTTTACGATGTATTTGAAGAAAATAGTGTCGAACCGGTGGCCAGTTTCTATTTAGACCCGTATGTGAGAATTCGGAATAAATTTGCCAATCATAGTAATACCGGATGGATGGTTGCAATGCAAAATCGTAGTAAAATTGTTGGTACTAAACCATTAGCATCTCTGATTTTTAATTTCCCTGTGCCCACGAAAGATAAGCCAAGTTTGCTTTCCTTTAAAGAAGTGACTTTATTGTTTAATAAATTTGGACATTGCTTACAGCATTTACTAACAAAAGCAAACTATTCTGAAGTATCGGGAGTGTCTAATATAGAATGGGATGCGGTAGAAGTGTGCGGTCACGTTTTTTCACATTTTTTGTACAATCAAGATGTGTTAGATTCTATCAGTTGCCACTACGAAAATGGTGAAAAATTACCCTCGGACATGTTTAAAATTTTACTTCAAGTCAAGGAACATATGCAAGGATACGACTTATCGAAAGAATTATATTTGTCAATGTTAGATCTCGAATTACATTCAACCAATACATTTTGGCTGGATGTAGTTAAAGAGTTATGGCCCCAATATCGATTTTTACCTTTATACAAAGTCGATTCTCATCCATGTTCCTTAATAAAAATATTTGCCGACGAATGGGCTGCGTCATATTATTCTCATTTATGGGCTCGCATGGTAGCAGCAGATATTTATACTGCATTTGAAGAATCAGAAAAAGATCATCAAGAAATTGAGGCAGTGGGGAAACGATTTAAAGACACTTATTTGGCTTTAGGCGGTAGCAGTCATCCTAGCGAAGTTTTTAGAAAATTTAGAGGAAGGGATCCATCGCCGATGGCATTTTTAAAATTTATTAATTTTCCCGTAAGCAAAACATATGTTGAAAGAGCAATGTAATGTGTCAAATTCACGTGAGCAAATCATGATACAAATTTATTTTATATTTCTTGATAATCATGTCAATTTAATCGTTACTTATTTTTAACTTAAGTAAAAATATGTTTGTTAACAATTGTGACTTATTTATTATAAACTATTGAAATGTTAGTTTTGATTTTACATTTTAGTTTTAAAATAGATTAAACAAATTATCTAATTTAATCTGAACAACTTGCATTTAATTTATCAATAGCTTCACACAACATCTTTTTAAGATTTTCGTCGTGAGAACGTAACTTATAAGCAGACTCTAATTCACTTATACCTTCTCTCAACATATCCATTTTGCACAAAGCTTCACCTCTTCTGATTATGCAATCAACTCTATCGTTAAAGTTAGCAGACACAACTGGTTGTAACAAATCTAGAGCTTTTGAACAATCTTGAACAGCCCTGTAGTAATTACCTATAATTTTATGAAATATTAAAACACAACAATAAATATGTACATAATTAAGGATTTTACCAACTTGGAAATGCACTTTTGATCGCATTACATATAAATCTGAAAAATTTTCGGATATCCTAATTCCAAAACTAAAAGCACTGATGGCTCCTAAGTAGTTTCCACTTTTAAAAAAGTCAATTCCTTTGGAAAGAAGATATTGAGGATTTTTTTCTTCCGGTCGAAGATCTTCGCTAACGAAGCCAATAGATCTTCGAACTTCGGCTTGTTTACGTAACCATTCGTTTTCTTCTACCAGTTGTGATTCTCTGCTTGGCGTAGGAAATTGTCGATTTGTAAAATCTACTTCTAAAATTGCACATTTACGCGGAAACGGTGTTATTGCATTAGATTTGAAAGAATTATTACATTTTTTAACCATTGGTTGGGTGACCACCTTTCTTGGCGGTAAAGGTTCGTCTTCTTCGTCATCACTAAAAATTTCTACAATTTTTGGTGTAGAGGTTTTATTTTGCCATTCCTTCAAATCTCCCAACGCATCTGTCTTTTCATCGTTCTTAATTTTGTCGATACTGTTTCGTAGCTTGGTATCCAACTCGATCTGTTGACGCACGGATTCTCTTTTTAGTTCGCATTTTCTCTCAAACTTTTCTTTGGTCTGGTCTTGAAGTAATTTGTATTCTTCGTCTATATATTTTTGTTTTAGTTCCAATTTTTCACTTTTGGGTATTTCTAATTCCAACTTTTCCCAATGCAAAAGTTCTTCTTTTAATAATTCGAAAGTTATTTCCAAGGAAGAAATTGTACATTTGCTTCTCGCGGTTATAATCGGACGAAGAAGAAATACTTCAAAGAAAAATTTCTGATACGAAGCTTTGATATACTGTGATGACGTAAAAACGTCTACTTTTGATTGATGTATTCCGCGAAGAGGAACTTGTATTGTAATTAAAGTTTCCGTTTGTCGCCATTTAAAATCTTTTATTATAATTGGCATTTTGACCTTGCAATCAATCGTTTTTCACGTTTAAAAATGTCGCATATTTTATTATTCGTTACTATGGTAATCTAGTTAGGGTGTTTATCTTTGGCCACCCTCCATAAAATTATTGTCAAACAGTTCTAGTAATATCTTCCCTATCCGATTAAATTTTGCACTTTAATCAAAATAATTATATTGAAATTTTCCAAGCAATAAAAATTACGAATTTTAGTACAGAATTTTAGGGGAAATATTCCTTAAAAATAAAAAAAAAATTATAGGTACGATAAATGCCTTCTCCCAATTTTTTTAAAATTATTAATAAGATATGCCTTGCAATTTAAAAGAAAACCACTTTTAAGAAACAACGGGAGCATTTCCAAATAACTTCAAAAATATAATGCCAAATTTCAAAGGGATATCTTGAAGGATTTCGCGTGCTGGCGGGCCCACTGGGATATATACCGGGAATTTTCCCAGTGGATACTTAATTCATATCAAACAAAATGAAAATTTATATTACTAACTTGAAATATTCTTCAAATTATTGATCTAATGAACTAGCAGTGTGGTTTTTTGTACTTATTAAGGTGGCGGAGAAATTCGCGTAGGAAAGTAAATCCGCTAGTGTCGCTACTAGTAGTAGCAAATGCATTTTTAATTGCAATAATTGTTAATAAGGTGCAATGTCGTTTGTATGGTTATCACCGGTATAACTTACGTGTAGTTATCGTCTCGCCGGAACTAGATAAGCTGGATGTAGTATCATCTTTTATTTATTATGCTAACCAAGTTGTCTATAAATTTCCATCAAATTTATCACAAATTTTTTTGTAAATTTAAACTTTTATCTTTTGCTAATTAATTAGTGCAACACAAGACAATATAATTAGTTATACCTAATAGTTTTGTATTTATTTTCAGCTGCTTCTAAACAAATATTCCACACTACATTTAAAAAAAAAATTCATAAATGTTAGGATAATCAAATATACAATTATTACTACATAGTATGTACTAGTAATAATATACTATTTCCTGTGAGGACACATCAGACATAAAATAAACGGCAAAATTACAAAAAAATTGTTTTTATATATCTGTACATAATAGTAGGGGAGAGTCGGGTGGTTTGAGCCATGTTTTGTTTTTTAACTATAAAATCTCACTGGATAAAGATATCATGAAGCGGATGTAATATTAGGAAGCTTACCTCATTATCTACGCTTCTACATTATTGTTTTTTCAAATTTAGAAAAAAAAGCTCATTTTTTTTCCATTATAAAAATGAGTAAATTTGGTAAAAAAAAAAATTTGTCGGGTGGTTTGAGCCACCTTAAAAATTCTGAAAAAACAGTAAAAAACTTGCACAAATGAAATAAAAACGCACAATCTCAATGAAAATAAGTTTTTTTATTGCTCAAATTCTTCAAAACAAAAAAAATACTTGATTAATTATCTTATTCTGAATCCAAATCAGAGTCACAATTTCTACAAGTGTAAAAAGAGCGGGAACCCATATCGGCATACTTTAAGTGAACCGCAATTTTGTACGTATTGCATGCGATGGTGTTGTTGCGATTTTTGTTCGCTGCCATTGGTTGATCGCATTTTCACATGCAAAAATACGAAAATTTGCCGCCCCAAAAATCTGCCGCCCTGTGCAAATGCACGGTTCGCACATATGGTAACGCCGGCCCTGATTATATACTACTATTGGACCACTCTGTATACTAAGGTTGTGTATCGTATACTTGATACAGGGCGCCCTTAATTAGTGGCGCCATTGTATGGTTCTAACAAAATCACTAAATTTTGTAACAAAATTAGAAAATATTCATGTAGCATGCATTCCAAAACGCAATTTTTTATCATTTCCAATCGATAAATGTTTATCCGAATGCGAAACACGAAAAAAATTGGTGGCTCAAACCACCCGACATCGCTGGCCCAAACCACCCGAATGACGCTACTTTTTTATTAAATGAAAAAAAATTACATATACGAAGCAATACTACGAAAACTTTATACACGTGAATATTCATCGAATTTATAACACATTAACGATTTTTCCATTAAAAAATCGGTCGAAAATGTTCTTGGAATGAATTTTTTAAAAAATCAAGCAAAAACTTTTTTGTTCACTTTTGGTACACGCTGTCTGGATAAAATACAGCAAGTGTGTTTTTTCTTTACAAAACCGTATAAAAAGTAAGGTGGTGGTATAACAACAATTGGCCACTATTCACCAAAAGACGTCACTATCAACAAACCGAAAAAATGCGGTGGCCCTAACCACCCGACGGCTCAAACCACCCGACTCTCCCCTATATGTATAAAATTGTAGTATTATACAGGGTGTGGCAAGTTGAAATCAGAAAATACGTCACATGTACTTATTGTACTCATTACAAAAATTAGTTGCGTTTATATAATCCATTTTGAAACAATTTTTTCATAATTCTAAAATTAAAAGTTCTTTGATAAAATTAATATCAAATATTTCAAATAGTTATAAAAAATATTATATTACAACATAATGTAGAAAAAATGCATTTTAGGACACCTGTTTATTCTTCTTAAACATAGTAATTTTGTGCACTAACTTCTACTGAAATAAAGAACTACTTTTATATAAACAAATATTTAAAAAATAAACAAATATTGGAGCACAAGAATTACTCTTGGTTGTCATTATCAATTTATCAGGATCAAAACACCGTAATTTCCTAGGGACGCGTCTTCTTACAATTTCTTGTAGAAGACAGTAAGTTCTCAAAAAATTTTGACAATGTGGGTAGCATTTTGTTTTGCCAAAGCTCCGAAAAAATAGAGCATAGGTCAGCATAAGTTTATTACAGATTTTTGAGTCAGTTTACATTTACTATTGAAAAAACATTCTTTTATGTTTAGAAATTAATAACCCACAGTGTAGACCCTCTCCTTATTAGACGTATGTACTTTCAGCAACCGGCCCTGCGAACCTCTGAACAACCGGCCCACCGGGAAATTTCCCGGTTTGTCTTATGGCCCATCCGCCCCTGATTTTGACTATCTAACCAATTTAAGGTTTTATTGCATAATGGCAAGATGCAAGATCCGACCAAAAGATGATTTTATCATCTTTATGGTTGCTATGGGCAAAATTAACCATTTTTGGTAAACACTTTTTAATATAAGTGTCTGTGGTATAAAATCCTTTATTTGCAACATCACAACTGTTTGCAGAAGTAAAGTATCTACTTTTCATCGTCCATAGTAATCAATCAACAATCACTATATCGCCCTTTAAAAAATGTTGTAAAAAATGTTTAAAAAATGTTGTATCTCGGTTTAACACTTCTCTTGTACTTTTTACATATAATACTTTCAAATTTCGGCAAATAGTTATTTGAGAAACTTTAAATTTCTTTGAGAGTAGCCGAATACTCACTCCAATTTTGTTTTCAGCGGCTTTCGTCAAGGAACTTAGCTGAAATATTTTTAGTATTGTTTGTTTTCAGGATTTTTTCTGTTTTCGGGATCAATATTTTTACAAAACCTCAAAGTAATGGAATAAACGGTACTTCGACTGAACCCTTCGTTCATAAAGTGATTTAAAACACAACTTTTATCCTGCTCGCCAAGCATTTTAAAAATTTTCTCAAAAAATTCTGTTCGTACACTTTTATATTGACAATTAATTCAAACGAAATTAATCAATATATTATTTTATTAAATTTGTACGACTTTGCATTATTAAATAAAAAAGGTAATTATCTTTTAAATATTTTTTATCACGACATAAGTGAATAACGAAAAGTTTCACTCTTATGTTAGCAATGTAAATTGCCGGTTTTCAAGCCGCTTTTTAGCATATAAAAGTCCATTTTACAGCAAAACCTTCTTAACATTTTTTGTTGCAAATTTTATTGTCTTTAATTTTGCTTTTATACATTTTTGTATTTTAGCGCACCGATTTTGACTGACAGCGGCTTAAACAAGACTCGGTAAAAAGTAAAAAATATTGTCATCTATATCTCGGAAACGGTGCGACGAACTAGAAAAATGTATATAAACAAAATAGTAAAGAATAAAATTTATAAGAAAAAATGCTTATTAATTTTTTTATTTTGCCGCACCGTTTCCGAGATATAGATAATAATATTTTTTTTATAATTTCATATCATAATGATGATATTTCATTTGTCATTTCAATTTCAAAATGTCAGTTATTTTGGCACTAGTGTGAAAATTAGTCATATTTTTGCACTGGTACCAAAATAAATTTATTATAAATTAATTTGCATAATAGAATTTCAAAATTTCTCGCTACGCTCGTTGGGCAAACTTTACGTCTGGTGCGAAAATCATGATCATTTTGCAACTTATTGCATAAATAGCTATTTCTTTTTACCGAGTCTTGTTTAAGCCGCTGCCAGTCAAAAAGCGTGTCCTAAAATAAAAAAGTGTATAGAAACAAAATTGAAGACAATGAAATTTGCAACAAAAAATGTTAAGAAGGTTTTGCTGTAAAATGGACTTTTATATGCTAAAAAACGGCTTCAAAACCGGCAATTTACATTGTTAACAAAGGAGTGGGCGAAACTTTTCGTTATTCACTGTATATGTTTCATACGGCGGCGGCGCGGCGATGCGTATATCTTCAGGTGTCTAAAAAAGCTTTTTTTTAAATTAATGATTAGATATTATTATATTAGTAGAAATTTTCAAATTATGAAATTAATCAAATGTGACATTATTAAACACATGAAAGAAGGTACAATTAAAAAAACAATAGGATTGCTAAATTAAAACAAACTAATGTTTTGATGCGATTGAAATTTGACTCGTACGTTAATATTTTTACTCTTGGCGAAAAAACGCATATGTTGCAAAGATAATTATGCTAAACAGCTTTGATTATGAGAATGCAATAAACATTGTTGGTTGCCTACACACATGCATTATTAGTAAATACAAAAGACTTTTCCATTCGACACAAAACTCAAAAAATTGATAATTTTACAAGGGGGTAATCACTTAATGAAGTCTGTGGAACGGGGACAATAAGTCATAATGAAGTCTCATGAAGTTTCATGAAGTCTTATGAAGTTTTGTGCAGTCTTGTGAAGTCTTTGAAATCTAATGAAGTCTCATGAAATCTTGTGCAATCTTTATGAAGTCTTGTACAATCTTTATGAAATCTTTGCAGTCTTTATGAAATCTTTGCAGTCTTGATGAAATCTTTGCAGTCTTGATGAAATCTTTGCAGTCCTGATGAAATCTTTGCAGTCTTTATGAAATCTTTGCAGTCTTTATGAAATCTTTGCAGTCTTGATGAAATCTTTGCACTCTGGATGAAATCTTTGCAGTCTTGATGAAATCTTTGCAGTCTTGATGAAATCTTTGCAGTCCTGATGAAATCTTTGCAGTCTTTATGAAATCTTTGCAGTCTCTATGAAATCTTTACAGTCTTATGAAGAGACGAAATCTTATAACGTGGCGTCATGTGGCATTCTAATTGTAATATCCAACGAATGTTTGATATTAGTGTGTGATATTTGATATTGGTGTTTGCGTTTTAAAACCGCAAACACCGTACAATTAAAGAAAGGGTCAAGTATGCGAAATTTTGTTTTTCTTTATACATTGTTTACTACGACAAGATTAGATATTACGAGAATGAAATGCGATAGTGCGGTATATTCAACCAATTTCGAAGTATCATTTTCAATATGATACATCGTATTGAATGTGATACTTTTGTTACTACCTATAGGTAGTGCTAGGTAGTAAAACATACTTCTCTGATGATTTAATGTGATTTTTCGAATTTCAGAATGATGCACGAGCGAGCGAGCAAGCGGGATATGACTTATGACTCCGAAGTCAACGCTCTCTAGTCAATTTTCAAACAGCCTTACCTTTCATGTGCTAGCAAATATTCTTTTGTGCTGTTTCTGGTGCGTGGTGCCCTAAGCAATTGCTTAATTTGCTTATGTGTTAATCCGGCACTGCCCATACTACGTGACCCATTTTTTTGCAATTTTTTACCCTCGTCAGAAATAGACGGTTTTTTTTAACAGAAAGTTAAAAAAAATTAATTTCGAATAAATTTGAGTTTATGAATACGGCGCTTAAAAAATATTATCAAAAAGAAAAAACTCATGTAAAAACATTTTGAAAACTTGCACTTTTAAAAAAGTTGATGTCCCGGCATATTGTCGTCTGAGAATCAGGGTTTCTAGTTCCACTTTTGTAAATCTTACAGTACAACAGTTTTAAAGATTCTGTATTGCAGTGTTTTTCAACCTGTGGGTCGCGACCCCCAGGGGGGTCGTGACGTCTTGCTTGGGGGGTCGCGGCCGCAAGCTAGGTAAAACAATGTGAAATATTGTGGGTTATATATAATATTACAATTATATAAGTAATTAT
The DNA here is from genome assembly GCA_947369205.1 of Cantharis rufa. Taxonomy (NCBI): domain Eukaryota; kingdom Metazoa; phylum Arthropoda; class Insecta; order Coleoptera; family Cantharidae; genus Cantharis; species Cantharis rufa. The sequence goes on from OX376303.1 coordinate 40,509,795, forward strand.
AATAAATAAGTTAAATATATGGTATTGTGTCGCGCATATTTTTTTAAATTATTTGCTAAGGGGATATAAGTAACAAATGGAGTAATGATGACCTTTTTTTGTTTTTTTTTTCGGTCATCATCGGGCGATAATAGCAGGGGGTCGCCAGAATTTTTTACTTGTAAAGGGGGTCGTATATTCGAAAAGGTTGAAAAACACTGCTGTATTGCATTATTCTCCATTAAAAATTTTTTATAAAACTTTTTTGCAATATTTCGACAAAATTTTAATAACAAAAACAAAAAAAAAATTTTCAAAACCTGAAAAAATTCAGGTAAAAAATATTACCTCTCACTTTGACATAAAATACATATTACCTCTCTTTTACATGTATTTTGAATTCACTCTACTGCGGCATTAAAAGTATAACTTCAAAAAATTTTGCCCTAAATTTGCCGTCTCTGAAATGTGCCGCTATAACTGCGCTATAGCCTCCACCCTACTCAGCCTGCTGGTAAATCCGCCACTGGTTAAATGCATAGAATAAGTTTTCGATGAGAATATCATAGCATTCCGTCGTAATTCGAAAATTAATTTCAAAAGTACAAGATTGCATAAAAAATAAAAAAAAAAGATTGTTTTTAGTGTTTACGCAATCCTGCACAGTTTTGTTGAAATTCTGACACGTCTCTACTGAAACTGATACATCAGCAGTGCCATAATATGCTTTAGTAAACTGTGCTAATTTTTAAATAAACATCAAGAACCGAGTACATTTTGAGTACCTAAGTCGGTGTTTCCCAAATGTCCCGAAATTGCCAATCCCCAAAATTAGACAACAGTATCAAGGAAACATCCGGAAATTTTGTTTTCGTTACAAAAAAAATAAAGTAACTATGGTGTTTCTTAAATATGTAATTATTGTAATTAATAATTAATAAGACTTAAATAAAATACAAATTAATTCTTAAAACTTCAGAAAAACTTGATTGTTAACGTATTTTTGCCTATGCACCTATTTGTTTTTTTCTTATGTCATGGGTTTGCGGATCGTCAAAATGAAACATGCCGCGGACCACTATTTGGGAAACATTGACCTAAGTAATTAATTTCAGATTTATACAAAAATTTAAATAATCGTCAATACCGTCATATAATTTTAAAACAAATAATTGACAACATGGCTTCAATAAAATATTTAGATCAAACAAAAATACACAAGAATATCTAAAAGCAAAAATAACAAATAAGAAATGTATACATAATTTATATGTACTCGTACATTCAAAAGTGCTCGCACACCATCGAATAATTGATCTCGGATAGGTGCCGACCGTCATTGTACACAATATGTAATAGAAACTTCAACAAACGTCTATAATTTCTTAATACGCAGCGAAAACAAAGTAAGAGTCAGACAGTAAGAAGTCTACGGTATTATGGAATCTTTATGAAATCTCATGACTCCTTGTAAAATCTACTGAAGTCTTGCGAAATCTCATGAAATCTTTAGCAAATTTTATGAAGTCTGCAATCTTGTGCAATATTTATGAAATCTTATGAAGTCTTATGCAATCTTTATGCAATCTCATGAAGTCTATAAAATTTCATGAAGTCTATGAAATCTTGTGAAGTCCCGTCAAGTATCGATGAAGTCTCGTGAAAACTCATGCAATCTTTGTGAAGTCTCGCGAAATCTTTATGAAATCTCTGAAGTCTTGTGCAATCTTTATGAAATCTCATGAAGTCTATAAAATTTTATGAAGTCTCTAAAATCTCATGAAGTCTTATGAAATCTTCATGAAGTCTTGTGAAATCTTTTAACTTCATGAAGTCTGTGGAACGCAAAATTTTAAGTGATTACCCCCTTGTAATTTTAAGATATTTACTTTATCAAAAAGCGTTCTTTCAAGTTTACGCTACAACTACAATCTAAATTTAGGTCTTAAAAATTTAAGGATGAAATAATATTGGAAGAAAATTTAAAAAAAAATTTTTTTTGACAATTTTTTTTTACCAAAATCACCCATTTTGTAGTTTTAAACATAGGCTTTTTGATCGTGTTTTCAGAATTTCTTAGAATTTATTTGGTTTTAAGATTTGCGTCGAACAAAAAAAGCGAATTTCTCTGCCACCTTAATAAAATAACATGTTCTAAAAATATTGCCAAAAATCATTCTCCAATGTTTTTCAAATAGTAATAATAAATCAACTTGTACGGGACCAGAGCCCGCTGTAGGGGGCGGACTACCCGGACATATGTCCGGGGCGGAAAATTTAAGGGCGGCATTTTGGCTATGGTGTTAATGTGACAAAGTATTCATAAGTTAAATACCCAATTAATCGAAATTAATTACTTTTTTTTTGCTGAAAATTGAAAAGAATTTGTAATTTTAGTTGTTATTTATATGTAGAGTTATAATACAATAAGAAAGTAATGTAAAATATAAATCAATGTAAAGTTAAATAAATTGTTATTTCTGTTAATGTTAGTATTATCGAAATAACCTGTTTTACACATGTAAAGTTAGAACTAAATTTTACTTGTAGAAGCATAATAGTAGGTACATTTTTATGTAAGATATTAATAAGCACTTTTTTCAGTGTAATTTTATAGTTCAGCGCGATTTGTTAATTTTTAAAGTTAAGTATCACTTAATATTATAAATCTGAGTGTACCGAAGTTTGTTTGTTCGTTATTCAATTAACGCTTCAATTAATAGCATAATTTTAGGGCTCAGAAAATAATTGTTTTTTTTTTCAAAATTTCAAATAAAATTACCATCTGTTGAATGTTAATTAAAGGACGATTCTGTCTCAATAGTACCACTTCTGAAAAATCTCGATTTCTTTGTTTTTTTAACTTTGGTGTTATCAAATCAGATATTTCCTATATTGTGCCATAGTCGCAGTTTTATCTTTTTTGGGGAAGATAAATCTTGATTTTTAATTTTGATTATTATTATTTTGTATTTTACATTGTTTAATTTAAGATATCTGTTTAAGAATGTCTGACGACAGAAAAAGAAAACTGCCTGGTTAGGGAGCGTTCATAAACCACGTAGTTTGATTTTGACCTCTTTAGAACCCCTCCCTCCCATCATGTAGCTTAACGTAGCTTTTACCATGATAACCTTACCCCCCCCCCCCTAGATGGAACGTAGTTTTTTTCCTATAAAGTCCAGAAGACATGTTATGTTTTCTGTTAACAAAACTATTTAAAAATTATTTGGTATAAAAAATGAAATATTTGTTTTTAAAACAAATAGCGCACCTATATAAAATATAAATAAAAAAAATCCAAATACGGAAATAAATATCCATATAATGTTGTCGCTTATATTCTGAAAATTGCTTTCATAATAAATGAAGAAAACTACGTAGCTTGACTATAATCCCCCCGTACCCTCACGTAGCCCTGCGTAGCTTTCTACCTAACCCCTCCCCCCCTTGGCCAAACCACGTAGTTTATGAACGCTCCCTTACCAGTACAAAAGACGAAGGCTGGAAAAGGAAATCCAAAGGCAATAACAAGCAAAAAAAAACATTTTTATTTAAAATAAAGATTATAGAGTGATCAACTATCTCGGTTTTAGCACTGAAACCCCTGTGTGCCGGAAGTAAGGTTCTTATTAATATAAGAAATGATACAGATACATATCTAGAGTCCAGACTACTTAGACTACAGAAGTACAGACAGGGCTGGGCAGTATTTGAAATACTTGTATTTGAAATGCTTTTTGTATTTCGTATTTTGTATTTCAACACATAGTTTCAAAGTATTTGTATTTTGTATTTCAAATACCCAAAACAAATGTATTTTGTATTTCAAATACATATTTTCATGTATGTTGCCCACCCCTGACTACAGATACAGACTACTTATCATGAAATTATGATAAAGTGAAGTAATTTATAACTAATTTAATTAGGTACATTTTTCACGTAATTCTTTTTTTTTTTTAATATAAAAACGAATAAATAATACTTAAAGCTATACATTTTTATATGTTTTACGGGGCGGCAATTTGTCTTTTTTTCTGGGGCGCAGTAAAAGCTACAGCGACCCCTGAAGGGACCCCAGTGCCATTTAATCACAGGCCATATTAAATTTGAATGTAAATTCAGTAGACTCCCTGGTATAACAACTTTATTATTTTATTACACCATGGATTGAGACACACTGTATTCTACGGCTTATCTCCGCCACTGACAAATTTGTAAAATTTACAATGTAAGTAGGTAAAATCATACAAAATAATAATCAGATATTAACTTTTTTGTGTGCAGACCCCAGAACTGCTGTCCGAAATTGAACTTGGTTGAACTGATGACGTCATACGGATGTTTTCAGTGCAAGTTAGTGCAGTGCAAACGAACAGACCTATAATTCGCATAATGTGATAAATTGGAATTTAATTTTTAGGTGGTGGCAATGACAGACGTCATACCTCTGACGTGTATCGGTTTTTCATTTTCAAACCGCTTATTATAAAAATTTGACCGACCTCGTGAGGTTCGAACTCACGATCTCCAAACGATTTAATTATGATTCAATTCATACATTTCGCTATAGAGGGTTGCTCTAATAACGTTTGTTTTAATTCGTCTTATATGTTACGATTTTTGATTTAAACAATATTTTTTATATTTGATATAAACAATGGTTTTCAATTATGACGAGACTTGAAGTTCCGTGATGACTTCCGTGATGGGCTACAGCTTTAAAAGGCTCGCTTACGCTCGCTTTTTAATATAGCTGCGCGCCCAGTAACGGATCTCTTTCGATGCTTAGCCAGTAATATACTACTATTTTTCGTATAGTTCGAAATTCTTTCTTGACATTTTTTCATCGAAAAAATAATATAGCGTAAAGGAACTTCGTTCCAACCGAGTGTCCCACGACATCTCTTTCGATTCTTTTTTATTTACAAGCGATCACGCAGCAGAACACCTCCGCGCCCTAGACATCTCACTCGCCTGCTAGTTCTTAAACGAAAATTTGCGCGTAATTCAAAACTCTGCTCCGGTTAAATAAATTTTTGACCGTAAACTACCTCCCCTACAAGCTACAACTGTTTTGTCTTCAAAAGAGCAACGGTTGCAACCGGTTGGTTTTGGTTACTCGCGAAAATACGCCTTCGGTGTGACGGATCTACTAGATCTTGGCCCTTGGAGAAGAAGTCAGTGTGGCCCTTATGTTAAAAAGTTTGGAGACCCCTGATTTATAGAGATACAAGATTCTGCATAAACACAAACTTCATGTGATGGTAACTTGGTAACGTAAATTATGTATTGTGGCTGTCACCAGCTGACGTTTGTGTCATACTAAATTATAATTAAATGTGCTTTAATTAATAAATAATTACAGATTTCGTGAATTTTACATCGCGAATTTGTACAATTAAACATAATTTTTGTGCTATAAATTCGATATTTTAAATATGCAACCTTTATGTCAAGAAATGAAGTAGAACCAATCTATTGAAACACATTTTTGGTAAAACATGTTATACTGGTTGAGTGTTGCAATGGCAGAAGGTGTAACTCAAGAAAAGTCTGAAGTAAATGAGAAAAGTAAATACGTTTTAGATTTTGTGCGTTCTTTTAACCGATTTAATTTTTTGAAGGTGATAATTTGGAGTGTGCAGTTTGTCTTCAACCTTGCATACATCCAGCCCAGTTGCCGTGTGGCCATATATTTTGTTTTTTATGCGTAAAAGGCATTGCCAATCAAAGTAAAAGATGTGCAATGTGCAGACAAGAAATTCCCAGGGATTTTATCGAGCAACCTAAGTTGCTACAGCGAACAGAGGTGCAAGAATGTTTCGATGGAGGATATCAATGGTTTTATGAAGGTAGAAACGGTAAGTGTTGCTTTGGTTAAATAAAGTTTGGGATATATGTATGTGAATTCAAGGTTGGTGGCAATACGATCCTCGTACATGTGAAGATTTAGAACAGGCTTTTCAATCAAAATTTGACAAAATTGAAATATTAATATGCGGAGAAACTTATGTCATTAATTTTACTGAAAATTTTCAATATCCTAAAAGATGTCCTAGTCGTAAACGTTCAATTAAACGAGAATGCGGTAACAACATCAATGTTAAAGGTGTTGCTGGAGTTAATAATTGTTAATATTACTTTTATAAAATTTATTGTTAATATTGTCAAAAATATTGTACCTAATAATAATTTTCGTAGAAGTAACATTTTTTATATTACTCAAGTAAAGCTTTGAGATTTATATGGGGTGACATTAATGTTAATAAAAATTGTGTGAAGTTAATTATATGAGTAGTTTAAATTGTGAAATTCGATATTAACTATATATCAATATTTTAGAATAATCAAAAAATGCACTACGCACTTTTCATCGTTGACGATGCTCTAGTATAGTGGCAACGTTTTCAAATTTATACTTACGGTCCTATTCTGATTGTTATTATATGAGCTATAATAAAGCTCCAAAGGTCATAGATGTGAATTTAAAAAGTGGTATTCTGATTGGTTACTTATGGTTAACTATAAGTCAACTTGTAGTTCTGTAGAGCTATAAAATGAACTATCAGAATAGCATCTTTAGTGTATTTTATTCCTGAAAACTTTGTGCATTATAGTCCTAACATGTATGTGGTGTATTATTTTTGGCTAATTTTAAAATATTTATATTGGCTAATTATTTAAATGACTAATTTTAAGCAATTTGTGTTGTTATAAAAGACTTTGTTTCAAATTACACCAACATGGTCATCTTGCTTATTCGAAGCAAGATAAGTTAACAGAGAAGAAGTTTTCTTAATAATAGTTGTGCAAAGAATAAAAAGATTCTGTCTGATTCAGGAACTATTAGTAACATATCTGTTTAGATGGCCTAATACTTCTTCGATTTCAATCAATCCTGATTGAATCATTTCATGTCAAGTTCAACCCGGTTGTCCGAGTATTTAAAAAATTGTAGTTTGGCCATTGTTTAATTTTTATTGGTTTCAAAATTTTGAGAATTTGAAAAATGATTGAATCACAGCATCATACTTTTGAAAGTACGATAGAGCTTGGTTTTGTTTCAGTATACTACAAATTTTGATGCAAAAATGCAACCTTGAGTTGGGTCAAATTTTTTTTTGATAAGTCTAGTTACTCTGTTTAATGTTTATTTACAAAATAATTATGCAGGAACTTTTTGGACCTCCCCCCCTTCTACTTAAGGGTTCATAAGATTTTTTAAACCCCTCTCTCATCTAAAAATCCTTATGTAATTAGACTTTCCCATGAGGATTTTGTAAGAAATCTAAGATAAAAAACAACGAATTAAAATTTTGATTTCGATTAACACGAAACGTAGAACGTATTTTGCCAAGTTCGGTTTGAACATAGTTAATAAATTCTTGTATCAAAAAAACTTGAATTTACAATATAGTTGACATCTAGAAAAGAATTAAGTTATTCTGTAAGATTTATCTAAAATTTAATTTGTATATTATTATGTTAATTTACGAAATAAAATAAATATAGAAAATGTAGTTGTTTTTACTATGGAGCAGAATCATTATAAAAATACTGCATTTACGTATAACATTTATCAAATATGTGTATTAAATATTTTCGTTTGTAAAAGTTTCAAAGCTTAGGATGCAAGTACTCTTGCAATTTAATTAATTACAATTTGGGAGGCCCTCGGTCTTCCTCCCCCCGTGGGTGCATCAAAGTGCATTTGCTCCTCACCTCGGACCTTTAGGATTAGAAGCTGCATCCCACCTATAAGGCTTCGATGTTTGAGTAACTATAAAATAGGCGAGGGCCCCCTTCCCTATTCATCATTGGGTCCGGTGGGTTGAAAACTTGTTCTCACATGTGAGGGCTTCTGTACTTGAGGAATTTAAGTTTGTGAGAGTTGTCACATTGTTCAAAATATTTGTACAAGTAAATTTTCATGAAAAAGTTAGTTTAAAAACCAGCTTAAATGTATTTTAATTTAATTTTGGATTAAAACTTATCATCTAGGTAGGCGATTACAAATATTATTTACGGCCACTTCTACAAAAATAATTAGGATGATATTGTAATTGCCAAAAAATATGAGCGATTTATTTGGTAAAGGGTGAACCGTTGTTCTTCTACAAGCAATGTGAAGTACTACAATATTTGTGTAATACCTATGAATTACTTTAAATACTTGGGAGTAGTGAGGTACCAAAAAATACTCTTCCTATAAATTTTGGAGCTTTCAATTCAAGAGCATGGTGCAAGAACAGTCTGTATGATGAAAATGCATTAATTTATTTTCTTCTTTTTTTCACTTCATCGTTTGGGCTGGGTTAAGAACCTAATATGGGCAATCAAATGCATAGTGACGCTATTTTGGCAGTTCTTGCACCAAATGATGAGAAATACCCACAATGTTAACCGATGTGGACTTTAGTTAGTTATTGTACCAAGTTCTGGACAATAAAGTCTTGTGTTTTGCATTGAATTTGAGATTCAAAAATTTATTATATATTATATCTGTTTGTATCATACAGGTTGGTGGCAATATGATGAAAGAACGAGTCGTGAATTAGAAGCATGCTATAAAGCTGGCGAGAGAACATGTGAACTGCTTATAGCAGGATTCTTATACGTTGCCGATTTGGATGCTATGTTGCAAATGAGAAGAAATGATCATTCTCGCCGACGTAGAATTAAAAGGGACCTTCAAAATGTGCCAAAAAAAGGTAAGTACAAATAATTTCAAGAAAACCGACAATTGCTCACTTTTTTTAAATGTGCTTATAGGTGTAGCTGGTTTACGTTCAGACACCGATCAATCCCAACCTAATAATGATGAGCAGTCCACCGAATTTCAACGTCCACATAGTCCAACAGAAGGTCAATCTGATAGTTTAACACCGACTACTCCTACCAACACCCCACAAACGCCAGCTAGTGGTAGAGAATCACCACGTCACGAAGATTTAGAAGCAACAGTGCAAAGAATTCGTTCATTACGTTTAGATTCTATTGATAATAATGTCGACACTGTTGCACTTTCAAGATCTGATAATTCAAATGATGAAGAGCATAATCAGCATGAAAATTTTGATGCAATTCATTATAATAGATTTCAATTTTAAATAAATTATTTATTGTTAAAAACTGTCTGTTGTCTTCACTACATTGAAGTTGAAATCACTTTCAAATACATGTTATACAACAATGAAATCTCATAACTAAAGATAATTATGTAAATAGCGAAAAATGCAATCTCCACAAGTATTTTTAATTAATATACTTATTTATTAAATAAGTCATTGTGCAAAGGACGACGAAAATTTTGTTAAAATTTTTCTATTTAAAAAAAAAGTGGATAATAAAAATCATTTATTAACGAATATTTCGTATCATTTTGGGAACAAATTAATACATCATTTAGTTTAAAACTTATTTAAAAGAATAATTTAATAAACCTTCCTTTTTTAAAATGTACACCGAAAACTAATATAAAACATTAATTAACTTTTGAGTTGAATTGAGAAAAACAAGATTTTATAAATAGCTGCTTTCGGTAACTCTGAAGTTAATTAATTTGTCTACAAATATAAAATTAATACAATCGTGAATTACACTTCTTCATAATTATTAAACCAAGAATAACAAATAACATTATTGCAGACAACAAAATCAAAATATCAGTTTATAAAACAGAAAACGGCAATCTTTTAAAAGAAATATAAAATTAAATTGTACATTGTTTACTTGTAATTCTTCAGTTTTTTTTTATCGCTTCAACTAGGGTTCAACTTGTTAATATTATTATACCACACTGACAAAACTTTAAATTTTGCAAAAAGCAACTTTATTTATATTTAAAATTTGTGTAGCATGTTTCACCATAATAACAACACCATCCAAGTGCATATAATTATCGCCATTTCAATTGTGGATTTTAAATAAATCTCCAGCCGAAGGCAAAGGTGACAACCCATGTGTTACATCAGGCAGTCGAGTTAAGTCAGGTAAATTTTGAATATGAGTTTTTAACTCTTGTCGTACAGCATATACCTTTTGAAGTTTGTCTTGATATTCCTGCAAAATTACAATTTTAAAACAAATTTCAAATCTTAATAATTGCTAAATTACTTCTAAAGATCGTTCTGCTTGCAGCAATAGTTCTTTTTGGACGTTGAGGAAATCATTAACCATCTCGGTTACCTTTTGCCTTAATTCTACCTCAGTTCCAAGCCTGTTATTATATTCGTTTATAAGTTTTATAGCATCTTCCACTTGAAGTCGTAATTTTTCTGCACCAACTTTATCTAAAGGAGAAACAAAAAGTATTATAAGTTTTATATTTGATATAAAATATTTTGATATTTGACATTTGTCAAACCTTGAAAATGAGTTACTAATAATTCGAAACGTCGGACAATAAAATTGTGTAAAATAGACCTTAATCTCAATAATTGCTTAATTAATAAGTGTTATGTTAATTATTGAAATAACAACATATTGTTATACTATGAAGTAACATTTAGAAGGCCAGAAATTCAAACCCTAATATTTTTGTTACATTCACATAGGGACAAATCGTCTATTTAGTTCTGAAGAATCCCAAACGCCAATGTTTTGTTTTAGACTTTTGCTGCCAAATTCGTGCCCTTTGAAAAGTAGGGTTTAGTTCCGCCCATGGACACGAAGGACTCCTTCTAAGTCCATGGTTCCGCCAAACCTTTTTCGCAATTGTCTTGTTTTCTATGTCTCATTGTCAGAATGAAAGTTAAATATTGCTGTTGTAGAGTTCGGTGATCTTTATTCTCTATCAGAATGTCCCTATAAGGGATTTTACACTACCGATGGTGGCGCTAATGTAACTTCAATATGTCTGCTATATCAAGTTAGTATACCTCAGTAGAATTTTAATTTGTTTATACTGGTTTATACAGAAATTTTTGGTTTTTTGTTTATCTGTGTCCAAATTAATTTAAAATCACACTATAAACATACGTTAAAAGACACTTTAGTCTACTCAAGTATGTTATAGAGATAATCCTATTATCGATTTGGATATTTATCTATATAAGTAAAATAATACTTGGATTTAGATAACCAACGTAAAGACTTGGAGAACACACTATATAATAAACAGGACCAACCTAAAGACTTGAATAACCTAATAAAACATAACATGGTGTCAGAAGAAAACAAAATGGCAAAAAACTTAACACAAGTATTCAAAGTATTCAACCTTCTACACAAAGCAATAACACTAGCAAAAGAAATAGAATTAATTAAAGTACAAGCAAGACGGCTAGAAGAAGAAAAAGAATTACAACGATTTCTGGGGATGGTAACATATTTGAGAACACTCTAAAAAATTATGTCATTAGAAACAAGTAACCTAAGAAGTCCACAAAGGAAAGAAATGTATATAGCTGATACTCGATCACGATCAGCTACAGAAGACGTAAATGTTGAATTAACGGAAATTGATATTGAAAATAAGCTGCATATAAATTTGCAAATACAGAATTTAGCCCTGTCAGAGCGAAAACTAAAAGAAATTCAAGAAGCTAAACAAAATGATGAATCATTACAAAGGTTTATGGGATACTAATAAGCCAACGGATTGTATTCTCTTTTACTGATTTTGGAGTTGCCATTTCTGTTATTGCTTTAATTTTATTGTTGTCTGGTACCACCCCGTTCTTGTTAAATTCATGACCTAAAAATTTTATATTCGTCAGACCGATTTTACATTTTTCCTTATTAAACTTCGATCCACATTCTTGTGCTCGTATCAATACTTTTGAGAGGGTTTCATTGTGTTCCTGCACATTTCTTCCATATATCATAAGATCATCCACGTAAATAATAACATTCTCTATACCTTGAAAACATTCCAACATCCTTCTATGGAATTCTTCCGGGGCTACGTTGATTCCAAATGGTAGTCGTAAGAATCTATATCTTCCAAATGGTGTTCCGAATGTACACAACTTAGAACTTTCTTTGTTTAGTTTTATGATCCAGAATCCTTTATTTGTATCCAATGTTGAAAATACTTCGGCACCAGCTAAACGAGCTTTGACTTCTATGCTAGGAAATTGATAATGAGCTCTTTTAAGTGCGTTATTTAATTTTCTTGGATCTAGGCATACTCGAATCTTACCAGATGGTTTGCTAACTAACACCAAGGAACTTACCCACTCTGTTAGTTCGTTAACTTTTGTTATTACTTTTTGCGTTTCCATATCTTTCAATTCTTTTTTTAATTTATCCATCAACTTAAATGTTACTCTTCTCAACGGATCTATTTGAGGAGTGGCATCGTTTCTTAATTCCAGATTCAATTGACCAGAAAGTTTTCCTAACCCTTCAAACAACGTTTTGTATTTGTTAAATCAAACTTGTTCATGCTTTGTTTTTTGAGCTCCATCGTTTTTATTTCTGTTACTTGTGCCACTCTTTGAATTAGATTTAATTGTTTGCATGTTGGTAATCCGATGATTGGGCGACATACATTATTTCTTAGTACTGAAATCCACATTTGATAATTTGCCTTGAATTCTGCACAGAAGTCTACATTCGCACACTACATTCAATTTTTCAGGATTTACTTCCAATCTCCTGAAATCATCATCATCATCACAAATTGACTTTTTTTAAACGATCTTTTGTATATAACATCTCTGCATTATATAACAACTGTCCCGATGCATTCAAAGTATTATCTCTGCCAATATTCAGAAGACAGGTTTATGAGAGGCTTTTGGCGGAGCAGAGTGCATGACCTTCTGTTGCTCGTTACCTTTGGTTCCCTGTATATGTTGATTTACAGTAATCAGCTTTATGAGATACCGGTGCAGGGTTGTCGGTCGCGTGGGTGCTAGTCGGGCCGGGGGGGACTTGGATGTGTGCGCGTGCCAGCTTTTGGGTTGAGTGGAAGAGCAGACGGTTCTCATTGAGAGCCATTCTGAACTTCGCCTTTTTCATGTGGGGCGACACAACTAACGTAAATCATGTACCTCATGAACAACTTTGATATTTATTATTTGTAGTTTGTTGTCTCATATGAAATAAAGACTATTATTATTATATTTGCTTGTGCTCCGGTATCTAGTTGACATTCTATTTTCCGTTCTTTGATTATAACATCGATAGTCCATTATTCTTTTTCATGACTAATATTGTGTATATATGTAGTTGATATGCAAAATCCATTGTTTCTATGATCGTTTTCAACATAATTTACACTTTTGCTACAGCACATTTTTGCAAAATGATTCATTTTTTCACATTTATCACATATTCTTCCGTATGCTTGGACAGTCTTTCGTGCGTTTTTCCACATTTATTGCATTTGCCATTTTCATATATTCTACTTCTTGAGAACGCATCTTGTTCGTATTGTTTTCTTTTATTGTATTCATTCTCGTTACTTGTTTTGTTTATTGTTAATCTTGCGATAAAATTTGGATATTTATCTATATAAGTAAAATAATACTTGGATTTAGATAACCAACGTAAAGACTTGGAGAACACACTATATAATAAACAGGATCAGCCTAAAGACTTGAATAACCTAATAAAATAAACTAATAAAACATAACAAAGTATACTTAATGGAGTAGTTACAATTGGTGGCGTTTGGTTAATGTTAAATCCATTCACCTTAGAGGTAATAAAAAAGCTAGACGCGCTTTCGAAAAAAAAATGTATAGAATTTTTAAGGTAGACGTTAAAAACAAAACTTAATCAAACAATAATAAAATCCAATATTATTGAGCTTTCAGTGAAGGATATCGCTTTCGTTAGAAATTTATTAATGTTTAATTAACTTGTTCAATTAAAGTTTTATTATATTAGATTTCACAACCTAAAAATTTATATTTAAAAACTTATACTATTTTACCACAGATTTCATTGTGTATTGGTGAATCCTTTTATCGTTGTTGAAAATTACATGTATCCAATATTTAATATACATTATAATCCAATCATTTGGTAGTTATACCCACAAAGTTTTCCGGTAGTTTTGATATTAGGCATTTTTATAGATTTTTAGGTGCTCTTTTCGAATTTTCACTTTGTCACCTCGTATCTTATTGCAAAAATGGCGCTGAAAAACGGTTTTTCGACAATATTTCCTTTTCAATATTGTCAATATTGAAGATAAAAGGGACAAATAAATTTTAAAATTAAGACCCAATTTCATAATAAAAGTTAACAGGGCATTAAAATTTAAAAGGCGACTTAAGACAAAACAGACCAATAAAAATCATCAGTTTTGTTTAAAGTCGCCTTTTAAATTTTAATGCCCTGTTAACTTTTATTATGAAATTGGCCTTAAGAGTGATAATGAAAATTTATTTCTAAAAAGTGATACAGGTTACTTATAGAAAATAATTTCTTTCAAATGCCCTCCTTGTGGAACGATGCATTCTTAGAGTCGGCCACCCAAGTTCCGCATTGCTCGCTGAAGCATGTCAATTTCAAGTCATTGTTGAGAATTCTTTGCAGATTCCGACCTGACATCCCAAGAGTTGGAGGAGCATGACGTCTGGTTGATTGTTTTGGGCTTGTAATAACATCTCGTCTCATACATTCTCAGGTGTGCAAACCGTAATTCCTCTATCTTTCAATTGTGGCTTACATGAACCAGTCATTCGAAAAAGATTCACCCATTCCAATATCGAGTTTCGAGATGGAACCGCGCGGCGTACTGGAATGCTGAAGTGCCGGCGAAAGGCTCTCCTTTCGACTCTTCTCACTGCAACTATGAACTCATTATTTTGTAAAAACTTTTCTACCGCGAATACGCGATGCTCAAACTTTCCGATGCCGCAAACACAACAAGGTCAGCGGGCTCCCACCCCTTCCCCTCCGATTGTACTACCTATTCCAAATCCAGACCAAATACACAACAGTCAGATCCAAACGCGCTATCCTATAGTTATGTAAAAAATTAAACCTGAGGATATTTTCTATAATTTACGTTTTTAATACTTAAACAACTTTGTAAAGTCGAATATGTTGCGCGTTTTTTCTTTTTGTGGTATCCCTTAACGGGGATGTCTAATCCATGTGTTTTTGCATTATTGCATTCATTAATGAGGTAATTCAACGTATTCGTTTCGCTGTCCCTGATGGTTCTGGGAGTTCTTCGTCGTGAAAATCGAGCAAAAATTCACAGATGGGGATCTTTTCTATATCATCAACTTCTGCCTCAATTTTGTTATAAGGTTGCTTAAGGATGGTTTCTATTTCTTCCTCAGTGGAAGAAATTCTTCCAATACAGCATTTCATCTACATGTGATTTCGTAATACAGTAGATCCGCTTAATGTGATCACTTTGGGCCAAGAACATTTTGATAACATTAACCGACTGATAAAAATAAGCAAATTTTAGAAAAAAACGTATTTTAGAAACTAAAAATTAGGGAATCTTAATTTACAGTTATTTTCAATAATTTTCACCTTCTGTTTTACCAAGAGATCTTTTGCTTTTTCGTCAACATCGTAAGAAAAGCAAGAATAAACTAAACTTATAAATTAAAATCTATAAAGCAAAGTCCTCTTTTAGTAGCAAAATAAAAATAGAAACACCCCACGAAATATCAATGACAAATCAGAAAAAGATACTTAGAAAAACAGATTATTGTGTTAGTAATTCCTTGAAAATGATAATAATAAGCGGCTTTTTGATCACATTATCCGGTGGTTTTTCTATGTAAACTAATTAAAGCGGCCGGTTCCCAGTCAAAATGATCACAATAACCGACTGATAACATTAAATGGATTCTACTGTAGTTGTAGGCAAAGAACTAGATCTTCTTGTCCTTTTAGTGGATTTATTTACGTGTTCAAACATCTATCTTCTCCAACCCAGAAAATGAAAAACTATGCAACAAATGTACTTAACACAAAATATCTTGGATAAAACAGTAGCAGAGAGCATAATATTCTTGCACGTGTTCAGTGGCTTCAATACATAAGCTCTATTCAATCAAGGAAAAATGAAATGTACTTATCAATGTACTCCAAAAAACTCACGTTTAAAAGAATTTGTCCATGTATTCAAAAACCAAGATGCTAACCCAGAGATTATTGTTGAAACTGGAAAACGCTTCCTTCTCAAATGGTATGTTTACAGTGGCGTGAAAAGTTATTAAATCAGTCATTTCAAAATAAGTCAGTATTTTCTCAAAATTGCTTTTATTTGTCGTAATTTGATCCTTGAGGGTAGTACCACATTATGTGCAAATACTATGTTAATCACATTACGCCAACTATCAAAAATAATTACGTCGTACGCCCGTTGTAAACAGCACAAGTCACCGACTTATGTGGATGTATGTAGATTGCACTGATGGTCAAATGCAGATTGCACCGATGGTAAAATGCGGATTGCACCGATATAATTACTTAATCTCCTACAGGGTCACATTATTAGACAAGCGCAGAAATATTTGTAAAGGTGAATTCGTGACTGGGAGGCTCCACCACAACAGGGTAGCCCGATCAACTAAGTTTCATAAAATTCTGAAATTAACAGAAATATTTTTAAGCGTGAATCCGTGATTTGCCGTGGTTGCATTCGTCGCAAGCGACGAACGCTAAACTCGCTAAAAAAATCCCTGAAATCGTTCTACCTCGACTGGGAGGCTCCATCACGACAGGGTAGCCCGATCGACTAAGTTTAAAAATATTTTATGAAATTCGAAAACTAAAAGATTATTAAGTACCTTGCTTACTGACCATCGGTGCATTCTACATACGTACCCTAACCAAATCCAGTGTAATCTATATGTCAGATTATGAGACCCTTTGACCATCGGTGCAGTCTACAATCGCCCGACTTATGTGGTTTTTGCAATTAATCATTGATAATGAGATGTATTTTACTTACTTAATTTATTGTTAAATTTATGTGTTCATGTTTTAAATCTTTTGAATACCGTAATGAAATGACATCGAGTCAGAAAAGAAGATAATTTGTAACCCATCAGAATATATAAATTAAAAGGACTAGAACACACTAACCGGAGAGTAAAGGAAATGCCTTCTGTGGCTTTAATAGAAACAAGGCGTTTTGAAAAAATTACTATAATTTTTCCTATCGAAGGGCACTCTTTCCTATCTAATAACAGAAATTTCAGAGTTATTAAAAAACCTAGACAAAATCAAGCAAACAATGTTCAGTCAGAGAACTACAAACTCAGGAGATATTATAATTTAAAAAGTGGTGGCCATGGTTGTACAAAAAAAAGGTATGTCAGTTGAATCCTAGGGGAAACGGGTTCCGAAGGGTGAGAAGAAAATATTTGTTCTTTCAACATATATGGAGCTTTCAGTATGATGCTGATAAAGCTAAGATTGTGGTAACTGAGAAGTTCATGTGTTTTAAAAAACATGGTAATTCCTGAGGAGGGAGAATGAAAAATAACAAAAATATTGAGAAAATTCAGAGATATTTAGTAAAGACAGTAGTTTAAAATACTAAATCTAGTGTTTGGTAAAATAATAAACTCCTTGGTTTGAAGAGTCATGTCCCTATGCCTCCCCTTATAACCGCCCCTGAACACGTCCATCTGCCAAAACATATAGATCGAAAGTTCCGATAAATAATAAGAAAATAGAGAATTTAAAATAAGTAAAAGCACATCTTGTTTTAAAACTTTGCAACGCTCGTACGTCAAAACTATTAATTTTACAAAAAAGTAGTAAAAACGTAAAATATAAAAAATTTTCTCTAATTTAATTTCGTACATAACTATTTCATCGTAAAATGAGTCGAAAAAAATTATAAAAATCTATCAAAATGCCAAATATCAAAACTAGCGAAAAAATTTCCAGGTAACCCCGCTTTTTTCTGTTATGTTTTTAATAAATTTAACAATATAATATTGTTAAATAAAAAATAAATCAATTTATACTTTTATTGTTTATATTAATAGTACATTTCATTTTGTAATCTTCAGTAAAACCTGCATAAATAATAGAATACCACATTTGAATATCATTAGGAATATCTAGGAATACCTAGATATCATAATCTAACAATAATGTGTTATTTTTGTTTGTTTAAAGTATTCGTTTAAGGAAAGTAAAATATCAAACGCAATTTTTAGAGTCCTTGAAAGTATACCATCATAATATGCATAAAACTATACAAAAAATCGAAACTAATGCATGTAGGTATTTTTTGCATTTAACCATGTAGTAGCTTAAATTATTACCGCTATAATTGGATGAAAAAAAAATAAAGTTAATTTATTTTTGCATTGTCGCGGACAAATAAGAGTAAACCGTATTAACTCCAAATCCGCGACAATCGAGGTATTCCTGTCCACTTTATTTACCATATTTTTAATCCATAATATTTCTTCCACCAACCACAGACATATCTTTAATAAAAATAAAATAGTAACTTTAAATCTTACCTTGAATATTAACTAACAAAGCAACCTCCGAAACGCCTCGAGGAAGTTGAGATACCCGTTCTCGTACAGCTTCATCAGCTGATGCCGAGTTACTTTCAAGCTCTTGTAAAGCTTTAATTAACTCTTCGGGTTCGGGTGGATCGTTGGCAGGTGTACGTGGACTTAAATGTACATGGGTTTCTACAATTCCATCTATTTCTACAGTTATTTCGGTGTCCGACTTCTTTTTCTCATTCTTTTCACTCGATGGACTTAATTTACGTTTTTTTTCTGATGTAACAGCATCATTATTTGGTCTTTTAGTTTTATTTGTTGGTTTTTCGGCAGGTAACACTGATATATAAAATGTAAAAATTGAACACAAAATTTTCTTAATATAAATAACGTAAAACTTACATAAAGCTTGCCTAAATTCCGTAATTTGCAGCTCATCATATATATCACGTTCTCTCCATATCTTTAATAATCTTCCTAAACTAGTTCTCATGTGGTCATCATAACCAACTGATGCTAAATGTGCAAACGATTTTTTTAATACCACACCATATTCGCGACCATATTCGGGCCCTTTCTTTCTACTATTTTGAATTACATCATTTGCAAGATACATGAAAATTAATTTTTTATCATTTTTCGCTGCAATATAAACAGAAATTAAATAAGTAGGGTTATTAACAAAGGAAAATTGCAAAATCTAAACTAGACTTTTTGTTTCTATCTGCCGAATGAACTAGATTAGAGGTAAATTATGAGATTACACTAATATTGCTAGATTATAATAATAATATAATTGCTATGGAATAACTGACCTTTTAAAAGCTCTTTGTACCAAATCTTCACAATTTGTTGGTGGTGTTTCCTGTGATGAATTAGCCAAAGGGATAGCGTTTGAATACTTTGTGAAGAGTTGGTTAGGTCTTGTAATTTTTTTACAAACCCACCGTCTGTAAAACCAGCCATTTAAATGAAACAAAAACCCAACTTTTTTTAAACTTAAAACAAATAAGTTGAGTTTATTTCCGTTTCACTTTTACCGAATTTGCCATAAAAAATTATTTATGTGAAATATGCAAAAAAATTCAACTATTTAGTATATTCTCGGATACGTTATAAGCGAATAGTATACATTTAACTTTGACATTACGTGTAAAACTAAAGCAGTGTCGACAACCTACGGCAATTAAATTACCCTGCGGTTTACAAAACAAAAAACAAAAGGCGTTCTCGTCGATGAAGTTTTTTTATCCCAAAATGCAACACCAATATCATCATCTGTTTTTTTATTTGTTTAAAAAGTTTCTTTTATTTTAACAGGAATTTTAAAATAAGTATAATATGAAGTAAAAGCAAGACTCGGCGCCCGAATTTCGATGACTTTAAAATAAATGCTAATTGCCCCAAAAGTTGCTAAAAATGCTCGTAATATTCTTAAAATTGCAATCCAAATAAAATTATAATTTTATATTTTTTTCCACATTACGAAAAAAAGGCCTTCTATTAAACATCTATGTTTTTAAAAAAGTATTTTCATAACCTGCTGAAACCAAGATATAAGATGAAACCTGTATCAGACTAAATTAATGAAATATAAAGATTGTTTTACAATCTTAAAGAAAATTAATTTTTAATTTCAAATTAGTTATTTAAATGTAATTTTTATTTCAAATTATTTAAATTTAATTTTTATTCAAAATTAGTAAGATTAATAATTTTTTAAATTAATTAATTGAATAATTAATTTTGTTGTTATTTCTGTTTAATTAATATTTGTTCGTTACATTGTTGACTTCGATGAAAATTGTATTTTTAGGTTATATTTTTGAATAAAATTATATAAAGGCTGTATTAGATTACACAATTTCTTACACAAAAAAAACGCTAAGCACAGACACTCTAAAGTCTAAACAAAACGGCGAATTTTAATTTTTGAATTTAACCTATGATTTAAATAATCTCTTGCTTTTTTTGCAACGGGGTGTAATGGGTGTTTAAAAAACGTGGGTCCAACAAAATTAACGTTTTTTTTTAAATAAACAATAAAATTTATTTATTAATTTTAATTTATTTTTTTTTAATACGTTTAAAAATAATCTCGTTCAGCAAGTACATTATATATTTATATCTAATAAAAAATTTTACATTTTTATTGTCATTATTGTTTATTCCCAAAAACTTAACAATTCTCGAAATAAATCTTTGTCGATGGCACAAGAAAGGCTTGTTATTTTTTAAATTAATATTAATTACATTTATCAAATTTTTAAAAATTTAATTTAAGTTAATGTGTATCTCTTAATTTATTATGTCCCTAATGGTTGGTTGAAAATTAAAATTTTTATTTTTATTAAATTACGTACTCTTTTAACTTGGGACCCCCACGTTGAGTATACACACGAGCCGTGGTCAAAATTGTTACGCCACTGATTTTTTATAAAAATTATAGTTATGATTATGGTTATGATCATATTCAAAGCAAAAAAAAAGTGAAATGCCTAATAATTACAGGTGTGGATTTAGCGTCAACAAAATATGCATAAATACCACGGATTTAATAATAGTAACTATTACTAAATCCGTGATAAATACTTATAAATTCGGTTTCTGTAATATGAATATGACATTCATTCTGAATATGGCATACTTCTTCAAGAAATGAAAAACCTCTAGGGCGGCCCTACTGATATATTAGCACTACATGCTAAATAAATTATGCGGGTGCTATTCCCCTTTGTAAGGTTTCGTTTTATTTATAAACGATTTAAGAATTCAATACTTTTTAAGTCTACAATTCAACTCTAACAATATTGTTGAATTAATTAGTATTAATTAGTTTTCCGCCAAAAAATATAATTTTATATTAGCACATTTGTGTTGGTACTCATGGTCGAAATTGACAATTGATGCTCTCTCACTCTCTCATTCTGTAATTAGTTTTTGTAGAGGACGCTTGCATTTTTACATCTTGAAAATTTACCGGCGGTGGCTTTTTTTTTCAACCGCGAAGTTATATTAATTGTTCATCATGGCAATGCAGCCTCACAGTAGGAAGAGAGTCTGCTACTATTATGATAGTGAGTATTACTTTTAAATTGTAAATAACGGAAACACATTTTTATCGTGGAACCGCAATTTCGACTATTTGTAAATACAATCAATTTCTGCTCTATAAAGACAAATATTAATCTGTTTAGTAAATTTTAGTAAACGTAAGTTCAATGTTATTAAAAGTTGTAAGTTAAAAGCTCATAATTATTGCAAGTACGGTTTTCAATAGTTTATCCGGAAAAATGTACGGCAGACTACGGTGAGCTGTATTTTATCTCGTTGCCGATTGGACGATCGGGTAACTACGACATGTGTTCGAAATATCTACGGTGACATGGAATTGTTTTTCAGTTTGTAGTGGTTTTTAAATTTTTTTTGAATTAAAAATGTTTGTTTGCAATATAAAAGTTTTATCAAAACATGTTTAATTCATTTTAGGCGATATTGGAAATTATTATTATGGGCAAGGGCACCCTATGAAACCACATCGCATACGCATGACTCACAATCTTCTTTTAAACTATGGCTTGTATCGGAAGATGGAAATATATGTAAGTTACAATTACAATTTTATTAATTTTGTCAAGTTATATTAATTTACAAATATAATTTTTAATTAGCGTCCACACAAAGCTACCGCCGAAGAAATGACCAAGTTTCATTCAGACGATTACATCAAGTTCTTACGATCCATCAGACCAGACAATATGTCCGAGTATAATAAACAAATGCAACGTTTCAATGTTGGAGAAGATTGTCCGGTATTTGATGGATTGTATGAATTTTGCCAGTTGTCGGCTGGAGGTTCTGTAGCTGCAGCTGTTAAACTAAATAAACAAGCTTCCGAAATTTGCATCAACTGGGGTGGTGGATTGCATCACGCCAAAAAGTCTGAAGCCTCTGGATTTTGTTACGTTAATGACATTGTTTTGGGTATATTGGAATTACTCAAATATCATCAGCGTGTACTTTACATTGACATAGATGTTCATCATGGAGATGGCGTCGAAGAGGCTTTTTATACTACAGACCGAGTCATGACAGTTTCATTCCACAAATATGGAGAATATTTTCCTGGCACTGGTGATCTCAGAGATATAGGGGCCGGCAAAGGAAAATATTATGCTGTGAATATTCCTTTGAGAGATGGAATGGACGATGATTCATATGAAAGCATTTTTGTTCCTATTATTAGTCGTGTAATGGAAACTTTTCAACCCAGTGCTGTCGTGCTGCAATGCGGTGCTGACTCACTCACCGGTGATCGACTTGGTTGTTTCAATCTTACCGTTCGTGGTCATGGAAAATGCGTGGAGTTTGTAAAAAAATACAACTTGCCATTCATGATGGTCGGTGGAGGTGGTTATACCATTAGGAATGTTTCAAGAGCTTGGACTTATGAAACTTCTGTGGCTTTGGGTGTAGAAATTGCAAACGAACTTCCATATAACGATTACTTTGAATACTTTGGTCCAGATTTTAAATTACATATTAGTCCCAGCAATATGGCTAATCAAAATATGCCTGAATATTTGGAAAAGATCAAGTCACGCTTGTTTGAAAGTTTACGTATGTTACCCCATGCACCTGGTGTGCAAGTGCAAGCTATTCCTGAAGATGCAATTCAAGATGATTCTGATAATGAAGACAAAATTGACAAAGACGAAAGGTTACCACAAAAAGATCTTGATAAACGTATTACTGCAGACAACGAGTTTTCTGACAGCGAGGACGAGGGTGATTCCAGGAGAGACCAAAGGAGCTATAAAGGAAGAAAACGACCTCGGTTAGACAAGGGCAATGACAGCAAAGATCTCAGTTCTGATGATAAATTAAAGGAAGATTTGAAGTCTGACAAAGGTTGGTATAACTTGCCATGAACTTGCATTTTTCTATATTTTATTGTATAATTTCTATATTATAAAATAAAATTTTTGGAATATAAGACAGGTTGATAAATTTAGAATATTGTTTTATTGCAGATGAGAAAGAAGACACTAAGAGCAGTAATGAAGATAAGAAAGAAATTGGTACAATACCGTGACGAAACTTGAATTCTCAGCAATGCAAGTTTACTTATAAGTGGATCAGTTAAATTATATTTTTACATTGACTTTTTTAATGTAATGTTTATTTAGTTAAAAGGTTTAGATAAGTTATTTATTATAGTTGAAATGAGACTTTTAATTAAGAAACATTATAGCAGATAATACTGTATCATTTTTAAGTATTTCATCCAGTTGTATAAAATTGTGTTTTACTCAGCATGTAAGGTATCGATACAAGTATGCTTAACTATTAGATTTTGTAAATATGAAATCTAGACAAGTAATTTTAATGTATGACAATGCACTCATTCCTATGTAATAAGTGTTTTCATACAAGTGTATTAAATATACTTACCTTTTTTAAGTTGAATTTTTTACCTTTGTAGTAGTGCTAGTAATTGAAGAGTTAGGGATTCAGATGCTATACTGTAAATCTTGGTTTATTTAAATGTGACATATTCTTGTACAGTACAGTATCGGTAATCTGAGCTAATAGAAATCTGGCCTTATTCGGATTACTGGAGAGTTAAAAAAACAAAATTTTATTTGTGGGAACTAGAAAATCCATAATTTTACTTCTATTTTTTTAAATAATTATTTTGCACTGCCGACTTTCCTACATTGTATAATTTCGCCACACTCATGAGTCATGACAGTTTGGTTTTCATTTAGCATGTTTATGAATTCCATTTTTTGATGTACACTTCTTGTATCTTGATGAACAAGATATTAAGGTTTTCTAAATATAAGTGTAACTACAAACGGTACAGAATACTGACTTATAAAAAATGTTTCAAAATAAACGAATATTTCAAATATAATTTAAATTAAAAGTGCAATACTTGTAAAAATATAAACCTACACACAATATTATGTATTGCATAATATACATGCCTTTCATCCTATCCTTTCTTCTGCAATCTGATCATTCTTCTATAGTCGGAAAATTTCATTAGTTGTGTTTGGTTATAACTATTTGTGCAGACTACTGAGTATTTCTTTTTTTGTTTGGATTATTGGATGGTCGAATTAGCGTCTGTTTGGATTACCGAGACTGTACTGTAACTCTTTTTTTCATTATTAGAACATCTTGGGGATATTTTATTTGAGGATAATCTTTTATTTCTTTTTACTTGATATTTCTATTGTAATATTTTGAAAAAGTTTATTTTTTATTTTCTAGGTTTAAAACTTTAAATTTTATTTCATAAATTTTTGAATGAATATACAAACAAAATAGTATTATTTCTAAAAAAATTTGGGGTGAAAAGATAAACAAATTTCTAAATTGGTAAGAACTATAAAGAATCATAATGTGCAGCTTTGAATGCCTGCTGCATTTAACCTCACATGGATAAATCTAAAATGCTCTTTTAGCCTTTTTTGTAGAAATTCTTATCGCATTTTGTAGGGTTTTCTCAATGTTTCTTATATCAAGTTTTACACAATTTTTCACCAACAATTTTTGGGACAGTTTAAATTGTGTGGATTTTTAATGGATCTAAACAAATCTAGGAAGTAGTTTCTTGAGGTGGTTTCTGTTGCAGTGACTGCTAGCGCACGATAACCCAAATCCGAAGATTGTGGTATTTAAAAAATGCGACGGATCATAATAGATAATAATGTAAGATAAAGTAAGTATTTCTGTAAGAAATATTTGCTATAGTGTACGAATAATTTCGTGGGCTTATTGTGCGCTAGGATTTACCCTGAACAACAGATTTAAGAAAATATCAAAAGTTCGAGATTAAAAGATCAAGGAACCAGTCTATTACATGTTATTATTTGTCTGGAATACCTGAGAAAGTCGGGGTATTTTAAATTTTGCTAGAGAACGTTGGGGAATTTTAAATTTTTAAGTGAAAAGTCAGGAAAATTAAGACTTGGAGTTAGGGAATAATTTTAAAAACTTTGAAAAACAAAATTATTAATACACATTAATTTTTATTTCTGTAAATTATTATTAAAATTTACAATTTCTCAAAGAGTTTCTCACACTGGACATAAATTTGTACAGTATTTCTAATTGTTGGCAATAAAATATGACTCGAGTAATATTACCTTAACTAGTAAAAAGCCCGTCCACGGACCGGCATCTAGACCCGATTGGTTGGAAACTCGATTGATGTGCAACTCGTCCCAGGGGGAGTACCGTCGTCGGTACTTTAATATATTTTTCGGTTGAACATTTACATGAACATTTAACATGAATTAATTGTTTAATTTATTTAATTATAATGAAAGCAAAAAAAGAACTTTATGTTTTTATATAAAAAATATCGTCACTCTCTGCCGCAATACCTCCAATCACCAGCACACCAAATTTTGTACGGAGATACGATGACATAATATTAATTTTTGTTTTTTATTGTGGTAGCCTTAACAAAGATATCGGTAGCCCTGGCAAAGATATCTATATGTATCACCTCATACCCTAAATCTATCTATAAAAGTTTTTTTAACAAAATCCAAAATGAAATAAATTTTTTATTTTTGTACGCCACTGAATTTTTTCCAAAATTTTTATATACGTCACACAATACCGTAAGAAGTTACAAATAAAATTTCTCCAAGATTGGTACAACAAATTTTTTCGGTCATCTAGCGGATTTTTCGAAAATAAATTTTTGTAAATTATACTGACTGATTAGATTTACTGATTCTGAAAACATTTTCGAAAAAATTTCACAAACAACCTAAACTTGGTCGCTACCTAGTGGCAGAACCTTTTACTTATAAAGTATTGTTTATATATATATTGTAGATATATATAAACAATGGTATAACGTTCCGTCAGTCCGTACGACGATATTATAAAATATTTCCCACCGAACCACCTATTTTTGCATTCTAAAATACGTTACAAATCTTAAACTCAATTCTTATGCTTCACTCGGTATACAAATCAACATTAACCTAATTTTGACACATCATATGTCACAAAATTATGACGTTTATTAAAATTTTGAATATATTGTTTTATTTTTGCAAGCCATCTGACAAATTCTCACAAAAAATATATAAATTAAGATTTCAGTTAATATTTTCTGTAATTTTTCTGACCTGGCCGCTCTGTTGAAATTGGCTCGGTTGTTTTCTCACCAATACTTATACTTTCAAAGCTCCATCGACACACCAAATTTTAGCTGAATCGGTTAAACATTTCCGGAGATACGACGACATTTTCATTTTTTTAAATTTATTTTATTGTGGTGGCCCTGGTGAAGATTTCTCTGGCAAAACCTTATTTTCACCATTCCAGCCCAAGAGGCATACGTCCAATAAGTTTGATTGCAATCGACGCAGAAATGCCGAAGAAAATCGATCGACAAAAACTTTTTTCATGTTTTTGATAAAAAAGTTAATTTTATGTTTTTCATGTTGCATTACTGATTTCTATCGAAGGATTACATATGCTCTCATATCCATTAAGATCAATGTACCTACGTACCAAATTTGGTTAAGATCCCTTCAGCACTCTTGAGTTATTCACTCTTAAAATTTCAACTTTGACAACTTGTGATTTTTGACAGACGACAGATAGAAGATTAATTTTACCTATTCTGGATAAAGCCTTTTAAGGCCTTTAAAATAACATATCGCAAGAAAATATTTTTTTAAAATCCCGTATTATTTTCTTGTGGTGGCACTCCTGATTGATAGATCGCGACGAAAACCTTATTTTCACCTTTCCACCGTGAACCCTACCACCGTACCAAATTTGGTCGTAATTGGTTGGATGGTTCGGAAGCAAATCTATCGACAAAATCCAACGACAGACAGACAGACCGACACAGAAATTTTTATTTTACTTTTTGCAGATCTTTACGTTTCTGAACACGGTGATCTCGAAAATGCAAAAAAAAGTTGAAATTTTTTTCGATTACCATACCTCCCATTTTTTTTTTAAAATTGATTGGAGGTAAAAAGAATTTACTTGACTTAAGTAAAATTATAAGCTCGACTAGTTAATATCTATTTATAAAAGAAAAACAATTGTAAATTCAATTTGTTCTTACCTACGATTGAAGAAAATCAAAACACAATATTTATTCGCGACGCGACGTTAATAATAGTTAATAAATGATTTGAATGAATCTAACACAATAATAATAATTAAAAATTTTAAAAACCCCTGACTGTAAAAAAATTCTAAAATAATTAATAATAAAAGCACCTCTTACTTTAAAAACTACTGTTCCCTTTAAAAAGAAAAAAATAATTTTTTCTTCTTCATTCAACAACAAATTCTCAGACACTTTACTCGAAAAATTAACTTATCATCATCCCCCTCCTCCGCTACAAAATTTAAACATTAATTTTGAAGTCAGGGGAAACGGAGAATTTTTAATATGGAATGTATAAGCAGGTTTCGTAAGTGGAACAAATCTCCGTTTCCCCTGACTTCAAAATTAATGTTTAAATTAAATTAATTTTTTAGGTTTTTTTGGGCCCCTAATGAAAAAAGTTTGCCCACCACTGATCTAGATGATACGCTCTTGATAAAAATATAGAAATGCGGAAAAATCTACAACTGTTATTTTTTAACGCAGATGGAGTTATGGCAAATTCTGAACAAAATTCGAATCCGATGATACAAAAGGAACCATCAATGGATGACGTCGAAACGCCGCCGCCGTCCCCAAAGATGCCGTTGCAATAACGCCGTGGAAAATACCTTGTCACAAAATGGCCGTTGCCCAATAATGCCGTATGGTAATACCATTGTTTATGATATATATAAACAATGGTAATACTGCCGTCACAAGATGGCCGTGCCTAATTACGCCGTCCGCCGTATAATAAGCCGTGAGGTAAAGGGACGCCTTTATACCTAGCTCAGGGCTTAATTCTAGATTAAGTATTATACAAGGTGGGGCAAAAGTAATCACCCGATCTTCTTTTGCTGTAATTTTTTTTTATAATAAAACACTTTGGTTCTGCTTGTGAAATTTGTTTATTTAATCCATTAGAATTTATTCCATCTAGTCGTGAAAATGGTATCGGCCATTAGTGGCCGCCGCCAGAGTTGATCAACTAAGGATAATAAAAAGAGAAACAGAGAAGAACAAGTCAATTTATCAAGAAAGGAAGAAGAACCATTTAAGAGAGGCAGGAAAGTGTTTAGATCACCGGTTAAAAATCTAAAACAGGAAGATACCGAAGTAATGGAAGAAAAAATAGACCACCTGTTACTTACCAAAAACTTACTCGCGGCCGGCAAGCTCATAGCCGGGAACTTTTAAAATTTTAGTGAGACTAGGGCGTGGGCAGCAGTGCTTAACGAATCCAACAGATTCGAAATAAAATTCATTATAACAAATAACAATATAATTAAATTGAATAAAATGGTTACAGCCTCCTCTCATCTGCTTATTATCCTGCAAAGACACGTAATAAAACAATACAATCAGGTCGAGTTCTACTCGAATACATCTCCATGAAAATCGTCCGTTAACAATACGGAATTATCGTCACCACGGCCGTGGTCCCTAAATAAATCTTAAACTATTACAAAACATCTGACCTTTTACAATAATCCTTAATTAATTGCACATGTCGACTTGGGAGCTTGATCACCACTTAATTCACCCAACACAATTAAATTGACGAACTTCGCCCGCAACTAACAATACTATGTCGAAACTTAAAAACATTCCCAGATTTGGAATGAATTTAATCCCGAGTCCGAGTTGTCGCGTCCGTCTCGTGTCGTGATTAACGCAGAACTGCCTTACTTATTCCTTTCTACCCCCGCAAGTTAATTATCATGTCTGCAGACGTGCTGACGGTAACCAATTCTTGTATTCTGCGAACGGAAATGCTCAAGGTTTCTCACTTGATGAATTTCTTAACGCGAAACTTGCAAATAATTAACCATAGGCGTAACACACCTAACAGGAATGATGATGGAGTTCATGAGAGAAATGAAGAACAACATGACCCAAGTAAAGGAAGAAATGGCGGTGCTTAAAAACGAGATAACAGACATAAGGAATGGAGCGAAACAAACAAACGAAATTATGCTGGAACTACAGAGCAACATCGACTTGAATATCAATGAAAACAAGGCTAGGGTGAAAACTCTGCAAGAAGAGAATGAGATGCTGGAGAACCGACTCGAAAAATTAGAAAAAGATAAAATAAGAAATAATATAGTGATGACGGATATAGAAGAGAAGTGTAGCAATCTGGAGGGTTTAAAAACACAAGTGAAGGAGTTTTGTAGAGAAGAGATGGGAGTCGAGATAGAGGTAGAAAGTGTGTATCGAATAGGCGAAAAGCGATGTGTAGTAAAAATGAATAGCTGGGAAGATAAAATGAAGGTCTTAAAAAACAAACATAAACTGAAAGGAAGAAGAGTATATATGGATAGCGACCAGACCCCCACAGAGAGAAAGATTATGAGGGATATAAGGGAAAAGGCGAGAGTAGAACGAGAAAAAGATAAAACAGTTATAGTGAGTTACATGAGAATGATAGTAGATGGAAAAGAAATGATATGGAACACGGATACAAACGAACTGATTGAGAGAAAATCCACAAATGCAGACCGGAGACCGGGAAAATCAAAAAACTAGGAAATATAAGTCCGAGAGAAAACATAAAGACAACATGGCAAGAAAACGGATTAACGAGACGGATTAAGAAAAAACAAGACAACCTGGACAAAAGACAAGATCGATGGTGGGGAACGGAGACAATATATATTGGTACGTGGAATGTAAGAGGAACAAACAACATAGGGAGTATCAAGAGATTGGTTGAAGAGATGAAAAAATATAAGATTGAAGTATTAGCGCTACAAGAAACAAAACAATCAGACAATACTGTGGTGGAAGTAGAAGACGTGTTGCTTTTTAAGAGCGGGGGAACAAACAAGATGCTGGGAACAGGTTTTATGATACAAAGCAGCATGCGGCATAGAATACTAAAATTTGAAGGGTTATCCGAATGAATTTGCACATTGAGATTGAAAGGAATGAAAAGAAATATTACACTAATAAACTTCCACGCCCCTACAGAAGAGAAAGAAGAAAGTGTCAAAGATATATTTTATGAAGCTCTAGATGAACTATACAAGAGAACACCCAAATATGATATAAAAATAATACTAGGAGACGCTAATGCAAAGATTGGACGAGAGAATGTGTACTTGCCCATCATAAGAAAATACAGCAAACATGAACAGACAAATGAGAATGGACTGTATCTAATCAACTTTGCGGCTGAGAAAAATATGGTGGTACGAAGTACAATGCTTCAACAAAAGGATATATACAAGGGAACATGGACAACACCAGATGGAAAAACAGTTAACCAGATAGATCATGTTCTGCTAGACGTACTACACAAATCCATCATACACAACATTAGAAGCATGCGAGGTGCCGATATCGACTCGGATAATTTTTTGGTCAGAGCAAAATGCCAACTAGCAAACACTGAGAGTATCTCAAAAACGCCGAAAAGAACTCCTAGACACAATAACTGTGACATTTTTTGCAATGAAGAGAAAAAGAAAAAATACGAAACAGAAGTGAACATTAAACTCCAGAAGATAGAAAGATACCAAGAAGTAGAAGAAGAATGGAATGAAATAGAAAAGATGATGAAAACAATAGTGAAAGGAAATACTAATGAAATAAGGAAAAACAAGGGAAAGAAATGGTTTGACGATGAATGTCAACAACTGATGTTACTCAAGAAGAAGGCGAGAATCAAAATGTTAAGTAATAACACAGATACGAACAGAAAAACTTACGCTCAATTGAGAAGACAAATGAAGCAAATGACAAGAAGGAAAAGAAGAGAAACCCAGGAGGAAGACACCCTACGACTTGAAGCACAATACAATAACAAAGAAATCCGGAATTTCTACCAAGAAATAAAAAGAATGAGAACCGGTAACAACAAAAATACGCCTATACTCAAAGATAAGAATGGGAGACTACTAACAGAACCTCAAAAAATGATAGAGCGCTGGAAAGAGTATTTTAATGAAGTGTTAGGAGGAGAGGCCGAAGATGATGAAGATGATGAGAACGAGACAATAGAAGGACTAGAAGAGATCGAAAGTTGCACCGCAGTACCTACCACACAGGAAGTTGCAGAAACAATAATGCGATTGACAAATAATAAGGCACCGCGAGAGAACGAAATAACGGTGAAAATGATTAAATACGGTGGAGAAGAATTGATCGACAGACTTCACAAGCTGATTGTTAAAGTATGGAACGTTGAAGTGTATATATAGCAAAAAAAATTTTTTTTAAATGTTACCCCTCTCTTGATAAACACATTATATATGTTCCCCTCAACAGTTTGCACCAAAATATATATACCTAAGATAACGGATAGACCCGGAGGTCAGGTCGCCACGACTACGTACCGGAAGTCACAAGATACCGGGCATACATATATATATACATATATATATATTTGTGTTACCATATCTCCCTAACGGTTACAGGTAGCGACGTAAATTTTTGACAGCATGTTTGTGAAGACCAGGGGAGTGTTCCTGGCTGGTCAAATACAATTTTCACTCAGGAGAAGAAATTCTATTTCAGAAAACTATCTCTTCACCCCCCCCCAAACCCCAAAATTTATGCACTCGCCCCTGCACAATCCTCTGTATTAAAAAGACTCTAGCAAATCCCGCCAATCGTTCTGGTGGAACAATTGAATTTGGAAAACCTTAGCTCAGCCGAATTTGCTGTTAACTACGACCATACTACACGGCTTCAGAATTATGATGAAGAAAAAGGAGATGCCAAAGCTTATGATGTGGATGAACCTCCGGTCCGTCACGAATCATATATAACACTACTAAACGGCTCCAAAATGAAACTGCGATCCCGAAAAGCCGTGTTGAGAACTAAGTATTACTCACAAACGGCTGATAGAGAAGGTTACTTTTATAGTTACCTGGTTGCACACTTACCCTTCAGGAATGAGCAAGATTTGATCGAAGATTACGACAGTGCTGAAACAGCTTTTCTTGCTCAACGGAAACGTCTGCGACCTCTGCAACAAGGAGGAAATGTAGAACAGTTCCAACACGTTGAACCAGAGTTGCAACGAGTCATAGCTCAAGTTTTAGCGATGGGAAATGTCGAAGATTTGGGTAATGACAGATGCTTGCCACCACCCGATGATCTTGTCGGTGCAATGATCGACGGCTGCGATCCCGACTTAGTGGACATTGATATCCAAGATACCGGTTTTGAGGATGAGAAGGAGCATAATATCTCAGAAGAAGACTTTCTTCAGATTGTCAGCAGTATGAATATGGAACAGAAGCGTTTATTCGACACAATCACTGCCCGTATTCGTCAAGAAGTGTATGCCAACGATCAAGGCGTTGACGCTTTGAAGCTCTTCATTACTGGCGGTACTGGTTGCGGCAAGACCTTTTTGCTTAAAACTATTGTACACCAAATCAAGATATGTTATGCTCCGACAGTGGATCCGTTGATGAGAGCTTCATTCGTTGAGGTGACTGCCTTCACGGGAGTCACAGCCCGATTAGTTAACGGGCGAACACTTCATAGTGCTTTTTCTCTAGGAATAGACAAAGGAAAAGCGACAGTTTACAGACAACTGACCGAGGCACGCTTGGAAGATGCAATGCCGTTGAACAGAACCCGTGTTCCACTGATTGTGTGTTCCACATCGGATGACTGGATCACGAAGCGGTTTAAAACATATATTACTTTCTCTATACATTTTGACAAAATATACTCCAAAAATAGTGAAATAAAATAAAAATTAAAAATTTTAAAAACCCCTGACTGTAAAAAAATTCTAAAATAATTAATAATAAAAGCACCTTACTTTAAAAACTACTGTTCCCTTTAAAAAGAAAAAAATAATTTTTTCTTCTTCATTCAACAACAAATTCTCAGACACTTTACTCGAAAAATTAACTTATCATCATCCCCCCATCCGCTACAAAAATACAAAATACAGGAAATTGATCAAGGAATACGCTGGTATTTAACTTAAAATTTTCAAAGCGGGAGAAAGCCTCGAAAATTACGTTTGAATAATGTAATTGTTTATAACAAATGGAATTGTTGATGACCATGAAATACCGTAAATATGTCCAGAAAGTGCCATTCCAGATCTAAAAAATGCCGTTTTGTAAAAGTCTGTAGAATAGATGGAACCGGAGATATGGGCAGTTGGAGGAAAGCATGTTTTCGGTTTTTGGCCGTTTTTTTATGATTTTCAACCCCTTGTAACTTCTAAACTAGGGGCGATAAAAATAAAATAAAAATGGACGCCTATATTCATTTGTTGCAAAGAACTTGTAAAAAAAATTATTTCAAAATCAGAGACCTTAGTGTCAAAAACTGTCCGATCTGACGTGGAATGACTCACAGAAGGATAAGCATGGTGAATCCGGCGAACCCGGCGAATATTAAATCGCCACTTTGGGGATATGTAGGTACCCATGAAATGCTATGATCCTAAAAATTTTAAATCTCTAACTCAATGCATTTTCGAGAAAATCAAAAAATACTGAAAAATATAAAAAAATTTTTTCCTCAGGAACGGCTTAATAGATTTGGATAAAATTTTAGTATTATAAAGGTATATAAAGGCTATCTTAGAACAAAATAACAGCTGTATAGGATTTCATTATCTAATAAAAAATAATTTTTTTTTCCAAAAATATTTTTTTAAATGAGATATGATTTTGGCAAAATTATGAAATAATTCTTTTTAGAAGCTCCATACTTTTTTATATAATATATATTTTTGCAATTGATTCGAAGTGGTGCGCCATACTAAAAAAAATAAAAACTGATTTTATTGAGTTTTATTGGTTATTAATAATTCAGCATTAATCTTGTATTAATATAAACGATTCGGGTCTACTTGCATGCGAGATTCGACGTTCTTATTATAGTAGTATCAAGCGAGAGTCAATCTTCCTAACTCCATTGATTACAATTACAAGAAATTTATTTAAATATTCCAGAGTGGACATAATCAAACATGTAAACAATGCATTGGTTAGTCGAAGCTCCGCTCTTCCATGATATTAATGAAATAAAGATATGAATAGCGCCATAAGTGTAAAATATGTTGTAATAAAAAAATTGCTACCTGCCCTTGAGGGCAAACAGAATTTTTCTCCACACGCTGGAAGAAGAACCAGCTTTAAAATATAGTGTAGAAGCCCAAGATGTTACGACTAGCTGATTTGTGCCGGTAGTGAGGGGGTGGTTTTAAAGGTATTAATCAACCACTGCAGGAAAAATTCACCAACAAAGGAAGTCCAGCACGTAGATGGGAAAAAAAGAAATTGTAGATACTTGTCTCTATATTATCCGTAATGGAGAAACACACAGAAAACAAGTAGTCTACGCCCACAGCGAAAATAAAATTTAATCCAAAGTAATAAATAAAAGTAAAAATAATTTACTTTATTAAATTAATTTAAAGGATCACGTTGGAAATGTTTGCCAGCAAGATCAAAATGCTATCGTTGAAGCGCTTGATAATACGGCCAGTCGATGGAAAATAAAATATATTATGCGAATTGAATTATTGCAAATAATTCTTTTTAACTGTTGCGAGATTTAACAAAGCGAAAATAAATAAGAAAATATGTCTCCTTAAATTAGTCTACCGGACCAACACTTACTCAAAACTCTTCTTCAACCACGAAACACTCACTTCCATCTTTTCAAGCTCGAGTCCCTAACTCGACTGCCAATTTTCCATACTACCGCGCGCAACGCAGTCTTATCCGCCCAGATAACAGGAGCGCCTCGTTGTGAAATGCAAAAAGAATACATAGGCGTACCCTTAAAAACAAATTCAATAAAATTTGTTACAATGTGGTTTTAATAAGGAATCGTTGGCCACAGCATAAGACATTCGTGTCTTTCCATATCTTTTCATAATAATAGTACAGTTTTAAAATTAATTTTAGATTTATTTAGATTTATTTTTTCAATATTTTGAAACGACTAAAATGTGCTTTTTGTTTTTATAATTAAAATAACGTTAAATTTTAAATAATTAAAATAACTTGTTTTTGGGGTAATTTTTGCAATTTTCTCCTTACATCTCCCCTGTACAGGACGAATTCTTGACGACCAAATATACCAACCAAATATTAAAAAAAAAATTAAAATAAGCATTTAATTCCTAAGGGCCAACAGAAATCATTTCTAGACGACTTTTGGTGGTCCGTGGACTTGACCATAATTTAACTTTTATAATTAGTCCAGTCAATGAGGACAAAAATAGGGTATTTTTTCCGAATTCTTTCCTAAAGCATCGATTTTGATGAAATTTTGGGAATAGGCTCTACTTACCTCCCACTTCAAAGTCTACCCTATGCCGATATATGCTTATTGTTTTTTAGGGGTGAAAACTACCTCTTATTGCCAAAATTGAATTTAGGCTTTAATAACGTTTAATTACGTTAAATAAAGGTCTTCCAATATTTTAAGGCATTATTATTGGATGGCTGAATAATTTAACCCTTATAAACCAACCCTTTTTATAATAAAATGTGTAAAAAACGTGATTTATTAATATATTTATTAATCTAATTTAAATTAATTTTATTTCTGTATTTTAGGTCAACATTATTATTATTATTATTATTTTTTTTTCTATTTTTCAACCCTTAAAAACATCTTCAACCCTTATAAACCACCCCCTTTTATAAAAAAGATGTAAAAAAAGTAATTTATTAATATTTTCAAATAATTCTTGTACCTGTATTTTGGGTCTACATTATAATTTTTTTTTCAATTTTTCGATATTTGCTGTTTTTGTGCATATAAAGCAGTCTTCCCTCCAATCAAAAGCATTTTAATCAACTGGCAATGAATCAGATTTTCTCAATTTTCTTTTAGGAGGACTACTTGTATTTACTTCCTCTTCCATTTTCCTTTTAGCAGTTGTGATATTTTTTGGATGACTATAAGCTTTTCTACACAAAGGGTGAAGGCGAACATCTTCAGAAAAATCTAATTTCGAAAACTTTCTATCACCTCTCTCAATAGACGCACTTTTCAATGAATTTTTACTCTTTGTACCGATAATTATAGGCATTTCGTCCGTTATTGCATTGCATATGCCGCACTCACTAGCATCAGAATTATCAGCACTGAAACCTGCTCTAACTTGGTCCATTATTATGGATGGTCAAAACAATTTTATTCTTCAATAATTAAATCTGAACTACTCAACAATTTACGTACAAATATACTTATGAATTCATGTATAAAAAATTTTACAATAGGAATTGTACACACGCTAACACCCCACCCACACACGCATGGATGCACGCATGTATATATAAATTCCACCTTTCACCAACAACTGCAGAGAGAGAGAGAGAGGGGGGGACATAGAGAGAGAGAGAGAGAAAGAGAGAAAGAGTGTATATATAGTCGGTATACGGAGATCATATTTATACACATCTGCTCTAAATTTCGTATATATGCTTCGAAATTGGAAAAAAAAGTTGTTTGGTTTTTTTATAATAACTTCCTTCATTTTAAAGATACCGTATCCATTCAAAAACCATTTGAAAGGAAATTTCAAGGGCTACAAAATAATGTTGATTAAATTATTTGGAAACCTTCAGTTTTTAAAAGGTAAAGGGTTAAAGAGCGCAAGGAAGGTGGTACTCGCGCTATCTACCCAACTAAAAGTGTCGATATCTCCATCAGTTTTTATGCTACAAGAAAAAAAAAAACAAAATATTTGTTAAAAAAAAACACAACATTTTTGTACTGAATAATTTTTTACGTATCTCTTATTATTTCTGAGTTACACGAAGAGAAAGGCAAATTTTTCAGAAAATCGAAAAATGCGCTCTACACTTTGATCGTATTTTTTCAAAAGGCATGCATTTTAAACCAGTCAAACTTCTTCAGCATATACATAACACTAAAATAAAATGTACTGTAGAAGGAAAACGATGTACTTCAATTATGGTGAACGTGGGGTTAATTATACTGCTCCTTTTTTCTTTAAAAATTTGAGAGGTCAGTCTTTTTTGAATTGTATCTCTCTTAGTTTAAACGCAATCGACTTTTAATAATGCTCATTTTAAAGGCTTTTTCAAGTACTATAAAAACTGTTCTCAGCATTATACCCGTAAAATCAGTCTTTTTTCCGTTATTTTAAGTTGAATGCATCGATTTGAGCATTTACAAAGAACAAGGTCTCCTTTCGTCAACCATATCTCGCTTTGTATTGTACCTAGGATATTTCTAAAAAAATGAATCTCTTTTTTTTTTTATAAGCTACAATTATGTTTCTAGTACTTTTTTTTATTAGACGCATAGTTTTTGAGTTATTCCAAAAAAACCGTTCAAAAAGGTGTAATTTTTCAATAAAAATGGCAAGTTTTCAATCTTGAATAACTCAAACAGTATTGAGTTTTAGAAAAAACTTATAGAACATTTTTTGCTTAAAATTAAATCCTTTATCGACTCCCGTAGTTATTTTGACCAAAAAATTTTCCACCCCCGAGAAGAGGTGGGTACCGTCCCCAAGATAAAAGCATACTTTCGCATAGGGTAGACTTTGCTCTGTGAACTATTTCCTACCTACTGTAAAAATTTCAAGTAAATCTATGCTTTAGGACAGAATTCGGACCCAAATACCCTCATTGACTGGACTAAATGGGAAGAACTCAATTAACAGAAAGTAAGCAAGCGGTTATTTTTAGGTTCATTTAAAAAAAAGTACCCTAATCGCGGAATTGCTAGTGAAATAAAGGGTAACGTATCCAGTTTAAGTACTTCTTCACAATGTACTACGTAAGACATAAGAAATGCATAAGACTTAAAAATACAAAATACAAATAAGAGCTTAATGAAGTATCGAATAATATTTAAATCTTAAATCACACTTCGTAGAATGTTCCTTTAAATAATATAACAACATAGCTCCAGTATTATTCAATATTCGATTAAGGTCTTATTTGCATTTGTAATTCTTGCGTTTTATGTATTTTTTATGTCTTATGTACATTGTGAACAAGCACTAAGACGGTTTCAGAAAAAATATTTATTTATTTAATAGCATTACATTCTATTTAGAATATAGCTGTCCTTTACGGACTTACAAAATCCATTTAGTGAGGTGGATTAATCCTCATATTTACAAGTAATTATTATAGGTCCCGGTGCGTTTTTGGTTCCCGTATTAACTTTCTCTAGGCCTCACGTTCCGTAACCTTTTTCCTCCATTCTTTTTCTCCCATCTTTTCAAGATCTTTCTCAACTTCATCGCTTCATCGAAGTTTAGGTCTTCCTCTGGATCGTTCTTTATTTGGTTTCCATGCCATCATGTTTTTTATTATTTCGTCGTTATCTGCTCTCATCACATGACCCCACCATCTCAATCTTTGTGCCTTGATGTACCTGACAACGTCTTCGCCATTCATTTCTTCGAGGAGCTCGAAGTTTGTTCTAATTCGGTATTCTCCATCAACTTTTTTAAAGCCCAATATCGTTCTCAAAACCTTTCTCTCAAACACTCGAAACTCATCTTCCTCCTTTTTTGTCATACATATAACCTCCGCTGCGTATGTAATCACATGTCTTATTAATGTCTTGTATATATTCATTTTAGATCGTTTTAAAATTTGTCTATCCTTTAATAAGTGTTTGTTTGCGTGATACGCTCTATTGCCCGCATGGATCTTGGCTTTTACTTCCGCATTTCTGTTGTTCTTGTAATTTATTGGTACACCAAGGTAGCTGAAATATATCGTCGTCAATCATTAAATCATGTCTGAGATCATTCTTTTCTCTTGTGCATTTCATGTATT
The DNA here is from genome assembly GCA_947369205.1 of Cantharis rufa. Classification (NCBI taxonomy): domain Eukaryota; kingdom Metazoa; phylum Arthropoda; class Insecta; order Coleoptera; family Cantharidae; genus Cantharis; species Cantharis rufa. The sequence goes on from OX376303.1 coordinate 40,549,118, forward strand.
TCGTTTTCGATTGACTAATGCTTAGCCCAATTTTAATTGCTTCTCTTTTTATGTTTCTCAATACATTTATTACACCTTCTTTTGTTCTTGACACAATAACTACGTCATCCGCATAGGCTATTATTTGAATTTCTTTATTTATTATCGTGCCTGTACACCCGGTGCTTCTGATAACCTTCTCGAGTTCAATGTTAAAAAGCGTCGCTGACAAGGCGTCTCCCTGGCTTACTCCTCCATTTACCTCGAAGCTGTTTGTTTCTCCCGCTGCCCTTCTTACAATGGCTCTTGATTTTTCCATAGTCATCAAAATCATTCTTATCAACTTAGGTGGCATATTAAATTCCTTCATGATATTTATCAGTTGGGATCGGTTTACCGTGTCAAATGCCTGTTTGAAATCTATAAACAGCAGATGCATATCTATTCCGTGTTCGTGAGTTTTCTCTTGTATTTGTTTTATTAAGTGTAATGCATCTACTGTTGACTTTCCTCTTTTGAATCCAAATTGATAACTTCCAACAATTCCATGTGTATATTCTGTAAGACGATTGTGAATGAGAGTTGACAGGATCTTGTAGGTCGTATTCAGAAGTGTAATGCCTCGGTAATTGTTGCATTCGTCTGCGCTCCCTTTCTTTTTTATCGTCACAATAATTCCTTCTTTCCATTTGTCCGGCATCTTTTCTTCTTTCCATATTTGTTTTATCAATTTACATATTTCAGTTTGCAATTTTTTTCCTCCATTTTTAATCATTTCCGCTACGATTTTATCGGAAAAAAAATATAATAAAATAAAAGAAATTGGTGAAGAAAAAGACACTGAACTAAAACGAAGTACAACATTAGGTCAAGTAATTTAAAGCACCTAATTTTCACTTTTAAACGTTAGCGTAGTTGAGACAGCTACTGGCAGAAGTTGGTGGTTCAATACCATCTCTAAGAACTATCCAAAAAATATTAATTGAATTAGGTTTTGAGTCAATACAACCAGCAAAAAACTGCTTTCAACAAAACAAATGCAGAAAACTCGATATGAATATGTGAATACGCTCATCATAGCTTTCAGCTTTCTTTGTTCATATAGTTTGTTTTTTGAATTGATCAAAATTAATAATTTACGCTTGAAATTTTTTTACATGTTTTAATAAAATAATTTTAATTTTTGTTAACTAAAATTTTAAAAATATTGATTGTAATAAATTATGAAATAATGATGAATAAAAGTGAAAACTCATAGTAAAATCAGTTTTTATTTTTTTTTAGTATGGCGCACCACTTCGAATCAATTGAAAAAAATATATATTACATAAAAAAGTATGGAGCTTTTAAAAAAAATTATTTCATAATTTTGCCAAAATCATATCTAATTTAAAAAAAATATTTTTGGAAAATTTTTTTTTTTATTAGATAATGAAATCTTATACAGTGCCACCATGCTCAGAAAAACCCCGGAAAATATGTCAACTAATGTGATAAAAATTTGAATGAATGAAACATCGAGTTATTTCTGAAGTACATTCTGTTGTAAAAGTTACAAATCATTGTGTGTCAATTGTCATTGTGCTGGTTTTTTGTCTTGTTCGTTTTCGTGTTATTCATATTTTAGAACAAATCTTCATAGCTATATTTAATAAATCAATTTAATTAAACATTATTTGGTAAGTACTTTTTTAGGTTAGAATGCACTTAAATTTTCTTTTGAGTGTACAAATTTTAATACACCACGCCTCTTCAGAGCCTTTCTTAGTGTGGTCGAACTGTACAGCTGTTATTTTGTTCTAAGATAGCCTTTATATACCCTTATAACATACTAAAATTTTATCCAAATCGATTAAGCCGTTCCGGAGGAAAATTTTTAAAAAATATTTTTCAGTATTTTTTGATTTTCTCGAAAAGGCATTGAGTTAGAGATTTAAAATTTTCAGGATCTTAGTATTTCATGGGTACCTACATATCCTCAAAGTGGCGATTTAATATTCACCGGGGGCAGATTCACCATGCTTATCCTCCTATGCCCTTTGTTTTAATTAAAAAGAGTCTCATGCATATAAAAATGGATTGCTAATGGTTAAAAAGTTAAAAATGATATATAATTTTAGCCACAGTAGATCGCAATACTAAATTGAATAAATAAAATCCACATCACAAACAAATTTTTATTAAAATTAATCAGTCTAACGATAATACACTTTCAATACTAGATTTATTACGATAAGCTAGACGAGGTCCTCCTAAATAACTCACAGGATTACTGTAGGTCCTTACATTAGGGTTAATGAAAATGGGCCCTAACAATGCCGCGGAACGTTTTTTTAATTTATCTAAAAATTATATATTATAGAATATGCCTTTAAATTTGATCTCAACTTACCTTCATTCGGATTATTAAATGTGGATATCTTGGAATCATTGTTGATTATCTATTAACAATGCACATTGAAATACTAATTTTAAAGTCAAATTATAAACTACCCAAAAGCTTACATAATAATTATGATGAGCGAAAGCTATATGGCAACTGCATGAACTTTCTAATTTCCCAATTCGTCTATTTTATATGGAAGTCTTGTGGCAAGAGGATTGCTGTGTGGGGGAGGTATCTTGCTGCGAGCTCGTACTGTTAGTGACTGTGATACCTGAACACCACTTACCCCATGTGAGCACATTTAAATAAACAAACAATTGTGTACATGCACATGCAAAATGTCGTGATTAATGAATACCATGGAATTAAAAATATATAGCTTTATTGGTTTAGTACAAATAACATTTATTACAGTAAATACATAAAAACAAAGCACCTGGTGAAGCGCAATATTCTATTTAAATACTACTACAGAATAATTTTAAAAATTTTATTTACAAACGATTCTTGTTAGTAATAAAATTTTTTAAATAAATTATAGAAGTAAGAAGATATAGTAGTGAACATTAAGGAATTTAATTACTCTTAATTTATGGATCATTGACATCCCAACAAACATTTTTAGCCTGGCAGCCTATTTACACCCTAAAAATTGCTAAAAATTTTATGGTGGTATTTTAATATTTATTAGGATATCTACAATACTAGGTATATTAACATGCTGTATTCTGTATAAATTTAATTATTATGTATAATACATGCAGCTGAAACCACGCAAAATAAGCTTGACGTCACTGCCATCTCAATTTAGTACCAAAAATTATTGGTTATTTAAACTAATTAGTAGCAGCAGTAGGAAATATTTGCTACAAATAATAGTAGCAAAATTCAGACAAAATGACGTGCAACGGCTTTTAATTTGCCACAACCGTATTTACTCCAACTCAAGAAGTGGATGATTTTTTATCGATTGGTTAACACTAATTAACCAGTAGGTATCATCGAAATGAAATCACTTAAAAACAAAAGTAGTTTCCATTGTCAAACAACAACTTACATAAAGAATTGATATTGATTGATTGAATTCAAATTCAAAAAAATTAAATTATTTTTAAAACACTGAGAACTCCTTTAAAACCCATTACCAGTTACTACATCAATTTTTGGTCGATATAAATATTATACGTTATTTACCATCTGTTTACAAAACTAACTAGTTTTTTATTAGTTTACATTGCAATCGACTTAATTAATTTCTATAAGCTTGGCATTAATCTAAGCATTCAATTTTGAGAAATTTTTGTGGTAGTCAAGCTTCTGCCAATATCAATATTAAACTTCGCAGAAAAACAATCTCTTGGTATTTACTTACTCCCCGATAAATTTCACATTGTAATTCATTGTGATGAAAAACTTCTACAGTCGTAAAAATGAATAATATGCTTTCTTGCAAAATTCGAAAGAACCACGAACTTACAGTTTGAAAAATTGACAGCTACATTAATCTTATTTTTTAATCGTATATATTACAGTATACTCGAAGTCGAATTTTTAGGTAGTTTTTCACGTACCACTTTTTCAAATTTTCCATGCCATTGCTCTTCGATAACAATTATTATGTTTATCCAATAAGAAGTCGACCTTCTATGAATTATTTACCTACGAAAATTTTATTTTGAAGAACTATCATCTGATTAATAATTTTACTTGTACATAGTAGATGAGTGAAGATGACGTAAAGGTAATTTTTCGTGATTTCAATTGCATATAATATATTTACCCAAAACAGTTTTAAGTTGTATATAGGTATACATATCTATGTATAATAGTTGTTACTAACAACAAATGTACTTCAAGCGATATATTTTTGCTAAGTATCATTTAAGTCTTTGTAAAATTGCTTAGAAAAATTACGCGAGTGATCGATGTCTAAATCAGTTGAAGATAAATGAGCAATCTTGTAAGGGAGCACTTGCTATAGGAATATTTCTGCCCGTGTGCAAAATATACTTCTATGACTCTACCTAAATTTTTTTCAAAATTTTTAACGAAAGTTTTTTAATTGTTCTACTCAATTGTAAAATAACAATAACAAACAGATACAGTGAAATTAGAAAAATTACATTGGTAGAGATGCTTCCTTTGGCCATGATCTCTACAAGTTAAATTCTATTTATATCATTAACTTTTTTATTTACTTGTACGCAATAATATTTCTTTAAAGAATTCTGATTGTTATTTAAAATATGAAATAATACAAAAAATATCACAAACCTGATTGTAGTTGAATTATCAGATATGCAATTTATTGGTTTCAAAACGGAATTTTTGACTCTTTGACGGGTTACAACTATAGTGGAAAAGTTTTAGAAATAATGACCAAAGAAAATCACTAGATATAATTTAGCAACACATTGTAAAACACACAACACTATCTACGAATTGAACTTTTTAGATATTTTCATTTTTTGAAAATCCTTTCGTCAAGTCTTCAACTATCGGCCTCGGGCTTTTAACGTAAATTATAAAGTCTTAAACATTTTGTAAGCAAGAAATTTGAAAAATAAATATTTATCGGGAAAGATTCCAAGATCTTGGTGTATAACCTCTCGTGTATGGGAAAACTTGGAAAATTCAGAAAATCGGTTTTTAAAAAATTAGTAAGGATATACTTTTATTATAGCAGACCCAAATTATGTTAAATTAAAAACAACTTTTTAAAATTAACGAAACACAATCAAGCAAAAAGAAATTTTTTAGATTTGTAATTAAATAGCAAGTAAAAAAGTAAAACCCAAGTTATAGTATTAGTGGAGCTAGTGAGTATGGATTTAAACCAGGAGCGGACTTACATTTTAATGTTGATGAATGTTAAAGTGATCGCATCAGTAGTAAAAGAAATTATAAAAATAATTTATGTAATTATGATGTAGTACGTAAAACGTGGTTATGACTTAAGGTAATTTTTAAATCAATTGGATAAAAATAAATCATGTAAACTAAAATTTCTCAATAGAATCGATTTTAAATTAAATTATTAAAATAAAAAAAAGTACAAATTTTAAAAGGTTTACGTCTGCAGATTGTTCATATTCTCCACATGTCTAGTCCGTCCCTGCTTTAATTAATTAATATAAATCAACATGAAATCGAAGTATCTAAGTTTTCTTAAAACCAATTAAAATATTTAATTCTTAAAATATGCCCCTAAAGCAAGTTGGGATAACATTAGACTCTTCAAATATTAAAGTACAATTTACAAAAAATATTTTCGCTGCAGTTGAATCAATTAAATAATTTTAATCAATTTCGAAAATGTTAGTTAAGCTTGGCCTAGATTCATATCTCTTGTATGGTGTTAAAGTGACTTCACTATTATCAATATTTTGTAAATTCATCAATGTACTTACTAGCTTATCGGGCGGAACTAAATCTTCTAAATGTTCTAAATCGCTATCCGAATCAGTTTCTTCTTCTTCTTCTTCGTCTATTTCTTCCATTGTATCTAATACTTCTGCATTTTCTATTGTGTTTTCTCTAATATCTTCTACCAAATCTTAAAAAATTAATTTTGTTTACTATGTTACAATTTCTAGACATAAAAAAATATAATACCTCTAAAACCAATTTTCTTTATATTGTCTACTGGTGGTATATCATCATTTAGGACTGGCTCAATAAAGGGCGTATGCTGCTCAGAGTAACTTGGAGTTGGCATTCCGTTACCATTTTTATGAGGAAGCTTACCGTTTTGTATTGCATTTAAAGGTTGAATTTCATAATCGCTAGACTTGAAGTTTAAAATAAATTTATTATAAAAAAATATATTAAAAAAATAAAAATGTACAATAAACCTGTTTATGTAATTTCGAAGCCTGTTCTTTAGACCAAATAATGCCAGCGTCCGTTTCCATTTCTTTTCTTCTTCGGTATTGTTTATCGGTACGGTACAACTCGTAAGCACAACATATTAAAATTATAACGAAGAAAGTCGACAGTGCTATAACAATAATTTGTTCCACGCCTTCTTCTTGTACAGATGTAACGGCATAAATAGACTTGTAAATGATTCTTTGTGGAGCATCCTCGACCCATGTTTTATCCTTTCCCTATTATTTGCGATTATTAATTCACAATATTTATTTACAAAAGCTATTAAATAATTATACTTGACTTATATTTAAATTTGGAGGACCAGCTGGCACTTTATGCGGTATATCAAAATATGGATTACATTGAGCGCTTCTGACGCCGTGCGAATTTGAAACATTCACTTTTTCAGAACCTGTTTTGGTGAAAAGCATATACTCCTCTAAAGGTTTCATAACGTGCTCGTTCACTTCGATAAATATATCTTAAAAAATAATTTGCTGTATTATTGAAATTGAAAAAAAAAACAATACACACTGGAAAGACATCCGCTGTATCCTTTGTAAATAGCAAATCGTGGATCACCGGTATTGTGTCCGCCAATTTGAACTTCATTAGCTCCGAGTTCGGGAATATTGGTAAACGTTTGTGCTGGTATTTGTAGCATCGGAATTATGTCTCTATCGACGAAAAGTTCTGAAGCGTTTTTATTACGATGATAGTATACCGAATGACGTGCGCCGTTTAAATACGTTTTATTTTGTGCAATCGCACTGAAAACTTCTCCTTCGCGATCTTCTTGAATAATTAAAAATCCTTCTGGCGTCAACCCGACCAGAAAGTAGTAACTACGACTGTACGATTTAATTATTTTAAATTGATATTTTGACAAAAAGACTTACTTATTTTCGGTCTGCAGTAAAAGCAGCACGGTGTTCTTATGACGTACATCTATACTAGAAAACGCTAGCTGAATTTTTACGTGATCTACGGAACCATTCAAGACATATTCCCTCCATAATATTGATTCGCCGCTAAAGTCTGCTCCTTTTTCATCAGAACAAAATTCTCCATAATAGCTCGTGTGCTCACAGTCACAGGTGTGCTCTTGCTTTCTGAAATCTTCAATACACACTCCTTCGTGTTTACAGGGTAACGAGTCACATTTCATATCACAATTCGATATAACTCCTAAAGAAGATTACAATATATTTTTAAAAAGCAACATCTTTTAAACGTACCTTTATCATTAAATTCCCTAGCAGTTAATGATAAATTAACCAAATTATCTGCTATTTGAAAACCCCTCACGCAGCCTATGTAACCAGGTAAGGTTTTTGGTTGATTGGAGACTTTAAGTAAATTTTCCGATTCGTATCCTCCCAAGTTTAATTGAAAATATTCTGTGGGAGGAGATGGAGGCCGTTGAGGAGCCAATACCTCTATAAACATTAGCAGAATATAAAGAATTAATTTCGAGTAAGTATTGGCTTACCTTTCTCAGGATTGATCCAAGGTTTATTAGAATAATCTTCTAATAACAAAATTCCGATACCCAGCGTAATACTTTGATCATTCACGTGTAATGTAGTATTTTCGTCAGTCCTTTCGATGGCAATTTGGATCGATTTGCTAGTATTTAGCTCCATACTTCTTACAGTGATATTTTGTATTTCGTTTCCATAATTAAATAGAAATACAACTTCCGTAGCATTATCAATGTAAATATGTATAAAATTATTGAGATGGTCGTTTGCGTACAACACCATAGCGGTTTCGTCGTACGTGCGTAAATTAATTAGCATTTGAGAATTAAATATGTTTTGGAACATTTCCTTTTCTTCTCCTTGATCAACGCCAACAAAATTGTATTTAATAAACGATTCCGGGTTAGTAAACGTTAATGCGTTGGTGTTTATATCTAAAAACAGTGTAAATAGGTAATTATTAAAATAAAAATTGTGAATATTTACTATTTTCGCAATAAATTCCCGTATAAGCCCAAGGATTTGGACAAATGCATTCGAAAGTGCTCCACAATTCCTTACACTGCGCACCATTTTTACAAGGATTTGGTACACAGGAAGGTTTACAATCTTTAATAATTTCACTTAAGTGTACGCTCATATAACTGTAAATATCTAAAATTTCTTCATTAACCACAAGACCTCTAAAACATCCAATTAAACCTTGATGAACCGAAGATTTAGGATTTAATAAGTCACTAAAATGTTATTCGATACATGGTAAAAATAAAATAATCTCTTTTTAATATACATACAAAGGTGCGCCTCCAATAAACATTGAACCTTCAAATGGTCCAAATTCTTCTTCGGGCTTCAGATCTACCATTTGATAATCTTCATTAATCATAAATCTTACGTGATATTTATTATAATCGATCCAGAGTTTGTGCCATTCACCTCCATTTAATATTCTGTTTGATATGATTACAAGTTCTTTCGATACTCCGGTATTTAATGTGAAGTTGAATGTTAATTGATAATCTGCAATAAAACTTGAGAATACTGCAGTATTTGATTTGACATTGATATGAATCATGATTTGAATTAAGTTTTCTTACCACTGGTCAAAGCAACCATAAAACTGGGATATTTGGGCCTAATTGGTGGTTGGTACAAAAGAATAGCTTTTTTCCCTGTAGTTCTAAACGAGAAAGCTAAATCTCCTTTTCGCCATCCAGGTACTTCGATGTACGATTGGCTGGTAGTAAAAGTTACCACATAACGTTGAGTATCTAAAACATTGAACTGTTTACTATGAGATACACAAAATTATTAAAGTAATACTTGTTTCTACACATTCTAGAGGACCCAGTGTAATACGGCCCAAAGCATCTATCGGTAAATCGGATTGCTGTAAAAAAATCATTTTGGTAATTCCAAGGCTATTTCCTGTGGTATAATAGCCATCGTCAGAATTCCATTTATCATCCTCCGAATCGCAATTGCACCATTGCGATGGGTTTTCACATTTCCGACCAACCGAGCATGGACAAGTGCCTCTAAAATAATATTATTTGCTGATGTTTAAGATAAATAATAATTATTATTATACCTTTTCACATCGCCAATAAAATCGACAGTTTCGTTGGAAGAACTAATAAACCAAGTGGAAGAATGAAGATCCAATGGAGCCTTAAAGCAATCGTATTTCATGTATTGACTGCAGTTAAGAGAGTGCGACACAAGTTCCTGTAACATGTCAGCTGTAAATTCTCTATACTTAATAGAGAAACTAAAGTCTTTTTCTGATGGTGAACGAACATCTATTTGACTGGGAAGATTGTGCTCGACAATAGTTTTGGTTGAGTCTTCCAAACTTTGAAATTCACACCGAACATGAGCTGGCGGAAATCTTCCATTCCCATCGATGTCGATCAAATAGACATCTGGTTTGGTATAACCTTTTTAAATAAATAATACTTTAAAATTAAAAATTATAAAATTAAATATACAGATCGGGTATATTGTAGTTATTTACCTAATAAAGCAAGTTCTTCACATGTTTTCCTGTATTTGGCGAAATGGCAGTTTCTGCCCATATATCCGGTTCCCGTGCAATCACATGTAAGCTTATCTTCTTTAACCGAACATTTACCCCTATGTTCGCAAGTATTAGGTCTATGACAAGGATCGACAAATTTGCAATCGTCCAGAGTAACTTCACCCACGACTCTTTCTGTTTGTAGTACAGCTCTTGGTTCTATACGTTCGGAATTTACATAAACATCCCTTATGCAACCTACAAGTCCAGCGTTATTTTTTGATCCGCTGCCTAATTTGATTTTATCGCCAACGGAGAACTTCAGATTACCCAAATGTTCTTGTTTAATGCGATTATCAACCGAAAGTCTTACTTCACCGTTTTGATAGGAAAGTTCTAGCGAATGCCATATTCCTCTGGTTTTCTTCACACTTACCAAATCAGTAGTATTTTTATTTGAATCGGTTAACTCAAATCGCACTTCGTCATTGACGACCCGAACTTCCCAATAAAAACCAGTTGTAATTTCACTCGATGCCAGTACACTTAAGTTCGACTGACTTTTAAAATCGAAAATTAAAGATAAGCTGTCCGTATCGCTATTCGGCCACCAAAAATGAGACGAAGAAAACGGATAAGTAATGGGAATGACATCTACATCCGCTTCGTAATACTCCGGTTGTAAAATTCCTATGTAATGCACTTTTGGATTCATTTTCTTTAGTTCATAAATTATGGATATATCGTTGTAAAATACGTATTTAATACATCCGGCAAAATTGTTTTGTGAGATTAATCCTTTCTTCTTATGTAATTCAGGTCCACCGGCAATGTAAATTTCCGGATCAATGTACAATAAAGAACTTTCCGTTATATTGATGGTTACCTTTTCTTCGTTTAACGATAAGTGAACTTGGTCGTATTCTTGGAAAAAGGTTAAGTTATTCCACTTTCTTAGATTTGTATTTTGACCCAACACTACATTTAAAGGTTGATCACCAAAATCCATATTTATGTAAATGGAATTGTTAAACACCGACGCTGCAATGTAGTGATCGATGCCTTGATCTCCTCCAGCGGCGTAAAACAAAGCCGAATCGTCAAAATTTGTTTTAAACATTATAGAAAATCTATTTACTGCAGAATGTACTCTATCTTTCCAATCGTATACTCTATACGATACATAGGACGATCCTCGAAGTGTTAATACAGTAGCAGCTTAAACAATTTCAATTAATTACTTGTAAAAATTAATAAAACCAAACTTACTGTAAATATCACAGTATTCTCCTTCATAATAAGTTCCAAAACAATTGCAAGTAAGTGTATTGTAGTGGTTAATGCATTTAGATCCTTGAAAGCAAAGATTTTCATCAGTCACGCACTTGTCTATACATCCTTCTTGCACATTCTCATGCTTAGTAGCTACCAAAGGTGATATTGGAAGAAGTTCTGAAGCAGATTTTCCTTTACTAAGTACAACATCTTTAATGCATCCCACAAACGACTCAATAATATATTTGACTCCATGCAGTCTTTCCTCTGAGCTTAATCCTGTGTTAAATAATGTAAAATATGTTGTATTGTGCGTAAGTATACAAATAATTAATTGTAAGATTAAAAAAAAAATTAAAGACTGTAAGGTATGTATTTTACGGTTTAACTTAAAAGTGCAAAAATTTTTAAGTAGGTAGCAAATTTGATACGTACCGCCCACAAGAACAACTGAAGTTAAATTGGCGGAAACACCATAATTATTTTCTTTGTCAAGCCCTTTAATTTGTGTTTCTTCTTTTAAATTATCAACTGCAGCCATTAAGCGAGCACCGTGAACATCTATTTTTACCTAAAACGCAATTACAAAAAAAAAGAAAAAATTAAAAATATGCCGTAATATTATATTTACGGTAACAGAATGCCATTCGTCTCGATTTAGACCTCGTCCAACAGTAAGGGCCGTCGAAGCTTTTCCATAAACATGGACCACTTTAAGTTGCCCTTGTTGAACTATAATATAGAGTGCATACGGTTGCAGTGCTACTCCAGTTGGAACTTTAACATTATGATATACCAAAAGACCATGCGGAAGTCGAGTTCGAAATTGAAACGAAATTTGTCTACATAATCTGTAAAACGGAAATACCACAATAGTGGTATTTAAGAAAGAGATAGTTAAGAAAGATTGGATAATTTGTTCTTAAACTCATTTACCTTAATTGAAAGGTTTCTATCATTTTGCCGTCTATTTGAATAAAAGTGTTTGATTGGGCAAACATAAATGTATTTTCTTGTCCGGTTTCTTGAAAAGTCAATCTGGGACCTCGATTTTCTAAAGGAATTATTTCTTCAGATTCGTTTGAAGAATCAAGAACTGAAAATATTTGCTGTTTCAATTTCAAAAATTCTTTAGTACACACCCAACTTACTATTTGATCCAGCACAATATCGCATACACAATAATTCAGTATCAAATCTGTTTTTATCATTTCCAGCACATCCTCCCCAAATAAACATAACACAAGCATTTTGATCTGAATCGTATGCCCACTTATAAATCGATCTGTTGCATGGTCCTTTATCTGGTGCGCCTGGACATGGTTGACCGCCACTTTGTAACATTGATTGACGACATAAAACTGCCGCTATTAAAGCATTTATCCAAATAACTATCATCAACATATTTGTTTCAAATTTGAGGCCTAAAATATAAGCAAATTAAAAAGAAATTATCTAATGCTATAAGAATAATAAAATAGTTTATTGCAAATTAAACAACTTACACTTATCTTGTGTTAAAGTTTAATTCGTTTTATTAGGAACATGTTTTTCAAACAAACACTGATCTATAATCGGTATCTCTATCTTCAGTCTAAAAATAACAAAATATTAACAGTGTTGATTTAATTTAATATATTGAGTTAGGTTAAATGGAAAATTCAAGTATAATAATTCTAAGGTATAATATAATAATATAAAGTATATTCTAATTAATAAAAGTACACTAAGAGTGGGAGTTTCCGTCAGTGTTGAAAAAGCAAGCATTTAAGTAAGTTAAGTAAAAGAACTTGTTTCCCGATATGGGAAGCGAGCTTTACTTACGATTTACCACGTAAGATTTGCTGTAAGATTTGTATAACTCAAAAATTTAGAAGCATTAGGCAAAACGCCAAGACATGGTAAAATTTTTTTGGCTTCTAGAATCACTAAAAAAATTAGGATCTCAATTACTGATATACATACTATAATGCCTCTGTTTCTTGTGAAGTAAATTCTTCTGCTTCCTTATTATTTAGGACTGTTTTGTAGTCTTCTTTTTTACTCGTGTGAAGTGTGCGCCATGATTATTACACACACTCAAGGGATCTACATTATAACCCCAAGTTCAAACGAATTTTAGGAGGTGTAATATAATTATATTTTTAAGCCAGATTCCACCTCGGAAATATGCTTCCGAGAGAAAACAGCCAGAATACATCTTCAGAGATTGAATTGAGTAATCTGGTATTAAAATTCCTATTCGCATTACGTAAATAATCATAAACAAAAAGCACAAGAGGTAGGTAAGAATGTAAATGTCCAAAATTATGATGATATATCTAATTAGTCTATTTATGAAAGATTAGTTATAATCTGTGGAGGTTGTTGAAAATTATGAGTGGTAAGTGATATATTAAATCTTATTTTGAGTGTGGTCAATATTGCTAACGGGTTATTTTTAAATAATATTCCACACTAAAAGCACTAGTGGTAAAAATTCTTATATTGTTTTTGTGATCGGTGAGACACAAAATACGGCAGTAAATTCTAACTAGCATATATTTTCTTTATTGGTTGATTGGTTGTAGTAACAGTTTGAATTTTAAATTGTCAATTATACTGGGATTTCAGCGTACTAGTTAATATGTAGCAACAAATTTAATTAAAAATATTCTGGTATGTCAAATTAAAATTAAAAAATTGCTTTAACAAGCTTGCACTATAATGTTTGATTTAATTTTAATAATTGTAAAAATACCTAATATGGGTTTTTAATTGTAAACCCTTGCACACAATTTGTAAAATTGGTGTCATTACATGATTTAATGTTCATTGAACTTCCTTTGTTTTTTTAATCTCTAACGTCTTTGAATATCTTAGTTGCTAAAAAACATAAACAAATTTATTTAAAATCGCTTAAAATTCGATAACAATTGGTGAAATTTAACTGAAGGGGAATATGTGAGGCTTTCCTCAATGTTAGAGCGTTCAATTGTTTAGGTACAAATAGGGTAAGGTTGCCAAAGTCGTACCACCGCTTAAGTTTTACCTCTTCAATATTAGGTGTAATATCACACCAATTGCGCCCCTTCCGGCAAAACGAGTTACTCGTCCTAGACCCTAAAACAATATGGTTGACCAGGGAGTAACTTGTTTTGCCGGAAGAGGCGCAGTTGATGTGATATTACGCCTAATATTTAAGAGGTACGACTTAAGCGGTGGTACGACTTTGGCACCCTTACCCTACTTACCACGTTCCATTCTAAATAAAACCATATAATAATAATAATATTGAAGTTAAATTTAAAACTAAGCCCGTCAATTTTGAAATATTAAATAAGACTACGATTTTTAATATTCTTAACTACAGTATAATAGGATAATGTAATAATTGTATTGGAGTATGTTTTATTAATAAAATATATATCAATTGTATATATATTGCTATAAATCCTACCTCATATCTTATTTTTTATAAAACAACAAAAAATTCCTATAAATTTTCTGTTGAATACAATTTTAATAATGTAATATTATTTATATTCAATTTGATATTTGCTTATGACTCTCACGTGGGTCGACAAAATGTGGTAATTTATTATTATAATGTAGATAGTATATATTATGTATTTTCGAGTATCGAAACCATTCTTTATACTAACTTTAATACATAATGTTCTGTGGCGACAGGATCTCATCCTCTTTGCCACTGTTACGTCTTCGCTACTGGACGTAAACTGTAATGTTTATAATACGATAAATTGTGTAGAACCAATTTAAATACTTTGCTAATGTAAGAATAGTATATTCTGAAACAAGTTTGGAATTAGGCATATTCCGCACGAGGGAAAAGTTTGTCACCCGAGCCGACAGGCGAAGGTGACGGTTCACGAGTGCGGAATAGCCATTCCAAACGTGTTTCATACTATACTTTCTATACGACTATTAAAATAATAAGCTGTATAAGTTTTGACCGTAATTAGAATTTGTAAAAATGAGAAAATTTTTTTGTGCGCGATCGATCTGAATTTTTGCACATGCTTTCCTACCGTTAATTCACAGGGGGGAAGTTGAGGCGAGGGGGGGAAAAGTTTTTACTCAGTTTTTCGATATCTAACGCCGTTTTCGAGTTTTTGCTAATTCAAGTTTGTGTGGCGGAAACGCAGCAATAACTCAAGAACGGCGCTAGATATCGAAAAACTAAGCAAAAAATTGTCCCCCCTCGTACACATCCCTTGTGAATTATCGGTAGGAAAATATGTGCAAAAATTCAGATCGATCGCACTCAAAAAAGTTTACTCATTTGACAAACTTGACTTTTGTTGATGTGTAAATAAATTGAGTTCAAAAATTTGGTAATAGATGTCACTTCAAATAGTAGTCTATTCTTTGCTCTAATTGGTCTAATCTGTGTGAGAATAATTATTCTCGCACCGATATCGGTGTGAAAATAAAAAAAAGAAAGAATGTAGATATTCTGTATTTAAAAATAGAATCAGAATGCCCACATTCTATGATAGTCGTATAGAAAATGTTTTTATGTAATTCACATAAGTCCCTTTGTGATTATCAACTGTATGGTAACAACTTCAAAAGAACTTTGTGGCTCCCTGTATTATTATGAGACAGGGTGTAACAAAGGTTACAATTAAATAAACAAATTAAGATAATATAGGGTTTTATTAGCCTGTTGTCCGCTACAACATTTTCATAAATAGTTATTTATGTATCTAGGGCATTATGACGATGTTTATGTCGAGGGCAACCAATTTAAAAGAGCGAGGGCCGCCAGGCCCGAGAGTTTTTAAGTTGCTCGAGAGCATAAACATCGAGTAATGCTCGTGGTGCATACAACATTTTATATTTCACTGCATTTGAATTTGTCAATATTTAAAAATTTTATAAATTTTGAATTTGATGATTGCTAAATTTAATTTTTTTTAAAATTTTTAATTGTTCAATTAGTGGATCTTCATTTGAAAGTTATACTTTTAATTTTAAATAAAATTGTAAACAATAAAATGGTACATTTTTTGAATTATATTAAATAATTGCGAATGAGAGGGCATAATGAGCGGGCATTATGATTTATAGGCACTAGGGCGTTATAGCCCATTTAATATATCTCGTTGTCAAGGTATAAAAGACAAATGATTCAGTGTAATATAAAATAATTTCTTATTATTTTAGTTTATTATTTATTGTTTATTAATTATATAATTAATATACGGATATCTTACACAGCTCATATGTTTCTTATATTTCTTATAAATTCACTCAAAAAACCCTTTCTTAACATTGTATTAATATTTTTAACTTATCTGTTACTGATTAAAAACTTTATTTAACATATTTTACAATTTTATTGTAGTTTTTAAATCAAAATCTTATCAACTCTTTAATAAAAATCGTCTGGTTAGTGTTTCTAAATACAGAAAAACCACATAAATATAACATATAAACGTTATTTAAACATATAATATGCATATTTGTATGTACAAACATTTACGTACTATAGGGTTTTCCATTAAGGACGCCTAGATTTTAACAAATCAATGCGGCTATGTTTTTGAAGCTGCATATGTCAAACTTGGTGTTTTTATTCAATGATAATTGACAAATCATCATGCCAAGTTACAGCGTCGAGGAACGCATGCAAATCATAAAATTTTATTATCAAAATAGATGTTCTATTTCCCCGATTTTGGAAAAAAAAATCTTGTTTAGCGACGATGCCCATTTTTGGATGAACGGGTACGTCAATATGTAAAATTTCCGGATTTGAAGCCGTGCCAATCCACACAAGGGCCACCAAATGGCAATGCAACCGCAGAAAGTCACTGTCTGGTGTGGATTTTGGGCTGGCGGCATCATCGGTTCATACTTCTTTGAAAACGACGATGGCGTTGCCATCATTATCAACGGAGAGCGCTACCGATCGATGTTAACCAATTTTTTTTGGGCCAAATTGGAAGACATGGATGTGCACGACATGTGGTTCCAACAGGACGGTGCTACGTGCCACACAGCTAATGCCACAATAGAACTTCTGATGCAGCGGTTTAGTGACAAGGTTATCTCACGCAGAGGCGACGTGAATTGGCCACCGATAGACTTTTTCTTGTGGGGTTTTATTAAGTCCCAGGTCTATGCCAATAAGCCGCAAACCACCGATGCCCTAAAAACCAACATCAGCTATACCATCGCCCATATTCAGCCTGATTTGTGCGCAAGAGTAATCGAAAATTGGACCTCTCGGGTGCGCGCCACCAAGCGGAGCCGCGGCGCCCATTTGAACGACGTTATTTTTCACACATAATGTCATTGATAGGCCTTTCGAATAAAAATAAAAATTTGTAGATATCTCACATACAACTTGCTTTATTCAATTTTAAAATCTAGGCGTCCTTAATGGAAAACCCTGTATGTATGCGTATTACGTTATCCTGATGGATTACCGCCTAGGGTAAATCAATACCGTGGGCTGATTTGATAACACCTTTTCTGTTTGCAAAAGTTTTATCTTTGGTTTTATGAATATTTAAAATAAAAGTTATATGTATACGATGAGTATATCTGATGCTTGACCTGCAGCATACAATAATGTTTAGGTATACAGTATTTTTATAAAATACTACATAGTTTTTTTTATAACATTAGAGTTTAAATAGGTATTCATACATGCACGTATTTAAATTTTGACGATGCAATTTATTTTTATAAATGCTAGAATTTTAAAACCAATTATATAATACTCCTATATGTTTTAAATGTAATGTAGTACATAATATATAATATGTATCTATGTAGATATGAAAAATTGGGGAATTAAACCTTATTGGTTCCAATATAAAAATAATAAAGCTTGAAACCCTGAATTTCAAAATACTAGTACAACTCTAGAAAAAGTGTACTTTTAGATAAATTAGATCCAATAAGTCATAATGTTGTCGTATAACTTTTAAAAAATATCCTGTATAAAGTTTGAGGGTAGTCGATAATATGGTAGAATTGTGGCATTGTAAAATGTAGCAAAATCGTCTATTCTACTTAAAATTTTAATTTTAATTCATAGTATAAATAGATAACTTTTGCTATTTTTTAAAAGGGAATATTCTTTTGTGTATTTACAGGTAGATATTAAAAATTTTTTCAATAGAAACCTTTATATTATAGGTAAATTAATGTAAAATTAATGTAAAGTCCTGAATGCATTTTTATAATGGCATGTTCACATGGTCAACATTTTTATAATAATTAATATAATAATCTGTTAAACCTATTTTTTTGTGTTTCTATTATTATGATGTTTTATCACCATTTTCATCAAAATTTTGATAATAAAAATGATGAAAATATTGACCGTGGGAATAGGCCGTAATATTTAAAAATTTTAATTTAAAGTTCTCTATACCGAAAGCATATTATAATATAGTTGTCTAATTATATTACTTACTTAGAGTTGCTTATTTACAGGGAATAAATATACTTATTATGCATAGAGACAGTAGGTAAGTATTTCAAAAAAAAAATAAATAAATAATAATAATAATAATAATAATTAAAAACTATTCATTACAATTTGAGGCATAGTAATCTTCCAACATTTCCATTCATTTAAAAAATGGATTGCAAATAGAAGGTTTTAATCAAAATTTAATCGGAGCTTTAGGCACTTCCAATTACGTAAAATTTCAAGTCAATCGGTACACGGGTTTGCCAGTTTATAATATAAACTATTTATAATAGTTAGTTAATAATGAAGATTATATTTAAAAAGAAAGGAAGGGGGACGTGGATTAATAAATTTGTTTAATTTTTGTAAATTACAAACTAAATTATTACGTAATTATTATTATTATTATTATTATTATTACTACAAATAAAGAGCAGAGGCACAATAGTACCTATATTGCTCAAACGCAGTACATAAAAAAAAAAAAAAAAAAAAAAAAAAAACACGATCAGTCCAATCACCTTACAATAAATTCATACAATACAATTTTAACTTATCACATAGTATCACATCAAGTTATATTAAGCAAAACAAAAGTAAATACATTAGACAGATAAACAGCCGCCAGATTACACAACAACACTCGACTACGTTAACAATAAAGCATCCAGTCTAGCCTTAAAAGAATTCACTGATGGAGCTCCAACAACATCGCGAGGTAGTGAGTTCCATACATTAAAAACCCGATTGTTCAAAAAAAATTCTCTAGCTCTCGAACGATAATTCTCATGGACCAGCGTGAACCCGTTTCCGCGTAACCGTTCATCATCTCTAAACCGCAGCAGGTAACTAAGGTCAACAGAGAACAGATTGTGAGCCAAGCGATAAACAATGATTAGATCACCACGAACAAGTCGATCACATTCACTTGAAAGTTCAAAAATGTTAAGGCGATCCAAATAAGCCGGACGTTGCCTGCCATATGGCAATCTAGTAGCAGCACGCTGCACAGATTCCACTAGGATAAAATCTCTAGCCCAAGTCGGACACCAAACACCAAAGCCATATTCCAAGACAGGTCGTATGTATGTCTTATACAGAATGCAACTAGTTCGCACATTCAAATTACTAAAAATTCTCTTAAACAGATGCAATACTTTTTATTCTTTTAACTCTCAGTTTTTTTTGAATATAATTCATTTAGATAATAACTTTACCGGTCTAATCTTAAAAAGCTAAATTTAAATTGTAAAGAAAATTTCGAATTAAAAATTAATTGAGAAAATAAAGTACTCCACGGTAAGCATCCGACAATTTTGGATTCAGAAAACATAGGCAAGAAGATTTTCATATAATGAAACTGTATGTCGCAGATTATTGCCAAAAATGTAACTTGCCTAATGAATCGATAGAACATATTATTGCTGCTTGTTCAGTCTTAGCACCTACAGATTATTTTCACCGACGACACAACCAAATCTGTAAAATACTACACCAGTAGTTGGCTATAAAAGTAGGCTTGAAAATGAATGTCGAGCCTTACTATAAGTATACCCCGGATCCTGTTCACCTTTATTTTATATTGGGACAGAATAATCTTGCCAGACGGAAGTCTGTCATAATAAACCCGATATTATTTCAATTAATAAACAGGACAAAGATGCAATTATGATTGATGTTGCAGTAACTCTATCAAAGAATATTTTGAATACTGTGTTAGAAAAAATCAGAAAATATAAGGCACTGATAATGGAGATGACGTCTGTTTGGCACCTAAAAAAATTGCTTTTGTACCTAATGTTATATCTGCTACTGATATGGTATCTCGTAAATTCAAAAATCACTTGTCACGTTTAGACCCATTATATCTTCAAAATTATTTAGTGTAATGCAAAAAGCAACTATTTTACAAAACGTCTCATATTGTACGAAAATTTTTAAATATTCAAAACTAAAGCAAGATTTATTATTTTTTGTAATCTAATATCACCTTCGTTATGTTTTGTTAAAATGTTATGTTTTCAAAAGTTAATGTTTAAAATAGTCGTATACAGTGCATTACATAATTATAACAGCACCCCATATTTTTATGATTTCAAAAGAAATATAAAATTTATTTGCAATGTTGCATTTTATTTTTAATAAAAGTGACAAAAAAGACTTACGTGTGCATAAAATTACCTTGCAGTCTTTTCTTACGTGGA
Organism: Cantharis rufa; assembly: GCA_947369205.1. Taxonomy (NCBI): domain Eukaryota; kingdom Metazoa; phylum Arthropoda; class Insecta; order Coleoptera; family Cantharidae; genus Cantharis; species Cantharis rufa. Next base: position 40,569,777 of record OX376303.1, read on the forward strand.
GCTCAGCACGATAAATAAAATTTTGCTTGTCTCATAATTAAAACCGTACGATGAATTTATTGACTCAGTTGCAACAAACTGTTGATTGTTGAACAATGCCACGTGGAAAGAAGTTGAGTAAAAGTGAGAAAGGACAGATTCAAGCATATTATGATTCCGGAGTTAGTTTTAGAACAATCGCAAAACGAATTGGAATTAACAATGTGATTCCTAATACTCAATCTGGATTTCGATCTAGATTTGGCACATCAACTGCTTTATCTAAAGTGTCTGGAGATCTTCTGGCTAATATGGATGCTTCAAAAATAACGCTTACTACCATTTTAGACTACAGCAAAGCCTTTGATGTCATCAACCATGACCGGCTTAAGGCCAAACTGAAATATTACGGCTGCAGCAACTCGGCATTAAAACTACTATCGGATTATCTTACAAACCGTACACAGAAAGTCAAGCTGAATGGTAAAATTTCCAACAAACTTAAAATCAAGTGTGAAGTTCCTCAAGGCGGCCTCCTTGGACCTCTATTATTCCTAATTTTTACTGCAGATCTTCCAAAAATCCTACTCGTTTTTTGCATCTTCCACATGTATGCTGATGATAACCAGATATACATATCGGGCTCACCACATGACATAAATAATATTATTAATGACATGAACTATGTTTTGGCATTGGTTCAACGCTGGTCTCTCTGCAATGGGTTACTTCTGAATCCCACCAAAACTCTTTCGATGTGTATAGGCAGTCCGCATCACTGCTCGATAGCAGCGAAAACCAAACGTATCGATGTTCAAGTAAATGGTTGTTTAGTCGAGTGTTGCACCAAAGTTAAGAATCTCGGAATAATATGAGATAGCCATTTGTCTTTTGCTGCTCGTGTCAATAAGATCACCAGTACGTGTTATTTTAAACTCAAAACACTCTACAGATACAAGAACATCTTGCCATCCCAGGTCAAATGGCGGTTAATTGAAAGTCTGGTCCTATGTCACGTTGATTAACTGCATCATTGTGTACTATGGCCGTTTGCAAAATGCTTGCCTTCGCTTTACCTATGACATTGGCTATAGGGATCATGTCACTCCATATTACTCTGCACAAGGAATAATGAAATTGGAAACCCGTTTTGAAGTATTCTTTGCAGTACTGCTGTTCAATATATTGAAGTCTGGACATCCGAGCTACCTTAAAGACTTCTTAATCAGAAGGTCAAATTGCCATGGCCTAAATCTACGCACGAATGAGCATCTGTTTGTTCCACAACACCACAGTTGCAAATTCAAGGGATCGTTCCAATATTTAGCATGCAGTATTGTTAACAAGTTTATTGACCTATACCAAACATCTGGGAATCGAGATTCGTTTAAGAAGAAGATGATAGAAAACCTATCATCACAGGGGATTTAGGTGAAAAACAGCTTTGCTGATCCTTCATCCTTTTAAGCAGTTTGTTTAAAAATGTAATTGTATGATGTATTACTTATTTACAGTGCTTAATAAACTTATCTTATCTTATCTAATTAAGAGATCTGACAATGTTGTACGAATTTTTTTTTTAAATAAAGAAAATTATGGAACTAAAAAACCTTCAGGACGGCCGAAAATATTGTCGAGCTATGATGAAAGAAGAATTCAAAAAGCTTGCTCAAACTCAACACGTTCATTGCGTCAAATTAAAAGTGAGCTTCAACTAAATGTGTCACATGAAACGGTAAGAAGAACTATCCGTCAAAGTTCAAACAAAATTCGAGCTAAAATGATTATGGCTCCAGATCTGTTAGCAGCTCACAAAGCAAAACGAATATAATTTGCACGTGCAAACATGTCCCGAGATCGGACAAAGGTCGGTATACCATTTAATTTTGTTAATGGTATTTTAACTTAAAAATGGTTTCTTAGGTGATATTCAGCTATGAGAAAAAATTCAATCTGGATCCAGATGGCTATAATTATATAGCCAAGACATTTATCTAAAAGAAATTTTTGTGGCGGGTAGCTGCATGGTTTGAGGAGGATTTTGTGCCAAGGGAAAAGTAGCTTTAGCCTTTACATCGACGAAAATGAACAGCAAATCGTACATCACACTGTTGGACAATAATTTGCTTTCATTTCTCCGGTGAAATAAACCATAAAAATTTATTTTTCAGAAGGATAATGCAACCATACTCGCAAGTCGGCAAACAAACAACTGGTTCTGTGAAAAGAGAATTCGTGCTTTAGATTGGTCATCGAGATCTCCAGATTGTAACCCAATTGAAAACATTTGGGGCATACTTGTACGCCATGTATATGCAAATAATAGGCATTTTTTAGATATAAAGGTCCCCCGGAGAACAATTTTAAATTGTTGGAACAATTTAGAGCATGGAGGTTCTTATAGACTTAACATGTCAGCCCTATCAGATACCAACAGAAGCAATTTCTATTCTTGCTCTTTTTGCACAAAATCATTCATAACGGAAAAAGGATTAGAAATACATCGAGGTCGAAAGCATGGTTCAAAACTTTTAAAAAATGCCCCAATAGAAACCTCAAATGAAGCGTCAAATAAATCGGAAGAATCGGGAACTCAATTGTCAAGCACAGAAAAATTGCAAGCAGCGTTTAGTGAACCTTATTTAATTGCGTAGGAGAATCCAATGAAAGTTGGCACAAAAGATGGGAGAAGACCACTTTGTTACGTGGAAAGCAATATGATTTACCTAGTGGAAGTAAAAGTCGACAATTCATAAATGGATTACCTAAAGAAGTTAAAGCACTAGTAAAAGGAGACTTTCCCTCAGAACGTATACTAATATACATCTCGGTTATCCTTCAGAGGGATAAAATGATAAAACAAGCTAAAGACATCCGACTACTTCTTGACCGTCGTCTCAAACTTTGGGAAGCAGAAGAATATGATTTACTTATACATGAAGCTTTATCTTCAGCAAAAAAATTCAGCAACAGAAAACAGACTAAAATAGATAAGGAGCATATAGTGAAAATATTTCATCGACTCATGCTACAAGGTAAAGTACGTGTAGGTTGGGTAATGGAAGGAAGGAGAAGTACTGTCCTAAATCCAGATGATGAAATTGACTCAACAGGAAAAACTGTTTTAGATGAATTACACGAAAAACATCCAAAACCGACAGAACCAGACCCCTCTTTATTTGAAAAACCAGAAGGAATGGAGACCATACCACCTTTACAATATGTCTACATAAGCAGCAAACAAGTTGAAAAAGTAGCAAGAAAATTACATGGAGGAGGTGGTCCTGGTGGTTCAAACGCGGAGCAATGGACTGATTTTCTTCTACGGTATGGGCAACAAAGCTTACGTCTAAGGGAAGCTGTATCTGTACAGCTGTGAAGCTGTAGCATCAACAATGAAGATGTACCTTGGGCAACCAGCAAAGCCCTAATGGCTAGCCACCTCATAGCCTTGGACAAAAGTCCCGGAGTAAGACCCATAGGAGTTGGTGAATGCCTAAGAAGAATCTTAGGAAAATGCATGGCTGAAGCGACAGGTACAGATGCTTGTGGAGAAAGACAGCTATGCGGAGGACTGAAATCTGGAATAGAAGGAGCAGTTCATACAATGAGTGCATTATTTGATGATAACGCAAAACCACAATCAACTTGTGGCTCCTACTTGTTGATGCCAAAAATGCGTTCAATTCCATGAACAGGATGATGGCTATCTGGCAGGCACGCCTATATTGGCAACGCTGTGCAAGATACCTATAATATAACACCTATAAAGGGCACGCAGAGTTGGTATTACATGGAGGAGGGGAGCGTCTATATAGTAAAGAAGGTGCGTGACACAAGGAGATCCACTGGCCATGCTCGTTTACGCTTTGGCTACTATACCACTCATAGCAGCACTACAACAAGAAGAAGTTACGCAATGTTGGTACGCTGACGACTCATCGGCACAAGGAAATTTTGTTCAATTGAAGAATTGGTGGGATAAGTTGAATTCTAAAGGGCCATTATTTGGTTACTTTCCTCAGGGAGAAAAATCTTACATCATAGTGCATGAGGATGATCGACAAGAAGCACAGCAAATTTTCAAAGGAACAAAAGTGAAAGTCGTGACAGGGCAACGATTTCTAGGCGGTTTTATTGGTAATGAAAAACGAAAAAAGGAATTCTTGTCAGAAAAAGTACAAAATTGGGTTACAGTGTAGAAAAATTATCTGTTATAGCTGAAGTTCAACCACAAGCAGCACATTCTGCATTTACAAAATCATTGAAATTCCAATGGACATATTTACCTGCAAAGGGTTCTAGAAAGTAATGAACAAACATATCAACCACTTAGAAAAACCATCAGAAACAACTTTGTGCCAGCACTTTTGAAAGGCCAAGTTACAGACGAAGAATTAGATATAGTCACTCTGACAGTGAATAAAGGAGATTTAGGTATATCTGATGCAGTTCAACAATCGCCGCTATATTTTCAAACATCTAAAAAAGGATGTGAAGAGCTATCTAGAGCAATCACAACACAATCTCCACTTGATATTGAAATTCACAACAATAATCCAAGAGTTGCTAATTTGGCAGCTAAGAAAAAAAGAAAAGAACAAGAAGATGACCAAATGAAGATAACAATAGAAAAATTTTTAATTGAAAGAAAACGAGCTATTGAACGATCTATAATTGAGAAATCAAAAATGAAATCTTCTGGATGGTTAACAGTGCTACCTCTAAGTCAACATAATTTTGATCTTTCGCCCAACGAATTCAAAGACGCACTAGCCATAAGATATAAAAGAACCCCAACAAACATGCCATTATCATGTGATGGATGTGGCGGAATCAGCTTCACCCTAGAACACGCATTATGTTGTAAGAAAGGAGGACTAATTACAAGAAGACATAACGAAGTTCGAGATGTACTAGCCGAATTGATGGAGAAAGCATGGGGAAAGGTTGTCAAGGAACCAATTATTAGAGAGGAAACGCAGTTGTTACCAGGATTGCGAGGCGATTTAGCCTGTCGCGGAGTTTGGGAATCACAGAGAGAGTCTTTATTTGACGTACGTGTCATTGACACTGATGCTCCCTCATATGTATCCCGCTCCGTGGCAGCAGTTCTAAAAGCGGCAGAGGAAGAGAAGAAAACAAAATAGCTCAGCCGATGCCCTCCTTGCTCCCCAGATGACATGTTTTCTAAACCAACTTTCTGAGAGACTATCCCACAGATGGAGAAAACCTCAAGATAGAGTGAAATGCTGGCTAAGGGCGCGAATAGCGTTTGCCATTATACGTGCATCTAGTATGTGCTAGTATGTGCATACGAGGCGCTAGAATGAAATGGAGAAGTGAAGAATTACTAGGTTTTGACGATGGAGCTGCTTTGCCTCTCGGCTACAATTAATCTTTAATGTTATAAAGTGTTTAATATTTTGTTAAATTTGTATTTATAATTAACTTTCATTAGTTAAATTATATTGTATATTTAAATATTAAAAGAATATTTTTTTCAATCAAATTAAAAAAAAAATTTAGAACAAAATATTATTGATAATTTGCTTAGAAGTATAGAAAATCAAATTTTTTCTTTAATTCAAAATAGTGGTATTAAAATTCTATATTAAACATGTTTTTTTCGTTTATAATTTAAAAAAATTTTTAGAAACATAAGTATTCTTCAAGTGCGGTTATAATTATTATGAGCCAAAGAAAATTTTATTTACCGTGCTGAGCTCTCCGTTAAGGTAAGACTTCAAGTTAATTTTTTGCACGTGAGGTTTGTTTGTTACACTAATTAAAAATAAAATGTAACATTGCAAATAAATTTTATATTTATTTTGAAATCATAAAAATATGGGGTGCGGTTATAATTATGTGACGCACTGTATGTGAGTATCTATAATACATAATATAGTACTAATAAACATTAGTGTTTTGAACTCGGTCTTGTGCTTACCATCGAACGTGTTTAAAAAAAAACCAAATGTAGTTTGAGATTAAATATATTGCGATGCACCCCAGTATTAAATTTTATTATTCAACCAAAATGTTAACTTTTCTTGAGGCCATCCATTTTCTACCAGCAAGAGACTTTTTTATTATTCAAATCCAAATTTAAATTGTCAACTCCAATTTAAACCTTTTTCAAAACTTCCAATTTTAATATTAAAAAATTATTCACTTAAAAAAAAACTTTATTCGCACAAATTAATCAAACAAAATCTCAAATAGAGACGCAAACTAAACTTTTACTAAACAATACATTTTTAGTACCAACATAAAATAAAAATAAAAATAAAAATATTGGCGCGAACAATTTCAAATATTTACAATTTTACAGAAATTATTTACACAAATTAAATTTAAACTTACAAAACAATCAAATAAAAATTTCAAATTTACAAAATTAAAACAAAATTCAAATAAAAAATAAATTTAAAATTCAAAATTAAAAAATTTGGTTTTGGAACACGACATTTTATTATAATAATAGTATTAACTATATTAATTTTTATTTTTATAAATTATTATACACCAACTAATCATAAACGGTGTGGTAATACATTGTGTAAATACCAAATTTATTTTATGAATTGCTGTAATTGCTAGTATATTAATTGTTCCATACATCGTTAAAAGTATTGCTTGATTAATATTGCAATAATTGTTAAATAAGTACACCGCAAAGTAAATATTGACAATCTATATTGCATAAATAATGATTTATAACTTTGTATAATTTATATATGTTAATTATTCTACTGACTAAAAAACAAATTTACCTATGAACATTTAAATCAAAACGCAGGAAAAATATTACAAAGAATTTAAATTATGTGATAATTATAATATAAAATATGTATAGGTTGGTTTTAGGTAGTTAATTTTGTAATGCATAATATTTATAGCACTGTCGGTCGAATAGGTACCTACTGTATTATTAAGTATTATGTATATGGACCCATTTACAAGGAGAAGAATTGTATTTCGATCTAGGAAGGGATTTTTTGTATTATAGAACATAGATAGTACAAAAGGCAGTGGCGGATCGTGTTGTAAAAATTTTCAAGTTACAAATTTTACAAAAGGTACAAATTATAATTAATATAAATAATAATGTATAGTTGAAATAATTGGCTTCTTGTGAGCTTGATTTGGTGAGGCTAGCCAAAGTAAAATTCCAAATCCCTCAGTATAGGGAAAGTACAGAATAACTCGTAAAAAAATGAGAGCTCAAGTAATGTTTTCGTCATAAAGTAAGTTTCAAATACTCGATTTTGGTCAAGTCAGCTTTGTTCTCCCAACAAAATCTACAACGTATTATTTTATGCTATTTCATTTTAGATTTTTAATTTCTCTATTCAGCTATTCGCTATTAACACTTTCTGTTTAATTTGAAATCCATTTTGTAGAATATTCAGACGCGTGAAGTATATACCCTATAATAATTATAGTATTATGTATACAATATATAGAAAATAAAAAACTGTAAAATTTGAAATTAAAAGTAACTATAATTGCACTATAACTATAAATTTTCAAAATTATTAACAGTAATACGATTGTGATGCTTTTGGTCTGTATTATATAGAAAAATTTATTATATCAGGAATTAGGTTGATGAAATACACCACGCAACAAAATTAAGAGTGCGCAGCACCAGAGATTTTAGGTGGAAATTTTACGAGCAAATTTTTTTAACAAAATATTTTGACTATTAAATTGTCAAAATTTAATCCGATTATTTTTAATTACGTAGGATATTCTGCGCGATTATTTTCTGAATAAATAAATCTTTGAACGATTAAATTAATTTTGGTATTTACATTTTCACAATGTATAAACAAATTATATCACCAGTATGACATAAAGCCTACACCGGCCTACTGGGAAGCGGGTAATCGCGGTTCAAATCCTAGTCGCGTGGAATACGCTGCTCTGATCTAAAGCTCGAAATAGATCTGTGAGTTATGTGGAAGACAACGGGAAACCACCTTATTACTTAAATTTCCTAGTACGGCATCTTGGCTTCAGCCAAGCTTGATCGCCAACGCCTATTGAAGGTACGGCATATTTAAGAAGATACAAAAATTTAATTTTGAAAAACAAGTGATTAAATTTAAGATTTAAGGTCATGATCATAAATTTAACCAATTAAATTTCAACATTTTTTATCAAAATTTGTTACAAGGAAAGATTTGATAAATATACCGACTAGAATAAATTGCTGATCGCTGGTTTTTAATTGTTATCAGAAAATACTTCTTATTGTTACGATCTGGTATCCAGAAATCCGTTAAAACACGTAATAAGTAATGAAATACCGTTCATCACAATAACTCAACTAATGCTTACTTTTATAAAATATTCAGGGTATAATCAATAAACAAATACAGCAAAGTAAAATCACAACCACCATTACTCCTAGTTACGATAAAAAACCTTGAAACTTGAACGCTCTTCCCGGTCATTGCCAAAAAATAACCATAGGCGATACCCAACAGTAACGATACAAGGACTAAAAAAATTCCGTAATGCAAATTTTAAACAAAATTTCATAACACTATCCTTTTTAATGTTAGTCGGTATACTGTAGTATCTATTTCGTATAGTAATATTATATAGGATGCGACGGAATGTAGGTTTACGCATCGCATCTGATAGAAAAAAATTTATTGATTAAAGCAAATGAAATTCTACGTTATGCATAAAAAATTATTCATGTACTAATTAACTAAGTAGTTTTGGCTTATGGCGTAAGATTGTCAGGAAAGAAATTATATTTACAAAACACAATACTCGTAATTTACAGTTTTCTTCAAAGATCGAATGAAAATTAATTATTTTAAATGTCATAACCCCAGAAATACGTTTATTTTTCACCTCGGGTTTAGGTACACTAAAACTGTTTTTCTTTGCAAAAATTTAACACATAATTTAACACATGGCAAAAAAGATCATAAATGATTAAATGATCTATATATGCCCAATTTCATAAAACTTTTAACAAGCTGTTAAATTTAATTAACCAATGGAAATTAACTCTAAGTACTGACAAGCCAATAGAAATCATCTGTTAACTTTAACGGATCGTTAAAAGTTTTATGAAATTGGGCATTAGACAGCATACAAGCTCTATTGGGCTCAGAAGGTTACTTTATGTCGCAATTTAAAGGAAACGAATGCTCGGTTTCATAAAACTTTTAACAAGCCGTTAAATTTAAATAACCAAATGATATTATCTCTCGGTACTAACAAGCCAATATAAATCATCTTTTTACTTTAATGGTTTGATAAAAGTTTTATGCGATATTACGGTCTAGTGTTATTAATCTGTGAACTATATTCGCGTTGCAAGAATTGTGAAGAAAAATCAGGGCTTTTGGAAGGTCGTATCTTGAAAACTATAGAAGCTGGAGATTTGATTTTATTGTTTGATTTATATTTTAGTATATTATAATAATATAAGCATTGACAGTTCTTGTCCAAAAATTCATGAGTCAAGAAAGAGATTAAAAATTAAGCATACTCCATTGACTCAGAAAACTAACTAAAAAAATTATAAACCGCATCAAAGATGATCCCGGTTGAAGACTGGTGGAGTTGACATGAAATATCCATATGTAAAATACCACATACATTTTTTAAAATTAAACTAATATTATTAAATTACATTATTTATTTTACACTTTGTAACTGACAATTACAACCGTGTTTAATTATTGTAGGGGAATTTGATATTAACTGTGATTCTAAAATAAGCGTTAAATTAATAATAAAACCACAAAGTAAGTACCTACTTATTTGGTGCTTGTAAAGGTTACACAATTTTAACATGCTAATTCAAATTTATTATAATAGCAATTAAGAATATTTGTAAATTATTTATGTCAACTTATTGTATGACGCTTTTCTTATTTCATAAGACGTACTAATAAGGAGAAACTCGTTTTTTAGATATAAGAATTTCGGGCAGTTTTGTAGATGCAGGTTATGCATCTAGTAAGAAGAGTACCCTACAAGAATACATATGTATATTCAAGTGTTTATAGAACCATGGATGCCAAGTGAAAATTTGATACCTCAAATTAGAATAAATAATATACATTTTGGCCTATCTAAGAATTACGCTTTGGAACATTGGTAACTCGGAAATGGGTTATTTATCCGAAATCGTATTGTGGCAGACCATTTATCGCCGTGGACAATGAATTAAAAAAAGTTTTAATCTCCAATCGCCATCTCACAGCTAATACTCTTTCTCGTGGTAGAAAACGATAGTGTACTATAAAAAATATATGAACTTCTTTTTATCAAGATTCATGGTTATTGAAACGCTGCAATTGAGATAAATAAGATAAAAGAATGATGGGATAGATCCTTTCAAATATATTTGTTATTTTGTTGCTATTGTTATGACGTTACATCAACATGTTCAAAATTTTGATTAAAAAAAAATGATGACAACACTGACCGTGTGACTGACTACCAAGCCATTGGATGCATTTGTACTAATTTTCAATTTACAATATTTGTGGTTAGGCTGAGCGTTTTAGTTTTTACAATTCTTTTAGGATTAAAAAACTTCACTTAAAATGGCTTAGGCAGAGATCTAATATGTTGTTAACATACTAATTTAATTATAACAATAAGCTATAATAAAGGAGAATATGTTCTATGTTAGAAATCCAACCACAACCTTATGCCCTTGTCCCTTGATCAAAACTTTCATCCGTATAAAAATTTTGATCAACATGTTGATGTGACGTTATAAAATAAAAATAAAGAAGAAGGTGGCTTTCAGACCAGTCAGTGGGCGGCTTTTCGGGGTTAGCAGTGCCTCACCAACCCAGTAAAACAAGTCCCACAATAACATAATTATTGGTGTTTTTTTAATATCTCAAATCCCTCAGTTTTACGCCCACGCCACGACCCTAATACCTAATAATAACCTAAAAGTTGTTGAGTAAAAGTAAGCAGGAAATAGGACTTTGGTAATTATTTAGTTCAGTGATAATAAGCATTCAAAGTGATTGAAATCATGCGATGGTCGGTGACAATAAGTTTATTTAACAAAGATTTTGAATCTTCTTCATTCATTCAATTCTTCAAGAATTACAAAAATTTTAATTATAATTATTTATTATTTTCTGCCACTTTAGGACCCTTAAAAATTCATAATTCTATGTACAAGTTAAAGGATTTGGTTAAAGATTGGAAGGAAATTTTTGCACTCGGGACTCCGGTTATGGAATACGATATATATGATGAGGCGACAGAGGGTAACTGTCATACCAAATTTTACCAGCTTTAGTTAAATACCGCTTATTGCTTGTTGTGAAACTTGGAAGTCCTTAATTTATAGGTCACGTATTTGATTAAACGAACAATGATTCATACCAATTTCTTTTGGTTACATTTATTTGTATGTTTACATGTTTTAGGAAGAATTATTACTACTTTTTTTTTATACAAAAAAGGAAGATAAATATTTATTTGTAATTTATTTAGGTTGGAACTTTTTGGACAATTTATAATAGGGCCAACAGATAGATATTTGAAGTGATAGTGAAGGATAATATGCCGTGAGAGTCGAACTTGTAAACCACCAACTACGCTCATTGCATTACAAAAATTAATTAACTTAATTAGGCAAAAGTTACTATTTTGACTTGAGGTACGAAATTTATTACAAAACACCAGAAATTATCATATTTTATATTTTATAAAACGTGTAAACCAAGAAGGCCGACAATAAAGTGTGAAAGTATGTAGGTAACGTTTGTTATAACTAAAATAATGATAAAATATTAGATAGTTGGCATTGGGTTAGCGTAGGTTTAATTATTTAAAAATTTACAAAATGTAAAACTTTAAAATTAAGTTCTATGGATATGTACATGGATATGATAACACATAATACTTATTAAGAAACATATTTGTTTTTATTTTAATAATAAATCTATAAATATTATACTAATAAAATGTTAATAATAATTATTACCCACTTTTTCTAAAATATTTTCAGTTTATTAACATTTTATTTTAACCGATCTTTCCAACTATAAAATACACAAAAGCTTATATGTGATATATGCTGTACTTTCACGATCATGTTGAGCCAATAAAACTTTATCGGAAACGCGATAATATTAATTGAATCAGATTTTTTTATTATGGTGTGGTAACCGAAACGTAAGTGCCAGCTACTGTTAGATCACACTTTTTTGCAGGAGATTTGTCACCTATGTTGCCATGGAGCATATTATTTATGGTCTTATACATGCTAAGTCTTGACTAATAATTTAAGCCTACTAATGTTTGGTTTTGAAAATAATACGAAAATAATCATTTACAGTTGAAGAAAGAGTCGAATCAAATTTTTCTTTTTTTTTTAATCGAATTATTATATTTATTATTAAGTGAAATTTACATCTTAACTATCAAAAGCTTAGCAAAAAACATGATTAAAAAGTGACCATCAGTGGAATTTACCATTGTTCTATGAACCACCCTTTAATATGGACCTATACATGGCCGCATGGGTGGTACTAACATAGGACAGAGTTTCAACCGAGTTAGGTAAAGTAGTTATTTCAGGTACGTTTGTATGGAAATATCTTGGAAATAAAATGTTTTTATTAAACCTTTTATTTTAACTTTAGAATAAAGATTTTTAGTTTTTTACAACGGATTCAAACAGAAACAAGCAATAGGTGCAATACTCCAAGTGCAAGTTGTGTATAAAACCACACTGAAGCCAATTTGGACATATGGAATACAACTCTGGGGAACTGCCAGCGCATCAAATATAGAAATATTGCAAAATAAGATACTTAGAACTATTGTCAGTGCTCCCTGGTATGTACCAAACGACCTAATTCATCGTGATTTGCGAATCAACTTAGTAAACACAGAAATTAAAAACTTCTACGACAGATATCGCAGCAGAATTGAATTGCATCCAAATCCAAATGCACTTGCAATAGAGTTACTAAACCAGTCCAACGAAGTTAGAAGATTGAAGAGTTTCAAGCCCAACGACTTATCAACACGATTCAATTAACAGTTTTAAATTTTCTAAATTGATTACTAACATATGAACTTAAAAGTTAATTAAATATGAGAATATTTAATGAAATATTCTCAACAAGTCTTTATACGTATAATGTCAAATAATTTACTGAATGCTTTTTTTTTCTAAACAGATTGTAAATATTCATTGAAATAAAAAAAAAAGTTTTTTACAACGGATTCAAACAGAAACAAGCAATGGGTGCAATACTCCAAGTGCAAGTTGTGGTCATATGTTGATTGTGTTGGAAGTAAGCATGATTCATATATCGGCGACATTTGCAATTGAAATATTAAATAATAAATAAAATAAGTATTTTTTAAATAAAACATTTAGGGTAATTCTAGGAAAGATGGACCACATTTTGAAAAAAATTCATAATTTCTATTTTTTGATATTATAGAGAAAATAAAAGTTATTAAATCAATAACAACTAAATGATTCTTCACTTATTTAATTATCATAAACTTACAATAGAACGCGAAACTTAAACTAAATTTCCAAAAAAGTAAATGTATGCGTCGGCTCATCTCTCCTAATCAGTATAGTAGAGATGGACCACACAGTTTAATTATAACAAACATGAAACAAACCAATTAAAGTTGATAATATATATTAGTAGTATTATTATAAATAATATTAATAATATAAATAATACGTAAAAATACATTCAGCATTTTAAGGCATTTTACCACAGAAATGACACAGATGTTGTATCGGGTGCAGCATTCGTGCATCCAACCAACGGTTACATAGACACTTAATCTTAAAAATATTTGAGTCAATAACTAACAGTTACTCAAATTCCAAAAAATAATTTAAAATCATCAAAATTTAACAAGAAATTTGATGTGTAGCAACGGTCCAACTATCCTTTCAAATGATAAAAATGTATAAAGAATGATATATAATGTTTTATAAAGTGAATAAAGTTAGAAACAATATATTTATTTAACATTATAAGAATTATTTAAAAAAACTCACCACGACTTCAGACTATTATTCAGAGTTCAGACTATTATCAGACGACTACTAATAGTCCAGTCAATGAGGGTATTTGGGTCCGAATTCTGTCCTAAAGCATCGATTTACTTGAAATTTTTACAGTAGGTAGGAAATAGCTCACAAAGCAAAGTCCACCATATGCGAAAGTATGCTTTTATCTTGGGGACGGTACCCACCTCTTCTCGGGGGTGGAAAATTTTTTGGTCAAAATAATCACGGGAGACGATAAAGGATCTAATTTTAAGCGAAAAATGTTCTATAAAGTTTTTTCCAAAACTCAATACTGTTTGAGTTATTCAAGATTAAAAACTTGTCATTTTTATTGAAAAATTACACCTTTTTGAACGGTTTTTTTGGAATAACTAAAAAACTATGCGTCTAATAAAAAAACTGTTAGAAACATAATTGTAGCTTATAAAAAAATAAAAAGATTAGTTTTTTTTTTAAATTTCCTAGATATAATACATAGCGAGATATGGTTGACGAAAGGAGACTTTGTTCTTTGTAAATCTCAAATCGATGCATTCAACTTAAAATAACGGAAAAACGACCGATTTTACGGGTATAATGCTAAAAACAGTTTTTGTAGTACTTGAAAAAACCTTTAAAATGAGCATTATTAAAAGCCGATTGCGTTTAAACTAAGAGAGATACAATTCAAAAAAGACTAACCTCTCAAATTTTTAAAGAAAAAATGAGCAGTATAATTAACCCCACGTTCACCATAATTGAAGTACATCGTTTTCCTTCTACAGTACCTTTTATTTTAGTGTTATGTATATGCTGAAAAAGTTTGACTGGTTTAAAATGCATACTTTTTGAAAAAAATACGATCAAAGTGTAGAGCGCATTTTTTGATTTTCTGAAAAATCTGCCTTTCTCTTCGTGTAACTCAGAAATGATAAGAGATAAGTAAAAAATTAATCAGTACGAAAATGTTGTGTTTTTTTAAACAAATATTTTGTTTTTTTTTATTTTTGTAGCATAAAAACTGATGGAGATATCGACACTTTTAGTTGGGTAGATAGCGCGAGTACCACCTTTCTTCACTCTTTCACCCTTGACGTTTTAAAAACTGAAGGTTTTTAAATAATACAGCAATCAACATGGTTTTGTAGCCTTTGAAATTTCCTTTAAAATGGTTTTGGAATGGATACGGTATCTTTAAAATGAAGGAAGTTATTGTAAAAAAACCAAACAACTTTTTTTTCCAATTTCGAAGCACATATACGAATTTTGGAGCAGATGTGTATTATGATCTCCGTATACCGACTATATATGCATTCTCTCTCTCTCTCTCTGTCCCCCCTCTCTCTCTGCAGTTGTTGGTGAAAGGTAGAATTTATATATACATGCGTGCACGCATGCGTGGGGGGGGGGTTGTTAGCATGTGTACAATTTCTGTTGTAAAATTTACGTGTCGTGTCTCGTTTCTTTTTATACATGAATAGCAAAAAGCCCGTCCGCGGACGGGCATCTAGACCCGATTGGTTGGAAACTTGATTGATGTGCAACTCGTCCCGAGGAAACCCTTAAGCAAATTAAGCAATTGCTGAGGGCACCACGTCTTGGGGGGCACCACGTACCAGAAACAGCACAAAAAATATTTGCTAGCACATGAAAGGTAAGGCTGTTTGAAAATCCGCGCGTTTTAAATTGACTAGAGCGTCGACGTTCGCAGTCATAAGTCATAACTAGAGTCCGGAATATATGCATATTTTGTGCTTATTTATGCCCCCTTTCGAATTTTCAAGATTCGAAAACCCAGCATCACTGGATGTGGCGCTGTTTCTCACTATCAAAAGACCCTCGGTGTCCCTCATCGATTTGAATAATTTTTGGATATGTGGTAGCACATTAAAAAATAAGAGATTTCTAAGTCTTTTAGCTGCTGTAACGCGAGTTTAAGGAGTGTAATCGCTCTTTAAAAGTACGGTGCAAAATAAAATTTTTTAATTTTTATTTAGAAAATACTTCATTTATAACCAATAAATAATACATATAATTCTTCAGAAGCGATTACTTAAATTTTTCGGGGGTGGGTTATCCCCCAAAATTTTAAAACCTTCATAAAGCATCCTTAACGTCATAAAATATTTTTGAAAAAAATATATGTAGCAGGGGAGAACCAACGCCGAAATACTTTTTTTTAAACAATCACGTTATGATTTTCTTGCCGCGATCCCTTAATGATTTTAGAGATAAACCACCACCTAAAATTTAAAAATTATAATGTAGACCCAAAATACAGGTACAAGAATTATTTGAAAATATTAATAAATTACTTTTTTTACACCTTTTTTTATAAAAGGGGGTAGTTTATAAGGGTTGAAGATGCTTTTAAGGGTTGAAAAATAAAAAAAATAATAATGATGTTGACCCAAAATACAGATTTAAAATTAATTTAAATTAGATTTATTATAAAATTTAAATTTATTAGATAGAATAAATCACGTTTTTTAAACATTCTATTATAAAAGGGGTTGGTTTATAAGGGTTAAGTTATTCAGCCATCCAATAATAATGCCTTAAAGAATAGGAAGACCTTTATTTAACGTAATTAAACGTTATTAAAGCCTAAATTCAATTTTGGCAATAAGAGGTAGTTTTCACCCCTAAAAAACAATAAGCATATATCGACATAGGGTAGACTTTGAAGTGGAAGGTAAGTAGAGCCTATTCCCAAAATTTCATTAAAATCGATGCTTTAGGAAAGAATTCGGAGGAAATACCCTATTTTTGTCTTCATTGACTGGACTATAAACATACAACGTTCGAAAACTTCTGGTACCAGTAATTGAACAATATCTTGATAACACAAGTATTGACAAATATTGGGTAACAATTTCACACAATTTTGTCTATGACGCAATGCAGATAAATATGATATGCACAACTCCCTCTGTTAAAAAATAGCAGTCATTCTCTCACTGGTGCATCTCTCCGCGTGGTTCAACTCTTCTAGAATTACCCTATTATAAAATACGGTAATAGTCAAAGCATTTTAAATGTGCTCTTAATAAGGACCAAATATTAAAAACATAATTACATATATAATTAAAAAATGTATATATTATTTAATATTTCAATTGCAAATGTCGCCAATATATAAATCATGCTTACTTCCAACACAATCAACATATGACCACAACTTGCACTTGGAGTATTGCACCCATTGCTTGTTTCTGTTTGAATCCGTTGAAAAAAACTAAAAATCTTTATTCTAAAGTTAAAGTAAAAGGTTTAATAAAATAGTTATTTTTATCATAAGGCTTGAAACTGAATTTTTCCGAGTACGAGTTTTTTACAGGCTGAGGCGGATTAGCCGAGGCCTGTATTTACGAGTACTCGGAAAACAGTTTCCTGCCGCATGATAAACGTAATTTTTTACGCCGACTTCTATAATTTGTTACATAAACTTTAATTATTTTTTGAAATATTTGGTATTAGGGATATTTTGTTGTTGTTGGTATAACACATTTGAATTAAAAATTTGACGTTTAAATTTAATTATTTTGTATCGTATTATAAAATTACGACTGTGATAATATTTGTGATAATGGATACACCAGCATACATTACAGAAGCGGCAAAATGGATTATTGGTAATTTATTGCCAGAAAAATTTGCACCCCGATACTGGCACAAATACGAGTTATTTATGAAATGAAATACTTATTTAATTTTAATTCAATTTGATGTACAAAATATAACCAAGAATGCCAACATCTCATAAAATAATCACTGCTTTCTTTCAAACGCTAGGCGAGAAAATCAGCTTTTCACGCCGCATTTGAAATATGCAATTGAACACTTGCCTGATAGAGGTGTAAAAACATTTTATTTCCAAGATATTTCTATACAAACGTACCTGAAATAACTACTATACCCATGATACAATAAATTTAAAGATATGATACTACGCAGGTTGGGCGCCATATTGAATTTTTTGTGACGTCACTTGGTAAGTAATCGCCGCGCGCCGACAGTTTGTTTTTGTTATTTTCATTTGAATGTTAAACCTGTGGTTAAACGTCAATTTATTGGTGTTTGGTTAAATTTTTTAAATTTTGTTTTAGAATTTAAATTTTTAAATCTGGTTAATTACCAGATTTAATTAAAAATTAATTATTTTTAAATCAGTAATAAACTATTATATTAATAAATTATGTCATTATTCTGTTTCTCAATAACAAGCATTATAGGTGCAATAGCCACTTCCATATTGTGATAATTTGAAATTTGTTAAAATATTGTTATATCAGGTTGTAAATAATAGTGATATAGTGATAGTCAATCTGACAGATTGATAAATCGATCGAACAAATATTATCTCCCTTTAAAAATCGATAGTTTAAAAATTATTGTTAGTCGAATAAAAGTGAGGTTAGGATGTAAACAGCTCGAGCATGCAACGTACGCCGCCTCCGAAGAAAACATCACAAATAAGTGAATCACATGGCGATGAATCATGGTCAAATCAGCCCAGCACAATAAAATCGATTAACGACTATCCTACCATGGAGTCAAACGCGCAACAAATCCATTCAAATCCAGCAATCCAACATCAAGGACCAGGGCTGTACTTGCCCCAGTTACAACACCCAGCCCAACCATTAATTTATTACAATCAAAACTATCCATCAATTTTACAATATCCTGGACAACAAATGCTGTCGATACCGGGTGCCTCACATGTTAACCCCATGCAAATTGCAAGTCAGCAGTATACTGGTCCAGCCCAACACCATACACCCATAGGAAACTCTGACTTTCCACCGCTACCTAAAAGCACGGACTGGGTAACCGTAAAAAATCACAAAAAGCGAAATAGAAGTCCTGAACAAAGCACCATCAGCTATAAACAAAAAAAAATGAGCGACTATTGGCTAAATTCTCCCATCCAAACAAATAATAGATTTAAATCATTAGAAGAAGATAACGAAAAGCTAGAGGAAATACAACCTATAGAGCCGGCCGCACCTAAACCACCACCAATCTTTGTTGATGGAGTGAAAAATATACGACCACTGGTCGAACTGCTGGATTCTATAGCCAAAGACAGTTATATTATTAAAATCACAAGTAGCGAGCAAGTTAGGGTACAGCCAAAAACTGGAATAAATTATACCCAAATAGTTGAGGGACTGAAAGACAAGAAAACTGATTTTCACACTTACAAACCTAAGCAAGATCGAAACTATCGAGTGGTATTGAAAAACCTACATTCGTCAACAAATATCGAACAGTTCAAATTGGAAATGGAAAAATTGGGTCACACGGTTGTTAATGTTAGCAACATAAAACATCGAATCAATAAGAATGCGTTGCACATGTTTTATGTCGAACTTAAACAAAAAGAAAACAACAAGGAAGTGCTTGGAATCGATCGTATTATGAACGCTGTCGTGCAATTTGAACCACCACGAGCTAAAAGGGAAATTCCCCAATGTGTAAATTGTCAACGGTTTGGACATACAAAAAATTACTGCAGCAAACCCCCAAGATGTGTAAAATGTGTAGAGCATCATTTGACAAAGAATTGTCCCAGAAAAGAAAAAAACGATGAGGTGAGATGTGCCAATTGTGGAGAGGGTCATCCTGCGAACTATAGAGGATGCATTGTACACAAACAACTTCAACAACGACTGTATCCAAAACTGAGGGAAAGAAACAATCTGAGAGCAAATCAAACTGATGCTCAACACCCGATAACACAATCACAAATGGTACAGCCAGGCACTTCATACGCACAACAAGTAAGTCAACCTACATGCAATCAATTACCTAATAATTATTCCAGTCAATTCAATCAAGCCATATCAATGAAACAGTCAAGCGATGATTTTGAAGAGCTGAAGATCATGATGAAAAAACTCACGGAGCAAATGACCACAATGCTTAATCTGCTAACAACACTGGTCAATAAAATGATGTAGTGGTCGAACTAATTAAAATTGCAATATGGAACGCCAATGGCTTGTGCCAACATGCACAAGAACTACAACTATTCCTGGAATCCCACAAAATAGACATAATGCTAATCTCAGAATCACATCTTACAACAAAAAGCTATTTAAAAATTCCCAAATTTGTAATATACAATACCCAACACCCAGATGGCAAAGCACACGGTGGCACGGCAGTAATTATCAGAAAAAGCATCAAACATTATGAACTCGAGAAATATCAACACGATTATCTTCAAGCTACTAGTGTAGCAGTTGAGAATGGAAAGGGCAACTTGGTGGTCTCAGCAATCTACTGCCCACCTAAACATAACAAAGAAAAACACTATGGACACTTCTTTGGCACGCTTGGAAACAGATTCATTGTTGGTGGTGACTTCAATGCCAAGCATACGCACTGGGGCTCAAGACGAATAACGACCAAAGGAAGAGAACTGCTTGCAACAATAACGTCTAATGGTATGGAAAGTCTATCATCGGGACAACCCACATACTGGCCAAGCGATCAAACTAAAACACCTGACACAATCGACTTCTACGTGCTAAAAGGTATAAATATGAAACAACTCAAAGTGGAATCAACATTGGATCTCAGTTCCGATCATACACCTGTTATACTAACAATTCACTCCCAAATCATTTACAAACAAAAACAACCAACATTATTTAGTAAAAAAACTGATTGGGAATTATTTAAAAGAAAATTAGACGAGCGAATTAATTTAAATGTCCCCCTGAAAACAGAAGAAGAGCTTGACATTGCAGTGGAAAACTTAACTACGGCAATTCAAAATGCAGCATGGCAAAGTACACCTGATCGAAATATATCTCACATTGAAGAATCGTGCCCCGCATCAGTTAAACAAAAAATTTCCGAAAAACGAAAACTTCGAAAACAATGGCAAACCTTAAGAACACCCGAGAGCAAAGCAAAATATAACAAAGCTGCTAATCAACTTAAAATCATCTTGTCACAACTCAAAAATCAGTCTGTTCAGGACTATCTTAGCCATCTAACAGCTACTAAAGCAACTGACCACTCGCTATGGAAAGCCACAAGAAAACTCAAGCACCCACAAGAGACAATACCTCCAGTCAGAGATGATAGGGGTAAGTGGGCTAGAAGCGACAAGGAAAAGGCTCATGCATTTGCCAAGCACCTTTCTAATGTTTTCAAACCATTCCCATCAACATCGACACTAGAGGATAATGACATCTATAAATATCTTGATGCACCCTTTCAGATGGATTTGCCAATAAAGAGTTTTAAACCACAAGATGTTAAACAGACAATCCAACGCGAAATTAATCCCAAAAAAGCACCCGGCTTTGACCTGATTACAGGTAGGGTTTTACAAGAAATAACTCCCAAGTGCCTAAGATTGCTTACGTACATCTACAATGCAATATTAAGATTAAAACACTTCCCGCACTTATGGAAAGTTGCACAAATTATCCTAATACAAAAACCAGAAAAGAAACCGGAAGAAATAACGTCCTATAGACCAATAAGTCTGTTACCAGTGCTAGGAAAGATTTTCGAAAAACTTTTTCTAAAACGCCTAAAACCAATATTGGAGAAAGATTCCCTCATTCCTAACCATCAATTCGGGTTTAGAAGCCATCACGGCACGGTAGAGCAGGTCCACAGAATTATAAAACAAATTAGCAACGATCTGGAACATAAGAGATACTGTTCTGCGGCATTTCTAGACATAAGCCAAGCATTTGACAAGGTGTGGCATGAAGGTCTATTCTACAAATTAAAGAAGAACTTACCGCACAATTATTATCAGGTATTAAAATCTTACTTGACTAACAGACACTTTTTAGTTAAATATGGTGAAGAATATTCCGAAATGTATCCAATCCAGTCAGGTGTGCCGCAGGGCAGTGTCCTGGGTCCGATTTTGTACTTGATGTACACTGCGGATCTGCCAACAACTAAATCAACAATGGTAGCAACTTTTGCTGACGACACCGCTGTGCTTGCATCACATACAAATCCGAAGGTCGCCTCAACAAACTTACAAAAACACTTAGATAGAATCCAAAGGTGGCTCAAAGTGTGGAGGATAAGAGCCAATGAATCAAAATCTTCGTAAGTTACATTTACCATGAGAAGAGATGATTGCCCACCTGTAACTTTAAATGGTTGCATTCTACCTCATGCTGAAGATGCAAAATATCTGGGCTTACACATAGACAGAAGACTCACATGGCGTAAACATATATTTAATAAAAGGAAGCAGCTTGGAATAAAATTTAGACAACTGTATTGGTTAATAGGTAAAAATTCACAAGTAAGTTTAGAGAGCAAACTACTAATTTATAAAACAATACTTAAACCGATCTGGACATATGGAATCCAGCTTTGGGGAACTGCGAGCACTTCAAACGTCGAAATACTACAAAGATTTCAAAATAAGACACTTCGAACAATTGTACAAGCTCCGTGGTATGTGCCAAATGATACAATCCATCAAGACCTAAAAATTCCTTCAGTACATAGCGAAATTAAGAATTATTCCGTAAAATATAAAGATCGATTAAAAATGCATCCGAACGAATTGGCAGTGGACTTGCTTGATGATTCACGTGAGATTCGAAGACTGAAACGCTTTAAACCATCGGACCTGACTTCTCGATTCAACTAACTGCTAGTGCGTATACGTATTATGTAGATTATTGCATTTATGTTAACAACTTTAAAAACTTAAAATGAGTGCATTCACTGGAATGTTCTCAACGTGTTATTTTAAAGCCATATGATTTACTTATTGTTTGTATAAACAGATTGTAAATATTAATTGAAATATAAAAAAAAAAAAAAAAAAAAAAAATAACAAACTATTCTTAAAAAACGGAACATTTCATATTCCCGAAAGCTTGAGTTTGTGATTTTATTTCGTTCTTTTAACGTTCTTAATTATTTAAATATTTAATAAAAATAGCTAATAATACTAATAATTGATATTTTTGGCAAAATTTCAATTTATGTAAATACTTGTTTAAAATTATATTTTAGTTATTTTTCATAATTACTTTTTTAGAATAAATATTCGACTTGATCGTTAATTTATTTATTTATTTATTTAATACACGGATAAACCAATTTGTAAATTCTAGAAATTGAGAAACAAAAATACAAATATAGAGGATATCACTTTATTTCAGACATCCAAATTCCACATAACATAATGCTAATTACAACTTTTTTATTTGGGATAAATATATCCGATTTTATATTCTCACAATCAGTGCTGTGATTGTGTACTTTTAAAATATAACATAACGTAAATACTCTTGAGCTTGTTCTCTTTCTAACTTATAACATCTCTGTATAGCGTTGTCCTTATTTCTAATATTCTATTTGAAAAATATGGGCGTGAACTTACCAAGTGACGTCATGCGCCAAACCGGACGAAAATGAGACTCGACAATATCATATCTTGTAATTTGTTGTATCATGTACTATACCTGACTCGGTTGAAACTCTGTCCTATGTTAGTACCACCCATGCGGCCATGCAGGTCCATATTAAAGGGTGGTTCATAGGACATTGGTAAATTCCACTGATGGTCACTTTTTAATCATGTTTTTTGCTAAGCTTTTGATAGTTAAGATGTAAATTTCACTTAATAATAAATATAATAATTCGATTAAAAAAAAAGAAAAAATAAAAATTCGATTCAACTCTTTCTTCAACTGTAAATGATTATTTTCGTATTATTTTCAAAACCAAACATTAGTAGGCTTAAATTATTAGTCAAGACTTAGCATGTATAAGACCATAAATAATATCGTCGTCATAAAGTCAAAACCTCGTATCTAAATTTTTGACGTTTTTGAGTTACAAGCATCATAATTTTTTATTTGTGATCTCGCATCGAATGCAAAATTTCATATCAAAATTGTTTATTTTTCAGATACGAGGTTTTGACTTTATGACGACGATATGCTCCATCGCAACATAGGTGACAAATCTCCTGCAAAAAAGTGTGATCTAACAGTAGTTGGCACTTACGTTTCGGTTACCACACCATAATAAAAAATCTGATTCAATTAATATTATCGCGTTTCCGATAAAGTTTTATTGGCTCAACATGATCGAGAAAGTACAGCACATATCACATATAACCTTTTGTTTATTTTATAGTTGGAAAGTAATTACTTTGTAATTTTTAGATTTGCTAGCTTACATATTAGTACAGGATTCAGTATTTATTATTACTTTTCGTGCTTTTTTTTTAAATTACAGCTTTAAATAAAAAAAAACAAAGGTGGTTCTATATTACTACCTGCTTCTCTATATGCAGCTCCATATTCATAATATTACTTTCACCATGTTTCTCAAATATTGCTTTGCGGATTTTTCTGCAAATCTTGTTTATTTAAATTATTATAAAGATAAAGTAAACTGAGTTGATGTGCAATAAATGTAAAAAAAGCCTAGCAAAGATTTTAATAAAAGTTATATGTGAGTGACTTTAAAACCTGGAAGATGTAACATTATGGTATCGGGCTGTATACCCGATATTATGGAGGTGGTCAAAATATTAGAATTTATAATGGTAATAAAATGAATTCTAATTTGCATTAACTATTATATTATATAATTATACATAAATATTATATAAATATCATACAAGTTCACGCATTTAAAGGAATGCAAACAATTTCAAACTTTTTTGTATAAGTAAGAATTAATATTAACAGTATACATAGTTCCAAAACTCTTAATTCGGCAATATTGCACTAACGGCTGTGTTCGTCGCCCTGTGTTTGTCGCCCATTGTATTCGACAATGCCAATGTGTTCACGAGTTCTCCGCTCTATCGAAAAGTCGACAAGATAATCACATCATAAAAGTTCGCGCATTTTTTTGAAGCTTGTTAGTATCTTGGCATTGCCGAGTGCTTTGTGTAACGTTTGCTTTTCATTTTACATGAAGACTATAGCCGTTAATACAATATTTCACAATTTAGAATTTTTTTAACTATCTATACAGTACTGAAGAAAATTAATGAATCGGAAACACAGTGTTTAATTTATTCTTAATTATGCAAAAGTGTTCGATATTATACTTACATAAAACATATGTACCTATATAATATAAAAAACATATCTGCTTGTTTGGTAAATAATTTAATTTTTCAATCTATAAAATCTCAATATGTCTCAATCAGAAAATAGGAGGCAGATCCTTTGAGAGATATTGAATAAAGGGGACACTCAGTGATTTAGTAGTTACTAAAAATTGTCTATACTGTTTCTAAAACCCAAACCAATACACGTCAGAGGTATGACGTTTGTCATCACCACCATATAAAAATGAAATTCCAATTTATCACATAATATGTGAATTACGGTTGTATAGTGATTTCTATTTTTATAAGTTTGCTTACATTAACTTGTATGTATAGTGTTGTATGTTGCATTGACAGTTCATATTATATCTCACTTTATAATCACATGGTGTTTAAAATTTTGACAACGCTGGCCTAATGTGACGTCATCAGTGTATTGGTTTGGATTTTACAAACATTATAGGTACTTAAAAAGTGCTCATTTAATAATGAGCTTGCAAAAGTTTTTGCATGCTTTTCAGAAAGCACTGCTTTCCAAATCTAAAATAGTACAAAACAATTTTACTTTTAATACTGCTCGATTAAGGAGTAACATCGTATATAAATTTTTAACTGTTTTCGGTGTTCAGATTTTCATTGCAGTAAGTCAGAGAATTATATTTCATCTCATATCTCTAAATCAACAATAAAAATACGTATTATTTCCATAAAAAGTGTATACAAAAATATCTGTTTATTGAAATATCCGAGGGGACACCAAATATCCTTTTATGAAATTTCCTTAGATTTCCTCAAATTTTTTTGGATTTTCCCAAGATTCTTTCTAGAAAAAGTTGAAGAAGTAAAAAAGCGTTGTCTGAAATATTTCTAAGATTTCCCCGAATTTCCTAACATTCCCTCGGATTTCCTACAATTTTTCTTTACTTGTACGCTAAATTTCCCCAACAGTTTCCTCTTCAAAAATATCTCAAAATAGTTTGTACATATGGTGTTTTTCATCATTGGAGCAGAATAGTTGTAATAGAAAAAATAAATTTGAAAATAGAATGCCAAATTAAAAAAGCTACTTTGAAAATTACTTTTACAGATCTTGAACCAACTGAAACTAATTTCTGTAAATGCACGGAAAATGCACTAGTGATTAGGAACGCTAGTGATTAGTAATTAATACATAATCAAAGTATGATAGTTCACAACAATCGATTAATAATAATTATTATTATTTATTGTAAGTTGCAATAAAAACCATCGTTAGTAATAAATGTTAATTATATCGATTAATCAATTACTTATAGAAATAATCAATTCTGAAAATAATCGATTATTTTGGTTTTATTAAAAATCGAACTACTTGAAACAGTGTAGCATTTAGAACCTTTAATACAGAAGCCAACAGCAAAAAAAAACAACGACGATTATTGCACTGCTTGGAAAAAGTTGTTCAAGCAAATGAAAAACACCAGGCGAAAGAGTGGATGAAGATATAGCTTTACCAGAACACGATTAAAAAAATCTTTTAGAGTGCTAAAAGTCTTATTCACTGCAGAACATTTTTAGTAATGACAGTTTGGGCAAAAAAATATTTATGCTACCAGGTGCAGTTGCTTCAGAACGAGTTTTTAGTTCTTTCAATATTAATAACGATTTACTAATTTTAATGATATAGTCATATGTACCTACTCTACAATGTTTTTATATATAATTAAATTATTAAATTCAATTTGTCGAAATCTTACCCTTAATAAAACTCCGGAAATGCTGTGATGCTACTAAAGTAGGTAATTGAAGAAAGCGGTGGCGAATTATTTCAATTGCTTATTAATCGTAGTCTGGATGCAGAGCGTAAGTCCATGAATAATGAAATGATATTAATTTCACAGTTTTAAAAATGTCGAGTTTTTTGTAGAAAATATTACACTTCACTAAACACTACTTATTATTTTTAATCGTAGGCAGGTAAAAATAACAAGATTTTCAGTAGCACATAAAAATTTTCAAATCCAATAAGTACAATATTTTATTCAGTTACAGAATTTGTGTACTTTGTATTAGATAACGAATTTTGAACCTTAAAAATAAATTATTCGCGGTAGTTTAATGTGTGTTGTTGTCTCTTGCTATTGCAAACCATAGTTAAAGAGCAACTTTACGACTACTGAGATAAGGCACTTAAGATTAGAAGTGAACTGTCCGTATTATGACAGTTACCCTTCCACCTATTATTTTACAGAGATGCCGATTAAATTACTACAATCCACAAATGCGTATACTTATTACATAAATTAAAAAAAACAGTACTTTGTTTATCGTAATAATTCATTCAATGTGATTTGAATGATATTTAATTTAAATTTGACAAGAAACCCATTTTTGATAGTTATAATTGGAATCGGATCATCCTGTATTGTTTACTTTTTGCGATGAAATAAAAATTGTAGGTACCTACGTCCTTGATTTTTTTAATGAAACAGGATACTTTAGTACCTATTAACTAATAACATTTATTTCGTGGTTTAATAAACAAGATTATCTTTGGATGGTCCGAAGTTTAAAGATTGTTAATTAGGATAATTAGCAATTTGTTAGTCGACCATTTATGTATTTAAAAATATACGAGGAAATATTGATATGTTTCTGACTTAGTATGAAAAGGAATTGCCAATAACACTCTTATATCCATATTATCACTTCAACAAGCCTTTTTATACTTGCAAATAATTTAGTACTCATTAGTAAATAAGCAATTTTTTGCTCGAGTACTAAAAGTAATTTTACTTTCCGGACTAGTGCTGAATATTTCCTTTTTCACACTAATTACATAAATAACTATGATTCAACGTAATTATCTTTCCACTCAATGTAGTTAACAATATTTTCATAAAATAAATATAATTTAAAAAAAAGCAACAAGATTAATATAATAATATGACAAAGTCATACCTTCGAAGGATCTAATATTCTCCGTATCCGTTTATGCTTAAACCATTTTGTTGAGCGCTAAAATGATTAATATTTTAAAATTGATTCTATTTTAAATTCCCTTGGTTGTAGTTATTTAATGAAAATTTTTGTTTGGAGACTTTAATTTAGCAAGTCAAATTAAGTAGCAATAAACACAAATTACAATTTTAAACAAGCTTTTCTATATTAAGTTGTTTTTATGTGCGGCGCAGTGTAGATGTCATGTACTTAATAAAATAACTATAAACTAAAAACAATATTAAGTGAGTAAAAAGTGTCCAAAATATCACCAATAACACTTCGTGACCGTCTTGTTTGCTTGCTCAAATAAAATTAACTAACTTTCCTGATTGTTACTTTTGATTAAAAACCAGCATCCTGCTTTATGAAATTTGAATTATTTTCATTGGTCAAAAATATTTCTAAGTTGATCTCTTTTATTTGCTTCTTTGGATTCGTCGAAATCTTTTTTAACATTAATTAAATCTTTGTTAATTTTTATGAGTAAAATTGTTCCCCTCGGTTTTGTATTTCTTTTGAAATTTTACCCATTTGTAATGAGTTGTCAGTGAAAAATGATAATTTTCAAAATTCGTTCATAGCTTCTATTTCCTTCAAATTCCCTCGGATTTTAGGTATTTGTGTACATAGATTTTGGCGCGCTGGCGTTGTATTGATTGATATGTTTTTGCGTGACTGATAGAAAATTTGGACATTCAATGTCCGTAATTAGGGTAAATTAAAATAATAAAATGGAGTAAAACTAAATTCGTGGAAGCTTGTTCGTCGGCTTCCAAGACTCTCTGCTCAATTTCCAACATCATGGAAATCCTACGCACCTAAAATGTTCCCAATATTTGAATTGCGTTTTAGGGAACTAGAATAAATAGGAACCAAATACTTGGATATACCCGTTTTCATAAGAAAGTTTTTGACCACTTAATTAATTTTTAAATTTAAAATAACTGGATTGCAATCATCTGCTTACGTAAGTACATAATAAGTATTAGTTTTCACAAAAATAAATAATTTTATTTTGTGCTTTGGTTGTAGGCATTTTTAAAAGTTTTACATTAAAAATAATATAATAATATAATTTGTATTAAATAATGTAACCGACAAGTAGCATCGAGTCGCCCGGCATTTGGACATTCCGGTCGAGAATGAGCTAATAGTGCATTTTCAAAATTTTTTCGACGAAACATTAAAATCCGGTACAGTACAAATACACAAATACAAAGTAAAAAAATTAATATTTTTTAACTTGTAAGTTTCCGTTAAATGGCCGTAAACAGGCGTATTCACACTACATCTGCAACTACAAGAAAGTCCTATATTATTGTTATAAAGTAGTACATAAGATAAATTCAATAACGCTAGATGGAAACTATTCAGGTACAAGATTCCGTTGATTACAAATATTAGGAGTATAAAATATAGAAAAATAAAATAAATTATTTTTAAAATATATGTTTTTAGTAAATTGGAACTTCTATAAATATTTTAGTTTCAATATTGGCAATTTCAATTTTGAATAGAAGAAAAAATTGATTACTGTAGTAATATCTACCAACAACATATGAGATTATACTATTCTTCTTACGTTGCGGTATTATTGGTTGCTTGAGACAAAAATATAATGAAATATTACTACCATTGATTGCATTTATTTATAATAAATAAAAAATAATGTGCACACATCCTTTCCTTTTATTTCCCTTAGTTATTAAGTGCCTTAATACAAGATCACAGCAATAATCATCCTTCTAGAAAAGTCTTTCTGTAGAACAGACCTTGGAATAATTTTTTAATTGAATTTCATCAGTTAAATTAATTAAATGTTTATGGCATAAACAAATTATTATAAATTTGATTATTGGAATCGAGTATAGATGCATTTTTTATAACAATTATTAATTTTGAAAACTACTAATTATTGTGTGCAAAATATACACATGCTAGAGTAGTTAATTGTTGATTTTTAAGTTTGAAAAATGTTCTAGTTTTCTAGCCAGATTTACACCCTAATAGAAAGAACTATTAGTGCTCACAGAACAAATAAATTAGTGGCAAAAGTAAATCAATGTCTTGCGACGCAGTTGGAAATAATAGAACCTAATACTAAAATAAATAAAAGAAACAAAGAGTTTATGTACTCTGGAAGAAAAGGAGCCATAGACATTACAATCGGGATCCTGGTAATGATAATTATGGTAATGTTAAATCCGGGATCTGATAAAAAAATTTCAGGCTGTTTAAAAATAATAAAACAATTATGTGAGAAAATACTAAAAATAGCAAATAAAATATACATTCATTTTATTGTTATATTTTACTTTCTGCCTTTGTTTTATTGTATTATAATTTCAGGGACGAGTATAATAAATAGGAGAGAGTCATAGAAATCAAAAGTTATTAAAATGTAAAATGACAAAATGTGTATTTTATAATAAAAAAATAAAATAACAAAAGATTTCATTAATCTTTTTTTTATTTGTTTTTTTTTCACTTTTTATAATTATTGCTGTTAATATGGGTAAATTCGTAAAGCTTATGAGGTTATACGCATATTATCTGTAGAGGTTATCAAAACAACATTGAACAAATTTTGATTAAAAATTCAGCTCAGCTCAAAATATATCCATTTTATAACTCTAATTCCCTGCTAGTGATGTTGTGAGGTAGAAAAACCGAAGAGGTGGAAATTGTTTAATTATGTTGCACTGGCAGAACAACGAAATACACTATTACATTATTAAACTCATTCTTCTTAGAACATCAGCTACTGATTATTAAAATTCTAACCTAAGATATTAAAACAATCGCCAACTTATAAAACCTCAATATCTTTACCACGTTATGCCAACATCGTAATAAGTTGCAAGTTCACAACCAAGAAATTTTGAAAACATACCTGCATCAAAAAATACCATTATTAATTAATTGGAGAGTTTTAATTGAATTATTAGGTGATTATGTTGAAATTAATTATGGAATATGATGTCGATCAAATACATAATCGCCGCGGCTGTGCTGACATGTTTCTGACTTTTTTGATAAAATTTTCGAAATCTTTTTGCAATGCGGTTGGCTCAATTGTTAATGGTTTATTAGCATACTCTTGACTTGACAAAATTTCCGAGGGGTAAACCACGGTCAAAAATTGTGTACATCACACTTCCTCCTACTTCGGACTTCCTCAGACTTCCCCTGACTTCCTCGGACTTTCTGGGACTTCCTCTAAGCAGTACACCCGACTTCCCATGTGATTGACCTTATTTTTTTACTTAAAAAAAAATCGGCAGGACTTCGCCAAATTTGTAATGTGTAATGTGCTTTAACAATAGCAACACGTTGTTTTTTTGTACAGCGCTTTAAATAATCTAAATGACTACAAATTACAAATGTCAAACATTAGGGTTGCCAAATTAATTACAAAAAATGGGCCATATTTTATGTAAAAAACAAAAAGTATGACAACGGCACGCGGTGTTCCCAAACGGTCACCCGTCCAAGTACTGACCGTTCCCAGCATTGCTCAATTTCCGTGATCGGAAATTTTCTTTTACAAATTATTTGGCCATTTAGCACTACGTTTTAAAATTGGCTTACATGCAGGAGTTCTTCTGTCTGAAAACAAAAAACAGTGTTTGACCCGCTTTTTTTCCATAACTTTTAATTTTTTAAACTAGTTAGCAAATAGTTTTGGTACAAAAGTGGTAGGGGCGATAGGTTGATATATATTGAAGGTTGGTTCAAAATTTGAAGTAATTCGGTCAAACAAAACTTGAGATATCATGTCAACCAGGTCGAAAAATGTAGTTTTGTAATAAACGCGTTTGATGCTATGAGTAAAAGTTTCAAATAGTTACAAAAATAATTTTGCTGTAAAAGTGGTAGGTGCAATAGATAGACATACACTGAAGGTCGACACCAAATTAGAAGTAAATTGGGTAAATAGAACTTGAGATATAATGTCAACCATGTTGAAAAATGCAGTTTTGTAATGAACTTGTACCTTAATCGTAGACTTATAAAGGCTAGACTGAGCTGAAATGAAAAGTAAACACGAAAATATTTACGATTTTTAAGTGTTTTGGGTTGACCTATATTTGTACATTTATATAATTTATAGCTGAAATGGTCACCTGTCAAGTATTGCCTCATACGAGGGTGGTCTGAAAAGTTTCCAACCTCAACATGAAGATGGCAGCACTTGTCAACAAAAGCTAGGGAATTTGTTTGCGCATCCTTTGACAGGTACTCACCAAAATTTCCGCCATTTTGTATCCGCAGTTTTTGTTTGACAATCGCTTGAGTGAGTTTATACGAGTATTTTTGTGAAAATGGATAAAGTCGAGTATCGTGCTGTTATCAAATATTTGGTTTTGAAAGGCAATACGCCTACAAAAATCAAAAATGAGTTGGACACTGTGTAAGGAGATTCTGCACCATCATTTACCACTGTAAAATTTTGGGCAGCTGAATTTAAACGTGGCCGTACTAGCTTGGGAGACGATGAACGTTCGGGACGTGCAAAATCTGCAACCACTGGTGATAACATCGCCCAAGTTCATCAAATGGTGCTAGAAAATCGACGAATTAAAGTTAGAGAGATAGCAGAGGCTTTCAATATTTCTAAAGAACGTGTTTGTCACATTTTAAACCAAGATTTAGGTATGAGAAAGCTGTCTGCGCGTTGGGTGCCGCGTTTACTCACTTTGGACCAAAAACGTGTTCGAATGAACATTTCTACTGCTCTGTTGGCGCAGTTTAGACGCAATAAATCAGAGTTTTGGCGCCGATTAATTACTGTGGATGAAACTTGGATACACCATTATACTCCAGAAACAAAAATGCAATCAAAACAGTGGACTGCGAAGGGTGAATCGGCTCCAAAAAAGGCTAAAACTGTTCCTTCGGCTGGGAAAGTGATGGCGACTGTTTTTTGGGATAGTCATGGGGTTATCTTCATTGATTATCTTCAAAAGGGAACATCCATTACAGGAGCATACTACGCAAAATTACTTGACAAGCTGAAAGAAGAACTATTGGAAAAACGGCCACATTTGAAGAGAAAAAAAATCTTGCTTCATCAAGACAATGCGCCGCCTCACACTTCCAAGGTTGCTATGGCTAAAATCCATGAATTAGGATTTGAACTGCTTGACCACCCTCCATACTCACCAGATCTAGCACCAAGCGACTTTTTTTCGTTCCCTAAGCTAAAAGTTGCCCTCGGAGGACAGAGATTTTCATCAAATGAAAAGTCTATTGCCTTCGTAAATAATTATTTTGCAGAGAAAGACGTCAAGTACTATTTGGACGGGTTAAGGAGATGGGAGCATCGCTGGAATAAGTGTATAGACTTGCAAGGAGATTATGTAGAAAAATAAAAAAAAAGTTTGTGAAAAAATTTGTTCTTTCTATGTTAGGTCGGAAACTTTTCAGACCACCCTCGTATGCTGCGGCTTGAAGGGTTTACAGTGCGTTACTGAAATAGCTATAACTACATAAATTACTGGAATTTTAAAATTTTCTTTCGAGGATATATATTTGTCAATGTATAAACTTGAAGAATATGCAGAAAACAAAAAATCGATTTTTTCAAAATTCTATACTAGAACACTGACTTAAGCTTAGTCGTCGAGTACATCTTCCAACAAATAAGCTTGGCATGAAATCATATTATTATTAATTTTTCATAATAATACATACATTTATTTGTAAGGCAACGACCATACTACATTGAATGTACCTGTTCTCGTCCAAATTGTAAGTAGTAATTTTGAATTATTTAAAGTAGGCTGTTTTCTTGGTTACCAACAACAAAAACTAAAAAATTTAAACTGAGATTATTTGAAAAAAAAAATAAATAAGAGTTAAAATTAATTACTTTAAACCAACTGAGTTAAGGTCTTTTTTGTAATTTTGTTTCAGATGAGCAGAAGGGTTGCAATCGTGTTAACCAGCACACCCCACTTTTATTTTATACTCAAATTTACTAGCTGATAAGTCGCTTAATTTTAATTTGTTTTGTTAAAAAATATTTTTGTAGATTGTCAAAATATCAATAAATATTATGTTGTAAAAAAATAAATGATAAAAATATTGTTTTTTTCTTTCTTATCGAGCTCGAAAAAACACCTAAAATTTATGGCTCTAGACTAGAACACTGCCTTAACATAGCAAGTCGACATCAAACAAGCGATATGCTTGTCATAAGCTTACATGCTATCTTGGTTTGTTTTACAAGTCGCAAAAGTTATTATTTATAAAGTCATTTTTACATTTTTTACTTAATCTAAAACTAACTATGCATAAACAAAATTTCAATATCAAAACAAAATAAAGGATTGATAGAATATATGAGAAGTTGGGAACACATTCTCTGTACTTCGGCAGGCCTTTAATTATTGTCGTTGGATTTGTGCCAAAACTATCTAAATATGCACATAATGATGTGATTACCTTGCATTTTTACTGAAATTGTTATTACTCAACAAATATTGAGTAAAATAGAGTTCTTCTTAGATTAGAATATATTTTTGTTACATTTAAAAATAAATTATACTAGAAAATAAATTATTCTACATAATATAAGAGTTTAATATTATTTTCTCTTCATTTTGAACATAATGTGGTTAAAGAGACTGCCATAATTTTATTTTACAGTGTCACTTTCCACAATAATAAATTTATCGCACAATTATGTACCGTTAACATTCAAAAACATAATTTTGTCTTGATAATATTAACAAAATTGCATTATTTAAGCAAATGGTTGTATAGTTTAATTTTCAATAAAATTTTGTGATGGTACTTGAAATTTAATAAATCTTGTCGTGGAAAACACCGGAACTTGTTATAGGTACCGTTTTTACGAAACGAACCAGATACCACATAATAATGTAAAATAATTATGGTGATCAATGCCGATAAAATGTTAGCAACAATTTTAGTTAAAGATCCTAAAATTCAATCCAGCCCCAAAAACTATATATGAATTATAATCCCAGACAACATTTTCAATGTTTTGTTTATAAAAATGTTGTATGATTACTGTTCAGTTTCACTGTTTACATGGCTAATCAATGTTAACCTTTTAATAATTCTATAAATTATTGAATAAGTAGTTATAGTCATGTTTTATGAGTAAACTAATGTTTAATTTAGATCATGCAAGGTATCTACCTACTTATTACTAAATAAAAAAATTTGTAAATGGTACTTACCTACTTAATAAAGTAGTTATTCAATTCAAAAGAGAAAACAAAATTTCTGAATTTTTCACTTACCTAAGCTCTTCTCTAAGTATAGATCCACAATCTCCAAAATTAGAATTATAAATGCGAATAAAAGCTTAATAAAGTATCGAATAATGTTGAAAATCTTAAACTGCATGAAGTAGAATGGTTTTCAGATAATCAGAATTATCTCAGCATTATTTAAATCTCGATTAAGCTTTTATTTGTATTTGTGTTTCTTATGTGTTTTGTATATTTTATGCTTATGTTCATTGTGAATCCAGACTAACACCGGAAAATTAATAATTTAATTTTGCATTTCATCATTAAAATATGTTTGTTATGAAGATGTTATCAAAAAGTTGTTCATGCTAATATGGTAAAAAAGAAACACAGGAAATTGTTATTGTATTATGTACTTGTAGTACCTATTCTGCACTTTGGGTACTTATTTATAGAGTACCGTATGTAAATGTGTTGGTGATTTTTGATGATATAATCAAAAAATTACATTTTCGTGATCAGTGTTATGACGGTTAAATTATAAATGAAGTATGATCATTTATTGACATAATATATTTTTAAGTGTATTTCAAGTGCATACTAAATTATAAGTATATCAAGTGTAAACTTACTACATTAAAGGTACTAACAGGACCAAGCCCTAAATTAAGAGGAAGACGAAGGCTATGAAGTACTTAATAAATAAATTTTATTAAACGTCAAAGCCGATTGATCTAAATGCCACTGGAGTCGAGAAAATTATATAGAAGATAAAATTAATAAAAAAAGAGTTATGTTAGTTGTGTTATATATAACATATTTTTGAATTTGACTTTATTACCTTAATATATCAATATTATGTGATGAATTTCCAGATTAGTACAAAAACTAAAAGTTTCCATAAATTAATATTTGCAAACATACAAAATATATCGATTTATTCATTAGAATATCGTAAAAATAGAAAATTAAATTCGGGAATCCCCGAATTTTAGTTTTCAATTTACTAATTGTTTCTATGGGTAGACTAGAATTATTCTTATACCTGCACGCACAGCGATTAACGGAACTAGCAATGATTTAAAATTTTGTACTATTATTATTCCATAATATAATACACTATAATATTAGATAGTATATATTCTGAAAATAATTGACATATAATAAAACATGAATTACTTATATTATATACTATATAGCAATGGAAAGACAACGTTTTACTATTAATATTTTAAAATATAAACAGTATTAAAAAGTATTGAATCATTAAACCACATATTGATATATTTATGTATAATTTCACTAAAACTAATCCAGTATTAATTTTATAAATTATACAGCTGCACTAAAAGTAAAGTAAGAAAGTTTCGTATTGAACTCCCATCCTAGATTATTATAGACGGTTTTGTTTTTTAATTTCGTGTTTCTAATCGATAAGAAATAATATTTTTAACACTTTTACACTAAATTCGATTAAAACAATAACAAAAGTTTATCAAAAAACCTATACACATAAAAGCAGTTGATAATGGAACTTGAAGGAAAGGATATCCGGAGTCTATGCTCCCACCGTGTTTGTTATCACGTGACTGTAACTCGAGGTTGAAGCTTTCTTCTTTCTTCATTCTATAGTAAGCTTTCGGTGTGTGTTTTTGTTATGTATAAGTTTCTTCGTTTTATGTGAACTTGTGACTGAAGTGCTATGTAATTTACAACTTTTCGTATTGGATATTATTTTTTATTGATATTTCACTTATTAAAGCGAATTTCTATCAAAAAAGGTAAGAATTTTATTTTTACTTTTGCGGTATGCACTTTTTGAAAATATTCAAACCAAATTTGAGTAATGTTTTATTATATTTTAACCTTAAGTAGTTAATGTTTGATTTTATTTAATTTTAAACTGAATGTACTAATATTATAATCTAGAACACACCAAATAAAGAGATATGTATACCACAAAGTAACTTTTACTTATTATTTTATGTCACAATGGATAAAGCCGCCGCGATATCACCATATTAATAGGCGATAAGTCGAAGAATTCAAAGTAAAATTTATAATCTCAATAAAGGCTGAAATTTTAAAACGAAAAGCATAAATAGTCAAAAGTTTTCACAAATTTTAAGTACATAACAATGACAAAACCGCAACTTTATGTCTACATCGAAAATATATTAAAAGATGAATATTTATAGGATATACATACATTTCAATTTCAATTCATTTCGGTCAATATGCTGATGAAATGTTACATTTTTATTTGCAAGATTAAGTTTTGATCAAATTAGTTTCATTATGAAACGATTACTTAATTATTCGCCAATACATAATAATATGTAGTGTTGTATAACATTAATCTACTTATTTTTCTTCATGTAAAATACGATTTTAATAAAAATTATTAAAATAGAATGAAATATTATGGATGTTGTTGAACGTAAAACATGCTAATTATTGAGTCTGATTTAATTCAACATAATGCCAAGTATATTATATTGATACATAATGTAGTCTATGTTTTAAAATTCAATTATGGTTGATATGTTTCGAAATAGTAATTGAAACAAATTCTTACGATACGTTTTATAAACAATCATTGTATTATAAAAGTTAATGTAAATCAGCATATAAATTTGAATTTATAAAGGAATCTTATATTATAGGTCATTTTTATGTCAATTTTAAAATTTTATTTTATACCGCTACTTTAGTGCCGTTGAAATAAATTACTACTTATAAATAACGTTCTGAATATGTACTTAATTTGCATATGAAAAATGTGAAAAAATTGAAAATAATTTTAGTTTTAATGGAAAAATGAAAAAGCGTTAGATTTATACAACAAAAAATTTTTAAATCATAGCTTACGAGCCAATTAATTATTCGCTAACATCCCACGCTGGTTGAAACAACTGGTTAATGTAACCTTTGTCTTTGAGAAAAGTTTTGTAACTGTAAAATAATTTATAGTAATATTTATGTAATCGAGATATGTACCGGTAAAAATTTGGAAGATTGTGACGTAGACACGTCTCCGCTACCAAAAGTGACTAGCTGATTTTGAAACCTAAAGAAATCGCAACATTGTTCTATAATTCCTTGACATTTATAGATTTATCATGAAACCAAGAAAAGTACCAATAAGTCGTGTTTTTCTTTGGTTTGCCAATGATGTCTAAAATGGGCTATCGGAAAGATTAATTTATGAAGAAGAATTAATTGCATCAATAGATAGAAATTACTTGAAACACATTAAAGTAATTTATTGCTGTAAATATTCCAGAGAGGATTTTTATAAACTGCAGAAAATTATAATATTAGGGGACAAAAAGTTCCAGTTTTATTTTAATAATAATTATATGTGTTATTAATCTTGCCTTTCTATTACATAGGACATCCTTTTAGAAGGTGAACTAGTTTTACAATATTAGAACTTACTTATATAATTCAATTAACGTAATTTTCAGAATTATGGTTAAGTAAACCGTACTTTTATTTTTATATTGTTTAACGAGAGTTACTATTATAATATTTATTTCTTGAAAGAACGAAGATGCGATTACAAAACACAAATTGTCTCACGATAACGATTTTATTTAAAAAATTCCAATTTTAGGCTTATAAAATTATATAATCTTTGATGCACTGAAATACAAAGAGAGCCCACTAATTTTTATGTAAGCTACACTTTGTCTATAAATATCTAATCGTGATCTACTTTCATGAGATATTTGCAATCACCAGTCGGTATATTAATCCCTTCACCTTTCTTTGTTCACATATCTAATCTGTATAATCATTATTAGAGATTGACTAAAAATTTTATCTAGCATCCGTAGGACTAAAAATAGTATAAATAAGGTAAATAAAAAAAAGAACATAAATTTAAACAACCGTTACTTAAATAAACTACATCCTTTTAAGTTGCTTTAAATGTTAGAGGTCTCTATTTATAATATTTATATTTATTTATTGTAAACATTTAAAAAATTGTTAGGTAGAAATTGTTAGGTACACTATTTTATGTATCTACCTAATATCGAAAAATTTCAAAAGAAAATATTAAGTTACAAATATATTAAATGTTTTAAACATTTTGGTATACAAATTTCCAGCTAAAATATCATTTTTGCGTGCCCCTGACACTTTCCAAACGATTTCAAGTGCTGAAAAAAAAAACAATATTTAAATACATAACTTAAATGTCGAGATTATTGATCAAACTAACAAATTGAGCTTTAAATTTAAAAGAATTGTTAAAACAGCGAAAGCTATTATATTTTCAATTTATTTGGTGTTTAACTGTTATCATTCATTTAGATTTAAAATATTATAAAATATAATTAGCCGCTTGCATTTCAGAGAAAAATCAGACAAAATTTTAATTATGTGTAGAAAATCAATATTCATACTTCGATATTAAACGTCTGTTCCACTTTAATTAATAACATCAATCAGAAGGCATCTACTAATGGAAAACCAGTTCGCGATTTTTACAAGTATAATAAACAAATATTTTAATAATTTTCTAGAGATATTTTTGATAATTAGAGTACACCAAATACAAACCTTAAGACTAAAATTGTTCATCACTTCAAATTTTCGAGAAAACATAAAAAAAGTTAAAGAAGGAAAAAACCTTTATTTTGCATCTCTCTTTGTCGAAGCTAGAAATTTTATCATGCACCGAATCAGATTTTCAGTAGAATCTTGAATGACCTGTGCGGTCAGGTACAGGATCTGATAAAATTGGAAAATCAACTACCAACTAATTTCTGTGGTAGTTGAATACGTGAAAACTATACCAGAGAATTGGACTAGTTTTTCTTTAATTCAGAATATGATTCAGGTTACAAGTCAATTTTCAGGTTACATGTTTTGCAGAAACTACTCTTCAAAGAGGTTATATAGAAGAGGTTTGACAAGATTTGTAACTAGAAGGAATGACTAATTTATTGTAATTATTTTTTAGCAATACATTTTTCGGAGACACTGGATAAAATGCAAGTCATTCATTAAAATTCTATTTAATATCTGCAAAATAAAATCTAGTGTATAGCAAAAACTTTCCAAAAGTTATAAGTTGAATTAATAAGATTTTTTATCAATAGTAGTCTCCGTAAAAATCAACGTTTACGTTTCACCCATGCGGTATGCAAATCAAAATAAATAATTTAGAAACATGTAACACACTTATAAATATTAATTAAATTATAGAAAGAAATTCATTCTTCCTGCATTGCATCGATATACAGATCAGACTTCATTATAGTATTTCCTCGAAATCTCTTAATGAAAATTTTTTTTCTATGTATGGTAAATGATTAAAAAATCAAATATGTTTTCTATTTTCAAATAAATTTATAAACAAGGTGGGAACCCTGTTTTTGTTAAACATCCTTGAAATAGTAATTCTTTGTAGGAGAAAAACAGGAGATAATTGAGAAAAATTAATATGCTGTACATATATTAATACCATTACAAGTATGCACGGAATTTTTAATAAAGAAATTATAATTATAAAATTACTTAAATATTAGAATGCTCAACTCACGTGTATGATAAATTAATACTATAAACTGTATCATGTGCACTTGTATAGGCATATGACAAATTGAGGGAATTTTCATGTTTGAAGTTAACATTTTACCAAAAGCTTCTTTCCAAAATTTTTAATTTTGCCCATCCATCAGTAATAATTATAATGCTGGTCCATTATGTTTTAAATGGTAATGATTATTTAATCTAATTATATTGTAACTTAGCATATCAAGTATATCAATTAAATGCTTGCTATCCTAACTGGTAATATGTATTTATAAAATTACCACTGCGATTAATCCAGCAGCATTATAAAGCAGTCAAAACTTTCAACACCATTCTTGCAGAATACAAGGTTAACTGCAGTTTTTGTTTTAAATAATTTAATAGGATTTAAAATATTGAAAAAGTGTAACTAATTAATCGAAACCTGTTTTACACATTTATATTTTTGTGATATTTTGTAAATTGTTGTTGTATTACATAATGTTGCGCTGGAAATTTTTGCAATTATTTAAAAAGAAAGTTCTGTATTTGGAAATATAAAAGCACTTTAGTGGTTTTGGTTTATTAGTATTATTTAAATAATATATAGCAACAGTTACTGATGCAAAAAGCTTACCAGCCATAACATAACAAGTGTGTTATAATTATTCCTAAATTAATATGCTTCATAGTAGGTAATATAATGAAGCATTATGAAAGAAATGCGTAAAATGATCGTTTACCTAAGAAAAAATTGAATATAACGAAGGGTATTAATTTTAAATTACTGCCGAGTAAAAATTAAGTATATGAAATATGAAAGACCAAGAGAGTCGACAGGAAAGAAAATTATATGTTAATAAAAAATATTAAGATACATACATATGCTTATGTCTGTCTGGGTTCTTCGTTCTGCTTGTAATAATTATTGTAGGTAGTCAATGCTAAAACTGCTTAAATTATTATAAACAAAGCGTTGATAATGCTTAAAAGCGTAACTGACAATAGCTTTTTTTAATAACTTGGGATTTAGTCTATTATTTAATGCAATTAGCCAGCCATAATACTGTGTAATTCAACAAAATAAAATTATGTGCTTACCTACCATAGAAAAAAATTATAACTCTCAAAAGTTGCATCGTGACAATTATTATCAAGTTTACTTTACCGACTTTCTTCTACTTGCCCATATAAATCGATTAGTTATGAACGATTATCTATAAAGATATACCTATTATTTGTATTTAGTGTGGAAAATGGAAAACATGTTCTAAGCTGCTCTTAGTAGAGGTGTTTCCTGTTACGATCCTACGCGAAAGACTGAAACTAGTTTAAGAAGTCAGTTCATAACTTTTTCTATTATTAAATTTAGAATTGGTTATCGAAAAATTTTATTTTTTAAATTTTTGCAAAGCGAAAGTGCATTAAATTCAAACTTTAAATTTAAAAAGATGCGAATCTTACCGACTAATTAATGTGACGTCACATAGCTGATATTAGAGAGATACTAGATTTTACTAATATAATATCAATTTAGTGAAATGATATATGTAAATTAATTATTATAAATGTTATAACATAAATTCAAACTAAATTTGTGCAAAAAGTTCAATTTTTGATTCTGCATTTTGTAATCCAGCTGTATTTGTTGTTAGTGAATGGATGATGTGGATTAATTTTTTAGAAATCTTTAATCAATTTGAAATTTAGGTAATATTGTCGATATAATTGCCTAATGCACAACTTATGTATGTACGTACATATGTAATGTATGTAATAAAGTCAACTTATTTGCTATTGGACGACCATACGGCTAGGCCAAATTCACGACAATGTCAATTTGACATACAAACTACAAAATAGTGCATTCACTTCATGTATTGAATACTCCGATTTTTTTTTATACCTATGTATATAATATATAAAGGTACTTATTGTTATTTTAGGTATTTAGGTAACCAAGTATGAAGAGTTAAAAATCCCAACTCACAAAAAATAATCTCTCCACAAAATTTAACTACAGATCTCTTTATTATTGAGTAGTTTCGGTGACTACTGTTACCATGTTTACAATTTAAAGTAATAAATATAGCTATTAACGTATAAGCGATAGAAAGTAAGCCATATCAGATTTAGCAATATTTATTTTTTTACGCGAATGACGTTATGCATTTTTCATCCAACACGGGTCCTTTTCAAAATAAAAATATAAAGTGATAAGTAACAAAAATACCACTTTTAAAATAAACAGTAACTTATTAAAGCATGTGACATCATTGTAATATAAAGATAAAGCAAGATAAAGTCAGCAGAATTGTAATCTAATCAGCTAATACGTCACCAGACTACCGAAGCTAGGCGTATGAAATAAAAGTAACATCAAAGCGAAAGGTAAATTTACATAAGCAAATAATAGCAACACGGCAAAAATACACATATACGTTGTTATGACTAGTGATATCGTGGTTACTTAATATCACACCGCCAATTGCACATTTTCCCTATCTAGAATTTACTGTATATATGCTATACTTTCGATAGTGTTGGATGAAAAATACATTAAAACTAGAGACTTGGTGACAGTAGCCACTGTCATAGTGACAGATAGTTGAATTTGATAGTGGAGAGATTAATTTTTGAGAGTTAGGGTTTATTTTAATCTTTAGTGTGTATTTGAACTACCACCACATCAGTACAACAGCTGTGAATTATATAACCAATTATTGTCCATCTTCAGTCGTATATAGCTAAGAAAATAAATAGTAAGAAACAAGAAAAAATATTCGAACTATCAGTTTACTAAATTTTAATTATTTTTTAAATATTATATAACGTAATATTCATTTAACTTGCTTTTAAATATTTTTATAACTAACCTGTCAAGTTGTAATTTATATCTTTTTTTTTTTAGATTTTTGAATAAAAATTTTCTACAAATTGTATTTCTTCACTTTACTGTTAAAATTCTATTATTTTAACGTTGTGTTTTGTTCTGCTAAATATTATATTATGTACTTATATTACAAATACATACTAAGTACTACTAATTGACTTGAAATTTCTTATATTAAGTACATTTCTATTATATTTATATATACTATTATATAATAATATTTTTGTTTGAATGTTTTAATATAAACAAGTTAATTAAACAAATATTAAATCATTCTCAAAACTTTAATTTTTTTCTCCAAAACACAAAACACAAATCGGAAATTAATTTTATAACCTTTTACATTTTCTATAGCAATCAATTTTAATTCTCTAGTTTTCAAAAAAAAAAACATAAGTTTTGAGAATGATTCAATAAAATTTATTTAATTAACTTGTTTTTATTAAAACATCCATATAAATAGTTTCATCAAGTGACTAAGTTCGGAATAATTAAACTTGAAATACAAAATGTAAAATTCATTATAAATATGAATTATTTTGAAGAACTTATCTTATCTTATCAATCTTATCAATATAAGATTGTAATAAATACGATTTCTGTAGGAACACAAACAATTTCTGCACTTTTTATTTAAAAAAAGTAATAACCGAATATCTGTTTATCTCTTAGTTTTGAAGTGTCGATATGTACAAAAGGACAATTTTCCTTACTAGACGTAAGATTTTCTATCAAACTTTTAGACGAAATTAAAAACATACCCTGTACGAGCAGTGGTAGAAAAAATAATAAACTAGAAGGAATAAGGAAACACGGAAAAGAATTTCTTTCAATGCATTTGGGCAATAGGCGTTTTTATTTAATCATATTGATTTCTTACCATTATATAGGCATATACCATTTGGGAACCAATCCAATAATAAATACAATTTATAGTATAATATAAAATGTAGTAGTAGTAGGTAGGATTTTATTTATACGTGGTCAAATGTATAGATTTTAACGAGTTAAATGACCTTATATTAATTTTGTTAGTAGTTTGAATCGGTTGAATAAGAAAACAGTTGGGT
Organism: Cantharis rufa; assembly: GCA_947369205.1. Taxonomy (NCBI): domain Eukaryota; kingdom Metazoa; phylum Arthropoda; class Insecta; order Coleoptera; family Cantharidae; genus Cantharis; species Cantharis rufa. The sequence continues at coordinate 40,614,592 of OX376303.1, forward strand.
GAAATTTAATGAGAATGACCAGGTGTCTTTAAGAAGCTTGTTTTACTAGAAACATGTAATTTTACATTGTACATGCAATGCACCAACAGCTTATTTTAAATTATAATTTGGATTTGTATCGATTATACCAACATAAAATCTACTGTATCGATTATTTTTGACAGGCATCTTGTAGAGACCAATTTCAGTTTTTAAAAATCAAAGAAATTGTATGCCAAAATGAAACTAAAAACATTTAAAGACTATCTTCGAGTTTCTTTGCAATTTACATATTTAAAGCAAATGCAAATATCGATGATCAATTTATGACTACTAACTGACCACGAACAACATTTACATAAAATTGGACTTAAAGATAGCCTTTTTGTTCTTTATGTAATAAGCAAAACCTTTAAACAGAAATCGGTTAATTAACATGTGGGCAACCAATACGATTCAATACCATATTAAAAAAATTACGTTATCAATAAATGTGTTTTTTATTTTATGTTAGGTAGTATACACGTTTAATTTATTAAAATTTATTATTTAATCATGCTGCTTTTAAGTTTTGTGTAATTGTGAAAAATGTGATAAAGCATTAATTAAAAAGTTAGGTAATTAAATTCAATTAGCAAATTACTTAAATTTGTTTTCTTATAATTAAGAGACAATTAAAACATAATTATATAATAAGGTCAGAAAAATATTATCAGACTACGTTTTTATAAAGGATTATCATTAGTACTAGTTAGTGAGAGATGCTAACTACTTTTGACACAAAAACTTGGCTCTCGTAGTTGATCCGGAAAACTTGTTGCAGAATGTTGCGGTTAATACACTTCTCAGTACCATTATGGACTTTAACAGAAATACGTTACTTAGGAGAAACCAATTAACAATCCATAAAACAGTCTACAGTTAGATTTTCTAATTACCTACAGAAAGAACTATACAAAATTTTGCAATAATAAATATTATCGTGTACACTTCAAATGACCGTGACACTTGTTTTAATTCTTAAAAGAAAACGACATTTTTTACATTTAAAAGATCTTATGCGATTATCATAACCATACATTTCCTTTAAAGTTGAAACATACTTATCCGTTCTATTTTAACTATTCGACTATTCCGCACTAAATTAAATATTTAAATATTTACAGACAAAAATATTATAAATTCTGTCCACTTTTTTTTTCTGCTTTTCTTGCATACATACTCGTACTTCTGTTAGTTTTTACTGCTCTCACCAAGCAACCAACCAACGCCTACTTGATGGAATTGAAGGTAAAAATTAAAATTTTTTATGATGTAGTTATAAAGTAACATTTACAATGACATACCTATATGGCCACCTATCATATAAAATATTTATTATTTATAAAAATAAATAGATATAACATTGAGTTACTTATCCTTAGAACGTCAACCTTGAAAAATTACGATCTACTTAGGTGTCTTGAAAGTAAGATTAAGAATAGATTTCCCAAACTCACGCTTTTGTATAGATACTTTGTGGGCATACAATACCTAATATCGAGAAAGTTGCATTAAGTAAATAAATATGGTGTTAATGAAGATAACTACCATTGAAAATAACAATTATTGGTAAATAAAATTTCATTAACGATTATTGGTCTTTGTTAGAGCTTTAAATCGTAACGGTAAAACAACAATGCAAATAGCACAGAAGTCACCATAAAATAATAGCAGTTTGACTTACAGTTGGCAATGTTGCTGCACTCACCAGACCAGGATAAATCGACCAAGGATTTTTCTTAATAAATTGTGATAATTGTTATTGTAAATTCTTCGTAACGCGACATACCTTCTATAGATATATTACCAAATTCTATACATACATATTACACTAATAAGTACCATTGAAGACATATTATCAACACCAAGCTATATTTATTTATATTAATTTTTATCGAAAAATTATAATTTTCAGGACAATTAACTAAACATAATCATTTTGTTGACCTTATTTTAATGAAAATAGGTTCTAAAACCACAAAGTAATGTATAAGTGATTGCAAAACACCACAAGTGATATTATTAATACATTTGAATTCTTATCAATGACAAAAATGTTTAGAAGTAATAATTTAGACTCGAGAGCAAGGGAAGATGATGAAATTTCACCCTCGGAAAAGATTGGTGTAGGGTTAACGAATGAGAGTGTTAACCTATTTAAAATTACCAAATACCTCACCGATGATGATTTTTTAAAATTTTCGGTGTCATTGTATCACAGATAAGCTACACAATCAATATGCAGAATGCAGAACAAAATGAAATTTACATAGCTACGTCATAATTTAAAGTCAGTTAACTTGACTTACTTAATACTAGTCGTGCACTTTCAAGTTGATTTTTAAAACATTACGTGGCAATTTACAAGTGTAATGTAAGAAGATTTCTTACGTGTCTTTTAATGAAGTTACCACAGAATGTACAAGAATTTTAAAATCATTATATTATCCATAAACATGCAATTTTAAATTTACTGCATACGTATTTAATGGTCGGTTCATAGAAAAAGTAAGAGTTCAATTTCATGATTTTTAAAATACTTTTAGAAATTAATTAAACTAGAAAATTACGAAAGTTACACTTAAGTGGTTAAATTAAAATCGATTGCTATGTTTTTAAGCGATTAGATTCAATTATTTTATTTAAATAAAAATTCGTAACCGTGTAAATTAACTGTAACTTTTGGTAAAAAGCTAAGTGGGTGATTGATTTGGTAGTTATTCAACCTTAACTTATACTGTTTAGTTAATGGTAATAATTTTTAAATTTAAAATCTTAAAACAATAAATATCATATATTTTTTTTTCATTTCGTGTCTTGCTCGGACTACAAGTATTTTTATTTTTTTTATCTAAGCGAGAACTTATTACTTTTTGACGTTAATTAAAAAATATAACTGTAAAATAAATAAAACTTCGGCGGGCAATGGCAACCCACCGAGGTAATCTGCCTTGAAAACCCTTCATATTGAAGTGGTTAGCCAAAACCCACCCTGGGTTGTAGCGCTCTTGTGTGTGTGTGTGTAACTGTAAAATAGTTGTCGGCAATAAGTGTACTATTATTTATAGACGAAGTAAATAATTAAGTTCGGCTGCTTATAAGATTAAAATACCTGCAATGGACGATTTTCTTTGCTAGAAAAACTTTTAATTGATCCAGTTCCTTTGTGCTATTATCGATTTTACTCTTGGAAGTCTAATTAGAAAAAAATTATCTTCTTGCACATTTTATTAGACATTCTTAATGATATATACTTGAAAAGTAATTGTACTATAACGAACACTTAAAAATTAGTTCTGGTGCTTTGTGCAAGAAGACGAAGATTAATACCTGACATTATTAACAAAACTACGGATTTGCTATGACTTGTAAATGTAAAAACCAAAACTCGTTCGATTACCGGACGACTGTAGATGACATCTTGCAACATTAGATATGGCGTGTCTTCTACACAAATGAACACAACAGACAAAGGATATGCGAACATTGTACATTGGAAGTTTATTAACCTCTAGTCGACCATCGCCACGAGATAAACATGTTCTCAATGCAGTTTACAGATTTATGAAGTGAAACAGAACTAGGATTTACATTAACATTATACAAAATATAATAAAAAATGTACATTTTCGTAACATTTACATTAAACCTTGGTATTGTTAAGGAATTTATTGCCAAATTTCGCGAGATAAAAGATGCTCAATGAAAATTTAAATTGCAAATTTGGGATAATGATCGTGGTGTCGCAGACTTTTCCCTAAAATATTTTCAGAAACCAAATCTAACGTTACGATTTAGATTTTATTGTGTTGGAGGTAAATGTTGATATAGTCATTCTAAATGTTTGGTTGATTCTTATAAGATTTATTCAGCAGGTACTACTTTTAATGTAATTTAGCAATAAATGTGTAATAAATTTGATGGTATTGTAACTACATTTAAATACAAAATTAAACGTTGTAACTTACTTTAGAACTGAACTTTCTTGTTGTGCACTATTTGTTTTAGTAAGCCTATAATAAACACAGTAATATTTACTATTAACAAGTTTTGCGGATGTTAGAAAAAGTTGTAATACCTCCGTGGTTATACATAATATTACAAATTTAATACAAAAATAAATTTTGTTAAATCTGGTATTGAGTTGGACATCGCTAAAAACCTCTTGCAGTTAGCGGTTACGGAGCCCACTTTCAAAATAGTGGACCAAAGTTCAATATTCTATTTGCACTTCAAAATTAGGTTATTGTAGTATAGATATTATTTTTGCAAATTAAATTTGTACAAAAATTATATTAAATTCTTGTATTGATAATCTAGAAAAAATTGTTTTTAAATTTGAATTTTTGTCAACTGAATTCAGAATTATGTCAGTATAAATAATTCTAGAAATTTTCGTGAAGTTTGGAAGTTCAACCCCGAATTGTTACTCTGCACCAAGCTAAATTTTGGTCTAGAAAAAGGTTAATAACTTTTCAGTACTTATAATTGTGGCAGAAAAATATTAGCGTGTTCACACATAGGTCAAAATCACGGTACACGTCACAATTAATTCTGATTAATTCAATAAACTTTATACCCATTTTGTTAGCTTTATTCGACAAAATGATTAATTAAATTTATGGTTGCAATTTATTTATTGACGTTCTTGTAAAATCTTGCTAATAAATTCTTTTATATTCGTTCAAGACCATTTATTGTAAAAGAAATAATAAGTTCATTAAATCATAAAAACTATTTGGATTCACTAGTTTGATGTTTCTTGTTAAAATTAAGTGAACCTTCAAATATTTGCTGCAGCAGACCGGTTGGTGTTCAATATTGGTCCTTGGATATAGCTGGTTTGGGGGTTTCCACCATCTATTGAAAATTTTTAATCGACAGTTTTACTTACGTAGGATTTAAAAAATATATCGAAAAAGAAGTATTAGTGAAAATTGTTTGCAATTTTTACTATTTTTTTACAAAAATTTAATATATTTTGAATACATTTATATTTATATTTTACTGTAACTTACAGTAGTGCAGTTTACTAAAACATAAGTTACAATTTCCTCACTTTAGAAAACGAACATTGCTTTATTATGTTGTTTAAGTACCAGTGATATATCTGTATTATAGATAGTTAATTACTGAAATATTAACCAAGTGCAAATTAAAATACATATGTGCATATTATGTAGGTATATTTACTTTTTGCATTTACATCTCTATTCGGTGCATTCAATTTCCTATAATTATATTTATTTAATAAAAACTTCAAAATCGGCGTGCTTTTCTAAACTTCTTTGTATCTATAATAATAACTTACAAGTTTCAAAAAGTATCGGATAATTTGATTTCCCACCGGCGAAACCAATTACATATTATCTTATAATGCTTGTACGGTTTTGAATGTTTAAATAAACCGTTGGTATCTACAGTTTAAATTCAAAAAATTGATTTGTTGTAGTGACCAAGATGTGGTTATAGTAACAAATTTTTTAGTTAATCTAGCTTTAACACATGATTATGCCTTTTATCGCTATTCCTTATTGAAAACGGAAAAACAACCACTCAAAAAAGTAATGCCAAGATGACACGATAATTGATTTTATAACCAATGTGATTGGATAAATGCTTTGTTTAGATATAATGTGACGTCGGATTAATGGTGTGTATAGACAGTTCAACGTAGGCTGGAACTGATAATAAATCAATAAAATAATTATGCACACTTGAACATTTCATCGCATTTTGTCACAAAAACTATAACATAGACAAAAAATGGAAAGATAAAATAATTGGTAATAATAGAAATAAATAATTTTAATTGCAAACTCAAATCAAATCAAGTGGATTGAAATTATTAGTTTTACAAAAAAATAGTCTTTGGCTGCATCGACAATAATTTTTATTAGTATACAAATGTTTTTGAATTTTATTATATCTTATGTATCTATTCAAAAAACACTTTTTTTCTGTCATAGTCGCAGCAGCGGAACTTAAATTTTTTGCCTCCCCCTCTTCTGCAAAATATTATTCCGAGCCCTTATCACAAAGAAACACAAATTTTTATAGATATTTTTATTACAAAATCTCAAATGGGATATTAGCCGGTTATTAAGTTTTAGCTTTTACAATTAGAAATCATTTTATCACATTATGTTGTGCGTCAGTTTTCACTTCCTAATTTTCGTAGGTAGAAAAATTTACACATTTAAATGTTCATTTTTGTATTTTTGGTTCTCACCGCTGTATTGTTTTTAATAATAATTACTTTGTATAATATTTTCCCGTTTTTGCTTTATATTTATTTTTAATCTCTTACTGTTATTCTATTTATTATTATGATTCTTGAGGGTTATTTACATTCAAATTTATTAGTAGATAGGTATCTGTTTTCGAAATTTTCTTGTTTATTATTAGATACTTTGAAAATGTTCATTACTTATCAAGTGTATTGATTATACCTACCGAATATAATCCTACTTTAATCTATTGTAGGGTATTTATGGATCAACCAATTTATTAGGCATAAACCCACACTCCACATCATCCATTTAGTGTGCAATGCAATACCTTTTTTATTTTCAACATTTATTATGGTTAAATACATACTTATTATAGTTTGATGACATTTAAAAGTTTTGAAAGTCGAATTACGGCACTACTGGCCTGGTGACATCGGTGAACCAGTTGCAGAGCACAAATTCGAGTTTCGCTGAATTTATTACCACATTTCTTTGATGTAGGTATATGCAGAGCAATTTTGTAGTCATCGTAAAATGTATCTAATTATAATTCCAAAAATGATATAGAAGTCAAAATCGAGAAAGTTGAAAAACACTTCGATCGAATATTAACCATCTATGGTGTAAGATCTCGCAAATCTAACACTGATAACAAAATATAATAATAATAATGATCATCATTTATGAAAGCCGGTTACACATAGTTTTGATATGAAATGATGATGTATGAGATAATTCTTATTTACCGACACCAAACGGGTTTTAAATACAGTGAAATTATCAGTATAGATCTTTTGAAAACTACGCACTTATACAAATATTTAACCGGTTGATGATCTATCACTCGCAAATTAAAATTTGCACATTCTCAAGTAAATTCTTTAATTTAGAGCAGATATTAATTTTGTTATTACATTTAAAGGTAAACGAATCAATGGCCTCCCTTTTACCAATATTGGATGGCACTACTTTTACTGCCTTGAACTTTTAAACAACTCGTGACTCATGAATCTCATGGATCTGTTTAAAAATTATTCAAACCATTTTCTATAATTAAATATTTAATTTTAAATGAGTATTTAACATGGGCGTTTCTGCACGCATTTAATTAGTAACAAAAAATATGGTAGGTACATAGGTAATGAAAGATGTAATAAAAAATTATGTGGATTGCGTGAAATAAAAAATAAATTATATAGGAAGTCGGTAGTATAAAAATATAGGTAGTCGAATGATGAAAATTAATTAAATGTAGTTTACAAGAAAATAACATTTTCGATTAGTGCCTAGGTGTGTATGCATCTATTTATTTCAAACAATGTACAGGATGTTTACTTCTTATCGGCTAATGAAAGCACTTTAAATTCAAATTTGTTGATGTGTATCCTGTATCTTTATGGTTACCTGTTTGAAAAACTGTAACACCTTTGTGATCTGGCCTTTAATTTATATTTAATTAAAATTGTGTATAGAACGTAAAGATTACGGTAGACTAAAACATTAATTATCCTTAAGTATTACACAATTTTTTTTTAAACATTATTAAGTAGCTGATTTTAGTTCTCTAATTGCGCTATAACATTTAATTGGGTATACCCAAATCTTTCCTTGGTAAAAGTAAAACTTAATTTATTTGAAAATCTACTCTGTAATATTTAATCAAAATATTTGGCACTTCTTGCGGTATTCTTACCAAAAAAGATTATATCCAATAATGTAGTTATTTGCGATTTAAAAAAACCGTTAATATGTGGTTCTTAATGGAAGGAAAGATAATACTAACTATAAGGATGGTTTGTTTATTCAGTGTTGGGTGTACCAGCTGTTCTAAAATGTTAAATGCCCAATACCAACAACTTTAAGAATAAGAGTAGTACACTAGTATATCTGTAAATGGTGTGGATATGCACCAAATAGATTTGGGAAACTATTTTGGTGGTAAAACTGATCATATTCTTCTTATACAAATTCAACAAGCAATAACCGATTATTCATGATACTAATGGTAGCAAAAAATAGCTTATAGCGTAGACCTTAATTTTTTACAGAAAAAACGTTTAAATAAAAAAAAATTATTACACCTTTAATTATGATTTTTTATGAAACGAAGTAAATTATTATTCCTCATTGATGCTTCTAATAGTATTGTGATCAGCAGCGCGTAACTTGCAATTCTAAGTGGGATTATATAAACTAAAATTATATAAGATAATCTAGGAAAAAACGTTTCTTTCAGAAATAATCTTTTTAATTTTTAAATCGTGGGAATTTATTTTAAATAAGCAATAAGAATTCCTAAATTCGAAATATGTTAAGGAATTAAACTAACGATTTACAAGTAGAAAGGCAAATTTTATATGCAATTGAATGCATCGAATATATTAACTGATGTTGTATATTACTAGATACGTATTTTTGACGTGTATTACATTATTAAACATTTAAGATATAAAAACAACTCTTGGTTCCAAAACTCAAATAAACAACAGTTATCTAAGCCAAATTCACAGTTTAAATGATCACGTACTACTTATACTATTATACTTGAAGGATTCAGGTTTATTCGACATTTTTACACATCATTTTGTTCTTTATGTAATTTTATAAACGGTTAAGTCATATTAGGAGAAGGGTTAATTGAAAAATAACTATTTACAATGAAATTCGTTTATGATTAAAAAGAGACAAATAATTTATTTCCATAAGTTTGTACAAATCTTAATTACATTACCTTACATACTATACCTATGTACGTCCAAGTTACAGAATACGTTTATTGTGGTAGATGTACCAGTTCTCTCCATAAGCCGGTTCATTAGCCGGATTCACCGTATTTGGTGTGACTTAAATTTTTAAGTTTTTAAAAAACGCTATTAGTAGAGAATAGAAACAAAACACATCTACAGTAGGTATGTAAGTAGAAAATTATTTGTTATTATATTCGCATGTGAAAATGCCAGCACAATTTCACAGTGTTTCAGTTTGAAAATTTGTCTTAATAATAAGCAAGAACAATGTAAAATATTAAACACAAATGACTATTAGAAAAAGTTTCAAAAAACTAAAAGTGTTGAAGTACAATGCCCTTCAGAAGCTATTTTTATATTTTTAAATTACATTTGCATGAACTATTCTGTAAGTTTGGATAATAATTTTTCTTTAAATAATATCGATATAATATGCTAATTTAATATCATTATTAATAATTCGCCATGTAATTATTTTGATTATTTGTTGCTTTTGTAAAAGTTAATCGTTGCATTGTTATGCATGCGGGAAGCTCCAAATCTTAATCTTTGTAATTAAGTTATGAAAACGAGATTAAAATTATAGGTGTTAATTGCTATCGATATTTTTAATTTGAAACTGTTTTAAGTATTCCATTATTCGTAAAACAAAGGCAAGAAAGTGTTTTAACGGCTAAAGTTATTAATTATCATAATTTTTTAGCGCGAAAACAATTTAATTGTTGTAGAAGAAAGATGCTTTAAATAATATTGCATGTTGGTGCTGAAGGTGTGAGATAATTTGATATAGAAAGTGAAAAATGGTATAACTAGGTTAAAGTTAAATTGTTTAATTTTTATGATTTAGTTGAATTTTATTTTATATAATGGCCCTTGGAACGTCTCAAGCTACATTGTTATTATTTTTTGTTTACTATTTTTAATGTCAAATAGGAAAGTTTTTATTGCTGCCTGCGTATGAATGCTAACAATAATAATATTTTAATAATAAAATTAAGCTACGCACATAATACAATAATTATTACACTTGGTATTCTGTTTTGAACATAACAGAGAAAGTTCATTTGCATTTTCAAGTTTTCACACTTTTCTTATCGTTAATAAACCTTATAATTTAAATTCACTGAAACGAAAGGTGGTACCTACCTCATTTTAAGTTAATTAAAACTTTTTATTGCTATTAAGTTTAGCTACACAGTTTAACCAAGCAGCAATCTAATTTCATCAGTTTATAAACAATAACTGTAATAATTTCAGTAAAATCAGGAAACCTGCAGTGACAGAAATCCACTGTGCAATCTTCCGCTACATGGTTGGTGGTTGGATGGATACAATAATAAATTTATTGTCGTACTCGATCAGAGAAAATCATAAAAAAACACTTTACAATAGGATGAACTGAAATAATCTGGAAAATAATTTTACAACTATCAATATAACACCATTTATGAGACAATACGTATTTGAACTTTAATTTATTTTTAGTGCGTAAAGAAATTTAACATTCTATTGTACAATTTGAAGGATGTTCTTGGGAGTCTTTTACAAAAGGGAAAGTTAAATTTTCCATTCCGATGCTTCTGAAGATTTGCGATAACATAGACTCTGAGTACCTTACAAGTTTTTTGTAATTTCCTATTGGTATTTTTTGTAATGTATTTCTAATTTAACCAACCGAAAACGGTTTTCCTTTAACAACTTTAATTCAACTTCCTTAATAAAGCGAACATAATATTATAAAATAAAGTCATTTTAGAATAATTTCTTGTGAACTCGAAATGTTTTTAATTATGCTTATTAAATGTGCTTGTAGGTATAGAAAATATTATTGGAATACTTTTTTTTAATTATTCACGATGTGATTTCACTTTTATTAAGAATGTTTAAATATCAACAAATACACAAAAATTTAAATTATAGGTTTCGAAATAGGTACTTACAGCCTATGTAGGCATATATTCTTATTGCACAAAATTCGTTTCGGTACTTTTAAAAGACATTAAAGAAGTCTGAAACAACTTCAAAAAGCAAGAGCGTTTTTCAATTTCGTCAATCGATTTAAGACCGGACGCGAGACAATTTATTTAACTTTCTATGAGAAAAAATATGCAAAACATACTTTTAAGCATATTAAAACAAAATTAATAATTGCAAACAAATTAGAAATTATTTAAATAAAAAAATAAATACAAGAAGAAAATTAACCTTGTTAAATTTGATGTTATATTAAAAAATGTGAACATAGAGGATAAGCTTATTAAATATTTTACAAAAAGATGTAAGATTATAAAGTTATATGTACGTGTTATCGAGGTTAATTTGTTTTGTAACTTTTAACTGAAGTGTGTACAGGGTTTTCTACTTGATTTTTTCTAGCAACTTCATTGAATCTAGTTGATATGGACTATATTTACTGCAGAAAACGTAGCTTATTTATTTTACACCGATGTTAAAGCGGATTAGCATTATTTTTCAAACCGTATTTATTAATATTATTTTATTAACAATTATTATAAAAATATCAATGACTACCGCATTTCTAATATTACAATTTATTTCATATCAAGATTTCATCCTTGAGAATATATAGTTCCACCCATGCACAATGTCGTTTCTTTTATTATATCTGAAACCTTTATAACAACAAGATCTTACCTAAACATAATATGCAAATAACTTCAATAAGTAACAAAATTTTTACTTATTCAATTTAAACATCTACTACGTATACCTCAAGTTTGCCTTAATGGTTTCTTGATAGGTGAATATGATAAAGTATCAAGGTTTCATTAATTAACTTAATGTCAATGATCTCTTAATTTTGTAAAACAGAAGTTAAGGTCAAGTAAGGCATAAATATAAAATGATCAATTGATTTGTGGTTTGTGTAGTAAAACTTGACACTTTTCAGAAGTAAATTTTCTTGAATTTAATTTGCAAATTACTTGTGGGATCAATTAAAAAAACTTTGAATATAAACTTGTTCTTCGTAAGTTCCAAGAAAATGGGGGTACGCGAGGTAAATCGAAGAGAAATTTTGATGTTGGTTGGTGAAGATCTAAGAATTGTAAGAGAATTAATTGCAGGAATTGGCAAGGAATTGAAGAAATTGAAAACCAAAGGAAAAGCTGATGTACAAGATATTCATCTGCGATTTACCACTTGGGATACTAGCAAAAAAAAACTTATTTTACAAATAATAATATTTATAAATAAGCAAAATAATTGAAGAATAAAATTGTAGAACTATTAGGATTCAATATATTTTTCAAGTTATTTATAAATTCCCACTAAAGAGCAAAAACACCTTAACTCACAAATAATAAATTATATTTTATAAATTACTAAAATATAAATATTAAAAGTTTGTAATAGTTATGATAAAATAGGTACACTGATGAAAATCTGGTAGATCGAAACTAATCTGTACACAATTTGAATAGTTATTTACTTGTTTATTATAAAATAGAGGAAATTTTTGTCTTTACTTTTACTTAAACTTTTTTTGGTTTTAATTCAGTAATCAAAGGACTAATACTTGAATAAAAAAAATTTTAAATTCATAATTTATAAATTTATTTCATTATTAGTTTTAAATTTCGATTAATGAATTTGAATGATGTCATAATAAGACTGAAACGTTAGCAAATATATATTACTACTTACAGTGCAATTTGTATGTTAAATTTGTTGAATTCTAGTTAAGAAAAGTATTTCCTCGCTATTGGCAAGTGGTGTTGTTAAATTTTGAATAAATTAAACAAGAGCAAATGAAAAGATGGGTGACAATAATGTAATAATTTGTTGATTTTTTGTTATACAAATTTAAGAAGCAAATGAGTATTTTACAGGTGACACAATGAAAAAAAAGGGAAAAACTATACTAATAAGGTAATACAAATAAAATATAAAAAGGACTGAACGGAAAAACAGATTAAATGTAATTTTTAACCACAGATATTGGTATTAGAAATACGTATTTAACTTTATCTACACTTAATTTTGTGGTTGCATCAATCAATTAAGCTCTCCTTCTTTTTTAAATTAGATTTTCATTTTGTGGTATAATTTTGTTTTAGATATGGAAAACATTATCAATATTGCTAAATTTAACTTATTTGGTATAGATACAATAAAATATGAATAACATTATAGAAAAGATGGGCATGTGCTACAATCTATGACCGATCTTCAAATTATTATTTTTACAAACTTGGACGGAACTTATAGGATTTATAAAAGTATTAACAATGATTTTAATTAAATCTAAATGCCAAAAAGTGCGATAAAAAACAAAAAATAACATTATCTTTATTCTTTATGCATAAAAATGCATAATGCATACATTTATTTTATGTAAATAATTGAGCGTTGGTGTATATTTTTCATGATCAAAATCAAATTCTAAGATATATTTTATATATTCATTTATAATTATAATATAATGTACAGCCTTGCTATTAATACGGTTTTAGATTTATTAAATAATTTTGATTTTAATTTGAATTTTATTTATTTACATTAATATGTTTAAATTTTGACAGTTTTGTATTACAATTTTCTTAAATTTCTCATGAAAAAAGAAAAGTTTTTCTCATTAAATATCTCTGACTAATTACCCTTACTTATCTTATAATGGTGTGAAGAGTCTGTCTAGTTTAGGAATTGCGAAGAAAATGTGTCATCCAGTGTTGACAGTAATAAAAGAAAAATCTATTATTTGCACATAGCGCGTAGAGAAAAGTACGCATGTTTAACCTGATTTATTATTTAGAAATCGAAGTTTTAGTTTCTAAAGTCTATAAACCATGTTTGTTTACTATCTAGATTATTGAAAACTAGGCAAATAATTATAGCTGCATTACATTACCATTAAAGGATATTTATGGGTTATTGTTTGATTTATAAATAAAACAAATCATTTTAAGAGAAGTACTGTTTTTGTTGTCCCCCGAGGAAAATAATCGCAACGAATTGTAAACGAAGATTACCTATGAGAAGTTCATGACCAGGGCCAATGGCATCACATGCCCATTTATATGTATGTTAATTATGTAATGCTAATTCATCATTCTGGCAGTATTATGGGTTTACTTTGTCAATATACCTAGAGGCTTTGTTGAACATATAATCGGTATTTGCACTAATTGAAAGTTAAACTTTCAAATGGTAACTAATTTTATGCTAGCGGCTCTTTGTTATTATTATTGTTTGCTTTAGCAACATTTTCATTGTATATCGATATCGAATAAATTTATTTTGCAACATTAAGATGCAATCGTAAAATTTTGAAATGCATTCCTTTATTGTAAGATAATGTGGCAGGATATAAATCCGCACCCTTCCATGTTCTACATATTACTATCACCAACAACTATAACTCTCCAACGTCGACTCTATGTACTCTTCTGACATTGTCGATGATATGAACGGAGTAGGTGTGCTGGTGATTTATTTTGCATAATTCAAATGCACTCTTTGAGTTATTCGGTAAAAGCATCATCGACTTATTGAGAAGACATAGCACAACCAGTCTTACCTCGAGCTTGTTTCGAGAAGAAAACATTTAGCAAATGACAAAAGTTTTCGAATGCACAGTAAGGGCGACCAATTTCGTTTACAAAAATTCAGCAAAGGATGTTACTTGGTTGTGTCCATCATAAGTGTTTTTATCTAAAACAGTTATAAAATTTACAGCTAAATTTTAACCGTATTTTAAGATTAATTAATTATGCAATCAATATTTATATTTTAATTTAATAACGGGAGTAACGTATTCCAGAATGATACCATAATTGACGTTTCTTATTATATCACAAAAATTTTCAATTTCAAAATTACAGCTATTTAGTATGATTTTGTAAATTTGATCCAAAGAAGATAATTGTAGCTATATGATTGGCAAATATTTTGTAAGTGAGCAAAATTATTGTTTATAAAAAGTTCCTAAGCTACATTTTTAATACGAATCGTGTAATACGTCCAATTCAGGAAACAATTACTTATGTAAAAATTCGTCTTTTCTTAAAACAGAATTTCAATTTTATAGTGCTATTACTTTTACCTTCTAATTGAATTGATAAAGTTGGAAAATTTTCAGGAATTTAAAAAATTTCAAATTAGTACCCACCTACATACATCTGTTAAGATAATTTTATTATGGCATTGATTTTTATTAGCTGAATAGAACAAAGAGTAATTTAAATAAATTGCTATGAGTTTTTATTGAAAAATATAACAATAATAAATATGAAAATTTGGAAAAATATCTTAACAATAAGATTACTATTTCTGGTTATCATGAAGTTTTCATTGAAATAAATAAATAAATTGTATATTTCGAGTATTTTACATATAAATTTACTAGATAGGTAACTAATTTTTCCGGTAAGTACCTGCAGTGCTATGAATACTAAATTCCAATTTTACTGAAATTACGAAGCTATTGAATAATTTTAAGGTTAATTCTAGAATGTCAAGTATATGGCTAGGAAGACCTATGTTTTGCGAAAACGTAAAAGTAAATAATAAATTGTATGCAAGCTATGAATGCAAGTTATACTAAATTTTTGCTACGATTGCTATTCATCTATTAATTTTTCTGAAACTTAACTTTTATTATATCTTTAGTTTGATATTGTCAAAATTTATTTACGGGTTAATTATATTATTGAAGCAGTTATATTATTGAAGCAGTTGGAAAATAATGATCAATAAATCTGTTTTTAAATTTGAGTTTGAAGAATATATGTAAATTGAAAATTTAAAAAACATTATTGTTATCTGTGAGCTTTGGATTACCTTGTAATTAATATGTTACATGAACTGATAATAACTTGATTATAAATTACATTGTTAATTGATTACTTTGGAACTTTTTGACTTTTAACTGCATTACTTTCTTTCAACGGTGTTTTTGAACGGTTTCTCCAGTAGGACAGACGCTCGGATGTTCCATACTACAACATTACAGACTTTTCCGCCTATTTAGTGAATATTATTTGGAATTACATTTTTATTGAATTTATGTATTCTTTAGTTGTTTTTAACAAAAACAATATTACGCTTTCTGGCATAATGTTACGTATAACTAATATTACACTTTCTATACATAATACGTAGGTATAGGTATCATATTCGCGGGTGTAGTTAATATACATTTGTTATATTCAAAAACGTGCTAGTTCTTAATATACATAATATAAAATGAACTTTTGGTAATAGTAAATACTAGGTGAAAGAAACCACACCTTGTTTAAAGCGACGCATTTCCATATTTGCTTGTCCTACTGACATTATGTAACTGTACATAACGCCAGACATTATACATGCAGCTGTATGTAAAAAAAATAAGTAAAAAATATTTAAATTATTTAATAACGGATAGATAAAACAAGTATTTTATAAATTCTAGTTTTTTACCAAAAATATATTATTAACAATTTAAAATTTAGAATTTTTTTGCAAATTTGTGTTCAAGTTACCAATATGATGTAGTATCAATTTGGCTTTATTAATATATGCATATTTTGTCATTTGATAATAAATCTAAGATTATGTAAATAATACATTCCGAATGCAGACAACATGTCGAAACATGAACTTTTATTAAAGTTGAGCAAGTCAAGATTTTCATTTAAAACTCTTGACTGGAGTGAATTATTATTACAACAAAAGAAATAATAACTTTATGTAAATGTATTGCTATTATAAAACGATAAAAACATTATGTGTTTCGTTTAAAAAATTGTGTTGTCCATTTATTAAAAAAAGTAGCACACGTATTGTTAACGGTCAAGCATTGAGAAATTATGTTCATTAGGTGTAAGAAAACGCTAGAATATCTTATATTTGAAAATTACATATTTTGAATATAAAAGGATATTAAGAAATTCACACATATCGTACGTATGCCGAATATAGTTTTTCGATTTAATTACGCAGTTTCTAACTTGTGAAAGCCAACGAAGTTTTTAATCAATAACACCAATAATATTTTTTTATTTCTTCAAAAATAATATCGAGTTTTCAAGTTTGTCTAAATTTATAGCACACATTTAATAGTATATTATAATACGAACAAACGTCAATCAAAAATTTTGATCGACTAACTATACTTAACCTTTAAATTATTTTGCTATGCTGTAGGCCGTATTTTCAAGGTCCGTTTTAAGTTAACGTTGATTAATCTTGCAACAAGAAATTGTTGAATTTAACAATGTAATGGAAAAATTACATTAGTAAAATATGTTTGCGCGACCCACTCGAGGGTGGGAGATTTTTTAAATTATCTACATCAATTTTTCAAATAACCCAATTTTCTCTATGTCGATGTACATATTTGGGTAGAATAATTATTATTGCACCATTGGCATTCGTGTAGTTCGCTTTGGTATACATACAGGTAAAATATCAAAACCTTTTATTCAAGGTTTTTGTTAACAATAAAAACACAAACCATAAAAATACGTCATTTACAGAAAATCTAAATTTTTATTATTACATTATACACAGCGAGAATCCCACTTATGTATATATCATGGTATTATATTAAATGAATACTTGGTCTATAAATATAAATAATTTTGGAATTTACTTAATCTAATACGTTTATAATTAAATACGAAGGGCATTAAATTCATTAATTGCAATTACGAAATATATTTTATTAAATGTTTTGACATTATTATAAGTAGTACATATTTTTTTTATTGCTCCTCATTCATTATTAATTTTAAATTGTAGTATTATTCGAAAAAAGTATCACTATATATGACAAAGTATAATTTTACTGTTAGATCTATATATAAAATCCTCTTTTTGTTGAATTTTTGCGTTTTTGCTGTGTAGTATGTACTAATATGTATGTATCATATATGTAGGTATATTTTCAGCAATTACGTAAAATATATAGATTACTCAAAAAGTAAACGTACATTTAAGTGTTTTTCTTTTTAGGCCATTATATTATTATTTTCAATTATTTATAAACAATATAGTATATAATATTTATAAATTTATAAATATTGCATAAAAAATTTAATAATAGATATAATGATTCTAGGAGGTTTGGTCCCCGGAAGATTGATCCTGAACGATTGATCCCCGGACAATTCGTCAAAATTATAAGCAAAAAGTATGAATTATAATTATAATTTTATTTATTAAAATATTAAAGCAGTGTTCATTAATGGTAATTAATTGCCGTGCAGATTAACTGCTCATAATTTTAAGTTAGCCGAAAATCTTAACGAATACGAGAATAATTCCAGTAGAAATCAAAGTGACAAAGAGTATTGATCCACTAATCCATGATGTGATATATTGTGATCACAAAAACATACCTTAGTACATTATTTCTAACATCGTATTGCTTACTTAACGAACATCGTAACTCTTTATTGTGTGTAGCGTACGATACCTTTTTATACACATACGGAACCTGCTATTTAACGTGAACTGCAAACCACGGGAATATATACGTCAACTTTTAAAACTGTCAGCGTTTTTATAGTATAAAAATTAAAAAATACTTATATACAAGTTTTATTAAGGACACATAGCCACGCAGACAAAATTATTTGAAGTAGTACTACATTACAGCACGCACAATATTTGTAATTGTGTTTGTTTAACAGACGCACTAACAGAATTTTAAATGCGTAGAAGTAGAACAAAAATATTTTTATTAATACATTTTTAACTAAAATTTGTATAATAACTTTCTTTTTCTTAGTTACAGATTTCAGTGCAACGCTATTCTCATTTGTGGATGGGAATTTATAAGAAAGGTGATAGGTAAGTTGATCGTTTAATTAATTTATTGTTATAAGTTGCATACAATAAACAGCAAATGAAAATTTTAAAATAATTAATTTGTAGTAATATACGAAGTAGTAGTGTAATCCGATGACATATTATAGTACTCGTAATGAATACAAACATATTTGCATCAAATAAAAGACGAAGTTCTGAAGGAATAAATTAAACATGAAATGTTTTCATTTAATAGTAACGTTTTAAACTGTAATTTTGGATTCTTTACATGATTACAACCTTATCTATGAAGTGGTGCATATCGAAACAGTACAATATCAAACCATTTTCCTTACGCCCAATTTGTCAATATCCTGTTATTTGTAAGAGCAGTAAGAAGAATTTGTAAATTCAAGAAATTTAAAAACTTTTAATATCTTGCCTCAACACTACTTCTATTATTTGTAAGAATTGTTTCAATAGAAATAATTTTGTGGTTACAGATAACTGAAGATCGTTAAATTGAGCATTAGGGATATTATACTAGTTCAAAAATTTAACATGAAACTGCAAATAATTTGGGATTAGCTGATATTTGAACTTATGACCATTATCCTCAGTTCAACTTCTCACCAAACTACGTGTTTAACTGTCTTCTACTCCTGTTGCTATTTTTAAATGCCTACTTCGAGGTTGTTGAATTACTAATGTTCAATTTTTGATTATTCTAGGTCATTATGTGTATTAAGTTATTAGTGTTATACTTTCAATGCATGTGCGATAATGTCTGTTGGAATTTTTTAAAGCTCAATAATTTGTACACTTAGCAAAGAGACAACGTCTGCATAATTATTTAAACTGTAAATGTTTCATTTCTGCAAACTTGCCTAACTTGTTTACATATTACTCATAAAATATACTGTAATATTTCAAATTCATATTCCATGAACAATTTTAACGTAAGTTTTATAAAAAAAATGTTAATTTAAATTTCTTAATTCATATAATATAAGAACTTACTTTTATTTTTATAAAAATGCACGGTAATAAATTTTATTACATTTTAATTCAAAACTTCTAAAGAATTGAAATTGGTAATAATCCGCTTGAGCACTGCACTGTTAAAAGAAAACATAATATAATTCTGGTTAAATATATAGAAGCTGAAAGTATTTCAATTGCATATTACATTAATTAATTTTAATTACAAATTCACATAAATGGTATAAGTAAGTTACGAACATCGGCGAACAAGGTGAATAACGAAAAGAAGTGTTTTGGTCAACGTCCTCGCTTTATTGCCTCTCACACTAGCCCGTTAGTTTCTTTTATATTATTGTTCCGGATAAACGAAACTTAAATACATCTTCGATAATAATTAATTTATTTAGAGTATTGTTAATATTCTATTAAGAAATATTATCACGGATGATAAGGTCAATGTATTCACATTATGTCGCCGGAGAGTTCATATACTAGAACAAAATAACGATTTTTGATGTTAGGCGATATAACTGTTCTTTTATAGAAATTTAAAATCAATATGCTTGTTAAAATTGAAAAATAAGTAATACTTCACAAAACTCACCGTCGATGATATGCAAGACCGAAATAATGATCATTGTTCCGTTGGATGAACGGTATGTCGGCCAGCCCAGGTGGTTTATACTCACGAACGCTTTAAACGAAGCAGATGAATTATTATACCTTGCAATAATTATATGAGAAATATCAGAAGTTGTACAAAAAACTTGAGGCTACTGACATGACATAATCGCGTTCCAGTTCAAATTGTTGTAATTTATTTAAATTCATTTGTATTCATATCTATCACTAATAAAACTAGTTTACATTTTTTGCTTTTGTCTTAATTACTTACAATATATGCTACTTTGGGAACTCAAACATTTTCCAAAATAACATCCATATAAAAAATAATAAAATCTTAAAAACACTTTTGCTTTCAATTTGATTGATATTTGGATCAAACTAAAAATGGTGCGTGTATTCAAATTATGGTTGTTAATTAATTTAAATTAAGTTTAGACTGAATGTGAATAGATATAAGTAGTTTTTACGAATATAAAGCACTTATGGAAGTTTAAAAATACAACAAAAGCAAAAAAGTCCGAAAGTGAAAAAGCTGTTATTGCTTTTGCAATATTGAAAGAGTAAAATGCATAACTTTTCTATATAAAATATAAAATCGTATGCAGCAGTTCTTTCATCTTCATTGAAGAAGTTTCATTGAAAAAAAAAAAGATATGCAGTTATTCTCAGTAGCTTCCGGGATGTACTCTTTATTGGTATAGGACAAAATGAACATGCTTCCACTATTTCATTTGTATTTCTTTTTGATATTACTATTTGTATTGTATTTTTAATAACATCTGCTTTTGCCATCTTTGGTGTAAGAGTGAAAATTAATTAAATACTTTTAAAGTTTATTATGAGTTTTTAATAATTTATTTGAAATAATTATTATTCACTTTTAATGAGTCTCATACCGATGGTATGAGAAATTTTAACTTTTTATAATTGGTTTGCATCGAAAAAATATTTAAGTGCATTTGAATTTATGTTTCGGTATATTTTAATATCAAATAAGTAAAATTTATGTATCTATATAGTATTATCCTGTCAAGTAATAATTATAATAAATTTTAAATCTTACGTTTTTTATACTTCAGTAATTTTGATTTAATAGGATTTTGAAATTTGCAGTTAAAATTGAGAAAAGTTCCAATAAGTGCAAAACTAAACTCTCTAAAAATGTTGAAAATATTAAAGATCACAACTTAAATAGTGCTGATTTCAATAATAGTGGCTTTTGTTGACACATTTACTTTGTGTTAAAACAACAACTCTTTATTTGTTTATATTGTGTTTGGTTCCGCTTTCCTAAAACCATAGAGTATTATTCTAAGTCAAAGGACCAAGCTGAATTTTAGAAATTGAAATGTATTAATTATAAAATGTTCTGATATTAAGATCACATTCCTGTTTAGTTAAGAACGAAAACACTATTTTGAATAAGAAAGTTATGGAGGCGGTGATAATAATTAATATTAAACCGAGAATAAAAACTACTTCAGTAAAATGTAAAAGTAGAGTAGATGTCATAGAGGTACTATTTCAATAACAAAATTCTGCCAAGTTATGAGAATGAAAGGATTTTAAATCATACGTCCATTTAGTTTCATTTAATTTGAATTCTAAACATGAGCTAATTTTTTATTTTATTTTTTGATCTTAATAATTTCTAATTTTTTTTCTCTTTAGTTACTAACTACAACTTGCAATCTCTTGAATATATTATATTAATTATTTAAAATGAGTTGGTTAGGATTCAGGGTTAATTATGTATTTCATGCATAAGGCATTACTAGGATTGTCGAGCGCAAACAACAAAATTATCATATATTTTGTTACATTTTAAAAATTGTCTAAAGAATGTAACGAATACTTTTTGCTGTATCAAAACTTTCCTAATTATAAAAAGTAATGGTAACCACTTAAGGAATATGAGAGTTAAAATAACGTTGGGTAAGTGCTCTTTTTTAAGGAAAGGTATCAAGAATATTGTCAATGACTAACAAACAAAAGTTGTAGATAATTAAAAGAAAGTGAAAACCGTAGTGAGTGGTATTATCGCCAAATAATTGACATAAGGGTGTTGAGGAAAACTGGTATATTAAATTTCAGGAGGATATTAAACCGATAACACACAACACAAACCTGTCCGTTGGATATCCAGTAGATGTTTAGACTAGAGAATGGATTATCCATAGAACATATCTATTTACAATTTCTATATATAATGGATATTTTATCCATAATATCCAATCAAAGTCCTAGATATATGGACATGCTTTAGCTTTAATTTGGTATCTACTAGATTTGGAATGTTTTGTGAGTTGCAACCTAAAAATATCTAAGTTTTTCACATAAATCCTAAAATAACATCAAAAATAATAAATAAAGGCGATTTGAACCTCGAGTTGTAAAAAAATCGTAATATTTTCAATTTTTGCTAATCGAATCCGGGAGACATCTTGACATATTATTTCCAATTCAACAAAGAAACTTTTCATATTTTAGCAGAAATATGCGGAATGTGCGGTATATAAAATTAATTCTTGTGAAATATTCATAGGTATTTATAATGAATGGCCAATCTAATAATTATTGCATGGAATACTTTTTGAAAACGTAAATTTCGTGTTTTAATAACTACTCATTAGCAAATTAATGCTATATTCTTATGTCATTCCAGTTAATATTAATTACAAGTTTTTTTACCGGTCGGAATAATTAAAATTATTGCCATACAAATAAAGGAACCATTGAACTGTCACCAAGATTGCACAATGCTGTGGCTTCTTCAGAATATAAATTAGAAACCTTACACTTGATACTAGATCTAATTTTCTATTATATACATAAGTAATAATGTGAAATTATTCTATTTTGATTACTTCCTAAATAAAATCACGGAAGTTTTGATGCCTAACAAGAATAAATGCTTAAGTAATTTTTATTACAATTGTGATTACTTGATTACTAATAAAATTATCTTATGAAATCTGCACATTCATCTATATTCTATGATATTGTTTTAAAATTTAATTTTATTTTAAAAAATTATACAAGATGGTAATAATAGTAAATTATTTATTAATAAGCACAAGAAAAAAGTAAATTTTATAAAATTATATTAAATAATTTTTTTTTTGATTTTAGAATATTACATGTATTATTTTATTTAAAACATGTAATAGCATAAAGAATGACAACTTAATAATGAGATATTTAATTGTACAATACTGTTTTTAATTCACCAAACTGAAAATTCATGAAAAAAGTTTAAATGTAGATAATTTATTGCTAGAAGAAAATATTTCAGTTTACTTCACAATATTATTCATTATTGCATTCAATAATAGTATAATAATAATAATTATTATTAAATATAATTACAGATAATTTGTGTATATATTATGTATGTATCTAATATACATAGTGTATGTATATGTATGATATGCTATAAGGCTATAACTAACAATAATATCTCTTAGGTTAATATTGATTTAGAAAAGCAAAATTTTATACAGCGAGTATAGTGAAAAAATTATGTAAATACAGTGAAATAACTCTTTCAATTAATATGCTAATTTCAAATACTTGTATTTGCTGCTGTTACTATAGAAGGTACATACATATAATTAATTATTAATTGATTAACCTACATCTTAAATCATAAAAGTAACAGTCGTACTGTAAAAGAATTTAACGTTATAAATTGTTTTGTAATTTGTTGAAATAATTCTATCTCATAATATAAGTTATTGAAATTAAAACAATAAAAAATGAAAAAAATTTGTTTCGGATAACATTGTTTGAATTTTTCTAAAATTCATTTTAATGGAAATTATTACAAGACCATTAATTGAAAGTTTGATAATCTTGTCTATTCCGTATCCTACCGTGTAATGTTATTTCACTTCTAAAATTAGATATTTATAGCTTTTAAACCAAAACCTAAAACGGATGTTATAGGCTAACGCAGTGGAAGGCAAACTTTTTAGCTAAAGGGAGTAAATTGACATTGCAAAGCGGGTCACTAAATAGAATTTTTTTTTATGATTTATATTCAAGACAAAAAATTATTTTTCTAAAATATAGAGCAAATGATATTATGTAACATTTCATTTTTATAAAATATTGATATTGACACTGCAATTACCAACTAAGTAAGTGTGATACACTGTTTACGACTGAAGTGAACTGAACTTCGTTTGTT
Source organism: Cantharis rufa (assembly GCA_947369205.1). Lineage (NCBI taxonomy): Eukaryota > Metazoa > Arthropoda > Insecta > Coleoptera > Cantharidae > Cantharis > Cantharis rufa. The sequence continues at coordinate 40,639,152 of OX376303.1, forward strand.
ACATCAAGTGTGCCCTAGTCGAGACACAATGTATAGTGCCCGATCACCGAGACAAGCTTTGGTAAGGGGAAAGAATGCTAAAGCAAACATCTGTTTGTTTTAGTGTTAAGAGTAACCGTTTCTAAGAAATAGCTAAAAAAACAGGTGTTTGTTGGCTTAATTTTAGTGCTATTTCCACCTACCAAAGCTTGTCCCGATCATAATCCTACAGTTACACTTGAGGGATTCTCCTCATCAGTCACTCTCCATTCGTACTTATCCTTGTGGAGGTCGTGTAATCAGAGTGGCAAGTTACTTTTCTGCTTAATTTATAATAATCTTTTGTCTGGAGTAAGCTTGTAAAACAAACCTAATTCGTCAGCGTTAAAAATGTCTGTATCTGCATATTTTTCACGCAATTTTGGCTAAACATTTGATAACCAGTTTTTTTACAGTTTCTTGGGGAACACTATTTGATTCACCACATATTTTACCGCAATTGATACCATGTCTATTTTAACTCTGGAGAATTCTCAATTTTTTCCGAAAATTGTTGTGCTTTTTCTTTTAACCACTTATGGGAACATTCAATGCGCGATTCCCTCTAAACCAAGTAAGGACGGCTTTATCTAGTTTATCATTTTTTGCACAAGGTAATTTCTTCACCTTCAACGAGAATTCATTACTTGTACTCAAAATCTTGTCGCTGTTTTTTAAAATTGTTGCCAATGAAGAACTCACCAATTGTCTTTCTTTGCAGATTTCAGTTTGATTTTTCCTACTTTTAAACTCATTTATTATTGAAATTTTTTCTTTGATTGAAAATGATTTTCTTGTTTTAGAGGATGACATAATGGCACATGTACGTTTGTATTCTCTGCATAAAAACTTGCTCTAGACTGAAAATATACAGACGTGGCGACGCAATACAATTTCGATAAAATTCTAGTATGTAATTGAGACTTACAAGTACAGGTGTCTTAAGTTTTTCCAGAAACTCTCGTAATATCCTATCTATATACTTCTGAAATTTCTCGCTATTACCGATCTGAGGCCAAACAAAAATCTCGTTATATCCACCTTAATGCCAAAAACGTACTCGCTATAGAGGGGTAATTTTACATCTAGTAGTATACAAAACGGCAAGGGTCCAAACGATTTACTCGTTATAGCCGATTTTTCGTTATAAGCGAGACTCGTTATAGAGAAGTTCAACTGCATTATGCTTCCGTTCAAGTCTCAACCCTAAAAACTTGAAACGGTGAACACGTGAACTTACTATATTATTATAATTAATATTTATTTATTCTAATATAAATATTTATAATAGATTAATATTTTTTAATCTATGCTAATAATAGGTATGCTGTTTTTAACTTCTTATTCTTAACAAATCTTTATAATTTTTGTTATTATGATCAATGTCAGTACAACTAACAGTTATTGTCAATTACTACACTGATAAAAATAAAGTTTTAATTCAAAATGAACCACTTTGATTCCTACTTTTTTAACCATTTTTTTTATCGGTGTATACTACTTATCATTACATGTTTGCTCTATTTTTTACTTCATCTTCTTCCACTTTAAGGCTAGGAGGCGTTCTGCTTCTATCGAAGAGAAGCCGAAGTCGCTATTATTGAGCATATTAATTGTTTTACATCTGAGGTAGCTTGAAGGGCTCATCTCAGATGTGCCCCTAATTTTGTTGATGAGAGCAAATCATTAACCTAGGGGGACCCCGGATTTACGTGCCCTCCGAAACACGGAGACGATCATATATGAAATTTCAGACTTTTTTCGGATTTAAACCGGGTACCTTAGTGTTAGCAGTTATTCAGCTTACATACTAGGCTAATGGCCGTCTCATTTTCTACTGTGGGTCAAAAATAAAATTTTGATGTCAAAATACTCTTCTTCAAAAATACATACTAACTAAAATTGGAAAATGGAAAATTTTTAGTACAAATAAATAAGTTTATCCAATACCTCGTAATAATACAGCCATTACTATGACGATTTTAAACAAGTAAAATAACATATAACTCACTAGGGAGTTATATCTATAACTCACGCATTTCAAAGTGGAGAAAAAATTTTAGCTCACTCTCATTTTTGAAAAATTAAAAGACGTATATTAACACATTTTTATTGATTTTAGCATTAAGCCAAAGCAAAAGTAACAACATTTTTCCTAATTATAACATTACTAACGAAATTGAACGAACCATTTATTTAAATTTACGGTAAATTTAAAGCACTCCATGACTTGCTAGTTTTTCACAATTTTAATTTGTCATTTTAAAACGTCAAATTTTAAAACTTTTAATTACATTTTAAACGATTATACGAGGTATTGGATAAAATTTTGTATGGCACCCGTGTGTTATTTCAAATAAGTCACTTATTTAAGTCACTAAACTTTTCTCGCGTGACTTATATGTAATATAACACACTTGTACCATAAGTAGCTATTATATGTACAGATATGAAGCGTGGGTACATAAGGAAAATATGTGTGACAAAATTCATATGGACCATGTTGGAAACGAATAGAAATAAATAAAGCGTAGACCACGTAAAACATTCTTAATTTAGTTTGTTCTATAAACTGAATAATAATAAATTAAGATAACCCTTATCTATCATTTTTATAAGCAAGCAAGAGACTTCTATTTATAAATTAAAAATATCCAAATCATCCAAATACGGCTAAATAAAATACAAATTAATAAAACATTTACTCACAGCAAATCAAAACTTTTATTCGCACAAAATAAATTAAAAATCTCAAAAAGATACTCAAAATTCACAACTAATGGAGACCCTCCGTAAAAAGCGACCACTCCGATCAACGTAAACGCCAAGAAGCTAAGTTATCACAAAATTTTCGTGCCAACATAAAATTTTTGGCGCGAAAATTCAAAAAACAATAAAAATTCAAATTCAAATTGACTATAATAATATTTCTAAATTCAAAATTAAAAAAAAAGGATTTTGAAACAGGACAATATAATATTGTGTCTATATCACAGTATAATTGCACGATGGCTTTTCTTTGTTCAAATGTACTACGTTGTGATTGATTTACACTGTATACATTATTGTTTACCGTCTTATATCATACAATACAAATGACATAAACTAAGTTTAAATTTAAAAGTAATGTTTTTTAATATACATATATCTCATATAACTATATAGGCATAAAATATTTATGTGCAGTTTTAAACCTTGCAAAAAGTGATTATAATTTGTAGAAAATATTTTCAAAATTAATTATTACAGTTTTCTATTATCATATGAATGCATTTATAACGCGTCACGTAAATCATTTTAATTATTGTAGATATAAAATTTTGTTAGTTGACAAACAATAAATGTAAATGTACCATTGTTAATACAAAATATTGCAAAAAGAATTTAAATCAAAATCTATTTTACACAAATAATCTGAATTATTCATTATATCCGTTATAGCTTAGTAAAATCTTGTGGTTATTTTAATACAATAGAGAAAATAAATGAAATTTTTGATGCTTGTTAATCAAGCGATAGATAGATTGATTTGTTTTTTTTTGGTTTAAGGATTTGGAACGGCAAATTTGTTTAAAATGACAGAGATAAATTTCAGCTTTTCACAACTAATAATTATATTTCTAATCGCGAGAATAATAATTAATGTACTTACGCATTTCTAATAATTAGCAATCGAGAATGTTTACAAGTTATGGGAAAATAGTTTTCATGTGTATTTTAAGTAATTAACTTGATCACGAATATGGAAGTAACAATGTATTGACTTTTACTTTTATTAAATTATTTTTTAAAAGTGTTGGGTTTTTACTGCGAAACTAAACTACACGGAAACCTGAGTTTTAGGTCACTAATAGTTTTAACCCCGAAGTTTCCATAATATTTTTTAAGCAAGAAATATATTTACAATAGTTCATAAATAATTGCCTGATATTTAATTGATAGGTTATAAATAGATGGCTATTTGATGCGGGATGCGGGTAAAATTATAATTTTTTTATTGTTCAATTTTGTTCCAACAAAGAATAATTGTAGCGATATAACTAGATAACAATTCATGCAAAAACATATTTTTAAATTATTTTTCATGTCAGTATTTTGTTCTGGTACATACCAAGATAATACGAAGATGAAATACTGATTTTGTTTCATAAGCAATTAGATCTTGAATGTTAAAAGGCGTTGGTAAATTTTTAAAAACAATCTTAAAATCTAAGTGTGATCTGTGTCGACAGGCAACGCGGCTACCGATATATCGGCTATAAGCGAACTCGTACACAAGTGTAGTTCTTCTGTGTAGTGTTTCTGCGCAGAGATGAGTGCAAAGAGTTTACACAAAAATTTCTTGAACAATAAATTATTCCATAGTATATAAGTACTAACTTATTTTTGTTATTTTTATACAGACGAAATACATAATAGTTAACTGTTTCGGCTTTCGGCTACTAGAATATGATTTCTTTGTATATGAGAACCCCTCCGTAACCGTTTTGACGAAATAAAATCACGAAAAATCACGGATCCACCCTTAAAACTAGTTCTGCGATTGTCTAAATAAAAACTCTATTCAGTAAATACTAGTTCAATGGCCAATACTGAGGGTATATCTGGGCACACGTACCGGTAACACAATACCCATGTAAAAATCGTCGCTTAATCCCTATCTAAAATGCATGTAAAATTTCGATTTTTAATGCTATTTTCTCGAGAACTAAAGGATAATCCAACTCGAATTAAAAAAAAGTGCTTTGAAAATTGTCCTCTGTTTTATATCGAATAGTCGATAAGAAAAAGTTCATTTCGTGGGATCAATTACGTGACAGTTCACCAAGTTTTATATAATAGTAATGAAATGGAAAACTTCTAATTAAAACTTATGAAGTAATTTTTTCATTGGTTTGTTTGACTCTAATTAAAACCCTCGTTTATTATGGAACTGACTTTAAAATAAATAATGTTTTTAATTGGTGTAGTCGAAGAACGTACTTATTGTTCTAATTGTCACCTAAAAAATATACCACTATTTAATTTTAGCATTCTTTGTAGTAAAAGTACTGCCATAAATTAAAATCATTTTTGTATTACGACACCATTCTTATTTAATTAAGAAAGATTGGAAACATTTCAAAATAAACCTATTACACTAAATCATACCACATTACAATAATTTTTCTTGTTTCCAAAAGTGAATGTTAGCATCGATTCAGTTTTACTCCTACATTGTTAATTAAATTGGTATTGTAAATTAGTTTTTTGTTGAAAGGTATTTTTAGTTAATTGATCTATTTAAGTTTGAAATATTAAAGGAAGTAATATGTATAGGTTTCAAGAACAAAAGTAAAACAAAATAATAGTTAAACAATTATTATTAATATTATCAGGAGTTCTTATAAGTAGATCTGTATTAATTTTAACAAGGCTATCTTAAATGGACGGCACCATTTTCCATCGATGGTTGAAAATTAATCCCCTACCCCAAAATGGTCAACGTAGAGCAGTTAGTAGTAGATTCCACCGATGAAGGTCGGGGTCAACTTATTGAGAATTAGTAGGAGTACAACAATGGGTCGATTTAATAAGTTAAAAGTTTACTTGGCACTTAATTTTAAAAACCGCAGAATTATTTTTTATGGTGGATCCGTGTATTGCCATGGTTGTCTTTGTCAAATTCGACTCCGCTCCGGGCGCTCCGAGCCGTTTTGACAAAGACTAAACTAATTAAAAATAACCCTGAAGACCGAAAGAACTCGCCAAAGGTAGAACTCGAAAAAGGTGAAACTCATTGAAAACGTGAATATTGTTTTGTAACAGCAACCTGCGGACGGATCCTCGGTTTTAAAAAAAATGTAGCTTTTTAACGTCAATCTACATACATACATACAACAAAATTATGCAATAGGTAATAATTAAAAATTTTATTTAAAAAAAGCAAAAATGTAACAGAAGATGCGATTTTTAAGGGGGGGAGGGAGAGGGTAAATATTATTGTTTATGATCATTATATGAGTAAAATGATGGGAAATGTTTTTCAAAAACTCTAATCTACTCATTGCGTTAGTAGAGTAAGAGGTAATATATTAGGCAATATACGCACTAATAATAATATATTTCCGCGCTTACCGTAGATTTCTCGAAGCGCTGTCATAATTTCTTCAGTACTTCTATATTGTATCTAATATTCGTTGTTTATTCTTATAATTTATAAATAATTCTATTTATATTTGATGATGATGTTTTCAAAACTGCAAGAAATTTTTTCCAATATTGTTGCTTTCTAGTTGTTGCATTTTAGGCTCAACATTAAAAGGTTCAACACTAGGCTCATGTTAAGAGGGTGGCGGTGGTACGATACGATATGGTTATGAAAATATTTTAAAATCAAAAATTAGGCTGATTGCGTTGGTATGTTTCATAATTATAGTAAATTCAACAATTATTTTAATAACGCGATAACAAACTTTGCAAATATTCAGATATAGAAATAGAAAGTGATTTGCAAGTCTTTAAAAAAAGTACCTACTACTGTCAGTAATGATTGTTTACTGGCGTATGCAAATACTTTTATCGAGAACTTTCTAGTTGTTTAAGGCTATTTTGTATTGTGACTATCACTAAACTTCCAATTAATTATTTAATGAATAATTATAATTATGATACACAGTATGCATGTAGATATGTTTTATAAACTACCAAAAAAGTTTTTTTTTGTGAATCAGATTTGTCTAAAGATATATTATTATTTATTAATTATCGTGGTTATTATTGTTATTAATTTAGATCCTATAAATAAATGGCCAATGTCAATGTATGATTATTATATATTTGTAATATTGTCAATATATTATTTATTTTGACATTTACATATTATTATGATGTAAGTACTTTACTTTTAGTATATTTTTTTCTATAGATAGGTAAAAAACACTTAGTTTATATATATTCAACTTTTTAACAATCAAGTTATAGATTTACGTATTTAATAAATTTAATAAATTTTATTTACCTTATTTACTACGAGTATGTCTTTTTAATAATAAGTTAAATTAATATATTAGTAATAATAAAACTATGTATTTATTATACTTTTATTTTATGTATTTTATAATAATTTTTTAATTAATTACATTTTAAGTGTTATTAATGTTGCTAATATTTATAAATATTTACGTCATGTCTATACATCCAAGTGTACTTTAAACTTAAAATAATATATTATGGTAATTAATAAATGTCACACGATAATTACTTGTTGAAAAATCATCCGATTGAATTGAAAATACATCATTTCAAGTTGATATTAATTTAATTAAATTGTTACAAGGTTATTGTAAATTGCATTATAGCACATAAAATCAAGTTCCATATTTGAAATTATAACTTACATACGAGATCATCTTAAAGTTTTTAGAAAGTTCTTAAGTGCAGCATCAAAATATTATGACGATTAGGTGTGCCAAAAAGACAGCCGAAAAAGAAAGGTACCTACAACACATAGCTTTCTAGTGGGCCAAGTTTATTAGCTGCTTTATACAAGCATGTAGTACCTACCTCCTAATTTCTCTATAGCTGATGGCTCGGAAAGATATTATCACGTGCATGACCTATCCTCATAATTAAATTTAAATTGTTATTCAATATTTCGATACACTAATTAATTACCTTTGCACTTGAAATATATTTTGGTACACTTGATAATATTATTTTTATTATATTGTTTTCAAGTTATTATTTAAGGATGTAGGTATAGGGGACAAAAATATAAAACTAGAAAAAGTCCGAGATCGATGAAAATTGGTACACATAATCCTCATTGACTTGACGATGTTATAACAAAAATTTCAAATTGATTCGCTGCTTAATAGTTCTTGCGGTTTTAATTTGACAGTTACTTTTTGTTAAAGTTCATGAAAATCACATCTATGATTATATTAATAATAAATCACAAGTTGTAAGTCAGTAAAATACTAACTTCTCTCTATAAAAATCTTAAGAAAAACTTATAAAAACCACTTGATGAAATACAACATTTTTTTGAATATTAACTTAAAAAAAATGAAAAAAAGTCTGAGTTCTTCCAAATTTTTTTGTAGTTGTAGGTTTTTTTTTGAAAATTTTTTATTTCTTTAATATTTTTTTTAATATATAATTTCAAGAGCTAATAATTTAATTTGAGTAAAAACAAAGTATTTTATCTACCCTTGCTGTTAAAATGCTACTTTATCTACTCAAATGCTATTTTACCTACTCTTGCTGTTAAAGTATCATTTTTTCAATTATTTTCAGTCGGACAAATCGCACTTTAACATCTGCTATAGAAAAAATAATTTTTATTGCAAGTAAAAACAATATATTATTTTGTTAGATTGGATTACAGGGACAGTCACTCGCAAAATTACTGTTATAATAAATTTAATATTCGTAATTTCGGTGAACTAAACTTTTTTAATAGAAAAAAAAACATTTCTGCAGGTATTTTTATTACATTGTTTAGCATTTATGACATTTAAAAAATATTTTACTACATGGATAAGGCCAATATTCATTCAAATTAAGCCTACTTTTGTCTCAGATTTTATCTCCCATACATCCTTAAATTATATGTTAAATATTGTTTTCAAGGATGGAGCTTACAATGGTAATAAAAATTATGCTATTAAAACTTAATTAATAATGATTTTATTTTGCAAATTGCAATTGCAAAATTGCAAATTGCTGCAAAAATAAAAAATTGCAGTGACTAAAATATATTTTTATTATTGAAAATCTCAATTCGGTATCCCTAAATTTACTGGTAAAATTTTCAAGATAAAGCAACGCCGATAATAATTCTGCTATCTATAATACATATTGCATTGAAAACTAGTTGCTTCTTTATGTTTACTAGGTACCTCACTAGTTTTATTAAAATTTGGCTTTAGTATTTTTTTTTGTGCAACATTCATATGGTTGATAATGTATAAAAATTGTAAACAAACTTCTCTGAGAGTCTCTGCGAAAATACTTTACCTAGTGAAAAATTTATTGTAGAACCAGCTATTTTTGTATACATATTTACATAATTTTAAAACTTTCTTTGCATAAGCGACATAAAAAACATTTTTAGTCGTATAAATAATGTTTTCCTCATAATCATATGATTATAATTATAAAGTCATTGGTGGCAATCTAATATAGAAAGATGCGTGTTTTATTTTTATTTAAATACGTTTTCGTTTTCTCTATAAATCATATTATTAGCCTACATACATTAAGTAATTTTGCGTGAAAATTAATCGAAAATGAAATTTTGTTTACTTAAACTCTTAAACCCCGGTATCATTTTTTGAATATAGATAGATCCAAAAATCACAACATTATTGTTTAATCAGTTTCAGTATATTTTTAGCCTTTTTGCAATTTTTTACATTTTCATGAATAACTCAAGTTGTGTACATTCGAGGTGCAAACCGAATATAACTTCAAGTATAGAGAGCAAATGTTTAAATAGAGTTTAAATGTTTTTGATGTTTTCTGTGTTATTTGATGATTAGCAGAAACTAGTACATACTATCGAAATAAAAAACTTGAGGAAGTGTATTTTTTATTTGTATATATAGAGAGCCAACTTCTGCAAAAATATAAAATAAAGCAATATATTAAAACTCTAATATTTTTTGAGATACGGCTGTTCAAACTGTAATTTAAAGTTTTTCAGGAACTACCATACGATAACGACAATACTATTTTAACATTCCCGGTTAATATTCCATTAAAAATTATAGCATACACAATATATATGTGTAAATTTAAATTTAAAATCCGAGTTTATGGAAAACTGTTATTGTTTATTAAATTTATTGTATTATTTATATTAATTAAATTGCAATACATTTTCTGCTATAATTAATATGTTATAATATTAGCAATTTGTTTTAACGGCGAGCAATTCGTGTCAGTTTAAGCTTTAAGTCTATTTTACCAATTAAAACAACTTTCGCTTATTAGTAAAGCGTGGTAAAATCAGCGAAAAATCGATAGAACTGTTTTATTTATGTATTATTTATATTAGAAGTGTATTACTAACAAAATTTTTAATTTAAATAAATTAGTAAAATTTTAGAATAATAACCTTTTAGTATTTCCAGGACTTTAAAAAAAATTTCATTCTTTCGTAATTTTGACTTATGGTACGTGTATAATATGGAGTTTCTATTCACTGAACCGTAAGTGAAAAATGTCCGTAGTATTTCGTATAGTACGCTGCATTTATTCACTAATAACATGACATGAATGAATATTCCTATAATAAGCTACACAAAAAATATTACGTTCAATCGCGAAGCTAATACATATAGTATTAGTTGATGCACTGATGCACATGCTTTTGAATTATTTGCCTTTAAAAATTTAAATAAAAAGCACATAGCTGCAATATACATCTAATATTATGCGCTTTGCATATTAAGTATTTTATTACGGATTCTTTTTTTCAATGTACAAAATGATAATTGCATTATGTATCTATATAATTTTAAAATAAAATTGATTATCTATATCAAATTAATATGTGTTTCCAATAAGCAGAGCATCCGGATATCCTTAATAATTGTGTATAAACTAATTACGGGTTTTGCTATATAATCCCGATCAAAATAAAGTTTGATTATCAACAAAATGAAATATGAATACAATAAAAAAAGTAAAAAATGGAATTACATTAATTATTTTTAATCGGGTTTATTTCAAACAATTTTTATTATAAATATCAATGAAGTAACCCATGTTTAAATTATATAGGTAGTAGTATTTTATGTATTATAAATTCTAAGAAAAACACAACAAACACCGTTGAAATATTTCGATTATTTTCACATATTAATTTTATAAATAAAATAATAATTAAATAAAATATTTTATAACTTATTATTACTTGTTGTAACCATTTAGTCTAAATGATTAAGCATTTCTCTTATGAGAAAGAAGTTTTTTTCATGGTTTTTGTAAAAACTTAAAAGGTAGCCTTGATGGTAGATATGATAAGATATTGATTTATTATTATTTAAAATAAAAAACTTAAATTTGTTAATTATTATTAAGTAGATAAGTATAAAAATTAATTAATCGAACATTGGCATAATTTACAAAGATATTAAACATAGAGATGTATAATAGCAATGCATTGGGAACCTAAAAATAAAACAAAATCAATAAGTGTTTTAATCAATATCAAATCATTTTTTAGAGCACAGCATCACAATTACTGAAATAGTTTATAGAAATTTGGTATGCAGATAATATGTTAAATTAACTTAAATAATTCAGTTTTAATTTTAGAACTTTTTTATTTAGCATCTATGACGAAGGATATTTTTATAATTCCAAATTATGTCAGCATAATATCATTAGTATTAATGATGTTCCATATATAATGCTTTAAGAAGTAAAAAATTATTATTGGTATTAAAAATTACCATTATTAATCATAAGTAAACGCTATATAAAGCGAAAGTGTTACTGAAGAACTTAACAGAAAAAGTGCTTCCATATTATACATATTCATTTGTAAAATTTGTAATTTTGCTTCACACTTATTTATTTTATTATTTTTATTACAAGTAGGTACTCAGACACAAAAAAAAACAAATAATATAATTAAAATATAATTTTCATATATTTTGGAAGTTTTTAATGTGTAATTTATTTAAATATTATACTTTCTATTAACTTTTAAATGAATTATTTGAATAAATTTCATTGTTGATTTTAAATGTTGCAAATACCTGCCGTTTGTATTTGTGTGGATTTTTGTACTAGTAAATTTTGCAAGTGTCCAAAGCTTTAACGTAGACCTTAAAGTCTATCTTTGCTACGTAATTAATACAGAGTGCCACGAGGACATTTTTAAACATTTAAAAAAATTGTTTTTAACTAAAATTATTGTTATCTATAAAATCTAGATGTTGAATTTAAAGAAACCAAATTTTAAACATTGAAAAGCAGTGCCACAGAGAAGGGCTGGCCTTAAAAGTTTAAATGTAGACAAAAATTATTGAATTAAAACAAAATTATTGAATTGTAGCTGATTTAAATGCTACTCGAGAAAAGAATGATTTCTTATTATTTTTCAAGTGTGTTTTATGGATAGGTAGTTTTTTTCGTAGGAAGTAATTTAAACGAAACAATGGAAAACTAAAAATCGTAATAAAAATTAAGCAAACAATACTAATTATAATTTTCCCGAAAACGTCAATACAATCTCGTGGAATTTATTGCACCACTTGAAATGTGGATGTGCCGTTTTCAGACTGTAAAACGAGTGAGAGTTTTTATGGTTCCACGTTGTTAAACAAAACGTAAAACAAGAAAATACTAAAATAGTACAAGCTGTCTACCATTTTTGAAATTTTAGACCATTATCGCAGACTGTTTGAATCGACATCAAGTCAACCTAAATTATCTATACTATGTATTAGTTTATGCACCAACGATGAATTATTCTGAATTGAGGTTAAATTGCTGAAAAATTATTTTACAAGAAAATTAAAAATAAATATGTCGAATCTACCTCTATTTTGAGGTTTTTCGTTGTAATTGCGGGAAAAACTAAGCTACTGCAGTGGTAATTGTTAGTAGGTTTGACTTCATCTTTATGGTTAGATTATGGATATAGTATAGAATTATGTTTTTTCATATTACCTGCATTGAAACAGTGTGTTTCAATAGCTGTCAAGACAATCGAAACACGACAATTTCAGACCACTGCGAATATTGGTCAAACATTAAAATGTTTCTGCCCGAGGGCAGAAACACTCAAGTTTCTTACCGCCAACTCTGTTTCCGATTTCATTTCAACCCTGTCAGAATTAAATAGTATATTGTTTGGCAAGGGGTGAAACAAAGCGATTTCAGACGAGGGTGAAATTTGCCTGCCCGAGTGAAACGAGGGCTGGCATCACCTTCGTCTGAAATCGCGTTTCACCCCGCGCCACACATACTATTTTTCATATTACCTGCATTGAAACAGAAAATTTTTTTGCATTGAAACTTGTAAAATAAATATTTTAAATTCGAAATTTTTTTGAATCAGCAATAACTCGACAACGGCGCTAGATATCGAAAAACTGAGAAAAAATTTCCCCCCCCTCGTCTCGTACTCACCCCCCAGTGAATTATCGGTAGGAAACCATATGCAAAAATTTAGATCGATCGCGCGCAAAAAAAAATTACTCATAAACAACAATATCGAATTTGACTTTGACGAATCTGACAGCTGTCATACTAATTAAATTTTATTTGAAGTAATGAAAAATTATTTTAATTCTGACAGGGCTGAAATGAAATCGGAAACAGAGTTGGCGGTAAGAAACTTGAGTGTTTCTGCCCTCGGGCAGAAACATTTTAATGTTTGACCAATATTCGCAGTGGTCTGAAATTGTCGTGTTTCGACTGTCTTGACAGCTATTGAAACACACTGTTTCAATGCAGGTAATATGAAAATAATATTTCATTACTTCAAATAAAATTTAATTAGGATGACAGCTGTCAGATTCGTCAAAGTCAAATTCGATATTGTTGTTTATGAGTAATTTTTTTTTGCGCGCGATCGATCTAAATTTTTGCATATGGTTTCCTACCGATAATTCACTGGGAGGTGAGTACGAGACGAGGGGGGGGGGAAATTTTTTCTCAGTTTTTCGATATCTAGCGCCGTTGTCGAGTTATTGCTGATTCAAAAAAATTTCGAATTTAAAATATTTATTTTACAAGTTTCAATGCAAAAAAATTTTCTGTTTCAGTGCAGGTAATATGAAAAATAGTATGTGTGGCGCGGGGTGAAACGCGATTTCAGACGAAGGTGATGCCAGCCCTCGTTTCACTCGGGCAGGCAAATTTCACCCTAGTCTGAAATCGCTTTGTTTCACCCCTTGCCAAACAATATACTATTGTTGGCGTAGACTAAATTAATTAGCCAGATTAAAACACATGAGATGCTATACTCGTTTTGGAATTTTAATTCGTCTAAGTATGTATTTTATAATATCATCTCGCTGTGCAGTATTATTGAAAGTAAATTGTATTAGGGTGCCCGGGGTTATCTGATTCACTTTCGCTCAGAATCATCAGTAGACAGGTGCGTTCTTGAAGCATAAAAATTGAATTTACCTCAGGGCTAAATCTCTCTACTAATGTGCTACTTACCCATATGTAGTCGACCACTGTTACGTTAAAAAAACTGAAGATCATATTAATTATTATAAAAAAAAAACTTTTAAAATATCTTATATTTTTATAATTATATTATATTTAATTTTTAGAAATGGGAAATGTCTATTTAGTTTACATTATTACTTTTTGTAATCCTCACAATAATACATAAATGCATTTTAGCATACTTTATAATTTATTTCAAACTACTTTCACATTAAAATAGTTATAACTTTGATAATAAAATCATAAGAAGAGCTCTTCGGAACAAAGTAACATTTCTTATTATAAATATGCAAAAAATATGATGGACGTGAATTTATTTAAGAAAATAATTTAATTATAAAGAAATATAATTATCATTTTAACTAAAAACTTGACTATGTTTCTTCACGAATTTTACAAGCATTCATTGAAATTTAAACTGGAAAGATTTACTATTATATATATTTTTGTAACCTTTATTATAATTTATTTTTATTATTATAATTGTCCATTAATATAAGTACCGACCTTAATAAAAAATATTATTTTTATTGTTTCAGAATAATGACCAAAAAGTGTTACGTTCATGGCTGTGGTGGTTAGCCATGCAATGCGACGATATCCAACACCCCCGTCTGGCAGTTACACGTCACACTGCTTAAAGGTAATAAAATATGAATAATTGATAATTATCTTTGCTTATTAAGTATCAAACTTTAACTTTAAAATAAAGTTAAAATATTTTATTTCAAGTGTAAAGTCTTTTTATTTCTTTATAGGGTGAAGGTTCTTATCAAAATTCGTGGTCATCGAAAGAAGTTAGTGAGAGTTCACTTGCTCGATCTATGAAATACGCTGAGCCATGGTTGTATGGCAGCATGCGATCAAACGGGGGTCTGCTTTTGACCCCCGCCTTAGTAATTTGTTCTTGTACGGAATATCTTAATGGTACGAAGAGATCCAGTAAGAAGAGTCCTATATTGTGTAAAAAATGTCGAGGTACCCGGCTACCTTTACCTTCAAACGACACATTACGCAATGGCACGAAGTTTGGTACAATGCGATGTTATCCTACAACAAATTCAGTCACATCGTCGTCTGCAACATCAATAAGACCAGAAACGGTTCGCGTAAGCTCTCATTCAAGGCCGTCAATTTTACCATCGGCAGATCCTTATGAACTTATGCGACGTTCTCGTTTGTCAACCGATAATGGAACCCAATTCAAAATTCGAGTTAATTCTCCTAGAGAGGAAACTAAAACTGTCGTTAAAAAATCTACCTCAGCTGTTCAGCAATCAACTTCTAATAATCGTAAATCAATACTCGAATGTGACATTAACCCTTACGATTTAATGTCGGTTGAATCACAATCGAAAGCAAATGGTAACGTAACGTTAGTAGCTGGTCAACGAATTCGAACGAAATCAAATGCAGACATCTACGAAGACGTAAAAATAGAAGTTCCTCGTCAACCAAGTCAGATTCCAAAATTAAATACTGCCATTAAAAATAAACCAAAAGAATTACCAAAAGAACAACCAAAATTTAATGAAAAGGAATCTGATTGTAACCGGTTTAAATCTATATTAAAGAAACCGACAACTTTCGGTGACACAGATTCAACTGCTTGCCCCGAGCGAAGCCCCTCGCCCGCGCAAAAGAGTGGGTCACACTTTTACCTACCGATGCCTATGAACACGCCTAGGAAAAAGGTACAATTTTTAGTTGAAAACGAATCCGTTTGCTTGGGGCAAGTACAAAATAAAGATCATATTAAGATCAATAAATCAGCAGATTTAAACAATGAAAGGCTTCAAGACAAAAATATTGACTCGAAGAAGGAGGAGGAATGTTTTGAAGGTAACTATAAAGAACTTTTTAATTAGTCTCCAACTTTTCAATTTAGTAAATAAATAAAAATGTATTCAGTTTTTATATTATAATATTATGGGTATGATGAGTGACTCATTTAACTTTTTGTGAGAGTTTCTGCATTCACAATATTGTTAAAGGTGTCACTGCAAAATAATAAAAGTATTTGATCTTTAAACAACCTTAACAAAACCTTGATCTTTATTTATGTTGCCAACTGCATTTGGAAATTAGCAATATCTTTGTTATATTAAAACAATAATTACAATAATTATTTGTAGTAATAATACCCCTATATATCTAAATTTAATCTTAACTATATTAATACTTTTTATTGTTTAGATATACCAGAAAATAATTTCTTTTCGCTGAGAAGAATCGGCAGTGAAAGATTATTGCAAGATACTCCGAAAGTTGTTTTTTATGACACCATGGCATTGCGAGCACGATTCCAAAGAAACGATGCTAGAAAAGTGTTCAATTCGGTAACGGATTTACAAAGGTTGGACGGAGTTGGGCTAAGATCGCGTTCAAACGTTTCAGAAGACACACATTTTGAAAAAGTTACTGACAAGTCAAGTTCTAATTTAGAATTACATACTAACATTTTAAATAGTAGTCCGAAAACGATAGATTGCGATAATCAAATTTCAAATACAGCAAACTGGAGCTCACCATCCCACAGTATACAAAAAGAAATAGATAATATCGATGACGAAGTTGAAAAAGATGTTATTTCTGAATATGAAGAAATACCTATTGATACTAATCCAATGGAAGTACCAATAAATTATATCGATGATTCTCAATTAATAATATACGAGAATAAACCTCCAGGAATAGAAGCGTTAATAAGAAAGCCGAAGCCACCGCTCATTCCTTGTTTTAATTCGGAATTGTTGAACGGCGAACCACCAGCGGTGCCACCTAGAAAGCGAAGTAACAATAAGCAACCGGCAGTTGCAATTTCGTATGAACCTACAAAAGTAGACTTCACTGACATAAAAATGGACACTTCGTTTTCAACTTTAGAAAAACCAAATAAAACAGTTGTACAAATTCGCTTATCTCCCACTGTTCATAAAATTCAAATTAAGAATGAGTTTCTGGAACCCGATAATATTCAAACTGTTGTAGTTCCGGATAACGCCCAGAGAAAAACATCTATAATGATTAACGGGGACGACTGCTATTCGACAATCAATGTTAATGACGATATTCCTTTATATCAGTCTTCGGTTGTTGTTAAGGATACGGATGGCGATAAATCTATTAAATACAATAAAAGTAGTACCGTTTATATTACGGGCAATTTCTTAAATACTTCCAGTTTTCCTCCATCAAATCAAATAAATGTGACCTCTTCCAATTGCTCCAATTCCGAATCGCTAACAAGATCTCCAGATGAAACCCTAGCAAATCCCAATAATTTATCAAAGCTCTTTACTCATTCTTATAACACGTTGGAAAGAAGAAAACTTGGCAAACAAGATAGTAAGCTAATTAATCAGAAGCCTATAGAGAAGCTCGAACTAATTCTTAAAGATCCAGTAGAAGCTGTAAAACGTAATTTAGTCCCTCATGTCTGTGGAAAATCAGATATGTATAGGCGACATCTTGAAACAACTCCAGAAACTATTTCGTTATGCGAGGATCGCATAGATACTAATATTTCAAAGCTTGTCGAAAATACACCCATTAATATAGACAACGAAAATGTTTTTAGTGACGAAGATAGAGACGAATATTCAGAGCATAGTTCGTCAACCCAATACGAAATGATGGATTTAGGATCGGATTGTTACACAGACAATAGTAACAGAAGTTCTGTTACGGAAGAGGAACTAAGTGCCAGGACAAAGTTTTATGAATTACTGGCTGATTCAGCTATAGCTGAATTATCTGAAAACGATGATCATCATTACGAATGCATTCGTCTTAATAATGATCCCATATATGAGGAAATAGCTCCTCCACCACTTCCTTCAAATCCGCCACCTTCGTGTATCATAGACGATTTACAATTAGATAAACAGTTCACCACAAGGTTTGTAATTGTTTTAATTTTCACGGCTATTGTAAAAATACTGTAATGCAATAACATCAAATTTGCTAATTTCTTGATCAAATAGTAAACGTTCGAGTCAGATATTTTTGAAATAATAATATGTAATATCTGCTAGATGTTTTTTTGCTAGAATTTGGTGAACAGTTGAGATAAAATAGTGTCTTTTAGTAGTTTTTGAAAGCTGTAAGTTTCATTTATTTATAAAGGAAGTTATAAAATGTGTAGTTCTATTTCATACAGGAAAACATAATCTCGGTTAAAGAAGCGATATATCGCTGACTCATTGTTTGTACTAAAATATATTATCTAACCGTAAGGTGTGCAATACCTCTTTCATTTGAATATTGCGTTTACCAAAAACTATTATGATTGTGATTTTATCAAGAATTTTGCGTTTTAAACAATATAATTGTAAAAATGATCGTCTGTAAATGACGTTCAAGTCAATTTTTGCAAGGCAGCTCGTATTGCTAATACTTAAGTTTTTTTAAAAAGTTTTCTAAGATAAATTCAGAAAGTTATTGTTTTTAAGTTACCGTAACTTAACAATACTTTAGTAGAGAGCAGTTTTTTCTAAACTTGCTAATTAAAGCCCTTTAGATATATAGGTACATTCAATAATTTTTACTTTTAATTAAAAAATTTAATGACCTAGATACAGTATAAGATTACATTGAAATCCTGGCAGGTTTATAACACATGCGTTTACGTTACCAACTAAATTACACTTTATAAAACGATTGCAGATATTATTAACCAGGGGCTAAGTTCGTCTTAAATATTTAACAGCTTTAACAAATGAAGTACAGATATAAATTATTATGTTTCTATTTAATTTTATTGGGTACTGTGAGGGTAGTCGGCCGTGATATAAATTTACTTTTTGTTCAAGGAAAGAATTTCCTAATCCATTTCACAATGTGAATGTATAATAATGCAAATTAATTTTAACTAATTTTAATTTACTTTTAGGTCAATTTTTGAAGGTGCATCAAAATATGACATTTTAAGTTACTTGGTTGATGCTAAAGAACGAGGTTTGGTTCCAGAAGATACGTACAACTTTGGAAATTCGGATGTAATAATAGAAGAAGAAGTTAAAGAAGTACCAGATTCGTACAGGGTGTCAAATATTAGTTCTGATTCGAGTGAAGAAAGTTCTTTAGTATTTACCAACAGTTTGTCTGACGACTTGAAAAATTCTCAAAAATCTGCAGAAGTGGAAAGGAACGATTCGGGAGTTGGTTCGGAAACAAGTAAAAGTTCACTTTTAAGATTTAGAAATAAATCTGAATTATCGTTCACTTGTGAAGATTGTGAAACGACGATAGAACCAATCTCTGAAAATGATCCTTTGCTTTGTAGAAAATGTATGAAAAAAAGATCGGAACGCAAAGAAATTATTACCGAGATAGTGGAAACAGAAGAGAAATACAGTCGTGATTTACAAATTATTTTAGAGGAATTTTACCAGCCAATGTTAGTTGCTGGATTATTAACTCCAGATCAATTATCTGCAATATTTTTAAATGCAGAAGAGTTATTAGAAAACAGTCAAACTCTTGCCGAACGTCTTAGAGATGCAGTAGAAATAGCAATAGAACAAGGCGACGAAGATCTCTTAACTGTTAATATAGGAAAACTATTTCTGGAGGCTGCACCAATGTTACACGGTTTTGAAACATATTGTGTTCGTCAAGGAAATGCAAGTTTACTTTTAGCTAGTTTAGAAAAGGAAAAAGAATTATTGAGAATATTTTTAAGAGTGTCGCAAATGGAAAATACTATGTTAAGAAGAATGAATTTAAACTCTTTTCTCATGGTTCCTGTGCAAAGAGTTACTAAATATCCCTTACTCCTAACACGTTTGTATAAAAGTACACCAACACATCACGAAAATAGAGAACAAATAAAAGAAGCTCAACATAAAGTTGAACTACATTTAAATCACATGAATTCTGAGACTAAAGATATACCTAGTAAATTATGGAGACGAATTGGTAGTAGTTCTGGAAGAAGAGCAAGCACCGAGATGGACTTAGCTAGTATAAAGTTAAGAAAGATTGCTGTTGATGTATTGGAATGGAATCATGATGAAGCTAAATTTGTTTTCGAAGGTAAACTTTTGTTTACTCAACCGACTGATAATAATTGGAGAAAAGGAAGAACTATCAAGCTAGCACCTATTAACGCACTTCTTGTTATGAACGGAAAGGTAATAATCTTTTAAAAAGGTACTTTGCAAAATAGTATTCTTTAATATTTTTTAGCAAACAAATGGAACTAGATTAGAAGACAACGGACTTACTTTTGCAAAAAATGGCGCAAGAGAAGCGGCAATATTATTAATTCGTGATAAAAACGGACGGTATTCCTTGCTGAGAGAGCCTCTTTATCTAGATCGCTGTATTATTGCTACTGATCCATCATGGCAAAGTTATTTTGAAGTTCAAGAAGTGATTGGAAAAGATACTTTTATATTCAAGGTATGTAGCTACATAACATATATTAAACGGTTTCTTAAGGTTTTGCTTATTGCATTATATTTCTAGGCCGAAAGCGACGATTTAACTAGAAAATGGTACCGCTTACTACAATATCACGCCCAAGGATTAGGAGGTTGGAGAAAAAGGAGAAACGCTTTAGCCAATATTATGATTAACGGAATGGGATTAAGATCTTGATAACACGTTCTAAATTAAATGAAAAGTAACTATTTAATAATATGAGACATACCTAATTTTTATAAAATTTGTATATAAAAATAGATAAAAATTGTTAGTGTCTTAGCTGTGATATTTTGGAAGTGGGTTTTGGGATATAAATAAGATTATCCATAAAATTAAACCTTTTATTTAAAAAATATTAATTAGCTTAATTTGTGAATTTAATAAATTTTAATTAGCATTAAATTCTAATGTATAATATTAAAATTATTATTATTAAAATAATTTTCCTGTAATATTTCTATTATTTGTTTTGTACAAGTTATTACAAATAATTAAAAAATTTATTATTTTTTGTTATTTTCTCCACCATTCTAATCTGAAATTCTATCTAGGATTATAGGTATACAGTTAGCACCTAAAGTTTGGAACAAAGATAAAAAAATGTCGTAATTGTTTGTTGAATGTTACATTTACTTCCATTAACATTTTTTATTTACGGATTTGGATAGAACGCAATTTTCTGAGAATGAAGATGTTAAAACATTAACTTTGAAGGAAATTTTTTTTGAGATTAACAGTTCCAAAGTTACTACAATCAATTAATTAACGACTCCAATAAATGAAAATAATAATTATTATGATTAATATCGTAGTTAATAGATTAATAGAAACGTATCGTACTGAAAAGAAAGATTATTGAAGAACAATAGTTTAACAACATTAAACGAAGAAGGACATACCTATTCACTAACTTAGTTAGTAAGAACTAACTAATTAATAATTAAGATATATTTACATACACGAGCTAAAGAAGAAATTTAAATTAAATGTTCAAAGTGACAAATTCTCTTTTCTTCTTCCCGTAAATTGTTCCAGTAACCAATCATTATCATAATTTAAATTCTTTACTTCTTAGACAAGCGACGAACTATTTTTTTTCCGAACCACATATTTCAAAATTTTGATTACTGCCAAAACCGTGTTATTTTTTCCAGTGCTTTTTTGATAAATTATTAGTATACTTGAATAATTTTATAATGTAGTTTTGAAACTTGAAGAGTTAAAATTTTAGAATTTCTGCATTTTGATACTCAAAAATTTGTAGTCTATTTAAATCCGTAAAGAAATATAAGTGTTGCTATTTAAAAAATTTAAGATCAAACACAAAACACGATAAAAAATTTCAACGACAGAAAACAATGAAATTTAAAAAAATAAGATTGACGTTTCGAAGAATTTTCTGAAAAAATTTTTCTAAAATATTTTGATCGAATTTGTTCCAAACCGAGCTCACTATTCTGTCCAATAGTGATTTAGTTTAAAAGCTTCATGTGCGGTCACTATTTAAATTATATAGTGACTCATTTATAACTTAAGCGTTAATTTAATTATGTATTGATATTCTCTTTATATCGGGAATTGTATATTTATTTTTAGAATATTTTATTCTTTTTAATAATACAGTTGCACTGTAAAATTTATGCACGATTGGTAACTGTTAAATTGTAGATACGCCGTCATTCCACTTACGTGAAATGCTATTTTTAATATTCCATGATTTTCTGTGAAATAGTACTTTAAATAATACAATCGTTTGAATGAAAACAACCATTATAATAACGCTTTCAACGATATCACGAGAGTGATAGAGTCAAGAGAGCCAAGAAGAGAAATTCATTGAACAGTGGAGCGATTGAAGCGTCTTATCAACAACTGTTAACTGATATATGTACCTATAGGTAGATCGGTTTTTATGACGTTCTTCCGTCTTCCGATAACCCCCCAAAACGGAGTGGTATTTAGGCATTTAATATCTCAAAGATGTTGCCAGCATCTTGTGAGAGAGAGAGATACACGGTCGAGATCGATAGGTGTACTTGGTCGGGGATCGAACTCACGACTTCGATATAGCAACTCAGTATCCTAACTGCTATAGCTTACGACCGCTCTCCGACTGTTAACTAGGACTGTTAACTGTTAACCGACTGGTAACTGGTAACCAAGCGAAAAGGACGGCACCACTTTCCACCGATGGTTGAAAGTTAATCCCCTACCCCAAAATGGTCAACGTAGAGCACTAGCATATTCCACCGATGAAGGTCGGGGTCAGCTTATAGAGAATTAGTAGGAGTACAATGGGGCGATTTAATAAGTTAAAAGCTTACTGTTTGGCATTTAATTTTAAAAACTGCAGAATTATTTTTTATGGTGGATCCGTGTATTGCCATGGTTGTCTTTGTCAAATTCAGTTTTGCCAAAGATTAAACTAATTAAAAATATATCCAATTAGTTCCACATCTTGCCAGATATGTTTAAGGCTAGCATGAACAGCCAATTCAAAGTCAACAGTAACCGTTTTCGGTTGAAAAAGTAATTGATTTTGAGCACAAATATCTATTAATGATTGGAGGCAATGCCGGTAAGTTTCCTGAGATTTGTCATGGTACTATTATACATTATAACTATACTATATACGGTACTATTATACATGCTATAATAGTACCATGAGATTTGTCTTTTAAAAGACAAAACGCCAGTGCTATATAATGTCCATTCGCGTAACCATGAATTGTAAACAGCTGCTTAAAGAACTTGGTGCAATACTCAAAAGTACCATCCATGTATATATTGTCTACAGAGCATAAACACCATAAGTTCGGGATGGGACGTTTCGGCGCAGCCGATTCGGCGCAGCCGGTTCGGCGCAGCCGGTTCGGCGCAGCCGGTTCGGCGCGAAGACGTTTCGGCGCGAAGACGGTTCGGCGCGAAGACGGTTCGGCGCGAAGACGTTTCGGCGCGAAGACGTTTCGGCGCGAAGACGTTTCGGCGCGAAGACGGTTCGGCGCGAGCCGATTCGGCGCGAAGACTTTTCGGCGCGAGAATAAAATATTTTAAAATTTTTGATCTAATTGATACATTAATACAATAAATAATATAAATAATAAATTTATTAAAACTATAATATACATGTATAGAAAATAGGTTAATGTAACTACTGTGTTACCAATTCATTTTATTTAATTTTATTGGCTTTCGAGTTATGAATTAAAGTAAGTAAAAAAATATTTAAAAAATTGAGATTTTTCTTTTGATCGCAGTCGGCTATCAAAAAGCCTGCATGCACATTTTTCAATAATCAAACTTAACAATAAATAATATCAACTTAAAATTATTAACAATTAAAAATATACAGGACGATTAAAATTTACAACACAAAACCCATTTACAAAATTTAAACAACCATCATTATTATAATTATTTTGAACATGGCAATATATTATTTATCTATTAATGTTTACATTTTTCCACATTATTTTTCTTTTTATTTCTTTTTAAAATATTTTATTCTCGCGCCGAAAAGTCTTTGCGCCGAATCGGCTCGCGCCGAACCGGCTCGCGCCGAACCGTCTTTGCGCCGAACCGTCTTCGCGCCGAAACGTCTTCGCGCCGAAACGTCTTCGCGCCGAAACGTCTTCGCGCCGAAACGTCTTCGCGCCGAACCGGCTGCGCCGAACCGGCTGCGCCGAATCGGCTGCGCCGAAACGTCGTAGACCGCCATAAGTTAGTAATACACGAAAAAATAATTAAATTATTTTGGCTATCATTAACCATTAAAAAATTTTCATTATTCTCTGTTTCAACGACAATGGAATCTAACGCGGAATGAACGTCCAACATTGAAGTCGGTAAAGGTGGTAGTTCTTTTCGCCTCGCATTATAAATACTTGTAGCAATTGATTTAGCATCCTGGTAAGTAATGTCCACTCGATCAACTTTAGTGGTAGCGATGGCGTTTTCAAGAATGTCCAATGGTCTTTTCGAAAAATCTTCAACAGCTTTTCTTTTGGCAACACCGGCAACCGATTGCCGTTTAATTTTTTGCACATCTTCTTCGTGGCTATGTTGCGGATTTTCACTCTCAATTTTCCTCTGTTCTCCGCTTCCTATGGTATAGATATTAGTAATAATATCTAATATCACTAATAATATATTTCCGCGCTTACCGTAGATTTCTCGAAGCGCTGCCATAATTTCTGTAGGTGTTGTTTATTCGTATTTTTATAGTTTATATTGTATTTCTATGTTTGTTATTTTGTTTATATAGTAAATATATTGTAATTGGTACTAAAAATAATTTTGATCCACCTCAATTGCATCTGCGATATTTAGAACTGGTCTGATTTAGAACGGCTTATAGACTTATAGACTTAACAATTAAAAGATTAAATTTATGACCAGTCTACCTGCCCACGGCAGCGGTGGAATATGCATATGGGATTATAGGAACCCTTGACCATCGGTGGAAAGTGAAATTATCCGTGAAGCGATAATTACGGAAGTTAATAATCATCAGTGGCGTGCCGAACTACACTTAACTTTGGTAAATAGTAATTCATTTGTAAAAACTTTTTCCACTACTAGTCATATAGGCTATCATTACAACTTATAGCTAAGTCGCATGTGAAGTGACGCATTTTGGACAAGTGGTGAATAATTTTTTCATTTTACACTACTAGTTAGTAATGAACATATTGATATTTTTCTATAGTTTGGCGACTATTTGTAAGACAAATTTTGTTGATGATTTTGTATAACCAAGAGATGCTATTTAATTGCATTGAAACTATTCGAAACTATTTTTTAATAGTTTAATTTCATTTTAAATATTTGTCAACAATTGTCAGATCCACAAAACAAAAGTGTCATTTTAATTAAATATTTTAAATTTGAAAATTTTTTTAACAAAAATTTTACAAAATGGTAATAAATCTAGTAGTGGAAAAAATCGTATATAAACCACGGTTGTGAAGGCCATTATAGCCTACGCCGCCTTATATTCCTCGCTACTTCGAACCTCGGAATATAATCTTGGCGCTAGGGCTATAATGACAGTCTTCACAACCTTCGTGATTCATTCAAAATCATTCGTGATTCGTAACAAAATTATAAAATTAAAATTTTTCGTTCTTAACACTCATACACTATGCAAAATTAATAATCAAATTCAGTTTTAATTTATGTTTACGATTAAATATAATTTGATTGTTAAAAATTGCGACACAGCTACACTAAAAATTTCAAATCTTAAGGGAGATTTATTGTTCCCATATAAAGTGCTAATAAAAGAATATTATTTTGATTTACTTGTTCGACGGAATCTGTGCATTTTTATTGTTTATATCCTTTGTCCCAAAGTTGTTCAAATTCGTTACCCATAATCCGCACTGAGAAGTCTCTGCTCTCCTTCTTGTAGAGCCGATGGGATAATTGAGTATTTGTTGCTTGGAATATCAGTAACAAATATCATTATAGTATATAAGAACAATGAAAAGCAAGTCACACCTAACATCGAAATCATGGAGCGCGATATGTACAATTTAGAAAGCCTACAACATGATAGTACAAAATTACTGTGTCAACAAAGACTCGATAGTAAGCTGGAAGACATTACAGAACAAACACCAATACATAAAAGTATTATACATAAATAATAAAGGGTGTCCCAAAATTTACGCAAGATTTTAATTTTCTGCCATTTGTGAGGTAAAGTGTTCTTAACCAAAAATTTTTTTCAAGAGTTAATGTTACTAGTAATTTTAAAATAATTATACAAATTTTTTTGTTTAAGATCACTAATTTGAAAGTTACACGGTATTGAAGTGTGGTAAAAAAGATAAAAATCGAAAATGTCAATTAATCTATCCCCCACTTCTAAAGTTTATTTTAAACAAATTGTATAATACATATTATCAAAATTCAAAGTTCTATATAGAATCGTTTTGGAGGTACAGCATATAAAAAACTGTTCATTTTACTTCTGACTTGACTGACGGACTATTACACAAAACTTTTTCGTATTCACAAACGTATTCACAAAACTTTTAACGAACTGTTAAATTTAACGGATGATTTCTATTGGCTTGCTTTGTGGATTTTCAACTAAGGCACAGGTTAGAATAGTTCTTTGGACTTGTTCTCCAATAATCAAATATCAGTTTCCAGTGCCAATTTCCATGAAGTTTGCATAAAAGCAATATGCAATGTTCTTTATTCATACTAAACGATATTGTATCAGTTATCGAAATATGACCATATTGCTCGACATGCATTCTGTTAACGGTTTTATGAAATTTAGCATACTAGCCAATTACAATATATTTGGACAAAAACGCCTTTTTAAAAAGTAAAAAGATTTATTACACATGACTTTTTGAGTACTAACTACGATAGTCACTACTGTATAACACCAAGCAAAAAGCGTCTTGCAAAGTTATGCACTTCTATTTAATACATTTCTTATCATATGATAATGCATTTCTAAAAAGCTGTAATAAACAATTATAATATTCATAAGATTAAGCCAGGTTATTGAAACTCCTCTATTCTAAGACGAGAACTATGGGTTACTAGAGTTCGAAGATAATTTTATGTCCTTGTTTGGATTACCATCATTCGTATAAACTTTTTCTAAGGACTTTGAAGTTCTATATCTATTATTATAATAATATTCAAAAGTTGAACGTGGGTTATCGAAAATCGCACAAAAATCAATATTTTAAAATCAAAATTGCGGGATCGATGGGTAATTTAACGTAACTTAACCTAGCCCACACCGAGCGGGATTTTTTTGTCGATTTTTCGAGACATTGGGCGGGCGGCTCTAATTATGAATCCTAACCCGTCTACTAAACTTCTTTTAGTTCTGATTTTATTTAAAGGATTGAGTTGCTGAATTTTCAATATTATTTTTCTTTCTAAGATATTTATTAAGTCATAAGTATTACTTAATTCTTGTTTATAACTTTCAGTAAGATTTGTTGTACTGGTTTCAAATGAATTCTTTAATTGATTTAATTTTATTTGAAGTGAGTTCAATTCTTGTACAGTGTCAGTTATGTTAAATATTTGAATGAATGACCATGTGTCTATTTTATTTTGGGCGTTTCCTAACTTTAAAGGCAAGAACCTAGGGTTTTCAGTAATTTTGTGGAATTTGGTGGACATGGTTATAATGAACCAGGTGAATCTGAAACAATAGGTATCTTAAGTTCCTTGATATGAATAATTTCACTTTTATTTTGTTTGTTAGTAATTTGTGCTCTATTTCTGTCTAAAATTTTGGTTATTTGATAAGGGCCAATAAATTTATTTTCTTTCTTATATCGAGTTTTTGGATTTTGTTTAAAAACAGTTTGATTTAATTTGAAGGTGTCATTAGAATTTCCATGAATATGATGTTTAGAAATTATTTTAAGTTTTTGATCGCTTAATTTTTCATTCAAGTCTTGGTAAATGTGTTTTAATTTGTCTTTGTGATTTTCTACATATTCTGTGTAGAATGAAGTTGAGTTGAAAATTTCGCTTGGGTCTCTAAAATCTGTATGACCAAAAGTTAATTCAAAAGGTGTGTAATTAGGAGCACTATGTATAGAATTACTATTATATCCAATGATGGCATAAATCCATCAGATCTTTCTCGTTAGGATACATTTCATTTAAAATTCTTAAATGTTCAATAACGGTAGAATGGAATCGTTCTACTATCGAATTCGACTCGTGATCGTAAAGTGAATTTTTATTTTATGAAGATTTAAAATTTCTTTAACTGTTTCATTATTAAATTCGGTACCTTTATCCATGGTCAAATTTTGGGGGATTCCAAAGGAAGCAAAATATGTAATCAGGGCTTTGCTAATATGAATAGCAGTTTTACCTTCTATGAAAATGGCTTGAGCAAGTTTAGTAAGTGAATCTTTTAGTGTTAAATAATTTTTATTATTGAATGTGAAAACGTCAATGTGAACTATTTGAAAAGGTTTTGTTGCCGTTTCTGTTAACATTAATGGTACATAAGGTTTATTTCTTGCATATTTAGCTCTCTGACAAACTTCGCAGTCGTTAATAAATTTAGTTATATTGGTAATCATATTTTTCCAATATAACTCTTTCCAATGAAAGAGAAACACAGATATCCGCAACGAGCTTAACATTTTCAGCCTTAATGACCGCATCCGAGACTACAGGAAAAGCTGGAAGCAACATCTACAAAGAATGGAAAATGACCGTATACCTAGACAAATATATACATATAAACCCAGAGGAAAGCGGAATGTGGGCCGACCCAAGAAAAGATGGGACGACCAAGAGTGACGTAACGGACAATATAGTCTAATACATGCAGATGATGATGATGATGATTTTTCCAATAATAATTTCTCTTAAATGTTTCTAAACATTCTTTAATTCCGCGGTGGTTATTTTTTCCGTCATGATAATTTTTTATTAAAACTATTTTTTGTTCTTCAGGATCAGTTACGGTATTAACCCTTTTTAGACATCTAATTAATTTTGGAGAGTTACCAGTAAAATATTTTAAATAAACATAACAAAAATTTTTGTACAATTGATCTCGATGAAAATAAATGCAATAAACTTTTTGTGGGTCTGTGAATTCTTTTAAAAATTCTAATATTGTTTGGTATCTTTTTCGGGTATTTTCAATAGTAATATAACAAGACCTCAGTTTTAGATGGATAAGTTGTATTGTAAATACGAAGGCATCGTTGCATAGCAATGCACGATAAACTTGTTTTGAGTACAATTGCTTAATGCAACGATGCCTGAGTAAAATTTACAAGCAACTTGTCGATCTAAAAATAATGAGGTCGAGTTATATTTATTGAGATAATTACGCGAACATTTATTTGATATTGACAAACGTCAAAATTATGTAAACAAAGAGGCGTGGCATCGAACCGGATGAGGCACTCTTTCCGCAGGAAGAGACACAATTGCCAGCGTAAGTGTTTGTTTACCTTTCGTAAGTGTAATTTTATCAGTGTAATTATTTTATGATTTTCGTAATTATCATGAGTTACATCGGCTTTGTGATATACGTTCGGGAACACTAAAATTTGATTCACTTTATTATTTATAATTTCATCGCAAGATTGAATTCCGTTATTTGTATTTTCATTTATATTTGAATGTACTGTAGAAATTAAAGGAGAATTGTGGTTAACGTTCATATTAGGGGGTCTAATTTGTATATCAGATAAAATTTTAATATTTGGTTTCTCGGTTTGCGAGGGTTGCGGTTCGGTTGTTGTGGTGTTTTCAATAGTGAATTCTTTTAAAATTCAAGGATATCGGCGTCTACTTCTCCGGGCTTATTAATTACTGATTCGTTTTCTAAGGCGTTAATCGAAATTTTAGATAAACAGTCCGCATTTGTGTTATATTTACCCTATTTATATATAATTTCATATTCAAATTCCTCCAATTTTAAGCGTCACCTTATTAATTTTGAATTGGACTCTTTTAGGTTGAATAGCCAGGCCAATGGACGGTGATCAGTATAAATAGTAAACTTACGACCGTACAGATAAAGTCTAAAATGTTTACATGCCCAAACAATCACAAGTAACTCTTTTTCGATTGTCGAATGTTTAGTTTCGGTTTCATTCAATGTTCGTGATGCGTAAGCAATTGGTTTGTCTTTCGGTATTTCACCTTGTGATAATACAGCACCTATTGCAAAATTACTGGCATCTGTGGTTAAAACAAAAGGTTTTGTAAAGTCGGGGTATTTTAAATTTGGATCGTTTGTTAATATTTGTTTACATGTCTCAAAGCAGTCTAAGAATTGTTTGTCATGAATTATTTTTGCGTTTTTTTTTAAACATTTATGCCCGTACTTATAGTCATAGATTGAACCGAGAATCGAGATCAATTCTCGAAATAACAGCTGTTGCTACGATACGGTTTAAATTCCAGTAATCTCATTGGTAAATTCTAGGATCATTTTGAGTCTCGGATTGATCCGTGACTATAAGTACGGGCATTAGTCATGGGCTTGGTAATCTTTGCAAAATCTTGTATAAATCGCCTATAATAACCGATTAAACCTAAAAATCTTTTTATTTCTGTTCTAGTTTTTGGAATGGGGAATTTTTGTATGACCGAAATTTTATCTGGATTTGGCTTTACTCCTTCTGGGGTTATTTATGACTTAAATATTGAACTTCTTTTTGAAGAAATTCCGACTTGTCCAATTGTATTTTTAAATTACTTTTTCTAAGTCGATCAAATATGTATTTTAGCCTTTGTAAATGTTCTTGAAGAGAACTGCTGAAAATAATAATGTCGTCTAAATATACAAGGCCATATTCGTGTTGAAGACCACGTAAAATATTGTCCATTGCTATCTGAAATGTCGGTGGAGAATTTTTAAGGCCCTTTGGCATTCTCAGAAATTGAAAATGACCTCCTTCTGTAGAGAACGCTGTTTTTTCTACGTCACTAGGATCTATCTTGATTTGATAGAAACCACTGGTTAATAGAGGTCGAGAATAATCGATAGGCGGCACAATCGATAATTATCGATAGGCGACGTTTAGACCATCGATAAATATCGATAGTTTTCAAAAGTGGATATTAAATATAGGCAAAAAATTTTTAGCAAAAACTGGCATCTGTTGAAAGTGAAAAATGCTCAAATAACTAACGTGTTGCACTTTTATTTATAAAAATCAAAGTTATGATGTTAGTAATGATCAGGGCCGGATCACACTATTTTAGCACCGGGTGCAGATTAGCTAAATGGCGATTTTAATACTAATATAATATCATATAAAATATTATAATCAAAGAAAAATGCAGTACCTTGAAATCACAATGCACATTTATGCACCATTAAAAAACGTTCAATTTTGGAGCCTTCTAAACTTTGGCGCCTTCTAAATTTTAGCGCTGGGTGCAGTGCGGCGGCTCTATTGCACCCATGGTTTATCCGGCCCTGGTAATGATAAAGGTAAATTCAATTTACCTTTATCATTACTTAAATCGTTATTTATTATTAAAGGTAAATTCAATTTACCATTATTATTACTTCATTACTAAATTGCCAGTATTGAAGGCACCTGTCAGGTGTCGCGACTATCGAAAACTATCGATAGCTACAGAAAACTATCGAGGGCTTTCGATAATAGTAGTTACTATCGATAATAATCGATAGCGCTATCGATTGGTCTCGATCTCTACTGGCTAAGTCTAGTGTTGAAAAATAATTGGCTTTTTCTAGTTTGTCAAGAATGTCATTAATAGTTGGAATCGGGTATTTATCGTCGATAGTCTGTTCGTTTAGCTTTCGATAAGCAATAACGATTCTCCACTTCTTTTTGCCAGAAGCATCTAATTTTTTTGGAACAATCCAAATTGGGCTGGACAATGTTTTACGGGGAAACACTATGTTCAATAATTTTTTGTTTTAACATTTTTTTTTATTTAAAGGCCTCGCCACATAGCTCATGCTATGTTATGTTATGCTAATGTAAAATTTTAACATAGCATTATCTAACATACAAGTGTCCACATAGGTTGTGCTGTTTAACAAACCTTTGTTAAACAGATATGTATGCGAGTGTATTAAATTTATGAGTTTTTCGTCTTCTAATAAACTTTTTGACATTTTTGTTTATATTTATTAATAATTTAAAATATAATAATTGTCAAACTTGTCAAATTGTCAAAATAAAGCCAATTAGACTGTACATACTGTACATACATTTCGTAGGAACGAGTTCTACTTCTGTGCTATGTCATGCTATGCTAGCATAGCATAGAAAAAAACATAGAAGTCAAACAATTTCATGGTTATGCAAAACATAGCAGGACAACTCGAATAGCAATGTGGACATCACTATTAAAATCGTATGCTTCTACTTCTATGTTTTACATTGGCATAGCATAACATAAGCTATGTGGCGAGGCCTTAAGTCTTTAACTTCTCTGAAATTTTGTGAGTAATTTCGCGTGTAAAACTTAGGGGAATACCATCGCAAAAGAAAATATCGGGGTACTCGAAACAGAGTTTTCTAATTGAATCTTTTTCTTCTTTATTACAATGTTCTAATCTAGTAATATTCTTCAAATTTTGTTTTAATAAATTTTCTTGTTCTAAATCTAATGTCGGACTATCGATATCCATTTTATGTCACAATAATTGCCGGAATACAGAACGATGGCCATATTAACACCTTGGCCATATTGGCTGCAAATACTTTGTAACAAAATGACGTTCTGTAATTATATTAATGAGCAGTATAAGCTAGGCCCAATAACAATTATTAAAATTCAACTAAATGATAACAAAAAAATGTTAATTGTTGGTAATATAATCGTAATTTTATTCATAATGATTTAAAACTACATTATTTAATTTAAAAAAAAGTACAATATTATGTAAATACTTATTTTATAAATTAACTGAGGAAGGTATGTATTTATACAAAATTAAAATAAAGATGTTTAAATCTACAATATTCTTTTTCATGTTAAACTTGGTAATTTTTTATTCTCGGAAATGTATAATTTCATGTTTAATTTATACTAAAAAAAATGCCTCAATTATAATAATTAAAAATGTATTAATTCAAATACAATTTTCTGAAAGGTTTAAACGTATTGCTTTACCAACATCAACAGTTAAATTTTTTTACCCAAAATTTTCTGTTGTAAGTACTATACTAATCGATAAAGTATAATGACTTTATTATAAATTTTGCGTACCCGCTTTAAAATTGTTTTAACTAATTAAAATTATTTTTAAACGGTTCTTCTCAACGCAAATTAAATTGTTATCGAAATATTAAGTAATACAATTAATAGCATATCTGAAATATCTAGTAGCTTACTAGTAACCATCTAAAATCACACAAAATTGATACCAAGGCTATATGCAAGACTTGTCAGATATTTTTCCCATTACGACTACCAAATAAAATATAATAATTATAATATAGTTACACTGAATTTAAATTACTTACCCGAAATTACTAACCTTTTAAAATAATATATTAATATTGTGTAGTTATTAACATGTAAAAATATTGTACTCAGCACAATCTTTGCTATAGACGCTTGTATAGAAAATGCAGTAGAATGCAAAATACGTCTTTTTGACTTTCTGGAAATTTCTATTAATTTAAGAGATGTTTGATAAAAACAATAGTTATTAATTACATAAGGGGATTAACAAGCCTCTAATCCACGAGAAAAAATGGGCACTCGAGGCGCAGCCGAGAGTCACATTTTTTCGAGAAGATTAGAGACTTGTTAAACCCGAATGTAATTCAACGTTTTATCCACGACCATGGCAAAAATCACAAATAAAAATTCTGTTTTTGAGAAACGTCAAATTTGACAAATTTATTTTGATCAATAATAATAGATCAACTAGTGTATTATGAATTCTAATACACTAGTGTATTAAGAAGCCTCTAATCCACGGCAAACGGACGTATTAAACCTTCATAATATAGTGGCCGTGGATAAAAGTTTATAATTTTTTAGCCAGGTACTGTAAATGCAAACGGATTTACTTTCTAGAGCAATTTCTGGCTGAAATACATACTCCTAAAAGTGTTTTTTCCAAATTCTAAGTGGGTAAAACAAGCGGTACAGTAATTAATCACTAGACAGTACTTTGTCTTAACGTTCTTTACGGTTTCTTGTTTTCAGTTTAGCTGCTAAAATTAAATTGAGAATGCGGTATAATCGCACATACATAATTATGTATAAGAAAATTGTTTGACAGATGCCAAAAAACAACAATGCCTTATATATTGCGGTGTAATTTTCCTGGATGAAAAGTATAAAACACAAATAAACCTCCAAATCCAAATTATCGCACGTTTGAGCTATATGAGACTCTTCAATTTAAATATCAATCAAATCGAAATTCAAATTAAACTTTAAAATAATATATCCAACACTAAAATGGGAACACAAATCGTTCAGATAACTCGACAATACGTCGCTATCAAATTTATTTTCTCTTTGCCTGCAACTTCATTTTCCAATTATTATAATAATTCTCCATTCAAAATTACAATTTTTCACTTATCACTTTATTAATCTTCAATGAAATTAATACCAACAACCACTCTTCAACCAAATTCAATTAATCCAACTTATCCAAATTATGGGACACAATCGAATCCAAAATAATTAAAAATCTTACTCATTCAAAAGGTACAAATCAATTTATTTTCAAAATAAAATTTTCAGAAACAAAATTTCTGATTATAAATGGGGAAATAACTGTATAATTTTACATACGATATTTTGACATGTTTTTAAATTAATTTAACTACCATAAAACTAACAATTCCTCACTAACATACAAAATTTTTGTTTTTCTTTATTTTCCCAATTTAATTGTTCAAAAGTGAACAAAATACAAATTTTTAAAGTGCAAAAATTCTTAAGTGGTCTATTTCTGTACCGTTTACCTTATCTATCTACTTTATAAATTAGATTGAACAATTTATAGCAAAATATTTTTCTAAATGTCTGTTTGTTGTCTGATGGTTTATATAATTTTTGTAATTATGCTTTCTAAATATACCATTCTAAAAATGACCCACTGCAATTTTGTAGCATTTCTCCAGAATTACGTAAATTCTTTTTAAAAAACAAACTTAAAGTAAGCTAGGGAATTCTACAGCTCATTAAATTAACTTTTATGGATGCATTAAAAAGTGTGTTACCTATTTTTATCTAATTCTTAAATTATATACTTGACATGCATTAGAAATTTATTGTTGCTTACATGAATCTTTCAGCATTTCTTCAGTTCTACCGATAACTTTAAAAATAATCACTAATATTTTCTAACAAAAATAAATTTTGTGTACTTACTTTTTCGAAGAAGGCCAACATTAGTTTGTGCTAAATTTATTCCTCGATATTCAAAATTGTTTACTTACATACATAATATTATAGCACTGAAATTATAATATAAAAACTAAAATATTACAAGAGCTAATTTAAGGCCGTTGTATACTGTGATCGATAATTTTTTCGATTTTTTTCTAGTACATATTCTTTGAGTTTGGGGTCTTGAAAATATGTCAAAACAACATTAAAGTGAAATTCATCAAATTACCCAAGTTATAACGGATTTCCTGAAATAGTGTTTATTATTGAAACTTTTTAAATCATGAACGGAATTACTTTTTGCAATTTATTTTTTTATACCAAATTATACAAATATACATTTAACAAATTCGAAAGAAGCGAAAACTTTCACAAGAAAAGAACGAAATGCTAAACTTGACTTCTTCGATGCCGAAGAGACTATACAGCACGGACACCTCGTTACTATACGAAAAAGTTTACATAGATTTTTCTTAAAACTACATTTCTTAAGTCGGGCTCACATTTTTTAAACAAACTACTGTGCGGATTGCCTTGATTTGTTTTTAGACATTTAGATATAATAGCCATGGCCATATTCATTGAGAACAAAATATAGAAAAATTTATTTTAGATAAGTACATTGGTTGAAAACATTGCGCCTGATTGGACAGTTATTTTGAACCATGAGTTCCGCGTCCATCAATTTTCAATAAAATGATTTGCAAATATTTTTGTATTATTTGTATTATTTTTGAAAAATGAGAATCCTAAATATCAGCTAAACAGCTTTAACGGTTTTTCAAATGTAATTTCTAAAAATCAGCTAGAATTTTCAATTTTCGTAAACAACTATAATATGTGAACCCGATATAATCTATGTATATGTCGTTTGTCGTATTATAAGATTTTTCAACCATCGGTGCAGTCTACAATAGCCTATTTACGTAGCTAAGATCCCCCTTTTTTATGCTAGCGCAAAAATTAAGTTGGCAAATTTTTTTATCTATTTCGATTTTCTCGTCGTAAATACAACATATCAGATATCTTCTCATATAATTTAGCTCTCGAACTAAATAATTTCATTTACATTATTATAAAAAATAGAGTGCAAGCAGATGTTTATAAGAATAACTTGAATTACATTCAAGAAGTGGTAGTCAATTCTTGAAATAAAAATAATATAAATAGATTCAGTTACAAAAGTCAATAGATTCTAAAAATTTAATATTTTTAGATATGATTCTGTTCACACAATGTTTATTATATTGAAGTTTTAATATTGTTAATTTTCACAAGTTAAGAATTTATATAATTCAATGTTTGTTTGTTATGTTTGTAAAATATATAATTATTTACGAACGAACTCGAGCACATAATA
The DNA here is from genome assembly GCA_947369205.1 of Cantharis rufa. Classification (NCBI taxonomy): domain Eukaryota; kingdom Metazoa; phylum Arthropoda; class Insecta; order Coleoptera; family Cantharidae; genus Cantharis; species Cantharis rufa. Next base: position 40,676,029 of record OX376303.1, read on the forward strand.
AAGTTACAATAATTTCCAAAATAATTATTTAGAGTGAAAACAGCGGTGTCATCATTCTGTCGGGATACTGAAAATAGAAAAAAGTTAGAAAAACTAAAACTACTACTAAAAATGTTAACGTTTTAGTAAATCAATATTGCAAATAATGCAAATGATAGTCGCTTAGTCATCATGAATAATCTAAAGATGATATAATTCATAAAATGGAAAAGTGCTATACTTATATACTATAATCCCAGTCAGTGTCCTGATAAAACTTCTTGCGCGATAAGTTTTTAATTAATTTTATTCGTATAAACTATAAAGGGGAAAAATGATAATTATTGAAATTGTAGGCAATTGTTACTATTAGAAAATAAAGGAGGCATTGCAAGCCACCTAGTATTTTATATTTAAGGTAGTTCGGTAGAGTTTGGCCAAATCCAATAATGCAGTCGATTATTCAAATTAATAGACATTAAATTGCAAAATCGATATTAAACATCATTTTCAATAAAAATATAATTTATCAAATTGGGTATATTCTTGTAAATAATTTAAACGACAATTAAAATTTAATAAGATCTTTACCTGACTCATAAGGAGAACTGCTCAATTGTAACTCTAGGATCAGGAATCAGGACAAGATTTGGTAGTGTAAAAGAGCACTAAAATTAAGAAAACACCTGCTGGGGGTTCACCCCATCCCCCCATAATAAAAAATGGTGTATTTTGTAATGCTGGTGTAAATGCTAATAAAAAATCATCAAACTAAAAATGCAAAACATATCTATAGAAATGCTTTCCACAAGCAAACCAGTTTAAAACACTTGCAATGTCAAAACGTAAACTTATATTTCCCACCGAATCGAAACCCTACTCTAAACTTCCTAAGCGCTATAATAATGGTGGCCACCACACGCGAAATGCCGTATCCTCTAAAATGCTAGGACCCCCACGTCGTAACCTACATCCCGAAGACATTACCCCCACGTCGTAGTATTTCCTTCGTAATGATGAATGAACTTTAGCAGTAGCAAATTGAGTCAGGAGAAACCTAAAGCAAACACATATAAAACACAGAGCAGTTTAAATAGTTATAATTTGCAAATCATTGTCGTATAATTTCAGTTTACACTTTATGGTTAGCTTTTGTCACTTTTGTTTGTCATTTCAATATTCATAATTGTGATCGGGCAAATTATATATAATAGTCATTTGGTAGAGTGCTACTGGAAACAATCTTTACAGCATCAATCGAGTTCAGTACACCAAAGGGAAAGTAAGGTGTCACGTTATCAAGTATAGTATTGATGTATCTGGCCAGCATGATAGAGGGTGACTGAATACAGCTCACAACAGGACGAAGAGGCATTCCTACTTTATGTACCTTAGGGAGACCGTATATGAGGGGAGGTCGAGCATTGTATTGGGTAAGTTTCTTTCTTGTGACCATATCAATACACTCATATTCATACGTCATATTCATATGTGGTCAAAATACATAATTCGTTATTAATCAAATATACAGGGCAAATCAGCGTGTGAGTCAACTGGCACATTTAGTATCATCATACAGTGGATAAACATAATAATTCAATCCCCAAATATAGAAAGCTAAACGTACAAGTCTCGAGAGTGACCTACACAAAATGGCCTCCATACAAAATAACCCAAACTTTAATCTCACATCATAGAATCTAGGAGTACCTGCAGTTTTCATGTTATCAGTATTGAGCTTTTTAGTTAGTCATAGGTGATAATTATCTACCATATGTGGTTCTAACATTAGCCTGTGAGCACGCCTGCACATAAGTTCTAATGATGATTAAAGCTTATAAATTTTAATACACATGTTCATTTAATTCGATTATTCGAAACTCGTACCTTTTGAATTTAATTATATTACAATAATATTTACCTCTAGATTTGCCGAACCACAATAATTAAAATAATATAGCAAAGTAACATAAATACAACAAATGAATTGAAATAGCCTCTTAAGCACGTCTATTCAGTTGGACTTCACAAAATGGAAGAAGCCGTCCTTCCGGTCTTTTTCTTCTCGTACCTTCTTTTCTCTCAACCCTCTTGTGCTGCCCTTTGGCAGTGTCTCCACAGCCTGTCGTTAGATCGTTGGCGATGTTTACGTTCAGCACTTCCAATGTAATGTATGTGGTATTTGGCGGTATGTTTTAATCATTTAAATCGTTCATTAAGCGCCAAATATAAATTACGTAAATATCATAAATAAAAGCAGTATCGAATTAGAAAAATATGTAACCTGAATATATTCGATATATGCTTATCATATCATCGTAAGTAATCATAGCATCTCGATCAATCTTTTTATCAAATTGATTGAAGTTTGTTATTCGTCAAGTTATAGAGGCATTTGAGTAAATTTTCAATTCATGTCAGTACAATATTTTTTATTACATTTTAATAAATATTTACTATGCATGTGACTTACGCCCTTAATAGTCATTAATAAAGCTAGCGCGGCGCGTCGTGGGTTGTGGAAGTTTCGGGAGTTTCAATATGTCGTACGGTAATGTCCTCGAGACATTTGTATTAATTTTTAAAATTTAATATATTTAAATTTGTTTTTAGGTTTAATAAAATTTTATGAAATAATAAATAATAAATTTATAAAAACATAAATAACACAAAGGCGGAATATTGGGTATTGCAATAAGGCAGTAAAGGTTTTTATATCCCAATGCATTTATGTATAAATGTACCTATATGTATGTATATGTCATAAAATTACGAAATTAAAATAAATTAAATAAGTACTTGAAGAGATTATTTTGAAACTTACTTGATAATCCAAAAATTATTTTTCCACTACGTTTGTCAGAAAGATAATTCTAAAAAAAATAGTTGTATTTTAAAAATAAGAACTGCAGTATATGTATGAACTTTTATTTAAAAAACAATACAGTTTTTAAATACAATGCAGTTTTTAAATAACACTACACTATCTACATATACTAAATAAATTTTTTTTGTACTTTTCAAAGGCGCTTTTAATTTTGCTTTTAATTTTAAAACAACACTTTTTTGCGTGTAGGTAGTATTGACGCTTTTTTAACTACCTACCTGTTTTCATAATTTCGTTGGCTAATTCTATATACATATTTGTTGATTTTTGTGCGTATGTTTTTATTACATTCAATGTAATTCCAAAACAGTATATCTTTTTAAAACTTGTTGATTTCCTTTATTATCGTAATATCGGGTGTATTGGTAAAAATTTTATGTTAGATTTAACTTTTCTGATTCAATAAATTATGTTTTTATGTTAAAAATAAATTTTATAATTTCGGATTAGTATTTTAAAACAGTACCTAAAATGAAAAAGTTGATGCTTTTGTTACTAATATAAAAATAGGACCATTGCTAAGCATCTCTCCTTAGTACGTGCTCTAAAATACTGCACTTTTAGTGCTAGAAACGATAATTTATAAAATAAAATTTATTTTACGAATGAAAATTCTGTCTACAAAAAGATTGAAAACTAAATTAAAAAAAAAAAGTAACGGTAAAAGGAAATTTTTGAATTTCAAGAAATTTGAAAATTTTTTAATACCTTTTACTAGAATAAAGAAATTTTAGTTGAAGTTTAGACATCTTATGAAACGGATAATCAAGTGCACAGTTTCACGATCTTTTGACACAATAGTAATTTCACAGTAATTTATGTCGTTCTCCATTATATCGACATGTGATTTCCAGTTTTCTCTATATTCCAAGATCTTCTGCCTAGTTGAGAAAATAAGTAATTCGTCGCGTATATCTTCGTGTTTTATTCGAGCTATTCTTGCGCAGCCTTTAGTTGGTATCTTGAATGTCATTTCAGCTGCTTGTATTTTTGATTCCTCTCTCTGGGATGGTATCCATAAAATTTAATTTTAGTTTCTCTTCGAGTTAGGTTCTGGAGGGATCTGTATATCTTGCAGAAAAACGTCTTGAAACTTATTTATTTTGTTGAAAATGTCATTGACTCGCCCGAAACCTACATCACATCCCAGAAAGTTGAAGTGGGATACCTGTTCTATGGATCGATTTTCAATCAAAATTTTTACAAGTAAAAAATAAAACTGTTTAAAAATTTTATGGTCTGTAACTTCAATCTCAGGTTTTCATTAGCTCAGGGAAAGTAAATAATCCGAATAGTTTTGGAAATCTCTGATGGTGAGATTTGAATTGATCAGAGTATTAATTGTAAAAAATCGAAGTTCCACCGTGACAATAAAATCTACAATTTTTTATAGCAATAATGCTTTTCTGTTCAATCAAAATAAAAGTTTAAAAATTTATGCACTGCTATTTGTCAACACTCAATACAAAATATGAAACACGATTATATGTTGTATATAGGTAAAACGACACATGTAACAAAACGATGGAAAAGTGACATTATCCACTCAATGATCATCTAGTCACGATTGTGCTCTTGAATAATTGATGAAATTAATCTTTTATTGAAATAGTCAATTATATTGAAGTCAACCTTTTCAAAGTTGTAAAGGTGAAATTTCAAATATTTAGATAACAAATGAGTGTGTATAATATGTACAAAAATCGCAAGTAAAATATTAATTATACAAAATTAAAACCAGAAATTGAATAATGATAAATAATCGATTTATTGTTTACTTTGCAAATTTAAAATATGGTCAAATATTCAAATAATGTATTTAATGTTTATGTGATTTACAAAAAATTTACCACAATCAGCATGAATTAATGTAGTATTGAACTTTATTTTTAATTATTTGAGTTTGAAATAAAAATTAATTAACATGAAAAATAAATACCGAATAATCATAATTATTTAGTAGGTAATAAAAGCAATAGGTTGTTCTATCGATCGTAAATAGGGTGAAGTTCAGTACTATGAAAAGTTTTCGGTAGAGAGTATGGAGAGAGATTCCGTATTCTGGTAATTTCTTAGATCTTAAAGATTTAAGTAGTTCTAACTGACCCATGAAAATCAATAGTTTTCTTTTACTCCCGCCTCAAACATGAAACTTTCATTTTCTATTAGTTATTTTAATTAAAATTAAGTTGAAATATTAGTTTCAGGATTTTGTATTTAATAATTTCATAGTGTTTCCCGTATAGTTTCCAATTTAATACCTACGATAACGCGAAAAGTGCAATTTAGTAAGATTTCTAATTTTGATCTTAATTTTTTCTTTGAAAATTGATTGAAAATACAAATAGCTAATTTAAAGGCTAATTTTAGCACTCGTTTCTAATAACAGTTGACTTTGTTTAACTTCCTCAAGTATATTACCTGGTAGTTAAAGTAAATAATATTTCTCGCACATTTAAATAACAGAAACTTGAATTGTTGAACCAATAATAAATTAGAAATAATAATTGAATGTAAAATAAAGTTAAACATAAGAACTTTTGCACAAGTTTTAGTTAAGTTTGGTTTTTCTTGTATTAACGAAAGTATTTAATTTTTCCAATTTATTGAGTCAATGTTTTTGCGGACCGCTCGTTATTTGCGTTGCTTTTAGTTCGGTTTTTGATGATATTTGCGGGAAACTGTCTGGAGCTTATTTAAAGCTTTACGAATGAAGATGGATCAAGTCAAAACAATAAATCTTAGGTGCAGATAAATATTCTCTTTCGGTGTGGAACATCATCTTTCGTATACGGAGTTGACCGATTGCTAGCGCAGCTTGTGAGTAAATTTTATCCGCCAGTTGCGTTTCGCCTATCCGACGGTGAGTCTATAAAGTTGGTTCTTCAAGGGGAAAAAGCACGTGTCTACAACCACGTGTTGTCGCGCATCATGTAAAATTATGAATGCGCATCTGAATTATGTCAACATTCGGGTAGACATGAATCGTGGGTAAGTTTATCAATTAAAATCAATAAATAATTATAAAAAAAGAATAAGACATTTATTTTACAACTTGAATTCTTTATTATAATAAATAATATATTTAACCCTAGATGAACTTTAATCGTATCATCATCAAGAAACTGAATACAATGAATTGTAGGTATTTGCCTGTCATCTTCGAAAATCCGTTTTGAAATTTACACAGATAGCGTGAGAGAATTGACAATATTGTAATGCCATTCACTTGTAATATAATCACAAACTTCAGTAAACAATCTTTTATAAATATATCACGAAAACTAGTTATATATTTTAGTTTCACAAGAAAATTATTGTTTCAAATATAATTAACGAACATTTACACTGAAATGGTTTTGCAAGAGCAATTTTGTTGTAAATATCTCATCAAATTTAAGTTATAATATATGTAAATGAATCTCGGTAATCATTCTACATACATACTTTTTGTCTATATTTTGTAATTACTTGTAAACATTTAGTTATATTTATCTTTCGTTATTTTTGCAATACAGTATATAGGACTACGATCTTTGACATGCTAACAATAAGAGCATTGTTACATTCTTTTAAGAACATCTTTGAACTTCTATATAATAATTTGGGTCAAACTATCAATCAGTTATCATTTTAATGTAATTGGGATAAAAATATTACAATAAGTTATCACTTACATTAGAAAAGAAGTTCCAGCTTTAGACGAGATGCAAACGTTACTCAGGTCTGGGCTTTTTTTTCGCCGAAGGGCCTTAAAAACTAATATTTAAATATGAGAATGGGGCCCGTCTAATAAAATTTAAATTTTTGGCAGACGCAACTTAAAGTTAATTATAATAAATGAAATATTTTTTAGGAAATTTTTGAAAAGAGACTTTTAAATGCCGCTCCCCTCGAAACATTTAATTCGCTAAGAGCGTAGGGCTATTATTTTATTTCAGAATCGGTGCTCCGCGCTTTTAGTGAATTAGATATTTTCAAGGGGACATTAAAATGTTTTTTTTTCTAAAATTTTTTCGAGTCTAAAACTACAAAATACTAAATTCTTACATAATCATGTTATTTTAAAAAATTTTTCTGAAAATTTTTCTTAAAAAGAAAATTATTACCAGTCTATATAATATAATTTTGTTTGATATTAATTGGTGGAAGCTGTAGTCCAACCGAATTTTAGCTTTTTTGGATAAAGTAATGATGAAATTTCTAAAATGGTTAATTTTATGTAAACAAATTTTTGTATTCAACTTGCATATGAAAGGGATTTATTCTTTGAATGAACAACAACACTTATTTAAGAGTTAATTCGTCCACAAAAGCATCCTTCAAGGTAATCGCATTATTTATCCGCTCGTTGTATAATGCACTATTAATAAAAAAAGATGAATATTTAAATTGTATGTTTTAAATTTTGTATTTTTTTGCTTTACTGTTGTGGATAAACATTCACAGCTTGCGGGACAGGAAAAATACGACGTGAATTGTTATTATAACCTAGGCTGATCAATATCCTCTTCTATACCTACTGTTTTTAAAGTTTTTGTTGGCACTAGATTACATGATTTAATTTTTAAGGATTTTATCAAAATCTGTAGTAAATAGAATCGAAATTCTGAAGTTTTATTTGATTGAACACTTTGTACAATTATGGCCTAAAAATGAATAGTAATTTATTTGAAATAATAACACGAAAATGGTTACTAACTAATGATAAAGTTTTAAACTTTAGTATATTAACTGAGGAAGCTAAAAGTAAGCATCATTAATTTTGCAAACTTATTAGGCTTGAGGCTTTTTGAAAATTTCGAAGGTGCACAAATTGTTGTACAACTCGATCACAGTTAAAACAACAATAGTTGCATATATGTATGTACATTTACTTATGCAATAGGACAAATCGAATCGTTTAAATTTCCTTTGGTTAATTAAAATGTTGCGCGTCGCCGATATAAATGTGAAACATAAATAATAATTAATTAACCAATTAATTCGTGATTATATCTGAAGTATTTGTAAAATGGGATTTTGCAACCGTATCTTTTATCATTTATAAGTATTGTGATGACCCGCTTGTCTCAAATTATCGAAATTATAATTTAAATAAAATTTTAAATAAAACTTAAATTTTCTTCGTCGGGCCACCCATTTTTTTTATCACACGAGACTCTTGAATAAATAAAATAAAAACACTCCTTTTAAAAACTTAAACTTAAAACATTTAGTAAATTAAACTGGAAACTTAAATTAAATTGGAACGGACAAACACACGTCTGCTCGCTCGGCTGTCGGCCATCAAAAAGCATATCATACATGCACATTTTTCATTTTACAAAATTAACAATATAATACCAATATAAACATTTTTAACGATTAAAAATTATACAGGACGATTAAAATTATTTACAACACAAAATTTATTTACAAAAATTAAACAATTATTTTTATCAACCTAATTAATCAATTTTGAAAATGACAGTATATAAATTCTTTAGGCGGATAGAAGATACATTTTTAAAGCAATATGCCTGCATTCTAACTTCAAATGATCATAACATGGAAAATATTGATTTTTTAGAATTTTCTAAAAATTCTAAGCATTTATTGTTTAAAATCAACGAATTTTGAGTTATGCATGAAATTAAATAAAAAAATGTTGAAAGTTTTAACCGCGTATCCTTTAAAGGAACTGTTTTACAAAAAATCTGGCTCTTCTCCTAGATAGGAAATGGGAAAGACTCCAGTCTAGTAAATGTTTTTGAAAAACCAACCCATTTCATAGAAAAATTGAAGGAAAACAACCCGATATTATGATGATATGAAGAAGTACTTAGAGCTACTGATAGTGTGATCTAAACACTCTTGAGAGTTTAGATGCAGATGGAAATCAGTTTGAATATGTGTGATAATACCTCTAATTTACATTTGTCACATGATATTCATAAATTTAAATTTGAAAAAATATTGATAATTGTACAATAATTATAATAATAACTTCAATGGAATATTCTTCATAAGAGATGAAGGTAATAAAATTATTTATTATACAAAACCTGTTAATTTTTTAAAGACCTTCGTAACTATACCACTGTTATTAGACTTTTACAATACCAAAATCAATTTTCTTAAAAAGTTCAATACGGATGGTCTAGCTCCATCTGCATAATATAGTATTTATATAAATGTAATTTATGATATTGTATAATACATAATATACATGGTGTCCCAAATCTCAACGTCATCCCTTGGAGGACTGATAGATCACCTCATGACTGACCAAAATATTAAAATATGACCTAAGTAAAAAGTCGTTAGTTTCAAGATATTAACACTTTTATGAATTTTGTGAAAATCGACAACTTAAATCAGTTTTTCGAGTGCCAGATGTACGAAATTACATATTTTAAGATAATAATTTTCGGTACGCAACCCTGAATAGCCCTGCTATTGATTACAGATTAAAATAAAATTATTAGTGCCATAATTTTAGAAAAAAAAAAAGTTTTTGCCCGACTCATAAATGAATTTTTTTTTATTCGCAAACTTCAACTCTTCACACTTTAAAAAAATGTACCAGGCTAACCTGGCAAGTCATTTTAAAAAATTGCTCATCTAGTGTAGTTTTTAAAATGCTAAACCGTTTGCTATGTTTTACTTAAACAAATAAAGATATTGCTATTTTACTGCGAAAGGAACATGGGGAATTTAATTCAGTAATTGAGAATTCAAATGACAACACTTGTTAAAGTTATAGCAGTGACAGGTCCTTATTTAAAACTAAATAAAACACAAATAAAAAATAATTTAAATAATATATTATAATATTATAATAATAATAAAAAAAAGTTAAAACCATATTTTATTAAGGTCATATTTGATTTTCTGGGCAGTCACGAGCTGATCTATCAGCCCTTCAAGGGATTACGTTGAGTTCTTGGACACCCTGTATATATAAATACAAATAATTGATATAATTAATTGTGAACTAGACTAGTATTACAAAAGGGTGTACAAATAATTTGTTTATGGAAATGAAAATAAAATATTTACTTTATAATTGATAATATTTATCATATTAGGTCATCATTGTAACGAAAAGCTTTTACATTGTGGTTTCTTGAATATTCAACAATGTCACATTTGACATTAGTTTAATAGAAGCATAGTGTTGTTAAATAATTATATTTTCAGTTATGTTATAATTAATTCTTTCGAAATTATTTAACATTTACATTGGCGAGTAAAATAACAATCGGTTATGAAAGCATTATTTTAATATAATCTGTACTATAGGGTGGTCTTATTACTCATATAGTTATGGAGCATAATAATAGAAATTTATCATATTAGTGTTAAAAGTAATAATGAAACATTTCAACACATATCAACTCATACAAGCCACCACCGATAAAGCTTTTTATAAAGGTAGTCCTTATTTAGAGCACGAATGAATCTTATAAAGGGCAGTCTCCAAAACCTTCAAATTAAAAAAAAGGTTACAATAATTTAATAATGACGAATATATTTTAGAGCTAATATCTCGAGAGTATCAAATTTAAATAATCGTCACGCAAGTATAGCCAATGTATGATTTATTAAACCAAGTAAGTTGAATTGATTTTAAATAGCTATAGGTACATACTTCAAATATTATAGACATATGATCATACGTACTATATTGACAGAATTCTAAAAATAGACTGAAATTTTTGCAACCACAAAATTATAAAAATAATCTTTTAATAAATAATTACGTAAAATTTAGTAATCTACAATTAATTATACGGGTATTTTGAGGAAGTTTATTAATAACATTGTTATTTAATTACGGTGTAACCACATTTAAAAAATATATTAGGTTTCATCTTTCTAAATTAATTTTTATCCAAAAATTTAATGAAAATTTGTTTAATTAATATAAGTATGGTAGAATATTCGAGTTTTAACTGCTTGTTGAGACAATATTATTTAATAATTCGACCGGACAGGTTTAAAAATATTAAATGTTTTGAGAAAAATGAAAAATGTGAAAGGAAGTCAGGAAAATCATGACATTTTGAAAAAGCGAACAAATTTAATTAAATAAAATAATACAAGCACGATGTAGATTGATAGAGCGGCACTGTCTGATGTGAGTATTAGATTTCCAAAAGTTATTAATGAGCACTAACAAAAGTAAAAGGACCTATCACATATTGTAATTATATAATTATTATTATTTTTATGTTTTTATTTATGAATATGATCAACTTTTGGATACGATATCCTAATAAATTAAAAGCAAATAGGCCAATTAAAATACGATATGGTGAATTAATAAAAAGAAAATTTCGCGGTAGTTAATTAATAGCAAAGGAAGGAGAAAGATACAGCAGCCATATTATACATGAATAACTGCGTCCAAGTCACTCGTAAATTTTTAAATTAAACATGTGATTACCCAAAGATATTTTTAAATATTTTTTATTATATTGGAATAATTTTCCAGAACATTAAAGCTATATGAATATACATATTTACAAATGTACCGCATGCCGCTATTTTGATCAAGATTTACTCTAGTTTTACTACAATAATTATAGTTAATAAAATTATCACGATAGTTAACTTTTTAATTAATAAGTCAAAATGATTGCTTCTATTAATGACTAAAACTTATTTTTAAAAATATGTAGGCTAACATAAATAAATAATATGCAATTTGTTATTACTAATAATTTATTGCTAACTATTAAATAATCATTATCATACAAATAATATAGTATTTTGTAGCAACTATCGTAAATGTTTAAAATTGATTTTAAAGTCGATCGTTTGCTCAACAAATTTTAATTAAATTCATATCACAACGGATATAGACAATCTGTTGGTGTTTTATTTTAGTTAATTGTTTAATTGCAAATCTCTATCTATTTTGTGCCAGATTCATTTATAGTAAATTAAAATAGCCTTGGGATTAATAAATTATGTCTGAATACCTATCATATATATGAATAAAATAACAATATTGTTACAATTCTTAATAAGTTATACTTTAACAACTAATTAATAAGTATTTGTTTAAGTTATATTATTTTATTGCGGTAAGATGCAAAACGTCACATGTAAATTATTTTGTTGTTTACTGATTCGCGCTTATGCTAGGTTTTCCAGTAGGGAAAAAAACGAATAGGGGTTTCTCGATTAATGACCTTCCGAGAACCCGAAGTTCGATAACTTTCTAAATTATTATTTTTGGAAATTAAACAATTAACTATTTTTCATAGAAGGAAATTGTATAAGGATCCTGCTATTAACCATGGTCCAATCTTCTTATAATTTTCCTCTTGTAGGTCGTACGTTCAACGTTTATCCATGGAATAATATACCTAAATTTTCCATTTTTAAATGGTATACATTTGGTAAGGAATTTAAATTGTATAAATATCTGGAAAGTGCAACACTTCGTGAGAGTATTTAATTGAGTGAACAATATGTACATATTTTGCACACTTTGTTCTATGTATTGCGCTTCACGGTTTGTATTGTAAGTGCTACCTGTTTCTGTACTAATCGCTTCTTCGGTGGTCCTGTATTATTCCTTTCTGGCGGTGTGTATTTTAAACACACAACACGACATTTTACGTTTGCACATTTTAAGAAGCTAATATGCTGTGACGGAAATAGATATCTATTTACTTAAAGCAATATGTTCGCACACATCCAGGGTGAGGTCAGAGGGTGAGTTTCCAAGTTTTATTTTTTGATGAAGGAAAAGTTTAAATTTATTCTGTTGAATTATTGGTTTGGGCTGGAATAACAAAATTTAATTCGTTTCCTCTTTGTACATACGAGTACTAATTATTAACATCAGCTAACAAACATTTCATGATTTAAAGGTTACAGAGGTTTCTAAAAATATTTTGTTAAATGTTATGTTTTTTTATGGTTATTTGTTTATGGTTACTTTTACAAAAGTGTTTCATCATTGGTATAAACTTTCAATTTTGCATAGAAGCCTGAGGCTTCAATCAATCTACGAAATATATTCAATAGGTACTTTTCGTACCTAATAATTATGATGTCAACTGTAAATCAGACTGATCACTAATACCAATGATGAATAAACCAAGCACAAATATTGAACAAGGTCCTTATTGTTACTCTTGCAATTATTATTAATACTTATCTTACATTTATGAATTTATCACTTTATGTTAGTTATATAGTAAGAGATTTTTTAAAGAATGGCATCAATCTACGAAATTCCATTAACCTAATTGAATTGTAATGGTTGGTTTTACATGATAGTTTTTAGTTGAGTATTTTTAGAAAGAAACTTAAAAATAAGGGATTTCAAGTAAAATGTGTAGTATATGTAGTTATTTAGTATATATTTGAAAAATATTCCCATTGAATTTTGTAAATATCATAAACATTTAATGTTTTGCTTTCCATGAATATTTATTATATTATTTTACTATTCATTGCAATGGAAATCATGATGGGTATCTAAATATACAATTTTAACATAAATATCAAGTATACTTACTGGGGGTAGTATCTTGATCACCGCGAGAAAGAGTTTTCTACGCAAGGGACGTTTCATAGTGAACATTACAACTTCTTTCATCCAAAGTATAATCTCAATATATCAGAAATGGAATATCCGGATTGCATTTGGCAAAAATGTTTCTTGTAGTTTTGGAGAAGATAAAATCAAGTAGCATTATATAATAGCTTTATTAGCAATAATTTATAAGCTTAAAATAATATTTTTTCCAGCACATCAAATGCTAAATTTAATAATTTTAAAACTAGGTATTTTAATGCTGTTTACGTTTAGCAACGCCAATAACTTAAGATTAGTATGCCAATCGTTGGTTCTTGAATAGCTACAACTAGAAATAAGTATGCCAATCATTGCTTCTTAAGTGTCAATAACTGGAAAATTTATTATGACAATCATTAGTTAAAGTTTCAATTACTGGGCTTAATGTTGTTTTACCTGTTTTTAATTATTAAAGATAAGGTATTTTTTGTAATATTTTCTACTGTTATGAGTTACTATTTAACACACGTAAGAAAAGATTGGTTTTCTAAAAGTTGATGGAGTAATTTGGAAGGAGTCAACGTTGATATACACCGCTTAAGATGCTAATTATTGGATACTTTTCTTAAATGAACTTCAAATGGTATATAGTGCTAACGAAATACTTAAAAGCCGAATAAGATTTTGGTACCTTTTGAATCTATAGGTTTGCCGATCCTACTTTTCGTCAATGGTACTAATATTACAATTTCATTAATTTTTCTGGACATATTCAATTGAACGATTGACCCACAATACATTTTATTTACTCATGTAAAAATGTATCTACTACTTCAATGCATGTCAAATTTGAAAACAGTTATTCTAAGGAAACCTGAATATCTGCTCATTATTCTTCGCATAAGAAGATTCTTGCCGTAATAGTGCAATCGCGGTGTTAAAATTATCATTTCATATCAGGTATGAGGAGATTATTGGATAGTTCAGATTTACAATTAACTCTGACTAAACCGATAATTTGGGATGGTAACCATTCGAAATAGTAATAACAATAACAGTTTCAACAAACGTACGTATTTTATTTCTAAATAATAATTACCTGTTGGGCTTACATTCAAGTTTTCCATACCGCGAGATGCGAGAACTTTGTATACAAATACCAGCTTTTAAACACTAAATTCATGTCGGCGATTTGAAACGTGTTTTTATCTTTCTGGCAATACTACTTCTGTTTAGTTTGAAGTGCTATTGTGTAACTGAGCGTTACGAAGTTGCATCAAGTTTTAATTGTCATATTATAATGTTTGTAATTTTCTATTACATATTCATATTCTATCAATACACCATCCTGTCGATACGGTATTGAAGATACGATACTCATGTAATTAATTCTTAAAATGATAATGTCAAATCTTTCACATCATTGAAGTTATCTGGTAAGGTAAATATAAAAATTATTGCAGTGGGTAATTGGTTCAGCATTGGTAATTGGTGCTTAGTTCATATTGGTTGTCAACCGTTCGATAGTGACTGGTTGAACTGTTCATCTACAAATAATTCCGATTGTTGCTTTTATGCTAAACACAATATCGAAAAACTTAAAATTAATGTATTGTTGGTCGTATACTTTTTTTGAACATTTAACTATTTTATAAATTACAGAGCAAGATTAAATTAATTATTAGGTCAAAACAAAAAATAATTTAAAGATTCATTTTATGGGTTTTCAATTTAGGTAATCTTCAAACCATTTCGTTTTATTACTACTTAATATATTTTTAATACATTTGAAAGGAATTGGTTGGTTTATTTATTTGCTTTTAATATAGGTAGTACCTGTATTTTTAGAATTCTAAATTTATTTTTCTTAATAATATACTAGTATTAAAAAAATAATGTTCATAACAAAATTATTATTATTAATTATGTAGATTATTATTAATTTATGTTACGCATATATTATGAATAAGTAATACTGTTAGTATTTACATATTATACAAAAATCGCCAATACATACAATTATTACAAATGAATTTTTATTGTCTTTATCGATTACTTTCGTTAACAAATTAGTATGCACTATTAATTATTAATACTGCTGTTTTAAGAATAGAACTAAAATTAATACATTAGCATTAATTAATTAGTACAAGTAAGTGCTAATAACATAAACGTCGATACACAAAAGTTTTACTTTTTTGCCTTGTATCTGTATTTGATAATAATGGAGTGGAAAGAAAGTGTTTTCTTTTATCGAGCCTGTTTTAGCCTGATCGAGATATCAAGGTATTATATCGATGATGAATTTGCAATACGTCGTAACCCACATTTTGTAAAAATTTTTTTGTTTAAATGACTTGAGTGGTACTTCTGCGTCGTTTGATAAATTTTCGTACACCACAGTATAATTAAAATACAAAATATTGACAAATGCAATATGTTCTAAGTAAGAAAAGTATTTGTTTATAATTTGCCATATCCCTATTTTAGTCTCAAAATTAATATGTTGTGTCCCCCATAACATTTCTACAAAAGAAAAAGTTCTTAATTTTTGTAAATTGTAGTTTTCAGATATAATATTTAATTATTTATTAAAACTGAAATAAGATTTGTGGTTTAGGGCGTATTGAAAATTCACTATCGATATTGAAAATGTTTCGTTCTTCTTTACTTTTTTGCGATATTTGAATTTGGCGCAAAATTTAATTTCTAGCCCCAATTTTGTTTGTGCCCACGTCGAGCTTTCTGCCGAAGAAGAAATTACTTTGCATTGACGGATATTCGCGTGCAAATTTCAAAAATTTAAGCTGCTTAGAGATTTTAGATTAGAATGAATTTTAAAATATGAAATTTTTTCACAAAAAAAAGATAGAAAATGAAATTAATTTATTAAAACGATAATACACTGTGACCCACAAGACCCCGGAAAAACATACTATTTCCTTTTCGTGAAAATCACTGAATTTACTGAAAAATTATCTAGTAATCCGATTATAAGAACTATGTAGATCAGAAAACTAAAAAAGCAAAAAAATCAAATAATAAGTTTGTGACAAGATGTCAAAAAGTCGAGCCGCAATTTTATCGTTATTTGAAACTGGAAATCGTCGATGTGAAATAGTTCGAATGCTTAAAAGTCCTCGACAAACCGTTTCCGACGCCATCAAGCGATTCAAAGAACTTGGTAATATGGAAGGCCGACCGGGAAGAGGACAAAAATGTTCTGCCAACTCCCCGGAACCGCAATATCATCAAACTTTGAATTCAAAGAACTCGGAGACTGAAAAGTGACTCGTGAAACTGGAATCAAGCAAGAGTCGGCTCGACGAATAGCTAAAAATGAACTTAAGAAGAAGTCTTATAAGCGAGTACGACTTCAACGATGCAGTGCTCTTCTACATCGCACCGCTACTCAACTATGGGAAAATTTCGTTTTTACTGTTGAAAATATTTTTACTATTGAACAATTTTACAATTGTCAAAATGATAGATATTGGTCAGAAAATGCACCCGGACCTCTTGCCATAGTTGTTCATCGCCAATTCCCCAGGTCTGTCATGGTTTGGGTCGGTATTTGTACTACCGGTAAAACGCCTTTAGTTTTTGTGGAAGAAGGAGTAAAAATTAATAAGGAAATCTACCACCGAGATATTTTAGAAGCTGTATAGTTCTTCCGTGGGCCCAACAGCACTTTGGTGATCAACATTGGACCTTTCAACAAGACTCTGCACCTGCCCATAAGGCTAAAACTACGCAAGGGTGGTGCCGAATCAATTTTCCTGATTTTATCAGTTCCACTGAATGGCCTCCATTGTTAAAAATGAATACATCCAATGGCGGATGTAAGCCCAAATAAAAAAGGTTCTGAACAGCTTGATTCTTTTACTTTACTTTATTGATCAAGATCAAGCTTCAAAATACGGTTTCTTTTCTACAATCTTTAAGACACACAAATTAATACAAAACAGTGAAATGTAAGTGACTAACTATGACTTTTTTCCTTTGACGTATTTTTGTTTTTTTCCATACTATGTATGATATTAAAATTTTTTAAATTTTTAACTTTGTTTTTGACATCCATACTCACCAGATCTTAACCTAATTGATTATGCCATATGGTAAATTTTAGAAGCCAGGGCCTGTGTAAAATCCCACAAAAGTTTGGAATCACTAAAACAATTTTTGCGCCAGGAATGGGACAAAATGTCCCTAGAAGAGGTAAGAAAAACAGCCGAAAATTTCATTCGACGTTTAAAATTCTGGATAGCTTTAGATTTAAGTAGTACCTTAAAAATATGACTACATCTTAGCCAAACTACCCTATCCAAATTTATTGGCATTGTTAACCGTTAAAAGTGTAGTGATAGACTTCTTGGGTAGTGTGGATAACTTCAAACAGTAATTGAGCTAGACAACTTGAGACATTAACACATTATCAGTGTTTATGTAAAACAATAAACAAAAACATTAAATAAATAAATCTAAAAAATAAAATAAAACTTACAATGGTATGTGTATAGGCTGTCTATAGTCGACCGTGTCACCTAATATTATTTTATTCAATCATTATTTTGATAAAATTGTTTATTTAATTAATTAAAAAAATTATATCTATGTTTTAGATGTTTTCTTAATAATACAGTAGCTTAATAATTAATAGTGGGTACAATTATATAAGTGTATGCACGTAATATAATAGTCTTTTAAAAATAATAAAAATACACTTTTTATACCCAAATTATCTCTTATAATCTATGATGTGGTTAAATACATCAACTGTGGTATTTTCGGGGTAACTATAAATAATAACTAAAAGGCTCTATTGATGTCTACTGGTTTCCATACTTAATGCACGTAGTCTTTACTCATAAGTCAAGCTTATGCAACTCTTTAGAAAGCAGTCCTTGGCATTGGCCTTTTTGATTTATTATTAAGCAAAATGATTTACTATATGTAAATATAAGTCTGGTGACAATAATTTACGAGTTAAATATATTTGACAGCAACAGGCACGGCTACGAATACGAATCATACTGTTTAACGAGTTGTTATGGGGTTTTTTAATACCAATATTATTGAAACAAAAACGTTTAGAATATTATTATTTAAATACTTGACATCGTAAAAAATTTGCAAACCGTTAATTAAACTTTAAATCAGTGGATCCTAAAATTTGTACCGTGGACCCGTAGAAGACTAGGTGTATAAATACAAATATTTACTTTTTTTAAGAAACATAATATGTTATCCGATTAATATTAAGTACGGTTTTGCAGACGTTCTCTTTATTATATACCCAACCGGTATCATATACCCAAATATACATCAGGACTTGGTATTTTGGGTCAGGCTGCATCTTACTAAATACATGCAGTTAATTTTATCATTTAAATATAATATTATTTTCTACATTTTCTTTGTCTAATATTTACTAATAATTTGGGAAACTGGAAACTAGCGTAATATTGAATGCATATCTAAATCTTTCTTTTTTTTCAATTTTTGCGACAAAGATAGAAGACCTTCTATTTAACGTGGATTCAAAGCTTTTTGACAGATTTATTAATTCTGCAATAATTTTCAACCAATTAGTCGAAAGAAATGCAGAAAAAAATTAAAAAAGAAATTTCTATTTAGTTATTCCATTTATACGCAGAGGTGTAAATTAAAAAATTTTGAACGTTGTTAAATCTGTTTAAATTTTGTAATTGTTGGAGTTTTATTCAATCTATAAGATAAATATTTAAAGCACAAAAAATTTGTACTGTTGTTTTAACATTATGTTTTTATCATTTATCCTGGTTCTTCATCGCGTTGAGACTTTTTTTATCAATTTAATTGAATATCAAAACTGAAAAATATTATAATATTACAAGCTACTTAGTAAAATTATTATTTTATTAAAAACTTTTCCGTATTGAATGAGATAGAATAAAAATCATATTTATTTAGGACAACATGATGTTATAATCTATGCTATATAGTATTGTCGTGATTGCAAGAATAAGCATATTTAGTAAGTATGCGATGTACTACAAAATTACTCCACAAAATTACATAGAACTAAATTATTAAATTATTATTTGTGTTAGAAATTCTGCATTAATGTCATTATAAATGAATAGTTTAGTAAATAATTTGAGTAGGAATGAACATTATACCTTCATTGAAATATAATTTATTTCACTTGTATCTTAATGCATGCTTGTAACCAACGTGTAGTTAGACTATTCATTAAAATAAAAATTGCTTAATGGTATTTATTCAACTATACCTACATAATAATAATCACATATAATTATTATGATTATAACGAAGTTCTTTTAAATATACACAATTTTTAATTAAAAATTATAATGGACAAATACCTTAAAGAATCGTCTTCTATATTATATGTATAATATGCATGTGTACACATTTTATATAATCATGATGTCATGTATGTATGTATTTGCTATGATATGCAAACTTTACTTACCTGCAACAAGAATTCAGAAATTTGAAAATTGTTACACAAGAAATGACAACTTTGATGGAAAGAGTTTTGCGAATGCGTACATCTCTTTGTAGGATGAAAAGTTTTGGGGGACAACGTTCGGCGATAAGTTATTTTTATGATTATTAATTTTCTTGAATTGATAGAAAGAGTAGGGTTCAATAACAATAAGAAAGAGTAACATTTGAAACTCTTCTACAAATTTAAAAATTACGTGGTTCAGTAATTTTTCAAGGTATTTATGCAAGGTATAATATGCACACATTAAGATTTTGTTAGTTAAAAGGTATTATGTTTTGAAATTCGTCTTTTATCAATAAATAAATCAATGTATGATGAAAAGGAATATTGGAAAATTTACTTACCGGTAATCAATGAATGGATAACTATTTATTTTAAGATTATTAGTAATATTAACTCTTGAAAATATATTAAATGGATTAAAATATTAGAGTTAAAGGAACAAATAAAGCAATAATCTATCGAGCTTTCGGGAATGAGGTGTTCCCTTTTTCAAGAATATATCTAACATCATCTGCTTCTAGAATTTCTATAACCAGATTTGAGTTAGTTGCAGAAATTGGACTTCTCATCGCTGTACCAAAGATTTGTTGGTATAGTTTACCATTGTATTTCAAATACGTGATGTTCAGACATAATTTAAGAGCGCGAGCGGTTAAAAATTTTCTTTTAGGGATCTTTGTGTAAATTTTAATTTCTTCCCATTTGTCTTTGATATCTTTAACAGCTAGTTCCAAAGAGATGTTGGTAAACAAAGATTTTACGTCAAGGGATATCAGAACGTAGTATTTCGGAATAATAAAGGATTTAACTTCTTCAGCAAAAGACCACGAATCTTTTGTGTGGAATTCGTTGTTGCTTAAAACATTTGATATTATTTTAGAAAGAAACTTTTGCTAACTTGTATGTTGGGGAATTGTTGCTTGCTACTATCGGTCTTCGAGGTATTTCAATTTTATGGATTTTTGGAAAACCATAAATTTTTGGAAGACCATAAATTTTTGGAGGGATAGCGTTACCAATTTTGAAAGAACTATAGGGAAGGAGTCACTGATATATTCATGCTTAATCCAATCTGAAATTATTTGCTTATTTTTAATTTAGAAGTTATTAGTTGGGTCTTTATTAAGGATTTTATAGGTTGATACGTCATTAACCAGATTGTTCATTTTTTCTTTGTATTCTTTTTCATTCATTGACACAGTTGTGTTCCCTTTGTCAGCTCCAACTATAATTATTTCAGGATGTTCTTTCACAAATTTTTTAATGGTAATGGAATTCTTGACTTGGTTTGAACTTTTGTTTTTTTCTTGTAGATTGCCGAAAGTTTTAATACTATTAGTGCATTCCATCCTAAGAAGGTTTTTAGTATCATAGTCCAGATTTTTGGGAACACCACATTCCCGAAAGCTCGATAGATTATTGTTTTATTTGTTCCTTTAACTCTAATATTTTAATCCATTTAATATTTATTTTAAGGAATAATTTGGAAACCGTATTCCATGCACCCACACGTAAATGCTATCTGAATTGAGATAGAAATATGTTGAGCCTGTGTTTATCTACTACTATCATTTAAGTTAATAATTTATATTTAAATACTATCATTTAAGTAAAATATGAACCTATAATAATTTCAGAGGCTATAAATAATTTTTGAATAAGATTGTGCTACTTATTATTAATTCCCGTACTCACAAACGTCCGTAAAACTTTAAAAAACCGTTAAATTTAACAATCCAATAGAAATTATCCCCTAGTACTTACTAACAACCCAATAGAAATCATCGATTAAATTAACGGCCCGCTAGAAATTTTACGGACGTTTGTGAATACGGGCATAAAATGATTAGTTTATAAAATACAATTTAGATGTCTGGCATATTTGATTGTTTAAATTTAATTATCTTTTGTAAAGTTATATATTTTAAAACAGACAGGTAAAGATTAAACTACATTGTTTTATGATTGTCGTTATATTTGTTTCTCTGAATGATAATTTTACAATGAGTACAATCAGTAAGCTATATTATAATTTTATTGTATATTCGTTTAAATTAGAATTTAGTTTAGCTTTTATTATGAATTTATAAAATTTGATCATTATTTTGTCTTATTGAGAATTATGCAAATTTTATTCCACCGACTGAGCTAAGCAAAACTGCAGTGAGTCATTATTTTAAAAAATTTACATTAATAATATGTATGTATATAACAGTATTTTGACGTCAAGTACACACGTGCAGACTAGGGAATCAGAAATTGCAGTTCTATATTAGGTCGCGCCAAATAAACTCTTGTGATCCAATTTTAATTTGCTATTTAATTTTCTATAGCAGTGTTTGGCAACCGGTGGGGCGCATCCCCTTTCTTAACTTTGCCATGTGTTGTCATATTCGAATAAAAATTTTCAAATATTTTTGAAATAGGCTTGCGAAAATTATTACTAGATACAAACTGTACTACACAAAGAATATTTTTACTCTGTTATTAATACACCCCCACCTATCTGCAGTTCAAAAATTAGATTTTTCATGCATATGGAAGGAGTGCTTCGATTTGAATGAAACCAACGCCGAAATACTTATTTTGAACAATCACATAATGCTCTTCTTTCCGCGATCCCTTTTAATTTTAGGGGTACACCACTCCCTAAAATTTTAAGTTTTAAAATTGCCCACCAATGATTTAAATATTTTACAGTTAGGTACATATATCGACCAAAGATATACCAATCAAAGATGACCAAAGAGATTGTTTGGTTAGGGTGCCCCCTAACCAAATAATCTGTAAATCACATTTGAAATCATGATTACAGACGTCCACATGACTAGAAACCTTGCACCTATGTAGGGTAAAATCGAAAAACTATTATGATTGTAATCGAGGGTGTTCTAAAGTATACACTTGAATCAGTATTAAGCCTGTATTTAAAAAACAGTTTTTAAAGTCACACCCTGAGTTATTGGTGTCCAGGTCCGACAAAGATAGTATTACGGTAGTAATGTTTGAGACAAATAGTAGAAGAAGAGGTAATGTTTAAAAACTAAAAATTGACCCTACAAAACTTTCAAAACAAAATTAATGAAGTTCTGATAAAGTTAAGAGATAGTAAAGTGATCGACATTGTGGAGTATAAAAACCTATTTAGGCGTAACTCAATTAGTCCGAAATTGTATGGTTTGAGAAAGACGCTCAAACGGGAACCAGCGATGAGACCAGTAGTGAGTTGTACAAAATCTCCATCTTACAACGTGGCTTCTTTTCTTAGCAACATAATTATGAAAGTGTTATCTACCTCAAATTATATAATAAGAAATTCGGGGAATTTTGTTGAAAGGATTCGGAATTGTACGCTACCCGATGGATATGTACTGGTCTCTTTGGATGTAGTGTCCTTGTTTCCGAGCATCCCTAGGGATCTAGTAAAGAAAGCAATAAGGCAGTTTTGGAGAGTTATTAGATGCTACACAGAATTGCAGATAAAAGAGATGGAGGAATTGATTGATGTATGCTTCACAACTAGTTATTTTAAATTTGAAGATAATTGTTATGCCCCAATGGAGGGCCTATCAATGGGAAATCCTGCGAGCCCGGCTCTGGCGGGTTTGGTTATGGAGATGGTGATAGAAGAAGTACTAGTATCTATACAATGTGAAATACCATTCATTTATTTATATATCGACGATACGTTAGTGGCAGTCCCAAGCGGAAAAGAACACAATAGAGAAGTACCATTTCTAGACATGAAAGTAATTAGAAATGAAAGAAATGAAATCATTACAAATTGGTACATAAAACCCTGTGCATCAAAAAGACTGGTGGGGTACAACTCCTATCACCACATAAATATAAAAAAGTCAATAGTAATAGGCCTTATAAAAAGAGTAACAGACATAAGTCACCATTCCTTCCATCCAGATAAAAAGCAAAAACTGCACGAGATGCTGAGAGCTAATGGATACCCAACTTGGTTTATTAGAGCGGCAGAAAATAAATCATAACCTAAACAAAGGTTGAGTGTAATGAACGAGACACAAACAGAAAAGGAAACAACTGCATATTTTAGGTTCCCGTATGTAAGAGGTCTAAAGATCTAACTCAAAAAACTTCTAAGCCCTATCTGCACGGCACCGTACAACTTGAAGAACCATAACAGGTTATATTCAAAATTAAAGTCTGTGGAAGATAAACAATATGAATCAGAAATTGTCTTGTGAAGGTGTCTATATAGGCCAAACAAAACAGTGGCTAAAGGACTGACTCTACCAACACAAAAATGATTGTAAAAGAAGTAAAGATTGAACAGCACTTGAGAAACAACCACAGACGTCCGCGTTGGTACACCACCATCAGAGTTTAGGTCACTGTTTTGATTTTAACAAAACAGAAGTTGTTGATAGAGAAGGTAACTACCTGAAGAAATTAATAAGTGAAATGTATCATATTAGGACAGCTGATAAGAGTGTTAACTTTAGAGAAGACATTCAGAAGCTTAGCGTAATATATTGTGATATCTTATAGTATTTCCTCACAGATTGTTTCTTTTATATTTTATCACGTTCGACTTGATAATATGTACTGCAAATTTAGTTCGTATTATTCGAGTTATTAAATTTATTGTGAGTTTGAATTTGTAATTTTAGTTTCTGACTCGTCACTTTTAATTTTATTTATACATTGATTATTTACTCTGTGAAAGACGTTCAAATACTCTGTTATACTTATAACATACCCATGTTCCGCCTTGGGATGGTAATTGTTACAATTATTTTAACATCATATGTAGTTTAAATTGGTAAGAATTATATCTTATTACTTTAATTATTGTAGGGATTACTAAATATAACATTTTAGCCCTGAAGAAGCCCACAACAAAGTTGGGCGAAACGTCGACAATTTAGATATACGTTGTTTGATTTACCTGCCCAAGATCCCGAAAAACCACCGTATTTATAAATATACAGTTTTGTAAATTAATTTATAGTTTATTCAATAAACCTGAGAGTTAAACAACTCTCCAGTGGCCAGAGACAACTGGCCAGTGAAACAAACAGCTACTAAGTTAACTTGAAATAATAGTTAGTGGTTCCAGGCTTCAAGAATATTTTTCCTGAAAATTAGGTAAGAATAAAGAAATATCTTTTCTCAAAACTTCAAGATTTACTTCTTTCTGAAAGCAATTGTTTTATTTTACGGGCGGCACTAAAGTACTTTAATGCAGCACTTGAGTTTCATGTGTATTTTGTATGTGTAATAAACAATGTGCCATAATTTAATATTTTATTTTTTTTATAAAAAGATATAAAAAAAATAATATTTTTAAGCAGTTCCAGTTAAGCCAAACAAAACTTTTGCGCTTTATCAAAACAGGAAAGGAAAATAGAGGAAAAACCTTACTGAAATAAAGAAAACAGTAAGATCAAGCACGAGTAACAAGTCATAAAGACATAAAATACTATAAGGCTGTTCAAAGAATTTCATGGATTTCATGTTATATTTGTAGGTGTCGTACTTCGTTAATTTGTATGGCATGTGCTTGTTGTTTTCGTAAGTTCTTTAAGGTTGCTATATACATTTTATTTAAATTTATAAATAAATCAATTCACTTTTCTGTAATGGATAACCTATTTCTAATCTCCGAAACCAACAAATTTTAGGGGTAATATAAAGAAATAATTTATTTAACATACTGTGCCTTAAATTTTAAAACTGCTTATATTATTAATTTAACACAAACCTTGTGAAAAGTTAACTTATTGATTGTCATTTTAGTTTCAAAATCAGCGTAAATTATGCACTGATTGCTTAAATGTAAATATTATTTGCACATCTGTTAAAGATGGTTTTAACGTTTATTTTATATTTTGATTATTTTTAGTGATTTGGTTTAGTTAATTAAAACTTAGTTATCCAAATACCTGTTTTATTTTAAGTCAAAAATAGATAGCTTTTAATCTATTGTAATATTATTATAAACTATAATTTTAATTAACAAAATAATTAAAAATAGAACACAATCAAAATATAAAATAGAGCTACGAGTAAAAACTGCATTTTGCTGCATTATAACATGCAGCTTCAAGCTCTTTAAAAGTTTCTGAGTAGAAATTACAATAACAACTTTTTGCTATTATAATATATTCTTTTAAAAGAATATTTTGAATATTATTTACTTTTTCATTTACATTGTTGAGGAAAGTATTGTAATCTAGTTAAAAACATTTTTTTATCATACTATTTTTTTTGCATGTGTAAAAGGAGCAGGAATTTTCCGAACAAATTTCGTGTTTATTATTTATTAACTTTAATAATTGATACTTAGAGCTGATTAGATTTTGGTTAAAATCGGTTTACTGAAACTTAATAAAAATTTGTTTTATTTAAATTGTCTAAATATTTCTGAAATTTTAATAAAATTAACATTAATCCTCTTATGGTAATTTATTATTAAAATTTATACAAACTTTTCAAGTCAATGTACTCGTATGTCGCGAACTGTGCGACGAAATAGAAAAATCTATATAAACAAAAATTAAACGAATGAAATTTGCAACAAAAATTGTCGGATTAATATTGCTATAAAAGCGATTTTTATGTGACAAAAAAAATATTCGTTAGGTACAATTTATATTGCTAACAGCAATTAAATAGCAATAGCAAACTTCAAACCTCGTGCTCAAAACTCAAAACTCGTAAAAGTTCTTGTTTTTAAATAATTATTATAATAGTATTTATTATGTGCTGAAAAGCAGCACTTTAAATAATATCTAGTAATAATAATCTCTTGCTCTTATCGTGCAGCGGTAATGCACGTTTCTTATAAATAGAAGTTTATGTAGCATTGAGTTTTATACAACGTTATTGAATTTTACTGCCATTTTACTAACGACGTAGTTGGTTATTGTTGATGGAACCGATTTGGGACTTAACAAGAAATTATTAATAGGTATATTACATTTTATTTTAGGAGAGGCGTATTTGAGAACGACTAAAATGAAATCAAATGTGGCAATATTTAAATACAAAATATGATGACGATGATGAGTGAATTGGGAATATACCTAGTTCTGCCATACTATGATCTGTGAATGTTTTGCAAGTAAATTTAGACAACCTAAAAATAAAAAAAAACACAATTTTAAAAGGCGATTTTATTAGGAACATTCCAATTTTGATTCATTCGTCAGCTTCATTCAGCTATCTATTATGCGGTACGCACTTGTACCATCGGTATCGATGTTGTTATCTAAATCGATTTTAGCAGATCAATATTTTTATGATGCTTACTGCAGACATATATCTTCGAATCCAGACCACAATTTATAATGCAATGTGTTTATTTGTCAGTAAATTTTCCTCCATCCACCGCACCGGTATCATTTTTGCTTTATGCCGATTTTTTTTGGAAAATCCAAGACATTACTGAACGTCGTGTTATTAAAGGTTTCACTACCTCATCTAGCATTGATTGATTTTCACCCTTTTTACGAAAATGTAACTGCTTCTCTTTCGTAAGGAGTAGTACCACCAAACTACAAACGCTGGAAATCTCAGAAAAACCCCAACTATCTAGATACGGATGACCATAAAAATATTTTTTTACAGGTGAAAATTTTTTTACTGTGGATGAAAACTTGATCAAATTGAACCATAGGGTATTATAATACTTACAGCTCTTAAGAGCATTTCATAAAATTGCAAGGATGAAGTGCAAATTTAAAATTTTAATTATTGCTTTGCCAAAGTTATATATATTATGTATGTATTTCATTTTGATTGTCAATTATACCAAATTATGTTTAATCATAAATATTATCTACATCATAGAAGTTATTAAAACTTATTTAGAAAATTATTAAATGTTTTTGGTAGTAATTCGAGAACGAATTGATGCATTTTCGAAAAACAAAAAAAAGCAGTTTTGCTTATAGTGCTTCGGGTGCCACTGATATAGCATTCAATTGGAAGTACAAAAAATATGATTGGTTCTAATACGATTAATTTTACTGTATAATATTGAAAGTAAAATTAAAAATTCTGAAATTACTTATTACTATTTCTTCATGCACCTCAATGAAAAAAGTTGACTTATTTAAAATATTAGGGTTGAAAACTTTTGAAATAAACGTCAGGTATAATCCTCACATAAAGTTTTTAAATATTATGTTGAACTTTTCAGTTTAATATTGAGTTTAAACAAAAATCTAATTTTGTGTTGTTTGAATAATATTAAACCTGGATTAAATTAATTGGTACAATTTATGTCTATCTAAAATTATTGAAAGCACTCTATCACAATACATTTTTACGTGAACAAGAATTGCTAAAAATTATTTACTATTTGTGCTATTATTTTGGCGTTTATATTAAAAGCAAGATCTATATAACAGTCAGTTTAACTGTAAATTATCATTATTTTTGAAAAATGTGTATTTTAAATTTCGGATATATAATTTAAAAACTAATATGGTTAATGTTATTACCATGGACTTAGAAGCCATGGTTATTAATTACTTATTAATATGTTATAACTGAATTTATTTGCATAACTGTTCGGGTTTGTTTATGGTATATATTATTCCATATTTACCTGATGAGAATGCGAAACTCGAAATGTATGTTTGATTACCGTGTGCACTAGCAAACTAGTATAATCATTTAATTACATAGTTTTCATTTAATAAAAATGTTAGTTATGACCCGAGCCAGGATAAAAGAGCATAAAAATTTAAAAAGAAATGTGCTTAAATAGCATCAAAATATCAAAGAAAACACAAATTTAATTAAAAAGCACCAATTTAATTTATAAAATATCGTCACTTCTGCCGCAATACCTCCAATCATCAGCACATCAATTTTTATCCGGAGACAACACATTGAATTTAAAAAACGAGCAGCCTACCGGAATGGAAATTAAAATTAAAATTAAAATTTCTTTACTTTAAAGAATAAAGAAATTAAATTAAAAATAAAGAAATTTTCCGGAATTTAATTTGGTGTTGTGTGATTGACTAACTGTCCCTGACACAACACATATACTATTCATTTTTATAAATATTTAAAAAAGTGATCAAATCTATGTCAATTATCAGTAATTGTTAATAATAATTATTTTTTGAATTGATTGAAAATGTACGTGGTCAATAGAAAATCATAAAACAATAATTATTGTGTTATTGTTGTCAAACTTGCGAAATTAATATAATAAGCCACCTAATATATTTTCACAAAAAAATAGATAAAGTAAGATTTCAGTTAATATTTTCTGTAATTTTCTTGCTTTTACATATGGTGCAATTGTTTCCTCACCAATGCTTGCATTTTAAAAACTCTATCAGCACACAAAATTTTATCACAATCGGTTCAACATTTCCGGAGATACGAAGACATTTTCATTTTTACTTTATCATACGAAGTCTGAAAAAGTATTGTAATCGTGCAGAAAAAAGAAATTGAGATTTTGATGAATTTAGTCATTTTGGGGTCCCAGAAGCTGAAAATCATCATTTCCAAAAAATGTCTGTATGTAAGGGTGTATATGTGTATGTGTGTATGTGTATATGTACGAGGGTGGTCTGAAAAGTTTCCGACCTAACATAGAAAGAACAAATTTTTTCACAAACTTTTTTTTTATTTTTCTACATAATCTCCTTGCAAGTCTATACACTTATTCCAGCGATGCTCCCATCTCGTTAACCCGTCCAAATAGTACTTGACGTCTTTCTCTGCAAAATAATTATTTACAAAGGCAATAGACTCTTCATTTGATGAAAATCTCTGTCCTCCGAGGGCAACTTTTAGCTTAGGGAACAAAAAAAAGTCGCTTGGTGCTAGATCTGGTGAGTATGGAGGGTGGTCAAGCAGTTCAAATCCTAATTCATGGATTTTAGCCATAGCAACCTTGGAAGTGTGAGGCGGCGCATTGTCTTGATGAAGCAAGATTTTTTTTCTCTTCAAATGTGGCCGTTTTTCCAATATTTCTTCTTTCAGCTTGTCAAGTAATTTTGCGTAGTATGCTCCTGTAATGGATGTTCCCTTTTGAAGATAATCAATGAAGATAACCCCATGACTATCCCAAAAAACAGTCGCCATCACTTTCCCAGCCGAAGGAACAGTTTTAGCCTTTTTTGGAGCCGATTCACCCTTCGCAGTCCACTGTTTTGATTGCATTTTTGTTTCTGGAGTATAGTGGTGTATCCAAGTTTCATCCACAGTAATTAATCGGCGCCAAAACTCTGATTTATTGCGCCTAAACTGCGCCAACAAAGCAGTAGAAATGTTCATTCGAACACGTTTTTGGTCCAAAGTGAGTAAACGCGGCACCCAACGCGCAGACAGCTTTCTCATACCTAAATCTTGGTTTAAAATGTGACAAACACGTTCTTTAGAAATATTGAAAGCCTCTGCTATCTCTCTAACTTTAATTCGTCGATTTTCTAGCACCATTTGATGAACTTGGGCGATGTTATCACCAGTGGTTGCAGATTTTGGACGTCCCGAACGTTCATCGTCTCCCAAGCTAGTACGGCCACGTTTAAATTCAGCTGCCCAAAATTTTACAGTAGTAAATGATGGTGCAGAATCTCCGTACACGGTGTCCAACTCATTTTTGATTTTTGTAGGCGTATTGCCTTTCAAAACCAAATATTTGATAACAGCACGATACTCGACTTTATCCATTTTCACAAAAATACTCGTATAAACTCACTCAAGCGATTGTCAAACAAAAACTGCGGATACAAAATGGCGGAAATTTTGGTGAGTACCTGTCAAAGGATGCGCAAACAAATTCCCTAGCTTTTGTTGACAAGTGCTGCCATCTTCATGTTGAGGTCGGAAACTTTTCAGACCACCCTCGTATGTGGTCAAAGTTTGTGTGCGCTCTACCTCAAAAAGTAATAGGAATTTGTTAACAAAATTTTGTATTTAGTACATAAATATTGAGACTTAGAGCTGATTAGATGTTGGTTAAAATCGGTACACGGAAAAGCAAAAAAAAACAATATTTTGTAAATTAAAAAAATTTGTTTTTCTTATTTTTAAAATTTTATTTTTTTACTATATTCTCCTCCAAAATAATAATAAAAAAGTATTAATCAATAATCGTGTAAATATCCTACTTTTGGTTATATAGTTTTTACAAATTAAAAAAAAACAATTTTTTTCTTATTTTTTAAGTTTTATTTCTTTATTATAATTATTTCCCCCCCAAAACAATAGTTTTTTTAAATTTATTATTATTTAAAAGTATGATAAAGTTATGGGCATGGCCACATCCGATTTTTTTAATTTATTTTATTGTGGTAGCCCTGGTAAAGATTTTTCTGCCAAAACCTTATTTTCATCACTAGAGCCCACCAGACATACGTCCAAAAAGTTTGACTGCCATCTACGCGGAAATGCCGAAAAAATCGAGGGACAAGGACTTTTCTCAAGTTTTCGCAAAAAAAAGTAATCTTTTTTTTTAATGTTGAATTCTTGATTTTTATCAAACGGTTCTATATGCTGTCAAGTTCTGTGGGGCCAATGTTTTTACATACAAAATTTGGTTGAGATCCCTTCAATACTTCATGAGTTATGAAGTTTAAACTTTGGCAGCTTGTAATTTTTGACAGATGACAGATAGAAATTTAATTTCACCTATTGTGGATAAAGCTTATCAAGGTGTTTAAAATAACCTATCCCAAGACAAAATCGTTTTAAAAATTTTGTGTTATTTTCTTGTAGTGGTACTCTTGATTGACAGATCGCGACGAAAACGTTATTTTCACCTTTCTACCATAAACCCTACTACGATATCAAATTTGGTCGTGATTGGTTGGACAGTTCCGGAAAAAATCGAGAAACAAAATTTGACGACAGACAGACCGACACAGAAAAAGTTCTTTTATTTTTTGCAGATCTTTACGTTTCTGAACATGGTAATCTCGAAAATGTATAAAAAAAATTTTGAAATATTTTTTCAATTACCTTACCTCCAAAAAAAATTTTTTTTTATTGGAGGTAAAAAGTACCAATTTTATTAATGAAAAAATTATTATCAAAAGCATTAATTTAATCTCTAAAACAATTTATTGTTAAAAATTGTTCCAAATGTTCTGGAGTAATATTATTCATTCTTCTAGTGATTGGCAGCAAAATTGGGGAAGATAGAGGCGATATTTCATAAAAGTGAAGTTATTGTAAAGTGTCGGCGTGATGGTGGCTCGGGAGCTGCACACTGAGCGATCTTTTTGAAATCAAACGTAGGAATTGTTAAGGTTTGTTTTGATTGTCACTTTGGTAAAGACACCATATAGTACCAACCAAAGTAGTGTGAGGGAACTGGTACTTGAAATGGAGAGAAACCAAAATAATATCATTTTGTAGCGCGACTGTTTTCGAAGTGTTGAACCGGTCACTCACGCTGTACGCAACAGAACTTAAAAGTTAATTCAAGTAATCCAAAGCTAGACGCAAGGTGTGAAGATAATTGAATAGGAGAACTTTTGAAAATACACTGGTGAAAAACCATTAGAACACAAAATGAGTACGGATTCGAAACGAGTATGTCTGGGGCAGGGCTGGGCAAAATAGATTTTTTTGTATTTGAAATACAAATACAAAATACGTTTGAAAAATGTATCAAAATACATTTGTATTTCAAATACATTAGTATTTAAAATACTTGATTGAAATACATTATGATTATACATAAATTATTTATTTATATTTATGTTTTATTCCATCCAGGAATAAAAGTCTACAAAATAGAGAACACAAAATACTTATTAAAAAATCAACATGCTTGCCATTTCCAAGACTCATCAAACGAGAAAGTGTGACTGCAAACTCAAATTAATCTCTACTATCGCATCTTCATAATCCAAAACAGATGGGTAGTCAAACTTAAGCCATCGTAACATTAACAACCATATGTTGAATACGGAAAAGATTTCCAACCTTGATAACATGACAATGTGCGACGACCATATTTATAATTCCAAAAACGAATAATTATTATTAAAACGAATCAACTCGTAACCTGGGTGCTAAAAGTAATTTGTTAACACAAATTAATTAGATGGAAAAATTATATTTACCCGTTATACGGCAAAACTAAATTATAACACATACATATCGAAATTAAAAATGAACTCAAACGATTACCCGCAAATCTTTGAAGAAATCTACGGTCAATGACGTTCCTATAGGAGTTACCAACCCCAAGCACAAAAAAAACACAGTGGCGTTTCAGTCGTGCAGCTTGTAAAATAATTGTAAATGACAAAACGCATTTTGTCATGTTACAATTTGCAGAGAGTTTCAGGATCCAGCGGTATTGGTCAAACTATTTAATGCAAATGTCCGATCACTACTGGAATATGCTCCTCAGGTTTGGAATCCTTATTATAAGATACATATTGCACGAATAGAGCAGGTTCAAAAACGGTTTTTAAAATATATTATGTGGAAGACACATTATGTCAATCCCACCAATAAAGATAATACTTATCAAAATAGATGTATGATGTTTGGAATTGAGCCACTTGACACAAGACGAAACAGACATGGTGCTATGTTTGTTATAAAATTATTGAGCGGTAGTATAGTCTGTCCAGAGATTCTAGAATTATTTTCCATCAATACGCAAGTTAAGACAACTAGAGACTAAGCTTTTTCTATTTGCCATTTCATCGTACCGCTTACGGTATGAACGAGCCAGTTCGTGCCATGCTATCACTGTATAATGATTGTTGTGACCGCTTAGACTTTCATATTAGCGAGATATTTGCACAGATGTCTACGAGAATGATCTACGGGACCACCACTTTTTTTTACATCAATTATTGTTGTTGATTTTTTTTGTGTGTTTTCTTTTCTGATGCTATGTATATATTTTTTGCATATTGTTTTCTTTTGTTATCAGCATTTAGGATTATTACTGTAGCTGTATTTACTATTAAACTATATTAAGCTGTTAAAAATTGGATATGATAATAGCGAGTATCACATTCAAAGGACCTGGCCCGGAGGGAGTAATATGGAGGGTAACAAAATAAACCACATATTGGTGACAAGAAGAAGAGCTTCGTCGATAAAAGATGTGAGATCATTTAGAGGAGCGAATGCTGATTCCGATCACTACCTTGTGATAGCAGAAGTTAAGCAGAAAACGTCGATAGCAACGATTAAACACGAAATAAAGGAATGAATTGCAATAGAAGAATTTAGGCACAAAACGGTCATAAAGAAATATGAAGATAAGTTAATGGAAGAAATGAAAAAGAGGCAGAAGGATAGAATAAATGACTTGGACGAGGAATGGAACACGATAGCAGACAGCATTACAGCAACTGCAAAGCAAGTGATGGGATATAGAGATATTTGACAATGAATGTAGGGAAAAAAAAACACAGGAAAGAAAACAGCAAGACAAAAGTGGCTAGAGACGAATGAGGAACGAGACCACAATAACTTCAGAGAAAAGGGAAAGAATCCGACAATCTATTTAAACAAAAAAAGAACAAATGGATGGAAGAAAAAATGAAGGAAATAGAGGAGTGCGCAGCTCTAAACATAATATGAAAGCATTTTACGATCAAATTAAAAACAAAAGAAAAACACATGGGATCAAAACGAGGGGAATGAAAAACAAAGATGATAGACTGGAAAGTGAACCAGAAGAAATTAAGAACCTTTGAATGAATCATTTCGAGGGATTGCTAAATGTGCACCTAGAAAAGGAAATAGATCGCGAAATAGAATCATCTTTGAAGCAATTAATACACTGAAAAACGGAAAAGCCCCAGGCAGCGACGAAATAATGGCGGAAATGGTGAAATATGGAGGAGAGGCACTACATACTGGCACTACAGGAAAATATGCCGAAAAAGTAGAGTGAGGGAATAATAGTAGCATTGAGAAACAAAGGAGACGTCGAAACATGTGAAAACTACAGAGGTATAACACTTCTAAACGTAGTTTACAAGATACTATCAATGGTTATACACAACCGACTTAACGAGTACACAGATAAAATAATCGTAAATTACCAGTTCGGGTTCAGAAAAGGAAGATCGACGGTCGGTGCCATATACTGCTTGAAACAAATAGGAGAGAGGAGTTATAATTACGACATGGACATGCACATGCTCTTCGTAGATTTTAAACAAGCTTTCTATCGAGTGAGTAGGCAGAAATTGTTAGAAACCATGAAAAAACTGAAAATACCATTTAAATTAATCAGGCTACTCTGACACTCAATAACACGACAGCTAAAATAAGGATACCAGAAGGGGAAACAGAGAGCATAGATGTGAACTCCAGAGCGAGACAAGGTGATGGGATATCAGCGACACTATATTTAATATATGTAGTACTAGAAAGTAGAAAATTAGAAAGGCAAAGTGTAATGGAACAATCATAAATAAGTAGAGTCAACTCGTTGTGACGTCGTAATCATCTCGAGAACAGAAAAAGTAAAATAAAATAAAAGTAGCAGCAGAAAAAATGGGCTTAAGGGTGAATGATAGTAAAACTAAATACATGAAGTGCTAGAGAAAAAATACCGACAGCAGAAGCGAAATGAGAATAGATGACTGTATTTTCCAGAAGGTTAAAAGCTTTTGATTTCCTGATTTTCAAAAAGCTTTTGATTCGGTTTAACACGATATATTGATTTCTAAACTGAAAAACGCAGGTTTTTCAGTTTCAGATATTGAAAGTAATTTTGGGCCCAAAAAGAGTAGATGGAGATGTTAGATTTAAAATGAATTACGAGCTACTGAAAGAGATGGATGGAGAGGACATCGCAGCGCATAAAATGGTTGGGACATATTTATAATGCGTAGTAGTAATGAAGATGTCACGAAATTATTAACGATATGGAAGCCTGACACGGAGAGAATGAGAGGAAAACCGAAGGTACGATGATGGAAATTTGTGACAGAGGACCTAAAGGAGATGAACGTTGAGAACTGGCGACAGGTGTTCAGCGATAGAAGAAGGTGGAAGTTAATAGTGAAAGAAACAAAAAACACATCCAAGATTGTAAAGAAGAGTAAAGCAAAACGTATAAGAAATAAAATGGTGTGTAGTTATATTGCATGATGTAATTAAAGAATGCAGAGGACTAATCCCCCTCAGAGAAGGATCTTGTAAGTCTTTCAAAAAGCCGGGCTTTATTTATTGCAAGAGAATTACGTTTTGCGTAATTCATAAAGTTGCCTACTTAGTAGGATGCTTGCAAAACCTTCAATATTACACCACTGTATGGTGCTAAATGTTTAGTTGCTGCTTGAAGTTTTAAGCATTGCAAATTACGAGTGGAGACTTTGGCAGAACTTGGTACTGCGTCCATCAGCATTTGACTGAGGAGATCCATCTCGTTAGAGTAAGATCGAAACTCGAGTCTCAATCTAGGTGGCGCGGTCCATGTTTTTGTCAAACAATCTGCTTTTGCAACTTGAAACAAAAGTTGGTGCTACTTGTTTGGCGTCAGTAAAACCAGTGACTGGATATTTGAAAGGTAGTACCTTATCGAATATGATAGGTCATCTCGACTGAAGGCTTATAAAAACTTTTTAGTTTTTCTCTTTTTTATTGTAAGTCTTTAAAAGACAGCTCAATTCCGTCAAGAATGTAAAGCTTTTTAATAATAATAATATTGTTTAAAAGATTTTTGTAAGCTGAAAAGCTTCTTTCAACGTCGACACTAGTGATTGGTTCAAACTTGAATTTTGCT
Source organism: Cantharis rufa (assembly GCA_947369205.1). Lineage (NCBI taxonomy): Eukaryota > Metazoa > Arthropoda > Insecta > Coleoptera > Cantharidae > Cantharis > Cantharis rufa. The sequence goes on from OX376303.1 coordinate 40,712,666, forward strand.
ACAAATCTCAAATTTGCTACTGCTACTACATCTCTCTCTTTCTCTCAGAATCCTTCACTCTACGTTAGAATACAGTGACCACTTCTTTCTAAGGGTTCTCTTGGCAGATACCTCCGTGGTTTGCCATTGCCTGCCGAAGAAAGACGATCAGAATAAAATATTTTTTTACTCCGCCCGCGATAAGTCATCTTAAAAACTGATTTAAAGAAAGTCTTGAAAATGAACATAGTTTCTCCAGATATTGTTTTGGCAATAAGGTTCAATATTTTTAAACCGTTTTTATTTTCTAAAACCTCAATAAATTTTTATATATTAAATTATTATTATAAAATTATTATAGTTTTGCGTGTAACTATAGAGCCAAAAAATTGACACACTTGATTTGTGCTCATTTTAAAAGTGTTGTTCAATCAGTGCTTTAAAGTTTCGAATTTTTACGATTTTCGGAAAAATTTAATACAAAAAATCTGAGTAAAATATTTCACTCCACTCGGAGTTCTAAAATACTATGCACAAAGTTTCTCGAATTTCAACATTGCTCCTCATCTGGAATATGTATGTCATTTTCTTAACTTTCGTGGGGATCTGTCAGGCAATCGATACCATGAATTGAACTTTTTACTATAGACTATTAGAAAGAGGGCAATTTTCTGACTATGATAAAAAAAATATTTCGTAAATTTTACATGCATTTTACATAGGGATTAAACTACCATTTCTATACGAGTATTTTGTCACTCGTACTTGTGCTTAGATAGTATTACTACTATTTTATGAACAGTTTTTATTCAGACAAATAAAAAAAAATCCTGTAGTAGCTCCAATTCAGGGGTAGGCAGAATTAAAATACATGTATTTGAAATACATTTTGTATTTTGTATTTCAAATACATCACATAAATGTCTTTTGTATTTCAAATACATTTTTACCTGTATTGTGCCCACCCCTGCTCCAATTCGCAAAGGTGCTACTGGCAAGGGGTGAAACTCATTGTAGGATGCACCAGAAATTTGCCTAAAACGCACAAAAAACATCACAACTCGGTGTAATGTGTGCGGTTACTAACTAAGGGTTCTACACGCACAATGCACACTCGACAGAATAACAACCGTGTCTGACTGCTATCACTAAGACTATATCAGAGCACACGTACGGGAAACAGATCACTCGTGTAGAAATCGTAGTTTGATCTTTAAGGAAAAATACATGTAAAATTTTAATTTTTAAATACAGTTTTCTCGAAAAATAATGGATAATCAGCAAAGATTTATTTAAATAAAATGCTCAGAAAATTGTCCTCTTTCCAATAGCTCTCTAAATTCTCTTTTCATCCTCTTTTCAATTCGTGGTATCGATTAACTGACAGTAACCCTATCATGTAAATAACTATTATTACAAGATGTAAAAAATTTTACTCAAAAATGGCACGTTTCTAAACGATTCTATTTAGACTTTTGTGTTTGTAGTGATTTATACTAAGTACATAATTTTTATAACATTTACTAGCTCTTTTTGGTAAAAATGGCCTTAATGTAATTAATATCATTGGTATTATTGTTTTACTACAAACTTAAAGCAATTCGGTTATTTACAAGGACAGGGCCGGGTCAAGTTATTTCAGCGCCAGGTGCAGATTAGGTAAATGGCGTTTTCGATACTAATAATATCAGATAGAATATTATAATAAAAGAAAAAATGTAGTATCTTGGAATCACAATGCATATTTATGCACAATTAAAAAACGCGCAGTTTTGGCCTCTTGTAAACTTTGCCGCTGGGTTCGGCAGCTCCATTATGGTTTATCCGGTCCTGTACAAGGAAGGCTACGCTGTGGCTGCTTTGAGAGAATCTTCAACAGTTTTCATATTAACGAAATTTAAAACATGGCCCACTACTTTGGACAAATAATATATGTCATCAATTGCTTTTGTCAAACTTACAAAAATAACCATATTGTCATAAACGATTTCCAAACAGTGTCTTCCTAGTTCCAAACAATCTTATATTATGTAATATACTGATGCCTATTTAACCTGCATAAATAGGTATTACATATTATGTTTTGTGCTTGGATAGTTTAAAACACTTATTTTAAACATGTTCGGTTTCGACTTTCGATGGTATAGTGTTTGTGATATTTCATCAAATTTTCTGCTAAACCTTTTCTGAAAAGTTTTCAGACGAAAATTGATATTTAACTTGACTCATGAGTTTTACATTTGTAGCATATACGGAAAGGTGCTGGAATCAAATATAATAAAATATAGTAACGCTTTCAAAATTTAATTATTCATTTAAAACAATATGACAAAGTTTATTCGGACTTATCGAAAGTTTTTAACATTGTAATAATTGTTGTTTGCAATATTAAGTGAAAATTATTGAACTTGACTAATTATTATGAATTAATATGACTTGCAGTATTCAATTTAGATATCTTTTTATATTTTTAGATCATGATAACGTGAGTTCTTTTTATAAAGATTAATTAATTTCTAAGTATAGAATTCATGAGATGCTGATAAATTTATAGTGGCTTGTAAATAATAAAACTTTTTAGTGTCTTAGTTAATGAATGTAATTGTGCCCAAAAAATTTATAACTGCAAAGAAACTGACAGGATCAGACCGTCAATATTTTATAGATACTTAATTAAAGAATTTCCTATACTTCCTATAAAACTTTAAAAAAACTCAAACATTAATAATTAATTTATACAAAAACACATGATTGACGCATTTCTATAATATAAGCTTATAAATCAACAGAAATGTTGTTTTTATTTACATTTTACTGTAAATATTTCCATAAGAGCCCTTTAATAATAAAATAAGACTTCCGCTACATAATTTGACATTTTAGATGCGCAAATAAAATTTGAGATGGACTGACCTATAACCGAGAGAAAGTGAGATAGATTTATATGAAGCTCCCTGCACACTTAAATTTTTAATTTTGCTATAATTAAGAATTACTCAATTCTCGGTAAAGTATATGGGTCTTGAAACCGAAGTGCCTTAAACTTGAATTCTATTCGAACTAACCAATGAAAATCTAAAGTTTTATTTAAAGGAGGACTTAAAATGAAACTGTTAATTTTTATTGGTCCGTTTGAATTATTTAAATCTTTATGATTTAACGGAATTACTGGAATCGTCTCATAAGAAGCTATTTTTAAAGTAAGAGTTTTTATTTGGCGATTGCTTCGCATAACTTTTGAAGACGTCGTGGTTCAATAATGTTCATTTTCAATTTAGTTTTTCAAATATTTTCAGTTCCAACTCGACCCTATATTTACTTCTACATGCCCGGAAGGATGAAAATGCAATTTAGATTTGTTTACATAAGATTCTTTTAGTAAAATCAAATTGGTGTAGCATCTGTTACTAGTTTATATAATTTTCTCCACATTTACTACCGACAAGATTAGTCTTACAAATTTCATTCTCATCGAAAAACGTACGTGTGTATAAGTAATGTACACGTATGTAGGTATATAGTACGTATGTATGTATTGTATTTTCTAAAATGTTTAAGATATTTTAATATTTAATTATATAATTAATATAATATTTTAAAGATAGTTTAAGATAGGATTACCAGTTCAATATAAATAATGATATAGATTAAATTTATTTAATAGTTGTTCACTAAAAAAACTGTTTTTAGTATGACTAATTATTTCTAATATCTGGAATATTTTTATTTTAAATTGGAGCAATAATTATATTTTGAGAATTCGATTTTATATAATATATCGAATCATTTACTGCAAAGATTGTATTGTATTCTAGGTAAATTGATGCAGCTCTGAACTTCCATGTAATAATAATAATTGTTATATAAAAAAATTTATACATTTGCAAATCGACAACTTGCATCTACTGATCAACGTAGGAACTCTTGGGAATCGGGAGTACACCATTATTAAATCTGAAAGATTAACTGATCCAGTATATGAGCGTGACACTTTATTTTCAACCATCAGCATGTTCTAATAATATAAATTGGCCATTATTCGCTTGACCAACGGTGCGATACTTCTTTATTGGCGGTCTTTGTTTTATATATCGACAATTATATAATATCATGTAGTTTGATCTAGCTTTACAATTTCTATAGTACATTTACATATTTATAACTTCTGAATAATTAATAATCTATCGTAAAGAAAATTCGAAAACTTAATTTAACAGAAAAAAAGGGACATTTAATGTAGTATGTACAATCGAAAATCAAGTGTATTTTAAAATCCTTAAAAAATGTACTGAACGTTTTTAATATTAATACACAAATGAAATACAATATTATAGTTATAAGAGTCTAATCTTTTAAATAAAAGGGTAAACCATAATAAATATTGTATACTTACATGCTGGTGCAATATCTATCATTCAAACTCAACTTATCCTTTGTAATCAATTTATTAAATCCTACCGATTATGTATATGATTTTTATGAATTTCAATTTGGCAAATAGATTTTCATCACCAGAAGTCATTTGCTCTTATATTGTTTTTTTTATTGCACCACCCTTCAAATTAAGTTCTACTCTTAATATTCATGTCAATTATAGATGGGCACACCAGGCTGCTATTCTTGATGGATACGTAGATCTTCTGATTCTGAAAATAAATCCCTTAAATATTAGCAATTCAGTCTATTATTCAAAGGCGAAACCGACATCAAGTATTTTTTCTAGGCTTCAGGTACTTATCGCTGCTCTAGTTCTAAACTGAGACATCATAAAACATCAATTTACTATAATGATAACAATTAGTAGTAGTTTACTAATTGAAAATAGATTAATGTTTTATCAAACTTCTGGTTTATATAATATGTACCTAATCTTTTCCTGTTAGCTCGGTTAATCAATATTCACAATTCGGTATACAATGCACAGGGACGTGCACAAGGGGGAGGATGGGGGGAGCCCCCCCCCCCCAATATTTTAGGGAGTTGGCAAAATCAATTAATAGTTGGCTAAGTTGGCAAAAGCTGCTAAACCAAAAATAGGTTTGAATAAATTTTATCAAACCAAATCAATTAAAGTAATAAAAAACTTTTTAATGACGGCACTTTTAATATAAGAAAAAAAATTCAAAAAATAATCCATAAAAATATCTGATAGTAGGCAAGATAAAGTTTTCCTCAACGGCAACGGTGAAGAGGGCCATTTACACGAGGCAAGCTGGTAGTCTATTCTACTTGTAACTTACCAACTTAATTTTCACTTAAAGGCCTGTTTACACGTGGCAAGTTGGTAAGTGATTTAGTTGGTAAGTGGAACCAGTGAAACATAGGCTACTTAACAACTTACCAACTTAATTTTCACTACTTAATAAACCGTTTACACGTTACAATTATGTAAGTTAAATTTAACCAAATCGAAAAATAGATTGGATTCTATTCTATTTTAAGTTGAATTTAACTTAATTTACAACTTAATTGTAACGTGTAAACGGTTTATTAAGTGAAAATTAAGTTGGTAAGTTACAAGTAGAATAGACTCTAGTCTATGTTTCATTTACCAACTAAATCACTTACCAACTTGCCTTGTGTACATGGCCCTTAAATGGCCCTTAAGGGCCGTTTACACGGGAAAAGTTGGTAAGCGATTTAGTTAAATTTAATTTAATTAACAACTTAATTGTAACGTGTAAACAGTTTATTAAAGGGCCTTTTTTTTTACACGAGGCAAGTTGGTAAGTGATTTAGTTGGTAAATAAAACATAGACTAGAGTATATTCTACTTGTAACTTACCAACTTAATTTTTACTTAATAAACCGTTTACACGTTACAATTAAGTTGTCAATTAAGTTAAATTCAACTTAAAATAGAATAGAATCCAGTCTATTTTTCGATTTAGTTAAATTTAACTTAATCGACAACTTAATTGTAACGTGTAAACGGTTTATTAAGTGAAAATTAAGTTGGTAAGTTGTTAAGTTGGTAAGTAGAATAGAATCTAGTCTATGTTTCACTGGTTTCACTTACCAACTACAACTAAATCACTTACCAACTTGCCTCGTGTAAACTGGCCTTAAACCACGTTTTTGAAAAAAAATATGTCATTGCATTTAACATTTCTTGAATAATTACAGGATTTTTGCTAGTCTTATTGACAAAATAAAAAAAAAAGTGAAATAACCTTGAAAAAGTTGGCAATTTTTATTTATTCAGTTGGCAAATTGAAGATTGCTTCCCCCTCAAAAAAGTTGGCTGGGCACGTCCCTGACAATGCATCTTGCGATTAATAAGTTATTTTACCGCTCAAGCAAAATATATTACATATATAAAAGTTGAGAACTTCTGGTATTATATTATACCAGAAGTTATATTATAATAAAAGGTATATTCCTGCATTATATTGTTTGGTTTCCAATATCGTACAAATTACTTTAATTTCTTCATTGACTTTCGGACCCTCAGGGTTTTCATCTATCTAAATATAATAAATTACAATATTCTTGTTGACCGGTTTGTAAACATTATACCAGTTTTATATTTCGTGTTCAAATATTAAGTTTATCATTACTTCTATCTAGCATAGTACCTAACTATGAATGAATTACCAAACTGAACACGTTGATTTCGTATGGAAATGCCACGTTTATTCACAATTATTGCACATACAACTAAAAATATACTAATAGCAATTTATTGCCATTTATATTCTTAACATATCGTTTCCTGCTTAAACATATTATAATAGCAAAATAGTTATACTCATATAATATATTTTTATAAATTAATTTGTTGAAATTTTTCAATTTCACATAAAGAAATCGAAAATTAAATTTTTTTCTTTGAAGCGGTATTAAGACAGTTATTTACAAATTTAACATACCCATTTCACAAGCACTCAAAGCATTTGTCGCGTATAGCTTAAAAAAATCTAAAAGAACAATTAAATTCATAAATTAAATTTAAATTATAAAAAATGAATTGAAATTAACTGAACTATATTTCAACTGCTGATATTGGCTAAAAAAATTTAAATTAAAATTTACGTTACCGTCGCGTCGTTTGCAAGTAATAATCTTAGCGGTTTTAGGAAATTGCTACAATGGCAATATACTACGTGATAAAGGTAATTCGATTATCAACCATCCTTATCATTCATCTATTGTACGTATAATGTAAAATTGAGTATCTGTTAATTTAATATAGTAATTCGAAAATACAATACGTTATATGACTAAGTAGGTGTAAGTACTCTTCTAAAGTACCATCAAAATTTACTTAAAATTACAGTGCGTACATATTGTGATGGCCCGTCTGTATCTAATTTGTAAACAATTATGAAATTAAATAACTTTTAATAAAAACTGAAATTTTCTTCGGGCCACTATAAATAAATCAACACTTTTAAAAACTTAAAAATCAAAACTTTAATTAACTTAACTTAAAAACTTAAACTCAATTGGAACGGACAAACATACGTCCGCTCGCTTGGCTGTCGGCCATCAAAAAGCATGTCTACACATTTTTCAATTTACAAACTTAACAATAAATAATACCAACTTAAAATTATTAACAATTAAAAATATACAGGACGATTAAAATTATTTACAACACAAAATTTTGTTACAAAAATGAAACAATTATTTTTATCATAACTATTTTGAACATGACAATATATATGCTTGTGGCAAGAATTAAAATTTACAAGGAAAATTTAACTGAAATTATTTGCTTTTTAACCAAAGCCGTTTAGATTTTTTATGTTATGGAAAACTATTATATTATGTAGATGGGTTGAAAAACTCTTTGAATTGTGGAGATATCATTACAAAACAAATAAAATACAGTTGATGAATGACAGACCTATTTTCTTTGCCACACAGTGGTTGCAAGAAATTAAAAAACAAGTAGGAAAGTCTAAATTTTAAAATTGAATTTTTAACCTAATAATTAAAAAAGCAAAAACAAAAGGTTTTTGCCTATTAAATAAAGGGGAAGTTCCGGTTTAGATAACAGAAAATTGCTGACCTTTGATATAGGTACATATAATGTCATATTATGTAACGAAACGAAAATTGATATTAATTATTGTTTTGATGTATATATCCACCCAAGTAACATTTTGTGCTGAAAAACTTTGTCAGCTAATTATTTGCTGCCATTGCGATCTGTCAGCTTTAAATTCAGCTGATTTTTAGCGTCAGCAAATTTTAAGCTGTCGCAACTAAGTGGCAACTTAAAATTCAGCTGTTTTTCAGCGTCAGCAGATTAGCTGAGTTTTTAAGCTGACGCAGCGAAACGGTAGCTTAAACTCAGCTGGTTTTCAGCGCCAGTAAAGCAGCTGAATTTTTAGCTGCCGCTTCGCTGAGTCAGCTTAAAATTTAGCTGTTTTTCAGCTTCAGCAAATTAGCTGAATTTGAAGCTGACACTTCCATTGGTCAGCCTAAAATTTTGCTATTTTTCTGTTTTTTTTCTAATTTCTGTTTATCAATCTTGAAGAAAATCGATATAATCTTTTAAATCTATACCTAATAGCTAGGGTATTAGTTTCATATGTTGGTACAATAATATTAAAAATTATTATTATATAAAAATTAAATTATAACCTTATCGTAAAATACCATTTCTTACAGTATTTTCGAAAATAACGGAGCAATTACGGCAATTTCAATTTTTTTGTGATTTAATGTTAATTTTTTTTTATGAAACAATATAATCAATGAAAATATAATAATTTAGTAATTAGAATGTTATCGGGATAATCCGAAAGATTATCCCGATAATCATCGATTATCCCGATGTTATCCCGATAACATTCTAATTACTAATTGAGTAGCGTACGATAATAGTATTATGTATAATAATTTAATCATATTATATCGTACTACCTACTTTTGAAATACCATAACTAATAACGTGTTTTCAAATAAATTAAAAGAGCAGAATAAACCTATAAGGTCGTGATTTATTATTTGGACGAGAAATAATCTAATAGATGGCGTAGTTATATAAATTTATTTCAGTGACAATATGAAATTTGACAAGGCGCGAATTTTAAAATCATTAAAGATATTTTGAAACAAAACTTCATTATAACAAAAAGATATTAAAATTTGGAAAACCAAATTTCAATATATTATCGACTGTCTTTTGATAATAAAGAAAAGAAAAACTAAAAAGATTTTCTGAGCCTTCAGTCGCAATGACCTATCTTATTAGATAAGGTAGGTACTACCTTCAAATATCCAGCCACTGTTTTTATTGACACCAAACAAGTAGCATCAACTTTTGTTTTAAGTTGCAAGAGCAGATTGTTTGAAAAAAACATGGACCGCGCCACCTAGGTTGAGACTCTAGTTTCGATCTTACTCTAACGAGATGGATCTTCCTCAGTCAACCGCTGATGGACGCAGTACCAAGATCTGCCAAAGTTTCCACTCGTAATTTGCAATGCTTAAAACTTCAAGCAGCGACTAAACATTTAGCGCCATACAGAGGTATTTGAAAGGTAGTACCTTATCTAATATGATAGGTCATCTCGACTGAAGGCTTATAAAAAACTTTTTAGTTTTTCTCTTTTTATTATCATAGAACAGTCGATAAAATGTTAAAATTTGGTTTTCCAAATTTTTAATATATTTTTGTTATTTAAATAAATATGTCTATAGTATGTTATAAATGTACAATTTTTTTTTAATGAGAAGATTTTTGAATAGTTTTAAATTAATTTGATGAGATTTTTGTCGATTTATACTTGCCAGCAGTGATTTTGGAATGCCTGCTGAATATGGCATTTTTTTGCGACTGCTCATGGGAAACGTCTGTGTGATGGAATTGGTGGGTACGATCAAAAGAGCAGCTGCGAGAGCAAGTCTTCAACTAGCAGTTGACAAACAAATAACCACACCTTACGAGCTATATTCATGGGCTTCTGCACCAAATAATCTTCCAACTACATATAACGGTAAAGTTTTCGCCAGAAGAGGATTATAATAAAGCTGTCAACGACCTAAATGACCGATATTCAAAAACGAAAACTGTTGCAGTAACTCAGCAATTGCACAGTGTGATACCAGACACAGATGATTGTCTTTTGTGATGCAATCGCGAATTTGTTGCTCTCACCGTTCGAGAATAACAGCCATTTGAGAAGTGGCAGAAGAGAAGAAGGTTTCGATTTGGCGTGGAATGCCCCATATATACATGTATGTACTGGAACAAAGTTGCAGTGTATTGTATGATTTGAAACCAGAATTGATACTTAAAATATAGAAATCTATTTATTGGAATTTTACTTATTTGTAACATTAGAAGATCAAAATAACATATTTATCTTGATTTATCGAGTCAAATTGAATGGATCATTTCATGCGATCAACTCATTCATGTTTCATTCCGCATAATAGTTTTACAATAAATGCGTATGACTTCAGTAATTTTTTGAATTTTAAAATATTCTACAACATACTATTTGAGACAACGTAAAATCTCTAAACAAATAAAAAAATAGAAGTTTTGAATTGTAAAAATTCAAAGCTTTTCTTAAATGAAGGTTTAATCCATGACATGTTAATGTTCGCCAGAGAGCTAACCGAACAAATTTCGCGAAGGTTCTGTTTCGAATCTCGATTTTCTGCGCTCTAACCAGTGGATAGTCAGTTCAGCTCAAACAAGTTTACCTACTAGTAAAATTGAAAAATTTTTCATTTTTATAAAGGTTTAGTAAAAATTAAAGGAAAAAGTGTTCTAAATAATATTGATCTCCTAAGGTAAATAGAATTAGAAAATAAACTCAAAAAAAATTTCAAGTATGTAGATTTTGTGGTATATTAGTAATATACCTAATATACCACAAAATATACCTAATATACCACAAAATCTACTTGAAATTCTTTTTGAGTTTATTTTCTAGTTTTACGCCTTACGGTTAAAAGTGGTAAATTTGAATTTTTTCAAATTTTAGAAATCAAACATAGGGGGCAGTGCCTCTTTTGATTTCAACATGGCAGTAGTACTGTCTTTTAGAATTTTCTGTTATTATTTAAACTTCAAGATTCATGTTAGCACGTGGCTTCACTTAATTTTATTTTTGGTTATTGGTAAGTCATCGTCATTATTTTGAATATTTTAGTCATTAATTGTTAAATTTGGTTCAAATATTATCTTGTTTTTCTAAATATTTTTTAAATTTTTCATTCAATTTAGAGTTAGGTACGTCTGAAGATCTGCAAAAACAGTGAAATAAGGCCTTATAACGTATTACTCATTATTTTTTTAATGTTTAATCTTTTTACGGAAATATTTCATTTTTTAAATATTTTTTTTTTTTAATCTTGTCAAGTGATAATTATTGTATTTTTGGTTTTTATAGTAACGATTTTTCTACGTATTGTATTTCTTTACTTTACTGTTAAAATTTATTATTTTAACGTTTTGTTTAGTTCTGTTAAATCTTGTAAATAGAATTGTTGACCAACAATATGTAAAAAATTATTTATTTTTGTTGCATAATATTTCTTGGTGGGTTAAGATACCAATCGGTATATAAAAACATTTAAAAATAATTCTAAATTATAAAAACTAATAAAAAGACAAAGTATTACATGATCAATATTACCCACACGTAATATAATCGATATCGATTATCGATATAACATCGATCATTAGTGTGAGTAATTAGAACACTTTCTTCAAATATTTAAAAAAATTGTATAGTTATTAAATAAATTATACATATATAATTATACATATAATACAATTATACATATAATTTTTGCCGTTCTTGCCTTGAAAATATAACAAAGAAAAACGTGATGTAACCGTGCGTTTGAAATAAATTGAATTTCAGTATTTTAAGAACTACTTAAATTTTCTTTTAGCAATTATTACTATATTTAAAGGTGGATCCAGACACTGCGAGGCTGAAGCGCGCGGCAGCCTCGGGATACAAGCCTCGCGCTGTGTGGACCATGTTTCCTGCGAGGCTGCCGCGCGCGGCACGCTTCGCGCTGTGTGGACGGTGATTTTCTTATAGGAATTTCATTAAGTAGACATGTGTCGAGCGAGGCAAAGCTGCCTCGCTAGCCACATCGGAATGGTCTAGGCCATGTTTACAGTAACGGAGATACAAAACGGAGCTGCCTCGCTGCGAGCCAAATTTTGTCGGTCGACTCAAAGAAAAGACTACGTACAAAAGTGGTCGAGTAAATAAACAAAGTTTCCAAACAGGATAAAGTTAACATTACTGTCATACTTGGGTATTTAATTGAAGATATATTGCCATTAAGTGTTCAATTTTAGGTGTTATTTATTACATAATTTATGACCATGTGCATTTCAAATTTTAAAACTTTTAAAATTTTAGCCTAACTTGTCATTGTCTATACACGTCATGTTTATACATATTAGTTTAAAAATAGGAATATGTTGTTATTTTCCAGCAAACAATTGTTTTCTTTTTTTTATTGATTAATTAGTAGGTAATCGGCAAATAAAAATGCAAAATTGTAAAAGAACATCGCAAACTAACTAAATTGATAATAAAATAAATACATAATTAGTTACTTTTAGGTAATCATTATAAAATTGATTAGTACTACAATTATTTAATTACAGAAAGAATGAATGCTATGATAAAATTTTCATAGATGTAAAAAAACATTATGCAAGTTGTAGGTAGGTAATTATTATTAGTTTATCGACTTCGTTTAGTAATTATTTTTCGAACTTATAAATCAGAAATAATAAACCTCAGGTAAGTGCTATGATATTCACAACAATAACACCAATATGTATTTTACTAACGTTTTCACGCTACTTAAAGAATAAGTGTAACTGGTAATATTTTTGAAATAAATAAGAAAGGTTTATCCGTGAACTTATTTATTCTTTCTTAGAAAAAATTTTTAATTATTTCTTTAAAAGATTGGATTTATAACTTCCATGCTCCGTTTACACGGTATTTATATACTCAGATGCCATGATAAGATGTCAACTAACTGGAGATGCATTCTACAGAGGCAACTACGCAATCGCAGGGGATACATTTGAAGCAGCCTTGAAACTTCTGGCTCGCGCTAGCTGAGACACAAGTGGTCCACACTGAGCGAGGCACCTGCCTCGCGCAGCAGCCGCGCGCGGCAGCCTCGCAGTGTCTGGATCCAGCTTAAGATTCTTTTTAATCTCAAATTTACATAAACTGTATGGGCGTGTTTTGAGAGAATTGAAAACATAAAATAATGTTTAATAATAAAGATCATTTATCTGTTTATAAAATATTTTCAGATATTTAAGAAGGTTAGTTACTGCAGCAACAATTTGAAAAAGACTTAATTAAATAAAACAAATGGTTGAATCAATGTTAAGTAAGCACCCGTACCTCATCTTTTCTTAAACTAAATTGTTAATTTTATAAATATTTTTTACATTGACTTCAGCTTGAAAATCAAAAATTATTGATTAATATTATGTTCATTTTAAATATATTATGATGTATAGTAATATTAACAAAGTTATGTTTTTTTAGGTTTTTTTATTATTTGATATATTTATATTATTTTAACATATTTAAATATATTTATATTATTTTATTATTATTTTCTATATCTGTGTTTTTATAGCTTTTTTATCAGTTACTTATATGAAAAGTTTCTATACCAAATATTTTCAATGCTCATATAAAATATTAATAGTTACAAAAAATACAGAATCTGTTTTACTGAGATTGGGACAATTTTATTTCATAGAATATGAAATTTTACTCTGTAGTTAAATTTCACTTTTAAAATATTAAATAACATTTTGCTTATTCCTATTAAATTTGTCAAACAAAAACTATAAAAAATGTCATCTTCTGTTGCAAAAAGCTAAAATCAGCCAATTTATTCTCAAGTTAGTACGAAAAAGTGTAAATATTTTTAGTAATTTTAATCTCGGATAATACTCGTACAAAAAATATTTAAAATAGAAACTCACAATATTATAAGCTAAAACGGAAGAAATTGGGTAGAAGCGAAAAAAAAAATGTGAAAATCGATAATGAGGAAGATGAATCTGTTAGTAATGAAGATGTTAGTTGTATAAAATGTATACGATCATCGAAATCATAAGATACTTGGTACTAAAAGTAATTACTAATTTTTTTTTAAATATTCGTTTATTATTATTATCAATGATACAATGTAATACAGTAAAATTATTATTGTAATAAAAAAACATGTTGGTAAAATTTTCATTAATGCAAATTTAATTAAAATCAGAAGAATGAAAAGTAATGTTAGTATAATATTTTTCAAATTCTTACATCAACATAACATTGTACTATATACTTGAATATAATATTATCTCATCATTTAATTAACAAAATTGAAACAATGATTGACCTACTACAATACCTAAACTTTTCATTTGTATACCTATAAATTTAGTTGAATTTAATATGATTTTAATAAAATTAATAATATTCCCCATTAGTATTTTATTGAAAACAGCTCCATCGAACAATTTTATAATTCAGAGCTCACTTTCTCATCGGTTGGGGAGGTTTGTGATTTTAATAATTTGAAACCACAATGAAAATGTTAGAACTATACGATGGCGCCCTGTCTCTAGTATACGATACACAACTTTAATATACAGAGTGGCCTAATAGTCTATAGTGGTGATGGTTACCAACCAGAGAGAATGTATACTATTGTAGGGGAGGGAATGGTTAGGTCAAGCGGGTGCGTCTTTCGTGGGTGGGGTGAGGTCAGCGTCGAGGATCTATCCCAAAAGAACAACCAGTGTATGACGAACGCTTGAACGACTGTTGCATTCGAACGGCGCCAATGCAACATTTATGTCTAATTAGTTTAAGTCATTTTTGTATATCAATATTTAATAAATCTACTTAACAACATCTTGCATTTAATCCTACAATGTATGTATACTATTATGTATTTGTGTGATGAAAGTTACATTGCAGCTATTCGTGAACTTACAAAATCGATCCAACAACCAATAACGTTGGTCGAGAAATCGAGCACTGCAACTTCATGTGATCCAATTTTGTTGGGTCACTCCTTAGAACTTTTCAGAACGAAGAATTCAAGTTGGAAGTTATGAACAATAATTCCCAAATCAATTGTACCTTTTAGATAACGCAGTACCCGCTTTGCTGCTATGAAATGTTCCTTCCTAAAGCAATTATTGAATCGACTTAGGTTGCTGACGGCTAAACTAATATTGGGTCTGGTTGCACTTGATAAATAATTTAATGCTCCTATTAATTCTCAATAAGGTCTCAATAATAATTAATCATAAAATAATTCTCAATAAGCTCTGCCAACAGCCAAACATGAAAAATGCATCGAAATGCTAAAGCTTGGTCGCCTTATGAAATCATAGTCACGTTGCGTCTCGAGGGGAAGTGTTAGAACGTGTTAGATGGCGGCACTAATTAAGTGCACCCTATATCTAGTACGATATACGATATACTCCTTCAACTTTAATATACAGAGTGGTTTAATAGTATATAGTAATGATGGTTACCAACCAGAGAGATTGTATACTATTATGTACGAATATATCAGGAAGACAGTTGAATATTGTATTATTAGTAATTCATTGTTAAGGTTATTAATAAAGTTATTGATCTAATTCTAATTTAAATAGAAAGGGTGTATGTATAGCTAGGTTTAAACTTCTTCATATCGATTTTGTGTAGTATAATTTTTATGTATAACTTGAATTTTTTCAAGATCTTGTAGAATTTTTCAAGAATTTTTGTAGATCTTTCAACAACATAATTTGGTCATCCACACAACATGTTTGGTCTTTATACCGATTTTGGGTTCATCTACTATTCCTAAGATCTTGGCCAATTATTTTGGTGGTTCCATGTGAATGGTTTTATCCAGTTTGTACCCTTAATAATAAGAACAAAAAAAAAATTAATAATAAAAATAACAACAAACCTCAGGGCCCGTGGGATTTTGTAAACACAAAATAAATTGGGTACAAAAACTCCCAGGGCTAGCTCAGCTGCTCTCTCGAAAAATTGAAGATGTTGGTTAGGGCGCCAAGTAATTAAAAAAATGTGGAACTTAAGAGAATATAGGTAATTACTAACCCGAACACTGAGGTAGGGGAAAATAGACAAAATAATAAATAAAATCACAATATTTACAACAGGGAAGTAATTATTTATTTAATTCACAAAAGAAAGATGACGAAAATTTAATTTAGAAAAAAGATGTTATGATAATAAACAGGAAAAATAATGTATACCGTACGTGAACTTAATAAATCAAAAATTAAGACATTACGCAAAATGTAAATTTCTATAAATTAATAATAGGCAAAATACTTGGCCCGAACGGTTGATATCTAAATTCGCAAATGTGTCGCACCTACCACGGAGAATTGCAATTCTTTATGATTAGGGTAAAATAACACCTCAATCGGGTGTGCACCGATGATTTAATTTTAAGCCGGATTTTGCGCAACGCTTTACAAAATTATTACGTATCGGAATGTTAATCTCCTTATCAAAATTAATAATTACTTCAAAACTTAAATATTCAAAAACAACTAATCAAAAATATTTACAAAATTGATCAAGAACATTAATAAATATAGCAAACAAAAAAAATTCAATTAGGATGATAAATTAATCTTCAAATCTTCTAATGTGTGATACGGCATAATACACAAAATCAAAATGACTAACAGAAAAGACGATACGCTTCCAGATAAATTTATTTCCCATAAAAATATTCGCGAGAGTTCGATACTTAGCTACATATAATATCCCAAGCGTAACGGGCGTAACGAAATCAGCAAAATAATAGTATTTACACAAACTCCAACAAAAACGTCTGACCTTAGCATAAGATGTTCTGGCTACCAGGGCTCTGGGGAATGAGTTAGGCACTTCCAAACGAAATCTCCTCGAATTCGACAATTTATAGGTGGATTAACCAAACTTTCCAGGATCGTAACTGAACCAAAAACCATAAAGTTACTCCAAGAAAAATTCCACGGGCGTCCGTAAAGGTGCAACAAACAAATTAAGCTATCTTCCAAATAGAAGCTCACAGACCATCCAGTGGCTATCGAAATTCAGTGGAATATTCGGGAAAACACTAACAAACTACCCTTTTTAATTCAAAACTTTTTGGCCGTCTGTCTTTTTAAAAATTTTCAAATCTACTCCCCTTTATCATACCACATTCTATCCAATAGATAAAAATTTAAATAAATAAATAACAAACTATACTTCCATCGCCATCTAACACCACACAATTCAGACTAATAATAAATAAAGTTTTCAAATTCGGTAAAAATCCTAACTAAATAAATTAACAAAATTAAAATAAACTTTTTGCAGGGAATTCCTGTTACAAGTTCTTCATTCAAATACCCACATTTTACGTCAATTTGCTACGTGTTGGTTAAAGCCTTGAGCGACGAGCCTGGCTTTTCTGCTCTCCGGGGTACGATTAGAGTTGATTTGTTTTTGCAGAACTATTTGCCTATTATATCTTGGTTCGTTAGATAATCGACTAAGATCCAAGTTTCTTTCTTAATTGGTACTCCCGTAATATATAAAGACTTCTTCCTCGAAATGAGCGAGCATGTTGTACATCTACTTTGTTCTTCTCCTGATTCTCTAGATTCTAACGACTTCTTTGTGCTTTTCAGTCATAAAGTCTTCAACTTTTTCACTTGGTTGTTGGTCGGTTTGCATAAAATCTGGGAACGTAATCTTAGGTTACTTGCAGTTGTAATTTAATTAAATGTAATTTACACCATCGCAAGTAATTGTGTCTAAATTTTACATAATACGTATTTAGGTTTTCCATGTGCTTTCACTCTGATTGGTCAACATAATTACATCAATGTGAATGATATCTAACATTTTTGACGTCTTTTTTGAGTCATTATTTGTCTTTTATACTTTGACAACGAGATATATTAAATAGGCTATAACGCCCTAGGGCCTATAAATCATAATGCCCTCTCATTCGTAATTATATAATATAATTAAAAAAATGTACCATTTTATTGCTTACAATTTTGTTTAAAATTAAAAGTATAACTTTTAAATAAAGATCCACTAATTGAACAATTAAAAATTAAAAAAGAAATTAAATTTAGCAATCAAATTCAAAATTTATAAAATTTTTAAATATTGACAAATTCAAATGCAGTGAAATATAAAACGTTGTATGCATCACGAGCATTACTCGATGTTTATGCTCTCGAGCAACTTAAAAACTCTCGGGCCTGGCGGCCCTCGCCCTTTTAAATTGCTTGCCCTCGACATAACATCGTCATAATGCCCTAGATACATAAATAACTATTATAGCTGCCTGTGCCTCCTTCCGTGTGATGTAGGGTGAGTTTTTTCAAAAATTGTGCTTTCCTGGTAGGTCCCTGTGATTATTATATTGTTTCTAGCTTTGTCCAAACATCACGAGAAATAAAGCATCTCTTGATTTGTTTTAATTTAGATGGACCTATATTGCAGTATAATTTCTGATTAAAACTCCGTTTTAACCACGTTTCTACTTGCCCCTTGTTCGTTTCGTCGTTACAAACTGCACAGGTCGATTTTTACTAAAATGACTCGCATTTTTGAACTTTCCAGGTATTGTAATTATTATTTTTTAATTTTTCATACGTGCAAAGTTTGAAAAACACATGATTCTGTTTTCACACAATCGAACAATTAAGCAAGTTCTCAAACGTGTATGTATGGTCACTTTTAATAAAATATGTAATTAAATTATAATTTAAAAATTGATACAATTAAATGTAAATACGATCCTTGAAACAGGTGTCTACATACACGTTTAAAACGTATTATCATTTGATACGATTAAGATACAAATCATCTTCAGACATGGAATCTTCAATCTTGTACTTATTTAAATTATGTTGTTTCTTTATATTCGTGATCATGTAGGCTTTATATGTAGTAATCTGTCACTAACAGATACCTACTCAAGATTTTAAAGATTTTTGTCAAGATTATTTTGTATATCTCAATCATATCAAACACAATACGTTTTAAATCTGTATTCATGTTATAAGCACTTGTTTGTAAAAATATCTGAATAAAGAAATAACCAACTGATTGCTTACTTAGTTGTTAGCTTTTAAAATTTAATTTATCAGTCATTTGACAAATTAATAATGTAAGTTTACTAAATACTACTTTAAAACATGCAATAGGATATTCGTACTTTATAAATATCGTTTTGCTTCAGTTTACTTCATCAAGTTTAACTTTTAAATAAATATTTAAAATTTGATAAATAAATAAGCATAAAGACCATGCGTTGTGACTGGTAATAAAAATTTAAAAAGTTTTAATTAAAACATGTTTTAATTAGAAGTACATTTTATAAGTTAATTAAAACAGGTTTCAAATTTATTCTAGTTATTTAGTTTTTAAATACTGTACCTACATATTATATTGTAGTGCAGGTAGTAAGTGAAATTTATTTTCAAATTTAAATATAGTTGAAAGAAGTGCTATAAAAAATTGTTCAAGCAAAACCTAGAACGTACACACTATTTATGGCAAAAGTAACAAAAGATTATAGTGAAGTAGGTAACCGGTTAAAAAATTGGAGTGTTTAAATTGTCAAGTAGTCAAGTGCATGTAATAATGTAAATTTAATAAAAATTGTAGTAAAAAGAAATGCTAATTATCTACGTTAGTAATAATTCTTAAATTATATTTTATTTTTTAACAAAATATGTATACATATTATGTAATTGTCGTGATGTACAAAGTATTCCAAAAAAATAATAAACAGTTTAGAAGATTAGATCGCAATTTAAAACGCTATTCATAATAACACCAAGGGTTGTTGTTGGTCTTTCATGTTTATTTTTCAAGTACGTTTAGCGACCTGTTTTGGTAAATTTAGCTCGTTTGGACTTTTCATTGTATGTGGAGACGATATTAAGGAGACTTCTAATTAGAATGCTAAATATTCTTCATTTCACGGATGCCAGATTTTTGCACCTATTTCCGAGTTGATGATTTATAAACTCCAAGGCGGGAAGGATAATATAGCAACTACTTAGAAAAGAATTACGAAACTTCATTACTTTTTAATTTTATTTTCTGTTTTACATTTACACACAATTAAAAATGAAGTCTGCAGGATGTCATATCAAACTTAGTTGACATAATAATATAATTTTTCCAATGTAGATGGTTGTGGGTGAAGTTATACATATTTGTTTTAAACGAACAACCCGGGTCGAAATATTCCCGTGGCAATTCATGGGTATAATTAGGCCGTCTATTGTCACAGGCTCAATCGGGATGTAACCATGACATTTTCCGTAATAAAGGAGTGGCCTAAGTCCATGAGTACCTTATAGAGTTCAAATTTGAAGTGAGGAATTGACACGTTCACAGTCCTAGTGAGGACGTCTTATTTTTTTATGGTCTTATTTTCAGTGGAGGTGACTATAAAGTTAAGTTCACGTCTCCACAGGAGTACCTTCTCGTCTCAGATTAATCTCATAACACACCGCCTAAGCACAGCAGCCATAAAAAATAATATTATAATATATTGAGATGATAATATTTTCTAGGGTCCCAAATTCCAACATGGCAACCTCCAAAAAAATACAATCTTTAAAAAATGTGTGCCCGGCTATATTTAAAAATCCAAATTCAAGTTTAATTTGAATTATAACTGAAATTGTAACTTGAAATGGAAAAGTAATTGATAAGTCGACCCATGTGCGACGATACTAACTTTATTTTACGTTACTTTCAAATTTAACTTCCAAATAGCAAAAGTTCCAATTATTATCTCAAATTTTATCTTCTCAATCTTCAATTGTAAATAATGATTGTCCGTTGAAATTACCATTTTCCAAATAATTTATTTTATCCAAATTCTAGGACGATTCTTTAAATTCCAATAAATTATCGATTCACTCTTAGTAATACTTCAAAATCAATTTCATTTCCAAAATACAAAATTTAAACTAAGTACAATTTTATTCCGCTTCCCACGGCCATGTTGGCAAAAAGATTTGTGCAGCCGCCTAACTGATCTGAGTTTAACTACCTTGTGGCAAAACGACAAAAATTCAAATTTTTACAAATTTAAAATAAAAATAACATTTTTCACAAAATACCAAATTTTCAAAATAAATAATAACATTCTAAATTGGGATTTTGGAACACGTCATCTCTCCTTTGGTTTTCTTTGCACAACCATGGTTAAATAATCGGTAGTTTGCAAGGTGGTTTGCAACCCCCCAGGTTGTAGTCCAATTCTGAAATTAAAGTTATGTCCATCAGGTAAACTGTCGCAAAATAATTTTTGTTATAATAATATTATACATAAAATGTTAAACCCATTTAATTTTATCAGTATTTGTCCTGGTGATGGAGTTACCAGTTACCAGTTCACCCTTGATGTTGTCCATAATTATCTTTACGCCTTGAATCTGCCCCGATCTTCTACTTTTAGCTCATCATTTTCCTTTACTTCCGATCCAAGTTTATCAAAAATTTTTCATCATTTTAACTTTTGAACAAATTTTCGTTTTCCTGTATTTTGTCCTCATCAATGTCTAAATTTTCTGTTTCTACTTTATGAAAATTTTCTTTTTCTTGGTGGTTTTTCTCTACAATTATTTTTTTGTTTTCCGGTTCTAACTCTACTTTATTCACCTCCGGTTTCATTTAATAGAAATCATTAATTAATTTTATTTTTATTTTCAAATTTTCCTCCATCGTTTGAAATATTTCGTGTAATTTTTCGAGAATTTGTTTGTGATTATCTAAATGTCGTTCTTCAGTTTTTTCTATTATTTTCTTATTTTTTTCTACATAGCAAGTTCTGTATTATGCTTCTCATAAAATCCTCCAGATCTTGTGTTTATAAATGTTATGTACCTTGTCTGGTACTGGCATAAATAGGAGATGGTATGCATGATTTGCCTATGACCTTCGTGTTGGCCTTTCCTTTTTTCTCAAGGTATTTAACGGTTCAACAACGAAACAAATAAAAAAATAGCAAGATAAAAAAATTCTTATTACCTCAGAGATGAAGCGGCTTTAATTTTTCGGAAGCCCCACATTCTGGGATGCCAGATGAACTGATAGTTTCTATGTACCAAATTTTCCGAATGGCACCGCCAGAAAAAATAATTTTTTAAATGTTTCCCGGCTGTATACAAAAAATCCAAATCCAAACTTTAAATTATAATTCAAGATAAAAATTCCTATATAAATTGAGAACGGTAAATATTAAAGATAAATTGACCATATGCAAACGCTATGAAACCTTTTGAATGCCTTTAAATAAATTTCATATTAGATATATTGTAAAATTTCGTCCAAAATTATTTGTAGTTATTTTTCAATATTTAAACTTATCTTCTGATTATTCTCCAATTTATCGTGTTCCAAAATCCTTGATTAAAAATTTTGTATTTTAAATTTTGTAAATTAAATTCGTATTTGCTGGTTTTCCCGCCAACGAGTTAAGGTGGTAGGAGTGAGCGGTGAAAACCAGGCTTTTTGCCAAAAATGGCCGCTGGAGACGGAACGTATAATATTAGTCTCTTGAGTTTATTGAAAATTTAGTATTTTGAAAAGTTTTATTTGAGAATAAATTAGTTGATATTTTTTTTGAGTAAATGATTTTTAATTATTTTGGACAAAGTTTTGATAAATAAGAAAAAGAAGGATAATTTTGTCAATTGGAGATTGGATTTGAAGATAAAGGAGAATAATTTGGACAATGGAAATTAGCATTAATAATAATTGGTAAATAAAATTCGTAAAATTGAATATTATTAAAGTTAAAAGTTTTGAAGGTAGCATAAATGCATTAGCAAAAGCGTATGGTCACGTTATCTGTTTCGATTTGTGTTCCCATTTTAAGATAATAATTTAATTGTAAAGTAAATCAAATTATTTGGATTTTTAAGAAGATTTTTGTGACTAAAATTAAACCTTATATTTGGAATAAATGCTTACTGGAGCCGACTACTGTTGGAGTGTAATTCATGCTTCCGAACCTACTGGCAGCCGTGGTAAAAAAGTGTAATACAGGGTCTCGTTAGAGAATACCATTACAATATATGTATATTATCCAATTTATAACTATTAATCTTCCAAAACTTAATCCTACCAAAAATCCAATTCCGTTCAAATTTTTGAGTAATTCAATAGCTAACTGATAAATCACTCTCTCAAATTAAATAAATGTATTCACCATAAATATGCACAATTCTCAAAATATCGCAGGAGACGACTTTCTCTCTAACCTCTGCGGGTGGCCATTTTCGGCAGTCGCCTAGCTGATCGAAGCTTAACTACTCGGCGGCATAACAAGAAAAATTTTAATTTTTACAAATCTAAATAAAAATAACATTTTTCGCAAAATTGTGATTCTTGAGAATGATGTACGCATTTTCAATGAAATCCAAGACAAATCGAATATAAAATATAGAAAATATATAAAATTACCTATAAAAGTCATTAATTAGTATCTAAAGATGTAATTGTTTAAAATAGATAAATTAAGTTTGGATTGATGATTAACAAAAGGCAATGCGCATTTTTGAGGTTAATCAGATCGACAATTGAAGTGATTAGATATTTTAAGAAATATTAGTAAAAATTAATTGTTGACTTGGATGCCAGCATTAACAAATTATTTAGAAATATTTAAGCACTTACCTGGATTAAAAAAAATTAGTAATAAAACTAGTAAAACAACACCATTTTATTGCATCTTACCTACCTTTACTGCCATTAGTAGTTTAAAAACTGTACCAACCGTATTAAAATGAATACAGGTTTTTGTATTTTGTAATTTTGGAAGAAAACTTGTTAAAGAAGTGGTTTATTCCTTCAAAACCATGTCGTTGATTTTTCCAATAAACTTATTCTTATAAACTTATAAAAACATTTTATTTCGTATTAACTTATAGTATGGTTAGTAGTTAGTACCAACAACTTCTATCATGTTGAGAACACTTGGCGTTCCAATATATTAGCACTTTGATATAAAAACAGGATTAACGATGAGTTAGCCCAGGGAACTTTTGTATTTTGATAGGTATATTCCGTTTTATTTCTAATCCTATGTTAAAGGGTACACGTATGAAACAAGTTTTATATAAAGGTGGATCCAGACACTGCGAGGCTGAAGCGCGCGGCAGCCTCGGGATACAAGCCTCGCGCTGTGTGGACCATGTTTCCTGCGAGGCTGCCGCGCGCGGCACGCTTCGCGCTGTGTGGACGGTGATTTTCTTATAGGAATTTCATTAAGTAGACATGTGTCGAGCGAGGCAAAGCTGCCTCGCTAGCCACATCGGAATGGTCTAGAGCATGTTTACAGTAACGGAGATACAAAACGGAGCTGCCTCGCTGCGAGCCAAATTTTGTCGGTCGACTCAAAGAAAAGACTACGTACAAAAGTGGTCGAGTAAATAAACAAAGTTTCCAAACAGGATAAAGTTAACATTACTGTCATACTTGGGTATTTAATTGAAGATATATTGCCATTAAGTGTTCAATTTTAGGTGTTATTTATTACATAATTTATAACCATGTGCATTTCAAATTTTAAAACTTTTAAAATTTTAGCCTAACTTGTCATCGTCTATACACGTCATGTTTATACATATTAGTTTAAAAATAGGAATATGTTGTTATTTTCCAGCAAACAATTGTTTTCTTTTTTTTATTGATTAATTAGTAGGTAATCGGCAAATAAAAATGCAAAATTGTAAAAGAACATCGCAAACTAACTAAATTGATAATAAAATAAATACATAATTAGTTACTTTTAGGTAATCATTATAAAATTGATTAGTACTACAATTATTTAATTACAGAAAGAATGAATGTTATGATAAAATTTTCATAGATGTAAAAAAACATTATGCAAGTTGTAGGTAGGTAATTATTATTAGTTTATCGACTTCGTTTAGTAATTATTTTTCGAACTTATAAATCAGAAATAATAAACCTCAGGTAAGTGCTATGATATTCACAACAATAACACCAATATATCTTTTACTAACGTTTTCACGCTACTTAAAGAATAAGTGTAACTGGTAATATTTTTAAAATAAATAAGAAAGGTTTATCCGTGAACTTATTTATTCTTTCTTAGAAAAAATTTTTAATTATTTCTTTAAAAGATTGGATTTATAACTTCCATGCTCCGTTTACACGGTATTTATATACTCAGATGCCATGATAAGATGTCAACTAACTGGAGATGCATTCTACAGAGGCAACTACGCAATCGCAGGGGATACATTTGAAGCAGCCTTGAAACTTCTGGCTCGCGCTAGCTGAGACACAAGTGGTCCACACTGAGCGAGGCACCTGCCTCGCGCAGCAGCCGCGCGCGGCAGCCTCGCAGTGTCTGGATCCAGCTTAATAGGTACGTGTCTTGTTACATGACTTAACTGAAAATTAACCCCAACTTTGACTGACAGTCGACTCATCATGATAACGGGTCTGCAAATGTACACGGTTGAACGTAAGTCGTGAAAACGTCTAAGTAAAAAAAAATATTTTGTATTTTAAAGGTAGTACCACATTATTGTTACCAAATTAATAGTACACTGTACTGTTACAGAAAACTTCGTAATGGTAATTCTAAGGTTACTTATCTACAGTCACAACTACAGTGACTTAAAAAGAATATGTTTGCGAAACATTAAATATTCCGCAGATGTTAAAAATACATTTCCGAAATCATCAGCTGTTTAGGAACCACCGCTATAGAAGGCGTTTGCGTTTTACATTATCATTCGCATAAATGATATTAAATGTGAATTATTACTTTTTAGTAACTGGAAAAATGCCAGTGCCATTTTTGAAATTTTCCAAAGCTTGAAATCTTTATATTGTAATCTCCATTATTCGGTTAATTGGAGAGTCGAACTCAAAGGTTGCAAGCCGTGTTCGTTATTAATAAAGTAGGTTTTAATTATAATTATGCACTGACGTGATTTATATTTTATAATTGGATTTATAGCTAACAAAATACAATCGAAGTGTATTATTATTTTAACTTAAATTTTATTTTAATTCTGCAGCAGGTAATTAAGCTTACTATTAATAATCTTAGAAACTGCTATTGTAAATAAAATTATAGAACATGTGCAAATATTTGTACTTGTGATGTAGATACATTGCAAATTAATTATTTGTGTTACGTACATATATCACTTATAAATTTATTAAGCAAGTAAAATTAAAAGTCGAACTGAGTTTGAGTTGACGTTAAAATTCCAATAATATTAATTGTATAAGTGTTTAGTAGTTATTAAAACAAATTAGCAGACATCAAACTAAACACGAGTACTTAAAGCAGGAAAACACCAGTTGAATTATTAATTGGGAGAAATCTTTTAGATTGACCGTCTAGTCTTTTACTATATCACCTCACGAAAACGTTTGGAATGCTTTATAATCAACTAAATGATGTAATCATGATTTCATCACTTATATTAAATTGTTTTTCTAAAAAGCCAAGATACTATTAATTGTCAGTAAGAATTGTGCTTCTATGATTTTCTACTTCCTACTCGTTATGCACTATGGCGGTGCACAGCTTTTAGCAAAGTAATTAAAATAAGTTTTTATTAAACGCATTATTTTTATTATTAATTTTTATTAAATAGTCGTAAATAATTTTTCATATCAAGTTATTTCTGCGTGTAATATGGTTAAAACATTTATAGCGAAGCCGGTTGTTGTTAAACGTTAAACGAATGACCACGTATTTTAATAATTGTACATAAATTTATTGATTTATAAATATTTTATGGCTACAAAGTGTTGTTAGGTAAAATATTTATACCTTTTAAATTTTCATTAGATCATCATTTTTTTAGGTAAAATTTAAGCTATACGCATTCAAGTATTTAAATTAAATAATTTGGTTCTTGCCATACGTAAAAATAATTATGAAATTCTAAGTGAAACTTTACTTTTGCTTTTCATTAGAAAATTTATTTCTTAGAACCAATTTTTCAATCAAACTTCCACTTTGAAAGACTAATTAAAATTATTACATCTATATATGTATTTATATAAACCAACTGGATGAAGAACTAGACAGATATTACACATCTATAAATAGTAATGCAAATATCGAAATAAGAAAAGTATAATATTATATAGTTATATGATTATATATCCAGGATATAGGTACTATCTATTTAAGTTATATAAAGATTATTTTTAAATAAGCGAAGTTCTTTTAACAAATAAACCACATTTGATGAATTATTAGATATTTTAGTACCATATAAAGTTTAAAACTTGTCATATTAAAAATAAAAGAATTCGTTCTTCAAATTTATTTCTTACTTGATAAGAAACGATAAACTGCTTTACTTATTTAACAAATTGGTCCTGCAAATAAATTATTCGAATACAAGTGATGGTTTTTTACTTTTTCAAGATAAGTGCAAAAGTTCTGACCCTAAGAACAACAATTAGCACAATGAAAACTTGCCAAGTTTTACTTATTGTTATTTACGTTTCTAATGGATATCATGTAGTTTCTGTTGTTTTATTAAATCACTAAATAATAGAATTAATAAAAACTATGCACAATTCAATTAAAATTTATTACAACTACACTAGAATTTTAAAAAGAAAATAATAGATAACATTTTTACTGAATTTAATAGAAACATTTATAAATAAACTAAAATGATTTATTTGAATAATTCATGACTCACGAGTAGAGGGCGGATTTATATGCGCTAAAACGTGTAAACAAACCATTACTTAATGAGGATTTACAAAAACCTGCTAGGATTTGCATTGATTGGATTAAAAAGATTCTAGCAGCTCTTCATAAAGCCTAATTAAGTAAATCTTTGTTTACACGTTTTTAGCTGATATAAATCCGCTCTCTACTCATGAGTCATGAACATAATATTATATCGGTTTAATTTAATATAATATGTATATTATTTTGTTTTAATATTTGAAGTAAGTACTACATGATAATTAAAAATTAACTTATTAGAGTAAATAAATAATTATTTTTAGAAATTAATCTAAAGCATGATTTATATGAAAATTTGTAGCTATGATTTATTTAAGAAGCATACATTTTAAAAAAAATACAGTGTAGCTTAGATAATCTGAACAAATTAATGTAAGACTAGGATTAGGATTAACCAATTTTCTTAATAAAGAAAAATTAACGATAACAAAAAGAAAATGTGTTCAGTTTATCAAGGTTACATTGTACAATGTAGCAACAAGTGCAACGTTGTCTAACGTAAAAAGTCACAATTAAGTGATACTTGATTATCATAATTAGATAAACAACTTAATTTAATTTAATTTTAACCTTTGACGCTTCATGTAATATTAAACTATCAATAAGGGCTCTGGCTACATGTAATAGTAGTAATTAGTAATTATTTGATGTAACATAATCTTACCCAAAGTTTTGGGAAAAGGAAGGAATATTGAAATGTAAAAATGAATAATTGCGTTTTTACAACGCAAACACAACTTAAAGTGGAAATCAAGTGCTTTTAACAATAAAAGCAAGTACGTAATTGCTTTTAGCGATATTCAGAATGCTGAACTCTCACGGAAAATAAAATCGGACCATGCTTTATACCGAGGTTTACATTAATTTTAATTCCGTGACATACTAGTTCAAAATTATGACAATGTTCTGAATCACTCCGTATAATATTAAATGCAATACGTTTATAGAAAAATTTTATCATTTATATTCTGCAATAGGAAAATACGTAACTTCATGGCATAAATTATTTTATATTTTATTTTTAATTTGTATCATTTAATATAATTGTTGTTGCCTTGCATTGTAATGCAAGAAAATATTAGCATATTGTGATCTCTATAGGTAACGAAATTACTCTTTATTTTTAGACAAACATTCGTAATGCTACTTCTTGCTTTTCCCTTTAAGAAATATCTTTTTACAATAAAAATTAAAATCAATATAATATATAATAAAGTACTTTTTTAAGTAATTGAAATATAAAATGTTAAATATATTATTAAACATATTAACTTCTTGGGCCCAAGTTCGTGTTCATGGCCTCTATATGGACAAACCTTTTTTTTGTTACTTTATTTTTCATTTTTTTATTTTAGAAAATAAACCAATTATTTTTTAAATGTTACGTTTATTGTCAATTCCTATTAAATATAGAATATATATTTCACCTGGCCTAAAATTTTTATCCGGCTAATAAAATAAAAAAATAGTAACATTTCCAACAGCTGACTGTTGAATTTGATTCTGCTCTATGATCCCTAAACATAGTATTAATTACTCAAAGTTTAGTTTCAGTGCAAATAACAGAAATTTTTCGAGGATCCCTATGTGCCAGTATGAGAAATTTTAGTTTTTTTTGATTAATTTAACACTTTATGTAAACTGGAGCCTGAATAAACTATTCGAATACACTTGCTACTCGTATATGATGGAATTTCTAACTTTGGTTGGTTATCTACTACCTAAAATTCTTCTTTTAAATAATATTTTACAGAAGGATATACAAAGCTGCTCATTAAACTTTCCATAAAAAAATCATCTTCTTATGAAACGAACAAAATACTAATTTTAAAATCTGTCTTTAAGAGTATGTTAAAATTTATACAAAAATTACTTTTGTGAATTCTAAAACACTTTATTCGTAGATACATTTAATATGTAGAATATGATTATCATTTATTACCTATCACAATCATAAAATAAAATAAAAAAATAATATTACAATACAAGTAATAAATTAAAATATAACTGTTTGAATGGTTGGCTGTTAACTTATCTACCCATTGTCAACGTAATGAATCGAATATCACCTTCTTCGTGATATTAGATACTTTATGAACAATTTAATAATTTAAACATAGTTTCGGTTATTGTGAAGTATTAGCTAACATGTTATTACAACGAAAATTTAAAATTTAATCAAAAAATGTAGATAAGTATTATAGTAAATCCTATTTAAAGCAATTTATTTTATACCCGAAAAGGCTTAGGTGAAAGTGAAAACTTATGCATTATACTCGTATGTCTTGATGCTCTAATGCAGGAATGGCCAACTTTTGTTCTATAAGATCTATTTTTTATCTTAAAAATATGTCGCAATCGACTTGTTGTTCTAGTCATACTTAGTCTAATATGCTTTTTTACCTACCAATGTAGCTTATAGTTTTTCAGCTTTTTCGCTGAAAAATCGACTTAATTGGGTTTGCGATCGACCAGGCGATCGCGATAGACTTGTTGGCCACCCCTGCTCTAATGTACTCAATATATTTATTTTAAAATTATTTTAAATTTTAAAGTAAGGAATAAATATCCTTAAACGTACAAGGATTTAAAGAAATGTTTTTCACGAATCCAAAAAGGTAAAAATTATTATGTATCTTGATAATCTTATATAGGTATAAAATATAAAAATGTATTTTTAATATATTAAAAATATAAATGTTTAGTAAAAAATTGTAACAATATTGTGAAGAAATGTACCAACTATAGCGATATCCAAATCTTCGTATATTACTTATAAATTAATTCAGTTTGAGAATATTTATGAACTCTATAAATAAATGTTTAAACCGTCTAAATTTATTTTAATAATTTATCTTTTAAAATATAAAAAAAATGATTTACTATATAAATTTGTGTACAAGTGCATTATAAATTCCTGTCTCATACACCATCGTTGTTTATAGTACCAAGTTAATTAATTACAACTTAATTAGCGACATCCAGTTAGCAACTTTCTAGTTTAATGTAATTTTGAAAATTAAATTTTATTGTTTGCATACATTTAACTGTGTGCTATCAAATAACAATCACATCGTTTCTTCCAGTAATCAAGTGTGTACCGCCTTTGAACCCGTGCAAGAGGATGCATCCACCGGCAACGGCACTCCTTTATGCATATCTAAAATTTGAAGGGATACGTGATGGTACCCAGCCTACACCTACGTTATTACTTATGCATTCTTTTATTGAGCTTTACGTACGAGAACTTGTTTAAGGTTCAGCATTCCTATAGACCGATACATACGACTACTATGCTTTACGATATTATACTTTTAAACGGTTGTTCGGATTCTCTAATAGAATATAAACGATAATATAATTAACAATCCGATTAAACGCGCACCTTTTTAAATGAATCCACTCCTACCGGATAATCTAATTTGCTTAATAAGGTGTGAAATTTTATAATAAGTAATTTTTGTTTTAATGAATTAATTTTTGTTTTAATTGAGTTCGTTGATTGATGGGTTAAAGAACTTTTAATGTACTTAGAGAAGTGAATGAAAGTGTATATCTATTTAAATTTCTTTACATAGCATGAATGATAAACTTTTTAACGAGTTCAAGTTTTGGACTCCACAGTGTGATTAAATAAGTCACGCTTTACAAAATTGACATAAAATAAAAGCAATGCGGGCTATTAAAAAATTAATTTGTACGAAATAAGGGTAGATGATAAACTGAACATTTAAAATCTTTTATACGTTTGCTAAATTTTAATGATGGTTTGGGAGTTTCAAATTAGTTTTCTACATTTGCTTTATTTCAATTAAACATTATAAGTTAGTATAATTAAGTTTACTTATTATTTTCGTGTTTACTCTACAGCTATTAATAAGTTGCAATACTTTAGGCGATGTCTCTTTTCTTTCAGACCTTCTTTTGAGAGTTAGCTTCGACTGCTGTTTTAATTACGAAATGAGTTAATATTAGCTTTTTAAAAATTAGCGGTTTGTATAATAAATAAGAAACGATACACTTATATACGAAACCCAAGAAAAACGAAAAAGTTAACCTTTACATTAAAATTCAAAAAATAAAGTTACTTCGTAATAAGTATGCTGGAACTGAAACATTTTTCGCTAAAACGTCGCAATATAAAAGATCTTTATTTGTAGTTTTAGTTTGCTTATTGTATTTATTTGTTAATTATTCAAACTTATTGTTTGAATAAAATTATTTACGTGTTTAAAAAAAAGCATCTACGCGGATGGAATAAACTTAATACTTAAAAAGGATAATGGGTAAAGCGTAAACATTTTATTCAAAAGAATAATATATTCATATGGTTTAAACTGATGTATCATTAATCACAAAAATGAAACTGCTTGCATTCAAAAGAACATTGTTGTATTGTTGATACAATTGTAAAGTAATTTTAGATATCATTAAAATAAAGTTACTAATTTTGAGTGACTCTGTCAACAAGTGGTTTTAAAAATATTGCAAACAGGCTCCGAAAGTAGTTAATCTACGTGATTAATAAATTTAATGTAAAACTTTAACCGTTTTAGAATTTTGTGCAACATTTTGGTAATTTTACAATATCTAATTGTATAATATTTTTAAAGCAGGCGATTAATGGAAAACCAGTCGAGTTTATTCTTTATAATATATTTATGTTTATCATATTATTTATACTGTAAAAGCAAAAACTAATTTTTAATGGACAATAATATTAATTTGAAGTTTATGCGATGTTAAACTCAGTGTGTTATAAAGAATTTGGAATGTCCTCAAATTTGCAACAAGTGTTTATATAATGATAAAAAATAACTTTAAAGTGCCTCCTAAAAATAGCTATCCGAATTTTTTATGTCGGCTTCTATTAGAACTTTTATTATTTTATAATTTTCATTAATATGTAGTACTTACTAAATTTATTTTTATAGCTCATAATTTTTTGTACATTTAACTTGAAATAGCATACACTTTTATTATTTTAGATCTGCGGTTCTTAAAATTTACTTATTCGAGAACTCCTTACCATTAAAAAGTTTTTGGTAATCTCATGAAAACCACTAACACAAAAATTAAAATTAATGTAAGCAAAATTATAGGAAATTTTAAATATATTTAACCAAGTTACTAAATAAATTTGTATATTAAACACTTACATAAAATAAAATGCACAGAATTGTGCAACTTGCGGAATTGCCATCGGCTTAAATTTAATCGGGTATATAATTACGATAAAGGTTGAAATAGAGAAGCTATGTACATTTGTATTATAAGTTGAAGCAAGTCATTTCTACGTGGTACCTACTAATGGGGTTGTGATGGGATGTAGGATATGCAAATGTTTACTGTCCAAAAGTAAAAAAGAGTTCTTTGCTAATCTCTACCGATTGTTATACTTTTATTCACTGCGTTACTTGTTCTTAATAAAGTTGTTAATTTTTTCGGATAAGTTTTTCATAATTCGATAAAATTTTGTATTTGACAGGTAACATAATTTATATTTTGTTCGTCTTGTGAGTTTTTCAAATTCATACGTGTTGAACAAAATACTAAGTTACCTAACTGGTTAAATATACTTACATGTATAAAAATTTTCTAAGAATTAAAGATAATAGTATTCTTAATTCTTAAAATTAAATAATAAAGTTTTAAAATTGCCATTATCGAAATTCTTTAGAAATTGAAACTCTACATATTATTTATGGATCATGACTATTTTTAATATTACTAAGTCAATGCCAAGAGCAATTTATTGTATATTCGTTTTAAATTTTTATTTTATATCAGAAATGAATTAATAATTATTATAGGTATGTAAATTTGTTCTAGAATTACGTTATTTACAAGCGTATGAAAATATTATTACTTCATATTTAAATTATACAAATTATTTGATGTGGGCTTTGTGAAATCACAGCACTGTCACTTCTGCAAAAGAAATAATTAAAATTGAAAATGACAAAAGGTTTATAGATAGGAAATTGATATTCATGGTACGCTTAGTACTTGTAGGTAATTATTATTTGTATGTTATCTTTGCAGATATCTTACAATAGGTATGATATTAAATAAAAATAATATTCACTGCCCCACTAACACAACTATAGTTAACGAAACCGAATTAACTTTACAAATTAGTTTAAGTAAGAAATTTATCGTATAATTTCAATACTACATGAGGTTTTAGACTTTACATAACGCTATTACTAAATGCAAAGATGCAAAGATGCAATTTATATTTTCTGTTAAAATTTAAACAAAAACATCATAATCTTATGCACATCAACATAAAATTGAGAAAAGTGTAACTTTAGGATTGGTACAAGCTTTGGTAGATAGAAAGAGCAGTAAAATTAATCAAATAGATGATTTTTTAAAATGCTGTGAGCAACCGTTTCTGAGAAAATAGTGTTTAAAAGGTTTTAATTGCAATACTTTAGTTGTTGTTTACCAATTTAGTTGTTTACCACTTTAGCAAGTGGTTAGGAAGATCCCAGGTTGGATTTCCCGCAAAAATAGTCACTGTTTTTCAGATATTTTTATATCTTTCCGAATACGATACAGAATGTGCTTTATTCTGCTACCCTTATAACATGGACATATTGTAAGAAATAACCTTAATACAGGGGTGTCTTAGGGCTAAACAAAGTTCTTCAAAGGTCAATCCAAAATATGTTTCATAATCGTTGTTTTTTGATACACCTTGTATTAACATTAACAAAATTTATAGCGAAATAATAAATTTTATTGATTTAGAAAGAGTTGACTGTAGTTTGTTTATTATTAATAATCCAAGGTTACCGTCCATCTGACGAATGATTCGGCAGCAAATGCACATCTCTAAAAAAGAAACATATTTTTTGTCATACCTAGTCGGGACATCAAACACCTAACTAAATAAATAATATGTATAAAAAATTCAAAATAGCAAATTAAAATTCAATACACGGAAATATAGCATATATATCAGATCCATTTGACATTCAACGCCTCTAGGAAATGGTCATGTTTCTAGCTGCATTTATCTCATCTAATAAATAAAACTAGTTTAGTACAGAATAGTATATTCTATAACAAGTCGGGAATTAGGCATATTAAACATGAGTGGAAGAGCTGACGGTCCTCGAGTAAGGAATATTTATTCGAAACTTGTTACAGACTTGTTTTTGTTCTTTCTTGACTTGTTCCAGACTATACTTCTTTACTTTTGACTGTAATGATAAAAACGATAGACATTTTGTTGGCAAATGTCTAAAAATGGTCGTGAATGCCAATTTTAACTAAAAAGAAAGTATATGCTTAACACTCTTACCTAAAAACATTCCTAAAAGGCACTATTATCACTAAGAAATAAACGAAAACCAAGTTTTTAGCGATATAAAACTTATTAATCAGTTAAATATTTTGCACAATAATAGTATATTACGTAACGAGAGTTGTAAGAAACTTATTACACGCGAGTGAAAAGTTACTTCACGAACCGCTTGCGGCGAGTTTAAAATAGCAACGTACATAATATCTCGGCTGTAGTATTCGCTAGAAAAGAAAATGCTATAGAATGGCTAGATTTATCCATTTATCCTCCATTTATGATAGGGGTGTAGAAGGGGAGGGGGGGGGTATTTTTTCATTCGTTTTTCGATATCTCGTCTCGTTTTCGAGATAATTCAACTTTTGTGTTTCCCATTTAAAACTATAATTTTATTAAATTCTAATTTTGTTTTTACGCTTTCTTAATTGTTGTGGTTACCACGGAGAAAGGATAAGATTACCAACACAAAATCTTAATACAATATTTCAAAGCTGTTGTAAACCCAATCGAACCGGGTAGCGTATCTCAGATGTAAACACGGAACAAGGGTCACACTGTTTCAGGGGTGACGTACACCATAATCCATTGAAAACAATAATAACACCACGTTTGTTTTACATGACAGGTGATTGGTATAGTTAATATCGCGTTACACTACACTACTTAAACCACATATCAATCGATTATGATTGAAAATAATTTAAATATCAAATAAATTAATAATTTATAAAATTTAATTTTTTTAATTTAATTTATTTAATTATAAAAAAATTCAACTGATTTTTTTAAAATAAAATGTGTTTTTTGAGAGAATAATTTTTTAAAATATTTTTACCAATAACTGAAGTTAATTTTACGCATAAAAATATTTTTATTAACAAAACTATAAAATCGCGCAGTGTAGGGTTAAAGCTGTAAGCCTAGTAACGAATAATTTTCCGAGGAGAGCACGTTCTGTCATAAACTCGGCTTCGTCCGATAAAGACCTAAATTATGTACTCGTGACATAAATAGCTATTATTTGTACACATTATTGCTTTTAATTTTTTTTTATTACAAATGTTACAAAATTTTTCTCAATCGAGAATCAACTGCAGACACGTATTTCTGACTCTTAAACGTCTGCAGTACGGTCTATATTATACAGGTAACCCTTAATAAATGTGCAATGCATCAATTTGTGTACAATTTCAAATATGTGTTTTGATTACAGCAAATACCTAGGCAAATACGTTAATTTAGTTGATATTTCATACCTGCAATGTGGTAAAAAGCATAAATCTCTCGCTACAGAGTAAAAAACTGCGCAATTCAATGCTTGGTCACGCCGACTACACTATTGTGATCTAAAACCCAAGATTGATTTATGAAAATTTCGAATTTATGTTTCCAATGCAATAAGTGTGTTAACTTAAAAATTACTACTTAACTATTGAATCAAAGAACAATAAGATGCTTATACAGTTGCTTATATTTTGCTTGTTATTTCTGCAATATTGTGTTTGTACTCCTACACTATTAGGGTGTGTCTCATTTTGCATTAGCAACTGAGATTTGTCTTTAATTTATATAATAATAGTCTAATAGTATGTTTTTCACTGTTGTACTTGGGGCTGTCAACTGACCGTAATTTTAAGTTGTTTCGTAAAATCATGTAAAATCATATACTAATTGCGTTTTGCTATTAGTTGAAATATCAGTTTAAATAATATTGGTATTTAAAAATAAAAGAAAACTTTTGGTCAGAACCTATGTATGTATATTAAATACAAAGCATAACTGACTTTGTGAAAAAAAAACAGTTTTTGTATCATCATCCTTTTAAGAAAAATTTACGTTTGAATGAAGTTTTCTATAGAGAAACTTTATCTGCAGATTATTTATAGATACTTATAATAATCAGGGATGTAAATAATTATATATTAAAAATTTATCATTGAAATCATTATGTAGTGAAAAGCTTACAAAAAAAAACATATTCAATTATTTTATCCAATATTAATCCAAGGTGTACAACCGGTGCTATTTAGAGAAAATCACTGTTATTTATAGACAAAAAGTATTTATAACGATATAAATACTATTCGGATCATTTTTATTAATACATATTATTAATTTGTGGTTTGAAATAATTTATATTCAAATTTATACAGTTTGTTTATGTTTTTTTTAAAACTCAAGCAGTATTTTCGTTGCAAGTTAATTACATGTTATGTATAGTACCTACTATATGTACCTACTTAATAAATAAATATAAAATAACGCTCTAGGCCGTTGGATAGCAATATTTTTGGTTGTAAAATTTAATTTTAATTTATAATTAAACCGTTAAGTTTGATAAAATCGCATAACAGAAGAAGAAAAATAATAATGAAAAAGAAAAAGATTTTCTTTTTACAATATTAATTACAAAAAATGGAAGATTTTGCAACTTACAACTAGCTTATTATCTAATAATAATTTATAAAATAAACGAGTGAGGTACGATAATGACAATAGTAGATATTATAAAATTAATATCTTAAAATTACGATTCAATATTTGCCTATAGACTACAACATAAGTGAATAAAAATGCAAGCAATATAATGTACCAGCAGTTAATATTCTCGAAATTCTTTGCGAACAATTTGTGTACCATCAAATAAATGATGATTTATTTACACAACATTTACGTGGGATAGCAATGAGGTGTATTGGTTTAAAACTGATTTGTTGCTTACAGCTTAACTATAAGTAATTGCATGTGTTTAAATAATAACTGTCTTGACTAATAGTCAATTAACATAGTTGTAACTAGAAAATTAATTAAGAACCTATATTTACAAAAATAGATCTCCACTATTGAATATTACAATAAATTTACCTTTGCATAGATATTTATTCCCTGTTGCATGATTAAACTCTTAATTTTGTTTTAAGTTTGTTTATTCAGAAATATATTCGGCAACAATTTATTGTAAAACTATTGATTACTGGTTTTATTTTCAATATTGTATATTTTTCTTTTACTCCGGGCATTTTACATAAAATTTTGTCCAAACCTAGAAAAAAATAATGTAAGTCTGAAAGCTGGCTTAAACAACATAAAAGGTGATTTATTTTTAGTCTTTTTATAAAAATCAGTGTCTTAGGATATGCTTGAAAGATACGGGTCGTAGAAAAAATAGTAAATAGCAACGTAAAAGATTTTTTAGTTCTCTATAACTTGAATTTTTTCTTTATTTCTCCATGGAAAATCATCATATTTATGATGATTTATTGTTTAAAAGTACACATTTTAGTGAAAATCAAAACTACTAATTTAATTACTTAAATTTCATTCTGACAAAAAATGCATCAATCATTATTGCATCTGTTGTGAAGCTCGATAGAGTGGCATAATATATTTTTATTATGAAAAATAATTTATAACTCAAGAAAATCTTCGTTTCTTTAATTTAAAAATTTAAGAATAATTAAAATTAAAATAGAATAAGTTACAAAATTTTGATTAATTGGCAAAAAAATTGGTGACCACTGATTTAAATCAGAAAACATTAAATAAATAAATGTTGTAGCTAATAATAGTATCTCTTGACATTTTTTAATGATATCTGACCTCGAATATATAAATATTTATGTTCAAAAGTAGGCAATTTTGCACTTCTACAAAATTACATTAATTATAAAGCATTTGAACACTTGTAACTTTGTCCATAAAATAATTATATATTGGTTTTTGGGTTATTGGACTACGGGATATTTATGATATATATTTTATATATTTATTTTATATACTATTTAAAATATGGACGAAAACGACAGAGTAAACTTTGTCCATAAAGCTCGCATGAAACTCATACAACAATCAAATTAAAAAATTTTTATCAGCTTTCAAAAACATTTTTTATCAAAAATTTGAAAAAATATTTCGAAAATATGTAACAAATACTGAAATTAAAATAAAATACTGAAATGTTTAGAAATTTTCCGAAAAAGAGTGATTTTCAAATATGTTTTTCTAAGAATTAGGTAGTCGAAATAAATTTCATTTGATGATCATAATATAGCTATACAATGAGAAAATAGACAAATTTATTTTTTTGGTAAATATATTATAAAAAAAAATTGCATAAATTATAAAATTTCGATAATTTTGTCAAGATTTATACAAAATTTAAATGGTTCTTTTAAAAAATAAATTTAATCTGAATGAGTGCAGTTGATCTTATTTGAAAGATAATTTATAAGACTTAATTTCCCAAACAAATTGTATTTTAATATTTAATTTTAATTTAAAATATAAATCATATTTTATATAATATTATTTGTTTTAGGGTCATTGTTTTTAACAAATTCTTCAAACATAATTGATTGTTCTCGTACAAAAGGAAAACTTTCTAAGGTTGTAAATTACTTTTAATAATAAAAACAATATACCACTCAGATTAATTTCTAAAAAGATTTAAAAAATTTATCGATAAATTTTTACCATAGCGAAATAGAGAAAAAATAAAGTAATAGAGAATTAAGTTATCTTTTACATTGCTCTTTATCATTTTTTTCTATGACTTAATTTTCAACAAATACTAAGAAATGCACATTAAAATTTAATTTTTACAAACATACTAAAACATCTTAAAAAATCGTGTCTTCTTTAATTACGATTTCTTTAATACACTTTTATTATAATCTATAATATTTGTGTAATTGCCAATTTTCAGATTTCCATTATATTTTTCTAGGTAAAGTGCTAAAAATCTTGCGCTATTATAATATCTACTATAAATAAATAGTCATGTCCATTTAGAAATTGTTTTTAATAAAAACTAATTTTGCGTTTTAAATTGCAAATAATGATTAATTAAATTGCATCGATTTAATAATCTTCACGTATAGATGTTGTAGCTATTCTGTTTTGATTACGATTAGTTTGTTTGATAATAATATCTTTAAAGAAAATTCCACTTTTTGTTGCTAATTTCTGCAATTCCTTGACAATTTTCTTGAAATTTCTGCAATTAATTCTTTTGCAATTTCTAGATCTTGTATACCAAACTTCTCTGAAGTTTATTTCTAGTTTATTACTCTGTCATGTCAAAAACATTTTTGTTAGCATGCATAAACTGGCATGCAACAAAAGTGATAGTTTGGTGGAGTGTTATGAATATGACGAATGTTACTGGAGTGCAAGATTTATAATATAAAAACTATTAATAGTTGTTAGAACTATTGCTACCATTTTCCTTCAGAGTATAAAAGAGTGTAAAAAATGATGCAATGAATAGGTATATAAACCGTTGATATTATCAGTAATATGAAAGCGTATGCGTCGTAAGTTCTAGATATCAATATACCCTTAGGCAGAGTACTGCTTTGGATTATAAAATCTTCTACATATCATAGAATTATTTTGCCTGCTGCAATGTATGTATTCTTATGTTTGTTATTCTTTAGATAAATTTATTATGTATTTTGCTGTGGTAATAAGTAATAAAATAATAACATTGTCTTGAAAATAAAAATTAAAATGTAAGTATGTATGACTTGCAACCGTATTTACTACAATGACTACTATGTCTCCTGAAAGAAAGATATGAATAAGAAAATTTTCCAATGTCGGCGGCATTTACGACAATGCAATATATTATTAACGTAATCCTATCATAACCCAAAGAAATTTGTCAAGAAATAAAAGAAATAAATTGCTCAACATTTGTAAACATTTCTTTTATAGACTAACACAGTAAAATGTTTATTTTATAAATATGACTCGTTAAACATTATTTGAGAAGTAAACTGAAATAATTTAAAAACTAAAAATGTAAATTTTGTAATTGTTTCCTTTTCAGAATTTGTTAATTTAGACATTTTATTAAGTAAGCAAGTATAATTCTCACATTGTAAAACATCACCAACGCTCAAGTTGTGGAATTGTTTTTATTGCAATATCTAATAAATATACGTACATATAATATATTTAATACTTCCTGTCAGATATTTACATACAAAATGTAGCTTGACAATTTCGGTAATATATATAAAAAGAGTTGATATTCTTGTTTGTCTGTAGTTAATAAACCAATAGAGTTTGTTTTAGAGATTTGTGATTAATATCAAGTCGACAGTAAAATAAATAATAATGCATGTTTGTGTTTAATTTGAGCTATGAATTATTGTCAATTAATATACATAGTCGATTTATATTATTTATTCAAGGAAATTGAAAAAACTAAAATTATTGTTTAAATCATTTCATTTTGTTGTTTATTTATGTTTATTAGTATAGTAAAATTAAAAATTTTTTATATTGTAGTAATAACAAAAATCTTTATAGCTCATTGGTTTTTAATAAAAAAATGTTATAATAGTAAATTTCAGCACTAGTGAAAAAAAGAAGAAAAATGAATAATTATGGTTTATAATTACCTATTATACTTATTTATAATTTGCAAAATACACGTTTAAAATAATTTGCAATGTCTACAATTTATGACTCTTCCATAATATAAGTAACAACAAAACTTTATAAAAAAAATTGCTAATTTAAGAAAATGTGTATATATATATATATTTAAAATATAATATATTATATTTATAATAATTCTATAATTTATTTGTTGCAGATTGCTGATTAGATGGCTGTTTGCAGTGTTCGTAGCAGAATGTATAACTTCGTTTGGAACATTTGCTCAAACATTACCTGATTCCTTTAAATTGAATATAGCAGGTGAAGGTAAGTTTTGTTGAGCACTTTTAACATGTTATAACAAAAGTGATATAATAACTTGAGAGATGAAATATAGTAGTGTAGCTAGATTAATTTAGTTTCACTGTTGTCATTTAATTATTTGCGCTGTGGATGGTTCACACTTTTTTTAAAATGTAATAAAATGATTTACTAACATCAGGTTGTTCGTTACAAAATTTAAAAAAATTATATAAGTAGATATTAGGCGCATCATTTTTGTCCGATGTAGAAATTGTTATTACAAAAAATAACTACCAAACCAAAGAAATTCAAAATATTCATATTTGGTGCATACGGGTATAAGTACCTACTAAGTTTTCCAGTATATGTACCAGTGTTATATAATATGAAATTTTACATTTTAGACTTTAGAGGTTGTTTAACGCTTAAAATAATTGTGTATTTTTCGATATAAATCGATATTATTTATTTAAACATTTGTAGATTATTTGTTATTTGTATAAAAAGTCTCACGATTTTTGTTGGAAATTTTATGTATGATGCTGAAATCCGTTTAAAATTCAAGGCATTACCCTGAAAGCCGTCAGTTGATTTTTAAACTATATTTGGATCACATTTATAAATTTAAATTGGTTTCAAAATTTGATACATGAATTAAGTAAACTGTAAGTAACGAACAGATTTAGTATTGGCACTTCTTTATGAACTGCTACAAAAAAGTCACCCTTTTACCCTCTCTATTCCCTAGACATTGCTGTTTCCGATTGTTATTTGTTCCGATATTTTTAAAACTGCCTTAATGGGAAAGTTAAAATTAAACAACAAATATTTAGACCAGACAAACCGAATAATTATTATGCTTTAACTAGCATTAGAATATAAGCGAAACAAAAATTTAATACAATTTTAAAAGTTTGATGTTTGTGTTTGAAAAGCATAAAAATTGATGACTGAATTAACTTTGTCAAATTGTTAAGTTTAGAAGTAACTAAATGCAAAGTAATCTTATTTTAAATAGTTTTAGTAATAAAGGTAACTTCTCTTCCATGTCGCACCTCTTCCTTATATGTATGTTGTACCACAACGAAGTTTACTTTGTACAAACTATACATCAACATGGAATTTATTCACTTAGGTAATTCATCAGAACTTGAATAGAATTGTTTTTGATCATTTTTAATAATTTTCAACAATTTTGCTATATTAAAGAAAGAATATTGTCTGAATTTTAAATTTTGAACTGGTAACACACCAAATAATATCTAGAAAAATTTACATATGATTATTTCGCATTATGTTACTACATCGCAAGGTTTTATTTTCTTTTAAGTTAGTGCATGATACGAAATTTTAAAATGCGATAGGGAAAAATGTTTCATTATACGTGCAAATTTTTCTACTGAAAGTTCTTAAAATAATCCACAAGGGGTAACGAACTTGCTCACAAATTTTTAAATTAATCTCTGTATGCGTTCCACACAATTTATAATAGAATTTTTATTTTTAACATTATTTTGTAATAGTAGATGCATTCTTTTATTTGCACGAAATTTAAATAGTAGCTTGTATCAAGTTGGAAAATTTATAACGATAGTTAATAATACAAATTTAAAAAGTTGAAAGTGAACTGGAAAGCAATACAGTTGAACCATTCAACTTTGCTTTGCGTTATTTCAATATTTATGTTCAAGTAAATTTAAAATTTTTTGCAATTACAATTTCTTAGATTTTCTTTTCTCGTTCGAGTACGAAGGCGTGCGAAACGAAATATATAACAGTTATAGGCTGCAGAAATTGAACGACTTTAGTTTTAAATTTTTATGAACTAAAATAATCTACATCTGCAGGACGTTCACCGCCAGGGACAATTAATTTTATCCAACTTTGAATATAAACTGCAACTTTTTTTTTGTTAGTATTTTAAAAATTCTTTACAAAACTTATTTTTTAACGACCGTGGAAGTAATTATTAACTTTGTTCTTCGCGAAATTTCTAATATTTTATAAATTTCGTATTTCTTAAAAAAACTTGGAAGTTAATTAATTTTGTTATGCTTTAATGACGATTAATTGACATGTTCGCTTAATTAGCTATATTAATTAAATTTTTTTAGTTGTTACATTTTTTAAAAAGAAGATTATTATTTTTATTAGCATTAGTCAAGCTGAAAAATTTTTGAGATAGCACATACTTTTTATTCGTATTTTTCTGAAATATTATAGATACGCGAAGCACCTCGTACCTTCATCCTACCGACTTATTTTTCATTCTTTTTGACTAATAAAAGCTACAATCTTTATAATATAGTTGCACGATTGTTTGCTACATGCATATGTCTGCTGAAAAACAAATATTATGGAATATTGTATAAAAGAGATTCAAATAAGTTTAAAAACAGATATGTCAAGCACGCAGACATCAAAATAAAACCATCTGGATTGAAATTTACAGGGCACATTCTTCGAATAAAATTGTTATAATGAAATCACCCCTAAAAAAATAAACAAATACGATACATAGAAATAATTCCAGATTAAAGTGTAATAATAAAAATGTCATTAGTATGCAACGTAAAATCGTAAATTTTATTTGTTAAAATTTTCAAATATTCTTAGCCTAACTCTGATGGTATGGCCCTGCCAGAAAGTGATAATCAAATATATACCGAAGAGAACTTCGAAAAAAATTAGTATG
This sequence comes from Cantharis rufa, assembly GCA_947369205.1. NCBI lineage: Eukaryota > Metazoa > Arthropoda > Insecta > Coleoptera > Cantharidae > Cantharis > Cantharis rufa. The sequence goes on from OX376303.1 coordinate 40,757,146, forward strand.
TATACAATATGTAGGTAGGAAGATATGTCGAACTTGTTGAACATCAGGCTTTCTTATTCTCCTATTTTCCTTTTCTTCAGTTAGTGAGTCTGGAACGCTTTTAGGCTTTCCACCAATGGACTTCCAATCTTAGTTAAATTGAGCTTCACCCAATCTCAAGATGTCCAAAGAATTAATTTTATGTCAGTCTGGGCTGTTCATCTTTATTAGGAGATTACGAGGAGAAATTTAGTACTTACTTCTGTGGTTTTCTCTCTTGCTTCTATAACTTCTAACATAAGCTCTTCCTTAACTCTTAAATTATCATCTAATTAAAATAAAATGAAAAATACATATATTTAATATCAATCATTGATTTACAAAAAAATCGACCAACTAACAAATTATGAGTCGTTGCAAGATAAAATTATGAAAGTAAACTTTGTTATTCTCAATAGAATCGAAATCATTCTTTGATTAACTTTTGTAAAATAATGGATATTTATATCGAGTTATTTCCACTAGTTATAATATATAATAGTATATAACCTAACGAAACTACATTGCGATCTTGAACTTAAAGTTTCTATAGTAATGCTAATATCCGCTAATTATTCTTTCCATACTTTTCACATACGGTGTTCTGAATTCACCATAATGTGCTCTATATCTCTCCAACATACATAGATGGCTAGAGATAATCTATGTTGGGGTTATTTCAGGACACCGTCTGTGCAAGATTATGGGAAGAATAACTAGAATAACAATTAGCGCAAGCTAGCACTGCTGTCGAAAATTTGAATTAAAGATCCCAGAGCAGGATTCAAAATTCAGGCATTTTCAGTTATTATACATAATAAGGACAGTCCTGGATTTAATCGTTTGGGTACTTCGTGCTATAAACTGAATATTATAGTCGTCACGTTGGATAAAATCTTAATTCAGATTTTGTTTTTGTATTTATTATAATGTAACATTGTAATATTCACAATATTTGAAGGAAGTGATCGATTTAACCTAATTGCATGATAGAGACTAATCACTCAAGAGTAGGTATGCAGAAAATACAATTTCCTGAATGTTCTCAAGTTTAATGTTTCCCATGGCAGCACTTTCCATATTATGAGAAAAAGGAAAAATTAAAAAGTAACTAAAATTGAAAGCCTTTTATACACGTATAGACGTAACGGTTCACGCATTTGTGATTTTCTAATCGAGTTTATGGACGAGCCGTCATGCTAAGTTTTTTGCACGTTAGATATAAAAGTATAAAAAACATTTTATTAAGTTTCGTAGTTTAATGCAGTTAAAAATATATCGTTATAAATAGAAGCGATTAAAAAAGTTGATGGACTGTAACGTTAGCCGGAACAAAATATTCAGCGATTACTTTTAACGTGCAGTTTGCCTAAATTTTGTGCTACTTAAAAAGTAATTTGTATTCAAAATTTTTGTGCAACAAAAGTTGTACTGCCAATGAAAGTTAATTTGAAATATAATTGTATTAGCTAAACTATAATATAATTGATGGCTTTAGTGCTGAAACTAGTTCAATAAATTTATTGACACATATTTTTTGCGAATTATATTCATTAATAAATTAATAGCTCTACACTTTCGTTTGACTGCCTATTATACATTGTATTAAAGCTGAATATTATTATCGGTCCTAAAATAGAAGTCGGTTATGAAAAATTAACAGCATTCTAACGTGAAATAAAATTTTCATTTAATCTATTTTTAATAGGTATATGGTGGGAAAAATGAAGTGAATCAGCTTTGACGTTGGTGAATTCTAACTACATAATATGTACGTATACATATGTAGTTATTCGCGGCACGTTCTTGTAGAATTTCGGAACGTATTCTGTATTTTTAAGTATACATTGTATTGTTTTGTAAATTTTTTTTTTAATTAAAAAGGTTGTAATTATAATTTTCAACTAAAATAGATAAACAAACATGCAATTGTGTTTATAATAAATGGCTCTCTCTAATTAAAGAAGTCATATACCTGTAAAATGTGTAGAAATATCTCGTACTTTATTTATGCTTTGCTTTAACAGCTTTGAAAGTACCGTAGCTTGTAGTTGGTTGTTTATTTGTAAAACTAATAAGGAACAATAAATAATTACCTAGAGCCAGTCTACGTTTCATAAAGAACTTGGGGAAAACTCGACGCAGCTTAAATTATATTTTATCTTTACATTTTCCATTGTAGGTGCAAGGCATTGTACATGACGCTTATAATTACAGATACGTGTAAAGACTGCTAATTAGCTTATTAATAATCACAAGGGTTTGATTAAAGTTAGGTCTACTGGTGTGAGAAAGAAGACCGAAGTTTGCGTCGCATCGCGTTAGTATGCACTAGGAGAACTTTTAATTCGGTTAAACCATATGAGCTCTCTGTATTACGTATTCTCTGGTCATCATCTCGCTGAGATAATATATTTACATAAACAAACGTGCGCTAGTTTCACCCTGTAACTCGCAAGAATTTATGTTTAGACGTTAAATAATTTTTCTCACACCAACATCAAGCTATTTTATAAAACGTAAAAGATGATACGTTCTGTAAGAGGAGATGATAAATGTTTATAAAATATCAAAAATATATTCGTGGTATCATTTTTCTATATAACAAGGCTAAAAAACGTTAGGTACCTACACAAATTTTTCTCGTACAATCCATTGTTGAAAAAATAAATTATTACTTCAAAAATAAAAAATATATTTTTTACAACCCTTGCAATCATAAATGCACTTTTCAACGTTAGAATTTCATTTTAAATAATTTTACCAAATTTAATATTTTATTATTTTATAGCAAAAACTTTTGGTATTGAACAACCTTCAGTGTTTGATTGCTTGTAACGGAAATGAGCGAGGAATAATTATTATTATTGTTTTAAAATATTTATTATGATTGCATTCGGTGAGTGTGTGCTAAGGGCGACCCGAATTTTGATTTAAAAGCTATGTATTGATTTTATTGCTAATTTATTGCCAAGGTGCTATGTATATATTTAACCCCTTTGAATATACTCGAACATATTATACATAGGAAGAATCTGTTATTGGTAAAATCCTGTGAACACTGCGATTAAGTTTATTACTTTTATTATAAGAGGTAGGTATCGTTTTTACTAAAATAATAACACCTTATTTTTAATACAAAAAGTGAATTGATACTCAGGAACGAAAGAAAATCTGTCTGTTCAAATAATAAAGTAAATTACACTAAAATATTTTAAATTTGTTATTCGATTATAACTGCTTTCATAATATTATATTTCCCAATCCTATCAAAATTGTGCAAAATAATTAAATATGGAACAAGTAAGTTATTGTAATTTGAAGCAATGTTAACTTTAAAATACCAAAACGACCGTATTTGATAACTCAAAATAGTGCAGGATATCCGTTTAAATTGACGAATACCTACTTTTCACCGGCACAACAGTTTTGCAGCATCCTGGTAAGCAAATAGTATATTAATATAACGTAAATTCGACATTTTCAAAATGGAGATCTGCGTCGAAATAACTCAGAACGCAACGTTAAAAATAACGTTGACAGAAATGCAACTTTTTGCTTACACCATTTACTTAGCATCGTAAAAGAAATACCTAATTTCTCTACATTAGATGTGAACCGAAAGATGGCCAAATTTGTTGATGAATCGCTTTACCGAATTGCATCACGAGCTTGCCGTATACATTTTTTACTAAAACAATAATTCAGAGCTATTGTGCGGCTTACATGTTTTTCACACATCATAAATAAAGTTCAAAGCGGCCATATTACCAAAAGAAGGTACAGAAATTTGATGAAAGCAATTACGCGATGAATGCAGCTAAGATGAGCAAACAAAGAACATTAACTGAGGAAAACGTGAAGCGCATTTGAACATCTGTATCGAGATTCGAGAGAGAATGGTGTAAAGTAAACGATATGCCGAGCTAAGTTTGCCTAGGACTTCATTGCCCGCATTTTCCTTCATCATCAGATATAGTGGACGACTGGATGGAACTACTTTTCATACATCAAACACATCTTTAACAGTGTTGTTCAATTAAACTTTCTAAATAAATTGATAATTGATTGATTGATAAATTCAATTGATTGAAGAAATAACAACATAGCAAAATTTTTAGTTTACATTGGTAATCCTGGATCTTTACATAAGTTTAAAAAAAATATCATACAAGAAATAAAGAAATATTTGTAACAACTTACCAATGAGATAAATGAAAAATACTCTGATTGCGTAGTTAGCTCTTGTATTATTTTAGTTTGAAAACTGAACTGTTTAATGGGTCAGCCTGTAATATTAACATATTTACAATATCGCTAGATTTTATAATACAATTTTTGTTTAAAGTTAGTTTCATGTTCAACCCCTCTAATTATTCATATAATATGTGATGCAGTTTTAAATTCCAGAAAATGAGACAAATACATACATTATTAACAAATGAGACATTGAAACCTTCAATTCCAAAGCTTATATATGTGGACATTTTATTGATGATGAAACCTAAACAACTGGATTCTCTGAGGGAGAATACTTAGGAAAAACGACATTTGAAATGAGTAATTTACAAATAACCTTATTCAACTAAGCCAATTACTATCAATGATTTGGAAATAATATTATTTCGGAAATTAATGGCATTTAATAACTCCACAGGTTTTGCTTGGGTTCAAGCATCTACAGGAATTTAAGTGAAGTCAAGTTAACCCGTTAAAATCATAATTGCATAGCTTTCATAATCATTTCATCAATTTCATAACTTATGAAATTTAACTTAAAGTCCTGAAAATGATATACCCAAAATAAAACATGCAGAGCTAAAAAAATACTTAATTTGGATACCAGTATTATTTTCTAACCATTAAATTCTTTCTACTTCTACTTTTTACGAGAAATTCAACCTGTAAACCTGGCTGCGGATGGGATCATATCAAAGTTTGTCACTAAAAAATAAAATCAACATACATAAATTAATTAAATTAAATCAGCTAAAATTGCTCCCACATCTACTATAACTTTCAGGATATAATATATAACACAAAAGGAATATTTAATTTAAACATCTTCAAATGGAAATATTCTATGTTCAGCGTAGCTGGTAGAAAGGTCCTTTCTGAAATCCTAGCAAGGTTATCGACGTCTAGTATAATAACACCAAATTGCATCTTTCTAATTATAATTGAATTGGGCAACCATTGAACTATAGCACAAAAACAGAATTATTTCATCTGCAAAATTACACAACTAATTACCTCGATTGCGTAAGTTTATTTAATTTAAAGGTACATTCTGTGTGTTTTTATTAATATGACATATTATTTTTATAATATAATTCAAACTTTACAGTGACCGAATTGAAATACTCGCTGTAAGGGACACAAACAGTGGAAGTTATCTTTTCACGAATAACCGATCAAACTACACGCTGTAAATTACTTTAAATTTTATTGACAAGAACAATATCAAGTTTATGGTTTTACTTGAAAAAGTGAGCTTAAAAAGTAATTCAGGAAACGTCGCATTTAAAAGATAAGTAGTCTCATGAATACTTACCCACGGCCCAAGATTAGACAATTGTCGTCTGGGGAACTCTGCAGCCGCTGTGAATATTATTCCAGTTGCAACACCGGTCGTTTTAAGTAAACAAAAAGTTGTCTTTTTTTATTTCATTTTACATATCTCAAGTTTGGAAACTTTTAAATACTTTAAATTGCTAATACGTGAAATTCTCAGTTTTAGAGCGTCAACTGATCGTATACAACATAAATCGGAATCTTTTTGGATTAACTAGTACCTAAATTTCAACTTTATGTTTCGTATTTGTTTAAGTTTTCTTGTTAATTTATAAATTGTATCAAGTTATTTCAATTTAAAGTAAAAGTAAAGTGTCAGTGAATTATAAAACTAATTAACAGTAAAATTTAAGTATTCAAGTTCTTGACGTAAACAAAGTATTTCAAATAAATTAAATCTAATTTGGATTATGTATTTTACTTGTTTTTGTCATCTCTCTTCGGAAACGTTTTCTTCCCTTCTGCATAAAGGCTTCTCTTGAGCAGTGGAGAACATGTTTTTAGGAGAATATAAGAGAAACTATAGTCACCTTATTGTGTTTCCTTAATACAATAACTTTAATCGAGAGAGTTCAGCTTTTTAAAATCTGCCAACACAATGAATGAATGAACGAAGGCATGAATGACTCCGGCATGGAGAGTATAATATAATATAATATATTATAGCTATGAGGGTTTTATTAATCTTTCATATAGATTATAGAGGCAGGTAATTTTCTGAATTAAATGTTATAAAGTATTTAATTTTTTATCTCTATTAACGAATTCATGACTAATAATAAATTTAACTTTACATAAAATTTCGGCTTCACCAGGAAATTGTTTTTCAAGTTTTCTTTTGTATATTTGAAGCAATAAGCTAAATTGTTCGTAGGTATAGAAAATAATATGATGTAATATTTAAAAGCTTCCTATTTTATTATAGTTTTTATGATGGCAAAATATCGTAAAACACAAAAATATATATTATTACAGGGCAAGAAAGGGGCAAAGCAGTAAAATAAAATAATATATAAGCAGCGTTGCTTATTTTAACATTGTGCAGAAATATGTCATCCCGCTTGGATATTTAAAGATAGAACTAAGTACTAAATTTTGAATTCCCATATAGATTTCTAATATATCGGAAACTAATCTATAGAAAATTGCATTTGCCTTCATAAATAATTCATAATCGGCTCTTTGGGATTTCAGAAGTTGGCCTAGCCGCATATCGAATGTATCTAACAAAATGTTTTTACAAGCCCCTATTTAAACAGGATCTTTTGGTACGATATATTCAAAAAACTTAGATAGGATATCTTGTATTTATATAATTTCCGCTACGTATCCAACACGCTATAAAATTCCATTTTATCCTGCGTATACACCTAGATATATAGGTCTCGACGAGAGCGTTAAAGTTGGTGGCTAACTTTCTTATACTCGTTTATTTAAAAATCTACCGACCTCTGCCAGGCTACTTTGTGACTTTAACAACAAACGTGGGATTACCTCTTCGTAACATTTCAATACGAAAACTACCTAGTTTTAAGGGAATACACCTGAACATTTTGTGACAAACTCTCTAATCTTAAGTAAATTCATAAACCCAGAATTTCCCAAGAGTGATGTAACCTTAGAAGTAGTATTAAAAATTCTTTCAAGTTTTACATCCGAAGACGCATTTATTACAAATTATAGTGAGTAACTTCTATTTAAAATTTAAATACAATTTTAACATTTAGTAATTATTTATTACTCGTAAAGATATTTTGAATTTAATTAAATACATAATTATGATGTTGTGTTTATTTTTAATATCTTTCGCAAGTATTATACCAATTTTAACTTAATATAGCATCATTAAATAGTTTAATCAAGATTGATTACGAATGAATCATAAAAATGATCCAAATAAAAAATATTTTAAATAAAATTTAATTAATGTTAGACGAAGTATTTTTAAGTTTTACCAATAATTTCAATAAGGTAACCCTTATAATTTAAAGCAGCCAAGTAATTTAAAATCTTGCATCTATTTTTATTAATATACTTTTATTTAACATAACTTCATTGATTCTGTCGGAAGTTAGGTATATAATTTATATTGTGATGACAGATTTGTTTTGTCTCTTGACGGAGCAATCGTGACCCATTCTCTCAATGTATGTATGTGATGTACGTTCGCAGCGTTTTCATATATACATAGAGGTCCTACTATTTAACGTGGACTTCAAACCACGGGAATTGTAATACATTTCATTTTGAGGAGGGTTCTCTTGACAAATTACATTGGTGGTTTGTCATTGTCTTCCAAGGGAAGACAGAATAAAGTTGTACTCCTCCCGGGTGACGACAACAATATGAATAAATTTATAATGTAACAGTAGACTACATAATTATTATAGATTGCTGGTTGGAAATAGTATAATTATTTATTAATAATAAATAAGAAATATTTTATAAAATTAACCAAGTAGGTACGAGCTTTTGTAAGTTTTAATTAAATATAGATCGAAATCTGATGGAAACATTCTTTCTCTATTGAGTTTACTTCATTCTCAAGCTGGCTGTATTAAAATAATTTGATCGAAAATCTTGGATAAACCATTAATGTAATCTAAACAATGTTATTTAGTAACTCATTATATTAAAATAATGAAAACGTTAACAAGCTGAAACAATAAAATTTAAATTTTAAATTAACCATTTATCTATGAAACCTATTACTTGACATATTCGAGTGTTTTAGTAATAATTATAATTATTACTTCTACGACCAAATTTCATCTATGGACTTCCACACAGTGCATTTAATTGAATTATATCAAGTAGTTCGCTTAAATGAAGACTCAACACTTCTGGTTGATTTAAAATTAAAATTTTTATCATTAGGTCAATGTTTACAACATTATAATAATCATACATAACAAACAACAACTTTTTTTATGATATAATTTTTTTGCAAGTCTGTTTAGTGATACTTATTATACGGATTCATTAATAAATTTAATGAAGTGTAAGAGTAGATAAGTTTCTTAAAAAACCAATTAAATGTGATTCGCGACGAAAACCTGGGGGAATGATTATTTTATACAGAGTAATGTGGTGAAGGTAATAGTGTTTAAATGTTATTATACTCGATAATTTCAAATTGTTTTACCCTGCCCTACTTCTTGTTCTTTGTTGCAAATTTGAAATTAGAAAAGATTTTATTATTATCGTTTAATATTTCACTACAATTTGAAATAGAGTCCTATTTTTGCTTGTACAGAAAAATAATATGTATCCGATAATATTATATATTATGTTCCTATATATTTCCTTTATTTTAAGCGAACCAATATAATGGGAATATTGTTTATTATAAATTATCTGCCTAATGGTATGAGTTTTTTGCAATTAAAAAAAAACAAGTAAACAAACTTTTATGGCGGTTGTTATGTCGAATTCTGGGTTCGACTCCGGGCGAAGTAAGAACTTGATTTTAGCAAATTTCTTGAAAGTACATTAAATTGATAACGCCGTTGCTAGGTATGTTGGCGCTTTTACTGCATAATAAAACTAATACTAGTTAATAGTCTGTTTTAAAATTACATTGATCTCAAAAGCACCCAATAATATCATCCGTTACATGATCGTCTTCAGAAGCTGCATTGAATAAAAGATAGTAGCCGAATGATAAATTCAAAGTCTAATCTTTGATTTACTGCATGCGTGATTTTATATCTTAAAAATTAATTCTAAGTTATGAATTTGATAATACGAATTATGAGAAGGGTGTTTGAGGGTGCTGGGGAAACTCTTTTTAACTAAAAATTAATTTATCTACTACAGTTCCAAAAAGTGGACGTTCAACTTATATTTGTTTTACTAGATAAACTATTCTATGGAAAAATTAAAGAAAATAATATTAAAATTTTAATTTGAAGTAGTCGAGACGTTTTATAAGAGTTGTTGCAATATTAAATTGATAAGAAATTGAAGCATTTAGTAATATTTTACAAATTAAATAATTGCAAATATTTAAATTAATAAAAAGAAATTATGGTAAAAAGAAAGAAATTCAAAAATTTTTAAATACATTTTTAATTGACCTTTACAATTGGAATAAAATGACCCCTATCTCAACTATAATAATTACTCTATTTAAATTAATCTTTGGGTTTAATATAAAACTAAAGTACGATTGGTTGCAGTTTACCAATAACAATACCAGTACTCTTGCTCAATAAACTTGATTTACCAATACTTAGGGTAAGGTTGCCAAAGTCGTACCACCGCTTAAGCCGTACCTCTTAAATATTAGGCGTAATATCACACCAACTGCGCCCCTTCCACCAAAACGAGTTACTCCCTGGTCAACCATATTGTTTTAGGGTCTAGGACGAGTAACTCGTTTTGCCGGAAGGGGCGCAGTTGATGTGATATTACGCCTACATAATATTTAAGAGGTAAAACTTAAGCGGTGGTACGACTTTGGCAACCTTACCCTATATGCTACTAATAGATGGATTCATATCGTTTATATTAATTATTATGTGGATGACATCAATATTTTTTGTTTAAAGGTTTTTTTTAAGACAAAATACCACATATCTTCGGATTTTTAACTTTATTAATATTAATATTTATCAATATTTAATTTATGGTAGCGATTACTACCTATTAATTTTCTAGATCTTACCATTTTTAAAAGCTTTCCAATTTTTCGATAATCCAACAGAAGTTTGGCTTTTTCTATCTTTTCTTTTCTTCTTTTTTCGTGTTTAGTTAGGAGGGTTAAATGCTTTGCATAGAGACCCTGAGTCCTATTATTGAACTTTACACGCAAAAAAGCCACTTTCAAATACAAATGATTGGTTGAAACATAAAGATCTGTCTGCAACTCAAGTAAAGAAGTCTAGTCATTGGTTAGTTAAATTTAACGGCTTGTTAAAAGTTTTATGAAACCGGACATATCTTCAACTTATCATTTCTTCATCTTCTTTTGCTCGCATCATTATCTTAGCGATCATTTCATTGATTGAGTTGCAATTTTTTTCAGGAACTAACACGGTATCCAACAGATTTAGAAGTGTTAATATTGTTTTAGTTGTTTACTTCATTTTTCAGTTTCTTTAACTGAAAAGTTAAGAACATCTGTTTTTTCACAAAATAGCTTCATTTCACGCATTTTTTCCATTATTTAACTTAAATTTGGTAATAAAGAAATAACTTCAGCTGTAATTTGAAACCCAATTTTTAGAAGTGTTATTATACTCAAAAGTTTAAAAAAAGTTGAAATGTTAAAAAAATTGAACTATTCCGAAATTAGAGATGCAAATTTGTAAGAATGTGTTTTTGGTTTGTTTTTCACTTGTGCTTTAGTAAATTATGTATGAATTTGGGTTTGTTGTAACTTCAGGAGAGCAAAACATACGGCAAAGGTGGACGTAATCCGTCTGCATATGTTGTACACTCTACCCTAACGGCAGCTGAATATTTAACTGTTTTACTCGGGCGCCAAGTTGTTTAAATGAACAAAATAATTTCGGGTACATGAAAAAAATCAAATGTTGGTAATTAATACAATGTTATTGTTTATCGCTACCCGAAACTATTTACAATCTAAATTATTCATGAGATAAAAATTACTTATAACGAATTGAACCCTAAATTAAAAATGTTCAATACGGTTACGTCTTTCTGAATAAAAGTTATGATAGAAGTTTATAATTCTAAGTGAAAAATATAAACAAAACTATTCAACGGTAAATTGTATTAGAATAGTCTAGTGAATAATAAAAACAAGATAATAATTTGAACCCGTACTTTCTGGTAAGATATGCAAATCTTAAAAAATCTTAAATTTACCACTCTGATTGATTTGTAAATTATCTAACTTCTTATTATTTATTCTTATTATTTATTCAAAAGAGTTCGATATCCAGAAGAGCTTTACAGATAATTTTACCAACTTTGCTCCATATTGGATTTACTCTCGAGTTTCACAACAGGATTTCAGTTTCTGATTAGCTACTGACTCCTTCTGAATAACCTGTAGTCAAAGTAAGTAGCAATGTAAATTCTAAATGTAAATGTATACCTTGTCCGCTAAAACATACATATATATTCTTCGGCAGATATAGAATGATTATATCGGAATTCCCGTTAGTGTTGTACAACGAAAACTAACGAAATACGGTAGGAATCAGAAATCATCTAGTAGACCGCAAAGGACAGGAAGATGCGGAAGCGAAATAAGAACTTTACACAACGAAAAGAATGATCAGCTAATAGCAAATTTTTAAGTCTCATTCTTAGATTTGGCCTCTCCCCCAAAATATTCTCGGCTATCGTCCGAAAATTCAACTTATTATTAAGTTAAAATACATTTACAAAAATCTATTAGCAATCAATTAAATCAATTAAATTAATTAGTGCGAATAAACCACAATAATTAATAACAATTACAAACCACACAAATTAATAAGTTTGAAATCTAGGTTTTATTAGTAGAAGATGGTTATCTATGCCCAAATATAAAAAAATTGAGTTTAGCTTCAATTCTTTCTAAAACTATTTTGCATTTTTAATAACATAGCTTTTTAGTTTTAAGTTTTCTAGCTGTACTGATCTAATAGTTTAATGTTCCTATAAAGTGTATAAAAAAATTAAAAAACTGAGGGACTTTTTAGCTATGCCAAGCTAAAGGTTGAAGCAAAAACGGGTTGTTACGTGTTCAAGTTTTTGCTTTGCAAAAGTTTTTACAACCGGAGTACTTTTTCAATAAAAAACTGTTTTCTTATAAATTAATAATTGGTCTGTGAAAAATAAATGGTGTAAACTCTATTTAAAATTTAAAACTATTAACAAGGAGACTACGGCTACTCGTCATCACCGATTTCGTCCAGGTTCATGGTATATGTAGGGCTTGACTAGAATTGAACGTGACCCAAGTGGGAACTCCAGATGGCCAAGCGTTTAGAAAATTACGATGCTAACACCAAGTTTTATTTCGGTTCATTGTCACGTAAGGATCGTAAAAATTGAACAAAAAGCAAAAAAAAGCTACCCACAGGAGATTCGAACCTGCGACTCTCGGAGTACTAGTCCGACTTTCTACTGCTAAGCTAACTAGTACTTGCAAATTGACCTAACCTAAAAGACTTATGTAGTGTCAGATCTGCGAGAAAAAATTTGATTTTCTAAACGCTTGGCCATCTGGAGTTCCCACTTGGGTCACGTTCAATTCTAGTCAAGTCCTACATATACCATGAACCTGGACGAAATCGGTGATGACGAGTAGCCGTAGTCTCCTTGTAAGTTGAAATCATTTCAAATATTTTATAAAATAAAATTCTTCATTCTCATAAAATTCTTATTTCATTCGGTTTGGTTATAGAAATAAAGTATGAAACATTTCTATTGATTTTATAAGCATTATTATGAATCAGTAAAAATAAAATAAATTAAAAAGTATTATATATATAATTGTCAGTAGGTAGGTTCATAAAGCAGATTATTAAAGAAAGCTTTTCATAAATGACAACAACAAACCGAGCTAATTTCTCGTTTAATGCGAAGTTTCAGGCAGAAAACTTTCTGATTATTAATAGCACTTAATTTGTCTTAGAAATGTGATTTAGTAATAAATTATTTCTTGAATGTGGGATATTGAACCTTTAACTTATTGCAACCACTCAAAATTCTTTTAAAATATAAATTAAAAAAAAAAACTTTTTATTTTTATTAATTTTATACTATTGTACCTTCATTTTTTAATTGCAGTTGTACCGCAGCATTGTTTACTTTATCAATGTTGTATTGAATTATTTAAAAATGTTTAAAATTCAAATAATGGCAAACGAGAAACCATTTTTTTTCTAAAATTAAAAATTTTCAAATATTAATTTTCGGTGTTATCAAAATTTATTATTCGGTTCTATTATTATTCAGTTAACAAATTTTTATAGATTATGTAGGTTATTCCATTTAGTATGGAACACTTTTCGAATGCTAATAACATCATTAGCAGTTAATGCAATCTTGTAACCGTTGATTATTTCTTATTAAGAATTGAATGTGTTCGCACTTAGGTAATTTATGTATTCGTTTGCTTAATTAGAGCAAGTACATTAGTGCTTCTATTCGTTATGTGTTGAATTCAAATATAATTATTATATTATAATAAAAGATCGCTTTTTATTCTCTTTGATGTCGTGCTATAATATCTGAGTGTAATTAATCTTCATTTCCTTTGATGCTAAAGCTTTTATGTTTATGTTTGCAACTACTGTCTTATTATGTAATACATTGGTAAGACCTGAAAAATATTTAAAGTCATAAAATTTTATTATCATTTTTGAATATTCTTTTGCAAATACCACTTAAAAGTTTTTGTGTTTAATAATACGTGCAGTGATTAAAATTAATTCAATCGAAAACATAATGGCGAAGAGAATAATGACTGCCGTTTCATTTACGAACACTTAGAATATTGCGAAAATTCAGTAGCAGAATCCCTACGTGCAAAAGTAATTGATGAAATGTTTTCCTATTAGTTTAGTGTAAATGGTTTTTAGGTAATTTTTTATAGCAGCCTTTCTTCTTACATCAATGTGTAATTTCTTTTGTATTCTTTATGGGGCCCACCGTATTTTATTATTGCGCAAAATTTTGTTAAAGGATTTAAATGCACAATATCGAAATATTAAAGCAATATATAGTTGTTTTATAACTGCACTAGTTTCAAAAATTTACTGTACCTACATTATGCTTTCTTTATTCCTAAAGAGTGTGTGATGTGAGAAAGCTTTCATGATATTTTATATTCTTAGTTTATGGTGCATACTTAAATTGTACAGTAATTCATTTATCTAACTTACGTATAAAATGCTTTCATGTAAAATATAAACATATGATTTAGTTGAAGGGAACATGATAATATGCTGTAATATTTTTGGATTTATAATAAGTTTTTGAATTTATTTCTTTTATGGGCTTGCCAACTGCATTTTTATTACCAAAAATATGAAAAATTTTGTTTTATTAATTGATACATTACATAATACCTTAAGTATTATATTATGTGTGATATAAAGGTCTCAATCTTGTTTACTCTTACAAGTTCCATTTTAATTATTATTGCTATTATAATATTTTGTGCTACGTATTCGATACTGTTTGTTGATGAAAATTAAATAATGTATACAAAGAAACTTAAGTTAGCGCTGAAATAATTTAATAAACATAATGAAAAATCGACAGAAAAACTTTCTTAAACAACTGCAAACTCAATCGAACTAATTTACAATACAAAGTAATTTAGTTTTTTTTTTTCGTAAAAATGCATATAAATAAGTTTTGGAAATCATTTTCTGTTTTCTAATGTTTGTTAATTACACAGAGCTGACGGGATTACTGCCAATTAAAAATATTCTTTACAAACAAACAATAACTGAGAAATGCAACGACACTTTCAAGAGCTATGATGAACAACGCTGCACTGCAACTTGGGAAAATGATCGTTTTCTTTTTTCTTTCAAAAAACTTAAATTTAAATCATTTTAGTTGTCAAATTTAAAGATTCACCATTTTGTAAAAGCGGTTAGCTTACTTTACTGCCCACGATGGGTGGTAGGCAATGAGAGACTTTTGGGGTATAAAAAGTTATACTTTTGCTAATTATAAAATAATATATTATATTATAATAACATTAAATTTTAATAGCTAATGTTGTCAATTTGATACTCTATTATTTACTACTTAAAATAGTATTTCAATTAATATTTGAATTAGTCGTGGATCAATTTTGAGATTACTTTTTTTTGAAATTCCCTTTATGTTATGTACAAAAATGCGAATTACAGAATATTACAATATAATTTATTTGGACTACAAAAAAATGAAAATATTCCTGTCGTCATTATTATTTTTTATTGTTGTTACGTTACGAGTATATTCTCTTGTTTGGATACTTTTTGTTTCACAATTAAATTTAATTTTGTAATTGCCTACATATTGCAAATTAATTTAGTAACCCATTGAAAATTCACTTTATATTATTTCTCATTAAGCTGAAACATTAATACAAAATCCTTATATGGTTTAATATGTTCAAATGGCCTCTGCTTGAAATTGCTTTAATGAAGGTTACTAATTGAAAGTATTTGAATGTAAATGCAGTATAACTTATATTTTATATCTTTATTAAAGTGAGAAAGTAATTTAAGCTAAAAATTATTGCTCACTGCTGATTTCTTGTTAATTTAAATTTTTTTCTCTTGTATGCATGTACTAAACATATAAAGTACAATTATTATTATTTCAAGTTTGTTGGAGGTTTTTAGTGCCACGAAACTGTAATTTTTTATAATTTCACATCAGGTAAGCATTACTAAGTAATTTTATCCATACTTAAACTGTTATAGCAATTTGGTATTAGATTCTGCTATGGTAATAAAAATTTTATCATTACTACAAATAATGAAAATTGTCGTAAAAATATAAAATGCATGAGAAAGATGTTGCCATCGACTTCATACCAATCTAAACAACGGGAAAAGTTTATAATCGAGTTGAGACAATATTTATTTATGGCAATAGCGTACCGAATTGGATTACTTATCCAATATAGCTTCTTCTTGGTTAGCTGAACTTATGTATCTATCTAACTTGAATATCATACAAACTTGATTTGTTTTTTTATGAATTGTATTTTTTATTCCGCCTTTAAGACAATAATTTTATATACATTCTTTTAAAGGTTGCGTAGTTTCTATCTAACCTTTTTCATTTAATGTTTATTGAAAATATTCTCATAAAAGAATAAATTTATTTTGTTACGATATTTTTTTATTGTAAACAAAACCCACAAGAATAAAAAAATTCAATAAAAATTACTTTTTTGTATTATTTTATGTTTAGTTTCCATGTTGTAAAATTTTTGGTATAGTACATTTCTCTCTGAAATGGTAACCCATATTTACATATTATACATAACGTAGGTATGCATCAAATATGTACTATAGATTGGTACTATCTAAATTTAGTCTGGTAATGTGGTAATGCTCCAATAGCTCCTAAGTAGGTAAATGTAATAATTTAAATGTAAAAAGTATATTAAAATCAAGTATGACATATAACGCAGGTTTAATATACGACATAAATATTCATAAAACATTCAAAAACCAATTATTACAAATTGTATCAATTTAAGTTATCCTTTCTTGTTATCTCGTATGTTGATGTAATTTTGCACTTAGCAATTTATGTGCTTACTGTAAGTAGAAATAAAATTACAAGGGAACATCAATTCTTTTAGTAAATAAAAAATTTCAAATGATTAACAATTTCCTTCCAACATTTTTTAAAACATAATACTTCTAATGCCTTTAATGAAGTTAAATAAGGTGCTTTTTGCCTCAATGTTACAACATGTAATAAGTTTGCAGAGTAGATCAATTTTTTGTAGCGGCAAAATTGCTTTAAAATGAAAATTTTTAATCCAGTCTTGGCAAGCGTTTTCAGCTGAGACAAGTCACGCTTTTGGTTTTTTATAGTAAATACAATAAAACAATATTAATGTCAACGTATTCAAAGAACTTCCATATTAATTATGTCGACCTATTTCAAATATTTATTTCATATTTTTATTGTAGTAGCTACTACCTAAATTTTAATAAAAGATAATGGTTTAATTGACATCAGAAGATATTAACATAATACTAATGCTCTAGCATCAAAATCAATCCATGATGACATAAATATCGGCAGTTCTGGTTCATTGGTAAAACACGCAGGCAGGCACCAGGGTTGTTCCTGACCAATAAATATTTTTTATAGAAACAATAACAGATAAGCATTGGCACAATAATTTTACTTTTTATCGTGTAAGTTTTAGCAGAATCAATTCAAATCTATTGAAGGTACATTGTCTTTTCTCTTATTTACCTTGCTTGTTTTTCGCCAATTCTTCTTCTTGATTAAAAAAATGTAAAAAAATGAATAAACCCGACTACGGAAAAATACTTATTTAAAAATAAATAAATAATAAAAACGTAATCTGAATTAATAGTATATTAAACGACAATGACGTAAAACAGTCTCGAGTTATATGATTTTGAAAATAATACCTAATGCTTGAATTATTAAAAGGTATAATAAAAAATGTCAAAAAATATCAAAATATTTAAATGTGGAAAATATTTTACAATTCTGTTAATTGCATTAAACTAAAAGCAAGAAAATAGCTCTTTGTAATTTTACATTTAAAAATATTCTATTGCATACAAAGTAGTGTAAAATTACATATCGTGTGCTTCAAATTAAGTCATATTTATTATTTCTGTTTTCAACTTTGTATTTTTCGACCAAATTGAGTATTATATTATTATTAGATTTCTATAAATTCATATCGATACATTTTCAAAACACCGAAACTAATAATTTCACTGAAAATTTAATAATTAGAATGTATGTATATTGTGTAAAATATATGATATTATACTAAATCTACCCTGGAATATTAATTAGTTTCATTGGCATAAAGGTTGTTCATATTACTAAAATAAACTATAAATTAACTAAGAATGCGAATAAGAGAGGTATAATTTTTATATTATAAGAATAAAAACCGAATTAAAATCACATTGCAATTGAAATTTTCTAACCAAAATTTTGTTAGAAATTGGTGCTCGTTAAGAAACTTCATAATTTAAAGTTGGCAGTTCCTTGAAATCAAATATAAATTCAATTAAGAATTCAATATTAAAACATTTAATATCTCGAGATGGGCTTTATTTTATTATGTTTAAAGGGTCTTCCATAGTACTATATTATATCAATTTTAATTATTAATAAGTATTATTTATTATTTTATGCTACCTACTATATTTTTCTTTCATATTTATAGTGATAATAATAATTGAGAGTAATTTTAGTTATTGAATTTAAAATTTTTTATTTAACCAAATAATATTATAAACAATGTATTTATTGAAATACCTTGAATTTCATGAAAGATTTTCTTTTAAATTCGAAATTATTTCACCTAGCCGTTTGTCTTTAATCGAAACATTTAGTTTGCTACCGTAGATATATGCATATGATAGGATTGAAGCATTATCAAAGTAAGTCTGACGTGTACTAACGATCAAATTATAACTTTATAAATTTGAAATTATAATAAACTTGAAGTAAACCTGAAATGCACAAAATTAATTTGGGTTGTGTTTTACTATCTAAAATTAATTAGTTCTGGTATACTTCGTTTTAATAAACGCCTATTTAGGTTTCTTAGTTCCCCATGCCAACGACGCGACGGTGGTAGCAAAAGTACTTTTATTGCCGCCTGAATATTTAGATAGTCTATGAAATTCTTAAGTTTGACAAAAATTATTAAGAATTAATTAAGATAATGCTTGTGAAAATAAAATTAGTAATTATTTTACATGTCTACTTATCCAAATGCGATGTATCTGCTAGTGTTGGCATTCTTGTCTTGCTCTTGTCTTGCTATTTCTTGTTTTTGTCTTGTCTTGTCTAGTAGACAAGACTTGTAGACAAATTGTAGACAAGGTCTTGTCTATTAAATTCTATAATTTAATATAATATAAATATATTGTCTATAAATCTATAAATTCTTGTCTTGCGTGAGCAACAAGACAAGAAGTCTTGCGAGACTTCTTGTGTCTCAGCCATCACTAGTATCTGCTTTAATTAAATTTTTAGATTTTAAGAAAAAATAGCGTTTTATTCGAAGTAAAACACTAAGTTTGTGCAAAACATAATTCATTAAATTACTATTTTTTAAAGTATTTTGGTTGGATATGTGTAATAAAGGAAATGCAGCATATTTTATAAGATATTTCGATAACTCCCGACATGTATTCCAACTTTATTTAAATTTGAATGGTGGTCGTTGTGATATTGGATAGTTTATTACTGTTTCGATGCTGAACGTGGTAGTTCCAAATACTCAAATATTCGAATTTCTCCAGAGGAAATTACTGCCAACATTCCGGTAAATTACGGAAGCGCTCCAGTTCCGCCGGAAGAAAGATTTGTAGATATCATCAATAATTACTGTGCTTCTCTAAGATACGCGTGTTTTATATAACAAGAATGATGAATTGTTGATAGGGTAAGAATGACCCACGCTAAAGGTGCACGGTGCGCACAATCAAAAGATGCGAGCTCCGTGAAATAACCTGTTTTACATAATGCACTTCAGGTCACCATTTTTCTTATACAAAACCGAGATTACAACCGAACAAATATTTGTACAAAAGAAAATATTGCATTTAATAACAGAAACACATTCATTACAGCGCTTTTCTTTTGTTTTATTTAGAGTCGGCGTAAAGAGAAAACCATTACCTATTGAACGTTCTAATTAAAAAGCTTTGAATTTGTTTGGCTATTTTAGTAGTTTTATCCATTCATTCAAATTCATAACCCTTTTTAGTTAGAGGACCACTTAAAATGCTCTTAAAGTACCCACATTTAAGGTCTGATTGTTTGAAAGCACGCTCTCAGAGAAATAATCAAACCGTTAAGTTTAAAAGGTCTATTTATATTTTTATTGCGACCATCGTTGTCCTAGTCACATTATTTATGTTGGGTATAAATATGTATTATGTGTAGATACCTACCTTTATGTAATTACAAATTATTATATTATGTCGAATATACTAATTACTCATACTTTATTACTTTAATTAACAGTGGTGGTTTTCAAAATCAGGCAGGTTTAGGTTCGGGCTACCCCAATTTGTGAACAAAATAGTATATTGTCCTATTCGTATTAAAACTAATTGCGAAGCTACTACATATACTACAAAAATTTTTCTCAGTGTCAAATTTTACTTATCCGACTATCGTAGCTTCGTAGCAACGGATAGGATACAATATTATTTGTGTTTTAGTTTATTTTCAAGTATTTATCAAATGATAATTGCACTCACAAAAGAACTATAAATAGTGCATTGAAATAGTGCGTTCTTCTGTGAAAAAATTATTAGCGTTATCCTATATTAACTGGCACGCGTCTTTGTTTATATACGTAATTCTGACGTTTGTATAATTCTGATGTTTATGAAATTCCCGTTTAGCCTCAAATTATCGCAGTAAATATAACACGGCTGCTGTGCAAATTATAGATTATAACAATTTATTGCTTCTGGACTACTCACAGAGTCGGATTTTCCGCTCTATCCGTAAGTTAGGACAGTGCTATCTTCGCGGGAAAAATCCCTAGAAGCGTCAGAAATGATCTGAGAAATGTCTGGAAATTGATGGTGGTATGTAATATATAATATATATTGTCGTGCTGCAAAATCACTTTTTTTTATTTTGAATTTTATAATTTTATTTTAAATTTGCTGGTCAAGTGTGAGATTTTGATAATTTTGTGATAATAAAAGTTTGGTTTACTGTGGGTAATTTTATTTTTGATTATTTGGAATTGTTTGTCCGCGTTTCGGACGATTATTCTGAAGAGTTAATTTGGGATGATTTTGAACGAATTTAGATAACGAGTGATTTGAAGGCAATATTAATTATTTGGATTGCTAACTATATTTAAATAGTTTTTAATAATAAGAAAATATTGGAAATTAGAAATAAAATTACATTGGTGTATGCAAAATTATATGGGTATATTAAAGGCAAGATAAAATAAGTACGGGGCGTGTGGTGTTGGTAATACAACATTTAGCGAGCCCATTTGCGAATAAAAATTTATATGGTAAAGTTTATAAAAAAAAAAAAATATATTTATTTATTTTATTTATTTATTTATTTATTTATTTATTTACGGTTAAACCATTTTACAAAAATTACAAGCTTACAATAGTATAATAATTACACATAAATATAAGACAAATTTACAAATTATAGCCGATGTTCAGCAAAATCAATGTATTATATAAGGGTATAAGAGTCTCATATTTAAAAAAATAGACGACCTGGAATAATTTGAAGATTTTATAAGTATAATTTATTTTTAAATTGAGACCATCGGGTCATCTCAATATAAGAGATACAAGAGAGCTCTCATAATATAAAATTTTAATTTTTGCAAAAATATTGAATTTTTCACCGGGCCAACCATTTTTATAAACAAGAAACTCTCAATTACTTTCAAATCCCCATTTTAATTTTGTTTTGTTTTTAATTATGCTTTTTTGCTTCCTAATATTTAAAACAAGTTATTCAATTATTAAATAAATTTTTTTAACTCAAACTTCGATTTAAATGTGAACCCAATTTTGCGCAATAACGTGAGCACACGTCGTGTTTACGTCGTCTCACTTTTACTGTGCCTTCCAATTTTATGTTAAAACTTTTCTAACTGTGCAATCAATTCTTTTACGATATTTCAATTCCAGTTAACTATTACTCTCCAATAAAAATAATCCAATTTACAATTATCATTTAATCTTAATAAATTCTTCTTTAAAACTACTTTAAAAATCCTCCAAAATCACTTCAAACTACGGACAAACAAACGGACAAACTAATCAAAAATTTAATTAATAAAAATGTTCCTCACACGAATCAAACTTTTTTTATTCATAAATACTCAAATTTAATCTTATATATGAGACTCAAATAGCTATTTATGGAACAAGAAGTAAAAGTGATACTTTTACCAACAGGCGTGAAAATTGTTCATCGAAGCGTAGCGGCGTAGCCGACAACGCGCCGTGTTATAAAAAGACACTTTTACGTGGTGTTTCATACAAGATTTTTTTTAAATTCTGTTGCAAAATGGGTTTTCTTAAAACTTAACAAATAATATCAAGTTTACATTGACAGCTCAAATAAAGGGTTTTCCATTAAGAGCGCCCCAACTTTTTTTTTAAATAAAACAAGGATTTTATTAGGAATTCAAGGTGCGATATATTTTTTTTAAAAGTACATTTAATACCATTGATGATGGAACACAACATCATTTAAGTGCATTCCACGAAAACGTTTTAATTGCTGAGATCGGCGCGGAATTGAAGCATTTGGATCATTTACAACACTCTCTCGTGCATTTCTTTGTCTCACTAGCACGGGAATATTTTGGAGAGAAAATGTTGACTCAAATTTTTTTACTAATCTTTCAATAATTGTCCTTTTGTCAGGACGATTATAACGACTGAAAATTGGTGTTAATTTACGTAAAGTAATCGTAATCGAACAAGAATTTTGGTAATAAATTTTTGTTATTTGCAAGCGTTGTTCCAGCGTGTATCTTTCCATGATGAAATGGTAGACATTAAATAACACAAACGTCAGCAAATGACATTTCGAAATGCCATTTAAGTGTCTCAAATAGCAATTCAAAATTGGGGCGTCCTTATTGGAAAACCCTATACTTGCACAAAATAAATTACTATTATTAATTGCAGCAGAATTATAAAAAGCTTGTATGAAACACGAGGTAAAAGTGATTTTTAAAACACGGCGCGTTGTTTTATCATTTTATAACTAGTGATAAAAAGAATGACTTTTACCTCCAATCAATTTAAAAAAAAAAATTGGAGGTATGGTAATCGAAAAAAAATTTCAACTTTTTTTTTGCATTTTCGAGATCACCGTGTTCAGAAACGTAAAGATCTGCAAAAAGTAAAATAAAAATTTCTGTGTCGGTCTGTCTGTCTGTCGGTCGTCAAATTTTGTCGATCGATTTGCTTCCGAACCATCCAACCAATTACGACCAAATTTGGTATGGTGGTAGGGTTCACGGTGGAAAGGTGAAAATAAGGTTTTCGTCGCGATCTATCAATCAGGAGTGCCACCACAAGAAAATAATACGGGATTTTTAAAAAATATTATGTCTTGCGATATGTTATTTTAAAGGCCTTAAAAGGCTTTATCCAGAATAGGTAAAATTAATCTTCTATCTGTCGTCTGTCAAAAATCACAAGTGGTCAAAGTTGAAACTTTAAGAGTGAATAACTCAAGAAATGCTGAAGGGATCTTACCCAAATTTGGTACGTAGGTACATTGATCCTAATGGATATGAGAGCATATGTAATCCTTCGATAGAAATCACTAATGCAACATGAAAAAAATAAAATTAACTTTTTTGGCAAAAACATGAAAAAAGTTTTTGTCGATCGATTTTCTCCGGCATTTCTACGTCGATTGCAATAAAACTTATTGGACGTATGCCTCGTGGGCTGGAATGGTGAAAATAAGGTTTTGCCAGAGAAATCTTCACCAGGGCCACCACAATAAAAAAAATAAAAAAAAATGAAAATGTCGTCGTATCTCCGGAAATGTTTAACCGATTCAGCTAAAATTTGGTGTGTCGATGGAGCTTTGAAAGTATAAGTATTGGTGAGAAAACAAACCGAGCCAATTGTAACAGGGCGGGGCAGGTCAGAAAAATTATAGAAAATATTAACTGAAATCTTAATTTATATATTTTTTGTGAGAATTTGTCAGATGGCTGGCAAAAATAAAACAATATATTCAAAATTTTAATAAACGTCATAATTTTGTGACATATGTGTCAAAATTAGGTTAATGTTGATTTGTATACCGAGTGCAGCATAAGAGTTGAGTTTAGGGCTTTTAACAATTTATTTTAGAATACAAAAATAGGTGGTTTGGTGGGAAATATTTTATAATATCGTCGTACGGACTGACGGAACATTACTTTATAAGTAAAAGGTTCTGCCACTAGGTAGCGACCAAGTTTAGGCTGTTTGTTAAATTTTTTCGCAAATGTTTTCAGAATCAGTAAATCGGCAGTCAGTAATTTACAAAAATTTATTTTCGAAAAATCCGCTAGATGACCGAAAAAATTTGTTGTACCAATCTTGGAGAAATTTTATTTGTGACTACTTACGGTATTATGTGACGTATATAAAAATTTTGGAAAAAATTCAGTGGCGTACAAAAATTAAAAATTTTTTTTCATTTTAGATTTTGTTAAAAAAACTTTTATAGATAGATTTAGGGTAGGGGTGATACATATAGATATCTTTGCCAGGGCTACCGATATCTTTGTTAAGGCTACCACAATAGAAAACAAAAATGAACATTATGTCATCGTATCTCCGGACAAAATTTGGTGTGCTGGTGATTGGAGGTATTGCGGCAGAGAGTGACGATATTTTTTAAGATGCTAATGACATTCAAAAAGTAGTCATTTTACAACAGAATCAGAAAAACTATGTTATATAGAACTAGCAGCTTAGAACAACCATCTTGGTTGACGTTCTCAGGTATACACATAGTTGTTCATCATTCCACCTCCAATTTAAAATTTTTGACGAGAAAATCATATTATTTGCAAAATTATCAAACAAACAAAATAAAATTTAAATTCACAATTAATAACTAAAAGCAAATTCCATATTTGCAATAATCAAAAATATATTTAAATTTCATTTTCAAAATTGCAAAAATGTCTTTCGGTAAATTTTTTAAACGTCCAAAAAAATCACAAAATTTTTTTTTTGTCTTGTGATAGTGAAATTTATAACTTTTAACTTGGATGTAAACTGCGCCCGTCTCGTGGGCCCACGTAAAAATGCATTATTCCGTATACAGAATATTATCTTATTTACAAATTCTTTTCCAAAAATATGTTGGAATATTTGAAAGGATATAAGGAGAACAAATTAAAATTAAAATTGCATGCAAGAATATCATATTTCAAATCAAATGGAGGTCAACTTTTGGGGCTTTAGAAAAAAAAAATGGGGCATCCTCTTTTTTCAAGTTTTCAAATTTTTAAATTATTTTTACACTAATTAATATTTCGCATTGTGTCGAAACACTAAAGCACAATCTCTAAAAAGTAAAGTACAAACAGACGAATTAAAGGATATTTAAAAAAAACCACGTTATGATTTTGTATTGAATTTACATATTTCACTTGAATCTTACACACCGTGTACATAATTTACTCCCATTGCATTCTTGTAACGTTATCCGAATTAATTTTAATTGAAATCAATATTCTGCAACTATCATTTCATTACTAAGTATCTATCTCAATTTTAATCGTCAATGAATTGTAAAAGGTATAATAGTTTGTGCTAGTCGACCCCAAATAAAACAAATTAAATTGTCTAGTACAGCAGCAAACTTATAGTATGAACAGTAGCTTGTTGAAATATATTGAACAAGTTTTGTTAAAAACGATAAAAATTGAAATTTTGGGTTTTGAATAAATTCAACTTCTTCTAGAATAAACCGAAAATGTATTGCAAAGTTGAAATATGCTTTTTACTCAATATGTGGTTCTTTCACAAAGTTTGCGTAGTGTGAAAGAAATAAAAATAGATTTTGTTTTTGTTGTTATTATTTTAATATTCGTGTTTTTAAATATCGAGATTTGTGTGGAAAGCCCTTGTAACGTTCAGTTTGGTGCTCTAAAAATCTCCCGATTTGCATATATTACCTTAAAATACGAAATCTTGGGTATTACCTGTGATAATTATATGTAAAATAAAGTGGTACGAATAATGGTAAACGATATTTATATGATATAATATTATTGAAATGTAATAGTTTTTAAGCTGCTATTAAAGTGTGCAGTATGTAGAGAGGCCTTATGGTATAAGCTGGCTTCGTGTCCGACTGTACGTTTGCATATTATAATATACCTAGTATATGTAATTTAAATTTTTCATTGGGTAAAAAAACCAAATGGCTACTGTCAGTTAAACGACCCCAAGAGTTGGGCTTTGACTTTTACACTATTGGAAAGACGTCAATTTTCTGAGCATTTTGAGACCGCACATTGATATGGATTATCCATTAGTTTTCAAGAAAACGGCATTTGAAAATCAAAATTTTGCATGAATTTTAGATAGGGATTTCACTAACACGAGAGTTCTATTGACGGTACGTGCGTTCTGATATAGTCTTAGTGTTAGCCGTCAGACGCGATTGTTACATTGTCGGGTGTGCATCGTGCATGTTGAACCCCTTGCTTGTAACCGCACTCATTATATTACGCAACATTATATAACAAATAAAACAATAAAAAAAGGCTAATAATTAAAAACCAGTTTCACCCCTTTCGAGTAGCACCTTTGGCGAGTTAGAGCTATCTAGGGGGATGTTTTAGACCGGAGTGGAGGGTGCGGAGCGTCGGTTTTGAAGAACGCAACCATGGCAATCGAGAATCCACCCTAAAAACGGTGATCGACAACTGAATACAAGTGCTACGTCTATCAGTAAGAGTATATTAATCAACGCGTACCGTCAATAGAACACTCGTGTTAGTAAAATCCCTATCTAAAATGCATGTAAAATTTTGATTTTCAAATTCCGTTTTCTCGAAAACTAATGGATAATCTTTCCAATAGTGCAAGAGTCGAAGCTCAACTCGTGGGGTCGATTGACTGACAGATCCCAACCAAATAATAAACTTGAGGATCGTGTTTTCTTCTACTGTTATTATGATCCATAGAAAGGTTGTATATCGGGTGCTGAATGAGTTAGCCGAACTTAGGAATATAAAATTTAAAAACTTATGTATGCAAATTCCAGTTTCCCTAATTTTTTTAGAGAAAAACTGAAAGACACAAAAATAATGCAGAAATATAAACTACGGATGATAAGAGTATTAGATTTCTTCTAGCGTTTACTTAAAGGGGCAAAAATACTCTTGAAATTGTTAAAATCTGCAATTTATTTAAACGAAATTTTGTGTTCTTATGGAGAATATTTTTTTTAAATAATAATTTACAAAAATAGCATACCAATATAATATGCATAAAATATTTGGGTTTTATATTTTAAAAAGAAGATAGTTCTTATACCAAATTGATTGTTGTATACGTCCAACTTTTTTTAATAATATTATTATATCAATAATTATTTGTAAATTATATAATATAATTATATGTAATTTTTAAATAAAAGCTGCAACTGGGGTCGGCAGCGGGAAATCACCGCATTAATTAAATTCCCTAGTATGTCATCTTGGCTTCAGCTTAAGTTTGATTTCCAACGACCATTGTAGGCGTTACTTAAAAAGAAGAAGGAAGATACTGCGCTAGCTTATACAAATTGTACAACAAATATAGTATAAAAATTATAAATATACAGGTTTTTGGATATTACATTTCCTACAAAAAACTTCATAACTGTTAAGAAATTAAGGCTAATTACTATGGTGTTGCAATTAATAATAGTAAAGTGCAATCAATACCTTTACTTACATATCTACATATACCATACAATATTAATAATAATTACAGTATTTCGTGATTTGGTTGCAGAGTTAAAATTATTCTACTTGACATTTTGATCCAAAATAAATAATATTGATACTGCAATGTAGAAGTAGTTCAGAGTGGCAAATTCAAACCCCTATGAATTGAATTTACAATTTAAAATAATTATAAAGTACAAAAAACTAATTGCAATGTAATTAGAAAATGAAATTGTAACGCAGTGGTTCTTTGTTGTTAAATTAATTTTTCCTGTAAACATATTTCAGTTGATGTTTAAA
This sequence comes from Cantharis rufa, assembly GCA_947369205.1. Lineage (NCBI taxonomy): Eukaryota > Metazoa > Arthropoda > Insecta > Coleoptera > Cantharidae > Cantharis > Cantharis rufa. The sequence goes on from OX376303.1 coordinate 40,785,182, forward strand.
CCGAATACACATACCAATTTTAAAACTAGATTACAATTTGTTTTTTAGTAGTACTTTCATACAGTAATTCCATTAATAATAATTGTTGTAATAACATTTAAACAAAATAAATTGAATTTGAATTATAATATAAACATTTGTTGTAGAAATTAATGTTTTGTCAACTTTTGTTTTAATAATTTAGTTTTTGTCAGTGTTTTTTTTTCAACTCTAGAAAACATAATTCTACACAATATAATACCATATTTTTGTCATAAAAAATATTGAAATTGTATTCATTAAACGAAGTTATTATAATATAATACTAATTATTAATAGTATATTACTGGCCAAGCATAGAAAATGATCCGTTACTGGGCGCGCAGCTATATTAAAAAGTGAGCGTAGCGAGCTTTTTAAAGCTGTAAGCCCAGTAACGGATCATATTTCGAGGCGAGGTGAGTATACTTTTTTATCGGAAAACATAAAATTATCAATTATATCAAATATTAAAAAATATTGTTTAAATTACAAATTGTGACAGATAAGACAAATTTAAACAATGTCATTAGAGCAACCCTCTATGGCGAAATGCAATAAGCGATTGAATCATAATTAAATCGTTTGGCGATCGCCAGTTCGAATCCCACGTCGGACAAATTTTTATAATAGAATTTTTTTATAATATAAATGAATTGACTTGCAGAAGTAACAGAACCATTAATAAAAACACATTAATGGTCGATTTTACATTATTAGTCGATTTGTGAGCTGACTAGGAATGCTTCGTTTTAGCTGCCGGATGGACACTCGGAAAGCATCGCTTTCGTTATGTTTTCCGATAAAAAATATTATTTGCATACTTATTTATTGCTTAAAAGTCAAAAATATTACGTTCGCAGTTGAATTTTATAAATTGATATTGAAAAGTAAAAATAATTATGACATGTCTGAGATTTTGTAATACTGAACAGTCAAATCCATAACAGGAAAATCTATTTTAAGAAAAAGGAAAATAAGACAAGAATGCGAAATAGAGAACTTATAAGATGGGGAAGACATCAGAGAGGGCTGCATTTGTAAATACACATAATATTCTAAACCACCAAAGAAAAGCCCTGGTCATTATGTTATGAATTTAGAAATAACCAGAATTTCCTTGTACTCACATCATTCTAACGTGAGAGGGACAAAGATTTCTTACAGACAAAAACTATGAATTTGACTAACGTTGTATGTAGATAGTTATTTCGTTATTAAGGGTCATGATTTATCATTTGGACGATGAATTTTCTGAGTAGATGGCGTAACTATATTATATTATTCTGAATTTAATTATAAATAAATAATTACTATTTATTTTATATATTTGTGCTTTTATTGTGCTATTCGGTTGCTATAACACCAATAAATAGTTTGAAGATATTTTGTTTTTACTTTAATAAATATTTTGTAGTTATAATCTAAAAATTATATTATTTTACTTTGATAGGTAAACGGCAGAAAATTAAGAGAAAAAACGTTAAGTTAATTAATTGACTAATCTCGTATTAATTCATACTCTCATAATTGATAGAGCAGAGCGTTTCTTTGGTAGTTCAGATAATGGAAAGGGTGAACAGTATCAGTCCTGGAAAGCAAGCCGAGCCAGGCAGACCACCTGAAAGGTGGAGAGATAGCTGGCACACTATCTCTGAAGAAAACAAACAATTTATAACCAAGCCAAGGAAAAAAGTTAATAAATAAAAATTTGTTATATCTCGTAGCCACTTAGTCTCCAGAGTAGCCAGATGCAGTTTTTCAAACAAAATCCGCACACATCATGTTGTAAATATTTGCAAATACTTGTGGGCGGCGAATCAAAATAAAACAAGGTAAAAGTGCATTGTTGAAAAAACTTTTTCTGTTTTAAATCTAAGCTAAATTGGAAAATCTAAATGCTTTAGATTGCTTCGTTCATCTATTACCAAAATAAAAATAACTATAGTATCTCACGCCATGTTTAACTATGCTGATGACGGCGGGAAACTAAAAATTAACAAGCTATGTATGTTAACACCCAAGGTGCTTATTCTAACAAGTTTTATAGACTAATAGTGGATGTTATACGACTTAAATTTAGATGCTTTAAATTTTAAACTAGTGATGACGTCTGTTTTATCGTCCACATCAAACCAAAAAACCTTACAGCATGAGTTGGAATTAATATTTTTTCTTATTTTCATACATTGGTCTATAACACAAAATTACTATTTAGGTAGTCCGGATCTACTTTTTCAGAGTTAAGATCTCTTTCAAATCTGTACATTGTTCAATCTTACATTATTAATTTCCTCAAAGACCAAAAACGCATTTATGTTTAGCATGTTTGGATTCGAACTGCACTAATTTATGACCCTTGACCCTACTTAATTTTTTTCTCATAAAAAGTAAAGAATTCGTAAGGCGTACAATTTTTGTGCTTTACTTGAAATTTGATTGTTTTAACGTTCTGATATTTTAAAACACTGCAGTTAATAAAATTTAAATTTTCTTAATAGAATTTTAAGAGTTTATTTTCTATCAATTTTTAATAAAATTGCTAAAAGCTATCACGAATACATTTGCATAGAATTATAAAAGTTCGCAGTTTATTTTTATGCATAATGTTTAACAATTAATATATTATCGTTTTGTCTTTTTGTAGTCTGCTCTTCTCCTGTGCGCTACTTACATTCCTTTTTCTTTGCAAGTACGACATAATCAATCATTCATTCATTCTTTAATATTAAATGCTAGTTTGAGTGTATATTGTTTTTTTTTTAATTAAAACAACTGCTTTACAAGTTTCTGTAGAAATTGGAATTAAAAATATTTAATGAAAAGAAAATGTTGTATCTAGTAAATACGCGAATTTATAAAATTTTAAATCGGTTTGTATATAATATGTATAACGCTTTTGCTTGTGTTGTATATATTTCTTATAGTAATAAAATGAAATGCTGCAAGGCATACCGTTTCTTATATTAAGCACTCAAAAGAAATCAAAACCAAGACATTTATTTGTTATATGTAGATATTGTTTTCTGAGCGGAAAATGCTCTAGGGTCTCTTCTGGCAATTGAGTATATTTGTTTTGTACCTTAGATATGAAATGTCAACCAAGAAACGGCATACGGTGCGTAAAATTCGGTTAGCTTCGTTACCACTTCCTGAGTAAATATCAAACTTCATGAAACTTGCATGAACAATCTATATATACGTCAGTCAAAATAGATACTTTTATTATAACAGTCTGAGAATTATCAGCTGCAATCGATCGACAAACTGCTCTTGGCTAACTTTGCAGTCTCTAGCCACTCGATGAACTGGAAAATAATATTTGTCCTACACTTGAACCTGTGTTATTACTTTGGGCACAGGTGTATGTTCAGCTGACTACAGTTTTACTACTACCAGACATGTTTAGAGTAAATACTTGCTACGCAGCCTGACTTGTAAATAATGAAATTTCTGTCTTCCTTGCTGCATCACTAACCCTTTTGTACACGGAAACAATTACTGCAAAGTCGGTATTTTAATACTAGAGTCAGATTACGTCTTTCTAGATTTATCCTCCGATTATTTGTTGTTTTCAACCGAACGAATGAATAATACCTACCCTTATTATTCGTTCCTCTGTAAAGGCTTTCGAGAAGAATTCTTTACTTCCTAAGAATATTTAAATATTTAGTAATTATATGAAGCTTACAAATAATAGGTAAGTAGGTACTTGGCATTTGCCATTATAATATTACCTTTAAATTTTTCTGTTTGTTATAATTTGTATTTCAATAATGTCATTATTTTTTAAATAATTATTTAGGTAATTTGTTCAATTAAAAGTTGAACAAAAATATATAATATTATAGTGATTTAACTAATTGTACTCGTAGATAGGCATAATTTTGTTATTAGTAAAATTCATATTAATAATTGTAGGAAAGAGCAATAACCTTATATGTATGGGAACGAGATGTAAAATTGAGATGTCAAACCCTTTATAAAAGAGACCATATGATTTTCTTCGTAAAATTAGAAAATCTCCTTATATAAAAAGCTATAGTTTAGTGTGAAGTCTCATTATTAAACGTAATTATCTAATTATATACTAAGTGAGATTTTAAATTTTTTTAGAAGATTTGGTCATAAGGATCCATCTAAGGATAGATACCTCTTCTTCATATAAGCAGTCAAGGGCATTTTCAGAATCAGTAATTTGAATAGGGAGCAATTAAAAGATAGATGCAATCAAACTCTTTAATATATTCACATCACATATTTCATCAAATCTATACGTAATTATATTACTTTCGTTTATAATATATTACAATTATATAATATAGAGTATATATTCACAAAATTTTTATTTTAAATTTTAAGAATATTTTCTATCTAAAATTTAACTTTCTTTTATGTATTTATGGTATTTATCTATCCTTTCTAATTTCTTTCTTAACATTTCTTACTAATTTATTTATTCACCAACTATTAAAACAATTCTGAAGTATTGTGAAATTTATTGTTTTATTCCACTTATTGTCAGTAGCACTATTTATATGTACATACTATTAATGTACTTTAATCGCAAAGATAGAAACTTCTCTAACAAGTGATGAAGTGATTCCTTACCAAATGAAGTTTCGACGTGTAGTATATAGTTTTCTAAATAAAATAGTATCGTATTTATTATAAACGTATTTATCGTCAAAACGGTAACGAAAATTATCGGCAAGTTTACTTTTTTTTCGTTTTAAATTTAAATTTTGTTTACTTATTAGATATATTCCGAAAGAAATGATTAAATTAAATTACGGGGCTCTCAAGTTAACAATTTAGTTATCCCTATGGGTAATTTATTATGCAATAATAATTAAAACTTTAAATTCTATAGTGGATCAACTATCTTATTATATTTTTTTATTTCGGAATGAAGTTAGCAACTTAAGGACAATATAACAATGAGCCTTATGATACAAGTTCACATTGTTTTACATATGTACATATTAATTTTATTGTCGCTGCTTTTTTTTTCAACAATTTACAGTTTTAATTTAAAAATCTCATAGAATGTGGTACATAAATATATTATTTAAAAAAACTGTGAACCACAAAAAAAACTCTTAATATATTTTACTTATTATTTAACTTTTGAAAGGGTAAACACTGCTATAGCTAAAAATTACAGACACAGAAATAAATCGTTGCGTTTTAGATTTTTATTTAATTTTCTCTTTTAAAAAGTATTATTTGATTACCAGTTATTCATAAATAAATAGTAAACAAGAAAACGTCGAATTCAAATTCCACAACCGACTCTCTATTACGTCACACATGTTTCGGGTAGTGTTCGATAATTTTCGCGGCTTTAAAATTTTAAAATTTTTTAAAAATATTTTATGATTGCAAAAAATAAATAATATAACAATAGTTATAATATGTATGTATGTTTTATTAATTGTTCAATTAATTTATAGACATTTTTGTTATAGACACAGAATATGATTTATTGGGAGCGTTGAAAATGGGCTTTGAAGAATCAAAAACACAATTTTTATCAATTGGAGAAGATAATTTTCCAGTTTTTGGGCTGAAGGCAGGTTCGGATGTAAAATCTCCATATCGACTGTTTTTACCAGAAATACTCTTTCCCGAATTTTCCATTCTTGCACGAATACAGCCTACTTGGATTAGAGGCGGCTATTTATTTGCAGTCGTTAATCCTTTGGAAACAGTTGTACAATTAGGCATAAAATTATCACAATCAAGTCCTAAAACAACTAATATATCGTTAATTTACACCGATCCTAGTCAATTTCCGTCTCATACATTAGCAAATTTTGAAGTAGAAAATTTTGATAATGTTTGGGTAAAATTTTCCCTTAAAGTAACCAGAGATAGTGTTACACTTTACTATAATTGTAAAAAACATTCAACTGTAACGGTGGAAAAGAAGCCTGCTAAGCTGCAATTTGATGCTGCGTCTACTCTTTATATTGGCCAAGCCGGTGCTATAGTTAAAGAACCTTTTCAGGTAAGTGTTAAATTAAAATTTTCTAAAACACGATTTAATATACTATTTTAGCGAGCTGAACAAATTGACATTTTTAAATAAATCTAAAAGATAATTACATTTTAAGTTGAAGCTAATGAAATTTATTATTATTACTTAATAATTAGTTAATAATACCTAAAACTACATATGTATGGTTTTAAAATGGCGCCTTATTTAATAATTAATTACAAAATCTTGAACATTCATTCGAATAGCTTCTTGCATATTCATGAACAGTAGTTTTCTCTATCTTCTGTTTCTAGTCTGTAAATGTTTGAACACACAATTATTTCCAATTTTATACGTAAATTTGATATCATCGTAATGCCTATGCAAACATATTAATTACATTATTACGTAACAAGGAAGGCATAATACCCACCTCGAAGGCATTATTCAAATTTTGCAGCTGGTGGATTTCCTCAAGATAGTTAATTCGGAAAACGAAAACAATAACTTTACAAATGATGGGCGCGTTTAATTTTCCAGCGTCGAGATATGAAAATTTTTAAACGAGTTATACATTATTATATTATAGCCTCGACCACTTGAAGTATTTAAGCTGTATAATAATATAAATTTCTGGAAGTTTAGAAGGATACCCGAAATTTATAATTGTATAAATTTATTTATTTAAAGTAATAGAACTTATGAAAAACAATATATAAATAAAGGTGAAAGCAGTAAATTTAATTGAAATAGAAAATTAAGGTATTGTGAAGTTTAATTTCTGCTATGTAAAAGGATTACTCCTTTTATCAAATTAATTATGCAAATATTATTTCAAATGTTTCTTGTACATGGTGGTTCATTTATAACAGTATTATTGTTACGGGAACATTAACTAAGTATAATAGTATACTGACAATTTTTTTTTAAACATGAAAAATTTATAAATCAAGAGTTTTCGATAAAAATCCACGAAAAAAGATTTAAATTTGGACATCCACCATATTTTTGAGATAATTTTATCATTAAATCAAATTTATTTACAACTTGAAGTTTTCACTACTAACCATTAACAAATTTATATTTGACTGTGAAGGTAATCAGGAACTTACAACAATCCGATCAACAATAAATGTTGTTTTAAACTTGCAAATAAAATTTTATTTCAAATTAACCTACGCTAAAAATAACAAAACTTTCTATAAATATAATCTATATTTATTATTGTTAGTTAGTTAGATACTTTATAAAATCATTATTCTTGAAACTTGTGGTACATAATGTTTGTTAAACTGCTATTGCAGATTCCGATGTTCATTGCAGAAGTGATTTTAAGAACTTTTCAAGAATTTATAATTGTTGTTTTCCATGATAACGAAATAAAAATGTAATTTAAAAAATATTTGTAAAACTCAATTTGTAATAGATATCGCAGATATACAAGAGGAATCAAAACAAACCGTAAATCAGATAGGTACTTTAAATTACAAAATAAATTTAAAAAATTGGAATTCGTGGAAAATCTAAATAATATTTCTAAGTGCATCATTGAAAATCAGTTGCAGCTGTGTGAGACACATAATAACAGTTTCATCTACCAACACGACAACAACCCAAATCATATGCCGTAATTATGTCCTGCAATCTCGCCAGATTTAAATTTGATAGAACATTTATGAGATGAAATTGATCCAAGATCAACGTACTTTTTGAGATAATATTAATATGAAACATGTTTTTGCGGTCGTTACTTCCCAAAAATCGACTTGAAAAACCGACACCAAAACATTATTTTAAGGTTGTTAACATAATAATTTTAGTATATTATAATATACATAAGAAGAATATAAACTAAGAAATAAAGAACATTTTTAGGTAATTATAACATAGTTACTTAATATGTTCTTTACATGCAGTATTGGAGTGAAATTGTTATAAAACATAATCTTGTTCACTACAGAAAACGCTTCAACACAACACAAGGCTTTTTACTCTACTTAACAGTGTAAATATTGTAAATAAATATAACAGCATTAATTTCACCTTCATACATGATAGGGAATAAAACCAAACACTATTTATTGAAATAAAATAATAAAAATATAAAATACATTGTAACAATAAAATTATAACATGTAAATAAAAATAATTGTTAACGGACACTAAAAACCAACACTAAAGATCAGCACTAAAGAGAGCGGTTGTGTCAGAGATCAGAGATTGTCCGGATGCTCCTGATTTGGATCGGTTGTACCTGCTTGCCTGAGAATGTTTTCACTGAGGCTTTTGTAGTACATATCTGATAGAATACTCGTTAGACTCATGAGTATTGAAACCCATACACGATAAATTACGGAAACTTACATATTTACTCAAGGGGCGATACCCTATATAAGAAAATTTTTCTGTTGATTCGTTGATCCGAAAAATTTGTTTATATTCTACAGAATCAACAAATTTTATATAAATAATTGCGTTCAGTATAGCCAAGGAAGGTGTTTTGTGCCGAAAAACATGTTCCATTAGCCGTAGACTAAAATGGAAAGAAGCGGGGGTCTAGGGGGCTCGGCTCGTAGCACCGAGTTTTTCTTTAATTTTTATAGTTTATATTTTTTTCAATAAAATATTATTTGTTTGGATTTTATAAAATTTAAATCTATATTATTTTATTTTATAGTAACAAATATTAGAAAAATGATTGTTATAAAATAAATGCAGTTAAAGTAAAATAACGAAATTATAGTGTTTTAAATTAAATATTTAATTTTAGTGTCAACTAATTCATTGAAGACCACTTGTAAATAAGTGTAAATTGTTTAATTTAAGAATTAATTTTAATTAATTCTATTTTAACGTTTTGTTTAGATCTCTTTAATATTATATTTTCGATTTAATCTTAATTTTCTTAAATTTCTTATTACAAATTTGTGTATACATTGTACTATCATCACTCTCAACAATATATTTATGGAAATGCAAAAAGTGTAAAGAAATGCAAATTTTATTACGAAATAAAAAATTAATTGATAAAACAGGCAATAGAAAATATAGCAAGTATACAGTGAAAAAGAATTATTTACGAAATGGGTCCTATGGATTTTTTAGCTTTGGGCAGTTTAGAAATTAGTTTCATTTCTTGGTTCTGTAATACCTACACTTGTTGTTTTTTTTTTTATTTGTTATATTCTTTTGAATGTTTTAGTTCTGACATTTTTCCTACAAGCTTTCTGCTTGGTTGCATAAATCCGTTTAACCTAACTTTGTTATGTTACAAAGAACCTTTTTCGTTCATATTTCCTTTTTATTACTTGCTTGCAGTTGCACATTTACTAATTTAAAAAATTTTAAATTATTAAAAATAACTTTTAGAAATTTGCAATGCTTTCTAGTTTTCAAAACGGCAGTGTCGTTCTTTTGAACTTATTATTCATTAAATTTTTAAATTTCATTTTAACACGACGCGACGTGGCATCATTTAGGCTTGATATATTTATGTTTATGGTAAGTCATTTTCGTCAAATTTTTAATATTCTATTTATTTTTTTTAATAGGAACTTTTTTTAAAATTTACTTTGAATATTTTTTCTTGTTTCTTATTTTTTATTTTCTTAGTTATATGCGACTGTAGATCGAAAATAATCGTGAAATGGGGAAAAATATTATTGTTTTTAATTTTTATAAGGTAATATTCTTTATTCTTGTTTTTCAAATATTTTTAATACTAACTTGCAAAGTGGTAATTTATGTTTCCTTTCAGTTTTGTAAATGATAAATTTATACGTATTTTATTCCGTCACCTGAATGCAAAAATTCTATTATTTTAACGTTTTGTATTTGTGACATAATTATTATACATGTTACGAAAACATATTATAAATACCACAAATATATTTAAAATTTCTTTCTATTAGTTAGATCGAAAAGACAGCAAAAATGCAGTAAGAAGTATTGTAAAAACAGAGCTAATAATAATTGTCAAAATTAAAACATTGTGTGAGAAAAAATGAATTATGAAAGTATAAATAATAAAGCCAAGGAAAGACATTGAGGTAAAGAAGAGTTTATTAATTATTAAAGATGTAAAGTTGGAAAGAAAAGTAGAAAACTTTAACTGAATAATAATTATGAAGTGCATGAACATTTGAATAAGAATATATAAAAAGACAAATGCGTGAAAATTCAAGTATAAAGCTTGGAATTCTTACCTCAAAGTTTCGATGGCGATGCTAACTTGCGTTAACTTTTCCATCTTTTTTTTGCATTTTTACGAAAACGGTATCCTGAATTTTCTGGAAGGCGTGGTATCTTTTGCTAACTAGCGTGTAGCGTGAAAGTTGAAATTGCGGTATGTTGCGCTACTTGGTGTATTACGTGGTGTAATTTCAAACTATTACATGGTTGTTTTATTTTATATTGTGATTTTTAAGATATTTGGTATTTCCAAATTTTTTCATATTGTTTTTTTAACTATTTCTAAAAAAAAATTGAATTCAAAGCAGGTCAATTTACCGATGGCGGGAGAAAATGTTCTATGGCAATATATTTTTTGTAAATTCATATTTTGTATATAAATAAAATATTTTGAGACAACAAACAAACATCGATAAACTGCACAATAAACTAAGGTACTTACATAGGATATTATCCTATGTAGGTACTTACCTAGGATAATAAAAGTACATAAACAATTATACAAAAGTAAATTGAAGTTAAATCGGGGCTTTCGAAATAAACTGATAATAGTTTGCAGGTCCTACATTAAATCAATTTTTCTAGAGATTTTTAAGTATTTATAATAAAAGTCGAAAGCCACAGCCGTGGATTGGTGGGATCGCTGGTTGAGTTACAGAACGGAAATTCTGGGTTCGAGTCTCCAGCGGGTGAATGTAAACTGGGCCAATTGTAAACTGGGCCAAAGGCAAATTTAAGGTAAAAAAGGGGTGCATGCAGGGTATGCCGGTGTGAATTTTTTTTTTTGATATTATATTTCAAAAAAATATCAGAAACTAACTGTAACCTACCGATGGATCTACATCCTCGCAATCGATCTACCTTTTCGCGCATATTTTTTATGGATTCGTGTATTGCCATGGTTGTCTTTGTCAAATTCGACGCCGTTTTGACAAAAACTAGACCCTTTAAAATTATCTCGCCAAAGGTGGAACTCAAAAAAGGTAAAACTCGTTTCAGGGTGGATTCGAAAGTGCGGGGTGCGAAGGGAATCCACCCTAAAAGCAAGTTTTGCATTTGTAAAATATAATTAGTGTCTATCAGGGATTTGTTGACATTTAATTATAAAAACCGCAGAACTATTTTTTATGGTGGATCTGTGCATTACCATGGTTGTCTTTGTCAAAACTTGAATTTGACAAAGACTAGATAAAAATAAAATTCATATAAATTCGATATCGAATAAATGCTAAGTCGAACAACTGCTCAGTCGAATAAATGTTAAATCGAACAAAAGCATTCGAAAAACTGCTATTCGAAAAAATGTTGTCGAACAAAATTCCGGATACGCTGACGTGTATCAGTTTTTGATTTTCAAACCTAATACTACAATTTTTTAATCAATAATTTTTACTTTTGGCCCAGTTTACCATTTTACAAAGTTTAGTAAAATTTGTTTTTGGCCCAGTTTACTATTTTCAAAATTTCAGTAAAATTTGCTTTTGGCCAAGTTTACCACTTTCAGGTTGTTTTTTGGCCCAGTTTACATTACCCCTCTCCAGCCACAGAGACTTAACAGAATTTCTTAGCTCGGCCTTCCGGTGTGCATCAACACGTTGTGGCCCGGTACGTGACATTTGGGCGCCACCGTTTGGGCGCCGCCGTTTGGGCGCCGCCATTTGGGCGCCGGACTTTTAGGCGCCGGATTTTTGGACGCCGGATTTTTGGGCGCCGCCGTTTGGGCGTTGGGATTTTTGGGCGCCGGATTTTTAGGCGCTGGACTTTTGGGCGCCGCTATTTGGGCGCCGGAATTTTTAAGTGTAGGATATCATATTTGAGCCCCCCAAAAAGTCTTAAACGTTATTTACGGTATATATTACCATAAATGGCCCTTAAGACTTTTTGCCTTTCCACCGTCGATTTGCTGTAAATATTTGTAATAATAAATTCTGTAATAAATCAGTGTTATAATAAATTAATAATGAAAAAAAATGTTATAATTCAATCATTTTGTAAGTAAATTGACAAAATTGTTTGCTAGATTAACATGCGACGTTGACGGGTAACAAAAAAATTTTTGCTTTTGGAGGAATTGAACCCTGGACCGAGCGGTTTACAATTCGGCACTTGCTTTGCTTAGAACAGTATTTATTAATTATCTTGAATTACAATTTGTTGGCTCATGAGATTGTAATTTAAGATTCATTTCTATTTTATTTTTAGATTAAATGCTTATTTTATTTGCTCTTCCACCCCACGATGCGGTGGTTGGATATATTTTTCGGTAGGTAAAAAAATTGACCAATCAGATTGTTTCTTTTTTCATCAAAAAATGACACGCTGAAGCAGCAGTAGTAGCGTGCTGGGATTTTATGTATTAGATTTTATGGGATTTTATTAGGATTAGATAAATAAATCTTAAAATATAAAAAATATCTTAAGAAATTTACGTAAATACGTCAGCCGTGGACCCCACTTAAAGGTTTGTAAGATTTCCCATCCCCCCCTAACCCCCAAATCCTTACGAACTTAATAGGCGGTCCCTAAGGTGATATAAATAACTTTTGAACCGCTAATTGGTCATGGATTGTTGATACAGAAACAAATAATAAATAAATACAATAAAATATGTGTCTTTTCAAAGTTACAAATATATAATTTTTATTAATTCATTAAAACATTATGTGCAATTCCTCTAAGGCCGCATTCGCTTTGGCACTTTCCGAGCTTTGAAAGCGTGACGTTGAAAGCGTACGAAATTTGCGTTCGTTTTGGAAAAAAGCGTGCAACGCGCTTTTCAAAGCGAACGGGGTTTAAAGCGATGAATGCTTGAATGTTGGTAATGTAAAATTTACATGTGGTATTAACCTAACTTATTATAATAACAACTCTTGAAATCAAATAACTTGTAAAATTATAGCAATTATTACAGGGAGTGAAATATTTAAATTAAAAATACTTTGTTAAAATTAAATTAAATTTTTTAAATTAGCAATGATCCCCGAAGAAAATGTGATTATTTTTGTTGCGGCAGTGAAAGAAATTGTAAACGAAGCGAACGGGTAAAAAGTGTTTGTCGGCGCTTCGAAGCGAAAAAAGTCCCAAAGCGAACGCGGCCTAAGATATTCCAATAATGTTCTATCTTGATATGTTTCGACGATTCGTTGTATTTTGGTATCGACAGCTTGATATTTTTGTCTTTTGTGAGGAGGAGTTAGGACTAAAGGAAAGAATTAAGTAGGTACTACTTAAAGGATAATGTACCTATTAATTGAATTATATAATACAACAGCACCCACCACCACTTTTTTACCTCCCCCCCCCAAAAAAAGACCAGCGCCCAAACGGCGGCGCCCAAAAATCCAGCGCCCAAACGGCGAGCGCCCAAATGTCCGGGCGCCCAAAAATCTTGGCGTCCAAAAGTCCGTCGCCCAAACGGCAGCGCCCAAACGGCGGCGCCCAAACGGCGGCGCCCAAATGTCCTGTCCCGGTTGTCGCCAGGTGCTAATAACCATAGTAGTTGATACACGTTAATATTAAAAAAAAAATAAATAAATAAAAGTCGACTGCTAAATAAAGGAAATTTTCTTTATTTCCTTATATTTATGAAATTAACCTAATCTTATTACTTATTAGAATACAAAATCAATAACATTATATTTGTTGTATAAAATATTATAGCACTTCACGAATTACTGTAGTTGTTTGTGAAAAGTGAGTTAACAAATTTTGATTGTAAGGCAGAATTATCAATGAGAAAATAAAATTAAAATTATAAATCAATTATTAATTAATAAGCAATTCAAAATTTAATTTTGAAATATTAACTATTATAAAGATTCAAGTGGGCAAATTGTGTTTGAAGCCAAGTGCAGCTAGCATATGAGTGTGCTTAACAGAAATCGCGCAAATAAAAATTGGACGAATTCATTTTTAATAATAAAATAATTGTTTTTTTAAATTATTGAGAAAAAACATAGCAATAATATACTATAATAATAATATACAATATACTATAATACAATTTACCAAAAAGTATTTAATATTACTTTTTCTGGGGGAAGTAGGTAATACACCTATTCAATGGAAAATATCTTGTGTTACCAAAAGTTATGTTGTTTTATCGACCATGTTGTATAATACTGTTTTATAGTCAATTTTCTCTTAAATTACAGCTCAAGTTCAAAATGAACTTATTTTCACCTACATACATACATACATATACATATAATAAGTATATTACAAAAAGTGAAGTCTTCCAAGAAGGATTTGCATTTTAAACTATATTATCGGCATTTTTCAAATGCAATTGAATTTTGTTCAAGTATTATGTAGTTATTTTTGTACGCTTGGATTCCAATATTACTACATCATGTTATGCAATAGCTATTTATGCAACAAGAGCTAAAAGTGATACTTTCAGTATCACCGGTCGTAAAAATTGTCCCATCGTCTGCGCCTCTATGGACAATTCACTTTATATAAAAAGACACTTTTACCTCGTGTTTTATACAAGATCTTTTCTAATTCTTGTGCAAAATTGTTTTTCTTGAAACTTACTTTTTTACGGATATTGTTTACGTCAAGCGAATAAAAAATATCATTATAAATGATATTTATAATAACCAATATTATTTATGATTTGAGGTTGAAGCTCAAGTTTAAACAAAACCAAATTGTCATAGCGAGAGATTAATAGTTTCTAGGATCCTTAGGATCTAAGTAGGATTCCTCGTTGATATTATATAGTTAAATATAGTAATTACGTATAATATTGGATTTATAACGAATCTCCAATACAACTTAAATAGAAAATTAATCTCGTTCAAGGCGATAATCAATAAATAAAGGATATGGGGATAGTGGAACGCAAAAAAAATAAACTGTTAGTCGTTTCGGCCTATCTGTTAAGCTATTTTTCAAAATACAAAAAGGGGAAAGTCTCACGAATGAAGAAATTGTGAACTACACGCTCACCTCGCACTTAAAAATTGGGGGTGTTTTAAGCGTTAAACATATATTCCGAGGGAAGACCAAAACGCCCATCAATATGTCAATGTTTTCAAAAATATGTTTTTGCATTCATTGTATTATTATAGAATTGACTTAGTCGATGTGCCACCTGATGGGCATTTTGGTCTTCCCTCCAAATATATTATCTTTAAGGCTTAAAGCACGTCCAATCTTTAAGTGTGAGGTGAGTGTGTAATCCATGAGTTTTTCATTCGTGAGGCTCATGTCTCCTCTTTTTGTATATTTTAGTCTTGAAGATGGCTTAATAGATAGACCGAAACGTCGACCAACAGTTTATTTGCTCTTTGTTGGCGTTACGCTATCCCAATATCCTTTATTTATTTACAAATTAAATTATTATTTGACAATTTTTTTTTTGTATTAAATCAAACAAATTTTGCAATTTCAATAGTAATTTTAGTAAAAACAAAGTGCTTTATCTACTTTACTGTTATAATGCTACTTTCTCTACTCTTACACTACTTACTAACTACTTACGGTTAAATTAATATTTTTAGGCGAACAAACTGCATTTTAACATCTGCTACAAAACACATTAAGTTCAATAATAGAAAATAAATATTAGAAATTGAAATAATAAATAATGTTTAGGTTCTATACAGGCTTTGTATGCCTATGACTTAAACTATCTTTTAATTTTTTATTTTCCGCCTTCAGACCTATCATTTCGCTCTCATACATTTCTGTTGTTCTGTTTTGTTTTCTTTTATTTCATTCAACACTTGTTTCATCATTTACTACAGTTGTGCTATTTCTCCGTCGTCGATGTTAACCAATCGCCTACCTGAAAATTCAACAAATTTTTTGCTCTTGCAGTAAATTTTAGATTTAGCTTATCGCATTTTTATGTTTCCTTCTGTTGCTGAGTTTTCACTATTGTATTATTGAAATTGAAATAGAGTTTTATAAATATATTATATTTATGACGCTAGGCATTTTTCTGTACAGCCTTTTGTACACTAAATTGAATAGTGTCGGCATTAGGTGAGGTTGCAACACCAAGAAATAAAAAGAAAATAAATTAAATTAATTAATAATCAATAAAGATTATAATTAGAAAAAAATTTTTTAAAACTTAAAATTAAGAATTTTATACAAGCAAATAAACATTTTAAAAATTAATTAATGTAAAAGATGGATAGGTATTTTCATTCAAAATCCAAATACAAATTTACCTAGCGGTTTTAACTTTTTATTTGGTCCGTTTTTAATAGATTAAATAGCTAGTTGCAAGTGTTTATTTTACAATACCTTTTAACAAGACATTTACACAGTTTTTGTTAAATTTTCATTTTTATTTATTAAATTATGCATTGGTTTGTGTTTTGTTTTTTTAATTTTATACGATTGTTGATGAAGGAAGACTAATTAGTCGAAACTAGTACAAGGTTAAAATAAAAGTAACTTGGGGGAAAATGTGTTTGTTTAATTTTGCTTAAATTGTTATTTGTTGATTTTTGTGATTTTTGTGCTACATTATTAACCTTTTCAGGACGGCGAAGTTAGGTCAAAATTGAGCATTTTTTATGTAAAAGATTTGTACATAATGAATCAATTAATTTCTCATGTAGCTATATCAAGTAAATATGCTGGGACATACATAAATATGTCCCAACCTGTCCGGAACGGAAAGTTCAATATAAAAAATTTAGTTGAAACGATTTGAGGTTTTTACGTAATTTGATGCACTGAATACGAAAAAAACAGTATTACGTCTCTCAAAAATCATCTTCGAAGTCATAAAAAAAGAAAATAATAATGAATTTGACATTCAAATGCGATTTTCAAGGTCATTTGCACCTCCAAAAATTTTTTGCAGTTATTTTTTCGTATTTAGTGTATCAAATTACGCAGAAAATATCAATGGTTCATTTTTGTCCCACCCCATCCTTAAAAGGTTAATATTATATTATCTACCTTACAGAAAAGTCTACTTTATCCAAATTCTATGTGAGAAATTAATTTGTTGTACATTAAAATCGGTAGTATTTTATTTAAGTTCATTATTTTGAGATGATAGAAAAAGCATACAGACATTTAAGGTTTTCGAATGCATGTAAAATGCATAATCCGCAGTTTAGTCTTTTTCTTATCTAGAAAAACTTTTTTTATATATTTTTTAAGTTTCGTGTAGGTAGTTTACAAGAAAATTAAGATGGATTGTTTCCAATGATAGTACTTATATCTTCTTTCAAATTAGCAAACCTGGCCAACAACAAATTTTTTTCTTAAGCGAAGCAGTGATTTTCAAAGGTTTTTAAGTTTTCGACAGTTTTGCAAAACCCCTTTTAACTTTTGTACAATATACCTACATAGGATGTAGCCCTATATCCTCTATCTGGGATATAAAAAAATATCATTTTACTAAAGTGTGCTATTTTTTATCGAGGAGCAGCCGAGAGAATTACAGCTATAGTAACAAAGATACTGTTTTGTGTTGTGTTGAAAATAACATTTTTTTTTCGTACTATGCGAAAATGAATGAAAATTTGAAATATGCTATAAATATTATTGTAAATCATTAGACAAAGCAAAAACATAGAACGATATTTATACTTATAGTGTTTTTATGCAGCAAAATATATGTAAGTATGTATCTACTTTTACGTATACTATTATGTAGAATGTAAAGAGTAATCGTTAACTTGCAATTTTTTAGCAGAAAATTTTAAGTTTTTATACCCACGTACCTGTATTTGAGATGGGGGCGGCAAATTGAATTTCTTTTTGCCGATTTCAAAGAAAGCATTTTTAGAGAAAAAGTTTAGCTGACGTTTTAGGTTCACTGGTATAGTAGAGCGAGCGATACAAACTGAATAGACGAGTACACAGATTCCTAAATGTAAACTTGCGATGGTAATGTTAATGTTAAAAATTACATATAAATCAATAAACTAATATTATTGTAGGAGAGTTATAGCATTGCAAAAGCTACAAAGCTTTTTGTATGTATATTGTTAAGACTCGCCATTTATTAAACTTGCCATAGTTTTAAGCTATCTAGGAAGAGCATTTTCTTAACTAAAGTGAAGGGATTACAGTGCTTAGCGAATCGTAGGTACAAAAACTTAAATATCTTGATTTCTACAAGACTTTCATATAGACAACTCTACTAAAATGGTAAAAGTTAAACTTATAAGAAATGTAGATGTAACAAAAAAATTTGAATTTATCACCGAATTGAAAATCCAATTTTTTTAATTGAAGATCAAACATCGAGATTAATATCGTTTTAACCTTTTGTAATTGCAGACGTGCTATCAAATTCAAATAACAATTATTCGTCGAAAAGAATTATTGTGCGAGTACCTAATTTATATGGAAAAGCTTTTCAAACAAGCATTTTTAAAAGCAGGACGTAAATATTCAAAAGAAATTTTTTTTGTATTAAGTTAATCGAATGAAAAGCATTCTTGTCGTACTATCCGGACAGGAAGAAAGTACGCTGAGCGAGTGATCTGTGGCATATGATGCGAATTGGACAGAGTTGATTGGAGATAACCATACCCGTTCGGCGATGCGCTTACCGATAGCTTCTGAAAACCTGCCCTGGGGAAATGAGATCCTATAAACCCCGAGATAAGAGTCTGCTCTGTGAACTTTTTACTGTCCAAACAATGACTAAATCTTTTATTTTATTTCGAAACTTTTGTTTTTGATATAATTCTTTTTATCTCGGTAACGAGTGTTGCGACGCATCGTACAAAGCTTCTGCTTACTCATTAAATGTTACAAAGTATAATTATTTTTTAAATCACACTCAAACATAATTAGTTAATTTATTTAAAGATAGCGGTGCTTTATATTCTGCGCATTCTACGTTCCGCCAGACTATGAGTGTGAACTGCACTAATCCACCGAGCAGCACGATGCTTTCTCAGTCACAGTATCGTTGCGACGCTGATAACGATAGTACACTCGTAACTCGCTAGGTGCGCTGTCTTCACTTTTTAAAGTTTACGCTCGTATTATTACGATGAAATGTTTTAAAGAAAATGAAGCCCTAATACAGGAACGCGTTATTTAGGCATATGATTTAAAAATTTGTAATGGCGATAGTTTTATCTGGTCAAAGTCGGCTGCTGGTAGGTCTATGCTTTTGTCTGTTGGTGCTGGCTGGTGTTTTGGCTGTTGGATCGTTTTCTGGGTGGTTTCACACGCGTGCACAAGATTTAATTCCTGCACGACTTCGTCAGGTAAACTTTTAATCGTTTCCTTGTATGTTTTTCTCCACTACAACACAAATATTCGTAATAAATTTATAAGTTAATATAAACAAACTTTGGCGCATTAATTAAAGAAAACTCTGTTGTGTACCTATAATATTTATGAATTTTAAAATAATTGTATCGATTCTGTTTGCTTTTAATTATTTCTAAACGTTCATCTCGAATTTATGTACTTTTTGTTTATATAATTTTAATAAAACTTCTTCGTATTACAAAATTTGTATTTTGAATAATTCACACTTGAGTTACCAGTTTCGAAAAATAACAATTTCAAAGTTATTTTTAATTTTAATAATTTTATTATTTTTGTGTTGATTAATTTATACACTCCAACTGGTAAGTATCGCGGCATATTAATTTTACTCTGGAGTAGGTTTATCAATTATAAATTATGTGCAATTTGATATTGCGTTATGTATCGGAACGCTTCTTGTGATGTACTGGCAATTACGAATGAATTAAAATGTTGTATTCGGTTTGGCTCATAAAAAAACTTCTCCAAAATCGAATAATTTAATACAAACTGTATTAAAAATTCATACGTGCCCTATCAAATTTAACGTAAATGAAAAAAAGAAATTCACTCAAAAATTATTAATTTTTAAATAATTCAAACTTGAATTTTTATTTTATATACATACGTATGCATAATATACGACCACTCGGTTAATACTAAATTTTTCAAGTTGCTAATATGCATTTCACAAAATTTAATTAAAATCTGTTTATCAATATAGTAGTCTTAAAATTAATTACTAAAAAATTTGCATTTACATAATTGACTTCTGGCCATCGAGAACATAAATTCTCCGAAGTTTCTTTATAAACTTATAATTCAAAGACCATTAGTGAGTTTTTAATTATGGCCTGCAACTTTAAAGGTCGTATTTAATTTTTAATGGTATATAATATGTGACGAAGGGTAAAATCAAATGTTAGTAAAAGAATTAAAATTAATATTATAAAAGTTTGTAAATTTTGTTACTTAAAAGTCTGTTTGCTCTGAGATTTAACCTCTCCGAGCTGCGGTTATAAACTTTTCTAGCATGTAATATTTGTAGAAAATTTTGTGCTTGATTTTAACTTCATTCTAGCGTAGATATTCTCTGCCAAAACATATTTGAATTCTTATTTGAGTAACATACTATATAAAAAAGGTTTAGGAGCATCATTTGAAAAGGACGTAAATTTATTTTAAAGTTGTAGTTCTATACTATAGGAAATCATCGAATTTAGTTAATAATATTATTTTATTCTCTAATCATTAAATTTTTACCAAAAGTATTATGATCTTTACTTCTTTTCAATTTACAAAAGTAATTTGTTTAATTAATCTTGCAATTATTGTAACATTCTGTCACTTACATCGTAAAACTGGAGTATTAATGAGTATCTAACGTATCACATTGTTGTGAAATGTTTGATAAAAATGCTACCTCTAAATTTCAGGACGAGCTGTTCATGTTCTGAAATTACAGCAGATTATAGGATTATAAGTTTCACAAATTTTTTAAATAATTGATGCTACTCGTACCTTGATACAGCGTACCCACAAGAGGTGCACAATCAATTTTAATAAGTTATCAAAATCATATCACTTAACAATTTATCTCATAGAACTAATTTACTTTTAGTAGATTTTTCAATCTGATTACAACTCAAAAAAATTATTTGAAATGTTTCTAATATCAAAATTTTTATTATATTTATTTTCAATTTTCTCTAATTATGCAAGGATTTCATGTAAATAAGATATTAATGATTTCAATTATTTTCCTTTAGTTTTATCTTTTCCTTTTATTACAATTAAAATTGTATAATTATATAAATTCAATATCTCAGTTAAATTATTATTTTATCACAGAATAACTTTAAAGATTGCATTGTTTTTTGCGTGTGCGATTTCAGGGCAATAAGAAATTCAAATTATAAGTAAAGAACTTACCAAATATGTACATAATATACCAATACCGTTGACGGTTGTCTGAAAAGAAGAGACGGACATTTGGGAGAGAACATGTTTCAGATATTTTTATGAAAACTGATGGAAACAAAACTGTATGAAAACATAAATTATTATTTATGCAATATACTTTTACTGTAATCTACTGTTTTAAGACTCAGTTTGGTACAAAGATCAAATTTTGTTTTATCAATTTGCATAGTTTGCATGGTTTTTCACTCTTTTGAATTGATATCGTAAATCTGTAATGAATGAAAATTTTTAAAATTACGCGACGTGAGAGGTTTCAATTTACTTACAATGTAAAATTTGATTATTAATTTGATAATTTCGACTAGGTTAACAATCTTGGGTTTGCATTTTGTTTTCATTTTTGACCTTGATGCTCTGTCAATTGGCCAGACCTACGTAAATGTAGAACCAATGCTTAAATCCACTACGTGCTGATGCACACCGGAAGGCTGAGCTAAGAAACTCTTTCAAGTCCGAGATTCGAACCGAGAATTTTTGCTCTGTAACTCAACCAGCAATGACACCAATCCATTGCTGTGGTTAGATTTTGCATTTCAATCTTGAAGTATTTACGGAATAAACATAATTACGAGGGTAGATTGAAAAGTTTCCGGAATTGGCAAGAGATGGCGCGCGTATCGCGAAATTTTTATGAGGGTTGACAAGGTGAACTTATTTTAGGAAAGCTGTCTAATTTTCAGACAAATACGTTGTACAGTTCTTGTTTACTAGGCAGTTTTGTGAAGTAAGTCAGACACTTTTGCAAAAATGGATAAACACGAATTTCGTGCAGTCATCAAACATTTCTGGATGGATGGGAAAACGGCGACGAAGATACGAGATATTTTGCAGAAAGTTCATGGCACCTCCACACCTTCATTTTCGACTATCAGTTTCTGGGTAAGCGAGTTCAAACGTGGCCGTACGAGCACAAAGGATGAACCACGCAGTGGACGTCCAAAAACGGCCACAAATGAGGAAATGGTCGACAAAGTCCATGATCTCGTGTTAGCCGATCGTAGAGTGAAGTTGCGCGAAATAGTAGAGACCACGGGCATCTCATATGAACGTGTGCAAAATATCGTGCGCGAACATTTGGCCATGAGGAAGCTGTCGGCGCGATGGGTGCCGCGTTTGCTTACTGTGGACAATAAGGGAAATCGTGTGACCACTTCGAAAGAGCGTTTGGCCCTTTTGAAGTGTAATCCAACGGATTTTTTTCGCCTATTCGTGACCGTGGACGAAACATGGATCCACCACTACACACCAGAGACCAAGCAGCAGTCAAAATAGTGGACTTTTCCAAGCGAATCTGCTCCGAAGAAAGCAAAGACTATGGAAAGGTCATGGCCACCGTTTTTCGGATTCGCAAGGTGTGATCTACATCGACTTTTTGCAGACGTGAAGAACGATCACGGGGCAATACTACAGCGATTTATTGGATCAATTCGACGGCGTATTGAAGGAGAAACGGCCTCGTTTGCAGCGAAAAAAAGTGCTCTTCCACCACGACAACGCGCCGGCCCATTCATCTCGAATCGCCACGGCCAAATTGGTTGAATTGGGCTACAAGGTAGTGGCCGCACCCCCCCTACTCTCCAGACCTGGCCCCGTGCGACTTCTTTTTGTTCCCAAACATGAAGACTTGGCTCGGGGGCAAGCGCTTCACCTCAAATGAGGAGGTCATCGCCGCCACAAACGCTTATTTTGCAGAGTTCCCAAAATCATATTTTTCTGAGGGCTTAAAAAAGTTGGAGCACCGTTTGCAAAAGTGTATCGCCCTACAAGGAGACTATGTTGAAAAATAAAAACAAAAACCTGTTCAATTACTGCGTTTTCTTGCCCATTCCGGAAACTTTTCAATCTACCCTCGTATATCATAAACAATGGGGAAATGAATCATTGCGAAACGGCCAAAAACCAGTTGATGATGATGGTATAGCTCAGCATAATTTTAGATAGTTGAACTTTTGAAATTTTTTGTTGTAGGTTTAAGTTACTCGTAAACACTTTAAAAATGAAGTTGGTTTAAAATAAAGTGCTACTAAGACTTTACTTACTTAACACAGAACGACTTGGTAGATTTTGAATTAGTAAACAGGAAGTACCAATATTGATGGATATACTTTTGCAAATGTGTATCGGGGAGAAAAAAAATTAGTAAAAAAAAGGACATTTGACAACTGACGACAACTAACTAATGATACGTTGAACACCACAATTTTTTAATATTGCTCTCCAACTATTTCTGTAGATATTATGATTTCAACATTAAATGAGATTATAATTATTCATCTTCTTGAATAAACGCTGTTTAAAAATTTTACATGGGAAGATTCTTTGGTTAAATAATAAATGTCTATTAAAATTTGTATTTATTTAATAAATGGATAATTATTTATTTCGAAGAAAATATAATATTATTATTTTTATGGAAATTGTACAAAATTAAAATATTTTATTGTAATTTTCTATTTTATAACTGCATTACTAAACGTGATTTAGTTTTTTGAAATAACCAACCATTTAAATTTAAATATTTCTCGTAGAACTGTTACAGAATGACTTATGTTTCGTGCATGGTAATTGTTTAATAGAAAGCCATATTATAATTTTATTTTACATTCAATTTGATTTGAAATTTACATTTATAGTTGATAATTAATTCAACACAAAATTTGTTTTTGTTACAAAATTTTATCTTGATTAGTTTTAAACCAAAATTTTATGCAAGTTAATTCACCGACTGAGTTAGATAAAAAGTAAATGAAATAAATAAATTAAAATTTTGGGTTTCTTTTTGGAATTGATGAACCTGAAAAATACATCTTCTTGTATTGTGATGTTTTTTTTCAGTTGATGATCAATATTATAAAATCATTATTTTATTAGAATACAATTTGGTTTTTCCTTAATTCAGGATTTCATCTTGTTATTACCAACAGTACTTATATTTTACATTTGAAACTTATGATTTTGTGAGCACTTGAATATAGTCTATAGATAAACAAAAAATCAAAAAGTCCTTCAATAAATAATTTATGAGAGAAGTGTATATTTCTTTCAGAAATTTTCCATAATAATATATTATGCGCAGGTTCTCTTTTTGCTTAAGATACTTCATTCAGAGAATCCTCTATCTATTATTTCAGTAAACTTAACTTATTTGGAGTGAAAGCCATTTTGAGATGGTTAGTTTACTCTCGTCTTTTGCAAAACTGCAGTTGGTTAGTAATGAAATTCTTGCAAGTATTTTTCAAGTCAAGAAAATCAATCCGCAAGAATAGCTAACAAAGGAGTAAAATATGCTTAATGACTTTTATTGAATAAAAAACAGGTTATCTTTATGGTTTTGAAGGAGCAGATGAAGGTAAGTGCCATACATTTTTCACAATTTACCCTAAAACTATTTGCTAAAGTTTGTTAACCTCGTCTGAAGTTGTTCTGATTAATTGATTGGCTGATTAATATTTTGGTTTACTTAGAAACTTTCTACTTCGATTGATAACAAAATAATCACAATGTAAAAACTGTGAAAGGCAAAAAAGCAAAAACTACGACAAAATTCATAGAATTTCTTTAATAATAATTATTATAATAAGAACAACAACACTGGATTATTGATTTTGGATGAACAGAACAGTCAGAAAATGTTGGACTCTTTCTCAATGGCCTTTACCATCAATAATAGTATATTGTATATCGAATAACAAATATCAAGTTTATAGACAGATTTAACCACATATTTAAACCATGCTGTTGTCTGTTCTAATCAACATATGTATTTTTACGACAGGTGTTTACCTTTAAGTTAATAGTACCTAATATACACCAATTTCCAAAAACATAAAAGAAGTAATGTCGTACAATTTAATTAATTACTAACAAATATTCCCACAACGATTTTAAAATATATAAAATTTTTACATTATGAAATCGTTTAATATAGCTCTTTGGGAAATAAACTTGAAGTATTTAAAATACTGGGTAAAAAGTGTGCACTCCAAATTTATATTCACCAAATGTAAAAATTTAACTGTTAATATTATTTATTAAAAATATATAATTAAAAGCAATATGTAACTAAAACAATTTGTTTACCTTGCCTGCCGTATTAGTGCTTTAGATTAGTTTGCAGTGCGAGAAAGTTTACCTTTCCCAATTTCATATTCATAATATTTAAATAATAAATTATTAGAAAAAATTTTAAACCACTTTTTATTTGAGTACATTAATGTTACAATATTAAACTTTTTTTGTTAAAAATGAAAACCGCTAATTTATATTACATGCTCTTGGTAATTCATGCGTGAAAGATTGCAAGGTTTATGCAACCTCATGAAACATTATTGTGAAATGTAAATTTTGTTTCCATACATAACTGAGAAATTTGCTTGAAATAGTAATTTTCATGCAATATTACTACTAAACTACCAAATATCTACAAAAAAATGATTTAATCTATTTATATCGGTTGATATGCATGATATGCATTTAAAATTAAATACACAAGGTAAATTAAGTACGTACTAGGTACTTTTCTTTAAAATTTAAGAAATACAATACGTTTTTGAAGCTAACTCTGGAACTAGCTATTTTATAACAGAAAGCAAGTTGGCAACTCAATTTATGTTAACTATAAAATTTTATCCAAACAAAATTCAAAAAACAATTTATATTTTGTGAGCCAAAGAATATAAATTATAAAATAAAATTGTATATATGCATACATATAATATAGGTATCGCACTTTAAATTATCTTGTTATCTTTGTGAATAATACCGTAAAATGGTTTAAAAATCAATTGCCTATTAATGTAGTCTTTATAGGTGGTAGTAGTTTTATAAATTGTTTTATAATATTTAGTTAATTTATTATGAAGGTAGGAAATTTACGAGGGTTTGATTTTGTAGAGCTTTAAAAAAATTCCCTTTAGAATTAACCAATTAAATTTTTAAATTGCTTTATTTAAAATCTTGTATTTAATTTGTCGGTGGACTGTAGGTAAATCGTTACCAAACTATGAAACATTACAGAGTTTCATTTTATATATCATGCTTTTAATAAAAAATATTTGAAACACGGTTTATATAAAGCTTCTTTAATTTTCATAATATTATTAGGTATATACATAATGAAAATTATTCATTTAGTATGCCCTGCAAGCTTATAACATTCAAATTCAATAATATAAAATTTGAGAACAACTTCTAATTCACATTAACCAATTTAAATTTTAAACATTTAATGGTGTGTTAAGTATCTTTTTAGGTAGGTATATCGAAATAATCAAATTTTCATATAGAGGTTAACAAAATTATTTCAGTAAAACTTGGCAAATGCGTATAATGTTTTTTAAATTCGTTAATTTTTAAATCTATATTACAGTTGACAATAAAACTCAGGATGAAAGAATATAAAGCTACATATTATAATTATTACGCGTATTTTAGTTGAATTTAAAATATTTGTGTAATGTTTTATTTATAAAAAATATTTCACACGGCAAATGTTTTTGTCAAACTTTTGTTTTTATTTAAAGTGAAAATTGTGTAACATAATCAAAATAAATTGAAATGACAAGACAACGAATACTTATAAAAATACGTACCTAATGAAATGTAAGACGATATTACATTCTGTAGTTTATAATAATTTGCTAGATAAATTTAGTAACATCTTCCATAAGATTTTCCGTAATTTGGGAATTATTGGATTATTTCTAAGAGAATATAATACGGCGGTTTATATGTTAGGTATATATGAAACAATTTAATAGTTTAATATCTGTGTCTCAACTAATTGTTCAGTTAGAATTTATCATTTCAAAATTTTAAATAACTAGCAGGTATACTTATTACTTACCTCTATACTGTGTAGAATTGGGGTAATTAACTATTCTCGCAAATAATAATTTATGAGAGTAATTTTACCTATTTATTTAATCACGTAATTTCAAGATTTTTATAATTTATTGCATTATTGTACACTCGTAACACCAATAATTTTCAATTATTTCACATGCTTTCAGCAATAAAGTATTGCCTTCTTCAGATGCTTTTAATTTATAAATAAGTTTTCATAAACTGCTGTAAATATTTACACCACATTGTCATTTTAGAACGATCCAGATAAACAACTTTGAATAATATAAATTTTTAATCTTGAAGTTGGATGCTGTTTGCAGATTAACATGAACTCGTGATGATCGCGAGCTAAGGAACAACCAAATTTGATTATCCGTTGAGAAAGAAAAAACAAAACTATAGTGACTTCTTCAAATTCTTTAATCGAGTAGATTGTTGTAGATAGTACTTAAACCGTCGCGTCGATGTTAGTTTTCCAGTAGATGAAAATTTTTGTCAAGAAGTCGATTCTATAATTTTGTTTTACTGTTATATTAAACTGTTTTTGGGGTATTTAGAAACGGAAATATATTTATCACAACCACCATTAGGTATGGCATTATCTTAGGCAATGGACACGATGCTAATTTTAAACCAGACAAAATTTAAATATATTTATTCAGTTCGTATATAGTATAAAAAATATTTTTAACAAAATGCGGTAATGCTTGCGATGTTTTGAATTTTATTTCTTACATTTAAATCCAAACTGAATTATACAAAAATAAAATAAACTTCTGTCTACAATGAAAAATTACGAATCATAATTGCACAGTAAAGATGATGGAACACGTTCAAGTTAATTACATTTCAAGAAATTTATTTCATTTTCAAAATAATTTTAAATTAGTTTTGTTCTCTTACTGGAAAAAGTAAACTGCCAAATATAAACCTAAAGCGAATGAAAGATTGAAATAAAGCACATATTAAACATTTCAAATCCACATAAAGGGTCTCTTAGGTAATCTCTATTTGTCGTTCTACTGTTTTGCTAACCCAACATTGATCAAAGTGGAAATGAAAAGGAGTGTTTCACTTTGACTAATATTCCTATATTGACTGACAATGCGCATAGTATAAAGCTCAAAATAGCAGTAGTCCAGCAATTTATAGGACGCAAGAAAATTTTGTTACAAATTACGTAACCATATTTATATTTGCTATACTAACAAATTATATATCTACTGCATCTAAAAAGTATATTACATTATATTATATTATTAGTTTTCGTCGAATAAAATATTTCATTGTAAATTTTTGAGAGAGAAGCTTAGACTTATCGATGTTTAAATTGAAAAATATTGTTTTTGAGCACAATAATATTATTTTTGTATTTCTGGTATTATAAAGGGAATTATAAATTTATTTAAAATGAAAGCCAGAGACATGTAATATATCAAAAAAATCTGGTTGTTTTTATTTTCAGTTCTCATGAAAATATTGTATTATTTTCTTCTTTCTAAGTCTTATAACATCTACTGCTCAATGTAGCCTGTTTATTTGCAAAATATGTACTCTCCTCGGCGTTAAGGTTCGGTACCTTCGGGCTACCTACACCGGGTTGAGAAATTGTGTGCGGTTTATTGCAGCATGAGTACTTAATTTTGCCATATTGTTTTACTAAGATTTGAACCTGATACTCTCACCTCGATAGACGAGCGCTCTACCCCTAGGCTAACCGTGTACATTTATTTTTACTAAAAATTAAATTTTAGAAACCTGTAGGTAACCTAATTTATAATACGAAATATATCAAACGTTTCGTACATTTACTTTATAATAAAGTATTTCAGTATTATAAGGTTTGTTGGATGTAATTGCAATTCGTCGTGGTAACTTGTTTAATCAATCAACTTGGAAGTTTGTGAATGCTAGTTTAAATAATAAGTTTTTGTTTTATATGTTTATTGTTTAATATATACACGTATTTGACTTGAGTCATATGCTATGTAACTGTAGCTTAGTATGTAAACTACGAGGGTGTTTGCCTACTACCGAAAGATCTTAAAATCTAGTCATGACATGCGCATAAAAATCAAAAATTGATATTTAAAAAATAGATAGCTGCAAATGCCAATCAGCTATATAAAATTCCGTTCGGTCATGTTTTGATATTTAAATTATAAATAATGAAACTTAAATCACAGACATTTTGTACATTATAGGTACACTTATACATAATATTTGTCGCTATCAATTATTATTTAATGGTTAAACTAATTTCAAAGAACCGACGTCCAGCATATGAATTATTTCCTACATATTTAAATGCTCTAAATGCTTTTATGGGTATTTGCATTTAAGAGATCGTTTTTGATGATTATTAATATAAGTATATTTACTTAAATACTGTTGAAAATTATTTCATCAGGCCTTTTAATCCTTACAGAAAGTTTGTGTAATGGTACAACGTTTTTGTGAAATGTCTTTATTAAGAATTTTATTTAATTTACTTTACTTTCATAGTAGGTACGTTACTATAGCCTTATGTAATTTAAAGCACAAATGACAAGCACTTGAAATTACTTTATACTTTTAAGTTCATTATGTTATATTATGGATCTACATTAAATGCATACCCGTTTTTAACAATTTTGTTCTTAATAACTACAGCACTCGTTGAAAATCCAAACATATTAATTAGGACTATCTTGGAAAGAGAAAAGAACAATATAAATATAGATATATAGTATTTTTAACCGTTCACTAAATAGAAAGAGCATGTTTATGTTTTAATTATATTAATAAGTGGTTTATGATTTTTTTTTTCACTTTAATATTTTTTGACATCTTTTGAACGTTTTTATTAAACTGAAGTACCTACTCTGCTTAAGAAGAGTTTTAGGTAATTAGTAATTATTGATTCCCAGCTGAGAAAATTTATTCAATATATCCAGCACTGACTTGAGATAGTCATTCTCACTGTAATTTTGTAATTGTAATTGTAGTTGTAATTGATCTTAAGCTACATTATTATTACGTTAGCTCAGGTTATGTTTTCTGCTTATTATTGGCTTGGTTAAATTATTAATTTATAAGATATCGAACAAAACTAAACACAACCCTCAAGCAACAACATTTTAACCGTAAAATAAATAACTACATACATAGAAAATTATTATTTAAAAAAAACCAAAAAAGACATTAATTGAGTTCGAGAGTGATTCATACCTAAAAATTATTAAAATGATATAAAATAAAATGTTTGTCTAATTATTGCAAGCTTTCTTCTATAGAAGTACAAACTAAGCTCATATAGAGACTTATAAGTAAAAATCATTTTAGTAATTTTAACTCCACGATACACCACGATACACAATTGACGTACTGCTATGATAAAAAGTACCTGGAATTTTTCAATAAAACGAAAACTGTTCGATTATTCATCGATATTTATTTTATTCCCTTCGAAGTAATCTCCATTGCAAGCAATACATATACGCCAATGCTTGTTCCAATCTTTGAAAAACTTTTCACATGCCAATTTTGGAATCGCCTTTAGATCCTTCTTCGAATTCTCCTTTATTGCCTCAATTGTCTCAAAACGCTTTCCACGAAGAAGTAACTTGAGTCGTGAGAACAAGAAAATGTCACACGGGGCCTTGCAAGGTGAATACGGAGCTCGCGCAACGGTATTAACATTGTTTTTGGTCAAAAAAGATGAGATGTGTGAGTCGAACCGGCTCGTGGTGAAGAAACCATAAGCTGTTTCTCCACAATTCTTGCCTCTTGCAACGAACATTTTCCCTCGAACGCTTCAGTATGCTCATATAATACTCCTTATTTACTGTTAGGCCTGGCGGAAAGAATTCGGAGTGGACCACAACGGAGGTAAATGGATGACCAGAACGAGGCAAGTTATCAACCACAATTCGACCCGCTTTAAATACTTTGTACCATTCGAATCATTGTACCATGTGTTTTCGACATTATCATGTCCCTCTAGGCTACCGTTAACATTTTCAATGCTTGATAAGAATGAAAATCATTGTTTTGAATTATGACGAAATTTGAAGTTCCGTGACTACTACTATATGTTGTTAGAAGCGCAAAGTTTCAAGCAGACTCTTTGCTCGACTAAATTCGGCATAACAAAATTCGCAGAATACACAAAACAATGACTTGTTTACGAAACTATTACGCATGAACTATCTGATAGATTGCTCTCAAAATTGGCACGTAAATAACTGACAGATGTACTAACCTAGAAAAAAAATATTTTGGCAATATCTGAAGTGCGATTCGATTAATTGAGAAATTTTGGGTACTTTAGTAAGTAGAGTAGTACTTACATCAGATCTTTTATAGAACAGAGAGTTGATCACTTTTCTTCGCCCTGCATAATTTGAAGACTGCTACCAGTGCTGCCAGTGAAAGTCTATACTAGGGGCTGCATAGAAATACATATAATCGTAACAGGGCAAATTTATCTAATATTGTTTAGGCGCCTATATCTACGAGTGCTGTACAGTGGTTTGTTTAATTCTACCGCCGGAACGTCAATAGAAAATATTAAATTTTATAAATGTGATTAATAAATTTTGAATTTAATGCAAATCAATATGGACAACGAGTGGTTGAAAATACTTTCACTTACTTACTAGTCAATAGATATAATTTGTGTGAGCAAAACTAATACTTTTAAGTAGCGGAACCAAGCAAGAAACACCATGTTTCTATAGCCGAATTAAACAAAAACAATTATTATGATTAATCTCTGAATTCGTAGACAAGTTTAGATGCCAAGAAATACTTAAAAGGCATGTATTTGTATTTAAAGCCATTACTTAAATCTGCGGCACTCTTTAATTCTAGAAAATTTTGCTCAAAATGTATAAATTTTATATGTACATACCATAACTATGAAATTTTGGTAAACCTTCTATATTGAGATGTATACCTTTAAGTGTACAATAGAAATTAACTTAAAAAAGAATTTCAAGTGAAGGTGAGTAAATGTAGCATGCATTGAAAAATAGAATTTTAACAAAACCCTAGAATATTTAAATTTTAACGATCAAGCGAAGATATGTATAGGTACATAGAATTTTATTTTAAAAAATTATATTTCAAAGACATCCAGTTTATCATTTTATGTCAAGGTAGGAGTAAAATTATATGAAAAATATAATACCTACTATTGAAAGTAATCAAATTTTTTTTTAAATAAAATAATAATTAAATCCCTATGTCTAAAATTTGCCTTTTAACGCAATTTTATCTAAATTTTTCTGAAAATTTTAAAATGTATCTACAAATTTCTATACTATCTAGGCCTTTAGGCTAAGATGCTAAAGTATTCAATTATTGCTAACAAAAAAATATTATTTTCTGATTGGTATACTTTTATTATAATCTATATTTTGGAATTTCAAAAAATAGTGCTAGTGTCTAAATTTCTTATGTTTTCATGTTGTTCTGTCAATTTTTTTGCTTCATATTTTATATTATAGTAATAAATTCTGTGTTTTAACTTATTTCGATACAGATAAATTTGTTCTTGCTTTTGATATGGCTGTCACGCGACAGCATACATTAAGTTAGAATTTTAATATATTTCGCCTAAGTCATATTGTATTAGGTAATTTTGTGAAATATGCTATGCCTATTTGAGTATATTTCTTTTTATTGTATTTTATAAAAATTGTAATACTTCTTTATTTATTTTAAGTACGATCTTTCGTACACTAGCATAATGCTATTTTTAACCGAATTGAATAAAATAAATGCACTTAAGTCATTTTACTCCCCAAATTTCTTTTCGCCATTATCTCATTTTAATAAAATATTTAATATTGACTTAGGCACTTTTCCGCAATTAACACAGAATTTACGAAATCAATAATGTTAGTCGGTGTTATTATCCTGTCAAATTATTTAAAATTTTATATTGGCATTGTTATAAAATTTTAACCCAACATTAAAATTATGTACTGGACTAAAAATTATATTTAATTTTTAAATTCTATTTAAATGTAAACAATGCAGAAACTTTTTATATGAGTTCTTCAGCATTAATTAGTTTCAGGTATTTTTGTAAAACAACCTAAGCACAAAGGCCATAAGCTTTTTGAATACGTAAACTCGCAGAAGTTAAAATGTTATGCGTGGAAGTGTCATACATGTGCATATACATGTATGTACATGTATGTACGTATAGGTGATAACCGCTTAATTAATTTTGAATGTTGTATGGCTTAATTTTGACTAATCAACAGTTGATGCGAAAATAAATTCTCATAATCTGCGCTTACAAAATTTTATCAGAAAATGATTCATTTATTAAGAATTTATTCATTTAATTGTTACAATGTACATGTACAACAGATTTGGCATTGTTTAGTAAAAAGCAAAACTAAAACCTAAAGTTATTTTGAATGTACATAGTAAGCTTTTTATATATTTACTGATACCTAATCATGATCACGAGTACACGTACGAGTACCCTACGTACGTTAAACATTACTTAGTAAACTAAGTCTCTACTAATAGTAGATGCTTCAATTTGGACCCTAAAAGGTAAGTCTGCATGTAATATTAAATTTATATAAAATCATTATTTATGCAAAGATAGCAAGATTAGTCTATATACAAATGCTTCTTACTCGTCAGATCACGGAAGTTGTTCAATGCTAGCAACAGTTTGAATTTAAATGGGTAACCGCTTTGAGAACACTGCGATTGTTGCTGTTCTCGATTAAATTGGGATTGAGATGTTAAACTAGTTTAATTTTCACTCATAAGAAACGCACTTACTAAAAACCTTAGAAATATCCTCAGATAACATTAGGCTTCGTACAACGTCGTAAGACATTTAAAAATCAAATGATAATCAAGGAATAATGTGTTCATGAATTTGTTTTATTTAAATTTTAAAATTAAGTTTATTTCAGGACGCATTTAAAGCCACTCCTATTACTACAGAGATTTTTCTTCTTATAATATTAAGAAACATTTTTATTCTATAAAAAATAACACCTACACTCATTTACTTTCGAGAACGAAATTTTATATTTCAATAAATTTGTATGAGATAGCTAACCCACAGGCTATTTTAAGAACAATATGTAATGAAATTTCTACTTACTGGAATATACCAAGCTCCATCCACTTGGTATTTAACTTGATTACTTAATTTGATTTTGGTATTTAAAAAAAAATAATACTTTATCTTTAAAATTATCGTTACAATCTATATAAATATGTACTTTAAAATCGATAATTGATAGGTACAAGAGTAAAAATAAATAAGCATCAAGCTCAAATAACAAAAAATGTCAATTTGTAGCAGCTCGTGCGGTTACATATGTAACAAATTAGTAAATTTGCTTAAGCAAATATGTTTTATTTTACATTTTAAAGGGACTTTTGGATCAACTAAAATTGTTTGGTGATTCTAACATGGCAGCTGAGCAATGCGACACCGATTTTCAGGTCAGTCAATTTATGAAAAAGTTGTACAAGTACGAAACTGAATATGGTAAATTTATTGCATTTTTAACCTAAATGTTACTACATTTAATTAATTAATATAATATACGCCTAGATATAAAAAGCAATTTTCAGTTTTTTGTAATAATTTGTTAATATTCAACGTAAAAAGTGTGTAAATGTTTAGTTTATATTTCATATTGTTATTCGTAAACTAGGGTTTTCCGTCAGGAGATGAATCGTTCTCTGAAAAAACCGAATTAGATCCAAACGATGTAAGTAAGCGCCTACGAAATGAATTGTTGCTTGACCTAACTAATAACAAAATTTATTATTCTCATGTGACTGAAATTAACATCGTTCTAAGCGTATTCTAACAAATTTCACCACCTTTTTATTAATTATTTTCTACTTATAACGGTATATAATTTGTAATTGCAATATAAAAATTCTTTTGTTAGGTTGAAGGTGGAGATCCGGATACGTTGCTATGGTCAAGCAGTGGAAAA
This sequence comes from Cantharis rufa, assembly GCA_947369205.1. Taxonomy (NCBI): domain Eukaryota; kingdom Metazoa; phylum Arthropoda; class Insecta; order Coleoptera; family Cantharidae; genus Cantharis; species Cantharis rufa. The sequence continues at coordinate 40,820,438 of OX376303.1, forward strand.
GAAGATTCGTATCCTCCAGCTCCACCACCACCCCCTCCATCGCCGAATGGTAAGGCTTGTTCTTGTGGTCAACAAAATTGTTGTAATTATCTTTTTAATGAAACGCAAGGCAAATCAGGAATAAAAGGAGAAAAGGGTGATAGAGGTCCGAAGGTAATTTAACAATTTTAAAAGTAGATGTACTAGGTCACTCCGGCGATCAAGAATTTTTTAAAAATTTTCTAAGTCCCGGAATGTGATAAATTTTTCTAAGTATGGTAATTAGAGCTGGAATGCGTTTCTCTTTAATGACTACCTAATTAATATAGTAATTTGTAGACTCATTTAAAATTAAATAATGCCGCTTATCATAGGTATTTTATTAACTGCAATAAAAAATCACTTATTATATAAAGTGATATGATGTTAGGTAATATAAAATAAAATTATACTAATATGATTTAATTGTTAATAGATTTCATTTTTTTCTAACATGTGAAGGAATAATTTAAATTTTACTATGATACAAAATTTAGAAAAAACCATTAGAGAATAATTTTGAATAATTTTGTATAGCTTAAAATAATATTCGAAAGTGTTTCGAGTCATTATAATTAAGGGTATTATAATAACTAGTAGAAAGCAAAGTGTAATTGACTCGCATTCTTTACCATATATAAGTTGAATCACATCTCAATAAACGTTGTAGTTCGGTATACGTGCATAATTAGTATAACAAGTAGTGATCGGAATATTTAAAAAAATGTCTTCACCTACTAAAATATCAAGTGCAATGGCTAAAATTATGAAAGACGCGTATTAGGAATTATTAAGGAATCCTGATGAGGTAGAAAAATGGGTTAAATTGGGATTTAAAAATATAAGATTATTAAATTCAGCTCTGAACGTTATCGAATTAAGTATTGGCAGCAGAAGAAAAATTGAAAATCATCTAAGATTGATCAAAGGTAAGAATCTTATTTAATTATTATTTATACATTTTTTTAAAATAATTTTTATTTTATTGAAGGCTATATTACACATATGAAGAATTTACGTAAGGGTGGAGGCTCTATAGTAAATAACGGGAAGTGTCGATGTGATCGAATTAAATGGGAAGATGTCCAGTCAGCCTTTAAGAGTCGTATCAGAACAGGTGTAATTATTAATATAAAACATATGGACCCTTAATTTTTAAGGAATCAAAATAGTATTAGATCTGTGAACCATACTGTATATAGTATTAGTCAAACCAAAATAGCTTTAAGTTCAAACGATGATAAGAGATGTGTACTCCCTCATACTATGGATACCTTAGCATGGGGTCATTATAAATTAAAAAAATAAATACAAAAATTTAGTACAAGTTTTATTATTATTATTTTTATTATAATTATTATATTTTATTCAAAATCTCATATAATTATTGAATAATTGAGTATTTAGATATCCATGTAGGTTTTTGATAACCCATCCACTTAACATATAGCTGATCACCTCGTTTACGTAACACTTTTTCAATTAGAAAAGTATCTGGGTAAGCAGTAGTTTGAAGATCCTCCGTATAAAACATGCCTTTAATAGGATTTCCATTAAGATCTTCAATGTTGTAAGTCGTAGGACTTCCTAAATTAACCCGAACAATTTTAAACAATTCTGCAGTCCAATTTGCGTTGTAACCTTTATCGAAGACAGATTTATACTTCGATATTCGCACAAAATCACCATTTTTAAATTTTATTTTTCCAATTTTTTTATTTATATTGTAGACTTCTAACTTCGTGGAGACTTTAACATCACAAGGACGCATCTTAATCGTTCTATGTTTATGATGATTATAATCAGCAGTAACTGAAGCTAATATATCAACCCATTTATATTCAGCTCGATAACTAAACTCTTTGTATAACATATTTTTTAATGTTCGTATGACGCGCTCAACAATTGAAGCTTTTTTAATACTAAATGTGGAGTAATGATTTATCTTATTACTTTTCATAACCTCGGCAAAATTTTTATTATAAAACTCTTTTCCTTCATCGGTTTGTAAATTTTTGGGTTTTCTTCCATTCGTAAGAATTGAAGTCATTGCATTCGTGACTTCTATACCAGTTTTTGATTTTAGGGGGTATGTCCATAAAAATTTAGAATAACAATCGATAACTAATAGAATATATTTATAACCACTATTATATTTGGAATAAGGTATAAATTCGGCTAAATCTGCCTGCCAGAGATCGTCAAAACCTCTAATTATTACACTTCTACGGGGAAAGTTTTTTCTAGCACTTCTATGAATTTCGTCTACAATTGCACGTTTCGACATTATTTAGAGAAATGTTATGTATTTCATGCGTTATTGCCCGATATAACTATCAACTATACTCCTAAAACCAATTGTTTGATCAATTGTCTTCTTAAAACCATTCAGTCTAGTATTGCAAGCATTTTTAAATTCTTTTAAATCTCTCTCAATAGACTGTTGATATTTATCAAAAACATCTTCTCTTGCAGCTTCGGTAGTATTATGCTCCAACACCCATTGATCAAATTTTTTTACATCCTCAGAAGTATTTTCAGATTTTCTCTCGATAGTATCAATACGTTGTTTTAGAGACTGAATATACAGTACTATTGTATCCACATATTGTTTATTAACAGCATCGAATTCTTCAACCCCGCTTGCTAAATTTGTTATTCTTTTACTTTGCATGTCATAGTCACGATTTTTAGTAAGTTTAAATCCGATACCCTTTTCACCCTTGGGACCCTCTTTTGGATGTATTTTACTGCGACCGAATACATCAATATTCATTTTTAAACTGGGTACTAAAACTAGAAAAACTTTATATTTATATTATAATTTTTGCCTCTACTAGCTCTTCCAAGATACTGATAATTTCATTATCATGACTATTATTTCCAGCCTGTTGAGATGCATGTAGTAGCATGAGCCGGTCCACGAGTTCCGAAGGGTTATCCCAATAAGTGTAGTCAATTTTATTATCATTTAACAACTTATGCTTAAGCACTAAATCCCCACCACTCTTGCTAAATAAACCCTTTATTATTTTCGTATACTTGGCATCGCGAGTACCAAGTATTGGATTTTTATGATAATACCCCCTTTTATAAGCATTGGTCTGTATTAAAATTTGCTTATATTGTTGTAAATCATTATTAGTATAATTTTTAGGAGATTTTTTAAATATTAATTCGTATAATCCCTCAGTACCGTCATATACTTTATTATTAATATTAAAATTATCCGAATTTTGATCAAAGTTAATTTCAGCGTTTCCAATCTTCCAAACCGCTGTATCAGGATCAAAATAAACTCCATACAGATGATCCATCAAATTTTTGGTATCATGTATAGCCATATCAGTATATCGAGTATGTAATCGTTCAATAATGCTTGTGCTAGCAGCTTCATTATATTCATCACTAGCATCATCATCATCCTGATCATATGTTTTACTCGTGACATCTTTCTGCTCACTTTTAGGACGTTTGATATTTTTATTCATAACAGATTCGTCATCATCTTCTTCATCTTGATCACTTGAGCTACTTATGGTGTCCTCCTGCTCGCTTTTAGAACCTTTGATAGTCTTTTTTATAATAGGTATATGTGAAGAATTAATTGCAAATTTTGGTATGTGAGGATTTTCCTCAACTTTTAAATGTTTGGATTTTTTCTTTAAGGCTGTTAGTTCTTTAATAGGATCCATAATAGGTTTATATTTCTCTTCCGAAATTCTTTGAATAGCTACTTGACCACGTTGTAATTCAAGGTATTTACGTTTTACAGATTTACGCGCTCTAATAATTTTTTTAGTTAATTCAATCTCATCGGTGTCCATTATAATAATAATAATTATGCAACTTATTAAGATATATGTATACGTCACGAAGCGGTTACAAGTTATGTAAGGCACGTACTATTCACTCAAGACTTATATACGAATCAAATCCTTTCCTATATCTACCATTATTTATATCAGACTCAGTATCTATCACGATAAAACCGTGAGGTTCCTTCCAACATTCGGCACACATCGTTTTAAATTGATTAAATGATAAATCGGTTCCGATGTGGTCATCATGCACATGCTTTAAATTCAAAACATCTTGTTTAAATAGTATAATTAAGTTTGAATTATCACGTATTAACTGTTTAGGTATTTTTGAATAAGTTTGACTGAGATAGAAGGAATCGATTAAATTATGCCTACCCATACAGAAATAATCTCGAACACTAGCACTCTTATCAGTAACGACGTCATCAAACACCATAATTGAATGAGGTTTTGCCTCACTTACAGGTATAACATCTTCATGTTGTGAAAAAGTAAAGTATCCTAATCCCTTTATAGGTTCGAGAACTTTTTTTAAGTATTCATATTTGGGCTGATGTAGAGATTTTGAAAAGATATATACGTTTTTAAATTTCAAACCATTAGGTTCTTCTATAAGGCTGATGAGCGTATTTGTTTTACCACATCCTGAACTGCCTGCTATAATACATCTAATTGAATCAGGTAATAAAGCACCATGTTTTCTTGAATAACTTTTTTTAAGGTCATGATTGTTAACTGGAAGAGTTTCACGTTGTTTAATAAACCTCATCTCGGAATATAATAAATTAAATATACGTTCAAGCTTATATAAATACCTACAAAATAGTCAACAACTATCTCATTAAATGCTTACCCACCGAGGTGAAGGTTTGGTTAACACCATAATAAATAAATTACCAGTAGAGCTTCATATACCTGGTTATCAATATTGCGGTCCAGGAACTAAATTACAAAAACGTTTAGCTAGAGGTGATCCGGGAATCAATCCTTTAGATTCGGCTTGTAAAAAGCATGATATCGCATATTCACAACGTAAAGACTTACAAGATAGACATCAAGCCGATCGTGAATTAGAAGAGAGCGCGTGGGGACGAGTTAAGTCTAAGGACGCCAAGCTGGGAGAGAAAGCTGCAGCGTGGACGGTGCTAAATACGATGAAAGCTAAAAGAAAGCTTGGTATGGGATATGGAAACAAGCGTAAAATAATACTTGGAAAAGGACTTTTAAAAAATATATCTCAGGAACTTGAAAAATCTAAATGTAATAATAATATTATTAAAAACGCTTTAATAGCGGCTAAACGTACAGTTAAAAAAATAGGGGGTAAACGTAATATTAAAATACCTCGAATAATCCCCGTACCTAAACAGGGTGGAATTCTACCATTTTTGATACCACTCTTTGCCGGTCTTAGTGCAGCTGGAGCATTAGCAGGTGGCGCTAGTGGAATAGCTAAAGCTATTAATAATGCTAAGGAGGCAAAACAACAACTTGAAGAAAGCGGTCGGCATAACAAAATGATGGAGGCCATCGCAATGGGTAAAAAAGGTGAAGCTTTATATTTGAAGCCATACAAAAACGGTAGTGCGTTATTTTTAAAACCGTATTCAAAAAACTAAATGGGTTGCCTCGGAGAGCTCTAACCGATGTGGATTTAAGAAAATATACCATCAATATTCCTAATTTCCGAGGCATCTTCATGAGAGATACCTTACCCTCTACTCCAAAACTTTTCGAATGTGGTGTAATAAACTTGGATGTTATGAGTGGGCATGGCACTCATTGGGTTGCATATAAGAAGAAATATAATAATGTTATATATTATGATAGTTTTGGTAATCTGAGACCTCCTCAAGAAGTTATTAAATACTTTAACAATTGTAAAATAAAATATAATTATGTACGTGAACAAAAATTTAATACCATTATATGTGGTCATTTATGCTTAAAATTTTTGTATAAAAATGAATAAATACTTGGTCATCAATAAAAATCTTTAATAATGAGCCAGACGTTTACTCTGACGGGTGTGGGTAATTCACTTAGTGTGGATTACTTTCCCCCAATTCAATTAAATCCTAAAATTGACCACGTCTTAGGGTTAATAGGTTTCTACGGTTGTAATTCCATAAGAAATATCTATGATGGAAATAACAAGTTTTATTATAATGAAAAAGTCATCACCATACCATCGGGTGCTTACGAAATAAACGAATTAAATGGTTATCTGAAATCTATCTTGAGTGACGGATTCAACTTATGGGCTAATAATAATACATTAAAATGTGAAATATTTTCACATTTCGAAATTGATTTTACAAAGCCAGATAATATAGGTCGTATGCTAGGTTTTTCTAAAAAGAAATTAAAATCAGGTGTTAAGCATGAATCTGATTTAAATGTTCAAATTATGAAGGCCACAAACATCCACGTGGATTGTAATATAACTGCAGGAGCATTTCGTAATAATAATCTAGCGCATACAATATTTGAATTTGACCTATCGGTGGAACCCGGATATAGATTATGCAGAGAACCTACAAACATTATATATTTACCTGTTACCGTAAATACTGTTCATAACATCACCCTAAGGTTATTGGATCAGTTCGGTGAAGCAGTAGATTTTGGTAACGAATCTTTAACTATACGCTTAGAGTTAAAACAGGATGGGGTTAAACCTCAATAACAGTATAAATAATGCTGGTAATACTTTAATGGACATTACACCTTCGAATGTTAAAGTACTCACATCTATTCAGATAAGATTTTTGGAAAGTTTGGGATATCGCGTAATAAATAAATATTATAATAATGCAGGACGAGCATGCCCTTCGAAATATATTCGCTGACGTATCTTATTCAGACTTAGTAATAGATAATTCCACTCATACATACCATCCTTATACTGTGAACGCATTCGCTAACTCTGATGAGGTCAGACTTATTATTGAGAAGGGGGATTTGATCACTGCCACTTATGATAGTAAGATTTATATTGAAGGAATAGTTACACCTACAGATCCTACACAGACTTTTAAACTCAACGATCCGCTATTTTTATTTGAGGAAATACGTTATCAACTTGGTGATGTTGTGATTGATAGTTGTAGAACACCCGGTATAGCGACATCAATTTATGGTCAATGTCGCTACACTCCTATAGAATCAAAAGGTTTGGGCTCTGCCGGATGGTACGTTTTAGATGAAGAATCTCAAATATTCAACACAACTGAGAGGACCTTTAGTGCCGTAATACCATTAAATCATATATTAGGGTTTGCATGTGATTATACACGTGATATTATAAACATGCGTCAAGAACTGATTTTAATTCGTTCGAATTCTGATACCGATTGTTATAATGGTGAAACCGCTGTAACAATAAAAATTTCAAAAATTAACTGGCGTGTACCACATATTACCCCTAGCGATTCTGCAAAATTGGAAATATATAATCGCTTAAAACAACAAAAAATAGTAAAAATTGGTTTTCATGGAAGAAGTCTATATCAGTATCCTTCTCTACCTACCACATCTAACTTAGCAATTTGGGCTGTTCAAAATTCTGTAGGGTCCCGAAGACCTCGATGGATTTTTATTGCATTTCAAACGGGTAAACGAAACAATCAAGCTTCTGATGCAAGTACTTTCTCACAGTGTGGAATATCAGACGTTACAGCTTTCATTAATCAGAATCGGAGTCCATACGAGAAAAGAAATAATGATTTTTCTAAATGTAGATACGTGTTGGCCTATAATGATTATGTATCATTTCAAAAGAAGTTTTTAAATAAGCAGTTTTGTGAACCATTATTAGATTTTAAGCAGTTCGGTCAAGGACCGATTTTTGTTTTAGATGTTTCAAAGCAAAACGAAATGGTTCACGAACCTGTATTAAGTTTAAAATTGGAAATAGAAAGCAATGTGAATTTTCCTGCTGACACCTCTGCATATGTATTAATTTTACATGATTCTGTTTATGAGTATGATCCAATTTCCGGATTGGTTACCTTTGTATAAAAGATTTTTTTATTTTGTAACTTTTTTTTGTAATCGAAATAAATAAACAAATCAAGATTTAAAAATTTTTTTTATTTCTATCTATAATAATAATTCTGTTTTATTTTTTCTATAATAATAATAATGCAAGTAATATATAATTATCAATAATGATAAAATAGAGGGCGGTAAAACTTGAGCCATGCTTGTAGACGTCCAATTATCGTTGTGTAAAAACTCTTCAGTAAATAAATTTTCGTTCGCCAGTATTAATTTACATATGGATTCTCCGGTTGAGTTGCTGTTAATAAATCGTAACATGCAAAATAAAAATATTTGCGTTTCAGTTAAGCGGTAGAAGAAGGTTGACTCATTTATATTTTTTATATATTCCATCGGAGGGCACTTAAAGCATAGTGTTCCATTAAGATTATCCAAACTATTCATCTCAATATTTTCCGTGCTTGTAGATGGTGATACGTATAAAGTATTATTTAAAATTAGAACTAATGAAAAAATTATTATAGTCGAATGCATTTTGATGTATGCATCAGCTGCTTTCCAAAATAGTAATGATAAAGTAGATATAAACTTACTAATTTATATCTTAAAGTGGGTGTAGTGAAGATTGATGGAATTTTGAATTAAACTAACATCGTTCTTAAAATATTTATTATTATTATTATATTACATAATACTATAATTTATCAACAACTAACTCAGATAAATTTTCTATGATTGTTTCGGGATACATATAAAATAGTTCTGTCATACAATATAAATTTATACCACGATATTGTCCTAGAGATCTTGCAACATCCTTGAAATTCTGGAAAGCATCTCCTCCTAATTGAATACAAGCAAATAGTACGTCCGTATAGTGATCTCTTATCTCAAGCTCTTCAATTTCAGCCTTCCTTAAGTTGACTAATGATGAAATTTCGAACAATCTTCTTACCGAAATTTCTGCCATGGATATATAAAAATTTTCAATATTTTTAAATGTAAGTATGTTTATCTTATTAAATTGTCGGCCCGTTACTGTCAATCCGCTACCATTCATTTCTATAGACTCCATATGACCATTTTTAAAAAAGTGGTCAATCTTGGTTGTATTTATATCATTCGTAAGGATTTCCCAGTCCTCACCAGATATATGGATACCGACTCCATTTGATCCAATGATTCTAAGAATTGGTATCCAATTTTCTACATCAATCCCAACAGATATAAATTTGGACTCGGATTTGTTTAATGCGTACTTAGTCTCGTAAATGATCTTCAGTGATCGCATCGTTTTCATGGTTTTTTTATTTGAAGTACAATCTATAAAAATAATGTAAAATTAATGTAAATCATAATATTAAAAAAAATTTTTTATACTGTTGAGGGTTAGGTTATCGTCCATAGGTTAGTTTCTATGGACGATAACCTAACCCTAACCCGTTTATTTAAAAAGTAATTTATTATAAGTAAAACTTACTTGGTTCAATTGCTTCAGCAGCACGCTTCAAAGTTTTCAAACCCGCTTTATTCTCCATTTTAATTTTTCTTGCAATTAAATTGTAAAAAACAAGTTACCGTTGGTACTAGTAAAATGAAGTGATGTAAATTATCCAAATTTCAATACATTATATATGAATACTAGATACCTAATTAGTGCGGGATAGTTTTTGTGAATGATTTTTAATTGATTTAAATATTAAAAACAATTTTAGAAACGGTATTTACATAATGAGGTATACCTTATGATACATATAATAGAAAGTAGAAACGATACTAATTGATTTTGACTGCAATTTTACAATAATGGAATGTCACTAATGTCTACACCCGTAGGCGATCAAAATAATTATAATGAAATTTTAATTTTAAAAACAGTATATTTTATATAAGACGGATAATAACTTATTTTAAATAATACGTAATGTAATTAAATAATTATAAATTAATAACCATCTCAGTTAAAATATAATCTTATGTATTTTATATAATTAGTGGATAATTAATAACCCTCATAATTAAAATATATGATACTTTTTATTGCGCGGAATTGGTGCATGCGCAGTTCTCAGTGTTGTGGACTTAGAAAATTTTTTAAAAATTCTTGATCGCCGGAGTGACCTAGTACATCTACTTTTAAATATTACTTTAAAAAGAAATATTAAAAGTAATTGAACTTACGAACACAAACTGCATTTAAATTGTTTATTCGGTTTGCACCGCAATATTTTGAATGACACTTAGAACCTCGTTTATTACCTCTAGTCCAGTCACTTAGAGAAAAAAATATATATTATGACTAATAGTTAATCGACGCTATGATTATCTGATAGTCAGAAAACTACTAATCAGAAGAATCATGAGAACCGATTTTATAAACTCAAAACACTAGACTACCACTTGACTAGAGGTGATAAAGCCGCTCCTAAAAATATTTATTGTAATGGCTAAAATGTCATATAAAGAAGCAGGACTATTTTTTATTCCTAGGTTTCATTCAAAAATATTTTGCTCAAAATATCCAATCTAATACTATCCTTACACGATATTATCTATAAATATAATAATATAATTATTATTAATACATAATGGGTGAGTCACAACGATGAGTCATCAAGGTGAGTCGCCTTATATGAGTTACCAGTCTAATTGGTCTAAACCGCAGCTAAGCTTTGCTACCGCTAACTTCTTGATGCCACAACTTATCAAATCTACAAATTTCCAAGAAGGTTCTCCATATGTGCGTATACTCATATGTTGGTTTTTGATGGGAAAATCTCTTGGTTACCAAATAATAAATCGAGCGTTGTTGGTCACGTAGCTTCAGAGTCTTACCGACAGCAAGTTGTTGTGCTCGAAACCTTCTATAGTCTAAGCTTGAAACTCATTCAAGCTTCCAAACTTTTTCTTGAATTCAACGGCAATTCCACGAAATATCCAAAGATTCTGGGCCACACGTGCGCGAAGGAGTAGTCATTATTTTGGTACATCAGAAAGATCCCGTTGCACTTCAATTGTAATTCCAAAACCTTGCTTGCTTTGACGGTACCTTTGTATATAGATATGAACTTTTCAAAATAGGATTCCTGGTGTTGACCTTTGGATCTACTGGCCATTGTTCTTACTTTGCCTTGTTCTGTGGAATCGCTGTTGTAGTCACCGACATACGGAGCTAATCGGTTAACGTGCATCACTTTTGGTTTGCTCATTGGTGATCTTCGAATTCGATAACGACATCATTGATTCTTTTCATAATTTCGTATGGGCCTGCCATATTGTCTTTGCAATTTTGGCGACAATCCACGTTTATGTTGTGGATTATGGAGCCATAGTAAGCCATCAGAAGAAATAAACTGTAGGGCATTGAGTGCTTCTTCCCGTAAGGCGACGACCAATGAAATAGCTTTCTTCAAGTCATTTCATTCATTTGCACTGGCTGCCGATTCAAATCGTCTGTGATAAGTGGACCACGGTACTTTTCCATCAAACGTTGACTGTTTTATTTTTATACTTTAGCACTTTATTCCGACAATTAATTCCGTTTATTATAGTCTCGAGCATTTTTATCTTTTCTTCAGTTCTTTTATTCGCTTCTTCCATTTTATTCTCGCAACCGGAACAGGGATTCACTCTCGAACACAAACTAACTTAAGTCGTTTATACTGTTGCCGTTTGCACTATTATCGTTTAGCTCTTTATGAATTGAAAATTAAAGCGTTTATTTAATTAGTAAGGGCTAAAATATATTTACAGTTCAAGTTAATAACAATAGAACAATTAATACCCTAAGATTTTACACTAATACTAAAACATACTACAATTAATAACAATAAATCTGTGTTTACTTCAACTAAGTTACTGTATTTATGTAATACTGGATAGTTATTTATCATACCACTATTTATTTACATGGTATTTATCTTAACACTTCCGAGTGCACACTCGGACTTCTTTACAGCAAATCACCATGCCATTTATACCTAAATACATCTTTCTAGAAACTTCTATGTGCTTCTAAATATATCCAATCTGAGGTCATAAGATCTGTATAACTGCCTAGGCTATATATTGTCATGCTCTAAAATCCTTCGTTGAAGATTTTGTTTGGGAATTTTGTATTTTTTTGTGAAAATTTTATTATTTTAAATTTATAATAAATTTGTATTTGCTGGTTTTCCTGCCAACTAGTTAAGGTGGTAATGGTGAGCGGTGAAAATCTGGCTATTGGCCAAAATGACCGCCCGAAGCAGTTGAGGAGAAGTATAGTCTCCTGTGATAATTTTTTCGTTTCAATTTGAGTTTTTGATATTATTTTGAGTATAAAGAGTGATAAATCATTTTTGTTTTGTAATAATTTTATAAGTTTATTTAATAATTTATTACAGCAGAATTTAATTTAAAAACAATGGTCCCTTCTTTCTAAATCTGTAAGTTTTTCTAGCTATTATAGTGATGCTTTTAATGAGTGGAGCAGTGGCTCAAAGATTCACTATAATTTTATAGCTATAATTTATAGCACAGGATTTTTTTGGAAAAAAGCAATAATGGGCAGAATAATATTGTGTAAAAGTATTATTGAACAGGGTAATTGGATAAGGATATTATTGATCATGATATTTTTGGCAGAAAATTTTGGGGCGGGTACTTTAGACTCGTCATTTAAATAAGTTCGATTCAAACTTCAGTAATAATAGACACTCCAATACAGAGGTGCATAACGAGCAAAAGTATCTTTTTATATTATTTTAAAGTAATATAACTTTGTTCAAATAGACAATTTAAAAGCATAGGATAAACCAGTGATTTCCAAAATGTGGGCCGCGGCGTCTTGGGAAGCTGCAACGTCTTCATAGGGGCACCCAATTATATTTTTGTTTTCTATTCAATATAGCAAAACAGGAGAACTGTTGTAGAACAATGAGTTTAAAAAATCATGCTTAAAGTTAGGGTTGGGCTATAGGGAAAAAATGTTAGTTAAAAAACTACGCCGTGCGGAAAAAAAGTTTGGGAACCACTGGGTTAAGCTTCAATTACTATTACATAATATGTAAAAATCGTATTACAACATAGTTATAAATCTAATAGGGACAATCAGGTGAATCTATAAGAGGTCCACCCGGTCCACCGGGAATTCAAGGTCCTCCAGGTCTACCAGGTGTATCTACTAAAGAAGTAAATGTTGTAGTTGCTTATTAAAAATAAATCGATAAATTAAGTTATTATAGGTCTCTTCTGGATCATGTTCGTGTAATGTTTCTAGTCTCTTAGAAAGTTTTACTATGCCTCACATGGTTTCTGGGCCACCTGGAATACCAGGTGCCGAAGGAAAATCAGGTCCACCTGGTATGACTGGGCTTCCAGGGGCACCAGGTGAACGCGGATCCCCAGGTCCTCACGGAAATAAAGGTGAAAGAGGCGACCGCGGTTCTCCAGGAGTAGAAGGATTGCAAGGTCCAAAGGGGGAATATGGAAGAGACGGAACTCCTGGGGAAATAGGACCACCAGGTCCACCGGGACCTCCTGGACCAGTTGAATTTGAAAACGCAGATGTAAGATATTTGTTATAGATAATACCTAGTTATAATGCTATGTAAATTTCTATTTTATTTACATGCCGCTTCTATAGCCTAGTTGGAAATCTAGAGGAATTTTTAAGGTTTTTAAATATTTGGCATACGTACATATATTAACTACAAAATAAGATACTTATGAATTGAAATTAAACAATTTTACTTTATTTAACAAATGGTGCTGAAATATTTATAAAAATGTACCTAAGTATTTGGTTTTAAAAATATAGGTTTCAATTAGCTTCTACCGCGGCAAATTACAAATAATGACATCATGTGGCTGCATAGCAAAACTGTTAATGATTATGCCTTCCTTAACCATTGATCTAATTGAACTAAAGGGTGTTTAAGAACCGAAAATGTAGATATGACTAATATCGATATAATTTCAAATAAAATCTTAAGCGAAGAACGCTATTGAATACAATATGAATTATTTAATTATTGCTCGGTCTTGTTAAAACGGCCATGTTAGCAATTCATTAATAATGTTAACGTGTATTTTGCTTTTATTATACATATTTTACTGTAGGTAACTATACTTACTTATAATAATTAATTTTATTATTATGAGCAGAAATTTACTAGTACGGCCAATTTCATTGTTTTTTAATGTTGCACTAATATATTAAATGTTCATAATAATACGATTTCACAGAGTTTTTGTTATTCCTATAAAAGCTAAATGAAAGCTTCGTTTATTTTTAAATCATATACCTATCTATATTTTTATAATTATTTCGTTATTTGAAGTTGCCTTCCACTTAATTTAAATAAATATAGCTACATTATATTAAAATTATTTTAATTATTTAGGAATCTGCAAACCGCCAAGGATTACCTGGCAATAAAGGAGAACCAGGAATTGAAGGCCCCATCGGTCCGCGTGGTGAACGTGGTTTATCGGGTAGATATTTTGTATGTTATTTTAACATTGTGATTAATTATATGTATAATATTTTAGGAAGTAAAGGTGATCGTGGAGAATCAGGTGCAAAAGGTGAAAAAGGAGAAATGGGATACTTAGGCGAAAAGGGAACTCAAGGATCTAAAGGGGAACAAGGGTCGCCTGGCATTGATGGTTTGCCAGGAACACCAGGTTCAAATGGAAAGAATGCAGAAAAAGGAGAAAAGGGGGAACCAGGAAAGCCAGGCCTTCCGGGTGCTCTGGGAATTTCTATGTCAGAAAATAAGACAGATACTATTATTTCCGGTAAACCTGGAGAAAGAGGGGAAAGAGGAGAAAGTGGTTTAAAAGGAGAGAAAGGTGATCGTGGTGAAACGGGCCTTCCAGGTATACCCGGAATTAATGGGGCCGTTGGAGCTTCTGGTGAAAAAGGAGAACCTGGTTCTATTGGTGCTCTCGGACCTGTAGGATCTCCAGGAACAAAAGGTGAACGTGGAGAAAGGGGATCACCTGGTCCAATGTTCGTATCAAATGCTACTTCAGAAATTACAGCTTTCAAGGTTAGTTGTGAAGACTGATAGAATAATTATGTTTACTTTTTAATATATTCATTAAGGGTGAAAAGGGCGAAATGGGTAAACGTGGACGAAGGGGAAAAGCTGGACCAGTAGGTCCAGTAGGACCTCCCGGAAAGCCAGGATTAGGTGGCGAAATTGGATTACCTGGTTGGATGGTAAGAATATATTGTTTTTAACTTCTTGTATGTATTTTAAAGCATTTATTTTAAACGCATTCAGAATAACTTTAAGGTAGGTAAACTTTATATTTATAATTAATAATGTTTAAGAACTGTATTGTAATAGCTATTGAATAATTATTATTATTATAAATATGTTACTTATATTTTAAGGGACGTCCGGGTAATCCTGGTGCAAAAGGCGAAAAGGGTGATTCAGGAACTATGAAAGGGGTAAAAGAGTATACTCGGTCAGTTATAGATAATATATTATGTAAATTGTTTAGGCAAGAGGCGATAAAGGTGATCGTGGAAACGATGGTATCCCAGGAAGAGATGGAATTCCTGGTTCACCTGGACTTCCAGGCTCTTCAAGTACTGATGACGATACATCAAAATATATTCCAGTACCAGGGCCGCCAGGACCTCCAGGTCTTCCCGGCCCACCAGGAATATCAATTGCCGGACCTAAAGGAGAACCGGGAATTTCTTTCTATGGAGAACCTACATATAATTCACGTCCAGGTAAGTTATACTGGTATATTCATGTTATTTAGCATACAAATAATTAAATTAAATTGTGCTGCTAAAGGACCAAAAAGTAGTCTTGAAGAATTAAAAGCTCTTCGAGAATTAAAAGAACTTAAGGATTTAAAATACTTTGCAGGTATTCTTATAAATTGTTGAATTTATTTATTACATTCAAATCATTTTAATTTTTTACTAGAATAATAAACAATTAGTTTTCATTTTTTAAACAGTTAATATTAATGTCATTTTATTTAGGAAGATCTACAGCGAGTCCACCTGTATTTACAACAGAATATGTACAAGTACAAAATAGAATAGTTCCAGGAGCCGTTACTTTCCAAGATAGAGAAGGAATGACAAGAATGTCATCAGCTAGCCCAGTGGGAACGATAGCTTATGTTATCGAAGAAGAAGCTCTTCTAGTTCGGGTGAACAAAGGATGGCAGTACATAGCTGTACGTTATTATTTTTTTTTTAATTTAAAAAATTTTTCCAATTTAGATAATACTACATATATTTAATTTATTTCGCTACTAGTTAGGAACACTTCTTCCAATATCAACCGAATCTCCACCTACAACTGCTTCTTCACAATTAAGACCTCCATTTGAAGCCAGTAACTTAATTAACCACATTCCTCAAACTGCCGATGTTCCTCAGGTAAATATTAAGTAAAATTTTATTTATAATAAACATTTTTTGTATATTACTAATTGATTTTTATTTATATAATATGCTTCAGTGGCATCCTAAAATGGTAAGGTAAATTTTTTTAAAACTTTAAATATATTAAGTAATTGTTTTTATTTATTTTAGCTACGATTGGCGGCTTTAAATGAAGCGTACACGGGTGATATACATGGAGTACGAGGTGCCGACTATTCCTGTTACAGAGAGTCACGAAGAGCTGGTCTCCGAGGTACTTTTAGAGCGTTTTTATCGTCACGAGTGCAAAATGTAGACTCAATAGTAAGGCAAGCAGATCGTAAACTTCCAGTAACTAATATACGTGGAGAAGTATTATTCAATTCGTGGGCAGAAATGTTTAAAGGAGATGGGGCTCCATTTTCACATCCTCCACGAATTTATTCTTTCAATGGTAAAAACGTTTTAACAGATTTATCTTGGCCTCACAAAGCGATTTGGCATGGTGCTTTAATAAATGGCGAAAGAGCTCTGGATACATCTTGCGATGCTTGGCATGCTAGTTCTAGGGATAAAGTAGGACTTGCAGCTTCGCTACGAGGACCAAGATTGTTAGAACAGACCCCTTATTCTTGTGATACACGTCTAGTTTTATTATGTATTGAAGCAACCAGTGAACAAGTGGTTCAAAGAAGAAGACGAGAAATTGAGAAGCATTAGTAAGCTAAATTGTTATTTTATTTATTAACCCCCAAAGCTATGGTTTGCTATAAGCAGTAACTTCTAACAGTAGCTCGTTTTCTGCTCATTGCATATGAGCAGTTACCAAAGATTTTTCGGTACTTCTAGTGCAGTTGCTTGCAAACCAAGGCTTAAGTCTTAATTAACTGGCCCAATTTATTTGGGTCAAGTGTAAATATGAAAGTTCCTATTCAAATTTGAAAATTATAGAAAATAAATTATTTTCGCTAAATAATCGAAATAATCATGGATTATTTTTCAGTTCCAATGAAAATGAATTATTAAATGAAGAGGAATACAGCAAGTTATTGCAGTCTATCTTGGAAAAAGGTTAAATAACGAAGCAATCGTTTAGTAAATAATTTTCATTCCATCCATGTACATACATATAATTGATATTTAAAGCTTCACAGAAGTTTTATAATTTGCAACAAACTTAAATATTCATTAAATTTCTTGTTCCCACTATAATTGCGAATTTAATGGGGAGGTGACACATTTTACTTAATGTAAAAATTCAAATTGACGCTAAATGAATTTAAACTTCAACGTTGCAATTTCAATATTATTTTAAATTTATTAGTTATTTATATTTATAGAAAAAAAAGTGGTATCCATTATCACCAACTTAAAGAACATTTTGCCGCATTCGTGCGATACAATTGTACATTTAGTGAACGGTGCAATAATTCTTTTCATTCGTGCGGCAAAGTTGTACTTTTCATCCTAAGTATGTAACTACTTATAATACAACAAAAATATTTGTGGGGTCAAAAATTCAGGTGGTTTGGACGACCCAATAAGACTGCAGTAATAATTTCAATAATAGAAGCATTTCATACTTACCTGCAAACAAAGAAAGCAACAATCTGAACTTAAAATTTCCTCTAAAAGTTGAACTTGTAATTTGAAACACACTAGCAATGTTATTGTTATTTATAATTATCATTACAGATGTTATAAAATAAGAAACTGCATAATATGACAGACAGCTCATGTATAACTATTGCATAAAAATACAAAGTAAGCGCAAACATTTTTTAAGTGTGAAAGATATGACTATTTGTTAAATTTTGTTGTCTGATACGTGAGAAATGTTAAATGTGTGTTCATATCGTTTAGAATACAAAATATAAGTGTATGTATTTGTAATAAATTATTTATAAATGTTCCAATAAAAACAAGCAAACTGTGTTCAAAGTGTTATGAATTAAACCCCCGATTAAAAGAGTTCCCTAGTTCTGCTGTGACCTACCCCAATCTTTTAAATAAAATATACCATCATGAAAAATATAATATGTATCTTGTATTAGTATTTAATTTTTAATATTCACAATGAAATAGTATACCTATATTGGCGGTTTTCTTTTATTGAGCTAAACAAAGTAAGCATAAAAAAAAACAAAATATGAATATGCAATGATTTCCCATTTTAGCAGCTTCAAAGTACAATTTTTTGTTTGCTGAAATGATATTGCCTGAAATTTAGATATTGGCAAAATAATTGATATATTTGCGGAAGCAAAAAATAAAAGACTTTAACTAATAATTTGTCTAAATTTATAATTACTGAATGTTTTATTCTATAATGGGCCGGTTTTACCGGTGAAGTGAAGTGAAGCAAATGTACAGGCAGTGCTGCCAACTTATTGAGACAAAATTTCTCTCCTTCTAAACTAAAAATTCTCTTTTTGCACCTAACATTCTCTTTTTATATAATTTTGATATGCAATCACTCAATTTTTTTAAAATATTGCACAAGCTAAAAAAGGCTACGAACGTTATCAACGAGGCAAAGGCAATAATAGACGGTTACACGCGCTTTGCAATAATAACTATTGCATATAACTTCTATGATATAATCGCGGGGGTGGACTGGAGACTGGATATGCTTAACTTAATTAATTTATTATAAGAATTTAGTAATTCCAAATGTAGGTATAATAAACTGTAGAAAAATTTTATTAATAACCGAATTTCCCGTTTTTGTGACATTTTTCCCTTTTTCCCTTCAATGCTTCGAATATCCCGGAAAATGGGAAAATTCCCTCCAGTTGGCAACATTGTGTACAGGATCAGCACAGCAATAACATTTGCTTTACTTCGGCCACTTTGAGGGCGTTCAAGGCTTTTTATGTTAGTGTGGAACCAGTTTTTTCAAATTTCTTGATAAACCTACGAGCAGTAGATTCATTTCGTGCATTGTGATCACGGAGTAATATACATAAGTTAGGAGAGTGCCGCCGAACAGGCGCCACAAAAAAGGCGCCTCCGTTTAGGCGCCAGTCATATAGTCACCGACCCATTTAGGCACCGACCCATATAGGCCATATAATAGCATGTATTTTAGTTAATAATATGAAGAACCGTGCTGCAACTACTGTTGAGTCAACAGCACAAATTGTTAATGCCTGCCTCAATAGTGAAATGTCGCGAGCGGCACAAGTTGCATTACCGAATGGTCTGGCGTTAAAAAAAACAATTCGAAGAAAGAGGAATGAAGTTAATGCTGCACCTCCTGCACCATTAACATTAGAAGATTTAATTATTCCCGAAGTATATAAAACTTTTGAAGCGAACGGAACGATAGAAAACTTTTTAGTTGCTGACAGTGGACTTGAACCAGAAAGAATTTTACTTTTTGGCCGCGAAAGCAATGTTTGCCAAATTTTGCGTGATTCGGAGCATTGGTTCGTTGATGGAACATTTTCAATAGCGCCTAATCTCTTTTATCAAGTATGTGTTATTATGGCAGAAAGATTTGGAGGCGTCCATCCAGTAATATATGCATTGTTACCAAACAAACATACAAGACTTTGGTACTGGACTACGATAATCGTAATATTATAGACTTTCTTCGTGGTATCTCGCATAATTACATAATATAAGTTTAAAAATTTTAAAAATAAATATTTAAAAATAAATAAATAGTTTTTTTTGGCGCCTAAACGGCTGGCGCCTACATGGCTCCGCGCCTACAAGGCTCCGCGCCTATATGACCGGCGCCTATTCGGCGGTGGTTTTTCGGCGGCGCCTAGTCGGCGGCGCCTATTTGTCCTAGACCCGTGAAGTATCATTACGTAACTAACGTCTCAATTTTGGGCATCAAAGTACTATCTCATTGGTAAACCCAATTTAAAGCTCTCTAGTAGAAATATTGTGATTTTACGGTCTGATGACGGAATGCCGCAAGAGATTAATGTAATGTATAGTTTATCCAGTGGTTGAAGTCAGGGGGTATGCAGGGGTATGGTATACCACCACTTTTTTCAAATTTCAGAAACGTACCCTAACTTATTTAGCATAAAAGTATCTATTCAGTTTCAATAAATTCTTATTATTATTAAATTTAATACCCATACCCCCGGTAATTATTTTCCACTTTGACCACTGAGTTTATCAGTGTCTATTGGCGAGCCGATTCGGCCGCTGCATGTTTTAGTATTTGAAAGCATACGGATAAGTTTAACTTTAAAAGTAGATATTTCAGAACTGAAAATCAAGTTTAGTCCTTAAATTTGATTGGTGTCGCTAGTGATCTTGATATTGAAGAAGTTGCTTTCACTGCAATTAAAGATAAATTTTGTGTACTTTCACGAGATGGGCTTACTCGTACTGATAAAATAGCTCATAACATTGCCATTTACAATTGCTCAAGCAGGTCTATTCTCGCTTACACGAAGCCATTTTAACTATCAATCTGGACAAGTGTAGGCTAAGTCTAACATTTTTAAGTCATGTTATTGATAAGACGGGACTTTATACTAATAGAGCTAAGGTGGGAGCCATCCCACAGATAGCCAAATTTACTATAACAACAGGGTTAAACATTTTATAGGTATGATCGGTTGTTACCATATGCCTAAAATTGTTATTTGAAAACTTGAAAAAGTTTTATTAGTTTCATTCCAAAGTTTAGTTAGTACTGATTTTTTAAAACGTTTTTATCAATGGCGGCTGATGAGGAACTTAGGTGGTAGGGCATACATGTGAAACCGTAGGATTTTAAGTTTTTAAATAATATTTTGTGATGTTTTTGTGAAACTTGGCTTGTTGTCTTGGCGAGGTATATCTCCAGCCTACCCAAACCAGCATACACTGGTTTTTATATTCATTATGATGCTTCTAATAATAAATTATGGATTAGGTTATGCATTGAATCAAATGGAACGTGATAAAGGACGTGGTATTGCATATGCATCTAGGACTTCCAATAAATCTGGGAGAAATTATTCGGCGATGAACGTAAATGCTTAGCGGTTATTTTTGGAATTGTAAAATTCTGACTTTATGTCGAAAGTACTGCATTTACGGTGGTAACAGTATGAGCCATTTATTTAACATCGAGCATCGGAATGTTAACTTAAATGTGATGTCTGATGCATTTTCCCGTGCGTTTTTCAAGGTGTCATTACTTGTCTTATCTGACATGTAGAGATTACGAGGTCCGCATTTTTGTAAATTTTCCCACTTATCGTGCTGAAAGATCAGCCCTCGAATAACAATTCCCCAAAGCAGTTCGACCAGATGGCCAGAAATTTTCGAGAAAATCGACTTTGAAATATTGCTATGTGGTTTATGAACAGAAGATGTAAAGCAAATGTCAACATATGGTTCATGGCGTCGAGGTTAGGAAAGAGTCTCGTAAACGATGGGTCCACGGTTCGATTCTCACCTTTGGGAAGTTTTTTTTTCTTTTCATTTTTTTTCAATACGCATATCCACGTCATTTACGTGTAAAATTGATCAAAGTTATGCTTGATATTTATGATAAATCCATGTTGATACAAAAATGAAAAACGTAGGGTAGGGTATTAATGTATCTTTTATTTTAGTGACAATTTACAAACATAACACAAGAACTTAAATTAATTATACAATTAATTTCACTGCACGAACTATCTTCAACGGTGTCTTCATCTCTCGTTGGTCGTTGAGGTTGAGGGACCAGGTAAATCAATAGATTCGATATCCGACATGATATTTGCTTTATAGTAACTACGCTATATAAATGTACTGTAATTTCTAAGTAAACTAAATAAGCACAAATGGTAAAAATATTATAGTTTTAAAAAAACCAAAAAAACACTCCACACAAAAGCGTGGAGCACTTTTTGATTATGTGTCTTTTAATTAATTTTGACCATATCTATAATATCAAAATCGATGATTTTGATCAAGCGCTCCACGCTTTTTGAATTAGTTTATTCTTTATTAAATTTAAAAATTATTTTACAAATTTTAGTGCGTCATAAAAGTGTGTTTTTTTGGTTTTTTTAAAACTATAATATTTTTACCATTTGTGCTTATTTAGTTTATTTAGAAATTACAGTACATTTATACAGCGTATAGTTACTATAAAGCAAATATGTCAGATATCGAATCTATTGATTTACCTGGTCCTTCAACCTCAACAACCAATTATCATAAATATCAAGCAATTCTTGACAAATATCAATCTTAGCGTAAAAATTATTAGGACCAAACCTGTGGGAAATTAAATTTGCCACAACTTTGGTTATTATGATTTTCACTCTAAAGTTGAAAATAAGCGAGTAATTTAGAAAACAAAATTTTACCCTTTAAATCGAGATTGCGGCAAACGCAATGGGCGGATTTTTCCGAAAATCGAGATTTACACTACCAAACACCCCCCCCCATAAGTTTAAAATAAAAAAATCGCTGCCGGGAATTTTTTCCGGGTAAAATCCTATCTTGACTGGACTAGAGGTACAAACCCACAACTAAATGCGCAAGCATATAAACTTAAAAAATTCATATCTTTAGATCCCATGACCGTCCACGATTTAAAATTTTTTTCTAAGTAGACAATGAACGACAATGATGACAATGATGCTCGAAAAAAAATATGGTGGAAAACAAGAGATTATTTTCTGAGTTATTAAGGGTTGAAATTTAGGGATGCTTTTTTTTTAACCCTTAAATTTGATAAGTTTCACATTTTTTTCTTTAACTTGTATGTCATTTTAGAAGAAGTCCCATCGCTCTAAGTCAGTTTGTTCAGACGATAGAGTGAAAACAGTGATTCGCCGTGCGGGGCAAATTGTAAAATACTGGGTTTTTCCGTGCCCCGCCACGGCCAAGCCGTTGGGCGAATGGCAAAAACCTTAAATAGGGGTGCTCTTATTTCCTGTATTCTAGACCTCCTGCAATTTTCATCTCCTTTTGAGAAAGTGAGGGTTTTGAGTGTGGGCACTTCATATGGAACGACCTTTGCCAAGAATTGGGACTTTTGGAGGATGACAGACACTGGAACAACACCTTGGAAGAAGCTGCTTTATTTCAATCTGCACGTCGCTTACGTGAATTGTTTGTTTTTATGTTGGGATTTTGTCAATTGACAGACGCGACTAAATTATGGGAAAAACACAAAGAAAGCATGTCGGCTGATATACTTCGACGAGTAAGGAATGACTTTCCTGATTTGGAAATCAACAACTCCCCTGCGATCATGGATGAAGCTTTGATTTTTATAGAAGACGAACTTTTCAAAATAACCTGCAAACGTTTGAGTGATTTTGGATTGGCATCTCCAACAAGAACAGATGAGAATGTTCTCCACAATAGAGAATATCTTGCAGAAACATCTTACAATCGCGATGAACTATCAGCCTGCCTTCTTATGCATGAACATAATTTGACAAATGATCAGAAAAATGTTTATTACGTTTAAATGTTTATTACGTTGACAAAATGTTTATTTATTATCCAGTATCGACCAAAATTCTGGACAGCTTTTTTTTCTTGATGCGCCTGGTGGAACTGGAAAAACGTTTTTAATTAATATACTGCTTCCAAAACTACGAATGCAACGCAAAATTGCCTTGGGGGTTGCGTCTTCTGGCATAGCAGCTACATTGTTGCAAAATGGACGAACGGCATACTCTACATTTAAATTGCCATTAAATCTTCAAAGTAGCGAAAAACCATTATGTAACATCAAAAAACAAAGTTCATTGGCAAAACTCTTGAAAGAGACAAACCTCATAGTATGGGACGAAGCTACTATGGCAAATAAAGCTGGAATGGAGGCTCTTGATCGTGCATTAAGAGATATTAGAAATAATGATTGTCCGATGGGAGGTGTGACCGTAATGTTTGCAGGAGACTTCAGGCAAATATTGCCAGGAGTTCCACGAGGAACTAAAAGCGATGAGATCAATGCTTGCCTCAAATCATCGCATTTATGGTCTCACATTCAGATCTTAAAACTTACTACGAATATGCGTGTAAGTTTAGGTGGAAATGGAAATGCCACGAAATTTTCCGAGATGCTTTTGAATATTGGAAATGGGCAATTTCAAAATGACAATGGCGTGATAAATATTGATTCTTCTTTCGCTACATTTGTTTCAGGGCAAGATGAATTGATTTTTAATATTTATCCAGAAATATCAAAATTTCAGAGAAAACAAGCGGATTTTTACAGGAGCGCGTAATTTTAGCTCCAAGAAACGACTCGGTTTTTACTATCAATGAAAAGATTCTCGGCATCTTTGATGCCCACCAAGAAACTTATCTCTCTGTAGATTCTATTGTAGACCAAGACGAAGCCGTCAATTTTCCTCTTGAATTTCTGAATCCCCCTGGGCTTCCTCCATATAAACTTAAGATAAAAGTTGGTACTCCGATTATTTTAATGCGCAATTTGAATGCACCAAAATTGTGTAACTGCACAAGATTGCGGGTAAAGTCTTTGAAAAAGTACCTCATTGAAGCTGAAATTTTGACTGGCTGTGCGAAAGGTGATACTGTATACATTCCGAGAATTCCAATGATAACAACGGACTATCCCTTTGAATTCAAACGTCTTCAATTTCCTGTGAAAATTTGCTTTGCGATGACTATCAATAAAGCGCAAGGTCAAACGTTACAACTAGCAGGCATCGACAATTCAGATCCTTGCTTCACTCATGGGCAATTTTATGTCGCATGTTCTCGAGTTAGTTCGGAAAATAATTTATTTATCTATGCACCCAATCAAAAAACGAATAATATAGTATACCAAGAAATAATATAGATTTGTATTACATATATAATTATATTTATTCAATTAAAACAAACGTTTTAAAAAATGAAAATTTATTAATTAAAGCTACAACTGTTCAACTTAAATGCAAGCCAACAACTGACTTGAAAATACAAAAATATATTTAGGATTGAAACATTTCTCAAGTGGGTTGTTTTGAACTTGGTTTTCTAGAATACTTAAAGTTAAGTTCAACACGCAGTGCCGGATTAACCATAAGGCAGAAAAGGCACCTGCCTAGGGGCCCCGCATAGGTTTTAGGGGCCCCGTGAAAACGGAAATTTTTTTTTTTAATTACGGCCCTGTGGATTTTATTAATATTATTTTATTATTTATTGTTACCAACAACAAAATTTTCCTCTATATAAGAAAGGAAATAATTAAATAAGAAATAGTCAGAAGAGCAATTCTAATTAGAGAAATCATTATTACAAACAGCCAACGATTATATTATATTTAGTAATAACTACTCACACGTAGCTACAAACCCAAAATGAAGCGGTACCAAAGCGGCGCAGAAAAAAAAAAGAAAGCAAGATAAATTAATGAAACTTGATTTAGAAAAAAAAATATGCCTAGTCTATATCAACTTGGGTTTACTCGTAAGCCAGCAGAAGACCATCTTGAGCCCTCATCAAGTACCTCTAGTGAAGTTATGGTGTTGGACCTTCCAGAGCAGATAATAGAAAACGAGGATACGGTTCAATTACCGATTGCAGCTGAAACGGAAACAAATGTTCTTTTAGAATATTTAAACAAAGATAGTCTGGAACCTGAATATCAAAATGACATTGGGTTATGGCGAAACATCACCAATGAAGTGCAAAATTTTTAGTGTAATAGAGATCCTGTGGAATGTCAACACTTTGATGACAGTGACGACTTTTTAGTTTCAACTAGGCAGTATGAGGAGGGTGCAAGAAAATGTACTCGTTCAATGATTTTTCGAAAACATGTAAGCGGTAAGCAAATCAAGAGGGAATGGCTCATGTATTCTCCGTCTACAGGAAATGTGTACTGTTTCCCGTGCATCCTGTTTGGTGGATCACATAGTACAGTCCAATCTCAATTTTTAGAAGGGTTTTGTGATTGGAAAAATGCCTCGAATCGAATGAAAATGCACGAGAATAGTGAAACACACAGGAAATGTTTACATACATTAATCAGTAGTAACAGTGCTTTGGATATTCAAATCAATGAAGAACAAGAATACTGGACTAATGTTCTCCAAAGGGTGGTATCGGTAATTAAATTTCTCGCATCACGTGGATTAGCTTTTCGTGGTGATACAGAACTCCTTGGATCTCAACATAATGGTAATTTCTTGGGAATTTAAGAATTAATCGCGGAGTATGACCCTTTTTTAAAGTCTCATTTGGCCAAATATGGCAATGAAGGCCGAGGAAGACCCTCTTATTTGTCTTCCACAATTTGCGAAGAAATAATCCAAATAATGGGAAATAAGGTTTTGAAAGTTATTATTAAAGAAATCCAGGATGCCAAGTACTTTTCTCTAAGTGTAGATTCAACGCCAGATATATCCCACAATGACCAACTGACTATAGTATTAAGATATGTCAGAGTATCAGACGGTGAAGTAGTAGAACGTTTTCTCACATTTATTCGAATAATCAGCCACACTGGAGAAGAGCTTGCTAAGACTATCTTGACCTACTTAAACCAATGTGGAATTGAAATTAAAGATTTAAGAGGACAGTCTTATGACAATGCGGCAAACATGTCAGGACGTTACAATGGTCTTCAAGCTCATATCACCAAGATAAACCAACTTGCTCACTACATTCCATGTGCAGCACACTCGCTCAATTTAGTAGGGGTGAATGCCGTAAAAAGCTGCGAAGGCGCGATCTCATTCTTCGGGTTAGTGCAAGAAATATATAATTTTTTTTCAGCATCAACTCACCGATGGGCACTTATGCTCGACTATCTTCAGAACAACGATGACGAACATCAAAATGGATCTAAACTGGTTTTAAAAAGATTGACTGACACACGCTGGAGTGCAAGAGCCGATGGGACTAAGGCTTTATCTCAAAGCTACAGCAGCTTTCAGAAGGCACTACAAGCTATTTCTGAAGATAAGAATCAGACGAAAGAAACAATTTACGAAGCCCGATGTCTTATAAAAGGCTTCTCAAAGAAGGAAAACATCATTATGACAATATTTTGGTCTGTAATTTTAGACCGTATTAATGTGGTCAGCAAATCCCTACCAAACGAAACAATCGAACTTCAGACAGCCATAAATCTTCTGAAATCACTCTTTGACTTTTTAACAGCACAAAGAGAAATGTTTGACGATTACGAAAGAATGGCAAATATGAAAACAGATGCGCAGTATACTGATGAGAGCAGTCGTGTGCGTGCAAGAAAAAGACATTTTGACGATGGTGATGGAGAAGAGGTTGTGCTTCGTGGAAGAGAAAAATTTAAGATTGAAACTTACCTACCAATTCTAGATACATTACATGCAGAACTGTTTCGTCGTATGGAAGCATATAATAATGTTTATTCTCTATTTGGATTCCTTACCGAGTTCCCATTGAAGACAGACAATGAAATTAAAGAGGCTGCTCAAAAATTTAGAGAGAATTATCCACAAGACCTAGAGCCCGAGTTTATTGATTAAATGGTTCATTTTAGGTATTTTATATCACAGTTTGACGAATTTAAAGCTAATGAAGCGGTGCCGGCATTGCGATCGTATAAATTGATTTTTGTAAACATGGTAGAATCAATGTTCCCAAATGTTATGACAGCGTTAAAAATTTATAGATGTTTGATGATCACAAATGCTACTGGAGAAAGAACTTTTTCAAAATTAAAATTGTTGAAAAATTGTCATCGATCCTCAATGACGCAAGAACGTCTAAATGCGCTTGCTATTATGACTACTGAGAACGACGTCTTGCAAAAAATTGATTTTAAAGATATTCTTAAAGAGTTTACCTCAAAAAAATTAAGAAGAGTTAATATTTAAAGTTATTTTTTTAAATAAAACATTACAGTTTACTTAAAGTTAATTTTCTTTTTATAGTTTATCAGAATCTGTGTTTTAAAGTAGTAGAAAATATAAAAATATTTAAATATTAATTAATTTCTTTGTTTAAATGAATTAAGAGTTTCAGTGAATTAATTTAATAAGCATTGTTTTATTATTTAAAATTAGTTGGTGTACCAACAATTGCTCTCAAATTATTGCCACAATGCCACTTGCTTAACCGTAGATGTAATTACACGTGTTAGCTAGCTGTGTTACTTAAAACGCAGTTCTCGAGAAGCGGGGTGTTTCGAAAAACCTCGTGGATTCGCAACCATGTACTCAGATATTTTATCAGCTAAATGAAAAACTTGATGTTATGTGGACGCCAGTCAATACTAATAAAACCTGAAGAAACGAAGGGTCGTCTTATCGTAGAAACACAAATAGAAAGAAAGATGTTGGCGACAATGTTTAATTAATTCACTACTCTTACATAAAACGTACACATAATGATCAAGATAAGCTGGTATATAATTGAAGATTATAATAACAGTAAACAAAATAAAATAAAAAATGCAAGGTAAAATACTGACATCCACCTGAGGGGTAAATTCAGTTATATTGCAAAAATACAATTGATCATCCCTGAGGAGGATAAATCAACAAAACGAAGTTATGCTCTAGCAGAAATTAAATTGCACACCGGAATTCATTATCTCGGCTATTACTGATATCAAAATAGAACCTGGCATACAGCATCATTAACAAATAAGTAAATGCATCTCTAAGAGACTTACCCTGAATGCGATGTTACCAATTTCACGACTAGGCAAGTTTCTCTCCTTCGAATTCAATATCCTTACTTCATCATTACGTTGGTCCACCATCCAGGTATAAGATCTACAACTCAGAAAACACAAAATACTTATTATAAAATCAACATGCTTGCCATTTCAAAACTCATCAATCGAGAAAGTGTGACTGCAAATTCAAATTAATTCCTACTGTCGCATCTTCATAAATCAAACATCTGCTGAAAGTCGAAGTCTCGCATCCCAACAAAACATAAATCCGTGTCCAGGATCGAACGTACACGCAACAACCAAAGTCCACGAAGTCTGACTCTTCAATTTCACAATAATTTCAATCCTTAGGCGCAAACGAATTTATAAGGAAAAGCCTCTTACAAAATTTTACAAAAATCTAACCATCGGCATCGAAACCAAAATAATAAAGCTAATCATTCTTCGGGAAATTGCTACTACTTATTTCATCCACTTCACATCTTCCAACAGATGGTTATTCAAAACTTAAGCCATCGCAACCCTAACAACAAATGTCGAATACAGAAAAGATTTCCACTTATGATAACATGACATCTGCGACGACCATATTTATATTTCCAATAACGAACAATTATAATTAAAACGCATTAACCCGTAATCTGGGTGCTAAAATATAATTTGTTACTACAAATTAATTAGTCGGAAAAATTATATTTACCCGCTAAACGGCAAAACTAAATTATAACACATACATAACGAAATTAAAAATGAACTCGAACGATTGCACGCAAATCCTTCAAGAAATCTACGCGCAATGGCGTTCCCATTGATAACTCCGTAGTTACCAACCATAAACACTAAAAAAACACAGTGGCGTTTCAGTCGGGAAGCTCGTAAAAGAAATGTAACTGACAAAATGCATTTTGTCATGTTACACATCCCCCCTGCTTAACTCTAAACCGCCCTCGGTTTTGAAAAAAGGAAAAGAAAATCAGACAGAAGTAAAGTCTTATCGTGTCTACAGGTGAAAATCCTAGCTAGACAGAAACTGCATCTCAAGTACTATCTTCGCGTTTCAAAAAACTAAAGATGAAGTATAGCCTTAGACCAGTCTGTTATGAAAAAACATAAGCCAAACAGAAAATCAACCCCTAAACATAACAGTGTCCTAACAAGACAAACTAGGCAGCTGAAATACACACTCATTCTCAAAAGTTCATTCTCTAGCGAGCCAGCAACAATGGAAAAATAAACGAAAGTTCCAATATCTAGAATCCGCAAGTAGGATTTCAAAAGAAAATCGGTTCCTTATACTACACACTAACAACAGTCCCCAACATCCAGAATCCGCAAGTAGGATTTCAAGAAAATCGGTTCCTTAAATTACAACACACAAATTTTCTATCGTTGATTACTACGCCTAAAAATTCCTTAATGAAAACAAAACGCATAAGTCAGTCCGAGTAAAAAGAATAAAAAACAAGACTTTGAATCATGTTTTTACTTCACAAAGTTCATTCTCTATAACAAAATCGTGCATCCAATAAAATAACTGACGCGCCTCTCGGATTCAAACAGCGGATCTCGCGGCACTCGTCATACCAATAAGATCAAATCCACGATAGTGTAAACATTGAAAAATCCCAATTAAAAAATAAATTCATAAGACAATTTACATTTAGACATTCTATAAATTCTCGCAAAACATAACTCAGATTGGATAACCATTCGTCTGTTAAATCAGCTCGAACCAACAACGGATGCAATCGTGTAGATTCACCATAAATCAGGAAATTCGATTCAAATTTACATTTTCCAGTTTGATCACTAAAAATGAAAATGCAAAAAAAAGGTCGTGAGTTGAGAAAAACGTGAAACATATTAATCTTCAAAACCGCTGGAAGCGTTCAACATCACTAGAATTTTGCCAAGGAAAAAACCAGTTCCTAACAGAGAGGCTTAGGTGTAGGCACACAATTATACCTTAAGGACTTTCACAGTCTGCAATGGGAAACACATCCAAGTACAGAACCGCCATAGTGGATTTGGCTAAACGCATTGGACTCTAGTGCCTCGGCAACATAAGAGAACAGGACCTAGTTAACCTCGCAAACTCTCATATTCCTCAACACCACTAAAACTTAAATCTAACTATATACAACAGAATCCAACACTGGCGGCGCCAAACTCCACTACAAAATTACTACTACAAACTAATTTGTGACAAATCTTCAGCAAATCTGCCACTTAGGAGGGGAGGGCCAAGTTATCCTCATCCAAGGTTCGCCCAAATGCTTCAATGCCATTTGTCCACAAACTTGGTGGGAGCTGGTACTCTACTCTAATAATTGTCTCGCAAAATACTAAAGCATTAAAAATTAACCACACCGAGGGTTTTGAATCGAAGACCATCAAGAAAGTTAGTCACCACAATGCACGCATTATAGACAGAATGACTAAAATATGCAGACTAGTGATTACTAAACATGTCTAGAAAAGAAGAAAAAATATTTAGCTGAGAGATGTTAAAAAAAGAGCAACTTCGTCTGAGTATGAACTAAGCTTCTACGTCGGTTACCAGGTAGGTGCAACGGATACCTTCGCAAAAACAAAGTCCTAATGAAAGTTAAAATTTCCTCAAGCCCCTAAGTTGAGGCGTCATTAAAGTATACCAACAATTGCTCTCAAATTATTGCCACAATGCCACTTGCTTAACCGTAGATGTAATTACACGTGTTAGCTAGCTGTGTTACTTAAAACGCAGTTCTCGAGAAGCGGGGTGTTTCGAAAAACCTCGTGGATTCGCAACCATGTACTCAGATATTTTATCAGCTAAATGAAAAACTTGATGTTATGTGGACGCCAGTCAATACTAATAAAACCTGAAGAAACGAAGGGTCGTCTTATCGTAGAAACACAAATAGAAAGAAAGATGTTGGCGACAATGTTTAATTAATTCACTACTCTTACATAAAACGTACACATAATGATCAAGATAAGCTGGTATATAATTGAAGATTATAATAACAGTAAACAAAATAAAATAAAAAATGCAAGGTAAAATACTGACATCCACCTGAGGGGTAAATTCAGTTATATTGCAAAAATACAATTGATCATCCCTGAGGAGGATAAATCAACAAAACGAAGTTATGCTCTAGCAGAAATTAAATTGCACACCGGAATTCATTATCTCGGCTATTACTGATATCAAAATAGAACCTGGCATACAGCATCATTAACAAATAAGTAAATGCATCTCTAAGAGACTTACCCTGAATGCGATGTTACCAATTTCACGACTAGGCAAGTTTCTCTCCTTCGAATTCAATATCCTTACTTCATCATTACGTTGGTCCACCATCCAGGTATAAGATCTACAACTCAGAAAACACAAAATACTTATTATAAAATCAACATGCTTGCCATTTCAAAACTCATCAATCGAGAAAGTGTGACTGCAAATTCAAATTAATTCCTACTGTCGCATCTTCATAAATCAAACATCTGCTGAAAGTCGAAGTCTCGCATCCCAACAAAACATAAATCCGTGTCCAGGATCGAACGTACACGCAACAACCAAAGTCCACGAAGTCTGACTCTTCAATTTCACAATAATTTCAATCCTTAGGCGCAAACGAATTTATAAGGAAAAGCCTCTTACAAAATTTTACAAAAATCTAACCATCGGCATCGAAACCAAAATAATAAAGCTAATCATTCTTCGGGAAATTGCTACTACTTATTTCATCCACTTCACATCTTCCAACAGATGGTTATTCAAAACTTAAGCCATCGCAACCCTAACAACAAATGTCGAATACAGAAAAGATTTCCACTTATGATAACATGACATCTGCGACGACCATATTTATATTTCCAATAACGAACAATTATAATTAAAACGCATTAACCCGTAATCTGGGTGCTAAAATATAATTTGTTACTACAAATTAATTAGTCGGAAAAATTATATTTACCCGCTAAACGGCAAAACTAAATTATAACACATACATAACGAAATTAAAAATGAACTCGAACGATTGCACGCAAATCCTTCAAGAAATCTACGCGCAATGGCGTTCCCATTGATAACTCCGTAGTTACCAACCATAAACACTAAAAAAACACAGTGGCGTTTCAGTCGGGAAGCTCGTAAAAGAAATGTAACTGACAAAATGCATTTTGTCATGTTACATTGGTTAATATTGAAACTGCTTATTTCAATTATTGAGTAGTGAAATTAAAGATATATTATGCAAGTACAAATTTTCTAGAGGGCCCCGAAAGTTTAACTGCCTAGGGGCCCACAAATGTTTAATCCGGCTCTGAAGACGACCCTTACATATAAAACCTTTTAAAAACTTATTTTAATTATTTTAACATAAACAAGAAATATATAATTAATAGCTATAAGTGGTTTTTAGGGGTTCGTTAGACATAACTATATGTATCAAAAGTAATAGAATTCATAAAACAACTATCAGTAGTACCTGTGTTAAATATTTTTCTAGCTGCAAGTGAAAATTCTTCAGTATTTCAATAATATCTCTTGATGAACTTTAATTTTAAATATAAAATTATTGCTATGTTGCAATTACTACTCTGTATTGAATTTTTTTTCCACTTAAAATTCTTAAATAAGTCGCCCAGGCGCGTCCTGCCCTAACGACGCTACTGGTTTTATTTAGTTCTTCAATCCGTACAAAGGGCGTGCACGTTAGCTATCTATAATAATTTCAGAAATCTGAATATCTATTGATATTGAATATCTATAATAATACTATATAAGATCGAAAAAGTCTGTTCTGGTAACAATTCCATTCTTAACCAGAAGAGCAAAAATTTCGCCAATTCGGGTTCTTGCATTTTTGGATCGCTCTAAATTATTAAGAATAGTTTCCTCTACTATTTGAGGAAGTAATGATCGAGGAATATCCTGTAATTCCTCTTCGCACTCTTTAATACCACAATTTCCAGCGCAGTATTCCTCAACAGTGTTTTTAAACGCATTTTCATGCTTTGATGCTATTTCTGGAGTCAAAATTTTAGGTTTTAAAGCAGGTTTACCAGTCGTTGTAGTCGAAGTTGCTACCTTCTTAAGTGGTGACGTTGGCTTTTCATTAAAGGTAACGTCAGTAAGTGATGCGCTTGATACATCTTTAGAAAGCTCAGAAATTGTTATATTCGATATTGTTTTTTGGAGAAGGGCCACCGACTGATTATGAATATCTTTCCAATTTCTACTGGAAAAACTATCGTTGCGCCTATTTGTAGAATTAAAATTATCAGACGACCTATGTTGTACACTGGAGTGTGAATCACGAATATTTTTCGGTTGCTTATTCTTTGTGGTATATGATGGCCAAAAATTATTAATTTTTGGAAGGTTAGTGTTGCTTGATGATTGTCGAGAACTGTTTGCCCAGTTTTGGAATGATTTTGTCTTTTTAACTTCATTAATAGGCGGAAGAGTGTTGGCTATTTTCGATTTACCAAAGTCTGCGTTGCATTTTCGCGGTTGCTGAACCGTTGTCCAAGCGTCCGTTGACCCTCTTGGAGTTTCCTTTGATTTTGAAGGCATTGGAGCAGGTAAACTCTTTCTCGCAGATTCATCTCTTTGTGCTTCCATATTAATTTGCATAATTTTTTTAGGGGCAGAATTTTCAATTCTTGGTATCCAGCCATTCAATCTAAGATCAATGCTATCTAAAAGCATAAATCTAATCCTACTGCTTATTTTGGTTGGTTTTTTGGTGGCGATTCGATGCATGGCTTTCATTATTTTGCTGACGTTTTCTTTCATGCTTTTGTCCAATATTTGACCAATGGTAGTCATGAGTTTACACAGACCTTCAAGGCTCTCTTCATCTCTTGCTGCAAGCAGCGATTTCAAACTATGCAACATAATGTTGGCGGTTAACATTCTTATTTTAAATAATTCGCTCATAAATTTAACAGCCCCAACAAATTTTTTCCTCATATTTGTTTCGCATTGGTCGAATTCATCTTGTAGAATTTTCTTTTTGACTAGATCTACACAATCTTCAATTTTTTTCCATTTTTTATCACGTAATTCATCACTTTTCTTATTTTTTCGAACTTTCTTTGGCATCTTCCAACCAAAAGCATAAGAAATTTAATTGGTTGCATTTCTCCCGATTCATTTTCTTCAAATACCTTTATGTAAGCCATGGAAAAACAAAGATGCGCATAAACCTTGCTGAACTTCGGTTCAGATACGGATTTTTCGAAAATCATGTCGATCACGCCGCGCATATTTTCACTAGTGTCGATCTCTAATAATAAGATCTTGTTTGCCAACACTTGAAACTTTTCGGGGGTAAGCTTATTTAGCAACGAACGGAAGTTTTTGAACAATCTGTTCGTTTTTTGTTCTGCTTGATTTAATTCTTCCGCAGTTTCAACACATGATGGACGCCATGCATTTTCGCACGTTTTTAATTTTACGTCAGCTTGCACAGACAACGAAAATCTAGCAATTGGCTTACTATGCTGGAATTCTATATTATTACTAGATTTTTCAAATTAGGACAGATGGATGAACGATGTTTTCGTGGTAGATCCAATTGATTTACTAATTGCACGTAAACTTTGTGGAACATTCCCAAGGGTTTTAAAACTTTGGCATCTATCCTTCATGGACAACAGAAATTCACGCGTATATCTTCTCGTAACTGCCATATCATTTTCCATACATTTTTCTTCAACCGATGATTGTTGTTCAATACTAGGTTCGTTTGGATGGTTAGAAACATTTGATCTTTGTAAAACAGGTTTTGTTTCAATAGTGTTTAGTTTCGAAACTACTGAAATATTATCGGAATCCGTTTTCGGCAATAAAATGCTTTTCGTTTGGAACTTCCGCTTCTTCAATATCATATAGAGATACGTTTTTCGTCTTATTATTTGGTTTAGCTTCATTATTTGACAATTCGACCACAACTTGTTCTTTCTTTAATTCTTCGGAAACACTAGAAACACTTTTTTTATTTTTTGCTTTGAGGGCAGCATTTTTCTTTATTTGTGCCCTTTTGCTTTCTGCCTTAGGTTTTTCCTGAAAATCTTCTACAGCCAACTTAGGCTCACTAATTTGTTCTGCATCTGCATTGATTGAAGATCCATCCACAACTTCTTCATTCGGTTTTCTTTGGGCACATCAGCTAAGTTAGACGAACCAGACTGTTCAGGTTGAGCCGAGTTGACGGCGTTTACATCTTGAACATTGGCGTTGGCTTTATTTCCATTTTTATTTCCTTTTCTTCCTGATCGTTTCTTTCCCATAATTATTTTCTAAACTTGTCGTAAATGTAATATTTGATTGTTATTTGGCTAATTTTTAATTTATATAAAAAACTTATAAAAGCTCGCTTTATATAGATTTTTTTAACAATTTTTAAATTGGTAATGTCTTAATACCATATTTTAAAATTTAATACGTTAAATATGATAAATAATCAGTAACAGTGACAGCTTAACAGTTTCATGCCCGTATTCACAAACGCCCTTAAAACTTTTGAAGGGTCGTTAAAATTAACAGACTCATGGAAACTATCTTTTGGTACAAGCAAGTCAATAGAAATCAACCGATAAATTTAACGGCTTGTTAAAAGTTTTGTGAATATGGACATGAAAATATTTAAACTTACATTTTAGGTAAATTAACCAATGAAAGTTTACTGTTTTGTTTTATAGGCAAGTCTAACATGAAACCATTGAATTTTATTGGTTAGTCTAAACTACTTAAATTTTTTACGTTCACGACTATAGAAAGGATAGCATATCAGGTAGTTTTTATCGCTCGAAAATGATACTTTGCAGCGGTGTTCGGAAAATTCTTGCACATAAGCAGCAATGATGGCGTACATAGTGGGTTATAGTTATTGTATGTAGTGAGAATGCTTCGCTTTTAGTACCTTTCCGCACTCTTAGTACCTTTCCGCACTCATACAATCAAGTAATGCAATACCCTTATAATTAACTCGAATCGTGACCACCTTTCCTAAATATATAGAAAATTCCTAAATAATAGAAATTAATTAAGTTTTCCTGGCTACGGCGGTTGTTGATAAGCGATAAGGCACACCTGCAAGATTATAAATAGTAAAACACGGCGGTTGTTTACGTTTTTCATAATACACTGCTACTCTGTCTGCGTTTTCACTGCCTACTGAAGTGCACGTGCAATTTTGCATCACAAGCTCGTCTCATTTCTATTAACCTTTATATTTAAACGTTACTTTTTAAAGCATAATTTATGTTTTTTTTTGGAAAGGACCTGTCTTGAACGTAAAGCTAAATACAGTGACTCGCTCAGAAAGTTCCATTGCGGTTTCGTAAGCTATCAGAACGAGCGATTAGCGAGTTCTGATATATCGCTTACTCAACCGCAATGTTAAACTTTCTGCAGCACGACTGTAAATAGCTATAAAAGAGACAACAAGCCAAAACAAATTTGTGGAACATAACTTCCGATAAAATAAGTAATTCTAATAGTCCGAGATCTGGTATAAGAAACATCTACCCTCATCTGTTATTTATTTGTGATAAGAAATAAATGATAGATAATATACACATTGACACATAGGTTGCCTAGGTAAATTGCGTACGGAAAATATTAAATAATTAAATTTTTGGTGAGTAAATATTATTAATATACCCTCATCAGTTATTTAATCGTATTTTATATCAAATGAAAGCTGATTTTATGCTTAATCTAACTGTAGGTTGCCTTATTAAAAAGTTGATCCAGTCCTGGGTTGCCTAGATTTTAGATATAAATTTTGAATTTTAAACGCGAACGGTGAGTGGCAGATATGCGTTGCGCGCGCATCTCCATGTGACAGACAATGATGTAGTGAGTTCTTATTAATGAAGAATTTTTCGATAGCATAAGCGCGTTCTACACATCAAATACTGAATTACATTAATTAATAAGATATTTTATTTTTTTTAAATTTATTTTTTAAAATTAATTTAATATTTTAAATTCATTTCGATTTATCTCGAAATATACAACTTTTGGATGTAGAACAGAGCACTACTACGCTGACGTTTTGATAGTGAAATCAATCAAAAGATAGATACTTCCTCCACAATACATATTCAAAAAGTAACACGTGAGCGCTGCCGCAGAAGCAGCATCCCTAGTTTAAATTATACTATACATGCAGAAGACTTAACTGTCACATGCTAACGTGACTGCATGGTTTTACTGCTGTGCCAGTGATGGTTTTGAAATAAATCCCAGGAAATTTCTCATCAACAGGCACAATTAACTTACATCAATACTTCCGCAGAAATATTGGCTTCATAAAAAATGAACTTCCATATTGCGAATCCAATGTAGCCTTCCTATACTTATATAAAGATAGCATCATCCCACGTTAATTTATTTTTTATTAAAAAAAGTTAAGTAAGGTTACACTCTTACACTATAATTTATGATTAGCCTTCTCCAATGAAAAAGTCCCGAGCTGCCACTGGTTGTTAGCGTTCTATCTATCTAATTCTATCTATCAGCGTTTGGTCCATGATATGATTGTTCTTATGAAGGTGGTTTTGCTTTGTTTTACGTGTTTCGCCACGGGTTTCTGTGGCATATGTTAACACTAGTTAACACTAGTTAACACTAGTTAACACTAGTTAACACTAGTTTTACTGCTGTCTTATATATAAGACATCAGAATCTATAGATTCTGATCTTATTCTCTACTCACACGTGTTTATTTCTTCAGAAGACGTCTCAAAGCAACCCGATACTACGGCGGCCCCCTTTATAGTTTGTTTTTTCACCTCTCCTTTTATAAGGTAGGTGATGGGAATATGCCCATGCTAAGGGAAAACCTTGATAAAAAATAGAATCAATGATTCATAACAGTTTTTGTGACATGGATATATTTTCGAATACCTTTAGTAACTATTCCTGAAAGAAAATTACAATAATATAATTTATTTTCCTTTATTTATATTTTTTGTAAATCAACCCAATTGGACATATTTATTAACAACATATGATGATAATATGCCCACCTTGTATGGGGTGCACAACCACTATGATAATAGCCATTAGGGTTTGAAAAATGAAACAAAATTTTAACTTTTTGTTTTGTTATTATTGAAGATTAATGAAAATACAAAATTAAAAGTGGTTTAAAATAAAAAATAACTTTAACAGGAAGAATTATTTAATTAAAAACTCATAAACACTATTTTTAAGCAATATAGGAGCACAATGGACAAAAAAAATTGATTTATCATTTTTCGTAAGTCCTACACATTCTTCAATGATATGCTTAAAAAACTACGCACAAACGCATGTCGTTTGTGCTCGTGGGCATATTGTCAACACCGCATGTTGATACATTTATGCATGTTTTTATAGAAATACAAAATATGTTTATAAGAACCAAGCATCTAAAAAAATTAGAAGAAAACATATATTCATATGCCATACGTACATTTTCGAAAAGCAACTTCACTTAAACTTGAGCTAGATCTAAGTTTTTGATTTTCTTGTAACACAAGACGTCGAAATAGTAACATGCACTTTGTAACCAGTTTATAAGCATATTGAGGTTAGATCTGCTCGGGGTGGTGGTATTTTATGTAAATTGAAGTTCCTACGGTCACTTTAAATTTTATCGTTTTAAATTAAGTGAAATTTCAGTTACTGGGCATATTATCAACATGGGCGTATTCCCATACCTACCTTATTATGCGTACTCCATAGGTCAATTACCAAGTACTTATAGGACATCACATGTTCTACATACGTCCTATATAATGCATAAGTAAACAAAACTGTGAGAT
The DNA here is from genome assembly GCA_947369205.1 of Cantharis rufa. NCBI lineage: Eukaryota > Metazoa > Arthropoda > Insecta > Coleoptera > Cantharidae > Cantharis > Cantharis rufa. Next base: position 40,860,087 of record OX376303.1, read on the forward strand.
GTATATTTGTGGAAGATTTGATGATCCAACGAAATGCTTCAAATTACAAGGTTCTTTATTTTCTGAGATAGTTGAATTACATTAAAATCACTTTAGAAGCAGATTCAATTATGCATTGTCATGTCTTTACTAGTACGCAGTAAAAAATTTGTTGTCAATTTAACAACAGTAGTTGTTGGATTATACGGACCACCACATCTAGTAATTAAAATGATTGTATATTCTAGTAACAATATCTCAATTTATGTTGATTTATAAAAATCACCTAGTTAATTTAATGAAACACCTATACTTAAGATCAAATTTCATTAAGTACTAGCTGAATACCCGGCTTCGCCCGGGGTCTCATTAAAAATATAATAAAAGGTTTTCCATTAAGGACGCCTAGATTTTAAAATTGAATAAAGCAAGTTGTATGTGAGATATCTACGAATTTTTATTTTTATTCGAAAGGCCTATCAATGACATTATGTTTGAAAAATAACTTCGTTCAAATGGGCGCCGCGGCTCCGCTTGGTGGCGCGCACCCGAGAGGTCCAATTTTCGATTACTCTTGCGCATAAATCAGGCTGAATTTGGGCGATGGCATGGCTGATGTTGGTTTTTAGGGCATCGGTGGTTTGCGGCTTATTGGCATAGACCTGGGACTTAATAAACCCCCACAATAAAAAGTCTAACAGGGTCAAATCGCACGATCTCGGTGGCCAATTCACGTCGTCTCTGCGTGAGATAACCTTGTCACTAAACAGCTGCGTCAGAAGTTGCATTGTGGTATTAGCTGTGTGGTACCGTCTTGTTGGAACCACATGTCCAATTTGTCCAAACCACATGTCCAAACCACATTCAAATTTACTCAAAAAAAATTGGTTAACATCGATCGGTAGCGCTCTCCGTTGATAGTGATGGCAAGGGGAATTGTAAACTGCCCTCCAAACTTGACCATAAAATGTAAACTACGGAATTGACTGCCTAGGGTTCTCCTGCACCCTCTCACGGACAGCGGTGATGTTTTCGGCATATCTGGCGTTTCGTCGACGTAAGGGTGTTGGCTGATTGATTACTGAACCGCTCAACTCAAATTTTGCCACCAAACGTTGAATAGCCGACTCGAAGGACGACCGTGTACACCGTAAAGTGGACGCCACAATAGAACATCTATTTTGCCAATAAAATTTTATGATTTGCATGCTAGTCCAGTCAATAAGGGTTTTTGGCTTACAAAAGGTGGTGTAGTTATGATTTTTGGATATGTTGTTGAGTTGGGGGCCCGTATGAAAAATCCAAGTTTTCGACCTTGAGCGGCATCCGCTAGATCCGCCATCTTGGATTAAAGGGACAAAAAATAGATTTCTCCCATATAACTTTCCAACGGTTGATCCTACGACAAAAATGTTAAATACAAATTTGAAGGGGACAAAATTATCTACAATTTATGTAGATACACTTTTTTTATAAGTCTAACGGGTGACGAGTTACAGCCGCCCAAACGTGAAGAATTTTCGAAAAAATCGTCATAATCCTCGTTTTTCTCAATTTTAAGAACTGATTTGTGGCTAATCGTTACAAAATGATGATAATTTTGTAAATTAAGAGTAAGCTCGTTTCCATACCACCACGAGGTAGAGCTAACGGCGCGTTTTTTTTGTGGTATCCCCAGTAGGCCTAATCCACAGATGTTCGTTTTATTTGCAATTGAGCATGGCTCGTACTGCGTGATGTGATTAAATTTATGTTTAGAGTCTTATAATTATTATATAATCCGATTATAATTTCCGTCCTTTTGATGGTCTGGTTTAGTAGATATTGGTGCAACGCGCTCAACGGTGGATTTTTCAAAAAGCGTCGTTTCAGAGTACGACGCCGCAAAGCCCAAAGACGACAGCATGTCGATCAATTTTTTTGGACCCGAATTTTTTGTACAAATATGTACTGACTCCGATGAGAACCGATGACGAGAAGGCCGCAGAAATAACGGCATGCGATAACGATTCGCATACCCTATTCCATTTCTCGAAATAACCGCGCTTCTTTTTTTCAATCACTTCTTGGAAGAATAGCTTCAAAGATTGTGGAATTAAAGAATTCACGTCATCTACAAAACGGTCGGGTGGTGGATATTCTGACGTACTGTAGTTCTGTGATCTGATATCCGACAAAATAATTGCAGCTGCTTCTTTGACAACTCTCAGCCGTTCTTCTTCGGGATTAGCATTTTTAGCTTGATACCAATTTTCCGATAGAAGTTTGTATCCTGTGTCCCGGAAGCAGACAACAGGCGGCTGGTGGTGTTGCTCGATGATCAGTATATCCTGTTCATACTTTTTCAGGAGACGAGACTTCACAGTCCTGATGTCCGGACGGTACTCACCATCAATTTGGCCTATGAGTTCGTTCATGGAGAATTGACATTCCTCGGAATTTTCAACGAGATAAGCGTAGATGTTGTCCATCGCTTCGTCGACATTCGTCGCCGGCCGATAGCCTCTTTTCTGTCCGGAGGGGACTCGTGCATACAGCGATTTGTAGAAAGATGAATGGTACCTGGCTTCCACAGCAACCAAGTCCGCCACAAAATGAATGCGCTCTATTATCTGCCGTCCCCATTCATCTCCGCGTTCTTTAGCTGCTTTTATGATACTGTCTTTGAGTTCCAATTTTTCCACCCGATGGATGATGTTTCGATTCGCTAACTTTGGTTTCGACTGTTTAAGTAAGAAATTGAGGGTGATTTCTTCGGTGCACAGGAAACATTGGGTTTCAAAATCAAACCGTGGAATACTCGAACGGCGTGAAGTCGACGCCACTGCAGGCGCGTCACCTCCTCTACGAAGATACGCAGCGATTAATTTTTCATTGTTATATTTCTTTTGGCACGCGGCATGCACTGACGCTGTGTGTGTTGATTTGGGCCCCCAGGCTGGCGGTCCCTATCACTAGGAGAGGAAACGGAGGTATCCCTTTTGACCATCTGATCATATAGGAAGCAAGAACTAGGGACGGTCTATACCTGCTCTGGAAAGTAGTGGTATGGTTACAAAACCCGTAGAACGGAATTTGGATAATCTATACATACATATACCAATATAATACTAGAAATACTCTGAGTACACAAATTTCTACGTAATAATAAGAAGTAACTTGTATTTTGAGTAGATTTTGGTATATAATGTTATTGTGATGTGGAAACACGTAAAAAATATTACAATGTAATTCATTTTTACAAGATTTACCGTGCAAAGATTGAGTATGACGATTTTTTCGAAAATTTTTCACGTTTGGGCGGCTGTAACTCATCACCCGTTAGACTTACAAAAAAAAGTGTGTCTACATAAATTGTAGATAATTTTGTCCCCTTCAAATTTGTATTTGACATTTTTGTCGTAGGATAAACCGTTGGAAAGTTATATGGGAGAAACCTATTTTTTGTCCCTTTAATCCAAGATGGCGGATCGAGCGGAAGCCGCTCAAGGTCGAAAACTTGGATTTTTCATACGGGTCCCCAACTCAACAACATATCCAAAAATCAGAACTACACCACCTTTTGTAAGCCAAAGGCCTTTTTGAGTCCCCATTGACTGGACTATGCGTTCCTCGACGCTGTAACTTGGCATGATGATTTGTCAATTATCATTGAACAAAAACACTAAGTTTGACATATGGAGCTTCAAAAACATAGCTGATTTGTTAAAATCTAGACGTTCTTAATGAAAAACTGTGTACTCCAATGTTTTCCAGTCTTGCTTTTCATTGCTTATTTATTTGTGAAGATCAAAATATCTTTTTTATATTAATATGGGAATCTCGTTAATCCGTTTATGCGCGTCAGATAATTTTGTGAGATCTCACTTTCCTTTCAACTTTTTTTACATTTTTTTGCACTGAAACATTTTCCAAGTCCTACTGAGTATGTGTTCCAAATTTGGTTAAAATCGGTGGAAGGATCTAGGAGTGTATAGCGAACAAACATACAAACAAGCTCTTCTATGTTAGCTCTAATTAGAGATTAGAGATTGATTATTTGTATTTTTTTCTTATATGTTTCTTTAAATTTGATTTTTCTCATTAATAATTTTTTGTAAATAATTCCTGATTTTTTTATTGATAATTTCTGTTTTAATTTCATTTGATAAGCTATATTACCTTTAATTATAAAAAAACGACCTATTGTCATTTAAATAATTCACAGGTCAACAATGAAAAAACTTTTTCAATAATTTTAACTAATTCCTGTGTAATTTGCTTTACTGATTCCTTTTTTTTTTTTTTATTTACTCCTTCGATACAAGCAATCTATCCTAGAATAATGAGCTTTTTTACTAACAATATAACATTAAATAAACAAATAACACAACATGTAGAGAATTGTTCCAGTGAGCAACCTCTTTATTCAAATTAAAACTTCAAAGTTTATCTTTAATGTCTGTTTACTAGATCAGCTGGCTGATATCTTTTTAACCTACGCACTTCATTTTCACTGTTAGCTAGTAGCTGGGTAGCAGAAACATTTGGGTGGTTTGAAAGTCTCTCCCGATATTTGTCACTGTATCCTCTAATTTCTTCCATGACGGAGGGTGATGGAACATCTTGTTGTATGACCGTGTTAGGTACGTAATATGGTGCATCAACTATAATACGAAGAACCTTGTTTTGGAATCTCTGTATAATGTCAATGTTTGAATTGGCAGATGAGCCCCAGAGCTGTATCCCATACGTCCAGATCGGTTTTAGTATGGCTTTGTACAATAAAATCTTGTTTTCAATGGATAGCTGAGAATTTCGCCCGATAAGCCAGTACATGTTTCTCAATTTGTGTCCAAGTTGCAGTCTCTTCGTGATTATGTGTTTTCTCCACGTCAAACGTCTGTCCAGATGCATACCTAGGTATTTGGTATTCTCAGTCTGTGGTAATTGGCAGTTGTTGAGCTTTACAGGTGGGCAGGTGTCTTTCTTCATAGTGAAGGTCACATGTGTAGACTTGGTTTCGTTTGCCTTTATTCGCCACTTTTTCATCCATTCCTCCACTCTGTTAAGATAATCTTGCAGTCGTCTAGATGCTATAGTTGCATCTGAATGCGAGGCGAGTATCGCTGTGTCGTCGGCAAAAGTGGCGATTGTAACAAATCTTGCTGATGGAATGTCGTATGTATATATGAGGTACAGAAGAGGACCGAGGATGCTTCCCTGAGGAACTCCAGCATTAATTGGGTGAAGATCGGTGTATTCGGTTTCCTGTTTGACTAGGAAATGTCTGTTACTGAGATAGGATTTAAGGATCTGGTGATAATGATAAGGAAGGTTAAGTTTTATTTCGTATAATAGCCCTACGTGCCAGACCTTATCGAATGCTTGGCTTATGTCTAAGAACGCTGCCGAACAGTATCGTTTGCTGTTTGGGTCTCTGTTTATTATTTTGACTATACGATGGACTTGTTCAATGGTACCGTGTTTATGGCGGAAACCGAATTGATGGTCAGGTATGATGCCTAATTTTTCCACCATTGGTCTTAGTTTGTCTATAAACAGCTTCTCGGATACCTTCGACATTAGAGGAAGCAAACTGATGGGTCTATGAGATTTGACGTCATTTGGATTTTTCCAGGTTTCGGGATCATTATTATCTGTGCGACTTTCCACTGATTTGGAAAATGGTTAGTCCTAATGACCGCATTGAATATTTGAGTTAGTGCTTTAAACCCTTTTTCGGAAAATTCTTGTAGGACTTTCCCGGTGATAAGATCGAATCCGGGCGCTTTTTTAGGATTGATCTTTTTTTTAATAGTTTTTTTAATATCCTTAATCTTGAACTTTGAGATCGGTAGGTCCATTTGGAAAGGAGCTTCCAGACATTCGTGAATTTTATCTTCTTCTGTTGAATTCAATGTGGGATTAGGTTGGAAGGTGTTTTCCAAGTGCTCTGCAAAGACTTTAGCTTTATGTTTATTGTTTCTAGTCCACTTACCACTTTGGTCCTTGATTGGAGGATTTATATGCGTTGGCCTCTTTAGCTTTCTTGTAGCTTTTCATAGAGAGTAATCAGTAGCGTCCGTTGCACCCAAATTTTCGAGGTAGTCTTGAAGTCCCTTATTACGAATATCAGATAACATTTGTTTTAACTCTTTAGAGGCTGTGTTAAGGTTGGTTTTAGCTATTGGAGATTTTGTTTGTTGCCATTTTTTTGTTTTTCGTAATTGGCGCTTTTCAGCTAATTTCTGTTGAACTATGAGTGGTGTTATCTCTTTGATTTCTTTTTCATTGCTGTCGGGGGTAGCTTTCCATGCAGCTTGCTGGATGTTGGCTGTTAGTTCGTTAACTGCGTTTTCCAGGTCCTGTTCTGACCTCAAGGGGACTTGTAAATTTATGAGTTGGTCCAGTTCTTCTCTGAAGGCATTCCAGTCTGTTTTTTTACTTGTTAAGCTTGGTTGTTTTTGTTTTCGTTTTACTTCAGAGTAGATAGAAAGGATCACTGGGAGTGATCGAAGGAAAGGTCAAGATTGGTTTCTATTGAGGTTTTTTTGATGTCGATACCCTTAGTAACAAAAAAATCAATTACGTCGGGGGCTCTTGTTTCATCGTATGGCCAATGGGTCGGTTCTCGTGTAGATATGGTTTGCAGAGCTTTGGTCTTTATAGTTTTGATTAGTTCTCTTCCTCTCGTAGTTGTTAATTTAGAACCCCATGCTGGATGTTTAGCATTGAAATCCCCTCCGACAATGAACCTTTTTCCCAAGGTATTGATGAATCTGTCATACTCATTTTGTTTGATTGTGTGGCCTGGTGGACAGTATATTGAAGATATAAGACAATCCCCTGATTTGTCATTCATAATCACATTAGTAGCCTGTAAGTATTCTTTATGGTATTTTTATGTTTCATGATGTTGTATACTATCACGGATGACTATGGCTGTGCCTCCGTGGGCTTTACCTTCTTTGGGATGTTTGGTGTAATGTACCTTGTATTTTGGAATTTTGATATCATGTTTGTCGGTTATTTTTGCTTCAGATATTAACATTATGTCAATATCTAGGTCTAATGATTTAATTTCGAGAAGGTGTTGATACGTACATGCCGTTAGCGTTCCAGATGCATATTTTGTATTTATGATTTATTGACATGTTTTGTTGACGAGAGATGTTAAGAAGTTTAACATAGTGCTCATATTTCTGGTGTTTTCCCTGTTTTGTTCTATAAGTTCTATTAGTAGTTCTTTGAGTTCTCTAATTTGATGGCTGATCTTGTATGTGATTTTGCTGGGTTTGTTGTACCTCACCTATTGCTGCATTTGAGTATGTCGTTACTGGTTGATTTTGTAGGCTTGGATAGGAATTGTTGTAATTAACCGGTGGCCTATAGTAAGTTTTGGTTCTGTTTTGTTCTTGTGTTGCTTTTTCTGCCATTTGAATTGTTTCCTTTGTTCTCAGGGTAGGGTACAATCTTTGTTGCAGTTGCTTATGAACTGCACATCCGCGATAATTGGCTGGATGTTTACCATCACAGTTAACGCATTTTACCAGTGGGCTTTGTTCTAGTCGTTTGCATTCCGCGGTCAGGTGATCTCCTGCGCATTTGACGCAACGCGGCATTCTTCGGCAAAAGTTTTTCGTGTGACCATAGTTTTGACATCTCAAACACTGAGGAATTTCACGTTTGGCATATGGTGGTTCAAATTTGACTATGGTATGACCTAGGTGACTAATTTTGTAGATTTCTTTAGTATCCTTCTCAGGTTTTAGATCAATGTAGAACATCGGTAGTGGTATGTACGTCGTTTTATCATTTATCGTTTCCTTACGTTTAATGTTCCACACATTTGTAGCTTTATGTCCTAATTTGCTTAGTTCATCCATTATGTATTTCCCTTCGGTTGATGAATGTAGCCCTCTTAATACAACTCTGAAGCTCCTTTCCTCCTTGGGTCTATATGTGTGATATTCAGTTTTCAATTCATCTAATGCCTGGATAACTGGGGTATAGTGCTCTCGTTTAAAAAGTTGTACTTTTACCGTGTTTTCTCCTATGGATTTGACTTGATATTCTCCTTTAGTTATTGAGATTAGTTTCTCATGTAGGAGCGCAATTTTCTGCACTTGATAGACTGTTATTGGTGGTGGCCTAAGTTCTGGTTTTTCGGTTTGGTTGTCGGTATCTTGATCTCGATTTGCATTAACTGTTTCATCACATCTCCCTCCGCTTGCCAATACCGCATATTTGTTTTGTGTTATGGTAGGGTTATTTCCAAGCCAGTAATCTGAAATTTTACTTTGTTTTCTTGATATCAGCTGTTCGGGGCTTCTGATCCTTTTTTTACTTTGCACTGTTTGAAATGTGTTGTCGTTTTGAGTTACATTTGTGTATGCTTCGTTGTGTGCAGCTTCCTGCTCGATAAATTGATTATTTTGTGGCATTGAGTGACTTACTGTTATCATTGGTGCTCCATTGTACATATTCTGCGCTGCATTAGGCAGTAATACCATCGGTTGTTGGAATGACGATGGTGGTTGCCAAGTATATTGGGGAAGCATTGCTTGTGTAAACGGTTGTGGTAATTGTTGAGAAAAGTACTGCTGCTGTACGTTAGGGTCGCATGTTGATTGCATTAGTTGAGACTGTTGGGGTTGTGGTATATTATGATTTCCAGCCATCATGGGCTGCACGCTCGTAAACGTAACAGGTTCTATCCAACGATCAAAACGTTAGCTTTGATAAAATTGACTTTGTTTATTTTAACCTGCAGCAATGTTACAATTTTTGATGTTTTGCAATATTACAAATTTGCTCACAGTATTGTTTATGATTTCACTGAACCATACAGTTCAATTACCCTTCGCACACTTCAATTTAAATTTAAAATCACTATTCATTAACTTTATAATTGCACAAAGAATCGCCGTGTTATCTTCTTGAAACTCGGGACCGGAATACTGATTCCTAAAAAAAATTGTTGTATCACCCACCAATTTTTCACATTTCAATTTAAGTAAAAATAAATTATGTTAAGCAAAAAATGTGTAAAATAGTATATTAAGAAACTAGTTTTATAAGTGGCGTTTTTAACGCACGCAATCCGTTTAGAAAACGAGCCGCGTAGCGGGGAGTTTTCTAAAGGATAAGTGCGATAAAACGTCTTATAAAACGAGTTTCTTATACTATTTTTTCTATTTTGAACTTTATAAGCCCTAAAAATATTTAAAATGTGCATTTTATTAAATAATAGTAAATTTGAATTTTTTTTGTATTTTTGTGATAGTTGGTAACAAAAAATTTTCAGGTTAGGAGATCGCATAAAAGTTTAAATAAACGAAATTATACTTGCAGTTTACAATTTTCTTTATTATTATTAATTATTTTATTGACAATTAACATTACTTTACATCAATTTATAGGTTTATAATATTATAATATAGTGACAACATTAGTTTTAATTTTCACTGACGTTTAGTTACCAACCCTTTAAAACAAAAAATTGCGTTTCGAAATATTGTCCATTTCGATACGCGACTGGGTTTCGAAATAACTTTGTTTTAGACGCAAAATAGAAAAAATATTTTAAACTATTTAAATATTTTTGACTTTGTAATATATTCTAATATTATAAGGTTGGCAATAAAATAAAATGCTTTTAGGATGGTAGCTCTGATAAATTACACATTGCTTGCTTTCTTTCAGTAAATATAACTTCACATTGCAGTATTTTTACATTTTATTCACAGATAAAAATGCTTAAACGTGCTTGTAAAAATTCTTCTGACGCTTTTTGTTATACAGGGTGACCCAAAAATAATGATAACAAAGTTTAATCGGTTCTAACATGAAAGTTTTTCGTTGTTGATATTTCGTTTTAGCACACTGAGATTGCCAGTTAAAAATGCTACATGTATGGTAAACTGTCAAATTTTGTTATGTGTTTTATTACTTATTTTATACATGTTATTCAAAGAGAGAAAACTTTAGGGGACAAGACGAGGATTTGGTTTACTGTCATTATATTGATAATCTAATGAATGAATTTGGCATTGAATACAAAAAGGAAGATTGGATACTTTTTATAGACTCATCAAAAATAAGTTTAAAAGGTGTATAATTATTACATCATAATGTTAATACTTATTAACTTATTAAATACTTATGCCTCATTGCCTATTGCTCATTCAGTTCGTAGGAAAAAAACTTACGAAAACCTTGATATAATTTTAGAGAAAAGTAACTATACAGCTTATTATTGGATGCTGTGTTGAGATTTAAAAATTGTCTCCCTGCTTCTTGGTCAACAACAGGGATTTACAAAGTTTCCATATTTTATAATATGTGAATGGGACAGCAGAACAAGGGATCAACATTGGTCTAAAAAAACAATGACCCATAAGAAAAACTTTAACACCTGGCAATAAAAACATTTTAAATAAAACTTTATTAAATCCGAAGAAGATTCTTCTACCACCACTACACATAAAATTGGGCCTAATGAAACAATTTGTAAAACTTATGCCCAAAGAAGGTGATTTTTTTCAATATTTGTGTGGAAACTTTCCCCATTTATTAGATGCTAAACTGAAAGAAGGGATTTTCGTTGGGCATGATATTCGTAAATTGATGTTTGATTCCAACTTCGAAGCAACGATGAATGAAAAGAAAAAGGAGGTTTGGATATCATTTAAAGAAGTTGTGACTAAATTTTTGGGCAATGAGAAAGCTCCGAACTATAAATTTATCGTAACTAACATGATAAAAAAATTTAAAATGTTTGATTGTCCGATGAGCCTTACAGTCCACTTCTTGCACAATCATCTTGACTTTTTTTTTCTGAAAACTTAAGTGTTGTGAGTGAAGAGCAAGGGTAACGCTTTCATCAGGACATAAAAGAGATGAAGAAACGATATCAGGGAGGGTGGAATGTCAGAATGAAGGGTGATTACTGTTGTTCACTTCAAAGAGAACAACAAAACACATCACATCGGCAAAAAAGCTATTCAAGAAACTTTACAGAGAAAAGAAAGCGGAAATACAAAACATTATAAGCATCTTAATATTCACATTTTGGTAATTAAATATTGTTGTAAGAGAAAATTGTAACTAAATAAAAAGAGCTATGAATTTTTAATTTTTATAGATCAATTTTACTCTATTTTTTGAAATATCTAATCGGTGTCGTATTGTTAGAGAATGGTGGGTAATAAAGTAAAACTGCTGTCGAATACGGTTTCAGCATTTAAAAATACATAAGATTTAGGTATTTTTTTTAATTAAGCTTTTACAAACATTTTAGTTGACCTGTGATTATTAAAATAGCTTTTAGCATGTGCTCGATCGATTTACTGGATATGAAGGAGAGAGAGGAATTTAAGAAAATGGACCAATACATCTTCTGGCAACATCAGAATTATTAATCTAGAAGCTTTTCAGAGCTTAAATCAATTGACAAAATTCGGTTTTCACATTTTGCAAACTCAAGTCTATTCAGATCCCGGTCTATGAATTAAAAGTAATTATTTTATCAAAGATACCCAATACAATGCAGGTGTGCGGACACTGAATATAACTTGCACCATTGCAGCTGTTTAGATTGGAGCCAGTGATGACATTTTAGCGTGTTGTTCATAAAATCCACTACTGTTATACATAATGCGTGGGTATATTATATCGTAATAAAGGTAACTATAGATTGTAACCAACCAACTATTTAGAGCCGATTCCACCAGACAAAAACAAAGCAAGTTTAAGCCATACTTGGATTAATATGGCCAATTTAGCATTTGTTACCAAAATGATTAAACAAGTTTAGTTTAAACTCAATTTGTTTTCGTCTGGTGGGATTGGCCCTTAAGAGTAGACGTTAACAACTTTTATTATTTTTAATTTACATCAAAATTATTTAAAACAGAGCAAGTTGACAAGTTTAGTAATTTAACTCAACTCTTCCTTTAACTCTAAATGCTGATCCAGCACCAATAATACGATCACAATTTCTTTTGTTGTTATTAGATCGAGGAAGCGAATAGATCCGTTGTTATTGAAGAGCTCTATATTAAATGCTGATTCCATATTAAAACCTTCTTTACTATTAATTCTTTTTAATGTTTTTTTTTATAATAAATAATAAATTGTTTCATTTATTTTAAATTGAAAAAATCCCCTCTGAAACATAGTCTATGGATGCCCTATAAATTAGGGTTAGAAGGCTGTTTAATATGAAAATTTATAGAAAATTGAGTATAATTTCAATGAAAAATTCAAAGCTATGTGTTTTGGGCAAAATTTGTAAAAGGATTTTGAAGTACTGTATCTCGTGAATTTTAGGAGGTAGTATAATATTATTTATGCTTCAGTCTTTTTAAAATTTCCTCAAATTTAATTTCCTTTACATATTTTGCATGTTATATTACATGTTTGATGTAAGGGAGCAGAAGGTCAACACTTCCAGTTGTTGATAATGTGATACCTTAGAATAAGAAGTAATAAAATAGCAAACTAGAAAAAAATTTAAGTCGGTTATAATATTTTAATATTGTACCATCCTGTTAACAACAATATAGGTTAATAATTAAGCCACTTCTCAGTGAGTGAGAAAACAAAACAGCCGTGAATTATTTGTTTTTATTTCATACTTTTATTTGAATTAGCAGTGTTTTTATTTTGATATCAAATAATAAATAATAATATTCATAAATCTTAAAGCAGTTACTCGGGTTTCTTTGTATATTATTAATATAGTCGTATAATTTGCATATGATCAAGCCCCGTATTTTTACATCCGTATATAATTATGGAAAAGAATAATACTAGATGTTTAAAGATGATATTTTTATTTACATTTTACATTAAATCTCTATCTAACAGTTCATTATGTATGCACGGACGGCTATTTATCAAAAAGTTAAATTTGAAATACCCACTAACTTTCAATTTTATATAAAAAATATACTCTCTATTGTGGTAGCAAATTAACGCGCATGCGAAGCTAACGTCAGTTTGACAATCAGCTGGTTGCGCAGTAGTTTGTTGATGTTGTCAAACTCAGCTGTTAGTTGCTGTTGCTTGATTTTATTGTGCAATGCCATTTATATCAAAAGATTGGAGATCTCCAGGAGAAGCATGGGTTAAAACACAAGAAGGTTGGGAAAAGAAGAAGGTGCTGGAAAATTGTAAAGCTTTAAGGTTAGACGATTAGAAATTCTATCACGATCGATCCAGATTGCAATATTTCTTTGTCTTCTTTGTTATATTATGTACTAAAATTAACTTTAAAACACTTTGAATTTTTATTTTAAAATTATCTTTCTTTGCGGGATGTAATAATTTTGTAAACATATAAAACATGAATATTAGATTATTATTATCGTCAACCGACAATATTGTTTACAAACAATGGAGAATATTACTCATATTATACCTATGTATTTGCCAGGAGTTCCAGATTGTGAAAGTTCAATAACATTCACTCTTGACGCAATTATAAATAATCGTGGGTATTTTAATATAAAATAATATTATAGATACTCGAAATCAAAAATGTCTTTCATTTTACTATGTAAAAATTTACATCGCAAAAACGAACCGCATAAGTAATTTAATTTAATTTTCAATTATCTGTCGATCTACGAATTTACATTTACATTGAATGCGTGTTTGATTTAATACTCGAAATTAAAATTTTACCATTTTATTTATTGATCTTGCATATTAATAACTGATAATATCTTGTAGGTAATTATTATTCCATCATTCAAATTATGAAATATAATAGTATTAATACTATTCATTTGCCTAAGTCAGGTTTTTATAATTATTCTAGCAAAATTTACCATAATTCTGGATAGTACCTACAATATCTCAAGAAGTTCTATTTTCACTTATAATAATTTTGAAAATTTATCCTTGAACTAAAAAGCAGTAAAAAACTTAAAACGGAAAATATAGCTTCTAAAATGTTTATATAAAGCATAATGATTGTTAATATTATTATAGAAAATTTCGCTAATATTATTTACATATTTTTTCAATAATGAATTTTGTATTGGTGGAAAATATATTTTTGTAATTATAAAATTTGTAGTTGATACAGGATATTATAATACTAAGTATATTAAATTGTTTTGGGGCCCAGCAGACCAGAAATGTGGCGTAAAGCGTACAGCGACCCACTAAATCGAGAAACCTTGGTACAAATCCTAGTTGTATTGGATACTGAACTGTTGGCAGATTAATCTGGTAAAGGCAATGGAAAATCACTCTGTAATTATATTCTCTAATTAGTAAGTCAGTTTGTCTTCTACCAAATTGTTCTTGTGCACACTGAATTCTGCTACTCCAAGAAGAAGTTGGCGCTACACAGGAGAGGTCATACTTCTAATTTGGGGGGAGCGGGAATAATCGAAATATTGAAAAATGTATAGGTATTTATTAAGGACTTTGATTTACAACACTATAAAACGTTAGTTTGCCCATGGCCCTCCCTTAGGGCTTTTTTTTAAATTATCTTTTTAAAGAATTGTCATTTTTGTCAATAATAAATTGTTAGATATTTTTAAATAAAATAATCTAATGTTACTGCTATGTTATAGATTAGATTTTAGATTTAGTAATTTAATTACATTTTCTTAATCCTATCTAATTTAACAGTGCAAAATCTAAGATATTAATATAATTGACAAGTCAAATAACTTGATCGAAATTCACGGGACAGTTTTTTCTTTTTTTGGCATTGACCTTTCATCAATTGGCTGAATTATTTAAGTCTATGTTGTCTAAATGCTGAAACCTTTTTCTAATGTTAATGGACAAATAATAAACGAGCGTATTGCAATCTGAATTTTATGCATTGAAATGTCAAATAAATGTTTAAATGAATAAATGCTACTCGAACGTAAAGCGGTGTTCTCACTAAGACGGCACGGCAAGCGGCATTATTGATCTTTGTGAACTTTCATATTCTTGCCGCGTTAACGCTCACCGCTCATCGCTCAGCAATATAAACGAGGTCTTGACCTATAAACTAAATAAATAATTGAACACTCCAGAAAAATATTTGGCAACCTCTTTTCTACTGTTTATTTGATTTGCCGACTTGCCTTGATGATAGAATTTTCAAATTCCGAAACTGGTCGGCAGTAATTATTAATAAATAACAACGCATTGTAATAATAGCATCCTTTTGTTGAATTAATCGAAAGTGTGTTCCAGCAACCCTCAATTTGATGAACTGAAATGTTTAGATAACTTTTAAAGTGCTAAAATGACTTTTCTTGAAATGACTTTCTAAAATAACATATTTATATTATGTTGTTACCAAAACTGCAGTGAAGGGTACAAGTTTCTAATATTGCAAATGTTATTGTATTACGAACGATTCAATTTATTAAATTGGATCAAGAATTAAAATGTAGTATACAGATATTAGAAATTGATAGTCAATCAACAAATTTTAAAATACTTTTTACAAAATATAAATTGACTATCCAACCTGTTATTGTCTTATGTTATTTCAGAATTATCAATATCCGGGATTGTCCTAGATTGAGCGCTATTGTTCTAGCTATCTAGCTCACCATTTTAAAGTATAACGAGTAACCCTAGAGTTAACTTGTAACGATAATATAATTTTTATTGCAGTAAGAATGTCAAACTTTAAGTTAAATTAAATTCGAACTTAAATCTTCAAATCTATTATTTAAATTATGATTTTACTATTGGATTTGATCTCAGATCCTTAATGTAAAATGAAAGTACAACATAGTTTACATAAGTTCCTTCAGATAATAATGCAAAACTTCAAATATAAACTCAACCACCAGGTGGCTATACAAAGAAAGTACTAGTGATTTAAGGGAAGCTTAACATTTCAGAACAGGTGATGTCAAGCGGGCATTACAAACCTTTGTGACAAAATCCGTGACAAAATCCTATGGGGAAAAAGTCAGTGACAGGTCCAAAAGAGTTAGAGAAGTATCTATACCTCGATGGGATCGATTGAATATCTTTTAGATATTTTTTTCCAATTTTATAGGACTTATCTTTGAGACTTTTACTTGTCTTCTTGTTTTTAATAGTTTTACCTATGGTAAAAATGGTTGCTTCTAGGGACGGTTGAGATTAAAGCACTTTGTTTCCTCAACTAAAATAATCTTTTTGAAGTTTAAATAAATAAGAAGTAAACGCGAATATCTCTTAGATTTAAATTAATTTGTTTTTAATTAAATAATTTGGTTTTCAAAATTATTGTCCTAGCTCTACCTACAACTCATAAATCTCACCTTTTATAAATTTATAAGCATTTAAATGAGTTAATTACATTTAAAACGTAATAACCGCTTTTAGGAGTTATAAACATCGTTTATTTAGCTTCCCTGTTGGTTATATACAAATTATACAATTAAATATTCAGTAAAACGGACTAAGTTTTGTAAAAAAAAATTCATACGGTCTAACATTCGTTTGATATAATTTATTATTATGATGACAAAATATGATCTCCATTACAATAAATAATTTAATAATAAATCTTATTCCAATTTTCTTTAAGAAAATAGTATTTTATTGATAAGAAAACAAAAAAAAATAGTTATTTAGGACAAGTTATACCTCAAAAATAAATTTTCAATTATTCACTAAATATTCCTTTCTAAGATTTTTCGAAACATATTATATGAGCTTCCTTTATAAATTATTTTACACATCATGTAAACGACAGTTTCCAAATGCGATCTGGATATTTACAAATTTGATAAACCTAACAGAGTTTCTTGAAAAAGTTCAAGTGTAAATCTATTTTTAATTTAATTATGACTACAACTTATAATTAAGCTTTATTGATTCACTGGTGAAATTATTTGAAGATTTCAATACAAAGTACTAATAGAAAAAATAGTTTACAAACAAATTACATCTATCGATTACCTGCTATGTAAAATTGTACTACTCTACTCACTTATTGCAATATTTAAATTGAAACATAGGTATAAAGTAAGCTATTAAATAAATGTTTATAAAAATGATCAACTTAGTATGCATTATATTTTAGGGATCAAAATTCAGTTGAAGAAATAGAAGATGCAGATAATGCCGTGCAGCCTTATTGCCAAATTACTATAAAATGTACACGAGAAGTAAATAAATGTGTTCAACGTTCTTGCAAATGGGTTTTAAATAATTTTCTTTTAGATTGCTGGATTTAACGAATTAGACGAAGCAGTAAAACGCTTAGATTTTCGAAGTGCCGTTCATGACGTTAGAAGATTTAATTATATTTGTGCACTGCTCGACTTATTAGTTGGACAACAAATGACAACTTTATCTGGCTGTGCACAGAAGGCACTTTTAAGTATGTTAGAAGAAGTGGCTGCACACGCAATTTCAATTCAACATAATCCTCGAGTGCTTCGTAAATTATTAACCAAGTTGAGAGCTTTAAGTGCTGCCGAGAGAGCTGCGTGCTGGGGTGGTCCTTTAGGTTCCCAGGTTTTATGGCATCAACATGCCGTGACAATAGAGCGGATTTTGTCTATGGCAACAAATATGCAAATTAAAGAACCAAGTCCTGATACAAATCCACAACTTTTACAACTTCCTGAAGAATGCCTTCGTGAAGTTATTTTAAGATTATCTGACCATAGTGATTTGACTTCTACTTCACAAGCCTGTAATCAGCTTGCTGTTCTAGTCGATGAACAACGAGTTTGGCGAGAATTGGCTAGATTTCATTTTACAGGACAGCAAGTAGAAATGGTGGTCGATAAGAATAACAAAATTGACTGGAAACAAACTTATCATTTATTAAAACGGTAAGAATTGTATTTTAATTTTAAAAATATGTTTTTGTAATTCTATATTATTTATTATTTATAGAACATTTGGTATCCGAGAAGACCGGCAATATGCAGAAACGCTTTCTTTGTGTCGGCATTGCCGTTGCTTATTCTGGCGTTCTTTAGGACATCCTTGTATTGCTGATCAATGCCCAGAATATAGAGCACGTTTACAAGAAGCCGGTGGTCCGCTACCACCAAGTCCAGTTCCACCATCCGCGTTTCTCAAATTTTTTTCCTTGTAGTTCCCTTTTTTCTCTTTGTGCTTGTTTTGCATTGTGATATTTGATCTACATATACATTGTATTATCTGTGTTAGTGGGCTGCTATTTACTTGTAACATAGAATTAGACTAAAAATTGATTTAAAAATATAATTTAATAAAAGTTTAAATAAATATTTTCAATTAGAAATCTTATTCTCTTATTTTGGTTATTTTGCTAATCTTATAGAGACATTCAAATAATTTAAATAGCAATTGGGTTGCAATATCTACTCTATTACAAAACTTATGATTTCAAGATAAAATATCTGACAAGGAAAATCCGTAAAGTGTAACTTGAGGATCTTAGATATGTTCTCTAGGACGAGCTTCCCTAGGATGAAAGAGCCTTTTAGGACCTTGGATTATTGTTGCATAAACTAGTTGCAGTATTATAATTAAAAAAATTTAAACGTTAAATTCTCAGAAAGGGTAGCACTTGACTACATAAAAAAATGTGTTGGCTTACTTTCAATCTTTTTCCAACCTATCAAAGCTTATCAAAGCTTGAAAAAATACATGATAGTCGTTTTCAAAGGTTTAATAACCAGTTTATTCCCGAGTTCTATGTGTACTAATTTACAGGCTACCGAAAACTTGAATTGAAAATGAATTTGGAAAAAATATCACAAAAACAGATTAAAATTAAAATAAATTAGTAACAATCGGTTGAATAATTATTTTAAAGCAATTTCATGCTTGCCTGTTAAAGTATATAATCAACGTGTTGCAAATAGAAACAAGACGCGTGTAGGTGTCAAAGTGTATCCAGTAAAGGTAAACTACATAATTATTATTCCAATGAAACTGTATTTTATTATCTAAATTATTATCTATAATATGAAATAAAAATAAAATTAACAAAATGATTTATTGCATTGAATCCACCCCATATACTTGCAAAGGGGTGCAATTACTTTGAGTAATTGTTAAACATAATAATTCAGACAAAATTAATATATTGTATACATAGCTCATTGAATACGAAATTCAATTGTTATTCTTAGCTATTTATAGTACACATTTAAACGAATGTGGGATAAATGCACTGAAATTACAGTAATTTTAATGTAAATGCATAGGCGTTTTTGGTTGCCCCACTTGCGTTTAAATAAAGGGTATCCCAAATTTGATTTTGAAGATTTGAATTTTGCGCCATTTGTGCGGTAAAGTGTTGCCAACAAAAATAAAAAAACAGCATGACAGTTTAGGGCAGTTTAGGGTTATTAAGAATGGAGTGCTATACAAAGAACAGGGCGTTTTCATTGTTGAACAATATTTTAAAAATAATTAAGGTTTGGCAGCTACAGTTCGCAATTTTCGTACAAAATATGGTTTACATAATTGACAAAATGGTAGCTTTTAGGGTTCAGATAATTCAGGAGTGATTGTATAGAAATAAACGCATTTAGAACGTGTTACTGGTTGGTGCGGATTTTGGGCTGGAAGCAACATCAGACCATTCTTTGAAAATGCGGCTGGCCAGGCAAGAACAGATGCCATCTTCAATTTGTACGAAATCATCGATTTTTCACCTGTTTTTGCGTGAATGGCTAATAGTTATAATTGTGTCCGCTATCGCGACATGATAATTCAGTTTTTTGTGCCTAAATTGCAAGATATGGATGGGGACTACATATGGTTTCAATTATTTGACGGTGCCACAAGCCCTACATTCACGAAAAACAATTCAATTACTGCATGAGTCATTTTCTGGTCGTGTAATTGCCCGTTTTGGTGATCAGAATTGATCATTTGTTCATGCCAACAAGCTCAGGCCACTCACACATCAAGTTAGATTTACAAAATATTTAACAACTAAAAATTGTTTTTTTTTTCAAAAAAAAAAAAAGTGATTCGGCCGATATAATAATATCCAATTTTATTTATTATATTTTTTATTTGCAGACATTTTATTAAGCTTTCGAATTTTTATTAATTTGATTAAACATAAATAGTCTAATTTTTTGTGCATTTGAGATAGCATAAAAGAAGTTATAAAGAATCTAGATCACTTCTTAGTCGCTGATATAAAATAGAACAAAATATTTTCATTCTGTTGAATAACAGTGTACAGATCAAGAGGCACAACATGGATTCTATCTGAAGCTTGCTGAGAGCTTGTTCCTGCTCCAACCATATCTTATGAAGTAAGTCTTGAAGATTATTACCCACGGTAAGATTATTTAAAACCAGATTTGTTTGAGAATCACCAGGAAGAATAATATATTGCGATGAATATTTATAGCAATTCATATAATTATTTTAAAATCGAAAATTAATTTTTATATTGCAGTCCAAATATAATGTTGAACAAAATGTGTGCGAGATAACTCGGGATGGGACGTTTCGGCGCGAAGACGTTTCGGCGCGAGAATAAAATATTTTAAAATTTTTGATCTACTTTAAATTGATACATTAATACAATAAATAATATAAATAATAAATTTATTAAAACTATAATATACATGTATAGAAAATAGGTTAATGCCCTGGGTTAATGTAACTACTGTGTTACCAATTCATTTTATTTAATTTTATTGGCTTTCGAGTTATGAATTAAAGTAAGTAAAAAAATATTTAAAAAATTGAGATTTTTCTTTTGATCGCAGTCGGCTATCAAAAAGCCTGCATGCACATTTTTCAATAATCAAACTTAACAATAAATAATATCAACTTAAAATTATTAACAATTAAAAATATACAGGACGATTAAAATTTACAACACAAAACCCATTTACAAAATTTAAACAACCATCATTATTATAATTATTTTGAACATGACAATATATTATTTATCTATTAATGTTTACATTTTTCCACATTATTTTTCTTTTTATTTCTTTTTAAAATATTTTATTCTCGCGCCGAAAAGTCTTTGCGCCGAATCGGCTCGCGCCGAACCGGCTCGCGCCAAACCGTCTTTGCGCCGAACCGTCTTCGCGCCGAAACGTCTTCGCGCCGAAACGTCTTCGCGCCGAACCGGCTGCGCCGAACCGGCTGCGCCGAAACGTCGTAGACCGGAGATAACTCGACCACACGTTGCTATCAACTCCGCTTCACGTCGTCTTCAAAACCTTAATTTTATAATTTTTGAAATTACTTAATTATTTTAACTTTCCTAATCCAAATACAATTATTTTGCAAATCCAAATGTAAAAATCCAAATGTAAAAATCCAAATTAATTTTATCAATCCAATTATTGCCTCCAAATCACTTTCTTACATCCAAAATTCTCTTCTTAAACGTCCAAATTGCGGACAAAACTTCCAAATTATTTAATAAAACAGTACTTATGTTTTTAATTGTTTACTTTTAAAAATCAAAATATCTCAAATAAACGGCTCAAAATTTATAATTACGGAGAAGCTCCGCAAAACCGACCACTCCGGTCGACGCGGCCGGCAAAAAGCAAATTTTCTCAAATTTTCGTACCAACTTTAGTTTTGTTGGCGCGAACAAACGAAATTCAAAATATTTACAATAATAAGTTATTTACAAAATCAAAACAAAATTTAAAAACAATCAAAATAAAAACTCAAATGCAATATAATATTATTTCTAAAAAAATTGATTTTGGAACACGACAATATGTATGAGAAAAAGTTGTTTTTACATTTAACATTTTAGGAGGAACAAATTGGCTCTTAGAACGTTAGAAGAAGCTGATCCTGATTTGTCAGTTATCCTCTGAAGAGATGGAGAAGAAAGTTGTTTCCTTTTGGAATCAATCTAGAAGTCCCCATCTTCAGACCTTCTTTTGTCTCCGCTAGTAGCGTACATATTAAAATGTAGCTAATGTATGCATGCATAGTAGCGGATGTTGATAGTAAATTTATTGTAACTTGCCATTCCTTTTATAATTATTGAATTTTTAGCAAATTCAGATTTTTTTAAAATTTAAAATTATCTCTAATAATGATTATCAGGTAACTATTACTACCACAACAATATTTAAGTTTTGTTATTTTTTTTTTCTACTTTTTCTACTTTTAGCCAATCCAATTCTGTCAACATAATATTCATTTGTGTTGATATGTTCCTTCCTAATTTTTTGTTAATCTTATATGTAAATCTTATATTTGTTAATCTGAACATAAGAACTACGTAAACCTAAGAATTACGTAGGTACACTGTGAACATCTACATTGATTTGCTACTAGCTCAACTTTACGTTTTATGTACTAAAAAATTTATGCGTTATGTTCATCTTATGTCTTCCGTACATTGTGAACAAGCGCTAACTTTGGTTTCTAATATTTGGTTAGTAAAATTTTGATTTTTGGACAGTATAAATTATAAAATTACTCTGATGTTCTGAAAATTATGTTGATTGAGTAGTTTCTGTAGCATTAACTAAATTTTGTATCATTTATTAAATTTATTAAATTAAAAAATTAAATTATTTTATTGTAATTTTATTAAATAAATTAAATTACAAAATTAATTGAAAAAGTTTATTTCTTTGTTGATATAGTAGCTTCAAGTAGAGAATCTTTCTAGAAAGTTTTATTAAAATAATCACAAAATTTCTTAAAAATACCAGCCATCGTACAACACGACGATCGTCGATCAACGCTTCTTTATATGCAAAATATCACACGCGTTCGATAATGATTATTAGCTTTAACTGATATTCAATTACTAGTGATAACACGAATAGAATACCAACGTAAAATTAAGTTTTACTGAGTAAAATTAAATTTATCGAAATGTTTGGTATTAGTATGTTATAACACTGAAACAGGTATTATCCTAAAGCGTAAACAGATTTAAAATAATTGAATGATGGAAAGGTAATTAAGGAAGATGAACGTCTGTTTGAATACCGCATCAAACAATCAGTTTTAAGAGAAGAAAATCTGCACAACCAAAAATGACAACCAAAAGCTACCAACAAAGATAATTAAAATTAATGATCACCCCGAGAAGTATCAAGAAATTCTTATTGCTTTTCATTACAATAACGCGTCGCTATCAATTTAATTTTATATTGTGTTGAATTTTAATATTAAACTTGACTAAATTTAACATATAAACAATTACAAAAAAATATGATCATTCAAAAATTCAATTTTTCTTTTTATTACAAATTCAGATCAATCCATCA
The DNA here is from genome assembly GCA_947369205.1 of Cantharis rufa. Taxonomy (NCBI): domain Eukaryota; kingdom Metazoa; phylum Arthropoda; class Insecta; order Coleoptera; family Cantharidae; genus Cantharis; species Cantharis rufa. The sequence goes on from OX376303.1 coordinate 40,883,258, forward strand.
CTTAAAACTCTTAATCCAAATTATGTCCAAAATTGGGGCAATTCAATATCAAAAATAATTAAATCAATTTATGTAAGATAAATATCACTGTTATTGGCAAAATAATAATCAAACTCAAATATAAGAAAAATAAAAGACGTTGAGTTTTATGGCGGTCATTTTTTTTTACAAAAGCCGGGTTTCCCCACAATAGCTGCCACCAGATAATTTCAAATATTTACAAATTTTAAATTATATATAATTTTTACAGAAAATGTAAAAATTACAAATTAAATCGTAAGTTGTTGTTCAAAATTGTTGGTGTATTATTTTTAAACACGACAATAAATTGGAATATTATTAAAATTCTTTCTATATAAGCACAAAATTTAATTTTGCTTTCTACATTTTTCAAAATTTAGAGCTGAAGATAACGAATAATTTTTATCTCTATTAATAATATCTATTTAGTAAATTATTGATATTTAATGCATATAATGATGGCATGTGGTAATAAGGTTGTTATGAGTGCGGCCCGCGTAGCCGGCAGAAAAGTCAAATGATGTTATTTCGATTAAATAATTATCTTTACATTTTCATAAAAAATAACATGACTTATTCGGAACTAATATAATTTTTGTGACTGGTTTCTTCCGCTAGTCCATCATAATCATAATAAAACAATCCATTATTTTATTTATAATTTATTTATACCTACATAACATATTAAAAAATATAAATTTTTAAATTTATTATTATGACAATCATTTCGTAGTTTATTGAAGGATAAGATAAATTTTGTATTTATTATTATTTATTTATTACAATTAAAATTTATTTGAAAGCACATTTTCTCAATATATTGATTTATCGATCGAACGAAGTACGTAGGTACCCAGTACCTATGTATATCTAATTAAATTTTGCTATAATATTATCTTTCCCAATGAGAGTTTATGATAAATAATAAAAGTTATGGTTAATTTATACTTTTATCTAGTTATTCAGTTAAGCTACAATAATTATTTTTTAATGGTGTTTTAAGAATAAAATTAAAAAAAAACGCTTTTTCATGCATTATACTTTCAGTCTTCCGTCACCCCAACGCTACCATAGTAACCCGCAATAGTCTTTATACAAACAACGTTTTGTTGGAATGATTTGTCATTTTAAGTATACCATTTTATATTTTTAGAGTAATTTGTAATACGTATCTAATACAATGCAGCTCAAATACTTAAATACTGTGATGCAAGCTCAGGTTAGTGAACATACATACTGATAATATTATTATAATATTTTAAGTAAAACTAAATTTTATTAAAAATAATTTTTTTTTTATTAGAAACGAGAAGCGCGGATAGTTGCAATGGCATGGTCACCAAATAATTTAAAATTGGCTGTTGCAACAATTGATAGACAGATTTATATGTACGATGATTCCGGAGAAAAAAGAGACAGGTTTGCAACCAAACCAGCTGAAGCTGAATCAGGAAAAAAGTCATACGTAATCAAAGATTTATCATTTAGTCCAGATTCGACTAAACTTGCAATTGCTCAAACCGATAACATTGTTTATGTATATAAAATAGGAGAAAAATGGGGCGATAAAAAGGTTTGATAAATTTATATAAATAATTTCAGAAGAATAAATAAACATTTATGTTTTAGGCAATATGTAATAAATTTGTACAATCGTCGCCCGTTGTTTGTTTAAATTGGTTTTTAACTGGTCCTATAATATGTGGCTTGGAAGATGGAAAAATTCGTATTTTACAAATAAAGTCGAACAAATCACAAACTCTTTTTGTAGCTGATAGTATGCCAATTTCTTTAGTACCTAATTCCCGGTATACTGCATTTATATCAGGTCATGTAGATGGTACCATAAGTAAATATTTTCTCAACACTGAACAAACAGATCGAGATGTAAATGGTCGAATTGTTACTCATTCGGTACCACCTTGTGCTTTAGCTTGGGTACAAAATCAAATATTTGCGGGAGGATGTGACAAGCGTATTTCAGTTTATAATATGCAAGGAAAACTAGTGAAGCAATTTGATTACACAAAACAAGACAACGAACACGAATTTACTACTGCGGCAAGTAGTCCTAGTGGTCAAGTAAGGGACAACAACAGTACTAATAATTTTACCTCCAAGATCGACAAAAGCATTACATTCTGTAAAATTTATCAGACTGAAAATGATACTATGTGGTATCGGGGTTACCACTTTTTGTTTATTTGTATTCAAGCTACATTTTATTTGTTTTTATTTTAGAAAGGTCCTGGCTTGGAGGTAAAGCTGCATACGTGGTTCGCAACGAAACAATTCCGCAGAGCTTGTACTGCTAATGCTTACTTATTTCGCAAAGGATATGTTTTGGTTGCCCTCCCGTAAATAGCTGTTACTACATTATAAGATGCACTGATACGATTTTTTCCTTTTAAATTTTTAGGCTGTAGTAGTGGGAAGTTTTAATAGAATTCGACTTTACATTTGGAATTCTAGAAAAACAATTTGGGAAGAATCGACTCCAAAAGAAATAATCAATATGTACAGCGTTACTGCTTTATCGTGGAAGCGAGATGGCTCTCGAGTTGTCTGTGGTACACTTTGTGGTGCAGTTTTTATGTTTGAATCTGGTAATAAAAAAATACAGTTGTTATTTCTATCAATACTTGCTTACTTTTATTGCAGTTTTAAAAAGAACCGTATGGAAGGATAAATTTGAAGTAACTTATGTTGGAGCAAGTCAAGTGTTAATTAAACCTTTAAATTCAGAAGCATTAGGAGTAACTATTAAATCAATGTATGGTAGAGAAATAGGAGATTTGAAAATTATGGGAAAAGACCAATATGTGATTGCACATACCGATGAAACTCTAATTGTAGCCGACCTGACAAATCAATTATTAAGCGAGGTATTGATTCGTTTTTTATTTTAACTTATTGTTGATACAATATAGATAATTCTCGTAATCTGTATTGTTGTACATGCTTTTCTTTAGGTACCTTGGAGCGATACAGGCCAAAATGAAAAATATTATTTTGAGAATACCAATGTTTGCTTGATATTTAACGCGGGAGAATTAACACTAATTGAATATGGTGGAAATGAAATACTCTGTTCAGTAAGAACAGAATTCGTTAATCCCCATGTAATAAGTGTAAGATTGAATGAACGCAAGCATGCCAAAGAAAACAAGAAATTAGCTTATTTATTAGATTTGAAAACGATATGCGTATTAGATTTATTAACTGGAGCAGTTATATCCCAAATAAGTCATGAATCAAAGATTGATTGGCTGGAGTTGAGCGAAACTGGACATAAGCTTTTATTCAGAGATAAAAAGCAACGGTTAGAATCTTACTAATATTTAAAATATAAAATTTATTTTTTCACTTTACTGTTTTTTATATTAAATGTTTTGTAGATTAATGTTGGTGGATATTAATACTTCCGAAAAGAAGTGTATCTTTAGTGGCGTCAACTTTGTGCAATGGGTAATGGAAAGTGACGTTGCAGCTGCACAAGCTGGCAATTCATTAATAGTGTGGTACAATATTGACGTTCCGGATCATCCAACAATTTTAAATGTTCAAGGAGAGGTAATAGATATCATACGTCAGAATGGTAAAACGCAAGCCATTACAATGGATGGCAATAATACCTTTAATGTTGATTTAGATGAAAGTCTTGTCGAGTTCGGTAAGTTGTTTCACTTATTTATTAAACACATATTAAACGGCATTTATTAGGCACCGCAATTCACGATACCGATTATGGAAGAGCAGTTTTATTTTTGGAAACAATAGGAAACACTGGCGAAGCAGAAGCAATGTGGCACAATCTCTCCAATATAGCACTTAAGCAACAAAATTTAAACTTAGCCGAAAGATGTTATGCTGCTGTTGGGGATATTTCAACATCGTTTTATTTACACGAAGCCATTAAGGTTGGCGAAGAGTTTGCCCAAAAGCAAAATGAAAATATTACGAATTGCACGGAAGTATGGGTAAGAATGTCAATTTTAAATGGGGATTTGGACACTGCAGAAAATATTTACTTGGAGCAAGGAAATGTAGAAGGTGCTTTAGAGATGTACAAGAAGTTACATAAATGGGACGATGCTATAAGGTAGGAGTAACTTAGAGAAAATTTGATAATGAAAACTTGACCCAATAGATTTATTTTTCTCATGTTAGGGAAATTTTAACATCTAATCAGGTGGTATGTTGATGAAACAGTCATTCCAGTACATGTTTTACTATTCGGTCAATTATACAGAAACATTACAGTAAAATTTCTTGAATCAAGTATCGTCATGGGTCAAGAATTCCAAGTTTCTTTAGTCTAAAAATTACTTTTATTTAAAAAAAAAAGTTTTTTTAATTGGTTTAAACGTTATAATACGACGTTTTTAGTATCTTGTGTTGTGTTATAGGTTAGCGGAACAGCGTGGTTATTATAGATTGAACGAATTAAAAGACGAACAAATGAGTTTTTTGCTTAGAAGCGGGCAAAATGAGAAAGCTGGACAAATATTGGAGAAGCAAGGAAATTTTGAGCAAGCAATGACCTTGTATTTAAAGTCAAATTGCTTTATACGAGCTGCACTTCTGTTACAACAGCATTCGGATTTATTGAATGACGATCAATTAGTAACAAATGTTCTAAAAATTTTATTGAAACACGAATTGTTCGAATCGTCCGCTGAAATTTACGAAAAACTAAATAAGCCTGCGTTGGCGATGGAGTGTTACCGTAAAGGTAATTTTAAAATTTTGCAATATGAAAGTTATTATTATAATAAATATATTATATTGAAATAGGTAAGGTGTGGGGCAAAGCAGTAGATCTTGCAAGAACAGTAAATCCCGAAGAAGTTGTACAGTTAGAAGAAGAATGGGGTGATAGTTTAGTAGAGAATAGGCAAATGGATGCAGCAATTAATCATTACATCGAAGCAGGCAAAACACGTAAAGCATTAGATTCTGCAATCGCTGCAAGACAATGGAAAAAAGCTATGCACATAGTGCAAGTCATTGGAGATTCCGATGAAGTTGTTCAATATTATCAAGCAATTGGTAAACATTTTGCAAGTATTAAGGTAATAAAATATTGTTATTGTGACCACACTGCGTCGAAATTGTCTTATATTTAATATTTTATATTATATAGGAATATGCAACGGCTGAAAAATTATATACAACGGGAGGAATGTATAAGGAAGCAGCAGAAATGTATAACGAAGCTGGTCAATGGGAGAAAGCCTACAATTTAGCATCACGATTTTTAGATCCAATTGAAGTTTCAGACATGTACTTGAAACAAGCAGAGCAATTGGAAGAAGTTGGAAAGTATAGAGATGCTGAAAAATTGTATATTTCTGTAGATGCACCCGATAATGCCATAGCAATGTATAAACGTATTGATCAGTACGATAACATGGTAAATAAGTAGTACTAGTAGTATCTATATTTTTGACTAGAATAAAAATAGTAATATATTAAGGTTCTTATTTATAGATACGTCTAGTTGAAAGATATCATCCAGACTTATTGCAAACTACTCACTTACATCTTGGTCAACAATTAGAACAACAAGGAAAGCATAGATCTGCAGAAGTCCATTACTTAGCTGCCGAAGAATGGAAATCTGCCATGAACATGTATAGGGTTTTATCCATGTGGGAAGAAGCCTATCGAGTTGCTAAACAAAGTGGTGGTTCAGCAGCTGCTAACCAAGTAGCTTTTTTGTGGGCTCGAACACTATCGATCGATTCTGCTATTAAACTTTTAAATAAATTTGGACTTTTAGAAGCTTGCGTGGATTATGCATGCGAAACATATCAGTTTGACTTTGCCTTTCAATTATGTAAAAATTTAACTTCAAAAGTAAGTGCATTTCTAAAATTACTTTTTGTATTTTGATATAATATTTCTTTTTATATGATAGACAATTGAAGTTCATTATAAATATGCAATAGCACTTGAAGACGAAGGCAAGTTTTCTGAAGCAGAAGCCGAGTTTATTTTAGCTGGAAAACCAAAGGAAGCTATATTAATGTATACCCACAGTCAGAATTGGATAAACGCATTGCGAGTGGCTGAAATACACGAACCCAATGCCGTAGTAGAAGTTTTGCAAGCTCAAGCCGCGCAATGTTTTCTCGATAAAGACTATCCAGAATTTGAATCGCTTCTGCTGAAAGCTCAAATGCCCGAGGCAATAGTTCAGAAATACAAGAGTTCTGGTAGTATAAATATAAGATATAAAAGCACTTTAACTTAATGTAATTTAAATTTGTAGATATGTGGATAGACGCTATTCGTGTGTGTAAGGATTACCTTCCATCAATTTTACCATCTTTGCAAGTCGAATATTCTAGTTCAAACTACAAATCAATTGATTTTAATTTAGAATCATTATTAACACAAGCTAACGATTGGGCTGTCGCTGGTCAACACAAGCAAGCTATAGAATGTTTATTGCAGGTTAATAAGAACGTGGCAGAATCTTCGGTCGTAAGACGTGCTCTAATTAGGGCATCAGATATGTTGAATAAATTTCTTTTTGACCAAGATGCTGTGGAAATCACAAAAATATTGGCACCCAGGTAAATTTAAAAACTATAATATAATATTGAAATTTTAATAAAGATATCTTATTATTAGACTTGGTGAAATAGGGGAATACGAAGCTGCAGCCCAATTATACATTAATGCAGATCTTATGAAGGAAGCAATCGACAGTTTTATTACGGCAGACGATTGGACAAAGGCTAAGAAATTAGCTAAGCAATTAGATCCAGCATACGAAAATTATATTGAGAGCAAATATAAAGACAGATTATTAAAAGACGGCAACGTTGAACAATTAGCTGATATAGGTAGACATTTTTTTGATATATTTACGAATTTATAGATACAATTTTCAATAAATATATAAAACTTGTTATTATAATTTTTTGTATGATCTAATTTTATTTATTGACTATAAAGTTATTGGCATGGTAAATATTATGATTATAATGTATAATTGACATTAAGTTATAATTTTTTTTATTGTATTGTAAATTGAAATTTTGTGTGTGCAGATATAATAGGTGCACTCGACTTACTTGCTGAACAGGGACAATGGTTGCGATGTATAGAAAAGGCCAAAACTCATAGCCCTCCAGTGTTACATAAATACATTGCTTTATATGCGACGCATCTTTTGAAAGATGGATTTGTAATTGAAGCGTTAAACCTCTACAACAGCTATGGGACGCCTGCTATTTCACAAAATTTTAACATTTACACTCGCATTGCTACAGATATATTTGGAATGCCGGGCATATCAGATCAAGAAAGCTTGGAAGTTTGGATGCAAACACGCCAAATGCTTTTTGAATTGGTAATGTATTATAAAAAAAATATCAGTATTTAATTCACTGTTTTAATTTTTAATAAATTTCAGAATAACAATTTGAAAGCTGCAATTGACGTTTCGCAACAAAATAAAGCGCATTTTCAAACTTTGCTTCTAATTGCTCACTATTATACCATCAAGATTTCATGTCACCAAGTATCCACCCTTAAACATATAGCTTTAAAATTGTCTATAGCTCTATTAAGGTACACCGATATTATTCCAGCTGATAAAGCATTCTATGAAGCAGGTAATATAGGCAACTCGTACATAAATTTTTTACCATATAACTAAGTAAACTAAATAATTTAGGAGTGGATTTACGCGAAAGTGGGCGAGTGTCTGAAGCGTTTGTATTTTTGAATCATTATTTAGATATTTGCGAAGCTATAGAAGAAGCAGAAGGTCAACTGGTAGATCATTCGGATTTGGTTCAAACTGATTTTCCATCTAATATTCCTTTACCAAGTGAACTTTATTTACGTAACGAACCTCAAGTTCATGAAAATATTAGAGAATGGGTATTAACTGTGAGCATGGATCAAAATGTAGATCAGGTAAAAACAATAAAATTTAAAAATGATTCAATTATTAATTAACAGTTTTAGGCTTTACCAGTCGATGATAGACAATTATATGAGTCTAGTTTACAAGTTAGCGAACTTCCCTGCATCATAACAGGTTATCCTGTTCAAGATCAAGGTTTAGAATTTCAGAATTCGCCTTTCAAAGCAAACAAAGATGCGTGGTCAAAATTAGTTATGGCTGCCAAAATATCACCCGATTCTAATATTCCTAATATTATTTCGTTTATTACACAATGGTGTGGAATTGTTTCGAAATAATAGTTTTGTTGTAATTTGCAGTTTTTTAAATTTAATCTCGTTAAAATAATAATTATTATTATAAGCAATATTCTATTTTGAAAAATAAATCATTTCTAAATACACCAACTCTTATTTACAGAGACAAATGTTTCTTTTGCTATTGAATGATCAGTGAAGATCTTTTTAATACTTTTTAATACGGCATTTTTTACTATTTTAATAATTGACAGATAACTAACAATATTGACTAAAGCCTACACCGGTCGACTGGAAAGTGAGTGACCGCGGTTCAAATCCTGGGCCGGTATTCTATGGTTCTCCCTTTTTGAGAAGCGGAGCGATATAACTGTTATATAGCTGTCATTTAAAGCGAGTGAAGTGAAAATCGTATTACTAATTCGTATTCTCCAAATGTTACAGCGTTGCCTTTTCAAGAGGAGTGGTGAGAGGCACTCGCGTTGCGCTGTTATCACTCACTTTTGCGGCAGTTTTTGTTACTAACAGCTGTCAGCTTGAAGTTTATAACCTACAATTTCTATTTGGGTCGATTTTAATTTTTAATTTAAATTAAAATTATCTTGAACTTTGTGAACTGCGTTGTGTTTTCGTAAATATCGATGAGTTAGTATATTTAAACATCCTGCAAGATCTGGAAGATCAAGAGGGAGAAGAGGTTGAAGCTGCGAATGGAATAAATTTGGAAAACAGATTCCGATTCACAAAAGAAATGTTTGATTAAATTTTTAAAATTGTTAGAACCTACCTAAGGAAGCCGTTAACCTTTTAAGGTGAGACAAAAATGAACCATTGATGTTTTCCTAGGTAATTTGAATGCCGAATACAAAAATAATTGCAAAAAAATTTTTGGAGGCGCACATGACTTTTGAAAATCGCATTTGAATATCAAATTTATTGTAAACCGGAAAAATTATTTTCGTCCATCTCATTCGATAAATAAGTTGTTTTATTTTCGGGATCTTGGACAAGGATAAATCAAACAACGTATATCTAAATCGTCGACGTTTCGCCCAACTTTGTTGTGGGCTTCTTCAGGACTAAAATGTTATATTTAGTAATCATTACAATCCATGCAATAAGAATTGCATGGGAAAAAATTGGTAAGAATTGTATTGCATGGATTGTAATGATTACTAAATATAACATTTTAGTCCTGAAGAAGCCCACAACAAAGTTGGGCGAAACGTCGACGATTTAGATATACGTTGTTTGATTTATCCTTGTCCAAGATCCCGAAAATAAAACAACTTATTTATCAAATTTATTGTTATTTTCTTTTTTTTAAGACTTCATGACTTCGAAGATGAATTTTGAGAGATGTAATACTGTTTTTTTTCGTATTAAGTACATCAAATTCAGGACGTAAAGAAACCTCAAATCATTTCAACTAAATTTTTCATATTGAACTTTCCGTTCCGGACGGCCTGGGACATACTATATGTCCCATCATGATTGCCCCACTTACTATTGCTACGTAAGAAATTACCTATGTAGCACAAAATGTTGGCGCAATATTGCAAGATTCAGCCAATATAGGTCCAATATTGTTTTCCAATATTGCGCCGATATTGAAAATCAATATTGCACCAATATTGGGAGTAGGTTGGTGCAATATTGCTCCAATATTGATTACCAATATTGCTTTCCGATGTACAGCCAATATAGGTCAAATATTGTTTTCCAATATTGCGTCGATGTTGAAAATCAATATTGCACCAATATTGGGAATAGGTTGGTGCAATGTTGCCCCAATATTGATTACCAATATTGCCTTACGTTGTTCAGCCAATATAGGTCCAATATTGTTTTCCAATATTGCGCCGATGTTGAAAATCAATATTGATTCGTGTTCAAATGTTTTACATAAAAAATGATTTTGAATTTTGACCTAACTTCTCCGTCCTTAAAAGATTAATAATACTGACGTAGATCTGGTTAAAAAATTAAAGGAACAATTTTTTGTTATTTATAATTTATAATGAAAACGAACATGCAAGTGTACCAAATCAACAAAATAACGCTGTCAATCCAGATCTAACGGCAGGGCGACCACAGCAAAGAAACAGGATTGTGGGTTATCTGACAAGGTGAAGGATTTAATAAGTAAAATGTATAACATAATTAATACAATTTGTAATGTGTAGGTTATACTTACGTGTTTTATATTATATATTAATTTTAATTGTTTTTTTTCTTATTTTTTATAAATAAATAAATAAGTTAATTTTCTGAAAACAATTTTTAAAGACACTTCCTAAATTGTAAGTATTTATTTACAGGGACTTGTAATTTATATTGTTAATATTTTCATACAAATCAACCAATTGATATTAATAAATATTAAGCAACTACTCGTATGTTAAAAATACAAAGCTAAAAATATATCACAAAAAAAAAACAAAAACTAATCACAAAAAATATAGAAAAATAATTACCACTATGGCAAAAAGCAAACTTCATTAAAAATGTGTACAACAATTAAGTAAATCCTATAAACATTTAAAAAATTGCACTTCATCATAATTCATTTATAATATAGAATTTATACGCTCTCCAAAAGCTTAGAAATATTTTCCAACGACTCTGCCATTCTTTTACAAAAAGTAGTATTTTGTCTGATATGGAAATGCCTCTACACCATCGGAAACTTTCTTTGGCCTCCTTTTTCATAATCTCTTTTTCTTGTATTTTCTGCAAAATATATTTTTTTATTTCTTCCTAAATTAAAAACAAATCAAAAATTTGTATTTACCTTTTTCAATTGTATTTGCTAGATCACCCGTGACATCGCCAATCATTGAAGGTAATTGTGATTCTCTATGTCGACCGAAACATTCGGTTCAATATTGTCGCTTATTATATTTTTTATGGTGGGTTCCACAATATTGTGCCCCGAAATCATAACTGGTTTAATAAATCTTATTATTTGCTAATCTACACCATCCAAACCACTCGCAGCAGCAGGCCCTCCGCCAGTTTGTTGTCGGTTCTTCCGCTCTTGCGCACATTTTTGTTTGGTTCTTGAGAGCAAGTGCTGCCAAGTCTATAATTTTAAAGACAATTATACTTTATATACTGAAGTGATATTGTTTATGATTTCTAAATGTAAAGTTTTTCTTAAAACAAAATTCCCGAATTAATCCAAATTTTAATTTTAATTTTCAATAAAATTTTTATACATAAAATAGAAAAGTTAAACTGCACCATACGCCTTCATATCTAATTTATTATAACGATACCTTCCAATTTCAAAATTTAGAAATTTTTCCATATAAACCACTTTAATCAATGTTTTTAATATCGAAATCAATAATTAAATATCATAAATCTTCAACGATAAATATTCAAATGCAAATCAATCAACTTCATATGAAATTATTCATATTATGTCAAAATTTGGGTCATTCCAAAGTTAAAAAGTCAATAATTTACCTACTTAAATTAATTAAATTTATTCTCCAAATACAAAAATCGCAAAACTAAATTCTTTTACTATAAACGCAAAATTATACAGGAGACTATACTTCCATCAAACGCTTCGGGCGGGCATTTTGGCAAAAAGCCAGGTTTTCACCGCTTACCATTGCCATCTTAACCCTTATGGGGCCCATACCTAGTACCCGGGTACTATTTTGACTTTAAACCAACATAACTTTTATCCTGTCGCGCCCATTTCTTTGAGCTTTGGTGACATCTTTACAAAACAAGTTCTCTGTACGCAAAAAAATTTAATTTATGAATATAAAAAATCTTGTTTAAACTGTGATCGTCACCTGAATTACATATAAATATATGGTGGTACCCGGGTACTTCGTATGGCAGATATAAGGTGTAAATTTGTATGGCCCCATAAGGGTTAACTAGTTGGCAGGAAAACCAGCAAATACAATTTTATTACAAATTTAAAATAAATTTTCCACAAAGAAAATGTAAAATTCTTAAACCAAATATTAAAATTTTCAACGAACGATTTTGAAACATGATAATACATATTATGAAAACAAATACTCTATTGAAGATATTCAATTAATATTTTTAAATATTATCGTTAAATTTGTGAATGCAAAAACACTATATATCACTACCATCTATTGGACTATTAGATAATGTTGGTTACATCAATTTTACTTCAAAGATATTCCTAAGAGAGAGGCGTAACACCAAAAAAACCGATGAAAAACATTTGAGGGTTACACCACTTTTGCTCTCACGGCCTCAATTATGAATTTTGAATATTATGAATTAGAAATAACATGATACATAATTTTGTTCTGTCGTTTAACGTAAGAGAGACCAAAATGCAAAATAATGAGTTGTTTTACAGACAAAACCTATGAATTTGACTAATGTAGTAATTCATACATATCATATAAAGTGATCCAAAAAAGTTTCCGTCCGATTTTATATTTCCCTATTTTATCAGTATAAATTGCATGGTACGGAAACTTTTTTCTGCCATATAAGATCTGTACCCCATGTACAGATGGTATAAACTGAGATTTTTAATTTAAGCCAACCTGATACACTAAAATTACTCCATAATCGATTGATATGTGATTTAAAGTAGTGTAACTAAAAAGTGTGTGTGCTTTTTTTGGGTTTTCTAAAATATTCATATGGTTAAAATAACTTCGTAAAAATCTTGCGACGAGACCATATTACGAGTATTACAAGTTTAAATAAAATTTTGCATGAAATCGGATTTAAATATGGCAAGGACAACAACCGCAGAGTTCTTATGGAAAAGTCAAGTATTGCTATTGCGAGACTTCACTTCTTAAAGAATTATATGAAAAATCTAAATTCTCCACCATTCCAAAGAATAATAATTTTTATGAATGAAACGCGGATTTATTCTAATGGGCGCTCCAGACTATCGCGAGAATCTCGCAAGAATCTCGACGAGAATAGCATCGGAAAACAAGGCGAGAACAGCGCGAGAACAAGGCGAGAAATGATTTTCGATCGTGTTACATTGAAAATTGGAAAACATCCACATTCACAAGGTTCTCAGTACTACAGTGCAAATTTTTTAAATAAATTTCTATAATTTTTTCTAAAACGATTAACAGTTAATTTTGTTAATTTTAATTTAAATTAAATTAATAATTTTGTGATATCTCGAAAAGTTTAAATTTGGAATTTTTGGTTCCCTTTAATGGATTAGTATCATCAAAAAGTATGATTTTTGAAATAAAGTCTATTTGTACGTGCTCAAAAATTGTACTACACGTATGAGGATTTTCTGTTGCATTTACTGTCGTGCCAGTGATCATTTCCACTTCATTATTCCGATAATGTTCTTCTTGAATGATAATATTGCCATTTTATTTTTTTTTATTTCGACTGTTGAAGCGTATTTTAGTTTGTATACACGCGCGCATATTTTGAGCGCAGCGAAGTTTTAACCCGGCCTGCGCTACAAGACCAACGAGGTCAGTAATGTCACAGCGCTCGAATTATGTAAACGTACCAACACCCAATCACACGTAAACAGTACTTTTTATTTCGACAATTAATATTTGTCAAAATCGCATCTTGAATGTTCGTAGGGCCTGGTGTGATTGAGTACAGTTTAAATTAAATATCTATTTCTTCAAATTATCTTCAAAATTATGTTCAAAAACAGATAATTTTTTTGGTATAAAATCGACGTAAATACGTCAAACTTCAAGTTTTCATTATTTTATTATTAGAGTTCGTGCCAAATAGAAATAGAACCGTCAATCATAATAGTTGGTAACGTTATTTTTAAAAGGCGAGATAGGCATTTCTCTGAATGCATACATAAGTAAGCAAGAGTTGCATTTCCGCTTAAAATACCAGGGTGCGAAGTATGCAAAGAAACACCCATAAAGTCGACCGGTTCTTTAGTCGCGAATATGTGATACATATTATATGTTTTAAATTCATAAGGTCAATTACTTTCAAAAAATGACACGATATGCAATGTTTACAACATCATTGGCGTAGTAAAATTTATAACAATCTAACAATCTAACAATCTAACAAACTAACAATCTAACAAACTATAACAAACTAACAAACGGTAACAAATAACAAATGTGAAACAATTTTTACGACTTGTAGATTTGAAAGAAAATGCAAAACTGAAACAATTTTAAATTAACATATGTATTGCAAGAAAACTATGCTGCGCTACTGAAAGATTTCGCGTTCTTTAAGTGGTTGGAGATATCTTGAGGGTGTGGCTCGCGATGACTGACGGTTCTATTTCTATTTGGCACGTACTCTAATTGTGTTTTTACATTTTGTACTGACACCAAGCAATGAGTCCATAGTGCAAACCAAATGGACTTATAGACATCGTAGTCGTAGGCACCTACTCCCAAATTCACTGATTTTTTCACTCTATTTTTATAACCTCTATAATTTGCAATCAGAGAATCTTTGTTTTTTCTAAATTCATCGACGGGTATTTACATTATTGTGCTAATCCACACCCAAGCATCATGATTTTTTTCGATTTATTTTTATAGCCTTTTATGCCTGTTTTCCACAAAGCTGGTTCTGCTTGAAGGCAATCAATAAATGCTAATTTTTGTTCGTTTTCCAATTTACGCTCATTTTAATTCACAATTAATTATACTACTATTTAATCGGTGAGTCAGGCACTACTGAAGAATGCAAATGTGCATGTGTGGGAGTGTTATCGCGATCTCGACTCCTTTGTCTCGCATTAAAAAACCGACAACAAGTGGAGAACAAGGCGAGAACTTATGAGGAACACAAGAATCAGCTCCACTCTCTCTTTTCTCGTGTTGTCCTCGTTTTTTCACGATGTTGATGTGAATCTCGCGAGAGTCTGGAGTGGCCTGCAAGGCGAGAAGCTAAAAATGAACACGAAAATCGGCTCCACATTCTCGTTTCTCGTGATGTTCTCGTGTTCTCGTGCTGTTCTCGCGAGATTCTCGCGAGAGTCTGGAGCGCCCATAAAGGAAATCGTGGTAAATTATGGCAAAATGAAAACATAAAAAGTGTGAAAAAGCCCGAAGGTTATGATGGAAACGAATTATTATTGTACATGCCGGCTCTAGCTCAGGATTTGTTGAAAACGCATCGTTACTATTTGCATCGAAATCTTTAAAAGAAGATTACTACGGCGAGATGAATTCCGAAACGTTTAAGAAGTGGTAAGTCTAAAATTTAATTAACAATTTAGAAGAACATTCACTTATTATTATGGAAAAATTATGGTAATTGAAAAATGTCAACATCGGACTGGAAGAAAGCAGAATTACTTCCTTTAACGAAATTAAACCAAAAAGAAAAGCGTTATGAAGTAGATGAAATATTAAGGAGCCATGGCCATGAAGTACTGAGACTACCACCTTACCACTGCTAATTTGGGCTAACGCTAAAAAGTATTATAATTTTTTATTCAGTGGCGGATTTCCGAACAGGCGCAAGAGGCGCGCGCCTGGGGCCTCATAAATCCGGGGGGTCTCATCTCTCAAAATCTCTCAAAATAAAGTAATTTTATCTAACTTTCTTTAAAATGAAAATAATTAATAATTATCACAGCGTATTTCATAAATCATAAATTTTGCTCTCATATTAATTTAAAGTCATCATTTTTGTTGTCACCCTGTTTGTACTTGGGAGTTAAAAGGTGGAATTTATTTTAATCCTTTCTTAATCTCTAACAGCCGTATTTATAGTCAGGCGTGTATCTACCGTGTAACTACACGCGTGTAACTACGTGTCATTATGCATTATATCTTCACATCAGCTATATGCTGTTGCAGATTGTGTAATTATTTCAAATCATCTTAAACTAGGCTTAAGAAAGGTTTAGGCGTGTTTCTTCCACCCTTGTGTAACTTGTCTATAACTACATATTTTTGTCGTGAAATTTTACACATTGTTTACACGTTTTGCTATACGCGTGTAAACGTTTATAAATACGGCTGTAAATAACAAAATGCTGTTGGTAGTCATGAATTCGTTCTGTCTAGAGGGTGTAGGAAGAAATTTGCCAAAATTACCCCAAAAACAAGTTAACTTTATAAAATGACAAGTGATTTGAGTGAAAACATTCTAACATGTTAGTAGTACTAAATGACCATTATTTCAATTATATTGTCTTTTGTTTTTGTGTGAGGGCCATATTTGCTTTGCAATGCGCGACACTTTTTGAAATTTTATGGGTTTACGGCAACTGAAATATTTCAGCTTTTATTTGTCCTATCGAGATGGGAAAAAAATGAAATTGTTTAGAAAAAAACAGACTACACCTGCCACACTTTAAAGTCGTTAGGGGAATAGTTATAAATTTTCCCCAATCTCAGGGAAATTGGCAATGCCCTATGGCTAGCTCGTAAAGACAAAAAAGAATCGAAGGATAAATAAGAGGCTGATACTTCTTCAGGTAGGAGGATTCATATACAGGGAGAAAGAAAAGAACGCTATTGTAACGCTCCGAAGAGCCAGCTGATTAGTAAATAGTTTGGGCGCCACGAAGTTTTAAAAAAAAATGAATCACCCTGTATATTGGCATCAACAGACACGTTAAACTGCGAAAATACTGGCTGTTGCAAAAAAAAGTAACCAGGTCAAAAAAATAAACACTGCGAATATCAAGATTATCGTTTGTTGCGATACGATTTAATAAACAAAAAAAGTAATGATTGTATTCGTACAATAAACGATAAATTGAGCTTTCTTTTAAACTAAAAAAAAATTGAAATATATAGCTATCAATTGAGCTACAAAATAACAAATAAATAAAATGAACTAGCGATAAGTTTACCGCGTATACGTATACTTGGCGCACAAGATTTTCGTAATAAATTGTATTTAAAAAAAAATATGTTCAAGAGAACGGCCCAATATAAAATTTCGCACAATATAGTCAACAGTTAACAATAATATTTGACGACACAAACAAACAAAATCTTATCTTTCGATGTCTTCTTTCTTGCTGGTTGCTAGTAATTTTCCAAAAAAAAGAAATGGAAGCTTGCAGTGAGTTCCGATACAGGTGGACAGGTGGAACACTCGATATCAACCCAACCAGAAATATTACATCAAAAACGTACAAAGGTAGCGTCACGGTTGATTGCTACAATATTGATAATCCACAAAAATATAAAAAAATGGCAAGACGGTGAACCACCACTAACACCCTAAAAAAAATTCTAACTCAAAAAAATGTGGATTTAAATTATTAATCATACCTCTAGATGTTATGGGAGGGTTTTTTTAATCAAATTTCAAGCGCTGGAAATTTACTGGACGAATTAATCCTTCGAATGAAAATCAGATTAGTTCCCAAAATGCTTAACCAAGCCTTTCTGAGGTTTTTGAGAAGGTGCAGGTGTCAAAAGCCTTAAGAAATTCGAGAAATCACTCTGGTTTTTAACATCACAGTTATAGTTGAAGAATACATTGTTGTATTATTTTACATAATATGCAATTTCCATCAGGTAGCGGCTCCCACGAAGAGATAATTCGACTGCTAAGATCGTGGTCAGTTTATTTGTTTTTGAGTCCTGCAAATGAGTTATAATTATTCAGAGAAAAATTAAAAAAAGGCTAAATTTATTACTTTAACACTTACTGAACACATTTTTTTTTGTAATTTTATAAACATTAATTTGAGTGATATGGTGAGGTGCTTCGAAAACGACCTACATTAATGGAAAATAATAATAATTTGTGCAACATCCTATACGTAGTTGAGGGACTTACGTGGTGTGAATTTTCTTCAGGTTGGGGCCAGGTTGGTGGTTCCATGTGCGTTGAGAGCCAAGCGGTCCGCTTGATTTACGTTGGGCATTATTAAATTGAGAATTTGTTTAATTTTTACTTTGAAACAAAGTAAAAATTAGTTTTTGGATCCATAAAGTGGAATTTTGTGAAGAATCGTGAAGTTCAGCAAAGAATAGCTGAAAAATATTAAAATTTATAGACAACGTGGTTGAAAATTTACAAGGTGAAAAATTAGAGGAAGACGCCATTTTGGGGAAGATAAGAAAATTTTTAATGCAGATGAAAAATTCACTTACCTGCGATAAATTTAAAGTTTTTTAAAAATTTAAAGTTTTTAATTTGGATATTTATTAAAGTTGGATCAACGCAAATAAGATTGATAAGTTTCAACCTAACGCACTTTGGATATTCAAATGTACACCAGATGTTAAGAAAATTTACTTATACCATCCACACGTGTCAACTTATAAAAACGAATGGGACCCAAGATCCACTGGACATCCGAACTACTTACGTAACACGAACAAGACTTATATAAGGTATTTCCAAATTTAAAAAGCATCTTATTAAAAACATTTTTAATAATAAAAACAACGAAAATTTATGTCGCACTGTAAAATTATTATTTGCTACACATTTAACACACCGGCAAATGAGTTTGAAATTTAGAGAAGTTTTTGATAAAGTAAATATAATTTCAAAGTCAGTGGCCGAACATTATAACATTTCAAAGCCTTACAGCGAAATTTGTCGCTATAAAAATTTTTCTTTAAATAAACTCAATTTCACGTTATTCAAAAACAAAAGCAAGAGTTTTATTTGCTACAAAGCCAACCGAATTGTTTCAACTGGAGCCGACTACTGTTAGAGTGTAACTCATGCTTCCGAACCTACTAGCTAGCCGAGGTATAAAAAATTATAGTACAGGGTCTTGATAAAAAATATCATTACAATATGCTTACATTTTACGAAGAAATTTCTGCTTTACATTTAATTTATTTGAGTTTTCGTTCCTATTTATGTGTTTTTATGTTTTATGTAATATTAATTGATTTTATTTGGTATAAAAATTATTAATTTCTTTGCCAATTTGTGATTGTAATATCTCGCTTTGAGGTCAAATCTCAAACTGAATTCTTTTTGTGCGTAATGCCTTTATGTAGTACTATTATGATATGAAAATTTAGATTTCTATCTGGTCCCTCACCAGAGATATTTATATCAAAAATCTCCGTTTTGTTCAATTTTCAAACTTTGAAAATTTTTAAAAGAAAAGGGGAGTAAATCTTAAGGTTAATATTTGGTGTGTGCATTCGTCTAGTTATCAGCTCTCTGTAAAAAGAAATTTAACGTTGAGATTTTTTCCCTTCGTGCGTAAACTTTTCTTCAAAAATGGCATTTTCTTAAAAAACCTGATAAAAATTGAAGCTGAAATTTTACCCTTTAGGATTGTTTTGAAGTAAAAATATGTAAAGAGCAATATTGTAATCTGTTTCTTTTTAAACAGTTTCATTTTTTTCCCATTTCAATAGGACAAATGAAAGCTGAAATATTTCAGTTGCCGTAAACTCTTAAAATTTCAAAAAGTGTCGCGCATTGCAAAGCAAATATGGCCCTCCCACAAAAACAAAAGACAATATAATTGAAATAATGGCCATTTAGTACTACTAACATGTTAGAATGTTTTCACAAAAAAAATTAATTTTTTTAGAATGGTCATGCGACAAGATTAGACCACTTGATATGGAATGACCCACGTAAGTAAAGTTTATGTTTAGATTTAAACTTTGCACCAGATCGTTTCGTGCCGAAATCTTACCCCAAATTAAGTCGCAAGAACGATATAATTTAATTAACGTTTTTTTATAATAGTTTTCGATACATAGTATGTATTAACTACTCCACTAGACAAATTCATTAATATTAACTTATACCTGTAGTTTGCGGTATACTACTATTTTAAAATTACAGTATGATTATGTGAAAACTCCAATTTTCGGTTAGAATTATTAGATATTCTATTTGAAATAAAATAAAAATTGCACAGTTACTGCTTGAACGAAGAGACTAATTTTAAATAATCTTCGTATTAAAGAAAAATTAAAGTTAAATTTAAAATGTGTGTTGATATTCAGTACCTAGGTCGTTAGTTATATTTTGGAAGCGGATGCAAGCAGAAATGAAAGTTGCAATACTATTGTGTTTAATTTTAATCCAACCCTGGATTACTTATTCAAATTTTGATGACTGGATGATGTTTTTTAAAGAAATTCTAATATATCGAAGAGCACGTTTTGTATATAGTTTCACATGCTTTAACTATAAAGGTATTTTTATTTTTTTCTATAATAATTTATATTTTTTACTGTGAAGTAAGAAAATGTAAGACTACTTGAATATTATGTTGTAGAAAGTTTAATACTTGCCAAAAATATGAACTATTTGAATGTATCGATGAGTTTTCTGAATTTTGAACCAAACTTCGACGTAGTTTCGAGTAACAAATTAAATTTTATCATAGATTTATCATGTGCTAATTCTTCAAATGTATTATACAGAGTAATCATCAGGGTAAGTAGTTAAATAAGTTGATAACTCTAATTTGAAAGCTTTTAGGCTGGGAAATTGAATTTATATCAGTCTCATCATAAATGGTTATTTGTGGACTTGAAGAGTCGACTATTCACTAATAACTCTTTTGTCCCTCGCGAGATTGCTAATATTCCTATAAGAATGGATTCCGATATCTTGATAGCAAGACATTATGGAAACGATACTCACTCTATTGTATTAACGGATATATATAAAATGCATTCTAAATATTCTAATTCGGTGAGATTTAACGATGTGTCAATTTGGAAATCAGAAAATTTTAGCAAAAATAGGATCAGTAAATATAATCAAAGGAAAAATATGAATGGCACGATGTTGAAAGCGACTATTCCTGTAATACTATTTTAAATTTTTTAAAAAGGATCTTCAAGACAAGATGTTCTTAGCCAAACTACTTTTGATTTTTTCTGAACTATTTGCTTTTGGACATGCCGTTTCACATTGAGAAAACTGTTAACTTTTATCATATTTAAGGTGCAATGTAATGCAAAGATTATAAGGTATTACGTCATACATTTTTTTTTCTGAGAAATTTATTAGCGTACTAAGTTAGCCGAACAACTGCTGACACTAAGGTAAGTACGTACATAGATAATTGAAAAAGTTAGCGTTCATATGACCATTTACAGTGGCTCCAACAATACACCCCTATGTTAACCATGTACATTGCACATTTTGAAACCGTTTTTTGACATATAAAACTCGCTTTTACAACAAAACTTTTTAGATATTTTTTATTGCAAACTTTAATCTCTTCAGTTTTGTTTCTATACATTTTTTTATTTTCTTTCGCCGTTTACGAGTTACAGCGACTTAAAGAAAACTAAGTAAAAAAGTTAATAAAATTAAAATTGCTCTTATGGGAGTTTTTTGCAGAGTTTTCTTCAAGTCGCTGTAACTCGTAAACGGCGAAAGAATATAAATAAATGTATAGAAACAAAACTGAAGAGATTAAAGTTTTAAAAAAAAATATCTGAAAAGTTTTGCTGTAAAAGCGAGTTTTATATGTCAAAAACTGGTTTCAAAATGTGCAATTTACATGGTTAACATAGAAGTGTATTAATAATTTATTGTTGGAGCCACTGCATGTGCTTCGAGTAGAACGTAATCGCGGCTGATGATTTGCTTTTATCGACTATAAAAAAAACAGGAATACATGCACATCTAAGAAAAGTCTAGCAAGCTACCTCAAAATTAAGACCAACATATTTACGCTTATATCCCATTGTCAATATGTTAAAATTTAACAGGCAGTTTTTCCACAACTTGGTGCTACGTAGAATACCTATTTAGATAAAACATAATCATGTAGGTGATTTAAAATATAAAAAACCAGAATGAAAATGATTCTTATTATATAATTTGTGGCTACTTATTTTTAATTGCAAGCAACATTTTGTCTTAACGCAACCTTTAACTAAAATACACTTCAGGGTATTAGGTTTATTAATAACAATGTTTCAGTGTTCATATATGGATATACTAAATTCAACTTCTGTTGATTTTTATTACCGGCATGTAGGTCTGAGAAACTTTGATACGATTAATAAAGTAAACTATAATTTGTTTTTGCACATTCAGGAGATATACAACTTTACGTGAGTTCAAATTTTTCTTAGATTAAAAATTATTCTTCTTCTTACGCTATTACATAGGTACCTACTTTAAAAATTAATTTTTATATTAGGTTCTCTTTATTCATCACTGATAAATGGTATGGAAGGAAAGGTGGAATAGATGGAGGTTTAGCTAAACTATTGTACGATGGCATTGTTGATGTAAGTGCCACTAGTTCAACATTAACTCCTGCGAGATTAAAACTATTAGATTATGTTTCTCCAACTTATCCATTTCGGTGAGTGAAATAAACAATCTTGCTTCTTATTGTAAAAAATAAAAATTGCAATTAGTCGAAAATAGTTTTTCTAATTTTCTTATTAACGTAACAATAACAATATAGTCTTTATTCTCATGAATTGCTGAAGTACATACATATATACAAATGAAAATTATTTCAGTTTACTTTCATTTCATTACTAAATTAATAGTAATGAAAAAACAATAAAAAAAAGTGTTTAAAACTCAAATACATTAGTTGAGAATCATATAATATAAGTAGCCAACTCTGTAGCATCATTTGCTCTCAAATTTCTGCCACAATGCCACTTGCTTAATCGTAGATGGTATTACACGCATTAGCTAGCCTTGTTATTTAAAACACAGTTCACGAGAAGCGTGGTGTTTCGAAAAACGTCGTGGATTCGTAACCATGTACTCAAATGTCTTCTCAGCTAAATGAAAAACCTGATGTTAATGTGGACGCCAGTCAATACTAATAAAACCAAAAGAAACAAAGAGTCGTCTTATAGTAAAAACACAAATAGAAAGAAAGATGTTAGCGACAATGTTTAATTAATTCACTAGTTTTACATAGAACGTACACATAAGGATCAAGATCAGCTGTTATATAATTGAAGATTATAATAACAGTAAACAAAATAAAATATACAAGGCAAGGTAAAATACTGACATCCACCTGAATGATTGATTCAGTTATGTAGCAAAAATACAGTTGCGCATCCCTGAGGAGGATAACTCAACAAAACGAAGTTATGCTCTAGCAGAAATATTAAGGGGTCATGCCCACCTACACGTCGAAAAAATACGTGATTTTGGAGAATTTTTCTTAAAGAACCAGAAAGCTTTTTTAAGGGTATTTTGGTATACATAAAAAATATAAAGTTTTTACGTAAATAATATATTTTTTTTAATAAAATATGTTTGCAAACAAAGAACTTATGGTCATTCTCCTGAAGGGCTTTTTGAAAAACATGTTTTGCGGTGACCACTGCTGCTCGAAGCTGGATCATCTGAAATTAAAAATTCAAAAAAATTTATACAATATATTAAATTATTTAGTCCTTGAACGAACAGTTTTTCAAAATATCAATTTAGGACAAAATGGCCCACGTTCAAAGTAAAAATTTCAATTTTTGATGAAAATATGACCCCTTTATCGCTAATAAAAACAAAACTACATCAAAAAGTAAATTCCTTCGTTCAAGGACTAGTTTCTTATATCTAAAATAACCCCACCAAATTTGAAACAAATCGATGCAGTAGTTTTCAATATATCGTGGTCACCGATGTTGAAAATGTTATTTCGAGATAAACGCGTTTTTAGTTTCAAAATGAATTTACTCTAAAATTAAACATTAATTTACAACTTACATCGAGTCATCTATTCCAGGCCCATATTGAACATTTTCAGATGAAGTTGTAGCCTCCAAAATGTCGATTTGACGCTGTCTTCGAACCATTCTTTCTTCTCGAGTGGCTTGCTGCGTTCGGCGGTCTGCCGTCTGAATACGGATTGAATCCTCCAATTGCACGTATCGCTGTGCGTTTGGGCCATTTTATGATTTGTTAAGTACTTAAAACTTTTAGGGAATATTTTTAAAATGTTTAACTTCCAGAAAATGAAATAAAAAAAAAATCGTTTTTTTTAAATCTGCAGGTGGGCCAGACCCCTTAATTGCACACCCGAATTCATTAGCTCGGTTATAATTGATATTAAAAATAGAACCTGGCATACAGCATCATTAATAAATAAGTAAATGCATCTCTAATGCCCAGTTTCTTCACTAAAATGATCCTATAGATATCCGATAGATAGGAAATAAGTATAGATAAACATGACAGAACGCATTGTTGTTTTATTGTAGTTCTGTCATATTTCTCTATACTTATTTCCTATCTATCGGATATCTATAGGATCATTTTAGTGAAGAAACTGGGCATAAGAGACTTACCCTGAATGCAATGCTACCAATTTCACGACTAGGCAAGTGTCTTTCCTTTGAATTCAATATCATTACTTCATCATTACGTTGGTCCACCATCCAGGAATAAAAGTCTACAAAATAGAGAAAACAAAATACTTATTAAAAAATTAACATGCTTGCCAGTTTCAAGACTCATCAAAGGAGAATGTGGGACTGCAAATACAAATTAATCTCTACTATCGCATCTTCATAAACCAAACATCTGTCGAAAGTTGAGGTGTCGTATCCCAAATAAAACATAAATCCATGTCCAGGATTGAAAGGAAATGTAGCAATTAAAGTCCACGAAGTCTGACTCCTCAATCCAATAATTCCGATTCCTTAGGCACAAACGAATTCATAAGGAAAATCCTCTTATGAATTTAAAAAACTCCAACCATCGGCATCGAAACCAAAACAACAAGGCAAATCATGCTTCGGGAAATTGCTACCAATAATTACATCAACTTCAAATCTTCCAACCGATGGGTATTCAAAACTTAAGCCATCGCAAAATTTACAACCATATGTTGAATACGGAAAAGATTTCCAACTCTGATAAAATGACAATGTGCGACGACCATATTTATATTTTCAAAAACGAATAATTATTATTAAAACGAATTAACCCATAACCTGGGTGCTAAAAATAATTTGTTAACACAAATTAATTAGATATATTTATATTTACTTATATTTACCCGTTATACGGCAAAACTAAATTATAACAAATGCATAATGAAATTAAAATTGAATTTGTCGTTCCTAGGAGTTACCAACCCCAAACACTAAAAAACACAGTGGCGTTCCAGTCGTATAGCTTGAAAAAGAATTGTAACTGACAAAACGCATTTTGTCATGTTACAACTCACGAGAAAGGACAAAATTCAGAATGGTCTCCTTACAGAGACTGTCTGCTCTATCACTTAACCGTAAGACTAGCACATGCGCACATCTAGTATATGGATAAAATGAATAGTACAACTGAGTGTCGTCATCGTACATTTGTATGATACAATGCTGTGTAAAGCTTGGCAGTTATGATGCATGGAGTACAGCAAAGGTGCCAGAATGGGATATACCAGATAAAACAGATAATGATTCCGATATACTACACTCAATAGTCACTTATTGATTTCTGTCAGATAGGAACCCGGTTAGGAATTCCAATTTCAATATGGCAATTAGCAAATTTTGACTAACTGTGTCAAATGCCTTGCTGTAATCCAAAGGAACGAGAAGTCACCTTACCCCTGTCAGCAGCATTGATTATGTCATTTATTACATCAAGTATTGGTGTACTGCTGCTGCTGGTCCAAACTACACACTGGGAAGAATATCATTTACCTCCAGATATACTCTTAACTGTTTTTCCATAATTCGTTGAACTATTTTAGAGAAGACACCCAATAAACTTATGGGTCTCGGGTGAGAAAACTCTTAAGGTGGTCTTACTTTGGGTAGAGGAATTACCAATGATTTTATCCACGCATCGGGGAATACACCCTCAAATACACATGAATTAATGATGTGTGTGATAAAATGGTAAATGTATGGAGTGCATAGTTCCAGAAGAAAACTGTTAAACCCAAACGCACCAGTCGCAGAAGATTTAATGGAAGAAATTATCTGGCTAACGTGAGACAATTCAATCAATTTAAACCTAGTAGTGTTAGGTTTGAATATATTTGGACTGAAGTGATCAATAAGTTTGTTATCATCAACTGATTTGGTCGAGGAAACAAAATATCTGTTGATAGCATCACAATCTGCCAGTGATTTTGGTATTTCATTATTTACAGATGTTTTGACATTTAGATTTTAAAGTGC
Source organism: Cantharis rufa (assembly GCA_947369205.1). Classification (NCBI taxonomy): domain Eukaryota; kingdom Metazoa; phylum Arthropoda; class Insecta; order Coleoptera; family Cantharidae; genus Cantharis; species Cantharis rufa. Next base: position 40,909,507 of record OX376303.1, read on the forward strand.
TTTCCACAATTGTTCAGGATTGCGACCACCAACAATAGATTTTTAATAGGTACTACGTTTAACAGTTCGAAGAGACAGTGGTCACATTCCTCAACCTCTAATATGTATTAAAACCAGTACGGTTGTAGTTTCGTGCGTTTAAATTTAGAAAAGACTTTATTTCGTAAGACATAAGAAGCCGAACATTATCAGTCAACCAAGGAGCAGGTTTCTTCGTAATTCAAAAAACTCTAGTGGCAGCGTGCTAATTTATCAATTATCACATTTAACAGATATTTTCATTAAAGAAGCTTAGTTTATCATTAACATCAGGCAAATGATACCTGTTTTGAAATGGAATTGTTTGTAGTTCAGATAGGAACAATTCTTGATTGAAGTAAATAGTCGCGTCATGAATAGTGACTCCTAACTGAACCGTACTGGAGTTGCATACCAATTGAATTGCAAGTCAATCAAGTTGTACGTTCATTCAATTATATACCAATCGAGTTGCACATTGAAAGATCGATGGGCCATCCGGTCTTCTTTTAATAATTATAACATTATAACATTTTTTACTAGTATTTTTTCAATATTAGGTCAAATAATGAGAATTCAACATCTCTTTTTTTATACATAATATATAGTTATAATATTTAACTTTTAATAAATTTAAAATTATATTTTTATTTTATATAATTTCTAGTAAAGATAACATATCAAATGGATGTGAGTGTTGTAATTCGTTAAAATTCATAAAATATTATCTTTTTCTTTTCTAGAACTTCTTTCATTTTTATAAAGTCTGAAACACCTCAGAAACTGGGAACTATTTTTTTAAAGCCATTTAGCTTGTCGGTGTGGTATTATATTGTGGGATACGTATTTTTATTTTGGATTATTTTAAAGTTTGTCCTAATAATGGAATCCTCGATATTAGTATATTCCGATAACGATAATTCTTGGTTTTCCACGTATTTATTAATATGGGCAGCTTTTTGTCAGCAAGGTTACTATTTGCTGTTGCAATATTATTTATGTAAAAATTATTTTTTATAACTTTCAGGTGCTACTTTTATTCCAAAGCATATTTCTGGACAATTCACACTTATAAGTTTGCTTCTAATGTCGTTTATTTTATATAACTACTACACTTCAAGTATTGTTTCATCACTTTTACTTGGACTATCAGATCCAATTTCTACACTTGATGAATTAGCAACTAGCAATTTAGATGTTGGTCTAGAAGAAACTCCATATATCTTAACTTTTCTTACAGTAAGCTATTTGTTTGCAGTTGACTCTAAGAAAGTTGACCTTGCTACTATTATTGACTTTTGTGTTGGTTTTACGATAACTGGCTTCGGCAATTATGTTGATCTTTACGACAGCCTTTACTGACTGTCTAAGGTCTGGGTTTTGGATAGTAAGTTTTAGTTAATAGGTTTTTGGAATACCCCTTGCGCTAGCTGTAACTATTAATTATAGTTGTATGAATGATAATACAAAATTTTGACAGATTTTCACATTTTAAGGTACGCCATGGTAACTGGTAATTTCAGTACCACCAATTTCTTGTAATAATGACAATAAATACATCTCTGACTGTCATCTTGAATACCCTCTAAGAATCAATAGTCGAAAGATCAATTGTCGCTGGAGCCAGTTGTCGTATCTACTATCTATCAACTATTCTAAGGTCAACTGTCGGACACGATTTATTTTTTGAATAATTGTTTACACTTATAATCTGGCAGCTATCCAATGTATCAAGCATTAAAAATCTTTATTCTTCAAAAATATTAAAGAAAGATGAACGGGCTTTATTTCCATCGGTTGAAGACGGCATATCGCAAGTTCAACGTGGTGGTTTTGCTTACCATATTGAAACAGTTAGAGGTTATTCCGTAATTGAAACAAAATTTGAACCTCATCAAATTTGCAATTTAGCAGAAATTGATTTATATAACTCTGAAGATTTATGGATTATGGCACAAAAACATAGCCAATACAAAAAACTTTTTGCTATAGGGTAAGTATCAAGTTCGCTCGCCTACCTGCTTACATATCTAAATCATTTTATAATTTCAGTTATCTTAAAATGTTGCACTCGGGTATTACAAAGCGTCAACAACTTATTTTCATGACCAAAAAACCAGCTTGTTTAGCTAATTCTGAAGTTATCGCAGTAGGAATGTCTTATTTGCTACCTGCATTTTTAGTTCTAATGTTGGGCGTTTTCGGTAGTGCATTTATATTAATAATAGAGTTATTAGTAGCTCAGAGTATCATACAAAAATTTGTTTTGAAAATTAAAATGTGGAGACTATGAATTAGTTGTTCGCCACTAAACAAAAACTAATATTATTTGGTCAGCAATGCACTAATAAGAAAACGTACCAATTTAGTCTATTTAATCTAGAATAATTAATGTACGTATAATATAATAATACAAATTTCTAACTAATAACTGAAAGAAGTAAAGGAACCTACAGTGAAACTTATACCGGGTGACCAACCGTTCATCCGCACATAGAGAAAGACATTGGAAATTGATTTTTTTTATATTCCTACTTCTTATTAAGACGGATAAGAATGATAAAGGTATCAATTTAAAGAGATTCTTTTTCCGCATATAAAAATACTCGACACTTGATATTTTGTTCTTTAATTTTTTTTCAAAACCTGAATAAAACGAGATAAAGAAAGTTCATATTAGATTGAATAATTATTTTCATTTTGTTGAAAATTAAATTACAAGAAATATTTCTGATTAATACCTTCATAGCGATTCAAACTTATTTTCAGAATACTACTTGGAAAATTTTTGTAACTTGTACAGGGTGCGGCAGGGAAACTTGCTGATTTGAAAGGTCAATAAAAGAAAAAGTATTTCACATATCGATTTAGTTCTGAATTTTTGTACTAAGTGGTTTTAAAAATTACATCGGACAAATAGCGGCCCTCATTAGCGATACACTGATCTACTCTACTTTTGAAGTTTCTCTCCACTTTTTCAAGCCTAACGACGAGAATGTTGGCGATTGCTTGGTGGATGTTGTATTTCAGGTGTTTCAGGGTACGGAGTTTGTCAGTGTAAACGATAGATTTCAGATATCCTCATAAAAGGGGATCCTATCTTCACTGAGCGCTTTAAATGTAGTTTGGCGAGAAACAAAATTGCGTTCAGTCAATTGTTGGACCACAGCAAGTTTGTAGGGATGGAAGTGGAGTTCATTGTGAAGAATTCGTCTCACTGTGCGATCAGAAATTCCCAGAGTAGCTGCGTGTTTGCGCGCCGAACGCCGGGGAGAGCGCAAAAACGACTCCCTCACCCTCTCGACGTTTTCTGGAGTTCTGGAAATCCGTTGACCCCCTGGTCCTTTTTTTGCCACACTGCCAGTTTCCCTGAATGTGTCCACCCACGAAACAAATTATTGCCGGCCAGGAACGAGACCCGCAGCATGAATATTGAACCGAGTTCGGAAGGCACGTTGGGTAGCGACTACCGAATGGCCGTTTGAAAAGTAGGCCTTGACGGCGAACGCACGCTGTTTGTTTGTCCAACGCATGGCGACAACTGGCTTGTGGAGTAACAAAACTTTAAGACTCCCTCTTTCGAATAAGACCCTCCCCACCACTTTCTGACCACGCCTCGTTCATTAGCGCCCTATTCAAATCAGCAAGTTTCCTTGCCGCACCCTGTATAATGTCCGCGGCGAAGACCAAAATTCGTGACTCTCGTGAAATGCCCTGTCATTTGTTGAGAGTACCTTGATTGCATTAATAAAATAAACAGAAGCAAATACACCAATGTAATTCTTAAAATTATGAATTTAATTATTTAAATTATTTAGTATTTTTAGTAATATTTGTATTAGTAAAATAACACTATAATAATGCAATAGTTAATAATTGTAGCACTTTCTAACATACTGTTAATTAAAATATTGCTAGTAATAAATAATTGTATTGCAAGAGTTCCAACTGAATAAATAATTATTTAATGCACGGATTCTTAATTTACTTCTTATAAGGATTTTCTTTTTGTGTATATGTATCAAACTAATTAAAAAATTAATTAACCAATCTACAAATTAGCAGAAATTCTAAAATTGAAGAGCGTTATACCAAAACTTCCTAAGTCCAAAATGTTAATTTTTAGATGTAACTGATTTTTTATAGCTACTTTTAAGCTAGTGTTACTAAAAATTTTTTTTAAATTTATCTCAAGATCGGGTTAACAATAAAGAATATTAATGTAAATTTAGAATTTATTTATTTATTCTTAAAAAAACAAATTTTTATTACAGATAGTAATGCAAAACTCATCTAAGTCCATGGACTTAAGATACATTTGGAAAAAAGTTAAAATAAAAATAATAATGCCTAATAGGTACCTGCATTTTTAAAAGCCTTTTTGTAAAAATCGTTTTTGTTTTTTATTAGTTGCAAATATATGCAATAATATCCAATAATATAATATAATAATAATAATAATGCAAAGACATTGAAATTTATTTCAAATAAAAAATGACCGGTTAGTTTTACATTTTCATTTAACATCAACACAATGTACTTTTATCAAGTAATTTTACAATAAAAAGCTGCAATTTTACAAAATAAAAATTTACAAATTTTGATTTTCACGATTTGATAATGTTTATATTCGTGGCGAAGGTTTACACGGGTGAGATTCACGATCGTGATTCACTACCTATTGTCAACGCAGCTTAATAATTCTAATAATTCAACATATTAAGTATAGTCTTTACTTACTATTAATGTATTTGACAACTGTTGAATTTCGTCTTATTATGGAAAATGGTGATTTATTAGGCTTCCGATAGTAATTTTATAGCATATGATAGCATAGATAAAGAAAAGTTTTAACAAGAAAATGGGGAGTCGAACCTACTTTCCCCATAAAACGGCAATCAAAAGTTAAAAAATATTTTGATGAATTAGCTTCTGATTTCCATTTTCAAAATCCAGATCGTTTAAATAGTTTAAAATTAATGTATTTTATTTTACATTAGACATTGTAATACAACGCCTTGAGATTCGTTTTGAGAGTTCTCGAAAATTAAAAGAAAATTTTGAATTCTTAGAACTTAGAATCATTTTAAAGATGGAAGAAATCGAAGCAGTTCAATGCTGTAATTTACTTTAGAAAAAATATTGTGATGTTCTCAATAATAATCTCGCCATTCAGTTCAAAATTAAAACTTGTTTTTTTTAGAGGCCCGATTTGTATATTTGCTTACGGGCCCTAGCTACTCTTGCACCGCCACTGTTCGAATCTGAAATTAGTAACTTATAAATTCACATATCGCAGACTAATCTCATTATTAAACATTAAACAGTATTAGTAAGTATTAGTATTAGTAATGAGTAAACTCATTAAACAGTAAAGGTTTTCAATTATTAAATTTTCTAACATGTAAAAAAATTAAACTTTTTTAATTTAATTTGTAGTGTCAAAATCTTGACCAATGACTTGACCAAAAATCTACCATGATTCAGGTAGGAAAGTTAATAGTTCCGTTATTATTATTAGGCCTTAGTGACCAAAGTAATCTAATTTTAGTACGGTCATTATGTCCAAATAATCCCGCTGAACATATAATAATTCCGTTATTGCTCTTTCTTGTTTTAACCTTAGGGGGGGGGAGGGCGATCACTGGTAGTTTTCATTCATAAAGTGAACCAAATCCTGCATTTGCCTATATCCGCCATTTTGAATTTTATGATAAATGGTTTTTCTTGAAATTCAATTTCCTACAATTTCGGTTCCCACATTTTTTTTCCTGAAATCGCTATTTTTCAAATTAAACATGAAAAAAGCGACGAAGTAAAACTTTTGTTTTATCATAATGTATAGTTATTAACAAATGTAATTATAATCAAAGTGAAATATTATCAAAATCTTGTTAAGTTAAAAATATTGAAAATCTTACTGTTAAAAAGCACTAAGTTGATAGTCTGCGACATCTAATATATATTATATGTTTCGAATTTATGAATCTCGTCAGGCAGACCTAGAAAATCAAAATCAAAATCAACCCGGACAGTATGAACTCAATACAAAATACAAGTCAAATTTATTTGACATTTATAATTAAAAAGTCCTACTACTTGATTCCAAAATTAGTTGAAAAAATGTAAAAAATATAATTTGGAAAAATCTAAACAAAGCCAAAAAAAACAATATCATGGCGTAAAAGACCCAATTCCAAAATCTCAGGGATGCGAGCTTAGTTGAAGTGTAAAGGCTAATCCACACAATAATTGTTTTAATGAAACCCTACTAATTAATGCCAAAAATTCCAAATTCGGAATTTGGAATTAGGTTATTATACATTTTTTGTATAATTACAATTTATACGCCATTATTTTGCTTTATTGGCTCAGGTTAGAATTTTTCAAAAATATATTTTTTCCATTTTTATTACCAATTTTTGGCATTAAATAGTAGGGTTTCATTAAAACAATTATTGTGTGGATTAGCCTTTACATTTCAACTAAGCTCGCATCCCTGAGATTTTGGAATTGGGTCTTTTACGCCATGATATTGTTTTTTTTGGCTTTGTTTAGATTTTTCCAAATTATATTTTTTACATTTTTTCAACTAATTTTGGAATCAAGTAGTAGGACTTTTTAATTATAAATGTCAAATAAATTTGACTTGTATTTTGTATTGAGTTCATACTGTCCGGGTTGATTTTGATTTTGATTTTCTAGGTCTGCCTGACGAGATTCATAAATTCGAAACATATAATATATATTAGATGTCGCAGACTATCAACTTAGTGCTTTTTAACAGTAAGATTTTCAATATTTTTAACTTAACAAGATTTTGATAATATTTCACTTTTGTTTTATCTAATTTATTTTTACTTGAGGGTATAAATGAACATAAACAACTTGTACAGAAATAAAGAATTAATTTATTAATAAATTAAAAAATCGGAACTATAATATTTAAATGGTTTTCTTTTCGTTTGTCGATGATGGTCCTGCCAAAAGCCAAATTAATATCATCGGTTTCAGCTTCGGAAACTTCAACTTTATCGGGTTCAGAAGTAAAAGCATTGAATGTTGATTGTGCAGGATTGTCAATATCAACATCATCAGTATAATATTGTCTTCCTCAAGTAGGTCTCAAATTTGCGTAACATTCTCCGCTACAGTTTTGGCATAAAACAGAACATTTCAGCCTTGCCTTACGACATCCACACATTTTTCCGCAATTCATTCTACATTTGCACGAAATCGTGCACTATTGTTTCGTCTACAAACCTAGAAGAACTCCTAAGGGAGCGTTCATAAACCACGTAGTTTGATTTTGACCTCTTTAGAACCCCTCCCTCCCATCATGTAGCTTAACGTAGCTTTTATCATGATACCCCTACCCCCCCCCTTAGATGGAACGTAGTTTTTTTTTCCTATAAAGTCCAGAAGACATGTTGTGTCCTATTTAAAAGATTTCCAAAACTCATTAACATTATTTTGGATTTTGGCTTTTGAAAACTCGTTGGAAAAATTAAAATTATTTTTTCGCCAAGCCGTATAGTGACACGCAATCGATCCGAATGAGACAGTTTTGTTTTATAGTATACAAAACCGTAGTGGCTGTTGCTACCAGGAAAAGTGCTGTGTACAAGAAAATTAAAAGTATAGTGTTACTACAAAGTCTCTTTATAATGTTTTTTAAACATTGATACTGGGACGACGCGGCGTGATCCATGAAACGTGCCAGGCCCATGCCACCCGAGCACTATTATGACTACAAGTCAGACACACATCCGGCAGTGTAAGTGTTAAATAGCGCACCTATAAAATATAAATAAAAAATCCAAATACGGAAATAAATATCCATATTATGTTGTCGTTTATATTCTGCAAATTGCTTTCATAATAAATGAATAAAACTACGTAGCTTGACTATAACCCCCCCGTACCCTCACGTAGCCCTGCGTAGCTTTCTACCTAACCCCTCCCCCCCCTTGGCCAAACCACGTAGTTTATGAACGCTCCCTAAGGAGTTAACCATTAACCAACGACCAAGGTATTAGAATTTCTGGCACCGGTGTTACTTGTTATACTTATGGTAGCACTAGTACATAAAAATTGCTCATTATGTAACTCAAAACAGTGATGAAAGTTTGCTATTACGTAATGGTTGTTGACAAAGAGATTTATATTATATTATATATTACCGCCGATTTAATTACGTATAAAATAAACAAAGAAACACAACTACTACACGAAGAAAAATATTAAATTTAACAGCATTGAGTTTTGATAAAAATTATTATACAAAATATTATGCAATTTTGTTTCAAAAGTTAATATTTTATTTTATAATAATTAACAACTAAACCCTGTACATTATTAAAAATAAAAACATTTTCTTTAGTACCCGATGTAAAATAACAGATGACGCTACCGACATGAAATAGAAATTTATATAAGATTGAGATTTGACGTTTACTGCAGTTTTGATATTAATAATTTCAGAGGTTATCTTTTGTATATATTGATAATTATTTAGATGTGCGAACAATCTATTATTAAATTATTAGTTTATCCCTTGCACTAACATCATTATGATTATTTATTTGAAAATTGGTGTGCTAGTATTAATTCAAATAGGTAAAAAATTGTTATAATACTTTTATCTGTTACTACTATCTATCTTGGTGAATCATTGTTTTTATTTTAGCTTTCACAAAGGGTTATAACGTGGTTTTAACGAGCGACAGTCCCGTTGTTCGAGGTGGTACAGTTCATTTTGTTGTCAAGTTGTACGACGATGATGGCACCTTGGCTTCTGGAAAGTTTAGGTATAACTGGGAAGATAATAGTCAACGAAGACACATGGCTAGTGTAAGTATCTTTAAATTTAATAGTCAAGCTAAAATTACGATTATTTTTCTTGTTAGCATGAATCGCAGTCTCCAATAGATACTTGGAATGTGACTTACGCCAACAATGATTATTATCCTCCAGGAACTTATCAAGTTCAAGTTTCAATAGATGAATATATTCTTATTGTTTACTATCCAATTACTTCGGGGCGTGCAAAATTTAAGTTGACAGGTAATTTGAAATTGGTGTCTTTGTGACCGAATTGCAATAATAACTGGATTTGTTTTTAGAAACGTTAAATGGAAAAATGGATATTGTGCAAAATGGAAAAGTAGTAGATGGTAGTTATGTTTCAAATTCAGAAGATGTTTTATTTGATATCACCTTAAATTCTTCCGATGCCGAGTATATCAACTCGACTGCTACCAGTGTATTAACATACTGGTTTGTCGATTGTGTTTATTATGGAATAACTACAAATAATTCATTTTCAAGAAAGTATTTAGATGTTGATAAAAAACACCAAATTCAAGCTTTAATTGTTGCTGGATTTGATCCAATAACTACTCCAGCACCAAGTACCACAGTTGCACCTACAACTACAACAAAATCACCAAATACTACTACCAAAGCACCCATCACTACAATAGCACCTAATACTACAATAGTACCAAGTACTACAACTGCAAAATACGTTAATGTTACAACTATTGCATCAATAGCGAATTCAAAACATATTCAAAAAAGATCTGCCGATGAAAATAAAACTACCCAAATAATGATGAATGTAAATGGTAAATTGGTGCCTTACAATGGCTCATTTCCATTTGTATGTATAAACAACAATTCTATTGCCCCAGATATAAATAAAACGTATGGTTACTTTTCGAAAAAATTTACTGTTAAAGGTGAGTACAAGTTGTTACACAAATCATCATTCACTATTTTATTATTTTTAGCTCCGGTTTCCAATATTTCTGTCAGTGGAAATTATTGGTTGCATAAAGGAGATTTATTAAATTTAATGGTTAAATGTCATGGTACACCACAATTTTTTTACTGTAAACATATATATGAAGGAGTATACAATGTAACTGGAAATGAAACGTGTGATGTGCCAACACCAGATTCATCAGATGTATGTGAATTTCCTATTATTCGGTATTTATTTAAACCTCAAAAATATACAATTGCTATTGTTGTATACAACGACGTTGGTAAAGTTGTGTCACCTGTTACCGTTACCGTATACGAAGGTAACTTAAATTATATAATAACATCATTAATATTTGTTAACCATTTATTATTTTAGTTACACAACAAGCTCAACTTTCTGTAATCGTAGTTCCTGTATCGTTTTGCTTAGTAGCTGCTGTACTGATAGTATTTGGTGTGGCATATTATATTCAAAATCGGTCAAGGTTTGTTTATTAAATTTTGTTATCTTAATAATTTTAAATTGAAAATTTATTTAGATATATTGTGGAAGTTGCCGATTTTGATTTTGGTCAGCAAGGAAACGACTTGGAATATAAGACATTTAAAGAGAGATTGTATGATTCAATATCAAATGCTTTTATGAGAGCTCCATCTCCTAGTTCTTCTGAACCTAGTGTTTGGCCTCCTGGTCGAAAATATGGTAGCCTAACGTGATTTAGTTTTAAACAAAACTTGGCTGTGAAGGTGTGATTGTTATATGAAATTATTTTAATTTAGCACCTTTTCTATATCAATAGGAGAGTACACTATATTATTTATTCATAATCCTGTTATAACTTTTAATTTGTAATATTTACTTACTAAGTTTTATGTTTAGATCTATAAGTACCTATTATTCCCATTTGCTGTACATTTTGTATCGAATCGTTATGCATATAAGTATGTTACAGGACAACACTAAAGAAATTATTTTATTAAAAATTTTATTATGTCTTGGTTTTATTATAAATTATTTTTTATGAAATATATTATCTTAATATTCTTTTGAGATGTATTGTAATTACTGATTTTTAAGTTTAGTTTATTGGCTATAATGTGGTACGCAGAATATTTACAAATTATTGACATTTAAAACTAGTGATATACTATTGTAATGGTTTTACCAAAGTGAAAAGTGTATTAAAAAAATGTAATTTAACTGCCATATTCACCAATCTGAGTTAGTCGCTATCAGCTAGTTAAGTCGGAACTGGTCTGTTAAGCTGAACTTTTGCTTTTCATCAATGAGATTGAAAACTAATAATGTGATAAGTTCTAAAGAATTAAACACGAAATCATCTTTTATGCCATAAATGGATAATCAATACAATTTTTTCAAACTGTTATGTTTTTAAAATGGTGAATATGGCTGTCAGAAAACAATTAGATTTCTGTTACAAAACATTTCGTTTTGTACCTATATTTAAGTTACAGCAGTACAATGCTTGAAATTTATAAAACTTATCTTTTTTCTATGATGTATATTAAGGAGCAGAGATGGAACGCTACATTACAATAACAATTTAATCTTTTTTACTGCTCCACATCATAATGTTTACAAAAATTTGAACCATTTATTAATTTAGGGTACATTTGCAACCTGCTACACTGTACGATTTATATTCTTATTACTTTTACAGCGTTTTGGTCGCAAGTGTGGTCGTGGTCTTACAAATTTGAAAAAATGTTTTTATAATTTTGATAGATTGTAATGATCTGCAAAATAAGGTTTATTGTTATCGACAATAGATACTTCCTTTTTTCTAGTTTAAATTAAACTAATAATTATTATGTTTGGCACATTTTGTATTAATTATATCATCGTATTTCAAGGATTTTATTGAACCATAATGAAAGAGTCATTCTTATATTGCTTGAAAATCTAATTATGTCAAATTATATTTGCTACAGATATAAAACGGTTATAGTAGGAGTAATATTAGAAATTCCAGTGATACATTAAATAACGTTTAATTTAATTATAATTAGAATCTATTAATACATTTTTAAATACTTGATTATAGATGCGCAGAATTATGATGTGTTATATAAGCAAATATTTCAATAAATATATTTGAAATTTTATTGATTTTTAATATTCTGGTATAGCTGGATATTGATTTTTTTGCTGAAAAAATTGCTATTACTCAGAGAGCATAGTAAGAACGTTTCTAAACTTAGACTATAGAACGCTGAGTTTTGACTTGGTCCAGATAAGTATAATTGAGTGAATCTAATCTTTGGAAGCTAACAAAAATGCTCTACCAAACCATAAACTGTATCTCGTATCAATTCAAATTAAAAGTTGTAAAACAATGCATTTGCATACATGTATCTAACAAACCCGACCTGCAATGTGGCTTATTTTTTTTGAATTTTCTTGAGATATAGTAATAGTATCAAGTTGTTGCAGTTCTCTTGAGGTCTTTGAAATTATCCTAGTTACTTACTCGAAAGTTTCCTGAAGTAAAAAATATAATATACCATTTGCATATTAAAATTATAATCATGAATGCCACTTCTAAATAATTGCTTTATTCAAAGGTATAAAATAGGTAAATGGAGTTGCAAGACAACAAAGAACAAAGTGTCTCACATTACTTTTGAAGTCTAAATATAGCCCAGTCGCTCATGTACCCACAACAAATTGCTGTAATTACATAAATTTGATATTTTATTTTTATTTCTAAATGTTGAGGAGGGTTATTGGTATTCTAAATCCAGATTTTCGGAAATTAATACTGCTATTACGCCAACTATACCATCTTGAATGTAGAGGAAATTCGCCAATTTTGACTAAAAATTGTCATAACCAGACATGTACAAAATTTAATTTTCTTTAACTTTGTTCGTTATCATTTTTCGCCTAAGAATGATATTTGTCGACTTGAAGACTTGAACCCGAAGAAAAGAAGCAGAATTGTATATTGTATAAAACAATATTTTCTTTAATTTTAATAACTCTTAAACAATTTAGGTACTACCTCGCTAATAAAACAAATATACTATTCGCAACCGGTTTCGCAAATTTTATTGCATCTTCAGGCGATTAACTACAAGAAAATATAAAAAATTAAGATCCAATAAAAAATTCTTTTACATCACATCAACTCACTAGTCATTTAGCCATTCAGATATTCATTGTAATTACTTCGAGGATACATATGATCGATTAATTAAATATTTAAAACAAGTTTTCCTAAATTTAAAAATTAAAATTTGTCAATTATTAAAATGTCCTACAGGTAGATAAGTTAAAATTTGTTGATATAAATAGGTGTTTTATATCAGTTCAAACAGCGGCGTGTTGTAGGTTTGTTCTTGCAGGTTTAATAGGATTATATTTTGGTTTTTGGATGTCTTTTTTATTTCGTATAATTCCCATAATTTACGTTTGATGGCGTTGTCTTCTCTATGCAAGATTTTGATATTTCTGCTATCTAACTGGTGTCCTCTCAATTGTAGATGTTTTCCCACTTGTGATTTCTCTTTGTCGCGAATATGTTCTGCGATTCGAGTTTTCAGCTTTCTACCCGTTTCTCCTATATAAATGGCGTTACAGTCCTTGCATGGGATACTATATACACCGCTGCTGTTCATTATTGTTTCAGGTGTTTTTGTGTTGTTTAATATGCTTTTCAATGTATTGCTGGTTTTTCCTATAGCAGATATGTTGTGTTCTTCAAAAAATCTTCTTATTTTTCCATTGATGTTGCCTTGGTATTCTAGTGTTCTGTATATTGTTTCTTTTTTATGATTCTTGTCAGCAAAGTAGGGGTGTTCGTATTTGGTGGTTTTCTTTTTAATTAATTTTTCTATGATTTTAATAGGAAATAGATTAGCAATGGCTAGTTGTTTTATAATATTTATTTCGTTTGTTCTGTGTTCCGCTGTGAGTGGAATCATCCATGCTCTATCTATTAAGGCGTGGAAAGCTGCCATTTTGTTCTCGTGACTGTGTTTCGATGTGTACGGTATAAGGGCATCGCTTAGTGTGGGTTTTCGGTAGATGTTAAATTTTATTGTTTCATCTTCAATTGATATGCTCAGATCCATAAAATTCAAGGTTGAGTCCACGTCTCGCTCCATTGTGAAGATAATGTTTTCGTGAATCGTGTTTATTTCCCCATAAAACGTCTCTAATTCTGCTTCTGTTCCGTTCCATATGCATAGTATGTCGTCTACATATCGACGCCATGTGAAGCAGCATTTTTTCGCGAGTGGTAATTTATGTATTTTGGATTTGATATAGTCCATAAAACATTCCGCTAGTATTGATGATAGAGGTGATCCCATGGGTATACCGTCTTCTACTTTATAAAATTCTCCCCCATATGTAAGAAAATTCTGATCTGTAACCAAAGTTATTAGTTTGTTAATACTATTGATGTCTGTTGGATCTAGCCAGGTTGTTTTTAGGAATTCACCAAGCAGTGTAATGGATTCTTCTCGTGGTACACTCGGGTATAGGTTGGTGACATCGAATGAAATAATTTTTGCCCCTCTTGGAATCTTCAGATTGGCCATAAGTTGGGCGAGAGAACTCGAATTCTTTATCGAATATTTTGCTGCATAATCCAGTTGGTGTACTATTATTTGGTTCAGAGCTTGTGCTAATCGATGTGTTGGGGATCCGCATCCTGCTGTTATGGGGCGCATGGGTATCCCTGATTTATGTAATTTTGGTTGAAAATACAATTTTGGTGTTGTAGGGTTCATGGGAATTAGTTTCTTGTGGTTTATCTGTAGCATAGTTAAGGTATCTTCGCACTGTTTAATTATCTTCCTTGCTTTAGTTATGAAACCTTCCGTGGGATTGTTCTTTATCTTTTTGTATCCGTTATTGGTCATAAATTCTTCTGCCTTTCTATTGTAATCCTCTTGGTTCATAAGTACTATTCCTGCTCCCTTATCTGCCAAGGCTACTGTTACTTTGTTTTTTGTTATCTTCTTTTTTAAATTATTTATAATTGTGGTTTCGTTTTTTATTATGCTTTTCTTCTTTCTGTGTATTTTTGTCTTCTTTTCCCTGGCTTGTTTGGTCTTTTCCTCCTCTAGTAGTTGTATAGCCTTACCCCGCATTTGTTGTTCTTCTCTATTGTATTTTATAATGCTTTCCATATCGATTGCGATTCTTGTTAAATCAGGTCTAGTCCGTTGAGGTGCGTATTTGTGTCCTTTGTTAAGCAGATCACTTTCATCTTCGGATAATTCAATTCTTGATAGGTTCGTGTATCGTGGATGGAATTTGTGAATAATTTCAATGTTTGGGATTCGATGATCGGTGTCTCTATTCTGTTTTTGTATTCGTAGGTATTTCAACTTATTTTTCTTTCTGTTCTGATCCGATTGTCGATATATCTCATTCTCGCCTTTTATGTGTTCGATGAAATGTTGGATCTCTATTGTATGTTGAGCCGCTGTTAGTTGGGTGTAGCAGTGGAATAATTTGTTATCTATACTAAATTATGGGAATTATACGAAATAAAAAAGACATCCAAAAACCAAAATATAATCCTATTAAACCTGCAAGAACAAACCTACAACACGCCGCTGTTTGAACTGATATAAAACACCTATTTATATCAACAAATTTTAACTTATCTACCTGTAGGACATTTTAATAATTGACAAATTTTAATTTTTAAATTTAGGAAAACTTGTTTTAAATATTTAATTAATCGATCATATGTATCCTCGAAGTAATTACAATGAATATCTGAATGGCTAAATGACTAGTGAGTTGATGTGATGTAAAAGAATTTTTTATTGGATCTTAATTTTTTATATTTTCTTGTAGTTAATCGCCTGAAGATGCAATAAAAAATTTGCGAAACCGGTTGCGAATAGTATATTTGTTTTATTAGCGAGGTAGTACCTAAATTGTTTAAGAGTTATTAAAATTAATATCATAACCTCGCCGCAGCAAGAAATAATATTTTCTTTATTTATTTTAAATTTTATCACATATAAATGAGAAAACTTGTGAGAAATTCAACTTGAATTCTCTACATCACTTCTTCTCGTGTATTTTTGAAGATCTCTTTTATCAACATTACTGCTTCTTTGTGTGATCCACATATCCTAATAATTGTAAAGACCTCTAAAAAGAAAAGAAAATCTTTCTTTCTTTTGTAGTTCACATAAAATAAAAAGTAATAAAATCAAAAATATTTTAAATACCGTAAAGAGGGGGTCACTTTGTGACAAATTTTGCATTTAATTTGCTGGCAAGAAGCTCTTTGTAAATAAACCCATTTATATCATTTTTTATTACCCAATCTTTAAATTTTATATTTATTGGTTGCTCATTCTCACAGTTGCAATAGTTCTTGAGATATTTGCATTAACAATTTATTTTTATTTTGCACTAAAATACAAATACAATTAACCAAATTGACTCTCTTCAAGATTATTATTTGATATAATAATATCATAATCGATTGATACGTGGTTTAGGTAGTGTAAGTCGATATTAACCATATCACTATTTTAGAAAACCTAAAAAATGCACACACACTTTTCAGAACTAAAATGTTTTTAAGTTATCACAATTAAAATACACTGTAAGTATACAATATCGCAAACGTTTTCACCATACTATGGCATCATCAGGCGATGTATTAAAAGTATTGTATTTTAATACAATGTATTAAATGCGATGTATTTTAATACATCGCCTGATGATGCCATAGTATGGTGAAAACGTTTGCGATATTGTATACTTACAGTGTATTTTAATTGTGATAACTTAAAAACATTTTAGTTCTGAAAAGTGTGTGTGCATTTTTTAGGTTTTCTAAAATAGTGATATGGTTAATAATATCAAATATAATTATCTGTATAATTGCGGTAATCAGGGCCGGCGCTAGCCAACTTTCCGCCCTGTGCGAGTTTTAGACTATGACACTTTTAACGGGCGAGGTAACGAGAAAATCTCGCCGCCGCGGCTAAGTAGCATTTGATTTTTTGAATTTAGGCCAGCTTTTAAAGTTAAAAACCCCACTGTGCGCCGCAGGCCAAATTTTTTTTAAATTTTCGCCGTCATTTCATAGTTTTCATAGGAATAAAATGTTGGAACTGTTGGATAGATGATGGAAAAACAAACTGGGTGTCCGAATAAACAGAAGCAACAAAGATATAAAATAATCTCCAAAATTTCACATGCAAAATACGAAAATTTTTCGCCCTGTGCAAAGGCACCGTTCGTACATATGGTAACGCCGGTCCTGGCGGTAATACCGGGCACCAAGTCGCCTAGTGTATGTCCTAGTCATGTTTAAATTCTTAATAAAGCAATGCAGGATCTAAAATTCAAATGTTACTACTTATTAGGTAAATTATTAATTCATTTTCACTCATTTGAAGTCACAAAGTCACCCCGCAAAACATCGATTTTTTCTTTTTTTTACTCATATTCAGTGCCTATTTTCGATTCTAGTAGGCCCTAGGCCCATATACCTTCTGGGGCTCCCTCGTAGGATTAAGAAATTATTATTTTCTAATTATGTTTCAAAAAGTCTTACTTTGTGATATTCAAAAGTGTGTGGTAAAGTACTACTTTTCCGCACAGTGTGCGGAAAAGTAGTTTTTTTCCGCACACTTCCAAAAGTATGCGGGAAAGAAAGAAATAGTCAGAAACACAAATCTGCTTTATTTATGATAAACATTAACCGTTACATTTGAACAATTATTAAATTAGGTTAGTGAGCTCTTCTCTCCGACACGCACCGCTGATACCAATTATCAGGACTACCTGAAACAATGAAAAGTCTTGTAAAATCAGCAAAATATTAAAATTTTATTACCTTCATCAACAAAAACGTGTCATCGTCCGCTTCTTTCAAAAATTTGGAAATATCGGCGTGGGTAAACACCGCCGATTTTTTTGAGGAATGCGTTTTTGATTTTGACTTCAAAAACGCAACGACTATCGTATATTTTTTAATATCGATACTGTCTTTCAATAACAATGTCGATCGCAACATCGAAAAACAACTCCATAAAGTAGAGCTTTGCACGACTTTCGATCGTTGCTCAAAGTAAGCAAGTAAAACATCTTCCGTGATGCTTTTCACTCGCTTTTCTTTGCACCACGTGTCGAATTGCAAATATGCTTTTTCATACTTGCTTCTTGATTTCTGTGGGATTAGAGCTTGAATCGCCAATGCCGCAGATTCCTCAACATCCGAACATTCCGACATATCAGAAGACATTTTTTCTAAAAACACAAATTGTAAAACTATAAATTAAAAAAAACGTGTGTTCACTAACCTCTTCCCTTTGTAACTGGCACTTGAAATAATTTTTAAAAAAACGTGTGTTCACTAACCTATTCAATTTGTAACTGCCACCTTAAACCTGATATTACTAACTAACTAACCACAGCGTGGGTACCAACCGCACCCACGGTTGGTACCAAAAAAATTTAAATTTTAAGTATGTTTCTATTTTCATAAAGTATTTTTTAGTAAATTCATTTTAATTTAGGTATAAAAAGTATGTTATCGGTTCTTTTTGAAACATAATTAGAAAAAATATTGTTCGATACGCGTGAAAATCTATCTATTTCCATTCTCGGCTTCGGTTTACGATCTCGGCCTTCGGCCTCGATCGTAAAACTTCGCCTTGAATGGAAATATGTTAGTTTTCCTAACTTGTATCGAAAATATCTATGTTTTTATTCAAATTAAATTTTAAAATTTTAAAAATAAAATAAAAACTCTCAATAATTCAATTTATAAATTTCTTATAAATGTTTTCTTTAACATATGCTATAGAAAAAAGTTAAATTCTATACACGACGATAAAATTCAATTTTATCGTCTTGTATAGAAAATAACTATTAATATATTTTCAAAATGGCCTCCTTCATTTTCAACACACAGGCGTGCTCTTTTCAAAAGGCGTTGCACGGTATTATTTATAATGGTACTTCTTTCGGTAAGTTCTGTTACATCTATCTGTATTCTTTCGCATTTAATTTATTTTTTTTACCTACACTTTGTTCATTATTTTCAGAATTTCTGAGAAAAAAGTAGGTCTTCCAAAATAAATTATTTGACCAAAGTTGTAGCCCGTTAAATTTCCTATCCGGTTTGGGCCATCAGTTTTGTACTTAAGACGTTTCGTTTAAAAGATACGGGGTTCGCAAGAAAAGTAAAAAAAAATAAAACCTGAATTTTTTAAGCATATCTTCCTTTAATTTAATTTATTACTCGAAATCCGTTGATTCTAGACAATAAGGGGTTATAACCTAGTTTTGATCTATAAACAAGTTCTAGTCCATTAAGCTTAAAAAATCAATAATATAGAAGCTATGGCCGTTTGAAATCAGAAATTCAAAAATTTGCTTTAAAAAGTAAAGGGTTTGGACTTGGAACAAAGTTTTATTTGAAAATTTGTCTTAGAAAAGTGTCCATTATCACCACCTCAAAGGTTCGCCATGGTCACGGAAACATCCTGTATATCTACTAATTAATTTCAAATTTTTGATATTGGTAAATGAAAGATATACCATATCCGATAGATATACCGATACCATCATATCATAACATGCCGGAACGTTCAACTAGAGAGCTTAGTTGTAATATTAAAATTATGTTTAAAAAAATATTTCTCGCGCTATTTGGGCCTTGGGCTCTTTACGGTCACGCGGGGTCTTCCGCGATGCGGAGTTCTACGCACGCTAGTACCGCCACTGGATATGGGTAAGACAAAATTGTACTGACGTAACAAATTGAAGATAAAAAAAAAATATTTTTTCAATCATTAATTAAACAGGGCTGTTACAGGCAGAGGACGGTTACGGGTTGAGAGGACGGTTACGGGTTGATGCTTAAGTGCGTCGACTACTAAGCAGAGAACCCTGGTTCGAGCCTGAGTGAAGTAAGAAATTTATTCTAACCGTTCTCCCTCGGCGTAATCTCGGCGTAATCCGAGGTAATCTGCCTTGAAAACTCTTCATAAAAATGAAGTGGTTAGCCAAAACCCACCCTGGGTTGTAGTGCTATACTGTGTGTTACAGGCTTTTAGTGTGTTGTCAGCAGATATTTTTAAATATAATTTTTTAATCTTAATACATTAAATCCCAGCACTCTGCTGCTCCGGCTCCGGCTCCTCCAGCGTGTCATTTTTTGGTGAAAAAAGAAACATTCTGATTGGTCGAATTTTTTTACCAACCGAACAATATATTAAAGTACCGACGACGGTACTCCCCCTGGGACGAGTTGCACATCAATCGAGTATCCAACCAATCGGGTCTAGATGCTCGTCCGTGGACGGGCTTTTTGCTAGTTGTTATATAAAACATTAAACTGTTGTTTTAAACAGTTACAGTTGGGTCAAGCAGGGGGCCCCTCTAACTGGGGGGCCCAGGCCCGGGTCTATGTGGCCTTATGGTAAAAAAGGCCCTGCTCATATCGAAAAAAACACTTATCGAAAACACACTATATTTTGGTAAAATCTAGACAACACTCTAACTTTTAGTAAAACTTATCAAGCAACTTGTAAGCAACAGTAAGCAACTTGATTGGTCCTTTTGGTACTGAATTTTAGATTGGTATAAAATTTTCAACCCTTAATCTACAAAACCTGACGATCTTAAAAAGCCTGACGATCTAAATAGAACCCCTCATCGTATGTAAAGAAGATTGAAAACATTCAAAAGGTATAAACGAATAAAAATAATAAAATATGGTAATTTATATTAAAAATTCTCGACAATACTGTTATCCGTACTGTTACACACATGAATAAAAATACGGCTTCGACGTTTTTTGGCCCGTTTGCCGTCTGTACATATAACGTTGCCAGTCGTAATGTGATGCGGCATACTCACATTTTACGACAAGCGGATGGATTTTTTCCTTGATATATTACACTGACGCTAATATTGAATATAAACTTTTTTGTTGAAAATTTGACGAGATTCAATTTTTATACTAACTATTTTTCCTAAAAGTTAATATTTTTGTAGATATTATTGAAAAACTGTAAACAGTCACTTAAAATCCAAGATGGCGGACACATTCCGGACCTCGGAGGGATGGCGACTTTTTTTTGGTTAACCAGTGCCCCAAAACGAAACTTTTTGCTAAGTTTCAAAACGGTAGGATTTCCCCCATTGACTGGACTAATGGGAAATATATTTCTTTTAATTGCGGCTTTGCTTTACAATATATGAATGACAAGAGTATCAATTTAAAGAGATTTTTGCTGCCTTAAAAACACCCAAATCTTGATATTCTGTTCTTTAATTATTGTAAAAAACTCAAAAATAAAATTAAAAAATTGTTCTTAAAAAAATTAAAAAATTGCGCTTTAAAAAAAATTAGTTGCCATTGTTTTACATTGCCTGGCATTGAAAGTGAAACAAGGCTGCTACAAAATTTTTAAAAACGCAAATTATTTTGAGTTTTTAATAATAATTAAAAAACAAAACATCAGGTGTTAGGTATTTTTAGACGTATAAAATATCGTTACATTGATACTTTTTCCATTTTTATCTGTTATAATGGAAAGTAGGAATTTTAATATATTTATATTACACTGAATCATTATTTGTCTTTTATACCTTGACAACGAGATATATTAAATAGGCTATAACGCCCTAGGGCCTATAAATCATAATGCCCGCTCATTATGCCCTCTCATTCGCAATTATATAATATAATTCAAAAAATGTACCATTTTATTGTATGAAATTGATAAATGAAATAAATAGGCTATAACGCCCTAGGGCCTATAAATCATAATGTCCGCTCATTATGCCCTCTCATTCGCAATTATATAATATAATTCAAAAAATGTACCATTTTATTGTATGAAATTTTATTTAAAATTAAAAGTATAATTTTCAAATGAAGATCCACTAATTGAACAATTAAAAATTAAAAAAAAAAATTTAATTTAGCAATCATCAAATTCAAAATTTATAAAAATTTTAAATATTGACAATTTCAAATGCAGTGAAATATAAAACGTTGTATGTATCACGAGCATTACTCAATGTTTATGCTCTCGAGCAACTTAAAAACTCTCGGGCCTGGCGGCCCTCGCCCTTTTAAATTGGTTGCCCTTGACATAAACATCGCCATAATGCCCTAGATACATAAATAACTATTAATTTTCCATATTTCTCTATGATCCGGTGTAAAGTCGGTCATCCGGTATAATAACTATTTAATGTGGAAACTCATTTTCGCGCAAATTCATTGATTACTTAAACTATGTTTAAGAATATATTGATGTTGACATAAGCAAAAATCCAATCAGAAGCTTTAAATAATTAGTGTGACAGGTTACAGTGTTAGCGAATTCAACATTATTAATATTATTTATATTATATTTAACAAATGCTTTGGTTAGAAATTTGAAATACTCTGAGTAGCTAATCTAAATTATCAAAAGTTGCCATAGCTTTTCGCAACCGTTAGTTCAAGCTTTCGGTTCGCAATCGTACAATCTTCCAGTTTCGTCAATTTCTATTTTTTTAAATTTTTAGAAACATTACAATATTCGAACAAAACTGTTCTAAATTACGAGGCCTATTACTTCTTATTGTAAATCAGTAAAATATAGGTAAATAGAAAAAATTTTAAGTCTTCAGAATTATTTAAAAAAATTTAGTTTATATTCTTACCAATGTTGTAGAAAATCGCTATGCGCTTAGGTACTTTTTTGAAAATTAAAGATTGGCACATAAATAAAGCCGTTACATCTAATCTAATCAAATCGTGCAGCTCTACAACCCTGGGTGGGTCTTGGCTGACTTCACAATCTCCCTCCATCTTCCTCGCTGTGCCATGAGCGTCTCTATCTGGTCTTCATCAATTCTTATTGTTTTGAGGTCTGCTCTGATGTTGTCTCGCCACCTAAGACGTGGTCGTCCTACTGGTCGTTTCCCTTCGGGAAGTGCTTTCCATGCCATCTTGATCAGTTTGTCATTCGGCTGCCTCCGCACGTGACCCGCCTCTCTCAGTCATTGAGATTTTATTTCTTGAATTATGTCAGGGTCCTTGTATAGTTCTTGGAGTCCGGCGTTTGTTCTTATCCGATAAGAATTCGTGGTAGGATCGTGTATTGGTCCAAAGATCTTTCTCAGCACTTTTCTTTCAAAGCTCCAGCTTCAAAGCGCTGGAGTTTCTCCTCGTTTGATTTAGTGACAGTCCATGTTTCAGAGCGGTATGTTACTACCGGTCTTATGACCGTCTTATAAATTTTGATTTTTGAGATTCTCGAGACGCCCTTTGTTTGGAAGACTTTTGCTAATGCATATATTGTCATGTTCAAAATTGATTAATTAGGTTGATAAAAATTATTGTTTAATTTTGTAAATAAATTTTGAGTTGTAAATAATTTTAATCGTCCTGTATAATTTTTAATCGTTAAAAATGTTTATGTTGGTATTATTTTGTTAATTTTGTAAAATGAAAAATGTGCATGTATGCTTTTTGACGGCCGACAGCCAAGCGAGCGGACGTGTGTTTGTCCGTTCTAATTCAATTTAAGTTTTTAAGTTAAGTTAATAAAAGTTTTGATTTAAGTTTTAAATAAAAGTGTTTGATTTTTAATTTTTTTAAAAGGTGTTAATTTATTCAAGAGTCTCATATGATAAAAAAAAATGGGTGGCCCGACGAAGAAAATTTAAGTTTTATTTAAAAGTTCTATTTATTTTACAATTTTTATAATTTGACACAGACGGGTCATCACAATATACATTGATTTCCACTTTGAAGGCGGTTTTTTACTTACTTGAAGCGTTGGGACTCTTTCAAAATTATAGTTATGAATTGTGA
Organism: Cantharis rufa; assembly: GCA_947369205.1. Taxonomy (NCBI): domain Eukaryota; kingdom Metazoa; phylum Arthropoda; class Insecta; order Coleoptera; family Cantharidae; genus Cantharis; species Cantharis rufa. The sequence continues at coordinate 40,933,137 of OX376303.1, forward strand.
TATTTTGTCCCACTCTGTCTCTTCGTGGTAATCTATTTACGCACATGTATTTGGTCTTCTCTTCGTTTATTATCAAGCCAATTTTTACCGTTTCCATTTCTATTTTCCCAAAAGTTTCCTTTACACTGATCACGCTATTCTCTATAACATCTATGTCGTCTGCATACGATAGTAGTAGTCTAGGTTTATCGCCTGTGAACAGCTGTGCCTCTATCGCTGTCCGTCTTTTATCTTTTTCCAGGACTATGTTAAAGACCAGCAGTGTGGCGTAAAGCCTACACCGGCCGACTGGGAAGCGGGTGACCGCGGTTCAGATCCTGGTCGAGTCGAATACGCTGCTGTGATCTAAAGCCCCAAATAGATCTGTGGGCTGTGGGGCAGGCAACGGGAAACCACCCCATTAATTAAATTCCCTGGTACGTCATCTTGGTTCAGCCAAGTTGATCGCCAACGCCAATTGAGGGTATGGCACATTAAGAAGAAGAAATGTTAAAGAAAGAGGTGAGAGGGCAATCGAAAAAATGTTACATCCGAAAAACAAAATTTCAAATTTTTGACTTTTATGGGGCCGTAACTTGGAAAATGTACAAATATATGAAAATCTAAATTACCCATCAGCTATTGCTTTGACAGTTGCCTAATTTTGATTACTTAAAAAATTTCACATAATGAGCAAATAATGTTATAATATAAGTTTGGTTTTAGAATCTTGCAGTTTTAATTGTGAACCAAAGTGCGAGTTTTTATCGTTAAGAAATATTTTTTTTAAAGTTATCTAAACTAGACTTATAAGTTATAACTTATAAACTTACAATATCGATATATATATTGATATATCTTATATGGAAGCCTATGCTTAAGAATTATTGGATATTGGGGGCCGCAGGCCTCATACCTTGTAGAGCTATCCGTTAGGTGAATTTTAATGGCTAGTGCCCGATACGATATTATGTTTTATTATAATTTATATTTTATATTTTAATTGGAGATTTTCTGCTGTTTTTTCAAATTTATAGGGTAGTCTTTGAAGGCTATCTTCGTCCTCCGCCACAATAACCGCATCGTCCGCATAGCAGATTATTCTGATTTCCCCCGTTCCCATTCTATAACCACCATCAACTGTTTTCACTTTCCTTATTATTTCATCCATTATTAGGTTAAACAGGATAGAGCTTAGGCTATCGCCTTGTCTAATTCCCGTTGCAACGGTGACGTTTTCGGACGTTCTATTATTGGTTCTTATCTTGGTGCCAATTTTCGTGTTTAATTCTTCGATAATGGTTACGATTCTGGGGTTCACATCCTTCTGCTTTAGAATTTTGACTACATCTGACAGTCTTAATCTGTCAAAAGCCTGGGAAAGGTTGATAAATTACATAAAAGCCGGTTTGTTAAATTGTATACAGCCTTCTCTATTATTTGCCGTAGTACAAATATTGCATCCATGGTAGATCGATTCTGCCGAAAGGTGTACCATCAATTCGTTGCGGACAATTTGTAGCGCGACAATTCTTCGCGGCAAATTCGTCGCGCGACAATTCGTCGCGGCTAATTCGTCGTGGCAAATTTGTCGCACGCGACAATTCGGCGCAAGCGACAATTCGTCGCATGCAACAATTTGTCGCACACAACAATTTGTCGCAGTAGAGAATTCGTCGCATGAAACGATTTCATCGCCACTAAATTCGCCAAATGTAACTGAGAGTTTCTAAAATGTCATTTCAATTCGTTATCTTCTGTTTTTTGTTATACAGGGTGCCCGTTGTTCGAGGTTTACCATGTGGAGATTTATACCCATTTATTTATAAAGTACAAAGACACTGCCGCACAAATAGCAGTTGTAGTTGGAGATTATCAAAACAGACCAATTTTGGATAATCTTCGATGAATTGCGCTTAATTTTAAATTACAAATATAATTTATATTTTTTATTTTACAGTTTATTGCTGATTATTTTTTTCGTTGCTGTTTATTGTTTATTAATAAAGTTTTTTACTTTTGTGGACAAAAGGGTAGTGGAAAGTACAATTAATTGCGACGAATTGTCTCATGCGACGAATTGTCGCTTGCGACGAATTTTCCGCGACGAATTGCCCGCGACGAATTGACGTGGATCCCTACCGAAACCCTTGTTGTTCTTCACTGATACCGTATTTAACGATTTCTCCCGCTATGATTTTTGTTTGTACTTTCTGTACTGAACTTAATAAGCATATTCCCCGGTAATAGAGGAAAAGGATGTCGGGTTGTCTGGGTAGCAAATCAAACAACTATAACTTGAGTGTCGACGTTTCGGATGCGTCTATGCATCCATTTTCAAGACTGTAATGAAAGACGACCTATATATAATCAATATTACAAATTTATAATTTCACACTCACCGATGACAAGTTAGGGTGTAAAACGTTTGATATACACTTGCTGATGGATACTGGCGTAGGTTTACGGACGTAGTTGCAGTTTAACAAAGTCAAAAAAGGTGGTCAAAACTGATGTAAAACATATAAAATTTAAATATAAAATTTTGAAAACACGTAATAAATTTCTCTAAAATAAAATCAATTGACAAATGATATCTATTTAATAGATAGTAATTAAAATATCCCCAACGGTAGGGTATGCAACCCAACCTTCATACCATTTAAAATAAATTTAAAAAATTTTTACCCGCCATAAAATCCAAACGGACAGGCTTACAATTAAAGTGAAAAAAGAGAGGGGGTTCAAAAAAAAAAAAAACAACGCCCCTATAATAGTGACGCTTTACAACCCTGTGAACGTGTGACCAATTACAGCTGTAAAAAATTATTATTCAATAGGAAAGTTATATGAAGTCGCAGCAAAATTTTATATCAGGAACAGAAACATTAACCTTCAAATCAAATAGGAGTTAATAATATATTACATTACTAGTGTAGATACTACAACAACTAACATATAAATGTATAAAGCTTATAACATTTATTTAGAATGCGGTTATGAGACTAAACTATTTTCCTAATCAGTGGAAAGTTGCTCAAATTATTCTTCTGCCAAAGCCAGGAAAAAAGCTAGATGAAGTAGCATCATATAGACCGATAAGTTTACTGCCAGTACTTTCCAAAGTATTCGAAAAACTTCTTCTTAGCCGCTTAATACCAGTACTAGGAGAGAGAAAACTTATCCCTGGTCACCAGTTTGGATTTCAACATAAACATGCCACGACTGAACAGGTGCATAGGATAGTGAAAAAAATAAGCAATGACCTAGAACACAAACGTTACTGTTCCGCCGCGTTTTTAGATATCAGCCAAGCGTTTGATAAGGAAGGTATGGCATGTTGGGCTATGCTATAAGCTAAAGAAATATCTCTCCTATCCTTACTATCAATTATTAAAATCCTACCTAAAAGATAGACATTTCCTAGTAAAATACCAAGAAGAATATACCAAACTATATCCCATTAACTCCGGTGTACCACAAGGTAGTGTATTGGGGCCAGTTCTCTATTTACTGTACACGGCCGACCTTCCAACAACGAGACTCACAACAGTGGCTACGTTTGCTGACGACACAGCCATACTAGCATCTCATGTCAATCCGGTTATCGCTTCCAAACATCTTCGAACTCACCTAAATAAAATCCAAGATTGGCTGCGAAAATGGAGAATCAAGGCTAATGAATCGAAGTCCACCCATGTGACATTTACAATGCGAAATGACTCATGCCCACCGGTAAAATTAAACAACTGTCCGTTACCACAAGATGATTATGCAAAATATCTTGGCATGCATCTCGACAGAAAATTAACATGGCAAAAACATATCTTTAGCAAACGTAAACAACTAGGAATAAAATTTAACCAGTTGCTTTGGCTGGTTGGCAAAAAGTCTCAATTGTCTCTGGAAAACAAACTTCTTGTGTATAAGTCCATCTTGAAGCCCGTATGGACATATGGCATTCAACTTTGGGGGACTGCTAGCGTTTCTAACATTGAGATTCTGGAAAGATTTCAAAATAAGGTCCTCAGAACAATTGTAAATGCCCCATGGTATGTTCCAAACATTAATATTCGACATGATCTACATATGACCTCAGTTAAAGAAGAAATCCATGAGTATTACAGTAAGTACCAAACCAGACTGGAAAACCATCCAAACGAACTTGCCAACAACCTGATGGATACCACAAACGAGTTGCGAAGATTGAAGAGGTTCAAGACTACAGATTTGTTAAACCGATTTGCCAAATAGATAAATACTTATACCTAACTATTATGTTAAATTTATTTTAAAGAAAATATTCATTGGAATATTTTCTACATGACATGTACCCTTATTATCATAGAATTTACTTATTGTTTATAAACAGATTGTAAATATTTAATTGAAATAAAAAAAAAAAAAAAAAACTAGTGGAGAAACCGAATGATTCGCTCACGCATTTGCGAGTTTTGCACGCGAGCCGTTAGGCGAGTGTGCAGACGCAACAAGTGAGCGAAAAGGTTTCTCCACGAGTGATGTATAGCGTTTTGTTTAATCCTGCACTTATAAATCTAAAATATTTATGAAAATAAAATTTATTATAATTCGTGTCATCAATAATTAAATTTGAGATTTTCAATTTGCTATAACTCAAAAACGGCGCTAGATATCGAAAAACTGAACAAAACATTTACCCCTCTTGCTCGTACTACCCCCCCCCAGCAATTTGTGGTAGGAAGCCTTATGCAAAATTCTAGATCAATAGCGCGCACATTGCGCGCAAAATAATTCAGAAAAAAGTTAGCTTTGGTTTTAAAATATAAAAATACGTAGGCAAATCAACATAGACGGTAGGTTGCGTTGCTATAGTTTGCATAAACAAATACAATGAACGACTGCATTTTTCACTCACTAGTGGGTGAAAATTCTTTTGCCCACTCGTTACCTTAGAAATAATTTGAATGAGTAAAACAAAGGGTTTCTAGTTGCGTATCCAAGTAAGAAACGACATGTTTCAATAGCAGGATTGAACAAATAAAATAGACTGGTGTTTTCGACGCTACGAAACTTAATCTTATCGTCGCGGCGTTTTGTAGCAATTACAACACATCTGAAATTGGTATGCATACTTGTAAAACATACAATTTTTCTGAATAATTTTTGGTAAAATATAATTTACTGACACGTTTTTGACAAATAAAACATTGAACAAATTACTGTCAATCGAGTAACAATATTTACGGTAAATATGTTGACCATTTAATAACATCGCACACCAACAGGGCCGATTTATCCATTAGGCAAGAAAGGCAGCTGCCTAGGGCGGCAGTCTTTTAGGGCGCGGCAAAAATACTAATTAATTCTAATAAAAAATGTAACATATGTAAATAGAAACTTGATTGTAAATTGTACTTATTTAAAAATCATATTACATTATGTAGAAACATAAACAATTTTTAAGTGCAAGAGAGTAAAGAATAAAAATAAACGAAGAACAAACAACGGTCTACTGTTTAAGTAAATAAATTTGTTATTTTGCTAATAAATATTATGCTGTTATAATAAGTTCAAATTTTAATTTTAAAGGGGCGGCAAAAAAGAATATGCCTAGTACTCACATGCCTTAACGCGGCCCTGCACACCAAGAAAACCAAGCATTTAATAATATATTTTTATCACATTGGAAAATATCCCCCTATTAATATTTTTATAGTTCATATCGTTTGAATTTTTGCTAGATTAAGTTTTACAGCTACAATTTGCAATATTTCGATATCCATCCCAAAATCGATCTAAAGTTGTATCTTTGGGATGAAAATTGCAATAAAACTATTTATAACAATGGTTTGGTGCAGAAAGTATTAATAATTTACTTCGTTCTGTTCATAAAATTTAAATGTTCAATTATATCTGTTAATAAACAAAATATTTCTTTATTTCGTATTAAGAATTTCTTAAAAGCGATATATTTATATAAAATTATTGGAAGCGAGAGCTGGGATTTGACAAAGTCCGTATTGGAAAACATATTAAAACGAAAATTAGTAATTTTCTTTCAATGTTTTTAATATAAATACGTAACTATAAAAGTCTACCTCAAGATTTTCAATTTCCGTTGTAGAATTATTTCTTCATCTTCAATATTAGAATTTAATTTAGTTAGCTGTAGGTACGTACTTACACATAAAATATCGACATTTAAAAATTTAGGTAATTAAATATTAATATTTAATAAATTTATTGTAACGCTTAGTTTAAAAATTTCAATAAGATACATTTTATTATTGAGTTGCTAAATAAACTTACAGTTTTAAATAAGCAGAAGCATGATTTTAATTTATTGCTTGCATGTAAATCAGTTGAAAATATCAATTTCAACATAATTATTATGATAATTTTGATAATAATTGTAATCTCAAATCATCTGCAAATGATGCAAAATTAATAAATAAAGGTAATTTAATGTAATTTTTAAAAAATTTGTAAAATTATAGCAATTTTAATGTACCATTAGCTAACTTTTAACTGCCAGTTTGATATCATCTAGTAGGAAATCTATTAAAAAAAATTGTTTCTAATAAATATTTATGACTTTTTATGACAGGGCCAAACTAAGAATAAAGAAGAAGAAAAAACATTTATCGAAAACGTGAAATATTTTGAAGGAAAAATAGGATTATTAAATGAAAATGAAATATATTGAAGGCATAGTATTGAATGATCAGGCACTATAGCGACAATTCATCGTGACTTTGAATCACAATTGCTATTTTATTTTTATGTAGATATTATATCGTACCTATTCGTATTATAATCATATAATATATCCTTTCACAGTTTCATCTCAAAAATTTAAGTCCTTTATCTTCCCAAGTTGAAAGCTTGATGTTAACGAACGAGACACCGCAAGAATAGTACTGTCTTTATTATTAATTCTTGGTGACATTCTTAAATATAACATATTTCTTTCTCTTACGTCCTTAATGCTCAAACGTAGAATTTAGTTCTCTAGAATATAAATTTTAGTAATATTAAAAGGTTCGCCTGAAAAATTCACCCACAATTTTAACTTGTGAGTTATTTGGTTTATTATCATAAAACTCATTATACCATAAATATAATATTAAGAGTGTTGTAAATAAATAACTGCTATATATTATAATGTTAAAAATATTTTAAAACTTATTGTGCAAGTTAAGGCTTCTCAAATCGTTTGAAAAAAAGCAATCACAAAAATATCAAGATTGGAAAATATAGAAGTCGGTAGCAAGTGTAACTTTGTGATAAATAGTATAGCTACTTTGCTTAATTGATTGAATGTGGTGTATTATATAAATAATTGTGAACGTGGTTTAAAACTGCGAGGGGTTTAAAATCGTTTTACGCACGATTAAATTTATTTCCCGTATTGCTATTTTTATCAAGAGAGCACAAGCAACTAACATGTTTACAGAGTTGGCGTATGAAAAATTTAATTTCCTACTCTATTTATGTTTAGGGGTTGGAACAAAATTTAATAACATAAACGTTGTGTACATACTATCGTACAAAGTTAAAATTTTATGCTCTCATATTGAATTTAAAAGGTAGAAGCTACGTATAATGTGCATTTATTAATTAATAATAATATTTTTAATATTATATGTATTTTATTATATTCAGATAATTCGGTGCGATTTTCTAAAAAAAGTTGTTATCCATAACAACTAAATTTAGTCGTTATGTGAGAGGTCAGTTGTTATAACAAAAAATGCTATTTTGTAAAATTCAAAGTTGTTCAAGTTAACGACTCGTTGCTATTATTTGTCGCTATCGTAGCAACTACTAAATTGTGGTGTTTTACGGTAACAACTATGGTATTTCACGAAATATTATTGTATATACATGAGTTTTTCAATATGTTTGAAGAGCAAGAACAAAGGTAATATTGTATTTATCTAATTATTTTATTAAAGCAATTTATTTAAAAATTCCATACATTTCACAAACGTAGAAGAACTAGCTATTAAGTCGAAAACAATGCGAGAAACTATATTTCGATTAACTGATAACAAATATTTACCATTGTTTAAATCAATATCTTTTATAACAGCTATCCCCGCTTCTGTTAAATTAGGATCGCCACTAACGGTCACCCTAATGTGTCCCATTACTTTTTCCTCAAACTCGTTTAAATTTGATCCATTATTTACGTCTTGGTGCATTATAAACGGAGCAGGACTTTTGGGCGCCCAATCGGCGGCGCCCAAAGTCCTGCTCCGTTTATTCCAAGCGTCCTCCCTCGGCGGTCAATGGCAAACCACCGTAGTAATCTGGCATGAAAATCCTTCATAAAGTGAAGTGGTTAGCCTAGCGAGAATCCATCATGGGTTGTAGCGCTACTGTGTAATAAATAATATACAGCCTACTCTTCGTAGCGCCCTTTTCGGTGTTTAAAATCGAAGTCAATTCTTTCAATTTTTCTCGTAAATCGTTTTTTATCTTTTGGCAAATTTTTTCCACCATTATTTTATTGTTGAAAATATAAGACACCATTAAATTACATTGATTTAAAGTTCATTTTTGGGATCGAACTTTACCTTTTATTAATTTATTCATGTCACTAATTAATTATTATTAAACGTATATAAAACACAAATAAATTATTTCTAGGTTAAGGTGCTAGATCAATAGGAATAGACCATGAAATCTAGCAGTTGTCGCCAGTTGCTTTATGATATTTTATTTTATTCAAGATGCATACCTTTTAAACAGGTAACGTAGTCATTCAAATTTTGAAAAATAATTTCAATTAAATTCAAAGATTATACAAATACAAAATTAGATAAAGCATTAGAACCCGCTAAAGGTTTATAAATTACGTTAGTTCTGAGCGGAAGCTTATGACCACCTTATATTTTACCAACACAATAATAAGGTTTGTTCGTGCTAGTTACACCTTTTACACTTTAAGTGTAAAAAGTGTAATTTACACTTTAACTTTTTCCCGAAATATAGGTGGGTTTGTATCTTCACTTCAAATTTGTAGTGTCGACCTCTTTTTGAAAATTCTCGAACTGCACGTTTTCTCTGATTGGTTAATGCCATGGCACCAATTTGAAATTTCGCCTAGATTACTTGAATTCTTGTGTCCAGTTCACAAGTCAAACCAAGAAAGTTAATCTTACTTTTTTTTTTGGTTGATTAGTATGATGGATATTGCTTTACATCTCCTATTTTATATTTATAACTAAAGTGTATTTTATGGAAAACTCAGAAAAAATAATTTTTTTATTAATTTTTTTAAAATAAAAAATAGCAGGTGTTAAGCAGAACAATATTTTACGTATGTACTGAAAATGTCAACTTTCTATGACTATTCGTTTTTGAATTGAACTTGACACCAGTTCAGCGCCTATTGATCTAGCACCTTAAGAAAACAAAATTTATAAGTTACGACATACTACATTGTTCAGATCTAACAACGATCGTTATAAAATAATGTTTATAACAACGTTGTTAAATTATTGTGTATTAGGAAATTTCAAAATATTTAAAGTTGTTAAGAATAGTTGTTATTTTTCAGTTGTTACATAACAACTGCGTTAACAACTTTTTTAGAACAGTGCACCGATATTGTATTTTCATTAAATACAGCTTGAGACAGATCACCTGTAGGACGTATGTAAACTGCGCCAGAGGTCAATATTTTCTTGGTCGGTACAAGAAAGTAGTAAATTAAATTAAGTAAAGTAGTAAATTGCGTAAACGGTTGGTGGGGTAGCTTAATTAGTAATACCCAAAGAGTATGGTGTACTTATTAGTAAATATTATTTAAATATTATTATGGTGGATCCGTGTATTGCCATGGTATTTCCATTATGTTTTTTTAGCTCATCCAGCTCGTAATTCCAGTAGTATTGCTTATAATTTATTACAAGTTTCATATATCCGCTTCGCCCATTACTTCCTTTTGCTTTTTCATTTCTTGCAACCTTTCTTATCTCTGCTTGAATCCTTCTCTCTTGTATAGTGAAATTATCATTTATAAAGATTCGGCTACCCTGGAGTTAATTTTTATTCTTCATAGCCTTAATTTTGTTTTCAATATTTTCCATTTCTACTACGCACTTGTTCTGGCCCGCTCTATACGCTTTTGTAATATTCGCCTCTACGCCAAGTTTTTCTCTCATAAATTCCTCCATCTGTCTTTTCGTGTCTTGTTTATCTGTCACAAAAAAGTTTACTCCCGTTATTACCATATTATTTCTTCTCGACTTTTTCTCCACCCCCTCTATTCTTTTTCAATTGTATTGAGGTAATTCTTCATCTTTTCCTTTTTGACCCCCCACTCCTTTTGTTTACTCTGGTGATTTTCCCATTGCCGTTTCAACTCGTAACTCGTTCTTTAAATTGTTTATTTCTCTTGTGAACTGTGTCTTCCAGCTTTCAGATAAAAACTGAAGAGGAAAGATTATGTACTTCCATGCCAATAAAAATCATTGTTTAATTTAATTTATCAACACTACTGTGAAATAACACTACAAACAAATGTATTTTAATGATAGCTACGTATTACTATTATAATATTATTAAAATTATTATTAGCTATAAAGGTATAAACGAAACGTAATTATCAAAGATTTATTACTATTATATGAAGGGCTTAAAGCCATAATGGTGCAAGTCATTTTCAACTCTTGATAGTCATACCCATGGAACACATTCTGAATTTCTTTTTTTTCAGAAGAAAACTGAGGCATATAACAAATGTTTGATTCGATTTTCCATGTAATAATTTCATTCGAGAATTTATTTAAAATTTCTAATAAATCATTTTATTTCTCAAATTAAGGTTAATGTGACTTACACCACTATGGCTTTAACCCCCTCATATAACATAAAACACAGCCATGTTTCTTTACCTATCTTTACCTATCTGAATACAGAAGAATCTTTCATTTTAGTAGAATGTTTATCGTTTCAAGGTTTCAACCATGCTTGGTAGTCGAGAGTTAACTATATTTTTATACAAAGAAAATCTGACTAGATTTTGCAAAACACCTGTGAACAGTTTGACTTGCGACTTTTAAGAGAGCCAGCGTTGCCATATTGGTTTAGGTGAAAATAACTAGATATCTTGAGATTTATCCCTAGAAATCCCTAGATCACCTATTTTATTACGTAATTGAAAATGTAAATTTTCATTCATTGTTATTTTCATTTATTGCTTAAGTTAAGGGGTGTCCAAACCCCCTAAACACCCCCGTTATATACGTCCGTGATGCTGAAAAATCGTCGTTTTCCTTTTCAATAACATTATTGTCTTTAAGAATTTTTATTAAGATAGGCTATGTAGTATATTTGCTGTGCAAAACTGAGTATTTTTGAAATTCTCATGAAGTTTTAAAGCTTCGCTAATTGCTAATAGTTGACTCACTGTGAGTGCCTCATTATACATTGCATCTACCGTCAACTTATATTTATCAATCAAATTATCTACCAATTTACAAAATAATACCGCTTCAATCTCGATCATTTTTAAAGTAAAACTTCAAATTTTTGGCTGTGCTAATTAGCTATAATATTTTTACTATGCGGGTTAATTTCCCTAGAATTAGCAGAAAATTTAATAAAATCCCTTTTCCCCTTGGGCACTTCTAAAATCCCTAGATTCGGGAAAAATCCCTAGACCTGGCAACGCTGAAGAGAGCGTTCTCTGAGGCGATCTTTTGCGCCTAATATTTACCCCCACTTTCTTTCTTGCTACCGTGGAAGTTCATACAACGCTCACCATATCCTACTTTATAATTTCAAATTGGATATTTAGCGCGGTAATTTCAAATTGTACGAATGACTCTAAATAAAAATTTTATTTGTATCACTACACACTGTTGAGCTTTCTGGATGTGCGTAAAGTTAGCCCTGCCATTTTTGATAATTTAAAAACTGAATATTGTGCCGAATTGTGCCTGATGTGTGCCACATTGTGCGGTATTTTGTTTTTAATTTAATTGCATTTTATAGAGATAGATTATTTTGAGGTAGAAGTTAGCCCCGCCAATTTCGATGAATCTAAAATTCAAACTGTATTAGATTCTACTCTAATTCAGTTACTTAATATTACTTTTATTATTTATTACTTTTATTAATATTACTTATATTAAACTAGAGTTACTTAAAAACTAATAATAAACAGTTAGTTAATACAATTCCTACTTTATTTGGACATATATTTTAATATTATAATTTACTAAAATCGTTAACCCTTGATAGTAATGTAGAGATTTCTCTACTACTTTTGACATTATAAAAAATTGCAAATTGCTGAATGGTATTATAAATAATCTTATTGAAGTTTTAAGTTTTTTTTATTTTTTTTATTTTAATATTAACGTGCATCAACTACTATGGTTATTAGCACCTTTTGTACATATTATTTATAATATTTATATCACAATAAAATCTTACAACTTTATAGCTTGTTTATTATTTTGAGTTTTCTGATATATTTGATTGTTTTGGCGATGTTGTCATGTTCCGGATTGCTCATAGTTTTCCGACATCCCGCTCTGTTGTCGTTGGTGGAGGTAGCCGGGACACTCCACCAGTATGTGGTCCACTATTAGGACTTTACCACACTCCGCGCACAGTGGCAGCGGCTCCTTCGCCAACATATATGTGTTAGTGCTGTATGTCCGAGCCTCAGTCTGGTCAGAGCGGTTTCAAGTACTCTATCATGTGACTCGATGTTCCTCCATGGCTTTACAGATTTTTGTAACTTTTGTCCAGTTCCATTCCATTGTGTTTGCCATTGATTGTAGATGCTCTTCTTTATTGCATCTGCCGCATCGCTATGGAGCATACGCGTTTCTAGTTCTGCTTTGGGGTTATTTACAGCGTCACCGGCCAGTCGATCTACTGATTCATTTTCTCGTATTTTCATTTTCTCCCACATGAGAAGGTACCCATACATAGATCACCGTTTTCCCATTCTGCTCCAATTGGTAGTGTGCATTTTGCATTTTGTTGATAAGGTAATTTGCATGGTTGTTGCTTCTTTTTAATGATTGTAATGCGCTGTAAGAGTCTGTAATGATTAGGCATTGTTAATTGTTTTGGTTTAGTATGTACTTAAGTGCTTTGTATATGGCTGTAATTTCAGCTGTGTGTATTGACGTGTCGTTGGGCAAACGGTATTGCCTGTTTGTATTATTATGCAAAAATGCACATCCCACACTATCATCTTTTTTTGAGGCATCTGTAAAAATGCGCTCAAAGGTCTTGTACCGCTCCAATATGAGATGGAAATCAGTGATGCATATGTGATGATCTGTATTATGCTTTTTGTGTCGTTGTAGTTCTGTATTGATTATCGCTTCTGGTATTCTCCATGGCTCTATTTTGACTTCCTTGTTTGTAATAAATAGGTTTGGTGGCTGATGTTGGATATTTTCGAGGACAGAATGAAGTCTGATATGGAATGGTTTTTGTCGATTAGGGAATTGTCGGTATCTGAGTGTGTTTCTTCGAGATAGTACATTTAAGTAAGAGGTATGTGTTGGATTTGTCATTATTTTAAGAGCATATCTAGTTGTTAAAATTTCTCTACGTGTTTTCTGAGATGGGATTCTGAAGCAACAATCGCTCTCAAATTTTTGCCACAATGCCACTTGCTTAATCGTAGATGTTATTACACGTATTAGCTAGCCTTGTTACTTAAAACGCAGTTCTCGAGAAGCGTGGTTTCGAAAAACCTCGTGGATTCGTAACCATGTACTCAGATGTCTTATCAGCTAAATGAAAAACCTGATGTTAATGTGGACGCCAGTCAATACTAATAAAACCTAAAGAAACGAAGAGTCGTCTTATCGTAAAAATACAAATAGAAAAAAATATGTTGGCGACAAAGTTTAATTAATTCACTAGTCTTACATAGAACGTACACATAAGGATCAAGATAAGCTGGTATATAATTGAAGATTATAATAACAGTAAACAAAATAAAATATATATAATTCAAGGTAAAATACTGACATCCACCTGAGGGGTAAATTCAGTTATGTAGTAAAAATACAATTGATCATCCCTGAGGAGGATAAATCAACAAAACGAAGTTATGCTCTAGTAGAAATTAATTGCACACCGGAATTGATTATCTCGGTTATAATTGATATTAAAAATAGAACCTGGCATACAGCATCATTAATAAATAAGTAAATGTAGCTCTAAGAGACTTACCCTGAATGCAATGCTACCAATTTCACGACTAGGCAAGTGTCTCTCCTTCGAATTCAATATCCTTACTTCATCATTACGTTGGTCCACTATCCAGGAATAAAAGTCTACAAAATAGAGAACACAAAATACTTATTAAAAAATCAACATGCTTGCCATTTCCAACACTCATCAAACGAGAAAGTGTGACTGCAAATTCAAATTAATCTCTACTATCGCATCTTCATAAACCAAACATCTGCTGAAAGTCGAAGTCTCGCATCCCAAATAAAACATACATCCATGTCTACGATCGAACGGAAACGTAACAACTAAAGTCCACGAAGTCTGACTCTTCAATCCCATAATCTCGATCCCTTAGGCGCAAACGAATTCATAAGGAAAAGCCTCTTACGAATTTTACAAAATATAACCATCGGTATCGAAATCAACACAACAAAGCAAATCATGCTTCGGGAAATTGCTACCAATAATTTCATCCACTTCACATCTTCCAACAGATGGGTATTCAAAACTTAAGCCATCGCAACATTAACAACCATATGTTCTGAAAAACTCACAATGTGCGACGACCATATTTATATTTCCAAAACGAATAATTATTACTAAAATGAATTAACCCGTAACCTGGGTGCTAAAAGTAATTTGTTAACACAAATTAATTTGATGAAAAAATTATATTTACCCGTTATACGGCAAAACTAAATTATAGCACATACATAACGAAATTAAAAATGAACTCAAACGATTACACGCAAATCTTCGAAGAGATCTCCCGTGTAATGGCGTTCCTATTGATAACTCCAATGAGTTACCAACCACAAACACTAAAAAAAACACAGTGGCGTTTCAGTCGGGAAGCTTGTAAAAGAAATGTAAATGACAAAATGCATTTTGTCATGTTACAATTCCTGATTTACAACGTAGACTCTCTATAGGTGTAGTTCGATATCCCCCTAATATCATTCTCAGTGATGCATTTTGAATAGGTTCCAATTTGTTCAGTAATGTTCGATGAGCCGAAGAATAGATAATTGATCCGTAGTCGATCTTTGATCGGATCATCGTTTGGTATACCTTGAGTAGGGTTATTGGATATGATTTTGAGCATATTTAGTGATTGTAAGGTTTTAACTTTTATGGTGTTTATGTGCTCTTTCCAAGTCAATTTATTATCAAATTTCATCCCGAGATATTTGACTACCTTTGTGTATTTGATGGTGTGATTTTCAATTTTGATGATGGGCTGTTCTTTGTTATCTTTTCTAAGTCGTGTAAAGTGTATTGCTTGTGTCTTCTCTGGTGATATTTTCAGTCCTGTTTTATTTGACTAGTTTTCTATTAGTTGTAGTGTATCTTGGAGTCGTTTTTTTAATTTGTTTAGGTTTTCATCTCTATAGTATATGGTGATGTCATCTGCGAATAAGGCTATTTTCACAAGGCTGTTGATATTATCTCCTATTTTGTTTATTGCTCTAATAAACAATATTACGCTTATAGGCGAGCCCTGTGGTATACCGTTTTGCATTTCTGTTACTTCTGATAAGATTTCATTTAGTTTGACTCGGAATTTTCTCTCTTTTAGGATGTTTTCTAGAAATGATAAGACGTTTCCTGTGATATTCCACTCGATCATTTGCAGTATGATAAGGTGTCTCCATATTTTATCAAACGCCTTCTGCAGGTCTAGAAATATTGGTATCAGGTGTTCATTGTTTAGGAATGCCTCATGTATTTCAGATTCTATATTGAGGATTTGGTCAATTGTTGAATGTGATTTTCTAAAACCTGATTGATTTTTTGTTAGTAGATTGTTTATTTCTAGTTTCCATATCAATCTTTTGCTGACCATTTTTTCCAGTAGTTTTGCAAGACATGACGATAATGCTATAGGTCTATAACTGGTTGGGCTTGTTGGGTCTTTATCAGATTTGAGAATTGGTATTATAATTACTTCCCTCCATGTTACTAGATATATCTTTTCTTTCCATATATAATAGTTGTAGATGTTTAAGAGAGATTGTTTCGCAGATGAAGATAAGTGTTTTATGAAGGCATATGGGATATCATCTGGACCTGGGCTTGTGTTTGCGGTTTTTTTAATATTTTCATCTAACTCTTTCAGAGTAAACGGTTGGTTTAGTGGATCTTGTATTTCGGTGTGGTTAATTGTATGTTTTTCTTCAATTTCTTTCTTATATTTTAAAAATTGTTTGTCATATGTTTCGTTAGAGTATGTTTTGCTTAAATTTTTAGCAATGATATTTGCAATGTCTTTTCTTTCCGTAAGTATTTTATTATTGTCCTTTAATGCTGGAATGGTGAATTGCTTATTTATATCTTTGATTGCTTTGATCTTGTTCCACACATTTCTTGACTTGTGGTGCCTGAATTAATTGATTGCACAAATTGTTGCCATGATTCTGTTTTACTGGTTTTAAGTACTTTTCTCGGAATTGCTCTCATTTTTTTAAATTCTATTAGGTCTGTGGTTGTGTTTGCTTTTCTATATCTGTTAAATGCACGGTGACTGTTTTTGAGGGCATTTTTGCATTGTTCATTCCACCAGGGTACCACTCTTTTTTTAGAGTACCCGTTGGTTTTTTTTATTATTTCTTGGGCTGCCGTATTTATGATTGTTGTTAGTTGTGCGAGAGTACAAGTTGTGCGAGAGTACAAGTATATTTGAATAAGTGGTCTGGGTTTTTGTAGTTTGGGTGTTTGTGGTATTGTTTTTGTTTGATGTTTCCATGATTTTGGTTATCACCCCTGTGGCTGGGGGTGAATTGGTATTTTTTGTTTCTATTGAATAGAATTACTCTTCGAGAGTAATTTTATGAACGTTTGTCGCACTTTTTTTTGGGTATTTTACTAACCTTTATAAGTTTATAGGTGGTCGCGCACATGCACTCGACCGTTCTCTTGCACTATCGCGCGAACATGTTAAATTATTTATACCGGGTGTAAACAGAATCCTTACTGTTAGATGCTATATTTGGTTTATCAAACAAACACAATACCAATGCGGCAAACTAAGACGTAATGCGACGCAATCAATCCTATTAATATTTTTTTTGAAAGCTCTATTTTTTAATTTTACTATCGAGCTTTTAACAATAATTAAAAAACAAAATATCAAGTGTTTGGTAAATTTAGAGGCGGAAAAAAAATCTCTTTAATTTGATTCTTTTATTCTTATCCGTTATACCAAGCAGGAATTTAGTAAAATTGAATTTCCCATATTATTTCCCTATGTTCAGTGTTCGGCCGGTTACCCGGTATAATATATTATCTATGTAAAATTAACAAAGAATTATCTTGTTTGTAAAAATTAAATATTGTCTTTCTATGATCATCTTGTCGAAGCATAACCAATCAAAGACAACAAAAAATTACCAAAGATTTAACATAATATTATAAGTCAGTAGAGTAAACTAGGGTAACTGAGTTGCATGGTTTAATAACTCCAAATAATTACTTCACTATAAATTTCAAATGTTATATCGTACTTTCAAGTTATCGAGATTTTTGTAAAGTTTCTTTGTCGACAATACAATATTGTAAGCACTTTTTCGCATCTGATGTTCACTTGACAAAAAACTGCTTGTGCCTAAAAATATTTGAATTTGCAACATAAAATTTAATATGTAAAAAAATTTATTTCTTCATCTTCCAGGTCGAAAGAAATAAAGAAATTCTTTATTTATTTATATCTTCGGAAACTTTTTTTTTCAATCGACCCGAAATTATTTTACGAAAACCTATATATTCACATTGGATGAGAATTGTTGTCTTTCTTATAAAATTTAATTGTTTACGACATAATTAAATCGAGTACAATCCAAACCAATTTTAATTTTTAAAATGATTGAAAATAGTGAGATTAACTTCTATCGATAAAATAGTTTTTGGTACTAAAAATATTTATTTCATAAAAATGAAATGAAACACATCGAGTAAAATCTAATACAATTTTAATTTTTAGAATAATCGAAAACTAACTTCTAACCCAAAAACAGCAAACTCTATAATAACCAAAATATATTTTTTTAAATAAAAAAAATGACATAACGTGGCAGACATCGGGTGTAACATGACAAAATGCATTTTGTCATTTACATTTCTTTTACAAGCTTCCCGACTGAAACGCCACTGTGTTTTTTTATTGTTTTTAGTTGGTAACTTGTAGAAGTTATCAATAGGAACGCCATTATGCGGTAAATTTCTTGAGAGATTGACGTATAATCGTGGTGGGTCCGATTTTAGTTCTTCATGTATGTGTTATAATTTAGTTTTGCCGTTTAACGGGTAAATATATTTTTCTGACTAATTAATTTGTGTTAACAAATTACTTTTAGCACCCAGGTTACGGGTTAATTCATTTTAATTATAAATATTCGTTATTGGAAATATAAATATGGTCGTCGCAGATGTCATGTTATCATAAGTGGAAATCTTTTCTGTATTCGACATTTGTTGTTAAGGTTGCGATGGCTTAAGTTTTGAATAACCATCTGTTGGAAGATGTGAAGTGGATGAATTAAGTGGTAGCAATTTCCCGAGGAATGATTGGCTTTGTTATTTTGGTTTCGATGCCGATGGTTGGATTTTTGTAAAATTTGTAAGATGCTTTTTCTTATAAATTCGTTTGCGCCTAAGGGTCGAGATTATTATGGAATTGAAGAGTCAGACTTTGTGGACTTTAATTGTTGCGTTTCCTTTCGATCTTAGACATGGAGTTATGTTTTAGTTGAGATGCGAGACTTCGACTTTCAGCAGATGTTTGGTTTATGAAGATGCGATAGTAGAAATTAATTTGAATTTGCAGTCACACTTTCTCTATTGAGGAGTTTTGAGATGGCAAGCATGTTGATTTTATAATAAGTACTAGCTGACCCGGCAGACGTTGTCCTGCCTCAGAAAATGAATAATAATCATTTATTCATGCCCAGTTTTTTCACTAAAATGATCCTATAGATAGGAAATAAGTATAGAAAAATATGACAGAACTACAATAAAACAACAATGCGTTCTGTCATATTTATCTATACTTATTTCCTATCTATCGGATATCTATAGGATCATTTTAGTGAAGAAACTGGGCATTAGAAATGTAATTGTAACCTTCGGTTTTTGCTTTGATGAATATTTATAAAAGTTGCGTCTTTTGTAGCATCCTGTATAAATTATAAATTATCGGACCTGGCAAACTTTGTCTCGCCCCAATTTAACGCCTTTAGATAAACTCCAGAGTGATAATAAAACACAGTTATTTCAAATTTCAATGTTATTTATTTGAATGGAATCGAAATCAGTAGAGAGCGACACATTACTCATGCATGTGACGCGGGCTTCCAACATAAGTATAGCTGGGAGAATGGTCAAACGACCGATGTTGGCCGTGTCTCCTTCAGTAGCGATGGCGTCACGCAAGTGGATGTACTCGTCTGATCGTAACTTCGACTGATAGAAACGAATGAAATTGAGACGCTCCGTTTCGACCTTGACGTACATGTCGACGCAGTATTGTTGAAACAACCGGCGATATCTTAACAGATGATTGTCAACATCTTGCCGAATCATCAATCGATACACATAAAAATTGGACATAAAAATGGACACATAAAAATTGGAATACAAAAAAAAAAAAATACACATGGAGGAAAATTCTTATTCGTTTCTGCTCCTGAAATATGAATTCGAACTTAGTTGTAGAATGAAAAAGGAAGTGATGACTTGTAAACAAACCTGTCGTTGGATCGACCATTTTTATATTCAAGTGATATCCGTCCTCTCCACGACAGAACATCAACGGGTATTGAAGTGCATCATATGACCGATGAGTCTCGCACACGCGCTGCAATTGTCCACCATCCCGACGATTGAGAACAATATCGCGTGATTCCATAATCTCGCCAACAGTAACCACTACGACTTCATTGATAGTAGGAGCATTGAATTGTCTTGCATGGCCTCCAGCCGGTCTTTTGTCTGCTCTGATAATGATTTTGTGGTCGTCAGAATGCATTGTATCCAATGCGGTTTTGAATATTCTAACCAATTCATTATGCTCATGCAGAAGATTTTGCAATTGTCCGATTATTTCACGTTTAGTCGCAGTAAAAATTGCACAACGCTGATCTAGTTCAATTGCCAAGTCACCAACGAAGTAGATCTGGAGAAACTTATGATCTTCGTTTGGAGGTGGTAACAAAGCGCCCGCTCGATGATGGATTTGCCCTCGAATCTGAAATTTTAGAAGAAAATTAGAAGAATTGTTCATTTTGATAATAATGAGACTGCATTACCTTATAACTGGGGTTGTAACCGGGTTGATCGACAACTTCGGCTCCAAATGACGTCATTTGAAAGCATCCGTTATATTTTTGTGTATTCGCCAGGATATGTTTTGATTGGATGGTATTTCCATAAAGAAAGGAATATAATGGTTCTGGTGGATGAGTCAAAGCGGGCAATTTCACCTTGCCACCAGCGCAGCATAAACCGGGGGTTTCCGATTTAAACTTCAATGCATTGCAATGCTGGCATACGATAGACAATGAACCGATATCAACGCAGCGAAAATCCTTGTAGGCGATTGCGGAATCGTATTCGAAAGCAGCGCGATTCAAGTCTACAGGTCTTCTTGCAGCACAAACCAGTGTATAATGGGCACGTGTCCTTTCATTTCTTTCTGCACGTTCGTCTTGTGTTTGAGTATTACGGACATTCTGAGAAATTATTGCACGACGTGTACGTCGTCCAAGGTTTGATCGTCGAATAGGCGGCATTAGTCAAGTAAATAACTCTCCCTAAAAAACAACAAAGTCAAAACAAACAACAAAAAAACCAAAATTCTTAAAAAAAAACTTACGGAATAAATGTTTCGCAATGAATGCTCTCAATCCAGTTGGATATCCTCACTGTTTCACTCACAAAACAGCCAATCAATCAATCAATAATCTCTATATTGTCATAGTGTTTTTACATGTCATTTAACAATTTGGATATATGAGGTTTTACATGCCTATTGCTTCTAATTTACAATTTATCAGACAAAAAATGAAGGTGATTACAGTTTGAGTGGTAAATAAAAGTATGAATTTTCTGGGGAAAAAACGAGTACAAAAACCCAGTCTCCAGGCAGATGGGTTTATCATTACCACTGGCGATAACTCTGCTAGGTACATAGATAGAGTAGCGCCATCTATCCGTTATATTGTGAGTTACTAAATTACAACAAAAATTCCTTACGGACTGTGTGATTGACTCGACGATAATAAACGAAAGAAACTAAATATTTTAGGATTTATGCGTCTTTAAAGTTGGAAATATTTGAACGTCATTTTGAACCGCTTACGGGCGTTTTCTCTAAACGATACCGCGTTTTTCGAACTCCTCGCATCAAATCACGTCGGTTTTAGTCAAAAAAAGACCAATCAACCGATATTTGGACGCTTCACATTTTTCACAGATTTTTAAAAACGACGCGGGAATTTGGACCCGCGACAATTAGACGCATGTAATAATTTGACATTAATATAAAAAAAGTATTGTAAACCTATTTCAACTAAAACGCTCACTAACCAGTGAAAACCTTACAAATAAGTATAATGAACGTTTGTTTTTTTAATCTCGTTAATACATTTGTGCGCATCAGTTGTAAAACGACTGACAAATGTTTCAGAAATCAAATTAATTAATTCCGAATCATACTTGGGGGGGGGGAGACAATTGCCCCTTTGCCCCCCCCTGTAAATACGCCAGTGGTGATTGGTGTTTTACTTATAAAGAGTTTGTGAAACATACACTGTTCGAAATATTTTGTCATAATAACAAAAAACCGGAGTTCCCACAGGTCCACTCTTATTTTTTGTTAAATCGGCAACAACAAATAGAGTCAATAATAACGGTACTAATTTTATTATAATTGACAAAATTTTTTGCAAAATTTAATTAATTTACTCTCAGAAAGTAATATAAACATTAAAAATATGTCCATTTTACAATATTTTGTGTCAAATTGTCTTCTACGGATTTAACAATAACGTGTACCTTTAGAAATGCAAAGTTAACTAAAAAATTTTGTTGTTATTCACTCCAAAAAAGGAACTTCTTCATTTTTGTTAATTTTTACAAAATATTTCTAACTGTGTAGATTTGTGTAAAATAAATAGTAAATAGGTGGTGTTCACATCTACGCCACTGGTACCGACCCTTAATATTTGCAGGTAATTTAATTGTATAGGGTGATATTAAAAAAGATAAAGTTAAATACCCTTAAGTACCTGTCTGGCAGTTTAATTGTATAGGGTGATTCTAAAAAAGATTTTCATTTTGCGAATTTCTAACTTTTCCGCGCAATTTTTTGAAGTTTTCTTTCTGTAAGAACCTTCTACATAGTATTAGGAAACGTTTAAAAAAAAGATGAACAAAATCGGTCAAGGCGTTCTCAAGTTATGCGATGACCAAGGAAATATGGATTCATTTTTATATATATAGATTTGGTGTTCTCTATTTTGTAGACTGTTTTCCTAGATGGTGGACCAACGTAATGATGAAGTAAGGATATTGAATTCGAAGGAGAGACACTTGCCTAGTCGTGAAATTGGTAGCATTGCATTCAGGGTAAGTCTCTTAGAGATACATTTACTTATTTATTAATGATGCTGTATGCCAGGTTCTATTTTTAATATCAATTATAACCGAGATATTAAATTTCTTTCGAATTTAATTTCTGCTAGAGCATAACTTCGTTTTGTTGATTTATCCTCCTCAGGGATGATCAATTGTATTTTTGCTACATAACTGAATTTACCCCTCAGGTGGATGTCAGTATTTTACCTTGCATTTTATATTTTATTTTGTTTTCTGTTATTATAATCTTCAATTATATAGCAGCTTATCTTGATCATTATGTGTACGTTTTATGTAAGAGTAGTGAATTAATTAAACATTGTCGCCAACATCTTTCTTTCTATTTGTGTTTCTACGATAAGACGACTCTTCGTTTCTTCAGGTTTTATTAGTATTGACTGGCGTCCACATAACATCAGGTTTTTCATTTAGCTGATAGAATATCTGAGTACATGGTTGCGAATCCACGAGGTTTTTCGAAAACCCCGCTTCTCGAGAACTGCGTTTTAAGTAACACAGCTAGCTAACACGTGTAATAACATCTACGGTTAAGCAAGTGGCATTGTAACAATAATTCGAGAGCAATTGTTGGTACACGGGCACAATATTTAGTTTTTAAATTATCAAAATAGGCGTGATTAAAAAATATTTAAAAGAATTACCTATTTTATTTTCAATGCAAAGTCGTACAAATTTAAGAAAATAATAATTAAATTATTGTTCATAAATTCCAGAATAATGTTTTTAAATTTAGGTAGGTTAATTTTTGCAATTTGTTGAAACTATGCATATCACTAGTTATCGTTACTGCCTGACAAGAGATTGAAATAATATCTTTGCGTAAAAAAATTGAACAGTCTTGATACAATTTTGTTTCAAGAAGACTTGAAATAAAATGTTTGTTTATTCAACTTGACAAACTTCAGATACCTACATTTTGTATTTAATTTGATTTACTTCATGGTATTTGAGTTATATTCGGAATAGATCCTAATTAATACAGTTTGTTTCAAAAGTTTTCCCTTTGATCATGCGCCAATAACTTTTCAAACCTTTATTATTATTTTTCATGTAAAATTATTATACAATTTCCTAATTGGATACTTTGGGAAGCAACTTAACTAATTATAAGTTGATATATGAAATGAAAAAGCTTAAAATGGATTTGCAGACGATCAAATATGCAAAAATAATTCATTTTGTTGTTTCTTATAACCACAAAATTATTTTTGCATTGTTTGACAACTGCACACAATAGATGTAATTTAAATGTAAACAATGACGCAGTACTCAATAATATAGTCAATTATTGTAGTTGTGAAAATCCTTTATTCAGCCAATTCAATGCATTTCGCTTTACACTTGAACCCTTTAAGTCCGGGATTACTTTTTGTAATGAAATTTATAAATAAAAATATTTGTATGTAAATTTAATGCGAAAAGATCGCAAATCAAACAAGCATGCAGATTAGATTAAAAATAGACACCGATAGATAGTAAATTAAAAAATCCATTGTAGTACAAGAAACGATTTAAAAAAATAAACGATTTGCTCAATTTATTATTAGGAGCTAAAGAATTTTTACCATACATAAACGGTCTCAGGAGAGATCATATTCTAAAAGTTCCCATGATGGCAGTTTATAAAAAAAGAGAAATAGGCATAAAAGTAAAAAAATTTCTACGCACTATACTCTAACATTATATTACCCAAAATTAAAGGTTTTCTGGTTACTTAAAAACTTAAATTAAGTTAAAAAATTCTCGTAAATCCTTGTACATCCTTTGCATATTCCTGTACATCCTCATACACCCCGGACATTCTCATGAGTGCAATCAGAAATACTCATGTGTTTATCCCTTGTAAATAATATCGTTTGATGATTTTTGGCTATGCCTTTAAAACTGGTAATTTTATTAATAAATACCAAAAACCATGAAGCTAGTTAATCATATTAATTATTTGCAGAGTTTTTCAAGTTACTCTAATGAAACTCTTGTGATATTAGCCCTTGAGAGTTAATTCCTCGAATAATCATGTTATGATTTAATGCTAAGGTAAATAAGCTTTGGATATTAACCTGACTTGATGATAAATAATAAAATATCCATACAATTAATTGAGATTTTAAACATATTCAATTTGCGATGTCTAAGAAGTACCAGACAAGACTATAACGAAATAATAAAACATATTAACATGTTTAACTTAAATAAATTTCGTAATATAAATTTTCAAATAATCTCACTATTTAATCAATTTTTAGTGAAAATTGTAAAATGTAGTTTTTTTTAGTAGTTTGTATCATAGGAATACTATGAATAAAAGTAGAAAGTAAAAATTGGAAAAGTTGTTTGCTTCTATCTAATAACAATTTACAAGTGGCGCCCACTAGTGAAATAATTAGCAAAAATTACATATTGGACAGCCTTAAGTTTTGTGCACGTAATAAATAACATAACATAATATTTGAACTTACTTAGGTATCTTGTTTTATTAGAACTCAATGTATCTACTTTATTCCTTTTATAGATTACAAACAATCCAAATGGCTCGTTTTAATTAAAACAGTAATTCTACAACTGCTTCCAGTTTAATTAAAATTTAAATCGTAAGAATTATTTAGGTTAATCTAAAGTAAAAGAATTCTATATATAGATATACATGCTTTTAAATAAAGTAATTCAGTGAATAACTTCATATTAAATTTTAGTTTAATTTTTGTGATTTAATTCTTTATATACCTCTGTTTTACAACAAATTTATGTTTATTTGAAATATAGACATCGATTTAAATTACTATTATTTGCATTTGCAAGTGCTATCCACCATCTCGTAAAACAATTAGAGGATTGAAACGGAGCATTGGAACGTAAATAATTTCATTAGTAGAATTTGCTTTAAGTGCAAGTTAGGAATTATTTCGATATAATCTCCCCAATTTTCAAACTACTTGGCCAAAATCTATTCCACTTGTACCTACTTATTTAAAATTTGTCTCTTAATTAATTGAAAGTTAATAATTTAATACAAAAATTATTTTTAATATTGCGCAATTTATGTAATATAGTACGTAATGTTATTATCAAGTGTTCTAGCATAGTGCTTGTGTGGAATATGAATTTTAAATCTCTATTTAAAATTGCTATATTTTTGTATTTACCTGCTTTATGAAAATTTTAGTAAGTTCTAAAGTTGTATTATATAACTAATACAATTTACTATATCTGTAACCCAGTTTACTTTAATACACTTATATATAATAGTTCGGAATTTTTTAGGGACGTTCTAAACGATATATATTGACTACAAATACTAAATTTCCATTTTACCCTTAACACACTGAACAGCCAGCTGTAGGTGATACTTAAGTGGAATTAAGGAACCCATTAAAACAGCCTTTGTACTTACCTAATCTTTTGCAATTTCTATTGTGCAATAGTAGAAGCATTTGTATATTATTAGATTGTGAGCACTTTTATTTGTACTATGTGTGAATTATGTACGAAACACGAGGGAAGTATATCACAAATTTATGAACGGACCATAATTCTTATAGTTATTCTGTTTTATAAGTCTTTTAGATATTACATGCGAGTAATATAAATCTATATGTGACTGTCGCTATTAACAATGAATTTAATTTAAATTTTTATTCAAGCATATAAATAAAATTAAAAATAAAGTATACATAAAAACGAAAGTAATAGGGGATATAAGATGTGAGAAACCGACATCAAAAAGATATAAGCAAGAAATATAGTGTTAGCCAAACACAGCTGCGTTTTATGCTTTTTTCTACGACGCGGTCACGCACTTTTCATCATTTTCTTACGCACCATCTTAGAAATTTTATATCATCTTAAAAAGCCTACAAACTTATTATATATTTTTTAAGTTATAGCGGTATCGCAAAGTTATTTTGTTAAACAATCATGACAAGTTAGTCAATAATTGGCAAAATAATTAATTTATTAATACACTTTATCTAAGGATCACTTTATTATTACTTTTTACAATAATTGCATTAGATAGTAAATTACTTCTTTTCTTTACTTATTTTTAATTTGCTAGTTAAACAAAATATTGGTAATCCTGTTCATGATTTATGTTTGTAGAGGAAAATGTTTCATAACGTTATTTGATTCAACTCGCACGATTCGGTTAATTTTTAATTAATATTTTAATGCATGCTAAGCAAATGTTAATTTAGAGTATAGGTACTATCTCGCCGAACTTTTATACTTATACATAATCGGTGTAGTTTAGCCACAGATTATATTTGCAATCTGTGTGATTAGTCACAAATTCTATTATTTTTATAGTTGGGTTTTATGCCTCCAGTATTGGATATATGAAAATTAGTTTTAAGCTGTAAATAGTTAATTAAGTTTTTGATTACATTATAAGTAGCTACACACTATAATTGGATATGCGAAGTAAGTTTATTATCGACTTTCAAAATTTACAATGAAAGCACACCAAAATTAAAAATTATATAATACTTGCATACAGGGCCGCGTTAAGGCATATGAGTACCCTAGGCATATTTTTTTTGCCGCCCCCTTAAAATTAAAATTTAAACTAACTTATTATAACAGCATAATATTTATTAGCAAAATAAGTATAAACTCTGAGAACTTTATTTACTTAAACAGTAGACAGTTTTTTGTTCTTCGTTTATTTTTATTCTTTATGTTCTTACATTACTATGCGGCACTTAAAAATTGTTTA
Source organism: Cantharis rufa (assembly GCA_947369205.1). Classification (NCBI taxonomy): domain Eukaryota; kingdom Metazoa; phylum Arthropoda; class Insecta; order Coleoptera; family Cantharidae; genus Cantharis; species Cantharis rufa. The sequence goes on from OX376303.1 coordinate 40,960,690, forward strand.
TGTTTTCTACATAATGTAATATGAATTTTAAACACCTAAGTATAATTTACAATCAAGTTTCAATTTATGTTACATTTTTTATTAGAATTAATTAGTATTTTTGCCGCCCCTAAAAGACTGCCGCCATAGGCAGCTGCCTTTCTTGCCTAATGGATAAATCGGCCCTGCTTGCATAGTAATAATATAGTTTTAAATTGCTATTGTATTAAACTGCATTTATGATTGTGGTCTCCAGAGTCCAATGCGCTTTGCCGAATCAACTAGAACTGAATGTCTTTGTGTTAATTTTCCAAGTACAAATGGAAAAATCGACACGAATATATTATATTACGCATACACCGTTTTGAAATAGAATCTGGATTTTCTGTAAGTAATAAAAAATAAAACCCTTTAACTATGCACTAGTAAAAATTTGGCCTCAAATAGACCCCGTTTGGTGTCTTTTTGAGGCCACCGCTTTTTGGTGGAAAATTTACCACATACGAATTTGGTAAAATTTAGCATCGTGTATTGATAAAATATTTTACCATAAAAACTATCAACATCACCGATACATTTTTTATTTGTTTATCTAGCATTGTTCCCACGACTGACGACGCCATAAAGTTGTTGTTGCATCCATTATAGTTGCATCTATACAATAACACTGCTGACAAGTGACAACGATATAACTTACACCTATAGTTTTTGGTACAAATTCTTTGTTTTTACACCAAACAGTGTCTTAAATTTACATGATTCCATTTACCAAATCAAAGTGGTGGAATTCTATACTTTAATTTTATACGTTTCATTTTATTATATGATTTTTACTAGTGTACGGATTTAAATTTACAAATTTTAAGTGCCATAAGTTTTATTAAAATATTAATTAAATACATTTAACAGCTGCATTCATAAAAATAATATACTTAAAACACTCTCTAAACCTATTTTAGCGTAAACGTCAAAAAACACTATTCATAAACGTATTTTAGCTTAACAAACCTTCGCTAACAGTATTTTAACTTGACATTATTTAAAAATGGATGGTGCCTTAAAACCAATTTTAAACCAATTTTAAGGAAAGTTGACACTCTATATAAAAAATGAAGGCACATTTAGTTATTGCTACAACCTTCTAAATAGAAATACTCAAAATGTAACACCAGGGTGGCGTGTCGCCACAAATTTTATACAGGAGTTGCCTACTCTAACCTAAAATAACTTTTAGGTTATACTTTAGTTCACTTATTCAGTTAGTAGTTCATATAATTTGAAGACACCAACTCAATTATACCAAATTCACTAGAATCGATATTTTAACACCATTCTAGTTAAAATAGGTTTAGAAACCGTTTATGAATGAACAAAAGTTAAAACGCTCTCTAAGTCTTAAAACACGTTCTAGCTAAAATAGGTTTAGAGAGCGTTTTACAATATTTTTATGAATATTATCCGTTTACTTACCGTTTACTTACCAAAAATTTCCCTCTAGACCGGTGTAACCAGGAATATTTACCCCAGTGAACTTTTATCCCCCCGGTAAAAATTCCCTAGTGAAATTTTACCCCCCGGTAAAAATTCCCTAGGGAAATTTTACCTCCTGTAAAAAAAGATTAGGGGGTAAAATTTCACTAGAGAATTTTTACTGGGGGGTAAAATTTCACTAGGAAATTTTTAAAAAAGTTTAAAAAAAGTAAAAAGTTCAAAATAACGTCAGTAAATTTTTACCCCCTTAATAAATTTTATAGGTAAATCAGAATTTTTATTAGTGTATATGTGTCAAGTTCGATTATATTTTATTCTGAGATGCTAAAATATCTTCCTCAAATTTTGGAAGAACAAAATAAATAAAATAGGATAATTTATTATTTTATTTAAATAGTAAAAGTAATAGTAATACATGGTGGGGCGGGGAATCCTCCCACATTCCAAAAAATCGCAGGGGAGGAATGGGGGTCCCAGAGAGGCGGAGTGGTATTGTATTATATATTGGTATTATTATAGGTAAAGGAAAATCAAGAAAAGTAAAAAACTTCTTATGATAAGCGTCGTGCCAATGCAGTGAAATTTAAAGTTGGAAAATCGCTACTGGTACGAAATTGCAGACGAGATGATCGCAAAGGTGAAACTACTGAATTGATCGACTTGATTTTTGTTTTAAATGATAGAGTACATCGCGGAGCAGGTTTTAAGCCTAATTCCGCGTTTGTAAGTTAATAAACAATCGAGTAATCGCATTTTTTCTAAACTGGATTTAATCCCATATTAATCCCTATAATCTTTTTATCTTTCAGGCGTAAAACTAGAAAATAAACTCAAAAAGAATTTCAAGTAAATTTTGTGGTATATTAGTATGTATTTGTAAAATGCAAGATTTAACAGAACTAAACAAAACGTTAAAATAATAATAATAAGAAATACAATACGTAGAAAAATCGTTACTATAAAAACCAAAAAGACATTAATTATCACTTGACAGGATTAAAAATATTTAAAAATGAAATATTTCCGTAAAAGGATTAAACATTACAAAAATAATGAGTAATACGATATAAGGCCTTATTTCACGGTTGTTGCCGATCGTCAGTCGTACCTAACTCAAATTAATTGAAAAATATAAAAACCAAGAAAATATTTAAACCAAATTTAACAAATAATGACTAAAATTTAAAAAAATGAAGAAATGACTTACCAAAATAACCAAAAATAAAATTAAGCAAAGCCACGTGTTAACATGAATTTTTGAAGTTGGAATAATAACAAAATATTATGCCGTATCTCGGTAGCACCGAGATACGGCATGGGAATTTTATGCCCACGTTTAAAATTCAAGGCCAAGTGTACCATGCAGTTGGTTCCCTATTTCCAACAACGCACGAAGAGCCGAATTTTTTACAAATATATTTTATGGGAAATGGAGAATTGGAAAGAAGATTGTCCGTAGCTCCTCACACATATTATCCTATAATATAAATAAATATTATCCTCTCAAAATATTTTAAGAAATAAACAATAATATATAATACGTTTTTCAATTATTTAAAAAAAAATATTTTATTCAAATTTAAAAAAATTATTATGCGATAACAAGGTGTATGCTCAATTTTCTGAGCCGTTGTACTATATTTTACATTTTTGCACATACAAAATAAATGACAATATGATATTGCGTTAAGCATCGACTTTTTTTTTATTTAATAACTGCTAATTACCATTTAATAATTAGGTAAATATACAAATACGTACTACAAGAAACAAGCGCTGATCTTAAATAATTGGAAAATAAAGTTGGTTATGATTAAAGTAAATAAGCTGCTAAAAGCTCGAATTTCATAATACGTAATATGCAGTAAGTTCATATAATTTTATATTACCTGTAATAATAAAAAAAATTTATAAACATGAAATCGAAACTCAAGAGTTCACAAAATATTTTTTGTTTAACGAAGTAGATGAGATGGCAAAAAGACTGATTTAAAACGATTTTAAAAAGAATAATATTTGACATTTATAAAGGAAAATTTAGTAAGAAATTCTTTTATAAATTTTTTTTTATTTTCTCTTGTTTTATAAAGTATTTTCAAATAACTTTGCTGCACCATTATATAAGATGAATTAAATTGTATATTAATTTTGAAATCTAAATTTTTATCTTAAAGAATTTGGAAAAGTTATTAATGTTGTTATTTTATAATCATATTTATATTCTGCGTAACATAAATTGTTCGAGTATCATGTTGCCGTAGAAGCTGTAGAGTATCGGCACTGGTTTTTTAAATAACAAAGACTTTTCTATTACATAAAAAGCAAATAAACTGAAGTTATCTGTTTTTTGACATTTTTTCTTCTTTTTTCGTGAATACGCATCGACGATATACAATACATACCTCAGTGGTTTTCAACCTTTTATCAACGACGACGTCGCCTTTAGGAGGTCTTTTATTTTATTTGTGACTAAGTTAACAGGACATAAAGCAACAGACGACATAACATACCTAGAAACCTTCTACGACACAACATTATGTATCTATATCGTAATATAATAGCTGTTATAATACATATACAGTACAATTACGTTTAGTATTAATAAACTTCCACAATATATAGTATTCTATAAATTAAATTGTGGTATTGCAAGGTTTTTGATACATAGATAAGTATTGAAAACAATGCTATCGCAATTTTTATTAAGTCTAGGGTGACGCGTTTCGATCTCAAACGGTCATCTTCAGATCCAATGTCAATCTCATAAAAATGTAACTATAAATAACATGTCGGGTCCACTGGTTTATCAACAGTCGGTAAATATAAACTACAAATTATAAAATAAAATATTACATGCAGGCTATAATTCCAATCTAAATACCAATGTTAAGTACTCTATTACCAAACTTCGTGTCTTACAAGTGGGTAACTCTGTGAACTATTAATTCTATTTTCTGGTTATATGTATATCTATATATCCCATTAATACAAAATAACATTTGCAAATAAAATTTTTTTGGTACTGCTGTAACTCACACAAAAGTTTCAACAAATTTTAGTAAGAGTTTAAGTAGATGAGTAAATTTTACTAATAAGTTGCGATACCTAAAGTTGCTATCTGGAGTTTGAAATTAAACCCCAACTGAAAGGAATCTTCTCCCAATATCCTATATATGTACCAAACTCTTTAAGCCGACCGTTCTTACTAAAATTTGTTGCAAAGTTTTGTGTGCGTATGAGATTCCAAAATAGCTAAATTATTTTGCAACACAAATTAGCAAATTAACTACAACATAATTCAAATTAAATAATCTTGTATACACACTGTACTGCATTGTTTCAATTTAATATGACTCTGCTTGAAATTTGAAATAAATAAACCTATTTGAAAAAATTATATTCTTAAAATGGAAAAATGAAAGTTTTATTAAATTCCAAGCTCAATAATATAATATCAATCAAATCTCCTTGAGGCAATATACGAGTATAAGTAGTAATAAAACACTTTCCTCAAGTTATAATTTATATTGTGGACTAGTTTCGGCTTAAGCCTTCATCAGCACATTCGTCAGTTTACAGTTGACAACAAAAACATTAAAAAAATTCTTCATTCGCAGCGAATTCGTCAGGAAACCTTTCAAATAATAAAATGTAAAACCATTACATTTACCTTTCAATAATATAACATTATAAACTAATATTATACAAAAACCAATTTTTAATTAACATTGAATTAAGTACTAGAACTAAATATAATTCAATTACTGTGAAAGCACTACACTTACATAACGAGTACCTAAATAATATGGTAATAATATAATTATTCAGCTTTCTAGAATTTAATATTTTAAAATTTGTATACAGTTATTGTGAACATGTATGTATATTACCTATTATTAAAATAATTTCCTTTATTAAATTTCAGCTTTTCCGATAGCAACCGCTTAATATACTATCCGGTTTAAAATTTGACAATTTATATAGAAGTGTTAAAAAATAAGTAACCGAAAAGTAGAGTATAATTCTTAACCGAACAATGGTGAAGTTAGTAAAAAGAAAATCTTCTTAATTAAACCTCGGAAAGGATTAAGGGACCGAAGCGTTTTTCTTTTTTCGTTTTATCGTTCGTTTAACGATGCAATAGCAGATAAGAAAAATAAAAGAATCTTGTTTCATTTCTAAAAAGTAGATACTGCTTATCTTTAATGTACAGTAATTTTTAAATTAATTTTAGTTCTTTGAGGTATAAACTGAAAATTACGTTTTGTCATTGTTTTACAATTTTTGTCGTAAAAATTCTTGGTGCAAATCATAATGCAATGCTATAAAATTTTGGTAGTATATTTACGAAATGTTTAGTTATTGGAGGTAATAAAGTTATATGAATTAATAATTTTTAAAGAATTAATTCAGCGATTCTCATCATTTATTTACATCTCATTGTCAGTTCACATTGATAATACTTAGTACATTATATACTTATAAATGAAGCGGTCATTTCAAAAACATATTTTTTCAAAATTGCTCTTTTTGTCGCAATTTGATAATTGAGAATTGTCACTTAAATGTAAAAAAATTATGTTAGTAACATTAGTCGATTATCAAAAATGATGATGTGATACAAAAACAACACGAGTCTACACAAAGAGTAGAAGAACCTTGCATCTTGCATCTGATGTAAACATGATTATGTTTTTTAATGTTAAATTGTAAAAGTATTTTAATAATATTACATTTTATTTTATTTTATTAAAATATTATTGTAAGGTATTTGACTTTTTAATGAATTTGTTATGAAACTAATCCTGTTGCCTGCAAAAACAGTATACAGTTACTCACAAAATAAAGCGTACACCTTGTAATAATTTAATAATTATTGCATCTTATTTACAAGAAACAATTTTTTTTCAATTTTCTTTTGTTATGATTCGTTTCTAAGGACTTAATCTTAAGGATCATAATCGCTTATTATAAATCAAAATTTTAGTTAGTATTACCCTTGCGGTTTTGCCCTCACTTTAAATTAACTGTGAATTAGATGTGAATTAGATGTGAATTAGCTGTGAAATCACGTAACAGCATAAAAACGGCATGTTAGCGGTTTTATTACAGGTGAATTGTTAGGAAACAACAGTGAATTTGTGAAAATCGCTAATTGAAAGTATATTGTGACTACTTTGTATATAATCTGTAGTTTGACAGTAAATTTACATTCAATTTACACGTGATTTACATTCAATTCACGTTCAATTTAAAATCGATTTACAGTTTATTATTTATGAAGCTACTATCCATTGACGCCTAATTTTCACTCAATTCACAGTGAATCTACACTCAACAAACAGTTAATTTACAATTAATCTCGAGTCGATGTATCAAAAGATTGACGTAATAGTTACAGACGGGTGACAGTCCTTTTATTATTATCGGGAATCAAAATAGAGTAAGCGAGCCGTGATCTATGCGGAACCTACCCAGTTCTGAATAAAATATGAATTCCAACGGATTGGAAATCGTAAACTCAATGCTGATATGTACACCTTGTATCGAGTTAATTTTTTAACATTATTTTGTGTAATCGGAGAGGTTTCAGAAGAATAATTATTGATAGTAGAAAAATAGTAAATTTTAAATTTGTACATTAACCTATTCGGTCAAGACCATTTTTTGTATGCATGAAATTAATTAAAAGAAATAAAATTTAAAAAAATGAATTAATGCATATATAGATAGGGCAAAAAAAATGTTGAATTTGTGTATTCAATTAAATACACAGTGACCGAAAGAGTTAATAAACAAATTAATTAATGTATTTATTAAAACCATGAAAATAAAACTTATAAGAAAATTAATATAATGAAATAAACAAATGATAAATTTATCGGAAGATATTTTATTAATTATATTTGCAAACAAAAAAATTACAAATGCATTAGAATTAGTAGAACTGTTAGTATTATGCACTATTGCATAACAATTATCTACAAACCAACTACCTACATAATATGTTATAAATAAGTGGCGACCGCTTAATCAGCAGAATTAGCGTTCAGTGCGTTTATTTCTGTCCCGCCATTTATTAGTTGTATGGTTGTATTAAAGTACAAGAAGCCGGTATTGTTTTCTGCGAGACAAGTATTGTATTCATTGTTAACTTTAACAAAAATTATATTTTTATTTTTTAGGAATGTCAAGATATTTATACTGAAAAAATATGTATTGGTGATTTTTCCGGATTTGGATAATTGACCTGTTAAAATTATGCACTGTGATTCAATTTTTGAAAAAAACCAACAAATATAATTGGAACGTTGTGGAAGACTTGAATGATAAAAATAAAAATTAAAAGTAAGATTTCGTATTGCTTGGTTAATATTATTAAAACTTGACATTTCAATAATTATTTATATTTTTCAGGAGTCACAAATGCATTTCAATAACAATTTAAGAAATTACCAATTAAATCAAACGACAATAAAGTTACAACTATATTAATGTAAAAAGTTGGACTGTTGATTGGCTGAGAAGTACGAAGCAAACATCAAAAAACAAAAGAAATTATAATCCAAAAAATACACTATAAGTTATATTAAAACTAAGGACTATAATGTAATATTAAAACTAAGGACTATAATGTAATATTTTTAATTCTAAAAACAAAATATTGACACCATAAAACTGTGTTTTTATTAACCCCCATTGATTTACATTAATCTAATACGTAAATGAGCATTGACCGCCCGTATAATACCTTGCATAGCAAACTTTCAGCAAGTAATACGTTAATTGCATGTGAATCGCGTGTGAATTGAATGTAAATCTTATGTGAACTAACTGTGCATTAACGAGATATTTCTTGATTACTTACGATGATCAGATGGCATTTGAGTTATGAAAACACGATTGACTATCAAAGTAAAGCTAATGAAGTGACAATTCATTGTCATGACTTTCTCAGCTTAATTACAGTTAGCAATTTTCAAAAATCCACTGTAATTTCATTGTTATTGTATGATATATTGCTTGTAAAATTAACCTTCAATCATCGCGAACTTGTCGCTTTTTTACCGTGATGACTAAACTGTAAGGGTACTGATAAAATAATTGTTTAACTAGACATGATGATATGCGACGTTACAAAATAAAGCGTACATCTAAGAAATAATATTAGATTGTATTACATAGCGCAGATATAATCATATTTATCATTGCACATTTTATTTAGATTAGTTATTTGGTACGTGATTTATGAAAAATGTAAATTATTTCGAAAATTTCCTAATTTTTTGAGAAAATAAATTCAAAAATTGTTCATACAAGCTATTTCTATCAGAATGATCATTACGAAATCAGTTTTTAAACGGAAATCATTACGCCAAATTGAAAAATTTGCTGACAGAATACATTTCACTATAAATACATTTTTTTAATATTAATAAATATAATAGAACCCTTCACAATAAACCTGGTTGTTGGCTTAAAATATTACTAAAGGATTTCAAAATCCATAATACGACAAATTAAACGAAATTCAAAGACAAATAAAAAAATATTAGCATCAATCTAGTGTCATAGATAATTAACAATCCAATATCCATTCAAACAATTTGTCGGGTTTTAAAATTACAAGGCTATAATGGTCATATTGCGAGAAAAAAATCATTATTCTAAAGTAAATAGACTAAAACGGCTAAATTTTGCAAATGCTTGCCAAAATGTTAGCAAATTTTTGTCAAATAGTGTTATGTTTAGTGATAGAAGTACATTTAATTAAGTTGGTAATGACGCGGAAATCAAATCGTGTAGAAAAATCCACACAAAACAATTAAATAAAGAAAATTTATGAAGAACCTTGAAGTATGGGGATGGATCTGTTAGGATGTGGAGGTGTATGTCGCCAAATGACATTGCTAGTATATCGATACAACAATACACAATAGATAAGTACAAATATATTTTGATTTTGAGAGTTAATTTAGGACCTTCTACCGAGAAAATGAACTTATACCCTGGTTGTTATTTTTAATGAGACAGCAATCCTAGGCATACGGCTTTCTTGGGACAAAAATAATTACTGTACCATGCAGATATTATCAGCGGACAATATCTCCACAATTGCCTGACCTGATGAACTCCATCGAAAATGTATCGAATGAACTGAAGGAGACGATAAAACACTACTGTACAAGCAACATAACAGCACTAATAATAAAAGTGCTTAAACAATAGAATAAAATTTCACTAGGAATGACAAACAATTAGTACAATCAATGTCCAGACGTTTACAAACAATTATAAGTGCAAAAAGTTACCCAAAGAACTATTAATTTCAGAATTATGGAAATTAATATGACAGTGTACGCTTTATTTTTAACATCTCATTTCTTTGTTTCTGATTAAATCAGTCTTTTGCTAGTAATACAAAACAAAATTTTGATTTCTTGTTAGCATTGTGGTTCACAGAGGTCTCTAGAAACAAATTATAAACAAAATTTTTTTAACCTTTATTCTTGTAATTTTAATAAAATAATTATATTATTACTATTATAGGTGTACACTGTATTTTGTGAGTAACTGTAAGTCACAAAACCTAATTTGTTAAAAAAGAAAATAAACTCAAAAAGAATTTCAAGTAGATTTTGTGGTATATTATAGTATGTATTTGTAAAATGCAAGATTTAACAGAACTAAACAAGACGTTAAAATAATAAATTTTAACAGTAAAGTAAAGAAATACAATACGTAGAAAAATTGTTACTATAAAAACCAAAAAGACATTAATTATCACTTGACAGGATTAAAAATATTTAAAAATGAAATATTTCCGTAAAAGAATTAAACATTAAAAAATAATGAGTAATACGATATAAGGCCTTATTTCACGGTTGTTGCCGATCTTCAGTCGTACCTAACTCTAAATTAATTGAAAAAATATAAAAATCAAGAAAATATTTAAACCAAATTTAACAAATAATGACTAAAATTTAAAAAAATGAAGAAATGACTTACCAAAAGAACCAAAAATAAAATTAAGCAAAGCCACGTGCTAACATGAATTTTTGAAGTTGGAATAATAACAAAATATTCTAAAAACAGTACTACTGCTATGTTGAAATCAAAAGAGGCACTGCCCCCTATGTTTGATTTCTAAAATTTAAAAAAAATTCGAATCTACCGCTTTTAACCGTAAGGCGTAAAACTAGAAAATAAACTCAAAAAGAATTTCAAGTAGATTTTGTGGTATATTAGTATGTATTTGTAAAATGCCAATAATGGCATTGACAATGGCAAAACAATAATGTCTTTTTGATTTTTATAGTAACAATTTTTCTACATATGTATGGTATTTCTTTACTTTACTGTCAAAATTTATTATTTTAACGTTTTGTTTAGTTCTGTTAAATCTATAATTTGTTAAATTTTATTTCATATTTAGATTATGGCTCCAAGTTTACCCATTTAAAAAAAAGACTTACATTTTGATGTTTAGGTGTAATACAGTTTTTATTGCTTCCTGAATAATTTTATTTCTGTGACTTATTGTTTTTGAAAGTACTGCACAATGTATTTAATACTTAACTTATCAATACTAAATTAAAAAAAGTTTATTAATTATTAGCAACTCCCTTAAGTCTATCTTGCAGACGAAAGTTTTTCCAATACTACATTATTATTGTGGGAGAGGAGGACGCAATAAAAATTATGATTGAAAATTGGGTCGCAAAAAATACTGATAGGTTGAAAAACGTTGAAGTAATTTACTAATACGTTTCGTTGTAGAAGATGTAAAATAATACTTCTTGGTCTTTATTAGCGAACAGAAAGTATTATTTTTCGTCCAAGAACTTATACAGTACGATTCAAAATAACATCCGTTTTATCTTTATTTCGTTAAGTTTCCTAATTATTTGAGTTGAAAAGCATCTGCATACTATATTTTTAAACTAAGCAGGAACATAATTTATTGCTTGGCTAAAAACTATTATTTAAATAATTACAATATAAAATAGGTGTGCATTAATAACAGTTAGATAATGCTTAAATATAAATATTTAAACTAATGATTCCACCGTTTTAACAGTGTTAATATCAATCTAGAAAAGTGCTCATCAAAGCTAACTTGAAGTAGGAAAGTACACATCTTAGAAATTAAATAAAGCGATGCCATATAATATTAAAACTTAATAGACCCCTTGACAAATTTAATAAATAAAATATAAAATAAAACATAAATAAAAATGTAGTAAACCGTACTTTTTAATAGTTACATAAAATATTTGATGTAGCCTTTTTCATATTCAGCTTTCAATCTTTTATTTTGGGCAATAAGAAATTAAGTTTTGAAATTCTTATTGGATTTTGAGATAAAAACGCTGAAAAGCTGACTACTAACAAACTAATATATTTTGGATATTGTAATTTTTAACTTAAAACACCACAAAAGCTGCAAATCATACAAACAATAATTTCATTATAATTTACATTTTCAAAAATTAAGGATTATGTTAACTTTTAGTGAAGTTAGATAATTACATTGTATTTACCGTATATTTACAAATTACTATAGAATTCTAAGGCATTGTTACAACAACTATGTATAACCAACAGCGATGATAATGTTGAGTGAAAAGTGGACCAAACATATTAACATATCAAACATATTTGTCTGACCGATCATCAAGGCCTAGTGAGTTTTAGGAACAACATTTGCAAATATCAGTACATTTATTTTTGGGCTAACGAGGATTTAAATAGTTGGAATTTATCAAGAAAATACAGTATGAAAATTAATTACAGGCTTATATGGTGTAAAACACAGTAAATTTGAAAAATAATTTTTCATTTGAAAATTTTTTATCAAATTTTTGGAAATCAATATAGTGAATTTTAGATTTCGAAACGGTAGTGCCGTTCTTTGCAATTTGTTATTCATTATATATTACATTTCATTTTAACATTTTAATCTCTACTTTGTAAATGATCGAAAATTAAAAGGATTTCTTTAAAAACTAAATTAATGCAGGCCAAATTAAAAGTAATGTATAGTTTTTATACTTTTAAAATATGCTTTTGATTTAAAAAGTATTCTAACTTTTAAATTAAAATTACAAATAAAAGTTAATGCCACATGTGCTGTAATGGTTTTTTTAAAAGCCAGCGAGTCACTGTATCTAGCTTTACGTCCAAGACAGGTCTTTTCCAAAATAAAAACATAAACTGATAACAAAAATTACACTTTTAAAATAAGCATTAAGGGGGCCGTCACTAGCGTGGGCGATCACCTCGCACTTTATTTCAGAATAATTAAAAAGAAAGTGGCGGTGCTCTGTTTATAAAAGCTGAACTATTTTTTCTTTGCTACTTACCAAGAATTAATTGAAACTTATTAGCTAGTTTTATCTTGTTTAACAAAATAGAAATGCATGGTAAGAATAATGAATTATGATATTACGATGAATTATTATATCAGTTCATAATATTAAAGTTTTAATAATTTTTATAACTCTATATTATGTTTTCCTAATATTGAGTAATTATTAACTTAAAAATAATATTTTTTAACGAATTTTTATTTATAATTAATAGTTTTTGTTGAATAAAACTCTGTTTTAATAAACCGATTGTTATAATTAGAGCTCGGATTATTTGCACCAAAATACTTGAAAATATGAGCATATATACGCACCGAATTTCTGTAAAATATGCACTAAAATTGATGAAAAAAGATAATATATGCATCGATATGCAAACTAAAAAAATGTTTTTATAATATTTATAGATTATTTTAGATTCGTAAAAAATAATAATTTTAATAATAAATATTATTTTCAAATTATTACTTTAAAAAAATTTTAATTCATTTTAATTTTTAATAATATGGTAAATATTTACAACTAAATGTTTTTACAAATTGTCAATCAAAAATGATTGTCTTTGATTTTATAATACATACAGTTTCACATAAATATTCGGACACTCCTATGTTAACAATGTTAATTTGACGTTTTCAAGATGTTTTTTTTAATGTAAAAATCGCCTTTACGGCAAAATTTTGTAGACATTTTTTGTTGGAAATTTCATTGCCTTAAATTTTGTTTATATACATTTTTCCATTTTGTTGCACCGTTTCCGACTGACAGCGACTTAAACAAGACTCAGTAAAATCCAAAAAATATTGTCATCTATATCTCGGAAACGGTGCATCAAAATAAAAATATGAATAGGAAATTTTTTCTTGTAAATTTCATTCTCTACAGTTTTCTTTATATACATTTTTCTATTTGGTCGCACCGTTTCCGAGATATAGATGATAATATTTTTTGGATTTTACCGAGTTTTTTTTTTTACTCTTTTTGGCGGCTGATTTTTTGTCCGGTAAATCAGGGACAAATAAACGTTTGTGAGTGATTGGCGGTGCTTAAAAAATTTTTATTCTTCATAAGCGACTTAACAATTTACAGTTTTCAAACATAAAAAGAAATGGATTTCGTTCAAAAATTATTTCAAATTATAATAATATCAAAATAATTCACATTTTATTAGCTTTCTGTTAATGATCTTATCTGTAAATAAAAAAAAAAAAATCTTATCTGTAAATAAAATAAAATTGTAGTTTGGAATTTGTGAGTAAATTTATTTAATAATTTGAATTGCTTTCGTCCTGGTTTGGACAGTTTTGGGTTAAATTGAAGGCGACGTGAACAGTTGCGATAGCGAGGCGTATGGTCGGCGTATCACCACATTTAATATTTCCATTATAATCGAAAATGTTACAATATTAAATTGAAATAATTTGGATTCATTTAATATTTGAATTATTTGGAAAATTTTTGGATTTGGATTTTAAAATTCGGAATTATAAAATATCACTTCAATATATATTGCTGTGTTACGCTACAAATAAGTTACGATGGTCTCCTAAAATTGCCCGGCGCCAGTTATCATTATTTGATAACAATAATAATAAAAAATATAAAAATTAAACTATAGCAGACCTACCTATTTCAACTTATCATGTATACGCCACTGGTCATATCATTAGTAAGTTAGCAACGACCATTATTCATATCGTTCGTCAGATTGCGTCAGATCTACCGGTGCAAATTTGGTAACAGTCTTAAAAACTTTTCTTCTATAAATTAATAAACGTTGTGCCGTGGAGTGAATTGAAAAACTATAAATTTCTGTCATCCGGTTTAATTGCATATAACACGTAAGTATAATTTTCTTACAATTTAACAAAAACCTAAACCTAACCCCACATTTTTATACAACTTAAATAAAAAAAACAGTTTTACCTAAAAAAAACACAACATTTTTACAATCAAATAAGTTTATCTACCTTTTATATTCTTCTATGTAATCCTTTCTACACAACACAACCTAATCACTTAATTTTCAGGACGGTATTATCACATAACCAACAGGTAAGTTTGCACAAAATCCTCTTGAAATTACAGTTGACTATATCTTCAAACGTCTTCGTTGAAGAATTGTTGGTTGCAAAGTAAATTTTCAACAGTAAATAATTTTTGTAATTATTTTATATAAATTGCCATTGCTCGACAATTATAATTGCATTTTATGAATAATTAAATTAATTTTTAATTATCAAAAAAATATTTCATTAAATTTTTCTAACACCGAAAAATTAATTTTCAAAATTTTTCTATCACCGAAAATACTTTATTAAAATTTGCCATTTTGTCGGACATAAGCTCTCGCAACAATTGGTTCCAAAAATTGGAAACGAACTCTCCTATTTTTACCAACGCACCTCCTTTTATACGGAATCGGAACCGAATTATTCATTTTATGGCTGATTGACCAATGTCCATCGATAATGCCATTTACCAATAAAAACCCACTAAATTAACATTTAGGGTGGTGGATGATCTTCGCATCGACCAATAATAATTCGCGGTTCCATAGGATGCCAAATTTTGCGTTGCTATAGAAACTAAAATACTTTAATTTAACTTGGTGTAACCACCAATACAATTTTCTTGAGATTAAAAGTTATCTAACGTCATTAACTTTTAATCCTTCTTCTTTTTCGTATAAATTCCATTGCAAACGTTTTTCTAACACGCGTTTGCACACAAAAATCCTAATTTTTCACAAACCCGTGAACACTCGCGAACCTAATCGTCTTTCGTCGCACCTTATAATATTTTGGTCAAAATAATCGTCCCAAAATGTAACCACTTAAATCTATTCTTAACCTAACAATAATAAACACAAATTTTATACAATTTTCACTCCAGCATGTTTAATATTTTCAATTTTCAGCACAACGATTTTTCATATGGTGGAAACAATCCAACTTTGCAATATTGGAATGTCCAGATTGACTTTAACCATAACAAAACTTGCAATGCCAGACCAAACGTAGCTGAATGTTCTCCGATAACAAATATCTGGTACGTTGCCTAAATTTACTTTATAAATTAATAAACATTTTAATTTCAGTTGAATCTCCCCCAATGAAGACTTGGAAAGAAATTTGCTAAAAATAATTCTAAGATGAATTCTCTACTTAACCCAATGGTTTCGACCAAAGTCGTTGTACCTACATGAATTTTACCCGAACTATGGATAATTCAAGATTTTAGTGTTATGGGCAAGAATAAACATAGCAAAACCCCCTTTGGAAAATTCAAGATGAAGATCCTTTTTCATATGTGTTTTCTAAATTAAGTGTTTATTCTTGTACTAACTAAATTTAACTAACTTAATTTAAGAAATAACTAATCGTGTACCTAATCTAATTATAAGATCTTTCCTTATTAATATAGTATTTACATATTTACTAACATAATTTTTATTGAAAATTTGTTCTTCCATATCAACTTCTACCCGTCAGTGAATTTTCTTCTCCCTCGTAACTACTATCTTGGTATAATCTTTTTGACTACGTAATTTAAATCGATCACTTATTTGTATTCACTTATGAATTTCTCCGTTTCTTTTTTTCTTTTACTTTATGCTTATTGGCATCTATTCATTTTTCTTTACCTCGGGCTAACTTGCCCATATTCTTATCCCAATTTTTACCGTACGTCTTAATTTTATTTGTGCATAAATCATATAAATTCATTCCAACGTAGAATTATCCCTCCGTTCCTACATTATCTAATTTCTCAATCACTCGAGTTATTTGTATAAATCTTCTACTGTCTGCTGTATCGCAGTGTTTACCTTCTTCTTTCTACCTCTATATCGGCTTTATTTTCCCCCTTACTGTTTATTATTAATGCATCTTTGTGCCATTATATAATTTTAACTTCGACAACCTTGTGTCCTCCTTTCAACATTATTACTACTGCATCTATGTGCAATTACATAACTTTCTCTGTTATTTCGGCAACCTTGTGCCCCCAATTTCTACTTTGACAACTTATTGTAGTGCCCTTTTAAAACTTTGGCAACCTTGCGGTGCTCAAACTTACTAAATCGACAACCTTGCGGTGTCCTCCTTACTAATTCGACAACCTTGCGGTGTCCAAACTTTCTAATTCGACAACCTTGCGGTGTCCACCTTTTCTGCCTTATTTTATACAAATTCCCCTCATTTTTGATCAACCGTCAAACATTATCTGAACTCAATTTTCCCTGTCTTCTTTAATCGTCTATTCTTAATACACAAATTATTATCAAGCTACCCCCTACTTTAACTATCCTTTTAAAATTTTAAATTACGTTAATTATTGTGTCATTATGACCAAATTCTCATAAGTAGATTTTTCTTTCAACTGACCTATCTCAACTTTTATTTTTAAAAATTTCCTTTGTTTTAAACTTTTCTTTCATACAAATTATTTCTGGATGCTACATTAGTTTTACTTAATATTATTTGCATAATCTTTATTGCCAACGTAATTTCCCAACTAATTGTTTAAAAATTTATCTTAAATTATGTAAGTTGATATTTCTTCAAAATTCAATTCTAAATTGATTTTGGTTTGTTTTTGATGTTTTGATGTTATTTTCAACTCACCCTCCCAACCTCCATTTTTTTTTTTTTTTCCCAACCTCCATCTAGTTTAAATACTAGTTTTTATATTACAAATTATTTAAATTTTAGTCACGAACATCTCCTAGTTTACGTAACTTCTATTCTAATCTATCGCTATTTTCCTAATCCTGTTCCATTTCATCTACATCTATCTCTTCTTCTTCTACATATGGATAAATCAAATTGATGTGGAATTTTCCCCTCACACCTTCGTTATCCATGAAACCTAATTCGTATGTATTCTCGTTGAACACCCTTTTAATTACATATGGCCCCTCAAATGGTAACATTAATTTTGCGCATCTATTTAGCTCCCTATTTGCTACCCTTAAACTTTTTACAATTACTTTATCCCCTATGTTGAACCTAGACCTTTTCTTAACTTTCTCATTCATTTTACGTTGATACTTTTCTGAAGATTTCCTCGCATTTTCCTGCGCTTTAACAAATTCATCAAAATAAATTTTTCCCTCTAAATTGACTACCCATGGTCGACACGGTGCCGTCCCTTTCATCAAATACCAAGGTGAATATTGAGTTTTCACACTTGGTGCCCAATTAATGAAATTCTCTATTTCCTCCAACTTATCAATCCAGTTCTCATGTTCATTATGAGTCAAAATTCTCAAAAATTTAATCACCTCTTGCACTGCACGTTCGCTTGGATTTGATTGTGGATGTCGGATTGATGTATAACAGACATCTATCCCTAAATTATTTAAATGTTCTATGAACCGTTCATTATAAAAATATGTTGCGTTATCCGCTAGAATTCTTTTCGGTTTTACCACCTCATTTATAAAACTTTCTATGCTTTCGAGAGTAGTGGTCGTATTGCAATGGCGCGTTGGGTACAATTTTACAAATTTGGTGCTCATATCATACATCACTAAAATATTTTTAAAATCGTCTCTTGTTTTAACTAGATTACTTAAATAATCGATGGCCACTAATTCTCCTTTCTGTGCTACTTGGATACTTTTAATTAAATTTTGATTTATATGGTTCTTATATTTAGCAAGACAACATAATTTACATTTATTTATCGTTTGCTTTATGATAGATAAATCCCTAATACAATAAAAATTTTCCCTGAACATCATCCAAGTTTTACGTATTCCCATATGTCCAAATTTCAAATGGAGGTCTAAACAAATTTTTCTCGTCGTTTCTAAATTAATTACATACAATTGTTCTCCCTGAATTGACTTAATAATATACCCCTCATTAAAACTATATCCCCTGAATTGAACCTGATTTATTAAATTTTCTCTAATTTGATTAAAAATCGCATCCCTCTGAATTTCTAAAATCATTTCCCTTGAATACAACCCCCCATCGTCGTTGAGCTGATTCAACGCGATCATTACATCTTGAAAATTTCCCCTTTTATCCACATCTTTCCTGCTTAAGGCATCGGCTATAAAATTATCGGTTCCCTTCTTATGCTTAATTTCAAAATTAAATTCCTGGATTAGCAGCGACCACCTATAAATACGATTGTTCGTGAAATTGGTTTTCATAAGAAACGTTAGTGCGGAATGATCCGTTTCAATCGTAAACTTGTTCCCCAATAAGTAAAATTTTAACTTTGTTAACGCATACACAATCGCTAACATCTCCTTTTCCGATACTGTGTATCTCAACTCGCACCCTCTCAATACTCTCGAAGTAAAATATATTGGAACCTCGCAGTCTTCCTGAATTTGAACTAAAACTGCCGACACCGCATAATCGCTTGCATCGGTTCTTAATATGAATTCCAAATCGAAATTTGGGTGAATTAAAGTCAAATTTTGATAAAATGTCTCCTTAAGTAATTCGAAAGAGTCTTGTTGCTCTTTCTCCCACTTCCAACGAATTCCCTTTTTTAATAATTTAAGCAAACTTAAAGTTTTCTCTGAATAATCGGGTATGAACTTCTTATAGTAATTCATTATCCCCAGAAAACCCCTAAGCGTCCTCAAGTTTCTTGGTTGAGGATAATGACGTACCTCTTCTAAACGTTCCTTCTCTACTGAAATTCCCTTCTCACTAATTTTATATCCTAAAAATTGAACTGCTTTTTGAATGAATTGACATTTCTCTAAATTGAGCTTTAATCCTGTTTCTTCGAGTTTCTTAAATATCTTACTAAGATGTTCTAAATGTTCTGCAATATTTTTGCTAAATACTAACATATCATCTACATAATGTAAACAATACTCTTCAAATTCCTCTAAAATTATTTGCATTACTTTTATTAATGCAGCTGATGACGTGGACAGCCCAAACGGAACTACCTTGAACCGAAACGTGTTTCCTTCAATACTGAAACCTGTGTATCCCCTTGACTTTTCCTCTAAAGGAATTAACCAGAATGAATTTTTTAGATCCAACTTACTGAATACCGTATTATTACCAATCCTACCCAACAAACTGTCAATATTTTCGGGAGCTTCAAACTGAGGTGCAGTGATTTCATTTAGCTTACGGGCATCTAAACATAAGCGAATAGACCCGTCTTTCTTTTTAACCACCACCAGTGGATTAATAAATGAACTACTAGATCGTTCTATAATACCGTTTCTCAACATTTCATTTATTTCCCCCCAAACCTGTTCTTTATACGCTTGCGGAATGGGGTACACCTTGCATTTAAATGATCTTTCATTGATAATGTTTAATTTGTGTTCATGACCCTTTGCCACTTTGGCCTCCTTATTGAACAATGTTTGATGTATACTCAAAATTTTTATAATCTTTTCTCTAAATTGTTCAGGACATTCAAACTGGACTCCCACTACTTGGTTATGATTAATTAATTTAATTGCTGATTCCCTAGTTTGAATATTTGTTATGATCCTATCTTCCGTTGTAAGTTCCCAATGAACTTTATTGTCGCCAACGGTCACAAATTTCTTTTCAACATTAATATTAGTTTTAAATTTATCTAGTAAATCTATCCCTAACAAGCAATCCATTTTTAAATTTCGCATTATCATAATTCCCTCAATTTTCTTGCAACCCCCTATATTGATTTCCGCAATCAGCATTTTGTTTACTGTTGTAATTTTACGGTTATTAGCCGTTATTAAATTTAACCCCTTGATTGGTACTAATTTTTCTTCAAATAAGTCCTCATTTCTCATTACCACATTCTCATTCAAGAGCGATACCTCTGCTCCCGTATCGACCAAGGCTAACAATTTTACTCCCTCAATTTCAATGAAAATTTTAGGCAAAATAACGAATTCAGCCATGGTTGGTTCAACATACTCCTCCATAAACTCCCTCGGATGTTCGTATGAGTTTACGAGGCCCTTCCTACTTAGACTGTCCCTTATTGAAAACCCGAGCCTTGGCTCGTGTTTCCATCCACTCTATTTTGATTTTCTTCATCATCCGACAATTCGGTCCGGACTACATTTACCGTCCTATCACTATCTCTTGTTAACCCCCTATGTTCATTAGGCCTTCCTCGACCTCTTCCTCTACCTCGCACAACATTATTATTTTGGGCCCTGCCCCCGTCAACTTGGCCCCTTGGTTGATTTTGGTCATTATTATAGTTTCTTTGACCGCTATTATTATTGTAATTGGTATTATTATAATTTCTATCGTTGTTATAATTTCTACCCTGGTTGTTATCCCCCTGTCTAGTTTGTTCCTGTACCCCTGGTACCCTTTCGTTCCTATTATTTTCGTCATTAATAGGACGGTTAAAACGATTATAATTTCTGAAATTTTCTGTTTTAAATTCTACTGACTCATCAAACCGTTTTAAAAGTTCTAAGAATTCTTCTAGCGTGGTAATCCCCTCAACTCCTACTCTAGTTCCCACATCCTTTTCAAAATGTCTGGCGATTGCCTTCACTAGTTGCTTTTCGTCATACCTCGGCTCAACTTGCTGCGCTTGGTTTATAATGCGTATGGCATAATTTTCTCGTGATTTTCCATACCCTTTATATTTGCCCCAATTTACAATTTCTCGAACTTTACTCTGTTCGACCTCTCCCCAATATTTTCTCAAAAATAGTTTTTTAAAATCACCCAAATTTTCCATTTTATTTTCAATCATAGAGAACCATGTCTCTGCTTCCCCTTGCATTGTATTTCGGATTATGTTTTTAACCCCTTGATTATCCTTTAATCGTCCTAAATTCTCTTCTAAACCCTTGATAAAAATTTTTGGATTAATTCTATCGTCTCCATAGAATTTCCCACACTTGTCAACATCAACATCTTTTGTCAAATGCATTTTTAAAACTTCCCCGAGATCCCTTATTGAACTATCTTCTACTTTCCTTTTTAATTCAACAATCTCCTTTTTGAGATCGTTGCTTTCTTGTCTTATATCATTACTTTCTTGAGCTATCTTTTTATCGATTTTTTTATGTATACCCTCCATACGCTCTTTAAAGTTCACGTCTACATCTTTCCTAACTACTTTCACCTCCTCAACAACTCTATTTACCCTCTCGTCTATTTGTTTCGTCCTTTTAATTCAATGCAGACCCTATCTATCCTTTTCTTGTTCCCTTTGACCTGCTCCTCAATTTTTAACGTTACTTGAATTGATTCTTTATTTTGCTCCGATATCTGATCTACTTTATTTTCACATTCTTTCACTTTTTTAATTATTTCTTCCCGTTCACCTTTGCATTGTTCCTTGAATTTATCAAATTTCAGATCCATTTTATCTAAGCGTCCATTTAGACTACACTTTAGCTCATTTCCCATCTTATACATGCTTTCTTGGTTTAATTTAATTAACTCTTTCATACTTTCAAATTTTAAATCTGAATTTTGCTGATTTTTATCCATTTTATCATTCATACTTTCAAATTTTAAATCTGAATTTTGCTGACCCTGTTTTAATTCATTATTCATACTTTGTTGATTTTTATCTATTTTATCATTTATACTATTCAAAATTTTAAACAATTTGTCCATCTCAAATGGCTCCTGTTCTACCCTAACATTCTTTTCCAAGACTTCTACTTCTTCCGGAGCTAACTCCTTCACCGATACTTCCTCTTCTTCACTACTACTGAAATCTGTATCTTTTACTATATTGGCCGCTGCCACCTCACTCGTTTCCACTTCGGAAAACTTCCTGCTTCTAGTCTCCATTTCTATGAGAACCTAAGCGTTCCTACTTTATTTCCTAACTTTCCTAACTTGTAACTTGCTATAGAGCGTGCGTCTGCGATCTATGTTTCGCTTTTTTAAGCCCTTAACGTTGGGTGCCAATTAATTATGCTGTGTTACGCTACAAATAAGTTACGATGGTCTCCTAAAATTGCCCGGCGCCAGTTATCATTATTTGATAACAATAATAATAAAAAATATAAAAATTAAACTATAGCAGACCTACCTATTTCAACTTATCATGTATACGCCACTGGTCATATCATTAGTAAGTTAGCAACGACCATTATTCATATCGTTCGTCAGATTGCGTCAGATCTACCGGTGCAAATTTGGTAACAGTCTTAAAAACTTTTCTTCTATAAATTAATAAACGTTGTGCCGTGGAGTGAATTGAAAAACTATAAATTTCTGTCATCCGGTTTAATTGCATATAACACGTAAGTATAATTTTCTTACAATTTAACAAAAACCTAAACCTAACCCCACATTTTTATACAACTTAAATAAA
Source organism: Cantharis rufa (assembly GCA_947369205.1). Classification (NCBI taxonomy): domain Eukaryota; kingdom Metazoa; phylum Arthropoda; class Insecta; order Coleoptera; family Cantharidae; genus Cantharis; species Cantharis rufa. Next base: position 40,983,822 of record OX376303.1, read on the forward strand.
AAAAACAGTTTTACCTAAAAAAAACACAACATTTTTACAATCAAATAAGTTTATCTACCTTTTATATTCTTCTATGTAATCCTTTCTACACAACACAACCTAATCACTTAATTTTCAGGACGGTATTATCACATAACCAACAGGTAAGTTTGCACAAAATCCTCTTGAAATTACAGTTGACTATATCTTCAAACGTCTTCGTTGAAGAATTGTTGGTTGCAAAGTAAATTTTCAACAGTAAATAATTTTTGTAATTATTTTATATAAATTGCCATTGCTCGACAATTATAATTGCATTTTATGAATAATTAAATTAATTTTTAATTATCAAAAAAATATTTCATTAAATTTTTCTAACACCGAAAAATTAATTTTCAAAATTTTTCTATCACCGAAAATACTTTATTAAAATTTGCCATTTTGTCGGACATAAGCTCTCGCAACAATTGGTTCCAAAAATTGGAAACGAACTCTCCTATTTTTACCAACGCACCTCCTTTTATACGGAATCGGAACCGAATTATTCATTTTATGGCTGATTGACCAATGTCCATCGATAATGCCATTTACCAATAAAAACCCACTAAATTAACATTTAGGGTGGTGGATGATCTTCGCATCGACCAATAATAATTCGCGGTTCCATAGGATGCCAAATTTTGCGTTGCTATAGAAACTAAAATACTTTAATTTAACTTGGTGTAACCACCAATACAATTTTCTTGAGATTAAAAGTTATCTAACGTCATTAACTTTTAATCCTTCTTCTTTTTCGTATAAATTCCATTGCAAACGTTTTTCTAACACGCGTTTGCACACAAAAATCCTAATTTTTCACAAACCCGTGAACACTCGCGAACCTAATCGTCTTTCGTCGCACCTTATAATATTTTGGTCAAAATAATCGTCCCAAAATGTAACCACTTAAATCTATTCTTAACCTAACAATAATAAACACAAATTTTATACAATTTTCACTCCAGCATGTTTAATATTTTCAATTTTCAGCACAACGATTTTTCATATGGTGGAAACAATCCAACTTTGCAATATTGGAATGTCCAGATTGACTTTAACCATAACAAAACTTGCAATGCCAGACCAAACGTAGCTGAATGTTCTCCGATAACAAATATCTGGTACGTTGCCTAAATTTACTTTATAAATTAATAAACATTTTAATTTCAGTTGAATCTCCCCCAATGAAGACTTGGAAAGAAATTTGCTAAAAATAATTCTAAGATGAATTCTCTACTTAACCCAATGGTTTCGACCAAAGTCGTTGTACCTACATGAATTTTACCCGAACTATGGATAATTCAAGATTTTAGTGTTATGGGCAAGAATAAACATAGCAATATTTTTCAAATGTCTATTAAAATAATCTTACATGTTTCGCATGTCTTGCATGCATCTTTTGACATGACGTCAATGGCCGAACAATGACGTCAATTCAATTCAATTCAATTCAATTTTATTGTAAATTATAATAAGTCCTAAAAGTATGAAACTTATAACTATACAAATAGTTAGGACTACAGAATGATAAAAATTAGGATATTTAAAAGTAATGAAAGATCTTAAAACTAAAATATAAAAATTTAGAATGTTAATAATAAAAGAGCTGTTTTGATTCTTAACTGGGCATTAACGTCAACGCCCGTCCAATGACGTCACTGACCGTGCATTTTGGGCGATGTTGACATTAAAAATTTCATATGTGGTATCATCATTGTCCGGGCAATGACGTCATTGCCCAATACAGAGTGGGCGATGATGAAACTACTCTTTTTTTATTTGATTTATTATAGGTTCAGCTTATATATACATGCTATACACAATACCTATAACAAAATTACAGGTTTAAAATTAACTAATAATTTAATTTTTTAATTTTTACGTAAGGAATGCTGTGTGGCAAAACTGTTATCATTTTAGTTGGCGGTTTGATTTTCTATTCCATCAGAAAGTAATTTTTTTAATGTGCTCTTTCAATTAGTACCAGTTATTAAGAGATTAGAGATAAGAGATTATTAAGAAGAGTTATTAAGAGAAAAGTTAATTTTGTTGGAAAACATTAGTGATACTACCAAAGAAAACGAGATTACTCTTAGGCAAGCTGCAGCTCAAAGTAGTGTTTTAGGGGGACAGGGTTACAAGCGCTGCCACTGCAAGGGTGGATGTAAAAACAGTAAATGTGCATGTCGCGCCAGCAAACAAATTTGCAATTCGAAATGCCATGGATCACTCTCATGCCAGAATAAAAACGATTAATTTAAAAAATTTAATTTAATTATTTTTTAATTTATAATTATTTGTTAATTTTTACTATTTATTTTAATAGATGATTATAATACATTAGAATACTATGCTTGCAACATACGTAAGTGTCACTTGCCAGTTGACTGTCTTGCTATTCCTTATAGTATTTATTCTATATATCATCATTGTCCAATCCTTTTTGGTCAATAGCGTCATTGACCGGCCAAAGACGTAAATATTACAATCAGATAAAAGTATTTACATCATTGTCCACCCCTAACGGGTGTTGACGTCAACGCCCGATTTACGTCATTGACCGTAACATATGTTTAATTAAACCACGTTTATTATTATTTATTATATTATATAAATCAAATGTCATCACTTAGTAATTTTGGTTTTATTTAGATTTTTCCGTGTATTTTCTTAGAGAATTTTGTGCGGTCTCAGCTTTTCAAAGATATAACTCATGTTGCACTGTCAACTGCGATTTTTCTTGCTCATTGTCTTGTAAGGCAGATGTTTTAAAATTAAATACCTTAGCCTTAGCACAGGTATCAGACGAAGGAGTATGAAAATGTATAAATTAAATTCGTTATTAAAAGTCCTTCGATAAAAATTTAACGAAGTCACAAAAATGAATTGTAAAACATGTAAAAACATTACAATTAAAACAATTAATAAAATATAAATAAATTACTCTGTTTAAAATATTAATTTTGAAAAAAAAAATTTGTTGAGGTCTTTGTAGACACAAGGCCGGTACTCCTTTGCGCCCTGTCATCTGCTGCATAGAATCTCCATCGATCCCTATTGCCAAATTTATCAATGATATCTTAAAGAATGCTATGCCATAACTACGATTCAACGTTAGAAATTCCAGAGAAACCAAAGAGAGGATTATCCAACACACCATACCTCATGACTATGTCTTGATATCGTTTGATGTTAATTTTATGTTCACCAATATCACTAAGGAAGCTGTTGTCACTTCAATAAGAAATAATTGGGACCTTATGCTCCATTTACATCCATCGCGGTGGACACTTTTGTTCAGATGATATCTGCTATTTTCGACAATAGTTACTTTAGTTACCAAAGTGAGTTTTATTCTCAATTAGTGGGATCCGCCATGAGCGACCCGTGCTCACCTGTGTTTTCCAGCTTTGTCATGAACGATCTCCTCTAAAACTTCTTTGGTTCTATAAGATTTGAATTGCCTTTTTTGCTTCTCTACGTGGACGATATTTTTGCGGCTGTACCTTTAACTGAAGTGGAGAATTGCATAGTACTACTCAATAGTTATGATAGCCATCTCACGTTCACATATGAGTTGGAAAGAGATTGCTCTATCCCTTTCCTTGATCTCCTGGTCAGGAGGAAGGAGGATGGCACTCTTACTACTGATATATATAGAAAACCGACATCCACCGACAGGTTCTTAAATTATAACTCCTCACACCCCCTAAGCCAGAAGATGAGCGTAGTCAACACGATGAAACACCGAATACATACTTGCGTACCACATAACATCATAGGTAAAAGACTACACGATCTAAAACTACATCTCCTCAAGAACGGTTACCCTGCTCGCTTGATCGATTGGGCTCTCTTCCTATCCCAAGCAACATTGGGTTTTAAGAAAGGTTTTATAACCAAAGATAACGTTGTTATAACTTATATTGTACATAGGATATATAACTAAAAAGATAAAAACTCTTATAACACTAAATTTAGTTTATTAGCCCGCTTTGCAACTTTTGGTTAGCGTGAACTATAACGGTTTTAAAACTTGGTGTTATTATCGCTTTAAAGGGGTTTCAAAAGCTAAGTTTACTAGTGGACTTAATTTTTGGTTATGTCAACGTCGTTGAGTAGCTTTTCTATGTAATATTTACAACAGTTTCAATTAGTAGTTATTTAAACGTTAAAACGTGGTCAATTAAGTTCCTATAATAACGACTATTGCTTATAAGTTTATATAACGTTTATACAACTATTGCTTTTGTATCTTATAAAGCAGTTTGATTTTAGTGAATATATATAAGTGTTTAAACGTTTTTATTCTACCGGCTTTAAAACGGTTATATTATAGTTTAAATAACTCATTTTAGCTTTAAAGACGTTAATAACTATATTTCTAATTGAAAAGTGCTTCTAAATAACAAAACAAATTTAATATCGATACGCATCATTACTTGATCAGGAATAAAAATGCAACATTTTACGCGAAGAAAACCTTATAAATTTACAAGTGACTATTATAGAAAAGTGAAATTTTATAGCAAAAAAATAAACAAATCGTCAACCACAAAATGTTCATCACCTAATCGTATTAATAATTATTCATTAGGTGACGTTTTTGAAAATGCAAGTGGTTCTTCAGCTAATTGTTTAGTTGATAATAACTCAAATGCTATAATGTAATAGACGAATTTTTTACAATTTAAAGTAGGCTTGCTACCAACTTTTCTTAAATCCGTCCAATTACTATTTTCAGGTGGAAAATATAAGACCTTCTCGTTAAACACCCAGCATTCTGGAACTGTTGTAAAAAAAACTTTTCCATCTTCCACCGTTTTTACTATTTTAAAATTAAACGCCATTTTAGCCCAAATAACAAGAACTGTATATAGCAAAGGATGAAATAAAGAAAAATTTATTTTTAAAAGGTGAGATAGACATTTCTCTGAATACATACATCATACATAAGTAAGCGAGAGAGTTGCATTTCCGCTTAGAATACCAGAGTGCGAAGTATGCAAAGAACCACCCATAAAAGCGACCGGTTTGTTAGTCGCGAATATGTGATACATATATGTTTTAAATTCATAAGGTCAATTGCTTTCAAAGAGATAACACTTTTGCAGTGTTTACTACGCATAGTAGTTGTAAATGGTTGTATAAGGAAAGATATAAGACGGTTACAATTACAGTGTTAATAAAGTCTTTATGACCATTATATAACTAATATAAAACTCAGCAAAACTGTTTAGTAAGAGAAACCCAGTGGCGTAACATGTAGAACCTGGAACATGCGGAAAGACTTCCCAGCAAACATACAAGTCAGAAAGATTTCTTAAAGAAGTCTTTTTAAAGACGTCTTTAAGAACTCTAAATATGATGTCTGAACGACTTCATTTTTCAGAACTCTCAATTAAGAGGTCTTGAAGAAGTCTTTTTTCTGACTTTGTAAGAAGTCAGAAATATGAGCCCTTTGAGAAATCTTTTTACTGACTTCGTAAGATGTCAAAAATATGAGTTCTATAAGAAGTCTTTCTTCTGACTTCATAAGACGTCAAAACTATGAGTTCTTTAAGAAGTCTTTCTTCTGACTTCCTAAAACGTCAAAAATATGAGTTCTTTAAGAAGTTTTTTTTCTGACTTCCTAAGACGTCAAAAATATGAGCTCTTTTAGAAGTATTTATTCTAAGGTTTGGTTGGATTAAATTTGACGCATGCGTTTGGTGGTATAACATGCACATGTTTTATAGTACGTAACCTACAAAATTCGAAACAGTTTTTGTTGACATTTCCCATTTTGTTTCCAACTCAATTTATATTTGTGGTTCAGACTAATAACACATCCAGTCTATTTTACAGGTAATGTATTAATGAAATAAAAAAAATGAATGTCATAATTTATTATTTTTTGTCAATTGAAAATAATTTTCACCATGATGTTAAGAAAACGCCGGTTTGACGAATTGTCTAAAAGTTAAAATGAATCGACTGCAAAGAATTAGTTTTGAAAACTGTTTTATATATGCTCCTAAAAACACCACTGTCCGTGCTGTTGCTACTGGAGAATATTTCCATTATGGACTACAAAAAGGATTAATTGATCAACCGAAGGTTATTGATATGAGTCAGTTTAAAGAAATTATCCGGATTAATGTGCACATCGATGGCTTGCCAATATGAAAAAGCTCAAAAAGTCAACTGTATCCAATACTAGCAGAAATTTACCCAAAAGTTGTACCTTTTGTTGCCGGTGTATATTATCATGGATTCAGCAAACCAGATGATTGTAATGAATTTTTATATTTTTTGTTTTTTTTAAATTAATAAAAAATTAATGTAAAATTAGTAATTGTTTTAAATTGAACCATTACAGAGCTCTTTTTTTTGAATTCAGAAATAGCTTTTAATTCTGACTTCTAAAAGAACTCTCTTTTCTGATTTCTACGAGAACTCTTTTCTGAATTCAGAAATAGCTCTTAATTCTGGCTTCTAAAAGAACTCTCTTTTCTGATTTCTATAAGACCTCTTTTTTCTGAATTCAGAAAAAAGAGCTCTTTAAGAGTTCTTTGAGAAGTTTGAAATTGCTCTTGAAGTGGCGCATTGGACGTCCTCAAGACCTCTTAAAGCACTTCTTTCTGAAGATCATTAAGACGTCCAAATCTTAAATAAGAGCTCTTTAAGAACTTTTGAAGACATCATATTGTTTACTGGGTTATTACACAAGTTGTTGAAAGCATTGAAATTTTATATTGCAGCATTAGGTATATTTAAATTATCGAACAAAATTTAAGAAATGAGGCAATATTTTAGAAAAACCAACAAATGCACACACTTTTTAAATCTAAAATGTTTTTAAATATTTTGTGCTTGCAGTGTATTTTATTTGTGATAACTTAAAAACACTTCAGTTCTAAAAAGTGTGGGTGCATTTTTTGATTTTTCTCTAATATTTATATGAATATGATGAATAAAATTAAACCTAAATTGGTAGGCTTATAGCAATGGTATATCTATAACTACCCCATTATAGGTACACATATTTTAATTAAAAATCGCATTAAATTCGGATGCATTTTGAAGAATTTATTTCTAACAAAATTTTTTAAGAGTGTAAAGACGGTAATAAAATTAGGAACTTTTGAACACATCTTTGCAAAATTCAATACATAACAGATAAGGAGAGATTAAAACAGTAAATCAGTTAAGTTCTGTTATTTGCACCCGAAGTTAATTTCAAGCAGGGCCGTAGTTAGACATTTTCCATGGGGAGGGGATTATAAAATTAAAAAAACCTAGGCATATGTCTGTTACTTTACGGGCATATTAAATGTAGTAATTACTTAGAATTACTAAATCCAGTCATTAGTATTTTTGTTTAAATTGGTAGAGGTAGTATATTGTAAGCACAGGAAAGCATCTAGGGGCACATTTCAAATACCTAATATAGATACAGGAGGATACATTCGGGTGACGCGATCATATCGTGATGCTACTTCTGTAACAAATGTCTTAAAAATATTTTTTCATTATATTATATCGAGTGATACATTTTAAATGATACAAAACCACAATATTACATCCCAGTAAACAATATGATGTCTTCAAAAGTTCTTAAAGAGCTCTTATTTAAGATTTGGACGTCTTAAAGATCTTCAGAAAGAAGTGCTTTAAGAGGTCTTGAGGACGTCCAATGCGCCACTTCAAGAGCAATTTCAAACTTCTCAAAGAACTCTTCAAGAGCTCTTTTTTCTGAATTCAGAAAAAAGAGGTCTTATAGAAATCAGAAAAAAGAGTTCTTTTAGAAGCCAGAATTAAGAGCTATTTCTGAATTCAGAAAAGAGTTCTCGTAGAAATCAGAAAAGAGAGTTCTTTTAGAAGTCAGAATTAAAAGCTATTTCTGAATTCAGAAAAAAGAGCTCTTTAATAGTTCTTATTAAAGACAATTTAAAACAATTACTAATTTTACATTAATTTTTTATTAATTAAAAAAAACAAAAAATATAAAAATTCATTACAATGATCTGGTTTGCTGAATCCATGATAATATACACCGGCAACAAAAGGTACAACTTTTGGGAAATTTCTGCTAGTATTGGATACAGTTGACTTTTTGAGCTTTTTCATATTGGCAAGCCATCGATGTGCACATTAATCCGGATAATTTCTTTAAACTGACTCATATCAATAACCTTCGGTTGATCAATTAATCCTTTTTGTAGTCCATAATGGAAATATTTTCCAGTAGCAACAGCACGGACATCAGTGGTGTTTTTAGGAGCATACGTATATAAAACAGTTTTCAAAACTAATTCTTTGTAGTCGATTCATTTTAACTTTTAGACAATTCGTCAAACCGGCGTTTTCTTAACATCCTGGTGAAAATTATTTTCAATTTACAAAAAATAATAAATTATGACATTCATTTTTTTTATTTCATTAATACATTACCTGTAAAATAGACTGATGTGTTATTAGTCTGAACCACAAATATAAATTGAGTTGGAAACAAAATGGGAAATGTCAACAAAAACTGTTTCGAATTTTGTAGGTTACGTACTATAAAACATGTGCATGTTATACCACCAAACGCATGCGTCAAATTTAATCCAACCAAACCTTAGAATAAAAGACTTCTAAAAAAGCTCATAGTTTTGACGTCTTAGGAAGTCAGGTAAAAGACTTCTTAAAGAACTCATATTTTTGACGTTTTAGGAAGTCAGAAGAAAGACTTCTTAAAGAACTCATAATTTTGACGTCTTATGAAGTCAGAAGAAAGACTTCTTATAGAACTCATATTTTTGACATCTTACGAAGTCAGTAAAAAGACTTCTTCAAGACCTCTTAATTGAGAGTTCTGAAAAATGAAGTCGTTCAGACATCTAATTTAGAGTTCTTAAAGTTCTTAAAGTTCTTAAAGTTCTTAAAGTTCTATGCGATACAAACGTCAAATAAGAGTTTATAAGCACAATATACGACTGTTATACATAGTCACAAGTTTTAAAAATAAGTTGTAATAACTATTTACCAACTATTATAAGACTACATTTTGTTGCTTGGGTAAAGAGACAACGCACTTCAACCGCTCATACAGAAAATCTTGAAACACCGGTCAAGTTTAGCAAGATCACCTTTCATCCTTGGCTGGAACACAGAATAAAACAAGCATTTAAAGAGGTTATAGATAGTGGGGAGTTAAGGTTGGCGTTACATAATGATTGCAATCTCAACAAGATCATTTTCTCCAAAACCAAGGACAAAGTTCCAACCCTAGATAGAGCTAACGTTGTTTACTGCATGAAGTGCCAATGCAATAAATAGACCAAACTAAACAACGATTGTCGGCCCGTGTACAACAACATATGAACGACGTCAAGTCTAAATCCACCAAAACTGGCTTGTCTAAACACGCGGTCCAAACCACACATGAATTCGAAAGGGAGAACATAGAAATCCTTGCCACGGAGCAAAATTACTATAAGAGAACCTTTTTGGAAGCAGCCTTCATATCTACCTGCAACGAGAATGTAAATAAGCAGACTGATTACGGGTATTTAAACAATGGCTACAAAGACCTCCTCAACAAATTTAACCACAAGATCAACGACACCTAACCATGCACTGGACTCCTGTTGTTTTGGCGGCCGCTTTCGGGATGATGCTGGAAGATAGACAAATAACCTCTTTTGGTTATCTTTACTTCTTGGTTTGCGGTTTTACGACTACCAGTATCTGTTTGGTTTTATTGAATTTTCTACAATCGATCGATTGCAACACTCATGTCAGTCATTAGCATTTTACTAGATGGCGATCAACACCTTTGCCTCATGAGAAAGTGTGGTCACACCAACATAATTATTATCAGCGAGAAAATTTCTTGAGATAAGCATTTTAATATTTTAAACAGAGTAATTTATTTATATTTTATTAATTGTTTTAATTGTAATGTTTTTACATGTTTTACAATTCATTTTTGTGACTTCGTTGAATGTGACCATTTTGCTAACACCGATTCCCACCTTTTCATTTTGCTTAATGTCAAACAGCACTACATCTTTGCTTGTTTTCGGTGAGTGTTGTAATATTTATTTGTATTTTCGGTGCTCATTTGCCTTTTCCCTAGTCTTGAAGATGGAATAATATATGTTCCGAAACGTCGATTGACAAGCTATAGTTGTTTGATTTTGCTTCCCACTAAACCTGAAATCATTGTTTCAATATACGAAGTTGGGTGAGATTTGGTTTACCAGTCAAGATATATACTTCGAAAAAGCAGAAAAATCCAAAAAGCTACAAAATGTAAAGATCTCTTATAAAACAAACATGAACTATTATACTTTCTTCCCCTCTACCTTTCTTCCTTAAAATTTAATATTCTATCGCACTCCCTCATTATTATTTTTTCACAATCAATATACCTATCTATCATACTATGATGCCCCAGTGCCCCAAAACGAAACTTTGTGCCAAGTTTCGAAACTGTCGGATTTATTGCAAGGAAACACCATTTTTTGATCCGTATTGACTGGACTAATATACATTCTTCCAGTGGTTGATCCACAACATAATATATTTCTTGCATATTTCATCTTGGTTCTTTATATGTATCAGTAAGCTAAGATACCGTCCCTGCTTCGGTAATGGACATGAGAGTGGCAATACAAAATTCCACCAATACTTTGAATAATCATCGTACAGTACATTTCGTATATTTTCATACATCCCCGTATATTCTCATGAATGTGTACCATAAATTGTAACCGGTGTTTACCTCTCCAAATTACCAGATTACAAATTTAATTTTTATCGAAGAATTTTAATTAGAACTTTATTCCGAAATTAAACTGAAAACGAAAGGAGTTCTTGTTTTCTTATTTTACTTTAAGTTTCCAATTATAAGGAAATTGGAACCGAATTTTATAGGAATAGAATTTATTGGGAAGGTTTCACATAATATGATATAATTAATATGCATATGTACATTACATATATTACATGAAATAAGCTTTAACTTTGTCATTAAGTATCTCCGAAACAAGATGGTTAAATGACTTATAAGTTTTAATAGCACCCAAACAAGTACCTAGTATTTCATCCAAATTTAAACAAATTTTCATTTTAAAACATACTATAGTATGTTTCAAAATAAAAATTAAAAATATTTTAAGCTGAGTATAATATTATGACACAAAAGTATGAAGGTAAAAAACATAAGATTTGATATATACTTGATATATCAAATCTTATAAATGTATGTATAAGTAACATAAAATTTAAAATTTGGGCACTTCAACTCAACCAAGTTGTTAAGTTATGATCACTCCAAGCCACTGACTATACTGCGAACGAAGAGACGACGAGAAAGCTAGTTGTTGTTTATACATACAATAAATATTGTTATTACCTAATTTTTTAAGTTCATGATATTCCCTCACATGTATGTAAGTTTTTACCGATTTTAATTTAATTTAAATACTTTTTCTACTACTATTAACAAAGCAGAATCTTATAATATGAAAATGTATGTTATTCTAAGAAACTTTTATCTTTTTATTATTTCAAAAAATTATTAATACGTTTTTAAAAATCTATAGAATATAAATAGTGCCTAAGCATTTTTAACTTGGCGTTTGAAATAATCACATTTGAAGTTTATTTATGTAAATTTTCGTCGGTTTGAACAAAAGACCGCACCCATCCAGTAACACAATTATCTCTTGATATAATTACGCGACACTAGAAATTGTTTTTACCTATATATTTTCACATTTGTAAAATTATATAATTGAGGGCTATTTAATTTTTTATATATTTTTTTGTTATTAACATACGATAATAAATATATTTACCATAAATATTCTAAAAATTTGAAACTTTTTTTATGTTAAAATTAAATTACTTAATTGAATAATTTACATTTTATATCAAAATTATGCCAATTTTGACACCAAGTAGGTAGAATTTTATTTTTTATAAAATTTCGAATAAATTTGAATTTTTGAATACGAGTATTATTGAATCTAATTGTGCAACTCTATTTGGGTTAGGCTTTTAAATTATTCCAGATTTGCCTGATGAGAATCAAACATTTTTGAAACACATGATATCATGTGTAGCAAACTACTACAGTGCCACACCATGCTAAGAAAAACCCCGGAAAATATGTTAACTAATTTGATAAAAATTTGAATGAACCAATGAACATCGAGTTATTTCTCAAGTACATTCTGTTGTAAAAGTTACAAATCATTGTGTGTCAATTTATTGTCATTGTGCTGGTTTTTTGTCTTGTTCGTTTTCGTGTTATTCATATTTGAGCTTTATTGTCTACAGAAAAGTAATCTTTTTAGAACAAATCTTCAAAGCTATATTTTTTAATAAATCAATTTAATTAAACATTATTTGGTAAGTACTTTTTTAGGTTAGAATGCATTTAATTATTTTTTGAGTGTACAAATTTAAATACACCAACGCCACGCACCTTCAGAGCCTTTCTTAGTGTGGTCGAACTGTATATCAGTCAATTTGTATAATTTTGATCTAAAACGTAAGTTATTTAATTATATTCTCTAGCTAATATAATCATTGGCTTGATTGTTATTGATTTCAAGGAGCCTGAAAGGCCCCTGGTAATCACTAGGGGTGGTCACTTTTTGGATAGTCAGTTTGAGTTGGAAGTTCTTCTAGCTGGATTTTTCCAATTTCTTTAGGTTGAATTGAGTGATTAGCTGAATTTTCGGATAGCCTTTTTCGACCTTTTCATGAATTTTCATAAAGTTTTCTTTTTCCATTTTCCTCTGCCTTTTACTCTTCCACCACGTTTTGCTATATTGGCGTTTCGTCTCCATAGATGCTCTCCGTGTCACTATCTGCAGAGCTGGGTTGCAAATCCTCATTTGAGTTTTTGTTTAGACAAAATTTGTTTTTGGGGGGACCATTTTCGTATGTAGTAGATGCGGATAGTGAGGAAGGCGCTCAGTGACTTCTTCTTTGGCGTTTTCTCCCCTTTAGTATTTCGAGCACTGGTATGGACTGGCTGATTGATTCCATTTCTTGTAGTTGGTTTACTGCGGCTGACCTTGCTTTAGGGCTTTGTGGCGTTTAAACGGGTATTTGGTTGGAAGTGATGGGGCGGGGTAGGGTGGGTTCTCCTTTACGTTTGGGCTGTTTGGTTTGTCTCTTACTTATTGCTTCCATGAAAGTCGTACGCCTGTGCATGCATTCTTGTGCGAGTTTTTTAAAGCTGCTAATTGCAGCTTAGCTTGTTTGAGATGACGTTGGTCTTGGTTTGCGGGGCTTGGTAGTATCACTTTCAGCTTTTCAATTTTACGCTTCAGTTTATTAACTCAGTTTTTCTGCGCTGCCATTCCTCATCTTCCTGAATTCAAATTTTTCCAAGTTTTTTGATTATTAAATTTCTCGTATTGGATTTCGATTGTTTTTGGTTGATCATCCAGTTTAACTCGATAATCACATCTGACGGCTATCATTAAGAGTATATATGACCACACGGACCGGCAACAGAATAACAGAATGCCCATATAGAAATTATAGTTTAATCCCAATCTAAAATGCATGTAAAATTTTGATTTTCAAATGCTGTTTTCTCGTAAACTAATGGATATTGAATCATCCCTGAATTTTTTCCAAAATGCTTAAAAATTGTCATTAGTTTATAGGAAAAAGTTCAATTCGTGGGATCGATTACGTGATAGTAATCAGAATATTTTTTGGGTGTAAAGATACCCAATACGAAATACTTTGTTTTTTAATTATTGTTAAAAACGTTTTAATTGCGTTTTAATTGTTTTTGTTCTTGTTTGATGGTTAATGGTTTGATGGTGATAGTTAAATAGAAATCGGATGGACAAAAATTTATTTTCTTCTTCGGAGAAAAAATCTACTCTTAAACTGATTTAGAATAGATATTTCGGAGCCGGACAATTAAACGTGGCCGGTTGAACGCGGCCGTTTGAACGCAGAGATTTTTAGAAATACTTATCTATTTTTAGTTTCTTTTACATTGCTAAAATTTCTTATAGATTTACTTGACTAACTTTAAAAATAGTCTTTTTTAAAAAGTAACCCGGTATATTAATAACCACTATAACACTATATTATGTAATATTTTTGATTTAAAACTCTGATACAAATGCGAAACTATCAAATTTTTTACTATAAAATTTATTATGAAATAGAACAGATTTAAATTTTAGAAACCAGAAAATCTGAATAAACTTTCGAGGATAATATTTATATTTTGAATTTATTCGTTTTTCAATTTGCATATAAATTTAGTTATATTTTCAAATTGCAATGAAAAACAAACAAATTTTATATTTCCCGTCTATGTACCAACACTTCTACAAATATATTATTTTTTAAGAAATGTTACAAATTTAGCAATATAGATAACTTCTATTTTTCCTTCGATTTCCGTCCTGCTGTCGGTTTTTCTTGTCAAGTTCCGGAAGGATTAGGGCGACGGCTGTCGTTGATTCCTATTTTTGGTGTTCAACGGTGTTGACCGGCTACATGTTGTAGTATCGAATCAGAGAAACTGATTTCTAGTTTATCTTCTCAAGCTGTCAGAAAGTTTTATCTCTGTAAAAAATATTTTTATATTAAACAAAAATATTTTTAAGCTTTATCGTACGCAGCTATACCTTGTTGAGATTTATGGGTATCGAAACAACCCAAGTAAACAACGATTGTTAGAGATCTAAACTGACTTTACATTAACAAAATTAATTGTTAAATTTTTAATTTTTGTACTATATTAAATAACTTGGTATATTCGAATTGGTTTACATAAATGTTTGCTTTAGAATAATAATACTAATAATTTCAGTTTACCCTTGTTAATATTAGGAATCAAAACTAAAGTGGTGTGACTATTACGTAAGTTCAACAATTTCATTATCTAAAGTAGGTAATTTTATATTTAGTTTAATAGGAACTGTAGATTATATTGAAGCTGCGTGCCCTAGGGTGCAATTTTCTACCTCAACGGAACAATGATGGGTTTGTCAACTATGCATAGTTTAAGCTTATATATAGTGACATAGCTTAAATACCACAATTGCACACCTACATTTTATTAGATAATATTAGTTCTACTTAGACTTCTCTATTAATTAGCAATTATTATAGATTAGAAAAGTTTAAAAATATTTTAATTAAAAGTATTCAAGATAAATATTTTCATTCACAATTAATTTAAGATAAATTAACGCTTTCATTATAACATTAGTGTTTAATTTTTATATTATAGCGTTAAAAAATTATGCATGAAATTAACCATCATTAATCATCTGAATATTTTTCTTTTCTCTTTCTCAACTTAAAAAGACTTAAATTTATTTTAAAGTTATACATAATTATACAACTTACAACTTAATTATAAATATTTTAATATTGTCAGGTAATATTACCGGCTAGACAATTTAAATTATATACATATTCGGTGCAATTATCAATAGTAATATAACAAGACCTCATTTTTAGATCGATAAGTTGTATTGTAAATACGAAGGCATCGTTGCATAGCAATGCACGAAAAACTTGTTTTGAGTGCAATTGCTTAATGCAACGATGCCTGAGTAAAATTTACAAGCAACTTATCGATCTAAAAATAATGAGGTCGAGTTATATTTATTGAGATAATTACGCGAACATTTATTTGATATTGACAAACGTCAAAATTATGTAAACAAAGAGGCGTGGCATCGAACCGGATGAGGCACTCTTTCCGCAGGAAGAGACACAATTGCCAGTGTAAGTGTTTGTTTACCTTTTGCAAGTGTAATTATCTAAAAAAGTTGTTAACGCAGTTGTTATGTAACAACTGAAAAATAACAACTATACTTAACAATATAGAGGTATGTATTAGGTGTAGTATAAAAACGTCTTTGTTTCATATCCAAATAAGTAAACTATTGTAAATTATTTGATTGTACCGAGACGTTATTGTAATAAAGTAATATAATCAGTTTGAGACTTTCGTAACAAAATATTACAGCATTGGTACAGAAACTTTTGGTCTAGGGTGATCAAAGTTGTAATGATCTATAATCAAATATTCAAACCTTGTTTAAAGCTTTTTACCTGCTTTTTATATTTATTGTTGCTTTGTATTATAGTTATTTACCTAAAAGTCAGGAAAATGATTCATTACTGACGAGGAGCAATGCTGAAATACGAGGCACTCCGTGCCGAGTATTTTAAAGCTCCGAGTAAAGTGAGACATTTTCCTGACAAGTATGGTATTAAATTTTACCGAAAATCGTAAAAAATCGAAATTTTAAAACATTAATGGAACTACATTTTTAAAATGAGCAAAATTCAAGTGTGTCAATTTGTTGACTACATAAGTTACCCTACATAGTTACTGTCAAAACAATAATAAGTAATAAAAAAAAACAACGACGTCTCTTTTATTTTGTTACAATTACTACCGGACTAGTCATTAAAATCCAATTTCCCTACGCGTAAATTAGCAAGGAACTTACTGTTGATTTGATGACGATTTTCGGTAAAATTTATTACCGAAATAAAACCAACATTTACATATATCTTACATTGCAAACAAAACAACAATAAATAAATCGAAATTCTAGATGCAATAATAAGATAATTCAAATTTTATTGCTTAATTTACTCGCTAACTTTTATTTGTTAAATTTTAATATTATTACTTTACACAACTGCATATTAAAGAAATCGATGCCTTTGTGTCTCAGCTCTTGAAAAGAGTTCTATATAAAATGATCATGATTTTAAAAAAATTAAATAATAAACTAATCTCAATTTAAAATAATTAATCTAAATGTGTAACAATATAGAAGGCCTAAGAAAAGATAAAATTTGAGTGAACTATATGTATGTAGATAGTTTTGCCTCTGTTGAATCTGGAGTATAATTAAACAGTATTACCTATATTACACAGGTCTACAAAAAGCATTTTTTTTGTTGCCTTGATTTTTTTATTGAATCTTGAAGATTTAAGAAATAAATTGAAGAAGAAAGAATATATTGGCCAATATTGGCTCTAGTTTTTATGTTATTGTAATATACCAGGTATGTTCAAAGTATATTGGAAATTTTTGCATTTCCAACGGTGTAAGTTACCAAATAAGATAAAAAAAATTTTCTAAGTTGATACAACTATGAGTAATGCACATGTCAACTTTTAGCCATATTCGTTGTACAGTTTGTATTTAGCAAATTATTGCTTATTGCATAATTTTTAAAATCCGCGATTTTCAGAATTCATTTTTGTTTTAAAAACGTTATTTGCATTAAATTCTGTGTTGAAAATTAATTTAAAAGTGTAATCAAGTATAAGAAATGTCGACAAAATTTTTGGTGTAGAAACTAGGTCAAAAAATACAAACATTTTTAAGAAATCGCTGCAGCATGCAAACACATCAATTAGCTATAAAAACGTTAGAAAACCAAAGACACGTTTTTTTGTAAATTGCCGAAGCACTATTAGAGAGGTCGCAAAAAAAGTTGAAATCTCAATGTCATGTGATGTAATTTTTAAGGCCAATTTAGACTTGAAACAAGTGGCAACCAAACATGTTAAATTTTATTCAAAAACTGAATTGCAAAATCATCTCTCAAAAATCGTTAACCAAAGTTCCGGCCATTTCCGAAAAAATTTCCAAAATCTTGAAAAATATTTAGGTATTTAGTAAGGACATTAGTTTGAAACACGGGAATATGTTAGTTTGGAGGAGGCCAAGGCCCTCATGCCCCCCCTCTTATGACCGCCTTTGAAGATAACATTTTTTTATTTTTTGTTAGTGCCATAAGGTAGGGGTGACCTACTTTTATGTGAATAAGATGGCAGATTACTGCTGGACTCTACAAAGACATAATACTCAGAAATCTCATAAAAAACAATCTTTCAAAAAAGTTTCTGAATTTTTTATATTTTTAAAATTTTTTTTTGAATAAATTGAGTATAACCAAAGCCATTAATAGTGTTTTATTGATAAACTTTTCATATTACAAAAACAAATCGAATTTTTCACTGAAATAATGCATTTTTGAGTCAAATATAAAAATATCAAAAAAATAAATGACTAGAGCCAATTTGGAAGAAATATTGCTACCCTCAATGTTTTTTACATAAAACCTTTCAAAAATTAATCAAAAAGCCAGGGCAACAAAACCACTGTTGACCAGTGTTATAGGTGTGAATACCTACCATATAAATGGAATGGTAAATTTGAACGAATCATTTCTGTAATTAGAAATCTTAATTTTCTAAATTTTATTTATAGTATCTTAAAAAATGTTATTATTCTAAATCCTAAATTTTCTTTTCCTTTATTTCATATTTATAAAAATATTTGGTTTAAAGTGTAATTTCTTTATCGAGGCAAAATTATTTTATTCTATTGAACCATTTCATATATACAATGGATCAGGTGTTCTTCGGTATAATATTTTTCACAATCTTATTCTTTATAATTTTTTTGCTTTCAATTTGGTTCTTTCAATTTGCTCACCTTTACTTTTGTTTCGCCTAATTATAATATTTTCTTTTATGATAAATTTTTGTTTAAATTTTTTTTAATTAGAATACTGTCACTTTTACAAGTAATCAATAATATTTTCTTTATAATATTTATTTTCTTTTTCCATCCAACCATTTTACTTTAATGTGAAATAAAATTAATTAATTAATTAAAAAATAAAATATTTTGTTTTCTCTATGTACCCTTCGAACAACTCGCTTCTTACAAAAATAAAAAAAATTAAATAATGTTAAAAATTTAGAAATTGATTCAAAAATTTTAAAATAATTTTTTACCGAATCTGTAAGAATTCAAATAATATAGATACCGCGGGTTTTAGGGTTATTATAAATAATTCTTTTGAGTGATATATTAAGGAAAAGCTATTCTGAGATATTTCAATAAGCACTATTTTTTTACTCATGGAAAATGTATATTTCTGTTTGTTGATTTAATATTATATTTTAGAGTTGAGATATGATTTTCTGACTTGGTGCAATAGAAAGGGGGGAAATTTTTTTTAAGAAAATGCATCCAACTCAAAACTAACTTCTCCTTAGCGGGGCAGTATGTTGATGTTAAAAAGTTATTTATATTCAATTAGCAGTTTCTCTTTTTGCTTTACCATACCTTACTTTACCATTTTGCTTTAACATACAATTTTGCTTTAAAGTTAGAATTACAAAGAAAAGTTAGTTTCTGTGTTTAAAACAAAATAATAATTAGATATATTTTTCTGTGAGTATAAAGGATTTTTGTAGACTCTACTGTTTAAAAAAGTTGTGGTTTAATTTAAAAAGTTTTTCAATCCAACATATTAGGCAATTTATTTGATTTTTGTATAGCGCAAAAAGAACGCTTCCCAATTGAAGAAGTTTTTTTAATAAAAAGATCAATATTATGTAATTTCGTTAAAAAAATAATTCCTACCTCAAAGACAATAAACATTCCCATTTTGTAGCAAGCAAACAAAATTATCTCAATATTTGTGAGAAAATCTCTTTGTGTATATGTTATCTGAAAACTTTATACACATCAAACTGCAGGCTATCGACCTTATTTTATGTATTAGAAGGACAGTAGTAACCCGAGGTAGAGTGTAACTAATGGTAATAGTTCGCCTGAATGAGTTTGTCTAGCCGGACTTGCAGTCGTTAGTGGCCTGCAAAATGTCGATATACGAATTGGGGTGCACCGATAACAATTTATTGATGGTTTAGTTGTTTTTCAATGATAATGAGAACTAAAGTATACAAATTACAAATATGTGTTACAGCTGGAATAGAAATTGTGAAGTTAATTTAAAAAAACTTACGTTTTCTATATTTTATTATGTATATCAACGTATTGTAATCGAATGATGACCATATTTACAATCGCATTTACAATTTTCAAAATTTGTAAATAAATGTGTTTTGAATTTGATTTTTACTGTATAGAAATTGTGTTTATTATATACCATCTAAACTACTTACGTAGAGCCTAAATTTAATAATAAAGCAATTTGGACACCACACCAGTTCAAATTTTATTACATGGGAAACCGGGAGTTACTGTTTAACCTAGTTGATTATTTTCCACGTTGAAGTAAGTTCCATGTAATTTTTATTAAAGACTGAATTAATTGTCACAATTAAATAACATAAATTATTTTAACAACAGCTATTTATTTAATTCCTAAGTTAATTTAGTATTTTGTTCAACTGTGTGAATTTGTTAAAATGAGGGAGCGTAGTGACCGAGTTCTTCCAATACACAAGTTGACCAAAAATAATGTATTATATAAGTGTTAAATACAAGAGTTTATCTAATTATGAAAAGAATTTTGACAAAAAATGACAAGGAGAATGTTACGACAAAGTGTGATAGGTTTTAGCAGAAGGAGATGACCAAGGAGATGAGTCGAGGGAGTTTTTTAATTTTGGAAGAATACCATAGTACTTCTAATCTTTTAATTAACGCAATTTCCTTTACGAAAAATTAATGTTCGTAAAATTACCCATTTTAAATAGTTTTTAAATAAAGAAAGACTTACTAATTGAAAAAAATAATTATGGGGTTTCAAATTCAAAAACCGACGTTTGTCATTGCCACCACCTAAAAATAAAATTCCAATTTATCACATATAATTATGCGAATTATGATTGAACAGTGATTTTTATTTTTATAAATTTGTTTACATTTAACTGTATGTACAGTGTTGTGTGTTGCGATGAGAGTTCAGTATAATATAAAGTTCTCACTTTATCATTGCAAGGTATTTAAAATTGAGGGTAAAAAATGGGTATATAACATACCCTTTCAAAAACGAAAATCCAAAACATATGAGTTTGAAACACGACAATATAAAATCGAATGTAGTGACTTCAACTTGGTTTACATTGAGAAAACTAATCAATGGCTCAAAAACAGAATCAGTGGATATATATCCTCCATCAGATGTAACAAGCCGGAATCTCAGCTGCTGCAAAACACATTTTGGAAGACAGGCAAAAGGTAGATTTTAAAAACACTCTGAACTCTATGTATTGAGGTCAAGTTTTCCTTTCGAAGTTTTCCTTAACCTACGATAACTTATCTAGATAATTTTTTATATCAAATATGTTCAAGTTATTGGACAAATGTCAATACAAGTTACCTTTGTCTTTTGTCAATACAAGAGTCTTTGTATTTTGTTTTATTATCAATAAACTTTCTTGAAAAAGGGAACATTAAATTCCCGAAAGCTCGAACAGTGTTGTTTAATTGGTTTCTTTTAGCTCCTATGATTATAATTATTTAAATTTAATGTAATTTAAAATAAATTTACGTTATGATGTTAACAGTTGCACGGCTAGAAGATAACTGCGACCTGCTCCGTCCATTAAAACAAATATCTGCACCTATTTATGTCAAGTACAGGCACTATCAATAGAATCAGGGTTGCCAAATTTACCGAAATTTCAGAAATCTTGACAATTTGTTGGTAGATCCACCGATTATGCTTTGCTTTTGTCTTATATTATTATTCTTAAGGTAATTCCTTCCATCATTTATCATATTATCAAGAATATAATCAAGACGTGAGGAGCTAAAAGATAAACAAAATGTTTCAAGCCGATGTTTCTTAATTTTAATATTATTTATAAACTTTTTTTTTAATCAATCATTATAGAGAAATATAAATTTCTTTATTATAAACCAATAAATGATACCCTATTATTATGACAACTAGAGGAAAAAATAAATTTTATTGAATACTAATCATTAAGTACTTTTACAATGGGCGACATAAAAAAGTACTTTCGTGCTGCCCGTGTCGGGCAGTAAAATAAACCAATTGCCTTCACAAGAAAGTGAATCTTTACCTTTCATAATTGAATGACTAAAGTTCTGTATTTTTAGCGTTTGGAGATGAAAACAGTTTTAAAGAATAAATCAATAGTCTGTAACTGCTACCAAATTCAAATTCGACTGCAATAATCACATTATATTTACTTACTTGCATTTCAAATTGTTGGCATTCATCAGAACTTCTGCATAACTTGTTCGGAGTTTTTTAATTTATAAGTATTTTATCATTTACGTACTTATAATTTATTTATGTGAATTTTTATGTTTTAATAAATTTGGAAAGTTAGTAATACTTTGTTTTAATTTTTTTAAGGTTTGAATTAACCAATAAATATTATTTTTATAAAGAGAATCTTTATTGTGAGTAATGGTGCATGTTATGCAATCCCTGTGGATTGAAAGTTCAGACACGTCGTTCGGTAGATACTATCCGCGATTTAATATTTTATTGAATTTTATAAGTTGCTTAAAGAATCAAGCAAGCTGTAGAAAGCTGTAAAAAGAACTTGAGCAGATTGTTAATGGTATTAAATTTGATGATAATTACAGATTTGTTTGTCCTGATTTTAAGGCAACTACATGAAATGTACCAATCGGTAGGTGCGCTGTGGTATTATTCTACCTTTATCCTCTATATTAAGGGGTTATAATATAGTTATGGAGTTAAAAGAATGCGTCTTTTTTAGTGAAAAACACTATGTTCTTTTTTTTGATATTTTCCAATATCATTCTACATAGTTTTTCAAATATGATTTATAATTAAAAATAAAAAACCAAAGAAAATAATAGTAATATCTCTTTTCAATTTTAATACTCTAGTTTATAAGACAAATTCTTGATTGAATTAATAAGTTTTTACTAGAAGAGAACTTAAAATAAGTGTTTGAAATATAATATAACGTTTTGATTAATTTTACTTTAAATTTTTCTTATTGTTTTAACGCACATTTGTTTAAATTTTAGTCTTTAACGTTATCTTATGTTCTTCCAAAATCACCTCCCTTATTGCTTGAAAATATTAATTAAACAACTTATCATGAAATTACTTCTTATTTTAAGCTTTTATATAAATATAGAGAGAATCCCACTAGAATATTGGATAACAAAAACGGTTCTCATCCTGAAGACGTGGTGGTATGTATATTCTTCATTTTATTAACGGACGGTCGGCTACAGAGTCAGATCATAAGGATTTTGTACTTTTTTATATTTTTTTAAGTCGTGATGTATCATAAATTCTATAGTTACACATTTGATTCTTGAATAACTTATCTATCAAATATTTAAAATGAACTTATTTGGTCAATCAGAATGACTACAGAAATTGTTACTATTCAATACCGATCTTCCTTATTTCATTTTTCTCGATTATTTATTATAATTATTTATTTTTTATTAATTTTATTGTGATTCTGATTATTTTACTAAAGATGGGGTTTTGCAGGCTATGTTATATTTTTGTACTTTTAAAAAACACTCATATTAGGGCAACATCATTCTTACAAAATTAAGTCAAATTAAAAGATTTTTAGTTATAAAATTCAAATTTTCAAAATACAAAAATATAAAATAACGCATTTATATTTTTTATATAATATGCTCAGAAAATTTGTATGTATAACTAGCGCGTTTTCAATCAAATTTTTTTTTCTATAACTTGTACACTTTACATTACCTAAATTATTTTTTTCATTTGTACCATTCAATAAACAAAAATGATGAAAATCCCACAATTAGTTGAAATAAACGTATTTCACAACGCCATTGCCCGTAAGCTCTTGGCTAAAGGCAAATTTAAAAAGTCGAATATCTCAGAATGTCTCTTTTGTACATACTGCACTTTCGTTCAGCAGGGCAGAATGCACCTCACACATTATATCCTGAGGTATTACACGCTACGCGCCTCAGGATATAAACGGGCTCGGTAAATAATAGCTTACTTCACAACCTAAGAGTATCATATACTATTATTTTTAGTATAGTAATGATAAAGAATAATAGTAGGGTATTAATATAAACATACTTAGCTAAATTTAAATTCCGAATTTAATTAAACAGTCAAGTAAACTTCCTTAATTAAATAATCAAAATATAAATAACAATGCAGGAAATTAATTAAACATTTATTTAAAATTAAATACTCAGATCGGATGTAAAATGTTATTAAATTTTAAACTGGAAGTCAAGTTGTTGTAGGTAATTAAATACATCATAAGGTAATTTATTACAGATTTATTTTTGCGTAAACTTACAAATACATTATGCCAATTTTGCTGTACAATCCGATATCTCGACACATAAACAGTGGTCAAAGGTTTGAAGTTGAACCTGTAAACCAAACAGTTGATATTGCATCGTTAGTCTTAGTTAGCCAAAAGCCAAACCATTACATTTGGGTTAAAGCTCGTACTGAGAAGACCGATGGAACGAAATACAATCTTGCGTGCAGAATCTAAATTCCCCAAGTGACTATAAATTTGTTACGCACTTTCTTAAAAATCTGTCGCGTATTTTCTTCCTCATAAATTTTCATTTAATATTGTTTTTTATGTACAAGGACTAGCTTATTTATTATTTTTCGAGTTAATTTTAGATTTGTTAAATTAAATTTTAAAGAGGATCTTTTTTAGATTATTTAGTAAATCAATTTAAGATGGCGATTTTAAGTTCTAAAAACTGTTTACAAAATCAAAATTAATTCCTTCAAAATTAGTTGACTACAGTAACACTTGGAACAAAAATAAATTTCAAATTAAAATAATGAAAGCAAAAAAATTTGCTTAGGTATTTTAGGTAAATTTTATCTAAACCTAGAAATAATTTTGAAAGTCTGTTTTGCTTTAAATAATCACTATTAATGAACAACACTGTCAAATTCTATGATCACAACGTCGGCGTCATTGCTCTTTGTAAGAATTGCAAAAAAAACTATTTGTGCAACTGGTTATAAAAAAATTTATGGAATTACTGGTACACTCGGGACGGACATCTATATATTATCAAAGTCGGTTTACTTCAATTTTGGGGTTGTGAAAACAAAAATTTTGGATGTAATCCTCGAATATGAACAAATATAGAAAACAAATCTTTTAATTGCATACGAAGAGAACACACAATTTTGAGCGTTTCCTTCTAGCGGATTCGGAAAGCGAGCATCACGATCTACAGCGCAATTTTCTTGATGTTTGGAAGAGAATATCACTCTATATGGAGTAGAGACATGGAAGAATTATTTAAGAACGGCTCATTTTTAATGTCTCCTCCTCTGTTTTCTTAAATTTTTGTAGTATTAGTATGAAAAGGCGAAAGAGCGGTTTTTCCTATATTGTATTGTTTACTATCCCATAAAAGCACGGAAATATAGGTAAGATTTTTTGCCATGATGCGCGAGGTGTGGCTTGACCTAAATCCAGCGACCGTAAGCGTGGATTATGAACTTCTATTCATCCAGCAATTCGCTAAGTTTTTCCAGAAGTACGCCTCGCCTCACTGGTTGCCTTTTTCATCTAATGAAAAGTTTAAAGAAGAATTTATCGTTAAGCAATCTTTTAGGAAGCTATATACAGATACTGACTTTACAATGAATGAAAAACTGGTTACGTCTCTTGCATTTGTACCCAAAACCGATATTGACAATGCAATTAATCTACACTATACTATAATATACTCCAATCAATGTTATAATTATTGTATGATGAATAACGTTTTGTGAATTGTCATATTAAAGAACCTTATTTAGTCCAGTCAAGATAGATCTAAAAATCGCTCAACCTGGAAAAAATGAGCGGGTGCGATTGTTTTTTAATTTATGGGGGAGTGTTTGATAGTGTAAATCTCGATTTTTGGGAAAATCCGCACATTGCGTTTAACGCAATTTTGATTTTAATGGTAATTTTTTGTATTTTAAATTACTCGCTTATTTTTAACTTTAGAATGAAAATGAAAATAACTTTATTTTTTTCATAATTTTTACCCTAAGATTGATATTTAGTCGAGTTAGGGTTGAAAAACGTGTTTTTTTTGTCAATTTTCTAGTTTATTATTATTATTGTTTATCGTAAAGCTGATAATGAGTAATTAGATAGGAAATTTTATTTCATTCAACTTTGGTCAATTCCATCCCTAGGATCAATATTCTGAGTCATAATTAAAGTAGGGGTGCACTTTTTTATAAATTTTTATTTCGTTTATTATTAAACTTGTCATACAAAAATAGTAATGGACAACCATATACGTAATTTGATTTTCTCCAACTCGGGTTGTGTCCTTTGGTATGTCAAACGCAGGTTATCTTCTTTTATGCCAATCTTGGTCGTTCTGTTGATGGCCCAGCAACATTTTCGTCCGTGATCTCTTCTTCTGATACCTCGCCGTCGCCGTCGCGTCATCATCCAGCAGCAGGTCCCTTACATTAGTCACATTTTCACATGCTTCTCCGTTGCAGTGGAGACGTAAAACAGAGCACTTGAGACCCACTTTATGACACCCGCACATTTTTCTGCAATTACCTTTGCAATTGTAGCTTATTAATGCCAGCAAAGACTCCGGCGTCGGGTTAGCGGTGG
Organism: Cantharis rufa; assembly: GCA_947369205.1. NCBI lineage: Eukaryota > Metazoa > Arthropoda > Insecta > Coleoptera > Cantharidae > Cantharis > Cantharis rufa. The sequence goes on from OX376303.1 coordinate 41,010,253, forward strand.
TTGCGATGGGTTTCAGTTCATGACTTGTTTGCTTCCACCCCAATCCATAACTATTATTTCATATTCCAACCACATTTAAACTTGGAGATATGCTCCGCCGCTGTGGTTGTTGGTGGGAATGTAGCCAAACCGAATTTTATTTTCTGAACGGCCTTTGGCCTTCACGAATTTTTGGTATCGGAGTGCGCCTAAAGATTTAACGTTTTCTCCTCCGAACAAAGCGATCATGAAGCGCTCGCTGGCTTGAGCCAAAACAGCCTTGTCAATATTTTTCTCCTTAAACAAATTCAATTCTTTACACAAATCAGGATTTTTACCTCTAATCAATTTTTAAAAAAAATTGAAGGTATGGTAATCGAAAAAAAATTTCAACTTTTTTTTTTGCATTTTTGAGATCACCGTGTTCAGAAACGTAAAGATCTGCAAAAAGTAAAATAAAAATTTCTGTGTCGGTCTGTCTGTCGGTCGTCAAATTTTGTCGATCGATTTGCTTCCGAACCATTCAACCAATTACGACCAAATTTAGTATGGTGGTAGGGTTCACGGTGGAAAGGTGAAAATAAGGTTTTCGTCGCGATCTATCAATCAGGAGTGCCACCACAAGAAAATAATACGGGATTTTAAAAAAATATTTTGCCTTGCGATATGTTATTTTAAAGGCCTTAAAAGGCTTTATCCAGAATAGGTAAAATTAATCTTCTATCTGTCGTCTGTCAAAAATCACAAGTTGTCAAAGTTAAAACTTTAAGAGTGAATAACTCAAAAGAGCTGAAGGGATCTTACCCAAATTTGGTACGTAGGTACATTGATCCTAATGGATATGAGAGCATATGTAATCCTTCGATAGAAATCAGTAATGCAACATGAAAAAAATAAAATTAACTTTTTTGGCAAAAACATGAAAAAAGTTTTTGTCGATCGATTTTCTTCGGCATTTCTGCGTCGATTGCAATCAAACTTATTGGACTTATGCCTCGTGGGCTGGAATGGTGAAAATAAGGTTTTGCCAGAGAAATCTTCACCAGGGCCACCACAATAAAATAAATAAAAAAAATTAAAATGTCGTCGTATCTCCGGAAATGTTTAACCGATTCAGCTAAAATTTGGTGTGTCGATGGAGCTTTGAAAGTATAACTATTGGTGAGAAAACAAACCGAGCCAATTGTAACAGGGCGGGCAGGTCAGAAAAATTACACAAAATATTAACTGAAATCTTAAATTATATATTTTTGTGAGAATTTGTCAGATGGCTTGCAAAAATAAAACAATATATTCAAAATTTTAATAAACGTCATACTGAAGAGACGACTGCGACACACCCGGATGAATATGTATAGAACCAAGTAAGAACTTGAACTGGTTTTTGAACTCAACGCTTATCATGCAAATGTCTCCCACATCTCCCCAGTCGTTACGCACTTTGTTGTCGACTGTCGTTATGACTTTACAATTAGTTAAACTTCGGATATTTTTGTAGATGCAGACTCCGCCGGCTTTGCGCTTCGTAGGCGGTACGGTGATTGATTTGTCTGCTATTGACAAGCGTTTGTTATTATTGTGAACCTCGCATTGAAAACCTTCAATGTTCACCGGTGGCAGAGACTCGTCCATCCACGTTTCGCTGCAGATTAGGTAATCGCATTCACTGATCAACGAGTCAGAAGTTATGTCGCGAGAATGTGCCACCAAACTCTGGGTGTTAAGACTGCACGCGATTATCTCAACCATACCCTCATTATCGGCATAGGAAGTTGCTGCTGTTTCTATAAACCGTTTAACCCGTTAAGTAACAGTTTGCAAACGATGATTGGACATTCTTGCGTACTCGTTTCGTATCTCTTTGGTAGTGGGTGTTACACTACCATAGCCGTGATGGAACTTGAAATCGTCTGTAGGGTTGGTTATGTAGAGTCCTTGCAAAGATGTCACTCGACTCATCGCCACATATACCAATTGGGTCTGCTGCAAACGATCATAGTGAAAGACAACTTCATCAAACGTTCCACCTTGTGATTTGTGTATGGTTAACGCACAAGCGGGCACCAGGGAAAACTGCTTGTACGCAAGTAATAAGCGTAAGGCGGAAGAGAAATTTACCGCTAAAGAAGCAAAAAAATTTAAAAGAGAAGCTGCAGAAGTGAAATTATGCTTAAAATGCTTAGAAGAAGATATTTGTAATGATGAGGCAGCAAAAACATTTAAAGAAGAATCTGCAGAAATAGAAATTTTTAAAAACGATCTTAATAATGAGGGAAGTTTTAATGAAATTTTCTTTTTTTCTTGTTTTTACTTATAATAAATTTTATTAAATTAATATTTACGAGTTTATTAGATTTAATAATAAATAATCGCCACCCCAATATTTTGTGAAATTTCTATTTCTGAATTTGCATAATACAATTTTGTAATTGTGTCTGTAATTGATTAAATGATTGAAAAGGATTACCAATTTAAAATTATAACTGAAGATAATCCGATAAGTTTGTGTGCCAATTCGGAAATATTTCTGTATAAAGCTCATTTGAGACGATGTCTAATTTTTTGTATTTTTCAGACGAAAATTTTCGTCCTTTTTTTTCACCTTGAAATTATATCTGCTTATGTCTTCTAAATTGAGAGTTAGTCCCTTTTTTTAAAATGTTAATATCTCTTTAAGAGGGACAAAGGGGGACGAGATATTTGGAGGTAATAATAGGTAACGCCTGAACAAACTGCACCTTGGACAATTTTGGACATTTTGAAGAAAGTCAGTATAAATGTCGCTTTGAAAATAAGTGTTTGTTTACTATAAATCAAAAGAAAGCGTCTTCAAATAAAGCCCAGACAGTTAACATAAGTACTATTCTTATAAATATGCATTGGAAACGCCAAAATACCCTAGTAGAGCATGCATTACTCTGCACATGCAAAATTTTAATTTTTTTATATCGATACCAACCAAAAAGAAACAGTATATAAATAATTAATCTAACACGCAAAATATGAAAATGTCCCGGTTTTTGGCATTTCGTTCCACTGTGCGGCGGATGGCAAACTTGCAGTGATTGTATATATAAAATTTATATTTTATTTTAAAATCTCAATTATTTTAAAACCTCATAAGTTCTCATTTTTCAGAGTTCTCTTTTATCAATGTTCTTTTATTTCAGTGATCTGTTTTTTCAAAGTTCTCTTTTTTCAGTGTTCTGTTTTGTCATTTTCTGTTCTTTCATGTTCTGTTTTTTTATGTTCTGTTCTTTTAGAGAATCTAAAAAATATATAATTTCTTTAAAGTTACATGGAAATCTTATTGCTCAGTCGCCTAGAAAAACAGGTTTCTTTAAACTCTGCATATGTTTTAACCTATAAAAATTCACAAAACCATATGGAGTTGTTTTTTGGTACCATAAGAAGTCGTGGAGAATATAACAATAATCCTACTTCAACACTTCAAGACAGTTCGAAACAGCATTTAAGAGATTACTGATTCGTTCGGAGGTTAAAGCCGGTATCACGGGTAATGCAGTAAATCTCGATGATATACCAATTTTGCATTGCGGAAGGTCTTTAACTTCAAATGATAATACACAAGATCTGGATGAAACTGAAGAATATAAAAATTTTATTGCTGAGATTTTTCAACAAATACATAGAAGAACAAAATTATGCTTCACGTGTTGGGATTTAACTAATTATGTGCAATAAATGTCGTTTCATATATTATATCAGGTTTTGTAGTAAAAGCGCTCAAAAAACGTTTAACTTGCTCCAAATGCTTACTGCAATTAGAAGGACAAGAAGCTTTGTCCTCGCCACTAAAACAAAAAGCATATGGTAAATTAACAAATGCTTCACCGTTTGTTATAAAAGTTTGTTGTGCGCCGAGAAATATTTTAGATTTTTTGAAAAGACTACAAATATTTTTAACAAAAAAATTATCAATTTACAAGATTTGTTAATAAACAACATATGCAAAATTTAAATAAAGAAGTTTTCGATCTTTTTGGAACACTAATGTTTAATCACGATCTTCACGAAAACCATGCTTGGGCTCCCATAAAATTGGTGCTGAAAATGTTTTTCACAATTAGAATACATTATGAAACCAAAAAGAAAGAGGAATGCAGTTAATGCTGCACATCCTGCACCATAAACATTAGAAGATTTAATTATTCCTGAAGTATATAAAACTTTTGAAGCGAACGAAACGATAGTAAACTTTTTAGTTGCAGATAGTGGACTTGAACCAGAAAGAATTTTACTTTTGGCAGGAAAAATATAATTCGTCGAATTTTGCGTGAATCGGAGCATTGGTTCATTGTTGGAACATGTTCAGGAGCGCCTAATCTCTTTTATCAAGTATATGTTATTATCTTATTATAAAAGATTTAGAGGCGTCCATCCAGCATAGTTTTTTTTTTGCAAATTTAGCATAGTGTTGTTTATTAACAAATCTTGTAAATTGTTAATTTTTTTGTTAAAAATATTTGTAGTCTTTTCAAAAAATCTAAAATATTTCTCGGCTATCACCAAACTTTTATAACAAACGGTGAAGCATTTGTTAGTTTACCATATACTTTTTGTTTTCGTAGCGAGGACAAAGCTTCTTGTCCTTGTGCATTGTTATGCATAATCTTAATACATAAAATCCCAGCACTCTGCTGCTCCTGCTCCGGCTCCTCTCCAGCGTGACATTTTTGGGTGAAAAAAGAAACAATCTGATTGGTCGACTTTTTTTACCAACCGAAAAATATATTAAACCACCGCCGGTACTCCCCTTGGGACGAGTTGCACATCAATCGAGTTTCCAACCAATCGGGTCACGGGCTTTCTGCTAGTATATAATAATACTACATGCACACAAGCACATAAGGACTTATGTAAAAATAATAAACCTTTTAAAAGAAGTAGAGCCAAATTTAAACCCTGCGAGAATGCATTCAAAGAAGCACTTCCTAACTCTGAAATTTTAGGATGCTTTTTTCATCTAGTGAAAAATATGCCCAAACATTTGGGAGATTTTCATTGGAAGAACACCTCTGTGTTTGACCTCAAAATGCAGCGAGTACATTTTGGGTAGCGGACATCCTTATTTGGATTCCATGAAAGCACAGAACATGACAGAACAGAACATGAAAGAACAGAACAATGAAAAAACAAAACAATGAAAAAACAGAACTATGAAAAAACAGAACATTGACAAAAGAGAACATTGACAAAACAGAACTTTGAAAAATGAGAACAATAAATTTATTTAAATTTTATTTTAATTCACATAAAAATAAAACAAAAATAATAACAACAAAACAACCAAAGTCAATAATAATAAAAACAAAAAATAAAAAACAACTGTAAATCATTGTAAGTTTGCCATCCGCCGCAAGAATCTCAACTTATCATCATAACTTTCGTATTCCTGAACCACGGCTGCCACTTGTATGCCAAGATTCTCATACTTCTTCTTTCTTACTTCTAGGCGGCCAGTTTGTGCATTGGCTAACAACAAACGTTGGCAAGCAATGTCACGCTGCAATCCATCCAAAAAATTCCATACACTGGGATGGCTGCAGTGAAATATGGAATTTAAAGCATTGTGAAAACCTTCACAACAATTTGTTGTTTTGGGGCTATTTTCTCCAGCGGCTTCAAAATGGTTCCACAACGCGATAGGAAATTGCGGTGATCTTCCTGCAACGCCAGCTATGTATGTGGAAAAAAAATACATCAGCACATCGTTGTAGCGATCATCGTCGGGAAATGTCGCAGCTAGATTGTCAAATACGGGCCGCACTTCTTCTGCTGGAATAAACGACAAAGCAGCCAGAGATTTCAGTTTGAACTTTACATCAATGTCAGACTCAAATTCTATTTTCAAGCCTGCACTGTTAATTCTTCGTAATAAACTTTGGTTTAAGTGGAAGTAGCAACCTTTGATTTCTGCTTCCGGGAAAGCAATCCGAGCAGCACAAATACATGCTTTCTCAAAATCAATCAAAATTTTCTGCGGTGCAATATTGGGCACTAGTTCTTTCAAAATTTTAAACATTTGCTGGTACGTATTGCTATCTTTCTTTTGCAACAAGAAGTAAACGCAAGGTGGATAGGAGTTGCCGACCTTAGCATGCCACGTATATAGTTGGTAAAACATGCTGGGGGCTTTGTCAAATGTACCATCTCCAAATATTGTATCCTTTTCTAGTTCTGCTAGCAGCTCACCATTCCCAATTACTAGCATTCTGTCTAAATCATCCGCTCCTGTGTCGTACAAAATTAAGTCCGCGTAAATGTCCGGGATCGCAAAATTTGTCGTGATTGGATTTGGAATATGCGCCGTTTTCTTGTGGTTAAACAAATTTCTGGTCAATGAAAATTGCTTTGGCAAATGTTGCAATACATCGGAACTAACACCAATTAATGCATTACCTAATATATTTCGTGGGGTTGCTCCAATTGCTTTCATTTCTTCCTTCATCTTGGCCTTAATAATATTGGCCTGCGCTACTTGCGGGTTGGAATCATGACTATGTAGTGGAACCGCACCAATTATCTCTTCGTTTAAAGACTTTAAAAACGCCTTACATTTGGTCGAAAAGTATACTCTGCATCTCCACGTGATTACTCCACTTTCGTTCTCTCTGTACCTAGTATATTCATACCCCTGGTACAAAAGAACTCTATTTCCTTTCTGCGTCAATGAATATTCCATTGTTTGATAAAATAATACAACAAGTAACAACAAATAAATAAACAAAAAATAAATTAAAAACAAATATAATATAAGGTATTAAAAGCTAAAAGGTAGTAAATAACAATTTAGTACTACAATTTCTTATTCGATTTCACTTGCGCTTCTAATTAATGTTTTCTTCTTTCTCTCTCTTTTCTGTTTTATCCATTTTATCCTCAACATATACTAGTACTTATATACATACTAGTATACGTTACCTAACGTTTGTTAGGTATTTTTTGAAAGTTGGTATATGAGAGGTAATGGGGGTAACTACACCCCCCCCCCACGACTCATCAAAAATCAATAAAATTGCTAAATTTTGTTACAAGTTTAACAAAATCTAATAGATTAACAGCCTTACTAATAAACTATGTATAAATATCTTATAACAGGTGTATACAGGGTTGAATAAGAAAACTTTACTAATAAACTGTATAAATCCTGCTCTGTATAAGCCCTGTATAACTATTATACACAGTTGTACTAATCAAGCGTGTATAGATGTTCTATAAATAAAACGTTACTAATAAACCGTGTATATCTCCGCTAGTGTACAAATTTGTCACTATTATCACAGTGATAATAGATATATTCTATTGGTTAATTATTATAAATATAATTAAATTTCTTAATTTTAGTTTCTGAAGCCGGATCTCAAACAAGTAGTTAGTAATTTATGTTCTCATTTTTCAAAGTTCTGTTTTGTCAATGTTCTCTTTTGTCAATGTTCTCTTTTGTCAATGTTCTTTTATTTCAATGTTCTGTTTTTTCAGAGTTCTCTTTTGTCAATGTTCTGTTTTTTCATGGTTCTGTTTTTTCATTTTCTGTTCTGTCATGTTCTGTTCTGTCCGGTCACCCCTTATTTGATCAGAGGTTTCATGAGTGGTTTCTGATAGACGTCTTACAGTTGTTTGCACTTCTCGTACTACAATATGTGCTGAATTTTTCACTGTGCTGCAGGTGTGTCCTCTTCGTATGCAATTAAAAGATTTGTCTTCTATATTTGTCCATATTCGAGCATTACAGCAAAATTTTTATTTTCACAACACCAGAATTGAATATTTAATCATTTTCTTTCTCTTATATAGTTAATTATCTAATAAATATTTACCAATCGCAAAATTAGTATTTAATCCGAATAAATTATCAATAAAGATGAAGGGATTTAATTTAAAAATAATTTTGTAAATTAACATTAGTTTCTTAATTTTAAAAGTTTGCCAAAGCTGTCGCCTAATTTGTACCGCCACCTAAATGTCGTGTACCGCCACTCTTGTCGCTAATAAGGAGAACCCCTTAAGAGTAAGTCTGGGAGGGAAACAAGATTTAGTAAGTTGCATATTTTATAATTTGTCGAAAATGGGATCTGTAAAAATTTAAAAATATATCAGATAGATGGCGTGTAAAATTGTTGATAATCAAGTTGTTTTTAATTTCATTAACATTAAAATACTGTTAATATAAATTGTGATTTACAAAACAAAAAGTATTTTTCTAGTATCGAACTAGTGGATAATTGTAGTAGTTAGAAAAAAACACTACAATATATTTAATAAAGTGATTTAACTCTGCATTACCTTTTGTATCAAATCAGCTACAGCCTTCTTTTAGTTGCTCTTTGGAAAATTTTTGTGTTAAAAGTTGTGTAGGAGATTTTTTAATACTATTTTATTTGTTACTTAATTAAAGTTTAAAAACGTTCTTAGTTTAAAAAAATTGACAAATTTGAACCGAAAAAATTAATAAAAATTAAAATAAAAAGAAATTTGTTTTTTGCAAATTTTATACTCGTTCAACTGTACGTCGGTGAAGTACACATGGAAAAACAAAAAAATGGCGTAATATAGGGTTAACATAATTTAAAGTATTTTTTTTAAATTTTTGTATATTAACTGACTTCGTCGAAATTGTTTTATCCATCGTATAAGTGGCCAATACCCAACACGTGAGCTATTATAAGAACCCAATTATATCGAAACAGTATCGTTCATCATATTATAGTGCTTAATAATACACATGGGCAATTATAAGAAACCGAGTAAAATATGTTCTTAACCATTGTTATGGTAATGTACATAGATCTCACGAGACTAATATGTTACAATTTAGATAGCGTTTTTTTAATTGCTGATAACCAAACTATGTAAGCTAATATTTGATTTTCATGACACAATGGATTATAAAAGATTTTATAAAATATCTTTCAGGATTCTGTTATTTCTCCATAATAAATACTTCTTACCATAGTAATTGATACTATTTTATTTTCACGTGGTGAGTCATCTGATGCAATTTAGTAGAGTGCTATCTTGAAATTATTTTAAATTCTGTGGCAGAAGGTAGTCAAATATTAGACGAACAGAAGGGCGCTATTATTAAAAAACGAGATAACACTATTAACAGAAGGTCCATAAAATGTCGATTATTTTAATACATAATTTGAAAAAAATTTAGCACAAAATGTATATTTGCTATTTTCCGTTATCAAAACGTTGTTTTTTTAATAATAGTTGCATTATGTGAAGTAGAATTAATTAATTCAAAAATCATAATTTTTAATGTAATCTTAAACACGATAAGAAATTTTTAGTTACAACTGCGATGTTCAATTTGCAATGTTCAATTAAGAAACAAAAGATTATGATGTTATTGAAGCCACTGGAAAATAAAAGTCAGTTTAATACCGGCAAAAAAATTTTAAGTATGGTTTATAATTTTAATCGGCAAAATATTATAGAATATCGTCGTGATATAACTACAATACGGATTAAAATAGTAAAATATTTTTTTTCTAATTCTGTTACAAAATGGCTACATTTTGAAAGTCATTCGAGTTTTAAAAAGTCGTTCTTTTTATAACTAGTGATAAAATGGTTACTACAGTAATGTCACTGTTAATAAAACATATGACAGAAGAATTTTGGACGCGATAAATCTGAATTTTTGCATATATCGTACTTTCCTACCGATAATTCATGAATTCATTAATGAAAATAATATCACAATATAAGTTAACTGAATTTTTAATTATAAATATTTACAACACAATTTACAAATTTCATATTTCCATGATTATTTTCCAGCGCAGATATCGATGGCGAGGTGATATTCTTCTGGAATTCGCCGGTGGCATCGAAGTGTTAGTAATATTTGTTTCATTATTTTCCATCGCAGATATCAATGGCGAGGGTGATATTCTTCTGGAATTCGCCGGTTGCATCGAAGTGTTATTGTTTGTTTTCACATTTTCGCCTAAAATTTTAGTAGAAATTCGTTTCTTGTTTTCTATGGAATCTTCAATATAACCCTCGGCAACGGTAGAAGATTTCCATCCCCCATGTCGTTTTATAATGTTAATAAATCCGCTCCAGAATTAGCCAATAAGGAAGCCGAAGATCGACGAAAACAGTGACCAGTATATTGGTCAGAATTAGGCAAATTTAAAAAAATTGCAATTTTTTTAGGCATAGTACCAATTGTGTTAATCCCAATAGGTTGTCTCGTACATTTTCCGTTTCTATATCCCAAAAAAAAACGAGAATTTGCTTGGTTCGGTCGAAGAGATACATATTTTCTAACAATTTCAACTAAATTTAACCCGTCAATATTGCCTTCTGTTATTGTGAATGTTCTTGGATGTCTTGTTTTTGTATCAGGAATACAAATTTTGAAAAACGAGCCAAAATCTACAACATGATCTGTGAGCATTTTAACAAGTTCGTCCTTACGGCAGCCACCGGATAATCCAATAATCAAGACTACCTATATAAACAAAAATAAATTATGAAGATAAATTCTTAACACTTGCTACTAACAAACTTACCTTTAAAGCTAAATATATTTGGTTATCGGCATTTAATAAAAAATTATTGAAATCTTCTTTTGTCAGTACTTTTGATTTTTTAGGACGATATCCTTCCGCTTGCCTCTTCAAAAAGGCAATTAGATTTGTAAATTTGCTAATATCAATATTATTTTTCATTGAAATTGTCGTTTTTAACATTGAATACGTACTCCACAAAGTGGAAGGTTTATAAAACTTTGCTTTGTTTGCAAAATAAGCAAGAAGTACCTTTTCCACTACTGTTTTGACGTTTTTTGAATCACACCATGTTTTGAAGCATTTATATGCAAATTTGTATACTTGCTTAGATTTGTCTGGCAATAAAGTTAAAATTGCGAAATTGGCATCATTTTCAATATCAGAATCTTCAGAACCACTCATTTTATTACCATTACCTCGTGCAAAACTATTTACCCGAAATAAAAAATTGCTTGTTGTTTATACATATTGTTGTAGCAACTGATGTTTTAAAACTTCTAGATTAATATAATTTATTTTGTGCAGGTATTTGAACTGTCAACGTAAACTTGATATTATTAGTAGGGTAAATAATTTTACGCGCGATCGATCTGAATTTTTGCATATGCTTTCCAACCGATAATTCACAAGGGGGTGAGTACGAGGCGAGGGGGGGAAAGTTTTTTGCTCAGTTTTTCGATATCTAGCTCCGTTGTCGAGTTATTGCTAATTCAAAAAATCTTGTTTTAAGAAAGCCCATTTTGCACAGAATTAGAAAAAATCTTGTATGCAACACGACGTAAAAGTGTCTTTTTATAACACGGCGCGTTGTCCATCTCGGCTGCGCCTCGATGGACAATTTTCACGCCTAGTTATAAAAAGTATCACTTTTACATCTAGGTTGCATAAATAGCTATTTTTGAAAATATATTTTTTACTGAAAATAATATAATAAATAATAAATGATACAATAATAAGTAAATTAACCTAGCCTTTTCCAGCTGTAGGACAAACCTTCTGGTAATCATCACTTTAATCAATTTGGAGCGTCGTCGGCGTTAATTTTAGACTATAACAGGGTTTTTTTGTAAAACAAAAATAAAAAAGTTTATTTCTTGCAATGATGACAATTGAAAATTAAAAACTGAAAAAACATACTAATACAAAACTTTAGAAGGAATAATGCGGATGGCGATAATGAATATTGTACGATTAGAAATGGAGGGATATCGGCTTGATTGGTTAGTAAATCAAACAAATATAACTTTCTAAGTACACTCGATATCCCTCCATTGCATATCATTATTCTTGGATGAGAATTGTTTTACTTGTTTTACCATTTTACAAAATATAGTTATTTTAAATATAAGAAACAGTGTAGTCAAATCAAATCCCGACTGCCTAAATTTGAAAATAATGTATGCATACCGAAACATTTATATGAAATACAAATTAATATAATTATAATAATAGTATGTTTAAAGAAAAAAGTCATAACATCATTGTGTTGTCTTAGTTGAGAGTAAGATCACATGAAAAAATAAGTTTATTTATTGATGGATTTTTGCATAAAATATTATTTTTAATTTATTGATTAATTAATTACATTTAAATCTGTTGTAGTGTATAGGCACATAATTCAATTTCTAATACATTTTAATCAATCAGTTAATTATCATATTAATATAATGATTGGGCTGCTACCCAAATTATAATTTAAATTAAAGTGGTTTCAAGTGTATTAAAATGCATTTTGTACGTTAATTAAAATTTTTGTTTTAAATATTAACTTAATTTTAAATACAGGTTTACGATATCTAATAATAATTACGTTACCTATCGGTTATTACCATTATAGGTAATTACATTTATTATTATATAATAACTTTGTACTGATACCCTGACCGATTTTAAAAGTTGCATGCATTTACCACATAAAACAGCAACGCAATAATTATAACTTATTAGGTTTTAGAGTTTATATTTGTAAGGTTTACTTTTTTATTTCAAAGATTATTTAAATATACGATGGCAATATTGCATTTTCATTTTCATTCAAGTCAGTACTATCAGTTGTAGATTTTATCCTGCGAGAGAGCGTGATACACGACTGTATACTATACGAAACTATTGTAAAATTTGTGACGTGATCTCAAGAGATTACAAAGACTATCAACAAGCTGCCGATTCAGATAATAAATGATACAAGTCTAGATTAAGTTCTGCTGAAAATAAATCGTACATTTCTAACTAAAAGGAAAACATTCTTATACAGTATTGACCATTTGAGCTTTTGGGTTTACTATTTTAATTCGGAATATTTGGAAAATCTTAAAAATAAAAGTTTTATTATTATAACTATCATACATATTTATATTATAATAAGTTAGTGTTAAGAAAATGTAAAAAATATTAAATTATTTCATTTATATACAGAATAAAAAAAAAGTATTGTAGTCAAAACTACAACATCCATTGTCTTTAATTTACAGTTGAATGTGATATCATGTCTGTCCATAGGGATAAGATTGAGAATATGTGATGCATACAAATGCTTTATATTGCAATGTTCTTTCTACAATCGCAACGTTCATCTCTTACATATAAACTATCACCTTTATGGTAACATTTTGACATGTATTAATATTATACAATACGGGACGGTATTAAAAAAGATGCATCTAATAACTGCTTATATTTTACACATATCTAAAATTTGGTTATGTAGTCTAGCATTAATATGTCGGATATGCAATATACATTAGTTACATATTCTATGTAAGCTTATTAGTTTGACATAGGAAAAAAGTTTCTAATTTTTATACGTACACAGTAAAAAGTATTTCGTTAAATTAACAAAAAATGTTGTCAGAGCAGGTCCACTACAATTTTTTGTTATATGTATTAGCAAATGTATTACGCAGAATAACAACTTCTATGATTCAAATTATTATATTTTGTAAGTATTTATGTTACTATAAGAATAAAATTTGTTAATATTACAAAAAATTGTAGTAGACCTGCTGGGACAACATTTTTTTGTTAATTTAACGAAATACTTTTTACTGTGTAGATACGTCAGATTCCGACCTGAAAATGGTTAAATTTTTATAAAATGTCAAAATCACCAATACGGTGCATATAATTTTGAGTTGCTCACTTTCTATGAACTAAAAGGATATTAGCGAATATCTATACTAGATTCAATTCTGATCAAACAAATGAACATTGTTCTAAGCTTAGGGCTCTTTCACAAGGACAAGGACATGCGGGTATGCAGAAAGCTTCAATTATGATGGGCTAATAGCTTTTAGTTCTCAATCATATTTAATAACTTAAAACATTCTCGAAAACTATGTGAAAATCTCAAAGCATTATACAAATTTTTCAAAAATTTTACAAATCTGTTGTAAAAAATTGTATAAATAAAAAGGAGGACTAAATATGGACGACTTATACAAAAAAATTGCCTGATTACGACTAAAATTAGTATATTATAGCAGTTTTTTGGATTGCAGTTATAAATCTGAAACTAACAAATTTTACAAACAAAATGGTGGATTCAATATGGCTCACTCACATGTCAAAAAAATGTAGGATTTTATCTAAAATTAGTTTCCAAATAGTTTTTCAGGTATAAGATTACGAATCCGAAGTCAACATTCTATAGACGAAATAGCAGACCCAATATGATCAAACACTGTCTGCTTTAACTAAAATTATAGTTTTCAGCAGCTTTTGGGATTGTTGAAAAAGTTGCCGTATTTTAAGTAAAATTAGAATGTAGTTAGTTAATATAAATTATAATTCAAAATTTCTTTAATATAAATTGCAAATTCAATAACGCCGACTTTATCGTATGTTAAGGAAATGTCCATTTGTAACAAAGAAATTTTCAAAACTTTCATAGATATTAAACGTTGACTGTAGTAAACTACTTAGTAATTTATTAGAGAATTATAATTTTGAGAAATAGGTTCTGAAAATCCACAAAGCAGCAATGATAAAAATAAATATAATAAAATTCGTTATAAAATGTTCGTTATTATAATATATTATCTAATAAACATATTTGTTAAAAATATTCAAATAAATTATTATTTGTTTTCTTTCTTTAGGTGCCGTATCCGCCAACAAATGTTGGTTATCATAATATTGGCTATCATTACTTTATTTACTGATTTTCTGAAAATGATGATGGAGTCATTGAAGTCATTGGAGTCATGAAAAATATAAAAACCAAGAAAATATTTAAGCCAAATTTAACAAATAATGACTAAAATTTAAAAAATGAAGAAGTGACTTACCAAAATAACCAAAAATAAAATTAAGCAAAGCCACGTGAAATTCTTTTGAAAAAATTCTTAAAATTCTTTTTGAGTTTATTTTCTAGTTTTACGCCTTACGGTTAAAAGTAGTAAATTTGAATTTTTTCAAATTTTAGAAATCAAACATAGGGGGCAGTGCCTCTTTTGATTTCAACTTAGCAGTAGTACTGTTTTTAGAATATTTTGTCATTATTCCAACTTCAAAAATTCATGTTAACACGTATGGCTTTGCTTAATTTTATTTTTGGTTATTTTGGTAAGTCATTTCTTCATTTTTTAAATTTTAGTCATTATTTGTTAAACTTGGTTTAAATATTTTCTTGGTTTTTATATTTTTCAATTAATTTAGAGTTAGGTATGTACGACTGACGATCGGCAACAACCGTCAAGTAAGGCCTTATATCGTATTACTCATTATTTTTTTTAATGTTTAATCCTTTTACGGAAATATTTCATTTTTAAATATTTTTAATCCTGTCAAGTGATAATTAATGTCTTTTTGGTTTTTATAGTAACGATTTTTCTACGTATTGTATTTCTTTACTTTACTGTTAAAACTTATTATTTTAACGTTTTGTTTAGTTCTGTTAAATCTTGCAATTTACAAATACATACTAATATACCACAAAATCTACTTAAAATTCTTTTTGAGTTTATTTTCAAACAGAAGTACTTGTTCCAAGACAGTATGAACTTACATAAACACTATAACAAAGGCAGTTTACATGAAAAATAGGAAACCATACAATGGGTTACATAATCGTTACCATACAAAAACATCCAACCCGAACTTAAAAGCTTCGACTTAAGCTTCGACTTAAAAAGCTTACCAGTAGCAGCGTTTCTAATGTCGGCAGGTAATTTGTTATAAATCCTAACGCCCATGCACCGTGGACTCTTATCAGTGAGGTCAAGTCGGTGTATAGGGAGCAGAAGTTGCCTTCCAAATCTGGTATTGTGGCTGTGAATATCTGAGGCAGTCTAAAAGCTATTGAAGTTGTCCCGCACAAATACAGCAATGGATTTGATGTATAGACAAGGCAGTGTTAAAATATTCAAATCCTTAAAGAGTGGTCTGCAGGACTCCCAGCGATAAGCATCCACCATACATCTACGCTTCTGCATCAAAAACACCTGTCGCGCATGACCCGACATTCCCCAGAAAATGAGGCCATACACCAACCGTGATTGCACCTCCGCGAAATAAAAAGACCTCAACACCGAGAGGCTTTAGACAGCAGAGAGTGCTCTAATCTGGTAGCAGACAAATCCAAGTGTACCAGTAACCGCACGACAATGATTCTCCCATCGTAGAGTCTCACAAATATTAAGTCCCAGAAACTTAACGCTCCTAACACGGGAGAGATCAGAATTATGTACCTGAAAAGGTAAGTCACCGTCAAAGACTCGACCTGCGCTGAAAATCATAAAAACTGTTTTATCAGAGTTCAGATGAAGCCCGTTAGCACAAAACCATTCAAAAAGGGAGTCGAGTACTAGCTCTGCCTGGTTGAGACTGTCACTTAAGCTATACTCGCCAACAATCGCTGAGGTGTCGTCAGCATACAACGTGAGGTAAACAATAGTTATAAACTTAATCAAATCATTAATGAACAAAATGAAAAGTATTGGAGCCAATATAGAACCCTGCGGAACCCCCATGTCAACAGGACTGTCATCCGATTTAACTGTATTAATGCCGTTAACACCTAAGTTACGAATGGCAACGCGCTGGTAGCGCCCAGACAGATACGACTTGAACCAGTCAAGAACCACCCCCCTCAAACCATATCTGAATGGATGATCTCGAGAGTCTCAGATTCATCAAGAGGAATTACCGTCATTGTATTGACATAAAAGTTGACACAACCCAGTTTTCAATCAGCAAAAGGAATCCCTTCTCGGATCACGTGAGGTGCACGAATAAAATAGTCGTTGAACGCGTTAGCAACCGTTAACGGATCATCCGTGATGTCCTCTCCCACCCGTATTTCTAAACGGTTGGCAGACCTTCTAGGTCTATCACTACGGGAACGTATGATACTCCAAGCCACCTTACCCTTATTATGCGCAGCGGCTATCATGGAGTCGTAGTGACAAAATTCAGCTCTCGATACCAACTCTCTGTGTTGGATCTTTCTCCTCTCATACAGCGGTCTCAACTCTTCATGTCTTTTAGCTAATATATATAAATCATTTAACTCCCTATGAGATCGAATCACGTGAGGAGTAATCCAATCTGGAGTCTTAGGTCTGGCATAAATAGTGGTCAAGGGAAAGCAGCGATCAATGTAACGCCTCAGAATATCCAAAAATCTAACAAAACTGTTCTCTGCACAAGCCTCATGCAATATTCCCGACCAGTCCTCACACATCAATGACTCATGTGTTACGACGATTAACATTATTTAGGCATCTAGATTGACTAGTCAAAGCCTCCTGTGGCGTACAGCGCTTCTTATACGAGAGTAACAGAAATTTATGGTCCGATCTGAAAGTATCACCCGTTCGTACTATACAGCTGGATCTTAGATTAGTAAAAATAATATCAATCCTAAATGAAGAGGTACCCATGACGCGAGTGGATTCAGTATCATGAGGCGCCATGCCGTAGGTCGCCATTAAGTGCATCAAACCAGATCTGGTACCGGAGTCACAACTGAAGTCCACGTTAAAATCTCCGGGGAGAATGAGCAATTGACCTTCCCGGAACAAGGAGTCAAGAACCAACGCAAGATTATTCAGAAAAATGGAGAAAAGTCCGCTCGGCGCCCTATACACAACCAGAATAATGGCAAGTCCATATTGTGACGCATTCCACTTAGCTCCACATATTTCAAAATTTATACAACTGCACATAGAAGACAGATCAATAGGGCAAATGTCTGTATCGATACAACACCACAACAGACCAACACCACCACCTCTACAAGATTTACGACAGTAACTGCTTACCAATTTATAATTACCAAGAGGTATCAGATCAATGGTAGACTCCGTTAGCCAATGCTCTGATGATAAACCGATAAAAGGCGACTTAATATTTTGTTCCTCAAGCAGAACAAGAAAGCGGCTGTGCTTTTCGTTTAAGCTGCGAATATTCAAGAAAAGCAAAACTTGCTGAAGATGATTATAATTGTCAGAATTCACACTCACATCTTCAGCTCCTGCACAAATACCACTACTAGAACTTAGCTGCGTTAGAGACTGGCCGTCGAAAATATATGGTCGAATCTCAATACCTTCTGGCCACATGCAGGGATCCATCACAATATTTTCGTCCTTCTTGTCAATTTCCAACTTGAAGCAAGCAAAAATTCCCCTAGTTGGCAGTGGATCCACCTGAAATCTTTTATTGGAAGTAAACCCTCTACATGCCTTTTGATTGTGTCAGTTTCTGTACCCCGCTCTATGCGACCAACAAACAACCACGCCCTTTTCTTAGCCGCGACTAGATTGTTTGACATTGACTAATGTGTTTAAAGTACTCTAGCTTTTTTACTTTTACTGCCTTTATAATCTCCGTCTCTTTATTCAATTTTCCAATGACATCAACGTTTCAAATTCGATCTATCTAACTTATTCGTAACATTGATCTAGACGTCCACATGTCGAATGCCTCCAGCGAAGCGTCTTCAAGGTGTTTTCTCTAATAGTGCAGGACTCCATATGATAAAACGGAAAATCCGTAGCATCAGAACAGACAAACACATAGCTGTACACTTATATCGTGCCTGCATAATATACTTGTTAAGCAGAAAAATGCTGTTCTTGCATATTCGATCCGATGCTTAGCCCTGATTGAGTGGTTACATTCTTCGTTGATTGTGCTGTCAAAGTACATGATTGTTTGCACTTGCTCTAGACCTTCAAAATTCACCCGGGAAGCAGCATTAATTATTTGTCTCGCCAACTACCATGTATTTAGATGTCCTAAATACAAAGTCCTAGTTAGAAGTATTTGTAAGTCCTTCACACTATCTGCCATCTAGACTATATCATCTGCATAATCTAATATTGTTTACGGCAATCCCATTAACTTTTATGTGTTCTTCCACTTCATTAACTGCTTCTAAGAAAATTTTGTCAGAATATATTAAATATTATCAGTGATAATATGTTTCCCTGCCTTACATCACGTAGTATCTCCATATCTTCTGACGTCTCCCATTCACTCCTACAACTGTATAGTCTGCTACCAGTACAATCTCGCTATAATTTTCAAGTTCTTATGGTCGATATCCACTCATTTTAGTATTATGTCCATCATTTTTTCATGTCGATTCAAAATCGACAAAGCATAAGTGTACGTCGCAGTTGACGTCTCGACATCTTTGGATAAGAACCTGGATCTCTCGTTCCTAGCTCACTACGAAAATCAAACTGGGTTTCTCTAATATTTTTTCTAGGTCGGCGGTATATTCTCTCATGGATTTTGCGTAAAATACACCTGTAGAAAGTTGATATTAACTGGGAGCACCCGAAATTCCAACATGGCGACTCTATCTGACACTAGAACAAAATTTTGAACGAAATCGTCCACTTCTTTAGAGGCTATTATGGCAACTCCATTTCTGTTCTATGGAGTAGATCTCCTGTATAATATACTCTATAATATTATCTATCGTGTTTTTTCCACTTTGGGACCATTTCATTTCGCTAATGCCGAGAACCAAAATAGTTAAGTTGTCCATTTCTTTTATGGCTTTTCTGGTTGTAACATACTGCTTACATTCTATGTCCTTATCCTTTTGGGGAATTTCTTGCTGAATTTCATTGAGACTAATAGAGTCGGAGCTAGAGTCACGAGCGCCCCTGACAAGATTTAAATTTTGCGGCCCCCAAAACTTATTTTTATGTTATGTAGAAAAGGAAACAATACAATAATACCTTTCGTAATGCAAGTTTCTTTATGTGAGTTCTTATCATGTATTAATTTTATGTGACTAAGCTGCCCGCAGACTGTGTATCTGCAAAATTTGTCCCCTTGAGGGTTGCGCTCCTGGCAGCCGCCCGCCTGGTCAGCCCCTAGCTACGACACTGGAGACTAACCGGGAGATTCTTATGCCCGTTTTCACCAACAATTCCAAACGTTAAGAATTCCCTAACTTTGAGATAAGAAGCTCTTATGTCAAATTTGGTTTTCACCAAGAGCTAAAAGTTCCTAAAGAGCATTAAGAAATCCCTAACCTTAGGTATCCGATTTACTGACCTCTAACGTGTTAGGGATTCCTTAGCGGTTGTATTACAGGTATAAATTAGTGTTTATTCTTATTTTTTTCTCGCCATGGCTGTTGTTAGATTTTTGGATAGTTTAGAGAGATTTAGCGATTCATCAGATGATGAAGTTGTATACCCTAGAATCATTAAACAACGGGCAAGTAATTTTGAAAAATTTGAAAAAAATGAAAAAAAAAAATTTTAATGTGGAATTTGTCGTAAGATTTCGGTTGAGAAAACAAACTATTTTACAGGTTTTAAAATTAATAGTAGGATCTCTAGAGTTTATTAATGATAAATAAATATATTATTCATATACTATGTGCATATTATTTATGACAATAATTATTTTGGGTATTATTATTTTAGAAATCAATCAGTATCGCCCATAAATCAATTATTATTGGCATTACGGTTTTATGCTACCAGAATAAATGTTTTAAATACATAAATAAATATGTTTTATTTGAAGTAATAAACAATTATTAAATTGAAACAAAATTTGTTTAATCTAAACAAATTTTGAAAAAATAGCTATTTATGTCATGAGTACATAATTTAGGTCTTTATCGGACGAAGCCTCGTTTATGGCAGAGCGAGCTTGCGAGCGAGGCTAATAAATTGGCTGAGTCCAAAAAGCCTAATTATGTGCAAATGACATACATAGCTTTATGTTCGACTGCACCGTAGAAGATTTTCTTTTATATTTTTCCACTTTGACATTTAGGTAATAAAAATTGTATAATTTCGAAGAGTGCTTTTTCTATTGCTCCTGGTTTACATAAGTTGTTTATTAATTTGGTTTAAAATTATGTGAAAAAATGGAAGAAATCGTTGAAATTGCTTCAAAAGCTAACTTTTGTAATCTATTATAATCAAAGTAATAATTAATGTAATACTTTTTAAATTAAATTAAATAAAATAAAATATTAATTTTGACGTTTATTTCATTGACATTGACAGGCGGCCGTTTTACTTTAGAAATAAAGCAAAACGGCCTAGTACCATAAAATGTTATCTTATGGTCGCTAAGTGATATTGTAATGATGTTATTATCATACAGTCGGACATAAAATATTTTATGTCCGCAAAACTAGGCCGTTTTGCTTTATTCATAAAGTAAAACGGCCGCCTGTCAATGTCAATGAAATAAACGTCAAAATTAATATTTTATTTTATTTAATTTAATTTAAAATCGATTACATTAATTATTACTTTGATTATAATAGATTACAAAAGTTAGCTTTTGAAGCAATTTCAACGATTTCTTCCATTTTTTCACATAATTTTAATCTAAATTAATAAACAACTTATGTAAACCAGGAGCAATAGAAAAAGCACTCTTCGAAATTATACAATTTTTATTACCTAAATGTCAAAGTAGAAAAATATAAAAGAAAATGTTCTACGGTGCAGTCGAACATAAAGCTATGTATGTCATTTGCACATAATTAAGCTTTTTGGACTCAGCCTATTTATTGGCCTCGCTCGCAAGCTCGCTCTGCCATAAACTGGGCTTCGTCCGATAAAGACCTAAATTATGTACTCATGACATAAATAGCTATTTTTGAAATAACAAATTCAGTTTGTTTGACAGAAATAATTTTGTTTAAATCGAAACAAAATTTCTTTCTATTGAATAAAATTATTCAAGCAAAATTATTTATTAAATTCAAACAAAACGCTTTTACTGCGTATAAATTCAAATATGACATTTACAACCCGTATTAGTTCATTTGTCCGCTGTAAAGAATACCTAGCAAGGGAGCTGCTCGTTAAGAAATTCTTATGTTGGTGAAACGCAAATTTTCCTAAGTATTATTTTAGGGAATACCTATAGCGTAAAGAATTCTTTGCTAGGGAATTCTTAAATAAATGTTGGTGAAAACGGGCATTAGAACCTCTGCTTCATTTAAGGAGCGCCCGTTATTTTTTATCAGGAATCTAGTAACAAAGGTTTTCAAAAAGTTCAATATTAAATTATAGGGTTTTTAAGACACTAAAATGTTGTATCCAAATATTATATCAGAATAAATGTGTTTTAAATTATAGTTGACTTTAAACCCCCGTACTTCCTTATGTATTTAATTTAATAGTCTCCACTTTTCTTAAAATAACAATTGATAATCTCTTTACCAATCCCCACGATTAAAATTTTGTTTAAATACATTTTATAATGGGGAATAAATTAAATTAAATTTTATTTTTATACAAAAAATTAAGGAAACAGAACTACAAATAGATTGAAAAATTTAAAATATAATTATATAAAAAAGAATAAATTATATAATATGCGTCTAATACATCATGCTAATGAATGAACCTCTCGGTTGAACGCTGAGTAATGATTGGAGAAATATAGAGGTTCCGGGAGACCCGCCACAGTACCTTCATAATTTTAGAAAAGTTATTGAAAATATAGCTATGTTTATGTATAACATAAATCAAATGTTATTCTACTATCGTAAACTTGACAAAAATTAGAAAAAGCCGTCTTGGTCTAGTAGAATATTTTCAAAAATGGTTTTCTGTGAGCCCAAGTCCGTATTCGCTCCGTCAGAATGAGCCCTTAGATGCTTTGAAGATACTGCTGCCAAAACTTATGTTTAGTTTAAAAATGTATTCCACAACTTGTATTTATTAGTAACATTTGCATAAAATGCCGCGTTCTTATGAAAACAATTATTTACAGAAACCTATTGATTGCTTTTAAATCTTAAATCTGTAAATTATTTTAGCTTCATGCAGCAAAGAAATTCGAAAAATTTAATAAGGATTGATTTACTGTAAAAGTTCATAAAAGATTTTACTGATTTTAAATTAACTTGAAAAATTAGTTTTCTCCATTATTTTGCTATTGACCAATTTAAAAATATTTTAAGAGAACAGTTTTATCTATTTCTGAGAGCTTAACTATGATTTTTTTATTGTGTTAATTTCTAAACTAATGGAAGTAGTATAAATTATTGTACTATTTAAATATATTAATGCTTAAAATACTTTAAATCCTTTCCCTATTATAGTAATTTGCTCCTGATTAAATAGAAATTTGGTTCATAATAAAATTATTAATTTATTTTATAAAAGATTAAAGTAACTAGAAAAGTTCTATAGAAAATGTATCAAAGAATTTGTAAGTAGAGCATAACACTGCATAAACTTGAAAAACTTTAATTATGATACATATTACCTACATACAAAAATATAGTTAAATTCAATTTATTTCTTCAATTTCTTCAATATACACATTGCCGACACTGCTTAAAAAGTTTGTCAATTAAAATTATTACTTTAAAATGGGGTAACTTGACCAGTCCGTTATATTGTAAAAACCATTCGTATTATTATATCGTTTTCTTATAACACCTATCAATAGATTCTAAATTATTATAAATCGAGATTTTAAGCTTGAGAGATAATTTTCATAATACTGTCACATTTGGAAATATTTTAAAATTAATATGTTTATAAAATTCAAACGGAAAATAACCTCTGAAAGAAGATAATACCTATAATACCAATACCAAAGTTCGATCTTCCACTTGGTTGGACTATAAATAAAAAATTGTCAATTTTTCAAATGTTACGTGATATTTTCGATATTAAATTTGGATTGTATGTAAAGAGTTTTGAAAGTTTTGCTCTAAACATTTTTTCGTAGTGGTAGCGATAGTTTTAATAAATTGTAATAATTGCAATTACTTATTTATTCCTGATATGTGAGTCAATACCAAAATTATTATTTGTTATCTATCTATGTATGTATATTATATGGTACTACTAAAATATTCACATATTCACATAAACGTAGTTTAATATTATGTATAAACAATTTTTCATTGTGTTCTGTCAATTGACCACACTTATGTAAATATAGAACCAATTCTTGAATCCACAACGTGTTGATGCAAATCGGAAGGCCGAGCTAAGAAATTCTGTAAAGTCTCATGCACAAACTTGAGATAAGTTGAAAGGCACCTTATTAAAGTTGTTAATGCACTTTCGATTCCAGTCACCCTATGTTACAGAATTATCACATAATAATATGAATGTGTTATTTGATGCAATTTTTTAAAAGAAGTTGTTAAGGGTGTATAGGAGACAAAAAATAAAACTAAAAAACCCTGAGATCAATGACAATTGGTGTACATGTCTTTATTGACATGCATAGAACATGTAAGAACGAAATAAAGAAAATGCTGGTGAGTGGGCAATTTGCATAGACGGGTTCATTGCTTGAATCTTCTGTTTGTTTTTAGTTGCTGCTTTTTTATCTGTAATATCCATGATTGGCGGGAGCGGTTCCGGTGACACTCGGGTGGTCTGGGGGGGGATGCTTTGGCTGTGTATGCGCGGGGGCCAGCTTGTTCGGCGCGTGTGCCTTTTGGGTTAAAATGTGTTTGGTTTGTTTATCCTTTTGTAATTTGTTTATTTAGGAGTAAGCAGAAGAACAGATGATCATATTATTGATCGATCTGAGTCTTACTCCTTTTGGTCATCTCAATTATGTATGTCGGGTTAAAAATGTAATATTATGTAAATTACTTGTACAGGTGATCAATAAATGCATATTATTATTATTATTATTGACTTTGCAATGTAATAAAAAGAATTTCAAATCGATTCATTTAATATTTAATTCAATAGTTCTTACTATTTTAATTTGACCCTTCCTTTTTGTTAAAATTCATGAAAAACATCTAGTGCTTTGCTTAAGAGTCTGTTTGTAAGGAAAATCAGAAGGGGTAAAAGCCGCTTTACATCTATATGTTTTCACACAGGACTTCTCATATGAGAAATATTTCGGTGTTCACACTGTATGTTTTCTCATAGCTGATCACTCATACCAAAAACCATACGTAAAACATAGCAAAACATAGGTACTCTTTCGGTATAGAACGGAGTATATTCCTGTATGAGAAAACAGAACATACGAACGAAAGGTGGCGAACATACACGAAGCTAGATTCAACGTTGTAAAAAGAAAGATTAGGTATAAACTAAAACGAATCTTTCCAATATATCTAAAACAAAAACTTACGAAATCTAACGAAAATTATATAAAGTTAAAACCATTTTACGAAAAAAATTTTTTTGATTATATTAAATAGGTGGCGCAAAATGTAATACCCTATCGGAAGATGCTATAACTTTTGCAAATAGCGGAAACTCTCAGTTTTTTTTTGATATTTCTGAAGTAAGTATGAAGTTGACAAGCCATGGAACTCGATAGTACTCATGAAGATCCCGGAATTCTCTTGACTATTTTTTACGGAATAATTCGACACTGATTTTGGCACCACATGAATTAGGTTTTTTTATTATCGAATTAAGGAATCTACAAAAATTGCTCAAGCTACGCTTTCGTAATTATTAAAATCCCCTTATGTCTCGAGTTATTTCCATGGCTATCATGTTTTCGTCCAAAAACAATTTTATCCGATAAAAAGTGAACCTCTTGTGGATTAACCCCCGATTATATCTCAAACACTGGCATACTAGTGCTAATTTGATTGAAAAAAAAATTGGTGTGATATTAGTTTGAACAAATATAACAAAAAATGTTTTTCTCCAACCGTATTAAAAGCAGTACATTTTTAATAGCATTACCTAAAATGAAGGTAGATGTTTTATTACTAATCTAAAAATACAAATATTGCTAAGAACCTCATTTAGTACGTGCCCCAATATACTGCACTGTTAGTTTTATATGAAAATATTATTGCCATTGTACGAATATTCAAACAAACTCAAAAAGTACTTAATTTAAATTTTGAAATATTTTACACATTTTTTAATGATGTAGAATTTAATTTTTGGTTGGAAAAAAAGTAGAACGTCTCATTTGAATTAAACCCGAATTTCAATCCACATAAGACAATACATTATACTACCTACTATTTAATTTAACTTAATATAGAAATTTTGTAATAAAAATGTTCTATATTTGCATGGAATTTGCAATTCCATTAAAATTATACTAATATTAATTTAGATGCTTGATTAATATTTACAATATGTGATTTACGTATATGTAATTGCAGATTTGAACTAATATTTACTGTTTCAATAGATTTACGCCATCAAAAATGTAAATTCAGTAACTAGGACGCATTTTGCCATGCATTAGCTTTAAGATTGTTTGGAACCTGTCATAATTTTGTACATAATTTGTACAATTAGTACCTACTTACGGAACTTTGTCGAGTATCATATTATTACATAAAATTATATACCACTCGACATTTTATAAATTAAGATGTTTCTTTTAAATAATATTTCATTTAAGAAATTGAAAAGATATAGTATAATATATAGTATGAATTACGTACGTACAATTTTATATAATATTGTATGTAGGTACTGTTGTTCTTGATATAAGAAAAGTTTTGTTTTTAAAATTCGAAAATTGATAACTTTTTCAGTTACCTTTCTGTGAATCTGAAAATAAATTTGGTGAACATATTTTAATCATTTGTATAAAAAAAATTGGCGAAAATTACAGTTTAACAAATTTTCTCTTAAATTTTACAGTTTGTAACAAATAATAAAACTATTTATTATATTTTGCAAACCTGCTTTTCTCTACAATACAGGTTGTAAGTTAGGGATTTACATTTTAATAGTACTACACACCTATAGATTTTCATTATAGATTGGTACATAGATTTAAGTTATAACTCAATTCTATTAACGAAACACTTTATATTCTCAGATCACTAAATATATACGAGTAAAGCTTTATGTTTACTGCAATTTAAAGAATCTAAACTCGCAAAATAAATGTAGGTTTCAACAACATAATTACATATTCACATTTTTCTCCATACTTGCTTTATGATTGTAGCCACTCGTTATTCCGGTCCAATTCCGTCTATTTGTTTTTCATATGTTTAATTTCTCACCATATTATAAGAAAATAAACAACCAAAGGTTATATAAATTATGACAATAAACAAGCAAGAAATATAAAATCCGATGCATTACGGCAAACTGATTTTTCGATTATTTTGCACTGATGCACACAGATGGTTTCGTCTCAAACACAGATTAAATAAAAAAGAATTCTATTTTATTAAAACATAATTTTTTTAGCTAAAACTTGAAATAAGTGTTTACATGATTTACATGATTTTCAGTTTCAGAAAGTGATAATAATCATGTGATTTTGAAGTAAAACAAATAAAATATAATTTAAAATAATAAAAAATATCTACCAAACAACATCATTTAAAATTAAAACTCCTGCAATAATCTAATAATCTAACATTTACCTACTGCTTTTTAGTTTTACCGAATTTAACAACATTTCTTTGTTAGAACGCAGAATTTTCCAAACTTGACTCTGACTTCGTGGAGTAAGATTGGTTGCTGCCATTGTAATGCTTTACTAATAATTAATCCATTCACCAATTTAATGCTCCTACTTTATCACTACCATCTATTGATTTTGTAAATGATTACATGAAAATCTTTAATCTGATTTTATAAATTATTGGTGTTCTAAACCAGATATAGTTTCAATCTTATCAGGTTAAGCGTAATCGGAGAAATTCGGCAAATAACTAGAAAATTCGCAGATATTAAAGTAGAAAAATGCAGGAAATAAAAAGTAATTATAAAAGTAACAATATAAAAATACATAAAATTTATTATGTAGCAAAATTATGAAGTTAAGTCATGTGTTGCACTAAGAATAACTACTACCTGTAATGATTATAAAACTATTAAACTGATGCAATCAGTGTAAACTCTTGAATACACAATATTCTAACGGATGATTGAAATAAATTAAAAGCATATTAAATCTATAAGCAATACTTATTGCTTTCAAAGAAATTCTAATTATTCAAAAATATTCATTTAACATTTTATATTATATACAGTTTTTTATTTATGTGTCTGTTGACTAATAGTCTATTCAGCTGATATCAGCTGATATAGCCGATATATTAGTTTTTTTCCAGAATAATTATGTCAAACACATGAAAACGTTCTATATTCTATATATTGCGATGACCCGAGCCTCTCAATTTTCAAAAATAATTTTAATTTAAATAGACGATTTTAATTTTTAAAAATGTATAGTTTATTTTCTGCGTTAAATTTATTATCTATTATATTATTATTAGTTTATTATCTATCGCTAAATGTGCTCGATAACATCACATGCCTTGTCGTACTTATATTTTCCTGTTACTAAATATCCACTATCCAATTTTTCTCAAATTAAACTAATTAATACTCACAATAAATCAAAACTTTTATTCTTAAAATATCAATATAAATTTCCAACTAAAGACTCCAAATTAACAAAACACGGAGACCTTCCGTAAAACCGACCACTCCGGTCGACGCGGCCGGCAAAAAGCAAATTAATCCAAAACTTTCGTACCAACTTTCAATTTGTTGGCGCAAACAATCAAATTTCAAAATATTTACAATCAGCATAATAAATTATTTACAAAATCAAAATCAATCAAATATTAAAAATTCAAAATTTAAAAATATGATTTTGAAACACGACATTTTGCTCCTCTGTCTTTTGGCAAAACATGGTTAAACCGATGCTTTGACACAAAAGACACACAGATTGTGTTTCAAAACTTTAACAAAATTATTTCCATTTAATGGATTTCCACAAAATAATTTTCCTTCTGGGTGGATGTTTATTCACAAAACCAACATTGACATTCCAAATTCCAATCCTCGTTACTCTCGTCAACCCTTGACCCGATGTTAGAGTTACCAGTCCACAGTTGACGTCCATTTCTTTATTTTATTGCTCCTCATCCCCTTCCATCTCATTTCTCTCACTTTCCTTCACATCCAAACCCACATTATTTTTAAAATCTTCCTTCCCTTCCAGCACAACAAGATCGTCAGTTTTTCCATAAATTAATTTGTCGTTCTCCAAATTTTTCTCTTTTTGTTTAAATTTATCCACCTTCTTTATTTTATTCCGCTCCTCATCTCCTTCTAATTTCTGCTCAATCTTGTCGAAATTGTTCACTACTTCCAAATCGTCATCATCCAATTCATTTTCGTTAATTGCTTTTTGTCTTATATCTTCAATATCAGCGTCGTGCTGGTTAACTTTTTCTTGTATTTTATTTCCGATCTATTCCAATTTTGCTCCATTTTATCTATTTTCATAGTTTATGTCCATGCTTTCTTGTAAATTTGTTATTTTATCAGTTATTATTTTGAACTGCCTCATCATTTCCTTCATCATAAGAATTTTGTTGTTCCGATGTAAGCTTCATTTTTGTCTTGATTGTTCTTTTTTACTTTATTTCAAACCAAAGTTCACAACTACAGTACTTTCTGCTAACATTAGACTGAATTACCAAAAGTTGGTGTTACCTGGCGGCAAACTCGGAATCCCTGGTTTCTTTGTACCATTAAATGCGATGAATATTTTTTATAGCAAATCTTTAATTTCAAAAATAATTCCAATTTAAAATTCAACGATAATTGTTAAATTTTTAAAAATCTATAATTTATTTTATGTGTTGTTTATCGGCTCGGCAAATGTGCTTGATAACATCCATGCGCCTCGTACTTAAATTATTCTTTTAATTTCCAATTATAATTTCCAATTTATTTCTAAATCAACAAATTAATAAAATTCACCCACTGCTTGGTAAAAAAAACAACTTTTTATTCTCAAAATATTCAAAAATATAATTCCCAACAAACGGCTCAAAATTCATAAAATACGGAGACGCTCGCTCCGTCAAAGCGACCACTCCGGTTAACGCGGCCCGCAAAAAGCAAATTAATCCAAAACTTTTGTACCAACTTTCAATTTGTTGGCGCAAACAATCAAATTTCAAAATATTTACAATCAGCATAATAAATTATTTACAAAATCAAAATCAATCAAATATTAAAAATTCAAAATTCAAAAATATGATTTTGAAACACGACAATATATTATTCGTAATAATATTACACTACTCTAATTTTTATAGTATACTTAATTTTTAATACTAAAGATCGAATGCGCGAGTTGAATTACTCATCATGAAAACTTGTTTCAATTTACCCCTGTTTGCAACTGCAGCTCTTCGATTTTAACTATTTTCATCAACGGAGATATTACTGAAAAGTTTTTTAATTTACAAGCGATAAATTATGACACATCTAATTTCTTGTTGTAAACTAACTAATTCGGTGGCCGCATTTGATTTAAAAAAAATTTAAAAATGAAAAATATTTTTTCAAAACAAGTTGCGGGTAAAAAACATGTGGTCTGGGAAAGTGATATAATCAGCTTTTGGTAAAGAAACAGATTATTTGTTTGGTTTTTATATTTTATTAATACATCATATAGGCACATACCTTTTATATGTATTATTATGTTAAATAGTCATATGTAGCCCGTCAGAGGAAGCAAAGGAGACTTAGCCTCCCCTAAAATTAAAGAATTAATTTCCAAAAATTCCAAAAAATATTCTACTATTTTCGATTACGAGATTACTCCAAAAATATTTTTTTATTATCATTACAGATTAATCCCCAGTGATCATACATCGACTAAAACCTCGCAGTAATATATGCTGAACGCAGTATTGCAATATATCTAGCGCATAAGGATAACGCTTTTCGTTATTGTATAGCGGAAAATTGCCGGGAAAATCTTGTGTAAAAGTGAAAGGGAATCTAGTTTACAAAAATTGTATAGCGTATCTCGCTAAAGCGTATCTTCAAGGACCTAGATCCTGTAGATAGCATCATCTGGCATCATCTGAATACATTTTTTTCATTTAAAAAAAAGTTGAAGTGGGAAACTCATTTACTCTACTAACTGCTAATAGTTAGCATCCACAAATGAAACAAATGCGAGCCGCCTCTGGCAACTAAATTAATTTTTATTTTAATTGATTTCAATTTATTATCATTTAATTTGTATCATTTAAATTTAAGTTATTTTATTCTAACTATAATTTCTTTTACAGATTATTTATTGTTTATTTAATCTTAAATTAGTTTAGCTCGATTAATAGACATAGTACTACATGCTACAATTATTGTTTCACATTTTCAATTGGATTTCCATAGCATTTACAAAAGTGCTTTCATAAAATTATAAACAAGATTTGTTTTTGATTTGTTTACAGTATCTAATTTCGTTTGTATATAATTTAACAATTTATTTACCGACTGATTTTCATTTTAAAAAACTGCGTATTTATCTCCAAGTTGCAGTTATAAAGAAATACTAAACACAAAATAATTACTTGTTTAATTACATTGTTATACAGATTTTTAAATTTATTTTATTATGAATAAATTAATTAATTTAATTAAAATTATGCAGAAAAGCTTTTATATGTATTGAATCTACATATTATATTATATAAATTTTTCATCGTTAATGTACGTATAGGCAATTTACTATAAAACAAAAAGTGTTGAATGAGATAAGTTTCTTAAAGTGTTTATATTTTCTTAATACCAAAAATTTGCATTATTCATATGGAAATTACAAAAAACTCCTTCTATAAAACCATTTAAGCTACATTACTATGCAAACACTTTCTCGCACCTTATGAACGAACTGTAAAATGCAATTACACAGTCTTGTGAAACGCAACTGCCAAAATGCCGATCGTTGCAGTACTAGGCTATGTGTATTACTTTATAAAAGCTTTTTCCTCTTTATTCTTTTAGACATGCTACATAAGGTATACCGTGAATTTTAAGAAAATGCAGAAATTTTACAAAGTCATTCCTACCATTACTTAAATTAATGTATAAGCGAATAGATACATATAACTAAGCTATACGTATGTCAAATGTCCTACCCATGTTTTCTGTGTAAATTTAAACGAAAGTCACATATTATTATTTTGATTTTTAAAATATTAACTGTAATAAATAATTGCAATAATAATAATTAAATTAATAAAAACGTAAAACTTCAGATAATCTTAGTCATACAATAAAAATGAAAACTTATTTAGTTAAAAAATATTATAAATTTTTATTGCATTATAAAAAAATATTTTAGTAAATTTTAATTTTACTGAACAAAAAATTAAATGAACGTCGAGCAAATAATTGTAGGTCATGTTTAACCGCACTTGACTTTCAATAATTTAAAAAGTAAGAAACCCCAATGGAATATGGGAGGAGAGATTGAGATTAAATATGAAATAAAAAAGTGGAACCAAAAATAAGGAAGTTGTTCCGTTTTCGGGGTATACAGGGTAATGGTAATGGTAATGGTAAAGGCATAGTAAAGGTAATTAGGGAGATGTTTGCTAGCTTCATCTAACTCTTTAATAATAAACCAAGAGCAAGATTAAGGAAAATATATTTTAAAAAACACAAACCTCACAGACGGTATAGAGTGCTATCTTACAAAATAGAACAATTTTCAAATGATGTTAAAAGCAGGAGTTGAACGAAATCGAGTTTAATCAAAATATGGATGATGTGATGCTTCAACAAAGAGTATACTTTTCACCTCGAAACATAGGTAAAAAAATTAACATAAACTATTTGCACCGAAAATAGACGATAGAAATTATACCGGACGCAGTGATGAAAAGCCTACGAGATATGAAGATCGAAAACTGGAAAACAAAGTGTGCAGAAATTAAAAAAATTGTGGAGAATGATTAATCAGACAAAGAAACACAAAGAGTTATAAAGAACGGCAAAAACGGAGGAGTGATCCACCTCGAAAAATGGATTGTGCAGACTCCCTGAAGGAGTGGTTATATTCCGACAGGAATGGAAACCGATATTCATTCATTCATTCATTTGCACCGAAAAATTGCAAAACTGGATTGGTTTAACAAAAAATTAAGGTAGTAGCACATCCAAATAATTATCAAAAACTTTGTGTAATAATGAAAAATGTGTCATTCAATTTTTAATAATCTAACTAACAAAGCTAACAAAAATAATTTTAATTTATTTTGAACCGTTACACTGTACACTTGTTGGAGAGAAGTTATCCTTCGTACCATATCCAGAAATACCTTGCACGACAGATATTTTTAATTGTGTATGGTGTATATCGCTGGGAATCCTGCATGCCTCTCTTTATAGAAACTTAGATATTTTAACACTATCATGAGTGTCTTTACATTAAGTCCAATGCTGTGTTTTTCGGAGGTAACTTAAGTAACTGCCAGACTGCTTTGGCATCTTACGAACGTAATATCAAATTTGGAGATCAGCTTCTGCTTCCTTAACACCACCTCGATCTTGCCGATAAGAGTCGTAGGTGTATGGGCGTTAGAATCTATAAAAACATTAGGAGTACTGTGACTGTTAAGCCATTTAATGCCCGATTTTTCACTTTGCGGTATCTATCGGATACCGAATCACTCCTAGAAATTAATTAAGTAGTGTCCAATAAAATTTATGTTTCGTTCTTTTCAATTTAAATTTTAATTTGTCCCCCGGATTCTTTATTCGATAGATATCTCAAGGTGAAGAAATCGGAGATAAAATAGTACTCGGCTGTTTTTACGATGTTGCCGAATTTTTCGCTTCTATTTAGTTCTAGTTAGGGCTTTTTTTTATCATGATCCGTTTCGCGTCGATTAGGTGCTTTCGTCCTTTTGTATACATAATTTTGTAAATTGGTTTTTTGATTTACATCGAATGATTTTTTTATATTGCCATGTAACGAGTTCCACTGTGTTTTTACCGTTGTTTTTTTCCTCTTTTCCCGATTGCACTATCTGAACAAACAGGGTTTATATTCTGCTAATTGATACAGAAACATTAACAATCAATTAATAGCTATTTAAACAATAACAGCATAATAACAATGAACATACATACCTATATAATAAATAACGGATTGGGTACAACTCGCCGTGGCACGATTCGCCGAGAGCTTCTAGCGCCATATATTAATAATTTAATTACTCGATTTGTTGACCTTTCACAGGTTACAGGCCAATTAATATATAGTTCAAATTTTATCTGTAATGAAAAAAATTATTTATTACGGTGGATCCGTGTATTACCTTGGTTGTCTTTGTCAAATTCGACTCTGCGCTACCCTAAGACTAAACTAATTAAATATATCCCTGAAGACCGAAAGAACTGGGAAAAGGTGAAACTCGAAAAAGGTGAAACTCGTTGAAAACGTGAATATTGTTTTGTAACAATTTAATTTATTTAATTTATTTTTATGAGTTAAAAATCTATCAAAGATTATTGATAGCTGGGGTCACTGAACGGATAAAAATAGATAAAAATAAAAAAATCGCGGCGAATTGTGCCACGGCAAATCGTGCCACGGCGAATCGTGTCGCGGCGAATCGTGCGCGGCGAATCGTACCGTTCCCATAAATAACATAACATATTATATAAAGCAATAATTACAGTAAAACATAACAAATAATAATGAACTTTAACAATGTTAATAATAACAATAATATTAAGAACTACAAGAATATTAATTTATAATAAATAAATGAATAATTAATATAATATAATACATAAATAATAAATGATAATTTAAATGATACAAAACAAGAAGGCATACCAAACACCAATTCCGCGACGTACGTCGAAGAAAGCGATACATCAATAGCCAATCCGTCACTAGCACACCGACACGACAAGTGAAACTCTTCTTATTAATAAATAAATTTATCAATATGACTAGTTCCGCTCATAGACGCGAAAATGACAAGTCCCTCGGCATCAACATAATGAACCGCTTCCAATCGGTGCATCCGTTAAATTGATATAAGGAAAATCCCAGAAATATCCAGGCGATTCCCTCACGGAAACTCGAAAGGAAAATATAAAGAAGAAAGGAAGGAAGGTAGATGATAAATTTTAGTGCATTTATAATTGATTTTATATATGAATTAAAAAAAGTTTTCAACAAATCGTACGGTGGAATATTATAAAATATACATAAGTTTTTGTGTCGCCCGATGGAATATTTAGGACATGAGCCCAACAAAGTAATGATCCATCGTTTGCCTACTTTTGGAATCGCAAGGGTAAAAGTCACTAGTGCTGATCTTAAATCTGTAAAGATAACTAGTGTCCCGTCAATACCTGTGTTAGATCAAAGGAGGTTTTAAAGTCGTTTCGGTATAAACCAACATCACTAAGTGTGGGAAAAAACTCGCGAGTCGTCGAGTCTTGAACGGCGTTTTGATATTCCATTTCTCAAATACCTTCCATTTCAAGGTGGATTTGTACCTTTGCGTAGCTCAGTGGAAACGTGTTGTATGCCGTGCGAGAGTGCAATACTGCCGCATCTTTGGCACATAAATCGGCAACTTCATTCCACCGATGCCGCAATGAGCTTTCACCTACAAAAATGTGATGGCCGTATGTTTTCTCAACTCGAGAAGAGAAAAATGAATAGAAGTCGTTAATGGAATCGTGTTGTTGTTAGAACCTTTAATCGATGTACTTGCGATTTATGGAATAAAAAGTATTATTATTATGTTCGTTAAAGTTAAAAACTGTAGGGATATTGCACCATGACAATATTGCAAACATGGCTTCATTGTATATGTTTTTGTTATATCCACAATGATTAGTTGCAATTATACAAATAAATTATCAAATTAATATTATTATGTTTCTATTAAATTTTAATTTACCAATCATTACGCTATTGCAAACTTACACCAAGTGGTGGCATACCCGATCATAAAAAATTAATATAGCAAATTGTTTTGGTTTTATTCTTTCTTCCCATTATAACGGATTGTAAATATATTAATGGAAAGATATTTTTTTTTCGTGTATGAAATATTTTAGTATTTTGATTCTTAAAACTATTGTTATATTTCCAAAATTGAAACTTGGAATAACTTTTTTTTAATATTTCTTTATCAATTCAATTCAATTTTATTGTAAAATATAATAAGTCCTAAAAGTATGAAACTTATAACTATACAAATTGTTAGGACTACAGAATGATAAAAATTAGGATATTAATGTCCGTTTTCACCAACAATTCCTGACGTTAAGAAATCTCTAACTTTGAGATAAGAAACTCTTATGTCAAATTTGGTTTTTGCCAAGCGCTAAAAGTTCCTAAAGAGCATTAAGAAATCCCTAACCTTAGGTATCCCATTTACCGACCCCTAACGTATTAGGGATTCCTTAGCGGTTGTATTACAGGTATAAATTAGTGTTTATTCTTATTTTTCTCTCGCCATGGCAGTTGTTAGATTTTTGGATAGTTTAGAGAGATTTGACGATTCATCAGATGATAAAGTTGTATACCCTAGAATCATTAAACAAAGGGCAAGTAATTTTGAAAAATTTGAAAAAAACTGAAAACAAAAATTTTAATGTGGAATTTGTCGTAAGATTTCGGTTAAGAAAACAAACTGTTTTTTGCAGGTTTTAAAATTAATAGTAGGATCTCTAGAGTTTATTAATGATAAATAAATATATTATTATTTATAAATGTGCATATTACTTATGACAATTATTTTGGGTGTTATTATTTTAGAAATCAATCAGTATCGCCCATAAATCAATTATTACTGGCATTACGGTTTTATGCTACCGGAATAAATATGTTTTAAATAAATAAATAAATATGTTTTATTTGAAGTAATAAACAAATTAAAAAAAAAAATTTTTTTTTGATATATCAAATTCAGTTTGTTTGAGAAAATAATAATAATTTATTGGGCCATTATAAAACTAAAACAATTATAGGACAAGTCAAGAATAGATAAATAGATATGTAGATTAATTTTGTAACCTAAAATACACCTTCGTTTATGTAAAAAGTATCAATATTTTGAGTGTTACATTAAATCACCAAATTTATTCAAAAGCAATTTTAAGCCGGATATCCAGCTAGTAAATTATAAACCAAGAAGTTGATAAAAGTGTAACTGATAGTGTCAAACTAGCTTTTCTCTTTTGAATTTTGGAAACTCGGAGTCGCGAATGCTTTTATGGTATGTTATGACTACTATGATGTTGTGTTTATGTACAATTATTTACAAATTAAGTAATTTCTTAGAGTAAATTAAAGTTCTGGAAACTCAATCATAGTTAATATACAGAAATCTGTTTAAAATTAGTAATAATAATAATTTTAAATAAATAAAAACATACTTTTTTTTACATGCACATGACTATTATTATTATTATTTAACTAAAGAAAATTCGAATTTCCATAGAATGTTAATACAAACCCTAAGTAATTCTAAGGTGTTATTGTGGTATAGATATTATTTAGCGTGGGCTCTGTACATACTTTCTTGTATTTGGTTTTAAAAGTAAACACAAAGAAAACAGAAAAAGTGATCAGTACATTTATTATTAATGTTTAATACACGGATTTAATAATAATTACAAATTTATTACATTAGTAATAAAAATAATTATATCGGCCCTGAAATGTTTATCAATCATAATATGGCAGCAGTGGTTTCTTATGTATGATCTTGATATGAAATGCTTATCTCATTTGAATTCTATTCTATTGGAATGCGATGTATAGATTTTGTCTAAAAAAAATAAGTTAAAATAAAAGTTACTTATTTCATTCCAATTTATTTTAACAGTTAAAAAATGAGACATATTATTTCAGAGTATTTCAGTTTTATTTGAATAGCACCATACATTGATTGCGCCCATATTCAAATACATATCTACTTTCTTACCATCGTATTAACTTATGGTCAGAACAGCCTACTTGACTACTTCTACTGTTGTGGAACAAATAAATATTTTCAACTACTTACCTATTAATTATTATTAGTGAAATCAAAAATGATTCAATACCATAAAAAATTTAAATTGAACTAAAAGTACCTACTTTAATTTCTTTATAAAAATTATGCTAATATGCAATGAAAAAATAACCACAAAAAATTTATTAATTCCTGCATTATTTTAAAACAAGTAAAAGTTGAATAACCTACATAGAGACGTGGTTTTTGCTCTCGGATAGAATTTATTGCTAAAATGCAACATCTTTAGTATGATTGTAGAATTTGCAATTTCATCTCGTGAGCTTTCACTTTGTATATTGCCCGAAGATTATTATAAAAATGCCTGATATGTCAGGTCAAGCGCAAAATATCATAATGTACTACACTTTTATTAGCATAAAAGTATGTCAAATAAAAAATTTTTCTTAATTTATAAAAAAATAAGTTTTTATCGGAAGTTAACTTTAAATTTGGTTATCTGCAACTTAAATTTCTGAAAAATTGAGGTTCTAATAAGCGCACGTCATTATAAAGTTTTTAAAAAATGAAAGTTTAACGACTTTAAATAATTGATTTCATTATCAGAAGTGAAGATATCTCTGTGGATGAGGTGTATGACGCGCACGAAAAGCTCTGCATTGCGCGGGATCTGGGCGGGTGTGATTAGAAAGTCCGCGTTCCGGACGCGAATCGTGGATCAGTCTCTTCGTGATTTTCTTGTTCGAAGTTGTTTTATTCTGTTCCGGAGTATTCTTGTTCAATACGCGAATGTTTAATGTGTTTCCGGAAACTTTACGACTGTTTATTCAATAAAAATTATTGTTGGTATGTAATATATTTTTATACGTACTAATTAAGTATAAATAGTCTAAAAGTATATTTTAACAATTAATTATTCAGACTGTGTTTGAAGATAAACCGACTTGAAAACTTTTTAAAATAAAAATGTGCGGCAAAGTAGTTCGTGTAAAGCAATAGTCGAGCAATCACCAATAATTACAAAAATATTGTACCTTACAATTATCTTGTTGATCTGTGTATTCTGTTATTATCACACATTGTTATTTAAAATATATCAATGTCAAAAAATAAATAGGCATGTGCAGGGTGTGGTTTAAGTTAAAAAACAACTTTTAACAAACTTGTTAGATTTTATTTGTATCAGTGTATGTAATCGTAAGATACAAATATGCAATGATGGAACCTATCTGAGAAGAATTTTAAGATTCGCGTTACATAATTTGACGTAAATTCGCTCTTTCACACACTCGCCCGTAACTTACTAATGGCATTTGGCATTTCATTATATAATTGAAATCTATTGTTGTTTTGCAAATGTTAGAAAAAATGATTTTAGAAATCTTTACTTAAAAAAATAAAGCAATTTCTACTGAGGGATTCCCCTTAAGCTTATGTTTATTAAATAGATGACATTATAAATTACCCGAAAAAAATTATACTTTTATTAAGAAAGTTTGACATACTTAGGGAGTGTCAAACAAAATAAAAATATCACAATATATTAATATATCCACATAGGTTTATATACTACCTACTTTATATTATTATATAGTATTACAATATACCTCTTCAATTTATATTTCAGCCTGAAGTGAAATTGGAATTTTATTGAAAATTGTGAGTTCCAGTGATTTTTTCATTACTTAAATAAGAAAATTGTTCTGTTTTTGAATTTGACACTCCTAAATATTTTAATGTCTTTATCAAAACAATCAAGTCAATATAATACTTATTTTGCACTTGCTACTTTTGAAAATCCACTCAACATTTTCAATAATTTTCAATTATATTATCTTTGTGACCAAGAACAAAAGGAAGATTTAGATATTCGACAATGACACATATACCAAATTTCAAACCACATCAACCAATTCACATAATATATGTATGTACATTCCAATGTGAAGCTAGTATACTAAATTGAAAACCGTTTGCAGAGTTTATTCAAAAGTTACTGCAGCTTAAAAACAGTCAGCTTATGATGAAGAACCATATATAATTAAAATATTTTCTATTTTAATAATGCAGATTACGTGTGCTGTTCATTTGAAAATACGTTCCACCATATTTTTGTTGCTTTTTTGTACCTTCTTGAATAGTAATATTTTCTGGCGTTATTATTTTTTATTGTTTACTTAAAATTTGGAATTTAAAAATCTTACATGATATCTCGAGGACAACAGTAACTTGATTTAAATTATGGTTTGTTAATTATTGTACAGTGTAAATACCGAGTTTAAATATTGGGACAATTTAAGCTCCATCCAGAAAGTAGTAATTTTTGTAATAATTTATATTTCCATATTTACTTAACTATTTAAATAATTGAATATAGCAGTTTCATGTAACGAACTTTAATTATACTTACTTCATTTGCTAATAATAATTATAACTAACTAATTGCCAATATTGCAAATTTTTTTATTGAAATTCAGATTTCTAAATTCTTCTTCGCATTTAGTATCAATTCGCAAAGATTCAAAAGATTCATTTTCATAAATAAGATTTAAATAAGCAAGTTTTTATTCAAAATATTTAAGATATTTTTATAATTAATTAAACCCAGCTTACAAATTTACTTCTATGCAATTTAGTAAATACGATTATGTTTGGTTTGCAAGTCACTTTTTATAATTAATTTTTTTAACATGAAAGGTTTTTTAAAAACGAATGCTTTCATTTTTCAAATAATATTATTTATCACATTTTGTTATACTGCGATCTTACATAAGTATAATAGTATTTCTTAAAATATTAAATATTTCTGCGTGAAAACCAAAAGTGTAGGAATGCTTCTTTTGATCCGCTTTTATTAATTAAAAATATTAAACTTGTTTGTTCGAAAATCTTCTTAACTTTCTTTTTATTTATCTACTAGGGAGTTTAGCTGTCATCGTTATAGTTAGATTTTTTTTATTCATCTGGCTTGCATTATTGTGATCATCTGATTTAACTAGTATGTTTGACACCCTAGAAATTGCTTTACTTTGATTGTAGGGTTTGCAATAGAAATAGAAATAAAGTTTCTTAATCGTTTTTCGTTAAGTAAACTTCAACAAAGTTTCGTTTCGTTACAAGTTTTATACATTATAGGGCATCCTTTCAAGTACCTACCAAGATTACCGCCAATTTTTTTGTTCTGTATCAGAGTTTGAATAAAGACGATTTTTGTAATGAATACGGAAAAGTCACGAAAAGTGATTGTGGGATCTCGAGTAAATAAAAGATCTTTTCTTTAAAGCCAAAAAGTACTTTTTTTATGTTATTTTCAATTCTTATTGCATAATGTATACTTAGGAGAGTCGTGCATAGATAAAAGTCAAGTTGTGAGTAAATACTAGCCATTGAATTCGTCTCTTAAATATAAAAGACTTACAGTTTAAGGATTTACTTTAAAAAGAGTGGTTTGTAACTGATTGTGCAAATAAGAAAAATTGCTAGGAGACTTGAGGATATCTTAGATTAATTGTTTACTAGCGGCTATAAGTATTTATCAATGACAAGAGTATTAAATCAGTATTTACTGATACCGGTAGTGAAAGACAGGTTCCGTGTCCCTATAAATCTTACCTTCATCAATGACTCACGTTACTTATAATAATATAAAAATGTGCGATAATGAAAACGCGCCGTTAAAAAAAATAGTGATGTTAAATGTAATTAGTTACAGCAAAATTATTAATATACGCACATAAATTATATA
Source organism: Cantharis rufa (assembly GCA_947369205.1). Classification (NCBI taxonomy): domain Eukaryota; kingdom Metazoa; phylum Arthropoda; class Insecta; order Coleoptera; family Cantharidae; genus Cantharis; species Cantharis rufa. The sequence continues at coordinate 41,051,729 of OX376303.1, forward strand.
AACATCCTTCTTAATATATAATTTATTAAAAAAAAATTTAGATAAGAATCAACTCACTTGACTTGCATGCTTCATTCTATGCACACCTTAAACCTACTCCATTAATTTTTTCCAATTTCAAGGTTTTAACTCGGTCATAAATGCAAATTGCTTGAGAATTGCTAACGCTTTCATTAATTTCAATGACATTTCATAAAAATGCTGGAAAATGACAATGATAAATATATCTCTTTTTTTATCACTTTATTCAATTTATCTACTATTATAATTATGGTGATACATTTTTATGTAAAGTTGTTATTTTAAACTTGAAATATATTTTTCAACGTAAGATACCAACCAACGGTGAAGAAACCGTTTACCTTTTAAATAACAGTAATTTTTTATTAAGAAACTCCCGTGTTAAAAAAGTATTGCTTTACCTGCGCCTACTTGTGCTTTACCAATATTTGCATTTCGTTTTTTATAAAATATAATAATAAATTAATAAAAGGTACGAATAAAGAAGATAGTAAAGTACGGTACCGAAGCTGCAGCTTTTCTTAAAGCAAATTTATGACAGTTCATGTGCTTGTTAAGGTTCATAAATAGTTACCAAAATATTTATACCAGTTGAACCACTCAATATGGTTTCATTTATAGCCCTTAGGCAATAATTTAGATGTTGGAATATCCTTGGCCTTACTTTTTCTGGATATTTGTTAGAGAATGCGCAAGGTTATTTATATAAATTGTTGGTCATTTTGAAAATAATTAATTGTTAATAAAATTTTATTTAACTGCTTGTTTTCTTAATTTTTTTCGCTAATAAAATTAACGTAAGAAAATACCTAATTATTTTTGCTTTGCTCTTACATACAATTTTTTTTCCAAATTTATAAAATAAGAAAAACTTGATTGCTTTTATGTGTAGGTATAAGAAAAAAGTACTTTGTAACTTTATTTAATAATTTTATATTATACAATAAAAGGTACATTGATCGAAATTTTAGAAAGTTCACGTTTTAACATTAATTACTCTGTTAGTTGCATTAAATTATAATAAGGCAGTTTATAATAAACTTTGTTTTGTAATATTGTAACAAGTAATAAACTAAATATAAAGGAAAAGGTGTACTCATGAGAATTAAAGTTTTTCTTACATGATCTCAACTACCATTTAATTATAAAGGCATTTTATTATTAATATTGCATTCCGGTAACGCCTCAGTTATCTAAATTGCATTAGACGTTAGTTTCAGGCATAATAACTTAAGTATGAAAATTACATGTAATTACCGTGAAGGTCTAGTAAATTCAATTTACAATAAGTAAAACACCTACATTTTTCTATAGATTGAAGAAGTTTATTTTGACCGAAATTTACAGTAGTTGTTAAATAATCTATACTTTAATTTATTCTACAGTGCATGCTTTAATTTAATATAAAATGTACTATGTAAACTAATTGCTACAAACTGTCAATTTGTAATTCATATTGAATAATTTCCTAATTTGTATAATTGGTTACAGTATTTATAAGAGCTTGTGTTATGTACATATTATATTGATTACAATAAAATTGCAGCCGTCGAGGCTTTCATACATTGTGAAAAACATTAATTTAACTTATGTAATGCAGTTTTAAATGTGTGATATTTTCCAAATGCCCGCGATTATTAAATTTTCAAATTTGCGGTAGTTCGTGCGCAATTTTTTTTATACAAACTGCGGTTTAATAAAATAATCAATGAATTTAACGTTGAAAGTTAACGGTACAAAATGTGGTTAGAAACTGCAGAGCAGAAATTTAAGGTATTATTCTCATGTGGAATGTTGCTGACATTTCAAATTAGTGTCCACAATTCTAAAAGGTATAATGAACTGAAGTACTCCACGATCACGAGTTATGGCAACTGCATAGTGAAAGTTGTAGCATTGACTTCCCACCGTAGATCAATCAGTATTTTATAAATAACTCCATAATATTGAAGTTGGCAATTTTGCAAATATTTAAATTCGTATTTTAATTTTCATAACTTTCAGTTTTTCAACTAATTCAATTTAAAATATTGTTTCGTGTAACTTTCTCTGACAGATGAACCATCTGTTCCTTAAATTATCTATTAAATTCCACGTTAATAATCACTTTACAGAAAGTTATAATTACATTAATTTAATAATTATTGTAGTGACTACAATGAACACAATATTCAATTTTTAAATAAATTACAGCAGATATGTCATTAGCCATGCTTATTGTACTTAATCATGCCTGTTCGTTTAAATTTAAATCTTTTAAATACATTGTATTTTCAACAATTAGCAAATTGCAATTTGTCTTGTGAAAATCGATTTTAATGGAGAAATAACGATTACACTAACCAGAATTCACTTTCCGTAATGTAACAATTGATCACACTTTTATTTGTTATTAATTTTTAAAACTTATTATAGCTCTGACCCCAATAATACCGCACGAGTCAAGTGAGAAATCTTATCAAGATATTATTTTGTAAGAATAACAGTAAGTTATAGTTAATTTTTTTGATGATTAGTTTTAAAATAAGTGTAAATTCAAAAGTTCACGCTGTGGTTTTTTTTCAGAAAACCAAACAAACTTTAAAAAGTTTTCTTTAAAATATTAAATTGAAGGAGATGTAAATGCTTTCAAGTTGTTAAACTCGAAAACACAACCCAAAAGTTTTACATGGATTGTGGTTATTCGGTTTCGTGATTAAAAATTGATATTCATACACTGACATTTTACCTTTATCGCTGTCATTTTTATAATATTATAGATACCAATAGCCATAATTAATAAATGGATTACTTTAATTTAATAATAAATTACGTAGGAAGAATATTTTGTTATGGTATTTAAAAATTTTTTAATTAAAAAATGAAAGTCAATGAAGAAGAAAGTGGAAGTTATATTCATATTACTATATGCAATTATTTTTTTCTTAATAAAGAATGCAACGATTATTCTAATTTTTTACAACAACATCGACGCATTGTTGAATTTAAATAAAATCTAATTAATGGTATGCGTTTCTATATTATTAATAATTTTTAATAGTAGTTTATGTATTATGTACAAATTTACATAATATACTATTTAAAAAAAACAGCCTATGATTTTTTATTGTGCTTTATACTATTTCGTAGCTGGAAATTACTGCAACAAATTGCTTTATATGAAAGTAATATCTTCTATATTGAACCTATGTACATATTGACAGTTTCTAAAGATTGTAACACCTGAGATTTTACATTATACAATTTATTTTTATAAAGCTCGACTACGTTGCAAAAGTTTGAAAGAATTGCTCATAAAAGTTTATATTGCTTGTTTTTGTGTTTGTGTACATTGTTATTGTCGGTATTTGTAGGGAAAGTTAATTTTATTATACAGACTCAAACGTTTTTTTTTTAAATTATGCAACTGAGCTAACCTTTTAACCACTGATTTTTCTTCAACATACCTTATGTATATATGTACCCACGAGTAAATTAAATTTAGATATTAGATGAACGATATTTCAAGATTGGAATTTTAAATTATCTAAACAACATCAATTATTTCTTATTTTCCTTAATACTTGTTTTTGATAATTATCAGATTTTATAATTAACAAGGATAAAAATTTATAAATCGAACACTTAAAACTTTGTTAATATCATTATGAATTTTTAAAAAGTGAGAAAAATTTCTCGGCGTTGTTAATTAGAAGTCGCCTTTAATATTTAGAATAATTTTTATAATTTCTTACAAAACTGCGTTAATAACAACTATAAATGTACAAGTAAGTGAGGTAATTTACAAATATTTACCTGCACGAATTGAAAGTAAAATGAGATCTACAGAAAAGTTTTACTTCATAGTAACACTTAAATTTTGTAGGTCAGAGTACAACCTATACCTATGCAATTTACTAAAATTTATTATCTTAGTTTAATATTTAAATAGCACCTGTTATTTTATTGTGCTAATTATATTTGAGTGAGAATAAACTGTGCAAGATTTTTTTATTTATTAAGGTTTCTTTTATGAAGTGCAAATATGGTTAAAATTACTCTTTCAAGTTTTTCCCACAATAAATATTACATTTTAACTTTTGAGTAATTAATGCTAATCTAAAAATTAATTTGCAGAAGAGTTTGAATTACATTTATTTTAATATAAATTTCTCTCTTTCGTTATTCTTGTCAGTTTGAATTCATTGTGACAAAGAAATTATTCGGATCATTTATGTGCATTATCTAGTTTTTATTTCGAGCACGTTTTGCTAAAAAATACTTTAAAGACGTTCTTTTCAAACTTAAATTCACAAATTCCTTAAAAGACACTAGTGCTGATATTCGGGACTTGAAAATATAATATATTTTTTCTTTTTGTTTCTTTTTTTAATTAATTTGGAACGATAAATGGAAAATTAAATTATAAATTAATGAACATAATATCTACATAAATATATACTATATTTAGCAGAATCCTCAACATGCGTAGCAAATTTTTGACATACAATATTAAAAAGGTTAAAAAAAACATTCTCTAAACATAATATTATCGTGGTGGTAAAATGTACATCGTAAAAACTCAATATACTTACAGGATGTCTCATTATCCATAGGTACGCAAAAGTCGTTTTTCAAAATACAACTGTTACAAAATTAGTATTTAAATTTTTATGAAAATTTTCAGGTACACACATTTTTCAAAGTAACTAACCGTTCTTGAGATTTAAAATTGTCTAAACTTACTTTAGTAAGCATTATTTATTAAAACAATTCCAAGGATAAATAAATAAATAATAATTATTTTATTATACTTCACTTAAAATCTTCATTTCTAAATGTTGGTTTTTTAATACTTAAATTAAAAGACAAAGACAATTATGCGTGTTTTGACTTTTTATTTATTAATCAGTGCTATTGGATTCCCTTGTTATAATAATATTGCGTATTAATAGTTTTATAAAATATAATTTTATTAAGAATTTACTGTCTCTTATTAAAATACATAATTGAATGCAATCATCAGTCAAGCGCGCCTTGCCTAAGAGGATATTTAGCCTATCACGCTACAACAATTTATTTAAAATAATAACTCAAAAAGTACTGTACCGATTTGAACTAATTAACAATCCAGTAAAAATCAATTACGAATGCGAGCTGTACATCTGAACAAAACAGTTAAATGAATCAGAAAATTAATATAATAGGATTAGGACACACCTTTAATCTAGCAACTTTTCCAAAACATTATTTTGGCATTTAAAAATAAAATTACTTTAAAAAATAAAATAAACTGTTTTTTCAAACAATTTCAAGTATTTACTTTAAAAAACATAAAGCACATTGTAGATAAATGCATAAAGCAAATAGAAATAGGTTAAAAGATAATAAATTAACAGTTTTCCATACCAATACACGCTAGCGCAACAGTAATTTTAACACATTGATGGAAATAGTCCAGTAAATGCGGAATTTGTCGAGTGAGAACTTTTAATTTAATGGGAAATTACCTAGATATCAACAACCGACATCGGTTGTTTTTGTGGAATGAAATAAACGGTACTATTATTTTTATATTTTTTGATTTGTCAAGATGTTTTGTTAGAAAGTTGTCTTTCATCATCAACTTAAATTTTCGTCTCGGAAAACGGATCACCCTGTATACGGTATATTAAAATTGCAAACGAAAGAAAAATAACATAATAAAGAGCAAGAAAATGCTGAAAACATTTACTATCTCGCAAAAATAACAAAACCGAATTGAAGATTGTTCACTATTTTATTATCATGTTTTAATTTACAAAAAGTAGAAAACAATTTTAGTTTTTTCTTGAAATTTTTTAAAAAACAAAATGTGATGTGATCATAGGAGATGAGTAAAATGCGTAATAAGATTGCTCTACTTTTATGCAAAATAAATTTTCTTTGATAATAAAACAGAGCTTGTTCATTGGTAAATATTAAAATGCTTTTCACGTTTTAACTTGATTAAATTCTTTATTGTTGTACATATAAGCATAACTCGAGAAGAATTCAAATATAACAAAATGCAGAGGAAACAAATTTTTAGTTAAAATTTAAAAATAACAGTTATTTAAAAACCGACTATTAGTCAAGTAATAAATTGAATATTTAATGAATTTCAATTTGAATTTTAAAACCCGTTGTTTATCGTTTATTAATTTGGCAATTTAAAAGGATATTCATTTTAAAAAATTCATAAAAGATTTCATTTTATTTTAAATTTTAATAATTACGTTTGCATCAGTCTCATTAAATTGTGGTTCTTACAATCTTTTGTACTAACTTTTGTACATTTGGAATTTTTTGTTAGTATATCTCTTATTATTTTGAATAATGTAAATATTTTACATAAATGAGATGCAAACATATTTTATTACTTAATATCAAAGCATTTGAAAATTTTGATGTTTTGTTAAACCGGTTTGGTAAGTTATAAGTTATGTTAACTGTATCTTGAAATATTTTTCTATCCGTATAATATGAATTTTTGCAAAATATTGAACTTGTATTAATTTGGGATTCCTACGAATTACTTTCTATGAGAACGAAATTAAATTTAAATGTATTGCGCATATTAAACGAAACCTTCGCATTGAATTATTATTGTATTTAATGTAATGGAAATCTAAACTTGCGCAATAATATTTACATATATTATGCGTAATATATTTCGGGCGTAGTAAAACTAAAAGTACTAAATGTAACCATTCCCTTTTTAGCGGGATTACTCTACTAGAACTTAAGATGGAATATGAAGCAGGAGAACATAGGATAAAAAGCGCATTGTAAATCTATTGTCTTCTAGCTTATAACGTAATCTTCATCCGGCGTGGCAGCCGTGAACATAGTAGGTACATTGAGGATTAACTAGTATACAGAATTAATATCGACAATCAATCAAATGCACATTTTATCTTCCCACATAGAAGTTGTACGAATTTCTTGCGATTTCAACAATTTGTAATATATTTACTATAATATGTAGTATGTATGTACAGATATGTATAAATACATTAGGGTAAACATAATATAGTATATTATTTAAATTTAATTTAAATTTTGGTATTTAAAAGTTATTTGTTTTTGTTGTTAGACAACGCCAAGTTTGTTAACGAAATTAAGCATTAATCTTTCTGCAGATAATAGACACATTCAGGTCAATGTTATTGGTTATGTTTATATGTGGATTAGCGATGGTTCGCCAGGATAGTTAACTGGATTAGTTGGACTTGTAAGGCTTTACGAATAGACTACCCTAGATATTATTTATAATCATAAACCTATCATAGACGTATTAGTAAATTAGGAAATAATACTCGCGAATTTGCTCGTTAACAATTTTGTGTGCCTATACGTAATGATTTCAAAACTATCTATATGTATCTCTCATACTAATTTAATATATTGGGTTTTAGTGTAATTTACAATAATTGTTTATTTATTATTAAAAATTTTTATTGATTATTAAAAATTATTAAAAAAATTGTTAATGAAGCAAATTTATTTCTAAAAATAGTGTTTTCAAAACTTTGGAAAAAACTGAAGTGCTATACTTAAAGGAAGGAAACCTTATAATGAAATATATTAAAAATTATATTACGTATATTTAAGACGGGTTTGCTTAAATATGAAACTTGATTGTTATATCATGTACGTTTTAAATTATTCCTTTTCCAGTGAAAATTTATAATAAAAATTCTTACATTTCATAAGAATCCAGCTTATAATTGTTTTCTTAAATCGTATATATGTAGTTAACATCATAAAAGTTTTTCGTTCTCACCACTTGCTTTACATTGGTAAGAATGTTATTTATAATTACAGAACTTGGTTGGATTTTTACATAGAGATCAACGGCATTCAATACTTGCGAGTATAGTCAAGTTCTTATTAAAATTTATAATTTTCCTCGTTACTTAAATTTTTATTAAAAGTTTATAAACCAAGAAGTTTTAGTGTTTGTTTTGTAATTTCCAACTTTTATTTAGTCGGCTTGACCTTTAAGGCATATAATCATTTTTAATTTAGTACAGAGAAGTGATTAATTACACAAATAAAACCATAAAACTGTTAAAATCCGCAATAAACGAGATTGACACAAAAACAGTGTTAAGTCCTCTTATTACAAATATATAATGTAATCGATTTGTCGGTTACTTAATTTAATAATATTTACCCAAACCTCTACACTAACAAAAAATTATTTCATCTCAAATAATGCTTATTTTACTAAATATTATCCTGTGAGTTCTTCTGAAAAGTTGGGAGTAAGTCGTCCTCCGCGTTGTTATTTAAATATGTAGTATCAAGATAGAAGTTAATACGTATTATAATTTCTACCTTTGCTTTTTTAAACGACTTTTATTTATTTTAAATTGATATTAAATCATTTAAAAAATAAAAGATCATATTTTGTTGCTACACTCAAAGAGATAAAATCTTTTTTCCAATATCAGCGCTTATTAAAAGAGATTTTGAAAATTGGTAAGTATATTGAATTTTTTCATACCTATATGCAATCACGATGGAAATTCATATTTTTCAATATTTATATCTCATATTAGTAATAAACAACCTCAATTTAAATATTTTAATATTTTATAGTAAGGGTTGAATTCTAATAAGGCGCATATTTATCGATTTATATATTGAAAGCCTAAATATCTCATTGTAACGTTACTTTTCAGAGTTACTACTTTTATAATATTGTGCCTACGTATTTAAGTTTCTAAAAGCAAAATATACTGCGAAAGAAGCTGTAGGTTCCTAAATCTTAATATATTTTTGCAAAAAAGATTTGTTACTTTTTTTCACTTGTTGCACGCGGAGATATGAAATTATCTTAATTACTGCATAAATTTCTAATGCCAGCGAATTCTCCACCCTTTCAGCTTATCACAAATTTGGACGTCTATTATTATACAGAGCCATTTACAAGGAACAAGTACTCGAAGAGATAATTAATATGGTTGAGCACTTGCGTTGCAACTATTAATTCTAATTCTACAGTTTCGTGAACATTATAATAATACTTCCATTTAAGAAATAAGAAGTTATGAAGTATTACACTTGTTTCATCTTATTAAAACAATTAATTGCTTCGCCGTGACCTTTAGACTAATTCTTAGTATAATATATAACTTTTAAGATTGAAATTGGTCAGAAGTAAAACTACCTATGACATATTTTATTAACCGAAGATGTCATTGACAAAATTTAAATTGACTTTTTATATTTTAAGTAATGATAAACAAAAAGTTGGAACTTATCAAAAGAGTAAAAGTAGCTTCTGTATATTCGAAAGTAGGTATACTTTGATATATTTTTATTGCTTTTACTTTTATAAATTACCTTTATGCGACCTATTGCTTCTGGCTATGACATTCTAGCTGAATGTATAATACGTATATATCTTTTTGTATTGTAAGACCTAAAATGTGAATATTATTAAGGATAAGTTGATTTTATCGTGCAATTAAAAATATTTAATTAGTAGGACATAAACTTTAATTACACATATTTTACCTTATTAATTCCTCTAATATATTATCTAGGTATCTTGTTACACGGTACATTATACAGATTTATTATTAAAGTACCTACGTTTATGAATGCATAGGTCAGTAATCGTTGAACGATTTACTTACTTAATCGGAAAACAGAAAAATTTGCATTTCTTCCTGACACCACCGTTTAAATAATTTTTTTTTATTATGTAGATATATAATAGAATTTCTTTTGAATTATTTTTGAATTTAGATATAATATAATAATTTACTTAAACTGTTAATTATTTCTTAATTAAAACAATATTTCTTTGTTTCAGGTTAAATAATCGATTACTCTTGCAACACTGCGACTCAGTAATAAAAAAAATGGATTTGTAAACTTTTGTTACGCTCGAGGAAAGTAATGATTTTAATATAAACTAAGTACAACTGCATCAATCAAAATTTATTACGGTAATACATAAATAATTAATTAACTGATGCAATTAAACAAAGTTAATTCTTGTTCGAGTAGCCGTTAGTAGTTCAGTGTCTAAGACTTAAATTTAAAATAGTTAATTTAAAACAAATATGTGCTACAATTTTTAATTTGATAAGTGCTAATTAATAATTGTCTAAATATGGAAACCGAAGAACTCATTAAACTTGTAGATGGCATCTATAAGGTAAGATTAACAGAACGTTAATGATGTTAAAGCAATCACGATAACGTTAAATAAAATTATTAGAGTAATGCAAATTGAAGTTTTGATTAAAATTGTTTTAATTGGTTTCATTTTTGCAATGCTTTATTTTATTATCGTTTAACTCGCGTTAATACTGTTTACTGCTTTTTTTTAATTGCCACATACTTGGGTTTTTATTAGAATCCAAACACAGTTAAAATGCTTATTAAATAATTTGAAATTTCAACAGTATTCACGTAAAGAATATATTTTGCACTAATTGAATTCATTTAATTGAATACATTTTGTAACTTCTTTTAATTATAAAAATTTGTTTTAATTCTATAATAGTATGTTATAGACCAAGGCACCCAAGTGCCAGTTTTTATCCTAACAGCGATGATTTATAAAAAATAAAAAAAACACTATTCAGAGGTCTATATGATATTTTTCACAATTGCGACAGATAATTTGAGAAAAATAAGGACTTTTAACGTTCTTTGTAAACATTAGTATTATTTAATGAATGTGTACATTATTTATTGCACAGTCAAATGCTCATACTTGGCACGGTAGCATTACTTGAAACTTTAAATAAATTTTTACTTGTCAAAGCTTCTGGCTTTATAGTTGATTGTAATTAGTTGGAATGGAGATTAGCTGAACGTACGTAATACGAACGTGTTAGCTAATTTATTGGTTGTTAAATTAACTATTTCAATAGAATTTAGGTTAAAGTTTGATGTTACAAAATTGATGTTCAAAGGAAGGAAAAATATTTGTTGGAATAACTTTAATTACTATACATTCTGCTTAACATTTGGAGTTTGTCGCTTCGTGATATTTAAGCGTAATATACAGACTAAAGGGTTGTTTTTCTTTATTTTTAAAATTGTTATTTACAAAAACATGTCAATGGATCATAACTTAGAAGACTCTCTGTTAGTTACAGGTTTAAATCAGTGATATAATTTTTCTAGATTAGGTTTATAAAACACGTTAGGTTTAACAAATTTTTTTATTTTGAGGTAAGATTTTTTTAATAGTAGTGCCAGGAAGAGTTACAGCTGTTTTGATAATAACAACCTATTTTATTGCAACTCTTTGGAAAAACATTTCTTTCCAAACAGATCTAAAGTTAAAATCTTATCTTAACAAATCCAATAGGTTTCATATATTGAAAGCCGTGTCGGAATTTAGAGGAAGATAAAAACTTTTCTTTTTTAAAAGGTTTTTTATGGTTTTTCACTTTCTGCGTTTTTAAGATTCTACTATATTATAATTATTATCTTTTTATTTTTTTAAAATTTATGTATTAGTTCTTTGTCTTAGTATTAGTTCATTTTACTTGATTAGAAGTAAACAATTACAATATCTTCATTAAAATTTGTTGAATCATAATATCCCTTTTTCTCATTTTTGTTCTTTGTTTTTCTCTTCTCGATTTTGAGTAAGTCTTATTTTTGGAATTCGAGTTATTGAGTTTTATTATCATTATGTTTCATTTTCTCATCTCGATTTGACATAAGATTTCTCTGTCGAGACCTTTTTTAAAATTCTTGTTTTGGTAATATTGAATTATTGTTTTTGTATAAAACGAAAATTTTACTGTTTTTATTATATTATTTATTTAGTAATTTAAATATTAATTTGTTACTTTTAATTAATTACTAAAGTAATAAATAATTTTAATGTAAATTACTAAGGTCACTCTCTCAGTTGCCTGATGTGTAATTTAAATTTATTACTGCTTGTTTGTAGTGAACCTACGATACGTTTTTAATTAAGTACAACGCTGGGGCTTATAATAATAATAATATTAATATCCTATAATAGATATATAATTAAAACTTTTATCATTGTTTAATATGCATGATGCATCTCGATGAACTTAAAATGAATTTGTTAGAAATTATTATAATATCCAACAGCATCGAATGGCGTACCACTGTTCTATTTATTTGAAGACACCAGATGCTGGTCTGATCTAAAGTCTAACAGCGATCTGTGTGCTATGAAAGGTAAAGGTACCCCAATAATTAGATTTTACTAATAAGTCATCTTGTCTTTGACCAAGTTTATATCTAACATTTCTTGAGCGGATATGGCACTTGAAGAACACAATAAGAAAGTAGTCATTTCGGTTTTTGGTATTATAAAAATATAACACAACCATCTATTGTTTCTTTTGAGCGTTGAATAAGTTTGATAGTTCATAATGGTAAAGCAGCATTTGCAAATCAATGTATTTTTTATAATTTATTTATATTAGATAACCTTCTATCATCATTTCGGCTTAAAATGATTTGATTCTCTCGCGGTTTTACAAAGAAGTGTAAATATTAAATCTGTGGAATAAATTATTTTTAATTATTATTATTTATAAGCTCTATGAAGGTGTTCCTAAATAGTTATATGGTGTACTTAAATCTTTTCAATGATAGGTAATATTAGAAAACCTTGTGTTTAAATTGGCAGTTTAAACAAGGCGGTGGGTAAATCGCCTTTTAAAATTTGTGCACTATAATATATATTTCACAATTTATTATTTCTTACCATTACTGCAGCATTTAAAATTACAAGTAATCCACTCAAGAACTACTCAATTACATACAAATTGTCAGTTTTTTTAGTGAATTTAAATTTCAATCTATCTATAAATATGGCGTTGGTCATCATTCATTGGTTACAAGAGCACTTAAAAATAAGTATTTATTTTGAATTATTAGAATTGGAAAAGTGAATCGTTAGAACAATATTTTATTTTTGAAATTTTAATTTGGGATGATCAAAATACGACAAAAAATTCAAAATTCTAGTTATTCCGCGGGGTGGGGGGGGGGTTTATTTCATAATATACGTAATATCACTCTTATTTTCTACAAAATATCACTTCTACCACTGTTATCTGAAAAATAACCAATATAATAATTTTTAAATTATAATAAAATAAAATATTTCCAACTGTTTATTTTAATTCATTCTAATTCTGCAGCAACATCTCTTGGTAATTTTTGAAGTACATAAGATGTGTCTATTTTAAATAATTTGTATAATTTTATAAACTATGTAATCAAAGGTATTATGCGCCATTACTCAAGTATTCCAAGCTGTTATTTCAGTATTGCGCATTATTACTCAGGTTTATACATTAACCTTTTAAGGACGGGAAATTTTAGGTGTAAATTGACCCTTTTTTTTCATAAAGTTTGTAGATAAAATCAATCAAGTGCCCACATGGAATTGGGCACCAAACGGCTGGTCGATATATCGACCAGTCCCGTCCGCAACGGAAAATCCAATGTTAAAAATATGTGATTTCATATGTGAATAAAAAAAATTGTAAAAAATTTTTGGGCTCATACTTGACCTTGAAAATCGCATTTAAGAATTTTATTTTAAAATAATTATATTTATATTTCGAAATTTATTGTAGTTGCTTTTTTGGCTTCAAACTTGGTATACCCACGATTTTTAGATTATTAGGTTTTATTTTTCGATTATTTAGCTTTTACACAAAATCTAGCAGAAATGTGGCTTTTCAAACAAATGGTAACTTCAAACATATAATTTTTGGCGCTCCTTTGTATTGCCGCCATGGGTACATGCCGAACGGGACTTGTTCCCCCTAAATCTGAGGCTGTTCAGTATATCAAATTACGTAAAAAAACAATAAATATTTTGCGTTCTATCGGTGGTCGATATTTTGACCAGTCCCGTCCTTAAAAAGTTAAAAGACTTGTGCGGCTTAACCCTTAGTTATAAATGTAAGAATGTATTGGTGCTTAGTAGTACTCAAGAGCTCTAGAAGCCCTGCTTTTACTTAGAAGTAATAATGATTGCCAAAAGAACAACTTGCGATTGGCGTAATCTCTAATCTCTTCTCTATCTCTATCTCTAATATATATGTTAGAATGAGTGAGACATACCCTTAGTACGGATCTGCTAGACATACTCCCTAAGCCAACTAACAACCAATAGAAAGAGATATCACCCAAGTGAAGATCTGAGAAAAAGACTAATACAATATTCGAACCACCCTGTATGTAAAACATTACTAAGTATGCGTTAAGTTGGCATTACGGAGAAGGACAATAATACTATATAAGGGAGGCAGCCCGGAAGAATATGAAGAAGATGAAGTGGAAAATGAAGAGGAATATGAATAGAATATCAGAATAAGAACAAGAACATCGGAATATAAACAGGAATATGAACAGTCAGAAACATTATAAGAAATCAAATGTAGTAATAATAACTTAATTTTAAATAAAATATCAAATTATCTAACATCAGAAGTGGGATACTGACAAACGTTTAACCACAATAAGCAATGTTGAACAAAACCCTGACGAAAAGGATAAAAGTTTAGAACAATGCATGAAATGTTCTTTAAGGAAATGGCTAATTTTCCTAAATGGCTAAATAATAGAAAACAAACGAATGGATCAAACACAAACTGAATTGAAGAAACTATCTCAAGTACCCATCACATAATGATCCTAAAAGCAGGAAACGCTCTACGAGGAAACAGTTAAAAAAAAAAAAATTTTTTTTTTTTTTTTTGATGGCTGGACACCGTTTAACAAGAATTGGGATAATTTCGTGAATGATCTACGTACAAATTTTCCAAACCGGGAAACATGGCACACGAAGTTGGTTAGAGCCGCGACTATGGAAAGTTATGCAAATATGGGATAAAAAACAATCCGTAGTATCTACCAATACGAACCACAATTGGCTTGGGAAAAAGTACATATGTCCTGTAATCGGTAGAATGACAAATGATACGATTCGTCAGAGAATCTCGGGGCAGATCAATCTATAATCCACCCTTGTGGAATAAAGAAAATTAATGGTAAGATGATCGTATGTTCTCAAACTTTTGCAGGATTTGGAATAAACGTGGAAACCTTGGGAACCTGCAGACTGTAAAAGTTGCGCTTCAAGAAGCTACTTTCGAAGTCAAATTTTTAATTGTACCAGACAATATCATCCCCGTCGTAGATGCATTGATAAGTTGAGAAACCAGTCCACTTGAATGATTTGAAAACATAATTGAAATAATAGTAAGAAACTATGAACTAGATTTAAGGCTCATACCAAATGATCCCACTAAGAATCCGAAGTGTACAATGGAAAGATAAGTGGTCAGGATTGGACGAGAAATGAAAAGTTATTCCTTTCATTGGGAATATAATCTGAAGCTATCCAAAGAGGTAATGGTCAAATAGAACAGTTAATGAGAACACTACCTAATCTGTTAAGAAGTACGATGAACAACAGAAAAGAGGAAGAATGGATTACTAAATTGGCCATAGGATCAGGAATTAACGTAAGTAACGAAACAAAAATTTATTAGTATTTGTCTACTCTTATTTCTTAAAAGCTAAAAAGTATTTATGGTTTTATTCGTTAAACTAGTTACAATTACAACACTAATTTTAAAATTTTTTTCCGGTAAAATCGTATCACGAAAATGCGACTATAATCTGAATAACAATGGCGACTAACAAGAATACAATGAAGATACTTTCTCTAGATAGAGCAAAACCATATAAGAAGACGTGAAGAAGCGAATGTGGCATTGATACGAGCCTGATTAGCGAATACATAGCCGGTTGAGGTCAACTTTGTGACCTCGACAAGGTTATTGTTTTTTCGTGTTATTTTCTTTTGTTGATGTTGGAGTTTGCGATGATTAAGTTGTGATTGAGTTGATTGAAATCAGAAGTGAAGAAGAGAATGTGGCATTGATACGTGCCTGATTTGCGAATACATAGCCGGTTGAGGTCAACTTTGTGACCTCGACAAGGTTATTGTTTTTTCGTTTTTTTTCTTTGTTGATGTTGAAGTTTGTTATGATTGAGATGAGAAGTGAGGAAGAAAATGTGGCATTAATACGAGCCTGATTAGCGAATACATAGCCGGTTGAGGTCAACTCTGTGACCTCAACAAGGTTTTTGTTTTTCATTTTTTTTTTCTTTCCAGTTCTGCTCTAAGATGTTTTTAGATGTGCTTTAAGATGTTTTTAGATGTGCGTTAAGAAGATTTTAGCCCTCTATGAGTTTTTTTTTTTTTTTGTTTTTTCTTTGTTTGTTTTAGGGTCACGAGGACGTGACAACTGCAGGATGGCCGTGTTAGAATGAGTGAGACATACCCTTAGTACGGATCTGCTAGACATACTCCCTAAGCCAACTAACAACCAATAGAAAGAGATATCACCCAAGTGAAGATCTGAGAAAAAGACTAATACAATATTCGAACCACCCTGTATGTAAAACATTACTAAGTATGCGTTAAGTTGGCATTACGGAGAAGGACAATAATACTATATAAGGGAGGCAGCCCGGAAGAATATGAAGAAGATGAAGTGGAAAATGAAGAGGAATATGAATAGAATATCAGAATAAGAACAAGAACATCGGAATATAAACAGGAATATGAACAGTCAGAAACATTATAAGAAATCAAATGTAGTAATAATAACTTAATTTTAAATAAAATATCAAATTATCTAACATATATAAAAGAGCTTCTTTGCATGTTTGTTCGCTATACACTCCTAGACCCTTCGACCGATTTTAACCAAATTTGGAACATATACTCAGTAGGACTTGGCAAATGTTTTAGTGTAAGAAAATGTTAAAAAAGTTGAAAGGAAAGTGAGATCTCACAAAATTATCTGTCGCGCATAAACGGATTAACGAGATTCCCGTAAACCCCTCTCCCTCTAAAAAAGGGTATTTTGAGCTTCACAAATAAATCAGCAACGGAAAGCAAGACTGGAAAACATTAGAGTACTCGGACTAAAGCAAAGTATTATATTTTTAATCAGACCCCGGGCGAAGCCCGGTATCCAACTAGTAATTTATAATAATGTTGCTGAATAATGCGCAAAAGGGTTAGCTTCCTGGTCTTGCTTAGCCAGAATAAAAGTTTTGTTGAAAAACTAAAATCAATTTTATAACGGAAAGTAATGTCATATTATTTTCTATAGTAATTGTATAAAAGGATGCCACTGCCATAAACTCCTTGGAATACAATGGACAGGATGGTCACCTTTCTACAAAAAATGGAGCTCTCTCTCTAAAGTACATGCCTACCTAAGGAAAATATAACAATTTTTAACCTATGACTTTTAAGATCGCAACAATTGTGCGGGAAACAATGTAACGTGTTTAGATATTTGATTGGTTGGATATATAATTTTTGTTTTTGATATTCAAGAAATAGAAACAAAAATAGTACAGTAAGTCAAGATACAGATTTAAAAAAAAACTATGCAATAATAAGACTTACGCTCAACTACGTTATTAAAGAGCTACCCGAATATATAATAAGACACTGCATTCCCCTTATGCCCTAGATATATTGCAATCTGCAATTTTTGAGGTTTTAATCGATGCAAAATCATTGCGGTTCAATCTGTGCCTAATGATGAAATATTTCAAAACCACTAAAACCATGTGGGTTAGAAGCCATCCGCAAATTATGTTCTCTATTCAGAAAATTTTTTTATGTCACCTTGGTATTGTTACGTAGCTATCTTTTGGTAGATCTCAAGATAGAAAATCCACTTCATGTATTTTAAACCGGAATTTCAAGGAAAACTAACTTCTCTTATCTCCCCTGAATACCCGTCGATAGACACTAATATTAAAATTATATTTATTTAATTTAAAGAAACCACTCAGTATACTCCACATTCAACGCTTTTAGATAGACTGAAAGCAAACGATCATCGTTGATCTTAGATGCTCAGAAAACTGTACATCTTCGATCCATCTCACGCTCAGAATGCAGAGTTCTATCTCTTCATCATGGTTGCTACTACTCAATATTTGAATACGGAGTATGTGAAGATATACTACAGAAATGATCCTGTGAAGTATGATCTTGATTATTTTTTGTTTTTTTCCGTTTAAGTGCAATAGTTCCATTAACTTGATTAGGTACTTTTAACAGTAACGCCATCTATCGAACCTCTTTTAAAGTACATTAAAAACTGAAGAATTCTGCGGTTAGCTATTTTGAAAATGTTATTAGTTTCAAACCAATTTATGGAAAAGAAATTTTTCACACCGCGCATTTTAGAGCAAAACCTGAAGAAATAAATATTGTAGCTTGGGAAATCATCCAGTAGGCGGGACCTACTGCTACTTTAAACAATCTTCATTTTGATTCCACAAAATTACGAGTTTTTAATGAGTGAGTGGCAAAATCTCTGACCTCTGACAGTACCTTTCGCCTTTCGCACTGGTTTCACATTTGGTACTGAATTTTAGGTTGGTATTAAATTTTCAACCAATAATCTACAAAACCTGACGATCTAAAAAACCCCACACCGTGTGTAAAGAAGGTTGGAAACCTTCAAAAGCAAAACTTGAATATGGCTTAATATACTGCTCCTAAACCACTATTTTGTTGTCGAGTAGTTCTCGAGTACGAGATCAAATGAAATATCTAGTACTATAAGTATACACGAGTGTAAATTCATCAAGAATCGATGAGGACTTTTGACATTGTATTATTAATTTTAACATTTAAAATCAATTTCTCCGGCTACAACCGAATATATTTTATATTATTTTTAAAGATAAAAGATAGAGATGTATTATATTAAAATTCAGGTAGATTGTAATAATTGTTCCGATGTTTAATTTAAAATGATTGGGTTGATTTTAATTAAACCAATTTAAAGGGAAATTACTTTCCCTTAAACCTAATATTAATTGAAAATTTTCTAATGGTGGCAACTAATACCAAAACTTTAAAATTATGGTAATTAAGGTGGGACAAAAATTTAACGTTGGTTAAACCAGCCTTGAATGGATAATTTTATGCTAAAACTTTGAAACTATTGTTAAACTAATTTATGGACAACTTTGAACAATATTGTTCTATCAATGTCGTCAATACAATCTAACCCACAATTTCACAAAATTAACATTTTAATTTTTTATTATATTAATTTTATAAAATAATTAGGTAGGTATCTACTATGTATTATAATAATAGAGAATTTATATATATAAATATTTCAAATTCAAACATTAAATGATCGTAATCTTAGTTATCATCGATTATTTTTTCATAAACATTCCTTGATAGAAATTCTAAAATCAATTTGTACACTTTTAAGTTAGTTAAAAAGCAGTTGATATGATTGTCCTTCCCTTTGGCTAAACACGTTTTCTGCATAGAAATGATTATAAAGTTTGCTCATTAATTAATAATTTATTTAATTTTACTTTGCTCGCAACATCATCCATAACTTGAATACTTTTTGTACCTACATATGACCTCCAATGTGAAAAGCGTGATTTATTTCAGAATTATACAATTAGCAATAGACCGATAGCTATGCATAAGTCGGTATAATTAAGTATTTAATTGTAAGTTTTTAACAGGTTATTTCTCACATCAACGCAATATTGTATTCATTTATGTTTTAGATCTTTCGTCTAACACAAAAGCTAAATAAACCTTAAAAGTTGGTTCTCCAGCGTTTCTTAAGAAATTGTCGTACAAACACGCGTTCTTGATAGTTGAAATTCTTATTCTAGATCTTTATGTACAAGATAGCTATCACAATAAAGATTTTGACTTCTAAATGTCCTCGTTAAGGAAAGGTTTTGTACTAAATTTTAGTAACGTGTACATTTTAAGGTTTCGACGCATCAGCGAAAGCATGCTTCTTTTAAAAAGAAAAGAATTCACGCGAGTTATTTGCATATTATATTATGTTAAACTTTTATTATGTGAAGAATAAGGTAGGTACAAATTTTTAAATAAAAGTCGATTCATGTTGTGACCACCGGGTACTGCATAGGGAAGTAACAAAAAATAATAAATTCTAACTTTACATCACAGATTACATAATTTGTTGTGTTTTCTCATCGCAGTCTTTGCGGTTTACCTTAAAAAATTTAAATATACCGTTTGAAAATGCCGTAAGCACGACAAATTGACCCTCTTAGTACACTTAACAGGCTTTCTGTTTTGATTAATGAATATTAAACGAACCGAACCTTTACAACTCAATTATATTTTGTGTTAGAATATTGATTTCAATGTGTACAACGTAATGTTAATTTTAGACAACGTTATCCGATGTCAGAAACACTGCCGAGTGCGTAGAGCACCTTTAAAATAATGACTTTTAAATTATTTTTGACATTTTCAAAGAATTAATTCAAATAAAAAATTCTGCTTTATCAATACTCAGATGAATAAAACTACATATCAGCAGGCTATCTATCACGGAAAGATAAAGTGGCATTACAGACTTCTTGATTGGATACTTGATTAATTTAAATTTCCATTACCCAAACTTCTTAGGATCGTTTAAATGAACATTGATAAGGTAGTCATAATTTTAATTTAACTGCACTAGAACTTGTGAAATTTCAATATTAGAATTAGAAATAAACCATAAAAATAAATTCGGTATAGTAAAATACAGTCAAGTCGATAAAAATGATTTTAATTTATAATCAATTTATTTTGTTAGTATGCAGATACTATCTAACACTATTTTTATAAATTTGAAACATTAATTTAAATTAACGTTTAAATTAAATTCAAAAGAGATATAATTTATAAGATGATAATAAAACCCTGCACAATTAATTGTAACATATCAAAAGAATGCTATTAAGTTTTTGTTGAATAAAATTATTAAAAATTATGTTCAAAAATGCATCATAATGCGTTTTTTTACAGCAATGTATCTAATATACAGTGCTTTCCAAACTTTTTAGCAACGTCATCCAGCATTTTGGAATAACAATCTATTTTGACACACATATAGGTATATACTCTCCGTATATAGTTTTGCGTAATCTGCCCCAGGTGAAATAGTTTTAGAAAATAGATGCGTGACCTTACTCCTAAGAGAAAGCGAAACTCATCAAAAATATCTGGTGACTCACCAGTGGGTCACAATCTACACTTTGAGAATCACTGTAATAGAAAATTAGTAGTTTTTTAATATTAATAGTAATTTTCATTAGGCGCGTCTGGTGCAGATCTCTATATAGCCATATTCGCAATATTTGACTGGGCATTCATTTAAATTTTAATTTCCCTAATCTCAACCTGTTTTACCAACAGTCTTGGTTATCAGCGTAGTGTGAAAACTATTTTCCGTCAAGAAAAAAAATTAAAATTTATCTACGTTAAACATCCCCATTATTATTGTGGAAATGTGCAATTCTATAATTAAGGACATTTTGAAAATGTTTGTATTTTTGAGTCTAATTTGAAGGACCTTAATATATCAGATTGTAATAAAAGTAGGCTAATATAAACTTACTTTTAAAACTTTGGTTTAAAGTAAGCGGTAAATTTCATGAAGACTTTTAGAATATTATTTATTTTCGAGTTATAATAGATATTGGTGAATTTATACTTTTGCAATCATTCTTCTGATAGTACTATAACAGTATGGTAACTAGCAATGTGCCTTTCTAATTTTTCATACTTGTGTCCACTTGTTCTCCACTCTAGATATTGATTTCAAAATTGTAATTAAAAAACTTTATTATAAGTTTAAAAAGACAGAATTTTCAAATCGAAAAATGCGATACATTCATCTCTCGTTTTATTCGTTCGTTTGACGGATTTTAGCTTTAACAGGATATTCATAAAATATTTTATCACCAATACGAACGGGGTTTGTCATAAAATTTGTGAGTGGATATTATAATTTAAGGCAATATTTTTCAACTGGATTTCTCTTCGTTTTTGTGATAATATCTACTAAATTTTAATAATTTTATTATGTGAATATTAATCATTTGCATGTCATCATTTGCAAATTATATTATATTAAACCCAAAAGTTTTACATTCTGGAATTCATTCAGAATAAAATAACTTTGTACATAATGTTTATTTGAAATTCGTTTTTCTGTGACTACAGGAAAACCAGAACCAATCCAGATATAGGCAGTTTAGTTTTAGAATAAAGAATTTAGCGTTTGAAAATGGAATAATAAATTTCTGAAATATTATGCAAAAATACTTTCTACTTTTCAACTCCTTGATTTAGTGCACCCCAGATATTATAGTTAACAAGAAAACGGATTGAAGAATGAATGATACGTTAGTAATTTTATTTTTTAATATTTCAATCGAAATTTAAAGTACTTTACATTAGTTCCTAGTGTGTACAGGACATATTAACATTTTGACGGACAAAGAAATTGTTTTTTTATATAAATAGAGATAAGTCATACAATAGTTTCTTTGTTCCTATACCAAAATAAGATGTGCAATACCAAATGATTTCGATATTTCAAATTGAATAATATTTTTGTGAGTGCTTTCGAGGTGAAAAAATATTTCTGATGACCACTTAAACATTGACGAAATCAATTAGTTCTATCAAGTAAATAACAGCAATGCGTGATATGAACATTTACTTATAAAACTTATTAACACCTACATACGTATTTCAATTTCATATTTGAAAATAGCAGGTATGTTGGTAGGTACATACCTACTTTGCAATCGATTTCATTGAATTCAAAAAAGTAAATTGGTAATTAATTTTTATTTCTTTTTCTAATTTCACGCTAGTCCTAAAAAAAACCACAAATAAAGTTAATTTGTTACGGTAAACATACATAATTTAAAAATATATTAAAATAAATAAGAACACGAGTTGGTTTATAAATTTTTCAATTTAAAAATTTGTGTAAAAACTTAATTTTTTACGTGGCATTACAAAATACAATTTATGAAAATTTACATGAATAAGAATATGTCGTGCATATATTTGCATATTTAAAAAAATTTTTAATGTACGTAAAACGAGGGTGAGATATCCACGCAAAACATTTAAACTAGGAGAGGATAAGAACAATCACATAATTTATGGGAAATTCAGTTTACCTATACATACGTTAAGCCCTACCAATTTGGCGTGGCGTGTGTTGATAACACTGTACAAATTTGTATCGGTAGATAGATGTGATGTTATTAAAGCATTGTGTTATACCTTTATTGTTCTACATATTAACTACTTTTGTTTCCGCTTATTCGCATGATAATATCTAATAGCTGTTATGCATAATATAGTACTACAACAGTAAATGATCTATTTCAAAACTTTACTAATACCCATAAATCTATCGGCTAATAATGAGAAGGTACAATTAGATTTTTATTTAATTTTTTGTTTTAAAGGGTATCTTGTATCTGTTTAAAACCCCAAAGTGATAATATTTGGCTGTGCAGTTTTTTTTACATTTTTTTAAAAATTTTTTATACCTATTCATTATTTTACCACAATATTTCAATAGTATACGAAGAATTTCTACGACATATGAATATACAATCCTTAAGATAAACGATATTTTTTAAAACAAATATTATACATAAAATTTTGTTTAAATTCAAACCTTTGGAAGTTGACTTTTTTTGAAGACATTTTTTATTTTCTAACATTACTGACCATAGCACCGAAACTATTGAAGTTTTATTGTAAATGACCGAGAGCTTTCTCAGTGTCCGTGAATTTATTAACGAATTAAATTCTACATCTTTGTTTCTAAAATCAATGGTTTTCAATGGGTTTTACTTTGGGTTTGAAAAACCCAAAGTAATGAACAAAACAAACAATTGTATCAACCAAAACAGAAAAATACACAAATTAATAAAATTCATTTTGATTGAATAAAATTAAGGTTACACTTGAAATTGATTGAGTTTTTTTTATAATTTACTAAATTAGATGTCAAGTTCAATTTTAATTTTATTTAATTAAAATAAATTTTAATAATTCCTTAATTCTTTGGTTTGATTTTTTCTGTGCAATAGATTATTTTTTCAGAGAAGATTATTAAAATAAATTTGTAGGCTGCTGTATTTGCGATACGAAAGAAATGTTAATTTTTTGAAAATGATAACTTTTTCTGTGAGTTGTTTTGTTCTCGATTTTAAAAACAAAAATCAAAAATTTCCTTATCAACATAAATATTAACACGTGGTGTAACGTTTTTTCGACAATAAAAATGCCAAGACAGATAAAAAATAATCTAGAAATACGACATTATTTTAATAAAGTTGGCTAATTTTGGTATCTACCTTCTCTAAACCATGCTCGAAACATTATTTTAAGATCTAACATTTCAAATATGTTTTTCCACTACTAGTCATATAGGCTATCATTACAACTTAGCCAAGTCGCACGTGAAGTGACGCATTTTTGACAAGTGGTGAACAATTTTTTCATTATACACCTAGTTAATAATAAACATATTGATATTTTTCGATAGT
This sequence comes from Cantharis rufa, assembly GCA_947369205.1. Taxonomy (NCBI): domain Eukaryota; kingdom Metazoa; phylum Arthropoda; class Insecta; order Coleoptera; family Cantharidae; genus Cantharis; species Cantharis rufa. The sequence goes on from OX376303.1 coordinate 41,076,215, forward strand.
TTGGCGACTATTTGTGAGACAAATTTTGTTAAAAAATTATTTTGTATAACCAAGAGATGCTATGCTATTTAAACTATTCAAAACGTTTTTTTAATAGTTTAATTTAATTTTAAACTTTTGTCAACAACTGTCAAATCAATAAAACAAAACAAGTGTCATTTTAAATAAATAAGCGCAATATAATCTTGGCGCTAGGGCTATAATGACAGTCTTCACAACCTTGGCCTATAATATACTATTTTCTTGTCTCTAATTAGAAATAAATAGATGTAAACGAACTTTGCATTTACTTAACCTAAAATCCTTAAATATTACCAACTTAAAATTTTAATTTTAACCCAATTAATAAAAATTTTGTTTTTGTAAACTTTAATTGTTTATGTAATGCTCATTAGTAATTTTCAAGAACTAAATTGGTTATTTTATTTCTAAAAAAATTATAATTGTAACCAATGAAGTTGACAGTTGTGAATTTAATTTAATTATTACCAACTTAAATTGTAGCTAGTTGACAGATTATCATATTATTATAGTAGTCGTCACGGAACTTCACGTCTCGTCATAATGCATAACAATGGTTTTCCATTATGACGAAACTTGAAGTTCCATGACGACTACTATTATACCTTACTTTTATTTATTTTTGTAAAATGTTATTCTACTAAATTAATTTTTGGATTTTGATCGTTTTGAGAAAGAGTAATATGTTTTATTCGGATGGAATGGTAACTTTTTTGCCACGCAAGTTTTCCATTCGCTCGGCAAGAAAAGGTAAGCTTTCCATTCAAATAAATATATCTACTAAAATATACGGCAGCGGTTTTCAAAATTATAAAAAAAATAAAACTTCGAATTTTTCAACTTTTCTTTAGTTAATTTAATTAATAACAGCAAAGCTGTTAATAAAAACAGCTATGACTTTGAACGAAAAAGAGTGGAACCTGGTTTTTAGATAATCGACGTTATTTCGTTTACACTAAAAAATTTAGTTTCGTTGCTATGGGTATTTGAAAAAAAAATATTTAGTGGATTGGTTGTAAGCACAACTTGTATACTAAAAAAATTATGTTTCTCTCTTGTATTTTTTCTTTTAAAAAATGTAATCCTATAATACAATATTTTTTTGAAGATATTTATAGCTAGTTTATATTTTTATTCTTAAATATCCCTTGCACTTTATTCTGCGGATTTGTTAACATTTCAAATCTGTTATCATTAAAAATAATCCGGTGATATTCATTTTATATAATTATCGGTTTAATTTAAATATATATCAAATTTTTAAGACTAATTAAGATTATTAAAAGAATTTATAAATATGTGAAATTAAATCTTTCAAATAAATAGAATTATTTGATCGTATATTATTAAATCCCAATTAATTAAATTTAAAGAAAATGTTATTCATACTGTACATAGTATAAAACTTACTGTTAAAATTCAAATATTTTAACGTGTAGTTACATCTTTTTATTAAAATTTCTAATGTTGCAAAATGTACTAAAAAGTTACTACTTAATTAGTACTATAGAAAATTACTTTTAAGTATTTTTGCATGTAAATTTTAGTTTCAAGTTTCGTATAAAATTAGAGCATTTTTTATTACTGAAATTATTCGTGTCGATATTTTCCTGAAAACCTCCTTTTTTCGAATCATTAAATTTTCTTTTTTTTAACTATAAATAATAAATTATATTTTTGTCTAATTGGTCAGATTCTTGAATAACTCTTGCTTTGTGTTAATATTTATGCCCTGGTAACTAAAGGTTTTAATAGAAATCAGCAAGCAGATGATATAAAATTATTCTCCCTTGCAAAATAATACCTATAATCTCAATTTAACAAAGGAATTTTTGTAAAAAGAGTATTTTAACTATCACCGTAAAATCGGTCGTGCTTAACAAATGCCAAACGTTTTTCGTAATTGAAAAGATACTGAATTTAATAACAAAAAGTAAAATTTTTAATAATCCAGTTTTTTAGTCGGTTAATAAATCGGTCATACCAGGTAACTTCAATATTACAGCTTGTGCTGGATTGTTCTTACCGTTCAAAACTTGGTCTAATTGTCGGGATTGCAAGCTATTCATAAAATACTGACGCAGCGTTAATACAACTCCTCTTCCTGTTCATTAACTAATGTTTTATCTATTTATATAAATTATCTATTTTTGCGGATAATTTTAATTTTCAGGTTATAATAATTAATACTCAGGCGCAGGTTATAAATCGTTAGATAAACCGTTTAAAACTAATTAAGTTTAAGAAGTTTTCGTGTACCAAATAATTAAAATCAAGTATTAAATTTATTGTTTGCTATTACTAAATTACTATCCGTGTCTTGAACAATCAGGTAGTAATTTTAAATAAATGAAAGGTCGAAGAGTATACAATATACACACTCACTCACAAGGGTATTTAAAATTTTATGTAGCATCATAATTCATACTGGCAATTTTAAGAACGATGTTAACATACTTACGTAATAATGTAGTACCTGTGTTGAAAGTAACATTTTTCACTGTTAACATAGCGAATATCGTATACATATATATTAAAGACACTATAAATAATTTGCAATTTTATAACGCTTGGCAAATTATTCATTATTCCTTACATAAGTTTACTGTATGCACCTGCATAGAAATTATGTTATTAATGAATCGATGAAAAAAGTATACAAGCATTAATATGTAGCTGAAGTACTCTATATTGACTTAATTTTATTTTACATTCAACTAGATAATATTTGTCCATATACTTTCAGTTTAGTACGTTATAAAAACTTAAGCAAAAAATGATGAATGGGAGAGTTCTCTAAAATATAATTAAAACTTGCCAACTGGAGGCGTTCCTACTGGTGTCAAGAAGAATAAATAAATTAATTTTTTATAAATTATTAATAATAGATTTCTTATTTGGATTGTGATATGTAATATTATGATAATTATCTAAGATGTGTTCTTCGATGATTAATTTTTATATTTATGCATACTAAATTTTCTTACTGTAATTTATGGTTGTTTTAATTGAGTTTTATTTCTCTTTATTTTGAACACGCTGTGGCGGATTCAATATATTATGTATATATTAAGAGAGATTGAAGAAAATCGATGTACCGTACATGCTGTAGTTAGATGGTCAAAGGCCCCAGATTCAAAATTTCTGATGTATCTCTAAGCTAGAGTACCACTTTGCCCTATGATAGCTACGGCACTGGAAGAATGGATGGTTAAACTTATCAGAAAAGCACAATATCTACATTGAAACGAAATGAAAATTTAATTGAATCAAATACATAATTATTATAATACTAACTGACTCATCATTAATACAATATCGGCAATAATACCGAACTAATATGTATATTTAATATAATGAAGAATAATTTCAGCAGCCTGTTTAACAAGCTCAATCGAAATTAGCGTATCTCTAAATTCATTGATGTTCAATATAATGAATTGTTAAGAAGTAATATTGATAATTGAGAAGGATTGATTACCGTTAATGTCAAAAGTTGAAAAAGAAACTTTGTTTAGGTGTCTTGCTTAACTTGAACCGGTCTACAAAAGTTGATAAACCTCGACAACTTGAAGAAACAAAATTAAAACCAAATGATAAAAATTTAGACATAGCCGCAATAAAATCAAGTTTTCTTTTTTTGGATTATCTACTATTTTACAACTTAACAGTTGTATCAGGAAATAGAAATATTGCAATTAGCCAAAATGTTACGATTCTAAGTCGATCGCGAAGCGATTTTTTGTCGATCATAGCCACCGACACTACTAGTCGTGCCTCATAGTAGTAACCTAAGAAAATATTTTTTTTTTTGTTTACTTTTACATTAATAAATACTATATTATATTATTTAAAGATTTTAGTAGGTATAGTTCGCCACCAATTTTTACCCTGTAGTAGACGACGGCAATAGTTAATTATGGACCTCACATATTAATTTATTGTTTATTGTGTTATTATTACGATTGAGCTCATGATGATGGCATGTAATATTATTTATATGAAGTAAGTGTTACATGCATTTCCGAAGCAACGTTAGATTATCAAGTAAACCAATAATTTTAAAATCGTTGAAGAAATTTATTTACTTTTTCCATTATATAACGCCTTTGTTGTTCTTTTTTGTGAACTGCAAGTTGCAAAATAATAGTTATACTAATCTTGTGAAATGTAAATATTAAAATCTTCTACATAAAAGATGTAAATGCGTATTGTCGGTTTTACATGCAAGTATGTAGGCCACAAGGTGTGTCAAATGTGCAAAATATAAATTTTCAGTGTAGGTACTTATAGTTGAACGACAATTTTTAAATCACGTCCTACGCAACATTAACTACCTAATGAAGTAAAAGCAAACTTATACAAACACTAACTTTTGCAAAGAAACACTGTAATGTAATATCAGAATACCTACATTAAAATATTTAAAACCTGATAATAATTTGTCAAGTTAATTTGTCAATATATTTATTATTTCTTGAAGATTCTGCAATATAAATAATTGAAAATCGCAATGAAAAATTTATATTTCCCTATAAACTTACAAAGTGTAAAGCAAATTAAAACGCCGATACTAAGATAAAATTTTTTATATACCTACATTTTCAAGTTGTAAAATGCAAAGAGAAAAAGTTATAATGAAATTTAAATGAGGAAACTTTTAAAGCTATTCGATTAACCCCTGGCAAAATTTGAATTTTTTAAATAATAAATTTGTTTCCCTAATGTTTTTATTTTGTGAAAAAATAATTAATTACATTTTTAAAAGTTATAATTAATTTGTAAATTTTAATATTATAATTGAATTTGGATATTCTTCAACTCACATTATTATACTACCAATACCTTGTTTGTATTTTTAATCATTTAATTTTAATAAATTTGGAGAAAATTAAAACACTAAATAACCATAATATTCTTAATATGTAATATGAAGTTATATTACATGCTATTTAAAGCTAAATAATTGGAAATTTCAAGCATTATATCTCGATGAGATACTTAAATTTGTATTACGAGTATTTTCTAAAAGCAGCGTCGCTATTTAACAAAAAATATATAAATAATTGTATATCTTGCAAACATGTAGTATTAAAAATAACGAAGCACATCATTTATTACAAAAAGGACCAACTTTTTTTTCTTTACATATAATTAATTATTACATTTGTAATTTCTTAGAATTCTTCCGTTGCCAATTTGATGTCCAAGTTGTAAGCTATTCTATTTTCAAATTTTTTTATCTTGACGTTCTGTATATTGGCCAGACTGTAAATTTGGAACAAATTGTTAATCTCACAACGCGTTGATGCATGCAGGAAGGTTAAACTAAGAAATTCTGTAAAGCCCGAAAGATTCGAATCCAGAAATTTTGTACTGTAACTTAACTGCCGATAACATCAATCTACTGCTGTGGTACTTCGATTTAATTAATTTTTTATTTATTTAAAGTTGGTTATAACTTGAACATAATTTGTAATCAGAAGTTTTCTGAAAACGCTTGTTTTCAAATTGTTAAACTAACAAAAATATTTAGTTTAAATTCTTTGTAAAATTTATATTTATTTTTCAGTGTACTTTTTATGATTTGCAATCCAGTTTTGTTAAAAATAAGTACCTTTAAAATGTAAATACCTTAAAAAGTGGTGTTACTTGTTATCTGGTATATATACGTACTTTTTAACAAAAGAAAAGGTTTCATTAAAAAAACTTTGCATATTTCCCTAAGCATTTTGTAACTTTTAAAAATCTTGTATCTTGTTGAAGGGTCTATAAAGATGTTGTGGTTGATGATTTTGTAAGAGATTGTGGTATTTTATGCCACACTTTCACGATTAAGTAGTTTAATATAAAATAATGTTGATTGCAATTTAGATTGTAACCGCTATTAAAGCTTATTTTCAATAATTACATTAAATTTTTTGGACTTGAAAAATGCAGGCGCAATTATATAAATAAAAGAATAGTAAAACCTCTTTGGCGTTTTCACATATTGTACTATATTATTTGAAATCTGTTGTATTTAATCTTTTGAATCTACTATAACCACTACTCAATTAGAAATAAATTGCACAGTTTACTTCTATAAAAGCAAACTAGTACACTTGGCAAACTGGGTATATTCCAAGATCTTTTTATTGAATTTTAATTGTACTACCTATATTGGATTTATTATACTGCTATGTTTTACATATGGTTTTAAATTTTCATATTGCACTTGAAATTGTCAGGCAGTGGAAATATGGGTTTGACACTCGATTATCCAATGCAAATATTTTTAATTGATAAATGTTATGGGACTACAGATTTCAAGATGAGTAGTTTCGCATAATACATTGTTTTTTCAGCTCCCACATCTGAATATTGAGTTTTGCTTTTTATTTTTGTTAAAAGGCTAAACATGTAGGTCATGTTATAACAACCATAGTGCCCATCGATGGGTGCAGCAAATTGCGCAGGTTTAATATTAAGTACCAATTATAATAAATTTCTTTAAATTACAATATTCAAATTGTCACAAGCTAACCTACCCTCATGTTTTAAGTAACAACCACAGCAATAATTAAAAATTAATATATTATTTCAATTTAAAATAAACAAATTTAAAAAGTGTAAACTTTATATTTATTATAAACGTAAAATTTATGTTTGTCAGCTGTAGGTATATAAAACTTCTAAACTCTCGCAGAAGCTACTAAAAATTAGCTTGGGCTAAGTTAGAGAGATGAAAACGTCGAATTTTAAAGTTATAAATGTACGTTGTTCATTTAATGTATGTATAAGGATTTGCTGGAAAAGTTCTACGATAAATTTCTCTCTCTCTAGTAAAAAAATAAGGAAGTTACGCAACTTCAATTTTAAGTTTATAAAACAATATTTTACGCTTTAATATACTATTTAGTAGCATTACCTACCTATATTTTGCGATGGAAGCTAATTATAAAGTCAATAATTTATTGTTTATTAATATTTTAATTGTTTTAACTGATCTGCATATAGGTAGATCTCGAACAATCAAACATGACATTTTTATATTATTTTATAAACACAAATTGGTGTATTACATGTTTAAAAGTAATTATAGAATTTCAAATAGATAATGTTTTCTCTCTTGAATATTTGACACTAGAAGTATTTATTGCTGCTATAAGAGTTTTAATGTAGTTTAAAGATGCACTTTCCAACCGGTTACGTAAACAACCATCATTTCGGTATGCCTAAATATATGTTAATACTCTATTTTGCATAAAATTAATTAATAAATTTAATTGAAATATAACTTTATGAACTAAATAAAATAAAGATCAGAAATTGTTATTTATTCCATGTCTATATTAACTAGTAATAAGGGTTAAAATTGCAAACATTTTCATGATATGCATAATTTAGAAACTACATTTCTTTTAAGAAAACTTTATAATTCCACTACAACTTGTTGTGAGTAAAACTCAATTTCAAAATTTTTATAAATATTATGTCACTAAATTAAATGGTTCTATGCAAGATCATTTTTGATCTCGGTCTGTTCATGTTCAGTTGGGCGCTTTTGTTCGACGGCGTCTTGCATAAACCAAATGTGAGTCGAGATTTACTGTTGGAGCTCGGGTAGAGTAAGAAATTTATTCTAACTATCTTTTTTCGGCAGCGAACCACCAAGATAATCCGGTATGAAAATATTTCTTAAAATTACATGCATTTATAACACTTTCCATGATTTGGAGACCACTTTAAACTTCGGTTGTTCAATCAACTTCACAGACCTAGGAAAGTATTAGGCTTGAGAATAAAAATGCTTACTTTGGCTACCCTGTACTCTTTACAGGAACAAACGTAAAATAGCACACAGACGACTTTAATTATTATTAAAATAAATTTAATAAAATAATCGTCATAACGTTAGAGCTAGGGAATAAATGGGTTCCTAAATGAGGTCTCACATAAAACTCTACAACCAGGTGTACGTTGCACACAAAGTATATTATATTATATAAAAGATAATTTTTATTTCAATTATCAGGAAATATAGAACTACTACGTAGTTATAAAAGTTTTACAGTTAAAGTAAACATTCTGTAAAAACTTTAATTTGCTAGTAAAAACTAGTAATTGGTAATTACAGGTATTTATTGTAAAGGTTACTTAATTAACTTAAAATTACACTCTTGGCAGTATATTTTCGACATAGAACTATATACATATTTACTGCAACAGGAAAATATTAATATAGCATATTTCCAAAAGATTCATTGATTTAAGATGTTCCTCGTTATGTTAACTAAAGTTAATTTATTGATTCAATAAATCTAGAAGGTAATTTTAAAAAATACAACAACCCATACAAGAGCCCCCAGAGTTGAACAACGGGGCCAAGATTGGGACGCCAAACTTCAGCGTCCCAAGGTTGGCCCAAGACTGGGTAACTCAGCTTCGGCCGTTCCTATGATGAGCCAGTCTTGGCCCACGCCTGGCACGTCAATGATTGGCCCAAGGCTAGGTAACGGCAGGGATGGCTGAGGCTTGGTTCCCCAGTCTTGGCCCAAGACTGGCTCATCATAGGAACGGCCGAGGCTGAGTTACCCAGTCTTGGGCCAACCTTGGGACGCCGAAGTTTGGCGTCCCAATCTTGGCCCAAGCTTGGCCCCGTTGTTCAACTCTGGGAGCTCTTGTATGGGAACACTATTTTTAATAAAATTTTATACTTTTAAATTTTCTAAAGTCGACTTGTAAAATTTTGCAAATAATGAGGACTTGAATTTATTTCCGGTAATAATTAGAAATGAACTAAACCGAATCAAGGCATCAAAGACGAATAAAAAAAAATGGCAAGAAAAATATCACAAAATTTAAAAAATCTTTAACGAATTTGATCTTATTCACGGTTTTATCCGTGAAATTAATCTCATCAAATTCATACTGGCAAACGAAAATATAAAATTGAACTTATCGTTTTCATAAAGGACCATGAAACTTTTAACTTACTTAACTAAAAATGTCTATAAATAGAAATTTGAAAGCGTTCTGTATATTAAATTGACTAGTGTATACCCCAAACAAACTTAAAACAGAGTGGTAAGAAAATTTTTGAATCAAGTAATTTAAAAAAATTGTAATACATTTTTAGTTGACCCTAAACCCTTACCCTTGAGGTAAGAATCATTACAATCGACTACTACATAGAGTTTCTAACTAAACTAATCAACATAACTACTCGATTATAATAATCCTTACTTCAACTATATTATTTATTATTATAATTTTAAAGTCAGCTAGAAAGGTAAAGTTCTTAAAATTGATTGAAATTAAAAATTCTTCTTGCCGCTCTTCTAAATATTAAAATATATGAGCAACCTTAGGCAACAACTGAGTAAAATCAAACTCTTATTTCATAAATATGTGGATTTTTCTTTACACATGTAAGGCACCTGCTGCATTTTCAATTTAATATACATGCACTAGAAAATTGATTTTTAATATAAAACTTGCTGCTTTCTGAGCATAGTTAGAATATTTTATTTTTAATATTAGTCGTAAATCATATTAATTTGCTGCGAAACTTACTTTATATAATATTTATGTACATTAATTTCCGTAATTCAATGATTATTATCATAACAATAGTAATTGTTAAGTTTCTATAATAGAATTATATAATACGTAAACTGTTTTCCAAGAGATCAATGTTGTCAAAATAAATCTTTCACTTAATACTGCACGTTGATTGTTATTACGGCAGCAATAAATTTAAAATATGTAATAATTTAATTTTTCTGTTTCAGAATATACTGGATAAATTTAACCCCGGTGCACGACAAATGATAAATGCTGGAAAAGCTTATTTAAAAGCTCTGCATGGTGAGTTGTTATAATACAATTTTTTAAACATTTCATAAGTTTCTATAATATAATATTTAAGTAGTAATTGAATGTAAATATAATATATTTGTAAAAATTTCATAAACGTCTGTATTATTTTTTGCAGAGATTCTTTACAATTATTTAAATTTAATTAAAAATTAAACTTGGAGAATTCGTTTCCTAATAGTCCCACGTAATACAATAAATTTAACAAATAATTATAAGATAAGAGAGCTTACCAAACCAGAAAATGTTTTCAATTCAATAATGTAGATTGGTATTTATTTGATTTATCTGTTAAACGTTCCGAACGGTAGAAATTTATTTTCATTAACTTAATTTTATTTTTATATGTAATACATTTTTTTAATTGAGATTTCGATATTTGTCGCGCGAATAGTAGATACTTAATTAATGACTTAATAATGAAGTTAAAGTTTTTTTTTAATAACAAGCAAGCGACGGTAATTATCTGATAATTTTTCGTTTAATAGTTTTAATTGTCGAATAAAATAGTACTTATTAATCAAACTGAGTAGTAATCAGTACAACTATTAACTTATATATTTTGTAATAAAAACTAATCGGTATGAAACGTTGGTATGTTTTTCATTTTGTAAATTTACAATAATTTGAATTTATTTCCAATGTTACGTAAAACTACTCCAACGATTTTCTATAGCATGATGTTTTTTCAGCATCGTTTCATGCTAGTCAGCAGCATGGAAAATTTAAAGCAGGAACTGCGACAACTGTTTTTTTTTTCAGAAAATGTCACATAACATTACATACCTTTTCATTTCAGTTTATTGTAACTGCAGAATACATAGCTACAAATAAAGAAAAACCTAGAAATTTATTACTTTATTACGTAACGAATTATATATTCCGAATTTTTATTTAAAAATAGTAATTGCATTACCAACAATCTAAAAATATATGGCATCTAGACATTGCTTTATCAAGAAGTTGTTAGCTAACTCTAGTTTTGATGTCATTTGCATAACCGCTCGTTGCTTCCTAAAATATCTGAACTTGGCGTTAATGTCATATAAATTAGATATATATACTTTTTTATAAAAGTTAAAGCAAATGTGTACGTTTTTGAAATAACTGTAATTTTTATAAAACATAAAAAGTTTTAAAAAAGTTACTGGCGTGTCTATACAGAGATATTTTACCATTATAAATTTAAACAACAAATCAACACTTTTAAAAGCTCTAAAAGTTGTTGATAAATATGTATTTTACGTCAACAAACGTAATACCTTTTCTAAAGTTAACAATAACAGATTATTTTGTATGTTTGATTTTTCTTTCTGAAAGGTATTAAAAAAATATATAACAATGATATATTGATAAATAGAGGCAACTGATATTTCTATGTATACTAATAATTCATGTTAAAGGAAAAACTACAACTTGGCTAATTTTCCAATTACAGGATATAATGGGGCAAACAATGTTGTTCATTATTAGCTGTATATGATGTACTTATATTGTATAATTAAACAAAGTTATTTTGAACATCCTAAGTTTAGCTACATATCTACCTGATCAGCGTAAATATAGGTAACACAAAATTGATAAGTGGATAAAATTGATATAAAAATTGAAATATTTATCTATATCGGGAGTAATTTTAACAATAACCAATCTTTTTTAAATTTTCTATTTTTTTAGACTTCCTTCCGGATTGATTTAGTAAAAGTTAAGCAACCAGGTACTCTCAAACACACATAATTATTATGTATTGCTTGTTGAATACTTAGCGTATGTTTAACCCTTTCAGCCCTTTCGCATCAGCATATGATGCTAATACAATCTTGAAGGAAACAAAACCAGCAGCACAAATAAGATGATTATAATAAATCAGAAAAAATATGAAATAGCAATATAAATATTTTTAGAATATATAAAACGATCTTCAAAGACAAATTTTATAACTGCTTAGTTTATAGGCAAAAACATAGGTCTTTTTGTTGAAAATATGATGAAATCTAGTAATATTATGTTTATATTGAAATATTTAATAAAACTATTAAGATTTTTCAAAATACTGCTGTAAAACACGTATGGTTTTTACATTATGCGAATATTTTTTACTTATAGCACATTTACTGAGCACCCCAGACAAGTAATAAAAACAGTATGTTAACTTTTATCATCAAGCAGTGGAATTGTTGATAAAATATTGCCAATTTATTACTCCTCATTTAATACAATCGCCAACTTGGGCTATATAAACATGCGAAATGTGTTCCGGATAATATACGCTGCGTTTAATCTCAATATTTGCAATAAACCTTCTATTAGAAGTACATCGATTGTGGAAATTGCGAAGTATCTACTAAATTAAAGTTTGTTTAGTGCAAACCCAACATTATAAGCACATCTTTAATATCATTTCGAAATAAAAATTTTAAAATTCAAATTTTTTTGTCAACTCTGCTCTGTAACTAAATTTTTATAAATATAGTTTTACACAAAAAGAAAAACTCTCTATAAAAGCCTATATAGGAATACAGCGTCGGAAGCAGTTCCTTGACTTTACTAAAATGAAAAAGGGGCGATAAAATATATTCTCCTCACTAGGAGAGACAGCAAGGGCGTCACGAACATTGGGGTCGCTGATGATACCAAATTCTTCAGGGGAAACACAGCTGCACCAACAGTGCTTAGAATTTACCAAATGTAATAACTTACTTTAATATTATAATTGTTGAAATAAGGGACAATAAATTGATTTTCCGTTATAAAGCTACAATTAATGAAATTTAATTAAAATCAAAGAAAATATGCCAAGTTTTGATATTTCTTATCTCAATATTTTTGAACTTCGGTAAGCATGATTTAAGGCGAAGAAGAATAAACCTATAAAAAGGTAAAAACAAAAACCACAGTGATTTGTAGACTAAAATTTATTGCAAGCCGAAGTAACAGTCTACCATTGCAACATTTTTATTTTCCAAACTGATAAGTGTTAACTAAAAAGTGTAGCTTTGAGCGATATATTCAAAAGTTCTTATAAAAATCTAAATTATTAACGGAATATCTACACGAAATATAAAGAACGTAGTTATTAAATTTGAAATTAAATATAGACATCTTTATTAAATTTTAGAAAGGACTAAATTTTGTGCGCTTATCACATTATTAGCTTTTCAACAGATTTTGTTCCTGAAACTATGTCTTTGCATCAATGAACAGTAGCAAGTAAGCAGTAAAAACTTTAATTAGTTCACTTTAAATTCTAAGGATTTTAGTCAAATTAAGATAGTGGTTGTCAGATTCAAGCTGCGCACTGCAATTATTTCCTGTTCTCATTAAAAAGTCCCATTTTGCAGTTTAATGTGATCTAAACCGCAATATTCCTCTTCTTGAGTTGGTGAACATAGTTAATATGATAAATCGTACTATTAAAAGCTTAAGTACTACTTAAGTTATACGTACCTGCAAGATCCGTACGAATGTGTTGATAACCAGGATAAATGAACATTAAAAGTTTACGTTGACGGTAATTAGGTGAAAGAAGTATAAATATATATTCAAAGTACCCTTTCTATATCTAAAGTTAGCACCTTAATAATTGAAAGCAATTAAATCAAAATAGACATCAGTCTTCTTTATAAGTCAATCGATCCCAGGCGTCGAGTGAAAACAATCTATCGAGTATGTAAGAACGACAGGAGAGCGTTTTAAGCAAGAATGAGACGACAAAGAAAAACTGCTTAAAATTCGCTTTTCCATTCGTTGTAAGAACCCCTATTTTGTTTACTTGTCAGACAAAATTAAATTCATCAGTCAGATGCTGTCAAATGATTGTTTAATGGCTAGAAAGCAGAAGATGCAGCAAACGCGGTTACGCCCGGATTAAGTTAAGCTTGTGTAATGTTACTTTTCAAATTGGATTGCATAGTTGCTGCTAAGATTCTTTCTGAAATATTGTTTTATATCACATTTAACATAGGTATAAAAGGACAATCTGGAAATACACATATATATTATTTTTCAGCTTCCCGAAATCCTATTTATCCGTTTGAGGTAACTCGAGGTTTAATGTTCAAATTTAAAAAGTTACTTTGCAACTAAAAAATATCTCTAAATTTATACATTTAATTTTTGATTCGATATAAATGCAAATTTTTTGCTCGAGTAGCACTTACACCATTGAATTTTAAAATTTGCTAGAAACGTTATGTTATAGAGCGGTTTTTCTCATAAATGTTGAACTACTAGTACGAAAATTACTCAGACACAAAATTTTATATGTTTGTACATATTATTCTCACCACATATTTTATTTTTATTTTTAAGATAAATATGAAAAATTAGTCGTCTAATTAAAGTAATTTAGATATGCCGAAATTTATGTAACTATTCTTTTCAGTAGCTCTGGGTTTAAACCGAAATAATTACAATACATCAATTTTAATTATTTAGTTAATATGTTTTGGTTTGTTAATGTTTCCTTTAAAGTTAACGAAGTATAAAGTTATTTCGCATTTCTCAGGAGGTGTTGATGTACTATACGATAATGAATTTTAAGGGTTTTTGTCCTCGAAAACATCAAACAGCAGGCGTTGTTTAATATTTTTTAAATCTTAACATTATTACATGATTTGTCGGATCAAACCGAGTATTTTATATGAATTTAAGTTTATTTTTACCTTTTCTTTATTTGTGCTTTGACGCTTGTTATTGTCATGTTAAAGCAGAATTTTATTTGAAAATTTTTATATCTAACTTCAAACATTTAAATCTTTCTCGTTTTCCTGCAATTAGTTTGCTAAATTTCTCATTAACATTCAAAATTTTACAATATTTTACGCATTATAATATTATATTTTGAATGGAAAAGGTATAAATTGCGCTAGTATTATATCGGATTTTATATACCCATACCAAGTTTCTTTATGATGGATTATACGCTTAAAAGTATATTGCAAAGCTTTAATTAAGTCTTGAAAGGTATATACATCATCATAAATAGTTACATGGCGGACGACAGTCGCGTACTGCACAATATGTATACTTTATAAAATAACATAAAGTAGCTATGGAAAATATTGTCATATATGTTCCAATTACATTATCACATCACTTCTGTCTGATCTGTAATATGCATCTACATATCAAAGAGTTATAATTTTATAATTTTGCCATATTTGCTAGGAATCCCTGTATTTCTCATCTAAATATTATAAGTCGATTCAATTTTTTGCTAAATTTGAATAACAAATTAAACCGAGCATCAAAAACTAAGTTGTTGGGACTTGTATATGAATTTTTTGTTCAAAATTTAGGGTGCGTTAGCTGGAAATCATTGTTTTGTATGCACAGATTATAATATTTTGTCGTTGGATAGATTAGCATTTTAGCACTTGGAAAGTTTTAGACTACATAAGCAAGATGGATTATATTTTGCTTATAGGTGCCGAGAAAAAAAGTTTCATTTTTGCGGTTAAATATTACGTAATTTAACATTTCGTCGATAGAATGCCAAATATAAAAACAAAACAATAAAAAAGAAAAATTATGATCATAATTCTGCTATGTACCTAAAGATAAAACTTATTTTGAAATATTAGACACATTTATTTATTTTGTATTACCTATCTTAAGTGGTAGTTTTTTAACTAATAGCGATGATAATAACATGGGATTGAACGTTTAAGTATTATAAATGATACGTACGGCCAGTAGCACAAAGCCTACACAGTAAGCTAGGATAATATTTTGAGGTCACTTGTGGAACGACGCGCCTTTATCCTAGAAAATTTACTAATAAAATACCAAACCACCGGAATCCTTTAATTTTGTATATGGCTTTTATGAACACGTTTCATTTGAAATGGATTAGTTTGTACGTTTTCCTTTTAGTGTCATATTTATGTAATATTTTGTATTAATAACATTTACCAACCAATTTTATCTGCAGCTAAACTTAAATGTTACACAAGATTAACTAAGCATTAACGTTTGAATATAAAATAGACCTACTAAATTTTTGTCAATATTCTTGTTGTTTACTTACACATTTTATTTTACTGCCTTCAATATAGTTGGCGACACTAAACATGCTTTTAAAAACAATAAAGTCCGTTTAATTGGTAGTTTTAATTAAACATTTTGTCTAACGATAATTAATTTCTTAGCTTTTCACGGTTCAAAGACACCGTTTAGTAGTACAATGCTTTTCTTGCTAAAAATATTATTTTTCTTATTTATAGCAGTAAATCTTGAGTTTAGAAGTATCTGGAGTAATTTTATAGTACGTACGTAATAAATCATTATTTTATGAATAATAGATTAACTACTTTCTTTAAAATGTCATTTGCACCAGCTATGCATAACTATTTTCGTCTTAAGTATTGCATCTCATGTGCACCTGCTTCATAATATAAAACTCGTTTACTAAGTTCAATTACTTTTTCCTCAATAAATTTGTACCAATGTTTTGGCGCCAACCTTTTATAACTACTAGCTAACTTGGAAAACGTAATAATTGATCTATAAAATAATATTTCTTTTTAATAATTTCTTATTTATATATATTTACATCATAGCAATGTCTGCATTTTTGGAATTGTAGTGAAAACTTTTTAATTTAGTTTAATAAAAATTTAAATATACTCCATTATGTAGCCACAACCAGACTTAGCTAAGATGACGAATAATTGCAATCTTAAATTTTGCAGGTGCTGCTGCAGCTTCACGATTATACGTAGATGCTATTAGCAAATTAGCTCGGCAAGCTCAACAAGGAACATGGGGTGGATGCGCTGATATCGGTAAGTTCATTTGTAATTTCTGCGGTACAGAATTATATTATTTTAGATTGCACAAATTTCCACGAGAAACTTGATGCATTAAATTATCTCGTTTAATTTTACATTGGCATAAAAAGGATAAAATTATTATATAGTTGGAAATAATAACTCTACGATTTTATTGTTAAGTTTGAATTAAATCATTGTATTATCTCGAGAAGAGAATCGACTATAAGGTTATTAAATCATCGCACTATAATAATGCGTGCCGTTAATAAATTGGAACGGTTGTTAAAGTAGTAATCTTGGAACCTAAAGCTTACATCACAAGTAACTGAATTAAGTTTCCACAGTACATTATATTATTATACTATTAAATAGTGAAAACCGTGTAACACGAAATTCAAAAGACTTGAACAAAATCCTTATTTTTTATTTTGTTAAATAATATATTTCAACATATTCCAGCCTTTTAGTTTAGTGCTGGATAATCAGTCTGTTTTTTTGCAATATGCTCTTATTGGGTTTAAGGTTGAGTCTTGAGGTGTGGTAATCACCAGTTCACTTCAGTTCCGAAAGACTATTCAATATCTGATTTGCAATTGTGCGTGGTTCAGCAAAACCTAGAGATTTCTCATATTATTATTACTGAATACTCGAATATTAATACTGAATCTCCTGATACAACTGACTGTACATTGACTGCTTCCAGTCTTTATTCTCTGGGTGGATACAATGACAATTGACAGGGATTAATTTAAGTGCACTCACGATTTTACATATATTTTTTACGCAATCGAAGTCTTATTTGCTGACTGAATATTAGCAAATTTATTTAATGTAATTGCTTTTCTTACACCCGGAAACAACTCCGCTCACAATTCTTATGGAAAATATTTCGCTAACCGGACACTAACCGACAGAAAAATTATTCAATTAATTATTCAAACCTTTACAGATTTATCAGCCGCTCCAGTCTTTTTCTGCTGATCAAAACTACCATCTATAGCAAACTCACATCCAAAAACACACAATTAGGTCTATTATATATCATAACCTTTAAAAATAACGGTCAACCTTTATGTTATAATAAAGTTTCAAAATAGCGTAAAGCGAGAAACATTATTATATCTAACATGTGTCAGAAAGAGAAAGTAATATTTCTATTTTCGGATCAAAACGCGGTTCATCAATTTTTTATTTCATAACTGTCACTGTTATAATAACGCTTGTGATACATAATAGGCCTGAATGTGTCTTATTGTCGCATCCTTTTTTGTCACCTTCCCGTTTACCAAATCTTACACTGAAATCCATTAAAATAACAACACCAATCACTTCAAAGCGGGATTTTCAAAAATTAAGCTGAATGCGATTCAAATCCTAAAGGTGTTACGACAATTAATAAACCTGTCATAATCGGTGGTAAGAACGTGATTAAAGCACTGTTAAAAGTTAAAGGTTGTATATTCTAAAATAATTTATAAATAATAAAATAATAATCTAATATAAAATAGATAATTAGTTGATGCTGTACGCATTTATAATTTTTTTTATATTATGTTAGCCTTTGTGCTAACATTATCACATCCTTACCATTTTTTACAAAATTACAATAATTCAAAATCGAATAATTTTGACATTTACAGAAAAAAACACATATTATATCTGTCAGTAAAGTCATTAATATTATCTGAAATGTCTTCATCATCAGTAATTTCTATATAATCTCATTTCGCTCATCATTATCAGTAACCACGGTTTTGGCTGTATTTTTAGACAAATCAGGAAAAGTATCGAAAGAAAATTTCGGTTTCCACAAGTTTTCACTTGATTAGAGTGTCTAGATGCAGCTTTACTACCTTCTACTGATTTGACATCATACCGGAACCTCTTTCGTTGACTGTCTGTTTGAACCAAACAGGATTGTTTGAAAAGTCTTTCAAATCTATTTTTTCTCCAATATCAATGTTTCTTGGTTTTCCAGCATAATTATTTACTTGATTTTCAACTTTTACATCTATACTGTTCTGTCATAGCTTAAAAATCAAATCCAATCTTGTTTTCAATTTATGTTCAAACATTTATTCTGCAGGCTTACACCTATCGTTGTATAAGAGGCGTTGCGGTAATCAAATAAAAATTGTTATGTTATGTTGTTATGTTATGTTCCATGACAAAACTTCTACTATATGTAAAGAAATCCTGACAAAGATAATTCTGATTGCGGCCTTCTATTTATGCTTTAAGTTTGATTAGGTTTGGTTAGGCTTATTATAGTTCGTTAGAATTAGTTTATATTCTGTTTCATCTTTTTTTGCGCTATTAGGCTTGTGTTTTTCAACATAAGTGCTCTCAATAATCTAAAGTTACTTTCAAAAATTTCAGCATATTAATTATTTTACATTTTAGGTAGCTTGTTAGGTTTGCCGTATTAATATTTTAGAAAATCCAAAAAGTGCACACACACTACTTTTTAAAACTAAAATGTTTTTTAGTTATCACAAATAAAACACACTGTAAATATACAATATCGCAAACGTTTTCACCATACTATGGCATCATAAAACGATGAATTACTGTAATTCATCAGGCGATGCAGTAGGATAATTAGGATAATGCCATAGTATGGTGCAAACGTTTGCGATATTGTATACTGTGTATTTTTTGGATTTTCTAAAATATTGATATGGTTAATATCGAGTTACACTACTTAAACCACGTGTCAATCGATTATTATTAGGTTATTTACTTCATATATTTATGTCTGTAACCAGCTCTACGTGCTTTCCAAAACAAGGACATAGTCATAAGAAAGTTTAGGTTCTCCCGGATTCGAACCGAGTATCTTAATCTTAACAGTTGTTTTGCTAACTTGCTAGGTAATTACCGTTGTAGTTTATTAGGTTAGGTGAACAATGATAACGATGTTATATAGGGTGACTCACAATATACACTTGTAAGTTAAGTTAGGTTTTGGTACGTTTACAGGTTAAATACAATCATGTGCGAAAAGTGGAACTATAAATTCAATATTCATTAAATACTTCTCGCAATTAAAATGAAGATTTACAATGTTTTGCTGCGCTGCAAGTGATATCATTTGTAATTTATTCAAACGTATTTTTTTATATATATAATTAGAGGTGCGAAGTCCACAATTGTCAGACTTGATCGGTGTGATCTCTGACCAGTTCTAGGTGCGACTCATAATCTCCTGCTCTCTCGATGGCCGTTTAAATAAATCTCAACCGGAATATTTGTAATAAGTTACAAACAATTAAACTAACTGACTTGCTTTGCAATATTTTTTAACAATTTTATTAAATTCTTGATTAGCATAAATTGCAATTCAATTATATTATTTTTGAAAAATACATTCCATTAGGTCTAAGTATTATGTTGTCACAAATTATAAATGTACCATGAATTCTCCTAAAATTATACAAAATATAGTTTTTATCGGCGTTTTAACGATTATTTCCTAATTTATTCCCTACAATACCTTTGGGTTAATTCATGAAAATTATTTAATTAATTATATATTAGCTTCTTAGTATTTTTGAAATTACTATACCGAGAGTTAACAGATCTAATACTGTTTCCATAAATGTTAAATTAAATTTTTTGTCTGCCTACAAGCGCACACCATCTTCTAAAATTTTTTTTACATGTTTGAAATTGTAATATGTATTTTCTCAACTGTAATACTTATGTATGATGTTTCATATGGATTTAGATCAAAATTATTCCAATTAAGGACAACCCAAAATCATAAAACGTATTTCGCCAGAAGCTGTTGTAATACAACAGATTAAGCTTGGATTAATTTCCAAATTAAAGCAAATTTAATACAATAACAAATTTTAGATTTGCAAAGCACATTGTCATATTTGCAATAGAAGCTGTAGTTCTATTATAGTTTCTATGAAAAATACATCACGTATATTGCAGATTTAGAAAATGTTTGACTGAATACAGTATATAGATTTTATTATTAATTGCACATTCTTGAGTAAATTTCAGGAGCTTTAGTGTACTCTACGTAAATTTTACCGTTTTCTTAATTTCAACGCTTTAATATTTGCTCAATTTCTTAAGCATTGCCACTTTTTTACTTATTTTATTGTGAATTATTACAGTTGCTGCACTGTGGTCTGCAGTATTTTGTTTTGTATTTTTTGGCATTAACGATACCTTTTAGTTTGCAATCACGTCCTCGACAAACTCTTTCTGAACAAAGTTTAGGTTTTTTAGATTCACAACATTACCCCAAGTTTCCGGTTTTCTATTTCAATAGTCTTAACTCTTTTGAGTATTTCATTATTATTCCTTCCTTTTGAGGACAATTGACTCTATTTCTCTGTTGACTATTGACTTCAGACAGTTTTAAAATTTGTTTGTGGATCTCTCTTTTACGCTATTCTTTATCTCGTCAGTTTCTGTGCACATATTTTATCTATGGGAAGTGACATGTCGGTCTAAAAATTTATTCCACAAAAGCTGCTTGGGATGGGTTTAAGAGTAATGTAGCTGTGTTTAACTTGAGTCTATGGGCTGCACTCCGGGGGTCATTTGTTCAACAATTTTTGAATTATAGGCGCTTACGTTGGTAAAACGTAGACCACCCGGTATAAATTGTGGACGGAAGCATCAATCGTGCTACCCGATAAAATAAAATTAATTCATTTTGTCTTTCGACCTCAAAAATCACGATTTTGCGCGTTTTGGTTGTTTGGGTTTAACATTCAAACTAAAATTGAATGACAATAAATATTGAAACTTGGAAAACCAAATTTCAACACTGTTATTAACTATCTAACATGATAGTTCTAAGCGACTGAAGGCAATACCACTTTTTTAAAGTTTATCGCTATTATCTAAAATTGAATGAATATCTTTCCGAATTACAAACAATGTACATCTTAAAACATCAAATACTTTAATGTCTTTAAAAGTAAAAATCCTAAAGTAAAATTTTTAATTTTAAAATGAGCAATAGAATACTTTCATATTTCTAATTGATTCCATTGATTCTTGAAAATGCCTCAGTAAAAAGTCTAAAAAGCTCCCCCTCCAATAAAAAAAGTATACAAACAAGTCTTAAAGTCATAATAAGCAACAAACATTACAAGTTACATTTAATACTGCATACAGCATCGTTCAGTTCTAGTCTTTACCATTCAATTCCACTATTAAATCAACGCAAATCGATTTTCCATTTTTGAGATTTTGCACGTTAGACTTAACTGGTAGACCCGAAATCAAACTCGTAAGAGTGAATTAATTCATCAAAAGTTTGTTATATGGCAACTGATTTAGTGGTTTGTACAATTGCTTGAATAACTAATAATATAGAACATTTTTTCATAAAAAATAAATATCCCCAAATCATGAGGCGAAGACAATTTTAATGACGGATTAGTTTTTAGCACACCAAAAACCTACGGGATCACCAATTCCCATCTTAGGCTATAAAACGTTTTTCACCTGTGAATTAATCTTTTATTTTGAATTATTTAAGAAAATAAAAATATTAATTAAAAGTTTTCAAATGGAATAGTGTAAGAAAATTAAATTCTTACTGAACGTCCTGCTACAAATTTCTAGACCACTGGAAGTAATTTCTTTCTTAACTTCGATTGGGGAAAAAAATGTTGGCGTTTTTCTTAAGAAATCTTAAATAATCTTGCAGGTATTTAGAGCGATCTTATAAAATCTTAAATATTAAAAGTAGATAAATCTGTCAATATAAAAGCAAGCTGTCAAAATCAGACAATTTTGTTGTTAACTTTAATTCAGTTACTTGTGCCATTATGTTTTGCGCCATCTGCACCAATAAATGTTATTGCACTCGATGTTATTTGTCGAGATATTTTAATCTTGAAGATGTCTGTTTCTAAAGGTGTAATTATTTTGCATTGAAAAAGTGAAAGCATACTAAAAGTACTTCATATTATCTTTACATTATCTTCTCATCGTTTATGGGGTCAACATAAAAGGTCAGACCATTTCATCTACCCCTGTTTTAATAGGTGGCTTAGAGAATTTCCACCCCATTTATGAACTTTATACTAGCATTTATTAGAAGATCGTATATCGTATTTTAGAAAACGTTTCTTACATTGTCCTTATAGTTTTCAGAAACTAAATTGTTTGAGTTTAAGTTATAATTAAGTTGAAGCTGCTGTAAAGACTTAACTAACTTATACTTACAACTTTAAATGGCCGTATGATTTACAATTTCTTAATTATTTTAAAAACATAAAATTTAAGTTTTGAATTTAAAGACTTTTAAAAATAATTAAGTATTTTCGTAAAATAATTTGTGAGCATATGCATAGCAAAGCTCATATACATGCAAATTGCCTCGTTTAGTTCATATAAACTTGATAAGGCAAGATAATCTTTGGTTTAATAGGATTTTCTAAACCCTAACGCATAATCAATTGTTATTATAAGGAAGACGGGAGGCCCTAACTAAAGGTTTGGGAAAAGTGTGTATGTGTGTTCCAAGTAAAACCATTATGTACCATGTCTTAAATTTGTAATAAAATTTGTTAAATCATTTTCTTTATGCTAAACAATTTAAAATTAATTAATGCTAAAATTCTACACAAAGAACTCGGATATTAAAATAAGTAAGATTAATTTACTTTTTGTCGATCCAAAGTTAAGTAATTCTGAAAATTATTTATTCTTTCTGTGTTTAATTTTCACATTGTTTTTACTTGAAATCTCAATTTTGTTTTCGTATTTAGAGGGAGTTTTATTATTCGCGGCATTGCAACCAATATAAATGCAGATCAGGTTATGTGTATGCACGTCGTTTTCCGTTTTCTTGTCCTTACTGTTTATACTTAACCACATTGTGCAATGTGTTTTTCTCAGTGTTCGGATACTTGTTACTTTTAAATCTGGAAGCGTAAATGACAACACGTTTCATATAAAGTCTCTTTTATGAGCTGAGATTGTTCCCAGATTTTTAAAACGTTATTTTTTTCTAGTCACGTCTTTTTTCCTTTAAGTAGAATAACTTTCAAACTCGTTACTGCAAAAACCCAACTTCTAGTAGGTAACTGCTATTTAGAAGAAAAAAGTGAAAAACTAATACTACAACATAATTTGCAACTGATATTTTAAATTTAAGGTGTTTTTAATAAATACAATATGTTGAAAGGCGGGTACAAGTTAAACGAACGACTATCCGAATGACAAAATGAATACCAAACGCTGTGAAAATATGTACTAACCGGGAGCAAATAAGAACAGAACTTCTTTTGTTTCACCTGAATATCACTTTAACTTGCAAACGAACATCTGCTTGTCGTTCGTCATTCAGGAATAATTCCCTTCATGTAAAACGCCTTAGTAGAAAGGCTACATCAGTTCTAACTAACTTGACTCATAAATGATTCAGGATAATTTCAAATCACTAATTGGCTGACTGAAACTGCTCTACCAATAATTGAACTTTTACATAATGAAATTACCAAAATGATAGTCTATTACATACTTAGATTACTATAATCAATGATTAGTGTAATCTTTGGTTGAGTTACTCAGCAGAAATTGTAGGTTTTAATTTAATTTAATTTAATATGAGCTTGACAGACATAAAATTTTGTTAAAATATTGGAACAATATAATTTTTAAGTATTGCTCCATCCGATAAAGAACCCCTGTCGTCAATACGTTTGGTAAAATCATATCATTATCTAAAATCCCCATATCTACCATGGCAGAAAACGACGTCAAACTTTTCTACTGCTAAATATTTGATGTCATTCCGAACTATAACAACAGGGGGACGTTTTCAATACTAACACTAAGATACCATACACACCAGAAGGTTACAAAATGAGCTTTGTATACTTATACATTTTTTGAAGAATTGTCTGTAAAGTTAATAAATAGGGTATCGACAGTTGCATAAGTTACTACAAATAATATAAAAAAGAGTACAAAATATACCTATCTATCTATTTTGTTATTGTTACAAGTACTTAACTTATTACGTGAGTTATTTTAACATAAAAGACTTGATTTTGTTAAGCCGATAATATGGATTTATGCAGTTACTTATGCACAAGTACTAGGTGCTATCCGATTAGTACTTGTAATTCATTGTCCGCTTGTTTGCATGTCGTGATTGTAATTAACACTGAATAATTACTACGTTTCTGTAAGTAACGTTACCATACATTCTGATACCCGGAACATATTATGTAGATACATAATAATAATAATAATAATAAATTATTATTTGAGGAAACAAAATTTCGGAAATGCACCTAATTGAATTAATTAATATTTTTCAGTTTTACTTTCAGTTTTGTAATAAATTGCAGTTTTTTATCGAGATTTCTTTTACTTATCTAATAAAAGAAGAAGGAATTTGTCACTTTCTAATTTAAATTAGTAACGAGCTGTTCATTTTCACTTGAGCTGACGCGAAATTTTGTCAGGTGTCGATTGGCTCTATTTCTTAAGTATACTAGCAAGTTACGATTACAGTTTTGCTCCGAGTTTGTAATCTAATAAACTGAGTTGATTTACTCTTCGCTTCCTAGTCACTAATAGAAATTAACCCTTTCCATGTCATCCTCTTCACTTGTGAGACTATGTAAACAATAAGCCGGTGTGTTTCGAGAAGTTTGTTTGTCTAATTGCACTATAAATATTGAATATTATGTTACGAATTGGGTTAACAAATTAAAATAAAAAACTTTTAATTATGTTTAATTGAAATTTTATTTATGCCGATTATTGCATTTTCTTTGCAGTCTTATGGAGAAATACTGCATTGAGAGGACGATATGTAAATTCTTTGATAATCCTGAATGCCTGAATATTTGCAAAATATCATTAATTATCGTTTAGAATTTGGAAATATTATTCTAAAACAAAAGTTGACTTAATGTTAATGTATAGGTAGTTTAAAGTCTTAGACATGATGAGAAATTGAAAGTCCTATTCAAACATTAAGCTACTAAGAGAAGCCTTAAAACCGCATATTAAAGAGCGACGTGTCTGTCATCAACATCCGTAACAGACTTACATCCTTGCTAGGTTGAGTTCAAAGTTAGTAAGTATACTTTTGCTCGATGTATGGAAATATCATTCGGTAACCAATTTCTACCTAACGCTAACGTTACACGCAACCCAAAGTTATTTATTTGCTTCTAGTCGAGATTTCCTTGTTCAAATAGTAACTTCTAATGGAATATCGGATGTGATTTAGAAAACGTTTTGCAGAAATTTTGTCAAAGCAGGGTCCCTCTTTAGTTAATTTTAAAAGCTGTAGATTTATAATTTCTTGATTTGCTGATTTTACGGTAAAATAAATTTATCCAATCACAAAATCAGTTATTTATTTTTCTCGAGTAAATTTTTTACTTCCACATTTTAGATTAATTTAAAATTCGTGCGAATTCGGAAATGTTTACGTAATCTACAAACTATTTGTGCACACTTTTTTAAATATATGTATTTAGAAAGGTCGGCGTCGTTTCTCCTCGATTAAGCTCTCCTACAAATTCATCTGTTAGGGAGAACTTCTTTTGAATAGCTAATTTAGATGTCAGAATTTCATATTAATACCAAGAATTGAAGAACCGAAATGCAAAAAATATGTAAAGACGATTTGTTTACTGGCAGTTATGGTTTCCTTTAGAAATCGTTTTTCTCTTAACAATCGTATGAAGATAAAATTATTTTCAAGTTGATATACATTTTTATGAGAAATGGTAGGCATAAATATAAAATAGTATCGACGTGCGCAGAATTTTGATGTAGGACGATCATTGGCTAAATATAAGAGTAACTGAAGGGATAAACGTCTGTAGAAAGATTTCGACTTTTCAATTCTCGAAGCATATACCTACTACTCTGATTTAAGTATAATTTGAATGCAATGTTTTAGACTTTTAAATTTTACGAGATTAAAATTTTCAACCTACGCATTGGTGGAAACAATGGTTTTACAAAAATTGCTCTATTCTTGCAATAACGCGAAGGACACTCGATTCTTCGTTCTTTTATGTTATTTAATTCATTTAAAAAAAACTAATGCATCACTTCTAGTATACATTTTAATAATAACAAACTCTTTATTGTTGTTACAGGGACGGCTTTAATGAAAGTAGTGGAAATTTATAAAGAAATTCAAGATCAACAAATGAACATTGTAAGTATACAATATTGTTTTATCGAGACTTGGACGAAAAGCAATCGAGCAGTTGTTCATAAAAATAAAAAAAAATAATTAATTGCAAATTTATATTTAATTAAAGTAGACGAGTGTAGTGCTGGACTGGCAATTAATTTGAAAAATAATTGTATTACCCTTCCAAGCCGTTGTTAGCGCAAGGGATGGAGTAACCTTCAATAAAGCAGTTGCTAAACTACATACCATTTCTATGTACCTTCGTAAAAACAAAAACCGTAATGGTCTTTGAATACGACATTTACAGTCAGCACTTGATATAAGTTACTGTTAGCGCTCAATTAAACAAAAACTCAGCTAAAGGAAATTATGTGGATTGTATAAAATTTACATTCATAACGTTCGTTCGTCTCATTTTGATTTTTATATTCCTATAAAATGTTATACGCGAAGGCTTGCTTTATCGTACTAAATAAAATCCTTTATTTACTTTTTCTAGTTAAAAGCATTTTATGTGGATTTATTGGTGCCCCTAGAAATAAATTTAGAAAAGGATACAAAAGTAGTACAGGTAAATATAAATTTTATCTTAATTATTTAGCAAATTTATTAAAATAATTTGTTTACTTTAGTCAGAACAAAAGCGTTTTCTCCAACAACATAAACAACGGTCAGAGACCTACAGTAAAGCTGCTGCAATAATAAAGAAACAACGAAAAAAGTCTAAGGGTGTTTCGAAGGGTGGATTAGCCATGGATAAAGAATTAAAGGTAAAAATAGTAATATGTTTTGAAATATAAAAGCTTTATAGCACAATTCTATTCTTTCCAGAATATGCAAGTATTGGAAGAAGAAAAAACAAAATTAGATTCGTTTTGTGAGCAAAGCTTAAAAGCAGTATGTATTTTGTTTATGAATACGAACTTGTTTAGTAACAATTATGCATTTTAAGGCAATGACTCAGGAACGCAGAAGATATGGTTTTGTTCTCGAGCGGCACTGTTCCCTTACCAAACATTACATGTCTTATCATAATCACGCCGAAACCGCATATCAACAAAATTTGGATAACTGGTCTGAAGTCGCTAAAACTAGAGAATATCTTCCAGAATCTGTTGAAAACATATTTAGTAACAAAATAAGGGTAATATAATAGAAATAATTCAAATGTATTAACTAATTTTTACGGAAAATTATTATTTAATAAAATGTTTAGCATGTATCAATTTGGCAAGACGACGACGTATATTCCAATCCCCGAAGTCCGCATTACGATGACGATAGAATGAGCATTAATTCTCAACTTCGAAAAACAAAAAGTATGGATGCATCCTGTTTAGATATTCGTTCTATTGAAGATGCCGGTTCGCCAATTATGTCACTTTCAAAAGCTAAATCTGAATTTAATCTCAATTCGTCGACAAATTCGTTAATTCAAGGTAATAACACATTATACTATATAATTTCAACACGTTAACAATTATATTACTTTATTAATTATTTTGAATAGAAACAAATTCTCCAATGCGTTGCCGTCCAAAATCAATGGCGATTTCAGCTCAGTCTGCACCCCAATGGGAAACACAATTGTCACGAGCTCTTTATGCTTACCTTTCAAGTGGTGACAATCAATTAAGTTTTCTAGAAGGAGACATAATAGCACTCATAGGGGAACGTAATAAGGGTTGGCAGTTCGGAGAAAATCTTAGAACACAATGTACTGGATGGTTTCCTCTTGCTTATACCGAAGTCGTAGATGATTCTGCTTTGTAAGAACCCGAAGTCGTGTGTAATTTAAGTTTTATTCAACTACATTTTATTACAGTTCGCCTAAACACAAGACTGATTTAAGTGAGTCAAGCCATCACGGAACGTTAAACTCGGTGTACTCTACAGGTACTTTAACCCCCGTATCTCCAAGTGGACCTCAACCCAATAGTAATGCTTTATTAGAAACTCCTATACCTCGTATGTTTGGCGATACGATACACCTGCATAGATCATCCGCAAATGCTAAGCAGGTAGTTGAGCAATTACTCAAGTGTGTTTCCTATAAATACAATTTTATTTCAGATTCGTCGAGCTATTGCTTCTAATAATATACCACCTCCTGCATTACCTGCTCCAGTTCCCACACCTACCCTGCCATATCAAAAATCAGGATTGACGCAATCGCAAAGTACTAACTTTTCCATGAAATCAGACACCGATTCTCAAATTTCACATTCTCAAACTACTGGAATTAAAGTGTCAAATTCGAGTTTTAATTTTTCATCCCCCGTAAGCGGATCTTACTCTACCCACCCTCAAATATCTCGAACTGAAAAACCTCTCGGTGTTAATGCTTTACCCAGTCATTTGCAAGGTAAAAGCGCCAAGATTGGAGTTCCAGTTGGAAATGTATCTTTACACAGCAGCAACGATTCTGGCTTCAGTAACGACCCCCCGCCTCAACCAGAAGTCGATTACTCCGACGACGACTCGTTGCATGGACACACAAAAATGCATTCAAGGTAACTTAGTATCTGCAATGTGATTTTTAGTTATTTTATTTTGCCTATTACACATATTTTTTATTTTATAACAGAAAAGCGAGACGGGAAAGTTTTAACGATACTAATAACAACCAAACTTTAAAACCACAAAAAGTTAATAAACAATACAGTAGTACTCTTAATATTTCCGATTCCCGAAATTATACATCCGACGATCAAAGTTTAGTGCTAAGGGTAGACAATAAAAGAAATTTTGTAAAACGAACGAAATCCTTTTGGAAATTTGGTAAAAGTAGCTCGGATAATGAGGTTTTAGAAGGAATGTCTCTATGGAAGCATAGGGATTTAGTTGATGTAAATGAAAATGTTACAAAAAGGGTCAATAATAAACACACAAGTACTTTGGATCGTTCGAGAAAGCCAAGTCGAGATAAATCGAACGACTCAGATAAAACTATTAACGGTAAAAATTATGAAAACGGAAGCGATAGAACACTAAAAAGCGATAGAACATTAAAAAGCAGTAGCGTAAGGAAAAATTTAAAACAAAAACAAAGATCTTCTTCGCCAAATAATAAATTGACGGCGAACGAAAATGAAGATTTTGAAAATCATTTTGATAAAGCTAATTCTAAGCAAGAATTTTACGATCACGAAGATGGGCTTATATTGAGAACAGTAAATAGACGAAATATTTTACAGCAATACAATAATAACTCGAGCGAATTTGATTCCGATAGCGAAACGGAAATTACAAGCGACGATCCGTATGATTGCATTGTAGTGGATGATCAAAAAATTAAAAAAAGTAAAGATCAATTTTCTAATGTGGCAGCAATTGGGAAAAAGTTGGAAAAGTTTTCAAAAAATTCTAAATATTCCCCAAATAAGCTTGAAAATAATATAGACGATGATCACGATTATAATTCTATTAAAAGAAATAATGTTACAAAACTGAAAAACGAAAAAAATGATTATAAAAATCAAACCAACTCTTTAAAAATAGGCGACGTTAATAGGTATCGCGAAAATTATAATACTTTTTCAACCTTTCATAGAGAAAGTAAACCTAGCGATAAGGAAAATAAGCCAAAAGAAAGCGAGAAGTATTTAGCGCAACATTTACAAAATAAACAGCGCCAGTTTAAGGATGATAATGAAAATGAAAAACTGCATAATCGGCATATTATGAAATCCAGTTATGAAAGTATAAATTCCGAGACGGATCAGTTTGAAGTTAAAAATATTGCCACTATTAATCGAACTAATTCGGTATCTGAAATTAAAAATTCTCCGAGATATTACAGCGATAGACCTCACGACGTATCTATCGATGACCCGTCAAACGATATTAGAAATCGACAATTCTTGCCGAGAACGAAACTGACAAAAACAAATAGTGGAAGTTCTAATGCAAACGAAGAAGCCGGACTTTTAAATTACGGTGAAACATTAAAGCGACGACTTAATGGGTCGGATAATGGTAACAAATATAACGAAAAATCTCATGGAACTGGAAATATGTATGGACCTTGGTACGATTTGTGGGGGCTTGACGCTTCTGTGCAAAAATAAACACATTTGTAATTTTAGTGTGCCATTTGATATACTTTTAGTTGCTATTATTCAGCATGCCTCTAGCTTGGTTGTGTCAGTAGGTTCATATTAATTTTCAGATTGTTTCGTTCCAACTTAGAATATTTTCAGATCCGATGTATTTGCAACAATAAAAGCTAGAAAAGTAAAAAATACCGAACCGTCATCTTTAATAATTGAATAAATTGTTATTAATTTGTTTACGTAAATAAATTTGTTTTTATTTTTTATTATACTTAAGATATTTATTTTATTATTTTTATTACCAACAAGAAAGGTTTCATATACATAATTATAATATTATTATTTTGTAACTGGTTATATATATTATGTATTTATCTTTTTGTAATGTTTTATTGTTTTTGTTTGTAAATACTTCATTAGGTATATTGTCAATTATAATCTAGTCTACTAATTAATTACATTACATGCTTTTGTTAAAAGTTTATTTAGGTCTTTTTTATGTTATATTGTCGTATTATTTGTAAGTTCAATTTACTAATTATTTTAAATATTATCTAAAGCTTTTGGAAAGCGAAAGATAATCTAATTTATTCAACTTCATGATTCAATCGATTTTAGGCCGCCTTATTGTTAAATGTTCAAAGAAATCTGATTGAATGTAGTAGATTTTGGAGCCAGTTTAGCAATACACATTAGATACCTCGAAACTGACCAATAAACCTTTTTGGTTTATTTTCCAGTTTGAGATAAGCTAGCAATAATTTTATTTAGCCTTGCATTGATAAACCTACACTAAACAGTGCTATTTGTGCTACATACAGATTACTTACGTTTTCCACTTGGCCAAATCGTTTTCTTTGTGTAGCTCCAAACTAAATATCATTTCCATAATACAATTTAAGTTGCTAAATAATATTGTGAATATGTGTTGCAAGTAGACTCCATACTTGTGAAGATAATGAATTTTTTAATGTTCAAAAATGCTATCCACTTATACGTAAAAAGTTTATTTTTATTATATTTATTATTTGTTGAGCTTATTTAACATAAATTAAATTAACACAAACATAAATAAATTTGCATTAATTTAGAGATATTTTAAATTATATGTATGAGTAGCCAAATTGTAAATAAATTTATGGTGGTTGGGGTGGTGCAATAAAATCAATTGCTTCACAAACTTACTACTGTTTTTGCTTTTATTGGCTTTTAATTAATGTCTAAATTTAGAATAAATTAACCTTTTTGCTTTTAACTTTTTTGTTTATTTTAATTTAAGTATTAAATTGGAATATTCCACTTAATAAAAGTACCTAATACTTACATAATATTTAGGTACATAAAATATATATTATTATGTACATATTTATAAAAAAATTTCGGAAAAACTGTGATAAATTTTTTTATATTAAACTAATGGCATATATTTGGCAATTATATTAGTAAGTTTGAAATTTATTATTGTTTGTATTATACATATTGTTATTATTTTACACATAAATTTGTAAATTTTATATTTCTTGACGTACCTACCTATTAAATAAAATTAATGGAAAATTAATGGCTTTATATAAAAGTGTAAACATAAATTAGCATTACTATGTAACAGGATATTTTGATTTGAATTATGTCTAGTAATGTAGTGTACCTACACATAAATAATATAGAAAGGGTCTATGTAGTATTTTGTAAAACAAGCGGTTATTATGAATAAACTGCCATTCCCGTCCAATAATTGTACATTTAATTTTTATCACGCATAATTGACTCAGACACAAATGTATTGAAAATGTTAATTAATTATTACAGACCTGTAGCTTTTATATAAAAAAATAGGTTATAATAGTAATTGACGTATACGTGTATTTTGTAAACATTTTAATTATAGTCATTATTGTTAATACCTGCTAATATGACTCTATCAAAGAGTTATTTCATTGTTGCAAGTTTTAAATAAACGATAGTTACTAAAATACATAAATAAACTGTTATTTTAGTATAATTATATTGTGTGTTATTTAAATAAAAAAATGTATTTCACGTCACTACAAATTGAATGAAATAAATTTTTTGGTGTTTTCACTCCATCAATAGCGATATCTTGTCGTTCGATAGCGACTCGACAAAATCAGATATACTCCATTGGCAAAGATTCAAACAAAATTATTACCCTTTAGTTTTCCACTTCATTCATCAGGTACAAGGCATTCTATAAGAAAATGATAATATATTTCGATTTTATCACCAAATATTCTTTTTAAATTTGTATAACAATTTTTAATTAATGGAACGGGATACTTGGGTAAGCATTACGTTTACCAGCCAATCAACACAATCAGTAGTCTAATTAAAATCCTATGGTAGTTCCATGTTGATGTATTTTTGGACACCGTTACCACTTTGCTAGCTTTAACTTCTCATGTTTTGATAACAATTTTCATCAGAATTCATCTTCTTCTTCAGACTTTATGGTTCACTGCTGGAACTAGGCTTATTTTTCTTAAAGAAAGTTTCCTTGCGTGAAAACTGGATTGCAGAATGTTTCAGTGACCTTGTTCGTCCTCTTTGACCCTGCTTTTTCAACTACTTTTATTTCAGGACTATGTAGATTCTGTTATTTTCAACTGTTTGCCAAGACGTCTACTCTTGGCAAATTTTGGCTCTGTAAGTACCAATGATTCATTCTATAGTTGCTTTCCGAGAAAGTTATTTAAAAATAATGGGGCGTCTGCACCATGGTAAAATGCCAATATATGAGAATAAATTTAAAATTTTCTTAATTTTTAAATTAAAGATTTTTATGGTAGTTAAATTTAATTGGTTATTATAAATTTAATTAGAGATTGGCAACATTGGATATAAGAATTTTTTAAGGCTTACGTTATGGTTTAGAATCGATTCATTCTTAAATTACTATTATTATAAAATACACTAATGAGTATACATAATATTTAACAAAATACATATTTTGTATATGTAAATGCTTATATTTTATAAATATATAGAATACTCAAGTTAAATACTTGGACTACATTAGATACTACAATACCATTCAAGGATTATCACATTATTATACATTACTAGGTACATATACGTAAGTACAAAATTTTAAGTTTTGTACTAGTTTTACTTACAATATTATAATTGTTATTATTATTGTTGAATGCTGCGATAAAATGAACGTGAGTTTGTACGTTAACTATAATTTTATGTAATAGTTACATAGTACCTTCTGCATTTACGCAATAACTGTAATACTAAACAAAGCTAATTTTAAGCTACTTTAAATATTTAACTTTAACTAGAATTCAGTCACTATTAGTTTGAAAACATTGGTTGCAATTAACAGGCTTACAAAACGTTTTCGAAAATGTTTTAAAAATATATTATATTATAAGAGCTAATTTTCAACTCAGGTATATCTAGGTACTAATGAAAGTTTTTCATATTTACTAAAACGTTTTTATTGGTGCAGAAGAATTTTATTTTTGGTTCTGTAGTTAAATTCTTTACTTCAGATTGTTAAATTATTTTAATATATTTATTTTAAATGATATCAATTTTAAGAAAATTCAATTTTCAGCTTAAGAAAATTTTAAATAATTGTTTTGGGCCATGCCTTGCAAACTAAAACAGTTTAAAACAACTAAAAAATGTATTAAGAAGATAATTAAATTTTAAATCAGGCGGAAAGGTAACAATTACTTCATTATAAACATTAAAAAATTACTTCTACTGCTGGATAATTAAGAACTACATCAAAGCAACATAATTATGGAGTAAAATTTTGTTTTCCAAGGAAAAGGTTCTAGATTCATATTATTATACATTTCTGGTAATATCCGTCTGAACTTAAAAAGCTTATGATTTTGACGTGAACGCGCCGCATCGGCGTCAAACGCCGACATCCATATTGTGCAAGGCATGTGGATATTATTCAAAAAATAGTATAAACCGAGGGGTAGCCTGCAGACCAAAATCTTACACATTTGTGAATGTTACATAAAAGTGTAATTGACTTTTTATTTCCAAGTCTGATAATTTCCTTAGAATTTTTTTTTTAATAAACCTATTATAACATTTTATAATTATTATCGATAAGGATAACAATCAACCAGTCTACGACGTTATTAGTTTTCGCATCTTTCTCAACAAATTTTTAAAAAAATTCATTTCAATAGATTATATAATATAAAACCCATTAACATATATCTTAAGGCCATCTTCATACAAAATACATTATTTATTTAAGAAATTGAAGTTTATAATAAATTACGACCTAAAGTAATATTGTTAATATCATCAATATTACTAGCAGAACCCATTGTATCTTTCATTAGAATCAACATCTAAACTTTATATTGTAAGTTATTGCTTTCCTTCCCGTTTATATACTTTTCCTTGTTTTGATTTTTTTATTATTTGTGATCCATAGTAACTTAGAATGAATGATGAACCGGGAGTATAAATTCCAGTCAAGTTTATAAATTTTATTCCTTTGCAAGCCTAATTTTAACTGTACTTATATACCCTTTTACAACATTTTAAACATTTTATTCGGAAGTTTTTTGTTGTCGCTGGTTATTGACTTTAATTAATTTAGAAGTAACTTTATCCCATTTCGACTAAAATGATGTACGCATATTTTTAATTTATTTACACAAATTTCTTATTTCTCTAGATCAATTCAAATTTTGCCACTTGCATGGCTCATTTTAAACTTGCTATCTAGAAATATCTAATTAAATATAATTGCCAAAAAATGTTGATATAATTTACTATGTAGGTATTATTAAGTGCTATGTAAAAAATGTTTATCTTGGCGTAACGGGTAGGGTGCGTATTGTTAGAAGCGATGTCGTAATCTAACAAATTACAGCAGCTAATTTCTATAGCGCTTTTCATCAGACAATCTTAATTATAAGCGAACGTTAAGAAAATTTGTAAATAGTTTTGAACTGCTACTTGTTGTTATGAAGCACTTGCTTAGAATAATAAAGTTAAGTTATTTAAAAAGTTACTCTAATTAGAAAGTAACATTTAAATAAAAAGGTAAATTATACAAATTGTAATAAAAAAAAATTAATTTTTAGGTGTAATGTTATCTAAAAGTTATAGCTCCTAGCTTCTAACTAAAAGTTTTTAACCAGCTTGCAATACGTATCTACAACAAAAGAGAACCGACTTGAGATGTGACTTTAATTACCACCAAGTTGAATAACTCTGTTAAAGTAAGACCATGAACATTAATTATACGAGCACTTCCCTCAAGACTGCAGAATAATTATTACAAAAAGAAATCTTTAACAGCTACAAGAAAATGGAAGTGTAATAGAATTAAAGAAAGACACACCACACCACGGTGACGATTTTAAAAAATTGAATTTTGTGTTTTATATTACATCAAAATTCGCATTCTTCTTGTCGATTTTGTTTTAGTTCTTTTTCTCTTTCTACTACATTTTGAATTTTTGTTTATAAATTATAATTACACATAATTAATATTCTTGACGGTTATCACTTTTGAAATTTAAAATTACACCAAATCTCTAGATTAAGGAGATTTTTTTCAGAAACAGCAAAATCTGTCACGTACTCACTTTTTGAGTATTTTTGCGCAGATTCACAGAATTATTTTTGTAAAATATATTGAATATAATGAATGTAATTTTGAAGAGAAGCAAAATTAAGATTATTAAATTTATTAATCTTCCAGAAAAAAATTCATGAAAATAACCTTGTTTTAGGCGGTCTTCTTCGCTTAAATAAAAATTAAGATACTCAAAATGGCTTTTACTTGTTTTAACAGTGAAACATCTACTTTTATTTATATGGGATTTCTGCAACTATGGTCATTACACTTATTACTGCAGTAATACATTTGGAATTCTAGTTAACGTCTACTTATTCAGAAGTTGTTATTGTTTACATTTGCTATTTGCTATTTGCATCTGTAGGGTAACAAACAACTAATGCTATTAACTACACTAAATTAATTGTAATAATGTTCAAATATCTCAAAAGATTTTGTAACATTTCCAAGTTTGGTACAAGAGTTCATCAACAGATACGTTATTTATTACAAAGTATGTATTTCCATCACTCTAACGAGCGGTTATCCAAATTTTAAATTGCTATAAGATGTTACTTATATGCAAACTGCTTTTATAGCTAAGAAATTGAGTTTCTTACACTTTCAATGTTGCATAATATCATTGGTAAATTTTCTGGATATTAATTTGGGTTTAATAATAAGAATTTTAATTAATATTAGATATTGCGCCGTTAATGTCCGTTTATTATTTTATTAACAACCCATACTTATTTATCTTAATGTGCCCGGTTAATAACGGCCTTGACTTGATTGATGTTGGTGTCTTCCAGGGAATTTATCTTTCATTCAAAGTCAAGAAAATGCAAGATTACATGTGCAATTATGTAATTAAATAAATAAATTTAAAGTAAACAATATTTTTTTCACCAATAATTACAAATTTTAAAATATGAAGTTTTACTATTATAAAATTCAAAATTCAAAATTTTAAACTTTGGTGTTCTAGACTTTGGTAACTTTGGTATCTAGAGGTCATGCAAGTCTCTATCGACTATTAATTTAATGGACTAAAAATTCGCACTAGTCTTTTTTGATTGCACTGGTTTGTAGTCCCCTGGTTCTTATAGCGATCTTATTCTTATGTTTTTCAGATTGTTTGTGATACTTTGATAAAGATACACTTATTTAACTTTCCTTCTAAATTCTTCTCAAAAATTTTCAATTTAAAATTTGAATTCCTCTAATACTGGGGAACTTATTGAATATCTTTCACTTGGGCTGAACCCCTCTTTTCAAATATTGATTCGCTCTCAACATGTCTGTTCCATGTCGAGCCGTTTCGTTAACTAACTTCTTATCTCAATGTTTCTATCTGTCTATGGTCTCGGTCTCTATGGAATGCTATGGTTGACTAATTTTTTCTTATTATTTACAAGAACTCCCTTATCGTCGACTTGCATGACCCTTCTTTTATTTTCGAAGCACTGCGGTTTTCTGCATTACTTGTCAACATTTTGTATGACCTTTCTACCTTTAACGTTAAAATTAAAGTTGTACAACACCCTTCAAGAATTTTCTTTGACTTTATTTTTAATTACTTTGCTTGTTCTAACTTCAATCAATCAGGTTATCATTGCAATATATATTGTCGTGTTCCAAAATCTTTTTTTTATAATTTTGAATTTTTAAATTAAAATTTTTGTTTAATTTGAAATTTTGTTTTATTTGTTTAAAACTTTAAATTAAATTTTATGTAAATATTTAAATAATTGTTCTCGCCAATATTTTATGTTATTGATTTTTAAGGGCGGAAAAGGGGGCGAGATATTTAGAGGTAATTTAGCTATTTAGTCAATAATAACGCCTGAACAAACTGCACTTTGGACAATTTTGGACATTTTGAAAATAGTCAGTATAAAATGTCGCTTTGGAAATAACTGTTTATTTATTCTAAATCAAAACAACGCGTCTTCAAATAATGCCCAGGCAGTCAGGAACATTACCATGCACATGCAAAATTCAAAATTTTTTTTATGTAGTTACCAACCAAGAAAACCAGTACAAGCAAAATATGAAAATGTCCCAGTTCTTGGCATTTCGTGCCTTTGTGTGCGGCAAATCACAAAATTTTATTTTGATAAATAAATTTTTTTGTGCCAAAATCTATTTTTTCGATAGAAGTTACCCCCGCCATTTTGGATTTTTTAAAACAAAATTGTATTCGATTCTACTTGACGTGTTCTGTTGTGTGCCGCAAGCATAAAATTTTATTTTGATAAATAAAATTTTTTTGAGCCAAAAACTATTTAATGGATAGAAGTTAGCTCCGCCATTTTGGTTTTTGTTTTAATCAAAATTGTATTGGATTCTACTCGAGGTGTATTCTAAACCATTAAATTTTATGCTAAAAAATTAACACACACAGTTTTTCACTATAATTCATTGAGATGAAAGACACGGTAATATTTATTATTATTATAATATGATGTATGTATATTATGTAAAATCCCTCTTATGCAATGGTCATTTGTTAAATATTTTATTTCAGGTAAACGTTTAAAATATTATTTAATCCTTTAATTCTTTAAGAGTACGTTCCACTTACAGCCCACGACGACCGCGGCTTGGTCGTGTCATTTAGCGTTCCACTTATACTTTTTCGCCCATGGCGACCACGGTCGTTTAGTGTAGTGGAACGGCTTTTGTAATCTTTGTGGGCGAGCTAACGTCATTTTGAATTTTCATATTCAAATTTTAAAATGTAAATCTTGATGTTGGTAACCTTACAAGTTTTGCACAAATTATTATGATGAACAGTTAGAACAGAGCAATTACAAGTTTACTTTTGCATATTGCTATGAAAATGAAAATATTTTTATGAAAAAAAAACAACATTATTTTATAACAAGTTATGGGAAGTAACTTCACAAGTTAACTAAAGAATAATATATTTATATATTTTAATTTCATAAATAATTTTCACTATCGGCATTATAAAATGCAATTTTTTTGGAATCCATTCTTAAACTTTCAAATTTGTGCGCGAAAAAACTTTCACGATCACGGCAACCCACCTTTTACAGTGGGGCTTCGTGGTCGTGGTGGGCTAGCAATCGGTGACGTCATTGATGATGTTTTGAGCTCGACCGCAAGGACCGCGGCTTTAGGTGGAACGCTTAAAAGTCGCCCGTGGTCGACCGTGGGCGTCGTGGGCTGTAAGTGGAACGTACCCTAAAGGATTAAAACTTTTTTTTATTTACAGGGTGGGCCAACTTCGACGAACTGATTTGAAATGCTTATAATTTTATTGTTTTTGAAGCTTTTCATTGTTTTTTTTTTCAAATGAAAGTATAAATTTTAAATTTTTTAAAAATTAAGTGTGAAAAATGATATCCTTTAAATGTCCTCCATTTTCCTGTTGGAAGTTAATGGCTCTTTTTAAGGTATTTTGCATTGCATTGCGCAACGTTTCTGGTTTCAATTTTGCAATTTCGGTGCGAATATTCTTCTTTAGTTCTTAAATATTTTGTGGTTTGTTGACGTAAAAATTTCAACAAAAATAACAAACTTTAAAAATAAAAAAGTTATAAGCATTTCAAATCAGTTCGTCGAAGTTGGCCCACTCTGTATAAGGAAAAAATTGCAACTCAATAACCAAAACATTTTACAATGAGAAATCAATACAAAGACGTGATAATGAGTGACCGATCTAGGTGCATTTCGCCAGCACCCCCTATTTCGAATTTTGGATCCAAAATAGTCTAAATCGTTTGTACCTTCCTTATTTTCGTTTGTACCCATTCTGTTTTTAAGATATTTTGAAATATCAAAAATATTTATTTGGTCACGAAATAATAATTTTAAGAAAATATTAATATTGCTAAAACAAGAAATACCAATTATTGAAACTGTATATTGGTATTTAGTTGCACAAATAGTTATTTTTCTCTGTATTATTCGGTTAACAGTACGTGATATCTCACCTCCGTTAACTGTCTCCGCAGCTGAATGAACCAGTACTAAATCGTATTAAGCTCTAAAAGAATTTGTATAGGGTAAGATGAGGTTAACTGAACAGGTAGGTTAACTGAACAATTGCATATATCTGCCATTTCTTAATTACTTATGGGCTCTAATTTTGACAATTCAAAGACTTTCCTATAAATGTCACTTTAAGTTTATAATATATTCCAGAATATTAAAAATCCCCTAATCACAGCCTAAAATAATTTTTATCGCTGCTGTGTAAATTTTAGAACTCTTACATATTTTGTTTCACGTGAAAAAATCAGTATTTGACTATTGATTATCATTATTGTTTTTTTTTAAAACCCATGTTGTTTTCAACTTATTTGTTAACATTTTTTGTATATACAACAGGTTATATGGCCTAATAGTTTTAAAGATATGCTCAACTAATCTACCTATATGTTCAGTTAACCTACAGTATGGGGTTAACTGAACCATATTGCAGGCATGCAAGAAATTAAAACTAGGAGGTGTATTTTTATAAACTTTGTGTTAAATATATATTTTTTTTATTGCTATATAACCAAACTACATGCTGTACAAAAATTGTTTGTCTAAGTTTAGGCAATCTCATATAAATTTAAAATTTTCAAAAAACTGTTCAGTTAACCTCATCTTACCCAACATATAATGTTCTTAATACTGACTAACAAATTTTGCATGTATTCGCATTATTGATATTCATTTTATGAAAATTACTGGATAAAATAAAACAAAATTGACCAAACAAATTGTCTCTCCGTTGACACATCACCTCTCACCTCCGTTAATGTTTCTACATCCGCCTATAAAATTTGCCAATTTTCCGACTCGCCATCAGTGGGCTATGTGTAGGACAGTGCATATCAGTAGTGCTTGGAATAGCAACAGTTTCGGTGATTGTGTTGTTTAATGATTGAAAAGAAACGTGTAAAAGGTATTACACGCTAACGGAGATGATATGAATGTAACGGAAGTGAAATTTAACTACCTAACGTACTATATTACATTAATATTGGATATACTTATGCATAAACATATCTTGAAGCACTTTTTGTAATATTTATTAATTAATATAATATATCATTATTTATAGCAATAAATTGTTCAGTTTCCCGCAGTAGTTTTATTTTAAATGTGACAGGTTCAATACTAATTGTTACATTTTTCACCTCTATTATTGATCTCCCCACCGTTATAAGCAAATTTCACTACCGTTACCATTTACTCTCCTCCGTTAGATCTGATTTTTTTAAAATCCTTAAAATTACCAGAAAATTTGTAAATAAGCTCGGAAACAATCAAAAACCCTGTTTATTGTGTTTTATAAAGAACCTGCAGCAATATTTTTTATTTTAAGGAGTATTTTTTTTACAAAAATTTATTTAATGAATAGTTTGAATTTATTTAGAATGACCCTCTGCCGTTATGGTGCCAATTTTCAGATATGGTAATCAAACAGAAACCTCTGCTTCTTCTGAAAGCATGTTTAAAGATCTTTAAAATGTTGTTTTCTAACATAAAAAATTACCCGCAAGATTAGATGTATCCTTATCCACTCATATCGAAAGTCTCAATTAACAATGAAGAAGAAAACTGTTAATGAATCAAATTTAGGAGAACATAAAGATTCAAATACGATTGATATCAAATCTATAGAAGAAGTTGAAGATGCCAGAGTACACCGAGAACAATCCGTGGAAAACTGGCATGGAGAAGCTGAAAAATATTCTCAAGGACATATTGCAAAAAAAATTAAAACTCACGTTATCTATGATCTAGGTGTTGATCTGACATTTAATCTATATTATATTATAATTCAAACATATCAAAAGTGAATATCCTGTGATTGGCATATTATTGAACGGCAATAATGCGAATCTTAAATCAGTTATAATCAGTAAAAATCATTATGGAGTCACTAACACTTGCGCATTTCATACAATTTTTCAGATTTTATATTCTAGTTATATCGAGAGTAACAATTATCTATATTTTGTTGATTCTCATTCAGACGATTTTAAATTCTTTGAAATGGTAAAGAACGCAGCTCGAGATGGAATTATGGTGCAGTCCCATCAGAAAAGAATCGTTATCGTTCTAGAATTATTTAAAAGCCAATCCACCAAACTGGGAGAATGAATTTCAGTGGATACAGAGTGCACTGCTCGTTATTTGTTTAAGGAACTATTAAAAGCATATCCATCTTATCAAGAGTTTCGTAAATGTAGTTCTTGTAAAAGAGTAGGAGAATGAATTTATAAAACGTTAAGTGTCAATTTAAAAACCGAAAGTTTCCAATTTCAGCAGGAATAATTAAATGGTGGTATGGAGGTGTGTATTAATTGTGAATATTGTGATGCTGCTTTCATTGAACGAACTTTTACACCAGGAAATCTTTATTTTTGGAACAACTTGAGAAAATTCATTTAATTAGGAATTTTAAATATCTTTATCAAACATACCACTGCAATTGCAATTTTTAAAACAAAAATTTCATTTGCAAGGTTTAATTAGTTTTATACCTCCGATATCAAGACAAATATCTGCAATAGGTCATTTTGTAGCGTTTTGTTGGAAAAGCCAAGAAACAAATGGTAGTTTACACAGTTGCTGATTTTTATAAAGTACATCTCACTTATATTTCTTTTTAACTTAGAAGCCTCAAAGTCTAATATTTTTACACTTTCGAAATCGAAGCTATGCCCCTTCTCCAAATGGTGTGCTACCAATGCTGTAATTAAGTAATATTTTAAACGAGAGGGATATGGAAGATTTAAAAAAGTTTTGTAACAGGGATTATAATAAGATTTTTAGAAACACAAAATTGAGAAATACAAAAAAATTGCAAAACTTACGGGATAAGGGAGTAATGGTAACAGCAAATGAAAAAGATAGTTGTGTCAAAAATTATACGAACGTATCAGTTCCGGATAACGTGTTAAGCACGTTGAATTATAGTCCCAAATTTGGAAGACCGGTTAAGATAATACCCACATTGAATATTGTTAAAGATATAGAGGGTAGTTTACAGGGATTGAAATTAAATGAAAATGAAATAGATACACTAAGAGCTAAATGCATAAATATTGTTACCAATTACAGACAAAGAAAACAAATGATAACCCGTGAAGAAATAATCAATGAAAAGAATTATAGAGACACATTGAAATTCGTCAAACAACATACCGAGTTGATTATTTCACGTTCTGATAAGGGTAATAACACAGTTATTATGCATAAAACAGAATATGATCATGAAATGGAAAAAATAATACAAAATAAAGAAGTTTATAGAATTCTATAACTAGAGATCCAACTAACTCTTACCAGACAAAGATAAATGCATTTATGATGAAATTGAAGAAAAGTAATTGTATATCTGTTAACGAATATAAGTCCCTTATCAGACATAATTCCGTACCCCCGAAAATGTATGGTTTAAGAAAAACCCATAAGAATAAAATATGTTTGAGACCAGTGGTAAGCTGCATAAAGTCACCTACATACAACATTGCTAAGTATGTTAGTAAGATCCTTGGCCAGGTCATGTTCACATCAGTGTATAATATTAAGAATTCTCTAGATATAGTAAATTCCCTACAGGGGAAAAAAATACCGACTAATTATAGATTGGTATCGTTCGATGTGGTTTCCTTACTCCTTAGTGTTCCGAAAGTAATGGTGTTAGATTGCCTAAGTAAACGTTGGCACTTGGTAAAGGCGTACACAGAATTGTGCAAGAAGGATTTTCTGGAAATGGTTGAGATTTGTTTTGAATACAATTATTTTACACTTAATGGGAAAGTTTATAAACAAGTGGAAGGTTTAGCAATGGGTAGCCCTAGTAGCCCAGTACTTGCGGGTCTTGTGATGGAAGCTCTACTGGATGAAACATTGGGTGGTTTACCATTTGAGCTGCCATTTTTCAAATTATATGTGGACGATTCACTATCAGCGGTC
The DNA here is from genome assembly GCA_947369205.1 of Cantharis rufa. Taxonomy (NCBI): domain Eukaryota; kingdom Metazoa; phylum Arthropoda; class Insecta; order Coleoptera; family Cantharidae; genus Cantharis; species Cantharis rufa. The sequence continues at coordinate 41,120,612 of OX376303.1, forward strand.
CCATATGGGAAAGAAGAATACCTTCTCAACAAACTAAATAGTTACCATGAAGGACTGAAGTTTACCATGGAGATGGAAAACAACGGTGAGATTCCGTTCCTGGATATCATGGTGATTAGAAAACATGAAAGGTTGACCACAGATTGGTACACGAAAGCTATCAGCTCTAATCGGATAGTAGATTATCAATCCTACCACCATACGACCATAAAAATGGGACTCGTTACGGGACTGATGAAAAGAGTTCTGAGTTCACAAAAAGAACAAAATAAAAATAACAGAAATCCTAAAACAGAACAATTATCCGCTGTGGTTCATTAATTCCCAGTGGCAGAAAGTGAATAGCGTAAGAACAATTGATAACACCGATGACAAAGTGGAAAGTGTAATCCCATATTTTAGGTTTCCTTACATAAGGGGACTGACAGAACGAATACAAAATACACTGAAGAATAATTGCAAATTGGGAATATATAGCTTATACACTAACAAAAATCTTTTATCCAGACTTAAAGACGCTATCCCTAAAGATAATTTGTCAGAATTAATTTACGAAGTGCCATGTTTGAATTGTGAAAAGACGTATGTTGGTCAAACAAAACAATACTTGAAACAAAGAATGTACCAACATAAAAGAGATTGTGAAATAGCCAAGGACAAAGAAAATAAGGGAAGAGGAACTGGGGGTAATAATGATGATGAAAATTCCACAGCATTGGTAGCACACCATTTGGAGAAGGGGCATAGCTTCGATTTCGAAAGTGTAAAAATATTAGACTTTGAGGCTTCTAAGTTAAAAAGAAATATAAGTGAGATGTACTTTATAAAAATCAGCAACTGTGTAAACTACAGAGAAGACGCGATGAAACTTAGCAAAATTTATAGTGGTATTTTGGAATAATCACTTTAATTGGCCCGGAGTTTGTATTTGGTATAAAAAAAAGAGGAAGAGGGAAAAAGAAATAAAATAAAAAAAGAAGGGAATGAAAAGTTTTTAATTATTTATGGTTAATTTATGGTTATTTAGATAGGTGAAAATATATTATTAATTATTAGATAGATGGGAGCGCTAATGTTGTGCGAAAATATGGCTATAGGACATTATCGGCAGGTGATTTTAAATTTAAAATTAATTTTATCACACGTTTGTAGTTTATATGCGTGGTTTTAAATATTTGACAGAGTAATTAGCGACTTAGTCTAATTGTTATTATTGAAATTTATTGTTGAGGATTGTGGTTCTTTTTTAAATATTCCTTAAATGTTCCCTCCTGAGATAGGAAATCTTGTATATTTTAATGGTTTGAAACTACTTTATTGGTATGTGTAATTATTGTCGGCGCTACTTGTTTATTGTAGAGGAATGTGTATTTTAGTTCCTGAGGAAGAAGACATAAAAGCTTCGAAACGTAGATCGATATCATTGTTTCATTTACACCTAGTGTCCAAAATTCCCCACTAATCTAACGAAATTAATATACCATATATATTATATTGAATACTTTTGTAATAAATATTGTTTTATTAAAATTATGCCTTTTCTGTACAACTCAAAAAAAATGTGGTACATCCAAATATAAGAAAGATACACACACAGGCACAAACCATTAAAACTATCTTATAACCAAAATTTAAATCCGGGAGGGAGGGATTTAGTGAAAATAAGGAAGGTACAAACAGGTACAAACGAAGTACTAACGATTTAGACTATTTTGGATCCAAAATTCAAAATGGGGGGGAGCTGGCGAAATACACCTGAACGATCTTCCATACGACAACTGCGAGAGTTATGAAGATTGAATATAGGTATAGAGCTGTAATGCTTGATGATCTAAATCTGAGCATATTTTTATGAAGTATGGTAATTTGTACCGGTACGATTTACCCAACTAGTGCTGGTACAATTTACTCAACCGCACAATATTTAAAATTTTTAGGTTTGCCGAACACAGCTTTAAGGTTATGATAAAATGTCAGTGGCTTAAAGGTTATAAATAGTTGTACATTTTTGTAATTATTAACAGTTAAATAATATACGTATACCTAAAGGACGTCAATTCGCTTAGAAGCAAAGTTGAAAAACTACAGTGCACTATTATAGCTTCAAAATTAATTTCACCCTGGACAACTTTATTTTCACTTTATAGAGCCTGATTTTTATCTTTTAAATTTCCTCTTCTGGCACTTGCTCTCGAGTTAAGAGATCTCCCCTCACACAAATTTAACACAAATTTACCCAAATATTCGGTCACCCACTAACGTGGCACCAAGTCTAAACATTGCTTTCTTGCTTCATCAAATTCCACTATTAAATATGTAGTACTAGTACTTTCGTTCAAATTAAAACAAAAATAATTTTGTTCATCCACCATACATTTCATATTTAATACCATATTATGCTTATTATACTTATATCCTGAAAATAGAACTTCGTGGACGCCATTTTTTGGAACGTTGTAATGACTTAATGTTTTTTTATTATTTTCATTTATAGACTGCTAAAGATGACGCTGAAGAACATCCTCTGTTGAACTAAGCAGGCACAATCGCGGCAAAAAATTTTTAATTAGTTAGGTTTATATTTGGAAAGCCTGCGGTTGTAATAAATTTATTTCTTTAATTAATTTTTTTAGGTCAAAAATATATTTGCGGTTATATTTATATTTTGTGAACCGGCTACGTCTTACAAGAAATACGGAAATTACATTACGCTTATTACATTGCAGCCTCCGTTATTGTGTGTATCCATATTATATATGCACCTGTATAATAACTTCAAGTTATCCTCGAAAAAAAGTATATTATGTATTATATCCTATAATTTCATAAAATTTAGGTTTGCTGCACTTAAGTTAATTAAGATTTATTTTTTTTGAAAAACTGTAAAGAATTTATCGCACTAATTTTAAAAGCACTTTAATTAAAATAATTTTTGCTTATTTAATAAGTTAGTTTAAACAAACCCATATATTTTATCTGTGATTATTACAACCTTTTAAATTGCTGTTTTTAAAAGCAAAGAAATAAATTGTAAAACAGTTGTCCAAAAAACGAAGACACGTTTGCTCTTCTTATTACAAAAACTACGTCAACGATGAAAAAGTTCTTAAACAAATTGATTTCTGGCAGTAAAAGTAAACTGCTGATACTATCCCGGAATTTAATCGCACTACGGATGTTGAAAAATTACAAAATTTTATTTGATATTTCGCGTGAATAATAATGTATTGCTTAGCACTATATAATTCATTGTTGGTATATTAAAAATTGTATTTCAATATTGTATTTTTATATCTCAAAATAGCTGAAAAGATAGCGACCACAACAAATTATGTATTCAAATATATTTAATAAACAAAAGTTAGGAGCAGATATGTGAATAACAAATTTGTCTTGGCACAATAGAGGGTTTGCAACTTTGCAGATATCTGAATTGCAAATGATGCAAGAATTCCCTATATATTCAAGATAAGTTAGCCAACAAATACTTGCCAAGAACAAGTTTTTCAATTGAGTGTACAATGAAAATTGGCGCTTATGTGTCACAACTTTACGTTTTTCATATTTAATTGTAACATACCCACACAATAAATAGCAATTAAATATTTTATAGTGTCGATTAACAACTAAATTTTATTCCAATAATACCCAGACCGAATTTTCTACCATAAAAATAATTAATCCTTAATATACAACCGACAAGTAATGCGAATATTATGGTTATCTTAGATATATTATTATGAAAAGAATGACATACCAATAGAAAATGAAATCATAAATATTGTCAATAAAGTTTTTTAATTTGTTTTGTAGTTTGCTTACAGTAGCTTCTAAGGCATTATATTATTTAATATATTTTACAATTTAGTTTTATTTACGTATACCTTCATATTATGCAAAATTATGCAATGATTTTTACGCGAGATTCAAAATGATCAAACAAAATTTCTTTTCTTTTATTTATCTTTTACGTGTATCTCAACATATCAAATTTATTATTCTTGAAGTGTCATAACAAATATCTCTCCACAACAGTATCTTTAATAAGTTTTGAAGAAAATGTTAAAGGTTTAACTTTTTATTTATACGAGTACGTACCTAAATTATTATAGTTAAGGGCCAGTAAGGCTATAAGACTTTGGACTTGAAGCTGGTATTAAAATTAAAGATTTTTAATATGAAACTGGTCCTAATACTTTCAAACAAAAATCAATGTAATTAATCAACATTTCTTTGAATAGACATTTACTTTTTTTATGGATCCTATAGGAAAAAATATAATTATGTTTGTTTCAAAAACCCTTTGCCAACATGTAATATACGCTACTATATATTATTGTTAAACAAATAACAACATAACAGATACTTTTAATATAATTTATTTTATTTTGTGGAAGAGTAAATATCGCAAAAAAGTTGTGGACGAAATGGTTGAAATTATCTCTAAATCATTGGAATTTCTTTAAAAAAGGCTATAAGAGTAAAAAAAGAAGGTCATTAAACTTTCAGGGAAATCAAATTTTTCTGTCTGCAGATTTTTGGAATTCTTTTAAAAATCTTTCATGGATTTCATGTGAAATCATTCGAAATTCCGCCTTGTTATGTTAATTTTTAGGATATCTATTGCTCATCTTTTTTTATTTAACAACGATGTAATTATTTGAATTTAAAAAAAATTAATCAATCTTGTATATCAAGATTCTTGTGGAACCAAAACGGTAGATAAAAATCAAACCAGAATACTTTAAAGCTTCAAGTTGAAAGCTTATGAAGAGAAAGCACTAAAATTAAGCAAATATCTGTTGTTTTAAGTGCTATGAGAAATTGTTTCTGAGAAAATAGGGTTTACAAGTTTTTGAATGCAATAATTCATTTAGTTTATGCAACAATAATCCAAAGGTTTTCTAGCCGATAAAATACTACAGTACCCGCAAGTGAATTGAAAGTAGGGTTGCCTGATGTATGAGTCGGTAATTTGTATGGTGGTTCCAAATTTTCTCCACTCTAATTTATTAATATTGCATTAGTAAAATACAAAAAACATATATATAGATATATATCCAGAAAACATATCAGAAATTCAGACAACTTGAAAATTTTTATACTTATTAAAAATACATCCATTTATCGACATTAGTTACCAAATAGATATCTATTGCCAAATAGACAGTATTTTCACCACTTAATTATAAAAATAAATGTTAGTTGATAAAAACCTTGATTTTTTAGTTTTCCCAATTTAAAAGCCCAAATCCCTATTTTTAACCTTCCGTCCCCCTTTTTGATTATTCTGGACCTGGCAACAATTTAGGTCCTAAATTCAATTATTACCCATAGAAATAGTCGCATTTCTTTAAATCGCTATTTTATCTCGAATATAGAACAGGTAGCAAAAACACCATCAAAATAAACCTGTAATAAAGACGCATTACAATCTCAACTAGCAAACCGTTGGATTTTCGTTAAAGTACGATATTACACTTAAATTTTTAAACGCGATTTTCTCAGAAACGGTTGATCATAGCACTTGAAAAAAAAAACACTGTCGCCCTACCAAACCTTGTTCCTATCTTACAGTTTGACTGGAGCTGTTCCCCAAGTTAATTCGAAGATCAATTTTACATGTTCTGGTTATCTAGATGGCATGGATAAATATGAGCTAAAAACTGATCAAGTTTGTGAAATAGTTATGAAAGTAGGACCCATGTTGAAAATTTAATTTAGACAAGCCGTAAGATTGTATTATGATGTTCATAATAGCAACGTCGACATTGTTTCATGTAAATCTGACGCAGAAATCTTCCGAAACTAAATATTTATAATGTGAAAATAATTAATTTGGACATATTTAAATAGATTTCAGATAATGTACCTAGGAAAATATCCCATTCACCCAACATTTCTCAACATAATACTCGCGCTGCTTCAATATTATATTCTTTAATTGTATACTTATTCATACCTAAACGATGTACTATTACTACCAGAAGATGCTACCGATGAACTATTACTTGTGGCGAAATGTATTATTATAAACATGGGTTTATATTTTTATAAATTATATTATATAATTTTCTTTCAGTTAGTAGTACTTACTAACTATCAAGGTTTAAAGGATATGCATATTAGGTATATAGTATTTAATTTGTATAAATATAATTTTTCTCTAAAAATAAGATAAAACAAAACAATGAATTAAAAAGTTGAAAGTAAACTGCTTTGTTGTACTCACGTACGAGTTTTAGCCTAGAATTTAAATTTATTGTAGCATTTTATAAATACTTCTGTCTGAATTTCTTTTGATGTGTTATTTAAAATTACTCTAAATGAATTAATTAAAAGAAATTAGTTTCAGTACAAGATAACGTGGTGTGACTTTTAGATATGAAAATATAGCAGATTATGCCTTCCCGATTGCAAGATAATTTTTGAACATCGTCATAAATCTAATATTTAATAATAATAATTATTCGGTTAACAGCAAATTAATTATAAAGCTCTATGCTAGAATGTCAATCTATACAAAGTAATAATTAATTTAATAATACTAATTACAGGACTAATTCATAATATTGTCACTTTATTTTAAATCAACTACAATATTTACCACATCTCAATTAAGTATTTAGTGACAATCAATTCCCGATTGAATTTCACTGGTTAATATTGTACATAGGTCTCAATGGGAATTGTAAGCTTACGATGTTGTTAAATAAATGAATTGACACTTAATCAATAAATTGATTGTGTTAGTTCTGCAACGGATTGTATAAATTAGAACCAATAGATAACGTTGTATTTTAAAATTTACATAGAGTTTATAAAAAAACTAGCAATAATCAGGGTCAGAGTATGTTAATCCGGACCCGAAGATAATGCTATACGAAATATTATGTTAAATACCACTTTAATGAAGAAGGATACTGCAATCCTAATACTTTCTTTAATGGGTGCTGCTATTTGAAAGGTTATTAATAATTATTATTAGATTAATTTTAACTGTATTTTGTTACTTACAGCCGAATTTTACTTAAATACAGAGATTCCTACTCGTCCAGATCAGTCTTTTAACATTCGATCGTGGTATAAAGCTATTTATTGCAAGTGAGCTGGTTTCCAAGTTTGGTTTACAAAATGAAATTTGAGAGGTTCACCACCCCTTCCTTAAGTATTCCATGGTCTGTTGTTATTTTCATAGAATTAATAAGAGCATAAATAGTACTCTGTGTTGTAAATATTGAGGTGTCAACACCATTGTTTCTCAGCACCTTTTTAACCCATCTGCTGAATTCCTGAGACGATGCCTTGGTATGTGGCATACCAAGGCATGCCACATCTGAAAACCTAGATTTTTCTTTCAAATAGCACAGGAGGGCATATCTTGCGGCTGTCTTTGATAAACGGCAGTTCGACTACCTGTTGAAAGTTATCTTACCCTCAGGTCTTTATCTTCGCCGGAATCTTGATTTGTGTGTAGTATGTCCTTACCTTTTAACGCGATGTTTCTAATGAAATATCACAAAATGGTATGATAATTTTTTTGATACCAATGCTTTGTGATTTACAATAAGACATAAATTAATAAAAGTAATAGAAATAACAAGTTATAAAAAACTATCCAATAAGATTGAAGAATTCGTCTATTAATGCTCCTACAGGCATCGATCTTAATACCTAAGCGGAATTTCCACGTTGGATATACAGACAAATTCTTTGAATCAAGAAGGAGTTAAACAAAATTTATTTTAATTAATTTCATTTTATTTACGTGGAATTTTGTCGGACACCGTAAAAAAGTACATTATTGTAATACAGTGTGTATCTAGTAATAACTTTCGTAATCCTATTTTAATAAAATATTTAGAATGTTTTATTCGAAAATGACAGCACATAGGCAAGTTAAGAAAAGAGTTGGTGACCCTCTTAAATATCATTTTAGGATAAAAATCCAAAAACACGTATCTTGCAGTTTTATCTCCCCCGTAACATAATATTATGTACCTATATTTTTTGTAAATTTTTTTATGGCATTAAGAATGCGTTATGGAGGCTTTAAAATTGTGGGGGATGGTCCACTCCCGAAAATATTAAGTTATCTCTTCAAAAAAATGTATTATTAGATATAAAATAAAAAGTTTTACCTTTGATTCCATTTAATAACAAAACTTCGATATAAAAATTTAAAAATTTGATTTTTCACCCTACTTTTGAACACCTTTAAACACGCTTCAGTAACTAAAAAAAATTAGGAGTCTTTTATTTTTTGATGCTCAACCACATATCCAAAGTTTATTCTATTCGGCGAGGGACACTGGAGATTCCTGCTTGCTTGTAAGTCTTTGTTTGGTTTGGAGAAATAATTTGTAAAATCTGGAAGTTAAAATTCTTTAAATTCTTAAAATTTTTGGTTTACTTACTTAATATATCGTGTCAAGGGATCTTAACCAATTTTTATTTGCTCTGTGGTGTAGGGCCGGATTATCCAATAGGCAAACTAGGCAACAACCTAGGAGGGCCGAGCAGCAAAGGGGCGCTTAAATTATTTTTTTAAATCGCAAGTTTAACTTGTTTTTGATTAGTCTAACTCTTATTCCTAAACAATTAATTTTTGGATTTTGTGATAGTTTTATACTCCCGAGTCGATTTAACTTTAGTCAGATGTTTAGTATATCTGCTAGCATATTAAATAACATATGCGATTATTAAGCGATATGCTAGCATATTGAATAGTAGATATCCCAAAAATCTAACTAAATGAAATCAACTCAGGAGTATAAAACTATCATCAAATAGGTAAATAATTTTACAAAAAATTGGTAGATTTGAAATTCCGCTAGATCTGATTTTAAGATAAATATAATTGTATTTGTAAGACAAAAATTTCAAGTTTCATTTCAAAAATTTAGGAACATTGAGTCTGAGCTTGAAATTTTTTAGAAACATTTTTTGGGGGACTCTTAAAAACTGTTGCCTAGGGGCGCATACATTGCGCCCCTAGATAATTGATAATCCGGCCCTACTGTGTTGTATAATATTATTGAAGTATTTTAAATTACATAAAGTAATTAAACATAATACGAAGCTTGATTCAACTCACTTTATACAATAATATATAATAATACAATAATAAGTAAGGTCATCATCATAAAGTGCAACTTTTACTGGATATCTAACTTTTATTAACTACCATTTATATACTATGTCATATGGTCAGTTTTGTTATAAATTATTCCCGAGTTTCCTGACGAGAATCCGAAATTTGGAACATATGATATCACATATCGTAAACTAATTCAACTAATTACTGTAGTTTTGATTTAATAAGAAACCAGTAAGTTTTTCAATTATTAACTTATTATTAAACTTTTATTGATGAATACATATTATAGAAAAGGTGCTAATATTTTGTTTCTAAACATATTTTAAATTTTCTATCACTTTTAATATAATTAGTGATGCTGCCTTAATATTAAAATTAGTCAGAATTCTGAGAATAAGAATAAATTTAAAATTTAAATGCTTCCAAAATCATTATATGATGTATGTAAATTAAGTAATGAGACTGGGAACGTAGCATTTGAGCTGGCTGCTAGATTTTAGACCCGGGACTTAGAGAGAAGGCAAATAAAGATGTATATGCCTTCAGTACATGTTTAAACTTGCTAGAGTCATTTGGTTATCAGTAATGATTTTTTCTCCAAACAGATTTTTCTAATGCGTTCTGAAAACGAATGACATCAATTTCAAACAACGGTATGCGATCAGGTTTGGCTTACTTAAGTTTGGGCACAGTGCAAGGGAAACTTTTGCAAAACTTTAGCAGAGGCCCATGAAGACAGTGTTTTGACATGAGTCAAATTTTAGCGTTTCTTTTGCGTCTCGGCTACTTTTGACAGCGAAGAACAAAAAACATTTTAAAAAACAAATAAACAAACGTAATTTTATATAAGAACGGATAAAATATAAAAATCAATTTCAGAATTATCGTCGATCTTCGGTTGCTTTTAGCCAAAATACTAAAAATTAATCAAACATGCATCTGTTCTCTGGACACTACTTATCAGTATATCGTTATCAGTTAAGTTTTCTGAAATAATTTAACTTAATGCTGCATACAAATAGAAATGCAATCCGTAAAAAGTAAGCACTCTGTTGCAATAATAGTAAATAGAGGAAAGAGCTTGCATTTAACAAAATATATCAAGAGATTAGAAATTCAAAACTTGTTGAAAAATATATTGTAACATACATTTGGTACCATCTATTGGGAACGGTTGGAAATCGGAAAGCCACCCTTCTTGAATTAGTAGAAAACACTTTTTAATTAATTGTTACAGCTTTCCTTGAGCTTTTATATCTTATCAAAATACAAGCTCGATACAGCTTTCCATATGTTTTTAACTATATTGTTAAAATTTAGACTATAGATGGCAGAAACTGTCCAATTTTGAATAAATTTAAATGTACAACATTTTTTATTCAGAGCATCTGAAGAGAAAGAGTAGTAAATGTCTTCGAACTTAATATTACAAATATTTAGAATTTATTTAATATTTAAATAATAGTTTTTTTTTTAAATTTTTAGATTTCTTTATAATAAAAATTATTACTTCTTTAATTTATTATAATTTATTAACCAAAACGACAATTGAAAAATAATTATTATTTCATGATTATTGATTTATGAGTATTTATAAATTTAAAATTAAATATTATGTTAAAAAAGGGTTACAGATAAACATTTTTTTCAAATTAAAGTAAAACTTACCATGCACTTAATTATTATTATTTTATTTTTCTAATTTTGTGAAAGTATATGCAGTACTATTTTTAAATGTGATATTTAACACAAATGAGTGAATAAGCACAGATGAATAATTAATTTTTGAACAATAGGTATTATGTTTCGTATTATTATAATAATCATATAAGCACCTACGCTAATTATTATTATATTTGAGTAACTATAGATCTATTGTAAACAAAAATCAAATTAAATTTTTTGTCATAAATTTTAAATTGCAATGTTTTCACGTTTTAAGGCGTATCTTACGTAAACGGAAGCCGGGAGGTAGCTTTTTGATATAGACTATAGAAGGAATGGCATTTGTAAAATTACTACTTGGTTACACGCATAGTTAATTCAAGTCAGTATTCGTGATTTAAAGCACCGGTTAACAGAAGCTTTACACACAAATTTAACATTAGAAGATACAGATATTTTAACATAAAATTGGTAATCTCGACTTAATGGATTTACATGTACCTATAGAAATTAATAATCCCGTGCTTTCGTAAATCAATCTTTTAATATAGGTACTTAAGCTTACTTCAAGCCATGAATTAGTAAAAATTATTTTCCAATTTTAATTTGGTTTAAAGCTTTAAACTATTACAGTTAAAATAAAATAAAAGATGTTAGTCGTAATTGAGTTTACAGAAGATGAAGTATTAGAAAGTATTTTAGGTTTAAGCGCTAGTTTAAGTAAGAAAAGGAGATAATCTGTCAGAGTGGATTTCAAGAAATTTACTCTGAAAGCGTAATCCAAGTGAATCAAGATGGAAAAATAACTTGCAGGTTTTACAGCTTAGTCGCCGCAATTGCTGAAGCCTTCTTCGCCATCTAGTAGATAAGTAAACCGAGGTTATTATCGTGCTCCATTATTCTTATTCGCTATTGTTAAAAAAAATTTTACATTGTGAACTTTATGTTTTTAATTTATATAAACAACACAGCAATGAATTTAAATTTACATGCAAATAAAAATATTGTAAACTCAATAATGAAAATTTGCTACTATATACGATTACTTACCTACATATTGATATGTAGAAGTAAATACTTTATTTAAAGAGCTTGATTTGTAGACATGTATAACCTTATTACAAAAGCAGAAAAAATCAAAGTGTTATTGTTAATTTGGTTATTTATTGAAAAAAAAACTGAAAATATCTAATGCATAATATATTATAATATTAAAATGTCAAAAGAACACCATAGCATCTTTTAACATTTTTTAATGAATTGTTCAACCCCTTATATTGATGTATTAATGCATACATATTACAGTAGCATTTGACATTTACAATTATTAAAATACGTATCAAACTGTAAAAACCAGAATATATCAAAAGATGTCTTTGTCAAGAACTTATATTAATTATATATCATAAAAATACTTCATAATATTTCCAACTCAATTTTTGTTGCATTATTACTTTTCGTTCATATTTTATAAATGAAGAAATGAAAGCCCAATTTAATAAAGAAATAATCTAAAATTTGTTATTATACAATTAAATTTCTTTTCGTTAAAAGTTAAAATTTTTTAATAATTTCTATAGTATAAATAGGTTTTCAACTGTATTTCCTTTAGCGTTTCTTTTTTGTGTATTATTTAAGTCTCATTTAAATCGACAATAAAATTTATGCTCTAGCGATTTGTTGGCAGATATCAACGTACCGATATAACCATTGTAAAATTCTTAATCGTCGAGGGTTTACATTTTATTACATTTTTAATGACTATTAAATCAAATGTTCAAGTAGAAATAAGTATAACACTATATAATAGACTTTATTATTTGCTATATAAGGATATGGCTGTAAGCTATAATAAAAACTATTGAAAACTTATTTCAGTAAATTCAAAAACTTAACAGTCAAAACTTAAAAAGCCTATGAAATATTAGTAATACGCACTTTAAGACAGGACAGGACTAAAAATATTTCAAATTTTTACAAAAATGGCATTTCTAGTAAAACAAAAAATAGATTAAACCACGGACAATCTCGATAAAGAAATATGGAACCATTTTATGCTTAGGTATTAACAATAAAATATAAAGAAAACGTTGCAATAGGGTGATAGCAAAAATATTGCAGGTTTATGTTAAAATTTATTTCATACATTGCGTACCTATACTACATTATTACACCTTTATTTTAAATTATTTTTTTAAGTTAATTTTTGTGTTTTGGTAGTATTATTTATTATTGAGAATTTCTTGCACTTCGGAACTTGGATTATATTTATAAGGAATCTAGAATGATAACTGCGATAATGTACCTATACTAATATTAAATCAATTCTAAAAAATAAAAAATTATCTCATTTTATCATTTTGAAAATTTTTATATTACTGCAGCATCATTAAAACTTTTTCAGTAGTAAGATAACATCTATAATATGTATGTATATGATTGTGGTGAATAAATTATTTTTTATATAACGAAAGTACACGTTGCGTTGCTTCGTAGCATTATCAAGCAAACTGTGTGATTAAAATCACGAACCTTTTAGAGCGAGTGCTGAGGGATACTGACATTCAATTTGAGAAGTGCCATTACCCATAAGTAACAATTTTTCAGTGTTACATTAATAATTTATTACAAGAATATTGATTTAAAAAATTTTACAAATTTTACAATCTAATTTTAAATAATTGTTAATTTTATATGCACTTAGATAATTGAATTAGTAACCTAACACGAATTATAACCATATTACTTTAATTTAACTATAAATTTTATAAACGTTTTCACATATTATGTCATCATCGGGGAATACATGATCGTAAGTTATCATTCGCCTAATGACGACTTACACAACCATTATAATATGGTAAAAAGTTTGCAAAATTTATACTTACAGGATAATATGTTGTACATTTTAGTTGACAAAATTTGTTGTGCTCATGAAAAGTTTATGAAGTAAAAAACGCCAAAATGTGCAACAAAAACTGATGCAATTTGCAGAAACAACGTTAAAATATACAGTAAGCAAAGGTTGAACAGCTACACCTACATTTTTAAAGGTTGGTTTATGCACAATGCCGACATGCTCTCGACAATGTACGTAAAAATAATCTCGATTTATGCATGACAGCGTTCTGTTTCGTTTTGTAGTGGCAAATTTTAGTAGAACCTTCAGTGAATAGATTACCAGATTTCATTATTTCTAGTTTTATTAAAAATAACGTACCTACACATAATTAATAACTAGTAAATAATTGCTTGTTGTTTCTTTTGTATTACATTTTTGGGTTATTAAATACAATTTTTTAAATTGTAAGTGAATGTAGATACTTTTAATTTATACTTAATTTAGCGTTAATACCTACTTTACAGTATCCTTATTAAATCCAAATAAATTACTTTAGTTCCAAATCTTACTTCTTTTAATTAAAATTTATTATCTTGATAATCCGGGTTTTATACTTCTGTTTAATAAGAATGTACCTAGTTATCTATATACAGATTCTTTTTTTGCTGTATTATGAAAGCATCTTCCAGCAAAATACTTTTTTTAAGTTATATTTTCTTTTTAATTAAGTTTTATTTTCCGTTTCCAATAATACAAATTAATTCTAACTATTTTAAAAAGTACCTTCAAAATATAAACTCGTTCGTCCATGAACCTAAGCGAAATTCTTTTTCATCAACTTTGATGTGCAATGGTCTTCCTAAGCCTAAATTTAACTCGTACAAAGTATGAAAATATGTTACTATAAAATGTAGAAATTAAGTAAATTCTATTATGCTATGGATTTGACAATTTGATTTGATCTGGTAAATGTATTTATGAAACATTTTGAAACTATTACATTCAATTCAAGCTTATACCACAGCATTTAATTAAACCTAAAATTTGATAGTTCTTGGTTAACTTTGAAGTACCTACACTTTATTTCAAGTTGTAATGCATATTAGCAAAAATTTTAAAATTTTATTGTAGAAATATTTTTCTGACCCTTACACTAACTCATATTCGGTGCGATTTTCTAAAAAAAGTTGTTATCCATAACAACTAAATTTAGTCGTTATGTGAGAGGTCAGTTGTTATAACAAAAAATGCTATTTTGTAAAATTCAAAGTTGTTCAAGTTAACGACTCGTTGCTATTTTTTATCGCTATCGTAACAACTACTAAATTGTGGTGTTTTACGGTAACAACTATGGCATTTCACAAAATATTATTGTATGCACATGAGTTTTTCAATATTTTTGAAGAGCAAGAACAAAGGTAATATTGTGTGTTTATCTAATTATTTTATTAAAGCAATTTATTAAAAATTCCATACATTTCACAAACGCAGAAGAACCAGCTATCAAATTGAAAACAATGCGAGAAACCATTTTTCGATTAACTAATAACAAATATTTACCATTGTTTAACCCAAGCAACATTTCAATCCTGGTAATTGCCTGTAAAATTAAAATGTACCTGGCAACCCTGAGGTAGGCCTGGCTGACACAAAATAAATAATAACCCAAGCAACATTTTAACCTGGGAAATCCCTGACAATTTCCTGGCAGTGAAAACTCAGACAGGACCAGTTCCTGCGGCAGGGGTTAGAAAAGTCTGCCACAGGTGCTGTCTGAGGAAAATGGCCCTTGGATTTACCCTGTGAGAGCGCCGTGATATATTCGGTTGAAAGCAAGCAGGTGCTGGCGCATACCTGCACTAAGCGCCTTCCGTAAGCCAGGTAATTGCTTGGGAGAACCCCGAGGCAGATATAAGGAAAGCTTGCTACAGGTGGTATCTGAGTAAAATAGAACCTGTACCAAACCCGCCGTAAACCCGAGAAAAGCCTGGATCAGTTTTAATTTCCACGTGTCAAAAAATTTATTGATTATTTAATTAAAATAATTATATAATTTTCACTAAATGAAAAAATTTAATTTCTTAAATTTTTAACTTATTATTTTTAAATTTTTCTATTCATATTTTTACTAATTTTTTTATTAATTAATTATTATTAACCCTGTATTCTATTCTAAGAATATTTAACGATTTTTTCTACTATTTGTTTGATTTCGGTCATCTTGTATTCTACTTGGGGTGCTTATAGATGGAGTCTGAAAATATAAATTTTTAAAATCTTACCTTCAATGGGGTTCGAACCCGGGACCTCACTTTCGTAGTATTTGTACGTTGACCACTGAGCCATCGCGCTTGGTTGTAAAATTTTCATTATTTTGTCATTACTTACAATTACCGGCGCTTATTGCTGCGTTTCGCCTGCGCTTGCCCTGGGTATATTAAATTGCAGGTTTAAAAAATTGTCAAAACACGTGACAAATCCTTAATCTTTTTTTTATCAACAACGATTAAATTGAACAGTATTATTTAATGAAAGATAGACAGTTTTTCAAATTTTAAGTTTGATAATAAATTTTTTTTAATTAAGCAATTTGGAATTAAAATATTTTAAACTAATTTTTTGTCAGACATGATCGATAAGTAATTATAGCAGAATTAAATATTAATAAGAAGAACATTTCAATAATAGGTAATATATTAATTAGTAGGTATTGTACATTGTAAAATTGTAAATGTAACTTAGCGCCAAATTATAATTTTGTTTAATAAACTCTTAAAAATTTTTTTTTCTTTTGTAACGGTAGAACCAGGTATATTTTAAAAATATATTAGAAATGAAAGAACGGGGAGGGGGGGGGGTGTTACGAAAAATGTTTTAAAGAAAAAGTTGCAGAAATATACTAATTAATAATAAGTTATTAGAGAATCTATCATGATAAAGATTGAAATCAAGTTATATCGCATTATCACGATAGAAATAATTTGACTATATTTCTTGCAACTTTTTATTCAAAACCTAACGGCTTTTTGTACCCCCCCCCTCTCTTTTTTAATGAAATTATTATCTGTTAATAATTGTCACGGACGTAACTAAGGGGGTTGTTTAGGGGTCTGGACACCCACCTTAGCCTAAGCAACAACGCGACTATTAGTCGAATACCCAGTCTAACCGGTAAGTAGACCGTGAGATTCTTAATAAAATTGTAAAGTGCAGTATCGAACACCCCCCCCCCCCGCCTTCCAAAAGCTATAGCTACATCCCTGATAATTATTATAATATTTAAAGTATTTATTTAAATTTAAATTATTTAAATTTTCATCACCAATTTTCCATTCTTCAAAACGATCACGTAATCTATAATCACGAATTTACTTTAACCTAAAAATTTAATTTAATCTAATTTACGATTTTACGATATTTTATATAAAAAATATTTTTATATATTTTAAAATTTGTAATTGGTAACTAGATATGTAGGCCTATTATGTATCACAAACGTTATTATAACAGTGACCGTTATGAAATAAAAAATTGATGAACCGCGTTTTGATCCGAAAATAGAAATATTACTTTCTCTTTCTGACACATGTTAGCTATAATAATGTTTCTCGCTTTACGCTATTTTAAAACTTTATTATAATATAAAGGTTGACCGTTATTTTTAAAGGTTTTGATACATAATAGACCTGATTATCTAATTATATTATCTGATTTTGATTAATCATAATCAGTTATTATTTTTTTTTGAACCACAAGAAATGAGTAATCGAAAATGAGTAATATAATGTAATGAAAAGTAATGTAATGAAATGTAAGTAATGACAAAATAATGAAAATTTTACAACCAAGCGCGATGGCTCAGTGGTCAACGTACAAATACTACGAAAGTGAGGTCCCGGGTTCGAACCCCATTGAAGGTAAGATTTTAAAAATTTATATTTTCAGACTCCATCTATAAGCACCCCAAGTAGAATACAAGATGACCGAAATCAAACAAATAGTAGAAAAAATCGTTACATATTCTTAGAATAGAATACAGGGTTAATAATAATTAATT
The DNA here is from genome assembly GCA_947369205.1 of Cantharis rufa. Classification (NCBI taxonomy): domain Eukaryota; kingdom Metazoa; phylum Arthropoda; class Insecta; order Coleoptera; family Cantharidae; genus Cantharis; species Cantharis rufa. The sequence goes on from OX376303.1 coordinate 41,138,276, forward strand.
AATAAAAAAATTAGTAAAAATATGAATAGAAAAATTTAAAAATAATAAGTTAAAAATTTAAGAAATTAAATTTTTTCATTTAGTGAAAATTATATAATTATTTTAATTAAATAATCAATAAATTTTTTGACACGTGGAAATTAAAACTGATCCAGGCTTTTCTCGGGTTTACGGCGGGTTTGGTACAGGTTCTATTTTACTCAGATACCACCTGTAGCAAGCTTTCCTTATATCTGCCTCGGGGTTCTCCCAAGCAATTACCTGGCTTACGGAAGGCGCTTAGTGCAGGTATGCGCCACCACCTGCTTGCTTTCAACCGAATATATCACAGCGCTCTCACAGGGTAAATCCAAGGGCCATTTTCCTCAGACAGCACCTGTGGCAGACTTTTCTAACCCCTGCCGCAGGAACTGGTCCTCTCTGAGTTTTCACTGCCAGGAAATTGTCAGGGATTTCCCAGGTTAAAATGTTGCTTGGGAAATCAATATCTTTTATAACAGCTATTCCCGCTTCTGTTAAATTAGGATCGCCACTAACGGTCACCCATCCTAATGTGTCCCATTACTTTTCCCTCGAGCTCGTTCAAATTTGGTCCATCATTTACGTGCTGGCCCATTAAAAACGGAGCAGGACTTTGGGCACCGCCGCTTGGGCGCCCAAAGTCCTGCTCCGTTTATTCTAAGCGTCCTCCTTCGGCGGTCAATGGCAAACCACCGAAGTAATCTGCCTTGAAAATCCCTCATAAAATGAAGTGGTTAGCCTAGCCAAAATCCATCTTGGGTTGTAGCGCTACTGTGTAATAAATAATATACAGCTTAGTCTTCGTAGCGCCCTTTTTAGTGTTTAAAATCGAAGTCAATTCTTGCAATTTTTCTTGTAAATCGTCTTTTTCCCTTTGGCAAGTTTTTCCACCATTATTTTATTGTTGAAATATAATACACCTTTAAATTATATTGATTTAAAGTGCATTTTTGAGATCGAACTTTACCTTTTATGAATTTATCCATGTCGCTAATTAATTATTATTAAACGTATATAACACAAATAAATTATATCTAGGTTAAGAAAACAAAATTTATAAGTTACGACATACTACATTGTTCAGATTTAACAACGATCGTTATAAAATAATTTTTATAACAACGTTGCTAAATTGTGTATTAGGAAATAGCAAAATATTTAAAGTTGTTAAGAAAGTTGTTAAGTATAGTTGTTATTTTTCAGTTGTTACGATAACAACTGCGTTAACAACTTTTTAGAAAATTGCACCGATTATCAGGTTACATATTTTCAATAGAAATAAAATTTTAATTAATGCCCGTACTTATAGTCATGGATTGAACCGAGAATCGAGATCAATTCTCGAAATAACAGCTGTTGCTACGATACGGTCTCAGTTCCAGTAATCTCATTGGTAAATTCTAGGATCATTTTGAGTCTCGGATTGATCCGTGACTATAAGTACGGGCATTAATATAGTAAATTGATTTCTGATAAATAACCGAATTAATTTAAATTAATGATACATAATATGTCAGGCCTAATCATTTTAATACTTTGCAAATAAAAGATTAGATTTATTGTATTTTTTAATTAGCACGACATGTTTCTTATGAATTATTGTAATATAATTACGAAGATACGTAGGTATATTATAATTTTAATACATTTTTTGTAAACACCTGAAGATATGCTATAATTTACAAGAAACCTGTGTTAATTAAATGTTAAAAGATATAGGAATATAATTTTTTATTTGCAAAGTAATACAAAATATAATAATAATTAAAAGTAATGCTTAGTAGAAAAAATCGCTTAAAACTGAATCAGTCGGTCCCAAAAAGCTAATGCGGATCACTGATAGAATCCTAAGTTTTAAATAATCTCATTCAGGGACGCTCAGTGGTTGACCACTTTAGCATTTTTTTTAAATTTCATAGCTGCAAAACATATTATAGCTTATTTAAAAACCGTCTGTTTTATGTTTTGTTTTGAGTTTATATTAGTTATATATCGAACGTTGCAGAAAAAAAAGTCGCTGCTGAGCCGCGGAACGTCTCTAAAGTCGTCAATTGATTTACATTTAAAAAGTTTTCTTGTACAATATAGTACAGGTGTATTTAATGTTCTTGGATTTTGGAAATGATGCCTGTGTCGGCTTAATTGGAAATAATTAAAATAATTTTAAAAATATATTATCTACTTATTGTGTGAAATTTATTATCTAACGATCAAGAAAATTGAGTTGTTTTGTGCATGCAATTTTTATTTAGAAATAAATAGTTTGGGGCAGTGTTAAGGCGAAGCAAGTTTTCTTCTGCAAGTGCCGTCTGCAAGTCGCTTCCAGAAGTTATTGCTTATTGCTTGTGGAAACACAATATGCAAGCTACTCCACCAACGGACTACTTCCTGCAGACGGCACTTGCAGAAGAAAACTTGCTAGTGAACGTTCGCCTTTACATTGTAAAAATTAATGATTAAATAATACATATATAGTTTTCGGAGCTCTCCCGTGTCAGGAGCGTTAAGTTCCTAGGACTTAATATATGTGAAGCTTTACGATGGGAGAATCATTGTCATGCGGTTACTAGTACTCTTAGCTCTGTCTGCTATCAAATAAGAGCGCTTTCTTCAGTCTTGAGCTTTTCAATATTGAGATCCTTTTATTTCGCAGAAGTGCAGTCGCGTCTGATGTATGGTCTTATTTTCTGGGGAATGTCGGGACATGCACGTCAGGTATTTTTAATGCAAAAGCGTATATTAAGGTGTATGATGGGTGCACATCGCTGGGAGTCCTGTAGGCCCCTCTTTAGAGACTTGGATATCCTAACACTGCCATGTCTTTACATCAGATCTATTGCTGTGTTCGTCCGCGAAAACTTAGGTAGCTTCCAAACTGCATCGGTAGTTCATGGACGTAATACCAGATTTGGGGATCAGCTTTTGCTTCCTAAACACCACTTAGAGCTTACTGATAAGAGTCCTCGGTGTATGGGCGTTAGAGTATATAACAGATTACCTTCCGATATTAGGGGTGCTGTGACTGTTAAGCTGTTTAAGTCGAAGCTGCATAGTTTGTTTTCACGCGGCTGTTTTTACGATATCGATAAATTTTTCGCTCAGGTTTAGTTTTGGTTGGGTTTTTGCTTATTATGTGATTATGTTTTGCATTTTATTGTGTTTAAAATGGTTTACTGGTTGGTATTGTATAGACAACTGTTTTTTTTAGGTTTCATTGAGTTTTTGTTTATATTACATTTGCATTCATTTTTACTGCACATGTATTACTTTGACATGTAAATCTATGTACATATATGCGATTTGTGGAATAAATATTATTATTATTATTATTATAAGTCACAATTTTAGCTAAAAATAGTATTTTTTGCGAAATAAGTATTTCGTCACACAAACGAAGTTATAAGAGTAATAAATGGGCATTTATTTATTGTAGCCGATTTCAGCCTTAATTAAAATCGTTAACTGATTACTAAGTTAAATTATAAATTCATTAATTGAGAACTCGTTTTTGGTATATTTTATAAATAAATTTGCACTAGAATAGAAACATTGTGTCAATCAGACCGTACGAAGGACTGTATATTATAATATTTTGATAGTTTTGAAAGTGTGTTGAAGATTGAACCTCGCTCATAATCCTATGCAGGGCGGGGCGCAAACAAACCCAATTGTTAGGAAATAAGAGTGTATTGTAAACCAGGGTTAACTTAACCGACGACAGCGAGCGGAGTGAGTATGTTTAAAAAAAATATTTATAATTACAACATAATAATATATTCTAAAATATATGTATTTAAGATTTTGAACAACTTGCGACGTTGTCTCACCTTTCGAACGTATTATTATTCTATACATACAGAGAACCTACAGTTTATAGTGGGTTGCAAACCACAGGAAGTGTATACACTTCAACTATAGAATAGAGCAAGTATATTATGTATGTATGTATAAGCATTTTAACACTTCAAACTCACAGTTTTTTAGGGGATTGGACAACTCTCCGCGACTGACTTACCTCAAACCCGTCTCGTAGCAAATTTACTCTACCGCGGCTTACGTCTTATCCTACAAAACAGCATTTTTCAGTCTTTATTGGGCAACGCTTCCTTTTGAGCAACAAATAAAAATGCACTCTTTCGCGACCTTCCTTCCTTACATTATGTTTTATTTCAAATATTTTATATTTCAGTGTTTACTAAAGCCCACAGTAAGTCATTTGTGCATAAAAGTATTTTATATAATCGTTATTTATATTCCGACAGCGGTCATTATTGAACCCTCCTTTTGCAGAAAACAACCAATAAACCAAATATGAACCAAATAATGAATTTTCATTTTTATTAAATTTTTATATATGGTAGATTTGGATTGTCCAAATAATTATCAACTTTAAAAAAAATTTAGATAAAATGTACTACGTAATGCTACTATTTACTGAACTATTTTACTTCTTGCACTCGTCTGGCGGCTCCTGCTGAAATTGGTCTACAGGTTCAGTAATTTATTTTTTACTACTCATTGCGTAAACTACTATTAAATCCGACCTCATTAAGTCATATTACTATTAATGTTGTAATTAATTAATAATATTATACAAAAGTTGTTTTTGCTTTTTTCGGCGTTAGTAAAAAAATAATATTTAATTTGTGAGTAAATAAAATTTTTCTATTTTATTATAGAAGTTTATGTTCATGATCAAATAATAATTATGAACTTTAATTGACTTTCACAATGGCCTTCATTACGATACGGAAAATTTTATTTCGATAAGCTATTAACATTGAACATTAAATCTGGCATTAGTCGCTCGGTTACTTATAATTGGTTTGAGCATGACCATTTTGCTTACAACAATTATATTTTATACACATGGTATTTTAAAAAATTAAATTAACAACAAAAAATAAAATGAAATTATAAAAAAACATATTTTTTAGAACTTTCGTTCAAAGGGTTTTGGGAAAATTAAGCATAACATGAATTTAAACTGACTGACTCCATTTCAAATCATGCAAGCTGAGTAGACCATAAATATTCCAGAATTCCTTTTTTGTTGAAATATGTTGTTATTTATTATAAAATGAGGAGATCTGTATTTTTACTTTTACCTCAAAAAAAATTAATTTCTTTACGATTAAAAATTTAATAACTTAAACAATTTTCAAAAAATCCAAAATTATTGGAAATGGTTTGAAAAAATTGAAAGTCGTTTTTCTAAAAAAAACTTTTAAATTTAAAAAATTACTTTTTGAAATTTTGTAATTGCTTAGTTGTGTTTTTAAAATGATAAATCCCAAATACTTCAGCGCATAGGTGCTACGGTAAAGCTAAAGTAAAAATAATTTAATTTTGGCATTGGCTAAAATAAATTCTTTTTTTAGTATATTATATTAATCAATGCATTGTCAGACTGTTATCACATTAATGACAATCTCATAACTATCAGATAAACCTTTTTCAGGCGCTATTAAAGCTAACGGTAGGATAAAGTACGGATAAATTTCCAACATATTGCAAGTTGCTGATTACAGTTTACATAGCTCATAATGAACTGCAGTGTAACCACGTAGTTTTTTCATTCAATTATGAGATAATAACATTATTTATAACTACAATTAAAATGTAAGTAATTAATAAATTAAGAGTCAACAACTCTAAGTACCTATTATTATCTAAGTATTATTGAAGGAAGAATTACAATAATTAAATTTGTCAATTTTCCTAAAGTTTGTCTACTATTTTCCAATTTTATTGTAATTCCAATTAACCATTTAGCAATAATATTGTTCAATTAGTATGTGAGAAGTGAGATGTGGTGGTAGGTTTATTCTGAATTTATTACATTTGAAGACTTAAGTGGATAAAAAGGTATTATGTCACATATTAAACCGTGTGAATAAATTGGAACTTTTTTGAATAATTTTAGTTGTTAACTAGCAACTTCCAGTTCGTTTTATAAGATAAAAGTAAAAAACAAACAAATAAGCTCCAAACTGTTTCTTTAAGATTATGCCTGAACGCTTCAAACTAGGTCTTCAATTATTATTATTCTATCGTTCTAAATTGCAATTGAGAGTTAAAAACTCAAAAACATTTTTAAGCAATTATAAATAATCCAATATAATTATATTGTTCGTGTAATTTAAAATTTTTGAATGTAAGAATTTTAAGCGATTTATTTTACATTTTCATATAATTTTTATTTTGCCAAGAAACAATTTGGTAAACTTTACAAAATAATATTCCGCAAGCCATTAAATTTTCATGGATGAAAAATATCAAATCGAAGCTTCCAGCTATGCACTTTTCAGATTATTTATATTCTACAAGCAACTTTAACCCTCTATTATCGAGGTGACCTGTGTAACAATCACGTGACGCACTTTAGGGTTGTGAAATGGTGCGTCTATTTCACGATCCGAGAACTGTTTTTGCTTGACTTCTTTTGAAAGCAACCCACACGCTAAGAATCACGTCTTAAAGAAAATGTACGTAACTCTGCTCACACAAAGTTAACAAGAACTGACCGCAAGGTGGTTTGAATAGTAAATTATATAACATTTTCCATTAAATATAATATGTTCAGTCGCATAATTTATTTTCAAACTATCATTGAACTCGGTAGGTTTAGTAAACATAAAAGTTCAGTGTTGTTCAGAAAGCAGATATAATATTTAATAAACTTTCACGAGAAATTTGGACAGCTAACGGGAAGAGTTTAATCATTGAAACAAAAGCTGACCAAATTAATTCATTGCGATTGAGAAGTAAGTATTTCGATCTGCAGATTTCCAAAACAAATAATTTAATAAAATAATGAATTAAAAAGTTAATCGAAGCATTTTTCTATGTTTTTGAGTTTGTAGAAAATTTCTAGATATAATGTTTATTAAACAATATACGTATTGCGATGAAACGCTCCCACAAGAACAGAAAAGTTTGGAACGATGGTGATGCAATAAAAAAACTAGGAACTTTTATGATTCTACGATTAGTGCAAAGGATCATGGAAGGCCGTAATGAGCTTCCAAAAAAAAACATTAGTATACAATTTAGTTAAAACAGTTTCTGTGTAAATTTTAAGTTTCAATTTTCCCTATTTTTAAATTAAATAACAAAATAAGAAAGGCAATCCGATTATCCAACGGGAGTAAAGTATTTAATAAAATCAGGTATGCAAAATTATTTCCAGCAATACAAATAACGGATTTAATAAATTCAGTTTTCAAAGATTGAATAAAAATTGGTTCTTAAAATTTAAAACTTGATTAAAACCATTTATTTTTTACCTACTAGTTCCTACGAAGTTAAGAAGTGTTTGTGATTAAATGGTAACTGACGTTAAGGACGACACCCTATAGATTGTCATCCAAACTGAAGAATAGTTAAGTAAATTTGAAGTCAGTGAAGTAAAGTGGAGCTTGCTAGTGCGTTGTAGTTTGCAGCGGTATCCAGTAACAACCAGTAGCAACCGAAAGTTTAGAAATTTTACATTTTTATTATATGTTTAAATTTTAATATTCAAAGAACACTTAATTTGTCACAGTTTTAAGTACACACGCCACACTCCGCCACATAAAACAAGTAAATACAATAAAATGTATTAACTAATGTAAGCATTAATTTAGTATTAACTAAGGCAGAACTGATAACAATTCTGTTTACTTATTGGTCTACGTCTGAGTACAGTGCACGGTGGGACCAACGCTCGGAAAAGTGGCCAAAAATACATTTTTGTCAACTTAACAGTTAAGCTACAAGGTTCTGAATATCTTTAGAGGAAACATCAATGCACCTTTTCTTAGAATTTTAAGTGAATTAAGAAATATTTCAGCTTGCTAGAGCGATGTAAACATCATCTTCCATTAATCGCTAATTTGAGTAGCATTTCGCACCGTGCAACAGCAATTTTTAATGAGTTATATTGTGCTGATTTCAGTTTAGGGTTCAAATTGGTATTTATAGAAAAGATGTCTTGAAGTATGTCCTTTTGAATAAAAAAATTCTAAGACAATACAATGCTGCAATAATTAAATACATCGCTTCATTCCGAGAGCTGCTCATGAGAAAGTCTCAGACAATTCTCCAACTTTGTGTAGACTTACAAAAAATGTTTCAGAAGATTCCGCTTTGAAAAAATATACAAAAAATACGTTAGACATTTCTTAAACATATTCTGTAAAGATTGTAACCTCATTTAACCTCGCTTTTAAGTAATTCACGTTTTTGAACACCGGCGACGCACGACGCGTCGCGTATGTGCAGATTCAACGCACCAATATAAAATCACTTTGACTGTACAACCAACGATTTTACCAGGAACGACCTATCAGTTTTTACTTTTCCAGAGATTAGATTTGTAATATTCTTGCTGATTAAAAATTTAATAAAAGTCAAAACCAAACATAATTTACCTGCTGTTTAGGGATAAGTACATAGATATGAATTCGAGTACGGAAAAATAGATATTATTAGCAGAAAATAATAACAACTTTCTAATGTGAAAAAATAAAAAATTATTGCTTGATATGACGCTAAATTTTCAAACAATCAGGTCTAGTATGTATCACAACCTTTAAAAATAACAGTAAACCTTTATGTTATAATCAAGTTTCAAAATTGCGTAAAGCGAGAAACATTATTATAGCTAACATGTGTCAGAAAGAGAAAGTAATAATTTTACTTTCGGATCAAAACGCGGTTCATCAATTTTTTATTTCATAACTGTCACTGTTATAATAACTTTTGTGATACATAATAAGCCTGAATGACAAAAAAAACAATTTAAATAAAATTTAGTTTACATTTCTAAAGTTTAATAAAATTTATGCATTTTTACCTATTTCCGGAAGTTTTCAGTAATAACAATGATTTGTAAACGCTTCTTTACCTAAGTTTATTGCCTTTACTAAAATCCGAATGCAGCTAATTAATGTAAAATTAGAGATGCACTATTTTAAAATCACTGCAATAAAAAAGTTAAATTATGGCTTATAAATGTATTATGTGTAGACAGCCTGATGACATCCCTTAAATTAAAAAATGCAACTATGTCTATTTTATTATATTTTAAAGATCAAAAAACTTTAAACCTAAAACAGCATAATTTATAATTTTTTTTATTAATTTTCCCGTGTTATTTGTGCCAATTTTAGGTCATTAAAATCAAAATCTGATTTTTGGTCACTCTTTCGTGTTTTGGTCCCACTGTGCAGTGTGGAGACTTTGGCTGCTGAATATCTATGTCGTCCTATCGTTAATAGTCAGACGAATATTTTCTATAAATCAAAGTTATTATTTTTGGTATGTGACAAATTTGTTTATATCGAAAAGTGAGAAACAACTACGTTTTGAAATGGAAAGTTTTAATGTTTGTGTTTTAAAAACTCAAGGGTGCTCTTGTGAATTGCAAAAGAATTTGAAATGAAAAGAAAATATAATTGTCTGGTTAATCAAAAACTATCTACAAACAGTATAGGTTAGAAAGGAATCATCAAAGAATCTGCAAACTGTAGTATAGTTTTAGAAAAGTATTTATGTTAGTTAAAAAGAAAACCACAAATGAAAAATTGGTTAAAACTTCTTTATCTGATTGTGGGTTTTACTGTAGATTAGCATTTAGTTAAAAATTTATTATTAAATCTTGTATATCTGTTTTATATAAAAAATTAGTGTTTTTTGTTATACGGTATTAAATCTGTTTAGAAAAATACATATTTACGGATTGATATACTATATCAATCGGGATATATGGATATATGAAAGTGGTGTTTGACAGGAGACTTGAATAGAAGGTAAATCTTTTCCGATCTAAATCCGAAAGTAAATTAAAAGCTTACATTATATGTGTTTCTTATCATTCAAAGTCAAAATGATAAACTGGAAATATAAAGGAAATCTCATGTCGTGGTCAAACCTATATGCTTATTCATATGTGACAGACAGAATGCTCACTTGTGAACATTTAGGATTCTTTTATAGTTAGCGGATAGTTAATATTGATTATTATTAAACGTTGCTTCTTAAATTATTTTTTAGCGATCTTGCAGAGTTCAAACCTCGCCTTTGACTCGTCTTGTGAATTTATCTGCATGTCCAACATGGGCTTGAAACGTAAAAGATGTTCTATTTTATTGTTGCTTTAGTTTTTTGCTTATATTTCTAGTTTGGGAATTTAAAAACGCACTCTTGCATTTAAAATTACTAAAAATATGAAATTGAGTTATTAAATTCAGGTAATTTAACAAATTTATAATAGAAAATCATTGTTTTGCAAGAATTTAAGCCACTGTTTCGACTTTAAAAGTAATAATTTTTAAATTGTCAAAATAAATAGAGTTTTAAAATAACATAGTGTATATAATTGTAATGAATGAGAAAAGTTTCTTGACTAAGTTACAAATTAAAAAGTACAAAAGTTTTTCAATCAGCATCTCGTACCAGCTTTATTACTTAAATTTATCACGTTATAAAAGATAACTCAATTGTATTTTAAAATAAATTTTATTGTTTTTTTATGAATAATGGTTTTTCTTAATTTTTAAAATTTGTATTTAATTTTTTATTATCATAGCGAAGATTTATGTCGTATCTATTTCGTGTCCTATGCGTGGAAATTCAAACAAATAAAAAATAAGGTCATAATTCAACACCCACTGGTGGTAAAGTAAAATATAAAAATTAAAATAATATATTGAATTGATGAAATTGGAAAGTGTATGCATGTATATTTCTCTCGACAAAGCAAATTCTTGCAACATCGCTTCGTTTTACTATAGTAATGCTATTACGTATTCCTATTGAAAATAAAGGTAACAAGTTAAATTGAGAATTAAATGCAAGATTTTGTCTTACAGCAGCCTTGTGCAAGTGTTTCAAATGCGCATACATAATATATGTATTATATCCTCTAATAAAAAGTTTATAACAAAAAATTCAAATTTTATATTGTAGTACCATTCAAGTTGATATTGAATTTCGTATCTTTGCATTTACTTTACTTATCGATTCCAGTAGTAAAAGAGTGTCTACAGTTAAATTGCGTATCTAACTTTTTATATAATACTGATCTGTTGCACTTGAATATTTTTCTACTACATGGTTTGCGTTTTAACCAGAAATAACGCAAAATGATGTTGAAAAATCACGCCGGAGTCACATTTTCACATTTACTAAAGTTATGCTACAACTTTACGAAAACCAATGGGAATTCTATTAACTGACATGTTTAAAGTTTTCCGAATCTAAAATGAAAAAATTTAAATTTATTGTCTTTCTATATTAAAGAGGAAAATAAAATTTAATATTTACTTAATGTTTGTTTAAACATATTTTACAATTTTTCAGATAGAAACGTTTTAAAAGTTTGTGAAGATTAAAAATTAATAAAAAAACTTACTTTTGAATTATAAACTTTAAAGTGAAATCTGTGAAAGATAAAACAATTCATTATCAGCATTTAAAATTATTTGAACGTAAATCGTGTTCATTGATCCCTAGACGAAGATTTTAGGGAACCACAACTGCTTTTACGAAAACTAGCCATTTAGATTCCACTCTCAGCAGGTTACTAAAAGTCTTTTTTTAATTTCCCACGAGGGTACTTGTACTTTTACCTAGACATTTATTAACAAAAATTAAAAACACATTATAAAATAATTTTTCAAGAAAGTGTTGAAAAGCAAATTTAAAAAATCAATATTTTCCTTTTTGTTTTGCCTCGCAATATCGTATAGTATTTAATTTTAAATAATTATCTCACATTTTTTCCAGATTATTAAAGATAAACTTCAGTTTTAACAAGTGTATCTCATGATTAATTATTATTAATGTCTGAGACTTCATGCATTAAACGTTTTGGGTTATATTCTCGTGATATCATTTTAATAACATAACCATATTATCCAAGTCGCAGTAAAGCGTACTGATGACACATTATTCTGTGCAACCAAAACCAAAATACAGTTAAGGTGCAGCGATGATCTCCAAAGTCATTGGGTAATTTAATTAATTAAATTTATTCATTAAACCGAATAAAGCATTTTGTTATAAAAAAGTTTTGAAAGGGTAGATACCTATTATCTTGTGTGCATTACTGTTATTTCGAATTATATTATACTAGTTTATTGCTACATAATATATACAATATATGCACTACATATATAAGCAGCCGTATACCTAGTCAACTTATTGTTAGTAGCTACTAGCAAATATTGAAGTATATAATTACTAGTGTTGAACGTTAGTATATTCAAGAGAAATTAACTTGTTTACGTCTTTCTGTGAAATTACCCGGATCATTATACGGAGCTTATTATTTTAAACATTAAAGGAAAACTAAACTTTCATACAAGAAAAAGAATTTTTGATAGATAAATATGCTAATAATGTTTAAAGTAAACAATTAATATATTTTTATTTTTTAATTAATTATCCCATTAAGAATTCACAGCATTTAAATGATAAAAAAATTTCTAATTGCTTCATTTTTAAATAAATATCATTTATAATTAGATATATTACATATTTAGTTAATATAATATAACAATAATCATAATTAATTTTGCTATTACTTGCACCCACTAACATACTCGTTGCAGATTATACTATGGAGCACCGACCCTGTATTGCACAATTCCTTTCTCCTTAGTTTGAAAGTGCACTTGGAGTAGGACAACAGAAAATATAAATAGTGGGTTTAATTTTTATAATAAAACTTGAACACATAACACACACAATTCTTAATAGTTAGTGCTGAAGGTACAAAAATGTTATCTTTTATTTTATTATTATTTGTTGCATTAACGTCGGCACAATACAATAGTGATCAGCAATATCAACCCCAAGTACAGTATGTTCCTACACAGTATTTACAAGTACAAGACAATCAACAATTTGCACCGGCTCCATCACATCGTCCAGCTCGTCCACCACCGCCTCCGCCTCCATTGCCACAACAACCACCAACAAGGATATCTCAATTACTATTACCTAGTGCTGTTGACAGACAAGTAAGTATTTCATTACAACACGAAAATTTTAAACGTAAATCTTTTTTTGCCCATTCTAAAAATCAACAACTCAACCACTTAATCCCAAATTTATTATTTATTTAAAACACTTTAGTTATTTTGCATGTTAATTTATGGTCCATCTATTAATAATGATTCTCATAAAAGTTATAATTAAGTATTAATTTGAGTGTTTTATAGTTAATTAATTATAATTGAAATAAGATAAAAAAATTAAGTGCCGAAGTAGAAAGCTTTACTAATTTTTAAATACTGTTGTAGTAATTTATAAATATTAAAAAACCTAATTAAAAATATAACGTTAAAATAATTTAAATTTCGCAATTAATGGAATTACTCTTGTGTTGTTGTTCATCTCGAAGTATTAAAAGAATTTACTGAAATAAGCTAAGATTATATTATTTATTTAAGGTTCAACAAGCTGCCAATAATATAGCAGGACCAGAGTATGCTCAGCAGGTTCAATCAGTTCAACTTCAAGGTTTAGCCGATCAAGCTCAAGCTATTGCTCAACGTCGTGCACAAGTCGCTGCACAGAGAATAGCGCAAGCTAACATCAGGCAAGTACAATCGCAATATATCCAACAGCAACAACCTGAACTACAACAGCAACCTCAACCCCAATCTCTCAGTCCAACTTATCGATATGTCAATCCATCTGAAAGAACTTCGGAAAATGTACAACAACCTAAAGAAGATTACGACGTAAGTAATTTTAATCTATACTCGACATAGTATTATGTTTGTTTTCATTCTTTTTCGTGCTATAATTTTAAAATTTACTTCAATAAATTATATATTATTTATGATCTGAAAATCAAAGTTTTAATTAGACATTATAAATCAAATTGTACGATTTAATAAAATTAACATTTTGTATTTCATATAAAAGGTCGTTAATAAGATAAAAATTGCTGTCTTGCAAAATCTTGACTATACATATTAAATACCTTTGTTACCGCAAACGGATAATCTGCAAACAAGGTTCCACATATGTTATGGCATAAATTGAACCCGAGAGTTCTCAATCGTGAAAGGTAACAGGAAGGCGATTTGCACACAAATCATTGCTTGTTATACTTTCACTTCAATATGTGTTACGGTTATAGATGTTTAATTGACCATACAGTCGAATCATTATGATATATGAATGTGTGAATTAAATTATTGTTTTAATTATCGCATCATACAAATTTATGTAAATAAAAATACGACATTACATAACTGTCAATAAAAAGTTAACCAGGCCAGTGGCTTGGTGTAATTGCGCGTTGGATTATAGAGCGAGGAATTTCTTAACCTGGCTTTCGGGTAAACGCGGTTTTAAGTTTACTAAACGTCAAGATAAAAAAGAGAAAAAGTTATATTTATATTGTGTATTTTTATTATAGCCAAATCCATCGTATCAGTTTGGATTTGATGTAAACGATGACTACAACACTAACTATCAAAATAGGAAAGAGCAAAGAAATGGAGAAAAAATTACTGGTAGCTATTCGGTGGTCGATTCTGATGGATTTATCAGAACTGTTACTTATACAGCTGACCCCAAAGAAGGTTTTAAAGCTGAGGTAAGATTACTTACCACTTCCCGGTATACATTTTCTAGGACATATTAAAAATTTAACTGTAATGAAAATTTGAGATCGGTTTGGCTGAAAATACATCAGTTAAAAATACATTAAATTTAAGTAGCAGCCATTTAGATGGGTTTTCAAAGTGATACTATATAAATTTATAACAATTACAAAGATTAACGAGCAGAGATTATTTTACTTGCAAAAGCGTTGCTTTCACGTTTAATTGATTAACAATAGGCACCATTTGCCAAGAATAACTATTTTGACTTATATCGGTTGGTCCTTTTACGTAAGTAATTTAGGAAATTTTACTATTCGATGTAGGTACAAATACCTTAATAAATTATGTAAACGCTACGTTGACGAGATATGAAACATGTGCAAAACGGGTTTAAACTTGAAAATTACATATGTACATGGTAAATTAATTTCAAAACCAATTTAAGTAGTTTCAAAAGGCTCACAAGCCAGAGTTTTAAATTAAATTATATTAAATTAATTATCTGTTTTCAAAAATATTTATAATACCTACCAGCTAAGTACATGTTTTAACTTTTTTAAGCTTTTAATTATTATTAAATATTTTTTATACTTTATTATAAAAATGTATAGTTATATGAATCGATAAAAAGAACCGTTTTATAGATTAATTATTATCTAAACTGATGTTCAAACTAGTTCATAAAACTATCGATTTTTTGCTTATTTGTAAATTTTTGCAATTTCAGCTAATATTACTGAAATAATTAATTTGAATTTTAAAATATATTTTAATACTTTATTCAGGTAAATCGCCAACCTACCAACATTGTTGTGAAAGTTCCTAAACCGGCACCTCAACATCTTAATCAGGAACAATATTTACAAGTAAGCATTTTCATAGACCAACACTGGACGAATTAAAATATACATACATTTTTTTATTTCAGAATTCTCAAGAAGTAAACCCCCAAAATCAAGTACAACAGAAGTATGTTTATAAATATCAATAATTAACTCATTTTGGTAATTATTTATTTACATTGTTAATAATGATTTGAAAAACTGTACAGTTTATTTTTTTTAAATTGTTTAATAAAAATATGAAAGCCGTCACTTTATTTTATTTTTAGAACTTATTTTTAAGCATTGAAAAGGTTTTTGTTTTATTTTTATAAAATTGTAAAAAAGTATATTTACCGCTTGTTTTCGTTTGAATGCAAGTCTAAACTTTTTTGTGTCCCTAAATTCTGAACACGAACTGGCAGAACCGACAGCTCTAATTCTACTTTAATGAAAAGATTTTAAACAATACTTCTAAAATTTATGTAAATATTAAATTGAAAGTTGATTCGTTAATGTATTTAAAAATTTGTTCGTAAAATATGTTAATTAAGTAACGAAAGTGGTTCTACACTTTGTTTAGGTTAGTAATTTTGATTTTTTGTTCATAAAACTTGGCTACACGAAAATTAAAATGTGAAAGTAGGATAATACATATATAATTTTGATTATCATTTAAATATGGTGTTTGCAATTTCATTGTGAGGTAATATTTTTACAATGTAATTATTATTGTTTGTGTTAATATTTTTTGAAATATTATGACATAAAATTGTTTTTCAAAATTTTTTTTATATTATTTGGATTTCTTCTGTGTAACTTTTACCCAAACTTAAACTGCTATTATTTTTAAATCAAGTGTTATCCATATTCGAATTAAAATTTTCTTAAAGCAATGTTGTTATTAGTTTTTCTAGTTTTCTTACATTATTCTATAATTCGCTCTTCATTCAAAGTAAGTCATTATTATATCAGCGAATAATAATAATCACATACACAATGAAAAATGTTTTAACTCAAAAGTTGCTTTTTTTGCTTTACTTTTTAAACAAACTGCTAAATGGTAAATATTACATAGCACTAATTAAAATGAAAAATTTTTGAATGAAAGAAAACTGCAGTGCACTAACGAAGTGCAATGTATTTAACTTTTAAAGGAGCCTATTCAGAAATATACAACACTAATTAATATTTCGTTTTAAATCTTTACTGTCCGTTATACAAAATGTCGTATTGAATACTAAGTATATTATATACTCATGGTAAGAAATCAAATATTATTGTTCCAAGATTGTTTCTCTCGGCGCTTTAGACCTTGACATCCAATCTTGGCGCTTAGCTCTAAAAACGTTTCCAACCGTGCTGTTTTCTTTCTAGCAGCAATAATGCAAATTTTGAAGTTTCGGTTATTTACAAAAATCGCAGATAGACACAAGTTTAATAATAATTCAATTATTGAGCAGCGATAATACATTTACGAAACCATAGATTTTCAGATTAGTTAAAAAATTTAAAATTTAAATTTAAAACAGTTAAAACTTTTAGAATATAAATTTAACTACATAAATACATTGTTATTATTTTAAAAGTTAGGAAAATGATAAGCAAACTAAAAAAATAATAGTAATAATTACCTGTTTGAATCACACATATTTATTATTTTAAATATAATTAGCAACGCCAAGGTAAAGGAAAAGTTGGATATAGCTATTTCTGCTACCAAATATTTGCTAAAAAATGTAAGCTATCCGATTTTGCTATTAATAATTTTATTTTGCTTGACCTTATTTGTGTACACTTGATATCAATTCGATGCAAGCGAATACAAAATGACACAAGGACACAAAATATTGGGCGGCTCCAAATCGAATGATTATAATTGTAAAAATTATTTTCTTTCTTATGATTCAATAAAAAATAATTCTGTTACAAACGTTAATTTAATAAGATCATAAAACAAACACAATTTATAAATCAACAAACTTTCCTAAATTATTTTGTTATTTGTGGCGTAGTATTGGTGTTTATGTACTTATTAAACTAAGGGCCAATTTCATAATAAAAGTTAACAGGGCTCTTAAAGTTAAAAGGCGACTTAAAACGAAAATGAATTTCATAATCAATTTTAACGACGACTTAATAGTTAATGGAGTTTCAACTTAAGTCGTCGATTTTGGCGCATTAAATACTTAAGAGGCCTGTTAAACATAACCAACGTTTATTTGAAGTTTGTGTGTTATACTGCGTGTTTTAACCTAAAATGACACAAGCGCATTGATTTTGAAGTTATTCCACAGACCTCTTAGTTAATATTTATTCATTCGTTTGTTCATTTAAAGGGTCCATGGGTTACATTTTATAGTTTTCAGTTCAATTATATCATCGATAGTTCTAACAGCACAATTACTTAACAGTAGTTCTAAAATCATTATGAAATGCAATATTTTAACAGAGATTTTAAGTCGCTCGTTAAACAAAGTGATCTTTTAGTTAAGCGGACATTAACGTTTTTATTATGAAATTGGCCCTAACTTAATTACGACAATATTGCAAATATGTGATATTTTTTTATTCCCATCAATTTTCAATGTTATATTTTCCTATGTTCAGTGTTCAGCCGGTCATCCGGTATACGATCTACTATAAGTTTACAACTACTATTAAGACTTTTCCTATTTATATTACTACTTATTGTTATAACATTATTTAGCACATAATGTTGAATATATAAATTTGTAGTTGTATTGAATATAATTTCCAGGAGTTGGCTTCTCTTCTATTCAAAGTAGTATCTTACACGATTTTTCTTGTTTTAATTACAGTTTATATTTTACAGTGTTATTGTTAGTAGTCACATTCATGACGTTAAGCTTACTCTACGTTCTAACTAAACGGTTCATTGAAATACGATATCTAGTAAGGTTTATCGTTACTTTTTTAAACTTTGGTCTTATTTGCTATGAATTATTTTTGAGGTAATTATAGTGTTCGATATTATTTATTAATGTAGAACTAAAAAGTGAGAGTGTTGTTGGGTATTTTTTGGAAATATTGATAATACCAGTATAGTAGTATTTATCAAAGATTTATCAACTTTACATCTTTTATATTCTGTTTAACATGAAACGAATATTACACATTAATTCTAGTTGAATATAATATGTATTATATCGTCGTTATAAATAATATATGAACCTTGAGAGCAATTTAACTGGGTACGTAATATGAAAAACTTGTCAAGAAAAATTTAATAATTCGTTTTATTATTACGACTAAAAATGTTTTATATAAAATAAACGGAATAAAATTCTGCACAAAATTATTATTTACTCATATAATATCACTCTGAATTATAAGTACATATTTATTATATTAGGTATGTATTATACTATAATTATCTACGATAGTAGTAAGACTATATTTTTATTGTGCTTTATGCCTAGCAAAGTTAGATCATATAGACCCATCTGATTTTCAGTTATTATAAAAATTAAATTTATAATTTCAACTAGGATGTCTCATAATGAGTCTACTGGACCAAGTCACGGATCATTTCGAAAACCAAGATTGTCGAAAATGAAGTAAGATAAATTTAATTATTGTAATTACGAATTGTTTAAATGATGCAGTTACTTGCAAAAGAACTCGGACATACCTATTGTTTAGTTTACAATTAGCCATGGAATTTTTCTATTTCTTAAATTTCAATAATTAAATTAATATAGTCATAACAATGAAAATTCAATTTTCAATATAAATAATTTTTATAATTTTTAGCATATGTAAACAAAAGCATAATAACTAGTTGACAAATTACTAAAAACCAATTTCAAAGTAAAAGTTAACAGAGGGCATTAAAATCTAAAAGACGACTTAAGACAAAACAGAACAATAATAAAAATTATCAGTTTTGTTCTCAGTCTCCTTTTAAATTTTAGTGCCCTGCTAACTTTTATTATGAAATTGGCCCTAAGCACTGCAAATTTAATTGCTTTAATTTAATTTTATTTTTATTACTACAATTCCTATCTAATTTCATATAAAACATATAGAGGTACCCGGGTACCTACACCGTCATTATAGGGTGAAATAATTTTGGACGCCATTTTCTCATAATAAAATTAATAATAATAATCAAAATAATATAACAACATATAGTATACAACAAGCTCAGAGATGTTACGAAATTTCAAAGCTCAACGACAATGAACACAAAACATATGAATGCTTAAAACTGCAAAAGGTACCCGGGTACCTATCCAGTCACATAAAGGTTAACAAAAGTCAACAAAATGTTAAAATAATAGAATTATAATCGTAAAGTGAAAAAGTATATTTATTATTTTCCTCCTCCGTCCTTTTCATCCTACTGAGGGTTGGTGACAATTTCATTTAGAAAGGTTCTCATTGCAGAAAAACCAGGCTTTAGGTTTTAAATTTATTTTATTGTGTATGTGCGGTCGGAGAGAAATTAATTGTGGTTCTTTAGTAAACACTGGCTATGAGATAAATAGAAGAATCGTGTTTGTTATGAGGTTACTTGGTCTTGGACGAGAAAGCATCAACGTATTTTGTGGACTTATGGTCCTATGCCCAGAGTTAGCGAAATCAATGTACGATAATATAGTGCATCACATTCACGCGGCATCTCTCTGTCAAAGAGGAGCGAGAAAAGAAGGTACAACATCAACACTCATTTGAAAGTATCTGGCGATGGATCCTGGAAAACACGTGGTTTTACCTCATTATACGGTATTACAACCCTTATAGGGAACTACAGTGGCAAAGTAGTCGACCTTATTGTAAAAAGTGCATACTGTCACAGATGTACCTTGAACAGGAAATCACAAGACGAGGAAGAATTCGACAATTGGTACGAAACTCATGAAGAAAATCATGCAGCGCAAATTACTAAGATTCAGCAGGGCAGATGGAAGTGGATTCAATCATAGAAAGGTTTTCAAGATCCGACGAAAAATTTGGTGTCAAATATATAAATTACATCGGCGACGGTGATTCGAAAACTTTTGCGGGTATTTTGAACACAAATCCGTATGGCGATGATTGTAACAAAAAATGAGTACGTGCGACATGTACAAAAACGTATGGGTACACAACTTCGAAGTATAAAGAAACTAAAACAGCTATGTGGTAAGAATTGGTTGACAGACGGTGTCATAAAAATTTATTATGGTTTGGCCATCAGAAGAAACGCTCATTCTGTCCAAAACATGAAAGAAGCTATAATGGCAACGCTGGATCATTATTGTTCAACTAATGAATCTTCTCGGCACGATAATTGTCATGTAGGCGTCGACAGCTGGTGTAAGTGGCGCAAAGCTGAATCCATGGATCAATTAGAATCTTTCGAGCATCCTCATCGATTGGTTAATGAAGAAGAAGAGAAACATATTCGCTCTATTTATGAAAATCTCTCAAACGATGACCTTTTAACTCGATGCTTAGACAGTTATACGCAAAATTCAAATGAGTCGTTCAACTCAACAATTTCGCTCATTACTCCAAAACATCTGAATTCGGGAAAAAAAATCGGTGACATTTTGCATTCATGGCTACAGGTACGTTCAACGAAGGGTATACAGCGATTTTGAGTGTCATGCAGTTGCTCAATTTGAGTATTGGCCAGCAGTGCAAAATGTTTGCTGATACCGTTGACACGCAACGAATTGATAGAGAGAACAAGCGCCATGCATTTAGCAGCAAGACGGCTCGTATTTTTTTTGAAGAAATAGAAGGACTGGTATATGGACCAGGAATAGTTGATTAGTAAATTATTAGCGAAAGTAACTAAAAATTGATCGCTTTTCTATTAAATACTTTTAAATGCTTTTTCTCCACTTTTAATTTTCACGCATTTTATAAATTGGCGGGCGTGATAACCAAAAAAATTAACGACCTATTGAATAAAATTAAATTTTATTTTCTTCATTATTAAATTCTCTTCTGGGTGAACCTAAAAAATTTAGTGAAAATGTCTATTTAAATGATGTTGTAGCGTCTTAAAGTGATTTTAAAATAATAAAATACATACATTTTTTTTTAAACCCGAGAAAGTTATAATTTCACTAATTTTTCTGCGTTTTTGTTTTGGTTCACCCAGAAGAAACAAGTATAACAATTGTAAAAAAAATAGTTTGTATGATTCGGTTACGAATTACATGCTGTATCTTTCCCGCCAATTGAAAAGTGCAGCGGCAAGTCGCTCAGGAATTTGATTAATAAATCTGCTGTATTTTACTATTTCACATTTAAAAAAATTTTTTTATATACTTTAAATGCGTATACACAAAAACATACCTCGAAGTTCAATAAGTTCATTTCTTTCTTTCCCTTCTAAAAAAAATCACGAAAAAACGCTTGTTTTCGGTGTTCTAATTCGGGATACCCCCTTAAGCTACCGACCAAGAAAATATTGACCGCTGGCGCTGTTTACATACGTGCAACAAAATAAGAAGCTTCAATAAGGTAAATAAACATAGGTGTAAGTATATAAGTATAAGTATTAACATAATCTTGATACAGCTCAGAGTCCCTAGCTTCTACGCCTATGTACTTCTTAAGGTACGAACTTTATTGGTACGAGCTGTTATGTTTGACTTGATTCGACTGTACTTTTAATTTAATAACTTTGAACAATTACTTTACAACAAACGATCTTCCACGGCAGTTGCGTGAAAAGAGGATTTCGGCTTGATTTAAACAATTTACCACAACAGATTTAGAAGTTTAAATCCTACTAATGACATTTTTTTTAACAAATGAATTTCATTAAGGACCCCGCAATTTCCTTATGGAAACTGGCTTTCGGCCAAATTTTTTGTAATTTCAGGAAATAATAGTTCTGAACTAGTAGATCAAAAGTGTTCAGGGGCCCAAAGTCCAAATGTCAATAGTTTCAGAGATACAGCTCTACGAAGTTGAAGTTTTATCTAATCATCGTCGGCTAACAGACATCAAAATAACAGAACCGAATT
Organism: Cantharis rufa; assembly: GCA_947369205.1. Classification (NCBI taxonomy): domain Eukaryota; kingdom Metazoa; phylum Arthropoda; class Insecta; order Coleoptera; family Cantharidae; genus Cantharis; species Cantharis rufa. The sequence goes on from OX376303.1 coordinate 41,160,725, forward strand.
ATTTTTTTATCATCCCGTAATTATTTTTAAACAAATAAGACGTGCTTTATTACAATTACACGAATTTTTTTCTTCAAAACTATATTTTTATCATTTTCATTTTTTTCACAAAACGTCCCTTCAATGGGATGCGTCTTATACACCGGAAAATATGTATATGTGTATATATATAATAGATATAGATATATATATATGTATGATGTACGCATGATATACACTACTATATATTCATATATATACATTTATACATGTATGCAGAGCTGTCTTTAACAAGAACATCATAAGTGCATGGGTGCATGGGCATGATAAAACTTCAACTTCGAAGAGCTGTATCTCTTAAACTATTGACATTTGGACTTTGGGTCCATAAACACTTTTGATCGACTAGTTCAGAACTATTATTTCCCGAATTTACAAAAAATTTGGCCGAAAGCCAGTTTCCATAAGGAAATTGCGGGGTCCTTTCTAATAAGGTAATTTGCGCTTAACGAATATTTATTTAGTAATTAGAAAATTTTCTTGAGTTTTAGGTCTTATAACAATATCAATAGTCTAACGAAAAAAATCGAGTGTATTTCCTATCTATCTTTACGTTTCAGTGGTTCATCCTAACAAGTACCTACATTAGAATAAAACATCTAGAAGTTTCCTTCGGAATTCAGTAACTAGACAAATGAATCTGGATCACAGTAAACTCATTTTGACGTGAATACGTCAGTAAAATCGGTAACATGTTCAAAACTGTAATAAAAATATGTAACGAAAAGTATGAAGGTGTGTGTGTACGAAAAGTACACCGTAATTGGAGCACCTCAATTGCATTAAGGTTTATAAAATCGGTAACATGATCTAGAGCTGAAAATAGAGAAAATTTATATGTGCTTGCAAAAGACAGTAAAACGAGGAATTTTGATAATCCCATAAGTCGAAAATCTGATTTATTTATTTATTCGTAGTAATCTGTGACAACTTCAAAATATCTCTTTTCAAACAAATCAACAATTCAACAACAATATGAATATGGAGACAGAACAATTTGTGAATAAAATGCAAAAGCAGCTAAATATAAATGATAAATTTCAAATCAGTAAAAGCTTGTAAGTTTCAATGTTTTCAAATCGATATTATCCGATCGATAGATCTGGGCGAAAACTGGCATCTGTCGGCAATGCGACGTTTTCATGTAAAAGTATACGACCTAACTATGTCCGGGGGGACATAGCCTCGAAGACTAGACTTCAATTTTTTAACAGTTGCTGAAAATGGGCTTAAATTAACATCTTTTAAAATGATATCAAATTTTGAAGTGGGAGCCCTTAGGCAAGATCCTCTCGAGGGCATATTAACACCGTTAGACAAGAGTTCAACTTGAAAACTGATTAAATTGCGACCAGAAGCTAGAATTTATCTATCTCTGGCACCCTATTTTTAAACATTTATTCTTACTTTAAAAATATATTTAGTTTTCTAGTTCACGTATGTAGTAATTGTTTTATAAATTCAAAATTATAAAAAAAAATAAGCATTCAATACGACTACAGATACATTGTTGATGTAAAGATGTTTCACTTCCTCCACGAGCTTACATATTATGTGGATGAAGTTTTTTTTACTTCTAGGTTTATTTACTATTATATTGCATTTCGAATTTTAACTGAGCGCTTTGCAGAGTTGGGGTTAGTTTAATTTTTTACACAATTTGAACTCTTGAAAGCAGTTGTAAGTTTTCTTATTGGTATTATTGATAGGTATTGGGTCTATTGCAATGATTACGTGATACATCAATACCGACTTTACCCGAGAGTTCAGAATAATCACAGAATAATTTTTTTTCTGCAAACTTAATCTAGATGGAAGGATAAACGGAGAAAGTGTGTATTATGAGAGTAGTGAGGTATACCTATAATGTAATTCCTTATTGGTTTGTTGTTCAACCTCTATGCTGAAGTGTCTAGTACCTACATAAATTTTGATGTTATATAAATCTTTCAATGACTTCTCGTGCTTACTTTGTAATACTTAATAGAAAATCTCAGGACCAATGCTTATATTTTCGATTGATTGCTTTTTAACAAAAATGTTGGGTGCCAATCTAAATATTAAAATAAAGTCCACAATTGTTGTTGAAAATAAAATAATAGACTGGGAACTTTGGTAAAACTGGTACTTATTTTTAAGTACAAGCTTTCTTTAACGTGAATATGGCGTACTGGTAGCGCGTATACTTAAAAACTACGGAGATGATGTAACTTAAAAATTAATTTTTTTTAAATCTTTGTTTGGGTTGCTGAAACAAATTCAAACTGCCTGATTTTACAAAATCCTTTGCCGTTATTGAGTAATAGGATTGTATTTCAGTTAAAAATGCTTCATGTTCGTTTGGAACTGCTTAATGCAATTTGAAGTTGTAGGTTGAAATTGATAAAATTTGTATGGCAAAATGTAAAATTTTAAGTTAAAAGTTTAAACTTTGAATGACATAAAGTAAAGTTTTTAGATATGGTTTTAAAAAATGTTGTCTTCCGTAAAAGTAAAATAAATTAGTTAATGTCACTTAATAACTAATCTTTATTTATTACAACTATAACGTAACAATGAAATATAATAATTTATTAGTTATATTTACTATTTGAAGATAAAAAGGCATGTTCTATCCGAAGTAAGAATAGTTTTTGTGGAAAGTTGATTATAGAATTGGCAAGTAATGACGAGACAAGCGAATAAGAAAAAGTTCTACTTTTGTTCCTTATAAAATAATATATAATATTTTGTGCAAAAATCAAACAATTTTTGCTTAGATGTTCTTTGAGCTTTGTAGCCGCCGTATATGTCAACCACATCTGAGGAAATAGACACTGGCTTTAAAAAAATAATTTCTTTTTCATAAAAGGTACTCTTTGAAACTCAGGTTTCGCAAGTCAAAGAAGTTCTTACCAATAAATGCTTGTTTTGCTGAAATCACTAATTACTTTTTAGATGTTTAAAAACCATTGTGATTACTATGCCTCTTGATGTGATGTTTCCTTTTTGAATAAATATCAACTATGCCATCAGCAGAATTTAATATCAACAGTTCCCAAAATATTTAAATATTAATAACCCCGTCAGTCACTGTAACGTTACTTCACAATGTTTCTCTTAGTAACTGTTCATCTAGAAAGAATTTTCATAGGCTATCTATTTTCTACAATAAAGAGTTTTCACAGATGAAGAGTTCTTTTGATTAACACCGTGCATCTCAGTGGATACATCTTATAATTACACAAAAAAACTTTTCAGTAAAATAATTTGTTTTTAATTGTCCAAATTTAAATACTAATCGGAACATAATTCAGTTTCATGAAGTATATAAGTATATTAATATTAAAAAATTTTTAAACGTGCTTTCTTATTCAGTAAAACTGTATCTAGATTTGATTTGGTAGATGGAGATTTGATAGTTTAATGAAAAGCATTGTAATTGATATTATTATTTTAATTAATTAATTGAATTGAATCGAAAATAATTAATTTATAATTATTAAAATTCAATTGCCAAAATTAAAATTAACATTCACATTAACAAAAATTTTAATTATAATACATACTTAAACTAAATTAAATTAATTGCATCTGCTAAAAATTATGCAATACACCTTTTTCTTCTTCCTTCTTTAAAATTATTTATATTTAATCTCAAATCTTACATTTGGTTTCTTTGGAACACGTTCGGTGGCAAGCACAAGACCGAGTTCATAACATTATAGTTAATTAGTATTATACTATATGACTATTTTAAACATTAAATTTTGAAAACATAAAATTTTAACAAAACTTAGGGGCTGTCCATTAATTACGTAAGGGTTTAGGGGGAGAGGGGGGTATAAGAAATCTTACGGACCCTTATGTGGGGGAGGGAGGGGGTCCGACGCAGTCCTTACGTAAGGTTTTTAAGCCATTTTCTTAAATTAAATTTAAAATTTAAAAATATTCAAAATTTAAAAATACCCAAAACTCAAAAAACAGGTTTTTAAATTGTAGATGTACATACCAATAACAAAAAATGATTAATAATTTTTAATAAAAAAAATTGACCCCCCCCCCCCTAACCATAATAAAAAGGGGTAGGGGCTCAATTTATTTTTTTTTATAATCCTTACGTAAGATGAGGGGGGAAGGTTGCCACAATCTTACGTGCCCTTACGAAGGGGGGGGAGGGGGTCGAAAATTAAAAAAATCGTCCTTACGTAATTAATGGACGGCCCCTTAACGAAGGTGGTAGTAAATTACAAAATATAATAAATTTTGCTTAGTTTTGAATATTTAAAAATTTTCGTACAATATGACACGTTTCCAAAATAGTTGCTCTTTGCATTACACTAAATAACTTTGAAGATAGGTCTAAACGTGATAAGTGATTTTTAAATTTACGAGATAGGTACAAAAGTACAAGAAAGCAATAGGTACAAAAGTAATTTTTTTTAGGTGCCAAACAGACGTCATCTCCATTATCAGTGCCTCATATTTTCTGATTTTTTCTAATTCCGTAGTCAAAATATTCTTTGATAGAGGTACTGCAACATCTATCATAATTGCATCTTTATCCTGTTTATTAATTAAAATAATATCGGGTCTATTATGTTGAATCCTGTCGCAGGATCCTTTTTGAAATTGGATAGTGGACTGTATCGTTTTCAGTAATTAAATAAAACCACTTGGTTGAAAGAACTGCTTTATTTATAAAAGAAAGTGAGCAGCATTTGCAAGACGCAACTGTCTTTGTAAGAACACAATTGCATATGTATTGACGACCAAGAGACCGGTCGCGCATAAGGGTTGGCGCACAGAAAATGAGCTTAAACATTACAAGTAGAAAGCGCTCGAAAATTACAAATATAAATTATACAAATTCTGAACAATTATGACAAACTTGCCGGTCTGTCAAGATTATTCTGTCCCAATATAAAATAAAGGAATCGTCTTCAAGAACAGGATCCGGGGTATACTTATAGTAAGGCTCGACATTCGTTTTTAAACCTACTTTTAAAGCCAACTGTTGGTGTTGTATTTTACAGATTTGGTTGTGTCGGTGAAGATAAACCGGTAGGTGCTAAAACTGAACAACCAGCAATAATATGTTCTATCGATTCGTTCGGTAAGCTACATTTTCGGCAATAATCTGCGACATCCATTTTCATTATATATTTTTTATAATTGTTGGTAGCTATAACACCATCTTGAATGGCACACATGAATCCTTCCGTCTCGGGATGCAGTATGCCTTTCTTTATCCAATCTATTGACATCTTCTTGTCTATATTTTCTGAATCCAAAATTGTCGGATGCTTACCGTGGAGTACTTTATTTATTAAGTTAAAATTAATTTTCAATTCCAAATTTTCTTCACAATTTAAATTTAGCTTTTTAAGATTAAGGCCGGTAAAGTTATTATCCAAATTAATTATATCCAAAATAAACTGAGAGTTAAAAGAATAAAAATAATTACGTAATAATTTAGTTTGTGATTTACAAAAATTAAACAAATTTATTAATCCACGTCCCCCTTCCTTTCTTTTTAAATATAATCTCTCTACCGCTGATTTTGGATGTAAGCATCTGTATTTATAAAGTAACTCTCTGGTTAAAGTGTCCATGGCATTTATGTAAATCTGTGTTTGACCATTTTAATATTCCGAAAGAATATGATAATATCGGCACCGCCCAAGAGTTGATGGCCAAAATCAAGTTACCAGAATTTAGTTTTAATTATAAATTATTTATAATTATTTAATTTATTATTAATAAAAAAAATTTAATTCAAATAGAATGAATAAATACAATAGAACCCTTCTATAACGAGAACGCACGGTACAAGCCTACTTACTCGTTCTAACAGATTTTTCGTTATAACGGGACTCGTTATAGAGAGGTTTAACTGTATTGAAAAATTGACGCTAAACCAAACAGCATGGAAAAAGTTCTGGAAAAGAATATCAAGAGATAAAATCCAAAACTAACTCCATTAAAGTCTTCTCATACATTAGGATAAATTTCCTGTCTTTAACGAACTTTTTTTTGTTCTCAAACAATCTATAAGCTACCTCTACCCGGTCCAGGACATTTGAACCCGGCCGTTTGAACGCAGAGACGCTTGAACGCAAAGACGTTTGAACGCAGAGACGTTTGAACGCAGGGACGTTTGAACGCAGCGAAGTTTGAATGCAGGACGTTTGAACGCGAGGACGTTTGAACGCGAGAACCTTTGAACGCGAGAAATTACATGCAATTGACCCCCCTTTTATTATATTTAACTTTTTATTCGAGAAATCATCCGATATAATTATTATTCGACGAATTGATATTCGATTCGCATTCAAGAAATCACGAGATATTGATATTTTTATTGTCTTTCTAGGACGAAACAAAGTTTACCTGGTCAGGACGTATGTATAACTGCGCCAGCGGTGAGTATTTTCTTGGTCGGTAGCTTAAGGACAAGTAGTAAATTGCGCCAACGGTTGGTGGGGTAGCTTAAGTAGTTGTGGCGACCATTATTCTATGGTGCCACTCATAGATGGCGCAAACTCAAAATGGCGCAAATTCAGATGATGGCGTCAACTTGAAGCAACCACCAAAAACTCATCAGTCTTATCTACGCTGTCGGCTCTAGCACATCTACATAGATCGCTCGCCACGTCTTGTAAACTGTTTTTTGTGAATTATTATTTTATTAGCCGTAAACGCTAAATAGTAATAGACAAAGAGTAATGTACTTATTAGTAAATATTATTTAAATATTATTATGATGAATCCGTGTATTGCCGTATCGACTTTCGACTTTCGACGAAATTCGACTTTGCACTACCCTGCGCTCCAGTCCCTTCCGCGCCGGGCACTCCGAGCCGTTTTGCAAAGACTAAACTAATTAAAAATGTCCCTGAAGACCGAAAGAACTTGCCAAAGGTGGAACTCGAAAAAGATGAAACACAAAAATATAATATATAAACAAAATAAAGAGGGGAGTCAATTGCATCTAATTTTTCGCGTTTAAACGTCCCTACGTTCAAACTTCCCTGCGTTCAAACGTCCTGGCGTTTAAACATCCCTGCGTTCAAACGTCCTCGGGTTCAAACGTCCTAGCGATCAAACGGCCGCGTTCAAACGCCCTCGCGTTCAAACGGCCGCGTTCAAATGTCCGGCTACGACCTCTACCCCTAAGATCTCTATGGCGTCTTACTCTTCATTTTTCCTTTGGCTGGCTATCTTTTGCCTTCTGTACTAATCTTGTTTCATTTATCCCTGAGGTGCGAACACCTAAAAAATTCAAAAAAGACGAATAAAATTATTTCATTTGTGGTATGAATGGTACGAAAGAAAGAATTACTGACATATATCCAAAACACGTACTAGTAAAATTACAAAATATACTAACAGTTGTATGAAAACACCAGAATTATAATTTTTTCAATACAGGATTTGGCATTCTATTTTTAAATTAAATAAAAAGTATAACAACAAAATTAATAAAAAGTAAAAAAATAATAATAAAATAATAAAAAGTTTTTCTTTTTCAAAATATTTAAAATTTATTTATATTGCTTTGTTGTTCAAAGTTATAAATTTATTATATTTATAAATTTTGAATATATAAAATATGTACTTCTTCGCTTAAATAATAAAACTATTTTCTAGTTCTTTACAAAAAGATGAATAATAAGTGTAGATTATAATAGATATAATAATCAAAATTTACCTGTGCCCAAAATAAAAACTTGTTGTTTTGAGTATTAGTTATTAAAATTCAAAATATAGTTGTTTATTCGTCTTTGCTAAAAGTTTTGAGTTTCAATTTAACTATCAAAAATATATTTTAAGAATTGTTTTTTGTAGGTCTTTGTAAACGGGCTTATATTCCTTAGTGCAATATATAAAAAATATCATTTTCTGTGCTTGTCATTTTACTAGTAGAATTCTTTGTGATAATATATAAAGATATTCTTCTATGCATTTTTTATATTTGTCACTTAATAATAAGAGTCAAACTACTGATTTTGCTTTCTTTTCTTTTTCCACTTTGCGTTAAATTAATATGTAGTTACCATATTGAACTATTTGCTTTCTTTTTTATTTTAGTCTCGGACACTGCGCATACGTCTATTTTTTGATTTTCTTGTATTCCACGGTCGGATGTCAGATGTTCCACGTGCCTCTTTTAACCAATGTGATCACTTCCATTTTCTCAATTTCCTATTTTTCGCTATTTCCGTCAACATTTTTTCCATCTCATTTAGTTTTTATTTTGGGGTTGAAACTAGCAACAACTATAACTAAATAACTCAATCCTTCCCGCTAGAGCTGTAAACGGAGCTGTATTGAAATTATAATTTTTAATTTTAATGATTTTATTTACCTACTTGCGTTTTCAAGTTTTAACATTGTATACGATGATGGCCGTTTGAACTCTTTACAAATAGCCTTAAACAATTATACACAAAAAGAGTACAATTTATTTTATTTAAGTTTTATTTCAAGTTTATTTATAGTTTTCATTATTTTAATTATACTAGTTTGTTTTTAATTGCATGGAAAACTATAGTTTATAATATTGTCACAATTTCTGCAACATTTTAATATTTTCAAATATTTTACCTATACTGTACAATTCATAAATAATATATTCTACATAACTGTCGGACTATATAACAATAAAAGTCTCAGGTGTCTAATGTACATAATATGATCAAACCGTAAAGTTTTAAGATTTAAATTTGTATTCACACCGCATTTATGGGTTTATATTATATTTTTGATATATACAAATTTATTTCAAATGGTACAGTCTTAACAGAAATTTACGTGTACATATGTGTTTAAAATTTGTACAAACATAATGTTAAAACACATTTAATAGGACTCAATCTAGTTTATGAGCGCAAACGTTTTAGGGTTCGTTTCATTTTCTTTATGAAATGTGAATGCACGGCTTTGAATGTAATTTTCTATGAATTTAAATTTCTAACTTAGATATTTTCTCTGTAGATATATGTAGGAGAACTATTCGCAGACATACATCAGTAAACAAACATACAAGCAAGAACTTTCAATAAAACAAAATTGATATCAAGTATTTATGTACTTTTGTTAGATAAGTGCACAGCTTCCAAAAGTTGTGACCTAATTTCTGTCAAAGCTATACAGGATAAGTCAAAAATAATTCCACATAAACACGTATTTGGAAAAGCTTGGTTTGTAAAGTACTTTTAATCACTTCCCAAAAACTCTTGCATTGTTTGTGATATAATTTCGTGGGCTGGCAAGAAAAAGGCACTAAGTCCAAAATGATAGTTTTGAGTAATCAGCATTTTAAAGTTTGCATTTGCATTAGCATCAATGCTTGGGTGCTTTCTTACTTTGCTTATATTTCACAAAATGAATCAGATATAACTTACTGCGTTCTTTCAGTAGGAAGATCACTAAAATTGATATCTATAATTCACTAAAAAAAATAAGTAAAATTTTGACTTAGTGCCTTTTTCTTGTCAGCCCACGATTTATTTTATAATTATTCTTAATTAATTAAATAAATCAAATTAAAAATAAACTGACAAAAGTTCATATCGTATTTGTAACAATCATTATTACTTATTTAATAAGTAATTATTATTAAAACTTCGACGGAATATCTTAGATTAGTAAGATCGCATAAAATAAATCTCAATTTGAGTTATAAATAAAAGTTTTTACTTTTATATCTTATTTATAATTTCAATTTTTTTGTAACTTTTCGAATATTACTTTTGATATTATTTATTATAAAACTACTGTCACTCAAAATTCTCGTGTCTATAATTTGGCTTGAAACAGCACGCAAACACTTCTTCACAGCGTAGGATCTAAAATATGTTTTAATATATAAATACTTCAGATAACTACTCAGTAAAATGTTGTTTTTCTACATTTTACTTTTAAAATTTCAATTTAGCTGTGTAAAGCAAGAGGAACATGTTTTCCAACTTTATTAGCTGTCGTTACATCGAGTTGCGTTTTGTAAAACTTTCAGCTTTATCCTGTTTTAGAAAGAACATAAAATAGATGGGATGAACTCGACCGGTAAATATATAATTTATTGCAATGTGCTGACCCAGTGGAAATCTCATTGGTCGCCATGGATTCATGTCTCACTTATCTCAAGACTCCAGTTCAGATTTAACCTGGCTAAGGCTTAGATGGGAAAGGTTATTATCTCATCGATTGTAATCGATTATTAAAGGAAATTGTATTTAAACTATAATATTGTATTTCTGTATTGCAAAAAGTTTTGTGTGTCATACTCTGAATTTAATAATAATCAAACATAGTCTAAAAATAGACGTCATATTTGAAAATTACTTTTTGTATTATTGTCTTTCATGTAAGATAGTCGTGAAGAAAAGTCATATGGAAAGTATTTTTTACTGAAAATGTGACGGCTGGTTTTACAGCAGTATAATAGATGATTTTAATAGATGTCAGTTGGAAAAAATTTAGTATAATTTAACGAGGTTTTCAGAAAACTTTTTGTAGTACATAAATCAATTTTATATTATCGTGGTACTACAACTAACAATTTTTAGACCTTAACGACTACACTTTCTGATTAATGTGATTAAACTGAATACTTTTTATTAAAATATTTAGGAACTAGTAAAACTATTATACAAACTACAGAGTGTTCCAGAACATGGAATCAATACTAAAAATGAAATTTAAATTATAATTTTATACTCCTATATTTTAATAATACTATACATATACTTAATATAAATAAATTTAAATATAAATTATTAACTAAATGTGCTTTTGAACTAGAAACCGTTAATACATATGAAGTTAGTGCAATATTTATTGTCTTAAGCATAAGAGAAATGTTTAGGCTATGAAGCTTCCGACACAAAGATTGATTGGTATTTTATTAAAATACGTATATAAGGTGTTTAATTTAACGTTATGTGAGTTTATTAATTTGAAAACTAAACTCAATAGTGTAGTGTGGTGGTTCTGCTAAATATTGTTGTTATATTTTTGGTAATCGAATAAAAACGTGTTGGAGTTTCTTTTATGTAATTATTAACTTAGTCTTCTTCAAATAAACCTAGGAAATTTATTTGGACTATCTCTTGAAGAAACCATCCAGGATTTTAGCTTGCAAAGTCGATTGTATTGATATTGGTGCCAATACCAATAAGTAAAGTTATTGATAGTTAGTTCAATCTTGATAAACGATAGATATAGATCAGCTTAATAAATAATTCAAAAAATATTTTTGTTGCGTTTATAGGCCTCCGTCTTCTTCGGTGCAGAGTGACGCGGTATTATTTCGTGAAATCTCTGCCGTTATACGCAACCGTAAAGATGTTATAGTCATTGGGGACTTTAATTTTCCTGGTCTCTGCTGGCCCGACCCAGTGTATCCGATTGCTCACCCGGTTAATTTTGATTCGCGTTCATTATTTTTGGACTTTGTTTTCTCTAGTGGACTAAAACAGATTGTGCGTGAGTTTACTAGATTTAGATCCGGTGTAAACCCATCTCTATTGGATCTTATATTTGTATCTGATCAACGCCTGCTTACTCCGCCCAAGCACTTACCCCCTGTGGGTAAATCTGATCACGAAGTTTTGTTATGTAACTTGCAGGTTGTGAGGTCGCGCGGGGGATTGCGGAACGAGCGGTTTTGCCGGATAAACTTTGAAGAGCTCGATTTTAACCTTCAGATGTTAGATTGGGAGCTGCTTATTGGTGATCTGGAACCCAACGAGCAGTGGCTTTTATTTGTCAGCACTGTCGAGAGAACTATTAATGCATGTAGTGAGATGGTTACTGTTAAATATAATCCATTAAGGCCTTGGATTAGTGGGCACGTGTTGAGACTCGTGAAATATAAAAAGACGCTATGGAGAAGATTTAAGCGTACGAGAGGTGAACAGGAGTATGCCGCGCATAGACAATTTTCAAACAACCTAGCTAAGGTAATTATGCAAGCCAAATCTAATTTTGAAAATGGACTGATTACCGGGGGTAATAAAAAGAAATTGTTTAAGTATGTCAGAAATGCTATGACGTCTAACGTTTATACCCCGCGGATCAAAGATCGTGATGGTTTGCTTTCTGATAGTGACTCGAGGACAGCGGAAATATTTTCACAATTTTTTGAATCTAACTACGTGGTTGAACCTGATGGCGCGTTCTCTGATCCGGGATTTCTACCTAACCTATTTTCACTTGATAATATTGTAATTTCGCGTGAGGCCGTTTTTGAAAAACTCTCTGTATTGCCGAAATCTGCTTCTTCGGTACCGGGTGGTCTCCCTTCAGTGGTGCTCAGACAGTGCGCTTTTACCTTGAGTCTTCCTTTATCGATGATCATGCAGAAGTCTATGGACGTGTCGGTTCTCCCTGACGGTTGGAAGTCTGCAACTGTAATAGCCATACACAAGAAAGGTGATAAGTTTAATCCTGAAAATTATCGTCAGATTAGTTTGACTCCTGTGGAGGTAAAGGTAATGGAAAGAGTTATTGTTGACTCCATGGTACCATTCTTGCTTCAACATAAAGTCATACCCGATCAGCAGCATGGATTCCTTCCCGGTCGATCTACTACCACTAACCTGCTGACATGTCTGAATAATTGGACTAGGTCCTTGGACGCGAAACTGCCGACCGATGTGATTTACCTTGATTTTTCAAAGGCATTTGACCGGGTACCGGGTAGACGTCTAGTTTGTAAGCTTGAGCGTGCTGGTATTCGCGGACGGTTGCTGCGGTGGATAGTGAATTATCTTTCGGGTCGAAAGTTTCGAGTCAGAGTGGGTACTGATTTCTCGAAGTTTAGAGAGGTTGTGAGTGGAGTCCCTCAGGGTTCAGCTGGTTTTCGCAGTATGCCGATGATACCAAGATATATGGAAATCCACTACTTCAGCATGGCACACTGCAGAATGACCTAAACATTTTGGTTCGGTGGTGCCGGGATTGGTTGATTCCCCTTAATGTTAGTAAGTGTGCCGTGTTGCGTATCGGTAAAAACAATCCGCACCTTAATTATAAAATTGATAACGTTACTATCAATAGTGTTACTAAGATCACTGATCTCGGCGTTGTTGTGAATTGCGATTTAACGTGGTCCGACAATATTACGGTCAGGTGTAACAAAGCTAAACAAGTATTGCATCTGTTTAAGAGAATTTTTAGTAATTTGAATGTGCGAACTAGTTGCATTCTGTATAAGACATACATACGACCTGTCTTGGAATATGGCTTTGGTGTTTGGTGTCCGACTTGGGCTAGAGATTTTATCCTAGTGGAATCTGTGCAGCGTGCTGCTACTAGATTGCCATATGGCAGGCAACGTCCGGCTTATTTGGATCGCCTTAACATTTTTGAACTTTCAAGTGAATGTGATCGACTTGTTCGTGGTGATCTAATCATTGTTTATCGTTTGGCTCACAATCTGTTCTCTGTTGACCTTAGTTACCTGCTGCGGTTTAGAGATGATGAGCGGTTACGCGGAAACGGGTTCACGCTGGTCCATGAGAATTATCGTTCGAGAGCTAGAGAATTTTTTTTGAACAATCGGGTTTTTAATGTATGGAACTCACTACCTCGCGATGTTGTTGGAGCTCCATCAGTGAATTCTTTTAAGGCTAGACTGGATGCTTTATTGTTAACGTAGTCGAGTGTTGATGTGTAATCTGGCGGCTGTTTATCTGTCTAATGTATTTACTTTTGTTTTGCTTAATATAACTTGATGTGATACTATGTGATAAGTTAAAATTGTATTGTATGAATTTATTGTAAGGTGATTGGACTGATCGTGTTTTTTTTTATGTACTGCGTTTGAGCAATATAGGTACTATTGTGCCTCTGCTCTTTATTTGTAGTAATAATAATAATAATAATAATAATAAATCGTGACAAGACCGAAACCAATAATATTAAATCCTGATTATCAAGGACGTTTCAAAATTTAATTAAACCTGAGACCCACCAAACATATTATCATAGATTACTAATAACATAATTATTACTTCAGTTATCACTTATGCAAACTCTTTAATCGATACTTATTTTCACTCGAATGAAATATTTTGCAGTTTGTTGATTTTTAATTACAGAAGAAACTTAATAATAGTGTAAATTTATTTGAAAAAAATTTTAATGATTATAACATAACAAGTACAGTAGTTGTAGTTATGATTTTAAAATTGAGAAGTGTAAGATGAGAGAGTTAATATGATATTTTGAAATTAGATGTATTAGTAGAGATGTTAATTAATAATAAACGAAATAAACTTACACTGTTATTATAGATTCAAATTTATTTAATAGAATATGTACTGCTATGCCATACATGAGGAAATTTTCTTGCATGACGAATTACCATCGATCGGCTGGAAAATACTTACCAACTTGCGAAAAAATACTTTTGAATGCTAAAATGTACCTATTTGTTGCATTGTTGTTACAATTTAACAAAATGAATAAGTTTGACTTTTAGAAAAATTGTAATTTAACACGGAAATATTAAAGTTAGGTACTCGAAGGTACTGTAGAGCCACATAAGAGTAAGAGCAAAGCATAAAATAATCATACAATTTAGCTTTCTTTCAACTTTGATTAGATTATGTTAGATTTTTACTCGATTAATAGAATTAAATTCTGCAATTTATATCACCTGATAAGTTTACCAATATAGTCTAAACAAAAATATAGTAAAATATCAAATTTCCTGATGCTTTTAGTGACGGTAATTGAATTACAAAATTAAATAATATCTAAGTATTAAATAGTTATTAAAAACTAAAACCATTCTAAAACAAAGAACAGTTAAAAATAAAAATAATATACATTAAATGACCTAATACATCTTGAAACATGTTCGATACATGTACTCGTAAATTATTAAATTGGTTGACCGTAATCAAATTGGTCAGATTTAGATGACATAAAAATAAGACGGGTTGGTTGACTTAAAATCAGATTTTCTAATGATCAATAAAGATTGATGCTGAAAATAATTTTACTTAAAAATTATGCTAATTCCAAAAACCAATAAAAATTTATTTTACGTTATATGGAAATGTTACGAAAATGAAAATATTATAAGTTAGGTTTATTTGACTGATTGAAATAAATTTGATTAAAACAAAATAAATATAAGTGGTCTGGAGAAATTCTAAGAAAATGAATTAAGTAATCACGCTTCTTCTATCAAGTCCGGTTCAATAATAATAATTATGATCCAATCCATGGTTTAGCTATTTATAGTTTCGCATCTGTCAGTCTGTGCAGAACTGGGCACGTTCAATCCCTTTTCTACCTTTATTTGTTTAAGTTATATTTAAAAACAAATGGTAACCAAAAATTAAAAAGTGTTTATAATATTATAAGCAATGCCAAATTTCATTACGCCACCAACCTGTAACACATTTCGAATTTCAAAAGTTAGACTTTCCTTATGAAATCTGAAAATAATATTTTTTAATGTTACTGATAACATAATCAAATAGTCTAAAGGAAAAAAAAATTTTTAAATCCACAGATCTAAAAATAATAAGAATTTATCTGGTCGCATAATGCAATTTTATTACATAACTAGTTGCTTAATGAAATATATTATTTAACCAGCTACGAAAAGTGCAACATTGTCTAACCCAGAAGGTCATAAAAAAGTGATAATTTGTTATCGTAATTAGATAAATATATTTAAAAATCTAAAAAATTTAAATTAACTGCATTAATAATTTTAAGAGTTTCAAGAGCTTTATCTTTGTGCATTATATGATAACTTTTTTGTTTTTCTCAGAAGTTTAATATTTATAACTTTTTAATTAAGAAACATTATGATTATTTTTTATATTCATTTTAATTATTAATTTTATAGTTAATATTTTTGATAGTTAGATAAAGTCTTGTATCTGCTTTTAACACGTTTTAAACAAAATGCTTTGTGTGTATATAAAAACTATACTATTATTATTAATACTTACAGTAAAAGTATGACCTCAAAATGCTTCAATACTTGACAATATTTTAGCTAAAATATACATATTATTGCATTATATTTTATAAAGAAAATTTAATAAGTTTTCTATCAAGATTGTACAATTCGTGGTGTTAATTAATTAGTGCCTCGTTTTGTTTTATTCTCTTCATTTTAAACGCTTTAATTTTAAGCTCGTGCTTTTTCGCATCCTCAAATGCTGAACGTAATTGCATTTCACACTGATTGTCATGTTTACAGTTGAGCAATTCTTTTGTTAAGTAGATCTTTGAGTTTTTCATATCTGACATCTCAGCATAAATGCAATTATGGCTTTAAATCCCAATCTTAAAACTATTTTTTTTATTAATTCTTAGATCAAATTTATGTGTTATAATGTAATATAATTTATACATAGTAGTGTAGGAGAATACTTTTTATACAGGAAACCGGAAGAATTAGCACTTTATTTACTTAACTTAATTTACTCTAATAAAATTAAGTTTTTTAGATTGTTCATTATCAACCATTTTCTAATCCCTAATTACGAATAATTATAATTATATAAGCATAATTTTTGTGTTATATATGTACCTACCTACCAAACCATACTGTCCAGCTTGGCGGGATATGGATTCTTGAAGCAAAGCATTTTCAGCAGTGGACGAAAAAACAACTGGATGATGATGATGAATTATAATTAAAATTGTTGCGTAAAGAGCAATTTTTAACTATTGCCTCGTTACAACTTTTGTATTTAAAAATTTTATTAGTAATTGTTAACAGGTTATAACATAAGACTTATTTACTTGCGCCAATTTATTTTAAACGATTTGATTTCCTATGCTTAGGTGTAAAAATTTAACAATCAGAAAAACTGTCTACCTACTATAGTGATTAAACTTAGGACCCTTACATATTTAAAGTTGACATGCAGTATTTCCACAAAACCACAAAACGGTCTTAAAACATACAAAGTTTTTCTTCAAAAACTTTTCCTCTACCTTGTTTGGAAATTATTGCCAATCAATCACAATTATTAAATTTAAATACTTAAGGTGACTAGAAATGTTTTAAAAGCGATGTTGAACTGATGTTGAACAGCTTCCTAGCTTTCCTAACAAGCTCCATACCTGCCTACTTGAGTGAGTGAAGTTCATTTCTTCGGTTCTATAAATCCATATCTTGTTTTTTTGGGTATTAAGAGCTTTAAGTAGGACTTGCCCGGTTTTAATATCACCAGAAATAATATATTCTTCATAGAATTGGTTACATTTATTATTCCGACCAAGAACATAAATAGACCGATATATGTAAATAGAACCGATATGGGAACATATTTCTTCTCAATTGAAATTGTAAGTTTGGTCAATCTATCTTAATTTGGAATCGAAGGAGGAATTACGTTAATTATACAGCCTATTTCCGATTTGAAAACTTCCCAATCAGCTTTGTGGATGTTTTATCTCGGCTTACTACATGAATTAACAGTTTGTATATAGTAACCAATTGACACGAGTACTGGGCGGTGCGTGTTGCGAATAAGGAAAATCATTTACAACATATCTCTGAATACCATTAGAAGCAGCTACATACTATATGATTAGATATAAAGCAAAGATCTGGATTAGAGTCTGTACCCGTGCACCCCAAGCTGCAGAAGGAAATGAGTTACGATCTTTAGCATCGAAAACTAATGTAAAGTTGTTTTGAGAAATTAAATATTGCAATGTTTCTCCATTATGATCTGGACGGTTATAGCCCCTATTAGTATTATGGCGATTGAAATCTCTCATATACAATGCAAGATGTTCTAAGAATTTCAATGTTAAATTGGACCCTGCAGTTCTGGGTGATTTATATATATTTACAATTTTGATACCTTGAATGTTTTCTTAATATAAGTAGCAATACCATACACTGGAGAATGTATCGCGGCAGCTAATTCAAAACCCGCTATATTACCTACCTCTCCTTGAAATGTTTTCTTCATTCTTTGTTATTGTTTCTTGCAGCAATAATATATTTATTTCCCTTTCCCTATGATATTGGAACCAGCAAGTCTGATTTTACCTTCGATATCTTTCCAATATTGAGATGAGAAATTTTAATGGAATTTTCAATGGTTATAACCATAACACGTAGGATAATCGCTGTTACAGAACCAATTTTCAGCAAATCAGTGTTTGACGACCCTCAAAGCTGCTGAATTCTCAATATAGTAGTTTCTGATCAAGTTTTTCTACAGTTTTTTAACCTAATTTTTTAGACGACATTTTACCCAAATCCTCCAATGTATAAGCGCTTCTAAATTTTGTAAGATAACTTGGGTCCTCATCTCAAATCTATGCATTCGGTTTATTCAATTTTCATTTTCAAATTCCACAAATGATTTACATTTAATCCATCAAAATATCTTTCCACTCTCTCTGTCAGTTTCCATCGTCCTGCGAAAGGACATAGTGGCATCTTCATTAATAGTGGCATATTTTTCCACACATAAGTAATTGAATTTTGTTTTAAAAATTGTTTTTACTACTTTAACTACTTGTATTGCTTCAATTTAGAATTTTCTACTCATATTTAAAAATGCGTGCTTTCTTAAATCTTGATAAGAATTTCTAATGACCATCATTGTTTTCCAGCCGCGCCAAATTCTTTAGCGTAATAATTTATTATTAGTTATCCATAAATCCAACAAGACGAATTTATAGAATGAAATCGAACGGCGAATCACAAGGCAAATTTTTGAACAGTAGAATTGTTTACAATATTTTCAAAGATTTTCCCGGATTTCCTCTTGGGTTGCCTCATGATTTTTTTTTAAAGTTGAAAATGTAAAACATATCCAACTATAGCACAAGGTAGATTTTACGTAAATTTTACGTAATTATTAGTCGTTGACCTATCGTCGGCGACTTGTTTTACTTAAAGTTTACGTGAATTTTACGTAAAATTCACCAATTGGAGAAAAAACTTACGTAAAATTTGGGTAGAATTTAGATGACCTTAAGTAAATTTGGCCAGTAAGTAAATAACCTATTAGTTATAACATTCAGTAAGTAAATTTTACGTAAAGTTAAGGTAATCTCACGGATTTAATAATAGTAACTATTACTACTATTACTAAATACTATTATTACTATTATTAAATCCGTGGGTAATCCTTACTAAAAATGACCAACATTTTACCTGCATTTCGTAGTTCATATGAAGAACCTAAAAGTTAGAAAATTACTTCCCAAGTTAAATTTTTGTATCTCTATCTCGTTTCCCTTTGTTTCATAAGTATAATCTTTCTATACCGTTCTACTTAAAAAATGGTCAACTAAGTAAGTTTATGTTTTCAACCACTACAAACCAAATAATGATTAATATTTATGTACATTATGTACATTACATTTTTAAATCGTAATATTACAAACTGGATTTGGAAAATTCAAAACGCATCTAAGATTACTGATAAAGGTAACAGTTTTACTTCGAAAAATTAGAATGTTCCTCGATAAATATGAAGTTTTTGAATAAAATTATTAATTAATTTTTAAATAATGTTCTTATTTCGGTTACGCTGAAGATATACATTCTTTATATTAACTTGAATATATATTTTGTTTTACTTAATTTTACAATTTACATTTAGAAAAACAACATTTTTACCATTTTTGAATATTTTGTATGAGATAAAAGAATTTTTATCAAATATTTAACGGCGGATTTTAAATTATTAACTAAATAGTAAAATTTTCATCGCTTTACGACCAAAAAAGTAAAATTGACTTATAAGGTTTATTTATTGGCAATTTTAACTTACGAATTGGTTAAATTATTTACAAGTAAAATTATTGGTAAAACAGACGTAAATTATACCTATAATAAGATTCTAAAGGACTAATTTACCTGCAAGTTAATAAATAAACAATTGGAGACCAACAGTGCATTTTACCTATTTTATATCTACAGGTAAAAATTACTATTATGTCGAGGTTAGGTTAAATATTGGTAAAATTTACCTAAATATTCACCTAAACGTAAAATTTACCTGAAGGTACATATTAGGTAAATTATTAAGTAAATTTTCACTACAAAATTAACCAAGAATTAATTTAAAGTAAAATAAACTTCGAAGTCGAAAAATAAATGTAAAATTACGTCCGATTTACTTTTATATTGACTTAGTAAACAAATAAACTTCTCAAGTTATGTTTACCTAAAAAAATACCAAAACTTACTTATAGGTCTGAAAATTATGTAAAACTTACGTAAAAATTACATGTTTAGGTAAAATTTACTAAAATTTTTCTAATGTGCTACTTGGGTAGGTTATGCTTATAATGTAATATTCCTAAGATTTCCCATTTCCTAAGATTTCCTAAAATTTCATGAATTTATTTAATTTTCTAAATTTATTTTTGTTAAAAAAAATTGTTAGATTTCCTTAAATTTTTTAAATCCATCCTTGATTTTTCTAAAAGTTCCTTAGATGTTCTCCAATTTTACATTACCACTACACCAAAAATTCCCGGAGATTTCCCACGGATGCAATGGACAGGGTGGATAGGGTTGTAGAGTCGTTACGATTTACGATTTTAATTGTTCCGATTTAAGTTACGATTGAAATCTCGATTAGATGTTGTCAATCTTGTGTCATTTTTTCTACAAGACTTTCCTTTTATTTTCGTGCAAATATTTTCATACAATGTACGCTTTAGTAATAATATAATTTGTTTTAAATGCAAGTATTTGGTGGAACATGAGGTATGTAATCAATTAACGCCGCAATTAATTATTTGTAAAATACTAAAGCGTGGTAAATTAAAAATATACATATATTTATAAATATATGGAGTATTGACTACGGGGGCGCCGGCGATGCTGAGTTATATTTAAACAATGATATTGTTTCTGAAAAAATAACTGACTATAGGTAGGTGTTTTTGGTATGCTGTACTAGTGTGCACCACTAGTTCATCTTTCAAAACAGTACTCCACAAAATGGACGGCTTAGTGTACACTATAGTCTAAAATCACAATCACATCTAATAGCACTTTGTTTAAATTGACAACTTTTAAAATTTAAAAAAATTCAAAAATATGTATTTTATTAGATTTTACCTGTGAAATGTTGTGAATGCAAATAACAATCAATAGTAATCAAAAAGATAGTCAATTTGGATTATTAAAATTTAAAATAATTTAATAAGTAATAATTTAAAGTAATAGAATAATATCTAATATAAAAGGTAAACGTGTTCATCTTGAAAAGAATTTACTTTTAATTTCTGAAAAGAAGTTTTCAGAGTAATTAATGTATACCTACTTAAATTCTCTCTTCTTGATCTAATAATCCTATTTTCTTTCTTAATTAACATAATGAAACGATTCTATTAGCTGCAGATTAGAAAATAAATTTCATTTGACACTAATTAAAAGTATTTCTTAATTAACACTTTAATCACTTTCAACCAGAATAATTCAATGCATCCCGGAAATTCAAACACATTTATATGCATGTTTGAGTTTAAATTATTAAATTTTTAACTTACTAAAATAATTTAAAAATTATTAATAGACAGTTTGATTGGCAATTTAAAAATCTTTTGTCAGTTAAAATGAATATTCGTGGTGAAGGTGTAAGTACGTCATTTTAAGTTACTTTTAATATGTTTAGTCTCGAAAATAATACCCAAATGGTATTACCTGTAAATGGATATTTAGATACTATAATAATATGTCAGTCAGATCATATT
The DNA here is from genome assembly GCA_947369205.1 of Cantharis rufa. Lineage (NCBI taxonomy): Eukaryota > Metazoa > Arthropoda > Insecta > Coleoptera > Cantharidae > Cantharis > Cantharis rufa. Next base: position 41,182,472 of record OX376303.1, read on the forward strand.
TCAAACCCTTTAATTTCCAAATAAATTGTTTTATATACTGTGCCGCATATAAAGTATAAATTACAATAATCAAATAGTGTTTTCTGTCAAATAACCGTTTGGTTTAGATCAAGAATTATCCTATAGTGTAAAATCAAAATAAATAACCATCATCACTCTCTATAGACAAGCATTATTTGTCTTTGTAGAGATAGCATCAATGAAATTTGTTTTTGTCATTACTTTTGCCGAATTTAGTGAACATTTATTTGTAAAAAGTTGTCTTCATTATTGAAATTTTTCTATAAAATTATAAAGATATCATTACAACGAAAATTTACGCTACATTTCCCTTAAAATTTATAAAGCTGAGGGGTTAAACTTTCAAGACAATATAAATTTTCCTAAAATTGGAAAAGTTTGAAAATGTAATGAAGTGAAAAAATGTAGAAGATATTCACACCTTTATAAAAAAAAATTGTGAAGTACTTGTTTGATAATAAAAGTTATTACATAAATATTACCGATTGCTAAAAGAATAACTTTAAACAAGAACACAAAAGTTAATACTTGCTAGATAAATTTCATTATTACAAAATCCCAACATGAAATTAAATAGAATTTTAAAAGTTTGAGTTTGAAAATAATGTTTTTACATATTTGTCCTTTAATTTATTATTTAGACGCGTAATAAATCAGTGATGAGAAATTTATCCATGGATTAATGTCTATAGTTAACTGCAGTGCAAACATCTAAAATTAATGATGCAAACTTTCTGAAAGTACTATTAATGATCTTCTACTTTGTTCCCTGTTTACACCAGCGGTACTGGCACCACAATATTTCTTTTATCGATTGAAAAATAATAATTAGAATAATAGTATTTTTAGTTATATTTACTATATACCATTACACAAAATATTAAATTAGATGCCTAACTAATTATAATTTTCATAATTATAATAAATACTATACAGCGTGGTTTTAAAGTATCTGCTTCAACTACGAGGTCAATATTAAACCAAATAGTAAAGCACAATAAATTGTTTATTACTATTTTAAACTTAGACTTTTATTAAAATTTTATATTGTATTAGCTTAAAAGTACATCAAGATAAAATATTATTTAAATCATTTTTATTGCAACTTTCAACACGATTGTTCTATCATAGAAGCGTGACGTACAAACTCTTACTTTTCATACTTTTAAGCTTGTATGTTATACCTTATAACTAACTAATCGAATCCGTTGCTTTTGGCTTTTATTACTTACCCAAGACAAAAATTTTCAAATTAGATTTGCGCCAAATAAGGTACCTTACGCAAAATCGGTGGTACCAAACAAGTTTTGCGTCGAACAGGTTGGCATCAAACAAAACTTGTTTAATTTTCTTGTCTTCATTTCACCTTTATTCGTGTCTAATTTATCAAATTGTACCTAGTTATTTATATTGCTTACAAGATGCTATCTATCCGTTCAGATTTTAGTTCTACATTTGTAGTTTGCTCTCCAAAGCACGATGATTCAGATTTATGATACCTAATTTAAAATATATATATATTTCAATCAGTTTTTGTGTTAAACTACATAAATCGTCTTTGCTTATAGCGCATGAACTATTTGATACTATTTTTAAAACCTTCGTTTAATAAAATGATATGCTCGTTCGTTCGTGACTGCGTTACAATAAAATTGTTAATATAACATTTGTGTGAGTATTTTTGTGAATACGACAATGTAGGCCATAATACCATTTTAGGCATACTAACTACTTACATCGTTAATACATAGTCAAATAATAACTAGCAAAGAAACACAACCAAACCTATCATTTAAATCGCATGACAGGTTTTTTTGTTTAGTTACTATACTATGTATGATTTAAAATAATACTAAGTAGTGGAATAGTGATAGTAGTTGGTGGCATCTTCCAATTTAGTTATAATATATTATTTTAATGATTGATATCATGACTTGTTTGTGCATATAAGGTATTTATTAATAATTTAATTACAAGTGGCTTTGATCAAACGTGGTGAATGAATTTACTTATAGTTTTATTAAAAGCCCTAATAAACAAACATTTTCGATACGACTTTATCTCCACACCGTTTTTGACGCATGGAATGAAGCGTTTAGTGAATAAGTATAATATATTGCCAATATCGCGTTACATTCGTATAACTAGGTAATGCCATGCTAACCTGGTTTTTCATAGATGTTTTTATTTCTCCTGTTAATAAGACTGTTTGTCTGTTGGTCTGCGGGAGAAATTTTGTCTCTCTCTTATTTTCCATATCTGAAAAACTTTCCCCTATCTGTCACTTAGGAACGCGATCTGTAGGGGTTTCAAGCTCCCTATAGGATACTAATATTTACTGACACTGAAAAGTGTTTTTATGCATTTTTGTGATTTCAACATTCAAGTTCTTCTGGGCAAATGGACTTTATGACCGTCCCTATAATGTGCTGCATTTTAGTTCTAAAAATACTCGAGTACAACTCAAGTATAAAATCAACAATTTTGATCAGTAGATTTCTTATCCGAATTGTTTTCAAATTTGAGATCAAGTAAAGTATCGACTATTAAGTACAGGCATTGCACACTTATGCGAAATGTATTTTTTAGGGACTTATTTTAATATACTAAATATTGGATGAAAAATAAATAACTGTAATTTAAATGTTGCATTTTTAAAAATTGTTCACCTACATTAATAATAATATATCATTATTATTTTAAAAAATGAGTTTAATGAGTGCGTAATATTAAATTTGTTTGTGGAATTTTACATGTATGGTACACCTACCAGTTTATGTACCGCTTCATGCGTTGAAATTTTAAAATATCTGACGAATACCCAAATTAAATTATCAGAATTTTTAATACCAACCTGTTTAAAGTATTTTATTAATTATTATTTTACTGAAAACATTCGACAGGCTATAAAATACTTTATTTTATAAAAATTTCAATTTAATCTGCTTTTTAATAAATTTAACTGATGAATATCGAACTTAAAATGTTTTTTGTTTAACTTTTACCTTACATCAAAAATGCTCGTCATTATACATATGTTTATGCGAGTATACTTTTCAAAATAGGAACTATAGATTAACGCCACATGTTTGTATTATTCTTGATTTGTCAGCTGTCATATTCAATTCGTTTCTCCCTATTAACTTCAAAGACGTTAAATCTAAACTTATACTGACAGGTAATCAACTCCTATCACTCGTCAGGCCAGTTAACTAATCTCACAAGTAAGTTATCTGTAAATTATAAATTAAATACTACTCTAGAATTTATTTAGTTGGCAACTAGGAAAAGTGGTAATATCTAATAAACAAAAATAAATTATAATTAATAATTATTAAAACCGGAGGATCTGAAGGATAATGAAAACAAAATACAAACAGTTTGTTTGACTATGTATTAGTTTAAATGTTAGTAGTTTTTAATTAATTTTAACTAGTTTTGGTTGATACCATCATCTGGATGACGTGTCCTGCAGAGATTGCGATTATTTACGTTATTAAAAATCATTGCTATGTCATATAGTCGTGGATTCGATCCCCGATCAAGTACTCCTGGCTATTTCGACCGTGTCTCCCTCTCAGAATATGCTGCCAACATCTTTGAGGTACCGGGGCGGCGTTATCCTATGTGCGAACGGTGCCTTTGCACAGGGCGGCAGAGTTTTGGGGCGGAAATTTTTCGTATTTTCGCATGTGAAATTTTGAATATTATTTTATATCTTTGTTGCTTCTGTTTATTTGGACGCCCAGTTTGTTTTTCCATCATCTATCCAACAGTTCCAATATTTTATTCCTATGAAAGCCTTGAAATGACGGCCACGCTCCTTTAAAAAAATTTTGCTTGCGGAACACATTGGGGCTTTTGACTTTAAAAGCTGGCCTAAATTCAAAAAATCAAATAATACTTAGCCGCGGAGGCGAGCTTTTCTCGTTACCTCGCCTGTTAAGGACGTCATAGTCTAAAACTCGCACAGGGCGGCAATTGGCTAGCGCCGGCCCTGTTGAGGTACATGGGTTCATTTATGATATGTACATATTTAACGTTAAATAATATATAAATGTACCTATACATAAATAAAAATATAAATAAGTCATGAATTATTGTAAAGTTAAAATACATTATTTAGTAGTCGTCACAGAACTTCAAGTCTCGTCATAATGCATAACAATAGTTGTCAATTATGACGAGACGTGAAGTTCTGTGACGACCACTGTATAAAATTAAAAATAATTTTGAACACAATGTTTTCAGTAATCAAATATCAGAAATGATTATAAATGTGGGATTTTTACATAACTTTTAATTATTTGTGGGTAATATTCACGCTGATTGTTATATAGCATAGCAGGTTTATAAAATATTATAAAATGTTTTTAATATCTGAATGAAACATCCATTTTGTACACCACACAAAAAGTTGCAACTTGGAAAGTTTCTTGGTTTTGTTACTGTAGAAACATATGTTACTAAACCAGCTTTATCTTGACTATAAAAACTGCAAAGAAGGTAGAAGTAACTTTTATAATAATCTTTAAAATGAAGTTGGAGAACATTTGAAAATGTCACTTTGTCAAATTTTTCTTTATTTACAATTTAATTCTAATATTTCAACATGATTTAAAAATATGATTATTTAGTATAATCTAATTTGTAATTTGGTTAGTGGCTATAAAAACGGACAGATTTACTGTTCAGATTGCTAAAATCTGGAAAAGCGGTAAAATCCAAGTACTTTTTTCTGTCTGATGAGAGTCGAGCAATTCAAGTCGCAGATCGTACTTACAATTAGTACATGGGTATAATCGCTTTAAAAACACCGCATTGATTTCTTGAGATTTTTATTGAAAAATTAGTTTCCCAAAAAATAATAATAGAAATATATAAGAAAAAATAGAAAAAATAGAAGTTTCAAGAAAAAATAACATGCGTCTATACTATAGACGCGGAATATTTAACTGCAGATCTAAATTGCTCTGAAATGCTTATGGCATGATCGTCTTTTGGATTTTATTCAAAGTTTGCATAGAAGTTTAGGTAGAACATGCGACTCTGTAATAATTAGTAGTTATTTTGCAAGCATATCATATTATAATGTTATGTTGCTATGTTCGTTTTTGAACCAAGTTTGCAAGACGGTTGTTAAGAAATATTATATTTTTATAAAATATAGTTATTTTCTCAATGCATATGGTTATAATATAATATGAATATTATAATATATAATTTGTTTTACCAAAAACAAACATTTAAGTTTTTTGAAATAAATAAACTTATTTGTAGACAGCATATATAGTAATAGAGCAGTAAGTACATTTGTAAAATACAAGAAATTTTAAAATTGGTTTATTAAATTAACATGTCAAAAGCATAGTAACTGGTTGTTGAGAAAAAAAATATTTTTAATATGCTGTAATATGGAAGCTGGTTTTTAAACAGTGAATGTATCTCTTTTTATTGACGGAATAACAAAATATTGTGAACGGCACGTATACTCCTCGTGCATCTGACTGTGTTTCTGTGTATGTAGGGGTCTGAAAAGAATATTGCTTTGTGAATAGAGACTTTCACACATCCTTTCAACTACTTAAAAGAAGCTGAAATATTGTATCTCTTCTTTATTACAACTGTATAAGCTTTTTGGTATTATATAAGAGAAAATAATTTACTTCCAGTTTTATTTGACCAAAAAGAAGTAAACGCAAGTAGAGCTAAAATAAATTAGAGTTCTACGTCATCATTCATCAACCAATATTATTTCTTTTTTATCTGTTCGTGCATAAAAGAATATTATACAATTTCAATTCGCGGTTTTAACAATATATACCATATAAATCTAATTTAATTCTATTGAAGTCGTACATTGAATGTATAGGATTTACATAAACTAAATTTTAGAATCACATTTTCACTCCAAATGTAAATGTACTTCAGTAATGGAAAAGTCAAATTCTACCATCATCTAATCTACTAAAAATACCTGCTCTAATTTTCTGAAATCTAATTTGCTTATTCCTGTACTTCTTAAAAATTTACAATCTGCTTAAAACTCATTATATGATGTCACGTTAAAATTATCATATTTTACGGCTTAATTGTAACAAATAAATGTATCTAATTTACAATGCAATTCATCAAGTTTGTTGTTCGGGCGATTTGTATAAAGTGGTCTTGGAATTTGTACATCGATTTTATAATTTGCAATTTTGAAACAAAATCAAACAAACCTAGAACAATCTCAAAATTAAAAAATTATTTCAGAATTAGAACGTTTGCTTAATAGTAAAAACTATTAACACCTTTTCAAATGCTGAAAAATTTAATTTATTTATTAAAAATATCACGTTTTACAGTTAATTATAAGTAGTAATTCTAAAATATATTTTACATAAGATCCCAGTACGCTGCTCCTGCTCCTAGGAGAAGGAAAAGGAAACGCTCTGATTGGTCGATCTTTTTACCAACCGAAAAAAATATTCAACCACCGCCTGGTAGGGTGGACGCCTGCATTTAATGAAAAAATAAATTAGAAACAATCTTAAAATAAGAAATTTAAAGTAAATTTGTGATACTTAATAGTGAGTTTGTGCAAGGTAGTTCTTTGCTTATAAAACTCTTCGTTATGCTTATGATTATAACGGAAAATTATAAACTTATCGTAAAATACCATTTCTTATGCTATTTTCGAAAATAGCCGAGCCAATAAAAAAATTCGACGTTACGAATTGACACTTGCCGACCTAACCTCAAATTCATGAATTCGTTTCTATTGTTTGTTTCTTAAAGATATAATTAAAAATACTCTCTATGTCACCATGCATCAATATAGTTTCCGAAATATTTATAATTTCTCTCTTATACATACAACATAACATACACCTAACCTTAGATTTCCTTGGTTTTAGTTGTCTCAGATACAACTGTCATTTATAAGGTTATAAACATAACAACGAAGGTGCGCAAACACTTTTAAATATTTATACCGTATATAAAAGGCTATAAGCATAACGTAAAACTACCGTGCGCAAACTCACTAGTATGTATTTACGTTATACAACATTACAATAATAGAATTTTAACAATAAAGTGAAGAAATGCAATATGTAGAAAATTATTATTTAAAAAGCCAAAAAAAACACTAATTACTACTTTTGACAGGTTAGGATTACAAATATTTAAATAAGAATAAATACTGTGACAGTACTATCGAAATAATATTTTTACGGCTCCACCAGGCAAGTGTTCAATTGTATATTCAATGCGGCGTGAAAAGCTGTTTTTTTCGCCTAGCGTTTGAATAAAACAGTGATTATTTTGTAGCATGTTGGTATTCTTGGTTATAATTTGTACGTCAAATTGAATTGAATTACATATTACAAATTTTTGGGATAAAAGGCACATTTTAATGCAATTAAAATACAGCTAACTAATTAATTATTTTATATGTTTGTGTACTGGTATATTCATTATCACAAATATTATATAGTCGCAATTTGGTCATATAGGCTATCATTACAACTTAGCCAAGTCGCACGTGAAGTGACGCATTTTAGACAAGTGGTGAATAATTTTTTTCATTATACACTACTAGTTAATAATGAATATATTGATATTTTTCCATAGTTTGGTGACTATTTGTAAGACAAATTTTGTTAAAAAACGATTTTGTACAACCAAGAGATGCTATTTAATTGCATTTAAACTATTCAAAACGTTTTTTCAATAGTTTAATTTCATTTTAAACATTTGTTAACAACTGTCAAATTAACAAAATAAAACAAAAAAGAAGTGTCATTTTATACCTATAAATATTTTAAATTTGAAAATTTTTTAAAGAAAAATTTAAAAAAAGGTAATAAATCGAGTAGTGGAAAAAATAGTATATAAACCACGGTTGTGAAAACCATTATAGCCTACGCGCCTTATATTCCTCGCTGCTTCGCACTTCGGAATATAATCTTGGCGCTAGGGCTATAATGCCAGTCTTCATAACCTTGGCCTATAATATACTATTATCGTGCGGCAGGAAACTGTTTTCCGAGTACGAGTTTTTTTTACTCGTCGATGTCGATGCCTGTATTTACGACTCATTCAGTTTCAAGCTTAATGATAAAAATATCTATTGTTTAATCCTGCTCTTGAAACAAGATGTTTCTTGCTTGGTTACGCTATTCGAAAGTATTGGTTTTGCTTACACAAATTTCTATTCACTAGTAATGAAAGTACTTTTAACCATTTATTGTGACATTTGTGACAACCACATGTTGACATTTGTTTATGGAAAGCAGAGCAACGCAACTTACCATTGATGTTGATTTTCATCAAATTAAAATGTTTGTTAAAATTTAATATTTTCTATTTATGTTCCAGCGGCAGGATTTAACAAAGCGCTATACAGCATTCGTGAAGATACGAATTCGCTTACTTGTGCGCTTTTGCTGGCACACGCGTGGGCGAATTTTGTACTTTCTTCACTTGTCCTGCAATATAATTATTAAGTTAAATAATGTTATATAGGGCAATTCAAAGAAGACATGTAGCTTATTATTTGTAATACACAAACATTTGTAATTTATTTTACTTATACATAATTAAACTAATCAATATTTAAAATGTTAAGGGTTCAAATAAAACTAACCTATTTAGCACCATCTTATTATAAACTAAATGTTAATAAAACACAACAAATGTGAGACCAACATTATGATCACTAGTTCTTTTATAGTAACTAGATCAATTTTCATATTCGGTTAAGTAGACCCAAACAGAATAGCAGAGTTAAACATATTTTTAAAATTATTATCAAGGATATTGAAAAATTTTAAAATATAGATTATTTCAGATGAAAATTAACATGTTAGAGATCATCATTTATCATTAAGTAAATAAATCTAAGAGGAACCCAAAACGACATTAATTGTCACATGGCTTGACAAGATAAATGGAGTAGCATCAAAATTTATCTCAAAAAGAAAAATAAAAATCAAGTTGTTCAAACTTGGTTTGTTTAAAAATTGAATTTTAGCAAAAACTTAGCAGAACGCTAAATTATTTTAATTTTAACTGTTAAGAGATGCATACTTAAAGTATTAGTTAAAAAATTACTTTAAAAACGTTAGTTGACTACTTTGTGACAGAATAGGATTAAGAATATTTGAAAAAAATAATGAAAGTTATGAAAATTCTGAATATTTTAATAATAAAAATATCATTAAATATTATAAATCAAATAAGTATATTAAATTAAAGAGTAAATACAAATAAAAATATTATTTGAAAAAATGAATGAAAAAGAGAATAAAAATGAAAATAATTTAAAATAGAATAAAAAAACAATAAAAATACACTATAAAAATAAAATATCAAATCAAATTGATTCGTCAAAAATACTACTAAGATTGAGTAAACAAAATTTTTATTAAACGAAATTGCCGATATTTGAAACTCAAATTCATATGGAAAATTTATTGTTTTTGTGTTTTATTGTTGTTGTAAAGAGAGTTGCGTACCATTAAGATAAATATACTAGTAGGTACATTTAAAACATTTGATGTATACAATTTAAATATTGTACCTCCTATTAAAATTTTATTTTATCTTATGTATGTTTAATGCAAATTATACTACATATTGTAACACCTTTACTACACCTCCGATTAGAAAATTATTAAAATTCATTGTTACGATTTAGTGGAATCAGTGTAATAACAACTTCCTTGATAAAAAGTTAATAGATTGTTAAAATTATCTTATAAATAATATGATTTAGATAAGTAAATTAAAAAGATACACAATCAATGTCAATAACGCAAATAAGATTCTTCAGATAAATTTAATTTTTAGTATAATTTAAGAATTGCATAAAAATATGTAAAAAATATTTACAGCTATTTACCTTGGATAAGAAATTTGATCCATTTTCTAGAACGACAATAATTATGAGAGGTGAAGAACATTAAAACAGATGGAAAGTTAATGAAATATTTATGATGGAAATCAAACAACAAGCACTGAATAAAGTATTTGAAAAATTTGTATATTTTTATTTGAATAGTTTAATTAGAGTGTTGTATAGCTTTATACAGGTTGGAATTTTCATTGAGTTTCAATTAGCGAATAAAAAAATTTTCAAAATATTAATAAATTTATTTTTACAATTAAATTTGTTATAAATTACTATTAGCTTTCAAAGTTAATTAATGACAAAGTAGCAGACGACGGGATACTATAATATAAGCAACATAAAGCTATTTATGTAGTAATAATTAAACTTACAAGCGTATATAATAATTGTGCCATAATTAAGTTATTAATTTATAAAAAATTATTTATAAGAAGAAGAGACTCATCTAAATCCGAATAGTAAAATTTTAACATTTTTGCAAATTAATTTCAATCCAAATCCGATTGTAATTATTATAAATAAAAATTTTTAACGTAAAATATAAAAATCGAACTGACAATCAATGCGAGATGTAGCGTCCATCTTAATTCGAATCAAATTGGCACTACCATATTAGTTCGACGACTTGCCAGTAGTTCGAGACGTAATGAGTAGTCCTAATATAGAGTAGGCCAAATGTGTGTTCCCTGGTAACCCAAGATTTGTTACTATATACAGCAATAGATTCGTACCTCAATCGTAATTGTGAGCAGTCGTGTAATATTTACCTATCCAAATAAATATTGTTAATTCGTTACTAAATATTGTTTATCGTTTATCGTTTATTGTTTATTGTTTATTGTTTATCGTTTATTGTTTATTGTTTATCGTTTATTGTTCGGCGTTCTCGTTTAGTCTTCTACCACCAACGAAGATTATATCATAGAACCCAATTTCCACGTTGCCGTGAAATTTCAATTTACGAACTTCACAATTAAGTTAGTTTTGATTTACAAAGTATATTCATTATTTTCTAATGTTTAATTGTCCAAAAATTATCACACATCCAAAACATTAAATCTCGCCCAATAATATGAAAACCCATGTGCAAATGTTGGGGCAATAAATAAATCTAAACAATCAAAAATTTCTCACTCAAATTAACTTTCATTTTTCCGAATTTTCAAATAATTTTCTAACTAGAAACTTAAAATTAAAGTTGTACGGAACCTCCCGTAAAACACGACCACTTTGTTCTTTCTGTGTTCCTTCGTGGTATCAGCTCTTCTACTAGCTTCAGCTGAAGCCAGGTCGCGACAAGTCTCTTTAGAGACTATTCTATTCTAATGTTAATTGCTAATATACGGTCGGCTCACTATGCCTCGTTCTGCACGATTAACGATTATTCTCTGCACGATTAACTAATTTTCTTCTGAGGATAATATTTCGTCCACGAAGGTACCGGAGTTAGGGTGCTCCCCACTTCTGCTCGTTTTGTTTCCCGCTCCAGGCATTGGAATATGGTGTGCTCCAAAGTGTCGTAACGCCCTCCGGGAGAGGTAATCGCAGTACTTTGTGGTACTTGACGTTCCATAGCTTTTTTTTAAACTTTGCTCCACCACCATGAACATCCTGTCGGAGAAGTAGTCTTTTAGTGCCGTCTTCAGCTCGTCTTCAGTAAAAGGAGGGATGTATTCCACTTTTTCGTTTTCCCACTGGATGGCTCCATGGGTGGGAAATACAGCGAAAATGACGGATTCCAATCTCTCCTTAATGAGACTTGAGATGTTGCGTTTGGCCAATTTACTTGAGACTATCCGTGTGGATAGTTACCATGGGGACACACATCAGCGTCTAACTCCTTGAGGAGGTTGTTCAACCGCCTAGCTGATCCCAGCTCCACTATCCGGCGGCAAACGACAAAATTAAAATATATACAAAACTTACAAATACAAAATTTTCAAAATAAATAATGACAATCTAAATTTAAGATTTATTATTATTTGTATAGATTTAAAGAACAAAGTTAGTGAAACGTTTTAGCAATGATTTATATTGATAGATCGAAATTTTTTAACCAGTGAACAGCTTCGGTAGTTAGCTTATGAATGTCAGCAATACCACCGTCAAATCTTCTTATTGGACAATAGTTCAAGATGTGATCTATTGTCTGAATAGCCTCTCCACAGTCACAAGATGGGTCAGTGAAGGGATCCCAGATATGTAGCATACTACCAGTTTTTCAATGATTAGTTCTAATTCTGTTTAGAGTACACCACTGTCGGCGAGGCAGATCAAAACCTTCAACCTTTGCGCTTGGGTCAGATATGAGTTGAAAGTTGGATATATCCGTCAATGAGTCAAAATATGTTTGCCATTTTTCAAAAATTGAGAAAGTCGTAAAATCCCCCAAGTTTTCAGTTTTTGTCCATAGAGGACATCTGGATGTACGACGATTATTATTCGTAAATATATTCATCAGATCTAAGTGTATGTGTAGTTACGGGTTTCTGTATAATTTTTTAACCTCTTTTACGAGAGCAGCTTCTCTTAAGTTCGTAGGTGCAATATTAGTGATAATAGAGAGCCAGGGAGTAGGAGTCAATTTCAGTGTTCTTGAAATTAATCTCATGGCGTAGTTCAGTTGAGTGTCAATATGACGTACGTGTTTACTATGAGACCATACTGGAGCACAATATTCAGCTGCTGAATAAACTAATGCCAGGGTAGAAATTCGAAGAGCGAAAGCAGAAACACCCCAATTAACTCCAGTTAATTTTTGAATGATGTTGTTTCTTGACTTAAGTTTCTCTCGAGATTTTAAGCAATGCTCTTTAAAGGTGAAAGAGCGGTCCAAGGTTACTCCGAGATACTTTGGTGTACGATTATATCGAAGGATGCAATCATTGAAACGTACATTAAGGGTATTATCTAAGATTTTAGAACACGAGATTTGCTTTTCTGGTTTTTCTTGTAGTACACAATTATAATTATTTTGGCCATTATTTCATTATTTTGTTCCTCATCCTCTTCTACATTCAACTCCATTTTGTCGAAATTTTTTATTATTTCCGAATCGTCCAAATTTTCTGTGTCTGTTTGTTGTTGGTCTTTTTTATTATTAATAGTATGTTCTTCCTTTCCTTCCTTGAAATCCTTAATCCCTTTCGAATTGCCCTTGTTCAAATTTTCTGTGTTTTGTATAACAAAGTTCTCATTATCCAAATATATAATTTTATTTTAATTATTTTCCACTGTAATAATTTCTTCTAATTCCTTTTGTTTTATTCAACCTTTTGTAAAATTTCTATATCTTTTACAACTTTTTCCACCTTTAAATTTGTATTTGCCAAATTTTTCTCCATCATTTCAAATTTTGCTCCAACTTTTCTACAATTTGTTTCTGATTATCTACAAGTTTACTATTTTTTGCATGATCCTTGTCATTAAATTATCCAAATTTTGTGTTTTTAAATGTTCTGTGCCTCGCCTTGTACTGGCATAAATAGGAGTGGGTTGTTCACCTTGTTTTTCATGTTGATCTTCCAATTTGTTTTCCAGGGTTTAAGCGGGTTCAATTATTCGAAAGCTCCACGTTTTGGGATGTCAGTTGAAGTAATATTTATGGTGTATGCCAAATTATTCGAAAATCTCATATTTTACTAAGGCCCAGTTTTTCAATCGATAGTTAACTAAAATTCAATGGTTAGCCTACGTTTATGACTACCTGATTGGTTAGAAATCTAAGTTAACCATTGAATTTGGGTTAACTAAAGATTGAAAAACTGGACTTAAGTTTGTATAACGCCGTCCAAATTTAAAACAAGATGTACGCTCATATGCAACTTGACCAATTTTCCATTAATTTCTCAACAACTGTACTAATCTAAATTAAGTTTTACCGTCCAAATTATGGATTAAAGTCAAAATCTGTTAAATAATTCTCTTTTAAAAATTACTCACCAAAAAATATCCGAAATCTCTTCAAAAATGTCCAAAATACAGACAAATAATCCAAATTATCAAATATAAAATTACTTACAATAACCCAAACTTTTATTGCACAAATTTTCAAATAATTTTCTTACCAGAAACGTAACATTAAAGTTTTACTTTGGCCAACGCAAATGCCTAAAAGACCACGTTCAACCGCCTAGCTGATCCCAGCTTAACTACCCGTCGGTTAAACGACAAAATTCAAATATTCAAAATCGAAATAACACTCTTTACAAAATACAAAATTTTCAGAATAAATAAATAAGATACTAATTTTGGAACACGACATCATGTTACGGAAAAATTACGTATGCCGGTAAAAATGCAGTTTTTGGTAAATAAGTATAATTATAGGTACTTGTTAAATAATTATATAATAATACATACAATATACTTTTCCAAATAAAATTTGTAATAGCTGCACATATGTATATTTGTATACCAAGTAATGTTGAGAAAATTATATTGAGACTTTTCAAGTTAGTTTTTAAATTCAATTCTAATTATAATTCAAAATTCTTACTTAGATAGTTTTTCAAGCAAATTAAAATATGAAAAAATAAATTTTTAAATCAATTTTATTAACCAATTAAAAACTCAAAACAGCATATTAATTAAATTAATCTTTATTTCACTATGGATTGCTACTCTAGCATTTTAAAAATATTAATTATTTTTATCATAATATTGGGCGTGTTTGTAAACTAGTCGAGCAGTTCGGAGCCGGACAGTTGAACGCGGCCAGTTGAACGCGGCCGTTTGAACGCAGGGACGTTTGGACGCAGGGACGTTTGAACGCAGGGACGTTTGAACGCGAGAAATAAGATGCAATTGCACCACCCCTATTTTACACTATTAATATTGGTGAATATTCTTTTTATAATAATAAATTTAAAAAATAATAATAAATTAAACTTTTTTTTTACATTACATTTAAATCGTACCTAAAACCAAAGATCCACACAAAAATATAAATCTGTCCGAAGACATGGGTATGTTATGTAGGTTAGTGTTAGTTTATGTCATTTTTTAGTTAAATCGTTCGTAAAACCAGAGATCCACACGAAAAGGTAGATCTGTGCGAAGCCAAGGGTCTGCTATGTAGGTTAGTGTTAGTTTATGTAATTTTTTGGTTCAATCGTTCGTAAAACCAGAGATCCACACGAAAAGGTAGATCTGTGCGAAGACATGGGTCTGCTATGTAGGTTAGTGTTAGTTTATGTCATTTTTTAGTTAAATTGTTTGTAAAATCAGAGATCTACACGAAAAGGTAGATCTGTGCGAAGACATGGGTATGTTATGTAGGTTAGTGTTAGTTCATGTAAATTTTTAGTTAAATCATTCGTAAAACCAGAGATCCACACGAAAAGGTCGATCTGTGCGAAGACATAGGTGTGTTATGTAGGTGTTAGTGTTAGTTTATGTCATTTTTTAGTTAAATCGTTCGTAAAATCAGAGATCCACACGAAAAGGTAGATCTGTGCGAAGACATGGATCTGTTATGTAGGTTAGTGTTAGTTTATGTAAATTTTTAGTTAAATTGATTAATTTTGAGAAATCTAATTTCTCGCGTTGGGAGCAATATGAAGTTTTTGTATTTTTGTTATTAGTTTCCATGATTGTTTTTAAGAGCAGAATTTAGTTTGTTGGTCAGCAAATTAAATTCTAATGTAGTTAATATTAATTAATTTAGTAGTTTTACTTTTTCACTGTGAATTTTCTCCTAAATGGTAAAACTGGAACATGCTTGAATTTCTCATGCTTCAATAGCATGGTTAAACTTTTCGGTTTGGGACGACGAAATGGTGGGTCATATAAATTTTAAGTAAACCTGAGCTTATTATGTTCTGTAGTGCAGTGGTATTTATGGTTATATCATCATCATCGGCACTCCATTTCATAAGAAATTTCGCCACGTCGTTTGACGTTTTCTCAATCCGATTTTTAGGGTGGATTAATCCCTATTTCTCTTCTGTGGGTCGTATACCATTTTTTCATTCACAATTCTGCATGTGTCTTTGATTCTTCTACAACCCTTCGCCATGTCCGTCTATCCAGGGCTTTCTTTCTCCATTCGTAGATCTGCATAGTGCTCAGGTCATTCTCCACTTCATCCTGCCATCTCATTCTTGGTCTCCCTCTTGGTCTTCCCACGTCTGGTCTCCATTTCATTATGGTTTTGATGGTTCTACTTTCTTGTGCTCTCAGAACGTGTCCCATCCAACCCAACCTCATCGATTTAATGTGTCTGACAATATCTTCTTTTTCCAGTTCTAGCTCTATTTCTTTGTTTGTTCTTCTTCTGATTTGTTCCTCGTTCACTTTTTCTATGCCCAGGATCTTTCTCATGATTTTTCTCTCAAAAATTCGTAGTTTATCCTCTTCGGCTTTTGTCAGACACATTACCTCTGTTCCATACGTCACTACGGGTCTTATGAGGGTCTTATATATTCTTATCTTCGTTTTTTTCTTTATATATTTGTTCATTATTAATTTCTTGTTTCCGTAAAATGCTCTGTTTCCGGCCATTATCCTGTTCTTCATTACCTCCTCTCTCTCGTTGTTATTGCTTATTCGCATTCCCAGATAGTTGAAGGTTTTCACTTCTTCAAAGGCAAAGTCTTGTATTTTTATTTGGTCCTTTGGTTCGGATCTTCCTCTGTAACATTTCATGAATTTAGTTTTAGATTCATTTACCTGAAGTCCTGCTTTTTCTGCTTCTTTTGCCAACTTTATAAATGTTTCAACTAGTGCCTTATGTGTTCTTGCCATTATTACAATGTCATCGGCGTATGCTACCAATTGTACTTCCCTATTTATTAGTGTTCCATTACATTCGACTCTTCTTACTATGCCTTCTAGTAGGATATTGAACAGAGTGGCCGATAAAGCGTCTCCTTGTCTCACACCTGCATTTATGTTGAATTCTTCTGTTATTCCTTCCTTTGTTATAACTACCGCTGTTGTTTTTCTAAGTGTCATTTGTGTTAGCCGTATAATTTTTGCGGGTACATTTATGTCTTCCATTTCTTTTATTAAGTTACTTCTCCTAACTCGGTCAAAGGCTTGTTTGAAGTCTATAAATAGCATTTCAACTCGAATGTCATGTTCATAGCACTTTTCCATTATTTGGGTTACAATAAATAATGCATCCACTGTAGATCTACCAGGTCGAAATCCTTGTTGATAATCACCTATTCTACTGTTTACATATTCCTGCAATCTCGTGTGTATCATCACTGATAGGACTTTATAGCTGTTATTAAGCAACGATATTCCTCTATAGTTACTACACTCCTTTAGGTCTCCTTTCTTGTGTATTGTGATGATTTGTGCGATATTCCACTCAGTTGGCATCTTCTCCTCTTTCCATACTACCATCATCAGTTCATATAGTCTGGTCAACATTGTTTCTTCTCCCATTTTTATTAGTTCAGTATTTATGCAATCTGTTCCTGGGGCTTTCCTATTTTTCATTGATGTTAATGTTCTGCGGAATTCGTCGAAAGTTGGTTCATTCATTCTTTCTTCTTCTTTTGTTGGTGTTGCTTTATCAGTGTCTTCTTCTCTTGAGTCTTCGTTGAGAAGTTCTTTAAAATATTCCCTCCATATGTTTTTGATTTCATTTTCTTCATATCTCGTAATTCCGCTTTTGTCTTTCATTCCCTTTGTTGCAGTTTTGTTTTTGTTTTTCTGTTCCTTTATTTTTTTATAAAATTCTCTTGGATTTTTATGTGTTTTTTCTATGTCTGTCATCTTTCTTTCAATCCACTGCTGTTTCTTATACCTACACAGATTCACAACTTGCTTTCTCTTTTCTTTGTATATTTCATTGTCTTCTGTTGTTTGGGAGATCATCCATTTTAATCTGGCTTTTCGTTTTAATTCGATCAGTGTTTCGCATTCTTCGTCGAACCACTCGTTTTTGGTGTTTGTTTTTATTTGTCCAATTGTCTCTTCAGCTGCCCTCAGTATGCTACTTCTAATATTGGTCCATTCTTCCTCTATATTCTGGGTTTGTTGTTTTCCAATAATTTCTTTATGTAGAGTTTGGGCGTATTTCTCCTGGTTTTCCTTTTTATTCAGCTTTTCTATTGCCAGTCTGTTTTTTTTTATCTTGTCTTTCTTTGTCTCTAGCTTGATCTTACCCATTTTCACTTGCATTATGACCATATTGTGATCTGTATCTACGCTGGTGCCTCTATACGATCTTGCGTCATTTACTTTAAAGGTTCTTCTTTTAGCTACCATTATGTGATCGATTTGATTTCCTTTAACACTTCCAGGTCTCATCCAAGTTTCCTTGTGTATATTCTTGTGCTTAAAATCCGTGGTTACTATTCTAAGGTTACACATCGCCGACAAATTACACATCTTCTCCCCATTTTCATTTGTGACATCATGTATAGTGTGCTTTCCAGCCACATTCTTAACATATTCTTCTTTTCCAATTTGGGCATTAAAATCGCCGAGTATTATTAGGTCGTCTCTTTTTGGGATTTTTTCGTATAATTTCTCGATTTCTTCATACATCGCTGCTTTTTCCTCATCTATTGCATCCTCTGTTGGTGCGTATGCGTTTATTATAGATAGATTAACATGTTCTCCTTTAATTCTGATGTACGCCAATCTTCCGTTTACTGGCTCAAATTCCATTACGTTATTTGCGTGTCTTTTCTCTAGTATGAACGCTACTCCATTTCTTCCCTGTTTTTTCTCACCTGAGTATAGCATTGTATAATTATTCCTCTTTATTTCCCCGTTGTCCTTCCATCTCACCTCTTGTATTGCTGTTATACCTACTTTGTACTTCTCAATATCATTAATTACCTCATTCATTCTTCCAGGTATCAGCATCGTTCTGACGTTCCAAGTTGCTATTCTTATGGTTTGCTTCTTCTTTTTATTTCTTTTTCCTAATTTTTGCTTAACTCGACTACAAATTTCGTTATCAATCTCAAGTTCCATGTTAATTGCAGGGGTCAGCTTTATTTGACAATCTTGTTGAACTTTTGTTAGTTTTTTGAATCTAATCGACTCACGCCTTCTTGCTGGGATTGCATGGTCTCCTGTATATCTTTCCATTCGTATACCTTGTTGTTTATACTTAACTTTTGATATCCTATTCTGGCCTTGTTACCTTTCTCATTTTCTTTCTTTGCTAGTTGTCTTATTTTACTTTGGATCTGCATCTCCTTTACCGTCATGTCATTATCGATGTAAATCTCGCTTCCTCGCAGTTTATTCTTGCTTCTCATTACTTTCATTTTCTCTTCCCAGTTTTGGACCTTTGCCACCACTGCCTTTCTCCCTTCAACTTTTCCTATCTCAAATGTTTCTATTAGTTTCACGTCTACTCCCAATTTATCCATCAGCAACGTATGTACATTTTCCATTAGTTCACCATCTCTGTTCATTCCCATTCCTTTTATCACTATATTGTTCTTTCTTCTTGTCTTCTCCTGTTTTTCCATAGCATGCTCCATAGTTTCTATTCTTTGGGTTAGTTCCCTTTTTTCGTGATCCCAAGTTACCTGTTTGATCCTTATCTCTTCCTTAATTTCCCTCATTTCCTCTTTCATCCTCAATATCTCTTCTTTATTCTCCTTAAAACCTTCTCTCATTTCAGCTCTCATGCCTTCGATGGCTCTTACTATTTCCATTGTTCCCATTTCTGAGGCGTTACATGGTTATGGTTATATACACAATAATATATTTCGTGAATTTCGGATGTGTAACGTCAATATAACTTCCTGAAATAATTTATTACTAGTAAATTAAGTAGTTGACTAAATTAATATTGCATTAAGAGAAGCAATTTTTTTATATAAGATTTTCTCAACTATGAACGCGATTTATGTGCTATAAAAAATAGTGACTGTTACGAATATTTTGTGAGAATACTTAAATTGAGAATAAATGCGGTAGATATACAGCTGCTTTGCACAACTGTAAATTGCACAATATTCATCATAATCTAATAGCAATTTAAGGAAGTGCTGTCATCAATCAAAGTATAATTTATCAGTGGGCACCAACATTTCAGCAGACATTTTGCCACGGTTCTACCCCGGCTTAAGTGTCAAGTAGGGAACACGAGGTGAAAATGACGCCACCCATCATCTAATCCTGTCACTCATCCGCTCGACGCCGTCGTAAAATATTTTAGATAACTTCTTCTTGAATTGTTGATTTTTAATGTTGTCAATTTTTATTGTACAGTATAAAATAACTGAAAATTTTGACAGTATAAAATGGTAGTCATATCTTTCAGGAATCTACTTTTTTGACAAAGCTTTCAAACAGTGACGTCGAAAAATTTAATTAAAATAACAACTACCAGTGCTTGATTTAAAATGAGCTGATAAGCTTTGGCCATCGCGCGAATTTTTGAATAAAATTTTATTTTTCCAAATTAATTTCTCACCGATAAATTCGTATGGAAATTGCATTAGTTATGGCGAGAGTAATTAAATTTTCCAGAAACTGTTGTAAAGCTTTTGTCTAGTATACAACAAAACAAGTACTGATTTACTTGTGTTTGAGTTTGATGGAAGTGGATACTTTATTGACTTTGTAACATAACTCGTTTGCTGGCTAAGATGAGGGCACTGTTAGTAAAGTATCTGTTCAGTTTGTCTCTGACAAACATTGTTAGTAGGTTCCGCTTTGCATTCCTAAAACTAAACGACCAACTACTCTTACTAACTAACTTTGAAAGTTCTTTGATTAGAATTTTCATATACTTAGCACACACTATTTATGTTTTGATGAACTGCCTTGTTACAAGAGTCTACTTTATAAAACAAGCAAGAGTACGAAAATTAATTACGTTTGTATAGATGACGTGAACAGCAATTAAATTTGATGAAATTTGTAATTATTTCTTTTCATAAGGGTAATTAGCTGGTTAATTTAGTTCTTAATTAACTTTTATAATACAAATTTTCAAAATTAATTAATTGTTCTTTTATGCAAACCAATTCTTGTTCTACCTAAATGGTTTAATTTATCACATTGTCTGTTTGTAAGTTAGTGTAGTTTTATTTTAGCTTTCTTGAAAATTAACTATGTCAAAATTACAATTTTCACAATTGAATACAGAGCGTTATTTTTGAACGTCCTTATAGTAATTTTGTTTCCAAATGTTTTCGTATTATAATTTTTATTTATTAATTTTATTATTAACTGGGCTTCTCAACATTTTACGTAAATTAACATTTAATTAAAATTTAGCTGAGCTTATAATGCAAAAGTTCTAAGACATGAAAAGATAATAAAGAAATTAATTATTTTTAAAATTTTAGATGAAGGTAGTTAAAATAAATTGTTTTCTACTCGAAATTTATAGCAAAAATGCTTGGGCGTTGTTCGGTGTGTTAATTGTAAATATTACTTTCTTTATATTTCAACGCGTCAGAATTATTAACACTAATAACCACAAGTAGTTCTTCTAAATAAATGTTATATTTCTACATAGCTTATTGTTTGATTGCCTTCCTCTTATTTATCACTGGTCAGATTTACATTACAGTTGAATGCTTGAATTGAATTAGTGAACTGTGACAAAGCGTCAATCGTGCTAGGATGCTGTCAACACCTCAAACCCATCTGGTATGCTCACTTATGTTTTATTTTCAGGCTTGATTCTTTTTCCTTTTAAATCTTAATAATAATATGGAATCATGAATAAATCATATAGAGGAAATTAGTAAAGAGAACAAGTGCTCTTGTAAAGCATTGTCAGATTGTGAGTTTGATTCAGGAGAAAATGAGTGTTTTTTAATATTTTCATTTAATTTTTGTGTGTACGTTATTAGATTATTACTGTATTTTATATAATATTTTAATGAAACATTCATATTGTTATACAACTTATACTTTAAAATGTTTTATTATTTAAGATTTCTAGCTTTAATGTTTTTTTAACAATCAATGATTTTTAATAACGAAGCGAAAATATGCATTATAAATAATATTCTTTTGAAAAATAGACATGCACCTAAAGAATTACAGTAAAAGAAATTTTTTTCAGGTGTTCTAGACACCCCATCTATCCACTTACCTTATTTTTAACCACCTACCTACTTATAGGTTAAGGACACTACACGTTAATAAAAAGTGATGCGTCAAGCAATATGTTGTAGGGAGATAATAAGATGCAAACCTTAGCTTTAAAAATATTTTTTCTTGTATTTAGATCCCAGGTTTAAATCTCGATGAAACTATACCAGCAGGCATCGTGCGATAAGTGATTTTCCTCATTTATAAGCTTTCAGGCGAACTGAAACACTTCAGTTGTGTTTGCAGTATTATTGGTTTTATAAAGCGACATCCGTCGTGATAATATGAAAATTTTTTAAATAAAAAATTAATTCCAAGTTAAAATAAAATTCATTTTAAAAATGTGAATAAACGACCCATTCAAGATTTTCGAAACTGTTGGAAATGATGAATACCACAAATATGTTATACTCTACGAAATATTTCAAACATAAGAAATTGCACAGATACATCCCCACAAGAAAATATCAATAATTTCAATAGTTAAATTTATTTTTAGCTTTTTAGTACTGTTATTTTTTATTAGACTTTAATATATTTAATACATTATCAAGGTATTAAGAACAAACGTAAGAACTTGGCCGTAAAAACAAAATTATTTAATTACATTTTTGTTTGGTTTATTATTATTATTCATAACAATTATAATGTAATTAAAAATATACAATGCTACTTAGTAAGTAGAACAATTATTTATTTGTTTTGAGTTGCGAGTCCTTGAGTTACCCACAGCTACCCGCATTATGAGCTGAGTCTATAGAGTATGTAATCTTTATTGTAAAAGATGAAGTATTGTTCCACCAATTAGCTATATCAAAATCATTTTTGCCAAAAGCTGTAGATGCAGATGTAGATGTTGTACGGCCAGCATGCTGCAATTATAAATTTGTAAGTATTTTCGTCGAGCAGCGTGATGATTTTTCGATTAGCTTATGGAAATTTCTGAAAGTACCTATGTATAGCTTTCTAAATAAGTTGAGTTTTAACATTATACCGCTTTCGTTTAACTTCCTATCCTTCAATGAAAGTTTAATAATTTCAAACGAAAACTGAAAAACTCGAAATGAAAAACTTCTATTGAAAGATTAAAATATAAAGTAATAGAGCACTCTTGGAGAACGTTTTTCAATAAAGTAAACGAATTAAACAATTAAATTAAATTAATAAGATCAAGTGGAAAATGCAAGCGTGGCTTGCGAAACATGTTACGCTTATTAATAATTTTCAAGAACTAGAAAGATTAATGTTTTAATTTTAAGATTATTATAACTCTCTACCTAGTTTTCAGTCGATCAAGGTAATTTTAGATGTCTTTGTAAAAGAGCTAAAAATCGCCAAAAAGGAATCACTTTACCTTCTAAATCGTGTTCATTGATCCCTAGATAGCGGTTTTGTGGTGAGAGAAGCTGCCTTAAAGAAAGGTTACAATTTAGATTCTGCTCTTACTAGCTTATTGAAGTTTTTCTTGATTTCCCTTGAGCTCTATCTTAAAATTTACGCATTGGATTTTGACAGATCAAGTACAAAAATTTTTATGAATAAGAATATAACTAAAATCGAGTTACCTCCTTTTCACGAAATTAATTTTCTGTAAGAAAAGAAATACAATGTCAAGGGGTTTATTTAACTTAATGGAAATACATACGAAATTTTTAGTTTCTAGAATTCTTCAGATTTCATTTCAAAATGTGGCAACGGGATATATTGAATGTGACAATATAGTGGACAGATTCCTTTATATGAGAAATTTCTATAGGAATTTGCTTGAAACCGAAGATTTATATTAAAAAAAGATAAATTTAAACCTATATTTTGAAAGAATATTGCTTTATATTTATTTATGTAGTATATAAAATTTAAATTGAATTTCCTGATAAATTTTCATATTTAACATAAAAAGTATCTTTTTTGAATTTAATAAAGAATATTAATAAACAGAGCTTTTCACGAGTATATACATATTTATAATCAATTTCAAAACATTTAACCATAATTGATTATTACCAACAAAAACTATTCTTAATCACAAAATTAATAACAACAATTTTCGACCATAATTTTTCCTGAAATATGAAATGCTATATAGAACCCTGCGTTACATGATTCATAGAGTCGGGAGCAAAAACATGTTGCTTGGACAGAAATATGAGCCAAACCAGTACTGCGTCGGAAAGGTTTGTGACTTTTATAACAATAAATAAATGTCCTTTTAACATTAGCACAAAATCGTAGGTTAAAATTTTTTAAGTGGTAAAGCCGAGTGATACCAATTTCAAACGATTTCAAATAAATGTAATATTAAATTACATGCATTGATATACCACATACACTTACGTACTCGTACGTTGAATACGGTTACAAATAATTTCTTACGAAATATATTTTTACAAGAAATTGGTTTTCACAATCAATTTACTTTTATCAAAAAAATAATTATAATTTCTATAATATTAAATTTTACAGCTCAGTGATTCGCCGCTTCTGTAATTTGTTTCGTTGTATAAAATATTTTGTCGAAATAATTTGCTTTATGTTTTTGATTTTCTATATTTTAAATTAGTTATTTAATGAAATTTGTTTCGATAACCTTTACGGAAGATTTTTACCTAATTTTTTATTATTGTTCGGTTTTAGATAATTTCAATAATTAAATTTTGACATAATTGTAGGGTACAGGGTTAGATGGTCAACCGGGTGCATCTTGAGTGGGTGGGGTGAAGTCAACCTCGAAGATCTACCCCTAAAGAAAGCCAGTGTACGACGAACGCTCGAACGACGATTGCATTCGGACGATGCGAATGCAATATTTGTATAATATTTGTATAATTAGTTTAGTCATTCTTGTACATATACTATTTAATAAATCCACTTAAAACAACATCTTGTATTTAATCCTACAATTGGGGGCTCGTCCGGGATTGATTTATCTAGCCAAACATAAAGTGATTTTAAATAGAGTGTCAAGAATGGATAAAGTGATTAGTGACTTCAATATGATGGAATTGAAGGAGGTTTTACGACGAAGAGGGTTAAAAACGACGGGGCTCAAAGCAAAGCTATTTAACCGCTTAATGGAAAACGATCCGACGGGAGCATGGAAGAAACTCCAACGCGACGAAGAAAATTTCGAAGGTAACGACGGCGACGACGACGACGACGGCGGCAGCGACGACGAGGGTAGTGAAATGGCAAATGTGAGGACGACGCCCATTACAACTACATACGATGCTCGAGAAGTAGAATTAATAAGACGCGAGAAGGAGTTAGCCGAACGCGAATTAATGTTAATCCGAAGGGAAATAAACGAGTTGCGTGCGAGGACGCATAACGAAGAACGAGGAACGGTGACAAATACGGCTAGGGCAAACATAGGTGCTATAGCTGAAGTGTTAAGTTACTTTGATGGTGAAAATTATGAAAACTGGGAAAAGCAAGTGAAGCTATTGCAAAAGACATACGGGTTAAACGAAGGGTTGACAAGAATTTTAATTGGTACCAGAATTAAAGGTAAGGCGAAGGAATGGTTTAACTCAAGACCAGAATACCTTGAAATTCCTATAGAAGAATTGTTTGGAGAAATGCGTTCAATGTTCGACCACCGACCTAACAAATTAAAACTTAGGCGAAAATTTGAGATGAGGTCGTGGCAGAAGAGCGAATCATTTAGCGAGTATCTACACGACAAGAGAATTCTTGCAAACCGCGTAACTATCGACGAGGACGAATTAGTTAGTTATATTATAGACGGAATTCCGGATGTAGTTTTGCGGGATCAGGCCAGAATGCAGAGGTATAAAACGACGGAAATGTTATTAGAGGCATTCGAAGAAATTTCGTTAAACCACTCAAGAACGCGAGGTGTCGAAGAACAGAGTGCATTTAACAATATTTTACAGCACCGTAATGAAGACAATAGAAAAAGTGCGCGCGTAAAAAGATGTTTTAATTGTGATGCAACGGACCATTTAAGTGCGGTATGCCCCAGTAAAGGACAAGGTGTGAGATGTTATGAATGTGGAATTCACGGACATATTGCGGCAAAATGCGTCAAGAGAATGGCCAGCGCGGTGACTAAAAACGATGATGTTATTGTTTGCGGGGAAACAAAAGGTGAAAATTTGCAGTGCGGCGTGAAGGAATATGCGGTAACGAGATACGTTGGTGGTATTTCCTGCGGAGGAAAAGTTGAAAATTCACAGTACGGCGTGAAAGGATATTTCAAAGACGTGCATATGGGTGTTTACCGCGTATCAACGCTGGTAGACACCGGGAGCGATTTGACTTTAATGAGAGCCGACGCACATGTGGACATTGGTGCTCCAGTGCTGACAAAAGATCAAGTGTCGTTTCGAGGAATTGGGTCGGCCGAGAAAAGGACTATCGGACAATTCGAAACGGATGCAGTGATCGACGGTCAAGTGTTTAAAGTTAAAGTGCATGTGGTGCCTAATGAACTAATAAAATACCAGATGTTATTAGGCACCGATTTTCTGAATGGCACTCAAATGCAGGTCACGGCGGGAAAGATCTGCATAAAGAAACTGTCGGAGAAGTCAAATGTGCAACCGGATAGTATATTTCACAGCGAAGTGACACATGCTGTGAACGAGGTCGAAGTTATAGGTCCTTACGGTCCTTACCAAGAAGTGATAAAGGAACAAATGTCAAGTTACAAACCGAACAGAGACTATGAAGTGGGCGTAAAAATGACCAGTATTTTAAAAGACGAAGTGTCGGTGTGTCAACGTGCCCGACGATTACCACAAGCCGAAAGAGGGATGGTCAACCAACGAAGTGAGGAATTGCTAAAGGAGAAAATTATCGTCCCTTCGATGAGTGAGTACGCGAGCCCGGTAGTTCCCATTAAGAAACGGGATGGTTTGAATAGATTAGGCGAGGATATTCGGTTATTGAATAAGAAGTGTACGATCGACATGAAAAACGGCTTTTTTCATGTGCGGGTAGGAGAGAAAAGTCAAAAGTATACAGCGGTTGTAGTACTGGACAGACAATATAAATTGTTTAGAGCACCATTCGATTTTTGCAATGTTCTCGCGGTGTTTCGAAAGTGTAGAATCAGGGTGTTTGAACAATTGATTGCTGATGGCATAGTGTTGGTATATGTAGACGATTGGAGTATCCCTGTTAAAGATTACAAAGGCGCGTCGAATAATCTAAAAACAGTTGTGAAAGTCGCGAGTGAAAACGGGCTATTGATGAATCGGAAAAAGTGCCAATTTTTGAAATCGACGTTATGTGAAGACCCAAGGTTACGGTTTTATCGAGTGGACGCGGTAACGGTAACGGAAATGCATATCGACGCTACGATGACGAGGAGGGTGGTGACACGTTTCGGGTGCAACGTGATTTGTCAGGATTGGCCGAGTGTAGGGTACAGGGTTAGATGGTCAACCGGGTGCATCTTGAGTGGGTGGGGTGAAGTCAACCTCGAAGATCTACCCCTAAAGAAAGCCAGTGTACGACGAACGCTCGAACGACGATTGCATTCGGACGATGCGAATGCAATATTTGTATAATATTTGTATAATTAGTTTAGTCATTCTTGTACATATACTATTTAATAAATCCACTTAAAACAACATCTTGTATTTAATCCTACATAATCAATAATATGTTTACAATGCAGATATTGTGGAATTCAATATAAAAATAAAATTATTATGAACTGAAAAATTAAGAATAGTTAACATAGTTAGTAATGATGTTATCTAATTTTAAAAATCTAATCGAGTAAGGTCTGAATGTTGAACAAAGTTTTGGTTTTCTAATAAAATTCGCCAATACGAGTTACGGATAACACCACAAACTACTGATAATCTTCAATAATTAACTAATGCCTCGAATAAATCATTTATGCGTTATTTTACAGTTTGTGTGTATAATTGTGTAAGAAATTCTGGAGAGTTTTAGTAAATGTTTCATACGATATATTATGTAGAAATGTAATAGTTAAGGAGAAACCAAAACAGTCAATGCTGATTTATTTATGTAATTGATTTTAGAAATATCGCTTAATTTTGAAGAATGTAAATATTTTATGATTCAAGCCTCGCAAGTATGTTATTTGCCAAGATAGTTATGATTTTCTGGATTTTCTGGAATTTGTTCATTCAGAAGTCATTTATTAGATCTACATACTTAAGATCTAAAATATTTTTTATAAAATTAACTTAAATATACCTAAACATTCTCTAAGTCGTAATCTCTTCCTCTGCTCCGACGGCATCCATTCTATCACTCCTGTGGCAATATATTTTCTCCCATTCCCTTGGTATGTCCAAACCATGTCTGTTGTCGTTTTCCAACTTCTTCCGCTATGTTCATCTCCATATTTATGTTTCCTTTTATAATTATTCATTTCTCATTCTTTCGTCTATTGATAGCACTTAAATCCCATACTTCGGCGCCGTACAGCAGCATACTTTGGACTATAGATTTGTACATTTCTTCTTTTTTTTTTCTAACTTTATATCCTTTCCCAGAAAACTAAATTTAGTGCTTATATCGCCTTTCTTCCCTTGTTTATAGGTTCTTATATTTCGTCACTACTGTTGCCTTTTCGTTATTCAGAATGACTCCTAGATATCTACATTTAGTTACACCTCTTATTATATTCCTGTTTAATAGAATGTAATTGCAATCTTTATTTCCAACAATGGGTTATTTGCATTTTGTGAAATTCATGGTGAGTCCGGCTTTCGTGTATTCTTCACATAGTTTTCTAATCCTATAACTAAAATCATATTCATCTTCCGCCATGTCGTCTCCCATTAGCAGTCTCATATTTTTACACTTTTTCATCCATCCTTGTAGGATTTCGTTTAGATAAATTTTGAATAAAGTAGGTGATAAGGGACATCCTTGTCATATGCCCGGTTTCACAAAGGCTTTTTCAAGTCAACGAGGGCTAAGTGAGTTGTTCGACTTCGCTGTATTCGGTTTTTTTTAGGGCGATTTTTATAATTAACAAGTTGTCAATTGTACATCTTCCAGCTCTGAACTCGGATTTTTCTTTGGGTTGATCATTTTTAAAGTTTCTTCCAAGAGATTTCTACTGTGGCCCACTGCTTAAAAATTCTGGATGTATTCCTGCTAGTCTCGGTGACTTGTTATTGCTGCTTAAAGCAATTCAACTTTCAGGTGTATCCGATCTCTTTGTGATATATTTTTTGCAAAAATACTAAACTTACACCAATTGCGACCTGATATTTTTAGATAATTATTGTAAATCTAAAACAGTAGAAGCATTTATGAAGTAGCAAGATTACATGATTCGAAAAAACTTAATCCCAAAATTACAATTTTTATTCTCATTTACAATAATTATTAATCATATTCTATTGTGACCTTTTGTTTTCTATTTTGCAATATTTATTTTATAATTTATTTTACTATTATATCGTGTAATATCGTATAATCGTGTAATATGAACATAGTTTAGTATACACTATTAATAGCACTGAGCAACTCAAATTTCTTTTACTTAATCTGACACTTGTCCTGAACTAACTTTTGGCATCTGAATCGAAAAATGACTTCAGTTTTATTCACATCAACTCTTATTGTGTAATATGTTTCATAAGCAAAGCTTACATTTTCAATCGCTTTTTAGTCACTAAATAAATGTTTGTAACAATTATGCGTTTTCATTTTCATGCTAACTTTATATTATTTTATTTAATAAATAGGTAGTGGTTTCTTTATTAATCCCTGAGAAATGCACACTTATTTTTTATAACATGTCCTGCACGCTGGGTTTCAGAGACCCCACTATTGTTTTTATGATATCTTAGTAAACAATAGATTAAGCAAAAAAGTTTTTTACCAATACTTTTGGCTAATACTGTCTTAGTACGTAAAATACATTATATAGTAATTTTAGTTTTTATTGATCAAATTAATATTAAAAACTTGAAAATTTGGACAAATTTTGTGAAATATCACTCAACATTTGATTATAAAAATCTTCTATATCTAAATATATATCAATGTTAAACATAAAAACTGTTGGTCATGTGATGTGATATAAGCGTTGCTTACAATTTTAGATAGGAGTTTTCTTATGATAAAGTCACATGAGAAATCGCATAGTGTGAACCAGCTTTTAGCCAAGCTTCTCAACATTGCTATTGATATTCGTAGCACAGCACAGCTTTGATCTGTGCTCCAAAAAAAAATAAAAAATTTTGTTAAATTTTTGTTATTAAAAATTTGTCAAAATATTTGAAAAATGAAAAATTCAGTTTGAAATAAAACCCCTTAAACCCGCGTGTTAGCAGCTAAAAAACATTAGGAGTCTCTTATTTTTTGATGCTCTACCACATATCCAAATATTATTCAAATCGGTGAGGGACACGGGTATCTTTTGCTTGTTAGTTGCATTTAACAACTGATAATATTGTTTTTTAAACTACACAAATTAGCAGTGCTTAAATTAACTGTTGCTAATATTCTAATATTTATATATCATAATATTATATAATTATAATATTATCTGCTAATTATTTTAAATTATACAATTGTTTGTAGGAGTGATTATTCCGATGAATGTGATTTGCTCAGGTAAATAGCTAGGATATACAGAATCTAATTAATTGTGTAAATTTTGCGCATACGCTTGTAAGATATAAATTAAGATAAAAAACAGATATAAAAACGCCCAAATCTTATTCACACATATAATAATATTTTATTAGTAAATTAAATAATTGTATTAATTTAATTCTTTGATGTTTGGTATAAACAACTTAAGTCAAAAATTTCCATTTTTGGGTTATTTCACTATACGATTCTATTTTTTCCCCTCTTTCTAATGGTATAAAGAACTTAAGTCAAATCGCAAAAATAAAAGTGTGAGAAAGAAAATACTATAAACGTTGTTCGAAATTTATCTTTTTTAAACGGTAAAAACAACTTAAGTCGACTTACGATGTTTATACCAAACCAATTGATTTTATGTTGCGATCTCAACAACTTAAGTCAACTTCTGTGGTTTATACCACGATTTTTGTACATAATTGTAGTGATCCTAAAAGCTTAAGTCAAATTTTGCATATTATGTAATATTTTAGTTGTAACTTTATGTAATTAAAGGTTGATAATTCGACAGGTGTAGATATCAGATTCAAATGCAATCCTTTTAATTACCACAATTTTATTAAACATAGTAGGTACTGTTTCTATATTTGCGATAATTCACCAGCTGCAAATTTTATAAACAATCTTGGCTTTGAAAAAATCCCAATGGATTTTCTTATAGTTTAACCAAGTGCTTTTCACTAGTACGAGCTCTTCAATTTCATATCGAATTGAGATTTTTAGTGATTTGTTGATTTAGTTAGTTTGTGAATATGAGTGGAAGATCTAAAAGAATAGTAACAATGGCTTTAAATAAACAAGGTGGTGAAGGTAAGCAACTAATTTAATTATTATTTTAATTTTTCATTATTTTCGATACACTAAATTTATGTGTAATAATATAAAAGGAATATTAAAAATATTTTACTATTCAATTCAATTAATCTTTAAAACATTTTTAAAACGTGTAATACGGCAATTTTTCATTTAAATACTTAGGGTCCACGCACTCATCATCCCCACGTTCAATAACTTCTGAACTGGAAAGGGCTTTCAGCTCAGATGATAGCCTTTTTGATAAAAATTACGAGCCTTATCCACTAAACACATCAAGTGATAAATCAAACCAGCAAGTTTCACCACTCGAAGACTTAGCTGTACCCTGTAAGTGAAATTATAAAAACTGACAAATTGCAATGACAAAAAATATTTTCAGCTACTTCAAAAACTTTTGCTAATAATAATGGATCAAATCCAATTGAGGAAAATGAAAGCGTTTATGCCTCTAGATTTAAATATGCCTTGTAAGTAAAATATAAATATCTTTTATGAAAAGAAACCAATTATCGAATTTTCAGCAACTTCGAAAGCACCTAAGAAGTGGGCTAGGGCTGTACGTAAGGAACGGTCCCAGTTGTTAAATTCTGGACAGTCGTATGTTAACAGTAGTGGAAAAGCTGTAAAAGCAAGAGAATTGCAACCTTTGAAGAACTGCCGTAAAAAGTGTAATTTAGCGTTAACCGAAGAAAGTAGAAAAAACATTTTTTAAGAGTATTGGGCTTTGGCAAACCACGACCGAAGAATAGCTTTTATAGCAAGTCTTATTGAGATGAAAGAAAAACAAACAACTCGATGCCGAAAGCCGTTGTCCGGAAAAGTACGAAATGTCACATATGAATATTTCTTCAACGTGAAAGGAATTAAAATATCGGTTTGCAAAGACTGTTTTTCCAAAACGTTAAATGAAACAGAGATGTTTATTAGAAATGCTGTGACAAAAAAATCACAAACAGTATCGGGAATTACTCATGGCGACATTAGAGGGAAAAAATCATCCGCAAATAAAAAAACCCAAGAAGAAATAGACCAAGTAATCAAACATATTAATTCATTTCCATCTTACGAAAGTCATTATACCCGCAAGACAAATGACAAAAAATACTTACAATCAAATTTAAATCTACAAACCATGTTTACTTTATATACAGAAAAATATAAGAACCCCGTATCTAGAAGCATCTACGAACGAGAATTTAAAAAACTAAATTTAAAATTTAAGAAACCTGCGGTTGATACTTGCAACAAATGCGACACCTTAAATATGAAATTAAAAGTAGCAAAGGAAGCCAGAATAGAAGACGACATAATTAATGCTGAAAACCTACTTAAAATACACCAAGAAAGAGCTGACTTTGCCTACTTATCAAAGAAAATCGATAAAGATCAAGCAAAAATAGGTAACGACAAGAAGTGCTACTCCTTTGATTTGCAGCAATGCCTGCCAACTCCTTTGGTGGCTTCTTCGGTGGCGTTCTACAAACGACAACTATGGACTTTTAATTTGACTATTCACGATAATAGTACAGGGGAGTCAACTAATTACATGTGGTATGAAGCTACAGCAGGTAGAGGCGCCAACGAAATAGCATCTTGCTTATACAACCGGTTGCTAAAACTGCCCGAAACTGTAAAAGAAGTTACATTTTATTCCGACACTTGTCAAGGGCAGAATAAAAACAGTCATGTGTGTGCGATGTTTCTAAAGTTTATGGCCAACTCAAAATCCATAGAAATTATAAACCATAAATTTTTGGAAGCCGGACACACCCACATGATTGAAAAGAAGAAGAAGAAAGTGAACAGCGCTATTTACCATCCCCATGATTGGTTCCAACTGGTCAGAGGAACTGGCAAGAAAAATCAGTTTCAAGTCGTAGAAATGAACCAAAGTGAATTTTACGATTTTGCAAATTTGCTAACTAATACTTTGGTTTACAGAAAAAAAAATGAAG
Organism: Cantharis rufa; assembly: GCA_947369205.1. Taxonomy (NCBI): domain Eukaryota; kingdom Metazoa; phylum Arthropoda; class Insecta; order Coleoptera; family Cantharidae; genus Cantharis; species Cantharis rufa. Next base: position 41,215,823 of record OX376303.1, read on the forward strand.
CAGGCGAACAATTTAAATTAAAAGAAGTCACTTGGTTTCAATATAGAAAATCAGATTTGGGAATAATTTATTACAAAAATTGTCTAAAAATAGAATCTGATTTCAATAAAATTAGCTTTCTTAGAAAGAAAAACAACCGCATCAAAATGGCTTTAAAAAGAAGATACTTTTCTCCAGTAAGAATATCTAAAGAAAAGAAACAAGACTTAATGGACCTTTTGCCCTTAATTCCCCCAATATTTCATAGTTTTTACCAAAATTTAGCTACAAGTGACATTCCTATTAATGATCCAGATCTGGAAGATGAATCCGATGCGTGAATATTTTTTTACCTACTCATGTGCTGTATTAAAGATGCCTAAATGAATATTTTTTTTATTATAATTTTGTTGTACATTAAAGATAGTTTAGTTGCTTATTTGTTATTTATTTGTACACCTATTACTGTTTCAACCTGACTTAAGTTTTAAATTAATGAGAAATGCAAAAATTTTGGTTGGTATTAAAAACATAAGTTGACTTAAGCTGTTAATATCAGAAAAAACAACCTTTTTTGTGATACTAACAACTTAAGTCATCAAAAAGACCCACAAGGGATGAAAATTCCTAATTGATAATATGACACAAACTATAACTCAATTATACATGGTCATTCCACCAGTCGTTTATAAAAAAATTATTAACATTATGATAAAAAAATATTTCAAACTTTATTTGCTTCTACTGTAAACTTACGTTTTGTGACTTAAGTTCTTTTTACCAATCATCAAAGAATTATATTTTGAATTTTTATAAATAACTATAACACTTGTTAAATTTCTGTAAACAATTTCCATTAGAAACTAAAATTCACGAAGTTGCTTTTAATGCAAATGCACTTGGGTACTAAGCAATAAACACTGTTGTGAATTTTCGAAAGCAACTGTGCTCGTTATTTGTAATCAAAATTTTCATGAAAATCTCATTTACAAAATGTAAACCAATTGGGTTAGGTACTTCATTCATACTTAAGTAATCAGAATTAAATTATCATTTAAAGTTATTTTGATAAAGATATTTGTTTTTATATATTTTCTTATGCTATAGATTTATTCAATATATTAATACTCTTGTGAAAATAATATAACACTGATAGAACCAAAGTTAACGTGAAATTAAATTCGTTTTTAAGATTTTTTAACGTCAATTTCAGATTTCTATTTGTGATGTTCGAGTATTTAGGTTACATAGTCCCAAAAATAGTTTATCCCAGAATCTCACTGTTCAAAAATTATCTTATAAAAACAACTTTTCACGTTTTTCACTTTTAGTCGACTTAGTCGTCCCATTTTACTTTCTATTTGGTCAATCACAAATCGTTTCTAATTATCAACACCCCTTAATCAGAATACTTAAAATTAGTGACAAAAATTTATTCTAATAAAATTAATTTTCAAGTCAAGTACTCCCAGGTCATCCATGTATTGGTTTTTCAACAAAGAGTTGTTATTATGGAAACTAATCAATTGTTGCAATATTTGACTGGCCAAATGAAATACCCGCAAACACTTATGTTAACAAAGCTTTCCCCAAACATTGCACAGACTAATTCTATCGTTAACCTTATTTTTTATATCAACGGTCATCTGCTGCAATGTTTCAAATTTTTAATTAAATATAAACAATACTTTTAGCTATTCAAATTGCTACTGGGCCAATGCTTCCAACTTTTACATTAAATATACCCCAGGATATGTGGAAATATTCGAATCGATTATTCTGGCCAATATGAATGTAGCATTTGAAATCTACTGCTATGTCGGATAACGAAGCAAATCAAAGTCCTGCTTACCTATTTAATTATATTTAACTAGTAAATAGTATGTAGATAGCATAAATATATGTGGCTATAACACAATGTAGTTGAAATGTGTGATTATTTTGATGTAATATGCTAAATTTCATGAATCCGTTGACAGACTGCATGTCGAAGAATATGACCATATTGATAAATAATACAATATCATTTAGTATGGCCATAATATTGCCATACTTGGCCATTTGACCAATTACCAATTTCTTTAAAGTTGTTTACTAAATCTTCCAAAAATGACAAAGCTGATATTTTATTATTGCCAAACATGCTCAAAGAATTATTTTAACCTGCACCTTAGCACCTTAGTTGAAAATTCAAAAAACTGTTTTATTATTGCAGGAAAAAATTATTAACCTGTCCATATTGGCTGCAAATATCCTATTAAATAAAATACTACTTACTTACACTGGATAGCCTATTCCGTGTACCACGGAATTATTTATTATTTATTTAATTATATTAAATATATTATTTATTTAATTTAGGAACATTACAGTGCACCTTCACAAATGCAACATAAAAGAATGTACTAACAAAATTGCGAGAAATCTCTAAAAAATCTAAAGATCGCATTTATTCTATAGAAACCGGCGTACATCGTAAAAATACTCATCAAGGAGTAAATTTTTTAATTTGGACTTAAAAATCAATATAATAATCCAGTATTTATATTTAAATAATCCAGTATTTTTAACTTCCCACGGCACTCTATTGTAAATCGGTATTCCCATACAAATCGGACACCATCTGCTGAATAAATAAGCATCACGGAAAGACAAAATTCTGAAACTTCCGAAAAAGAGGTTTGCATGAGTCTAACCTACTTGAATCTTCTTTGGCATGGCTAGGCAAGTTTCAATAGATCAACTCGTACCTTAATTGCCTCTGCACCTCGAAAAATAAGAAGACTTCAACAGGCACCACAGTTTGTCTTCCAAGAAATGTAATTGAGTCAACTTTACAATTGCAAATGTACTGCGTCGCCATAAAAAAATGAACTCACCTAAAAAATCGTGAGAGCAGCCAAAAGGCTGCTTACACCATTCAGGTGTAATTTATTTGAACAAAATCAGTCAAATAAAATCTCCAATGCACAAATGCACTGATCAGGCCACCAGAACCTATTATTGCCCAGGTATCATCAGCGTACATCATTGACAAAGATGTTGAAAAGTATCAGCCCTATTACAGAACCCTGAAGAAATATATACCTAACGGTTTAGTATCAGAGCTAACCGATTTCTCGCACCAGCGCAATCGTATCTCTTTGCACAACTCGCTGAAAACAGCCCGTCAAGTAAGAACGAAACCACTGTAAAACAATTTTGTGGTCACCATATCGATCAAGGTTTCTCAGAAAAATATCGAGCTCAATAGTATCAAATGCACCAATAAGATCACAGAATATTCTAATTGGAACTTTCTTGTCATCAGAAGATCCCAAGTCTCTTTTTAAAATTCATTCAAAGCTGTTTGGGTAGATTTATTCATAGTAAAGCCATGCTGCCATTCAGATACTGTGCTTATTCAAGAAATGCATTAGCCTATGTTTCATCGAGTATTCGAGAATTTTAGAAAAAACCAAAATCAAAGAGACAGGTCGCGAGTTAGACAAAAACTCTTGGATTACTGCTCTTAAGAATAGAGGAAATAACTGCTACCTTAACCTTGCAGGAAAAATATCTAGTACAGAAGCAGAAAAACGTGTATTTAAACTTCACTGCTAAGTCAAGAAGAAAACCTTCTATAGGTAAGAGAATATAAGAGATACGCCACCAAGCGCCCATCAATCTAACTAAAACCTCCGATATTCTACTGACTGTTAAAGCGGGTATTAGTGTTAATTCTTCAACTTTATTTGTAATAGAAAACGCTTAAAAGTTTGTTTTTTGGTAATTTTTTAAATGAGAAATGCTGTTCAGCTTATTATTGTTCTTCATAAGCGAAAAGAAACTCTAAAATAAATTTTTATCATTTTTCTGGTGCCGGAAAACGCCAAGTTTATGTTGCGATTAAAATTGGTAAATATTTATAATTGATGAGATTTAATTATTGAAATATTAAATTAATTGAATAAATTGCATTACTTTTTTTCATAAGGGTGAAACAAAATGTTAAAACAATGTGTAAGTAACAAAATATAAATAAAACTAGACTAAACATTTTAGTTTGTTTTTTTATGTTAGAAATCGTACAGTTACCCAATTTATTCAATTAATTTGACATATGAATTATTAAAGCTGTCAATTATAAATATTTTCAAGGTGTTAATAGTAAAAATACTCATATGAAGTTGGTAAAGGGAACTTTTAGACCACATTATAGACAGAAAAAAAAATGTGAGTTACAATTTTAATTAAAGGTTAAAAACGCAAATGTCAAGTAATGTACAGGGTGGCTCAATTTCGATCCCTCTTATGGGGAAATCGGTAACCATTGGAAATATCGAAAAATGGATTTTTTTTTGAGAAAAGCCCAATGGACAAAACCTGAGTTGGCTATCTTTTCTTGTTTTCGAGTTATAGCCAAAAATCCGATTATTGGACTTTTTGATAAAAAATGTCGATATCTCGGTTGTTTTTGAAGTTTCCAAAAAAGTGTTAACACTTTCTTCAGGCACTTTTTTAAAGGCAAAAAAATGGGCTAGAAAGATTTTAAATATCTAAGTTAGTTTCCAAGTTACAATATAAAGTTGTGTTTTTTTAAATAGAAACCATAGTTGAATGTGATATTTTTGAATATCATTTTCAATGATGTATAACATGTGAGGTATATTGTGTCCCCCCAAATTTTACGTAAGAATTAATTAAAAACGGTGGGGACTAAAAGGTGGGAGCTAAAAGGTTGGGACGACACGGTCGGGGGCAAAATGGTGGAGGCTAAACGGCGGGGGCGAAACGTCATATAACCCTATAATATTTAAAAGAAGTATTTTGGTTTATTGTATGATACACATAGTATAGTCAGTTCCATAAGAGCTCGCATGTGACTTGTTGTGAACATTGTGACATACATATAGGTGACGTTGCCAAGAGGTGGCCACATGCCCATCCTATTAATTGGAGTGCCCAACCAAAGTACCCAACCAAAGTACCCACCCAAATATTTTACAATATATGTTCCATTTTTAAGTGTTTATTTCAATAATTTATTTTTTTGAGTTTATTTATCAATTTTGTGTGCACCTGCCCAACCCAAGTATGAGGTCCAATTTGTGCCCACCCATTTAAAAAATGCAGGCAACGCAGTGTAGTCACTGCATTTGATTAGTTGCAAGTTGTTTGAATTATTTTGTAACTATTTATAGTAATTTTTTACTTTATAATTAAACTTAGCTATTCTCGTATTAATTTATACCCTCTTAACTAACGATGCGGAGCTTTTCCTTAGTGGTTCTAGACAGTTCCTTAGTGGTTCTTAGGGTCGTTGACATCAAATCTTTCTAAAAACACTCAAATATCAATGTCAACAAAACCACTGTTGAATAGTGATTATTGCCTAGGAACTACACAGCTTCTAACCTTGCCATTTGCCAATATAAACTGTGTAAATGTAACGTATAAATATATACCTATTAAATCTCAAATATATATAAAAGAGCTTGTTTGTATATTTGTGCGCTATTGTACACTCCTAGACCCTTCGACCGACTTTAACCAAATTTGGAACACATACTCGGTAGGACTTGGAAACTATTTTAGTGCAAGAAAATGTTTAAAAAAATGAAAGGAAAGTGAGATCTCACAAAATTAGCTGACGCGCATAAACGGATTAACGAGATTCCCATAATTCCCACTCGCCCAAAAAAAGGTATTTTGAGTTCCACAAATAAATCAGCAACGGAAAGCAAGACTGGAAAACATTGGAGTACTCAGACTAAAGCAAAGGATTATATTTTTAATGAGACCCCGGGCGAAGCCGGGTATCTATATAGCTAGTAAAATATAAATTAAACAAATTTTTATAGAAAGTTCGGATATAGATTTCAGGTATGACTCACACTCCGAGCAAAATTTATAATTATCATTATAAAGCATAATTATATATTATAAAAGATCGATACGATTAAAATATCAGTTGGTATTTTTTTACTTCTTTTAGTTGTAAGTTGCATAAAATCAAAATAAACGATATTAAAATTTGTTTAAGCAGGCAATTCTTATAGCAATTATGCTTCAACACTACTATGTACATAGTATACTTATAAAAAGTGGTAAAAACTTGATCATTATATTATTTACCCAACAGTTCCCACTTCTAATATCGAGTCTTTAAAACAAATAAAATATTTTTAACTAAATTATATTTTTACCACAATTACCAAAAAAATATAACGCTGTAAAATAGGAAAATAATTATCCTATAATAATTGTTAAGTAGAAAGGCGTGTTTAATCAACTAGGTTAAAGATGAGCCTCGGGTTTTACTCACTTGACACTAATCAGCACTTATCACCTTAACCTTCCTTTAGGACTTACATGCTACTTAGAAAGTAGGAACTAATTTTTAATTTTTATAAAGGAATATAACACCTCGATCAAATATTAATAAAACTATTTTTACTTTTTGACAAACATATATGTATTATAATTTTGAATTCAAATAGGTTGCTTTACACAAATATGTGGTTAGTATTGAGTAATGGGGCAATAAAATTGAATTAATGTATTATCCAAGACATTAGACTCTTAAATTGAATTTTAGTGAATACTTACCTATAGGAATAAAAATTAAGCAGTAAAATGGTGAATCTTACGTTTCGACGTAATTCGCATTTCTAATTCGCTTTTAGTCGAGCTAATTAAATTAGCTGAAAGTGTACAATTTGAATTAAACACGTTAGGAATGAATTTCAAATAGGCTAATTCCTTTAAGATTTATGTGCAACCCTTAGATACAGATTCAAATGTGTTGTATTCAAATGAGATTTATTAGATACTCGACCGTTTAATATCCATTTAGTCATTAAATTATAGCGATTGAACGGTTTAGAAGCTTGCATTATGACATGCGTAATATTCTACACATTTCAGGTATTATGGGTTGCTAATATTTATGGCTTGCTAAATAATTATAGCAAATTTTAGGAATTCTACATATTCTAAAAATTTTAGTCAATTTAAAATTTTACATTAAATAACATTTTCTCCACAGATGTTGCAACCTCAAACCACTTCTAGCAGATAAAGTTATGAAAATAGTCACTACACATTGCAAACAAAATAATGTGCACACATTGTTCTGGCAGTTTGGAGAGCCTATAATTCTCAGAATTTACTATTGTATTTTGATCGCTTGTTTTATTATTTTGCAAAAACCCGCATCCTTATTAGAACCCACCATCAAAATTTCAGTTGCGTTATGTTCTCACTTAAACTAAATAACTTATGTTAGTATCTACGCATTTTCGAAAAGATACTCAATTTTAAAAATAAAATCACACTGGCAGTATCATAATTTTTTATTTTATCGAAAAAAAAACTGCTATAAAATTCAGGGATTTGTTGGAAAAGTTAAGAAAGTAAATGTCTTTTTTATATGGGTTACCTACTTGGTACTATTGATATTATTATTCCTAAGAATCCACCACACGTTGTGAATCAACAAAACGCAGAATTTTTATTCTAGAAATTTTTTGAATCCAATTGCTTGCTTTTTATAAAAAGCCGTTTAATAAACATTTATATTAAAGCATATTTTTACTGACGAGATTTACCGTCTTGATAACACAATTATGCATTCAATGATTATTTTACTAAATATTTAAATTTATGAAGTTCTACTTGTATTATTTCTAGTATCACATTAAAATAATGCTGTTTGCTTTTGTGTTTTAATTAAAATTACATGAGTAAAATTTCGTAAGTCTAAAGTAAACTTTATAAATCCAAGCATTATTTGACCACTTAATAGAATTCTAATTTTTAATGGTAGGTACCCATGTGAAAATTAAATAAACCCAAACGAATATTGCAAAGTGAATTAATGCAAATTTTGATACTGTTTTAGATATCAAAAGAAGAGATTTATATGTTAAGATAACGATTGTTGAAAAACTTACATTTGCAAAGACAACTTGCTTAAATGCAGTGACCCATGAAATAAATTGCCTAAAACAACACTCCAAGTAACTGAAATAACTGCTAGTGCAGACAAAGAGCCAAAGGAATGTTGATTTAACTGCCGTTCTTTATTTATTTTCATTTTGTGAGCTGAAATTGTGCGTTTTCAAATAACGTGCAAAGATTATTTAAATTTCTTTTGTTTATATTAATTTTAAAACAGTTTTTTATATTCAAGTGATAATTGAATAGCTATAGAAACACCGCTTCCGCATATGAAGTGAATTCTATGAATGTACAGGTAAAACAAACAAAATAACTTTACCTATTCCGTTTCAAATAACCAATTAAATGCTACATTAATATCCGTAAGTATCTAATTAAAAATTAGGTAAATAATTTTACTTATTCAATTTCAAATTATATACACTAATATATTATGAAAAGCTTTATTAATATCTGTAGGTTCTATCTAATTAAACTAGCAGAAGTAATGCTCTCTATATTATTCGGTTGATTTTCTTAGACTTACTTTTGCCATTTCAAAAAATTAATTTATTTTCAATAAAGTATAATATTATAGGCAATTATTATCAAAATGAAGCAGCGAGATTGTTCAGAATCTGCGACTTAAAAATGAAATCCGTATATTAATTTAAAAAAAGTACTTCCACAATAAAAAATATGCTCAGCTTTATTGATTTCGGAGCACAAAGCATTTGCTATATTATAACATATTGTATTGTATTATAATTTATTTTAAATATCTAAAATTATATTGGATGGAAAATTAGTGTATAATACTTTTTGCCGAAAAATTACAATAAAGCTCCAAGATTATCTGAATAACAGATCTTTCATATTAAATATATTTATCACCGCCCACGTATTGTACATCAACCCCTATTGACATGCAGTTGGTATATATTATCACATAAAATTAATCATCTCTAATACTTGTAAAGCAATATTTATAAATTAATTTCGTAGAGCTTACCTTTATATAAAATTTCTATTTATATTTTGCCAACGTGAAATTGTAAAACTAAATAAATTATAACTATTGTTACGTAGTGAGTTGATTATAAAACGAATTTATGTATTATATACTATAATAATATTGAAGATTGATTTTCCCATTTACACAAGTGCGTATACATTTGGTAAAAATATGATAACTAAAGGAAATCTATTAAATCTACTGGAAGAAAATCTGATTCCGATCCTGATTTTTCATTTATATTGGAGATGTACTTCCTTTCGACTGTTTTGTTACAACGGACCGCTGAGTTCTCCCCAAATCGCCATTCGAAATCACAATATGTTTCCAACTCGATCGCTACTCAATCCTGTCACTCACCTGAAATATATTACATTGCTGTTTGTTTGTCTCGAATCTAACACAATCGATTTATAAAGCAATAAAACTCTAGCTGGTACTCTTTTATTTCATTTTAAAATTTATTTTTAAGTCTAAAGAATCAGAATAAGATTGTATAAAAAAATTTTAAAACAAAAAAGACGTTAATGAAGATTTATTCATTTCGATTCTACTGTTACAGCTGATCTCTGCATTACTTTTATACAATTTATCCTCAATAATAATTAATGTTAGAATTGTAAATTTTTGAAATACTTTCTATTCCATTGATATTGTAATAAAACTAATGGCGTTTCAATCTTCCCCAAACAAAGCTTCAATTAATGGAAAATAAAAGTTTATAAGTTTATATGTTTTGGTAACAAAGAACTTTTATATAGGATTAGAAGAGCACTTTAATAAAGTAAATTGATCACTGCCTTTTAATTTCACAACAAACTTGTGGATAAAGCGCAACACTCTTTTAATCCAGAATATAATGCGATAAAAGATCTATTAGGATGGATCTATTTTATGTGACCAAAAAATTCTTAAAACATGATTAATACTATGCTTAAGAGACATCGATCTAATTTTTAGTAAAAAATATTTAAAAATTAGTTGTGGCTTTTCTCTACTTTTTTCATTTTTGACCTTGACGTTTTGGCCGGACTATAAGACTATAGGCCGGACTTATGAATATATAGAACCAATTCTTAAACATGAGGAAAACTGAGCTAAGAGATTGTGTTAAATCCGAGATTCGAATCCAGAATTTCTGCTCTATAACTCAACCAGTGATCACACCAATCCACTAATGTGGTTTAGTTGTAGTTGTAAAATTCATTATTGTATTATCCCTATATATGTATATATTATATTTCAATTATATAGAATTACATAATACCTATGTATATACCTGCTATATAATGTTGCAGTTATTTAATTTTTTTTTATCTGAAAAGCAATAAGCAATTAATTATTACTGCAACTATTAAAAAGCAATAAGTAAGACTAAATTCTCAATCAGCTATAAAGTTTTGTAATTCCGAACTTAACTCAACGCAACTCCAAAAGTCGATCAAACCTTTTCTCTCAATATAACCGTCGAACTTGACTGAAAAATAAGCTTTTACACATCGTTTTTCATTTTATTTCCTTTTTAATTTTAATTTGTAACTATTTAAATTAAATCCCAAATTAAAAATTTTAAATTAGGTACTTAACAATATGGCATGAAATAATAAACATGGAAGGTAAATAATAATTTGCAGTGTGTGAGTGCAATATTCAAACCGAATCTCAGAAGCAATTTCTCTAATTTCAGTTATTATTACGTCACTATATTTTCTCCGCGTTGCATGAACCGTCGGTAGGCACAGACTTCACCGGCACAGTTGTGCTATAGTTTATTTTCTTTACGGTCATAAATTCATATCTACATTTTCTTAACTAGTTTATTTGCTTTCGTATAAGAGCTCACAATATAGAAACTCTTAGTGCACTTGAATGATTTAGTTTATATCGATTTACTGAGTTATAACATCAAGAATAAAAATTTTGGTTACCACAAAACTTTCATTCAACTGTAGAACTTAAAAATAAGTATCTTTTAAATTTTCGTTCGGTTAAAAGAATAAAATACTTATATTACATTTTACTGTATCTATTTCGGGAGGATGAATTCGAAAACATTTTTTGGACCAAATAAGAAAATTAACTGTTTATAGAAAAGATACACGACGTCTGACAACAATAAACTTTTCCTATATAGTGAGGTATTTCAACCGATACTGAATACGCTGCGGGAGCTAGGTGCAGTCTCCAAAACGAACCTAAATCCGCTGCTGGAGGTCAAAAACAATAATTTATGGGTGATAAATTGACGCGATTCTAGCAGGCTTATGACGAGATTACGCAAAATTACCGAAGTCGAATATTTTTAAGACAATATTTTTGTTTGCAGATAGCTATAAAAACAGCTCAATTCCAACTTTTTCTATTATATACAGTGGCTCCAACAATTATTAATACACCCCTATGTTTACCATGTAAATTGCACATTTTGAAACCGTTTTTTGACATATAAAACTCGCATTTACAGCAAAACTTTTCAGATATTTTTTATTGAAAATTTTAATCTCTTCAGTTTTGTTTCTATACATTTTTTTATTTTCTTTCGCCGTTTACGAGTTACAGCGACTTAAAGAAAACTAAGTAAAAAAGTTAATAAAATTAACATTGCTCTTATGGGAGTTTTATTATGTGTCTTTGCAGGATAAAAAGCAGATGAGAGGAGGCTGTAACCATTTCATTAAATTTAATTATATTGTTAATTGTTATAATGAATTTTATTTCGAATCTGTTGGATTCGTTAAGTACTGCTGCCCACGCCCTAGTCTCATTAAAATTTTAAAAGTTCCCGGCTATGAGCTTGCCGGCCGCGAGTAAGTTTTTGGTAAGTAACAGAATTTATATGTATTGATATTACCATCGCAAAATATTCAACTTGATCGGCCACCCGTCCAGATTGCACACCACACGATTATACCTATACCACCGTATTTTACGGTGTGCTGCAAACACCGGTCCAGGATTATCTGAAAGACGACGCCTTATTCGCAGACTTTGAAAAACACCTACTTTTAATCCGCCTAAAAGGGCACTAGGTGAATTGGTCTCCAGTAAATTGGTCCTCGGTAATTTGATCCTCAAGGAAAATTGAACCCCGGAAATTTCATCCCCAGTAATTTCACCGCTCGGTAATGTGATCCCTTGGTAAATTTATTTGTGAATTTCTGAGAGTACAGTAAAATATGGATTACTTAATGCAAATCCACAACACAGAATTCCATTGTTCCTCTGCCCAATTCTTGTGAATCAGTACCCAGCAGGTTAGAGATTGGCCATGGGGGGGTAGGTTAGAATTAACAAAAAGATCGGCATATGCCCGCATTTTAAATTAATTCTTATAATCGGGTAATATACTGCTATGTTATCCCAGCTAGCAAGTAAAGGGGGGACATTTTTGTTGATTACGTCCTAGTTTGACGTCCTCTCGAAGCTTCACGGCAGGTCAAAGTAAGTTGGTTGGTGAATCGATTTAATAAAAAGATATTTGTTATAAGTAAATGTACCTGTTGTTGGTAATTAAATTTACCCTCTGTTGGTGGTGATGTTTTTTTAAGTTTTATCGCATTTAAAATTGTTGGTTTTTCGATTGGACTTTATTTCGTTAATGAATAACTATTTGTTTGAATATTTGAATTTGCCGCCAAGAGAAGGTTGGTGGAAAATTAAATTATATGCGGGATAGGAATGGAATTTGGATAAAAAAAAAGAGGAGATATAAAAATGGTGGATAAGAAAAGAAGTGAAAAATTTTAATTTGGATTACAAAATTAACAAATGCAAGACGAATTGAAGGGTTATTTGATCAAAATTATAAATTGGGTTTTTTTTGTGTTTAATTGACTAAAGAATTATGTTTATTAAATTGTGATAACTGAATAAATTGTTTTTCGACGGACCACATGTTTTAGTTTATGACTTGCACTTCAAAACACCAAGGATCGAGGGTAGCCGAGTCACTGTGTCTTTCTTCGGAGTTGTCAAATCGCATTGACCTGGAGGGAAGCTTCCTATTTAAAAATAAAAAAAAAATCATTTCTTATTATTTCTTGCGTTGAAAATTTCTGTTTAACGAGGATTATTAAGAGGACTGAAAAGAATTTAATTCGCCCCGTTTATGCTCTCATAAAATAAATATTTTAAAATTCAAAATTACGTATCAATACATATTGAAAGTTTTATAACTTTATTCTGTTATTTTAATTTGCACCCCCAGAAAACCACCCTATTTATCAATGTAATTTTTTTCATTATCACTTATACCATTTAAACTTCCAGCGTCCCAATCTTCCTTTTGCTTCCAGATGCGACCATCTTTTTCCCTCAACTGCTATCACAATTTCTTCTAGTTCCGCTCCATAATTTTGCTTTGCTTCCTGCTCCTGATTTTCGGTTATTTCCGGCTTCTCATCTTCCTTTATTTTCGGTTCACCTTTACCAAACTTTTCTATTATTTTTATTTCGTTATCCAAATTTTTACTTTGTTTTACAATGTTATCGTTAATATCAACATTTTTGTTTTTTTGTTTAATAAAATTTTCGTTTTCATCTTTATTATCGTTTTTCTTTTTAACAATAACCTTGTCCTTTTGTAGATCTAATTTGATTTCATTTTCTAATTCAAAGTTTTTATTTTGTTTTTCGATATCCGCACCATGATTATTCATTCCATCTTGCATATCACTTTGCGAGTTTTTCAAAGTATCCAACATCGAATACATCTTCTTGTTAATATTCTTGTCCATTTCTTTTCTTTCTTTTTTCATTTCTATCAGCAACCTCATTATTTCGTCCATTTTGTTATTTTATTTTAATTATTTATTTATCCAAAGGCTTTTTCTGGTGTAGTTCTCGTATTTTCGTATCCCTGGTTTCCGTTTTACCATTTAAATGATATGTATTTTTTCTATGCCTTGTTTCAACACCATTTAATGCTATATTGTCTTGGTAAAATTTTTAATTTAAAAACTTTAATTAAATAAAACACTTTTTAAAACTTATAATTCAATTACTTTAATTCAATTGAATTAAACATACACATTTTACAATTATCAAACTTAACACAAATACTACCAACTTAAAATTATTAACAATTTAAAATATATAGGAAGATTAAAAATTAACAACACAAAATTTATTTACAAAAACTAAACAGTTATTATTATCAACCCCTATTTAACTAATTTTGAACACGACAATATATTATGTAAAAGATGTAGGGTTCAAATAAATTATTATATTTTTTATATGGGGTGTTTTACAAGTTAATCTAGTTTTCTGTAGAGAAACAAAGAAGGTCTTACTTAGTCATGCCTAGAAAAAATATTTAAAAAATACTTTAAGCCTTAAGGCTTAAAAAATGTTTACTCAAATTGAACACAACCCCAAATTACAGATTTTTTAGTAATTTATTTATGTTTCGCCCCCTAAAATTCACCCCATTCAAATATTTGATTTTTTTAAATACTTTTCCAATGAATGTTTATCTCGTGCAAGTAGATTTTCAAAGTTTCAGATTTTTGTCCACTTTTTTCGGATGCTGGCCCACTTTGCAATGGTATAAACTGAAATTATTCACCAAGGTAATGCCGACTAAAGTTTTACCTGAAATTTGCCGAAGTAGAACTATTATTACTATTACGGAAGGAAGTCATAAAAAGTTTAAGTTGTCTGTTGTATTCTGCCACATTATTGTATTATAATAATAATAATATACAAATCGTATTTAGGAAACAGTTGCACATTACATTTTCAGTGCGTTTAAATCAATATGTACGGTAGACTTACATACTTAATAACAAAATTTACTTTCTGTTCTGACTCAATTGCTTTTGCTGTATATAAATTGAAGCCATTCTAACAATATTGGCTTTCAAGGCAACATAACTTGAAAGACTATATCAAATATCATCTTTGAAAATAAAACAAACACGTTTTTCTCTGTATAACATGAACGTAGAGAATTCTACCATTTTACATTTAGTAAATAGAGAATAATTATTATGTTGATTATGAATGTGTGATATTCGGAATAGTTATTTGCTGTCAATATTCTACTTTAAAGCGGAAAATTAAAATTACTTAAGTAAACATCATTCAGAACACAAACGCCGATATAAACTGATAAATAATAATGTTGTTCAGAACTTTAGGATCTAAATCAACACACGACAATAATGTAATTTTTATGTAAAACTTAAATATAAGAAGTTTTCCACAAGTTTATAACTTAAGCAAAACATTTAAGAAAATCAAATTTACATTGTACTGCGTATAGCTATAAGAAAGTTAGTATTTTAATAGAAAAGTATTCGAGAACTAATTTTGTATTTTATATAGTAGGTAATAGTATACAGTACCCTATAAACATCCCATACAGAGTGGTGCAATAGAGTGGATTAATTATATACAGTTATAAATATAAAGTTATAGGCGCTAGTCGGATTTTTTAAAACTATCTTGTGTGATTTTATTTAGTTGTTATATTAACATATTATAAAGAAATATGTTGACATTTAGTATGTGTTTATTGTGTATTAATCCTTTATTGCCAGACGAGACTCACATCTCAACATTTTAACATGTAGTACATAATAGTAAATATAAACTGAAACTTCTTAGAACGCGGTCTTCGTCTTTCTTATTATTTGTTTTAGATAAAAAGTACGCGTATATCAATTCGCATGTCAAACATTGCTGTGAAAAAGCACCTAATTTTATATTTGTGCAATATATAGACACGATATGCACATTTGTTGTGCAATACACTATTTAAACATTATTATTAAACAAAAAAACAGCTTTTATGAAATTAGCATAAATTTGTATGTCCAGTTTTAAGAAAATCTTGTTTGTTAATAAAATTTATTTCAGGTTTTCTTAATTATGGTGTTATGAACTGTTTTATAAATTATGCCGACGAACTATTTTAGTTTCTATTAAATGTAATAATGTGATGATTAGAATTTAAAATGTCAAATAAGCTTCAAGTAAAGGTTTTTGTTAAAAAATAAAATTGTATCACTTCTTCACAAATAAGAATAATAATAATGTCAATAATTCTTGTACAGTAATAAATGTACCTACGTACTTTTTATTATTATTTTTAACTATTTTTATACTTTATTATTTCTATATTTGTGAAGCGAATAGGACATATTATCTAATATTTATTTTTAACCATAAAATAAGATATTATTTTATTAATTAATTTTTTAAAAGAAATATTTTATTACTTAATTTTGTGTTGGTACTGAATACCGACCTGACCCCTGTTGATTTGAAACCACTTTTTGCATATTATATTCATTGTTTTTTAATAAATGTTAACCCAGAACTCAAATAGGTGCAACTAGCAAGGTGGCTAAATTAAAAAAATTTTTAAAAATAAAAAAAAAAATTTTTTAATTTAAAAGTGGTAGCGAAATCTGGTAGCGAAATGTCCCCGGGTGCGAAATGTCCGGGTGCGAAATGTCCTAGTAGCGAAATGTCCCGGTAGCAAAATGTCCTGGTAGCGAAATGTCCGGGTGCGAAATGTCCGGGTGCGAAATGTCTGGGTGCAAAATGTCCCGGAGCGAAGTGTCCGGCCACCTAAAAGGATGGGTAAAAAGTTATATTGTGGTTTTATTGATATTTAAATTCATTATATTAAAAAGAATGACTAAGTAATGTTTCTAATCTGTTAAAATAATAATAAAAAAACTATTTTTCTACGACCGCTACCGTAAATGAACAGTATTGTACGAACCCGATCCTATGTAAACATCTCTTTACGCACGGCCGTGCGTAAAGTGTTTGATCGCACGGCTAGGGAATATTGTAATTTACTAAGATTATGTTGGCTGCAATAGTAAGTTATGTTGATTGTTTGACAGAAACAGTTAATTGACGTGAAAGATTTAATTTAATAAAAACTTTAATTATTAATTTATTTGATGTTTTAATTATTTTCAAGCACCTGTCATGAAAAAAAACGTGGTGTTACATATTATTATTGTTTTCAATGGATTATGGTGCACGTCACCTTCGAGTGCCTCGTTCCGTGTTTACATCTGACGTGAGATACGTTGCCCGGTTCGATTGGGTTTACAACGGCTTTGATTTCGCATTATTACAGTTATTACTCATTGTTTATAATATTAGGCGAGCGCAAATAAAGTTAAAATTTTATTTTTAAATGGGAGACACAAAAGTTGAAATATCTCAAAAACGAGACGATATATCGAAAAACGAAGAAAAAAATCCCCACTCCCTCCTTTACACCCTTGTCATAAATGGAGTCTAGCTTTTCTATGGTATTTTCTTTTCTAGTGCACACTACAGCCGACATTATTATGTACGATGACTATTTTAAACTTAAATTTTTACGGGCGATCCGTACTCGACCCCCAAAAATTTTATGAACAAATGTTAATAAGTACCTCTAAAAACACATGTATGCAAATTTTCAGATAAATCGAAAAGTATCCCCTAAAAGTGCCTTTTAAGGATTAGGGTAGAAAATCTATAGGGTTGGTCGTAGAAAAAGTATAGTACGTAACTAAGAGTTGTAAATCTATTAAACGCTCTTGAAACTTACTTCACTCGCCGCAAGCGGCTCGTGAAGTAACTTTTCACTCGCGTGTAATATGATTCTTACAACTCTCGTTACGTAATATATTATTACACAAAATTAAAATTTTATAATTAAATGAAATTGAAGAAAGAATTCCAAGGATTCTAATAAAACACCGAATAGTACACAACGTCTAACCATTTAACACTTACAAAATTAACCATAATGTATAATATGTATTTGACTTTACGTACTAGCTTTTTAATGTATGTAGTACTATTAGCGTATTAAGTTAACAGTCTAAAATGCCAGTATACTAAACTTAATAAACTAAAAATTTAAGACGCTCTTAATATTAAGCAATAAGAAAATACTGAAGTACAAAGCGGTGTAAACACTAACCAGACATAAATGTCTTGATGTACAATATTTAAGTAAAACGCATCAACTTGTTAAACGACCAAAAGTCGTTCATTTGAGTGCACAACAAAATTGGGAAGTAATACGTTAAGTGCCCTCACGACTTAAATAGTTTTTAATGGTATTATGAAAGTTGACAGCGTAAATTACAAATAAAACATTAAATATGGAGGATCATTAAAGCCTACTTGTAAGAAAAGTCAAAAACCAAATTTATAATACGTATGTATGTTGTTAACAGTAGTACGACTAAAAGCCAACTGTATTAGTTGTATAAAAGCCAAAAGTATTACTAGTTATAGTATGCTGTTATGGATTAATTTCCCATAACAATTAACAGTTCTAATTTTTTCATGTTAGGTTTTCAAACTAACTGTACTTCCGGTGTAGTGACACAGGATACAGCATCACTGTTTGAGGTTTCTTTTCAGGCAAACAGGATGTGGTTTGGGGATGCTCACGCGAAGACGTCACAGTATAGAGCCGTTATTGTTTATGTTTTTCTACATTTTGTCAAAACAGGATGTGGTTTAAGGGGTGGTCACGTGTGACCGGCCTAAACTTCATCCTGTTTGGACACAATATAAAGCTCTGTGCTGTGAGGTCATTACATGACGTTTCATCACAAGTTAGTTTGAAAACCGCAATGTTAATAATTATAATAATACAGTTATCGGGAATTGGACTTGGTGTAAGAATTAAACCTTTAACTATTTGTCGACGTTTCGAGAATTTTATTTACCTCTTCATCAGGACTACAAAAAAGAGAACATATGGAAATATATGTGATGCTTAGACAGGAATATGAAAGAGAAATGTTGGGGATGCTATCTGACAATGATCAATTTTTATTAATTAGTAAGGATCCTACAACCAAGTACCAGAACTTAATAAATGGAAAGCTGAAGGAGTTGAAAGATAAAAAAGTGGTTGATAAGTTCCAATACACTAGGCTCATTAGGCATAATTCGTTACCTCCTAAAATTTATGGACTTAGGAAAACCCATAAAGAAAATTTACAACTTAGACCTGTTGTGAGTTGCATAAAGTCACCAACCTACAATGTAGCAAGATTTTTGAGTGACATTTTAACTAAAGTGTTAACAACATCACAATACAATGTTAAGAGCTCAAGGGAATTTGCTGAATTGATTAATGGTAGATTTATTCCTGAAAATTATACACTATTATCCTTAGACGTAGTTTCCCTTTTCCCGAGTATTCCGATAGAATTAGTTGTACGAGCTATAAAAAGCAAGTGGAAATTTATCAGCTGCTACTGCAACTTGAGTCTCGATGAAATGCTACAACTTGTGGAACTATGCTTCACTACCAATTATTTTAAATTCAATGGTCAATTCTATACCCAGAAAGACGGTTTGGCGATGGGTAATCCAGCAAGCCCTGCTCTTGCTGGTTTAGTGATGGAATGCCTGGTGGAGGATGTGTTGAGAGCAATTGATGTCCATGTACTATTTTTCTATCTATACGTAGATGATTCCATTTGTGCTGTTCCTAAAAACTCAGAGAATATTGTTTTACATGAATTCAATAAATACGATAAAAGAATAAAATTTACACTAGAAAAAGAAAGTAAGAGAGAATTAGTTTTTCTAGATATGACGGTGGGAAGACGTAATGAAGAGATAGTGACAAATTGGTACATTAAACCTTACGCTTCCCAAAAATTAGTTAGTTACCAATCCTACCACCATCTTAACCATAAGATTGCTATCGTGGTGGGATTGATAAAGAGAATTAAAGCAATTAGCCATCCAACTTTCCAAAGTGAAAACATAAAGAAGGTAAAAGAACTCCTAGCTGATAACGATTACCCAAATTGGTTTATAGACAAACTTATAAAAAGATGCGAACTAGGTAGGAATAACGAAACTAATATGGATTGGATCGAGGATGGACCAAGAACGATGAAATATTACAAATTTCCATACATAAGAGGACTTACCGAAAAATTAACAGCGTTGTTGAGGCCGTTTTGTACCTTAGCACCCTACAACTTAAAAGACCACAGGGGGTTGTATACACAACTCAAGGATCCAACTGATAAAAATAAAAAATCTGAGGTAATATACGAAATTAAATGTAACGATTGCCTTAAAACATATATAGGTCAAACAAAACAGTGGTTGGAAAAAAGAATAAAACAACACGAAGGGGATTGCAGGAGAAGTAATAGGAAAGAGTTAAAAACGGGAGCAACACAAGGGGAAGTTGAAAGGGATGGTAGGGAAGATGGGTGGGGGACCACAGCATTGACACAGCATCATATGGATACTAACCATAATTTTGACTTCAAAAATTGCAAGATTTTGGATTATGAAATTAACAACCTAAAGAGGAACATAAGTGAAATGTATTTTATAAAGACGAGTAAAAATTGCGTTAATTATAGAGATGACACAAAAAATCTTAGCTTATGTTATGGTGATCTTATTGACTGATTGGAGAGGTGTTTTTGGTTGATTGTATCCGTTTTAATTAACGATGAAAATTTAAATATAAGTGTAAGACCGGGTAATAAAGTTATCATTTTACTCTAAGCGATTAGTTATCTGTCGAATTTGTTCCTCATATTTTTAAATTTAAATTTTCTGCAGTTTTAATTTAATTTGACTGGTTTTAATAGTTGTAATTTTTAGACAAATTTTTTATATTTTGACTGGATATTTTAATACAATTCTGTTTTTATTTTGGTTCTGTAAGCGTTCGAGAGGCGTGCTTGATGACGGGTGTTTTTTTGTATTTGTAATGCCGACTACATGTTATTTTATTGGTAACCTACTACTAAAGGTAGGAGTTTTTGTTCTTTGTAGCCAATTATATTTCCATATGTTCTCTTTTTTGTAGTCCTGATGAAGAGATAAATAAAATTCTCGAAACGTCGACAAATAGTTAAAGGTTTAATTCTTACACCAAGTCCAATTCCCGATAACTGTATTATTATTGAGTGTATGGACGATAAGATCGCAATGGATAGTTAATAATTATGAAGGGAAATTGATCCAAAATCCGCATACTATAATTTGTACTAGTATTTAACCGAAAAATCGATATTCCAACTTCAAGTTTTTCGAAATTAAATAAATGAAATGATGTCGTTTCAAATTTTATAACAATTTTTACAACGATGTAGTTTAACTACCAAACGTTGAGTAATTAGTAAACCTAACTAACTAAACTATTTAAGTACTTTAATGTTATAAAGTGTTTAATATTTTGTTAAATTTTTATTTATAACTAACTTTCATTAGTTAAATTATATTGTATATTTAAATATTAAAAGGAATGAAAAATTTAACTACTTAGGCCCAGTTAGAATTAAGTCCAGTTAAGTCCAGTCAGTTAAGAAAAACTAAGCCTCAATCTTTCTATTTTATCTACTACAAATTTTTCTATTTGTCGCTGTCAATTAATTTCCTGAGTTAATTTTCCGAAAGCTTCGTACCTCGTAGGCATTATGATGTTTGTACCTGTTGTCTCACATTACTATTTTTAAATTTTAAAACTAGAAGCAGTATAAATCTTAAAACCACTTTATGTACAAATCATGCTGTACGAATAGTTTAAATTAGAATATTGGTTATATATTTGTTTTGTTTGTCTTATACCCGTCTTAAGCGGCCTTTAATTATTTTTTAGTAGATGTTTAATTAAGCTTACCATAAATTTAGTAACACCGCATTTGTTTAATAACTTTGCTGATATTTTATTAAAATTCAGAGAAAATATCAAATATATTTGATTATACAGTATAAACCAACTTAAGAATTTATTTCTTAGGAATAACATTATTCGCAAATTGTTTAACTTGAGATTAAGGAATAGTATAAGTTTAAGCGGTCGATTTCTCAAGTTTAAATTTAGGTGTTCCGTAAGAAGTTAAGGAACATTTAATTCAGTAATGTAATAGAAATAAGTGGCGTTTAACGATTTTAAAGACGCATAACACTTTTAAGTGTAGGTGGTGCAAACGGTTGTGCGTCAAGTTAGCTCCGCCACTTCCGATAATTTAAAAATTAACATTGTGCCAAATGGTGCTCGATATGTGCCACGTTGTGTCGTAACTTTTTAAATTGCTTTTATTTGTGAGGTAACAGTTAGCCCCGCTGCTTATGATGATTCTAAATATCAAAATTGTATTGGATTGTATACTCAATGTGTGTAGCTGTCAGCAGTAAAGCATTAAATTTTATGTTGAAACATTAATATATTTTTTAGGCACAAACAGTTTATCACTGTAATTGAGATGAAACATAAGTTAATATATAAATAAATTTCCTCCTATGCGATGGTTAGTTTTCAACCTTTGTATTTCAGGTAACGGTTTAAAAGAAGGCTTCTACCAGGTAAGTCGAAAAGGCAAAACCCTAATTAAGAATAAAGATAAAAGAATAGAAATGAAGTGTCGGAAATTATTGTAGAGGTAGGAAATTGATAGGGGTACATAATGCAGACGGTGAATTTTGAAGAAAATATATAATATATGCTAAAACAGAACCTACATATTAAACATAGTAAATAAATGAAAAAAAATTTGTTTACACATAAAATTATTCATACTTGATACTTCCAATCTCCAATATTTATTTTTAAATTTATGAAAAGATCACTTTCTTATTGGAACAACAATACATTACGCATAACATAATCACACAACAACAAAAGTCTCTCTAATAACCTTTAACAGCATTTTCAGAGTAATAATTTGATAACAACTTTTGGAAAATGTCTTTTATCATTTACTTCTGCTTCACTTGTAAGAATAAACTAATAAATTTCAACACTTCGTTTTGTATGATTCTATTCGAATCCGCTTTAACGAGATGAAGTCCTAAGGGCATTGCAAACGGACTAAAATTGTACTATGGTCAGAGGGTCAATACCGCAATGTTAGAGTTTCACACTGTGGCTTTACTCTGTATTAAATTACCTCTTCAAATTGTAGTCAGCAGAATTTACATAAAGTATGAGCAATTGCAAATTTTTTCGTATGTTACATAATAAAAATACGAACACTTAAAATATGGGTTTAAAACTCAAAAAATTAGATAAATTTGTGCTACACTATTATAATTGTTACAAACAAATATAAATTTTCTAGAACTCTTTTTAGATATGGTGTGCACCGAGTTATTCCTGTAAGTGTTCATAACACTGAGCTGGTCAAATTTAGAACGAATTTGATAAAACATTTTAGAAAATTGTCACAGAAAATTATCGAACACATTTATACAGTAATCAATATGTTTTGATCAAGTTCCTTTTTAATATTACTTCTTACAACTTCGATGAATTACACTAATTGTATAAATTGCGAGATTATTAATAAAAAAAACAATTAAAATGGTTTTGTGAAAAATTTCTAAATGAATGGTAGAAGTAGGTTGCTTTTGTGATCGAACGGTCTTTTAAATAATTAAAAGCATTGAATATTCTGTGTAGATATACTTAAGTCTATTGTGTAGATAATAATATAATATACAATTTATAATATTAAAACACCATGTTATAAAGACTTGAACAAGTTCACAAGTAATTTAAAAATAGAACATTAGGATTTATGTGACAAATTAGAAAAAAATTCTTTATTGAACAAATAAATAAAATTTTCTTGTCAGTGAAAGGCATGTTAGATGTACTCTACGAGTTAGTTTAACGCTTATGCCCGTATTCACAAACTACAATAAAAAGTTCAAGCATGCGCAGTGACATTTTATTACTGCACAATTTCTAACATAATATCGTGTTGTAATGAAATTACCTCGTAAATTATTATAAGACAAATTTTGATGGCTTTATACGAATATTCTATAAAATAGATTAGATAGAATTATTTTTAACTGTAGAAAATAATCAGAAATAATTAGTTTATGCTAAACCAATATAAAAACTTTACAACTTTTTGCAAATAACCACAAGTTGTCTTACTTTTGAAACAGATTTAAAATGGGAATTACCCAAAAGTATTCTAAACTTTTTCCACAACTAATTTATTATTCATGTATTTTTATGTTCTAATAATTTGAAATTGAAAAGCCGAACAACGCGCATAGAGGTCCTTTTACAAATTAAAAATGCCAACACGAATCAGATGGAAGTGTATAAAGGCAGAAGAATTTAATTAAATTTTCTGTTGAGGGTGTGAAGTACGACAAAATTTGATAGCATTTATTTATTAGAATTCTGTAGAAGACGTGGTAGCTCCTACATTATCCAAGTTCAACAAGTAATATGCACAGACGACATTGACTTATAGTTATGATTTTTAGAAGAAATTGAATATTGACAAAAATAACGATAAAGAGAACATTTTATTATTCTTGTTAAAAAAAACTTTAAATTGTATTAAATAATAATTAGTTAGTACCACTTGGTAACATTGAGAATATTAAGCTCAAAATTCTACTACATTATTATACAGTTGAGGTATTTTGCTATACAAAACCTTGTTGATTTTGCATTAAAATTTGTATAGTGTAATGCTAGTAACTATTTATATATAAATAAATTATATTTTAATTGAGTACTTCCATTTTTTATAAGATCGATAAATTCATCAAGCCACATAAAATCAAGATTCAAGTAAAACCTTTGTGCCGGCTAGCTTAAATATTTACAATAATGGAATTTTCTACTTTAAATTGATTTTAAAATATATTCCTTACCAAATATTAAATAAACAGTTCATTTAAGATATTTTTATTATTTAACATTAAAATTAAAACAAAGATAATAGATCAAAATCTACTAACTCAGTATGAATTTTTTGAACTAAGTACTTTTCTTCCAGAAATAATATATTATAAGTAGTATAATATTTTAAAATGTACTCAAATGTTTCTAACACACTGTTGAATAACATACTAAAACTCCGAACCCGCTAGAACGAAGTACTTTTAGTTAAGTATAATAATTATTTTATTTAAAAGTATTTTATTACTTTTAGTGTAAAGTGAAATTTTATATCATTTCAGAAAATAGTATATTTTTTATCACGAGCTATTGTTTGAATTTTTGTGGCAAATTTGTAAGATTTACGAACAAGGGAAATGTAGCTGAATGTTGCAGAAAAAAAATTAATAGTTATAAAGAAATGATAGAACGAACATCAGCTTCAAAAAAAAGATATTAGTTTTCCTTTAAAACATGATTATTAATAATTATATAATTATATAATAATTATATAATTATTAATAATTATATAATTATATAATAATATAATTATTGTATTTTATTCGTTTTAACTAACTTGTTATTATTTTGAAGTTCTAATTTTATTAATTTTCACAAGTTAAGAATGTATATAATTAAATATTTTATATATAAAGGGTGGGCCAATTACAAGTTTGTTTTTAAATCATAGGTTATGTTGACACTGACAGCTGTTTTTCGCTCGAAATCTTGATAGAAAATGAGTCCCTTTACGCTTGAACAACGTTGGGAAATATTGGAAACTTATTTTCAAAGTGAGTGCTGTCTAGCCCAAACAGTGCGTTTATTGAAAAGAAGTTTTGACCAAAATGAAGCACCCACCGAGCGTGCCCTACGCAAGTTTGTGCAAAAAGTTCGTGAGACTGGCAAGCTAGTGGACAACACTCACGGTCCCCTTCGTCGTACGGTGCGCACAGATAAAAATGTGGCTGCTGTAGACCAGAGTGTGATACTCAATCCACGAACATCAACACGCCATCGATCTCAACAGTTAGCCATGTTATCCGACTTGTTTTTTACTGAAATTGAAGACATGGATTTGGACGACCTCTGGTTCATGCAGGATGGCGCGCCATGCCACACAGCCCATGCCACAATGGATCTTTTACGCACCAAATTCTCAAATCGTGTTATCAGCCGTCTAGGCAATCAGCCGTGTGCTGTATCATCAACGTTATTTATAACAGCAACGTTATGATAATATTTCAAAAAATTAATCTATTTGGTGTGGCATATCACGCTGCTGTCATATAACACGATGTTATAATTCTTGTTAGGTTGTGTTTAATGCTGTCTAATAACATTTAAAGATACATTAAATAGCTTAACTTTTTGAAATAACATCATACCGTTGCTGTTATAAATAACGTTGATGACACAGCACACGGCTGAATGTCAGTTGGCCGCCTCGGAGCTGTAATTTGACCCCTTTGGATTTTTTTTGTGGGGAACCGTGAAGGACCGATGTTATGCAAAAAATCCAGAAACGATTCAACCACTTAAGGCCAATATCATTCAAGCAATCCGTGAGCTACTGCCCGAAACCATCAACAGGGTCTTGGAAAATTGGGGTGACAGAATGCGCCACTGCGACGCCAGCCGGGGCAGCCACTTGAATAAAGTTGTGTTCCATCGAATGGGAGCTTACTTACTTTCTAATAAAGCCATAATACATGGAAAAAAATTTAATTTTGTTCATTTTATTGCATTTATAAAAACGAACCTGTAATTGGCCCACCCTTTAAATTTTTAATTTTTAACAATTACAGCCTAGTCACAACAAATTTGTTTATCGGAAAACATAGCTAAAGTGATGCTTTCCAAGTGTCCGCTCGGGGCTCGGCAGCCAAAGCGATGCATTCCTAGTCAGCTCACAAATCGACTAGTAATGTAAAATCGACTGGTAATGTGTTTTCATTAATGGTCGATTCTGTTACTTCTGCATGTCAAGTCATTTATATTATAAAAAAATGCTATTATAAAAATTTGACCAACGCGACTTGGAGTTCGAACTCACGATCTCCAAACGATGCAATTATAATTCAAGCACTTAATATATTTCGCCATAGAGGATTGCTCTAATGACAGTGTTTTAATTCGGCTTATCTGTCACGATTTGTAATTTAAAAAATATTTTTTATATTTTTGATACAATAGATAATTTTATGTTTTCTGATAAAATAGTATACTCACCTCTCCTCGAAATGTGATCCGCTACTGAGTTGACAGTCTATATACAGGGCTTTTTA
This sequence comes from Cantharis rufa, assembly GCA_947369205.1. Lineage (NCBI taxonomy): Eukaryota > Metazoa > Arthropoda > Insecta > Coleoptera > Cantharidae > Cantharis > Cantharis rufa. The sequence continues at coordinate 41,242,686 of OX376303.1, forward strand.
AATAGCTAAGCGCCCAGTAACGAATCATTTTCGATGCTCGGTCAGTAATATACTATTTTCTCCAACTGTCTTAAAATCAATACGCTTTATTTACCTAAAATTCAAGTTGATGTGTTTTTACTAACATAAAAATATTAACACTGCCAGGCAACCCTTTTAATACGCGCCTTAAAAAACCTAGCTTTCAATGCTAGACTTAAAAGTTTAATATAAAAAAAAAATCAAAGTTATATTCAAACAAAATGTTTGAAGTAATTTAAATTTTTTCGCATTATTAATGATGTATGGTTCAGTTGGAGAAAAACTAGTTATTACATCCGAGATGGAAATGGTTGGATAAACGATAGGGATCATTATCGCTTGATAAAGCGTTAAATTGTAAATAAGTGAATGGATCAATAAGTGCGTTACAGAAAAATTGGCAGCTTGTCATAATGTTATTATGACAGAACAATAAAATGACAGAATGACAAACTTAGAAAATACTAACAGTCATTGCTTATTATTGTGATTGTCTTCGCTACCACTGTACCTCACTCTGGTTAGTTGGTGCTAGAAAACACTTCAAAAAGTGTAAGCAAGTTTGAATTGGAACCTTTGCCTTTTAATTTTGTTATATTCTACGGTCAGACAGTAATATTATAGCAACACAATAAATTATTGATTTTATAAATATAAAAGTAAGAAAATGATCTACATAATATTAAATTCTAACCCTTCCATTTAATAAATAATTTTAATATTTACATAAATAATAATTATACTTTTTGTAACTTTTCTTTTAAACAAAATGTTTTACAAACGGTACCAAAAAAGTGTATCTCGTTCGCGGGGACACTTTTTGTAATTAATAAAACGCAGAATTCATTATTATGAAATTTTACTTGAATTTATTTCCATAAATTACTTATAAATTGTAATTAATACGTTTAGAAGGTGCCACACCTATTTGGTAAGTAGCATTTTTATTTTCAATTTAGAAAAATAAAATTTCTGTATTATACACTTAACCATCAATACACAAAAATTGAGTTAAAATTATATTATAGAAAATACAGACGTATTGTACAAATATGATCAAATTGTATTTCTGTTATACGTTTATCTTCCGCAAATCTGTTTCACTTCAAATGCGGAAACAAAATAAAAGAAACATGAAAATAAATTTTCAATGTAATGGTTTCTACACAGTTACAATCGACAAATTTAATTTGTTAAATGAAGTATAGCTTTTATAAAAACAAAAATAATAATTCAACTATACTTTTTTAAATTTTATTTGTGAGCAGGGTACGATGCAATTTCAGTTAAAGTGGAATTGGTGACTTTTATATTTCAACTTAGTTTTTGTGTTTGTATAAAAGGTATCTTTTAGAGATCTTGATCGAGTATTTTCCAACTTATCTTGATGTGACCCTACGGGAACCGAAAGGGTTTTCAATATTTGTATGAAAGTCCTGCAGCTTAAAACGGTTCAGAGTTTGTAGGATACGAATACGATTTACCATTTGAAAGCCACTTAATATTGTAAATCTTTTAATTAATTACTTACCGGTCAAATTTGAAATGCTTTGTATTTTGCAGTATACATACATATATTGTGGGAAGCTGAAACGTATTACGAAATAAATTTTGAAATACAATTATTGTACATCATAAGCATCAGTTATACGTACAAAATTGATTCTTTTGCTTGAATAAACATATTACTTTTGCCTATAAAGGTTTCAATCAAAATTAAAGATATGAGTTCAACATATTATTCAAATAAATTTAACTCAAATGTAAATTCCTTCAAAGGCACTGTAACACAAATCAATAGCGTATCGTATATATTTCACCTGAAAGTTCGATATTTCACCCCCTTGCTAACATATTCTAGTCTACATTTTAACGGCACGCCCTAAAAATAAATAAAATATACAAGGCTTAAAATATTGAATTTAAACTTTGTTCGTGCACTCATGGCGCCACATTCCACTCCAAAATTTACGTTTATTGACTACAAGCATTTTACATAATTGCTTTGCTAATGGAATTGGTAAATCACATCACAACGCTCAAAGCGCCCACCCATATCATTTTTTCTAACATATCGCAGAATAATGTACAGTATGAATGTTGCATTTACCATTATTTTTTTTAATTTCAAAAATTTAATTATTCAAATTTTGACTGTACAAAATTGATACTATTATTCGTATTATATAATTACTTTAGGTAATAATATTTAGCAATAAGCGAAATGAACTAATAAAAATTTTTTGTATAATTTCTAAAGAAATATCAATAACTGTAACCGAATTAAATGTAAATTATTATTTTAATAATTAGAAAAACGGGATCTTGAAGTCACTCCACTTATTAAAATTATTCATGAAGCGGTTGCAACTCAAATATTGAAGATCTAGAAAGACGGAGTGTTCCAGTCGTTCTACTAGTTAAAATCATCTCTAATGAGGCCCAAACTCCAAAATTATAGATCTAGAAAAGTGAGATCTTCGAGTGGTTCCACTTATTAAAAACATTCCTGAAGCGGATCCAAATAAAAAATTACAGACCCATAATTCTCTTTGTCTTCAGATCCAGTTTACCATTTCCAAAATTTTATTAAAATTTGCCTTCGGCCTAATTTACCGTTTTTAAAATTTTAGTGAAATTTGCTTTGACCCAGTTTACGACTTTTATGCATTTTTGTCCCAGTTTACTTCAACCCTTCTAGAATGGTCTGTCTGGTAAACAAACTTCGCAGTTTTAAAATCAACATTATGTGGAAAATAAATGTTGAATTTGAGAGTTTAGCTGAATTTTGTCTGTCTTGTTATTGCTAGTATTGTAATACTTATATAATTTTGCTTATGAACATTGGTTTATCTGGTAGTGATTAATTAAATAAATACTTAAAAAATCCCACCCTGAAATATGTTGCTTACATTTTTCGTCACCCTATACAATATTTTTCCACTTACTTAAACTTACTCTTAACTTAAAATGATTTAAAAATTGACACTAGAGGAAATTCCCAAGTATACTTCTTGTATAATTGGATTCGCCTGTTGACAATTACTAAAGTACCTAGTTATTATTAATATAATTGATAGTTTTAGTACCGATTTAGTTTTAAGAAGCCTCTGAATCTCTCGAATTCTTAGACATCTCGGAAATTTTCTTGGGAATTTTTAGAAAATTTTTGGAATTCTGATGAGTCCTATGTACACATTTTTTTCAATATATTTACCCCTTGCCTAATAATAATTTCTGAGTTCTGAATTTGCTATTTCTTATCTAAATATTATGGTTAATATTGATTATTATTAATATCTTGATTTAAATTTGTGGGTGAATTTAATTATTTAATATTAAACAAAACTGTTTTAAAAAACGGCTATTATCTGTGATATAATTTTATAATTTGATGAACTACATATTATTATATTTTCTGGCATGGTATATGTATATGGATTATACAGAAACACGGAATCCTCTAGAACGCCCATCACATTATGAGAAATTAGACACCTAATTAATTAAACTATTCAATATCATAAGTAAAACTATATATTGCTACTATTTATGTCAACACTAGCTACATAGTTGACTAAATAAACTATGTATACATATATGATTAACAAAACGGAATGTACAGCATAATATGTATAGATGTAGGTACATAATATAAACGTTTGAAAAATAATTTAATTCTTATATATGATAGATATGGATTTAAGAAATCGTACTATGAATAAGTGGAATGATTTGCACTATTATATATTTTTTTAAACACCAAGCAGGAATTATTCGAGCAAATAAACCAATGTTGAAATTTATATAAATGATTTTCATAAATCACCATAAAAAGTTCTAGCTAGTGAAAGGTCGGTTACACAAACCAAATCCATTAAAGAAGTCATTTGAGTTTTCGAGGGTTAGAAACAAGTAGTAAAAGAGAATATTGAAATTATGGTTCAACGCATAACTTACACTTACAAGAAGATAATCCTTTTATAATTTGGAAGCAACCGCATGTTAATATCTTTACCAAACTGTAATATGTGGTAAGATAACATTACGTAGTACGTACTTCTACCATAAAGGTATTTCGAATGCGCCTTGCGTGTTTAAGCGTATATCGTTATGAGTTTGTTAAATATTATAGTGCAAGTAAAATCTACTTGGTTGCAAAACGTGGTTATCCATACTAACATATTTTCATAATCACTACATAATTATTATTATCAAAATTATAATTTTATATTATATCGATTACATGCATAAATTTCTTTATCTATTACAAAACCGATAGAAATGATTAACATTGCCGAAAACCAGTAAAAATCATATTGTATTATATTGCAATTTATTAATACGACTATTTGAAAAGAATATCTCTCTAGTTACTCATAGCAACGGCATTATTAAATCATTGCGTTCAAAAAGTGTGCATTTAATTTACGCCAACAGTATAATAATTTATTATCATAATGGGAGAACGAGAAAAGTAGTTTTTTTGGTCAAGCACTGAATTGTGATGCTAGTTTATATAACATAATAATACGCAGGAAAAAAATTCTAGTTTTAAAACATTTGCAAATAGACATATTCCAAAAATAGGTAACTTATTTCTATGCAAAAGCATAACTAAGTTAAAAGTTATTAATTTAACTTTGAAACGTCAGTCGATTATTCAAGGGGTCTACTAAATTTGCTTTTTATCAAAAATAAAATATTTCTATTTAATTTTCTATTTAAAGAAAAACAAATTCTAATAAAAAAATATAATATAATATTCTTTTTTTTGCTACCATTGTTAATAATTAATTATTTAAATAATAACCGTAGTAAATATTATGTTACAGTATTAACTGAATTTTTGATTTTAAATCGCATTTTAATAATAAAATTTGTTATTGACACTGAAAAATAAACCCAATTTAACTTTTAAATAACTATATCTTGAAAATCAATTTCTGCAGGTTATATAGCAAGATATATTACTACTTGTAAATAAAATTTAATAGAAGAAATGAAAAATTTATTATTTAATATTTTCAAACAAATATTTTAATAATATACATATAAAACATACCTATGGTTAATTTTAAAATGTAATTAATTTTTTATTAAGAGCTGCTCAAAACTAGCTTGAAACCGAATTTAAAAAACGGAATACAGACTCCATCGAATTTTTATTAAAATATTTTGCTCGTAGTAAATGTATTGAACTCTAATATCAATTTAAATTTGGTATATTGCTTTTAAACCTACTTTATTCTAGACGATACAGAGTACAGGCAGTACAAGTGGTTTGACAATTCGATTCACGTATTTTACTTTACAAAATTCGCAGCTATCGCGAAATGTCAACAGGACGAATGATCTTCTGCCAAGTACAGCTATTGTTAAAATAATGCTTATGTTGAATTTAACTAATACGTACAAAAAGTGATAGTTGTAAACATAATTTATGTAACTAAATGCATTTGATTATATTACATTATTACAATATTGCGCATAGCAATATTTAAATCTTAAACAAACTGAAACGCAATGTTTTACATTTTTTAAGCAAACACCCATCAAAGAAAAGCAGAAAATAAGATGAACTTGTATGTTAGTGTATGCAACATAATTAAGATCAATGAATAAAAAAGAAAATAAATAAAAAAAATAAACTTATTATAAGTACCTACTGTAATAATATCGTATTAAATTTAAAATTACCACCCTATGTATAAATTTTAAATCTCACGTCAGAAGTGCGTGAAGGGTAGCGAAAACTTACAAGAATACCAGATGAAGAAATGAAAGAAAGATAACGACAGCAAACATAAAGAGGAAACGGGAACTGTTTGAGAGGGGTAAAACGAAGCTGTTCGCATGTATTATAATTCGCATATTATAATGATGGATAAAAAATTTTTATTATTAAACTTATTTTAGTGTTATCTTATTATTCTGTTGTAAACCTTATCAAATGAAAGTAAATTATAATTTGTATGATGTTATGATATCCAACTATAAGAGTATGGATTCTCGTTTACACGATTTAAGATTTTATAGTAGTCGTAGCCGGTGATTTCATCCCCAATAATTTTACCCCATGGCAATTTGATCCCCTGGTAATTTCACCTCCGGTATTTTCACCTCCGGTAATTTCACCCCTTGATAATTAGATTCCTGGAAATTTGATCACCAGGTGATATTATCTCCAGGTAATATGGTCCCCGGTAATTTCACCCCTGATAATTTTTTCATTATTATTGTTTCAAATAAATTTACAAAAGGCCGGGTCCGGACCTATTGTACAAATGCTTGGAAAATAATAATATCGAAACAATATGCGAAGAAGAAACGAGCTAAGCCCGTTCAAATGCAAGAAAATAAGCAAGTAATCGATAAAACCCGGAAGACAAAAGGGAAGAGAAGGGAAAAACATCAAATCGAAAGCCAAATAGAGAAGAGATAGTAATTATATTGGGGTTAGTAAACTAGGCCAAAAACATACATAAAAGTGGTAAACTGGGCCAAATGTCAATTTTACTAAAATTTTAAAAATGGTGAACTGGGCCCAAAGCAATTTACTACAATTTTGGAAATGAATTTTGAAGCAACCTAAATTTAAAGAATTTTTCTTTTGGGATATAATCTTTAAATTTAAAACATATAGGGTTACTCGTTACTCATAATAATGATTATTGTCATCAGCCAATAATTGTACATTACTGTAATTATTCTACTATTTTAAATATCAGGTGTGCTAAAAAGTTCCCGGCAAAATGAGATAATTTTTCAAACACTAAATTCTTATGTTTCAAAATTCTTTATTTAAACCAAATATGTTCTATTTTGTTCGGAAACCTTTTGCCACTTTCCGGGCAAAGCCATTATTCCATCACTGTAAAACTTCTGTGGTTTATCGGTAAAAACCTTAACCAAAAGTGGTTTTCATAGGCTTCTTTTGAAGCCAACTGTACATCATTAAGGGAATTCTGAAGATACCAAAACAAATGATGATCTGATGGTGCAAGGTTCGGGCTATACGGTGGATGCATCAAAACTTCCCAGGCAAGCTCTTCCAGTTTTTCTCGGGCCACCAAAGATACGTAAGGTCTGGGGTTATCATGATGGAACACAATGATAACATTGTTATCAATGTTATCATTCTGGCCGCTTTTTTTTTGAATATTTTGCTGTAATCCAGTTAATTGTTGGTAGTAGCGTGCAGAATCAATCGTTTGAACAGCTCATAATAGAGAATACCTTTCCAATTCCACCAAACAGACAGGATCATCTTTTGATTGGTGGGTCCCTGCTTTGCCACCGTCTGGAAAGTTTCACCTCGCTTCGACCATAATCTTTTTCGCAGATGGAAACTCCAAATATCGAGCTTCTTTTTGAATTCAGATTTTTTTAAATGGTTTGCAACTGTTTGGCGATTGATGTTTAAATTCTTGATGATCTCTACAGTACTTAGATGACGGTTTTGTTTCACAATTTCTACAATTTCATCAACTTTTTCAATAAATGACCGACCAGAGTGTGGTGCATCTTTGACATTAAAATTTTTGCTCCTGTTTTCGATAGAACATTTGGATCATAAACAGCACAAATTTTTTCACGAGCCTGCTCGGCGTTTTTTCCTTAATCGAGGAAAATTTGTAGAATGTAGCGAATTTTTTCTTTATTTATGTACCTCCATCTTTAAACAGCAGTTTTTCACAACTGCATGTTGTGAGCCGAATTGAATGATGTTACATTTGAATATTTAGCTAAGAGTCTCATTTTTCCAATAAGCTACTAATTGAATATGCGATCAGATAAGTAGTTTCAGAGATAATCTACTTTGATGTCATTTATTGTCTAATTGAGCCAGGAACTTTTTAGCACACCTAATATATCAAATAATTCCATGATATATCCAAATAATTTAATTTTTTTGTATTTCTAATCACGATTTAACCCTCGTATTTTTCTTAACAATCCTTCAATTCATATAAATTTTGTGAAGAATTTTCTTCTCTTACTTTTCTAAACTTAGCAGTTATTATCCAAAATTATTTTTTCATTTTGAAGGATTCTTAATTCCATTTTGCCTTATATGCATAATTAGTAGTAAAACCTTCATTAAAATACGTGTACTTTTATTACCTCAAGCAATTCCGCTATTTATGTTACCTAAATACATATACGTACAAAACTTAACTTTTTCAAAACGTGTTCCGTTGTTTTTAACAATTTAAATATTAACTCTATTAAGATCTTTTCTAAATTCTAGTAATTATGAGATTTTTGCTAAGGTATAATTATTAAAAGTTTCCTTCGGTTTTCTCTATAGCGGGTGCTGAATGATTAGTAGAACATAGAAATTAAATTTTTATAAAATAAAATTTTCTATAAAAAACTGTATAGAAATTAAAAATTAAATTTTTTAAATACTGGGGAACACCTATCCCAGGTGAAAAAATCGATTCCAGATTATTTTGGAAATGATAATTTTCATTATAGTATTGATGGGGAACCAAATATTTAAAATTATCGGTTTTGGTTCATCGAAAATCTTCATTTAATCATCAACAATCGTTTACAGTATCCCCAAACATATTATGAGCAAATATCATCGAATCATTTTTTATTGATGGAAATTTCATTCATTAAAAATTAATTCATAAAATTGAATAATTAAAAAATAAAATTGTGGAGGAGTGTGGTAATATTACCGAAAGTTATGATAGACTTGCTTTTTGTTTAGCTGAATATGGAAATCTGTTTGAACATTTGTTGTAAAGTTAATTATGAATTAATTGTTTGTAATTGTTTATTATTAATAATTTATGCATAATAAAAATTAAATTAAATTTATTTCATCGCCAGTCTGATAAATGAAAATTTTGACAATTTTAAATGCATTTTTTGCCCCTTTAACTGAAAGTTAGATAAAATCTAGTACTCTTATCATTCGTAGTTTATATCTTTGCATTATTTTTGTGTCTTTCATTTTCTCTCTAAAATAATTGCGGAAGCAGGAATCTGCATAAATAAGTTTTTACTTGTTAAATTGCTATCTTCGGCTAACTCATTCAAACCCGGTATATCGTAACAAAACATGGGTATTTTTATTTCATTTTGCAGTAATTTCAAGAATTTTTGTGTATGCCCAAGTAGTTAGATCACTTAAGGCACTTCCAGTGCGAACACGAATCTCAATTTTATATGTTGTTTATTTTTTGCTATGTATGTATAGTTACAAACTTGGTTTGCGACCAAATTATGCACACGATGGACGCTACTAAAATTATAAACATTACCTCATTTTTTACCTCAAAATTACCCATTTACCTTTATTCCGGTGGACATCTTTGTGCGATTGATTTCCACTATTTTTAACAACAGCTATTTTAGCTTTAACGACAAATTCTATTTGCAATTGATAGGGTCCTCCATGGGAGATCTTTGTTCGCCATTCTTCGCAAGTTTTGCAATGAGTGACCTTCTCTGCAATTTTTTTGGTACAGTGTCGTTTAAGCTTCCCTTCTTGGTCATATACGTGGATGACATTTTGACTGCCGTCCCTAAGGATAAAGTAAAGGACTGTGTGTATGTGTTAAACAGCTATGATGATTTGCTCACTTTCACATACGAATTTGAAGCTGATCGCACAATCCCATTTTTGGATATTTGAGTGAGCAAAAGCAAAGATGGCACCCTCACCACAGACATAAACAGAAAACCATCCTCTACAGACCGACTTTTAAATAACAATTCATCTCACCCGATTAACCAGAAGATGTGTGTGGTCAATGCTTTGAAGCTTAGGATCCAGAACTGCGAACCTAAACACAACATAGGTATGAGACTCCACGAATTAAAGTTGCAACTTTTGAAGAATGGATAATGGATCCTGCTCGTCTCATCGATTTGACTCTTTTTAAGAAGAGACCCCATGTCACTCCAACAACGGGTGTAAGACCTGAAAACCTGGAAGAAACTAAAAAGTTCTGCAAAATAACATACCACCCATGGCTACAACATAAAATAAAACACATTTTGGTAAATGCTACATTGGACAAACCAGACAAAGACTGTCAGCCCGCATTTGCCAGCATTTCTATGATGTGAAAGCCAAGTCTGGAAAAACAGGTTTCTCGGAACACGCTATCGAAACCTCTTACACATTCAACCATGACAACGTTAAGATCCTAGCCACAGAAGGTAATTACCGGAAAAGGACCAGCCATACTTTTCTTTTTGTTGTGTTTTTTGTATTTATTCTGACTATTGGTCTCTTGAGATCAATATCTTTATTGTATTTTTTACTTTCAACACTCCACCGAATTTTCCAGTTTTTCCAATTTGTAACGTTTGTTTTACTTGATGACGTGCTTTTGAATTTATTGAATGGGTTGACATAGACTATATTTTATTTTTACACTATATGTTTTATCTATTGATATTAGTTATTTTAGATTGTACAATTATTTATTCACAATTTATTTAGAATTTTTAAACGTCTAAAGTTTTAACCGTCTTCGCATTTTTTAAGAATTTTTTAACTATTGACTCTGTTGAGTGTTACCTGAGTCGTGGTCTATGCTTCCCATCAAAACTGGCATCATTAGATCAGATTTCATACCATCTTAATTTGTAATCGGTGAGTGCTTTTTGTTCGATCGTTTTTTGAGTATTGTGACTTATTTTTGCTTTTCTCTGTAGTCTTGAGATTGAACAGATATAGTGTTCGAAACGTCGACTAACAAATTGTAGTTTTGATCTGCCACCCAATCAACCCAAAAATCCTTTTCCAATTTATAATCGGTGTGGGTGAGAAATTTATTTTACTATAAAATTTTAGTTAGTTCTCACCAATCACCAAAGTTTATAGTGATGAAGATGACTTAACTCTTTATTTTATTTTACCTCTTATATGTAAAACATAATTTTTAAGAGATTTTATGAAACAAAATCTCTATAACAATACGTATACATATTATTTAAAATTTTAAATAGTCCCATAACCCATAAGATTTACAAAATGTAACCTGCATTATAAAATCAATTTGCATATTATATTGCACAACTATATTTTAAAAAAGAAAGTATGCAGTACAATTCACAGAAACTTCAAGAAAATCCAGACAAAAAACTTAAAAATCTATTCCTAATTCGCCTCAAGCTTTTTCTGCTATATGTATCATTTTACGCAAATATTCCACTAGCGTAGATAATCAAATTTAGATAATCTTAAGATTTCAAAATATATTTATTATATAGCTAAAATAGCTAAAGAAAGTATGTTAGTAGTCCGCAGGCTTGGGAAGTGTGAGTTTATTGGTCCACGAAGTCCAAAAGGTTTAGAGAACATTAAATAAAGTAGTTTGATATTATGTTTATCTAATTTTTCTAAACCAGATTTAGAAAGTGATCTACTTATTTGCTTTTTATTTGGCCAGTGGTACTATCCCCGTACGGCCTTGTAACTTTGTTAGATGATGATATCATGCAAATTTCAAAATCAGAAAGATACTTCTTGCAAAACATGCAGTTGCGTTATTACAAAATTATTGCTAATGGTTTTGCTTTGATTTTTAAAAAAATTTAATTTAAATTTTGAAACTAGAAACTGTTACAATATATTTTCAAATTTATGACTCTTGTTTTAAAATACTCAGCAGATACTCGATATTTTAATTCCTAATAAGAGCTCTGGCGTTACGTTACGATTTTTATTTTCTAAAGCTTGAATTACGTTATACTTTTTTAGTCTACTTTTATTCTAAATTTCTAGTTTGATTTTCATTCTAGTTTTTCCATTTAAAAAGTACTTCAGTTTAAAAGCAATCCGTGTATAATCGAATAAATTCAATTTCTTTGCAACAATTTGTTTATGAACAAAGTAATGCATAAAAATAATATAAATGTATAAAGTATAGTACATATTATTATGATACAAAATCAGTACAAAAATAAAGTAGATATTATAATCTGCAATTGTGAACAAGTTTAATTTTAATTTCACATCACAGACAAGAAATCAAATATATCGTCGGCATACAAGTAAAAATGACTAACTGCAAAAATCGAGTTTTACAGGAGAGCAGTTTTCAGCTTAACTTCGCCTATAAAATAACATTAAATAGTCAACTTTACCATCTTTATAACTTATTAATTTAATTTTTAATAAATACAGAAATTTTTTCTTGTAACCGCACTGGTTATTCATTGTCAATTATTCAATTATCTCATTTTCGGCATTTTTGCAGTTGGTCACTTTTAACCTGTATACCGACGATATATTATGCATTTGCTCGCTACAAGTTAAGTACTTACCGTGTTTATAAAACATGTGTGCGAAATGGTGCTATTTTCCTAACGATTCAGAAGAATTAATTATAGCTTAAATATAATTTGGAAAAAACAATTTTATTTTGACCTGTCAACCAGCATAAAAAATTGCTGATCCGTCGTGACGTTATTCAATGGCGAGTTCAATAAAATTACGACAACAAAATCAATGCGTTTGAGCTGCGTTATTATTAAGAGCAAGTTATTATCATTTCCGACGAAGATTGGGGTAGTAGTAATGTTATTATTTAGTAAATCTCCTAACAGTATTTACGACCATCCTGTGTGTTTGCGAGTATTGTTGAGTGGAAGTACTACTGTTTTATTGCTTCCAATTCGGGCTCAGCTTATCGACTACCTTCGTCAAGCAATATTGTAACGAGCAGAATCATCTTCACCAATTGTAGTATGATAGGATCAACGCGTCGTCAGTGTTTGAAGATCAAGATTAGTGGACAGAGAGTATGCAGTAATTATATTATATTATACCAATTATATTACCTATTTTTATAAACTCATTGGAGAGTTTGGGGACTGGCGTACCTAGAGCTTTTGCCGCCCGGTGCGGTCTTAAATTTTGCCGCCCCTACCAAAAAAAATTATTTAAATTTAAATTTTAAAATTAATAGAAATTTTAAAAATGAGCAAAAAAAAGGTCATACATCGAATACTTAATAACTTTTTTCAAATCCAAAGTTTTTCCTCTTCTTGTAGACCAAATATTTTTTTATAAAATTTTTACATACTGCAAAATGCCGCCCCTCTAAAAATGTGCCGCCCGGGGCGGCAAGTGCCATTTAAAAAACCAAGTTGACCTTCAAAAGGTCACCTTCAAATGACCTTCAAAAAGGTAATTAACTTAAAAAAATAATGATGCCATATTCTTTCCCTCTCACTATCATACAACTTTTGTCCGAAACACGTTTTCATCTGACTTTTGGTTTTTGAGATATTAATTGTTGGAAGTTTTAAAATGAACACTCGGTATAATAAAATTATTAAAAATACAGGGTGTACCAAATTTCAACGTCATACCTTGGAGGATTGGTAGACCAGCTTATCACTGACCAGAATATCAAAATATGACCTCAGTAAAAATCGTTAGTTTTCCAGATATTTTTATTTTTTTATTTCAATGAAAATCTACAATCTGTTTAGAAAAAAGAAACATTAAGTAAATTGAAGATAAAAGGTTATCGCAATCTTGCCAGTATAAATTTAAAATTCTAAAAATAAAAGACAATTAAGTAGCAACTCGAGATTGCACGTTGGCAAGGTCGTGTACATGTTAGTGGCGTTCGTATTAGAAGTCCGGCATGTTCTTCAGACCACAGCTATTTTAGTGCACACAATTAAGTGTTTTTCAACAAGTATTCCGCACTGATGATGACTAATGAGTCAGAAAAACATACATGGTGTGATGGCGAGATTGTCGAAGAAGCAGTGTGTGTCTGTCGCTCTTACTTAATTGGGTTTTATTTTTTAAATTAAGTAAATTATTTGACATTATATAAAGACTTGTTGAGAACATTTCATTAAATATTCTCATATTAAATTAACTTTTAAGTTCATATGTTAGTAATCAATTTAATAAATTTAAGATTGTTAATTGAATCGTGTTGATAAGGCGTTGGGCTTGAAATGCTTCAATCTTCTGACTTCATTGGACTGGTTTAGTAATTCTATTGCAAATGCATTTGGATGCAATCCGATTCTGCTGCGATATTTGTCGTGTAAGTTTTTAATTTCTGTGTGTACTGAGTTGATTCGCAAATCACGATAAATTAAGTCGTTTGGTGCATATCACGGAGCACTGATAATAGTTCCAAGTGTCTTATTTGAAATCTTTGCAATATTTCTATATTTGATGCGCTGGCAGTTCCCCAGAGTTGTATTCCGTATGTCCAAATTGGCTTTAGTATGGTTTTATAAATTAAGAGCTTATTCTCCATTGATAACTAGGATCCTTTACCAATTAACCAATACTCCTGTCTAAACTTTAGTCCTAGTTGTTTTCTTTTATTAAAAATATGTTTACGCCAGGTGAATTTTCTATCCAGGTGCATGCCAAGATACTTTACGTCATCGGACTGTGGCAGGTAGCAGCTGTTCAGTGTCACTGGTGGACAGATGTCTCTCTTCATTGTAAACGTAACATGGGAAGATTTAGTTTCGTTGGCTTTAATTTTTCATTTTCTCAACCAGTCCTGGATTTTATTTAAGTAAGTTTTTAGGTTCCTAGAAGCCATATTGAGGTTCATGTGTGACGCAAGAATCGCCGTATCGTCGGCAAAGGTTGCCACTATTGTTGCTGTAGTTAAACGTTAGTTTTCCAAATATGGGGTTTCAAAATCAAAAATCGTTATACGTCAGAGGTATGACGTCTGTTATTGCCACCAGGTAATCATAAAATTCCAATTTATCTGATAATATGATTGTACAGTGATTTTTATTTTTATACGTTCAGTATATGTCTCACTTTATCATTGCATGGTATTTAAAATTTTGACAACGCTGGTCTAATATGACACAGTGAAAAAGTTTTTCATTATAATTATATTGGCTTAATTTGCAAAATTGAATATTAATAATTTTTTCAGTATTCTTAAATTATATTAACCAATAGTTAAACTGAAGTCATTACCTTATTTTTTAAAATACTATAGTTTTGAAGAAAATATTTTGGTTTTAGTTTCGTGTGTATGTACATATACGACTGAGAGCGATTGTATGTTGATGTGCGACTTGAATGATTTTTGACCAAATTGTAAGTTTTTACCGCTATTTATTGTAAGCCGGTTCAATCAAGAAGAGAGTATTTGATATCACGAACAAATATGATACCAAATAAATTAGGAGCCTTTAATGCTATCACTCGAATTGACATGCGAATCGAAAAGGAAAACGTAAACAGCCTAGGATGATGTCGTCTACATGTGACCCTTTCAAAGCCCGCCCGAGATAACAAGTAATTTCCATAATAAGAAAATGTGGACGCAAGTTACAACAACTATTCACGCAAATATCAATGTTGACTCGAAGATTTAAGATTACAAATTGTTAATAAATTATATTATAGCAGCAAATATTGCTATTAAATATTATTATTTACTGATTGTGAATCAATAAAAATAACTCGAATTACGTTGCAGTGGTTTCTAAAGAGGTTTTGCACAACCCCGAAGGTGAATATTTTGTGTTGAACTTAATAATAATTAATAAAAATTATAATATTTAATTAAAATCTCAAAATTTTTTTTGCTTTTTAAATATTGTTCCAAATGATTCTCTTGTAAAATTTTATTATAAAGAAGAAAAAAGTTATGTATTTTAAATATATTTTTAAATTTAAAATTATTTTGCAAGTTAATTTCACTTGGTTTATCCATAATGTGCAAATTTGCAAAATTAAAACAAGATAATTAGTAGTATTACTCGTAAGTGTGAAATAAACCATCTGAATGATTTTTTAATTGTAATTATTACAATAAGCAAAAAACAAAATATATGTAGTAATAATAATAATTGTGTATTGTAATAAAGGAAACAAACAATGTTATTTATAAAATAAACAAGAAATAACTATTAATAAACTGGCTAAAACAAATTATTAACAGTTATTATTTTGAAATTATGTTAGCAACAAAAGTATCTACTCACTCAACCTAAAAATTTTAGAATTATGTAAAAATTCTACTGCAACAAAGTAATCTTCATATGCTGTCACCCTGCATTTGGATTTTATTTGATTGTATAATAAATTTATGTTTGCTTAAATATAAAATTTTATAAAATCCAACTTTCATCGATGGAAGAGGTAGATTAAAAAAGTTAGTTTCAATATTGAAAATTCTAATAGGAAAATTTTGATTTGGAATATTTATCGATTTAGCAATCTTATCAAATCGCATTATAACCACTATTATGTTTTATTTACACTAATAAACCATTGTATAATGATCATTGTAGAATAAATCGAAAGAATTTTATCTAAATAGAGATCAGCTCATATTTTATTGAAACCATTATTTGTGTAGGTTTATGCTGTTCCGTAGGTGATTATTTTTGAATACCAAATAAATAACTGCTGAAACTAAGATACCCGATTTAAATCCGATGAAATCTAAACTTTTCTATGACCATTTCCATGCTTTGAAGTGCACATTAAGCCGACGATGTATCTACTATATTTTAAAAATGCACTATAAAATTAAAGTGTTTACAAATAATGATCGCTAAAAGGTAAAAAAAATAGTATTATTCTTTTTTATCTTTATTGAAATTTACCAAAGCAAGTTAAGTGCACTTGTGTATCGAATACATTTCGTAATTTTTGTTTTGTACCATTTGCTCCAGCTAAAATAAATAAGTTATGTGCCTGAATATTAATTTTTCTTGTTAATCTAAAATGACAACATTAAATTTGTTTGACTATTTCACTCAGCTGTCATTAGACCAATGGAATGAAAAAACAACAAAACATTCAGCCAATAGCAAATTTTTTGAAGTTGATTTTAAAGCAAATATAAGCGACAATTTTTTTTATTAACTGCAACATTTAAATAATACATAAAATAATGATTAATTATTAATGTCAATGTATCAACGATACATTGATTTTTACTTTTAATTAACTATTATTTATATTAACCTCCCATATTTTATTCGTGAAATAGTCTAAATAAATATCCTCTCGTGCATTTCAAATTAGTACACAATTTTTTTTCACTTATGCGTTTGCTGCTTTGGGGCAATTTTCCCGACTCGAAGAGGAGGGAAAATTGCAAAAGCCACAAACGCATTCGTGAACTCAAAAAAATTGTCGACAATTTGAATGCACTTGGGGTATTGCATAAATATGACTATTATTTCGTGCTATGATTTAAGATTTTAAACTTTTAAAACTGTTGGTATCTAAACAGTTCGGGCAATTTAGTTTCATTTTTTGCATTATTTTTTTATTATTTTTTTTTATTATTATTATTATTATTTTTTTTTAATTAATTATTATTTATACTTTCTAGTCCTGATAATGAGTAAAATACCTAAAACGAGAGACAAATTACTTTATTAATTTTTCAAGTTTTTACTAACTACCTACTAGTATCTACCTTAAATAAAATTAATATGTATGTACACTATTTTATAATAATTTGTAATTACAAATTTTATGTGAATATCTTATTCGACTAGAGAAATCCACTAGGTTACAAGAATTTGCTATATTATTTATGAACTACATAAATTTTTATTTAAAAATAACATTTATAACGTAAAATTTATCATGTTAATGAAAATTGCAGTTTTAAAGAAAAAGTTGGCAATAACGTTGCTACTTTTTGTTCAAGCAGAATTTTTTACATTATAATAAACGGCACATTACGCTTTTTTGAATGCACTCACGCTGGCTCAGCAGATGTGCTACTCACATAACTTTCTTTTGAAGAAGTTCATTCGACACAGAGTAATATTTTTATGAAATCTAACACTTTACTACTTTCTTGCCTATTCAAAAAAATATATGAGATTTCCTGAAAATCTTCTACAATTATTTTATTGCCACACTTCTTTTATTGAAATTAATCGATAAGCTATAGTATTTCTTAAAAGATATTACTACAGTTTATTCTGTTGGAACAATAAAAAGTTATGTATTGTAGCTATTATGTAAAACTTTATATACCTGATGATATTATATTAATACTAAAATAATGACATTTAAACGTAATAAATACGAATAAATCGAGCTTGTTACGCTAACCTTCCTAGGGGAGCACATACTCGTCCTAACACAATCGGAGACAAAAGATCTTAAACTAGACAATAGTTTGGTTGGCTTCCAAGGCAAAAAAAATTAATTCAAATATAAATCATAAACAAATTTAATTCTAATATCCAATTAATATTAACACACCTAAGTATTATATAAACGAACTAGACTTTCAACATTTTAACATTTTAACATTATTAAGATTTTTTTTTCCTTTTCTTTCATTTTTTGACTTTGACGTTTTGTCAATTGGTCAGACTTATGTAATTATAGAACCAATTCTTAAATCCACAACGTGTTGATGCACACCGGAAGGCCAAGCTAAGAAATTCTGTAAAGTCTGAGATTCGAACCCAGAATTTCCGCCCTGTAACTCAACCAGCGATCACACCAATCCACTGCTGTGGTTCATTATTAAGTCGAATCCATCAAATAACTATCATTTAAAAATATTTTAATCATTTATTTACAAGATTATGAAAAAGAATATTAAAAATAAAAGTATTCCCACAAATTCTATTCAAATATTTAATTGAAAATTAATTTAAACAAATTGTTCACCAGTTAAAATTACATTTATTGATGAGATGTCTTAAATGATTAAAGAATACAAATAATGATTAAATATTAAATAAATTAAGTATTTATTGAGTAGATAGGAATAAATATGAATTGTTCTTACAGCTATCAAGCCACTAATTAATTCCAGTAGCGAATATCCGTGTTTTCTCTAGAATTTTTTATTCTTTTATATTGTTTGCTTCATTCATTCACTTTATACCTGTGGTCTCTTGGTCTGTTTAACTTTCCAATGAACTTTGATGTATAATAATAGAGTAATGTAAAAATGAGGTTGGCAACATGCGCGAGAACCAGATGACATGTAACATAGTGAAACGACAGAATAAAAGTTTAAGTTAAGATTACCAGTAGTTTGATTGAGAGTAATTAATAGTGATATAGAGAACACAACACAAATAAACTTTATAAGTAGAATTTTAAGTTTAATAAATTTCCATTTTTAGCTATAACTCATACACATAATATGTATATCTATGCACTATAATACTATATTATTATTATTTGTAATATACTTAAAACATGCGATACTAATAGAAAAGCTCCAAAGCTCGTTCACACTGTGCGATTTTTCCCATGACTTTATGGTACAAAAAATCCTATCTAAAATCTTAATCAACGCTCATATCATTTGACGAACGATTTTGTATTTAAAATTGATATAAAATACATATAGAAAATAGAAATCGTGTATTCTGAAAATTACTTATTATTTAGTTATAACTCCTATAAAACCAAATATCTTATGGTGTGAACGTAAAAATATTTACTTAATCCGACAACTGATACTGCTATTGGCTTCGTGCACAACATAGGGTGGCGACGCCACGCGCCGGATTTTGAATTTCGCTTGCAAAAGCAATTGCTGACATTTATTTGACAAAATTAATATAAAGAAAATTAGCTTAAAAGTAATGATCTATTTTTAAATTTGAATTTAAATTATGTGGGGTCTTAAAAATAGTATATCCAAAATCCGATAATCCTCTTATTTCGCATAGTAATTCTTTATATAAGAGAATTGTGAATACACTTTGCAGAACAATTATAATAAATATTATACTTAGAATATATAACAAAATGACAAAGCGAAAAATTAATTGCAGTGTTGTGAATTGTGAAAACAATTCGCTGAACTCGCCACAGTTAATGTTTTATC
Organism: Cantharis rufa; assembly: GCA_947369205.1. Lineage (NCBI taxonomy): Eukaryota > Metazoa > Arthropoda > Insecta > Coleoptera > Cantharidae > Cantharis > Cantharis rufa. The sequence goes on from OX376303.1 coordinate 41,262,533, forward strand.
GATTCCCAACGTCAAATCACTTATATCATTGATTGCACCGAATTTAGAGTGGAGCAGCCTCCGACTATTGAACAACGTGTACACTTTTATTCCTACTATAAAAAAGGATTTCGATTACAAATTTTAGTTGGCTGCACACCTGGAGGATTCATTTCGCTCGTATCCAAAGCTTATGGGGGATGAGCAACCGATGCTCAGATAACAAATGGATTTGGTCTTTTGGAGTTATTGGAGCCAAATGATGTTGTTCTTGCTGATAAAGGATTTCCACAAATAAAAACGATTCTGGATGAAACTGGAAAAAGTATATTACTTGTTATGCCACCATTCCTGCACAACACGTTTACAGAAGATCAAGTACATGAAACTTATCAAGTGGCTAGCGTAAGAATCCACATCGAAAGAATTATGCAAAGATTCCGAATCTACAAAATTTTGGATTTGTTTAAAATTGATATGCTACCTTATTGTGATAAGATCATATTTATGTGTTGCGATTTGGTGAATCGTCAGCTACCAATTTTTGCTGTTCAAAATGACTGTGAAGAATATAGAGCAGATGAGAATGATTATTAACAATTAACAATAAGTTATATTTATTACTTGTAATTAAAATTTTTTATTTTTTAGTTTCTTTCTTTGGGAGCGTACACAAACAACGTGTCTTTGTCAAGGGGGGGAGGTCAAGTAGAAAGCTATGCAGAACACTTGAGGGTAAGGGGGGGAATTACAGTTAAACTACGTGATTTATTTAAAATAAAAATCTGCCAATTTAGGTATCACCATCGTCAGGAATTGATCGTTCCATTGCGATATAAATGAAGGGTAAACGATTATGAGTAATAAAATAGTATATTATAGGCCAAGGTTGTGAAGACTATCATTATAGCCATAGCGCCAAGATTATATTCCGAGGTGCGAAGCACCGAGGGATATAAGGCGCGTAGGCTGTAATGGTCTTCACAACCGCGGTTTATATTCGATTTTTTCCACTACTAGATTTATTAGCATTTTTTTTAAACTTTTTAATAAAAAATTTTTAAATTTAAAATATTTATATCAAATGACAGTTTTGTTTATTTGACTTATTACTTGAATTCGTAATAACTCAATAACGGCGCTAGATATCAAAAAACTGAGCAAAAAATCTCCCCCCCTTCGACTCGTATTACATCCCCTGGTAAATTATCGATAGGAATGCATATGCAAAATTTCAAATCGATCGCGCGTAAAAAAATTTCTTATAAACGTCTAATTCGTATTAAAAATCTTTAGATGGCGCAATCGTGGTTTCTCAAATTAACAAGGGGTGGCGCTATCGCTTTTGTCATAATTAATTCGAGTCTTATAAAAATATTTAAAATGAAATTAATCTATTGAAAAAGCGTTTTGATTAGTTTAAATGCAATTAAATACCATCTCCTGGTCATACAAAATCGTTTTTTTATCAAAATTTGTCTTATAAATAGTTGTTAAACTATAGAAAAATAACAATATGTTCATTATTAACCACTGGTGTATAATGAAAAATTTATTAACCACTAGTCTAAAATGAGTCACTTCACATGCGACTGACCTAAGTTATAATGCTAGTCTATATGACTAGTAATGGAAAAAATTAGTTATGCGTTTATATACATACATATATAGTAAATTAAACAATATAATCTGAAATTGGTAATAAATGCATTTCGATTGAAATTTAAATAAAGGGAGTTTTGTACGTCATTTTAATGTATATTATGTAAAGCAAATATTTTTTTTTTTAATTTTAATTTCAAAAATAGTAATTTCGGTAATACATCACATTCAAAATATGTCAAGTGAAGTTCCTTAATGCGCTACCTCGTGCGCTGCCGTCGGAATTGAAAGTTTTGCTCGAAGCCAATAGTCGCATAAGAAATCGCACAGTATAAATCAGCTTTTACACCCGTATTCATAGATGACATGTTACTTATACTTAAAAGAAGCTTCTTTTAAAATAGATCCTTATCAATAGCTACATTAATCATCTTATACAAATTATCCAAACTCAAATCAATAAATAGCTTAAAACTAATTGATTGAAGAATGATCCACCAAAATTCATGCTGCCGATATCCACTGGACTATTTGTTTTTAAATCTCAAACATGCTTCAAAAAGTTTAACGCTTTTATCCATCCACAAACTAAAAAAGAAACTGTTTAGGTATGCTGTTAGAGAGATTAATAACATTGAATTTTAGTCAAGTTTATCCCAAAAATGTTATAAATAAATTGAAATTAAAAATTTAGAACTTATAATATGTGATTCGAATATTTCACAATTTAAATCACGTGTTCTTCTCTCCTAAACTAATGTTATCATCTCAACTAATGTCAACTGACCTCGACCAAAATAAATGACCGTTTGCTGGTTCTTTAATGTTATCAGAAAATGCTTCTTAATGTTACAATCTGGTATCCACAAATCCGTGAAAATATCTGCTAAATAAAATACCGATGATCAAAATAACTCAGCTAATCCTTAATTTTATGAAATATACACGATGTAATCGGTAGCAAAGCAAATATTACTATATATACGTCTACAAATTAGTGACGATTAAAAAGTCTTAAAACCTATACTCTCTAACCAGTGTTAGAGCTAAGATACCCAAACGTCCAAACAGTAAAATAAATCCTGTAATGCAAATTTAAAAAGAAATTTTGTTCCAGCCTATATCTAGGTATAGTATATACTTTATTACATGAAATTAATTCTTAAGTGATAGTGAAAACGCTCAAACAACAAACGAATAGATAATTGTTGTACTTAAAATTCTGCGCCAGATACTAACAGATATAGATAAAATGTTTTAATCGCTTTATAAGTTGTGCAATTTAGCTTTGATCAGGTTTACCGGTAAAAGTAATTACAGCTCCTAAACTTTATGTTAAGTGCAATTGTTTCAAATGTAACGTTTTACTTTTTAATTCGGGATTTAATTATTCCCTATTAAAACCATTTAATTACAAGGTATATTATTATTACATATATATTTGTGAATTTCGACGGTAATATTCAAATTAATTAAACTCAAATAGGTATCTAATTCTACTTTTAGATTGTTTAAAAATACATTTTGCTTTAATTAAGTATAAGAGTTAAAAATATGAAAATTTTAAAAATATTATTGTCAAATGTAAGACCATTTTCTTCACTTAAAGTACAAAACTCTTAATTTTTGATAATTTAAAAATAAAAATTATATTAAATTATAAATTATTGTTGACCTTTATTAAAATTAAAATTATTAGATTTGATTTGACATAATTTGTCAGTTTAGCCTTGAAAATGAGTCAGTAACGACTCGAAACGTTGGACAACAAAGATTGTTAAAATAAAGACCTAAACCTCAACAAAAATCTAATAATTTTAAAAATTATATTATTAAGAATAATGTCACGGGGTGAATGTATTATAATTGCACACGTATGCTACAAACTTGACTTTATTCCTACATAGTACTACAAGATATATACATATCACAGGTTTTTACATAAATTACATAATATTAGTTAAATAATAATAATAATGATTTGTAAAAATTCAAGTACTTTTACCTTTTACTTTTCTATGGGATTAAAAATATGTTATTATTTTGATTTTCTAGTTATTAATATATTGCGATGGTCTCCCCCAGAAATGCAAGAGTTTAGCTTTCGAATTTAAAAAAAAATAGAAATATATTATGTAGTTTTTAAATTTGTTCTAATTCAACTAGTTTTAAATTTATTTAATAAACAGTTATTTGGTTTAGGTATTGAAACTCGATATTAACCATAATAGTATTTTCGAAAGGCAAATACAGACACTTCTTATTTTAGAACTAAAATGTTTTAAGTTTTCATAAATAAAATTCACCTGAAGTCCAATGACTTGGTGGTGTTCGTGCAGAGCGTTGACGCCACATTTCATTTTTGAGTATATTTAATAATTTAAACTTGAATAATTAATTACTGGATAAGTCATCATCATCAATCACGGAATTTCATTCCTTAAGGAATATCGCCACTTCGTTGGACACTTTTCAATCCATTTTTTATGATGAATCTCTATTTTTCTTTTCTTTATTGCTCAGAACATATTACAACGAGCAAAAATTAGAAAAATATTTCAGATGAGAATTAGATCATGTTGTAGGGTTCGAATTTTTGCCAAGTTCGCAGATAATAAAGTTTTATTATCAATAATGCCAATAACTTTGGCAAAATGCAAAGTTATTCGCAAAAATTCCCGTTCCAATATAAAATTTTTGGCGCGAACAACAATTCAAAATATTTACAAATTACCAAACTATGCACAACAAATTAAATTAAAATTTACAGAACAATCAAATAAAAATTCAAATTCAGTAAAATAAAATTTCAAAATTCAAAATTTTTAAAAGATTTTGGAACACGACAATTATTTGTAACTAGAAAATCATGTTTCTAAATGATATTTTCAGTAAATATTTAATTTATTATCGATCCGCTGAAGCCATTCTGGTAATCTCAAATAGTAGTTTTTGTGTACTTTTTTACTATTTCTAATATTATTTGTTTATCGTTCTTTACTTCTATATCTTCCTGATAAGCCTAACCATTCTGAATTATTTATTTTCAAAAGGCTTTCAAAATATTTTTTCCATATTTCTTTAATTTTTTCTTAATTATTTTCTACTTTCTTTCTTCATATTTCATTAATCAAATTTTAATTACCTAAATTAACATAATTATATAATACACACATTTTAAAATTCATGTACCTGCTGTTTAAGTTTTGTCAATAAAAATTCGGTAGAAAACTATAAGTTTTGTTTTAAAAAAACATTCTTTTATACAATTTTACAATATGAAATTTTGAATTTCAAAAAATAACCAAGAGACAAGCTTAATTTTATAAAATTAAAAAGCAAATTAGTTTGCATTGAGCTACATTTGATTGTTAAATGCACAATAGGTAGCTCTCATAAACCTGAAATCCTCAAATGACTTCTATTAATGTTGAACCATAATTCTGCTGTTATTAATAAATAATGAATACAATAATTTAAAATAAATAATACCTATACTAAGAAAAAATGGTATTATATTAATTGTAATTCGGCTTAATTGTAAGTAATTTATCTCTACAGTTCATTATAATATAGTTATTAAACTTTTCATTTAATAATTGAGTACAAAAACTATATCCGAAGTAATCTGTTAATAGTAATTACAGAAACTTTAAAAATTAAAATTAAAATTGTTAAAGTCATAATATATCCAGTAATCCCCGGAGGAAGAAAATCAGCTTGAATAACGCTAGCTTCTATTATATCGCTGAGAGCCATGAAAAAAAATCTACTTTTGTCTCTGTATCCCATCTGGGAGATGAATTCCGTGGAGAACTGCGAAACAATACAAAACGTCTTGGACGGTAGATCGACAAGGAGGGAATTATGTGGATTTTAGATGCCCGACGAATAGACATAACCGCAAATGCTTGTCCCCTGAGAATTATTTTGTTAGACTTAAATAAGAACGGAATTGTCACTCAAAACTTTCAAACTTTCTTTAGTACCGGATGAACTCTGAACTTACGCAAAAAATGTTCGTGGTTTTAAAAACAGAAATATTTAACCATGCTAAGTTAACATTGTAATTTTGTTGTATCCAAAAAACATCGATTCAAGTTGTTTTCATTGTATAAGTTAACATTGTTGCGTTAAATATTTAGCAATTCAAAATTGAATTGAAGATTATAATTATAAGGGCTCCTTTTATAATTTAAATTTTTAAGATTTAAATACCTATAAGTACATAATATTAAAGCTATTCTATCCGCTGCTGTCTACATAAGTATATATTTTACTCCTGTTTATCGTCAGTAAACAAAATATTGCCATTCTCTGTAGTTGTTTAAAATATCTACGCTAATAAACATTATCAATGGGATTTTATTTTGAGTACATTTTTTTATTAATATGTTAGGGAGTAAACTCTTATATACCATAAGATATCTTAAGAATGCTTCTTAATAAATTATTACGGTAAAGTGTAATATGTACTATATATTTTACATTTGGTTCTATTTCAATTATTTGTCTCTATTCACTATATTCTAAAACTAACCGTGTTCACGGTTAAAAAGAATAGCTAAACATGTACATATTTTAATTACCAGTTATCTACTTTATAATATATTCTTCATGATTATTCATGAGACGTAAATAGCTCAAGTACTAAATTTCTCTTAAGACTTACCCGGCATTTTCAAACCTGCCTAACATATTATAATTATCTTTTCATTTGGGGCATTTTTAAGCATTGGTAGCAGATTATCATTAAAATACAGAAAGATAAATATGAACAATTACATTACATTTGCACCTACATCTAAGAAATAAATTAATAGTTACTCAAAAAGGCTGGCCCCATCTGGTTACACCACAATATGCTTGTCATACGATGAGTGTTACATGTGTAGAATAAATAAAATAACAAAATAGATTTGTCTCTGTCAAAATTTCACATCGAAAAATGATTTTTCTGTTAATGTAAACTTTACAGAAATGCATACAATTTTGGATTTACTTTTAAGTAACTTTTCTAGTCGAGAAATGATTTATAATGATGTATACCACTTATTATAAAGAACATTTTGCATTTGAATATGAAACTTAGAAAATAATTTAATAAGTTGATTTCAAAATCTCTGAAGAGAGATGTAAATCTATGCATGTTATAAGAAAACGAGCAGTTTGGCAAAATTTTGGAAAATTAGTAAAATGAAAATCTAAACATTTTTGTAAAAGTTGAACTTAGAAAGCAGTGTAAAACATTCAAGTTTCTTCGCAACTACATTTTTAAATTTTTTCTTCTTTGTACAAAATAATTTGAATATGCAAAAGTAACGATAAAAAGATTTCAGCTTTAATTAAGTTGCAAATCTGTGATTTAAACTTATGACACTTTTGAAGCATATTTTTAATCGCAATCAAAGTAAAAGTTCAAAGAGTGATGCAATATAAAATTCAAAGAAGTCAAATCCACGTTTCAAAGACTAATGAGAGATCAATGCCGTTAACATTTTAAGTAAAAATACAACTTGACATTTTAATGTAGTTTTTATTATGAATATATAATAATATAATATTATATATTACTTAAATTTTATCAAAAAAGCGATACGTTATAAGAGGATCGAGTATCATTAATTTTTAGTACTTTTCTTTATAATTTTTTTAAAAACTTCTATGGGAATATTCTTCTAGTTAATGCATTTAGTGCTCAAATACTTATGACAATTTTGATACTCGGGCGTTGAAGTGTACTCTTGCATTTTATAAAAGTCATTGAAAGCAATGTCCAGTGCTAATTGCGTAATTCTTGCGTCATTTGTTTAAAAATTTTAATAACCGCTAGTATTCCGAAACTTTAACATTTCTTTATGCTCGTGAGGTAACACGAAGTATGTAATTCCAAACTTCAATAATTATTGTGTAAATTATTATCACTAAAGTAGTACTATTTAAATAAGTCAGGTCCAACAGTATGGACAGGTAATTATATTTTGTGTAGATTTTCAATCAGCGTTTATATTCAATCGGTAGTTAGTTTTATGTCTATAGAAATATACAATCACATCCCAAATGTAATAAAGTTTCACCTTAGAACCTAATGACTGCACATACTATTTTTTACAATATCTACCTACATATTATACCTTTTGCAATGTAATGTTTATAATATTAAGATTACTGTCTCTGTTAGTTTTAAGGCAAGTAATATGCAATAGTGAAATAATGAAATCAAAGATACAATCTTTTTACTCACTTTTATATCTTTGATCTCCGCTAGATGAAAATCTTCACGAAGCCTTTCAATAGTGCAGTGTTAGCTAATCTTATTTTTTTTTGTAAAAAAACTGTTGTCATTACTATTCTTAGACATCCTATAAATGTTAACCAAGAAATGTAGTCTTAATATAACTACTTTTCATTTTCACTCTTCTTTGCAGAACAGATTTGAATAATATATTTTCAATAATGTTTTGAATTCTGGATTGCTGGTAGAAGCTTAGCAAAATTCTAAACAATTCACAAATTTATATGTAAAATAAGTATTTATGAAACGGATTGCCATTTTGCAAAACCATAACAGTTATTTGTCAACACTCTTATGCAATATCTATTATGCGGTTTAATAGCAGCACAGCAGCACAGTCCATAGAGTATTGTACTTGTTGCTGACGTCACACTGCCGGTAACTGTTACCGGTAACTGTGATCGAACATATCACACCTTTAAAACGAATAAAGCTAAAGCATTGAACTCCCCCCGATGAAAGTATTCGTTTTTGCTCGGCAGTGATTTAAGATCATTTTCCCGTTGAAAACTATTTAACCATAGTTTTTCACTATTATTGTCAAAAAGATACTCGTAACATTTAAGTTACATTTCAGAACGAAAACCGTCATAAAGGGCGATAAAAGTCAATTGGGCACCGGTATTTTAGGCGCCGGGCCGGCTTATTTAATCGACAATAAATTGGCGATGGCCACTGAGCGACGTCAATTATTACTCGACATAAATTTAACTGGTTATTCAAAAATTTAAATTTTTTTATTTTGAATGGAATTATTGGTATGACTAGCTAAGAAATGCAATGTAAAATAAATTTGACTTATGACCGTAAAACGGCAAGGACGTCTTAAGAATAGTTTTGATAAGAAATTTGTTTGATTAATTTATAGGATAAAAATAAATTGTTGGTAAATATATGAAGAGAACAAAATGAAACAATAACAGTGAAGTGAAAAATATAAGAAGTACGCAGATAAAATTTAATTGTAATAAGCGCCAGCAGATAAAAAGAAAAGTGATCAATTAGAAAATCATCAAATTGGTGAGTTAAGTTTTTAAAAGTTGAGAATTAATGCTCTTAACAAGTGCACAAATTTGCATTTATTATATCGAGCGCTGTGGACTCGACATGCCCAGCACTAACAAATGTTAGAAGAGCCCATATTTATGTCATAAAAAAATAAATTGTATAATATAGAACAAAATTTTGGAATATTGAAATTAGATAAAAATTTATATCAATATAATATAAAAGTTATCAAATTATCTCTCGATTCATCGATGCATCGATTCAAAATATAATAGCTGAAGTTTATAAATGGACCTCATCTAGTTTTAAATTTAAAATGCAACACCATCTTTAAAGTGCAATTCTACGGCGGCCACTGCATAATACAACTATTTACTATCAAATTGTTCTTACCCAACACATTTTGTTGAAACTCAAATGGCCAAATATTTCTTTTGAAGCAAATCTGTCTCTTAGGATTTTCGTTTGTAAAATGTGAATTTTAACGAGAAAATCTGCTACTAGGATAAAACATCAAACATTGATGTTAATAAATAAACCGAAAAGATGCTCAACTATGATTTCTGATAACTTGAATTTAATCTGAATTCAAAATATTTATTAATTAATTGCAAGCACTCATCTTTATTAATTTATACTATTAATTAAGTTGACTTCTTTCAGAGCAATTATCAAATTAAACTTGTACACCAAAATAGTTAGAACATCTTTCATAAATTGCAGATTAGGTTATCACCTACCAAATGTCAATTTTCAATGTAATGCTGTTCTAATATAAAAAATTCTATCTTTTCAATTAATATCGCTTATGAAATCAAGAATTAATCATAATTCAACTTGGACTAAATAGATACGATTCCAAATAATTACTTTTCCATAATATTATAATCTACTGTTGCGAAATGCTGCATTAACATATCAAAATCAGTTAAAAAATTAAATTAAATTAAATTAAAAAAATTAAACAGTAAGTTTTGTGAAAATAAAAAATTCCGAAAAATACGAAAAAATATTGAATTTTAATTTAATTTAAAATTAAAAATTTTCGTTCGTTTAGTATTCAACCAAACAAACTATGCACTATAATAACCTAACATACAAAATATTATAAGTCAAATAAAAATCTGACAGATAAAAAGTACAGTGCGGCAATAATAATTCAAGTTAATAATCGTAATAAAAGGAAAGTCAGGGGTCTTTCATACGGAGCAGATGAGGACACAGGTCTGCCGAATGATTAACTCATGTTTTTTTTAGTTTTTCACACAAAGCGAGCGGATGCAAACTCGCACGGATTTTTAACTTTAATCAAAGTGGGGGCCCCGCATAGAAGCATAAGCGTAATACAGTCTTTTTAGCGAGATATTTTGCCATAATACATCTGTATAAATAACCCATTCACTTGATAACTACTGAAAAATTTAATGAAACAATCATGGTAACTCGAAAATAAATTTGAATTATCTAAAATCGGTAAGTTATGGACCAACAACTTGACTCGATCAAGTAAATTGAAATTATGCAAAATAGAATTATTCACCTCAACGATATTAATAAATTTTAAACGTAAATTCCCAAGTTCTACTTACGTAAGTGTATCAATTCATATCTTAATTATTATTTATTGCCACAATGCTTTGTCTTTTAGATTTTACATTATTTGGAAATAAAATATAATGTAAATACTTTTTATTTTCTTTTGTGAAATAGCACCCAAATTTTCTGTAATATAAATTATAAGTGTAATAAAAATAATAATCTGGACGGTGATTATAGGAGGAAAATATAATATGTATGTATAAAATATTAAGGTTTACTAAACTTTTATAGTTAATAAATAAAAATACAAAATCTCAGATGTACTTTTAAAAACTAACTTTATAGCAGGAAATGGTAAACTTTTTACCATTTGTCATATTTTGTTTTTAGTCTTGGCTTACATGGTGAATGTAAATCATATTATTGTTTGATAAAATAGTATAGGATTTTGTTATAAACTATTATCACTAAATTAGAACCTTCCTTAACCATTTCATTAATTCCTAATAATATTACATACATGTGTCCATATTCAATATCTAACAATAATTATCAATATTACTTATACGCATAAACAATTTTCTAACTTTTAAGTTATGGAAAACTGAGTTTAATGAGTAAAATACATCAGATGCTTTACCTCTTCCACATATTTTGGAACATCACATTGTTTTTGCAAGGCGATGATAATGCAGTGAGCAGTACAAAAAGATCTATGTCCTTGCCAAATATGAACATTATCATATTCATGCCTTTGAAATAGCAGTAATGAAGATAAATAAATACATCTGTTTCTTCAACTGCCTGATTCACATGTATGGAAGCTGTTTTAAATTCATTTTTAAGCAATTCAATAAGTGCCTCCTGTTTGTCTCGTCATTCGCGAGAAATAATTCTTGTGAACATTGCAAAACGGTGGTTTGGTCAAATATGATGTCAGGAGCAGAACGGGTAGCCCTGCCAAGTCGTTCTTAGCTGATAATGAATGTATACCTACTTACAATTCCAATTTAGTTCTTATTTAATAGCATATACATTTTTCATTACATTTACCAACGCTGCTTCAAGTTTTCATAACTTTTGTTGAGAAACCTGATAGAGTCAAGATTTGCAGCGTGGATGAACGATCTAAAACTTGAAAAGCTATAACTCGGAATTTACTTGAGCTTGAATACTCTTTTTAGTATCAAACCCTAGAAAATTTAATGTATTTTAAAAATATATGGCATAAATTTTCTATAAGACGCGTACTTTGATCACTATTTGGCAAGAACCTAAGTCAGACATTTTTGCTATTTTTGAAGATGGCGGAGCCCGTGGCAAAAAATTTTATTGGGAAACTACTGGAAATCAATCCGGCCATCAACCATAGTACAACATATATAAATTATTAGCTCTACCGGAGTTAATGTGTCTATTCGGATTTTTTTACCACAGACAATTTTAGTTGGTGTTTGCGCATTGCGTTACTATACTTTTTTTCGCTTCCTACCTTGTTTCTTGCTCTCGGTCCTGTCACAATTTTAAGTCTCTATCCATTATAGTTTAGGCTTTACGTTGATTATTATTATTTGTTAGTCAGAACAATTCCGCTATTAAATTTATAATATTTTATATAAATTCATTACTAATGTATTGTTTTGCTTTTTCAAAAAAGTATTTCTTTTTTAATTTATGAATGTGTTTTATTTTTAATTTAATAAACCTTTTTTTAATAAATCTAATGTTATTAATTATTTCTATTAGATAGTTATTTGGGAAAAATCCAGTCTTACCTCTTGCGCGACTAGGATGCTTCTTAGAAAGGATGTGCACCTGGAAATCCTAATATTGATACATATACCACTCGATGGTTTCTTATTATGCATTCTTAATATTTTTAGTTAATATGAATTAATTCGTATTTTCATCCAATCTTACAAAAAATAATTAAAATCACAGTTTTTAATTTACGAATTGAATTTTTAAAAATACGTAATTTCAAAAACATGAATTTTTAGAATCCTAAAAATGGTTGACCATAAAACCACCGCTCGTCAACGAGAACCAACAATATTTAAACAAAAGCCACATTCATAACAAAAAGATAAAATCTTTCAAATAAACAGTTTTAACAAATTCGTACAAAGGTTAATGTTTGATGCAAATGAAATATAATGTCAATATAAAGTTCAAGTTCTATAAATTAACCTTAAATACTAAGACTTCTTATAATCACTTGCTTTAAGGTAATAGAGAAGACAGACTTTATGCTCGTATCTCTTACATAATATTTATACAAAAATATTTTTAATTTTTAATTATACATAATTATACTTGGCTTATATTATACCCTGTAGCGTGGCATCAAAATAAAACTGGCATTTTAGCAAATTTAAAGGTATATTAGCTGATTGGCCACAGTAAGATCTAATAAGTATAGTGTATAATAAAATGAATTTAGATAGACAAAATATCCATAGTTAGTTAAGAAAGTGAAAGCTTTTACATTTGAAGAAGTTCTAAAACAATAGAAATAAATGTTATTATGTAGGTGAAGGTTTCAACACATCAGCAAACTACTAATACTTTTATTTCTTATAGATACGTGCTGATAATGGAAGCTTAAAAAGTAATCAAGTATAGGACCAGATGCTCCCGATAAAACTAGTAATCACTGACAAATGCAATTTAGCTATTATTGGAGCACTTAAAGGAATTTGTTTTCCTTCTACCAGAAACCATTAAACAAAAAGTTTCATCGGCTTTTTATCTTACCTTTTCAAATTTCGTTGAAGTAATTACAACAGTTTTTGGTAATGTTTAGAAATTTTAAATACAAACATAAATAATAATTATTGTTATAAATATGTAAAAGAATAAATCATTGTAATTTATAAAGTAGCAATTTTTCTAACAGTATGTATTCTAAAAAGTTGGAACATCCAGGCCGTATTCGTAATGTGTTTCAAATAAATAAAAATCATAAAACTCAAACATTTAACAACACTAGATAAAACATTAAAATAATAGAATTTTAACGGTCGAGTGAAGAAATACTAGGTATTGTAGAAAATTATTATTAAAAAAACCAAAAAAAGACACAAATTCTACCCCTTAACAGGTTAATATTAAAAATATTTGAAAAACAAGATAAATAAATATAACGTTGTAAAAAAAGTTGAATTTCATTTTAACACGTAGCATCATTTAGGTTTGATATTTGTGTGTTCGTATGCTAAGTTATTTCGTCAATTTTTTTATATTTTTCTTTAATTTAGTTCGAATATTTTTTCTTGTTTCTCTTTTTTAATTTCCTGGTTATATGCGACTGAAGATCAAAAATAATCGTGAAATAGGACCTTATTACTAAGTTTTAATTGTTTTTTTTTAATTTCTATAACGTAATAATCATTATCTTTTATATAGGGAAATTTTTCAGGGGAGTACATATTCACTAGCGGATATTTACCCAGGGTAAAAATTCACTAGAGAAATTTTACCTCCCAGGAAATAAAGTAAAAGCGGGTAAAATATGCCCAGTGAAAAAAATATTGTAATTATAATAAAATAGAAATTTTTAAATACCAGGTTGGTATGACTTATGCAGAACTATTACTTATATAAATAAGTAGTAATATTAGTCAATAACATTAACAAACATAAAGAATAAGACTATATTATAAATTATTTGAAGACATTTTTAATTTATTTATATTTAACTTTTATCACCGAGGGATAAAATATAAGAGAATAAAAAATCAAAGTAAAACTATTATGTGTATTACTTGCAATTTATATATATATGTAACTATAAATTACACTTTTAGAAACACATATTATATTGTCGTTCCGTCTGAATTATTGGTATAACCTAAACAGGTGCAGTTTGTTGGTTGTAATTGAAACTAATCAGTTCTGTGCATATGATACTATAATGGAAGATCCAATTTTTCAAATAACACTAAAAAAAATTTTTTTGTTTTCATGTCAGATTTAGATTAATAGTGATAACATAGAGAAAAACAATTTACATGCGTTTCCTGTAAATACATTAGTAATGTAATATTTTATATTACTTGATGTATACTAGTATTTATATTTTTAGTTTTGTGGCTTTATTTTTCATATCTTTTATATATTAAAATATTCTCTTGTATATGTATTCTCTTCTGATTTTAAAAATTTGTTTGAAAGGTAATTTTATTTATACCATAAATTAATTTTAAAAGTATGTATAGTAATATTTTTATCATCACTTTGTTTATTTTTATTGTTGCTATGATATTATGTACATGATTATTTTAAAATGTTTTGTGATGTAGATATACATAATTCTGAATTTGTATAATTTGCTTATATTTAAAATTCTTCAACATTAATAATTTATCAGTAAAGCTTGCAAAATAATTTTAAAATGTTTTTTAGTAAAAATCTGCTAAGCTATGAACTTGATAGGTAAACAAACTTTTAGAGATCTGTTCAGCGTTAGCAATCAAAAATGTTGACAGGAACGCAAAAAGCACATAGCTGATAGATGACACAGCCCAGGGCGGCGGCGCGTTCAATCGCCCCCACTGTCACAAGTTTGAGCGTTTCGCGGGAGCTTTTCAGTCAGAGAATCGCCCTTTCTGATTGCGATTGTTTCCAATTTCCGGGTCTTAACAACGAGGCTTTAAACTTTTTATTATTAACTTTAACATTTTCTGTACTTATTTTTACATAATAGTTTAGTGACGACTATCCACTTTAATTCATAATAACCATGACAGTGTTAATACTTCTTCGATGGCTTTAAAATATTTAAAAATACACTTAAAACCCTAATATAAAATAGCTATCAATTGCGATAGAAATGATTAAAATAATTTGTTAATATAAAATAAAGTAAAATGTGAATAAAAAATATTAGCTTATAATAAGCCAAGTACAAAAGTTTTTAGTATGCATTAAATAATAATAATGATTTTATCAAACACGTTTTGGAATTGGTTTTTAAATTCGTTAATAAGTTTGTTGGTATTTAAAAAAAATTGTTTAATTAAAATTTGGTTACATTAAAGAGAAAACTTTATAAAGTTATCAAAAATTGGAGGGATTTATGGTTAGTTCATTGCTGTGTAACATTGAGTAGAAATATTTAAAATATACTTTTCACGCCAAACTTTTCGTTGTATGTAAAATTAGGTAGGTATCTATATTTTATTTTTTACCTCCGAGCAAACAGAAAATAAATTTTGCTGTTTTACGCTTTATACAAAATATCTTTAGATTTTCTGTGTAAGCGTAAACTACCCTTTAATTTATTGCTTAAATTTAAAAAATTTAATCTTCAAATATAAATAATTTATTTCATATTTTTTAATTGTCCATTTATTTTAAATGTCACATGCACAGTAGGTACAGGTGTACGTTAACGGATTTATTTAATTTAGTTAAATCTAGAAAATGTTTCTATTATTTTGAATTCTTATCAAAAGTAAAATCAATTTTATCGAAAGCTTGTTTTTTACGACAATACGTTTTTTTATCATCGCAAGGGTTCAGATAATAGTTCTTATTAGAAAACAGTAAACACTAAGATAAAGATATTTTAAATAAAATAATGGTATTTACTTACCATGACTGATGTTAGAAAAGAAAGAAAATACTGGTGAAATACTGAGCTCGAACAATTTCCGTCTAAATTAATTTAATCTTAAACAGAGTAGTCAAAACACTTAAGTAAACCAATTCTAAGTTTCAAATTGATTTCATTTGTTGATATCTGTCAGCAAACATTGCTCTTGGGGGTATTAAAATAATCAGACTTTTAGAATTTATACACTATTTAATATGTCTACTGGGTGTTGAAAAGCTTCTACTCTTAATATTTGCAGAACTAAAAATGCCATTATAAAGAGAAAAACCTCGCGAATCGCTTAAATATAAAGATTTTTTTATTATTACATAATTAACGAGATTTATGGAATTTAAGGGACAACGACAGAGTGTAATGCAAATACGGTCAACCAATACGGTCTCTCGCACTTAGATGGGTGACCATTTTGAGAACACCGACGTTGCTGGTGTTCTTCAAGTTTGAAATCGGACTAACAGTTTCCTGTTACGCGTAAAAACAAAATTAAAATTAAAAATTGTAGTGTTATGATGTGAAATATTGGGACGATTGTACGCACTTAAGTTGAAAATAATTTATTTAAACTAATAATAAATAAATAATTAAATGCTTATTTATTGTTTTATAAAGAGCTGAAATGGATTTTTTGTGGCGAGGCTGTCGAGTTGACAAACGAGAAGTCTGACAATCACGGACAAGCCACAAAAAGTCACTTTGTTTTGAATGAAACATGCTATTTTTTTTCAAGGTAAAGAATAATTATATAATTATATATTTAATTAACATTATTTTCACTTTTTCGACCGACGGACGGAACTACAAAGTCAGCAGTGTAGTAAAACAATTCCTTTTACAAAAGGGTGACTTTTTGGGTTTTATAATTAAATGAATAACATTAATTTTATTTATGTTTAGAAAAAAAAAAGATTAAGTACCATTTACAAAGATTATTGTTCTAAGGACGTAAAAGAATTTTTTACTGTTAAAATTTCGTACAAGTTTGTATAAAATCTTGAAATGTTGAATGTGAAATGCATACCTAATTAAATAAATAAATATATTAAAATGTAATTAGCTATTCATTGATTTGGGAACATTTTATTTTTCAGTAATGAAAAAGTTTGATACCGTAGAACCTCACGCAAACCACATCTCAGAATATCAGGTATCTCATGACATATTGAAATTTTAAAATATAATATCCGTTAAGCTTTTAAGAACATGTATTTACTATCTTATTTAGTTCTCTAAATATGAAAGATATAACTTTGAGTACCCTAAACTTGATGAAAATATTATTTATAAAATATTAATGTTTTTAATAAGAACAAGGCGTAAAACATTCGTATTTTATAAAAAAAGTGTTAAAGATATAAATTTTCTGACGAATAGAACCAATTGGAGCTATTTCACCGAAATGTTAAGCAAAACAAAGTTTTCTCCCTTAGTTACAAAAAGTCAATATTGACATATTTGAATTCAATAAAGCCTAACTTGAAAATTAATTTAAAAAGAAATATTTTTTAAAGTTAAATGTAAAATTATGATTAAATATGTATTAGTAAAAAATTTAAAAGGTCCACACCAAGACGAACATGGTTAACGAACGTTATTTCAGTTTCAAATGGTGCAAATTTTGCAGCTAGTATTTTGTAAATACTTTTTAGCAAATAACATTGTTAGCCAACATTATTTGTTATCCACTTGTTGTTAAATTTCAAAGCAAATAACATTCGTTGCAAGCAAAGGTTGATGCGTTTATCGTTTTTCTAGATTTGAATCGTAAATAAAGATATTTTAAAAGTTAAATAATATTGCTTACAGATTAAAACCTTATAGATGAACATAAATATCTGTAAAGAGAACATTGACTGAAACAATGTATTTAGTTAAACAAAATTTGTATCAACTTATTTTGGTCACCTTGCTTTGTCTTGTTCGGACGCAACTTAAGAATCTAATCTTACGTCGTATTTATCTAGCGTAATAATACTAAATACAATATATCATAAATAATATTATAAATATAATTAAAATTATAAATATAATTAATAATAAAACAAAATCCTTTTATTTTTCTTCTTCAAGCAAGTATAAGAAACATTTTTTGTTTGTTTTGCCTATAAAAATTATTGCCCCAAAAATATATGAAAATGTGGCGTTTGAAGATTTCGATAGCCAAAAATGATTTCATTAAAATAATTTGTTTAAATTTTAGTTTTAAGCGTCGCCGTCGTTCTTGTCCAATTAACGCGACACAATATAGCATAGCATAACATAACATAACATAACATAACATAACTTAACATAACAAAACAAAACGGAAGCGTTTTAATTGACATTAATTGAGTTTACTAATTATAATATAATAATAAAATAATAAATTAGCTTAATTTATTATACGACTTACATAAAACATACAAAACACATAATTATTTCGTTCTGACATTTACTTGCAATTTGTTATACGAAGTTATACAAACCTCGTTATTTATCATTTGAACATACACATAAGTTTCAATGTACTTCAACTTTTTTGTTACCTGTGCTATGCTATGCTATGTTGTGTCACGTAAAATGGATGAGAACGACGCTAAATTAGGTACGAGTATTATATTAATTTTTTAATTCAATTTTAATGATGTGTTTCGACTTATTTAGGTCATATTCATTTCGTACTACAAATGATTATTATACATATTTATAAGATTTAATAGTATATTGTAAAATATAGTGTAGTATATTAATCCGTCACGTCATTTACGACTTTATACTATTGTCAAGCTATTAGGTTATTATTCTATTAAAATATTGCTGTTATATAGATATTATTAAAATTGTTCTTTATTTTAGTAGTATCTATATTATAGAATTTTGAAAATAGATATTTTTAAATTATTAACATAATATTTATAATTAAATAACTTACATGTTTTAAATTCATTTTTCTTGACCAAAATATCGTATAAAGCTATTGATAGACGATACCGCTTGTTTTATTGTTATCATTACATATTTTATTAAAATTAAAAATAATTTTAATTGAACGAAATGTTGGAGTTCTCTAACGTAACCATTGGTCTACTCAATTTACTCTGTAAATAAAAGTGGAGTTATGTACAACAAAGAATAGGATTTTAAAAAACAAAATTTATTTTAGTGAAAAGCACCAAGAAATGCAACAAATGGGTTATTTATTAATTTTGCCTAGTTTCGCAATTTTTAACTCTCATTTTTAAGGAAAATTTTGAATTAAATAAATATAATAGTGAAATGAATTTGTAAATTAACAAAATATTGGCACCAAAGTTTTTTTTAAACCAGCAGCATTACTTTAGCTGTATTCTTTTTACCTATTTTATTATTTCCACCTCAGTTACACAACTGAGAAGAAGTGAGCTGAGCCGAACAGAGATTACCTGAATCAAAGTGGGAAAAACATAACGTGAAAAGAACAATAAAAGTACCCTACGAACCCATGATACAAAAATTACTTACCACCCAAATTATATTTACCAATGTTTTCTGTCAACATAACCTCAACATAACATAAACGTGACAATTTCTGCGTTCTATTTACCAAAATACTAAGTTAATCTAAGTTGACGAATTTACCCGAACAAATGACAGCATTTTATTTGTTTGGCTTATAACCTATACATCGTTTCCGTTACTTTGTTTGGTAAAAAACTAAAAGAGATCAATCTAATAAGCAAAGCCAATCAATAATAACTTTATTTCCCATTTAAAAAAAATAATTCAAACTGACAAGTTCGTTCGGGTATGTTTGGGAACTTAGATTAACTTAGTATTTTGATAAATAGAACGCAGCAAATGTTTACTGTAACCATAACCTCCACAAAAACAAATGAGTAGTTAACCTTTTTAAACTGACAAAGCCGACCTATTTCCCAATTTAGCTCAGTTCGTGCTGAGTTGTAACATTTCGAGAAAACAAGATTAGATGGGTTAGAGAGGGAGGTGATTAACTCAGTTAAATCTCAGTTTGGCACGGCACAGCACATTTGTTGAAACGGTAAAAAAAACATTCTTAACTGAGTACCTGAGTATCTCAGTACAATCTCACTTAAAATAGGTAAAAAGAATACAGCTATTGTGGTATGAAGCATAAATCGACAAAGTACGGAGTGAAAACTGTGGTTCAATGTCTGGTTGCGCAGACTACACTACTGTGATCTGAAATTCAAGTTTCATCAATATTCTATAAGCTATGTACAGGGTCTACCAATAAGAGTGATAGAAATTTAGATAGGTATTGCCGCCATGTTATAAATGAGATTGATATCTGTCATAGTGTATTTTATTCAGTAAGGCTCACCATTTCATCATGGCAAGACTGACTCCGCAAGAACGTTTGCAAATCGTAAAATTATAATGCCAAAGTGGGAGCTCTGTTAGAGTTACGTTCAGAGCATTACACGAATTTTAGTAAAATTTGTTAATAAGCAGAATATCCGTTACTGGGCGGAAACAAATCAACAGATGGTCCATGAGAGTGACTTGCATCCAAAAACAGTTACTGTTTGTTGCGATTTGTGGTCCGGGGGACCTTACTTCTTTGAAAATGAGCAGTGAGAAGCTGTCAGATGTTAGCAAACTTTGTGTGGCTACAATTGGATGAAATCAATCTGGGAGAGATGTGGTTTCAACAGGACAGCGCAACATGACACATTTCGAACGAAACAATCGACTTATTGAAAGAAAAGTTTGGGGAGTCGATAATCTCAAAAAGTTCGTAAAATAGTCTTATTGTCTTATTGTCAACTGGCCACCGCGATCGTGTGACTTAACTCCGCTAGACTTCTTTCTTTGGGGCTGGGGCTACATAAAGTAATTAGTTTACGCTAATAAACCGCAAAGAAAGCCAACATCGAGCGAGTAATTCTTGGTATTCAGCCAGCCTTACTTGGAAAAGTCATCGAAAATTGGACCCATAGAATGCGTGGGTGCAAACGATCAAAGGACATTTAATGAATATTTTTTTCAAAACATAAACGGTTTGAACTGAGCTTCAAATAAATACCAACAAATCCATTGTATCTTACACGGATGAGTTATAATTAAAAAAACAAGTTCTATCGTTTTTATTGGTAGACCCTATATCTAGCAAAGTTACTACTACTAGGAAAACGTGTTATTGAAGTGCTCACAAAACTATGAGTGTTAAATGAAAATTTGGTACATTAATAGCAATAATAACACAAAACAAGTAAAACAGAATTTCTATTATTATGATTATCAATTAGCCTTGTAGATGAAATTTAAATATTCAGAAACTAGTGGGATCGAAAACTATTATTTTAATAATATTATATATATATAACAAAATTTGTTTGTATTTATATATGTCCATCTTATCAAAACTTCCCAAATATCAATGAACCTATCTAAAACGGGATTTCGCGCCATTCAAACATAAGAAGGTTAAGACGGCCGATGGGCCGCCTGACCTGCTAGTAATATTATATTCCTTGCTTCAACTGAAACATTTGAATGGTCAACTGAAAGCTATGCCTAATATAAACCATTTTACATGATATGACATGATAATGCTAAGGTTCTGAAGAATACTTAACCTATTTAGACCCATGTGGGTACTTCAGAAAGTACGCAAAGTTGTCAGTTTAATCTAGATAGCTAAATTCACATCATTAACAATAAATCGTAAGTGAATGTTTAAAATAACAGAGCACCTTCTTATACTGTTTCACCAGTTCTACTCTAATAGTTTGCTATTCTTCACCCACCAAATGCTTTTCTATTATCTCCAGGTAAGATTTAGATGGCCTAAATACTTACCTTCTCTTTGGAAGTTAAGTTTCAACAAACGGTGGAAAACGTCATAAAAACTGACTTACAGCAGATAGAACAATAAATCAAGGTCACGGGTAGGTTTGAGACCGAACAAGTAGTTACTATGAATCTAAAACAACTACACTCCAAGAATTAATTTGTTATAAGCTAAGAAGAAAAAAAAAGCAATTAGTTAAAAATTATTTGAACATAAATGTTGCAGCCGTCCATCAAATTTTTTATATCATATTTTCTCCTGAAGTGTTTTTTGTATGTATAATATTCACTAATATTTTCTAACATAAAATATTGCTGAAGAAAATATCATAAAACTTTTATTAACATTATTTTTATAGGGCCATTATGATATAGTGATTGTTTATCTATTCGTTGTTAAAACCAATTTTACTAAATTAAAAATAATATAATATGATGTCAACAATAAACGGTTTGGAATGCTATACAAAATTTTATCATGTAATATTTATTCTTTCGCATTGTATCTTATATAATGTTAAAAAATACTTGAGACTTCAGGGAATATGATAAGTATAATAAATATATCAAATATATGTACACACAATCCCTTTTTGTTATTTTGAGAGCTAAACAGAAATGATCTGGTCTAAAAATGCACATACTTTTTATATTCAAAAAGAAACCTCATCAACAGTATAAGAATATTTTTGGAAATATTATTTATATGGCTATCGCTATTTTCCCATGCATCATTTTATTAATTTTGCAATCATTATTATATGGCAGAATAGATTATTCTAAATTTTCAAACACCATAAATTATTGTAAAAGCAATGACTATTAAGTTTTTTGTTGAATGAACAGGCTGTGGACAAGGGTGAGACATACGAATGTGAACTATTAATCTCTCACAAGGTAATTGAGGCGGTATTACATAGTCCATTAGCTTGGGTGATTAGATACATGCGAACAGTCAGATAAACCTTGCAGGATACAAATGCAAGAGATTTCAAAGCTCTAACGTTGAAAAAGTTGCTTTCCGTTTAAGGTTAATTGCGCTAAAAGTAGAAAAGCTTTTATTCTTCCACTTACTAATTCTTTAGCATTCAATCAAGCAATAAAATCCAATATAATTTTATTCTTAGCTTATGCTGGTACTCAATATAAGCGATGTCTTTAGACTTCAAAATTTTAACCACGATCGATCATAACAGTTAGAAGTCACAATTTGAAATCTCTTCGGTCGTTCTAATTCAATTTTTTATAAAAATTTGCATTTTTGAAAATAAAATAAATTATCGATTAATAAATTTTCTTCATTAATTAGTATTATTTCGGATACCTAGGCACAATACCTTACAAAATTATTCTTAATAAGTTATTATCTGCCTATTGCCAAATATTGAAATATGTGAGATGCTCTTTTAGTTAAATCTGCTTAAAATTAATTTATAATTAGTATATTTTCTGTTAAGTTAATTTTATTTTTCAAGAATTTCTAGTTTTGAATAGCTTTTAAAGCAGCTTAAGCGTTTAATTAAATACAATTTTAAATGATGGTGAAAATTATAGAAACTCGGCTTTACCGTTCACATCAATGAAATAATTAACTTAATTAAAAATTTTAAATTGTGGTATAAATATACTTTTTGTTTTTAGATAAATAATGACGCTTATGGTGAACTTCATTACTAGAATTGATTTTCTTCTGAACGCTACAAAATATGACATATTTTCAAAATTCAAAACGCTGACTAAGGAGAAAGATCCCTACCAATTTTCCTTGTTAGTATGAATATTCAATATTTTAAAATGATTTTTTGCAACAACATATGAAAATTTTAAATCATTGGGAACTACTACGTGAAAGTTTTAACTAATGCTACAATGTGTTTAAGCTCAGATAAACCAATAATTATTAATCATCTTAGGTAGCAGCAATTATTTAGCAATATTTAAATTGCTACGCATTATGAATGCAAACCGTATTACAAATTTAATTAGAGTAAACCTTTTCTCATATAAAGATGATTACCAAATTGTCAGCGCTTCGGAGCGTATATAATATCATTGAAAATTTGAGAAACTATAACTTAAATTATGTCAGATTCTCTAATTAACTTTTGACAAACTAAACGTTAATTAAAATTTAACTTTGTATCATCAATGTTATCTTTATTATAATACCGTTACATTGATTTACAATAATTAATAACTTAATTACATTATTGTTGTTTTTTCGGAATGGGTAGAAAACCCCATAATATAATTTCGAAATTTTACCCAAGTGGGGTTGGGTAGGAAAAATTAAACAGCAAAAAAATGATTTTTGAGTTAATAAACTACACTTTTTCAGTATACCATAGAATTTAACAATTTTAATAGAATAACACTAGAACATAACTTTTCCATCAAAATGATGAATTTATCCACTTTTTAAACGAAAACTTTTATTTACGAAGAACCAAGTTAAAAACATTAGTTTTTTGAAAAAAACATGTTTCAAATCACTTTCTGTGCGATTTTCTCACCAAATGCACAATTCTGTTAAACTACCAAATTTTCAAGAATAGATTATGAGAATAAGTATGTACTATTGTACGTAATAACAACATTTACTCCATATTTTTATTTATTTTTAAAATATTGTATTTATTATATTCATTAGAACATCAAAATGAACTACAACGTAAACAGTACCTAATTACTTTTTCTTGTTTATAATATATGAACAAGATGACTACTACATATAAATTAGTAGCTACTCTTTAACAATAAATAATTGGGGAATTCTATAAAATGTTGATATTCTTTCCTAGCCTTAATATATATAGTTTTTATCTAATTGTCATTAAATATGTAGTTTTACAGCCTATGAAAATTTTTAATTACAGTGCGCCTTCACTTATGTTAGGAAGTAATTTAGTAGTGCAGAGTAATAAAAGATACGCCGTGTAATAAAACGAACAATAAACATTAAAATGTATAAAAGAACACTGTAAAGTGAAATTTATAATGTGTAATGTGAAAGTGGAAGAAAATGCAATTGCTTGAAATGTAATAAAAAGTTTTAAGAATCGGATAAATCAGAGTTTGTGGTGATGTGTTGTAATTCCCGTGCAGCTTTGTCGCGCCTCGCTGTCCTATGGGGGTTACTGGCTCTGGTCACTCTTCTAGTCGCTTTTGTCAGTGGTTCATGGCTTTATACCAAAGAACCGATTACTTTACCCAATTCAGAAGTTACCACTATTATCACTTTTCGTATTGGACTTTGGCGAGTTTGTCCTACTATAAGAAAAGTTAACGTTTCAACAATACGTAAGTATAATAATAATTATTATATTACCTTATTTATCATTTGATTTTCTCATATTTATGTGCCTATTTGATTCTCACTCGAAAAACAGTTGCTAAATAATAATTTTAATGTTATGTCTTGTTCAAATTATATTTAAATTCACAAATGTTATACATTTTAATAACATTAGATACGATATATCATTGAAATTTGCAGCAGAATAGAAAGTCTAAAGCCTAGTGTCCACTTGAGACAGAGTCTCGAGACTTCCCATATAAAATCATGCTAATACCTAAGTCTCTGAAACTAATATTGAGACTAATATTAGCATGGGTTTATGTCTCGAGACTTTCTGTCTCAAGTGGACATTAGCCTTAATGCCTATGTCCCACGATCAAAATCTGTATCATTCTTTTTTATCGAAATTATTATCAAGATATTGACCGTGTGACAAGAGCATTACCAAATTACTTTTGACTAATTAAATTTAAAAATAAAACAATATATTTTTGGTTTTCATAATATTATATAATTGATATAATATTTACAAGAAATTTTGTTTCAATTATTTATTTTCTATTATGGAAAACTGAAAATAAAAAAAAACTATAACAAAATGTTGAAAAAAAGCTGCATATAAACAGTATTTCCTTTATTAACTACAATAAAGTAAAACTTAACTAAGTTAACTTTCTCAAATAATGAAAATTTTAATTTAACCGATTTCTAATTTAAAATTAAAATTTAAGCAATAAATCAAAACGTCAAGATTTTACCACGCCTACCACTGTGCTTTGACTGTTTTTCGAGGTGTTGCAGAGCAACACCACCGTCCCGAAACGCACATTATCCAAAGGCATTGAGAACTTCTGAGAATTTCCGTGGCATGAGGAAAACTATGTCGTATTGATTTTCTTCTTTATTTTCTTTAGCTCATACATTTTAAAGCACGGAATTTAATAGAGATCTTACAAATTGCTATTTAATGGTTTTATATTGCGATGTCTTAATTTCTTAAAAGTCATTAGCAGCTTTTCAAATATTTTCGTGTTGAAAACGCGGTGACTAAAAGAAGTCTGATAGTTTCATTTTTATAATGTTTTGAACCTCAAAGAAGTTTACTCTGATTTATTCTTTGACGTAATTCTTTTGAACTTCAAAAGAACGTATAACCATTAACAAGATAGATAATTATTTTGCTGGCAACTCTCTTAAGAGATTTCAACATGTAGCGCACAAAAATCGTATTAAACTTATAACTTGGAAAATTAAATAAATTTAATAAAGGCGTTTATTGTAAATTAATACCTCTAAAATTGTTTTTTTAATTACCATATTATTTTAATAATAAATAACTCGTTATTTATAAAAATATAAAAATCGCTATTAAAAGTTTTAATTTTTCTCCCAATAAAACATTAATTGAAAAATGCAATATCTATATAATAATTTATGTATGTATGATTGTAGTTCAGGCAATATAGATGCTTACCTTGCAAAAATTTGCAAAACGCCGACTTTACCTATATTGCGTTTTAGTCGAGAACCAGTGTCATACGAAAACAATTTTCAGGTGACCTATTCACGAACTCACTCTACTTGATTGGCAATACAATACTGACGTAATTGCATATTATGCGAATCAAGTCGAGTGAGTTCGGGAATAGTACCCCCGGCCTTTTGTTTTTAGAATTCTCCGCTATAATATAATGTTGTCATCTAACTAATTTTTTGTATTTTACTTTTTTTTATATGATTTCGCAATCATTTTCCAATTTATAAATAAAAAAATTTACTTTGTTTGCAATTTTTGCAGGATTTTAGCTCAAATTCGTCTCAAGTGACTGGGACTAATATAATTATGTATGTAGACATTTGAGATGTTTCGACTTTGGTAATGTTAATGTATAATAATTAACAAAAAGTTTGAAAGACTTAACTTCTTATTCGGATGGATATAATTATTTAAGAAGGTTTGTTTCATTATCAAAATATTAGTACCTACTTTACTTTGATGTACTGTATATTTTACTGTTTATTTAGTTATAATAAGGATTGTTTTATTTTAATAGTGCCTGTATATTTTGTCCATTTATAGTACAGATATGTATAATAGGCACTAAACACAAACGAAAACCAATAAAACCCTTTGAAATGTTTCCGCCTTTAATATCAAAAGATATTATATTGTGATGCAATTCATACACAGAAAATTGCGAGTCATTTATGAAAAATAACCTTGTTATTTACATTAAAACTTTATAACTTTCATATGGGCAAGAATATCAAAAAAACTAAACTCCGTTTGAGTCTAAGTCCCCTTTATGTGGAATTACGTATTATTAAACTTATACTTATTTAATTTTCGTCAATAATTAAAACTCTTATTTAATTTTTACTCTTTTTAACAATACCTACCACTTTAATTAAAGTCGTGTCTAGCAGTTTGGAAATTTTAATGATTCATTCTAGTTCTCTAATAATATTATATTAATAATGAAACATTTCAAATAAACGCACTCACGTACCTACAGTGTTGGGTGTAATGTGTAATTTAGTGTAAGTTGAAATTACGTCGATATGAATAAATTTAGAGAATAAATTTGAGAGGTATTTATGGGAAATGTGTTAGTTATTTTCTATTCCATAATGTAATATAGTATACAACAATAGGGAATAAAATACAATATTGCGATAGGGATTTAGGGTGAGATTTTGTGTGATATTGTATTTTCCATTTGACAAGTAATTTAGATAAACGCATATGTTTTAATGGTAATATGTAAATTTTAATAAGAAATGCGGAACACAGTTATTAATGCTTGACTTCAACATTATATAGTTAATCTATTACAGCGCTGCCGATTAGTTTGACAGAAAATACGCGGACTACATAGATTCTCAATGTCAAGCTCCAACCGCAATGAAGCTTCCTGATATTCGTAATCGTTTGCTTTAGAATCTATCACTTTTCATATGTTTTTATTTTTATTTGTGTTCCTCATTGAAGTTTTCTTCTTATATTCTAAATGAGAAATTTATGTTCGCCTTTTCTCTAATACCAGCCCAAAGTTTTTGATTTTAATTTTGGGATTTTATTGAGTTATAATATTGTGTAGGTTTGTTACAGGATTTTGTTTGCAGTAATGATTTGTTGATGATGAGAATGTATAAAACGTTTGAGACTCACTGTTGAGCTTCCCACCATTGAACTTGAAATTTGATGCTTCAGTATTATTTGTGCATTGATAATATGTAATTCAATTATCTGCAAATTTTGTGACTTGCTTAGAAATTTTTAGATATTACGTTATTTAAGGCAATCAAGAAGGGATTAGTATTAGCACTGATTCGTGTGCTATACCGCAATGTTGGATGTTTGTTCGGGGGTTTCCGAACTGCGGCGCGGTCAAGTTGACCCTACTTAAAATGGTTCGAACTGCGGCGTGGTTACTTTAGGTGTGGATTAGTGAAAGTCCGAACTGCGGCGAGGTCACTTACAGGCATAAGAAGGGATTAATAATCCCGATTAGAAAAAGTTGAAGGGATTAATATTAAATATTTAAAGACAGTTTTTTTTTATTAATACCTACAAGTTAAATATAAATAATAATTAACTTTACGCAAGTTTATTACATCCACGATAGTGGTGCGAAACTTCTTTGATGAAAGAAAAACGATCTAATTCTCCGTTTTGATACTTTTCTACACTATTTGCAATATATTTTCTTTTTTCTTTGTACTTTCGATTTGCTGCGTAAGGTGCCATATTATTTAAACTATTCATTGCGATATATGTATCACTTTGCATGTCTTTTAGTACATTTAAAAAACTGAAAATGTTGGGGTGTGCAGTATTAAATTCTTTGTTAAATTTTGAGTGAAATGATTCACAAGCATTTGTCGTACGCTCTGTGGTTGCTGAGCACACCGCCCACATTTTCGGTGGGAAAACTGCCTGGCTTCCAACGTAATTTTTAAGTAAGTATTCAATACCATTTGAAATGCGTTCATCATTTGGCTGTATGGCAATAAAATCCACCATCAAGCAATTTTCTACTTCCTCCGGTGGCAAAAATGGCAATCCAAATGTCCAACCCAACCATTTACCTAAAATAATTAAAATTAACCTAATCAAACATTGAAATCAATTTAGTTCTACTTACAAATGTCTGATTCTTTATTTTTGTAATCAGATGTTAGTCCAAGGTTTTGCATTTTTCTGAACCACGCTTGGGCTAAATGAAATCGACATCCATAAACTGTAGAAGTTGGCCAAATCTTTTTTACTGCATTGTGTATGCTCATTTCAAAGTCTACCACTACTTCTTTAGGAGTAAACTGAAGGCCAAGTTTTTGCACACAATTTATAATTTCGCTCATTAGAGTTCCATATGTTTCAGTATGTTTATCTTTTAGCAAAGAAAAAACTAGAGGCACATAATGCCCATTAAAAATCCCATGAATGGTAAAGAATTGCTTAAAATATTTTGCACAATAGCTGAATGTGCCGTCCATATAAATTCTTTCAGCAGTTGAAAGCAATCTCAAATTCGATTCACAAGAAAACACTATTAACCGTTTAGTGGAGTCGTTAATTAACAAAAATGGTTCGTTTCGTTCGTTGGTTAAAATTTCTATAGAATTTAATGCATCTATTACATCAGCTTCATTTTTTGGCAAATTGGGTCGGTGTGAACTTCTAGCATAATGTATATTTTTTCGAATTCTTACCATATCTGATTTTGTTAAATTAGTTGCGTTATCTTCTGTTTTTATTAATTTGTTGGGGGGCGCATTTAAATCTTCTACCGCTTTTCTCTTCACACTGTTGTTAACCGTTTGTCTTAATAATGTTGCACTTGCTTCATGATTATGTTGTGCTTGATTTTTAATTATTACTGTTGAATTGTCATCTGTCACAAGTTTTGCGGTGCACTTTTTATGTGTGCAGTGTGCACGACCATTTGATCCCCTCAACTGTTTCATCTCTTTTGTAAAATTTAAAATTTTCGAACAAAATTAAAGGCTTACCGCGTTGGCTTAAAATAAATTCCATTTTTGTTTTTTGATACTTTCGTACTGTTAATAATAATTATTATAAGTATATTAAGTTTGATTATTACGTATAGATTACAATTACTCATCATTACCAATTACTAATTTTTAAACTTTAAAATTGAAAAAGACAGAACTAAATTAAATTTATACAGGTATGTATTCTAGGGGGGGGGTACTCTGCATGACAAAAAAATTGAATTCAAGCAAAAGTTGTTAAATTACCTTGGTAAAACATGCTGAATTTATTATATTAATCCAAGTTTTTGCAAATACTAGATTTTTTTCTGGTGGCAATTAGCGATATGTGAAATGCAAATTTGAAA
The DNA here is from genome assembly GCA_947369205.1 of Cantharis rufa. Lineage (NCBI taxonomy): Eukaryota > Metazoa > Arthropoda > Insecta > Coleoptera > Cantharidae > Cantharis > Cantharis rufa. Next base: position 41,293,030 of record OX376303.1, read on the forward strand.
TTTTGGGAAATTTAGAATTCAGAACAAAAATTGCATTCCGAAAATCGCAAGTGCATGTAACCAGCTTAAAAGGTTACATTAGACGGGGCCCCCACATTAGGTTACCCCCTCCAGTTATTAAAACATTTGGTTTTTTAAGATTGTGGTGTCACCCTGTATTATTGTTGAGCCCTTTTTAAAATCCTATTAGGGATTAACCCCGCCGCAGTTCGACCTACAGTTTTTTCTGACCTCGCCGCAGTTCGGACAGCAAGAAAAGGTTGACCCTTTTTTTTATCCGATTAGGGATTAACCGCGCCGCAGTTCGGGTCTGCCCGATATTTGTGACAAGGTGGGACAAAAATTAACCATTGATGTATTTCTACGAAATTTGATGGGTTAAATACGAAAAACTTTGCAAAAACATTGGCATTGAAAAAAAAATACCTTGAAACAGTCACGAAGATCAAAATTGTCGCTGGAGTCAGTTGTCGAAAGTCAATAGTCACAGCGCCAACTATCCTAGAGTCAATTATTAACTCCTACATTTATTGAATGAATTGTTGATACACAAATCTTTAAGATTTATAAAATACCTACTTACATAATTATAATATAATATTAGATATAATTATATGCGACATCAATTTTAAAAAATCTTTAAGATAATGCCAACATCGAGCATTTTAATATCTGACTAAATAAAACCAACAATGAAGAATGTAGTTTTTCTAAAGTAGTCATGGTTGTTGTTTTACTCTATTTCAGATTGTAAAATATTTTGTCAAGTGCGTCATCTGAACATATAATTTACGCCGTTTCCAGCCGATTACACTATACCGCTATATTATGTACAGTATACTCATAGAATTTAATTTGTACATTCAATCAATTTATTTATCAAAAAGTTCATAGAATTTAATGCTTCCTGCTCCATATTATGCATACTACATAATTATAATATTCAAACTAATATTGTTTAATAATGGCATACCTACTATATATTATATTATTTACTCAATAATGATGTTTGATTGTAGGATAATTATTATTTTGCATAGGTATGTATACTACCTGTATATATATTTATATTTTATGTAGATACTATACGATATCTCATAAGATATACGGCATATTGTTATTAAAAAGTAAACTTTAGATGGCAATTAAATACTGTTTTAATTAAATATACGAAATTAACAATTATGTTTATTTTTTATTTAAAAATGTAAATTACTTCGTTTAATATTTTCTTTTAATTAGTAAGACGACATGTTTCGAATATAGATATTCATCATCAGGAAGTCAAAATGAAAATATTATTTGAAGATTATTATAAATTTTAATTCTGATAATTATAAATAAATAATATAAGTAAAAGGATATCGGGTATGTTGGAAATCTAATCAAACAAAATAATTTGCCAAGTCGACGTTTCGGAAGATTTATTCTTCCATCTTCAAGACAAGCAAATAAAGGTGTTAACTTGTTTAATTACAATTAATTGCTTGTCTTGAAGATGGAAGAATAAATCTTCCGAAACGTCGACTTGGCAAATTATTTTGTTTGATTAGATTTCCAACATACCCGATATCCTTTTACTTATATTATATCATTGGTTGAGAATTTGGTGTTTCTTATAAATAAATAATATTATAATAAATAAAATTATAATTTTGACTTCCTGATGATGAATATCTATATTCGAAACATGTCGTCTTACTAATTAAAAGAAAATATTAAACGAAGTATTGTACATTTTTAAATAAATTATAAATTAACTTCGATAGACAAATCATAATTAATTATGTTTATTTTATTTTAGAAAAAACGATTTTGAATTCATATTACTTATTTTACTCACAAGTTTATGACTTACAGCAACTATAGTATCTATACGTATTCTGTGGTTACCCATAGCGTAGTTTAACTTTTAGTATAGTATAATAGTAAAACGTAGGTAATCCGAACTAATTAATGAAATAGTATCTAATTTACTGTTTACTAATAATCGTTTAAATACTATCGTATTATAGTAAATATATGTTGTAATCGGTTTATATATGGTGTCTTCATTCAAATATAATCTACCATTATACTCGAAATATTTTCTGAAGCAAACTAATATTATTATAGAAAAATTAGATTACATGATGTTTACAAAAAAATAATAATGTAGACCACATTTCGGAAAAGGTGGATGGTTACGATAAGTTCAGAACAAGTAGAGCTTTATGAATCAACGATGTTCCAATTCAATTTCATTAGCAGAGTCATCAAGGGAGTGAACATATTGTGTGGTTGACTTTTCCAACGGTATTACTTATGAGACATACAGATTTAGGAAATAGTGTCCAACTATAATATATTTTATATCAGTAAATTGTTTTTATAAAAAGTATATATTGCAATGACCTTATATGTGCTTGTCTTGCTTCGCTTAAATAGAAAACCGCTAGACCAATAATTGCTTAGGGCTTTTAATGGGTTGTTTGTTAACGAAAATTGCTGTGCGCCAAATCTCAATAGTTTAAAAAATGTCTGGGAAAGTCGTTGATTAAATAAAATTATAGATAGAATTTAGTTAACTTGGATTTAATTTAATTCTTCGTCTTCTACAAGTTTCCTTTAGCGATAAATGTGACGTAGTGTTATTTGGATTCTAGGACGTTTGGTCCCCGGACGATTGATCCAGCGGACGAAAAAAAAGCTTGTACCGTCGAAACGAGTACGTCAATCTTTACTTACTTAGTCATAAATATAATCAAATTTTTTATTGTTATTTCTAAATATAAATCAGGGGGGCTCTTTATCTTAATTAAAAATTAAATACCCTATAGTATATGTCCAGATTTTAGAGTAGATCCGAGATTTGCCTCCGCACTCTCCGCTCCGGTCCCCCCGCTCCGGACATTTTAAAAAGTATAGCACCTGATATACTATGTAGACTCCCCTTAAAATAACCATTTGTAAAAGTTTAAAAACTTAGTGTATTTTTACAACGAATTGATTCTTGTAATCAGAAAATACTAAACAGAAGAATCCCCAGGGGAGGGCTGGACCCCCAAAACCACTTCTTAATACGACCCTGTTGTGTACTCAAGTCCCGAGTGCCCATGTAAATCTGTGAACGAATTAAAACAAGCTGAATGAAAGCTATATTAACAAAAATAACAAATAACCTAACTCGATTTAGGGTAGATCCAAGATTTGCCGTAGTTGCATTTGTCAAAACTGACCCTCCGTACCCTCCACTTGGGTCCCCTCCGCTCCGTGCGGTTTTGACAAACGCCATACTGACTAAAAATATCCCTCCAGACCAGTCCTACTCGGCAAAGTGTGCTTCCAGGAAGAGGGTGGATCTCCCTCGATGTGGACTCAACGCTGTGATTTTTTTCTGTTCTTAATTAAATCTTTATTTTTAAAAAATGTATTTTTTTGCTATTAGATATGTATATAGTCCAGTCAAAGCGGAGTTTGAATATAGGGTAACCCAAAAGTTGCGCTTCAGGGAATGAAAGTTATATCAATCGATAGCTAAAGGTTCCATTATGAACATATCAAAATGTATCCACTTAATTTTTCCGGCTTAATTTATAATTAACAAAAAACTATTTTAAAAATTTATTTTAAAAACTATTTAAAAATTGATATTAGTTTTGGCATTTATGGGATTAATAAATTATGCCTCATGTAGTTGGAAGGGCAGTTTACATCTGGGATTACTGGCGACCTTTTTGCTCGGAGGGCAGTTTACATTCTATGGTCAAGTTTGGAGGGCAATTTACAATTCCTCTTAATATTTATTTAAGAATAATATTTAATATTTAATAATTAAATAATATTCACGGATCCATCGTCTGGGGACCAATCGTCCGGGGACCAAACGCCCGGATACCTGTTGTTTGTGTTTATTTAAATACTACTATAAAAATAAACTGTTGTTCGAAAATAAGTTGAAAATTTAAAATAATAAGTAAATTTTTAAAAACTTTTAATTTCTTCGTTTTTGCTGGATTCTGTCATTAAACTATGACTCAACCACAAACTTAACTTCACTTTGCACGAATTTTAACTTTTTTAACTCTTTAATTACAGAAATCACGATTCCTGATTTAATGATATCTTTTATTTTCGTTGGCTGAAGTATAATTTTTTTTCCATTGTCTTTTATCTTTTTCATTTTTAAGTGCATACCACTTCTTAACATTACCATCAAACTAACCATGCCAACCACAACATGCAATAATTCAATATTTAATCTTTCATTCAAAACATTTTAAAAATTGAAATATTTTATTACTTTTAAATCATAAATAATGTAACTCTAATGAAACAAAATCACAGAATATAATATTATTCGAAAACCACTTCAAACATGAATTTAACGCAAAATAATAAAAACCGACCAAACCTTAATTTAACATATTAATTCTATGATTCAACAATTTTGTCATAAAATAAATTCATTCATAGTTTACTCGACAACTTCTTCATTTAAAAATAATTACAATAATTATTGTTGTCGATCAACGTTAACGCTTACGAGCAAATTTATTTACATTAATAAATTCATTTCAATATTTGATAATAATTTGATGGGACTCAATGTGGGGCAGCGAAACAATATAGTTTATAATACAATTTCAACTTATCATCAGAATTTATTTCCATCCAAAAATAAATTGAGTAATAGTTTATGACACAATATAAACTGAGCTGGTGGAAAACTATAACCGTATTAATATATTATTATGTTCTAAGAAGTGGGAAATTTAAGAATCGATAAAACTCAGAAATTCGTAAATATTATTATATGTAAATACATATGTGCATAATATTATAATGTATCAAATAATCAAAAAATTGTTTTTGCTAATGACGCTCTATTATATTAAATATACTTAAATCTCAATCTCAACCAAGGACTATATCACCTTTAGAAATTTAATTAATAAGATATTAAAAACAACAACAGGATTTGGGTTAAAAATTGATTATGTATATTCCCTGAAATTATAAACAGGTTGATTTTCGATCGACTTTTGTTTTATATAAATTTTTATTTATGATTTATCAGCAAGTTTATTTTAGAAGTCTCTAAAGCAGTACCGTATACGACCTAAAGTAGTTTATGTTTCACTTAACTTCATAAATTTATAAGGCAGTATAATTATTACCACGATAGGGCAAAAGAATATTATAACGTAAAGCGTGTGAAATTAATTTTACAAACCCAAACCAACACAACTTAATAGTGCGGCGCCTACTGTTACTAGAGGTAGTTTTCCTTATAGATTACTCCATTAACTACAAATTTACTTCCAAACGCCAACTAATATCAGTAAATCAAAAGTGAATTCATGAAAATTAATGAAATAAACGCTTTATTAATTACAGTAAAATATAAGGATTTTTAATCTTTTTATAAAAATGCTATATTTCATTGGGACGCGGGCAAAAGAAATAAATATGTCACAAAAACAATTTCAAATTATCAAGACAATAAAAAAAAGTACACTGACCCTAAAGCCTAAATTCACTATTCAGAAGAGTAGCTCGGGTTTGCTGAACACTTTTTCCAATCGCTCTTATGCTTTATTATTTTATACTTTGAAATAAATTCCGAGTAAAATTTTTGTCTAAAATTACGCACTTCAAGTTTCGTTGTTTTTCTTGTAAATTTATACTCAGTTGCTTGATAATCTTAGTATGCATACCTTAATTTAGTAGGCACCAAGTTCCAACTTCTCATTTAAACAAATAAAAACTACTGTTAAAACATTTTAAAACATGTCCATTAGATTCTTTTAAAGTAAACTACATAAATGTTGAGATGTTCTTGCAACAAATTCCATCAAACAGAAAATTTCAAAAATATTTTTCAATAAAATTCTTAAGACGATGACGACAAATTGATAGCTACGTCTCTGCAACAAGCACTAAAAGTTATCGATAATCCCCAAACACTACATTTATATAACAGATTGATGTCAGTGTCAACTTAAAAAAATACTCGACGGAAATGGGCATTTCTAAAAAATTGTGAAAATAATACTAAACTTGAAAACATAAAAATTAAAAAATAACAAATCATTCATATTTTAAAAGTAAATAAAAGTAGGTACCATAATATAAATATATATTTACATAATCTAAAAAGTTACATTTAATTAAATAGTAAAGAGATTCTTTTACTTGACTTCTGGAAAATTTATTTATACTTCTAAGCGTAGGTACATAAATTTTATAAGAATTTTGTTTGTCACAAACATCAGAAAACTGACTTGACAAATTTTGCCTGTTGAATATTCATTCGTATATACGGTAAATTGAATATTACGAACCTGAATTGGTCTACCATTTCTATAGCAGAATAACATTTTTCAGTATTTTTAGGAATTCCTAAAGTGAATAGCATAATCAAATTTTATATAAAATGTTATATTACTTAGATACATTGCATATTTACTTTTTAACCACACTAAACTGTTTAAGTTATGATAATTATATATATTTACGTATACTACATATACATAAGAGAAGTTAATAGGTAGTAATAATTATTATACTAATATAATTATCAGATATGGGTATCTATTAATCTAATTTTTAAAATTATAATTAAAATCTGGAATATTAAAACATATCATTAAGGATTCATTGAAATAAGATGTAAAGGGACTTTCACTATTCTTTTATTTCAATTTAATTCATTTTACGGTTTCAAGGGACAGAGATTTTAAATTTCAAATTTCTTTTATGTATTTTTTATATTTTATACATTGTATTATAGAAGAAACTGAATACAATGAGATTGTATATTCATAGTTTTGTCTTGAAAATTACAAAGCAAGATTCATGTTTAAATGCATTTTCTTATAAGTAGTATACAGTAGATCAAAGGAATGCAAGTTTAATTTAAGAAGTTTATGCCACTTTAAGATATTGAAAAAGTTACATAGTAGATAATATTGCCAATACTTCTATTTGACATAAAACTTCTGATTTTTTGTCAAACTTATACTCGAAAAGGTATCTATAGGTATTTAATATTTCAAATATGTTATCCTCGCAACCTTGACATAATAAATAATAAGGTAATAAATAAAGCTATAAATATAACACAAATAATTGATTGTCTTCGCAACATTTATATAATATCGTATAATAATATTTTTGAATAATATACAAAGTAGATACATTTCAAAAACTATAATTTCTTTACTAAAAAAAGATAACACCTAGATTATTTCTTCCTGTAAAGTTTGTACCTACCAGGTATGTAAATATGACCCCGGAATTTTTGTAATATAGAAAATACACGTTCATTTTATGAAAATGATAAAAAATTATTTGATTCGAAGTATTGCCCATCGCTATTATACATTTTTCCCATTTGTCTAATAATTTGTATGTAGATGCTTCGCTGAAAAAAACTGTTACTTTTTTGAGGCAAATTAGTCATCGAATCATTTTCGTACATTTCCGTAAGAAATGAACCGCTGAAGTACGTGTCTCATCGATGCAAATAAGTAGTAATCAGAGCCAAGTCTGATGTCAATAAGCAGAATGCAAAAGTATTTCTCAACTAAACGCCTCGATTATTTGTATTTTGGAAGTGGTTTTGGGTTTTCTTGCTGTCTTTCATTCAGTTCATGTGGAACCTATTTTAGCATCTTCTGGATCTTTTCCATGGCTTTCAAACGTACAGAGGCGGCTTTACGTGTAATATTAATTGATTCGCGAGTTGTTGTGGCGTTTGAGAGTCATCCCCGTCCAACAATGATCGCAATTCGCCTTCTTCAAATTTTTTTTGGTAGTGTGTGATTTACCCAGAATATGTTCACGGTAAGCTTCGACAAGCATTCGATGCGATTCTACAGGAGTTTTTTTTTAATGGTAACAGCAAATCAATGCTATCAGCCGCAAATAATAGATTTCAGGCACAGTAAATTTGAATCTATACGGTAAGTAAAACCTAACAATAACGTTCTGCTGATTTTTTAAATCAATGCCACTATTTTGATCTCACTATATCATTACCATTCTAATAACTATATACCGATGCAAAGTTTCTGTTCAAGTCTCTTATCCTTTCATCGGATGGAATCTAAATGCTGACACCATTCTATAAAGTAAGTGTTTCGTAATCGTCGTTAAATAGGTTGTCCAGATTGAACTTGAACGTAGAACAGATCGTATGGCAAAGAAAAGGGTGTGTTTGTTTGAATATAAATCAATATGAGCTGATTGGTAATGCAAGCATTAGTTACACTTGGAACGCTTAGAAAACATTACGTGCAACTTCACAAGTTGAATAAAAATTTATATTTCAATTTTCAAAGCAATCTATATAGTACATAAGGAACAACGTTGTAGATGTATTTATACAAGTAGTAGGTACATTTAAACGAATTTCAAAAATGGACATTTAAATGCGAAGCTCGTTATTTAGTCGATATTTAAAAATTAATTAATTTCAATAATATCAAAGTATTATAAATTATAATCATCCCCAAGATCTAAGGATATCGAAGTCGATTAATTCAAGTCAAATCACTACTACAACGACTAATATAGGTTAGTTTAAAACAGATATCTATGTCATAAATTTGACGAGACAGCATCGAATCTCATTAAACTAGCGAAGCAGAAATCCGGGAGCTTTCCGCGACCTAGAGCTGATGAGTTCGGTCTCGGAATTTATAATGTACATCTTTCCAAAAGTACTCAAATTCCTTTTATTCTAGATCATTAACCCCTCTATCTAAGCTAAGCTTTCAAAGAATTTGTTTTAATATACAAAAGAACTACTCAACAAATTTTGTATTAAAACTTTGTTAAGTCTATTATGATGTTATTAACTTTTTAATTTTAAAATATGGCATTATGCTGTAGGTGCTCTTTCTGTAATTATTTATTTATAATGATAACGGTTGTTGAAAATTTTAAAATCTTATTAAGTTAAATTTACCTGAATAATAGTATAATATTGTACCTTATATATACGAGTATTACAATATTTAATAATTTATTATAGTATATAACTTGCTATTGTAGTGTAAAAATAAATGTACTTATGTATATTATTTGTCATTCTGAATTATAAATTGAGTATGTTTGATGTAAAGTGCAAGACTTGACCAACTGCACTGCCAAAGTCATCAATTTTGATATCTCCTGAATATGTTATTAATTATTGCTATTTTCCTGCCGGGCTGTTGAGTCGTCATCGTCAAACCGAATTGCTCGATCTTCGTCTGCTTTAATTTGTGTTCTGCGGTTTTTGCTTTTATTATTTTACTAAGTAATTTAATTTAACCAGAGCGAAATCTCCTATATCGGTATAACATAAAGCATTCATTGGTAGAGCTAAGGAGCGGGAAACCACGGTTTTATTCCTGCTTGCGCCGAATACACTACTGATGTATTCTAAAGTTCAAGATCGATCTGTGGGCAATTGAGAAGGAAACGGGAAACCAATCTTTTAATTACATTACCCTGCACTAAGTCAGTTTAGCTTCGACTAACTTGATCGTCAGTGCACTTGAAAGAAAAAGCACCTCTTATGCAAGATGCCTAGGTTGGAAAATTTATCTTCTAATTAAAAACTTTGCGTTGAATACATACTCATTCATTATTTAACGTAATATTTTTGTTTGGTTTTTGGAAGAAATGTTTATAAATATTCGATAGGTGCAAAAAATTAAATAAGTATTAGTATAATGTATTATCGTAGAGGTATCTTCCCACTTACTCTAATAATAATTTATGATATACTTATTGTTAGTCGAAACAATTCAATTATTTGATAGTTGAAGAAATGGTTAGACGTAGTTTTATTTTGTAACTATTAAGGAAAAAATCTTTTGCTTTTTCTACATTGGAATCATTAATCTAAGTTAAGTTTACTCCACATTCGGCGATTAGCCACAAGCCGTTCAAATATATTAAGAGAAATAAATCAAGAGCACATTAAAAGTAATCTTTTAGCAATTTTACTTAACAATACTGAAAATTAATATTTTTAAGTGCTTATATACTACAATAAAAATTAATAGTCATAATTAATACTCCTAATTATTACGGTTAATGCTCATTAAAATTATTAAATATATAATATATCAACTGAACTAAATATTAATTAGTAAATATTAATTTACAATTATTTTGTTAATATTAAAATTATAAAATGTAATTAAAATGAATATAGAGCTAAAATTAAATTTTGATAAAATTTAATTTTAAAAGATTTTAATTAACTAAAAGGAATATTATTTAAAGTAATTAATTCGCTTAATAAAATCCAGTAAATCAATTTAATTCCACTTTGCTACAAAAATAAAAACATTAAATCGTTGTACTAATTGATAGTCAAACCGATTTATCAGGTTAAGCTTGTAATTTTTAAAATTCCATACCTATTAAGTACTCCTAAATAATTATTTTGTCAAGTTATTTATTCTAACCGTTTATTCCTTAGGTAATAAAAGTTAAATTTAAATAAAATTTCTGCGTACCTATCATTACAAACTATTTTCATTAGGGTGATTTAACAATTATATTTATCGAGCAAAATTAGTAGGTAGGTATTTTGTTGATTTGTTATTTTTAGCAACTCTGCGTTAATTCAAAACACGAGGTAATTGTATTTTTTCCCTAATTAGAGTTACAGCGGTAACCAAATTACATGACTTTGTTAAGAAAAAACAATAACTTTAAGAAATAATAAAATTAACAAACAAAACAATATTTAAAAAGGCCTCGGACAATATAAAGGTACTTGTTTGAAAATTCAAGATTACTTATAAATCGAAATAATCTAACGAAAAACATTTATGTAATATTAATTTGCATAAAATCATTAGAGAATTACATTACCAAAATTTGTTAATGTTCCGACGCATTATTTGAAATTTTATCTGACAAACGATAAAGGTAATATTTACATTTTCAACTTTTACAAGTTACCATCATATATACATACATAGTATGTATTTTATACAGGGACTTCTAGTAAATTAATTTAATTTAAATTTTCTTTTAAACAAAATTATTTTACTTTCATTTGATGCTTATCATAATCAGATTTAAAAATAGATTATGTTTGCTTGACATATTTCTCAAAAAAGCTTCTCTAAAATTCTCGAGCTCTATCAAAGTTTATTGCTTTAGGTAATATTTTAGCAAACTCCCCCATTTTTAGAACTACAAAAATATAGTTAAGCTTTTTTGACTTAACACAGCAGAACAGCTTTTGCAAGAAAAATTAAAATATGTATATTTCTTTGTTATAATTAAATTCAACTTTTTGGGTACGAAAATTGACATCTTCAACTGAAGGCACTTGATAATGTGTTTGAGAGCTAGATTATTTGTACAATGGACCTTTTATTAGAATAAAATTGACTGTAGGCTTTGATAGGTTTGGTGATACTTTAATTAAAACCCTTATAATAAACGATGTTTGCTGCTGTTATAGAATATCTTTTACACGATTAAGTTTTCTGCACGAACCCTCAAAGTTTGATATAGAGATACAAGAACGTAAAAGATATTTTTAATATTATTAAAGTAAAATAAATTATTTACGCTAGCGAATTTTTTGTACTTGTACATTTTTTTCTTGAAGAAAACAAACTTTTGGTGATTATCAATCAACCAAATATGAAGTAAGGGATTTCAATTTAAAATTGCAATTACATAATATAGTAAAGCTCCACAAGTTTGATTGTGTTGCAAACTTATTTTTTATAATATAGCTATGACAACAAATTGAAAAGCTCTTTTCTTAAACTTGCTGGAATGTAATGGAAAGTTTTGAATAGAAGTTCCAAAATTACATAATAATACAGTATAAATGCAATACAGGAGAACCATTTTCTCATAACTATGCATTAATATTCTTGTTGTTTTAGTTATCTTGTACATTTGATCTTAATGGTAGTTAGAAATAGTTTCTCAACCAGTAAAGTTTAGTGTTATATACGCTTCGCAAAAGACCCAATGTTTAAACCAGCCGCAATGAATTATTTATGTTGCCGTATAACAAATTATTCTAATTACAGGTCAGCATGTAGCTATTATTACAGTAAGTGGAAATAGAAGCTCTTTGATCTTGCTAATGGCTTCTAAAGAGGTAGTATATTGTTGCGCTACTGTGACAATTATAATAAAAGGATAATTGTATTGTAGCCGAAAGTTAAGAACTAATTATAATGTTACCAGCAATTCATATTGGCGCATCAATAAACGTACGGCTTATTTCATTATTATTTGTAAAGAGTATTACAAACCTGGTTTAACCGTGTAATTAATTAACATAATTAATATGCCACAGTAGTTATTGCAATGATACAAGTCAGGCTTATTATTATGCATTATTTGGAAATTCGTTCAGCATTAATAAATTGCATGCATTTTAAACGCACAAAAATCTGTCACATTTAAATTATTGTAAAATTTAAATAATGTTTTACAGTAATACAAAAATTAACAGAAAAACTAATTGGGTTGAATTGCTATACTTCAACAAAAGAAATTTTAATCCTTATATATTATTCTGTAATGAAAAAGTCAATATATCTTCATTTTTTGCTCCATAAGCTTTAGCGACTAAAATATTTCGCTTTAGTCTTATGCACTTATCGTTTAATTTCTCCAGAGATATGGTAATCTATCGGGATTGCTAACCAATTGATTTTACTGCTTTTTTTAAACAAATTTTTATGTTATATTGACATTTCAAAATAATTATAATTTATATTAAAGAACTTATTGAATATGACGATTTTTGAATTAATAAAATGTATTAATTAATTATAATAATTTTAAAAAAATAATTATTAATTAATTAATTAGTGTCTAATAATTGATTTATACCTATTCTTAACAAATAATACAATTAAGTTTTAGATATTAAGTTTCCTCTGTTCGTGACTTTAAAAATTTTTTATGGAAATAAATTCTAGTATATACTAGAATAATACGTACATACATATTTATATCAACCAAAAGCTCTTTTCGATTTACATTAAATTTTTCCGAGATTAATTTTTTGTAAGTAAATATTTATGTAGATAATATATTTGTTGTTTTTGTAAATTATTTGATGAAAATAATTTGCTTCCTATTTTATAAATAAATTAATTTATTTTTCAGTAACCACTAACGTACATACTGGGTGACCGACCGTTCATCCGAACATAGGGAAATAACATGAAAAATTTGATTTTTTTATTCCTGCTTTCCATTATAATGGATAAGAATGAAAAGGTATCAATTTAGAGAGATATTTTCCCGCGTCTAAAAATACCCTCCACTTGATATTTTGTTCTTTAATTATTGTTCAAAAATTCAGTAGTTGTGCGGAAAATTGAAACCATCTAAAAGAAAAGTGTAACGGTTTCTCACTTGTATAAATTGAATAAGCGTGGCTTAAAATACCCAAATCTTACAATATCCTAGAACTTCGGCTTTTTTGGAAGCCATTGGTCCTCCAGTGTTGAAAATAAAGCAAGAATAACTGAAACAAGCTACAACGGTAGCTTTGGAAAGAGGTCAACCATTGAACAAAAAAACTAAATTTTTCTAGCCAAAAAAAGAATTGAAAGCTTGCTACCATTATTTAAAATTATTAGATTACATTAGCTTTGCTTATTGACATTGGTGTGTGCTTTTTGTATGATTCAATAATTCAACAACAAAAGCTTCTGTTCTACTCCGTTTAAAGCTGTTTTAATGAGATCATAGGTTTTATACATAATTATTGTGCTGTGGGTTCAAAATAACGGTTTATTACAATATGAACGACAAACATCAAAATAGAGTCGAGTATTTCGCCAAATTACTTACTATGAAAATTAAACTGTTCTCAAACGTTCTCAAAGAGAACCTTTAATTGCATAATTATATATAACATAATAGTGGTTCTTAATTGCAATCAGATATCAATTAATAATAATTAATGATTTTCAAAAGATCATTTAGATTCAATGATCAAGGATTTTCAACTAAAACTGCTGATGAAATGAATTTAATAAAATTGGACAATGATTTCAATATTATGTATTATATCTAAAATATTAAAAGTATTTAAAAAATTTTCTATGATAAAACAAAGAAAAATAAGTAATAAATACCTACAAGTTTACTCTTGATTGAAATACTGCTTGTTTGTTCAGCTGTTTGTTCCAAGCTTTTTTCCATGACCTCCTTTGTGAAAAAGTACTAAGGCACTCTCACTAAGAACATAATAAAAATAATGAAACAATGACGCAAGTTGTCAAAAATTCAAATATAGAAATAAAGATTACTGACCTTAAATCTACGGTTGAATGTTGGTCACGCTAACTACACTGCTGTGATCTAAATGCCTGAGTTTGATCTATGGGCCGTGCATCTAGCAGAGTTGGCACCCTACTAAAATATTATTCCAGTGCTCACAGAACCATAAGTGGAAAGTGTGCAACGTGGCATATTAATTGTACAGAACAGACTAACAGATCTCAAAAAAGTTAAAGAAGAACTAAGTTTGATTATGTTCATCTGTTACAGTTCAGAAATGCGCCCATTTGATTTGACACAACACATTTTATTAGTATTACTGGTTTTAAACTTCAGATACTAGTATCGAAAAAAATTTTGTGATAATACTGAAAGTGTGTGAAATTAGCTCAGTGACAGAACGCATCACTATCGTGACGGAATCATGAGGTTCGACTCCTTGTAAAACTATATAACAAAATTTAAAAACTAAAAAACCGTGGAAATGTCTAAATCTCTTTTTCAAAAATTGTTACTCGCAATTGACGTTAAACTGAAAAATTAGAGAAATAACAGTCAAGTAAGAACTGTAAATTCAATTGCATAAAATAGTAAAATAATTCAGTTTAGAGTTATGGGCCGATTCTGGTAATTCAAAAATTTATTACTTTAAAACTTAAATAAATTTAAGTTTCAAACATCTCACGAACTGTGTATCAATTCTATTACAAAAATCTGTGTTGTTTGATTTCTACAGTTAATTCACAAAGTATGGGTATAATTTTAAACGATCGCGAGCTTACTTTGAAGTTAATGATAGTGTTTACTTCTCTTGGTGCTTCAGTTTTGTAAGATAACGTCATAAAAATTCAAATTTAATTCTTTAAAATTATTCACTAAACATTTTATGCAAAACTTCCATATTTGAAATTGGATATTACTTTGTATTGGTCTTACCCGGTTTGAACTTTTTGATTTATTTTTGCCGTTTATTTCTAAATTAAATGGCATTACGTTTATCTGATAAAATCCAATAAGATTGAAGCAGGTGTACTAGTAAATGCTGTAAATGAATTTTAAGTAATTGATTCGCTTAGCACTTTGATTAATAAATGTAATTAATTCAAACCATATCAGCCAATTTCTAGTATTACGGAAATTTGTTAATTCTGGATAACTAGGTACACCAATAGAATAGAAATTAGCAATTTCATCAATCGTCAGTTTTTGATAAATGTTTTGGCCGTAATCCACGTCCGTTTTTTAAATTTCGTTCTTTAAAACTGAAAATGTAGACAAAGTATTGGCTGATATATTTTATTCATCGATATTTTATTTCTATTGTACTTGACAAGATACTTGGTTTTGTACAAAATTGAATTATGTATCGGACAGCCTTAAAGTTTAAATATTTGTGTTAATATTTTATTTAGGACAGTAGCATTCTTGTTGGTTTTCATTTTAATGAAGTTTAGCTATTAATCAAAAAACTAATTCTGCGGTTTTCAAAACTCTTAATCTCCATTAATTAGTTAAATAAATATTTGTTCTTTCTTGAAGCAAATTACAAATTGCAGTACTCTTCTAAATCTTATAAAATATTACGCGAAAGAATTTAAACGTTTATCATCGGTTTTTAAATTGGCCATATTCAACTAAAATTTTTATTATTTCCACTCATGTGTTAATTAATTAAAGCTATAACATTGATCATTGCTCAAAGTGTCATGAACTCACCTCCCTAATTGCAAACAATTATTGTTAGTGATATACGGTTTATATCAATAGGTACAGTTCATTCAAAGTTGATTTGTGCATTTCAAACATATTGTGATTACAACCTATTGTGTAAGGCAGATCGTTGTGTATGTAGTAGGTATTTATTTGATTTTAATTTATTTTGGTTATCACAATTTTTTAAAATATAGTTTGACTAATATAAAATGGAAAGAAAAATCACCTTACTACTAAGCCGAAATAGAGTAAAAGTTGCAAACGTAATGTACTCGTAACTAAGGAACACGTAGATACATAATATTATACTCTTTATTATCATAAATAAAAAGCATTGTGTGCTTTTATTTAGCTTTTTATTTAGTAATCCTTTATATACACTACTCTTAGTGCTGCCCTCCAGCAGAAGGCGTTCTGTTACAATACTGTTAGTTGTGTCAATGTTAATCTCAAGATACGATGAAATTGATTTAAGAAAAACGTTTTTAATTGGAGCTATGTTACAATGATTTGCCTCAAGATAGCTTTATATGAAAATAGAATAAGTCTATATTTTACAAAAGTAATTAAATTTTTAATATTTTGCTGAATGACTTCAGCTAAAAACGACCGATAGGATCAATACGCCGGATTATGGCCCATTAACAGAAATTAGGTATTTGAGATGTTATCAAATACTAATTTCTTTACTTTGCGTTTGTAAAATTTATACCATATATACGTCATAACATTAAACTAGAATGTCTAATTTTAATATTCAAAATAGTTCAGTCAAAATAATTTATACAATTATAATTTATATAATAATACAATTAAACTCATTTTTCAAACGATTTTTCCATCTTGAAACTTGCATAAAACTTTTAGCAGAAATGGGATCGATGGGGAGTTTTGACATTTCATTTATAGCCTGTACCTATTTTCACTGTACTTTCAATTTTTTTTTGTTTTTTGATTGGATTGTTACACTTAGAAAAAGGATTTGTCGCCCTAACAGAGCTATTAGTAGCTATAGCCTCAACAGAGTTTTTCGTTGCTGTAACAAGTTTTCTGCTGCCATAACAAAGTTTTTTCTAGCAGAATAAGAAAATTTGTTAAATCAACTAATCTTTTTAACTGAATAGAAAACAACTTAGTTATGGCAGCAGAAAATTTGTTGCAGCAACAAAAAATTTGTTATAGCAGCAAAACAAAACTCAGTGGGGGCTATAGCTACTAATAGCTCTGTTAGAGCGACAAAACTTTTTTCACAGTGTATACAATCAAACAACTAAACAATATTCTGTTACTAATTTTTTTATTTTTATTAATTATCAATTACAGTGTCGTTTTAATTTCAAATATAGACCAAAACATTTTCTTTTATCTGTAAACCAACACATTGAATCGTATCTTAACTATAACTTCATGCTTTGTCAACTTTGTTTACAGTAATACATCAATTTAATAAAGCAAAGATAGTGAAAGGTAGGTATATTATTGTTATATGGTTTTTCTAGCCCCTGATAAATATTCTAACCAAGATTTTACGAGAAAAATTAAATTTAAAGTATTAAATTGTGAAGTTTGTGAAGAAACACAAGCTTTTTAATTAATTTAAAAATTATCTTTAAAAATATTGATCTTAAAATGTTTTTCTTATTACGTTTGCGTGTATTGGAATTACCGAGGCTGTATACATTTTAATAATATAAAAAAGTATTTTTAATTTCAAAATAAAGTAATCCCAAATGTTTTAGAAATTTTGTAGATGTCTTTAATAAAGAATGGATTAACGAAACTTTTCAAAAGCTAATAAATTTAAATCTGCTTACATAGTAAAGCTTCTCAAATAAAATTTATAATTTTTGTTTATGGCACTTGAAAATATTTATAGCTGGTAAGTATGAGTAAATTAATCACTCAAATTTGTTTTTGACATTTTAAAACAGATTTTATGAAACAAAGTGGAAGTTTTATTAACATTTTAATATTATTTTTAAATATCATATTATTTATTGTGTAGGTAATATAATCAACCTTAAATTACTTAAACATCAATAAGAACATAATTAGGTAGTATATAACTTAAAGTTATTATGATTGCTTACCCACTTTGTTTGGCCTTTTAAAACTTGTTAGCTACTTCACCAAAATACATCTACTACAATCTCAAGTACTAAGCAAACTTTCAGTTAATCTATTAAAGCTTTTGAAATACTGTAGAATGGCAGATAAAGATTAGGTATCAACGAGTGATAGCAATTAACTAATTATTTGCAATATAGTTTAAATTATTTACCTATATCATTTTAAAAATATATTTAATTAACAACATTTTTACCATTTTTAAAAGGCATATTTAGAAAAATATAAGAAATATTCATTCCGATAAAGATTCTCGATAAGAGAAGTTGAAAGTTAATTTAGCTAAATTTTTGAAAAACTTGACTTTTATAGTTTTTTTTTGTAATTAATTTTAAGTCAACTTTAATTTGCCTGCAAGTAATCAAAAAATTAAAAAATAATTTAATTGGTGAATTTTTGAGCAATTTCGAAGTCTATCGGCATCCTAAAATTAGTAAATTAAACCATTCTAATTGCTAGTTTGACTATTCTGCGTATACATTTATAATAAAACTTTTAAAACAAAAACTAAAATAAATTCAATTTACATCGAATTTACAATAAATTGATGAATACGAGTAAAACTGATTATAATTACGATTTGATTTAAGAAAAATTATTCAAACCAGTGAACATTAAACAATTAGTGCAACTATAAGGACAACATTACAGTAAAACTAAATCAATATTAAGTTACGATCTTCGATTTTCAACTATCGAATGCAGAAAGGAGTACTTTTGCAATTAAAATTGCTTTGATTTGCTAACTACGTCTTAATATAAGTGAATACTATATATCGTAGTGTAATCTTTTATGAAGCTTACATATCACATTTTTAACAAAACTTTGATAGCAAAAAGAAGTAATTTTGTAAAAAAAATCGGATGTGGCCAGTGGCCATCACATAACTTTCCGAAAAATGAACTCCCAATTTACCTCGGATAGAAAAAACTACAATACTAAATCTAATCAGGGGAGCAATAATAGTCAAAATTTCGTAACAGTGTAAGTGTGTGAAAAACAATTTTTGAGTGAAAGGAAAAATATGTAAACGTTAAGCAGAGCTTTAGGAAGAAACGCAATGCAAATTTGGGCCAATTATATTCCGAAATAAGAAGATACAAGCGAATTAAGATTTGGTAAAACCACGTACGTGCTTTTGAAACCTCAAATGCTCCTAGCGTCCTAGCAGTGCTCTTCTGCATGAACAAACTTTTATAAAATTTCTTGAAAGTGTTCTTGGAACCTTGGGCAAACTTTCCACCAAGTTTGAAGCAAATCGATAGATAAAAAAAGTTCAAAAAAATTTTGATAAAAAATAATAAAAAAAAATTTTAAAAAAAGAATTTAAAAATATTTATAAAACAAAAGTTGTAGGAAATTTGATAGTGATCATTTTCTGTCATAATAAACTTTTACCTATTTCATTGCGTTTAGAAGTTATGATGGATTATGTCTTATAGCTTCAAGTAAACCCCCCATTTAATTTTATTCATTTTCACTGGGCTTCGTGCCACAACAGATCAAAACTTAAATTCAAAGTTTGGATTCATTTCGTTACTTCGTTTAGATGCTATCGTGTTCACAAACATACATACATACACACACATATACCCTCACCCTTACATACAGACTTTTTAAAAAAATTTGTATATAGTATAAGAGAACCTCGAAACATAAAAGTTTGAAAAAAAATGGGGGGGAAAATTTTTTTTTCAATTTCAGATAACAATACTTTCCTTACTAAGGAGTTCGGAAAGTAAAAAGGCGAACGAGTGTATATTAGTGCATACTAGTGCAGCAAAAATTATTATTTATTTAATAATATCAATCACTAGTAGAGCTCCATTTTGGTCACAGTAACTTAAATTTCAGCTATAATATAAATTAAAATTAAATAAATTAATTAAAATAAATTATAAGCAATTCAATAAATTGGTAACTTACCAGAACTCATCGCTTTGCGACTCGTTCTGCTATATGCATACTATTCATTACGTATAGCAATTATGTTTCGGTCGCTATTCCGTAAACAGTTGCTGTGTTTGATTATACAAATTTTTTTAAATTAACTATAAATTGGCAACAATTTGAACTAATATACCTAATTCTTCTTGTTCTTCTTCACTGCAAGTATTAGGCATGTTGGCTGTTACGGAATCCATCGCTTTCTTTTACGATCTTGCGTCCCACGGTCAAGGGTACGGGTAAATTGCGTCCCAACGGGATCATGGTCAAAATAGTTAAATGGAGTCCTCTTATTCCTTAAGCTGCATAGAGGTTTACAATGTTTTGGTCATTTTACAGTACAGGGTGTTACAACTATTATTACTAAATTGTTTTTCTATAAATATTTTTTTCTGATTGAATTTTTAGCTTTTTGGCTCTGAAGCTTTAGAGTTATTTTTTAAAATCATTTATAATATGTGTAAGTTCGTATTTATATCTTATATCATGTATTAGTTTACAAAATTGCTAAAAAGGAAATAAATGAGTATAACAGTTAATATTATATAATTTTATGTTTATCTATGTATTAATACGAAGCTATACTACAAATTTTGAAGAAATTATGTTTTTTTAGCATAAATAGATAGGTACTATTTATTAATGTATGTATTACATTAGCGCTATATTTACTAGAACTATATAATATTGTTGATAATATACAATAGTAGTATATTGGATGTAATTGTAAACCAGCAGAAACATTTTTAAAATTTTTCAGAAACACAGATGAACTTGTGCGCAGAGATGACAAAGGAGGTAGAGTATCAATATTTTTTGTAATATGCAAAATCTGCAAGCAACTGTAACATCATAAACAGAGTCAACTCAGAAGGTAATAACTTATTAACAATGGAATTACGAGACTATAGAATAAACATTACGGGTGTGTAGAGGCAACAACTAGACTTACCGGTGCGCGGTGGTTGCAACCTTAGTTTATACAAACCCCAGAGGGAACATTAAGTCTAAGAAACTCTATATATGTATATTGTTGACTTTAGCATATATGCACATTATAAAGAAGTCTCAGTGATGCAATTAACTTCAATGAGTATAAAATATAAATACAATAAATGAACGACATGCAATGAGAAACGATTCAAGAACATAATAAGGCAAATACGCAATAAATTATTGATTACGTAAGAAGATACATCCAAACATAAACTAAAAACAAAAATAAATCTACTTGATTATCACATTTTGGATGACAAAATAATGAAAATAAACATCAAAGTAAAACAAAGAAGCAAAGCAAATTTACAACACAAAAGTTATTAATTATAAAAAATAAAAGGAAAATTTTGTTTTAAAATAACAAAACTGATCAAGCAAATCTGGTCAATGTTATATACTTCCCGAGTAGAAATTGTAGTTAGGTGGTGATTAGGCCCGAACTAGGCATGCCGAATTTCAAACTCGGGCCAAGTGAGGCAGCCGCATTAGGCCCGTATTACGAACGTAACGCAGTTGCGAGTCCCTACCTAATTAGGCTTCCTAACTAGGCGGTGGTTTGGAAAACCAAACTTGCAGGTGACAACCTCAACCTAATCTGGCTCGAGTTCGCCTTCCTAACTAGGCAGTGGTTTGGAAAACCAAACTTGCAGGTGACAACCTTAACCTAATGTGGCTCGAGTTCGCCTTCCTAACTAGGCAGTGGTTTGGAAAACCAAACTTGCAGGTGACAACCTTAACCTAATGTGGCCCGAATTCGCTTTCCTAATTAGGCGGTGGTTTGGAAAACCAAACTTGCAGGTGACCACCTAAATCTAAATCTTAAAAAAATTTTTTTTTTTTAGGACAAACAGAAATACGATATTATATTGCACGAGCTAGATTTAATATTTATTTTAAAAACCTGGCAGAAATACAAATACAATAATTATCTTAAAAAATATAGCAATAATACAACAATAGCTCCAATTTCTTAAAATTAATTCGTAAAAAGTAGGGAAATGGGTGGATGGTGGATATCGATTATCGCACTGTAAATACAAAACCGTTTTAACGCCTTTTTTCTAACATACATAATTTTTACAATAATTTCACATGTTAATAACTTTACCATATTAAAGGTAATATAAATTAAAATTAATTTTAATTTTAAGCAGCGTTGACATGGGTAGTGAGTGAATCACGTACCTGTTCCACGATGCATGAATTTACAAATTTTAATTTTCACGATTCCTGAAATATAAATCGTAATTTTTCACCACTAACTGTTAAAACTGTTATATGCGCACCCGTGTAAACCTTCGCCACGAATATAAAAATTATCAAATGGTGAAAATTAAAATTTGTAAATTCGTGGAACACGCACGCAAATTGTCAACGCTGCTTTAGCATTATTTCTTTCATGTCACTCTTGTTTTGTACATTTTTGCTTTTTCTATCATTTAGCCCACTATTCCAATCACCACAATGATTGAGTATCGATGAAATACTATCGTTGACAGCTTTGTCACCCAACGGATCATCTTCAGATTTTGAAAATCTTTTAATTAATATCCCTGAAATATAAAGATATTTATTAAATTTATTACAAAATAATTCATGCTGCTTAGTTATGAAGTTATGATTTATTTTTATACCTTTTATTATTTTACTTACTTACTCTTTCAAAAATTGAATAAATGCGACGGCTTTTTCTCAAAATTTTCGTTTTGGAATTTATTTTCAGAAAAAAATAGGAAAAAATCACTTTCTAAAAATGTTACTAACCGATATTTTGCTTCAATTAAACCAACCGACATTTTGTTGATTTTTGCCAACAAATAAATTATTAGGTATCAAATATAATTTATTGTTGATATAATTTTAATTATAATAACCTAGAGAACCGCTCACTATGATATAAAGACGTTAGCAACTAACTAAGTCACATGGATATATGTAGGACAACTGAACGACTCGACTGTTGTAAAATAGTTCATGTAATACGAGAAGATATAAAAATTTCTCAGAACACAGACACTACACTAGCACTTTTTATTTATAATTTATTTTTCTATTGACGAATGAAATAATTATTTTAAATGTAAAAATGAATTTGAATCTAGATTAAAATTTTAAAATCTATTAGAAATAAAAAAACATGAATTAAGATATAAAGTATTCTATTTGCATCAATTGGCAACCATAGATTATAGCTATCATTCTTCACTTCGGCAAGCTCTTAGTTACTGTCACAAGATAGTAGTCAGGAATTCCAAAGGTATGCCAAAGTTAGGCAGTGCCAAACACTTTCCTAATGAAATCCGAGTTTAGAATACCGAACTTCGGTAAACCTTTGGCTACCGTGATTAGGCCCAAATTAGGAATTCCAAAGGTGTGCCGAAGTTAGGCAGTGCCAAACACTTTCCTAATGAAATCCGAGTTTAGAATACCGAACTTCGGTAAACCTTTGGCTACCGTGATTAGGCCCAAATTAGGAATTCCAAAGGTGTGCCGAAGTTAGGCAGTGCCAAACACTTTCCTAATGAAATCCGAGTTTAGAATACCGAACTTCGGTAAACCTTTGGCTACCGTGATTAGGCCCAAATTAGGAATTCCAAAGGTGTGCCGAAGTTAGGCAGTGCCAAACACTTTCCTAATGAAATCCGAGTTTAGAATACCGAACTCCGGTAAACCTTTGGCTACCGTGATTAGGCCCAAATTAGGAATTCCAAAGGTGTGCCGAAGTTAGGCAGTGCCAAACACTTTCCTAATGAAATCCGAGTTTAGAATACCGAACTTCGGTAAACCTTTGGCTACCGTGATTAGGCCCAAATTAGGAATTCCAAAGGTGTGCCGAAGTTAGGCAGTGCCAAACACTTTCCTAATGAAGTCCGAGTTTAGAATACCGAACTTCGGTAAACCTTTGGCCACCGTGATTAGGCCCAAATTAGGAATTCCAAAGGTATGCCGAAGTTAGGCAGTGCCAAACACTTTCCTAATTACATTTTGTCATTTTTCGTTTTGCCTCATGTGGCCCTGACGTGGTTAGAGTTAGGTTTGCCTAAGTTAGGCATGCCTAACTCGGCCCGAATTGATCTTTCGGAAAGCCTAACTACAATTTCTAGTCGGGTTGTTGCATACGGCAACTTCAAAGAAAGTTAATAAAATAACAAAGCAATGAAATAAACATTTTGGTTTCCGGAAAAGGCGCAATTAGCAATATAAAAATAAATCTGATGGGCCCATCGATATCACTTTCCGTACGACCTCGTTGTCGATAACAAAACAATATTTTTTTCCCTGGAGAACTCAGATGGAATAACCATCTCAGAAAATTATAAGTAACAAAGTTATTTATTTTCCATAACTAGAACATCGTCCACTACACACACAATAAATCAGTAATTTATATAAAATATTTTCAGGAACTTACGGACTGGTCTAAATAAAACTACCGCTATTCATTGACGTTTCAAACTTTATTTTTATTTTTTTAATTTATTTAAAATTTTTCTACTACCAGCAGTTCAGGCAATAACGGGTTTTTAGCGGGGAATATCCAGATCACAATTTTTTACTTTGGGGCTGTGCTTGGACTAGTTAGGAAGTAAACACCCTATAAGTCCCTGAATGTGGAGGTTCGCGGAGTGCGACGATAGCACGAAGAAGGTTCTGAAATTTTGGTTTTTTGCTTAAATCTTAAAAACGGTTAGCCCTAACAAGAAAGTTTTTTTATATGAAATTAAAGCTGATAAAATTTATTAAAAAGTAAAATATTAATTATTTTATTAATTTTTAACGTATTTTGTCACGACGTGACGACGTGTTTCAGTTTTTGAGATGCGAGTATATGCTCGTTAAATTCGCAAATTTTAATTCTACAGTAAAGCGTTGGTAGTTTTAGACACTCTGTATATTTCTTCTTTAGGTGCCTATCCGTTCCGGATGTTGGATGCCAAAATGAAGTACTATAAGGAATTTAATTAATGGGGTGGTTTCTCGTTGTCTTCTTCATAGCCCAAAAATTGAACTTAGTTTTTAGATCATAGCAGGTCAGTCGACTGTGATCCGTGATTGTCCCCTTCGTAACCCGCCAATTTAAGCTTTTTAAAATTTGTTCACTCTATAAATATTTAAAAATCGGATGTGGCCATCGCATAACTTTCCGAAAAATGAACTCCCAATTTACCTCGGATGGAAAACACTACAATACTAAATCTTATCAGCGGAGCAATATTAGAGAAAAACATTCAGAGACCAGTGGCATGTACTACCGTATGAAAACAAAATAAAACCCGATACAACTACATAATGTAACTAACTACATAATATAATATTTTTTATTAGCAAACATCAAAGTTATTTGGCCTAAAAACTAACGACGATTAAAAACTGAGTACGGATAACGTATCCTGCTAAAATTTGGACATAATATTATTTGAACTCGTTTCGATAAAAGACAATAATTTCAGCATGATACGTTATCCATGCTCGGTTTTTAATTGTCGTTAGTTTTTAAGCCAAATAACATTGGTTTTGCCACCTTAAATTAAATTTTTTGAACTCGTTTGATCAGTTTTGCTTAAAAATCTTATATTTTGATGTAATAGCTGCGGTTCTTGTTATTGCAGTGTATGGCTGCGGTTGAGTATAACAGTATAAATTCTGGGTTCGAATCTCGAAGTTGGCAAGAGTTAGTTCTGTCTTCCACTAACATGTCGATTTAAAAATTAAATCTATATTTAGATAAGTCTGGTCAATTGACAAAACGTCACGGTTAAAAAAGAAAGGAAAAAAGACAACATTGGTTAAAATAACCGTTTAATGCAGTTACAATTATAACTTAATTCTTTTTACATAATAGATAACATTTTAACTGGTATATCTTGCAATTGTAAAACGGTTAAACTAATATTACTTTATAAGCCAATTTAAAATTATTATTTAATAACATACTGAGCAAAAAGCACTCGAGTCTTTCTTTCAGCAAAAATTATAAAGTAAATTTGTTAAAATTTTAAATATTTAATTAGTCGCAAATTTGGTATTCAAACGATACACTTACAAAGTTTTGAATATTCAAAGCCTCTCTAATTAGAACTCTGCGTAATTATTACATATGAATATGTATTATAACAAAAATGTTTTATTGTAGACATACCATCTCCTGCATGTTCTCTCGTCAAGTATTCTGGTTGGGAAGAAATTCGATCGACCGATTTGAGTGTTTGGATGCCATTAGATTTTACTCCAGTTTTCATCACACGTATGAGGTTAGTACATACAAGCTAATTACATAAACATGATTAAATTGAACCCTCTCGTAAATGTTTTATTAAGCTAACTGAAAAATCCCGTCACATTTAATAATCTACTCCACTAACTACCGCGCAGCATATTAAATTATTGTTATTATAGGTAAAGATGAAACATTGTCAAAGAATAAAAGTCTTGCGATAGCATTAATAAATCTTAAGAGATAAATTATATCTAAGCATCATTTATTACAAAAGTGAAAAATAAAAGAAAGGTCTCCAGACACTAATTGTCATGTATGAAGACGAATTGTTTAAGTTATAATTTTATGTTTTTGAAAATTTCAAACTCTGTAAGTTGCAAAAATTTACGGACTACAAATAATTCGTTCAATTTAACGTCTACAAAGTAAATTAAAATTAATTACAATCAATTCAATTTAAAATATACCTACTATTCTAATTAAAATGAAAATGTATTTCTACTTTGTAGAAATTGTACTGACGTAAATGGTTTTTAAAAAGTTTTATTTTAATTTTCACGTTAATTTTTATAATAAATAAAGATTACTTCCACTATGTTTTTTCAAAGCTAAAAGTAAATACCTACCTATTTATGAAATTATTCTTAAATTTTTACCAAGTATGTATCGAATTACTAAAAAAACATCTATATAGAAAGTTTAATCTTTTTAATGTTTACTTTGCTTTATCGTTTATTAAATCGATCTAGCTAGCATAACATTTAAAAACCAATATTTACAATATTTATATTTTTGATACTTCATCGAAAATAATATTCGCTGTATTTGAGCAAATTCTTGCAGCGACTGAAGTTATAATTGAAATAAAATTTCAATTTTATTTTATAATTTTATAATTTTATAAAATCTGTTTTTTTTAAATTGAAAATTATCTACCTAATAGCAAAATAATAATTTACAATTTTAATTTTATAAATCGTACATCGGATCGATTGTACTACTTCAGCTTCACGAGAATATACTCTTCTTAAAAACGGCTTGACGGATTAAGTTAAAATTTTGAGAGCATAATATATAAAACACATTAGGGAACACAAAAAGCTATTTTATTTTTTGCATTTTAAAAATTCACATTGTAAATCGAAATACGTATGTACGAGTAGATAATTTCAAGAAATAATTAAATTATTCAGTTATTAAACAATGCTAAATTATTACTACAGTTGTTATGATAGGGAACTAAGAATGTTAAATAAATATGAAATAATCTAAATAATCATAATAGTCACAGGAATGCACATATTTTTTGTTGTTAATTTAAATGTTGCTTAGATATGACAAGAATTTCAATTTACAGAGATAATAATACATATTATAAAGATCTAGGTGCGAAAATCATCACTAAATAAAAAATTATCAAATATATTTATAATTTCCAGAATTTCGAATTATAAATTCCAGACTGATTATTCTGATAACCTAAGATTTGATCTCTTCCATAATTTTTCAAGTTTCTTCAGAAATTTTAATTTGAACTTACCGTATATTTAACCAACTGATTTCAAAGTCCACTTCCATGGACTTGCAAATTGTGCAGAAGGTTCTGGAAACCGGTGGATAAGCTTCCACGTAAATTAAATCTCTAATTTTAAAAATTTGTAAATAATTTTAAGTTTATTCCTTTGTCTATTTTTAAACTATGATAATTTTGAGTGTATTAATCTTCGTTTTAAGCCTCTTACAAACCCGGCCAAAACCAAACGGTGTGACCAATTTTCACCAAATGTGACAATTTCAGGCCACGAAATTAAGTTAATAACCAAAAGCTGTGTTAAGGAAAATTTCGGAAGAATCTGAAGAATTAAAAAGATGCATGTCCAACCGGAGAAGCAGCACAAATTTATGATGAAGTTTAAATCCCTCTCGACTAATAAGAAGGCAACAAATCTGTTAAATCAGTGATGCTGGCCTTCGTAACCAGAGGACCTGAAATAACAATTTAGTAGAGAACAGTTAATTTTCGAAAAGCGAACTGTCGCGTTAATTCAGTAATCTCAAATTAAAGTCAATTTTGATTTTGAATTTGAATTCCAAAGAGAATAATGTCGCAAGGGTCCACCATAGTCAAGTGTTATCTGACGGAAAGGATCATACGCAATCACCATGGCGTGGGGAAGTATATCGAAATTTATTACTGCAAAATAATTTGGTAAGTATCCGGATGATTGGTCCCCGGACGATTAGTCTCCGGACGATTGGTCCGGGAATATTTAATTATTAAATATTAAGAATATTAAATATTATTCTTAAATAAATATTTGGGGAATTGTACACAACAGATATGGTGACTTAAGTTTTTCAAGTTAGGATAGCTGAGAATTGGCGACCGCGAGTTAGCTGCGCTAAATTATACCAGACCGAAAGGGGGTAGCAAATTATTGAATTCAAATGAAAATTAAAATTTTTATCTCATTTAAGATTAAATTAACAATAATTATAATTTTTAAAATAATCGATTCTACTCATATGTAAACCACTTCTATAAAGAACCAAAATTGTAAATTAAGACTTATTTTGCTTAAATCAAAATAATTGCAGTTACAGATGTGATTCCTAGTAATGTCGGTGTATAATGAAAACCTCGTAGGTCGAATTTTTTCAAAAATTATTTTATTTGAAAATATATTTGGAATCTTTATATCTCAAAGGTAGTGTTACTAATTGTAAAGCTAAATGTCGTAATATTTTTATAAAATAAAATGAAAATCTCGTATATTTATTTAACAGTGTGATGAAAAACTTGTAAAAAACAAAAAAAAAATGTATTTATTTGTAAAGCAACAAGTGTTTTTTCTAGAATTTGTTAATTTTTTCCAAGAAAGCCATTATATTAATCTTAATAACTGTTGAACTTTAAAAGCAAAAGCAATATTCTAAAGGGTACTATAGTGAAGTTTTATTTACCTCGTGCAAAAATTTACTTTTAGTACTTACGAGGTTTTTACTAGGCACCGACGACTATAGTTAAATTACTTAGCAATTTGCGGGAAATCAAGTAATTTGTCAACCAGTATTTTGCCAGGTATAACCAAATTTCAAAATTTAACCATCAAAAAGAATATTCTAAATTAAATAATATATTGTTGCGGCGATTTTGCCCTAACTATTTTTATCGCCGCTTAGCGGACATTTGTATGTAAAACTCTTGCATTTTAGTATTACAAACGGTTTTCAATATTTGTTTTATATTATATGTATGAAAGCAATTAATACTTCAACTTTTTTTTGCAATTTGCTCCGTCCAAGTTGGTTTAAAATCAAAACACGTCAACCTATTAGTAGTTGTTCCCTGTGTATGTAGTATGTACTAGGCAGCCTGATAAGTTTCTGAATAATGAAACACGGAAACATTTTTTTGGCCAAATTTGATTTAATTTCTCAACGTACTTTCCTTTTAGGTCGATACGAGTCCAACGATTTTCTAACTTTTTGTTACCGTCCGAATAGTAATCGATCGGAAGTTCTTCAAAATAGGTCTCAGTTTCAGCTATGAGCTCCTCATTTGAGTAATAACGTTTACAGGTGAGCCATCTCTGCAGGTTTAAAAACAGATAGAAGTCACTGGGGGCCAGGTCTGGCGAATACGGTGGTTGAGGGATCAGTTCAAACCCGATTTTGTGCAATTTTGCTTGTTCAACTAATGATGAATAACAGGCGCATTGTCGTGATGATAAAAGATTGTTTTCTTCTTTAAATTTGGCCGCTTTTCGGCGACTTTATATTTCAAACAATCCAATAATGATGAATAATATGCGCCAGTTATAGTTTTACCTCTTTTATGGTAGTCGAAGAAAATTATTCTTCTAGAGATTAGATTTGTAATATTCTTGCTGCTTAAAAATTTAATATAAATCTAAACCAAACATCATTTACCAGCTGTTTAGGGATAAGTACATATAAATGGGATTTCGAGTAGTATACGGATAAATAGATATTATATCAGAAAATTTACAAACAACTTTCTATTGTAAAAAAAATAAAAATTATTGCTTGACATGACGCTAAATTTTCAAACAATAAAAAAAAACAATTTAAATAAAATTTAGTTTACATTTTTAAAGTTTAATAAAATTTATGCATTTTTACCTAATTCCGGAAGTTTTCAGTAATAACAATATTTTGTAAATGCTTTTTTACCTAAGGTTTTACTAAAATCCTATATAAAATAAAACCTTTACTAAAATCCGAATTCAGCTAATTCTTGTAAAATTAGAGATGCACTATTTTAAAATTACTGCAATAAAAAAGTTAAATTATTGGTTAAATGTATTTATGTGTAGACAGCCTGATAAGAGGCTTTAAATTTAAAAATGCAACTATGTCTATTTTATTATATTATATTTTGAAGGTTAAAAAACTTTAAACCTAAAACAACACAATTTGGATTTTTTTATTAATTTTCCCGTGTTATTTATGCCAATTTTAAGTCATTAAAGTCAAAATATGATTTTTGGCCACTTTTTCGTGTTTTGGTCCCATTCTGTGCATTGATAGAATGTAACCATAATAATAGATTTCTACATAAATATGACCTTTTATCTACAAATAAAATTTCAAATTCGTAAAATTAAAAGAGAAAATTGTAAAAAGAATTACCAAAAAATCAATAAATTTTATTAAAACATATTCCTAGAATAATTATTGAACATATTCAGAGTTAATTAATTTTATATAATATGTATTATTGTCAGTTTATTATTGGAATAAAATTTCAAAGTTTAATTAATTAGTTGTTTGACAACTATTCATTATGTAAATACTTCAACTTCAAATTACCTTTTAACTTTTCACCTAACTAACTAAATCTGCTGCAGTTGAATGAATTTGTAACGTTCTCATTAGAAAATTACGTACTTTGACTTTACGAACGTTACATATTTACCTGTTGCTTTTCAATATCTATTTTAAATATTAAAATTAAAAAATATTGTATAAATACTACAACAAGGTAACTAAATAAATATTAACTTATGGAAAAGTAATCAATCAAAATAATTTAAAAAATGTAGACGTCAAAAATATATTTACCTTAGAACAGAGACATATAATGCATATAAGGTACAGTATTAATTGTGATGAATTTACTGAGATTTAAGATTTTTTGTTTGAAATGAAATTTTGTAGTATTATCTTGTATAATTTTCGCACTTTTATTTCACACAGGCTACCTAAAAGTTAAAAAGAGTTATTAGTATTGTATTATTTAAAAAGTAATGGTGAGTTAATACTGTTGAGGATGTAGATCTATGTTAATCTTTAAATATA
Organism: Cantharis rufa; assembly: GCA_947369205.1. Lineage (NCBI taxonomy): Eukaryota > Metazoa > Arthropoda > Insecta > Coleoptera > Cantharidae > Cantharis > Cantharis rufa. Next base: position 41,324,628 of record OX376303.1, read on the forward strand.
GATAAATCGAGTGAGCTAAATAAAAAGAAAATACATGTAATAGTATCAAAATTTTCCAAAATATTTATAATTTTCAACAGCAAGTAAAAATAATACACTGCAATAGTTGCCCATTGAATTGTATTTTCTTTTGCTCCACAAAATTATTAAAACTTTGGAAAAAATAAAAAATTGCAGTTAGTTGACTTAATTTGGTGGCCTAAAATTTTCTTCATTGGTTTTGGATTGGTGGTAAAATTTGCTTGTCATCGAATTTGTTTTTTTTTTAAACTCCTCCGTAGCTGCTAAATGCGTTTAGATGTTATAAATTATGGGGTATAATATTGTTTATGTTATAAATAAATCAAGTTCCTTCAATTACATTGTGTAGTGTCCATCGAGTTTGCAAGCAGTTTAAAATGAAAATTTTACACACTTAAAAATAAATAATTTCAAAATAGTAAACGGTAAAAACTCAAAATTATGCAGATGAATTAAAATTTAATTGATATTTTATGTGGAAGCTTGTCCTCGGCCTTCCATGACCATTTGCACAAATTGTCGGATCATGGAAGTTCCTTGCACGTAATAGACTTTCTTTGCTCCTAAATTAAATATTAATCAAATTAAATATAATACCAACTTTAATAAAAAAAATGCTTATATGTACAATATCCTTTTAGTAAAATTAGGTAAATATTATTAAAAATTTATTTATTTATCTAAAATAAAATTTTTAATGGACAAACATGTAAAACAAAATTAGAGTAAAGTATATAAAATTCAAAAGAATCAAATAAAACTCACAATTCACAAACAAAATATGTAGTTAATATTAATTGGATACCAGTAACTAAATTATTATATATTACTTAATAAAAAAATTTTATTTTAGATATTTCTTTTTTTCTTCTCCCATTAGCCATTAGTAGAGTTTTAGAATACCTACGTTGCATAGACTAGCTGAAGTATTGCTATTATATACTTTTAAACACGGTTGTTCATAACACTTTTAAAAAATCAGGCGTTTAATTTTAGTGCTCTTTAAACCTACCAAAGCTTGTCCCGATCCTAGAGTTATATGTACTTGAAAGGTATTCCTCGTAAGCCGTTTGCTGCACTCAAACCTAAATGTTCACCAAAATATAATCTCGTTCCCACTTTTAAAATCCGGAACTTGAAATACACATTTGCAACTTGCAAATTAATTTTGATGTGAATTCAGATTGAATTACATTAAAGTAAGTTTTAATTATTGTAACAGTTTGTTTTAATTAATTTATCACTTACTAGATCTTTAATACTATAACATTTTTATTGAATATACAAAAAATTATGAATCACGATAAAACTTTTTTATAATAACAAAACGCTTTCTATGTAATATTCAGGATTTATTTATCATTTTTGGCATTATTACGGGCAATTCAACTTTTGTCTTAAATTAGCAATATTTATCAAGATACAACTTCGGTCGGTTAGTTAATTTTTCATTAACATTTCATTAATTCTAATTATATTTGATTTAGCTAAATTTTAATTTAACAAAAGTTCATCCTAGTGGCAGAAAACATTTTATCTCAAGACTCAAGTGAAAACTTGAAAAAAATTGAAAACTTTTTATTCAATTTTGTGAATGAATTCTAATCTGTGCTGCATCCATAATTTCAAATAGATAAATTTATTATTATCTAAATGAAATTAAAATTATTTTTCAAAAGTTGAGTTATTAGGAAGAAGATTTACCTTACTGATCGAAAAGCATAAAAAACCGCAGTTTCGAAAATTTATAAAACGGTCTAAAAAATCTCTCTCGACAGAGAAATGTGGTAGAAAGTGGTAAATATTTGAAGTAAATTTGAATGTACTTTAAATTGAAACATAAAGATTTGTTTATACTAAATTGCTACATAAATTATAATATAATTTAAAATAAATTTATATAAGTAATATAACTTTTTTTAAACCAAAATTTGTAAGGTAAATCTGTCAAGGAAGTTAAAAATTACAGTTAGTTTGAGGCATTCAACAATGGTACGCACGTCAAGCATTTCTTTACAAAACTTTTAAATAACTTATGTATAGAAACTGACATTTTTAAAATAGTTGTTTAGAAAATATTGCATAATGATTACCCAGACAACACAAACCAATCTCCTGGATGTCCTCTGGATGTCATGACAACATAATCCAATATCCAGAGGATATCTATGTTAGACTGGTAAATGCAGTGCTATTTATTTATAATAGGTTCTGTCCTATTTGTATTACCTATACAGGAATATACGAAACCCGAAGGACAAAATCATTAAAAAGTGTTAGTTAAAATAATGATAACATAAATATTTTTTTTAATTAAAGACCTCCGTCAAATTTGAAAAAAATACACAGCTATATATTATAATACATGTATATAATAGGCAGTCTGATAAGTCCCTGAATAATGAGACACGGAAATATTTTTTTGACCAAATTCGCTTTAATTTCTCAACATAATTTCCTTTTAAGACGATACAACAAGTTCGACGATTTTGTAACTTTTTTTTACCGTCCGAATAGTAGTCAATCGGAAGTTCCACAAAATAAGCCTGTTTCAGATATGAGCTTCTCATTTGAGGAAAAACGTTTACCGGTGAGCCATTTCTTCAAATTTAAAAACTGGTAGAAGTCACTGATGACCAGATCTGGCGAATACGGTGGTTGCGGGATCAGTTCAAACCCGATTTTGTTTGTTCAACTAACGATGAATGAACAGGCGCATTGTCGTGATGATAAAAGATTGTTACCTTCTTTAAATTGGGCGCTTTTTGGCGATTTCGTTTTTCGAAAGATCCAATAATGATGAATAATATGCGCCAGTTATAGCTTTACCTCTTTCAAGATATTCGAAGAAAATTATCCATGCGCATCCCAAAATACGGAGGCCATAACCTTTCCAGCCCATTGTTGCGTTTTCAGACGCTTTGAAGCACTTTCACCCGCAGAAACCCATTGTTTTGATTGTTGTTTTGACTCTGGTATATCCAGGTTTCATGAATTGTTACAAATCGGCGAAAAAAGTCTTTCGCATTACGCGTAAACGTGCTCAAATTCTGCTGGAAAGTTGTAACACGAATTCATTTTTGGTCGACTGTGAGCAAACGCGGCACCCAATGCGCGCAGAGCTTTTTCATGCCCAAAAACGTATGTACGATATTGCCCACACATTTCATTGATATACTTACAGCCTTAGCTAGCTCCCTCAATTTTACTTTTGGGATCATTCAACATCGTATCATGGATTTTTTCCGTATTTTCTGGTGTAGTGACCTCTTTTGGGCGTCCAGAACGTTCAGCATCATTGGTGCTCGTACGTCCACAACAAAAACAGTAAACCATTTATGAATCGTTTAAATGGACGGTGCAGAGTCCGGGTAATACTTATTCAGCTTGGCTTTGGTCTCGGTTATCATTTTCTTGCTTAAATAATAGTGTTTAATCAAAACTCGAAACTCACCTTTTTCCATATTAAAAAATACTGATTGGCTGGTCTCTTCTCGGTGCTGTAACTTGTAAATGAGTAATCATAAATGGCTGAAATTTTGATAAACGTCATTTAAAGGACGAAGCTTGTCAAAAATGGTTTAAATTAGTGAATACTAATGTTATCTCTTAGAATTTTCAGGGACTTATCAGACTGCCAGGTAGATAGCTGAACGTTTAAAGAGAACAAACGATGCTCTGTTCTTCTTTGATATGTTCTTATACAACTTCCAATTTTGAATTTATACTGATCATTCGATCATCATCCAGCAGTTATTCGTTTAATCGCTACCCATTTTAAAAAACACTGTACTATTTAGAAGTGTATGGGTGAACTTTGGGCCAATGACACTACTAAGATTTTTATCGTTATTGTTAATCTCAATAATATTTATAATTTTTTATTCTTGTCACGTTATAAATATCCGAATATAGATATTCTAATATTTTGCAGAGTTTCTGTATTTTTCGATATCTAGTATGCATAGAACGAATATAAACGAATTACGGTGCCATTCGCAGTCGTACAGTCGTACAGAACGTATATATTTCTGAAATGTCCATACCTAGTAGATTTTGTTTTAATTTGGTATACAAATATGTGCATAACATTGTGAATACACGTATTTAAATTATATCCATCAAAATTACTTAACACTTGAAAATAGAAGATATTACTCAACTTGTAAAGTTTTCTACATATAATACGTGATGTGAATAAAAATGAGCAAATGCTGGAACTTAAAATTGTAAACAAAAATAAATTTGTGTGTTCAATTCAACTTTTTTTAAATCTTCGGGTTGGCACGTGGAGTCTTTCAGGACCCCCGAGTGATATTTTTGTACATAAATTTTAATTTTAAAGATATTTCGCGTTCAAATTTTATGACATTTCTTTTCAATATTTATTTGATATAAATAATCTAATGACATGGAGCTAAGATCATTGTAGAACTGCAAAGAAATTTCAAAAATTTGAAAAGCTTTGGATGGGTCTTTTAAGACTCCTAGATAGCATGTTGTTAGTGGTCTTCTAAATAGCTTATTTATTGTATTCAGCTGGAGAATTCCAAAATAAATGCTATACTTGCATCACAATGTCTCCAAGAAATTCAACGCAGGTTTCTTAGTCTTCACTATGCATAATAATACAAAAATGTGACTGGCTAATTACAAAAATCAGAAATAATTTTAGATTTTAATTCTAAAAAGGAAGCAATTAATAGTTTAAATGAAAAATAAAAATATAAAATATAAGATTTAAAACCGTATGCAATAACTGTAATATATTAGTTTACAATAATTATCACAACTCCAAAGTTGCGACTTTCCCTATTTGTGACTTGTTCTATTTTAAAAATAGTTATATTTTTAACCCTGGGCGGTCGCATTGGGACGTTTTTGTCATATGCAGAATCTATAACGACAATCCATGGTAATTTATTTTTTACTATTGCGCATTTTTTGATTGTTGAAATTTAGACCAAAACACTATTTTAACATTTTCGATCAGATATCAATTTATAATCTAAAATACAATTACTTTTCTACTTAAATAATTGTGAATTCACATTCTACAAGCATTCAAGAGTATTCATGAATTTTTAAAAAAATTTTTAAAGCGCTTTAACTCGTTAAAAACGAACCCTCCATTATCGTCCCAGTGCTACCGCGGAACAGTGAAAATATAGTGCGACCGCCCAGGGTAAAAACCGTTCATAAAAACAATTTTTTATAATTTTTAAATATATCGCCAAGTCTAACTTTCTGCGAGCTAGTTAACCATTCTGAGTTCACCCAAGAGTTAACCATGTACATGATCAATCAAAATAATCATAAACGTAAGTTAACTTATAAACCATAAACCTTGGTTTAACTCAAAATTATTCTACAAGTACTATTCGTGGGCTTACAAGAAAAAGGCACTAAATCAAAAATGATAGTTTTGAGTAATTTTCATTTTAAAGTTTGCATTTGCATCAATGCTTAAGTGCTTTCATAGATTGCTATATTTCACAAAATGAATCAGATATGACTTACTGCGTTCTTGCAGTAGGAAGATCATTAAAATTGAGATCTATAATGCACTAAAAAAATAAGTGAAATTTTGACTTAGTGCCTTTTTTTGTAAGCCCACGTATTAATCTATACGAATAACATTTTCGATAATTTTTATATCATGCTTTAAAGTGAAAATTTCAGTCTATAAGTAGATAGAATTTCCTTCTATAAACGTTAGTTAAGCTCAACCACTGTGAATAATCTCAAAAAACACGAAAATTTCAAGATGACAGACAAGGTGATTCTTTTGAAAGATTTCAGACGCTGACATAAGTTTTTCCTGAAAGAATTTTATGATATCGAAAAATTTCAGTTAAATTATTTGTATTATTGTTGGTTACCTTTATATAATTATTTTACTTATAATTTGCATGCACATATTATACAATATTTTAAACATTATAATACTTACATTATAAAAATTAAATAAACTTATGTTATTTATAAGACATTGGCAAAATACATTTACATCAAACTTCTGTGATGTATCTCGTTGGTTATTTGGTTGTATAAATTATTTAGGTAGGTACGTTCTCTTTTGTTAAGATTCTGCGTAAAAACCAAGAATTAGGCTAGCGTGCTAATCATAATTTTTATTGAACGATCATTGCAAAAACAAGACTATGTTCGTAACATTGCGCATTTTAGGATTTTAACAATTGGTACCGACCCTACTTAATATTCATCTATAAATAGAATGTTACCAAATCCATGAAATAAGCAATTACATAGGATCAGCTTAAAATATAAATAATTATTTGCACCACATTATAGCTTCATGAGAAAGTTAAACCCTTATAATTTAACTTTGAAATTACGAAAATGCCTCTACTATTATATAATATTATCTTATCACATTTCAAAACACTTGATGTAATTTCCATTTCTCATCTAAAAACCTTTGAAATCTTACGAAAAACATCTTATTAAAAACATCTTATACCTACTTATATAATTATGTGTGTTTAGAATTTACATACCTTCAATTAAGATATGCGAATATATATAATTTGTACATGTTACGGAAGCTTCAAATTAGATTATAAAGCATGCAGTGGTAAACTAATTTATGTACCTACTGAATTTCTTTTAAATATAGTAGTACTTTACGGCCATGCTTAGGTTAATTGCAGCAGAATTATTATTTAAAAAATTATAAATATTGTATTTTGTATTTTCTTAATGCTTCTTAATTTCACCAGATACGGGATACATTTTTAAACTTGAAAGTGCATTTCGATGTTCACAATATTTTTGAATAAAATTTAAATCAATCAAAAATATTACTGTAAGTTGTGCACCGATTAAGTCGTAACTTGGCTTAAACTTTCCTTAATGCAAGAGCCGAAAAAAGGTTATTTTTGTGCATTTTCTCAGGAAGAATTAAATATGGTTATTTAAATTCTTATGGCGCTTATGGTGCCTGATGCCATAATATATCTTTGGACAAAGTTAACGTGTAGTTATTTGCGAGCAAAACCTAGACTGCGCTCGCAACTCTGTCATAGTTGCAACTGTTTTGCAGTTTTGTCGTTCGGTTTTTCGATCACAGAAATCCCCAGAAATCAAAGAAATACATAGAAGTTTCTGATTTATTATTCTGTAGGAAACATAAATATATAAACAAAATATCTTTTGGGAGTTTTTGCTATAAGGTAATACTTATAATTTATTAAAACTTCAATGCAACAAGTTAATTTTATTAATGTAATAAAAATCAATGTTATTTTTTAGCTTTATGCGAAGCTTTCGTCAGAATATTTATTTATGAATTCTTAGTCTTCCAGACCAAGACTAAGAAAGAATTTCATTTATTGGATCATAGATCGTATCAAATGACAATATGTTTATTTTGGTTTTCTTGTCAATATATAGATAATATTTATAAATTCATTTTCTGAAAAAAGCGGTATAACCTTCGCTGATAGCTCCAAAATAAAGTTGATTTTTATTACTTTATTTAATTTTTTGCATTGAAATTTTAATGTTATTAATTTTCACAAGTTAAGAAATTATACATTTAAATAAAAGGTATATACTATTATAGTAGAATACTATACATAGTACATTATATGAGAATTTGGGACGAAGGGAGTCAATTAAGGAACTACAGACTTTCGTGGTCCTGTGAATTAGTCACGGCCAAGGAAGACCGTGACAAGTTTTCACACAAAGAAGCATTGTATAAAAAGTAGTTGTAAGCCACATTATATGAAATTTTAAGCTTTATCTTTTACCATTTTTTAATTATTTATATTTTTTAGTATACATTTTAAAACAAAAGCGCTGCAAACTCAAATAAAAAAAACCTATTAAAACAAAGAGCACACCAGTCACCAAAGATTACAACAATGTATCCCAATTAGAGTCCTTGAAGGAACATTAAATAAGCAACATTTGTTGTATCAAGCAAAAATCTAAATAACAAAATTTAACAAAAGCCTTAAAGCCACAGAATTAAATCAACATCCGATGGTGGTGTTGATTTAAAATTAAAAGAAATCAGAAGAAATTAATATTTTGCATGTTCATGATGACGAACTAGGTATAAATTTGGTCAAGACGGGAAGTCCTATTGACCAATGAGAAGCAAGAATTTTATTCTATCAGGGATACTGAAGTCGTTTCTGGAAGGAAGAGTAATGATTTTGTAAAATTAATTAATTCCAAATAATGAGAGCAAGCGGTATCCCGATAAAACGAGCTCCTAAGTTTACAAATTAATCAAATATTTTTGAGGTTTGATTTCAAACGTGATTAATTTTTGCAAAGTCCAATAAAGGTGCAGATAAATGGTCAAATTTTAACTGGTTTTGAGGACCGTATACCGACACCGTCGTCGATTTTGAAGATTGTGAAGTTAAGTGAAATAAGTTCAACATGGATGATTTTGTCGAGGCCGCCAAAAACCGTAGCAACCTAAGATTTTTCCTTTTCAGAAAATACTCAACACATATTTTTAATTTTTACTGTCATAATTTATATTTTTTAATTTTCAATTATTTGTTTTAAAGTTTTGTGTTATCGTAGTTTAAGTACACCCATTACACTACGCCACCTAAACACGTTAAGTAAACGTTTGTAATACAGTCAATAAATCCAAGTTTTCCCTTTGCTAGTTTGTTACAGTTTCTTTTTCATCTTGAATTTACCAAACATATGTTTTCTTAGAATAACAATTAATTCTAAAAAAAAACAATAGGGCCCGCGCCATAGATTCAACCTAGGGGTCTACAGATCTTAACCTATTATAAACTAGTGATCCCCAATGGTATCACTTTTATCCATAGCTAGCTAGATAGATTATTAGATATACTTAGCGCCAAATTAAAACACTCGAAAAAGTAGAACCGTTTGGGATCACTAGTCTATAATGCGTAAACGCCCTAAATATATGAACAATAAATTTCAGTGGCCACAAATAATAGAAAAAGTTACGTGAAAGTATTCAACATTAAATGTTGGATAACAAATTTTGATGTACTTTTTATTCATTTTATTCTTATAGCTATAAAGCAACATAAACTTTACAACTTATCACGAAAGTTAATTAAAATTAGGAACAAAAATTTAAACTATTTTTATTTTTGTTGAAAATATGAAAATGCAATTTGCACTTTTTAAAAGATACGGCTTATCTCGTCTTCGAAAAAATCTCATGCAAATTCTAAATTATTATGAATTAAATTTTGTTATTTCGATCTGCTCAAGTAATTTGTAGGCAATTATTTTTCCAATTAAAAAGTATGTTTCTTAAAAGCGCTTATTTTAATTTTGCATTTTTAATCACAATTTAAAAAAAAATAAATATGAAGTGTTGGATATCTGCAAGCGCATCAAAAAGCTCTTTCTGTTGATACCATACCAGGTACAGCTGGGTGCTTTTTTAGAGTTTCTAGAAAATATCATCAATCAACATGAAGTCGAAGACATAGAAGTCTTTAATTAAGTATACGCCATTACTAAGGTAAGTGGCGCCTACGACTAGTACCAACAATAACAAAATTAATATTAATGAAAATAGCATTCGAATCTTTATTATATTATACGTATACGTATATAGCGCTGCATAAATTCCGAAAATAAATTTGAGCCTTTTGAACAACTTAAACTTCGTCGGCAGACCATAAATCTAACAGGTCAAAATCGAACAACTGTAGGCAATTATTATTATTATTGACACCGTAATTATGATCGAAATAAATGATCCATTTTATATATTATGCACTTTAGATTTTAAGTTCATTTGAAATTATAAGCCTAAACTAAAGGAACTTAGTTGTAAACAAAATGCGAAAACAGCATTTTTAAGTATTACAAAGAGTTAATAAAATGTAAAATTATAATCTCCACTTTTTTTATAAGTAGTTAAACCCAAATAAAGTAAATATACTTTTTAAACTAAAAGTATACAATATAAAGATATTAAAGCAAATACAATCTTTATTCGTTTTTGTAACAAAAAAAAAATTATGTTTTTTGTTTCCGACATTTGGGCGTAAAGATAAACTTTTTAGAAAGTGCTAACTTTTGTTGTAGTTGCTATGTAATTGTCAGTATTTTATTTAGACCTAAGCCTGAAAAGTAAAACAAGCATTTTTTTGGCCAGTAAAAAATTAAGAACAAACAGATTATTTTATTCTTGATATGTACTTATATGATCGGTATTTTCTATTTGTTTTTATTGGGGATTTCTAGTACTGCAATTACTGTGCGTATTACAATAGCGATCATGGAAATCGCATCGGAAATTATTTTCTCATTTTTTAAAATTAAGTCTAACGAATCAATTTTTTAAATTAATTTAATCAATGCCATACATTTTCTATCTTTCCTATTATAGCATATAGGCGTATAGGAGATGTCTGAGATTGATTAAATTTAATTTGAAAAATTGACTCGTTGGAATCAATATTAAAAAACAAAATATAATTTCCGATGCAATTCCCACGACTGTTACTGTAAATATGTATGTATAACAGCGTAAATAATAGATACAAGCGATTGCCGTCATTCACCAGTCGATATTGAAAAGAAATAAATTGTAATAAAATTAAATTAGCCAGCTATGAATTTACCTTATATTTAAAAAAAGAACTTAAGGTCCAGTTTTTCAATCATAAGTTAACTCAAATTCAATGGTTAACTTAAGGCTGTTCAGTAGGAATAAAAATTAGTAATATGCTGATTTTATTGTAATATTCTTATAGAATAATATATTTTAAGTAACTTCTACGAAATAAAGAAATCTGTCAAAAAATTAGTTTAGCCGCAATTTCCAATTATAGTTTAGTATGAATTTTAATTGAAGTCTCATGCACAAACTAGAAAAGATACAAAAATGAGACCTCCACTAAGCTCAAGAATTCTTACTTTACCCATACTCTTCTTAGTTAACCCAGCGAATGGGCTTCAGTATTTTAAATTTAGTGATACAATAACTAAAGCAAAACAGGACTTTTAAGCATCGATGTTTCGGCGCCGGCTTTGGGCGTCGCTATTTAGGTGCAGGACTTTTAAGCTAACTATGAACCCAATGTATGTACCACTAATACAAATCTTACACCCAGAGAAATCACTACCATAAGTATGTTTAAGCCGCATGGCTAATTATGCAGACTATATTGCAAACTTCAACTGTGGGGCTGTATTCAAATCCATGAAGAATAACACAAATGCTCTTGATTGTTCTTGCGGACTGTAAGATAATTGCACCAATAGAATCACCAACCTTGCAAGAGGTATGCGATTTGTTGAATAAAATGGAATTTTATTTATTTTTATTTAATTTTATTTTATTGTAAATATAATAAATTATTTAATTTTTAAAATTATTATCATAAGTTAAATTTATGTTAAATTTGATTAAAATTCGATTTGAATAATACAGCTGTAGGTTTTTCCTAGAAAAGAAAAATCTATGAAAGAAAAATGTAAATAATATAAATAGTTAAAATTTGTCATAGTAATAAATAACTTTGTCTCAATTAAAAATGTCTCACTCCTGTAACATAAATAAATTATAGACTTACCTACCTAAAGTTACATCTAAGTAAAAAAAATTGGAAACAAATTTAAAGTTATTGCAAACTTTTTATGTTATACTCTTCCAATTCGCTTATTTTACTTATTTTTACTTCTGAATTGTCTTTTCCAAACTTACATTTTTTAAATTATTATGTCATTTTTAACATAAAATTTAACTCAAATTTAAATAATAATAAATGAGCATAGCACAGTATCTTTATGATTTTATCGGAAACATAACAAAAGCGATGCTTTTCGAGTGTCCGCTCGGCAGCCAAAACGAAGCATTCCTAGTCAGCTCGCAAATCGACTAATAATGTAAAATCGACTAGTAATGTGTTTTTATTAATGGTCGATTCTGTTACTTCTGCATGTCAACTATTTATATTATAAAAAAATGCTATTATAAAAATTTGCTCTAAAGTTGCTCTAACGACATTGTTTTAATTCGTCTTATCTGTCACGATTTGTAATTTAACCAATATTTTTTTATATTTGATTTAAGTAATGAATAATTTTATGTTTTCCGATAAAAAAAGTATACTCACCTCTCTTCGAAATATGATCCACTACGGGCTTACAGCTTTATAAAACTCGCTACGCTCACTTTTTAATATAGCTGCGCGCCCAGTAACGGATCATTTTTGATGCTTGATATACTATTATTACTCACAAGAAAAATTGCAATATTGTAATAGTACATTAGGAAACTATAAGTAGTAATAAAACACTTTCCTTAAGTTATAATTTATATTGTGGACTAGTTATTATTTGAAAGGTTCCCTGACGAATTGGCTGCGAATGAATGAATTTTGTTAATATTTTTGTTGTCAACTGTAAACTGACGAATGTGCTGATGGAGGCTTAAGCCGAAACTAGTCCACAATATCAATTATAACTTGAGGAAAGTGTTTTATTTCTACTTATATATTGCCTGAAGGGGATTTAATTGATATTAAGAAACTAGTTTCACAAACGTCGTTTTTAAAACATCCAAATCACACCTAAACAATCACAAATCTAAACAATTTTTTATACCATGTTTTTCTAATTTTTTTGCTTTATAAATTTTAAAATTTATAAAAATGTCCATTTTATTAAATAATAAGTCAATTTGAAATTATTTGTGATAGTTGGAAAGAAAAATTTACATTCGGACATCGCGTAAAAGTTTAAATATACAAAATTATATTCGCAGTTGGTAATTTTTCTTTATTATTATTGATATGTTTGCACCTATAAATACCTTATATTAATTACCTAATTAACATAATGTGCACAAATTTAAAGATCTATAATTTAATTTATAGTGGCATCATTAAAATCTCTTAAAACATAAAATTGCGTGTCATAATAATGTGTATTTCGATACTCGATTGGATTTCAAACTGATTTTGTTTTAGTCGCAAAATAACAAACTCAGCTCTGAGTTACAATCCAATACATTCAAGTGTATTGATACATTCAAGATTTCAAAAATATTTGTGACCTTAAAAGTTGAAAATAAATTGAGTAATTGATTGAGCTATAATAATTCAGATATTAGCATGAGAGGCTTTTTCTCGCACAGACAGCTCAGATTTAAGCTGATCACGGGATTCATCGCTAGAGAGCTGAAATATTTAAAATTAAATTTCAATATTTGCAAATATTCAACCATTGCATTTAAATTATTATAATTAGATTTTTTAAATTTGGGCAGTATGGTGTAGTATGTAAGTTTAAACTCCGATTAAAATTATAAACAATAATTACAATATTTAAAATAAGTTGCTGTTATGTTGTTGAATAATTATTATTATTATTGTGGATTAAATTTTAAGTACCTTTTATGAAACCTAACATTAGTGGTTTTATTTTTATTATTTTAATTATGTATAGAAAATACAAACGAAAGGAATGTTATCCCTAGAGCAGCGACAACTGAAAAAAAAATTAAATGGTAAGAAGTAAATGCATGGAAGTTAATAATAGAGTAAATCAGCTTTGCAATAATCCTTTTCGCACTTTACTTACATAGTTTGCATTACCTTTATTTGTATTTATAGATAAAAGCTTCTTGTTTATTTTGTTAATAAATTAATAAATTACTATTAATCTCCATCCTGTACTGCGTGACACCATAAACCAAATAACTGAGTTATACGAGGGTGGTTCAAATAAGATCGAGACAAATGCTCTGACACGTTTATATACTATCGAAAAAATTTACAAACATTTACAGTTTTTCTATGTACGTCCCCTCACTAGTTACGCATTTTGCCCACCGTTTCGGAAGCTTTTTGAGACCGGTATCGAAGAATTCCTTGGGCAACTCAGACAGCCATGTGCGCACGAACTCCTCTACTTCATCGTCGGTGTTGAATCTATGACCTCCGAGGGCTTCTTTCAGTGGTCCAAACATGTGGTAGTCGTAGGGTGATAAATCCGGACTGTGGGGGGGTTCCAGTACCTCCCACCCCAATTCCGATATTGTATCGAGCGTGAGACGCGGTATGACGGCGCGCGTTATCCTGGAGAAGAATCGCACTTCTTGCTGGAATGCTCCTCCGTTTCGAGCGATAAGCGGGTTTCACGTGTGTTTTCAAAAGGTTAGAGTAGTATTCAGCATTGATGGTACGTTTGGTGCGCAGGAAGTCGACGTCCAGCAAGCCCCACCGGTCCCAGAACACAGTACACATAACCTTACCCGCGGACCTGGTTGTCTTCGCTTTGACTGGCGCCCCTTCCTCCTTCTTCCTCCACTCTTTAGACGACACCTTGCTCTCGGGAGTGTAATAGTGTACCCATGTCTCGTCTGTAGTGAAGATTCGCGTTAAAAAACCGTCCCTCTCCGCCTCGTATCGCGTCAGAAAGCGGCGACAAACTTCCATCCGCGTGAATTTTTGCTCGAAGTTCAACAGTTTAGGAACCCATCGCGCCGTTATTTTGCGATATTGAAGTTGTTTGTGGATGATTGACTCTACACTACCAATACTGATGCCGAGTTCAGCCGAAATGTATTGAACATTCGTCCTACGGTCCTTCAAAAGGAGTTGTTCTACGCGGCGAATGTTGTCTCGTGTAATGATGGTTCGCGGTCGACGATTATGCTGATCATTCTCGACGGTTTCGCGGCCATCCTTGAATGGTTTGGCCCATTTAAACACAGCAGCCCTACTCAGGCACTCACTACCAAACTGATTTTGCAAACGCAGAAGAATTTCCGTGTTTTTAGCGCCTTCCCACACTAAAAAACGAATAACAATACGTTGCGCAACGGCGGTCGGCACTTGACGTTCACTCATGGTCGTAGCATGCGCGTGAAACATGCGCTACCGATGAAAACTATGCCACCCTGTTCGTAAAGGACCCAACTATCACATACTCAAGCGACGACCTTCAAAACATACATGCGCGCTATTTACAGCGTTTGTCTCGATCATATTTGAACCACCCTTAACTAATAAATTATCTCATACACAAAAATTTGTTATTGCAATGTGAACATTTTACAATATATACCAACTTCACCCTATATATTTTAGTTTAAGTTGTGACATTTTATTTGATGGTTATGTTAATACGATAAAAAAAATTTGATTTATTCATTCTATCTACACTAACCTGTGGATTCAAAAGTGTACATTTACCGGTAATTGTGAGGATAACGCATTCTTTTAAAATATTCAGCGCTCTCTTACCAACTTCAGTAGAATCTGTACAAATTTATCAATAAATGTGCATATTTTCTTGTTATTAACTTTTACCGTAAATAGGGCGAAATTATGGTTAAAGGTGTTATTTTGCATTTAGAACGGCAAAATAAACTATCTTCTCTTTATCTTGATAATTATCTAAAACAATTAACAGAGTTTATGGGTGTTTCATTTTCTTCAGCTTCAACATCACATAGCAGTGGATGTAACTTCGGATTTTTAAACACTATTATGAAACTATAACTGAGAAAATAAATTTTGTTTGGAGTTATGTAGATATAGTGATTATCAGGAAAGCTGATGATGACGACACAATGCAAAGTCGTATGAACTAAGCTTAGAATCCATAATCAAATGGGGTGTATTTTAAAATAAGGATATATTGGATATTTTTTTAATTTTCTTTTTCACTTTTGTTTTTGTTTAACAAATTCCATGTTGTCACCAGTCAAACCAAATAAACCAATAAGGAACTAAATTTGTATTATAGAGATAAAATTCGCAAACTAAAATCTTAAAAACCACTAACCTCAAAAACAAACGCTTAAATGACATATTATAAATAACACTTAAAAATTTAACTGAATTCACTACTGAAGTCCAAAATTATAGTTACGACATGCTATGAGTTCTGTCTTGTACTATCGTCAAACAAACACAACAAGCGTAAGTCGTTAATAGATTCGTATGCACAAAACGTGCAATCAATTTTCGTGATTATTATTATATTCAGTCAATTGTGTCGTCATCGTCATCTTTCCTGAGAATCACTATAAATTTGAAACTTGTGTTAATAGTTAAGCTATTAACTATTATAAATGGTTAGTTAATAGCTTTTATTATTTTAGTTAATAGCATTAACAATGTACTAATTTTAGGGCAAAAGTAAAATTTATAAATTAATTATTATTAAAAAATAATTATGTAGTTATATATATTTATCTACCTTAACTTCTAATAAAGCGGATGTATTATAAAGGAATAATTTAATATATAAAATATTATTAATTCAAATAAGTTTAATATTAAAAACTTCTTGATATTGTAATACAAAGACTCTTTACCTTTGTTTTACGTAGTTGCTTAAATATTTGATCTTTATACAAGGCAAAAGTATACTGCGTATAGTATTATAATAATAATAGAAGTAATATGCAAATAATATTCAAGAGCGAAACTTGAAAATCATAAACGTTAATAGTAATCGTGCCTTATTCAGCAATTTCCGCTTTTAAAACAAGCATAGTAACTTTATGTAAACTTCTAAATAAGTTTCAAAATTTGTAATCCTGTTTAACCGTTATTCTGAGTTCTAAAAACTTAAAACTACACCCATATAAAATATACACACACAATACATATATATACATATGATACATATAATATGCATAAAAATGCAAAGTAAATAATCTCTTTCAATTTTTAATGGAAAACAAAGCATAATATTGTGCCATGTAATTTATAACTTATCAATCTTAAAGCAATTTACTGAGCTTCCTGATTTGAATCAGTTTTAAATAAATGCACTCTACTAGATGATGTGTTAATGTTACTTTAACTAGTTATAATATCTCTTGAATTCAAGAGATAATTATAATAGTAAGGTAATAAAGAGGATGTAGTAAAATTATTAATTCTCTGAGAAAAAATTAGTAAACCCCAAAAATAAAATCCAATCTAAATCACACAATGGTTAATATAGTCATCTACTACTTTATGTTACTGATTCTAGGACAATTGTTCGCGGCAAATTGTTCGCCGGATAATTATTCGCCGGACAATTGTTCGCACAGGACTTTTATTCGCCGGATAATTGTTCTCCGGACAATTGTTCGCCAGGCAATTCTTCAAACGCTTTTAATGTTGAATTTTCGGAAGCTCAGAAGCGCTGTTGTTTTTTTCACTTTTCTCAATACATTTACCGAAAAATTCAAGCCCACGGATTGCAGCATCAGTACGAAACTGACGAAAATTTCGCATTGAAATTACGTATGTTACCCGCTTTAGCGTTTGTACCACAAGCGGATGTCGTCGAAGCGTTCAATGAGTTATCTGAAAATGGCGACTTCCCGCGAGAAGCTCAGCCAGTTCTCGATTATTTCGAAGATACTTGGATTGGTCGTCCCAACCGTCGTCAACCTATTTTCCCACTTTCCATTTGAAGTTGTTACGATGCTACCATTAACGATTTGCCAAAAACAAACAACGATTAATGATTGTTTGCCTGATTTTTTGTTTATAGATAATTTACCTTATGAAATGTACCATATACCAAGAACTGTTTGAAAAACTGTTTGAAAAAAAAAAAAAAAAAAAAACAATAGACACAATTTAAAACTTATTTTAAAAGAAATTATAATATCATAAAATAATAATAACAATAAATATAACAAAAATAACAAAATAATAGTAACAATAACAAAAAATAATAACACAATTATAGTTGTGAGCTAAGCCACGCAGGTAATCAAGCAAATCTATTGTGCCATACTAATTGACAATACGAACAGTGCGTTCGGTGACATCACGGTATTTTTTTTTCTCAACGGGGGCTGCTGACCGGCAATGTATTGCTCAATCAGAGCTTCATTTCTACTTTGCTCCAGTTGGAGACTTTTTATGAATTTCCAAATCGTCGGATAATTTTTGCACCAATGAGTTCCACGAAACTGCGATGCCAAAAATTTAAATTTTTTTAAAATTCCAACGGCAAATTGAAGATGAAGAATAGTGCTTTTAAGAAAAAAATATAAGAAGTGTGTATGAATTAATAGGATACTTAAGTTTTGAGCATCAAAATCACGTATTTTGAAAGAACGTAAAATACGTACATTTTACAATCAAATACACATTTCCTTTTTTTCATTAGTTGTATTCATGAAAATGATATCAACTAATAAATATTTATTACAAAAACATTAAAAAGTAGAAAAATAAAAAATTATGGCAACTCCGAGCCTAAGTTATTGTGCGCATTCTAAGCATAACTCGTGCCATAACTCGAAACATAGAAATATATGCCGGACAAAAGGTCAGCCGCCAAAAAGAGGACTTGTCCAGGAAAAACCGGACGTCTGCTAACCCTAAATTATAGTAAACTTTCAATTTATAGTAAAAAAAACATCAAAATTTAAATAAAAACTTTTTACATGCCTTCAATTTTTCATCAACGTACCTGGTATCGTCTGGTCACTCGTGCACTCTTCGAATTTCAAGTAGCTCCCACAACGCCTGTTTACGCACTAAACCGTTGGTACTTGGGGTGCTAGTAGTCTACTAGTATACAATTTTTTTCAACATAGTTTGCCCCCCCCCGTCTCCCTCCCCTTACAGCTAGAGGACACTGTCAATTTCGTCAGTGCACGAAAGACCCGACGATACCAGGTAAGGGTTAAAACCGTTAACGAGTTGGCAACGTCGCTTTTCAATCACTTTCCCCCCCTCACACGTCAACGTGTCGGTTTGCGTCAGTGACGTAAATTGCGCGGTTGTAGAGTTCTGCGTGCCATGTGACAAAAATCTTGAAAAATAAGTTTTTAACGTTTTTTTACGATGCCTATATTTTGATAATGGTTTTGTAATTTGGTTTAAGTTATATATTATGTTTCGAAAGCTCATTAACTAAAGATTTATTATATATATTTGGTACAATTGATTTCTATGTATTTGCTTCTTGATTGTGGATTAAATAAAAATTGGTAAGTTTTTTCTTACTGAGGAGATTTGAAACAGGCTGTTTCAATACTCTTCTCGTTTTCAATTTTATATCAGACAGCAGTCAATAAATAACGGGCACAAAAAAAATTGTTTTTTTTTGTTGATTTAATTAGCTTATTTTGTTTCAGCATGCCTAATGTTACGAATAGGACGTTATGTTACTTTTAACTACTTTAAGAGTTGATTATTTGTATTATACCTGTAGTTCCTACTTAACTGATATATCAGTAAAAAATATTAATAAAAAAGTTTGTTTCGTACTTGAAAAGTTTTATTTTAATAAATAAATACCTTTAAAAAATTATATCATCATTTTTATTTTACAGCCCTTAATACTTCTCAAAAATCATATGTTTCAATTCTCCTGGACCCCTGTTTCATCTTACCTCGGTATGAGAGGAATTGAAACAAGTTGACTTGTTACGGTTAAGTCGATTTTTCACCACAATATTTAACGCTTACAATTTCTTTATGTTAGTCATTCGCAAGTGTAAAGATGACCTATCAATTGGTACTAATATCATACGATTTCTGTCTATATCTAGTATTTGGTGTATGAAACAAAATGTGAATATTGTTTCAACACCCCTCTGTCACCCCTATAAATAGAATATGGTGTTTAAAAATCAAAAACCTATACACGTCTGAGGTATGACGTCTGTCATTACCACCATCTAAAAATAAAATTCCAATTTATCACATGTTATGCGAATTTTGATTGTACAGTGATTTTTATTTTTATAAGTTTGTTTACAGTAACTTGTATGTACAGTATTTTATGTTGCAGTGACAGTTCAGTATATGTCTCACTTTATCTTTGCATGGTATTTAAAATTTTTACAACGCTGGTCTAATATGACGTCGTCAATGTGAATGGCGTGTATCGGCAAATAAATTTTATAAACCATATACCACATATTTCTAATTTAATAATCATTTGTATTATATATTTTTAATAAATTAATAAATAATAAATTTAGATTGCATTTCTTTTTACAGTGTAACAGTTGATTTATTTTGCAGTATTTCAAAATAAACATACAAAAAATGTTACAATAATAGCCTATAGATACTAACTTTCTCAATAAAAGAACTATATGCATACCGACATTTTAGTAACTACTGCACAATGTCACTAACTGTAATAGCTACTAAGCTATTAGTATCATTTTAAAGCAATTTTAATAGTGCGGCTGTGTATAACGCTGTAAGACTCCTAATTATAAAAAATATTACCGTCATGTTAATATTTAAAAAAATATTCAATAAAAAAAAACGTTCGTACCAAAGTAAGTTTTTGACGTTTGACTTGAACTCTTTTGTTTGTTTTGTTAGAACATAATCTATTTGGTTGGTTTGAATAGAGCATTTGGATAGAAATCTGTTTGTATTTTAATGCATTTAGAAATTAATTTTTGATTATAACTTCATGAGTACTGCTACAGCAATATGTCCCTCGGGGCAATAAACGTTTAATTTTAAAATGAATTTAATGACATTTACAGAACGTTTCAGAAAATAAGTTACGAAATAGTACTACATGTTATTGCTCGGTAGAATCAATTGACCTGTCAAACTTTTCTAGATACGATTATCGTTATGAAAATGCTATTCAGTCAACGCATTGCAATGTTAGAAATTCGTAAGTCAACCAAAAGCGGCGATTTCCTATCTACAATTTTTACATTTTATAAATACATAATAACGTCATAACTGGACAGAATAATATCATAATTATTATAATATATAGTTTTATATATCAATTTTTTGCATCGTGAGTACGAATACGAAGTTAATATAATTGTTATTGTGGCAGTTTAAAACTTTGATAATAGATATGTAAATATGAATTCTACTAAAATTTGTACGTATAAGCTTTTGTTGTTATGAAAGTTGCTTCAAGAAAATTAATGGTTTTAATAATTATCTTTTTTGGGGGATTTAAGAAAGCATAATTAATGCGTTTCACTATTCTGAAACTGAAATGATAGTGAAACAAAAGAAACAAAATTAAATCCTTGCCCTGGTAGATTTACTTTCAGCAGTATATTTACAATACAATCTCTTTTTAAGACAATATTAAATTTAGTACCCTCTACTGTCTTTTCTCTTTTATATAGATTCGTTTAGTTTTAATTGTCAATAAAATTTTTATAAGTAGATATAGAATAAAATTTTAACTTTATAGAATATACTACGAGTGGGTATAATAAATTTCTATAATAAAAGAAACGAAATTTTATTTTTCATAATATTTAATAAAGTTATAGTCGGTGGCCATCGTTTTTACCGATTTCCACTTTGCAGAAAATTAATTGTTATTTCGGAGCAACTATTGAAAATTATAGCGTATTAAATTATGCTTATTTGCTTTCCGAATAATTTGGTAATACACGTTTACTTGGATTCGTGCCAAATTCAAATTTTGTAAATTTATTGTACTTGCATTCAAAACAATATTAAATAAATTGATAAACATCGGGTATCGTTGAATTAAAGTTTTAATAGCAATAAATTTTATAAGAGGAAAATTTTATAAGGTAAACCACTAAGTAAAATAATATAAAGCTGGATCCAGACACTGCGAGGCTGCCGCGCGCGGCTGCTGCGCGAGGCAGGTGCCTCGCTCAGTGTGGACCAATTGTGTCTCAGCTAGCGCGAGCCAGAATTTTCAAGGCTGCTTCAAATGTATCCCCTGCGATTGCGTAGTTGCCTCTGTAGAATGCATCTCCAATTAGTTGACATCTTATCATGGCATCTGAGTATATAAATACCGTGTAAACGGAGCATGGAAGTTATAAATCCAATCTTTTAAAGAAATAATTAAAAAATTTTTTTAAGAAAGAATAAATAAGTTCACGGATAAACCTTTCTTATTTATTTCAAAAATATTACCAGTTACACTTATTCTTTAAGTAGCGTGAAAACGTTAGTAAAAGATATATTGGTGTTATTGTTGTGAATATCATAGCACTTACCTGAGGTTTATTATTTCTGATTTATAAGTTCGAAAAATAATTACTAAACGAAGTCGATAAACTAATAATAATTACCTACCTACAACTTGCATAATGTTTTTTTTACATCTATGAAAATTTTATCATAACATTCATTCTTTCTGTAATTAAATAATTGTAGTACTAATCAATTTTATAATGATTACCTAAAAGTAACTAATTATGTATTTATTTTATTATCAATTTAGTTAGTTTGCGATGTTCTTTTACAATTTTGCATTTTTATTTGCCGATTACCTACTAATTAATCAATAAAAAAAAGAAAACAATTGTTTGCTGGAAAATAACAACATATTCCTATTTTTAAACTAATATGTATAAACATGACGTGTATAGACAATGACAAGTTAGGCTAAAATTTTAAAAGTTTTAAAATTTGAAATGCACATGGTCATAAATTATGCAATAAATAACACCTAAAATTGAACACTTAATGGCAATATATCTTCAATTAAATACCCAAGTATGACAGTAATGTTAACTTTATCCTGTTTGGAAACTTTGTTTATTTACTCGACCACTTTTGTACGTAGTCTTTTCTTTGAGTCGACCGACAAAATTTGGCTCGCAGCGAGGCAGCTCCGTTTTGTATCTCCGTTACTGTAAACATGGGCTAGACCATTCCGATGTGGCTAGCGAGGCAGCTTTGCCTCGCTCGACACATGTCTACTTAATGAAATTCCTATAAGAAAATTATCGTCCACACAGCGCGAAGCGTGCCGCGCGCGGCAGCCTCGCAGGAAACATGGTCCACACAGCGCGAGGCTTGTATCCCGAGGCTGCCGCGCGCTTCAGCCTCGCAGTGTCTGGATCCACCTTAACGAACGTTTTCAAATGTTGTAATCGCATTAGGAGTTAAGAGATAGCAACAAAGAAAGACTATTAAAACATAAAAAAATTTATTTCTAAAGATAAGTGGGTGTTGGGTACGTTCAGCGATATATGTTTTATAAGTAAACAATAAAAAAATGTTAAAATATTTTAACCATCGAAGTTAGAATTGGTAGCTGACTTTTGTTTAAAAAACTTTACTCCTGGTATTAAAAGCACCAACAATCGACAAATGGTTATTAGGTTATTACCCATATAACTGAATCTATAGCTATCTAGAGATAACTAGTCCACCCTAATTCATACAGTAAAAGTTGAGAAAAGTTTATAATTGATCACATTTTCATTTTTCTAAGTAAATTATAGGTAAAGTGTTTCCTTTATAATCATAATATCTAAAATGCGCACAACAGAACTATAGTGTGTATAGTTAAAGGCGAAGTATAATAAAAAGAAACGTTAAATAAAAACATTAACTTATTTTATTAAATTGTTTAGTAATCTAGTAAAGCTTTTAAATAGTTTTAAGAAGTCTGATTGCCATTTTATATAACGGTACAAATCGCGCTATCACACGGTTAAACTGAAACAAGTAATCAATCGTGTGCTGTTTATATCAGCATTAAATATAAAAGGAAAAGTAAAAAGGTAAATTTTACTTTCTATCGTTTGGGAAACACCATATATTTATATTCGTTATTTGAGAGAGGTGAAGCCTCATTATTAACCAATTACCTACTGCTCATAGTGACCATTCTATATGACTTTTTTGTCAAAGTTCGAGTGACACTTTATGAACTCCATAGTTTTTACCAAGCAATGTTACGTTCAATGAAAAAGATAAGCTGGATCAAAATCATACCTGAAATTAGTAAACTGGGAAAAAATCTTAGTTAAAGATGGTAAATTGGGCTAAAGACATATTTCACTGCAAATTTAAAAATGGTAAACTGAACCAAAAACAAAGAGCAATTTATTTATGATTATTGATGAAGGTAATGATCGTTCAGAAATTATAGCGTGTCATTAATTACAAAATGCGAGTATCACAGCGAGTTCACGAGTTCACATCAACGGAGATCCACCCTCTTCCTGGGAGCACACTTTGCCGAGTAGGACCGGTCTAGGGGGATAATTTTAGTGGTACAGCGTTTTTCAAAACGACCCAGAGTGGAGGGTCGGTTTTGATAAATGCAACCATGAAAATCTCGGATTCACATTAAAATCTAGACATCTAATCGTGGTATGGATTGACTGACAGCTCCCGGGTAATTAATTGAATGAACCGTAACCGGGGGAAGGGGGAGCTAGAGCCACTGAAACGATGGTTAAATTTTATGGTAAACCGCACATAACAGAAACTTGCGGGAAAAGTACGTAATTGGAAAATGTATACATTTACCGGTAAATGTGTACAGGTTCCACGGGAGTTGGTAAGAGTGCATTGAATAATGTAAACGACAGCGTTATCTTTACAGTTACCAGTAAATGTGCACACGTGAACATGTACCTTGGTAAAAGTAAGTTGACGAATGCAGTTTGTTATAAACAGTATCAATATTACAATTTAGAAAAAAAGATAACTAAATATTTTCGTAATGCTGCAGCAGCAATCCGTTTAATTTAATTATTATGCTGTTTTTAGTTTTCAATTAGTTTAATAAAATTAATTTAAAACTTAAATATTTATTTTTCCACATTTAAATTTGTTTGAATGAAAATTTAAGTTAATACTATAAATTATTATTTGAATTGAATTTGAAAATTAACTTAGTTTAAAGTCTCAATATACTTTTCCCAAGATCATTTGGTACTTGTGCAGATATTCCTAATTCTATTGGGAATAGTACATTGCATGTACATTTACTATATGCGTCGGCATATTATGTAAGTGTACATTTACCGAAAAATGTGAACTTTTACTGGTATATGTACTTTTCCCATAACATATACACCGCACGCTGTACCACTACCCATCTACTACCGTTTCTATTGGAAATTAAACTAATTATACTAAAAATAAATAAACAAATAAAAAAAACAAGAAAATGAAGATTTAGATTGGTTAGTGCGTTACAGTTAGTTTCTAATATTTTTTTAGAAATTATACAAAAAAAATTCACACAGTAGTACTCTTCACCCTTTTCTTAACCAAAAATTTCCTTTGGCCCAGTTTACCCCTTTCAAAATTTTAGTTCAAAATTTCTTTGGCCACGTTTACCATTTTCTAAATTTGTCGCAGATTACCATTAGCTCAGTTTATTGTCAACCTATTAAACACGTATTTAGGAAAGTGTCTTAATTCGCACGCGACGCTTTCAATATCACCCTTTTTAGTCAAAGTTTAATTGCACTTCAATTAGAATTTTTGCGGTTTATACGGAAAAATATTACTTCTAGATACACTAGTTTTATACTTAATATACGTAGGTCTTAACAACAGCGTGATACGATTGTTTAATGTAATTAATTCCACTTTTACTTTTGATGGCCCGGCGTAGCGTAATCGGACCTTCAGGGTCGTACTCAGCGAAATCGCGGCTGCTGGGTGACGTCTGCGAGAGTCACCCAGGCAGTTGTTTTTTGCGTATTGATTTTGCCTCGAATCTATACAAACTTATCCTGAAATAGAAGTACACAAGAAAACTGCCAAAAAGGATTCGAGATGGTATTATGTATAATAATAATAAAACTTGTCGTGTTACAACGGAAGTTCTTAATGCTAAAAAAAAGGGTCGACCTAGGCATGCATGAATTTAATATTAAAATAGTTACAACAAATATTACAAAAGGAAAGCCCACTCCAACAATTTTGAGGGTTAGTTGCTGTCTGCGACAGCGGCTATAATAGGCGATAACGTAGCGAAATTCGAAGCACTTTATAAATTAAAGATTTACTCACATTGGTAGGTAGAATCCGACGCACAGCAATTGCAACACAAACAGATGTGGACGGCGGAACTGCGGAACGGTAAATAAACCTTGCTGATGTTGAAGGATGGTGGCTCTATTAAAAGTGCGGGATTTTCCGACCCTACGCACAGTGGTCGTATGGCAGATTCGCACTTAAGTAATGTGAACGCAATTACGTCACCACAAATTATAATCGTCGAAAGTTAATACGTCACTTCGATAGCTAATGACGGTAAGGTAGTACGTCACAACAATTAATAATACTTGTAATTGGTTCCAGTGCGCCTAGCGCTACTCTGGATTACTTTTGCTACAACAGTAGCCACAAAAATAGGCGGAATGGCGTAATCGCCTTTGCACAGCGCGGTAATCACTCGCGTGATCTTCACAAGAAAATCGGAAACCTTGAGTAACAATTACGGTAATTCACAATGAGGTAAGGCACTTGTCGGTAACGGCGGTAAAATCAAATCTTACTAGGCAGGAACAAACTTCCTTCGCACTATTGACTCGCAAGCTAGTACCTAGTCAATCTACGTGTCCTGCTTAAATGCCTGGAAATCTAACTATGGCACTTTACCCTTTCCTAATATTCCGCTCAGGAATACTCAGGCAGAAACGTGTCGAAGGAAAAAGGTCGAGCTTATCTCCTGACCTTCACGCTCAACTACACGATAATCTCTGCCGTTAGAGATTTGAGCGTTTCGGTCCTTCGAGATTGGTGCGGGAAATTTAAAGAAATACAAAATATAATCCTAACCGTAACAAGCAGATTGTGGAATTTTTTTCTGGATGAAGTCTGATTAGTGAATATGAATTTATTTCAAAATTTTGATCAATCAGAAGCGATCAGCAAAATAAATTTCCACAATTTGCTCTGTCAGGATCTACCTTTACTATGAAAATATGAATTATGTACTACCGTTCGAAAAAGTGAATTTTTACTAAAAAATTTTTACTAGATAATTTACTAAAAAAGCTACTATATAAGAATTCATGTTGACAGTTATGTACTGATTTTGAAAGTAATGTACGGATGCTGAAAATGATTTACTTTCAACATCCGTTAATTACTTACTTCTCAATGGACCGTTTGTTATTATCAAATCAAAAATGCATTGTAGTAAGTGTAATCTGTTAATGCAACATAGGTCAAATTAAAATCAGACAATATTGCTATTCAGTAATTCAAATGAATTAATTATATATAAAAATAACCATCCTGCTTTTGTTTAATATTTTATCAATTAGGGGCTATAACCAATTAAGAGTTATTACATTACAATGAAATTTAGCATATTAAATTAAAATCTCACAATAGTATAAATAAGTTGCAGTGACTTGGTCGACTACTACTACTATTATTATTTTATTATTACTAACTAAGTAGTATTACTAACTACTATTATTATTCATTTGATTATGTCTAGTTATTACTATATTACTGGCCAAGCATAGAAAATGATCCGTTACTGAGCGCGCAGTTATATTAAAAAGTGAGAGTAGCGAGCTCTTTAAAGCTGTAAGCCCAGTAGCGGATCATATTTCGAGGAGAGGTGAGTATATTTTTTTATCGGAAAACATAAAATTATCTATTACGTCAAATATAAAAAAATATTGTTTAAATTACAAATCGTGACAGATAAGACGAATTAAACAATGTCATTAGAGCAACCCTCTATGGCAAAGTGTATTAAGTGATTGAATTATAATTAAATCATTTGGAGATCGCCAGTTCGAATCCCTCGTCGGTAAAATTTTTATAATAGTTATAATATTTTTTATAATATAAATAATTATAATATGATAAAATATCATAATTTGTGTAAAAATTAATTATTTATTTCAGACAAACAAAATTAAATACTGCAAACACAATCATACGCTTAATCAAATACTAGTTGGTTATTGATAAGGTTTTATTTAGTCAAAAATTTACTTTTTCAATATACTACAAAATATACCTACTATTATTAAAAGCTTTATATTAACTTACCCGGGTATATATATATATATTTATATAGAAGGTAAAAATCTTTCGGCTGCTTTTTAACAAACTTCTAGCCGTCCAATCAAGCTGAAATTTTAAACGTTGACTTGTAGCTCTAGACATTTTAATCTATCAAATTTTGAAACCGATTCGATCATTCACCGCAAAATTAGCACAGTTTCTGTGCAAATTTTGAAACAGATCTATCCACTACGAAATCAAGTAAACATAATATGTCAAAATAAAAATTTAATTCAAGTGTCAAGTTATTGAAGTATCAGGCTAACACATTTGCTATGTAAAGAATCTTATTATGAAAAAAGGTATTAAAATTAAGAAATTATTCTTTAATAGCTCGAAAAATGAAATCCAATGTAATACATTTAAAATTAAAAAAATATGTGAGTTTTGAAATCCATTAAAAAAAAAAGTAGAATATAGATAAGAAACTTTAGAAAAACATGCAGTGATTTAAGAAAAAGTATGCTGTATAATATAATTTAATCAATTACACATTAAACTACTATAGTAGCTATAAAACTTAAAAAGCACAAAATAAAAATAAATTAAAAACAAGTTTATAAAAAAAAAACTTTATATTATGAAGACCAATGAAAATACATTCTTCTATGTGTGCTCTTGCTTGGAAATGGTTCGAGTACCTATAAGTTTTTTGTAACATAATTTTCTTTTCAAACTTTAAAGCTTTGGTGGTGCCTTTCATATTACATACTTCCCTATAAGTAAGAAAAATGCATAGTAGATGTCAATCTCAACGAAAGTTAGACCAACACGAATTTCCAATAGCCAAAGCTGCTATGAATATGGGTCAAGATCTTTTCAATTTTATCACAAACAATATAATACGTAAAGCACCACCAAAGCTTTAAAGTTTGAAAAGAAAATTATGTTACAAAAAACTTATAGGTACTCGAACCATTTCCAAGCAAGAGCACACATAGAAGAATGTATTTTCATTGGTCTTCATAATATAAAGTTTTTTTTTTATAAACTTGTTTTTTATATTATGAATTTAATTTAGAAAGTAAACATTGCACCTTGTGCATTTTAAATTGTCATACCAATAATAATTATAATAGTTATTATTTACTTCTATAAAATTTATGAACTTACTTTATATACATAAGTACTTCATATGATAATTATATTAATGGTTGTTAACATTGTGATAAGAATAGAAAAAAATGTTATATTATTTTGTTTAGTAAATCCGTATATTTATGGCCTTGCATGTATCATACGTGTGGTATAGTTTCACAGAAATATCACTTGCTTCTTTATATTATTTACTTTAAATCTACACGTAATAGCGCTTCAATTTTAGATTTCCATGGTAAGTTTTTGCTACATATTTTGTTCAGGTTTAAAATCGTTCAAATATTTTAAATTTGGTATTTTTATTATTTTTACAATCAATTTCCTCAATTTTCGTTTTGTTTTCGTTTATGTAGCTGAGGATCAGAAATTACCATGATACAGCTCTATATTGCATTATGAAAACCGTTTTCAGTATAAGTATGTATATATTAACGTTATTTTAGCAGAATTCTACGATCTGCAAAACTCTTTTTATTTTTATTTATACCACATACACATGTTTTGAAAAGTTACTTCTGATAAAAAAATTTAAGCATTTAGACAGGAACTTACTTTTTTTTCAATGCTGAGTTTAAAGAAACTACTATATAATTGTATTGCAGTCTTCATTTCATAAAACTCAATTAAGAATAGTATTACAGAGTAAGAAAATAAGTTTGACTTGAATGGTTCGAGATGTACGTTATTCAATTTGAGGAAAAGTAAGAAAGCTTTTAGCTATAAATTTATTTTATCTATAAATGCCAAAATTGAAATTTTGAAAATTTTGTAGCTCAAAATATATGTTTTTGGGATGAGGAAATGCGAAGTTTTAGATTAAAAACCGAAGGTATTATGAAATACTGGTTCACACCATGGAGCCCTATATTTTCTCCAATTTAATTTAATTTTTAATTTAATAATTATTCAATGAAACCTTGAAAATTGAGATCCTCTCATTTTGCTATATCGATTTTAAAACAAATATCAAAACCGGTACCATAGAAGCCGAGATATTGCACATTATACATAGACGTTAGACAGACTATTTACATACGTAGTTTTGCAGCTAATGCATGTCGTCTTCGACAGTTGATATCTCAGAACGACCAATTTGAACTTTTTTTTTCAAATTAAGAGTCTTTCCGAGAAATTTTGTCTTTTGAGAACATGTGTTTGAAAGTTGATATCTCAGAACTTATACCACCGATTTCAACATTCCTTTTTTCAAATTAAGCGTCTTTTTGAAAACTTTTTTTTAGTACTTTAATATATTTTCCAACCTGCAATACCTCTTCACGAAATAATTTATTTATAAAGTCAAAATTTTTCGAACTTTTAAAAACGCTCAAAAAGTTGTTAAAAAAAAGAAAATTGATTTTTTAACAATTCTTTATGGTACTTAAGAGGTCCAAGTATGTGTATGTTACGGTCAATGATGTAAATCGGGTGTTGACGTCAATGGCCGGAAAATGACGTCAATGCCCATTTATGTTGGCCATTAACGTCATTGTCCGGCCATTGACGTCAACGCCCGTTAGGGGTGGACAATGATGTAAATATTTTCATCTGATTGTAATATTTACGTCTTTGGCCGGTCAATGACGTTATTGACCAAAAAGGATTGGACAATGATGATATATAGAATAAATACTATAAGGAACAGCAAGACAGTCAAATGGCAAGTGACACTCACGAACATGTATTGCATGTATTGTATTCTAATGTATTATAATCATTTATTAAAATAAATAATTATAAATTAAAAAAATAATTATATTAAATTTTTTAAATTAAGCATTTTTATTCTGGCATAAGAGTGATCCATGGCATTCCGAATTGCAAATTTGTTTGCTGGCGCGACATACATATTTATTATTTTTACATCCACCCTTGCATTGGCAACGCTTGTAACCCTGTCCCCCTAAGACACTGCTTTGAGCTGCAGCTTGTCTAAGAGTAATCTTGTTTTCTTTGGTAGTATCACTAATCTTTTCCAACAAAATTAACTTTTCTCTTAATAATCTCTTAGGTATCTCTAATGTCTTAATAACTAGTACTAATTGCAAAAGCACATTAAATACATTTAATACACAATAAATACAATGGAATAGTAAATTAAACCGCCAACTAAAATGATAACAGTTTTGCCACACCGCATTCCTTACCGTAAAAATTAAAAAATTAAATTATTAGTTAATGTTAAACCTGTAATTTTGTTATAAGTATTGTGCATAGCATGTATAAGCTGAACCAATAATAAATCAAATAAAAAAAAATGAATAGTTTCATCATCGCCCGCTCTGTATTGGGCAATGACGTCATTGCCCGGACAATGATGTAAAAACCACATATGAAATTTTAAATGTCAACATCGCCCAAAATGCACGGTCAGTGACGTCATTGTCCGGGCGTTGACGTCAATGCCC
The DNA here is from genome assembly GCA_947369205.1 of Cantharis rufa. NCBI lineage: Eukaryota > Metazoa > Arthropoda > Insecta > Coleoptera > Cantharidae > Cantharis > Cantharis rufa. The sequence continues at coordinate 41,355,910 of OX376303.1, forward strand.
ACTTAAGCAGGGCATTGACGTCATTGTCCGGCCATTGACGTCAATGTCCGAGTTGTCATCATTGACCGTAACATGTATAAAAATCAGTGCCAATTAAAAGGTCTGACTTCAACTCCAGCATTGACTCAAAAAAATGATGACATTTAGAGCTGAAATTAATTAACAAATTTCTCATGCTAAAACTGTTAGACCAATTTGGATTAGGTTTCGGAATTTCGTTTTATAGTATCTTAGACTACTAAAGTCCACTTTTACAATAGATATGGTATATGCGGATAATATTTTATACAATTAATGTTTTAGTATAAAGATAATGCTATAAAATGTTCACTATATTACAATAAATTAATTATTATTCAAATTAAAGTATCCCTTTTCATAAATGAATTGTTATTATAATAATTATTGTTATACTTTTACAATTTAAGTAAATTAAATGTAATGAAATTAACAATAATTATTAAATTAGAAATTGAGAAGATAATAAATTATTACGGCTTTCACTAAATATTTTATAAAATGGATTTGCCGATATTCGTCATTAGCATTGACAACGTTATATTAGACCAGCGTTGTCAAAATTTTAAATACCATGTAATGATGTAGCGAGACATATACTGAACTGTCACCGTAACAAACAACACTGTACATACATACGTAAACTAACTTATAAAAATAAAAATCACTGTACAATCATAATTCGCATATGTGATAAATTGGAATTTTATTTTTAGGTGGTGGCAATGACAGATGTCATATATCTGACGTGAATCGGTTTTTGATTTCTAAACAACATATAATATAATATTATTTATTTTACACATGCGGTATAAGTTGTATGTTAGTGCACGCTTTTTTGTTCGTTAAGTTGCCATTTGCCTATTCAACTGTTATTACATAATTTTTATAAATAATTTGCGTGCGGTAATTCTAATTAGTGCACGTAAATTTCCCTTAGTGCACGCAAATCGATGCTAAGGCCATCTTTGGATTTTTATATAAATTAAAAATAAGTGAAAACATAAGAAAAAAAGAAACACTCTCAAATCGTTATTTTAAATAATAACAAAGTGACAGTTCGATTTGAGCTATTAAAATTATTTTAATAGCATTTTTATGTGCAAATGACATACACAGCTTTATGTTCGACTGCACCATAGAAGATTTTCTTTTATCTTATTTCGCGTAATATTACAAAGTCTCTGACATTTAAAAATTGTATAATTGAAAAATTCAGATCGATCGCGCGCAAAAACAATTGGCATTGACTTACATGTTTTATCATCTTATAACCACATTAGTAAAATAAAATAGTATCTGCAATTCGTGCGGTGATGTCAATTGCACACTCAAGCTAATAAGCGCACTCACTTCGTTCGTGTGCTCAACTTCGCTCTCGTGGGCAATTGACAAATTACCGCACTCGTTGCACAATATACTATTTCTGTATAGTATGTAATAATGAAAAATATAAATAATTATTTTAATTAATGGAGCCTTAATGCACTATAGGATTTTGAATGATGGAGTTTAGTAACTAGATGAAGGTCGTTCCTTATGAACTGTACAATCATGCTTTACCAGGTGTTTTGCTGAAATTTATGGCAGCTAGGCTTGGTAACGGCTTGAATCCAAAGTGGCCCTCATTATTAGAAATATTTCCCTTTGACAATTTCTACCAATGAAATCACTGCATTGTTCTAATTTTAACAAATGATAGAGAAGTATTAGCGGGTATTTGCACTGGTGCAAATACTCGGAAATTTCAATCAGATATGCATATTAATTTGGATTGTCACAATTTATACTTATTATTCAAAAAAAAACATCAGCAGTGTCTATATAGTATAATCCCAACTCCTATTGGGAATAACTTAGGAAAATTTAAATTTAATTTAAGAAAGCTATAAATTATAAAATAAATAGTATCGACCCGTTAGCTTTAATTAACCAAGGAAGGTGGAAAAATAGCGGGTATATTGGGTCCTTTGAAATAAAACTAAAATATAATCGCTAACCAGTTTCGGCCCATATATTAGCCTTCATCAGAGTCTAAAAAAACAACAACATAATGTACGGCATCAAGTAATAATACATCGCTACATACCAACAAGTTATTCAAAAAAACATCTAAACATGGTAAAACATATAAAAAAGGTTGTATAAGACAGTGCATAACATCAAAAAACATTCGCAAAATTTCAGTTAAAAACCATAAAACTTTTAAAACTAAGCACGCGATAACACAAAAATCGAATTAAATCAAGGTACAATAATACAACATGCGCGAGCAATCTAACCAGCAATCATAATCCATAAAACACACAAAACAACCAAACCAAAAACCGCAAAACACAGGTCCGTCTTCACAAAATAATTTCTTCAGTCAACATCTTTTAGGTTTTGTAAGACCGGCATAAATACTGCTCAAGCCAATCATGTCCGTCTGGAAATTTAATGACAAACCCTCATCCTTGGCTTCTTTTATGTGCAGCATCTCCAACACCAGGCGTTTGTTGTAGTTTCTTTCCCGATCCAAGATCTTTACTTCACTATACAGCATCCTATGATTTGTTTCTATGACGTGTGTAGCCAATCCAGTGCTGCTCTTGTTTTTCCTTACGTCATATTCATGCTGGTAAATGCGCTTCTTAAGATACTGCTTTGTCTGTCCAACATAGCTATGGCCACACTCACAATCAATCTTATATATGACATTGCTTTCATTTTCTCTTTCCTCTTGATCCTTTCCACAGTTAAAAAAGAAGGAAGTGCTCTTTTTATTGTAAAATATGGTTCTAGTGGTCATTGAATCGAACAAATTCCTTAATCTATTGGACAGACCAGGCACGTACGGAATTTTTACATAATTTTTAACTTGGCCACCCCCATCATCCACTACCACATTCGACCGCCGTCTGGAACATGCTTCTTCATATAGGATGCTATTTATAAATTTCTTAGGGTAACCGTTCTTAACCAATATAGCTGTGATCAGATTATAGTTTTTATTCAACAAGTCAGGACTACTTATTTTTTCTATTTTGTGTTTCATCATCTTGACAATAGCTGACTTTTGGCTTATATGATGCGCCGATTTAAAATTTAATAGCCTACCCGATGAAACTGCTTTTCTATGCCAATCCAACACAATACAATTGCTGTCAACTCTGGTGAGACACACATCAAGGAAAGGGATCGAGCCGTTTATCTCTTTCTCCATAGTGAAAGTTATATTATCGCTATTTTCATTGAGTATATCAAGCAATATTTCTTCCTTTCCTTCCGGGACCGCTGTAATAACGTCGTCAACATATAGCCACAGAAAAGGAATCTGAAAAGGAACGTTTTCCAAGCAACACACCAGCAGGTCGTTCATAACCATTTCAGCAAAATCTGGTGAAGACGGGCTACCCATAGCACATCCCGAAACTTGCCGATAACATTTATCTCGAAATCTAAAAATACCATGCTTGAACAAAAGATCAACACAAGCCACGAACAACTCTTCTGTCAAATTAGTTTTCTCACTAATCAATTTCCAATGTCTTTTTATAGATCTCAGTACGGATTCTCTTTTTACATTAGTAAACAAGGACGTGACGTCATAAGATACCAATCTATAACCGTTAGGGAGCCTGTAATTCTTTAATTTATCAACTAATGAATATGAGTTCTTAATATTGTATTTCCACTCGCTTCTCAAATTGCTGAGAATGCTTGCAACAAATTTTGATATACCATACAGGGGGCCCCCCACAGTGCTAATAATGGGGCGAAGGGGGATATCATTTTTATGGGTCTTGGGGAGGCCATATGCTTTAGGTATAACCGCATTCTGTATTTTTAATGTACTCATCAACCTATCGTCAATTACATCTTCTTCCCTAAGTCTATCAACCAACCGATTATTTATCAACTGAATATTGTTAATGGGATTAATCTTGATTGTCTGATATGTACCAGTGTCCCTTAAAAGCATCAACATCTTTTTATCATAATCCTCAGTGCTGATCAAGACTGTCTTGTTACCCTTGTCAGATCTTGTAACTATTATATTTTTATTCTTCTTAAGAAACCTCTTAGTATCCTGGAAATCAACTTCAATTTTATCTTTCTTTCTTATCTGTCCATGCTTTTGCAAGTGATTAGTGAGTATGTTCACAGCATTCGACCTCAACACATTTTTATTGTTTATATTATCTTCGTCCTTCCTAGTGATACAGTATTCAATATCTGTAACAAACCTTTTAATCGGAAAATCATGTAGATTGTGTCCCACTGCAAACCGCGGTCCCATCGACAAAATATCTCCAACATTATCCGGGATAGGTTGGCGCGTGAGATTTATTAGCCATTCATCTCTATTTTCATCTATAGTGTATCGATTATTCTCCATCAATTCAGCAAGCTTTCTGATTTGTCTATCCCTAACAGAACTGAAATGCCTGCTCCACTTTTTTCTTTCAAACGACACGAATCGCTCAGCAATACTGACAGTGGTCGCAGAGCTCGCTTCCACTTTTAACTTTCTTACCAACTTCTCGACCTCATTCAACTCCCACACCACTATCTTTATCTCCAAATTTAAGATGGATCTCTTCAGATTACTGATTATTCTTTCGATAATGTAATTATACGGGTGGCCTCTAGGTATTAGAGGCCACAAACAACCCAAATTTTGCGTAATATGTCGTGGATAGATACCATGTTCTCTACATTTAAGTAGAAAAATCCTCTTGTTTTTCAATGAACCAAGATACTTCAGGTTTTTGGAAAGAGCGTGCAACGTATACTTTGCCTCAATGCCATAACGACTTATGATGTCTACATAAAATTTACCCATCATCAATTATAAAATAAATAGTATCGACCCGTTAGCTTTAATTAACCAAGGAAGGTGGAAAAATAGCGGGTATATTGGGTCCTTTGAAATAAAACTAAAATATAATCGCTAACCAGTTTCGGCTCATATATTAGCCTTCATCAGAGTCTAAAAAAACAACAACATAATGTACGGCATCAAGTAATAATACATCGCTACATACCAACAAGTTATTCAAAAAAACATCTAAACATGGTAAAACATATAAAAAAGATTGTATAAGACAGTGCATAACATCAAAAAACATTCGCAAAATTTCAGTTAAAAACCATAAAACTTTTAAAACTAAGCACGCGATAACACAAAAATCGAATTAAATCAAGGTACAATAATACAACATGCGCGAGCAATGATTGCTGGTTAGATTGCTCGCGCATGTTGTATTATTGTACCTTGATTTAATTCGATTTTTGTGTTATCGCGTGCTTAGTTTTAAAAGTTTTATGGTTTTTAACTGAAATTTTGCGAATGTTTTTTGATGTTATGCACTGTCTTATACAACCTTTTTTATATGTTTTACCATGTTTAGATGTTTTTTTGAATAACTTGTTGGTATGTAGCGATGTATTATTACTTGATGCCGTACATTATGTTGTTGTTTTTTTAGACTCTGATGAAGGCTAATATATGGGCCGAAACTGGTTAGCGATTATATTTTAGTTTTATTTCAAAGGACCCAATATACCCGCTATTTTTCCACCTTCCTTGGTTAATTAAGAAAGCTATTTTATAACTATATTATAATGAAAATTTAAACAAGTTAAAATGTATTTGTTGATATCACTTACCATTAAGAAGTTATAGTCAGCCAAACTGCATATATGTATGTAAAAGAAATGATGCTAATTGAGATTTTAAATGGAGAAATTTGGTAAGTAGGTGGAATTCATTTCTTATGTTTTACCAGGTGTTCTCCTTGAATTTGTAGCAAGTGGGGTAACAACTTAAATCCAAAATGGCGCTTAATATTAGGATAATTCATCATAACTTTTTTGACGAATATCTTATAAAAATTTGTATTTTTATAAATTTGTCAAATTAGATATTTGACATCTATTGAAAAAATAGATAAATTTCCAAATACGAACTTATGGTTATTAAATATTTTACTAAGCACTTTGAATTTACCCCTTTCCTTTAATAAAATTAGTTTGTAAATAATTTTTTATGTAATTGCCCTTTTTTCAATTTTTGCTTAATATGATTGTTTTATTGCTGATTTTAGTTTTTCTACTTGCTCTCAGGGGTAATAAATAGTACTACTTAAGATAGTTTTAATAAAAACGAAGCTTAGATGACTTGATGGAGAACTTCAATATTCTACTCAAAAGTAATATGTCTTAATTAATTTAGAGTATTGTAAAGTCGTATAATATTATTTATTTTCTTATTTTCACTCGCAAATTCCTAAAATCTACAACGCAGAACGATCTATTTATTTCAGACTTAATCCGGGCAAACGTTTAGACAATTACTTGGTTTTATCTGAAAAAAAGTGTAACCTAAACGAAGTATTTTAAAAAACAAACAATTCATAGGTACTATTACTTAATTTGAAAGTGTTTGTCACGCTCGAATGATCGGATCAACAAATGATTGGAACCAATCAAGTTGCACATCAGTCGAGTTCCACTGTATTCACTTATTATGAATATTTAAGGAAAATTGTTTACATACAGTGAGAAACCGCACTTACCGTCACGCCTGCTTTATAATAACTAAAATGTAATATCTTTAAAATAACAAAATTAGGTACTAAAATTGAAAGCAATGTAATTCATACTTTTCTTAAAATTTTAATAAACACTAATCATAATTAAAAAGTAATTTTCAAATAAAATAAACTTTCTCAAAATATTATCAAAATATTTTTGAAATAATTCCTTAGTTATAACAACAAATACTCGTATATAATATTTTACTCCTATCTAAATCTTAATAATTAAAAAACATAATTATTAAAATAATATAAAAATAATAATTAAATAATTATTGAAAAATTATTATTATCGGCACTAATAAATTAGATTTAAATTGAACGATAGAAGTTAGTGGTGAAAGAAATATACCTTCCTTTTAAAATCTCTTATGAGAGTCATTTTCATCACCCCATATTTCCATATATTTACAGTTTTAGTCTTAAAATTATAATATTTCAGTTGTAATTTCAAGCTTATTCGAAGACGTTATTGTTTTTGTTTAAATTAAGTTTATTGAAGTTAGTAAAGTAAATAAATATCAAAATGTATTAATTAGTTGATCCTGACAAAGAAGACGAATGCATAGCACCTTTTTTATGGATGGCCTCACCTTTTACATCTTAACCTTGCAGAACAGGTTCTAACTTTACCTTTAATTAATTAATTGACCACTAAGGTGTTAATCTGGATTTATATAAAGCTTCATTATTTTACTACAGGGCAACCACAATTTTAGGCTTAAAATTCATTATATACAATAGTTTTAGAATAGCATTAGAAGGTGATGTCCTTCGGGGAGAACGCTATGACTGAACGGGTTAAAAGGAGTTTAATTTCAGATAAATATGTTATGTGATTAAACATGCAGACATTTGTAAATCGCTTTACACCAAAAATATAGCAAGTAAACAATTCATTAAAAATCATTATAATCGGAAAATGAAGGGTTCAGTAATTCATCAATTTTTCATAAAATGACTCATTTAGAATAATAAATAAAAAATTAACTCACCCGGAATACTGCTTGTTTGACTTGCTATAAATTATAACTTGACAAACTTAATAAATGAAGTTGTATTTTGTATTGAATTGAATCAATCACAATTTAACTACTGTAATAAAAATACATCGGACATTCTGATAGATAGTAAGCTTTGGGGTAGTTCAATAATAAATAATTATTAACCATAAAGAAATGATTTTATTATAGCCGTAATACTGCGACGTGAGAAACAATAGAGATACTACACATATTTTTCTGCTTCGGTTATTCGTTTGTAATACAAAGTAAACCTATCTGGGCGAATGAAGAAAGAAAGATCAAGATAAAGTAGAAACATAATATTGTAACTCATAATTTGTTTGAAAATACTTGTATCGATATATTTTGTGGGGGTTGAAAAGGTACCTAATTAATGTAGGATTTTTAAATTTATTATACATAGATAATAATACATATTATTATCTATAATATTAATTAATATAATTAATTATATATACATAATTATTACTATACATTATATTTTATTATACATAATTATTGAATTTCAAAAATATTACTATGAATGTAACCATAATATTATAATAATAATAATGAATAATAATAAATTAGCATTTAACTTTTTCAAGATAATGCCATAAGGTAGAAAATTTAAATTTTATTTGTTAGATCTGGGGAATTCGAAGCATTCGTAATTATTACATTACGTATACGAATATTAAAAATTATTTAGTTTTAAATAATATAATATAGTTGTAAGTTTCGCATTTATTTGTTTCATCGTTAGAATTACATGTGAAACTAACAATTGTACTAAATAAGATATAAGTCTTCTTAATCTAGACTTAATAGATAAGTCAGTCAATAAAAGTGTTGACTGCTAAGTCGGTGTTAAACCATTGTGCATGTAGGAATATTGTCACAAGCTGCAAGATTCCAAATGTTAATTTAGGAACCTGTTGAGAATTCACGCTGTGAGAATTGTATAACTTGTATAGGTATCCATAAGTTAGAAACTAATCCAAGTTAATAATAAAAACTATAGTTATAAATTTTAACTGTAAATTTAATATGAATACTACATAAGGTCAAGTGGGCTATAAAAGCGAAATAAAATATTTAAAACAATAAAAACAAAATTTAGATTTTTAAGGTGGTTGTGGTGCCGTCGCGCGAAGTAAGGGGTAAGGAAAAATAGGCTACTTTTTACATAGAAAGGGTTACTAAATACCAACTGTGCAAAATGAAATTTTTCCATCGGAATACTTTAGTTTAATAGAATAATATTGGGTTTAAAATTAAGTAAACATATGAGTGTTTACCAAGAATGATATATCTTCTGTTTTAACGATAAATAAAAAAACATGTATTAACTTAAACAATATTCAATTTATTTTGGAAATTTGGCAATACTAAGTATATATTTTCTAACAGTTTTGTACTATATGACGTGATAGGTAATATAAATATATTGCTATGTCCTCCCCTATTAAATAAGTCCTTCCTCGTCGTTAGACAAAATCAAAGAGAATGTTTATGGGAACACAAATTTTTAATAACAAAAATAAATGACAGAAAGAAAGCAACTTAAACAAATTAACAAAATTAACGTGTCGTGTAATGTTCGTGGTCGTGCGTGTACTTAATTCTAGAAATAACACACAACAAGTAAACAAAAACACAACGAAGAATAAATAATAAAAATAGTTGAGTCTGGGTTTAAAAATATAAAATTTGGGTATGACCTTAAGGACTGCTCTTCCTTGGTGTAGTGGTGTACTGCCGAACTATTGTGGAACAACGTTTCCACGATTCCACTCACACAAATATCTCGTGGAGATTGACGGACGCACCGGTTTGGCTTTGCACAAATGGCGCGAACTAATGAGAGAACTTCTCGATTGTCGAACTTTCCTAATATTATTTCACTTAAGATTCAAATAATTTTTATTTGAATCGCCGAAAAATTTCATCGACCGATCCGTTCATGCGGATGTTGCCGACTGATCTCCGGTCCATTATTATTTTTCTCCTCCCCCTTGGAGATGTCCATTTTCGCCCGCTCTTTAATTTTAAATTTTTTATAAACTTTCATATGCTTGATCCTATCTAGATCATTTTTTTTTCTTTTATGTGCCAAATAAAAATATTCAAACCCAGAAAATTTTGGAGTCGTTAAAAACTTAAAATTACGAACATGGTTATAATTACAATTTAAATTATTTATAAAAGGATTAAAATTAAGTTAACGATGGTAATTTGTTGCTCGATTCCCAGTATCCTATGAACAAATTGTAGGATCATGGGAATCCCTCTCACCAAGAACTTTCTTCCTTGACCGCGGTGGACATCGCAATATGTACATATACACAATACTACAAATTTTACACCAAGAGATAATAACGCAATTAATTTTCCTGTGTTTTGTTATTTGGAGAACGATATAATTTTGTAAAAAAAAATAGCACACGAAAACTTATTTTTTGTCACGTAAAAATTTGTAAAATATCATTTTATCATTTTTTTAAACAGTTTTTATTCGATTCTTTCTTTTTCTGTCGGTAGTATTTCGGTTATTACTAGAAATTTTCTTATGTCTTTCATAAGACCCCACATGTAAAAGTTTGAAACTTGACAATTAATTTTCTCGAAAATTGGACGGTGAAATTATTTTATAAAATTTAAGCAAAATCTGCTTTTTTGATTTAACTCTGCAACCTCTTTAAAAATTTAAATACATATATAAGTTTCGTAACTCTTCAAATTCAATATCTGCAATATAGTAATTCGCGTTTCTTCAAATATCAACTTAATAAATAATTATTCTGTATAAATTACTTCTGTTTAATATTTGCTTTAAAATTTTACACTTTTTAATAAAATATCAAGATTTTCAATATTCCGCTTTTTTTCACTATATTTATGAATGTTTAAAAAAATATGTTTACCGAAAATCGTCAACAAATCAACAGTTCCCTGCTAATTTACGCGCAGGGAAATTGGATTTTAATGACTAGTCCGGTAATAATTAGTACTAATTTTAACAAAATAAAAAAAACGTCGTTCTTTTCTTTATTACTTATTATTGTTTTGACAGTAACTATGTATGGTAACTATTATGTAGTCTACAAATTGACACACTTGAATTTTGCTCATTTTAAAAATGTTCAATTAATGTTTTAAAATTTCAGTTTTTTACGATTTTCGGTAAAATTTAATACCATACTTGTCAGAAAAATGTCTCACTTTACGAGTGCCTCGTATTTCAATATTGCTCCTCGTCAGTAATGTATCATTTTCCTGACTTTTAGGTAAATAACTATTACTATAAACTAATGATGTATTAAAAAGTATCTTTTAAGTACAGCATCTACATAATACATATTTAAATCAAAGTTATAGTTAAAATTCGAATCTTCAAATTTTGACAGAAATAAACGTCAAAATTTTTATATGTCCTAGAAATTCGAAATTTCTTATAATTTTAGTTGAATTTTTGCTCATTTTAAAAATGTTGTTCAATTAATGTTTTAAAATTTCAATTTTTTACGATTTTCGGTAAAATTTAATACCATACTTGTCAGGATACAGGAATACACATTTATTAATTAATTATATAAAATTATAATAAATTGAGTATTAGATCTAGAATGAAAGCTAGTATATCTAGATCTAGACAATATAGTAGGTTTCTTTCAGTAAAGTGTTTTTTAAATTTATTTTTTATGTCTGTTTTTATTCGATGATAATTCAAATTTAAGATGCGTGTCTGATAACACCTCTATTTTGTTAGTTGTGTAGACCTATAATCTTCAACTAAAATTTTATCCAATTTCAATTTCAGTTAATGTTTTTTATTAAATTTTCCAACTTTGCAATATACAAATAATAGTAATAATATAGAGAAAGCTAATCTTTCGTTAAAACTACTGTTTATTAATCACATTAATTTCTATTCTCAACTTAACAACTTAATTTGTTCATCGGTTCTTATCAATGTTGCCAACCTCTTACTATTGAAATACCATTATACATCAAATAGAATCAATTAAATTTTGATATGACTTTCTGTTACGTTAAGAAATAAAAATTCAGTTACCTATATACAATAAGGTATATCTTACAAATTTTTTTTGAACATAATTTTTGATGTAGATTTTTCAATCAATATTTATGTTGCAAAACTCATAAAAATGTTAATTATTCATACATTTCTTATAAGCAAAAATACTATTACCGAAAGCTTCCTCATAAATAATTTAACTGCATTTCATGCTACCCTTACAATTTTTTTTAATCATAAAAATTTAAATAACATTTATGGTTAAAATGCCAAATAATATTATTACTTAAAAGCTATTATTTAATTAATTTCTTTTTCTCTGCTGTTCAATAAAATGTAAAGCTAATGGACAATTTGAATGATTTTTAATTTTAGCATATAACTATTCTACATATATGTAATGTGTCTAAATTTTTTTAAATTCGGTGCACAAATAAAGCCAGAAAAAAATATTTAAATTTAAATGTGTTTCTATGGCGCGAAAACGTATTAATAAATATGGCGGGCTTAAATGTAAAATCTTCGCATTATGACGTCATTTTAGTAACCAGAATTAGGTCATAGATAAGAGATTGGTATAGATGCATAACTTTTACTGGCGATGAATGAAAATTTTAATACCGTTACCAACATAAAAACACGGAAAATTTAACCTAAAATATTTTTATATTGGTTGTATTTCTGCCATTTCGTCTTAATGCAATGTGTACACTGGGTCTAATCTAAATTAAATGGTAACAGTAGGGAAATTACTCGGTGTATTGGCATACATGTAAGATGCGTTTTGTGTTTTTTTTCGATCACGTGAATTTTTCAAATAAATTATAATATCTTATAATTTATAAATTATTTACGAGCTAACAATACAGAATTTTGAAAAATTATTCGAATATTATGATTATAGATATAACTATCAATAAATGCGATTTTGAACTGAATTTGAATTTCATGCAAATTGTCCATTTCGACGAAGATTGCAGCACTTAGATCCTACAATTGCTTAAACCTGATTGGGAAATTGTATGCAGTTGCAGATAAAATAATAGAAATGAAGTTAAAGCATTAAATATTTTAAGTAAATTGTATATAATATTGATAAGAGTAAGTTTATAGTAAGTAGGTACAATAAATAACCAAAATTAATAAAATTCTTTTTGGATATTCTGGTTTAGTGCATTTAGTACTTAGTAATTTTTCTGACCATGAATAAAAAGCTCATATAAATAGTCGGGCAAAACAAAATGATCACGATATACACATAACACTATGTAGGGCAGAATATTTGTGACAAAATGGTATACAATATAAAGAATATAAAGTGCAAAACGACAACTACAAAAGATGAAAATAATGAATCTTATTAGCGATGTAATACATATTTCTGTATCCTACTTAAAAGTACACATCACTTCGTTATGTAAATATTATCTTACATTTAACATATCGTTTGTGTAACTTTCCATGAATATATCAAGTTACTTGGCATAGGCAACAATACGCACAATTAAACACTGTTAAACCGCTAAAACAAAGTAGATAATTTACATATAGTATATATCGTAGGTGTATATAGTACGTATCATGATTTTGAAATACATAATGCGTTTATTGCTTATAAAATATACATACTATTATACATAGTTGATTTAATATGTCGAAAATTTTTATTCGGTTTATATTTATAAATTTATTTATATATTATATTAAACTGTAATAAATATATTTTATTTATAATATAAATGTTTAATTTTCATAAAATTTATTACTTTTTAGAAAAATAATTTACCGAAAAACTATTCCTCAATTTGGATTATAAACTTGGCAACCACAAGTGGTTAAAAAACTAAGTTGGAAACCAAGGAAAAATTCAATAAATTATTTGTTTTTTAATTATTTCTACAGAAAATTAATTGATTTCGATGTTAGTTGATAAAAGAATTTCATATGGATATTTGGCGGACACAAAGAAAGTTTATTGAAATTGATTACAAACGAAATCAGTTGCAGGAATTGAATTTGATAGCTCTTTACTAGGCAAAAAAAAATTTACACACTAAGCTAATTTTTTCTTATTGGAAGGATTTGCCGCGCCGCGCCGTATAATAATGATTATTTTTCGCAAGTCAGCGATTTATAAGGCTTATAAGTCACTTTAATATTTTTTACTGCATTAAAAAACTTTTTATGCAAATAAATAACCATTTATTAGTTCCCAGTTCCTGTTGTAACTGTTGTTACAAGACAATTATTAGGAAATGGAGTTTCCTATTGTTTATTGGGATTTCCCAATAATTGTGGTTTAAATATTCCCACAAATTTTTGATTTTTTAAGTTGTTTAAATTTAGAGATGTGGAAGAGGGTGTAATATTTTAGAACACATAAATATAGAGTGGATCATCTTGCGCTGAACGGAAATTGTATCGTTTTCCTCAAAAATCTTAAAAGTGCTTTTAATGTCCATTTGCCCAGCACTTGCTAATTAATTTTTATTTCAAATATCTAGTATTACACTGATCTATAATACCTGCAATAAAAAACTCATTACCTCATCCCGCAAGTTGATCTTGTTACGAAACAATAATGGTAAGTCATGTATGATGAATCAACCATGATGACTCATCTATTGTAACAATTTATTGTTTAATAATTGTTCGAGCGTCCCATTAGCCCTCTGCTCCGTGCCGCTAATGGAAACATCGACGCGCCAAAGGATATGCCGTGAACATACGCGTGAATTAGGGCAATCTTGGGTTAAGGTTTTGAAGTACGCGGATGTGAATTTGCAAGTTCAAGTGGGAATGGAACTGCGTAGCGTTTGTTGTTAAGCAACCGAGTTAAATAGTTCGAATCCGGAGAGGATTATTTGTGCTAATTATTAACGTAACCCGAGACAAGCTTCTACATGTGCCTAATTGGGGGATATTTGTTTAACCTGTTGCAACATTCCATCAACACGATCGAGAATTTTACCATCCGAGTAATTATTTGCGAGTGTAAGAATAGCAAGTTATTGTTTCTTGAGCTCTGCTACCGTCTTCGACGTACACCAAGTGCTAGTGTTCATCATGTTCTGTGTTTTGTTCAGCCTCTTCTGTTCAGTCATCTGCCGAGCGGTCGTTTCCGTCAGCTTCAAGCGAAGATCATCATCTTTCAAGCAGCTGGAATTGTCACGTCGTTCTTCGGATTCCTGGAAAATCGAAGCAGGGGTAGTAAACTACCATTGTCGTTAATATCTTGTAAACTGATCAGGCGCTTGGTGAGTAATATTTTGCTTTGCCACTTCTTGTTGTCGATTATTGGAATTATTCGCGGCGTGATCGATTTTTATGTTTTTGCTACCGTATTCAGAATTTGTTCATTGGAAGTTGTTGTTGTTGTATTGTTTATTAATAATTTTCGTATTAGATTCAATACATATCTACTTATTAGCTGTTGTTTTGTTAGGTGCAGAAGCAAACTCATTCTTATTTTCACATTTACGCTCTTTGCTTCTCCTATTACTATAGAGCTAGTTGTTACATCAAGGGCATCGCCACTTAAATTTGTATTAGTATGGAGCACCTATCCTACATGTAGTGAGAAATTGTCGTTTCCAGATTTCTTTGGAAAGATAATTTTTATTATACCATGATGACTCATACATGATGACTCATACATGATGACCTTGTTAGTTGCAAAGTCTGCAAACTATAGTGGTGCCTTGCAGTTTAGATTTTTCTAGAAGTTTCTAGAAATATGCATTTAAATATAAATAGCAAAGTGATTTGCTGTGGGAATCAATCCTAGTTATGACTTCCAAGTGTTAACATAAATACAGTGTAAATAAATAATAGTGATGTGATAAATAAATTTACAGGATGTTACATAAATATAGTGACTTAGTTCAAATAAATACGGATTTATTGTTTAGTGACTGTTATTAATAAATTGTAGTGTGTTTTAGTATTAGTGCAAAATCTTAGTGTATTAATTGTTCTAGTGTTATTAACTTTAACTCTAAATATATGTATTTAGCTCTTAATAATTAAATAAACGTTTTAATTTTTGTTACAATATATATGTACACCCAAACATGACTGCTAGCTTTTATAAATTGAAGTAATTTAATTCTGAGTTAATATTTGACCATACCATAACTTTACCATCAGATATACATATCTTAATACATATTAAAATCACAGCACGCTGCTGCTGCTCCTGCTGCTCCAGCGTGTCTTTTATTGGTAACCTAAAAGCACTCTGATTGGTCGACTTATTTTACCAACCAAAAAATATATTAAACCACCGCCGGTACTCCCGCTGGGACCAGTTGCACATCAATCGAGTTTCCAACCAATCGGATCTATATGCCCGTCCGTGGACCGGCTTTCCAGCTAGTAAGTATATAAATGATAATTTTATCTTTGGCAATAAATATATCATTATTAAATCATTTTTCTTCTTTTGATTTGGAGTCTTACAGGCAAGCTTCTTTTCTTCTGTTCTTTGGGTTAATTAGTGGTTTTCTTCTAACAATCCTGCCATGATAGCCCTGGTCTATAAGTTTAATTTAGTATAAATTGATAAGATAAGGGTTAAAAAATACTTTAGTTGCATATATATAACAGAATATTTTGTGTGGATCAACTAAATTTGCTTCAGTCAAACAAACATTTTTAACTGTATTGGTTTATGTCTAATTCTGGCGTTTCGGTTGTGTATTGTATTAAAAATTACAAGTGTTATGTTCTTGTATCAAAATTCAAAATGTATATAAGTAGTTACCTGGAGATTGCAATTTAATGTGTGTACAACTAATTGTTGCTAACACATTTGGAAAACCACATATGTATTTATTCGGGTAGAACCGTAATGCCAGTAATAATTGATTTATGGGCGATACGGATTGATTTCCAAAATAATAATACCCAAAATAATTGTCATAAATAATATGCACATTTATGAATAATATATTTATTTATCATTAATAAACTCTAGAGATCCTACTATTAATTTTAAAACCTGCGAAACAGTTGGTTTTCTTAACCGAAATCTTACGACAAATTCCACATTAAAAATTTTTTTTTTCATTTTAAAATCTCTCTAAACTATCCAAAAATCTAACAATAGCCATGGCGAGAGAAAAATAAGAATAAACACTAATTTATACCTGTAATACAACCGCTAAGGAATCCCTAACACTTTAGAGGTCGGTAAATCGGATACCTAAGGTTAGGAATTTCTTAATGCTCTTTAGGAACTTTTAGCGCTTAGTGAAAACCAAATTTGACATAACAGTTTCTTATCTCAAAGTTAGGGAATTCTTAACGTTAGGAATTGTTGGTGAAAACGGGCATTAATTTCTTTGGAGGGCTTTTTAAAGGGCAATTACACCCTCCAAGCCCGCATATTAGCAGCTAAAACTATTTATTCTCTTATTATTTGTTCTCGTATTATTTATTCTCATATTATTTATTCTCTTATTCAATCTCTTATTGTTTGATACTCTACCACAGTGTTTCCCAAATGTCTCGAACTTGCGGACCCCCAAAATTAGACACTAGTATCATGGGGACCCCCAGAAAAATTTTCGTTACAAAAATAAAAATTAAAAATTAAAAAATGTACAAAAAAAGTTTTTTTCTCTTTATGCCGTGAGTTCGCGGACCCCCAGGAAACATGACGCGGACTCCTAGGGGTCCGCGGACCTCAATTTGGGAAGCACTTCTCTACCACATAACTAAAAATTGTTCAAATCGGTGAGAGACACTGGAATCCTTTATTTATTAGTAATTTTACATTTTAAATCGGTCGCAACCTACTTGCCACCAATTTTAGGTGTAAATTTATGCAGAAATTTTTTACAGTGTAATATTACCTTATTAGGAAAATTTAAAAATTATTAGAATAGTGCCATAATTATTTTACTTAATTGAGTTTTATATCTTCATTATACTCCCAAAATATAAAAACTTTATTTGCGTTAACGCTAAGTTATATGCCAATGAAAAAAGCAGATTTCAAAATTAGTTTTTGACTTTAAAAAGAAACTGCATTTATTTTACGTTTTAGGTTAAGTAGTTATTAATTAAATTAAAGTTGCGCTTCCAGTTTTGTTATTCTTAGACGACTTCTATTAAAGTGGCAAAACAAAGTTGTTACCGAAGAAATGCTGGCTATTTTTATATTTTCTGAGAAAGATTCTCGGCATAAAAAACTGGCTTTGTTGTTTTGGGAATAACAGACTTAAAACTAATTTGTAAGTATGTGGGTATCGCTTTAATAATGAAAAATTACGATTGCAAGCAAATTCAATCCTACTATGCAGTACAATATTAATGAAGGAATTCTAACAAATACTATGCTCAGTTTTAATTTACTGTAAATAACACATGTACGGTTTTGCACATCTTAATAATGCGCCGCCGTACATTTAACGTTTTACATACTACAATAATTTTTATTTATTTCCTTATTATCAACAGCAATGTATAATAAAGCGGATAGCAACTTGCCGATAAAACTGACTAGGAAAGCACAATCTCTTGTAGCGACGAAAATTTGCCCGCCTTGGAAAGCAAAAGTACAAATTTTCAATGGAAAGGATCTGCACACGTAATACATTTTATCTAACTTGCAAAAGTAAATCAAAATTATCAATTTTAAAATTATATGTTGTTTCTCTATTTTGTTCTTTTTTTTATTCTAAGATCAAAATTACATAGTGCGTAGGTCACCATTTTGTATTAATTACTTAATAGTAATTAGTTTAGTAAATACTTTATTTGTTTCTCAGATCGACCAATGAAAAACGCTGTGAAAACGATGCAAACGTTTATTTTGCATTTATCGTTTAATTCACTTGGTATATGGGTTCTATAGATTTGACATTAGTTTTTTTCTGTTGTTCTTAATAATATGTATTCTATGCAATAATCTAGAAGTTAAAAAATAATTTATTTTAGAAATTTAAATGAACACAATTAAATAAGCTTGTATACTGATAAAAACTGAATAATGTAACTCGTATTTCAAGGAAAATTAAAGAGTACCAAATGACAAATTAAAGAATCAATATGATATTTTATTTGATGACTAGTACATCAAACAATGCTCCGAGTACATATTATTTGAAAAGTTTATGAGCATTATTTTTTCAATTGCATATAAACTGTACTGGTAGAGAGCGATCAAGAGTGTAATTCAAGGGAAATGACAAGAGCACTTTTAACCCCACGATCGATTTACGAGCCATCAGTGTACTATTTACACTATTTACAACGAGTTTTCATATTTTGTTGACCGTACCGATAATGCGAAAATTATGTTCTCTCTTACTAAATTTCGAATTAACAAAGTTGTTTGTTTTAAGTTGAAATAGTTAAATTGAACCGTTACTACGACACATTATTAAATTCAAGAAAGTACTATAAGTTTTTATTTGCCAACGAAATTACTCTATTAAGGAATATATATAATTCTTTCGAGAAATGCAATCAGTAATTTTTGGAATTTTTTAGGATGCCGGAATGGTAACATTCGTTCTAACATCCCAACATGCCATTTGTTATAATTACTAAACCAAAAACAAGGAATGGGTTCCCTCCGCAGGTTTTATCTTGCAATTTATCGCTCTACGCTCTCCTATTTCCCACATCCTACAAATCCGACGAGGCACAATTTAGATCTTTTTATCCTGGATAATGTAATATAATGTTGTTTGCTAAATCTTATATCTAGCTAAAACAACAATTTTGCTTCACGTTTTATAAAATAGATACATGAAAACTTAACTCTCATAAAGTTTTTTATAATTTTATACACATTATCTATGAAAAACTGAAAAAAGAAATAAAGCTTGTTAACATCTTTTTATACACTTTATAACATTATTATTAAGCGATTTCTCAATTCAGTATCTGCTCATGTTTAGTACAAGTGTAATGCACAGGCAATTATCTCAACTAATTATTTTGTTGCAGGTCTTGTACCGTTTTAGCAGGATTTGCCATTGGCGTTGTGGTGCTAGCGTTTATATTCACATTATTAGGATATTGCAACAGCGACAACAAGCCTCTTGTTGCATGCGGATTATTTATTCTTGGAGGTAAAAACACAATTTTTATTAAACTTATTTACAGGACGTCATCGCGACAGATGCAAAGCTCTTAGCTCATAATAAAAAACACTTTTGCTAAAACGCAAGTTTTAATGAATTTATAACATAATCCAAGCTCTTGCAAGTAGCCGTCTTTGAAGATTTTTTTTAATTTTTATCATCAAATAGCCTTAGCATTGAATTCATTGATTTTTTAGTGTTAAAGACACACTGCTTTGTTAAAGATGGTCAAATTATCTCGAAACTAGATTTTATAGTCTGAAATGAACGGCTTTTGAGTTACGGATTAAAGTAAGTAAAAATTGTTACAAAATCTTGTTTCGATTGCAAGCTTTGTAAAATACTTGTTTAAAAAGTACTAAACCATTAACAATAGTAAAATTAATAATTTCTGCACTATAGCCATTTGAAAGCTGATATCAAAAATAATTATTTGAGAGAGTCTCAAGTGGTTTCAATTTGTACAAAAATGTCATTTAAATATTTTCTTAAAAATCACTTCTTTTGTAAGTGTACTTTTACCACTTTAAAGTTTTGCATCGGTCGCGGAGATACCCTGTATATCTATCTTATAATAATAAATTACTATCTAATATATTTCCTCAAGATAATTTTTCAAACCCATACATTTACTAATTTGATTATACATCTTAAAATTGTGAATGTAATGTTTTATTTTAACTAACCATCGGTATTTTAAAGAATTACAAAAATGTACAGAAACACGTTTTAAATAAAATTCAAATAAATATAGATTGTTATATAAAACTTGCAATAAAATTAAGTTAAATTGTACACTTTCCTTAATTTAATTTTTATTTCATGAACTAGTTCAACCTGTATCAATATTTTTCTATATCTGCCTATAAATTTCAACATTATTTATAAAAATTTAAAGTAAGGAAACTATAGGTTAAGCTAAATAAGTGGAAAAAACTGAAAACATACAATAAAAATACAATACAAATAATGTTGTAATTTTATAGGAATATGTTGAAAGGGATACGAAATAAAACTAAAATTGAGGAAAATGTACAATTTATTATTAATTTTGTTTAAGTTCTCAATATGATTATAATAAAATATAATTTTTTTGTCCCAAATACTATATATTAAGGATATATGGGAGATGCAATCGGAGCAAAAGTAGGTCTAATTTGAATTTCACGAATATTGACCTTAATGCGTGTAGTAAGATATTTTTTCAATGTCATGAACGATAAACAATGTTATACAAATGAATGTTGAAAGGTTTTCTTTTTCTTTAAAATCGGTTTAGTTTATAGAGTATTGAATTTATTATAACAAAAATTTTGCGATGGACTATATTCGGCCTGCAGTTCACCCTAAGAAAATTAAAAAATGTAGTAGTTTTTATTATTAATTAAAATTATTTATTAATAAAAACTGATATTTGTTATTAACCCTTATGGGGCCATACAAATTTACACCTTACGTAGTACCCGGGTACTACCATATATTTATAAGTAATTCATGTGACGATCACAGTTTAAACAAGATTTTTTATATTCATAAATTAAATATTTTTACGTACCGAGAACCTGTTTTGTAGAGATGTCACCAAAGCTCAAAAAAATCCGCGCTACAGGATAAAAGTTATGTTGATTTAAAGACAAAATAGTACCCGGGTACTAGGTATGGCCCCATAAAAGTTAAAACATGAATAAAAATCGAGATATACATAGTATATGATATTTATATTTTATAACATTAACAAGTTTTAAATATTTTTAAAATCTTTTTATTTGAATGTGACAACGCTGTTGGTTTCAGCATATAATTAATTTCTCGACAACGGGGAAGTAAACAGTGATAAAATTTTGTTGAAACTTTCTTCTATTAACAACCTATAACTACAAAAAATTGGAAGAACTCAAACTTTTTTTAAATCTTTTTTAAGCTAATATTCGAAAAAATTTTATTTTTCATAAAATGGTTTTTACATTATATGATTTTCTTAATATTTCTTAAGATTTTACTTCAGATTTTTATAGAGACAAGTATTTTACTGTCTTACAATTTATGATTTTCTCTAGAAGCAGACTCTTAAGCAAAACCATAGATGTCAACTTCATAAATTTGAACAAAAAGTAAGTGTCAAATTAAAACCGCAACAACTATTGAACGGTGGTGTAGTAAATCGATTTGAAATTTCTGTTATAACATCGAAATGTCAATGAGAATATGTATAACAATTTTTATCGATCCCAAACTTTTTTGATTTTATTTATTTTATCTCCTATACATCCTTAATGTGATCTTGAGACTTATTTTCATCACATGCGGGTTATACTACATAAATACTATATAATATGCAATATAGCTATATTGCACCGCTCCAGTAAATCTATAACATTTCAAAACGTCTTCTCCAAATAACATATGTACATATTATCAAAAAATAAATTTTCATATTTTGCACCATAAATAAAAACTGTAAAATTCGTATTACTAAAACAGATTTTTTTTTTAACAAACAATTTACATCAATCCTAACGTAAAATTTCAAATGAGGCTAACATTTCTGCAACTTCCACGATTTTTTGCAATATTGGAAATAGTTCAAATAACAATAAAAACGACACAATAAGAAACAAGGAAATGAAATTCCTTTGAGTTTTAATTTTCAAATAGTAGTTCGCCGAAATACACCTAGTTTATTCTAACAGGTAACATGCAAATTCAGAATTTTCTTGAAGGGATGTTACTGCTACATCAATAAAGTTAAATCAAAGAATCACACTTTCAGAAACCTACATACAACAGAGGTATTTTTTGATTTTATTATAAATTATTTGCAGTGGCGTACCAATATAGATTTTGTAACATTTTTTATCGAGATTTTTGTGCAATGTATTTCTTCTCGTAATATTTAAGACATTTTAATTGTACTTTATTAAAACAAAATCTATTATCGTAAGTAATAAATTGAGGTACTACCTACTAAAGAGTTAGGTGGTTCTTATTTGAGAGATTAATGTATAAATAATAAAATTAATATGAGCTCTTTGTATTTTGTAAACTTTCAGTTTTATACTATGTATACGTATTCAAAACAATTTAATTTTCATGATCACGATGTGAGATCCTAAGGTAAAATTTATTTGCCTGAAGATAGGCTGACCAAAAGAGACTTTTAAACATGAGCGTTAGTTTTAAAATAAATTACCAAGACATGCAAAAACTTTAAATTATTTTAACTTTTGTTTAAAACCTGAATTGATGGTCACTTCCTGATAAGCTTTGAATAATTTTTTCTTTGTATGCATATGCAATGACCGCTTTGTTTGGTAGCAAGTATTTTTTATTGTATACGCTTCTAGTTTTCCCTTTTATTTAACCTAACCCCACAAAAATAATTAATCAATTTAAAAGAATTTAACTATATTATACAAATAATAATTTAACTTTATAAATATGTGTACAATATTTAGTATTATTCATTTCATCAATTTTACAAATACCGATTTTCAGTGAACGGTTATTTAACACTTTTTTTTAAATGCAACGAAAATAAAATATAGTATAGTATCTATGTAGTTCAGTATCAACTTCACCGATTATAAAGCAAAAATATATTTTTATTTACTGCACTTAACATTTTATGTTCCGAAAAAAAAACGACGACACAGTACGACATGAATATTCATTCTCACAACAACCGCCGCCAAAGTCTTTTCAAATTATAAGTTGAGGCGTCAGGCGAGTTCTAGTCAGAACTTTAAGGAAAGCAAATTTACTAAGAAAGCTTTTCGAATAAATAGCTTCAAATGGCATCGGTCAACGTCGCAAGACGTTCAGAAACCGAATCAAAGATAGAAATAAAAATAAATTTTGGAATTTTGTTCTCTTACATCTCAGTCAATTGCTTCAATAAACATTTATTAACCTAACATATCTAATACATTGGTTCTTCCTAGTTTGCTATGGTATCAATAGCCGTAATTAATACCTTTTTTCGGCTTGAATTATTATTAGGATAATATCTTTTATTTTACACAAATAAATTTATTGTAAAAAATATCAAATAAACTACACTAACCTGTATTTAAATTTATAAAAAAATGTAATCTTAAATTAGTTAATAAACTATATTAAACAATTATTGAAATAATAATGTTTCCATTTTACAATAATAATTATTGTAGCTGTTAGTTTTACTATCTCGAAATAGTAATTC
This sequence comes from Cantharis rufa, assembly GCA_947369205.1. Classification (NCBI taxonomy): domain Eukaryota; kingdom Metazoa; phylum Arthropoda; class Insecta; order Coleoptera; family Cantharidae; genus Cantharis; species Cantharis rufa. The sequence goes on from OX376303.1 coordinate 41,379,858, forward strand.
AGACCATATTTCTTTACAAACTCGATTTTCGATTTTTTATTATAAATTGCTTTACTTAAAACTTACTAATAAATCCTTAGCTTGCATTATTAGAGTAATTTTTTAAGACTAAGTAATTGCTTGTATAAATCTTAACAAAATGATAAGAATTTCAATTAATCGTAGAGTATTAATATAAATCAGGATTGTTAAATAAATTAAAAGGTTTTGTTTTATAGCACTACATATTCTCAACATGTACAAAAGTAAGTCTTTAATTTATTATTTAAATAATTTATTATTCTGTTCTTTTTTTTTTTTGTTTTTAAAATAGTGTGCAGCAATTTTGTTAAACGTACGAACTTTTAGCGTATAGAATCGGATATCTAACTATATTGCAAAATTCGATGGCCCACTTTTCGTATTCACTTACATTAAACTTAAATATAAAAATATACTCTTTAAAAGCGTAGAATTTTCAGGTAAATTAAAAACACTCATCACGTACATACTTAGTTTAAAATGACAGCTCAATTTGCACACTAAATGAACGCCGGTGTAACCGGGAATTTTTACCCCCTTTTATTTTACCCCCGGGGGTAAAAATTCCCTAGTGAAATTTTACCCCCCCGGTAAAAATTCCCTAGTGAAATTTTACCCCCGGTAAATATTCCCTAGAGAAATTTTACCCCCGGTAAATATTCCCTAGAGAAATTTTACCCCCCAGTAAAAAATGATTAGGGGGTAAAATTTCACTAGGGAATTTTTACCGGGGGGTAAAAAAGCTCAAAATATTCTTAGTGAATTTTTACCCCCTTAAGAAATTTTATAGGTAAATAAGAATTTTTATATCTGTTTATGTATCAAATTCCATAATATTTTACTGCGAAATGCTAAAGTATCTTCCTCAGTCAGATATTGGAACAATGAAATAGGATAATTTAAAAGTTTAACACAAAATTTATTTAAAACTTACATTTTCTTATACATTTTTTTTTACCGAAACTACCACTTCAAAATGATTTGAATTTTTATGGTTCAAATATATTGCCAGATTTTTATAATTGGGTTCATCGGAAAGGTGCATTGAACTTGGAAACCTTAGCCACGCTGGATTTTTTGACAATTGAGTAAAGGAATATATATCGGCTCCTAGGAGTGCTGCAGTGAAAAGCATCTCAACATCTGTTGCCCAAATTGCATTTTCGTCCATTTTTGTTATATTCAGGTAATTCTTAACACCAGAAAACAGATCAACTTCTTGATTTTGAGTTTTCATAAATTCGGTAATTATCTTTCGTACTTCCTGGTGGTGATCTTCACTTCCGGTAATGCATAAAGATATGCACCTAAAAAAACAGTTACCGTCTGCCTTGACGTCTATAACTGTATAAGGCGAATGGAGCAACGAGTTTTTTGATTTCGCAAAGTCGGAATTATTCTCAAATAAAAGTCCAAGCTTCTCACAAAGTCGTTTTTGCCAAATGTTATTTATGGGACAGAAACGAAATTTTGATTTTTCCGTTATGCAGTTAATTTCTTCAACAGATAATTCATGTTCTTCATTTTCGCCATTTTTTTCTTGAGATCCATTGTCGTGGTAATGTTTTAAATTACTGATGGGATACCCTTTTTTTAAAGATTTTCCCACTTTCGACCGTAAAACGCAGTTGCCATTGCTCAGAATTTTCTCTATGGCGTACGGTCCTGTATAGGGTGCTTTTGTCCAACCACCTTTGCGATCATCTCGTCTGCAATTTCGTACCAGTACCGATTCTCCAACTTGAAATTTCACTGCATTTGCACGACGCTTATCATAAGAAGTTTTTTGTTTTTCTTGACTTTCCTTTATATTTTCAGCGGTCTTGTGAAATACACACTTTTGAATTTCTAACATTTTTGAAAGATTTTTTTCAAAATCATTTTGATTGAATAAATTATCTTCCATTTCATAATCTATTTTTTTTGTCACTTCAACGTCGTCAACGTCCATTCCAAATAACTCATTTTCCATTCGGTTAATTTCGTTCATTTCGTCTATTTCGTTCATTTCGTCCATTTTGTTCATATCCTCCATCTTCCTTCCATCCATTTCAATATCAACAGGAAGTTTTGGCTCTCTGTTATATAGCAGGAAAAAAGGTGAAAATTTTGTGGATTCATGACGTGCGGTACGATGCGCAAAAAGAACTCCGTCAATTACATCTGGCCATTTGCTTACATTTTCTTCTTTATAGAGTGTTTTAAGAAGTTTATTTTTAATTGTTCTATTTTGTCTTTCAACAAGTCCATTGCTTTGCGGGTGATATGCAGACGTTACCCGTTGCTGCGTTCCCGTTAACATAAGGAGATGATTAGAGACTTGGTTAACAAATTCCCTACCTTGGTCGTTTATTTGTATCGACATACACGAATGTCTGCAAACAAGTTCAAATAAAAATCGAGCAACAACTTCGGCAGTTTTATTTTTTATTGCCTTGATTTCGGACCACTTACTAAAGTAATCAATTGCTACAACGATATATTTAAATCCATCTACTTCGGGAAGTGTAGCTAAATCTATTCCAATTTGCTTCATAACTTCTGTTGGTATTGGCACTGGTCGGAGTTCAGGAACAGCTTTTAAAACGGCTGGATTTATTTTTTGACAAATATCGCAATGCTTAATAAAGTTTACCGTGTCCGTGTATATAGTTTGCCAATAATATCTACGTTCGATAATTGATATTGAAGCGTCTCTCCCACGATGAGATGATAGCGATATCGATTCAACGCTTGAGTCTGTACCTTGGTGAACCATTGATATTATTTTCTTTCTTTCTTCCAAATCTACTATTACTGGCAACCACCGATGTTCTGCATCACCGCTCGTGGTTCTTTCACTAATTTTAATTGTCTTTTTGTATAATAAAGTTTCGTTCTCCATTGTATAAGGTTTACATTGTTTTCGAAAATTAGACTTTTCATTTTTTCCTTTGATATGTTGAGGATACGTTTTGTTAGTTAAAAATTGCTTAACCATATTTAAATCCAAAGCGATGTACTTTGATGATTTGGCGATTGCAGCTTTATCTTCGTTGCTGTATTCATCACTTTCTCGTGGATTAAACATTTTGTTTTGATTTTGAGGATTTATTTTGATAATAATATAAAATATGCTGGCTTGATTATTATTTTTCTGGTTTGATATCTCGATTTCTTGTGTCTCACTTACCTTATATAAAAATTATAATTATAATATCGCGGTTGGTATAACTACATTTCGTCGTTGACAGGGCCGATTTATCCATTAGGCAAGAAAGGCAGCTGCCTAGGGTGGCAGTCTTTTAGGGGCGGCAAAAATACTAATTAATTCTATTTTTTATTTATTTTTATTCTTCCAAAATCTGAGAAAGATATTTTAGCATCTCAGAATAAAATATAATCGAATTTAATACATAAACACTAGTAAAAATTCTGATTTACCTATAAAATTTCTTAAGGGGGTAAAAATTCACTGAGGTTATTTTGAACTTTTTTACCCCCCGGTAAAAATTCTCTAGGGAAATTTTACCCCCAGTAAAAAATGATTAGGGGGTAAAATTTCACTAGGGAATTTTTACCGGGGGGTAAAATTTCACTAGGGAATTTTTACCGGGGGGTAAAATTTCACTGGGGTAAAAATTCCCGGTTACACCGGGATAACACAAAAGAAATCTTGTTTCGACTGTGCCTTAAAATTTAAACAGCAGACAGAATTTTGCATTATTTGTTATTACGACATCCTATATTTTCATATCAGAAAATCAATATTTTAGTTGTTGCTTCGATTATTTAATTAACATATGTGGTATTATAATATTATAAACGTAAAATAATACTATGGTATTATGATAATAAATAGCGTTGAGTTAAAACGTCTTTCCTAACAGTCGGAATATCCTTCTATTTGTGGAAGGATAATTTATTTCAATGTGAATAGACCCAATAAAACATGCATAAAATGTCTTGTTTTACAACGGCCGAGCCTTGGCATTTATTATGGATTAACAATGTGGGTTAGAAAAGTTGAAATCCTTAAAAGCTTCAAGATTTAACTTGAAAAATGGTATATAAATTGATGTATAATTTTAACTGCATTAAACTTTCGTCGTAGAAAAAGCAAATGAGGGTTATTTTAAATATTACATTTCTAAACTTTAATTTGTACAACACAATTTTCATTAAGCATAAAGGTTTGGTCCACAAATATCATAAAATATAACCAAATTTATAATTAAGCTTATAAACTGGAACCTAAAAGCCAATGCCTGTAGAAAGAACAAATAGCATTTCAAAGTGTTTTCAAGTGTTTTCTTAAAAACCTTTAAATTCTGTTTAAAACGAATACGCCTCTCAATTACTTAACTTTATCCTTAATTTTGTATAAATTACTGTGCATACCTAATTGAGGATTTACTAAAATTACACTTTTAGTTTATTAAATATGCTGCAGTAAGATACTCAATCTAAACAAAAAAACGTTACCAAAAAGTATACATTTTAACTTTACTGGGACCATTAAACCATATTCAATTTGGATTGTGATACAGTTAATAATAATCCATGCTATATTAGTGATCCATATTTATATGTCATATTGCAATTTGAAAGACATTGGCAGAATAATCCCTCAAATATATTCAATTAAATTATATTATTATCGAAAAAAATTCTTCTGGTCTATTTTATGTTATGGATACTACTTCTACCCATAATAACTAACACAGTTTATATCAATATTTTGAAACCTAAACAATTACACATTAAATTTTAAAGTGCATGACAAATTCAGTTTTTAAAAATATTTTTTTGTTGTAGTTTTACGAATTCTTTTCCACTTTTCAAAAGTCATAATATTATCCAATAGATACAGTCCGATGTTTTTCCATACACCCTGTAAGGTTCATTAATTTTATTTAACTTACACTCCACCCATAAAACGAAATTGATATTATTACATATTATATTAATTTAAATTTCCGATTTTTACTTTTTTGTTTGATACATTTTTACAAAAATCAAAGAAAATTATTAGCTTAGTTTTCTAAATAATTGAATACTTCTTGTATCTCTTTTATAAAAAATAGTCAACATAAATTCAAATTTTAAGTTGGTATTGTTTAATAACATTAATTATTATCACTTCTTATAATGTAATACCTATAGATAGATATTATTCTATTAGCATTTAATTTCTGTTTAACAGGATCCTTTTCATTTCATTTTATAATTATATAGTAATTCTAATGTTTGATGAATATGCAGCGTTAAATAAAAATAATTGTTGTAGTGAAAAGTTAATATAATATGTTTAACATTAATATTTGTAGTAGTACCTATTTAATATAATAAATGATTAATTTAGTTTATTTTTACAAATGCATTTGTATTTTATAATTAATACATTATTATCGGTAAAATAATATACTTTTATCTTTTATAATATTTCACCAAAACATAAAATCAATATTTTTAATTAAAATTAACAAAATAAATTTTGTGATTTTTTTATATTACCCCACGGCTAGAAAATAAAGAAAATTTAATGGTTACGATTAATATTTCATAGCATTAATATTTCTTTTGAAGTTGGCTATCATTATTATATAATAATTACTCAGTATCTGAAAAGACAATGAAATTTGGTTTCCGAATGAAGCGTAAATTTTTATTTAAAAAATTTCCAAGATTTTGTTGTCATCTTTCCTTACAAAACAGAAGTTCAATTTTTTCGTTACTTTTATCTTATTAAAAAAATTATTTTCGATTTTAATTTTAATTCTTTTTATTTTTATCAAAACACAAATTCAAATTTATTAAAAACTCGTCCAACAACAAAGCTTATTTAAATTACAAAAACTCCGAAATTTCTTTTTAACAATATATGATAAATATCAGTAGATATTACTCGTATATAAATAAATACTACGTATATATAAGAAAAACTACCAAATCTGGGTATTTATGATAGGTTTTACAAATTATGTACATTTTATCAACAAATCTATTTATCTTTGGTAAACGTATAGATTTCAATAAAAAGGTAAGAAAGTTGGTAACATTTTACTGTTATATCAAAACTTCATCTTAAGTTGCATACTCATTAAGACGGCACGGCAAACGGCAGTTCAATCTCGCAGCAAAAATCAATAGTAGCGCAACAAATATCACTTGGTCGATATCAAATTGCCTGTGGAAAAATGATCATTAGAAAGCTTATTTCTTGCTGTGTATCCCATCTTTGATCTTCATTGACTAGACGGAGTATCGGAGTTGACTTCATATCTCATCTCGTGTTGACCTTTGACGATAGGATTTGAAAGACGGTAACATCTACGTGTAGCTCAAAGTTGGGTCGTACTGGTAGTGTATTTGGTTTGACCAAGATAGGAGTAGTAATAGTTTTGCATTTTTACTTAACCCTCTAGTGCAACGGTTCCCCAAAAGGGTTTCGCGGAACCTACGAGTTCCACAAAAAAACATGAGGGTTCCGCGAATAGTCCAGTTTTTGACTATGTACGGAAATAAGAATTGCTAGTGCACAATACTCGTAAATACTGACAAAAGATAAGCATAGATGGACTAACAAACGTTTCAAAGTTGTCTCAGCATAAATACGTCATTGTTTTAACTGACAACAATGTAAGGATTGCTATTGAGTTAAGAGTCGGGGGTTCCACCAGAAACGAATTCTTTGTTCCATGGCCGTATAAGTTTGGGTACCGTTGCTCTAGTGTATACATTAGCCACAGGGCAGGATCAAGCTATTTCAGCGCCGGGTGCAGATTCCGTAAATGGCGCCTTTAATACTAATAATATCATAGAGAATATTATAATGAAAGAAAAGATGCAGTATCTACCTTGGTATCACAATGCACATTTATGTACAATTAAAACACGCTCAATTTTGGCGCCTTCTAAACTTCGTCGCTGGGTGCGGCGGCTTTCCCATTGCACCCATAGTTTATCCGGCCCTGATTAGCCATACCTTTACTCGACAAGAAATAGAAAGTATTTGAAAATATTTTTTTACATCACCCCAAAACCAGCCAATTTTTGAAGAAATTGTAAATAAACAAAAATTTTAAAAATAATAAATTGAGAATGAGTTAGCAACCCATCGGACCGATAATTAATAATTTTTGTACTAACAGAACGAGTCACGTCAGACGAGCACAAGTTGCAGGCTCAACGTACAAGAAAGACAAATTTTAAAAAGTTTAAAACAGCAGTTGATATACACCACGTATGTTATGTTTATGATGATGTTCATTATGATACATATTAAATATATTATGTATTATATTGCTATGTAAATGTACAACTTAACAATGTTCTAAAGAATTTTATCCCATAAACTAAATGTACCTGTTGAAGGCTTTTTGTGACACATAAAAATCGCTTTTACAGCTACTTATTAGGCATTATTAATTATTCTCGCACGTCGAGAATCGTCTCACCATTTCCGAGTTACCGTGACTTAAAGAAAACTGTAAAATACAAAATATATTGTCATCTATGTTTCAGAAACGGTACAATGAAATAGAAAAATGAATAGGCATTTCTTCTTGTAAATTGCATTTCCTACGTTTTTGTTCATATACAATTTTCTATTTTGTCGCACCGCTTCCAAGATACAGATAATCATATTTTTTTCTATTTTGCGTCTAATACAAAGTTATTTCGAAACCCAGTCGCGTATCGAAATGGACAATATTTCGAAACGCAATTTTTGGTTTTAAAAAGTTGGTAACCAAACGTCAGTGCAAATTAAAACTAATGATATCACTATAAATAATATTATAAACTTATAAATTGATAGAAAATAATGTTAATTGTCAATAAAATAATTAATAATAACAAAGGAAAATGTATGCTGCAAGTATAATGTTGTTTATTTAAACTCTTATGCGATCACTTAACCTGTAAATTTTTTGTTACCAATAACTATCACAGAAATTTTTAAAAAAATCAAATTGAGGGCGTATAAAGCGCCTAATAGAAAAAATAGTATAAGAAACTCGTTTTATAAGATGTTTTATCGCACTTATCCTTTAGAAAACTCCCCGCTATGCTGTTCGTTTTCTAAACGGATTGCGTGCGTTAAAAACGACACTTATAAAACTATTTTCTTAATATACTATTATAATTTTACATAGTCTTTTTTAAGATACTGTAACTCGGAAACGGTGTGACAAAATACAAAAATTAAAATAACAAATAAAATAACAGTATTTCTATGAATAATAACTAAAATGACTTTAATTCATGATAACAAACTTCTTGTGAATTTTTCCGTATTTTGTTCCCGTCATCATAAAAATATAATACATTGAAAAGATATACCAACATAACCCAATCATAGCCCGAGGTATCGGTATTAATTCAATAATAAGTATTATATCTTCAATAAGGTAAAAACGAAAGATTTCACAGAATTGCACAGAATTCTTGCAAAAAACAAACTGTTCCTCAAAGTAAAATTTTAACTTGATGTCACCATCATAACGTTTTTAACAAAATTCATTGCTCAGCTGTGATAAGATATTTACAAACAATTTATCAAGTCAATATAGCTATTTTTAATACTTTTAAACTTATCTTATTATAAACTTATTATCAATTGCAGATGATAAAATCCTTATAAAGTTAATAACTACATTTTTAATTTCGTCAGATGTTTCGTCAAAATGTTTCTGCCAATATTTAGATTCAGAATTTTGGATTATATGGGGCAAACGGCTGGCACATTTGATACCTTTTAATTTTGCTAAAAGGCTACTATTTTTCAAGAATCCTAAAGCTTAAGATAAAGTTGAAAATCTTAAAAGGTAGTATGTCCTTTATAGTGGCTATGACAAAATTCTCATTACCTACAGGAGGTATTTCTTTATATGCATTGTCTTGCGAAACTTCCTACAGTTTATTACATGTTCATTCGAATCACTGATAAATAATAATTTTTGAATCTGCAAAAAGTTGCTACTTTTGATTTCGCTGATTGCTATATTTTATTCAGTGTCCGAATGCAATGTACTGCAAAACCCAAATGACTTACAACGATTAAATATTACTTTGGCTATTTATTAAATCGGCATTAAACCGTAGATATTCTATAATAATCAACCTCATCGACAAGAAAAGGTATATGGCTGAGAGGGAGGCTGATATTCAACGATGGGTAATTATTAATTTTTGATATCCAAGGATCTACATATTATGTACAGCTGAGAGCAAGAAAGAAGCTCTAATCAGGAGTATACATGATTTCACTTCTACAGTCTAGCTTGGACCAACTGCACACACATTTGTCTACTGTGTATTAATATTTAAATTAATTTAATTTAAGTTTTTATATTTTCTTACAATCTTAACTTCACATTTGCATGAAAAACTTAATTTTTTCATATAAAGAACCCGCTGGTGCTATAGGCTTATGCGCAAATTTATAAGCAAGTAATGAGTATTAAGTAATATATACTTAACGGTTGAATGAACTCAAATCTCATCTACTTACTGACTGTAATAATTGTTAATATTAATATTATAGCTGCTTTAAGGCACAATTTTAAATGATTGCAATTACGGTTATAGTAATTATTATACAGTAATAATTGAAATATGCAACTAATGTACTTTTATAGAAAACCAAAAATAATTATTATTACAACATACAAATGCACTTTATAATTACCATAGTATTAGAAAATTTTAAAGAAAACAATAACGTCAGCTTTGATATGGATAAAAATATAAAAGCTAAAAGCTTCCTCATAATAAAAACAGTCTTCAATAAGTTACTAATGTACCAGGCGGCTTGAGTTTCTATATTGTAGGTTGGTACTTTTTAACGTATGTATTTTAAAATTATTAAATAAATATTTCAAGATTTATTTCATATAACATACCTAATAAATAATGTATACAATCGGATGCAAAGTGTAAATTTTCTATAATGGCATTATTATGACAAGCGATTAATCTAAATAGTATGTAACATTTAAATGGTACCGGTCAATTATTACACCAGCAATAATTAGTAATAAACGAGTACTATTAATTATTACAGTGATGCTACTAATTATTATTATATTTCAGTAAAAATAACAAGATAATAACAACGCAATTTAATTATAAAGTATTAGCTTACGATACGCTTTTTAAATATTTTAATGCAATAATAATAAATTGGTTAAATAATGAATTAAAATAAATTAAATTTAAATTAAATAATAATTTATTTATACAAATTGGGAAACTATAACATAAAATAACATTTATTTGGATATAAATCATTATTTCATTAATATTACTATGTTCAATCTCTCCATATAGTACTACATGGTATAGTTTTAATGTTTTTGCGATATTTTTCGATGCCCAAGAAGGGTTTTCAGTAAGTTTGTTTTTTTAACAGTAAAGCCTTACGCTGCAACCCTCAACTTAGAGAAGGGCTACAACAAGGTGTTCTCAAAGCGGTCATGTATCTAAATGCGAGTAGCGAATTGTATTACTGAACTCTCGCGATCTGACGAGAACGGAGTATTTTCATTGTACCATATCGCTGCTTTCACTGTTCAATACATTTATAGATATATTATTTAATTTACCTATTAATATCCATAAGTAATTATTATAAATTCCAAAACTATATTCTATTTGACCAGTTGGATACAGACTATAATATGTACCTATATTAATATTAGTCATATTTTTAGTTTTAAATCAAAATACAATATAGTTATTCAAATAATTAACCTAAACATAATAATATAATTTATATCTACATAAATTGAACTTGAATAAACAATAAAAAAAAATCAATAACCAAAGCAGATTGAAGTAATACTACATAAAATACTTTCAGAGAATTGTTACTTACTAAGCGGTACATAGTTAGAAGATGCTTTAGTTACAAAATTCACTATATCAATTTCTGTAATACAGGAACCGCTTAAGAATGTTTTAGAAACATTAGAAGAAAACATTTTTTAAAAAAATCAATGACTCTCTTGAAATTAGGAAAATTACACATCAAAGTTATTACTTGAAGCTTTAACAACACTTTATTGATCACAGAAGTGGCTTGGTGTGATCGCTAGTTGAGTTTAAGTGCACAAATTCTGATAAATTCGAATCGCAAAGTACATTTTACTTTCACATTTCATATACAATTCTTTAACCTTCCAGGGAATCTCAACTGTCAAGCTAACTGAAAAATTGCCAAAGCCAAAAACATAATAATTCTTTTTTGTGTTAGTTACCTGTAAAATAATAACAGCTATTTATAATAAATTTTCAAAATATGAATTTCAACTTTAACGACCTTACTATCATTTTGTTTCAAAAATATTATTATAATTTATATTTTATAAAAAAGTATAATATTACTGTTAATTGAAACATCTTCAAAAGTTGTGTCGATATTATAGTATGCCATACTGTTTCTTAAATTTTAGCCTAATAAACATATTTAGTTCCACGAAATGAAACTTTGCGTTAACTTTTGATTTTATAAGTTTAAGCGTTACGTTAAGTGGATTTAAACGATACTTGAAAGTTAATATCGCAAGCGCCAATATGAGTTTTTGTGTTTACGTTATTTTGTTTTGATATATCTTCAAACAATATGCAATGTTTAAAAATACCTAAAAAATATTTTCCTGTACCTACTATATAGGGATTATATGCTTAGTTTAAAAACAAAAAAGGATTTGAATGGGGATTTTAAGATTGGGTACACGTTTTTCGGTATATATTTTTGTATCCTTCAGAACATTGTGTAGTATCTAAAAGTCACTCTAATCAATAAATAGTAAGTATAGAAAATAAGAAATAACCAAATATTATACTTTTAAATCATTAAACTAGGTACCTACTAGACGACAATTATTAAAGATCTATTATAAATTAATTAAATCGATGCTGTATACTCGTATATTAATATGGAATTTAAAAACTATGTAGCAAATATGTGATTACAAATGTCGTCATATTATGTTTAATCGATTATTGAAAAGCTTTTGATGATGTGAAATGTGATAGCTCAATAACATAATTTTCAAGAGACGACTTTAGATACAAACAATATATGCCTACCAAAATGTATAAGAATAACAAGTAGGTTTGATATTGTAGAGAAATACCGCTTATAATTTATAAGAAATGTTGCGATATTTAGGACTGTGGTGCCCAACGAATCGATAGCAAACGCAAATAAGATATTTTGTGTGCTCTTTAAAAATGCAAATTAAAAATATACAGTAACTTTCAAATACATAACGATATGCCACCACTCACTGCTTTAAGCAATAATAACCGTTTTATAATGCGATATTGCCTTTAAAAACTACTCACAAATTCTACTGCGAATAAACCGTCGTGCAAGACTTAGCACATGGTTATGCGTGCATTTATCAACGCCCATGCAAAAAGTATCACCGTGTAGACTAAAGTCGTCACACTGATGGATGCGTATTCATTTGGAAAGTGACGAAAATTTTGTGCAACTTAAACCACATACCACACCGATTTTAATTTTTTTGCTGTTAATTTCTTATCAACTGTAGTAATACTAGAGCAAAATTGTGCCAAAAGTTATTACGCAGATTATATTTTGTGTAATCGAACGGCAGATGGCGTCGTGTCGTCTCGAATAGAACATCATGTGAGTGCCAGAGAATTCATAAATGACAACCTTAAGTCTTGCAAGACTGTTAACAATATGTTAACAATTTTAGAAAACATCTAATTTCCAACGACCGCAAACTTAGTAGGTTTAGTAGATAGACGGAAGTTGGTACTTACTTAATATCGCAGTTGAGATTGATCTTTGTCTTTTCGAGTTTTTAATTGTGAATTATTTTCAAATTATAGTACATCACTCCTATGTAATTTTAAGAAAATTTAGCAATAATATTAACTAACCACCTAATAGTGGTTAATATTTAATTATAATAATTACTTTATTTGACTAAATCCTAGAATAGAAAAGTATGTTTAATTTAATTTTACATTGTTCTCAAAAAATATTAAATGTGGCAAACTAAATGAAATACAAAAAATTCAATACCAATATCTTAAAAATAAATGTTCAATATAAGAAAGCATAACCACAATAAATGCGAGCCATGTTTTTGCTTATTTTCAAGACGTCTGATTCAGCAAAAACTTTTATATTCTTAAGTTGGTGGTAAATAACGGTGTCTATTAATAACAATAATTAATACTGTTAGTAATAATAATTATTAATGTATGTTAAAGTAAAAATGTTAAAAATCAATATTCAAAACATATTTAATTTTTAGCTTTATCGCTGGGAACTGGTCTCGTAGTTTTTGCATCGGTTCTGTCGGAGACTTTAATAGAAGCAACGGAATATCATAAGGAGCCCCGTTCCGGTCCTGTATATGACTACCGTTATGGATGGTGCTTTTTTGCAGCGGGCGCTGCTTTCATTATGATAAAAATGGCAGCAGTATTCTCCCTCACCGGATACTTGAACAGATTTCCGTCTGTTGATGAAATGGTAATATTATGCTTTTTTAATTCTAGCTGGTCTTTGTAACTAAATCTGACTAACAAATTTTAATAAAAATCTAACTTCAAGCAATCTTATGTTTTGAACTTACGGTCAATAAAATTTGTTAATCATCATTAATTAAACTTATTGTGACAATTCACCAATTTATTATTTAATCGTAGATTAAATAACATTTATATATATTATTTAATATCAATTAAAAATGTAGTAGTATAACTTAAAATTGTGGAATTGTTTGTCATTTTTTATTTATTGTCTTTTAATTTCCTGCTATTTACATAAAAGAAAAACTGTTATATTATTATAACGTAACGACTAATTTAAAATATAAAGTAAATCTACAATAATAATAATTGATTAAGACGGATTGATTTATTAAAATTCTCATAATAGCCATTAAATGTTTTTATGAAGTTATTTTGTTATTGAATTTAGAAAATTACTTCGCTGGAAAAGTATAAACTCACACGGTGTCAATCGAATTTCAAACATTTACCGCACCCTCATCCATTATACGTCGGAAGAATATTTTTTGCTCGGATATTGGAAAAATTCCAATTAATCTCATTAATAATCATCTCAAGTCTGCTTATTTATTGGAAAATGTTTATTCAAATTCTTAAGTGTTATTTGGTGCCGAACAAATGATTAGACTTCAAATTTGTTAGAAGAATATTGAACTTAAATATTTTGAGTAACAAAAAAATGAAGCTATTAAAGCTAGATATTTTGAGCATTAATAGGAATTTATAACTACCCTTGCGGTCTATTTCGTATATCAATAAAAAAGAACTTTAAACTGGGCGTAAAATATTGAATAAGTATAAAAAATAAAATTTTACAGAAAATTATTTATTATGATCCTACTAAACTTCAGAAAATAAAACTAATGTTTTGAGATTCAAAGATACATTTATTAGGGTGTATAAAGGTAACCACTGCATATTAAACATTAATATTAAATATCTAGTAGTAAATCTCATAATTTAGATGTTCCGCAAAAGTTATGGGTTGCTGTGTTAATTCCAAATTCAATAATAATTATTAACTTTATGAAAATTTCAATTGTCAGTGAAGAGCAAGTAATCGCTAAAATGACAGTCTAACTCAGTTAATTTGAAAGTTAAACTGGCAAACGTTAAATTTTCATTCAAACTTCTATATTTTGATAGATTTAGAAAATTCAATTATGAATTATTACCGTCGAGATATCAACACAGAATAATTATTAATTAGAAAATATGATTGCATTTAAATAACAATTATTTTTTTATCAATATATTAGAAAATATACTACTTTATAGATTAATTTTCTATTACATACTTTTACTAATGAATAAAAACGTTTTGGTGTAATGCTATCAAATTTTTCTTACTTAGGTTAGAGAGATGGTTCCCGGTGCCGAGAGAAAGTTAATAGAACATCAACGGATAACAACCGAGTATTTGGTAAAGCACTCGCATTTATCTCATCGTCAACAATATGAACCCATATGTGTGGACCGGCCGAAATACGAATGCGAGTGTGGGCCTTTATTAAGCAAAACTCCACCAGACGTCTGCACAACTAATAAATCTATGGAATTAGCAAGTTGTAATACCAATACCACTCCGCTGGGTCCAATTTCGTTAGATCAAACGTACAGTGCAATGACAACTACATTAGCCGGTCAAACTATTCCTATTCAAATAAAAACTCATGGTTTGTCTACTTTGCATACAACCCCATTTTCGTATTCAAATTTATCATCTTGTAATAAATATGGAACAATACCTCACAGTGGTGTGACAGTTCATCAGGGTTTTTTAGGAGTTTCCGAAATTGGAAGCTCCAGCTCAAATAGCTCAAGTAGTTATTGTTCTAAAAGTAAAACATTACAGCACCCAAAAGCAAGAAAGAAAAACGTTAAAGTAGAGACTTTTCAAACTCCTGACGCCGGGTTTGTAGATTTTACTAAAAAAAATAGCAGCTTTGCTTACTCGGGAAGTGCAGTATGACAAAAAACACACTAACCATGAAATACCACTAAATTCTAAAAAAAAAATATTAATTAGAGCGTGTAGATAGGATTTACATGAAAATACATTACACACTTCTAGGGACTAAAAGTTATTTACATATTTTTAAGACCGTTTTACATATTACAGACAAATCAATATCATCATATCGTAAATGTTATTGTTTATTTCATACAATAAGACGTCGTAATCGCTGTGATATAAATATATACTTATTATTGTCAGTAAACTCAATAATGTAAAAAAATTTGTGATATGTTAATAATTTATTGTGTTAAATATATAAAAACATCTATAAAACTGCAATTTTCTTTATTTTGTCGCCAATACTATGAAGCCTTTGTTTATCTACGTATGCGTAGTAATTGTAAAATTCAACATAATTTTCAGTATAATACATATTATGAATAATGTTGTGATAGTAGTAACTTTGATGCTATCTTATTTTGCTATGACAGTTTGGACAAAAATTTCATTAAGATTAATTATAATCAATAATTGTTATTACTACAATTTACACAGAACGTAACTAAGCAGTCAAGTATGTCATTTTTAATGGTAAGTAAAATAGTATGATACATGCTGCAATGCTTGGAAGTTTCATCGAAATGGAACAATGTAGTTCTGTATGTACCAGTATTTTTCAATTATTTTAATTAATTTATTAGCTTTCGTCCTATTCCATTATATCTCTTTTAGAAAATTACTTGAAATGTTTTTTATATGTCGTTTCTTGAAAACTTTTTCTTATTTGCAGTTAAAATTTCACATATTTTGAGATTTAATTAAGTTGTTTGTAAATTATATTTGCAATATTATAATTACTACGACACAATTTGTTGAAAATATATTTTATTAAATTCACATACTAATGATGACTTACACAAATATTTTTTTCGCATGATGAATATAATTAATTCTTTAATCATTGCAACGTTTGCAAAAAAGATATTAAACGTTAATTTTTATATAGAATGCAATCTACATTTTTATGTTCATATTTTCTCGTAGCAGCTGGCATTTCTATTTTGATGAAACGTATTTCATGTTTAATTTGCCCGAAGGAAGTGATACAGTGTATTATTTAGAAGAACTGGTGGCGCTACTTACACGCAACATGACAGTTGGTTGAAATTTTAATTGTCTATCAAGATAATAATATTATAAGGGATGTGAAAATCTTTATATTATTTAGGACTTGAAAATGTTAACGTATAAAAAAAAATACAAAATAAATTTTAATATATAATACATACATAGACACGTAACAAGCGAACAATGAGCTAAATAATTAAAAAGTATGAAGGATTTATTTAAATCAATTAAACTCAATTATTTCAAGTTATATATTATAAAACAATTTATTGTATCTTTTGTAATTCTAAATTTTGACAGAAAATAGTGTAGCTGTGCCGAAAGAATTGAGGATTACAGAAAGACGCCGTTCCATAGTTTAGACGATAAATTATTTGTAGAAAAACTAGTGTTCCACTTCACTGTACTAGTAAATCTGTGGCAATTTCAATATGTTTGGAAAGGGCTATGATGGTTGCATGCGATTGAAATAACCACTTTTAAACAGAAAGAGAACCTGCACAATAAGAAAAAATATCGTCTACGTATTTATGTGTACGTACATATAAATTATGCTGTTGTGAAAATTTTGAACTAATACCAAATACAAAATATAATTATAATTACTTATTAATTACTAATATATTAATTTTCAACTACTTATATAGAGCTTCCAAGTAGTTTTTAGATCATAAAGTGGATATACTCGTATAATAGTAGCTAGTTAGTCATTGTATCTAAGTTTCACTAATTAGTGATAATGCACCAAACAAGTCTAAGCGCCTGCCATTGAAATAATTGATTTTTGATATAATGTAGTTACGTATGTGTATGTTGAACTTTCATTGTTAAAAATATCAAAAATAAAAACAAACATTCAGGTCTATTATGTATCACAACCTTTAAAAATAACGGTCAACCTTTATGTTATAATCAAGTTTCAAAATAGCGTAAAGCGAGAAATATTATTATAGCGTCATGTGTCAGAAAGAGAAAGTGATTTTTCTATTTTCGGATCAAAACGCGGTTCATCAATTTTTTATTTCTTAACTGTCACTGTTATAATAACATTTGTGATACATATTAGGCCTGAATGTTTATTACATTTTTTTAAAAGCTAAACAATAAAAGCGTTAAAAGTTTTAACGGTTGTTGATTTTTATTTATACTGCAACCCATTGTTGCATTGATTCATCATTAATCTCTTTGTAGATCGAACTTTTAAATGTGATCCTGCACTGTGCATCATATATTTTTTTAATTTAATAATAAATTTAATAAATTATTAGCTCTACCTATATATTATTTACAGAACTTAAGTTAGCTGCTCTTATTAAGAACTAGAGGCGGTGAACTAAAGGTTGGTTCATGTCAAACGCCGACGCACGCACCGCATGCACTGCACGCATGATATGCACTGCATAAAACGCAGCAAAAAATATTGGTTTATGCAGAAGTTTATGTTCGACGCGTCCGTTTTCGCTTTTTAGTAAGAAATTGTAGGATAATTTTAAATAATTTCACAAATTCAAGTTTTATTTACGCAAAAATAAATAATAAGAAATACACTAATTTCCTGAGTTATTGAAGTTATTATTAAATACCTGAATTTATTGAAGCCGTGATTAGGCGGTTCCGGAAGTTCGGATTTAAATTATTTGAAGTATAAAATGTGGTCTTGTGTTAACATTTACAATACAATAAAGAATTTTTATTTTATTTTAAGGTCATCATTTAAAATTTGAAAAAACAAAATATTTTTAAATTCTCGAAATTGTTTTAGAAACTTTTAACAAATCAGAATATTTTAATAATAATCAGAATAATTGATGTTTTTGGAGTTCTGAAGTGGGGTTTAATTGCCTCTATCGCATTGTCCTCTCTGGATCTGCCACTGGAAAAGGGCTCTTGTTTTCAAGTAATTTTTTAAATTTATACTTTGTAAATATTTTTAGAACAATGAAATTCAGTATGAAAAAAAAAGTTATTTTTTCGAGGTGGGGGTGCTAGCTTGACATCAACTCAGCACCGCCACCAAAGATTTATGTTTTTATTTATTATGTCATTTATTATGACAATTTATTTATTATTTATTATTATGTTATTTTTTATGACAACCGTTGTTGTCCAAAATTCGCGAATGTTGTCAAAAATTAGTCCATAATAAATTAGTCCATAATTATAGAATAAAAATTTTTTTGTTTTGAAAAGGTGGTTGTGCTAGCTTGACGTGGATCAGGATAACTATAATTTGTAATCCATGAAATATATATTTCTGCATTACTATTTGGGAATAAAATTATATTCTTTAAATAATGCAAATTCTCAACGCCTATATGGTTGCCATCGCATCGCAGCATTTTATTTAAAGCGTATGCGATAATCAAGAAATATACAGCGACTCAGTTTGAAATCCGGTTAATAGGAATTAACGTAAAAAATTTAATTTTGTCTCAACTTCTAAATAACTTTTAAAAATTTTTATTATAAACTCCAACAGTGTGGATTCACAATGAACATACGCATAAGAAATACATACGGCGTAAGCAATATAAATTGAAATAAAAGCTTTATGAAGTATCGAATAATGTTGAAATCTAAAGCTGCGTGAGGTAGAATGATTTTTGTAAATGTCAGAAAAACTCCAACATTATTCAATACTCGGTTAACCTTTTATTCGTATTTTGTTAAATTGATATTTATCTAGATATTTGCGAAAATATCCACTTCTAAAGGATTAGAATATCTTCAATTTAGTTTTTTTATATAATTATGTATAATATATTTAAATAATTATAAAATAGGAGTTAAAAAAATCAATTAAACAACACTGTTCCGAGCTTTCGAGAACTTGATGTTCCCTTTTTCAAAAAAGTTTATTGAAAAAAGGGAAGAAGTGCAGAAACAGGCACATGTAGAAAAAAGTAGTGAAAAGAGCCAAAATATGCACGAAACTATAAGTTATGGAAAACCAGAAAATCAGAAGTAAGCATCTGAAGAAATGGATTGTAAGGACTTCTAACGGAACTGAGCATATTCTTAGGAATGAACGCCTTCATTATTATTATTTATACTTATTCTTCTATTTTTGCTACATTTCTCACTTTTCTTACGGCATTGCTATGATATTTATTTTATTTCACCACGCACCTTAAACCAATTTTTAAGTAAGAAGGTCTTAATGTAAATATTTATTTAAAATAACAATTGCATAATATATATCTACATTTTAGTGAAGTACTATTATAATCTATAACAATTACTTTTAACTATTTTCAGTATTCGCACCTAAATAATCATAATAAAAGTATGTCTTTCATAAGAAATTATGTGCTCTGTTTTTAATTAAGTAATACAGCATTAAACAGGTAATAAATTGAAACGAATTTAACAATTCCCCGTTCTGGCATTTCTGTCACAGAAATGACTACATCTCAATTTACAAAATGGTTGAGATAAAAGCGGTTCATTAATAATTTGTAATGTCAGTTAATAGACATTCATAGTTGAGTCTGTAGTCATTTGCGATTTAAACGTTGTTGTAAATTATACAAGTAGATAGGTTCTTGTAATTAATTTTTTTTTCAAATTTTTGTAAATAACTACTTTGAGAGTTTTAAATAATTTAAACTCTTAGTGAAGTATAAAATTCTATATGTAGTTTTTACACTAATCATTAACTTCACATGGTATAATATTATGTCTTTCATGTTCATTTCTGATCAACACCAAAACTAAACTTAGATACATAACATAGTTGAACTAACTCGCTAATATTTGTCATCGAATCTAAATTTAACCTGTTCAGAATTGATAGAATAACATGTGTAAGAGAACCGCAGAGTCATTCCGTCACTTGTGAGAGGGTTAAATTTGCATTTATCGCTCAACTCTTTTTCAAATTTTTGCTTATTAATGCAGCTTAAATTATTGTTTGATAATAATGAATTTTTACAAGGTCAAACTTCAACGTCGATATGGTATAGATTCGAAATTTTACTGAAAAAAATAAATTTAAACCGCAGATGATTTTATCGTGCATTTTTAAATCATAAATTTCTAACGAAAATAACTAATTTAAGCAAAAAATGTAATAATTAAAGATGTAATAATTAAAAATTAAAGATGTTCCAGAAATACAGAAATGAAATAATAACAATATTTGAATATTAAAAAGTAATGTGGAATAGACTTCTCTTTTCAACGCAAGGTAAGTATTTATATTAAGTTTTTATTTAATAAGTAAACATATTTTGCTTATGTCTAATTCTATATATTATATTTTCAACCAATTACCTTATACTATTATATTAGTATCATCCGATTTATAAGTTCAAATGTATATAAAGAAGTTAATCGCTTTTAAATGCAGCACCTTTTGCATAGGTAGCATAGGTAGCATAAATCAAAAATTCCTAAAAAAAACATCAAGAAACTTTACCAATACGTAATTACTGATTTTTGAATTTGTGCTTTTATTATACTTTCTTATACTCATATTAAAGCGTCTTTTACACTATGCGATTTATTACAGGATTTCTCGTACGATTTTGCTTAGGATTTCTCTCATGAGTTCTCTTGGAGTTTTTCCGTGTCTTCGAAGTATTTCCATACAACAAATCGTACAATGTGAACTGTAAAATATCCGCTTATGACAACTCGAATGAGAAATCTTATGATAAATGGCATAATGTGAAGGGCGCTTAAGTCCAACTTGACAAACACCTGCCAATTCAAACGAAATTCTACAACCAGTTGACTGAAGCTTTAGGTGAATATTCAATCTTATGCTTAAAAACTAATGTACTTCCGCTGGCTAACATTTTGAAAAGATACTAAAAAGATGTTTCAAGACCTATAATAGCTTCGATGCTACTCTACATCAGTGAACTACAAAAGAGAATTGAGTTGGTTTTTTAAAAGTATTGCATGAAGTTTTAAATAAGTAAGTTTTATTTTTCTAATTTTATTTTTGCCGTTACTTTAGTCAAGCAATGATCAAATACTTCTCTTACGAAAACTTCGACTAATAGTCTAATATCAATTTGTAGGTCAACAAGATTTTTGACAATTACCATGCACAACCATCGTCCACTTTACCCTAAACAAAAAGTAACCAGGTGCTGCAAACAAAAAACAGAAAATAACAGTCCGTAGTATTTAACCGCGCATTTAGCTTAAGCTAAATAGGCTTTTAAGCTTGGGGTTAACTTGAAAAAATTTTAGCGACTGTTGCAGTTTAAATAAAATGTAGTTTAATTAAATGCCTAGTAGCGACGGTTTCAGAGGGGGCTAGAGTGAGCATGGGATCAAAAAGTGACTTTATAGCTAAGCTACATTTTATGCCATAAGAAATCTTAAACTTGAGTTTACTTAAAATCTCATTGGGAGTTACCACTAGAGGGCGGATTTATAAGCGTTAAAAACGCGTAAACAAAGCTTTACTTAATTAGGCTTTACAAAAATCTGCTAAAATTTGTTCAATGCAATCAATGCAAATCCTAGCAAGTTTTGGTAAAGCCTCATTAAGGCTGAAGTATATGGACCTAGCTTTGATTCACGAACGCGAGAGGGCTTATAAGCTATAAGCTATTTAATTTTAAAATTAATATAGGTAGACAAGACGTTTAACAAATTTTCTGGTTGCTTTACTTTAGTAAAATTTCAGGAATCTACTTTTAGAATATACGACAAGCTCCGCCTTTTGAAATACCAAAATTTCCCTCTCTGTTGTTTAAAAATTTGTAAATCTTAAGAGTGGGGCTATTTGCACGTGACATCAATGTAGATATACTGCGATGTCCACCGCGGTCAAGGAAGAAAGTTCTTGGTGAGAGGGATTCCCATGATCCTACAATTTGTTCATAGGATACTGGGAATCGAGCAACAAATTACCATCGTTAACTTAATTTTAATCCTTTTATAAATAATTTAAATTGTAATCATAACCATGTTCCTAATTTTAAGTTTTTAGCGACTCCAAAATTTTCTGGGTTTAAATATTTTTATTTGGCACATAAAAGAAAAAAAAATGATCTAGATAGGATCAAGCATATGAAAGTTTATAAAAAAATTTAAAATTAAAGAGCGGGCGAAAATGGACATCTCCAAGGGGGAGGAGAAAAATAATAATGGACGGGAGATCAGTCGGCAACATCCGCATGAACGGATCGGTCGATGAAATTTTTCGGCGATTCAAATAAAAATTATTTGAATCTTAAGTGAACTAAGATTAGGAAAGTTCGACAATCGAGAAGTTCTCTCATTAGTTCGCGCCATTTGTGCAAAGCCAAACCGGTGCGTCCGTCAATCTCCACGAGATATTTGTGTGAGTGGAATCGTGGAAACGTTGTTCCACAATAGTTCGGCAGTACACCACTACACCAAGGAAGAGCAGTCCTTAAGGTCATACCCAAATTTTATATTTTTAAACCCAGACTCAACTATTTTTATTATTTATTCTTCGTTGTGTTTTTGTTTACTTGTTGTGTGTTATTTCTAGAATTAAGTACACGCACGACCACGAACATTACACGACACGTTAATTTTGTTAATTTGTTTAAGTTGCTCTCGTTCTGTCATTTATTTTTGTTATTAAAAATTTGTGTTCCCATAAACATTCTCTTTGATTTTGTCTAACGACGAGGAAGGACTTATTTAATAGGGGAGGACATAGCAATACATATCTAATTCTTATTGTTCCCGTTGAATATATTTAAGATCGTTTAAATTATTTCTTTTATTGGGAATTAGATTTATATAATATGATGTACTTATAAAATTTATCACTAATAAGTATAAATGCATATAAATTCGATATCCTATTGTAAAAATGTTCGCAATCGTATAAAACTAAGCCATGTGGCATGTATGTACATGTGGGATTTAGCCTTGCAACTTGCAATAGATAAGAAATGCACAAAATTGAATTCCAATTTGCTTTTAAGGGGGTCCGACAATAATTTTATTGTGTTATATTGAAGATTACTTATATTATATATTCAAAATGTTGTATTACACCACATCTGATTTACAACAGTACAAAATCGGACACTATTGTTAATAAAAAGTTAATTTAAATGTGATTAAAGATTGCCTTTTATCACTTATACTGCAGAAACTAATCGGCTAAAGAAAATAAATTTGTTTTGTAGAAAGTCGACGAGAGCATTATATTTTAAAATCAGTTTCAAATTTTCATAATCGTTATAGTATAATCGAGTCGTTTAATTAGATTTTTTATTTATTCATAATTTGTCATTACAGTGCCGTAGCAAGGGTGACGCGACAGAGGCTTCGCTTCAGGTGCCGTTGTAATGGGAGCGCTAAACCTTGACAAATTTTTTAAACTAAAAATATTGATCTACCTTATTTTCAGGAGGCACTCACAATGATGGCGGTACTTTAAAGTACACCCTGTATATTCAGTATTTTTAAATATATTTAAAAATAAAAAGTTAAAATTATTAACAAATAAAAAAATAGCAAATTAAATCAAGTTAGGTTTGTGGCGCAGTTGTCCAGAAATTTTCTTACTAGCAAAGCAATTAAAACCATCATACATAGGTTCGAATCTGAACATAAGAAACATTTTTCTTTAAAAGCTTTTATTTAACTTGACGTGAGCGTTGTCCGTGTGCATGAAATTTTTTGTAGTCATTTTTAACCAACTTCCCGATGTCTAGAAAGCTGAAATTTGGTACACAACTTTCACTTGCGTCTAATGTTTATATTTTAAATTTGTTTTTCAAGAATTCTGAAAAATAAGCAAAATATCGAGAAAAAACTAAAAATGATAATGCGCATGCGTCTATGAGCATTGAACATTTTTATCATACAGGGCTAAAAGTACCGTAAAAGTGCGACCTGTAAGTACGTCGCACATTTTGAGCAATCTAAAATTTGCATTATAATATAAAATAAATTTAAAATAAGACTAAAAATTTCAAAAATAAAAAATTATATAAAAAATTAAAAATTTTAAAAAATACCCTTTTATTTAAAATTCAAAAAAGTCCACTAAAAAGTAGTAAAAAGTAAGGACAAACAAAGTTCCTGGAAAACATCTTATATAAAAGCCTGGGGCTAACCACAGTCGTGGATTGGTGTGATCGCTGGTTGAGTTACAGCGGAAATTCTTGGTTCGAATCTCAGACTTGACAGAATTTCTTAACTCGGCCTTCCGGTGTGCATCAACACGTTGTGGCTTCAACATCGGAGGTAGCATAATAGGCCCGATATGTAGCCTGAGTACATGTAAGCTTCGGCCTGCCCTCCACTTCCAATCCTAATCCTAAAGCGTGGGGCTACTAAACATACAAGAACAATTTCATATAACTACCGAATTACTGATATTAAAAGTGTAACACTTACATAGCAAAAATGTCATTAAAAATGTTGTATCTATTTCAGTACGTACTCGTAGTTTCATGAAATTCATAGCCCAACGCTTTTATTTCGATGTTTTCGAGGAGTTTTTTTGTTCTTATTTAAAAAATTTTGTGTTTTTCTTTTTAGTGCACTTTTTTGTATTTTAAAAGCTCTATTAGTACACATAATTTTATCACAGTCGGTTCAAAACTTCCGGATATACGAAGACATTTTCATTTCTTTTTTTATTTTTTTTATTGTGGTAGCCCTAGCAAAGATTTCTCTAGCAAAACCTTATTTTTTCCACTAGCCCACCAGATATACGTCCAAAAAGTTTCACTGCCATCGACACAGAAATGCCGAAGAAAATTGAGGGATAAGGACTTTTTTCAAGATTTCGCATAAAAGTAATGTTTTTTTTTAATGTTGAATTCTTGATTTTTATCAAATGGTTCCATATGCTGTCAAGTCCTGTGAGGGCAATGTTTCTACATACAAAATTTGGTTGAGATCCCTTCAGTACCTACTCCATGAGTTATTCACTCTTGAAGTTTCAACTTTGGCAGCTTGAAATTCTTGACAGATAACAAATAGAAGATTAATAGAATTAGAAAGAGAAATAGAATTAAACCTATTCTGGATAAAGCTTTTCAAGGTCTTTAAAATAACCTTTCACAAGACAAAATCGTTTTTAAAAATCTTGTGTTATTTTCTTGTAGTGGCGCTCCTGATTGACAGATCGCGCCGAAAACCTTATTTTCACCTTTCTACTATAAAGCCTACTACTATACCAAATTTGGCCGTGATTGGTTGAATAAATTGGTTCCGGAATAAATCGAGGGACAAAATTTGACGACAGAACGACACAGAAAAATTTCTTTTATTTTTTGCAGATCTTTACGTTTCTGAATACGGTGATTTTGAAAATGTAAAAAAGTTTTTTGATTACCTTACCTCCATAGTTGAAAACAGAAAATTGGAAAACACTTTTGAATAATGGCTTTCAACATCCAGAACACTGCCTCCTTGTTCATCATTAGAAAACTGATGGTTCTGTAAAAATCTGTTACAATCTTGCTAATGCACTAACAATTGACGAGTCTTTAAATATTCTTCTATTTTAAAAGAATCGTATCCAAGCATATTTATCAAAAACCTATAAAATTTGGTTATTTTATCTATAGAAAATGAAGTTGCTGGAAAAATTGATTTTGAGCACGTTTTTGATAAATTTGCGGCAATCAAACCGAGAACGGTATAATAAATTTATTGTGATTCTAAAAATCTTAGGATATTTATTGTATGATGCTCTTTCATTTAATACTATTTAATTCTTTTATTCTTGATTATATAAACCTTAAAATAATAAAAACTTGTTTATCCAAAAACCCAATAAATAATATTCAGCTTAAAATTTTCATAATGATAAGAATTTTTTGGGAGGGGGCGCATATATTCAAATTATATCACCTCGGGTGACAAAAGAGCTGGTTCTGTTTCATTATATTGTTTTTTTATAGGAAGTTTTATTTATAGAAATTATCTACTATCTCCTCCTATAGTTGGATTTTTTAAGAATGATATAAAAATTTATACTAAACCGATGACATCGAAATAATTAACTAATGAAATTGGTTTAGAATTAGGCAGTTTTATACTAGCAAAATTTACGCTTTGTTTACATCTAATTTCAAACCAATTTCATTGGTTAATGTTTTGCGGTCATCGGTTTAGTATAAATTTTTATATTATTCTTATAAAAATCCAACTATAGAACCACCATGGGCGTCTATCGGGAAGAGAAAGGGAGCAGCTGCCCCCCGCCCCCTGGATCTTGCTTTAAATCTTTAAATTTAATTTTAGTTAATTTAAATTTCGTGTAGAAAGTTATTACCGAGTTCGCAAAGGAACCACGCTATTTGAAATTTGTCTTTTCTGCAAATAAAAAACATTAAAAAGTTATAGTGTTGAATTTCTTTAAAATAAAATTTTTTTTGATTTTGCCCCTCCTTGAAAAAGATCCTGTGGGCGCCTATGAGAGCCACAGTTTGGATTCGCGCTTGAAACAACCGATGTAATTAGCCTCTTTTGAAATATCTCAAGGATCACAACATCAAGAGAAAAATATGTGTGTTACTAATCCATATTGTAATTGAGCAGAAAAATTACGCAAATTATACCGGAAAAAGTGACAAAAACAATTTATAAATTAAAAAAACAATAATTTACGCGCAATAAAAATACAAGTTTAGGGAATTAATTTTAAAAGCAATAATGTTATTTTTATTTACTGTAGTAAAACCTGCTCTGCCGTTCCATGTCCATGCCTAAAACCAAATTGGTGGTCTGGGATTAGTTTTCCTTTTTGAAGGAGCTGTTTCCTCTTTTTCAAGAATAATTTTTCAAATGTTTTGGAAAGTATTGGTAGCAAACTAATGGGTCTATATGAGGAGGCCACAGTTGAATCTTTTCCTGGCTTAATGTTAATCTAAGTAATTCATATCCAATTTCTGGTAAGTTTTGCAAGATTTTCCCCGTTATTAAGTCATAACCAGGAGCTTTCTTTGGGTAAATTTTTTTAATGATAATATTTTTTATTTCATTTACCTTGAAATTTCTAATTGGTAAATCCATTTGATAGGGAGCTTCTAATAGTTGGTGGATATAATATTCTTCTTCAATAGGGATTTCTCTTGAATGCGGTTGAAAAACTTTGGTAAGATGTTGGCTTTTTCCATATCGTTTAGAGCCCAGTTTCCATCATTGGTTTTAATTGATTGATTTATTTTTTGTGGTTTTTTTATTTTTTTAGTGACTTTTCACAAAGAGTAGTCAGTTGCTGCACTAGCTGTAAGATATTTTAGAAAGTTTTCTACACCTTGATTTCTGTATTCACTCAAAAGTTTCGTTAGTTGTTTTGCGGCTCTATTCAGTTTGTTTCCAGCGTTTCCTTAGTTTACGCTTCTCTACTATCTTCTTTTTTATGTCCGAGGGGCAGTAGCCTGCTTTGTCGATAGTTGTCATAGGTGGAGTAGCATTCCATGAAGCATGTTGGATTGCCACTTTAAAATGTTCTACTGCCTCGTCTATTTCTTTCTCTGTTTTCAGTGACAGGTTAAGGTTTAGATTGCAAGAAAGATTGTTTTTGAATTTTTCCCAATTTGAATTTTTGTCAAACAATGTGGGCGATTTGTTAATTTTGAAAACACAAGTATCGAAGGTGACTTAGTAATGGAGTATGGTCAGATGACGTATCTATGCCTGTTTCAATTTTAAGGTAATTGTGGGAGATGCCTTTAGTAACGCAGAAGTCGAGTACAACAGGGATTTTATTTTGGTCAGTAGGCCAGTAGGTGGGTTCACCTGATGATAGCGATAGTAGACTACAACTTTGCAGGGATTGGTACAACTGCCTGCCTCTGGATGTTGTCAATCTCGAGCCCCAATGGTTGTGTTTCGCATTATAGTCACCTCCGGCGATAAAACGATGACCAAGTGTTTAAAAAAAGACTCAAATTTATCTTTTTGGATGGTAAGGTTAGGTGGGCAGTATACTGCCGTAAGTGTAAGTGGACCTATCCAGTCATCGATTACTATGGTAATAATAGCTTGTATGTTTCTGAGGCTTAATTTTGGTATTTCATGGTGTTTTATACTGCTTTTTATGATTATAGCAGTACCACCTCTTGCTGTGCCATCCGGATGTTGAGTGTGATAGATCGTATAGTAAGGTATTTTTAGGAAACTTTTGTTAGTCATGTGAGTCTCCGATATAAGCATGATATCCAAGTTTTGATTTTCAAGGAAAGTTTTGACTTCTAGTCCATGATTAACTAGACTATTAGCGTTCCATACAGAAATTTTTAGTGTAGCTAACTTAGTGTTGTTATTGCTGCCGATTACATTTTAGCGATCATGCTCATGAGGAGATCGAGCATTTTGCCCATCTTCTCCACCATCTTTTTTAACATCTGTTCCAGGTTGTTCTGTGGTTGTTCCTGCACCATTTGCATTGGCATATGACTTTCCTGCTGCGGGATAGGGTAAGATTGGTGATTTTGGCTACCATTTGCAGTCATTTGAGCATAAGAGAATCGTTGATAGATTTGGTTTCTATTAGTTGGGAGAGGTGGAAAGGAATTTATGATTGGTAAAGCTTGATTATTTATTTTAGGCATGGTCTGAGGATTGTTCAACTGGTGTTTATATAGTGTCAGAAATGCTTTCTTTTGAAGTTCCATATATACAGAGCATCCTCTGTAGTCCAAGTTTTCGCGCAAGGTTTTGAGCAACATTTGTGACGCTCCCTGATATGTTTCAAATAAGACCATTAGTAAGGATCTGCAAATTGACAGTATAATGGAGGTAATTTCGTCCATGAGCAAGAAATACCAGCTGCGACTCGCAGATCATTCCAACGCGTTAGTGTGTGACCTACTGATCGGAATTCCGGATAAGAGACTTAAGCGATGTGATCCTATGGACCTACCTCATCGCACGTAAGTGATTAACAGGACGTGTATCTATAATATTTATGCTTTATATAATAAATAACTTATAAGGAGGCCAACCAGTGGGTTGGTTCTCCACTGTGTCATTTATATTTATTATCTAATAGCATAGGCGTACCCAGGGGAGGGCAGGGAGGGGCAACTGCCCCTCCCTGGATCCTTCCTGTTTTCCATACATATAGTTGGTTAATTATGTGCCTATGCCAGGATAATTATTTATCAACAGAGAATTCCTGATTTGCCCCCCCCCTCTAGACCAAAAGCTGGGTACGCCCATGTCTAATAGTGTTACTTATTGTCCTTTTAGGACAGATTGTAACGTTTATGGAGTCAAATAAAAACAAATATATTTATTAGAAAAAGCTTCTCGGGTAATGGGGAGGACTAAATAAAACACAATTGCTTCGAATCGACTAGTTTCGGTCAAAACTTGACCATCCTCAGGCTATAATAGGGAAAAATATACAATTAGTTACAAATTCGAAAGAGTAAAAGAGTTTACTGCGTCACCTCTCGATGCAGATGTAATTAGTGTAATAATGTCCTAAACGGGCAATTTCACTTTCCACCGATGGTCAAGGGTTCCTATAATCCCATATGCATATTCCACCGCTGCCGTGGGCAGGTAGACTGGTCATAAATTTAATCTTTTAATTGTTAAGTCTATAAGTCTATAAGCCGTTATAAATCAGACCAGTTCTAAATATCGCAGATGCAATTGAGGTGGATCAAAATTATTTTTAGTACCAATTACAATATATTTACTATATATAAACAAAATAACAAACATAGAAATACAATATAAATTAGAAGAATACGAATAAACAACACCTACAGAAATTATGGCAGCGCTTCGAGAAATCTACGGTAAGCGCGGAAATATATTATTAGTGCGTAACGACTTCAAATTTTACAAGCAGGCAGAATTGCAAGATGGGCGGGTTAAGTGGCGATGTTCCAACAAAACATGTTCAGCTAATATCTATACCATAGGAAGCGGAGAACAGAGGAAAATTGAGAGTGAAAATCCGCAACATATAGCCACGAAAAAGATGTGCAAAAAATTAAACGGCAATCGGTTGCCGGTGTTGCCAAAAGAAAAGCTGTTGAAGATTTTTCGAAAAGACCATTGGACATTCTTGAAAACGCCATCGCTACCACTAAAGTTGATCGAGTGGACATTACTTACCAGGATGCTAAATCAATTGCTACAAGTATTTATAATGCGAGGCGAAAAGAACTACCACCTTTACCGACTTCAATGTTGGACGTTCATTCCGCGTTAGATTCTATTGTCGTTGAAACAGAGAATAATGAAAAATTTTTAATGGTTAATGATAGCCAAAATAATTTAATTATTTTTTCGTGTATTACTAACTTACGGTGTTTATGCTCTGTAGACAATATATACATGGATGGTACTTTTGAGTATTGCACCAAGTTCTTTAAGCAGCTGTTTACAATTCATGGTTACGCGAATGGACATTATATAGCACTGGCGTTTTGTCTTTTAAAAGACAAATCTCAGGAAACTTACCGGCATTGCCTCCAATCATTAATAGATATTTGTGCTCAAAATCAATTACTTTTTCAACCGAAAACGGTTACTGTTGACTTTGAATTGGCTGTTCATGCTAGCCTTAAACATATCTGGCAAGATGTGGAACTAATTGGATGTCGGTTTCATTTAAGCCAAGCCTGGTATAGAAAAATTCAGAAACTAGGTTTGGTTACAGAATACAAAGACCAGACTTCCCAAATTGGCCAATGGTTGCGCTACATGTTTGGGTTGCAGTATTTAAATCCAAATGAAATTGATGCCGCTTATAGCGAAGATTTAATATCGATACTGCCTAACGATACAAGACTAGATCAGTTTTCCGACTATATATTTCGAACCTATATCGATGCCAATTCGATATTTCCGCCTCAGCTCTGGGCAGCACAATCAGCAAGTATGTGCCGTACGACGAATGCTTGCGAATCTTTTCATAATCTATTTAATTCGAAATTTTATAGCACCCATCCATGGCTATATTTATTTTTAGACAAATTGAAAGGGATGCAAATTTACACTTATATCAAGATTAATAGTATCGAGCTACCTAACGCGGGCAATAGCGATACCATCAGAAAACAACAACGTTTGCAACACTATATTACCTCGTACTCGACTAAGGCAATGAGTAGATTAGAGTTTTTGAAAAACATTTCCCATCATTTTACTCATATTAATGATCATTAATAATAATATTTGCCCCCCCCCCTCAAAAACCCTATTTTTTGTTACATTTTTGCTTTTTTTTTAATAAAAATTTTAATTATTACCTATTGCATAATTTTGTAGAATGTATATAGAACGGCGTTAAAAAAGTACATTTTTTTAATACCAACGATCCGTCCGCAGGTTACTGTTAGAAAATTTATATTTTTAATTAGTT
The DNA here is from genome assembly GCA_947369205.1 of Cantharis rufa. Taxonomy (NCBI): domain Eukaryota; kingdom Metazoa; phylum Arthropoda; class Insecta; order Coleoptera; family Cantharidae; genus Cantharis; species Cantharis rufa. The sequence continues at coordinate 41,411,816 of OX376303.1, forward strand.
TAATCTTTGGCAAAACTGAATTTGACAAAGACAACCATGGCAATACACGGATCCACCATAAAAAATAATTCTGCAGTTTTTAAAATTAAATGCCAAACAGTAAGCTTTTAACTTATTAAATCGCCCCATTGTACTCCTACTAATTCTCTATAAGCTGACCCCGACCTTCATCGGTGGAATATGCTAGTGCTCTACGTTGACCATTTTGGGGTAGGGGATTTCCTTTCAACCATCGGTGGAAAGTGGTGCCGTCCTCGTAAACAGATCCAACAATAGGGTAAAAAACGGACATTGTGCGGCGTCCAATGTACAGGTAGTAGTCTTGAGTTAAAACGATTAAACAATTAATTATAAAAGCGAGTAAAAACGAAACGTTGAAAACCATATAAACACGTACAAAAGTACAATAGATAAAAACGTGTAAAACATAAACTAGTAACAAACCAAAAACACTATAAATTAAACGTGATAAAGCAAAATAATATCAAATACCAATTTGAATTGCCGCAAATGTCGTACACGCGCCATCTAATGACGGAATGATCCCAAGCAGCAAAGCAGGGCAGCTTGACTAAACCAAAGTCAGATTGCCCTATTTAAGCGAAAAATTACCAATTTTCGAGATAAAAAATGTCTTAAAAGTCAGATAGCGTATGAAGTCTTGTGTACAGGTCAAAAATTACGTAGTTTAAACCTAGGAAATGCCTTTAAAGTTTAGTGACTTAAAGGTTATATATTAAGCTATAAATTACCAAATTTTGACCAAAGATATGCCTTCAAAGTCAATTCTACTTATAAGTCAAATTAGAGTCTCATTTGAAGGAAATGTGACCTATGTGTATTACCTAATTTCAACCTCATAGCCGATATGACTTAATTGGTCAGAATTACGTATTTTTACTATATATAAGTGCTGTGTGGTTGACTTAAATAATAGGAAATATTTAAGGCACAAAATAAACCTTTATGGTCATCCAGAGCTAACCATAAAGTTGAAATTACCACAGAAAATTACCTATAAGGAAAACCGGTCTGAGGTTAGGTCGAAATTCCCACCAAAATTGCCCTGAAAGTTAGATTTTTGTCTTAGACCGCTTCGAGACGGTTTCAAATATTTTTCATTCTCGTCTATCAGGGCTATTACAATTTATTATATATCAATAGCTACTACAATATAAATCTATTAATTTTAATGAAAATCTACCCTATTACTCACTAAATCTATTACTATTTTTAAAAAATCCTAAATAGCAACTTTTGTTTTTAGGAAAAATTATGAAATTATAAAAAAAATTTTGGTAAAGATGTCAACGAGGTATAAGAATTTAATTGCCATGGGATTTTCATATATCCACTTATTATTTTATCCTGTAAAATGCAAATTTAGTAGTATCAGCAGTTTGAGTTTTTCTATTAAGCGCAGTAGCGGCGTTAGGGTAGGGGCAGTCGGGCAACCGCCCGATACACTTTTCGTGTCGTCAGAAATATCTGAATACTGCCTTTACCAGTGGCGGATCCAGGTTTCTGGTAAGCTTTATCAAAGAAAATATTGAACACTAAATTAGCACATACAAAAACATGATTTGGGGAGGGGGGGCTAAGCGGATCAACTTTTACCAACTTGAAAAAAATATACAATTACGTATATAAATAGTAAACGCGGCAAATTTAAAGAAAACAAACAAAAGTTATAAAAGTAAATTAGTTAAATTTCAGAAATTGTAAGTATTCAATAGATTGTTTATTTCAAACCAAAAAGAGGTCTATTTAAGTCTATTATAAAAATCAGTTTTGAAAATTGTATAAGAAGATTGAAAAAAAAAAATATCGAAATTTACAAATAAATAAATAAACTTGATGGTCTCATAGGGTATATATTTCTACAACAATAAATTTATGCTACACGTGCGGTCGAAATACTTACATTTGGATATATGTATGAATATGTTACATGTCAGTGCCTATTGCTTCTAGTTACAATTTATCAGACAAAAAAATACTATTTTTTTTGTTTGAAAGTATTTTTTTCATTTCATATAATACAAAGATGGTTAAGGGGGGCGGTGCAAATTTTATTTCAAATTAAATTATTTTATTTTTCTAATCGTGACAGAGCCGGGTCCATTTAATATCCGGGCCCTTATTGTTCGCTCGAATACATTCAAAACTGACAGTTTAAAGCCACTGGATGAAAACTATAGCTTCTCCTGGGGGATTCAAAAATTTGTAAAATTTAAACGCAACTGGAGGGCGTGTGAAAAATTGCTTGATACCGCTGTTTTATGATTTATGTAAATACCAAATTTAAAATAAAATATTCTTGGTTTATAAAATTATCTTTGTCCCTTCCACGCATCCTTAAAAGTGTTACTTATGTTAACAATAAAACTGGTGGTCACTTCTTAATAGAACAAAATATATACCGTACGCCACTGGACATTGGACATAACACGTGTTATGTTTACCTACAGTACTGCTTAAATTTTGCTTCAAAACACATCTGTGTATTATTAGCATAGCAATACTCTATCTAGGTATATTTCAATGGCTCGGATTCAGCATTCTCGATTTTAAAATTTTATTATTAACTTTTTTAATTTTTAAACTTTGAAGTCAAACTAACTTATAAATAGGAAAATTGGGCTTATTAGTCAGAATGCCTTATTAGTCGACAAGACGACTTCAAAGTCAACGACTTTGAAGTACAAATGCCTTGATTAGGGAAATCTGTGTTCAAAGTTAGGCATTTCTCCTTCGCATTAAGGAAATTCGACCTATTGGTCGAAAATTGGAAATCAGTCAACTTCATGAGAACTAATATGTCCTCCATGATACATTTTTATGCTTGTAAAAATTAGGCGTTATAAAATAAAGCATACCAAATCTTTCGGCGTGACTAAGAATCAAAAAACATTCTATTAATCGATAATTTTCATATAGGTGTTAGATTAATATATTTTTAGCGTACTAAATGCAAAATTTATTATTGCTAAATAATTAAAAATTAATTAATAATTGTTTAAATTATATATTATTGAAAGCGCATTAATTTTAGTGATCTAAAATGAAAATCTGCACAAAAAATTTTCTTTCGTACTTATATTTCTGTCATGTCACGCGATATTCGGTTTCACAGTGAAATATAAAATGTTGATGTTTAATTCCAAGTTTTATTCTCTGGTTGCCATGTTATTGCTGTAACATAAGCACCGCCTTCTAGAAAGAGTTAAGGATTGTATTATTATATATTTTTGTGATGTACAACGCTGCCGTTTAGACGTTTCGAAAGCAAAGGCTGCGTTGTCAAAATAACAGGGCGCAAATTGGTTAGAATTAAGTCCAAATTACCAAAATATTACCAAAATTTTACCAATATTCGACCTAATGTTAGTCCATTTGACCAAACGAGACGATGACTTATAGGGCGAAATGCCTTGCATTACTTAATTTCGACCGTCAAATTACTTCAACTTAATTCCCCACTTACCTTCTCTCGACGTCTATATGACGTAAATTGGGCTTGGTCATACACCCTTTATAACCTATTAGAAGGTCGAATAAACGTAATTTCGACCTATTTTGTTGCTTGGGATAGACGCAGTATGTAAACAAAATACAAAATACAAGAGAAAACAATACACAAATGTCAAAGCGAAGAACTATGTTAACTTTTTTTGGTCTTTCTGCGGAAGATAGTAAGCAGGGATTTGAACGCTGTATTCATTTGCTCAAAATCAGTGATTTTGTTGACATTGTTGTTGGTGGTGATCACGTAGGAGGACTCTAAAAACAATTTTTTCGGGTAACACTGTTCTTCTGCCAATACTTTTACATCGCTCATGCTAAATTCGTGTTTGCTGTCGGTGAGATGTTCCGACAATCCAGTTTTCCTCGACGCCACCCTTGCATCGTACTTGTGTTGTTTTAATCTCCCCATTAGTCCTCCCCATTACCCGAGAAGCTTTTTCTATTATCATTGTGGGGTGAGAAGAAGTTTTTGCAAATATATTTATTATGCATTAATTGATTACCAAACATATTTCGAAACAAAAAAAGCATTCGGCAAATTTGCTCAAGCTCAAGTTCTAAGTAATAATTAATTAGAGGATAAAGTGGGACGGTTGGTATAGTGCTAAAGTTTTAATTGCTAAACCAAATATTCTCTAGCACCACGGCTTTAAACAAAGATTTGGTGTTTGTGATATTAAACAAAACAGTGATCAAAATAATTAAATTTTAAAAAGATTATTATTATTCGTGAACAGCCAAACACTTTGTAAGGTATATATTAATACGGTTACGGGTAAATTTGGCAAAATAAAATGCAAATTTTATTAATCGTTTGTTGTTGACGTTGACGTTTCGCTGCTTATCGCAGCTTCTTCGGGACTCGAGATTTATAAAATGCTCCAAAACTATCCAACATGGGTGAGAGAACATAGTACAGCTATCTCGTCGTTTCATCAATCACACCTAACCGTATTAATATTTACAAAGTATGGACGTGAAAGAACAGTTGACTTTGGAAGATGTTATACTGTGGATACGGACTCTGTTATTGGCTTCGTGCACAACATAGGGTGGCGACGCCACGCGCCGGTTTTTGAACTTCCCTTGCAAAAGTAATTGCTGACATTTATTTGACAAAATTAATATAAAGCAAATGAGCTTAAAAATTATGATTTTTTTTAAATTTGAATTTAAATTATGTGGGGTCTTAAAAATAGTATATCCAAAATCCAATAATCCTCTTATTTCGCATAAATTCTTTATAACAGAATTATGAATACACTTTGCAGAACAATTACAATAATTATTATACTTAGAATATAACAAAATGCCAAAGCGAAAAATTAATTGCAGTGTTGTGAATTGTGAAAATAATTCGCGGAACTCGCCACAGTTAATGTTTTACCGATTCCCAACGTCAAATCATTTATATCCGCATAAAGCAGAACGGCGTTCAATATGGCTAACGGCAGTAAGAAGAGAAGGATTAGACAAGTCGCCTTGGAACCCCAGAGAGAATGATCGCATATGCAGTGCACATTTTGTAGATAATATAAAATCAGAAGATCCTCGAAGTCCAAGTTACAATCCTACAATATTTCCTGATATTTATAAAAAGTCTGAAAGAAATGCAGACCTTGCTAATGAAAGGTATCAACGAAGAATAAAAAGAAGCAAAGTTGAAAAAACGATTGATGGAAGTTCTGAAACAGACGATGCGAATAACCAGGGCCGTAGTTAGACATTGACCAAGGGGGGGGTTTTATGGAATTAAAAAAAACATTTACATTGAAACATTTCTTAAATGTAGTAATTAATGAGAATTACTTAATCCATGGGAGGGGTTTGAACCCCCAAAACCCCCCACTTATATACGGCCCTGCGAATAACAGCTTTTTATTGCCAACAACAAGCTTTAAAATTGATGTACTACCTTATTGCCTTATTGTGATAAGATCATATTTATGTGTTGCGTTTTGGTGAATTTTCAGCTACCAATTTTTGCTGTTAAATATGACTGTGAAGAATATAGAGCAGATGAGGATGATTATTAATAATTAACAATAAATTATATTTATTACTTGTGATTAAAAATTTTTATTTTTTAGTTTCTTTCTTTGGGAGCGTACACAAACAACGTGTCTTTGTCGAAGGGGGGGGGTCAAGTAGAAAGCTAATCAGAATACTTGAGGGTAAGGAGGGGGAATTACAGTTAAACTGAGTGATTGGACAAAATGAAACCACGTAGTTTATGAACGCTCTGTTTATGCAATGCTTGTAAATAGTATTTAAAATAAAAATCTGCCAATTTAGGTATCACCATCGTCAGGAATTGATCGTTTCTGTGTATAGTTACTAAACAACTACCTTTCGCAGACCATACATACAAATCACACATTGTTAAACCTAAAACATACATGGTCACTTGGCATTGCGTATAATATTTGTGACTTTCTTTAAGTTCGATGTTTCCATTACGAACACATAGGTACGGGACATTAAGACATTGTGTATCTACATCAAATACTGGTTTGGTCTTACACGATGAAGGACATTTTACTTCCAGTAATTTTGTAATACATAGATCTTCGATTACAATTCCATCTGCGCTTGCACAGAGCCAAGGCTGTTTAGGATGTACAAAGAGACCTATTTCTTCAATCTTATTGCCATATTTCAACATATATTCTGATATAGCTATTTTTTCAAATTTTCTTCCATACACAAGTGACGGGATATTCTTGTTAAAACCTTCTTCTTTCAAAAAGTCATTTATCAACGAATCGTTAGTTTTTCTAGTTTTAGTTCTAATAGAATGTGCTTTTGAACTAGCACTTATTCTACATTTTCTTGCAGAAAACCATTCGGTACATTCACTTTGATCTTGCGTCAAGACACACAGTTCAACTATTTCCAATTCAGACTTTTTAATTGTTTCTTCATAAAATATTTTCAATTCAATATTGTCAATATTTTCATGAAATGAGTATACATCATGGTAATTTCCAAAATTAATAAAGTTTAAAGCAATACTTTCACACGTTGAATCACAGCTTTTTTTAATTGCTAAGTTCAGTAATTCACTAATTATACTGCTGACGTTAATCTTACTTTCCTGTAAAGACTGTGCCTTAAGAATTTCTTGTAAAGAACAAGGGATGTCAATGAGATCTGAATATTGCACATCGTATGGTTCGATCTCTTCTTTATCTAAAGTGTCTTGATTATTTAATTTAAATAAATCTGCTATCATTAGCGGCTTCGAATACATTTCTTTACCTAACTGGGCATCTGATGGCTTTCCCCATTCTTGTTCTATGTTAGTTTTTGAGGAACTTCTATCGGAATTTATGTAATAAATTAAGACAGAAACATGCTTACATTTTTTAGCAGCTTCGGAAACGCAAGTGCATGATACCTTAGTTACATGACGATCATCATTTAATTGTAATTCCACTTTATAAGGATGCAAAGTGACTGAAGTTTGCCTGATAACACTACATCTTATCAAACTTATGCTACGCAATTCTTCGACACGCTGGACATGCGATAATGCCAATGCCATTCCTTTTATGATTGTTTGAGGATTGAAATTAATACTATGGGTTATAGCTTTAAATCCAGTTCGAATTATTGTTTCCATTGCGATATAAATAAAGGGTAAACGATTATTAGTAATAAAAAATTAGTTTATTTACATACATATATAGTAATTAAACAATATAATCTGAAATTGGTAATAAATGCATTTCGATTGAAATTTAAATAAAGGAAGTTTTGTACGTCATTTTAATGCATATTATGTAAAGCAAATAATTTTTTTTTAAATTTTAATTGCAAAAATAGAAATTGCGGTAATACATCACATTCAAAATATGTCCAGTAAAGTTCCTTAACGCGCTACCTCGTGCGCTGCCGTCGGAATTGAAAGTGTTGCACGAAGCCAATACAGAAACTGGAAATTTATCGGTTAATAAAAAACGATATTAAACGATTTGACACTAGTAATTTTAATTGTGATAACTTGGGGCAAATTTCGAATGTGAATAAAAAGTTACGTGATTAATAAAAAGAGAAAATGTTAATAAGTCCGTATGTGTGTTTGAAGGTCTTCGATCTAGTAAGATCAGGGCAAGATATACAAATTTTTAAAAGTTTTTAAAAGTACTTAGGTAGACTGACTAACAAAATCTAGACCAAACCAACTAAATCTAAACTCACTCAGTCTTGATATACAGTACATAAAGCATTTAACAAATGCTGTTTTAGTTGGTCTGTTAGAAGACTTTTGTACTACAGGTTTCAATTTCTGTAGTAAAATATTCAGCCGTGTGCTGTATCATCAACGCAATTTATAACAGCAACGTTATGATAATATTTCAAAAAATATGAATGCTTTGATTCAAAGATATCTTTTTTCTAGTTTTCATTAATTTAACTAACTTTCTTTTTTATCCTCATTAACTTCAATGTTAATGTTATTATACTTTTATTTAAAAGTATTATTTTTATTAAAGTATATTTGTTATAATATTTTATTATACTTTTCCTTTTACATAATAAAAACAATATAAATCTAGAACACAATTTTTACTTATTAAATAATTTGATATTTAATAATTGTAAAATGGTATTTCTGACTTATTCTGATTTTCACAGATCTTTTTATCTCTTTTATAGCCCAATTGTTCGATTTTTTAATTTAGATTAATTTTTTTATCTTTTCCAATTCTTCAATTCAAACTAAATAGTTGCTTTGCAATCTTCTTACATCCAGCCGCTTTATACTTCTAAGTATTTTGTGGTATATGGTTTTTTCGGGCCTTAATTTTCTTTACGATTATGTAATTTTGATTTAATAGTTCGAATAAAATCAAAAATTAATTTAAGAAATAATTTTATTTAATTATTTAATTATTGGTGGTTGCATTGGGGAGGAGCTCTTGGAAGTAAAATTTTATAGTTAATGAAAAGTATTTAAAATTTAATATTTGCAAAGAAATTGTAAGTTGTAGATAAGATAAGAAGAAGAATATAACATTATACAGGGCGCTCAAAAGTGCTTGCCAAACAGTTTTTTTACAGCGACTTTTTCAAATTTTAGATTTTTTGTTCACTTTTTTAATATTTATTATATAAAAATTTAAAACAAAGCTTTAATTATTTTAATTACTACTTTGAAGAAACAAAGTCATAACTCGTTTTTATTTTTACCTATTTTCCAGGAGCGCGATTTGAAAGATTCAAAAAGTTTTAAAAATTTATCAAGGATTGAACTGTAATATTTTTGTTTTAAATGGTATGCGTTTATATTTAAACGCATTTACTAATTTTATTAATAAAGTAATTAACTTTATTTTCTGTAAAAACTTGAGAAACAAAATAAAAATATACAAGAATAATAACAAAGTAGAATATTACAAAGTCTTAGATACATATGTACCAATTTTCATCGATCCCAAACTTTTTTTAGTTTTATTTTTTTGTCTCCTATACATCTTTAACGATACCCCGACAATTATTCCCAATATGCCAGCATCTCTTTAAAAATCTTCTCTTGGTATTTACAAAGAGGAGTTGCAAAAATATCCAATTAAATAAATTAAATTTGAATAGTTAGGATTACGAAAAAAGATTAAATTTCCAGGCGACTGCGACGACTGGGGCAATGAGGTATAGTATACAAATTAATTACGCTATTCGTTAAAATTGTTTAGACATTTATTGAAAAAAAAAGTTAAACGTTCTATTATTATCAAACTAACCGTATGATTTTGTAGTAAATACTATATACATATATTTGAAGAGGTTTGCTTTGACATTCCTATTAAAGTTCTCAAACTTCCAGTTGAACACACCATTTCAAAGCTGCTTTGTTTATACGTTGTTTTGACCTTTCAACTACGTTCTAACTGGCATTCAATTTGACTATAGTGAAATTCAGGAACGTAAATTTAAAAATTGCATTTACTATTCCAATATTATATTTGTACGCCTGCAAACCTATTGTTGCGGTAAATGATGTGCGATATGATTATTAGTAATTGGAATGTCACATTGAAAATATTGTAGAATTTACTTTGTTGAAAAAATTATAATTATCAAACACTCGAATTTGGAGAAATATAAACAAAAGATTTTATTACATTAGTAGTTAGATACTTGCATTGAAACTTGCATAATGTTAACAACATTATCAGTTTTGAATATACCCCTATATATAGAATATAAAATAACCTTTTAAATAAAAACCATATTTTTATTGAGAATGATAAAATTTAACAAAATGATAGAATTACTGGATTCACGTAAAAGTGTCTAGTTATTCACAAAAAACATTATCTCTAAATCTCAGGTTATACCTATATAATACGTTAAAAATTGTTCATTTTATAAGAGCATTATTAGGACTACAAGTATGCTCAGTGCAAAAATCGGGGAGTTAAGTTCAGATTTACTAATAAATTATAATTAGTCAAGTCAGTTGAACCGATTGACGTTCAAGAAATATTGGTACAACCGGCTTTTGGTCATATCAGAAATTAGAAACATCCAAATAACTTATTATAATCTTATCAACTTATTAAGTAACTTCTTCAAAAGTCGTGATTTAATCCTGTAAACTATGACCTTCAATAATTTGTTACGTACTTTATTTAAAATGGAATTTGAAAGCCGTTGCAGGTAACATATTTGTAAATTAAAATGTCTAATTGAAATGCTCAGATCTTCTTTTCTAAGTGAAATATTAATAAATCTTTGGAACTCCAAGGCTGTTCTTTTATTTATGCTCGTTAACCTGAAAACTTCACCCTACGTGTGAGAGGATTTCTTTGCCTCGAACACTACTAGAATCTGAACTTCACATATGGAGTGCCTTTTTTTAATGACCCAAGGCTTTTTGGACTTAGGACTTTTTTGCTAAGAAGACACAATTCACATGTAAAGCCTCTATGTTGGATGCTACTGTGGTGTATCATAATTTTAAGAAAAACATTAAATTAATCTCCGCGTTGAAAGGTCTTTGGGTAGAATATCTGCATACATGCTGTTATAGCATATACCTGTAAAAGTAATTACTTGTCGACGTATTTGAGTCGGTATATTTACTGTCGGTTTGTTTGTACAAAAAACTCATTTTTTTTGTACGTAATGCCCTACAGTACTCTATAAACAAAAAATTTCAGATTTTTATCTGGTCCCCCACCAGAGATATTTAGTATACCAAAAATCGCCGTTTTGTTAAATTTTCGAATTTTGATAATTTTTAAAAGAGAAGGGGAGTAAATCTTAGGGTTGATATTTGGTGTATGCATTCATTTAGTTACCATCTCTTTGTAAAAAAATATGTGACATTGAGATTTTTTCCTTTCCTGCATAAACTTCCTTTCAAAAATGGCATTTTCTTGATTATCCTGATAAGAATTGACGCTGCAATATTACCCTTTAGGACTGTTTTTAAGTAAAAATTTGTAAAGAGCAATATTGTAGTCTGTGTGATTGAATTCTCGGGTGTAAGGGAAGGGATGAAATAAAACAACTTTTATCGGTCGACTAGTTTCGACCTCTATATGAGGTCATCTTCTGGACTCGCGATAGGATGGTGTATGTCGTTACAACCCCAATTTGGCAGTACAAGATAAAGGAGTGGAGACATTCAATATCGTCAATTAATATATACAAATATTTAACAAGAGCAAGCTCAAAAGTAGAAAAATTTACAGAATTGTGACACATTAAAATATTAAAATTTTATAAACACGATTGGTCGACCGATAAAAGTTGATTTATTTCATCCCTTCCCTTACACCCGAGAATTCAATCACATAAGTTTCAAGGGAATGAAATTTCGATATTAATATTGTAGTCTGTTTCTTTTTAAACAATTTCATTTATTTCCCATCTCGATAGGACAAATAGGAGCTGAAATATTTCAGTTGCCGTAAACCCTTAAAATTGCAAAAAGTGCCGCGCATTGCAAAGCAAAAATGAAAGACAATATAATTGAAATAATCGTCATTTAGTACTATACTAACATGTTCGAATGACTTCACAAAAAAAATCAATTTTTTTAGAATTTTTTATATTAATAAATAATAGTTTTTTCGGGACAGGACATTTGGGCGCCGCCGTTTGGGCGCCATCGTTTGGGCGCTCGCCGTTTGGGCGCTGGACTTTTGGGCGAAAATTTTAATTTTCCCTGACATTCTAGTACATAATACAGTAATTTTTAGCGCATTTAAAAAAAATGTAGCTTAATAAATAGTACACTATGTTCGGCTGGGCACGTTAAAAACTTTTGATCCAGACATCGCAGAAAGCTGGAATTTTTACGTTAGGTCGGTGCTATCGAGTTATTCCGGCATAGGATAGTTTAATAGTTTAAAATAAATAAACAAAATAAAAACTACTGATCTCCGCGTCAAAAATGCGCTGAAGTCCCTCGATCAACAGCCCGAAGACTTTTCCAATTTTTGTATTTCAAATTTAAAAATATTTTATTTGAAAATATTTCCTTGACAAAATTTTTGTTTTCCCTGACATTGGCGCTAAAAGTTTTAAATTCTCTGACTTTCCCTGACAAGTTTCAAATTCCCTGACTTTTCCAGGATTTTCAGGTTTTCCATACAAGTGGGAACCCTGTATAAATGTCCTCTTTTTTAAATTTTGCTAATTAATAATTATTTAAAAGGTCCGCTCTAAATTTGAAATGTAATAAATTAACAACATTATTTTTATCGTCTGTAAAAAAAAATCATGTGAAAGTGGATAATCATGGACAATCCTCTGTACATTTTTCATGAAAATGAAATAGATAATAGAATCCAAGCACAATTCTGTGTTGCAGGCACGAAACTGGCCCTGTTTTATAAAGTGAGCCAAAGCTGGGTCTTCGCATACTTAGAGGAGCCAAGGAGGCGAATTCTCCATTAAGAATTCCAAATTCTTCATTTTTCAGGGAGGGCACAAGGGTGGGCCAACATAATTTTAGGAGAAGCAAGTAGATTGCGTCCCGCGGTCACTACTTTTGAAGTGGTTAAAAAAAGGTACGGGTATATTGCGTCCCAAACCCTAATCGGATTACAGGTAATAATACCTGTACAACAGAATTTTATCATCCCCACCGTAGTTACGTGCCTGGTATGTTGGAAGTAATGACAACATTTTTCTAAAAGAAAAATCTATTTTGTTCGAAATTGCGGAAATTCATTTAATGATACAATAAGTTTATAAAGAAATCAAAATTGATAAAAAATTTCTCTTTTTTTGTACTCATTAGTTGGCAACTCTAAATCCGATATCTAACGGTATATAGGTACTCGAAGTAAATAACGTTTAAGACTTTTTGGGGGGCTCAAATATGATATCCTACACTTAAAAATTCCGGCGCCCAAACGGCGGCGCCCAAATGTCCGAGAAAAACTGAGAACTTCAGTTTTTCAATATTATGTAGAATAATATACGTTGCACATTTCTTAATTACGCCACTGTAACGTGGTAAAAATAAGACTATGTAACTGCGTCAGTGACTAAAAATTATAAAATATCTTAAAAAGATACTAAAAGCTTCAAGATGCAGCAATTTTTACATAAATTAAAGATGCCGTTGATCAAGTTATCTGAACATAAATTCCTTCAAGGGTTTCCTTATTGAAAATTGCTTTATTTTAATTAAGTTCTAAACGTACTCATTTTACTAAATGAAATATGTTTGTATTATAAGTTTGGAGATGATACACTATTATAAGAAAATGTTTTAAAAGTTGTGAATATATATCTATAAATTTTTTTAAATGATCACTGTTTACCTCAAATCAAAACAGTAATAATCACTGTCTTTCTGTTCAAATCTTTCTCGAAATCTGATATTGAAAAAATAAATTGAATCTTATCGAGTTGTATAGTTATTATTTAGCTCGTTAGCTTTTAAAATATGTTGTTTCGGTCTTTTTATTTTAGTTATTACTAAATTAATTAATAATTAGCTAACATTAAAGTTCTTATTATAAAGCAGTTGTACGGAACATCTTCATCAGCTTTATATTTTCAGCTCAATACGTGTTTTCGTAACAGTTTCATTAAAACTTATTTTAATCGCAAATATGAAAAAGGAGTTTTGTAATTAAAATTTTTTCAATAATATTTACGTAATTAAATTTATAGGGATATTTAAAAATCATAACTTTAATATACAATTTCATTATTTACGAAGTTTCTATTAAAAGCAATAATGAAATTTTATTTAATTACGCAGCTATAACCAAGTTTTGTTTGACTTACTGAAAAGCTTACGCATTAATTGATTGCAATTTATTTATCTTTTAGAAAATATAAGAAGCTTCGTAAATAAAAGCCTTTTATTTAAAAACATTCGACTTCATAGAGAAGAAGTATATTTCTTTGCTGACGATCTGAAAGTTATGTCAATAAAAAAAATGCATGATAAAGTACATTAAAATCAATCGGTTATTAATAATTAATGTTTATGGAACTTCAATGATTGCGAAATGGGGTGGCAAAATCAGTTCGAATTCTTCATTTACCCTTGATTAGATACAGCTAGGATAACTAAAGAACTTTTATTTTGATTGGTATTACACGGTATAGGAATAAAGGATATAAAAGTTGCGATCTGGTATGTGATTTACAAAGTAATTATTGAAAATTTCTTCTATATCTAATAAATTATCAAATAGACGTCACAACTTTTTGTAAATTGCAAATAAGTAAAGGTTTAGCTAATACTTTAGCGATGTGCTTAAGTAATATACGAGTAAGTTTGACTAAATTACGGCAGACGGATACGTATACCTAAATTATTACGGCTATAAAAAATCCATAATAATAAATTTCAATTCAAATTATTTTCAAAGATTTAAAAGTTTTTAGTCATAAAACCTGCCCGAGCTAGTATTTTGAACTTATCACTTACATACTATAAGTTATATAAAATAGGGATTTCTTTACATTAATATAAATGAATCGCATTTGTGCGGATTATGTTTTAAGTTTTTATATAAAGCATTAACTTATACGTTGAACTAAGCCTGTTAAAATTTAATATTAAAATTGTTTAAAAACTTTTATATCATAAATTTTTACGAATAACTTACACAAAGTTTGTAGCAACAAATAAATATGCCTTCACAAAAATGTATTCTAATAAAAAGTTTTGCAGTTTACAAAGCAAACTGACAAAACTAATTTTAATAAATGAACATCTTCCTAATTTTTTACATAACACTAAATTTTTTATGTAATTTCCAATTCTTTTTTTTTTTTTTTTTTTTCCATTTGACAATAACTTACTTTTACGCTATATATTATAATAGAAAACTCCACTTCTCTATAGAAGCACACAATAATGTGTAGCGTATAAGAGCTTTCAGCTTATAACAATTTTCTATCACTCGTCTGTCAGCTTCTATAAGATGTTTGTTATAAATTTAAAAAATTTATTTTAATTTTTAAATTGTATTGTAATATTATCAAAAGTGAACTGTTTCGGTATAGCAATTATGTGCTCAATGAAATTTCGCTAAATGAAAATGTGTGAAAAAAAGCATACATTCGTGGTAGGTAATTATTTTCAGCAAGCAACACCTTTAAACTTTGGTTGATGTTGTATTACTAATTTTAAATATTATTACCGTAAAAAATATAAATAGACAGAAATAAAGAAGTGTATACATTTTTTTTTTCAAATAAATATATCTACCGAAATTGCAAGAATCTCAATTTTTTATATTTTATTTTTACCGTGTTTATATTATACTTTTTATGATAAAATTTAGTACCTAAAGCATTTTTACAATTATTCCGTTTCATGTTCTTTTAGTAGGTATAGTTAGTTAATCTAATTTACATATTTTATATACTCCTGTACAAAAACATAAAATGAATAATTCTTTTGATTCCAAGTAATTTACGTACGATTTTATGAGTGCCAGTATAAAGTTTTTCATTGCATTTATATTCGCATATAGAAGAAAAAAGTAATAATACCACAACAGTTACATATGAGAAACATTAATTCCTGCGGCCTGATTTTGCAGTAACCATTCCCAGTTCCGGTCTCGAAACGACTTTGGGTGACGAGGGATGGTCCCCATAGCTACAATCATTTGTTTTAATTACGACACAGAAACAAGAATTTGTGGTATTTCTCTCCACAAGACCGTTGACTATTAATCATTTTATCATGTTTTTATCTACAAATTATAATTTTTTTATTTAATATGTTCGTGCAGCTGCTGTCAATACCTAAAAGTAAAATGTAATTTTCGCTTTAGAACGCGAAGTTTTGTCAAAGAATTGTGATTTATGAATTGATATTTTTATTCTTTTCTGGTACACATTTCTTTCAAATAATTTTCAGACCAGTAATATTTTATTTCGAACAAAACTCGAAGAGTGTTAATGCTTTTCCCACCATAACCAACTAACTAATCAACGTTAAACAATATAGTATTTCAAATTATTTAATAGGCGAAAGGAAGTTAAAACTAATAACGAAAGAGAAACAATCTCAGAAATATTGGCTTGATTTAGAGTTTCCAACCCAAAAAGTTATTACTCCCTCTTCGATAACAGATAAATTTAGTAAACCCAAATATCAGTAAATTCTATTTTATAATCTCAAACTACGTACTTTGAATATCGTAAATTTATTTTTTTATTAAATAATTCAAAATTCAGTGCACTTTAATATTACCTACTACATTACCTACTATATTACTGCATTACAAAATTACATTAATTTAAATTGAACTGAAGCTATTCAGCTATTAATAAAATTTAATAAGCCACACATCAATTGACGTTATAATAATATTATAATGGCAATCAAACCGTTGGTTGCAATATATTTTGTAAATTAATTACGTTTATTAAATTTGGCATTACATTATAAATTCGTCCTGTACTTGTAGGTCATACTCGTACCTACGTTGTGCAATTAAATTTACGTTTTATTCTGCTATTCATTTTCGTTCTTAATATATAATTTTTATTGATAGGTACTTTTAACTGTCATAGGATGGTAGGCTGATAATAAGCATGCGCATAATTCATTTGGAGGTGAACAGTGGATTCAGCACTTAATAGAAAACGTGACGATACAATAGGTAACAAAGTATCGGCGGAATCTGCAAATGACAGGTGAAGTGGTATACCAGACCATAATATAATTTAGATATCGCATTATACCTCGTTACCGGTTCTTTGGCTAGCTACACTGCATACATATCACGGAGTAATATACATAAGTTAGGAGAGGTTGCTTGGTATCTAGCGACCGGCTAACGCTTGGCCACATAACGCACGCCTTGGAGAGAGAGACGGCGCGAGACAGAGAACTCATCGGGAGACCGTTCATTTCCATGTATTTTATAGGGTTTAAAGCATTTTCTACAATTAAACTAGGTACCTTCAACGTTTCATTACATTTATTGTTTTTTATTGATATTATTTATGAACTATAATGTATTACCAGTTATATAAAATAAGAGTATTAATATTTAATTATATAAGAATGGACAATTTGCATAAAATTAAAATTCACCTCTAAATCTATTTTATTGATAGTTCAATATTTCTATAATCAGAATATTTGGGTGATTATTAAAAACTTCGTATTGTAAGATTATAAACCAACAAAATAATTAATGAAATCGGTAATAACATTTTGTGGTTTATGTTTACTTTTGTCCTTTTGTGTTTTTTGAAGTTAAATTAGTCTAAATTTAAATATTTTTTTCTGGCTTTATTTGTGAACCGAATTTAAAAAAATTAAGACACATTACATAAATTATGTTAATAAATCTATAAGACATGAATTTGCTTAACTATACATACCTTATATACATCACCTATATACACATTGTACATAACCGCGTAAATAACTAAAACAAACTTACATTAATTAAGTCATTTTTCCATTCTCTGACAATATATTTAGGATCGAAATGTTTCGCACAAACTCGGTCTTTTCGACTCAAAATTTTATCAGCACGGGGTATATTTTTAATCCAAATTTTCAACAACTCAGGATCTTTAGGGGGTGAAAATAAAGATACAATTTCGCTACAGGATGCATATCCCGAACGACAATAAGACACAAAACATTTGTAGCCCATATTTTTAACAATATTTTTAGTCAACAATAATTTAACAATGAATGCTTTACACAGACTAAACGAAAATTGCAATGTGTTTTGTGGATCCCGCCATGCAAAACAAACGTTATCTCGGAATGCAACACTGAAAGTAAATTTAACCAGGATTCCTTATTATCAATAGAATATAGAAAGTAAATATTTTACGCTAAAACACTAATTGTTGAAAAGGTAATACTTCAAAGACACGGAATTAAAAACTAAATCGAACTTTAAGGAGAAAAATAAAATATTCAAATTGCAAACTGAAAATTATTTTAGCGACTGGTATTCAAATTGATGTTATTTCTACTTCTTATGTAATTAAATATTAATATTTTTAGTTTTTTGTAGTAAGTAATACTTTATAGTTTATGAATAATATCAATAAAAAACAATAAATGTAATGAAACGTTGAAGGTACCTAGTTTAATTGTAGAAAATGCTTTAAACCCTATGAAATACATGGAAATGAACGGTCTCGCGATGAGTTCTCTGTCTCGCGCCGTCTCTCTTTTCAAGCGTGCGTTATATGACCACTATAACTGAACGAGTGCACTCTCCTAACTTATGTATATTACTCCGTGATACATATACACCTCAAGATATACTGCCGTAAAGCCTCCTGAGACATAAACAGGATAACTACTTGCCGCTTTAGTAGAACAATAAGAGGTGTTACAGAGTAAGTTATATACATTTAGGTCTCTTGACGGTATCGAAAACTTAAATAAATTAAATAAATTAATAGTCTATATGTTATACGTTGTCATTACGTCAATTAGTATTAACATCAAATAATTGATGCACGTAAATGCATCAAGAATAATTTAAATTAACTTGTATTAATTTCTTATTATTATTGTTTATTAACGTGGTTTACAGCTTGTCTACATAGAATTATCTATCATGGTCTTGCAAACACTATTTGCCAAGTTCTTATTGTTATTCATGACTAAACTCGGAACACTTTATCAATGTTATAATCTTAGAATATACAATAAATCATTTAGCTATTACTTATATCTTATGAAGTAAACTTGTTTCACTCTTATTATTTAGTTGTAATAATTAAACAAGTCGTGTATTAGATGTACAACTGTTTTCAAAAGACAAAACCATTTAAAATTATTATTTAAATTTATACTGCTAATATTATAAAACAAGAGCTTTGATTTTTATTTGGATTATTTTTAATTTCAAGAAATAGTTGATTAGAAATTTGATGAGAAAAAACTTGGTCACGCAATGTAAATGTTAGAAAAACATTATCAACCTCCGCTCATGAGTACATTTGCTCCAAAGTCTCTTTGATGTACTGCGCGACTAACTAAGATATCGTAAGTTTTGGGTCATCAGGCGTAATAAATAAAATACTTAAAGATCAAGAAGCTCCTTTATTTATATATCACAAGAGTAGATAAACAATTTACGTTAATGTATTTTAAAGTTTAAAATACAAAACAAACATACTACAAATAACATAAAAACTCCAACAAGCACATTAATTCTACACTCTCCTCCCGAAGACCTAACTTCCCAAACAGTGATTATAAGCGTTATGCAAAAATTTAATAACAAAGCTCTAAGCGACGACTTAATTAGAAGAATGTATGCAAGGCGCCACATTACTTTTCCGCCCTAGGGCGTAAAATAGTACATTACTAGTCGGGAGTTGAAAATTATTCGTTAATGAGTGCACAGGTTTTTCAAGCTGTAAAGCTGTTTGTAAGTCCAGTAACGAATAATTTTTCAATAATATGTGAGAAGCGGAGAAAACAAAAAAA
The DNA here is from genome assembly GCA_947369205.1 of Cantharis rufa. Lineage (NCBI taxonomy): Eukaryota > Metazoa > Arthropoda > Insecta > Coleoptera > Cantharidae > Cantharis > Cantharis rufa. The sequence continues at coordinate 41,431,269 of OX376303.1, forward strand.
TTAAATATTTTACCTAAAATAAAACAATTCTAAGTCAATTTGAAACGGTAATTAAAATGCACCAGATGTTAAAAATACTCCATGGAAAATCCTTTTTTCTTGTTATTGCAGAAGTAAATATTTGTTTAGTAAATTTTCAATTTTAGTTTCAATTAAATTATATATATTTTAATAAAATGGCAATATTAATAGTACAATTTGATAGCTAAAGGTGACATACTTTTATGATTTAGAAATCCACCTGTTACGAAAGCACTTTAAAGGTAAGGTCAAATAAATAGTATCATACTACCTAGTCAGGACATAAGTTATGTAACTTGTTAATGAAACTGTATCAAAATTAAATAAGTCCAAATTTTTTACATAGATTTAATTAACAACTTTATAAACAACTAATTACAATTATATTTTCTCAAAATTTCCCGTTTTTAACTTGCCAAATTCTTTCAAATGTCACGGCGAGTCTTCTATAACGACACGTACGGCTTCCATCGGTATCAATGCTTTTATCTTCACTAAATCCTGTTTTAGCAGCTCGATTTTTTTACGAGGCTTACTGCAGACTGCATCTTCGAGTACAGACCATTATTTATAATTCAGTAAGACTATTTGTCTTTTCTTCAATCCACAGGTGTGGCGTTTTTGCTTTATGGGGTGAGTTTTGTTGAAAAATTCAAGACTTCTCGCTGAAATTGGTGTTATTGAAAGGATTTACTACCTCATCTAGTGTTGGTTGGTTCAATAGAGACGATTTTTTAACACCCTCTTCACAAAATAAATTTACCGCGCTTAGAGAACAACTTAAAACATCGACTACTTAATACACGTTTGCTACTTGCAACTGGGCATATCTTTTTAAACCACCCATAAACAACCCCTAAATTTGACTTGAAAAATTACCAATAGCCAGCAAGCTTTCTAAACCTGCAACTTCATTAACAATTTTTTTTTCAAATATACCTAAGTATTATTTCATCGAAAACAAAAATAAATAAAGATAAACTTTTCTTATTGAGAATCTTGGTAGGGACCAAGAAGGGTCTTTGGGGTCAATTTGAAATGGCGATTAATATTGCAACTACCAGATTTTACAACTACAGCCTTCATGGAAGCATTATATTCTTCTTCTTTTTAAATTAAATATAAAATTTACTAATCGGTATTTTATTTAAACAATAACAAAACAATAAAAAAACGTTGACATGTAGAGGTGCCATACTTTCATCATTTGGAAATCGACCTTACTGGTAATGAAAACACTTTACAAGTCGATTTATTTAAAACTGGTTTAAATTCGTAATCTGTGACCTCGAGAAGCTCTAGATACTAATTTTCAAAATTACAGCCAGTTTTTAAGTTATTACATTTTTAAAATTGTTTGTAAAATCAAAAATAACAAATAACTAAATACTATTCATTTATAACTATAGTAAATCATTAAAAAAGGTTTTAAGTAAAACCTTTCAGTTTGAATGTGTTTCCTAATAACTTACTTTTTTAGACTAATTGCATTCCACTAAACACCTAATTGATATAATCAGTACACAAAGATGTAAAAACGACAAAACTTCCTATCCAATGTTGAATATAACACGTGAAAAAAGATTTTGGGTCTATTAGACACCAAAAAAAAATAATTTGTAAATTCGACATTTCGGAAAATTTATTTTTCCATCTTCAAAACTATTTCTTTATTGTAGTCTTGAAGAGAGAAAAATAAATTTTCCGAAACGTCGGCTTAGCAAATTATGTTTGTTTAATTTGGTTTACACAAATACAGAAGATGGTAAATTTTAAATAAAACCTACCGAGAAAGTGGAAGAATCGCAAAAGTTACTTAAATTGGATATACGCGACGAGGTTTTGAAATACTGCGTTGTCTCCTATTCTTTTGCATGGATGCAAATTAAACACAGAAAGTAACAAACATCTTAAAGAAAAAAAAATATGAGATAATTAGCAAATCGTGAAATACTTTGAATAATGCAATCTATAGTACTTTGAACATCAATCAAGTGTTAATAGAGTATTAAGACGCACAGCTACTGTAGTAGGTTTATTAGTCAAATTTAAAATAATATCAACAATAATAATAAACAATAATTGAAAATTTCCTTATTTAATTAGTTAAACTTAAATTCAACAAAAACTGTGATGTCCTATATAATAGCAAATATAATACACGAAGCTCAGTTGTTATGTTTAATTAAGAATTTTTAAGTTATACCTATAGAGTACAGATATAAATAAACTTAGCTACACAACTTTGCATTCGTACTAGGTAGAGTAATTTCAAAAAGCTGCTAGAACAACCCTCGAGAATCGTCAACTCGTTTACGAATTGTAAAGTTCATAAACGTATGCTAATAGCGTTGATCAAATTTATGACGACTATAAAAGTTTACATGAAAAAGTTCTTCAGGGATTTTAACACTTTTCTATTTTTTTATATTTTCTTTTTAAGTATTTGCATATTTACTTTCTATTTGAACTTTTTATTAGTTTTAAAGTTAAACGCTGTTAGATGTAGTTAACGATTGCAAACGCTTTAAGATTAGGTACATTTTGTTTTTATTTTATAAGAAAACTTTTTTACTGTTCAATTTGAATTTACTTTTGCATTTTAAACTCTTTCGTAGATAGGGAGAAACACTTATTTGGAAACCAATGCAGATATTTCAATTAACGAAAAGATTAAAATTACAAAGAAATATTTTAACACTCGAGGTGGTTTGAAATATTTAAATTAAGCTAACCTTCCTATTGTTAATTTAAATAACTCGAGTACAGTCATTCATAAAAATTGTATCTTCCGTGTGGTAGTATGCACTATCCACCTAACAGTTACTACATTTTAAATTTCAATTTAATCTGAAGGGTGTGTAGATAACTTAGTTTTATATTTTATTAGTTTTTAAAGTTTGCATATAAAAAAGCAATATCAAAAGAGATTTTCAGCACAAAAAAATATTATCTGAGCAGTATAAAACTTACAACGTAGCAAAAGTTAATGCTCTGTGAAGTAAAATTTGAATATGAATACGAACTCGGCACTGTATTACGCGAACAACATTTCAAATGCTTTTTATTTCTCGATGTCAAAGGATTCCTTTTCGTAAAGTGGTAGATATCTCTGCATAATTTGTTAAAATATTATAAATTCCAAATGCGTAAGTATAATCAATAAGGTGTAAGTCACGTTTTGCTTTAAGAGTTACTTTAATGAGCTTACAGAAAATGCTTCCTTTTTACAACTTTCTCCTGATAAGAGCTTAAAGAAATGATTATTTTGTGTGACTGAAGTAACAAAAATTTTTGCGCTATAAATTATGTCTAATTTAAATATTTCGTAGTTTTATATTAAAGTAATCCTCGACTAGAAAAATTATATATAGCAGGTATACAGTCCATAACATTCAAGATAAACATTATTGCGTTAGGCGGTCCAAATTTAACAATCGGATATTTAAATTTAAAAATATAAAAAATAAATATAATATACTTTTTTATCTATAGATGTAGTTAAATTAAACAGATTAAAAATTAAATGTACTAATATATAAATATTTAATAAAAAAACGTAAAATAATAGAATAAAAATACTTCAATTATGACGTTTTATAAATTTTTTAAGTTTAAAACACAAAATTTTTATTTATTTAGTTAAAAATAAAATTTTAAATGGGTAATATTTAAGGATTGCAGGTTATGTAAATATTAAAGTCGATGTTTACATTCCATTAATTTTTAAATTTCAGCCTAAAAGTTCATGTTTGAAGTGGTAGATAAACTTAAAATAATTTTAAAAAATGGTAAATACCAAAATTAATCAGATTTATTTTATTTTATTTTTGTTTTTTTTTTTTCGGAGAAACGTTACATCACGTGTTTATATTTATGTTAGAAAAAAAATTTAACTTTCGTGTTTAAAATCGAGAAGTATTGGGAAAAAGTGAGACTTGGGTGAAAATAGTTGCAAAAATTGATGGTATAAAATCATTCAGCAAGACATTATCGCCATTTAAATATTCTCTCGTGTGAGTAGGATAGAACGTAAAAGTGTGCATTACATTTTAACAATAACTTATACAGGATTTAGTAGATAAGTACATTATTCTTATAAACTTCTTTATCCTTATTAAGTATGTTACAACCAACTTTTTGTTAAAACTACTAATATTTCCGCTTGTGATATTTTTAAATGAAAGCTGAAAATAAATCAAGCGACGTTTTTTTATATAATATGTAGAATATAATTATGATATTTTCCCAATAAATCAAGTTTTTTTCAGATAAAACATGATATTAGAAAGCAGGTAAGTAAAGTAGATATCTATACGTATTTCATCCGCACATCGCAATTTCAAAAATGAAAATAATTATTTTTGTATTTTACTTATATTCACTTTGTATATTATGAACACACCATAAAACTGCATTTCGTAAATAATAATAATTAGTAGATAAACAATATATTAAATTAAATTTTAATTCCGATATTATTTTCATAGAATCCGTTTAAAAACAAATTATTTTCTCATATATTTTTCAAATATTTCAAAAATATATAGGAGGATGTACAAATATTATTGCCTATAGAGAAATAAATTGTAGCCGATAAACTATTAAATTGAATACAATATATGAATATTAAGGGCAACTTCAATAATTAATATATTTTCAAAACTTGAATGTTGTTTTCAAACATTCAAAGTTAAAATCAATTATCTCTACCTTAATAATAATAAAAAATGTATTTAAACGGAAAATATTCGAATTAAAAATTTAAGCAGTAATCTTTTCAAAATTCAGTTAACTTCTTTTTATCAAATATTCATAAAATATTGACTATATAATTTTATAATGTTAAGAATAATCAAACTCATTATAAACTTTTAAACAGAGTGGTTTAATTAATCTTTAATATTATATTCCAAACAATGAGTGATATGAATAAAGTTGAATAAAGTGCTTATACCTACTTCAAATTTAAATAAATATAAGATAATTTGTTTTGAATAAAAGTAATTTGGTTTAACTCTTTTTAAACAATTTAAATTGTCCGACGTGTCGGGTTGTTTTATTAACCCACTTAAGGCTAAAACACTTAAATATTTCGATGTAATGGTATTTTATTTTACCATATTAATCGTATTGTAATTTTTGAATATTTTAATCATGAACAAGGTGGAACTCGCTTTTGCGACAGTTCTTAGGCTTCTATACATCTACTTTTTCGGTAGGTTAAATTATTTGGGCTTTATTTTATTCCAATTTTTAATGCCTTAATCTTTTAATTAGGTAGATTTTTTTACTATATAAGGAAAACGCTAACATTTTAATATTTTTTTTTTATTTCGACCTTTATAGGTAAATATTTGCAATTTACAAACCACAAATAAAACACAATTCATAATGAAATATTAAAATACCCGAAACACGTACCGAATACCGTATTAGAAACACGTAAAATACCTACTCTAAAAATACAAAATAAGAATATCGGATTAAAAAATATATATGTAAATAATCTGAATAATTAATACCAATCTAAAAATATTCTATATGAAGTAAAATTGTTTTAAGAACGTGCGTTCTGATTGGTTTTGAATTATGCGGACAGACGGACAGACGGACACGGAGCTAGATCATAAGGCTTCTTCCTATACGTTGTATAGAAGCCTAAAACGGATCAATAAAGCAGTCCGTAACGTCGCACAAATTGAAATATTTAAAAAAAAACCTATCACTCGCTTATTTCATTATATCTATATATTATAATATTTTTACTTATTTAAAATTTAAAATTTATTATATAATAAATTATTTCTTATTTTTCTTATTATATGGGAATCTTATTATATGGGAAAAGTAATAAATAGTAAAGCAGCTCTTATTTTAAAAAATTCGTCACTCAAAAACTAAGAAGCATTCTACAAAACGCCAACATACGACATAATTCTTTTGGCTTCTAAAATCACCGAAGAAATGGGGATATTGATTGCTGATATACTAGATGTAATAAGCCTCTGTTAGTGTTACCTTTTTAACAAATTTCAAACACATTAATAATTATATTAAATTTTTTGTAAATGCTCATAAACTTTCCTTATCGCATTATAAACAATAACTAATTGCATTCGTACGGTTTCTGCAAAAATACCTTTGTAATAAATTGCTACGTTATTTTGAACTAACTTAAATGTTAACAAAAGAAAAACTTAAAAATAAACTGTGATTTATATTGTAAACCCGTAGAGAGTACATCTAACGGGTATTATTGATGCTGTTGCATTGCTCTGAAATTCACTGTGCCTAAAATCTGAATTTTGGATAACTATATAAAAATACCTTGGAAATAGATTGTTTTTAAATATTATCTTCTATGCTTGAAGCGTAAAATTAATGTACTATGATCGCAGTTCAAGCAAGTAAACACATCAATAAAATCAAAACTTTAAAAATTGTTAATTTGCGTTAAAATTTGAAACCAAAGTTTTCCTGTAAAAAGCACGAAAAATTAATGTTAACGTTTTCGACCCGTGGAGGAATTGTAATGTAACTAGGTTAACAATGACAAAATTAACAACAAAGTTCAAAGTGAATCGCGTAATCAAAAGTTTAATTTAAATTAAATGGAAATAAAGTTCTTTGAACAAAAATAATTTAGTTTAAAAATTTAGTATAACTAAATTGGTATGCAGACCCCTAACCGTCGTTTGTCCTTGCTCAACTCTTGGTCTAGTAAATTATTATTCGTACCTATAGATTTAAAGAACAAAGTTAGTGAAACATTTTAGCAATGATTTATATTATGACAATATACGAAACATTTTCTTCACATCCGCTGTCTATCACTGCACAATTTTTGGAGAAAGTATTCTTTATATATGTAGCAATACCATGACGTCGATCATTTATAGAAGCTACACATTTAAAATTGTTAATAACACATTAGTCCATGCTGTTATCATTCGGCTTATGAGTTTCTTCCAGTAATAGCACGTCACAATTTGTCTTCTTCATCAGTCTACTAAGGAATTCACATTTTGACATTGTTAGTCCTTCTACATTCAGTTGGCATATCTTCAACACATTTGAAATTGGTAGAAATTCGATGTAGTGTTGATTGTTTATATCCCAGGTAGTCCTCGTCAGCATTGTCGGGTTCAGTTTCACTAAAATTGTTACCGGGAGATCTCTTATAAGATAGGTTCGGCATCTAACGGCCCAGTTGTATAACATAAGATTTTTAGATTTTTAGAACATAAGATTTTCTCAAATCAGGGTTAAAATAAAATACTGTTTCTTCAATTTTAGGCTTCTATACAACGTATAGGAAGAAGCCTTATGATCTAGCTCCGTGTCCGTCTGTCCGTCTGTCCGTCTGTCCGTCTGTCCGCATAATTCAAAACCAATCAGAACGCACGTTCTTAAAACAATTTTACTTCATATAGAATATTTTTAGATTGGTATTAATTATTCAGATTATTTACATATATATTTTTTAATCCGATATTCTTATTTTGTATTTTTAGAGTAGGTATTTTACGTGTTTCTAATACGGTATTCGGTACGTGTTTCGGGTATTTTAATATTTCATTATGAATTGTGTTTTATTTGTGGTTTGTAAATTGCAAATATTTACCTATAAAGGTCGAAATAAAAAAAAAATATTAAAATGTTAGCGTTTTCCTTATATAGTAAAAAAATCTACCTAATTAAAAGATTAAGGCATTAAAAATTGGAATAAAATAAAGCCCAAATAATTTAACCTACCGAAAAAGTAGATGTATAGAAGCCTAAGAACTGTCGCAAAAGCGAGTTCCACCTTGTTTAGTGTTTAATATACTACTTTTTAGTAACATGTAGTAACAAGAAAACTGTATCTTATGATGTGAAATTACAAATTTTGATTATTTTTTTAATTGAAAGTTTTATTTTTGTTTAATTTGGATTAGACCCTTGATCCTAGTTTTATTATTTTACATTATATTAAATTAACTTTATATACATATATAAATTAACACCAACCGTTTTACTTGTCGTGGATCTAGAAACGTAAAATGGCAAAATTTTGTATAATATGTAATAGGTATATTGCATGTCTTGCTAATTCGATCTAGGACAAAATCCCGCCGGACCACAATCTCGCCGGACCACAATCCCGCCGGACCACAATCCCGCCGAAGCAAAGTACGAGATACGAGCTCTCAAACCCCGGAAATACATATAAAAAGTGCAAAAGTTTCAATTTGAAGAGGTTTGCTTGAGGCAAATGTGTACCAGTTTGACAATTACCATTTAAGCTGAGTTTGGCTAAACTGAAACTCGATTTCGAAATCGAAAATTTTTAAGTAAAATTATAAAAATGAATCTGGAATTTTAAAATTCTGAACTAATAATAAATATAATTTATAAAAAATGATATAGGTAGGTTTCCAGATTCTATCACTATGAAATAAATTTTGAATTTAAACACAAATATTAATAGTTGGAAATCTTACTTAAATACATAATTATGTAAGTGTCTTTGATCGCAACCTAATCTACCTATTATATAATTTTATAAAATGACTAGTGCATACACAGTATCATTATGATTGTAACAGCATGCATAACGACTACTGCCAAAGAAACAAGAAAAACACAGTAAGAGAAAATAATAAAACTGTTGAGAAAGCATAAATAACTTGGAGTTGAGCTTTAAAATGCAGATATGACATAAAAAAGTTAGTTAGTGTTTTTCGTAGACAAGCTAGTATGAACCAAGAAAAACACTGAAAAGTTGCATTATTTAGAATCAATCCGAACAGTAAGTTAGTTAAATAATAAGTTCTTATGCACTTTTTGTTTGTTTAGTGACGATTTCTAATCATTAACCCTCTATTTCGCCATTTTTTTATTTTCACTGAAAATATTTTTACATGTGTACTTCACCGACGTGTATAAATTTTTCAAAAAAAATAAATTTTTTTTAATTTTAATTTTTATTAATTTTTTCAGTTCAAATCGGTCAATTTTTTTAAACTAAAAACGATTTTCAACCTAAATCAAGTAAAAAGTAAAATAGTATCAAAAAATCCGATGCCTACACGACTTTTGAACACGAAAATATTCCAAAGAGCGACTAAAAAATGGCTGCTTTTTACCCACGTCAAGCTAGCACAACCACCTTTTCAAAACAAAAAATTTTCTATGTTCTATGTTCTATAATTATGGACTAATTTTGGACAACATTCGCAAATTTTGGACAACAACGGTTTCGCGTAAAAACATAAATCTTTGGTGGCGGTGCTGAGTTGACGTCAAGCTAGCACACCCACCTCGAAAAAACAACTTTTTTTTTAAATTTAGTATACCATAATTATGGACCAATTATGGACTCATTTTAGACAACATTCGCGAATTTTGGACAACAACGGTTTCGTGTAAAAACATAAATCTTTGGTGGCGGTGCTGAGTTGACGTCAAGCTAGCACCCCCACCTCGAAAAAATAACTTTTTTTTTTCATATTGAATTTCATTGTTCTAAAAATACTTACTAAGTATAAATTTAAAAAATTACTTGAAAACAAGAGCCCTTTTCCAGTGGCGGATCCAGAGAGGACAATGCGATAGAGGTGTTAGGATGGTTAACAATAATTTTAGTTTTTATTACAAAAAAACCTTTTATTCGTCTGAATAATATAAATAAAAAAGGAAGATGAACAATAATTATAATGTTTGATTTTAAAATTGTTACAATAATATGTAAGATTTATATTTGTGTTCGGGAACGTGTTATCCCTTTGGCGGACTCGGTTAAACTGGCTGTTCCAGCTAATAACAAAAAAACCTTAACAACGCTTAGCATTTGCTTTTTTTGTTATTAACCGGAAACATTATCCTTGAGTTCCTGGATTTCCAAATTAATTTCCAATGGCCAAGTAATGCCATGAAATGTAGCTGCAGTGACATTGTCCTGCATGCGTGTGCATGCATGACTGTGCCACCACAGAGGCAATTAAACCCCACTTCAGAACTCAAAAAACATCAATTATTAGACCCAAAATATTCTGATTTGTTAAAAGTTTCTAAAACAATTTCGAGAATTTAAAAATATTTTGTTTTTTCAAATTTGAATTTTAAATGATGACTTTAAAATAAAATAAAAATACTTTATTGTATTGTAAATGTTAACACAAGACCACATTTTATACTTCAAATAATTTAAATCCGAACTTCCGGAACCGCCTAATCACGGCTTCAATAAATTCAGGTAAAAATCAGCTTATTGCAATTTTGGAAAATCCAGAAATTTTTTTAATCTCCAAAAGGGTGTTTTTAGGTTTCTTAATACTCTACTTACCACTCTAATACACATCAGTGGTAGATTTGAAAACGATTTAGCTTAAATTTCGGACGGCACCACTTTCCACCGATGGTTGAAAGTTAATCCTCTACCCCAAAATGGTCAACGTAGAGCACTAGCATATTCCACCGATGAAGGTCGGGGTCAGCTTATAGAGAATTAGTAGGAGTACAATGGGGCGATTTAATAAGTTAAAAGCTTACTGTTTGGCATTTAATTTTAAAAACTGCAGAATTATTTTTTATGGTGGATCCGCGTATTGCCATGGTTGTCTTTGTCAAATTCAGTTTTGCCAAAGATTAAACTAATTAAAAATATAAATTTTCTAACAGTAACCTGCGGACGGATCGTTGGTATTAAAAAAATGTACTTTTTTAACGCCGATCTATGTACATTCTACAAAATTATGCAATAGGTACCTATTAATTAAAATTTTTATTAAAAAAAAAAAGCAAAAATGCAACAAAAAATAGGGTTTTTGAGGGGTGGGGGACGGGTTACGGGTTGATGCTTAAGTGCATCGACTACTAAGCATGGTTTGAGCCTGAGTGAAGTAAGCACTTTATTCTAACCGTTCTCCCTCTGCGGGCAATGGCAAACCTCCGAGGTAATCTGCCTTGAAAACCCTTCATAAAAATGAAGTGGTTAGTCAAAACCCACTCTGGGTTGTAGTGCTATACTGTGAGGGGGGGCAAATATTATTATTAATGATCATTAATATGAGTAAAATGATGGGAAATGTTTTTCAAAAACTCTAATCTACTCATTGCGTTAGTAGAGTACGAGGTAATATAGTGTTGCAAACGTTGTTGTTTTCTGATGGTATCGCTATATTGCCCGCGTTAGGTAGCTCGATACTATTAATCTTAATATAAGTGTAAATTTGCATCCCTTTCAATTTGTCTAAAAATAAATATAGCGATGGATTGGTGCTATAAAATTTCGAATTAAATAGATTATGAAAAGATTCGCAAGCATTCGTCGTACGGCACATACTTGCTGATTGTGCTGCCCAGAGCTGAGGCGGAAATATCGAATTGGCATCGATATAGGTTCGAAATATATAATCGGAAAACTGATCTAGCGTTGTATCGTTAGGCAGTATCGATATTAAATCTTCGCTATAAGCGGCATCAATTTCATTTGGATTTAAATACTGCAACCCAAACATGTAGCGCAACCATTGGCCAATTTGGGAAGTCTGGTCTTTGTATTCTGTAACCAAACCTAGTTTCTGAATTTTTCTATACCAGGCTTGGCTTAAATGAAACCGACATCCATTTAGTTCCACATCTTGCCAGATATGTTTTAGGCTAGCATGAACAGCCAATTCAAAGTCAACAGTAACCGTTTTCGGTTGAAAAAGTAATTGATTTTGAGCACAAATATCTATTAATGATTGGAGGCAATGCCGGTAAGTTTCCTGAGATTTGTCTTTTAAAAGACAAAACGCCACTGCTGTATGTATAATGTCCATTCGCGTAACCATGAATTGTAAACAGCTGCTTAAAGAACTTGGTGCAATACTCAAAAGTACCATCCATGTATATATTCAAGATTTAACAGAACTAAACAAATCGTTAAAACAATAAGTTTTAACAGTTAAGTAAAGAAATCCAACACGTAGAAAAATTGTTACTATAAAAACCAAAAAGACATTAATTACCACTTGACAGGTTCGGATTAAAAATATTTAAAAATGAAATATTTCTATAGGTTTGTTCGTGCTAGCTACACTTTTTACACTTTAGTGTAAAGTGTACACTTTTCTGTTCGTGCTAGCCGAGCGCTCTGTTCGTGCTAGAAAGTGTTTCTTTTCTACACTTTCTTACACTTTTTACACCAGCTCTGGAGCAGGTGTAAAAGTTTACACCGTTTACACTATAATTTTGATTGGCTCTTAGATTTTTAAAATTAAAATTTAAAAATGCATACCTAAAAATTAAAAGTAATATTTTGTTAATTGTTGCGCTATCCCTTGATGACGATTTTTAGTACGCCTATGCTTAGTAAGGCATGCGCAGGGGATTGTAGAAGGCGCGCGCTGAGCTGGGAGCAGGATTCTTAAACACACAGTGAGATAGTAAAGACGTGTTAAGTTTCGTTGGGAATCACTGTCATTTGGCCGACATATCAATTGGCCGACAGATAATTTGGCCGAACAGTTTTTGTCCGACAGATTGTTTGGCCGAACAGTTTTTGGCCGACGATTATTTGGCCGATCAGTTTTTGGCCGACAGTCACTTTGCCGATAAATTTTATTTTTTTGGTAAATAAATAAATATTTTGTAAAATTATGTTGTTTTATTTAAATTATATTAAATTATTATTAAAACTAGCTGACCCGGCGAACTTCGTATCGCCTCAGAACTTGAACCATATAAATTATTTGTAAAATTCTAGAACATCGTACCGCCTCAGAATTAATATACCAAGTGACTCGGCGAACGTTCTGCCATATAAATTATAGCTGGATACCCGGCTTCGCCCGGGGTCTCATTATAAATATAATGCTTTGCTTTAGTCTGAGTACTCCAATGATTTCCAGTCTTGCTTTCCGCTGCTGATTTATTTGTGAAGCTCAAAATACCTTTTTAGGTGCATTTCGCCCCCCCCCCATTTCGAATTTTGGATCCAAAATAGTCTAAATCGTTTGTACCTTCCTTATTTTCGTTTGTACCAGTTTTGATTTTGAAATATTTCAAATTTTCTAATAATGACATTCTGCTAAATGTCCTTAGCCCCTCCCCCCGGATTTTAAATTGAAATAAAACAAAAATATTTGTCTGAAAAACAAAATGGGTACAAACAAAAATAATGAAGGTACAAACAGGTACAAACGATTTAGACTATTTTGGATCCAAAATTCGAAATTTGGGGGTAGACTGGCGAAATGCACCTTTTTGGGGGGGGGGGAAATTACGGGAATCTCGTTAATCGGTCACTTTTCCTTCAACTTTTTTAACATTTTCTTGCACTAAAACATTTTTCAAGTCCTACTGAGTATGTGTTCCAAATTTGGTTGAAATCGGTCGAAGGGTCTAGAAGTGTATAGCGAACAAACATACACACAAGCTCTTTTATATACTTCACGTTCTTCCTCCATTTCAGCAGCTCTAGACGTTGAAGCTCTATTGCGGTTTTGTGAAAGCCGAGCTTCACGTTCTTCCTCCGTTTCAGCAGCTCTTTTTTCCCTGAGTTTCTTAGCCTTTGATGATTTATTTCCAACAGCTGCTTTTTTTGGTGGCATTGAATGTATTTTATCTAAGATGAGTTTAACAATCTAACAAAGTAGTCTCTATGTTCACAGAAACTTTTACATTTGTACTGAAAGGGTAATGTCCTATATAGGGAAATTAATCCAATTATCCGTTGATCCGTCGATCTGTTGATCCGATGAATAGGCACTATTTGCCACATATTTTATTAAAGTTTGTTGAAAGCCGTTCTAAAGTAGCCTATCTTCTTCGCAGCATCGTAATTAGCTTATACACCAAATTTCATAAAGATTGGTCAAGCGGTCTAGGAGTCTATAAGGAACATACATACATACATACATACATACATCCATTTTTATATATATAGATACACAAAAAAACATGCAATACAAAATATTCGTTACACACCAACGAATTATTTTTAAGATCCATTAGGTTTAAACTGAAGGTTATGAGAAATGCCACGAAGGAAGTCGTCTTGAGTTTTGTTGGGAAAATCCACAACAAGTCGTTTGAGCCTGTCCGCCAGTTTGACGTATTTTTTCTTGGGAGGATTGGGCACGTGGCCTGCATTATACTGAGCAAGGCTGAATTCAACATTACCTTGCTCACGTTTGAGTCCATCAATAAATTTCCAAATTGTAGGGTGATTGGCTCCGAGAAGACTACTGAATTTATTATTCCACCCTTCAATGGAATTATTTGTTTTAGGAAGGTCTCCAAGGTAGGCATCGTGACAGTTCCAAACCGGAATCCCGAAATTCACGGGTTTTCGCACTGGATTGCTCCTACTTCGAATTGCGCCAATCCAAGTGTTCTCAAAGTAATCGAGAAGTGGTTTTAAAATTTCTTCATTTTGCAGAAAAAATTCGGTTTGCAGCAAATTCTCGAACATAAGCTCCACATTCTCTTGAGGAGCAAAGGCTAGAGCCGCCAACTTTCTAATATTTAAGGGAAACGATGGATCAGCCAGATTTTCGTACCGAACTCGAATAGGATTGTTAGCCTGTATTACACGCCAAATACATTGATTAAAATGAAAAAAGCATAAAGTAAGAAAGGCTCTCCTTTGCCAGTTTTTCCGTAATCTCCTTCAATCACTAAATCAGTCAGGCTGGTAGGAGATGTTGGAACAGCAGGACCATTCCTATTACGAGTTCTGCGAATGGTCTGTTTCAACAAGTTGGTGGAAGGAAGATGTGGGGCCACTGCTGTATCAAGATTTAGAGTAGCATCTGCCAGAATCTGTTGGGGGTTTTCTTTTGAAGTTTTCGCCACTTCTTTAATATTAGCAAGCACAGTTTTTGCTGCAACTTCACTACTTTCCACCGTGTGACCAATATGAGTGCCACTAAGTCCAACAAGTTCATCGCTTTCAGTGATTGCTCTTGCTTTGCACTTTGAAGTGTTGTATTTGGCACATTTCCAATAAATTTTTGCACCACCTTGTTTATCGCGAGTAAACAGAAATCCATTATGTAAAAGCTGCTTAACTCCACGACTGCTTTCGACATAAATTCCAAAGGCATATTTGATATAATTTTAATTTACTTTTGATTTCTTCTTTTTCTTCTAATACTTATAATTTCTTCTAATTCTTTCTACTTACTGATTCTTAATTACATAATTGTTTATATAGAAAATAACAAAAGGTAATCGGATAGGATTAACGCGGATAATTTTAATACCGCGTCGTTCAGAAACGGTATTAGTTTTTTTATTAGATTCGTCCTTGGGTGACGTTGCTTTCTATTGGTCTGCTCATAGTCAGGACCATATTCCTCGACTATACGTGCTAACACGGCCATCCTGCAATTGCCACCAAATAACTGTCGGCCAAGTGACTGTCGGCCAAATTCTGTTCGGCTAAATGACTGTCTGCCAAAAACTGTTCGGCCAAATGACTGGATTGTTTATTCTCGAGTTACAAATTTTTTAATAAAATTCCGTTTTTCGCGCATTTACGACTATTCTTTAATTATAATTAATAACAGTTTTAAACTTTTGGCTTTGGCAACTTCTGTACCATGTATCAGACACTTCAAGGGCTACCCCAGATTTTTTTCAGATTTTCTTAAAGCTTAGAAAGATTTGAAAACTAGACTGTTCCTTAAAAGACTCTGTGTACACACCATGTCGTTTATAGTGTATTCACGCGGGGTTAATACGTACTATTATAGTTTTAGTATTATTAGTTATTACTATTAAATTAACATTGGAGGATAATTTTTGGCTTTGATTTAAGAATACGTTATTTTATTAAATGATTAATGTTATTAATAAATAGTTTAAATTTTATTAATTATTAAATTTATTTGAATAGTTCTTTTACAGAATAATTTTAGGTTTGTTTAGTGAAAATCCGAAATATGAAACACTTTGATTGACCACAATGTAACTATCTATAGTCATTCAATTGCGTAGTGTTGACCTAATAATAATATAATTTATGACATTAATAGTATATTACTGGCCAAGCATAGAAAATGATCCGTTACTGGGCGCGCAGCTATATTAAAAAGTGAGCGTAGCGAGCTTTTTAAAGCTGTATACTTTTTTATCGGAAAACATAAAATTATCAATTATATCAAATATTAAAAAATATTGTTTAAATTACAAATTGTGATAGATAAGACAAATTAAAACAATGTCTTTAGAGCAACCCTCTATGGCGAAATAAATAACTTTTCAAAATAATTTAAAACAAAATAATTTTATCGGAAAACATAACGAAAGCGATGCGATTATTGCGAGTGCGTAATATACACAAAATTTAATCTTTTCATAAATATTTTATTAACAAGTATTTACAAAAAACACGTAGCTTATTATTTGAAGAATATAGTATTTCAATTACTTGTAATATTAATGAATTTTCATTATAAAACAAGCCCATGGATCTCTACTCTACCTGTTAGTAAATATTACTTCAAATAAGCAATGCTTTTTCTCTGTGCACCTACTCTTTTAATTTAGTTACACATTTTTTTTAAGCTTTTGTCAAAGAACTAGAACCATTTTCAGTTACTTGAGACTTTAGTAATATACCAAAATTTTATTTCAAAAGTTTCTGTGGCTATCTTTTTGCAATTTACATATGGAATTGTTTGTAAATAGTTTTAATTGCAAAAGTATTAACAGTGGCAAAACGCAAAAGACCCTACAGAATTTTTATGGGAAAATGACTTTCTGTAAATTTGGCTGGTTTTTGGGGGGATATGTTGTAATTCTCATCATTCTGAATAAATGTTGCAATGGGCAGAACTTGATATAATGAGCAGTTTCCGAGTTACAAGTCCTAAAAGATCTAGATAAAAAAAAAGTTTCTGGGCTCGACATATTATATGTGATCGTCAGTCGAGTACAAATAAACAAATACAAATGATTCAACTTGCATCATATCCTACTAGATAATATTAAAGTTATCATCTATTGAAAATAATTCTTCTATCCCAAATACACACGGCCTAGCTGCTATTTTCATATTAAATTTTGAATTTTTAGGGCTTGTAACTCGGAAACTACTCCTTATATTATAACGTTCTGCCCATTGAGACATTTGTTCTGAATGATGAGGATTACAACATATTCGAAAACAAGCCAAATTTATTGATATATATTTTCCCATAATAATGCTGCAAGGTCCTTTGTACCTACAACTACGGAATTTACGCAGAATAGTAATTAAACGTTCACGAGTAAATTATCAAAATATAGGGCAGAAAAATAGTATATTATAGGCCAAGGTTGTGAAGACTGTCATTATAGCCCTAGCGCCAAGATTATATTCCGAGGTGCAAAGCAGCGAGGAATATAAGGCGCGTAGGCTATAATGGTCCTCACAACCGTGGTTTATATACGATTTTTTCCACTACTAGATTTATTACCATTTTTTAAAAGTTTTGATAAAGAAATTTTCAAATTTTAAATATTTATTTAAAGATAATGACACTTTGGTTTTATTTTGTTTTGTTGATTTGACAGTTGAAGGGTAAGCGGAAAGAAAGATCCAAGTCACATAAAATCAAAAAATGAGTTAATGGTGCCATCTGATAGATTTTGATGTAACCTACCTCTACCAGAATATTCGAAAAAATTTTAAAACGAGCTGTGTCCATAAAATACTAGGTTTAAGTTTCAATTTAATAAACATTATGTAGAAAAAATGAGGTCTTTATTTTTAGTTATCTTAGGATCATGGCTCAGGATGTAAAACAATGAACATTGATCTTTCTTTCCGCTTACCCCTCGCCGTTGTCGACAAATGTTTGAAATGAAATTAAACTATTAAAAAACCGTTTTGAATAGTTTAAATGCAATTAAATAGCATCTCTTGGTTATACAAAATCGTTTTTTAACAAAATTTGTCTTACAAATAGTCGCCATACTATCGAAAAATATCAATATGTTCATTATTAACTAGTAGTGTATAATGAAAAAATTATTCACCACTTGTCGAAAATGCGTCACTTCACGTGCGACTTGGCTAAGTTGTAATGATAGCCTATATGACTAGTAGTAGAAAAAAAATCATTAATCAATTTAATTAAACTTAAACTAAATTTAGTTTCCGGATTAAATTATATCACCTTAAAATACAAAAGATTGTATTTGTTATTTATTAATACTTTTATTTATTTTATTAATAATTCTTTTTTCGGTTCCATATTTTGATAATTTATTACCCAAGAAGGTTTAATTAACATTATGTGTAAATTTCCTAGTCGTAAGGTTACGTAATATTTAAATTGAACCTCTGTACGCACTTTTGACCAATAACATACAAATTTGCCACCTTAAGATAATAATTGAATTTTGACAATAAATTCAAATTTTAATTTCAAAGCTGTTTTTTTTTAATTTAAAACGTTTAAACAGTATTCGAGATATTAGTCCATAGTTCAATATAGCTAAATATTATCCCGGTATTTTATACCGAGTCAGTCAATAATTAAAGTGATATTTTTGTGAAATATTATATTCTGTTGTATGGTCTGGTTCGCAGATGGTATATCCTCATATGCACGAGCGCTGATGATATAAAGTCTATGCTAAAGGAATTGAACGAAGCGTCTAAACTCGTCGGTATAAAAATTAACTCAAACAAGACCAAAAACTGAGCACAAGTGAAGTAAATATTGAAATACATGGTCATAATGTGCATAAAAAATACATGTATTATACATGGAACATCTTATAAAACTGGGAAATGATAATGGAGCTGCTATAAAATAGTCGAATCGATTGAGAGTCATGCAACGATCAATGAAAAGAGCCATGCTTGTTATATTATTGAGGGACAGGATAATATTACTAAAAATTCGAAAAAGATCATACGTTTTCGACGTAATATTCAGACTACTAATCCAATTAAAGTGAAATTGGGTGGGACACGTGGTAAAGCATGATTCTACAAGATGAACATATAGAACTATACACTGGCGCCCAAGAACGTCTAAAAGAAGCGTGAGAAGACCCCAGAAAAGATGGTTAGACGACGTGAAGCGAATAGCGGGACTGGAGTGGTTTCAGGAAGCAGCGGAAAGAGAAGCATGGAGAGAAATGAGAGAGACAAGGACGAAGAAGAAGAACGTATTATACTTATGATAATATGATAATATGGATATTTGACTACATATTTAAATAGGGTATCACTTCAATTGACGAACCCAGTATAAAAATTCAAGTTTTCAATTTGGAATACAATTTGTTTTATTCACCAATCTTATGGACATTCAAAAGTTATTTAAAAAAATATTTAATTATTTAATACCACAAAAAAATATTGCTCAAAATTATCGATATACTCGTACATGGTATGTTACCTACGACAATCTAATACCTACGTACTGTAATAAATACTTCAAAATAATCTACGTCTATACAATTATTTATTATATTATTAAAAATAAAAACACAACATTCTTATTTACTATATATATTACAAAACAAAGTCTACCTTTTTTAACAATTTAATAAATTATTTAATAAAGTCAAGTTAAATACATAATACGTGTAAAGTTCAAGATTACAAAAATATGTCAATACCTAGTAGTACATTCAGTTCTGAATAAAAATTCGAAACAGTTATTAAAGGAAGTGTTTTATAAAGAAGCAATAATTATTGATTAGGTACAAGTATTTTGTAATAATTTTAAAAATATAACATGGAGGTACGCCTGATATGGTACTTGTACTATTAGAGCAGTATTGCACAATATATTTTGATTCGTAAGTATTTAGGTACTTTAATGAACAACATGGAAATAGTGTAAATTATTATGGTAAATATTTAATAAAGTATATTTATTTTTTCCCGTATGAATTTCTGTTTTGATAACCAGAAACGTATCCCGATGCATCGACCACATCCTTTCGTCCCGCAATTCCTTTTCCTTTACCAGTATCATCAAAACGTTGTTTATGAGATCCCGTGTATTTCGAAGGGTCCGTAAGTCGATCTACTGGTCCAGTAGTTTTCACTAACTGTAAAATAAATTAAATGTATTTAGATATATTTTTTTAAACTATACACATCAATATTTAACTCTTCTGGAATTAAAAATAAGTTTTATGTTTAATTGTTTTATTCTCTTTTTTAATTCATTTTAGTTAATAATAATAATAATGAGACGGTTATTAACTAATGATTCCCCCTGGGATGATGATTGCCGCCATCAACTATTAAAAACTGCGTTACAAGCATTCTTCGATCCGGCTTAAGCAACCGTGGGGTCGAAATGCTGAAACCTTTCCTTCAGAAAATGAGAAGGAGATTGAAAATGAGATTCGCGTTACAGATAGAAGGATAGATATACACAGCTCTTTATTGCATTTAATAATAATACTAATTTAATAATATACTTAAACTGTTTTCCGAGTACTCGTAAATATATGCATCGGCTAAATCCGCCTGGGCCTGTAAAAAAATTCGTACTCGGAAAAATTCAGTTTCTAGCCTAATGATAAAAATAGCTATTCTGTTGAATTTTCAGATAGATAGAATTATGTTTTAAAAATAAAAAGAAATATGTTAGTCTAAATACCAATTATCAAAGTCATTTTTAAGAATTAAATTCAATATAACTATTATAGATTGCGCAAACTACGTCAGCACGAACCGACGCGTACCGCCACGACAGTTACGTATCTGCAACTTGTAAATATGCAAAGTCAATTCTTAATTTTTTTTTCAAATCCCACATAGTATACTACAATTATGCACGCAAATTCACACTAAATTGGAATCTGGTACAATTTTTCGAAAAGGTTTCGTCGCAAACGACTCTCCGAATAACTAAATGGTCAGTACTTTAATTAGATACTGCGTATTTATAACATAACAAACTATCGAAGAGAAACAAGCATGTGTTTCATATAAGTACAATAATATCAATTACAAGAATATTATTGAACAATAAGATATGCAAAGTTGTCAATGTAAAATTATTTCAGGTTGTTTAGACCGAAAGAGTATTGTATTGTACTATTTAGAGTATTAGTATACCAATTAAGTTTCAACCATTAACACACAGCATCTTTTTAAATAATATAAATTCTATGTAGTACTTGACAAGCAATAAACAAAGTCATAATTAATTTAAATTTAAATTTGGGTCATATTGACCCCGAGGAGCAGGGTTAAATGATTTCAAAAAAATTAATTAAGTACCTAACATATTCAAAATCAAGAAATTTAAGTAAATACTTAAAATTTTGAAAATAAAATTAATTTCTAAATTATAAATGTTTTCAAATTATAAAGAATTTTCAGAGCTTAATATTTAGTACGAGTACAGGGATATGTAATATTCCTATATCAGAATTTTTATATTAATATGTAAGTTAATAACAAAATAGCAAATAATTTTAACAAACCCTAAAGTTGTATTTTAAAATTTTATTTTACATTGCATACTACTATTAGCACACCTTTCAAAAGGTGTGGTAATAGTAGTATAGTTTCCTTGAAATTCCTTTTAGGTTAATGTTATATTATTTTTATATGCAGTTAGTCCGAACTTAATAAAAATAATGGTAACTTTTAATTAGCTTAAATGTTGTCGAAGATTTTTAAAAAATCAGAATGAAATCTGCGTGAAATTTAGAATAATATGTAATTTTGAAACAAGAATTTTCTACAAGGATTTGAAATTGCTAATAATTCGGCGCTCTTTAATCAGTGTACTGCAAATGATTAGAAAAATAGATATTTTGTTTAAAAAATTAAATTTATTCCCGGACCGCACAATTTTCCTAATTTAATATGTATCACTTTACTATATATATCTTTATGTAATTATTATGATTATGCTCGGAATAATCACGAAAGTTAGTTCTCTAGTCAAAAGTATGACCAACAATGAGACCACAATCATGGTTAGACTATGATTAATGACTTCTATGTTATTAATAAGAGTCATATTCATAAACCACAGTCGAACTCGAACCAATAGTTATGATGTGGTGTTACAGCTAGTTATATGGTAAGATCAAAAGCGGATTTAAAAGGGGGGGGGGGTAGATGCCCACGATTCTACAACAGTACATACTTAGAAGCAAATCAAATTATCAGAATTGTTAAAATATATAAATAAAATAACAGAAAGAACGTGAGTGAGGCTCTTGTCTATTTCTGACTGGAATTGCAAATTTTGTTTCAAAATTCAAGTTTATTTGTAACAGTTATTGTTGATTATTATGCCTGTTTGCCCCTTGTGCCCCTCCCAGAAAAAAATCCTGGATCCGCCCTTAAATAAGATTCAGTACCAACCTTCATAATTACAATACTTATACGCACGTACTCCTAATTAAATATAATTCTATCCCATACAACACAAACCAGTTAATTAGATATCCACTAATGCCTAGACGGGTTTATTAAATATCCAGAAGGTACAGCTCCACCAAGCTTACAAGAAAAATATGCCAACTAATTTGATAAAAATTTGTATCAACCAATGAACGTCGAATTATTTCTCAAGTACATTACGTTGTAAAAGTTACAAATCATTGCGTGTGTTTACATTTTTTACGTGTTTGTCTTATTCAATTTCATGTTATTTCTATTTGAGCTTTATTTAATTTTTACAGTAACATTTTTTACGTATTTCGTGACTGCAACTTGACAAAATAATTTATGGATTTTAAATATTTGCGCCGAGAAACTTCCTCATCTGAGTGTACATTTTTAATTTTAGCAGCACCAGACACGCCCCTAAAGTTGGTTCTAACGTTGGTGGAGCTGTATCTATTTATTTAAAGCTCCTAAATACAATGGATATCATCTGGACAAGTGTCACAGTTGCTGATTTCTACGGGATGGTTGTATCAATAGCTAATGATTAATGAATGTATATTTTATACTGTATATATTTGCGTTTCAACATTAACATCCCCTAGTTATTGTTATAAATGTATCTCCTGGATATACAATCAATGGATATTTCCAATCAAGGAAATCAAAAAATTTGGATATCCACTAGATTTTGAGTGTTATGTGGGAATATTTCTATTATTAAAATAATAAATTATAACTTACTCCAACACCACTAAATCCTGGTTGACCACAATTCGCCAATTTATTTTTTATATCTTCCAATTCGACTTTTTTGTTTTTTGCCAAATCTTCCAAATATTTATTGTAGTCTGCAAAGTTAATTTTTACAGATTTAAGTTTTTTAAAATAAATTCCAGTATCAGTTGTCGTAATTTTTTTTCCGTCAATAACTTTTGCTTGTTTCATCCATTTGTCACTCTGGGAAAGTGTTATATGCTTTCCATCGGATTTTGTATCTCCAAATTTTGAAAATGCTTTAAATGAATCTTTCAATAAACAGGACGTTGGTGTTGCGGGAGTTTCAGGTACATTATTCGGTGTAGGTGATGGAGGTGGAATATTATTTTCTCCGTTGGAAATTTTTAAATTAATAATGTCTGCTGTAACGTCCTCGGTATTGGTAGACATTTTCCTGAAAATAGTTTTGAAATTAATCTCGTAAATTCATATTATTTTTAATAATATAATATAGAAATAATATATAATATTTTCCTGACACCCTCAAACGATTACTTATTTTCAGTGAAAATTACTTCATTTACTTCTTTTTAAAATCACGAGTTTATCGAATATTTTAATGCATATAATTAAATGAGAAATTCAATACTAGTGCTTAAAAGCGGGTTATTGTATAAATCAAGTTAGTGTAAAAAGTGAGCTATTAACGTAACGGTAGTGGATAAACACAAATTTGCATTTCAGAATATAAATTTACTAAAACAATCATATAAGTATTTATATAAAAAACCAAAGTTGATTTTAAAATTACCTTGAAGACGTCTACTAACTAAAAATTTTAATTTTAGTCCAAAATGTTTCTTCTTTTTCGAAGATACTTCTTGCTAATGAAGTTAATGTAGGGTAATTTGATTAATAAAATTTTATAAATATGTATGATATAAAGAATATTAATAAAGAAATTTCGACTATTATATTCATTAGTACATAACCTTAAATATATATCTAATCTGAATATATCTTTTATCTACTTTCCATTTTTCAAAATTTTGGTGATTCATAAATAGTAAAATGCTAAAATTATAGAAAAAAAACTTCTCAATAAACTGAAAAGTAGTCAAAACGCAACATGTGGCTTTGAAAAGTTGCAAAAAGTGCTAAAATGCTGTGGGCTTCTTACAAAAAGATAGTGTGGTAAATAACTTTTTGATGTCGCTTATTACGTGTAGATCGCAAATTTTTCTTAAATGCGCATTGAATATAACACTTGCTAGAATAGTTATATATCTGACATTGGCATTATTCCAGTTCCAGATAAACTTCATATGGTTTTAATAAAACATTGTATGAATTGAATTGAATTTGTTGACTTGTTAACAAAACTTCTTAACAAATACTTGCCATATGAATACTACAGTGTTATAAAATTTATAACACTGTAAAAATCAGGCGATAGGTTTTATTTAATAAAATATAAAATAAATAATAAAATAAAAATAATAAAAAAAGCGATAGGCTTTATTTAATAAAACCTATCGCCTGATTTTTACACCAATGGTAAATCCAAAATTACGACGTTTCGACAGTACTATATTCCTAAATTATCATAGCGATATATAAACATAGTACTAATCGCAGAAAGAAAGAAATAAAATAAAAAGATGGATCCCAACATAGGTTCGGGGACATAGCCGTATGGTTTAACGTAAATACGTCGTCGAGGAATACCCATTTTTTTCCAGGTCTACCGATCGGATAACATCGATTTAAAAAGATGGAAACAACTTCCAAGCTTTTGCTGAATATTGACAATTAGAAATTTAACATTTACATTTAATAGCTGCTTTTCCATTTACAAATATTCACTTTTCGTTACATATTTTTATTA
The DNA here is from genome assembly GCA_947369205.1 of Cantharis rufa. Classification (NCBI taxonomy): domain Eukaryota; kingdom Metazoa; phylum Arthropoda; class Insecta; order Coleoptera; family Cantharidae; genus Cantharis; species Cantharis rufa. The sequence goes on from OX376303.1 coordinate 41,456,246, forward strand.
AATTTTTGAACATACTCCCGATTTTATAGACGTATTCGCGTCAAAAAATGATATAAATAACTTAAATGTTTCAAAATCTAACGGATAATTTTAATAATTCAACAGAGGTAGCGAAATGTCCGATAGCAAAATGTTCCGTCACTGCTTTATCATAGATATAAGGAAAAATGGGTGATTTCCTTTTTATAAAATTGTTATTAAGTTTTGTGTCTCTTTTTACGTTTGTGATAATTGCACAAGAAAAATACCGTAGGGTTATTGTTATTTGCTGTATTATTTTTATAACAATAAAATTTATTGATTCTGTTAAAGTTATGGTCCATCGTTCCTAATTGTTAATTTATTTCCATAAAAAAATAAAATATAATAAGCTATACCGGAACGTCAAAATAATAAATTTATTGTTTTGTAAAAGTTAAGTCTTCAAGCTGTATCTGCGCTGTGAAATTTATGTCACAAAAGTTTAGTTCTAATGTCCTGCGGGTTTAAAAGTTATCTATATAAATTAACTGTAAAAAGTTTACTTATTAAACTGCTCCTTAATTCCGTCTTCGAAATTTACGTTTCTATATTCTTTACTATTTAGGTAAATTTTATGCTATGTGCATAATATAATTTATTATTAAGTACATAATATTTTTTTAATTTATTCTTTAAATTATTTACTGCAACATTTAATTTTTGATTTAGAAAATAAAATTTTTAATCTTCTATGTTAACCGCTATATTATAGTTATTGTCCAGTAATTGTCTATTTTAATATCTTAACGTAATACATTACAGGTTATGCGAAAGTAATTTATCGGAATATGTTACGGTGGGTGACATAATCACGAATAACAAACTTTTAAAAACACGGGATGTGACTGAAATATTTCATAAATTAACCTTGCAGTTTATTCAAGGTAATATTTCTAAAGTTAGTACACTTACCCATTGTAAAATATACATGGCACATACAAATAATCAGAGAACATGTATTTTTTTATGACAACTGAATATTGTTAATTTATTTTCAATATTTTTTAAAAATTCCAAAAATATCATATACAGGGTGTCCCCGTGACCGTATAGAACCAGTGAGGTGGCGATAAAGAACACTTTTCTTAAGACAAATTTTCAAATAAAATTTTTGTCCAAGTCTGGACAAAGCAATTAGTTTAAAGCAATTTTTTGAATTTCTGATTTCAAACGGCCATAACTAGATATTATTGATTTTTTAAGCTTAATGGATTAGAACTTTTTTAAAGGTCATTTACTTATGTACAAATTAGGTTATAATCCCTTTATGTCTAGAATGAACGGATTTCGAGTTATCAATTAAATTAAAGAAAAAAATGTTTAAAAAATGCAGGTTTTATTTCTTTTACTTTTCTGGCGAACCCCCGTATATCTTAAGCGAAACGTCTTAGAAGAAAACTGATGTCCCAAACCGGATAAGGAATTTATCGGGCTACAACTTTAATCAAATAAATTTTTTTGGGAAACTAACCATTTTCACAAAAATTCTGAAAATAATGAACAAGATGTAGGGAGAAAAAAATAAATTAATGGAAAGAATACAAATAGGTGTGACAGAACTTAACGAAAAAAGAACCATTATAAAAAATACTGTTCAACACCCTTTGAAAAGAGCATGTATGTGTGCTAAAAATGAGGTGGGCCATTTTAAAAATGTTTTAAAATAAATTTTGTGAATTGATTTTTCTTTTACCTACACCTTGTTCATTATTTTCAGAATTTCAGAGAAAACGGTTAATTTCCAAAGAAAATGTATTTGATCAAAGTTGTCGCCCATTAAATTCCCTATCCGGTTTAGACCATCATTTTTTTTCTAAGACGTTTCGTTTGGAAGATACGGGGATCGCAAGAAAAGTAAAAAATACAACTTGAATTTTTAACTTTTTTTCCTTTAATTTAATTTATAACTTGAAATCCGTTGATTCTAGACGATAAGGGGTTTATAACATAATTTGTAGATAAGCGAATGATCTTTAAAAAAGTTTTAATCCATTAAACTTAAGAAATCAATAATAGCATTTTTATTGGCAAGCATACCAAAATATAAATCAAATAATAATCTACAATAAACAATAAATAATAATCAAATGAAAATTTTTAAAACAATAATTTTTTTTTTTTGATTTATATTAATTTTAATTTTGAGATAATTAAGCTTCCTTTCGCTCCTCCCCCCACCCCACTAGTTACGTTTATGAGTATACTGCATAATAACTGACGAAAACTTGAGTCAATCATACTTATTTCTAGCAACACAGGTAATTATAAATTAAAAAAGTTTCTATAAATTTAAATACACTTAATGAAATAGTTACAAATAAAAATTAATACATGTGAAACCGATTTTATAATAGCCAATACAAATACAACCATTATTATTTTTTACCAGTAATCGTTATGCTGTGAATAATATTATACTAAATTAATTCTACATCTATAAAACCGCCCACCGGCCCTAAATAATACAATTGCTTGGGTATAAAGGTATAAACACGTGTTAAAAAACGGGCGGAAAAGTAAAACAATTGAGATAAATTTGCATCGGACTGAACAGTAAAGCAACAGGCGGCAAATTTATCACTATTCGCCCTGATAACGTAAACTACTATTTAATCTCATTAAAGTAATAACTTAGCCAAATTTTAATACTATGTAATTTTTATTACTGATAATAAGTATTTTCCAACTAAGAAATCATTTTCACACTTTCATAAGAAATAATGTACCTAGTGTAAACCAAGTGTATTTCAAGTAAAATATTTTATTGTAAGATTGTGGTAAGTACCCTCGGTAAAACGCAAAAACGCGCATTGACAATTTATTGTATCTTTTCGCTTCCAATTTGCTTCTACTATGTATACATTACGTATGATATTATTCGGAAGCCACTTCTTTTTATCTAATAACCAATTATGTACCTATCTATCATGTTAATCGCCAATTCAAATGCGCTATAATTGTAAAATAAGTACTATATTATACTTGTTCCGTTTTATTTTTAAAACCGACATTATTTGTATCATTATTTTTGTCATATTTTTATTATTAGCCAAATTGAATTTGCAAATATTTACGTTTGCAAAATAATATAATATAAACGTGAACTTTATATTTACAAAGCATCACTTCTATTTATAGACCCACTTGATATTTGAAAAAAGTTACGATAGGTATAATAATTACATAAGTCTATGTGTTAAAGTTTTATCAATGCCATGAATTTGATAAACAAAATAAAATGTGTATTTATACATTTTTTAAGATACAATTTTCCTTATTCTAAGATGTGTTGCATGATTCACATCGTATTAGGGGATGGTAAAGTGCATGCGCATATGGAAAAATCAATTTTTCAACAAAAAATACTGCTGCCTTTGTTTACAAAATTTCAAAAAATATAAATTAATATTTAGAAAATGTTACAATTTAGAAAATAGACACGGAACTTTATAATAATAAAAAATTTACCAGCAAATAAAAATATTAATTACGTTATGTATCATGTCATTGTTGGTGAAAAAATTATACTCAAAAAAATTTAAATAAAAATGTAAATGAAGTTATTAATTAGCTACATTATAATGTTTAATATAATACTTACCAGGTAATTTTTTATTATTAGATACAACTAATTCAAAATACAGTGGAGTTTATATCCTTATTATATTTTATTTATTTCTTACAATTAATTTATTGTTTTTAAATATCCAGATGTAGAGCAAACCCAATTTTAGAAAATTATTTATTTGCTTTACGTGAAATACACCCACAATTCGCAACTAAACTTCAAAACATACTTCCGATTAAGCACTAGAATTGTGTGTGCGGCGCGCAACGTTCGAGTTTTCGCACATCTAATATAACGATAACACGCTTCAGCAGGGGAATTGCGCCATCTTCCTCATTACAGAAGATGATTAATAAAAATAGAAAAGTTGATCTATTTATTTACAAATTTTTTAATTGAAATTACGAACAAAATGTTTGTGCTATACAAACTGTTGCTACATTCAGTTTAAAATATTTAATTAACGGACATTTTTAATTTTAGTTACTTTAAGCATTAAAATTATGTAAATTGTAAAAGTAATATATCTAAGAGTATTTTCTTTATAACTTTAAAGCTCCACTTCTTTTGAGAATATTTTAATTTCTTAAATGATTATGGAAAAAGTGGAGATAATAATAAACTATCATAATGCATACATATTTGCAATATCTATCTATATGAAATACATATTAATGGATACCAATTGTTATTATACGACCATGTAAAATTTAAATACATTTGATAAACATTTTGGCAGGGTTTTCACAAAAAATCCACGGACACGTCATCTTAATTTTTATGATATAACTTTTTACCGTCATTGGCATATAACTACTAGTTTTTATTTCAGCGATGACATGCACGTTTAGCACGATTTTATTTGATATTAAAATTTCTTAAATATACGTACCCATTACAGCTGAAATAAAACAATCCAAAAAGCACAATAAAATGAAACAAAAAGTACAACAAAGTTAAAAAATAAAATAAAATGAATTATAAGAGCATAAAATATGAAAATAAAGGAAAAAAAGGTATGTAGATTTATAGCAGAATGAAGAGAAGAAGAATCGAGAAATGCAAAAAAGAATTATTGTAAACATAATGAAAATGTTATATTGTTTTGATTTTCTTTATTTCATTTACATGTCTAGCGAGTTTTACAGTTCAAATTGCAACTAACAACTTCAATAATTATTGTAACATTTAATACATTTTTATAAGTTAAAAAACTAAATTTTTACTTGCTTTAGTGACTGGTTAAAAATAAAACTTTAAGTTGGTCATATTTAGGGATTGTAGTACACATAAATGTCAACGTCAATGTTGACATCTAGTAATTTTAAAATTATAGCCTACAAAATACATATTTGAAGTGGTAGATAAACTTTAAAAATAAATTACGAAAAGGTAAATATATTAAAATATGATGTCATATCTTTTAGTTTAGTTTTTGCCTTCCGCCGTACTTATACTTTATACCACGTATTATGTTTATATTGATATGAAAAGCTTTGTCTTTTAGATTAAAAATAGAAAAAACCTTTAAAACTCGGGAGTTTGACCGCTAGCAATAGCATCCAAATTTCCGATTCTACTAGAACTGTTGCAATTCGACTGCATTACTTAAATGAGTAGGTGCTTTTTTCACCCGTTAATTACGAATCCCGAAACTATCTCGAGATAAAGAAATCGGCCGTGATGCAATTAAACAATTTGTTATATACTAATTTTTATCAGAAATATTTGTCGTTTGTTGTATTCTCTATATCACTGTTAACTTCAATCTTCCATCAAACTACTGGTAATCATCAACTGAAGTTATATTCTCTATTTTTACTATTACATGTCACCTGCTGGGTTATCGCCCATGTTGCCAACCTTATTTTTATTAACATTACTACTATTATACATCATCTCCCCTTTTTACAAAGAACATTAATTACATAATTAATACAATAATAATTTTCAAAATATACATAATACAGGAAATAATAAATTTTCATAAAATATACAAAATTCTAATGTGAAACTCAATCGTACTCAAATTCAACCTTTGAAGTATTTTTATTGTTCGACCAAATCTAGAAACGTACGGTTTTTTGATTGAAACATTCTTAATTGGACTTTTTTGTTGCTTATAACAATTTTGGTATGTTTCATACCAATGCTTCTGTTGGATACCATGACCATTAATACCATCTCTTTTCACATCATCATCCTCCTATCCATCAAAATTTTTAAAATTGAATTTATTGTGAGAATATCTTAAATCGAATCTATTTCTTCTTTTAGTTCTTCTGTTCTGATCATAGATAAAGTAGGAGAGATGGTTTAATCGCATAGGCAAACCCTTCAACAGCAACATGCGCGACTCGAACAGTGGTTCTGTGAACTATTTAGCAAAATTGTTAAAGGATTCTACAAATTTAGTTCTTAAAACTGCGTACGGCGTTGCTTCTTGAAGATTTGTGTTCCGAGTTGGCGCATTCAATTACTTTTTGACATTGTTAAATTAATGGCCGCGTAGTTTTAAAGTGTCGTTTCAATTATTTAATAATTATAAGTAATAGTTAAAAAATAATTATTATACAGGTAAGTATAAAACAGTATAAAAGTATCTTTTATATTGCTTAACCTTCTGTTTTAATTTAAATTTGGCCAAGTCTAATAACTGCATTGTTTCTGGTTGTTCAAACTTTTTTGAAGGGAAAACGTCCGTTAAAAATTTGTTTAAATTTCCGAAAAACATTATTTACCGTTTTAAATGGTTAGATGCCATAAATGAGGCAAGTGGTATTTCTAAAGATTACATTAATAACCTTTTCATTACATTAATAATTTTGATTTTACATCTTATCAAGATCATTTTGAGGATATTTGCTTGAAAACAATTTCACAATCAACTTGAATATAAAAATACCTAAAAATAACTAAAAATATTATGTGGATATTAGACTAAGCCATATTTCTTCTAATAGTAGTACTAGTGCGAAAAAACTACGAATTTTAAAGCATTGCTAACATCTTTTTGTTTTTATTTCATGCTATCGAGGATCTGTGCAATGTTGAAGGGGATGAAGTTACCATTTTTGCAATATTATGGAGTATCGAGGATCGTTTAGGCTTAACGATAGCAAAACAGACAGCAACTGGTTCACAAATGGCCTTGTAAATCTTGGTTAAATCTAATAAATTTGTTTTATTTATATTTGCTGATGTATTTTTGATTTACCCTATTTTTATTGCATAAAGATAATTTTGACTTGATGGATTTTTAAAAATTGGGCTTGAGAATTTTCCTTTTCGGATTAAAATGTAAATTTACTTTTAATTCAAATTGGTTAAAATTTTCAAACTTAATTTTTTTTAAACTAATCAAGTTTTATTCTACATTTCTCTCCAAGTGCATAAATGCAGTAATTTGAATTGCCCGCTAAATTTTTTTAAAAATTTTTAGTTCGATGAACTCTCCCGTAGGTCGCTGTAGTCGCAGTTTTGTTTCTCTTTCTTTATCATTGATTGATACATCTCTAAGTGTTTTATCTATGGTTCTGATCTTCAATCCAATAAGATCTTGGTGTCACATATTTTTTCATTATTCTGCCTGGCTTCCATGTCTTCATTTTATGAACACGATATACGATATTTTCTCCTTATTGTAGTTCTCTGGTATTGCGAGTTCTTCTATCATAATAATTTTTAATTCTTAGATTTCTACTATCTAATTTCTGTTGTATTAAACCAAGATTTATACACCCTCTTAGTCCAATAATCGCATTAAAATCATCTTGATTTTGATAACAAAATTTTCATGAAATTCTAAACTTTTAAAAGTTGCCTTCCATTTAACTTGACCTATTGTCGTTATTTGCGATTTATTGTAAGCTTCTAATCGAGAAATACGATATATCTTTCTATCTCAATAATTTTGTTTGCATTTTTAAAATGTCTCTAAAACTTTTTTCCGATAAGATATTTTCGTCTGATCCTGAATCTAATTTAAATTTTACCATTGTGTTTTCAATTAAAATATTTTCAAACCATTGCTTTGAATTTATAGAGTGTACCTCATCATAATAATATTCATCTTCATTATAATCAATTTCTAAATCGGTAACTTCATTAATTATAGATCTACATACTTTCGAAAAGTAATTTTTCTTTTTGCATTTTATTACAAATTTTTCCAAATGCTGGACATTTTATATTGTTATCGTGAACCTTCCACAATATGTGCAACTATTTTTGTATTTTGAAAGTTGAACATAAGTTTTAGCTTTATTATTATTAAAATTTTTACTTTGAATATTATTTGGTTTGAAATTACTACAATAATTATTATTCTTAAAATTATGTTTGTACTTATCATATATTGTTTTCTGTGGTTCATTCCTTGATGATCTAACTGCTTCTATTTCTTGACCATGACCGCTATTCATTTGGTTCAATTGGATTCTTTGAATTTCTGCCATCCTAAATCCTGTAATTGCTTCTTCTAGGGAAACATCACCAATTCTTATCAGCCTATCTCGTGTTTCTTTATCATTTGAATACAAAACAATTTTATCTCGGAGCATTTCCATCTCTTCTGTAAATTCACAGTTTTTTGCTAATATTTTAATTGCAGTATAAAAATTATCAAACAATTCACCTAATTTTTGTTCTCTTTTATAGAATTTGAATCTTTCATGTAGAATGTTTTTCTTCGGATTACAATAATCTTTGAATTTTTTTAAAACGTTATCATGTTATCAATATTCTTTTCATTTTCTCCTTCTCCATACTCAAAAGTGTTATGCAATTCTACTGCATCAGAACCAATTAAATTTAAAAGAATAGCAACCTGTCTTTCCGGCTCTTTCTTATCAAGTGCAGATGCTTTCATAAAAATGTTAAATTCATTGCTAAATACCTTCCAATTTTCAGTTAATTACCAGTTAAACTTAAATTATTATTATTATTATTAAAAAACATTAAGAGTTGAGGATGCATCCTATAAACTCTGTAAATTACAAAATTCATAAAATTATAGCAAAATTCAAATTCAAATACACATTAAATTAATGAAAAAAAAACGAATGAACACAATCAACAGATAACACAAATTAAAAATTAAAAGACACACATAAACAATCAATCCCGTCACGGAAGAGCTAAAAGATAAATGTCTTGGTTTATTGTAACAATCCATTTTATTATTATATTTTCCAAAATTTTAATATTCACTTCGTGGTTTCTTATCAATTTAACCTTAAAATTTTTTCGTGCTTGATTCTCAATTCTATCTATTCAATTTTCCAATCACCATCCAATTTTTTTTAATAGATTAACCAGATTATTTTCGTCGCCATGTTGCATTCTCTATATCACTGTTAATCTCAATTAAACTACTGGTAATCATCAACTTAAGTTCTATTCTCTACTTTTACTATTACATGCACATTACATGTCAACTGGGTTCTCGCCCATGTTGCCAACCTTATTTTTATTAACATTACTGCTATTATACAGCACGTTCAAAATTATTTTTAGTTGGCAATAGAATTATAATCAAAACAGATTTTTAAGTCAAGTTCATTATTAAAAAAGTTGTCAGTGTCACACCTAAAAATTTATAGTAATTAAAACCCTTAAAATGGCAGCGGCCCCTGCTAATATGACTCTTGAGCAGGTATTTACAAATTTTGCAAAATTTGGTGATAGCAGATCTGATGGAAAAGGAATTACATTAACTAACGCTGACAAATGGATGAAGCAAGCCCATGTAATAGATGGAAAGAAAATTACAACCACTGATACCGGAATATGTTTCAATAAAATGAAGTAAGGAAATAATTTGTAATTCTGAATTTAAGGATACTAGTAGATGTCGAGTAGATATTATGAAGATAGATTTACTACAAATTTATTTTAAATCACTTGGTAAAATATGTAACCAAATATAGAATAGAGAAATAGGTTATCAGCCCTCGTTAGAGAACTTTTACGATTAAAAAAAAAAGTCAACAGCGCTATTATGAATATTATACTTTTTAATACAAAATTAAATAAAATCTAAATTTTCTTTTACCTAAAAAGTAAAAACTAAGTTCTTAAAATAATAGTTTAATCAATATTTTGCGATAACTATTTTCAATGAGCTAAATCGAGTTCTAATGACTTTTTCAATATTGAAAGTAAACAATCAAAATAAAATCAAATGGCTGCTGATGACAGTGATTATTTTTAAGGCATAAAATTGCACAAAAGTAAGTAGGTACCTAATTGTTATAATATGTAATATACAAAAGGAAGCAATTTCACTAGTCTAAGCCTTAAACTAATAATAATTTACAAAATCTTAGTAGGTATATACCAAAATATTAGTATATTATAACAATTTTTTTGCAATTAAGTAGTGAAAATTGATTTATTATCGTGATTATCAGCACTCAAACTCAAAATCACAGTTACGAAAAGTTATTATTTACTCAATCTTAACACTGCAATAAACTAATAGTTTCATACTATAATATAGGTAGTTTGCATGTTCATAACGATAATGAGTAAAAATCACGAGACAATAAATCTTTATTTAAATTTATTTACTATCTATCAAATGTTAAATTAAATTACACTAGCTTGTTACAAAAACCGTAAATATATTATATAAAAGTAATTTCCTATAGTAATAAAATATACACATTTAAACGCAATATAGAAAATATTTTTTAGAGCAAAAACTATCAATTATCAAGATTTTATAAAATATGTTGACGATCTTGCTGCTTATAAACATGCGGATGCTCAGGAGTTAAAGAATAAGCTATTGAGTTGTGGAATGCCTGGAGCATCAAATGTTACGGTAATTATATAATTTTTATAAATTGTATCGACTAACTTAACCTTTTCTCTCGTGTGTTACTAAAATAAATTACGGTTTATGCACATAAACTCAAAACTTTCCAAAAACTGTGTATAAACATTTTTTTTTTAATATTTTAACTAAAAATGAATACTTCTTTCACAATGCATATCAAAAATTTTAAGGCAGGTTTTAGAGTTACCGTGACAGAGTTTACCATCTTCAGATGCACACTAACCAAACTTGAGACAGCGCCCGCTCTAGCTTTTACGTCGTCCCGGACAAAGAGACAAATTGCCGCCCTGAAAACATATTGCTATGATCTTTTCAATTTTAAATTTCTCTTTTACCTTTAAAACTGGACTCGTCCATTTAAAATTTCTGCCTTGCAGATGTCCACGCTTCGCTCACACTTCAAATAAATTTTACGGCTCACCTGAATAATTCTTGATTTTAATTTTATTCTTTTTTTAATATTTTAAACTTTTACTTTCCATTTAACTACAACTTTTTATCCAAATTTACTTTTATTTTAAAACTCATTACAATATTCTTTTAATTTTATTAGAGCGACTTTCGCTCGACTTCGTGGCTTCACCATCCTACGCGAAGTAAAGTTTCATTTTTCTCCTTTTCAGCAACAGCGCCAAAACAATTGGCGGGCAAATACAAATTTTAAAAGTAAACAAAATATTGCCAATTATTTCACTAATTAAAATCATGACAATATATATATACATACTTTTTAAAAATATGCATATTAAGGTGACCAACTTTTTGAAGAACCAACCCGGAACCAAAAAATATAACTAATTTACTGAAATTTTTCCACAGTTAAAGTAGTTATAAATTACTTCACTTTATAATAGAAACGTTCGAGATATTAAATATTTTCCGCGTACCCGAGTAAAGTCGTGCAAACGGAATTTAGTTTTCACGCATAGGTTTCTACCGAGTTACATGCTAAAACTTTTTTTTGCAATTTTCTAAAAGGAATAGTTAATGTTCTGTTATATACAATGAAACTAAGAATAAAATAATTAGTGAAGAAACAACAATTTTTTTTAATTTTTAACTGGTGCGTTAAGGGGTTAAATCAAGGTCAATCCAGCTATTGAGGAAATTCAGCTTGATTTACTACAAAAAGTCATCTAAAATTGGATCTTGTGGATCGACCAATAGAAGCGCGGCCATAGAAACCATTGAGATAGAATGATATCTTTAAAACACAATGGTATCGAATGATCTTTAAAAATCAATAAGTGTTCTACAACATCCCAAACACAACTTTTTTATTCAATTTTAACTTTGACGCGCGCTTGTTATAAATATTATTGCAAATAAAGTTCTGCTTCTCTTTTTATTTTAGAAAAAGCTATGCGAGCAAAACCTGAAGTTAAAATAAGAGTTTTTATTGAGAGCATAGTCTTCTGTAACTAATGCCTTATAAAAAGATCTTTTCGTACATAATCAAATTTGGTTTTCACCCATAAATTCTGACATAATTTTAATTGAAAACCAAACTTGATGGCCTTTAACATTAACTGTAATTTAAAATAAATAGTTGTCACATATTAGTGACACACTACAAATTTTTAAATTGCTAGGCATTGAAGATTTTAAGATAACCTCAGTAAATTTAATAATAATATTTTTAGATAACCGCTGAGTGATTATTACTCATTTAAAAAATAATTTTACTATAGATTCTCAACTAATATTAATAAATTCAAACTCTTCTTCTAGTATCACTAACTAAACACTACTATGAATGTTGCTCTTAAACTTTTCATTTTTAATTTATTATTATTATTATCTACTTTTAGCAAGCTGTTAAAGTTGGTGGAGTAGATCGTCTAACAGATACTAGTAAATATACTGGAACACATAAAGAAAGATTTGATGAAAGTGGTAAAGGAAAAGGTATTGAAGGTAGAGAAGATATTGCTGATAATAAAGGATACGTAGGTGGTTATAAAAATGCAGATACTTACGATAAAACGCATAAATAGTTGTTCAAATAAATTATATATAAGTATTACCTGTTTATAGTTATATACGCTTTATCCGGCTAAGCTGTAGCAATAAATTAAATTTTTAATGTTTTTAATTCAATTTTGTATATCCGTACTAACAGTCAAGGCTTAAGACCAAATTAAAAATGTAGCTCGACCGTCTAACTAGGTCGGACCAGGTCTCCCTCGCGGAGAACACATCCAATATCCAATGCATCCAATATTTTCCTACTAAGTCCTACTGAGTATGTGTTCCAAATTTGGTTAAAATCGGTCAAAGGGTCTAGGAATGTATAGCGAGCAAACATACAAACAAGCTCTTTTATATATATTAGAGATTAGAGAAGAGATTAGAGATTATCCCTAAGCCCTGTAAGAATTGCTTTAATTTAATTTACTTTTTATTACTACAATTCCTATCTAATTTCATATAAAACTTATAGCGGTATACCCGGGTACCCACGCCGTCATTAAAGGGTGAAATAATTTTGACGCCATTTTCTCATTATAAAATTAATAATAATAATAATAATCAAAATAATATAACAAAACATCTTAATACATGAAATCCCAGCACTCTGCTGCTCCGGCTCCGACGCCAGCGTGTCATTTTTTGGTGAAAAAAGAAACAATCTGATTGGTCGGTTTTTTACCAACCGAAAAATATATTAAACCATCGCCGGTACTCCCCCTGAGACGAGTTGCACATCAATCGAGTTTCCAACCAATCGAATCTAGATGCCCGTCCGTGGACGGGCTTTTTGCTAGTAGTATTATAAAACAAGCTCAAAGATATTACGAAATTTCCAAACTCAACGACGTTGCACACAAAAAATATGAATGCTTCAAACTGCAAAAGGTACTGGATGGGTCCAGTCACATAAATGTTAAAAATACGATATACTAATGTGATGCTGTAGTTTTTAAACATTAGCCGAAAAACCTACTGGAAATCTTGCTAATTTACATTGTAATTGTAAGCAAATCACTAAAACAATGAATTCTAATGAAGTATAGAGAATATACTGTAAAGATTGTGAATATACATACATTGGAGAAACTGGTAGACAACTACAAATAAGAATTAACGAACACCTAAAAATTTATACGCCATATAGTAATCGTCACGGAACTTCACGTCTCGTCATAATGCATAACAATGGTTTTCAATTATGACGAGACTTGAGTACGTTCCCCTTACAGCCCACGACGACCGCAGCGTGATCGTGTCATTTAGCGTTCCACTTATACGTTTTCGCCCACGGCGACCACGGCAGTGGCGGATCCAGGAAATTACCATAGGGGGGGCGACAACATAAAAAATTTTTAAATAAAAAAATAAAAAGTAGTATAATAGCAATTTCAAAAATAGTTGCAACATTTATATTTGCAGAACATTTGTCTTGAGATTTACTACTTTGTGGTTTACTGACTTGATTTTCATTTTCTTGAATTTTGTGCTTCTTTACAATCATATTCAGGTTACTGTCAGTTAACCACAACCACGAATCGAGCCGCGATTTTTTCGCTATTAGAAAGAGGACAATTTTCTGAGTATTTTGAGACAGCACTTCGATGTGGATTATCCATTAGTTTTCGAGAAAACGGCATTTAAAAATCAAAATTTTACATGCATTTTACATAGGGAATTGATTCGCTCCCGAGTTCTATTGACGGTGCGTGCGTTCTGATATAGTCTTAGTGTTGGCAGTCAAACGCCATTGTGATACCGTACGGTACCCATCGACCGTTGCTAACGAGTTTCACCCCTTTCGAGTTGCACCTTTGGTGAGTTTGTGGTACTAGAGGGATGTTTTTAGTGAGTCAAAACGGCGCGTAGCGCCCGGAGCGGAGGGTCGGTTTTCACGAACGCAACCAAGGCAATCGAGATTCTAACCTAAAAACGAGTTCTGCGTTTATTTCTTAAATTATTGCATAATGTTGCGTAATATAATGGGTGCGGTTACAAGCAAGGGGTTCGATATGCACGTTGTGCACCGGATCATGTCACAATCGCGTCTGACTGCTAACACTAAGACTATATCAGAACGCACGCACCGTCAATAGAACTTTCGTGTTAATGAATTCCCTATCTAAAATGCATGTAAAATTTTGTATTTTTAAATGCCGTTTTCTCGAAAACTAATGGATAATTCGCAAAATTTCTTTTTCTAATATACTCAGAAAATTATCCTCTTTCCTATAGTGCAACAATCGCGGCTCGATTCGTGGTTGTGGTTCCCTGACAGATCCCCAAATTCAGAGTGGACTGACTCGGACACCGTTTCATTTTCAAGATTCTTAATTACCTAGATATACGGTTAATGTGAATTTTTAAATCTAATGTCTGCTTACGTAAAATCAAGTTCAAATTTAATCAATGATTAAAATTTTCCAAAAGCCTTTAAATTGTTGTGAAATTTAATTTATTATATGTATATTAATTTTTAACACATTTTAGGGAAAATGTGTTAGAAACACATTCTTCAGATAGAAACTCCAACAGCAAGTATAACAAAATAATATCTAATATTATTGAAAATTGAATATTGATTATTGATGAATAATACCACTGCACATATAGTTTTTATTGTTTTATAAAAAATCAACTGTAATTGTATGATAAATTAATTTCACAACTTCACTTACTCACTTAATTTAAATGATATCAGTACTGAAGTACTGAAAATATGTTCAAAAAACGCAAACTGAAATAAAACGCACTTCTGTTTGCTTTAAATTATGAAAAGCAATGACAAAGGAGAATATTGTTACCTAAACAGATTCTTTCAGGAATTAGGGAAAACACCAGAAATTTTGGGTTTTCCAAAATTGCAACAAGCTTATACAATTTACCTGGCGCTATAGAAGCCTCAGATTAGGCGGCTTCCGGAAGTTCGGCTTTAAATTCTTTGAAGTACTAAATTTGGTCTTATTTTATAAAATAGATATAACATTTAAAAATATAATAATATCGTAGTTTTATGATTTTTTGTGATTTTGAAGTTTAAAAAATTCAAAATACTTTTGTATTTTCTAAATTCTTAAAATAGTTTTAGGAATTTGTAATACGTCAGAATTTTTTGGTGTAAGAATTAATGTCTTTTGGAGCTCTAAGGGGGGCGATCGC
This sequence comes from Cantharis rufa, assembly GCA_947369205.1. Lineage (NCBI taxonomy): Eukaryota > Metazoa > Arthropoda > Insecta > Coleoptera > Cantharidae > Cantharis > Cantharis rufa. The sequence continues at coordinate 41,471,809 of OX376303.1, forward strand.
CCCCATCGCCCCCCCCTGGATCCGCCACTGGACCACGGTCGTTTAGTGTAGTAGAACGGCTTTTGTGATTTTTATGGGCGAGCTAATGTCATTTTGAATTTTCATATTCAAATTTTAAAATGTTGGTAACCTTATTATTTTAAAGCAAGTTAGGGGAAATAAGTTCACAAGTTAACTAAAGAATAACGGGGGCGTCATTGATGGTGTTTTGAGCTCGACCGCAACGACCGCGGATTTAGGTGGAACGCTTAAAAGTCGCACATGGTCGACCGTGATCGTCGTGAGCTGTAAGTGGAATGTACCCTTAAAGTTCCGTGACGACTACTATATTAGTGCAGCGTCAGATTCTGAGAATCCAGTTCCATGCAAAACAGCCGTCATAACCTCATTTTTTGCACGTTAACATTTGGTTTGATTTTCGAACGATTTGAGTGCTTCTCTGTAATAAAACGATTGAAAATTTCTTAATTACGTTTAAGGTAATTGCTTTTAAAAACGGATATGAACTACTGTGGAAGTTAATAAATTTTTTTATTTTAATAATATTAATATATTGGTAAAAATTTCAGGTACAAAAAATACTATATAAACAGGAAGTATTCTTATTAGAAGTATCCGTAAATAAGAAAATAATTTTATGAAATAAGGCATGTACTACCTTTACATTTTAATTTTTAACATGATTTTCTTGGTTATGTGTTGAACACGTGATTGTAAAAGCATTACAGTGAAAGAGAAAAATGCAAATTCTTTGCTTTTCCCAAAGATCAAAATGAGAACCTAAGATGGAACAGATTATTGTTGAGGTAAGTAAGGTATCGTTATTTATTGTGTGTATAAGTGTTTGTTTTCTAACTAAAACATCTATTTTCGGTGTGGCTACTACACGGGTGTGTAGTAGTCATTTCAAAGATGGAATAAAGAAAAATGGTCCAGAAATTATATCGCAAAATCAAGTATTTAATATCCTTTCATTCGTCGGATAGCCCTTTCAACATGAATTGTCGGGGCTATAGATTCTGTGCTGCTGCTCCTGTTCAAGTTCAAGTAAATTGTGCCGTTGTTAAGAAGGGATGAATGTTTAAATTTACACCTGGGAGAAGAAAATCCTTGAGAAGAAATCCCTTGTCTGCTAAAATCAGATCGCCAGGTTGTAGCTGCTCTAAAATACCGCCAATGCTTGACAACCTTTTTATCCGATGTCGACCCTGGGTACAGCTTACTCACATATGTTACTACTCCATTTGGAGCTACTCCCACCAGGAACTTCCAAGTGCATCTTGATTTGTAAGAGCTATATAATACTGCTTTCATGTTTTTTAGCGACTTGCGTGGCAATTCTGTTTCCACCTCACTGCAATCCAAAATAATTCGGCAATTTGTGAATGGACTGAAACAGTTAGGAAGACAACTTTGGTTTTTGCGGCAATATTAGTTACAGTTGCTTGAGATATATTAAACCTTAATGCTAAATCCTCGTATGGAAAATTTTTACGCAGTTTCATAAGAGTCATAAATAATTGATCAATTTTCTCTACTTTTTCGATGACTTTCCAACCCTCGTAATAATGTATTGGAATATTTTCCATTAATTTGAAAAGGGCAAGAACAACTTTCGAGCTTTGGAACCCAGTATATATGTAATTGCACCAGTTTATCATCGTCACTTATAATATAATCAAATTTAAATGGTAACACTTTATTTTGTGGTATTTCTTCTTCAGACAGTATATTCTCAGATAAATCGCATTCTTCTTCTTTTGTAAATCTAAAATTATAAATAATATTATTTTAGAATAATTTTACTCATATTTGTTTATAATTTACACATTATAAACATTTATGATTTGCAATTTCTTAATTTAACTTACCTTCCCAGTAAACAATATGATGTCTTCAAAAGTTCTTAAAGAGCTCTTATTTAAGATTTGGACGTCTTAATGATCATCAGAAAGAAGTGCTTTAAGAGGTCTTGAGGACGTCCAATGCGCCACTTCAAGAGCAATTTCAAACTTCTCAAAGAACTCTTAAAGAGCTCTTTTTTCTGAATTCAGAAAAAAAAAGTCTTATAGAAATCAGAAAAGAGAGTTCTTTTAGAAGCCAGAATTAAGAGCTATTTCTGAATTCAGAAAAGAGTTCTCGTAGAAATCAGAAAAGAGAGTTCTTTTAGAAGTCAGAATTAAAAGCTATTTCTGAATTCAGAAAAAAAAGCTCTTTAATAGTTCTTATTAAAGACAATTTAAAATAATTACTAATTTTACATTACTTTTTTATTAATTTAAAAAAAAAAACAAAAAATATAAAAATTCATTACAATCATCTGGTTTGCTGAATCCATGATAATATACACCGGCAACAAAAGGTACAACTTTTGGGTAAATTTCTGCTAGTATTGGATACAGTTGACTTTTTGAGCTTTTTCATATTGGCTAGCCGTAATATAAATGTGCACATTAATCCGGATAATTTCTTTAAACTGACTCATATCAATAACCTTCGGTTGATCAATTAATCCTTTTTGTAGTCCATAATGGAAATATTCTCCAGTAGCAACAGCACGGACAGTGGTGTTTTTAGGAGCACATATAGTTTTCAAAATTAGTTTTCAAAACTAATTCTTTGCAGTCGATTCATTTTAACTTTTAGACAATTCGTCAAACCGGCGTTTTCTTAACATCCTGGTGAAAATTATTTTCAATTTACAAAAAATAATAAATTATGACATTCATTTTTTTTATTTCATTAATACATTACCTGTAAAATAGACTGATGTGTTATTAGTCTGAACCACAAATATAAATTGAGTTGGAAACAAAATGGGAAATGTCAACAAAAACTGTTTCGAATTTTGTAGGTTACGTACTATAAAACATGTGCATGTTATACCACCAAACGCATGCGTCAAATTTAATCCAACCAAACCTTAGAATAAAAGACTTCTAAAAGAGCTCATATTTTTGACGTCTTAGGAAGTCAGAAAAAAAACTTCTTAAAGAACTCATATTTTTGACGTTTTAGGAAGTCAGAAGAAAGACTTCTTAAAGAACTTATAGTTTTGACGTCTTATGAAGTCAGAAGAAAGACTTCTTATAGAACTCATATTTTTGACATCTTACGAAGTCAGTAAAAAGACTTCTCAAAGGGCTCATATTTCTGACTTCTTACAAAGTCAGAAAAAAGACTTCTTCAAGACCTCTTAATTGAGAGTTCTGAAAAATGAAGTCGTTCAGACATCATATTTAGAGTTCTTAAAGACGTCTTTAAAAAGACTTCTTTAAGAAATCTTTCTAACTTGTATGTTTGCTGGGTTAGTAATGGGGATGAAGTGCTCTGGTGTTCTTCAAAAGCTTCACTTAGCACAGCTTCTGATATAATTTCTGAACCATTTTCTTTTATTCCATCTTTAAAATGGCAACTACACACTGGTGCCGTCCGACAAATTTCTTCGTCTGGCCTAAAACAGATGTTCTTGTTAGAAAACAAACACTTACACACAATAAAAATAGGTACTTACCTCAACAATAATCGGTTCCATCTTCGGCTCGCATTTTGATCTATGGGAAAGGCAAAAAATTTGCATTTTTCTTTTTCACTGTAATGATCTGTAACGATCGTGTGCTCAACACATAACCATATTTGAATCTAAAAATAAATAACTATACCCACTTCAATAAATACTTTGGTATCAACTCTTGAATGTTGCTCGTGTATTTCAAGTAATTTTATGAGGGTTATCTCGTGGAAATTAGGTTCTTTATGTGTTCATAATACTCTTCGCTTGTTTTAATACACAGACAAAATGTAGATTCATAAAATGCAGCTTAAAGCGTGATTACAAAAAAATTAAGATTATGCAAACTATTTTTATTATATTTATTAAGATTATATTTTTTTATTTTTATATTTATTAAGATTATGCAAACTATGCAAATTATTGAAAATCATGCTTAAAATAAAAAATGACAAGTCACTAATACATCTCTTTTTATAAAATTATTTTTTATTTGCGGATACTTCTAATAAAAATACTTCCTGTTTAAATAGTATTTTTGCACCTGAAACTTTCGCCAGCGTATCATCAATAATATCAAATTAAAATAGTAATTTTCAATACAAGGTAGGGAAACAATGATTTTGCAGCGTGAGATCGGTTGTTTCCGGGCGAGCCGAAGGCGAGATCGGAAACCGTATTGAATGCTGCAAAATAATAGTTTCCCACGTGTATAGAAACATATTTTTCATTTGACGACATTCGGGAAAGAACAAACGGCATCGATTGATTATATTTTCAAGTTAATTTAGTCAAACAATTTAATAAAATAATTTTATGTCCGACTGTATGATAATAACATCATTGCAATATCACTTAGCGACCATAAGATAACATTTTATGGTACTAGGCCGTTTTGCTTTATTTATAAAGTAAAACGGCCGCCTGTCAATGTCAATGAATTAAACGTCAAGGTTAATATTTTATTTTATTTAATTGAATTTAAAAACTATTACATTAATTATTACTTTGATTATAATAGATTACAAAAGTTAGCTTTTGAAGCAATTTCAACGATTTCTTCCATTTTTTCACATAATTTTAAACCAAATTAATAAACAACTTATGTAAACCAGGAGCAATAGAAAAAGCACTCTTCGAAATTATACAATTTTTATTACCTAAATGTCAAAGTGGAAAAATGTAAAAGAAAATCTTCTACGGTGCAGTCGAACATAAAGCTATGTATGTCATTTGCACATAATTAGGCTTTTTGGACTCAGCCAATTTATTGGCCTCGCTCGCAAGCTCGCTCTGCCATTAACTAGGCTTCGTCCGATAAAGACCTAAATTATGTACTCATGACATAAATAGCTATTATAAAAATTTGAAATTTAAATTGAGCTCCTTGATTTAGTACACGTTTGTTTTGTTTGATAAAAAACAAAAAATTATGTACATAGTTACACCGAAAGCTTGCATTGCGCAGATTGATTAGTAAGTTTTTACTAAATATAATAAATTATATTTATTTAACGAATTTTAGTTATAACTTTACATTTCTTAGATTATTAACATGTTTTCTGAAGATTCCGAGTGCTCTGATGTGGGAGAATCTGCGGCGTTGGCTGTTCAGCAGCTAATTCCGGAAAAAAGTAAGGCACGTTATAACAAAACTTACGTCAAAAAAACATGGTGCTCTGATAATTGCGTAAAAGCTATAAAGGAGGACACCTTGCTGGCTTACTTTCAGCAAAAGAGCAAAGTGATCCAAAGCTCCACGATGTGGAGTGTATACTCGATGCTGCGATCCACATTGAATGCCAACAAGAATGTGGATATCCGCAAGTTTTCGCTTTTAATTGCATTTTTAAAATCACAAAATCGCAGGTGCAATCGCCCAAGGAAATCGGCAGTTTTTACCAAAGAAAACGTGGAGCAATTCTTGAAGATGGCTGATGATGAGTTTTTGTTGATGAAGGTAATACATTTAAAACTTTATTTAAAGACAAAATTTAACGTGTTTTTCTTTGTTTCAGCTTGTATTGATAATTGGAATAAGTGGCGCATGCCGAAGAGAGGAATTGACGTTCTTAAAAGTTGAAAATATCAAAGTGAGAGATACGTTCATTACTGTTAATATTCCTAACACCAAGAACAATGTTGTTAGAAACTTTAAGATTACGTCTGGGCAGTTCGGAGGTATCAATCTCCTTGATGTTATCAAGCGATATTTTGCTCTGCGGCCGGCGGACATCGAGCATGACCGCGTTTCTTTGTAAGCTATCAGCAGGGCAAGTGCACGAAGCAATGCGTGGGGATTAACACCGTCGGAGGAATTCCCAGAAAGATCGCAAGTTACCTCCAAGTGGAGGATCCCGCCAGCTACACTGGTCACTGTTTTCGACGAACATCAGCCACTTTGTTGGTTAATGCCGGGGCCGACATAACTACCCTTAAGCGGCACGGAGGATAGAAGAGCGATGCTGTCGCTGAAGGGTATATTGAAGACTGCGAAACCAAGAAGCTAGACGTGGCTACGAAGATTTTGGGACAACTTGCTGTCATGCCCACTATGCAACCGCAACCTTCAACGTCATCAGATACTGCAGAAGCTGTGCCGTCTCAGGTTTATTTGCAAAATTGCAAAAATGTTGTTGTTAATTTTACTGTCAATAAATAATTTTTTAAACTCGATGTATTTTTTACTTTTCACGCACTAGTGCGGAAAAGAGTGACTTTCATGACATGTGGAGCCTACTGAAATAAGAGACTTTTCCTAATGGAGTTATGAAAAGATTATTACCTCCACAGTAGTTTATATCCGTTTTTAAAAACTCGTCACCACTTTCCAGTCTTCAAGATCAATTACCTTATAATGTGATTATGTATTTTTCAATCGTTTTAATGCACAGAAGCACCCAAATTGTTCGAAAATCAAACCAAATGTCAAAGTGCAAAATATGAGGTTATATTGGTTGTTTCGTTTGGAACTGGATTCTAGATTCTGACGCTGCACTATTATGGCGTATTCCAAATCTCAACTCTCCAAACATTTACATTTAAGAAAACATGAAATAGATCCGAATAAAATCTGCATTTTACATAAAGAAGATATATATTTAAAAAGAACTTTATGGGAAGCATTCGAAATTCAAAAATCAATAAAAAGCAATGAACCTATTTTGAACAAACAAGAACAGTTAAATTTTCCACTACTATTATTTTAATATTTTTATGTAATTACCATTTATCAGAAGGCGCCTTTCATAAATTACTTCAAATTTTTTTAAAATTACAATTTCTCTGATCTAGTTATTTTTAATATTTAATTTTAATCAAGTAAAAAATTCTTGTCCGATGTATTGATTTAAATAATAAGATATTGGGTATAACGGACACAATAAAACTATAAGGTTATTTTGTCAACGTTTCGAAAGATTTATTCTTTCATCATCAAGACTATAAAAAGAACATAATTATAACATCGGTAATAATAACTAGCAAAAATTTTTATAGTCTTGATGATGAAAGAATAAATCTTTCGAAACGTTGACAAAATAACCTTATAGTTTTATTGTGTCCGTTATACCCAATATCTTATTATTTAAATTTAATTTTAAATTTTGAATATTTTAAAATTTAATTTAAGAAAATGGTTTAAAAACCTTACGTAAGGACTGCGTCGGACCCCCTCCCTCCCCCACATAAGGGTCCGTAAGATTTCTTATAACCCCCTCTTCCCCACCCCTAAACCCTTACGTAATTAATGGACAGCCTCTAAACAGTTTTTATTACTTTAGGTACCTAGAGTTTAGATAAATTCCAACCCCATTCAACGTATTGGATCAATGTGGAAATATAATGTACTACCTATACCCATGATACAACAAATTACAAGATATGATATTGTCGAGTCTCATTTTCGTCCGGTTTGGCGCATGACGTCACTTGGTAAGTTCACGCCCATATTTTTCAAATAGAATATTAGAAATAAGGACAACGCTATACAGAGATGTTATAAGTTAGAAAGAGAACAAGCTCAAGAGTATTTACGTTATGTTATATTTTAAAAGTACATCACAGCACTGATTGTGAGAATATAAAATCGTATATATATATATCCCAAATAAAAAAGTTGTAATTAGCATTATGTTATGTGGAATTTGGATGTCTGAAATAAAGTGATATCCTCTATATTTGTATTTTTGTTTCTCAATTTCGAGAATTTACAAATTGATTTATCCGTGTATTAAACAAATAAATAAATAAATTAACGATCAAGTCGAATATTTATTCTAAAAAAGTAATTATGAAAAATAACTAAAATATAATTTTAAACAAGTATTTACATAAATTGAAATTTTACCAAATATTTACAAATTTTAATTTACCAAAAATATCAATTATTAGTATTATTAGCTATTCTTATTAAATATTTAAATAATTAAGAACGTTAAAAGAACGAAATAAAATCACAAACTCAAGCTTTCGGGAATATGAAATGTTCCGTTTTTTAAGAATAGTTTGTTATTATGAGAAACAGAATAATGACATAATTAATAGTTTATTATACTGATTTAAAAATAATTAATTTTTAATTAAATCTGGTAATTAACCAGATTTAAAAATTTAAATTCTAAAACAAAATTTAAAAAATTTAACCAAACACCAATAAATTGACGTTTAACCACAGGTTTAACATTCAAATGAAAATAACAAAAACAAACTGTCGGCGCGCGGCGATTACTTACCAAGTGACGTCACAAAAAATTCAATATGGCGCCCAACCTGCGTAGTATCATATCTTTAAATTTATTGTATCATGACCTATACCTATATAATACCTATATAATGTACTAAATATACCTGTATTTTGCTGACAAATAACGTAAACGTTTAAAAAGATATTATCCAATTTACGTTTCCGGCTTTACAATCAACTTCAAAATAGCCATTTTGTTTGTCTTTTTAATTTAGTGATTTAAGCAAAAATATTAATTAACAAACAAGTGTAACAAACATGTTGGCTCCTGTGCACTCCTGTGTCAAGTTTATTGTTAATTTTATTAAACACTAATATATAAAAGTGTAAAACAATTTTTGTAAAATAAATATAAAGTTTTATTACTTTAGAATAATAAAGATTTTAAAATTATATAAAATAAATAAATTTTTTGAAATAATAATTATTTCGTTCAATACAATTTTGACCCTTACATATAGGGTCACAGCTAGCCTCTAAATGCCATAATCTTAGAGTTTCTTTCCGATATTAATATGTAATTGGATTATAAATAAGTTTCTAGCAATAATACACGTTGTGCTTCTTACAGACTTGTTCTAAAATTATTTTTATTCTAAGTGAGAATTTTCGAATAGTTTTCGTTGCTTGCATTTCTAAGACTAACACCTTTGTAGTTGGAACTTGGAACAATCGGTTCGGTCACTTTTCATTATGTATTTGATCTATTTTTTGGCAACCTTTCACTATTCGGAAATGTGCGCAATAGTCGAATAGATATTAATAAAATCCAAAAAATGCTCTAAGAAGGGAAAGTGTTTGTAAATAATTTCGCAGTACGACCATCCCAGCAATTTTTCCAAAAAGATTCATTTTGGATCCCCCAAGTTACGGGCTCTGGATTTGCTGAACATGTGTGGTAGTACCACTACCTCCATGAAGATCACTATCTATAGAATTAGTATACCATTCCCAGTTTTTGTTATATTTTGTGTACTTCTATCAATTACGTCTCGGTCATGATCTCGCCATGGTCATGGTCGAGGTTCATACAGTGCCACCAAGCTAAGAAAAGCCCCGGAAAATATGTCAACTAATTTGATAAAAATTTAAATGAACCAATGAACATCGAGTTATTTCTCAAGTACATTCTGTTGTAAAAGTTACAAATCATTGTGTGTCAATTATTGTGCTGATTTTTTGTCTTGTTCGTTTTCGTGTTATTAATATTTGAGCTTAAGTATCTGCATAACAGTGTCCTTTCTAGAACAAATATTCATAGCTATATTTAATAAATCAATTTAATTAAACATTATTTGGTAAGTAATTTTTAGGTTAGAATGCACTTGAATTTTTTTTTGAGTGTGTACATATTTAAATACGCCAGCGCCAGCCACACCCCTTCAGAACTTTTTCTAGCATGGTTCATCTGTATATTTTTGTTGTTTCTAGTATTTAAAATTTATTTTAATGATGAATAATTAAGGTCATTACATAAAATAAAAAGCTTAATAATACAGAAAATAGTGTGACTTTTCTCAAAATCAAAAAGATGTCTTTAAAAGTCTTATAAAATTATTCATACTTCAAAAAAATGGTTACGTTCTTGTTGGAATAATATATAGAGACCAGTAATTAATTACAAATGTATTTGGTATTTTAATTATTTTTATTAGGTACCTGGATAGTTTATTATGAACTTCAGTTATAACGAACCAAATTGGTCGGTTCCTTAAGGTTCATTATAACCAGATAGGTACCACTGTATTATAGAAAACGTATTATGTAAACATGAATGGTAAATAATTTATATTTTATCAATCTAGATTACGTACATGCAAATTTATACAGTCAATGACAATAATAGGATAACAGTAACACAATTTCAAAAATGTTTTACAATATTATATACAATAATCTCATAGTAAAGCAATAAATCGTTAACCACAAAGGAATGTTAAACATGACAATAATTTTAAACAAACACAATTTCCAATCAAATTTTTAAATTACTAATAAAAGAAAATCATTAAAAAGTATTCTTATATTAATTTGGCTGCATATTTCATGTGTGAGAAAGTACAAAATATATAACTTATTAAATAAATGTATAATTTAATGGCTAATAATAATTATCTAAATATTTAAAACGGTAGTTAAAATTCACAAAATTTTTATTATTAATCAGCCAAAAAGTTGCTAAACATCTGTTTCGATTTTATACTTATTCTAAATTCTAACACAAGCAAAACAAAAGTGCAACTTCAAAAGCTAGAAAAAATAATTTAAAATCACAATAGAATTGATTACATGGGCCCTTCAATTATACTAACTTTCATAAAGCAATAATAGGTACTACGTCCCAATAATAATAATGCAATTATAAAAGCTCCCACATAAGCAATATAAATACCGTTGTAACTTTTAGCATAAATATACGTTCCCACCGTTACACCAATTCCAATACATAAACAAATCAGTCCTAATACCAAAAATATTATTCCACGGCCACGTGCAAAATCTGGACCCACAGATGACACTTTCCGACAATGAGGGCAACGTGCTAACGCATTATTCAATGTATTAAACTACAAAAATTATACAGCTTTTATTATTAAAAAAAATAAAAATAAATAAAGTAATACATACCAAAAATGTGTCATGGCAATGGCCGCAAGTTACTCGACACATTCCAGGCATACTCGGTACGGGAGGAGTAACAGGACTTGGGGCTAAATTGATAATCCGTTTGCAATTGGGCCTGGGACATGCAATACGTTGTGATGAACTTTTACAGATTAATAGACAATTGCAAGGGCACCGGACATACTTCTTTCCTGGTGGTGCATTTCGAATTGGCTGTAATTACAAGATTACTGTGATTAATAATTTCTAAATTAAAAATTATCTAATGCTCAAATTGCTGGCGTATTATTTATAATAAAAATAGGAAATATTTATTTTCTTATCCAAATGATTTATCTACATATAAAATCAATCATTATCCAAAAATTGCACAGAAAATGTAATACTGATTGCACATCATCATGTACACAAAAAAATTAAATTTAGTAAGAGCAAAGTTCGGAATAACACAGGAAAGGAATGTTTCGTAATTTGTAATGAACTCATAACTCATCAATTTTACATTATTATTTTAACAATGTTGGATCGAGATTATAAAAAGTTCCAATTACTCTATGGACAGGTAAGTCGGTGTATAAAATCTATTTAAAAATACACTACCGTAGCTTCATTACACTGGGTACATTTCACAACATGTTGATCTCGCTTTCCAGATATATCGATCATCGCTTGACATACTCGACAAGTGACCATCGGAACTCCCGTACCAGTGGTTGTTTGATAAAACGGGGGAGGTAACTCATCTGGACCGATAGGCGAGACAGTAGTTTGTTGATCTAATACAAATTCATAGAAACTTGTTAATTCGTTATACAACGCAATATCAATTCATCGAATATTAAAATTTAAACAATAATTGTTTTTGTTGTTAATTTAATGAGTCACAATTGATAAAAAAATTATCATAATACTTACTTGTCTCATCTTCCCCATATCCAGTTGAACTGCTTCTTAAAAGAGGCCACTTTTCGCTTTCGTTACCATCACCCATTACGCCCAGATGGATTTAACGACGATTAAAATAATAAGCGTACAATCATTTACATTTGACGTTCCTTTGAAGTTTGACAAACACCCAATACTATTTACAAAAAATTACTGAATGACATACTTATACTGCCAACGCTTGCATTCGAAAAGTACTAAAAAAATATTAATAAAATTGTTTGCACATTTACATTTCTCATGAAACTTCAAAGTTCACGTTATTTAAGGGTTATCGTTTTGAAATAAAACTTAGTGTCATTGTTCGTTGGAGTTAATGTAGTACTGAATGCAGCATTGTAGCAAGTTAATCGATATTCCTAATGATACCTGCACTACGCACACGGAAAACATTTCTAATCGTACTATATTATTTCTATAATTACCTCTCTGCTTGCACACTATAATATTTTTATAAGAAATTGATTGTTGTTACATCTTGTTAAATAGAAATTAAACATCATTGCTAAGTTTTAAATGAAACAAGATATTTTTACAACATTAAAGAATAGAGCGAATAGATTTATATTTATATGCGCTAAAAACATCAAAGGAAGTTTTTCTTATGCGGTTATCTAGTCAATATAATTATTATGTGGTAATAGTTTATTGATAATATGCGATTTAAATTAATTACTAATCAGATATTCTGACCCTTGTATCCATTTATAAGCAATCGGCCCTTGCCTAAGATCACATCTAAGGCCCTTGTAGGTTGCAGAGTTCACGTTTGGTATTGTCACGTGCTATTAACTACAATTTTTATTAATAAGTAATTTAACTTCTTTACAACAGTATACCTTTCACAGTAAACAGCGGTTGGTGAGGGAGCTTAAGTAGCTAATTTATTTAATTTTTGAAAGTGAAAATCGCCCCCCCCCCCCGACGGCAAATTTTAGGAAGCATATAATATGGGGTAAAGTGGAATAATTTTGTCCGTCGATAGAGACTATTTTCAGCCTGTAACAAACATTTACATTTACTATTAAAAAGATACAAATTTGTGCCCCAGTGTCTCCTACATGCTGCGCAAGGAGGTGCAAGTAATTTATTTCTGTATATACGTTACTAGCAAAAAACAGTAGTTTTCTATGTAGATAGTAATAGAATATGCAGTCGTAGCGAAACATTATGTTAATTCGTAATTAATTGATACCTACACCCAGAGAAAAATCATTGGTCAATTCATCAACTACAGAAAATAGTTACATGACAATTTACTGAATATCGGAATTATCAAACAAAACGTAGTTTAATTGAAACTGTTTGACATAGTTATTTCAACCAAGAACAAATAGTTAAGTTATACAAAATATGCATTAAACTAAAAAGTAGTTATTTCAAATATTTTAAATGTAAATTAAACTATTAAAGTATTTACTTCTATCAACATTTATTGTTAATTTAACAAATTTTAAAGTTATTTAACCAAAGAAATTGTTAAACAACGTTGAAAATGGTATATACAACTATGAAAATAGTCCAGTTTAGATGATTTGAAATTTTTACGTGTTGTAGAATAATTACCTTTTTCGATTAACTATCTTAATTGTTGATTCGTTTAAGAAATTGTACAGTAACAATTTGCTTGTTAAATTTTATAAAACAAAGTTAATTGATTAGATTATAATATAAAATAGTTACCGAACTGAAATATTTTATAATTAAACAATTCCAATCTGTTGAAAACGAAGAATTTTGCCAATTCAACATTTTTATGTTTTGGATTAATCTAATTGTGCATCACAACGAAAGTGTTCAGAAGTGATGCAGTTTTGCAAAATTATAAATTAAAAGATCAGACTTTTCTAGTCTTCACAAGTGGATAATGGTTTTTATTATTTTGTAAAATATTATCTTAAGTAGAGTTTAATCCTAAATTTTATTATGGAAAATTCTGAGGATTGGCAGTTTATTATCTCAGAATAAGTTCATAGGTAAGTAACAATCACGTAACAATAAGACATTTTTATGTGCCTAAAACCAACCAAGGGGAGTTTTTTTTATTTAGAATTGAAATCCTAATAGGATGTTAATATAATAATATATTATTTAATTTAAATTTTCAAGAAATGATATTTGCAGACAGGACACGTTACAGTAGATCGTTTGAAATTATTGACTGAGGCTGATTTAAACGAATTGTTTGAAGATAAAAATTTAGGATATAAGTTGAGTTCCGACACTATTTGAAGAAGTGGAAAAATGAAATTCGTAAGCTATCAGAACTCGCTAATCGCTCGTTCTGATATATTGCTTACTCAACCGCAATGTTCCACTTTCTGCAGCACGACTGTAAATAGCTATTGTAGTTAAATCAAACTTGCGAATAACTGTTGAAATTGATATCATAAGATATAGATAAAAGGTTTAACTATTTTTTCTTACTTGAATTAAACATCAGAAAGAGTGAATGGCTCATTTTCATATGCTGTTTTAGTTGATTTTACCAATGTTTTTCTTTGAGTGTACTCAATTTTTCATTTTACACGTAATTTAGGGATGAATTAACTTAAAAAATTAAATATTATAATATAAAAATAATATAAAAATAAAAAATTAAATAATTAATTAATGGAAAAGTGCACATTTACCCTTCCATCTAGTTTTTTAATTTTAGAAACATTTTGAAATTTGCAAAATAAATCAAATAATTAAATGTTGTAGTATTTGGTTGGTCCGCTGTAAAAACATGATTATAGAATATGATTATGATTACATCTTTAGGGACGTACGATTTCTGCCGTTTTGGTCCTACCGTAAAAGTTCATAAGCCGCGTTAAAGGAACTTTGTTCAATCATGCTATTGAAACATATCGTTTATTACTTGAATATGCAACTAGAAACCTAATGTTTTAATCATTCAAATTATTTCTATGGTTACGAGTGGGCGGGGGTAAATTTTTTGCTCAATTTTTCGATATCTAGCGCCGTTTTCGAGTTATTGCAATTTCAAAATCTCAAATTTAATTATTGATGATACGAATTATAATAAATTTTATCTTTATACATTTTTAGATTTATAAGTGCAGGATTGAACGAAACGCTATACATCACTCGTGGAGAAACCCAACTCGCAAATGCGTGAGCGAATCTTTCAGTTTCTCCACTAGTAATGTAATATACGGACACCGTCATTACGGCGATTCCAGTTCGGCACCGTCATTTTGGCGATTCTGATTCGGCGATAGTCAATTCGGCGACTCGATATTCGGCTATGGCAGTTTCGGAGATTCCAATTCGGTACCGGCATTTCGGCGATTTCCGATTCGGCGATAGTAAGTTCGACTACGTCGATTCGGCGACGAAAGATATACTTTTAATTTGTTCAATTCATTCAATTATATAAATTCTTAACTTGTGAAAATTAATAAAATTAGAACTTCAAAATAACAAGTTGGTTAAAACGAATAAAATACAATAATTATATTTTTGAGCTTTTATATATAATTATTGTATTTTATTAGTTTTAACTAACTTGTTATTTTGAAGTTCTAATTTTATTATTCAATTCATTCTTCTAAATTTAAAATCTAAATATACAAAAAAAACCTTAGTACGGACGCCTGTGGCTTTTTGAACTTAAAAACCCGTCGTCAAAAGTTGGTTATCGCCCAACCTCTTTCTTCCCTTCTTTTATTATTTGCTCCTTTTCAATAATACTTATTGTATTAATCTTTCCTTGGTTTCTTCCATTTCAATACAATTCAGCCTTTTCAATTAAATTATACCGTTTTCCTTAAGTACTTATCTTTTCCAAAATTTCAATTAGGCATTTTGAGTTGAGTTTTTAACTCAGTTGAGTTTGGGCGGTGGAAGAGTCACTTTTATGTAAATAAAATTTATTTACATTAATATTTAATATTAATTTTTTTGCTTAAAAAGTATGTACATGATACCTGTGATGCAAGTAAATCAGAATTTAATTTAAAAATAAAAAATACTTTTTTAAAATATTTTTAATAAATTTTAACACTTAAATAAATTTCCCGTCGCCGAATTGACGTAGTCGAATTATCTGTCGCCGAATGGAAATCACCGAAATGCCGGTCCCGAATTGGAATCGCCGAAACTAGCATAGCCGAATTTTGGGTCGCCGAATTGACCGTCGCCAAATATACGTTCCCGAATCACTTTCGCCGAACTGCGGTCGCCGAAACGACGTGTATATACTTATCTATATAATATTATATAATATACTATAGTTCCAAAAAAGATGCACGAGAAAATGCTTTGGGTTCTTCTTTCCTCTAATTTTAAAATTTTTAAATTTCTAATGGTTGGTGTTATGTGTTATTCTTCATACTTTGCCGACCTATGCTGCTGGATATTATATTTTTCCTCATGTGACGGAGATTTTTTCCATGAACATCGAACATCATGCCGTAGTTGTAACTTATTGCGTAGATAAGTAGGTTCACCAGTTATCTTTACTTAAGTAAAGATGTACAAAAGTGCATTGCATGGTTCTATTGTAAAGGAAATGGAAATTTCTGGTCTTGCTATTCTGTAACCAATCTGTACAAATTCACGCAAATCTGCATTAGACGCCATTTTAAAACTGAAACGGTCGATCAGTTTTTATTGAAACGTGTGAACTTCTTGTTCAAGTCTCATTTAACTTTTGTTGATTTTGTTCAACTAAAGTTGAACCGTGAGAACGCGCCTTTAACCGTATACCCCTAAACTGAACCACTATATGGCACGATAATAGAAGAGTGTCGTTAATCAGCTGTTGATTGGCTGTCATTTACTAGGTTATAAAATTTAAAACATGATGTGTATACTACCAATTTAAAAATGTTAATATGGTTATGGTGATTAATGCCCTTCCAAGTTCATGTTAATAATAATATAAAATAATTAAATTAAATTATTATAACAATATAAACATCGTGTCAGCTGTGAATGAAAAGTTTATTGTGTTGAAAATTAAACGTTAAGGTAAGTGTATAAAATTTGGGTGTTTGTATGTAATAATAAATGAATAATTAATATTTCTCGTTATTAGATTAAAAATGGGTTTCGTATGTATAATTCCTGGATGTAAAACCGGTTACAAAAGCGAGAGAAGGAAGCAAACCCAAACGTATGCTTTATTTAAAACACCACAACATGACGTCGAAAGACTTCAACAGTGGGAACAAAACATACCATCAAAGATAAAGCTAAAAAGTTCTCATCGGGTGTGCGAAAAACATTTCACCAACGATTGTGTTGTAAGGAAAACCACAATAAATTACAATAATCCTTTGATTCGGAACCAAGAGGTATGTATTTATAAATATATTTGTTAGGAAATAGCAATAAGTAAATATTTTTTTAACACTGATATTAATAAAAATTGTAGATTTTATTGTCAAAGCCACATTTAACTGAAAATGCTATACCGAGCATATTTTCTGATTACCCTCTGTGTTTGAGTACAAATAAAGTAACTCTTGAAGAACCCGTTGTTGAATCAAGACCCTGTAGAGGTATTCATCATAAAATATTTAAACGAATTGATATTTACATTTTATATTTTTTAGAGATTTTTTGGTGCCATTAGACAAGCGGGTGGTGCTGATGATCATCCTTGCACTCCCACCTTCCTTCAATTATATAATATTTTATCTTTATATGCTATATTGAAGCCACCAAAGTATGGGAATTGTGTTATTGATACAGATCAACCAATTCATATAACTTGAGCCGAAATTAAGGAAGCATATATAAAGATAATAACTCACAAAATTTTAGAAAACAGTTAAAAGAAATATTTAATAATTTAATCGATGAAGGAGTATGGGAGTGCAAGGATGTTATTCAACTAGAACACTCGTATCATTTAGAAGAAGCTGTTGATTGTGTAAATTATTACGTAACCGGTTATTTATGCTTTCAATTGAAGAAACATACGAAATGCCAGACATGCATTGAAGCATTTTGCAACCCAAGTTATGAGGAACATAATTCATATTCTGTTTTAGTTAATATGAAGAGTCAAGGATGACTAATGAAATATATCCTAATATTCACTTTTTTGCTCTAATTAAGAAAATTGAAGAAATATTGATAAAACATATAGAAAAGCAAACTGTAGATTTAATGGAAAATATCCAATTTACATTTCCATGTTATTAAGTATTCAACAATACACACTGAGAACTTACTTTATTACGATTATAATAATTATACATATATACAAAAAAAACAGCTATTACTTGCATGCTCCTTTTTCTGCCATGCTGCCGACTGGGTCCTTGGTATATTAACCTTTTTCTAATCTATTAGGTTGGTAGCTGGCCAACCTAAGTACTAGTATTTAAATAGTAAGTACCTGTTATACAGGTACGGCTTCCATACATTACATTTACTCCCCCTTTAAATGTTGAGTCGTTCAGGAGGTCGTGTTGTTCGACTGGATCTTCTAACCTGGACTTCTGCAGGTGCGCCTTGACTTGGCTGGATCCACACACGCTGCTGTTGTGGTGATAAGGTTTCTGTACTTATCTCATCCTTTCTTTCTATTCTATCATTTCCTTGCTTTGGTTCGTCATCAACTTGTCCTGTCTCCTTCGTACGAACTTCTTCCTGTACTACCTCTGTTCGGTTGTCTAGTAACGCTATCTTCTCTTTCCTCTGGCAAACTAACATTGTTTTCTATTGGCTGTTGTACCTGATGATCCGAGCTTCTAAAATCTCCCGTCGGTGCACTTCTTAGCATGTCCTTGTGAACATGCTTTATGGTTCCATTAGCCGATACCAAGTAAGTGTTGAAACTGATAACTCAAACAATTTTTTCTTTCAACCATTTAATACCGGAACGTTCGTTATTGTTCTTCACAAATACCATCTCTCCGTTATTATATAGTTTCGACTGTCGTACTTTTCGTACCTTTTCTTTTAGGTCTCTCTTAATAGTTTCTTGAACAGTTACTGCTGGTTTGATATGATCAAACTTGACCCTTGGTTTCATTCTTAGTACGCATTCAGATGGGCACACACCCGTTACTGTGCTTGGCGTGTTCCGATAAGAGAACAAGAAATGTGCTAAACGTTCTCTTATTTCGCTTTCTGTCAAATGTTGTAATGATCTTGGAATTGTTTTCTCTAGCGCTCTTTTAACTGTCTGTACTCCCCTTTCTGCTAGTCCGTTCGACTGAGGGTGATATGGTGGTGACTTGACTGGTCGTATGCCATTTGATTGGCAAAATTTTACAAATTCTTGCGCACTGAAGGGAGGGCCATTATCTGATACTAATTCCACTGGTAACCCTACCACTGAAATGATTTCTTTTAATACCACTATTACCTCTTTTGCTGATGTTCCCTTGTTCATAAATTTCACTTCTATCCACTTTGACTTGCTATCGACCCAAATCAAAAAATTATAACCGAATTTGTGAAATAGATCGATGTGTACCCTTTGAAAATTGTTGTTTGCTCTTGGCCATGACTGCAGCGGTGCATCTGCTCTGAAATTCTGTGCTTCTTGACATGGGCCACATAATGAAATAAACTTTTCAATGTCCTCATTCATCCTGGCCACCAACAGTATGAACGCATTAACATTTTGGATCTGACAATACCAATGTGCTGGTCATGGAAAAGTTCCAGCACCGACCGTCGTATCGCTTCCGGAATGACCACTTTATTGCTTCACATTAAACAATTGGATTCCACCGATAACTCTTGACGCTTAGAGAAATATGGTAAGTTCTAATACTTTTGATATTACCTCATCTGCTTTGGACGCCGCTGCTACGTCTATATGACTGAGAGGCGCGCATTCGACTGTGTTGCAGAAGTAACACTTGATTATATTTAGGTTTAGTATGCGCTGGATACTTCCCTGTGCATACAATACTGCTCCTGGCAACGAGAAAAATAATTGCTGAATGACGGCATTTTATGCGTCAAATTATTTATGTTAATGATGGAAAAAAGAAGCACCTGGCCTATGTTGTAGTAGTGGAAAAGTTTTGCTAGATGTATTCTTGAACCACCAGAACCGTTAAAGAGTTTATTACTTGGCACTCACTATAATTCGCATGATTTTCTTAAAAATATACGAAAGTACAACTCGGCTTTTCAAATGACATCGTTTGGTGCTACCGAGATACGGCATGGAAATTTTATGCCCACGTTTAAAATTTAAGGCCAAGTGTACCATGCAGTTGGTTCCCTATTTCCAACAACGCACGAAGAGCCAAAGTTTTTACAAATATATTTTACGGGAAATGGAAAATTGGAAAGAAGATTGTCCGTAGCTCCTCACACAAACAGAGAGATATTATATGATTTGCAAGCGTTACTCCACACCAATAATCCATATGTAATAAGCTTTAAAACTGCCTTGGATACGATGCCACTAAATTCTGAAGATTTTAAGGTGATCATTGGCGCTGATAGGATGCCACGGACAGAGCACAGAGGTCGTTTTAATGTGCCACAAACAGACGAAGTAGCTATACTGATTGTTGGCCAAGAGTTTACAAAGAGAGATATAGTTTTGAAAGCGAGGATAACACTCTACAACGAATCAATGAAATGCATCGTTCTTATGATGCATTACAGTACAGGCGCGGATCTAGACTTTTGGAAATGGGGGGGTCACAGGTAGTGGATATTCATTAGGCGGCGATTTTTTTTTATTGTCCTAGAAGCACATATGTAAAAATTTAGGATTTTCATGGATATTATCAGTTTCTTTTTTTTGATTTAAATATTGAATTAAATATAAACACTTTTTACACTTTAGATAAGCTTTTATTTAGCCACAATTATGGATTCAAGGGGGGGGGTCATGACCCCCATGACCCTCCCCCTGCATCCGCCACTGTTACAGTACCCATTGATGTTTTGTCGTGGTGAAAATGGGTATTCTATCGATGTTCCACAAGTCCATACAACAACTAGGCCAGCGGTTCCCAATTAGTTTTGGCCGCGGAACCCTTGGACGACATACAAAATTTGGCGGAACCCGTTTAATATCAGTAAAAAAAAAAAAAGGTCATCGAAACAATATCTTTTGTACATGGTTTTATCAATTTTTCGGCAATTGTATGTGCTTCTCCGGCTAGTGCTATACGATAAGACGATAACTCACTCTGTAAGAAGCTTCCGTGGCATTTTCGTTTTCTGTTTTAAATTGATTGGTCATAAAATTTTGAATATTCTTGTGCTGTTCAAGTTTTCTTTCTTTTTTGTTTGTCTTGATAGTCCGAGTGATTAGTTTCAATTGGTAATTACATATAATCCGATATTCAAACCATTTTATTAAACGGATTATATAAGCATATAGGGTAAAGAGTATAAAAAATATTTTTTAAGCGGCAAAATTGATTTTTACGCCATTTTGAAATACTTTTTGGCGGAACCCCTGGGCTTTTTCGCGGAACCCCATTTGGGAACCGCTGAACTAGGCATATGGTACCCAATAAAACTGTTTCAGCAATGAATTTCTACGCATACAGGTTAATGGTCAGAGAAAATTTCACAAATTTTATTTTAAGATTTAATTCGCTTCTCAATCAATATTTAGTAGACATGTATGCTAAGATTGAAACAGAGCGACTCAATTTTATCAAAGCAAACCAGAGCAATTTAAGAGCTGATAGCTATGTGGATATTCATGATGCAATGCAAGCTGACGGCGATCCTACAAATATAGGCAAAAGAGTCATTCTGCCATCTTCATTCACTGGTGGCCTTCGGTATATGCAACAACGCAAGCAAGATGCTATGGTTTACGTTAGGAATTTTGGTCGGCCGGATCTTTTCATTACTATGACCTCTAACCCAAAATGGCCTGAAATTCGATCATGTCTGTTTGAGAATCAACAATCGTATGATAGGAATGACATCATTGCACGTGTTTTCCATTTGAAGATCAAAAACCTCATAGAACTGATTGTCAAGGATAAAATTTTTGGCGAAACCAGATGCCACATGTATACTGTAGAATGGCAAAAAAGAGGGTTGCTCCACGCTCACATTTTAGTTTGGTTGGTGAATAGATTACGACCAGCTGATATTGACAAGGTCCTCAGTGCAGAATTGCCAAATGAACAAGAAGATCCAGCATTGTTTGATATTGTCACGAAAAATATGATACACGGACCATGTGGACAACACAATAGGAATTCACAGTACATGACAGACGGGAAATGCACTAAAAGTTTTCCGAAAAAGTTCATTGCTGAGACTCAGACAGGTGAAGATGGTTATCCTAAATATCGTCGTCGTTCTCCTGGTGGTGGTGGAAAATCGTTTGAATTGAAAATTTCCAATAATCGCACTGTTAAAATTGATAACAGCTGGGTAGTTCCATACAGCCCCTTGCTATTACGAGCATTCGATTGCCACATTAATGTAGAAATTTGCAACTCTGTAAAGTCAATTAAATACATTTGTGATTACATCAACAAGGGCTCTGACCAAGCAACATTCTCTGTGGAATCACTTAATGAAGTTGAAACTTTTCGAAATGGCAGATACATAAGTTCATCCTGGCTTCACTCATGGGCAATTTTATGTCGCATGTTCTCGAGTTAGTTCGGAAAATAATTTATTTATCTATGCACCCAATCAAACAACGAATAATATAGTATACCAAGAAATATTATAGATTTGTATTACATATATGTATCAAAAGTAATAGAATTCATAAAACAACTATCAGTAGTACTACTATAGTAGTACTATAGTATGATAGTAGTACTATCAGTAGTACCTGTGTTAAATATTTTTCTAGCTGCAAGTGAAAATTCTTCAATATTTCAATAATCTTGATGAACTTTAATTTTAAATATAAAATTATTGCTATGTTGCAATTACTATTCTGTATTGAATTTTTTTTCTACTTAAAATTCTTAAGTAAGTCGCCAAGGCGCGTCCTGCCCTAACGACGCTACTGGTTTTATTTAGTTTTTCAATCCGTACAAAGAGCGTGCACGTTAGCTATCTATAATAATGCTATATAAAAGGATAAATCGAAGTATTTCGGACAAAGTCAGAGTATTTTATATTTAGTGAGATCCCGGGCGAAGCCGGGTTTCCAGCTAGTAATATAATAAAATTAAGATTTTTCTGAATCAGAGTTAGTCGAAGTTTTACTCGGACCAATGAGAATTTGACTGGTACTATGGCTCGACCAATGGAACTCTCTCTCTCAATGGAGTGACGCTCTAATAAAACCCACGCAGCGTGTGTAAAGAAGCTTGGAAGCCTTCAAAAACTGTTTAAGAAAAAAAATCCACTAATTAATTTTTGACGTGAATACGTCTATAAAATCGGTAACACGTTCAAAAATTTAAAAAAATATGTAACGAAAAATGTGTGTTTGTACAAGAAGTATTCCCTACATGTTTAAAAATTTTAAAAAATATGTATCGAAAAATGTGTGTGTGTGTACAAGAAGTATTCCCTACATGTTTAAAAATTTAAAACAAATATGTAACGAAAAATGTGTGTGTGTACAAAAAGTACACCCTACATGTTCAAAAATTAAAAAAATATATGTAACAAAAAAAGTGCTACTTACCATTTACTGCTAAATTTTATACAAAACTTTATACAATAACGATGGATAAAGTTTGGGCAAATTTTTTAGAAAATTTTCGTGTGAAAAATACAAAAAATTACACATCGTTTCAAATGGGCTTTATATAGAAATATTTCCGAATTGGCACACAAACTTATCGGATTATCTTCAGTTATAATTTTAAATTGGTAATCCTTTTCAATCATTTAATCAATTACAAACACAATTACAAAATAGTATTATGCAAACTCAGAAATAGAAATTTCACAAAATATTGGGGTGGCGATAATTTATTATTAAATCTAATAAACTCGTAAATATTAATTTAATAAAATTTATTATAAGTAAAAACAAGAAAAAAAGAAAATTTCATTAAAACGTCCCCTCATTATTAAGATCGTTTTTAAAAATATCTATTTCTGCAGATTCTTCTTTAAATGTTTTTGCTGCCTCATCATTACTAGAGCACGGATTTTAGGTTGTAAAAAACGATAAAAAAGGCACAATTTTAGGCTAAAAAAATCATCGAAATAGGCGCAATAATTAAAAATTTTGGCATTTTAGGCTATATATTTTTTATTATAAAAACTTACAAAACTAAAATCTACCAGAAATTCTCAAACATCAAATTTTGAATTAGCGTAGCAAACTAAATATTGTTCTAAAGTTAAACATGTTTGTTTTTCCGTTAGTACGGATTTATAAGCCGAAAGTGATCGTTCTACGTCACATGAAGTTATAGGACAAAATTTAAACGAAGAACTCCTAATTTCTGGATTTTGTCCGAATCGATAGCTTTACCATTGCATACCAAAAGTTTCCAGTTTTTTAATACTTTTGCTTTAAATCTTAAAGTGCATGAGCATTGATTTATCACCCGGTTATATCGGTTTTTACAATTTATACACAAAAATAATATTGGGCCAGCTCAACAGACTTGGCACAAACCTTAAATAATAAAAAAGTTAAACGAATGTTTTCCTCTAATGTTTTCCACGAGTTGAATATTTAATAAAAATTTGGAATAAAAGGCACTATACTCGTCTATTTTATTTGATCCTTATCGATGACGCGTTTCGGCTTATTAGGCCATAATCGTATCAAAGTGTCTGAATTTAAGGAGTTACATGGGCCAACATAGAAATTAATTAATCAAATACATTACAGCTCGGCAGTCAATGTTTTAAAATAAATAAAATTAAAAATGGTATAAAATCTAAAAATCTAAAAATTCAAAATACAAAACAATCACAAAGTAAAGTTAACTTTAACTATAACTATTTTATAATAAAATAGTATTATAATAGTCTATAGTAAATAGTATATAGGGGGGAGTACAGTGCCTTTTATTCCAAATTTTTATTAAAGTTTAAAAGAGATAAAAACTAATTATTTTTACTTTTAGCAACATGGAAAATAAATTTATTATCGTTTCTTAGGCGTTTTAGGCATTAAAAATCTATTTTAGGTCACTAACATCGAAAATAGGCATTTAGGCAAAATAAACTAGGGCTCAAAATGTTCAAAATCTCTTGAACGGCATTTCGATACAAATAATATTGAATTGCCTAAGTAAATGACAAAAAGGCAAATTGCCTAGAATCCGTGCTCTAATCATTACAAATATCTTCTTCTAAGCATTTTAAGCATAATTTCACTTCTGCAGCTTCTTTTTAAAATTTTTTTGCTTCTTTAGCGGTCAATTTCTCTTCCGCCTTACGCTTATTACTTGCGTACAAGCAGTTTCCCCTGGTGCCCACTTGTGCGTTAACAATACACAAATCACAAGGTGGAACGTTTGATGAAGTTGTCTTTCACTATGATCGTTCGCAACAGACCCAATTGGTATATGTGGCGATGAGTCGAGTGACATTTTTGCAAGGACTCTACATAACCAACCCTACAGACGATTTCAAGTTCCATCACGGCTATGGTAGTGTAACACCCACTACCAAAGATACAAAACGAATACGCAAGAATGTCTAATCATCGTTTGCAAACGGTTACTGAACGGGTTAAACGGTTTATAGAAACAGCAGCAACTTCCTATGCCGATAATGATGGTATGGTTGAGATAATCGCGTGCAGTCTCAACACCCAGAGTTTGGTGGCACATTCTTGCGACATAACTTCTGACTCGTTGATCAGTGAATGCGATTACCTAATCTGCAGCGAAACGTGGATGGACGAGTCTCTGCCACCGGTGAACATTGAAGGTTTTCAATGCGAGGTTCACGATAATAACAAACACTTGTCAATGGCAGACAAATCGATCACCGTACCGCCTACGAAGCGCAAAGCCGGCGGAGTCTGCATCTACAAAAATATCCGAAGTTTAACTAATTGTAAAGTCATAACGAGAGTCGACAACAAAGTGCGTAACGACTGGGGAGATGTGGGAGACATTTGCATGGTAAGCGTTGAGTTCAAAAACCAGTTCAAGTTCTTACTTGGTTCTATATATATTCATCCGGGTGTGTCGCAGTCGTCTCTTCAGTACTTTATGTCGATGATGCTCAACCAGTACTCGGACCCAATAAAGAAGCATATCAAAACCACGTGCTCCGACACCGAGACACCAATGATGCTATGCGGTGACTTCAACGTGGATGTGACGCAGAACAAGAACTTCTCAGAATTCATGAAACGAGAGTTCAATATGAACTGCGTACAGAACTCTCCAAGTACTCTCGGTAATACTTGCCTTGATCTTACATTTACCCGCAATATCAACGTATCCTGTATGCCGTTTGTCACCTATTTCAGTTACCACAGACCTATCATAAATAAAATTGTCTTTGATGTTTAACGACGACGACAACAATAAAGTTGTATTCGTTGCCTCAATGAGGAAGACCAGGGATACGTTAAGGGGTTCATTTCGGTTCATTTAGAAAATTTTTACTGATAATATATTGTATTAAAATTAATAATTATAATAATAAATAATAATTGCTAATATTTTGCAAAATCTTCATGTTTTCAAATCGATGTTATCCGATTGGTAGACCTGGGCAAAAGTGGGTATCCATGGACGACGTATTCACGTAAAACCTAACGGCTATGTCACCGAACATAGCCTCGAAGCCTAGGCTTCCATTTTTTTATAATATTGTAAATCTCAAACTATACAAATACCACTAGTTTATAATAACTGTTTTGAGTTAAAACTTCATAATTTTAGTGCTTTAATTTGGTAACGGTATACCAGGTTATATAACGGTATAGTAACAGCACCATTTCCTGCTTATTTTGATTACCAATCAAATCCAAACTATCTAAAAGTTCAAACTAGTATCCGATACATGATATCCGATATGTTGTTTATTTATTACTTTTAAAGGTTGGTTAAAATTTAAATATTTCAAATTTTAACATTAAATGGTATTTAAATTTTATTGTTTTATAAATTAAAAAAAAATAATTAAATCAAAGAAATAATTACATTACAGTACAATAAAAGTTAGATGGAGGAAGACAATATGTATCATGTTCCTTTACTTTTGTTTTAGGTATTGCTTCCTCACACCGTGAACACCACGAAATTGTTTTCAGACAGTAAATGGTGTGCATTTCTAAATTGCTTTGAAGAATATCTTTTTTGCAATTATCGCACACTCCCATTTCAATATCATCACCACGATCAGCATTTGAAGTATTTGAAATAGATTCTTGCGGGTGTACTTCGACATTTGAGATTGGTGATATAGGATTTGGCTTCACATCACGGGATATATTTTTCTTTTTTTCTTTTCTTTTTAGGGGATTTTTAACCTCAGAATTGGGTTTTCCCGTTCTGATTTTCTGCTCTACTAAGGGTTCTTTTAAAACCGGGCCCAAAGGAACTCTTTTCTTACAATTTAAAATATGTAATTTAAAATTACGTGATAATATTTGCTCTTTACAATTCGTGCAAAACATTACTTCTGCATAATCAGAAATTCTTATCAACGGAGCGTTCGTAGGTATGTGTTCCTTTAAATAACCTTTTAGTTTTGATTTGCTGCCCAAATGGTTTGATTTGTGTGGAAGATTTTCAGGACTCAATGTCTTTAAACAATGCACACTGTGCAGCAAAAAGTTATTCAATAATATTTCTTTCTTACATATCTTGCAAAGTTTTGACTCCTGTTCTCTATGGTAATGTTCCATTCTAAGTTTAAACAATCGCGGATTTTCCTAAAACAATAAATTTTATTTTTAATCTAAAAAAACTTATTTTATCCTTTATATATCTAGTATTATTACAATTTGTACATTATCTGTGCCAACCAAAATAATTATTTAAAGCAATTTATTTAATTTCAACAACAGTGTAAATGCTTCAGGAATTTTTCGAGATTTTAAGGGTGCCTTAACCTTTATGTGACTGGCGAGGTACCCGGGTACCTTTTGCAGTTTGAAGCATTCATAACTTTTGTGTTGAAACTCGTTAAGTTTGGAAATTTCGTGACATCTCTAAGCTTCTTATATACTATACTTTACTGTATTATTTTGTTTATTATTATTAATTTTATTATGAGAAAATGGCGTCCAAAATTATTACACCCTTTAATGACGGAGTGGGTACCCGGGTACCTCTATAACTTTTATATGCAATTAGATAGGAATTGCAGTAATAAAAAGAAAATTAAACTTTTTTTACATTATTTTATTTAGAAATAAAGCCAAAGTAAACATATTATCTAATAAACATATTAAACATCGTCTTCATCAGAATCAACAAATGGCTCTTCTTCAAATACTGATTCTGCAATCAATTCTTCTGATGGTAGTCTGTAAAAAATAAAAGCTATAAACGGTGCCGTTATTTTATCAGTGTGTTTTGATTATTATTATCGATTTTTCTAAGTAAATATACAGTGACTCGTAAAAGAACTCGCATGTCACCAATGTAAATTGAACATTTTGAAACAGTTTTTTGCTTATAAATCGCTTTTAGAGCAAAACTCTTTTGACGTTTTTTTTTGCACATATCATTGTCTCAGAAGTTGTCACAGTTTCAGAAGAAAATGTCTAAAACGTTTTGCCATAAAATAGATTTTTATATAAAAAAAACAGATTCAACATGTACAATTTACATTGGTAGATTACAATATGGCAATAAAAGAGAGATCATCCCTTTTATGTTGAAACGAAGTAAACCTTTCGGTTACTCCAACGGAGGTAGTCATATAAACAAATCGATTAATACTAGATTTGTTTACAGAATGTATAAGTTTTTATATAATAATTAATATTGCTGATGTGAGATAATAAAAGCACAATCATAATTCTTGACCTAATAAAGAATTTGCAGTGTTTAGTAATTTGTCAACTACTTATTATGCTTTTGTTTACATGTGTTAAAAATTATAGAAGTTTATATTTGATTTTGAATTTTTATTGTTAAGACTATTTAATTGTTGAAATTTAAGAAATAGAAAAATTCCATGGCTAATTGTAAACTAAACAATAGGAATGTCCGAGCTCTTCTGCGGGTAATTGTACATATATTAAATAATTTTAACTTTTATATAATTTGTAATTACAATAATAATTTATCTTACCTCGTTTTCCGCAATCTGGGTTTTCGAAAAGAACCGTGACTTGGTCCAGACTCATTGTGAGACATCCTAGTTGACATTATAATTTTAATTTTTATAATGAAAACTTTTTATAACTGAAAACACTTGTAATTTTTAAATACAAAAATTAGATAGGTCTAATAGGTTCTAACCTTGCTCAATAAAGTACATAAAGCTTTGGCTCACAAAGCACAATAAACATTATAGTCTTACAACTATCGTAGATAATTATAATTTCTGCTTAGGCGCGGAGAAGTGCATGTAATTGTATGACGGTACCCGGGTACCCATGCCGTCATTAGAAGGTGTTTTATTTCTCAGTCACATAAAGGTTAAAATCAGATTTAAATTCCTTTTGCCTAAAAGTAACCGCTTGCGAGTTATAAATTAAATTAGGTGCATTTCGCCAGCCCCCCCCCCATTTTGAATTTTGGATCCAAAATAGTCTAAATTGTTTGTACCTCGTTTGTGCCTGTTTGTACCTTCCTTATTTTCGTTTGTACCAGTTTTATTTTTGAAATATTTCAAAATTTCTAATAATGACATTTCGCTAAATCCCCCCCGGAATTTAAAATTTGGTTTTAACCGCCAGTGGTGCAAATAGGCATAAGAGTATTATATAATACATAATACAGGGTTTATGCCAAATTTGCTCATCTGGAATTACATTTACAAGTGAACGTGGGAGATCCAACCCCTTCCTGGTAGCACACTTTGACGGACGGCGCCTTATTCCACAGATGGTTGAAAGTTAATGCCCTACCCCAGAATGGTTAAGGTAGAAGAAGAAGATTTTTGGAAGATTTCACCGATGAAGGTCTGGATTAGCTTATTGAGAATTAGTATGAGTACAATGGGGTATTAAAAATGGGAAAATCCTTAAGAAAAATGTAAAATGACTGAAAAAAATTCTGTAATTCATTAATTTATTTATAAAAGTAATAATAATAAAAATATAAAAACCGTTAAAAATTGAAATGAAATGTTTTAGTTAATCCCCCCCTCTTTCAGTTAAAATTCATCCGTATTTATCTTACAGCAACTCTTATTTTTTTACAGATTTTTAAACTACGAATGTATAAAAATAAGACCTTAAAAAAATGTTTATTTCAATAGATGAACAACTGTTTACTCACTGAAGAATAAAATTAACTCAGAGTTTCCTTTATATTTAAACAATAAAAGTAGCTGCATAAAAATCTTAGAACTGCGGTCATCCAAGTTCCACCTGCCATCTACATATAATATGTAAAAACAAAAAAAGCGAGTCTGAGGAGATGTAATGTTCACTCTGAAAAGAAACCTCTCGATGTACCACTAACCATTGGTAGTACGGACGATATTAATAACTATTTTTTGTCTGTTCAGCATAATATACCGGCTGATTTCGAGTTGTACACCTATTACGAAAGTAATCATAAATCTGACTTTGACGAATTGTTTGAATTCTCTATGATTTCCGAATGCAATATGATGGAAATTATTGATTCAATAACTTCCGAGGCGATGGGTGATGATGGTATTAGCATCAAGATGATAAGATTATGTTGCCCATTTCTGTTAAAGTATATTCTTCATGTAATCAATTTCTGTATCAAGCACAACGTTTTTCCTCAATGTTGGAAACGGGCTATAATAAAGCCTGTTCCGAAGGTTAAGTCGCCGCTACAGCTTTTGGATCTTCGCCCTTTAAGTATTCTACCTGTTTTTTCTAAAATTTTAGAAAAGGCTTTGTGTGTTCAGTTGCGAGCTCATCTGATTAAATTTGATATACTGCCTCCAATGCAATCTGGCTTCCGCCCGGGTTATGGGTGCCATTTGGCGCTTCTGGGTGTAATTGATATTCTGCGTGCAATAGATGAGAATAAAATTGTAGCACTGATCTTGCTTGACTATTCCAAAGCTTTCGATACGATTAATCATTCACTTCTTCTTTCAATACCACATTTCAGAACAAAGGCCTCAGAACAAATACTGTTGCACTGTTTCAATCTTTTGTTGGTGGTAGGTGTCAGCGAGTCGTTCTGCCGGATTCATCTTCTGAATTTGCTCCTGTCACCTCCGGAGTGCCGCAGGGTTCAATACTTGCACCCGTTTTGTATATCATATACACATCTGCCTTGTATAATTGCCTGAGGCACTGCGGGTATCATGCATACGCTGATGATACACAAGTATACCGAGCATTCGGGGTTGACTCTTTGCAAGATAATATCCGTCTTATTAACGATGATCTGAACCGTCTTGTCTCGGTCTCTGTTAAACATGAACTATATATTAACCCTAATAAGTGTTCGGTAATGCTGTTTGGAGGTAAGCGGGCACGTGAAAAGACAGCTTCTGACCTGAAAAATTGCATTAATAACTTGCCGCTTCCGGTTGTGACTTCGGTGAGGAATTTGGGGCTCATACTGGATTCAAATCTTAGGTTTAAGTTGCACGTTAATGGGCTGGTGATGAAGGCTTACTCTGCTCTGAAACTGATTTATGTCAATAGAAACGTACTTAATGGGAGACTGATGGTTCTGCTTTGTGAGGCACTAGTACTATCTCACTTTAACTACTGTGATGTTGTTTACCACTCTTGCCTTGATTCACTGGATATTGCTAGAATCCAAAGAGTACAGAATTCCTGTTTGCGGTTTATTTATGGTGCGAATAGACGAATTGGGGTTTCACATCTGATCGGGTCTACTGGTTGGCTATCTATGATAGATCGGCGTAGACTGCATGTTGCATGCAGTTACAATAGGATTATTACGACGAAGTCACCGCAGTATCTATACAATAAAATTAGATATAGGACCGATGTTCATAACATTAATGTAAGGAGAAAAGATGCGCTAACAATTCCTAAACATAAACTGGAAGTCTTTAAGAGGTCCTTTTCCTACCAGGTTTCACATGTTTATAATGTTATTCCCCTTGATATTAAATCAAAGTCACTAATTCTATTTAAAAGAAAGTTCAAAGAGCTACTGATGAGGGGGGGGGTTGGCATTCTAGTGAGCGGACAGACAGGATTTTTTATATTTTTAAATGTGTTGGTATGACTGATTGCTGGGTCTCGTGTGGTGGCGTGCGGTATTCTGTCGTGCTGATAGATCCAGCCGTTGCTGGTGCGGTGCGGTTGTTTATAGTGGTTTGGGTGAGCGGCAGACCAGATGGCTAGGTTTACCGGCCAATCTGACCTCAACCCTTTTTAGTAACGTATGCTGTATGTTTGATAATTCACATCTTGTCAAATTTTTTTTTTCTATTTTTTTCTTATTATATTACCAATAAATTCTTTATAATGTGAATAATTATATTTGTATTACTTAATTACTTACGTACTAAATAAATAAATAAATATTTTCGTATTCAGAAAAATCTGTAAAAATAAATAAGAGTTGCCATTTAAAAAAATTTGACATCACAGCTCAAAAATGTCAATATCAGAAAAAAATGACATCTATAACTTCAAGTTTGAGGTGTCCGAGGATTTTTTGGAATAATTCTTCTATAAACATTTTAAATTAAATTTGTTCCCAACTTGACAAGCTCACTGCATGTATATTATATGTTACCGGCAATGTGCAAAATCCGGCAATTTGTAGATTTCCTAGGTAATCTACAAACCGACTAAATCGTTAGCTACTATGCAAATTCACTAGTACTTTAGGCAATCTGCAAAATGGCTACGGTGTTTCAGGCAATCTGCAAATTTCCTATATTGTTAAATGCTCTTTTTGAGTATACGCATACCTCACAGTGCCTAGACATTGTGCGATATGGCGATCGTAAAATACGAGATATTTCTTGAAAATGTGAATAAATTATTGACAAAAATTTGTCAAATTTTTCAAGCAAATAAAATGCTTAGAAAATCTGAAAAAAGATTAAAAGCCTGCACACCCATTCCGTCTTTCGACAGGGGTCGAACAGATCCAAAGAATATGTTAGGTGTAGTTATTGGCTAAGAAGA
The DNA here is from genome assembly GCA_947369205.1 of Cantharis rufa. Classification (NCBI taxonomy): domain Eukaryota; kingdom Metazoa; phylum Arthropoda; class Insecta; order Coleoptera; family Cantharidae; genus Cantharis; species Cantharis rufa. The sequence continues at coordinate 41,504,737 of OX376303.1, forward strand.
TAGAGGGGTTTTAAAAAATAGACACTAGAGCAGGAGTTCTTCAGAAATGCTGTAGTCGAAATGAATTTGAGCCGGTGACGCAAAAAATTATAAATGCGGAAGATGTACCCTGCAGACGAAATTATAGTCTTCGGGGGGCGCTGGTAACTGCTTCTTATGCAGATGGTCAGGAAATGTTGAAATGAAATTGTACAAAGAAGTGTATAAATAAATCATGCAAATGCCTTAAAAATAGAGTAATGTGAAATAGTCGCATCGCTTTGCTAATCCATGTAAAAATAGTTAACTTAATATTATTTGTAAGTTTATATTATAGTTTTTATTCTTACGTAAAAATGTTCAATGAGCTATTTTTAATAAATGTTTCTTTTAAAATTATCTATTTAAAATATTGTTCTTTATATTGCCTAGTCAATATGCAGAGCTGCGAAGTATTTGAAATACATGTATTTGAAATACATATTTAAAATACATTTTGTATCTTGTATTTGTATTTAAGATACAAATTTTTAATGTATCTTGTATTTTGTATTTTAAATACAAATATTTTCTGTATCTTGTAACTTGTACTTTGTATTTTAATTCAAAATTTGTATTTCAAATACAAATTTTAAATGAATTTTGTATTTTGTATTTTAAATACAAATATCTGTTATTTTGTATTTTAAATACAAATATATTTCGTATACAGTATACAGGGTGTGTCCTAAAAGTCATGAAATAAATTTTTTTTCCTATTGCAATACCAACACAAGCACAATACAAGGCGGTTATCAGTTTTTAACCAATAAGAACTAAAAACATTTTAAATTTTCTTGATTCTCATTGGTTAAAATTTAATACTATGTTTTGTATTTTAAATACTGTATTTTGTATTTTAAATACTCAAATACTTTGTATTTGAAATACTGTATTTTTGTATTTTGTATTTTAAACACATATTTCAAATGTAATTTATATTTAAATACAAGTTTTCAGTGTATCTTGTATTTTGTATTTAAGATACCCATTTTCGTGTATTTTGCCCACCCCTGTGAATATGAGTTTGTTACATACTCAAAAAGCACATTAACTAACAATATAGACAATTTGCAAATTGCTTAAAACACCGCAGTCATTTTGCAGATTGTCTAAAATACTAGTGAATTTGCATAGTAGCTTACGACTCAGTCGGTTTGTAGATTACCTAGAAATTCTGCAAATTGCCGGATTTTGCAAATTGTCGGTAAAATATGCACTGTAACCTGTACAGTACCTATTATGCTTTAAAAAGAAATATAAATTTGAAAACTGTAATTTAATATTTTTTTCGTAAAATGGTAAAATTAAGGAAATGCGCAATGGCCCGTGAGAACAATTATAAGAATTTATATTATAATATTGATACATTTTTAACTAAATTCAACATTGATGAAATTTTTATATCCGCGACATTAAAATCTAAATTATACTTTGTGCAACGCATTATGTTAACTGGTGGCAATTGGCTGCACGAACAATAGCTACGACATGTTGTGTATATAGTTTAGTAACTATAGCAACAGCGTTGAACACAAATTCCAAATATCCTGTCATTGCTAAGGTTAATGGTGAAGAATGAATAACGGTAGTGACAATAACAGTATTTCTATATCTTCTAGTTCGATTAAAAAAGAAACTAAAAATAAGTTCGATGCTCTTTTAAAAGATGCCTTAAAGTCTAAAAATGAGAAACGCAGAGAATATTTTAAAAATAAAAAGTATGTTTCTGATACCGAATTAAGTGAATCTCAATTTAGCAGTGTGGATGATGGCGATTTAAAAGTTAATAATGTAAAAAAGTCCAAAACTAATAGATCATTAAAAGTCGTTGAGGTCGATGTGCATCAAAATTTTAATACGGGTGATAACAACTTTATACTTCAGAAATTTCTCAACGACAATAGTAATAATATTGAAACTTCTAATGAGTGCGATTTAGAAATTCATGCTCGCTCAAATATTTCTACAAAGAAAACTAAGAAAACTAAATCTTTATCATCTTCTTCTACAAATCATACGTACGAACTTCAATCACCTAAAGTTGTCCAAAATACCGTTGAGGTAGATACTAATATCATATCGACTGCACCAAACACTGAAAAAGTTCAATTTAAAAGCAGTAAAAGTGTAGTTCTTAGTTTGGAAAACAGTGAAAATGAAGAAAACCTTCAAGTTGTAATATCTGACGATAGTATTAATGAAAATTCAAATCATTTATTGGAAGACTCACTGGCAAACTGTTCAGAAAATGACGCGGACCTCTCAGATACAAAACCTTGTAGTTTAATATACGAAAATGAAACTAGAAAGAAGAAAAAAACCAGAAGAGATAAATTAAAAAGTGCTTCGAGTAAAATATCTGAAACAATAGAAGCAAAATATGATTATAAACACATCATTGGAATTACTGTTCACAAAACAGATTGTTTAAAGTTAGATTCTTTGGCTATTCACACAGTGGTTAAAATTCATATTATCAATTCTGAAAGTGGAGAGTATTTACGCAAAAGCGATGTAAATAGAGCGGTGGTTTCCTATTATGAAAATGAAACTCTTGTATACATTACTCCCGTGATATCAGAATCCTACAATTTATATGAGAAACAGTAAGTTGACATTATTACATCAAAATTAAAATAAATTTTTTTATTTATTACAGTTCATTCTACCCAGCATGGGAAGAAACAATGATTATAAATGAAGATGTTAACTGTCTGTTAGAAGAAAATAATAATGTTATTATATTATTTGAAGTAATGGATTTTCTAACTTTTTCGGAAGCCTCAAATCAATTTGATCGAAAAGGTACATATATTTCGAAGAAAAGAACAATATTAACAAATTAATAAATACACTTTTAGGATGCTCTCGAGGTTGGAATAAGATAGCATGGGCATTCTTAAAACCTTTAGGTGCAAACGGCTATCTGAATATTGATAAGAAAGTACGATTACAACTATATTATCCTGATAAACATAAAAAGAACCCTTCCCACGTGTGCGATATTTTTCATTGGTGGAATAACAAAAAATTTAACAAGTATCCTTCATCTCTTTATGTAACTGTTAAAAGATTAATACCGCCTGAAAAAATTATTGAAACATTTCGATCAAAAACGCCGATTCACGGAGAAGTAGGTTCTCGAAATACATTTCAGGATGATATAAATATTAATAAGTCTAGCTTTGGCGTTAATTTTAATGATTCAAATATTAACAACTTAAAATTTGATGGAAATGAAGAAAAATTATGGTCGAAAATTAGTTACCAAAGCTGTAAAATACCTAACAAACAAATGGCAGAACTATCCAGTTATGAAGAAGGTTGTTTGGTATTAAAATTTAGCAACAATGGATTATTTTTAGCTTCTTCGGTTCTTGCTACAAATATCTACACTTTGGTTATATTTTCGGTGAGATTATCGTATTAAATTTTATTATTTTTAAATATTTTTAATTTTTATTATTTCCAGGTAAAATCGTTTGAAGAGATTTGCAAATTATCTGGACATCAAGGCTTAATCTATGATATAGCTTGGTCACTAGACGATGAAACTATAATAACAGTTTCTGCGGATTGTACTGCATGTATTTGGAGTTTTACAAAACAATGTTTTATTGAGGTAAAAATTAATTCTATTAGTAGAATATAATATATTATGGAATAGTGTCTCATTTACTTGTAGATATTGCCCCATCCATCATATGTTTATGCTACCAAAATCAGTAGCAACTACGCAATTGCAACTGGGTGTTTTGACTGTGTGGTAAGAATTTGGTGTCATAAAACTCATGATTTGGTTCAAGAACTTGAACAACATAAGGGTTATATTACGTCTTTGTGTTTTAATAAAAAATCTACGATTTTATTTTCTTCGGATTCCGTTGGTGTTGTTATAGCTTGGAAACTTTCAAAAGATAAAAATTGGGAAATGAAAAGGTTATATAATCAAACAAACTGATGATGTTGTTTTTAGCATAATCTTATAATCATTTTTAGAGAATTTAATTTGGTACATTTAAAGAACACAATAATTGACCAAATACTTTTACATAAAGGAGAACGTCGATTACTAGTTAACGGTAGAGACAATATATTCATAATGGATTTAAAAACTGGCTGTGTGTTAAATTGGTTCCAAACAAAAATTACTCAAAGGTGAATATTAGTATGTACATCATAATTATTATATTTTAACATTTTAGCTTTAAAACTGCGTGTGATTTTTCGTGTTGTGGAACTTTTCTTTTTGCAAGTGGCAATGATGGACTTATAAATGTATGGAACACGGAATTAGGTCAATTAATAGCCACTTATACTCCATACCACAGTTTCGGATATCGTAGCATACCTATCCATAGTATTACTTTTCATCCCTTGGATAATATATTTGCAGTTTCGCATTACGGACACGTCTTACCAATTCTATTAACCACTTATGATTCTCAAGTTGAAAATCTAAATGACTACAGTATAGGACTAAAAATTATACACGAACAAAAAGATAGTAAAGACGATGTAACTCGTTCAAAATCGGATAATTCAAGTTTGGATGGGGTTTCTAGTATGTTAAATGAAAATAAAACAACATCAAAAAAAATTAAATTTGAAGATGTAATTCAAAAAATCGATCAGATAATTATAAATAAAAATTAAGTTGCTTTTATATTCAACAAGAATAAGTAAGACGAAAGCTGAAACCTTAAAACATATAAATATAAATCAATAAAAGACATTTTGATTTCTCACCTGTCGCTGTAAAGACTCTGGGTCCTTGGAGTAGCCATGCAAAGGCTTTGGTCGCTTACATCACAAGTCTTCTAATCAAAGACGGATAAACGGACAATAAGTTTTTTAATCCAATTCGCACTTTTGGGTAACGTTTTGTAACACTATTTTATATAATTTTATATCAAATAGTCCAATCAAAAAAGGACAGAAGAGCCTCGCACAGTCCGAGATAAAGATTTTACTCATAAAACTATATATTATTTCATATTACACCCAATATTTATAAAAAATTTTCTCTATATGAAATCCATTCTCTTGCGCCACAAAAGAGCCTTGCAAAAATTATTTTGCCCACATCAAATTTATGTCTTGGGCCGGCACTGAATCTGGTCGCTTGGTTTTTCAACAAAAATGGATTTTTTGTGTACCTAGTTTAGTTTAAACTATTGGTAGATCAAAAAGACCCTTATTTAAATTTTACTGTGTTTTGTATTTATATGGTTGCCACATTCGTTTGGCAAGGTGCAGCATTGAAAATCTCTCAATGTAAGATTAAAAGAAATTTGTTAACAAAAAAGCGGACTAAATAGTATAAAATAATTACTAATCATCTACTAGCCTCTACAATTTTATAAAATTTGAAAATTTGTGAGTGTGAATTTTTAATAGCTATGAAAAGACATGTAAGATTTAAAAGGAAAAACGTGGGGCGCATGAATGATGCATGAATAGTTCACCTAAATACTAATTACTATTATCTATTGCATGCACCTCACGTTATTTGTTTTAAATCTTACAAGTCTTTTCACAGCTATCAAATATTCACGATCACAAATTTTCAAATTTCATACATTTTTTAGTAATTATTTTATAAAGTTAATTAAAATATTAGAGTTAAAGGAACAAATCAAACAACAGTCTTCGAGCTTTCGGGAATGTGGTGTTCCCTTTATCAAGAATATATTGAAATTGTAATATTTTAATATTAAAATTATTTAATATTTTAAATATTGTAATATTTTAATTAATTTTATATATTTTCAAGAATTAAAATTACTAATAATTTTATATTTCAGTAATTATTTTATACTTATTTTATACTGGCGCTTAGAATGCGAAAAACGGCTTGAGCTATAAGAATAAATCGCAATTATATAATTACATTATATTGAGATGTAATTTTCTCAAAAATTTATAAAAACCGAAATGATCAAATATTATTCCTTTCCGGCTAGTATTATTTTGAACTCTTTCTTATTAAATATTCTTTTTATTATAATTTCTACCACAATAAAAATTAAAATTTAAAACGTATAATTTTGAATAATTTATTTATGTAAACATGGATATTGTAGCAAACAGATAACAAAGAAACGTGAGTGTACTGAGTAGATGCAGTACCTTCACATCTAAACGAACGAGACTCTTCTTCTTTCTTTCAAGGTATAGGCATTGTTTGCCTGTTCCGACTTCATAGGTCGCGCCATCGTTTTCTTGGGCGGCCGACATCTCTTCTTCTCTTCTGGTTATACGAAAGGATCTTCTTTGTAATTCTATAGTTCTCCATTCTATCGATGTGAGCTTTCCAGTTTTCCGAGATCTTCCGAGAAGATGCGTAACTTATCGCGTATGTCTTCGTTTCTTATTCAACCCGTTCTTGTGCAGCCTTTTGTTCGTCTCATGAATGTCATTTCAACTGCTTGTATTTTTCATTCATCTCTCTGAGATAGTACCCATGTTTCGCATCCATACGTTAGGACGGGTACCGCCTTTGTTTTATAAAACTTGATTTTAGTTTCTCGTCGAGTTCAATTTTTGACGGTTCTGTGTATCGCGCCGCATACGTGTTGGAACTTATTTATTTTGTTGGTAATGTTATTGTCTCGGTGAAAACCTATGTCGCATCCCAGAAAATTAAAGTGGAATACCTGTTCTATAGGTTGGTCATCTATCAAAATTTTGCTTCTGAATATTTCTTTGCCCTGAAACGCCATAACTTTTGTCTTTGTCTGTGATATTTTCAAATCATACTTGATACACAGCTGATGTAGTGCATAAATCGCTCTCTGAAGGTCGTCCTCTCTCTCTTGTATTATTATAAAATGTTCCGCGAATAATAGACATTTTATTAGTGTGTCCAGACTTATCCATATCCCTGAGCCCATTTGGTCTTTCCATTCTCTTATCATATCGTCAATTATGTTAAACACAGTCTGTGAGAGACTGCACCCCTGTCTAAGACCTTTGTTGGTTGTTAACGAACGAGACTCACTATATACTGTTCAATTGTTTGACCACACTGGTGTAAACATGTGTAAAAATGTCTTAAAGGCTCAATGGATTTTAAGTACTGCAGAAAAGAGCAATAAGAGCAATTTTGAAAGTAGATCGTTACACCGGAATCAGTGATATATTGAAAGCACTACAGCAGTGCTTGCATATAAAGCACATGACAGATTACCAGGTACTATACATCATCTTCTTCTTTATCTTAATCTAGGACTGTGTCCTGTATTTCCCAACATGGTGCCTAGTGCTGTCGTTCCTGGGATATCGATGTCCAACTGTCATGCCATCGCTTTGGCGGTCTGTTAGTGTTTTTCTTTCCCATCATAGCCACTTTTGGTAGTCGGTCCTTCGTCATTCTTCTGACATGATCTTTCCACTGTCTTCTCCTACCCCTATCTACCCCTAAATATTTAGTATTCCTGCGCTTCTCTTTCTATCGAACAATGTATATCTAGTTCATCTTCATCTCTACTGTTCTCATAAGTTGTTTTGTCTTCGTTGTCTCAGCCCTCGTCTCCGCACTATAAGTTATGATGGATCTTACGCAGGTTTTGTATATCCTGACTTTGCTTCTGATATTCATGCTTTTGTTCCGCCATATTAGATTTAGATTAGATTTTATTTAATTGTGCTATTACATACATTAGTATATTTACACTAGTCAGAAGAAAATTATTGATAGAATTATCAATACATGACGTTACATTGGTAATCAAATTTTTACAAAGTCTGTAGGTTATATTTCATATACTCATCTATGGAATAAAATGCAGCCGTTTTTAAAACTTCTGACACTTTCTTTCGAAACTGAACTGGTGGTAATGATTTTATATGCAACGGAAGTGCATTGAAAAATTTAATACCGTAAAAACCCGTAACCTCTCTTGATCGAGTCAACCTGTGAAAATCCGGTAGGAGGTGATCCCTCTGACGCGTTGCATAGGCATGTGACAAAGTCCGGTACGATGATTCGTTTTCTTTTACATATAGTAATACTTGAAGTATGTATGACCAGCAGTGTGGCGTAAAGACTACACCGGGCGACCGCGGTTCAAATCCTGGTCGAGTCGAATACGCTGCTGTGATCTAAAGCCCAAGATAGATCTGTGGGCTGTGCAAAAGGGAGGGGGATCCCCACTGCACCCATACTTTGTCCCAAGAGAGCAATATATGATATGATATAACAATTGTTTATCATGAATGTGTTAAACTTAGCTAGCAGCGCAGCGGATCTTTTATTTCGTGTAATATTAAAAATCTTTATTTACTTGTAATCTTCTCATTTCCTCTTTATCTCTTTCCTCTATTTCTTTACTCTTGTCTATATTTTTCTATGCTCTTATCTCGCTCTTGTCTGTTTTTCTCTACTCTTGTCTCGCTTGTCTGTTTTTCTCTATTTTTCCCTATACTTACTCTTCTGTTCACTTTTTCCTTATATAACTTTTTCTTACAGTATAATTGGATTATCCGCTTAGGATTTTTAATCCCCTCAATATTTGGAATACAGATTCCCGTTAACAATTCTATCCTCAACACTCCTCCTGAATCTTTATTCCATTCCTAAATTTTTCACATGCTTTACCATTCCGGTTTTCTGATTTGTCTTCCACTTCTTGTTCGCATCACGCTTCCATCATCTGAAGAGCTACCCGCACTGGGTTCTTCTTTGTTTATTTTCGCTTCATCTTGTTGCATACGTTTTTCTTCCTTGTTATTATTTTCTTTACTTCTTGATCGGCTTTTGTCTCTATTTTCGCCCTCTATATAAATTTCGTTGTATTCTTCCAATGTGTCTGATTCTTCAAATTCCTCTCCGCTTCCAAATTCATTCCAATATATGTAGCCTTTCTCCTTTCTTCCTGCGTCATTTTTTCGATTTTTAAGTGGAAAAACGTTTTCGTCTAATGTAACGTTTCTACTAATCTTTATCAGATTTTCTTCGTTGTCCCATAATTTGTATGCTTTGGCGTGCGTGTCATATCCTATGAATATATATCTTTTTCCTTTAGGTTCCCATTTGTGTCTCCTCCTGTCGTCTGTACTCCATGCTCTGCATCCGAAAATCCTTAAGTGATCTATATTTGGCTTTCTTCCGTGCCATAGTTCGTAAGGCGTTTTACCATTATTTGCACTCGTAGGCCTTCTATTCTTTAAATAACAAGCGGTTATTGTTGCCTCTGCCCACATATCGCTATACATGCTTGACTCTTCCATTAAACATCTCACTATGTTCATTAATGTCTGGTTTACACGTTCTGCCACTCCGTTCTGCTGAGGTGTTCTAGGTATCGTTAGTTCTCTCGTAATACCTGATTCCATTAAATATTCGTCGAACCTCTTATTTATGTACTCCCCTCCATTGTCGCTTCTTAAAGCTTTTATATTTTTCCCAAATCTTTTTTCAACTTTTCTTCTGTATATGTCAAATTTTTTCAAGGCTTCGTCTTTCGTCTTGATCGGAACCACTTCGGTATATCTTGAGTAATCATCCGTAAATGTAATTATATACCGATTACCTCCTCGTGATGTCGGACTTATTGGTCCCATTATATCTGTGTGTATTAATTCCAGAATGTCCGTTCTTCTGTTTTCACTTTTCCGTGGGAAGCTCTTCGCTCTTGGTTTTGCCGTTTCACATATATCACACTTTCCCACTCGTTCTTCCTGGCTTTTTCCCATCAGTTTCAAATCATTGTCGTTCACGTGGCCCAACCGTTGGTGCCACAAATTTGCTTCTTTTTCAACGTAATTCGTTCTTGGTTTAATTATATAATCTTCGACAATTGTGTACAGACCTTCTTTAATCGTAGCGAAGCACAATAGGCTTCTATTCTTGTCGCTTATTTCACATTTATTATTCCGGAATTTAAATTCCATTCCTTTTTCACACATTTTCGCTGTCGATAGCAGGTTTACTTTTAAACCGGGAACATACAATACATCTTCTAAAATTACCACAAGACCACCATTTTCTTTTCTACATCTTACTTCTATATCTCCATATCCAGCTGCCTTTAATGTTGTACCTCCTGCACAGGTAATTTCGTATTTTGCTTCTTTAAAATTTATAAACTTCTCTTTGTTTCCTGTCATATGGTCGGTAGATCCGCTGTCAATAATCCATACTTTGTTTTCTTTTCTTTCTCCATATTTACAGCCAAGGTTTATACGTTTGACATATGATGATCTCTTGTCATAATGCTGCCTATTTCTATATTTCGTCTGTTCATTGTATGTTTGACATTCTCTACTAATGTGTCCAAACCTATTGCATTTAAAACACTTTACATTTTCTAATCTGTCATATCGACTTGTGTTTGCCTGTATTATTTCATCTCTAATTTCTTGTTGTCCATTTCTTCTCGTGTTAGTCCTTGTAGTCGTTGCCCTATATACCTTCACATCGTTCTCCGTTCTACTTTCTTTTAACCTTCTTTCTTCTTCGGCTAATTTCATTTTTAAATCGGCAGGTGTTAACTTTTCGTCGTCAATTTTTATAGTTCTTGTTAAGTATTCATACTCTTTTGGTAATCCTATTAGCGTCAATCCCATTAAAACTTTGTTTTCAAATTTGAAGCCTGCGTTTTCTACCTTTCTATATAAGCTGCTTCTACGATTTGTGTACTCAAGAACATCTTCATTATCATTTTTCTCCATATTAATGAATTCCTTCAGCATCAGTATGCTGTGGTAGCTGTCGAACTTCGTGTGGATTTCTTTAAGCTTATGCCATATTTCATTTGCCGTTGCACAATCCTCGATGCTATCCAAATTGTCGTCATCTACTGACAGATATAGTAATGACTTGCAAGTTTCTTCCTTTTTCAGCTGTGCAGCGTTCAATTCTGTCGTGTTGAAATCTAGTGCTTCCGAACAGCCCCTTAGGCCCAACAAGCCTCGCATCCGCATCGACCATTGTCGATAATTGCTATTATTTAGTCTTTCAAATTTCTCATCCATTCTGTACTTATTCTTATTCTTCTCTTAATATTTAATCTGGGCCCATAACCTGTTAAACTTAGCTAGCAGCGCAGCGGATCTTTTATTTCGTGTAATATTAAAAATCTTTATTTACTTGTAATCTTCTCATTTCCTCTTTATCTCTTTCCTCTATTTCTTTACTCTTGTCTATATTTTTCTATGCTCTTATCTCGCTCTTGTCTGTTTTTCTCTACTCTTGTCTCGCTTGTCTGTTTTTCTCTATTTTTCCCTATACTTACTCTTCTGTTCACTTTTTCCTTATATAACTTTTTCTTACAGTATAATTGGATTATCCGCTTAGGATTTTTAATCCCCTCAATATTTGGAATACAGATTCCCGTTAACAATTCTATCCTCAACAGAATGTTGCCACGATGCCCGGATACGGGCGTACCGAACAAGAAGAAGAAAGAAGAAGTATGTATACGCATGGCACCGTTAATATCTGCAGTTCAGCAAACTTTTCTCTACAATCATCTCTATAACCTATACCAGAAATGACCCTTAAGACTAGAGCTCGGATTTTATGCATTTGCATGTTTTTTAATATTGATATGCCAACAAATTCGTTTTGAAATCTAGACAAATTAGGCAAAAGCGAATCCAAAAATCCGGTTTTCAAAATGCATGTTTTGCATATTTTCAATGTTTCGTGCATATTTAAGCAAATGTTGCATATTTGTGCATATTTGGACCACTTTTGGTGGTTTTTGAAAAATTTTAATAAAGAAAATAAAAAATTATTATTAAATTTGCCAATTTAAGCAATTATTGTTTCGATGTTGAATTAAACTCATGTTACTTTATTTATTTTTGAACTTGAATGATACATTTCTGAGAACATAGCCGTGCATTATTGCAATTCGTTTTTGAAACATGCACTCTTTGCAAATTTAATTTTATTCTTTATTGGCAGTAGTTATAGCTGGCCTTTGCTTTAATTACAACTTTGGTAAATTTTTGTTAAGTTTTGTTGTTAAGTGAAGTAATTATGCCACCAACAAGGACTTTGATGTCCATTTAAATTAAAAGCTATCCAGAACTGTATCTAAACCACGATGAGGTGTTATACTCATTTATATCCAAATTCAAATATGCCCCAATAACTTCAGTAGACGTCGAACGCAACTTCTCAATATACAAAAATGTATTATCAGATCGAAGACAATCATTTTTGATTGACAATTTATAAAAACTTTTAATTATTATTTAATAAAAATTATTAAAAATAAAAATAAATAGGTAGCCTTGTATATTTTTTAAAGTATTAATTTGTAAATAAAATTTATTATTAAAATTATTATCTTTTATGAATCTGAAATAATCTATAAAAATTTAAAAAAAAAATTTTAGTTTGCATATCACTGCATATTTTACCTTTTTTCATCAATTTTAGTGCATATTTTAGAGAAATTCGGTGCATATATATGCGCATATTTTCAAGTATTTTGGTGCATATAATCCGAGCTCTACTTATGACCCTTCTCTGAAGTGCAAAAATTTTTTCTACGTGTGCTGAATGACCCCATGCTAAAATTGCATAAGATAGACTACTATGAAAGAACCAATAGTATGGTGTTTTCAGAACTTCAAGTGATACTAAGTTTTTTAGTTGTCTAAGAAGATATATATTCTTTGACAGCTTGCCTGCAAGTTTATTTATGTGGGGCTCCCATGTTAGTTGGAGTCCAGCCTGACCCCAAGGCAATCGACAGTTTCATTTTTACAGGTAATCACCTTAAGGGTAAACACTAATCTTTGACATTTGTTTTCATTTAGGCACAATCTATTAGCATTGAACCACCTTTGCAGATCCTCAAGGTTACGCGTTGCCAGTGCATTTAAGTCGTTAAGGCATTTGCCTACATTGAAATTGGTAGTATCGTCAACAAATAAGAGAAAATCTGTGTTTGAACAATTTGGTAGATCGTTTATGAATATTAAGAATAGTATTGGACCTAGTACCGAGCCTTGGGGAACCCCCATCGTAATTTTTTTAAAAGAGGAAAATATATTCCCAATTGAAATACATTTACTTTTGTTTTCTACATAAGATTTCAGCAACAAGAACGCGCTTTCCGAAAACCCGTATGCTCTAAGTTTATCAAGTAATATTCTGTGCGTTACACAATCAAAAGCCTTGGAAAGATCATGCAAATGAGCGTCAAGATATTCATTCTTTTCGTAAGTTGCTGTTATGTTATTACACAACTCAATAATTACCATAGTGGTTGAGCGATTATTTCTAAATCCAATTTAGTCCGTCTGACAAGAATGACACTAGAGGAAACGCAAAGTAAAGTGATGGTGAATGGAGAAATATCTAGAGGATTTATTACAGACGTGGGATTAAGACAGGGGGACCCTCTATCCCCGGTTCTGTTCAATCTAGCCCTTGAAAGAGTGATAAGAAGAGCGAAACTGAATAGAGAAAGTACAGTATACAGACGAAAACACCAGTGTTTGGCCTTTGCGGATGATGTGACAGTGTTGACAAGAACAAAGAGGGAGTTAGGTGAGACATTGAGAAGGTTGTTGATTGAGGCAAAGAAGATGGGACTTGAGGCGAATGAGAGCAAGACGAAATATATGCTATGGGAAGATAAACCCTACAGACCAAAACAAACCTTGATTGTCAAATTGAGTGAATGGCAAACGTATCAATTTGAGAAGGTAGAATTTTTCAATTATTTAGGAACGGTTACAGCAAGAAAACCAAATAATGAACATGAATTAAAAGCCAGAATTTCGGCTGGAACACGAAGTTCTTATGCAATGAAACCGATGCTGAATAGCAAAATTTTCTCGCGAACTCTTAAATTAAGACTATACATATAAGACAATTATAAGACCAACAGTAACATACGGATGCGAGATATGGAATTTACGAAAGCAGGATAGAACAATGCTGGAAGTTTGGGAAAGGAAAATTCTCAGAAAAATTTTTGGAGGTAAAGAAGTGAATGGACTGTGGCTCAGAAGAACGAATGAAGAACTGAAGGAATTGTATGGAGAACAAAGTATAGTGGGGTATGTCAAGATGCAAAGACTGAGGTGGTTAGGACACTTGACAAGAATGAGGGAAATAAGAGTGCCAAAACTAGTTTGGGAAATGGATATTGGAGGTACCAAGAGAAGGGGAAGACCGAGGAGTAGATGGTGGAGTGAAGTGCAAGAAGATCTTGAGAGTATGGGTGTGAGAGATTGGGAACATAAGGCAAGAGATAGAAAACAGTGGAACCACGTGATTAAGCAAGCCATGGGCCTTCTAGGCCTCTAGTGCTATTAATATATATATATTGGACCTAGTACCGAGCCTTGGGGAACCCCCATCGTAATTTTTTTAAAAGAGGAAAATATATTCCCAATTGAAATACATTTACTTTTGTTTTCTACATAAGATTTCAGCAACAAGAACGCGCTTTCCGAAAACCCGTATGCTCTAAGTTTATCAAGTAATATTCTGTGCGTTACACAATCAAAAGCCTTGGAAAGATCATGCAAATGAGCGTCAAGATATTCATTCTTTTCGTAAGTTGCTGTTATGTTATTACACAACTCAATAATTACCATAGTGGTTGAGCGATTATTTCTAAATCCAAACTGATTTGGAGAGAACAATTCCTTTAGTTCAAAGAAACAATTTATTTGTGTTTTTAGTAGTTTTTCAAACACTTTCCCCATAATAGGTAAAATGGATATCGGACGATAATTACTTGGGTCACCCCTATCACCTTTCTTATATACTGGAACAACTCTCGCTAGTTTTAAGGTGTCAGGAAATACACACTCCTTTATACATAAATTCAAAAGATCAGTGAAAGGAACCAAGATCACATCTATGACAGATTTTAAAATTTTTGAGTTAAGATTATAAAAATCTTTGCTATTACTATTTTTTAGATTAGTCATTACATCCCTAACTTCGCAGTATGTCACTTCTTTAAAGCTGAATTGCTCGGATTTCATAGTTCTAAAATTCCCTCTTAAGTAATTGATAGGATTTACATTAGACGAAGGCAATTCGTTTGTAATTGATTATGTTTGAAAAATATTCATTCAGCCTTGCATGTGTAGGCATATCTTTTGTATTGACCGTTGCATTCCGATTTGCGTTAATCAGTTTCCACGCTGCAGCCGAACTATTACCCGACCCTTCTAAATACTTATCATTGGCCGTTCTCTTGACCAGCTTTATCATTTCATTATAAAACTTTTTTAAATTTTTTAATGTTGCTTTAGAAATTAAACCTCTGTTATGTAAATCTGATAAAAAGTGTAATCTATCTCTAAGATCTTTAGTTCGTCATTAAACCAAACAATTTTGTTTTTTTTATTGGAAAATGATGATTGTGTCTTTTCTTTAAAGCATGTTGCAACACCAGTTGTAATTATATCATTGAACCTAGAGAACTTGACATTCGCACCAACATCATCACTATCAACAAAGGACCAATCAACTGCTTGCAGATACTCATGAAGGAGTGACAGACCGTACTGCGTTACTGGGACAAATTTGACAACCCTTTCCAAAACTACTGGCTTGTTATCTGTTTTTACATACACCATCAGACCCAAGTGATCCGATAGACCATAATTTACTACTTCCACCTCAATGTCCCCTAGATTTGAGAAAACATTGTCAAGACGTGAATCACTTCTGGTATTATAAAAATTTTTTGGATTAAACCAAACGATGTGAAAAGATTTACTACTTCCAAGGATTTACCTTGACGTACATTAAAATGGACATTAAAGTCTCCAACAACAACGATGCCATGTCCAACACACCTAAGCAAAACCTGCTCAATTTTATTTAAGAAAGTACAAAAGTCACCCGACGGTGATCTGTATAAAACCACATACCTCAAAATGCAGGTCCTCGCATAAGCAAATTAAATTTAACATTTTCACAGAGCGGCCCGTATCGAGATAGGCACAAACTCCCCCATGAAGCCTCTGAGTTCTACAATACTGTGCAGCTAAGCGGAAACCCTCAATTTTTGTTGCCTCCAATTCAATTTCTGACATCCAATGTTCAGCTAAAAATAAGAAATTAATGTTTTTATCAATAATTTGTGATTCAAGATCTAGCACTTTATTCTTTAGACACTGTATATTAGAGAAAAATATTGTTAGACTATCTTTTTCTCTTGACCCTCTTGAAAATTTTGTGTTTGTTTTTGAGATTCTTCTTGTAAATTTCTTCTGTTCCAGAAGTACCTTGAGAATCTTACATTTCTTGGCCAGAAATCTATGTTGAACATTTCAGTTTTCAGGGCAAAGTCTGCCCCCACTCGAAAGCATTTATTTTTCCTTTGGAGAGGCAACTCTTCAACGTGGAATTCTCTCTTTTCCATGTTTGGTTTGTTTTTTAGGTAGTTCTTAATGCCATCCTCTGTTGCATTTGGTGATACCCTTGATAAGAAAATCCAGATCTTTTTCGGTTCGCCAGTGAAATCACCACCGTCTGATTGTGCATCTCCAACTTCAATTGGTTTGAACCTCCTTTTCCTAATCTTTGGCAGAGAGAAACCGTCTTTCTCAACATCCGTTTTATCTTCTGTCTCTTCCCGTTGTCTATAACGCTGGATACTTGCACGATTTTGCGTATTTGTTTTATATTGCAGGTTTACACTATTGTTTGCAGCTGTTTTATCAGTTTCATTTTTCTGAGTTGATAAGTTTTTAACGACGCTTTTTGTCTTATTTTGAAGATTACGAGCCGCTACCTCATTATAAGCAAATTCAGTATTAAAATTTACATCATCCTGTTTCTGTACGGTTAAATCCCTTGCAGCAGCAATATTTATCTTTAACTTTTGTTCACTTCCGTTGGTGTTTTGTGCTTTTAAGGAATTACCTGCATTGTTTTCGACCTCGCCATCACACACTTCCAGCCCACAAAACGTTGTCAATTCCACTTGTGCCTTGGTGGCTTCATGATTCACGAAAAAGTTCAACTTCTCCTGCAGTAGCTCATTATTACTCTTCAGAAGATCATTGTTTTCCTCAAGAATTTTGTTTTTGCTTCTCATTTCTTCTACGATTTCCTTAAGATAACCAATTTCCAGCTCTAAATGATATTTTTGTTGGTTTGGAGTTAATTTAGGTCATCTCTAACCTCACTTTCGTGTATACAATTCGAACTTCTCAATGAAGCAGGCTTTATACATCCCTGGTAGAACGTCTTGTTGCATTTAGGGCACACAACCTTATCACGCACTATAGGTCGATTACAGTGTTTGCATACCACTTCATCAGCCACTTCAACTACGTCGCACAATTTACGATTCTTTTCATCGTCCGCCATACTGCTTATGATGCCATATTAATATCTCTCTACTAGTAGTACTCAGGTACTATTGTTTATTCAAAAGCTAGTGTTGGGAAAGATGTCCCAGTATTTTGATGGGGTTATTAAAACCTTTAATGAAGTCCATCAGCATAACACCAGGAATGGGAACAAGATTGTATTGAGACAAGACAAATCTTTTTACGAGATGCTGTATTGTACAACTAGTTACCGAAAAATTTGCGTAGCTGCACAAACATGAATGGATTTAAAAGCCTATTGAAGGTTTACCTTAAGAAGATAATGAAGATGTTTAATTTTGTATAAAATTCTTTTTATTTTTTCATTTGTATGATGTATTATTATTTTTTTGCGTATTTCTTTTCTTATATTTTATTACAAGCAAGCGGCTAACTAAACGATTTATTATTATTACTTCTTTTGACTCATCAGCTAATCTCAAATTCATTCTTCAATACGAGAGAAATATTAAGATTGGGTTGGTAATGTCGACGGTATGGTATTCTGTGCACAACGTAGAACTCCTAGGTAAACGATAAGGTAAATATTTCGGCATTTAATGGCCACCATTATTTAAGCTTAGTTCAAGTTTAAGAATTAGAGCCATTGATAGGAAATTTAATTTTACGATTCGACATTACAGATTTGAAGTCAAAATAGGAACAGGTAATATTGAAAGATATCAGAAGATTATAACAAGAAAAAAGTGGATGCAGTTACTTAAAAGTTTGATTGAATAATACTCGTAATTAGAAATTTGAAAATATGTAATTTGGATATACACACTGAAAAGGTCAATTCTGTACATACCGTCTTCGCCGCTCATCCTGTTTTTTCAGTTTCCCTCGATGCTCTACAAACTTTCTCGTAATTTTCAATCATAATTTTATTACGTTGGTGATCTCATTTTTTTATACCATTTATAAATTTTATATAATAAAATAATATCGAACACTTTACATGAATGTTTTCTTAATAAAATAAAATAATAAAAAAAATGTAATAATTTAGTTTATTCGGCAGAACTCCTACTGTGATTTAAATTTCTGAAAATGTCGAACTTATAGGTATGTATTATTCTTATCCATTAGAGTATACATCTGCAGACTTCGATTCCCTATAAGGGCTATAAATATTTACCTCACCAAGTATTTTGACGACTAAAATGGTTAAGGTTAACCCGTCACTAGCTCCTGGATTATAACTTCCTATGTCCAAATAGCTCGTTAAAAACTTAAACCTTTTCTGTAATGTTTCTCCATATCTTCCCAGTCTTATTGCCTTTTCATTTGGGTGGCCGGACACTTCGCTACCAGGACATTTTGCTACCGGGACATTTCGCTACCTGATTTCGCTACCACTTTTAGCATATTATTCATTATTGGAATAAATTTTTTGTTAAAAAACAAATTTTTTTTATTTTTAAAAATTAAAAAAAAAAATTTTTTTCAATTTAGCCACCTTGCTAGTAGCACCTATTTGAGCTCAGGGTTAACATTTATTAAAAAACAATGAATATAATATGCAAAAAGTGGTTTCAAATCAAGAGGGGTCAGGTCCGTATTCAGTACTAAAACAAAATTAAGTAATAAAATATTTAAATTAACAACAATTAAGATTATTTTAAAAATGTTTATTTGATATAACAAATAATTTTTTAAATTATGAACAATTCCACGAAGTAAGCCATATCCATTGATCCATATCTCGGTATCGCTTCTTCTTTGGGACAACAACTCCGCGGTTATGTTGAGCAATTTTTGCGCTACTTAAACTCTCTTCAATTTTTAATTCTGTTATTAGAGACCACAGCTTTGGGTGGACATTGGTAACAGAACTTTTTAAAGCATTGTGGAAACCTTCTACATTGTTATTGGTACGTGGCATACCATTCAAAGCCCGCGTGTGTACATTCCATAAAGAAATGAGAAACATAGGTTCCATTCTTCTCCTATGTTGGCCACGACCTCTCTCGCATCCAATATAATATGTTTCGTAGTAAGAAATAAATTCTTAAATAAAATTTACTAGTTTCTTAAACCAAATGGTACTGAATACGGACCTGACCCCTGTTGTTTTTGATACCACTTTTTTCATATTATTATTCATTATTTTTTTATGAAAGTTTACCCAGAACTCGAATAGGTGCTACTAGCAAGGCGGCTAAATTAAAAATTGTATTTTTAATTTAAAAAAAAATTTGTTTTTAAACAAAAAATTTATTCAAATAATGAATAATATGCTAAAAGTGGTAGCGAAATCAGGTAGCGAAATGTCCCCGGGTGCGAAATGCCCGGGTGCGAAATGTCCCGGAGCGAAGTGTCCTAGAATCTCTATTTGCATTAAAATAACTCGAATGGTGATAGATATATCGGTATACCGGTATTGTAAT
Organism: Cantharis rufa; assembly: GCA_947369205.1. Lineage (NCBI taxonomy): Eukaryota > Metazoa > Arthropoda > Insecta > Coleoptera > Cantharidae > Cantharis > Cantharis rufa. The sequence goes on from OX376303.1 coordinate 41,524,467, forward strand.
CTAAATTTCTATGGCAATAATTCAATTACATAAAATGACAGAATATAATTATAAATGTTTGAACTTGTACTGATTTAAAGAAATCTTAAGAAAATTTAAAGAAATGATGGAAAGAAATAACCCAATTTCTCATGAAGTTGCGATTACTCATCGTGGTAGAAAAAAAACGTTTTTAAAAGAAGAGATTAATTACATGGTTAAAATAACAACACTTTTTTAATTAATTATTAACGCTTAAAAATTCAATTTTTAGATACACGCTCACACGCATTTACATATGCTGCAATGGAATCAATTTGTTTGTGTTGGCTTTGTATGGTCTGTACCATTACTTTTTATAGTAAATAGTATACACTTAATTCTTCGTTTTGGGTTACGTAATGTTTTTATATTATGTGGCAACTAATAGCATGTACAACTTCTAAATAAATTTTAGCTCCAGTACTAATTGCTTATTTTGTAATAAGTGCAATATTTGGTATTCCACTTATAATGGCATATTTATTTTTTGGTAGTTATACCAGAAAAGGATACATAGAACTATGGCAAATGGTTCCTGCACTAAAGGGTTTGTCAAAAGTACAAAAATTCGTAAAATTATCTCATTATTGTTTTCTCAATAGGTTTCTCGTGGTCTGCAAGTTTATTTTCAATTACAGTAGAATTATTTAATATAACGCTTACTGGAATAGCATTACTGTATATTGTACAACTGTTCGGTTTTGAAATTCCTTGGGAAAATTGTAAATTTGAAGGTGCTTCTAATTTATGTCAGCCAATGCATACCACTACCACGTTCAACAAAACATGCTGTATTTATAATAGCAAAAACTGTACTAAAGAAATGCGAAAAAACTATGTTCACTTTCCTGCAATGGAATATTTTTAGTAATTACTACGAAATTTTATTATTAACTTTATAATAATGACCAAACATATTTGAACGATAATTTTTTGTTAATTGTAAATGAATTAAATTAGAATATTGGCATCTCTAATTTATTCAACTTTACAACAGAATAATCCCGTTTTCTCTGTTTTTTCCTAGTTTAAATGGAAGCAAATAATTTTCTTAACAAAATTATCCGAAAAATATTTAAAAAGATAATGAGATATTATGAATAATCTGGTATACTAATTTTTTATTAAGTATGACATTTTTAGCAATAGCATTATAAACATATCACCAAATGATACTGAAAAGGAACAACTAAAAGTTCCGATACTACTGGCAGTATGTTTCATATGGTTTTTAATATTCTTGCTTATGGCTTTTGGATTTAAAATATTTATTGGTTTTATTTCATCAATAGTGACCACATTGGCTTACTTTTGTATAGTCATTTCGATTGGTTTGCTAATTTTTATAGGGCGTACTCTACCATCGTTTTCAATTTCCAATTCAAACTTTTACGTTATGTTGGGCATCGATGTAAATGCAAAATTTCTATTTTATATTAAGTTATACATTATAAAAAGTTGAAAATTTTAGTTTTGGATTGATATGGTAGCTCATTGTGCATTAAATATAATACCGGGTAATTTTGTAATGTTGGGAGCAATGGCACCTTATAAAATTATACCCATTTCACAATCAATTAAAATTTCTGTCCTGCAATATATATTTATGATTATACTTTCAAGTTGGCTTTCCATTAGTATTCAAATGCTAAGTGAATATTATCAAGTTACTGACATAAAATGCATTAAAGTTGATGGTAAGATAAGTGAAAGTTTATTTATGCCCGTACTAAACAGTCACGGATTAATCTGAGATTCAAGATAATCTTAGGATTTACCAATGAGATTACTGGAATTTAGAGCGTATCGTAGCAATAGCTGCTATTTCGAGAATTAATCTTGACCCTTGGATTAATTCGTGACTATTAGTACGGACAGTGCTTAGTACAGTGCTTTCATTTCAGAACTACTCGGTCTCATTAATTTGTAATTTGAAGTTAATTTTATTTAAATAAAAAACATTGATTTTAGCAGTTTCAGAAAGAATTTAAAACCAATGTTGATTGTATTACTAGTTTTAAAATTTTTTTCTCATATGTGACGTATTTTATGTAGGTAATCTATATAATTTTATCACGATCGATTAAAAATGTAGAAAATAAAATCAAGAATTTAATTGATATTGTTTTTAAACTTTTTTCTTGATATCTAAATGTATGTTTATCTTCTTAGTAAAAATTACTTGAAAACATTAGTTCGTTTTAGTTTTTAAATAAAAGTACTGTATAATCTCATGCACCACACAATGTTGCCGCATAAGAAGTAATCAATATCGCACCAATATTGGCTGCAACTTGGTGCAATTTTGCCTGCCGATTTTCATCCAATATTGGTTTAATCTTGTTTTTCAATATTACGGCAACTACATAACTTTTCGGCTAATTCATTAATTAATTTATTTTTTTAGGTATTTTGCTTTTATTTGCTGTAATTCCGGATTTATTAACCCGTTCAAGTTTATCACGCCTCTTATTATTTATATGGTTTTTCTCTATATTTTTGCTTGGATTTACATCTTCCCTTTGTACGATGACAGCATTTTTGGAGTCACTTGAACAAGCTACACCAAAAATTTTTAAAGTTCGAATATATTTTTGTGCTATTTTGTGCATAATATTGTTTTCTATTAATATATTTTTATTTACCAATTCATTTCTACGTACATTTAAAACATGGAACTTGGTAGTCTTTCGACATGTGCCCTTAAGCCTTATATTCATATTTAGCATTGGTCTTTTACTTTATTCTACAACAAGTTTTAATAATGACTACTACTTTATTTACGGAAAACCTTTAATGGCATATTGGACTCAAAGCTATAAATTAATATTGTTAATTACATTTTTGGTAAGACAGTTATTATTATTATTATTTATTATTATTATTATTATTATTAATTAGCCCTCAACACCTTCGGGTAAATGAGGAATTCTGATTTTGATTGATTATTATTTAGTTTAAAGTAAAATTGAAATAATCACCAGTTTTCCACAATCTTATAATATCTCCTAATGCAAAACACAAAAAATACATTAAATTGCTCATTTGCATGTCACGTACACTAAAAATTAAAATTTAGAGATTCTTAAAATCCAATTTTCATTTGCAATCTTTTAGCAATAAAATCATAAAGAAATACATTATTCACACGGCCAATATAAATATTTCAAATTTAAATAATTTTCTTCGATGTGTGTACGAAACTGACCAAGTAACGCTTTCTGAATTTTATTTATAATAATTTGACAATTTTATTATATTTTATAATTTAGTATATAAATGTACTATAGGCATGGGCGTACCCAGGGGAGGGCAGGGAGGGGCAGCTGCCCCTCCCTGGATCCTTTCTGTTTCCCATATATTTAGCTGGTTAATTATGTGCCTATGCCAGGATAATTATTTATCAACAGAAAATTCCTAATTTCCCCCCCCCCTAGGCCAAAAGCTGGGTACGCCCATGACTATAGGTATGTAATATAAATATTTATAATTTATAATAAGCATAAAAAAATGTCTGCTTATTAAGTTATACGATATTATGTTAATAAAGACAGCATTCCATTCAACACTTTTTTCGTGTAAAATTGAAATTGTTACAATAAATAAACTACATAATTTCATTTTTAGTGTGTATCATTTGGTTTTTTAATGGCGCCAATAGAAGGTCAACTTCATCCAAAATCTGAACTTTTTTTCCCCAGAATCTACATAATGGTTGTTCTGATACCAATCCTAATAATCGCCATTGTAATATATACGATATATAAAAATAGAAATGTGAGTACTAATATATAACTGTTGTTAAAATATAAATGTACATTGTTAAATTAATATTTATAGGTAGATATTTTGGTACTGACACCTACGGTTAAGTGGGGACCATCATCATTATCTAGAAAGCAAGCTAGAAATAGATTTAATCCTGACAAAAATTCCTCTTTAAACAATATGGATAATATTTGCTTGCATAGTTGTTTGCTAAATTCGCATACATTTAAAAAAGAAATGAAATTACTCTCACTTAATTGTTCTTATTTAACTGAAATTTATTTTGAAGAACACTTCGAATAACAGTGTCCATTAATAATATAGTAATCAGTAACAACCTAGAGCGCCCGAAGTATAAACATATTTATTTGACTATTAACTAAGTTTTTGTTTGCTTTATTTAAAGTCAAATAGTCTATACAAGTAGTCTACATATATTTTAAAATTTTCTAATGTGGTATATTCTTATCAAAAATATGTATTATACTTATTTTATATGTATTATACTTATTACAAATATGATTTACATTATTCAGATTTGTCAAATCACAATAAAATATAATGTTAAAGCAATATATTTATACAATTAAAACACAATTAAGGATAGAGCGATAAACACATACTGCTTTTTCAACTATCAAGCCATCGCAACATGTGTTTCTGACTCATTAGTCGTCATCAGTATCGCATACTTGTTGTAAAACACTTAATTGTGTGCACCAAACCGGCTACTGGTCTTTAATTATTTAAACTTTAACTAAACGACGAATGTGAGAATTTGTTATCAATATATTTATACAAAAAAAACTAACTAGATTTTCTAACTAAAAGCGCGTCATCTGGGACTACGTTCTGCATCGTCGTCTTCATTCTCTTGTCCGTGGAGTTCATCCAACGCTCGCGACATCCTAAGCGGGATTTTAAATAATACATTTGGTGGTAATTTCAAATCGTACATCAGGCGCTAAATACAAATTTTGTTTGTACCACACAATTGCCCCTTTCACACGTTCTCGTAACGTGTCTTATTATTGATTGCTCCGGTTAGTCAGATCACAATCAAGTTTAGACGAGAAATCGTGCTCCACGCTGAATACAAAAACATTCACAAATCAACTACGGTTTTGATTCAATGATCGACGATAAAAAAAATATAAATTTTAAAAGCTCAAAAACAAATTAAAAATGTTGAATTTGGCATAAAAACTTATTATTATCAGGACTATACAGACGTCTCGAAGATGTACAGACGCAAATGGATTTTTTTTAAGTAAAGTCCCCCCCAACTTCCAACCACACACAAACTGTTAACAAATTTTGATATGTTTATTATATGATATTTTGATATAAAATTTTGATGATTGATAGCTGATTATCTCTCCTTGTTTTTCTTCACAACCCAAAGCAATGGCTTTCACAAACTTCATCTGTTTTTTTCTAATACCCTCTCATCTCATCTTGATTTTTATTCTTTTTTTTAATTTAAATTTTGATAATGTTGTTTTGTTGTTAATTAATTTGTTGTTTTTTTATCACATGGTAGCCGTTTTGGTAACCGTTACAATGATTTAAAAATAATTTTTCTAACTTTTCACAATACAATTTATCAAACCGCATAGTTTTTCTAACTCAACTTGTCTGTGATCTTGGGCCATGCAAAACAACATGTCAATTGATAAAACCGTTTCAAATACGCAGTCTGTCTGATCCCAACTTTGTTGTTCAGCATGGATTAACCTATCTTGATTATATAATCAACTCTTCGGCTCCTCAATGGACATCGCATTTTATATATTAAAATAATTCACAGTACGAACAATCCAAAAATAAAAGTACAGATTTATTATTTTATTTAAAAATCGAAGATGACTAAAATTGAACTTTGTTTTTAAGAATACTTTTTTATTGAATTCCAATATTACATGTCAGTTTAATGAAATAAAATGATTCTGCCCGAATCCAATGCATCCGTTGCTATTGAAATAAATCATTCTAAAAATCTCAAATCTAGTAAACAACAGTTAGATGCAAAATCAAAGGTTATAAATAAAATTATAATTTTAAGCTTTAATACTTAATATTTAATATTTTTAGGTAAAATTTAGTCAAAACTATTTAAATCAATTTACATGTATATGTTTTCTACTAATGATGCAAATTCCCTTAAGTTATTTAATTAGATTTTCTCACTTATTAACTAAATTCGGGACAGGTAAGCAAACTAAAAGCATTTATTAAGTAATATGGTACCTATATAGTATTAAATGAATTACATTGATACCAATTTCTTGTTTATTTAGTTTTAGTATCGATTATATATATACTACTAGTTATGTTCATTGGAATGCCGCTATACATGATAATAATTTCAATGGGACAATATTGTCGCAAGGGATTTATTAAATTTTGGCAATGTGTGCCATTACTAAAAGGTTAGCAAATTAATTATATAACACTAACTCAAAAACTCGTTACTTATCATAGGTATGGGTTACAGCATATCGGGTATGTTACTTTTACAAGAAATAATAAACTGCACTTTAATTGGAATGTGCTTATTATTTTTGGGCGACATATTTTCGTCTAATCTGCCTTGGACAAATTGTAAATTTGTAAATGCTACCGATACTTGTATTTCAATGCTAGATTCTAAAAAGGAAATTTTAACTAAATGTGGAAATATGTCCTTAGATGTTCTTCCGACATTTTCGACGCAAAATTATTACAAGTACAATAATATTCAATTTTGAGAAATATACTTCTATAAGTATTCAATTTTCAGATACAATAAGCTACAGCTCTATCGTCCTCTGTATACATCAGATCTTGGTCCCGTTAATCGAGATTTGGCTATCATAATTGCGTTTATATGGGTTACGGTTTCCATATTCATGAAAAAGGGATTTAAACGTTTTCAAAATTTTTTTATACATTTAATACAGTTTACATTTCTTGCTTTACTGCTAATTTTTGTTAGTACTTTATTTATATCAAGACATTATCACCCAGGAAGCAAATTTTATAGTAGTGTTTATAAGCTGACCGATATTAAGGTAGGTACTACTTTATAAATTTTTCAAGTTTTAGTTAATTGTATTGAAATAAAGTTGAACATTTACAACTAAATTTCAACAAATATTAACTATTACAACTAGTTCGTAGTTAATGTTTTTCGCACCTTATTCGGAAAGATTCATTTTCTTTGGTTTTAACTTAAACTCCCTTCCTATTCCATGGCCAAGCTCCGACAGTAAGCGAGAGTCGTGAATTTTCTCAGGATATCATGTAAGACAAATAAAAAATCAAACTACTATTATACTGTCATACTTTATTCTCCTACGATAGTAAGCAAAATTTGGTACGTAAAGGGTGTCTCAATAAGAGTGCACTATTTCATTTAACAATAAAAACATATTTTTTGAGCAAGTTGTGATGTTTTAATTGCATTGTAAAGTAGATATATTGAGATTAAGTATGGAATAAAATATCCGCCAAATAGCCACCGCGGCTCTGGTAACAGACTATTGCACTTTTCATGAAATTTTCGATGACTTTTTCACAAGGATGTAGCTGTATCTCATCGATGACGCGTTAGATCTGGGCTTTGAGCTCAGGAATTGTTTCTGGTTTATTCCCATAAACCCGAGATTTTACAAAACCCCAAAGAAAGAAGTCGCACGACGTTAAATCACATGAACTTGGTAGCCAGTTGACATCAGAATTTCGAGAAATGATTTGGTCTAAAAATCGTTGATGAAATGAATCGATTGTTTCATGCGCGTTGTGGCAGGTGGCACCGTCCTGCTAAAACCACTTGTCGTCCAGATCCATGCCGTCCAGTTGAGACCACAAGAACGCCGTTATCATGTTCCTGTAACCAACGCAGTTTACAGTTTTTCCTTCCCCATTTTTTTTTCCCCATTTTTCTAATAGATTTTCACAATGATAACGCGTTGTTCTTTTGTGTAACGCTCCATTTTTAATAATCGTAACAATCATAGGTGACATCTAATTAATTTCACAGTTGCCACATGCACAAAAAAAAATTACACAAAATTTAAAAAGTGCACCAATATTGAGAGACCCTTTATATAAATATATAAATTTCAAAACAATAATATGCGCTGTGATTTATTTTTGTGCCATTTTATTCTTTTATCTGAAATTGTATGTATATTACTTGTAAATTGTAATATTGCTTGTAAATTGTCTATTGTATATTACAGTAGAACCTCGATTATCCGGGCCAGCCGGGACCGAGTCTTCGCCGGATAATCGAAAACACGGATAATCCAAAAACCTCATTTTTATGTTTTTAATAATTTATTCAGAAAAATACAGGTCATGCGAAGAAAAGAAACGTGATACCACATACATGAACAGAAAATAACAGTTTTAATACTTATACATAATGTACATTGAACAATAATATGTATATGTACCACGAAAAAATAATCATTTAAAGAAATCATTATTTTTTGTTTTAGGGCTTCGTAACTTTATTTAATTTTCTTCATTTTTCTAAGCTGAAGTACATGAATGTCATTAGTTCCAGGCTGTTTTTCAAAATATTGGATAAGTACATTTACTGCACCCCCTGCTTCTCGATGACTTATTTTATAGATGACGCAATTATTCTCATCGTCATCATCATCACTATTGTCAGAACTTTCTGCAGAGGTCTGGTTATCTAAAACATCGTCATCCATAATCTGATACTCTTTTTTTTCGTGATCCCATTCTATCCATAGCCTGGTGCACTAGTCTCTGAGCCAGCAGCAAGTGATTTTTCGGCATTGCTTTCCAATAAAGCCCACTTTCGTCTCCACTATACACTTGCTCAGGTTTTAAGTCGTGCTCCTTTATAAGATCTTCCAAATCATAGCAAAAATTCTACCATAGCTACATCATCCCCTTGAACAGCTAATTCTCGTATTCCATGACGATCTTTAAACCTTGCCTAGCATACATAATATAGGTCTTGATATTGAAACTCTTTCCGATCTTTTCTGCAGGAACCACCTGGTCATAGCATCATTACGCTCTCACAAAGTAAACACTTTTAGAGATTTCCGGTAAATAGCTTTTGCACTGTTAGCTTTAGCTAAAGCTTTCATCTTTACAATGCCACGACCCGTTTGTTTTCCAATGTTATATGCTTTAGCCAACACAGTAACACTTATGTTATTTTCAAGTTGTTTTAAAATTTCTATTTTTCATTAGCACCAGTACGCTGCATTTTGTGCGGCTGTTTATGTTTAACTGACGAATCGGTCGGCAGTTGGCTAAAATAATAAGTAAACACATAAATGGGAGATTTCCCGAGCCGAACTTGGGGGTTCCCCGAGACAAACGTCTGCACGGTGCATTCAGCGTTCATGGGCCAACCTCTGGCCATCAGCCACGGATAATCAATTTAAAATGCCGCACGGAAAATCCGCCGCCCGGATAAAGCGCGCACGGATAATCGGGGTTCTACTGTACATACATTATATAAAATGCTTTTAATTAATTTTAAAATTTTTTTTAGTTTTGGTTATTAATTTTTATGCACGTATGTGACAGAACCGAGCCCGGAACGGCAATTTATCTCATATCTATTACCAACAATTCTTTGAAACCCAATGTCGTTGCTTTACTTGTTTGTGGATTAACAATATCTGTACTAGGTATATTGATGTTGTGGTTCCCTTTGCTTCTAGAAAATGTCATGAACCACTATAATGTAGTAGATCCACATTGTTTTGAAATTGATGGTAAATATTGACATATTTTTGGATTTACATTTTTTCCATATAATTTAATAAACCAATAATTATTATTTATCTATTTAAGTACTATGTCGTGTATTTTTTTATTACAGGATTTGATATATTGTTCGCTGTAGTACCAGATGTACTTTCACGTATGCCAGTTCCTCGGTTATGGCTTTTATTATGGTTCTTAGTTATTATTAACTTGGGCTATATTTCGATAGTATTCACTTGTACAGCCACATTAGAATCTTTGATAGACGCTCATCCATTTTTAAATATCTATCGTACCCATCTATGCTTTATCATATGTGGTATATGCTGTGGAATAAATATGATTATTACTACACCTTTAAGTATGGTCATAATCAACACTTGGCGCAATTGTGGTATGGCAATACTTCATACGGTGATTCTCACAATGGTCACGTTTTCTTTAATCTTCATTTATTCACTGGTGAGAATTTCGACAGATTATCACTTCGCTTATGAACAGCCTGTGAGTGACTTTTGGGTTCGTTGTTGGAAAATACTGCCATTTTTAATTTTGGTAAAAAATTAAAACAAAGATTTTAATTGAAATGATTTAATAAATTTTATATTCAGTTCCAAACAGTTTTCTTATTTTATGATCAAAATAATATGGAAGTGCTTAAATATTCTAATCCAACTATAATTTACTCTACATATTTGGTAGCAGTATTTGTTTTATTGCCAATTTTTATTGTAATCCTTTGCATCTATAGCAAGCACATTAAACATCAGGTAAGAGATTTTAAAATTAAAATGTAAAAATTTTAAAAAATTTACTTTAGACCGTTTCGACAATCGTTATAGCTGAATCCGAATGGGGTTACTATATTGTTGATAAAAGAACAGCGCGATATCGTTTTAATCCAAGTACAGAGGTTCGCTATAAAACGAAAAAGCTCAAATGTAAACACGAATGTTTGGTTCACTCCAAAAAATTAAAGAAGTTACAGCATGTAACGAATATTAGAAAATTTTTATTATTAGTGAAAAATGATTAAGGACTATTTCCTTATTTATACTTATTATTTTAACATTAAACCTTGTGTATTTATAAATAATATATCAAATTCTTAATAAAAACTATTTTTATTTTTTAGTTTTTTGAAGCGTTAGAAATTCAATACCTAAACCAAAATTTATCATCTTCCAATAACCAATTATAATTATTTATCAATAAAATAATAATTATATATCAATAACCAAATTGATAACCAATTATTAATACATTATTTTCAAAAATAAGAATAATAACAATAATTACTCTTGCGACATTTTCCGTAAAGCAACCAAAACTGTCGGTCATTTTCAATAGTTCAGAACATCCTTTGGCTCATAAGTTGACTTTTTTGCACATTTCTCAAACAAGTAAAATCAATTGTATAACAAAAGAGCTTCAATCTATATCGCGATTTACAACCGATGCCAAATGATATGAATTGATAATAATCTACTGAATCAAACTAAAGAAAAGTGAAATAATTTTAAAACGACGATATTTTTATTATTTCGACAGAAATGTTGTTTCGGTTGCTTTATCAAATAAGTTAAAATGGAAGACCACATAAGTCAAACTCTTGACTTCATTTTTTCACTCTATTTAAGTCTGCCTACGTAAGTAAGCAACGAAAACCTTCTTTCAACTAAAATTTTAATCATTTTATTTACTGGGTTTCATCCATTGTACGCTTTTGATAAAACGATCAGAAGTATTATGTTTAATTATTACAATAGTTACAGAGAATATTAAAATAATACTTGGCTAAAGTGGCATATCAAGGCCTCGTTTCATAATGAAAATTTACTAATACTAGGTACTAGTTACAAGTAACTTTAAATGCTCTTAAAGTAAGTACCTGTGTGGTTTTTGGTACTTATTAATAAAATAACCTATTCTAAAAGCACAGCAAAAAATTTTTCTCCGATTGTTTTCAATAGCAATAATAAACAACTAGTATTTTCCAACTAATAATATTAGTACTATTATGAAACGCGGCCCTGATAGTTTGTCGGATCGTATGGATGCAAGCAACTAAGACTGCTGGGAACTTTCGTAATTTGAGACCATCTGATCAGGTTGAATTGTGAAGGTAGGGTGCTTGAAAGAGCAGCTAATATTTATTACCTTCTTTGTATTCAATTAAAAACATAATGTTGTTAACGTGGTTAAATCGTTGGTTAAATAATATAAATAAAAATGTTTTGTTCATGACAGAAAGTTTCCATTCAAAAATGAATTTTTGAAAAATTTGAGAAAAAATCAAGTAGATAAGTAATTTACAATTTTTTTACGTAAAAAGATAGAATTTAAAAACACCTTTAATTTGAAATGTCGCAAAGGATGTAGTGCTATTTAAATTTTCTAAGTTGGGATAACTGAGGGCAAGGGGACCAATCCTAGCGCAACGCAGAACACGTAGTCTAGTATCTCCTTTCCTAACTAGAAAATCTTCTTTTACAGTTATTCTTTTTCGACAGCTTGTGTAGTTCACGACAAATTTAAGATGACAGGAAAAATCGTCTATGGACCACCACGTTGTAACATTACCTACCGCACACCAATTAGTAACAAGTTCTTTATTCCGATGTAAATACAATTTGATAAACACTACTGAAACAAACAGATAATCGCTCCGAAAAGGGAAACGATCATAACTCACAACACAAATAAAACACATATATTTGGGTTCTGTCAAATCTTTATTATTAGATTATTTCTGTTTTTAAAGGGTAAAGCCTGTGGCAAAGATTAAACGAAGAGTGAAATTCCTAACACCCTGTAGATAAAATAACACGGAAAAATGACTGGAGCGGGCAACCAATTGGTGTAAACTTTATAATGTAAAATTCCCAGAGATGTTACCCTATAACCTAGATAGCTAACTGTGTATATTTTGTAGACCAAAAAGTGAAGGCTGGTCACGTGATCACCGCCATTTGTAGTTGAGTCAACTCTCTACCTGTGATGGGGTAATATCTCTGGAATTAGATAGAATATTTTCTTTCTCGCAATTTGATTGGGTCGTTTGACCCAACTACAAATGGCGACCGGCTTCATTTTTGAATTCGTAGTTAGCCATCTAGGTTATAAGGTAACATCTCTGAAAATTCCTAAAATATATAATTCAGCGTAAGATTTGGGTTATTATAAAATTGACTGTTATGTGGGGGATTGGGTCAAGGGCATATTTGTGTTATATTTTAGATGAACTAGCTGAAAAGCCCTTCCATGGACGGGCATCTAGATCCGATTGGTTGGAAACTCGATTGATGTGCAATTCGTCCCAGAGGGAGTACCGGCGCCGGCGGTGTTTTAATATATTTTTCGGTTGGTAAAAAAATTTGACCAATCAGAGTGTTTCCTTTTCTCCAAAAAATGATCTTTTGAAGCAGCAGGAGCGTGCTGGGATTTTATGTATTAAGATGTTGTGTGGCAGATTGGGTCAAGGTTACATAAAGTTCGTAGGCAATGTAATAAACCACCCTTAAATTAAAATAAACCTGCAAAGTTTTATATAACTTTTTGTAACGCAATCAAATCAAGCTGATGATAGTAATTTCAAATTGGAATTAATTTCACGGATTAAATTTGAATTTGGCTAAAAGTTTTTTTGGACTCTTGCCGGGATAGATTTGGGCATTTCTTCGAGGTTTTCTTCGAGATTAAATCATGTCATATATTCATACATTTCCATTAGAAATTACAATCACAGTCGATTCAATATCATCAATTACTTATAAGTTATAAAATATATACTTTTATGTATTACTACTTGTATGTATTACTACTATTATATTATATATTACTACTATGTATTAAGTAAAATACTTGTATGTATTTCAATTACAATGGACTTTAAATAAAATATAACTTGTGATAATTATATAAATAAAGAAATACCATTGCTACTAATTTCCATACAACTAAATATCGTCAATACCCATTACGTTAATAAAATGTCGAACAAAGGAACACCTTGTTTAAAATATAGTTATAAGCCTGTCGGTGGGAAAGGAATGGAGCCCTCGTCGCCTCGTATAGGGTTGCACCCTTCGAACTATTTATAAAACTAACTAACTTGTAAATTACAAATACTTATGTATTTTTCTTTAAATCAAATAATTACCATTTACCAGAATATTATTACCAAAATCTAATTAAATTAATAATAAATTCAAACATAAAACCACCCACATCTACTAATTAAATTTACACTAGCCACTGTTAACATTCTACCAAGTTTGAAAGTTATGTGATATTCTGCGTTGTTGTTTTGGGGTTGTTAGTGGTTGTTGAAGGTTTGATATTAATAAGATGGGTTGTTTCAATTTAGATGTATTTAATCTTTACATTTAATTATATTTACACTTAAACTATATTAAACACCTCTATTAATATTATAATATTGTAATATTAACTATCTACTTATTCATCACATACCAAGGGGGCATCACACGTTGGCGTCAATAATAACAATATTGCTACGTTACCACAGTTACCCTTTGTTTAAAACACAAATTTAAGTTACCAAAACTACCAAATTATTATCTGGCATTACTCAAATATAGGGTAGGTTGTCGAACAGTGAACCACATTTTTTTCTGATGGCTTTATCTAGGAAGATTAAAGGTTTTTGGTTCCAGATTTTTTACATTCTGTAGTGAATTTATTGTAGTTTAACGGAAATAAACCTCAGCTCTATAAATTAAAACATGAAGTGCCCAGATATTATTTTTTTAAAACTGAGAATTGGTTCACTGTGTACTATCTATGTGTAACAAACCACCCTCAATATTTTAATCAAATATTTTATAATAGTAATAATAATTTAGTTGGTAAGAATTGAAATTAACCTCGTATATTTCTAGCACAAAAGTACAGTACCTTTTTTTTATATAACATTGTGGAAGGTCTGGAAATCATCCCAGTCAAATAAATATTTAAGGGTTGCACGAGGCAAACGGATGTATACATTTTAAACTTAAACAGTATCATTTTTTTTGGACTATAGAAATAATTATCAATTTTGACCCTTAAGGAAAATAACTTCGCTAAAATAAGTACTATTAAAGTCAAATTAAATACATGATAACGCCAGAATTAATTAACATAAATTATATAACGTTCATTGAAAACCAATAGATAGTTTCGTCAGGATAATTATTTAAAATTCGTAAAACAAAAGTAAATTGTTAACGTAATGCGTCCTAGAAAGATAAACATACTATAAAGCAGTTGCAATACGGGACACTTCAACCCTCTTGTTTAACTTATTGTTATCTAAAAGAAAACCATCTGGCTCTTGTACTAATATATATACCATAAATGTTTAAAACTCAAAATATACAAGGACTAGAACATAGATTTTAAATGTAATAAAGAGAGACGAACATACCAAAAACCGTCTCCAAAAATGGGGTGAGATTTTTACATAAATACATGACTCTAAGACAAAATCGCCAGTCTTGAGTTTTCCGCCATTCATCTTGCTAACCACCGCGCTGGTTTTCATTTTTTTTACCGGTCGTCATTTTTTTCATTCATTTTGCTAACCACTAAGACGTGTGTTAAATTTCGAGATAATTTGCGTAAAAATGTCATTCACTTTTTTTTTAAGTGTTAAAATCATTTTCTCTTGTGAAACGACTTCTTCTCTAAGGTAAGATTAAAATTGTTGAATTAAATGTATTTTTTTTGTATGTATAATTTTGTATCTTCGAAATAGATAGGTTAACGAGTCGTGCTTAACGAATTATAGGTCAACGTAAATTTTGTCTTATTTTGATCAACATAAATTTATTGTTCATCTTTACTGTGCTTTATGTCATTGTTGAAATCAACGTAACTATTTTTTTACTTGAACTTTTATCACATGAATAATAATTAACTTGTAGCTCCTTGTAATATTCAAACTTAATTTTTTTTTACTATATTGTTTAATAAATATTAAATCAAAAATCTAGGCTTATTATTTTGTGCAAAGATTGAGTTTTTGTTGGTTTGGTTCCCACGCATCCGTAAGTTTCCATGTTACCATACAAGTTTTGTTAATTTCTTGATGATAAAAAAATTGACTGGTGGCAGCTATCAAAAAGGAATCGCAGGACTTACAATCCAGGGCGAGGGTGTTACATATGTTACACACTGAACTAGTACCTATTGTACAGTGAACCGGGTAGTTTATTCGAAGAAGACAAAGAAAGAAAATAAAGATGAATATCATTTTTAGTTTTATTGTCTTATGTAATCATAATAAATAATATATTATAACAAAAACTTATTGAAAATTCTATAGGAACAATATTAATATTATTGAAAAGGAAAATTCAAGTCTTTCTAAAAACAAACAAGCAGTAAGCACTACTCTTAACGATTTAGCAAATTATGGATGATTATGTGAATGGTCACATAAATAACAAAACATGTGCATTTCTTGACTTAAGTCACTACTTATGGCTCACTGCCATGGTTCAGTGTGTACTTGGTTCTACTGGTTCACTGTAGAACAACGCATGCTCAAAATTTCATTGAAAGAAAGTATGCTAGAAAAGGTAGTTTTATTGCATTATTATTTCTTATTTAAATATCAAATGGATGCAAGAAAACACTAACATAGTTAATTTGCAGCTACCTGCTATAGTAAAAAGTACAAAAATCGAATACTTATAAGAAAAAATCTAGGTTTTTATATTAAAAAACTAATGAAGAGTTCTCACACAACTGCCACGTGCGCCAGTGTTGGGAAAACCGAGTGGGGATCTGTCAGGTAATCCATACCACGCACAGAGCTTCAACTCCTGCACTATTTTATTAGAAAGAGGACAAAATTCTGAGCATTTTTTGTAATTACATTTTTGCGGATTATCCATTAGTTTTCGAGAAAACGGCATTTAAAAATCAAAATTTTTACATGCATTTTAGAGGACGCCCATTTTAGATAGGGAATTCATTAACACGAAAGTTCTATTGACGGTGCTTGCGTTCTGATATAGTCTTAGTGTTAGCAGGCAGACGCGATTGTGACATAGCCGGGTGTACATCGGGTGTATTACGCAACATTATGCAATAATTTAAAAAATAAACGCAGAACTCGTTTTTAGGTTAGAATCTCGATTGTCTTGGTTGCGTTCGTCAAAACGGCGCGTAGCGCCCGGAGCGGAGGGTAGCGGAAAGAAGGTAATAAATATTAGCTGCTCTTTCAAGCACCCTACCTTCACAATTCAACCTGATCAGATGGTCTCAAATTACGAAAGTTCCCAGCAGTCTTAGTTGCTTGCATCCATACGATCCGACAAACTATACGGCCCCGTTTCATAATAGTACTAATATTATTAGTTGGAAAATACTAGTTGTTTATTATTGCTATTGAAAACCATCGGAGAAAAATTTTTTGCTGTGCTTTTAGAATAGGTTATTTTATTAAGAAGTACCAAAAACCACACAGGTACTTACTTTAAGAGCATTTAAAGCTACTTGTAACTAGTAGTATTAGTAAATTTTCATTATGAAACGAGGCCCTGATATGCCACTTTAGCCAAGTATTATTTTAATATTCTGAATATTCTTTTACGAGACCAAAAATAAAATTACTTGGCGCCCACTCAACACCTTCGGTACCAGGAGTATCTGAGCTAGCCCAGGGAGTATTGTTTGTACCCAACTTTTTTTGTGATTACAAAATCCCCGTTTTTTTACAAAGCCCTGAGGTTTGTTGTTATTTTTATTATTTTTTTTTTCGGTTCTTATTATTAAGGGTACAACTCGATGTAGCTTTTTGTGTGTAGTAGCCATAGACTTAGAAGCGAATTAAGGATCTACAAAAATTGCTCAAGCTACGCTTTTGCAATTTTTGAAATCCTCTCAATTCTTGAGTTATTTCCATGGCTATCATGTTTTCGTCCAAAAACAATTTTATTCGATAAAAAGTGACTCTCTTGTGGATTAACCCCCGAATATTTGTTTGTTGGTCCCCTATTTTCTCCTAGGAATTTTATCGATAAGCAAACTTTGCATACTAGCTCACTAGGACTCGGGTTAAATTTTTGTGCAAAAATATTGTAAAAAATTTGAGAGAAGATAGAAATTGCATTAAATTCGCAAAATAAAGTACAAATCGCGAAATGTCGTCAACGGGTGGCGCAACAATAGAAAAATCATATGTGGATTAATAGTATATTATTTAATGAGTGTATAATGAAGGCCATATTACACGAAAATTGTTTACAACACGAGCGAACGCAGTGAGCGAGTTTTGTAATTATTTTGTTGATTAATTTTCAACTATCGAATCAAGTTGCCTTTTGTCATTTATAAGGAAAACAAATAAAAATTGCCAACAGCCGTGGATAATGCACAGGAGCCGTGGATAATGAATGCATTATCCACTGTAGAATATGAGCCAAGTTATGTATTCATGGTTACACATATAATGACACTATTGTTTGACAGTCGTAGATAAATAAATTTTAACACCCGTATTCATAAAAATTTTAGAAAGTTAAAATAGCTTATTTACAACGCCTTTAAAATGCAGGCGTCATAAAACACCAATCACAAACGTTCATTTGTCTACATTGTAAGGTTTTCATTGGTTGTTTAACTTTAATGAGCGTTTTAGTTAAGATAGGTTTAAAATACTCTTTAAGTATTTTTATGAATACAGGGGCCGAGTTTAAAGCCAAGTTAGCAAACGTTAGCAAAAGTTAGCGAAAGCGATGCTTTCTGAGTGTCTGCTCGGAAGACAAAGCGTAGCATTCCTAGTCAGCTCACAAATCGCCTGGTAATGTGTTTTCATTACTGGTCGCTTCTGTCACTTCTGTATGTCAAATCATTTGTATTATAAAAAAATGCTATTATAAAAATTTGACCGATATGAGGTTCGAACTCACGATCTCCAAACGATGTAATCAAATACTATAGTAATAGTAATTAGTAAGTAAGTAATTCTTGTAGTATATAATAAAATAGTAGATTATTATTGTAGTATTCTATAGTATATTCAAATACTATATAGTATTTGATGTAATTGTAATTCAAGCACTTAATACGATCCGCTATAAGAGCATTGCTCTAATAACATTGTTTTAATTCGTCTTATCTGTTACGATTTGTGATTTAAACGATATTTTTTATATTTGATATAATAGATAATTTTATGTTTTCCGATAAAAAAGTATACTCACCTCTCCTCGAAATATGATCCGTTACTGGTCTTACAGCCAGGGCTTTTCCAAGCCAAAATTACAGCGTACTACTTTATGGAAAAAAATTGTAATAGATTTTCTGAATTAGTAATAGAATTAATAATAAGCAGTTGTCACTGCGATTAGAATAAAATTCAAATTATTAGAAAAACAAATTATAAAATTAGTTTATTACCATGAATGAAATTTATATAATTTCACACTTGTTTAAAAAGTAAGAATTATTGCTACGATTTTGAGAATCGAAGAGCACTTAAAATCAAAACTCAAACTGCCGCTACTGCTAAATTCGCATTTTACAGGATAAATAGTTTTTAGTGAGAATCGCATTTCGCATGGCAATCAAATTCTTATACCTTGTCGACGTCATTACCAAGAAATTTTTATAATTTTATACCTATTTAAAAAAAAGTTGCTAATTTGAATTTTTTAAAAATAGTAATAGATTTAGTCAAAAAGTAATAGGGTAACAGTATTTAATTAAAAGTAATAGATCTATTACACTTGTAATAGCTAGAACAGCCCTGCTTACAGCTGCGCGTGTTATATGAAACCATTCAAACCTTCAGAACATTTCCCATAGTTTTAATTCTGATAAATATATGTAAACTAATATTTGTTATATCATGTAAAATCATTCGAAGCTTGAGAACAACATTTTCTCATAGTTTCAATTCTAATAATTGTAAACGAATATTTTGTAAAATAAGTAAATTCATAATAAGCACTTTTTTATAATATATACTGCTGGAAATATTGTAGAAAGGAAGTTTAACTTTGTAAGCTAGAATCGCTGCAGGTTTTTCTGAATAAATTGTTAATCATCCAAATTTGTATTTTTTTAAATAATTTTTGGGTGAACTACTTAACTGGCGCAGTCGGGTCGGATGTCAGGAGGCATTAGATAACATTTCTAAAACGTACCTTTTTCGTATCAACGAATTAACTGACGAACCTAGTGATAAGTTAGAATTAAGTGAAATAAATTAAAAGTGAAATTTAAAATAAAATTTAAATAAACGAAAACGCGTTCCGCGAAAATAAAATATTAAACTCTAAATAAAGTGTAAAAAGACTACCGAATCAAGAAAGAAGAAACCGAAATTTAACATACGAGGAAAGCTACCTGTGATGAAGAGATTTACAACGCTCTTGGTATTCATTGCGTAAGTTTTTGCTCAAATTTATTTTACAATTTCCTATGTCAGAATCCGAAATCTCAAACCTATTGTCACAATTATCCATAACTAACGAAATCATACAAGAACAAAGTCAGCAATTAAACGAACATCTTGAAATAAATACAAATACAATGGCAAAATTGGAAAAATTACACGTCGACGCCATTCCTAAATACGATGGAAATCCGGCAACTTTATCAATTTTTACAAATGCATGTGAACATTTATTATCAATGTGTAGTACGACGACACCATCTGATATAAATAGACAATTAATTCAAATAATACTTAGTAAGTTAGAAGGTCGTGCATTGACTTTAATTGCAAGCAGAGAAAACGCAACAACTTGGGGTAATATTAAAAATTTACTTGTACAACATTTTGGGGATCAAAGAGAAGAAAATTGCTTGCTCAGAGATTTAATGAGTTTAAAACCGTTAAAAAGCGAATCGTCATATCAATTTGGTATGCGATGTCAGGACGTACGTTGTTTATTATTAACAAGACTACAATTAAAGGAAACTAACCAAAACGTAAAAACCATCAAAACTCAATTATACGACGATTTAGCGTTGCAAACGTTTTTGCAAGGTTTGCATGGACAAATTGGCCTAGTAGTAAGACTTAAAAATCCCGCAACTTTGGAAGAAGCATTAGGACATTTGACCGCGGAAGAAAATTTCATGTACGCACAGTCAAAAACTAATTTATTTAACAACGGTCAACGACATTATAACCCTATCGAAATAAAACAACCGGCGAATTCACACAAACCCGTGGTGAATCCAATGATGTTTAGAAATAATTATTCAAATCAAAATTATTCAAACCAAAATTATTCAAATCAAAATTTTTCGAATCAGCATAAACCAAATTTTCAAAATTTTCAAAGACCACAATTTATTAGACCAGCTACGTTTAATCCAAATAGAAATTTTACGCCATTTCCTCAACAAAATTTTTCTGCGTTTAAACAATTTCCAAATCAAACAACTTTATCAGGTCAACGCCACTTTCGACCTGCAAGTCAACGTGTAAATGCTTATCAGCAAAGCTCTGATTTCCGAGGACGACAGTTTCAACGACCTAGTCAAGCAGCTGAGCCAATGGATACGTCATCAGCGCATACTAGAAGAACGAACCAACCTGCACACAAATGGACATCAGAAGAATTATACCACCAAAATATTGAAAATTACGACAATGTTGATGTGTGTAATGAAAATCAAATTCAAGAAGATTATTACGACAATTTCGATTCGTCTGACCTCAATCAAGACTACGATTTTCAGGAAAACGCATTCAATCAACTTCCAGTTGAAGAATTTGAAAATTCAGAAACTAAGACCCAAAATTTTCACGAGGATCCTATTACGAACAACCAAACATAAATAATATAACAAAAATTAATATTAATTCAATATCTCAGTCAAAATTAGCTTATATAAAATTTCCAAATTTTAATTTTAAACTCATGGTGGACACAGGATCAACAAAATCTTTGTTGAACAGACACCACGCATTACAACATTTTTCTTCAGAATTATTTCGCGAATCTTTTCAAATCCAAACAGCACATCATATTTCAACACACGATTTAGTTGCACTTGTAAATTTAAAACCTCTCTTAGGAACAGATGTCAAACACAAATTTTACATTTTTGATTTTAATAAAAATTATGATGGGTTAATAGGAATTGATTTGTTAGAACTAATTGATGCAAAAATTGATATCAAAAACAAAACTTTAAAAACAAAATTTGGCAATATTCCTCTTTATTTCGAAAATCGAGATTATCAAATTACAGTGGAACCACGAACACGGAAGATAGTTAAAATTCCAGTTAACTTGGTAAATCAAGAAGGAATAATTAGGTATCGTAAACTTAAAAATGGAATTGAATTTCCCGAAGCCTTGGTAAAATGTACGAATAATTTTGCAATCACCGAAGTTACAAATTCGTCTGAAGAAATTCAAAAAATTATTTTTTCAACACCAATGAATGTCGAACCACTAACTGATGAACCAATTAAAGTAACCAATATTGAACTGATGGAAGTCGACGACCCCCAAAAATATGAACAATTATTAAATGAAAATCTAAACAAAATTAAAATAAATCATATGAACTCAGAAGAACAACGTTTAATCAAACAACTTTGTTTCGAATATAAAGATATTTTTCATCACGAAGAAATTCCTTTAAGTTTCACTAACCAAATTAAACACCGAATTCATTTAACTGACGAAGTGCCTATTTATACAAAAGCTTATCGACAACCACCTTTCCAAACGCAAGAAATCGACAGACAAGTCAAAGAATTGTTGAGGCAAGATATAATTCAAGAATCCAATTCCCCATGGAGTTCACCAGTTCATTTAGTACCAAAAAAAAAAGATGCCAACGGAAAAATGCAATGGAGAATGGTTATTGATTATCGGAAGATCAATGAAAAATCAATCGACGATAAGTACCCAATTCCGAACATCAACGACATTTTAGACAAATTGGGACGCAGCCAATATTTTACCACACTCGATTTGGCATCAGGTTACCATCAGATCGAAATGGATCCACAAGACACAGCTAAAACGGCTTTCAGTACACAACGTGGACACTACGAATTCAAAAGAATGAGTTTTGGCTTAAAAAATGCACCCCCAACTTTTCAACGTGTCATGGACAACATAATGAGAGGAATTCAAAATGAAATGTGCTTGGTCTATCTGGACGATATAATCGTATTCTCAACATCCTTACAAGAACATATCGAAAAATTAAGAGCTGTCTTCGATCGATTACGAAAATCAAATTTCAAAGTTCAGTTAGAAAAATGTTCATTTTTACAAAAAGAAGTGTCATATCTAGGTCACGTCATTACACGGGACGGAGTGAAACCTAATCCAGACAAAGTCAAGGCAGTCAAGAATTTCCCATTACCGACAACAACAAAAGAAATTAAAAGCTATTTACTACTATTGGGGTATTATAGAAAATTCATTAAAGACTTTGCAAAATTGACTAAACCATTAACAAAATGTTTGAAAAAAGGTGCAAAGATTAAACATGATCAAGAATTTATTAACGCATTTGAGGACAGTAAACAAATTTTAATAAATGACCCAGTACTCCAATATCCAGATTTCGACAGAGAATTTATTTTGACCACCGATGCATCAAACGTAGCACTTGGAGCTGTATTATCGCAAGGCATCGTAGGAAGTGATCGTCCAATTGCATATGCCTCACGAACATTGAGCGAAACCGAACAAAAGTATTCCACAATCGAAAAGGAACTTTTAAGCATTGTTTATGCAACAAAATATTTTCGTCCATATTTATATGGAAGAAAATTTTCAATTTACACCGACCACCGCCCGTTGGTATGGCTGATGAATTTAAAGGAACCAAACGGGAAGTTGGCCAGATGGAAACTTCGATTAGAAGAGTACGATTATAAGATCATTTACAAAAAAGGGAAATTGAACACCAACGCTGATGCATTGTCAAGAATCCAAATTAATGCTATGGAAGAGGATGAAAACGATTACGACAACGTATCAATGATCGTAAATGTGCCTGATCTCTATACAGAATTAGAAGCATCAGAAGCACCTTCACCTACACCTGATAATATTCGGTCAATAATGCAAGAAGCAGTAAACAATCAAAATGATGACGAACCAGCTGATAATGTAATTCAAGACGAAAATCAAACAATCCACTCCGGATTAAATGACGAACCAAGAGAAGTGATACCAATTCTTAAGGAAGCAATAGATGACAAAAAACAACAATTTATAATTAAAACTATCCACCAAGGCGAACTCACGGTAAAAACAACTAAATTGGACAACAAAATCATTAAATACGTAAACATTCCAAAATCAAATAATGAAAACGAAATTTTAAATTTTCTTAAAGAAAACACTATTGCGAAACAAAGGTATTATTTATGGTTTGACAAAGAAGACATTTATAAACGTTTTTGTGTAATTTATACAAAATATTTCACGAATAATGGACCTAAATTGATCAGATGCACGGAGAGATTGCAAATAATTTCGGATAAAGATGAACAAACAAATGTGATCAAATTACATCATGAAGGTAAAACAAACCACCGTGGTATTACGCAAACAACAACGGCAATAAAACGAAAATATCATTGGGGAACCATGTGCCAAGATATACAAAATTTTATTAACCAATGTGAAATCTGTAAAAAAACTAAATACGAAAGACATCCTACTCAAATACCTATTATGATTACTGACACACCACAGAAACCATTCCAAAAGGTGCATATTGATACATTTTCTATTGAAAGACAACATTTTTTGACTGTAATCGATTCATTTTCGAAATTAGGACAAGCAATTCACATAACTAGTAAAAACGCAACGGATGTAGCTAATGCACTAATAGATTATTTTGCATTTTATGGAGTGCCAGAATCCATTGTCACTGACAACGGTACCGAAATAAAAAATGATACAGTGCAAGAATTGTTGAAATTGCATCGAATTCAAGTTCATTTTATTACACCACGAAATCCACCCTCAAACGGAATCATCGAAAGAATGCATTCGACGATTATCGAACATTTAAGAATTTTTAGAGCTCAGGATAAAAAAACAAACATCAAGATTTTAATGAGATATGCTTTTATCGCATACAATAATTCCATACATGCATCCACCAGCTATACCCCCCTCGAATTAACTTTAGGGCATACAAATTCTCGAGACCCATTCGACTTATTTTTGGACACGAGATTTTACAAAGATTACGTTAATGATCATATAAACAAGTTAAATTTAATTTACGAAAATGTCAAGGAACAAATGCATACAACAAAAGAAAAAATAGCAAAAACTCGAAATCCAACAGAACCACACCCTTTCAAAATTGGACAAACCGTGTATGTGAAAAGAACCAGTAACATAAGAGGAAAAACTAAAGAAAAGTTTGAAGGACCTTACGCGATACAAAGAATTTTTGATGATAACACCGCCGAAATTACAAAAAATAATCAAGTACAAAAAGTTCATCTAAGGTTATTAAGAAGACCTGTTGTTACAGATGCTGTTCAGGATGATGTTCTGCAACCATCGACATCAAGGACCTAAAAGAAAATCCCGGAATTTTACCAGCTTATTTGGGAATTGCTAGTAACCAAATTAGTTACTGGACCTTAATTAAGATAATAGATTTAGAACCAATTAGAATAGAATATGTTAATTTAGTAAATAACTGGAAAACTGTAACGTTAGCATATAGTAAGCATGAAAACGGCAAAAACTATTTTAGAGAAATGGAAAATTTTCATACGCTTTCGGAATACATTATAAAACAAATTGAGAAAAAATTTGACGCTTTGGATCCAGCACCGTCGAAAAGACAAAGAAGAGGTCTAATTAACGGACTCGGGTCGCTTATTAAATTAGTAACAGGAAACCTCGACAGCGAAGATGCAACTAAATACAATGATGCAATCAAAAACTTATCAGACCAGCAAAAAGGCTTAAAATTATTAATGAAAGAACAAATAAAATTAACTACAACAGCTATCGAAAAATTTAACAATAGTATCAGCAAATTGGCAAGTAATCAGATGGTTTTGCAAGAAAGAATTTGTCAAATAGAGCTTATAATCAACGCAACAAATGTTTACAAAATAAAATCTGAGCATAAATTAATGATAGTATCAATTTATTTCCAACTAATAACAGCACTCAATAGTATCAAGGACATCTTGGAAGAATTAGAAGAAACAATAACATTCGGCGTAATGAAAGTCATGCACCAATCGATCTTATCTCCTGAAGAATTAATTGAAGAACTGCTAGAAGTAAAAGCAACGTTAACAACAACAAAATTCCCCCTACCTTTGGAAAAAGAAAATTACCCTGAATTTCAAAAACTTATCCATATCAAAATGTTTATTCAAAATTCCAAAATACATATTATCCTAGAAGTCCCAATTGTCGAACTTGTTGATTACAACTATTTCCATTTATACTCATGCCCAATCCAGAAAAATTCCGTTTATTCAACAATTATACCACAAGCTAAATTTCTCCTAATAAATGAGCAAAGCTATGCCTTGAGTAACCAAGAGTGCATCGCAATCAATTTGAATCAATATATGTGTAAATTTGAAACCAATCCGATTGAAGAAAATTCGCCATGTGAAGTTCATCTTGTTCAGTTCACACAAAATTACAAAAATTGTCATCACGAATTTTTGGACATCAAAAATACGAAAATTCAACCTATTTCAAAAAATCAATGGCTTGTCATTACCAAACAGGAAGAAATCGTGAGACAAGAATGTGACTCAAAATCCACCTCAATTTCACTAAACGGAACGTACCTTATAACGATTTATGGAAAATGTAACGTAAAAATCAAATCGAATACTATTAAAAGTCAAGAATCCAGACAAGTCACAAACATAATCGAAGTACCGAAACTGTTCATGGATTTCAATTTAACTCCAAAAATTAATCTTCAACCAATCCAATTGGAATCAATAAATTTGGACGAGCTAAAATTAACCGACATCAAATTACATCAAATTAATGAAAAAATCGACGAAACAACACCATCCTCAGTTTATTTTCACCAAACCAGCGGATGGACTATCGATTTATATTTAATAATAACAATTTTTATAATATATTATGTTTTAGTTAAATTAGTTCCAAAATGGAAAAGGGTACCAACGAATCATGGTGGCAGTTCAATCGACCAAGTTGGCCTACAAAATTAACGGAACCGTAATTTTGGTCTTCGGCAGGGAGGTGTTATATGAAACCATTCAAACCTTCAGAACATTTCCCATAGTTTTAATTCTGATAAATATATGTAAACTAATATTTGTTATATCATGTAAAATCATTCGAAGCTTGAGAACAACATTTTCTCATAGTTTCAATTCTAATAATTGTAAACGAATATTTTGTAAAATAAGTAAATTCATAATAAGCACTTTTTTATAATATATACTGCTGGAAATATTGTAGAAAGGAAGTTTAACTTTGTAAGCTAGAATCGCTGCAGATTTTTCTGAATAAATTGTTAATCATCCAAATTTGTATTTTTTTAAATAATTTTTGGGTGAACTACTTAACTCGCGCTCAGTGTAACAGTAACGGATCATTTTCGATGCTCGGCTAGTACCTAATATACTTGCCTCATATTTATACTCATCACTAGAGCTGGGATTTATATGCACAAAAATACTTGAAAATATGCGCATATATATGCATCAAATTTCTCTAAAATATGCACTAATATTGATAAAATATGCATAATAATAATTTTTTTTTTAATTTTTATAGGTAATGTATTTTAAATATGTAGTACCTAATATATAAGCATAAAGCGTCGTTCTTGTCCAATTAATGCTACGAAAATTAATCGAAAATAACCCAAAATATATGACATTTTTTCTTTAAAGTCTCATTTTCTCCGATGTATTTGACTTTAAATTAATTTTTTTTTATTAGCTAATTTAAATCAAATACATCATAGACTAACAACATATTATGAAACTTGGCAAAAATTTACTATCATTCTAACTAAACCAAAAGGCTACCCAAATATTTCCAATGAAGAAAAACATTAAATTTCTAGAGTGCATATTTCAAAATTGAAGTTGTAAACAGAACGCACGACTATTTTTAAAATAATTGCTTAAATTGACAAATTAAATAATAAAATTTTTTATTTTCTCTATAAACATTCTCCTAAAAACTCCAAAAGTGGCCTAAATATGCACAAATATGCATTATTTGCTGAAATATGCACCAAACATTGAAAATATGCAAAATATGCATTTTGAGGAGCGCTTTTTCGGATTCGTTTTTTCCTAATTCGTCCAGATTTCAAAACGACTCTGTTGGCATATCAATATTAAAGAATATGCAAAATGCATAAAATCCCAGCTCTACTCATCACACGTTGACTTCCTTGATATATAAATATTGAATGTGCAGCAAACTAACAATATTGCTACGTTACCACAGTTATGGTATACACTCACGTATCAGATAAACGACAGATCTGGTCTGCAGATCTCTAATTCACCTTGTTTATTTGCGATCTGCAGACCAGATCTGTCGTTTATCTGCAGACCAGATCTGTCGTTTATCTGCATGTAATGTATTCAAGTAGAAATACATCAATTCAAATTTAAAATACACCAAGTTGGCGGGAGGTACCAACTACAGAACAATTATGGTTAACCTCCGTGGTTAAAAATGTAAATAAAGTCAGTTCTTAATTATACTCTGTAAGAAATCGAATGTAAATAAATATTGGGCAGGAATGCCGAAAACACAAATGGCCCCGATTTCAAATTTTTGGGGAGGGGGCAAAGGGGGGAGGTGTAACAAGTAGGAAAATAACAAAATTTTGGTGCGGAAACATACAATAAAGTGAAAAATCGATATTAAAGTAACATAAAATTGTAACCTTAAAAGTAGTTGTCATTTGAAAGTAGGCGGTGGCAATGCGTAAAACGTGCAAGTTTGGTTAGGTTGGAGGCTCCGCCGCGAGAGGGTAGCCCGATCTACCAAGTTTCATAAAATTTTTAAAATTGCAGAAATATTTATAAGGGTCCTTAAAATAGCTCCACCTCGACAGGGTATAATATTTGTAAGGGTGGATTCTCGATTGCTTTGGTTGCGTTCGTCAAAACTGACGCTCCGCTACCCTCCGCTCCGGTCCCCTCCGCTCCGGGCGCTACGCGCCGTTTTGACGAACGCTGACTCGCTAAAAATATCCCCCTAGATAGCTCAAACTCGCCAAAGGTGCTACTCGAAAGGGGTGAAACTCGTTTTTAATTATTACCTTTTTTTTAAAATTTTTTAATTCCACTTAAAACTGTGAATCGCGCAAATCCCCCAACACCAACTCCCTTCCATTTCTGTCAATTTAGGAGAGAGGGAAATGTATATAAGAAGAAAACGTGCCTGGGGCGGGTGGTCGGGACTTTGACGCGAACGGTGAAACATGCAAAATTTAGCTCCTGAAAAATAATTAATTTCAGAAGAAATATACATTTCCGCGGAATAATTTTTACACCATCGGATTCCTGACACTTCAAACTATCATTTACGTAAGTTTCAGCCAAATCGGGCCCATTTGTGTTTTCGGCATTTTAGCCAGGAAGCGTAATACGTAATAGAATTGAGGGGTAACGTACAAGTTTTATTTGAATGTCGATTTGATCGTAGGATTTCAAGAGATTGTGGGATTAAGTGCCGTTATCATTCTTTGACGTAGAAGGGAAATTCCTTAATGTGATTGCAAACAGAAACTCGATGTAAATTGAAATTTGGTGGAAAACGTGCTAATTAGAGGTTAAGGTACAAGTTTTGGGAAAGTCGATCGTAATCGTAGGATTTCTAAATAACGTACGAGTAAGAACTCGAAAAGGAAAAATCACGTGGATGAAAATTTTCTTTACATACAAGTAGTAAGAACTCGTTAGAATGGCAGAAGGGGACAATGTGGCTACGGTAGGAACAATAGGGCGAATGGACGAATACAAGCTAGGAGACAACTGGGGAATTTATTTTGAAAGACTACAGCTGTATTTCGAGGTTAACGGAGTCCCAGAGGCAAGAAGGGTGCCATCGCTACTAACATTAATCGGGACCGATGCATATACGACGCTTCGAGATTTGTGCGATCCGGAGTTACCACAAACGAAATCACTGGAATGTTTATCGGCATTATTGGGTCGACAGTTTACTCCAAAGGTATCAGCATTTCGTAAGCGGATTGAATTTTTAAGGTTGGAACAAGAAAGCGAAGGAGTACACGATTGGTTCGTTCGAGTTAAAAAGGTGGCTAAAGAATGTGAATTCGGAGCGATGTTGGACGAATGGGTGAAAAATAGATTTGTAACAGGATTGAAGCCAGGTCACATATTAGATAGGTTGTGTGAAGAAAGACCAACGCAAAAGCTGGAGCAATTGTTAGAAATAGCTTCAAGTAGGGAAGCATCAAATAGGCAAGAGACTCCCACGATTAATAAAGTGGTCGGTTATACGAATAAGAGGTTACCAACCGACAGTAGGTCAAAAATAGAGGACATCAAATGCATTCATTGCGGTAGGGGAAACCATACTTTTGGGAAGTGCAAGTACAAAGGATACGTGTGTAGAAACTGTAAAGTAAAGGGCCATTTAGCAGTGATGTGTCCAAAGAAAGAACAGGACAACAATATGTTAGAGTTAGAAGGAGGACCAGAACTGTTTAGCATGGAACGAGGTACCTCGGACTGCAATTACGTAGAACCAATGTGGATCGAAGGCAAGATAAATGGGCGAATGGTGAAGTTCGAAGTAGATACGGGGGCCGGAGTATCGTGCATGCCAGAGGACATGTACTTGGGAAGGTTTAAAGAAGTTCCACTGGCTCCTGCGATGGTTCGATTAAAGACGTACAATAATGGGGTCATAACAACTTTGGGTACGATCAATGTAGACGTAACGGTAAACGGGAACAAGGTGAAGGCCGAATTAATGATTGTTCGAGGAGGCAACCGATTATTATTAGGGCGAGATTTGTTTACTAATTTGAAGTTCAGGATGATGGGTCCAAGCAGTTTCAAAGAAAGGTTAGTAATAAACCAAATGCATGGCGGTAGAGCAGTTGACATTAACAATAGGCTACAACTATTGTTAAGTAACTTTGAAAATCTGTTTAAGCCGGAATTGGGAACGTACAAGGGAAATCCTATTCGATTGGAGTTGAAGGAAGAAACAAAACCAATTTTTCATAAACCGAGACCTATCCCGTATGCATTTAAGAATAAGGTTGAAGCGGAATTAGAGAAGCTAGAAGCCGAAGGCATAATCGTTAAGGTGGAATCAGCAGACTGGGGCACAACATTGGTGCCGGTGTTAAAACCTAATGGTAAAGACTTGCGGTTGTGCGCCAATTACAAAATTACGTTAAATAAATTCCTAAAAGATTGTAACCACCCATTACCCCGAATAGAGGATATTTTTGCGGCACTACAAGGAGGTGAAAAGTACTCGAAATTGGACTTTTTAAATGCATATAACCAATTAACAGTGGATGAAGAGACCAGCAGGATGCTGGCGTGGAGCACGCATAAAGGCATTTACATTGTTAAGAGGTTAACGTATGGCACTAAGCCCGCTTGTTCAATCTTTCAAGCGACCGTCGAAAAAGTTTTGTTAGGGTTAAAAGGAGTGGTGAATTTTCTGGACGATATTGTGGTAACTGGCCCTTCAGATGAAGAGCATATGGAAAACCTGCAAAAGGTTTTGGAAAAATTACAAGAAGCAGGATTCAGGTTGGATCGCAAGAAGTGTGTTTTCTTCCAGGATCGAATAAGCTATCTAGGGCATACAATATCGAAGGAAGGGTTAAGCAGAGATGAAGCCAAGGTAAAAGCGATTACAGATGCACCGAGGCCAAACAATATCACAGAAATTAGGGCATTTGTAGGTATGTGCAATTATTATGCTAAATTTGTTCCAAGGTTGTCGGAAGTTTTAAAACCGTTGTACGATTTGGTGAAGAAAAATACAGTTTTTCGGTGGACAAAGGAGACTGAAGAATCGATGAAACTGGCAAAAGAGAAATTGGCGTTATCTGAAGTTCTGGTACATTACGATCCCGAAAAGCAGGTCAGGTTAGTGTGCGACGCCTCGCAGAAGGGTATTGGAGCAGTACTTATGCATGTTTTAACTGACGGACGTGAAAGACCAATAGCTTATGGTTCGCGAATATTGACAAAAGCAGAATCAAATTATTCAATGATACACAAGGAAGCGTTAGCAATTTATTGGGGAGTGAATAAGTTTTATCAGTATTTGGCAGGAAGAAAATTTGAGTTGATGACTGACCATAAACCCCTTTTAGCATTGTTCGGGGAGGACAAAACACTACCTCAAATGGCAGCAGGAAGAATACAAAGGTAGTCTTCGTTTCTATCAAACTTCGATTATACAATTAAGTACGTAAAAGGTGCAGAAAACATACATGCGGATGCTCTGTCAAGATTGCCACTACAAGTGAAGAAAGTGGAACAGGAAGAAGTTTGCCATCTGAATTTTGTGGAAGAGTCTATAGCAGGGGTGGCCAACAGGTCGATTGCGATCGACCGGTCGATCGCGACTGTTAGTCCAGTCGATCGTGGCAAGGCAAAAAATATAAATACGTAGTGTTTTTTCTCTTAATAAAATAAAAAATGCTACATGATTGTGTACTGAACTATGCTATTTCATTTAATATTTCTAGAAGTATGTAATTGGTAGATCGCACAGGGTCTCGTTAGTGAACAAGAGATCTTGAGTCCAATCAAGTTGGCCACCCCTGGTCTATAGCAGTCGATTTAAATGCACTGAGGGTGCAGACGCGAAAAGATGCAGTTACAGGACAAGTCATGAATTTCATCAGGTATGGATTTCCAAACTCATCCAACAATGATCTGTTAACGCCGTTCTTGTCAAGAAAGAACGAGTTATACATAGAGGATGGAGTGATAATGTGGGGGTATCGGGTAATCATTCCAGCAAAGTTTCAGTACAAATTGTTAGAGGAGCTGCATGGGTCTCATATGGGAATGGCTAAAATGAAATCCACAGCTCGGTCGTATTTTTGGTGGCCTAAACTGGATAAGGACATAGAAGAATATGTACACAACTGCAAAATTTGTGCATGTAGTAGGCCCGAACTGCAGAAGGCACCGCTAAAACCATGGAGTAAGGCAGGGAAAGCGTACGAGAGGGTACACGCAGATTTCTTAGGGCCATTCGCGCAGAAGATGATGCTGGTGATTACGGACGCGTATTCTAAATGGCCAGAAGTGTTTATAATGAATAGCACGGAGGCAGAGTCGACAGTAAAAAAATTTAGGGAGTGTTTCGCAAGATTTGGTATCCCGAATAGCATCGTAACGGATAATGGACCACAATTTACATCCCAGGTTTTTAGCGAGTTCTGTAGTATGAATGGAATAAAACATATCACATCACCCCCATTCCATCCCGCAACAAACGGGGCCGCGGAGAATTGCGTGAAATCGGTGAAAAGAGGAATAGGAAAGGCGTTAAGCGATCCAAAGAATAAAGGGGTGGCTTTGGAAACATTGCTGCAACGGTATTTGTTTGTTTATCGTAACGCAGAGCATTCAACAACTGGAATGACACCGTCGCAATTGTTATTTAATTTCAAACCCAAAACAAGATGGGATTTGTTAAAATACAAGAAAGAGAAGCCGGCAGAAGAGAAGGGGAGGAAAAAGGAAAGCACACAGTTTGAAGAACAGGAAAGGGTGTACTGCAGGGATTACAGGAATCCAAATAAAAAGCAGTGGAAGGAATGTGTGGTGGAGGAAGTGCTAGGCGAGCAAACATACCTGTGCAGGGTGCTAGACGAGGAGCTGGTGTGGAAGAGACACACAAACCAGATACTCAAAGGGGCAAGTAAAGGTGAGAAAAAGGTGGCCCAGTCGATCCCAGTAGAAGTAACACAAGAGGGGCTGTTTAGTAGAACGGGGGTCGATCAGCCGGGGGAAGAAGAAACCCGAACAGAGGCGGTAAACCAAACACCGGAGAAAGGGATAGAAAGAGAAAATCAAAATGAACCAGGAGGGGATACGGAAGAGAGTGAGGAAAATAGGGAAGTTGAGAAAAAGCAAGAAGACAGAGTCGAGCGACCAAAGAGAGATACCCGGCCTCCCCAGCGTTTAAACTTGTAAGGGAGGTATTGTAATGTATTCAAGTAGAAATACATCAATTCAAATTTAAAATACACCAAGTTGGCGGGAGGTACCAACTACAGAACAATTATGGTTAACCTCCGTGGTTAAAAATGTAAATAAAGTCAGTTCTTAATTATACTCTGTAAGAAATCGAATGTAAATAAATATTGTAAATAGGCACCGTATTTTGATACATAACACTGCAGATAATCTGATACGCGTGAGTGTATACCATTACCCTTTGTCACAATCACACATGCAGTAATCTCATTTTTTTGACATTTGGTGAGATATGTTTAAAGCTAGTTTTGGGGTTTTTGTTTATTAAAATAGCTGAAAAGTACATGAGAACTTTATATAAGGAAATTGTTTTAATTGGAGCTTTAATCAGCAAACGATGAGCAAATGTTAAAAATATGAGGTTAAAAAAGTTTAAGAACCACTGCATGAGGTGAATTGTCAAATTGTAAGATGGCGTTAAATCTAATTTTTAATCTGAAGACTACCAAATTATAAAAATATTAGAAACGTTTTGAATATCATTATCGAACCGGGACTTACCTTAATTAAATTATCTGAAATTTAACAACTAAAAAAAACTTGGGGACGACGACGACGCGGGATGTCTTCCTCATAGTCGATGTTTAATGTTTTTTATTTAAGAAATGTAAATTTACCTGTAATTTTAAAAATGAAGAGCTTGATAGCATTTATTTTATTAAGCCTAGGTTAGTAATTGGTTTTAATTTATCATTGCATTAATTAACAATTTTTTAGCAATATGTTGCTCTTCTTCCCGAGTACTAGAATTAAGTGATAAATTTGCCGAAGTTCGAAAAGAAGGTGGTCATTGGTTGGTTATGTTTTATGCACCATGGTGTGGTCATTGCAAAAGATTGGAACCTATTTGGGGGCACGTCGCCCAATCTTTATATCAAACCAGTATTCGTGTCGGTCGTGTAGATTGCACTCGATTTTCATCCTTAGCTAAACATTTTAATATTAATGGATTTCCAACTATAAAATTGTATGTCACCTCGGTTTGTTGCTTAAGTGCCAATAATTGTAAACGTGATTCATTTTAGTATAAAAGGTGAAGAAGAGTTTGTATTTAACGGGGATCGAACTAAAGAAGATATAGTAAATTTTGCAATTCGTATGTCGAGTCCACCGGTACAAGACATAACACGTCCGGATAGTATGACCAATCTTAAATTAAATAATAATTTATTTTTTGTCTATGTTGGACAACGTGATGGTCTTTTATGGAATGCTTACTACTCGGGGGCTATAAAATTGCAACCCCATGGTTTCTTTTATTCTACCAATACCGACATAGCTAGTCAACATACAGTGGTCGATCGATTACCGTCAATATTTGTTTACAAAGAAAATTCTCATTATTTCTATGAAGGTAAGATTCTTAATATCCTCTCACATGATTTTTACTGTCGGCTAATGTTTAGGTAATGAAATTGACGACGAAGATTATACAAACAACACTTTATATAATTGGTTGAACGAGGAACGCTTTCCAACTTTTCCCAAAGTTACGAGAGGCAACATTAACGAATTTTTACAAACAAAAAAGTTTTTAGTTTTGGTAGTGGTGGAAGAAAATAAATTACAACAGATTTCGCCCGAAATGATTGAATTTCGTGATATGGTCGAATCAATCATTTTAAAAAAGAGAGATAAATTTCACAAAAGGTTTCAATTCGGTTGGATTGGGAATCCGGAATTGGCAAATAGCATAGCAATGACTGTTCTACCTTTACCTTACCTTCTTGTACTTAATTCTACTACTAACCATCATCACATACCTGAAGATGAGCCTTCTCAATTAACAGCCGATGCTATCGATATATTTTTAGATCAAATTTACAATGAAAGCGTGCCGGTAATAAAAGAAATGTTATTGTTCCAACTTGATACTTTACTCGAGTAATCTATTTCAGGCTTACGGAGGCAACAGCATACCAGTACGCATGTATCGATCCTATTTTGAAGCTAGATCTTCTTTAGCAGATATGTGGAAAGGAAATCCTGTACTTACTACGGTTTTATTTGGTCTTCCCTTTGGATTTTTATTACTAATTCTATATTCAATTTGTTGTCAAAATATTCTTGATGCTGATGATGATGAAGAGACCGGTAAGTTTTTCTCTTGTTAATCAAATTAAAATTCTCAGAAAGGGCCATTGCTGTCACAATTTGTTCACCTCTACAAAAATATTAATTGATATACCTACCTTGATAGTATATAATTATACATTGGAATAAGTAAACTGAGATACGAATTTTAATATTTTTCAGAACCACTATTGCAACATGAGAAAAAAGAATAAAGTCCATGTGAAATTCTAGTCGTTATTTTAAAAAATAAACTTCAGTTTTTATAAGTAAGAATGTAATATGTATTTAATGTTAAGTGTGTAATACTTATAATATCACTTAGATTTATATTTTTATTTCGTTATTAGTATGTCTAAATTGTTATTAAACAAAAATAAATATTGGAATTGTTAAAAGTTCCACGATTCGAATAAACTTTTACAAATTAAATGTATACTGTATATTATATGACAGCGATAGTACTGCAAGTGTTCTGAAACAAAGTTCTAAAGTAATTAGCACACAGGAACATAGTTTGCTGTGTCAAATTTTAAAATAAACATGTTACACAAAGCATCCTAGTACAACTGAAATTTTATAAAATAATTCACTATCTAGAAAATTGCTTTATTGAACAATAAACGCACAAATTGTATAAAATCATAATTATAAATCATCATCATCTGAATCTAAAGCAGCTCGTCGCCTATCAAATTTCACGGTAGGTTTATTTTGCGGTATTTGTGAATTAACGTTTTCTAACAAAGTAATTAGTTCACTCTCTCCAATCTTTTGACCAATTTGTCCCATTTGTGCCATTCGTATAAGCATACCTTCCACTATTTTGGCTTTTTCCGGTTTACTCAAACCAATCAAATTTACTGCAAAAATTAATGTTTACAAAGAAACTTAACTAACAGCAAAACTTACGTCTAGCTCTTGCCGATTGATCTAAAATTTGTGAAAGAATCGAATGTTTAGCTTCTTCTTGAGCTTTAGCTTGTTCCTCTGCTTTCTTTTGGGCGACTTGTGTATCTCCTCCCTAACAATGAGATTTAAAAATCAACGACGTTTTGTTTGACCAATTCGTTGAAAATACTTCAAAACTTTATTGATCCAAATGAATTATGAAAACATATTTCTGGTAGAAATCGATCCTTTTAGGAACATGTGTCCAGTAGGTGTTACATCAAATGAAGAGTTCAATAAATTATTCCTACCTGATATTGTGATTGCATCTGGGCTAACCGTTGTTTTCTAATTTCTTCTAATTCGGGATCGTCCATGTTTAATAGTATAAGTTTTCGATTGAATAAATAGACAAAAGTAAAATTTAAAGATTATTAAAAAATACACACAAATCTATTTCGATCCAACTCTAGGTTAATTATTATTACAGCGGTGCCAATTTTATAAATTTTTCCCGACATCTCGTACAGTGCGTTCGAAATTTAACCAAACAAAACCTAGGAAAAAAAAGTACGAGTATTGTTTCAGTTTTTACCGGCAATGAAAAGACCAAGCTGAATTTTGGGATGTACACGTAGAAAATAGAGAAAAAAATTTGCAGAGGTAACCCTGTTGCACGTTCCAAATAATAAAAATGTCATTTTTGCAAATGTAAGCAAAATGTAATAATTTTACATTAGTAAAATATTTGGAGAACAATAATTTATAGTAAA
The DNA here is from genome assembly GCA_947369205.1 of Cantharis rufa. NCBI lineage: Eukaryota > Metazoa > Arthropoda > Insecta > Coleoptera > Cantharidae > Cantharis > Cantharis rufa. The sequence goes on from OX376303.1 coordinate 41,561,982, forward strand.
AGTAAACCGTCAAGTTCTACGCAAAACTTTTGGGATTTATCAAAATATTTTTGAATTTACCCTGTATTTTTTATACACTACTGTTGGTTGTCCACTGTTACCAACCACATTGTGGTTAGTACTTTATTCATATAAGAATAAAAACAACTGTTCTAACCTAAAAATTATAATTTTTTAAATAGTTGTTCTATTTCGAATAGTTAAATACAAACCATACCTAAAATGAGTACAATTGTGCAAACGAAAACTAAAGAAACCAAAAATAAAAAAGAGCAGAATTTGAAAGAAGCTATGCGAGGAAATGACTTGGATACTGTGCTGAATAACGTAAAACAAATCGATAACACTTGTAGTTTTACGAAATGCAAGAAAAAGACGACCGACTTTGCAATATCGTGTAAATTTTGTAGCGGCCGTTTTTGTACCACTCATGGTTTGCCAGAAATTCATGGATGTGGAGAAGCAGTAAGACGAGACGAGAGAGAAAAGTTTTTACATCCTCACTCTAAATTAAATCAGGAAAAACACCAACAAGCTTCCGATAAACTTGCAACCAAGCTTAAACAAATGCAAGTTCAAAGAAAATCAAAACAAGGTTCCACTAAAAGTAAAAAGTGAATCGAACAGCAGGATAAAATTACCTCAAGTTTATTTGTTGAATCTTTGTATTTAAATTGTTATCATTTGCATGAGTAAATTAAAGTGATGTTAATGAATATGCTATTTTTTTTAACAATTGAAAATCCAAAATTTACCGATTTACACCATCCGAAGTATTAATTTGCCATTCTAATGTTGCTAATAAAAAAAAATCAATTGTGGCCTTGCCCATAACTTTATCATACTTTTAACTTTTAATAATAAATTTTAAAAAATTATTATTTTGGAGGAAAATAATTAATAAGGAAATAAAATTTAAAAAATAAGAAAAAAATTTTTTTTTAAATTTGTAAAAAGTATATAAACAAAAATAGGATATTTACACGATTATTGATTAATACTTTTTTATTATTATTTTGGAGGAGAATATAATAAAAAAATATTATTTTTTTTGCTTTTCTGTGTACCGATTTTAACCAAAATCTAATCAGCTCTATAGCTAAGTCTCAATATTTATGTACTAAATACGAAAATTTGTTAAAAAATTTCTATTACTTTTTGAGGTAGAGCGCACACAAAATTTGACCACATACATACATACAGACATTTTTTGGAAATGCAGATTTTCCGCGTCTGGGACCCCAAAATGTCTAAATTCATGAAAATCTCAACTTTTTTTTTCTGCACGATTACAATACTTTCTCAGACTTCGTTTGATAAAGTAAAAAATTAAATAAACATATTTGTAAAATATTTTATTTATAAAAACTATATCACAATAAATGTATACCTAATTTAAATTATTTTCAGACTTTGTACTTGGTAATAATTCTTAAGTATTATAAAATGTCAATATTCTTACTATATAAAAATACATTTAAAAAATGCTCTTTTACTTAAGTCGAATATTAAAATATATCAAATTCAATTCAAGAGGATAACAAGTTGACAGTAACGAGTATAATACAAGCAAACGACCAACACATGACTATCCAAATCCAAACTATACCTTTAAATGGACTGCTATATTTGTTAGCACTTAGACCACCTATACTACGGCCACAATAACGTCTAGCAGACCAAACAAATGTGGCAGGAATAATATATTGTATAGCTGCACCAGCAAACGAACCGGTAAATTCAACTAAATATTGTACATTATGAGTAAGTAAGGCCACCACAATAGGAGGTACAATTGCCAAAGTTGGAAATGTGAGTCGCCTTAATACAAAATTGTACCTATCCATCATATTTGCGTCTAAAAATAGAGCTTTCAAATTGTTTTGGAGCGTAATCGCTATAATTGGGAAGCTTGTGGACAACGTGAACACTGGAAATAATGCAAGAAAATATTCGATCAATTCCATAAATACGCCATTCATATTCAAACTACTAGGAACGAAATTGAGTGTATATAAATCAGAAAGTTTGGCAAAAGCAAAACTGCCAGTAAATGCTAACAATACGTAAAAGACACAAATTAGAGCGTAATCTAATGCTAACTGACGTAGGACATATTGTTTGTTTGTAAATGGAGCTATCAAACCGGGCAGAGAATGATGACACATAAAACTATAAACACTAGCTCCCACCAAAGCTGGCATCCCCAAAAAGTTTGTTAATGGCGGAGATCCTTTAGGACCATTCTTAATTAAAAGAAAAACGGCAATGCCTATCATAATGGTAAATGCACACCAACGCATAGTAGATGTTAATATTTGTAAATACTTTGTCTTTTGTACATTGAAGTAACTAAAAGGCGCTACCAAAAGAGCAAATAATAACACGAATATACGATACACTTGCATTTTATCAAGTCCGGTCGCATCTGAACATTTGACATCAAAGTTTTCCATGTTATCGAAATTTTCGATATTTTCATATTTGCACACTATATCTGACATGGATTTGGCAATAGCAGCTACATATATAGATAAATCTCCATACAAGTACACACAGAGAGCAATGTAAAATAAAGTCCGTCCTATTTTATTATAAAACAGTGAAGCCATTTCTCCCAATTCTATTCTTTGATTTAATGAATAGTAGCGCCCCCTGGTCCTAGTAATCATAGCAGTTTCTTCCGTTACATCATCTTCACCTTCGCCGGTGTCATCAAACGCTTCGCTCTCCTTAAAATAATATTTTTATCAATATTATATTAAATAATGTTACGACCTTACAAATTAAATTGACAAACCAAATTTTTTCCATATTAATAAAATAGAAACTTTGTGGGCTATATTAATTAACAGTCCTGTCAAGAATCTGCATAGAAAAAACTTCAAATTGCGATTTTTGCTTGAATTCTTTAGATTACTACTAGAAAAATTCCCGTAAGTTGTCTTACAGCTGTTATGTTATTATTATTAAATAAATTGGAATATTGTACGTTTGATTAAATTAAATTATTATGTTGTAATAAGTAATTTACCCCATCTACTCGATGCGATTGTATCCTGGTCCATAAAACGACGGCATTTGCACAAGATATGCTCTCGATTATAAAAGTTACTGTTACAAAACCAAAAAATGCTAACAGCACAACTAAAATTGAACTAAGTAACCATCCTGCTCCTGCAAAAACGGCAGGTAGTGTTAGAGCTCCAGTTCCAACTATAAGGTTAAAAACGTATATTAAACCCACCTAAAAAAAACTTTCATTAGGACCCAAGATCAAAAATAAATTGAAAAAATGCTTACCCAAGGAGAATAATTTTCTTGTACGCTATTTGTAGTCGGCATCTTACTTATTTCAGTCGGGAATTTTATATTTTAAATTAGAATAACATTGCTAAAATAACTATTCAATTTTATTTTACTTCATTGTTGGCTTTATTCCTTGGTTATTGTCAAATTTGGACCCAGGCCATGTCATGTCATTTTTGTGCAAAAGTAAGTATGCAGTGCTGCCACTGTTGCCAAATTTTTAACAAGAATCAAAACCAAAATTACCAACTTCAAAAATTTTTAAATTCCCCGCCACTGCAAAACGTCAAATTGTCAAAACATATACCTAACTTTTTCAATATGATTACAAACTTTGTTTAAATAAGAAAAAAGTAGAAATTGCAGCTGAATATGAGTCAAGTGTGTGTTATTTTATTAGTAGGGCTACCGGCTGCCGGAAAAACAACTTTCAGCAAAGAATTAACAACAGCGTTAAATACAAACGCAAGTTATAGTTGTTATACGATAACGTATGATAATATAATTGGAGAAAACTACAGTAACAAATACAAAGAATTGCGAAGTAAATGTTTACATTCCACCGAAAACATTGTTAAATTATTGGTTGAAAATGATAATTCTAAGAAAAACTTAATTCTAATCGATGATAACATGTATTACAAAAGCATGCGTTACGAGTATTACAAATTGACAAAATTTTATAATATATCATTTTTGCAAGTTTACTTTAATTTGCCAATGCAGGACGCACTGATTAGAAATTCTAACAGAAGTGAAAAATTTCGTGTTCCAGAGTTGGTTATTCGAGATATGGCAAGTAAATTAGAAATACCCAATAACAAACGACATTGGGAAGAGAATTCATTAACACTTGATTGTACATCAACAATTAGTAATGAAGTTTATGAAATGTTTCTTGAGGTTGTTAACAAAATTATGAACAATAAACAGGTACAAGTTGTTATACCAAAAGAGGTGGATGTATTGCCAAGTGTTCTACTAAAAGTTGATTTGCTATTAAGAAAAATTGTAAATTCAAAAGTGAAAGAAAACACGTCTATGGCGACTGGGTATAATTTGAAAAAGAAAAACATTTTTCAAGATATTAAAAATTCTCGTTTGATAATTGACGATCGACTTACGGATGAAGAACTATTAAATTATTTAGAACAGCAATTTTAACTTTAAATGGAAAAAAACTATGTTACCAAAGCAACTGTTCCAATACAGTCCGAGAGAGAAAAAAGAAGTGTGGGCTGCCCCAAAAAGAGGTAGAGCGACATAACGGGCCACCGGCCTAAAACCTGCAGATGATGATGGAAAAAAATTTATTACAATGGGTGAAGGATTAAACCTTGTTATAAACAGTTTCAAGTTTTTGAATGACCAAAATACAACGGCAAAATTGAAATGAAGGAAAACTGCAATGTTCTTAAAGAAATTTAAGCAACTATCAGGTGAACCAAAAATAAAAATTAGAGAATAGCAAACCTAGAAGGCGATGGGTTTGACAGCAAAAGAAGATAAGCTTACTACAATAATGTAGTAAATTTTCGCTCTACTGCTTTAGACGACAATGATATACCAAGATAAATACTGCTGAATTATAACAATGCTTAATTTTGGTCTGCAATTACAAATAAATTAATATATACCCTTATTAAACGTGATCAAAATATAACAGGACTGGAAGTATTTCAATTAAATATAGTGTACACTCTCCAAAACATATAATTTGTAATGAAAAAATTTTATTGCAACAAATAAAAACAATGTTTTGCTTACTTCTCGTATGTTATTTAATTAGACTATTTAAATGGCTACTCGTAGTCATCATTCAGCACCATATTAAGAAAGTTTCATCTTATAATTTGTGATTCCTGCACACTTTCATTGTTATTTTAAAAGTGGTATTCATATTTTAATTCAAAGTAGAGAAAAATTACGAAGTTATATTCAAAAAATCGGATGTGGCCATGCACATAACTTTATCATACTTTTAAATAATAATAAATTTTAAAAAATTATTATTTTGGAGGGAAATAATTATAATAAATAAATAAAATTTAAAAAATAAGAAAAAAATTGTTTTTTTTTAATTTGTAAAAACTATATAACCAAAAGTAGGATATTTACACGATTATTGATTAATACTTTTTTATTATTATTTTGGAGGAGAATATAATAAAAAAATAAAATTTTAAAAATAAGAAAAAAATTTTTTTTTTAATTTACAAAATATTGTTTTTTTTGCTTTTCCGTGTACCGATTTTAACCGAAATCTAATCAGCTTTTAAGTCTCAATATTTATGTACTAAATACAAAATTTTGTTAAAAAATTCCTATTACTTTTTGAGGTAGAGCGCACACAAAATTTGACCACATACATACATACAGACATTTTTTGGAAATGATGATTTTCAGCTTCTGGGGCCCCAAAATAACTAAATTCATCAAAATCTCAATTTCTTTTTTCTGCACGATTACAATCCTTTTTCAGACTTCGTATGATAAAGTAAAAATAAAATATCTTGACCAAGTTAAATCGTCGTTTTTAAATTTTTCTCGTGTCAGGAAATTTATGTATGCAGAATATTATTTTACTTCTAATATATTGCAATGTTAGAACATCTTAACTGGTCTAAATACTTTTAAATATTTTCCTGTGTGCAAAATTATTTATGTTTATCCTTATTTATGTTGGTTTAATCATGTTAGGACGATTTAACAAAAAACGGCAGAATTGGAATTAGTTTAGTCAATGTGCATCGGAATAATGCATACTCAACTTACCAACTAAAATCACTATAAATAACATTGCATTTGAAGACCAAAAACTAAATTCTTCAGGCATGGATTTTAATGATATGCCCAGTGCACAAGTGTAGCTGGATTTTTTAAATAAACCATAGATTTGTTAATAAATGTTTCTTAAAATCCATAATTGGCTGTCTCATAGTTCTCTTATTAGTAATAAATAGATAATAAAATATTGCAACTTTCAAGTCGCCCTATTTGCAGTGGCGCAGCCAAGGGGGGAGCTACGGGGCTATAGCCCCCCCCCAGACACTCTTTTTTTTTTTTAATGATAATTTTCTTTTAATGATCTAGTCGGTTTTTTACCGGTGCAATGAAAAATTTTCACTTCAATTTAAGGTAGGTAACAATGGTAACGCAATAATTATACTCGAAAATAAGATGACCACGCCCCTTTCTTCGAAAAATTTTTGCCTGCGGCGCACGCCTTCGGCGTAGCTCGCTACGCTCGCATCCCTAAGCCCCCCCCATAACAAAATCCTGGCTGCGCCACTGCCTATTTGACAATATTGAAAATTCCTCAATCTTCATCAATCATCTTCCTTAACCAATTTGAGATAGAAAATCAACTGTTACAATAATTAGTTTACTTTTAGCCACATCAAACATAATTTAGTTTTAATTTTTCCAAGAATCATTCCCACTATTTTAATTATTTGATTCTGCACTTATAATTTAAACTCTTCAAGGATGAGAAGAAAATGAAAACTCAATGTGCTGTATTTACTATCAATATATTACAAAAGCTTGATAACTGCAATTGATTTTCAAGATATTAGCAAAATAGAACATACAGCAAGTCAAGTCAGTGTATAAAAACTTATTTCTTGTAACCACACGAACGCCTCCTGCCGCGAGCACGTTCAAATTTACGACCCTTGGAACGAACAAATGGTTTTGTATGCGAGTGTGGAACACCGGGAGCAGGTCCAAAGTGTTTCACAGATTCCCTGGCATTACGTCTTCCTTGTAACAACACAGTTTTCTTTCCAGTTGGTGCTCTCAAAGCCAATTGATCAAAAGTGAGTACTTCGCCACCTGTAAAACGATCAGTTAAAAAACCACAAAAACATGATTAATTAAAACTACTAACCGGCTTTCAAAATTCTTCCTCTAGCTTTTTCGGTAACACGTAAAGCACAGACTGTTAACTTTGGAACATCCCAAATACGTTGATCATCAGTTACGGTTCCAATAATAACTGCAGTGTAATTTTCACGACCAGGTTTTTTCATTTGGCGTACAATCCGTGACAACGAAATTGGAGGACGATTAATTTTACTCATAAATAACCGCTTTAGCACCACTCGGTTGAACTTCGCGGTTGTACGACGTGCCAAATAACGGTACAACTACAAACAATTTTTCTCATCACAACAAGATTTGGCAATAAATGCATTTACGTACCTTCACCAAAAGCCGAAGATACACATCTTCACTTTTAGGTTCTGTCCTCCTAACCTTCCGATCGTATTTGTGCTCAATATCAATACCCTAAAAAAAACACACAATATACGTAAAGAATAACTCCAATTTATCACACACGCATATTAATTAATATTTTTCACATTAAAATGCATTATTTTAACAGGATTGGAAAAATTAACAAAGATTACTTACCATGTTGACCCTTTACCACGTTCGAAATTATAAAAGAACGTGCACTATCATAAAGATGTCGCCACCACACTAAAACAAGTTGGTTATATTCGCTAGTGACAACTATTACCAAAAGGATAAACTTAAATGTTTTACGAAAATCAAAATTTTCAAATTTTTAAATAAACACAAAAAAAGTTTAGAACTGATTCACTATGGCGCTGATAATTATAAATTTTTAACAAATATCAAAAGTGATGAATATTGTTCTGTCAATAACGTCAATAATAATAATGCCTTGAACAAGATTATCAGTGACTGATACTTTGATTTGCTCGAAGAAATAAGAAAATAATTTTTACAAAGAACTACATGGAAATCTGCCAGCAGTGGCATAACTACTGAAATTCCGTAGAATCGTATTTGTAATTGTTGTAAACCTAGAAAATTAAATTATTAAGGAATTGGAATGCATTGTTTGTTACTCTATCTTGTTTAGTTGTTAAAATATTTGAGAGAAATAAAATTTTGCTTTTTTATTTATTAATAATTTTTATTCTTTGTTATTTTTACAAACAAAATAAATTCCACTTAAATTTTACAAAACACTTTGGTGTTATGTAACCTGTAACCCGAGAATTAATACTAATTAAAAGGATTCAGTATCTGTGCTGGCCTATTTTAAATTAATTTCAGATGTTTTTTTATATAAAAAACATGTATTGAAAAAAGACGATAACAATAAATAAAATAAGTAATATCAAAATATATGAAAAACAAATTTAGACATTAAAATTTAAGCAAAATATTATAAAACAGTAATAAACAATCTAAATAAGTACACGATTACTGTGCTGCATGAACACATTTACGTGTTTAAAAGATCTTCTGCTTTCTTATCCCTCTTACTAACAAACTCGCTAGATAATATGTAAAATCTTAATGGTTTTTTAGCCCATTCTACTCCCACAGAATCGATACCAATTCTTGAAGTTTTAACAGTTTCAAAATTATCGTCAAAGGTTGGATCATTTTCAAACCATAGGTCTTCGCTAATGCATACGTCCAATTTATTGCAATTATTTTTTTCGATGTTCATACTCATACATAATTTAGAAGGACCATTGCACAACTGTTTGAGTGGTATTTTCTTGGGCCCAGTTGACTTACGACGTTTTTCTATTAGTCAAAATTTATTAAGCACATTATAAATGATTGTAAAGTGAATTTTATACTTAGTCGCAATTCTTCCATTTTTTCTACTCCATCTATTGGCTCAATAGCACGAATTAAAACCGCAGCACCTAATCCCTCGCTAGAAATATTCATGCAGTAATACATTCCATAAGTCATGTAAACATAAGCTGTTCCGGGCTCCATATACATAGGTTCATTACCAGGTGTCCTCCTAATTAATATTATAGATTTTATTGCAACAAAATCAAACATCAATTACCTTCCTCCAAAGGAATGCGATGCTTTATCTTCTCCACCCAAGTAACATTCCGTTTCAACTATCCTACCTCGTAACAAACTGTCATTGTTTAATTTTCTTACGAGAAGTTTACCAAGTAAAAAATTAGCCAAGTTATAGCAAGGTACATTAAAAAATTCTCTACCCAGTCGATTTATATTAGAATCGGAGGCCAATTTAATAATTTTTGAAGTCATCGAATCAAGTTCATTCAAATTTGATTTTCGTTTAACACTAACCTTTTTCATCGTAAAAAGTTACCTACGGAACGAGACCGGTTCGTAGATAAAAGATTATAATACTCACGGGTTTACCAAAAATATTCAAAAATGCGAAAAATGCCAATATGGAAGGTTATGTTTACATTTTCATGGTAAACAAAACTTATGTGAGGTTATGACTAACTGCCTTGTTAACGTAAAAGGTTTATCTATAAATATATTTTAACACGAAAACTCAGATCAAATTATGAGAAGTTATATCCTAGTTCTAGAAGTTTCTACAAAATGCTAGCTACAAAGTTACTGACAGAAAAACATTTTGAATGTTTTCGAAGAAAAATTTCTCGACAGACTATAAAGTAAGTATCTATTGAAAGTTTCATAGGATGCACCGTTGAAAAATTCTATTTAATTAGACAATGGAAAAGTGTAATTGGATTGGAAGTTCATGCTCAGATACAATCGAAAAGCAAATTGTTTTCCGCCTCATCAACCGATTTTGCAAAACCAATTAATTCAAATGTGACTTTATTTGACTGTGCCATGCCCGGCACATTACCTGTTCTTAATAAGAGATGTGTGGAAGCTGGAGTGCTTACTGCTTTAGCATTAAATTGCAAAATTAATCCTTTATCTATGTTTGATCGTAAACATTATTTTTATTCAGATTTACCCGTAGGTGTCTACTAATACAAGTTGTTTAATATTGGTTTTAAAATTTTAATTTTAGACTGGGTACCAAATTACCCAACAAAGAATGCCTTTGGCAAATGCAGGCCAATTAGAATTTCAAGTGTGTTCGCCTGACATTAAAAGCAAAAGATATATTTCAAAGTCACGAATTAAGCAAATTCAATTGGAGCAAGACAGTGGAAGAAGTTTACATGACGAAGATCGTAGTTTAATTGATTTAAATAGGGCTGGCATTCCTTTAATGGAAGTGGTTTTTGAACCTGATTTAACTAATGGTGAAGAAGCTGCATCTTTAATAAAAGAGCTCATCTTAATTTTACAAGCACTAGGTACTTGTTCTTGCAAAATGGAAGGTAATAGACATTTCGTATGGCGTGATTTTTAATTATATATAGTTTAATTTACAGAGGGAGCTCTAAGAGTGGATGCAAATGTATCTATTCATCGAGAAGGAGATCCATTAGGAGTTCGCACAGAAATTAAAAACATCGGTTCTGTTCGTGGAGTTGCCGGTGCTATAACATACGAAATAGAACGTCAAATTAAACTATTGGAAAATGGATGTAGCATTATAAATGAGACCCGTGCTTGGGATGCTCTTGGTAAAGTGACCGTACCGATGCGGGATAAAGAAGAAAAGCAGGTAATTCAATAACATAATAAATAATTATAAAAACGTTTTCAAAATTTATTTTACAACTTATGTAGTTATTACCGAGGAGTAAACTACGGTCAAAAATTGTGTACACCAGACTTCCTACTACTTCGGACTTCCCAAAGTTCCCCGGACTTTCCCAGACTTCCCCGGACTTCCTCAGACTTCCTTGGACTTCCCCGGACTTTTCAGACTTCCCCGGACTTCCCACAAGTTGTACACCAGACTTCCCGTGAGATTTACCCCTAGGTTATTACTTTAATAATGATAATATTTTTCATAATTTTCTATTTAAGGATTTTATTCTCGACCATCCTCTGGGAATATAAACATTTTTTTAAGTTTTTGTGATTATGACCGTCAAATTATTCTTTTCAACTATGCATTTACTGCGGTTATATTACAGTATTCCTTGTTTTAATAGGATTATCGTTATATGCCGGAACCCAATCTTCCGCCACTACATATTGCAATGGGTTCTGTAAATTGGGGCTGTGTCGATGCAGATGTCTTGAAATCCACTTTACCAGAACTTCCAGCTCAAACAAGAGTCCGTCTTGTAGATAACTATGGATTAACATTAGAACAGGCTTTTGTTTTAGTGGTAGTATATCTTAATATCTAAAAAATTTTAATTTATTTTATAAGTTTTAGAACGAACCTAAATTGTTACATTTATTTAGCGAAATCATTAAGGATATTGATGTAAATCCAACATTAGTGGTTAATTTGTTGATGAATGACTTTTTAACTTTGGTATATAATAACAATGCACATTTAGATGAACTGTAAGCAATTAAGTATAAATTTTAATACCGAAATAAATTAGCTCTTACTTTCAGAACAATTAACGTTGACTATTTTAAAGAGGCTATTCTTTTACTTCAAAATGAAGTTGTTAATCGTAAAACTGTGAGATTATTATTTGAAGAAATTCTAAATAATACAACAGAACTTCCATCAAAGGTAACGTTGGGTAATAATTTTCTTGAGTAACTTCTTTGATGTTTTTTTCGATCGACAGATAGTCGCCTCTAGAGGTTGGATGCAAATTTCAAATCAGGAAGAATTAGAAAAACTTTGTCAAAATGTGATTGATTCAAATCCTAAAATTGTGATCCAGTATAAAAATGGAAAAACTAAAGTGTTTAAAGCTTTAATGGGAATAATTGCTAAGGAATCACAACAACGAGCTAATATGAGTAAAGTAAATGACATGTTAAAAAAATTGTTAGATAAATAATTTATTTCTCGATTTAATTTTTTTTTTATTATAAGTAAGATTTAGTTACCATTTATACAATTTTATTTATTTTGCAGATTTCCTATTAGGATATTGTTGACTTTGATTTTTTGAAAATACTTTCTTAAATACTATTGCCATATTTTGTGGTGCACTCATAGGAAATTTTAATAAAATCTGCTTCTAATGAGCAGATACAACTTTTTTTTTCGAAAAGTCAAAAGAAGGTCCTGAATAATTTGCAGCTTGAGGCTATGTTCGAGCAGCCAGGTGGTAAACTTGCCAATGGCGGCTTGTCAAGGTGGGCAGTGCCTTACCAAGCCAGTAAGCCAAGTCCCACATAAACATAATTTATATTTTTAAAAATTTCAAATCCCTCGGTTTCACACACTCATTGCCTCACCATCAAAATTTATCACGAGCCGCCACTGAAACTTGCTTATAGCTTTTTCGTGGAACATGAAATTAAAACAAATTCAAATTCTGCTATACAAATGTAGTTTTTCTCTGATTTTGATCGATCATTTCTGTATATTTTTGTGTGGATACACAAAATACTATCTAAAATAGAAGACCAAAATAAAGACGATTTGGAATGGCACCAGGCGGCCGGAGGTTGTCAAGTATGTCCCTTTGCATACAAATAATGAAGTACTTTTTGTATTCTGTGATTGGTCAAAATATAATGATTAATATGCAAATCAAGTTGAGCGAGTTTGATTATAGGACCTCTGTGCCTTAGGTAGATTTGGTTTTGGGGGGGCACTTGCATTTTTATATTTTGTTTTTTTAGTCACTGAGCTATAAACTTTAAAGATGATTTTTTAAAGCCGAGAAAGAGTTTGGAAAATCTTACACATCTTAACATAGGAGGGGTCCGAGGAGTTCATAACGTAAATTTGTTTTAATTACTTTTGGTTTAACAAAATAATCGTATTCGAAGGAAAGTAATTGACAAAGTACAACTCTACTTCTGGAAGAACAAAAGGCAAAGAAATAGCAAAATTGTGTAATTAAACTTGATTCAAAATGAGGTTCTGCTTTCTTTTCCAGGGAGCGAGTGAAAATTTCGCAATCTTTGCGTAAGATGGGTGAGGGTAAGCAAAACCTTACCTACCCCTTACATGGACAGGCTTCCCATTTACCCTAAATTCTTCAAGCTCAAAAAATTACTACATTTTTTCTTTTTCATCTTAATTTAGGACTTCATTCTGTTCTGTGTAACAATAGTGTACCAAGTTTACACTTGGCATTCATGGTTCTGTGCGAGCACTTGAATAATATTCTAGTAGGGTGCTAATCTTACTAGATCCATAGATCGAACTAGGACTTTAGATCACAACAGTGCAGTCGGCACGACCAGGCATTGAATTACGGTTCCCGCCACTTCGTCCCCACTATTTTTCCCATAAAAAAAGCTTCGGCCTCGATCGTAAACCTTCGCCTTGAATGGAAAAATGTTAGTTTTCCTAACTTGTATCGAAAATATCTATTTTCTTTTTTAAAGGGAGCAGTAGTTTTTAAGTAAGGTGCTTTTTATTATTAATTTTTATTTTTGTAATTTTTTTTTTCAGTCAGGGGTTTTTAAAATTTTTAATTTTTATTTTATTTCACTTTTTTTGTCTTTATTTTGTTTATTTTTAAACCGCTTCGTGATCAGATCATCATCCAATGAGACGTCAACACCTCATCGGATCGTAGTTCCATCAGAACGATTGGCGGGATTTGTTAGAGTCTTTTAATACAGAGGATTGTGCAGGGGCGCGTGCATAAATTTTAGGGTTCGGAGGGGTAGAGATAGTGAGATAGAATTTCTTCTCATGAGTGAAAATTGTATTTGACCAGCCAGGAACACTCTCCTGATCTTTACAAACATGCTGTCAAAAAGGTACCTCGCTACCTGTAACCGTTCGGGAGATATTGGTGACACAAACATATATATCTAACACAGATTGTACATAGTAACTTCATAGTTCATATACCTTGTGTTTTAAAAAAAAACAGTCTGGGGTAAAAAGGAATATTTCACCTGATTTTTAATCATGATTAAAGCAAGTTAACCATAACTACATTAACTTTATAGAGTCATAATATTAACTGAATATTCTCTAAAATTTATGGCTGATTTTCTATTAGAATAATTTTTATTGTAAATATTCGGATTTTTAAAGTAAAAAAACACATTTAGATCTAATATCGAAATAGTAACATCAATGTTCACTGGATTTCCCATAATTATTTTATTGGGTTTTATTTATTTTGAGTTGATTTGGGTTGTGGAAGGCTTGAGGAGCTTGAGGGTAACGTAAAAGATAAATGTAAATTGAGTCATGGACGACCATTGGGGGGGGGGGGGGCAGCGGCCCTCCTGGCTCTTCCATTAAATTTTTAAATTTAATTTTAATTAATTTATCTATAATATTTATTTATTTATAAAAAAACATTCTATGGACGCCCATGAAGGGAGTATATGATCCGTAGATAAGAGAGAAGAAGAGTATAGTATAGATAATATAGAATAAAATAAAATTTTCTTTTCAAATCTGCAAAAAAAGTATTGTTGCCACCAGTGGCGTGCCGCCGTAGTAGCTAGAGGGGATCGAGTCCCCCGCCCCTGTCCATAGTGCCGCCCTGGCGCCCCAAGCAAAACATTTTGTAGAACTTCGGTAATAAACTATGAAGTTTCACTGTCATTTATTTACTAACCCTAAAATTTTTAATTATTTATTAAGTCCTATCCTAAAGCTTACCTACTACAAAAAACACAATGTATAAAGATGCTCGGAATGCTCAAAATCAATTGCTGAACTAGCGGGGGCGCCCGTGACCGTAAAGAGCTCAAAGCCCAAAATAATGCGACAAATATTTTTAAATGTAATTTTAATTTTACAACTAGGCCCACTAGTTGGGCGCACGTACACTTTTTATGGCATATCTTTCATTTACCAATATAGAAAATTTGAAAATATTAGTAGATATATTAATGAATTTAGAGTAAAATGAATTTTTCATATTACCTGCATTGAAACAGCGTGTTTCAATGCCTGTCAAGACAGTCGAAACACGACAATTTCAGACCACTGCGAATATTGGTCAAAATTTAATTTGTTTCTGCCCAAGGGCAGAAACAGTCAAAGTTTCTTACCGCCAACTCAGTTTCCGATTTCATTTCAACCATGTCAAAATTAATAGTATATTACATGCCGAGGTGGAAAATGCTTCATTACAGCCGAGCGCTAGTTATATAAAATAAACTATAAACGCGACGCTGGAATGAAGCTTGACACCGAGGTATGTATACTATTTTATTCACAATCAGATAGTAAATAACAAATAATTAAAATTTGTATTAAATTATACGCTGCTTTTCACTTTGTTTCATTTTTGAAAAGATAAACTAGTTTATCAAGTTTGTATAAAAAATAAGCAAATTGCTGTTTATGTCAAACAAAATGATGGTAAACATTTGACATAATTGTACTTTAATTATTCTGGCTAAATTAACAATATTGTTATAAAACTTACATTTTTAAAGTAACTAAAATAATATTAGATTATAGTTAACTTGCACTAAATTTGTACTTGACATTTGACATAATCTTAATTAATTTGACGCACATTATTTGTTAGTTCCTTTTCTTGCCAACATGCGACTTTGCAGGTCGGGAAGTGATCACTTCCCGACCTGAGGTAGGTTGGGAAGTAAAACAAAATAGCTCTGATTGGTTGGCAAGTGAAAGTAAATAATAAACTGCTTCCCAACTTCTTAAAAATCAGGAATGCATCGATTACTAACCGATTGTGAATAAAATAATTTTTCATTACTCCAAATAAAATTTTATTTATATGACAGCTGTCAGATTCATTCGAAATTTGCGCGCGATCAATCTAAATTTTTGCATATGGTTTCCTACCGATAATTCACGAGGTGATGTCAGCCCTCGCTTCACTCGGGCAGGCAAATTTCACCCTCGTCTGAAATCGCTTTGTTTCACCCCTTGCCAAACAATATATACTATATTATAATTGTAGTAAATATGTTTTGCAGCAGATTGTAATGAGTAATTTTGAAATTTTGTTTTACTCAAAGGTGAAGTAAAGTGATTTGATTTAAGATTTTCAAAATCTAATTAAGCAGGTAATTAATATATTTAGAGGTAGTTTTAGATAAATTTAAATCTTTAAAAAGAACTGGGCGCTTTGCGCCTCGCCCAGGGGGCTCTGTCCCCTGGACCCCCGGGTTCCTTGTAATTTAATCTCTGACTAATGTATTAAACATGCAACATATTTTTCGGTACCAAACATCTTCCTAACAGACTTGCGACAGTATTAATGGATCAGCAGATCGACGGATCAACAGATAAAAACAAACAAGGTGGAACTCGGATGATCGCAGTTCTAAGGCTTCTATACAATCGCCCTTCTATATACAGCTACCTTTCTAGTTTAAGTATAAAGAAAACCTCGGCTTAATTCATTAATTCGGATTAAGGGCAGATAATACTTATTACCAACCTTAACATTATTTTTTGGTATCAGTTTTTCCTGTCGATTTTTGGAAGTAACGACCGCAAAAACCTGTTCCATGTTAACAATAAGAAGAATACTTTTATAATAAGTTGTGTTCTTTTTTTAAATTATTGTTATTGTTTTTAATAAATTGGTAACTATCAAAAAACGAAGAAGTACGTTATTAGAAAAATAAAATAAAAAAATAATAAAAACTTTAAAAAATAATATTAAAAAATTTGTGTGTATTATTTTATTATTTTTATTTTTCAAACCTATGTATTAAAAAATGTTTCATTTGAAATCCATACATATTTGCGCCCCTAAGAATGTTTTGCCCGCCTCCCCCGCCCTAAAAGGCACGGCACGCCACTGGTTGCCACAAGTAAAATTAAGAAAATTATAATATTTCACCTTTACGATTCATTGAGGGGTTTTCAATGCAGATCTATTTGGCAATTGAAATTTTTGATCTACAACAGAGGTCTGAGGTAGTTCAACATCATCCGTTACATTAATATCAACATTCAGTCTGCCGAGTTCAATAATGTCGCTTTCAGCATTATCTGAGGTGTGAGGACCTTGGAACATTCAGGTTCATTTGAGGTGCAATTTAGACATTAATTTTGAAGTCAGGGGAAACGGAAAATTTTTAATATGGAATGTACAAGGTTTCGTAAGTGGAACAAATCTCCGTTTCCCCTGACTTTAAAATTAATGTTTACATTTTTTAGGGAAGGGGGCGGGATGATAATTAAATTTTTCGAGTTAAGTGTCCGAGAATTTGTTGTTGAGTGAAGAAAAAAAACAATTTTTACCTCCAATCAATTTTAAAAAAAAATTGGAGGTATGGTAATCGAAAAAAAATTTCAACTTTTTTTTTTGCATTTTTGAGATCACCGTGTTCGGAAACGTAAAGATCTGCAAAAAGTAAAAAAAAAATTTCTGTGTCGGTCTGTCTGTCGGTCGTCAAATTTTGTCGATCGATTTGCTTCCGAACCATTCAACCAATTACGACCAAATTTGGTATGGTGGTAGGGTTCACGGTGGAAAGGTGAAAATAAGGTTTTCGTCGCGATCTATCAATCAGGAGTGCCACCACAAGAAAATAATACGGGATTTTTTAAAAATATTTTGTCTTGCGATATGTTATTTTAAAGGCCTTAAAAGGCTTTATCCAGAATAGGTAAAATTAATCTTCTATCTGTCGTCTGTCAAAAATCACAAGTTGTCAAAGTTGAAACTTTAAGAGTGAATAACTCAAGAAATGCTGAAGGGATCTTACCCAAATTTGGTACGTAGGTACATTGATCCTAATGGATATGAGAGCATATGTAATCCTTCGATAGAAATCAGTAATGCAACATGAAAAAAATAAAATTAACTTTTTTGTCAAAAACATGAAAAAAGATTTTGTCGATCGATTTTCTCCGGCATTTCTGCGTCGATTGCAATCAAACTTATTGGACGTATGCCTCGTGGGCTGGAATGGTGAAAATAAGGTTTTGCCAGAGAAATCTTCACCAGGGCCACCACAATAAAATAAATAAAAAAAAATGAAAATGTCGTCGTATCTCCGGAAATGTTTAACCGATTCAGCTAAAATTTGGTGTGTCGATGGAGCTTTGAAAGTATAAGTATTGGTGAGAAAACAAACCGAGCCAATTGTAACAGGGCGGGGCAGGTCAGAAAAATTATAGAAAATATTAACGGAAATCTTAATTTATATATTTTTTGTGAGAATGAGAATTGGTCAGATGGCTGGCAAAAATAAAACAATATATTCAAAATTTTAATAAACGTCATAATTTTGTGACATATGTGTCAAAATTAGGTTAATGTTGATTTTTATACCGAGTGCAGCATAAGAATTGAGTTTAGGGCTTGTAACAATTAATTTTAGAATACAAAAATAGGTGGTTCGGTGGGAAATATTTTATAATATCGTCGTACGGACTGACGGAACGTTACTTTATAAGTAAAAGGTTCTGCCACTAGGTAGCGACCAAATTTAGGCTGTTTGTTAAATTTTTTCGCAAATGTTTTCAGAATCAGTAAATCGACAGTCAGTAGTTTACAAAAATTTATTTTCGAAAAATCCGCTAGATGACCGAAAAAATTTGTTGTACCAATCTTGGAGAAATTTTATTTGTGACTTCTTACGGTATTATGTGACGTATATAAAAATTTTGGAAAAAATTCAGTGGCGTACAAAAATAAAAAATTTTTTTCATTTTAGATTTTGTTAAAAAAACTTTTATAGATAGATGTAGGGTAGGGGGTGATACATATAGATATCTTTGCCAGGGCTACCGATATCTTTGTTAAGGCTACCACAATAGATAACAAAAATGAACATTATGTCATCGTATCTCCGGACAAAATTTGGTGTGCTGGTGATTGGAGGTATTGCGGCAGAGAGTGACGATATTTTTTTCTTTTTAAAGGGAACAATAGTTTTTATTAGTAGCTATTGGTAGCTTTTATTTTTAATTTTTGAATAATATTTTTATACGTATTGTATTTCTTCACTTCGACTGTTAAAATTTTATTATTTAAATGTTTAGTTCTGTTAAATATTATAAACTAAAACCACAAGCTATCCGCTTCGTGGCTGCCTGTATAGGGAGCGTTCATAAACTACGTGGTTTGGCCAAGGGGGGGAGGGGTTAGGTAGAAAGGGCTACGTGAGGGTACGGGGGGATTATAGTCAAGCTACGTAGTTTTCTTCATTTATTATGAAAGCAATTTTCAGAATATAAGCGACAACATAATATGGATATTTATTTCCGTATTTGGATTTTTTTTATTTATATTTTATATAGGTGCGCTATTTGTTTTAAACACAAATATCGGTGTTATTCATTTTTTATACCAAATAATTTTTAAATAGTTTTGTTAACAGAAAACATAACATGTCTTCTGGACTTTATAGGAAAAAAAACTACGTTCCAGCTAGGGGGGGGGTAAGGTTATCATGGTAAAAGCTACGTTAAGCTACATGATGGGAGGGAAGGGTTCTAAAGAAGTCAAAATCAAACTATGTGGTTTATGAACGCTCTCATAGAAACGCCGAATTACTGGAAGGCCGGAGAAGTGAAGTGCCGGATTATAGAGGGAGTACTTAAATAAAATAACCAAAGATGTAAAATATTATTGATAAAAAAAAGAACTGGAGCCGGCCCTGAACATTATTAATTCTTTTTCTACCTTTAAAATTCTACTACGCCACTGCTTTTAGTATATTATATTTTTGCATGTAAAATTAAACGTGGAATTAATTATTAGTCAAGCACAATAATTTATACTATCAATAAAGTTTTAAAAATTGTGTGACATTAGTGCGATGATTTGTCATTTATTTAAAAAAATTATTAACCTTGACCAGGCGATAAGCAGTATTATTTGGATTAGTCGATAAAATATTGATGGAAAAAATTCAACAGTCGACCTAGTAGGTTTAAAATTTTGTTCAACGGTAAAAACATAACAATATTAATATTAGAAATAAAACGAAAATTGTTCACAACGTGGCAAACCGAAATGGTAACCTTGTAATTTTGAATTTGGTGACATTTTTGGTGCGATTTATAGATATTTTGTTGGCTATAATGGTTCCAGTGGCTGTAAGCATATAGCAGCATCTTAAAAATTTTTATATTAATTTAAATAATTGACTTTCTTAAATTAAAGTGCAGTTTAATACCCACAATTATTACAATGGATTCGAGGAAACTGATTGATTTACTACGGGCTACGATAGATCCGCACCAACGCCAAGAAGCGGAAAAACATTTAGAGCAGGTACTGAAACATGTGCTTTTTACATGTACGAGGTTATTATTCTACTCATTATATCTTGTAGATACATAAAATAATTGGATTTGCACCATCCTTATTACAAATTATCATGAACGATTGTGAGATGCCAATTCGACAAGCTGGTGCCATTTATCTGAAAAACCTTATTACTCAAAGTTGGCAGGATCGAGAAATCGAGCCAGGGAAACCTTTGATTTTTTCTATACACGAACAAGATAGATCGTTAATTAGGGATAGCATTGTAGATGCTGTAGTTCATGCTCCCGATTTAATTCGAATTCAATTATGCACATGTATCAATGTTATGGTTAAATATGACTTTCCAGCAAGGTGGACGCAAATTGTCGATAAGGTAGCTTGATTACACTTGTTATAGTAGGTCTTTCATCTTTTTGCTTTGACATTATAAAATTATTGGAATTAGTACAAGGATCAAGTTTTTTTTAATTTGACTGTTCTGATGACTCGATAATGATTAGCTAATAATGATAATGCTAACAGCTTTTTAATTGGCTGGTTTAGAATTATATTTGCTTAAAAATGTATACATGAGATAATCCTTTTTTAGATTAGCATATATCTATCAAATCCAGAAGCTACTTCATGGCATGGTGCATTGTTATGTTTGTATCAACTGGTTAAAAATTTCGAATACAAAAAGGCAGAAGAAAGGGGTCCATTACATGAAGCAATGAATTTGTTATTACCACAAGTTTATCAGTTAGTTGCACGTCTGTTACCCGATCCTTCAGAACATGCAGTTTTACTACAAAAAGAGGCTTTAAAAATTTATTTTGCGTTAACACAATATACCCTTCCTTTGGATTTAATTAGTAGGGAAGCCTTTACGCAATGGATGGAAATATGTAGACAGGTAGTGGCACGGCCTGTTCCTCCTGCTGCAATGCAACCCGATGAAGATGAACGACCCGATCTTTCTTGGTGGAAATGTAAAAAGTGGGCCCTTCATATTCTACAGAGGATGTTTGAAAGATACGGTTCCCCCGGCAATATCAACAAGGAATACAAAGAATTTGCCGATTGGTATCTTCAAGCATTCAGTAATGGAATATTAGAAGTTTTACTGCAATTATTGGATGCTTACCGTAACAAAACTTGGCTTCCTCCGAGAGTACTTCAACAAACATTGAATTATTTAAATCAGGCTGTGGGTCATGCATACACATGGCGATTATTAAAACCTCATATGGTAACCATTATTCAGGATGTGATATTTCCTATTATGAGTTACTCTCAAGAAGATGAAGAATTATGGTCTGTGGATCCTCAAGAATACATTAGAATTAAATTTGGTAAGGTTTGATTTTGTAAACAAATTAATTTCTTGTCGATGGGCACAACAGCTTTATAATATTTTAAAATGTATTGCAGATGTCTTTGAAGACTTTGTATCTCCAGTTAATGCGGCACAATCCGTACTTCATTCTGCATGTAAAAAGAGAAAAGACGTTCTGCCGAGAGCCATGGAATTTTTAAATAACGTTTTAATGAATCCAGCAACCGAGCCAGCTCAAAAGGACGGTGCCCTCCATATGGTTGGAACTTTGGCCGACATTTTACTCAAGAAAAAGGCTTATTCGGAGCACCTCGATCACCTATTCATTAAGTATATATTTCCAGAATTCCGCAGTACCAGAGGTCATATGCGAGCTCGAGCGTGTTGGATTTTCCATTATTTTAGCGAATTTCATTTCAAGCAAGAAGCTGTTTTAGCAGAAGGCATACACCTCATTATGGCTGCATTATTACACGATACCGAATTACCAGTTAAGGTTGAAGCTGCTGTTGCTTTACAGTCATTACTAAATTATCAATCGAGGTCTCACAAATATGTGGAACCTCAAGTGAGAGAAATCACATTAGAAGTACTCAATATTATTAGAGAAACGGAAAACGAGGACGTTACCACTGTTATGCAAAAATTAGTATGTGTCTTTACACCACAGTTAGCTAGCATTGCTGCAGATATTTGTCAACATCTTGCGACCACTTTTACTCAGGTAAAATTACTTTATAAATTTAAAAAATCTAATACTTACCTTGCTGATATTTTCGTGTAGGTATTGGATTCTGATGAAGGTTCGGACGAAAAGGCTATTACTGCTATGGGCATTTTAAATACCATCGAAACTTTATTAAATGTTCTGGACGAAAAACCTGAGGTTTTGGAAATAATAGAACCAACAGTACTTCAAGTTATTGGACACATTTTAAGAAACGAAGTAGGAGAATTTTATGAAGAAATTTTGTCTTTAGTGTTTGATTTGACTAGTAAATCGGTTTCGGCAGCTATGTGGAGTGTATTTGAAATAATTTATCAAGTATTTATGAAAAACGATTTAGATCATTTTCCCGATTTGATGCCGGCTTTGCACAATTATATAACGGTCGATACAGATGGATTTTTATCTGATGAAAAACGCCTGCTAGCCGTGTATAATATGTGTAAAGAGGTTCTAAGCAAAGACTACGGCGAAGATCCTGAATCTCAAGCTGCCAAGCTTTTGGAAGTTATATTATTGCAATGTAGAGGTAAAATTGATGGAGCTGCACCACTTTTAGTCGAATTAGCAGCTAGCAGGTTGGTGCTTTATTTTAAATTTTAACAAATGGAAACAATATCGATAATTTATGTTTGCAGATTATTACGCGAGGTACAAACTAGTGAATTACGAACCATGTGTCTGCAAGTTTTAATTGCTGCATTATATTACAATCCTCAACTATTATTTTCTGTACTGGAGAAACTTCCAGATTTTACATCACATTTTATAAAACAATGGCTTCACGATGTCGATTGTTTCTTGGGAATTCACGATCGAAAAATGTGCATTTTGGGTTTATGCACTCTCATTAGTCTTCCTCAAAAGCACGAAACTTTACAACAGTTAGCATCACAAGTTATTCCCGCCTTTGTCCTGCTGTTCGATGGGCTAAAAAGAGCATATGCTACTAAAGCCCAGGAATTAGCAGAGGAAGAGGAGGATAGTTCTGATGCAGAAAGTGATATTGATGAGGTATTAAGCTCTGACGAAGACGAAATTGACGAGCAAGGATCGGTGAGTATTTATTAGCAAATTGGTTTTGAAGGTGTAACGATCTTGTGTGCTATAGGAATACTTAGAAAATCTGTCCAAGAGAGCAATCAATGCGGCTGGACTTGCAGGAATGCAAGTCAGTGCAACAGTTGCAGATGAAGATGATGATGATAGCGACTTAGATTCAGATTACCAGCCAAATGAGGAAACTGCTTTAGAAAATTATACAACGCCTTTGGATGACAGTGAATGCGAAGAAGATGAATATTTAATCTTTAAGGAAGTTATGCAAAGTTAGCAAAATTTTCATATTTTAGTTTGTGTATAAATTAATACTTGATCTGATTTCAGGATTGCAAAGCACAGAACCGGATTGGTATAGAGCTTTAACTGCAAATTTGAGTGAGCGCCAAAATTCTTCTCTAATGGAAATCAGTGTTCTTGCTGATCAACGCAAGGCTGCACGTGAAAGCAAAAAAATACAACAACAAGGAGGTAAGAACGAATTTTGGTATTGGAGTAATTTGCATCTAACATTTGTGTTGCAGGTTACGTATTCACACAACAAACCGTGCCGACTACATTTAATTTTGGAGGTGGTTCAATTGGAGGATCATGAAGAAAGTGTACTTTTATACACTAATTTTGTTTTCGACTCTTTTTTTTTATTTATTTTGACTGAAAAATGATTTAACAATAATTGTTGTAGTCTTATTATGTACAGCCAATTCTTTAAAACAAATTTTACACCAATTGTTTGTTTATTATGATTATTAGTACTATTTATGTATGTATTAAGTGCCTTTTTATTACTGTGAACAATTTGAGCATCCCAAATTAAATCAAAAGCAAATATGAAATTGCTTTTTATTTTGAAGTTTTACCAGCAATATTGATATAAAATTACAATTTGAAAAATTAAAGGGAATCCACCCTGGTGGAAATCTGAAAACTCTGAATTAGACTTTTGCAGAGTTTGTAAGACTTCTGCAGACTTTGTTTTGCTTTTTCAGAGAAGTATTTCCACCAGGGCAGTGTAAAAAAATAAATTTTTGCAATGGACTTAGCAGAACTAGAAATTCTAAGGAACATTGTCTGAAACTTAAATCTAAATCTGCTCATGGAATCTTGAGATATGGATATAAAATATAAATTTTGCAAATAAGAAATTTAAATAACAAGGACCCCCCCCCCCCGATTTGTCGTACTTAATGAAAAGATGTTATCTGCACACAATTTGTTATGGGAGATTTTAGGAAAAGAAATTGATTAAATTATATAAGTTTATTTATTTTTGGTAGGTATGCAAGTTGAAATATTTTTTATTATAAAATTCTTGCCAAAATAAAATAGAAGTAATGTGGGCTGTAGATTGCCAACCGACATTAAAGTGTGTAATTGGAGCTAGTGAGGTGGAACCGGCCTTAAAAGAGTTAGATATAAAATTATGTCAATGTGCACAATTCACGAATAAGATAATTGCATTATTGTTCAACACCTTGTATAAAATTTGTAATAATAAAAATTAACTCCAAGTATAATTTACGACTTGCGCCATCTGCACGTAAGTTAAGAGTTTTATAAAAAGAAAGGAGAGAAAATTGCTCAAGGTGTGCTAAAATTAATATTTTCGTCTTGAATTCATTGTGATAGAGAGAAAACGCGTCATAATACGCATTGCATCGGTAAATGAACATTCCATGGTTGCAAATTTGACGACGAATAGTAGGTGACAGATGTATGTTGACAGTTTACAATTATGTGCACATAAATTATATTTTGTAATTATTGTTCTAATTAATCGTATTATAGTTTTAGTTAAATTATATAAACCGTTGTGGACTAATTATTATCAAATATGATTAAATTATTTTCTTTAAAACAACAAAAAAAAGATGGTGAAGCTTCGCCAAAAGCAAGTAATCAAAAGAAGGCGTCTGCTGCGCAACTTAGAATTACTAAAGGTAAATTTTCATCATAATATACTGTTATTTGTAAAAGCTAATTGACTTTTAGATATAAATGAATTAAATCTCCCCAAAACATGTAACACCGAGTTTCCCGATCCAGACGATTTGTTGTCTTTCAAATTAGTAATTTGTCCTGACGAAGGATTTTATCGGACAGGACGATTTGTTTTTAGTTTTAAGGTTGGTCCTAATTATCCTCACGAACCACCTAAGGTAAAATGTGAAACATTAGTGTATCATCCCAACATTGATCAGCAAGGCAACGTTTGCCTAAACATTTTGCGAGAAGATTGGAAACCCGTTTTGACCATCAACAGTATCGTCTACGGTTTGCAATATCTATTTTTGGAACCCAATCCAGAAGATCCTCTTAATAAAGAAGCTGCCGAAGTGCTCACAACAAATCGAAGAATGTTTGAACAAAATGTTCAAAAGGCAATACGTGGTGGTTACATTGGTAGCACATATTTTGATCGTTGTTTAAAGTGATTTTATGCTGCTGTAATAATTGCCGTGTGCTATTTGGTTATATTCATTTAAGTGATTTGACTACTTACAGAGAGACTATAAAAACTTTATTTAAATTATAAGTTACTGTTAGCTTTGTGTGTCGGTTAATTTTCTGGCGTTATCACCATTTAAATTATCAATAGTAATTGCATATTAAATAAATCAAAAATTTTGATATATCTACTATTTGTTCCAAATGTAAATTATGTTGTAAATTTTTTCATGTACGTTTATCAGTGCAACATTTTTGTTAAAATTTGTTTTATTTGTTTTAAATCGACATGTTTTATTCATTTTCAATTTTATTTCAAAATAAAATTTTACAATTTTTAAATTTTGGCATTCATTATTAAACATCTCTTAACATTGGCATATTTAATTCAAGTACACACTTTTGCAGTGGATAAAAGAAATATATTAGGCTCTAGGCATTGGATATTTAAATTTGGAGATAATTTGTGAAAATTGGCCATGTTTTAATTGACTTATTTTTACAGAAAGAAACGCAGACCTCTTAGAAGTGGGAAAATTCAATATATTAATTACTTAACTAAGAAATGGCGATTAAAACTTCAGATTTCCACAAATTAATTTCCATGTCGGGTCTTTATATGCCCTGACGTGTCGTTTATAAAGTTTGTTTAATTTTTTCTACCATATCCTTTCACAAGGCCTGAATTTCAATGTTATTAAATATCTTTAATTTATAATAATTTGTTTTTTAAATTACAAAATATAAATATTTTTAACTATGTAGTAAATTAGTTGTGTTAATTGGCAACTTCGTTACTTACATAATGTTTTCATTCTTAATTTCATGTGAAAAAACTTGAAAAAAATGCACTAAGGAGTCAATTTTTTGCATAAATTTTAATATAATTTATTTTATTTAATAATTAATTTTAAATTTAATTCTATTACTCAAACACCATTTTAGTCCAAGAACTCTTGCTGTTTCCATTAGGGTTGGAAGCATGTAAAACAAACAATTGTTTTGTTTTACATGATAAATTGATAAATGAAACAGCGTACAGATATTTAAGGGGGGAAACACATATAAACAGTTGAAAATGACGAGGAATTTTGGGATTTTTTTCTGAAGCAACTACTTCACCAATTGTTTTCAACTTTGGAAGTTATTTTATTGAACATTCAATCCATTACATTCTTCATGAAAGTACGCTGTCGATAAACCAAGAAAAAGTTGAATATTGTAAAAATGGCGGCGCTCAGAAAATAAAGATCGGATTTTCAGCGAACATTTTTATGCAAAAAATGGTTGTAAAACTTTTTTATTAATAATGGAGGTTCATCGATAGCGTACTTTCATAAAGAATGTAGTAGATTTGAATTTTTTGTTTCTGATAAAAAACAAAAAAACTACAGCTGCCGCAATTTGACATCGCAGGAAACATTCGTTCAACAACAATTGATTGCAGTCAGATGATAAATAATTATTTTCGATTAAAAAAAATGTTTTTCTATTCCTTGAATGTTCAATAAAATAACTTCCAAAGTTGAAAACAATTGAAGTAGTTGCTTCAGAAAAAAATCCCAAAATTCCTCGTCATTTTCGACTGTTTATATGGGTTTCCCCCCTTATAATAAGAAAGTCAGTTTATTCTTGACCTGCTTGAACTCGATCATAGATTTTTTTTTCAAATCAAAATTACGCTTAATAGAGATTATCTTTTTGTGGTTCCAAGTTAAGTAATATAAAAACCAGTGGAATTAATAAGAATGTAATCTAAAATGTTTTAAAAATGGTAGAAAACATTTTAGGTAGGTTACCGCCTATTTTTGTTTTTGTGCTGTATTGATGCCCATCACAAAACATTGATGCCCATCTAAAAAACTGATTGAAGCCGTGGAATGTTAAATTCAATATTTACAAATCAATTTTATTATGTAAGAATAACTAAAAGCACAGTCATAGGCTTACAATTGTAGGTTTGATTCTCGAACAAGTATCGACACCAAATTTTTCAGACAACTGGAAGATAATAAATGCATTACTATTTGCACAACTATTCTAAATTAATCGAACTACAAGTCCCCTATATCTGTAGATACTATAACATGCTCACTGTGGATGTAGAATGAGACAACTGACAATTTAGATACTGTCATGTATTTTCAATAGTTAAACATCAAATTTTGCTTTACCAATTTTCACGTAGATATCGTGCATACATTTTTGTATTTTAAATTGTTGGTAATCTAAAATTACAAGAATTGTTGATAATGTAGTAAGAGAAGTTTCAACTTATTTTGGAGTGTAGGTTTGATTGTTGAATTGGCGATTTTGCCTAAGTCGTAATTATTTTGAATTGTTCATGAGACGATTGTAGATCGAAGCCAATGGTGATGGAATTTTTAGAAAACAATTAGCAGAGGTCGTTGAGGATATGAATTTAACTATAGAAATTATTATTTTCATTTATTATAGGTTGATTATACGCTTGAAACTTTTAAAAAATGACAACAAGTTTTAAATGAAAGTTAGGTCAATATTTTGCTTACTTATTACAACATTGAGATGATGTGGTCAGATGATGTCATATTCGTTCGTAGCTTCGATCCCCGAATAAGTATAAAATTTAAAAAATCATTGATTAGATGGTAGAGAAGACTAGAAACTTAAATATTAAATTACCATGTCAAAGTTGTAGGTTCGATCATCCGTCAGGTACATTAAATTTAAAAATAATTTAATTTCAATAATATTGAATTGCTATAGCATACAGGTTCGATCCTTGAACGAACCTATTGGATTTATAAAAAATTTTAAAATGCAGATATTGTTTCACCAACTGAGTTAAGTAATTTTTTTAAATAAAATTACAAACAGTTACTCGCAAAAGAACTTGAACACTACTATATTAACAATTTAAATTGTACATTTTTCTATTTTGTTGTACCGTTTTTGAGTGACACGATTTAAAAAACACGCTCTGAAATACAAAACTTGGTCATCTGCATCTCGGTGCAACAAAATAGAAAAATATATGTAAACAAAACTGAAGGGAATAAAATTTGCAGCAAAATATGCCTAAAAAGTTTCAAAATGTACAACTTAACATACTCCTAACATAGGAGCATCACAGTTCTTTTGCGAGTACTGTACAATCACTAAAATTTTTGTCTAAGCCCAGCCTTGCTCTTTGTTATCGTAGAAGAAAAGAAAAGTAAGTACTTTTGTAGAAAATTTTATTTCCTGTATTAAAACACATAAAATCAAACATCATATAAATTTTATAAAATACAAATTTTGTTTAAATTACTGAATAAAAATTGTTTTGTTTCACCCCAGAGTCGATCTATCAAGTAAAATCTTAATCAATTTTGATGGACCAAAAATAGCTTTCAACGAGCTTAATGTCATCTAAAACCTCCAAGCACCAAATTCAAATCTAAATTTAATAAAAATAGTTTTTGTGGAATTTTTATTGAACTCTACATCCCTAATCTACAGTTAAACCTATCACTTCATTTGGTGGTGGAGTGCAGCAGCAAATTTCACATTTTTAAATTGAAGAAAAACCAAAATACTAAATTTTATTTATTCAATTTGAAGAAAGTTTCAATATATTTATTTTTTTGCCCACGTTTTGTAATTAAAATTGACTGCATATTAAGTATTAATAAATAATTGAAGAGTACACGGGAATAACGATCAGGGTCCAATTTTGCTGAAAATCAACTATTAATGCCATTCGATAGATGGTAATGAAAGGTATCTTCTAGTAAAAATATATAAGATAAAAATGATTTAAGTCCAGTGTAAAAAACCATATTTTTAAAATCATTTGTTAACTATCTTATGAGTCTGTAAATCTTGAAGTTCAATTTACGCAAAATATCCAGTTTGTGACTCTGATCGTTATTCTCATGTACTCTTCAATTATTTTAACCATTTTCCGCAATAATTAAACATACATTCAAGACAACCGACACATCAAAAACTGTCATATATAAATTTAGATCAATCAGAAGGAGAAATGTTCTGTGCTGCTGCTATCAATGTGTCATGGATTTCTTTAGTGAATGAAATTTGAGCATTAACGGTGCTTAAGTACTGCGGATACGTTAGCGTGTTGTCCGGCATTCCGAGATTTTCATTTCGTGTTGGTGCAACAGGTAGATGTAAATATTTGTTACTGCTTTCACTTTGGCTTAAACACTTGATGGATGTTTTCTGAAATGATTGATAAGTAAATTACAAAATACACACAAATATCAAAATAACAAAGTACTTACCAAATGTAATTCAACTTGATCACATATCGAATAAAATTCTTCAAGAGATTTATCAAATCGAGGTATTTGATCATCGACACCTTTTCTGGAAATAGAGCATTATTAAAATTTCATTTGAAAAGTAAAGTGCTTACTCACAGAGATCCTACATCAACTTGACAATTTTGATTTAAAGTTTGTGCTGCTGTTTTGATTGTATTCTAAAGAATATCAATTTTATGGAAATAATAATTATTATGTTACGAAAAATTGTACTTACAGAAAGGGATTCTCGTAGAGGAGCTATTAATGATTTAATTTTTGAGATGTTATCTAATGCATGTACAGATTGTTGCTGCTGTTGTTGTTGCTGTGGATTTTGTTGAGCCGCAATTCCTCCTAAACCACCTACCACGTTCATTGTTTTGATATAAATGTTTATAATACGAATCGAGCATAAACTTTTTCAAAACATGAAATGTCACAAATTTGTTGGTTATCAACAGAGTTTTACAGGATGTACATAAAACTTACAACATTTTAAAAGTACAGTGGTAATAAAAATTTTAAGGTATATGTCCCAAGAGTTTCGAATTTCAGATTTTTTACAAGTGAATAGAATTTTATTTCAAATTTTTGACCAATTAAAAGTGATTTTTAAAAACTTTCACGATTTCTTTATTATTTTTGCAGAACGTCCGTCGGAAAAACATTTACAGAATTTTTATAATAATTTGTAAGAAATTGAAAAAAAAATGGAAAATGTTATGTGCAGTGGCGGACTAGGATTTAAAATGTTTGATGTGCTTTCACCCGATCATAGGGAAATAAGATGGGAAATTAATTATTTTTAAAATCATATGCTTCCCATGAGATCACCATAGTGTATTGTCATCATCGCACATATTAAGAGGTATTTGACACTAAAACCTGGCCATAAATCAAAATTGTAAGGGATTGTTGTAAAGGTTGGGACGGGTTTCGTTTTTGGTGTGTAGTTCTGAAACGGATAGGAATAATGTTAACTTCTATAAAAACAAAAAAACAGAGGTATGTTCATTGGCTACAACTTTGCTGTAGAAAGTTTTTTGAAATCGCAAACGAATCAAAAGTTATATCTATTTTAATGAAGGCAACTTTTTTAGCCGAAAAAAAAATTGCCGTATAAACAATGTAACTGGATAAATTAATGTTTTTTAGTTATTATATTTACAATTGCATTAAGCAAATATTTTAAAAATATCAAAAAAAGTGGTGTCCCAACCTATACGACATGAGCTATTTTGTAAAAAGTCTGAAAATTACTCTCTGCAACATCACATTTAAATTGCACTCTCACAAAATGAAAATACACTATAAATACAAGACACATTGAACATATTTACTTGAAATAATTGATTTAAATTTTGTAAAATTTCAGCACTTAGAAACTACCTTAAAAATGTTTTTTCAAAGAAAATTTACTGGTTGCTTAACCGAAAAACTCTAAAAATCCTCCGGTTAACACAATGCCGACCGGTAGCTCTGTTGTTTATTTGGAGAGCGAGTCGTAGGTCCCCTAGAATTGGAGTCTGGTAAAAAAACTTGTCTTAAAATTTATAAGGCGCCACTGACTTTATCAGACAAAAATTTACGGAAAAAACAATAGCTGAAAATAAAAATCCTTAAAGGTACGTTTTGCAAGCGACTGCACTTGCAGTACCGCAGAACTGCTCATATGCAATTTCTGTTATGTGGCTTGCTAGACGGTACAATCGAAGCGCAGCAGCTCCCATTACGTATTGCACTTGCGACTGACGCCAGCCGTAACTGCACTGCTGCTACTGTTTCTTGCAAAACGTACCTTAAGTCAGAAAGGACAAAAATAATAATTGACCATAAAAATTAAATTTATTCCAACAGAGAACTAGTGTTATAAATCTTGTACGAATGATAACAATAATAATGATTCTTACCCAACGCGTCTAATAGCTATTAACCTGTGGGTTTTCAATAATCTTTTACAAGTAAAATTTTAAAAGAGAAACACTCGGTATTTGAAAAAATTATGTCTGTTAAAACGAACTTAATCCGGTTCAAAACAAAACTATTCCCGTAACTAAAAAATGATTTACGTTTGATCTTCTTAAGGACGATTTGATAATTTATGTAAATTCAAATACATAACCCGTAGCCAAATCGCTTGTGTGCGGCAAGAAATTTAAATATACGACCTTCTGATTTCCTTGAGTCGGTAAAAAGTGATTTAAGCAGGAAATCTCCAATATTGACATCAAGCAGCAACTTGTACGAAGATGGACTATCCTCCGAAAATATGACCTGGTCCAAATTAACAATGCGGCGAACGGACCAAATAAAACGTACCAATTAAGATTGTGATACCAAAAAAATGACTTCTGAGAGAAAGGTAACGAGAACCTAAAAAACTGAGAAGTAGACCACTTAACTATCAAAACTAGCAACTGAATTACCTGATGTTCGGTTCTCTGGAAATGAAATTAAGGCAACTAAAGTTTTCCAATAATTCGTGAATAAGTTGACTCTACGAAAATTTGACAGAAAGTGAAGTCTACTTCCTACCCGCTATCGCTCGTTCATGTGCTTGCTCAAAACACAGTTTAATAAAGACGAATAATAATAATCTACCGAGCGAGTCAAAAATAATTGTTACAGGCATACATCTAATGAACACCCTGTCTTTGTTCTAATGCACATTAAAAGTTGGGTTATAACCAACCTTCACTGCGACAGTTATATTATAACATAGGTGTTAACCACTACCAACAACGCAGATATTCCGCTGTCCCATCCTATACGGTGTCTCAACCTATACGACAATCCCTTAAATCTTTTAGAATGTTATCGAGAATTGTTCTCAGAAGAGGTAGATAATGACCTCGCTTGAAAAAATATAAACTACCCTTGTAGTACAATGCAGTGCCCTTGCTTCATAGTCGAAACATTGCCTTCGCCTAATATACACGTATTTGTTCTTTGCACTTTTTTAATTTGCATGGTACTATTCAAGTGATTGATTGTCCTGCGTAGGACTAAATACTGATATCCTGTCCCACAGGACGGATAACTTAGTTCCGACTCATCCAATGTGCCCGTATTCCTGTCTCCATAAACTTTCAGAAACCTGCATTCTTTTCTAATTCAAGTCTCGGAATATTCTTTTTTTTTAAATTTTTTTCTATTATTTACATATTTTGTCGATTTAAAATTACCAAAAAATTCTCAATTATAGCTCTTTATTTTCTTTTAGTATCTACCACTCATAAAATGCCTTTTATAAAAAGTAATATTTTCGGGGGTTTCCCTTCCAAAAATTTTTATTATTACAAACAAATGTTTTCAATATTGTTTTTAAATTTTTTGTAAAATTAACTAATTTATTTTTTATTTATTATTTAATTTATTTTTATTTAAAACTAGCATTACATAAAAAAGTTGTTTGTTTGCTGCTCTTCTTTATAATTTAAATTCTATAGGCACCTTTCTTTCCTATTCGCAAAATTATTTATTATAATATTGAACTCAATATTTATATCCCTATGAATATTCATGAGCGCTAGACCGTTGAGCCTTTGTTCACCAGTAGAATTTTTTAAATAATGTTTTGTTCATTTAAAACTAGATAAACTTCTCTCGGCAGTTGCTGTAGTCACTGGTAATATTGCAAATATTTTTAATAACGTTCTGACATTGGAAAAAATTCTTCAGAACATTTTGCTAACGTATCTAATGGATTCTTGGGCATTGGGCAATATTCTTTTTGCGAATTATACTATCGAAATAAAAATTTTAAAAATCAAATTCTTAAAATTTTACAAAAATTGGTAAATGCGGTAATAAATGTTTGTTTGTGATTATACGTCAGCCGACGTTGGTTTGGCAAAATTAAAATATTTTTCTCATTTTTTAAACATTTACGGTCCACCTTTGATTTTATTTATTACACGTATTTCGTTTTATTATTATAGAGCTAAGTCGTTTTTAACGTTTCACTTTTAAGTTTTTTCAAACCGATTCAATTGCAATCTTTAATATCAATAAATTTGTTTATTTATATTTTTTAATAGTTAAAATTATTGTTGACATAACTTTGCTGTGATCGCGTTAGTTGGCAAACTGCTCTTTATCGATAAAAAATAATTATATTTTTGTAATTTACAGAACCATCGATATCTCACCAAACAATTACTATTAATTCAAATTATTTCGTAGAATTAGAATCTTTCTGAAAACGTCACGAATAAATCGTCCATTATCCAGTCAAAGTTCCATTATTTAACTGCCAACTCGAAAAGGTCTGAAATAATCGTTTTGTTTTCGAACCGAGACCCATTTACACGACGTCGTGAGTAAATTGTTGGTTATCCAATCAAAGTTACAATAGTGACCGCCGACTCGCGAAGGTCAGGAATAATTGTTTTGTTTTGTTGTTACAATTGTTTAATTGTAAAGTTCATGCAAAAAAACTTACCAAAAATTGTTTTCATTTTGCCATAAAAAATAAATATCTCTTGTATTACACTAAAAAGTTACCCAATAAGTATTCGTAACAGTCACATTAAAGCACAAAAATTTAAAACTTACAGTTTGTTTTAATATTTGGTAGGATTGCCCTTGGCCCGTAACTTTTGCGTTACGGTGGGTGGAATATTTTTGCCCATTCTTCTTGAAGAGCAGATTTTAAGTCACTTTTATTAGATATTTTCTGTTTTCTTATATTGCGCTGAAGATAATCCCACAAATGTTCGATAGGATTAATATATCTGGACTTTGGGGTGGTGTTTCGATATGTCACGGTATATTATACAAGATCCACATCCTTGTATTCCAAGCTTTATCCTTGGGATCGTTATCCTGCATAAAGATATAATTGTCTTTAAACCCCATCATCTTTGCACTAACTGACAAACTTTCTTGCAGAATTTCGATATACATTTTCTGATCCATATTGCCATCGATAAAGTGCAGATTTCCTACACCAGACGCGCTCATGCACCCCCAAACCATGACTGAACTGCCACCGTGCTTTGGGAGCGTTCATAAACCACACGTAGTTTGATTTTGACCTCTTTAGAACCCCTCCCTCCCATCATGTAGCTTAACGTAGCTTTTATCATGATACCCCCCCCCCTTAGATGGAACGTAGTTTTTTTTCATATAAAGTCCAGAAGACATGTTGTGTCCTGTTTAAAAGATTTCCATAACTCATTAACATCATTTTGGATTTTGGCTTTTGAAAACTCGTTGGAAAAACATTTCCGATAAGCCTCGTAAAGATTATTGTACAGGGTCACTTCACATCAATTGTTTGAAACTTGAAGTGACACTTTAAAGAACACTAGAATAATTAAAGATGCGCTAATATTCACTTTAATAATACAAAATTGAAATTATTTTTTTGCCTAGTCGTATAATAATGACATAAATAATAAAAAGAATCCAAATACGGAAATAAATATCCATATTATGTTGTCGCTTATATTCTGCAAATTGCTTTCATAATAAATGAAGAAAACTACGTAGCTTGACTATAACTCCCCCCGTACCCTCACGTAGCCCTGCGTAGCATTCTACCTAACCCCTCCCCCCCCCTTGGCCAAACCACGTAGTTTATGAACGCTCCCTTTACAGTGGGACATAAGTTTTCTTTATTTAGTTCGGTATTTTTTTTCCTTCAAACTAATTGTCTCCCATCTGAACCAAAAATGTTAAACTGGGACTCATCAGTAAATATCCAACGATTCCAAAATTCTTCTGAACAATTTTTATGCTCTTTTGCAAATATAAGTCGTTTTAGTCTGTTTGTCTTAGGGAGCGTTCATAAACTACGTGGTTTGGCCAAGGGGGGGGAGGGGTTAGGTAGAAAGCTACGCAGGGCTACGTGAGGGTACGGGGGGATTATAGTCAAGCTACGTAGTTTTCTTCATTTATTATGAAAGCAATTTTCAGAATATAAGCGACAACATAATATGGATATTTATTTCCGTATTTGGATTTTTTTTATTTATATTTTATATAGGTGCGCTATTTGTTTTAAAAACAAATATCGGTGTTATTCATTTTTTATACCAAATAATTTTTAAATAGTTTTGTTAACAGAAAACATAACATGTCTTCTGGACTTTATAAGAAAAAAAACTACGTTCCATCTAGGGGGGGGGGTAGGGTTATCATGGTAAAAGCTACGTTAAGCTACATGATGGGAGGGAGGGGTTCTAAAGAGGTCAAAATCAAACTACGTGGTTTATGAACGCTCCCTTATTTATATAAAATAGTTAGAAATCTGTGATTTTTACGGGCTGTTCTAGCATGATACCCTGTTTTTCGTAAAATAGTGCGGATAGTTTCAGTTGATACATTATTTGTACTAAGTGTGTTTTGCATTTCAGCAGCAAGTTTATAGCAAACTTAATTTCGGGTTTTTCTTAATTTTAATTAAAATAGAATGTTTATCACGAACACTTAACTTTTGTGGACGGCCTGTGCGCGGTTTATTTTTGAATATTTTTGTTGAAGAGTACCTGTCTATAATTGTTTGTACTGTTGAACGTGGTCTTTTAACTAATTTAGAAATTTCACTAAAAGATTTCAACTGATTATGTAAATTCATTACAATTCTTCGTTCATCTCGGCAGTAGTTTCCGAACTTTTATTGTGACCTATCTTAATAGTTAAATGTGTACTGCACTACTGTATTATATTTCGTACCAGGTAATTGCATATAGTAATCATTGTGCTATAAATGCAGACAAAAGTAAGCAGAAAAAATGATTAGCAGGCGTTTTATATTACCTGTACGAATACTTATTGGGTAACGTTTATTGCAATACCAGTGAAATTAATTTTTTTTATGGTAAAAGCTTAGATCATATATATTACATGTATATATATGTAATATATATGATCTAAGGGTAAAAGTAATACAATTTTTGGTAATTTTTTTAGTATAATGGTTAGCTCAAGTATGGAAATAAATGTTTTAAAAATAATTTTTGAAATTACTTATTGCTGAAAGGAACGAGAACGTTGTTAATTTAAAATTGAAACCAAAAATTCGGAAATCGACATGATAAACCCATAGACGACAAAAAAATCAAAGTTGAAACGGAATTTGTGAAATTTATCGATGCAATTACCGTTTTAAAAATAATAAAAAATTTGTTACAAAAAATTACCGATAATATCGATATCTCTAATTTGTGGTGGGAAAATGAACTAACAAAATATTAATACTAAAAATTTCTGCACATTTCCTGCGATTTTATTGTTTTAAACAAATTTAATAAAATTTAAAATAAAAATAATGAAATAATAGTTGTTTACACAACTAAAAACATTTAGAAAAATGCCCAATATACTTATTTCAAATATGATTTGAGTATCATGTGATCCACTCACATGCTATAAGAAATTACCAGCCATATTGACTCGTGAGAAGTCACGTTACTGGTCCGTCAATTTGTTGGTTTGCTGTAGGTACTTGTAGGCGTTGTCACTGAAATTAAATAAAATCTAATATTTTAGGATTTCTTTGAAAGTTAATAAAAAGCTTGCAATCATGGCCTTAAGCGATGCAGATGTACAAAAACAGGTAAGGGTTGTTTTTGTTTAATATTGAAAGTAACAGTACTTTATTTTATTCAATTAATAAAATTTTAACTTTTTAATTTGCTATTATTTTACTAGATATTTGGTTCTAATTCTTTTTTCTATTTTGTTAGATTAAGCACATGATGGCCTTCATCGAACAAGAAGCTATCGAAAAAGCCGACGAAATTGATGCTAAAGCAGAGGAGGAATTCAATATCGAGAAAGGCCGTCTTGTTCAACAACAACGTTTAAAGATTATGGAGTATTACGAAAAGAAAGAAAAGCAAGTGGAGCTACAAAAAAAGATGTAAGTTGCTTCTAAATTGAAGAAATTGACGAAAGCCTTCTAAAATTAAATAAAAATTATTCGACTCTTGAGCTACCTACCTCTTTTTATTTGCTCTACTTGAACATTTTGATTTGAAAATGTGAGGAAATATTTGAATTGGCTCAATTTCTTCTTTATTTTTTGAAAATTTGTGTTGTGTGCCAACTGTGAGTACTCGTGTTAATTGCACCCAAGATTTAATTCTGATTTCTTCAATTGTATTTTTAACTTCACTTCATAATAGGATTTGGTGTGTATAAATAATTTATATTGTTACATCTATACATTAATTAAAGTCTATGTTAAGTAGATTGTCAAAATGGATGTAAATTATCCATTTACTTAATTTCGTTTTATTGAAAAAATTTCTGAAAATACATTCTTATTAGAATCTTAATTTAAAAAATACATTCGTGTTATGAATTAGTAGTTAATTTAAATTCAGTAAATTGTGATTTGCTGTCGGTGT
The DNA here is from genome assembly GCA_947369205.1 of Cantharis rufa. Classification (NCBI taxonomy): domain Eukaryota; kingdom Metazoa; phylum Arthropoda; class Insecta; order Coleoptera; family Cantharidae; genus Cantharis; species Cantharis rufa. The sequence continues at coordinate 41,600,489 of OX376303.1, forward strand.
TAGTAGTATCACAGTATCGATGCGAATACACTTGAATACTACCATAAAATTTAGTTTTAATTATGTTTTTTTTTATATAGTCAATCGTCGAATATGCTTAATCAAGCTCGATTGAAAGTTCTTAAAGTACGTGAAGACCATGTTCGCAACGTTTTAGAAGATGCACGAAAACGTTTAGGTGAAGTAACTAAAAATACTGCCAAGTATAGTGAAATTTTAAAAACCCTTATTTTGCAAGGACTTTATCAGGTAACGTTTCAAGTTCTTAGGAGAATATTATTAATTACATATTGAATTATGTTACAGTTGTTTGAAGCTAATGTTGTTATAAGAACTCGTGCCCAAGATCAAGCTTTGGTAGAATCTTTGTTGCCCGATATTGCAGAAACATATAAAGCAGCAGTGAAGAAAGATATTAATTTAAAAGTTGATAAGGACATGTCTTTACCAGTTGATACAACTGGAGGTATTGAGTTGCTTGCTCGTCAAGGAAAAATCAAGATTAATAATACATTGGAGGATCGCTTGGAACTTATTTCAGCACAATTAGTACCTCAAATTCGTACTGCATTATTTGGTCGTAATATAAGTCGTAAATTTACTGATTAATGTGCATTGTCAGTATTTATTATGTTAAATCGGTAGATTCAAATTGTTGTAGAACCAAAACAATCTTTTATTGTTGTGGTTCCAATTTTGAACTACACATAGTGTTATGAATAATTGTATGTATTCTTCTTGATAGTTGTGTAATTAGCATTCCATTTATCAAGCTTTTAGGAAAACAAAGGTTATATGGTCAAAAATTATTTTATGTAAATAAATTGTTGATTTCTTATTTGTTTAAAATCATGAAAGTATAGCTTCAACTGATGTATATTTAATTGTAAATAAAATTATAAAATTACCGTAGACCTTTATCTTGAAGATTACACGAAGTATATAATATAGGTCAGTTACTGATTTCATAAAATGAAATCGATTTATCACGAACGCACAGCCAAACTAACGCAACAAAAACTAAGGTATTTATATAATTTTTTTTAAGTCACGGGGGAGGGGTATTTGCCTCCAATACTTCCCATTAGATCTGCTTTTGATTAGGTGCACCTATTCAAAGTTTTTTTCAGACTTGACCAGATACTCAAAATTACAAAATAGTTTAACATTCTACATTAAGGAGGAGAGGGTTCCCAGTGCCTACGTCTGGATATGGCGATGTTTTCATGTATTTTTATGTTTTTACGAACAAAATAATTTTTATCGATAGAAGTCCATGGGGCTCATACAATCCCGTAGCCCTGGGCAATTGTCCAGTGGCGGATCAAAACAATTACCATGGGGGGAGCGGGGCGACAAAATTTAAATTTATTAAATAAAAATAGTACAAATAACAAAAAGAAATTATTGTTTGTTTTTTTAATAAATTAAATTCAAATAAAAAACTTAAAATAAATTGCTATAATAAAATTATACTAGAAAAATATACTATTATAATAGAAAAGTGTCAAAAGTGACTTATTGCCACTTTTAGCGAATTTTTCAATAAAATTATCGATATCTAGTTCATTTTCACGGTGTGTATGAAGCAGAAGCAGAGCTATAGACCCGTTAACCTTTTTCTCTCATAGTGCTTCTTATATAAATATGTTTTTAACCTTTGCAATAAAGAAATGTTCCATTCTGCTGAGACCACACTTATCGGTCACGTAAGCAGAATTTGAAATAATTTATTTATTGAAGAATATAATATACAGGATGTACATTTGAAAACGATCCTCCGCTCGCCCTCATTGCCCTCTCTGGATTCGCTACTGCAATATTACACCGCTTGCTACCTCGAGCCAGAACTGCAACTAGGGAATGTTATAACTGGTTAAAATAAAATATTCTACGCTTTCCTCTCCCTCACAATGTAAGCGGTTTCCTAATTTTTCTTGGGCTTTTTTGTCAAAATAAAGCGGAATTCAGTTGCAGCGCCTCCCTCTCGGCCTTCCGGCTGAGTTGCCCCATTCTAGTTTTGGCACTGTCTGCGCTGGCGCTGGGTGCTGTGGTGGAAAAAAAGTCTAGAATCAGTTAACTTCAATTTCCTGTGATCAATTTTGTTAATTATATAGTATTTATATTATCTCTATGTTTTAGACTATAGTCGATCAACGATACGTCTAATGTAGGTGGCGCATTGAATGCAAAGCCAAATTACAGTCGAATGTGCTATGTGTGTTGCCTAATTTAAAATGTTTACAAGTTTACGTAATAATTTTACAAAACGTATTTCAACAAGTTTGTTTCAATTTTAATTCGATTTTGATAAAATATATAAAAAATACTGCATGGGATATATTTATATTATAATAAAGGGTCCTCGGGAGTTCGATGAACTCCCGAGGATTTGCAGAAGGTGGCTGGGAGAACCGAAAAGCTTGGCGCGAAGGGTGCGAAATACGATTGAATATATTGTAAAAATTCGCTAAATATATATATATATAATAAAGGGTGCTAAAAGAGTTAGCCGAACATATTATATAGGAATTTAATAATGTAGTATGTAAACATACATATATTTATGCAAATTCCAGCTTCTCTAATTATTTTAGAGAAAAAATGAAAGACACAAAAATAATGTATAAACTACGAATGATAATATAGCATTTACTTAAGAGGACAAAAAATGCTTTTGAAGTTGTTAAAATATTTATTAATCAGGCTGGCCATGTAAGTTTTCAAGGTAATAAGGTAATAATAATAATAATTTTATAATAAGGTAATAAAAAGAATTAATTTAATTTATTATTATTTATTTATTATTTATTTATAGTGGCAGGAAAAAATAACATATCTACTATCAGCAAGACGAATGTCCGGCACATTATACCAAAGATGTAACTAATTATTTACATGAATGTTATCCCAATTCTTGGATATGACGCAATGGACTAATAAACTATGGTCATCTCGGTTACCAGATTTGGCTCCAAATAACTTTTTTTTGTGTGGTCATTTAAAATTTAAAAATTATGGTGAAGGATAGCAAAATATTAATTCATTAAAAAGTAAAATTGTGGAGGATATTACCGAAAGACAACTTGCAAATGTTAAGACGTAACTTTTATGATAGACTTGATTTTTGTTTAGCTGAGTATGAAAACCTGTTTGAACATTTGCTGTAAATTTAATTATCAATTAATTGTTTGCAATTGTTCATTATTAATAATTTATGCATAATAAAAATTAAATTGAATTTATTTCATGGCCAATCTGATAAATGAAAATTTTAACAAATTCAAAGGCAATTTTTGCCCCTTTAAGTAAAAGCTAGATGAAATCTAATACTCTTTATCATTCGTAGTTTATATTTTTGTATTATTTTTGTGTCTTTCATTTTTTCTCTAAAATAATTAGGGAAACAGGAATTCGCATAAATACGTTTTTACATGTTACGTTCGGTAATTAATTTTATTTTAAGGCAAATAAAATAAAATTACAAATAGTTGTAAATCACTGCAAGTTTGCATCCGCCGCATGAACCTCAGCTCATTATCATAATTTTCACGGAGCCGGACAGTCGAACGCGGCCGTTTGAACGCAGGGACGTTTGAACGCGAGAAATAAGATGCAATTGCACCACCCCTATTTTACACTATTAATATTGGTGAATATTCTTTTTATAATAATAAATTTAAAAAATAATAATAAATTAAACTTTTTTTTTTACATTACATTTAAATCGTTCCTAAAACCAAAGAAAAAAATGTAAATCTGTGCGAAGACATACGTATGTTATGTAGGTTAATGTTAGTTTATGTCATTTTTTAGTTAAATCGTTTGTAAAACCAGAGATCTACACGAAAAGGTAGATTTGTGCAAAGACATGGGTATGTTATGTAGGTTAGTGTTAGTTTATGTCATTTTTTAGTTAAATCGTTCGTAAAACCAGAGATCCACACGAAAAGGTAGATCTGTGCGAAGCCAAGGGTCTGCTATGTAGGTTAGTGTTAGTTTATGTCATTTTTTGGTTCAATCGTTCGTAAAACCAGAGATCCACACGAAAAGGTAGATCTGTGCGAAGACATGGGTCTGCTATGTAGGTTAGTGTTAGTTTATGTCATTTTTTAGTTAAATCGCTCGTAAAATCAGAGATCCACACGAAAAAGTAGATCTGTGCGAAGATATGGGTCTGCTATGTAGGTTAGTGCTTGTTTATGTCATTTTTTAGTTAAATCGTTCGTAAAACCAGAGATCCACACAAAAAGGTAGATCTGTGCGAAGACATGGGTCTGTTATGTATGTTAGTGTTAGTTTATGTAAATTTTTAGTTAAATTGATTAATTTTGAGAAATCTAATTTCTCGCGTTCAAACGTCCCTGCGTTCAAACGTCCCTGCGTTCAAACGTCTCTGCGTTCAAACGTCCCTGCGTTCAAACGGTCGCGTTCAACTGTCCTAGACCGTAATTTTCATACTCTTGAACAACGGATGCCACTTGATTTCCAAGGTTCTCAAACTTCTTCTTTCTTACTTCTGGGCGACCAGTTTGTGCATTGGCTAGTAATAATCTTTGACTAGCAATGTCTCGTTTTAATCCATCCAAGAAATTCCATATACTGGGATGGCTGCAGTGGAAGATGGAGTTCAAAGCGTTATGTCAAAAAATTCCATTGCGATGGCATTTGTGCTAATATACGTTATCTTGGTTAATTATTTAAAATATACTGAAGCCGGACCTTAAACTAGTAGTACATTGGGACATTCCATTTAATAAATTCGATTGTTTATAAAATTTAAATCCTTGATACAACAATAGTATATTACCACGAACGCCCAATATTTCTGAAATTTTATCCATTTCTTGTAGTTTGTAATTTACTAAATAATATAATATAAATTTATGAAGTATTTTTTATTTATATAAAGAATATAAACGTATTTTTTCAGTTGGAATCACCACTAAAGACAGGGTAAATACAAGGGGTGAAGAAATTTCTGCAATAATAATATTTCCTTTATTTATCATGTGGCAGAGGTGCGGCTACAGAGGGGGACAATGGTTGAAATCACTCCCCCCCTTATGTCAGTCGGTAGGTACGACCCTGGAATAGACAGATATGTAAAATCTGATAGAATTAACTTTTTAAAGGCTTAAAATACTTAAAAGATTAATAATACTCCTGACCGCATCGACTTAAAATTTCCCATCAGTGGAACTTACAAGTTGGATAAGAGGGACGCAAAACCAAGCGGTGGAACTTACATGTCAGATTAAAAAAGATTTGACCCATCGGTGGAAGTTACAATCGCCCAGTACATTATTTAGCGTAAAAAAGTTTTTGTTCTCATTTTCAGAGTTCTCTTTTATCAGTGTTTTTTTTATTTCAGTGTTCTGTTTTTTCATTGTTCTGGTTTTTCATTCTGTTCTTTCATGTCTTGTTTTTTCAATGTTTTGGTTTTTCATTCTGTTCTTTCATGTCTTGTTTTTTCATGTTCTGTTCTTTCATGTTCTGTTCTGTCCGGTTACCATTTATTTATGCTAAAATGATTTTGCATGCCGGTAAAACCGGCAATTCTACAATTTTATTTGGAAATTAATTAATTATTTTAAAATTTAATTCGGTAATAAAAAATGTGATTTTTAAAAAGTTAAACTGATATATCGTAATTTTGATACTTTTAAGTTTTTCAACATTTAAATTTATTGATATGCCAGGTTGCCAGGTAGGAATAAAAGTATTTAGTGTTAATATGGTCATGTCAAGGTTCATAATATTTCCCTATCCTATGATCATTGCGGCTTTGTGGGTCTTAATCCAGTAATACTTTAAATTAGCATCGGTGGAACCATTGTTTATAAATATGATATACATATATAAACAATGATGGAACTTACACCTTGACCATCGGTAGCTTAGCAAAAAAAAGGATTAAAAACTGTCCATCGGTGGAGGTTACCACCGACCGATAAAACGGCTATTTGGATTTTTAACTAAGGGACAGCTTAGAATATGTTTTTGGGCATGTTCTCCAATAATAAAACATCAGCTTTGTAATTTGTGAAAAATTTGGTAGACAACTTAAAAAAAATTGAAATTGACCGTATTACCAATAGGGTGTGGGCAATATGGTCAACGATAACTTCCATAAAGTTCGCACCGCATACGGCCTAGCGGTCCCAAGGGTCCCGCGGTCCGATGGGCCAAGGTAAAGATTTTACTCATCATAAAACTATAATAAAGGGTTTTTCAATAAGGACGGGTCGATGTTAATATGAAATAAAAGAAGCTATGTTCGAGTTATTATTAAAATTCTGTTTTTAATTGAAAGGCTCATGTATGCCATTATGTATGGAATACCAAATCATTTAAATGTTCGAAGCGGCTTCTCACGGTTGCCCGGATCCGAGTGATCCAATTTTCAACAACTCTGCCGCATAGATTTGGCTGAATTTGGGAAATGGCCTGGTATATGTTGGCCTTAAGGTCATTGGTCGTTTGCGGCCTATTGGCATAGACCTGCGACTTCAGAAAACCCCACAAGAAAAAATTTAGGGGTCAAATCGCACGATCTTGGCGGCTAATTAACGTCACTTCTGCGAGAGATAATCATACTCACAAATCTTTGATGCAGATTTTCATTGTGTCGTTCGCTGTGTGGCATGATTTTATCATTTGCACGTGCTGCTCAATCGTGTAACTGGTCATGGTGATTTGGCATGAGTTAATAAATAATAAAAAATAGGTTAGAATAAAATTGCCAAAACAACATGGCTGCCACAAGCTGCCAACATCGACCCGTCCCAATTGAAAAACCCTATATATTCCAAATTCCATTTAATATTTAAAAACGTATTTTCTCTATATGAAATCCATCTTCTTGCACCACCAAAGGGCCTTGCTTTGTCAAGCTGGCAATAACGCCATATAGTCATATTTTCGCTAATACAACAATTTTCCGATATATGGCAATAGTGTTTAGTGGGAGACATCTTAAGAACTCTATGGCAACGATCAAATTTACAATACCTATTTTTCAACACCGTAGCCATATGAAAAAGTCTATCATAGTGAATCAGCGATAGTTTATTATAAAATAGAGGTGTTAAATTTAATCGCAACAACAAGCTATCGGTAATTGATTTTTTTTTCAAATGTCTTATCAAATACTACTTTTTCTAGAGAACACTATGGTGTAATTAGATTTATTTGTTCAGTAATGCTTTTAACTAAAATAGTTGAAAAAATAAATTTCGTGTATATCGAGCAATAACGCCAAGTAAGTGGAATAGCAATAACGCCATGTCACCATATGTTTTCACCAGCATAGTGCTTCGGTATGGTATAAAGAATACTCATGGTATTAATCTTTATACCATGGTGCTTCGGTATACTCGGACATATTGTCGCGGCCAAAAGAACGTAGTCCCAAAAGGACGGGGACCCAAAAAGACGCGACCAAATACACCCAGGCCCAAAATAGTGCTTCATACTCTAATTAGATTCCACAAAAGTAACTTTCCACATAATATGGTTACATTTAAGATTTGCCATCTTCTAATACGGTTTTCAGTGAAATATTAGAATAAAAAGATTATAATAAGTCTAATTTGTAATTGGCGTTATTGCTGATAGGGTGTTGTCAATAACGCCAATTTGAATCTTTTTAAAAAGAAGGTTAAAAACAAGTTCAAATGCAATATAATTTTCAACAGTATTTTTTCTGTGCATTTGCAAATGACACTTATAAGAGACTACCGTATTTGTTTTTTTCCTAAGTGCTTCTAGTTTTCACCAAAAAATTCATAAAGCTTAACATGGCGTTATTACCTTCACTTACCTTAATATAAAAAATGTTATCTTTGCGCAAGCATCAAGTCTCAGTAATTACGTAATTAAGTTACTTCGATAAGAATATATTAATTTTCATGTATCTAGAAAACAGTGTTCTTCATTCCAAAGAAATTTTCTTGAATTTAAATAATATATTAAGTAAAAAATATTCTTTGTAGAAGACAACTGATATTTTTACTACAATAAGTTTTTTTTATTGCGTAAAAAAAAAATGTCGTCACTTTCTGCCGCAATACCTCCAATCACCAGCACACCAAATTTTGTCCGGAGATACGATGACATAATATTCATTTTTGTTTTCTATTGTGGTAGCCTTAACAAAGATATTGGTAGCCCTGGCAAAGATATCTATAATATGTATCACCCCCTACCCTAAATCTATCTATAAAAGTTTTTTAAACAAAATCCAAAATGAAAAAAATTTTTAATTTTTGTACGCCACTGAATTTTTTCCAAAATTTTTATATAAGTCACATAATACCGTAAGAAGTCACAAATATAATTTCTCCAAGATTGGTACAACAAATTTTTTCGATCATCTAACGGATTTTTCAAAAATAAATTTTTGTAAATTACTGACTGTCGATTTACTGGTTCTGAAAACATTTTCGAAAAAATTTAACAAACAGCCTAAACTTGGTCGCTACCTAGTGGCAGAACCTTTTACTTATAAAGTAACGTTCCGTCAGTCCGTACGACGATATTATAAAATATTTCCCACCGAACCACCTATTTTTGTATTCTAAAATAAATTGTTAAAAGCCCTAACTCAATTCTTATGCTGCACTCGGTATACAAATCAACATTAGCCTAATTTTGACACATATGTCACAAAATTATGACGTTTATTAAAATTTTGAATATATTGTTTTATTTTTACAAGCCATCTGACAAATTCTTACAAAAAATATATAAATTAAGATTTCAGTTAATATTTTCGGTAATTTTTCTGACCTGGCCGCCCTGTTACAATTGGCTCGGTTTGTTTTCTCACCAATACTTAAGGTTGGTTTATGCAAAACGCCGACGCACGCACCGCACGCACTGCACGCATGAAACGCCCCGCACAAAACGCCGCACAAAAATATTGGTTTATGCAGTTCGAATGCGTTTGATGCGTTCTAGTGCGTTTTCTGGTTACAAATTAGAATAAATTCACATTACGGTAGATGGCGCTAAGGTTATTTTATTTCATTATTTAAAATTTTTTTAAATCAGATAATCAAATATTATTATTTCTAATAAATCAGAAAGATGGACTGGTTTCTTTTGTAGGTATTTTCGACCCAAAATATGGTGAGCATGAAAGTGAAGCTTTAGGGTCGATAATTTTTCATCGTGTTATTATTATTTCTAGAAAATATCACAATAATGAAAAATAAATGAAAAATAAAAATATCAATTATAGGCTAAGGTAACAATTATAATTGATATTTTCATTATTAATATCTAATAATTTTAATTTTAGAAAAATAAATTAGTAAAATAAAATGAGGAACAAAAATTTACTTTACATACATCATCTGCAAAAATAAAATTTATAATTACTTTCGTAATTTTAAATTTAAAAAAATTGTACCACAACAATAATATAATTTGAAAAGTTCCTAGCGTTACGCACTGCAATGAAAACCAAAGATAAAATAAATTTCGAGGTTATGCACGCACGTCACGCGCGTCAGCGACGTGCATAAACGCTACTACAGAAATTCAATGTTTCAACTTTATTTGCTTGCGTGCAGTGCGTGCGGTGCGTGCGTCGGCGTCTTGCATAAACCAACCTTTATACTTTCAAAGCTTCATTGACACACAAAATTTTAGCTGAATCGGTTAAACATTTCCGGAGATACGACGACATTTTCATTTTTTTAAATTTATTTTATTGTGGTGGCCCTGGTGAAGATTTTTCTTTCAAAACCTTATTTTCACCATTCCAGTCCACGAGGCATACGTCCAATTAGTTTGATTGCAATCGACGCAGAAATGCCGAAGAAAATCGATCGACAAAAACTTTTTTCATGTTTTTGCCAAAAAAGTTAATTTTATTATTTTCATGTTGCAATACTGATTTTTATCGAAGGATTACATATGTTCTCATATCCATTAGGATCAATGTACCTACGTACCAAATTTGGGTAAGATCCCTTCAGCACTTCTTGAGTTATTCACTCTTAAAGTTTCAACTTTGACAACTTGTGATTTTTGACAGACGACAGATAGAAGATTAATTTTACCTATTCTGGATAAAGCCTTTTAAGGCCTTTAAAATAACCATCGCAAGACAAAATATTTTTTAAAAATCCCGTATTATTTTCTTGTGGTGGCACTTCTGATTGATAGATCGCGACGAAAACCTTATTTTCACCTTTCCACCGTGAACCCTACCACCATACCAAATTTGGTCGTAATTGGTTGGATGGTTCGGAAGCAAATCGATCGACAAAATTTGACGACCGACAGACAGACCGACACAGAAATTTTTATTTTACTTTTTGCAGATCTTTACGTTTCTGAACACGGTGATCTCGAAAATGCAAAAAAAAAAGTTGAAATTTTTTTTCGATTACCATACCTCCAATTTTTTTTTAAATTGATTGGAGGTAATTATATTTTTAAATGAAGTAAATAATTTCAAGAATATATTTATTCTTTATTTAAGAAAACCTTAATTTCCGTGTACAATGTGTTACAGGCAGATATTTATGCTATCATTACATATTGTAACGGTCAAATCTTTAATTAGCGCTACATATTATCTTGTATGTAAGAAACATACTATATAAAACTTCAGTATATTAGGAATGAAAAAAATGGTCAGATTCGAGATTGGCGTTTTGAAGATAAGAATCGTAGAACAAAAATTTGTAAAAAACGATAAAATAAAATTAAAACTCAGATAATAGTATATTATTTAACGAGGAGTTTAAACGGCATATTAAACGCGAGGTGCATCGTATATCACGAGGCGCAGCCGAGTTAATCTACTATTTTATCTTCGCCTGCAGACATAATACGGAAATTAATAAATTAATGGACAATAATAAAAAAATTCGTGGTACAATATAACAGTTAAAAATATATATTAAAAATATATGAAGAATACACGGGAATAACGATCAGAGTCACAAACTGTATATTTTGCGTAAATTGAACTTCAAGATTTACAGACTCGTAAGATCGTTAACAAACGATTTTAAAAATATGGTTTTTTACACTGGACTTAAATCATTTTTATCTTATATATTTTTACTAGAAGATACCTTTCATTACCATCTATCGAATGGCATTAATAGTTTATTTTAAGCAAAATTGGACCCTGATCGTTATTCCCGTGTACTCTTCATATAAATGTTCGTAGGCAAGTTTTGCCTACGTAACAAAGGGTACAAAGTAACAAAAGTAACAAAGAATATAGGCGACAGCAAGAGGTGACCTAATATTATGTTGATAAAAGTGCATAAATATTGCTAGACGTATCATTTAATGTTTATTTCTGCGTGGGTATATTAAATCTCAAAGAGAGAAACGTGAGATTATAAAAACTACGAGTATTATTGTCTAATACTTATCAAGTATGCGCGTTACGTGTTAATTTACCTATTATGTATGTAGGCGAATATAAAATAATTATATTAAACGCATGTGAAGGTTTTTTTGGAAAATAATTTAGAACACAACTATACCACTGTTTGATCCCATATGAATAATATAAAATAATGTTTTATTTTGAAATGGAACGATAATATCGCAATATTAGTCAATTTATGATATCAGAAGGTATTAGCGAAACATTGGAAAATTATTTCTTTATCAAATATTGGAAGATCATTAAAAACGGTAAGGATTTAAATTCATTCAAAGCGGAAGAAAAGAAAACAATAAATGGAAAACAAGGGAACAACTTAAGAATTATAAAAGCATCTTTCTTTATTAATTACGCTTGTTGCTATTTTGAATTTCACGGAAATTATAATTTTTTACAACTGAATGTACTATAAAAGTTTGATTAACTGAATCTACGTAAGATTTTTATTCATTTACAGAAAAGCGTTTTGCTCCGTTAATTATTTCGTGTACTTATGTTTTGGTAATTTTGTACGAGGATCAGAACATTTCAGTTGATGGTAAAACGAATTCGTGACTGACGAAAACAGATAATGTGTCATGGTCAATGGAAGTAATCAAATATAAGTATTCCTTATAAATTATCTTATCTTATCTTATAAATTCCGTCTAAATTATGTAATAATATCACTATATTAATTGTTAATTTATTAATGGTGCAAGTTGTCGAATTAAGTAATAATAAGAATAATATAATTACTGTTATGTTAGGAAATTCTTTATTTTATTTTCGAGTTTGCTTCATAAAACTGATATTTTTTGTCAAGTTTATTTATTTTAAATTTTGTAAATAATTTTGTATTTGCTGGTATTTCCGCCAATGAGTTGTAGTGGCAGCAATGAGCGGTGAAAACCAGATTGCCGCCGATTTCCATTTGCTAAAATGGCCGCCAGAAGCGATCGTAAATTATTTTTCTCTAAGTTCATTTCAAATTATGGTTTGAAATATAAATTTTGACAAAAAATTAAATTTGATTATGAGCTATTAAAATTTAGATTGTCATTAAATTGGAAGATATCCTAAAAGGACGGAATTTAATATTTTTGAGATAAATTTTGCATTATCAGTAAGTTGAATAAATAAAAAAGAATTTAATATTGAGAGGATATAAAGTTTGAATTTAGAACATTGATAATATTAATTTGAATAATTGCAATTTTTGTTATTTAGAAGTTAACATTGAAGGTATTGTGAGATAAAGTTTGTATCGTCGCACCCTCGCACCTGAATTTTTGTGAAGAAATCCGTTTGAAAAATTTCGTTTTTTTTTCGTTTGTTTCCGGAAATCTTTTTGTTTTCAAATTCCGTTTAAAAAAAGAAGTAGAATTGTGGTTGAAATTCAATTGATTTTTAGGAAGTTTCTAATATTTAAGGTAATTTTAAAGGAATCACGATAGAAATTATAATTAACCACTACCTGGATACTAGGGCTGGGAATCGAATATATTTGAATATTCAAACTTCCAGTACTGGCTGCAACTTGCAAGATTTTTTTACATTTTACTAATTCCTATTGGTCAAATGTAAACTTAGTGTACTCCCTATCTTAGGCCGATAATATACAGAGCACAATAAGTTTATATTTCACCAATAGGAATTAGTAAAATGCAAAAAAAATTTGCAAGTTGCAGCCAGTACTGGAAGTTTGAATATTCGATTCCCAGCCCTACTGGATACCAATATAAAATTTTAACTTTGACATTACCAATTATTGATTTAATTGAAAATTTATACCAACAAAATATTATTTAAGAATTTATTATTTGGACCAAATAATATTACATAGGAATATTATATTGAGATAACCCAAATGCCTTATATTTTGCAAGCAAGAGCAGGCTTTTAATGATTAAATAATTAAAAAAATATCTAAATTCAAAATTTTATGATTGCCTTTAAACGTCCCATTTAATCCAAATCATCCAAATACGCTCAAATCGTCAAATAAAATCAAAATAAATAATAAAAAATTTACTCATAGCAAATCAAAACTTTTATTCACAAAATAATCAATCAAAAATCTCAACAAGAAACTCAAAATTCACAACCAACAAAGACCCTCCGTAAAAAACGATCACCTCGGTCTACACAAACGGCAAAAGGCCAAGTTACCACAAATTTTCGGGCTAACACAAAATTGTTGGCGCTAACAACTATTCAAACATTTATAAATTACAGAATATTTACAACAAAATTAAATTTAAATTTATAAACAATGAAAACAAAAATTAAAATTTCCAAATTCAAAATAAAAAAAAAGGATTTTGGAACACGATATTTTGCTCCTCTGTCTTTTGATGCTTAAATACGGTTAATGGACCGATGGTTTGTCACAAAAGACGCACAGAATGTGTTTCAAAATCTGAAATATAAAATTATTTCTAAATTTTCATAAAATAATTTCTTCTCTGGGCGATGTTTATTGTGGAACCCTAAAATTGTAATAAATATGTCAATTCCTTTTAATATTTTTAATAATTTTCGTGGTGTTGATGTTACCGGTCCAACCTTGATTTTGATATTCATAGTTTGTTTTTTCTTTCAGGCTTAATTCCATAAAAATTTTCCATTATTTTTAATTTGTTTTTGTCTAATTTACCATTTAAAATTTTTTTGTTTTTTGTATAACTACGTACTCGTTTTCTTCTTTATCTTAATCCATGTCCATTATTTTATTTTTTTGCTCCTCATCTTCTTCTAGTTTGCTCCATCTTGTTGAAATTTTTTATTATTTCCGAATCGTCATCATCCAATTTATTTTTGTTAATTGTTTTGTTTTTTAATTATTTAATATCTTACAATATTTTTTCTAAGTTTAAGCAAAATTTTACCTAAAAAGCCTCTCTGGACTAGCTTTCTAATACTTCACATTGTTTGATCTTTCCATCTCTTATTTTTTTCTAAAGCTTTCTAAAAAATATTATTTTAAGTTAAATCTAGTTGTGCTTGGTATTCCTAAATTTGAAGTATTCGACAATTTCTCTAAATTTGACAGTAGATACCATTAGCATAATTTTGGTTATCAAAATTAAATTTAATGTATAATAATTAACAAAATTTTCGAAAAAAATGTGTTTGCAATGCATGCGTCATCCTCCATTTATGTTTACTCTTTGGTATTTGACTTTTTTTATGGCATATTTGGTTACCCTCATTGATGAGGAAGATGACGGAGGAGGTGGTGGTGCCGCTGAACCTGAAGCTCCTGCAGAAGAAGAATAAAGTTTTATGCAATATATGAAGTGACCATGTAATAATAACAGCAAATAAAAACTGAAAACAGCAAATAGAAAAAAAGAAAAATATAGATATCAAAAACATAGTAAAATAGTAAGTGTATTACAGATATTTATTCATTGCTTTTACCTTTTATTGAAAAACCTGTAAGTACAGGGTATAAAATTACACTTGTTTTAAAATTTTGATTGATTAACATGGATTGGAACATAATTATAAATATCTAGTTATGTTATGCAGTTATATGACACTGCAATGCAATGTTACTGTCATTGTTGTAATCGATTCTTAAACCGGGAATACCCGTCAATTGCCGGGGCATATTTTAGTTTAAATGAAAGAAATTAAAAAGGCGGCGTCAGATCTGGTGCGTGTGGGCCGAACTGGCTACGCCGAATCGGCTACACCGCATGGCTGCGCCCAAAAATCTTAGACCTCTTTGACTATGGCTCGAGTACCGTACTAGGCACGGGGGCTCCAAGTTAAAATAGTACGTAATTTAATAAACATAAAAATTTTACTTTTAGACCAACCATTTAGGAAATAATTAAAAAATATAAATTAACTTATATTACAAAATATTTCATGAATTTAATTACTAAAGGGTCTACCAATAGGGGTAATAGAACTTTAAATGGGGATTGCCGCCATGTTATAAATGACATTGATGTCTGTCATAGTGTATTTTATTCAGTAAGGCTCACCATTTCATTATGGCAAGACTGACTCCGCAAGAACGTTTGCAAATCGTAAAATTATTCTACCGAAGTGTAATATAATAAGCAGAATATGCGTTACTGGGCTGAAACAAATCCACAGGTGGTCTATGAGAGTGACTTGCATCCAAAAAAAGTTACTGTTTGGTGCGGTTTGTGATCCGGAGGCATCATTCAGTGGCGGATCCAGGGGGAGGGTCATAGGGGTCATGACCCCCCCCCCTTGAATCCATAATTGTGGCTAAATAAAAGCTTATCTAAAGTGTAAAAAGTGTTTATATTATTTAATTTAATATTTAAATTAGGAAGAAACTAATAATATCCATAAAAATCCTAACTTTGCACATACGTGCTTCTAGGACAATAAAAAAAATTCGTCTGCGGCGCATTTCGCTGTGAATATCTACTACCTGTGACCCCCCCGTTGCCAAAAGTCTAGATCCGCGCCTGGCATCATTGACCTTACTTCTTTGAAAATAAACAGGGAGAAGCTGTCACGGTCAATGGACAGCGATATCGACAGATGTTAACAAACTTTGTGTAGCCACAATTGGATGAAATGGATCTGAGAAAGATGTGGTTTCAACAGGACGGCGCAACATGTCACATTTCAAACGAAACAATCGATTTATTGAAAGAAAAGTTCGGGGAGTCGATCATCTCGAAAAGTTCGCAATATCAGATCTTCCCAATCTTCCTCAAATTGTCAACTGGCCACCGCGATCGTGTAACTTAACACCGCTGGACTTCTTTCTTTGGGGCTACGTAAAGTCATTAGTTTACGCTAATAAACCGCAAACAACTGATTGTCTCGAAATCCAACATTGAGCGACTAATTCGTGGTATTCAGCCAGCCTTACTTGGAAAAGTCATCGAAAATTGGATCCATCGAATGTGTGGGTGCAAACGATCAAGAGGTGGACATTTAAAGAAAATTTTGTTCAAAACATAAATGGTATGGACTGAGCTTCAAATAATTACAAACAAATTCATTGCATCTTTACACGGTTGAGTTATAATTAAAAAAACAAGTTCTCTCGTTCTTATTGGTAGACCCCTTATATCTTTTTAACTTATAATCTTCAATCACATCATTTTCTACCACATAATTAAAACTTTATTTCTTTGTTTTTACAATTTTATCATTAATTTACTGGATCAGTTGTGACGATCGACTTCACGGCTTTACCGTTCCGTCCCATAGGAGATGAAGTCATGAAGAAATAAAAAGAAAAAAATTACAATTTAAAAAAATTAAAATATCGCCCATTTTCCCGTTAATAAAAATTTTGACAGCATACATGGGCAAGTGAGGGCTCCTTTTATAGTTACGTTTAAAAGCATACCAGTATTAATTAATATAAACAATTTAATTATATTATTAAAAAAAATGCATTGTATGGATGTTTGGGAGCCCCTTCGGGACTAATTGATTTTGTAAGTCCGTGTTTTCTTATTGATTTTGGGCACCGTAACAGGTAGTAATCTGTAAACTAAATTGAATCACATTAGTTGAGTTTTGAAAATATTATAAAGGTACTAACTTAACATTTTAACCGCATTCGACATGGAAACTTACGACGTTTTTGAAATTGTTTCAATGTGTCTACTATGTCTACTGTTTAGACCAATTTTTAATTTAAAAATTGCATTTAAAATTTGCATAATTTAAAAGGTGCATGCATCAAAAGCGTCGCATGCTTCTAACTCGAACGTGGTCTTTGCCATTGGACATAATATATTAATAGGAGGGTTTAAGTAATAAATCAATTTTTAGGTTCAAGATCAATTAATTTCGCAAAGCAGCCATTTGAAGATTCACAACAATTTTCACAAAGCTATAAAGGAAAGTAGGAATATTTGAAGAAAATATCAAATTAAAATGTAAATAATACTGTAACTACAACCATTTCAATAAAGCCAAAAATTTCAACTAATGTTTGCAATAAGTGTATATTTTATGGTAAAACATTTCCAGGTATTTTCCGGTGGCAACTCAGTGACCACCAATTTTAGGGATAAAATTAACCCACATCAAGCTAGCACAACCACCTTTTCAAAACAAAAAAAATTTTATTCTATAATTATGGACTAATTATGGACTCATTTTGGACAACATTCGCGAATTTTGGACAACAACGGTTTCGCGTAAAAACATAAATCTTTGGTGGCGGTGCTGAGTTGACGTCAAGCTAGCACAACCACCTCGAAAAAACAACTTTTTTTAATTTTTACAATACAATAAAGTATTTTTATTTTATTTTAAGGTCATCATTTAAAATTCAAATTTGAAAAAGTTGTTTTTTCGAGGTGGTTGTGCTAGCTTGACGTCAACTCAGCACCGCCACCAAAGATTTATGTTTTTACGCGAAACCGTTGTTGTCCAAAATTCGCGAATGTTGTCCAAAATGAGTCCATAATTATGGTATACTAAATTTAAAAAAAAGTTGTTTTTTCGAGGTGGTTGTGCTAGCTTGACGTCAAGCTAACTAAATCGAAAAATTGACTGGATTCTAATCTATTCTAAGTTAAATTTAAGTTAATTGACAACTTAATTGTAACGTGTAAACGGTTTATTAAGTGAAAATTAAGTTGGTAAGTTACAAGTAGAATAGAATCTAGTCTATGTTTCACTTACCAACTAAATCACTTACCAACTTGTCTCGTGTAAATGGCCCTAAAGAGATAAAATAAAATGCAGTTGTGTATGTTACGGAAAAAGTACGTAACTGGAAAATATATACATTTACCGGTAAATGTGTATGTACATGTGAACTTGTACCTTAGTAAAAGTGAGTTGACGAATACAGTTTATTGTAACCAGAGCCAATATTACAATATCAAATAAAAATAACGTAATATTTTCGAAATGCTACATTAGCAAATTGTGCTGAAATATAGATTAATTACATTTTTATGCTGTTTTCAAAAGCTTTTATTTAACTTGACGTGAGCGTTGTCCGCGTGCATGGACTTTTTTGAAGTCATTTTTAACCAACTTCTCGATGTCTTAGAGAGCTACAGAATTACTGATATTAAATTGCGTATTGTGATACACTTGCACAGCAAAAATGTCATTAAAAATGTTGTATCCATTTCTGTACGTACTCGTTGTTTCATGAAATTCATAGCCCCACGCTTTTATATAGATGTTTTCAAGGAGCTTTTTTTGTAATTATTTTAAAAATTTTATTTTTTCCTTTTTAGTGCACTTTTTTTAATTTTAAATAAAAGGTTTTTTTTAAAATTTTTAAATTTTTTATATAATTTTTAGTTTTCAATTAGTTAGTTTATTAAAATTAATCTAAAACTTAAATATTTTTTCTTATTTATTTATTTCTATTTCCAATTTATTTGAACAAATATCTAAGTTAGTATTTTGAATTAGAATTTGAATTGAATTTGGAAACTAACTTGTTGTAAAGTTACAATATACCTTTACCAACAACACTTGGAATATGTTCAGATATTCCTAATTCTATATTTGGAAAAGTACAGTGTATGTACATTTACCATAAGCGTCAGTGTAAGTGTACATTTACCAGAAAAAAAAAGATGGTGACAAATTCAGGTTTTTTGTAGGTGCCGGGAGAGAAAATGACGATGTAAAGAGTTTCCGGTTTGCTTTCGGTGGAAGAGAGCTATACTTTGGTCCACGAAATCAGGGCGTATTGACGAGTTTTGCTCCTCATACGAAGAAATTGATTTTTTGGAAACAGAATTTTTGTTATGTGAAAAAATAAATAATTGTAAATTTTTAAATGAGTTTTACTATTTCTTATTGTTTTTTTGTGTTTTAAATTTTTAACTTTATTCTGTTTATCAAATAATTATTTTCGTCCATAATGATATTAATTTTATATATTTTTATCGGAAAACATAACGAAAGCGACGCTTTCCGAGTGTCCGCTCGGCAGCCAAAGCGAAGCACTCCTAGTCAGCTCACAAATCGACTAGTAATGTAAAATTGACTGGTAATGTGTTGTCATTAATGGTCGATTCTGTTACTTCTGCATGTCAAATCATTTATATTATAAAAAATGCTATTTGATTATGATTCAAGCACTTAATACATTTTGCCATAGAGGGTTGCTCTAATGACATTGTTTTAATTCGTCTTATTTGTCAGAATTTGTGATTTAAACAATATTTTTTATATTTGATTTATAATAGAAAATTTTATGTTTTCAGATAAGAAAGTATACTCACCTCTCCTCGAAATATGATTCGCTACTGGGCTTACAGCTTTAAAAAGCTCGCTCACGCTCGGTGTTTATTATAGCTGCGCGCCCAGTAACGAATCATTTTCGATGTTCGGCCAGTAATATACTATTCCGGGACAAGGTCAATAAGAAACGTTGACAAGTGTACAGTAGCTTGATTGAAAAAAGATCCAAATTCCCGAAAAAAGTATATAAAACTTATCCTTTTTCTTGCTTATTGACATTATTTATGTAGATTGCATTTTTATACTTTGTCAATTTTGTACTATGAAGTTGACGTTTTAGGTGAAATAAGAGTACAATAACCTAACATTTGAACGAATGATCAGAGATTAACTAATTACAGAATTTCAGGTGGTTTCTGCAATCCATTAAAAATTTAACTAATAATTATCGGTAACATATCATGTTAACTAACACTGTTTAAAAATATTTTTTGTGAAACCGGGAATTAATGTCATGTCTTATAGCTTTGCTTTTTATAACTAGTTCATAAATGGTACATACGTACGTACTTTTGGGTTAATTATAAGAAGTCTTTTAATTATTCATTTTAAGAATAAACATCAACAATACAATTTAAAAATAAATTAAAAAGAAGAGCATCAAAATTTAAAATTTCATTTACATAATTTTTCAAGATTAAGAGTAATTTTATATGCAACAGGACATTTTCTTTGATAATTCTTTATTAAACAGTCTTTACAGTTAATACTGTTATAAGAAGAATAACTTTTACTTTAGGTTGTATAAGTAGCTATTTCTTAATGTGCAATTAAATTATGTGAGCAATAAGTTAATTTCATCTTGGATTTTGTAGTTATTTTTATACTATGTATGTAGACCTACTGAATTTCCTATATTACTTAAAATTACTATAAATTGTATGAAAATACAGTTTTTAATAATAGATATTACGTTATATTTATATAATAAAAAATGTAGGTATAGTTATAGTAATATAATATTACGTACAATATTAAAGGCAAGCGCGCGGTTCTCACGGACAAAGATACATATAATATTTCAATGCAATAGAGAAGGATCAAAATATGTTACAAAATATGTTACGAAATATTTAACAAAAAGCATTGCATGTATTAGTTATTAAGGAATAACTAAAAAGTAAAAATATAAAATATAAAGATAAGTCTTTCGCATAAATTCAAGTTGATTTAACAATTTAATTTAAAAATTTGGTTTTTACAGCATACAAAAATCTGTGTTTTTAAAAGAATTGACATTTAAAATTTTTTCTATTTGTATTGATTTAAATTTACAAACATAAGTTTTATTAGCAATACTTATCTTGATATTTTATATTTCTACCTTAGTTATTATTAACAGTACAATACTTTTTGTTAAATCATGAAATTGTAACATATTTCGGTCCCTCCCTATTAAATTGAAATAATATTATGTATATTTTTTATCTTTCTAATAGGAACTTTCAAGTAGATTTGTGGTATTTTAGTATATAATTTTTAAAAATAATATTTAACAGAACTAAACAAAACGTTAAAATAACGTAATATTCATTTATCTTGTTTTTTTAAAATACAGTTTATTTTGGTTTTTTGAATAAAATGTTTTTACATATTTAATTTCTTTATTTTACTGTTAAAATTCTATTTTTTTATATATTATATGTTTAGTTCTGTTAAATATTATTTACACAAGTTTGGCCAATTGACAGAACGTCAGGGTAAAAAAAATTAAAACCTATATTGAAAAAATAGTAATATTTTGCACCCCCCTAACTAAGGAATGGTTACATCGTCGCTCGCTCTGTATAGGGCAATGAAGTCATTGCCCGGATAATGATGTAAAAACCACATATAAAATTTTAAATGTTAATATAACACAAAATGTATGGTCATTGACTTTATTGGCGGGACGTTAACGTCAATGTTCAGCTTAGCAGGGCTCTGACGTCAGTAGTCGGACAATGACGTCAATAGCCGTACAATCACGCCAGTAGCCGGACAATGCCCGGATGCCCAAATTGTCATCATTGAGCGTAAGACACATAAATACAATAATCGATAAATTACTATAGTTTATTACATCTTGTTCGAAAATTGTGTTCTTAATTTTGGATTCTCATCAGACAAAATTATTTCCATTAATATATGTTTTGTAAATTTATTAATCTAAGATGTAAAAATGAAAAATATTCACATGTTAAAAATAATAATCATGTAAACTTGAAATTAATTATTTACATTTTTAATAATATTTACGATAAAGATCAATAGATGATTAATTTTTATTTTTCAAGTGATGAAAATGTATTTTTCCTTTCTGATAAGTTAAAAATTAGGTACGTGTAGAAAGAAAGTTTTACTTCATTAAAAGTTAATAACCATATTAGACAACATTCTGAACTTTGCGGTTTATATTTGTTGGCTAGATTAAGCTAAACAGACTACACGTTTTCGTCAGTTGAAAAAGTAAGTTTAATTTGAGTAAATACAAAATGTGGTTACGGTAGGTATCTTTTCACAATTTTAAGAATTTTTGCCGAAAAATGAACAAAAATGCGCAAAACTGTAATCATAATATTTGATATATTCTCGATTAGTTAAATTAAAAACAGATTATACTTTGCATGAGAGTTAAGTATTATTCACAGGTATTACCTAATGTGTATTATTTAACTTATTAGAAAAATTCAATAAAGCAATAATTTGTAATAAGCAAGACTACTCAGCACTTTATTTGCCCATCCTATTATTGATATTCGTAAAGCGCTTGCGCCATCAGGGGGTTGTTGTGGCGACGCGCCCCCTTTGAAATGCGCCAGTTTGCGTCGCGACGCTGACGTTTCGTGTTTCACGTCTACTCTCGATACTGCAGAATATGATTTCTTAGTATCTTCGCTTTACGGAAATATATAACGTAAGAATTTTTTAATATCTGTATAATTCGATTTAGTTATTCAGCTTGCTTGAATCTTTGAAAATCATTCATTGCATCATTGGAAAAATTTAAAGTATATACCACATTTAGTAAACATTTTAAATTTCGTTAATTATAGTAATAACCACGTTTGTTCGTATTTTGTTATACGAAATACTACCTTTTTAGATAACAGTGTAAGATTTATATTTGTTTTAAGAATGTACAACCCTCTACTTTATAGTTTTTTTTACCATTGCTAATTATTTGAGCTATTATCGGAGATTTTACGCTCAACCACGGCACTTTGTGGTCGAACTTTATTTATGTAAGACTACAGGTGTCACGGTGGTTTTTTGTCAGAAATATTAGCAATTTACTAATCATTATTATTTCTTAGTTGTCTTTATTTAAATTATAGTAAAATTTTGACTTTGAAAGAATTGGTAATCAATCGATATTAAAAGCAGCTGTTGTGATGCTTGGATTTTTCCATTAATCATCATTCATCTATAATTGAGTTCTCGGCTTATTATAGTAACAAAAAGTTTGTTTTTTTGATAGCTTTCTTCATTTCTGATAACTATTTGGTAGTAAAACGGTGTCGTTTTTCATTTTTTTTTGTTTTAATATTCATAAACCGACGTTATGTAGTACACACATTATTTTACACGTATACAAAATGAATTATTTGTATTTTTAATTATCAAGTTAGGTATTAAGCTAATAAATATAGAAAAAATTAGTAATACATACGCAATTATTGTCGTATTAATATCTTAATTAATTACCGGTTGATGATTACCAAGTTAGAAAACCGGTGATTATCTATAAATATTAACTTTTAAATAGTTTCTTTATACTTTTTTATGTTGAACGATCATTAACAAAACAATTTTTCTTAAGGGAATTACAGCTATAAGTATCTAAAGTAATAACATTAATTTATTAAAAGCCGATAATCTACATAATATTGTATATTAAGCGTTTAGCTTTTAATTAAACACAAAGAGAAGTTAAAAATTACACAAAATGAAATACATTTTCATTTTAAAATATATTCATCTACATTATTTAATCATAACTATATATTGTGCAAATAATAATAATAAATTGTGCATATAGGTAATTATGCATTTATTGACGTTTATATGGCTGAACGAGCAGAAATTTGATTCTTCGCAGAACTACATTAATTTATTATTTATTTGCTAATAGTATTTTATATAAATTAAATGTACTAACGTGTACAATATTTACTTTATAAATTTAGCAGTTAACTCTAATAAAGCTGCTTTACAATTAATGTGATTGCTAAACTAAACATGGTTGTTTGAGAATTCAGCTAGTCTGACAATTACTCATAAGAACATTACCAAAATAATTTTTTTTGGAGATATAAAACTGTTGGTTGTTCAAACTTGTTTTATTATGTTTTATGGAAATTATTTAGTAAATTTCTTAATATTTATGCGTAGTCGTTTACATGATGTGTGAAAATATTAGCGAACAATTTTTTGGATACTAAATTTATTATAAATAGATTTATATAAAATGTTAAAAGTCATGAAATCAAACCAAGACATGTTTTGTCTTAAAAACCAACTTCATCTCTAACTATAAACAGACTAATGGAAAAAATATCATTTTAAGTACGGCCCTGATGAGTGAACTAATAGACTTTGGGTTGCTTACTATATAAAACTTTCATAAGTTCGATGTTATTATGTTGGCAATTAGCAAACGGTTATAAGAGGAAGGATGCCAGTCACTCTAGAATACAAAAATTGATTAGTAAAGAAAAACAAGTGTAAACAGCAATTTAGAATTGGAGATCTTAATATTTATTTGGCGTCCTTCAGGTTTTTATTTGTAATAAAGCTATTAATTGCCAGAAATAGTAAGAAATTGAGAATTTCCTTTGACTGCTCGCGCAAATGAATTTTTTTTCAAATTTTTTCCAAATTTCGGGCTAACATGAACACCATTATAGCTTGTACTGTGCCTTTTACCAGTATAATTAAATGTAAAAATTTAGTTTTTGTTATCTGGCTGAATTTTTTAAATTTTTAAATCAACTCTACTAATATTCAGTTTAGATTGTTATAAAACAGTAGAGTAAAACTACAAAATAAATAGAAAAATATCTTACATCTACTATATAAATATTTGAAAATTATTAAACTTTTCATACATAATATAATAATAAAATATATACTACATATACATATGTATGTACGAATAGACAACTTGACACAAATAATTAAGAAAAAATTACATAAAATTAAAACTTCGATATAACAAGTTAATTCGACATTAATAAAAATCAATTTTATTTTTGAGCTTTCAGCAAAGGTTATCGCAATATCGTCAGAAAATAAATAATACATTTTCTGATTTTACTCTTTAATGATTTTTATTAATGTCTAATTAACTTCTTATCTTGAAGTTTTAATTTTATTATACTTCACAAGTTAAGAATTTATATATTATTTAAACAAAACATTACAAATTATATTTCTAATTATCTCTCCATATTATTATTTCTTTGAATTCCTTTAACAATTCTGCAAATATCTTATTGCTATCACTTCCAAGTTTGTTGAATGATGAAACGTACAAAAAAGCTTTTTAATTCAGCCAAAATTGAAAACAATGGCATAGGTTTAATTTTTTAATTTATTTATAGAACTATTAAATCCTTCTTTTTATCAAATAATTATTCTTTTTCTTTGATGACCATCCATTTCTACTGGTCGCAGCATGCTCTCTACTATACATATTATGTAGTAAAGAGTAAACTTATACATACATTATCTCTTCGCAAAAATTATCACACAATCGATTTATTTGATTAGTTTTGGCGATTACTGTCACCATGTTCACAATTTAAAGCTATCAATTATATTTTTTCTACTAACCCATGTATCTTGTAACTGGTGTAATTTTTATAATTATTGTAATTTTTCATATTTTGTGACAAGCGTTGGACAAATGATACAAACTTTTCAATTAAGCTCTTTCCAAAGAAAGACAGTCCTATTAAATTTTTTTTGATTTTTCTATCCCTTCCATGGCAAAGTCGGAAATTGTACTTAGGATCCTTATCCTGCTGTATTACAAAATCACGGCTTATTATTTAGAATCATTTTATAATTTGCCTTCTTTATAATACCGTCAATTTTTATAAAATTTTCGGTGTTGTGGCCTCAAATGGAACTCCGCACCATAATTAAACCACTTCCCCATGCTTAACAGTATAGGTTCCACACGCTGAGAAGCAATCATTTAAGAGGTATTTAGTTTTATACTGGATTCACACAATGTGTGATTCAGTGAGCGTTCGCTGACGAATATTGTCTCCCACTCACAACGTGACCGTTACAACCTTCATATGTGAACACATTTACTGTATATTGCTGTAAAAACACAAAATTTTACTCGTGAGCTTCTTAGGCATTTTAAACAATGTATCGAATGGCGAACATTCGCTGAATAACGCATCGTAGACCTAGCATTATGAAGATGCATTGACAAGATTAAACAATTTTGAACTTTGAATCGACGGTTTACAGTACATTTTTCCACTGATCCAATATCTAATATCAATTCTGTAAGGCTCACTCAAAGATTTTTACTTACTTTTTTGGGCGTAGCAAAAGTATTTATCAACAACACAACTTTTTAAATCAGCACTTTTTAAACGTCTCTTTACTGTTATACTTTAACTAACTACTTTACTGATACTGAATTTAATGGTCTTCTATTAAGGCGCCACTATTGCAGCATTTAACACAGTGTTTTGGAAAAGTTCTATTTATTCCGTTAATAATAAATATTTTTAAATGATTCAAAAAATATTAATTAGGTAAATCATTAAACTGTTTCGATAAAAGATTAAAATTTTAAAAATACAACGGCTTTTTATGCAATAACGTCTTTAAATATGTACAACATTCAGCGCTTATGTATTATAATTAATATAAGTTATCAACAAAAAAATTACTTATCGAAATAGAATAAACCTTTACCTGTTGCTATAAAAAAAATTAAAATTTTTTGTTCATTAATCGAGCAGTAAATTGCACGACGAAATGTACTGTTTTATAATTTTTCTCCATACAATTGCATATATTGTAGGGGTAAAGCAAGTTTTATTTCAAATGCACATCGTTCAGACCAGTTGGAAAAAGTAAACATGGTATTGAGTTACTGGCGTGTTGATTACATTTATAATAACACACGATTAGGTATCTTACAACAAAATGCTAGAACGTAATTTCTTGAAATTTACACAAACCAATTTGAATGTTTGTCAAAAACGACCTGGGCCAAAGATGGTAACATTTTACTAAAAGATAACTTTTTAAAAATCTTTAAAAAAATAAAAGATGGGTACATACGTATACATCTTTTTACGTCGATTTTTACATAATTTTAGAAAAAATTTGCATTTTAAATTAGGTTAATTAACAGGCACGGAACTAGCCCTGTTAGACTAAGTGGGCCGAAGCCGGGCCCAGTTATTTTTAAGGAGGCCAAGAAAAAAAAGGTAATGTACGTGACCAATAACAAAAAATAATGCAATAATGCGATTATCTTAAAAAAGCGTATGTAAAACATTTTAAACTTAATTAGTCAGAAATAAATCACGAAATTATTGGAACGAAAATCTTCATTTGCCAGGGTGGGCACAAGAGTGGGCCAGCACAACTTTTAGATGGGCCATGGCCCACCCTGCCCCCCCCCCAGTAGTTACGTGCCTGCTAATTATAGTAAAATTTATTGTATTCTTACGCAGTTTGTTTATTTTTGAGTCGCCATTAAAATTCACAAAATAATCTTGTTATTAAAAAATCTAGCTTTTGATCCAAATCCAACTAGATCCAGTTTAATTTTGCAGCCAATACTCATACTCTTTCTGTACTTATTAGTCAATTATTTTATTTTAACTAATTACTAACACATAAAATTGTACTGTATTTACACACTAAAAACTCAACTAATATACATACGTCATAATTAATACACTAATAACTACATTACTACTTCGTTTAAAGATTGTATTTACTATACAGTAGAATCCGGTTATAGCGACGGCCAAGGAACCGGCGATATTACGTCGTTCTAACCGGACGACGCACAAAACGGTTTGAAATTTTCACGGCGAATCCGGGCAGCTAGTTGAATAATATGCGTGTAAAATAAAAAAAAAACAAAAATTTAAACTTTAATTATAATTAAATCTAATAGGTAAAGTTACAAGCTAATAAACAATTTAAAATATAAAAACATGATTGTAATGTACATACATAATAATGTAGGTACATGTAGATAAGTATATAAAAAACCTACTGGTTTAGAAAAAAAAAGTTATAACACAGCTAAAGGTAACAAAATACGAAGTGATTTACTCTGGAATCTTAATACATAAAATCCCAGCCCGCTGCTGCTGCTCCAGCGTATCATTTTTTACCAACCAAAAAATATTAAAGTACCGACGACGGTACTCCCCCTGGGACGAGTTGCACATCAATCGAGTTTCCAACCAATCGGGTCTAGAGGCCCGTCCGTGGACGGGCTTTCCAGCTAGTAATAATTATAAAGTGCATAGAAGGCATTTTACTTGTGTAAGGCATTTGTGGGGGCGGAAATATAATGCAAAGTATGCATTTGCGCTTGAAATTTTGAATTATTTTGAGACGAGCGTCGTTTTAATCGGACGATTTTTAATAAATACGTGGCTTAAAGCGGTTGGTCGCTTTAACGGGAATCGTACTAAACGGATATACTTTCGCAGGATGTTATATGAAAACCAAACTTGAGGTTGCACTTACGTCGTTAAAAGCGGTCGGTCGTTATAAACGAAGTCGTACTATTCGGATTCTACTGTATGTATAAAGTATTTACTCAGTTTATTCGGTACAATCAATCAGTAACCGTAGATTGGTTACTAGGTTTAATTCTCAAATCCTTAATTTTTAATTTTTTCGGATGTTGTGGATCAATTAATTCGGGTAGTACGCACTTAAAATAAAAATGTTTTTAATGAAACGACCATTTTTTCCCAAAAGTTTTCATCTTTACAGTGGCAACAATTATTATTAATACACCCCTATGTTAACCATGTAAATTGCACATTTTGAAACCGTTTTTTGACATATAATACTCGCTTTTACAGCAAAACTTTTCAGATATTTTTTATTGAAAATTTTAATCTCTTCAGTTTTGTTTCTATACATTTTTTTATTTTATTTTGCCGTTTACGAGTTACAGCGACTTAAAGAAAACTAAGTAAAAAAGTTAATAAAATTAACATTGCTCTTATGGGAGTATTTTACAGAGTTTTCTTCAAGTCGCTGTAACTCGTAAACGGCAAAAGAAAATAAAAAAATGTATAGAAACAAAACTGAAGAGATTAAAATTTGCAATAAAAAATATCTGAAAAGTTTTGCTGTAAAAGTGAGTTTTATATGTCAAAAAACGGTTTCAAAATGTGCAATTTACATGGTTAACATAGGGGTGTATTAATAATTGTTGGAGCCACTGTATATAATATAATATCCCGTTCCAATCCATAAGGAGTCCAGATTACAAACGCGCAATATTCACGATTTCTAATATTAAGTTGTCCCTGTACTTGATAATAATATGGATGGTTTTTGTTTAATTTTACATTGTCATGTATAATTTTAGCAAATTTAATTTTTTTATTAATAATAATAACTCAAACTTGAAAAAGTTGATTTACATGCTGTAGTTGCTATGTAAATTTAGTTAGTACCATTAGTCATCTTAAACGCACCAATTCTTTGTCAATTTTATGTTATATTTTTGTAACAATTATAGTGTTTACTTTTTCTGATTACATTTAATAATTCTTCCTCTGCATTTTGATTCCAATTAATAACTGGACCATCAAATTTTCAATAGTATTAAACCTTATTGTAACACCTATTTTATAATATAGAAATGAAGTTGAGTTTATACAAAAATGATACCTCAGCATAGAATCTGATATGTTGTTTATAAACTTAGGCGAGATATAGAACAAATCTCTATCCACAAGAAATTTCTTCTATTACACGTCAATATAATTGTACAACACATCATCAATTACCTTTATATACATCTATCTTTTCTTGAACTTTACGGTTTTCACCAACAATATTTTACAGAATAGGAATAGCAGCGCCTTAACGTTTGTACGGATTTCTAAAGCTGTTAACTGTCTATTTCTTTTACTAATAACAACTATATGCTAGTCCTCTTGAAAACAAGGTCATGTTGGTCACCCCGAAGTAAGTCAGTTACGATTAGTGTCGCAGTGTTCTTGAAAATATGAATAGTCGACTTTTCGGTAAACTTTTTATTTTTTCTGCAAGTTATAATTTTTCGCTCTATTTTTCACTAAAAATTTCATGTTGCTTCACCATTTGTTCACTCATAAGAATAGGTTTACTCGTTAAAACTTAAATTTGAAGTTGCGACTGATGTTGACACATTTCGTCATAAATTTTTATAGTCAAACAGTGCTGAAAGCTCTTTAATTATTAAAGGGGCAAGTGGATGAATGTGCTATGCTACAATTTCTGAAAAACTCAAATATTTGGTAAAAGAACATATTATGTACCATTGCATTATGTTACGTACTTTCATAAATATACCAAAAATGATTAAATTAATACAATACTTATAGTTAAAATTAAGAAAAACCACAGTCGTGGATTGGTGTAATCGCTGGTTGAGTTACAGAGCGGAAATTCTGGGTTCGAGTCTCCAGCCACAGAGACTTGACAGAATTTCTTAGCTCGGCCTTCCGGTGTGCATCAACACGTTGTGGCCAGGTGCTAATAACCATAGTAGTTGATGCACGGTAATATTAAAATTAAAAAAAAAAAAATTAAGAAAGTATTATTCATTTGCTCTTTCAATTTATAATATCTCTTACAACCTGCAAGCAATAAATAAAAGTTGAAAAAGCGGTATAAAACTTTTGTATCTTGTTGCGAAATACTACTACAAGTACATAAGTACATTAAAAATATTTAAAAGGTGTTTACTAATCAGGAGAACTATTCAAGTGTAACTCTACTATTGGAACAAGCTTTGGCAGGCTGACAGAGCACCTAAATTAAGCAAACACCTATGGTTTTTTAAGTGCTATGTACACTTTCTGGGATCTGTCAGTTAATGCGCACCACGAATTGAGCCGCGATTGCTGCACTTTAGGAAAGGGGACAATTTTCTGAGCATTTTGAGACCGCACATTGATGAGGTAAATCCAGTAGTTTTTGAGAAAACGGCATTTGAAAATCAAAAATTACATGCATTTTAGATAGGGATTTCGCCAACACGAGAATTCTATTGACGGTGCGTGCGTTCTGATAATAGTCTTACTGATAGCCGTAGCGCTTGTATTCAATTGTCGACAAACGTTAAACTCGTTTTTAGGTTAGATTCTCGATTGCCTTGGTTGCGTTCGTCAAAACGGACGCTCCGCTACCCTCCGCTCCGCTACCCTCCGCTCCGCTAACCTCCGCTCCGCTACCCTCCGCTCCGCTACCCTCCGCTCCGCTACCCTCCGCTCCGCTACCCTCCGCTCCGCTACCCTCCGCTCCGCTACCCTCCGCTCCGCTACCCTCCGCTCCGCTACCCTCCGCTCCGGTCCCCTCCGCTCCGGGCGCTACGCGCCGTATATATAGCTTTACTATCGTTAGTTTTATTCATTTAAAATCTTGACAATTTTTATCTACATATTGAGATGACCCGTAGTTTTCAAAATATAAAATAATAATTATTATAGAAGATATTAATTCCTTAACATATAAATTATTTTATGCGTTGTATATTGACTCGCCAAATGTGCGTAACAACACCATTTGCCCCGTACTTATTTTATCCCGCCTTCAAATCACTCACTATCCAACTTCGTTCGAAATCATCCAAATACGGCCACAAATAAAATCCAATTTAATAATAAAACACTACTCACAGCAAATCAATCTTTTATTCACAAAATAATTAAAAATAATCTCAACAAGAGATTTAGAATTCACAATTATCGGATGTCTTTCGTAAAAAGCAACCACTCCGGTCAACGCGAACGGCAAAAGGCCTAGTCACAACAAGCTTCCGTGGCAATATAAAACTTTTGGTGAGAACAACCATTCAAAATATTTACAAATTACAAAATATTTACAACAAAATCAAATTTAAATTCAAAATAAAAAAAAAGAATTTTGGAATACGACAATATATACTTGACACTGTGGTATGAGGTTGGTAAATAAATGAACCAAAGCTGGTAGAGATTATTTACTTATTAGACAACGATATATCATACATATCAATAACAAAGAATAAGTAAAATTTGTTTAAATAGTTATTTAAGTGATGAGCTGGAAAGTGGTTCTTTACTGGGAGAGTCAACAGAATCTAAGACCAGTAGGCTAGATCTGAAAATCAACGAGTGATTGTATTAGCTGCTAATATAATTAATACAATCCATAGCACTATAACCTGATGTGGGTCTTAGCTGCCTACAATTTGCCTTCACTTCTGGCGATCTTGTGCAGACTCTTCTATGTTCCATGTATACTTTTAGCATCCTAAGATCTGCGTTGATGTCGTCTCGCCACCTCATTTGTGGTCTTCTAAGTGGCCTGCTTCTTCGTTGTGCTTTCTCCCATACTATCGTTTGTTACAGTCGTTTGTTATTACTTCCAACTCTCTTCATCGCAATTTCTGTGATTTTATTTCTTGCACTATGTCAGGGCAGTTCTATAACTGTTGTAATTTGGCGTTCGTTCTTATTATCCATTAATCTGCTTCGGGGTCTTTCAGTGAACACAAAAGAGCACTTATTACCTTAACTTATTAATTCTTGCTAATGATTGACTAAAACTTTAACTGAAAGTGTCGAAAGTGATACATTCCAAACATATTCTGTAGTTTGATACTTACAATACAATTTGTAACTCAACTCAACCTTATATTTTTTGTACATGTGTAGCATTTAACGATCCGTGGTGAATAACGAATAAACGTTATTGTATAAACTGTCAGAAAGCTCTTTTTAATTATTTAATTTATTATGGTTGGGTTACGTACAACGCCGACGTGACGCAACCACCACGATCCAATATTTTTAAGGCAGGTTCACATTGGGCTTTTATAGTATCGAAAATAAAAACGGGAACGGTGAAATAAGACAAAGTACCTAATATTTTGTAAAAAACGTTATTTAAAATATCATATTTGTATTTTTAGCAATAATTAAAAAAATTAATAAATGTTGCATATCTTTAAACGTGAGGAAAAATATCTTTTAATTGATATATTTTTAATCATGATCTGTTATAATGGAAAGTAAGAATAAAAAAAAACAATTTTTTAAATAAATTCCCTATGTTCGGGTGTGTGGTCGGCCATGATATATGGTGTAATCATATGGTATACGGTATGATAAAACAATGTGATTTAATTAATAGGCTGCATTACCATAAACCACATATAAAAAATTTATATATTATATCAGTGTGTGGAGAAAATGAGCCGTATTAGAAATCAATAAAATTAACCAGTGAGTTACAAATAAATCTAAATTTTAAAAATTGACTACCCCAACTTTATTAACAAAGGATTATATACTATCATATCTGTTTATTATGAATTAGTAATTTATTTTAATTTGAATATATCCTCAATGGGTCATAATATTATTAGTAATTTATTATTATATAATTATAATAATATATAATAATTTATAATTAATCAATTAGTAAGTATATTAAATGTATCTCAACATTCTGAGCTGCTAAGACAAGAGGTCGTACATATATCTAAAAAAATGTTATTTGTGAAAAAGAACATAGTAATAATGAGATACGACAATTTGACATAGCAAACTCTCTGTTTTTCACCTTCACCACTCACTTTGAAGGTTTTACGGTACAGATACGACTTTTAAACTTTGTAGGACAAAGTTTTGTAAGGAGAGAATAAGTTGGTACCATCATAGATATGCAAAAATGGGAAAATTGCAATTTTTGCGGATACGATCTACTGTCGTATTTCGCAGGGCAGTAATGATACAAAGAATAAATAAAATGATGTGTGATTATGTTGTATTATTTTAAATTAAATGACATTGTTTAAAACCAATAACTATCTACATGCCAAGTTAAACAGGAGTAATATTGTTTATAACTTTTTTAAAAGTAAAATCTGCTAAAAGTGATGTTAATTATTAAATTATTTAATATTTCTCTAAAAAGTCTCAGTCGAGTTCCACATCCCATATTATTGTATTTAAATTAAAAATGCATAATTA
This sequence comes from Cantharis rufa, assembly GCA_947369205.1. NCBI lineage: Eukaryota > Metazoa > Arthropoda > Insecta > Coleoptera > Cantharidae > Cantharis > Cantharis rufa. The sequence goes on from OX376303.1 coordinate 41,634,365, forward strand.
TTGAATCAGAAACTTACTACTTCGTGCTCTGTTATTCATTTTTATGCCGATATTAAATATTTAATGTCCAAATATGTGGTTTCTTAGATAAGCAATGTAATATGAATCAATGATTGAAAAAAGTTTATTTCGTATTGTAGACCGGAGAGTACATTATTTATGAAATAAAAAATTTAAAAACGAAAAGCTCAGATATTGCAAGTGGGTAGTGTGTATTTTAATTTATTTATGTATATTCAAATTTGCGATAATTTATTCTAGCAGCATTATACAACTATGTGTAAAAGTAACATAGGGTTCTTCAAAATACATAAAAGTCAAAATAAAACTTCTAACTTGATGTTTGCGGTATTCGACTGCTTCATATGTCAGAGGTTATTTGAAGTTATACTTCGAGTGGTTATACGAAAAATACTGTGAAAAATTCTTTTAACATAACTTTTCAATTTGTTTTGTATTTTGGTACTAGCAAAAAATAAATATTGAAAAATTCAAGCTGTCTCAAATGTTCAATTTACTTCACTAAAATAAAATATTTCAGGATTAGCCAATTATAAAATCAAGATGTATTTTATAATCTCTTTTCAGCGGTTCTATATCTGTGATATGCGTTCGAAGTGTTTTCATAATATAGTACATAGGGGTTAGACGACCTACTTTTTAACATGGCTTCCAAACCACGGAAGCGTAATACATTTAATTTCAAGAAAAGTTCTCATAACAGATCACCTCCGGTTCAAACCGGGTACTTCGGTATTATCTATCAGTTGAAACTATCCTATAGATATTTCATAACATCTGCGAATGTATTCTAAGTATTAGTAGTTAATAAAAAATCTAAATAACAATAATTATTGTTCTTTTTCAACAGACTAGCATTCCCATTATTAAATTTAATAATTTTGAGAAACTATTATTATATAGGAGCACAGGTTAATTAATTAATTAAAAACGTTTCATCAAGAACATAGGTTTATATCAGATTACGTTTTAGATCGTAAACAGATCCCGTATAATACGATTACCTTAAACAAATTCAAATCGATTTTATTTTGCTGTTTTGTCCGAGTTACTTCGAAGGGTAAATGTTAATATGTTATTTCAAAATTGAATTATCTATTAGAACAGTCAGTTATATAAGAAATTTTATCTCTCAATTGATTATATATGTACATATATTATACCTCTAATTTCGTTATTGTTACATAATTACTTATTATCTTATAGAAAGAAGGACTTTTCAGTAGGTAGCTATAGTTAATTTATTTTAAATTTAATTGTTGATTTATCATACAGTTTTCATATTTGAGTTGTTTTTAGAACAATGCAAAACATCCATAAAGGAACATCAACATAATATTTGATTTCATATTTCTTGTTGAAAGTTAGTGCTGTACTCATTATAAATTTATTATGGATGCGAGTTTAATATTTAGAAAAGCCACTTTAAACATTCAATAATTTATTATCTATCATGTTTTTATAATTTTTTTACAAACAACAATCTTTAGAAAAAAGCTTTTATAACTTTACTAGTATAAGGGAACTCGGGGATTTAAAGATAAAAATGTTGCTATATAATATAAGAGATAGAACGGTTTCCAACCTTTTTAACTCGGGCGAGAATAGGTTTAGCTATTTTGTTTTTACTTATTGGGAGTATAATGTTTATTATACAATTTTTTATTATAATATAATACAATAATAAACCATACACAGAATTCAGAGTCAGAAATGAATGCAAATGGAAAACAAATTTACATAGGTGGCCAAAAATTTAAAAAATCAGACTCAATTGTTATGTTTTATTTCTCTTATAGCCCTAAATGCAATGCAAAAGAAGCAATAGGGTAAAAATAAAATTTGCAAGAAACGAAACTTTCTTACCATCTCTTCACTATACACAAACAATTTAAACAGAACACCTAAGGGCATGTAATATAAACTAATATCAAAACTTTTTGATTCCAACATTATACACATCAAGATAATATTATCATTACCAAGATTATCTTCTATTTAAACAAATTAATCTACTACATCATAACTCGCAGCTTCCTAAAATTTGATATATATATATATACTACCCCTATATTTTTTATGAAGCAGAGTGTAAATTGCAAATTTTTTATAAATTTATTTTCGAAGAATTAACAAATTATTAGATAAAAACAATTGCAATCTACACTTTGGTAACAATTCCACCTCACTAATAGCGGCAATCATGCATTAAACGGCAAAAGGCGGCCGGAAGCCGCCTACGAAATTTTTTTTGCCAACTCAAGTTAATTGGGCCCGACAGGATTTATCAATCAAAAATGTTCTTCTTGCTTGTTTTAAACAAGAGTTTTGTTTTACGGAAACAAAAATGTATATTCTTACATGCAAATTAATATGCAGATATACGATTTTGCATTGGAAGCGTTGAAGCTACTGTTACTGAGTTGCATCGACCGCAGAATTTCAAGTCAAAAAGTGTTTCTCAAAGTTTTTATCACGTTTCGTGATAGGGATGCTTATGTATTTTATATTCAAACAACCATATCTCAGATCAAACATTAAAAATTAGTCACATACTAAGAGCAAGGAATATTTGTACATGTTACATTCACATGTACCAATCCGCTAGACGGTTAATAATATACAATATAATATAGTAATATCGACTATTACGAGTTGTAAAAAAACTTTACCCAAACATGCCGGAATCAAAATTCTGTTTTAAAATGGAATTATTTAGCTTGTTTTGTATTCTTATCGTTTCGTTTGTGTGATTTATTTTTATATCGATATGCGTTTAGCTTTTCATAAGAGACAAGTTTGGGACAAATACAATTCTTAGCAGTCACTTTTAAAATATAGTGCATATTATCAAGTGTTACTTATGTATTTTGTGCTAGCAATTAAAAATTATGTTATTAATTTAAATAATATTATTAATCAAAATTTGGCATCTCATAATGGACGCTTTCTTAAAAATGTATTTTATTAATCATTTATGTTTTTAAAATTACGAGTTAGTATATTATAAATTGCTAAATATAGGTATCTTCCGCTGAATTAATGAAGTACATTTATGAAAGTGACAGTCGTATTAATTTGAAAAATCATTATATTTATCACAATTAATTTTAACAATGCGTTTAATTTAGATAACACTTTTTGTATAAAGCTTAACAACTTTCATTCATTTCGCGAAATTGAAACGTAAATCTGAAGATCGAAAAATTCTAAATAAAATAAAAAGTCTAAAATATTATAAGATCCGCACTACAATAATATTAATAATAAATTACTATTATAAATTTTAAAGCAATAAAAATAAAATATCTCGAAAACATAAAACCAACTTACATACATAAATTCATAATATATACAACAGTAAATCGTGGAATTTAAAATGAATTAATTCAAGTTGGAAGCAATGTGAAAAGTTAATCATCTACATTAGAATAAACTGCAAAATGCGAGTGGTAGGTATTTAGTATAAAGTTTAAAAAACCATTGTTTTATGGTAGCAATTCAAATATTAAGGATTAATTATTTTTAGCTTAGTTATTTGTTAATTCCACAATATATTCAGATTTTCCTATGCCAATTATAAGAATTCATTATTTCAGCTTCAATATGTTTTTTTCATTTCGAAAAACCCGCTTTACTTCCAATTATTTTTCAATTTTTCTTTTAAGAAATAAAGTTTAACTTACATGCTTTTAGAGCGAATCTTGCAAAAATTCCAGGCACAAATTCTAGTAGCTCAAAAAAATTATCTATACTGTGGTGCGGATTTCACGTTAAGCTGAAGGTTCTCGGTTTATACATATGTAAAATATGACGCATCCGATATTCCTGGGTAAATAGTAATTCCAATGTAAAATAACAATATGAAAAAGTGTAATCATTTAGTATGTTGCACTAAAATAGTTCAACAAAAACAAACACAAAATATTTATTCAATACAATAGTATACAAATTAACCTAATATTCTCTAGTATCATAATAAAAGTGTAATATTCTTTAGAAAACCGTGCATTCAAAGATTATTACGAAGTTTATTGCTATATTTCTTTATTGTGCAATTTAAGTTAATAAAAATTAATTCATAATTTCATGAAACTTTTAACAAGCTAGTTTCAGGTTTTAAATTAGTCTATAAAATAAAATGAACAACAAATATCTTGTCCGTACCTATTTCTATATTACATAATTGCAATTCGCAATAATGCAATTTTAATTTTTCGACCTGATAACCGAAAGTGTAAATAAAAATATTTGAAGATTTGATATTTTATTTTTTTCTTTCATTTCGAAGGTCTAATTTAAATAAACGTTAAATCTGAAGTTTCTGTTTAAAAGAAATATCCGATCGAAGAAAGTTTCTGGTTTAAAAGATTTTCCAGCTAAAAGAAGTTCTGGACTAAATGAAGTTTCGCTAAAAAGAAGGTTCCAATTAAAGAAAGTTTTGTTAAAAAGTTGACAATACTAGAGTATTACACATCGATTAACTAAAAATATTTACCAAGCAATAATAACAATTTGTGTTTTAATCTCTTCAATAAATTTTGTTTAAAAACATCCAAAAACTTATTTTTAAAGATATGACTTTTGTAGGTTTTGTACATTTTAGTCTATAAATTATTTGCACACCGGAAAAATATATTAATAATAATAATTAAACTAGAGCCAATAAAAAGTTACTTTTTAATTTCTAAAGTTAAGGAATACAAACCTTTATTTTATCAGACACCATAAAAACAACATTAAATTTTTAACGTTAAGTTAAGGAAAAAGGGTAGAGAAAACTGTGTAAAATCTTGTTTTGCAATCTTAAACTAGAATTACTTTTGATCAAAGTTGAAAGTTTTATGCAATCAGATAGGATTCTTTAATGGGAAAATCGCATTAAATGATCATACATAAAGAGAGTTGATATCATAAGATCAAATGTAGTTCTAATTTCAACAGATTTACATTTATCTCTTTGAAGTTTGCACATTTACATGCTCCAATAATTTGTATTCCTAAATAAAGTAAACCTTAAGTTCTACGCAAGATTGTTTGTGCTAAGTACTGTTTTGTGTTCGATAATGAATTTACATTTTCTTGAATGTCTTGAAATTTTCTCTTATAAAGAATTAAAAATTTAAATTAAAGTTACATAAAAGCCATTAATGAACAATAATTCATCTTTTCTTATTACTTAATAATCTGGTAAATTATTGCGGGTTATACTTCAGATTTATGTCAAAATAATCACGTTGGTGACGCTAGTAAAAAATAAACTTTTCTTAAACTGTCGATAACATTATCTTTAGATAAATAAATACAGATATTATTATTTTTTTGTTCCATAATTTGTTGTTCCATAATTATTATTATGCTATACATAAACGCCAATTTTATGCAAAACTGATTTTGCCAAAATTGTAAATAATAATTAAATATTCGACGAGTGCAAGAGTTTAAAAAATTTTTTTAAGCATAACTTTCTTTCGCCAAAAACTTTATTTAGTAGTAAGTAGCTGCGAGAAATAGTCAACGTTCCGCAAAAAGAAGAAGCACCAAAAACTTTTGCATTCTTCAGTTTTTACGTCAATTAACAATATCAGTTGTAATTTCTTAACGGAACAGAAACCGAACGAGAGTCACTTGACGTGCTTTTACTTACTTAACTCACAGATAGAGGGTTTTTTGGTGTTGAAATTAGAATTAGCGGTTGAAAATAAAACAAAAACAATTAGGGTGCCACAATATTTCAAATACAATTGCATAAAATTGAAATACAGTAGTACTGAAAATTTTCTCATGGAACAAAATCTGGACCTAATCCTAATTAAATAATATTTATTGACCTTGAGATGAAAGTTCAAAAACTTAATACGACAAAAAAGTCAATTACGTAGGGTAGTACAATGTAATTAAACTTTTAAACAAATAAACAACAGCAATTTATTTAGGAACTAATTAAAGCTTTTCGTTAAAACAAATATAATTACAACATTTAAAATATATTTGATGCGTAATAATTACCACCAAGTATTTCTCACAACAAGATTTTCTTTGTGACTCTTTGCGATGTTAATCTTTTCCTAGTCCCGAAGCAACATTCGTTGCACACTATCTATTACCAGTAAAAATTTGAACTACAATCTACCTCAAAACTCCTCTAACCAAATTAATGAGTACCTATCTTGTAGATAACATAAACCAATAACGACTTTCTCGCAACGGTTACTCAGGTCTAGTCAAAAACTTTTTGTTTTTCTATCTGGAAAACACAAGCGTTGGTTCGTATGTTTTTCCAAAATTTCCATAGCTAAACTCGAGAATATAATAAATTTTACAGGTAACTAACAGTTGTTATACTTTCTAGCGATTGTGAACAAACACCTTCCATTTCTAGTTGCTAAGTTCTTAATTAATTGTTTGTTTCTTCTTTTCTTGTAAAAACTTACTTCTTTTAGAAAAATGGTTTCAAGACCATAGTATAAGACAATAACTTATGGTTTGAAATTACCGCAATTTTCACGAAGAAACTCGAGCTTCTGTAAACTCAAATTTGAATTTAATATTCTCTAAGCCACAATCCCTACCTTGGATTTACGGTACTCGCGATAAGTCTAATTATTGTATAAATTTAATAACACAATCTTCTGCTTTTGATGACATCTTGGTATGAATAAGAACGTTTGCCAAAATTATACTTACAGTGTATTTTCTTTGCGAAAACTTTGTATACTTCACTTCTAAATTTTTTTGGTTATTCAATTTTAACCTGATTGACAGCAATATGACTAGTTCGGGAGATTTTTCTAATAATTGGTGGTTTCGTTTAGCTTCTATCAACAAGTAAAGAAAAAATTAAAAATAGTGATTTTTAAAAGTCTGCCATTTTACTGCTTTTCTGGATATTAATTTTTGTCCCCGTCCGTCCGTCGTCGCTCGGACTATGTTTTCAATATTTTTATTTCAGACAAACTATGTGGCCGGTTTACTGTCAACGAGGCAGCCACCTTTTTCTGAGTGCTAAGTTCCAGATCCTGTATACTCAGTACTTGGTATTCAGACTACAAATGAGCTGAAATTTTTGTTCTATTGCCTCGTATCATCAGTAAAATGTGGTGAAAATTTGAAACGATCTAAATTGTATTCGCTTCATTTGTTTTATTTAAATTAATAAACAAAAAAGTAGTTTATAAAAAAAAATTATATAAAAAAACTTGAAAAAAAATAAATTTTTTAAGAAAAATGTATTGAATTGGCGTGATTGAACAACTCGACGGCCGTCTCGTTGGACAAATATTGCAGTCAGTGGTTCGATAATCATAAACTACTATACTTCTAAAATTGAGCTTTTTATTTTTCTAATTTGCTATAACCTACGTCACGAGAAACACTATGTTAATGCCTTTAGTAATTATTAATCTAACAGAGTATTTTGTAATAATATATGATAGCAACCGCATTTTATTTAAAAGACTCTTTAGTTGATGAGATTGTAATTGCTCTATTTAACATATAAATCATGAAAATTACATACTTTGAGGAATTTGTGGTTTGTTATACCTATAGCTATACAGTAGTAGTACTGATAATTCCTTTGCCTTGAAGCATTGTACGCTTATTAATTTATTAGGAAATAAGGTATAATTTAATAAATAAACATTTATTGCAAGCCATTAAATTATTCCTAAAATTAGTTTAATCGCCATGTTAGTGTTACTCCCTAACGAAAATGTTTAATGTATTGGAAGTAAATGAAAGGTTGCATGTGCAGTAGCGTAAGGTTTACCTTCAATTCCTCGCATTCTTATAGGGGTGTGCATTATTTTCCGCTTAAATTGTATCCCGGGAGAGTTTATAATAAAGTATATTATAATATATCCGAAATAGGTTTTACAACTCAATATAATTTTTAAAATTAACTGTTAACCTGTGTAAAAGTACGGAATGAATCATTTTAAGAGATTATTCGAATCGATTTAAAACACACGTTCTCTGCTGAAGGTTTATTTTCGAATTTCTTCTTTGTTATATTTTTGTATCCTCATTATTTCTATAGGCAATCCTAATGAGCACACTGATCCAATATTTGTTCTTACTTTCTCTTTCGTGCGTTTTGTTTACTTTTGTCCACACTTTGTCTAAGCTTATTTTTTTGTATTGCTTTGGGTTTACGAAGGTATTAACTTACTACTGCTATTTACTTTAAGTAATAAAAGAAATAATAAACATTTGTACGCATTAAAATTTATTACGAACGTACTAGTATATTACTAATTTCTTTATTTACCTTATTTAAAACTTACGGATTACCTTAAATTTCCGCTAGTCAAAAACTAAAGCGTGAGAAACCAAACACTATATTACTCATTGTTCCAAAAATTGATTATGTTCACTCAACTATTTAGAGATTATATACATAATCTCCTATTAATCAAATTCTCCGTAACAATTACACTTATACAAATACGAAATAAAAATTTGGAAATAATTTTAATATAAATAAGTTGGTAGGTATGGTGTATGTGTATAAATTTATAGTACAATTTTGATTCTGATATTTTTGGTTACTATATTTTTTTATAAAATATAATATGTCTCATATTGGACTCACTTAATAATATTGGAAAGTTTCCAGTTAAATATTGCTTTATAAGAATTTTACTATATGGTTTTCGTTTTTATTGAATCGCATTCAGTTTATTGATTTAAATATATCCTGTTTTTTAATATTAATAGTATATTGGCCATTTGTTTGAGAAGATGCTTAATTAATTTCATGCTAGTATAGTAAAGAAAAGAAAAGAAAATTAAAAAAAAATGGAATTAAATTATTCTTTGTTACGATAATAATAATTACACTAGAGATCTTACAATTTTGTAGCAATTGTGATAATAGCTTTGCTTATTGTCGTTAAATGTTATTACATATTATAATGTTATTATTATGTGTGTTATGCTAGTTTCAAGTAATGGTTCTCAAACACTTTGGTACTTACTACTATACCTAAATTGAAAGTTCATTGTTTGGTATTAATATTCCTTTAATGTTAGCAGTGATTTTAATCTAATATTACTTGTTAACGAAGCACGTATTTATTTTATTATTAATAATAATTCTTCCAATTAATTTTCACATTGATCTCATGTTATCGCTCGAAATTGCACATGCCTTCTCAAAAAGAATGTTGGAACTTTATTTATAACTTTCATTTCTGTGCTTTTTAAAAAGCTACTATCTGCTAGCATTTTACTTCATTAATTAAATAATTATATTTTATCTTCAAAGTAAAAGAAGTTACTATATATTGATAACAAAGTTTTAATTTTAAATTTATGAGAAACTTAAATGTATTATATCAAATTTATTTTGTTTGATGACAGTATCTCTTTACACTTAAAAATTAAAATTATAATAAAACTTTTTAAAGAAAAGTTTGGGCTTTAAGAAAGTTATGTTGTTAAAAAATTTTTATTTAAATTTAAACAAAAGTTTTATTAAAATTTATATTAATATCTTTTAAGTGAACATTATTTGTATTATTTTTATAATATGTATTAATATTAATCTATACCTATCTATACGTTGAAGAATAAAAAATAGATCTGTTGATTAATTTTAAAATAATTCCTTAATAGACCTACATTTTTAAGATATAATGTACTTATTATGTTATCTGCTCTTGTGCATATATAATATGGAAATTAACGCTTCGTCAGTGTAGGCAATAAAGTACCTAGTTCTTACAATCTTTAGTTTCATCCTTTACGATGTAATATACCCACACATAATTATTAATTATTATTAATAACACGCTAGTATGACATCGCTGGACCTAGTCTAGACAGCTGCAACGATTCAACTTATATTAGGGGTTTCCTTGATAAATACGTGTCGAGACATCTGCATTGTATTAAACTTCTTTGAAAAACTCCAGATTGATTACTTTTGGTATAACACTTTTAGTATATCTTGGTATAATTTTAACAAATTTTTAGAAACTTTTTTTTTCCATATTATATAATATACAGAAGCAGATAAAATATTAAATTATAACTCGAGGTTAAACTGTTTATTAAACGATCGTATGGATTGATCCACTTCGCGTTTAATAAGCAATTTAAATCTGTAGTTCAATAATATACTATAAATCGATTTCTACGTTTTTATTTTCTAAGCAAAATTATTACAATTAAAATTTTGCATTAATTTATTCCAGCAATTATTATTGTTCAGTATATGCAAATTCTTAATTTACATAAGTAAAAATTTCAAGTAATTTATGCAGTGCTATAATAATTTTTCAGATGTATATTATTAAATTATGTCTACCCTTCGCGTAGACACACACTCCACTTACAAAATTATATTTTAAATATTTAATCATTCAGTACTACATAATACATTTTTCATCTTAGTTTCAATATTTTTATAGCACAAAATTAAAGCTTTCATATTTTAATATCTTAATTTAAAATTATATTAATATACCTGTTTGTAATGTATTTATAAAGCACTATTATAATAATTTAAATTAATGATTAAAATAATTTAAAAATAAAAAATCTATTCATTTTATTATTGAACAGAAACGTTCAAATCTTATCGGTTAACTATATCAATAATAAAATAATTCAAATTGACTTTTTAGAACTAAAATGTGCTACTTGTGTATTATTCATAGTATGGTACATTATTTAAACAAAAGAATGCATCAAATAAATATAAATAAAGTACACATTGTGCATAATACTGGTTCTAAAAAGTGTGTAGTGCCTTTTTTGGTTATTCTAAAAATACTGCTATGGTTAATATTGAGTTTCACTATACATAAATAAATCACGAATCTTATTGATTACTTATCGGTTATCGGCTGCTAGATGCTAATGCCTGGGTAGTCGGTTTGACTTCCGGGAAAAATATGTATCATGAATGTAATCTGCCAATATTCGCTTGTTTAGGCTGAAATATAAAACTCATAAAGAATTTTTTTTCTTCGTTTAATATTTTGCATCTTGCAAAAGCTCTGGAAAACGTCATTTTCAAGCTGTAGGTATACAGGTGTTTTTTATCATCATTATACATAGATTGACGAATTTTATATGTATAAGCGTTCTGATATAAAATTATTATAATCTCCGACCCTGTTTTATCAACTCTCAACTACATTAAATTAGATGATAATTTTATGAGACATCTTACTACTTCCCCCAAATCAATAAACTGCATACCCACTGTATAATATATAATACAAAAATCGAACCAGATAAATATACATATGTATATACCTACATAACTTTTGCATAAATTGTGAACCAATTTTTTAATACTTTCAAGAACATTAACTACAACTGAATAATAAATGAAACATTACGTCTAACCAAAATTCAAGTCGAATTATTCAAATATTAACTAAAGTACTATATACCGACAATGGTTATTTGTTGCTTGTCGATAAATGTAATAAATAGAAGTTTTCCGAACAGCAATGGATGGAGAACTCGTACCATCGTTATCGTGGCACTTGACAATTTTATCTAAATCCTAGATTACTTTTTCCCAATATTATTAAAAGTCTATTATTAAATGTTACTGATTACTATTCAATTTTTATTATTTAATGCATTTTTGTAAAGAAATATTTTGTTGCCACTAGACAACGCAAAGCGAATAACATCACTGACGTTTATCCAATTATTTATACATGTTTGCTGAAGACGAAAACGTGGTAGACGAAACAGGTCCATAAATATTTTTAGGGTTGTGTAATGTATCAAGATTGAAATTCTTCCTATAATATTTCTTTTCCTTTGTTATAAAAAATATTATAAAGCGTTACGTGTAAAAATTAAATATCTATCTAATATTTTATTTGGTTGCTAAGAGAAAATCGGATGGCAAGTTAAATTTTAAATTAAAGTATAGTACTATTTGATAGGTATACTTTAACCTATAAGGATTAGATATTGCAGAGCTTTTCTAAAAAATAATTAAAACGATAAAAAACATATAAAATATATAATTCACAAGAGTATTCATAAATTTTCGTTTATGTGCACAGACTTTACTTGAATAATTAAAACAGAGTTAAGGATTCCTATTTAAATTACGGTTACCAAAGTGTTTAAAAAATTTACACGTCATAAAAAACTGTCAGTGTTCTTGCAATAAAAATTTTATTAGATTATTTTTAGGTTGCTTCTTTGGATTTTATTTGATCAAACTACGTATTCAACGCACGTAACTTTGACTTAAAAGAGAGCGGTTTATTAAGGTGTTGGTCTGTATAGACTTCTTTTTCTTGCCTTTCGCTGTCTTAATCATATTGGCAGTTCTTGTTTGAGATGGAAAATGGACGCAAATTCGTTTCGAGTTTAATTTTATTTTTTACTCTATCATTATGATAATTGGATTTTGCGTACACCTGAAATAAAGTGGAATGCTATGATAAATCGCAATATATAAATATACATATCTATCTGAAAACTTATTCGGTTATTAGTGCGTCCGTGATCGATGACTAAAGATATGTAGATCTATTTTTTATAGGTTTGTGCAGTATATTTCAAGGGTCAACTTATGCAAATGTTTAACTGTAAATGTGGAATCGTTTAAATAAAATCGCCATTTGCATTTATGGCTTAAGATAGACCTTTAGAACTGCGTTTATAACCCTATACATAAAATATGCCCCTAGTAGATCTACACTTGGGCAGAAAAAAGAGAAGTTCTTTCAGAGAATGCTGCTGTAAATTTAAGAGGATAAAACCTAAGCCGGCATGGTCTATATATTTTGATATGTAACATACACTTTAATATATATTTTTATAAGACACCGATTATGAATTATCCAAAGCTATGTGCAAAGTTTTTTAAATGAATACATATTTAGTTTAATTTTAAATAAAATTTTGCTAAACGCAATCAGAAACATTTCGACAACCATTTTAGAATTCTAATAATAGAAATCTACCACCTTAAGATAGTATATCCTTTCATTCAGCAAAGATATAATTGCCAAGTTAGAAACTAATAATGCCGAATTATGTTAGGAATTGTTTCAATTTGTAGGAATTTATTTTGTACCTTCGTCTCCATAATATATCCGCACTGCATGTTTCCAATTCTCAGAATATATCCGTTCGCAAGATATAACATTAAAAATTCGTGAGTCAACTATTGCATCAAAAAGGCTTCCACCTATATCATTCAATAAATATTTTAATATTAAACTAGCCGAGTTAGATTATTAATTTTTAATAAGTGCGATTGAGGATTTCAATTATTACTAATTAAAATACATTATAGTAATATCCATAAATGTCTACCCCATTTTCTTGTTCATAATAATATATCAGCGATAACTCGATATAAACCTGATTTACATATATATTATTATGTAAGTACTAATATTAAGCTAATACTGAATTCCGGATTACTACTGTAATTACTAATCTGTATTGATAATGGTATTAATTAATTATTTTTGGTAGCTTTTCAATGTTTTAATTTCTAAGGACATTAAAATATAAAATATTGTTGTTTAATATTAATTTATCGTTTTAATAAAAATAAAATAATATTACACAATAATAAAGATATTACTGTCATTATAATTATTGATTATTTTCCGCGGTTTAGAATATCAAGGGATTTATTACTCACTGCATTGTGTATGGCATTTAAAGAAGAACAAACTAATTATATATTGTTTCTTTATCGTCCTGATTAATAAATTCAGGAAGGATTATCGGGATTGAACTACTGGTTAATTAAAACAACCTCATTTTCTATCAGTCGACGTTTTGAGTAATATATAACTCTTTCTTCAGGACTTCAGTTAATGAGGTTAATAATTCATTCATTAATCAATTCGTTTATATTGAATTTTAAGTGTTTGGTTTCTGAATATTTTATGGATTTGACTAATTGGAAGATTTTATATTTACATTGTATGTTTTTTGGTTTTTGTAGTTTTCGTATATTTATCTTAGAGTTTTGAGAGTCATGCGAGAATGCGTGACGACGATTTTATAGATCTTTATGTCTGTTAATTATGTAGTTATTAACCTCATTAACCAAAGTCCCGAAGAAAAGTTAAACATTACTCGAAACGTCGCGTCGACTGATAGAAAAGGAGATTGTTTTAATTAACCAGTAGACCAATCCTGATAATCCTTGCCGAATAAACTAATTATATATTAGTTTAGCTTATAAGGTTTTGGATTTAATTAAAACGTGGTTACAGAAAGACGCACAAAACACTGAAATTTTTGAAAAAATTTCTAGCCTATGCTAGGAAACCCAGAACTTGAAGAATAACATTGCATACGAAACATACAATTTTAGGTCTTACAAGTCTTGGTTAGTGGTCTATAAATAGTCGAAATGTATCAATCACAAAGAGTTTTGATAAATAAATCAACATAAAATAAAGAGAAATAAACTAGCATAATTACGAATTGAACAGAATTTTTGAATTAAACTTATGTATTTTTAACCATGTTTGAACAGTGCCAATTAGAAAACTGTTTTAAAAGTAATCATGGATATATCAAAAATTGAATTTAGCAGTTTAGTTACCTGAATCGCGATTAAATCGATTAGCAATATTTCATAATAAACTTTTGTACATTATTGAACGCAATTTTAACGAAGTTTACAAAAAACTAGGGGCAACGAACAGTTCACTCCACTAATCATTCATTGATTTTGATTATACAAACATTGTGAGATGTGTTATTTGAAATTCTATGTTATTTTTAACCTAATTAAATCGTTTAAATTTACTACTATAAGCTTGCAGATACAATTTTACAAAGACAATACATGAAAATGAATCAATATGTTAACAAAAAATATAATATTTAAATATAAAATAAAAAACACTTTCCACTTTACAATTTTGCTTAATACTTATCTACTGAACTGATATTTGACGCTATTACAATATGTGAAAAGTTGAAACATAAATTAGAATTACTTTTTGTACTAATTAAATTAGTAAATAGTTAATTATGTGAGAATTAAATTCAATATAAATATAGAAACCATTTTAATGGTATAAGTTAGGTGCGTAACCATTACTTATACTTAACAAATTTATTTGTGACTGCTGTATTAATATATAAAAGCTGTTAGATAAATCAAGAATAATGCATGAAAATCTGTTAAAATAGGGTTTTCACGACTTTACTCCAACCATTACTAAAATTTATGAACTCTTTTTGACGACATTAAAACATTTTTTTAGACCAGGATTTAAATTATTTGATTTTGATACTTTGAATCCTTAAATATAATAATAAATTATAATTTAAAAAATATGACATAATAATTTTTTATGAAATAAAAATTAAAATACCGTTTGGAGGTAGTACTGTATAATAATGTCGGAAATCTTTTTTATCTATCAGTTTGGTAATGTTACTTTTAGCAATTAATTTTAAATTAGCATGCAAACAAAGGTTTTTTAAAGTTTTTATTTTCATCTATAAATAAATTACACCACTTTGGTGGTTGTTACAAAATTTGAATCTGAAAAGTTGCGCACTGCTCGAGATCGTTGCTCCTTTCCATAGCAAAAAAGATATAAGTCAATGTAAAGTTAATCTTGAAAATTTTTTATTTTCTAAGTATTATAGAGTAGCAAAAACTAATTAATGTGTGCTGTGAAGTTGTAAGAACTACAAGTTATTTAAAATTAAGTGGATTACTTTATCGTTGGTATACATACTCGTAGGTAATCGAAAAACAGATTTGAGTTCAAGACGTAACTCAGCAAAATAGCATCTTCAAAAAAGCAAAATTGATGATGGTTATTAGTAATATAATTATTATAACTTGAACAAATTTATTACTATAAATTTGTTACTGGTACAGTTGTGCTGACATCTAATAATGCATCCGTATGTTAGCTATTTTCTTTTAACATATAACATTGTGACATGAATAAATTACCGTAATAACATAAAGTTATATTTTCTAATAATATGTAGGTACCTACAAGTATACAAACTAGTGGCATTAGTTATTCACGAATTTAGTTATTTTCACGTCTATATTTTCCAGTTTGTTTCATAAATTTTGTCAATTAATTTTATTATTAATTAACAGCTTTTCAACACGCCTACAATAAAATGTTTTAATTCATAATAAGTTATTGTAAAATACATTTAGTCACAAATTCAGAATTTAGTTTTACCCAATCTAAAATATTAAATAATATGACTAATATCCACATATCTACAAATATTGATGGACAATAATATAAACATAGTCAAAGTGGTATAATAATATGGTAATTATGCATACTACAGTATATTTTGGAATTATAATCAAATTAGAGGTACTCCATGCGATAGAAATGTAATATATGAAGTATAGCAGAGAGTACATTGTTGGACACTTGCATAATTGAAGATCACACAAGTTTAGTTTTAATGCTAACGAATTTCATTTCAATCAATCACGTTCCATATTAAGGGATCACTTATACAAGGTTGACATTTTCCTGTAGTGAATATCAAAATGGGTTAACCGCCGCCACCTGGCTATGTTGGAATTCGGTTGAAGAGTGGTTCATGTCAATCCCACACAATATATTGTTTGATATACATCAATTTAAAGTTTGAAGAATTCTAATAATCGTTTGAATTCAAGTTAAATTATTCAATCAATTTCTATATTGATGTAATTTTCATTAATCCGGTTATAATTGAAACTGCAAAATTAATAATAAAATATATAACGGAAAATATAAATAAATATAAATTAAGTAAATAATAATTTTCAGAAAATTTTATTTTAGTAATGGTTATAATTTTACTTTAGTATCATCAACATAAATACATATGTGTTTGTATACCCACCTAGAATGTCCTTATTTTCATATTTAGTTATAGTAATTAATTTCCAAGGATTAGGTTTCTGATTTATGGTTCATAAATTTATTATACTTTACCGTCGTTTGAGTGTTCATTATTCTTCCGAAATGTGTTTAAAACTTTTAAATTGCGTATTTAACAGTTAATAACTTGGGACTTTATGCGTTGTATTTTTATTTTAATACTATTGTTACATAAACACAGGTTATTAATGTATGTAGGTACGGGTAGGTTGGTGTAGTGTAATTTAAAAAAAGTTAAATTATGAGATCCACGATTCCGGAGGTTCTATTTCCTATCGCTTCTAATACTTTGAGCCATGGTTAGAATTACACGTTAAACTAGTGAATCAATTAGAAGTCAATTACAAATAGCTTAATATAATATTTAGGTATTATAAAACGCTATTTATTTATATCGTGATAATAGATGGGTTGTCAATTATTATTTAATTTTATTATTTAACTTGGAAAAGGTTACAACTATCGGAAATTTCGTAAAAGTATGGTAGAATTTAAGAACCGTTGAAGTAGAACTAAATTTTCAGCATCATTTTTTTCTTTGATTTCATAGCACACTTATAGATTATTAGATTTCTAATCTTAACTCGAAACGGCAATTTCACGTTCGACACCCTCGAGAGCTAGCTTTTATTCTCAGTTTTGAGAGCGTGGAAAAAACAGAAAATAACAAGAAAAGTAAAAAAGAAATATGAGAGCGATATATTTTTATATTTCATAGTCAAGATTCAACCAAAGTATAAAAAATAATACTAATATAAGAAATATGGTCATATAATGAAAATTTAAATATTTCTAAGAAACGGATTATTAAATGTAAGTTAAAATTTAATTTGCTCTCAAGGCTTGAAATCAAATATAAGAACATCACCACTGTGATTAAATAAATCTTCAACAATGTAAAGTATTTGTTAGAAAGGCATGAATTAAATGAAATATTACAAATAACATTCTTACAAGGTAAATATACTTAGATCCTTCAACTTTTCCATTATTACGCAAATCATATTTCTCAACAGGTTATAATTTAATATTTCTTATTTTTTTTTTAATTTTGTAAAATGGATAAAATTTAAATTTTCTAAAAAATCAAAGATTACATAACTTTCAAGACAATTTTTGTCTTATGTTAATAATGAATTACTAATTTGATAAGGTTTAAATAAATAGATACTTTTAGATATTGAATTCAAATCTCATGAAACTCTAAATAGATAGATAGATCAATGGCAAGTGGATGCAAAACCTTGAAGGGTAAAACACTACATTTTTAACTACTATTATATGCAAAACTGATGGTTTCCAAAACTTAATCTTCTAAATGTTTAGAAAAACATCCAATTTGGAATTTAAGAGATATAGGTACCACGTTAGTTGTACTAACTAAGTTAGTAGTTGACAAAATAGTGGTACCATAAACTGTAGTTACTTTTTTTATTTTATTAAATTGTTTATCTTTCTACATTTATAAAAAATATGACAATTTCATATTTTCACCGCCGCGCCGGTGTTGTTATGCAAGCTTTACTCGAAATTCATGCAAACTATTTGTTTCTTTAAATATACTTTATTATGATCCCTTTTGTGTATGTAAATAATTTTTAATGCAAATATAGATTTTCTATTTACTATCTCCCAATAAAATTTTATATAAGCAATATCGCGATTGAAATATTTATTAATCCGGCATGATTCATACAAAGTGAAACGTGACTAAACATGCATTTTAATACGTATTTTAGAGTCCATTATTAAATTTTCATAAATTTATTATATTGATGCAAATGCACAATTTGTTTCAACACCATTTGTAGGGGACTAGTATGTTATTCAATTTTAGTCCAAAGGTCGATTTATTCGGGGGTCACTTTTATTGAACAATACGGATAAATCAATTAAATTGTTTCAAATAAAAGGTAAATATTTGCATGTTTAATTGAAGTGTGGTAGTTGGTAGTACCGTCGTAGTTCAGTAACAATTAACGCCAAAAATCACTTTGACACAATCGAATAAAAAGCATTGTTTGTTGGTTGGTGTGTTTTACATGTTTATGGTATATTGGATACTCTCATCATAAGTAACTAAACAAAAGTAATATAGAATACCTATAAAATGACAGCAAATTGATAATATTATATTTCAGAATAAAATTTATTAATTTCATACAATATATTATGTAGAATAAATATCTCGAACTCATAATTATTGACCTCATTCATAATCTCCTGTTTATATGACTTGGTTCATAATTGTACGAGTAACTAAATAAAAAGTTTTTGCGAACCGTTTTCAACCAAAATTAAATCAATATTATCTAAACCACGAAAGAAGAGCTTTGGTCATTATTTTTTGAACTTAGAAATAACAAGATATATAATTTCCTTATATCGTTTAACGTAAGAGAGACCAACATGAAAATTAATAAGTTGTCTTTCAGACAAAAACTATTAATTTGACTAACGTATGTATAGGTATTTGATTGGTTATTAATAGAGGGCGGATTTATATGCGCTAAAAACGTGTAAATAAAGCATTACTTAATGAGGCATTACAAAAACCTGCTAGGATTTGCATTGATTGGATTAAAAAAATTCTAGCAGCTTTTTGTAAAGCCTAAATAAGTAAATCTTTGTTTACACATTTTTAGCGCATATAAATCCGCCCATTAGTTATTAATTTCTTGATATTTGATCAGTGACGGCGCCAGGGGGTGGCCAGGGTAGGCACGTGTCCACTCTGTTGCTTGGAGTGAAGTTCCCACCTAATCCTTTTAGAATATACGTTCCATTTTTTAAGTACTTATTTCAATAATGTATTTTTTTGAGTTTATTTATAAATTTTATGTGCCCCTGCACACCTCAAGTATATGGAGTTCAATTTGTACTCATCAATTTAAAAAATGCTAGAGCTATCACTGCATTTGACAAAGTGATAGTTGTGATGGAAGGACGTGTTTGAGGTTATGTTGCAACGTGCATGTTTTATTTTTAAAAAATGATCGAAAATCTGAAAATATAAAAAAAAAAAATTTGAGTTCAACAAAGAATACTTTAAAGAACACTGTAGTGAATAAAGTGACATGATGGAAGATAAAATCATCAATCTGATTTCGATCGAATTATTGAAATTAAAAAAAGATCAGATCGTCGATCTAGTCGTTAAAAATAAATTACCTACAAAAAGTGCAAATTTAAAAAAAAACGGCTTGCTGAGCCTTTGTACATTCTCCGTCAAATGTGAAAAGGATGATGTAGCGGAAATCGAAAAAACCGAAAATTATGAAAATGAACCAATAGCAGAAACCGAAAATGATGAATCACTTGCTCTGAAAAATGAATTGATCACTAGTTTACGGCAACAGATAAACTTATTAAAAGAAACTGTAAATGATAAGAAGCAAATAATTCAACTTCTTAAAGGACAATTAAAAAGTAATTCAACTAATATTGAAGAAAAAGTGGAAATAGTGCATAATAAACCAAAAAAAGTGGATGCACCAAAAAACGTGACATTTGCTTCAATGATCACACCTAAAACTAATTCAACGAACGCAACTACTGAAGCTGTCAAACCAGGCGGAACGTCAAATGAAATGTCAAACAATAATAAAATTACAAGTAAAAAGTACATTACGAAGGAAACTCTAGCAAATAGCCTAAACCAATCGAATATTAAGAAATATTTACCAAAGGAAAAAGTAAATAATGCAAGTCAAGACAATGTGGACAGTGAAGGCTTTCATAAAGTTTCATACAAGAAAAAATTAAAAAAGAATCTATCGATTGGAATAAACTCGAGTAATAAAAACGATGGTTTTCTAGGTGCTGAAACAAGTAAGAAAATAGCGTGGTTATTTATCTCCAAAGTAAGTAGCAAAACGACAGAAAACAACATCACGAGTTATATTAAAGAAAAAATCGAGGGCAGCGAACCCATAGTTAAACAATTGCACCTAAAGTATGCCCACAACGATAAATGTTTTAAAGTTGGAATAGACTTTGAGAAGAAAGACTTGGTATATGATGTAAATTTCTGGCCCTCCGGAGTTGCGTTCAACAAATTCTTGTTTTCTAGATCACAAAATTTTTTAGAAAATCCTCTCCCGAAGATCAGAAATTTAGAGCAAGTCTAAACCAAAACAATTTACATCAAGAAAATCATCATCAAAATGATTTTCAACAAAAACCTACCAAAAAAAATAATCAAACATTACACATCACAGAAAAGGATTCCAAAGAAAATACTCAAGTAAGTCACTCAATACCAAAAAAATTATTTAAATTGTGCCACATCAATGTTAGATCCTTACCAAAAAATTTTGCAAAATTTGAAAACCTTATCGAGATGAATGAATACTCATTCATTGGTATTAGTGAATCATGGCTCAGTTCATACAATTTGGAATCTAGCTTTAATGTTAATGGCTACAATCTAATAAGAAAAGATCGAAATAGTCGAGCCGGAGGGGTTGCGGCCTATCTCAAAGAATCAATTCGATACACACTCATTGACCTTCCAAACCATGAGTATCCTGAAGTTGAATACTTAATCTTGAAATTAATTATTAATAATCGAAACCTTTTAGTGGCAAATATATATAGGCAACCAAACTCTGGTTCAAAAAATATCCAGGTTATTGATGACATTCTCTCATTCTTTGCAGTTAATGGATTCAATGACTTTATTATTATGGGTGATTTCAACGTAAATCTATTCAAGGACGACTCTGAAGCAAAACAGTTAAAGGAAATTATACACCTCCATAGCTGTAAACAATTGATATGCGATCCAACAAGAACGACTCCAACATCATCAACTCTAATTGATATTATGATAGTTAATGAAGAACTTGGAATAAACAACAGTGGCGTATTAGAATGTACCATCGCCGATCATAATTTGATATTTTGTGAATTGTCAAATACGAACCCAAAAAACATAGCTCTCCGACAATGCAGGAACTATAAAAAATTGAATCTTGATTCACTTCAAAATGATGCGGAGAACATTGATTGGTGTAAATTTTTCCAAGCTACAGATATAGATGCAAAAGCTAAAATTTTCAATGAAAATATCCTATTTCTCTATAACAAACATGCACCACAAAAGAAAATTCTATTATCTAGAAGAAAAAAATTACGCAAACAAGATTGGTTTGACCTAACATTGTGCAAATTGAAAGAAGAAAAACGACGAGCATTCCTAAAATTCAAAAAAACAAGAAGTGATGCTGACAGAAAAATATACTGTATTAAACGTACGTGTTATAATAATAAATCGAAGCAGAAAAAACAACAATTTTATGCTGAATCTTTTAGAATTATTGGAAACAACAGCAAAAAATTATGGGCTAAAGTGAAGCAAATGAATGTATCCAACAAGTCGAGCAGTCCGAGTATACCAAAAGACTTATCTGATCCCAACGTGATTAACAACCACTTTGTCGATGCTATCCCACAAATTTCCCCAAACCCATTGTACATGGAAGAATGGAGAACTGAGGATAACGTTCCTCAATTTGCATTTATTCCAGTGGAAGAAGATGAACTCAGTGCTACAATTCTAAAACAAAAACCATATTTAGAAGGCTTTGATGGTATATCAGGAATGATGTTACAGTTGATCATTCCATGGATAGCTCGACCTCTAATGCATTTAATAAATTACTCATATGAAGTAGGACAAGTACCAAAAGAATGGAAAATTAGTCAAGTCAAACAAATCCCAAAAAAGAAAAATATGGATTCACTTCAAGATCTGCGACCAATATCGATTTCATCTATATTACTAAAAATAGCGGAGTCTGTACTTTTGAAGCAAATGAACAGATTTCTAACAGAAAATGACCTCATACCGCCCGAACAATCAGGATTTAGGAAAAATCACAGTACTTGTACCCTACTAACATCCATTACAGATGACATACTTGGTGCAATCGACAAAAAGTATCATACTACCATGGTACTTCTCGACATGTCAAAGGCATTTGATAGTGTCAATCTGGAATGCTTGTTGGCTAAGCTACATCGATACGGTTTTCGAGGAAACGTGCATGATTGGCTTCGTAGCTACTTGGTGGGACGACTACAATACGTTCGGTTGGATATAGAAAATATATCCAAAATGAAGGAACTAATCTCAGGGGTACCGCAAGGATCTATTCTTGGACCGATTCTCTTCTTAATATATACGGCTGATCTGGTAAAATATATAAGTTTCTGTAAAATATATAAATTTGCAGATGACATACAAATATATTATAGTTACCTAACAAACGAAAAGAAAACAGCTCAAAGAAAAATTCAAAGTGATCTCTCTAAAATTGAACAATGGACGGAAAATAACTGTCTAAAAATAAATCCAACAAAAACTCAGATCATTGAATTTGGACCAAGACTGGAAAGCAGCATTGATTTATACTTGCAGGATGTCTTACTACAAAGAACCAATTTGGCAAAAAACTTAGGCATAATGATGGACAATTCACTGAAATTTAATGAGCATGTCTCCCTCATTATTAGAAAGGCCTATAGCTCATTGAGACAATTGAACTCGTTTAAAGAACTGCTTCCAAGGGACGTCAAACTCCTCCTAGTAGAATCATTAGTCATGAGCCACTTGAATTACGGGAGTGGTGTTTATGGACCTTGCATCACACAAGAAAATAAACATAAACTTCAAAAAATTCAAAAAATTCAAAACTCCTCTATACGTTTTGCTACAGGAGTCGGCTATCGTGAACACATAACGCCAACCATTAGAAATTTAAAAATTTTAAAATTAGAGGAAAGAAGAACAATGCACTTTTGTACTTCATTACTTAAAGTAAAAATAACTGGTGAACCTACTTATCTACGCAATAAGTTACAACTACGACATGATGTTCATGGAAAAAATCTCCGTCACATGATGGAAAAATACAATATCCAACAGCATAGGTCGGCAAAGTATGAAGAATCATTTTCTTACTTGTCGGCTTATCTGCTAAATAACATTCCATCGGAATACTGGAATTTGTCAGTGATGGGCTTCAAGAAAAAATTCAAGGAAGATGTACTGAATGGATTCCTGAATACCATAATTAACTACTCCAAATTTTGATTTAGGTTAAATTTAATCATGAAACTTTTATGTATTTAACCCTTTGTGCTTTATTAACTAATTAATTAACACAATAAAGATTATTATTATTATTATTATTATTATTATTATTTGACTAGTTGCGAGTTGTTTGAATAATTTTGTAAATACTACAGCAAATTTGCACTCTATAATTAAAATTGGTTCTCTTCTTTTAAGAACTTAAAAATGTCAATGTATATATTGAGATGTAATTTGCTATAGTCTCAAATCCTTACAAAAAGGGTTCTCCAGAAAAATGCAATCCCCAAAAAATGATTTGCCCAGCTAGTCTTCAAAAATCCATATCAACAAATCAATTCAAAAATTCAAATTGTAACTAAGTATTCTTCTTTAAAAATCCAAATTCAAAATAAATTGATTTCCAAAAATAAATCCAACGCAAAATGAGAAAGCAAATGCAATCGATAAGTCGTGCATCTGTCGCCGATATCAACTTAACTTGACCACGGACGCCTTAAATTCAATTTTAATTTAGAAATTTTTCAAAATAATTAATTTTAATTACCCGATATTCAAACTTATCACCAATTTATAATTATCAATAATCTAAAATATTTTCATCCAAAAATGTAATCCAACTTTTACTTTTATCAAAAATATCCAATTTGTCTAAATGTGAGTTAATTCTAAAGATTATAAGAAAAATCACTCTCACATATCAGGAGGTACAAATTCTTACTTGCCACTTTTCGCTGCCATTTTGGTAAAAAGGCTGGTTTTAACCGGATTGAAATTGAATTATTTGAAGAAAAAAAAGAATAAAAAAAGCAATAAAATTTTAAATAAACCATTTTTTGAATTACATAATATGATAGAGAGTTAGAAGATTAGATGATTCAAATTTGTTGAAGAAGATAAAATTTTGCTTTATCTCATTAAACGAAGTAGGTTTGACATGACATTGGGATCTGAAGATTGACTTAAAAAGAAAAGAAAATGTGACAAATGTGAGTTTAATATATTTTAAATACTTAATTTTAGTTTAATTATATAATTTTAATTATCACTAGTAAGATGTAAAAATTCCAAAAAGGACTAGGATTGCGACGATTTATTTGCCAATTTAAAAATTTTTTTATGGCAATTAAATTTTTAATTTTATTAAAATATGTAATTTAAAAATTTGAATTTTGTAAAATCGTAAGATTTTGTTGTAGTTAAATACTGATGTTAGTTTAGATGCTGTAGGACCTTATGTATAGCATGTGATTAATTGTATGGATTACACTAAAAAGTTTGAAAGTACATAGAGTACTAATCATGAAAACTACCAATTTCAAATTGTAATCTAGTTCAAAGTTTAAATTAGTCAATAATAATAATTGATTGAAAATAAGAACAAAAAGTTTATACATGCAATAATGCTAAAATTAAAAGTTGCTTGATTAAATTAAAGAATGCTTTAATCAATACAAAATTTAATACAGAGAACTTGATAGGAAATAGAGAATTAAAAGTTAGGATTACAAAAAGTTGAAAAGGTTTTTGATTGAAAAT
Source organism: Cantharis rufa (assembly GCA_947369205.1). Taxonomy (NCBI): domain Eukaryota; kingdom Metazoa; phylum Arthropoda; class Insecta; order Coleoptera; family Cantharidae; genus Cantharis; species Cantharis rufa. The sequence goes on from OX376303.1 coordinate 41,659,916, forward strand.
TATTAAAATAAAAAAGTATAAAATCATAAAAATGTTAGTTTATATGGATGTATATTACTGCGATTTATTATAAAATAAATATGTTCACTGCTGATATTAAAACTGCAATTGTAATTTTGAAATAATTTATCAGATTAGCTTTTTATAAATGAATTTAAACACCGTTTTACCAATTAGTAAACATACAAAAAATTAAATTAATGTAAAAAATTTGCCAGAATGAAATAAATTGTGAATCATCAAGATTTGTTAAAATTTGTTTTTGACAACTGAGTAGTAGCTAGTCGACCTAATTGCAAGGATTGCAATTAATTTTTTATCACTTTAAAAATTAAGTACTATACATTCTATATAAAAAGCGTTTTTAATTTGAAATCAATAACGCAACCATGAAAGACTGCCAAAAGTTTAAACAGTTTTAAGGGAGCGATAAAAATTGCTTGAAGTGATTCTTCTCGCTTCTGCAATTATCTATTGATTAATGCAAAATTACATCTTTTAATTTAATTTAACAGAAATCTCTTTTGTAACTAAATTTAATTTTAACGTCGCGAAAGTTTAATTATAGTGTCTTGCATTTTCGACGAAATTGATAATTATTGCCATAATTACTTGTGGCGCTTTATTAGGAAAGTTCTGTATTACTATACAGCTCATGGTTGTACTTGTTCGTGCATCATATTATTCTGTATTGTATAATACCTATATAATTATAGTATTTGCAAATGAGAAATTCGCAGAAAATTTTCAATTTTTGATTAAATTAATTACAGATTTATAACTAACCACAGTCGTGGATTGGTGGGATCGCTGGTTGAGTTACAGAGCAGAAATTCTGGGTTCGAATCACGGACTTGACAGAATTTCTTAGCTCGGCCTTCCGGTGTACATCAACACGCTGTGGCCAGTGCTATGATCGCGTAATTAAAGCACTTAATAAATTGAAAAAAAAAAAAATTACAGATTTATGTTAGTAATAAATCTGCAGGTATTTCAATTTTAAGTAATAAAATCATGAAGTTGAAATTATATTATCCAAATTAGATAACCTAAATAAGATGGAGTACAAAATAAAAACTACTGGAGTATGAATTAGTACTCGCATAAGCAAATCTACCAAAATATCTTTTAAGATATTTCTTGGTTTATCTCATGTTATGATGAAACGTAGTTAATAGGCTTATTTTTTAAAACCCTTCACAAATTTTTTATGGTATATTGAATATTTTATTATTATTTACGTAAGTAGAATATATTTTCACCAATTTACCATTATTTGATGTAATAATAATTGACAGTTAAGACAAACAAATTTTTTATAAAAAATAAACATTTTGTTTTTTTCCCTGTTAAAAAATCTATAAAAGATTTTCATTTCGTAATTTTGTTTTGTTCTAATAATACTGACCGTTTTCATTACATTGTTAAAATTTTACACATTTACCGTATTGATATAATAAAATTAGGTAATTTAATTTCTGAAAAACGTGCAGCTATAAAGTTTTATCGAAATAATGAGTTTCCAAACATTGTCGTATACGGTAAATATACAGAATAAAATCTGTAAAATTAAAAACTTGAACAAGTTTAATGAACAGTGGTTGATATTTCGGCTTTTACTGAAAATTTAAATCATTTATTGTTTTACTAGTAAATTGTTCAATTTAAAAAACTGAATAACGATTTATGTACATCTACATTTTAAATATAAAACGGTGTACGTATTTCTATGCGCACACCGTAATTTTCAAAAATCGCGGTCTTATATAATTTTCCGGAACAGTGACTTGATGTAAATGCATCAGAATATCAGGAATGGGTACAACTTTATTGCATATAAAATGAAATGCTTCTATTTCAATTATTTCGAGTAACGTAACCAAGAATACTTCATTATAAGAAAGAAATTACAGGTTTAAAATTACAACTTTGACTTTCAGGCTCAAATATTTGTCATAATAGGATAAAATTTCCTGGCGCTTAAATTTCCAATATTTTAAAGCAAATAAAGATAACTAATTGGTTAATCCAAAACAATAAAGAAATAAAAATATAAAGCTCCCATTAAAAGAGAAATTATAGATATATAATAAAGGTAATTAATAAAACAAACAAGTAGTTATATGAAAATAATGACCAATTGAAACAAATATCGAAACGTTATTATGAATTAATAAATCTTCAATTACTACGTCTATTGCTTCTCCAAGCACCCATTATCCAAAAGTTTTTATGTTAATATTAATTTTTAATTACTTAAAGGAACATTTTTAACTTGTAGGTTCACTGTAATAATTGCTTTTGCTCAATGCAATATTTAAATAATATGGGAAGGTGGTACCATCATATCGGTACTTCGGCACAAATTTGATACATCTAGAATTCGTTGAATCCCTAAGAACTCCTTAATACCATAATAAGTGTTTAATATTATTCTCTATTTTCAGACTTTCTCAGATTTTTTTCATAGTAATCACTTTTATATGTAACACTTATAGCTTCCTGCTGTTTTACATAAAGTTTTTGATCACATTATGTCGATTAATGCAGTCGATAAATCCATTAACTATGTAATCCATTATTTTTAGTCAAATAGTATATGTTTGACAATAACATGTTATGTTGTCTTGTAAATATTAAGAAAATTGCTTTATTTAGGCAAACATTTCAACACTTCATTAATTACGAAAGTGGTGAAGTTATTGTATTCCAATCACAAGGTTATATGAAGAATATAAGATAAGAAAATAATGCGTTAATCAAATACAAACACTTCAACACTTCAGTAATTACCAAAGTGGTGAAGTTATTGTATTCCAATTACAAGGTTATAAGAAGAATGTAAGATAAGAAAATAATACGATAATCAAATATCGCGGCTGTTATCCGGGTATATCGGGTAACGCCAACGGAAGAGGACGCAAGCAAGTTCTCAGCGCTATAAAACTGGGATATTTTGGCTAAGGGAGTAAACCCCGACAGAAAAATCCGGCCCTTCAAGTTCGGGGGTTGAACAGTAGAGCTAGTACTCAACTGTCATAACTGACATTGGGTCAGACTATTTTTTAGTAGTCGCAAAGATAGGCATGTACACGAAATGCCAAAGATTGGCACAAACAACAGAAGAAAACTGCAAGAAAGAAGTACACCAAGTTTACTTGTTAGAAGAAGAAAGCATCAAAAACTTATAACAGAACCGACTAAACGAACAGCTCCAGAAAACAGAAACAAGTAACATCGTCAACGAAGAATGGAAAAATCTTGAGAAATGCATTAAAAAGATTTCCGAAGAGGTGACAGGAAAGAAAAGAAAATACAGACATAAAAAAGGATTGAAAATATGGACACTTAAAATAGAAAAGGTAATCAAAGATCTTTCCTTATCAGTCTTATCAGAAATCCTACGAGAAACATCTACAACATAGAAGATCTGTGTTGTAGATGCTCATCAAGAATCTTGAGACAGATATACCAGGTTTATAGAAGATGATATATACGGAAGACTAACCTTGGCATATAAGGCTATAAGATTTTTTAAAAAAGCAGAAAAAAAAGTGATACAACTGAATAATATAGAAAAAGAAACATGGAAGACATACTATAAAAATCTATATCGTATACATGATATTATAACACAAGAAATTTGGTCTACAGAAGTTGGGATAAAAGGATTGGATGATATTTACATTGAAAAATTGACTGAGGTACTAAGAGCAACCGAAAATCGAAAGGCTACTGGCTCGGACGGCATAAACTCTGAAAATCTGAATTTATTATTGATAAGTATTTTACACAACTGACCCTACAAGACGAGTTTTCGTACTAACGAGGGCAACCGGTGCGGTGCTGGTTGTGTATTATTTTTGACAGAACGTAACTGATTCCGAGCCAATGTAGCTATTAGTCCAGTAAAATAAAACTTGAAAATAACAACACGGATCCAAAAGTCAATATTTTTAGAAAAATTAGGGTCACAAGAGATACCAAAATCCACCGTAATTCAACAACATTTTCTTGTGCGTTGAAGGCTACCTTAGAAAACAGGTAATCCTTAATACTCAGCTCCTAATTGGTTGCATTTTCGGTTTTCTTAGTGTTGTGTGAAACAAATTATCTGCAATTTTTATTTAAGATATTTTTTTATAACTGGGAAGGAAAAAAGGTTACGATAAAAAGGTACCATTAATTCATGATTATGAATGTTTATTGTTAATAGAATTTGATTTTGTCAATAAATTTTTGAAATAAAACTTGTAGAGGATTTGATTTTTAACAATTTTTATATTCACGATTATATCGTGATGACTTAAATATTACTTAATCTGGAGAGCTGATTACATGAACTAATGATAATTTATGCAAGTTTTGGTTTTTTCTTCGATAGACCAGGCAGATATATTGATGTCATCTATGTCGTTGTCATTATTTGTGCTAGTAATCGAATAATACTAGTTGATTGGTGTATACTCGTATGTACATGTGAACGCCGGTATTATGTATACTTATGTACATTCTGGTGTATGATAAAAATTTAGAAGTCATTATTGTACAAACATATAAGAAAATATTATTTATTGTTTTGGAATAAATAGTAATGAATACTGGATCACTTGGTTCTATGTTGCATGATTATTTTCTGCCCGATATAACTCAGTTTAATTGCTTAATTTTATATAATGTTTTAATTGCTGTTAAATTGAATATCGAATTAAAAAAATTCTATTAATTAATTTTAACGATAACGTTTGAATATTTACTGCGAGTATACACAATTAAATGAATAACACCATGGCTTTTTATTATATAGAATATTTAATTATTACCACCGCGTTAATTACGTACAACATACGTTTTTTCGTATTCAAACAATTTGGTTCAAAGAAGCTTTGACCTATTTTTTTATTAATTGCATGAAAATTATAAAAAGTTTCTCAAGAATAATTTAAATTGTTGTAAATAAAAAATAACTCTGCAGCGCAATACTTTCTTGCAGGTAGTAAGTATACATATTAAGATGTGGGATATAAAATAAAAATTCTATTCAACTCACATTTTCTATCAGTATTATTTGCTTTTTGCAATTTTGTTATGTTCACGCTTTAACTGGTGCACAGAAGCATTAATTTCGGATATAATAAGAAAAAAATATCATCATCAACTAAAATCAAATACTTTATGTGATTCCTTACACTTGACCGCATTTTCGGTAACGATTAATCATAACCAGGGCAAAGAGAGTTATATGGATATAATTCTAAGTTTCCACAAAAATAATTCTTTACGTTATAAAACATAAGTTATTAATTTAAATGGAATAATTGTTTTATATCAAAATAAAAAGGTTGGTTATGAAATTATTTGAATAATATGTATAGTGCATCACGGAAATTTCAAGGAATCATGGAAATTTTGGTACATAGAGCACAACTTAAGGCATCCGCTATTTCTTCACCTATAGTTGCCATTTTTCCAAGTATAATACTATACAATACTGTATTTAAAGCGAACAGCCAGAGCGAGAAACACAGTCACAACAAACTAATAAAATGATTCCAACAAAATAAATATCACGGTTTTGAAAATGTTGATTAAAATTTTATAAAAACATTTATTATAATAATGTTTATTTCATTTAATTTTCTATTGATGCAACGTGTGGATTAATTAAAACATAATAATTCGTTCCCATCGGGCATCGATTTCTATAAATTGACATTGTTGAAGTACTTATTACAAAGTAATTAATTCAAAATGTTAGTTTAGGTACAAAATTAAAAAATCAGAAAAGCAATTCAAATTTCAAATTCAACCTTCAAGTTCTATGACTGTTACACGGATATTTACAACTCCACCAATGTTAGAACCGACTTTAGGGGAGTGTCTGGCTTAAAATCCATAAATTATTTTGTCAAATTGCAGTTACCGCAAATATTAATTAAAGCTCAAATAGAAATAACACAAAACCGAATAAGACTATAAGACAAAACAACTACAACAAACGTAAACACACACAATGATTGGTAACTTTTACAACAGAATGTACTTGAGAAATAACTCGACGTTCATTGGTGCATCCAAATTTTTATCCAAGTAGTTGGCATATTTTTCGAGCTAAGCTTTCTAAGCTTGGTGAAGCTGTATGCTGTATAATTTCAATTATAATTTTCATATATCTCTTCCACCTCATAATATTTAATAATAAAATAATATTTTTTTTATATTCCTGGCTTAACCGAATTGATAAGAAGGATGTTGAAAAATTTTGATAAAATAAGTAATAAAATAAAATTCCGAGTATTACATAAAAATAAATTTATAGATTTTAAGCTTAAGAAAATTTTATTTTACGTATTTAAATGATAAATTAAACACAATATATGTTTTTTATATAAAATTTATTTTTATATAAAATTTTTTTATGTGTAATATAATTATTATCATCTTCTAATAAAGCTCTTGGGTAAGTAATTTATAATGTAATTTGCAAATTTTGTATTTTTTTTGTAAAAATTTTTGTGCTTTGAAGTTTTGGTTTTTACCGCACTTTGTGTGAGAGGTGGTGCCGACTGGCGCTACGAACGTGGCATTAAGGGGAAATATGGGGGATAGAAAGAAGGGACAATTTTTGTACGTCCGTGAATTTTGATTATTTTTAGAAAATAAAAGTAATATTTATTTAAAAGATTTATTTAATTAATTTTTGAATTGAAGTTATGGTTCTGAGAACAGTTTGGTTTGATTTGGAATAATTAAAATAAATTGAAATAAACATTTTAATGAATTGGAAAGAAAAGCCTAATTGAAATCAAACTGAAAGTTAAAAATTTTTAAATATTGAAATTTATAATTAAAGAAACGACAAGTGAAGTATGGTGTGAAAGCAGATGGCATGGTTACGTTACACACAAAAAAATTTTAATTTTCTGCCCAACTAATTGTATCAGTAAAACCACTGCAGTTAATAAAACTTTTAATACAGTGTTACATATCACTCAAAATAGTAACTTTTAACTATACAATTGTAACCCCCTATCGATAGAAAATAGTTGTAATGCAGAGTAAAATTAAATACAACAAATAGTAAATTTAAACTAATCTTGGTATGTATTATTCACCCTTTAGCGCAATAGTAAAACCCATCGCTATACAGTCGTACAATTTACCACTACAGGACGGTTACCTATGGTTATCACGATAACAAGTAGTTCTCACTGTTCTCGTTATTAGAACAACAAGTGCTAAAATTTACTTCCATGGTAGTGGTAAAATTCACTGCAATAAAAATAATAGAAAATAACTACTAGTATAACGTAATCTTACTATTTTGTGTGTACTATTTTGTAGTGGTAAATAATACGCATCGTATTAGTTGAGGCCTATTTTACTACTGCAAGAAGTAAAACATAACCTTTATCAAGTATTATTAACCCTATTTTTCTTTGTGTGTACGTGCACCTACAATTTGCGGAATGCGATTTTGTTCTGATTGGTCAAATTTGAACCATTTATTTAAATTGAACCAATCAAAATTAAATCACAAAAAAACGCATTCCGCAAATCGCAAATCGCAGGAGCACGCAACTAGCTTAAGTTAATGTTTCTATTTATAAAATTTAAAGTGAATAAAAATTTTTTTAATTATCCGAGCAAAAATCAGATTATTTAAAAATTTACATATATATATTTTCATATGGATTACAATCATAAAACAACATTACAGTATATATGTGCCACCAGGGTGCTAGCAATATCGCCAATTAACGAAATATTGTTAGTGAAAAACATTATTTTAATAGAAATTTTAACAACGAATGGTAACTATTTGCAGAAGTAACATTTTATTGCAGACTAATGATCAATATAGGTTATGGATAATAACACAAATATATAACTATTAATAGATATATTTTTAACAACATAACGACAAATGAAATTTTCTACCTTGTCTTCTGTGGTTAATTCTAGGCACTCATCGTGTAAATATCAGTTGTAATCCGCAATCCTGACGTCCTTAAAAGCTTTGCAATACCATCTTGCACATTTAGTGCCATGGCATTATTGCAATATATTTAGATTGGTGGTATTGCAGACAATCACTTGATCCATTTGTGAGCTTATTTATTTTGATAAAAAAATTTAAAAAATACATGTCAGCACAATTCGACTTTTCGAGCATTACTTATTAAGTACATTAACTAAAAATATTATTGACCAACTTAAAACTTACAATTAAAAGCACTATATTTTATAAGAAACTATGAAAAAGCACTCTTTTGTCGGCAAAACCCCTGTATAACTACAAGTTTAGCTTATAAAACAACAAATACTTTGCTACTGGTCACCTGTATTGCTGGGAAGATATCCTTGATGCCAAATGTTCTGTAGAATAATCTGTAGAGATTTCTGTGTAAGTATACACCTACCTTTTAAAGGTAGGTTAATATAAAAAGGTATAAGTAATAGAAAAATTGCAAAATAACAAGTTTAAAATTCCACAATAGCAATTTTTTTTTCACATATGATAGAAACTGTACAATTTTCCATTCAAAGTATATTTTGAAAAACGTCGATTAAAAGCGATGAAAAAGAAGAAGTGTATCTTTCCACCCTTAAGCAATACTGTTCAGATAAATTATTAACAATGAAAGTACTCGTGCCATTCTTCAGTAAAAAAACATCAGAAATATTTAGTCTGTATCGCAAGTAGAGAAATTGACAAGTTTAAAATTAAGTTTTACCTTACATGGACTTGGGTAAAAAATTATAAACTTATTAAATATTTAGATTTTAATAAAATTTTATATAATAAAAAACTTATGTTTTTGTGTTAATTAACTGAAATAATGCATTTAATATTAAATAAATACAAAAAATATCAAATTTTAGTACAAAAGAAATATTTCTTTGTATTTCTTTGTTATTTTGGCACCTTTTGTCGAGCAAAATAATACAAAACAGTTGATTCTATTATTTATTTTAATGCTTCAAAAAATCTGTGCCTCTTAAAATCATTTCTTACAATTTAATGACGTAATTAATCACAAAACATTCATCGGTAACCACCCTAAAACCGTGGTGATGGATTTTTCATATTAGATCAAAAACACTCTGTTTGAACAGCAACATTCTTAGTATTTTATCGATTTTCCTTTATTTTGTAATAATTAATATTTTTCTCATTCCCAAAACCCGCTTTCAATGGGGCTCATATCTGGCGAATTACCAGTCAAATCTAATACTAAAATGTTGTTTATTTACATATACTCTAAGACTCGATTTGCGGTGTGGCATGGTGTTCCATCTGATTGAAATATGTAGTTCTATAGAAGTTGAAACCTTTTAATTTAATTGAACCATTTAGTCCAGGAGTTGAATATATCTTTTCTGCGTTCATATTGCCATCGACAATGTAAAGAGGTCCTGATCCTTTTCCAGTAATGCACCCTCAAATCATTATCTATGTTGGATGTTTTGCACGTTGAGTGATACACTATTCAAGATATTTCGTTCTGGAGTGATTTGAATCTGGCATTCGTCCGAAAAGCAAACCTGTAGTAAATATAACTACAACATTTTGAAGCCGTTATAAGGAAGAAAGTAAAAAAATTTAGTTACAGTTTCCCATTTTTTAATTGAAAATTGCTATTCGTTTCTTCATAATGCCGTTAGTGAGTTTTGGTGTCTAGTAGGACGGCTGCTTTTTATTCCAAAATTTTTAAAGCGACATCTTAGGGTTATGGAAGACATTTTAATGACAGATTCCTTCAGAATTGCATGTATAGTCACCGTTAATAGTCTACCATTATTGCAAGTTTTGAGAATAATTCTGTCGTCTCGTTCGGTAGTAATTCTCTTCCGTCCCCAATTCTTTCTGCACTAACTATATAATATATTTACATCTTTCAGGGAATTTTTTAATAATTGATACGGAAACTTGAAATATTCCGACAAATCATGCTAGTTATTTTTTTTTCTATAGAAATGCCAAAATTTTTCTTTATTGCGACTACCAAATAAAAATCATTACCGGTGTATTTACACAGAATTTAAAATCTCAAAATTACTTACCCTTTAATATAATATTAATTTTTCTTCTAAAAACAATAATTTAAATTTTATTTATTTACCGTAATGCGACATGACAGCACAACCTTAGCGATAGACGCTTACATAGAAAATGCATTAAAATTCAAAATAAGAAAAAATTATTGCATATATGCATTATAATATAAACAACAGAGTACTTTATTACATTGAGAGAAAATCATAATAAATATACATAAAAACGTCCTTACGACTTTTTGAAAATGTCTGTTAAATCACGATATGTTTGAAAAAACCAAAAATTTATAATTTTTTGGGCAGGTACTGTTCTGTATATTATGACGTTTATTATTAATTGGGCAACATATTATAAGAAAAATTCTTATTTGTAGCAAATTTGTGAAACATCGAATACTGTTGTCGGTTTAATAGAAAACTTTAACATTAAATTGTGTAATTTTATAATGAAGAGGAATTTTAAATACATGTCAGTGCAAGGTCTATAAATCTTTCGGGCGGCTAGAAAGTTTCTAAAATGCAGGAAGTACTACTGTAGTAGATGTAGAAATATTTCACAAACTTCTTAGTTTATATTGTAACTGTAGGAAAATGGTTAAGATTTGAATAAAATTGCAGCTATTTTTAGTAAATGTTTTTCATTCAAAACTTGTTAAACCATTGCTAATGTATAAAATATTTCAAACTTCTGTGTATTGTGTACTCGATTATTTAGTTAATCTTCTTTATACCAAATAAAACGTTAGAACTTAATATAGCATCTACTGTGGTATACATGCCACAACTAACTAACGTACTAAGATAAACTTGGGTTTTAAGTTTTGAATTATGAATTCACTAAAAATATATGCATAAAAGTTACAATATTTTGACACCTCCGCTTTTCACTTATTACAACAATTAGTTTATTCTTAGCGCTCGACAAATCGTGCCGAGTGGTATACGCTATACAAATATGATACTCGACCGCCTTAAAACACCTAATTTTGTTAAAATTAAACAATTAAAAATATTAAAAGAACATATCGTGTAAGAATACACAGCGAACATAATATCCAAATACTTATTTGAATTTTTAGCAATAATTATCAATGCAGGCAGACAAGCTTAATTATTTTTTCAGATCAATTTCTGCATTGCCGTAAAACCTTTTTTAAAATTTTTACTTTGACAATTTTGCTTAATTTAACAGCTCTTGGAGAAAGATAGTACTTTATTTTTTATTAACATTAAGCCAACTTTTGCAATCCGAATATTAATCTCCGAATATTCTATTCTTTAAAATCAGTAATTACTTTATCTTTTAGAAAACATTGTGTTGTTTGATATCCAAAAGTTTTATTTTAATTTATTTTAAAGTTTGAGCTCAGTAGTTACAATATAGCTATTATATTGTCGTGTTCCAAGATCTCTATTTAATTTTTCGTTTTACCTTATATGCCTATTCTCCAAATTTATATCGAAAAATTTTTTAACATTGGAATTTAATTTAAACTTAGATTTATTTAATTTTGATTGGAAAAGTCACATGCTCGCAGAGTAATAGTTTGATTTGAGGTTTGATCGATATTTTTGGATAGATCCCCCCACCATTACATTGTAATATATTGTCGTGTTCCAAAAATCCTTTTTATTTTGAAATTTTATTTTATTGGATTTGAATTTTTTATTTTGATTGTTTTTTAAATTTAAAATTAATTTGTTATAAATATTTTATAATCTGTAAATATTTTGAATAATTATTCGCGCCGAAAATTTAATGTTGGCATGAAACTTTGCTATAATTTTTCTTTTGGCCAGGTGCGGCAAGGTGGACGGACGTTTTTACGAAGGGTCTCCGTTCGTTGTGAACCTTGAGTCTCTTGTTGAGAATATTAATTGAGTATTTTGTGAATAAAAGTGTTTTTTTAACTTCTTAACTTAAAAAAAATAATTTTAGATTTTATTTGGTCGTATTTCGATGATTTGGATTGTTAACTTAGGGTCATCTCAGTATATAAAATATGCATAATTATTATAGTATCGTTTATTTTCACAAAATTCAAATATTTTCAAAATTTAATCTGAAATCAGGCTTTAAATTAGTTATTTTGAAGATTATCATTAAAAATAATGATAAACTATAATCGTGAGCAATGTTAATATAACGCTGTCAATGTTAATGGAAAACTTTGAAAAACACATTAAATTTTTCATAAATATCTAAACAATTTACATAAAAAATATTTTAAACATTATTTAGAATACCACGAATATTATATTTGAATTAAAATTGAACGAAATCGGTATATTAAAAGTTATTTAACACAAAACACCTTTAATTCTGAAATATTAATATTTGATACACGTAGCTCTAATACGAATAAATCAATAGAACTAGAAATTCCAGATGCAGTAATATTAATAAATTGTATTTATAGGTCGCTTCGTTATTAAAAACAACATAATTATGAGTACTCCAATATCTTTTCAAAACTTTAGCTTCAAAACAGTGCAGAAAAAATTATATAATAGTATATTAAGAAACTAGTTTTATAAGTGGCGTTTTTAACGCACGCAATCCGTTTAGAAAACGAGCCGCGTAGCGGGGAGTTTTCTAAAGGATAAGTGCGATAAAACGTCTTATAAAACGAGTTTCTTATACTATTTTTTCTATTTTGAACTTTATAAGCCCTAAAAATATTTAAAATGTGCATTTTATTAAATAATAGTAAATTTGAATTTTTTTTGTATTTTTGTGATAGTTGGTAACAAAAAATTTTCAGGTTAGGAGATCGCATAAAAGTTTAAATAAACGAAATTATACTTGCAGTTTACAATTTTCTTTATTATTATTAATTATTTTATTGACAATTAACATTACTTTGCATCAATTTATAGGTTTATAATATTATAATATAGTGACAACATTAGTTTTAATTATGGAGGGTAGAGGTAAGGAGGACAATCTCATATGGCTGTTTTATTCTAAAAGTGGCCACTGAAAAGCACTAAATAAGGTTTCAGAAAACGGCCAGAATGGCGCTAGCGTACCGAGAGGGTATGGTTTGAACTATGGAAGGTAGATGACTCTATATTGCATTAGCTGAGAATTAAACTTGAATAATAAATATAAACTTCTCGTTTGACATAAAAAGCTTCATTTATCAAGATTGTGTAAAAAGCAATAAATTAAAATACTACAAAATTGTTTATAAAAGTTTAATAAAACATAAATTGAACATTTTTATTAATCTTTCAAACCCTGGCCTGGAAAAAAGACAATGACGGCGATATGTTCCATAGTTCAAAAACCATACCCTCTTGGTACACCAGCGCCATTCTGGACATTTTCTGAAACGTTAATTACTACTATTTGAAGGACACTTTTTGTACACAGAGATTGTCCTCCTTACCTCTACCCTCCATAGTTTTAATTTTCACTGACGTTTAGTTACCAACCCTTTAAAACAAAAAATTGCGTTTCGAAAAATTGTCCATTTCGATACGCGACTGAGTTTCGAAATAACTTTGTTTTAGACGCAAAATAGAAAAAATAAGATTGTATAATTGTTATAAAATTGGAAGTAGAATAACAGGCAGATATATTATCTACAGGAGGTTTGTAATTCAAAGACCATAACAGATATACGAGTACACATAATTATACATAAATGATTTTTTATGTAAGTGTGAAAATTACAACAATAAACTTAAAAATTAAGAAATCGCAATAGATGGAACAAAAAGAGTAAAAGACTTGTTTTATAATATATAAAATTTAAAATTTCGATTTACAAAAATTATTATTAATAGAGATGCTTACTAAATATTTTTGTTAAATTATATTAGCAGTTGATTAACTTATTTCCAGTTTATTTAAATAAATTACGCATACCTATTATGCCGTTTTAAATCTTATTTACTCCGAAAAATTTGGAAACGCAAATTAAATGTTAAATTTGTTCATGTTCCATGTACCTTTGCATATTGCAAAAAATAACCGCCACGTATCACGTCACAATCGCTTCCGATAGTGGTTAGTGATATTCGTAATTTTACAAATATTCAATTAACTTTATAACCTTTGCGATCTGCAAAAATTACAAAAATTAATTCAAACATGAAATACTAAATCTCTATGGAAAATATATAAAATATTTTTATGAAAACACGCAATTCAAACAATATATTAGACCACACTGATTAATGTGATCAATATATCATAATTTTTAAATTAAATGTTTATTAATTTTACTCGGATTTGTTCGTAGTTTTATGTGGAGCAATTGTTTTTTTATTGTTGAAACTGTTGGACGCAAATCTTAGAAAAAATCACATTACTTAAATTCTCTTTAACAACATTAACAAATCTAGTGCATCTTAAAATATTAATAGGCAAGCAAAACTATGAATCGTCTTAATTTCAAAAGTAAAGTATTTAATATTTTCCTGTCATGTCGTGGCGATTAATGTGTTAACTAAAGTAACGATATTCTTCCTAATTCCTGTTATTAATGAATTCAATTTTATGAAGTGGGTGTATACAAAAAAATTGAATTAAACCATATTTTACTATACAATTTTCAGATGTAAACACTTTTAAGTAATTAAATTTTGATTTAAAATGACTATCGGAATTAGGTTATTTGGTAATATTCTCTAACTGGTGCACGTACATTACCGTCGTAAAAATCGTATACGGTGAAAACGTGTGCGTATTTTTAATTTGAAAAGGTTAACATCGTTGCTATAGTACGTAAAATCGTAAAATAGTATATAATAAATTAAACTACAGATTTTAATTTACTATATAACTCTGAAACGGTGCACATAGTAGTTTATTGCACGAAACCAAACTAATTGTTATATGAACCTAATACCTCCACAGATACAAACTGTTCACGATCCGTCTTCTGAAGAAATATTAACATACGCTAACTGTCTCTTACTTTGCTTGATAAGTTAAGTTTAAGTCCAATTTGAGATGGGACGTAAGTACGCACTACGTCGTATGTCCCTTGTAGGTAAAATGCTAAAATTGTGTGCCAGTACAGGACGTGCTATTAGGCGTACCAACGTGCCTATACGTTCATCGGATTGGCTTTTCTGGTCGATTGAACAGAAAGAAGTCACAGAGAGTTAAATCTGGAAAATTCGGTGACTGTTGGATGGTATTGGTTCTGTTCTTGACCAAAAAAGCACGAATAACAACGGCAGTTTATATAACAATAACAACGGCAATCTATGAGTTCCTTGCCCACAAATCTGTTTTTTTTACCCAATTACTTAACGCAAACGTCTCATAACTCCCAAACAAAATATTTTATGTTACGACTGTCAAACAATAGTGTCATTATACGTGTAACCATGAATACATAACTTGGCTCATATTCTACAGTGGATAATGGATTCATTATCCATGGCTCCTGTTCATTATCCACGGCTGCTGGCAATTTTTATTTGTTTTTCTTATAAATGACAAATGGCAACTTGATTCGATAGTTGAAAATTAATAAACACCATACAATTTAAAGTTAAATAATTATATAATTGCAGTCTTAATTATTATTGTTTAACAGTCGTAGATAAAGAATCGTATTAAATTCGTGTATAATGGGCTGTATTACACGAGAATAATTCTCATTTCTCATCTCATCATCATATCTCAATAAACAATTCTCGTGTAATATGGCCTTCATTATACACTCATTAAATAATATACTAGTTTCTATACGACTGTCATAGAATACAAGCATTTTGGTTTAATTTTTAATTACATAATGTCCATATTCTTACACTTGTTATAGAATGGTTTTCATTCTATCACTTGTTATAAATTGTAGTTTTGGTATTAATTTAATGTCACCAGTTAACTTTTACAGTTAACTATCATTACAGTCGTATAGAAAGTATAGTCTAGAACACGAGCCTAAAGGCTCGGGCGCCAAACTTTCCTCTCGTGCGGAATATGCCTAATTCCAAACTTGTTACAGAATATACTATTAAATATAAATAAAGAATACATTATTTACTTTCTGACCTTCTGGCAAGAATTCATGATGCACAACACTATTGCAATTAATGAAAACCGCGAGGATCGCAATCTTTTTCAATTGACCACTTCTGAAGCGTTTGTGCCACACACAAACGTTTGTTTTTATATAGTATCATTAGCGAAAATGTCCAAGGTCTTAGCAACATTTCATCCACTTTTAGCAAAAAATTTAATGCAAACTCGTTATGTCAAACTTGATTTTATTTTTAGTATCGTAATAAATCGAAAATATGACACAAGAAGATCTACTCAAAATGGCATAACTTTTACAAATGTCAAGTTATGACCTTGAAATTTGGTGAACATATTAATTGTATACGTGGGTTACCTACCAAAAATTACAAAAGTTAAATTAAGTGACCAAAACAACACAAGTTTATCAAAACAATGAACACCAGAAACAGTTCAATTTAGTCATCTTCAATAGTAATGAAACGCATTGGAAAATATTATGTTTATAATCATTAGCATATCCCTATCTACTAAACTAAAGTATACAGTAATACAGACAATGGAAAATTTAACATAGAATACGTTATTATTAAATTATTGTTATTATTATTATAAATTATAAATATAGCATTATTATTACATTTTAGTATGCAAAGCTTTTTATAATAAATATAAAATTCATCTTAGATCAACTTTTAATACCGTCTAATACTCTAATAAATCTCCCAAGTCTTATCTATTTATTCTAATTTTTATTCTTATCTCTTTAACTTATTTGTGCTGCTCAAATTTCCAAACGCATATATTTCAAATCATTTGCTTTTTCTTTGAAAACTAGTCTAGATTCAGGAAACATCCAACATGTATTGTCTATAACATACATATAATATTAATAATACGTATTATAATCTCGAACCACATGTATTAATTAAAAGTACTGCATAACAAGCATTTCATGTTTTAAGGCCAATATTGTTAGGCGAATTATTTTTTTTCAAATAATTAATAAACTATAATAATAATTTTAATAACCTATTGAGCCGTAATTGTAAATTATTTCAATAAAGTAAAGTGAGCAAATTGTTATCAATGTATTTGTAATGCTATAATGCTAAATTTGTAAGCTATTTATGCAACAAGAGATAAAAGTGAAACATTGTTCATGGAGGCGCAGCCAAGATGGACAAAGTGCCGTGTTATAAAAGACACATTTACCTCGTGTTTCATACAAGATATTTTCTAATTCTGTTTCAAAATGGTTTTTCTTAAAACTTAATAAAAACTTTAACTTGAAACTGACTTAAATTAAAATTAAACTTTTAGTTAGCAATATTTCGAATTGACTTGAACAACTCAAATACTCAAATACTCAAACTCAAAACTCAAATACTTGCACAAAATAAATTATATTAATTGCAACATAATTAGAAAATTCCTTGTATGAAACATGAGGTAAAATTGTTTTCATCGACGCGTTGATTTATTATTTTATCACTAATGATAAAAAGAATGACTTTTTAAAACCCAAATGACATTCAAAAAGTTTTGAAACAGAATTAAAAAAATATAATAATTTTTTTTAGAATTATAACATTTAAATAGGTTACAATTAACAGACTTGAAATAATTATTTAACGTAAACAATTTATATGCTATCAAAAACACATAATAAGCGTCAAGTGCTTGGCCAATTCGGCCTTTACTGTTTTTGTATTTGTTTACTGGAAGCTCCTTACGGTATTTTCTGAAAGTTATATTATAATAATAGTACATAAGATAATAATTTCTTTTGAATAAACTACAATAAAAAATATATACATTTGTCGACTTCAAAACTATAATCAAAACAATAGAAACAGAACAGTTGACCTTACTCCAAAGAAAAGGGACAGTAATTTCAGCTGCAGGCAAAGGAATGTCAGCTGTTTTGTAAGACATTTTGGAGATAATAATGGGGATTTGTCTTGCAAAAAGTTGAATTGTAAACGAAGCATATTAATATTATGCAAATTAACTATGTCAATTAAGAAATGTTACGATTGACATGGTAAAAAGGTTTGTTCAGCCATTATTGTAAAATTTTCAAAAATAGTTGTGGTTACCCAAGCAATTATATAAAAAATACACCAGCAAAAGATTGTAACATATAACAGTAGTTATCTTACCAACTGAATTGATCAAATAAAGCTGTTAATTTAACATATAATTGCATTATCATCTATTACGATTACAAAAATATTATATTATAAGAGAAATAGATAAGATTTATTATAATTGAATATGGTATGTAGTCTAACTACTGTAGCGGTTACATCAGGTAGGCAGAGTAAATTATGAACTCTCATGGAATGTATAATATATTGTACATTTACTCTAATTATTTAATGTCACAATTTGACAAACAAATAGTATATTGTCTTATTCAGATTAAAAATGAAACCTTGCTTGACACGCAATTGTTGCATTTGAGAGGTAGAGCGCCAGCGGACCCGAGCGAGTGCAATAATTGCACGTCAAAAAAAGAAAATTTTAATTCTAATGGAAAATCCAGTGGCTTTGATTTTTATTTTTTTTTGTTTTTTTGTTTTTATATTAAACTGTCATTTTATATTAAACTTTTAAGGCTAGCACTTCTTAGTGTTGTATACTAAAAGAGTTGCTTAGCAATATTTGTATTTTTATACTGTGGCGAACCCGGTATTTAAATTTTTTAGTGCTAATTTAATCCGTTAATCCCAAAACTTAGGTTGTCAAATAAGTCGATTTAAATTTACTATATAAGCAAGCAATTTGGAAAGAAAAGATATATATACAAATCACTAACCAAATTGCCAGCGACCCAACAGTTTCAATATAGATATATAACGGAATTTCTGAGTTGGTGCTTAATTAAATAATCCGTTAATTCTGGTCACCACATTACCCCCCTCCTAGTGAGATCGTGGGAGCGAATGGTGTAGTTCAACTTTATCGTGTAGTCGTATTAACTGGTTGGGTTAACGGTTGCAGTTGCGGTTGGGTTAACGGTTGCGGATATCTACCAGTAAATTGAAATGATTTAGAAAATCCGATCCGATAATGGCTGTGTTGACGTCAGCGATTAGAATTTTACATTTTGCTTCTCTGCGGAGTCCAAGGTTGATGTTGAAAGTTAATGTTCCATATGTGTTGATAGTTGTGTTGTTTGCAGCATATAATTTTGTAACTTGCATAGTTCGGAATCCATTAGAAAACTTCTTTGGGTATACACGCTTATGTCAGCTCCGGTGTCTATGAGAAATTGCACTTTTGTTACCCTATCGGTAACGACTAAACGGCTGACTTGTATTAAAGCAGCGAAATCGGTTGCAGCGGTTACCGAATACCTTATGGTAGTTTTCCTGTTTGATGTATGCGCATAGTTTGATACATTTTCTAGCGGTGCTTCCAAATCTTGCATGGTAAAAACAAAAAAATCTTGTATTGCTGCGCTTTCTCGAGCTGCTGCGGTATCTACTATTAGAAGATGGTCGTCTTTTGTGTGCTGACTTTGGCAAGCTTCTTAATTCCCTTTTTAATTCGTCCAGTTCATGTTGTAGTGCTTTGATTTCGACTGAATTATCTTGTCGGGGTTGGTGTATGATTTCCCGTTTGCTTTTCTTGTCGGGGTCATCATTTTAGGTGTTGCTTATGTTATTGTGGTGACCAGAATTAACGGATTATTTAATTAAATACCAACTTAGAAATTCCGTTATATATCTTTATTGAAACTGTTGGGTCGCTGGCAATTTGGTTAGTGATTTGTACGTATGTTACGGCCAATGATGTAAATATTTTCGGGTATACTTAGTCTTTAAAACACCATAATTTGTGCATAGTTTATAAAGTCCATCTTCTACTGAACTAACAACATCCAGTACGTTTCGGAGGGAACCACGAGCTCTGTCTACGTCTGGTATAGGAATTCGAACCGTACTTCCAATTTCAACAACAGGAAATTTTTCATTAGATAATTTTAACATTTTTGAGGCTTGCTTTTCCAATGATTCTCGACATCTTTTACGCTGTATAGTGATGTTTTTCTGGCTTTCGCAATTGAGACATATTCCAGCATAGTTAACGTCTTCTCCAAGATAATACTATCGAGCACTGGCTGCAAACGTTTCTTTCTTCAACACCGGGTTCCAATAAGTTTTCAGTGTTTTCTTCACTTTCATTTATTAATTCGATATTATTTTCCATTTGATCATCAGGTTTGTTATCCTCTATTTCTCCATCTGAAATTTGATCCTCTACTTCTTCAAGCCTTCCTTCCATTTTTTGTAAAAGAGTTTGGATATCTTCTTCAGTAGGCAAATTTTGAATTTCATCATGCGGTATTCCAATCGAGGCTAATCCTACTCTAGCCGGACATCCAAATATTGCTTCATATGGCCTTCTTCCGATTCCAGAATGCAAAGCACGGTTCTTCTTATACTGAATAAATTTAATTTCTGCGGGCCAATCTGAAGTTTTATTTTCATCCATCCACGCTCCCGACATATCCTCGATATCCCTATTGGCTCGTTCAACAGACCCTTGCCTTTGGCTATGCCTAGATTTACCATGAACAATTTTTACATCAGGCCACGCAACATGTAATTCTATCAGAACTGAATTAACAAACTCTCGTCCATTGTTGGAGTGTAAAATGAGAGGTGCTCCAAAAATAAATTTCTAACAAGTGAAATGCAACTTCTTCTGCTTTTTTGCTTTTTAAAGCTTTCAGCAACCCAAACTTTGTAAGATGATCAAAGGTTCAACGTGATCAGGTTGAATCAAATCAACCTGAGCACGAGAATTAAATTTTGAGTGTAGAATGGGTCTCGAAACTAAAATTGGACATTGACGTCATTGCTCGGACAATGATGTAAAACCCTGATTTGAAATTTTAAATGTCAGCATCGCCCAATATACATGGTCATTGACGTTAATGACCGGTCAATGACGTCAATGCCCAATTAAGCTGGACATTGACATCATTGTCCGGCAATTGACGTTAATGGCCGAATTGTCATCATTGACCGTAACATATGTATCTTTTCTTTCCAAATTGCTTGCTTTTATAGTAAATATAAATCGACTTATTTGCCAACCTAAATGTTTGGGATTAACGGATTAAATTAACACTAAAATCTTTAAATATCGAGTTTGCCACAATACTAGTAACAACAAAAACATCAATTTTAAAAATAAATATTGGTAGATTGGTAGTAAAAAAGCTATTTGAAATAGAACTAAAATCTGTAAAAAAAAATTGGATTGATTTTTTTATTTAGTAAAATCTAAAGTATTCAATTACCTAATAGGTACAGTCAGACTTGCTAGCGATTTTGAACTAGAATGCTCTTGGAATGAATAATTTCTTGATTATATGAATCAAATAATAATAAATTAAATCCTAATATTTCATTTGTAAATGTCAGAATTTAACTTTATTCCATTCATTTTTTATATATTAATACTGTTCTTAACTAATAATTGTATTTCCTATAAAGAACGTAGCATTTTCAACTTTTATTCTACAATAACACTTATAAATTTAAATTTTATTCCATAACTAATTTTGCCGTATATTGTTTTAACACAATATCGTAAAAAGATTAAATTTTTTACATGTTATTTAGTTTTTTAATTTAATAGGTTCGGAGAATTTCTCAATAATTATGTTCATTACAGTAATTTTAAATAATAAAATTACTGAAGGTAATATTGGGCGTGAACCACTTTCAGTTTAATTTAGAATTTTACCAATAAAAACACTGATTAGCAATGGGAAACCCGTTGTCATCATTTTTGGTAAACTTTTACACTTTTTTGAAGATTATGAATACAGTCAACAAAAATTTACAATTTACGATGCATATGAAACCCCAGAGCTCCAATTTTGCCAAACATTTCTTTGTGACGAAGGTCACAGATTTGAGTACGGATGAAGAACTCAAATGTTACAACTGGAAAAAAATAGGAAAACATAAAAAATTGAAAACAAATAGTTGACAATTTAATAAAATAATTTTATATGAATTTGTTAACCTTAAAATAAATTTGTGAACCATGATACTATAACTTTAAAAGATATGATACTATTTGTTCTCAAAGTAGTCCGTCTCCGCGCATGACGTCACTGGTCTTTCTCCATAAGAAATACATTATTAATTTCTTAATTAAACTATTCTTAACTAAAACTGCATTTGTTAACGTACCAGAGCGTTCCAGTGACGTCACAAATATGGGCGTCTACCTGCGCAATATCATATCTTGTAAAGTTATAGTATCATGTTTGTGAACGTAGTGAGAAATTCACAGAAACTACTATAATATTGTAAAATAAATATATTATTGAATAGAAAAATGGATAGATTATTATTTAACATTTATTTATGTCATTCAATGACCTAATCTAAGAGTTGAAGAACTATATTTATATAAATAAATTTGATATTATTATTATTATTATTATAAAATACTAGCTGACCCGGCGAACTTCGTATCGCCTCAGAACTTGAACCATATAAATTATTTGTAAAATTCTAGAACATCGTACCGCCTCAGAATTAATATACCAAGTGACTCGGCGAACGTTCTGCCATATAAATTATAGCTGGATACCCGGCTTCGCCCGGGGTCTCTTTAAAAATAAAATACTTTGCATTAGTCTACGTACTCGAACGTTTTCCAATCTTGCTTTCCGTTACTCGTTTGTTTCATACGAACGGACTTCAGCAATGCGTACACACAACAAAACAGTAATTTTGGTTTTTCTTTTGTCTATCTATATATAGTTATGGATACCCGGCTTCACTCGGGGTGTTATTAAAAATAAAACGCTTTGTTTATGCCTGAAGTATTTTGATGTAGGCTCTTGGACTTCGTGCAGCAACATTCTGAAAAAGAATTAAAACGGGTAGAATGGATGATAAAATTTATTTAAACCAAAGTAACAATATTTAGGTACACTCTGTAGATATATTTATCATAGCTGACCCAACGGACGTTGTCTATTAATAATAATAATAATAATAATCTTTATTGTGTTAATTAATTAGTTAATAAAGCACAAAGGGTTAAATACATAAAAGTTTCATGATTAAATTTAACCTAAATCAAAATTTGGAGTAGTTAATTATGGTATTCAGGAATCCATTCAGTACATCTTCCTTGAATTTTTTCTTGAAGCCCATCACTGACAAATTCCAGTATTCCGATGGAATGTTATTTAGCAGATAAGCCGACAAGTAAGAAAATGATTCTTCATACTTTGCCGACCTATGCTGTTGGATATTGTATTTTTCCATCATGTGACGGAGATTTTTTCCATGAACATCATGTCGTAGTTGTAACTTATTGCGTAGATAAGTAGGTTCACCAGTTATTTTTACTTTAAGTAATGAAGTACAAAAGTGCATTGTTCTTCTTTCCTCTAATTTTAAAATTTTTAAATTTCTAATGGTTGGCGTTATGTGTTCACGATAGCCGACTCCTGTAGCAAAACGTATAGAGGAGTTTTGAATTTTTTGAAGTTTATGTTTATTTTCTTGTGTGATGCAAGGTCCATAAACACCACTCCCGTAATTCAAGTGGCTCATGACTAATGATTCTACTAGGAGGAGTTTATTTATTTGTGAAGCTCAAAATACCTTTTTAGGTGCATTTCGCCAGCCCCCCCCCCATTTCGAATTTTGGATCCAAAATAGTCTAAATCGTTTGTACCTCGTTTGTACCTTCCTTATTTTCGCTTGTACCTATTTTGTTTTTCATATATTTCGAAATATCATATCTAAAATGGGCATTTCGCCAGCCTCCCCCCCCCCCATTTCAAATTTTGAATCTAGAATAGTCTAAATCGTTTGTACCTTCCTTATTTTCGTTTGTACCTATTTTGTTTTTCATATATTTTGAAATATCTAAAATGGGCATTTCCCCAACCACCCCCTCATTTTGAATTTTTGATCCAAAATAGTCTAAATCGTTTGTACCTTCCTTATTTCCGTTTGTATTAGTTTTGATTTTGAAATATTTCAAATTTTCTAATAATGACATTCTGTCCTTAGCCCCCCCCCCCGGATTTTAAATTGAAATAAAACAAAAATATTTGTCTGAAAAACAAAATAGGTACAAACAAAAATAATGAAGGTACAAACGATTTAGACTATTTTGGATCCAAAATTCGAAATTTGGGGGTAGGCTGGCAAAATGCACCTTTTTTTGGGGGGGGGGAATTACGGGAATCTCGTTAATCGGTCAATTTCCCTTCAACTTTTTTAACATTTTCTTGCACTAAAACAATTTTCAAGTCCTACTGAGTATGTGTTCCAAATTTGGTTGAAATCGGTCGAAGGGTCTAGAAGTGTATAGCGAACAAACATACACACAAGCTATTTTATTTAATATTCACAGAAACTTTTACATTTGTACTGAAAGGGTAATGTCCTATATAGGGAAATTAATCCAATTATCCGTTGATCCGTCGATCTGTTGATCCGATGAATAGGCACTATTTGCCACATATTTTATTAAAGTTTGTTGAAAGCCGTTCTAAAGTAGCCTATCTTCTTCGCAGCATCGTAATTAGCTTATACACCAAATTTCATAAAGATTGGTCAAGCGGTCTAAGAGTCTATAAGGAACATACATACATACCTACATACTGTGGTGTTTCAAAATCAATTTTTAAATATTTGAATTTCCTTTTGTGATGATTATGTTTATTTTTAATTGACTCATTTGTTTTTGTAAATTTGTAAGTAGTTTAGTTTGAATTTGGTTATTTGAGCGCCAACATTTTGTAGGTTGGCGACACTTTATAGAAGGTCGAGGCTTTTTTGCCAAAGTGGCGGACGAGAGCGGACGTAGTTGAACGTCGCTCTCGCATTATTTTGAGTTATTTATGAATTAATTTGGATTTGTGAAATTGTTTTATAATTAGGGCAAGTAAAGAGTAATTTTGGATTGGATTTGTTTTAATTGGATTTGTGAATGGAAGTTGGATTTTGGTAATTTAAAAATTATAAAGTTGAAGGTAGAGCAGCGGTGCGATACCAAGGTCTGGCGGCTTATCGCCACATGCAAATTTATTTAGCGTGCCCATCGTTAAAATTGAATTTAGTTAAAATTTTATATTTAAAATCTGAGCTAGCCGGAACAACAAAAATATCATTACATCTAAATTGTCGCCAAAACGTGGGGCTGGATATTGTTGAACTTACTTTTACCCTGAGATTAATATTAATAATTAAAAATTAAAAATGGCTAGTCAATCATGGGAAGACTGGATAGATGAAACAAGATTCAATAATCTTTTGGAAATGGAAGAACAAGAAAACAGACAAGCGGAAGAAAGAGAAAGATGGGATATAAGGAATTATCCCAGAAATAGAAGACAAATACAAGGATGGTATCACTGGGAAAACATGGAAAGAAGACACGGATACACACTGGAATTAAATGAAATTAGAGACCGGGTCGCTGAAAGAAGAGAGAGAGAACAATTCGAGAGAGATCGAAATAATTTGGATATAGTAAACGAAAATTTGGTTTTGGAAAATAAAAATTTAATTGGCAATGAAAATGTAAACTTGGAAAGTAAAAATTTGGATATAGTAAACGAAAATTTGGTTTTGGAAAATAAAAATTTAATTGGCAATAAAAATGTAAACTTGGAAAGTAAGAATTTGGATTTAGTAAATGAAAATTTTGTTTTGGAGAATGAAGGTTTGGTTTTGGAAAGTGATAATTTAATTGGAAATCAAAATGTAAAATTGGACAGAGAAGATTTTAATTTGGTAAAGGAAAATTTGGTCATGGAAAATAAAAATTTTGAAGTCCAAGAAGTAAGCGAAAATTTGATTTAAGCAAAAGAAAATGAAAGAAAAATTAGACAAATAAAAGAAGAATTGGAAAAAAGAACTCTAATTAAGGAAAATGAAAAATTGATAAGGAAAAATAATTTGGATCTTGAAGCTGAAGATTTAAGTTTGGAAAATAAAAATTTAATCAATTTGGAAAATGAAAATTTAATGCTAATAAATAAAAATTTGGAAGAAAGTTTGGTTTTAGAAAATACAAATTTGGACTTAAATAATAAAAAATTGGATTCTGAAAATGAAAATGGAAATCTGGAAAGAAAATGGGATGAGAAAGAATTCAATGAAAGGTGGAGAAAATTCCACGAAACAGGAAAGAAAAAGAACGTTATCAAAAATTTGAAGAAAAGATTAAAAATTTTGGAAAAACGAAAACAAACAATGATTTACATAGAACAGCTAGAAATGGAAAATGAGATATTGGAAATCTCACAAGACATTTTGGATGATATTGTCGATGATTTGGATTTTAATTTGGTTATGGAAAATTTGGTTGTGAAAAGTTTGGTTACGGAAAATAAAAATTTAATTAGAAATGAAAATTTAAATTCTGAGATGGAACAAAATGGTTTGGAAAACAAAAGTATTATTCTGGATACTAACAAGTCATTAACCGATGAAAGTTTTCAATTAATGGATCGAGAAAAAGAAATTATCCCGGAAATTAAAAGTTTGGCTCCGAAAGATGAAAAATTAAGTTTGGTAGAAGAAAATTTGAATTTGGTAAATAAAAATTTTGAAGTCCAAGAAGAAATCAAAAATTTGGAGAATTCCAATAAAATGGAAAATAAAAGCTTAGAAATTCATGAATTGGAAAATTTAAACAAAAGTGAAGATAAAAAAAATGATAACGTACTTAATGCTGAAAATAAAATTTTGGAAGTCAAAGAAATTGTGGAAAATGGAAGGAAGCTGATTTCAATTCGGGAGGAGTGGTTAAATGCGAACAGAAGGTGGCGTTCAGAATTTAGAGCTGGACTGGAAGAAATATTTGAAAAAATGGAGGGAAAAATCATGGATACCGTAATTAAAAATAAAAGTTTAAGTTTGCATAAAGAAAATTTGGGTTTAGAAAACGATGGAGACTTGGATAAAGAAAGAGACATAATTCCAAAGGTGCAAAAGCTGGTCAAAGAAGAAGAAAACAGTTTTGAAAATGAATATCCGAAAAATTTGGAAAATGGAAATGTTGATAATTTAAACCATAAAAAATTGATTCATTTGGAGGAGGAACATTTGGATAATTGTAAAAATAAAAATTCGACTGAAGATGATATTAATTTGAAAAACAATAATTTAATTTGTCAAAAAGATGAAAACTTAATCGATTTAAATGAAAATAATTTAATTACACAGGAAAGTCAATTAATGGATAACAATCTAAAATTGGAAGATAAAAATCTAGACTTTAAAAATGAAAAAGATCTGGAAAATGAACGTTTGGATGGACAAAAAGATAAAGATTTGGAAGATGATAAATTAATTTGTTTGAAAGATCAACATTTAGTTTGTTCAAAAAATGAAAATAAAAATCAGGTCAATTTGGAAGGTGGAAATGAATTATTTGAGTTAAACAGTGATTTGATCAATTCAAAGAACGAAAGAAAAACGAATGGAAGGTTAATTAATTTGGAGGAGGACCATTTGGACAGAATTGAAAATGAAAAGTTGGCTGAAGAAGTAATAAATTTGCAAAACAATAATTTAATTTATGTGAAAAATGAAAATCTTATTAATTTAAATAACAAAATAATTGGAAGACAAAATCAAATATTGGACAATAATTTAACAGATAAAAACTTAAATAAAATGAAAACTAATTTGGATGTCGGAAATGATAGTTTAGAAGAAAAATTGGATATGAAAAATAAAAATCTACACAAAATAGTTGCTTCAGAAAATGAAATTTTAGATTTGAAAAATGAAAATTTGGATGAGGATTTGATTATTGATTTAGAGGTCAAAGATAATAATTTAAACAGAAAATTGAATATCAAAAATAAAAATTTGTACGAAATTTTGGACTCGGAGAATAAAATTTTAGATTTCAAAAATAAAAACTTGGATAAAAATTTGAATTTAAAAAATGAAAACTTGCATAAAATTATCGATTCAGAAAATGAAATTTTGGACTTGAAAGATGCAAATAAGATTAACTTGGAACAAAAAAATGAATTGGAGATGGGAAAATTGGAGGAGTCGCAGGAGAGGACGATGATGGAATCCAATCCAATGAAAGATGGACCGACAACGCTAAGACCGGAACCGAAAAGGAAGAAAAGATGGAGATTTATGAATTTAACTTTAATTTTAGATACTGAGAGGAAGCATCCACCTACACCCAGAATCGTGATGTGGAAGTCCATCAGATACAAATAAACGAAGAGCAGATTTTGAAAAGCCACGGGAAGAGGATTTTCCTTCGATCATCGACGATGATTTTCAAGAAAACCCGGAGGAGTAAAGATGTGGTGTTTCAAAATCAATTTTTAAATATTTGAATTTCCTTTTGTGATGATTATGTTTATTTTTAATTGACTCATTTGTTTTTGTAAATTTGTAAGTAGTTTAGTTTGAATTTGGTTATTTGAGCGCCAACATTTTGTAGGTTGGCGACACTTTATAGAAGGTCGAGGCTTTTTTGCCAAAGTGGCGGACGAGAGCGGACGTAGTTGAACGTCGCTCTCGCATTATTTTGAGTTATTTATGAATTAATTTGGATTTGTGAAATTGTTTTATAATTAGGGCAAGTAAAGAGTAATTTTGGATTGGATTTGTTTTAATTGGATTTGTGAATGGAAGTTGGATTTTGGTAATTTAAAAATTATAAAGTTGAAGGTAGAGCAGCGGTGCGATACCAAGGTCTGGCGGCTTATCGCCACATGCAAATTTATTTAGCGTGCCCATCGTTAAAATTGAATTTAGTTAAAATTTTATATTTAAAATCTGAGCTAGCCGGAACAACAAAAATATCATTACAATACATACATCCATTTTTATATAGATAGATAGATAGATAGATTATTTAATTAAAAAACCATTACATTTGCTCACAAAATATTAAAAGAATTTTTATATCATGAAAAAATTAATAATTGAGAAGCTTACTGTTTTATTTTTAGCAAACTGTGCAAATTAGTTGAATTTGTTTGCGACATGTGATATCATATGTTTCGAATTTTGGACTGTTACCAGGCATACTTGGAATAATTTACAACAAAACTAACCCGAACAATGTTAAAATTCAATTAGTATTATATGCAGTCAAGTTTAGTTGGCAGTTCTTAAAAATAAAATTCTACCTATTTGATGCTAAAATCAGTTAACCCCTTAATGCGCACATTATTATTAAATTTTCGGTCAAAAAATAATGGGATTTTTTTAAAGTAAAAATTCAGAATATCAATACAAATATTAGTAATCACTCGCGTTGAGCAAGCATTTGCTGAGTAAATATAGCGCCCATGACCAACACGGGCATTTGCAAAATTGCCTCGTATGTTACAGGCACGTGTACATATAGGCCGCGTTCGCTTTGGCACTTTTGCGCGCTTTCATACGCGTTGGCTCCACCCATTTTGAAAACTTCAAACGCTTTTTTTCGCTTTTTCATTTTAGGTGGGTCGGCAAAAGCGTGGCACTGTGGTGGCAAAATTGCAAATTAATTTGAATTTAAATTTGAATTTGTTTGCTTTAAAATTTCTACACATTCAATTGCAAATGAATTTGAATTTAAATTTTAATTTAATTTCAATTTTTTATGTCTAATTATGTCAATATTTTATGTCTACGAGTCTCAAGAGTTACTAGTCGCGTCAACCCTTGCCAACAGTTCCTAAAATGGCTCCACAGGTCGGATCGGGATGCGGTTTTCTGCATTCTCTTCCAAAACGATTTACTCGGAATGTGCCTGGAAAAATTTTTCCCGGAGAAAAAAAAAAAAACTTTGGCCTGCAGCGATACAATTTTCGGTCTCCGGGAAAAATTACCAACATTAAAGCATTCAACGCTTTAAACCCCGTTCGCTTTAGAAAGCGCGTATGCACGCATTTTTCCAAAACGAACGCAAATTTCGTGCGCTTTCAACGTCACGCTTTCAAAGCTTGCAAAGCGCCAAAGCGAACTCGGCCATAGTAAGGGGTTAATACAAAAAACGTTTTTTGAAAATTTTTGAACATACAAAAATTTTAAATTAATTAAGACAAAACCATATTTTAACATAATAATCAAAAAATTCCATTTAAAAAAAATTATTTAATATTAAAGCTGGATTTATAGTTGGACGGACTGTAAACGTAGACGCACTGCAAAAAGATCAACTATAGAATTTATGTACTTTTGTTTATAAATAAACGTAAGCGCAAACGTAAACGGACTGGAACGGAAGGGATGACCAACTTTCATCTTTTGCAGTGCGTTTCTTACGTCCAGCCAATCAAAAAAAGAATTCTGTGTGATGTCAGTGTCAAAATTTATTTTGTGTAATTTGTATGGCCGATTCATATAATTTGTAGGTTATATCAAATGTCATTCAAAAGTTCCGTTCCGTCGAATTATAAATATAACAATATTTACAGTAGGTTTGTTATAATATTACAGTGCGTCTACGTTTGCAGTCCGTCCAACTATAAATCCAGCTTAAGTATAATTTATTTATATTTATATATTTGTATTATAAATGTATTAAAAAGCGTTAAGAAAATTATAAAATCCTTCGCTGGTACAAATCAAATTTAAAATTTAAATGTTGTTTTTAAACAGTGTCACTTGTGTTAATCGACAATACTATGACAACCTCTGATTTTCTCGAGTTTATCGATACTCTTATCATTGCTAAAGAGTTTCTAAGCAAAATTTAAATTGATGGCAAAACAAATTGTAGTACTATATTTGTGAATAATATATATACTCGTGATTATTGTGTTAAAAAACACATTCACTAAAAACATTCGCATTATAAAAACCTACCCACTAATATGTAATAGGTATCGATAATTAATATTTAGAAGTTATAAGTAAAATATGACTTTGCAATTCCTACATTAGTTGTAAAAGGTATTTAAAGAATAAAAAAGATATTATTGTGAAAACGCGAATTTTGTAGCAAAAAAATTCTGTATGTGGATATTATACAAGTAGAAAAACGAAAAAATTCTATTTAGTTTGTTCGCAACTATACTTGACATGTAGACATGCTTTCTAGAGATACAAGAGGAGTAACTTTGCCGCTCAGACTAATGTTTCATGAATTTCAGATGGGCCCTTCTTCGAAGAAAAGAACGATGATGGTTCTAGTACTACTGATTATTTGCTCTTTCTCTCTACAACAGGCGGCACATGGAGCTCATATCAAGGTAATGATGCATGGTTGAAATTTTTCTTTCTATCTGTTTACATAACAATAACTGTTTTTCGAGAACCGGCAAATATTATTAAGCCTTAAGAAATAACGTGATTAATGCATTTAGCCACGTACACAATAAATTGTATTATTTCCTTTTTGTTTCAAAATTTGTTGCGTACGTTCAAATGATTGATTGGTTTAAGGCGTGTAGCTAAAAATAATTGGATAACTTGCCTTAAACCTACCCTTATACCGTTATTAATTTAATTTTATGGATATTTTAGCAAGTTTGCATGCAAAATTACTAATGCAAAATTTATATTAATAATAATTAATTTTATTCACACAACCTTTCGCTTTGCCCAATACAAATATGTAACTTTTATTGCGATTACAATATGCCGGTGTAGTTGTATTTTATATGAAATTAATTTCGCTTACCCGACGGTTAAAAAATTTAAAAGCGATTGAGATTGAACGGAGTGCAATCCGAAGTTCTTTGTCGTTTATTTTATTTTGTACCTACCTACGCCATAAACGTTTCGATGTTATCATGCACTGTTGTAGTATAGGTTTTTATAACATAATACGAACATTTACTTTAATTCATTGTTGTGCCTTACTTAAAAATAAAAATTTTTAGTCCAAATGGAAGCATTGTTAAGAGGAGAGAGATTTTCCTTTATTTCGTTGTAGTCATACGAGTAAAGAGGTCACGATATAATATTTTTAGAGATTTTACAGAAAAACCTTTTAGCACGTATTTCAATGAGCAGATTATGTTAGATTTAGGTATATTGTTCTTTTTTAAACCACCAAATGTAAGATAACATTTTCAAAATAACAGAGAAAATTATTTTTAAGCACAAAAATCGAATTACATTTGAGATCAAAAATGCGGCAATGTGGCGGAATAAAAATATTTAAGTCTATTCTAACCGTGAGTTTCACTTTTTTTTATATAGAATTGCTGATCGATGCTCCGCCAATATAAATTTCACATTTGTCTATTATTCATTTTTAAAACGCAACAGCTGAATATACTATATTTTGAAATCTCCTGTTTTTAATCAAATCGATGAAATATAAAAGATCTTTCTCAAGCTTTTCCAAAATAAATTGTATTAGATTTGCTTTTAGTCGACCTGTTTTTCGCTGTTCTGATCCGGGGTGATTCAATTTACAATATGAAATTTAAATGCAGAAATACTATATAGATATCCAAATTTCATAAAAATTTTAGTGATGCTATTGGCGTTTATGTAATATAACCAATAAAAGCGCAAAATTTGGCATAAGATTTATACTTTTACAACAGGTGTTGTACAGAAGAAAATATAAAATATTTACACAATAATTAATTTATACAAAAAATCCTTTGCCGCGTAAAATATTATTAAACTTTCCTCTCTATATAATATAATAAATACATTTAATTCAACGAGGTATTACATTATTTATAATAAGTAATTCATTTGCGTTATTTAATTAAATTTTAAAGTAGTGCCTGATGTTTACTTATACAATTTTATTATAGAACTTAAAAGCTTTTACTTAATTAATTTGCTTGAACTAAATTTAATGGTAAATAGTACATTACTCTAAATTTGATGACAATGACTACAAATTTGATAACAATTAGTATAATATAGATAATTTAAAATTTTACCGGTTTACTTATTTATATTTATTTTATTTATTGAAAATCGTTAATATAAATCTCACTGTTTGTTTTAATTAAATCGATACAAAGGTAAACGCCGTCAGGTGATACAAATTAAATCTTCACACACTATGGTAATAAACTATAAAATATTAACGAATTAATCGTGGGATCTAAACTCTACCCTAAGAAAGGTTCTCAAGAGTATAAATTTAAATTAATGATAAATTAAGTATTAGATATAATATTAAGTCAAAGTCTATATTGGGAGCGAAACACTGGGTTTGAGTAAGTGCAGCATACTGCCGTTGGGAAGTTCTTTTTTTACATTTTAAAGACTTAAAACTCGATTAGAACTTAATTCCGGCCGGATTCAGCTTAAGTCGTATGGATTAATAATAGTAGAGAGCAATCGTAAAATTATTTTGATTTTTCTAGAGGCATCGACGGTAAAAATGTAAAAACTAAATATCTCCCACTCTATGGGGTACATTTCTTTATTTTATTTGTCTACATAATGGTAAATAGTACATTACTCTAAATTTGATGACAATGACTACAAATTTGATAACAATTAGTATAATATAGATAATTTAAAATTACGTAAATCTATATAAAAAGTTCAAATGATTTCTAAAATATTGCCCTGCTTAGTAGAAACTTACAAAACCATTTTTTAGAGTAGGTAGTTTTAGAAATGCTGTGAAGTTATTTCAAAATCAAAAGTATTTTTTGAAATTGAAAAAATGTGCGTTTCTAAGGATTCCTTCCGACGATTACTTATAGATAATCAAAGCCAGACACATCTGATTCTACACTTTATCTCTCCATGGCTCACTCACACAAAAAACTCCGTTTTTTTGCCATCATTACATGAAATTCTCGAAAATTCTAAAATAATGGTAATGATAATAAAGAAGTGCATCGGAACAATAAGACTTTAAAAAGTCAACTTGTTAAAAAAATCAAATTTAGTTCAAACCTTATAAACTGTATAAATTGGAAAATTTTACATAAGAAATGGCTATTGACGACATTTTACTGTACCATTTCAATTCAATTTTAAAAAACTTAAGTTATATTATAATTGCATTATTTCAATACGTAAACCATTTTAGGTATAATTATTATATAAGTTTCTCAGTTGATCGAATTATTTATTTCTTAATTATTGAAATGAACAGTAAAGTAAAGTTATTAAAAATAATTTTTATACTCAACAAGAGTTTCGGCATAAACGAAATTGTTAAAAAATTAATAAACGCAATTATAAATATTTTACGTGCTAAAACTATATCAATTAAACATGAGCGCGCCGAATAAAAATGGAGATATGTATAATTTCGTTCACGTTCTGGCGAATAAAATTGCGAACCTATAAGGTGCTGTTTAATGCACAAAGGTGTATTTTCCTGAACTAGCAGCTACGAACGAAATGGTCATATTTTTAGAAAACAATGACTTATTGGTTCAATAAATTAATAATAAACATTTTGATTAAAGTTAGGCATATTGAGTTTTTAGTTTCATTTATATTCTTAATCAGTTTAACAACGTTACTTTAATTTATTTCGTTTTATATAGCCGCTAATAAATTAAGTCTTGCTTTATATTGCACAAGTACACAGTGGGCAAGGTATCCTGTAGCTTTTTATTGTCAATAATAAATTTTAAAACGTTACATTTTTCCTTCTTCAAATTTACGGTTTTTATTTAAGGCTGTAATTTTTGTAATATAATTATGTTTAAAAATGTTAAATCAAAACGTTTTGTGTACATTGTATTATCTTATCTAATGATTTATTTCGTTTAAGTAGTACAACAAAGTTTATGAATAATTAGTAACAAATTTGTCTTCAAAAAGAATTAATTATAAACGTCTTAAATTTTGCAGCTGGACTACATCTACAATACTTTTAATTTTTAATTTCATTTATATAAATCTGAAAATATTAATTCATATTATTGCTCGGGTTAATAATGAATAATTATATTTTAATAAAACTGAAAGAGAAAATTTTTTTGAAATCTAACCGATCAATCTGTATCAATTTAAAGTGTTGGTTTGCATATCTACATGCGGTAGTCTATATTTTTAATAAAAACGATATTGTAATAGGAAACGCTATGAGTAAGATTTTTAAAAATTTTAGTAACTCAGAGTATTGTTGTTTGATGGTTCGATTGTATAATATTTAAACTAGACATTCTAGTTTAGCGTCTGACCCTCCGGTCAAAAAGAGCTTATATAGTGTAGTGTGCATGCTTTGAGAATTTTGTCGTAGAAATTTTAAAATAGTAGAACATTAAAAAAAATAAACACAAACCATATCACTATTTTAGAAAACCTAAAAAATGCACACACACTTTTTAGAACTAAAATGTTTTTAAGTTATCACAATTAAAATACACTGTAAGTATACAACATCGCAAACGTTTTCACCATAACTATCGAGTTACACTACCTAAACCACGTATCAATCGATTATTATAATAAACACAAAGTCGAAATATTAGTAGTATTTCATAATATGCCAAATATGAAATTTCTGTTAATCGGCCGTAATCCGGCGAATTATATAGGTATATAAGTACAATTAATAAATTTCCACGTTGTATTTACAAAACATCACTCGATTACTAACCCTCTTTTATTCTAAATTAAATGTAACTTATATATTATTATATTATATAAAATAGCCGCTGGTAAGCTGGTATGTAAATTGTAAAGTACAATATTATTATTACTAATCGATGTTGGCTTCCTACAATTTTCATACAACGTGATATAATACAAAATTAAATATAATTTAATTATACATTTATAAATTTATATGTAGTAGAATGTTTAAGTTTCGGTTTATTTTCGTTTTATTCATAATAGAGAATACATAAAATTAATA
Source organism: Cantharis rufa (assembly GCA_947369205.1). Lineage (NCBI taxonomy): Eukaryota > Metazoa > Arthropoda > Insecta > Coleoptera > Cantharidae > Cantharis > Cantharis rufa. Next base: position 41,695,761 of record OX376303.1, read on the forward strand.
TAACATATCAATAATTAATATATTTAAAAAAAAATTACAAATAACAATAACAATAACAATAACAATAACGTTTCTTTCCAACAGGTTTACACCCAATTACAGGAAAGAGATTGATAAAAGTTAAAGTAACTACAATGATACATAAATAATCTATGTACCAAGACCTAGCACTTCCCGTCAATGCACTCCGCGACACAATGCCAGATTTTTTTTACATTATCAGCATTGATATCAAACAAGTGTGCAATTAAATTGAGATTAGCACACATAACATTTATGGGGCATTTACCGCAATATTTGGTGCGATACCCATCCAGATAAAAAACTTGCTCTGTGCGACTGGCAAGTCTCGGTACATAGAAATTAATTCTCTCTAAAAGTGTGCTACAATCAATCTGCCCAATCAACAGCTTATGCAAAAATACAATTGACGCAACAACTCTACGAGTGTACAACGTCTGCATATTAAATTCTCTCAACAATAATCCCTGGCTGAAACCGATCATCGGGTACACACCGTGTGCCTTGAAATACGTGTATTTAAGAAATCGTCTTTGGACAGATTCTAATTCCGATATGTGACACTGATAGATTGGATACCAGATAATCGATCCAAACTCAAGGACACTTCGGACATATGCGCAATATAACCGCTTGATTACAGTTAAGTCAGTCATATCTTTACAACTTCGAATTATAAAGCCTAAAGTTTTCATAGCTCTAGCCCTCACGTCGTGTACATGTTCTATAAAACTCAAGCGAGCATCAAATGTAATGCCCAGATCCTTACATACAGTGCTACGATTTACATATTCCCCGTTAAGAATATAATTATATAATATGGGACTTTGAGATCTGGAGAAACTCAAAACTTGACACTTATTGATGTTTAATTGTAAGTTATTAACATTACACCATTCAGAGATTAAATTTAAAGAGTTTTGTAGCATCTCACAATGCTGTACGGACGACACAGAACGGTACAACTTAGTATCGTCCGCATAAAGCAAGATGAGGCAATTTATAATATAGAGCAGATCGTTGATAAAAATCAAAAACAACAAAGGTCCTAGGTTAGAACCCTGAGGAACTCCAGAAGTAGGCGTGAACGGGTTGGATCTGCAGCCTTTGTACTCCACGAAGTGAGACCTGTTGAACAGATAAGACCTGAACAACTCCACCAATCCGCTGGAAACACCCATCCCTGCCAGTTTGTGTAGTAGGAGATTTAGATCAATTCGGTCGAATGCCTTCTGAAAATCTAAGTACACGGTGTCCACTTGATTACCTTTGTCTAAGTTTTCATGGACATACTGTGAGAAGCAGGTGAGATTTGTCATGACCGATTGATTACTCATAAAACCGTGTTGATTTGGCGACAGTAGAGGTTTAACTGCATTACTTAATTTGGTATAAAGAATTTTCTCGGCTATTTTAGATAAATTAGACAGGATCGTAATAGGTCTATAATTGTCCAACTTTGTAGGATCACCCTTTTTCAATACAGGAATTACGCGTGCGCGCTTCCAAAGATCAGGAAAACACGAGGTAGAGATCATAACATTAAGGATATGCTTCAATGGTTCCAACAAAAAACAGCCACCATCCTTTATAAAAGAGACAGGAACTTGATCCTCCCCGGCCGTAAATTTTGTGTTTGCAGATTTAAAAGAATTAATTGCCGTCATTATGTCGGCGTCCGTGATTTCAGCGATGTTAATATTAGAGCCAACGAAGTCGTAAGAGCGATGATTGTTGCAAGTAGGTGGAATAAAAGTTTTGTAAGAAAGGTAGACACCACCAAAGTAGTTTGCAAATGCATCGACCACAGCCTGAGGGTCGTCGTAAACGCGATCACCATCTACAACAACACCAGGGATTCTCGAGTTACCCTTTCTACTTTTTATGAAAGCCCAGAAGTTTTTGGGATCAGTATTGATATTTTCTTGAATTATGTTTATATATTCTTTATATGCATCGGCAAGAAGAACCTTTAGTTTTCGTCTTAACTCGCTGAAAACCTCGTAGTAGGACGGCAATCTACAAATTTTAAATTGCTTGTAAGCTTTTTCTTTTTTGCGTATATGCGAGATGATGTCTCTGGAAAACCAAGGTGGATAAAATTTTTTAACAGTACTTGATTTAAATTTAGGAACTGCTGCATCAAAAATACCATAAAGCAGTTCATAAAAAACGTCGCATGCTTCGTTAACATCGACACATTGTATAACGCCAGACCAATCGATATCACCAATCATTTCGTACAACAGGTGATAATTAGCATTTTTAAAATCGTAACGCAGATTTACTGTGTCGCTATAAAATTGCGGATAGGGCCTATCTGACACAGAGACACAAAATGACAAGGAAGGGTGATGAGTATCTTCCTTAACAGCTGAATTCGTTTTGAACAGGTTGGCGCACGGCATATTCGTCAACACCAAATCCAAGAGCCTACCATTAGTATTAACTACGCTATTAAACTGGGTTAAGCCCACAATCGCTTCAAAATTCTTAACCATCACGGTTCCCCTATCACTAGTACTTAAATAATACTTTGGGATATTGAAGTCACCGGTGATCAGACAAGATCCCCCGAGCGCAATCAAGTACTCTCCAAACATATCAAGAAACAGCTCAAGTAAATCACTAGCTACGTCAGGAGGAATATACAAAGCGAATACATAAACATTTTTATGAGGAAGTATTACTTTGCATCCCACAATGTCTATTGACACAAATACATTAGTAAGTTTACTGACATTTAAGTTAGAAGCCTTAAATTTGTGACCCACTGCAATCAATACGCCTCCGCCTCGCGACACACCGTTGGCTGCAAGATGTCGATCGTGTCTAAACACTACATACGTGTGCGGGAACAGTTCCGAGTCTGATATATCACTGGTTAGCCACGTTTCTGTGATAAATATTAAATCAAATTCATAAAGACACGCGAAATTATAAAATTCCGAAATTTTATTTTTCACACTACGAACATTTTGATAAAAACACTTAACAGATTTACTCACTCTACCTAAGTTTGATGACCTGGGCAAAGCAGTTGCACCAACACTTGACTCAATTGACAAATGAATGCTATTCAAAAATACAGAATTTTAAATTAATTAATGTGCATTTCCTTAAAAAACACAAATTTTAAATTTCCACCAGGGTATATTTGATTAAAAAACAACACAAAACATAAATTTAAATTAAGTAGAAAATGTTTTTTTTTCTAAAATTTGTATTAACCGATGGAATTATTCCTCTTCAATGTAAACCCCGGAAGAGGTATGTCAAGCACGATGTCTATAGATCACATGCGACCCGCCAGTAGTTGCGAGACCCCGCTTAAAATAATTAAAGAGAAAACATTAAAGAAATCAATATTTTTAATTATTTTTGGAATGTTAAGATCATGAGGCTATACAATACTATAGTTTAAGCAATGAGTAGAAAATAAATAGATTACTGGATAAATAAACTTATGAAGTCACGAGCTATCATCAGAAGTAGATGCAGAAAATTTAATCAAGGCGAAAATTAAATTAAATTAAAATTAAACCTGTACTAACATCTTATTACTTTTTTATTGATTGCAAAATTGTATAACACCGGTCGGACCGACATTGATGTCCGAAAAAGAACGTTTGTTTTCACGAAATTAGTTATATTCCTTACACGCTGCAAGTACCAACTGGGAATCAAATATATCACTGCCCTAGTTCTAAACTGAGATATCTCTAAACAGATCAATTTTGAGATATCTGTAAGTACATAACAAAATCAGAATTGGGAACCAATTACAGGTGTAGATGTCTAGAAAAATTTACGTGTATAAAATTACACACCATGGTTATATTTTATTGCTAAGAATAATTCTATTTTAAAATAGCTTGTAAAGCTGCATTACTCAAAACTACATTTTTAAGGTGTCTCAAGTTCAGAATTAGAGTTGCAAAATTGTCTTAAAAAAATTTAGTTTTCTTAGGTCTAACGTTAGGTGATATCGCTTTAACTATCGCTTTAACGATGATTAAAGGAATTTCAAATTAATTTACATTTAAACTGATTTAGTTTGTTGTAATCAAGTATCCTACTTTATATTTTATGAAGCACTGCAGACTGTATCGTACTTGTTTAAGCACATAATACCTTAAAACTAAGTTTAAATAATAAATTTTAATTTTATAACAGTTTGTGCATGTCATGTAAGTATTATAAACGGAAATGTTACACGATATTGAAAAATGAATTGAATATTATAAAAGTCGGAAATTTTAAAGCAAGTTTTTGCACGAACAGTTAGGTAAGAAAAAGTTAGTTAAGTAATTTAAAATATTATAAAATTTGATGTTTAACAATTTACAAAAACTAATTTATTTAGTCAATTTTTGTAAAAGAATTTTATTTATGTTTTTATACTGTTACTATGTACAATGGCATTATTTCTAAAACACTTTACATAAAGTCTTGACACCTACTTAGGCGTATAAAAAGCAATACTCTTCTAGTTTTATAGGTAAAGACGTAGATATAACCAGACTTGAGCTGACACTAGCATTTCTTTTGCTAAAAGCTAACCATAAAATTGAACGCACCAAAGCATCCAACTTGTCAAATGACAGCAGACAGGATCCTCCAGATAAATATAACATTATTCCCTTTTCGGTGTTAAGTGACGATCGTTCTAAAAAGAAAATTTCTTGAATTCGAATAGCTATTACATAGGCTGTTAGCCTTTTTAACGGAGACAAACTGATACGGAAAAATTTATGGCTTTTAAGATTTTACAAATTAAGAAATATGTAAGTTTATTAAAATAATTAATTGGTAATTAGCATAAACGAATTAGATAACATTAAATACTACAATTTTTCTTTTTCTACTACAAGAGAATTATTTAATCGCAAGTCTGAATTTTGTTGTTCTGAGAGTTCCTAGTACACGCTTACTAAAATAGTACAATAAAAAGTAGGTGGTATCGTTCATTCTTAAGCTGCTTTTATAGAGGAAACATAAAGGAGGTTCTAAGCTATAGTTTGATTTAAAATCAAACCGGAAGCAAAGAGGCAGATTAAGAGTTCAGCTTCAACGATTTTCATTACGATCTGTATATCCAATAATATAACGTTCGAAAGCATTATATTTTTCTAAAAAACAAGGTTGTCATCATTAAAAATATAACCCACTCAATTTTTTTTTTAATTTTAAAAACATGATGCCTTTTGCAGGTTTACGAAGGAATACGAAAGTGTATTCTTCTTATTCATTAGATATATGTATTGTAATACCGCGTTAAATCGATAGCGACATATAATTTATGCGGAGGTTTCAGTCGATGCATAGTTAATCCGTGTCTGATGATGAGAAAACTCTTCTGGGTAATCTTGAAACTATAAATAGTACAGAAAACTTTGCTGTCCACGTGTTGACTATGCTTTTGGTATTGTGGAAGGAGTATCTGTCTTTCTGATGTGAGATTTTAAATGGATTTGAATATAGATCTGCTGAAATAGTCCAGAATTACAAGAGGCCTCCTGAAAAGAACAACCGTTGATCGAAAATATAATAATATATTGTTACGCATTTTGTTACTGGATATTCAAAAAACGGTTCTTATAAAATGTAATAGCAATGTCTAGTTAAATTGTCATTAAATGATAATGTCAAATGAATAAATGGCATTATTAAATTTGTAATAAATTTCAAATTTTATGATGTTAAAATTAAATTAAGTTCACGATTTAATCTTACATTAGAAGAATATGTAATACTATTGATTTTCAGAGCCTTGGCACTGATAAACCTATAAAACAAATATCTATTATTGAAGACGTCTAACTTTAAATCTTAAGATTAACGTTCAATTTGTCTTATTATAAACGTAAAGCTGTTTCGACCTACAGAAATTGGCAAGTTAATTCGACTGAGAAATTACATTAAATTAGAAATGTTAATGCTTTAAAAGCGTGATAATCTAGAAACCAAACGATGAATAAAAAGATAGTGCAACATATTGCGATTCAAAATAAAATTAAGTTTCAATTTTCTTTTTTTTATTGAATTCTACACGAATATAAAAGGTGTTTTTAAAATTCAGCCACGTCAGGATACCACATTTTATTTACGCATATCCAGTGAAAATAATTATTTTATCCATTTTCACCTTGATTTTTACACAATCCAATTTGAGACAATCAATTACATCATACACTAAAATTCTATTTTCCTTTATGGTATATGCGTTTATCGTGCAAATTAAATTTTAATTAATATTGATACATATTTCAATATTTATTGCAAATTATTCAAATAGGCATAACATTATTATCACTTGCTATTTGCATTGTTAAATATTGTGCTGAACGATACATAATTTAAAAATTTTTCTCGATTACAGAATTAAAATTATAGCTACATTATATATTATATAGTTATTTAAATTTTTAAATAAATATGTTGTGCGTTCTCTGTTTAAAACGGTTAGTTAAATCGAAGAAACAGTTTTTGTGCATTGCTAGGTTCTTGTTCCATGTTCTTTCCATTTACAATACAACTTTATAATTTAAAAATGGGTTCTAATTTACCAATGAAGTATCCATTTGACGAATTTGTTGTTCTACTGGTAGCAAATTAAAGGAATTTCTTAGAAATTGATAAACATTTTTTGGCATTTTTGAAGACCTTAATAATTCATTTGGATCGTACTAATTTTAATAAATAAAGAGCAAAAACCAGAAAACTCATTTAATTTTGTAATCATGCAAGAGAGGAAGTAAAAACTAAATAAGCTAAAAAAAAAATAACCGTAAGTTTATGTGGAATTGAAGAGGAATTAAACAAAATTTGTGAGGCATTTTAAGAAACTTTTTTGTAAGATGAGGTACTTCAATTAAATTTTTATGAAAAAGAATTATTTTGTTGCTCAAATTAGCAGATTGTGGCCAACCTTTTGCATTATAGTTATTAATTTAGTTTCATCATTTAGATAAGAAATTATCCGAGCAAAGTCGGAAGTTACACCGATTTGCAATTTAATAACAATTTATTAGCAATTTTCGAACCTTGGTGATTTAACGAATATTTTTAGAATTAATTGATATATTTTGATATCTAAAAAGATACCTACGATGCATGTGCATTACTAACAACTATTGAATTAACGTCGAACATTTAATCCATGTACATAACAATGTAGGTAGTAAATTAGTATGACAAGCGTGCAAAATAGAGTGTATTGGTTAGCAGGTATACTACCAACACTTTTGTGTAATTTGCAGGCTATATTATATGGTAGTTTAACAATTTTCAGGAAGAAAAACAGTTTTCAAGTTGACACGTAATTTTTCTGCATACCTATTACTTTTAATAAATATTTTTTATACTTGAAATATTTCTATGAACATGTGAAAATTATTAATGTGATATAGATATAATATTCGCATGGTAAAAATTTAATAAAATATCATAATCGTCTAAAGTGACATAAGTCAAAAAAGTGAGTTTGTCAGAAATAACTAAAACCTATTTCCAATTAAAAAGAACCTTATAGAGAAGTCAAAATCTGGCTGTCATAGAGAATGATATCAGTAAATAATGTTTTGATGTTTAATGAAGTAATATTTACGGAAACTATTAATGGTAATAACTGAAAAATAAAGGTTTTTGAATTGTGTCACTTTTGTCGCAAGGGTGCGATGATATTTAAAGACATAATGTCTAAGAATAATTTTGTTTTAATGTTGAATGTTCACTTTCTTTCTTATTTTAAAAATCCAAATTAGAATGTGCTTTGTTCGAATTAGAAACATAATTTCAGCACAGTTATATAATTGCTTAAGCAAAATTAAATTTACAATAATTTAAAACTTGAAATCTAATTTTGAGTATACCGGAACATAATTAATAACAATAACAAATAACACAATCTAATTTATTGTTTTAACGAAAATTAAATAATTTTGAAACCTTGAAAAGTATTGTTTCAATAAATACACACACCGCTGGTTTCAAAATACCACATCAATAAAATAAAATATTCCATGCATATCGAGAAAGATTTTCGTATTATCCGATCCTTTCTTGAGCGTTTTTATAAATTTTTCTATAACCGCCTACCGAATTGATTGATTCCTTGTCTAATATTTTCTTTATAAAAGATAATATAGCATGTTGTGCTTATATAATAATTATTATCTACTTTTCTATAAACTCACATCAAGTACAATAGCGATGCGACATCTATCACTTTTTACACGCTCAAATACATCTTTTAACTAAAACACTTTCAAGACTTTTTGTAGTAATATGAAACCCTTATCCAATTTTAGAGATTGGGTTTTTAAATATTTAAACATTCAAAACAAATAGTAATACCTACAAAAATTTTGAAGTTGACAGATACTATATATAACATAACCCTTAAAAAGTGTGGAACTATATGATTGATAATGTTTTTGTTCCCAAACTCCACTTGTAAAAATTTCTAAATATTTCAACAATTCAAAATAAAAAGATTTCTTACCGTATTGCTTTCGATTTTTCTGTTAAACGATGTGGTTTTTTAAAACGTTTATTGGACCAAAGTTGTGCTTATTAAATTTTATATCATAAAAAAGCCATCATTTTTTTATAAAACGTTTTGTTTTTAAAAAAGAAATTTGAACAAAGGAAAGTTCCAAAACAATCGCTTCGAATTTAATCAATAACTCCAATGCTATTGATTTTAGAAAATAAAGAGTTATAATCAGTGCTAACCATTTTATAATTTTCACAAACAATAAATTTAAATAATGCGTTTTAAAGAAGGCTACATTATTTTGAATTTAGACAACAAAAGTTAAAAACATATACTTAGAAAATATATTTTGATATTTAAATGCCAAAACAGTATTCGTTACGATTATATTATAATAAATAAATATATCAAGAGCAACAATAGTTCATTATTTATTTAAGAAGATTTAACAAAATCACAATCGAAATTAAGTATGACGTTTGTTGATACAAACTCGAAAACTACAGTTATTGCATTATTTAGAGCTACCGAATCACCAAAGTGGGTATATAGCATGTCGTCAAGGGTGCACTTTTGTATGATATAAATACACTGTGACTACGAGAAGTTCTTAATTTTAATTGGTTACTTTTACAATAAATTATAAAAATAATCGACAATATTTTAAATACAAATTTGATATATCATTTATATTATTAAAGTTAAACACGTTTTTATATAGATATAGGACCAAGTTGACAATATAGTAGAGGGTATTGTCTGGTGTAGTAGACACAAGACACAGCAGTGTCTTGTTGCGATAATACTCCACCGTGGCCTGTATTGTCAAAGATACTAGATCGTAATTGGTTGAAATTTATGACACCGTGATATTTTATTAGTGGAAATTTTCAAACAATATAATTTTGTTAGAATTTATTTTCATTAATCTAGGAAATACGAGTTAATAAAAACAATTTAATAATACATTTAAAAAAAAATTATATTCCAATAAATAGATATTTGTTAAATACATTAATTATTCGAGTTACATTTTAATTGGATTTTAAGAAACCAAAAGCCTAATTTTGCAAATTTTATTCTTAAGAAATGTTTGAATATTTCAAATCGTGTTGTATGTATACCTAGACTCTATACATATTATATATTATTTACATTTACAACAAGTTATAAATAAATTAACTTCATTGATATATAATTATATTATAATTAATTGAATTTTCTTTGAATTTCTAGTACTCTGATTGCCTTGTTAACACACAATAGCTTATTAACCCAGAATAAAACTTTTGTTGAGAACAACACTTTTAAGGAATATTTGTAAGCGAGCTTCATCAGTAATTTATTGTTCAAGTAATTTATTTATTATTTTATTAGTATTTAAATTATTGTATATAAAACGTTAATTAGTACAGTGCCGTAAAAGGTGAAGAGCAAATAACGTTCACTGTAATTTATAAATATATTAATCATTTTAAAAAATTTTAATATTCACCAAAGGAGTTATTAATGCATATTTTATTTAAAATTATAACATAATTTGACCATTTAAAATTAAATATGCAATAAACCACAGAAACCCTTTTAGCAACCACAAACTGTGTTTTGGTGGTTACACACAGATGAGATGTCCATTAGAAATTATGAAACTTTATGAAACATGAAAACTTAATATACATTTACTACCACTTTTAATTATTATATACAAAGATTTCAAAACTGGCCAAATAGGTCTAATTTTTCACATTATATTTAAAATTTTTAAGTGAACTAATTTCTTTAACCAAAATTTAAATATTATTAGCAAGGTGTATATTGGATATAGTAGGGTGACTGCACGTATCGGTAATGGACACCCCAACACAATTTTATTTTATATTTAATAATATTTTAAAACAAAAAGTTTTAAATCTTTCAATTACAAATATTTTCAAATAACCATAATGTACAGTAAGCCTATTTAATACACAGTGCAATTTATATAAACAAGTTGCAGATATAATACATATACAACGAGCAAATATTTTCTTCAAATATTTTTAACCAATAAAATCCACACACATACATACATTCACCTAGTCCACTGAAGCGGTAGATGGAAAAAATTTGTTAGTAAAGCAGAAATATTTTAAGATGATCATTATGCTGTACTACATTCATCGTATATTGTGTCTTTGTACCATATGCTAATTTGGAACATAATTAAGCAGTGACGTTAGAATTGCACTGGAAACTTAATGACCGCAAGTTCTAATCTCTTAGATATCCTCCATTTTCTCTTACTATGGTTAATTATCTGGACCGTGGTTCGAATTTCACCTTAAACCTTAGTTTCTATTACGTAATAATTGCACATATAAGTGGCGGCAATCTAAAATGCCCGGTGCATTTTATTTGCAATATACCTGTTACAATCGGCTTAATTTTAAGGGTGGTAATTTTTTGTAAAATACAATGACATACACTATTATGTGGTAACCCTTCTTAACCATTTAGTGTACAAAATGCATCAGTTTAGTTTAATAAATCTTAGAAATATAAAAAAAATCGTAGGTAGAAAGAATTTAACAAAAACTGAAAAACAGAAAATTTTAGTTTTACATGGTGAAAATAGGAGTTTTACCTATATTAGTGAGAAAGTTGGGTATGACAGACATACTGTAAGTAGATTTTTTTTTAAATATGCCATTAGGGCAGTACAAAATCACTTGACAGAGGGAATTCGAAAAGAAAAACAACCAAATCACAAAATCGTAAGCTTTGCAAAATGGCATTGAAAGATCGCTTCAAATCTCGAAGACAATTAAAAAAACAGTTAAAAGATGACCTTGGCGTAAATATTAGCAAAAAAATTTTACGTAATCGTTTAGCTGAATTCAGATTACGCGCTTAGGCTGCTGTCAAGAAACCGCGTTTTTCAAAAAAATCGAAACAAAGACGGTTACAATTTGCCAAAAAATATCAAAATTGGTCGGTATGTGATTGGAAAAGGGTCATCTTCTCAGATGAGTCAAAATTTTTACTCCATGGGTCAGATGGAAAGCAATATGTGCGGCGATTTCAAACCGAGCGCCTATCAGATAAATGCACCATAAAAACAACACGCGGTCGATTTGGAATTATGATATGGGGTTGCTTTTCTCAGCGTGGTTTAGGTGAGCTACATATCATAGAAGGGTCTGTAAATGTAAAAAAATACATTAAAATTTTAAAACCCAGTTTGGAGCCATCGGTTTTAAATTTATATGCTGAAAACAAAGAATGGTTTTTTCAGCAAGATAATGCACCGTGCCATACCGCGAAAACGGTACATAATATTTTTGTAAATAATTTTTTTTTTCAAAATGTATTAATCAGGCATTGTTGTGAATACATTTAGCTAACAAATGATTGAAAAATATGAAATTGATTCCTTTTTATTTTACACAGGTATCGAATTATTTTGTTAATAACGGTATCTATACAATTGATTGACCTAACTTAAGTCTCGACTTAAACCCCATTGAGAACTTTTGGGCGGTTATGAAGAGGCATGTAGTTGACAATAGTCCTAAAAGTATACCTGAGTTGAAAAAAAGCGATAAAATTTGTTAGGGATAATCGTAAGCGACGATTACTTGCAGCGGTTAGAACAATCAATGCCACGCCGTTTAAAAGATGTAATAAAGGCCCAATGGAGGTTCAACTAAATATGAATAAATTTTTTTATTAACAAATATATTATTAACCAACACTTGACTTCATTAATTATCTACTAAATAATTATTTTACTATAAAATTTATATCAAATTCGAGCGCAAAAATATACCTGAAAACAATGCTTTATTTTATAATGAAGTCTTTTGTTAGTTATTTATACTATCTATCATTGAATTTAATAATTTTATATGTATTTATAGTTAGACAATTATATAACATATGAATTAGTTCCATGTTAACAAAATTTGTAAGTAAAAATTAAGAATAACTTAAAATTTTTCAACCGGGCATTTTAGATTGCCGCCACTGTATAATAATAATTCAGTACTACATAAGACTAGGTCCCTAGCCTTTAAAGTAGAAATAAAGAATTTGGTAAATAATACTAATTTCTTCTTTACCTCAATTTTGAAATTTGTTCAGTTATTACCATTAATGTACCAAGCTTACATCTGGCACAAATGGTTCTGTGAGTATTTGAATAATATTTTAGTATGGTGCTAATCTGACTAGGTGCATAGCCCATAGATCGAAATTAGACTTTAGATCACAGCAGTGCAGTCGGCGCGACCAGGCATCGACCCTGGTTTGTCGCTACGTAGCTCGTCGCTTTAAGCTTTACACCACACTGATTTTTTTTTTCAATTAAAAAACTATATAAACCATAAATTAAATTGTTGGAAAAAGTAGCAACGCAGAAGAATACTATTCTTAACATTACCTAACATTTTATTCTTACTCATCATGCTACAGCTAGCGATTTTATATTGTGTTATATACCTCTAATTTATTCTTAACGACTGCTATCGCTCTATCGAACATTCAGGCCTATTATGTATCAAAAACGCTATTATAACAGTGACAGTTATGACATAAAAAATTGATGAACCGCGTTTTGATCCGAAAATAAAAATATTATACTTTCTCTTTCTGACACATGTTAGCTATAATAATGTTTCTCGATTTACGCTATTTTGAAACTTCATTATAACATAAAGGTTGACTGTTATTTTTAAAGGTTGTGATACATAATAGACCTGATTGTGTCTATATAATTTTTCTTCTTCATAATATGTTTCAATTAGCGATAATTGTATTCATTTTACCTAAGTTACATTTTCAAAGTAAGAGAGTTTGGAGATTAGAAATAACATAATATTGAAAACACAAGAATGAAAAAATAAAGATATTGCACAATAAATATTTCGAGTTTTAATATGATTTCCAAATTTTATTCAAATTAAATTTAAACAAACGTAGATTATAGTACACACTAAACAAATCATACAATTTTAACAACAATAATATAGTGAAACATTTACATTTAAATACTTGATAAATTTGAATAAAAAATTGAAAAAATAAAAAATTTAATTTGAAATAATGGAAATTGGAAAATTAAAAATGTGAATATGAATTTATGTAAATCAAAAGGCGATACAACTACAAAAATAACAAATGACTTTCGTTAACCAGTTTTGACTTTTATAAAGTTCAATAAACATTATATTTATGCGTTAATTTATAAAAAGTTATAATACATAATTGATTACTGTAAAATTGATGATAAATACGAGTATACCAAAGTATCACACAGAGTTTTGAATTCCAAAAGTCTTTATTATACTAGCATCCTTATTATATTTTTGTATTTCTTTATTTACTCATTTCTCATTTTGACAAAAGAAGCACTCATACCGTATTTATTCCAGTTAGGCATAAAAATTTGTTCTTGAAATTTCTTTTCTAAAATATTTTAATTCTAAAAACTTTTTATTTCAATGGCATTTCGCTTTGAACCTCGCAACGAAAGTAGGTACTCCATCGTGACTTCTTTTTTACTCCCAAAATGTAATAGTAATAGCGTCCCTAGATCTTAATCCATTGGATTAGACAATTTGAAGAAATATGCTGTCTATCCTTGGCAATGTTAATAATTTTACGTACACGATTATAGAAAGTATAGCATAACAGGTAGTTTTTATCGCTGGAAAATGATACTTTGCAGCGGTGTTCGGAAAGATCTTGCACATAAGCAGCAATGGTGGCGTACATAGTGGGTTCGAGTTATTGTATGTCTAGAAAGCTACTGAAGTGCACGTGCAATTTTGCATCACAAGTTAATAGATAAGAGTATTATTTACTTCCGATATGTCGCGTTTTAAATTAGAGCATAATTTTTGTTACCAATTTATGTTTTTTTTTTAGAAAGGACCTGTCTTGAACGTAAAACTAAATACATCAGTGACTTGCTCAGAAAGTTCCATTGCGGTTTCGTAAGCTATCAAAACTCGCTAAACGCTCGTTCTGATATATTGCTTACTCAACCGCAATGTTCAACTTTCTGCAGCACGACTGTAAATAGCTATAAATTTGGATTCATTGATCAAACGTTTAATAAAAATTTGAGACAATATACCAAACCAAGTAGTACTACCACCTCTTAGGCCTGGGAAAATCGTTTGAAATCTGTAGTGAAAGCTAAGGAGGAGAAAATTAAACCGATTTATTAAAATATGTAATCTACTATAATGAACAAAAATAAATACTTTTCAGAGTTTCACTAAAATCGAACCAATGACTTTTCTTTAATAAGTAAAATAAATCAGAACACTTGATCGTGAGTTCGTGACCACGTTGTATATTATTTAACAAGCGGATGATGAATATTGTTAATCCCAAGAACGTTTTTGCGGCACGAACGACTGGCGAGTATCGTAGTTCATTTAAGCGAGCAATCCCTTTCATACATTAATTGACTACTACTATAAGTCATCATACTAAACAATAAATTATGTTTCCATTTTATATTGCACAAAATTTAAAATTTTTATTTGACTCTTCAAATTATTAAATTATGACACATTAATTTAATGTAATTTATTGAAATTGTACTTTTAAGTTGTTCATTTGAATTAAATTCAACATATTTTTCTTTATTTATAGTATTCTTTTCAAAATTTTTTATTATTTATACTATGATAATAGTAAAGTAGTTTTAAACTACTGATATCGATTTTCAATTATGTATTTAATAAAATATACTTAATATTATTATAATTTTCAATGGTAATGTTAAATTTGTAAATCGACAAGTTATTTTAAAATTAATTTTTGTATATTGAGTTTTAAGAATATATAGTCGAGTATTGATTTTACGTCCTATATTAAAGAACTTAGAAAGCATTGGCAGGCTTAACACGTTAGTTTAATAACAGAATAATTTATAACAGTCGTTTTTCAGTTTGTACAATTAGCAACATAATCAACAAATCGTAACGCTCAGTTCTATAATGAACAAGTCATTTATCTTGTCTCATTTTGACTGTTTTAGACACATTAAATTTGTTATTAACTTTAAAAATCGTTTTGTCAATGTATAAGGTAGATATTATATATTTTATTAAATTATTAAAAATATGCTCGAACTAATAATGCACTTGAAACTTTTTAGGTCTCTCAAATCTGCGAGTTTTTATGTTCGACTATACTTTTTATTTCAATTTATTGAAAACCAATTTTATGTTTGATAACGAGTAGGTATGCCCACCTACAACAATTTTACTCATTTAAAAAGTATTATTATATTTTATTTATCGAGTTTAATAATACACACATGGTAACGATATATTTTACGTTAGGAAATAGGTGAAAATTGCTAAATGGTAATGGAGACGATTAGAGCGGGCGTAATAACAATTCTCGCCGTTCAAGCACTGTTATAAAAGATTTTACCAAGTTTTATTGTTTGCAATGGAAAATATGCTTGTATGTATATTATAATGAGTGTATTATGTATGGTAGGCATATATTAATTCTAAATTTTGTTAAAAACAAAATATTGAAATTTATTGCTATTCTGTGGATGAATTTGTTTTTGAAAAGGGGAATAAAGTACTTAGATAATTTTAAAACTACTATTTGACAAGTTCAACCTACCAAGAGTAATGTTCTACAAAGCTTTATTCTATCTGAATTTGATGTACAAATTAATAAAGCATGCGCCAGTTAATAACCAATTTATTTAACTTGGCGTGAAAATTTTCCGAGTATTATTATTATAGCAATAGCGATATTATCAGTTTTCAGATGTTTGTAATACCTACGTGCACAATCTACATCAAGTTATTGGATTAACTAATATTATTATAGGTAATAATTTTAATAGCTTGTTCCATTATGTACTTATGTGTTTGAAAAGTAGTAGGTATTAATGGGATTTTATGGAAATTGAATTTAAAACTTTTGCGAACGTATATTGCTTTATTTTAATGACCGTTTTAATAATATTAAATTATCCTATAGTGGGTACGTGTTTGAATTTATTATCTCACAAGAATAATCATATTGCACCAATTAAAAAGTTATTGTTGTTGAATAATATGATCTGTTACATTATCGAGGTTGTGTAACTTTCTTTTCAATGCAGAATCTATAATCTAATCGTTGGTGAGTTTAATTGTTTGATGCATGAATTTTGCGTTTATTTTTAATACTCCACTTTAGCTTAGATTTACTAGAAAAGAACATTTGAAAGAGTACTCGCTCTCTGATTGTAAATATTTACAAAATCAGTGCAAATTTTCTATTTATTTAACTGTTAATTAGTATATAATATTATATTTATGAAAATTAGTAATCACATACCTACTAATAATAAAACTACGCATTATATACATTTTGTAATGGAGTTATATGATTGGTATTTTGTTTCCCCATTAGGGAAAGAAAATAATACAATTATAAATAATATTATAAACATCGCAATACGAAGCAGAATTTATGTAATAATTCAAACTACAAAAACCCGAAAACAAATTTTAATTAAAATATTAATGGTTTGTATAAATATTTTCTCAAGAAAAGATTGAATTCCGTACTTATTTTAGATATCTAAAAGATGAAAAGCGTATGCTATTTTATCTTCTTCGTAGGAAATGTTCGGTATTATATTTTCTCTATATATTATCGTGATATATGCCCTTATTATTTAAGAAACGCAAACGGATTTTCAAGAAAATAAAAATTATTGCCAAAATTAAACGAGCGTCAAGTCCAAATTGCAATAAAACTTATATTTTAGATTAATAGGTGGTACGTTTAGTTTGTATGAATCGATAAATTGTTTATTATTCTCCATCATAAATTTGTTGTATAGTATATACATATATTTTACACAAACAGATAATTTTGCACAATAAATTTTCATTTCTGCTTGAAATTTGTACACACATTCAAATTACTTTTCAAGTCAGAGTTATTATTCGTGTTTATTATTTACTGCTATACGTGATGGTTGATCAGCGGCAGTCAGAAATATTCATACTTCAAGTTAAATTATACGTTTTCTCCTATGTAGCAGTTGTGTTCGTAGTTGATTTCATCCATTCACGCTCGCTCATGCTAAATGGATTTATGAATAGTATTCTTTCAAGTGAGCAGGTATAATATGATTGATAAAAAGTGAAAGTAAACCGTTTTTTTTTCATAACAAACCTATGCTAGCGAAAATTAAACATATAAAATGAAAAAAATTTAATAAACACAAATTTATTGACAGATCAATCGCATAAAAACTCTTGGCTTATAAAATTTACGATTAATAAAACTTTGTTCGAAATTGGAAAGCCAAAGTATTCAAATTTCATTAGAGCGGTAGCTTGCAGATCTTATGAACAGTTTAATAAATCTACAAGCGAACGATCTTATGAGAAGCGATCAGCTTTCACAAGCAGGATTTCGATTAGTCTTGCACCTAAAGATAGCAGCTTCAGAAGGAGATTTATAGCAAACGCGGGACATTTCATTAATTGAGAGTTCGCGTTTATAATCCCTTAACCAGATTATTCTCGCTACTGCTTTAGAAAGCCGACGTGGTTTTAGTGCACCATCAATCAATTCAAGCTTTTAGATGAGCAGGTACTAACTTTGATAGAGGACACTTTCAATCCCCGGAAATAACTCGGAACGAATCGAGTCAAAGAATTTCAAATGTCACTCATTCAGAAAGCGCACGAGCGAATCAAAAGTGCCTATTTTCAGTAAAATTTTCTAGTTTTACTACATTCTAAAATGAAACGTTCAAAAGCACCCTAAAACATTCTTAACAGCTTGCAAATTTCCTTTTCCCTTTGCTCTCTTTTAATTCGCTTCTTACAAGAAGGATGTTTCCTTGTAGATCCATTAAAAACCAATTGATTCTATTAACACAAATAATTAGACTGCCTGGAATGCCCCAATAAAACTATTAGTTAAGTTTTTTTTTAATTTAGTTTATTACGCAGTAGATGATTGTAGTTACTTAAGCTGTTTCAAAATATACTTCGCAAAGCTTTTACTAGTAATTTACATACAATACGTTTACTACAGCGAATCAAGCTTCAGATCATATTTATGTTAAAACATTCTTATCGAGAAAGGTAATATCAAATTATTACACTTAATAATGTTGTATTACATTTGCGCTCGGTTCATTTAATAAGAATAAAGTGAAGTTTTCAAGAAAAAACTTGTTTCGTATTTTTAGAAGATTATTCAATTAAAATACATTTAAAACTTGTAATACTAAAGAATTACTTTATAATTACGTATTTCTTTTGAAACATTTGTCTTGATAGCAGTAAGAAAAGTTTTATGTAGCCAGTTAAAAGTTGGAGACATCGGTATGGTTTTGTCAATTTTCAAGGAATTACAAACAACATTTACATCTCGACAAAAAAAATAGCAGTGCAAAACTCGCATTGTAATAATTTCACAGAAACTCTCAATTTGTCAATCGTTCGCTACATTTAAGCATTCTTTTCGCTCAGGTGGATCATAATAACCATATAGCTTTTTCAGCTATTTTGTCGAATATTCGAATGCGACTACGAGAATAAGCAAAATACTATGTATAAAAACACCGTATAGGGTAGTTTGGATTTTAAATTATTTAAATTTAATAAGGAAGTTGCGCTGACACGGTTAGTATAAATAGCTTTTAATAATGTGTGCACATTAAGAGAACTAGTGAATTATATAAGGTAGATACTTATATAATTCTAACAATAAATAGATTGCACTATTGAAGTATTACTGGAACCGATGATTTCCTTAACTTATTTGCATCAGGACCCTATATGGGAGCTTTGGCAACGTTGCCGTATTACGGAAGTTCCTCTCCCATACAGTTGCCTTCATCGAGTCATTCTTGTTTGAATCAAAAATCCCAAGTCAATAAATAAATAAAATACAAAATAAAGATAGATATTGACCAGATAAAACATAAAAATAATAATAGAACACCGGAATAACTTAGTCAAACAATTATTTTTATAACAAGAACGACAATGATATTTAGTCGTTGGATTCTAGTGATCCATAAGAATTAATCATTCTTAAAAACGATTGAATATCCTACAAAGCAATTCAATATTAAAATTATAAAATTAAACTATAGTAAAATTACATCACGCCTCCCTTACTTAAAGAGTGATTTCCCAAATTACTCTCAAGCAAACAATCAGCAATAGCAATAAAATACTTACGTAGTTGTGAAATGAAAAAAGTAAATATTAGTTGTTATACTCTAAAGAAATATATTAAAACCCAATTTTTGATGGAACATTCAAGTCCTACTGCTATGTTAGGTAACCGTGTGTAAAAATAATACTTAAACCAGTGGCGGATCCAGGGGGGGGCGATGGGGGCGATCGCCCCCCCTTAGAGCTTCAAAAAACATTAATTCTTACACCAAAAAATTCTGACATATTACAAATTCCAAAAACTATTTTAAGAATTTAGAAAATACAAAAGTATTTTGTATTTTTTTAACTTCGTGTTTTAAATAATAACCTTACAACAAAATCACAAAACTACGGTATCATTGTGTTTATTGTGTTATATCTATTTTATAAAATAAGACAAAATTTAGTACTTCAAAGAATTTAAAGCCGAACTTCCGGAAGCCGCCTAATCTGAGGCTTCTATAGCACCAGGTAAATTGTATAAGCTTGTTGCAATTTTGGAAAACCCAAAATTTCTGGTGTTTTCCCTAATTCCTGAAAGAATCTGTTTAGGTAACAATGTTCTCCTTTGTCATTGCCTTTCATAACTTAAAGCAAAACAGAAGTGCTTTTTATTTCAGTTTAAGTTTTTTGAATATATTTTTAGTACTTCAGTACTGATATCATTTAAATTAAGTAAGTAGTGAAGTTGTGAAGTTAATTTATCATAAAATTGCAGTTGATTTTTTATAAAACAATAAAAACTATATGTGCAGTGGTATTATTCATCAATAATCAATATTCAGTAATATTAGATATTATTTGGTTATACTTGCTGTTGGAGTTTCTATCTGAAGTTAACTAAAAAGGACACACAGTAGAAAGTATTTCGTTAAATTAACAAATAAATGTTGTCCCTGCAGGTCTACTACAATTTTTTGTAATATTAACAAATTTTATTATTATAGTAACATAAATACTTAGAAAATATAATAATTTGAATCATAGAAGTTATTATTCTGCGTAATAAATTTTCTAATCTAACAAAAAAATTGTAGTAGTCCTGCTGGGACAACATTTTTTGTTAATTTAACGAAATACTTTTTACTGTGTAAGTTGTTTTATTTACTTATGCTCGTTTTCACTAAAATGGGTTAAAAATTAATATACAATAAATTAAATTTCAAAACAATTGAAAAGTTTTTGTAAAATTTTAATCATTGATTAAATTTGAATTTGATTTTACGTAAGCAGACATTAGATTTAAAAATTAACATTAACGGTATATCTATTATTATAGGTAATTAAGAATCATGAAATTGAAACGGTGTCCGAGTCAGTCCACTCTGAATATATTTGTAAAGAAGCAAAAAATTCAAGAAAATAAAAATCGAGACATTAAACCACTACTTCGTGGTTTTCTCGAATCTCAAGAGAAATGTTCTGCAAATTTAAATGTTGCTTCAACTATTTTTGAAATTGCTATGATACTTATACTTTTCACTTTTTTATTTAAAATTTTTTTATGTTATCGCCCCCCCTATGACAATTTCCTGGATCCGCCACTGACTTAAACATAACATATGCGACACAATGATTTTATAGTTCTAAAATCTTGGGTTGAGTGAAGTAAAAGTATCAGTAAAAACTGACCAGATTATCTAGTCTGTTAAAATAAGACTCATACAACTAAGGAACAAAGTGGACAAGGGACGCTGGTTTTGGAAAACTCTAACAATCAAAATAAAAAGCATGGAACACCAATAAACAAGTGGCCATATAAGGTTATGAGCATGAGACTCGATATAAGCTTTAAAAGAAAATAAGATTGACAAAATAGATCATATAGCATATCACACGCTAGACCAGTGAACAGAAACGAAAAGAAAAAAGTAAAAACTAGTCTGTAAACACTCATGATACAAACAACAACAGACTATTTATTCCAAACTGCTTTAAGCAGTACTATTATTTAATCTAAAATATCAATTTGTAACATTAGTCATTCGATATTTATGTTAAATTGTAGATCCATCATATTCAACCACAATACTGACGAAAGGTATGTGACAAAGCAGAAAAACCACCTTAAATTGCTGCAATTTATTTTTAAACTATTAGATTTCACTTTAAAAATTTAGTGGAAAATATTGGTTCATATATTTTAGCTTTTGTAATGAACGTTATACATGATTTCTCTAGCCCTATAGCCTCTCGATGTCAACGTCATGATTCGTTTTCTTACATTCATGTAATGTGAATTCAAAGTATATTACACTATGTAGATTGAGAAGGATTCTCTTGCCATATTGCCTTTCGAGAGAAGACGGCCAGAATACAGTTGTTACTATATGCCTGAATGCCTGGAATCAAACCGGAGACTTCGGTTTAGTAGTCAACACACTTAACCACTAGGCTCTAACCGGTTCTTTTTGTTAATCTTAACAAAGCTAAAATTTTATATACACAGCTTCTGTTAATGAATAGTTTTTTAAATTATATCTTACAAAAAATTATATTTTCAATAATTTAAATGTAGATTACATTTGAAGTCAAAGCTAGTAGCTAAAAAGTTAATATCAACAATTTTGAGAGCCTTAACGTCAAAATGTTTTAAAATGTCGTATAGGTTTTCAGGAATTATTTTATGAGGAATTTAATTTCTGACAACAATAGTGTTTCGAAGATAAGATTCTGCCGCATTATGGTTACTACCATATTGCAATTTTATGACGTTTTCAAGTACTTACATTATGGATGACAAAAAATTAATAAATAAAAGCTTTTAAAAGCAACCTTAAAGCTGATATCTTTAATGTTCTAAATTAACAAAGTTAAGAAAATATTTACAGTAGAGAAGACACGAAGCATCGCCGAATTAATTACTTGTTGACCGAAGGATCTTTAACTGCAAATTAAAGCGGCGCAATTTTGATTTGTTATTTTTAAGAGACACTTGATGAATTTTAAGTATCAATATATAAAAATTAGTTATTTTAAAAATAAAACTTAATTAAAGCTCTTAAGACTATTTTGAAAGCAATATGCTCTTTCCGATGTCGCTTTGTCTACGTGACCAAGCATACTAATTAGGAAACATAACTGATATTCTTGGATTAGCGAAAGCTAAGGAGCTCCGGTTATGATAGCTTAGATTAGGGTTTGAATGTAGACTTCTCCGCAGTATATCAATGATATATAATTTAATGTTTTAATGTAGAACGTGCACAAGTCATAAAATCTGGCATTGTGGACTATTGTGTTCGCTATATTAATGGTAATTTTAATCAATAAGAGATTTCAAGTTTCAGCTAAATAGGTACTAGAACTATAGATGTGGTATTTTCAAGGCTTTGTTAATCTTTATAAAGCCAATGCAACCCCAAATTGTTTATGAACAATTTTAGACCTGATATTATCAATTTTCTCTATAATATGGTTCATAACGATGTTAATACAAAATATGTTTTTAAATTGGTATTATGTAGATAGTTATTAGCTAAAATCTTAACACGAAAATTGATGTAGAATATAATTTTCCATTTTAACTTCCGTATCCAGACACAAAAGTGAGAAAAGGAAACTATTCTCAAATTATCATACGAAATGGGAAGGTTAGGGGTGCAACAAATAAAATAATAATGCAATATAATGGAACGCAGATAGTATTATCAAATACAATAGTAAATGCGAAAAGGAAAAGTAAGGAACTAGTAGTCGACAGATGATAATTTGATAAAAAAGTTATTTTAAATTGCCCGAGGGATTTTTTGAACCACAGGTACACTTTTCTAACATACAAGTATAAAATGCTAATGTGATATCTAAATTAGTTATTTAGTGTCAGTATAATATGCTAAAATGAAATATGAAGTCTCTTCTTAGGAAATAGAACGCGATGAGGGTGTAGATAACGCGGCATCTACACACCACCATTTTTGCTCGACAACTAATCAAATTCCCATCGCAATGTCAGAGCTTTTCAGTCATATTACATTTTTATCTGTGCTGAGCGGGCAGCATCAAGAGACGTGAGCTGAGGAATAATTGACCCTAGTTTGGCGGCGAAGAGCGAGAGTGAGGATAACTCGTGCCTAGGGCTGTAACTACTGCGATTATAGGGCCTCAGCTTGGTCCGACACTTACTGATGGCTACCTCGCACCACAAATACATACGATACGCGGTTGTTGAATAAATCACTGACACAAAACTAAATGCCATGTCAGATATGCCAGTAAAAGATATTTGTCCTCTGCACACTTCCGGAGGTTTATCCTAAGCGATTGACTCCGAAAATAACAATCAAAAAACGTGAATTTTAAACATTAAAATCGTTAAGCCATCGATAAATTATTCAGAACGTTGCTTCCACTGCAGCAATATAGATTGATAAATATTTTGTAAATTTATCTTCAGTTAGATTACGGTTAGTACTTTCCTGCACGCAAATCATTTTTTACATTAATTTAGATTTTAATGTTATTACGGAGAGACGGAAAAGTAAATAATGACTCGAGTTAATTTTATTATATTATATTTCAAAAGTAAGTACTAAAATTTTATACGACTTTTCGAGACTAACGAACGACTAAGTCTGATGTAGTACTGCGGATGTGTAGCCGGAAGACATATTTAGTGTTGACACACTCTGTACACTTTCGTAAGTAAAGGTCACCATGAAAGATCAAAGTCTTTAGTTTTCGAGATCTACTTAAATGGCTTTTAGTTAGAGACATAAGCTGTCTCTTTTCTTTTGCAAAAAGGAGATAATAAAAATTCGATAGTGGCTGTTACGTCAAAGACTCGAGTTCTAGTTTATTTTTCGCAAGAATAACAAGCATTGTTTGCCATATACAAACTATCTAATCTTACACTGCGGTATAATGAAAACAAGTAAAACCTAAAAGTTTTAATCTTTAATTTATAAAATGTAATGGAATTGGAGAATTATAAAACAGTTTGAAATATTTCTTATTACATAACACTTACGCAAGGGGTTCGAAATGCATGTGGTTAAGAAGCACGTAATTTTATGCAAAATGACTTGTGCGTGATTTTAGGTTTAGAGGGTTGCTATAACTTGACTCACTATAATGTTTCTTCTACACGGTTTTGCTGCTATACAGAAAATAGTCATAATTTGCAGGTTTGTAATATCGTAACTTAAATTTTCTAATTTTAATTTTATTACCTACACCAAATTACTCTCCTCCGCACGAATGAGCATTTTCAAATAAATTATAAAACCATTGCTTACTTTTAATTTTAATTTTTATTTATTTTTAAGTGCAGCAAGTTGAACAACCAATCGTTAACTCTTATTGTTTGTCTTCCTAGTACAGCCATTCTCTTTCTAGTGTATAACCAAGATGATTGATTGGTAATGTTATATACTTAAATGGGTTCGAGAAAAATGAAAATCTCAAGTTTAAGAAAATGACTGTTTTCTTTTATTGTGGTAAAAATATAATATCGTCAAGTTCAAATAAAATTTTTACTAAAATTACTTTTTAATTCGTAAGCTTATGAAACTTATTTTTCTACAACATTATATTTAAAACGTTTTATAATATTTACATTAAACAAAATAATAATTAAAGTATATGCAGCCTTTATTGAGGTTTCGGAAATTTGAAACAACTGTCAGTAAATCCATTCTTTTTACGCATTGATACCTTTGAACATTATCTGAAAAATCACTTTTCCTCGTTGCTGTGTAACATGCAAATAAAGCTGTCATATTCACTTTTCCTGAACTGCTACAATTCTAAAATACAGCACAATTTTCTGTCATACAACTTGGATTGTGACGGAATTCATATTAAATTAATATTAACTAAACCTTAAACTTATTTTATTTGCCAAGTAAGTTCGTTTATAAGTTTTATACAGCTTTTCAAAATTAGAAATTCCTCCGTTTACATAAGATGAGTAAATGCTGCATCTGATTAAGGGTCGTTGCACTAATACTGTTTCACTATAATATGTCTCGGGCATTTAAATTAAATATAAATTAAAATTTCCACACAATGTAAATATTTGTTGCATCAACTCTTAACCCTAGGACAATAAATTATAATTATATGTGCAACATTACTACAGCATATGAAATTTGCTGAAAGAGTAATAGAACTCGTAAAAACCACTAACTTATGCTATGCATTAACATTTTACAACACAGACTAATTCTGTGGCCAAGGCAAAAGGAGTTAAGTTCAAAATATCAATTTTACAGGAAGCACAAAAAACTTGCTTTCTGATATGTCTTATTAATTTTTAATTCACTTGGAAAAAAAAAGGATAACGGTCAATAATCTGAAGTGTTATTACTGTAATTAATATAGTAAAATTGTTTTTCCGGATTTTCATTTTCAGTAATTTAAAAAAATTTACCTACCATATAAATGCTGCTGAATTTACAAATAAAAAGAACTTATTCCACTTTACCTGATAAAATCTAACAAACATGGAAAAGTAAAAAGACATACATACTATACACTTATTCTCTTTTACCAATTTCGAATTTAAAATGATGTTTGTGCATTCTAACTATTTTGTATATTTAAAAAATATACTTTAAAAAACTCCAAAGAAACAGAAAATAATATTTATTTAACTTTAATCATTCACAAGTAGTATGTATCGTATATCTATTTACTATAAGTATGTATGCAGCAAGTTCAAGCAAATGCTTATAATTGAAATTTAAATAAATATAAGGGAATATGTTACCTAAAGTAAAATTGGGAGAACATTATTAAGATCAAAAACTATTTTTTAGATATGTGGCTATATACATTCTCGTCATCAGTAAGAAAGATGTTGAGTATTAAAACAAA
Organism: Cantharis rufa; assembly: GCA_947369205.1. Classification (NCBI taxonomy): domain Eukaryota; kingdom Metazoa; phylum Arthropoda; class Insecta; order Coleoptera; family Cantharidae; genus Cantharis; species Cantharis rufa. Next base: position 41,722,305 of record OX376303.1, read on the forward strand.
TTTGTTTGTTTATAGCCCGGATCATAATCCACTTAGTATATTTTCTTGTTTTGCTTAATACTTATAAGTTGACTTATCCCCATTTATTTGCAAATCACAGAATTAATTAGTCCACACTCCACCTTCATGAGTTCCAAACAAAGAAATGTGTATTTGAGGTTGAGGATACTGTAACAGCATTACCGTAATGTATTTGCTTAAAGGAAAATATAGAGTATAAACTAGATGTCCAGCGGGAACTCGAGAATAATTATTGTAACTTCTATTTTAAATATCACTCAAGCTTTATGATTATTAATATATAAAGGAGGTTGGTTGAACACGCTTTGTTTTTTTATGATTCTTTTATGATTACAGTATCATAACTGCCTTCGTTCAAATTAATAATAATATAGTTCGTATCTGTTTAATTGCTTGTGTAATATTTTAATATGTTGCACGTAAAAGGCTTTAATTATACTGTGAAACTGAAATTTTTGTAGTTGTGGTTTACATAATTATTATTTAATTTAGTGGTAAGTACAAACAACGATTAGAATTTCAGTTCTTTTAGTAGGTAGGTAATTCTAGGTTTGTCTGATGAGAATCTAAAATTCGAAACACAATGTTCGAAAAAGGTGTAAGAAACTAATAAATAATAAATTTTAATTAAAAAATTTTGATCTCAATAAGAAATGTAAGTTATGAAATTAAACTTATTAATTTAATATGTAAAAATTAAAAATTCTTATTACCAGATGTTAATAATTTAAAAATATTCAGATTTTAATTGAATAATACGTAATCTATACAATATATTAAAATATTATATACCAAGTATATAATATGGGCCTTCTATCGATTTTGCTTTGAAATAATTTATATAATTGTTAACTTAAGTGCAGATCAAAAATTAAATTGACATTAAAGCAAACGGGATTATAAGTGCATGCATATTATGAATAAATAATACAGTTGGTGTCAAGAAAGAAGAAGCTTTCGTAATTTTTGGAGTTTCAAAGTGGAGAGTGTCACCTGTGTAGCTGGTTAATAATTTTGGAGAGCCGTTGTTGGTGCTTGATTTAGACAGTTATGACGTCAGCTTCATTTTTCATGAGAACAACTGCAAGTACAAAAAATATACCACAGTAACCCACAGATTTACTAACAAATGAGATAATAAATTGTATTGAAAACTTAGTACTACTTCAAATTGTACTTGGGTAATTTTTCCTTCAATAGAAACGTCCTCGAGTAAATAATGCGAGAGATAACATAAAATATATAATCCATCGACTCGATGACCTTAATCTTGGCAATCTTCAATAGATTTGTTTTCTACAATTTATTATTCTGCTTTTTTCATAATTCTATTATATTAAATATAAATATAAATAATATGTTAAAAAATTATTATTATTAATGTTAATGTTACGTAAAAATTAATAAAATTTAAGTGTTACCGTAACTCTTCACAAAATACAAAACATTTTTATTATGTATTTATTATTTTGTTGATTTAACTTCTTATATATTTTTTTTAGCTGCACGAGTAAATGTACTTTATAGATAACCCTGCTGAAAGTAGTCTTAGCCAGTAATCTTGCGGTACAAGGAAACGTGAAACCTCTAACTATTAAGGCTTTGGAAGCTTTCGATTGAAAAAGTTAGTGTTTCTCTGCGATTGTTATCGTTTAACAGCAATGATTGTGTTCTATGAACTACCTGATAAGTTTACTAAAAGAGACTAAAAGCATTGTACTAAAAATTTATCAAATTAAGTAAAATTAAATAAATAAATGTAGGATTAATTACAAGATGTTGATTTAAGTGGATTTATTAAATAGTATATGTACAAGAATGACTAAACTAATTATACTAATTATACAAATATTGCATTCGCATCGTCCGAATGCAATCGTCGTTCGAGCGTTCGTCGTACACTGGCTTTCTTTAGGGGTAAATCCTCGAGATTGACTTCACCCCACCCACTCAAGATGCACCCGGTTGACCAGCTAACCCTGTACCCTATTGTAGGATTAATTACAAGATGTTGATTTAAGTGGATTTATTAAATAGTATATGTACAAGAATGACTAAACTAATTATACTAATTATACAAATATTGCATTCGCATCGTCCGAATGCAATCGTCGTTCGAGCGTTCGTCGTACACTGGCTTTCTTTAGGGGTAAATCCTCGAGATTGACTTCACCCCACCCACTCAAGATGCACCCGGTTGACCAGCTAACCCTGTACCCTACACTCGGCCAATCCTGACAAATCACGTTGCACCCGAAACGTGTCACCACCTTCCTCATCATCGTAGCGTCGATATGCATTTCCGTTACCGTTACCGCGTCCACTCGATAAAGCCGTAATATTGGGTCTTCACATAACGTCGATTTCAAAAATTGGCACTTTTTCCAATTCATCAATAGCCCGTTTTCGCTCGCGACTTTCACCACTGTTTTTAGATTATTCGACGCGCCTTTGTAATCTTTAACAGGTATACTCAAATCGTCTACATATACCAACACTATGCCATCAGCAATCAATTGTTCAAACACCCTGATTCTACACTTTCGAAACACCGCGAGAACATTGCAAAAATCGAATGGTGCTCTAAAAAATTTATATTGTCTGTCCAGTACTACAACCGCTGTATACTTTTGACTTTTCTCTCCTACCCGCACATGAAAAAAGCCGTTTTTCATGTCGATCGTACACTTCTTATTCAATAACCGAATATCCTCGCCTAATCTATTCAAACCATCCCGTTTCTTAATGGGAACTACCGGGCTCGCGTACTCACTCATCGAAGGGACGATAATTTTCTCCTTTAGCAATTCCTCACTTCGTTGGTTGACCATCCCTCTTTCGGCTTGTGGTAATTGTCGGGCACGTTGACACACCGACACTTCGTCTTTTAAAATACTGGTCATTTTTACGCCCACTTCATACTCTCTGCTCGGTTCGTAACTTGACATTTGTTCCTTTATCACTTCTTGGTAAGGACCGTAAGGACCTATAACTTCGACCTCGTTCACAGCATGTGTCACTTCGCTGTGAAATATACTATCCGGTTGCACATTTGACTTCTCCGACAGTTTCTTTATGCAGATCTTTCCCGCAGTGACCTGCATTTGAATCCCATTCAGAAAATCGGTGCCTAATAACATCTGGTATTTCATTATTTCATTAGGCACCACATGCACTTTAACTTTAAACACTTGACCGTCGATCACTGCATCCGTTTCGAATTGTCCGATAGTCGTTTTCTCGGCCGACCCAATTCCTCGAAACGACACTTGATCTTTTGTCAGCACTGGAGCACCAATGTCCACATGTGCGTCGGCTCTCATTAAAGTCAAATCGCTCCCGGTGTCTACCAGCGTTGATACGCGGTAAACACCCATATACACGTCTTTGAAATATCCTTTCACGCCGCACTGTGAATTTTCAACTTTTCCTCCGCAGGAAATACCACCAACGTATCTCGTTACCGCATATTCCTTCACGCCGCACTGCAAATTTTCACCTTTTGTTTCCCCGCAAACAATAACATCATCGTTTTTAGTCACCGCGCTGGCCATTCTCTTGACGCATTTTGCCGCAATATGTCCGTGAATTCCACATTCATAACATCTCACACCTTGTCCTTTACTGGGGCATACCGCACTTAAATGGTCCGTTGCATCACAATTAAAACATCTTTTTAAGCGCGCACTTTTTCTATTGTCTTCATTCCGGTACCGTAAAATATGGTTAAATTCACTCTGTTCTTCAACACCTCGCGTTCTTGAGTGGTTTAACGAAATTTCTTCAAATGCCTCTAATAACATTTCTGTCGTTTTATACCTCTGCATTCTGGCCTGATCCCGCAAAACTACATCCGGAATTCCATCTATAATATAACTAACTAATTCGTCCTCATCGATAGTTACGCGGTTTGCAAGAATTCTCTTGTCGTGTAGATACTCGCTAAATGATTCGCTCTTCTGCCACGACCTCATCTCAAATTTTCGCCTAAGTTTTAATTTGTTAGGTCGGTGGTCGAACATTGAACGCATTTCGCCAAACAGATCTTCTATAGGAATTTCAAGGTATTCTGGTCTTGAGTTAAACCATTCCTTCACCTTACCTTTAATTCTGGTACCAATTAAAATTCTTGTCAACCCTTCGTTTAACCCATATGTCTTTCGCAATAGCTTCACTTGCTTTTCCCAGTTTTGATAATTTTCACCATCAAAGTAACTTAACACTTCAGCTATAGCACCTATGTTTGCCCTAGCCGTATTTGTCACCGTTCCTCGTTCTTCGTTATGCGTCCTCGCACGCAACTCGTTTATTTCCCTTCGGATTAACATTAATTCGCGTTCAGCTAATTCCTTCTCGCGTCTTATTAATTCTACTTCTCGTGCATCGTATGTAGTTGTAATGGGCGTCGTCCTCACATTTGCCATTTCACTACCCTCGTCGTCGCTGCCGTCGTCGTCGTCGTCGTCGCCGTCGTTACCTTCGAAATTTTCTTCGTCGCGTTGGAGTTTCTTCCATGCTCCCGTCGGATCGTTTTCCATTAAGCGGTTAAATAGCTCTGCTTTGAGCCCCGTCGTTTTTAACCCTCTTCGTCGTAAAACCTCCTTCAATTCCATCATATTGAAGTCACTAATCACTTTATCCATTCTTGACACTCTATTTAAAATCACTTTATGTTTGGCTAGATAAATCAATCCCGGACGAGCCCCCAATTGTAGGATTAATTACAAGATGTTGATTTAAGTGGATTTATTAAATAGTATATGTACAAGAATGACTAAACTAATTATACTAATTATACAAATATTGCATTCGCATCGTCCGAATGCAATCGTCGTTCGAGCGTTCGTCGTACACTGGCTTTCTTTAGGGGTAAATCCTCGAGATTGACTTCACCCCACCCACTCAAGATGCACCCGGTTGACCAGCTAACCCTGTACCCTACATAAATTAACAAATATTGTTTAAGCTTAGCTACAATCATAATGTAATAATAATAAATAAATAATAATAGGACATTTTCCTGAAGTTTTATTTTAAATCGTACCGTTTTCTGACATTTTAAAAGAATAAATATAATTGTAAACATTGCTTTTATGTTTATAAGTTAACTTTACTTTTATGAGAATCGATGGATACGCGATTTAAGTAATGTAACTCAATATTTAGATAACCCAAAAAATACACATACACTTTTTAAAACTGAAATCTTTTTAAGTTTTAAAAAATACACGTGTAAATGCATTATTTGGGTTTTCTAAAATATTGATATGGTTTATTTTTTGGTGTTAATTTTAGATATAATTTTGCCAGTTCTAAATTACCTTTGCCAAATCGAATTTTAATGCGGACAAGTCCATTTCAGAGCTTCACATTCTCAAAAAAGTTCTCTATCATCGAGTAACTGATAAGTAAAGTTAAGCTTTTTTTGAATGTCACTTAAAAGCAGTGACAGCTGGTACGAGAAGAGCGATGTAGCCGAGCTCTCTTAAAACAAAATACTAATTCCCGGTTTCACCAACGTTCGTTAAATATGCCTTGACGATGATCAAATTATAACGGTCCGTCAAATTTTGACGCCTTGTTTATCTGAAAGTCGTTTCACCAACATTGATCTTTCGTCAAAAATCAATCGTCAAAATTTTCAGCCATTTCTAACTTAAGTTAGAAGTTTTTCTTTTAAAAACTTCAAAAATGCAACACAAATGTCAATAGTACATCTAAACTAACCGTTTAAATATTTGACGGACGAATATTCGGTTGTCAAATTTGATCGAAACTTTGACCAACGTTAACTATATTTTGCATCGGTAATCAGATTTTTATAAGTTAACGAGTGAAAAACCTTTCGACGTTGATCAAATGCCTTGACGAAGGTTAGTGAAACCAGGCATAAATCTTGATTAAAATTTAAATCTACACAATTTTTGTCATTTTCCGGTAAAAATAATATATCTCAATGACAAATTTAAATTTCTGAAATTTTAATAATCGTTTAATTTATTGATGGGTCTTTGGCTCATCTCGCTCAAGCAGTCAACTATTTTTGATCTTCTTAATTTTCCGCACAACTACATGAGGAGTCTGATATTTTGATGCTTTGACCGATCTCCTACTTAACCAAGACCACCCTAAATATTGACATATATAATAACGTATCCAGCTAGCAGTCCGATTTTAAATACTTAAAAATCCTACTGCCTCGCTCTACTTGCAATAGAGAGAAATCTAGCACGCCAACCTCTCGATCATTCATTATTATATAAAAATATGCTTTACAATTTACCATTTTGCTTACGTGATATCTATGAGATATGCCAACAGTGCGTTTTGGAATGTTAAGTGTTTTGTTATGTTAGAATGTTCTTGGCATCGTTTTTAAGTTTTAATACAGATAGTTTTTACAACAGCTTAGCCTGCGAGATTACTATAGTACCCTTCCAGCCATTTTTAGCTCTCAGACTTACGGCAGACAAGATCATTCTGCGGTTCCATTAATATTTATGTACTGTGATTGGTTGTGTGGGTAGCTAATGCAAATAAATATCTTCTATATTATACAATCAATTATATATAATTATATATTACGTAATAAACTTTTATTTTTCAAATATAGGTACATTATTTTGTTTTACTAATAAGTCAAGTTTAAAAAGATTTCTTGTCGTGAGTAAATCTATTTTTAATTAATTATAAATTAAATCAATTGAAGCCATTTCTATACATGTAACTATTTGGAATACTACCTATACAATTTTCTTTTATTTCTATTTCATTAATTCATTTTCGTTCTACTTTATATTGCATTATATCATTTATTAATTTTTAATTAACTTGAAAAAACAGTATAACGGTCAAAAAACCCTGAAATTGACTCACTTTATCGCGTGACTTTCTTTACTGAATAATTTTTATCAAATTGGTGCGGTAAAGAAATCACTTCGCATGCCTTATACTTTACCACATGATTTTTTAACAATAGTTTTATTTCGGAGAATTTTTCTAAATATTAAATAAAACGTAACGCGGTGGGAACAAATAAAGCTGATAAAAAAAGGAGAGAAGAAGTAAATTGTTTAGTTACTTATTGATACTGCGATGATGTTATTAAAACATACAAAGAAGTAGAAATAAATTTAATAGGATATGTTTGAGTTGATAATGCCTACTTATGTGGTAAAAAAGACCTAATAACAGTTACATTCGAACCCAAATGTTTTATGCCTTTCTTACAATTGAAAAGTTGAAAAATACGTAAAATATTTATTCCAATTTATTTAACATTTTATAAAGGCCTTAAAGCCGATTTTTTTGTCTAGCCCTGCAAGGCACGAAGCCTGCTGCCGTTAATATCCAATCATCTTTCTTCATAGATTTTTACTTTAATCGGTAAAGATTGCTTTTTTGAACTTATTCGGAACTGCAGGCTTTTCGATAAATCGGCTGTTTACATTATAGAAACTAAAAAAAAATGTTTTGAGGAACTTAGAAATTAAATGAAGATAATCAATGGGCCTACAAATTTGGAGAATTATTGATTAAATTATATTTGTGTTTGTGTAAAAATTTAGCATTGTAATAAAAAAAATGTTTACAATTTTCAAAATATGCTTGCATCTACGTTCTTTCCATCTTCACTTGACTTCGTAGAAATGAAAAATATATTTTTTTACTTTTTAGAAAAAAAGTTTTTTCTATCATAACTCTTATTAACAATCAAACATAGGCTTTAAAAATGAAAGCAAAGCGTCATTCAAACTGTCAAGTGCCGAATAAAAATTTTTTATGAAAAAAATTCAAAATAAATTTTTTTGTGTTTGAATTGTTTTAGATTTATTAAAAAATACGAAAACTTCAGATAACTCATTTCGAAAAAAACATTTCTATACACATAAAACTCGCACCTTCACTTGGTTCACAATTAAAATTGAAAGCTTCTAAAACCAATTTCTTATATTATATAAAGAGTATTTGCTCATTTGAGCCTTTATTTTGAGGTTTTTTTATAAAATTTCTAATAATTAAAATACACAGCTCTCAAAACAATAGCTGATAGCAAATGTACATTTATATGTACATGACCTAATAAAAGCCAAAATTAATGTTTAAAAAAAAAACTAAAATAATAAGTATAATAAAATAAAATATAAAAATAAAATTAATAGTATATTACTGGCCAAGCATCAAAAATGATCCGTTACTGGGCGCGCAGCTATATTAAAAAGTAAGCGTAGCAAGCTTTTTAAAGCTGTAAGCCCAGTAATTGAATCATAATTAAATCGTTTGGCGATCGGCAGTTCGAATCCCACGTCGGACAAATTTTTATATTAGAATTTTTTTATAATATAAATGAATTGACTTGCAGAAGTAACAGAATCGACCATTAATAAAAACACATTAATGGTCGATTTTACATTATTAGTCGATTTGTGAGCTGACTAGGAAATGCTTCGTTTTGGCTGCCGGGTGAACACTCAGAAAGCATCGCTTTCGTTATGTTTTCCGATAAAATTCTATAAATTTACTCTATTTTTCTATGATTCAAGCTTCAAAGTCGATGATTTAAAAAAATCCGCATCAAAGTGCTCTTCGGCACTTGGCTTTTATAGAAACTCTCTCCCGCAAAGTACCGTCCAAACCTTCAGACGCTCGGTAAAACAAAATATTTTTACCGAAAATCGTCATCAAATTTCCTTGTTCCTTGTTCCTAGTTCCTTGCTAATTTACGCGCAGGGAAATTGGATTTTAATGACTAGTCCGGTAATAATTAGTAATTGTAACAAAACACAAGAGACGTCGTTCTTTTCTTTATTACTTTATTATTGTTTTGACAGTAACTATGTATGGTAACTATGCAGTCAACAAATCGACACACTTGAATTTTTCTCATTTTAAAAATGATGTTCAATTAATGTTTTAAAATTTCGATTTTTTACAATTTTCGGTAAAATTTAATACCATACTTGTCAGGAAAATGTCTCACTTTACACGGAGCTTTAAAATACTCGGCACAGAGTGCCTCGTATTTCAACATTACTCCTCGTCAGTAATGTATCATCTTCTTGACTTTTAGGTAAATAACTATTTTGTAATTTTTCAAAATAAATTTTGTTTTATTTGGATTACGTTCATCGTTCATAATATAACAAAATGCTTAGATAACTTTTTCAAAAAATCGTTTCCTTAAGCTTTAAAATGACAATTTTTCTTCCCAGGAATAACTGTATAGAAATTCAAAAACCAATTTTTTCGTATAAACGACATTTGCTCATTTGTGCTTTCATTTAATATTTCTTCACAAAAATTGCTATAAGCAAAAATGCATACCTTCGTAAAATAATAGCATATATTAGAACCTGCATAGTTTCACAAAAGTTTTTCATCCGGCGTAAAATATTTTCCTACCTATTTTATCGACATTCTAGGTTCACTCCAAATTTCAGCTTTCTAGCACTGACGACGGTTTGGGCTATAAATTTGATGAATCGGTGAGTGAATAATTAAATTATTAATATACATAATATAATATTTACTTACCGTACTAGGAGAGTAAGTAAATAATACAGAAATGCTTAGAACTCTATGACAACAATAAACAGATGGTAATTTTATTATTACGCTTACATTTCCAATCTTTTGCCACTAATAACTTACTTACAAATCAGATAGTGACAAAAGTATGCTTTTAACTGTACATATATACAGGGTGGCGCGTTGGAGTCTGAAGTATTTGGAATAAACAGTATATTCGAAGGAGAAGGGGTGGGAAGTTCCTGATCTTCTGATTGCGTTCGCGGCAGCGGGAAGTTAACCATCGCTTATTCTCGGTAGAACATTTTTTGCGAAATAACAAGTCCATATGGTTGCAGTGAGGCGCGCCTTTTGCTTGCACTTCAACATTCTAGTGCGCAGCGCGTTTCCATCTTATAACTTGATATTGGAATGGTCGAATCTTTTTCAAACGACTGGTTCATGTAAGCCACAACTGAAAAATAGAGGAATTACGATTAGCACACCTGAGAATGTGGAGCGTGTGAGATGAGATGTTATTGCAAGCCCAAAACGATCAACCGAACGTCGTGCTCCAACTTTTGGGATGTCACGTCGGAGTCTGCAAAGAATTCTCAACAAAGACTTGAAATTGACATGCTTCAGCGAGCAATGTGGAACTCCAAGAAAATGTCATTCAACATTGAGGGCATTTGACAAAAGTTATTTTCAATAAGTAACCTGTACCATTTTTAAAAATTAAATTTCCATTATCACTCTTAATTTTAAAATTTATTTGTCCCTTCCATCTTCAATATTGACAATTTGAGAGCTATTTGAAATAAGTAGTACATCAGATACAAACGCGCCACCTTGTACCTATTGGTGAAAATGCACATTCGTTTACTGGTATTGCATAATAATTTATTATTTTCCACTATTTATTATTTTATTTTACAAAACTTAAAATTAGTAATTAGTGATATTGCAGTAAAGTTTACATTGTTTTTGTTAAACCGCATTAAATTGTTCGGTATCAAAAGTTTGTATACTCTTTCATAAGCTACGGTTATCATTGTAGTGATAATCTCTTAAAATTACAATAGATCTACAGTCAACTTTGAATATTTAAGCCGAAGGTTTAAAACACCCGCACTATAAATAGGTGCGTGGAAAACAATGAAACTCGACAAAATTATCATTATGTGGTTAAATTTTAAGACATTCCGTAAGATTTTCATTTTAAAATACGACAATCTTGAGAAATAAAAAAAATGAGAAACGGAACAAACGACGCGTGAAAACATTTTCTGCAGTATAAAATATTAGATCCTTCTTCGATGACTATTGGTTATACTGTTTCAAGGCTGGCATGACATTCGGAAATATACTTTTATACTTTGACGTGATGCGGAAGGAACAGTTGATAGAACATTCCAAACGATAATCGAAGCCCGGATCGCGAAGTCCAACTGTAATTCTTGCCTCCATTAATTTCTGTCCTTTCCTGTCTCTTTGGAGAAGAAGGATAAGATCTGTTCATCTATCATCCTTTTCATTATTTATCCAAGTTTGATGCCAAATGTATAAACGTTCATCTACTTTAATGTCATTATAAGAGTGCGATTGCCTTCTAATAAAAAAAAGTAAAAATGAAAGTGACTGACATTATTACACACGAAATTAGACAAATAAAATCAAAGGTATTAAGCGACATTTTGTGAGAAATTGAAAATATTATTATTTGCAAAAGTAATTACTTTACGCATTAGAAAATCGATTGTATAATACGGGGGTGCTTACAAAGTACAGTAAATTGATTACAATAAATTTATTAATAAACCCAATTAATCTGTCGAGATTTGTTGTTTATCCTAGAATTAATAGTTAAACTTGAGAGTCGTATTTATACTATAACAAGATTAACTTATTGAAATCGTTAGAAAATTAAGGTAGACCGCAGACTTCCTACGAGGGTGCTTTTAACTAAGTTACAATTTAATTAAACATTGTTTTAAAATGTCCAAATACTTACATATTTTAAAGTTAAGAAATATATTTTCTTTAACTTTTAGGTACTCGTATGTATAGGTACATACAGAATAAATTGAAAAGGCAGCAATAAAACCCAAAAATTGAAAGAGATCTCAGATAATAAAAAATTTAAATGAAATAAACAAAAGGGTGTATCCAGATTTCTTTATGGTTTGCTTTATCAGAATCGACATTCACTACTAGTGATTCATGGGTAATTTTTAGTTGATAGTCAAGGGTAAACAATTTTAATTTATTATTGCAATTTTTTAAATTTCTAACTTTTACCCAAAACATACTTTTTTTTAATTCTATCTCCTAAGTAGATTACGATTCCTGTAGGAGAATTATTGTTAATATTTAGTACATGATATAGATATTATATGTATTATTATTTTTTATACTAACTTGTGTACTTTTTAATAGAATACCTTTAGAACACTGTCGCTGTCGGCTACCTATTTTATAGAAAAATGCAATTAGATATGCTTGTAAATTGTTTAAATACTCTATGGCTTTATTATTTAATATAATATGTCATATAAAATACATAAAATGTAAATTTATGTTAAATATATCTACTTAGAAATTTTCAACTTGTAAATTATTTTACCTTCGTATTCTACAATTTTCGCTTTATATTAATTACTTACACTTTGCAATATTATATAACACTAAAATATACTAATTTTTTGTTAATACTTAATACATACCGTAAAACGGAATTGTTGGAAATAATGCTTTTTAGACAATTTTATTAATAACTTTGCAAAAAGAGAAAATACGCACATGCGACATATCCTCAGGGATCGAGTATATAGTGCGGTACCGTCTACGAGATTGAAACCAATAAAATTAAAAATTTAAAAATTTTGTTTTGGTTTTAATACTATGAACATACTAAATTTGGAAATTCTACTTGGTCAGGGTAAATAGAGATATTATCATTAGAATACAAATATATCTCCATTTATTCTAATAACAGAAACTTTTTTTGTTGCCTATTAGGAAATATTAACTATTACCAAAATAGAAACAAATTTAAAAAATATTTATACATTTCAAACTTAATTTTTAGTACTCCGAACATTATAACGATTTGTTAGAATTTAATTCTGTGGATCTTCTAGATCAGAAAAGTACAATACTATGTACCTAATAATATTTTTATCGGAAAACATAACGAAAGCGATGCATTCCTAGTCAGCTCACAAATCGACTAATAATGTAAAATCGACTGGTAAAGTGTTTTTATTAATGGTCGATTCTGTTACTTCTGCATGTCAACTTATTTATATTATAAAAAAATGCTATTATAAAAATTTTACCGACGTGGGTTTCAAACTGTGGCGATCTCCAAACGATTTAATTATGATTAAATCACTTAATACATTTCGCCATAGAGGGTTGCTTTAATGACATTGTTTTAATTCGTCGTATCTGTCACGAATTGAAATTTAAACAATATTTTTTTATATTTGATATAATATATAATTTTATGTTTTCCGATAAAAAAGTATACTCACCTCTCCTCGAAATATGATCCGCTTTAAAAAGCTTGCTACGCTCACTTTTTAATATATAGCTGCGCGCCCAGTAACGGATCATTTTCGATGCTTGGCCAGTAATAAACTATTAAAGATACATAAATAAAAACATATTTTGCATATGTACATACTAAATTAATACATGTGTATTAAAACCAACTTTTTAAAAATATAATTTTATTTACACATGCAACTTGTTTGAGTTATAAATGGGATACCATTATTTTTTACAACTTTATTCCATGATCCATAATTCATATCAATTAATAAATGATAATTTTAGTTATAAGATATATTATATAATATTTTATATAGATATTGAAAATACATATAGCCTGCTATTTCTATTTGATCTGAGTAACAGAATATTATTAAGAACCAAGGAAATACGTTTTTTGTGAAATATTATTGGTTAATCTTAATTTTTTGGTTTAATCTACAAATGAACAACTAAAATTAAGACAATTAAACGAAACTGATTCAAGTTAAGACAAAATAGTATATTAAGAAACTAGTTTTATAAGTGTCGTTTCTAACGCACGCAATCCGCTACGCGGCTCGTTTTCTAAAGGATAAGTGCGATAAAACGTCTTATAAAACAAGTTTCTTATACTATTTTTTTCTATTACGCGCTTTATATGCCCTAAAATATTAAAAATGTGCATTTTATTAAATAATAGTAAATTTGAATTTTTTTTGTATTTTTCTGATAGTTGGTAACAAACAATTTACAGGTTAAGAGATCGCATAAAAGTTTAAATAAACAAAATTATACTTGCAGTTACAATTTTCTTTATTATTATTAATTATTTTATAGATAAATAACATTATTTTGCATCAATTTATAAGTTTATAATATTATTTATAGTGACATCATTAGTTTTAATTATCACTGACGTTTACTTACCAACCCCTTAAAACAAAAAATTGCGTTTCGAAATATTGTCCATTTCGATACGCGACTGGGTTTCGAAATAACTTTGTTTTAGACGCAAAATAGAAAAACAATTTTTTATTGTTCCAGTATTAACTACCTAAGTATATTAATTTACAAAATTTTAATAATAAACCTAATTTATGTACTTTTATATACAAAAAGTTTCTATCTTTCTGTAACCACGCACTCGTTGGCTAACTTTTTTACCAACCTAAAAAATGCTCTGCTGATTTAATTATTATCAAATTATATAGAAACACAATAAAATTTCACGACAGAAACTAGAAAAACACATGGCATTCTAATATTTTTATGAAAAAAGAATTTCAGAGGGTTGTTCGTATTAATAAATAAAAATACATTGAAATTTATTTTTATTCGGTCATGACATTCAATCTTTACATATTTTACCAAGAACAAACACAACAACTTGTTATTATCATAGAATCAAGTTTTAAGTATTTTCTATCCAATTAAAATAAACCGTACTTTCTCTCTTGATTATAATATAACTTCTTAAAACAAATAAACTTAATAAGGAAAACCTCACTTTGCATACACACAAAAACTAAATTATTGTATTCATATGTATTATGTACATAAAATTAATATTTATATTTTTAGACTGCCGAGATGAAGTTACCAGGTTTGATTCCTGGGAAAACTATATTTCAAAATTTTAAAAACCTCCACTTTTACAAGACACTTACAAACATTTAAATAATTAAATCTTAATATATTATTTTAGTTGTCAATAAATAAAATTGTAAATATGTAATTTAGAGAAAAAACAATACTTATGAATTTGTTCGCTATAAAGTTCTCTCCAAAATAAAATTAGTTGAAAATGCGAACATGTAGAATTTTTACTAAAAATAACTTCGAAAGAAATAAGTAAAATGCAAGAACATTTTCAAGCGCTCGTCTCACAATCTTCTATGTATATTATTGGACAAGTGGACTTGAGTACTCTAAAGTATCTTCTTTAAGTGCCATACACTATGCAGTACGTAGGCTATCACTTGGCGGAAGCCAAGAGAATGTACTAGGAAAATTAATTAATAAGGTGGGGGTGTAGGCTTTCCGGCATACTGCTGGTTTTTAAAGTACTACAAAGCGGAATTCCGAAATCCGTTCCAAATCGGTCTGATAGTTTTGGTATTTGCTAATTAATTTCAGTGCAAAATTTCCATATTTTTTTGTTAGGTATTTTAATTAGTATTAATATTTTTAAACATACTGCGACCTTGGAATAACAATTCTAGGAAAAATCCTAAAACACCTAACTTACAGTTTTCCTTCCCCTACTGCATATACGAGTAACCTACTTGTTTTGAAAAATTTTAAAATTTTTTTTTAAATTTTTAAAACTTTTAAGGGGTAGTTTACCTCAAAAATTATAAAGGAATCTCGACAAGAAAATCATAATTGATTGTTTAAAAAAAGTATTTCTACGTTGATTCAAATCGAAGCACTTCTTCTACATGCATGGAAAATGTAACTTTCGAACTGCAGGTAGGTGGGGGTGTTTTAATAAAAGGGTAACAAAAATTTTATTGCGTGATATAGTTTGTGTCTAGTTTTTTTCTTTCTTTCGAAAGCCAATAACAATAAAATATTTGAAAATTTTTATTCGAAAATGACAAAAAGTTAAGACACATGACAAAGTTTAGAAAATGGTTATTACTCCCTTAAATATCATTTTAGGAAAAACTCCAAAAATACGTAACTTACAGTTTTTTCTCTCCTGCAACATATATTTTTTTCGAAAACATGTGATGACGTTAAGGATGCTTTATGCAGGTTATAAGAAATTTGGGGGACGGACGACCCCGAAAATATTAAATGATCGCTTCGAAAAAGTTTGGTTATAAAATGAAGTATTTTACCGTTGGTTTTATTCAAATCCAAAATCTCCTTCTCTATAAAAATTCAAAAATTTCATTTTTAACCCTATTTTTAAAGGGCGATTACACCACTTAAACTCGTGTCATAGCAGCTAAAAAAAATTAGGAGTCTTTTATTTTTTTATACTCTACCACATACCCAAACATTATTTAAATCGGTGAGGGACACCGGGGATCTTTTGCTTGTTACCTCCAATCAAAAAAAAAATTTTTTTTTGGAGGTAAGGTAATCGAAAAAAAATTTCAAATTTTTTTTTACATTTTCGAGATCATCGTGTTCAGAAACGTAAAGATCTGCAAAAAATAAAGAAACTTTTTCTGTGTCGGTCTGTCGGTCGGTCTGTCGTCAAATTTTGTTTCTCGATTTTTTCCGGAACCGTCCAACCAATCACGACCAAATTTGATATCGTAGTAGGGTTTATGGTATAAAGGTGAAAATAACGTTTTCGTCGCGATCTGTCAATCAAGAGTACCACTACAAAGAAATATCACAAAATTTTTAAAACAATTTTGTCTTAGGATAGGTTATTTTAAACACCTTGAAAAGCTTTATCCAGAATAGGTGAAATTAAATTTCTATCTGTCATCTGTCAAAAATTACAAGCTGCCAAAGTTTAAACTTCAAGAGTAAATAACTCATAAAGTATTGTAGGGATCTCAACCAAATTTTGTATGTAGGAACATTGGCCCCACAGAACTTCACAGCATATAGAACCGTTTGATAAAAATCAAGAATTCAACATTGAAAAAAAAGATTACTTTTTTTTGCGAAAACTTGAGAAAAGTCCTTGTCCTTCGATTTTCTTCGGCATTTCTGCGTCGATGGCACTCAAACTTTTTGGACGTATGTTTGGTGGGCTCTAGTGGTGAAAATAAGGTTTTGGAAAAAAAATCTTTACCAGGGCTACCACAATAAAATAAATTTAAAAAATGAAAATGTCTTCGTATCTCTGGAAATGTTGAACCGATTGTGATAAAATTTTGTGTGCTGATAGAGTTTTTAAAACGCAAGCATTGGTGAGGAAACAATTGAGCCAAATGTAAAAGCAAGAAAATTACAGAAAATATTAGCTGAAATCTTATTTTATCTATTTTTTGTGAAAATATATTAGGTGGCTTAGTATATTAATTTCGCAAGTTTGACAACAATAACACAATAATTATTGTTTTATGATTTTCTATTGAGCACGTACATTTTCAATCAATTCAAAAAATAATTATTATTAGCAATTACTGATAATTGACATAGATTTGATCACTTTTTTAAATATTCATATAAATGAATGGTATATGTTGTCGGAATGGGACGTTTCGCCGTGGCCGTTTCGCCGTCGCCCATTTCGCCGTCGTTAATTAAAAAATATAGTAAAATCAAAAGTTACAATTAAAGCTTTATTTAATTATATATAAAAAAATAATTTTTTAAAAATAATTATTCAAAATAAGTTACTTCCCGCTTTTCTTTTATATACTATAACTGTACTGTTCTATTATTTTGTTACCAACTTTAACATTACCAATCAATAATTTAATTGATTGATTCTATAGCTTATATACAGGGTGTCACACTTTTGTAAGAAAATTTTTATTTCTGCTTTTTTAATTTCTAATTTTTCATAGCCCCGAAAATATAAATTTTTGCAGTCAAAATGTTAGTTTTTTTTTTTATAAGTAAAAAAAAATTTTTTTAAATTTAAAATTAAATTAAATTCGACGGCGAAATGGGCGGCGGCGAAACGGCAACGGCGAAATGGGCAACGGCGAAACGGCCACGGCGAAACGGCCACGGCGAAATGGGCGACGGCGAAACGGCCACGGCGAGACGGCCACGGCGAAACGGCGACGGCGAAATGTCCTAGACCGACCTCCTTTCTTGTGAATGGGTATTGTGATATTTTTCTATCAGTCTTTTGGTAGTTCTTCTGTTTTCTAGGCTTCCAGTATTAGATCGTATAAATGTTTATGCAAGGTTCGTTCTCCAAACTTTCCGTGTGTTTTTCACATACTTATTTTTATGTGACAATAAAAATAAGCAAACACTGCACTGCATATCGTCGGCTTGGAGCAAAAACAAGATAACTCCATTTTTGGACAAAATGAGTTATCTACACGATTGGATATGAATCATACTCAACTACGTTCTGGCAAAATCAGATAATTGTACTAACACTAATAAAATTTTTATTAAGATTTTTAGTTTTGAATTTGTATACTTTTGCATTGTCAACTCAACATTGAAGTCGCATTTTCTCAAAACTATCATTTTGGAGTTATCTTGTTTTTGCTCCAAGCCGACGATATGTTAATTACTGGTTGTTATAGAATTAACTCATCAAAGGATATATTGTACGTATTCAGATAAATCAAAGATGGATATGTATATTTCAATATTATAAAATTTCCACAAAAAGAGCTCGCCTGCTGTTAAAGGTTAAAAAGCAAAATTTAAAAAGGCATATTATATTTTTATGATATTTAAATAACATATTATACAGTTAACTGTTTGACAGTAATAAAATGAAACAAAAATTGTTTTGCAGACTTATTGTTATATATTTTAATACCAGTTTAGAAAATATTTAAAATTTTAATTGAGTTAGATGATCTTATATAAGCTTTTGCTAGATATCGGTATCTACTGTTTGTTATCTTAAAAAAAATAAACATATTCAAATCTGTCAACAGCTTAACATTATTCAATTCCAAATTCAATTTTATCGTTGTGAATTTAGCTTGAAATTGCTCTTTTTTAATATCCTTTTATAATTTACACCAGCTAATAATTCATACATGTATTCTGATGTAACTATTACAGTTGAAAGTGAAAAAACAAATAAAACATTATATTTCTAATTTTTGAAAGCTTTGACTTATAAATAATACCACATCAAACGCAATTTTTATAAAAACATGTTTAATTATTTCCCGTTTTGGCTTTTCGAAAAATCTTGATTTAATTTGACGTGTAGAATGAGTTTTTATCCAACATTTTAATTAATTAAATACAACATATCACAAAAATCTCTTTATGCAAGAAAACAAGAATCTTTTATTTTGTCAAAACCTTTTATGTTATTTGAAACCAGCGATAGTATTTTTGTATTAAAATAATATGTATGTTAAATTGAAACTATAACAGGTACCTATTATTATTACAGTCAAAATTCAATTGAATAATAAGAACATGTAAAGTTTAATCAGTAGAATTGAACCTATATATTTCTACCTTTATCTACTTTTCAATTTCATTTTATGATCAAATTTTATATTTTGCAATACAAAAACGAACAATAAACATAATTTTAGTAAGAGCTTTAAAATTTGCCTTTTTTAAGTATTATGTACTATGTTTGATCAAAAGGTTCCACAGTTATTTACATTTAAGTTTAGGCACTACCTTGTCGCGTTTTCGTATCGCAATAAACAGACAGGGTTGAATTTTATAGTGCGCTTTTATTTATGAGTTCAACCCCTGCCTTCAGTCGACCATTTTCATAGATGTTTTATGAGGGAAGGAGTCCCTATCAGAGTATCTCTGACCACAATTTTACCTACACAAAAACCACGAAATCGTCAACTGTGCTACAGAAAAAGTTTTCAATAACAAATAGGATCTATAATCCTAGAAAGCAAACTTAAAAAAATACTATTAGGAAATAATACGGATATCAATTAAGGTTATTCAAAAATTCTGATTGTCTTTTCGTTTATTACGCAAAGTTTTAATATGCTTTTGTCGATTTGACTTTTACTATAAATAATTATGGAAGTATGGAACCCACAACGTTTATTGATGCCTATAGCTAACATTCTTTGGAAACACCTATGTCAATGTCTAGTTGATTCATTTGTGTCGAAGTTCCCTTCGGACATTTCTTTTAAAAATATTTTCTCAATTTTGAAAACTATCGAAAAACAATTTAGCTGATTCTTGCTTGCAGAAAATTTTTATTTTGTACTGCAGTATTAAATCAATATAGTTTTTTTAATATTATATATATATAGTATAGTATAATATAGTAAATCTTTCTACTAATAGAAGATAGTTATAGTGTTATATACATAAACTGTACATCATAATATAATATATTATGGTATACAAGTTTTTTATTTTTAAACGCTTGTACTTTTCGTACTTTGTTTTATATTTTTCATTGTATTTTGAACAATCGTATGTAATTGATGCGATGCACAAGGCAACATCTAATAATACAAAATTGTAAACAATGTAACTTCCATTTAGCTTTGAAAATGATACCTTTTGATAAACATTTTGATAACAATAGCATCATGAATTATTGTTAGCTAGTAAATAAACTTGATTAAGATATTTTGCTTGGTATCTGTGTTGGTTATAGTGAATGTATTTATTTGGCTTTGTTTTACAATGTGAAACGCCCTTCCAACATGTAAAGGCATTTACTATTAAATGGAAGTAGTAGTAGTATGCCATTAGATGCTGCTAAACGATAATTTGCTTATCAGTTTTATAATTTTTGCAGCGAGTTTCAAATTAGAACTATTATAGGTAGGTACATTTTAATCTGTACAGTTAGTAGTCATTGGTGGTGCCAGTTAAAAACACGCTTTTTACATTTTACTTTCGATTTATAAAAATTAAGTTAACGTTATTAAATCTTTTCTAGCAAATATTTAAATTTTTGTTCAAATTTATATCGCGAATTTTAAAGAGAAAATTTTCAAGCTTGGCAGATTTTCTGGTGCAGAAACGGTGTGAATGTAGCTTTATATTTCGTCTTCTACGAATAATATGAAATAAGATGCGAACATGTTTTGCATATCTGGTTTAAACGAAGAAAAACTTTTTAAGAAAAATAACAATTTGATTTTGGAAACAGGTTAACTCTAGGATTCTGGAGAAAAAATCGTATCGACACAAATGCGCTTATAGACAAGTAATAAAGCCCATCGATGGAAGATCGCTAAACTTTGTATTGTATTCGAATGTATCAAAACATAGTGTAGTTCGTACATTTTACGTTTGCGAAAGTTTTAATTTAAAATTTTTAATTTGCAAAAGAGCTTAACTGTGTAGTCTTAAATAAAGAAATTTAAATGAAAAATAAAAAATTATTGCAAATTTGTGGTGGCAACATTTAGGGAAGATGATGCAAATTTATTTAAAGTAAGCTCTGTTTATATCATGTTTAAGCTTTTAAAGCACGTCAAAATTTACAACAGCTGAATTCTAAATATATGTAAACGGCTACGTGTAAAAAAGTAATAAACTCATACATCATACTAGAATGCGGAAGGAAATAATACTGGGATTTAGATGCGTTCATTCGCTAGAGACTGCAGTGCAACACATTCATGGCATAACAAAAAATCATTTGGGAAAAGCGAGACACCCCGCTTGCTTGCTTGCTTGTTGTAATTTGGTTCAGTTTAGATTTTATGTGTTTCTGTATCTCCCCCGTTCAATTAACCCCGCTAGATAACGCAGTATATGTACGAGGATCTACCCTTGCACTATTGTTAGTGCCATTCACCCTCGAGTTGCACATTTTGCTTTCTACGCTGCCGCCAAGTTTGCATCTAATATTATATTTTCTACTGTAAATCAACTATATATAACGGCACTCGTGACAAGCACCTTAAAACGATGAAACTAAAACCGCCTTTTTTGTTGTTTTAAAATTGCGGTTAACATTGTTTCGATCGTTTTGTTTTCAACTTTTGTTTATACCTTCCTTTTTGTTTCATTAATGCTTTTAATACAAGACGAAGATGTAAGGAACGACGACGTGAACTACATTATAAATACTTAACCTACATATATAATAAAAGGTGTTGCTCTGTGGCTTTTAACATAAGTTGAATGAAGCTTTTGCCCAGAAACTTGAATATTACCCACTGTCGTTAAGTGTCACATACCTCTACAACAATTCATATTAAAACTTTGCATGAATTATGGCGAACCCACTTTTTCTTTCGTTAATTGTAATGTGTAATGCTTCGAAAATGAGCATATCCTTATATCACTGATTGCAAAAGCAAGGAGTGTACATATTACCTCTTCTATGGAATAGGTAACCATCTAGGTAACCACCTTTGGTAAAAGGTAATTTAATATTTACATTACAAAAATATAATTCGAGTTAATAAACTGCACAGTACTGTCATTGCCGCAGATTAAATTGAAATGAATTACATTACAATACCTTCGCTACAAATTTAAACGCTCGAGAAGTCGGGTAATTCTTTTAGACTTTGTTCTTTTCTGCACTCCTAACTCCCTTAAATTTTCTTACTTTATTTTTACTTGGAATCACTAATTAATTGTTCATATCGGATACTTCCTGATATATTTTTATTGGTGTATTGTCTTCTAACAAATCACCAAGTATTATTACTATAATATGTTGTCTTCATTTTGTTTCCTTTTATATTTCCCACAATTCATCAACTGATTTATAGTATACTTGACAAGAAGCTGAAAGTCCTGACTTTTTACTATGCTTTACTATTGCACATTGGCTGATATCAGTATGACATTAAATCAAATTCATTACCCATTTATTATCGTTTATATTACTTTCTTAATTCATTATCTTGCATATTGCAATAACCACAAACTAAAATTTCGAGTAAGCATTTAGAGCAATTTCGAAATAATCTCTTAATGTAATTCGCTGACTGAGAATATTAAACTTTTGATCCGACACATAGAAAGGTCAGTTGGATCTATTTAAACCACTACTTCAATTGCTACGCAATTTCAATGTTTTGGACTAGTTGATTTCGTCTGACTTAATATACAAATCTCCTCAAGGATTAAACTCACATTCTATTTCTTCACAGGAAAACAGAATTCACGTGACTACAGAAAAAAACATAAAAAACATTATTTTAACAAAATCATCAAGTATTGATTCAGATAACCAGATACCCAGATAGCATGGGCGTACCCAGGGGGAAAGAGGGGGCAGCTTCCCCTCCATGGATCCTACCTAATACATGTAGTACCTGTAATAAATGCACATTTCTATTTATGTTGAATTATTTATCAACAGAAAATTCCGGATTTGCCCCCCCCCTGAGCCAAAACCTGGGTACGCCCATGCCAGATGGTCTAAAAATTCAAAAATTTGCGAATCGATAACAATTTCAAACTCGGCAATTTATCATCACAAAAATTATTCTTAAGACAAAATCGATATAAAAATTTAACAAATTTAAGAAATACAATGGGTAGTCAAGTTAAATGTACAAAACCGAATAAAAATGTTTAAAATTATTACTTAAAAATGATCAAACCAAAATTTATTTTAATAGTCAATGTCAAAAATATTCAAAATAAACAAAAGATACTTTTTATTTGAACAATTGTTTTTGCCTTTGATTTTAAATATTTATAGTCAACGTTTCTGTGTATTAAACTTGATTCCTAATTAAATAACTTCATTTAATATCTAATAATTAATTTTGTTTTGGTTTCTTACCTCGATTCTAATTTTGTTGCATTATTTTTTAATTATTCCAGTTTTTTATAGTTAATTAATTTGGATATTATAATTTTTTAAAATTTTATTGTGCATTACATTTTATTTAATAATTATTTTTATATATAATATTTGCGTTAGGACAACATAAAAAGGACGAAACATACATTCTAGCAGAAATATTTAAATCACATCTACGTCGTATTTCTAATTTCAAAATTAAATTATTACATTTTGAAATATTTTTCGTTTTGATGTGGAATTTGTTTGCATTCAACTTACTTTTGAAATTAAATTACTTTAATTTTTATCCAAGTTACTTTTGAAAATTTATTATACTAGTATTTGCAAGAATGCATTCTAAAATGCCATGTCGGTTAAAAAAAGTTATATTTTAATAAACATTTCATATTTAAATTTAATAATTTCTCTTTAGCAAGTAATATCTACATAATATTTTAATCTAGTTTGCAAATCTCCTATATCTTCACATATATATTTTATAAATTAATAAATGGCAAACGATAATTTTGCTTTAAAAATATAAGAAAATTAAATTTTATTTTGCAATATATTATAACTTATACAAATAATTAATTTGTTTTGTTACAAAAGCTTCGAGATGAAACTGATATTCACGTAATGGTAATGGGTTTCAAATATCCTCTATCATTCTAATATCAACTAAATTGCAGTTCCTTAAATTTATTTGTTAATGATTCTAAGGGTAGACTAATTACTTTGGGTTTATATATAAACGTAAGTCTGTTACTATATAAAATTATATTATACCTACTAGGGAAAATATTAACTGCAGAATATTGGCCGAATAAAACTTTTTGAGATAATTTAAATCAGAACGGTCAATAAATTAATATATTCAACCTAAACGTTTTCGTTAAAACTTTTGCTAATGTTTTGAGGCTTCGAAATATTGAATACAGCTAAATTTTATCTTCTTTCATTTTTCTTTCTTCGAAAGTTCTCAAGCTGTGATGTCGGAAGTATTAGAAATGTAACATTTAATTAAATAACATTTTTAATAATCGATAAGCTTCTAGGAAGATTTAAGATGATTTAATCTATAGCAATAGTCTTTGATGTTTGCTTTCATGCTTTGTAGTACATTATTAAATACTGTATTTTAGATTATACTCATATAATAATATGTATTTAATTCATTATAATTACATTGCATAGAATGCAGTGAAAGTATGAAAAACACTGATTTTATATTGTCGCTAATAATTGTACACATTCACTGAAAGAATGCGTGCAAGTTTAAATTAATTTTTACTAACCTGTTTATAAAAGTTGGTACATACACTCAATTTCAAAAAAAATTCAAAACTTGGAAAAAAGAAACAAAATTTTCGGGTTGTTATAAATTCCTCTGTTAGTTAATAGAGTACAGTACCGTGCAAGCGAATTAGAGCCACTCACGATTTTTTACTTTTTTAATGCAATTGCTTAGATTTGGTTAATTTTGAATTTCTATCAAGTAATAATTATTCAAAAACATTCAAAAAATACATTGCATTCAAAAAAATGCATTCAAAAAATTGCAGGTATCAAATTTCACCCTAACAGTCATACATCAATTTAAAATTTGTAAAATCCAAAAATTTGGGTATTTTAAGTGGGGTAGTTTTGTCTGTTGTTGGTCATTATTTAAGGGATTGAATTAAATTGTGGTTCCTACAAGTGTATACTACCCGACAAGTGTTGTGAACAAGTTAGTTTTTGTGTATTTCGTTAGTGAGCAATACCTACAGTGTTAATATAAAATTTTAAGTTTTCAAAATTATTTTTACGAAATGGGTAAAAATAAGGACCTTAAATGGGACAAAAAAGTTAAAATTGAAGGTCTTTTAAGATCTGGAAATTTCAGTAATCGTGAAATTGCGAAAATGGAAAGGTAAATATAAGAAAATTAATTTTTAAAGAGTGGCCCTAATTCGATTGCACGGTACTATGATGTTTAAGATGGAAATTTAACACCTTTTACATAAGATTTAAACATTTTTACAGAAATGGTCAGCGATATTTTATATAAATTCAATTTTTCTATTTGTTTTTGATAAGATTACATTAGAAACAAATTTTGTTTTTAATACTTTAATCGAATATTTTAATTTGTAGCTATTCCAAGTTGTCTATAAACGTGTAGCTACACTGATGCATGTGAACTATAACTGCGATTTGCAGGTGATAATATGAAAAAATTTAAGAGATGTTTAATTGTCCGCCTCGGGTTTATCGTGTAAGCTGTTCACACCTCAAATAGACGTATCGAACAAATTTAAATTTACAAACCTTTGTAATAGTTTTCTAGTCATGGATTATTTTTATCTAGGCAGTTATCAATTTATTGTTTTTTACTATTTTTTTAATTACCACCAAATAATTCGATCAAATTCACACCCTCTTACATCTATAAGGTGCGAGAAAGATAAACCTACCTCACACTACGCTTATTTTGCTGATGGATTGCTTGATGGGAGCTGTGATGGCAACCGTAGTGGCTACAATGATGGAAAATAACATTATTGCTGGCTGATTTGCTTTTTTAAATGTTAAAGAGATCGTGTGATATTTTTCGTGATATTGAGAGAGCTACGTGAATATTTTGTTAATGTCAATAATTTCTTAATTTTCAAAGAATTAATATGTTAGGTACACCAAACTATTTCTAAATAAAAATTATAAATTATCTTGTAAAGCTAACAAGAGAAACCATCACAACACCCAGACGCCCAACATCAGAACAAGCTTTGAATGAATTATGCTTTACTTTTCATTTTTATCAGTTTATAAGATGAAATTTCAAACTATCGGAACTAATAAAATTTTTTATAATATAGGATAATGCTGTAATATTGATAAAAAATTTTTTTAAATTTTCTAATTTCTTATTTCCAAAATCTTCCGATAAATTTATGAGATTTGTTTTGTAAGTTTGATATTTTTTATTCGAGATATTCAATTTTATTTCTATCAAAATTTTTATCATAATATTCAATTTGCTGTAACAATTTTTTAAGTATTATTCATTTAAAATTTTCTGGATTTTCTGTCAAGTAGGTAGGGAAAATAGGTCTTTTCCGGCACCATAGCCGCTTAAGCTTATTTTGAATTCTATATTTTTGCAAATAAAGTAATTTGATTTTGAGTGACTAATTTTTATTTTAAAATTGTCCAACATAATTTTAGACCAATTTTAAAAATTTTGAATGAAAATTATAATTGATTTGGATAGTTAGTGGATAGATAGTTTGAATTAAGAGGATTAGAAAGTTAAAATTGGTTTAATTGGTAAAATTGTAGTATTGTTTTATGGATACCGTTGCATGTGCACGAAGCTATCTCATCGACTTATTTTCTCATTTTTATATTGTAAATTAATTTTAATAGATTTGTATTTATTCAGGAGAATAAATGGAAATATAATTGTTTTTAATATTTGGCGTTCTGAAAATTCACTTGTTGTTACTAAATTTATTTTTAGAATTAAGCGAAAATTATATTTTGGAAATTGTTTTGAAATTGTTAAGTTTTTGAATAAAAAAAGTGGAAAGACTTTTGTAATATAAAATCATAGTATTAAGAATCAATATTTTAGAAAACCCAAAAAATGCACACACTTTTTAGAACTAAAATGTTTTTAAGTTATCACAATTGTGATAACTTAAAAACATCACGAATAAAATACTTTGAGGTAAATTAAAAACATTTTCTAAAATTTTACTTAAACCACATATCAATCGATTATAGTGTTAAGAGTCTCGTGGCTCCAATCCACAATGCGGTAACTTGATTTCGAAAATTGGAAGTTAAAATTTTAAATTTTTCTACTCAAATCACAGTAATATTCATCTTAACTTTAATACAATTGAAATGCTGGTATTTCAATTGTATTTTATTCAATAAATAAGAAATAAAGCCCACCTGATGCTGAAGGTATGCGAGTACCCTACTCGTTTATTAATTTACTTCTATTTATAATATAATATAAAGTTTATGAAAAACTTTTATTGAACATTGTGTATTGTAACATTCAAAAGATCAAAGAAAGGGTTTTGGTTTTAACCAATTTATATGTATGTAGTTTTATTTATGTTTGATATTTGTATTAAACGTCAATAGCTGTTTAACTCTTTTAGTTATAACGAAATTTTCGATTGCTACAGACGGAAATTTTCAAATCTAATTTAAAATAAATTTTTTTAAAGTTTGGGAGATTATATTTATATTCAGATAAAGTACGACCTACTATATATACCTAATGTAATATTATGTAGAAAATTGTTTTGTACTGAAATTCGAATTCAACTTTTCTAGAAGGGTATAATATGAAGATTAAAGTTATTATTTACTGAATTATTATATTATATACTTATTATTGATTCAGTCTGTCAATTTCTCATAAATATTTGATAACTACGATATAATATTTTCTTTTGAATTATCTAAGTTACTTAAATTAGGTAGATATATATGCACGTAAATATTTCAGCAAAGTGTCGGCTAACTCTGTGTTCACAATATTAAAAATGTCAGAATTGGAAATATTGATAGTTGTTTTCTGAAAACTGAACTTTCGTGGAAAATGAGATCGAAACATTTTTTGGTATTTTTTCTGACAACTAAGTAAATACATTCAAAAACGAAAATGAAAAAATAAAATTTAAAAAAAACTTTGCATTTAGTCAATTTTTGAAAAAGTTATGGGTATGAAGAAAAAGAGCAATTCCTTTTTGTCAATATTATAATATATAAATATTATTAATAAGTAACATTTCTTTATCACTGTGTAATAGGATCGAAATAATATTTAAAAAGCAAGTTGTGGAATTGTAAAATATATTGAAAAGCAATAAAATAGAATTAAAATTAAATTTAAAAAAATACTGCAATGACAATACAAAATAATAGGACTATTATATTTTTGTATTGGTGATTGATTATTGGTACTACCTATTAAACATTGCATTAATTGTGCTTCATTGTTGTGATATTGTTTATTAATTTATATTATCAATGACATTTTTCATATTGCTTTCTCAACAATAATAGTTTTACTTGCAGTTATTTTGTTACAGTGAGAACATTTTATTTATTAATTTATTTTAATTTTTTTGCTATTTAATTACAAATAAACTTCTTCAAGATTTATAAATTAATTATTATAATGAAAGGCTATAGCCGGGTAAGCATGGGGAAATGGCCCTTGCACCGATTTGGCTATTTTTTTTTTAGATATTCCTTTCAAAGCACTATTAAATTTTCCAAAATATTAGATCCTAAATGTTGATAGTTTCTTAGAAAAAAATTATTTTCGAAATTTAGAAAAGAATTTTTTTCTCCGAAAGTATTATTGCAAATTGAATGATTTTGGAATATGTTATAGAGGTACTTAAGACCTATAAGTGGTAATTTGTTTGTGGTATTAGCTCCACATCAAATAGGAAAAAAACGGAAAAAAGTTTTCAAAAATTAAAAAAATTAAATTTTGGCCGTACAACAATCACCAAATTTTTGTCAAATATTCCTTTTATATGCCCTTACAACATATATTAATTTCAAAATTTTACGAAGGATATAACATATTGATATTTATAAAAGTTGTTACCTAGATGCACCGGACAGCATCGATTGTCGTAATAATAATTTAATAAAGAAATAGAAAATACCATTTAATTATAATTATATAACTAATTATTTAAGTAACTAATGGTTATCACTATCGCCTCTAATGATTTTCACTGATATGTTTGTATTTTTAAATTAGTCCATTAGGATTTCAGCAGGTTTTATTATTTTTGCACAATATCTTGCATAGCATAAATAATATCAACAAATGTAATGGTGCTTTGAAAGGAATATCTAAAAAAAAATGAGCCAAATCGGTGTAAGGGCCATTTCCCCATGCTTACCCGGCTATAGCCTTTCCAATGCAACCTCTATTCATGACATAAGCTATATATAACCTGAATATACTATAATCCGAATCGTTCTTAGCAAAGTGAACCATATTTTATTATATCTAACTTCTACAACGTAAATACTAAACTATAATATAGTATGTGTATTACAATTCAACTTGACTGACTTGACGTTAGAATTTTATTGGTCCGTTAACGTCAACGTGTTATCCCAACCACGGCAGAAATAATTTGGAAATTGAACTATTGTAGAACATTCAACTTTCTGATCATTCTGATTCTGATCTACCTAATGTTATTGAGTATGTAGGATATTTTCAAATTATTGATGTCAGCCAATATATACATTGTAATTATTCTATTTAGTAATTGACAGTATTTATAGATAATATTAAAACTTGTTAATTAATGTATATATTAGTTAGTAAACTAAAATATTGCCAGGTAATTTGAACAAATATAACTGCGTTTTGATAAATAAATTTATTATACTTCACTCATTTAAAATTTGTTGAAAACTAAAAAAAAGTGTATAATTAATGTTTTCCATATAACTTTGTATTAAGGTTAGGATAGCCGGTAGGAAACAAGTTTTTAAAATTAATATTACATGTATCTCTAGTTTTAGTTTTTGTAAACTTCAAATTAGCTTGTAGTTACCTGTTCTGTAAAATGAACAAAGCAATACATTTTTAGATATTTTAACAAAAAACAATTATTGTATTTAAAACATATTGAATAAAAAGTACATATCAAGTTTTACTTAGTTACAATACCATTATAATACAAACATAATTAAACTTTTGATTTCAATGCGTTGAGTAGTTTTTATATAACAATATGCGAAATAAATTAGTTTAGATTAGATTAGATTTTTATATAAAAATATAGGGATGTGTATGTAAAGCGTTATATAATAATAGATAATTTGAGTATATAATTTATTACATAAAATTGTATTTTAAAGCCAAGCTATTTAATATAATTATATTTAAACATCATCTCACAAATTTTTGCTTTACATTCTTTCTCATTTAATATTTATTAAGGTTTCCTAATCTTCGCTTTGGCCTAAAGCTTGCATTAAAACTTTTATTAAAAATAATATTTATATTACCTGCATTATTATTAAATACTTTTCTGGTTAATAGTTTGTATAATACAGGTATACAACATAAAGTTTGATCATTTTAATTAATGTTTGTTAATATTCTCATTCTTTATTGATTTATTAATTATTAATAAGAAATCGATATTTCTAAATATTAAAATATAAATAAATACTAAGGCGTGTGGTGTGACAAACCAATTAAAAAAACAAATTTCATGAAATTCGTTACACTTGTTTCGAAACTTGTTTCATATACTTTGTTTGTTATTTTATTGTAGGTAGTAATTAAATCACCAAAAGAAAATGTTTAAGGAAAAAGTACAGGCGCTTTTAATCTCTATAGTTATTACATTTAAATCACAGGCGCAGCGCCGTCACAAAAGCAAATTCCCCGTAGTATATAAGTGATATAACAGCCTACCAATATCAATGAGACGAGATAACCTGCGTCGTTTCAAGCAGAGTGCACTGGAATTTGTAAAACTAAATAAATAATTTAAATTTTTTCCATCCGGAATACTTTATTTATGTATGTTTATGTATGTTTTAAATTTGTTGTACTTATATGTACAGTTGTACATTTAAATAAATATTATTATTATTATTATTATCCAATATAACAAAACATTAACGTGATTACATGACTATTTTTGTATTTTAAATCTAATAAGAGTTACCGAAATACCTTTAATATATATTTTTTTTAATTTTTTCACACTGCAAATGCATGTAAAGCAAATATTGAATTTCAAAATGTACAAATAACATAGTTTTCGTTTGTGCACGAAAATACACTTACCTACTTTGGAAAAAGTCGTAATCAAATTTTATGCAAATCAATTGATTTGAATTCGATTGTGATTGTGATAATATGCAGAAAGTCAATTCACTCGTATCAGACTTTTTAGGACGTTTTTATTGACGTTTATTTATTTTCCAATAAACAATTAATTTATTAACCAACAGATCAGCTTGTACATCCAATAAAGAAATTGGACAAAAACAGAAATTTTGTATATCTGCTTTGTGTGCCTAATACAGCTATTATGTTTCTCGTGCTTCAGAAATTGGTATTTCGCGGTGAGTTATGAAAAATTAGTTTTAAAAATGAAAAATTAATTTTGTTGGCATCCTTGTTATACCACCATACCGTGTACTTTTCAAGTACCTATCTTTATCCAATTACTACAAGAGTAACAAAGCAAACATTTGTCAACAAGGTTATTTTCTTATTGACTCAATTTGGTGTAAATTTGAAATCTAAATTAGAAATATCTTTATCTTTACTGATCCAACAGGTAATACCAAAAAGATTTAGTAAAGGGATAATTATTCTACATAAAAAATCAATAATCTTCAGGAGTATTATGAAATGTTTTATTTACAATTTTTTTTTCGCACAATAAAGTTCTTTCAAAATAATGACACTATTGTTTTATTGCATACATAGTATATTATTGATAAGTTATATAAATTCTCTACACTTTATTCAAACACGAGTAGGTACCATAATATGTTATGTAGCTAAGAATATATTACGATACATATTATATAGACAGTAGCTATCTGTGTAAAAATGAAGTATAATATTTTACAACAATCTTATATAATACATTTCCTTTATTAGAAAACTTTGTGTCGGTATAAAATTTTAATCTAGCTATTACATGGAATGACGAAACAAAATTACTACCGAAAACCTACAAGTTAATAAGAACGTCTATGGTAGATAATATCATTTACAAGACAATAATAAATATATCTTGAAACTCAATTAAAGTAAATCTACGCAATAATGAAGAAAAATATTATTTTCTTTAAATTAAATGATACTAATATAAAGCTATTTGTAAAGTTACTATTTTCCATACCTAACATAATGTAATATGTATACTATGTACTAGGAGTCCTTTATCTCATATAAATCATTACTATATGAATAATGTAAAAAAAATTTAAGATATATTTATTTAAATTTAATTTATTATAAAAAGAAAGTTAGATTGTGGTAAAATACAAACAAAAAATTTTCAATTAAAAAAAATAGAAGGCAGAGTCGGTCTACTCTTGGTTTAGCGGCATTAACTGCAGAATAAGTCAAAGTTTTTTTAGAAAAAAAAAATCAAAAATTAAAAATGTCGGAATTTGAAAAATTGATGATTTTTCTCAAAAAACTGAAAAATTTCATGGATAAAAGTTTTCATATTTTTATCTGAACAGTACATTCAAAACTGAAAAGTTTTAAAAAAAACGTTGGTTTTAGTTAATTTTTGAAAAAGTTATGGGTATTTGAAAAAAAATAGCCAAATTTTTGAAAAATTTATAACTTTTGTTGGGTTGGGTGAAAAAAGTTGAAAAAATTCTGAGAAATATATTCAGTGGGGTAAAAAAACGAGAAAAAAGTTTCGGCCAAATCGAAAGGGGTCGGGTTCAAAAGTGGTCGATTTGGCGTGGAATGCCCCATTTGCAATCAGATAATATGATAAATTTTGTTACTTGGTTGCTCTTTTACATTATTTTAAGCTTATGCACTACATTAAATATGTATGTATTTTGTAGATCATAATTCAAAAATTATTTAATACAAAGCATTAAAAAATTTATATGTTTATAAGACCAACATAATAATTATTAATTTATAGGATGTCCCAAGATGAAATTAAAATTTTTAACCTAAATCAATTTATTTAATTATATTATTAATTCTTAACTTGTGAAAATTAATAATATTAAAACTTCAATATAACAGCCTAATTAAACTACTAAAATTTATTTAAAAATAAATTTCTGACAAAAGCGATAACCTTCGCTGAAAACTCAAAGTATTAATTGAATTTTATTAGTTTAATTAGCTTGTTATATTGAAGTTTTAATATTATAAATCAATTTATTATAGTAAATGTCAGAATTTATTGAGGTTGTCAATCCGAATAAAATTTAAATATCGCCAACTTAACTTTAATTGTATGAAAAGTTCCAAGATTGAATTAAAATTTTGAAATAATCTTTTAAATTTTAGGTCGTTTAAAGTAAAAATTGGGGGTTTTATCCGTACTAAAATATAACTTTTCTTGATAATGCAAAATGTTTCACTTCGTCTCTCATATGCCAAATTTGTTTGTCAAAAAAAAGTTTGTTTTAAATTCCTTAATAAAACAACATACTATATATTTTAGATAGGTACCTACTGTAAAATAAAAATGTATCATAAAATATATGTTTCGGTGCTATAATATAACTTTAAATGCCATGCGGTGTCATAAATTAAATTTTGATTAAATTCTGGAACGTTTATAGATTCTCGAGGTAATTAGTTTCCTAAATGCTTCTCCGTATACATTTAGCTAGAGTAGTCTTCTATTAGTAAACCTTGTAAGAGGAAGCATTAGGTAAGGCAAGTCTACCAGAAATCACTTAGGTGTCAATTTAATTTATTAACGCTGATGAATTTCTCATTCAAATGGAAAGATAGGTTGGTAATTTTTTAATTTAAGCTTTGGGTATGATACCTACTTATTTTAGTTATTATTGTGAGGTAGGGACCTACGTCACAATACTAGTAAAGCATATTATAGCATAAATTGAATTTTTAAAATGTTGTACTAAATATTAAATAAATTTGCAAAATAGTAGAGATTGTTGTTGTTTAATAAAATTTAGCTTCCCAAATAAGTTAACCACGCCGTTACTCGTGTTATTTAATAATGCATAGTACAATGTTGTTTAGTTCTAAAAGTTTTCCATATTTATGATTTTTCAGTTAAAATTGTGTGTTATTAAGTTATTAAAATATTTTCCATTGTATCCGGATAATTGCTCAAATGGAAAAATCCACAGTCGTTGTGGAATATTTATATACTATATGTAATTATAGGTCAATTAAATCAGAATTTTTAAAGAAACTAAAGGTGATTAAAGTAAATATTAAAGTATATTTTATGAATTTATTCATGATTTCTGCATTCTAAGCACGACCCAGTGTGGGCAACTTATTTCAGACTATCGAACTTCAGCTATTCGATAGAAAATATATTTTTAAACAATGTCAACAAAAGTTATCAAAACCGACAGCTTTAAAATAGTACGCACCAACCTTTCACTCAAAACGCTGCGAAAACGGTAACAATAAATATACAAAAAATTGTATAAAACATTTTGTACCGATTTCACAGCATATAGAATTTAACTGCAGTAGTTTATAATTATCGTTATGTAATTAACAATTTACAACATAATAAAATTATAAATTAAAAAAACACAAATCATGTTTTGTTAAAGCTCGTTCCACAAAGAGTTCTGAGCATATTACAACATCCATAATGCGTTGTCGGTATAAATTTCGGCCACTGGCTAAATTCGTCAATTAAGTACTACATAGAATATAACAAAATTTAAAACCGCTTTCAAACAAAAAGATGAGAGAAAAACAAAAACAACTTGTTATTTCCACTAAATATTCTGTTTATGTGCCAAGAAACACAAAAAGTTTTTGACCTTTCCGCAGCAGACATTTTAAAACATTTTGAAGTTTATTAGAATAATTAATTAAAGAAGCGATATTATAATGTTAAGATTTCCCCTTAAGGTAATTAATAATAAATAAATAAAATACTTTGTTTAAGAAAATATATTATACTTTATAATTACGACTAGCTTTTGACTTATATCCTCCTCCGCACAATGTCTTAACAAATAAACAAATAATTAAATTAAAGGATTGATTAAAATAAAGTAAATTTTTAATTACATAATAAACAATAACAATATGTGTTTTCAAAATTAAAATTTATATTGCCAATCATTTTGAAAACAAATATTATAGGTTTTCTTATATTTGTTTCTTGTTAAGTTAAGGATGAAGGCGTAAGTCAAAACTAATTCATATAAATCGATATAATTACTTAGAAAAGATGTCATATCAATATTTTAAAAAACCCAAAAAATGCACACACACTTTTTAGAAGTATAAAGTAAACGTTTGCGATATTCTATACAGTGTATTTTATTTGTAATAACTTAAAAACATTTTAGTTATAAAAAGTGTGAGTGCATTTTTTGGGTTTTCTAAAATATTGATATGGTTAATATCGAGTTACACTACTTAAACCACGTATCAATCGATTATAAAGAAGATATTTTATTTATTTATTTAATGTTACAGTACACTGTGAAAAAAGGTTGTCGCCATAGCGTTCAGTAACTATAGGCTCAACCGAGTTCCTTCTCAACTATACAACAACTTTTCTGTGGCCATAACCAAGTTTTTAAGCATACTAATGAATATAATTGAAGAATTATTTCTGGCTATGCATTTTAAGTCGGAATTAGTTAGCCGACGCCGTCCTGTCGTCAGACATTTTCCCAAAACACATTTTCAACCAGAAAATTCCTAATATTACTTTTAATGTCAAAATGTCCTAGATCCGCCAGGTGACCCCTCACGACAGTCGATATACCACGCGCTATAGCGGTCAGTGTACAGTGTAGAAGTAGGCTAAAAAAAGTTGTACACGAGGCTCTCTTGAGTGGATTGAGTGCGTGCAAGTTATACTTACTTGCATTGGTACCGCGAATGAATCCCTTAGAGAAGTTAGTTAAGAATTAACTAAATACTAGTTTTGGCCCACTTGATTATAAGCGTTAAATCTCAGTTTTAGCTCGGGTCGAATAAGGACATTATTCTGACCGCCTTCCTTCGGCATTCAATGCAATACAATTAAAGCGATTTTTTTTATAGGACCTTCTCAAAATAAAATGAATTATTCGTTTAGTAATTAAAGAGTTTGTACTAAATTCGTACATTAGCATTAAAAAAATATTAAAGAATGGATAATCTTATGTGTAACTACTTATAATATGAAAACAGGACGTGCATGACATGTAAAAGATGAGGTCACGAGGTTTCTGTCGAAAGGCAAAACTATGCTGATATTGAGTTACTAGACTAGAAGTGTAATTAAATTTTAATTATTTATTATTTATTTACAACCAGTTTCTAGTTAATTTTTAATTATCCCGTCGGGTAGATCCATTTCAGCTTCTAACTTAAAAAGTTTTACTATCCGGTTCTGAGTCTTATCCATAAAGAAAATTAATAATCTATACTTTTTTTTAATCAACCGATTGCAAAATAAAAGTTAAACTCAAACTTATTCAGTAAAAAGGTTAATGTGAGTGTTCGAATTGAAACTAATAGCCGTAAAATTGACGATTTCTTGTTGAATTAAACAATCGAACAATAATTCTGCTTTAGGAGTTTTAAGAAATTTGTTTTAATTAGTGACATCTTGTCGTCCCTATTTTAAACAAAGCTCTACAATCAATTACAGCTTACTCAACAAATGCTCGGTGCATCAAAGGAAACAAAAACATTTAAAGTTGTTTTAACTTGCTTTCGCAAATGCCCGTTTCGTTATTTAATTTTATTTCCCTTTACTGCTATATTACAATTAACTTGATTAACAATGTAAAAATATAATTAAGTGCAGCTTTAATAAAATATACGATTAACCTCATTACTTCAAGCTTAATAAACTTGGCGACGATGAAATAAATTTATTTGAAATTGCGATTTTAATTGGAAATTAATTTTTAAATTTGCTTGCACACAATGTTTACGCAACGTTTATAAACATTTAAGCGTAATTAAATATTTATTAATTGACACGCTAATATGTTTTACACAAAATTTATTAATTCTTAATGCAATTGTGCATTTCTAAAACATTAGTGTACTACTCATAAATAATATCTCTTCCAAGTTCTAAAATGGATTGTTATAATAAGAACCTAGTTTATTACGAGTACATCTTAAAGTAATTTAATAATCTTGTTAAAGCATAATTTGTAATACAATTGTTTCACTGATTCTAACTTAATTAAGAATTATTTGTACAAAATAAATTATATTATTATTACTTAAAATGGTTGAATTTATGAGGGAGTACCTACGTTCCTGCTTTGTTTATTAGGTGTTTATTTAAATTATTATAATATGGAAGTTCTGTATGAAGTCTACAGTATATATTAATCATTACTGATAGATAATTAGTTAAGTTTCGTAGCTTAACTCGTGACCTAACTAATTTAACCTGAAACCCATACTAATAAACCAAACAGTGTTTTCGTCTAACAAAGAAACTAAATATTTTTGTATCGTGACGTTCATTCCTATATAATTTTACAAAATTTTAAGTCTTAAAAGGTAACTGTGGCGTGAAATTCACAGCTTCGGTAATTTTATAATTTTATATTGTAATACGATGGAGTTTATATATTAATCTAAAACATATGAATAATATGAAAAGATTTTTTCGTAAGAGCGCAAAGAATGTTTTGCTCATTTTCGGGTTAGACGCCCACATAACGAAAATTTCTAGATTTTTTGTTTGGGAATGTCTATAATCATATTATGCAAGACTCGCGTAAAACCTGTATCATTTTAGGGTTAATTTTGTAATATGACTCGAAACAATCTTCTAAAAAATATTTTTATTTTCATTTATTTATTACTTCATAATTAAGTTCTTAAATCCTTAGGATTCCCATCCTCAGTTGCACACTGACTTAAAACACCGCTAAAACTTATTACGATAATGCTTCGGATGCAACCCCCAATCTTTCGCGTCTGGCAGAGGTATATAGAACTACGTGTAGGATTTACAAGCATCTTTTAAATATTTACGCATAGAAAACTATGTCGCAATGTCGGAAGGGAAGAGTTAGAAGTTATTAACCATGCGGCGTTTTCACTACCGCGGCGTCTTTTCTAAAATTACGCTTCGCGTATGCTGTAATAGCATTTTCAGTTGTGGAACGCTGACTGTGTACATACATTTGATAATGGAATCTAAGTTTTTGTAATTGTATCAAATGTTTTAAAAGCAAAGTCAAGCCAATGCATTTAACTGAGCTAGTATAAAACAGTTACTAAATTGTAAATTTATCCCGACTTCCACATATTTACTTTAGTTTTTCTCTCAGCTAAGTTCATAGAGATTCAATAATGATAGTCGACATTGTTTTAATCTTATTCTCTTATAGGTTCTAGTGACAGTTTATAAAATATTTCGATTCCAATAAATAACATATTATACGAAAGTATTACAATAATTAATAGTAGTCTTGAATGTTTAGTGCTACATAACTCGTAACAATATCCTGACAAATTTTGGAAGTTGTAAATGTTTTTATTTTTATGTTTCATTTATGCCTCTTCTTCTTCGCGTTTTTTCTTTTTTTTCGTCACTTTTTTTCTTATATTGAATTATATTTTTCTTCTATAGATAAGTAATCAAGATAATATTAAGTAATGTATTGTATTTAATTAATATGACTATACCCAGATACTTGTCTTTGATACTTCCTTTTCGCCTAATATTAATTATTACTAAATTTATATTTAGAAATTTATAAAAAATATTATAGCAATTTATGATTTACGTATTATATGCAAAATTGGTAAGAAACATTATATCCAGATGGGTTATAAGTGCGATGACGCAAAATATACTTGTTTCCTATACTGACTGTATTGAATTATCCTATTAAACAAAGTTTCTAATATCGGTAAGTTTGTTTATCCGTTATGTAGTTAAGGCTGTTCCGTTTGGGTAGCTCTTACTTACATTTTGTATTATTATGGAAATGGAGGAAAATTATTTATTTATCAGGACGATAATTTAAATGTTGGTTTCAAAAATCATTATTTATGCCCGGTTTCACAACTGCTAGTCAAAATTTATTCTGCGATTAAGGCTTTTCAACAATAAAAATTTATTGTTGTGACATTGTCGAAAATCATTAATCATAGATTAAATTTTAATAAGCCTTTGTGAAACCGGGCATTAGTGTTTCAATTAGAATTTTATTTTACCCAAATTAATACTTATTGTACTTTAGTTAGATCGTGCTAAATATTTAATTATTTATTTTTGAATAACGGTTATTAAGAATGTACACGATGTGAAAGAGCATAATAATTATTATCTCCGTTAAAATTTTCTGCAGGTGCGCTTGATATTCTTTATATTCTAAGTATATTCTTTAATACTTCTTTAAAATAATTATATATTTCTCGTTTGTTTGAAATAATATTTTGTTTCTTCTTGTGTTGTAAACATTAGATCACACAATGTTGATAATAATCTAACGAACCATAAGTAGGAAAATTTTTAATTTTCAGGAACTTGTTTTTCATAAATTTTATATTGTTTTTCGATAAATTGTATTCAGCCAATAATAAACTCTTTTTGGAAAATTCTCTTGATGCAAAAAATTAGCATCTAAGAACGTTACGAGACGGCATAAATAATTGTGCTTTTTAAGACATGCTGACCTTTTTCAAATGAAAACCTTTTCTTATTACCAAAATTAGGGAACTTAATACATTTTATAAAGATGAGTTTTCTTTATTTTTCAGTAAATGCTATTTATAGAAATACAGTCGAGTCTCGCTTATGTGAAGTATTGTTTGCAAGTCCTTATAATCTTATAAGCCCTTATAATCGAGATTTACTTACTATAACTGAGATATCATAGTTTATAAGGGGTAGATTGACTAAATTAAGCTTAAAACCTGGTTTTAACACTTGCAGTTTGTTGTTAGTTGTAATTTATATTTTACTAATTAGATAGCTATATTTTCATAAAACTTTATATAATATTGTTGGCTTTCACTAGTGTGAAGTGTTTTTAGAAAAAATGTGTGTGTGAATGATTCAAATTGTAAAAATTATTAATATTGTTTGATTTACACCTTATTGTTATATTTGAAGTTTTTATTGATTAAAATCGACTTGGCCAAAACCAAAATTAATTAACGAGGTGGTTTCACCCTGCCTTTTCGATAGCCCACAAATATTGGTTTTGGGCTCTACACTTCTATACAAAGTGTAGTAAAAAGCCTTATGTTCTACTACCGTGTCCGTCTGTCAGCATGTTTAAATTTCAAATTCCTTATAAGCAAATAATAATTTTTAAGTTTTTACCTTTATGTAAAATATGAATACCTCTGAATATTCCTAATTACTAACCTTCTTATATAGCCAAATTATATTACCAACCTACGAAATATAAAATAATTCTTTTATATTTTTTAATCCGATATTCTTATTATGTCTGCTTTATTAGGAATTTTTCTGAATTCTATATTTTATCCATATTTTTCAAGTTAAACTAAAACAGTAAAGTAGCCTAAGAACTGCTCCAGTTTCCACCATGTTAAATCAAAGCAGTGTATCCGACGCGAGCAGGGTTTGTACCGCGTTTGTACGCCATACTACTATTTATTTAATAATGTTTCCTATTTACTGGAATCTTCTTATCGACAACCAGCAGAAACAAAATGTATTTTTTTTAAGTTGTTCTATAAATAAACATATAATCGAGTTCTGATTTTTTCAAATGTAGATACTATATTTTTATGTAATAAAAGTTCTCATTTAAAAATTTAATTGTACATTATAACTGGGAGATCCATATAATTAAGAGTACGCGTGAGCGAGATTCCACTGTATATATAATAAAGTTGTTTTTCTTAACAAATTTTACTATTATTCAATGAAATATTCAAAATAAATATTTATTTTATCTTACAGGAGATTAAGCTTTGTAATACGTATTAATACAATTAATTAATATGCATTAGTATTGATTGAAAACTAAGCGTAAACTACTTACCTTAAGCTTCAATATAATAATATCTATAATATTGTAATTATTCTAATCCAGCACTTATTACTTTTAAACATTAAATTTTATCAACAACAATTTTATCGAAATTAATTTTATATTCGTTTATATTATATTGAACATGGAAGTTATGAAATATTTAAGTTTTAAATTTAAAATTAAACATATTAATGGTATAGTATTATTCATCAAAGGAAAAGTTGAGCCACGAGTAGAAAATACTATAAATAATATGGTGAAAAATATCTACAAATTTAGAAAATCAAAATTAATATTATGTGTAATCGCATTAAGAAATTATATTAATTGTAATACTTGGGTGCCATACTAGTAGAATATTAAAGTAATACAATATATTCTAAAGAAAATACGATACAGAAACAAAGAGCTTACGAGTGTAATTATTAAGTCCCGCGAAGTACTTAATGTAACACTAAGTCACCGCAGCAAATAGCTGGACACTTCAGCATCTCAAATGGCTACTAATCTATTCATTTAGTCACTAAAGACATTTAAGTAATATTGTATTAAAATTTGAAACGAATTAATATCGAACGGAATTTAATTATGAAGTGATAATATCGTATTATTCATTTTATAAAAAAAAAGAAGTTTAATTTGTCTTTCGTTTAGTTCTGTAAATTCCTCGCTTTCCTTATTTTTCCTATCTAATTTATTTGTGGTGTTTTTCTCTTCCTTCCTTCATTCTTTTCTTCTTTGAAAAAAGTCAACCATGAGCTTCTAATAAAACTATATATTATTTTCGGTAGTTCTCTAGTAGATTTTTTAATTTTTATACTTTTATATTGTTTTTATATTTATTTATTCTAATAATTCTAATAATATATTATGTGCATCAAAATACTTACATTTTTACATTAATTTTGTATAATTTTAAAATAACTTCAAAGTAGAAAACATTTTTCTCCATATGGTAGGTATGTTATCAAACATTACTACTGGAAATTTGTAAAATATTTATGTTACAAATTACACTTTTATGTCTTAAGTAACAAACTTTTTAAAGATGTTACAATGTTAGTTGATAAATAGTAACCAATATTAATTGTAATATAAAACAACAATAATAATTTGTACCAAGAAGTTCGAATGCTCATTCAAGTTAATTTTATTAATAGGAAATGTTTCACTGTTTTCCTAAAGGAAATTTCTTGTAATATATTACTCGGCCAACCACTAGTCACTTTGTGACTGAAATTGTCTTGGAATGATAAATGCCATATTTCGCGCTATAAATTTGTTTTTCCTTTACACTAAAAATTAATAAATATGGTAAACAATTAACCAATAATAATAATAATAATATCGTTTAGTACAATAATTTATTATGGTAAATTATATTAGAAATTCTGCACGAAACATCTTTTAACAAACAACATTGCTTTATTTTGTTCCGAGTTTAACAGTAAAGTAGATTTTCTAGTAAACCTTAAAGTTTATATTTGGAATGTTACTTGTTTCAGAGATCCAGACATCACAGAGACTCCGTAACGCCACTTACATCTTCAACAACGCATATCACTTTGTTAGAAACTAGTAAGTAAATTTATTGCAGAAATTATAAGAATCAAGTTATCTAATCCGTTTACTTATAAATTTGGTTTATGTTATTATAGGTCCTTGTTTAGTTCATTATTGTATGAAAGGTCACGAGTGTGCTTTAACAGAAAGTGGTGAGGCATCTTGTATATGCCAAAGACAATGCAACGTACATAGAAAACTTATTTGTGGTTCAGATGGACACATTTATCCTAACCATTGCGAATTGCACCGTGCAGCTTGCCTTACAAAGACAGCCATAACTATAGAACGTGGCGTACATTGTGTTAAACATGGTATGTTAATTAACGTCGAGAACACTCTCTGCTTTAATTTATAATAATGTATGCAAATGAGTGTAGGTTTATTTATAACTAAGTACCACATAAGTACTAAGTTACAATCCTGGCATGTTACAGGAAAAGGGTGGGCTCCTACCTTAGAACACACAAACCTATATTTTAATCAATTTGCTACACCTACTCCGAACATGTTGGAAGAGAGTAACACAACTCTAAGTGACATTACAACTACCGAACCGGTGTCGACAACCAGAAGTACTTCAAATTTCCAATTTTCGACCGTAACGCTAACAAAAACATTAATCTAATCGATAAATTCACAACTAAATTTTTAGATCACCTCTACCTCTTCCAGTAAAGAAATGCACGACAATAT
The DNA here is from genome assembly GCA_947369205.1 of Cantharis rufa. NCBI lineage: Eukaryota > Metazoa > Arthropoda > Insecta > Coleoptera > Cantharidae > Cantharis > Cantharis rufa. The sequence continues at coordinate 41,765,689 of OX376303.1, forward strand.
GAGAAAGGAATATGAAGTGGATGGCGAAATAGAGAAAGAAAATAATGAAGTATATGAATCTAATGAAAGTCAGAGAAGCTGTTCCATGCAGGACTACGAGATAATGAAAGTAACAGATTTACATAAACCGCGTCATATTTTTTTTACGTTATTATATAATTATAGGATAATCTTCTTTTATACAATCATGCACGGTTAATGTCCCAAGATAATCACAGTAAAGATTATTTGGTTTCAATAATGTTTTCTCATTATGACCGGAATAATAATGGAAACGTGGAAGTCTCTGAGCTAAACACCGTAAGTATTTGTATATTGCTTTTAATTTTCTGTAATGCTTGCGAAACTCGCTAACAAACACTAAGATGAAAAGTTATGTTAATTATGTAATTTTGTATCTCGTTTAAATTTATATACTTACTTACTCCAACAATTTTATTTTATAATGTCTTTAATTATTAACTTAAACTTTACTTAAATAAATTTATTTTAACAAACTACTTCTAAGCTACGGACGCTTCATTTTAAATACCAACTTCGTTTATCGATATAATTTATAATTAAACTAATTTTAAATTAGTTTCGCCGCTACGCGGCTCGTTTTCTAAACGGATTGCGTGCGTTAAAAACGACACTTATAAAACTAGTTTCTTAATATACTATTTTTAAATTATTTTCGTATTATATAAGTAGGCATACATATTTTGTTAGACACTCGTTGAACGAAAATACAGACTAGAAAAAGAAAATTATCATATGCATTAAACGTACAGAAAGCGAAATTTTGCTTCGCGGTTGATGCAAAACAGCAAAATTACAATTTGAATTTTTAATGCTGGTATTATACTATATTATATTATGTATCTTGATAATTTAGTCCGGGCGGCATAACTGATAAAGACGATATAAAAGTCCCAAATTCTACAGTCCTTATAACTTAACGGCGGCGACGCCAAAATGAAACTCTTACATACCATAATTTTTAAGAATCAAGTAAAAATTTGTATTAAACCGATGACCTAGAAATATTAACCAATGAAATTGGTTTGAAATTAAGCGCTTTTACACTAGGCAAATTTATGTGGTTAAATAGTTACAGTTAAATAGTTCCTACATTGAGAAAAAGGATTTGTCGCCCTAACAGAACTATTAGTAGCTATAGCTTCAACAGAGTTTTTCGCTGCTGTAACAAGTTTTCTGCTGCCATAACAAAGTTTTTTTCTATGTAGAATACGAAATTTGCTAAATCAACTAATCATTTTTACTGAGTAGAAAACAACTTAGTTATAGCAGCAAAACAAAACTCAGTTGAGGCTATAGCTACTAATATAGCTATGTTTTGTTATGTCTTTTTTCACAGTGTATGCATAGCATTTCTTTATTTATTTTATCAAAATCGCATTAAAACTGAAATAAATTTGTGAAAATACGTTTTTTAAAAGCATTATGTTAACTTCTAAAGATTCTGAATTAGGCAACGCATTATAACACATTAGATTTTAGTTTTTTAATGACGTTTCCCTTTGTAAATGTGGTTTTACATTCGATGCGCCACCTACATTAGACGTGCAGTTGATCGACTATAGTTTCACAAACGTTAAGATAACGCATAAACTCTATATGAAAACAAAATAAATAAAATAGAAATACTCACTCGGAATGCAACAGCTCTACCTTGACGACTCCACAAGCACACTTCATTGCATCATATCAGTAGATAGTTACTTAGAATATGTAGTTTAAATCGCACAGAAAGAAGATAAATCAGTTTTAAAAAAAATTAAGAATGCGGAAGAAACAAAAATTATACAAATATTGACAACCTCAATTTTAACAGCTGAAAATTGTATTCATTATTTCAATTATACACCAAAAATTATTATTGAAATTAATTATTACTAAACCACAAACAATATTATTTTGTTAAGCAAATTAAAATTACCCTAAAATATCGTAGTTACTAAATTATTGATACCTATTATTTAAAATCAAAAGAGGTAATTAACAAATTTATAATCAGCAAAACTTTTCCATCATACAATATTCAGAATTGTCACAACAGTGCTATTTATTATAGCAGGAAACTTTTCTAAACAATACCAAAATGCTATGGTTTATTTCAAATTTGTCTTCAGAAAATTAAAGATAACAATCGCCGTTATTAATAAAAAAAGACGCACTAAAACGCTACAAAGACAACTTTGTATCGTTACATAATATAATAATAGTGTTCCATGGCAAATGGATTCGGCATTTTTTAACAAAAATCTTCATTGGCTCACAAGTTTTTTGAATGCTGTTTAGAAACAATGTTATTCGGATGGGTTCTGGTCGGCTTTACAATTAATGAGCAGTTTGTATGTAATATATTCGCAAACATAAATAATCACAAATAACTTGCCGTAATTAGCTATATCTATTTAAAACTAAGGAGAGTTTAGCTGTTGAAGATAAAAATTAAATTTGATATCACATTTTTCAAAAGGAATTATGGCAATATCGCATATCGCGGAACGCTGTTTCTCACGTTAGTCATCTGGGTTTACATTTAATTGGATTCAAGATTAAGAGAAACCTAAATAACTAGTTGTCTTATAAGGTAATAACTGTAAATAAATCTATTTAAACCATTCTTAACTGAATTTACACAATAATCCCTAATGAAATTGAGACTCTCGCTACAAGCTATTATTCTTATACTATAATATAACCGCAGTCCACTATGACAACCGTAATGCATATGCCGTTATATATACATAATTTTTTGGCATGGTCCGCGTGAACTCATGACTCATAACGGAAAATTGGAAAAGATTTGTACTTATCTTAAAATACACCAAACTCTCGATCAATAGACAGAAACTCTTGCTAAATAAAGTGAACTGCGTAAACTTTTCCCATTGTGGTTGCTTACATCCAAAGCTTTGCATCTTCCATTTACAGACATACGAGTTTCTACTTCGACATAATTACACAAACCTCATATTGGACACATAAGGGAGCCGTTTCATAACTACTGTACTAATATTGAATAATTAATTATCTTCCAATACTCTTGTCGAGTGGGATATTATATCAAAAAAACTATTTAGTCAACTAGCTAATCCCGCTAATTATTTTGAAACTATTTCAAATTACTTGTAACTTGTAATAAATTTATAAATTATTAATTTAATGATCATCACGAAGCAGATTCTTGCATTTTCGTTTGCAAAACTTTATAATGGTGTTATCATAACTATTAGGTCGGAGAAATTTAACCAGCGGTATCCTAACTCGTCGATTCAACTCTTCGCTGTTTCCGCTTTTTTTATTTGTACAAAAATACAATAGCGCACAATAAACTTTATTCAAAAAAGATACATGATTATGTACACTAAAAGAATGCTGTTGAAAAGGTACAAAAAATGTTTAAAAAAGCACATAAAATACTACAACACAAAAAGTCGCAATGGATTAGTAACATTGCAGATAACATACATATTTTTAGTTGCTCTAACGTTTTCCAATGTTTCCAAAACCATCACCACATCTCAGATTTCATCTAAGTACTGAATTTAAGTTTTCCATGTAATTTTCTATAGATTCAAGCTAATCGACATACCTACACGGTAATCAAATACTAAACTTTTTAACTCTACCCTAACCGTATCACCACTAACACAAGTTTCCGGTGCTAAACCACCACGGTGTCCACTATGTACTATTCTATATCTCACTAAACTACCCACTTAGTACTCGAGAACTTCATAAAAAAAGCGCAAAATACAATCTTCGTCGATTAGTCACTTGGGTCCACTTCTGGTTTAGCAATCAAATTTTGAATGCTAGAGGTTAGAGATACAATAAAATTACATAACAACATAACTTATATATTTTTTTTCGTTTGAAAATTTCCTAAAGCCAAATAATATTAAATAAATAAATATAATACAGAAATAAAATAATAATAAAATTTACTGTTTATAGATAACTTCGTTAGAGCACTTAGATACTTTAACAACCGGCTGTACACTATCCAGTATGATTAAATTTGATGATACAGATCACGATGGAAAGCTTAGTATAAATGAATTTTATACCGCTTTTAGCAAACTATACAGTGAGTAGAGTAAAAATATAATTATAAATGCTTTTCAAAGCAGAACATTTATCTTAGGTGTATCGGTAGTTTCGTTAGACAAAGCTTTAGAAACGAATCATTTATCAGCAAGAGTTGACGATAACGTTGAAATCAAATGCGATGTAACAGGTTCACCTGTACCTCCCATAGTATGGCGACGTAATCAACTGGATTTATCAACGCTCAACGAAGAAGAAGTACGAGTTTTTAATGACGGAAGCCTTTATTTAACGAGAATTCAACTTCAACATGCAGGAAATTATACGTGCCACGCTCAAAGAAATAAAGACGTAGTTCAAACACACGTACTCACGGTTCACAGTAAGTTTAAAAATAAATAATCAATATCGACATATTTTTATAATAATTATATAATTTTATATAAAAAGCAATTCCCGAAGTTCACGTCACCCCGAGAATTCAATCGAAAAGACCTTCCGAAGACGCCACCATGTTTTGTCACGTTACGGGCGAACCGTTTCCGAAGGTGTGCGAAATAGTTTTATTTTATTTCAAAATTATGTTGTTATATTTTAGGTGGAATGGTTGAAAAACGACGAACCTTTAAGGCTAGAAAACGCACATAAATATCAGATTGTTGGAAATGGTACCGCTTTAAAAATAAAAAGCATTAATTTTGCTGACACGGGAGCTTACATGTGCCAAGCTTCTAACTTGGGTATAAAAATACAAATTATAACAAAGCCATAATTCATTCGAAATCTTATTTTTTTCAGGTGGTTTAACGAGAGATATCAGTTCTTTGGTGGTGCAGGAGCAACCGACCCCTAGTACGTTACACAATTACTACACAACTTAATCGAATGAATATAACCAAATAAGTATGCAAATAAAATTTAATTTAATTTCAGCTTCACCTAATGAAGAACGACGGTTTTTCGCATTTCATGATTGGGGTATATCGGTGTACGAGCCTACAACTTGCAGACTTTATCATCAAATTCAATCTACAGATATTATCCCGGGAACCCAAGTAAGTTATTAAGATTCACTCTTTATTTAATTGGAAAATTTTGGAAGTTAAATACATTTTTGACGAACTAATTACTTCCTTTACTAACGGAAGTATTTAGTGGTTACAATAATAATTATTATCTTCGAAAAGGTATCGGGCGAAAATTCTAGTTAAGCATGGCGACGTAAAGCAATCTAGATTTTGTAAATTACTTACTTCTAGTTCTTATTATCTTTCGCATTTATTTTTTGCCTTTTATGCTTTACGACGCCGAATTACGATTGAATTTTGCGCTAATGTTTATTTAGCTGCATTGCCGGCTTTATTATAAATTGTCCTATACCTAGAATTAAAGCAAATTACGACTAGGTTTTATTTTGCATTTTAGCAAATTTTAAATAAATTGCATTTAGTACTCTCAAAGCATTAAAACTTATTTATTTTAGGAATTTGTGTGCGGAGATAAAGGAATAAAATGTACTTGGGGTAGAGCCGTAAATGTTGCTAACCGATACGTTTATGCTACACAACCTGATAGAGATCGTGTTATTATTATATCAAAAGTACAAATGGTGGTTGTTGATGTAAGTACTTAAATGTTACATTGTGTTTACAAATGTAATTTAATTTAAATATTGAAGCTCCTAAAATTATTTACATTACAAACGGAATTTAACCGGGATTACGAATAGTTTTACATGCAGTGTCCAAACTCGGCTATATTATGTATACGAGGTGTCGAAAAAAGGTGAAAGCCAATTTTTTTAAAAGTGTGCTTCGGTTCTATCATCTGCATAATATGTGGATTATCAGATCAGACGAACTGGAAGGGAACGTAGCGGATGCTTCGCATTATCACAATTTTTACTACATTTTATACTTTTTATTATACATTTATACTTACCAGGAAATAAACTCAAATAAAATAAATTTTAAATATTAAAACGCTATTTGTGATATTATCATCACGTAATAAGTAGGTAAAAATATTGTGAGCTTTATTATATCTAAATTGGGGTTACTTTTATTTCACACATTAAATACGTTAGTGTATCTTAATTACACAAGTTTACAGGTTGTTTCCACTGATAAATATCCAGTAGATTTACATTATATACCTCATTTAGACCAATTGTGGGTTCTAAATTGGAGGTCTACCAATAACACAGGAATTAAAACAATTCAGGTTTGTTAATAAAATCAAAGCTTTTCCGCATAATTAATTTAAAACTGAATTGTAAATTTAGGTAATAAGAGATGCCGGTCAAAAACGTAAACATCATACGGTGCATCCGGAACCTATCGACGGACAATTCGATTTAGTAAAAGGTTTATACATTCCATCGGCTAACCAAGTATGCATAAAACAATTAAATATATTGCTTATAACATTTTGAACATTTTAGGAACTTTCGCATTACAGCTTTAAATACGGATACGTAACTCATACAAATCAACGAGGTCTTTATAAATTGGACTTGGCAAACTTGAGATATGTTCGTTCGGTTGACTTAACTCCGTACAATTGTGTTCCAGCTTCAATGCAGTTTTCTGCTTTGTGTAAGTATTATAATATATAATATCATATTATACTGTAAATTATTATAATTAAATTATGTTCCCAATTTGATAAATAATAACTTCTTCTTTTTTCATCGAAAAGTTTACTCGAACATGGTGATGTTGCAGTTGTTTTAATATAATAAATTAATTATTAATTTAATTCAACATGTAACTTTTTCTTTTCTTTATTAAATTGATATAATATTACAAAACAAAGTTGACAAAGCATAAACAAATAAGTTACGATTTAATGTGTCGGTTTACAGATTTACATGATTTATTTTTTAAATTTTAGTAACACAATATTGTTTGATTGAATAATATTCAAACTAGATATTAGTTCAGCATCTAGACCTTTCGGTCAAAAAGGGGCTGATAGAGTATCTTTAGAATTTTTTCCCTGAAACATTAAAATAGTAGAACATTTAAAAAAAAGTTAAGGAGCAGCGATAGATTTTCTGAGGTATAACAGTTATACCTATTTCTCTTAATTCTAAGTCAATTTTGAAAAAGTCAAAAAATATTCGAATAGAATTTTATTCAAAAATAAAAACTAAAATTAAACCTAAAGATTAAAATGCAACTACTTTACTATCATACAAAGACTACTGAAGACTGCTTTCTCTATTATTACTTCTATTCTACGTAATATACTCGTATTTTCCAAAATTGCAAATTTGCTGTTCCCATGGAACTTGAGGGTTCGTTAACAACATTAGACAAAGATGTGTTTGTTCTTACTTTGTAAATCTGAACAAACATTTATCTAATGTCATTATATCTTATTCATAAAATATAACTTACCTGGTATAAATTTTACAAACACAAAGTAGAAAACTTAAGTATTTTATAACATGTCAAATATGAAATTTCTGTTAATCGGCCGAATCCGGCGAATTGGCCCTATAATATGTTTAAAATTACGAACGAAAATACAGTTTATTTATTACTTTATTATTATATTACCAGACATAATTAAAGATATAATTACACATAACTAATAATAACATTCACTTACATTCATGTACGACACTGAAAACAAGACAAACTCAAAATAACCAATATTCCCGACAATCATACGGCGAAAACAATTCGATTAAAATTGCTTCTGTCTCTACCCGTATGTTGTTTTTTAATTTATTTATTGTTCGGGGTGGTTCACGTATTTCTTGAACTTCAGACACCCTCATAAAAACGACCATAAGCTTCAGGTCTGGTGAGCGCGCAAGCCAATTTAAGTCTCGAAACCGCGAAATTGCAATATTTTTTTTAAATTTTAGTATTGTTTGTCAATGACTAATTTTTCAACCAAAATTTATAATTTCTTCTTTTAATTTAAAAATAATTTATTTTTACGTATATTTCAAAATATTTAAAAAAGTTATGTGTGTTTTAAATAGTCGATCGGTTTGCCGGACCTTGTATATAAAACAAAAAATATTATAACAGTTGCTTTATGAGCCGACGTAAATATTTTAATAACAGCAAATATGCGCTCTGAAACCGGGTTGGTACCGGAAAAATCGAGAAGGTACTAAAGCTTTTCACTTTTTTCTCCCATTTGAATTTCCTTTTATCACAGTCGGAATAAATTTAATTTTCAAGGAAAATTAAATATGCAGTAGATGTCAAAACTAAAAATATACTTATTAAAAAAAATTTAATACGGTATTTAAGTTAGGTAAAATATCATAGAATTTAGTTTACTCGGTCTCTATTTTACAACACCAAAATATTCTTATATTATGAAATACTTATTCGGTTGGGATACAGAAAAATACAATACACTCAAACTTTTGTGTTATGCTACCTGATCGATTTTATATATATATATACAAGACACATACGAGATACAGACATGCATAATTTAACCTGTGTATTATAAAGAAACATATATGATGGTATAAATTTAATTTTTTATATAAAAATAATATGTGATTGATTGATAAACAGAAAGTCATAAATAACGAAACTTCAAGAAAAACATTTTTGTAATATTAAAAGTATACCACTTACTACAAATGTTGAAAATACAGATTACATCTTACTTCATCAATTTTATATTAAAAATTAATTTACATTTTCTCTTTCTCTTAAAATATTTTTAAAGATAGATTCTATATTTTATATATCATCCGTATCGATTGAATCGGCAGTTTAAAAATAATATTTTTTTATATTTCATATGAAAAATTACGTGTAGCTTTGGTTGTTTCAAACATAATATCTTATAAAATATTTTAGTAATCTGGTGAATTGAATTGTGACTGCTTACATTTATTCTATATCTAATTAATCAATAAGATTTCATTTGAATTTGGAGTAATCTCGAAACCGGCTAAACCATCATCAGCATGTACATATGTTGTGGGCCGAGGGTGCTGCTCATGCATTGGCTTCACGATATTCATCGAATAATCTATTGTGAGATGAGTATCTTTCTTTTGATAGATATTTACGAACGAAATCCACTTGTTATTATTTTTGAATTATCCAATACGGTTTGGTATTTAAAATTTGAATAGTTCTTAATTTAATATTGTGATTTCATTTAAAATGAATTAAGCTTCACTTTTCCAACACAATAACTTGCTGTTACCGCAGCTAGGTATTAAAGCTAGGTATTTTAGCGCAACTATGATAGCGCTGGGAAGGAAGACTTAGCAATTCGCGTTTTCACGGCTATGATTTTATCTACGTGTAATACTTATACTTATACCTTGTTCAATATTAAACTAGTTGCTTAAAGCTCTATTCATCCTAACGGACACTTAATTTCCATCATACACATCAGTAATAATAAATTAGGAAAAGGTCAACAAATACACAATACACTTTCTCTTCATTGAGTTGAAGTATTTACTTGAATTATGTCTTTTAACCTATCTTTTACCGGGGGTAGCAAAATTAAAAAAACCGTTTTTACTATTTATTCCTATTAGTTTTAACCTAAAATAATCATTTTTACTAAAAAATTTTTATTTTTTCTCTAGGTGATAAAAAAAATGATGGTGCGTTTTCGCACCACCTTATATTCTTTACAAATTTTAAGGAGTATGTAAACAATCCTCATCATTTTCTTTATCATAATTATTAATTATTTTTAACAAAATTTGCCAAAAACATATTTTGCTATATAACACACAGGTAATGTGTGAATTTATTTTATTGTAATATTTATTATTTAAGGGTGTATAGGAGATACAATCGGAGACAAAAGCAAACATAATCTGAATTTCACCAATATTGACCTTATGCATATAGTAAGATATGTTTTAAACGTCATAAACAATAAAAAATGTTATAAAAATGCATGTGGACAGGTTTATTTCTTTTAAATCGGTTTAGTTTACTTAAGTTATGAAAATTGAATTTATTATAACAAACATTTTGCGAGTGATTATCCCTACAATTCAACCCAAAAAAATTAAAAAATTTAATAGATTTTTATTGGTAATAAAAATTATTTCTTAGTAAAAATTGATATTTGATTTTAAAACACCGATAAAAACTGAAATATACTAGATATTTATAACACTGACAAGGTTTAAATATTCTTAAGGTCCTTTTAACTTCGATATCTACATAATTTTTGGAGATTTGAACATGACAACACTGTATCAGTTGCAGCTTATAATTAATTTCTCGAGAACGGGGTTGTAGACAGTAATCAAATTTTGCTGAAACTTTCTTCTATTAGCAACCTTTAACTACAAAAAAATTGGAAGCACTCAGACTTTTTTTCAATAATTTTTAAGATAATATGATAAAAAATGTTCGTTTTCATAAAATGGTTTTTACATTATAAGATTTTCTTAATATTGTTTCTTAAGATTTTACTTTAAATTTTTATAGAAACAAATATTTTACTATCTTATAACTTGCGATTTTCCCTAAAATGAGACTCTTAAGCAAAACCATAGATGTGCTTTTCATGAATTTTAACAAAAAGTAAGTATCAAATTATAACCGCAAAAACTATCGAAAGGTATAGTAAATCAATTTGAAATTTTTGTTATAACATTATAAAGTCGATGAGGATAGGTGTACCAATTTTCATCGATCTCAGACTTTTTTTAGTTTTATTTTTTTGTCTTTTATACATTCTTAAATAATTATTTTATTTGAATAATAATTAAAGAATTACCATACCATATTTTTAACATCTTAAATGTGAGATATAAAATAAAATAATCCCAACTATGAAAAAAAATAAACTAAGTAGTGCGTTAACGTTATTGGTAAAAGATGGGTTAATATATGAGCTTTTTGTATAGCTAATAAATTTCTTAAGATAAGTGGGCATTATTATCTTATCTTACAAACACAAAAATTAAACAAAAAATAAATATAAAACATGTTATATATAAGATTTGGAATTTAACATGTAGAAACTTATTTATTAAACTTCCTGCTTCCCTAATTAGTTAGTAGTTAGTATTTTATATTTTTGCTTTATTTTTGTGTCATTCAATTTTTCTCTAAAATAATTACGGAATCAGGAATTTGCATAAATAAGTTTTTACATGTTTAATTTAGGCTAACTCATTCAGCACCTGGTATATTAAGAAAAAAATATTTGATAAAATTAATAATTTTATAAAGAACAAATATATCAGATACACTACGAATCGCGAGCCTAAGTTACAACTGCAGTACATTATTACACTTATTAAAGTGTAGCAGCAAATAATACGGAAGTATTTGCAGTATCGAATTTAAATTTAATTTTTTTTTAATTTAAAATAATACATGAAGATAGGTATTATAGCTTTTGAAATTATTGAAAAATAACTATTATCAATGAAATTGGTTTATGATCAGAGGCGGATCAAGGGGATATTGTGCCCCAAGCTGAACCAAAAATTTGCGCCAAAAAAACCAAAAAAAAAGCTGAAAAAAAATCTTAATTGCATTACCTTACTCCTAAAAAGTCATAACAAAGTGATACTGCGTTAACATAATTAGATGAAATATTCTAAATTAACATAGAAATTTAGAAATATTTGAATAACCTATTAAATATGGATTTTAACCTATTTATTATAAATGTTTGAGTTTAATGCAGCTCGTCAGATAGCTCAAAAACTTAATGACGTGTTTAAATATTCTCGGTTTGAAAACAATCTGTAATTAAAAAGTTATTAGAATTTGTTCGATTTTTGCCAATTACATCGACTCACTATGACATTAAATCGCGAATAGTTAATCAGAAAAGTTTTTAAAAATTTCAAAACTAATATTATAAAATCCATTAATTTTTAGTTCATGATTTGTACAAGTTGACTTTATATTCCTCAAACATTATTAAGATATTATAAAACTCAATTCAAAATAGAGAAAATTACGAAGTGATATTTTAACTTATTTAATAATAATATGAAATTTATTAAATTTATTATAACTGTATTAAAGTTAGTATTAACTTGTACAAGAAGCTTTAATATAAGCTTTATATAAGCTAATAATATAAACTAATATAAACTTAATAATAAAGCAAGTTTTATTTCTCTTTAAAATAAAGCTGGACGTTGTATACAGATAAACCGTTGTTCTATAAATACAGAAACACAACTTTTTTTGTTCTAAGAAAAAACATTACTATTGTAAAAGGCCAAGTGAATCTGTCAATCCGCAACGGATTAACGGATACACGAATAATATAATAAAATGAAATAATAAAAATTTTGAAAATTCTGCTGCAAAGCCACGACACAACGATTGGATTGTAAGAGAAAAGCTCGTACAAGAGATAATTGCACAGCAGAAAAACTTTGACCAAGACGAGTTGCTAACGTTCGGCTTCAAGCATATGTCGACAACGTGAAAATGAAACAACTGCAAATCAATCTAATAAATGTACAACATTAAAAAATTTTTACCAACCAAAAATTTTACCAAAATGAAAATCAAAATTAATAATAATAAGCAAATCATTCAAACAAGTTTGAGCTCAAATATTTTATTATTATACTTATTAATAATAATTAATAAATGTAATATTTATATTAGCTACATGTATTTTTCCTTTTATCTATAACGCACCTCTGATTAGCTCAATTTGCACATTGCATAGCAGTCGAGTTTAATATACAAACAAAAACTTGAAAGCTGAGAGACAGTCGCATAGAGCTAAAAATTGATACAAACCTTAAAAACATCATTATAAATGAAATTTCAAAAGTTCCCAACAATCACACTTTAACTAAAAAGTTATTATGCACGGTTAAAGATTGAAAAAAAAAACTAATATGCCTAACTTTATCTCTATCATTGGCGCAAAATAATAATTACATTTTTTTATACATAAGTGTTTTGCAAATGTAAATTTTCCGTCTGCAAGTCTGTGAGATCGCGTATGTTTGGAATGATCTACCGGTATGACCAATGTTTTTTTGGAGAGCATTTACATGTAAGCTTTCACATGATTTAATGACTTTCATGGTAATGGCATTAAAATTTGCATTAGTTTTATTATAATATATTAATATATAAATATTGAGTTAAGTAGACTTTTCTGTTTAATTTAACGCAGTAGGTTATCAATTACTTTGACTTGGTTTTGAAAATTGAAATTTTAAATTTTTTCCAAAGTTTTTCTTAATTGTTTTTTCAAATTCACTTTATTTAGAGGAATTCTAGTTATATGATTTAGAAAAGCGCGAAAGGAAACATTGATATATGCAAAGAGATGTTTCAAACTACTAATTGCTTGGTTTATGGAAAATTTCGAATAAGTGAAACAGAATGTGAATTATTCACATTCTGTTTATTAATGAATTTGAATATTAAATTTACAATAGAAATAGAATCAATTACCTCGACCTCACAATTATCAAACATAATCACATACATTAATTCGACGTTATTGATAAACCAGCCGAGGTAGGATTTGTTGTACATAGTAATTTGGAACATCCACTCTGTTTTTTTTTTTAATTTGAATGACATTTAAACATATTCCCTTTTTTTCCATTTATGTCTAGTTCATTGCCTGATAATGTCATAGTGTGATGATAACGTTTACAACAATTACACTTACAATATACTTTATTTGTAATAACTTAAAGACATTTTAGATGTAAAATGTATGTATATGTGTGAATTTTTTGGGTTTTTTAAATATTCATTATGATGAAACTACACAAATGAATAATTATTTTTTTTTTGTTTTCGGAAAAAATTATTTATTAGCTGAACACTTTGAATGGGTATTATGTAGGTACATATCTACAACATTTTTTAGATAATATTCACGAAGAAAACATGTAAAAACAGTTGCAGCGGTGCATTTTGCACAAAATAAAAATTTTTACATTTTCATTCTGGGCAGTATATGGGGCATTAGGCATTAGCAATGTATGAGTGGGGTAATAGAATCTTCAATTCGTTACAAAAAGCATCAACAAAATCACACGACGGCTTAATGAATGTTTCGGGACTTGTTCTTGGCTTTAAAATCCAATACTTGTATCTAATAATGAAATAAAAAATTATTTTCAATTATAAATCATTAGTTAAGATTATGCATAAAGTAAAAAAAATTAAGAATGTGTGAAATAATCAGTGGTGTGATGTACCTACTTTTATATGGGGCAATTATATGCAAATAATAAGGACAACGCTATACAGAGATGTTTAAGTTAGAAAGAGAACAAGCTCATATAACATAACGTATTTACGTTGTTTTAAAAGTACATCACACCACTGATTTATTTAAATTTTATTTATTATAAAAACAAAGTTAGATTTTGGTAAAATAAACAAAAAACATTTCAATTGAAAAAAAAATAGAAAGCAGAGTCGGCCCACTCTGGGTTTAGCGGCATTGACTGCAGAATAAGTCAAAGTTTTTTTAGAAAAAAAAAATCAAAAGTTTAAAGTGTCGGAATTAGAAAAATTGATGATTTTTCTCAAAAAACTGAAACTTTTCATGGAACATGACATCGAAAAAAGTTTTCATATTTTTATCGGAACAGTACATTCAAAACTGAAAAATTTAAAAAAAGAAACGCTAGATTTAGTAAATTTTTGAAAAAGTTATGGGTATTAAAAAAAAATAGCCAAATTTGGAAAAATTCGTAACTTTTTTTGGGTTGGGTGAAAAAAGTTGAAAAATTCTGAGAAATATTTTTAGTGGGGTAGGAAACGAGAAGAAAGTTTCGAACAAATCGATAGGGGTCGGATTCAAAAGTGGTTGATTTGGCGTGGAACGCCCCATATACATATGCATTTTTTCTGAATTTTTACAAATTATAATGTAGATAAATATTAATATGTAAAGGGCGTTAGTTACTTACAGATAAAACAAAATAGTATATTTTGCTAATTATTAAAATTATTAAAATAATTACTTTTTCGGGAACTTTCGTTAATATTATTATCAGAAGTGTTCCTTTTTTATTTCAAAACAACTAAATATCATGTACCTAGTTAACATTTTAAAAGACATACTTTTGCAGTGTATATTAATAAATAAAAATTCAATTGAACCGATATCTTTTAACTTTTTTTATTTCATTTATTTCAACATAAATTAATAAATAAGTGTTTTGTATAAACCTAATAAAATTTAATTTTTAAATACCATAGTGTATAACCTTCATAACTCAATGAAGGTGAATGGATACATTTTTATTTTTTCAATTCTAACAATAATATTGTACTGATGTTGTAACCAACAAAAAAGACATGCGAGGGGGGTATTCAGCATTTGAAACGCAAAAAAAATATTATGCCAATGACGTTATTGTGTCGAAACAATATTGTACATCAATATATTGAATATACGAGAAAATATTATTCATAAGGACTATTTCACAAAATACAATACATTAGCTATTGGCAGATTAAATTGCAATAACTGTTATATTTTATTTAATTTAATATTAAAATTATTGAATTTGCTAGTTCATGCTAATTTAAAAATGCACTTGTGCAAAACTAGTAGGTGCTATTCGATCATCAATTGATTGAATTTTACGTCATATTTTAATGTTATTAGACGATTGACAGCAGCTGTGTAAAATTGTCAAAACAAACTCTTAAAATAATAAAAATTAATGGATCGGAGGATTATCGCAAAATATTTCTTTTTGATATTTTAATAAATTTATTATATTTGAACAGTACACATTGTGTAACTACTACTACATATTATAATATGCAACATATTATACGTTGCACCTGTATAATATGTCTATTGTCTACTATTGTTTATATATTATTAACTACTATGTATAATAACATAATTAATTATTTTTATTTGATTATTTATTGTTTTGATACTTAATAATTAATTTGTTAATTTTTAATGTAACATTTACATAAGAGTGGAACATTTTTTATCAAAAAAGTCACTAAAAGCTGCACAACTTTTATTGTAGTTAAAACATTTGGATGTTTTCTTATAAATACGTACGAAAACCTAAACGATATTTTTTTCTAATTGACTAACTGTTAAATTATTCAACTAACGTAACTTCATTGAATGATTTGCAATTAAATTACATTGATTTTCAATTGCTTTTTCTTATTTTACGGTGGTGTTATTTTTTTCGTGAATTGCTTAAAAAAGAATTAAAATAAATCTTGTGTGCATTTAGTATTAGTTAAAATTCTTAAACACTAAAAAACAATTACCTAGAAGGATAACTAAAATTTGAAAATAAATTTAAGTATGAAGTTTAATTATTAAATTAATCAACGACCGACTTTCGGTCGCCATGACCTCCTAGTGCGTGACTTATTTAGAAACTATTTTCAGCGGAGAGTAAAAAGAATCTTTCAGATGCTTTTTTTTAGATTGCCAAGAAAATTTAACAATTAGAGAAGGGTTACAAAAAAAGGTTATACAATAATTATGTTGGTAACTAAAAAACTTACGAATAAAATGTGGTTTTAGCTTTACATTTAAGCGTTGCCTAGTAATCTATGAGTTTATTATATTGGCTGCATTGGTTCTGGATCGATTCCGTCAAGATTTGTTTATATCAATTACTTGATTATTATTTATAGTTATACAAAGAAAATAAGCAATCGTCTGTTAAATTTTGTAATTTGATAATAGTGCATCCTTCCTCAATCGTTTGTCTTGTTCTTAGGTGTGTGATGTTCACGTAAATAGCGAACATACTGTTTATCGTGAGCTCCGAATGAGCACTTGATGTCGAGAAGAGTTTTTATGGCATATTACCTCGTTAGCTTACCATTATCTGGCGCTCTGCTTTGCAAATGCAATAATTACGTGTCAAACAAAGTTTCAAGTGTAATCCAAATAAGGCAATATACTATTTTTTTTGTAGCATACCCAGTTTTCTTTGCGTATAAGAATAGTTTTTTTCATTCTGCTCTATCAAAGAAAAATATTGCAAATGCATGTTAATTTTTGACTTTTAAATTCCAATTCAAAAGTCTATTTGTGTATCTATGTACATTTATATTTTATAGTAGGTACTAGGTACATATATACTACAAGACTATAACAACATTACAATAAGTGAGTGGAGAAATTCAACTATTGGTGATTTCTATTCTTTATAACACTATAAAGTTATAGGCCTCTTTAAAAATTTTTTTTTAATTTCCACCTTCACATGGTCATAATCCCGAAAGTATTGATTTTTTAGTTAAAATGGTTTAGTACTTTTTTAAATAGCGTGAAATAATCTTCTTCTTCTTCTTCTTAAATAGCGTGAAATAATCTACAAACTAAATTTAAACCTTTTATTGCTTAAAATCAACTGCTTTCTAGTTATGAATTAAAGTAAGTAAAATTGTATTGAAAAATTTTTTTGAATTTTTTTCAAAACCCTGTATCTTTTAAACCAAACATTTTACAAAAATCTGACTCCCATTTTGGATAGAAAATTTAACCGACTACAGCTTTTGTCTAGTAAACATTTTTGAGAAACCAATCCATTGCACAGAAAATAATAAACAAGGCAGCTATAAAACAAAAAATTAAATTTTAAATTCTCGGTAGCTAGATAAGCTACGCCGTGATAACCCAAATGGGTTATATTTGATGGTTTATTCTCAACACCCCCCTGTAACGTCATAATTACAGGTTTTTACCATGCGATGCATAGAAAAGTGCATCCATAGCACAATCATGTGCTTATATTTCGAAATTACTTTATAGATACAGTTCGACCACACTAAGAAAGCTCTGAAAATTAGAAAATTACACAAGAAAATTAAAGAAAACAAAAGAAAATTAAAGTGCATTCTAACCTAAAAAAGTACTTACCAAATAATGTTTAATTAAATTGATTTATTAAATATAGCCATGAAGATTTGTTCTAAAAAGAACACTTTTCTGTAGACAATAAAGCTCAAATATGAATAACACGAAAACGAACAAGACAAAAAACCAGCACAATGACAATTGACACTCAATTATTATTTGTAACTTTTACAACAGAATGTACTTGAGAAATAACTCGATGTTCATTGGTTCATTCAAATTTTTATCAAATTAATTGACATATTTTCCGGGGTTTTTCTTAGCCTGGTGGCACTGTACATATTTTACATCAATTTATAGAGATATGATTTCATTAATTTATAGTGACACTATTAGTTTTAATTGGCACCGACGCACAGTGAGGCAAAATCGAAGAAAAACGAAAAAATTCAATATCATCGGTAAAAGTGGGCGAAAATTTTTGCTGATTTTTTTATAAATGTTTTCGAGGTCACAGATTTCAGTTTCAAGGTCAGAAATTCATATTTCCAAATAGTTTGTGTGATATCATAAAAAAGAATTAAAAAACATAAATAACTGTCAAACGACTCAAGACAACTCTTCGGCATGTACACTAACATAAAGGTTTAAATTTTATTTAAATTTAGGAAATTAATAATAATTAATAATTTAGGAAATAAATAAAGGAAAAATTTATTTGCCGATATTTGCCCTAAAAAAAGTACTGCATAAAAAATTAAATAACCAAAATTAACGCATTATTAATCCCCTATTGATCGTCTGAATTTAAAAGATGTAATTTTTATTTACATAAGTTATGAATTTTACAATGAAATTAAATTTATACTTCTTCCTTCTCAATAAAACACTTATCAGCTTCCATTGAAGATATCAATAATCACTTTTGGGGTGACTTAGTTGACACTCTTAAGGAAGATATTGAGAGATCCGAAGATATCATAAGATATCCTTTTTTTTTATGATCCCACTACAGTTTCGAACATCACTGGAGTAGACAAATCTAATAAGACGTTTTGCTAATATTTTGGCTGTTATTACCAGTGACTATGAAATTGATTTTGAGAAATTTAAATTATATTATGTTCTTGAGACTGCAAAACTATACGTCCAGTTATATAATTAGTAAGATGCCTCCATCCGTACATAAAGTACTTTCATTATAATGAAAGTGTTTGACTTGCCTATTGGATATCTCTCAGAGGAAGCACAAGAAGGTAACAACAAAGTATTCAAGGAAGCCAGAGCAAGCTACAATAGAAAATGGACGAAAAGATTGCAACGAAGATATTATGCATTATATAAGTTGTATTCTTTTCACCTATTTTAAGTGAGATTGTACTGAGATACTCAGGTACTCAGTTAAATGGGTGTTCTTTTTACCGTTTCAACAGATGTGCTGTGCCGTGCCGAATTGAGTTTTAACTGAGTAAATCACCTCCTACCCCAACCTAACTGATCTTGCTTTTTCGAAGTGTTACAAGTGAGTACGAACTGAGCTAAATTGGGAAATAGCCCGGATTGGTCGGTTTAAAAAGGTTAACGCCTCATTTGTTTTTGTGAAGGTTATGGTTATAGTAAACATTATCACGTTTATGTTATATTGAGGTTATGTTGATAGTAAACATTGGTAAATATGATTTGGTTGGTAAATAATTTTTGTATCATGGTTGGTAGTGTACTTTTGTTGTTCTTTTCACCTTATGTTTTTCTCACTTTGACTCAGTTAATACCTGCTCGGCTCAGCTCACTTCGTCTCAGTTGTGTAACTGAGATGGAAATAAAATAGGTGAAAAGAATACAGCTATAGATATAGATATTATGATATTATGCAGATATTATCTTATGATATCTTCTGATCCCGGATCCCTCGATATTAAGAGTGACAACTAAGTCACCGCAAAAGGAAATAAATAAAGAAGCTCAAATTTCATTGTAAAATTCGTAACTTACGCAAATAAAAATAACATCTTTTAAATTCATACGATCAATAGGGGATTAATAATGCGTTAATCTTAATTATTTCATTTTTTATGCAGTACTTTTTTTAGGGCAAATATCGGCAAATAAATTTTTCATGGAATTGATGGAAAAAGGTGTACCTTTATGTTAGTGTACTTGCCGAAGAGTCGTCTTGAGTCGTTTAACAGTTATGTATGTTTTTCAATTTTTTTTAATGATATCACACAAACTATTTAGAAATATGGATTTCTGACCTTGAAACTGAAATCTGTGACCTCGAAAACATTTATAAAAAAATCAGCAAAAGTTTTCATCCACTTTTACCGATGATATTGAATTTTTTCGTTTTTCTTCGATTTTGCCACACTGTGCGACGTTTAGTTACCAACCTCTTAAAACAAAAAATTGCTTTTCGAAATATTGTTTATTTCGATACGCGATTGCGTTTCGAAATAACTTTGTTTTAGACGCAAAACAGAAAAAATTTACGAACATTAACAAATAACAAAACTAAACAGAACGTTAAAATAATATAATTATTTTTAATCGCGTAAAGTAAAGAATACATTATCATTAAGAATATTTGAAAAACATTCTAGTAATAAAACGAATGTTTACATTACGACCAACGATGAAATAAAAAAACATGATGTAGAAAATGCTATAGTTTATTTCTATATTTTTTTTTATTCATTTGAAATATAAAATTATTTATATTTTGAATGCATTAATTGAAGCTCTTGGAAAATTGACTTTAATTATTGTTTCAGATGGATTAGTAATAATGGAATGTTTAGAACCAGTCACAAGCAGACCTACGGGCCAATTAACACTAGATTATTTAACTGACACTGTAATTGGCAGTAAACCTACTATACCAGGTACCCCATTTATTTCTCCCGATTCGAGAAAATTAGTGACACTCGATCGAACTGACAAAGGAACTACTCTAATTGTACAGGAAATTACGCGTATGTACTTCTACCTTGGGAAAATCTAATAACTTTGTATTACGTTCTTTATTATATTTTAGCAACTGGTCTTGCTTTTGCTTTCGATGTTAAAACAACGTTAAATATATCTGACGTAACCTTTTATCCAAGTCAAACAACACATAGTTACGATGTATTTGCAAGTGCAAACGATAAAGAAGATATACTTTATTTAAACTTATTAACAGGTTAAGTTTACTTTTCATAAAATGATTTGTTTTAATTAACATGAGAATTCGAATTTCAGGTAAAGTAGAAATAATAACCGGAGTAGGAAAAGCTGTACCAAATAACCTAATCAAATGGGGAAATCCTACGAGGCCCATAAAAGGTTCAGGTATTAAACAAGATAATCGTGACATTTTCTTTTAAAATTATCGTAAAAATTTACAGGACTTTTTGGGCAATATATGGTGACTCCCGCAAACGAAGCTCTTTTTGTTATAAACGGAAGATCGAGAACGGTGAACTGTGAGATTGGTACCGTCGTACATCCAAGCGCGGTAGTTTGGACTGTATTAAAGTATCATTAAGTAAATAATATCACATCTCTTTTTTTTTGTGTTTGTATAAAAATGTTAAAAGCTTTATTTTTAATAAAGTTTATTACTTACTATGTAATTATAACTTATAAGTGCTGGCAAGAATCGACAATGAGTTTAAAATAAGTTATAGGTACTTACTCACTCATGAATTCACTGTAGATAAAATCATCACTAAGTAAATGATATAAGTACATTGTATCTGTCCAATTTATTGGTGATTCACAAATCGGAACTGAGTATTTTAGTAACAAAGTTGTTTTAGTAATAAATGTAGTCTTGTGATAAATTGAAAATTTTATAAAAGTATTATTACATTATTTACAGTATTTTGCTTGATACACTTTAGACATTTTTTTGAAAACTGCAATGATAAAAGGACACGATAGATTAATTTTTAACAAAACAGATAATTATATTTTTTTATATTAAATATATTTGATGTAACGAAAGATGTTAAATGTCCTTTTATGATGATAACTAATTATATGTACGACAAAATTTACAACATTTTGAAAATATTATACAACAAGTACATAATATAATACCACACATTGTGCTGTAAATTATTTTGTATAATAGCAAAGTATATTTCATTGTTTCAAAAAACTGTCTATATCTAAAGTAAGTTGTTAACGATCAGATAGATAAAAGTTTGAGATAATTAACTATTTTTGAGTAATTTATAAATTATCTAAATCACCTCTTCTTCGGTCATTACGTAGACTTAGTTCAACCCATGTTAAGCTTATCTTGTAATAGATAGATAGTCATATATAGATAGATATACCTACCTTATAGAATTTTTCATAATATTTATTACCTTCCTGTCGCTAGCTTTTCTATAATATAAATTTAGATATTGCTTTCAACAGCTTTAAATACTCTTATTCATTGTTTATTGATATCACAAAAGTTGCTTAATGTATAAATAGTTATCGTGAAGCAAAATAAATTGTTTTTATAAAAATAATATAAATAATTATCATATTGCTACTTGTGTTTATTTATTTATTTTTTTTTTTATTTTTTTTTTATTTCCGTAATATCTAGAAGTACGTCGAACAAAATTTTAAAATTCTAAAAATTTGACTTATCTATGACATTTCGAGCATGTCAATTTTAACTTTATGCTTATTTTATTTTACATTTTAGCATGCATTTTTACTTCACAGGGTAAAGTTCAAATAACCGTACGTATATGTTTATCGTCAATTTCAATTTTCAATCATTCGATTTCTTATTCGTTACCGCAGGATATGGGGGTTGCTACGATAGTTCGAGGAGATACCGGAATGCTATTTTGTAAGTATCATTTCAAAAGCCCAATTCGTATTCACAGTTTGACTACTCATTAGACATCACTTTGCAAAATGTCGGAGAATATATCTATAACCTGCGTGTAAGAATGCTGAAATGTTGTGAAGTTTTCGACGAAAATGATATGGATTGTCAAATGATGAAGTTAATTGGCGGTGATATGGGATTTTTGTACACAAATCAAGCAAAAAATGTATCGCTGTTATACGCCAACATGGTAAAAACTTTTTAATATTCCACGAATAAACTTTCAGTAACGTATATAATTGGAAAAAAGTCAAATAACCAACTTTTTTCAGTATTTACACAATAGAAGAGGTAAATGTTTAGTGTGTATACAATACAGCAGCACAGACAGGAATTGCACTATAGAAACAAAAGAGAAAATTAAATTCGATACGTTCATTACGGGCGAAACTACAAACAAAAGTGCTTTGAGAGGTAACTAACTCAAAAATCACTAATTTTTCATTTTTAATTCATGCAATTACTTTATTTTAAAAAAATGTTTTTTCTTCGTTTAACTATAATCGGGTTCTTTCACTACAATTCTCAAAATAAAATTAGAATTCTACAGGTATTCTTAAGCCAAGAAAGACTTGAGGAGATACATTGACTTTAACTCAAAAAACAATTATTATTTACAGTCAGCAGGCAAATTTTCGTACACTAGATTTCTTTTTATGAAGAAATTCCTGCAATTCTTAAGATTTCCTTGAATTTCTTAAGATTTTCTTTTACTTGTAGTACACTAGATCTCTCCAGCGATTCCTTTATAGCTATTTATGAAATGTTTTTATTTGGCATTAACTATCAACATCAATTAAAAGTTACAATTAAGTAGATAATTAAACGAAACACTCTTCTACAGGTTTATAAATAAAAAAAATTTATTACAATAAAATAAAATAAAAATAAATAAAAACCTATAAAAGAGTGTTTTGTTTTAATACTTAATTTTCCCCTTTTCTGGGGACTTTTTAATTTATAAAAATATAAGGGAATTGTTACAAAAAAAGCCCTATTATTTGATAATCAATTTGAAATTGAATTTATATAGTGGCTATTTGATTCTTAAATTAATTTTTATGATATATTAATGAGATCGGGGTTTTTTATTTAATTTATCTACATATACACTTAAAAATATCACATTTAAGGTTATTACAAAAGCTATGAATATTCCAAATGTCAAACCATCGATCAAGACCCTTTAAGTAAATGCGAACCAGTGAATTGTCAAATGAAATATTTAGGTTTTCGAAACTATTTCAATCCTAAATGGCAGCGCTGTCAAAAAGTTCCCACTTGCGTTTCCGACCCTCAAAAGCTTTTGCCAGACGTTGTACGTAAAAATTTTAATATTGTTTATAATATGTACAATACAAGTTAAATTCACGATTTTATTAAAACTAGGCTTACGTTCCAATAAGTAATACATGTGTGGACTTAGAAAATGTTATTTTGCCAAAAGATCTAAAATATTTAGAAGAAGGAATTATTGAAGGAGGTTGGGTGACTATATCATCCACATTACCCCAGGTATAAATAATTTATTAATATTATAAGTAAACTAAAATCGATCCAAAGAATTGGATGCTAAAAGTAAGGAGGTAAGTATTAATATATACTCCAGTTTTTATTGATTTAAAAATTTTATAATTACCAGTTAAATAAACAATGAAAATTTAAATGTTTTCCTTAGCTCTCTGTAATGGTTTGTTGCTAATTTAACAATTTTCTAATGTCTACATAATATAATGTTTTATTTTACATCGAATCTTGAAAATATTTCAATTTTTCAACCAGATTTTATTTACCGCACAAGAGTGATAAAATGTTTATAGTTGATTGTGTAACTACAGAGTAAAGCAAAAATAGAAGAAACAAAGAGTATTTTATAATTGAACTTAATGTGACAATTTCCAAATCTTTTCAGGCGAATTTGCGATGTCATCATGGGAAATATAACGCTTTTATAGGAGTATGTCAATGCGATCCAGGATGGATGTCATCTTTATATCACAAAGATTTTTTCGAGCCAAGTTTAGGCGTCTACCATATGTGCAATATACAAATAAGTACTTGGAACCGTGCTAATTCAATAAAAATTCGGATGACTCTTTTTGTAATAGGTGTAAGTGCTTCTTATTTTATTTGTTATATTTGTAATAAAATTCATGACCCATTGTTTTATCGACATTTGCAATATTCCGATATTGGTAAATCCTGGCAGCAGCGAATTTTGGTTTTAGTTCTACCTGTGACTTTTTTATGATTATTTAATAGCCCAATTTTTGGTTTTTAGTTTTTGGTTGT
Source organism: Cantharis rufa (assembly GCA_947369205.1). Taxonomy (NCBI): domain Eukaryota; kingdom Metazoa; phylum Arthropoda; class Insecta; order Coleoptera; family Cantharidae; genus Cantharis; species Cantharis rufa. The sequence goes on from OX376303.1 coordinate 41,790,713, forward strand.
TTTTGGATTGTTAGTTTTAAAATCTTTATGAAATGCAGTATTATGATTTCAGCAGTCATAACCAATTAAACATTAATGTTATTATTATTAAATCGACTCGAATTATTATTTAATTGTAATAACAAATATTAAAATGGATTATATTACAGATTTTGGGAGCTATAATGGCCGTGTCAACAATAATAACTGCTCTTATTTGTAACTTATTGTACAAATGCGTAAAAGTTCGTTCAAAGAAATCAGACAATGGCAATTCAACTGTTACGGAATCTTCGAGTAAAATCAGCACTGGAAGTTCAAAGAAGTCTATTTCAACTGTATCGCCAAGTAATACTGAAACCACTACCAATGAATCGTATAATGGCGAGAAAAAGGACGTATATCAAGCAGATCTGGTACAAACCGATGATAGTTTAGAAAATGGATATGAAAATAATAAAAAAATTGAAGAACAAACAAATGAAAATGAAAGTGGAACTAACGACGAAAACAATTCAAGTGATACCAATTATTGAGAACTGACTTGAAACATTTATTATTTTGTATTCTAGTTTTATATCCGTTAACATTCTACCTTATTTAATTTTTTTAACAATTATTTATTTTTTAAAGCATAATTATTGTTATGCCCTGATGTACAACATTGATAATAAGTAAATATAAATTGCTATTTGCAACTATCTAAGTTTATTTACAAATAAAACCCACAATATTTTATTAGTTAACTTACAAATTAAATAACTAAAATCATTTAATAATAATAATTTTCAAACCAGAATAGTACTAACAACTACATACATCTACATAATATAGTACATAATATTACATATACAAACAATAATTTGACTACATATATGACTAAAATATAGCAAAACATGTCTTGTAAATTTGTTTTATTTAAATCTATCAATACGAATCTAAAGCGTGAACAAGAGTTACTACTTCACCTGGCATCCCACGCTTGATACGATGAGGAATTTCCTTTGGTACCATTCTAAAATTAATAAAATAATTAATTGTAATCTCGAATATTTTAATTAAAATTTAATAAATTCATACTTAATGCAATCAATAATGGGGCACACAGACAAGCAAATTGTGCATCCAGTACAATCATTTGTAACTTTAGGAACGTGAGTTTTAGCATCAAAAGTAATCGCTTGATATCCAGAATCATTACATGCCATATAACATTTACCACAATTGATGCACATATCCTAAAAGTTAATAAAGTAGAGATATTAAATTCTATACACCAAAATACTATATTACATCATCAATAAGAGCCACCACTTGCTTGTTTCTGTTTAACATTTTGTAAGGGCCAATATGGGATAATGCGTTGCCAATAACGTCCTTTATTTTTGGAATTGGGTGTAAACCGTTAGTAGAGTTTTCATTTTGGACGTTATTATCAACAGGTTGATCGTTATCGATTAATCTCGAATTTAATTTGAATTTAGCAATTTCTGCTTGACGTTCTTTCAGATATGGTCCAAAATTTGGCAGTACCTTAAAATATAATAAAAATATAAGCTTCAAATTATCGAAAATATCTAAGTAAATAACTATCGAGTTACCTTGCCATCACTACCAAGCAAAGTTGGAACTGGTTTTCCCAATTGATGCTTAAACACTGGAGGACTTTGACCATTCCAATTCGGTAATTTATTTTTCATATATAATAAAGTTTTAAGTCCGGTGCAATAATCGCCTATTAATGTAAAATCTTGGTTTTGAACTGCACTACCAACTTGTACGGCACTTGCTCCTACTTGCAAGAATTGCAACGCTACATCTGCAGAATCTATACCACCGCTACCTAATACGAAAAGCAATAGTTAATGGATAAAAATGCAAATTTTCTAAAATAAATTTACCAAATATGGGAAAGTTTGGAAGTTCTTTCGCAATTGCCGACACGGATCTGAGAGCCATAGGACGAACTGCGTTACCACTTACGCCTCCATATGTGGTTCGTTTCTCAACAAGTGGCCACGCAGTACCATTTGCTTTTAAAGTCATTAATCCTGATACTGTGTTGATAGCAGTTACTCCACTAGCACCTCCTAGTATTAAAATAATAAGTCAAATATTTTGTTAAAAAGTAAGTATTACCTTCATAAGCTGCCTTGGCAATAGTAAGAATATCGCTAATATTTGGTGTGAGTTTCACAAAAAATGGAATTTTTACCGAAGCAGCTATCCATTCTGAAATACCTTTCACGTGCTCGGGAGTCTATAATATTATTGATTACCGTTAAATTCATTAAAACATTTTTAAACTTACTCGTCCGCACGCTAAGCCCATACCAGACTCGCCCATTCCATGGGGACATGATACATTTAATTCTAGCGCATCGGCTCCTGATTTTTCAGCCATTTGTGACAGCTTTACCCAGTCTTCTTTATTAAATGAGCACATTATACTTGCTATGATTACCTACAGAAGATCAAACTTAATATTTAAAGCTAAGCGTTAATAATAAATTTGTACTTTATTGGGGAAATCCTTCTTTAGTTCCGTAATACTAGAACACCAATATTCTGCCCGCTTTTCAGAAATTAATTCGATATTTAAAAATGAATTTTGTTGTGGTCCATAGTTATCGCCACTAACAATTCTTGGAGAAACGTTTATAACCAAATCCTAACAAAAACAATGAATTACTATAACAAAATAATAATGCCTATTTTCAAAATTTACCTTATCTAATGAAAATGTTTTGGTAACTACAAAACCCCAACCTTGCTCAAAAGCTCTTCGTATCATAGCTGTACTTGTGGTAGGGGGAGCTGATGCAAGTCCAAACGGATTTTCAAATTTAATTCCACAAATTTCAACTGATAAATCAACATTGTCAATATCGGTATAAAATAGGGGTAATTTTGGTGGGGAATCTTTTGGTAATCCCTAAAATATTTAAATTTGCAATTTTAAATGTTAACATAAAATACTGTTTACCTCCAACGAGCAATGAATATACCACGCGGCAGTTTTCCCGTCGTTAACAGATTCTACTGTTGTTTCGGCAATACCTGCTAAATCTCCTCCACACCATACTTTTGAATGAGAACTTTGCATTGTAGTTAAATCAAGAAGGGGCAAATTATTGTCACGCAAAATTATAGGTTTAAGTGCTTCAATTACTGCAATCATTATTGAAAATTAAAAGAAGTTCTATGTAGGTGAATACTCAATTTACCGTTTTTATCGTTTAATGCAGATCCAAAGGCAGATACAACGTAGTTTGCCTTTATAGTACACAATTGCTCTTCGTCTTCAATCCATTCGCCGCTTTCAGTTTCTTCGGTACGTTTGAAAGTTACAGATATTATTTTATCATTTTTCACGTTAATTGCATGTGGGCTAAGAAATCCTACTAACTCGCAGTTTTCCTCGATAGCTAATGTCACCTAAAAAATAAACTTGGTTTATTTCTCCATCATAAATTTTTATAACATACCTCTTCAGGAACTGCGCGTATATTGGAAAAACCTCTTCTAAACACAATGAAAACCTTTTTAGCACCACATCGTAGAGCAGATGTGGCACAATCGAAAGCCGTATCTCCCGCTCCTAACACAATTACAGTACCGCTTAATTTAGGTAATTGGGAAGTTGCGCTAGATTTACATAAGCACATTCCAGGTTTACTAGATATTGAAACGTTTGGTAAAAAGCTTTTCGAAGTATAAAAGCCCATTTCGGACGTTAAACCAGCAAATATGGGATTAGGTTTTGCCTCGGGTAGCCCTATTCCAATAAATACCGCGTCGGCTCCATCTGCCAATACCGATTCGATGGTTAAATCTTGTGTAGACAAAACTCGATTTGATACAATTTTTACCCCCAAATCTTGAACTAATCCAATTTCGAATTTAACTACCGACATTGGTAAACGATATTGAGGAATTTCAGATGCACTAAAAATATTTACTATTAATACAATTTTATTAATACAAATCCTAGTTACTAAGTACCTCAAACCTCCAAGATAATTTTCCTTCTCGTATATTGTAATATTATCATAACCAAGTCTTCCCAAAAATGTTGCACATGACAACGATGCTGGTCCAGCGCCTATCAACACAATTTTACTATTAAATTGTTTGGGTTTCGGTGTTTTTGGATCTCTAATTTGTTTTACATTCATTTTACTAAAAACCTGCAAAATTATGAAATACACGTTAAGTTCATTATTGGTAGTTAAATATAATTTACTTCTGTAGCAAAGTGTTGCAACCCTCCAATATTAATAGGTCCTTCTTCTGAAGCATATAAATTACATCCTCCAACGCAAAGATCGCTGGTAGGACAAACCATTCCACAAGTGATTCCCAAAGGATTATCAGAAAAAATTGCCTTTGCAGCTCCATAATAATTCTAAAAATTATAATCGGATACGGTTTTAAAAAAAATTTGTAATGAATATTGAGTTGCCTACTTTATTTGCAATACTAGTGATGAACGATTTAATGTCAAGTTGAGTTGGGCATGATTTTTGGCACGGTGCATCGGCGCATTTTAAGCATCTCGCGGCTTCCCATAACGCACCACGTTCACTTAATGTGGTAGGTTTAATATCATCGAAATTATTTGCTAAAGTGGAACAACTCTAAAATAATTTCTGTTAATATAATATCAAATTAAAATTGTGCAATTATCTTTACGTTGCATTGTTTATCTTGATTTCGTTTCCAATGCTGCTTATTTTTCTTTGTAACGCTTGAAGGTTGCAAAGTTGAATATGGTTGTATTTTCGGGTTTAAAGCCAATAAATTCTACAATAATACAGATAATTAATTTTTACATGTAATTAAATTAATATCGATTTACAACTTTATAAGATTAATAATTATTATACTTGAATGTTTATTATCAACAAATCTTGAAAAAGTCAATAATTTATTTTAAAAAATATTGCGTGTATATTATATCTAATATTGCGTTATTGTTATTATGATTGCTTAAATATTTTATTAAGTAAAAATATTATATTTTAATCTATGAAAAATAAACTAAATTTTAAATTAATATGATGGCAAAATTATTAATTAAGAAACAGATAAAAAAGAAATGTATTGCCAATATTATGTAGTATCAGGTTTTAAGCTTTACCATTTAATGTCGGGGCAACCCGGGATAAGAAACCTGAGAAGCCCCTGCACGCAAAAATGTTCTAACGCATTTTACATACGAAAAATAGGTTTATTATTGTTTATTTATGTCAACTTCAAGAACAGAATAATTCTAGTGTTATTTTAAATTAATTAACTAAATATATAAACAGATAAAAATAGTCCTAGAATATTATCGTAGTAAAATGTTTTTTACGTTTTTTTAAAATTAATATGTACCTAATTAATATTCTCTAACACAAATATTGAGCAAACTTGATAAACATAACTTAAGTCGATCGTTACAATTAATTTTTTGTGAATCTTGCGAGTTTAATTGCATTTAATTGCAGTCTTTTTATTACTCTTGCATTGATTCGTTGAGGTAAGTCAATGCTGCCTGAAAGCAGAGGTTAGGTTTGAGATTTATATTATACAATATAGAGTAAAAAATGGGATATCTCATACATTCGAATATATTACCATCGCTGATCAAAATTTATTAGAGTCGAAGTTTTGCAGAATGCCATGGTTTAGGAAAAAATCTGTAGGCTTTGATAAATCCCGTTAGAAGTCCTAAGAAATGCCTGAAAGATCAAGTTTAAAAAAAAAAGAGCAAAACTGTTTTTATTCAATTTTTTATGCAAAAATAAGAAAAATGACTTCTTAATGAAGTGAATATAGTGAAACTCAATTGGTATGCACCCCGTTGATGTGGAACTCAATAATTAGTCGGCATCGTTTTTTAGATTGCTAAAAAGGTCAACCAATCAGAGATTTTTTAGATTGATATAAGCAGTTGACTAATTAGCGAGGGTAATAAACTAACATCTAAAATTTTAATAAAAAATAAAATCTATATAATTATTGTTTTCAGTAGATTTGTGGTTTAAATAGTGAAATTATAATATGTATACGAGTATATTATAGTTCTCGTCACGGAACTTCAAGCTTTAAGTCTCGTCATAATTCAAAACAATGGTTTATGACAAGACTTGAAGTTCCGTGACGACGACTACTTAATTTATTAAAAAATTTTAATTTATTAAAAAAATTTAATTTCTAAAAAAATTTTAATTTATTAAAAAATATTTGTTAAAAAATAAATTAAAATTTTTCAAAAATAAAATATACTGCATGTAGTACATATAAACCTTAGGCAAATACTTTTACTATACTATCGAATCCGATGACGACGAATTTTAAATTTGAATCTTAGTGCTTGTTCACAAACATAAGACAACAAGACAAACATAAGACAAGCACTTAATTCATTGGGTAATAGTTTCATAGTATGGCAGAAACATTTGCGAAACTTTTGTACCCGTAAAGTATTTTTTTCTGATAACTTTATGCGTTTTATTTCCAAAAAGTCAATACAATAATACAATATGCTTAGCGTTTGCTTAGGCATCCCCATTACAAAAGTTTCTAAACGCACTACTTCCACAGAATTGCAAAATACTGTTTATTGTTAGCAGTTTATTCATATTTAACTATTATTTTAACTTAAACGAACAGGGTTGTTAGTAAATAGGGATAAACCACTTCTTCTTTGAATTCCACTTTGACTACTTTTGGAATCTTCTAATTTCCTTAAATGGTGAACAACGAACAACCAACCGAGTTAAAACATATAGGGGGACATACGACACGATGTATGCTTCATGGCACAAACCACAACACGTTTATAAACACGTTAAAGTGTTTTTTATAATGCATAATAACCTTGTTTATGATAGTAAAACTTAAAAGTTACTCATTTGTAGCGGCCATTTTGAATATTTGGTCACGTGACTTTCCTTAACTTGAATCGCGAATAGTACATTTTTGGATTTTTTAAAAATATTCATGAAAAGTGGAAATTGGTTAGACGGTTTTTTATTTTAATAAAATCATTTTTCAGTTTTACGAAATAAGATCATGTGCAAGGCCGGTATCAAGAAAATTGACCTAAGATACTACAAAATATTATATTAGTTACTTAAAAATTATGTAATATTTTAACTTGATAAAACTTTTGCAAACTTACATGATATAAAGAAGACAATACATTATTATTTATACTGTAAATACAATAAAGTGCTAAATATAATTATGATTAAATATAAATATAATATAATCTACTTTTCTAATCCTATTATTAAATGATTAATTTTAAACTTCTGTACCCAGTGTAGCAAGAAGCATTACGATCTGACCCTGTATCTGTCACAAAAATAGAAAGAAGAAAACAGAAGTCCTTTTGTAAAAAGAAGAGTTTGCGATTTAACCCTAACACTCCCTCTCCCGGGTAGACAAAAATCAGAACTTTATTGATACGCAACTTGATTGGTGTGCACTGCGATTGGTGTATACCTCAATTGGTTGTTGTATTTTTTAAGGTTGGTATGAAAAGAAAATCAGTGAGAAAATGGTTACAGAAAGAGGAAAGAGAGGCAAAGTTGTCTCTTTGTTTCTCACCCACTTTTACAAAGTGAGTCAATTATTTTAGTTAGGCTGGTTTAAATGTTTGATCAAATAAAGATTTGTATATGTAAATACATGTATGTATGTATGATGTATGCCCCGTCCCGTCCCGTCTTGTTCAGTCCCACAAGAGGCGGGACGGAATTTTCCCATCTAGCATTCTTCTGTAATGTATCCTACAATACGTAGTATCCGTTAATTTACACATCTTCACACACGATGTGAAGCTTTTTGGACTGACATTTTGGACAGTTAGTTTGCGGAGGTCTTATTATCATTTTCCTTTCTTCGACACAACACTTTCTGTTCTTATAAGAACAAAATTCTTTGACTTGGTATCGTAATTATTTTTTCTACAGAAAAAAGATGTATACTTTCCGCACCAAAGAAATTATTTTTTCCGATTTTCGTTGTTCAGAAAATATTTTCAGTTAGTATTTAATTATTCGATAATTTCATTTTTATCCTATAATCCTTTTTCTATCTAAAAGATTGATCCGCGCGATTATTCCTTTAATGACGTACTATATAATTGTATGATCATGTTTGGCGTAGCAGATTATACATGAATCGTCACAAACAAAATACACTGTAAATATACAATATCGCAAACTAATTCATCGCCTGATAATACCATAGCATGGTGAAAACGTTTGCGATATTGTATACTTACAGTGTATTTTATTTGTGATAACTTAAAAATATTTCAGTTCTTAAAAGTGTGTGCATTTTTTGGGTTTTCTAAAATATTGATATGGTTAATATCGAGTTACACTACTTAAACCACGTATTAATCGATTGCTCTAATTCTAACTAACAAGAAACTTCTACCATCGGTACATAGTAAAAACGTAATTGTTTAATTTTAAAAGTAATGATTTTTAAACAATTTTACTTAAATAAATTTTAATTTTAAATAAGTTTGATAATACTCAAGAGGGTTTCCACTAAATATAAATAAATTTTGTTTTGATCTTAATAAAATTATTTCCGTTTATCAAACTGAATTCGTTATTTCAAAAAAACTTGATTTCAAAAATGTTTTGTATTAAACAAATTTTGCTTTATTTTAGTAATTTTTTATTGCTCAATATAAAAGATTGGTCTTAAATTAAAAAGATTGGCTATGTAAACATCGCATAACTCCGTGGCGGATCCAGGGGGGGCGATGGGGCGATCGATAAAAAACTATTTTAAGAATTTGCAAAATACAAAAGTATTTTGTATTTTTTGAACTTCGTGTTTTAAATGATAGCCTTACAACAAAATAACAAAACTACGGTATTGTATTTTTAAATGTTATATCTATATCTATTTTATAAAATAAGACCAAATTTAGTACTTCAAAGAATTTAAAGCCAAACTTCCGGAAGCCGCCAAATCTGGGGCTTCTATAAGGCCAGGTAAATTGTATAAGCTTGTCGCAATTTTGGAAAACCCTAAATTTCTGGTGCAAACAGAAGTGCTTTTTATTTCAGTTTGTGTTTTTTGAATCTATTTTTTTTTATTTGTATTTAATTTAAGACAATACATAAAATTATTTTTCATATTGCTATTATACTACTTTTTATTTTTTTTATTTAAAATTTTTTTATGTTGTCGCCCCCCTATGGTAATTTCCTGGATCCGCCACTGGCATAACTTTCCCCATTTATTTCGTCAAAATGCAAATGAGGTAATGTAGTTTCTGTGCCGGATCAAGCTATTTCAGCGCCGGGTGTAGATTAGGTAAATGGCGCCTTTCATCAGAGCCGGAACTAGGATATGATACGCCCGTGGCGACTTTGAAACTTACGCCTCTACTAGGGAGTCTGAGGGGGTATCCCTCAGCATATTGCAGGCAAAAATTTTTGAAATTTTCAAGGTCAAGCGCTCTATTGTAAAGTTATTAAATTGCGATACAAAAATATCCCTTCAAAAAAAAAGTTTAGTAAAGCAAAATTTTGTTTAAAAATATCGTCACTCTCTGCCGCAATACCTCCAATCACCAGCACACCAAATTTTGGCCGGAGATACGATGACATAATATTCATTTTTGTTTTCTATTGTGGTAGCCTTAACAAAGATATCGGTAGCCCTGGCAAAGATATCTATATGTATCACCCCTACCCTAAATCTATCTATAAAAGTTTTTTTAACAAAATCTAAATGAAAAAAATTTTTTATTTTTGTACGCCACTGAATTTTTTCCAAAATTTTTATATACGTCACATAATACCGTAAGAAGTCACAAATAAAATTTCTCCAAGATTGGCACAACAAATTTTTTCGGTCATCTAGCGGATTTTTCGAAAATAAATTTTTGTAAATTACTGACTGCCGATTTACTGATTCTGAAAACATTTGCGAAAAAATTTAACAAACAGCCTAAACTTGGTCGCTACCTAGTGGCAGAACCTTTTACTTATAAAGTAACGTTCCGTCAGTCCGTACGACGATATTATAAAATATTTCCCACCAAACCACCTATTTTTGTATTCTAAAATAAATTGTTAAAAGCCCTCAACTCAACTCTTATGCTGCACTCGGTATACAAATCAACATTAACCTAATTTTGACACATATGTCACAAAATTATGACGTTTATTAAAATTTTGAATATATTGTTTTATTTTTGCCACCCATCTGACAAATTCTCACAAAAAATATATAAATTAAGATTTCAGTTAATATTTTCTATAATTTTTCTGACCTGCCCCGCCCTGTTACAATTGGCTCGGTTTGTTTTCTCACCAATACTTATACTTTCAAAGCTCCATCGACACACCAAATTTTAGCTGAATCGGTTAAACATTTCCGGAGATACGACGACATTTTCATTTTTTTAAATTTATTTTATTGTGGTGGCCCTGGTGAAGATTTCTCTGGCAAAACCTTATTTTCACCATTCCAGCCCACGAGGCATACGTCCAATAAGTTTGATTGCAATCGACGTAGAAATGCCGGAGAAAATCGATCGACAAAAACTTTTTTCATGTTTTTGCCAAAAAAGTTAATTTTATTTTTTTCATGTTGCATTAGTGATTTCTATCGAAGGATTACATATGCTCTCATATCCATTAGGATCAATGTACCTACGTACCAAATTTGGGTAAGATCCCTTCAGCATTTCTTGAGTTATTCACTCTTAAAGTTTCAACTTTGACAACTTGTGATTTTTGACAGACGACAGATAGAAGATTAATTTTACCTATTCTGGATAAAGCCTTTTAAGGCCTTTAAAATAACATATCGCAAGACAAAATATTTTTTTAAAATCCCGTATTATTTTCTTGTGGTGGCACTCCTGATTGATAGATCGCGACGAAAACCTTATTTTCACCTTTCCACCGTGAACCCTACCACCATACCAAATTTGGTCGTAATTGGTTGGATGGCTCGGAAGCAAATCGATCGACAAAATTTGACGACAGACAGACCGACAGACCGACAGACAGACCGACAGACAGACCGACACAGAAATTTTTATTTTACTTTTTGCAGATCTTTACGTTTCTGAACACGGTGATCTCAAAAATGCAAAAAAAAAAAGTTGAAATTTTTTTTCGATTACCATACCTCCAATTTTTTTTTAAAATTGATTGGAGGTAAAAACATATTAAAGGACTAAGGGCCGATCTTTTCACCTTCAAATAAACCTCAAGGAAGTTTTAATCAACAAGTAAGTTACTTTTCGCTCTTTTCATCTACAAGTAAAATTTAGTAGCCTAGTAAATAAGCTTACTGGCTAATAAAGTTATTAGCGTCTCCCACAGCCCTGTAAATATTTATTAGCATGATAAAATTGACGGATAAAAAACGCACATATGATTTTGTTTACTGAAGTTTAAAATATAATGACGATTTTAGTAATTTTATAACGTGTTTATAAAATTGGAATATTATTAATTAATTATTTTACAATTTGAATCAAAAATTTTTGAAATTGAAGAATTGTTGGAATTGGAAGAAATAGAAGGAGTAAATATATGTATATAACACCCAACAATTTTATCAATTTTTCCTCATAATAGGTATACTTGGGAATTTCTACAGTTCCTCCGCCAGTTTTAAACATTTCTTGTTTTCTTTGTGCATCTTTTTTCATTAATAACCTTTTGATTCCTTCGTATTTAATCTTCATTGATTTTACTGTTCGTATTTTGTTTGTAAATTGCAACGCTTTTCCAAACATCATTTTTCTGCTGTGTTGTAACTGCATCAGTTTTTTTTATTTTCAATTTCATTTGAACATACAGCCCTCCCAGTAGATTTTTGCTAATAGCTTTGCGACCTTTATTGAGGCTCAAAATAATGGAAGTTCATTAAAGCTCAAACGATGCTCTAACGCTTGACACTAAACTCATTCAAAAATTTGAAATTGGGACCACTGATGTGTACCTTAATTCTACACAATTAATTATTATTAGTTATCGTTGTTTGTGAGATGTAAAATTATCACTTCTTTCTCGCTTTTCTATAGTAAACTAAAATATTTAAAAATTTTACATTTTAAATTAATTTAGGGAGTTTACGCAAATTAACCGTGCACAAACTCACTAATCATTAATAGAAACTTTTCCTTAATTAATACTTAACTTACTTTACAACTTTGCCAATTTAAAAAATTTTAATTCAAATTTTTTTTATTAACTAGCAGCGCCATCCCTGGCCAGTGGTAAAATCTCAGCGCCTTGAGTTGAATTTTTAAACTATTTCTCTCATCTATGGTTATTAGTTCAAATCAGCGCTAAATTTTAGTTTTAAATATAATACCAACCGTCATATACTTCAAGTAGTTACTGGTTGTATAAAATTCGATGAAAAGATCCAAATGTCCTAATCAACGATTAAAAAGCTCAAGTAAAGTAAACGTCAAGTAACTACTTGACGTTTAAATTAAATATGAAAAGATCGGCCCTAAGCACGTAACTACGCAGGTAGTTGATCTACCTGCAATCTTTTATTTTAAGTTAAGCTTTAGTTAATCTTTTATTTATATTTTTTATTTTAGGATTTTATCTCACGCTTTACTTCGGAGGGGGTTTGGACCCCCAAAAGCTCCTCTCAGATCTGCCCTGCCCATCAGAACGGTAAATCGCGGGGGTATTTATTTATATTTTTTAAATTTAATTTTAAAATTGAAAATTTGGCGCCCCCTAACTAGCTCGAGCCTGTGGCGGGCGCCTCTCTCGCCACACCCTAGTTCCGGCCCTGCCTTTAATACTAATAAATTAGAGAGCGGATTTATATGCGCTAAAAACGTGTAACCATGCATTACTTAATGAGGATTTACAAAAACTTGCTAGGATTTGCATTGATTTAATTAAAAAAATTCTAGCAGCTTTTTGTAAAGCCTAATTAAGTAAAACTTTGTTTACACGTTTTTAGCGCATATAAATCCGCTCTCTACTAATAATATCATATTATAGAACTAGCAAAAAGCCCGTCCACGGACGGGCATCTAGACCCGATTGGGAAACTCGATTGATGTGCAACTCGTCTCAGGGGGAGTACCATCGTCGGTACTTTAATATATTTTTCGGTTGGTAAAAATATTCGACCAATCAAATTGTTTCTTTTTTCACCAAAAAATGACACGCTGGAGGAGCCGGAGCCGGAGCCGGAGCAGCAGAGTGCTGGAATTTTATGTATTAAGATATTATAATCAAAGAAAAATGCAGTACCTTGGAATCATAACAATAATTAAAAACCGCTCAATTTTGGCGCCTTTTAAACTTTGGCGCTGGGTGCGGCGGCTCCATTGCACCCATGGTTTATCCGGCCCTGTGTAGTTTATTTGAACATTTTATTTATGTCAAACAAATTGAATAAAACAGTAAAAAAACAGTATTTTTTTATCATTTCAGTAATTTTCAACCGATCTTTACGATTTTTAGTTGGCCTCTAAGTTTAGTTATGATGCACGTTTATGTCAAATTTCATGACATTTGGTTGCGCGGTTCATACGTTCATGCGGTGACATACATACAGGCCCGTAGCCAGGGGGGGCACCTGGGGGCACGTGCCCCCCCCCCCGAAATGTTGAAAAAAACAACATTTGTTTGTAATAATAAAAATTTCCGGAAGGGGATTCGTCGAAAATGTTACTTTTTACGAAAGGTTTTATGAGTGCCCCCCCCCCCCGAAATGAAATCCTGGCTACGGGCCTGCATACATGCATACATACATACAGACGAACATCCAATTAAAATTTATCACAATCTTATCAGAGGAAGATAATTCCGGAAGGGGATTCGCCGAAAATGTTACTTTTTACGAAAGGTTTTATGAGTGCCCCCCCCCCCCCCGAAATGAAATCCTGGCTACGGGCCTGCATACATGCATACATACATACAGACGAACATCCAATTAAAATTTATCACAATCTTATCAGAGGAAGATAAGGAACATTTTAATTTTTTTGATTTTTGGGTGGATTACAATACTTTCCCTTAACATACGTTAATACGTATTGGGGAAAGTAATAAAAAAAACTTTTTGTAAAAATTAAAAAAAAAATTTTTAATTTGTAAAAACTATATAAAGAAAAGTAGGATATTTACACGAAAATTGAATAATATCTTTTTATTATTATTTTGGAGGAGAATACTATAAAAAAATAAAATTTTAAAAATAAGAAGAAAATAATTTTTTAAATTTACAAAATATTATTTTTTTTTGCGTTTCCGTGTACCGATTTTAACCAAAATCTAATCAGCTCTAAATTTCAATATTCGTGTACTAAATACAAAGTTTTGTTAAAACTTTTCTATTAATTTTTGAGGTAGAGCGCACACAAAATTTGACCACATACATAACATACCCACATACATACAGACATTTTTTGGAAATGCTGATTTTCAGCTTCTGGGACCAGAAAATGTGTAAATTCATCAAAATCTCAACTTTTTTTCTGCACGATTACAACACTTTCTCAGACTTCATATGATAAAATAAAAAATAAAAAAGAATAAAATAGATAAAAAGAGAAGAAAATAAGGTGCGTATAGAAAGTTTTTCTCAGAATAATGTAAGATGTCGATTATAGCTATTTGCAGTCGTGTTGCAGAAAGTTGAAGATTACGAAACCGCAATGGAACTTTCTGCGCGAGTCACTGTATTTAGCTATACGTTCAAGACTGGTCCTTTCCAAAAAAAAAAACATAAATTATGCTTTAAAAAGTAACGTTTATATAATTTATAAAGGTTAATAGAAATGAGACGCGACATAACGGAAGTAAATAATACTCTTATCTATTAGCTTGTGATGCAAAATTGCACGTGCACTTCAGTAGGCACTGAAAACGCAGACAGAGTAGCAGTGTATTATAAAAGTTACATTTTACATTTTAAAAATGAAAACTTAAAGTGGCCTTTGTAATTTTTATTTTTTAATAATTAAAAGTGTAGCGTTAGAATTTAAAAACAATAAAAAACGTAAACAACTACCGTCTTTTACTATTTATAATCTTGCAGGTGTGCCTTATCGCTTATCAACATCCGCCGTAGCCAGGAATTCACGATTCGAGTTAATTATAAGGGTATTGCATTACTTGATTGTATGAGTGCGGAAAGTTACTAAGCGTGCGGAAAGGAACTAAAAGCGAAGCATTCTCACTACATACAATAACTATAACCCACTATGTACGCCACCGTTGCTGCTTATGTGCAAAAATTTTCCGAACACCGCTGCAAAGTATCATTTTCGAGCGATAAAAACTACCTGATATGCTATCCCAGTGCCGTAACTAGGGTATGGCCAATATGGTTCCCGCCATAGGCGCCGTTTAAATAAGGGTGCCCTTTAAATAAAGACGCCATAATTCAAAAATTTAAATTATAAATATTGAATTTAATATAGGGCCAGGGGCCCTATTCTCGATCTCTTATCATCTTAAGATCTTATCCGATCTTTTAACAAGGCCGGATTGCCTTACCGGGAAATCGGGAAGTTCCCGGTAGGCCGTCAGCCTAACGGGGCCCTGTGACTGATTCTTAAATTTTTGCCTGCGGCGCATTTTAATATTTCATATGTGATGAGGGCCGGTGGCCGGCTGCGAATCTCCGTAAACAATTTGCATCCAATCCGGTTCTGAATTTTAACCAATCAAAGAATAAAAATGAAGAATTTTCATTCTTGGTTTTCATCATTGATTGGTTAAAATGTGAATTTAAGAATTTCATTTTCAATTTAATTATTTAATGATACTTACGAATAAGAATGAAGAATTCTCATTCTTTGATTGGTTAAAATATGTTGATTCGTGTGCGCAGTGGCGTAGCCCCCCCTCCCGAAGTTATCAATTAACAATCAATATAACTTTTTATTAAGCGTTTGACCTTTAAATTTGAAAAAAATTCGCGATCGAGTGTTTACACTGAACGGACGTGTTGACCAAGCGCTCTCTTATCAACAAACCATACAAATCGATAGACAAATATTTCATATATATTTTAGCAAATATTTGAAATAACAAATTAACAAATTGGTATATTCAAGTATTGAATTGGTGAACTGTTTATGCATCTTAGCAGCGGCGCACTTATTAGTGCTGCCAATGCTCCAGCATGGATGACATCGAAATAATCGACGAAACAATCATACAAAATAACAAGACACAAAAACGGAAGGTGGGCGATCGATCTCCTCAAGAGGAGGAACCTCAAAAACGATACTACTGGTCATCGCAAAAACAACTACTCGAACAAAACAAGTTTTTTGCACTATCAACTGACGACGAGGTAAGTGACGCCACTCCATTATCTTTTCAACAAAACCCGAAACAATCGTCAAAACCAGAAATTAAAATCCCTCCAATCTTCCTCTCTTCACAAAACAACTATAATGAGATAACATCAGATCTAAAAAAGCTAACCAACGGTACTTTTACAACTACGTCAAGCCAACATCGCATACGAGTAAACCTAACTTCAATCGAAGATTACAGAACTGTAACCAAGTATTACAAAGAACATGGTATTCACAACTACACATACCATGATCCAACTAGCAAATCTCTTTCGGTAGTAATTAAAAATGTACCTCTTTCACTAACAAATGACAAAATTCAAGACAAACTAAAGCAAAAATATCCCATCAATAAAGTTACCCGCCTATTCAATAAATACCGTGAACCAACGCAAACAGTTGCTTTAGAGCTAACCGATAACGATTCAGGAAAGGAAATATTCAAACTAGAAAAATTGGAACACTCGATTGTGTCAGTCGAACCAAGGCGAGGTAACCAAAACATCCCACAGTGCCATCGTTGCCAGAGATACGGTCATACTCAAAACTACTGCCAGATGGAATTTAGATGCGTAAAGTGTACAGGAAATCACTCATACAAAAACTGCACAAAACTAAACACAACTCCCCCAACCTGCGTTAATTGTGGCGAACACCATCCAGCCAATTATAGAGGCTGTAGACATCACATTGAATTACAGCATCACCAACGTCGATTCAGACCGAACTATCCAGCAGCAACAACAACAACTAAGCCCATATTAAACAATACTACTGCAACAGGAGCCAACAATCAGCAATCATACCAAAGACGAACTACCCAAAACTTTCCTCACACTTATGCAAACATAACAGCAAACAATTCTTTTCCCACCCTTCCTCAAATTCCACAATCCTCATCATCATCATCAATTATTGATACAATCCTAACCTTTATACTAAACCTAATAACTCTCCACATAGAAAAAATTAAAGCATTTTTCGTAAACCACTTAATTCCCCATCTTTTTAGTGGCGCGAAATAGTAATATTCTACTAAAAAAACTAACAATCCTAAACTGGAATGCCAACGGCGTCAAAAACCAACGCTCACAACTAATCGATTTTTTATACAGACATGATGTTACAATAGCTTGCATCACAGAAACTCACTTAATTAATAACACACCTTTTAGAATCCCTGGTTACAATATTTACAGAAGAGATAGAACTACAATCCATGCTTCTGGAGGGGTTGCGGTTCTTGTAAAACACTCAATTAATCACTGTGGATTACTGGAATTTGACTGTCATAACTTAGAATTAACAGGAATACAAATAAAACTTTTGGATGGTAGTCAGCTGAACATCATAAGCGCATACAAACAGCCAAACAAAACTCTTCTAAATCAAGATTTACAAAAAATATTTTCTAATAGTAATC
The DNA here is from genome assembly GCA_947369205.1 of Cantharis rufa. Taxonomy (NCBI): domain Eukaryota; kingdom Metazoa; phylum Arthropoda; class Insecta; order Coleoptera; family Cantharidae; genus Cantharis; species Cantharis rufa. The sequence continues at coordinate 41,808,457 of OX376303.1, forward strand.
CCACACTAGTTATAGGTGACTTAAATTCAAAAAATCAAATCTGGGGATGTAGATGCAATAACCCAGCAGGCATAAGACTATACGACTTTTTGGCAGACGAAGCAGCTGAAGTACTGGCCCCAACAGAATTTACGCATTATCCTTACAGAAGTGACCATTTGCCTGACATTCTGGACATAGTAATTACTAAAAACTTTAATAAAGCATTCACGCAAACAGTACTAACAGAACTAGACTCGGATCACCTGCCAGTTTTAATAGATTTTAACATCAAACCAAATTATACACCACTCACCCCACGCCTTATTAATGGTAGAGTCAATTGGAAAAAATTTCAAACCTTACTAGATCAAAAAATTACTAGCCCAAAAGTGATCAACAAAGAAGACATCGACCTCCAAATAAAAACGTATACACAAAATCTAATCGATGCGGTAAAAGAAGCGACAGTATCAAATTATTCAAAAAAGAAGCATTTAAACCATATTACTACCCCAAATTATGTCCTAGAATTAATCAAACAAAAAAGTAGAACCAGAAGAGAATATCAGAGAACCAAGAATCCACATACAAAAACCATATTAAACAATTTAACACGCCAAATAAAAACTGCTCTTGATAAGCTACGGCTAGATACTTATAACCGACATATCGAAGAACTCCAACCTAATGACCCAGGCATGTGGAAGACGACTAACAGAATATTAAGAAAACGTGAAACAATTTCTCCAATCAAAATGAACGATCAATTATTCTTCTCAGATTCAGATAAATGCCGAGTTTTTTCAGAGCACCTAAAAAACGTTTTTTCTTTACCTCCAACTCCAAACATTAACAACGATGTAACCAACTTCTTAGTAGAAAATCCACCCATTCCTGACACGATCAAGCCAGTATCTCCATCCGAGATCATCCAGATCATCAAATTATTCCCAATTAAAAAATCTCCTGGCCCTGATAAAATACCGAATATCGTACTCAAAAATTTATCCAGAAAATTCCTAGCATTCCTGGCGTCACTATTCAATGCTTGCTTACAGATCGGATACTTCCCCCGCGACTGGAAGCGTGCGGAAATACTTCTTTTTCATAAACCCGGCAAAGATAAGAAGAAACCGGAGAGCTATCGCCCGATCAGCTTCTTAAACACTCTATCAAAAGTTTTCGAAAAATTAATATTATCCAGACTAGAAGAAAAATTACATCAAATGGATATTCTGCCTCACTATCAATTTGGATTCCGAAAAGGACACAGTGCAAACCATCAACTTGCAAGACTATCCGAGATTATCGAAAAAGGGTATGAAAATAAACAATATACCACTATACTCTTCCTTGACATCGCCCAAGCTTTCGATCGCGTCTGGCTAGATGGACTGAAGTATAAAATCTCATAACTAGACCTTCCAGCATATATCAAAGCTACCCTTTTTTCTTTTCTTTCCGACAGAGAATTTCAAGTGAAAATTAACAATACTTTCTCCACAACGCAACCAATATTAGCAGGTGTTCCTCAAGGCAGTATTCTGGCTCCAATTTTATTCAAGCTTTATGTAGCAGACATTCCAGAAATTAGCGCAGACTTAGCTATGTTTGCTGATGACACCGCAATAATCACTCAAGACTGGTCTCTAAATGAAGCAACTGCAAAACTACAATCAGCAACTAACACATTGAGCAACTGGTTTTTACAATGGAACATCAAAATTAACAGCTCCAAATGCGAAGCCAAAATTTTCACACTTAAACGAATAAACCAACCCCAAAACATAGTAATAAACAACCAAGAAATTGACTGGAACCCAAGGGACAAAGCGGTTAAATACTTGGGAATCCATCTTGACTCTCGACTAACATGGAAACTCCATATCAACACCAAGCTTCAACAAGCACATACAAGACTAGCACAACTGTACCCCCTGCTAAACCGCAAATCATCCTTGCGCATAAAATGCGGTCTTCTTCTCTACAAGTCCTTAATCCGTCCTCTATTTATGTATGGATGTGAAGTATGGGGTAATACTTCGCAAGCAAACATCAAAAAACTACAAATCATACAGAACAAAATACTTCGCATAACAGTCAACGCACCATGGTTTGTAAGAAACGAACAGCTCTACGAAGAATTATGTATGCCCCCAATTAAGGACTATATTAACAAAATAACAACTCGATTTCACATGAGGCTAGATGCATGCGAGAGTGCTCATCACTTTGGAATTGGTCAAAAAAACATTCACACCCGTTTAAAACGAAAATTGCCTAGCGATATCTACTGCGAATAAACGAAACAAATAAAAAATGAAGAGGAAAGATTATGTACTTCCACGCCAATAGATTGTATATTTTTATTTATTAACACTGCTGTGAAATAACATGTAATGTTGAACCGGCAATAAACATATTATAAAAAAAAAAAAAAAAAAATTTGAAAAATTTTCGTCTGCGACACTATTACATGACTCGCTTCGCTTAAATAAAGGTGCCGAAATTCAAATTCCAAATATTGTATTATTTAATAATTGTATCATGCATCCGTTAGTTTTTTTATTATAACAGCAAAAATATATAAAAATTAAGCACCTTCATTTTTAAAAAGGTGCCTAGTTTTAAATATTTAATAAAATTAAAATGTTTGCATTGGGCAATTGGTTCAAAAAGAACGAAGAAAATTCTGTTGCTAATGAAAATAATTTTTAATCAGTTTTCTTAAATTTAATTAATTTTAACTGAAAGTATGTCTCAAAATTCGTCATTTTGCGCCAAATTCGAAAAAATATTTTTTTGGGGGTAGCCCTACTACCCCCCTTCCGTTAAGGAGCATTTTTCGTAGTTGGCCATAGGCGCCAAAAGTTCTAGTTACGGCACTGTGCTATCCTTTCTATAGTCGTGTATACGTAAAGGCTATTTAAATTATTGCAATTAAGGCAAACACGGTCTAGGACATTTGAACGCGACCGTTTGAATGCAGAGACGTTTGAACGCGAAGACGTTTGAACGCGAGGGCGTTTGAACGCGAGAAATTAGATGCAATTGACCCCCCTTTTATTATATTTAACTTTTTATTCGAGAAATCATCCGATATAATTATTATTCGACGAATCGATATTCGATTCGCATTCGACAAATCACGAGACATTGATATTTTCATTGTCTTTCTAGGACGAAACTGCGCCAGCGGTCAATATTTTCTTAGTCGGTAGCTTAAGGACAAGTAGTAAATTGCGCCAATGGTTGGTGGGGTAGCTTAAGTAGTAATACCCAAAGAGTGGTGTATACTTATTAGTAAATATTATTTAAATATTGTTATGGTGGATCCGTGTATTGCCATGATTGTCTTTGTTAAATTCGACTCTGCGCTACCCCGCGCTCCGGTCCCAGCATGACCAGTGATAAATTGTGATAAGAATCTCGTATAGAACTTATGGGGGGCATCCTGGGTTTAGAAGATTTATCTCAATGGCAGACAATATTTATCGATTAATTAATTAAAGTTAGCCATATTTACAACATGGGGAAATATTCCCAATAAATCAGAAAATTGATTGATTTAATGAATAACCGAGTTTTTGAAATTATGTTTACAAAAATAGAGGCAATACATAATATTATTATAATAATAATAAATAATAATTATTAAATAATAATTATTAAATAATAATATGTGTTCTTATGTCCTACCTGAATAATGAATTTTATTTTTATAAAATTCTCATGACAATTTGAAACAAATAAGGTAAAGAATATTAAAGTAATTCCAATATTTCATAAGCAAATAATTACAATTTGTCAAGGATAAAGAGGAAATACGCCTTTCCATTTCAATGATGCTAATACGAACTACATATCTTGATATTGAAAAAAAATTCCATAGTCTTACTCTCTCGAATAACATAATAACGGAAAGGAACTTCTTAATTTTCACTTCTTAATTATTAATTAATTAAATAAGTAAATTTTAAAGTCCCTGTGTCAGAACATTTTTCCAAAAAAGTTTAAAGCAAGAAAGTTGAATAATATTGTAAAAAATATGCCATTAATATTTTGTACGCGTTGCTTATTATATTTAAACTTTATATTAAAATTTTAAACTTACCTCTATATCGGGTAAATCTACACTCAACTTAGCCATAATTTAACCAAACCACAACAACGTAGGTAACACAACAACAGTATAATATTCAATATAGTAAAACTTTAATCTCAACGTAATACCTCAATACTATCAAAATTGTTGAAAAGGTCAAAAGACCATTAGATAGTGAAAACCTAACTATGATTAACTCTCACTACATAACTAAGGACAAAATAAATTATTGATAATGAATTATAAAAAGTTCGGTGTTGATATAAAAACACCAATAGTGAGATAGAGTAAGATAAAAAATATACACTGAGAAAGATATCGTAATTAAAAATTTTTATTAAAATAATAAATAATTAGATTATTAGCTCTTGAAATGTAATATAATATAAATAAAATTATCAAATACAGGGTGCGGCATCATAACTTCCTTTTTTGAAATGCGCGCCATTTAGACTGCAAAGATCGTAGTGGGCGGAGACTGCTCTTATTCGGTAGGCGTACATCTAAAGTTTTGTTCCCCATCCGGTCAGTCGCCACGATGCGTTGGAACACTGAGCAGCGTACATTTGCCGTTGAGGCGTACTTTTCGAATGGACGTTCTGTGATCGCAACTCAGCGTGCCTTTCGAAACCGCTCCCCGGATTTGGCCTCTTGCGATTTTTTTTTGTGTGGATTTTTAAAATTCCGTGTTTATGTCAACCGTCCAAGAACATTAGAAGATCTCAAAGCCAATATTCGGGCTGAAATTGCCAACATACCAGTTGACATGCTGGAAACGCCAGAAATCGGCTCATTCAGTGTATTGACAATGGGGGGCGTCATCTACCGGACATGATTTTTAAAACTGTGTGAAGCAAAACTTTAAATATGTACCTACATTATTAAAAAAAATAATAAAAACTTCTAATCCATAAAATGGGTTTTATTGCGTTTTGAAATAAGGAAGTTATGATGCCGCACCCTGTATGATAATTTAAAAAATAAATATAATAAATTCTCGAAAGCTTGAATGTAAAGTGTTTTATTGTTTTACCTTAGCTCATATTTGATAATTTTATTAATATTAAAATAATAGTAGATAAATCTTAAATTTGCTAAAACTTATTTCAAATTTATATTATGGCTATAATATTATAGCCAATACCGTGCAGTAAATTTTTGGCCAAAATTCTGAAAGTTATATGCAATAAATTTACAATAAGGTAGGAACCAAAGGAAAGTTTTAAAAATAATTTTATTCAAATAAAATTCATTTAAAAATATTTAAATAAAATAATTTTTAAGGGATAAAAATTAGGGACTAAAAAGTTATAGAAACATAAAATTAAATTTGCCTAATGTCATAGTTGAAATCTCCTACCTTATGATTGGCTCTAATTCATACACCATTTACTAAACAAAGTCAATTATGTATGATTTTCTGGAGTCTGGATTTTAGGTGAGAGGGCAGGAAATAATCCCTACGCGCACTTAGGCGCGTTATATATATGATGTGATGATATATAATATATATCATATAATGTATGATATATAATATATTATTAACTTGTTCTGTGTCGGACATTATTGCTTCGTCATCTTAAACTTCAAGAAACCAAAAAATATCCAGTTGTAAACACTAAAATTTTACACTTCTTAAATTAAATATGTCTTTAGTTATATAGCGGTGCGATAGCATCATCGCCACAGAACAAATGTTTATTGGTGTGAATCGAGATATCGATGAGCGTACATGCATTAATTGAATTCCCTGGTGCGTCATCTTGGCTTCAGCCAAGTATGATTGCCAACGTTCGTTAGCGGATGCGGCACCTTAAGAAGAAGAAGTACATGCCATACAGGAGTGATCCCTTGGCAACAACAGCTCGCCAAGGATTTTGTTATTTTTAGGACACATGAGTCCTAAAGCTAGGGTCAGTCGTAGCTACTTTTGCTGCGCAGTTTTTTTTACTGCGGCTACTTATTAAAAGTAGCAAGCTGCAAAAAAGTAGCCACACTATTCACACCTAGCTGCTTTTACTGCAGCTGCAACCGTCAACGTATATCGTACCCTTTCTTCGTAGCCACTGCATTCGTGAAGTGTGAAGTGAAGTAAAAATTGTGTGTGGTATTTGATTATATAATATTATAATTATATTTATAATTATAGATTATAATTATATTTGATTATTATATTGATAGTTACTGAAGTTGTAGCATGTCTGGCAATTGTTCTTTTTACAAAAGCAAAGAGAAGACGCCGAATCGCAAAAAGAAGCGCATTTGGGTTAGGCAGTAGATCAGAAACCGAGAGCACTCAAGAATTATCAAAAATAATAATAATTCCGTTCTGTCCGTTTAAATTGATAATAAGCCTGGAGAAAATTCCATAATATGGAGTTTCTTCCTCCCCCCACACTTCCTACATGTCGGATTTTCTGCAACACCCCCAAGTCCACATCTTCAAGTGTCTGTTTAGACAGCAGTGCCCTGTAACTAGTTCTACTGTTTTCCTCAGCTGTACTGAACTACTCAGTTTGAGGATTTCGTGTTTTCTTTTGTCGTTCGAAGGCCTACCAATGAACATCCGCGGTTGCCTTAGTTCCGGAAAGTCCCTCCAGTGCGTAAGATATTGTTTACTTAGTAGCTCCTTTAGAGCCAATTGTGTGGTCAGATATGCTATCCCGCAAGATGGTTCTGGTCCTACTAGATATTGTCTTGGCGAGGGCATCTGCTTTTTCATTGCTTTTTATTCCATCGAATCCCGTCACTAACTTCAGCTTTAAGCTGTTCTGTTGTGCCAGTGCCATTGGCATCTCGAGGAAATGACTTACAACCTTGGATTATGTTTCCACTCCTTCCAAAAAGCGGGGTTAGTGCTGCCTAACTATCGGTCATGATACAAATAATTCGCTTATTTGCATAAGCCCTCCGTAGCACAGTGGGATAGATTCATAAATTTCTGGCCAAAAGTAAAATTACAGGATTTTAATAACTTTACAGAAACAGGTAAATATTTGGCTTATCAATAAGGCTAGACTTTTAATTTGAAAAAACTGAAGGAAATTTACCCTCTACCTATCTCAGTTTTTTATTTTACTGCTTTAAGTAAAGACGGAGTTTAAGCGAATAAGCGTGTAGTGAAAGTTCTGTGTTTGCAACTGTATTTTTTTTTAACTTTAATTTGACTAAGAACCGATGTCCGATATATAACAAGGTAAGGGCTACATTATATATACTGTTGTGTATTTTTGTTGAATTCACATACAAACTCTAAATTATGCTCCGGCTTGCCAGATTTTCGTCGGGAGATGAAACTCTCAGTTAGTAGGTTCTTGTCGATCTTATTTATCCCCTGAGTTGTAAGTAAAACTCTTATTGACAACGAAAACAATGGTTTATTCAAAGGCAAATAATAATATCGAACAAACTCGTAGCTAAGTAAAATCGGGTGTAAAATGTCTATGGCAATTGATTTCAAAATTACATTTACTATTAAATTCGGATCGCTTAATTTTGTGATCATTTGCCACTCTAGTGTGATTATGTGTTTTAAATTTATACAAAATAAAAATTGAATGTTCATAAAAATTAAATTAAATGTTTTTTTATTTTCACTATCTTTTAATCTTAAGTAAACGATACCTTGCACGCCTCTGTTGTCGATGACGTAATAGTCCCCTCCAGTAGTTGCTACGTTGCTTAAGGCTACTGTATTTCGAAGGTGTAGTCGCATGTGTTCACAGTTCCTGCCGTACAAAACTTGGTTTATCATAAAATCTCTCCAAATCGCAGCCACGATTATTCAAACGGTTGTTATAAAGGCACTTTAATAATATTTGAAGTTCCTCGTCCTCAAATTTCATCGAGGTAAGTAATATTAAGATGAATTATAAAATTTCTTGTTATTTTCAAAATGGCGTCCTCAAGGCGTCCTTTGACAAATTTCTCAATTATACGCTTGTATCTTTCTAGGAAGGTCGTTCAACCCCAAACTTGGTCGTCGCCTCAAAAATATCACACTCGTCGATGGTTTCACCAATTTCACCTAGAAATTAGTGAAAAACTGCACTTGGGGTGGCTTCAAAAAGCCCGGCTTGTAAAACACGTCTTTGTCCTCCTCGGCGTATGCGGAGAGAGCCCTGCTTCAACCTTAAGAAAACCAAACTTTCGTACGTTCTTAAAAAACATACACGATGTTTCGAAATTCACTGTTATTATTTTAGATCTTCGTAGCACAAAACAAACACTGATGGTTACAAAATAAAATGGTAAAATTGTGTAAAAAAAATGTGTTTAAGTAACAATACAAAATCAGCTGTTATTTACCTTTGAATAATTTTACCTAATTTGCATCACATAAACAAATCAAATGGCCGCGTTCTAATTTTAAATATGATCGACCTTCGTTTCACGACAGCAAAGCCCCTTGTTTAGTTATAATTTATCAATCGAACGTAGTGATTTGATAAATTTTCACTAAATCAACAAAATCGTGAACAAGTAAGTATCCAAAAAAAAATTTTTTTTTTATAAAAACTTAGCTAAAACCTTATTATTAACAAAACTAAATAAATTCTTTTCCAGTATTTACAACCCCTTCTCTCCTAAATTTAAACTAAATAAAATTAACCCCGTAATCTCTAACTAAATAAAACTTTTCTTTGTTTTAGGACGGTATCAATCGGATTCATCCTGTGAGAAATCCTCCTCTAGCTCCTGATCGTACGCATAAATCATGTCTAGGTGAAATTTACCCCTAATCTTGTTGTTTGGATATTTTAACAAATAAGTATTTTCATTGACAGAGTCTATCAAAAATGGACCTTCGAAAGGGAGCTGTAGCTTGAGGCATTGATCTTTTGATCTTTTCCCTACTCTTAAACTTCTAATTATAACCCAGTCGCCTACATTAAAAGAACAATATTTTTTTATTTTACTATTCACTTTACGTAAGTAGCTTTCACTTCTTTTTATTAATTTATTATTTACCCCCCTTATAATTTCATTGTAATCAATATTGTGGTTATTAATCCATGGTCTTTCAGGTTCTTTATTAAACATGACTAAAATAGGAGATTCTTCGGTAACTGAACTAGGAGTATGATTTATGAAGTATTCTACTTGAGAAACGTATCGTGCCCATGATGTTTGATCTTTGTAAACCACCAGTCGTAAGAATTTTACGGTTTCTTGCACGTATCGTTCACTAATGTTCCCCTGCGGGTGTCGAACGGAACAATAAAATACCTTAATCCCTTGGTTATTCCAATGAGTTTTGAATTTTTGATTAAAAAAGTAAGTGGCATTATCGGCTAGGATGTTTTTAGGTTTAATGATTTCTTTACAGAATCTTTCTAACATTTGAATGGAAACGTCTGTTGTACAAACTTTTGTTGGATACAACTTTACATATTTGCTGAAGGCATCGACCACTACCAGGATATTTTTGTAACCAGCCCCGCTAGGTATTAAGTTTCCTATGTAATCTATTGCTACTAATCCCCCCGGTTCTGTTATTTGTACGCTTTTCACATAATTTTGGTTTGGTTTCAGTAGATTTTTAACAACTTCTAAATATTTTTCATCACAGTTTAACAGTTTTTTCTTCAAAGTTTCTTTATCCCCTACTAAATTATCGATTTCCCTATCATTACTAACATTTTCCAAATTTTCCATATAATTTTTCCCATATAATTCATCATTATTAATATTATCAATACAATCATCCCCTACCAATTTACTACTGCTTTCCCTATTAATATAACTAACTTGTTTGCTAACTGTCGTGTAATTACTAATATTTTTATTTTCATTTAACATCATATTATTTAACCAACTAAAAGAACGTTTACCTATTATTATTGATTTATCTACTGAATTTGTAATCATTCCAAATTTATTTATCAACTCAATCCCAAGAATACCTCCCAAATTTAAATCTTTCTTAATTAAAATATCATCCTTAATTTCGTATTCGCCTATTTTAACTTTTACCACTGTACCTTTATTTATTTCTGCAAATTTTCTTTTGTTTAAATTTTCCATTTCAGGAATTACCAAAATTTCATTTTCCAAATTTTTCGGATATTCAGTTTCGAAACTGTTCTCTTCTCCTTTGACCTGGTTTTGTACCTTTGGAATTATGTCTTTTTCTTTTTCTTTATCCATTTTTTTAAATATTTCTTTCAGTCCAGCTATAAATTCCGAACACCAATCTCCGTACGCATTTTTCCGCTCCTCCAGAATTGAATCCAGCTTCCCTCCATTTTCCACAATTTCTTCGACTTCCAAAATTTTATTTTCAGCATTAAGTACGTTCTCATTTTTTTTTTTCTCACTTTTGTTTAAATTTTCCTTATTACTTTCTACTAGACCTTGATTTATTATAGACAATTCAGCCCCCGTGTCATTAATTTCGCTTTTTCCTACTTTACCTATCTCACATCCCTGCATTTCTACTTTTTGCTCAACCCTAATTAAATTATCGCTATTTTTTGTTTCATCTTCGCTTATAAATTTGACCCGTTTAATGTTGTCCCTGATTTCCCCATCTTCACTAAATACAGCTCTAACCCTCTTATAATTTTTTAATTTCGTACCTACTTCCTGTATTATTTCATTTCGATTTTCTGTTGCTTTTTTATTTATTTTTAAATCTAGCTCCCTTTCTTGGTTTTTGAATGATTGAATTATAAGCCTAGCCGGCATTGACTCTGTGTTTAGAATGTTTACTTTTGTTTCAATTTTATCTACCCTTGTATTGGTAATCTTTAAATCACCTTCAAGTTTATCAAATTTATTTTCTAAATTGACAAAACCCCTATTCATTTCTGCCCGTATAGTTTTACTTTCTTTCTGCATGATTTCAAAATTTTGTTCATTTTTTTCATTATTTTTTTCTTGTTTTTCAAACATCTGTTGCATGAAACTCATCATGTCGCTATTTCCCGCACCTGTTATTTCAGCTCGTGTACTTGAGTGTATCGGTGACGCTGTCGGAGTTTCGGTACCGTCTGATATTTCTAAGATATTTTCCCCTAATACTCCTGCTAAAATGTTTTCTATCATCTCTGGCGTACTGCTGTCTTTTTCCCCTACAGTGCCTTTTGTTTCCATTTTTACTAATTTTATTTCTTTGTTTTTAGATTTTGCTGAACACACCCTAAGAAAATGATCACCGTCAAGCCCCCTACGTTGCGGCAAAAAGTTATTGTAATGCACGTTCTGGTCGTTTTGATAAAAACGCCACCTGACAAAAACTCCACCTGACAATGCCCCACACGTTGCGGTGCCAAAAAGTTGTTGTGAAGCCCCACGTTCTGGCGACAAAAAGTTGTTGTGTATTTTTGTTGAATTCACATACAAACTCTAAATTATGCTCCGGCTTGCCAGATTTTCGTCGGGAGATGAAACTCTCAGTTAGTAGGTTCTTGTCGATCTTATTTATCCCCTGAGTTGTAAGTAAAACTCTTATTGACAACGAAAACAATGGTTTATTCAAAGGCAAATAATAATATCGAACAAACTCGTAGCTAAGTAAAATCGGGTGTAAAATGTCTATGGCAATTGATTTCAAAATTACATTTACTATTAAATTCGGATCGCTTAATTTTGTGATCATTTGCCACTCTAGTGTGATTATGTGTTTTAAATTTATACAAAATAAAAATTGAATGTTCATAAAAATTAAATTAAATGTTTTTTTATTTTCACTATCTTTTAATCTTAAGTAAACGATACCTTGCACGCCTCTGTTGTCGATGACGTAATAGTCCCCTCCAGTAGTTGCTACGTTGCTTAAGGCTACTGTATTTCGAAGGTGTAGTCGCATGTGTTCACAGTTCCTGCCGTACAAAACTTGGTTTATCATAAAATCTCTCCAAATCGCAGCCACGATTATTCAAACGGTTGTTATAAAGGCACTTTAATAATATTTGAAGTTCCTCGTCCTCAAATTTCATCGAGGTAAGTAATATTAAGATGAATTATAAAATTTCTTGTTATTTTCAAAATGGCGTCCTCAAGGCGTCCTTTGACAAATTTCTCAATTATACGCTTGTATCTTTCTAGGAAGGTCGTTCAACCCCAAACTTGGTCGTCGCCTCAAAAATATCACACTCGTCGATGGTTTCACCAATTTCACCTAGAAATTAGTGAAAAACTGCACTTGGGGTGGCTTCAAAAAGCCCGGCTTGTAAAACACGTCTTTGTCCTCCTCGGCGTATGCGGAGAGAGCCCTGCTTCAACCTTAAGAAAACCAAACTTTCGTACGTTCTTAAAAAACATACACGATGTTTCGAAATTCACTGTTATTATTTTAGATCTTCGTAGCACAAAACAAACACTGATGGTTACAAAATAAAATGGTAAAATTGTGTAAAAAAAATGTGTTTAAGTAACAATACAAAATCAGCTGTTATTTACCTTTGAATAATTTTACCTAATTTGCATCACATAAACAAATCAAATGGCCGCGTTCTAATTTTAAATATGATCGACCTTCGTTTCACGACAATACATAATTGACTTTGTTTAGTATGTGGGCTATCAATCAAAACCAATCATAAAGTAAGCGATTTCAACGATTGAAATTTGACAAATTTAATTTTAAGTTTCTATAACTTTTTAGTGCCACAAGGTTCCAAGGTGAATAAAAATTTTTAAATATTGTATGATGTATGCCTTTCATGTTTTGTAAAATTCAGCTGCCAAGAGGTGCCATTTTGTGAGTAATTCTATTTTGAACATGCTGAGGTGCGTGAATTACAAGTTGATTTTGCAACAAGTTTGCAGCGAATTTTTATTTACTCTATTTAAAAACTACCCTTTTTTAATGCGAAGATTTTTTTAATTATTTTTCCATCAATAATCAGATTTAATTCTAAAGGAATTAAAAATTTTATAATTTTCCTCGGTTATTTTAATTTTCACCCCCTAAAAACTACCCCATTTTAATAATAAGATTTTTTAAACTATTTTTACATCAATGTTCAGATTGACTTCTATAGGAATTCAAGATTTTATAATTATTCTCAGTTATTTCAATTTTAACCCCCTAAAAACCACCCTATTTTATCATGTAAATTTTTTAAAATATATTTTCTTTGGTCCCGACCTTATTGTTAGTCTATTGTATAACTTTCAGAATTTTTGCCAAAAATTTGTGAATCTGTCCTGTGCGTCGGTTAGGTTAGCTTATCTGCATAGGCTGTAATTGCAGTTATTTCTGTCTGGAAGATAGTGGCAGTCCAAGTTTATGCTGAACGTATCCCCTGTTTTACTTCCCCTATTTCCTGCTCCAGTATTAACTTCTGCTAATACTGGATATTAATAGTTTTAGTTTGATGAATGTAACTCCAACTCGACAAAGGTGGTACTCGAAAGGGGTAAAACTCATTTTAGGGTACATCCGAGATTTACGTAATACATAAAAAACATCCCCCTACCCCGCTGCAACTTGGTAAAGTGTACGGTTACTGGCAAGAGATTCTTGACGCACGATGTACAGTCGACAGAGTAACAATCGCATCTGACCACTATCACTATAAGTTAAAGTTAGTGAACACACGTACCGGTAACAGAATATCCGTGTAGAAATCGTCGTTTAATCCCTATCTAAAATGCGTGTAAAATTTCGATTTTTAAATGTCAATTTCTCGAAAAGTAATGGATAATCCAGTGGAGAAAGGAGAAACAGAGGAATTTTTGATAAATTGTGGAGTGAGGCAAGGAGATGCTATGTCGGCAACTTTGTTTAATATATTGCTAGAAAAAATCATGAGAAAGATGAAGGTGCATGGCACCATAATTAACAAAGAAACACAGGTGGTAGCATATGCGGACGATGTTGTTATTGTGTCAAGATCGAGAAGAGGACTAATAAGTAAAATACAAGAAATAAAAGTCGCTGCAAAACATATAGGTTTGGAGATAAATGAAAAGAAAACTAAGTATATGAGATGTCAACGAAAAGATATATGTACAAGACCTAGGTGAGCTGAAAATCGGAGACCAGACATACGAAGAGGTGAATGACTTCATATACTTAGGAACACAGATAAATAATAAAAACAAAAGAGAGCAAGAAATTGGAAGAAGATTGCAACAAGCAAATAGATCCTACTATGCAAACAAACACCTGCTGAACGATAAAAAGCTATCAAAAAACACAAAGATTAAGATATATAAAACCATAATTAGACCGGTAGCAACGTACGGGATGGAAGCAATGTGCCTTAGTAGAAAAGACGAAAATCAGATGAGAGTTTATGAGAGAAAAATAATGCGTAGAATACTGGGACCAGTGAAAATTAATGAGAAAGATAGCAGACCTATGATGAATTATAAAATACTGAGAGAAGTTGGAAACGAAGATATAGTTAAAGTAATCAAGTCTCTAAGATTACGATGGTTTGGTCACGTTATGAGGAGAAACAAGGATGATGTGATAAAAAGGATTACTAAGTGGAAACCGATGGAGGACCGTGGGAGAAGGAGACCAGACTTGAGATGGTACGACGAAGTAGAAGAGGATCTGCGAAGTATGGAAGTCAAGAACTGGAGAGAGAAGGTGAAGGGCAGAAAATTTTGGAACGCAATTACAACAGATGCAAAGACAAGTATAAAGTTGTAAATATGTACTTATGTTGAGATAGTGAGGATTAATCCACCTCAATAAACGGATGTGTTAAGTCCAAATGGACAGTCATATTCCTTCGGGAATGTACGACTTTATATTGTAATTGGTTTTATAATATTTAATTTTAATTGTATCGTTAATTTTAATTTGATGTTTTTTCCAATTATGGTTGATCTAATGTACTCCTTGGTTGCTACTTACTTTACTTTGCTTTTACAGGTTGTTGATTTAGTTTTTTAGTCCTGAAGATGAACAAAATGTATTAATTCGAAACGTCGACGATAAGTACGAGTTTGATTTAGACCTGTCCAAAAGATTATCCCAAAACATTTTAATTAGTTATTAAATGATGGATCCAACATTATGGATTTTACAAAAAATTAAATATAAATTTAAAAACAATTAAAACAAAATTTCAAATTCAACAAAAATAAAATTTTAAAATTCAAAATTAAAAGAAATGAATTTGAAACACGACATTTTGTATACATATTATATAATTAATTTTGTAATAACTGGAGAACTTGCCGTAATATCATCTTTTCATCTTGAAAAATTACCTAGTGATATTCGAGTTATATTTCAAAGTATCAATGTAAAATATAAAAATATGTACTTATTTGGTAAATACCCCCTTGAAGCTAATTAAAGTATTTATTAAAGTAAAACACTTTGCTCAAGTTAATTGATTTTTATCTTGTACTACTAGTTGCGACTTCATCAGCAAATCTACAAAAGGTTTACAATAACAAACACTAACCAATGCAATATAATAAATACAAATTTGCTATAAAATTTTAATAATGCAAGTTATCATTTGTATACTGCGATATTAAGCTTATCCTCGATTCATTTACATTGTCATTACAATACATCAAAAATTAAAAAATAGCCGAAATTTTCCTATCATCGCTTTTAAGTCTTTTCATTCTGTATTAGTTCAATGCAAGACACATTGATGGTATCACTAGTCCCAAGCAAGTTATGTTGTGTTGTGAGCCGGCAGATGTATTTTGTTCTTGTGTTCAATTATATGAGTGATGTAAATTCCTACCTCTTTGTTTGCTTCACTTATGGATTTTGTACTTTTTACTGCAGATGAGTAATAAGACCTAAGTATGAAATCTTATTATCGCCTGCCATAATTTCAATTTTATTAATCATTTTTTTTTCTATCAGCAATTATTCTTACAACTCACTATTGTAGCCATTATTCTCAACAATTATTTTCAACATCTTAATTTTCTTCTGTTTTCCGTGAAACTAATGCAATGCATATTATGTATAAATATATTGTAATATACATTAATAATTTTCACAGAAGAGAGAACATTGATACAATCTGCAGTCTAAATAGTGTTAATTTATAACTTCAAAATGTTGACTTAATCAGTTTCAAAAAAAGGCGAAAAACTAATTTTCTAATATTTATTAATATTTATAAAAAAAATTGTATTATAAAAATTTTATTTTCTTATAAAATTAAAAGCAAAAGAAATTTAACTGTAATATAATCAGCAAGGTAATATATTATGAAAAGAAATAATGTTTCATTTTCATTTCTCAATAAATTATCGCAAATACAACACAGTTTGAAAAGCAACAAAATTACCAATTTAGAAAAATAATTATGTCATTGATTTGTATTACAAATGCATTAAACAATTAACAATAAAATGGTACAAATGGTGTGAAATATTTTATTCTATAAATCTTATATTTCATTATATTTAGTATTTACAAAATTCACACTTATCTTGCTTATTACGACATTTTTAATCACACTTATCCAATGAAATTATGATAAATTTTCTTTACTTATTTATTTAGTAACATTTAGAATAAAAAAACTGCTAGAAATGTTAGATCACACTATACTGCTCCGAAGGAATGAATAATTGTTGTAGTGCACAAAAAATTCATTCCATCTTGACAACCATTTTATTGACATCAAATAGAGAAAAAATACATACGCGTTACAGTATAGCAATAACATAAATTTTTACGTTACAAAAGATATTTGGACCATCACTCATTCATTATTTGCCCAAACGAATAAAATTTTAAACAGCTAATAAACAATTATAACAGTTCTTATTTAAAGCTAAAATTGTACAGTACATAAATTTAACAAATTTTTGTTCCAAGCACTAGAAAATAGTTATAAGTATATAAAAAAAAAAAGAAAACAAAAACCTGTTAAATCGTTATTGCAAAATTATTCAATTCAAGTGAAAACAAATTCGAACATATTATTTACACACCAAGAAAATGTACTGCGCAATAGTTAATATATAATAGCAATTTAACTACTATAATTATGATTTTTAACATAATACACTTAAAGAGGGTAATTTAATAATCAACAATTAAATTTTTACATTAAAAAGAATTTGTTTCAGCCATTTTATACGTGTGAATCAATTTACAAATAAACTGTCTTGTAATAACAAAAATAAATTAAGTCAAGTAAGAATAACGATTTAATATTGTTAAGATAAACTTTCATCTTATCGTGAGATGTAAAACCAAACCAAGTGTTATTATAATACATTTTCAAAAGTTAAAATTTAAAAATTTCAACTTGGAAGTCAAAACAATATGTACGATGAAAACCTTTATTCTGACCCAACCGTTACATTTTTACAATTTTTTTTTAAAGATCTGTTATGGTACAATTTGTGATGAAGCAAGAAAAACTGTGTAAACAAAATCTATGTAGTACAAAAAAGTACTAATAATAGATTTTATTGGTAAGTTTAATTTGTTAAAAACAGTTATTCCATATTCGATTCAAAATTAGAATCACATTTATTTATTCGCATTTCAATAGTTTTTTCTTATGCAAATGTAAGTTTTTAATTTGAGCTAAATATCTCGTTTACTTATCAAGAAAAAATTTAATACAAAAATTTTAAAAACCAAATATTCAGCACAAATATAAAACTTCAATGTTGAATAGAAAAAAATGAAATTGTGCACTACTTTTAGAGAATAATACACTTACGTTTAGGTTTAACTTGCATTACAGGACACAAGACGGCTCTAATTGCTTCGTCGAATACTGTTTTCAAACCTTTTTGCGTTAATGCTGAACATTCCAAATACTTAACTGCGCTTATTTCTTTGGCCATGGCTAAACCCTGAAAAGTTATTATTTTGAATCAAGTTTTTAAAATGAAAATAAAAAAAAACCTACTTGTGGATAAGTTATAGGTGCTAATTTTTTATCTTTTAATTTTTCAATAGTTGCTCTATCGTCACGTAAATCTAACTTGGTGCCTACTAAAATTATAGGTGTACTAGGACAATGATGTCTTACTTCGGGATACCACTGAAAATAATAAACACTTATGTAGCTGTATTCTAATATTTCTTGCAGACATGTTCACATTTAAAAAGTCAGTATTTTTGTAACATCAAAATATTTCCTCAGTTGGGAAAAGAAGACCAAATAATTATAGTATCATCATAAATTTTAACCAATGATTCAAAAGTATTAAGTAGGGTAGGCTGTCGAACAGTGAGCCAGTTAGGCACAGTGAACCAGGCTATTTTTTTCAAATAATACAACGGTACCGCTTTTGACGAAAACGCCAATTTGTTAGCGTGTAAACCCCTTCCACTTCACTCGATTTTCCCAACACTGGCGCACGTGGTAGTGGAGTGAGGACTCTTTATTAGTTTTTTGATGTAAAAACCTAAATTTTTTCTTATAAGTATTCGATTTTTGTACTTTTTACTATAGTAGATAGCTACAAATTAACTATGTTAGTGTTTTCTTGCATCCATTTGATATTTAAATAAGAAATAATAATGCAATAAAACTACCTTTTCAAGCATAATTTCTTTCAATGAAATTTTGAGCATGTGTTGTTCTACAGTAAACCAGTAGCACCAAGTACACACTGAACCATGGCAGTGAGCCATAAGTAGTGACTTAAGTCAAGAAATGCACATGTTTTGCTATTTATGTGACCATTCACATAATCATCCATAATAAGCTAAATTGTTAAGAGTAGTGCTTACTGCTTGTTTGTTTTTAGAAAGACTTTAATTTTCCGTTTCAATAATATTAATATTGTTTCTATAGAATTTTCAATAAGTTTTTGTTATAATATATTATTATGATTACATAAGACAATAAAACTAAAAGTGATATTCATCTTTATTTTATTTCTTTGTCTTCTTTGAATAAACTACCCGGTTCACTGTACAATAGGTACTGGTTCAGTGAAAAAATAATATCTGGGCACTTCATGTTTCAATTTAAAGAGCTGAGGTTTATTTCCGTTAAACTACAATAAATTCACTACAGAATGTAAAAAATCTGAAACCAAAAACCTTTAATCTTCCTAGATAAAGCCATCAGAAAAAAATGTGGTTCACTGTTCAACAACTTACCCTACATAACATTATTATAAAACAAACATGATTAAAATTATCATTTTTTAGTGAAAATTGAATACGAGCCCCAATCATCACATCGTAAAAAGGGGATCTGTGAAGAAACAATTTGAAAATGTGATGCGATTTGCTTCAATTCTTTAGTTTGGCATCAGAAAAAGTTTCCTAAGTTTACTAGGTCAAACCTATACAGCAGTACTTAATGATTACACTATAGAGCGAGTTCGCCTGTTTTTGGCATTGGCTAGTTCTCGAACACCATAGGTTAAACATTAAATAGGATGAAGTCGTCTGTTTTCGGTCATTTCATTGAAATTTCATGTTTGTCATGTTATAAAATAGTAATTTTATATCCTACGGTGGATGAAAACCAGCATATTATGCTGCCAACAGGCAAATTCATTCTTATGAAAGTTTATTGTGTTCATTTGATTTGTTAATCATATATCAGATAAATATTTTCTCTACCTAACTTGAATCTCGGGAGACATTCAAATTACGAAAACTTTGAATTGCAGAAGTAAAAAGACGTTGTTAAAACAGATTATTCGTGTTGAATATTCAAGTCGGAGAAGTTCCAATGCATATTATACTTTTAATTGTGGCATTAAAAGGAAAATTTCTTAAAAAGTTATAACTGCATAACATTGAAGTTGATTAACACCACCCACATTTAAAATTACATAATTCAAAGTAATGTTGAGATTTATTCCTCGATTAAAACCTACAAGTTAAAATGCATTAAAATTTTGTTTCTAATTAATTTTAATTATCATTTTTATTTACAGTATGCACCGGATGTGGTCTAATAAATAAATTTGCCTTCGAAGAATATTTTTAATTTTACGTTTTAAAACTCTCAATAGCAGTTTTGAAAATTATCAAAGATGTTAGTTGTGTGTTCAGTTTATTGCTATTGAAAAACCATAACATATAAACATCAAAATAAATTCCAAGTTCTAATAAACAGTAGGTAGTATTTATTTGATGAAATTTTAAAACCAAATAAAATTTGCGAATTATTTTCATTTATTATTATTCATAAATAGATATATCATTTTCCAAGTATTGCAATAATAATTATCTTGAATTGTTTCAGAATCAGAATCTTTGACAGTACCTACACGATAATTTCCTGTTTTGAATCATAATAATATTATACTATGTGAATCATTATAAATTAAAATTAATTAATCAGCAAAAATTAAATTACACGAAAATAGTGACTTACTTTGGCTCGAACATTTTCAAATGAAGCTGGATTAACCAGCGAAAAACATATTAAAAACACATCTGTTTGAGGATACGACAGTGGGCGTAATCTGTCGTAATCTTCTTGTCCGGCAGTATCCCATAAACCTAGATTAATGGGTTTCCCATCTACCATAACATTTGCCGAATAGTTGTCAAAAACTGTAGGTATATACTCTCCGGGAAATGCATTTGTGGTATAACTTATTAAGAGACACGTTTTACCAACGGCACTGAAAGAAAAGAAAATGTTACTTATTGTTGTTGTACTAATCGAAAAAACATTATTCTGTAACAAATCGCTGCAGGATTTTCAAAAATTTTCCAAATTTAATAGATTTTTAAATAAATTAATCTAGACACTTGAGTAGGACATACAAATTTATTTGGCCATATTAAAATTATTAAAGTGGATGTAAGTATTTTAGCAGGTCAAGTTGATGTCTTTTTTTGCAAAATTGCTACCAAATTGTGCATTTTGTCAAATAAATAAAAAGAAACCATCTCTTTCTAACTTTAGTTTATAATCCAGGACGTAAGCGCATTTTGAGACCTCAAAACAATAAATTAAGTTGGCGCTGTTTCAATCCGCTTTATATAATTTTGATAACGATTTATAGAATATTAAATAACTCACCCATCGCCCACGACTACACATTTAATGGCCTGCATTTTAAATGTTATATTGAAATAATTAAAAAAAGCACCAAACAAGATAACACTTTGGGTGTGTAACAGAATAGTCCAATTGCACTATACAAGGCCACGACAACGTTAAATTAAACTACAATTAGTTTTTGTTTGAATATTAACACACATTTCAATGCAAGAAGATCTAACGCAGGTCATCTAACGAAGTAAGTATGATTATACGAAGTTTTCTTGCCGATCGGAAAAAAAATAAACCCACACGTAGATTATCAAAAATAAATCTGTCAGCAATGTCACTCTTGGTATCTATTGTACCGATCAAGTTCTGCCACCCGTCACAGAACATGAATTAACCTCAACAATCTAAATGTCACGAGAGATTTCAAAAATAATTAAAAACAAAAAATAGTAGGAAATGGAAATTTGTTTCAAGATTTGCCGACTTGCATACAATGTTACAAGCAATTTATTATTTTCGCAAAAGTACAGGAAACAAGTTTATATTTTGATTTGATTTTTTGTTACTTGATTTATTTTCCATTCTAATAGTAGATTATTTTACATGGGTGCCACTAGCTTATATTAATAGCAGCATGGTTGGGTGCGAAGTACATAGTGGGGGTATTCATGGTACTATTATACTATGTATACTATGTATACTATGTATACTATGTATAATAGTACCATGGGGGTATTCAAAACGACGCCAGCGCCCGCTGCGGACCCGTGAGGCCCGGGCCTAGAGCGGCAAAATTCTAGGGGCGCCTAAACTTGAGAGACGAAAATTTTTTAAAAGTTGTTAAATTTAAAGAAAAATTTAAATTTAAAATTTGATTTGGCTTAGTTTTGCTGTGAATGTATGAACAAATTTCTATACTACCGTTGACGCTGCAGTCGTGAAGTTCCATCGACATTGACAAGTTCCAACAATAATATAATAATATTATTTATATTGTGATATTTCGGGTCCGTTACATTGCCCCCTTATTGACAGTTGTTTTACAAATCTACATTGAAACTGGTGGGGGGCTAAAGTAACCCTAGCCC
This sequence comes from Cantharis rufa, assembly GCA_947369205.1. Classification (NCBI taxonomy): domain Eukaryota; kingdom Metazoa; phylum Arthropoda; class Insecta; order Coleoptera; family Cantharidae; genus Cantharis; species Cantharis rufa. Next base: position 41,830,521 of record OX376303.1, read on the forward strand.
CCCCCCCCCAATTAATATTTTTGCTCCAAAAGTTAGCTCCCTAATCTATATACACCCAAATATTAGAGGTAGCACCATTTTCAGTCGGTTGATGTTTTCTTGGAAGCAAGAAAAACAAAATTGATCTGATTAGCCATAAACAATTCATTTATTGGTCCGTTTTAAGAAATTTATTATTACTAAAAAGAAATTTATATTTGGATTAATAAACCTCAAAATAAAATACAGTAGAGTCGCGAAACAGTGAACAGCAAAAGTCATGTTTATTTTACCTCCAAACAAAAAGAAAAACATTTTTTTTTGAGGTGAGGTAATCGAAAAAAAATTTCAAATTTTTTTTTATTATTAAATCTGTATTTTTATCTTATTTTTTTTATAGCATAACAAAAAATGAAGAGATTTTTATAGTATAAAAAGAGAAAAAAATTAAATTCAGAATTAATATTTAAAGAACAAACATTATTTTTGCTGTTCACTGTTTCGAGACTCGACGTACATATTTTTAATATTCGTATACAGTAGCGGTTATGGAAATTGCATTGGGAATTATTCCCGAATTAAAACAATCTATTTCTCAGTATATTTTGAATTTATATTCTTATACTTATATACTCATGATATTCTTAATAATAAAGAATAAAACATAGAATAGAAATACATAATAATATATAAAATGTTAAATTTTTTATTTTAAACTCATAAGCTTAAAATTACACTTTTTTTTTTTAAAACAATCACAAAGCTAGGTTTATCAAACCGGGGGGTCTGGAATACCCCCCAGCACATAAATGATTGTGCTCCAAAAAAGAAAATGTGTTATTGAATTTCAAATCAGAAATCTTAAATTTTAGAAATTAGGTTTCCGGTTTGAAACTTAAGTTCAATAAGACTTTTTTTGCGCACAATCTCTGGTGTGCTGGGGGGTATTCCATACCCCCAGACCCCCCGGTTTGAAAAATTTAGCTTCGTGTGCGTATTGTGTTTATATTGCGTACGGTTATTAAAATTTCATTGGGAATTGTTATTTTAATTCGGAAATATTCAGCGATGCAATTTCCATGACTGCTACTCAGGGCCAGGATTAGGGCGTGGCGAGAGAGGCGCCCGCCACGGGCGCGAGCTAGTTAGGGGGCGCCAAGGTTTTGGGGGTCCAAACCTCCTCCAAAATAAAGCGTGAGATAAAATTCTAGAATAAGAAGTCTAATTAAAGTTTAGCAGAATACCTGTGGCCTTTACCACGCGTAGATCAACTACCTGCTGCTGCGTGCTTAGTCCTTTAATATATTTTTTTAATAAATTTGCTTCATTAAACCTACTTTTTTGAAAAAATAGTTTTGTATCGCGATTTTCTAAATTTACAATAGAGCGTTGACCTTGAAAATTTCAAATATATTTGCCTACTATATGCTGGTAGTTACCTCCAGACTCCCCCTAAGGACGCAAGTTTCAAAGTCGCCACGGGCGCATCAGACCCTAGTTCCAGCTCTGCTGCTACTGTATACATATATGTAAATGTTCTACTTGGTGCCCGAACAGGGCACCATATCGGGCAGGGCCTAGGGCGTAGAGGCGTAGACGATCCTAAATCCGCCACTGATCACTTGCAGTATTAAAATCCGTATATAAAGTTTTTGTTAAATTTCTTGTTGACAATTGCATATTATTTATACAATAAAATACTAGTAATCAAACTACATTTTGAATTTTTCAACTGACTATATCTCAAAAAATCTTGACTTTTGGGAAAAAAATCTTCAAACAAAAATGATAGGAAGTTTAATTTCCTACAAAAAAGGTTTGTATCATTTTTATCGTCCGGCGCACCGTTTACGAGATAATAATAAAAACGCGTTTTTCAAGATGGCGGCTGACGCGAGTGCTATCCGAGGCCGGAAACCCGGTTTTACACTTAGGGGCCATCCACTAACATAATCCAATTGAAAAATCCCTTACCAGGATTTTATGTTTTACTGCACCATTTTTGATGCTCTGGCGCCTGGACTATAAGCAAAATTTTATATTTGTTCCTCATCTATCAAGCTTGACCGTTATCAAGCCCACTTGATAAAATTATCAAGATTAGTCGAGCTTGATAAGTTATCAAACGTTATCACTTATCAAACGTTTACAGAATAGCGAAACTTGACTAGGACTTGATAAGGCTGCCAAATGTCATTTATACGTCAAATTGTTGCCAAGTAATACCAAAATAAATGCATAACTTAGGAAATCTGGAAGTGCTCATTGTTTCCCCAGTTTCCCCTACAAAACATTTTATATTAAGAAAACATGCAAACCTTCTCGTACTTTCTCGAGAACTTTCGATAATCCGCTCTTCGGTTCCGCCACTGGTTAAATTAATGTGGTCATGTGGTCGATGTTTTGGTCATTGGTAAACATGGACCAACACAAAATATAAATGATATAAACATATACTTACTTGAATCTAATATGTTTTGTGCTTGAATCATTACAATTACTTAATTCAAAATGACAACAGCAATGCAACAACAAGTCTTCGCATTAGACGCCAGATTTAATGCACATCGAGCACCCAATAATCCCAACTTTAGTAAGAAACTCAATACCATAATATAAAATTAAATTAACAACATAATAAATAATAATTGTATAGGAACATTGTACATTCGTCGACGTAATCAATTATTGCGAGAAACTGAAAGAAATCCTGATTTATGGAAACAATACTTGCGCACCCGTTTGCAACTGCTTCAACAACGATATGGAAATTCTTTGGATGCTAGCAATCCCACCCTGCATCGATCGATGAGCAAAGTAAACTTGTCTCGGCTAATCGTTCTTGTTAATACAAATCTGTAATACTTTTATAGGCAAGCATTCATAGCGATGTAATCAATTCAATTACTCGAATGTCCGGTAATTATGTAGTACCTACGCAACAAGCAGAAGCGTCACGTGCAATGGTAGGAGATAATTCGATAGCTGAAAATTATGCATTTATTGGTGTTCACCACATATTTGATCAGGTTTTATTATTACAATACAGTAATAATAAAATTATTACGTTTAATTGACTTTTTATTTCAGCATAAAAAAGCTGTTACGATGGTTAAATTTGCTAATAATGATCGTTCTCGATTGTGCTGTTCATCTTTAGATGGAAACTTATCTATCTGTTCTGTAGACAGTACTCCTGCTGTACTTACTTTATTGGTGGGTCACACTAAAGCAGTTATGGGTATTCTAACATTAATGCTTTTAATTTCCATTAGTATTCAATTTTGTCTATTGTTTTAGGATTTGACTGGTCGGTAAATAATGATTTAATTGCCAGTGCATCGTTAGATGGTACCATTAAAGTTTGGAGTGTAAATAGCTTTATTTGCTTAAGAACTATAAAAGATTCCAACAACACACAACAGCTTTGTTGTTTGTTTCAACCCATGAATAACAACTTGTTAATTGTATCCTTGATAAATTTTATTTAATTGCAGGATTTATAAATAAATTATTCTTAACGGTTAATAGACTGGCAGTAGTAGTGGAAAAGTTTGTGTAGCTAATGTTTCAACGGGACTTTTTATGAAGAATTGTTGTCGAATTGGTGGAAATGTTTTAACCGTAACATCAGATACATCGGGAAAAAATTTGTGGGCTGGAAACGATAAGGTAATTTTTACAAATGCACCTGCGACATGGAAATATTGCAAAACTTTTTATTGTTTAAGGGTGAAATAGTATCGATTCTTTGTGATATTGGAGGTAATTTAAGTTGCACTAAACGCCTTTTGGTAAGAAGTTCCTGTTTTGTGACAAGTTTAAGTTATCGTGCATGGATAAGCCGCGAAGCTCGAGATCCAACATTACTTGTTAATTGTACGGACAATTCGGTTTATCTCTTTAAGTAAATGCAGTTTTTTTGCTTGATCTATTTATTTACTTTTGTTTCTTTTAGAATTACGGATTCTGAAGGTACATTACAACTTAAAAGAAAATTTCACAATAAACATGAAAAGCATTTAATTAAATCTATATTTTGCCCAATAATGTCATTTCGGCAAGGTGCTTGTGTTGGTAAGTAGCGTGATTAGGAATTTGCTATCAAATTAAGTGAATTGTTTTAGTAACGGGAAGCGAAGACAGCTCCGTTTACTTTTTTAATATTGAAAAACCTGTGAGTCGTGCTTGTGTTAACACTCTACAAGGTCACGCTAGTCCTGTCTTAGGAATTACATTTAATTATAATGAGTCACTTTTAGCTACATGTGATTTAGAGGGACTTGTTATAGTTTGGAAGAGAACAGTGTTATCGTAAGTTTTATTTTATTTAATGTATTAAGAGAATATTTTAATAAACGTTCATTGCTTTTACAACATTTTTGTTTTTTTAAAAGTGAACCTTATATAATTTTGAAAGTTTGTTTTAAATCTTTTGCAACTTTAAACTAAAAAGAAACTGCGAAAATCTTTATATGCAATATACGAGATGTATGAGTCTCGGTATTGAACCCGATGGATGTGCATACCTTCTTACTTCGTTAACAGGTGTGGGTAATATCTGGTATAAGACCAGTAGTATGGCGTAAATAGTGAATCATGGTGGTCTCGTCTGCTAAGGATCTTAAATTTAACCCTAACTTTTGGTTAGTATGGCTTGATGAGTGATAAGACGGGACTACTGTATTGGAAAAAGTTCGATGAGCCTGGTTTCCAGGCCTGAATTAATTATCTAAAAATTAGGAAATCTAATAAAAAACAAGAAAATACAAATTAAAAACAGTAATAATAAAGCACCAATTCAATGTGATTTAGTCTTAATAAAGGCAAAAATATAATGCCACAAATATACGATTAAATTTCTTTTTATTAATACAACATAGTGCACTGTATAATACAGCTAATCTACAATAATAATTAATACAACAAAACTAATAATCACGTATATACATCTAAATTATGCTACAAAAACACGTATCTACACAACTGACAATATTAAAAATATATAAATATGTAATAAGTTGGAGAGTATTTAAAATCTGTATAAATAACCTACAAGTTTTAAAAAACTGTTACATGTAAAGGACATTGTGTTTATATTGAAAATATTTTTGCCAAAAATCAGCTTTTGTTAATACCATCAGAAATACTGAACTCGAGTAACTACTACAGGATATAAATTAATTTAATGTTTTGTACACCTTTTATGCTTACACCACTAAAGTATAAAATTGGCATAAATAATAATACGACTCTTATTCTAAACACAATTTATTTAGAATTAAGTTGTGGGCATTTCAAATAATATGTTACCAATGTCACTAAAAAATAAATTCAATCGAAACACAAAAGTGGCTTCCTACTTAAATAATATAATGTATAAATTAATTTTTGTTATGTAAATTATTTAAAAATTAAGTAACTTATTTATGATTCATTACTGACTCTCTTAACGATCGATTAATCACAACGTTTATAATAATTTAAGAATGAAGTTTTTGTTGTATATATTACATAATCGTCTAAGACTAGTCAATATTATTTTGTTACAATAAATTAACAAAACAGAGTACAATGGCTTATAGTTATAATGATAAAACGGTAATACATTAGAGAACAATAAAAAATGTTATCACGTTTCTAGTGAAAAATAACAGATCGACGATTAACATTTTGTCATAAAAAAATGTTTCGGAATCGAATCAACAGAAATAACAAAGGTATTAATCAAGTTCTACCTGGAATTCTAACAGAAACAATTTTTCAATAACAAATTTAGTCATGCATGCTTATAAATAGTTCTAGTCAAACAAATTATGCATGCAAGAAAGGTAGGTAGGTTATATACTATATCGAGACAGTTGATCAATAAATATCCCTTTTTAATAACATCAACTTTTTTTTAATGTTTTCCAATTTAAAAAAGAATGAATAAAAGAAAGTGTATGGTACATTTTCCGTTAATATAAAACAAAAACATTTTTAAGCTTTCACACAATAAAATTCATGAAAAAATAACATTTCAATAATAACAAATAAAAGATCTTTCAGTAATAACTTTGTACTATCGGTAGAACATTAATTTCTCCATTTGGACAGTAAATAGTAATTGTAAGAGACGCTTGCACTAAAAAACACTAAATGGGTTGGTCCCTGTACTCTAAGTGTGCTTTAATAAAACAACGTATGCATGCCCAGTAGGTAAAGTAACAAAAACGGAGAATTTAATTTAACTGCACAATCGAAAAAGAAATTAAATGCTCTACCTATACCGCACATTTGATTATAAAATAAAAACATTAAAAACTGATTTTTAATCATTGGTTGTATTTGTATATTTTTGTCGTTCTAAAGTACTTGATTCTATTCCACTATCTTCGTCTGCACTATCTAAAAGACTAGCCTCACCCCGAACAACTTCAACTTTATCATTTTTCACAGCCATTATTCTGGGTTTATAGGGCAAAGCTTCAAACGACACGTTCTTTTTATCGTCGTCGCCAATCGGTGTATCGACTTGCTGTACCGAAAATCTACTTTTGCCAAAAGTTGTAAAAGTAGGAACTTCACGTTTTATAAGGGGTTCTTCTGGAAGATCGATTGTAAAAGATTTCGCTGAAGTAAATGCACTAGGACTCAACGGTAAATCCAATTTAAGTTTATTTCGGGCATGTCTTAAGCCGCCCAAAGATGAATCCAAATTTTTGTTTTTTAATGCATTCATCTGGTTATTTTTAAGAACTGCCGCTGCTAAAAATTTTAACGATTGTATTTTGGGTTGCGGTACCAAATGTACCAGTTCGTCGCTGTTGCTGGCCGGCGTGATATCTTCAACTCCACTGTCGGGGGTGACATTTTCGTTTGATTGTATACTTAATTCTACCCAATTATTTGATATGCTTTGTCCGGGAAAAAATTGTGAAGATATACCTTCGGCAAGTGCTTGAAATGGTCTCGTGGAACTGCTTATATAAAACTCGTCGTCTAAAGCAGTCATTCCTGTAATAAAAAAAGTAATACCAAATAATAGAACTTCAGCAAATAAAATTTAAATTACCTGAATTAATGTTTGGTAATTGGTAAAGATTTGGATTGGGTTGATAACAGTTGCCTGTCGGATCTGTACTTGTACCGTACAGACAAGTATCTACGTCCCAATCTAAAAAAGTTAAAATTAAAATTGGTTGCAAAATATTAATAGTTAAACTGAACCTACCAATCAAAGATGGTACTGGTTTCCATAAATCGTAAATGTTAACGCTAGGACTTTCGGGTTCTCTAGGATACTCATAAACGCAATGATATTTTTGCTTTTTAAACCATACCCCTTTGGATTTTTTATTCTATAAATTAAATTATCAACATTCATTAATATCAAGATTGCTTAAAAATTGAACTTAGTATTAACCTAAAACGTCATCCATTCAATGTCAAGCTTCTTCCTACTTTCACTTCATCCTATTTACAAAATATTTTTAATATATTTCGTCAGATCGTTTTTAAATCTATCTGTTACAATACGCGCCATTATCCCTGGTTTGCTTTCAATCTAACTGTCTACTCGATCATAGATTTAACATAAATTAGAATGCTGCAACCGGCTCTATCCTAAAATTAAAAAACCTAAAAACTCGAGTTACTAATAACTGCTTTGATATTGTTTTTCTCAAAAAAGTAACTAGATTTTCTGGCATTTACATATTCCAATAATAAGTTATGTTAATACCTAAATCGCCGCTATACCTTTAAAGAAAAATTACATCAAAACAGTTTTTAGTAACTCACGTTACTAGGTTTTTTAATTGTACGGTAGTGCTTTGCTGCATAATATATATAAACCAGAAGCCCTATTCTTGAGCTCGAATATGAAGAGTATGGTAGTGGGATAGCAGTTAAAGTGGTTGATTGCTATACTGTAGTTGTGAGTTCGATCCCCTACCAAGTACTTATACTTTACAACTGTCTCCCTTACAAGGTGCTGGCAACACCTCTGAGGTATTAAATGCCTAAATTCTAATTAGCCCCAACAATGGCCTCAAACAGGTTAAAGCTTAAACAACAGGGATAAATTATTTGAAACAAAAAAGAATGTGTTTTTATATTCATGGATACCTAATCCATAGATAATTACCTACCTACTTGTTCTTTTTGAAGAACACACTTATGAAGACTAATGATCTTACTTGGCAAGTTACACTTAAAATTTTGGTCAGATGTTATAATTAATATACATTGCATAATAATAAATTATAATTATAAAAAACAAACATCAACATCATTTAGTAAGTTATTATTTATTCTGAGACAGTCATTGGTGTAATAATTAGCGGGATCAACTGCTAATAAAAAAGTACTCGGTTTGAATTCAAAAAGAAACAACTTTCTTTTGATCGTCTCGCCTGTACAGAGGAAATGGTATGGGGGGCTTATGCAAATAAGCAGATTTGTATCATGACCGACAGCCAAGCAGTGCTAAGGGCCTTGGAAGGAATGAAAACACAATCCAAGGACGTAAAAAAGCGCCTCGATGCACTGACACAATGCAACAGCTTAACGTTGAGGTGAGTGTGGGGACACGCTGGCAATGAAAATGCAGACTCCCTGGCTATAAAATTACATCTGCAATTAATCTGCAAATAAAAGCTGCAAAATTACATCTAGTAGATCTAAAACCAACTTGCAAAATAGCGTATTTGACTGTATAAGGAGCTATCAAGGAACTACTAAGAAAACAATACCTTGCGTACTGGAGGAGCCTTCCACAACTAAGACAATCACAGATGTTCATGGGAGGATCCTCCAATGACAAAAGGAAATACAAAATCTTCCAGTTGAGAAAGAAAGTAGGACTAAATAGTCTTAGTGTAAATACAGGATACTGCAGTCTAAGCAGACACCTTAAGATTACTGGGATTGTATAAGATCCTACATGTAGGAAGTGTGGGAAGAAGTAAAACTTAGAATGCAGAGTACAATAAGCTTCGAGCTTCACAATCCGTTCAGCAATATGACCATCTCGATGCTTCGAAAAGTTATTTAAAAAATACTTATGTTTTTTACTCAGATTATAGGGAAAAAAGTTATCGATTTTAAACTATAATAATTATAAAATTTACGATATTCGTGGAAAATTGTAATTTAAGAATATTAATTTTAAAAGATTTAAAAGAATTTTAATGATAATGAAAGTTTTCTAGAATATGATATAGAATAGGCATAACGTTTGTGATTTGAAGGTATGGAATAATGAAGGTAGGTACATCCATATTAATGCCCATATTCACTTGTTGTTTACAAATTTTGTTCAAAGTTTTACGGACGTTTGTGAATACGGGCATAACTATAATATATTAATAAGTGTACAAAACAATAGTACGACCGGTTGTGACGTACGCAAGTGAGGTGTGGTCCATGAGGAAACAAGATCAAGTCATGCTAGCCGTATGGGAAAGAAAAATGTTGGGTGGAAAATATATTGATGGAATATGGATGAGACGTACTAACCGGGAGTTGTATGAAATGTATCAAGAAGCGTCAATTATTGGAGTGGTCAAGTCTCACAGAATTAGATGGTTGGGCCATTTGGAAAGAATGGATGATGTAAGAATACCTAAAAAGATATTGGGAATGGACATGGGAGAAGTAAAAAGAAAAAGAGGTAGACCAAGAACAAGATGGACCATGGAGGTACAAGATGACCTGAATTCCTTACACGTCACAGATTGGAAAGCGAAGTGCAAAAATAGGAAGTTATGGTCTAAGGTGGTGAATCAAGCCATGGGCCTGCAAGGCCTGTAATGCTATTATATTATTATAATTAATAGTGAATTAGAGTCATATTTATTTAAATATAATTGAAAATAGATGAGTGTAAGTAAGGTTTATTTAAATAATGTTATATTGTCCGACGTTTCGAGTCGTTTTAAAATATTACATGAGTTTGACCAATGAATGTCATTATTCTTTGATTTGGAACTCATTAGCCTCTTTTATTTTTTACTTTTTGTTTAGAAGTATTTCTTAATAAAAAGCGTTCTGCCAACCTACCCAAGCTTATCGCAATCCTAGGGTTACACTTTGAGGGTTGTCCTCGTCGGTTATACTTAAAATACCTATTTCACTCAACACAATATCATTCAATTGAAAAATAAATAAATAATAAAATAATTCTTCTATTTCTTAATTAAAATTACAGTTAATATTTATTGGATCAATTTCATTTATGAAAAAACTGGAACATTTAAAATAAATAAAAATTTTGGCTACACATTTATATCACTTTCATTCCTTATATCAATAAAAATGGTATAGAAAATATCATACTTGAGGTTCTAATTTTTCCAAAGTTTTTTCGGGAGATCGCAATGCCGATTTAGTTGGTGTGGCATACTTGTCCCATGCAGATGGTACAAACTCGGGGCAATCGCCTTCATCTTCATCGCTGCTTTCACTAGATTCGTTATTCTCTCTCTCCATGTTTGTCTTTTCACTGATGGCCTAAAATAAACAAAAATTATTAAGTCTTGTCAACTATATAGGGCAAGTATATCATACCACATCCTGTGGAGCAGCTGTTAGAGCTTTAACAGACTCTTCGTGTTCACCTTCCTAAAATACCATAATTGAATTTCATAAAATTTCAAGTGTAAACAAATTAATGCTTACCTTCCAAATAAATTCACCACTTGAACTCGATCTTGTATCGGATCCACTATCCCAATCTTGTTCGTCTATATCGGCACTTTCGCTAAAGGAAGTCGACATTAATTGAACATCTGACGGTCCGGTAAATCTTATATCTGTAAGAGCATCGTATATGTCCACATCACCTCCTATGTTATTTGTGGTATCATATAAATAATCGTCCACGTCTTCGGAATCTAATGCATTCACATAATCAGGCTGTGTGTTATCTGATGCATTTGTACTTAAAATTTCATTTGCGTTAACATAATAAGGAGAATCGCCGAATACAGAATTACTTTCTCGTTCATTATTTAAAAATTCCGTTAAATAATTTGGATTATTTTCAACAATTAATGTAACATTCACATCATTTAATATTTCACTTTTATCATTTAAATCCGAGCTTGTTACTAAAAAATCATTTTCAAGACCTACTTGAGTTTTTTCTTCGTATGATAAATTTGTACTTTCAACGATATCACTTTCTGTTACCTCGATTGCTTGGCTGCTTATTAAGTTTTGTTCTACTTTTCCATTAAGTTTTAAATCACATTTTTGCACATGTTCAGACTTTTCTTCTAAAAAATCAGCCTCTACGGCTGCAATTTTTATAGAATTTTTACTATCACTGCTAACTTCATTATTTATATGTTGAATTTCGTTATTTAAAAAATTAAGTGTTTCTAATGATGCACTAATGTCTTTGTTATCACAACATATAAAATTGCTAGTTGATTCAACTACATTATTGACTAAATCATCCAATATAAGATTAACTAAATTTAAATTATCAACTTGTTCTGTATAAGTGATTTCGTATAATTTTTCTTTTAAAGTACTTTTGTGATTATTCTCATAATTCGTGACATCTTCATATTCGTTACTTTCATTTGATAATTTTGGATCAATCTTATTTTGTTCAGAATTTTCTTCAGTTATAGTTTCATTAATGTCTTTGGTTTCGATGTTAAAAGTTGCATTAAGATTTTCATTCAATTGTAAATTAGTGCAATTCTCTTTAATAACAATCTCGCCAATGTTTTCATTCATCAAATTACTTTGTCCAATATTGTCTTGTACTATTTCTTTTTCAATCAATTCTTTAACTTCATCATTTTCTTTGTTTAATTGCAGATTATTTTCACAAGCACTTACACTATTCACGATTTTAGTTATATCTCCTTCATTAGCAGCAGAAGTAAGTTCTTCTAAGTTAAACAAAGTATCGTTGGAACAACAAGAATCTTGACTAGGAGTGTGCCTATTTTGCTGTTCTTGAACTTGATTTTCATTATGAGTTTCTGATTTAGGTTCCTCATAAGGTTCGGGCCAATCACTATTTTCTGAATCACTTCCATCATCCCTATAAATAAATTTTGCCATTAAATTTCAATTAAGTCAAGTAAGCCAAATCAAACCTACCTATTGGAATTTAAATATTGAGAATAATTTTCGCTGTAACTCTCTTCTGGAATGGGCGATAATGGAGTTGTATATACATTGTATTTAATGTGAACTTCATTTCTACCTTCCGTGATCCAATCGTCCGAATCTCGCACCTGTTCACTTGTTTGACCCTAATATAATGAAAATTATAATATAACAAAACATAAAAAAAAGTTAAAATTTGTATTTCTGTTTCAATCTCAGAATTAATTTTATTATGGCTACTAGACTTCTTTTATTAGGTAAAAGAAAAAAAGTAAGTACAGCTTACCTGAGCCTGAGGTAATTTCATTAACAGTTCATTTCTTATAGCTGCCATAATTTCATCATCTCTACTGAATCTTGTATAACTTTCAACCTCTTCATTTATATTTAATTCTCCCGATAATTCGGTACTTGATTGAGGATGTAGAAACCATCCTTCACCTGGCTCCCAATTATTTACATCATAAGTGCCATCAGCATCATAAGTTCGGTTAGCATCATAAGTGCAGTTAGCATCGTAAGTTGCATTAGCATCATCTTCTTTATGTTCACAAGTATATGTATCATTTGCTGGATCATTTTTATCTAGACAATTGTATGTGCTATTTATATCCTCCTTTGTAAAGGTTACATCATCAACGTGTTCTTTGATCGATGCTTCGACAACTGGTCCACAATTTTCATATATCGTATCTTCTCCACTTTTATCTACCACAAATGTGCCATCTTCATTTTGCTCTGCAATAATTTCAGATTGTTCTTTAGTCAAATTTTCATTTTTAACACAATCATTTAACTTTGGTAGCAATTCCGCATTATCCTCCAAAAATAAGAGAGATTGAGGTTCAGAAGAAAATTCTCGTGATACATCAAGAGATTTTCCCAAAAAACTATCCCAGGTATCTAAAGAGTAATTTAATTCTAAATTTGGCGAAGTTGAACTATCAAGATCATTAAAATTGGACGAAAACTGATTTTTATTTTCCATATCATCATTTGAAATAGATTGCAATTTCCGCTTTACAAATGGAGTGCTCGTAAAGACGGCAGAATGAGTCATGGAATTTGGTAAAATTTCTTCCTGATTCAAACTCACATCAAAATTAACAACCGGTAATTTACTATTATCTTGATCTTTTTCCTCTTTTTGAATGTCATCTTCTGTATGTTCAGCCGAAGCATTTTCTATAGCGTGATTTATAGTTATATTTTGTACATTATTGTTTAATTCTTTGTCGTTACTTCCAGATTCTGGTGCATCAGTCTTTAAGTTCAAAATTTCATCCTCTTGAGATTCATATTTATCGATTATAAAATCCATTATTTTGTCATTGCTTTGTATTATTTCTGATAATTTTGGCACTTGATAGCAATTTGTAGTAAATTCACTGCTCGTCACATTTGTATCGTTATCTATAGGAGCATTAGATTTTGGCTTTTCAAAACAAATTATATGTTGTAAATTTCGCTTAACCGGACTAAACTTTGCATCGATGGTTACATTAAAAACATTATAAACTTGATTTGTAGGCTGAATATCAGTTGGACTGCTCAGTTCTTCGATCAACTGTTTAGGGCCATTTTCTGTAAAATCAAAATTTGCGACATTAGCAAAGATTGAAACATAATAAACAAAAAAAAAACTTACTCGGATCATTATTCAAATTAGAACTTCCTTGTTTCTCTTCTTGCTGGTAAAAAACTTTGGACGGATTAGCTTTTGTAAATGTACAAGTAAGATTATCGTTTTTATTACTAACGCAAGTCTCTTCATCAGAAGATAAATTATTATCATCTAAACTATTAAAAACTACTTTGTCATTATTATTAAAACTACTACTTTCAGGTACAAAAAGTAAACTATCTCTACGTTCCTCTTGAAGCTTTTTTAGCTCCTCTTGAAACTTATCATGAACACTTAATAGATTGCCCTCACTACCAAATGTTAAATTTGTATTTTCTAAATTTTGCTTAGGCATATATCTAGAATTTTTATAATTAATTCTATAATCTAAACTAGGTAATGGAGTTTCAGATTCCGATTCAGAACAATCAATATGAGTAAGAACCATAAGATCCGTCACAGATTTAGATTTTTGATGTACCTTCTCCGAGTAAACGCCTAATTCAACTTTTCTTCTCCAATTTTCATCTTCGGTTTCGCTTCCACTGCTCGTGTGTTGTATACTTTCTCCCAAACTACTAGTTTGCATATTAAAAGAATCATTAAAAAGCTTATTGCCAATTGACAATTTATAATCCACTTTATTCTTAACGGGAGGTACGGTTTCCGGCGCAGGGCTAGGTTGATGACTAGAATCTGAACTCGATACATTTTCCAAAGCAAGCGTATTATCCAAATCTTTCATTGCTTCCGATAGACCACGAACATAAGACATGTCGCCAGTTTTAGTTGCTACTTTTTGAAGCCAAGAATCCATTTCGGGGGTAGCTAAATTATCTAAAGAACCATGCAAATTATTCAAACTGAGAGATATCGACTTTCTAGTCACCAATTCGTCTTCTTTATTAGAACTTAGATTCGATATGACAACATCATTAAGATCCACAGATCTGTTTTCCAATTCAAATTTGCAATTATCAGTTTTAATTAATGAGTTGGGTTTAAAAGAGTTCCATCGCTTATCGAAATCCTCCAGAGAAACAAAAGGTTCGCTTTTTGTGTTTTTATATACTTCCATTAAATCTGATAACATGAGATGTACTTGGTTAGCAGAGGGTCTCGATTCCGAAGTTGACCAGGTAAGTTGCATCAGACGATAACTAAAAACAAAATTAATCAATCTTACAAATAAAATGTAACCAAGTTTTGCTCACATATAATCAGAATATAATAAAGAAAATTGTGGTCTCTTTAATCGAACATTTGCCGAACCCAATACTTGCAATATAACGTCGTCGTCTCTTAAATTGCTATAAGGTTGAGTTCCGCATGAATAAATTTCCCAAATAGTAACTCCAAGTGACCACACGTTGCTTTCAACACTTATCTATAAAAAATATATTTATTTTAAATATATGAGTTTTCAATTTGAAGCCAAGACTGTACCTGCTTAGGTTGAATCGTAGTAGAAGTAAAAGTAAGAGATTCAGGGGCACACCATCTTACGGGGATAGCTGGTACCCCTTGATAATAATCTTCTGGATACAATGTAACAGCAAGACCATAATCACCCAATTTTAAATTTAAGTCTGAATGTATTTGACAATTTCTCGCAGCCAAATCTCTAAAATTAGATAATAAAAATAATATTTTTGGCCTAAATTACATTTTAAATTATCTTACGGATGAACCACTCCATTTTTATGAAGATGATCAAGAGCCGAGGATAACTGACAACACCAACGAAGAGGTATATCGCTAAGAAGAAAACTTTCTGCTACATTTGAATTGTCTTTTAAATATCTTTTAAGATCTCCCTAAAATTCGTATACATTTATTAAATAAAAATTATTTCATATACAATCAAGCATACATTTTGACAAAATTCTTGTAATAAAAGAAGAGGGACGGATTCCAAACAACGACCAAGTAATTGTAAAATATTCGGATGTTTGCCACAACGGTAAATGTGTGCATCGTTAAGAAATACAGCTCGTTCGGTAGTGGATGCACTGGCTTCTAAAATTCTAACAACCACAGGCGCCCACTTCTCTTTGCCGTTTTCGTTTAAACCTTCGGCAGTTCCTTGTACCACCTTAAAACAAAATTATTAATAAAAATAATAAAAACGTATCAGCTAACACTAACCCTGCCAAACCATCCTTTCCCAAGTTCTTTTATGTACTTAAGCTTTGTTCTAGGAAAATCATTTTCCGTTCCATCTATAATAAATATTAATAAAATTAATTTATCCTAAAAGATACTAAATTATTGCCTTACCAAACCACGATTGTGTATTGATATCTGCATGATTAATTTCCGTTATACCCTAAGTTAAAAATTAGCGATTAAAATATATAATTAATTATTTGTAAAAATATAGCACTTACAACAACTTGTTCGTTTGCAAGGAATACGTTATTGTTATGATGCGTGGGTGATAGGGGAGTAAAAATAGTAAATTCTCCATTTGTAATAGGATTAACAAGTTCGTGATCTAGGCTCAATGTTGAAGCAATCACCGGGTCATTACGAAATTCCTAAACAAAACCAAAGTGACTAATTTAGTACAATATTTCAATAAATTTTATTCAAGTTTATTTTAATTACATTAGCAATAATTTGATTTGATATAGCGTGAATAAAACAAATCTTAATTTGAAAGATATCGAATGCAAAATTATTTAAATTTAATAAGTTTTATACAAAACATGTTATATAATTAAAAACAAACATGTAACACGTGAGTTTTTAATTAAATAAAATAGAAACACTGATGTTTTGTTTGAATATTTAATTTCGTTGACGTCAATATTGATTTTAAAAAAATTACACTATATTCACAAACATAGACAAAAGTTTGATTAAGTTGTTAATCAAAACTAATTTTTTGATGAAAAATTTCAAATAGGTAGTTAATAATTGGTTTTTCATAAATAAGATTATTGAACACTTCAAGTTTTTTACCTACCTGTGATTTATCATCCTACGAAAGCATTAAAAATAAAATAAAATAAAATTTAAGTAGTGCGAATAAAATCAAAACTTACATTACAATATTTTTATATTATTTTTTATGAATAAGAACAGCTAACTTATACTAAACATTCCCAATCGTTAGTAAAAAATAAATAAATGTAAACAATTAGAGATATTTAAATAATTTCGAATTCATAAAATGTTATTAAAACAAACTTTGATTTGATATGATTACTACAATTATTATTAACAAGATTACTATGAACGTAATATTAAAGAGCTCAATTGAATTAATACATCTTTACTTGCTAATCTGTCAAGTGTAACAGGATGAAGACTTCCTTTTTAGTTTTATTATTGACAAGACTATAAAATTCAGGAACAGAAAGTAGATAATATATGTCTTTATGGTTCAAGTTACTATAATCTTATTGTTCCTTAACCAATACTAGTAAAATTATATTACCTTAAAGCCGTTTCTTCGTTGACAACAAACACAGCCAGCAAGTAATACTACTCCACAAACTGTTAGCAAAACTCCAATTAATCCTGTCAGAAGTTGAGTGTGATTATCTGTAAGGAATAAACAATTTTTTTTTAAATACCAAAAGAAAATATAAAAATTTCTTGTAAATATGGAATACCAAGTTTTTTACAATCAATTTAAAATGATGCATAAATGTAGAAACCACTTTTAAAAATTATGGATAGGTAGATTTGTATAAAATTTGCTAAAATTATCCAGATGTTTTTTTTTTTAAAGAATCTTTATTAGTTTCTTTTAATAATAATAATAATAATACTATATAGCTTTAGGAATCGAAACTTTTTAGAAAACTAAAATGCAAGATCTCCGAAACCAAATTGCACAAAAAATATTTTTTTTAAATATTCAATATTTTATTAAAATTCAAATTCCAGGTAATAATAGATTTCCTATAGTTTGTTGGAGCAAGATGCATCTCCAATAAAATACTTTTGTATGTTAATAAGTGGAAATCTGTAAACTTTCATTTACATCTAAAAAAACTCTTTAAAACTGGGTTACATCTAATAAAATACTGTCACAGGTCTGTTAAAGAACAGAAATCGAAACACGACATAAACAGAAAATTTATTTAATTTATATAGTTTTATAATTATAATTAAATTATAATTTATATAATTTCATTTCTGTGCGGGCAGAATCAGTTCGCCGCAAAGACCACAACATATTATTTAATCTGCTATAGAATAAATCAGGCCTGGAATAGACGGTTAGTATGAAAATTATAATAAAAATTCCGCCACAAGATAGAATTTTGTAGTAACTGTAATTAATTGTATAATATAAAATAAAAAAATTGGAGATTTATCTGTTAAATATACCTTAACTGTGTACAAACGGCCTGTTCCCATCGTCAATATTTTCATCACTTTTTTAATCAAACTTTTGATCAACATGTTGATGTAAGGTCATAACAATAGAAACACAATAAAAATATTTTTGTCAGGTCATCAAAACGACCTGTCCCGTGGTCAAAACGGGTTTTTATCAAAATATTGACCGTGTGAATAGGCCATAAGACAATAATTACTCTTGGCATTTATTAGTTCTGTGAGTACTAATAGCTCATAGGATTCTAACCGAGAGGGGAAACCGCTGAGAAAATTTGGTGTACAAGTGAAAGAAAATCTGAGCAAATCCAAGAAAATCTTGGTTATGCTATTTTTTCAACTTTTTCGAAAAGAAATCTTGAGGCAATCCAAGAGTAAATCTGGGAAAATCTTTCAAAGACCTTGGAAAAGGAATTCTAGTGCACAAAAATTTACCTTGTGACTTCCCCCTCCATTCTAACCTAACTAGAAAACCTGAAAATTAATCGATAAATTCGATCAATAATAAATTAATACCCACAATAGGTTTTAAGAAAATTAGCAAAACCCATAACATGATTTGAAGTTCATCGCATGATAGGTAACATAAAGTAGAGTAAAACTGAAATGAAAAAGGCATGTTAAAATTTGCGCATTGTGAGAATATTTTATTTATGTATATTTCAACTTAATGTGCAATCCATGTGATATGTACTGTTTTTCCTCCATCTACAACGCATTGTTGTGGTGGGACATAATTTGTACAGGTAAATAATACCGAAAAGTTTTATAAGTTATTTATTTGGTTAAAGTCCTACTTTGAATATGATTGCATAATTATATAGTATAACTGTGTAATGTGTAATACCTACATAAATATTATTGTTAAAATATATAAATATGTAATATCTAAGCAAATGTTTCTTTTTTCGTTGGTAAAATACATTCAAATATTGATTGAATAATAATTTATTTAAGTATTTATAATACTACAAATGGCATAGGCAACGGAAAACCACCCCATCAATACTTCCTAGGAAGACATCTTGGTTTCAGCCAACTTGATCGTTTATGTATTACATAATATTTTCTGGTAAGAAGAATGAAGAATATAAATATAGTATTTTAGCTTTACTTTTTTATGTAATCTTGTAATGTAAATGTAATCAAGTTCGGGACATTCATCAAGCTCGATTTTAAATTTTAAAATGTGTACGAAAAGGAATATCTAACAATCCTGCCATAATTCTAAACAAATGTATAGAAGAGGGTGTCTTTCCTGACAAATTGAAGTGCGCAAAAATTGTTCCAGTTTTCAAAAAGGCACCTGACTCGGTGACTGAGAAAAGAAAAATATTTCAAACTATTATTAAAATCATAATAATGGGATATTTCAAATCTAAACAACTGCTTAGTCCTCACCAGCGAAAATATAGAGAGCATAAATCCACAACTTCACCAATCAACAATACGATAAATCTGAAAATTGACAATAGTAACAATTGAAGTAACACTATTCAGTTACTGGCATCCCATTTAAAAAATAAAAGCCAAACTATTAAATGAAAAGGCACGCATTCATATACTGCCGTGGGTCCTGTATAATTCTTGATCTACATGAATGATCTTGTATATTTGCGGGTGAGACATCTTTTCTGGTCAAGGAAAAAGATCATCAGAAAATAAGTGAGAAGATTGCCTAATTTTGCAAGCTATTAAGAATTGGATGACCTCCAACAAAATAAGTTAAAATGAGGCAAAGACACAAACTATAACTTTCTTCAGCCCAATCACAGCAGTAACCAAAAGTTGTGCAATTTCTGGGAGTCTTAAGTTGACTCACGTTGACGAGATGAATATTATGCCTACTTCTTTGGCCGCATCTCATATGGACGCATCCTTTGGAGGTCGTCAAGTACGGCGAGCAGAGTGTTTGTAATGCAGAAGAGAGCGATTCGTGTTTTGTGCGGACTTGCATCTAGAGATCCATGGAAGTCCTCCTTCTAGGAGAATATTATACACTTACCTTTCCATGCGTATTTATTCTGAACTACTTGAAGTTTGTGCATGGTAGCATCAAAGACTGAAAAAAATTCCGAGGTTTATTTCAGAACACTGAGCAGAGAAACTTTTATCGATTCGGTATCATAGACTGAAGAATTAAAAAAACTTTTGGAAAAAGTGAATAAATATGAAAAATAAGGGAAATTATAATTTATGGGTAAAGGCAAAGAGTGTGTCTATACATACTCTTTGGTAAAGGTAATCTTCGTATCCAATAAGGTGTATTATTATTATTACCTATAAAAAGTAATGGAGTGGTAATAGATGTCAAATTAACATGTCATAAGATGACAGTCAATAGCGAACCATCAGCATTTAATTTATTTTGTAATTCAAGAATTACTTATTTATTTTAGACTTCTACTCCTGGGCTTATAAAATATTATGCTTTTCTTTCCCTTGATGTATAAAGTATAATATAATATCTACTATTCTCTTCATTTTCGCATAGAGCAAACTTTTTTTTTATATCAGGGTTCCCACTAATTTTTCAAAATAAATTTCCCGACTTTTGACTTTTAAAATTAAGTTCGTTATAAGAAATTGAAATTTAATAACTTAAGTCGAATATAACTTAAAAGGGGTGGGAGTAATAATTTTTCCTACAAAACTTGCTTATTTTTTAAAGAGCTTTCCAACGATACCACTTTCGACATATGGTGCCATTTAAAATTCTGGATTTCTGGACTTTCTGGAGCAAACTACTCTGGATGCCGACTTTTCCCGGAAATAATAATATCACCATTAGATTCGTCATTAGGGCTTTTGTATTAAATTTTTTTAGCCCAACTCTCTACGACTTACCGTTTTTGAAAAAAAAGTACTGATACTTTTGGTGATACTGGTGGTCTGGGTCACCCTGTATATAGGTTTTGAATTTAACAGCAAAAGTTTTGTAAATTATTAATTTTACTATACTACACAAATAAAACAATACAATTGATATTGAAATTGATAAAAAAATAACAAATCTAATACCTTTAGCTACCTTTGTACAGTTTCCACTGATAAAATCCTAGACCCACACGCAACTACGTATAATTAAAATAATCCAAGATTTGCATTAAACTAATTAAAAAACAACCTAATTACCTAAGCTATCCAAGTGCTACGTTTATGATGTCTATTATGACCATTGGAAGAATTTAAATACCCTGATCAAAACATAAGTTAGGCCTGTGGATATTAACAAAATCCAATCGAAATTTAGTTTTGTTTACATTCCCTGATCACACACACTCGCAATGTTTTATTGAAAAAAATATAATAAACTCTTTCATTAAAATATGAAACTTGAAAATTCAACGCCAATAATTATTAGATAAATTATTATCAAATTGCATATTATTTTTTAAATTCAGCATTATTGACATATCTCCGATAACTACTTTCTTGTTACATAGTATAGTATTAGTTATTATAAGAATTACATCAACAATGCCTGCTTTTATATGAGGTAGGTATAGTATTAATATTATTATATATAGTATTTCGAATCTGAAAAGCAAAGAGTTGTAAAACTTATGAAAAAGAAATACATTCCCACTGCAATCTGCACGCTTGTACAATATTTCAGCAATGTTGCTCTTTGAATTGTGAAAAAGAAAAAATTTTAAGATAACAAGTAGTGCTTTCAGTTCGTTCTACTGAGAAATATGCATACAGTAATATTATGTACAAGTAAATTGTGTAAGATAATTTAAACTTAATTATAACATTTTTATTATATCTTTTAGTAATACAGTAAAAGAATAAAACTAATAATATGCAACCATTGATGTTCTAATCCAATTACGATGTACTTAAATAAGATCAAACAACTTAGAATACTGGCATATCGAGTGATTATTTTAATTCCGTTGAAATAAATTAAAGCAAAATGAAAATGTTTATCGATTGAGAATATTAGAAACTTAAATTATATTGTCCTTCGATATAAGATTAATAAGCATCAAGTAGTTAGAAAAATTAATTGTATAAACAAATTTGTCTTTCGTGTAAAATTTGAATTATCGTAATATCAAATTGTCCCCAAGCAATCTTTGCACTATTAAAAAACATTCGGTTTTAAAACTTATTGTGGTTTAAACGCTCACACATTTTCAATATTGATATACAACTTTTTCATTGTTTAAAACGATTGTTTAACAAATTGCATAGCAATGTTAGCAATGACAAAAGTGGGCGAGTTGTGTGACTCACCTGCTGCATCGTTTTCTAAACCAATTGGAAAAGCACTACATAAGCCTATTAATAAGAGCCCTAAGAAATAGTTAGTTACTTTCCAGGGCACTTCCATTTTTTATGACCAGTCGTTGGTGTATTTACACTGCAGCAATTGCATTTGAAAATTGTTCACTTATGATAGCAAATATCGGCTAACCAAAATATCACATAATTAAATAATATAAATCACTATTCGCACTACCGAATGTTATTGCAATGCTTCACACAAAATAGACATCGTTACTTAATTTTTAATGAACTAAATGACAAACACGGAAACTGTTTCTGACATTTTACTCATGACGATTGACATCCTACAATCGTTAATTTACTAGCGCCATCTACGTAACGCGATGACTAAGAAAAAAGAGGAAAAAAGTCAATAATTAGAGAGAATTTCAAATTAATTTTCTTATTCTTATACTCTCTTATTATCGCAAACAAAATTTACGATATCTAACTGTTTTCTTTTGCATATATAATTATTTCAACACTTTTTTATGCCTGCATTAGTAACAACTCCTTATTACTTCGTAATAATCAAAATCGACGACATAAGTTTACACAATAACAGATTTACTACCACAAGGTTTTTATAAAGAGAAGTTAATCAAATATTTTTTGGGTGTACCACCTAATTATACAGCATTCAAATTACTACGTCCATTATTAAAATGATAATTCGTTTTTAATTAGGCAGATATTGCCAAATTATTGCATGGACAAAGTCATTTATAATATTAAAATTTATTTTTCTATAAATAAAATATACAGTTATTGATCACAATGTCGATATAAAATTATCAATCTTCATCTTCTTCCGAGCTAGATTCTGTTGGTGGATAATCCGGTAATTCTAAAATAATTTTCGAGTTAAAAGTTTTAAAACGTAACAATAATATTAAGAAAGCCTTACCATTTCTTTCGGCTTCTCTAAGTTTTCGTTGTTCCTCTAAATATTTTGTTTGAGCTGCAATAATTGCTTGACCGTCCTTGCAGGCAGCATAAATATCCAAAAGTTCTTGATTTAGTTCAATAAATGAATGACCCCAAGTAAATTTGTCTAAATATTTTTTTGCAATTTCTGGAAAGCCAACTATATACATGGAAGCCGCCAGAGCTTCTACGCAACTTAACTGACAAGGCCTTCCGTAATTTATTGGATTTGCTGCTACTAAAAATGGTAGCAGTCGACCATATCGTGGTTTTAAAGAAGCTATAGGCGTTTCATTGATTCGTGCCCACGAACAATCGACTACAGCTAAACCTTTGCTCGACATTATTTCTTTGTCTTGCGGACTAAGGCACTGTTCGCCCGTAGGTGAAAGTACAATTCCGGGAAAACGTTGCTTAATTTTAAGACTTTTTACCAGGCCCTGCCGTTCAAGTTTACGTCCAGAACACTTCTTTGGATCGCATTGATTAAAGTCCCACATTGCCACAATAAAGGGAACAGTAACCTCTTCATCGCTATCTAACAAAACATTATTTATTAAAATTACAGATCAACTTTTAATTTATAAACTGTTATAATTACTTTTAACATTTATATTTATTTCATTGATTAAAAATAAATAGCCCCAAAATGCCAAGTTGCATTAACCAAATAATCAATTCTTAGTCTTAATAACATAATAATATTTATATAATTCTTACCAGAAGTAGAGTCTTCCGATGAATAACTTGAGCTTTGTGCCATTTTCAAATTATTAAACAAAACTTTAACTAATATAAATATAACCTAACTTTATTTCTACCACACTGATTTGGGACTTTTTTATTTTATTTAGCACCAAACTCAAAATGGATATTTTGATAAATAGATCAAAAAGGATATTTTATACCATAGATAAGGGAGATACTATGTTTTATACATAGATTAACTGATAATCGAGACTAGTTTCACTTATCTGTAGACCACTTTCGTGTCAAATAAACAGAAAAAAAAACTGGACTCCGAAAACTATGTTTTTATGTGGACAAAAATTGGGGAGCTGTATGAAGAACATTATTTCGAAAACTAAATGATGTAATAGAACAATAATTTTTTTTATAGTTTTACTCAAAATTTTGGGAAAACAGCCGGTTTAAAATTTTGTGGCTTTATTTGCTTGACAAATTTGCGTTCTTCGAGTTCAAATTTAATGAAATCGTAGTGACTAGACCCATAACGTAATTCTAATTAAAACAGTTTAAAAAATAATTTTTTATTATAATAATTCAATCTGGTTAATGTACCTCAAAATTCATCAAAACTTTCTCAATCTCCTTCTTTACTTCATCGTTCTTTAAACCAATACATATTTCATCCACCTTTCTTTTTTGATAATTTAAAACAAATTTAAAACATTGCCTTATTGTTGCTCCTACATACAAAACTGAGAGACTAATTTCTTTTTTATCCATTGTTTGAATAAAAGGTAAACAACTTAAAACTAATTGATGTGGTCCATGTCGAACTCGAATTATTCCAATTCTCGTCTTTTCGTTTACATATTTTACTGTAAATCCATTTCTAATTGCAGCAACCCCATAGTCTCCATGCAGTTGTTGTAATTTTTTTATAATTGCATTAAATAACTTATTAGTATTAATTAACAATGAATCGTCTTTTGTTTGACGATCAGGATTTGCTTCCACAACTATGTATCTAAATAAAAAAATAGTTTGTAATATATACAGTATGCGATTAGCGCTTTAATACTACTTACCTATTTTTGTACCGTACCATAGTTCTCGAAGTTTGGTTTTCTTAATTTTGAATTACATTTTTTTTCTTAATAAAGAATTAAGGTTACGTTTTTAAATATGCGTTTTTGTTGGCAATGCTGTAAAATTAAAATGCTACAGGGTGAAACAAAAAAGCTTATATACTTCTTGGAAAAAAGCATTATTTTTTCTGGAGATAAGTATTTGAGTAGAGTGATCACATAGATCTATTCTGTGACATCCATGCATCCGGGCTCCGCTAAATTCGCCAATATAACATGTTTTGCCACTTTTTTTAAGGTTAAGTGTCAAATTGACAAAAGATTTGTAAATATTTGCATTACAGAAATTTCTAATGACATCATTAATTAAAATATAAACTTCGACAACTTGTTTATTAATTGGGTATTTTACAATGTTTAGTTAGATTTGTGCAAACAATGGATGGAATTTTGGCTTTATGTCATTTTTGTGAAAGCCATGGACCTTGTGTTATATTATGCACGCAAAGATGTAAAGTGGAACCACAGCAGTTACCGCACACTTTGACAGTTCCTTGGTGTGAGGCATGTCAGTCTGTGAATGTCGATCAAGCATTTGTATGTCGAGATGAAAAAACACGTTACGTTTCTACACGAACACCTCAACAGCAAGATCTAGCATTTCTTCTTAAACAAGCTGCAGTTCGTGGATTAAGCTGCGAAGTAAATGAACCAAATGTAAGTTTAAATGTAATGTCATGGATTAAAAATGCATTTATGTTTGTAATTGTACTCGTAGGAAGGAACAAAGAAAGAGGGCGGGACGTTATATTTTGGTGACAATGAAAGAGGTCACGTAATTAATCACACTTTTACATTAAGGGATTCTTTAGCCCGAGGTTTCCACCGTAAATACAGCATATTAATGCTAATGCGAGATAAGGTAATAACGAAGAAATTTACCTGCTATTTTTTATTTACCTAATTTGTCGTACTTTTAAAAGGTGCACTTATTAAATTTATGGCCAATGCTAGTTCCTAATATGAAAGAATTAGCAAAAGAATTGCAAACTCAAGCAGATTCTGTAAACGAAGCCGAACAAATGCAACGTTCCCAACGTGCTGTTCGACAAGCTCAAGCTTCACCAAGAATTGTAGCACGATCACTTTCACAACTAACCGGCCAACCTGCCATATTTGGTCACATTCATTTGTGGTTTACTTGGATGTTGAGTTACCAAATAGCTGTAGAAAAACCTAGTTTGGGTTTATTTTTACCATTGTCGAGGTCTCCACAATCCTTAAGAAATTTATCACACGAAATGGATGCAGTAGTTTTTCGTACAATTTGTTTTTGTGTTCTATCGGGATGCCCAGTTGAGGTGGATAATACAAATGTTTTGGAAGCGTTTCAGGTGTTATTGCCTCAACATTGGGAACCTTTACCAAATATGAAAACTTGTAAATTAACAAAAACTAGCATATGGAGTATAGAATGGGAAGGCTTGCTACCAAATCGTGTTCCAACTTTACTAACTACAGTTGAAAAGGCATTAAAAAATGAACAATTACCTAATTCTGCATTAGAGCCTTACATAAATGCAGTAACTTCCAAGTGGTTACATATAGCACAATCTTTAGTTTGGAGTAATGGAAGTAATAGTAAACAATTACTTCAAGTATTGGGAGTGCAAAACCACGATCTACCTTTAATTAACTACTGGAGTCTATATTGCATTAAATCTTGCAAATAAATTGGTGATAAAGTTGTTAAATGTTAGAGCAATATTAAAAGTATTCGAGGTGCTCCAAGTGCATTTATAATACGTAAATGTGATTAAATAGGAGGCAATTTTTGCAATGACAAGACACGTAACTGTTGCAAAGAAATTCAAAAACTATTTACTTTGGGAATTAAGTATCAAAACATGAAAATCTCAACATTGTATTTTTTATTAAAATTATATAATTTTATAAGAAAACGTTATTTTGTTGTAGTTTTTCAACCATACAAACGTTTTTAATTTATTGAGCAGTTGCTCGTGTTCTTGTTGCAAAAATTTGTCTCTTTAACCGAATCGGCATATAATGTAATAAATTATTACATTATATGCCGATTCGGTTAAAGGTTATTACTAATAATAATAGGATACACTTAAAATAAAGCATTCTGTATACCTTTATTACTTACTAAAAGATATTTTTATTGAAAATATTTAAAAAAATTATTTTTTTAAAACTATACAATGTCAATTACTGCATACCATCAACAATTAAATACATTGAACAATAAAACTCTGCATAAATTACATTCGTTATATCTCGACATCATTACTAACTATTATTTATCACAGTACTGCAAACTTTTTTTAATTGATAGTTTCTAAGCATGCACAGATCTTTCGCCATATTTGTTCTTCCAATTGGAGTATTTACGTCATGTAAATGAAGTAATATAGAAGGAGTAAACGATTCTGGAAGCGTTCTTAATAAATCAGACACCAACATTGGTGGAATCGCTGCTAAAATAAAAGGAGTACTTGGCGAAGTCACATCGATCAAACAACTAAATAATTGAAAAGTGAAGTATGTTTGTTGAATCAGCTGACCATCTTGTACTGTGGCTTTTAAAGTTGCAAACAGGCGACGAAGCGGCCAAATTATTTGATGAATTTTAGATCCACTATTGTTTTTAGTTTGTGTTGCGGCAATTTCCTAAAACGTAGACCAAGTTAAAAACATTTCAAGTATTAAACAAATAATGAAACTTACATCCATCATTAACAAAGAATCACATGCTGCATATATGGAGTAACTTGTCAAGTGAGCAAGAGCAAATAGTTGAGGTTCGACGAGAGAATCCGAATGTAAAGTGTTGTGTAATTGTTGAGGTAAAACATGCGTTAAAAGTTCATTAGTACATGCTTGAATGTCCAATTGAAAAATTGCGAGTGCTAAATCAACTCCACGTTCCAACTGATCTTTAAATTGTAACTGTAACAATTCGCGTACAATCGCTGTGACCAGCCAACAAGGTCCAGCTATTTCCAACAAATTTTGTATGTTTTGTGTCGAATTGTGATCTAACCAGCCACAATTGATTGCTTTCGACCAAGAGGTATTTAGTTGTTCAGTCGCAGGCTGTTTAAAAACCAAATTGCCTCCACTTTTTGGTTGCAGTGGTGACTGTATATCTCTCTGCATTTTACGAATAATATCACACGATAATTGCCATCTTTCACGAAGACTATCGTCATCGCCAACGGGAGGTGCAAGTAATTGCTGCACCATATTAACAGGTTTCAGTAAAGTATCTTGAGGAGCAGTACGCATATAAGAGCATAACCAAGCTGCTGCAGCTACTGGCAAACAGCACATACTACCTCGTACGGAATCCAAAATGCGTTTAACGTCGACGGCTAATAAAGATCCTTGTTCCCAAGCCATAAGGACTTCGTGCATAACACCAGCCATATTACATAAAATTTCTTGCCACTTGACGGGATTTTTAAACTCGGATTCTCCTACATTAAATTGCTGCAATAGAGAATCTACCACGAGAGGATCGCATAATCTCAACAGTTGTTCGGAGGATTTAGGTCGATTTACTTCTACCATACATTCGGTAAACCAATGTTCGATTGCCGATTCACCTCCGCGTTCAAAAACGTTCTCGGTGCCGTAATTTTGCAAAATCGACACCAACATTAAAAAGCTAATGTCAAATAATTGTGCTTTTCCTTTATCGCCTCCCATTTTCGAACACTCGTTGAATCTTATCAATCGAGTAACTAAAGTGCGTAATTCGCTTTGTACTGTAGCAACGGCCAAAATCAGTTCAAAACTTTTACCGGTAAGAATTTGATGTAGCATGCCTACCAATGGTTCTTGTATTTTATGATAATCTGTCGATAACGTTTTTAATATTCCCGTTAGTGTGGGTTTTGCACAAATAATTACGTTAGGTATTCCAGTAGTTGTTGCGGTAGTTTCTAATTTAAGCAACTTGGACACTTCGCGCCTTTGTAAAAGAACTTGAACTTGAGTATCTGTTAAAAGTCTCGCTTTCTCCAATTCACCCAACAAACACGCCAAACATGAGCATGCACAGCGAGTGTCGATGATATCGATAAGAGGAAAATGTTGTATAAGTAATTCTATTGCAGATATTATCGAAGAAGAATTTGTTTTATCGACCATTTCGGACAGCACTAATGGAACTTTTAAAAATGTAAATGCTCCCCATTGACTTTCGACTGGTGTTTGACTTGCATATTGTAGCGACAGTAAACTTGATTTCATTAATTCGGCATAAAGTTGGACGTCGGTGCATCCTTTTAAACGTTGAAGTAGCCTTAATTGCTCTGCAAGAATACGTGTGCGATTACCAGGTTGGCGAACCAACTCGACGGCCACCCATGCTTGAATTAAGCAATCAGAATTTTTATCTACGGCAATTGAAAATGGCAATGAAGCCACGTCCAACGTTTTTAAGATACGAACTGAATTCAAAATATCTTCTTTGTCACTAAAAGTGGCTTCTAATTCTTCACACTTTTTAACAACATCAAGGAAAAAATCTAAAAAAAAAGATTAGTGATTAAATTAAAATTTAAAAATTATAAATATAACTTAACATGCACCACATTACATTTTTATGTAAAGTAATTTTGTTGTAATGGCCTACAACAAACTTGCCAAATTTTAATTAGGAATTCTTACACTAAAATTTTACTTTTCTTAAAGCATGTATAATAATTAACGGTAGAATATAATATGCCCATAAATTTTTTAAAATTAATATTATATTAATTGGAATTTACCAAAAACAATAGAAGCATTTCCAAATAGCTTGCAAATTTTTAAGAAAGTGTCCAAGTGATATCTTCAGGAATTTTTTATATTATAATTTGGGAAAAGAATTTTTTTGATTAGTTAAATGTTACTATTTGGAGTTTTTTTAAAGTCATTATTATTTTAAATTTTTACTATAAATTTGTGTAAAATGAAATATTTGTTTGAGGTAATAATAATAATAATATGATGTTGAGTCAAAATGTGTTTAGGAGAAACTTGAATCAAATTTAAAAATCTGAACATTTACAATAAAAATTATTCAAATGCAAAATCAGCTATAAATTTTTGAAGCAAATTTATAGAAATTTTTTCAAATATATATAAATTATTAACTTGTGAAATTATAATATTAAAAATTTAAATTAACAAGTTACCGCTGTACCAAAATAATTTCTAACCTCCCCTCGGTTTACCAAAACTGGGTCGCTGTTTAAACAAGTAATTTATGTTTGTTTTAGTATTTTTTGGATTCACTTAAGTATTTTATCTATTATATTTAATTGAAATGATTTTAAACGCAAGTAGAAGTACTGTATTTTAAACAGTAATACAATGAAAATTGTAGCAATAAAACATTACAAAAAGATAAAATTATAAAATGTAATACCTATTTAAAATAACTTTAAAATAATAAAAGATGTGTCTTATGATGCCGCTTAGGTAAGACCATAGTCAGATTCAAAAACTACTAATCAAATCTTGCTTTTATTAGAATTAACCTGGCAGGCAGTTACTGCCCTCGGAAGGAAGTAAGTCCATTTTAATCAAAATTTAGCTAATTATATTTTTGAAATCAGGAGAAAAAACTATATCTATGTTGTGTAATTCAAAAAA
This sequence comes from Cantharis rufa, assembly GCA_947369205.1. Taxonomy (NCBI): domain Eukaryota; kingdom Metazoa; phylum Arthropoda; class Insecta; order Coleoptera; family Cantharidae; genus Cantharis; species Cantharis rufa. The sequence continues at coordinate 41,861,247 of OX376303.1, forward strand.
TAGATTTTGCCAAAGTTATTCATTTATGCAAATTTACTGTCAAGGTCACCGTTAAGCATAAGAAATAGAAGTCAAGATATTTCAGTTCCTGTAAATCTTTCAAATTGCTAATAAATGGTAATCATTAGCCCCCTCTCTTCATATAAGCGGACTTTTCAACAACCCCGGAGGGACAGATATAGGTTTAAGGTAATTACGAGGGGTAACTCACTAGAAAACGTGGTGTACACAAGGCAGGAGATGTTAGGAACTGTTTAGGAATTCCCAGTGAGAAAGAGGTAGTTGGGAAATATGAGTGAGATGTGGTAGAATGTATGAAAAATGTTCTAAATTCCTCATGATTTACCCTTCAGGTAATTATTATTAATTCAAGCAATCTTGAAAGACGATCAAACTTCGTATAACATGACATAAAATCAATAAGATTTGTATTTGAAATGAACGATAAACACAAAAAACGATTAATTATGCAACTGAAAAATATTTTTCAAAAAAATTCATTTCATAAGATACACTGTCGACTTAAGCTTTTCTATGGTGGGCTATTTTATACTACCAAATTGCAAGTGATTTTACAAAAAAATTAATTTTTTTAAAATGGCCAAACAACTTAATTTGAAGCAATTGAAATGATAATATTATTTAGCCAATCAACGAAAATTTGAAGAAAATAAAGATATTTAAAAATTTTAATGCAGTGCTCAGTCATAATAGTTTTCAAATATGTACAACAAAATATTTACCTGTTTCACTATGACGGGCAATACACATCATTGCTAAATAAAAATTACACGACAACAATGATTTTAATAAAAATGACGATTTTTCGAATAACTCAATAGTGGCACTACAATTTTGACTAACTTGTAGCAGCCAATATGCCAAGCACAACAATGAAGATGCCAATACAGTTTCTTCAGGTTTACCGTAACACGTAATTCCATTTAATGTTCCTTCTAAAAACTCTAACAAACTGTACACACAGTAAGTTTTCTGAAAATTGGTGTATTTACTTATTCGATGAAATACTGCTGCATGTGAAACTAATTGAGCACTTAACGAATGTTTTAAATAACCAAGAGCAAGTTGATTGGCACCAGCACCCACTACTGCTTGTTGTAAAATACAGTCGGCTAAATTATAAACGTCACCACTTACACCTCGAGGTATTAAAGTTTTGATGTTAATTCCCCATTGCACATCAGTCCAACGTTCTCGCCAAGCCCGAAGTAAGAGTGCTTTTAAAGAGCTTGTTGTTTTCGATTCCATTATTGAATAGTTAAAAAAGCATCAGCTGCAATTAATGTAACTTGAACATAAATTTATATGTCCTGTACCGAAAACTAACGTACATTAATGTTATATTGACATAATAATAATAATTATATTAAAGTTTTAATTAATATAATAAAACTACGATTTGTAAGTTGCCACCATCAGTTTACAACTGTCAAAACTGTTGTCAAATGACAAAGCAGGAAAATTGTCTAGTGTAAAATTATATGTAGCAGGGTTGCCAATTAGTTATATACGTAAAATTTTGTACAAAATTTGCTTTGTCAAAAATATAGTCAAAAATTAGCACATACTTTTCTTCAGTTAATTCAATCAAAATACTACACGATTTAAAAACAGTATGCCAACGAAATTTTTGTGATGGAGGTGGAGGTACAATTCGACCCCCCCATTCCATTATAGTGTTGCAAATCGCCAAGCCCCAATGTAGCGGTACTTGTTGCATTCCGGTAGTTACGCCACTGTTTGGCACGATTGTATTTTTTGTAGTGGGCTTTTAGGCTTGGATTGTTTGTCAACAGCTGCAGCTGTCCAAGAGATTCGTAAACCTACAAGACTTATGATATGGATTGGGCGTTGCTTTGATTGGTTGTATTGCTGTTTTTTGTATTATTTATATTTTAAACAAAGTAATGCTAATAAATAAAAATTATTAAAACAAATTTGTTAAATTTAGAAATTTTGCGTATATCGTATTATAATAATAATTACATAAAAGATAAGAGAAGATAACATCAGTAAGATTGTACAAATAGGTACCAAACCACAAAGTTTTGGATTCTTTAATTAAAAATAGAACAAAATTCTAAACACGGCAATGTTGTTAAGCGCATTTTCAAATTTACACAAATTACTACAACCAATCTGAGCTTCGGAACTAACGGTCCAACCTATCCTATCGTAACTCGCCTATATTCACGAATTTTGCCAGCAGACAACTTCCCAGCGGTTACTTGATAATCTAACCTCAAATTTGATTGTTTATAATGATTATGTGTGTGTACAGTAAATAAGTCTTATGTATAAATAAAGAAGAAAAAATGAGTGATGCGGTTGTGGCGGTGTGCAATGACGTTTTAAAAGTTGATAGTATTTCAGAAACTTTTAGTTGTTTTTTGGTTCACCGATCCGAAACCGAAGAAGCCAAACTACAAACTTGGCAAAATGACCTTACCGCTGCTTTGAAAGGAATTCCACTTGATCAACTGGATTCAGTTATTAGACAGTATTTAACTATTGCATCCGGTGCACCTTGTAACCGACTGCAACTATTGTTAGAGTTACTAGCTCGTTTGGTAAAAGAAAGTGCTTTGACACCTCGGCTCGTTTGTGAAGCTATCATTGCAAATGAAAAACTTTCTTACAAGCAACATGATTTTTGGATGGAATCTTTTAAATTATTGAGTAATCTTATCGATGGAGTGGAATATAAGGGCGTTCGGGAAATAATGAAGGTATCTTATTTTTTAACTTTTAATAATTCCTGTGATTTTAAAAGCAAAATCTATTACTTATTTATACCTTTACCTTATACCTTTTAACTTTGTAAATAATAAATTACCATAGTGTAGCCTGCACACTGTGGTGAGATTTCAAAACCCTTATTTTTTGAAAAAATTCCTAAATAGTTCATATTCTGTTTTGTAACATCACGAACTTGAGAATAGTTGAGAACAGTATTAAATTTTTGGTCGCTCTTTTACGATCTCCACCAGAGATTTTGAACAATTGAAATATTTTGTAAATATACATAAATAATATTTGTAAAAATAATATTTCGCTACTTTTACTTTTAATCGTGTCTTTGCTAAACGCAATTGTGTATATACCAGATGGTTAAGATGGTTTCTTATGTTGATAAAAAAAGAGATGTAGAAAGTTGTGTGAATAATTCTTATAAATTACCATAAATCTTCATGATTAGACATTGTTTTTATTAAAAGTTTTGAGATGTTTGTAGTGGGAATCTCGTTAATTTATACATGCACGTCAACTTTATTCAAAAATCTACCCACGCATTTTTTTTTACATAAAATTACTAACGGCAATATCAAAGAGAGATATTGAACTTAGAAATTCGTTTCAATATTATTTGATTTAATGCACATTTTGAAGCTCTTTTGCCCTAAGGACTAGAGCCACAATTTCCAGCTTCTTGACTTATTGGTATAATATCCTTCATTCTACACCGCTGCACAGTGGGACAGATTCACAAATTTTTGGCCAAAATTCTGAAAGTTATAGAATAGACTAATAATAAGGTCAGGACCAAAGAAAATATATTTAAAAAAATTTACATGGTAAAATAGGATAGTTTTTAGGGGGTTAATATTAAAATAACTGAGAATAATTATAAAATCTTGAATTCCTATAGTAGTCAATCTGAACATTGATGTAAAAATAGTTTAAAAAATCTTATTATTAAAATGGGGTAGTTTTTAGGGGGTGAAAATTAAAATAACCGAGGAAAATTATAAAATTTTTAATTTCTTTAGAATTAAATCTGATTATTGATGGAAAAATAATTTATAAAAATTCACTGCAAACTTGCTGCAAAATCAACTTGTAATTCACGCACCTCAGCATGTTCAAAATAGAATTACTCACAAAATGGCATCTCTTGGCAGCTGAATTTTAGAAAACATGAAAGGCACACATCATACAATATTTAAAAAATTTTATTCACCTTGGAACCTTGTGGCACTAAAAAGTTATAGAAACTTAAAATTAAATTGGTCAAATTTCAATCGTTGAAATCGCTTACTTTATGATTGGTTCTGATTGATAGCCCTAGCCCATATACTAAACAAAGTCAATTATGTATTGCACTGTTAATTGAAAGAATCTTTTAATAATGCATACTTACTTTGAGTTTTATGTATTGAATACAAACTTATCCAACCTCCGGTTCCATGTAAAAATATCAAAGCAAAGTTAAAACGATCTTTTGAATGGTTCTAAAATTAATCTAGAAAATTCTAGTTGAATATGAAAATTTATTTTCTTTTTGAATAAACAATTGAATTACATTTATTACAATTAATTAACCTTTGTTGAATCGCAAATTTCACCGCATTCGTTTTATAATAATTGGTGTTCCGCAAATATCCCGTAATCACAAAATAATCTGGGTTGTTCAAACCTGTCTCTTTCTTCAATAAACTCGACCCGCAATCCTCGGTCCTTAAATGGTTGTGAATTATTCTTCTCCTTTTTCACGTTAAATGGAACAGCTTTTTCTCTCGTTCCAGAATTTTCTATCCCACAAGCCAAAATCTTTTACCAAATAATTCTTCCTATTAATTGTTTAAATTTGTCCAAATTGAATTTGTTATTATTGTTTCGAAAGTGATTTTTGTTGATTAAATTTTATTTGTGGATCACTCCTCTCTTAGAGAATATTTCCACTCGACCTTACTGGTCCACCGTTTTTCATCAACTGACTTTATTTATCCTTTTTCTCCTGATCAATCCGTTTCCAAGACAATTCATTTTTTTCTTCATTCAAATTTTATTTTTGATAATGTGATTTAAATATTATTCATTTGCGTATACCCGCACTGATGCACATCGGTCGTTACACTCAACGTTGTTCAATTTTCAATTGTTTACTTAAATAATAAATTATTTCAATTTGAACTTAAATTGTTGAGTATCAAATATTAACTTTCTCTGAACTTTCTTACATTTTTTTGAGAATGAAATTAAAACTACTGTGAGCTTTATTGCCCACCTTTATGAACACTGCATTTACCCCCTTTCGATTTTGACTTAATTTGAATTTTTCCCAATTAATGTTAAAGTCGAACATCCGCGGTATCATATAAATCTCTGCATTTGTGCGAATAAATTAATAACTTTTATTTTATTTTATCAACTAAACATAATTAAAGATAAATTTCTGTTCTTTCCTCATCTACCAATCTTTCTTTCAATCTCTCCTTTCCTAACTTAACATAACAAACAATTAACAAATATTTATAGTGGTCATTTTTCTATTATTTGCTGTGACTAAATTTAACGTTTTAATTGGAATAATCTTATTCTTTAATTTTTCCGTATTTTGTAACACAATCTTTTCATTTATAAGTGACACTTCGGCCCCGGTGTCAATTAATGCTAAAACCCGTACATCTCCCACATATATGAAAATTTTTGGTAAAATTGCTAAATCACCCCCTTCTCTCTGTTCAATGTGTTCCGTTATGAACTCCCTTGGATGTTCATATGAATTCACATTAAAGTTTCCCCTTTGGCTGTCCCTTAAACAAAATTTGACCCACTGGTCCTTTCACTTTCAACTACTGGTCGAGATGATTCAGTTTCTGCTGCTTGTTCCGCTACATTATTTATTTCTCGACTTTCCCTATTACCTTGATAACCTCCTCTCTCTGGGCCTCTGCCCCTATAATACTGATTCCCTGAACGTCCACCTCGATACTCTCCTCGGTGTGCGAAGTTAACATTACCCGTTGTTTGGTTTCCACCATCGTTGGACACCCCAACATGTTCACTTGCTCTCGTGTGTCTCCAATCTTGAGACACTCTTGGTATCTCGTTTCCCCCCGTCGCTTTATAGTTTTCGTGTCTAACACGATTCCAATTTCCGGTATTTTCACTTTTAAATTCAACCGACCTATCAAATCTTTTGAGCACCTCAAGAAATTTGTCTACATTATCTACCCCCTCAATCCCTATTCTTTCTTTAATATCTCTTTCAAAATGTCGTCCTAATACGTTGACTAATTCCGATTCCAAATATTTTGGTTCGACTTGTTGGGCTTGATTGATTAATCTAATCGCATAATTTTCCCGTGAGTTTCCATATCCCCGATACTTGCCAAAGTTAATTTCCTCTCGTACCTTACCTTGCTCTATCTCGCCCCAGTATTTTTTAAAGAACAAAGTTTTAAAATCTTCTAAATTGTTAACCCGATTTTCTATCATTGCAAACCATATTTCGGCTTCCCCTCTCATTAACTTTCTGATAATGTTTTTAACACTTCTTAAATCTTTAATTTTTTCTATATTTTGTTCAAGATTTTTCATAAATATCTTTGGGTTTACCTTTCCGTCCCCTGAAAATCTTCCACATTTATCCCCATCAAATTCCTTTGTTAAGTGTAATTTAAGTACCTCGCCTAGTTCCCCCAGTGACTTTTCATCTACCTTTCTTTGCAACCTTTGAATTTCCTCTTTTAACTTATTGCCCTCAACTTCAATTCGTTTATCTAACTTTTTGTTTATACCTTCCATTCTTTCATTCACACTTGAATCTACCTCCATCTTTGCACCAATTACCTTTTCTTCCAATTGTCGATTTGTCTCTTTGATCTCCGTACTCGCTTTTTCAATTCTTTTCTTATTTACCTGTACCTGTTTTTCCACTTTACCGTTTTCTTCCTTGACTTTGGCAATTTCTTGTTCCACTTGTGTACATTTTTGGTTCATCTCATCCATCATTCCATAAATTCCATCGAATTTTCCTTCCATTTGTTGTTTAAATTCGGACATGTTTTCCTTGATATTTTCTTCCATCTTGAGCATTTTCTTTGACATTTCCCTAGAATTCTCATTCATCTTTGCATTCAAATTAGACATATTCTGTATTAATTCAGACCTACTTTCATTCATCTTTTCCATTAATTCAGCCCTACTTTCTATTGATTCAGCCCTACTTTCCTTAACATTTTCCATTAATTGCATGAGCATCTTTTGAATGTCAGAATTTTCTGACGTTTTATTTTCTATCGCGATATTTTCCTTGTCACTTGGATTCTCAGCTATACTGATTTTCCCGCTACGCGTTTCCATAGTGATAATAATTTAAACTTCAATGTGACAATTTTAATTTTAATTTTAAAGTTATTAATTTATTTCTTTTTACAGAGATTCGTTTGATAAATTTTATTTTTGTGTCGTGGGTTCTCACGAGCAATGTTTCGTGGTCGAGCCCCACGTTGGGCGCCAATTAAATATGCACTGTTAATTGAAAGAATCTTTTAATAATGCATACTTACTTTGAGTTTTATGTATTGAATACAAACTTATCCAACCTCCGGTTCCATGTAAAAATATCAAAGCAAAGTTAAAACGATCTTTTGAATGGTTCTAAAATTAATCTAGAAAATTCTAGTTGAATATGAAAATTTATTTTCTTTTTGAATAAACAATTGAATTACATTTATTACAATTAATTAACCTTTGTTGAATCGCAAATTTCACCGCATTCGTTTTATAATAATTGGTGTTCCGCAAATATCCCGTAATCACAAAATAATCTGGGTTGTTCAAACCTGTCTCTTTCTTCAATAAACTCGACCCGCAATCCTCGGTCCTTAAATGGTTGTGAATTATTCTTCTCCTTTTTCACGTTAAATGGAACAGCTTTTTCTCTCGTTCCAGAATTTTCTATCCCACAAGCCAAAATCTTTTACCAAATAATTCTTCCTATTAATTGTTTAAATTTGTCCAAATTGAATTTGTTATTATTGTTTCGAAAGTGATTTTTGTTGATTAAATTTTATTTGTGGATCACTCCTCTCTTAGAGAATATTTCCACTCGACCTTACTGGTCCACCGTTTTTCATCAACTGACTTTATTTATCCTTTTTCTCCTGATCAATCCGTTTCCAAGACAATTCATTTTTTTCTTCATTCAAATTTTATTTTTGATAATGTGATTTAAATATTATTCATTTGCGTATACCCGCACTGATGCACATCGGTCGTTACACTCAACGTTGTTCAATTTTCAATTGTTTACTTAAATAATAAATTATTTCAATTTGAACTTAAATTGTTGAGTATCAAATATTAACTTTCTCTGAACTTTCTTACATTTTTTTGAGAATGAAATTAAAACTACTGTGAGCTTTATTGCCCACCTTTATGAACACTGCAGTATATATAATATAGCCCTTTAGCCTTTATAGAAACATATAGAAACATTGTTCTATATCGGACATCGGTTCTTAGTCAAATTAAAGTTCAAAAAACAAACAAAAAATACAGTTGCAAACACAGAACTTTCACTACATGCTTATTTGCTTAAACACCCTCTTTACTTAAAGGGGTAAAATAAAAAACTGAGACAGGTAGAGGGTAAATTTCCTTCAGTTTTTTCAAGTTAAAGGCCTACCCTTACTGATAAGCCAGACATTTACCTGTTTCTGTAAAGTTACTAAAATCCTGTAATTTTACTTTTGGCCAGAAATTTATGAATCTATCCCACTGTGCGCTGCTTAAAATTTTGTTTTTTTAATTTTGTGTTTTAAAAATAAATTAATATTTTTACTTTTAAAATGTACCATTAATTCTTTTTAGATTATTTATGAATTATAATCATAATTATTTGAAAGTATATAGAAACGACTTTCTATACAGGTTGACCCTCTTATTGCAGAGTTGGGCTTCAGTCATACAGCTTATTAATTTATTTATTTTGCTCACTTTTTCTATTAATTTGTTTATTTACATTGCATGCTCTAATTAGCTATAAAGAAGACTGACTTTTATTTAAATTATGAAATAATATAAACATATAAATAATAGTAAAACGTGATTGTAGTTAAACAGGATTTTCACTCTTTAGGAAAACTTGGAATACTTGCAAAAGTCAGAATTTAAAATTTTACAAATTTTATACTCTTATGTATAGCTATGCTATTACGTATTGCTCTTACGTAGAGCTAAGGACTCTGGAGAATTAACAAAAAACTAGTATCAGCTACTGGTGAACAACTTTTAGGAGGATTTTATAATTCTCGATCCCAATTTTATAATTAATTTTTGAATTTTTTGTATTATAGTACTACCTACTTACTTTAAAAAATTATATTCAAGCAAAATATAATTTAACATAATTTTTCATTTTCAGGGATGTTGTGAAAAAGCAAAAACATTACCAAAACAGCTTAACGTAAGTTTGCAGCCTCAAACCAGCATATTAATTGACATTTGCAAACATATAATGGATAGAGAGGCCTGTTTATTGCCAGGATATTTGTTAGCTAATGAATTGCAGAAAGCATATTCTGATGATTGTCCACATTGGTTGCTTGCAAAAGAGTTTTCAGATTACATCGAAAGTTTTCGTAACTGTGCTCAAATGGTATCGATTATAGGACAATCAGAAATGCGACCGGTTGTTGAACATAGTGGACAGCCAGAACATGTAGTAAATCCTTGGAAATTGGATTCGGCAACATTACGATTTACCCTTAAAGGCATTTTACCATACTCGTCAAAGTTATTGCAAAAGCAAACCGGTTTGTTAAGATACGTTCTGGAACAACCTTATAGCCGAGATATGGTGTGTGGTATGCTGGGTTTGCAGAAACAACATAAACAACATTGCGCCGCATTGGAAGAGCAACTTGTAGAATTAATTGTATTGGCAATGGAAAGAAGTGAAATTGAAGGCGACGATGGTCCTACACAAGGATTATGGCTTCACTTGTCATCTCAGTTAATATATTTTGTTTTATTTCAATTTGCCAATTTCTCTAATTTTGTATTAACCTTACACTCGAAATTACAAGGAAGAGATTTAAGACGTGGTCGTGATCAACTCATGTGGGTGTTATTACAATTTATTTCGGGTTCTATTCAACGAAATCCTCTTTCCAATTTTTTGCCAGTATTACGATTATATGAGCTGCTATTTCCCGAACAAGAACCTCCATTGCCTGTTCCCGATTTTAATCAACCTCAGTGCACCAGACAAATGGCTATGATATGTATATGGATTCATTTAGTTAAAAAAGCACAGTCTGAGCATTCAAGTTTAACTTGGCCCATTCCTACTAAATTACGCGTTCATCATGAATTTTTGCAGCATTTAGTTCCACCTAGCAATTCTGCACTTTCAATGGGAAACGATTATCGAATTGCTTTATTATGCAATGCTTATTCGACGACTCAAGATTATTTTAGTAAACCTATGGCGGCACTAGTCGACACGATTTTGGGTACCCCAAAAAGTGCCACGCCTCCTACAACCCCTCTGAGTATGGCGGATTTGGATTCACTTACAGTGCATTCAAAAATGAGTTTAATTCATAGCATAGTAACCCACGTCATAAAATTAGCGCAAACTAAATCGGGTCATCCTCTTGCGCCTGCTCTGGTTGAAACATACAGCAGGCTTCTGGTGTACACCGAAATCGAATCTTTAGGCATTAAGGGCTTTATTAGTCAACTTTTGCCGACGGTATATAAATCTCATGCGTGGGCTACTTTATACACTTTATTGGAAATGTTTAGTTATCGCATACATCATATACATCCTCACTATCGTGTGCAGTTACTAAGTCATCTTCATTCTTTGGCAGCCGTACCTCAAGCAAATCAAACTCAATTGCATTTGTGCGTAGAATCAACAGCTCTCAGATTAATTACGGGGTTAGGAAGTGGTGAAGTTCAACCGGAATTGTCACGCTTTCTAGGAGAACCAAAAACTTTGGTTTCTGCCGAATCGGAAGAATTAAATCGTGCTTTAGTTTTGACAATAGCTCGGGCTACTCATGTCACCGGCGCCGATGGTAGCTGGTGTCACGAGTTGTTAGCTACAGTTGCACAAAGCACACCTCATGCTTGGGCTCCACACACTTTGGAATGTTTTCCCAGAGCATTAGCAGACTTTTTTATGCAGCATGCAGTACCTAAAGAGAACAAACAACAGTTAAAGAAAGCCGTGGAAGAAGAATATCGTAAATGGTCATCGATGAACAACGAAAATGACATTTTAGCCCACTTTGGAGTTACGGGAGCTCCTCCATTGTTTTTATGTCTTTTATGGAAGATGGTACTTGAAACTGATCACATTAGTCCGATAGCTTATAAGTAAGTATTTTATTTTACTCTGTTTTAAATTCTTCAATACGAGTCTTCTGCTTATTATAAGAAATACAGATGCGATTAAATTAAATAAATAATTATTTTATGTAAAATCAGCGAAAGGTTTTTTAAAATAAATAAAATCACGTTTTGTATTGAAAAAAACCAAATGCAATAAGTTTTTTTTTTAATTCTGTTTAATTATATTCTATTTTGTTATATCGATTGCTTTCTAAATAATTAAAAATTTTATTTTCAGGATCTTAGAACGAATTGGCGCTCGAGCATTATCGGCTCACTTAAGAAAATTTTGTGATTGTTTGGTATTCGAGTTTACAAATTCACCAGGCAGTTTACATGTTAATAAATGTGTTGATACCATCAACGATATCATTTGGAAATATAATATCGTAACTATAGATCGATTGGTTTTGTGCTTGGCACTACGTACTCAAGAAGGTAGCGAAGCACAAGTGTCTGCTTTTATCATCCAATTAGTGTTATTAAAAGCGACCGAATTTCGCAATCGAGTTCAAGATTTTGTTAAAGATAATTCACCAGATCATTGGAATCAAGTAAATTGGCATGAGAAGCATTTGGAATTTCATCGCAAATATCCAGAAAAATTTGCACCCGAAGAACAAGGTAGTGGATATCATCCTTATTTTGGCAATGTTTGCCTTCGATTTTTACCAGTTTTTGATATAGTGGTTCATCGGTTTTTGGAAATTCAACAAGTTACTAAAAATTTAGAAATATTATTAGAACACCTAGGCTGCTTATATAAATTTCACGATCGTCCAATTACTTACCTTTACAACACCTTACATTATTATGAAAGCCGTTTGCGCGATAGACCACCCTTGAAAAAACGATTAGTGGCGGCAGTTTTGGGTAACTTAAAAACCTGTCTTTCTGATAAATATCAATTATATTTAACGAGATCATCCGAAGAAATTTGGATTCCAGAACTTGACTATTACATGCAGCTTATAAAAAGAGTCGTCGATACTCTGTCGGGAATTTTGCCAAATACTTTGACCGATTGGCGTTTTAATGAGTTTCCAAATGCTGGCGCTCATGCATTATACACAAGTTGTGTAGAATTAATGGCATTATCTGCTGGTCCCAAGGTGGTTGCCTCGAGCCTTTTAGATGTTGTAATGCGTGGTTATACAGGAATTCCGTCTTCTGAAATGCATCAATGGATCAATGCTATTGGATTAACATTTGCAGCTCTTCCAATGAGTTATTGGAGTGTACTTTTGGATCGTTTGCTGGAAACACTAGCTGAATTAGAACAATGGCCTTTTCATTTTTCACCTTTTCTACTTTTTAATTTTGATGAAACTCATAATCGTTTACTATGTAATCGTTTCAGTTATATGCTAGCTCTAGCTCATTCGATTTTTCATCACGCAGGCCCTGGTCAAATAGCTACTGTGCCACGGTGGGTACGAGAAAAGCTTCCTCTTGTTGTACATACAGAAGCGCAATTTCTATTTGTGTGTCACTTAGTTGGCCCTTTCTTGCAACGTTTTAATATTAATAACCTGAACATTACCGAATTACCGATAGTTTTGTATGAACTTTTGGCTCAAGTGGATCACGCACAAGCAAAGTTAGAATATATGGATTCGATTTGCGATTTATTGTATCATATTAAGTATATGTTTGTTGGTGATAGCATGAAAAAAGATGTAGAGGGAGTGGTACGAAGGCTTAGACCTGCTTTACAATTAAGATTAAGATTTATTGCACATGTTACCATAGAACAAGGTATGGTTAATTAAGAATGTTATGTTTCTTTTATTTTTTAATTTTATAATTCAATAAAATTTATAGATTAAAATTATATTTATTAATTTTTTTTTAAGTCTACCAAAACCAAAAGTCCAAATCCAATTTTCCAAAAATAAACAGTAGGTACTGGGTAATTTTTTAAATTATAATGTAATAATTTCATAAAATTAAATTTTCTTTGATCTTTTTAAATATTGTAAGACAAAATCTCCAGTTGGAACCCTGATTAAGCAAGAAAGCTATTCTAATTATCCTTCCTCGGCAGGTAATGGCAAACCATTGAAGCAATCTGTTATTGTAACTCTGGAAATAATTAAGTGATAAACCAAAATAAATGTAAATGAACGATGTTGAATTTTGCAAGTAGTTTTATCTTTCTAAGAACTAATCTGATAATAAGAGTTTAGGTTGAATTTAACTGTACCACAAACTAAAGGAATTTTAAAAGTTTTAACTACGAATCATCTATATGTGATGGCTTGATAATAGTATGAAATGTATTTTAATTATAATAGTATGGAAACGAAGTGAAAAGAAGACGTTTTGGAATGGTGGAATATATTGGGTAGATTGATGGGCAACAATCAAACAAAAATTATATTTGTGTTGACGTTTCGGATATGACTGTATCCATTTTCAAGACGAGACAAAATAGGATGTAGAACTGTTTGACTGTTTTTATTACATCATATTTTGTCTCGTCTTGAAAATGGATACATAGTTGTATCCGAAACGTCGACACAAATATAATTTTTGTTTGATTGTTGCCCAATCTACCCAATATATTCCACCATTCCATAATATAAAGCTTTGGGCGAGATACCTTTTACTCTTACAAAAGACGTTTTACTTAACAAATTACTAGAGGTTAGGAATTTTTATCAAACATGGAGGACTCCAGGAGAGAGCTTGTTGTAAAAGTCTTTTATGGAAAGGAAGTATCTTCAAATGGCTAGGTGTATCGAAATTATTGACTGTTTAGTGTAAATGTATAGATGATTTTTCATAAATAACTTAAATGATCTACAAACTAGTTTCTAACACTATTGCCTAATATCAGTGGTTTTCGAGTTATGAATTTTAAGTAAAAAAGTAAGTAAAGAATTGAATAATTCTAAATTTTCTTTATGTGAACTTAGGCCATTTTCCGGTTAAAAAATTTAGCAGGCTCAACTATAATTGAGGCCGTGAGAGCAAAAGTGGTGTCACCCTCAAATACAACTATTGAAGATATTCAATTAATATTTTCAAATATTCGTTAAATTTGTGAATGCAAAAACAATATATATTACTACATTACTACATATTGCTGTGTTACGCTACAAATAAGTTGTGATCTCCTAGAATTGCCCGGCGCCAGTTATCATTTATTGATAACAATAATAATAAAAATATAAAAAAATTAAACTATAGCAGACCTACCTATTTCAACTTATCATGTATACGCCACTGGTCATATCATTAGTAAGTTAGCAACGACCATTATTCATATTGTTCGTCAGATTGCGTCAGATCTACCGGTGCAAATTTGGTAACAGTCTTAAAAACTTTTCTTCTATAAATTAATAAACGTTGTGCCGTGGAGTGAATTGAAATGCTATAAATTTCTGTCATCCGGTTTAATTGCATATAACACGTAAGTATAATTTTCTTACAATTTAACAAAAACCTAAACCTAACCCCACATATTTATAAAACTTAAATTAAAAAAACAGTTTTACCTAAAAAAAAAAAACACAACATTTTTACAATCAAATAAGTTTATCTACCTTTTATATTCTTCTATGTAATCCTTTCTACACAACACAACCTAATCACTTAATTTTCAGGACGGTATTATCACATAACCAACAGGTAAGTTTGCACAAAATCCTCTTGAAATTACAGTTGACTATATCTTCAAACGTCTTCGTTGAAGAATTGTTGGTTGCAAAGTAAATTTTCAACAGTAAATAATATTTGTAATTATTTTATATAAATTGCCATTGCTCGACAATTATAATTGCATTATATGAATAATTAAATTAATTTTTAATTATCAAAAAAAATATTTCATTAAATTTTTCTAACACCGAAAAATTAATTTTCAAAATTTTTCTATCACCGAAAATACTTTATTAAAATTTTGCCATTTTGTCGGACATAAGCTCCCGCCACAATTGGTTCCAAAAATTGGAAACGAACTCCTCTATTTTTACCAACGCACCTCCTTTTATACGGAATCGGAACCGAATTATTCATTTTATGGCTGATTGACCAATGTCCATCGATAATGCCATTTACCAATAAAAACCCACTAAATTAACATTTAGGGTGGTGGATGATCTTCGCATCGACCAATAATAATTCGCGGTTCCATAGGATGCCAAATTTTGCGTTGCTATAGAAACTAAAATACTTTAATTTAACTTGGTGTAACCACCAATACAATTTTCTTGAGATTAAAAGTTATCTAACGTCATTAACTTTTAATCCTTCTTCTTTTTCGTATAAATTCCATTGCAAACGTTTTTCTAACACGCGTTTGCACACAAAAATCCTAATTTTTCACAAACCCGTGAACACTCGCGAACCTAATCGTCTTTCGTCGCACCTTATAATATTTTGGTCAAAATAATCGTCCCAAAATGTAACCACTTAAATCTATTCTTAACCTAACAATAATAAACACAAATTTTATACAATTTTCACTCCAGCATGTTTAATATTTTCAATTTTCAGCACAACGATTTTTTATATGGTGGAAACAATCCAACTTTGCAATATTGGAATGTCCAGATTGACTTTAACCATAACAAAACTTGCAATGCCAGACCAAACGTAGCTGAATGTTCTCCGATAACAAATATCTGGTACGTTGCCTAAATTTACTTTATAAATTAATAAACATTTTAATTTCAGTTGAATCTCCCCCAATGAAGACTTGGAAAGAAATTTGCTAAAAATAATTCTAAGATGATTTCTCTACTTAACCCAATGGTTTCGACCAAAGTCGTTGTACATGAATTTTACCCGAACTATGGATAATTCAAGATTTTATGTTATGGGCAAGAATAAACATAGCAAAACCCCCTTTGGAAAATTCAAGATGAAGATCCTTTTTCATATGTGTTTTCTAAATTAAGTGTTTATTCTTGTACTAACTAAATTTAACTAACTTAATTTAAGAAATAACTAATCGTGTACCTAATCTAATTATAAGATCTTTCCTTATTAATATAGTATTTACATATTTACTAACATAATTTTTATTGAAAATTTGTTCTTCCATATCAACTTCTACCCGTCAGTGAATTTTCTTCTCCCTCGTAACTACTATCTTGGTATAATCTTATTGACTACGTAATTTAAATCGATCACTTATTTGTATTCACTTATGAATTTCTCCCTTCTTTTTTTTTTTTTTTTACTTTATGCTTATTGGCATCTATTCATTTTTCTTTACCTCGGGCTAACTTGCCCATGTTCTTATCCCAATTTTTACCGTACGTCTTAATTTTATTTGTGCATAAATCATATAAATTCATTCCAACGTAGAATTATCCCTCCGTTCCTACATTATCTAATTTCTCAATCACTCGAGTTATTTGTATAAATTTTCTACTGTCTGCTGTATCGCAGTGTTTACCTTCTTCTTTCTACCTCTATATCGGCTTTATTTTCCCCCTTACTATTATTATTAATGCATCTTTGTGCCATTATATAATTTTAACTTCGACAACCTTGTGTCCTCCTTTCAACATTATTACTACTGCATCTATGTGCAATTACATAACTTTCTCTGTTATTTCGGCAACCTTGTGCCCCCAATTTCTACTTTGACAACTTATTGTAGTGCCCTTTTAAAACTTTGGCAACCTTGCGGTGCTCAAACTTACTAAATCGACAACCTTGCGGTGTCCTCCTTACTAATTCGACAACCTTGCGGTGTCCAAACTTTCTAATTCGACAACCTTGCGGTGTCCTCCTTACTAATTCGACAACCTTGCGGTGTCCAAACTTTCTAATTCGACAACCTTGCGGTGTCCAAACTTTCTAATTCGACAACCTTGCGGTGTCCAAACTTTCTAATTCGACAACCTTGCGGTGTCCACCTTTTCTGCCTTATTTTATACAAATTCCCCTCATTTTTGATCAACCGTCAAACATTATCTGAACTCAATTTTCCCTGTCTTCCTTAATCGTCTATTCTTAATACACAAATTATTATCAAGCTACCCCCTACTTTAACTATCCTTTTAAAATTTTAAATTACGTTAATTATTGTGTCTTTATGACCAAATTCCCATAAGTAGATTTTTCTTTCAACTGACCTATCTCAACTTTTATTTTTAAAAATTTCCTTTGTTTTAAACTTTTCTTTCATACAAATTATTTCTGGATGCTACATTAGTTTTACTTAATATTATTTGCATAATCTTTATTGCCAACGTAATTTCCCAACTAATTGTTTAAAAATTTATCTTAAATTATGTAAGTTGATATTTCTTCAAAATTCAATTCTAAATTGATTTTGGTTTGTTTTTGATGTTTTGATGTTATTTTCAACTCACCCTCCCAACCTCCATTTTTTTTTTCCAACCTCCATCTAGTTTAAATACTAGTTTTTATATTACAAATTATTTAAATTTTAGTCACGAACATCTCCTAGTTTACGTAACTTCTATTCTAATCTATCGCTATTTTCCTAATCCTGTTCCATTTCATCTACATCTATCTCTTCTTCTTCTACATATGGATAAATCAAATTGATGTGGAATTTTCCCCTCACACCTTCGTTATCCATGAAACCTAATTCGTATGTATTCTCATTGAACACCCTTTTAATTACATATGGCCCCTCAAATGGTAACATTAATTTTGCGCATCTATTTAGCTCCCTATTTGCTACCCTTAAACTTTTTACAATAACTTTATCCCCTATGTTGAACCTAGACCTTTTCTTAACTTTCTCATTCATTTTACGTTGATACTTTTCTGAAGATTTCCTCGCATTTTCCTGCGCTTTAACAAATTCATCAAAATAAATTTTTCCCTCTAAATTGACTACCCATGGTCGACACGGTGCCGTCCCTTTCATCAAATACCAAGGTGAATATTGAGTTTTCACACTTGGTGCCCAATTAATGAAATTCTCTATTTCCTCCAACTTATCAATCCAGTTCTCATGTTCATTATGAGTCAAAATTCTCAAAAATTTAATCACCTCTTGCACTGCACGTTCGCTTGGATTTGATTGTGGATGTCGGATTGACGTATAACAGACTTCTATCCCTAAATTATTTAAATGTTCTATGAACCGTTCATTATAAAAATATGTTGCGTTATCCGCTAGAATTCTTTTCGGTTTTACCACCTCATTTATAAAACTTTCTATGCTTTCGAGAGTAGTGGTCGTATTGCAATGACGCGTTGGGTACAATTTTACAAATTTGGTGCTCATATCATACATCACTAAAATATTTTTAAAATCGTCTCTTGTTTTAACTAGATTACTTAAATAATCGATGGCCACTAATTCTCCTTTCTGTGCTACTTGGATACTTTTAATTAAATTTTGATTTATATGGTTCTTATATTTAGCAAGACAACATAATTTACATTTATTTATCGTTTGCTTTATGATAGATAAATCCCTAATACAATAAAAATTTTCCCTGAACATCATCCAAGTTTTACGTATTCCCATATGTCCAAATTTCAAATGGAGGTCTAAACAAATTTTTCTCGTCGTTTCTAAATTAATTACATACAATTGTTCTCCCTGAATTGACTTAATAATATATCCCTCATTAAAACTATATCCCCTAAATTGAACCTGATTTATTAAATTTTCTCTAATTTGATTAAAAATCGCATCCCTCTGAATTTCTAAAATCATTTCCCTTGAATACAACCCCCCATCGTCGTTGAGCTGATTCAACGCGATCATTACATCTTGAAAATTTCCCCTTTTATCCACATCTTTCCTGCTTAAGGCATCGGCTATAAAATTATCGGTTCCCTTCTTATGCTTAATTTCAAAATTAAATTCCTGGATTAGCAGCGACCACCTATAAATACGATTGTTCGTGAAATTGGTTTTCATAAGAAACGTTAGTGCGGAATGATCCGTTTCAATCGTAAACTTGTTCCCCAATAAGTAAAATTTTAACTTTGTTAACGCATACACAATCGCTAACATCTCCTTTTCCGATACTGTGTATCTCAACTCGCACCCTCTCAATACTCTCGAAGTAAAATATATTGGAACCTCGCAGTCTTCCTGAATTTGAACTAAAACTGCCGACACCGCATAATCGCTTGCATCGGTTCTTAATATGAATTCCAAATCGAAATTTGGGTGAATTAAAGTCAAATTTTGATAAAATGTCTCCTTAAGTAATTCGAAAGAGTCTTGTTGCTCTTTCTCCCACTTCCAACGAATTCCCTTTTTTAATAATTTAAGCAAACTTAAAGTTTTATCTGAATAATCGGGTATGAACTTCTTATAGTAATTCATTATCCCCAGAAAACCCCTAAGCGTCCTCAAGTTTCTTGGTTGAGGATAATGACGTACCTCTTCTAAACGTTCCTTCTCTACTGAAATTCCCTTCTCACTAATTTTATATCCTAAAAATTGAACTGCTTTTTGAATGAATTGACATTTCTCTAAATTGAGCTTTAATCCTGTTTCTTCGAGTTTCTTAAATATCTTACTAAGATGTTCTAAATGTTCTGCAATATTTTTGCTAAATACTAACATATCATCTACATAATGTAAACAATACTCTTCAAATTCCTCTAAAATTATTTGCATTACTTTTATTAATGCAGCTGATGACGTGGACAGCCCAAACGGAACTACCTTGAACCGAAACGTGTTTCCTTCAATACTGAAACCTGTGTATCTCCTTGACTTTTCCTCTAAAGGAATTAACCAGAATGAATTTTTTAGATCCAACTTACTGAATACCGTATTATTACCAATCCTACCCAACAAACTGTCAATATTTTCGGGAGCTTCAAACTGAGGTGCAGTGATTTCATTTAGTTTACGGGCATCTAAACACAAGCGAATAGACCCGTCCTTCTTTTTAACCACCACCAGTGGATTAATAAATGAACTACTAGATCGTTCTATAATACCGTTTCTCAACATTTCATTTATTTCCCCCCAAACCTGTTCTTTATACGCTTGTGGAATGGGGTACACCTTGCATTTAAATGATCTTTCATTGATAATGTTTAATTTGTGTTCATAACCCTTTGCCACTTTGGCCTCCTTATTGAACAATGTTTGATGTATACTCAAAATTTTTATAATCTTTTCTCTAAATTGTTCAGGACATTCAAACTGGACTCCCACTACTTGGTTATGATTAATTAATTTAATTGCTGATTCCCTAGTTTGAATATTTGTTATGATCCTATCTTCCGTTGTAAGTTCCCAATGAACTTTATTGTCGCCAACGGTCACAAATTTCTTTTCAACATTAATATTAGTTTTAAATTTATCTAGTAAATCTATCCCTAACAAGCAATCCATTTTTAAATTTCGCATTATCATAATTCCCTCAATTTTCTTGCAACCCCCTATATTGATTTCCGCAATCAGCATTTTGTTTACTGTTGTAATTTTACGGTTATTAGCCGTTATTAAATTTAACCCCTTGATTGGTACTAATTTTTCTTCAAATAAGTCCTCATTTCTCATTACCACATTCTCATTCAAAAGCGATACCTCTGCTCCCGTATCGACCAAGGCTAACAATTTTACTCCCTCAATTTCAATGAAAATTTTAGGCAAAATAACGAATTCAGCCATGGTTGGTTCAACATACTCCTCCATAAACTCCCTCGGATGTTCGTATGAGTTTACGAGGCCCTTCCTACTTAGACTGTCCCTTATTGAAAACCCGAGCCTTGGCTCGTGTTTCCATCCACTCTACTTTGATTTTCTTCGTCATCCGACAATTCGGTCCGGACTACATTTACCGTCCTATCACTATCTCTTGTTAACCCCCTATGTTCATTAGGCCTTCCTCGACCTCTTCCTCTACCTCGCACAACATTATTATTTTGGGCCCTGCCCCCGTCAACTTGGCCCCTTGGTTGATTTTGGTCATTATTATAGTTTCTTTGACCGCTATTATTATTGTAATTGGTATTATTATAATTTCTATCGTTGTTATAATTTCTCCCCTGGTTGTTATCCCCCTGTCTAGTTTGTTCCTGTACCCCTGGTACCCTTTCGTTCCTATTATTTTCATCATTAATAGGACGGTTAAAACGATTATAATTTCTGAAATTTTCTGTTTTAAATTCTACTGACTCATCAAACCGTTTTAAAAGTTCTAAGAATTCTTCTAGCGTGGTAATCCCCTCAACTCCTACTCTAGTTCCCACATCCTTTTCAAAATGTCTGGCGATTGCCTTCACTAGTTGCTTTTCGTCATACCTCGGCTCAACTTGCTGCGCTTGGTTTATAATGCGTATGGCATAATTTTCTCGTGATTTTCCATACCCTTTATATTTGCCCCAATTTACAATTTCTCGAACTTTACTCTGTTCGACCTCTCCCCAATATTTTCTCAAAAATAGTTTTTTAAAATCACCCAAATTTTCCATTTTATTTTCAATCATAGAGAACCATGTCTCTGCTTCCCCTTGCATTGTATTTCGGATTATGTTTTTAACCCCTTGATTATCCTTTAATCGTCCTAAATTCTCTTCTAAACCCTTGATAAAAATTTTTGGATTAATTCTATCGTCTCCATAGAATTTCCCACACTTGTCAACATCAACATCTTTTGTCAAATGCATTTTTAAAACTTCCCCGAGATCCCTTATCGAACTATCTTCTACTTTCCTTTTTAATTCAACAATCTCCTTTTTGAGATCGTTGCTTTCTTGTCTTATATCATTACTTTCTTGCGCTATCTTTTTATCGATTTTTTTATGTATACCCTCCATACGCTCTTTAAAGTTCACGTCTACATCTTTCCTAACTACTTTCACCTCCTCAACAACTCTATTTACCCTCTCGTCTATTTGTTTCGTCTGTTCTTTTAATTCAATGCAGACCCTATCTATCCTTTTCTTGTTCCCTTTGACCTGCTCCTCAACTTTTAACGTTACTTGAATTGATTCTTTATTTTGCTCCGATATCTGATCTACTTTATTTTCACATTCTTTCACTTTTTTAATTATTTCTTCCCGTTCACCTTTGCATTGTTCCTTGAATTTATCAAATTTCAGATCCATTTTATCTAAGCGTCCATTTAGACTACACTTTAGCTCATTTCCCATCTTATACAAGCTTTCTTGGTTTAATTTAATTAACTCTTTCATACTTTGTTGACTTTTATCTATTTTATCATTCATACTTTGTTGATTTTTATCTATTTTATCATTCATACTTTGTTGATTTTTATCCATTTTATCATTCATACTATTCAAAATTTTAAACAATTTGTCCATCTCAAATGGCTCCTGTTCTACCCTAACATTCTTTTCCAAGACTTCTACTTCTTCCGGAGCTAACTCCTTCACCGATACTTCCTCTTCTTCACTACTACTGAAATCTGTATCTTTTACTATATTGGCCGCTGCCACTTCACTCGTTTCCACTTCGGAAAACTTCCTGCTTCTAGTCTCCATTTTTATGAGAACCTAAGCGTTCCTACTTTATTTCCTAACTTTCCTAACTTGTAACTTGTTGTAGAGCGTGCGTCTACGATCTATGTTTCGCTTTTTTAAGCCCTTAACGTTGGGTGCCAATTAATTATGCTGTGTTACGCTACAAATAAGTTGTGATCTCCTAGAATTGCCCGGCGCCAGTTATCATTTATTGATAACAATAATAATAAAAATATAAAAAAATTAAACTATAGCAGACCTACCTATTTCAACTTATCATGTATACGCCACTGGTCATATCATTAGTAAGTTAGCAACGACCATTATTCATATTGTTCGTCAGATTGCGTCAGATCTACCGGTGCAAATTTGGTAACAGTCTTAAAAACTTTTCTTCTATAAATTAATAAACGTTGTGCCGTGGAGTGAATTGAAATGCTATAAATTTCTGTCATCCGGTTTAATTGCATATAACACGTAAGTATAATTTTCTTACAATTTAACAAAAACCTAAACCTAACCCCACATATTTATAAAACTTAAATTAAAAAAACAGTTTTACCTAAAAAAAAAAAACACAACATTTTTACAATCAAATAAGTTTATCTACCTTTTATATTCTTCTATGTAATCCTTTCTACACAACACAACCTAATCACTTAATTTTCAGGACGGTATTATCACATAACCAACAGGTAAGTTTGCACAAAATCCTCTTGAAATTACAGTTGACTATATCTTCAAACGTCTTCGTTGAAGAATTGTTGGTTGCAAAGTAAATTTTCAACAGTAAATAATATTTGTAATTATTTTATATAAATTGCCATTGCTCGACAATTATAATTGCATTATATGAATAATTAAATTAATTTTTAATTATCAAAAAAAATATTTCATTAAATTTTTCTAACACCGAAAAATTAATTTTCAAAATTTTTCTATCACCGAAAATACTTTATTAAAATTTTGCCATTTTGTCGGACATAAGCTCCCGCCACAATTGGTTCCAAAAATTGGAAACGAACTCCTCTATTTTTACCAACGCACCTCCTTTTATACGGAATCGGAACCGAATTATTCATTTTATGGCTGATTGACCAATGTCCATCGATAATGCCATTTACCAATAAAAACCCACTAAATTAACATTTAGGGTGGTGGATGATCTTCGCATCGACCAATAATAATTCGCGGTTCCATAGGATGCCAAATTTTGCGTTGCTATAGAAACTAAAATACTTTAATTTAACTTGGTGTAACCACCAATACAATTTTCTTGAGATTAAAAGTTATCTAACGTCATTAACTTTTAATCCTTCTTCTTTTTCGTATAAATTCCATTGCAAACGTTTTTCTAACACGCGTTTGCACACAAAAATCCTAATTTTTCACAAACCCGTGAACACTCGCGAACCTAATCGTCTTTCGTCGCACCTTATAATATTTTGGTCAAAATAATCGTCCCAAAATGTAACCACTTAAATCTATTCTTAACCTAACAATAATAAACACAAATTTTATACAATTTTCACTCCAGCATGTTTAATATTTTCAATTTTCAGCACAACGATTTTTTATATGGTGGAAACAATCCAACTTTGCAATATTGGAATGTCCAGATTGACTTTAACCATAACAAAACTTGCAATGCCAGACCAAACGTAGCTGAATGTTCTCCGATAACAAATATCTGGTACGTTGCCTAAATTTACTTTATAAATTAATAAACATTTTAATTTCAGTTGAATCTCCCCCAATGAAGACTTGGAAAGAAATTTGCTAAAAATAATTCTAAGATGATTTCTCTACTTAACCCAATGGTTTCGACCAAAGTCGTTGTACATGAATTTTACCCGAACTATGGATAATTCAAGATTTTATGTTATGGGCAAGAATAAACATAGCAATATATATATTATATATATATTACTACATTATATATTACTACTATATTGATATGATTTCTTTAATGTCCAAATTTTAGAAATCAGGTTCTTCAAAAAAATACACTTCTTAAAATCTTTGCCCGGTTCTATTTAAAAATTGAAATTAAAATTTCAAATAAATTTTTCCAATATAAAATGGAAACGTTAAAATGTGGCGATATGCCGACCATACGTCGCGTCGCTATCGGAACTCACTCTATGTTGCCTTCTAATTTTAATTTCCAATAATTAATTTTAAACAATTATAGGGGAGAGTCCTGCAGTACCGACACCTTAAGGTTTATTTAGAATAAAATGAGAATGCCTTAGGTTACATGTTTAATACCTGCTGAAATATGTAAAGGAACTTATGCACTTTAACTAAGAATAATAAAATATAGATATTTTTTTAGAAAAAAACAACTTTATTTGTAAAATTTCAAAGCAATGAAAATTTAACCATAAAAATATTGGCCTCCAGTACCGGCCAGCAAAAATATAAATATTTATACAATGCAATAATCGCAATTAATTGATTTGACAGCTCTAATAGGTTTGAACAAGCCTCGTGGACCCAACTTTTACAGTTTCCACATTGTATCCAATCCTCTTCACGAGATTCAAGGCAGAAGGTTCAAATTGTTTCATTCTGAGAACTCTGATTTTCTTTTTCTTTTGCTATTCTTGATGACGTCTTTTCCTAAAACCAAACTTTTTCCTCTTTTGCTGACATCTTTTCCTGAAACCAAACTCTTGCCGTTCTTACTGACATCTTGTCTTGAGAGCAAACTCTTACCTCCCTTAGCTCATTCGACACTCTGATTTGCTCTTTTTTGTTCCAACATCTTTTTATACGGAGAACTTGTGTATATTTCACTTTTTCAGCTTTACGACGCGACGTCGTCGTACAGTAGCTCTTCTGTTCGAAGCATTAGGAACTGGTGACAACTCTGCAATTATTGCTTTAATATTGTCTTCAGATAGATCGATGTCAGTGGTAGTCACAATTGTCAGATTTGACTGTCCAGAAGTTGAAGTTGTAGGTTTGGATCATTTTTGTGCACCTATACACAAATTACAATAATTAAAATAGTGGCCGGTACTGTAGGACAATTTTGTGGCCGGTACTGTAGGAAACGGATTAAAATATTAAATTCGAGCGTAGCCAAAACTGTTCTCACAAAGTTTGAATTACAAAGCATTTTATAATAGTTATATATATAATAAATACATACCATGTTTGACTTATTTAAAATTTGTCCTGTGGACTCCACCAATCAATCACAAAAATTAATTGAATCACATGCGTTCACTAACTGCAATAGAAATCTTATCACTGAGAGTAAACCAATCGCGCCAAGTCGACGTCGTGCGAGACATATACTTTTCAGCATGTTTTACTTACTCTAATGCCCAGTTTCTTCACTAAAATGATCCTATAGATATCCGATAGATAGGAAATAAGTATAGATAAACATGACAAAACGCATTGTTGTTTTATTGTAGTTCTGTCATATTTCTCTATACTTATTTCCTATCTATCGGATATCTATAGGATCATTTTAGTGAAGAAACTGGGCATAAGACAACTGTTTTAGAGCTATCTGATACACAATATCGAATATTGCAATTGGCCGGTACTGGATGCCGGCCGGTACTGCAAGACTCTCCCCTACCATTTACTAATTGAACGTCGTTTATTCTAAAAATTAATTCTTCAAAATCGTCCAAGAACTCATCCAAAAACGATCCCAAAATTCGTCCAAATTGGGACAAAATATAACAAAATTGTACTCACAAATTTTAAACTATTTATTTACCAAATTATCAAATAATCTCAAATCAGAGACGCAATACCATACAAAATCAACGGTGACTTCCGCAAAACGCGCCCGTCCATCTTGACGGACCTGGCGAAAAGCCAAATTTCCCCGCTCACTCCTACCACCCTAAATAGTTGGCGGGGAAACCAGCAAAACACAAAACTTCAAAATAAATTCTACAATTTAACAATCCATCCAAAACACAATCTCAAAATTTATGAGGAATTTTGGAACATGACAATCTATTGGACTATTAGATAATGTTGGTTACATCAATTTTAATTCAAAGATATTCCTAGGAGAGAGGCGTAACACCAAAAAAACTGATGAAAAAAATTTGAGGGTTACACCACTTTTGCTCTCGCGGCCTCAATTAATAGTCATGCAAAGTTGAAATAATTTTGTAGTTGACCTTTTTTAATTATAAAGGGTAATAATCGAAATATAGATGTATTAAAACAATTTTTAATATTGTCCGACGTTACGGGCCGTTTATTGGTCCATTTTCAAGGCTAGTATTGATAAATGTATTATCGATAACGGTCGTCAACCACTCTCATTTCCGAAGTTATTTATACAACAATAATAAAACCACAATAAAACATAAGTAACTTTGAATTAAATTAAGTAGCTGAAATTGATGATTTGGGAGTTTTTCTAGACTCCGGCTTAACTTGATACTAAAAAAATTGAAAATATAAAATTTTTACACATTTATAATTTTGAAGTTCAAAATATTTGAATTTTTAAAAAAATATTTTTGATCTTTAAAAAATATTTTTTTGAGATTAAAAATCATCTAAATTTTTGTTTTTAAATTCAATAAGAATTGTATTTTTGATCACCAAACTGAATTATTTTATCTTGGATAAGTTTACATTGATATCGAACTCAAATTTTGTAAATTGTAGAATTTAGAAATTTGTTTATACACCAACAGCTAAGCAACACCATGACAAAAAAAAGACGTCTGTTGCAGTATCTCACATTTAAGCGTGCATTTAAGTAAATCTACAGTGGCGAAAAACCATAATAATAATTATTTTGTAAATTCAATTTATAAGAGAATTTTATTTATTTTGTTTCAATTAATAGACGTTTTGCTTGTGTATATTTTATTTATTTTCAACCGGTTTCGCTTTTTAGCGTTCTCGGGTTTGCAAGATAAAAAAATTTTTCCAATACGATAATTTAAACATACCATTTTACTTACAATTTATTATTATAGTTGTTAGTTATTTCTAAAAGATATTTTGTTCATGTAATTTTTATATAATTTATGTAGGTATACCAGGGTAAGTGGAACCGCGAATTTCAATAGTTCCTGTTTGAACGGATTTAAAAAAAAATGTGTCTCATGATCTTGTTCATAATTAGCAGGCTTACTGATGCATATTATTTTAACAATTTACCCAACATAGAACCAGATAAAAGTTTTTCACTTTTTCTCTATGATTTTTTATATTGTCGCTGGTCTTGCCCCAGGTTTATGGGGCAAGTGTAAACCAAAGGCATATTTTTTTATTTAGATTGTAGGAACGTTGGCCGGGATAAGGGAACGTACCCATACTACGTGACCCATTTTTGCAATTTTTTACCCCCCCCCTCGGTGACTACCTGTAGTATATTTCAACCCCCCTCCCCTCCCCCTAGTTTTCACATAGTAATTCATAAGTGATTTTAAATCACTTTTTGCAAACAGAAAATTTAAAAAATTAATTTGGATCATATTTGTCTTTATTAATACGGCGCTTAAAAAATATTATCAAAAATAAAAAACTTACAGTGGCTACAGAAAGTATTCGTACACTCCTATGTTAACAACGTTAATTGTACATTTTGAAACCGTTTTTTGTCATATAAAAATCAATTTTACAGTAAATCTTTTTAGACATTTTTTGTTGCATATTTCATTGCCTTCAATTTTGTTTCTATACATTTTTCTATTTTGTTGCACCGCTTCTGACTCTTCTGTCAGTCTGAACTCTGAAGCGGTGCTTTTCTGCTGCCATAACAAAGTTGTTTTCTATTCAGTAAAAAAGATCAGTTGCTTTAACAAATTTTCTTATTCTGTATAGAAAAAACTTTGTTATGGCAGCAGAAAATTTGTTGCAGCAACGAAAAAAGTTTTGTTAGGCGACAAATCCTTTTTCACAGTGTAATAACAGAGAAGAGATGTCAAGTGTCAGGACGTAAACATTAAGTTTTTCTTGTTCTTTAGTATTATTCGAAATAAAGCTACGTTTCTATAAATATTGATTTTTTTTGCGGCCCATTTCAAGTTAAACCTTGTTTTTGTGACCCAAGTTAGCCCTTGAGTTTGACACCCCTTCTGTAGAGAAATTAACATAGAACAAAATTGCATAGGTAACTCAATTTATCAAAAAATATTGACTACGTAACGTAAACCTAACCCTCTCCCCCGCTCCTTTGACCAAGCGTGGTATTTTGAAGACCCTCCCCCTAAACAGGTCACGTAGTATGGGTACGTTCTCTAAGTGTAAACAATTAACTTTTTTGTATTCTGCAAAAATATATTTATTTTTAACAAATCTTTAATAATTCAACCAACATTATACGAGTCAAAAACAATGCTAAATGATATTTTTCCCCGTTTATATACTATAGGCGTGGGTAAATGCTTAAACATTATGATTTTATCAGAATAAGCCTGGGTTCCACTTGCCCCGAATTTACACTTATACCCCGGTGTACTTACCTTATTCGTTGCGACGGTAATTAAACTTTTTTTAATCATGTTTTTGAAAGGTAACGGTATATAGGTGGTCTATTTATTTCTAGTTGGTAATTTAAGTAGTAGAAAAATATTTTGATTATGAAGATGTTCTACAATTTCAAAATTGTAGAAAAAAAATAGACCGCCTCTTTGGCATATATGAATAAGTTTTATATTATTTTCTTGAAAACTGTTATGTCCAATTTTAAAAAGCGCAACCGGTTGAAAATAAATAAAATATATGCAAACAAATACGTCTATTAATTCATATTTGTCGTCAATAATACTGTTCGTATAAGAGATAATGTGATTGAATATTACTGGGCTTGAAGCCCGTTGTTTGAACGCTTTCCAATCGGAATCTCGTTAATCCATTTACAATCGGTGCTAATGTGGTTCGTCTTCATGAAGAAGTCACAAGTTTTGAAATGCAAACGCCTGAAATTCCTGCGAAGAACGTCAACTCGGGACAGACATAAATTGGGGATTTTAATATATAAAATAATTAAAAATTAATTTTTTTATTATATTACAACTTTTATAACACAAATTTACATCATATGGGAAGGATTTTAATATATTCACTACAGTTAAATATAATAAATATCTTTTATAATCCTATATAACTTAAAAACTTTATTATATAAATTATCTACATAAAAATACACATTTAATAAAATACTGTTGGAATCACGTTTTAAATTAAAAACATTGGAAGTCACAATCAAAAACTCCTATTATGTTTTATAAGAGAGTTATAAAAATTTGAAAGTTACAAAAATATTTTTATTTAGTATCGTGCAAAAAGTAGTCTTTTGGGCATCAAAAATCGTGTGCAAAGTGACTCTTTTTCGAACGAGTTTATTTTGCGCACGATTTCATATAAATGATACAATACTGATAATTTTGATTGTCCCAATGACGAATTTCTCACACGATATTAAATAAAACGTTGTACGCAACAAATAAGAAAAAGTTACTGAATTTGTCTACTCGTTCAGCAAATCGTTCATTTTCCCATTTGTTATGTAAACTAGCATTCTAAAGTTTTTATTCAGTTTTCTTATCATATTCTACGCATACTCCATTTTTGGGCTTAAATTTTTCTTCTTTACTTAAACTAAATAGTCCAGCAAATTCGGCTTTCTTCTCGGCATAAGATTTAAATTTTTCTATAACAGAAATGAAAACATATTTTTAATATACTACTACGTAGTTAGGTAAATTACATACCAAAGGTTACATAATTAAGGAAAGACTTGTCAATTTGATGAAACACATCTAGAGCTTCGTCACGGGTCATAGCCAATGTGACCGATAATGATTGGGCAAAATCATCTGGAGTTAATTTCCCAATTCCATTTTTATCGTATAACTGAAATAATATATAAAAGTTTTTCATATAACTAAACTAATTGCTTTGAACTAAATTACTTTACATACCTTGCATGCTATTTTGATCGACTCTAGAGTGCTTCTATTTTTCGAAGTAGCTAAAACTCCTAATAAATATTCTTTGAAATTTATTACACCAGTGCAGTTCTACAACAATATTTTTAATCATTAAAATAATAATTCGTTTTTAAATTAATTTTTCAAACATACCTTGTCATATAATTTAAACAATTGATGTACTGCTTGGTCATCGGAAGGTAAATTTAAGTAGTTTATAAATTCAACAAAAGTTGTTCTACTAGTATCTTTAAAAATAATTTTTGAATTTAGGATCGATTCTTCAACATTGGATTGATCCAATCTAAAACCATAAGAAGCAGTTTACCAAAACATACTTAATTGAATGTTTTCTTGCAGTGTAAACTTAAAAAAAATAAGGTTGTTCTTACCCTAATTTTCTTCTGAGTTTTTGGATTTCTACAAGAGAGTTGGCATTAGGTAAATTCATTTCTTTGGCACGAGTCATGAGCTTGCAATCGTCGTATGTATAATCTAATACAGGTACACCAAGTGCTCTTAAATCAAAATTTTAGTTAATTTATTGTTTTAACGCAGTGGTGCTTTATACTTACTTGGCCATTACGTTTCTTACGTTATTTGCAAAAAGTTTCGGATCTCGTTTTTCTTCTTCGCTGGGTGTGTATACTGGTAAAAATTCTATCTCGCAATAACTGTACATTTGTGTTAGAGTCAACCATAATAATTTTAAACTGCATAATAAAATTATAAATCAGATGAAATGGTAAAAATTAAAATACACTTACGCGCTTGGCCCTTCCCACGTCCAAGTGACCGTGTCTAGTTTGTTTGGATATCGAATGCAAACTGGTTGAATGGGTACGCCTGGATAAAATGCCCCAGGTTTAAAAGTAATAAGACAAGAGCGATTGGTACATGTGCCTTCTGGAAATATCAGAATTTGGGGCCAATCCAAATTAGAAGTGGCTCTATTTATGATCTCTTTTATCGTATTTTGTCGAGAATCTGGATCATCTCTCCAAACATATACCGGTTGTGTGAAATTGATGAGTTCTAAAAATTATAATAATCACTTTTTTAATGACGAATTTACTGTAAACGATATATTCGCTCACATTGCAATTTTGTCAAAATGTCAATGCAAAATTTCTTTTCAATGTGTGTTTATTGATATCTGTATGTTACTGGCTTTTTACGCAACTCCAGCAGTACGTCGGATTATCAATATAATTATTTAATAAACTTTTTTTGAAGCCCGTTGACGACTTTCAAATTTCATTTTTGTGGGAGACAGACGCAGACGTGCTGAAAAGTTGTATAGCAGGAAGGCTACAATTTCAACATACAAGTTTGAAAAAGCACTTGAAAAAAAAGTAAGTATTTTAAAAATTATCCACATGTTCTTATGCTTAATTATGCTTAAAAATTAAAATTATATTTTATTATGTTTTTAATTAATATAAATTACCATTGGGCATTTATGTAGTTCTACCAAAGTTTAGGAATCAAGCCCGGAATTTCCGCCTCAATGGTCAAGAGTTCTATACTTCTGTGCTCTATGTGTTTCTATACATAACTACTTTGTATATACTACTTGTTTATATCATGTTAAAACTACCAGAATTACGTATACTGCCAGTAACATATCTGGATGCATAGGCATGATGACTTTGGCAAATAAAATTTTTTGAAAATAGAATTTGTTATCATAAAGTGTCGCCGGAGCAATAAGAAGTCTTTTCAAAACGTATACTTTATATTGCCATATTCAGCTAAGATATACTATATATTTTTTACTTTTATTTTTAATTTTAATATTATATTTAAAAAAATAAACTTCTTCTGTGTAAGTAAGTAAAAGTTAATATTAACAAAATTTTGATTATAGTAGCTATCTAAAATAATAGTACAAAAATAAATTTTAATATAAATATAAAAAAGTTTTCTTTTCAAAATTCTGTTCAAATTAGGATTCTAAAAATATACTGCATAATAATACCCGCATATTATCTAAAAAGTTACCTCGATAGATTTTGTACCAAGCTCCACGACTACACTGTATGATAAACTATTAAAGAAATTTATTTTTGGTAATATGCCTATTACTGTTTAAATATAATATTGAATAGTATATTAGTGACCAAAACATTTCTTGCAAATAGTAAAATTTTTAAAAATAATAAATAAAAACCTACTTCCTATGTATGGATTGGCGCCACTTTCCCTTCTAACAATTATAGAAGGGAAACCTGTGACGTAAATAATACCGCCATCAAAAAAAGTAGAATGAGGTGCAATGACAAGAATAGGAGCTTCGTTTCTGGTTGCTTGCTTGCCTTTGATAACCATATGCAGCCCCCCTGCTGTGTACGTTGTTTTTCCCAAAAAGCAAACCAATCCAGATAATTTCCTAATAACAATTTTTATACAATTTTTATTTAAAAAATCAACAATTACGTATGGCGTACCTACTACCTATAGTTAGATGAAAATTTTTAAGTACTACATGGTAAATACCATTAAATTTTGGTCGTTAATTATTGTTGAAATCAATTTACAAATATTACGTAGGTACTTACATATACATACATACACTTACGACGTGAAAGTACGATGACACTTATGATATACATACATATAGGTAAAATACCTCAAATCGGAATAACAGCTTTACTGCCAGAGTTAATTTGAAATACATTTTGCAATTCATTAAATGTTAAGGCAATCTCACTGCGTCGCAGTCAAATATTAAAAAGAAAATTAATATATCTACTGAAAATCAGTAAATGCAATTAAAAAGAAAATCAAAATATTTACATATTTATAAGCAAGAAGTGAAATTATACAACACCGAAATTCAAGTGCAATTAAATAAAGAAAATAGTGCAAAGAATTTAATTTCTATTTCCTATCATAATTTGATCTTAGTATTAATTTATTAACCTTCACTTTTTTATGATAATATGTTTATGTTTTTAAAAGTAATAATTATTAAATTTAAATCGTACAGTTAGTGGACACCCTCCAGCGTATATTAGTAGTGTAATTTTGCTTACGTACATAAAAAAGGAAAAGTAGTATACCATCACCAAAGTTAAATTGTGCGTTAAAAGAAAATTAGGTCTGCTGACAAAAATGTTTTGATCACTATTTTATAGAAGTGTTATTTTGTTGTAAATGTTTTGTTATTAAAAGGAATTAATTATTTAATGCCATGTTAAAATAATTAAAAATTGCTCAAGGAGTTTTCAAAAATAAATATTTTTAGAATCAGTGTTGTAACAATGAACTGTCAATTTTTCAAATTCAAGCGATCTCTTAAAAACCGAAATTTTGATAAATACAACATCAATAACGTTAACGATTAGTGTATTTAAAACTTATTAAAAATTGAAAACTCCTTTACCTATTTATAAAAAAAGCACATACTCCCAAAGAAAGGTATCTTTGCAGTTTCCCCTTTGGCTACGATAGAAGGTGCTCCCATATAAACCATGACGATGGAATCGATGAAGGAAGAATGAGGAGCTAAGGCCACAACTGGAGCTTCCGAACGTTTTGATCGCACTCCAGTTACTTTAAGTCGAAATCCTCCAGCCGAGTACATCAGGAGGGTTATTCGGCATGCTATGGTTCGCACAACACTAACCAGAAAATTTGTTTGTTAAAGTAAAACCATGCATTAGTGATAGAAA
The DNA here is from genome assembly GCA_947369205.1 of Cantharis rufa. NCBI lineage: Eukaryota > Metazoa > Arthropoda > Insecta > Coleoptera > Cantharidae > Cantharis > Cantharis rufa. The sequence continues at coordinate 41,895,421 of OX376303.1, forward strand.
AGCCCAAAAAGTAAATAAAAACTTGGCAGTAGTATATACATCGAGAAAACTGTCTCTTATATTTTGACATATTATAAGATATTATGACTTATTTAATTATAATATTATATAATATTATACGATAACGGTAATAATATCGTCAATATGTTAAAATTTGACAGATAGTTTTCTCGATCTAAATAAAGTATATATAACTATAATTTGACCAATATGTAACTATGTATTACATATTATAGCCATATAGTGAATTGCAAATTTTACAATAAGAACTAATGGCAAAATATTAACAATATATTTTTTGATTTTACGTTATAATGCCTTATATTATCGACTGGCTACGATGAATGAAAATCCATCAAGAAATTGTTACTTTCGTTATTATTTATTACTTTTGATGTGGGTAGGTAGATTTAGAATAAGTAGATTATACAATTTTGTCAAGTCTATTATATCACATCATTTTTTAAATAAATGATATGATTTTACAATTTAAAAGAATTGCAAGCAACCTTTAAAGAAAATGAGCTAAGCACCAAATGTTTTCTATTATTTACAGATATCTAATAAAAATTGTATGCAAAAGCTAAAACAGAAAAACGTTGCGTCTTTGTATTAATCGAAAACTGTTCATGTTAAGGGAATAGAAATAAAGTATTATTATGACATTTTTTATGAAAAATATATTGAAATATTAGGATAAAATAAATTGATTAGTGTAATGACAAATTAAGTATTTTCATCAGTACCTTAAGCTTCATCAGACAAGAAAAATTGTATGTAGATAATAATAACATGTCCTATATAATAGTATGTCAAAAATTGCATTGCAATAAAACAAAATATTAATTGATTTTTGTTTTTAAGGGCGCATACTATATAAGTATAGGCTAAAAAAAGAACAGATAATAATGAACATGCTTAAATAGAATTTTTAAGACTGATCATGAATTGGTTACGAAAGGCATAATTAATTATTGCTTGTTTTGGGTCATCTTTGGTATAGTAACCGGATTTTACGAAACGTATCCTAACTGCGGGGGCCACAGAGCAGTAATCTATATAGTGGCTTACAGAATAGGGTGGAAACATACCTAATTGGTTTTGGTGCTGAGGTATCGCACCATCCGGAACAGATATATAAATAAAGATGAATTATTAGTTTTATGGAATGTTAAAAATGAAAAAAAGGTGTTCTGAGGTACAACACCATCATGAACCAAATAACACACCTTGGTGTATCATTAAATCCATAAAAAATAAAATATTGAACAAAAATATATTTGGATTTGATTAAGTATTAAATGAAAACATAATTGGCAGATAAAATAGTATGTAATGGTTATTTATATTTTAATAGTAGGTAAATAAACGATTTAATTTTGTGATATATGTGAAAGTTGAGTAAAAATGAAATATTGAATTCGAATGTTGCTAAGGTGGTTTACAGGATAGGATGGTTTTTAATATTGTTACTATTGGATATTAACTAAAAGGTTCTATTTTAATATAATTTGTGAAAATTTAATTCTAAGCTTTGCCATGTAATATGGCATGGGTTTGGTCAACTGGTCAACTACTAACACATCATAGAGAACTGAAAGTTGATAAATGGCTCACACAAGTGGAAGTTGTGCCAAATTTTCAGTTTCCTAAAATGTGGAACGTTATATAATATTATATAAGATACATTTTCGAATATAGACAAATCACATCATATGGCAAAGGACATCTTAAAGATCGAATTTTCGCAAATTTTGAATAATAATAATCTATCGATTCGTGATTTATACGGTGAAGCTGAATGGTAACCATATCCGTATTTTAGGACAACAAAAATAAACGTTTGACAAATTCCGAAAATGGAAATATATCGATATTGTAATAGAATAAATTATAGTCGAGAATTAGATCTAAAATTATCTATACATATTAGATATTATATTCCCAGAAAGTTTCCAAAAAAATATCTAACGTGGAAGGCCGCATTTAGAGTCTGCAATACTACTACGTACCAATAATAATTAGAATAGTTAAAAACAGATTATTTGTGAGATTTTACGCATTTCAGTTCTGGAAAGTGTTTTGTGCAATTTTGGTGGTTCTAAATTACAGATATGGTGAACGATGATAATAACAATTATTTACACATTTATTTATTAATGTAAGTGAAATTTCAAATAGTATATAATATTATAATGTTGAGTATGAATAAATGTTAGTAATGTACAATAATTTACAATGATGTACCAGGGTTATTTTTCCTCTTATAAAAAAAGCCATTCTACTGTATTAGACTACATGCTACTTCTTATGGTAGAATGGTTAACTTCAAATATTAATTTTTCTACTGATAATATGTTACATGTGCTTGCTTACCTTCTCCAACCTGTAACTGGACGTTCTCTAATATCTTCTTCTGTCAATCCCCATAATCCTATAATTGCAATTAGCCAACCAGCTATCAATAGCGCACATATGACTATGACGCGTATTGGCAATAACACAATTGTAAAAAAACCAGTCTGAAAAAAAAATAATTTTTATTATATTTTGTTAAATTTATTACTACTATATCTTTTCTTCTCCACCTTAATGTTTCAATTACAATACAAATGTATATTTAAATACTACTCCAGTATTAAATTAAGGCTTGCTAAATATAAAGCTAATTTTAAACTAATCTACTTTAAATACTAAAGAACAATACGTAAATTAATCGATGAATTAACGCAATTAATTAATATGGATTTCGAGGAACCTTCACCGTTAACCTCGTATTTGGTAATTTAAGCAATGTAAAACAGGCAATACATTGGTCAAAATATCTAACGTAATATATTAGTAATATAGTAGTTTCGTTTTATTTTCCCAACCAATTTACGATTAGTTGCATTAAAATGAATACAATAATTGTTCAAAAATATATAATTTTTAGAAAGCTGCGCAGTAATTAGAAAAAAAATCGTTTATTCATGTAAAAGAAAGTAAGCCATAACTGTACTTGCTATAGCACATCCAATGCTGATATAAAATAATCAAAACGGAACTTGCTCTCCATAAGAAAGTGTGAACCTCGAAATAAAGCAATTTAAACCGACTTTTGTTGTAACTTTTACAAAATATTTATCTCGGCTCTATAATGTATTATTATTTATTTACCGTTAAAATTGTGTTTGATAATAATTTTAATTTGACACAATTTTATTCATTAATAAAATAAATAATTATTTTATTGGAAATCTTATAATGCATCTGGTGAAATGTGCTTTATTTATGTTACAATAAGAACATTTTTTTTGAAAAATTTAATTAACTGTAATTTAATTAAATGCAATTATCCATTATAGAGCAGTAATAGTTAAATCAAGTTTACCGGCTAGACGCTAGAAACTTAAAACTACATAATTTTTTATTTAAAAATTTAGTACTCAAATTTTACTTTACTTTTGAAATCTTCAGCTGGAATATAATTTAATATTTTATAAATAATTTCTTTGCATTTACTTATATCTGGCAATTTTTCTAAAAATTCTTTAATCGAAATAAAATTATACAAATAATATTTTATGTTTTCATATTTTTGGTTTCTAAAATTATACAGATAGTTTCATAAAAAGTGCCGTAGATTATATTATTATAGTAAGTATCTATTGTTATTATTACTTGTGCTTCCTGTAAAAATTTTTGAATAATATTATGTCAAATCTTATACGGTGGTTCAGTGCTCCCAAAAATTTTCTAATTATAAAAAAAAATTAGTATCTATTATTCGTATATTTTTTTATATAATTTAGTATTATTCTATAATTTTCAATAAAATATATTTTTTTAAAATATATTTTAAACATGTACTACATAATATAAGTTCTTTTATAAAAAATAAATATTATTTTCCACCAAAAAATTTAATAATAAATACCCGATAAATATAATCTAACGAAATTACATCCCAAGTTGCTTTTATTAATGCTTACAAACTTTGATTAGAGTGTTCTTGAATTAAACATTTTCCATCTATATTTAAAATATTGCTTTTCGACGACTTACTTATTTCGAGCTTTTGAAAAACACTCTATTCTTGTGAATCAAATTTCTTAAAGATCTATGTATAACAAAACCACTCAGGATATCATCTTGTAAGGCATAAATCTCTTTAAGACCTGAATATTACTTGAAATAGGTACTTAGCATAAATAAACATGTGCATAATATAATGCGGAACGTGTCTGATACGAATATTTACTTACATAAAAAAAATGTTCCACAATATGTACAACTGTATATTAATTTCAGTGTAGTATTTATTTATATCTTTCTATAATAATATGCGCATGAAAAATATATGGTATAAGTAAAGGATAATCGAGGAAGTCGGGTGCAATTATTGAAAAACTGTTTATTAGAATACTTAAACGATAAATAAAATTAAATATATATACTATATAAAAAAAATAGCAATCCCAATATAAATACACATTATTTAAATTTTTCATTTGTTTTTCATCGATAAATTGAACAAACTCAAACATTTTACATAATATTGTTGAATCAACATAATACCTTTAAGGTTCCATTTTTTTGAATTAAATCGCTGATCGACGTTTTGAGCTTTGCTGTCAATTTCCTTGTTTCAATATAATTTTGAATTTGTTTGATTTACTTTAATTTGTTTGTGTTTGTAAATAGGTACTTAAGCTATGATTATGAACTTGAATTTTAAAAACGGAACCTTTTCTGCAGTTTTACATACTTAATCCGTTTTTTTAAATAATTATAGGTAATCTTATAGCACACTCTATAGACTTTCCTGAAAGTCTTAAGTATGTTAAATCGGTCTGACGATTTTGAAATATTTTTCTATTAGTAGAATTACATAGAAAATTGTAGGATTTCATTTAATAAGCAATTTGCTTACACTACTAACACATTTTTAATGTACTGTACATAAAATATTGAAACGTAATTAAAGACAATAATCATATTATGCTTACAAGTCATTCTAATATTATGTGCTAATAATAATTTATGTGATAATCACAATTTTTACATATTTGCTAAATTACAATGTTTTATTTACTTAAATTAAGCATCCAGTGCTCTAAAAGATATCAAAAATTAGTGCAAAAAGTAGGTCAATTATTATTCTAAGCAAACTAAAGAAAGTTTTATGAATCAATACAATGAAAAATTTTCAAGTGCTAAAAGTACTGCCGGAAGAATTGTAAGTACCTTTAGCTTCTTGACACACTAAACTGGCATACATAAAATAAATCATGCCAAAGAAGTGCGCGCAGTTTATTTACCGAAGAAATGTAATATCAATCTAATTATTATAAAGTAAAATATTACACTTATTTATTAGGTTCTTTTGAGTTTAATAATATTTATTCCTATGAAACCATGTTGTTTTGTTATTAAATTACGTCAAAAACATAAATAAAAACAAACAAAACATCGCCAAAAATTTAACTAATAGCTACTATGTGAACCCCATTAGAAGTGTAATATAATTATATTGGCTTAAATTGTTTAAACAATCTTTTTTAATAAATGAAATTTAAAATTAGTAATTTTAATAAACATTTGCTCCGCATCCATACAATATTATTTTCAATACTTTGGAAGCTACTGACAAGTAGTGTAAAAGCAGTATATTGTAAAAACATACAAGAAGCTTATTAATTTTTTTATAACAAAACAAAAATACTCACTTTGATTTTTTCGGAAGTGCTTTCAAGCTCCAAATGATGAACGAAAGGATTTAAAAGCTCAGGTACTAAACTATCTTCGGCGGTGATGCCCGCCGATATTTTTCCATTCATTTTTATCTTGATTTCATACACAATAATATATAATCACAAATCTATTCATTCTGTTTTATATTTCAAACTTAATCGCGTGCTGTTTTATTTGCGAATGATTTTCTTTCAACATTCTGATAAAAGATTCACCAATCGAAAGTGGGTCTGTCAAGGCGAAGTACCACGAAATAGCGCGAAGTCTTGGTGAAAATCGTTAATTTCAAACAAGCGCATTTACCGTAAAACGCAATTTTAGCGCCTACCGTCCTCTGGACGAAAATTTATTGAAACCCAAAAGGAATGTCTAAATGTCTTCTCCATATAATTAAATTATAAAATAGATATCGTTTAAATTCCTGCTGTTACTTTCTTTTATAAACACCAATAAACTTCGCCTAAAAATAAAATTTGGTTATTTACTTTTTAAAAAATATTTTTTTAAAATCTTACAAATATTATCTCTGTTTCATTTTAATAAATAAACAGCTGGTAACTATTTTAGCCAACTTCATATGTAATACCATCAGGAGGTACGTATTAATTAATTCTAATCAACGTAGTCATTGACGTGAGAATTATTCAAGTACTTCATGATTATACGGGAACCGGCAGTATAAAAAGTTTTGAAACTATCAAACGAACACGCGCGAACATGCAGTTTAAGTTTCGCCTGTGAATTTTAGCGAGGATTATATGCCAGACAGTTTCAAACTGTTTCAAACTGCTGCAAAAACAAATCTAATGATTTTGTTTTTGTTAGAAATCCATTGCGGGGCATTATGATTGTCCATTGTTTATTATAGCACGTCAAGTGTTCACGTTAAAACATAACAAGGTTCTATAATATCTCGAGGTAATACTGATTTCAGACTCTCTTGAAGAAAACTAGTTTCCGTGCTATACAGCTGAACTAAAGGCATAAATAATTACCAAACATTTGCCAAAAGTAGAAACAGTGGAATTTATAGACATGGAAGCTGACGCTGGAAATTAAGATGACCAGGCTGATCTTGACTTTCTGAAAAAATTTTTTAACAAAATCAAGAGAAAATTAGAATTTTAAATTTGATTTAATTGATAAAAAGTTTTGGAGACCCTTGTACAATCTCCTGATATAATTGTGATACAAAATATCTAGAAACAATTGGATTAAAAATTTAAAAACATGGTATTAGTAATGAACACTAATTATAAGAAATTCTATTAACTAAATGGAGTAATATTTCGTCAGATTATGTGGTCAATGTAGTGCTTTGTTTATGCAAAAATGCTTGGGGTGATGAAGAGTAAAGAAAATCCAACAAAGTATTTAATTATTATTATTAGTTCAGTCGTTTTAGACTTTAGTTGCCAAATGTGTGCTCTACGAAAGAAGTTTTCACTGTGTTCAATTAGGATATATCTGGAAGAGTTCGTGAAGATGGCGTCGGAAGGTCGCGGAAACCGCGTAATCGCGAATAACTCAGTTTTTATGGCCCGAACGGGAACAACACCTATTATAAAATTTGTACATCTGTATATTCTGTACCTTCAGAAAGATCTTATACATTTTTTTTGTATGCTTAACCGTTTTGGAGATACGACGCGAATTAAGTGAAAAATCCATTTATCTATAGTTCCGCCAAACCTCTTTCGCACCACATATTTCGCAATTATCTTGCCTTCTATGAATAAAAATTAAATATTGCTGTTATAGAGCTCGGTATGATCTTTATTCTCTACTAGAATGTCTTATACATTTTATCCACATTTATTTACAGTGAATAAGTCAAAAATTCATTTATTTTCGCACCACCTTAAGAGTTAGAATGTTTGGCCCGCTTTCTTTACATGGTTTCCTCAGGAGGCATAATCCTTGCCAGATTTTAAATTAATCAATATTTTTGACTCCTCCGGTATCTGAAATGTTATTGTCCAATGACAAATCGTTGTCATTTTTTTCATTTTGATAAGATTTTACACCGTCCATTTCGTCATTCATAGCAATTATAAATGCGGCATTCAAACAGCAGTGCCCGTGGCAATGGCCATAATTTAAGATTCGGCGTCCTAATCAGTCGTCCTACTTCCTAAACTACTACTACTAATCTGCTAATGAGTGAGTCTGCTAATGAGTGAGTAAAATGAACAATTTTTAAATTTCTCAATCTCCGAAACGGTTCTAGTAGACAGAACTTTGAATTTTGATATATTATATCATCATAGAGGGTTACTTAATAGTTGTGTAAAATTTTATAAATCTCTATTAGTGTAGGAATAAAATATTATGGTTTGCTTCTTGCTTTCATATACCTTATGTATTTCTTATGCTTCTTATGCTTATGTTCATTGTGAATCCAGACTTAGCGAAAACTATTTTATAATTTTGTTCCCTGGTAGACAAAGACAGAATTACTGTACTCTGTTGATTTGTTCATCATACAATTTAAAATTAATTTTTATGTCAAAAATTACATAATAATTAAAAAATTATGTTTAAAAATGCAATCTAGAAGTAAAAATAAGCAAGTAATAAAATTGGAATTGTAAATGAAGAGGTAAATGTGACTTGGTAATAAATATTATATATAAGTAGGTATCATTATAATACATAGTATGTGAATATTTTTGATAAAAAAAGTGTAAAAATTTGAATTTGTTTTGATTATTTTAAATGTTTTATTACATTACGTCGTTATTATGTTGTATTATTTTAAATGTACCGAGTATACCTACAATTTGTGGTGAATTAACGAAAAATTCTTAATCTAAGTTATTCGGTACTTTAATTTTAGAAGTATATCTGAAAGTCAAATATTTCTTTATCTTTAATCAATAATAACAAGTGGCATAAAATTTTTGTTTTGAAAGTAAATGAGGATTTATTACCAAAATAAATTTGGGTTTGCGCACGAGGCTGGAGGACTTTCATCTAGAAACCGTTAGCGAGTTTGATGTTATTTATGTAACGAAGTCTTGTCTTGGCTCAATAGCAAATACCATAATGGAGAGCTGAACTCTAAACTCAAGTACTGCTGTGCTGTGTTGTGTGGAGTTCTTTATACATGGTTGATCTTGAAAATATGGAGCGGGTGCAGAATCCACATGCGTACTAGATCAAGTTGAGGTATAATTGTTGGAATCTACACACCAGGCGGAATTTCGCGGCAGCTACTTTTTTATTCAAAGTCTTTAGAGGCCATATTGACTCGCCATTATGTCTTAAGTACGATTGGAATTAAAGTGCGGCGGTCATGCAATATCAGACCCATGAATGCACTATGCAGATTCCTTTTGCCAGAATAGTGTATATGATCTAATATGCGCTAATATACCTGGTCGGCATTAACTTGAATGCTCTTTTAATGTTTACGGATATGGACTTTGACATAACGCTTACTAAATATTTTGAGTTGCGCAAGGAAATTTTCGGAAATAGATGAGAGCATCTATGCTTCCCACGTCTGCCCCTCGTTTGACTTGTTTTTATTAGTTTTTTTGTTCTTTTTTCTGGCATTTTTAAAACGCCAAACATGCTTTCTGCCATTGTGTAATTTTATTGCTGTAAATAATCTACCTGTAACTAGGCTTTTAGTCTATATGTAGTATAATATTTGTTATTAAAATAAAATTATTGTACAGTGCCACCAAGCTAAGAAAAACCCCGGAAAATATGTCAACTAATTTGATAAAAATTTGAATGAACCAATGAACATCGAGTTATTTCTCAAGTACATTATGTTGTAAAAGTCACAAATCATTGTGTGTCAATTGTCATTGTACTGTTTTTTTGTCTTGTTCGTTTTCGTGTTATTCATATTTGAGCTTTATTGTCTACAGAAAAGTGTTCTTTTTAGGACAAATCTTCATAGCTATATTTAATAAATCAATTTAATTAAACATTACTTGGTAAGTACTTTTTTAGGTTAGAATAAACTATAATTTTCTTTTGAGTGTACATATTTAAATACACCAGTGCCAGCCACGCTCCTTCAGAGCTCTTCTTGGTGTGGTCGAACTGTATTATTGTAATATTAATATTATATTGAGATGTGCAAATCAAAACTTTCATTCACAAAATAATCAGAAAATCTCAACAAGAGAATCAAAATTCAAAACTACGGTGATACTCCGTAAAAAGTGACCACTCTGGTGAACGCAAACGGCAAAAGGCCAAGTTACAACAAATTTCCGCGCCAACATAAAACTTTTGGCGCGAACAACCATTCAAAATATTTACAACAAAATCAATTTTAAATTTAAAAAAACAATCAAAATAAAAATTCAAATGCAATAAATGAAATTTCAAAATGCAAAATAAGAAAAGGAATTTTGGAACACGACAATATATAGGTAATAATAATTTATTATATAATATAATACAATACTCGTATATTGTGTGAGTAATAAATTATTAAAATAATAATACATAATTATTGTTATATGTTATATTAACTGCGTATACGGAATGCCGGTTAAGTTGCCTAATCAAACTTTCGTTTTAGAAATTAATTATTAAAAATTAAGGAGTTGCCAATGACAATATAAATTTAAAACTATTCATTTGTAGCGAAATATTTAATATTTAATTTTAAACAATTTTGTAAATTTTCTACTTGCCGCGAGTCGTGGATTTGTCGCCAACTTAGGGTAACTGCCAAGATGGCCGCCGAAAGCGACAAGAAAATTTTTAGTCTTTTGAGATTTGATGTTGAGTTGGAGATTTCTGTAAATAAATTGATTTTGACTGTAAGTAAGGAATTGTGTTATAATTTTTGAAAGTCACCTTACAATTTGGACAAGTTTTGGAATTTTTTGACATGATTATTACAATAGAAGAATTGATGAATTTTAATAGTTGAAGATATAGAGATAACTAATTTAATTGGAATTTGTAATTGGTTTATATAAATGGTAAAATTATTCAATTCTTGAAGAAGTGGAAAATTTAAATTAGACAGCGTCGCACCTGATGGATTGATTTATCTTTTGTATTTCTTGTTCTATTTTTGTGTTGAAAGTTTTGTTTTAAATTAAAATTTGGATTTTGAATAGCCGGGCACATTTAATTTATAAAATTACATAAAAATATCCGCGTTTATGCATTATTTCGGTAATTTTAATTTCTCTGCACCAAGATTTCCGGGCTTTCCGGGGCCTCTGTTAGTTTATTTCTTCTGTAATCTTCTTCTCCTCTTTAACATTTTTTGAGATCTGTTAATCTGTTTATTACCATTAATGTATCAATTTTACACTTGGCACTCATGGTTCTGTAAGCATTCGAATAATATTCTAGTAGGATGCTAAGTACAGTAGAACCCCTGTTCATCGACATAAACGGGACCTATTTCCTGTCGAGTAAAAAGTCCGTTTTAAATAACATAACAAAACGTGCTTACGTGCCTCTGAACACATACTAGGTAATTAATATATCTGCATGTAATGTTTCACCTCCGAGTTGCGGTGAGATAAAGCCCACAACAATCTGTCGACTATTTAGGAAAATTCTCAGAATTGTCGAGGAATAGAGATTCTACTGTACTAATTTCACTAAACGCATAACCCATAGCTTGAACTTGGACTTTTAGATCACAGTAGTGTAGTCGGCGGGACCAAACATTGAACCGCGGTTTCCCGCTTTGTAGTCCGTTGATTCAAGCCTTACACCACATTGCTGGTTTTCTTTTGTAATCATCACATGCATAATCATCACATATGAGATATCTAAACCTATTATAGAAGAATTTTAAATTCTTGAAAATTTTTCATATCGAAGATGGACCAAGATCTAGTTGCTAGGGTAACTTTTGAAATAGAAGAACTATTTCCACGCAGAGCAAGGTGAATTTGGTCGACAACTCAATAAGTGATAAAGAAAGTCTGCCGATATAGACTGTGGTTTGAGTGTAGACTATTGGACAAATATTAGTACACAAGAATACTAGCGTGCTATGTATTGAGATATTATTTTTTTTAAATATAATAATAATTGCTAGATTAAACAAAATAACTAACTTGCCGGTATTGTTTTTCTTGCCTCGGCTAACACCGGGGTAGAAAGCTCTATAATCTATTGTAGTTATAAAAAAAATAAATCTGATTAAATTGATTTACTTTCACAATTTCTAACAAATATATGCCACACTTCTGGCCAAAGAACCCAACATCAATTTCACTGAGCAAAAATAAAGTTACATATAATACGACACCTTTCGCAGTCTATAATCATTATACTAACTAAACTTTATTTTTGCTAAGCTACTAAAATAAAATTTCTATATAAATCACAATTTTGAATTCTTAAACTAGTCTAAATTAACTATTTACTGTTTGTACTATTTAAAAGTTTGTTATTTATTAAATTCAACAGAAATTGTCTTGCTCACTGGCTTTCATCTCCGACGCACAACAAATTAAGCTTCCTTTCCATCCTTTGGTTATTCCCCAATTTCCACTTTATAATCTCCAATATTATTCCAATATCACTTCCAACAATGCGATATTTAAATTTCCAAAGTTATCAGCTGAAAAACTTCAACACTATTCGAATAATATTACTTAAATCTTCTTCATTATTAAATTTTTAACGTTTTTAATTTTCACTAAGCTCTACCATGTTCTCTGATAACCTGATTATCTCTCAAGGTGCCAACTATTTCCTTTTCAAAATTTTATATCACATCACTTTATTCATAATTTTTGCAGCGGCAAATATCGTCTTTTAAACTAAAACTCAACTAACTCAACTCAAATCCCGTCAATCTACACTTTACAATTCTAAAGTGGCTCTTATTTAGAGATTGTGAAACAACAATATTTAAAGAGCACAAAGTTTATAAAAAAGAGTCATGCAGGTTGTGATGCTAGTCTTAGCTTGTGATAATTTGTAGCAAAAATTTAAGAAATTAGGAAATAACATGACAGTAGGTAATAAAACGAGTGACCAGAAGTGGAAACCTCTCACAGCCTAGATCTCCCTGTAAACTTGGATCATCTATACATGAGAACTCCCCCGGAAATTCTATACTACTTTTTAGTAGTCAAGACTGATTTTAGATCCGCGATCAACTTAAGCGCTTTTCCGGAGTTCGAACAGAGGTTCTACTCCGACTCGGACTACTCAGGTACTTCACCCAGAAAACCTGTACGTCGTGATTATCTTCCGAAAAACCAAAATATACGCAGGCCTTAGTCTCCTTCTTCTTTATATTCACTCCTTTATTTGCCAAACTCCAACCCGACACCTACCCGGGTCACAAATAGGATATCGCTCTTCTAGCTCTTCTAACATTATTCCTCCTCCTCTCCCAATCCAAGAAAGTTCTAGCAAAAACCAACTTGAATGCACTCTGTACGTAAGGAAAAACAAGTGCTAAAGTTTTTAAATTGTAATACGGAAACTCCAGTGAACTAGTGAACCTGCGAAACTAAGACGGAAACCATGAAAAATGTAAGGGCAACCTTATATAGTGACTTTATAGAAACAGTGGCGATAAGTATTGTTCAGCTTTTTGATTGCCTAATGCCTACATACAAGTTAAAATAAAATAAAAATATTTTCGGAAATCGTTAGTGCACTTTATTGTTATAAACAACGAAAAACTTTTTAATTTAAAGAAACATACATTTCTTTTGCATTTCGTTTTTAAAATGCTCCATGCTTTAGCTGCAACTTTGAATTCTATATTTTTACTTTACCTTTAATGCACGTCTTTTTACGCCTATTTGACCAAAAGTACCCATTGCGTTTTTAATTTTTATGTTCAATTATTCCCAATATACAATTATATAAAATATCCACAATGATAGTAAGGGGCTGTCCATTAATTACGTAAGGGTTTAGGGGGGGGGAGGGGGTATAAGAAATCTTACGGACCCTTATGTGGGGGAGGGAGGGGTCCAACGCAGTCCTTACGTAAGGTTTTTAAACCATTTTCTTAAATTAAATTTAAAATTTAAAAATATTCAAAATTTAAAAATACCCAAAACTCAAAAAACAGGTTTTTAAATTGTATGTACATACATACCAATAACAAAAAATGATTAATAATTTTTAATAAAAAAATTGACCCCCCCCCTAACCCTAATAAAAAGGGGTAGGGGGTCAATTAATTTTTTTTTATAATCCTTACGTAAGATGTGGGGGGGAGGGGGGAGGTTGCCACAATCTTACGTGCTCTTACAAAGGGGGGGGAGGGGGTCAAAAATTACAAAAATCGTCCTTACGTAATTAATGGACGGCCCCTAAGTTGAATTTATCGTCATTGTTGCAAGCAGTTGCTGGCTCTGACAATAAGCGAAGAAAAAATACTGTAAATTGAACTAAACACTGAAAACGCAGTAGGTAGATTCCGTCGAATTGAAGTAAAGACGTACCTGAAAGCTATGCTCGTTTGCCAAATTTTTAATTTTTTTGTATTACTAACAGAACAAATAAATTAAAACGTAATATTTTGTTTTTTTAGATAATAATTGTCCATATTCAAGCGTTTTCACAATTGACAATATCTAAAAAGTGAAAATATAGAATTCAAAGTTGCAGTAAAGGCAGAGAGTATTCCAAAAATCTATTCTCTAAAACTTGCCTTCTAAGACCTCAACTGTTGGCTCCAAGTAAAGCTAGTTACATGCAGCTGCGATTTGTGATTTGCGGAATGCGATTTTTGTTGTGATTTGATTGGTTAAATTTCAATAAATGTGTAAAAAGTGGATTACCTATATCAACTATTTTACAAATTTTAGTAAACTAAATATTATGTTTTAATTGTAGTATACCTGCTACCTGTGGTTTATTTGACTTTGTAAAAGTCTAATTTTGGAACTTTTTTCATATTATTTATTAATTTAATTACTCTTTGTTAATTTTTGTTTATATTTTACCATTGAATGCTTTGTAGAAAGTTTTATAAAAAGTGATATTAAAAAATACATTTAATAAATGCATTAAAATCATGAATTGTTATAATTTTCTTATCATTTTTTTAAATTTATTAGTTTCAAACTTCAATAAGCAAACACTTTCTACCTTAATTACATGTTTAAATTATATTTTTGAAATTACTATTTAGTTATTAAAACACAAAACACTCACGTTGTACCTAATCTATTAGAGCAAAACCTTACATGAGATGAGAATTGTAATATAGGCATTTAGATATTCGAAAATTAATATTAAATTTGGTAACAAGTAGAAAAACATTTTTAGAAAAACAATAATGTATTGGGGTATATTTGTCTATTCTATACCAAAAGATAGTAGGCTTTCTTTGGAATTTTATTTATGATGTTCTTTGAAATTACCATTGAAATTCGAATGATGTGCCGGTCCAATTTAATGCCTAATTATTTAAGTTTCTTTTAATACTCTTACTGTAATTTACAATCATTAATATTAACAAATAAATTAATTATATCTACACCTAATATTAATATTCATCTGTTTGAGAAAACAATGTAGCTACCTTGATTTACTAATATTTTAAAGCAAAGTTGATTGTTATGGTCTGTCCCATGAGAGCTCGAGTGTGACTCATACCTAAAAATTATCTGATCAGTATAATATATTCCTATTTAGGAATTTTTTTGTTACTTGTAAATAATTACTAAAACTATTAGTAAGTAAACACTAAAACATTATTTTTTAAATATAAATATTTTATATCTTTCGGATAGTTTTTAGTTATGTCATACTCGAGCTCTCGTGGGACAGACTATATAAAGCCTAATACAAATACGCACACTATTTAAATATGAATTTAATTTCTCCTACATAACAAAAAACCATTTAATATATCTTATTTCATCAACAAAGAGATCAATTTCAACACTCAAAACTTTTGAAACCTTTCTTCGTGTCATCAATATGATATCATAAGTAATATAGTAACACAAAATATACCCAGTTGTACTTAGCCTATAAATATGGCGCAAACCATCTAGGAAGTGTTGTAGCTCTTACTTATTATTAGTCCAATTTTATTTGTCTAATATATTACCAAATGAATACTTCTTAGTACAATATATTTATTGATCTATAAATTCCTCACACAAAATTAATTTGCTCACTTTAGGCATTCATATCCTAACATAATGTTTTCCATTCCAAAGGAAACATTCATGTCAACAAACAAATTACAACAATTACCATAAATTGCCAACCAGGTTTTTTATTTTTTATAGATTGAGGCTAAACCCTAAAAATGTCACTGCCTATGCTTTGAGAATTTTGCATTGTCAATTGAAAAGTAACACAAGCCAAAAAAACCCTAACTTTTTATAGTGGTAACGTCTAAGCAGCAGAATATGTAATCTTTATAATACGAAGCCACCAAATCCCATTGACTCATGGAACCATGGAAAACTAACAAAGATGTTAATTTTCTTTCTGAATTAATAAAAGTTTTAAGGTCGTTTATCTTAAAACTTACTATAGTATATTTATATTATTGTTAGTCTTCCATTGACAGTGCGATTTATTCTAACGATTAAGCAATTTCCTTCCTGCTGTATGCATTCAGTTGGTATCTGGCTTCGTATTTCGACTTCAGGACTAACTTCAGAATAAACGATCTTCTATTCCCACGAAGACAAATGCTCAAAATAACAATTCTATGATTATGAAGTATAATTTGATACCATGTATTATATCAAAAAACAAGAATTTACATTGTCCTACTATACATTGATATCTTTAGAATATAAAGTAGCAGGTTAAGCGGCCCAAGACTGCAAATTTTATTTGAACGATTTAAAATTTAATAAGTCTGGAAAAAAACTTTTTTACGCCTCTCTCAGGCGAGTGTTCAATTGCATATTTCAAATGCGGCGTGAAAGGTGGTTTTCTCGCCTAGCGTTTGAAAGAAAGCAGTGATTATTTTATGAGATGTTGGCATTCTTGGTTATATTTTGTACGTCAAATTGAAATAAAATTAAATAAGTATTACATTTCATAAATAACTCGTATTTGTGCCAGTATCGGGTTCAGATTTTTCTGGCAATAAATTACCAATAATCCATTTTTCCGCTTCTGTAATGTGTGCTGGTGTATCCATTATCACAAATATTATCACGGTCGCAATTTTATAATACTATACAAAATAATTAAATTTAAACGTCAAATTTTTAATTCAAATGTGTTATACCAACAACAACAAAATATCGCTAATACCAAATATTTCAGAAAATAATTAAAGTTTATGTAACAAATTATAGAAGTCGGCGTAAAAAATTACGTTTATCATGCGGCAGGAAACTGTTTTCCGAGTACTCGTAAATACAGGCCTCGGCTAATCCGCCTCAGTCAAAAAACTCGTACTCGGAAAAATTCAGTTTCAAGCCTTATGATAAAAATAACTATTATATCTATGTTCTGATACCTAATAGTAATTTAAAAATATAGTACTTTTGGATTTTTCTGATAATACATTATTTTAAAGTTTGCTGAGTAGTCCTGCAAAAATTCAATTTCCTAGGTAGTCTAAAACTGAATAACTTTTGAGAACTATGCAATTAGTATTGAAAGTGTTATATTAAAACAAATGAACACCTTTTAGTTTAGAAAATTAAATAAAAATTTTAAAAATACACCTTTCTTTTCTGTTATTAATGTCTGTTCTGATTTTTCATATATTAACGATAGAAGCTTTTCAAATGAAAATCAAGTGTACAATATAACTAATAATAAAAAAAATTATAATGGGTAAATTCTTACGGTTTTAGCAAACTTGTTTGAGAAGCATTTCATATTTTAGTTTTCGAAGTAGCCTGACGAGTGCATCTAATAGAATTTCTTAGGTAACTCAAAGCCATGCAGACAGTTTTGTTTACTAATTAGGCAATAAGCTTGAAATAGATTGTTGCATTTTTGAGAGAAGTGAACGATAACGACAAAGTAGAATAAACAATTTTACTGGCATACAAAAATGCTCCCAGCAAAACGATTGAGGTCAACACTTGATTTCCAAGTGGTTTGCTGAACAGCGCAACAGTTAATGAAGAACTAGCGCGACTGTAACACGCTTTCTCGTGTTTATCATTTTGACAATTGGAAGCATGCACAATAGTTTTCGAGCAATATAGTGCATTTCAAATACAGCATGCATTACTAAATTACATGATTAGTTTTATAATTTTGCATTATGTGACGATGATAAGTGGAGTGCAATAGTGGGTGCAAATAGTGTACAATAGTGAATAATATGTTAACTAAATTATAAATTTTACTTTTATAAGTGGATATTAAATATCTAAGGTAATGTTCATTATTTTTTAAGAATTCGATCTACACTAATAAAATAATTTGGTTGCTTTAAAAGTGCAATATGCGAAATTCATAAAACTAGATAATATGGAATATTAATATGAAATATTTTGTATATTATTTTATTTTTTGCTTAAACACTTTTTTATTTATATTAGAAAAATAATAGGTTAGTCGCTTCTCTAGAATTAAAATTACTTATGTTAGCTATACCAACTAGAAAAATGGCGTTTTTATTATTGCGCATTATCGCGTTTTAATCACTTTGATTATGTTAGACTAATAAGTTATGACTTGATATACAATTAAATGATTTATTATTTCAATACTAAATTAATGATGTAAAAATATTGTCTGAATGATCGCTTTATAATAATAATTGATATTATAATTATAAAAGAAAATTTAAGTAATAATAATGAGAAATAAATCGCGCGAGGCTTTTCTTCAAGTTGAATAAAAACGAAATGTGAAGGTTAAAAAAGCAGTTACAAAGAATTTGTGAGGTTTCCGAATCAATCTACTTACCTACTAAAAATTCTGTACACAACTTATATCCTGTTAAGAACATAAAGGAGAATAACAATTAACTGTACTTAGTGAGTTTATGTAGGTACCTACTGATGCAATCTCAATGACCTTATGTTTTAAGCATGAAGTCAAATATTATATTATGAGTAGTTCGGCAGGTACGCAACAAATTGTATTAGCCTAGTCAACAGCATGGTTTAATTAAAAAATAATTTGTTAGTAATTTTGGAATGTCAATTAAGTTGGAAAAATTCAACATAATACCTATTACACCTGAATCTCTTTTCTTAATAATCAATTCAAACAATAAAATTAGTCCGTTATTTTAATATAATTATACCTACTCCAGTGTTGTATTATAATTTAAAATTTAAATGAAGCAACTAAACGCCATTATTGTAGTGCTGAGCTAATAGATTTCAACATTTCAAAATTACTCACTTTTTATCTACATTCAATTTAAATTTAAATATTTCTCAATTCTTCGTCATGTGGGTGTATCGAATAAAATCTATGGTTATTGGTTGGGATAGTACAAAATTACAATTTAATATCTTTTTAGGTTTATATAAACAATAAACAGCTTATTTTCTTTTTAAAATATACCTATAAGGTATATAATATGTACATACATACTACATGCATTTCCAATTAGTTAAGAGCAACATCCACTAGCCATTAAATAATTCGTGTTTTATATTATTTATATTCCTTTTATACAAACAAGAAACAAAGTGAAAGAAACAGTAGCGTAAATTGTAAACTAAGATGTGAAGAGTAGAATATCTTAATATTAAAAACAATATCTAAATATGTTAACAACAAAACTTTTCTTAACATTGGAAAAATACAAATAATATTAAATTAAATATATTTAAAAAAAATAACGAAGGAATTTGCTAAATATTTTAAACAAACTGTTAAACATAAATCAAGAAATGTTTTCTTCCTATGTATGTAAAGTAAGGTCATTTCTAAGGTTATTAACATAATCACACACCTCCACGATGATCACATCAAATTATTTATTTTTCATTTGTCTTTTAGAATATACCATTAAAAATTACGCCAAAAAACATTTTTAGTGTTTTCAGATTCACTTTTTATGTTTACAACCTACTGTTATTCCAAAGATATACTATGTAGGTACCTATGGCAGATAAATTTGATACAATTTTTTTAAAATCCTGAATTTTCGTACCTATATTAAAATAATTTGGAATTTTTAAATCTAGAAGTAAAATGTTACTATGTTAATATATTGCTATGCGCTATGCTGTACTCTAAATTTTTAATTGTATTTTTGTATTAATTGTAAAATTATTAAATTAATACAAAAATAAAAATTATTTTAATTTTGGATACCTCCCCGCCCACGAAACAATACTTTAAATTTTGCTTTTCAGTTTTTTTCTGGTCCCACATCAACGACATTAAACAATGGCGTTACAAAGTGCCGTTTTGTTGAATTTCCAAACTTTAAGAACTTCTAGAAAAAAAGGGATATAAAATTGATATTTGGTATACCAGTACAACTAGATTCAGATACGAATTGATAAGAATTTTCAGTTTCCGTCAATGCTTTGTAATATAAGAAATGCTGCACTTTTCTTAATAAATATGTGAACCACATGAAAAAAAAAATATATTAAACTAATTATCCATAAAAAATCAATTTTTTGGAATGGATATTGGATGTGGAATTACCCTTGCACTTGAACTCTTATCTATCATATCTTGATCATGATCTTAACACGCCATTTTACTAATGTCTCACTAAAACTAATTAGAATAAGCATATTACTTTTGAGAAACCATTTTTCATAATTTTGTGAAATCTGATGATTTTGATTATCTGTATCTCGTACAGAATGTTGCTTTTGCTACTGCTTGGTGTCATAGCTTCGGATGGGATTATCAAAGAAGTATCTATCTAAACTGGTATATCGCACGACTGAAGCCACCAACACTTTTTGATTTGTTGTTATATCAAAATATAATAGGTTTTCGTATTTTTTTAGTTGCTTTTTAAATCAAGACATTTTTTTAGCACACTTTCTTATAAAAGAAAATTAACTTTTGATATCATATTATGGTGAAAATATTGACATTGCTTTTCTTTACATAGGGTAATTGTGGGAGTAATGGACACCCAAGAGCAAATTTTAACTTTGATTGTGTTATATAAGGAGATCATTTGAGATAATAAAGTTTTCAAATTGTCCAAAGATGCCTTTATCTATATACCAAACAATAAGCTATTCAAATATTGGCTATCTTATAATATGTTCTACTTTTTCTGTAAATTAAAAAAAAAAGTCAAACTGTTGGAGTAATGGACATAGTAGTTGTCTAGGTAATGCACATTGCGTATATATCCATACAAGTTGCGAAGAATGAACTTCGGTATGTTTAAACTACATATTTAATATATTTTGAAACGGTAATTTGAAGATTATAGATGTTTTAAACATAGGTGTCCATTACTCCCCCAGGGTCCATTACTCCCACAACTACCCCATATTTATTTATAATAGATACGAGCAAACTGTTCTCTTTCCGGCGATTCATTTCTTCCATCCTGTCACGGCGTGACAATTTTACAAATCTTTACCTTTCCTTATGATTGCTGGTTAGGTTAAAACGAATTTTAGTGGTTATTGCTAAAACTCACGTTATAAAATAAATACAGAAATAGATTAACACTTTATAACTTGAAAATAAACTCAGATCAGAAAAATGTATTAGGAATTTTATGACGAGACGTTCTATACTTACTATAATAAATTGTTGAAGTAGAGATAGATTCAAATATTTAGAAGTCGAATCGTAATAAATAATATTGATTTATAACATAGAGTTAAATATACCAGTTATATAAAATCGTCTTTCCAAAAATGTTTAGTTATACTCGTAGAGAGTTTAGGCAAAAATTAGTATTACAAAAGTTTTAATAAAATATTGAACGGTTACATTGGTATTAAAAATAAAAAGTCAACATTTAAATATTCAGGTCTGAAAAAATTATTTGCTATTTTACAATTTAATATTTTTTAATAGCTTCAATAATTGAATATTCCTCAAAGAGATATTTTGATATTTTGAACAATACGATCATTTTCGTTCTCCAGTGCAGTTTTAAATTCTGGAGTTCTTGGTATTCTGGAGTAAACTCTTCACCGATGAAAAGTTTTTTTTCCAAACTCTGTATGACTAACGTTAAAAAAAAACTTATATGGGTGGTCAGTTCATCTACATTGTGCAAAATAACCAATGCAATAAATTGATGCGCAAGCCTGGGTTAATGGCCACTTATAAACTAAACTTTACGGTTGTCTCTTCCCGATAATTTAAAAATATAAATTAATTATTTAAACGTAACTGGCGCTATTATACGATTCTCAATCTGTATTGTAGAAAAATAAAAAGTAAATTGCTATTTAATTTAGTCAGAAGTGTAAGATTAGATACCAATCTCTATTGTAAAAACTGAAATTATGTCGTTCTGTCAGTCTTCAATGGACTATTGAAGATTGATTATATTACGGATGGATGAGAGGTAAAGAATTAATCGAGCTTACTTTAATATAAAAAGTTAAAACTTGTCTAGGGCTTGAAATTAAAATTAAAATAATTTCTAGTAATTTCAAGATAACCGTAGAATTGTCGATGACGTAAATGGTGCTTCCTAAATTAATCTATAATTCATAATTATACGATCGAAATCGATTGGAAATTCATTGCTAAAATTATAGTTTCTTTTATTTCTTTCATTTATATTTTTCTTCTTTTCTTCCTGTGCACGTTTTAGTTGAAGAACATTAACCCAAATAAATTTGTTTTTTCAAAATAATTCTTTAGCTGTAAGCAGCGCGTTTTTTAAATTGGGGTATACCTCAGGCCGGGATACGGCTCGTATTCATATTCCGCAATTTATGTTCACGGTTATGTTATTATTTTCTTCCTCTTCAACGGATCGGGTTAACTTCGCATGATTCACTATTACAGAATTCACATACAATAAAGCACTTCTACCCAGCTGCCTGGAAGCCAATAGTTCCACTAAATCCTTGTTTGCAATTGTATAAAACGAAATTTAATTATATATCAGATGTTGGATTCTCACTCAATGATACTGGAGACTCAAATGAGTTCACTCCAGCAGTTTCCAGTTCCAGTGGCATGAATTTTTTTGGAATTCATACCACTTTTGAACTTGGTAGTAGGTCTTAGTACCTATGGTACCGCAGCGTTCTTTGTTGGTGACAAAGAATCAAGATTAATTTGCATTGAATTTGAATTTGGCTGGACTATACTGCCGCGGCTACTTAAAACGTCCTAATTGAAAATTTGTTAATTTTAGTTAGTAGCGTTTCTTGGTAGTCCATATCCATATTATGTATCTAATGTGCATACTTAGATTTTCTAATTTTCCCGTTTGGGCCGGGAATTCGCTAATAAAAGTTGCCCTATATGCTACAAATGTCAGTTGGGAAATTTTAACTAGCAACGCAGTATATCTGCTTGCTGATTATATTATACAGCTATAATACATAAAAAGTCATAAATATTCATATACAATTTTTAAATTTTAAAATAATATTAGCGCAATTTTATATTAAATTGAATGTCAGTATTCTAGTATTTTAATATTTTATGCAAATAATAAATATTTCAATTAAACTATAAGCTAATTCTGGTGCTTTTTTTACTCGTAGATAACATAATATACGAGGCTGTGCTGACAACAAATGTTTCCAAATTAACTTCCAAGGAAAGAATGAAGGTAATTTTAACGACACAAATAACAAACTATCTAATTTACTTTTCAATATAGTCGTTTCCCAGTTCCACACATTTTTTCCCAAGTGTTAAAAGTTTGGTAATTAACCGGCCTCTATGGGTAGATACCTATAAATTTAAGTATACTTTCAACTTTATAAAATCAACTGCCAATCAAAGTTTTTCAATAAATGCTGAAGAGGAATATCACTTTTCCGGCAGAATCTTGACTTTTGAATTTTTTAAAAATTGAAAAGCTTTTATGAAGCACCAACGCTGTTGATTCAATGCCAGGTTAATTCATGGTCACCATGATAAAGCTAGTTTTCAGTTCCAGTAGTAATAAATGCCAATAAAAATAATCATTTCCATTTTAATTTGTTTTCGTTTCAGTTTTTATATAAGATTGTGATACTATAGTAACTATCCCAGTCACCTTAAAATTGTTTGATTTTGAACTTCTTCAATGAAATTTATTTTAAATTTTATAAATTATTTTATTTTTGAAGATATGAACTTGAAGGAATTGCTTATCAGCACAGACTTGTTACTACTACCATTTGTTTTGAGGTAAGATTGGATACAATAGTAACCAGAACAAAAAAGTGATTTCTGCCTATCTGACTATTAAATAGGAGTACTAAATACTATCATGTAAAGTTTATTTTGTATGTTAAATCTCATACCGATATACTGTAGTATATCTAAAATTATTAATTTATTTTTTCAACTTCTATTTTGAATGCTAAATTTAATTTTTGTGATTGAAAACTTAAAAAACTTAAATTTTTATTTGCGACAAAATTTACAACTATTTTACTTTATTTTGTTCTATATTATTAAGAACTTTTTTTAAATAATGCAATTTCTATTGTTCTTAGAAGATGAGCGACTACGAGCGAATTAGGCGGTCATGCTTGAAGCGTGGAGAACTATGGGAAGATCCAGACTTTCCCGCAACTCAATCTTCAGTATTCTATCATCAGACACCGCCATTTCAATTTACTTGGAAAAGACCAAAAGTAAGATATTTAATTATTTATTTAATTAATTTATAAATGTAACCTTAAAAAATTAAATCATTTCTGATTGCGGTTTTCTACCGTTTACTCAGTTTTTCCTATGTATCCTATTGCGTGTGATGGATATAGAGGTTTTACAACTTCTAAACCACGGGAATATACTATTTTTACATCGCCGGACTAAAAAAATATTTAGATCATTCATAATGTTACCTTGTACTATTATAGTAGTTAAACATTTTGTAAGTGAACATTTTTATTATAAACATTATGCCACCGGAATCTAAATCGTGAAATGTGACACAAGAATTTAAACGTGAATCGTTAAGTTATTTACTCACGATTTTTACTTATTTGCAAAAAGTAACATCTATATCAAGTGTTTGGTTTTTAGTGTTTCTATTCAATCTAATGGCATTCATTAAATAGTAATAACACTGGCGTAGCGTGGATTTCTGGTACCCGGGGCAAACTGTAAATTTGCCGTCCCCAAAAACAAAAGGTTTTTCTTAAACCAATATATCAATTGATATTAATTTATTATTAAAATTAAAATGATTAAATTAAAATTTTATTCTGCGTGCTTTGTGCAATGTAAACTTTCGGCCGGTCCTTGCCGCCCTCCTTAGAAGGCCGCCCGGGGCATTGCTCTTCCCCCACGTTATGCTACTGGGTAATCAATATATAATTTAAAATGTTTTTGTGAACATAAATCCGAAAACTATTTATTAGTCTATAATCTTTTGTCATTTAAAAGTTAATATAATAATTATTAGGAATTTCTTAGGAAACAGGAAATAAAACATTGTCAACACTTTTTCGCTTCAGAACTTAACAATGGTATGATAATCTTACAGCATTTTATTATAAAGTCTGACTTGTAGAATCAAGAAACAAGAACAAAAAATGTACTGGTTATATTTTACTAAAGCAAAAATCTTGTAATTTTAAAATAAGTAATTTTTGAACGACACTATGTCATATCTCTGTCATATTGTTAGTTAAGAATTGGATGAAAAACCAAAAAAGGCAAAAAGATGGTCAACTGTATCTCACCAAAAATTTCAAGACAATTGAAAATCAATTCGCAAAGATTTAATAATCTCTCAATTAATCCATCGGCATCGTATGAAAAGCATGAATAATTGAATAAGCAAATTCGAGTTGCTATAAATATTTTTTATGGCAATATAAGTAGTGTGAAATTTAAACACAACGACAACAAAGTATGTTACTTAAAAAATGCAAATAATAAATTTCCCCAAAAAAAAATGAAACAGAAAACACTATTATTTCTCCATTTTGACATTTTATATTCTGAGCACGCACCGCAATGCGCATATGCAATGCATTAATAATCGTGCAAAATTTAAATAGAATCGAATAAAAAATTAATACAGATAATCCACTTAAACTTTTTATATTTTTAAGAAACTTGAGCTAAGACGCTTTTCAAAATTTACAATATGATGCATCTTCGTATTATTTTTCATCTCTGTTAAACACCAAATGTTGAAAAATAGGAAATTCTAATATAATTATATTGTATGATTAAAACCCACACCATTAATTGCGACACAAATTCTAATGCAAATTAGATCTACTTTTTGGGAATTAGGTTACATGAAGCTATAGCAGATTATAAATTATAATTTCTCTTATTCATATAATACAACTTATATTAAAACACAATTAATAATAAAATTAATTGCAGTTATTTTTAATGAAAAAAAGCAATATACCTAGTTAAATAGTAGGTACTTAAGTTTTTCTTTTTCGCCAATTTAATTATTTATCAGGTAATGTGATTACTAAGAATATATTTTTGGAAAACAACTTAATAAAGCGATCTCTAAGAATTTATTTGTATTTTTTTTTCATGAAGTGGTATAACAATAAAAGGTGAAACTTGTTGAAAATTTATACGTTCTAGTGATCCAATTCAAGCTTGATTAAATATTAGGTAGTACTTACCATAATGTATTGTAAGTTTTTAAGTAACTGTAAATATAAAATAGTAAATGTTTATAAAAACTCCTAATCGTATGCGTTTTATTATTGGCTAATTGCGATTATTATTCATTCATATTATTGAATTTGTATATACATATATAGTACGCGTGTAAGTAATTTTAATTGCGTAAATAATAACATAATTACCTAATCAGTGTTATGTTATAAGTTAGATATCTGATTTTTTTATAGTAGATTTTTTGTGAAAAATATAAAAAAAGATTTTGTATTTAATCTATAGATACTGAATATTTATTATTTATTTTAATTGCATATAGCACGGAACTCTGCTGGCTACCTTTTTGAAAAATTGTATAATTGTGTTGTTGTATTTTATTGTATTACACCCAATTTGTATTGGAATGTAAATTAAGTCTCGAATAACGTCAAAATCAAAAATAATTATAATAAATTGTATTTATACGTACTACTACATAAAAAAAACAAGGTTGGCTTTTGTTAGGCGATAGTTGAACAGTTCTTGGATGAGTGACCACTTGCACTTGGAATCGCTGTGTAGCTGCCCACCGTACAAACCCACACCTCTATGTGCATATATTATATAATATGTAATATATATGCACCTAATATATACATAATATACTATGTATGTATTATAAGAACACAAGCGTGGTAAAAGTATGGTTAAAGTGAATTTGTCTTTTGGTGTACTACACCCGATCTCGTACACCAAAAGATATAAAAATAAATAATAATTAAAAAATTAAAAATTAATAAAATGTTTTAAAAAAATGTGACTATTTTCCGCTATCCTTAACTTTATTAAACTGATGTATATTACCAAACAAGGTTGACAAAGCATAAAGTATTAGGATACGATTCTCTGTGTTGGTTTGCATGATACAAGGTAGAATTTGTTTTTCAATTTTTTGTAATACACGTATAGTTTAATTGTATAAGAAATTATACAATACATTCTAGTTTAGTGTCTAGACATTCCGGTCAAAAAGAGTGTGCTTATAGTGTGCTTATAGAATTGTTTTGCTAAAATATTAAAATACTAGAACATTTAAAACAATCAATTTCTAAGGTACAAAGGTATTCTGACGTGGCCGTAATCCGGAAAATTCACTGTATACCTAATAATATTAATTGTATAATAACTAAATAATGTAATTAGTGGTACTTAATAATTAATATAACGAGTGAAAAGGTTTTTCACTTTTAAATTACACGAATGCTAAATATACACGAAAGTTTATAGTTTTCCTCCAATTAAGTAAGATATTACTTACCATAACTATATTTAAAACTAATGTCGCAACATTTGAAAGCGTATCATAATAGTTATGTGTAATTTGCCATTAAATAACTAAAACTTTATTTAACGCTGCAGTAACTTTTAAATAGTGTAATAATAATAAGAGATTGAAAAAAAATCTTTGTGATGGTAAACCGTCACGCTATATAAATCTGAATGCAACCGGAAGATGTCAACGTAAAATACTGTTTTCTGCTAAATCATAAAATATTGTATATAACTTTACCACAATATCAAATGCATATTATCTAACAAAGATTTTTTTTAAATATTGAAAGACTTGAACGATTCCGTTAACGTAGTAATATTGTTTCAATTTTCAGATTTTCAATCAAGTTTAAAATATTTTCACAGTTGAATTCGTTTTGATAATTTTGGGAAAAAACCACTTATTATTGACGATAATGTAGTATATCAGCAATATACATAATGTAGTACATGTGTAAATACCTATAAAGGTAAAAAGATTTAGAAAAATTATGATAACATCAAGCTTGTTTGCAACTGTAAAAAAATTCTTGATAACTTTTTGGCTAATATCTAAAACCACTTTTGGCAAAAATTTATAACGGTTTAAGGTACGCTATAATTCCACGACCCCAAACATACGAACTTTACTATCTCTTTGATTTATTTCTATTTTTATTTAATTACAAACATTAAATAAAGTTTTAGAATTAATAGGTACAACATAATTTATACTTTCCTATCTATTAGATTATTAAGAATTTGTAAAATACTATATAATATAGTAATAGTAACTATAAGCATTTCAAAGTGAATGGCTTATCGGAACTACTTACTTATAACGGGTGCATAAATAACTGACAATGTTTTTAATTTTTAAATGAGTTAATATAAGAATTTTTATTATATCTGTGATAGTGATTCACGCTTTCAATTTTAACGCTTGTCGATAACAGGAGTTTATATTACAGAATCGTACGTACAGATCGCACCCAGTTATACTGTACCATAAATATTAAACTAAAATCAAACACTCTTCTACAGGATTATAATATTTATTACGGCCAACCAGTTTCGTGCACTATCCCGTGCACATCATCAGACTTTAGGCTTATGCCAAATTTGGATATAGACAATTCTTAACTACTAGTCGTTTTTATTGATAATGCAAGTATAATACTGATGACGAGAATTGTTTCAAATCCAAAGACATAAACCTATGTCCTGATGATGTGCACGGGATAGTGCACAAAACTGGTTGGCTGTAATAAATATAATCCTGCAGAACGATTTTACTTCAAATGTACTTAACCTGCCCTACAGTTGCAAGATAACAGATTACCATAAATAGGTACATATTTATTTCATCTTAAAAAACTACTTCTCTCTTATTTTTAAGTTTTTTAACTGCTTTTTTTTTCTTAATTTTAAGAAAAGTTTTTTTTAGTAAATTACTTCGGTTGTTTGACCGATAATTATATTATATATTGAAATACCAATAACCTTCTGTAAACAAATAGCTCTAAATTATGAAACGTATGAAGATTGAATAATTTTATTTATTAATAGCAAACTAATTGGTGTTCCACTGCTGACCCTCAACTTACCATATTACTTAATATGTGGTTAACACCCACGCGTTTTTTTTTTTTCGAGCAGAAAAAATTCCTATTAATGAGGAAGCTATCTCAAATTTTATTATTCATGGAATAAATTGGGCGAATTGTGTTTCAGGTATTTTCAAAAATATAGCATAAGAACATAAGTTCCTTTTCTTGTTATATTATAAAAATTTATTATTATTATTATTATAAGTAATTTTTAAATAATTAATACCAAAAAAAATTGTAATGCAATTTATTTTTCCTTGCTTTGAACAACGTAAACTCGGAATGGAGACAGCTCATATCATAAGATAAAGAAGAGCAAAAATATTTGAAGCAAAAAAGTAATAATTATAAATAAATTACTAACTGCGTTTTTGCAATAGTTTTAAACTGTAGAGAAACCAATAACTTTAAAACGGGCTAAACTGCTACAGAAGCAAAGCTATCGTTTATAACTTTTCGATCATTTTTGACTCATTTCTTGTGGTGGTGGAACCAATCATTAATTTTTGGATATAAGTTTACATCTAAATTTGTACATTATTTATTTTATTTTCCAGGAGTTATCTAGCAGACCTGGATTTGTTCAAGAAGGACCATTGCAATTTGATATTATATCTGGAAAAATGGGTAATATACGATTTTTTTTATTAACGCAATTTAAAAACAATTTATATTATTGCACATTGTTAAAAATTGAGAAAATTAGTCATTTATAAAAAATATATATTGTGGTGTTTCAAAATCAATTTTCAAATATTTTAAATTTTTTTATGATAATTTTGTTTATTTTTAAATAATTTGGAATTGTGCGATTTAATTTGAATTTGGTTATTTGAGCGCCAACATTTTGTAGGTTGGCGACACTTTGTAAAAGGTAGTTGCTTTTTGCCAAAATGGCCGCTGGAGGCGGAACGTAGAATTTGAGTCTCTTGAGTTTATTGAAAATTTAGTATTTTGAAAAGTTTTATTTGAGAATAAATTAGTTGATATTTTTGAGTAAGTGATATTTTTTATTATGTGGAATTTGATTATCCCAGTTTTGGACAAAGTTTTGACAAATAAGAAAGAGAAGGATAATTTTGATAATTGGAGATTGGATTCGAAGATAAAAGAAAATAATTTGGATAATTAAAATTAAGCATTTATAACTGGTATTTTATAATTTAAATTGGAAAAGTAAAGATAAAACTTGAAGGTAACGTAAATTAATATGATATCGTCCGCGTATGGTCAAGTTATCAGTTTGGTTTATTATTCCATTTATGCATACTAATTTTATTGAAAATTTAAAGAAATAAATTTGGATTAATTTTATATTTG
Source organism: Cantharis rufa (assembly GCA_947369205.1). Classification (NCBI taxonomy): domain Eukaryota; kingdom Metazoa; phylum Arthropoda; class Insecta; order Coleoptera; family Cantharidae; genus Cantharis; species Cantharis rufa. The sequence goes on from OX376303.1 coordinate 41,925,987, forward strand.
AAATTTGAGCTAGCCAGTGCAACAAAATAAAAAATAGCATTACAATATATTGGTATGAATAGAATGTAAGATTTGACAATTGACGAAACTCTTCGAAGTTCTGCAGAATTTTTTGAAATTTCTTCAAGTTATTGTAACTCATGATGCAAAGAATGTTTTCTTTCTCTTTCCTTTTGCTTGCTTGCTTTTAGGTAATATCGAAACCAGTTATTCGCTGAGACTATGTATGTTGACGTTAAGCTTTGGTTATGTGTTGCGAGAGAAGTATTTATACGACAAAATTATTTTGATATGTTATACTTATAATATACATCAGATATGTTCATTTTCACTCTTGAAGTTGTAGCTCTGAGGTAATGTTCCCTCGTCAAATATGATATCGACAATTTTCAATGCACTTCAGATATTGCGTAATATATGATAATTTATTTAATTTAAAGTTTTTAAATTAAAAATGCTTTGCTAATGCAATTTTAATTTTTTAATTCGATATAAACATGCAATATAATAAATATACAGATTAATAAAATTGATGCTATGTATAATATTACAAGTACGTAATTGCTATCCAGCTACAAATTCTTTCGAGAATGCGTAGGATTAGACAATCATTCACAAATTTTGTAAAAATTTCAAGGCGAATAAAATATTCAAGTTGCATAGTGGTATTTATATTGTTAACAATAAATTTTTAACCCACGCTAACCCCGCAAGCCTGTGCAGGTATGGATATTATACAAGTGAAAACTAATATGTTCATTGTACTTTCAAATAAGTTTCGGACGTATACATATCAACTCCTAAACGTTTTAGTTTTTTTTAAATGCACCACTTTTTTCCAACTAGGAACGCGTTGTAAGAGATGTCAAAACTGTCGTTTCGCATCATATGTAGTCGAGATATTGTAACTTTCTATTTAACATAGTGTTAATTATTTCTGGTTGCTTCTCTAATTTCTGAGCATTTTGCAATTAGTCACATAGTCCAGTCACGAAACTCTCACCATTCTGCAAAACAGCACATCTAAGATGTCAGAACTTTTTCTTGTCTCGACTACATATAATATGCAAAGAAAATGTATCAGCTCATTCTCTTTTTATTTTTCACTATTAATAATTATTATGGTTCTTAATGAACCATAATTTTTCAATTCCTTTCTCTATAAACTTTTTCGTTTCTTCTTAACATTGTTATTCTGGCTTTCCTCATTATCTTAGCCGTATATATCTTATGAGTTCTTTCACTTTATGGTATAAATTAAAACTGTCAAATTGTGTTTGAGTAAGAGCACTTCTATTCTTGTATATTCTTGTATATTTTTTTTGCTTTTTTGTTCTTCAATTATTTTACATTCTTAGTGATAATTTAATAAATTGTTCTATACGTTTACATCTAAAAATATAAGAACTCTCTCCACTCCACTCCACTCGCTCGTCAGTCATAAATCATAATATACAAACTCGGTACGAAAAATTCAAGATTTGCTTCTAAGAATACGAGTATATTATTTTATATGGTTAGTTAGTTCCAAATTATATAAACAATGTATAAGACACCTTTTGATAACTTTCATCTTTTTATAACTGTTCTATAAGTACTATACGGGCATGTACGAATAAGTGTAGGTGCCACCTATACTTTATTTTACTTAATGCGATACAGTGGTGCACCTTAATACAACCACATTATAATGCATTATTAACAACCATAATAGAACCTTGCAATTGCTACTGATCGAATAGAGTTGATTTTCTACTGGCATAAAAAAATGTAATCAAATATTAAATATTATTAAAATAAATAAAAATTTATGTTGAGTTTTAGGTCTATTTTAATTTAATAAAATGTGCAAAGTTTACATTTGGATGAAAAATTGAGGAAGAAGAAGAAAATTTCAAGCAAATTTATCCAAAATCCTGTTAGTTTTAAATTTTAAAATAATATTTAGTTGGGGAGAAGAAAGGGGAATCTCTCCCACCAGTTGTCACAAAATTACTTACATATTTGTTAGAATATTATTATTAGAAATCAATAGCATTCATTTAAATAGAAGCGGAAAAGCTAAAAAAAAGCTTATTTGTATGAGGTGAAGAGCAAAACTGTTGGCTAATTTAGAACCGTAAATTTTTTCCAAAATATTTAACATGCGGAAAAATACTTATGAATTAATTTTTATTTTATTTATATTATATATTTATTTATTATTTTTTATTATTTTATTTTTGCAATTAAAATATACATTCAAAAAAAAATTAACAAAATTATTATATAAAAAATTTTAATACCCCCGTCTTTTGCCTCCCTCTCCCCTAGAATAGCTGGTATATATTATATACTTCCCTTTTTTTATTATCATCTGTTTTTGCTTTCTTATTTAAAATAACAAGTAAATTTATTATAATTTTTGATATTTGCCTCAATAATACTGGATGGGCCATAAAATCATTTCTAATTTTAATTATTTCATTTTAATTTTTCGAAAAATACATTAATTTTAGAAACAATTGCTTAATTACTTTTGGTCCACCCTGGACTATAATATCATTGTATAAATTAAATTATTTAAATATTTAACATTTTTTGTAGTTTTAAATGGTTTAATAATGTTGGCCATATAAAAGTGACAGTTGTTTTGCGACCCAATTCACTAAAAACCTAGTTGTTTTTTTAGTTATACTTGCATGTTGTAAAAGAATTTCGATGTTATCGGCCGAGTTGTCGAAATAAAGTTCGCATATACTTAACATGGTAAAAAATACCGCCTACCATAAGACATTTAATAAATTTGATCGATCGATTTAAATATTTAATTCGAATTATTATAGACATGTATTAGTTTTTAATTTATTTAATTTTTTCTAATAACTTAAAAAACAGGCTAAACGGTTGTAAAATATTTTAAAATATTATAATTAAAGGTTTTAATAGTTTTTGAGATATATATTGTAAATTACAAAATAGATTTTTTTGCAGGTGACAGATGGCTAGTGACATGCCTAGGAGTATTATTTTTAAGTAAAGGATTATTTTATCGAGTGGTTCCTGCTGATCAATCATTTAACAATGATCAATATGCTGGAGTTTTTAGGTTTCGGATATGGTGGTGTGGAGAATGGGCAGAAGTTCTCGTCGATGATCGTCTTCCTACTGTACATGGAAGGTTGGCATTTCTACAATCACAACACTCAGACTATTTTTGGCCTGGTCTGTTAGAAAAAGCTTATGCGAAGTAAGAAATCTATTGTTTATTTTAATATCTTAAATTGTTTCGACAACAGTTTTAGCTATTTTTAGTTATAAATTAGCTGCCGGTTTTATTCCAGTTTAAATAGCTATAATAACTGTTTAATTGGTTGTCAATATCAAGAATTCATGTTTGCGTTAAAAATTATATACAGTGATCTCGTAACGTTTGGAACAAAAAAAACAAAAGAAACTTTTTGCTTAATGGTTTTTGTTTTTACATCTTCATACTCAGATAATTGTGTTTTATCTAAATCACAAAGAAAAATAAAATTATGCCGTAGCATAAAATAATGTTATCAACTTTTTTCCAAGCTTTACTAGCTCACCGTATAGCTATAGCCCAAATTATTTATCACTACACCAAATGTACATATTATAACTACAAAATAATTAACTAAAAGAAAAGTAGTTGTACAAAAGACTTTTACTCTTACGAAATCTAGAATTTTTATATAAATTTACATTATTACCGCAATTAATTGTCGCACTGCTCGTTATACTGTACTCGCGATTATAGCAAAAAAATATTGAAAGTAGCTTTATAAAACTTACGCAACTGTCATTTAAGTATTTAGATTGAAAATTGAAATTACCTAGTATATGAGACATTTTCAAAAATTTCTAGGAAGTCTTAAGTAGTATTTAAAAACTCAATTTAACTTGTATGTGAATATAACCAGTTTAATTTCATAATATTTCCATTAAATTCTGTGAGATAAAAATTTTATGTACGTACTCATTTTTCTACATATCTAGAATAATATTATATGTATTTATAAATTTATCGGTCAACTTTCACCGTAATGTGTTTGCTGAAAGAAACAAGCATGTGTACCGTTATGCTAGATGTGACTGCAATAAATATATCGAAACACTTGTATTGGACCATAATAATATATTCACATTTTACCTGTTTGTTTTTAACAAATATTTCAAGCGAAAGCCTCTTTGAAACCAGACTGATATCTTCCAGTAGAAAAAGTTATTTTTGTCTTGCCCACGCGTTTCTCGAAGCCACGATTTTAATATTGTTGTATATCGACGCGCTAGCCTTGGTGCGAAATTAACCTACTCATTTACCAATCTTCGAAGACAAACTGCAAGTTTCGAAATTTTTCCAAAATTTAAAACGTACATCTACAGATTTTTATAGACTTTTTGTGGAAGATTTAATTTCCTACAATATTGTTTATGTGGAAGTTTATCATTATTAGTTATGGTTATCTCAGCGTTCCGATATAATATCCTGTAATATCGGTTTTTTTCTTTAATTTTTTGAAAATAATCGGACGGCAACATAGCTAAAATCTTTCTTGTCAAATTGTCCCATCATTTAAAAAAAAACGCATAAAAATTTAACCGTTCGTTAAAAAGCCACAGACAAACTGACAAATATGCGCGTCAAATTTATAACTCCCCTCATTTAGGTCGAATATTAAGAAAAAGGTAAAATCCAATATTACATTAAATTCAGCAAATATCGAAAACCCAAAATATTATCTATTAAAATTCTCAAGATATGCAAATTTTCTGATTCGAAAATTATTTTTTTTTCAATATCTAGAATTGGATATTCAAAAATCAAAATATAAATCAACGAAGAAGATATTTTGATATTTACTTTTAAAATTTACTAGCTCATTAAATTTATTATTTTAATCTTAATTAATATAATTAATAATAATTAAATCAACCTCTTAGAAAAAATATAAATTTATAAAATGGACTTGGAGATTTTTTTTATTATTATTATTTTTTATTATTTTTTTTTATAATTTAAGATAAAATCGATTATCAATATATACTGAAAATTTTCGTTGGTTTGTTTGAAATAATTTACCAATAGAAGTTCATTTTAACTAAATTAACTTGAAATTAATATTTGTGAAATCGACTTTTCGTATTTTAAGTAGTATTAACGTTTTTGAAATGCAAATTTAAAGTACATTTTGGGTAAATTATGAGTAATTGGTATTTCAAATGCTTTTACTTTTATTAAATAATTTGTGCTTGATATTTGAAATACTTGTAATAATTTTGCCAACAGTGATTAAAATGCGTGTAACAAGATTCTAAACAAAATTGTTTAATTGCCCAAACATGGTAATTAAAATAGGTGGTGGTTGAGTGAAGAAATAAATTGGCATTCGGCGGCGATTAATTAAAAATGACACCTTACAAAGCTTTGAAAGAAATTGAGACTTTCAATAAACCACATTTCAATAACTCTTATAGTTTTCTAGACTTTTTAATATCATATAATATGTAGCTACGCTGTATATATAATTAATTTAATTTGACTTTCCATATGTAAAGTACTGAAACCACAAACTGGTGCCGCTCTAGTAGATAGTTTATGATAGATTTCGTCTAAATTAGATCAAAATTGTAAGTGTCGAAATTAAATTCAAAAATTGCCCATTGAAAGCGATAATAAAACAAAGAGTATTTTACTTTCACCAAACTGTTATTAAATTTTCTTTGAAAATTAATTACGCGTGCATAATTGTTACATTGGTTGTGCAACAGTAAATAGATAATTTACGAGATCATTAATAATATTTTTAATTTAGATAACTAAAATTTTACATTGATTAGAATCATAATTTGCAAATTAAAAATAATAATTAATATATAGATTAATGAAAAAACTATGTATTTTTAATGGTTTTTTTTAGTTTTGATATAATTTTGTGTAACCACTTAAATGGAGCACTACGTGCGGTGGTATAAAAAGCATTAAAAAACATGATTTGTTTTCTAATCTTTTAATAATAATATTTTGATAGTGAAAAGTAATTATTGATATTACGTATACTCGTACAATGTCAACCGATGTAATTATTAATTAATTTCTTTATTAACAAATGTATTTTTTAAATAATAGGTACATATTTCTAGGTAAATATATGTATATAGCTGTATTCATAAAAATATTGTAAAACGCTCTCTAAACCTATTTTAGTTAGAACGTGTTTTAAGACTTAGCGAGAGCGTTTTAACTTTTGTTCATTCATAAACGGTTTCTAAACCTATTTTAACTAGAATGGTGTTAAAATACCGATTCTAGTGAATTTGGTGTAATTGAGTTGGTGTCTTCGAATTATATGAACTACTAACTGAATAAGTGAACTAAAGTATAACCTAAAAGTTGTTTTATTGTATGTATAGCACGGGTAGGTAACTCCTGTATAAAATTTGTGGCGACACGCTACCCGGTGTTACATTTTGTATATTTGAATATTTTGAATATTTCTATTTAAAAGGTTGTAGCAACAACTAAATGTATCTTCATTTTTTATGTAGAGTGTCAACTTTCTTTAAAATAGGTTTAAAATTGGTTTAAAGAAGGCACCATCCATTTTTAAATAATGTCAAGTTAAAATACTGTTAGCGAAGGTTTGTTAAGCTAAAATACGTTTATGAATAGTGTTTTTTGACGTTTACGCTAAAATAGGTTTAGAGAGTGTTTGAAGTTTATTCTAAATTTTTATGAATACAGCTGATAGTATATACGTAAGGTATTTGCAGCCAATATGGCCACACTAAGGTTCATAATTTTTTTCTGCAATAATAAAACAATTTCTTGGATTTTCAACTAAGGTGCAGGCTATAATAGATCTTTGGGCATGTTCCCCAATAATAAAATATCAGCCTTGTCATTTGTAGTTTGTAGAAGATTTAGTAGACAACTTAAAAAAAAAATTGGTAATTGGCCATATTGCCAATAGGGTGTGAGCAATAATGTCAATGATAATTTCCACAAAGTTCACATAAAAGCAATATGGCCATGTTCTTCGTTTATACTAGGAGTAATTGATATTGTATCATTTATCAATATATGGCCAGGCTCGACATGAATTCTATTAGCGGTTTAATGGAATTTAGCATATACCTACGTGAAAATAATAAAAAATGTCAACTACATTGTGTGATATTTTGGTATTCTGGTCTTTAACTAGACCAGCTTCTCATGAGCTGGTCTATCAGTCCTCCAAGGAATGATATTGAGATTTAGAATACTCTGTATTAAGAATTTATTATAGCCGTATTTTTATATTATGCAAACAACACTTAACACTTAAACACACAAATCCACAATTTCTGCCAACTAAAAAAACAACTCGTTTTATTTAAAATTTCACGATAATTACAGAACGTTGGCCATATTGACACATTTGCCATATTGGCTGAAAATACCTTATAAATAAATATTGTTATGTATCAAAATACGGTGCCTATTTACAATAGATTACATACAAGAGTATAATTAAGAACTGACTTTATTTACATTTTTTTTCCACCGAGGAACAACCATAATTGTTGTGTAGTTGGTACCTCCCGCCAACTTGGTGTATTTTAAATTTAAACTGATCCATTTCTAATTGAATACATTACAAATATGTTTAACAAAAAGTAACTTATACAGAAATTGATTGATAATTTAACCAGACTTTATAGAAGTTTGTAGTAGGTGATATTGGTTTTTGGCGTACACTGGGGAGTGAATCTGGTGAAATTCGGATGCAAATAAAAAAGTTACTGTTAATATTATTAGGGCAGTATAATATACGTAGTATAGTGCGCAAAAAATATGAGATTAAATAATAAATTTATTCTTATTTAATGTTGTACAAAAAGCAGGATGCACTTTTCTGGGTCTAAATAAGTCACAAAAAATGTGTAACAATACAATGTGGCCTACTATTATTTTATTATTACAGCAAAAAAACAACAAAAGTTAAATTAATTATTGTACGTACTTAGATAAATATATTATGTATAATTAATTAGGTACCTACTTACACGTGTAATGCAAATTAAAAATAACGGATAAATGAACTTTTACTCACTGTACGATATACTACCTAACGTAACAATTTAAAGTATACAAATTTTAATACTTACTTTGGACGAAAATAGATGTATTTTGTATCTTCTAAAAATTTTAAATTTGTATTAACAAATTTTGAATGTATTATGCAAAATACATGTATACCTGCTATTTAATATTCTACATGTATGTATTTAAAACTTTAAAATGCAAATACTATGTATATTACAAAAACAATTTTTAAACAATAATTTCAAAATCAAAAACTCTTTTAAATTCCCATTTCAAATGTATTTTTAACCTCTCGTGTACCAAATACTGATTTGATTTAAAAATTCGATTGTCTATTTTGGTTACAAACTAGGAAATTATTTAAATTACCATTTGAAATTCACAAAAGTTGTGATTATTTGATGCAGTGATACAAAAGAAATTAATTTTGTATTTTAAATATATTTTAAAAACAAATTGTCATACAACATATTTTCCCGTTTTTGAGTAAAAATATACAGGGTGAGTCTATAAGTTATCTTCAAATTATGTTGTATTAAAGATTAAAAATGATAAAACGCTTAATGCTTAATAAACATACCTACTGATATGTAACGATTATTTTTTAATAAATCAAATTTTTTTAAATTATAGATTACATGGATCTTACGAAGCATTAAAATATGGCACATTACTGGATGGTTTAGCAGATCTCACTGGAGGTATAACAGAAAATATACCAATAAAGCAAGAGTCCACGATATGTGCACGATTATTACATAAATTTTTGGATATGACTACCATTATAACATGTGTTGTGTTGCCACCAAATTTTCAATTAAGATCACAAGTTGAAAAAATGGCTAATGGTTTACATATAGGAACTAATTACAGATTATATGCTGTAGAACGGGTAATTTTCTTTTTTATAATAATATCCTCCTCGATCCTGGTGTCGCCTGTGGGAGAACAAATAATACTTAAAAAAATTGCTTTTAGATTTGTTGTAATAATTTGTACTACATGTTATCAATCAATGGCAGTACTTTATAGTACTCTTGCTTTTAAATAAGAGAACAAACAATTAGCACAAAACTTAAAAAAAACTAATTTTCAAAGTTGCTCTTGGGACTAAGGAGGATATACACAATAATAATCATTTAACAATTCCTAGTACCTAGAAAATAAACATTTTTATTATTAATATTATTCCTGATTATTAACATAACACCCTAGTAGCGTTTTGGCAAATTATTATAAAATAAAGTTTGTAGGTAGAAAAATTCAGTGGAGAAGCTGTTCAATTGGTAAAATTGAGAAATCCATTAAACGAGACGTCAGAATATTCAGGTCCTTGGTGCCTAGATTCTCCAGAATGGTCCGAAATATCTCCCGGAGAATTAGAAAGAATACAACAAAAAACGGCAGACGGCGAATTCTGGATGTTATATGCCGATTTCATCAAGACGTTCACTCATTTAGAAGTAGTCCATTTAGATAGCGACACAAGTCGAGACGAACCTAGTTTGCATAACAAATATATGTGGCAAATGAGGTTATTTCAAGGAAATTGGCAAAAAGGTGTTACTGCCGGAGGATGTAGAAATAATCCAGAAACATTTCATATCAATCCACAACTACATTTAATTTTAAGCGACATGGAAGAAGTAATCATTTCTCTCAATCAACATAGTATAATGGAACCAAAAGTTGTCGGCTTTACCGCATACTCGCTACCAAAAAATACCTCAGAAACTCTTGGTAAAGCGTTTTTTAAAAAGAATAAATCGCTAATAAATTCACAGTATACCAACAGTCGACAAGTTAGCCATAGATTTCAATTGGAACAAGGTGGTTATTTAATTTTGCCCACGGCCTTCGAACCGGGCCAAGAATCTGGGTTCACTTTGAGAGTTTATTCCAATAATCCTTTAAAATTAAAATTATTAGACACAGCGCCGTCGTTAATTAAACCAGCAATTGTAAAAGCTCCCGCTGTTTTGGACGTCAAAAGTTTTAGTCAATACGAAGCCGTTTTCCTTCAATTAGCGGACGAGCATAGAACTGTTAATGCATTCGAATTACAAGAATTACTAGATGCTTGTTTACCTAATGACTACATAAAAAGTTGTGCTTCCATGGATGTATGCAGACAAGTTATATTAACATTTGATGTAAGTATAATTATTACGTTTTTTATTATAGAAAGCGGTTAATGCATACAAACGTTTGATAAAGAAAACGGTGCTTTGTTGGTCTAAACTACAAGTTATCTGGAATAAGGGGTACTCCATTAGGTAAACATTGAACAATAAATATTTTTCAAAACTGAAAGTGTTTCAGATTTTCAACGAATTAGCATATATAGTGCAGAAACGCCTCATCGGTTTCATACATGACCCTATTTTAAAGTCAAATTTAGTAGTAAAGAAATTTGTACTATTTGTGTACAAACTGTATATATCGACTATCCAAATTAAAACTTTCGATAAATAAAAAATAAAGAGTAAACTACATTGTTAATAAATTAACTGTAAAACTGCAATAGGTATATTAATGAGCGATGGGTATGTATGTAGGCAAACCAGTCTTATTAAAATTCCGTTCGAAATAAGTTTATACTTTATAATTTATTTGTGCTGATGCATAGTAGATATTTAACCTTCAAAAGTATTCTTATACGATCTTTTTTAATTAGGTATATAAGACTTGACCGCTTAAATTTATTACACGATTTTTAGACTTCTGGAATGGGACGATTAAAGTTTATCGATTTTAAAGATTTAATGTGCAGTTTAAAACATTGGCAAACTGCATTTAAAAATCACACCAAGGAAAAAACTGGAATACTAAAAGCAGAGCGATTGCGAGACGCAATGGTCGAAGTTGGATTTCAATTAAGTTGTGATGTTTTAGCCATTTTAATATTGCGATATATGAGAAAAGATGGAACGTTGCGATTTGGAGATTTCGTTTCTGCTATTTTACATTTAACAGTGGCATTTAGTGAGTATCTACTTTAAATCTTAATACATAAAATCCCAGCACGCTGCTCTTCCAGCGTGTCATTTTTTGGTGAAAAAGAAACAATCTGATTGGTCGATTTTTTTACCAACCTAAAAATATATTAAACCACTCCCGGTACTCCCCTGGGACGAGTTGCACATCAATCGAGTTTCCAATCAATCGGGTCTAGATGCCCGTCCGTGGACGGGCTTTCCAGCTAGTACCATATAAACAATCAGTATTGTATTACATATAAATACACTATAATAATAATACAATAAATACACTATAAATGGTATTTGGGAACGCCAAAATTTCAAAAATTAATTTTTAATTATTTTTTCTCTTCTCAATTACAATTTAAATCTTAAACTTTCAATAAATTTTAATGTAAAATGGAAATCATCAATTGATTCAACAGATAACCATATGTATAAGTACCCATCTGTCGCCGTATGAAACTTATTTGCCTTGATATTTTTATTTTAATATCCAAATTAATTATTATATTATAATTACAAACATTCCAAATCTAAATTTAAACATTTCTTTAATTTTAAAATTTCCAATACAAATTAAATACCCAAAATATTGAATAATAATAATCATCAACCCAAATAAAACAAATATTCTCACATAAAAATAAGTCAATTTTATTTCTCAAACAAGTTGGCCTAAACTCAACAGAAATTTCATTAAATCCACAAAAATAAAAATTAAATGTTTTGATTGACTCAAATATGAAAGCCCTAAGGTAACCTAATAAGTCTCGAATTAAGGGATCTACAAAAATTGCTCAAACTACGCTTTCGCAATTTTTAAAATCCCCTTAATTCTCGAGTTATTTCCATTTTTCGTCCAAAAACAATTTTATCCAATAAAAAGTGAACCTCCTGTGGATTAACCTCTGAAAATATGTATACACACCTCGACACGTAATATACTATTACCTAAAACAAATAACTGCGAACCCTAAGTTGGCAAAAGTTAAAAAATGTGTAACATTAAGAAATAAAAGTTTTATATGTTATTTTTTGTAGATATCTTCGAATTGAAGGATCCGTTACAAAATGGAAATATAAAACTCAGTTTAGCAGAGGTACAATGATTTTTAATAAATCTATAGCTGAATATTAATTGTTTATGTTTTCAGTGGCTCAAATCATCTTTAACCTGCTAACACTTCATTGTACATTATTGTATCAATTGTAAATAATAATTTTATGTTTTAATTGTTAACTGTTTAAATATATTTTTATTTAAACTTATATTTATTTATTTCTACTCTTCTACTTCATAGTAAATTACAGAAAAAGCTATATAATTTGGAAAGCTTAAAAGAATAAACCGATAGACTGCAGACAAAAATTCCTCTTTTTGTTTCCAATTCCTAACGTGACCATTGGTCAACTTCCAATTTAAAAATTTTAAAATAAAGAAATTGTTTAAAAAATGCATTTCCATGTAAAAATGATGTTTATTTATAACTAATCTTACAGCTGCCACATTTCCATTAAATGTACAAGTAAAAAATATATGTATGCTGCATATTATAATGCTTTGTCTATACGAAAGTGCACAAATAATTTAAATTACAATTTTTTAAATTTATCTCAAGTAATTTAAAAAACTCAATATGGGTTTCCACAATCGCACGCGTCCATACCTTCCATTCCGTCAGTAGGAAATACTGTTGTGTAAGAATTCTTCAAAAAGTTAACATGACCTTGAAGATTTCTAATACGCATTTGAGCGTCTTCGAAATTTTCGTTTAAGTTATTTATCTGAGATTGCATTTTCTGTCTTATATCGTCTCTATCTTTTTGAGCCGATCTGGCTTGAGCTCTGCTTTGTGCCAATTGCCGTTCTAAGTCGGCTATTTGATTCTGCATCGAGCGACGAACAGTTTCGCAACGATCCTTAGTTCTGGCTACTTGCCTAGCAGATTCTTCTCTCACTGTTTCCAGTTGAGAAACTAATTGAGCAATTTCGTGCAGCTTTTCTTGAACTCGCTTTTCATTTTCTTCCGCAATTTCCTCCATTCTTGCAAACTCAGCTTTAAGTCTCTCGTTCTCTTCTTCTGCTTCATTACATTTTCGTTCTAAGTCTTCAGCTTTTTGTGAAATTGAAGCTCTTTCGTCTTCTCCAAGTTGTTGATCGCTTCTTACTTTATCAATTTGATCTGCCATTGCTGCAGCCTTAGTTAAAAACAAAAGTATTAATATTCAAAAATTTCAATATTAAAATATTAATTGCCAAATATTTAAAAAATTACTTTGTCTCTGTATGCTTGAAGTTCGTGCACTAAAGCTTCGTTATTTCGTTCGGCAAGTAAATGCATCTGTTGGGCTTCTTGAAGTTTAAGTTGAGTTGTTTTTAAAATATCGGGAAGTGGAGTAAGTTCTTGCAATTTTTCTTGGAATTGATTTTTCACTCTTTGAATTTCTAGATTTACTTGTTCACTAATACGATTATTTTCCATTTCCATCATATCAATTTGTCTTCGTTGTTCTTCCACAGTTTGTTGTGCTTGCAGATACTAAAAATATAACAGAACGCAACGACACAGTTAATTAAAAAAATATCACCGACCAACCTTATTTCTGTAATCGTCGAGCTGTGCTTGTTGATCTTGGATTAGCGCTCGTAATTCTTCCAATTCGTCTTGCGCTTCTCTAAATCGTTGCTTGGCAACGTTTAATTGTTGTTCTTGTTCTATTAATTGTTCTTTCGATCCCAAAAACTGTACAAAGACAGCTTACTGTATTGAACTTTTACTACCAAGTTAAGTTAGAGTAATATTCGTACCTTATTTTTGTCACTTTTGTAATTTTTAAGATCTTTTTCGTACTCTTTTAGTTTATCTTCTGCAATCTTTCTTGCTTCTTCTGCGTCTTTTGCAGTTTGCTTTAACTTTTCCGTGTCCGCTCGTAATCCAGCCACTTCTGTTAGTTTTGATTTAAAATCATCTTGAAGACGATTATACTGTTCCCGAAGTTCTCTTAATTGTTGATCCGAATTTCCAGTGTTCTAAGTTTTAAAAATATAAATAATAACGTAGACTTTTTGTATGGAAAAATACATACCATTCTATTAGGATTGCAAGGACCTTGGCAGGGAGGCTATAAATAAAAATAGAAATTTAATCCCATAGGATTGTGTCATAAATGCACATAATTTTATTTTGGAAAAACTAATTTATTTGTCTTTACTTTAGCACAGGGTGGAGGCACACAAGGAACTGGGGCACACGGCGGAGGAGGACAAGGAGGTGGTGCCGAAGTTAGCATTTTCCTGTGTTGTTCTAAATGTTGCCTCTCCTTTTGCACAGCTGCTAATTCACATTGCATTGCACGCACTTCATTTTCCATACTACATAGTTGTTTTTCCTAAAATCAGAATCATGTAAAAATTATAAACATCTTTCGTACTTTACGTTTCAACACACCAACTGTTGAGTAGTTTCTGAATATTCTGTTAGCCTCGATTCGACATCGGCAGGACAGGGACTTTTATTTTTACCGCACGGCATATTTTTATGATATTTTTGACGATGTTGTTCTTGAGAATCCTGTATACAAAAATTAATTAAAAAAAAAAATTTGAGAAGTCGGTTTACTTACTCCTTGACTTCCTTGAGTGAAAGGTTCAACTTTTACAAGCTTCTCAGATAATAAACAATTTTCTTTACATACCATACGCAATTCACCCTGAAGGTTGGTTACTTTGCGTTGAAGACTCTCGACTGTTTGATCCTTGTCAAGAAGATCTTCTTGTAACTTGTATCTAAATATTTACATTCGATTAATCACTTAACAGTTTGTATTCGAAACACTTTTGTATATATGAAGCACTAATTACAAAAAAAGTAATGATTTAAAGGTGACGTTTAATGATTTTAATGAACAATGTTTTTTCCAATTACATATGCCAAAATTGATGAGTTTCATATATTTCCATGCTACTAAGATCGCATGTTTACACATAATTGTTTAATCGAGTTACCTCTTTCCTTCTAATTCTGCATTTTCTGCTGCCAGTTTTTCTTGCATAGAATAGCTTTCGCTCAATCGTTTTGCAAATTGTGGCATTACCCCCTGTAAATCAAGAAATTGAAAAGCTATATTAACTTTATTTTAAAAAGAAGTTAATAAACAGAAAGATTTTGACAATGTTTACCCATAAATTATATATTTTCTCGTAGTATAAAACTTTTTATATAGCATCAAATATAATACATATGTATGTAAATATAATAGAGCCACATGTTCTGTGAAATTTAAACTAGCGCTAGTTTTAAATCCTACCTGTGGAATTTAGGGGTTGTTTGTGAGTGGTTTTTTTGATTTCAAAAAATAGTTCAACTTAATAAATGTTTCATCCAAAGTAAAACTTTTTCGCATGAAAAAAATATTTTTATGGTCATCCCTGTCTTAATAGTTAGGATGCCTTTAAGATTTCTAGCGTTTGTGATGATTTGGTAGTACTAGCGCTCAAAAAAGGGTATAATAAAAAGAAATAGTAAAACCTTTTAATAAAACCACGTTAGCAACAAATCGAGGATTTTTCAACAAAATTCGACACAAACCGAAAATTACACTCCAGTGTCTTAAGTAAGCACCATCAAAATATCGAGCTGCTAAAACGCGATTTAATGAGGATAGCAGCATCGATACCGATGGAGGTCGTGCGCACCACGGAAATTTTAATGGTTGCAGCATTTAAAGGTCTGTGTGAAAGCAAAAAGTTTGAATTAAAATTAAACGTTTCTTTGCAATGTTTATAATACAATGACGTTATAAAATAATACTAGTATTTTTATTTTTTTAAGTTTCTTAAATTTACTCGAAAACCATTTACAGAACATATTGTAGGTACAACTGAGTATTATAACAGTAAGTTTTTAACTAAAAAAATTTTATGTATTTGTTCATAATTTTAAGGAATAATAATTTAATGCTTTTTTGTCAAAAGCTGCAATGTCAAAATCATATTTATTGGAATTTTTGAAAAATGTATAGCAATATTTTGGCATTGTCAAGGTATTTGTGTCGTACAAATTTTTGAAAAAGCAAAACTAGAAAACTCATTTAATTTCGGAATCACGGAAAGTATAGAAATAAAAAACTAGATAAGCTTAAAAAAAGGTCATCAGGGTCATCAATTTTCAATGAAATTTAGGAAAAATTATACCAAATTTCTGAAGCATGTTTTTATAAGATCCGGTATTTAAAAGTTATCTTGAAAACGATTTTTTTCTTTAAATTGGATTATTGCTAACTTGTCGTAAAATATTAGGTTCGATTTATGATAAAACTATGGAACAAATTGAACGCCACAACCTATACCGCGCAAAATTTCCCAACTTTGTATAAGTAGCCGAGAGCGAAGCTGCATATAAACTGCAAGTTGTCCGTACGCAATCATAGCACCGAGAAAAATATGTGACTGAGAAATCGGTCATGTTCAGTAGTGTCCGTTATGAAGGCTCAAGTTGAAGAAACCCAGTTTAAAAAATATTATTTATTACAAAATTTAAATTTCGAGCCACTAGAATGTTACAATTTAATTTATCTTACCGTTGGTGGAGGCAACAAGGAAGGCTTTCTATGTGAATGCTGCTTTTTCTTGTGGTCGTCACATACAATAATCTTAGGCATATTATTTTCCGTAGTTCCACAAATAATTACTTTAGGCAGCATATCTTCACTATGCGGCGTTTGCGATGCGGTGTGTTTAGGTGGAATCATATTGTCGAATAGGCTAGCTTTATTAACGAGAAATTGAATCCTTCTAGTTTTTCCTTCAAATAAAGTCATGTGTTCTTTGAGTTGTATGTTTTTCAGTTCCAATTCTTTTGCTTCAGTTTCGGTCATCTTTGCTTTCTATAAATATTTCTTTTAATTTATTAGGTACTGTGAAAATTTAAAATAATATTACACTTAAAAGTTGGGAAACTCGCTGTTTTAACTCATAAATAATGCTTGCAGTTTCTCTAGCTTGTTGTTCGGCTTCTTCTAATTCCCTGAGCACTTCCGAATCCATTATACCGACAAGAGGTTTTCCTACAAATAATACAAATAAATTGCAAAATTAAATATATTACAACCTATCGGGAATTTAGACTATTGGTTGAAAAAATAAAACCTTTAACTTTCAGTCGACGTTTCGAGCTTTTATTTTACTCTTCGTCGGGACTAAAAATAAGAGAATAATCTCTAAAGTTGTAATATATTCAAGTTTAAGGACGAAAAAAAAAAACAATGACTAATTGAAAAATTAAATTATAAATTTAAAATACCATCATCTTCCGAATCCGTAACTTTTTCCGTATCAGTTGCTTCGCTCGTCTGAAATTGGTAATTCATTAAATACAAACTTATTTAAATTTATAATAATTTTACCTCCCCCATATCTCCTTGATCACCAGTGGCCGTATCGACGGCATCGCTCTCTAATACAGTTTCTGCATCAGTTTCTTCGGCTTCTTCTGAGAGCTTGGAACTATCGATTACATCTTGAAGAGATGGATTTTCTGCGACAACTTCATTTAAAGTAGTATCAGCTTCTTCAACCAATTTTTCTACATCTTCAAGTTCCTAGTTTAAAAGCATATTAAATATATGGCTTGAGAAATAAAACTAATTGTTTACATCTTCTTCTGCTTCTGCCATCTTTTCTAATAAAGTATCGCGATTATCTACTTGAACCTGTTCTATAGAAACAGGAGCAACTTCTTGTTCTTCGTCAAAGTTAGCGGAAGACTTTTCGGTTAACACAGGACCGTCTGATTCTTCTAATTGACTATTTGGAGAATAAAAGACTTCAAAATCTGTATCTTCTTCTTCTCCCGGTAGTTCTTCTTGGATAACAGGAACGCGTAAACTTTCTTCCAATAACGATGCGGATTGAGAAGATAACTTAGTTTCTAATTTGTGTTTTTTTCTATCTTCAGTTTTAGATATGGATTTTTTATGTTTTGTGTCTCCTTGAGCAAATAATAGTCCGGAGTTAAATCTTCTCTTGGTCTAAAATTTTAAAAATTTTTATTACGTATTACAAAAATAATAAAAGCATAATCATAGTACTAGGTTTAAGGATTCCACCGACTGTTGTGGTTTAAGTGGTTTACAATTATTCCACTTGTAAGATCTATTTATTTCAAAGTCGTCATAATTTCGCAAAGATTGTTTAAAATATGTATCTGTATCGCCAAATTTATGTAACGTAGGTTTGTTAAATATAACTTTGTAAGTTTGTAAAATATCAGAACTCTTTTTTAAAAACGAATTTCCACTGGATGCTCTTCTTTTATTTCGGGCATCCAATAAACGCGTGGATGTATTAGGATCTGATGGAGTTGTTAGTAAGTTATTATACGAAGTAATTCTTTTATTCTAAAATAAATAAATTATGAAATTATATTTAATATGTTACTGTTAATATTTACCTTCATACCGAATATTTTTCAAAATTGTTACGCATTACAATTTTTTATATAAAATTTGTAATAAGTAACTAATACAAGTATTTTGTGTTGACTTTACAACAAAACATACTCTTGACTCAAAAGATATGTTACGCACAAGAGAAAAATTAATATTTATTATTTATATTAAGCCGATTAGAAAAATTAATAATATGACATAGTCATACTTGGATTATTTATAATTTTATTTAAAATTCGAGAAAAAATATAATACTCATAAATTATTTTAACAGCAAATCAATTAATCTTTTCATTTTTTAGTGTGGTATATTTTTAAAATAAGTTAACTCTTTTGAAAATTAATGTTAAACTAAAATTTAACATAAACTGAAAACACCTGAAGATGACTATTGCTTGTTTAAAAAAATCTAATCCTGAAAGCTTACGTATTATATACTTACCTAATTTGATTCTATTGTGTTTAAATGAGCTTGTTTATTATGTTTATAGTACCTAATATTGATAAATTTTTGTATTTGAAAATTTACTTGCCTTAATATGAAATCCAAATTACGCACCGTTTTAATAAAATTCCATTTTTTGCTTAAAATTTAACGAAGAATTTTCTATTTAATGAATTATCATGATTTAATGACACAGATAAGAAATGACAATTAAATTGAATAATTATCAAATGTCACTAGAATTTAATTTAAATCTATAGTGTGCTACTATTTTAGAAATTTACATTCGCCTTAAAATATCCTTTTACCCACGTGTTCTAAACAACTTAAGTCTAACTATATATTGAAGTGTTATTTTCTGTGTGCTGTTTTCTCATAAACAAAATTCAAATTACTATTAATTTAAATAAATTCTTCAACACAAATTAAAACGTGAACTCCGCGATAACCATATCATACGTAATATGATAGGTCATCTCGACTGAAGGCTTATAAAAACTTTCTAGTTTTTCTTTTCTGTATTATCTTATAGATACAGTCGATAATATGTTGAAATTGGGTTTTTAAAATTTTAATTTCTTTTTGTTATATCATACCTGTCGCTATCAATTTTATTTTTCTTTCCGTAAATTTTAATGTCAAATTCAATTAACTATCCAATCTCCAGTTATCCAAAATGAGATCAACCGTCCAAAATAAAATACAACCAAAAATATTCAGTGTTTGTCCATATTTCGTCCAATTTTTGAACAAATAACATTCCAATAATAATAATAAAATCAACCTACGCAAAATATTATAAAAATTTTATTCGCCAATTATAAACACCTCAAAATTAAATCTCAAATAACAAACGCAAAAATATTCAGAAAATGACATTTTTCCTAACCGCTACGGACGGACATTTTTGGCAAAGGCCCCGTTTTCCCCCTCCGCTTTCACAATGCCAACCTGATGGCGGAAAAACAAAATAGACAAAAAAATGTTGTTTGTTCATTATTTGTAAATAACTCAATTCCTATAAACTTGAGAGCAACATAGTGGTTACAAAAATAGAGTAAAATTAAATTTTCTATAAAATATATAGAGGCATCGAAAGTTGGATATAGTGGGTATTTGTTAATTCCTTTATTCGAAGAATTTTTAAAAACATGCAAATGTTATTACGCTTTTATAATTGCATTTATATTTGTTTTATGTAGATCAACTTGCCATCCATTGTATACGGAATGTTTAACTCAAGGTTATCAAACGGTTACTGCTTCTAGGCGCCACAAAATCCCTTCTTCCAGTCAATTCAGTCAGTCGTCAGTAATTTGTTGCAGTAAGAGTAGGAGTTGAAGAATAATTTCTTCCCCTGTTAAAAATGACCTTTAGAAAACACATAGAACACCATAGGGGTTTCTATGGGTTTGTACTGGTTTGTGCGGGGTTCATAGGATTCTATGGGTTGGTTTGATAAGACATCTATAAGGAATTTCCTACGAATTTGTTTCGTATGGGGTTCTGTGGGTTTCTATTGGTTTCCTAAATTGAATGTATTCGTATAAGGAATATCCCATAAAAGTGAAATATAACTAATAGGTATTTCCCGATAGAATTCAGATCTCTCCTCAAAACATTCGAACAGGTACGTTCTGATTGGGTATTGTTTTTTGTTTCTGAAAGAGATGATCTAGAGAACTCGGTATTATTATCTATTCTGTGGTTTCCAGGATTATATAACAACATTGTGTTCTGTGTTGCTGTGCGTTGTTTGCTATTGTGTTTTGGTTCGGTATAATCTGATGTATGTCAGCCGTAATTCTACGCAGCCTTTTGCAAGAAGTAGGCCTTCCAGGATCATAGCAAAGAAAAAACTCTTGGTTTCAAAATCTAAGAAAGCGTTTAGAATTTGTAAAAATACATCTACATAGAAGTGTTTCATTTGGGAAAAACATTTTGTGGACTTATATTTGAATCATTAAAAATGAGTCCAAGTTGAACCGCTTCCAATCTGTTGGGAAAGTATATGTTTGATGTCCTATGAACCAAGAAAACAACAATTATATACTTTAAAAACTCTTAAGCACAGCGGTGGCAACATTAAAATTTGGAGAGCAGTGGTCATGGCATGGTGTCTGTCCGCTTGTCAAAATTGGTGGAATCCCTGGTACTGGCCAACTGTATCAACAGTACTGGCCTACCAGACTTTTTTGACATCTTCCCATAAATCTTTTAAATTACGGATTTGAATCGGGACTTTATTAATCATATTTTCCTGAATTCAAAATTTTACAAAACTCGCAGTGTGATTAGGATCGCTATCGTGCAGTAAAGCCCATTCACTAGATTGTTATCGGCATATGGTTCCATAAGGTTTTTTTTATCTTTGTATTGAATATTGGTATAAAATCCCTGATGGAAATATTTCTCTGCAAAAGTAAAACAAAGTCTGCAGAAGTCTTGCAAACTCTGCAAAAGTCTAATTCAGAGTTTTCAGAGAAATATTTCCACCAGGGATTCCATCAATTTTGACAAGCGGACCGACACCATGCCATGACCACTGCTCTCCAAATTTTAATGTTGCCACCGCTGTGCTTAAGAGTTTTTAAAGTATATAATTGTTGTTTTCTTGGTTCATAGGACATCAAACATATACTTTCCCAACAGATTGGAAGCGGTTCAACTTGGACTCATTTTTAATGATTCAAATATAAGTCCACAAAATGTTTTTCCCAAATGAAACACTTCTATGTAGATGTATTTTTACAAATTCTAAACGCTTTCTTAGATTTTGAAACCAAGAGTTTCTTCTTTGCTATGATCCTGGAAGGCCTACTTCTTGCAAAAGGCAGCGCAGAATTGCGGCTGACATACATCAGATTATACTGCTCTTGAATCGGACACGGACAACTAGGCGGATCCCACTGGGCGGCGTATAACTGGGCGGCGTACAACTGGGCGACGGACAACTGGGCAATTGGTAACTGGGCGATTGGTGAACTGGGCGAGGGACAACTAGGCGACGGATATCTGGGCGACGGATAAGTGGGCGAAAAAACAATAAATTATTTATAAAAATTCAAAAATAAAAATTATTTATAAAAATTCAAAAATAAAAAATTTAAGTCAACTTACTAATGCCCGGTTTCTGAAACTCTAGTTATACTAAGGTTAAGCTTAATCATAATATAACTGTAGATTTTGAGTTTCTATAGCGAAAGATACCGTAGAATGGGGTGAAGTGAATCAGGTGGGGTGAAGCGAATCACAGCCAAAATATTTTAAATTTTGTTTTTTTTTTTAGGTTGGTCAAAATTTCTAACACTTTTGTTGGTACATATCAATAGTTTAGCTATCACTGCAAGCTTTATTTATGTATGTTTTAAAGTGTCTGAAAGTAGTTAATGGTAATTAATATTTTATTAAATTGTAGAATTTGTCTAAATTCAAAAAGTAGAAACGCTTGTGCTACATACACTTAGAGTGTTGCAGCAATGCAATATTTTTTTTTATATCCATAACATTCATATAAAAGATCATTTTAAAAAAATATTCAAAATATTGCATATGCACAGCGCAGTAATTTTTCAAGATGTTTTTCATAAAACCGTGGGGTGAAGTGAATCACGGTTTTGTTATAAGAAATACTCAGCCCTACGTATTTACCGTTTTCAATTTTTGTTCTAGAAATGCCGCGCGTTTAGAAAAAAAAGCTAGCCCTGAAGGAAAGAAAAATGTTTCTCAAAAATTTCTCGACGACGCTGTTAAATCAGTAAAGGGAGGAATGGCAATTCATAAAGCTGCGGAATCCTACGGAATTCCTAACTCAAAATTGAGAAGGCTAGTAATAAAAGGACCTGGGAAATCATACCGAGGACAACTGGTCGTTAAATTAAAATAGAGAAAGAGGACAGACTGCAAGAGGCACTGCTCGCTTGCGAAGAAGGGGGTTTTCCTTTACACAGTACCAATGTCAGAAACATTTTTTTTAAATAGGCCGTCCATTAATTACGTAAGGACGATTTTTGTAATTTTTATCCCCCCCCCACGCAATGGTACCCAAGATTTGTCCCCCCAAAGAACTGCCCCCCATCTTACGTACGGATTATTATGCCACTGTGTTTTATGATTTTAATTATATTTTTGAAACAAAATGCTAAGCTAAATTCTCCGCTACCTGGGTTTTCTCCTGACAGCTAATATTGAACTATGATAATGCTAACAGACTCCTAAGTATAATAATATGATTCATTTCACCTCGCAGAGGTTTTAAAGCGAATCAGTAAATGATTTGAATGCGTGATTCAGACTTTTGATTCAGAATCAGACTTTTAATGGCCATTATTCCGAGTCCATTGCAAATTTTACCGATTTTTTTAAATGGAGAGGCCAAGGAAGGATGACACATTGCCTATCCTTAATTAAAAGTAAATTCTTAGTAATACAGTGCTGTAAATGAGAAAAAACCGTCAAAAGTGATTCACTTCACCCCATTCTACGGTAATATTTGATCTCTGGTCAAAGTTAACCTACGGTTACCCACGAGTTATATTCTGGTCAACTTTTTGGAATGATTACTTAATTGTGTTTTATTTTTTAAATTTTAAATTTATACTGGCAAGATTGCGATAACCTTTTATCTTCATTATATTGTATGAGCGCTGTGCTCGAGATTGCACGTTGGCAAGGTCGTGTTAGTGGCGTTCGTATTAGAAGTCCGGCATGTTCTTCAGACCACAGCTATTTTAGTGCATACACAATTAAGTGTCCATAATAATAATATTGTCCAACCTTTAATAACTATTTAAAACGTTTTTGGGATACTCTTTTGGACAGGTCTAAATAAAACTCGTACTTATCGTCGACGTTTCGAACTATATTTTGTTCATCTTCAGGACTAAAAAACATTATTCAGCCACTCGCAAAAAACTCAAAGTTAACATCTTACCTCAAGTACAGTAAGTAGCGACCAAGGGGAAAATTCAATAGCCAAAATTAAAAACATACAGTCACTCAACGAAACAATTAAAATTAATATTACAAAATTAATAAATTAATAAACTATAAAATTGTCAATAATTAAAACCTTAAGTATGTCAAAGCAACTACAGTAAAATTTAATAAAATATTTAACAAATAATTGGAATGGTCGCTATCTCACAAGGACGTCGATTGCGATAGAGCATCTCAATAAACCGCGTGTAAATGACAAAATACAATTAATTCAAATTAAATCAATCAATTCCCACCCAGATCACCATAAAAGATACTCAGTTTTTGTGTATCTTCTCTATAGTTAATACTTTCTTTCTTAGTTCTTATGTAAAACATCTCACTAATGTTTCTTTTTAAACTATTTTTTTCCTGATCTAAAATGGTTACATTTTGGAAGTCAAAAACATGTCCCGTATTATCATGGTGCAGGACCAAAGCCGTTGTTCCCCACTCTTCTCTCTGCTCTTTGCCCTCTTCTTTCTTTTTGGTATTTGTACCTATCATCTTTTTCTTTTTCCATCTTTCACAATCACCTTTGTGCTGTTTTATCCGGTTACCTAACCACTGCTTTGTTTGACCTATGTAGACGCCCGGACACTCTGCACAAGGAATTTGGTATACTCTGACTCCTTTTCCTTATCTATTTTGTCTTTTAAACAAAAAAAAACTTAAAAAGAGTTTAAACATAAAGCTGCGCTAGTATATGGTCTGATAAAGAGGGTATCTGATATTAGCCATAAGAGATTCGAAAACGTAAATAAAATCAGAATAACAGATCTGTTAAAGAAAAATAATTACCCTAAATGGCTGGTGAACAATATGTTTAAGAAATTTGAAATTAAAAGAAATGGTGGGGGACTTAAAGTAAATGACCAGACTGAGGATAATATTGAAAAAGTGGGAGAAGAAATTCTTATAACCCTTCGTTTTTATGTTACAAGTTACCACTGAAGAAGTAGAAAACCCAAATGCGACGGTTATGTGCACTACTTTTAATGGTCTATCGCAAGTTTTATTATCTACCGCTGAAGTCAATGTGCTAGATAAAGACGGAATTGCTCACAAAGTACGAGCCCTGCTCGACTCCGGGTCAGAATCTCATTTTATAACGGAAAAATTAGTAGAGAAATTGCGGGTAGGAACAACCAAAACTGACTTTAAGGTAACAGGATTAAGTGAATTAACTACAAATGTCAAACGCCAAGTTAATATAAAATTTCAGAATATGAGTGGTAATTACGAAACAAATATGTCTTGCCTGATAGTGCCTAATATTGGTGGGCACATCCCTGCCATACGAGTCGATAGAGAAAATCTAAAAATTCCTAATAGTATCAAATTAGCTGACGAAACATTCAACATGGTCGGTAAAGTAGATCTATTGATAGGGGCCGAAAAATTTTGGCATCTTGTCCGCACAAGGCAAATAGTATTAGGAAAAAACAAACCTGTCTTACAGGATACTAAGTTAGGTTGGGTCGTATCCGGATAGGTACCGATAAAATCAGCAAAAACTAACACTGCTTATTGTGGGTTTGTGACAAACGAAAAATTAAGCAAACAGATAACGCAATTTTGGGAATTAGAATCGTGTTCAGATCGAGAAGTTCGATCACCAGAAGAACAATTTTGTGAAAGAAATTTTAACAAAACTACGACTCGCTTGAAAAGCGGTCGGTTCGTGGTTAATTATCCGTTAAAAGATTCAATCGACAAGTTGGGAGAATCAAAACAAATTGCATGGAAAAGATTAGTACAATTGGAAAAAAGACTCGAAAGAAACCCAGTATTAAAAGAAGATTATGCAAATTTTATAAAAGAATACGAAGATCTGGGTCACTCAACAAGAATAGAAGAGCCTGAAGATGCTGGGGCATATTACTTGCCTCACCATTGCGTAGTACGCCAAGACAGCTTAACCACAAAGGTTCGCGTTGTCTTCGATGCCTCTTCTAAAACGAGCAGCGGTGTTTCTTTAAACGACATTCAAGAGGTTGGACCCACTCTCCAGCAAGATTTATTTTCAATAGTGGTACGGTTTAGGAAACATTGTTGTATTAACCGCTGACATAACGAAGATGTATCGTCAGATCTTAATTCATGAAGAGCAGAGACCATTACAGCGAATTCTTTGGAGAGAAAAAGAATCAAAGAAAATTCTGTGTTACCAATTAAATACGGTAACTTACGGTACTGCGTTAGCCTCATTTTTGGCAGTAAGGTGCATGCTTCAATTGGCAAAAGAGAGCAAGTTAGAACATCCTCTTGCCAGTTCAGCTATAGAAGACGGTTTTTATATGGATGATTTGCTCACAGGTGTTGAGACGCCTGAAGAGGCAATGCAATTGTATCAAGAAATTACCGAAATTATGCATACGGGTTGTTTTCAACTCAATAAGTGGAATTCAAATGATTCCGAAGTACTAAGAAAAATTCAAGATAACGTCCCAGGAGTTATTTTGAATATTGGAGAAAGAGGAGAGACCAAGACATTAGGCTTGTCTTGGGACGCAAGGCACGATGAGCTTCGATACAACGTGATCCTGAAGGAAGTTGTTACGGTTTGCTTTTCTTTTATTTTTTAAATAAAATCACGCAAATCTAACAAGTCATAAATTAGACCTTTTCTGTTGCTTGTTATTGTTAACGATCACACATGGTAAAATATCGCAAGCATTCCATGCAAGTTGAAACAATTCCTTGCACGTTTGAATATTTAAGTCCAGAGAGAGGGAAAATAAGCCGAGAGCAACGGCTGGAAATGGTGGTGAAGAGTTCCACCCCAGGCGTCGGCTAAGACGGTCGCGTATGCGCGCCTGGAAGTGTGGACAAGATATCTTGAGTAATAGATTACGTTTTATGACGCGCTGTTATGCGCAAGTACCGAATACCGCTTACCGTGCAAGTATGCGTAAATATAGTGCTACGCACAATCATCGTGATACCGTTTACCGTGCAAGTATGCGTAAATATAGTGCTACGCACAATCATCGTGATACCGTTTACCGTGCAAGTATGCGTAAATATAGTGCTACGCACAATCATCGTGATACCGTTTACCGCGCAAGTATGCGTGAGTAGAAGTTACGCGTAATTACCGTGTTTATGTTCCCGCGAGTATTGGTGACGCATAATCCTTTTGTCGTGAAGTCACGATTTCCATGTGCGTCAATTACCTTATCTTAGATTAAAGGCTAAAGAATAAAAGATTACCTTTAGTGTCATGTTTAGTAACGCAGCCAAGGCTTGTTGAGCCAAAGTCGACCACGCACCAAGTCATCTTTAAGAAGAGTGCGAATTATATTTCGAGGGGTTTATTTCCGAAATAATGAGTACGTTACATCTCGAGGAGATACTAAATTTATGAGTTTAATAATTCAAATTACCGCATCATTCCGTTAAATGCCGATTCTGTCTACATCTTTGCAATACTTCCGTCTTTTCTAATGCCAACTCTGACGAGCATCTTTGTCAATTACCATCAGGTCAAGGTGTCTCCAGGCCAGCTTAAGTAGTGAGTAATGTATTATCTTTAAAGCGACTTAGATATAGTAGTGCGTCATTAGTGTACGTCAATCGCATATCGAAGGATCCTAGAATTTGGCCGGATAATTACCAAGGTTTTATCAGCGGCTACCAAATTCGCCTGTAGCGATCCAAATATCGATGCCGTATTTCACAGGTAGAAGTGAAAATTATACCGTTTTCTGTTATTAATTTTTGTACCGAA
The DNA here is from genome assembly GCA_947369205.1 of Cantharis rufa. Classification (NCBI taxonomy): domain Eukaryota; kingdom Metazoa; phylum Arthropoda; class Insecta; order Coleoptera; family Cantharidae; genus Cantharis; species Cantharis rufa. Next base: position 41,953,667 of record OX376303.1, read on the forward strand.
CATTTTTAACTTTAAGTCATAATGCATGCAAGGTGTCGACACTATCTCGTAGCATTTAAGTATTATTACTGTAGCTGCCGATTTCGCCGAAACATCGATTCAACATTAAATTTTATATTTTGTTTTACATTGTGTTTATTTGTCTTATGTATTCCTTTTCAGAGGTATTTATTTGTAAAGTGAGCTTACCGACACACTTGACCGTCATATGAGATTGGATTGATACTCGAAGTCATTTATCCAATTACGGTTTAGTTTCCCGCCTCACGACCCTGAGGAAATTTTGATGCAAACTGAGCAGCCGGAAATCCCTTTTTTTAAATTCAAGTTTTTTTAAGCTATTTTATTTTCTATTAATTTTTTATTTAATTTACTTTTCACAGAAAAGACCTACGTATCAAAGTTAAGGGAGTGCTAACGAAGCGCGAGTTTCTCTCCGCAGTAGCACAAATATTTGATCCGTTGGGGCTACTTGGGCCGATAGTAATAAAATTAAAGATAATGCTGCAAAGATTGTGGCAGTACCAAACAATGGGACGATCCAGTTCCGATGGGTATGAAGAAAGATTTCGAAAGGTTTAAAAAACACTCGCCGGAAATCAACGAAATGAAAATTAAAAGACATGCAGTATGCAAAAGACCGGCAAGAATCGAGTTACATGGGTTCTCTGATGCTTCAGAATCCGCCTACGGTGCTGCAATTTTCATACGTAGCATTACTCATGATGGAAAGATAAGTGTGCATTTGCTCTGCTTAAAGAATCGGGTGGCACCATTAAAAACATTGAGCGTGCCACGCCTCGAATTGTGTGCAGCTTATCTATTGACGAAATTATATAAGGTTGCAAAGGCATTAAACCTCAAAATTGATCAAAGTTATTTGTGGTGCGATTCAACAATAGTACTCGCATGGATAGTATCGTCTCCACATTTGTTAAAGGTTTTTTGCGCCAATAGGGTGAGTGAAATACAAACGTTGACTATCGCTAAAGATTGGAGATATGTCAACACGAAAGAAAATCCAGCCGATTTTCTAACTCGAGGTGTAGAGCCAAAAGATCTCGCCAAACTAGAAATTTGGTGGCATGGTCCTAATTGGTTGCAAGATTAATTCCAAACTATTATGTATTTGACTAACTACTTGATCATTCTTTATTCACTAACATACAAGCTACTACAACAACTGACTGACCCAGTCCATCTGCTGCATGAACTGGGGGTATACAAATAATTCAATATCATTAAGTTGGTACTTAACGGTACTTAACTAATGGTCTTCAGTTAGGTACACAGGACCGGCCTGCGGCCTGATCGCAGTGGACCCCCCTAATCTAATAAACCATACATTACATTTCTCCCCTTTAAATATTGAAACGTACGGGAGGACGTGAGATTCGACTCGACCTTCTGACCTCGATTGCTGTTGGCGTTGATTGTCTGTTCTGAACTTCCGGTACTTCTTTTGTTGTTGACTGTGGTGGTGCAGTTTCCTGTGTTGGGTCAATGTTCTGTTCTGTCGTAGCGGTTTCCCGACTTCTGCTGTTTTCCGACGACTTTGTTGTCAATTCTTTTTGTAACACATCTACACCCGGTTGATTTTCTATTCTTGATTCTGCTTCTTCTGCTGCCATTTGGTCTCGTTGCCTTTTTTCTTGACTCCGTAGTGGTTCTCTAATATCCGTTCCTACCATTTCTTCTGGTGCACTTCGTAGCATATCTTTGTGTACATGTTTTATGACTCCGTTTATTAAAACCAAATACGTATTGAAACTCATGATTCTAACAATTTTTCCTTTTTCCCATCTTACCGTACTACGATCGTGTTTATTTTTAACAAATACTGTTTCTCCCGTGTTATATAGTTTCGTATTTCTGACTGGTATCACCTTTCCCTTTCTTATAAGGTTGCTGCTGCTTTGACCATTAAACATAGGTTTGATTAGGTCAAACTTTACCCGTGGTTTCATTTTTAGTACATTTTCCGATGGGCAAGTTCCCGTTGCGGTGCTCGGGGTGTTTCGATATGCGAACAAGAAGTGTGCTAACTTTTCTCTCATTTCACTTTCTGATAACCGTTGGACGGTTCGTGGTACTGCTTTTTCTAACGCTTTCTTGACCGTTTGTACCCCTCTCTCCGCTAGACCATTTGATTGTGGGTGATACGGTGGAGACTTGCTTGGTTGTATTCCGTTTGCTTGGCAAAATTTTATAAATTCTTGAGAACTGAAAGGCGGTCCATTGTCCGATACCAATTCCATTGGTAGCCCTACCACCGAAATAATTTCTTTTAATGCTATTATTACTTCCTTCGCTGATGTTCCTTTGTTTAAAAACTTAACTTCGATCCATTTAGATTTACTATCTACCCATATTAGAAAATTATAGTTGAACTTGTGAAACAAATCAATATGAACTCGTTGGAAGTTATTAATTGCACTTGGCCATGAATGTAAAGGTGCATCCGATCTATTATTTTGAGTTTCTTGACACCTACCACATAATGCAATAATTCGATATCCTCATTCATCCCTGGCCACCAACAGTACGAACGCATCAACATTTTCGTTCTTACCACCCCAATGTGTTGGTCATGAAATGACTCTAGTACCAGCCGACGTATTCCTTCTGGTATGACCACCTTGTTGCACCAAATAAGACAATTTGACTCTACCGATAGCTCTTGTCGCTTTGTGAAATATGGTTTGAATTTTTCATTCTTGATTGATGTTGGCCAACCCTTCCATGTGAATTCTAATACCTTTGCTATAACTTCATCTGTTGTAGATGCCGCTGCTACATCAATGTGACTAAGTGGAGCACTTTCCACTGTATTAAATGAATATAAGGCTTCTGTGACATTAGTGTTGTCCTTTGTTGGTAGTCTAGATAAGGCATCCGCATTTCCAATACTTTTTCCTTTTTTATATTCGATGTTGTACATGTATCCTGATAGAATAATTGCCCACCTTTGAAGGCGATTTGCAGATGTTACCGGTATTCTTGACTTGTTCCCGAAAATGTACTGTAACGGTTGATGATCTGTTACTAAATTAAATTGACGTCCGAACACAAACTTATGGAATTTCTTCACTGCGAACATTATTGCCAAAGCTTCTCGTTCGATTTGGGAGTAACCTTTTTCTGCGTTTGATAGTGTTGAAGAAGCAAACATTATCGGTTTATCTAGCCCATTAACTCGATGACTTAACACTGCTCCCACACCGTATGAACTAGCATCACACGTTACGATTAGTGGTAGTTCAGGATCATAATGTACCAATATTTTATCAGATACTAACAATTCTTTACTTTCCTTAAAGCTTTTACAACATTCCTCCGACCATACAAACGGCACTTCTTTCTTGCACAAGTCATATAATGGTTTTAGTTTAGATGACAACATTGGTATAAACTGTCCGTAGTAATTCAACAGCCCCAAATAGGATTTTACTTGCATTACGTTGTTTGGGTTTGGGGTGTTTTTAATCGCCTGCAACTTATCTTCGCATGGACTTATGCCTGATTCTTGTATTACGTGCCCTAGAAACTGTATTGTCGTTTTGAAAAACTCGCATTTCTTCCTATTAACTTTAATATTGTATTTTTGCAATCGTTGCAACACTTTGGTGACGTTCTTGTGACAATCTTCTAGCGACTTCCCCGAAATAAGTATATCATCTAAATAGCACTTAGTGTTTCGCAATCCCGCTAGTACGGATTCCATAAACGCTTGAAACATACCTGGGGCCGTCTTAATTCCATATGTTAATCTTACGAATCTAAATAAACCTAAATGGGTGTTTATAGTGAGTAGTTCTTTTGACGAATCATCGACTTCCAATTGTTGGTATGCCCCCTTTAAATCCAATACGGTAAAGACTTTGCTTCCACTGAGTGATGCGTAAATATCTGCAGGAATCGGTAACGAACAGCAACTGGTTTCTAAATTTGGGTTTAACGTTCGTTTGAAATCTACGCATATTCTAACTTCCTGGTTATCTTTCTTTGGTACGACCACTATGGGACTTGCCCAGTTACTATGTTCTACTTTAACTAGGATTTTAGCCTGGATTAAACGATTCAGTTCTTCTTCAACTCTCGCTTTTAGCGCGTACGGCATCTCATACGCCCTGTGAAATACTGGTTTTACGTTTTCTTTGAGACTAATGCTGGCTGTGAACCCCTTGATCGGAAGTTCCATGTTTTCATCAAAAACGCTAGGGAAAGCCTTCATTAATTCTCTGCTCAACAATTCATCATTTTTGTTAACGACGATTTGACTAATTCTTTCTGCTTCCGTAATGTGTTCCCTCAACTTTTTCTGCCACCCCGGTTTTATGACGGATAACCAATTTCTTCCTAATAAAGGCGAAAATTTATTCTCGCAATCAATCAGAACTAACGGCAAATCTTTGTACCAATTCTCATTGATACATACGTTAACTCTTGCTTCTCCTATGATCTTAACCATATCACCTGTGACCACTCGAAGTTTAAATTGAACTGGCTTAATTTCACATAACTTTCGTAGTTCCTTAAAATCTTGTATATGTAGTACTGTCCGGCATGCCCCCGTATCGACTTCAAACTCGTATTTGAAGTTTTCTATACACAAATTGATCATTACTGCCGTCTCGCTACGAGCCTTACCTAAGTGTTTTAAATATGACAGAAGTTCTTCCTGTTCTTCACCGACCTTTGCCACGTACCTTGTATTTTTGCATACATATTTTGTGTGCCCTTTCTTCTTACAAATAAAACATTCCCAATCTATGGCCGGACACTTTGTTGGGTCGTGTTTTCTACCACAACGAAAACAACTTTTATTTGACGATGCCCATTGTGACTTTGGTTTACCTTGATTGTCTCTGTGGCTTTGTCTTTTGTTTAATTGATTGACTTGAATTTCACCGCAAATCATTTGTCTTTGATTCTCTGTTGCTTCATCGTTAATCGCGATTTGGCATGCCCTGTTGAACGTTAAGTCTTCCGTTTCCCCAAATAACTTCTTTTGTGTATCTGTATTAACAATGCCACACACTAACCGGTCTCGTAGAGCTTGATCTAAAAATGTTCCGAATTTGCACTCTCTTGCCAGTTCCTTTAACGCTGAGATAAATGATTCTATTTTCTCGCTTCCATCTTGCTTTCGATTATAGAAATTAAACCGCTTTACGAATATACTTGTCACCGACTTGTATTTTTCTTTTAAAACATATACTAACGCCTGGTATGTTTTTCCTTCCGTACGCTCAGGGTATAATTCATTTTTCAACACTTTATAACTTTTTGCACCTATACACGCCAATAGGTACGCTGCTTGCACATCTTCTTTGATCTGATTGGCTATGAAATAAAATCGTAATCTTTCTTCCCATGATTCGAAATCTTCAATTTCTTCATTAAATTCCTGGATTTTAGCCATTTATTCTGTTAGGTACGCTCCGTTTCCCGTCGCCAATATTATGTATTTGACTAACTACTTGATCATTCTTTATTCACTAACATACAAGCTACTACAACAACTGACTGACCCAGTCCATCTGCTGCATGAACTGGGGGTATACAAATAATTCAATATCATTAAGTTGGTACTTAACGGTACTTAACTAATGGTCTTCAGTTAGGTACACAGGACCGGCCTGCGGCCTGATCGCAGTGGACCCCCCTAATCTAATAAACCATACATTACACAAACATGGCCATGTTTTAATGAAGAAGTACAAGAAGCTAATTTAGCGGAGTATGAGAAGGAAATAAAACGTGTACAAGTAGCACTTGTTGCCGTTCGGGATCCTATTAATGATTTTAAGAAATTTTCTTCTTTTATAAGAAATTACAGCGAGTTTGGGCATATTGCCTAAGATTCCTAAACAATTCAAGAATTCAAAAGAAGGATAGACAAACGGGAGTTTTAAGTCCGGTTGAATTAGCAGATGCTACGACTGCGTTGATCAAGGTCACGCAGGGCGATAGTTTTAGCGAAGAATTGAAAGATTTAAAGAATAACAAAGCGCTCAAAAGAAGCAGTAGATTGATCGCGTTGAACCCATTTTTAGACGATAATTTAGTCATACGAGTTGGCGGCAGGTTAAAACGGTCGGATTATGAATTTGGCAAAAAACACCCCGCGCTGTTAGACGCTAAGCATTATCTTGCTATTTTATTAGTTAAATTAGAGCACGAGAGATTATTACACGCAGGACCTCAAACTATTTTAGCTTCTTTGCGGGAACAAATTTGGATCATTTCTGCGCGCAGTTTAGTACGTAACGTGGGGCGGAATTGCGTTACGTGTTTTAAAGCAAAACCAATAGCAAGCAAATATATCATGGCAGATTTGCCAAACATACGTGTGACACCGTCGCGACCATTTCTTAATTGCGGCATAGATTTCGCCGGGCCATTTTTGCTAAAGGATAGAAAGGGCAGAAAATTTAACGTTTCTAAGAGTTATGTGTGTCTTTTTGTATGCTTATCTTCTAAGGCCATACATTTAGAGCCAGTTAGCGAGCTAACAACGGACGCTTTTATGGCAGCTCTGCACCGATTTGTTTCACGGCGCGGCAACTGCGTTAATATATATTCAGATAATGGCACTAATTTTGTCGGTGCAAAAAGAGAAATTTATAAATTATAAGAAGCAATCAAGGGTCAGGTTCCATTTGAAAATATAAGATGGCATTTTATTCCCCCTCGGGCTCCTCATTTTGGAGGTATCTGGGAAGCGGGTGTAAAAAGTTTTAAATATCGTGTAGTTAGGACATTAAATTAACATTTGAAGAATTTGTCACTATTTTGGCACAAGTTGAAGCTTGTCTGAACTCCAAACCACTACATCCTTTAAGTCCCGATCCAAACGATCCGAACCCTTTAACTCCAGGACATTTTCTAATCGGTCAAGCAATTACTGGGGTGGTGGAACCACAGTTAGAAGAAATCAAGATTAGCCCATTAAAAAGATTCAGAATGCTACAACAAATGAAGCAATGGTTTTGGAGTCGTTGGTCCAAGGAGTACGTCGTCGAGCTTCAGACAAGATGCAAATGGAAGCAGCATTATCCTTCCCTGTTGCGCATTGGCACCATGGTTATAGTTAAAGAAGATGGACTACCACCATTAAAATGAGAACTGGACCGCGTCCAGCAACTATTCCCGGGTAGTGACGGTGTAGTGCGCGCGGTCTTGATAAAAACAAAAGGTGGAAATATCAAGAGACCTGTTGTGAAGGTGTGCGTTTTACCTTTAACAGATACCCAGAACGTTTAAAATTAATTTAACAGTGAGTAAGTTTTTAATTTATACGGATTAACTTGAAGAAAGACATTTTATTATTTCTGTGCTTGTTAAATATTAAGTTTAAAGTTTTAAAGGACAATTCATTATTTTAGTGTTAATCATCATACTAATTATTTTTATTAATTTGTATTTTGTTGAAAGTAGGTTCTTTCAAGGAGGGCGCCATGTTCCGGCATAACATAATTTTAAATGTTAATGTTAAGAAAAGAACGGGTTCCGAGTCACCAAGTTTTAAAAACAGTATCAAACATTATGTACAAGTTTAAAATTAGATTTCAACTAAATTCATCATTCTTTCGCAAATCCATAAGTTTAATAGTTTTACGAAGTTGCGATTGTTAAAAATATTAATTATTTAATAATTTAATTGTTTATGTTTTCTACATAATGTAATACGATTTTTAAATAAGTACAATTACAATCAAGTTACTATTTATGTTACATTTTTTATTAGAATTAATTAGTATTTTTGCCGCCCCCTAAAAAACTGCCGCCCTTCTTGCCTAATGGATAAATCGGCCCTGTTTATAATTATTAATTATATTATATTCCTCCGTTTGCTTTATTAAATGGTTTTTTCTATTGGCAAGTGAACCATTGTATGAGGGTTGGTGTGTTTAAAGGATTCTAGATTGATTTCGGTGTTTTGATGTTCTCCGTATTTAAAACTTAAATTAAAATCGAAATTAATTAATTAAGAGAAATATCCCTGCTTTATTTATATTGATCTAGAATTCAAGCATCCATTTGTTGAAAACTAGTTTTTAAAGTGTTTCTCAATTCACTGCATCTTGCTCGGAGCTTACTTTTTCAAAGCTTCTGTAAATTTTTTAATAAAATGTGTATCTTCAAAATATTTACAGCACTCGCCAGCACTTCAAGTGTAGTTTTAAATAACATTAAAAAAATTTAATTTTTAGTATTTGGCCCGCAAAACGGTTACTTTGGAAACTGTTTCGAGTCCGCAAAATTCTATTTTGGCGGACTAATCCTTAAAAATTCTATTTTTGCGGACTGGTATTTTAATAGCAGATTCACATTTGTTTATTCAAAAATGTGACAATTGAATTAAATTTTTAAATTGAAATAAATCATTTAATTGAATTAAATTTAGACAATTGAATTAAATTTTTAAAAAGACTCATCTTCATGTTACGGACTCGGCTAGCGCCTCGTCCGAAAAATTACGATTCGTCCGCCAAAACCATGTTTTGCGTACTTATTACATAAAATACTATTTTTAAAAATTTGAATAAAAGAGGGGCCAACTTGACGCTTCTGTCAAATGTCAATAATTCAATTGCTAATAAAAATCTAACAAACCCAGCACTTTCAAAAAAAATTACAGCACTCGCCAGCACTTTCCAAAAAATAAAAAAAAAAATTTTAAATCCAAAGTGGAGGGGCTGCGTCAATTTGGCCCCTCTCGGTCCGAAAACGGTATTTTTCTAATAAAAAACGAACGGACCCAGCACTCTCAAAAAAATTTACAGTACTCGCCAGCACTTTCCAATAAATCAAAAAAAAATTTAAAATTCCAAAGTGGACGGGCCAACTTGACGGATCCTTCTTTTTCATACCAAGATATAAGTTCTGCAACTGTTTACTTGTATGAGGACCACTGTTTGAATTAGCATTAAATTTTGTACATACTTCTAACCATGCTTCGTTTTTTAACATTACATTAGTCGCATCCGTTTTCTTGTTTTCGATTATATTTTAAAATCTTGTACTATGCCAAATAAAATGTCCTTGTCGAGGTCGGTAAAATTTTTACCACGTTTGTCACATTCATTTTGTATTTATGTATAAAATAATTTATTTTCAAATATATACCTATATTTAAATTATTTTGAAAGTTTTGAAAGATATTACTACTGTGGTTACCAAGTTATTACTTAATTTGAACTAATATAGGATATCTCCATCTACGTGAAATTACAACAAGCAAATTGACAAGAGGTTATTTATCCATTAGTAGTTTGTGGTTTCAGAAACCCATTTTACTTTAACCTATGATTAACTTTAACCTTTGATTAGTTATATAGAATATAACTAGAGATCTTCAGAAACCGGGCATTAGTTGAACTGTTTCAACAGCCTGCTTCAAAATTTGGACATACACTTTGCTTTCTCTTTTTTGGAATAAAACAGAGTAAAGTTTTTCTTATGTACAACAAAACATGTATGGTTATACAACTTGCCGACGATAGAAGTGAAAAATAACTGCTGATGTAAACCCACAAAATTGGTATGCCTTATTTAGTCTTAAATCTACGAAGGGTTATTACGGCTTTCTGTACTTACAATAATATTGAAAGAAATTAGTATTTTTAATCAAATTTTGTATGATCGTGGTGCCAAATAGACCAGTTTTTGATGTATCGATCAGATTATTTAAAATTTTTGAGCTGCTTCAAATTTTCAGGAAAAATCGACAGTTCATTATCAATTTATTATCCAAGTGGTTATTAAGGCCGTTTGGGGAACATCACCAAAACAATGATGAATGAATGGATGGAAATGAAATTAACAAAACTCAGTTTGTTCCCAATTAAATCTGCCGAATAGATTTCCATTAAAATATTCATTTTTTGAAGTTATTAAAAGTTCCAAGAGCATAGCAGTGGCTGTAACTTTATTTTTAAAAATAATATAATTAGTACATCTTGTAATCATGGTGTGTTGCTGCTAATCATTACTATGTTTCAAATAAATAAAAATATTACTCCTATTATTTAGCGATATCTTCTGGAACAATAGATAAATCTAAGGTCTGTCCTAATCTTAAAATTTTCATATCTAATTTCTTTGAATTTGTATCGGCTAATACTGCATAAACGTCATTTGCACTCTTTACTGGCGTATTATTTATTTGTGTTACAATATCACCAGGCTGAATGCCTCCGTTGTGAGCCGGTGATCCTAACATAACTTTCCATACCAATACGCCATGTTGAATGTTTGCCGGTACATGTTGTTCACGCTGATGCATTTCCTGAATTATTTCTGGAGTTAACGTTAACATAGTTATTCCCATATATCTTCTTTTAGCATTATCGATGGGAGAGGATTTTCCACCAGTTGATGTAGCAAGAAATTGTTTAACATAATCTAATTCAAAAAACAATAAAATTAGTTTTTGCACAATTTATGAAGTTTTCTATTTTAAACAGTTTTAGTTTTCAAAAATTTAAACAGACGTTCTCCAAATTTTTTCTCTTAAAGGAACAACCAAAGTCTTTGCTTAATGGGGCAAAAACTTTTATTAGGAAAACCAGCAGGTAAATACTATTTATTTGAAGAACCAATAACCAACTGTGCATAAAAGTCTCTTTATTGAGCGAATATTTGGGGTATAAAATATGTCTACTTAAGAGAGAGTTGACTGAACTGCTTATAATAGCAGCGTAAATTACTCAAAGACAATTTGGTAGAAATAATGGTGAATGGGAAGCTTACAGTAAAGCATCAGGACAACAAAATATTGCAAAAATGGCTGTCCACAAAACGCAACAAAGAAAATGCATGATTGTGCTCTAATTGTAGTAAATTGTGACCACATCAAACTCACACATGCATGCAGAAAAAAGAAATCAAACTAATGCAAAACCTAATCGATGAAAAATCTTGAAATAATAAACTTCTACTAAAAAAAATTTTCACAGATGTAAATGTGGCATAGGATGATCAAATTAATACAAAACGCAATGACCAACTACTAGACAATGGGTCTGTCTTTAAGGATTTGGGAATTGTCCTTGATTCATCCCTCTCCTACACCTTTCATCTTGACTCAATAATTTCTAGAGCTAACAGGATGCTAGGTTTTGTAAGCAGATCCACACATGAATTTTCTGACGAAAGATCACTAGTTTTGATATATTCCGCTTTCGTGAGATCCATTCTGGAATATTGTACCACGGTATGGTGTCCTTCATACGTTACCCATATCAACCGAATTGAGGGGATTCAGAGGAAATTTATCAGAATGTTATGCTTTAAAAAACAAATAAATTATAGTTCCGAAAATTACAGTGACTTATTGGGTTACTTCGGTATGAAATCACTATCTGCAAGAAGATCTATCTCTGATTTAATGTTACTGTTCAAAATACTTTAGCAGTTTTATGAACTGTGCAAATTTGCTGTCTTTGTTCGGAATCAAAACTCCTGTTAGAAACCTGAGAGAAAATTCAATTCTCAGTGAAAAATTTCATAGGTCCGTCTTTGGACAACATTCTGCAATAGCCAGAATGTGTCGTTTGGCTAATTCTCTCAGCCGACAACACGATGACTTAGACATGTTCAGACAATATTAAAAGGTTTAAGCAGTTGTTGATGGAACATTTATAAACGTTTTTCATGTATACTACATGTTATTGGCATTTGCCGTTAATAAAGTTATTATTATTATTATCAGAAGCAACTATCGACCAATATCTATTATCCGTTAAGTAGTATATGATAAAAGAAGTAACCAGAAAGACAGGCACTGAAGGGAATACCAAGTAGAATACACTGCAAGCCACTATTCTGCTCTTTTAATATATGACACTTCCGTCTATACTGCCGTCATAAGGAAGAACACAGTAACTCTGAAAAAGTTGAAATCGAGATAAACGGCAAAAACATTTAAATCCAATGCAATAAACATAGCAATAAATGCAATTTTAGAAGACTTTTTTACCTTTTGATGAGTATTTTTCTGTTTTTTATCGTATTAGATCTGTAGAATAACGTATCATATATACTAAGTTGATATTAACTCATTTTTCAAAAATTTCCGACTTACTGTGTTCTTGCGTATGACGGCAGTATACTAGTGCATTGGTAATAAGATGACTCAGAAATCTTACAAAACACCATCACGCATAAATACAATAATTAAAATGTTCAGAAAACAAAAACCTGAGTATACAACTAAAATATGATGATAGAATGGGTAGAAAATGATACAGCATCAAGGACTTGCTCGACACACTGGAGCATTGAGATAAAAACTAGCATATGCTGATCTCCACATTTTGTATCTCTTTAACTTGTAAATTTGCAGAATTTTCTTTTTTGTTAGGGTGTAATCAAGACAGTTATTATTATAGCCCTTATTTACCTATAGGTATTGCAAATGAAATTCCTGCAGTAACTTTCATGCTATTCACACCTATTGCTTCACCATCTAAATTAACCAAAGGACCTCCGGAATTGCCAAAAGTAATAGCAGCATCTGTTTGTATATAAACCATATCTTTACCACGTAAACCTAATTCGTCCGATCCTCGGTGTGTTGAACTGATCTAAAAATAAAATAAATTAAACAAAACTTGTGAAAATACTAGTAATTATTGCTAATTACCACACCGGAAGTTACGGTGTTACTTAAAGCCAAAGGGCTACCAATAGCAACCACAAATTCGCCAGGACGTAATGTAGAAGAGTTCCCTAATTTCATAATCGTTAGATTTTTTGCTGGTATTCGAACTGTAGCTAAATCGCTTTGTATGTCGACATCTTCGACTATACCATTATAAATGCTACCATTTTGTAATCGTACTTCAACTTGAGCATGAGGTTTATTAGTGACAACATGTGCATTTGTAACTATTAAACCATCTTCATTAATAATAAAGCCAGATCCATTGGAAAGTGTTATTGGCTTCCCACTAAAGAAATCCAGTCTACGTGAATCTTTAATTTCGATATATACTACAGCAGAAGCCGATGTTTCAACGACATCAGCTATAAAATTAAAAGTTTTGCGTCGACTTGTCGAAGCTTCAACGGAAGGAAGAAATTGGACGTCCTTAAGTAATTCGTAACCAATTAAACTTGACGCTATTAGGAACACATACTTGTACCTTCGATTTAAACTTCCATTAGAATTAGATGTGTTGTAATTTCTTGAATTATGTTGGACATAGCAAATAGAAGGTTTATTTTTATTGTAACAAAATATAAATGTACTTGTATTTACAATTTTGTTTAATGAACGTCGAATTAAGGAGGACATGTCAAAATAATTAAAGATGAAAAAATGAAATATGAAAATTTCTCCAAGACCTTTGTGCATCTAAATTATTCACTTGCCACATATTCATTAATATTATGTTTATTGTTACCAAATTAACATGTTCAAATTTAGACTAGGGTCACACTTGCGACCCGAATGTCGCGACAAAAACGCCGCGACAAAAATAACAATAAAAAATTTGTACACAACCGCACACTACCGTAAGCGCGGCCAGCGCTATTTTAAATCACAGACAGACAATTATTTACAATAGAACCAAATAGAACGGTAGGTGTCATGTAAAAATTGGAAATTGTCGTTCAGCGCCGCCACACCACCTGGTAATCAACTATGATAGTTATAAAACAATTTTTTTTATTTATATAAAAACTAGGTGGATACCCGGGAAAAAAATGAGTTAGTGGATTGCTAATTAATTTTCCGGGGTTCAGGAAACTATCTCCCACCGAATTTTTACGGTTAAAATTACCCCTCGAAATTTACCTCTGAGTAGCAAGTATTTCAGATTGTATTTGAAGCCTGTGTTTCTGCAGCACTTTTTAATTTCAATTTTTAATATTCTTTTTTTTACGATAATTTTACAATTACCGGAAGCGGATTAACCAGCCAACAGAAAAAGTCAGCGCCTCTAACAATAAATTACTCTGTATATTATTATATTAAATATTCCTTTTTCTTCTTTTTTTTGAACTCAAAAGCACAAATCACACATTTAAATGCATTTTTACATTCGATGAAATAATAGTCGTGTATCCACCTTTCTTGACATTTTATTTATTTTTTTTCAAATGTCCCTTTTCAATACTCTTATTGCCATCATTTTTGTTCAATCCGGCAAGCAGTTTTTGCCCGCTGAGAGAAGGTTGTTCGTCACTAGATTACTATCAAACACTCGTAGGTGTAACTTGGTCAAGTATCAAATAATTAATATCGTATTTGCATGTTTCATTCTTTAACAAAAACTATTTTGCAACTCCAACGACATGGATAGAGCTCGAGGTGCAGTACCAGTACGGCATTGAACTTGCACGTGACTGCTGCCATCCCCGCCTTGGGCAGTTCCGAGACGACCCTATTTGTAATTCCGTCAAATCCGGGTGCCTTTTTCTTCTGTTCTTTATTAGACTTTTCATCTCCTAAAAGGAGGTGTTCTCTATAGGGGAGTCGTCTGGAAAATGTTTCTTATTGCGGAGTCCTTTAACAAACCCCCATTTGAAAAAAAAGATTCCTCAGCATGTTACCAGGTAAGGGAAGGTACCCTGATGAAAATTGTAATTCGAGGGGTTCTCCCTACAAACACCGCTCGATAGAATCGCTGATTGTCTAACAGCCTAAGGTTTGCTACAATATCTAGTACTAATGTACCGTAACAGAGACCGAAAACCTCTCCCGCTTTTAATTATCACCTTCCCAAAAACCCTGTACCAAAAAACGAGGACTGAACCATACCACAGATGCCAAAAATTCCGCCACTTCAAACCAAAAATTTTTTGTTCTGTTGCTCTAGGTTTTGTATTAAAAATATCCCTACCAAATTTGGATGAAAATTGAGGCCGTGCAGAGGACACACACAAATTTGTAGAAATATAGATTTATTAAACTTTTATATTTTGTATTTCATAAAATAATATTTACAAATTGTTTTGTTTTTCAAGGCAAGTAATTATCTAAATAATTGTCTGGATAACCTGCTCGCACTTTGCGAACACGAGAAAGCCCACGATGGCTGAACCAAATGTAACCAAGTGAGAAGAAAGATATGCCTCTAATCAAGCACCAGATTCTTTTACCGAGACGAATAAAGAAGAGTGTGCAAGTTTCAAATAATTATAATATTATAACATAGAACATAAAAAAATTACAGAAGTTTATTAATCGTATGCCATCTTGTGTCAATTACACCAGTGCAATTATTACTTTAAATTCAGTACAGAAAGTATTTGTTATAACTAATAAATACATATTACTAAAACACAATTTATTGTGACGTATGAAAATATAATTTTCTTATGGAAAAATAAAATAAACAGATTATTTATTAAATACACTATCGTCAATAAAATATATATAACTAATACCTAGCAACTTGTTAAAATAAATTAATACATAAAAAACATGCACATAAAATTTAAAGTGTTCTCTTTTCGGCTTCTCTTTTCAATTTATTCATGACCAAAGTCATGTCCGAATTTTTCGAGACTTTGATAAAAACCGAACCTCGAATATCGTGAAAAACCAACCACCCAGGAACTTCCTTTGCAATGGTTTTCAAATATAACTCCATATCTGTCTTATTTGAGAGAACACGGTAACTATTACATAATTTATCTGTAACTGTGCCAATAGGCAACACACTTTTTTTCTCCGATACAAATAGATTTCTCGCAAGTCTTGCAACTTCTGGAAGTTGAGAATACAATTGTGCCTCTTGATCTTGAGTGCTAGAACGAGTCATAGCCTCCAAAGCTTTTGCTGCTTGTTTCTGTCGTACTTTCTCTAATAGAGCTTTTGGTATACCTTTAAAAATAGAATCTTCCTCGACTTCTTTTGGGGCAACTTCCGACGTTTGTTGAGCTTCTTTCAATCTTATCAAAGCTTCTTCCATGCGAGTGTTACAGTTAAACATAGACTTGGCCTTTTCTAATACTTCAGAACCGGTAGTGAACTTTTCCTCGTCGGGGCACTTGGGTAAAGTAAAAACTTCGATATCAGGAACCTTCTCGATATTAAATTCGGGATGCCAACGCGTTATTTTATTGTGATCAAGTTTCATTGATGGATCCAAAGTTGTAAGAAATTCCTCATGATAAATCTTGAGCTTATCTATTAAAATGTTATAAAATTTCCGTCGACGTTCTAACAATAATTCCGGAGTCATAGAACTTTGATTAATTTCAGGCGTTATCACCAATTCCCATTGCTCTCGTCTAGTTCCGGTACCAAATTCGCGCAGTTTATCATATCGAAAGGAAAAAGCATCGGGATACAAAAACTTTATTTGGCCCAAATGTTTCTCGTTTAAATTGCGTTTTATCATTTCTTCCACTGCAGGTTTTAGTTTCTTATATGTTATAGTCTCTTTACGGTTACACAAAATTTGTGATACCGTATCAATTGCTCGAAACATTTCAGCTAAGAAGCGATATTTATATGGCAAAATTAATGTTTCCTTGATGGTTACACTTTTAAGAGGACTAATAGGTACAACTTTAGAAATACTTTTCGATGGGCTTAGCAAACTACTCAGATTCCTACGAGCACTGGTATCTTTCTTTGGACTAAGATATGCCTTAACAGGTGATTGTGGTTTATTAGGACTAACGTTAATTTCAAATTCAATACCTTTTAGATTTTCAGATATAAGGGATTTCTTGATTTGTTCCGTTCTAGCTTCGGCAATTTTAAGTTGAGTATCTCCATCTCTAAAACGAGCAATTGATGCCTTAAGCTCTGCTAAACGAGAACTGCAAGTTAATGTTTGTTTCAATTTGTTTAACGATACTTCTTTAGCTGTATTAGCTGGCTTATTTTCTGGTACTTTAACCTCTTTCGATGGTGAATTTCTAATATTCGATTCCAAATCTAATTTGAAATATGTAAATTACTAATATTGTCTGTAGAACAGAAAAACAATCTTACCATTTACTAACGTACGCTTCACACTACAATTCAAGAGTCTCTTCGCTATTAAGGGACTAAACTTTCTCATTGTGTGATCTTCTAAAGTAGACTTTAACGAATTATCACTATTTATATTTAAAGTTTCAGGGATATCTTTAACTTCGTATCGCGAACTAACAGAGTCCAACATCAACACTCGCTTTGCTTTGTTTATTCTACAATCATCAGGTGCCGACCTTTTGCGAACATTAAAATAATTTGCTATCGAAGGTTGTGCCATATTTAATGTTGGTAATATTTGATATAAAAAAAATAAATGGGTAAATAGGTATAAACTTAAATTTGAATTAACTTTTACGTTTGGTTACAAACGTAACGACCGTTAATAAACAAGCCACAAAACTGCCAACTGTCAATCGTCAAAGCGATTAAAAATGCTACGTACCTAAGGGTCAGAACGCACCTGTAATTTGTTGTATCATGGAACGCAACTGCATTTCCACAGATTTTCCGCGATTGTTTAGGTTTAGTCGCAAGAGTTGACTCACATGGGATGCAAATACAAAAACAATTTTTTAGGAAAATTAAATTCTTTTAGCCAGACGGGGTCAAGCTTATATAGTTTTGAACTGTGCATTGAGTTAATTAATGTTAACGGTAATACAGATATTAAAAACTCTGAAAAATGTGCATTAATATACCTATAATGTAAATATGAAAATTAAAGTTTATTCGCATTTTTGCGATTTTGCCGGATACTCTTTGCTGTAATCTTGCTTCATTTGTTTGGTGTAACGCTGGCTTAGCGTTGACAGTTTATTGACATCTCAACGAAACGAAAATTTTTAATGTCATTTTGACATCTCAAAATATTAGGTAATATTTGAACCATAATAATATGGCATTTCTTTTGAGACAAATTGTAAGAAATTGTTCGAGAGCGCCATTAATCAAAAAGCAAGGCAAGGTTTAAGATTTAAATGAATTTACACATTTGATCAGTATTTGTACTTTTAGTTCCAGTAACTTGTGTGGCAAGATATAGGAGTTCTGTGGCAACGACAGAAGAAAATAGACGTAAGGTTTACCGTATTTATTCGTTTCCTTCTCAATAAACAAAGTTCTCTTTAGCTACGGTTCGCAAGTTAGATCTTACAAGGGTAACTCAATTATGTGAATTTGGACAATATGTGGCAGAATGCTTACCGAGATTTATCCAAAAAGTTCAAATGACAGCTGGTGACGAATTGGAATTATTGATTGCACCAGAAGGAGTACTTCCCGTTTTGCAATTTTTAAAAGATCATCACAATGCACAATTTACTAATTTAACCGATATAGCAGGAATGGACGTACCTAGTCGAGAATACAGATTTGAGGTATATAAAACATTTTTTATGTAATATTTTCTAATGTTGATCTATTTTTAGATAATTTATAACCTACTTTCTTTAAGATTTAATTCTCGTATTCGAGTTAAAACATACACAGATGAATTGACCCCAATTGATTCTTGTTGTGAAGTATTTAAAGCAGCCGATTGGTATGAGCGTGAGATATGGGACATGTATGGCGTTTTCTTTGCCAATCATCCCGACTTACGGAGAATACTTACAGATTATGGCTTCGAAGGTCATCCATTTAGAAAAGATTTTCCACTAAGCGGTTATGTTGAGGTAAATCAAATTTATGAATACTGTTTCCAAAAAATATAAAACAAAATAAATTTAATAATTAGTAGGACTAGCCAGTCAAAACTTAACCAATAAGGCAAATCGGAAATATTTTTAAAATTCTCTTTCCATGATATATTATTTGTTATACTTCTACTTTATAAATTTTAAAATATTTAACAGTCAAATAGTAAATTCTCAATTGCGCTTTTCTTTTTCTGCTTTTATATAATCTAAGTTCAAACTGTCTGAAAAATGCAATTAACACATTTGTTTTGTTTCGCCATATAATTTTTGCTATTAAGGAAATTATAATTTCTTGGTAAAATATATTTTACAAATTAGATACACATAATAAATTATAATCGAAACTTGCTCAACTTGTTTCGACGTGAAAAGTTTTCAAAAAGTGTTTTTCCAGGTGCGTTATGATGATGAACAGAAACGTGTTGTGGTGGAACCTTTAGAATTGGCTCAGGAATTTCGTAAATTTGATCTTTCGGCTCCTTGGGAACAATTTCCAAATTTTAGAAAAACCAATGCCACCACAGAAGTACCCATCGAGAAGGAAACCAAGTAAAATAGTTGAAGTGCGTTGTTTATTTTAATGTATAAATAAAACATTGATGTATTCATGTATTTTGTTTATTTCTTCAAAAATGTTAATTTCTGTTTGTCGTTGTAAACAACCCAATTTATTATAATTTACAGAATGTGACTTGGTATATGCATCAAAAAAATTGTGGTATTACAAAACTTTGTTTTAATAGTAATACAATTATTGTGCCAACATCAAAAATATCTTTTAAAATTAAAATATTTTTTAGTAACAGTGCTTTTCAGCAAACAATCAACTTCCAATGAGTTGCTATCGAAAAGACCAATTATTATGGGTCTATTTTTTTTGTTTCAATATAATAATCTACACTATAAAACATACATTTACAGGTACCAGCTATCACACATTCTAACATCGATGGTAACTTGACATATTATAGAACATATTATTTACAATTGTGAAAGTTGTAAATTTTATATAAAAATATGTTTTTGTTCAAGAAAAACAGCTACAAAATCTACAACTTTCGTTTTTATTTATCAATTAATTCTTAATTTAATAAAACAATCTTTCCATCATCAAAAATATATCTTGTAGGTGCCTCAGAAAAATAGTATTTGTTTATCGTATCAAATATTATAAAACCTTCAGCAAACAGCTGAGCACATCTGCTTCTTTATTATTTAATTCTTAAAAACTAGTGCACAAAATTGTAACAGTAAATCTTGGAAAAGCAGGGAAATTGTGCATACAAAATGCTTTAGTTTTTATATTTAGTGATGTCACAATTTTGCTGCCGTACCAGTTTCAAAAAAATAAATAATTTATCACAATTACCAAATAGATCTTTTAAATTAAGAAACTGCGGTAATTATTAAATTCTGTTGAGCCAATGTATAAACAGAATTGAGGGATGCCCCATTAAAAAATTATACTTTTTAATGTTAAACAAAACCAAATTTTTCAGAAATAAAAAACTTCTATTTTCGTTGCGGTATACAGTTAAACATGAGGTGGTACAATTTATTACCACCAATTTTATATGGTATTTAAACCGTTTCAAGAGATGCTCGTAAAAAATTATTTTATTGTTCATTGTATTAAATCGTGAAAGTACTCGCTGTTGTAAATTTTTAACTAAAAATAACAAAATTCTTTTGGGTAAACATTAGATATTGGGTATTAAATTTTTCATACATTTTTTTAACGAATTAAATTTGCATTGTTTGATGATGAAGTCCGGATGGAGCATTATTGACATATAATTCAGGTTATATTAATTTGATAAATTAATAATTTTAATTTACATAAAGATAACAAAAGAAAGAAAAAATTTGTTAAAAAATAAAAACGCAATATTTTATAAAATAATTTTAATTGATATTTAAATAACCTTATTTTTATATTAACAAATTCGTTAAACAAATATTTTAATCACAGGTAATTGATTAAAGCATTAGTCTTTTTTTTATAAAATATATTACAATATTGAATTCTTTATATAGGTTGTAGTATTTTCACACCATAATATGTTATATTTGTATGGTATTTTATTTTATTTATTTTAAACAAAACCCAAAATATAGGGTTAATTTACCAATGAGCGTAAACATCTACAAACATTTTATTTCATTAAAAGCTTCCTTTGGAAGACAATAATATAAAAATAAACTATAATGTAGGTTTGAGAATGTCTATAAATTTATATCATATAATGTAGTAGATCTGTTGTAGAAATCAATTAATAATGAAATATAGTTTAAACAAAACCAAAAATTGTCAAAATATTTATATTTTAGCAAGGAAATAATTCCGAAATGAAATTTTTTATTACTTAAACCTTTTATTTTACCACTAAAGTTCTCTACAACAGGCTTAGATTAGAATATGGTTAAATTTATCAAAGAATACAGATCTACATGCTATAGCTTTAGACCCACGACTTGGTGAATTGAAGTACTTTTTTCGACACATTTGGCGATCTTCCAGTTTGAGCCTGATTTAGAGAACTTAAGAGCTTTTTTCCGATGGAAAAGTAAAGAATTTAAGCGAAAAAATTGCATTTCCAAGTAAACCTCTTTTGCAATGCAATGTATCAACATAGCAATCAACAGCAAGGACTTGAACAGTATACTTGCACTCGTCTTCAAAATACATCGAAAAATATAGATATTAAGTAATATTATCAATTGATTACTATAATCTTAAATTTCACTGATATAGATTCATTAAAAAAACTGTAATACAATAATATTCGCAAAAAACTTTGCCAACTAAATCAAATAGTGTTGTTTGCAAATTTTAAAAATTCAATTTCTTTTGCGTCTTTGACGTAACAAGTACATTTCCTGTTTGCTATCAACGTTTGAAGATAAAATATTTAGAAAAACAATTATTTGAATCTCCAATTTATAAAAATTGTGTTCAGAATAATAAACAACGCCATTCATTAACAATAGCAATTAACCAGGCTTAAGTACAGCCTAAACAATTGATCTATTACCAAAATTTAGTAAATATATCGAATATCTTTGTTCAACAAATATTTTTGTGATTTGTACCAATCACAAGACTCTTTTAAATGGCAAGAGTATGCCAGTTATTTTGTCAATAATTTACCAATACAACTTACACCAAAATTAATCTATTTGGATAATTCACATTGAACTTGTTTTTGGTAATATAGGTCTCATTACAGTAGTTGTAGAAAGAGCAAGCGGATCTGTTTGTGCTACAGTCTGTTTTTCATGGTAATCTTGAAAACAAGGAACTATACACAAATTTGTTTGGCATTCTGGACAATGATATTTTGTTTTCCGTCTTAGTATTCGCCCATGAGTATCGACAGTGTTCCAGCAATAGTTACAACCTAACGCAGGACCTGGTCTCACCACTGGACAGTGACTTAAACGAGTACTCGCCTGAAAATTAATTAAAACAATATATTTACTCATAAAATTATTATACAACAGCTCATCATAGATACTTAAGTAAAATTAAGTAGACAAAGAAACTTTTTAAAAAGCAAACACTAATTGTTATTATTTGACTCACACATGGCTAACATTTTTAGTAATAATTAACAAACATTTTTTAAATAATCAATAACATCTTGCATCTCTGCACATGGTGTTTGATCAATATTGAGAACGATAAAGATGTTTGCCAAATTAAAACGTAAACGCTACCCGAAATTATCAATTATAACTGAAGATATTACAAAAACTAAACTTGAAACACCAGATACGATAAAGAAATTATTAAAACCAAAAACAGAAAGTGAATTTGATTCCATTTCTTACAGTGGGAGCGAAATTTCTGACGTTTTTGAAGATGAACACAACGATATTTTTACAACAAAAATTCGATCACAAAAGGTATCTAAATTAAAAGATCGATCAACTAAATCTTTTACAGCTGAGTTTTCCAAGATTATGGTGAACTTGCGAAAAGAATTACACGTAAGTTGTCAAATGATCGATTTGCTTTTTGGGACCAATTTTTTTAGAAATTATTTCTAGATTGAAGATAATATTATGACAGAAAGTGTGGATAGCATTCAAGTAATTCTTAACAATAAACGAGAACCTTCACCAATGCCACAACCTTTAAAAGATCGTTTAGAAGAAATTTTAAAAGATAGAGAATTCCTGTATTCAAGTTCCTCCGATATATCAGACGTAGAAACAAAAAATGACGATAAAAACTTGAATAAAAATAGTGGAAAACCTTTTAAAATACATAAAGGACTAAAAAGTAACAATCAAGTTGAATTCAATTTGATAAATTGTAATACACCAGAAGAATCGCAAGATAGACCTACTGTATCGTGGCAAACCTTAAATTTATCAAGACTCAAGTGCGAGAAATGGTTAAATATAAATAAACAGAAATATTCCAAGTTACAGTAATCAAAAAAGGTTCTGAAACAACTTTTT
The DNA here is from genome assembly GCA_947369205.1 of Cantharis rufa. Taxonomy (NCBI): domain Eukaryota; kingdom Metazoa; phylum Arthropoda; class Insecta; order Coleoptera; family Cantharidae; genus Cantharis; species Cantharis rufa. The sequence goes on from OX376303.1 coordinate 41,976,788, forward strand.
AAATTATTTTACCTGTGGTGAAGAGGCACTCCTTTTTAATTCATCTGTTCGCACTCGCAACGTTGCAGATGTAACACTGGCAGCGGTATCACCACGTAACTCTTGCGAGGTTCCATAAGGATCCGAGACAACTACAACGGGACTAGTTGCCCGTTCAGCTTCGCTATGAATAGAAGCTGAAGTGCTTGGTATTACATGAATATGGAGTGGAGAAGAATGATGAGAAGTCGTCAGCTGCTATAACAAAAGTAATTAATAACAAAAGTCAACATAATTCTTTTGAATTTTATAAATTGTAAATCGGCTGTATTTAAATAATTTAAACATTATTCACACATACCTGATGCATTTCACTTGGTAATAATAAAGGATGAGAATGCTGTTTAACTAACATACTACTACCAGGTACAGTTAACAAATTTCCAGGTGGTGGTGAAATTGCAGGCAGTGGATCAGAAGATTGTCTTTCGATTCTTAAAGGAGGTACTGATAAATATTGAAACGCTAAAGGATCTCCGTCAGGATTTTGATTCGAGTCACTTTCTCTTTTAATTCGTGGTTGTCTCATTAAAAACCTTCCACGTTTTGTACCCATTACTATTTGGTGACTTTGTAATGTTTGTGTAACTTTTAATTGTGCTTGACTTGTTACTAATGTTCTTTCTGGAAAATACAAAAATCTTGAAAAATGTCTTCAATTTTATATTAATAGCAATTGGGGATTTAACCATGAAGAAACGTCTAGATTTATAAACAAGTTAGTAGTACTACTTATTTGTATTTCAAAAATTCAAAATATTCAGAGCTAAATGTAATTTTTGAAATACATTTTAAAAAATTATTTTAAATTTCGATTAGTTTTCGAGGTAGAAGTGCACACAAAATTTGACTACATACATTTTTTGGAAATGATGATTTTCAGCTACTACAAACCCAAAACATTTAAATCAACTTTACTTTCTGTACGATTACAATACAATGGTCTTACTATGTACGATCAAATAATAATTAGGTACAACGTACAATTATTGAAATAAAGTCTAGCCTTGTTTGTAAGGGAAAATACAGAATAATATGAATAATAAAATAATATGAAGAATGTATGAATTTCTTCAAGAAGAGTAGGATTGGAATTAAAAAGATAGTTTTGTTATTTAATTTTATTACGAGTAATTAATGTGTTATATTTTAGTATTATAATTATGTATAGCCAACAATGACTAAATAAACGTTTCACTATTAATTATTTAATGTGACTACTTCTTTTAACCACAACAAAAATTTTACTATTCTAATTGATTCCTACTAAATTATGCAATAAAACTGATAAAAATGCACTTTCCGCATTTGAAAAGTTCATGCAAAAATGATCAAAGAAATAATAGTATATTTAAAATTATATAATTCGTAATCACAATATTATTGTTACGGGTAATTTTATTTTTTGTCAATGTCCCAATACTTGAGTAGCATACCCAGTACTATAAGCTCATAATATAAAATCTGTAGGTTTAATGGAATCTAAAGTTCATAACATGTGAGTTTATATTTTAAGAACCTACAATTTCAGATTTCGGGACAACATAAGTACGTTCAACAAGTGAGCTGGAAAATTACATTAAAACATTTTGTGCAGGACATTTTGAGGAATTAAAAATTAACATTTTAAAAGAAAAATGTGTACAATTGTCTTTGTTACTCAAGTTCAAAAGTTGAATTAAAAAAATTAATAATATTTCGATTTATTTTCAAATTGAGATACATTAAATAATTTAACTGAAATAGAAACAATCATGTACAAAAATAAACAATAATAGGTACTTCACTACACGAAATACAATTTTCTTTAGAACAATATTACTATAATATAAAAATGTATTTTATCCCAATTCTATAAAATTATAAATATGCTTTGAATATGAATAAATACTATATTCATAAAATTTTGATAATTTTAAAGCTACACTTAATTATTATCAGTCTATAAAATTTTATGATTGACTTTGTTATGTACATAAAAGTTCAAATTTAGTTAAATCCTAATAATATGGTTCTGAGTAAAAAGATACAGATATTTATATAGTCTTAAACTTTATCTTAATTATGATTAGATATAATACACAGTAGTAAATAAACAAATAATTAATAACTAGTGATGGTAAAAAACAAGAAAACTTATTTTCACAATCATAATTAATATTGCATTATCAGGCACTATAACCAAATTGATTACATCTAAAATATTTAATTATTATTTAATACACACACACACACATATGAGATATTACAATTAATTTATAATCTTCTACAATATGAGTGCCAGAACTTCCATTTTTAAAGATAGAAAAATATAAATTTCAGAACTTTTTACTAATTACTATTAAGATATATTTACGGCGGCCTAACAAATTAGAAGACACATTCACAGCGTTTTTCTTTAGCTCTCAGCAAGTTGACAAGTTGTGCCCTATCCTCTATATATTCCGTTACTATAAATTTCGCATTAAACATTTCACATCAATTTCCGAAGTTCTGAAATTTTAATCCATTTTTTGCAATATAATGTTAACCAATATTAAAATATGTGTCTAGGTGCCCCAAAGATTATATGAATGTCTAACCACATGTAAAAAATTAATTACACGGTTTTTTAATATTAACCGCTAAACAATGGCACCATTACTTGACTTGACAAGTTAACAACTTTTAAATAAAATCTAATGAATTCTAATTTACACTGTCTTTTCAATAGCTATTTTCAATTCATGTTATTTTCATATAGGTACAGTAATTAGGTAAGGTATTACTTATAGTAATAACAAGAACAATTAAATGGCGTGAAAAAAAATTGGCTTGTTGTGTTATAATTATGTAAGTTAGTTTAAAATTTGGAAGTCGCAACTTTAAAAATCTTGACCTGTTTGCTATTTACAGCCAGTTTCAAAACCTATAAACTCAATATTAACTGAAAAACTTAGGTCAATCTAAATTTCTTTAACAAAAGTTAAATAAAAATGTCATATCTGGAGTACTTAGCAACGATTTATTCATGACGTCAAAAAATATTTAAAACAAAATTGGAAAAAGCTGGCAAGCAATGTAGATGATGCTTTCTCAAGAGTCATAGTTAAGTTAGCATTATTTATTGTAGGATGCTCATCCTAAATTGAAAAATAATTGTGTCCAATTAACTATTGATTATACTACATAAAAATTGATGAACATAAATAATTCTTCAACATAAGAATTACTGTTCTGATAGGAAAGGTCCATATTTTAAACTTCAGTACTCGATTAAGATAATTGACTTCACATTTTCGGTTTATTTAAATAGGGGCTGTTCACAAATTACGTAACGAAATTTTTGACGTTTTTTAACCCCCCCCCCCCCAGGAGAATAACGTAACAAAAGTTAAAACAATTTTTATTTATAACTTTAACTTGAAAATAAAAAAAAATGATTAATAACTACGCGAACTTATTAAAATGTAATTGTGTAATGTGTTCAGGGCTGGGCAAAATACATTTTTTTTTTGTATTTGAAATACAAATACAAAATACTCGAAAGTCAAGTATTTGAAATACAAATACAAAATACATTTGAAAAATGTATCAAAATATACATTTGTATTTAAAATACATTATGATTATACACAAATTATTTATTTATTTATTTAACATAATTGTTATTCTCTTTAAAAAAAAACGAATCTCTCGAATTGTGTGTCGGAAAGTGAACCTCTTGTTGGAGGTTAAATAAATCCCGCAAACGAAAATAAGCGCCCCCACAGGTGCCGATGAACACAAACTAGTGTTATATCTAGTAAACGCTTTTCTCACCAGTGGAAAACTATCTAACGGTTGTAGAGTTGTCCCTGAATCATTAAAAAAAATTTTTTTAGAGCCCTGAAAACATCGCCCTGTTTTCAAATGCATTTTAGAATATGCAGATTCGGTGGTGATTTAAAAAAAATTATTTTATAATTTTAAAAATTAAAAAATGTAATTGACTAAAGTATTTTAAATACATTTATTGTATACATACATTTTTATTGTATTTTAAATACAATTACAAAAATACATTTAGAAATTCATCGAAAATACATGTAACGAAATACATTTGTATTTAAAATACGTATTTGAAATACATGTAATTGAAATACTGCTCAGCCCTGAATGTGTTTAAAATATGTGTATCTATTACACAAATTTTAATTATTATGATTCTTGACTTAATGGATCTCTTTGGGTTAATTTATCAAATTAATGAAAATTTAATATTTAGAAAAGATATCTAATTTTTTGATAAAAAAGAAATTTTTTGGTTACGTAACATTTTGAAAAACACCCCCGCCCCCCACCGTAACAAATTGTCAAACCCCCTCCCCCCCCCCCTAAGGCCGTTACGTAATTTGTGAACAGCCCCATAAGAGGTCATTAAGTGAAAATAGAAAAAGCAATCTCTTCACTCAAAAACTGGTAGTCAAGCATAATTTTGGTTCATGTATATGCTATGTAAGTTCTTGTTTTAAGACCAACTAATCGTACAATTAGTATGACGCAATTCTTCTGCTAATGAATCGTTGCCTAACGTATTCAGTGAGATTTAAACCCATATAAATTATTTAGAAATTTGAATATTTCAAATCTTTTCCACTCTTAAAAGGAAATTTTTATCTAAGACAACAACATATAGATATTTCAATTTATATATTTGAAATATCAATTTTATGCAACTTTGTTTTATTATTAACGTTATTATTCGTCAACGTGAACTTTTGTTAAAATCAACAAATTATAAATTTAAAAAAAACTAAAACAACTTGTTAAGATTTGACTTGCCTTTTACATAAAAAAGTTTAAAAACTATTCACATTTGTTCGAAAGTGACTCCCGATAAACCTAGCGTGTGTTGAGCATTAACACTAACAGTATCTAGATATCGAGGTCTTGGTAAAATGGGAGATAAATCAACATGACGACTGTCTAAATACGTTCCACTGATAATAGCAGTAGTTGGATGATTGACAGCTTCACATATTAAGTCATTTTCTTGATCACTGGAGGTAGTAGCAATAGGACTTGTGGGATTTTGACTAACACCGGCCGAGTTAATATATTCTTGCTTACGATTTTTAATACTTATCCTGTTGTTAGGGTATCCTCTCTTTTTATATTCCAACCATAGAGTACGATTATTGACGCCGTACATTTTAGCAGCCTTACAAAATCCAATTCCTCCAAACCGTACAGCTTCTAATGCACGTACAAAATTTTCGTCAGATTGAGGATTAATACTCCTTTTTCGTTTTTGAATCAATTGCGTTGGAGATACCGCTATGTGGTTGTGATTAACTGTACTAGTGGATGTTTCAGAAGTAGATGTTAAGTTGCTGTCCATTGTGCATTGAGGTATTGTTGTGGTGGTGTAATTGAGGTCAAGTTGTGTAGCAATATTGGGTTGACATGTTGGAAGAGGAAAACGTGAATATGATCCATCGACAATTCCCCATTGGTATCCTGCAAGGAGGGAAAGGTCAGATGTTACTCTGGCAAGGCTATGCTCAACGACAAAAGTGAACATGATAATTGATTTAGATGTAAAATTATAATTATGGAAATTGAATATTTAAAATGCAACAAAACATTGAGCTCAGCCTCAACCAAAGGTAGCAAGGATTTTTGGAAAGGTATTGGAAAAAAGGCAAAGTTCACTGTTGTTGTTGATCTTTAAGCCCTCCTAGCCTTGCACTTAAAATTACACACACTCTCACTTGATAATATTCACGGATATATTGATTAATAAAATAAAAAAGCGATTATGATAATCAGTATTCATATTTGCTCGTATATTGTTACTAAAGATTAAAAATCAATTGATACTTAGTCATTGTTTGTACAACAATATTTCAATTAATCAATATGAATATTGTAACTTGAGTACTTGTGCATTTTGAGCATTGATTGAAACAAATACTAATCAATAAAAATATAAATTACCGAAATCTAATTTTCATACAATGGTAAGTCAAATAGCATTTAAAAAATAAACTTAGATTACAATTTCAAAAAATTATTTACCTGGTTGAGTTTGAGAAATCGATGCCCCTCCAGAGATATCAATAGTGGATTCAAGTTTGTGCGACATATCTTGCTGGGGAATTTGCTATTAAAAAAACAACGTAATTTTAGATTATTTTAGATTTAAAAATTAAAAATATTTACCAATGTAATTTGATGAGAAGATTCTCCTTCGATACTTTCATGTGAACTACCTCTTTGTAGTTCTGAATCACTACTATGCTGCTTAACACGTAGTGGATTACTGCTTTCGGTAATAAAACTACCTGGGTCAGGTTTTATCACAGTTCCAAGGGTATTCCCCATCGGGGATGACATTGTGGTTACTTCGGTTGTTGCGTGTTCCTCTGACATGCGTTCTGTAGATCCAGAGCCTGAGCCTGTCGAGGTTTTTCTTAGTCTTTTGCTGTAATAAATTTGCTAGCACCTAAGCTTATTTAAAAATTATTAAGAAAAACTTACCGCTTACTAGCAGGTGATAATGGGCAAGGTGAAGATGATAAAGATTGTCTTTGTACATCTTCTGAACTCCAATTGGAGTCACCGGGAGTTAATAATTCTGCTCGTTCAGTTGAACTACTCTGAGATTTGGTAAGAGCCGATTGTTCTACAGGGATTTCTGCTAAACCTGCAATAGTTAATAAAATTTTTAGACAATTCTTGATAAATTTCAACAAGAAAAAAGTTAGTGAACAATATTATTAGATTGGTCGTAAATAAGCATTTAGAACGATATACAAAATCAAAAAAATTGAAAGTAATTCATAGTAACCTTTAATTTTCAACATTTCAGCAGTCTTTAAAATATGTGGCAATTGATCTTGAGATACGTTAACTTCTCCATAATACATAAAATCAACCATAACTTTCAAATCTAAAAATTTTACATCTTTCAAGATAACAATTGGATGCTGGCATGGATTTATAGTAAACAGTGACTAAAAAAGAAGTTACACAATATAATCTCGATGAGTTATTGAAGAATTCTGAATACCTGAAAATATGAACTACAAGCGGATAAAACAACTTTGTGAGCTTGTAAATGTCTCCCTTCGGCAGCTAATGTGACATCAACCAATGATTCATTATTTAAAAGACTTGAAAATACTGAAATAAAATTTGGCTGATGATTATTCCACCGTAGACAATATTGTTGCATAGTCATCTTGAAGTTTTAATTAGATCAACCTAAAATTAAAATGGACTAAATTATAAAATTAAATGTTTATATTTTACGTTTATGCACCCACAATCAATAAATTGACCCCTAACTGACAACCTTGAAATATTACCAATATTAGATGACATAAAGCGGTTATCTCAAGTCTGTAACATAAATTAAGGTTAAAATAAAAATTATGATTGTTACATCATTAATTAAACTGACGTGGTAAAATTTGTGCATTCTTTAAAAATTACAAGCTACAACAAAATAAACAATGCACTTCACAAACACTGGCAACCATTTTTAATCTTTCATTGACGTAATACGTTCTCAAAAAACAGATGCCTGTAATATATAATAGATAACCGAACTAATATTCTTAAATCGTAATAAAAATAATACTGACTAGAACTAGGTAATCAGAAACATTTAAGAAGATTAATTTAATTATTTTAGTTTATAATATAAATTATAATTAACTGTTATTCATTCATAATTTGATCTTAAGCGGTATGCAACTGGCGGGATGGGACGTTTCGGCGCAGCCGATTCGGCGCAGCCGGTTCGGCGCAGCCGGTTCGGCGCAGCCGGTTCGGCGCGAAGACGTTTCGGCGCGAAGACGTTTCGGCGCGAAGACGTTTCGGCGCGAAGACGTTTCGGCGCGAAGACGTTTCGGCGCGAAGACGTTTCGGCGCAAAGACGTTTCGGCGCGAAGACGTTTCGGCGCGAAGACGGTTCGGCGCGAAGACTTTTCGGCGCGAGAATAAAATATTTTAAAATTTTTGATCTACTTTAAATTGATACATTAATACAATAAATAATATAAATAATAAATTTATTAAAACTATAATATACATGTATAGAAAATAGGTTAATGTAACTACTGTGTTACCAATTCATTTTATTTAATTTTATTGGCTTTCGAGTTATGAATTAAAGTAAGTAAAAAAATATTTAAAAAATTGAGATTTTTCTTTTGATCGCAGTCGGCTATCAAAAAGCCTGCATGCACATTTTTCAATAATCAAACTTAACAATAAATAATATCAACTTAAAATTATTAACAATTAAAAATATACAGGACGATTAAAATTTACAACACAAAACCCATTTACAAAATTTAAACAACCATCATTATTATAATTATTTTGAACATGGCAATATATTATTTATCTATTAATGTTTACATTTTTCCACATTATTTTTCTTTTTATTTCTTTTTAAAATATTTTATTCTCGCGCCGAAAAGTCTTTGCGCCGAATCGGCTCGCGCCGAACCGTCTTTGCGCCGAACCGTCTTCGCGCCGAAACGTCTTCGCGCCGAAACGTCTTCGCGCCGAAACGTCTTCGCGCCGAAACGTCTTCGCGCCGAAACGTCTTCGCGCCGAAACGTCTTCGCGCCGAACCGGCTGCGCCGAACCGGCTCGCGCCGAATCGGCTGCGCCGAAACGTCGTAGACCGTGCAACTGGGGTTATCATTATCACATGGCATGATATAAAAAATTGCATTTGACTTGACATATAAATTTCTTTGTGCCTAACAGAAGTTTGACAAAATCACCGTAGCGATTTTCTAAAAAAAAGTTAAAGGTCAAACACAGTAAAATGAGAAGAAGAGGCTAAGAACCTCTAAGAATATCCAGTCATCGCCTGCAATATTGCATTATAAATTTGTTCGAATTTGGGGGAGTTTGAGTTAGAGAGAGTAAGAAGAAAATTGAGAAAATAAACATGTATATAAACAATTACCCAATTTCATAATAAAAATTAACAGGGCATTAAAATTTAAAAGGCGACTTAAGATAAAACAGACCAATAAAAATCATCAGTTTTGTTTTAAGTCGCTTTTTAAATTTTAATGCCCTGTTAACTTTAATTATGAAATTGGCCCTTAAAGATATAAAAATATAATATGAAAAAGCTTATTCACTTGTACGAGTATACCGGAAATTAATAATAAGGTAAATGAAGGTAAATGAAGGCAATAACGCCAAGCTGGCAATAACGCCATATAATCATATTTTCGCAAATACAACAATTTACCGATATACGGCAATAGTGATTAGTGGGAGACATCTTAAGAACTCTATGGCAACAATCAAATTTACAATACCTATTTTTCAACACCGCACCGTAGCCATATGAAAACGTCTATAATAGTGAATCAGTGATAAGTGATAAGTTTATTATAAAATAGAGGTGTTAAATTTAATCGCAACATCAAGCTATCGGTAATTGATTTTTTTTTCAAATGTCTTATCAAATACTACTTTTTCTAGAGAACACTATGGTGTAATTGCACCTAGTCTACCATCATTTCCTTTATGAAAATTTTTGGATTCGCGGCGTTTCTTCTGCCATTTTTCCGAAAGTCGTCAATTTCGTATTGTATAAAAAATTTATAGATACTGTACTTTTATAAAATATAATTGCAAGAAAAATTCATGAAACGTGCGAGAACAAAATTGCCCGACAAAAATTTTGGAACCTTAAGGGTGTCTACCAACAGAAACATGTAAAAATTTCAACTTTGAAAAATTTATCGATAACCAGCTGATTTTTTCAGAATTGTTTAATAAAAATGTGTGGAATCTAATTATTGAATTGTCCGACAAAATACATTTTCTGATTTTCCAATCCGACGCGCGGAAATCATCGGTTTCACGAGGACCCAAAATTTATTAATAACTGTCGGACAAAACGAAATCAATGTGTCCCAGAAAAAATAAAAAATAATAAAGTTGTAGTTTAAAATTAAGATTAAGTTTTAATACTAAATATAATATAATAAAAAATTGAAGCTGATCTAAGAATAATAATAAAAGGATAAAAAATAATAATTTAAAAATAAACTATTGTTTCGCATAAAATTAATTTAATTATACCGCTTAAAGTTTGTTCCCCGCTGGAACACGTCTTGCTTATTTCAACGCAAACGAGCAAGTCCTGGGATTTGTTTTTAGGCCCTGCATCTCAGAAACCTGCCCTTGAAACGCACTAATTAATCCCTTTCTACCAATACGCACATAAAAATATAACCGCATAAAATTCATAAGTGGAAAGAGATTTACGTTGACAAAAAATTGAATATATTTGAAAATACAACAAAACTATAATTAAATGTTTTTGAATTTCCAACACCAACTGCGGCATATCGCCTGTCAGACAGCGAGAGAACGTGATGTCCAAGGAGTACTGCGAAATGTTACGCAGTACTAACAGGGAACAGCGTGAACTCATTCTCGAAGTGATACACCGTTTGCATTCACCCGAAGGCAAGACAAAGCCAATCCAGATCTTCTTTACTGGCCCCGCGGGATGCGGCAAGACCTATACACTTAAGGCACTGATGGAAACGTACAACCGCTTCACCCAGAAGCACAACTTAATGAGAAACGCTTACGTGGCTTGCGCGTCCACCGGCAAAGCGGCAGTCAATCTAGGTGGTACCACAGTTCATTCAGCATTCCGTATCACGCAATCCCGGAGACAGGGCACGATGGCTCGTGAGGTATTGCAGAGCTACAGGAACATGTTTGTCGGTGTAAAGTGCATTATAATCAATGAAGTGAGCATGATAGGTTCAGATATTCTGCACAAGATCAACCTACGCTTGCAAGAGATCACAGGGACGTATGATCAGCCATTCGGAACATAACGGCTATGTCACCGAGCATAGCCTCGAAGCCTAGGCTTCCATTTTTTTGGATTGATTTTTTTTTTCTATTACGTGGAACATCGTAGTTGATTTTTTTTAAATATAAAAATCCAAAACAATTCAAAGAAAACCAAAAATATTGCAATTTTTCTGAAAAACAAAAAAATTTTTTTTTTGCTGGCATATGTTGTTTATACAATATGAAAAGACCTGTATTCTTTTTAAAAGTTCTGATGCTCAATAGCGGCATTATTTTGTGACATCAAAATAAATAATGTCGTTCTTAAATATTCGGTGTATATAGCTACATATAGTACTTACAGTGCATAATATAGGGTCATTCATTTTGTGTGATACATCTTTGAATTTAAATAAAACAAATTGTGTTTGAAGTATAGCAGATTTTTTTATTTTAAATTAATGAGCATTCGATATCATTAAGTTTTAAAAATAATTTCTTTCAAATAGTCTCAACGGCTTTGCTTGACGGCGGTCATCCGACAGGTCCAGTTTTGGGTTACTTGAGCACATAAGTTATAGTCTCAATCTCACCAATGTCGCAAACAACGTTGTTCTCAAGGTCGGCAATTGTTGCTGGCTTATTGGTATACACCTGAGATTTAACTTAACCTCAAGGAAAAAATCTAATGGAGTCAAATCACACGATCTCGACGGGGCGGCCAATCGACATCAGCTCGTCGTGAGATTACGTTGTAAAATTAGGATCGGTTTTCAACTTTTCCAGAGCCCAACAGCGAATGCACGACGCATAGATGGTCGGTGGATTTAAGTTCTTGAACTATTTGTATTTTGTATGGATACAAACCCAAGCCTTTTCGCAAAATTCGCCAAGTTGAAGCGTACGAAAGATTAAGTTCTTGAGAACGACGCAAAATTGAGACGTTTTGGTTCTCGCGCACACTTTGTACCACCGCACCAATATTTTCGGTCGACCGTACGTTTCGTTGATGCACTGAGATTTCTCGATTAGCCACTGAACCAGTTTCTTCAAATTTCTTTATAATTCGCCGAATGGTGAGCGTGGAAGGACGCTCATTACGACCTTAAATTGTACATAACGCTCGAAACGTTCTCTGAATAGAACTCGAATTTTGATAATAAATTTTTACTATTTCGATGCGTTGTTGAATCGTGTAATGGCGCCATAGTAAAATGGTGACTATGACGGAACATAAAAACAGTTGAACGAAAAAAAATATTTTCAAAGAAGACCGTAGTTGCTTGTCAAAGTTGTATCATAGAAAATGAATGAACCTATATAAGAATAATCACTGCCAATTCCGTAATTTGGAGCTTTCAATAGCTTATATTATATTATTCACGATTTACATTAAGAATACGCCACTCCGCGGAATAATTTCAAACTAAGCCAAAGCGTATGATTCAATTGCATTTTTGAACTTCTTCATAAGAGCGGAAATGCTCATCAGCCAAACCGTGTGCCATCAATCTAAATAAATGGTAATCGGAAATGTAGGCAAAAGGGGGGATGGGACATTTTTGCTGTTGTCACTTCGCCGTCGCCGTTTCGCCGTCAGAAATTTAATATTTAATTATTTTAATCAAAATGAAAATCTAGAAGATTCTTTCAAGAGGCGGTAAGAAAACTATATATTTTTTTAACATACAGTATAATATAATTATAATATTTAAATTTAAAAATTGAGAGATTAATAATTATAAATACAATAAAATTCAGAATATTTTTATTGAACCTTGAATACAAAACTTCATTTATGCTGTGCAATCAAGAGTGATTGTCACATTTTGTCAATCAAAAATTCGTAATGTTAATTTAGTAATTTAATGTGAATTTTACTTTCCTAGATTACAAATTTACTATACGTTTACGTATTTTAGCTATTATTTATTCTAAAACATAGAATAAAGTTTAACTTACATTTTAAGCTAAGTATTCTAATAAATTAAATTAGTTAATTGGATGATTGATGTTGAGGTTTTGAATATAAGAACAGTTAATTGGATCGGCAAAATTATTAAATTTATATGGTAAATTCTAGAGATGGGACTATCGAATAAAAACTAATAAAAACGATAGATAAAAAAATGGTAGTACTAATGTACTATATGTAGGTACTAATTAAATATAAATTATTTATTTTTTCAAAAAACTTTATTTATTAATTTTACTGTATTAAAACATCATTAAAATAAATAGTTCTTAGAGAATTAATATTCAAAAATATTATTTTATCTAAATTTTTTCCCGTCAATCTATTTCTTCGATCATTAATAACTTGACCAGCTTTAGAAAACAGTTGTTCTGACGAAACCGATGTTGCCGGAATAGTATTTTGCACTTTAGGCGATATAATTCTGGCATTAATTCTTTGCGTAATTTTAGTAACTTTTTAGTTACAAAAAATATTCGAATAACTTTTTAGTTACTAAAACTATTCGATAGATTTTTATTCGGTTTGGTATTTAGTAACTAAATTTTTAGTTACTAACTATCGATAGAAAAATAAAAATAGTAACTAACTATCGATAGTCTAAAAATCGGATACCGTCATTTCGGCGATTCTGATACGGCGACAGTCAATTCGGCGACCCGAAATTCGGCTATGCCAGTTTCGGAGATTCCAATTCGGCACCGGCATTTCGAGGATTCTCATTCGGTGACAGAAAATTCGACTACGTCGATTCGGCGACGGGAGGTATACTTTCAGTTTATTCAATTTATTCTTTTAAATTTAAAATCTTAAGGGGGGCGTCACTAGCGTGGGCGATCACCTCGCACTTTATTTCAGAATAATTAAAAAGAAAGTGGCGGTGCCCTGTTTATAAAAGCTGAACTATTTTTTCTTTGCTACTTTTACCAAGAATTAATTGAAACTTAGCTAGTTTTATCTTGTTTCTCAAAATAGAAATGCATGGTAATAATAATATTATACCATGTGCTTATTGCAGTGATTATAATATTATACATACTTTACGATGAATTATTATATCAGTTCATAATATTAAAGTTTTATTAATTTTTATAACTCTATATTATGTTTTCCTAATATTGAGTAATTATTAACTTAAAAATAATATTTTTTAACGAATTTTTATTTATACAGTGACTCCAACAATTATTAATACACCCCTATGTTAACCATGTAAATTGCACATTTTGAAACCGTTTTTTGACATATAAAACTCGCTTTTACAGCAAAACTTTTCAGATATTTTTTATTGAAAATTTTAATCTCTTCATTTTAAACAAAATGTAAGGCAATGAAATTTCCAACAAAAAATGTCTACAAAATTTTGCTGTAAAAGCGATTTTTATATAAAAAAAAAGTCTTGAAAACGTCCAATTAACATTGTTAACATAGGAGTGTCCGAATATTTATGTATGTATTGTAGTTCGACGTCTACTGAAGTTATTGGGGCATATTAGAACTTGGATATAAATGGGTACAACACCTCATAATAATAATTTTTATTTTCTTTATAAAAATCTTTTAAAAACCACCAAAAGTAGTCCAAATATGCATTTTAAAAACCGAATTTTTGGATTCACTTTTGCCGAATTCGTCTAGATTTCAAAACGAATTTGTTGGCATATCAATATTAAAAAACATGCAAATGCATAAAATCCGAGCTCTAGTTACAATTAAACAATAATGCATTATGTCCAGAGTCCACCTTGACCATGGGGTATTATCTGTAAATTTAACAGAAATAATTAATTACCTGAATATTGAAAGTTCTTTCTCTTTAAAAGTTCTTTCCCTAAAAACTAGTCGGCCAATAACCGTGTTGTTTTATTTCATCCCCTTCCCTTACACCCGAGAATCTACTAATATTTAATTACCTGTGTTATTGTTTTATCATGTAATTTATTATCTCGCTATGAACACTGACCTGCGCAACATAAAGCTCGCAAGATTTTATCATGTGATGATGTAATGCATCATATTATATTCATCCACATACACAATTAAATTGACTGACTTAGCATAAGAGCATAAGAGCTTGAATTGAACTTCGCAAAAATTTAATAATATTATACAATTTTTATTTCTAATATAAATTTTTGGCGGCTGATTTTTTGTCCGGTATATCAGGGACAAATAAACGTTTGTGAGTGATAGGCGGTGGTTAAAAAATTTTTATTCTTCATAAGCGACTAACAATTTACAGTTTTCAAACATAAAAAGAAATGGATTTCGTACAAAAATTATTTCAAATTATAATAATATCAAAATAATTCACATTTTATTAGCTTTCTGTTAATGATCTTATCTTTTTTTTTAATAGCGCCCTTTTACGGGTTCTAATTTTTGATTACCTTCGGATTATGAATATATGGCATCTAACCCTTCATTTTTGAAAGTTTCAGCCTTTAAGCCTGACGTGTCCACAGAAGTCAAAATAATTTCAAGAAAGCACTGTACTATTTATATAGCATAATATTTAATATTATAAAAATAGTATACGGTTGACCTTTGATAACGTATACAGTCGTATGATAACGCCCAATCAGCATACCCTTCCCACACACGTATATTATGAATGATTCTTATTTTACCTGCTAGTATTATGCAATTAGCAAAGTTTAAAACCATTGGTAGCATTTATAATCAGCGCCGTTGCTGAAGAAATAGACAAACTATTACACAATAAAATTTAATTTTTTTTCTTGTAATACGGCAGATTTCTATCAAATATTTCAAGTAAATTCGCCATAAGAAGAAATATTGTATTATCAATTTATATTTGCTCTAGTTTCTACAAAAATGCATATAATGCTACCAAAATTTTTTTCAAGTTAGATGGAACATGTGTGCTGGATGTGATCTACTTTTTATACTTTTATTTATTAAAGTAATGTTTATAAAAATTATTAAATGGCTACATTTGTGGTTAAAAAAATTGTAAATTTAACAGCAAAATTTTTAATATTTGCGATGTTCTGATCGTAATAAAAACTAGCTAGGGTCCGAGAGCCAACTTTTAGCTTTTAAATGGTTCCAAATTTGGTTTCTAAAAGTTCTTACTTTTTCTTCCTAAGCAAATACAATGACACCATATCGTCCATATATTTAACATAGGCGAAACGCCAACCTTAATGTAAAAAAAACAAAAAACCTTAGTAGGAACGCTTATGGCTTTATTCGAACTTGTGTTTGTCATTGAAAATTACAACTAGGTTTTGGTAGGTATATTTCATCCAACGTTGTGGACTTCTTGGATAAATTAAGACGAATTCAAAATACTTTCGACACAGAATACGAACGTATTCTAGCCGGACATGCACCTCCTAAAAAAAAGCCGCGATACGAAGCGACTGATTCTCGAATTTTGGCGAAGATAACCAATTATAATTCTAATAATGTTATTGAATATTTTTGCGGTATAGCTTATAATTTATTATAACATGAATTAAAATTTGTTTAATTGCTTAAAAAGTATGTATAATTATGATACCTGTGATAGTAAATAAATATTTAATTTAAAAATAAAAAATTAATTTTTTTAAAATTTCTAATAAATTTTAGTACTTAAATAAATTTCCCGTCGCCGAATCGACGCAGTCAAATTTTCTGTCGCCGAATGAGAATTTCCGAAATGCCGGTGCCGAATTGGAATCGCCGAAAGTAGCATAGCCGAATTTCGAGTCGCCGAATATTCGGCCGAATCGCTTTCGCCGAACTGCGGTCGCCGAAACGACGTGTACCGTCTAAAAATTTCGATAGTAACGATACCATACAGATTTAGCAAAAACCAAAAAACTTTTACAAACCAATATAAATAATTGTGTATGTCAGGATAAAGCAGCTGAACTTCAAACAATACTCTTGTTACCGATAAACATTCCTCGATCATAAATATAAGAAAAATATAACATTTAAGTATACCTAACAAAAACACTCCAAACCCCCCAAATAGATGTAAATATGTAAAATTCAAATATTAAAAACATTAACAATGGAACCACAAAATTTCAATGTCGAATACTAAAATTATTAAAATTGTTTTCATGCAGGGAAAGATCAGGTGTGTATACAAACTGTAAGGCAGACATCACACTACAAAGTGATCGTGAGGTCTATATGAAGTATGAATGCATGGGTTAACAATAAGAGAGACCACATGTCTCTCTTATTACATTTTATCTTATCTTATCATACTTACATTAAATGTAAGACATCCAGGCCACACTAATCCATAATATTATACCACTGTAAATTTTACTTATTTTCATGGCATCTTCTCTAAAATTGATACAATGGCGAGTTTTTATATAGTATACATTTTCCCAATAATAATTCTTATGAAAACTGTGTTTTATTTGACAAACCAATATTCTCACGGATTCAGTTTTTCTGATGAATTATTTCTTCTAATTCTCATAGTTGATTTCTAATTAATTCGTGAATCAAAAAATGTATTTGAAAGAATTAAGATTTCAATTAATCAAACTGAACCTAAAAACAGTTTTGCTCATAAATGATCTGGAATCCACTTACTTAGTTTAACTGTAGTGCAATGCAAATTTTCCAATCTGCTCACAATTAGACGGGTGACCAGAAGATCGCCTTCTGGCTGTTTTTCAAGTGTTTCTTTTATTAATGACGAGGAAAACATTTTAAATAACAAGTTAAAATACTAACGAAGAGATTAATTTCGTAATAATTTATTGCTATTTGGACAATTTAATTATTTTTACAATAAAACTGGATGCTGTCAAGTTCTATATTATGTTTTTGTTTATTCTTACCTATATATTTTATTTATAATATGAAATACATATTTTATTTAATACATAAATATACCCATGACATAAAATTTTAATAAATGTATGCAAAATGGTTGATTATTAAAGTTAATACATAATTTATATTCCATAGCTGTTGCTGTAAGTATATTTTGCATTACATAATGCAGGACACCGCAGATCGACTTGATTTATTTTCATTATACCTTCTGCTTGTTTCTCGTCACGTTTCTTATTTTGTCGGTAGACTTGCTTTGCTTCTTTAAAAATATGTTCTTATGATTTATTATTTTTATTGTGTATTTTATCAATATATTATAGACACAAGATGGTAGATAGTATGTACCTATTATTTTTTTTTAAATTCAATTAGAAGGTTTTTCGATTCTTATGCGTAAGTATTAACTAATTAACTTCTCATATATTATATATACCTCTGTATAATATGAATAAAAATACAAAAATTGATAATATTGCTTTCTGTAAACATGCAAATATGCAAACACTCACATAATACATTTTTAATTTTAGCGTAATTTTCATTCGATTTAAATAGAGCGCAAACGAGGAGCGAATTGGCCATGTCAAGAATGCGGCCAGTTTCATATGGATGGGCTCTCTCAAGGACCGTCTTTTAATTAGTAAAACTTGGAATTTAATTTTCTGGATGAGAAAGCAAAGCATGTCACAATTAATTATATTCGTTAATTTTTTTGCTTTTTTATAAATTGTTACGACTGGCATTGCACGGATTAGTTTTTAAATTATTTATATATATAATAATATATTATAAACTGTAATATTATCTATTCAATATAATTTTACATATAAGTACTTAATTCGTATCATACGCAACCAAACGATAAAGCTATCCATATATGGAGAAAAACTGGAGTTTAATTGACGATGAATTTTAAAGGTAGAGTATACTATGAGTCCTTCAATTTTTTCAAAGTTAATATTATGGACTATAGAGTATTAGATTGCAATTTAGAAAATAATTTTTTAAATTTTTTTATTTTCCAATAACTGCAAATATATTATTAACCTTATTAACCTTATTATTATTATTACCCTCGGCTTCGGTTTACGATTTCGGCCTTCGGCCTCGATCGTAAACCTTCGCATTGAATGAAACAATGTTAGTTTTCCTAACTTGTATCGAAAATATCTACACTGAAAAAAATGTTGATCATAATATTAATGAAACTAGGTTCATTGACAAAGTTCATTGAATTTTTGCAATAAAAATTAACACATATTCATAATAATAAAAATTCCGTTTATAAATATGATGAACTGCAGTTCACTGACTGCTTAGCAAGATTTATTCATGGTATCTATGATTCACTTCATAATATCTATGAACGCCGTTCATTATATACAATGAACCCGTTCATAAATACTAAAAGAAAAGTTCATTGACTGGTATTGTCGGTATTTATGATTCACTTCATAATATTTAGGATTTACTTCATAATATCATTATTTTCATTATATACAATGAATCCGTTCATAAATACTAGAAGGAAAGTTCATTTAGTGCTATTGTAGGTATTTATTATGATTCACTTCATAATATCTATGAAAACCGTTCATTGTATACAATGAACCCGTTCATAAATACTAAAAGAAAAGTTCATTGACTGCTAGTCTCGGTATTTATGATTCATTTTATATATATAGAGTAGATTGATAACAAAAATTGGGTTTAAAAAGAAAATCGACCAATCACAGCTATCTTTAGGTTGGAGAAAATAGTAGTAGTAGTACCAACTTGAAACGTCCTAAGGTAAGTGTGGTACCAACTTTGTACCACTTACATAATATAAAGACTTTCAGTCATTAAATTTGATCAAAATAGAAAACTTAAATTGCCGTAATTGCACTAACAAAAATAGCAAAAATTTTGGCATGGGACCGATGATATGTTGTTATGTAGAATAGTGAATATGCTAAAATTAAAAATCATGCAAATTTAGGCACAAAAAATTAAATTTTCTCAATTGAGCAAGCCATATTTTATACAAAAATAGTGAACTGTAACTGCCAAATCTTAATTATATTTATAAAATATATTACTAGTCAACTATGAAAACGCCATGTTTTGTGTAGCGTTCCACTTTTAATAACCTTAAACTGTCAGATATCATGTCGGATATCACGCTGTCTTTTATTTTGTTGGCAATACTTGACCGCACAAATGACGACACAATGGTGTCGTCGCACAAATGGTGCAAAATTCTTGTGAGACCCAGTATGATTTCTTGAACTTTAAGACGGAAAATCAACACATCTATTATTAATTGCTAAAACAAATATAATAAATTAACAATATTAAAAATTTCAATATAACAAGCTAATTAAACTAATAAAAATCAATATATCTTTGATAACCTTTGCTGAAAACTTAAAAATACATTCATTTTTATTAGTTTAATTAGCTTATTGTATTGAAATTTTGAATATTATTAATTTTTACAAGTTAAAAATTTATATATTTAAATAAAACAAAAAATACCCCTCAAACCTCCACTGATTTAATAATTAATGCTTTTTGATTAATAAATTTAATTAATTCATTTGATTAATAATTAATTAAATAAATAATAAACCAAGGTTTGAAAAGAAGTGACCAAATTTATTTTGAAAAATTAGTAAAAACTGAAATTAAAAGATTTACTCATGCCAATGAAATACACTAATGAGTAATGATGTAAAAATAGTAATTTTTATATTTTTATATAAACGAAAAGCTTTAATTCATGAGCGACAAAGTGGGAGGGAATTATTTTTCGCAAATCAATTTTGTCGTTTTGTGCTTGTATCCTAAAAAAAAGATGTGCACTGACAAATTTTTTCAACAAACCTCAGGGCCGTGGGAATTTGGTTCAACAATATTGGGTACAAACAATACTCCCTGTGCTAGCTCTGATACTCCTGGTACCGAAGGTGTTGAGTGGGCGCCAAGTAATTTTATTTTTGGTTCTCGTAGGAGCAATTTTTGGCAATTACTAACCAATACCCAAAGGGAAATAAAAAAAATTTAAATGCCGAATTTAAACAGAGAAGTAATTATTTAATTTGAGATTAAGATTACAAAAAAAAATTATAAGATTATAAACATCACCAGCTTTTAAGCAGACAATAATTGTGAAGTAACCCGTAGTTAAAATTTTACACAAAGATATTGTAGGCTATACGCAAAATCCGAAATAATTAATAAATTTTAAATTCAAAAATATAAAAAAAACGAAAGAGATATGTTATTAACAAATGTATCGCCCCTACCTCGGAGAATTGCAATTCTTGCTAAATAAGGATTTGAACATCTCGATTGGGTGTGTACCGATAAAATTAAAGTACCGAAATTTTGCCTAATGCTTCACAAATTTAGCTAACGGAGTACGTACTGATAAAAAAAATAATTACTTCATAAATTTGAATAATACAAAAAAATTGATCCAGAATATTTACAAAATGTATAAATCCAGAATATTGGAATATTTACAAAATTAACAATTAATAGTCGAAATATAATAAACGCAATAACACGACAAATAAAAGTTAAAACACGGTAGCAACTAATAATCTTCAAGCTTCCACAATAACAGCGTTCAAGACGAATTGTTACCTCACCAAATCTTTTTTCATACGGTAACTAATTACCAAATCCATAAATTTTTAAAAAGAAAATAACTAAGTCGAAAATTTTAATGATGTGCAGGATTGACGATTCAATGTCTTTTACGGGATGCCACGAATATAATTGGCTTGATTGAATAGTTGAATAGTAATAGAAAAAAACGTCTGACCTTTATTTTAGGTTTATTTTAGCAGCAATGGTTGATAGTTCCCCATCGAGTCCTCGTTGAATTTGATATTGAAAGGTGGATTAACCAAATCCGGAAAGCGTACTAATCAACATAAACTAAACCTTCCAGGAAATCTTCCCCGTGTGCCCGTAAAGGTGCAAAACAAACGTTACGGCAATCTTCTTAATAACTAGAAGCGATTATCAGGTCACACGACGGCTATCAAAATTCAAAAAAATCTGCGGGAAAATACCACTTAAACTACTGTTTCAACTTTTCTCTCTCCGTTTGCCTTATTCAAAAATTTTCAAATCCTATCTATTTCTGTATCCCATCACACCACATTTTTCTTCTTTGATAACAATTAAATTTAAATAAAACATACTGGCATCGCCATCTAATAAATTAAAATTAAATTGAAGAAAAGGGATTTCTACAAAATAAATGAATACGCACAAAATTCACGTAACATGCTATGGAATCATTTTTATTTTTTCACTTAAATTAATAATTTAAAAACTGAATTGTGCCGGATTGTGTCCGATGTGCGTTTTTTAACTTATTTTGAATTTTATTGAGATTGCTTATTTTGGGGGTACAAGACCCTTATTGCTTATTTTAGACCCACCATTTTCGATCATTCCAAAAATTAAAATTGGTTTGGATTGTATTCGATAAGTGCCGACAAAAATAGTTATTTTTATCATAAGGCTTGAAACTGAATTTTTCCGAGTACGAGTTTTTTACAGGCTGAGGCGGATTAGCCGAGGCCTGTATTTACGAGTACTCGGAAAACAGTTTCCTGCCGCATGATAAACGTAATTTTTTACGCCGACTTCTATAATTTGTTACATAAACTTTAATTATTTTTTGAAATATTTGGTATTAGGGATATTTTGTTGTTGTTGGTATAACACATTTGAATTAAAAATTTGACGTTTAAACTTAATTATTTTATATCGTATTATAAAATTGCGACTGTGATAATATTTGTGATAATGGATACACCAGCACACAATACAGAAGCGGCAGAATGGATTATTGGTAATTTATTGCAAGAAAAATCTGCACCCCGATACTGGCACAAATACGAGTTATTTATGAAATGTAATACTTATTTAATTTTAATTCAATTTGACGTACAAAATATAACCAAGAATGCCAACATCTTATAAAATAATCACTGCTTTCTTTCAAACGCTAGGCGAGAAAACCAGATTTTCACGCCGCATTTGAAATATGCAATTGAACACTTGCCTGATAGAGGCGTAAAAACAATATTTTTTAATTTCGCTATGTAGCCTACTTCTCTAGATAATCTTATATAACTAGAACTGAAAAAAGTTTGTTATTTGTTCCAGGTCAAAAATTGGAGGAAAACTTTTGCCGGCCACGGAACGCTATTTGTTAAAGAGAGGTTTCTTTTGGTGAGCTTTTACGATACCGTTTTGAAAAAAAAATTTAAAAAAAAATTTTTTTAATCTGCCCGCCATAATAGCTCACCAGTCAGAATTAAATATTATGTGTCAATGTTAACTAAAATTCTTTATTTCTTATTTAATGTTGTTGATTATTTTGTCACCTCAATGATGTAAAATGTAAACTAACAAAATTGGTTAACCATTTTTAATAACTAAAATACAATCTGGTTTATGAATATTGAAATTCTTCTTTCATGGATGAAAGAAGTGTAATAATGGTAACTACCCCCATAACTTTTTAAAAACTGAAACTTAAACAATCTTCAATTTTTTGGATAATAAAGCAGCAGTAGGTAGGTAATTGTTTGTTAGTTGCAATTAGGAATAAATTTTTACTTTGTTATTGTCAAAATTTCAAGAGATTACAATTTTTAAAATTGTAGTCTAAAACTTAAGCTTAACTAAACATTTTTCAAAGACCGTGCCAGATTGAAGTTATCTTAAATTTGTTTAAAATATATTAGCTTTTAGAATGTTTTCAATAAAAAGTTCAATTGTGACGTGCAACTTTTTCCTTCAAAATTTAATACGTAAATAAAAACTATAATGCATATACTTAGTTGCATGTTTGAATGATGTCTATTTTAAATGTGAGTTTAAACAGAGTAGCATTAAAAGGCGTTGATTAATTCTGACTAAATTAAATGCTATCTCATTAGCAGGATTTTTTAGTAATAATATTTTCTTGTTTAAGCGGATTACATAACAAGTTTTCTTCAAGCCAATGTGAATTCTGGGGTTCACGTCGTAAATAAAGATTTGTCAGAAGTCTTCCGCATGCAGATCTAAACGGAATACGAATTTTTTCTTGATTCCGGAACATATTTTTTACTTAATCTTAATAACGAGGATTTTAAAATTTTCGTTGATAAATTTGTCGAGATTGGTTTGAGTTTTAAATTTATTCGCCTTTTTGCTAGCCTGTCGTTGTTGGCATAAAAATTTTATGAGAAAATATTATGTTCTAATTTTAATCATTATTATACTATCTAATTAAAACGACGAATAAAAGTTAATTTAGAAGAAACTAAACAAAAATTCAATAATCAGCATAATTATGTAAAGCCATTGCAAACTTGCAAAGAAGAGAATAGAATATCGTGTAAGTTAGTTCATCCTTTTTGTTTTTACTTTTGCAATCAAAAATTAAATGTCCCACTTTTTCCATTTATATTATTCAGCTCTATTTGCTTTATTTATTTTATTTTTGTTTAAAGTTATAGCAGAAAGTTAATTAGAAAAGCAATTTCTAATTTCCTTATCTAAAATATAAACATTATTATTACAAGTATTATCAACGACGATGTCCAATAGCTATTAGCAGCAAATTAAAATTTATATTAATAACTTTCTTAAAGACTACTGAGCTGTAAATCTTTTTCAACAGGTGAGTTTGATAAAATTTGCAATTTACGCTTAATGATTTTTTACCAAATCGGATTAATTATGGAGATTATTATTATTATTGCTGAACGGGTTATGGTTCCATGCCCACTGAAGCTTTAGGCTTATTACTCCATCAACTTTGTTTCCTCAATAAAATTGAGTATACAGCTGATGGGTGCTTTAGTTATTTCTCGGTTTTCCGATGTGGACAACCGAGGTGTCGTAACCTCATAGAGACTAGGGCTGGACTTTCGCAGGGCTGGACTGCGGAAATTCAATGTTAACTTCTGTTTTAGGTCTGTTACATAGTATGTGGTGTGAAGGTTTTTTTTCTCCTCCCCACACTTCCTACATGTCTGATCTTTTGCAGACCCAATAATCTTAAGGTGTCTGTTTAGACAGTAGTGTCCTGTGAGTAGTCCTACTGCTTTCCTCAGCTGGAGGATTTCGTGTTTTCTTTTGGAGTTGGAGAGCCCATCAATGAACATCCGCGATTGCCTTAGTCCCAAAAGGTCCCATAAGCCAGATGTTACTTAATAGTTCCTTTATCGTCCCCTTTGAGGTCAAATAAGCTATCCCGCAATTTAATTTCACACCGACTAGGTGTCGTTTTTACAGCTGCCTTAGTGAAGGCATCTGCTTTTTTGTTGCATTTTATTCCAGCGTATCTTGGCACCCAACTCAGCGTTAAGCTGTTCTATCGTGCCAGTGCCACTAGCACTTCAAGTCAGTGACTTAAACCTTGTATTGTATTTCCACTCCTTCCAAGGTCCTCAGCGCTGCCTGGTTATCGGTTATGATACAGGTACGCTTATTTGCATAAGCCCTTCATATCACATGCTACTTAGACTGTAATTGTAGTTATTTATGTATGGAAGATAGTAGCGTGGCATAAACCCAGGTTTACGTCGAAGGCATTTTCTGTTCTACGTCCACTGATTCCTGCTCCAATGCTAACTTCTGTTTTAGGTCTATCTGTGTACCAAACGGTATCATACCGAGCCCCCAGCTCCTGCATGGTCCTTCTTCTTCTCTCTCAGGTACGAGAACCCTGAAAGGTTTTTGCAAGTTCCTTACAGTGCTGGTTATGGAGATTAAAAAAAATAAAATAATTTTATCGCTTTAGGAAAAATGCATTTAATGTAATGTCTTACGTATCAATCCAGAGTCTCAAGATACAATTGATATCTAATCGTCAGGCTGTTGTTTTGATAATTATTATCAAATTATATTATATTATATTATATTGTTTCATTAAACATATTCTTAATTTAATGAAACGTATAACATAAGACATTCTTTTTGGTTAAATTATTTATTTGTAAAAATTTTTTTAAAAATATTTTATTTATGATGGCTATATTGTCAATTATTTATGTTGCTTGTTAACAATTTGACATAATTTGTCATTTTGGGTAAAATAATTTTTTAATTTTAAATTTAATATATTATTAATAGTTTATTTTGTAACCTTGAAAATGAGTCAGTAACGACTCGAAACGTTGGACAACAAAGATTGTTAAAATAAAGACCTAAATCTCAACAAAAATCTAATAATTTTAATTTTATTGATAATTACACTTACGAAAGGTAAACAAACACTTACGCTGGCAATTGTGTCTCTTCCTGCGGAAAGAGTGGCTCATCCGGTTCGATGCCACGCCTCTTTGTTTATATAATTTTGACGTTTGTCAATATCGAATAAATGTTCGCGTAATTATCTACGCGACCTCATTATTTTTAGATCGATAAGTTGCTTATAAATTTTACTCAGGCATCGTTGCATTAAGCAATTGCACTCAAAACAAGTTTTTTGTATATTGCTATGCAACGATGCCTTCGTATTTACAATACAACTTACCGATCTAAAAATGAGGTCTTACTATTGATAATAATTTTTTTAAACATTAACCTTGCTTATTTAAAAACATAGCTATACATGTCTATTGATATTCTTAATAGGTAGTCAATATTTTGAATTATAAAATATTATGTTATGAGTATTTTAGTTCACTTGGTGACTTTTTAGGAACAATTTTAAGAATGCATATTAGGTTCTTTTATAATATCATTCGTAGTAATACTTACACATTTATAAACCGTAAAACCGTTTCCTTTCTATTATTACAGCTATCGTTGAAACCATTATTTCAATTAATGAGACTTTTATTAATTCACTTAGAAATGTGGAATATTTTTATTAACTTGGCTACGAATAAAGAGCTTTTTTTAAATGTTAACTAATTTATATCCCAAAGCGACGATTATTATGTCAGATAAGCACTCGTTAAATATATTTAACCTGATAAAGCTTAAAATCAAAGGTGATAAAATAGCAATGGCTTGTTCTAAATTCGGGAAAGCCATGAATCCTCAAGTTCCAAAACCTGCCATTTTAAAGTAAAATTAAAAATGTTAGATTCAAAAGTTAGTTTAATTTCACTTATCATACCACATCATGTTAATAACAATAATCGTATAATAGTATAGAACAAAATTTTAAAGATTTTGTTCATTTATAACGTTGGGACATAATACATATTAAGAAGAAAAATATTTGACAATTTTTCCAAAAGTACGTAGAAAAGTATTTAATTGCTTTCGCAAATAGCAAAGTGTAGTAAGTAAATAACAGTAACAACACTTTCTTGTTATAATGCCACTATGTAGAATAGAGTAACTTATTTCTAAATCACAGTTTGCTAATAAAATACTATGGTTATTACGTACTTAATTTTGATATACTTGGTTGCACTCAGACTAAAATCTATTGTAATGGATTTAGTTTCGAATTAAGTTCTCTTGATGCACACTTGTATTATATAACAAACATTTATTTAAATTTGATTTAGATTTACATTAACTTTTAAAAAAATAAAATTTTATAAGTTATATTAATATAATAAATACCTATCTAATATTGTAAAATAAAAAATTTATTGAATTATTAAAAAATCATTATTGTGTTTTACAATAAACACATTCCATAAATGCAAAATTTATACCGGTAAGATAGGTACCTATATAATATTTAAGATAAATTTTGAAGTAGTAAAAAATGACGATCGGTGGGTACGACACCGGCAGCACGGCGTAAAGCGTACACCGGCCGTCTGGGAAGCAGGTACTTAATCGCGGTTCAAACCCTGGTCGCGTTGGATACACTGCTGTGATCTAAAGTCCAAGTGAGATCTGTGAGCTGTAAGGAAGGGAAACTAGTAAGATACGATCATAGTATTTAGTAAATAGTGTTTACTAATTTAGTAGTGATTGTATCATGAAGGGAATAACACATTCCCTTATATAATAGAATAACACATAACACATCAGCCAAGTAGGTGTACTATGTAATCAATCTCCTCTCCAGAGTCCCTCGCTCTACGTAATTGCTTCTCTTTTTTAAAAGGGTTCTCTTGGCAGATACCTCGGTCATAGTTTAAATGTATATTTAAACTATGCCTCGGTGGTTCACCATTACCTGCCGAGGTAAGCCGGAGATTTCGGCTTAGCAATCAACGCACATAAGTGCCAGGCCATGACCGTCTTCATATAATCAATAAAAGTTATCACAACAATTTTTAGATATTTGACAACAAAATGTCACGCGCTTCTGTAATTACGGTTAAAAGTTATAATATAGTTTACTACCTTAATAGTCGCATAGAAGGTGTAGTTTGAAACACGTTTGGATGGTTATTCTGCACTGGTGAACCGTCACTCTCGCCTATCGGATCGGTTGACAAACTTTCCAATTGTGCGGAATATGCCTTATTCCTAACTTGTTACAGAATATACTATTAAATTATAAACATAGGAGGTCTTCGTCTTGGTCTTGTGTGCATGTATGGTCTCCATGCTATCATGGCTTTACTCCATCGATCCATATCTCTTCTCGCCACATGGCCACTTCAGTTTCGCTGCTCTTTCTATTATGTCCGTGACCTTCGTTTTTCCCTTATACAGATGTTCGTCCTTCTGTTTATCAAGGATATTCCTAGCATTGCCCGTTCCATCGCTCGTTGCGTTACTCTAAGCCTATAACATTGTATATTTTTCTGGGTCATGCTTCAGTTCTCCGCTCCATAACTCTTTACTGGCAGCACGCACATATCAAAAACTCGCTTTTTTAGATGCAATTGTATATTTCTATTTTTTAATATAAAGCTCACTTTTCCGAAGGCCGCCCATGCTTGAGAAGTTTTTCTCTTTATTTCTTTACTTTGATTCTCTCTTCCCAGTGTAATCTTCTGTCCCAGGTATACATAATATGTATTGCGTAACTTTTTCTATCTGTTTACCTTCTATTTTTATGTTACCATCTTCTTTAAACATTTCCTTAGTTTTACTCAGATTCATCTTTAATCCTATCTTTTTTGAGGCTTTGTTCAGATCCATTATCATTTTTTTCGCTTTATCTGCTATTTGTTGTAGTAGTTGACTGTATCTACTGTCAATTCTGCATTGTCTAATGCTCGCTGTATAGCCCAAGTCTCGATCGTATCAAATGCTTTTTCATAATCAATGAATCCAACACATATAGTTATATTGTATTAATTGTATTATTTCTCAATTAGAAGTTTTACTGTTAGTACTTAGGTGGTCTGCTGTTGAATACTCCTTCCTAAATCCTGCTTGTTCACTGGGTTGGATTTAGGAAGGAGTATTGCAACTAGTGCAGCTAAAAAGAACAAACTTAATGGATAACTATTGCATCATACTCGCGTGATTTTTTGGTCGAAAATATATCAATATTTTATTAAAAAAAAAATTTCAAAACTCTTCATTAAAATAGAATTTCTTTATATTCTTTAATACCTACATTTTTTAAAATAAGAGAAATCAATTTTTGATTTTTATTCTTGCCTTTTTTTTCCTTATAATATTGCCAATATTTTTTCTAATTTAAACATTGATTTTAGAAAATGTATACGAAAATATTTGTGCGACGCAAAGTTATAAGAAAGCTTTCAACTTTTATGCAAGTGAATATTTATATATCTAAATAATCATTCATATACGAATAATATTATACGAATTACAAAAGTTACATCAATGCATTTCAGGGAGACAAACACTAATCTGACGCTATGCTTTGCCGCTTTGGTATATTTATGCATTATTGTTTTGTTTGTTTATCTTGCAATTTGAGTTCAAAATTTCTCACGAATATTAGTTTGAAATGGTGATCTAATTTGTATTTATAAATTGCCTAAAACGTTAGAGCCAAAGTAACTGAAGTAGGTACTTAAACATCTACTTATTGTAAATGTGAGAATATCACTTTTAAGATTTTGCTCGGTTAAGTAATTACAAAACTAATATATAGCGATTAAAACAATTGATAAATTTAATTTAACATAAAATAACAAAAGAGCGTAGCATTGTAGTTGTTGTTTAACTTTTAATTTAATCTGATTTTTCAGCTTTTATTTTTGATTACCTGATTTCCTTAAATTAAAAATTTGAAGGTTTAAGGAGGTTATTCACTTATTATTACATTTATAATTTCTTTATGGCTATATTATAATATTAGTTATAGATCAAAATAATATTGTATATAATAATATTTTTAAATTTACAGAAATGTCAGACAGAAGTTCTTGTAAAATTTTATTTTTTCGTACAATAAATGTTTCGTCTTTTTGGATTATTCATTCTCAATTATTGGAAGTCGCTGTCGTTTTATTTGTGTTCGACAGTTCTGCCCTATTTTTTACAGTTGTGGTTTGGCGTTCAGAAAACAATAGTGGAGTGTTTATAGATCAATTTGATTGACGGTAAACACTAGAGGACCGGAAAACTAGTACAAAGTGAAACCACAACAAAATCGGTTAGTTTTTCTAAAATGGTAGATCCTTATTTATCAACAAAAAATAATATTCAAGTTTGAAAATTTAATGTAATATCAAGGCGATTGTATTTATGTATTTGATAAATCAAAAAGTTGAAAAAGTGAATTTTCGGTCGTGTAATCTATCATAAAGATACATAGATAGCACTTCCACAATACATTGAAATAACCCGCGGTGTAATTTTTCAGTTTCATTTATACAAAACAATTACCAAATATTTACAATTTGCAGAAATATTTACAAAAAGATTAAATTTAAATTTAAAAACAATTAAAACAAAAATTATAATTCAACAAAATAAATTTTTAAGTTCAAAATAAAAAAAAAAAGATTTTGGAACACGACAATATATTCAATAGGTTTTCATACGAAGGCTAATGGGTGCCCAAAATGGAAGATCTCTTTGGAATAATCTCAAAACCGGTTTTGTCATCAGCATACACACCATATGTTTTAAATCCGAAGGAAATGTTTCTGTAGTAGCCTCACATTATACGCTTTGGATTATGTATTGTGGAAGAAGTATTTATCTTTTATAATAGCGCGCCAAATCAATTTCAATGTAAATCAAATTATTTTCATGGCTTAGGTTAGGTTAAATAGCCGAAAGAAAAAATTATTAGGTACTCGGATAGTCACCCGTTAACCTGATTTAATCGCTTCTGACTTTTCTTTGTGAAGCTGATAACTACAACAAGCTAGAAACTCCGGCAATGTTTATGCACCACCAAAATTGTTTTTTTTTTTTATGGAAACCGTCAAAAATTATTATTATTATTTCATTGAAAGTCAAACTTGTCGGAATGGCCCATTTTATGGATTATTATCGTAGTTGTTATTGAGACACTTTTTGCAGCAGTAATTTTTAATAGAAACTTAGATTTAAAAAAAGTGCATTAAAAAGGAATAGTGATCTTTTTAAGAATATCTTCAGCTTTAAACTTTAAAGTAATGTTATAATAAG
The DNA here is from genome assembly GCA_947369205.1 of Cantharis rufa. NCBI lineage: Eukaryota > Metazoa > Arthropoda > Insecta > Coleoptera > Cantharidae > Cantharis > Cantharis rufa. The sequence goes on from OX376303.1 coordinate 42,007,944, forward strand.
TCATAAATCCCAAGTGAATAAAGCATATTTCAATAAATTAGGACTATTTGCTCGGTTTATTCAAAAGTTAATTTAATATAAAAACCGGTAGCTTACGGGAAACTCAAAGAGTACCTGCACATTTTTAGAAAATGTAGATATTATTAATTAATACTTACACCTAATTTAGAAGTTGTACATTCGTTTTAATAAATTAGAGGAATATTAATTAAATCAATGTTCTGCTGTAATTTAAAAAGGTTAATAAATAACTAAAAATTAAATTTTTTATTTCAAGTAAGCTTTTAAGATTTTTTACGATGCTTTTAAGAAATTTAGCTACAACTCATTTAAATCTTTAATACATGTCGAAAGAAACTTGCTGTGCATTTAAAATATTTAGCAAAAACAAGTAGAAGATGAGGTAGATACCATTTTAAATACATGAAAGTTATTTATTATCCTCTTACTAAAATAGGGGTGAAATTGACGAACCAATGAATATCTTTTATGTTATAATATTTATAAACATGTATATGTAATGAAAGTGCAAAATAAACTTCGACAATTAATTTTACAGTTAGTATCTATGTAACGATTATTATCTGTAATAATTATGTTAACATTATACAAAATGAACGTACACACATAACATATTATTTGAAACTAAATTATTAATTGAATGAACGAGAAGTTGTAATTTGTAATAAAATAAGTGTTTCAAAGTAAATAAGGTAAACAAACTAAAACAAGTAACAAACAAGTAATTTTAAAATTAAATTTTCTTTATTGTTAGTATTAATATAAAAATTTATAATAATGTAGGTAGTATATATTAATAATGTTAATGTTAAAAATCTTAATACATAAATAATAATATTATTAATATTAGTAAAAAAGAAATATATAAATATTATTAATATAATAATTTTTTATTGTTATTAATTAATTTTATATTTTACCAATAAACACTATAAACAATTATTCTTTTTTTAGATTTTTGTTTTCTTTTGGTTCAGTTCTTTTGCAAGAAAACAAAACAGGAAGTTAAAAGGATGCCTAGGGATCCAGATAATTTCAAAAATTGAAATATGTTTGTTATTATGTAATGTGTACATTGTATATCGGAGAAGCAAACATGTAAGTTTACACTGGAAGTTGCAGTCAGTTTATTATTGTGCGCAATTTTTTTCAGTTCTCAGATAGAAATAATAAAGTCAATTCATCGTGAACCGTTACTACAAATGAAAACTTTTTTGTGAAAAAATTTTAATTCTTTAGTGAAATATTAATCTGAGATTTGGAATAGTTTAGTATTAAGTCCAGATTGTCAAATTCAAGGATCGTGCTAACTACGTCAAGCGAACAATTCTGGAAGCATTTAATACCACTTCGCAACGAAATTATGCCAGTATATTGAAGGGTTTTCATGAACAATTCATTAAAAAGGACTCACCGCTACAGTAATTCTCGAGTTGGTCACCTGGTCTGTATCATCATCAAAGTATGCTGCAACAAATTTTCCAGGACCGAATAAACATTTGAAATGAATAAAATGGCTGTATTTTTATTTGCCTTTTCTATCAGGTTCTGACACAAAATAATATTTTTGATTTAGATGTATTTTGTCCCTTTTAATTTTTGTTATTTATTAATTCTATTCTTATATTATTATTTTCTCTTTCATATTAATATGTAGATGCAATATTAATTAAACGTATATTTATTTATATTTCTTCATTTATTGTTGGTAAGAAATACCCTCAATGTAACTGAGAAGGTAACCAAATCATTAGTATCCGGTTTCATAAAACTTTTAATTAGAAATAGAGAATGTCTATTACACTCAAAGAAATCCGTTCTCACCAGCTAGAAAAATGAACTTTAAATCAAGAATAAACGTACTGGAAATTGACCCAATCATTGGACGTTCTTAATTTTAAGAATAAATGTACTTAATTCCCATATCAACACAGTATCATATTATCGTATCATATATCAACATCAATTTAAGCATGTCTTCTTTTATTTAAGTATGCCAATTCTTGATATCAAGACTTAAAGAGTTTTTAATTTTAGAATGACCAGTTTTAAATATAATTTGAAACCATCTAGTTTTAAGAATACTTCCATTCTGAATACCTACTAGATCTCAAGTACGCTCATTCTTGATTTACAGTGTAGTACGTCCATTCTTATTTTAAAATTATGATAGGTTGGTTTAGTGAATAATTAATACTATTATTTATTTGTTGAATGGTTTAATACAATTAAATATATTTATAGGACAACTTTATAAAATATAAAAAATTATAAATAGTATGTTAAAATTAGATTAACAAAGAGTATTATAAATAATTAACAGCTTTTTAAATTAAAAAAATAATATTTTTTTCTTTTCAGGAAACAACATCCAAAATTAATATCAATCTACAAATAATCAAGTTATGACTTACCAAATAACATATTTACTATATATAAATAAAAGATAATAATTAAAAGGTACTCACTAAAACCCAACTTCTGGGGTGTTTAAATAAGGGCCATTTCTTGATTAACTTTTAAAAGTTCAATTGAAACTATTGACGATTTCGCAATGCACTGTATGTTGACTTCCACTTTTCTAATATCTCAATCCAGTTTTTCATCTATTGTATTTGAGCCCAGACCCAAATATTAATTAAATTTTCATCATTGAAAGTCGTGGGCAAATCACTTTCTGACAATGTGGATGGGAAACTTAAATCGTTAGCTAAAATAATTAAAATATACATTAAATAATTTTTTAAATAAATTAATTGCAATGAGATTATTACATAGTGTAAGTTGCAAATGGTGCTTTCCTTGTATAGAATAAACCTTTTCTTTCAAAGTATATTTTAAGTTTTTAACTCGATCATACAATTTTCCTTTCGGGTTTCTATTTTTCTAGCAATGTAATAGGTTCCCTATAAAAAACAATTAATTAGAATCTTGAATATAATTATATTAAAGGAGCTTACATTTTTCACATGACTTTCTGAAGGAAACAACTTTGTAATCTCGACCGAAAGCTTTTCAATGATTTTTGAAGTCAGTTTTGTTTTGCGATATTAAAAATTCAGCAAGAAGATCCACTAAAATGTTTCTATAATCTTCGGTTAGATGCTCTTTCTTACCGTATTTTTCAATATTTTTTTCCTTTTACATATATCGTTTTGCAAAATGTCTGCCAAATTCTAAATAACAATTTTTAATATCAAAAGGTAAAAAATCAAATTTAAAAATTTTAGTTGTTTGTGGTGTACCGATGTTGGTGAATGAAAACTGAACATAATTATGTTGTAGTACATACCAAAAAGTCTTCATCTGATGTTTCTGAAGGTACTAGAGAAGAATTATCTGATCATGATGTCGCAGACTGAAAATAATTATGATTGTAAAACAAAAATATTTATCACATTAAATTGTCATAATACCCTGTTCTGATTATTACTGGATCGCCACCGTTTTACATAAAATTCAAACTTAATTCGATCTCCAAATTCAGTTGGAAGGAATAAAGTATCAATATCGAAGTCTTCAATTGTTTGTAGATGCCAAACACTGAATTTTAAGTCTGAAATTGTAAATTTAGTACCCACTTATTACATCAAAACTTGATACAATATTTTTTATAATCTGATATCTCTTACCTCTTACTTTTTGAATGACTTCTTGAGAAAACCCTATGAACTCAACAGCATTCTTCAGCAGCATTCAATTTCTTCAGAATTATAACCTACATTAGGTTGACTATTAATTTGTGTAATATTGTCTAAAAGAAACACATCCGACAGTGAATTTTCCCAATCGGTCATTTTTATAATTCAATTCAACTTACAAAAAACTGACAATTATTAATTTAGTTCGGTATATAATAATTTGTACAAAATAAAGCACTGCTGTTCGTAATGAACCTATAAGTTGAACTAAATTTTTCTAATGTAAGCTTCTACGTTTCTTCATTCATAATTTAATCCCTAATTAGATTGAAAATAAGCACGTAGTTCATAAAAACAAGAATGGATGTGTATTAAATAAAGAATTGCTGAGTATCTCAGTCAATATTGTCGCTTAAAAGTCTACATTATGGAATCATGTAAACTAACAGATATTAAGTTACCAAACGGTTAAGTATGTATAATGTTCAATTTAATAATATGCCATTATAGGACATACTTATTTCAGAAAAATTCTTAAATTAATCATGTTATGTTTATATTAAGAATGACTGTCTCCATTTAATACCTATCCATGCTAAAACTTATAAATTTGTTTATTAATTCAAGAATTTTATCAGTTTCTTAATTTAATGAGCGGATTCTTAATTTATTTCTCAAGCAAATTTCTTTGAGTGTAGTACTTAGCGAGCCAATAGATATCGTTGGTTAGTTTTAACGACTTGTTAAAAGTTTTATGAAACCGGGCATATGTTGCGTGTTAACTAGGAACCGATTATTTGGGTTATTGGATTTTGTAATATGATTCTTCTTCTCTTAACTATCATAAGGTCGGATACATGATAATATTGTATTGGGTTCGGAAGTACATATTTGTGCCAAGTTTCGAGACGATCGGATATGTAAAAGTGATTCAAAATTGGATTACAAGATTTGTATCAAACCAACTTACTAACCATATACTCTTACTATAAGTTATATTATGCTCTCCCTATAGTTACTCTCCATATAGTCGGCAGCGTCCATTAGAATAGTTAATAATTAAACAATAAATAATGCACTAACAAATATATAAATATAAGGCTCATACTTATTAATAACTTAAATTTAGTACTATAGATACAGAATTGAATATATAATTATAAACTTTACAATAATTAAAATATAATTGAAGTGCTTTTAAACAACAAAATACTTTGTGTTCATTAATAATTTGCACTTTATATTCATTAAGCAAATTGCGTCGACTACTTATTTACTGGTGATACACGAGCTTAATTTTTAAATGTCATTTTGTAAAAATCTCCCCCACAAAAAGACACATTAATCAGATGTATAATCCAACTGTTTTAATAGTTATTTATTTTATTATCTAAGTAGGTAAGTACCTATATGAAAAACTTAATTTCGTCAAGAACAATGATAATATGAAACAAAAATTATGTATTACAAAAAGATGATTATTATGAGTATAATCAGGTACAACAATAGTATATTAAGAAACTAGTTTTATAAGTGGCGTTTTTAACGCACGCAATCCGTTTAGAAAACTTCCCGCTACGCGGCTCGTTTTCTAAAGGATTTTTTCTATTTTTTCTATTTTGCGCTTTATACGCCCTAAAAATATTAAAAATGTGCATTTTATTAAATAATAGTAAATTTGAATTTTTTTTTGTATTTTTGTGATAGGGGAGCGTTCATAAACCACGTAGTTTGATTTTGACCTCTTTAGAACCCCTCCCTCCCATCATGTAGCTTAACGTAGCTTTTACCATGATAACCTTACCCCCCCCCCCTAGATGAAACGTAGTTTTTTTTTCCTATAAAGTCAAGAAAACATGTTATGCTTTCTGTTAACAAAAACTATTTAAAAATTATTTCGTATAAAAAATGAATAACACCGATATTTGTTTTTAAAACAAATAGCGCACGTACATAAAATATAAATTAAAAAAATCCAAATACGGAAATAAATATCCATATTATGTTGTCGCTTATATTCTGCAAATTGCTTTCATAATAAATGAAGAAAACTACGTAGCTTGACTATAATCCCCCCGTACCCTCACGTAGCTCTGCGCAGCTTTCTACCTAACCCCTCCCCCCCCCTTGGCCAAACCACGTAGTTTATGAACGCTCCCTAGTTGGTAACAAAAAATTTACAGGTTAGGAGATCACATAAAAGTTTAAATAAACGAAATTATACTTGCAGTTTACAATTTTCTTTATTATTATTAATTATTTTATAGATAATTAACGTTATTTTGCATCAATTTATAGGTTTATAATATTATTTATAGTGACATCATTAGTTTTAATTTTCACTTGACGTTTAGTTACCAACCTTTTAAAACAAAAAATTGCGTTTCGAAATATTGTCCATTTCGATACGCGACTGAGTTTCGAAATAACTTTGTTTTAGACGTGTTAGGATGGTTAAACAATAATTTTGGTTTTTATTACAAAAACTTTTTATTCATCTGAATAATATGAATTAAAAATGAACAGGAACAATAATTATAATACTTGATTTAAAATTGATACAATAATATGTAATATTTAAAATTGTGTTTGGGAACGTGTTGTCCCTTTGGCGGACTCGGTTCAACTGGCTGTTCCAGCTAATAACAAAAAAACCTTAACAACGCTTAGCATTTGCTTTTTTTGTTATTAACCGGAAACATTATCCTTGAGTTCCTGGATTTCCAAATTAATTTCCAATGGCCAAGTAATGCCATGGAATGTGGCTGCAGTGACATTGTCCTGCATGCGTGTGCATGCATGACTGTGCCACCACAGACGCAAAATAGAAACAACTGTTTTTTGACAATAATTTATTTTCCTTTTGAGACACTATGCGGGCCGCCCATTCAAATGTAACTTAAATATAGAGCTTTTATATCATATACGAGTATAAATATTATTAAAAATAAATATAGAAAAAATTTATTTTTTATTGACACGCTATAATAACAAAAATCCTAGAATTATATTGGTGCTTTGGCGGGCCGTGCAAAAAGTTACCGAGGGCCACAGGTTGCCGACCCCTGGACTAGACCATCTAGATTTAATAGAAATTAAGAAATTTACTTATCTCAAATAAATCTTTAAACTTGCTTTAACAATATGTTTTTCTTATTTTTTGTAGTACAGCGCATGCCATTTTACATGGGCATAACCATCTGATACAAATGTAATGTAAATGTACATCCATGACGGACATAGCAGAGAGACTATTTAGTTTTATTTGAAAATTAAGCCTATAGTAAATTAGATTCATAAAAATTTTATGTTAATTGTGTTAATCTATATCTAGATAAATATTAAGTGTTTTCCACGTGTGTATAAAAATTTGCATTGGATATAAAACAAATGGCAAAAATTTTCTAAAGCTAATTTCAGCATCAATAGCAATTATAATTTTGAAAAAATATTTTATAATTCAAGATTAACATTATGAAGAAGTAATGAAACACCAAAAGTAAAGTTTACAATCCTGAATGTTTATACGATCATTACTAAATTTGTCATCTAAATTATAACTATTTTGATGTTTGAATTAATTTTTTAGAAAACCAGTTTTTGTTTTTGTATTGGATACAAATTTACGGATTACGGATTTACTTAACACAAATTTCTCTAAATTATAAAATTAAAAAACTAATTTAAGTGCTTTTAATAGACGTTTAATTAGCTTAAATTTATGTCTGTATTTGTCATGAATTTTAATTTAATAAATTTAAATTAATCAGTCAATTTTAGACTTGAGATATTTTATTTAAAATCTACGTAAATTTTGACAAATACAAGAATATATTTATTTTAGACAAATAAATTTTCATTAGCCCAAATAAACTTTCTTTTTCAGTATATTACTGAAATAAAACATAATTAAATTTTTAGAAAGAAGCACTAAAACAGAATTTATTTGAGTTGATCTTCCACACCAAAGAGAATCAGAGAATTGCTGAATTGGGAAATGCTGCAGAAGTCATTCTTCAAATCTAAGAAAATTTGACTTTGAGAAAAAAAACTAATTCTGCGTTTGTCTAAATAAAAACTGTTCAACGGCAAATACTAAGAGTATATCTGAGCACACGGACCGGTAACCTGGATAGAAATCGTGGTTTCGCCATCGCCATCTAAAATGCATGTAAAAGTTTGATTTTTAAATGCCGTTTACTCAAAAACTAACTGATAATTTTCCTCGAATTTCTTTTTTAAATGCTTAGAAAATTAGAAGAATATTGTACTCTTTCCAATAGTCTATAGGAAAAAAACTTTTTATTTCCATCGTAGAACATATCTCTTCTTGTTGCTGAATTTTGTTAACGAAAAGCATTATATTATTGATTGATAAGAAATGAAATTAATACTATTTAAAAAAAAGGAACTTGAAAGACAAAAACATAATATTTCATTTCACGTAGTATACTAACATTACTTACGAATAATCTAACACCTTCTATACCTATATACTTATATATATAAAAATATGTACTATATTGTTTATTATTTCATAATTTAATTAATTATTCAACAAATATAAATTTTACAAGTGGTGTCAATAAAGTAAAATTCATAAGTACATCCCTGTGGTGAGCAATGACCCTTTGCAGGAAGTGTTCCTATAGCAACGGTATAGATCTCTAACTAGAGGGTGGCTGGACTGGACTAGAATTAGCCTATTAGTGGTGGTTTTCTTATCTCACCTACATCCTCTTATACCTTTATGAAAATTAAAGAATTATATTGTAGTAACACGTGCTAAAATTGCTCGAGTTAAAAAGGTTTTAAAACACAAGTTGTCTCCGAATTATTTTGCAACGCTTACCAGGCTGCTAATTCCTCAGTTGAAACTAAATAAGCGAAGTTAATGTTATATTTTTTTTATATTATTATCTAATATCACAAGCGTTAAAATTTTAATATTTTCAAATTTAAAAACCTTGTTTCGTGTTTACGATTTTCTTTAGTCATTTGAGTTATTTTAGGCAGGTTTCTTAATTTATTCTAAAGCATCTACATATTTTTTAGAAATATCCCAGCAATAATTTATTATTATGATAAAAAATTATAATGCATTGAATTATTGGTATGCTTTATCGAGTTAACCAAGCTCATGAAAAATATGCTAACTAAACTTTCGATATTCACAGCAAAACAAATGAAACTAAACTTGACTAATGGTTAACAGAATAATAATTTATTTCAACAAGATTCTTTTTACAAGAATTATTATCTAATGAATAGGCTTCTTGACCACACTAATCGTTACTGTGTTACTGTTAGCGCTGACCCTGGTTGAGATAAGAAATTTTGGGTTTGAATATCGAACTCGCTGATTTCGTTTTTCACTCCACTTTCGTGGATGGAATAATTTATTGTTTGTATTTATCTCGAGGTAAGCTGTACTGTAAAAATTAAAAAAAAAAAACAAGTTTGTGCTAACTCTAATTTAAAGTTGTTCTTGAAGTAAATAAATTTCAATGGCGCTACTGGAAGTAAAATCGCTTTTCGAAATAGCAAAAAAAAAACGCAAAATTTAAAAAAATTGGCTATGTAGACATCGCTAACTTTCTCCATTCTTACATCTTATTTTTTATAAATTTTTGAACCTCAACTATTAACACACATTGTATATGTCTTCCTATTCCGAATTATCGACTTAAAACATAATACCGAACATTTAAATTATGTCAAAGACATTGAATAAAAACAGTTAGAAAAATGGTGATCTAAAAGTAATTGAAACTTTTTTTATTTAGTTATGTTTTGGTTTTTATCATTTTTGCAATTTTCAACGGATTTTCATAGGTTTACGAATTACTAGTCACAACTACACTAATACAGAATCAGAATCCCCACAACTTGTAAGAATTGGTGTAACAGTAAAGTAGTTAAACCTTTACCATAAATTTGTTTGCTCCTAAAATCACCAAATATTGTTATATCGATTAGTACATTATTATAATAAGTAAAATTTTCTTAGTATTAAAAACCAACATAACATTTTTTTATTAATAAGTTATACAAACTACAGCTCAAAATATACAAAAATAAGTTTCTAGTGTGGAGAAGTTTTTATTTTATGTAGAATTTTCGTAAAATTTGATGTTTATTGGCGGTCACTATGGTAATTCAGTAAACGTTAATTAGTTGATTATTTGTTACATGGTATGCAAATGCAATAGTGAAATACTCAATCAAATATTATATTTAAATAAAGCATTGGAACTGTTAACAACTCGATAAAAAAATTGACTCAATTAAAAATTGAATTAAACGCGGTTTTGGTTTTAATTTATAAAATATGCTGATGCTTATCATTTTCTACAAAAAAGCTGAATTTATTGAAAAACTAAAATTGATAAATTTATTTTCAGTAATTAAAAAAATCTTCTCTCATGTCGATTAATGTCAAATCCTGAAAGAATTTTTTACTCTTAATAGTATTTTCTTTTACATACTATGTATTAATAAATTATGTTAATTAAAGATAAATAACTTGCGGTTACTTGGGAAAAGTTTAAAACTTTTCAGGAACTTCTTTTCGGGAAGTTTCTTAAACTATCTCTAGCCTAACAGTCAAGATACTTTTTCACTAACTAACCTAATAAAAAAATTTAAGTACTATGAGCAACATGAATATTCACTTATAACATTTACTTTTATGTTATAAAAATTTTTATGATTGCCGAAATTTTTTATTTTTTTAAGTTAGTTCCATGTTCCATTAAAGCGAATTTTAAAAATTCAACATTAAAAGTCTAAGTAAACCAAAATATGTAATTTTGAAACTGAACTTACTGATAATAATTATTATTATACCTAGATAATGATAGGTGATAGAAAATAAATGATATTAGTAGGTTGATTAAGGTTTTTTATAAATAATCTAAATATAAAAGTGAAAATCTGTGCAAAATTTTATAACTCACCGATTTCTGAAACCTTTTTGGCAATAAATCACTTTGACAATGATTTTTGACGGCCAAAAAGACATCTTTTTCCCCGAAAATAGATTACCTTATCGTATAGTAATTTATACTAATTATTTTATACCAATTTATGTTGCGCTTTTTAAAATTTAATTAAGCGTTTTTAACTACTACAATTCCTGTTAAGCTCACCCTACAGGCGGAAATAAAATTCACACCCACAGCTACTTGTTTGTAGTTTGTTATACCACTTTTATCTCACACGCTCAATTCGAACAACTAGTCACCAATATTATTGTAAATATTAATAAATATATCTTATTCTTAAATACTATGTGTATAATTTTTCAAAAAGTTATTTATCTGTTAAAAATTTATTGCACCATATTTAGTATGACATTAAAGTTTTAACGATTTCGTGCAAGCTCGTAAAAGCTGGGAGTTATCGTGAAAACTCAACAACAATTTTTGTTTATTTTCTTAATTGTACTTGCTTTTTTATGAATATAAGTTATTTTATTCTATAATTTGCAGAAACCTTAAGTTCGTCAAGAAGATTAAACAAATTTTTCATAATTAAACCATTATAAAATCAACACGGTGAGGCGTTATCCATGTAGTTTTATTTTATTTATTCATGTAGTTTTAATTAGAATTTAAATTCGATGTCAAGATGTTTGACTCCGAACATTACTTCAGTTACTCATAGACTCGGGTAGCTTTAATATAGTGCATTATATTATTGATTCTGAATTATTGCATGATGTTTTTTGTCAACTTTGGAAATTTGCGCTAAATTTTGGCTAGGCTATTACGTTAAATTAATGATAAGGAAATTTTAAAATTGTAAGAAAAATGATAAAATATCAAATTATCAAAATATCAATTAAAATAAAGTCAAAAAGAGGAAGTTAATCAAATAATTCTCGGAGAGCAATGAGAAATTAATTCGGGTCTTTACATGCAATATTTATATTACTTTGATTTATTTTGACTTATTGGCGATTAAGTTTTAAACATAAATTTTTTTGGCAAATAAAATAAAAATGTAAATAATCCATAAACGAACGAAATTACTACTTCTTTAAAATTAGAAAAATCTTAAAATTAATTGAAAATGAACATTTAATTTTGGGTACTGGATAGGTACCATTTTTTAATTAAAATGACTTGCAAGTTTCCATAACATAGTCTTAAAAACAATTGAAATATAAATTTTATTGTTAAGTTCCAGTAATCCAAAAACCTAAAAATCGTTATTTCGATCAATAACTCATTTCAACTTCGAGCTATAATTTTAATAATTACTCTTTTTAGTTCTAAAGATCTTTATAAACCTCGATAACAATGATATGTGGAATACAAATAAAGGTGTTGAACAGTAGCAAACCTGTCAGGTAACTCAGAGGAAGAAACAAAATTTCTTTTAAAAAGAAAAAGAAATCTTTTAAAAGAAACAATATATTAAATATTATGTTATCTTAAAAACGCATTATCTAATTTAAATTCTTTTTTACCCTGAAAAGTTACTTTCCAAACCAGTAATCAAAAACATTACATCTTTCTCTAAATTTAACTTTTTAATTTTTTTCATTTAATACCGCTTTTCATCTAAAAAAGAAACCATTTAAAGTTGATCAGTTTTAATTGAATATTAAATATTATGTAATTTAAAATTTTCTAATGTCTGAGAAACTAATATAAAATTTATAATTTAAAAGTTATAAATAATACTTTTAATTCTATTTTCGGTATATTTGATTGCCGAGTGCTTTTCATTAACAGTAATTATGCTTTAAGAGTTATATTTATTTTTCATTGTTAATATTTTATTTAGACATCTAGGAGATAACTTTTATGAAAATGGACTGAAGACCACTAATAGACTATTTAAATAATGTAATTAAAACTTTTTAATCTAAAACTGAGACATCAAAGAGAACGTAGTATGTTCTGTTCACTTTATATATGACAGCCTTAATTCCTGTAATAAAATATAATTCGAATTACAAGTTATAATTAATTTAATAATGTAAAATCTATCTGCTATTAAAATAAATCTAGCGTTCCTATAATATTCGATGTCTCTATAAAAACATTATTTAAGAATTAAAGGAATTTTTATTATTATATGAAATAATAATAAAAGTTTCGCTTGAGTTGAAAGCTCCCTAATCGAAGAATCTGGATCATTCTTTTTTTTACACAAAAATTAATCAATAATGGTTGGAAACAGACAGGAGCGGATAAACCAATGGTGCAGGGCCGAATTATCCATTAGGCAAGAAAGGCAGCTGCCTAGGAAGGCAGTCTTTTAGGGGCGGCAAAAATACTAATTAATTCTAATAAAAAATGTAACATAAATTGAAACTTGATTGTAAATTGTACTTAGCTATTTAAAAATCATATTACATTATATAGAAAACATAAACAATTTTTAAATGCCGCATAGTAATGCAAGAACGTAAAGAATAAAAATAAACGAAGAACAAAAAACTGTCTGCTAAGGAAATAAATTTGTTCTCAGAGTTTATACTTATTTTGCTAATAAATATTATGCTGTTATAATAAGTTTAAATTTTAATTTTAAGGGGGCGGCAAAAAAAATGCCTAGGGTACTCGCATGCCTTAACGCGGCCCTGCATGGGTGCAATGGAGCCGCCGCACCCAGTGCCAAAGTTTAGCAGGCGTGAAAATTGAGCGTCTTTTAATTGTTGTGATTCCAAGGTACTGCATTTTTCTTTGATTATAATATTCTATATGATATTATTAGTATTAAAGGCGCCATTTGCCTAATCTGCACCTGGCGCTGAAATAGCTTGATCCGGCCCTGGAAACAGAAGCGGTTTATGAGAAATTCAGCTTACCGAGCATGATCGCTCCGTGAAAACTACAACTACGTGAAACACGTATACAGTTTGTTAAAAGCCCGTTACTGTCTTCTGTATACTGAAACATTTTTATTGTTATCGCATTAACAGTGCTAGATAATTTCAATTGTAATTTTTCGAGTTATTAATTATTTATAATTTTTCCATTTAGAGAAATTTACTTATGGAAAAACCACACACAAGCTGCCTTGGCTTAAATTTATAAAGTGTGAAGCTCACCCTGATGATATAACCTATTGCAGAAAAGGTGGTCGCAGATTACTCCTGTAAGTGGACAGAATTCCACCGGACTACTTTTTTTGAAATCTCTCACACTTTTGTAAAGGTTCTCGCTTTAGTCCGTTTACAAACAGAAAAGAAAACTGCAGAACTGTAATAATAATAACAACTCTCATTGGTTATTGACGAAAGCCAATTATAAGCAAAGCAAAGCACAAATGACAAATAAGCAAAGAGCAAAAAGAGCATTAAATCTCCTGCGTCTGATAGGCGGTAACCAAAGGTAATTAATACAAGGAACTAAAAATAAACTAGTAACATAAATCTTAAACAAAATTTCGTTTTAGTGAAAATTATAGTGAAAGAAAAACTAGCAAGCACGAATAATAAGTTTAGTAGTAGTAGGCACTAATAAAAGGTTTAACCATTGATTGACAGAAGATGATAGAGAGTGCCAACTGTAATTTAGAATTTCTTCTTCATACAGAGTAGTGAAAAACAACATTACAACTTTAAATAATACCTTGTTAGTTGTTACATTACAATGTACAATTATTGTGCTTTATCAGGTGTTTTTCTTGAAATAATAGCAGGTGGCTTGGATAGCGGCTTAAATTCAATATGGCACTAATTAATAGGAACAATGGATTGTAACTACTTTTGTGGTTGTTCTGTGAGAATTTTCTAGTAGACCTTTCTTGTTCACAATAAAAATTTCAATAAAAATGGTTATTTACTATTTTTGTATATCTCAAACAGTTAGGTGTTATAATTATGTAAAACATAAACAACCTTCTTTTAAGTGTTACTATTTAACTAATACAAAATGTTTCTAAAATTGACTATAAATGCTTTACCGTGGACACAGAGAACAAAATTAAACCGATTGAACCCAATATATCTATGTATTATCAAAAGTGCACCGCTTCGGACATGATAAGCTTTTTAAAGTTGTGATTGTTAAATTCAAATTTTTATATTGTTAAATCGCCAGAATCTTTTGAGGAAGGACCTTTAATTTTACTCATAGAAAGCTACAATCTTACAAAGTTCGGAATAAAAATTCACGCTGGAAGAAAATACCCTTTACATTAAAAGTGCAATATTATTATAATTTTGATTAAAACTACGGTAATAGCAAGTTTGAAAATCTTTTATAGTCTTCTCGTATGATATGAAACTTTAGCGATATTGAAATAAGCAATGCCTTTTATTAATAAATGTAATTTTAAACCACAAGTGTACGACATGAAGTTTGATTGGCCATAACTCTTAAATGGTTAGAGATAGAGATATCAAGATATATATAATAACTTCTTCTGTTTACATTTTTATTGTAAACAAACAGGTCCTATACAAAATATTTGTTAGAAAATCCTGAAAAGAGTTATGATCGATTGTTTCCATAAATAAGCACCATATTGGATTTAAGCCGTTACCCAGTGTTAGCTTCGTTGGTTTGAAAGTTCGAAAAGCTACTTTCGAAACGCAACTATGCAGTTTGTAAAAATTCAGTCTTGTATTTTCACTTTGAAAGACCTTTGTGTAGGCGAAATGTGAGGGTGGTCGCTAAAATAAAAACACTTGTTTTGTTGCACTATATTTATTGACCGAAAAAATGGGTGTTTAGTATTGCTGCAATCACTGAATCTTATTGTCATCGATACGTGTAATTCGAATGACTGCAGGGTTTACACAAATAACTGTTACAATTTATAAGAAGGTTCGGGCTTCGTTACAAAAGGGAGTAATGAACGATAGAGCGTGTATGTTTGCTCGAGTACTTGAATGCTACTACTGATGTTACTGTTACGATTTATAAGAAGTTTTTACCTCCGTTATAAAAAGGAGAGAACGCTGCGGTGAGAACGTGTATGTAGTTCGGGCGCTTGGTTGCTACTACTGGTGGTGCGATAAAGATGGTCATGCGTGCAATACAATTTCAGGGAAGAACAAATATGACAGGGGCGTACTAAGTAAAAGAAAGAATAATTGGCGGCAATTTTGAACAATGTAAACATAATAAAATAAAACATATTGCAATTCTAAACACCCAGCGTACCGGCCACAAATTCAAACAAAACGCTTGATAAGATATTATCGTGGGCTTACAAGAAAAAGGCACTAAGTCAAAATTTCACTTATTTTTTCTAAAGCATTATAGATCTCAATTTTAATGATCTTCCTACTGCAAGAACGCAGTAAGTCATATCTGATTCATTTTGTGAAATATAGCAATGCAAGAAAGCACTAAAGCATTGATGGAAATGAAAATCCAAACTTTAAAATGCATATTACTCAAAACTATCATTTTTGACTTAGTGCCTTTTTCTTGTAAGCCCACGTTATTGTACAGTACATAGGGATTCATATATACATAGTACTATAGATTTTTCAGTGCGCACTGTTCGGCGTCTCACGGGATGCACATTATCAGTAACAGTAAATGTGGTTCGAAAACGATCTCTTGTTTGTTCTTCGAATTAGCAGCTCTGAAGGACGATTATGTACGCCATAAAATGGACGAAGTGCACGATAATTTTGACGAACAGAACCATTATTTTGATTAAAAATTTCCACAATTTGCACGCGTTGCTCTGGTGTAAGTCGATGCATAATGAAATGTCAAAGCAAAGGCAAACTAAACAAAAAACAACTATCAGCTGTTAAATGGGTGGTCAAATAAAGCAGTGATGCCAACTCAAAGTTGTATCACTCTATAAAAAACACCCTTTATAACTACAAAATTGGAGGAACTCAGACTTTTTTAAAAAATGTTTTAAGGTAGTATTCGAAAAAATTGGCTATGTAAACATTGCATAACTTTCCCCATTTATTTCGTCAAATGCAAAAAAATGAGGTTATGTCGTTTGCTTGAACATTTCATGCATGCCAAACAAATTGGATCAAACAGTAAAAAAGCAGTTTAACTTTTTTTTATTTTGTTTATCATTTCCGTAATTTTCAACCGATTTTCACCAATTTTAGCTGGCCTCTAAGTTTAGAAGACGAACATCCAATTAAAATTTATCACAATCTTATCAGAGCATGATAAGGAACATTTTAATACCAAAATTTCGATTTGTGATTTTTGGGTGGATTACAATACTTTCCCTTAACATATGTACGTTAATACGTATTGGGGAAAGTAAAAATGATATTTTTCATAAAATGGTTTTTACATTACAAGATTTTCTTAATACTTCTTAAGATTTTGCTTTAGATTTTTAAATAAGTATTTTACTGTCGTACACCTTATAATTTTCTCTAAAAGTAAAAAAAAATTTAACAAAAGGTAAATGTCAAATTAAAACTGCAAGAACTACATATATTGAACCGTTGTGATCGATTTGAAATTTTTGTTATATCGTAAAGTCAATGAAGATATGTGTACCAATTTCCATCGATCTCAGATTTCTTTTACTTTTATTTTTTTGTTTCCTATACATCGTTAAGTAATTGAAGTATACTATAAACAAATAATTTTTTTGAGATTTATTAATTCAAAATGCATAGTTACTAGCTGTACTTACCTATAATAATCTAATAACTAATAAAATATGCTACATAAAAATTTGTTGAATATATGGAACAAAATGTATTCCGTTCTTTTTACCTGTACAAAAGACGACTATAAAATTTTACGTTACTTTAGAGAAAAGAACATCTACCATAACATCTGACCCTTGTTTTATGATTTCTTATAACCCTTGTTTCGTCATATATTGTGAGAACGTTTTACGATTTTTTGATTATGATTGTTTCTTCCTTTATGTCTGCAAATAGAAACAAAATAAATTAAGAATTTTTACTAATAGGAAAATACAATAGCCAATAACGCTTATTAAATTGAAGTACGTGTTATTTACGATTGCTTTTTTCAACTTTACCAATACCATACCTATACAACATATGTATATCAAAAAGAGATTATGTAAAAAATTAGCTTTTCAAATTTTTTAATTTAATCAATCTTCTGTAGGTATAAAAAGAAGTATATTTTTGTTTTACGCCAAGTTGAAAACATGAAAATAAAGTCGTTAACTTTTACAATGGAATTATAAAGTATCAATTGAAAAGGGAATTTAGCTTCATCAAACCATTTCTTAACAAATTTACATATTTCTGTTGAATATTAAGACCACCTTAAGATTCAACTTAGCTTTTTATTTATTTCCTTGTTTTATTATTAATTAAAATTCTGTCGTGTTCTCTTTAATAATTATGATTTAATGTTTGCATTGGTACAATACCATATTAAAAAAGCAATCGTGACCTGAAACTTGTAATTTAATTTTCATTCCAAATAAATCAATTAGTTATTTTTATTAAAACTCTGTTTCTACTCAAAAACATTTCATTTTAAAGCACTATTGAAAATAAAAACATTATCAAATGTAAAAGATAGTACTGTAGATCTGATCAGAAGGTTGAAACAGCTATAATCTAAAATATTAATCACGTGAAGATTAGTTGTCTTGTATTGCAACTGTAAGTAATACTTAAGGCGCAAAAATTTCATGAGTAGTTTTTTAATTCACATTGATTCTGGATACACCCCTGACCACACTGGTCTGCATGGAAATCGCTCCTGACACCATTCCTACTGATTTTTATATAAAATGACCTCTAGTACAGTAAAAAGGTATATTTTACTAAAAAAAAATACTTAATGGCTGAAATTTTAAGGGGGTGTTCGGGGGCATGTCCTGAGTCTAAAACTGAGTTTTCGTATTCGAGGGGGTGGGGGAAGATACAACCCCTGGTCTATATGGGGGTGAGTTCGTTTTAATTCTATATCTCCGTTGCTGTTGCCCGTACAGTCAAGGCCAAGAGATCATATTTGTAGGAAATTGAATTATCTATCCAATGATAATAAAATCGAGGTCATAGGTCAATTAGGTCAATTACAATTGCCGGTCAAAGGTCAAAAGTGAAGGGAATTTTTTCATTTTTCGCGAATACCGTGAAACTGGTAAGTTTTTTTGCATACTGCTTCAATACCATTTCGAAGTACTTGAAGTTACCTACAAAATGAGCTCTCGAACACCCTTCTACGATGAAAAGTTTTCCGTCACTCCAACGATCAAGTTGACCGCGCGCGCCAATGTTGACCGCGCGAGCCGCGTGTCGTACTCTCATTGCTCGTACATTGCACTCTCTACGTGCAGTTAATAACTATCGTTGAATTTTTTCCTAATTATAATTAATAATATGGTTGAAGGTGGACTTGTTTTTTTTTTTTTTGTTTTTTTTATTCAAGGGAAAACGGGAAATCCATCATGGACAAACGACAAGGTCTGCCCTTGCCGAATAGTGTGAGACTCCTACTCACTAAAACCCTATAAAACCCCAACTTTTGAATGTTCAGTGCTCTGTCATGTATGTGTGTGTATTGCCGTGTACTGTTTAATGATTTGAAGTGTCTCGATCATTAATTTACCTCGAAGTTTTCCTGCTGGCGACTTTCATGTGAATTTGGCTCTTTTGGATGGACTTTTTTCGCCATCTTCGTATTCATCATCCTTTTCGAATGTGTCACCACGAACGTCTTCTTCAGGAATGGATGGCGAGTTCCTGTCGTCGTTGAGAAAATCGTCATCTTCTTGCAGGGTAGAATATTGGGCGATGTTGTTGCACGCGGTACCGCTACAAGTCCCACAAATCGGAGAACATTTCAGCCCAGCTTTTCGACATCCACAGGCCTTTCCACAACCAGTTTTGCAGGTGCAGGAAATTAATTTCAGCAAACTTGGCGGCGCCGGATCTTTTTCGCAGGCGACGGGCATATAAATGCTCTTCGTTTTCTTCCAACCCCAGTCTTCAGGATCTTTGTAATTTCCCAACCATTCTTGAACTTGATGATACACTCTATACGTGTGTAGACGAGCCGCATCTTCAGTAGGTGATAGGGAAGCCAAATTGAAAGTGTTTTTTTTTTCCAGACTGGAGAAAACGCTTGTAACGATAGAAGTTCAAAGTCTCGTCCTTGTTTCCTCCGTATAACTTGTAGAAGAAGAATTGTCCGAGGGCGGCTATCGCTGATGGAACAACTTTTTTATTTTGAAACAGACAAATCGAGTCCAGTAGTTGGGGATCCTTCTCCAGCGTAGAGATGAATTTCATTTTACCGGCATTGTGAGTCGAAGACGTTGTGTCACACCCATTTTAGGGAGTATTTACAAAACTTCCCTGAAGTATTTTAATAATCTACGGCGAGTTTTAAAAAAACGCACGTAAAAACAAGTCCACCTTCACCCATATTATTCATTCTAATTAGGAAAAAACTCAACCATAATTATTAACTGCACGTAGAGAGTGCAATGTACGAGCAATGAGAGTACGACACGCGGCTCGCGCGAACGGCGCGGCTCGCGCGGTCAACATTGGCGCGCGCGGTCAACTTGATCGTTGGAGTGACGGAAAACTCTTCATCGTAGAAGGGTGTTCGAGAGCTCATTTTGTAGGTAACTTCAAGTACTTCGAAATGGTATTAAAGCAGTATGCAAAAAACTTACCAGTTTCACAGTATTCGCGAAAAATGAAAAAATTCCCTTCACTTTTGACCTTTGACCAGCAATTGTAATTGACCTAATTGACCTATGACCTCGATTTTATTATCATTGGATAGATAATTCAATTTCCTACAAATATGATCTCTTGGACTTGACTGTACGGGCAACAGCAACGGAGATATAGAATTAAAACGAACTCACCCCCATATAGACCGGGGGTTGTATCTTCCCCCACCTCCTCGAATACGAAAACTCAGTTTTAGACTCAGGACATGCCCCCGAACACCCCCTCAAAATTTCAGCCATTAAGTATTTTTTTTTAGTAAATGCCATTTTTGTGTCTCTATTTACTGTACTACTCCTGAATCCGAATATGACCCTCGTTTTCCCCTACCGTTTTCGTGAGAGGCCCCCCACCTACTTTTATCACTTTTCGATAATTTGGAGAAATGAAAAGGATTTTTAGCTTTTACAGAGGCCGAGCGAGAGCCTGACGGCTAGAGGAGTGGAAATTTCTAAAATATGAGCATTTGTTAATTGTTATAACAATTGATAATAATATTGAGAAACCGGGGGTGATATTCGGATTCAGGAAGTAATTTTACAAAAGAATCAGCTGGAATAGTGTCAAAGCTCGAAAAAAAAATTTTGCAGATTAGTGCCATTTGTCGCTCTTTACGTTAGTAATGATAGCGCGTTATAAAAGCATTTGTATCTACTTGTGGATAACAAACATTGCTGGTTTAAAAATATTTTTATTTATTATACTTATGTTTGATTAAAAACTATCTGTATAATAATATGGAATATAAAAATAATATGGCGGTCGGTGGAGTGGAATGAATGGTATAAGTTAGTAGTAATTTATTTTGCAATAACAATTTCAATTAAAATTAAATTGCAATTTTTGGCTTTTGTTTAAAATTGTAAATGAGAGCATTTAAAATAGGTTCAAATTTTAACGCCAGTTTGTAATTACACTCTGCAGAATACAATATTAATACTCGTGTTAACTGAGCTGCACGATTCATACAAATGGAATAAGTTGTAGGTATTGTTTTCGGAAGTTGTGGAAGTAGTTTCGGATGCAGAAATAGATGAGATCTGCAATCATCAGGCGCGTTTACAATGCCAGTATTAGATTAACACAGAGAGCGCTCGAATTTTAAGTAGTCCGTCCTCAATTACGCGACGAGTACACGAGATAGTCACCCCTCCTCCATCCACCTGATTGAATTACACGACTCGAATTTGGCCGGTATTTGAGTGTATAAAGTTGGATATTTATCAACACAATAAAACCATTACAACCTATTATTTTTTATTTTTTTTTTCAATATTGCGATAATTCGCACATAAATAAAGCAACAATTATTTTGAAATATGTTTCGATCTTTTATAAATTTTATAAAACCAGTATTATTATACTACATCTAGAAAAATAAAAAGGAAAATGGATGCACCATTGCAAGTTAACTTACCTGTTCCATTTACATCTTTCTAAATAGTAATATTTCAGTAGACTGACATTTTATATACCAAGTCGCATATTAAAAAATTTGAGTGTTGGATATTTTTTTGCGTTACAAATACTTTACAGGTAGATACATTATGTATGTATATATTGCTGTGTTACGCTACAAATAAGTTACGATGGTCTCCTAAAATTGCCCGGCGCCAGTTATCATTTATTGATAACAATAATAATAAAAATATAAAAAATTAAACTATAGCAGACCTACCTATTTCAACTTATTATGTACCCGCCACTGAACATATCATAGTAGGATAGCAACGACCATTATTCATATCCTTCGTCAGATGTAACTGCAAATTTGGTAACAGTCTTAAAAACTTTTCTTTCATAAATTATAAACGTTGTGCTGTGGAGTGAATTGAAATGCTATAAATTTCTGTCATCCGGTTTAATTGCATATAACACGTAAGTATAATTTTCTTACAATTAAACAAAAACATAAACCTAACCCCACATATTTATACAACTTAAATTAAAAAAACAGTTTTACCTAAAAAAAAAACACAACATTTTTACAATCAAATAAGTTTATCTACCTTTTATATTCTTCTATGTAATCCTTTCTACACAACACAACCTAATCACTTAATTTTCAGGACGGTATTATCACATAACCAACAGGTAAGTTTGCACAAAATCCTCTTGAAATTACAGTTGACTATATCTTCAAACGTCTTCGTTGAAGAATTGTTGGTTGCAAAGTAAATTTTCAACAGTAAATAATATTTGTAATTATTTTATATAAATTGCCATTGCTCGACAATTATAATTGCATTATATGAATAATTAAATTAATTTTTAATTATCAAAAAAATATTTCATTAAATTTTTCTAACACCGAAAAATTAATTTTCAAAATTTTTCTATCACCGAAAATACTTTATTAAAATTTTGCCATTTTGTCGGACATAAGCTCCCGCCACAATTAGTTCCAAAAATTGGAAACGAACTCTTCTATTTTTACCAACGCACCTCCTTTTATACGGAATCGGAACCGAATTATTCATTTTATGGCTGATTGACCAATGTCCATCGATAATGCCATTTACCAATAAAAACCCACTAAATTAACATTTAGGGTGGTGGATGATCTTCGCATCGACCAATAATAATTCGCGGTTCCATAGGATGCCAAATTTTGCGTTGCTATAGAAACTAAAATACTTTAATTTAACTTGGTGTAACCACCAATACAATTTTCTTGAGATTAAAAGTTATCTAACGTCATTAACTTTTAATCCTTCTTCTTTTTCGTATAAATTCCATTGCAAACGTTTTTCTAACACGCGTTTGCACACAAAAATCCTAATTTTTCACAAACCCGTGAACACTCGCGAACCTAATCGTCTTTCGTCGCACCTTATAATATTTTGGTCAAAATAATCGTCCCAAAATGTAACCACTTAAATCTATTCTTAACCTAACAATAATAAACACAAATTTTATACAATTTTCACTCCAGCATGTTAATATTTTCAATTTTCAGCACAACGATTTTTCATATGGTGGAAACAATCCAACTTTGCAATATTGGAATGTCCAGATTGACTTTAACCATAACAAAACTTGCAATGCCAGACCAAACGTAGCTGAATGTTCTCCGATAACAAATATCTGGTACGTTGCCTAAATTTACTTTATAAATTAATAAACATTTTAATTTCAGTTGAATCTCCCCCAATGAAGACTTGGAAAGAAATTTGCTAAAAATAATTCTAAGATGAATTCTCTACTTAACCCAATGGTTTCGACCAAAGTCGTTGTACATGAATTTTACCCGAACTATGGATAATTCAAGATTTTAGTGTTATGGGCAAGAATAAACATAGCAAAACCCCCTTTGGAAAATTCAAGATGAAGATCCTTTTTCATATGTGTTTTCTAAATTAAGTGTTTATTCTTGTACTAACTAAATTTAACTAACTTAATTTAAGAAATAACTAATCGTGTACCTAATCTAATTATAAGATCTTTCCTTATTAATATAGTATTTACATATTTACTAACATAATTTTTATTGAAAATTTGTTCTTCCATATCAACTTCTACCCGTCAGTGAATTTTCTTCTCCCTCGTAACTACTATCTTGGTATAATCTTTTTGACTACGTAATTTAAATCGATCACTTATTTGTATTCACTTATGAATTTCTCCCTTTCTTTTTTTCTTTTACTTTATGCTTATTGGCATCTATTCATTTTTCTTTACCTCGGGCTAACTTGCCCATATTCTTATCCCAATTTTTACCGTACGTCTTAATTTTATTTGTGCATAAATCATATAAATTCATTCCAACGTAGAATTATCCCTCCGTTCCTACATTATCTAATTTCTCAATCACTCGAGTTATTTGTATAAATTTTCTACTGTCTGCTGTATCGCAGTGTTTACCTTCTTCTTTCTACCTCTATATCGGCTTTATTTTCCCCCTTACTATTTATTATTAATGCATCTTTGTGCCATTATATAATTTTAACTTCGACAACCTTGTGTCCTCCTTTCAATATTATTACTACTGCATCTATGTGCAATTACATAACTTTCTCTGTTATTTCGGCAACCTTGTGCCCCCAATTTCTACTTTGACAACTTATTGTAGTGCCCTTTTAAAACTTTGGCAACCTTGCGGTGCTCAAACTTACTAAATCGACAACCTTGCGGTGTCCTCCTTACTAATTCGACAACCTTGCGGTGTCCAAACTTTCTAATTCGACAACCTTGCGGTGTCCACCTTTTCTGCCTTATTTTATACAAATTCCCCTCATTTTTGATCAACCGTCAAACATTATCTGAACTCAATTTTCCCTGTCTTCCTTAATCGTCTATTCTTAATACACAAATTATTATCAAGCTACCCCCTACTTTAACTATCCTTTTAAAATTTTAAATTACGTTAATTATTGTGTCATTATGACCAAATTCTCATAAGTAGATTTTTCTTTCAACTGACCTATCTCAACTTTTATTTTTAAAAATTTCCTTTGTTTTAAACTTTTCTTCTATAAATTATTTCTGGATGCTACATTAGTTTTACTTAATATTATTTGCATAATCTTTATTGCCAACGTAATTTCCCAACTAATTGTTTAAAAATTTATCTTAAATTATGTAAGTTGATATTTCTTCAAAATTCAATTCTAAATTGATTTTGGTTTGTTTTTGATGTTTTGATGTTATTTTCAACTCACCCTCCCAACCTCCATCTAGTTTAAATACTAGTTTTTATATTACAAATTATTTAAATTTTAGTCACGAACATCTCCTAGTTTACGTAACTTCTATTCTAATCTATCGCTATTTTCCTAATCCTGCTCCATTTCATCTACATCTATCTCTTCTTCTTCTACATATGGATAAATCAAATTGATGTGGAATTTTCCCCTCACACCTTCGTTATCCATGAAACCTAATTCGTATGTATTCTCGTTGAACACCCTTTTAATTACATATGGCCCCTCAAATGGTAACATTAATTTTGCGCATCTATTTAGCTCCCTATTTGCTACCCTTAAACTTTTTACAATAACTTTATCCCCTATGTTGAACCTAGACCTTTTCTTAACTTTCTCATTCATTTTACGTTGATACTTTTCTGAAGATTTCCTCGCATTTTCCTGCGCTTTAACAAATTCATCAAAATAAATTTTTCCCTCTAAATTGACTACCCATGGTCGGTTCAACATACTCCTCCATAAACTCCCTCGGATGTTCGTATGAGTTTACGAGGCCCTTCCTACTTAGACTGTCCCTTATTGAAAACCCGAGCCTTGGCTCGTGTTTCCATCCACTCTACTTTGATTTTCTTCGTCATCCGACAATTCGGTCCGGACTACATTTACCGTCCTATCACTATCTCTTGTTAACCCCCTATGTTCATTAGGCCTTCCTCGACCTCTTCCTCTACCTCGCACAACATTATTATTTTGGGCCCTGCCCCCGTCAACTTGGCCCCTTGGTTGATTTTGGTCATTATTATAGTTTCTTTGACCGCTATTATTATTGTAATTGGTATTATTATAATTTCTATCGTTGTTATAATTTCTCCCCTGGTTGTTATCCCCCTGTCTAGTTTGTTCCTGTACCCCTGGTACCCTTTCGTTCCTATTATTTTCATCATTAATAGGACGGTTAAAACGATTATAATTTCTGAAATTTTCTGTTTTAAATTCTACTGACTCATCAAACCGTTTTAAAAGTTCTAAGAATTCTTCTAGCGTGGTAATCCCCTCAACTCCTACTCTAGTTCCCACATCCTTTTCAAAATGTCTGGCGATTGCCTTCACTAGTTGCTTTTCGTCATACCTCGGCTCAACTTGCTGCGCTTGGTTTATAATGCGTATGGCATAATTTTCTCGTGATTTTCCATACCCTTTATATTTGCCCCAATTTACAATTTCTCGAACTTTACTCTGTTCGACCTCTCCCCAATATTTTCTCAAAAATAGTTTTTTAAAATCACCCAAATTTTCCATTTTATTTTCAATCATAGAGAACCATGTCTCTGCTTCCCCTTGCATTGTATTTCGGATTATGTTTTTAACCCCTTGATTATCCTTTAATCGTCCTAAATTCTCTTCTAAACCCTTGATAAAAATTTTCGGATTAATTCTATCGTCTCCATAGAATTTCCCACACTTGTCAACATCAACATCTTTTGTCAAATGCATTTTTAAAACTTCCCCGAGATCCCTTATTGAACTATCTTCTACTTTCCTTTTTAATTCAACAATCTCCTTTTTGAGATCGTTGCTTTCTTGTCTTATATCATTACTTTCTTGCGCTATCTTTTTATCGATTTTTTTATGTATACCCTCCATACGCTCTTTAAAGTTCACGTCTACATCTTTCCTAACTACTTTCACCTCCTCAACAACTCTATTTACCCTCTCGTCTATTTGTTTCGTCTGTTCTTTTAATTCAATGCAGACCCTATCTATCCTTTTCTTGTTCCCTTTGACCTGCTCCTCAACTTTTAACGTTACTTGAATTGATTCTTTATTTTGCTCCGATATCTGATCTACTTTATTTTCACATTCTTTCACTTTTTTAATTATTTCTTCCCGTTCACCTTTGCATTGTTCCTTGAATTTATCAAATTTCAGATCCATTTTATCTAAGCGTCCATTTAGACTACACTTTAGCTCATTTCCCATCTTATACATGCTTTCTTGGTTTAATTTAATTAACTCTTTCATACTTTCAAATTTTAAATCTGAATTTTGCTGACCCTGTTTTAATTCATTATTCATACTTTGTTGATTTTTATCTATTTTATCATTGATACTATTCAAAATTTTAAACAATTTGTCCATCTCAAATGGCTCCTGTTCTACCCTAACATTCTTTTCCAAGACTTCTACTTCTTCCGGAGCTAACTCCTTCACCGATACTTCCTCTTCTTCACTACTACTGAAATCTGTATCTTTTACTATATTGGCCGCTGCCACCTCACTCGTTTCTACTTCGGAAAACTTCCTGCTTCTAGTCTCCATTTTTATGAGAACCTAAGCGTTCCTACTTTATTTCCTAACTTTCCTAACTTGTAACTTGCTGTAGAGCGTGCGTCTACGATCTATGTTTCGCTTTTTTAAGCCCTCCACGTTGGGCGCCAATTAATTATGCTGTGTTACGCTACAAATAAGTTACGATGGTCTCCTAAAATTGCCCGGCGCCAGTTATCATTTATTGATAACAATAATAATAAAAATATAAAAAATTAAACTATAGCAGACCTACCTATTTCAACTTATTATGTACCCGCCACTGAACATATCATAGTAGGATAGCAACGACCATTATTCATATCCTTCGTCAGATGTAACTGCAAATTTGGTAACAGTCTTAAAAACTTTTCTTTCATAAATTATAAACGTTGTGCTGTGGAGTGAATTGAAATGCTATAAATTTCTGTCATCCGGTTTAATTGCATATAACACGTAAGTATAATTTTCTTACAATTAAACAAAAACATAAACCTAACCCCACATATTTATACAACTTAAATTAAAAAAACAGTTTTACCTAAAAAAAAAACACAACATTTTTACAATCAAATAAGTTTATCTACCTTTTATATTCTTCTATGTAATCCTTTCTACACAACACAACCTAATCACTTAATTTTCAGGACGGTATTATCACATAACCAACAGGTAAGTTTGCACAAAATCCTCTTGAAATTACAGTTGACTATATCTTCAAACGTCTTCGTTGAAGAATTGTTGGTTGCAAAGTAAATTTTCAACAGTAAATAATATTTGTAATTATTTTATATAAATTGCCATTGCTCGACAATTATAATTGCATTATATGAATAATTAAATTAATTTTTAATTATCAAAAAAATATTTCATTAAATTTTTCTAACACCGAAAAATTAATTTTCAAAATTTTTCTATCACCGAAAATACTTTATTAAAATTTTGCCATTTTGTCGGACATAAGCTCCCGCCACAATTAGTTCCAAAAATTGGAAACGAACTCTTCTATTTTTACCAACGCACCTCCTTTTATACGGAATCGGAACCGAATTATTCATTTTATGGCTGATTGACCAATGTCCATCGATAATGCCATTTACCAATAAAAACCCACTAAATTAACATTTAGGGTGGTGGATGATCTTCGCATCGACCAATAATAATTCGCGGTTCCATAGGATGCCAAATTTTGCGTTGCTATAGAAACTAAAATACTTTAATTTAACTTGGTGTAACCACCAATACAATTTTCTTGAGATTAAAAGTTATCTAACGTCATTAACTTTTAATCCTTCTTCTTTTTCGTATAAATTCCATTGCAAACGTTTTTCTAACACGCGTTTGCACACAAAAATCCTAATTTTTCACAAACCCGTGAACACTCGCGAACCTAATCGTCTTTCGTCGCACCTTATAATATTTTGGTCAAAATAATCGTCCCAAAATGTAACCACTTAAATCTATTCTTAACCTAACAATAATAAACACAAATTTTATACAATTTTCACTCCAGCATGTTAATATTTTCAATTTTCAGCACAACGATTTTTCATATGGTGGAAACAATCCAACTTTGCAATATTGGAATGTCCAGATTGACTTTAACCATAACAAAACTTGCAATGCCAGACCAAACGTAGCTGAATGTTCTCCGATAACAAATATCTGGTACGTTGCCTAAATTTACTTTATAAATTAATAAACATTTTAATTTCAGTTGAATCTCCCCCAATGAAGACTTGGAAAGAAATTTGCTAAAAATAATTCTAAGATGAATTCTCTACTTAACCCAATGGTTTCGACCAAAGTCGTTGTACATGAATTTTACCCGAACTATGGATAATTCAAGATTTTAGTGTTATGGGCAAGAATAAACATAGCAATATATATGTATGTAATAAAATTGCGCATTTTGAGTATGTAGTACTTACCTACTTTAATATTTGCCTACATTAATATGCTTTTATATTCAATATAATTTTCTTTTGAATTTATTTTAAATTTTAACTTAATGAATTAAAAAGAAAAGTCATACGATTAATTACCTTCATTAACATTGCAAGTCTTTTAAATGAAAAAATTTAAAGCAGCACATCCGGCGTATACCCTACAATTTTTTAGTTTCAAAATAATGGAAATTTTTTGGTCACGTAATGCAGATCTATAATACTTGAAAAACTTTTTCTCAATCGACATCCCTGTCAAGTTCGATAATCTTTCTTCGTTCTAGGTGAATCTCAAATAAGTTTCGATATGTCTGAGCTTACAGAAAACTTTTTTAAATGAAACTTACTCGTCAAGTTGCCATTTACTTTTGTTATTTACACTTCTATATTTCATAAATACTAAATAATAATAAAATAATAATGGGCTTTCATATAAATTGCCATAACGAAATACTTGACGGGCTATAAAAATTAAACATCAGTTCATAAAAAGTATTATACATAACATAATTTTTAACGCAAAACTGAAAATTGAAATTAGAAATAAAAATAATTTTTAAAAGCAAAACTGAAAATAAAATGTAAATAATATTTTTCCTAGAGATTAGGTAAATTAGGTTACTTGGTGGAGGAACAAGTTTGGAAGCTTTTACTTTCCAACTCAAATTATTCTTCGTCCTACCACACTACATAACATTATGAAATTCACATTACGTATGAAGTGTAAATTATAATTACTTCAATTTATTATGTTTATAAATTTCAAATCTCATACCATAATACGTGTATTATTACGTTTGTTATATAATATGTATTTATGTATAATATTATAATAGTCTATCTAAATCTAAAGTATTATTATTATATTATATAATATAATAGCTTAAATTTATCTATCTGTCCGTGAAGCAGCTCTGATTGAGTCTTTCATTTATTACCAACATAAAAAACAAATTGTCGAGCTGCTCCACCAATCCAGAGATTTTTATCCCTGGCTGCTATGGATGCTAAACCAACTAGAAATCTGTTTTTCGTTGTCACTATATACATATAATACGACATGTCACTATAAACAAGGTTATATTACAATATAGAACTTTCACTGTATATTAATATGGAAAGACAAATTTAACTATTTAGGGAGAAAGACGATAACCGTACGTAATTATCTAAACTTTATGTTACCCCTTTGGCTACGAGGCTCATCCAACTAGTTTAAATATTACCCCATCTTTTATGACACCTCCAATTAAAGCTTTTGGAAAATTTAAGAATGTTCACTAGATGCTCGCACACGGCCACGGGGAGCGGACCATGCCCTCTTCAAATCCGATGTTTATTGATAATATTATATTTAATGTTTTAACGACTTTGATCTTTCTTATTCTAATTTAAATGATACATTTTGTCGTCTGTAGAGTCAAAGTTAATTTATCAAATGATATTCCCATCTAAAAATATGCCCGCCCTTGATTCATTACGTTTGATTAGCGGAATTTTATTAACCCCATCCTGCAAGTATTTGAAATAAAAGATAAAGAACGCTCTTAAAATTACAATGGATTTATGAATTTATAACATATTTTTCTTTGTTTTCCGCGCGTACCTACCTTAAATTTAAATAGTTTTTACTTAAAGTTTAACTTTTCTTTAAACATTATTCCAACCATAGACCGGATTACGTTTGCACCTCAGGAAAGAGGTTTTTCCTTTCCTTTGGTAAAAAAAAATTTCTTTTGCCAAAACAAATTAATTGCTTACAGCTCGTAAATTTGTAATTTTGAATGAGATTAGTATAAGAATGAGTGAAATTCGATTTATTGCCAGGACCATAATATCCTTTATTATCCAAACTTTGAAAACAAGAATAATAGTGTTTATTTGTTTACAAGTATTGCTGTTAAAAAAAATTTTCTAATACATACACCATGATATTGATTAAAAGGTGAAAGAAAATAAAACAAAACTACTCACAACAAATTTAATATAAAAATTGTGCATAAAACGATAATAACAAATAAAAATAATACAGAATACAGATTAAAGTATTAACCATACCAAAATACCATAAAATTATAATTTACCCCGAACATAAACGGTATTTTGAATAACGAAATATTCCATTTTTGTAATTAATATTCCTGTGTTAAGTTTTCAAATACTGTGGTGCAATAGGATATAATTTACACACCACGTTTTTAACTTTTCTACAAATGCTTCGAACGTGCTTCGAACACACAATATTACATTGTTATTTCTAGGCGTTTATCGTTAAACAAATTTTAATATATAGTAACTATAACATGAAATATAAAAAAAAGTTACGGAATTAAATGCATACTAAGAAAAATTACATTGTTAACAAGAATTACCTTCTTTGGTATACATATATGTAAAAATTCATTTAGTACGGGATAATGATTACCAGAAAAATTCATAAAGTAACTTGAAAGAGTTTTACTGTTTCCAAAAATATATTAAAATTGTACATAATAAAATTTGACTTCATATTAAAATGCTTTAGCAACTATAAACCAACTTGTTGAGTTTTTCATATGATAATAGAACGTCAAAGGATTGTCACTCACAAGGGAACCACGGAAAACCAATCTGCTTAATAGCAGATTAAAAAAAATTCTTATACGTACAGTACACAAAGGCCAGGGGTCGAATATCACTATCTCAAAATAATAGGGCCAGATATTCAGACAAACTCCAGAAAATTGAGTTTAAAATCTTTTAAATTGGCTCTATACGTAGATTAAGAGCCAAAGCATTTTACAACTACTGATCTTGTAGGTTAGTTGGTTGTGCTAGGGACTTATAGTTCGATTTTTATTATGCAATTTATTAAATTTTAACTAAAAAATCATTTTAAAAATATTCTCATAAGGGTAATGTTACTTTTATTAAAATTTTTACCGATATTTTTTTAAGTCACTATACCTATCTCGATAACGGTGCAACGAAACCGAGAACTGTATATTATAAACAAAAATAAAGCGAATGAAATTTACAAAAAAATGCCTAATAAGTATTGAAGTAAAAGCGAATTTTATATGCCGAGAAAAGTTTCCGTGCGATAAATTTACATTTGTGATATAGAGAAATATTGGATAGTATTATGAGACATTCTTAATGCAAATTTTGATAAAACTGTGTTAAGTAACTTTTACCTCTAAACCATAATATGATAATATCTAAATAATATTATAATTAATATAAAAATAAATAATTAAAATAATTTTATAGTAAAAAAGTTTTTTAAATAAAAAAAATCTTCTTTCTACATAGAAGGTTATGATGGTAGCTTTTGTTGGTATTTAGTATTTTGTTACTATTTATATTGAAAATCAGTACTGCTTCAATATTTTGAACTATTGCCAATAATTGTTTATGTTTATATATATTGCATTAAAGTTGTGTGCGGATAATTATTGTACAGATATTATATTATATTGGCGCTGTACTATAAATCAATATTGTACTAATATTAACTATTATATTGTAATATTTTGTAATATTGTAATATTTTTATAAAATATAAATTTGTGAATATGCAGCTAATAGGCAATATAGTATTTGATGATGATTTAAGAGAGGCCACACACGAATTCCGCTTGAATAATTGAAAATATATACTGTACTTTCTTTCTTTTTTAACCAAGTTTATTTTAGAATTGCATCACTATTTTTGTATTATATTGACTATTGCAGGCGTATGTACAGAAATACATATGAACCAATAGAAAAACTCCGAAAAACTCAAATGACAAATATGCACATGAAAATATATTATATGCTCTTATCGATTTCGTTTTTTTTTTATTTTGGATTATTTATTTACTTTTGCAATAGGCTGATCAAATGCATTACATGCATAGCTAGTTCCCGTCGATAGTTCCCATGTACGTAGTACATTACTGTTGATAATAGTAATCAACGGATACGCGGTTTAGGTAGTGTAACTCGATATTAACCATATCAATATTTTAGAAAACCCAAATAATGCACACACGTTTTAAATATAAAATGATTTTAAGTTAAGATGCCTTAGTATACATATTATATTGTTGACGGAGTTGTACAAAATTTAATTAATATTTGGATTATTTAAAAAATAAGAGTCTCGTATTCAAAAAAATGGATGGTCCGAAGAAATAATAACATTTCTTTAAAATTAAGTTTATTTAATAATTTTAAACCACCGGGTCATCTCATTTAATTGTCGCATGCAACGTGGGCTATTCTGCAAATTTCACACGACAACAGACCCTGAGATTAAACTAAATTACAATTATTTGGTGCCCAAGCTAAGAAAAATGAAAATGAGAGAACAAAAGAAGAAAATAAAAACATCCTTAGACGATTTACTGAAGATATAGTAATGATTAATTAATATGGACAAAAAAATAAACAAAAATATATCGTAAATGAAAAAGGAATGAAAAGCAGATCTCAACCAAACTTACGACAAAATTAATGATAAAATTGATAATATGAAGGAAGAAGTAGAAAAAATAGTTATTGTAGAAGAAAACAAAATTATGGACTTTTACAATTTTGAAGGAAAGAAGAAGCAGATGAAATTATTATTGAAAAAAGTGAAGAAAGAAACGATCTAGACAAATTCGATATGGAAGTGATTCCAGATTTGGAAAAGCAACAAAAAGAAATGATAAAAATGCAACAAAATGATCAAATGGAAATTAAAAATTTAGACAATAATAATTTTGAAAGAATCGAATACCGCAATGAAATTAAACCTGAAGAAAACGAGGACGAAGATGATGAGCAGAAAAACATCGAAATAATTATTATAAACAAAGATAATAAAGATGGACTGAAAATTCCAACACCAGGACCAATATGGGCAAAATTAAATGGATGTAACATTTTAATTATTACATTCAAGTTTGTGGACGACTACATTGGAGAGATAATTTTGTGAAAATCCATCCAATTGAAATAATTTAATTTCAGATTTTGGACCACAACCGGAATGGCTTCCGTTGCAACCACCGCACCAGTTATTTAACCATAATTGTAAAACAGAACCCACAGGAGCAAAATGTCGTGTTTCAATATCTTTTTTTTTTAATTTTGAATTTAAAATTTTATTTTATTGTAAATTTGAAAATTTTTGATTATTTTGTGAATTTAGTTTAATTTTTATTGTAAATATTTGAATTGTTGTTCGCGTCAATAATTTTATGTTGGCACGAAAATTTGTTTTTAACTTTGCTTTTTGTGTTGACTGAAATGGTCGCTTTTACGGAGAGCCTCCGTTAATTTGTATAATTTGCGTCTCTGAGATAATGGAGGAGTTTCCTATTTTTTTCAGATTTTTTTGAGTGCGTTTAATATAAGAAAAAAATTATTGAAATTTGAAATCGCTAGGGCTTTGACGTTTCGGTTGACGGTATAGTAGATACTAAACTTTTATCTTGAGACGAAAGTATACTCTCATCTTGAATCATAATAGAAGAGTCTTGAGACTCTTCATCTTCTTCGACTATCAATTTAACCTTTTTAAACGGTTGCTCAGGTTCTTCTCTCGATTTTGAAGCCCCAACATTGACATCACCAAGAACCGGATGAGTATGTGTTCTAAAAATTGTTGGATTTAAATTTTTATGTGGTACAATATTACTGTTTAATATTAACCTAGTATTTTCACGTATTAAACTCCATTGCAACCAGTTTTCTAAATCTTCTCGCAAATCAAAATGATCTTGGCAGCAATAATAACTTTTGCCTTTAGGCACATTTTCCATTCCAATAGCTTCAAACCACATTTTTCTTCGCAATACGTTTGTTGGAACAAAAAAGAAAACTTTGTCTGGATTTGTAAGACTATTGTTGTGACAAGATGGTACAAAACAACGTTTAACGGTGTTTGCATTATCCATACCGAACATGAATTATTTCTAAATAGGTGCACATAAATATACTACTTCGTTGGTTTCAGCTATTTAACGACTTAAAATATACCGATTTATTGGATTTAAAGCCCTTATCTGTTTTTTCAGATATGAGGTGAAAAAATAAACTTATGAAGTTCACACTTAAAACATAGGTTAACTGTCAGTAATAATCTAATTAAGAACTGACAACATCGGACAGCCATGTTTAATTCTGATTGGTTAGCTATGGAGGGCAGATTAAATATTTTTTTTAAATTTAAAATTTTTTTTTTAATTCTACCCTGACTTTTAAGACCAACTAATTATATCATCATGCAGCATTTTTATTATAGTTTCATGTATGTATATATGTTATTTCAAAAAAATATTTCTTAGGAAACTCCCCCATTCTGATAAAAATTAATAAAGTTTTTAAATTTTATGTAAATTAAGAGTAAGAATTTTACTAGTAATTTGAATATTTTCGTCGTAATTTTGACAAGTTTTGGATGATTTTGGAAATAAGTTTAAGGAGGATTGATTTTTGGAAGGGGTTTCGTTAATTGAATGATTAATTTAGATAATTTAAAAAGAGGAAAATTTAATTTATAAATTGGTAAAATTTGAATTACATTGAATTAAAATGTAAAAATTGAAGGATGTAACAATTTATTGTTATTAATTGTTGAGTATCCTTTTTGCCCTCTGCTCCGCGCCACCTATGGGAGTTCGAAGCGCCGTAGGGAGTGCCGTGATTTACGCTAGTATTAAACAGTCTTGGTTCTGAGGTCGAACGAGCTGAACGTGAATTAGTTCGTGGGAAGATAGATGCACGGGTTTTGTTTGGAAATAACGGAGTCGTTAGAATCCAGAGAAGTTAGATAGTGCGATTTATTTTACGTGAACCGAGACCGATTCTACAGGTGCCTAATTGGGGGATTTATGTTATACCTGTTGCGAATGCTATTAGTCAGTATACCATCAAAGCGATCGAGATTGTTACCATCGAATTCATTGTTTGCGAGTGTGGAAATCGCAAGATATTATTTCTTGAATCCAGCCATCACAGTCCACGTATATCAGGTGCTCGTAAATGTCAAGTGCAGAGTTTTGCAACCGTTTTTGTCCAGTCTTCAGCCGATCGATCCATTTCGTCAGCTTCAAGCAAGATCATCATCCACAAGCAGCTGTTATCGTCACGTCGTTCAGCAGATTCCTGGAGATCGAAGCAGGGGGTGGTAAACAACCTTTGTCGTTGTTATTGTGTGAATTCATCAATAATAAGCGCTTGGTGAGTAATTTTTTGATTTGCTACTACTTTTTATCGATTGGGGGAATAATTAGCGGCGTGATAGATATTTTGTGTTTTGCTGTCGATTTCAAGATTTGTATTGGAAGTTGTTGTAAAATTTATTGCTTAATATTTGTAACAGTATAGATTCAATAAATGTCATTTCATTAACTGTTGTTTTATTGGAACAGAAGCAAACTCATTTTCTTTCAGATTCACGCTCTTGCTACTCCAGTACCATAGAGTTAGTTTTTTTCATCTCGAGTTTCGCCACTGAAATTTATTACTGGGGAACACCTATCACAGGTGTGGTGAGAAATTGTCGCTTTCGCATTTTTTGGTGGAAAGATAAATTTCATTACAAGGAAAAGTGAAACAAAACGAAAAGAGCGCAATGTGTGACTATTGACGAGCACATTTTGTTTTATATTTGGACAAAATTTATAAATAATATTTGGATTATTAAAAAAAAGTAAGAATCTCATGTTCATGAAAATGGATGGCCCGAGGAAAGTAAATTTTTCTTAAAAATAAATTATTTTAAAATTGAGACTATCGGGTCATCTCAATATAATGTACATTTCTAATTATATTTACAGTGTATTTTAGGGGGGTTGCTCTGCACTCCTCCATAGATTTATGTTAGCATAAAAAAAATTAAGAAAAGCAAGAGTATAAATTGTTATTTGTCAAATGTGGGGCAAAATTTAAATCCACACTGAGATACCTGTTCATTGGGTTCAGCAAAATATTTCATTCGATTCATTTTAACACTTGGCTGTGTGCACGTATGTATCTGCAAAATTCTCAATAGTTTTTGGAGTATTTTTTAATTTGTTCAATTTTTAATATAGGAGAAATATAAACATTAAACATGTATTTTTTATCCCAAGAGAATGAAAGCAATATTAAATTTTTATCAAAGCAACAAATAATTAATTTTTATAATTTCATAAATAAAATAATATTCAATAAATGCGTAATAACTGAGCAACATTTTTCGATGATTGAAATACAAAACGTTTGTAACAAAGGTTTTGTGTGTAAAGTTACGAAAATGTTTATGATGTGTAATATATAAAAACGAATGCATATCTTTGATGTTTTTTGTTTATATACCTACAACAGCTTCCTATTTTCGTTTTTGTGTTTTCATTTGATGTTTTTTTTTACCTAAGGGCTATTTTGTGTGAATCCAATTTAGAACAGCCATCTGCTTAACAAAAACACCAGATAAGTTTCACAGTCACGACCGTAATTATAAATTGGAAAAAGTGTTGATTAAGTTAAATTTAACCTTAGGAATTTATGTGCCAACGTTGCAAAGAAAATTATTTTCATTGGTAATTAATGTTTATATAATATTATGTACCTATACGTATATAAATTCAAAATCAATGGCTTTTATCCTAGCTTTTTCATAATTTGTTATCTCATCGATTTGTTGCCTTTGTAACAAAACAATTACAAGTGTGGATTTAAATTCCTGTAGGAATTAAATAAATTTAATTTTTTTGTATCGAATATTGGGTACGCGAAAAGCTCTCGCAATAGAAATACAATGTAATATGAAATGTCGAAAACTTGCGCTCTTCGACTGTGGTAATATGAAATATAAAGCGAACTGATGAAGCGTGTATGTAATTGTATTAGATCCAACTCGAGCTGATTTTTAGTGTGCCCTAAACGTGCGTACAATTTTAATCAGCTTATGGTTTATCCAGTTTGATTTTTATTCATACTGCAAATTCTCTTGAGTATTGTATCATCTAATCAAAACGTTAATCAGGAATATGCTTTTTCACTAAATTGATTTTAATATTGTTAAGCCCAGATATCAATCACCAAATATAATTTAATAATATTTTACAAAATATTTAGAAAAACTGTATTCAAAAAAGCACAATAATTAATAATAATAATAATTATTATTAGTATTGATTGCAATTAAAGTACCTACATTTATAGTATCGGCAGGCATTATTACTGTATATAGAGTGGTCCAATTTTAGTGGTTTTGTTTCAGAATATATTTTTAAGCAGAGTCGAAATGAAACGTTCTATATCATTCTACGTTCTATTAATCGCAATAGAAGTTGTTTATTTCAAATTAAACTTAAAACATAACGATATTAGTGTTAGAAAAAACAATAAATGTATTTATATTTTTTGACTTGATAATAATGCCTTGACATAAATGCACAAAAACCGAAACATTTACAAAAATTATATACTTACAGTACATTTTGTTTGTGTAGTTCGGCTCATTTTGGTTTTAAAAATTAAATGCACTTTTAGGTTTCTTTAATAATTTATTCTGATATATTAATAATCTTGAGTTTTACTACTCGAAGCAGTAATCAGGGATTATTTTAAAATGTAACCAAAATAACTTTTATAAATAAATTTTATAATAGATTTCAAATTTTATAATTATTCGCAAAAGTTGTTAATTTTTAATTAAACTTAACTAATCCAAATTAACTTTACGTTTATAAAAAGTTTCCAGATTATTAAAATTGGATTTTTAATCGTTTGGGGAAAAATTTCCTTGTTGTATTCGGATTAAAACAGATGTTTTTTTCATTTTCATTTCATACAAATACAAAATGTATTTTTCTTTAGTCGTGCAACAAATGCACGTTACTATGTACTATATTCACATTTGATGGCATCTCCAAACTGGACTCATTCTCAGCTACTTTATAACTTGTATATCATAAGCATTTTCTGGTAAATATTATAATGTCTTTAATATATTATAGTAAATCTTAGCAGAATATGATTCAACATATTGTTTTATAGAAGTGAGAAGATATTTTAGTTTTACTAAACATTTCCAAAAAGCATAAATAATAATAATAGAGCGAAACACTATTTCCTAAACTGAAGTGCAATTTATTTCTAGCTGAAATTGATAACCACATCAATATTTTAGAAAATCCAAATAATGCACACACACTTTTTAAAACTAAAATGATTTTAAGTTATCAACAATTAGTGCCTGATGATCGAAAAAAAATTCCAGATTAAGTGCAACCCCTGGCCACCGTCAGTGAGATATCAAAATCAGAATTTATGTCCAACATAAAAGAAGTCCGCTGTTCACGAGACGTATTAACTTTTACATTTAAACAATTTTTTAATTTAATAGTAATAGTGCTAAATTTTAGTTAGCAACAACTATTAATATATCCGGCGACCTGTCGGCTGCTCTTCTTCCTGCTGAGAAAACAACATACAAACTTGGATATAAAACTTAGAAAAAGTACAACATTGCACAATTAAGAGTTAATACCGGGTATGTATACTAAAGACGGCTAATAAACCAGAAACACGGTTACTAAATTATGCAAGTTACTAAATATAGCTGTATTCTTTTTACCTATTTTAAGTGAGATTGTACTGAGATACTCAGGTACTCACAGTTAAATGGATGTTCTTTTTACCGTTATAACAGATGTGCCGTGCCATGCTGAACTGAGATTTAACTGAGTTAATCACCTCCCAACTGATCTTGCTTTTTCGAAGTGTTACAACTGAGCACGAACTGAGTTAAATTGGGAAATAGCCCGCATTGGTCGGTTTAAAAAGGTTAACGCCAAATTTATTTTTGTGGAGGTTATTATGGTTAATAGCAATAGTAACATTGTCACGTGCATGTTAAGACGCGTCTCCACTTAGGCGGTTTTTTCCGGCGGCTTTAGTGGGGAGGTGTGTAGGCAATGTTAAAGCATGTATAAAACGCCGCCCGGCTTAAGCCGCCGGCGCCGGCAAAAACCGCTTAAGTGGAGACGCGTCTTTATGTCGAGGTTATGTTGACAGTAAACATTTCTAAATATAATTTGGTTGGCAAGTATGTAATTTTTGTATTATGGGTTGGTAGTGTACTTTTGTGGTTCTTTTCATCTTATGTTTTTCTGACTTTGACTCAGTTAATCTCTGTTTGGCTCAGCTCACTTCGTCTCAGTTGTGTAACTGAGATGGAAATAAAATAGGTAAAAAGAATACAGCTTATATTTTCAATCCACTTTTTAAAAACCACCCACTTACTGCTGAGAATATTCTATGGAATATTTGATTTGCAGATTTATAGATTTTTTGTTTCCTAAAACTTGAAAATTAAAAACTGTACAGGGTTATGAAAACTATGCTAGGGATACTGGATATCTATAAAATGTTAGTGTTTTAGATAATTAAATTTCTCCTAAAGTTAAAAACGGAATGATATGTACTAAAAGTTGATACCTATAATGGTTATGTTGTGATTACGTTTCTTGTGTACTTTTAATCGACTTTATTTGTCGATTTCAAAATTGCACTTGAAAATAAATTATTTATGTAGTACTAAGTTTGTTTGTTTATTTTAATTAAATTTTTGTAAACGCGATGAGATTTACAAAAAAGAAAATGTATAGCATAACCTATGTCTACAAAATGTATTTAAAGTAGTTTCTATAGATAATGTATATTTAGGTAGGTACATTAATTGCATTGATAATGAAATAAATGCCCAAGTACAATTTATTATATAATTATTAAGTATAATTTATTGATTACATTAAATTTTTTAAATTCCAAATAATTCTTTATGAGGCAATAAATAAAACTGCCTTTCTGTTATAGATTTATTAACGACAATTAATTTCTGTTTTTTTTATATAAAAATTTGTATTATTCGTAATTCGACCTTAACAGCAGCTGAAATAATTAGCGTATTGTTCTAAAACGTATTGTTAAAGATATATTGTCTCGCTGTGTTCATTCAATATAAGCCTTTAGGCGTTCAAGTTGTAGGTGTTAATTTCTGTGCTTACTATCATAGTCAATAATTCACCACATGAATATTCAAGAAGGAAAATGTTTTGCACCTGCTGTTTTAAAACTTTTGTGCAAAAATAATATAATGTATTAATTTATAATCAAATTTTAAAATGCAGTCACGGAAATGGGATTTCTTCCCACATAATTTATAACAATAATAACAGGGAAACGCTTTTATTATACTTATTATTTTGCACTCTAGCAAAAGATTTTTCTATAACGACAGATGACTCGTATCAGAAACTACTGTAACATTGAAATTTGCGTATTAGGAACTTTTGCATACTTTTGGAATAAATTCAATATATTATGTGGTATACCTACCAAACCTCATATCAATATAATATTATGTATATGTAGTTGTTACAAACTTATCAAATTTGAATGTGTCCCTTACGAAGAATGCCAATTTGTCAGAACTTTAAACTTGCAAAATTTTTCGTCGTTTAAAATGCAACTTCTCGTTATGTACCAAAAACGTGTTAGAGAGAAGACGTAATTCCATGATATATATAATGGCTTGGCATTGACTAACGCAAGCAATTAATCTTGAATTACGCGTAAGCTATGTTATCACACTTGGGTACGTTTCATGCTGATATACCAATGCCCTCTTTGTCTCAGCCTTTTTTAGTTAGATAGGGAGTACTTTTTTATCGTTACCTTGAATCTCAAATTTATAACTATGTACTTTAAATGGGATTACTTTTGTTAAATATTAAAGTTCTGAACTTTTACTCTTTATTACTATTCATTACAAAAGTTTATTAAAGAAGTATTATTTAAATAAAGTAAATTCTACATTATAACACAAAAGAAGTCTCTTTCAATATAATATGAGTTAGGTGCTTTTACCAAATGAACGAATAAAGGCAGCAGTAGGTATATAAACTTTATGTAAAATATGAAGTATTTTATTAATCAAGTTTGTTTGACTACATTGTATAGTTGTAGTTAATCCTATCAGTTTTGACAACTCGGTCGACGTCTCGTTGTGTAATCGCGCAAGCTCGATAATAGTACATTTCAACGCGTAACACTAATTAATGATTTATTTCTATTAAAGAAATAAACAACTACAAAACTTGAAAACTTACTGTTTATGTAACTATATTATTATATTATATGAAGAGACTATTATAGCGGGGAATTCCCTATATAGGGGAGAGTGAATTTGACTTGGCCACAATTTCTTTCAATGATATACATACATATAAAACCATTATTCTAAATTCAAATTAGATTTATCAATGGTTTTAATATAGTATGTATATTTTGTATGTATGTAAGTATAATTTTTTAAATATAAAACCAATTTTTAAATATTGAAAATTAATTAGTACATCTCAGTTCAATATTGAAAATGTTGATAAAATATCCGAGATAACACACACGTTGCACCAGATTTGATTTTAACTACTTAACCAATTTAAAATTTTAATTTTAATGAAATTATACGTTTTTCAAGTTATCCCATTAATTTCCATTAATCAAATTTATTTCATCCAATCAAATCGTCTCCAAAATTGCCTCATTAACAAATTTACCACCAAAAATCCGCCAAAACTCGTCCAAATCAGAACAAAAATATCCAAAATATCAAAAAAATAATTACTCGTGCAAATCAGAACCATTTATTTGCAAAATATTAAATAATCTCCAATCAGAGACTAAAAATAAAACAAAATCAGCGGAGACTTCCTCAAAACGCGTCCGTCCGCTTTGAAGGACCTGGCCAATCTCAATTTAAACAATTCTACCAATTAAACAACATAAAATATTGGCGCGAATAACCATTTAAATATTTGCAAGAAATTAAAACCAAATTAAAATTTGTAAACAAACAAAATTTTATAATTTTTGGATTATTGTTGACCTTTTATTTTATATTGTTTTTAAAATTGTTGAGATGAAGGTCTGTGATCAATAAAATTGACTGACGTTTCGTGTTTTATTAACACATTATCAAAGCTATAATTATTAAATTAAAAATTAAAAATTAAAAGATTTTAAAAAAATTTTTACTTACTTTGACAAAATGTCAATGTGATGTTTAAAATTGTTTTAACATTAAAGCTTTTGAATAAAATGATGAATATATAAAATATTTCTTTAAAATCTTTCAAATTCTAAAAAGTTAAACATAATCAATTTGAACAAAAAAAAACTTAAATATAATTTGACCAAAAGTCATGGCATCTTTTTCATGATATCTAGGATGTGTTTGTATCCACCATGAAAGTATTGAACATCCCTTTTATCATTCATTGCTTTTAAATTTATATGGACGTTAATTGCCTCTTTATTTTACGTTTTTTGTCTATCTTCTCCCTGGCCAGTACTGTGATATCTTTACGGTTTATGGAATGAGAGTTCTTAGTCATGTGTTTGCACAAAGCGGTGTAAGCGTTCTCATCTTCTTCTCTAAAGAAAACGTGTGCTTTTTTAACGTCTCTAAGATGTTCTTTTATGCAAACACCTAACTTTCTTTGTGCAAACACATGACTAAGAACTCTCATTCCATAAACCGTAAAGATATCACAGTACTGGCCAGGGAGAAGATAGACAAAAAACGTAAAATAAAAGAGGCAATTAACATCCATATAAGCAATAATGAATGATAAAAGGGATGTTCAATACTTTCATGGTGGATACAAACACATCCTAGATATCATGAAAACGATGCCATGACTTTTGGTCAAATTATATTTAAGTTTTTTGTTCAAATTGATTATGTTTAACTTTTCAGAATTTGAAAGATTTTAAAGAAATATTTTATATATTCATCATTTTATTCAAATGTTTTAATGTTAAAACAATTTTAAACATCACATTGACATTTTGTCAAAGTAAGTAAAAATTTTTTAAAATCTTTTAATTTTTAATTTAATAATTATAGCTTTGATAATGTGTTAATAAAACACGAAACGTCAGTCAATTTTATTGATCACAGACCTTCATCTCAACAATTTTAAAAATAATAAAACAAAATTTTAAATTAAACAAAAATTAAAATTTCAAAATTCAAAAAATATGATTTTGAAACACGACAATATATATATCTTATGCCCAGTTTCTTCACTAAAATCATC
This sequence comes from Cantharis rufa, assembly GCA_947369205.1. NCBI lineage: Eukaryota > Metazoa > Arthropoda > Insecta > Coleoptera > Cantharidae > Cantharis > Cantharis rufa. Next base: position 42,052,266 of record OX376303.1, read on the forward strand.
CTATAGATATCCGATGGAAAGGAAATAAGTATAGATAAATATAACAGTAGCACATAAGTAGAGTTCGGATTTGTAACTGTAAAACTATAATGCTTTTCCTGAAAATTCAAAGCAGCTCAAAAATTTTAAATAATCTGATAGATTTATCAAAAAATGGTCTATTTGGCACTATGCTTTATATGCTATTTTTGCTTCTTTTGGGGAATTTGTACTTTTTTGAATTTTTATGCTTTCTGTACTTCTTATACTTTCTTTGCTTTATTTAAAAATATTAAAAAACTGAATTCAATTAAATTCAATTCAAAAATTCATGTTTGCACCAATCACTAGTGTTGCCGTTGAAAGAAGCTTTTCAGCTTACAAAAATCTTTTATTAGATTAAAATAGAAAAATGAATTTTGCTCTAGATCATTTGGAACATTTTTAATAATCAATTGTTTTAGAAATTAATTATTTTATTAATAAAATTGGTTCTTTTTTAAATTGTTATGCTTTTTTTTATTGAATTAATGCTTTTTTTTGTAATACTTGATGCTTTTATAAGCACTTTTTTTTAAATTTTTATACTTTGTTATCCGGACTTGAATGATAACATAGTAATATGTATGGTATACCTAAAGATAGCAAATTATAATTTTTCTAAACTGTTATGTTATAAAAATATTGTTTTATTCTTCATAATTGCATATTTTTTTAAAACATACAATTAGTGAAATTTTTTATAATTCGGTTACTAACATTATAAAATAAGCCAAACTAAATTTATCAAAAAATATTTTGCTATTCGCAAATTATCATTCTACGTCCTACAGTTTTATTTCAACACTATCCGATGTTCTATGGTTCTATTAAGCTTTTATTGGTAGCATTATAACTACATAATATATCTTATGCTTATGTTTTTTGTGAATTCAGACTATAACAGCTCTTAAAAATGATATTATTAAATTATTAGTGTACTTGATCTATAGTTCACATATTTATATGGTACCTGTACATATGTTTATGTAACTAGAAGAATAGTATATTCTGTAACAAGTTTGGAATTAGGCATATTCCGCACGAGAGGAAAGTTTGTCGCCCGAGCCTTTACGCGAGGGTGACGGTCCAGAAGTGGGGAATAGCCATTCCAAACGTGTTCCAGACTATACTTTCTATACGACTGTGAAGATAGTTAACTGTATAAGTTAACTGGTGACATTAAATTAATACCAAAACTACAATTTATAACAAGTGATAGAATGAAAACCATTCTATAACAAGTGTAAGAATATGGACATTCTGTAATTAAAAATTACACCAGAATATAATACTTGTATTCTATGACAGTCATATAGAAAACATATATTATAACAGTTCCTACTAGCAAGTTAATATTAATACATCAACATTGATTTGTACGTTGTTTACAAATTTCGGTAACGTTAAGATCGCAAGATTTACTTGTAATTTCTCAAGTAACACGACTATCATTCACCGATGGAAAATGTAACCCTTTCCTTAAATTATTAAGTCTTGTCAGGTTCTCAGTTAGCGAATTAGATGGTTTGGTTAATTAGTTTCAAATTCAAAGCACGTATGCTTCGAATTAGATGCTCCCCGTGTGTATCATACTTTGTTTATTATAAGGTAATATAAACGGAAAAGTTCGAAAATTGACACTTTTTTATATTTACTGTAGGTATTTGTCGTTTTACATAATTGTATGTATATAAACAAGTTAGTTTAAAATTTCATAAAATGGCATAATCCTTATTTTGAATTTTCAATTTCAATATTGTCGCTAAAATATTATGAAGTCAATAAAGGGGTACTTCCACACACACAATTTAGAAATCGATAACTTAAATTTATCATCGTGTATAAAATTCAAATTTTTTTTGACGTAGCGTAGTCGAGAGAATCTAGAAATAAATTTAATTTATAATTATTATTGCAACCAGAAATACAAATTCTTGTATATTCAAAGTTATTAAATTATTATTTTAATAAATGTTGCATGTGTCCCCGCTTGACGAAAGCAAGGCTGCTTCTGATCCAAGCCAGTTTTAATTAATCACAGAATTAACTAACAAAAACGCATTTGTGACCATAGAGAAGTGTTAGCAAAATCTACAATGACTGACCATCATGATGACTTAAGGTTGGTTTATGCAAGACGCCGACGCACGCACTGCACGCAAGCAAATAAAATTGAAACATTGAATTTCTGTAGTAGCGTTTATGCACGCTAGGAACTTTTCAAGTTATATTATTGTTGTGGTACAATTTTTTTAAATTTAAAATTACGAAAGTAATTATAAATCTTATTTTTGCAGATGATGTAAAGTAAATTTTTGTTCCTCATTTTATTTTACTAATTTATTTTTCTAAATTAAAATTATTAGATATTAATAATAAATTAAAAATAAAAATATCAATTATAATTGTTACCTTAGCTTATAATTGATATTTTTATTTTTAATTTATTTTTCATTATTGTGATATTTTCTAGAAATAATAATAACACGACGAAAAATTATCGACCCTAAAGCTTAACTTTCATGCTCACCATATTTTGGGTCGAAAATACCTACAAAAAGAAATCAGTCCATCTTTCTGATTTATTAGAAATAATAATATTTGATTATTTGATTTAAAAAAGTTTTAAATAATGAAATAAAATAACATTAGCGCCATCTACCGTAATGTAAATTTATTCTAATTTGTAACCAGAAAACGCACTAGAACGCATTCGAATATGAACTTCTGCATAAACCAATATTTTTGTGCTGCGTTTTGTGCAGGGCGTTTCATGCGTGCAGTGCGTGCGGTGCGTGCGTTGACGTTTTGCATAAACCAACCTTTATAAGGGACACAGTTGCGTTTTAAGTATTTACCACAAGTGTAAGCCAACTGTTAGCTCAGTACTTAGACTATAGTCTATTTATTTGCATGTATATTATTTATTGGAAACTTATGCAAATATCCTAAAATTATGAATTTTATTGATAATGAGAATTATACATTCTGACCATTTTATGAACTTCACTTCATACGATATTGAAAGAACAAATGCAACAATATAATTGACAAATTTTAAACATCTAAACTCTAAAGCATTCTATGTATAATTATGTGGTCGCTCTTACGTTTTTTTGATTCGTCAGCTACTAGCCAGTTTATCGTTCGATACCAGAAAAGTATTACGACTGGGTTAGTATTGTCGACGGTAAGGTATTTCGGGGTTTTAATGACCACCGTATTTATTCACGCTTGGGTAAAGTTAGGAATAGGATGTTGGTGGGAAACTTGATTTTACAATTCTACATTACAGATCCTAACATAGTAAAAATTAACATGGTTTCTAATTTCGATAGATAGTTATCTAATTTTAATTTCTACTTCAGGTCACTAGAGCTCTTTTGTTTTAATATCCGAATCCGTTACTTCCGTATTGTATGGTATGCACTCGACAGAGTAACAATCACATCTGACCTCTAGCACTACGAATATATCTGGGTACATAGATGGGTAACAGAAATTTTGATTTTTAAATGCCGTTTTCTTAAAAACTAATGAATAATTCGCAATAATTTTTTCTAATGTTTAAAAAATTTGCTTTTTCCAATGGTCTATATAGGAAAAAGTTAAATTCGTGGGCCCATTTAACTAATAATTCCCATATTTTAAGAGCAACATAATAGTATATTTTATAACAAGTTTGGAAATTAGGCATATTCCGAAAGAGTGAGAAATAGCCATTTTTATGTAACTATTAATTAAGGTAAGGTCAGACATAGCTACTTTTGCTGCGCTGCCAATTAAAAACTGCGTAGCTTAAGTAGTTTGTTGTATGAGCAACGTTGCAACCCAAAAACAGCGCATGCTACCGCATGCTGCCTGCAGCATTTTTACTGCGCACGCAGTAAAAAAAGTAGTTTAAAAGTAGTTTAATAATTATGATTCACAATTTTGTGAGTTGCAGTCGCAGTAAATAGTATATTGTTTGGCAAGGGGTTAAAAAAAGCGATTTCAGACGAGGGTGAAATTGGCCTGCCCGAGTGAAGCGAGGGCTGGCATCATCTTCGTCTGAAATCGCGTTTCACTCCGAGCCACATACTATTTTTCTTATTACCTGCATTGAAATAGAAAATTTTTTTGCATTGGAACTTGTAAAATAAATATTTTAAATTCAAAAATTTTTTGAATTAGCAATAACTCAAGAACGGCGCTAGATATCCATAAACTGAGAAAAAATTTTCCCCTCCTCGTCTCTACTCATCCACGTGAATTATTGGTAGGTAACCATATGCAAAAATTTAGATCGATCGAACGCGAAAAAAATTACTCATAAACAACAATTTCGAATTAATCTGACAGCTGTCATATTAATAAAATGTTATTTGAAGTAATGAAAAATTATTTTAATTCTGACAGGGTTGAAATGAAATTGGAAACTGAGTTGGCGGTAAGAAACTGTTTCTGCCTTCGGGCAGAAACAAATTGTAACAAATTTTTAAATTCGTTAGATTTTCTGGCAGCCAGCGCCTCGTATATTTCAGATATTTTTGAAGACGACGAACGAAGGCGTTTGCGCAGGAAGAAGGGAGAAAATCGATGAGAGGGGCTTTTTGAAAAAGAATCGAGAGCGTTTGGCTGCGATTTTTACGGGTGCGTAAAATTTTTGAAAAGTTTTTTGGTGAATCTTCTATAAAAATTTTCCTGTGAAGAATCGTGTTACCACGGATTTTGGAAATAATTTGTTTTTCTTGAATTATTCAATTTGGTGGTTTTCTTCGAAGATTGCAAAGAGAAATGTAAGATAAGTTCTTTTTATTTTAATATCATTCATTGTTTGATTTATTTAAAAGTTTTAAAAGTATTTTTTATTTAATATTTAAAAATCCACAATGCGAAGAAATTTGTGATAATTTTATCGACCACCATTTGGCAAGCTTATCGACTGAGCGATTTATCAGTGCTCGCATTTAATTTTGAGAATTTGTCTTTCTTGTTTTTTATTTCTAAGTACCAAATTATTTTCATCTAGTATACTAATTTTTTCCTGTGACTATGTAGAACCTCGATTCTTGCTTCCCGTTTGAGCTAGCGAGAAGGCATATTTTTTCTCCACTCAGTCGTAGACGAAAATTTTAAAACAAGTAAATTTATTTTACTTGGTTTAGCCTACTTGTTTTCTTATGTTTCTCCATTGGAAAATATTAAGACAAGATAGGTTATAAAGTTAATTTTTGACCAATATTCGCAGGATTCTGAAATTGTCGTGTTTCGACTGTCTTGACAGGCATTGAACACACTGTTTCAATGCAGGTAATATGAAAAAATATTTATTTGGGTGAAACTTTTACAGCGGTTGCAAGTGCAGTTTTTGGGTTGACGTTTATAGATTTTTCAAGTACAATTTTAAAAATTGCAGTATAATGACACTTTATAAGTGGAAACGTGCGGACATTTTAAAACTTATTGATATGGTAGAAGACCGAAATTGTCTGTGGAATATCGTGAGCGAAGATTACCATAACCAAACAAAGCGGCGCAATTGTATTGCAGAAATTGCATTGGCATTAAATATTCCAGCCGATGAAATAAAAAAAAAAACAAATTCTCACTCTTCGGGCTCAACACTATGGCATCATCAGGCGATGAATTAGAATTAGAAGATGAAAAGCTGATTCATCGCCCCATGGATACCATAGTATGGTGAAAACGTTTACGATATTTTAAACTTACAGTGTATTTTATTTGTGATCACTTAAAAACATTTTAGTTCTAAAAAGTATGCGTGCATTTTTTGGGTTTTCTAAAATATTGATATGGTTAATATCGAGTTACACTACTTATGCCCAGTTTCTTCACTAAAATGATCCTATAGATATCCGATAGATAGGAAATAAGTATAGAGAAATATGACAGAACTACAATAAAACAACAATGCGTTCTGGCATGTTTATCTATACTTATTTCCTATCTATCGGATATCTATAGGATCATTTTAGTGAAGAAACTGGGCATTAAACCACATATTAATCGATTGTAAGTTAACAAATTTTAAATTTTTAAAAATTTTTAATTTTAAATTCAATAAATTCAGTAAATAATAATTATTGAAATAGTAAACTATTGTATTTAGCAGACACTTTTTTGCAAAAATACTTTTCAATGAATTGATAAAAAAGAAAGAGTGAAAAATTGTTTGCAGAAAAGTGTTTGCTTTCAAGTTATATAATATAAAGAAATTTTTATTGATTTGACAATTTTACCACTGTACGAGTATAGTAGTTAAAATAAATTTAAATAAATATACACGTATCACAAATCTTTCAAATTAAGCTATATTATAATATACAAATCCAATATACGTCACGATCTGCAAATACCGGCAAATACCGGTATTTTAGTATTTATAACTAAAATAGCGCTATTTATTGGTAGGGGAGAGTCGGGTGGTTTGAGCCATGTTTTGTTTTTTAACTATAAAATCTCACTGGATAAAGATATCATGAAGCGGATGTAATATTAGGAAGCTTACCTCATTATCTACGCTTCTACATTATTGTTTTTTCAAATTTAGAAAAAAAAGCTCATTTTTTTTCCATTATAAAAATGAGTAAATTTGGTAAAAAAAAAAATTTGTCGGGTGGTTTGAGCCACCTTAAAAATTCTGAAAAAACAGTAAAAAACTTGCACAAATGAAATAAAAACGCACAATCTCAATGAAAATAAGTTTTTTTATTGTTCAAATTCTTCAAAACAAAAAAAATACTTGATTAATTATCTTATTCTGAATCCAAATCAGAGTCGCAATTTCTACAAGTGTAAAAAGAGCGGGAACCAATATCGGCATACTTTAAGTGAACCGCAATTTTGCACGTATTGCATGCGATGGTGTTGTTGCGATTTTTGTTCGCTGGCATTGGTTGATCGCATTTTCACATGCGAAAATACGAAAATTTGCCGCCCCAAAAATCTGCCGCCCTGTGCAAATGCACGGTTCGCACATATGGTAACGCCGGCCCTGATTATATACTACTATTGGACCACTCTGTATACTAAGGTTGTGTATCGTATACTTGATACAGGGCGCCCTTAATTAGTGGCGCCATTGTATGGTTCTAACAAAATCACTAAATTTTGTAACAAAATTAGAAAATATTCATGCAGCATGCATTCCAAAACGAAATTTTTTATCATTTCCAATCGATAAATAATGTTTATCCGAATGCGAAACGCGAAAAAAATTGGTGGCTCAAACCACCCGACATCGCTGGCCCAAACCACCCGAATGACACTACTTTTTTATTAAATGAAAAAAAATTACATATACGAAGCAATACTACGAAAACTTTATACACGTGAATATTCATCGAATTTATAACACATTAACGATTTTTCCATTAAAAAATCGGTGAAAAATGTTCTCGGAATGAATTTTTTAAAAAATCAAGCAAAAACTTTTTTGTTCACTTTTGGTACACGCTGTCTGGATAAAATACAGCAAGTGTGTTTTTTCTTTACAAAACCGTATAAAAAGTAAGGTGGTGGTATAACAACAATTGGCCACTATTCACCAAAAGACGTCACTATCAACAAACCGAAAAAATGCGGTGGCCCTAACCACCCGACGGCTCAAACCACCCGACTCTCCCCTACTTATCTCATAATTATTTATTTAGCTGATGGCAAAAAATTAAATGATGAAAAAGCTTAATACAATTTATTATAGTCTACTTATAGCATAAATAAAAAGTTATTGTTGATCTTTTTATTTTGCGATTAAATATTTTATTATTGATTCAATATTTATGTTGGAATACGTGATTGTTGTCGATATAATTACAGCAAAATAAATTCAGCGATTATTTCTTCATCATAAGGTATTACATAAATTAGAAAAGTATCGAAAAAGGATAACGTGAAAAGTAGTGGGAGCATCAAAAGTTGAAAAACTTTAAGACATTCCTTCAACACTTTCTAAGTTTTTACAAAATACGAACTTTGGTTTTTAACACAACCAGGCTTTTGGTTGTCATACAAAGGAATATAAATTTCAATGGATTTAACACATTTATGCCCCGGCAAAGCTTTAAAAGTTTCTTTCCTCTTCCAAAGCCTGAATTTATTATAATATGTTACAATAAAAAGCCGAAATCGGTACCTAAAAACAAGATATTGCTAATTAAAGTGTGCTTAATGAAGTGCAGTCGTTTAAACAGCTTTTATCAAAATTCCAAATTTAGTTTCTGAAACTAGTACGATTTTTAGTAAAAACAATTTCTAACAAAGTCTTCATTCATTTGATAAAAATTTCATCAAAATAACTCGATTGTTCAGCTATACGTTTACATATAATTATTTTATTGTATATATCATTTGTATATTGTTTAATATGTATATATTCCCATAAATTATATTCTTCAATATTCTCCAATATTCTTTATTGGTAATAATAATCAACTTACACTTTCCAACTAATAGTATTAGTACCTATTATTATGAAACAAGCCCCTGGTAGAAATTTTCATGTATAGTACACCACCCCCGATATCAAATCCTTGAATTTTATATTAAATACACATATTTTTCATTTATAATAATAATTTGTTTGCATCATGTATTTTTCACAATAAGTACAATAATTTCGAAATTTCCATACTTTGCCGAAGTATTTTACATAATAAAATTTCAGCTACTTATCTTGAAATGTGTTTTTATCATTGTTGTGTTAAATAAATAATAATGCGGTGAGGCTTTATTCATTAACTAGAATGATTCTTAATTATTTCGTTTTAAATAAATTAAAATATAACAATAACAGTAATGATAAGTAGTACTATCTAGTAGTGCATTACTTAAGATTATTGAACCATGAAGAGCGGTAAATACAAAAAAACTACTATTTACTTCCAGGCAGGTATCTCTGCGTGGTTCTTTAAACTTAATCAACATTACATCTTATTCGAGAAAGCTGTTAAAATACGAATGAACTGAAGTTTTCTTTTGACCTATTTGTTCATCCAAGTGAATATTGAGATATCGCTTTTGCCAATACCAATCAGACCAAAGCTTTTCTGACTGGACTTGCTTTTTATAAATCTATTGGTGAGTATGTGTACTAATACTGTTGAAATATTGAAGTAACTCATTATTAAAACACTTATATAACAAAATTTATAATTTTTGGAGAATTTACAAAACACCTCCACAATTGATTTATAATTTTTTAATTTTTTAATTACTCTGCAACATACTTGACACCTAGAAAATAAAACTAGCTAGATATGGAATAGCTAGATGACGTAACATGTTTGCTTATATGCAGAACTTTTTCTAATATTTTTTTTATAAAATACAGTTTATAGATAAATCTGTTTACGGGAGTTGATACTAAATGGTTATGTTACAGTTATATATTATAAATATATTGTAACGAAAATTAAATTGTTTATGTAATTGCTAAGGGCAAAAATAAATAACAAATATTGGAATAACAAATATTCTGAAATTTACACTAACACTGAATTTAACAATTTTAACTACAATTACTAACAATCAATTAACGATAAGTCCTTTATTTATTTATATCTAAGTCACTGCATTTATGTAACACTTTGTATATTTATTTATCACACAACTAATTTATTTACACTACTGTATTTATCTTAGCGCTTGCAATTCAGAATTCCCTTGTGTATACAGCGAATATTATCGTTATTTATACCCAATGCATCTTTCTAAAAACTTCTAGACACTAATATGTTAAAGATTCAATCTACAAGTCAGCAGTATAGTCAGCAAATTTGTATAAGAACTGCCAAGGTTATATATGAGTCATCATGGAAAACTAATCACGGACAAACGTATAAGTCATCTTAATACATAAAATCCCAGCACTCTGCTGCTCCGGCTCCTCCAGCGTGTCATTTTTTGGTGAAAAAAGAAACAATCTGATTGGTCGATTTTTTTACCAACCGAAAAATATATTAAACCACCGCCGGTACTTCCCTTCGGACGAGTTGCACATCAATCAAGTTTCCAACTAATCGGGTCTAGATGCCCGTCCGTGGACGGGCTTTTTTCTAGTCAAATATAATTAACCTGTATGCAAATGCGTGTTGCACCTACGAGCTTAGGTTAAAAACTGAATGGCCAGTCCTAACAATAAATCTTTAAACATTTAAACACAAATATGTAATAATGCCACTCATGTCAATGCTGGTTCAAACCGCTACTCTTTGTTAAGTTGTGGTTCGCTAGAAGCAGTAACAGCAGAGCAGTTGCAGCCGACACCAGTGACTAGTGCAATATCTAATGAGCGGCGCTGTGCTTCAATTGAATCGTTCATGAAGCCATTATAATGTTAATCATGTTGCCAGGTCTACAAATTTTCCCCGAATCTAAGAAAATTAATCAGTGTGGTGGAAAATAGCTAACTAGCACAGCAAAAAATTAGAGTTTGGAAGTTTGGAACGGTATTATTTTGTAAATGGATAGATAATTTGTTTGGTAAAAATAAGTTCACTGCAAGTACAATGTACACTATGAGGTACTCACTGTGAGTCAGAGTTATCTATTAACAATAAAATTAGCGCAGATTTAAAAGTGCATGAGATTTTCAAAAATACATGAAACTGGCTACTTCTACACTTACTTTTTCAAATCTCATTGAAAAGGAAGACGACTCTTCTTGTGTCATTCGTCTTGTCTATGCTAATACCGTTACTATGTTACTGATACTATAATACCGTTACTATGATTTGCAGAGTCTGCATTATGATTCCTAAACAATTCAAGTATTTTGACTTTGAGGAACTTTTGGAACATACTCGAACATACTGGAACATTTTTCGAAACACGCAATATAAACAAAGAGTTCTTCGTTGTTCCTTCGGTGGAGTTGCACAGTTTATGCAAAAAAATGTACGTTTTCCATTTTCTACCATTTTCTACGAAACTGTACTTACCTACTTACTTCTACCATAAAAATGGTTCTGATTTCATTTAAGGTTGTTAAAGTAGTCCCATATGGGAGGTTGCTTACTTCTAAATAACAAACAAAAGTTTTGCACATTGGGCGAGTATTCCAAATCCCTCATTGTAAAACGTGTTGATACACCGCTGTACTCCGTATTAAAATATCTTAGGGAAAAATTATTGCCCGATATGATGTAGGTATTTTCAATTAAACCAATATGACAACACTGCTGCTAGATCAATTGCTAGCAAACAAAGCTTAATTCCCGGTTTCACCAACCTTCGTCAAGGCATTTGATCAACGTTAAAGAAGAAGCACTTAATAGACTAAATTCTGACCACCTACCCATCCTATTCACAATCACCACATTAAAAATCCCTTTCTATCCACCGCGCCCCATCAGGACGACGGATTGGAAAACCTTAGCGACCCAACTACTCGAAATTAACATAAATCCACATATTACGACAAACGATGACATAGACAAGGCAATCTTTTACCTGACGAACAAAATTAATACACTTTATACAAGCAACACCGTTGACACCCCACCACCGACACGAAAACTTACACTCCCACAAGCACTACTCCCCAAATCAAACACAAAAATAAACTACGCAAAATTTTTCAACAACACAAATATCCAGCATTAAAAACACAAATCAACAAACTCACTTCAGATATTAATACAGAAATCAACAAAATTAAAAACACAAATTGGAACACAACACTCAGTAACCTCACCACAAAAAACATACAAACGCTTTGGAAAATTTCCAAAGCACTTAAAAACAAACAAAACACTTATTCAATCCCAGCATTACACAAAAAGCATTACACAGAGCAAGGCACAAAAACCACCAGCACGGACAATGCAAACGCCATTTCCAAAATTTATCTCGAACATCACAATTTAACCACTCATAAAACAGACACCTACACAGAAAACATGGTCAATTTCACTACAGAATCCTTTAAAAACACATCTCATCCCACACCCCCAGAAGGCCTCACCTCTCCCACCGAAATCAAATTATCCGTAAGCTCAAAAACAAAGCTGCCGGCTACGACAGGATTAGAGCATCCTTAATTAAATAATTCCCCAAGAAAGTGATTATTCAAATATTTTACATTCTAAACGCTTGCCTTAAAAATCAATACTTCCCCTCCTCTTGGAAAAAGGCAATCGTCATCCCCATCCTAAAACCCGGCAAAACCAAAAACCTCCCGGCCAGCTACCGTCCAATCAGTTTACTCCCAACCCTATCCAAAATTCTTGAAAAAGTCATATTAAACCGTCTCCAAGCACATACCGACACACATAACACAATCATCCCTAAACAATTTGGGTTCAGGGCCAAACATAGCACCGTGCTGCAGTTAGCCTTGCTCACAGACAAAATCACCACTAATTTCAACTTATGCAAAACCACGGCCGTCATGACACTTGATCTAGAAAAGGCCTTTGACACCATCTGGCATAACGGCCTGATACACAAACTCATTACGACTAAATTTCCACTCTACCTAATTAAAATGATATCTAGTCACCTAGAAGACAGAACTTACCAAGTAAAAGTACATCACACCCTATCTGACCCCCAGATTATACCCGCTGGAGTCCCTCAGGGCTGTATCCTTGCACCAAAACTGTTTACCTACTACATCAACGACCTGCCACGACATACGGACACAACCCTTTCTCTTTATGCTGATGACACAGCTGTAACAGCTGTGTCATACAGAAAAAACCAAGCAATTACTTACCTACAAAGACATGCCGACAAACTACTACATTACTACAAAACTTGGAAGTTAAAATTAAACGAAGACAAAACAACACTGACAGCTTTTGCCCACCGACGTGACAAACTGACCACCCCCCTAAAACTCGACAACATCACAATCCTGCCGACAAATACAGTAAAATATCTTGGACTGACACTCGACACCCGACTTACCTATCACGAACATTTAAAACAGACAGCCAAAAAATCCAGCAAAGCGCTTCACGCTCTCTTCCCACTTCTTACTTTCAAAAACGATCTGGACTTAAAATTACGGGCATTACTGTACAAATCAATGATTAGACCGATCATGCTGCACGCATCTCCTATTTGGAGTAGTGCAGCAAGATCAAACATCAAACTTATACAAACAATTCAAAATAAAGCGCTCCGAATCATCTCCGGGGCGCGCAGACGAACCAGGACTTGGACATTACACGAAATGACAGAAACGGACCCTCTACACTACGTAATTTACAATACAGCTTGCAACTTCTTTACCAACACAGTCAGGAAAACCCCCTCGACAAAACATCTTGCCCGACTGACACACAAAACCATGCTGACCAAGCCAAAATTAAAGCACAAACTTTTACATCAGACGATAATTAACTGACGGGACATACTGACCAATCAAAACTACGCAACACTTCACGGAAAAAACTAAATGTTAATATTTAGTAAGATTTCTACTAATTTTTAATGTTTTAAATAATAACCCGGAACCTGCCTCGGAATTTGTTACTTATTATGAAGTAAAAAGTGAAAAAATATATCGCTGATTCCATAAAATATATTACATTGAAAGAGAAAAAAATACAGAGTCAAGCTACAAATTTTAATGTTTCAAACACTAAAAATCTTCAGAAATCTACCTTTAAAATTTCGTAGTTTCAAACAATAAAAATTATCAATTCTATCGGTAAAATATTTATTTATAAAAATACAGTAATTACCGTTTACTATTGCACTTTTTAAAGGTTAATAAAGTATTTTTTCATTTCTGTGAACATGATAAAAAGTAATTTGTCAACTAAAATAAATAAATAATACATTAGAAATTTTTTACTAATTTTTATTTAAGAAAATAATATCTACATATAACCTATTAATTATAGATGGATGTTTTTCAGAATAATAAAAAATTTATACTAAACCGATGACATCTGAATACGCTTTGTTTACATCTAATTTCAAACCAATTTCATTGGTTAATATGTTGCGGTCATCAGTTTAGTATGCATTTTTATATTATTCTTAAAAAACCCAACTATAATCTTACCTTTTCCATAAAATAAAAAAAAATTATAATAAACAAACATTAATGATGATAACATAACTTACTTTTAGTAACTAATAAACATTGAGGTAATGAATTTTTCAACCGCTTTTACCAATAGTTTATAATATTTATAATGATTTCCATTACATTGCTAAGGCACTTTGGAACTTTTACATATAAATGACATTTTAAAAAATACACAAAATAATTTTACGATATGAAAAAAATATTGATAATATAATACGTAATAAATATAATATAATAAAAAATAAAGTATAAAAATTAAAACTAAGTAAGAAATAAAATATAAAAGTAATAATAAAAGTAGAGTTAGTTTTTGAGATCAAAATCAATACTGAGCTCACCGATTAAAGATTTTACCGAAGTTGGAATCAGTTGGCTGGGTTGAATTCCTAATTTGAAAACAGCCTGTTCAATGAAGATCTAGGCTGATTTTGCTTCCGGAGAGTACTGTGTATTTAAAGCGTAGTAAGTTTTAAATGCAGCTTCTACGGCTCGGGCACTAGATTCAAAATCACTTCATTAATAATATATGAAACCAAATGATATTGTTTACACATCCAACGATTACTGGCCGTGGTTGGAGTGATAGGTTATAGGTGACCAAAGCGTTTTGCAATTGATTTCAACTTACTGAATCATCATTAGCTGTCTGTGGAATTAAAAATTATGAATTAGTTGTTTTTAAATAAAAAAATATGTACTTAAATATAAAATTTGTTTTATTGGGCTAAACTTCACCACTTCGCGATTTTAAATGTGCAAATATTTCCAAATTATGATTGAACCAACCTTAACATTGAAAATAAATCCCCACGCGCTTCAGGTTTAGTAGAGTTATTCCACCCTTTTTTTTTTCTTTTAGATTTCTTAGCCCTTTTTCTACTTTTGGAACTGCTTATGACGATTTTGTTAGTAATATATTTAGGCTTTGGAAAAGCGGCCGATAGAAGCAAAAATATTGCTAAATCTAAAGCATATATATTAAATAATTTTCATTATTAGGTCAACAATTAATATTAAATTAATTTATTGCAATAAATAATATATTTTTTCAAACTTACCATCTGTAAGAAATTCTGGCTCCGACGGTTTTCTGGGACCATTAAATAAAAATATGAGCTGCTTTTGAACTACAGGCCAAGTTTTCTTAAATGCATCTTTTTTTTCGGAACTTTCAAGTTAAAATCATGTTCAAGCTGTTAAAATAAATGCAATAATTATTATCAAACATATTATACAAATAAAATAAATAAATCAAACTTGCCAATTCATATCCAAAAATTTGTTTCCAATTAATTTGTTTACGTTTTCTTAGATTGAGTAAAGTTCCGGGAAGTACCGCCGAAGCTAAATTTACTCTGACTAGCTGGTACTGCCATTAGAGAAATTTTCCGATCGCATAGAGTTAATTTACAAAAGAATATTAATTTGTTTTAGTATAAATAATTAATATTTTAGACATTACTTACCTATTCTGTTAATTCTTCTTAAAGATAACCGCATTTTTTACTAAACTGGTGACACTTTATGGCGCGATGTTCTTGTAAAATGTATGCAATTATTAAACTATTATATGAGTCTCAGCTCATTATTTGCGGAGGAAGGGATGGAGAATCATGTTTCAAACTGTTTCAAACATGAAAAATTATAATGTATATAATAAAATTGATGAGTTCGAAATATACTTTTTACAGTTTGAAGATAATAAAAAGTATAAAGAGAATTTAGTTGTGTATATAAAACTTATACTATTTCATTTAGTAAATTTTCATGGAGCTCATTAGTAATATTTAATCATTTTTTAAATATTAAATACAATTTAGAATTTATTACTTAACATTGAAAAAGTTTTATTTAATATTCCTTTTATATAAAATATAAGATCTGCAGATGTAAATTTTTTTATATGTAATCTAGTAAAAAATGTAGTTTGACTTAAAATTTTATATTTTGCTATTTAGATTTTTTAGCTTTCAGATCACAAATTTTTACTTTTTAAACAATAAATATTGAAGTTTTACTTATTAATTATTATAATGTCACTTTTTTAACAAGCACATTGTAATTTTTCAATTTTATAATACTACTTTTTTGCATATAAACTCAAAAATCCGGCGTTCAAATAATAATTATTGTAAATTAATTGTTAAAACAACGATATTATTGTTCAAAATTGTAATAGTTCGTGTCATGCCAACTATTTATTAAACATTAATCTTTATTTAGTATAATTCAGTTTTTTCCGTGTTGAAATTCGTTCCTTCATTTCAATAAAGTTTAAAAAATTTTAAAATTTTTATTTACGTTGTTTCTAGATTTTTAAATTTTATTTTATCTATTTTATAACACCCTTTCCTCTCCCTCTTCTTCTTCGCACACTAAGCCCCATGGCGGTGCGATTTTCTACTCATTTTTGCCCAGCGGGATTGTCATCGCCACCAGAAGTTCAACCCCGCAAGACAACCACATAATAAACCGATTAATTTACGCATAGGAGCGGTTTTATAAACCTATGTGGTGGCACAGTCATGCATGCACACGCATGCAGGACAATGTCACTGCAGCTACATTCCATGGCATTACTTGGCCATTGGAAATTAATTTGGAAATTAAGGAACTCAAGGATAATGTTTCCGGTTAATAACAAAAAAAGCAAATGCTAAGCGTTGTTAAGGTTTTTTTGTTATTAGCTGGAATAGCCAGTTTAACCGAGTCCGCCAAAGGGATAACACGTTTACGAACACAAATTTAAATCTTTCATATTATTGTAACAATTATAAATCAAACATTATAATTATTGTTCATATTCCTTTTTTATTTATATTATTCAGACGAATAAAAGGTTTTTTTGTAATAAAAACTAAAATTATTGTTAACCATCCTAACACCTACATGTAAATTAATTTATTATTTTGTGATAAAAATTGTAAATTGTAAATAGTCAAAGAAAATAAAGAGTTGTTATTAATATTTCCTTTATTTCGGATCTTACATATAGTGGCAATTAGCATAAGATGGGGGATTTAGCTCCAACCATCTTATTCTTTACAGTGTGTTTCACCTAATTACATTACTTTTCGATACATTTTTCACATAAGCTAATTTTGAACAATTATTATAAAAGTTACTTAAATCTACTATAAAATAATTAGAATTTTAAATTGTTTAGTACATTTTTAATTTTGAGAATTTAAAAATTTTCTGACAATATGGCACGTTTCCAAAATAACTGCTTTTTGAATTTCTGGGTATAATTTTGAAGATAGATCTAACTTTAACAAATGGGTTTTAAACTTGGAAAATACCACACCAGTAGCCGATATCACTATCGGTATTATTATTATTTTATTGAGACCCCATACACTCATCGTTTCCATTGCTAGTGCCTCGTACTTATGGATTTTTTCTCCTTCGGTGGTTATGATATTTTTTGGGAAATATTCGAATATTGCCCTAAGGAAATATTCGAATATTGCCCTAAGGCAGATGTGCACAAGCATTTGTCTCCGCTCAGACAGCTCCAAATGCGACTCTCTGATTCGTCGGAAATGATTAAAATATGACCCGAGGTTAATAATCGTCCGTCAAATATTTAAACGGTTAGTTTAGATTTACTATTGACATTTGTGTTGCATTTTTGAAGTTTTTAAAAGAAAAACTTTACCTTATTTAACTTAAAACTTCTAACTTCTAACTTAAGTTAGAAATGGCTGAAAATTTTGACGATTGATTTTTGATGAAAGATCAATGTTGGTGAAACGACTTAACAAGGCGCCAAAATTTGATCGGCGTCAAAATTTGATCAGCGTCAAAATTTAACGAACGTTGGTGAAACCGGGCATAAGAGTAATGTTTTCTAAAATTCAGTAATCGTTAAAAATAGATTAAAAAGTAATCTAAATTTCAATATTTACTTAAAATTAGGAAATCACTGAAATCCCTTGTGTCCTAATTTTATCAGTCCTTACCTTCGATTGTTTATAATAAAACAATTCTCAATTTAAAATATTTAAGATTGTTTTCTAAAAGTGAGCGACATTTAAAGTTGATTCGTTTACTGTCCTTAACTTTACTGCCTTTAACTTAACTGTTTCTAACTGTTTAGATAATAATATACCATTACATATATATATATTATTGCAAAAGTAGCCCTCACAAATCACAAATTTTCATTTTCAATTTTAAAAGCACTTTTACGATATGCATATTAATAATATAAAAATAATCAAAAACTCTTACATATTTCAAAGACAAAATATTCATCTTTAAAATGCATTTTTATATATCTTTGTACAATGAAGACTAAAAAAGCTACAGCTTGTTTTATCCATCTATGAACAAATACTTTTCATGAAAGTGGTAAAGCGCAGAATTTATATTGTGTTTCACTCGAGAACCAGACCAGATGGTCTGTATTTTAAATAAATGGTCAGGATTTTAAATAGATGTTTAGTACACATTTTAAATAGATGGTTAGTACACATTTTAAATAGATGGCCGATGTTTATAATACAATGCCAGGAAATAATAACAAAAAACGACCAGTAAAAATATTTTGAAGCATTTGAATGCAAAATAACATACCCTTATCTAATGCTGTAGTTTAAACCAAATACGAGTACATGTAAATTTGTTATATATAATTCAAATTGTATCACATAATAAGTTTTCTTGGACGCAAACGTATGGACGTTGTTTTGGGCCCCACAACTCTTAGGCGATGAACTGTTTAGCGCCAAACGTTTTAACTTTTAGGCACCGCTATTTCTTTTCTTGTAGTCGAAGTTTGCGGACTTGCTAACCAATAATGTAGTTTATTGTCAACATAATGTACAGTTATTAACTTATGAAATTATAATCAAAATTAAGTATTATCGTATTATCATAATCATGTTAAGTTGGAAATTATTGAAAATCTTACTGTTAAAAAGCAACTAAGTTGATAGTCTGCGACATTTGATATATCATATGTTTCGAATTTATGAATCTCATCAGGCAGACCTAGAACTTTTGTTTATTGTCAACAACATTTTCCTCGAATTTGTAAAACATTAGTTTCCACTATGTTGCAAAATTTCAAATTGCACAAAACCGATTTATCATTTTTGTTTTACATAAACTGCTGAAACTCAATAAGTTGGCATCCAGTTGCTATCTAATTTTTTTATTTTATCAAAGTGATGCCGTAATTTTTCATAAAAATGCCATGATGGTTTCTGCTTATGCCAGTGGACCAATAAGGTTTTTATAACACTATAAAAATTATAATTATAAATATTTATATATAAATAAATTTTTAAAAAATAAATTTATATAATTATAATAATAAATTGTAAATTGAGTCATAAGCTCAGTATGGCAATTGAAATCTAAACACGGAACAAATATAGCTCTCAGATCAAGAAACTCAAAGACTCTGCCAACCTTACAATTATCAACGATAAACTGGACACGGCAGAGAGAAAATTTTAAATGAAAAGTAATTACCTTACATTTACTTCTATTCAAAAACAATTTATTTGTTTAGCACCAATGGTGAACCGCTTCTACATATATCCATTTCAACTAGTCTGACGTCAAAAGAGTTAACCTTTCTGAATACCTTCAGATCATCAGCAAATAAGAGGAAAAGGCAGTACTTACTACAATACTACTCAAAACTTACTACTTACTTACTACAATACTAAGAAAAGAAAGGAACCAAGGTGACTTCCTTGCGGCACCCAGGAAAGCACATCTATAAATCTCGAACGTACTCCATCAAATTTAATATACTGGATTCTGCCTGTAAGATAAGAAGAAAGCCAGCTAACAAATACCACTGAAAAATTATATCTAGATCTAGATCGAGTATATGACCTATACAGTGGCGTAACAATCCAGCTATGGGCCTGTGCTCAGGCCCATTCATTATTTGAATTCGAAAATTAATTGAGTCAAACTGGACCCCCAAATTTTTTTATAATAGCAGTCGCACACTTAACATTATATTACGCAGATAAAATACTTTATTCTTTGGTCGTGATAGAACCGGGCCCTTTAACGCCCGGGCCCTTCTTCAATCGAGCACATGGAACACCGCTAGTTACGCCACTGGATCTATTTGCTTTTGTTTTCGCGTATGGATTAAATCATAATTATCATAATCATAAATTTAACATTATCACAAATAAGTTTGTAAAAATGAGAAGCGTTAACATTGACATCAGAATCGTCAAATGTACCCAACTAATAAATAGAAACTCATCGTAATCGATGGACTTGAAGTCATTTAACATTACCTTGCTATTCACATAACTATATTATGTGATATATATATGTGGTAATCCTACTAATTCATCTTGAGGAAGAAACGGCACACAGTTGGCACAAAAAATATTAGAATTATTCACAAAGACATCATCCAATAATGATCAAACGAAGTCGTAATAAAATGAACTTGTAACAAATTGCAACAAAAAATACCGTCGATACAATCCGACTCACTGTGTGATGTTACCTTAAATTCAGCACCATTGTTAGGAAAATTTTAATTGAAGTCAGCTTCTACCTATTGTAGGTTAGGTAAATTAAAATTAGCTACCACTAACCAATATACAATTTCCCCATCATGAGTGCGCTCTCAACAGGTTATTACCACTAATTGCCAGGATCGTTCATGAATTCGCACAGAAATCAATTCCAACTCTTCAGCTTCATTTTTTTCTGGTTCTAGGACACTTTGCTCCTGAACATTTCGCACCCGGACATTTCGTTACCACTTTTGGCATATTATTCATTATTTGAATTCAAAAATTAATTGCAGTATGCGATATAAAACTAAATAAACAAGTTTGCATAATTTTTCATATTCTTGAAAAAGGGAACACCACATTCCCGAAAGCTCGATAGATTATTATTTTATTTGTTCCTTTAACTTTAATAGTTTAATCAATTTAGTAAAACTAAATATTAATAGAGGGTGTCGTAAAGTCACTCGATGTTCTTTGGCTGTAATTTTTTTTTATGAGTGAAAAACTTTAGTTCTGCTTTTGGATTGTGTTTATTTGATGTCTTAATTTTTTATAAAGATCAAATTATTAAATTATTTGTTTACTTCACAAATGTGAAAGCAGAACTGACATTTGCAGCCAATTGCAACAATTATAGCATCTTTCGATAGGATAAAAAATAAACATTTTTTAAATTATTTTAATTGTTAATTTTTTATTAGTTAATTTTGTGTTTTTTTAAATTAAACTATTGAAATAAAATTTTCCATTTTGCTAAACCAAATAGTACTTAATACGGACCTGACCTCTGTTGTGTTTAATACCACTTTTTGCATAATATTATTCTTTAATAGGGATCTGTCAGGGAATTACACCCAAGAATTAAGCCTCGACACCTACACTATTGGAAAGAGGACAATTTTCTGTGTATAATAAAAAAAGAAATTTTGCGGATTATCCATTAGTTTTCGAGAAAACGGCTTTTGAAAATCAAAATTTTACATGCATTTTAGATAGGGAAATTCATTAACATAAAAGTTCTATTGACGGTGCGTGCGTTCTGATATAGTCTTGGTGGTGGCAGTCAGACGCGATTGTAACATTGTCCGATGTACATCGGGTGTATTACGCAACATTATGCAATAATTAAAAAAATAAACGCAGAACTCGTTTTTAGGTTAGAATCTCGAGTTCCTTGGTTGCGTTCGTCAAAACTGACGCTCCGCTACCCTCCGCTCCGGTCCCCTCCGCTCCGGGCGCTACGCGCCGTTTTGACGAACGCTGACTCACTAAAAACATCCCTCTAGGTCGCTCCACCTCGCCAAAGGTGCAACTCGAAAGGGGTGAAACTCGTAAGGTGTGAAACTCGTTAGCAACGGTCGATGTGCTCCCGACCGGTGGTCAACAACAACTGAATACAAGTGCTCCGCCCACCATTAGGAGTATATCAGAACGCACGCACCGTCAGTAAAACACGGGAGCGGATCAATTCGCTATGTAAAATGCATGTAAAAATTTGATTTTCAAATGCCGTTTTCTCGAAAACTACTGGATAATCCTCATCGAAGTGCGGTCTCAAAATGCTCAGAAAATTGTCCTCTTTCTAATAGAAAAAAAATCAAAGCCCAATTCGTGGGTGTAATTAACTGACAGTAACCCTTTAATAAATGTAAAGCCTCGAATAGGTGCTACTAGCAAGCGGTGGCTAAATTTAAGAAAAGAAAAAAATTTTTAAACATTAAAAATAATTCAAATATTTGTATTTAATCAAGACAAACAATGTTGCTTATCGTCCACGGACGGATTGTAATCACTCATGGTGTCAATAAAAAAAAATAATGAATAATATGCTAAAAGTGGTAGTGAAATCAGGTAGCGAAATGTCCCCAGTAGCGAAATGTCCGGGTGCAAAATGTCCGGGTGCAAAATGTCCGGGTGCGAAATGTCTAGGAGCGAAGTGTCCGATCACCTTTTTTCTATTAATAAGCTAAGTTTACCGCTGTAAGAATCCCACCATCACTTTCCTTGTGTGAGTTTTTACTGTTTCTATCCAACCGATAAACATTGTAACCCGTGTGAAACAGTTCATTATTAAAAACCATCTCATCCAATTTAAAAACACTTAAACACTTAAAAAGAAAGATCCCGTCTTCCTACATAGATCTGTAATTTTCGAGTTCTGGCGAATTCAGACATGTTTTGAGGTACTCCAAGATCCTTCCCGTCCTTGTAGATGCATAATTTTTATAATGATTGAAGCGGCTCAAAGTAGATCCCCCATTTTCGAGTGTAATTTATGCCCAAAAAAATATTTGTATAAAATAAAAACAGCCAATCGAATACACTCGTATAGTTTTTGGCCTTTTTCAATTTTTTAATTCGTCGGACAAGTTATCGTACTACCCCCAAAGATTTAATTTGTAAGGTGGATGGCACGCATAATCTTACACGAGTAAATGAAGGAAGATTTAAAATTTTTATGAAATATTACGGCATCAGTACCTACGTCCGAAGTAAAGAATCTTCTCTAAAAAGTAAAAAAAAACCCAAAGAAAAAGATGATGATTATTGATGAATTTATTAATTTAATTCAAAAATAATCTCAGATATCAGATTTAATTAATGAATCAAACGATCTGATCGTCAAGAAAAATTATAGGTGAATGAATTAATTTTATTTCAATTAAAGCAGGTAAGTACAGGGTTTACCAATACGACGTTTGTTTTTCAATAGGTGCATATTTGGATATTTTGACAGTTCTGACATTTATTTTTTTGACATATGTATAGCAGAAGCTTTGCCATTTGTGAAAATGTTTTCAATTTCAATCGAAAATCGAATTAAAATCATTGAAACCTATTACGAAAATGGTCGATGTGTGAAAACCACATTTCGTAAAATTCGCGATATTTTTGGTCGTCATGATCGGTCTTCTGAAACCGCTATCGAGAATTTGGTGGATAAATTTAAGTTTACTGGTTTAGTATATAACATACCAACAACAACACATATTCGTTTGGGTCGATCCAGCGAAAATATCGCTGCTGTAAGTGAAAGTGTCGAAGAACGTCCAAATTTATCGATTCCACGACATTCTCCACATTTGGGGACATGTTGACAAATTATTTTTGGCCTATTATCGATGATATGGATGTGAGTGATCTGTGGTTTTAACAGGATGGCGCCACTTGTCACACACCCAGAGAAACAATGGCTTTATTGCAAAACAAATTTCCAGATCGAATAATTTCGCGTAATTCAGCAATAAATTGCCCCCCAGATCGTGCGATTTTACACCGTTTGACTATTTCTTGTGGGTCTATGTGAAAGATCAAGTCTATGCGGATAATCCACAAGCCATTGAGGGCTTAAAAGTCAACATCAAACGTGTCATTAGTGAGATAGAGCCTCAATTATGCCAAAATGTGATTGAAAATTTTGACGAAAGAATCGATGTCTGTAAGCGTGGTCGTGGTGGGCATTCGAAGGATATTATTTTTCATTCATAAATGGCAGACCTTCTACTTTATATATAAATAAAAATCCATAGCATTTTCATTCAAAATATGTGTTTCATTTAAAATTTAAAAACAAACGTCGTATTGGTAAACCCTGTACTATTACAAAGATAAATTTTAATTATATTTTTGACAAGGTTTCTCTCTAACGCCCTAATTTTTTCAACAACGAGGTTTTATTCATTGTATCATTGTAACCGTAGTCAATTTTGTGAATGTTATTATGTTATTTAATTTCTTTAAGATTGGTAGTATATATTACATATTTGAAAGTGTTTGTCACTCTCAGAAGATCATATCTGGGCATATCGTATCTGGGAAAAGATCTTGCAGGCTTCCATCCAAACATCAAAATTTTCAATGACTTTAAAATATGAGCAGATTCTCGGCCTCAATTTTGTACCGAATGTTCCGTTTGAGATCTTGAATTGTTCGTGAGGAATTGGCGTACACTTCTGTTTTCCAAAAACCCCAAAGAATAGTTCAACGGTGTTAAATCGCGTGATCTTGCAGATCAATTCAAATCAGAATTACGGGAAATTAAGCGTTCACCGAACTTTGTACTCAATCAAAAAAGTTATTGAAAATTTTGATGCAAGCCTGCAAGGAAAGCCGAGGTGGTCATAATATGAACACCATATTATTTTTCATACAAAAATGGCATACACCTTTCATTTTCAATGAAGATTAACCAATTTTGTTCACAAAATATGTGTTGAATTTCAATTTTAAAGAACCGCATTAGATGGTCCCACCCTATTCTATATCATCATATTATGTGTTAAGAATAATTAGTAACTTAAATTATGATATGCTTTCAATATAATGAATTCTTTATATTTAGTTAAAATAAATGATTTTTGTGTTAATGTGACTTGCTTATTTTAAACAATTCACTTAAAGAGAAATATGTGTTACGAATTCACACAATTGGGTAACTTTTCTGCCCCGTTACCATCAACCCCGCGGCCGCGGTTAGGGTGAAAATAACGGTGAATATAATATATTAAAATGATTTTTTATTCCAATACGTTTTTCAGCATCTAAATATACTTTTATAAAGTTTTAAAATTTCACTTCGTTAAAATTAAAATTAACTCCTTAAAATAATTGATAAATACAAGGCATGGTATATCGGCTATCAATTTCGTTCCTTGAATTAATTCTAAATTAAGTATTTTAAAAGCTCCTACCATTATTCAATGGATGAGTTTCACTAGTCACAGTTTTCTAAAATAATACATAAACATAAAACTTTGATAAAAATCCTAGATATCTGTATAATTCAAATTAAATACGAGTGTAGTACACTTTACTCAATTATAAATTTATTTATCTATGGACTATATAGTTTCGACTAATCAGTCTTTTTCAACATATTCAACATATTTCAACTATTATAGTCCATAGATAAATAAATTTATAATTGAGGAAAGTGTTCTATTTAATTTGAATATATCCTCAATGGGTCATAATATTATCTGTATATTTGGTTGCTCTTAAAACTCAGCGTAAAATTTTTTAAAAAATTTGAATTTCTAAAGGTTATTTTAACTACCCGTCACAGCTCACTAATCAGAATTAAAAGTTCTTACTTGAGTTGTTATTAGCAGCTAACATGTTATGTTTTAATATTAACTAAAATTCTTTTTAAATTATTTAGATTATTTCATCACCTCAACGATAGGTATTATATACTAACAAAATTAGTTAAGCATTTTTAATAACTAAATTACAAGCTGCTTTACGAATAATACGTATTCTTTTTCTGGCAAAAACCATTTTCTTGGCATTTAAAAACTCTTTTGGAATGGATGAAAAGGTATTATAAAAATAATACTGTTGAGGTTTTAAGGTATATATTGTAATGATATTTTTTATCAAGACCCTGTATTATACTTTTTATACCTCGGCTAGCTAGTAGGTTCGGAAGCATGAGTTACACTCTAACAGCAGTCGGTTCCAGTTGAAACAATTCGGTTGCCTTTGTAGCAAATAAAAACTCTTGCTTTTTTTTTGAATAACGTAAAATTGTGTTTATTCAAAGAAAAATTTTTGTAGCGAAAAATTTCGCTGTAAGGCTTTGAAATGTTATAATGTTCGGCCACTGACTTTGAAATTATATTTATTTTATCAAAAACTATTCTAAATTTAAAACTCATTTGCCGGTATGTTAAATGTGTAGCAAATAATAATTTTACAGTGTGATATAAATTTTTGTTGTTTTTATTTATAAAAATGTTTTTAATAAGATGCTTTTTAAATTTGGAAATACCTTGTATAAGTCTTGTTCGTGTTACGTAAGTAGTTCGGATGTCCAGTGCGTCTTGGCTCCCGTTCGTTATTATCAGTTGACACGTGTAGGTGGTATGAGTAAATTTTTTCAATATCTGGTGCACATTTGAATATCCAAAGTGCGTTAGGTTGAAATTTATCAATCTTACTTGCGTTGATCCAACTTTAATAAATATCCAAATTAAAACTAACTTTAAATTTATTGCAGGTAAGTGAATTTTCATCTGCATTAAAAATTTTTTATCTTCCCCAAAATGGCGTCTTCCTCTAATTTTTAACCTTGTAAATTTTCAACCACGTTGTCTACAAATTTTAATATTTTTCAGCTATTCTTTACTGAACTTCACGATTCTTCACAAAATTCCACTTTATGGATCAAAAACAAATTTTTTACTTTGTTTCAAAGTAAAAATTAAACAAATTCTCAATTTAATAATGCCCAACGTAAATCGAGCGTACCGCTTGGCTCTCAACGCCCATGGAACAGCAAACCTGGCCTCAACCTGAAGAAAATTCACACCACGTAAGTCCTTCAACTACGTATAGGATGTTGCACAAATTATTATTATTTTCCTTTAATGTAGGTCGTTTTCGAAGCACATCACCATATCACTCAAATTAATGTTTATAAAATTACAAATAAAAAAATATGTGTTCAGTGTTAAAGTAATAAATTAGCCTTTTTTTAATTTTTCTCTGAATAATTATAACTCATTTGCAGGACTTAAAAACAAATAAACTGATCACGATCTTGGCATGTCGAATTATCTCTTCGTGGGAGCCGCTACCTGATGGAAATTGCATATTATGTAAAATAATACAACAATATATATAATACTAGCTGGAAAGCCCGTCCACGGACGGGCATCTAGACCTGATTGGTTGGAAACTCGATTGATGTGCAACTCGTCCCAGGGGGAGTACCGGCGGTGCACAGTGGGACCAAAACACGAAAAAGTGGCCAAAAATCAGATTTTGACTTTAATGACTTAAAATTAGCATAAATAACACGGAAAAATTAATAAAAATATTTCAAATTGACAGGGGTGATTTAGAGGGGTGTTTTTTTTATAAAAGTTGTTATTAAAATATTATTTTACTTTTAATGACTTAAAATTGGCATAAATAACACGGGAAAATTAATAAAAAAATTCCAAATTGACGGGGTGATTTAGAGGGGTGTTTTTAGGCTTCTATACATCGTATAGAAAAAAGCCGTATGTTCTGGCTCCGTGTCTGTCCGCATGTTTCAAATTTAAGAAAATTCTAGAAAGATGTATAGAAGCCTAAGAACTGTCGCAAAAGCGAGTTCCACCTTGTTTTATATTGTATTGTTATTAAAATATGATTTTACTTTTAATGACTCAAAATTGGCACAAATAACACGGGAAAATTAATAAAAAAATTCTAAATTGTGTTGTTTTAGGTTTAAAGTTTTTGAACCTTCAAAATATAATAAAATAGACATATTTGCATTTTTAAATTTAAGGGCTGTCATCAAGCTGTCTGCACATAAATACATTTAACCAATAATTTAACTTTTTTATTGCAGTAATTTTAAAATAGTGCATGTCTAATTTTACAAGAATTAGCTGAATTCGGATTTTAGAATTCGAATTTAGTTTACAAAATATTGTTATTACTGAAAACTTCCGGAAATAGATAAAAATGCATAAATTTTATTAAACTTTAAAAATGTAAACTAAGTTTTATTTAAATTGTTTTTTTTTCATTGTTTGAAAATTTAGCGTCATGTGAAGCAATATTTTATATTTTTTTACAATCGAAAGTTGTTTGTAAATTTTCTGCTATAATATCTATTTATCCGTATACTCGAATTTCTATCTACATGTACTTATCCCTAAACAGCAGGTAAATGATGTTTGGTTTTGAGTTTTATTAAATTTTTAAGCAGCAAAAATATTACAAATCTAATCTCTAGAAAAGTAAAGCTGATTGATCGTTCCAGGTAAAATCGTTGGTTGTACAGTCGAAGTGATTTTATATTGGTGCGTCGCCGTTGTTCAAAAACGTGATTTACTTAAAAACGGGGTTAAATGGGATTACAATCTTTACAGAACATGTTTTAGAAATGTCTAACGTATTTTTTGCATATTTTTTCAAAGCGGACTCTTGTGGTCGATTTTTTGTAAGTCTACACAAAGTTGGATAATTGCCTGAGATTTTCTATTGAGCAGCTCCCGGAATGAAGCGATGTATTTAATTTTTTTTTTAATGTATTAAAAGATTAGTTAATTTAGAATCAAATTAAAAATATCTAAATTATTTGCAATTATTCCTTCGAAGTGGCCTTCTCACGCCGGCAAGTATGTTATCACATCCTGATTGATAACTATAGATGCTATAGCATAACTTAAGCGAGCGTGTGACTGCAACTTCGATGGGAACCATAATTTTCTTTAATTTTGATAAGGATTCTTATTATTTTTTTGAATGTGGAAAGGGAACAAGAAGGATTATTATTAGCGGAGGAAAGATTTTATTACCGTTTTACCTTTCAAACGTGGGGCACTATCGGTTTACCTCACAAACGTGCTGAAGTACTGTTTTTCCTTTTTCGAACGAAAATAATTTTGATTTGTCGCGCGGGCGCGGTAGCGTTGCAGTAGTTGGTTGTAGTTTGTTGCCGCGGTTAAATTGTACGAATTGTGTTATTTATTTTTTTTTGGTTACCGGTAAATTTGTCGAGCGAAATAATAATGCGATAATTTCGATTCCTGATACAGACCAAGTTGTCGTACCTGTACCGTGACAACATCTTATCGGCAACTTTAACAGCTACAATTATTTTGGATCCTCATAATTGGAAATTGTACCCACTTTTCATACCGTTCCTGCTCTCGAACCAACAAACAAAATTCACCTATAAGGTAGCGTGGTAGTGTTATGTACCAGTATTTTTCTTACTTTTTGCTATTTGTTTTGGGCGCTAAACTTTTGTATATTTTTTTTAATTTCGAACATAAAAAATTGTGTAACTGTGTTAAAAATTATTGTGTAACTGTGTTACTGTATGTACAGGGTTTACCAATACGACTTTTGTTTTTAAATTTTAAATGAAACACATATTTTGGATGAAAATGCTATGGATTTTTATTTATATATAAAGTAGAAGGTCTGCCATTTATGAATGAAAAATAATATCCTTCGAATGCCCACCACGACCACGCTTACAGACATCGATTCTTTCGTCAAAATTTTCAATCACATTTTGGCATAATTGAGGCTCTATCTCACTAATGACACGTTTGATGTTGACTTTTAGGGCCGCGATGGTTTGTGGATTATCCGCATAGACTTGATCTTTCACATAGCCCCACAAGAAGTAGTCCAACGGAGTAAAATCGCATGATCTAGGGGGCCAATTTATTGCAGAATTACGCGAAATTATTCGATCTGGAAATTTGGTTTGCAATAAAGCCATTGTTTCTCTGGCTGTGTGACATGTGGCGCCATCCTGTTGAAACCACATATCACTCACATCCATATCATCGATAATAGGCCAAAAGTAATTTGTTAACATGTCCCGATAACACAATCCATTCACAGTAACTGCATTTCCAGCTTCATTTTCAAATAAATACATAAGGTCCAATCACACCTCCAGACCAAAGAGCACACCAAACAGTAACACGAGCCGAATGTAAAGGCTTTTCAACAATTACCCTTGGATTTTCAGAAGCCCAAATACGGCAATTCTGCTTATTGACATATCCATTCAAATGAAAATGAGCTTCATCTGAAAAAATTATTTTTCCAGAAAAACCAGCACCTTGTTCACTAATGAAATTAGCAAATTGTCGGCGAAGATAATGATCAGCCGGCTTCAATTCCTGAACCAGCTATATCTTATAAGGTTTTAGAGCCAAATCCTTCCGCAAAATTCGCCATGTGGTCATTGTGGATAGCCCCAAATGTTGAGAACGTCGCGGAATAGACAAATTTGGATATTCTTCGACACTTTCACTTACAGCAGCGATATTTTCTGCTGAACGACCCGAACGAGTATGTGTTGTTGTTGGTATGTTATGTACCGAACCAGTAAACTTGAATTTATCCACCAAATTCTTGATAGTAGTTTCAGAAGGCCGATCATGACGACCAAAAATGTTGCGAATTTTACGAAATGTGGTTTTCACACATCGACCATTTTCGTAATAGGTTTCAATGATTTTTATTCGATTTTCGATTGAAATTGAAGACATTTTCACAAATGGCAAAGCTTCTGCTATACATATGTCAAAAAAATAAATGTCAGAACTGTCAAAATATCCAAATATGCACCTATTGAAAAACAAACGTCGTATTGGTAAACCCGTATATAGATTGGAATTGTCGTAACATTTTTGCTTAATTTTTAATGTCGGAATTATTCGTGGAGTTAGTATTATTTATTCATTAAAGTTAGTATAATGTTATTAAGTTTTTATTTGCGTGCATGATCACTCCCATCCTGAGTTCAAGATCTCATTTTTTTATGGTGTCTCTGAG
The DNA here is from genome assembly GCA_947369205.1 of Cantharis rufa. Lineage (NCBI taxonomy): Eukaryota > Metazoa > Arthropoda > Insecta > Coleoptera > Cantharidae > Cantharis > Cantharis rufa. The sequence goes on from OX376303.1 coordinate 42,083,151, forward strand.
CAATGAGCAAGCCGGGAGGGCACTTTAAAATCAGGTAAGCGCCATCAAATATCAATCTAAAAACAAGGTGGAACTCGCTTTTGCGACAGTTCTTAGGCTTCTATACATCTACTTTTTCGGTAGGTTAAATTATTTGGGCTTTATTTTATTCCAATTTTTAATGCCTTAATCTTTTAATTAGGTAGATTTTTTTACTATATAAGGAAAACGCTAACATTTTAATATTTTTTTTTATTTCGACCTTTATAGGTAAATATTTGCAATTTACAAACCACAAATAAAACACAATTCATAATGAAATATTAAAATACCCGAAACACGTACCGAATACCGTATTAGAAACACGTAAAATACCTACTCTAAAAATACAAAATAAGAATATCGGATTAAAAAATATATATGTAAATAATCTGAATAATTAATACCAATCTAAAAATATTCTATATGAAGTAAAATTGTTTTAAGAACGTGCGTTCTGATTGGTTTTGAATTATGCGGACAGACGGACAGACGGACAGACGGACACGGAGCTAGATCATAAGGCTTCTTCCTATACGTTGTATAGAAGCCTAAAATTATACATATTTGAACTTACGTAGGCTTTTGCATTTGCACTTTTAAATACTGGCCATTCACGTAAAACTTCAAGGAAAGGCAAATTTTAGCAGTCTTGTATTCTTCTTTTGCTCGAAGCCATATATTTTGCTTTTATTTTTTAAACTATTTTTTAAACTAAAAAGTAAACAAAAACTTACCTTTTGATAAATAAAATATTTTTTAAAAAATTGTTCAAAACTTCAACAAATTTAACTTTTATGAACTTTTATGTATAATAATTATTACTATTATATACACGTAGGTTTATAAACGTATAAATTAATTATTATAAAATGTTGCTTTTATAACCTAAGACTTACTATCACGATAATGTTTGAATTAAATTATATGTTAATGTTAAATCAAACATAATCATGCTCAATTTGAAACACTTGCATTAATACTTATACTAAACTTTTTAACAAAGTTAATTGCCAGAGTGTACGAATAAGTACATTAAAATTGTTTGAGTATAAGCATACTTAATTGAAGTAATAGCAAAATTTGATACCTGAGAGTTAGTCGAACATTTCGTATGCTTATTTTGAGCATTTTACAATCAAGTATGTATAGTATGCATATAATGCTTATATACAGTTGTGCGTATACCTAAATTAACTTTATTTTTAAGAACTTAAATTAAACAGCGGATGCTTGATTTGTGAGCATGCAAAATTTTTCTGGGTGTAGGACTAGTTGGAAAGCCCGTCCACGGACGGGCATCTAGACCCGATTGGTTGGAAACTCGATTGATGTGCAACTCGTCCCAAGGAGAGTACCAGCGGTGGTTTAATATATTTTTTGGTTGGTAAAAAAGTTCGACCAATCAGAGTGCTTCCTTTTCTCTAAAAAATGACACGCTGGAAGAGGAGCAGCAGCAGCGTGCTGGGATTTTATGTATTAAGATATTATTCATGTAAAGTACAGAAATAATTATTTTGTTTGTAAATAAATATTGAAACATTATGTTACGTGCCAAAATTAGTTTAGACTGTTACAAGCCTTTTTCAAGCGACACCACTGGATCGCTGTTTGTTGCGGGAACCATGTGTGAAATTTTCATCATTATTCGTTAAATTTCGTTAAAAAAAAGTTAAATTAACGTATGTTAATGTTTGTCCATTTTTAGTTTTGTATGTTTTATTTTTTATTTATCTTTTGCCGGATAACGGGTAATTATTTTACAAATTTTACAATTAATTATAAATAACAAATTAATTTTAGCGCCCAGGCTACTGATTGTTAGATTTCGATAATTATTCATTTATTCGGTTTTCATTTTTGGTTTCATTAATTGTGTGACTAACTGGGTTGGAAATCTTTTCGTATATTTTACTTTTGGGATGAGGAGAATTGTAATCAGTCAAACTTTTCGAAGATATGAGGTGCTTAAATTGATTTTATTAAAAAGGATTGGTTTGGTTTAAATGTGAAGAATGGTTTATTTCGATCTGTAGATCTTTTTGATTCAGGATTTTTTTTTATTATCTTCACAAGAAGAGGTTTTTCTGTGAATGGTTTTATACTGAATGGGTCAAGAATTGTTTTGGAGATGAAAAACCGGACTTCAAAATTTACCTTGCTCATATAACATCATTTTTTCTATCCCGAACACGGATTTTTATTACATCTCAACTTCAGACAGATGATTATTTTATGAAGATGTTTCAGTGAGGATTATTAACTGAATTAGTAGTCACACTTACTCGCTTGATGAGTGTGGTAAAGTAAACTGCACTCCAAAACCACCTGCAAATGGTGAACTGCACTCCAAGCATTTAATTGCGGGATTATCATTAAAATTAACGTTAACTATTAATTCTATAATTGATTTATTACCAACTGAGAAATTTCATTATACATACGAAATATTGTGTTTAAATATGATATATACAAAAAATTACATATTCAGAAAAGTTAACGAAGACATAAGAGAATGCCAGAACTTAAATTTACAACAAGCGAACGAGGAAAGCCCTTACTAGTTTTTTGACTAAACAAGTTTTATATGGAACGTCTGCTAAAAACAGCTGAACAAAAATGGCGATGTTGTAAAAGAAAGTATACGGCATTTATTAAAGTGTTGGAAAAAAGCACAGATTTGGAAATTACTTATGTTCAAGAAAACCATACATATGCATGTAATGAAAAGCTTTTGCATAGGTAATGCGGCAATCTCAGTATGGGTACCCTTCCAAGGAATATTGCAGAAGTGCATCAGAAGTTAAAAGAGATTGAAGTAAAAACTGAGCAAGGTGAAAATTTTCTGACAGTTGACGATGAAAATTCAAATATTATTATATTTTCGTGCTTCACTAATTTGGCTGCTTCTGCAATATTCTTTAGAAGGGTACCCATAGTACTAAGACGCCGCATGGGAGAAATATTTTTTTTAACATATTGTAAATCTATTTTCTGCAAAACCTTGGTAGAAGACGGGTTTTGGTCCATACATGCATTCATAATTTGTTGTGGCCTTTCCAACGATTGTTCAGCCGCTTTTATTTTTATGCGACTTGACAAATCTTGCCTATGCAAAAACTTTTCATTACATGCATGTGTGTGGTTTTCTTGCACAGAAGTAATTTCCATATCCGTGCGTTTTCCCAACACTTTAATAAACGCGGTACACTTTCTTTTACAACATCGCCATTTTTGTTCACCTGTCTTTAGCAGACGTTCCATATAAAATTTGTTTAGTCGAAAAACTAGTAAGGGCTTTCCTCGTTCGCTTGTTGTAAATGTAAGTTCTGATATTCTCTTGTGTCCACGTTAGCTTTTGTGACTATGCAATTTTTTGTATATCATATTTAAACAATATCTGATATTATGTATAATGAAATTTCCCAGTTGGTAATTATCAATTAGGTAAGTCAAAAAAAAACAGCCGCAACACACATGAAAGCTTTGCAACACTCTCTAAAGTACGCTAAAGCAAACGCTAAACTAAACCATGGTTTAGCTAAACTAAACCATTAATTACGTAAGGACGATTTTTATAATTTTCGACTTCCTCCCCCCCTACGTAAGGGCACGTAAGATTGTGGCAACCTCCCCCGTCCATTATATTTATAAAATATAAATAATAAAATGTTATTATATTATGTATTAATTGGTATTAATACAAAAATGTACCTAAGTTAAATTTTATTTATGCATATAGGTTAGATAATTTGATATTTTATTTAAAATTAAGTTATTATTACTACATTTGTTTTCTTATAATGTTTCTGACTGTTCATATTCCTGTTTATATTCCGATGTTCTTGTTCATATTCTGATATTCCTGTTCATATTCTGTTTATATTCATCTTCTCTTTCCAGCTGCCTTCCTTATATAGTATTATTGTCCTTCTCCGTAATGCCAACTTAACGCATACTTAGTAATGTTTTACATACAGGGCGTTTCGAATATTGTATAGGTCTTCTTCTCGGGTCCTCACTTGGGTGATGTCTCTTTCTATTGGTTGCTAGTTGGCTTAAGGAGTACTCTAGCAGATCCGTACTAAGAGTATGTCTCACTCAATCTAACACGGCCATCCTGCAGTTGTCACGTCCTTGTGACCCTAAAACAAACAAACAAAAAAAAAAAAACAAAAAAAACTCATAGAGGGCTAAAACCTTCTTAACGCACATCTAAAAACATCTTAAAGCACATCTTAAAGCAAAACCGAAAAAAAAACGAAAAACAAAAACCTTGTCGGGGTCACAGAGTTGACCTCAACCGTCTATGTATTCGCTAATCAGGCTCGTATTAATGCCACATTCTCTTCCTCACTTCTCATCTCAATCAACTCAATCATAACAAACTTCAACATCAACAAAGAAAAAACGAAAAAACAATAACCTTGTCGAGGTCACAGAGTTTGACCTCAACCGGCTATGTATTCGCTAATCAGGCTCTTATCAATGCCACATTCTCTTCCTCACTTCTCATCTCAATCTCACAACTCACAACTCACAACTCAACTCAATCACAACTCAATCACAACTCAATCACAACTCAATCGTAACAAGCTTCAACATCGAAAAAACGAAAAAACAATAACCTTGTCGAGGTCACAAAGTTGACCTCAACCGGCTATGTATTCGCTAATCAGGCTCGTATCAATACCACATTCCCTTCTTAATTGTATTCTTGTTAGTCGCCATTGTTATTCAGATTATTGTCGCATTTTCGTGACACAATTTTACCGGAAAATAAAAAATTTTAAATTAGTGTTTTAAATAATATTAGATAACCAACCGGCCTGAACTTAAATGAAAAGAACAAAAGGGAAATAATAAATCATAGGCCACCACTCCAAAATAATCAACAACCAGCAACCATGCCAATAACCGGCAACCATGCTAAACAAATACACAACCGACAATAATGCCAATAAATAACTTATAATTTCAAGAAATAAGAGTAGACAAATACTAATAAATTTTTGTTTTGTTACTTACGTTAATGCCTGATCCTATGGCTAATTTAGTAATCCATTCTTCCGCTTTTCTGTTGTTCATTGTACTTCTTATCAGATTACGTAGTGTTCTTATTAACCGTTCTATTTGACCATTACCTCTTTGGATACCTTCCGATTATATTCCCAATGAAAGAAATAACCTTTCATTTCTCGTCCAATCCTGACCACTTATCTTCCCATTGTACACTTCGAATTCTTAGTGGGGTCATTTGGTGTGAGCCTTAAATCTAGTTCATATTTTCTTACTATTATTTCAATTATGTTTTCAAATCATTCAAGTGGACTGGTTTCTCAACTTATCAATGCATAGTCTACAGGTTCCCAAGGTTTCCACATTTATTCTAAATCCTGCGAAAGTTTGAGAACATACGATCATCTTTAGTTGATACAGTCGCGGTTGGTGTAATCTCGCATCTATTACACAGGCGAACACAACTTGATATCACTATTAAACCATTATTACGTCATCTTGATAGTTGAATAAATTGCCAATATTCTGCAAAATCTTGGAAGTTGTTTTCATGTTTTCAAATCGATGTTATCCGATCGGTAGACCTGGGCGAAAGCGTGTATCCATGGACGACGTATTTACGTAAAACCTAGCGGCCAGGCTTCCATTTTTTTCGTTATAAATCGGCGATCTAATCATATTTGGGGTATTTTTACAATTTATTATTTTGTGACCTACTTCCCCGTACTTAAAACATCCTTTCCGAGTTGGATTTCTTTGCAAGTACCCTGAATTTGACAGACATCTGCTGGCATCTTTAAGATGTCCCGTTTTGCCGCATTTGAAGCATTGCTTCGGGTTTTAATTCGTTATTCGGACGGGGTCGTGCAGTGTTCATGGTTTCCATCGTGGGTCGTTTTGCACTTCTCCTGTGATCATCTTGGTTTTCGTTATCTCATTGACGTAGTAAAAGCAGAAGTTCTTGTTATTTTCCAAGCCAATTGTGGTTCGTATTGGTAGATACAACGGATTTTTTTTTCGCATATTCGCGTAAGCTATCAAAATCAGAACTTTCCATAGTCGCGGCTCTGACCAACTTCGTGTGCCATGTTTCCCGATTTGGAAAATTTGCACGTAGATCATTCACGAAATTATCCCAATTCTTGTTAAACGGTGTCCAGCCATCAAAAAATTTCTTACCGTTTCCTCGGAGAGCGTTTCCTGCTTTTAGTATCATTATGTGATCGGGTACTTGAGATAGTCCCTTCGATTCAGTTATGTGTTCGATCCATTCGTTTGTCGAGAACTCACTAAGGCTGTTGTCGAAAATTAGCCATTTCCTTAAAGAACATTTTCAAGCATTGTTCTAAACTTTTTTTCTTTTTCGTCAGGGTTGTTCAACATTGTCTCTGGATTTGTTTATTGTGGTTAAACGTTTGTTAGTATCCTACTTCTGATGTTAGATAATTTGATATTTTATTTAAAATTAAGTTATTATTACTACATTTGTTTTCTTATAATGTTTCTGACTGTTCATATTCCTGTTTATATTCCGATGTTCTTGTTCATATTCTGATATTCCTGTTCATATTCTGTTTATATTCATCTTCTCTTTCCAGTTGCCTTACTTATATAGGGTCAGTTGTACAACAGTAGTTTAACCTGGGTTCAAAGTTAAACGAGGTTTAACTTTTAATTCAAGCACTCTGATTGGATCAAAACTGAGTTGAACCTGGTTCAACTTTTACCTGAGCTTGGTACAACTGACCCATAGTATTATTGTCCTTCTCCGTAATGCCAACTTAACGCATACTTAGTAACGTTTTACATACAGGATGTTTCGAATATTGTATAGGTCTTCTTCTCGGGTCCTCACTTGGGTGATGTCTCTTTCTATTGGTTGCTAGTTGCCTTAGGGAGTACTCTAGCAGATCCGTACTAAGGGTATGTCTCACTCAATCTAACATATATATATTAACAAATATAATTATTTATTTGAATTATTTATTATAAAATTTGAAAAAAAAATTAAAGGTCAGTTGTAGTCCATGTGGGAACTAGCCATTCCGATATGGATTGTACATACGGAAAACGGAAACCATCACCAACGTCAGTGACAAGATTTTCCATATTTTCAGCCACTATTTCTACATCAGCTTCGTTTATCCATACAACGTCTTCTGCTTCCATTTTTTTTTGTTATGGGTCACGCACAAGAGTTCGTCTTCACGTCGAGTAAGAACAAGTTTAGCCTTTGCTTTAGCGTACTTTAGAGAGTGTTGCAAAGCTTTCATGTGTGTTGCGGCTGTTTTTTTTACGCAAAATACAAACCGCAAGTCAAACACACTCTATCTTTTACTTGTACTTGTACTGAAGGGCAATACAATTCATATAGCATTTCCTTGAATTGCTGCTTATGCGGTAGAGGTATATTTAGACTGAGTCGATCACAAAGCGAAAGGAAAACCAATTTATGCGATTCTTTTTCAGGAATTAGCACAGTAATTCTTCCGTTGTAGTTATGCACGGGTTATGGTGGTGGAATAAATCTGTTTGGTAACCTATAGCGTATATCACTTCTAATGTTACCTACCACAGTTTTTGATATTATTGCATTTTGTAATCTGCAATAAATACTGCGATTCTCTAACATGAATTGCGCACCAGTTTGAATCCACAACTTTTGGTAGTGCAGATTGTGTACCAGGCTCTATACAGGGTGACCCAGACCACCCGTATCAGTACTTTTTTTCAAAAACGGTAAGTCGTAGAGAGTTGAGCAAAAAAAATTTATTACAAAAGCCCTAATGACGAATCTAATGGTGATATTATTATTTCCGGGAAAAGTCGGCATCCAGAGTAGTTTGCTCCAGAAAGTCCAGAAATCCAGAATTTTAAATGGCACCATATGGAGAAAGTGGTATCGTTGGAAAGCTCTTTAAAAAATAAGCAAGTTTTGTAGGAAAAATTTTTTTATTACTCCCACCCCTTTTAAGTTATATTCGACTTAAGTTATTAAATTTCAATTTCTTATAACGAACTTAACTTTAAAAGTCAGCACTTGAAATATTTTTTTCTTTGGGGTCGGATCAAAGATATTGTTTATACAGAAAAATCGACAACGAGAGATGATATGAAGCTCAGAATTTGCAATGCCTGTCGATCATTAAACACTGAAGAAGTACTTAGAGCTACTGATAGTATGACCAGAAGAGCTCAACAGTGTTTAGAAGTAAATAGAAGACATTTTGGACACTTGTGACATTGCTCTAACGCGGTAGCTGGGTTTTAAGTGCTGACTTTTAAAATTAAGTTTGTTATAAGAAATTGAAATTTAATAACTTAAGTCGAATATAACTTAAAATGGGTGGGAGTAATAAAAAAATTTTTCCTACAAAACTTGCTTATTTTTTAAAGAGCTTTCCAACGATATTACTTTCGACATATGGTGCCATTTAAAATTCTGGATTTCTGGACTTTCTGGAGCAAACTACTCTGGATGCCGACTTTTCCCGGAAATAATAATATCACCATTAGATTCGTCATTAGGGCTTTTGTAATAAATTTTTTTAGCCCAACTCTCTACGACTTACCGTTTTTGAAAAAAAGTACTGATACGGGTGGTCTGGGTCACCCTGTATATTAGGCTATAACATGAAACTTATCAATAGACATGTCGTTCCATATTTCAGCCAGTATTTCCAGCAGCAGAGAAATTTTTACCTCCAATCAATTTTTTTAACTTTTTTTTTGCATTTTCGAGATCACCGTGTTCAGAAACGTAAAGATCTGCAAAAAGTAAAATAAAAATTTCTGTGTCGGTCTGTCTGTCGGTCTGTCGGTCGTCAAATTTTGTCGATCGATTTGCTTCCGAACCATCCAACCAATTACGACCAAATTTGGTATGGTGGTAGGGTTCACGGTGGAAAGGTGAAAATAAGGTTTTCGTCGCGATCTATCAATCAGGAGTGCCACCACAAGAAAATAATACGGGATTTTTAAAAAATATTTTGTGTTGCGATATGTTATTTTAAAGGCCTTAAAAGGCTTTATCCAGAATAGGTAAAATTAATCTTCTATCTGTCGTCTGTCAAAAATCACAAGTTGTCAAAGTTGAAACTTTAAGAGTGAATAACTCAAGAAATGCTGAAGGGATCTTACCCAAATTTGGTACGTAGGTACATTGATCCTAATGGATATGAGAGCATATGTAATCCTTCGATAGAAATCAGTAATGCAACATGAAAAAAATAAAATTAACTTTTTTGGCAAAAACATGAAAAAAGTTTTTGGTGATCGATTTTCTTCGGCATTTCTGCGTCGATTGCAATCAAACTTATTGGACGTATGCCTCGTGGGCTGGAATGGTGAAAATAAGGTTTTGCCAGAGAAATCTTCACCTTCTTTAAATTGTAACAGGGCGGGCAGGTCAGAAAAATTACAGAAAATATTAACTGAAATCTTAATTTATATATTTTTTGTGAGAATTTGTCAGATGGCTTGCAAAAATAAAACAATATATTCAAAATTTTAATAAACGTCATAATTTTGTGACATAAGTGTCAAAATTAGGTTAATGTTGATTTGTATACCAAGTGCAGCATAAGAATTGAGTTTAGGGCTTGTAACAATTTATTTTAGAATACAAAAATAGGTGGTTCGGTGGGAAATATTTTATAATATCGTCGTACGGACTGACGGAACGTTACTTTATAAGTAAAAGGTTCTGCCACTAGGTAGCGACCAAGTTTAGGCTGTTTGTTAAATTTTTTCGAAAATGTTTTCAGAATCAGTAAATCGACAGGCAGTAATTTACAAAAATTTATTTTCGAAAAATCCGCTAGATGACCGAAAAAATTTGTTGTACCAATCTTGGAGAAATTTTATTTGTGACTTCTTACGGTATTATGTGACGTATATAAAAATTTTGGAAAAAATTCAGTGGCGTACAAAAATAAAAAATTATTTTTATTTTGGATTTTGTTAAAAAAACTTTTATAGATAGATTTAAGGTATGGGGTGATACATATAGATATCTTTGCCAGGGCTACCGATATCTTTGTTAAGGCTACCACAATAGAAAACAAAAATGAATATTATGTCATCGTATCTCCGGACAAAATTTGGTGTGCTGGTGATTGGAGGTTTTGCGGCAGAGAGTGACGATATTTTTTCTTACTAAATCGGTGTCTTCCAAATACATCGTGCTTTAAAAGCAATCCAGATAGTTCTTTGCTAAGCGGCATTCTTCGCTCAACACGGTTAAAAGCGCTACGTCAAGGCGCATTTGTAACAATAAATAAAGCGTCTAAGTTCAAATCGCGAAAATGCCAAATAGCAAAACCCAATAGTTTTTGGATAACGTGGATTTTCATCTGGTCCACCATCAACAGAGATAATGAATACAGGTTTTATTTCATTTTTTGTTTTAACAATATCTTTTAAAGCACTCTAGTTCTAACAACTTTTTAAAATCATCACAATGACTAGCTGCAGTTGATGAGAGTGTTTTATCGTATAGACGCGATGGCGATGTGACTATCGGTTTGACCTCGGCATAACTTCACGGGTACAGTCACAACGTGTCTTCTTCCCTCCAAAGTATTTGGTTTCCGCGGTAGAAGATGTAAATATGTTGCACTTTTAGATAAATTCAATCCTACTTTTATTATTGTGTTCAATAACTGTGTTTGATTTTCTTCGACGCGGGATCTGCCAGGAGTCCTCCGTTTTATGCCAGACGACAAACCTTCCGAATTATTTTCTCTTCACAGAATCACGATATTTCTTCTGATACTCTGCGTTTAGCTTCTTAGTTTTTAAAGTTTGATTCAATTTCATCAGTTCCGTTTTAGTTTTATAAATATCTGTTTGACATATATCTACAAGAGCTGAATTTCTTAATTGCAATTGACCATTAAGTTTGGATTCCATTGCTTGAATTTTTGTCAATAATTTTGTTTGAGCTGTGTCTTATGTTTTAGTTAAGACTTCGAGATCAACTGATTCATCTGGGTTGATGGACTTCATCTGAACTAGGTGGTTTCTTTTCATTTTTATTATCTTTTTCTTGCGAAGCCGAACAACCATCACTTTGTTTAATTGTTTCAACCTTTGAGAAGTAGGATAAAAACGTTACTTTTCTTCTAATTTTTCGTAAGTTGTTTTGTTGTATCGCATTTTCAATATTTTTTTACAAAATCGTTACCTTTATACGTATCCTTTGCTATCTTCCAAGTTTCGTTAGTCATTTTCTGCAGCAATTTTGCCGATGTATCTGGCCAACTATTTTTATAGGACATGAAAAACCGTTCGTAAATATTTTACGTTTTATCCTTGAGAGTTCTTTGAACATATATGACCAATTTGAACTATGCACATCATCCAGCAAATTTCTGGCAATTTGTGCACGCTTTGGAAGTCATAACATCTTAACAAGTTTATGAAATTCTGAAATTTATGAAGCAAGCCGGAATGCTGAATTCGTGGAATAAATAAATCTTGCCATTTGCATAACAATTTTCTGCATTTCGGCAATGGTAGTTCTGGTAACAAAAGAATCCAGAACTGATACCTACTACTTCTTGCTTGGTTGGAGATTTTGGTAAATAGGAAGCAGGCGCAATCGAAGTTGAAGAATTCGTCTTCCGTATTTTTTCGCGGTTTCCATTCATGTTTAAATCATCGTCACTAATTTCGTTAAAACTGTTAACGTTTTTATCTCGATGATCTTTGCATTTCCTTAAATGAGTTTTCATACGAGCTACCAATAAAGACTTTTCTTTTTTACAAATTTTACATCTTGCTCTTGTGCAAAATGTTTTGGCATCTTTTATCTTATCAAAATTGATCCAAATCGGATCTAATCTTCTTCCAATTCCACTCAATATTTTGATTATTTTCGGTTCTAATATAATTAGTTTCCTCTTTCTTTTTCTCTTTTATACTAAATAATTGAATAAATTTGTAAATCGGATTATTCTAATTTAAATTATAGATTTAAAAGGTTAGATTAGATATCATAGCTAAAGATAGATGAGAGCACAAATTTTTTTTAGTTTTAAACATTATAAACATGTTTTTTTGTTTAAAACAAGTTTTTTTTCTAAGGTAATAAAAAACCGTTTTAACATAAAAAGCTGTTTAGAACATAAAAAAACGTTTCGAGTTAAAGAAATGGTGTGTGCTCAAAAAAAGGAACAAAAATTGATGAAGACGTCCTTTTAGCCTATTTTTCAGTTAACCATTACCTACAGAGCATCTACCCTTTGATCAAAGTATTTTATGACAAAAGCAGTTGTAATAGTGAAAGACGATATACCTAAACATAAAATATTTGTCAAAATTGATTGCATTTTTAAAACGTCGCTCAAACGCGGGAGCTGACTTGGCGACTATTAAACGCCACGGGAGATGGAGATCAACAACAGTTGCAAAAAGCCATGCAGAAAATTCATTAGAAAATAAGAAAAAATATCAAATCAATTTTTCTCTGATGGAAATATTGAAAAATATATCAATATTGTTAGTACTACTAGTTAGTACTAGTGATACTAGTTCTATTTACAATCGAAGCTATTCTGCCAGAAATTATATCTTTAAATAATACCAGCACCTACACTATGTATTAACGTTTTTAATATTAATCATTAATTTTATATAAAACATTTCAAGTGGTCACATACCTGTACTGAAAAGTAAAATTTCTTTTAAAATATAAAAAGAATTACTATAAAAAAATTCACCCCACGACTCTGTGGAGTATTCCTTTTTAGATTTTCTGTCTCTTCTCTTCTATCTCTTCGGGAAAATCTGTTAATGTTGAAGAGTACTATTTACTCTTTATGCCGATGTTGTATACGGTCGTAATGTTTCCGGAAAAAATAGGTTCTGTAAAGAAAATACAAAATGTACAGTAGTAAATGTGTGCCGACTCAAAGAGTAAATATCAGAGCAACAAAACCCAACGATATTTTTGTTTTGCTGGTTTTCTGCAAATTTGTCAAGTTGGTAAGTATGAAAACTGAAATTCTATAACACAAATAGAACATATTGAAATATTTTACTTTTATGATCTTTAAAATACAAAAAATAGTGTTAAAGATTGGGCATTAATTTAATAATGGAGAAGCCTCGGGCGGCGACAGTATTTCCTACATACAAGAATTCTTGATTGTAATCGAGCTAAAATAGATAAAATAAAATATTTACTTACTAGCTTGGTAGCTTTTTTAAATGATATTTGGTCTTCAAGATTAATCAAAGAATTTCAAGTAGAATTCTTCAAGCGAAATCCCGAGGTCCTAGGAAAACAGTGCTTATCTACCAATTAAAAACTAATTATTGGGCAAAATATGAAACTTACTCGTGGAGCTAAGATCAGTTTAGCCTCCATCCTCCAATTAGCACTTTTTGATTAATAGACAGTAATTTCCTGACACCCCGAAATACTGTTTCAGAAATCCAAGTTGGGGGGTCATCAATAAATTATACCAAGCAATTGCATGCATATTTTGACCACCTTTTGGTTTATTCCGAAAGCCTTTTAAAAGAAAAACTAGTTTGACTTTTGTGAATTACCAAGGCAATTATTTTTCCACAGGCGATTAATTACGTGGCGTAATTTTAAAGTATAAATAATAATAAAAAATATACCCACCATATTTGGAATCTAGACTTGATTTAGATTTGCTTAAAATGTTGAGGGTAATGTTGTGTAATTTTCAAAAATACAGCATAAATTATAAAGTAATTTATTTATTTAATCATCCATAAAAATACTTACTGTGTAAGTTGGATATTTTGTCACCATTATTATTAATAAAACATAATACATTATGAAGAAACACTAATTTTAACACTAAATAATGCAGGTAACGCTGTCACATGTAAAACAATAATAAAAAATCTTATAAATTACAAAATCACGAGTTTTGAAAGGTAGGTACTTAATTAAATTAATTTTCCTTTCAAAATAATTATTATAAAATGGTATATAGGTTATAATAATAAGTAATAAGTGTATTTAAAGTTTTGACAAAATTTAATTTGGTAATCTTGCAACGTAAGTATACAATATAAAAATTACACACGAAAGTAATAGTTAATGAATTAATTAAAAAATGATAAGGGAAGAAGAAAGTTTTCTAATAAGTACCCAACATAATCGAAATGAACGGAGGCAAAAACATATTGCACGGAATATCACACCATACTTCAATATCGAAGAATTGGAATATTTTTCTTTTAATTAATATTCTTTGTAGAGAAGGTAATGAATGTTCAATAATAATTCAGTTCATATTTTATAACAGGAACGTACGTTTATTTGCACTGAGCGGAAATACAAGCTAGCGTACGAAATCTCGCCGACTGTTTGTCTGTATGACGCACATTTATAATAATTTTCACAATAAAACAGAATATATTAAATGTAAATTTATGCAAACTTTCGAGACGTTTCCACATATTGGAAAAACGTTCCGAGATAAAAACAATACATATAGAAATACCATATTACATATATTAGCTTTTAAAAATTTTAAATCAATTATATGTACAGACTACAAAATTGTATCACGTTTTGAAGAAAATATAAACTGTAAATTTTACAAAAGTTTTTAATTAAGTAGATATTAAAAATTTTCAATTGCTTTCTAGTTATATACAAACTTGATCATCTAAAATTCAATTTAAGTTAAAATACATCTACAAATTACATTCTTTAAATTACTCATCATATAGAAACATTTTCGAATCCTAATAGAAGATCAACTTCAATTGGCAAAATTAATATTATCATAACTGCATAATTATTTACTTTTTTATCCTCGTAAAGAGACCTGACTACCCGGCTCTTAGCAAAGCCGGCGAGCGCTGCGTACGGATTATAAAGGGGACAACATAGAGCGTCGCATCGAACCGACAGAGTATCCCGTTATTATTATTATTATTTGCTAAATATTAAAAATGTACAAAAATTTGGCTATTACGTCGCGTCGTCGTCGTCGTCGTCGTCGTCGTCGTTTTATTAAATCATTGTTTAATAATATTATAAATTCTTTGGATTAAAAACGAAAAGCAGGATTATTCTGTCGATTCGAGATGGCTTAGAAGACGACTTGAACATGAAAGAATTGTAACACCTACGCAGGGACTGCAAACTGTCACATCTAGGAACAGGCAGACCTGTCGGTCGGATCTGGGAATTGCCGTCAGCCGAGTAAAAAATAAAATCGTAAAATTAAATTTATCTGTTAGGGCGAATGCATAGCAAGAATCAAATGTGCGACGACAGTTCCAGCCAGAAAGTCGACAGCGAGACAGAAGCAAAGAAAACCGGCGATCAAATAATGACCAAGGGGTCCTATATCAAACACTCGCATCCAGCAGGTATAAAACGTTTTTAAGATTAATTCATTTAATTAATATATTACTCTGATGCCTATGCTAGGGAAGTGTTGGGAAGTACGGATCTTGACTTTTGGCATTCCCACAAAGCCCGTTTTAAACAAATATACAAACAGCTCACACATTCTAGTAATTTAATATTAGTAAAATGTAATGAAATAACGAAGCATGCAGCTGTACAAAATGCTACAAACACTAAAAATCTATTATACACAAATCGCTCTCTCCCATACAACAAGATTCACGCTATGCTAGGTTTGGGGTAGAAATATAGAATGCATTGTATAAATAAAGGAATGCGTCAGGGTGCGAGTCGAAAATCAGGGCCGTTTTCAACCGAAAGAAAAAATGGGCGACTGCTTTTCTGGAGGTCAAGAACGGTCGTGTTTAGACGACACTACCACAGAAATGCATATTTTTTATGTACTACTTAATTCGAGTACAAATTTTATCGTTGCATTTTTGAAAAAAGTTGTTTCATCCAAGGTCACTTTCTCAAAAAATATAATTACCTATGCTAATACTTTTCTCGTCAGTTTTATTTTCTCAAAAACTTTTGTTGGAATAACTCTACTTACATCTTTGATTTTATTTTAATTTTTAAAGACATTTAGCCTAAAATCAGCGTTTTACGCCTGCACAGTCTTCTGTTAATACTTTGACACATTCGTACGGACTACTTATTACCTAATAGTACTATCTAAAAAATCACATCGCGCCTTTTCGAAAAATACTTATCAAGTCTTCGAAAAAGCGAGAAAATTACATTATTGGTAATTAATTATAAATGCTCTAGTGTGTTCGGTCGTAGGCGACGATGTTGATCACAGGAATGAACATCACTGAGGATACCCTCACTACATGCTCCTTTGAGTCCACATCTTAACTATGTACACTATCGGTAACTGGCAGTGATGCGATGAAGAGGTAGGCCTTCTAAGCGTGACGCTTCATATGTAGGGCCAAATGATCCGAGCGACTAAAGCACCGATCACAGTGACGACACTTAAAAGGTTTCGCTCCTGTGTGCTTACGATAATGTCGCGTCAACTCGTCCGATCTTGCAAATCTCCATTCGCAGCCTTCCCACGAGCATTTGTATGGCTTTTCCCCTGAAACAATAAAAAATATTATAATAAACCAACATTGGAGGCAAAACACACGCACGGACATTAAAAATTTATCTCGATTACAAAGGAACGCATTAAATTAATGTTCTACTTGACAATGCAATATGTGTAAGTGGTAGATATGGGCGGGAGAAAATTAAATAATTTATAGAACGTCCCGGTGTTAAAGGGAAATTTTTAGAAAAAAAAAAATTATTAATGTAACGTAATGCTCTTATTGTGTGAAATCCAAATGAGACCCACGGAAAAGCTTTTTATATGATGATGCACTCTTTGATAATGGCGACGGAGCGTCATTAATAACGGCTATGATGATCTATCAAGTGGAGTCATGGATATTCATGTCGCGATGCCATTCGCTCTTGCTGCACGTGTGCTGATTTGGGATCTGACAGAAGACGGATATTCACCATTTACCTCTGTTCGTGTTTTTCGTTAAAAAACTCGACAAGTGTAAATGAAACTTGCCAGTATTTGTAAAAGATCAGGTCCGACGTATTCGTATACCGCACACATTTTATCTTGCGAGTCGAAACTATTTATATTAAATAAACGAAAACGTTTGAAAACATTTACATAATTTTTACATTTTTACCATACCCGATGGTACATCGACGATAAACACTCATATTTTAACAGTTTATGTAATATCTATTAATAAAACTAAAAACAGACAATGAACCTAGAGGATCAAGTATACATATAAGGGTAATTTCCAATAAAAGTCAAATAACTACGATAATAAAATTAGACATAACCCAAAAAACATGCCAATTCAACAAAGTGGTTCGTTTTTGGCTTAGTAAAACTTGTGATATACGTTAAATTTTACTACCTACATCGGTAATGTTGTTTACTTTATCCCAGAATCGTAAAAGAAATCAATTATATTCCCATTTTGAATTACGTATTTTTAGAGAATTCCAAGATCGTAAACCGAATTCTGTTGGCACTTGTTAGGTAAATAGAATATAAAACTATAAAACAGCTCGGCATTTTAAAAATCTACATCTACACTGCCATCTTCTATTCACGCTAAGGATTTTAATACCGCCTTGCATGTACAATTTTATCTTCGTTAAAATTGTTGTCCGATGAAGGTAGTTGTGAACCAACTTTACCTCCCAATCCATGGCGGATTAAGCTATTGGTAACGTACAAGCGGAAGCCTCATTGAGGCCCCCTCTTAAAATTTTCATTGTGTTTCAAAACAAATAGTGCAAAAAAATAGTTAAATTATAACAAAAAATAAGTAATAATTTTTCTTTAAATTTTTTTTATGAACGTTAAATCACAATGCCGTCATTATATTAATGCATTAAAATATTTCCATAATTTAAAATTATCATACAAAAAAAACTCAATAATTAGTAAATTTGGAATTAAAATGTATAATGATAAAAATTCACACAATCTTGCCAGTATAAATTTCAAAATTTAAAAAATAAAATACAATTAAGGAACAGTGTTTCTGACTAATGAGTCAGACATACATGGTGTGATGGCTTGACAGTCGAAGAAGCAGTGTGTGTCTATCGCTCTTCCTTAATTGTGTTTTATTTTTTAAAATTTTGAAATTAAAATGTATTCAAATATTACTTTTCGGACTTTTAGTTTTGAAAATTTATAGATTAAATGATCATAATTTAATAATTGTCAATAATTTAAAAAATTTTACAACAAATTTTGAGACTCCCAAAATTTTAAGACCCCAAGAGGAGTCTTTTTGTACTTCATGCGCCTGTGCCTCCTGATTAAGACGAAGTTTTTAGAAGTGAAATTACATTAGCTTAGATTTTTACTTTACCTAGCTTGAAATCATATTAAGTTATAATAATAGAATGCAGCAAATTAATGTCAATTGCAATCTACCGAATATCTACAAAATGCAACATCGCCAGAATTCATACCAAGATCAATTTTGTACTATTATACAATATTATACAATATCGCTTTTTTCAAGAGGTCATCGATATCAATATTCTGTTCTTTTCTGCTCAAATTCAAGAAACATCAAACCTGCCATTCTCTCGCAAGTAATTGACATCCTTTGGAGTCTGACGATAGATTAACCCTTAGATGCAGGGGTGGACACTCAGTACTATTTTTGCCGGGGCGGCGAACTGAGTACGCCAGCCCATTTTTTGATGTTTGGACCAAATTTTCAATAGTTTTTTCAGTTGTTTCAGTACAGTAACAGTAATTCAACTGATTTGAATTAAAAGTTCAGGTAAAATAATTGTATATTAATCAGTAAATAAGATATAAGTAAATAAGATCCCACTAAGAATATCATGCTGGCGTACTCTATACGCCAGCCTCTCCATCTATGGGTTAAAGCAGTGTTTTAATCTAGAGCCATAAGTTGTAGGTGTTTTTTCGCGCTCGATAAAAAAGAAACAAACAATATTTTTACCATTCAGTTTTTTACAATATGTTTATTGATATTTTGATAATCTACAAAAAAATTGTTGAACAGAAAAAATTTAAATTAAGCGACTTATCAGCTAGTGAAGTTGAGTACAAAATAAAAGTGGGGTGTGCTGGTTGACACGATTGCAACCCTTCTGGTCATCTGAAATAATATTACAAAAAAAATTCATTGCTAAGTAAGAATGTTGTTATAACCCTACCAAAAAGAAAACTGAAAAAATATTTTTCGCGAAACGGCAGCTATCTGAAAACAAAAAACAGTTTTTAACCCGTACCTTTCCGTAATTTTTAATTTTTTAAAATAGTTTTCAAAATAATTTTGGTACAAAAGTGGTAGGGGCGATAGGCAGATATATATTGAAAGTTGGTACAAAATTTGACGGAACTCGCCGCGTTCAAATGTCCGGCTCCGCATAAAGATGTATTACTTTATTACTGATGCTTTCAGCTGTATGTGTAAAAATTTTTTTAAAAATAAGTTGGTGCAAATTATTGTTGTTGGTCGCTAAATTAATTACGTTTGGAAGTTAGTAATAATTGTTTGTAAACAAATGTAATTTCTCTATTAAAAACACAATTAAATACAATACAAGCGTAACGATGAAACAGTGAAAAAGCTGCGTGCACGTGCTTCGGTTATTTTCAAGCAAGACCTACACTCGCACAAGCCACTCTTTTTGTTTGCGCAAATCAGGGTCTTATCGCTCACACGCTCCCGTCTTAAGGCGCGTTCTCACGATTCAAGTTTAGTTGACCGATTTTAGTTGATCAACAAAAGTTGAATGATTTTCTATTGCAACAATAGAGTCAACTTGATGGAAACGAAGGTTCTCACTTAAAAATCGTTCAACTTTCTGTAATCGGTCAACTAAACTTGATTCGTGAGAACGCGCCTTTACCTGCACAAACCAAGTTTGCACTTGAACGAAAATCATTAAATTTTAATCGCGAAAAAATATCAGCCATGTTAATATAATTTCCCGTATTATTACCGGGTAGAAAACGGTCTCCAAAGTGATATAGATACATTAAGTTAAAATAATGGCTGTACATTTTATAAAAAAAACATCGCATACCATAAACAAAAAATTAATTTTAACTTGGTATGTACTAGTAAAAACGGCAAATACTTGTCCAAGTTAAACGAATTTGTGACATGGACAAGCCAATGTATTGAGCACAATTTAAATTAATAGACTTAGAAGCTTACACGAAGTTTTAGGAAGTAATTAAACTAGCAGTACAAACTAAAAGCAGATTTCAAACAAGATCAGTCGACATCAATATAGTCGCTGAAGGAGTTTGATGAATACCACGGGACTTGAGACCTGAAACTTTAAAACGTATGACTTCTTTTCAACTACGAACTCTTTTTAAACGTGTTAAAACTTTTCACTTGATCAATTATGGTCGTCGAGTTACCGCTTGGTGCATTAGACAACTGAAAAATTTATTATTGGATGTACATCCATCTCAATCAATTCTCGTGATGCGTAGGTTGTATTGGTACGTACGGTATATTGGAGAAATCGTATAGAAAAATTTTAATAGTATATGAAACATTAAGTATTTTAATAGCTTGTAACGTACAATGCTGAAAGAAATCATCAATATGCCAATGGATTTATGAGGGGTTACAGCAACATCGCTACAATACATCAACAACGGATCGCAATCCATCAGTTTCACTGAATATCAAACGAACCGATTAGGCAGAAAATCGATAACAAAATACATCAGTTATACAATATACAGAGTAAACTGCCGCAAGAGAAATTACGCTGTGCGATACTATTAGTTGATGAAAATATAAAACCTAAAATTCTACCACCCGTAAGGCTTCGGCAGGCACTATATTTGGGATCATTATAATATTATACGGAATATGGTACTTGAAAATTAGTCCACTTATCGAAGGATTTGCTCAATTCGTAGTATATTATTAACTTTGTTCGTTCACATTTCCATTTAGAATATATATTTTCAATTTCAATTGAGAAATTTGCAAAAAGAAATGTTCGATGTTTAATATTTAAAAAAAAATGAAACGGTTTAATCAGATTTTCAATTTTTATTTAGAACACACCCCCGAGGCGTACTATAATGAAGACCTAAAATTAGAATCTCCATTTTATTTAAGAGATAAAATATAAACTATTTTTCAAACGTCCGTTCCAGTAAAGACTAAAGACCGACATGAATACAACCTTAATCATGGTACAACTGACCAGCCAGAGGCACAGTTGTTGAAGAAAATTGAATTTTCTGATTTCTGGCAAGCGGTGCACCATCTGCCCGGGGTGTCAGCAGTGGTTCGCTAACAGTAGGACAATGATACCGAGCTTTTAGATTGTATTATTTCCCTTTACAACTTCCGGCTATTCAAACAGTTCAAAAAGGGTAAATAAGTGCTCGGATAATTTTAATTTTAAACCACCGAAAAGTGCACGTAACTGTTAGTTTCCAATCCAAAACAAACTTAAGTTCAGTTTAGTTTGAGTTATTTATACCAAGAAATAAATAATTCGAATCCGCTCAAGGGGTTGATGTACATTGGGAGTACTACCCACAAATTCATCAATCACATGCGACTCGGGATTTAGTTTATACGATTTGGAGCTTTGCTACTGTTAAACCGACTACCTCTACTGGAATAAAAATCAATACCGCAAACAAAAAGTACAAAAATTATGAAGCCACAATATAGAAAAAACAATTTCGATAATTAATTAATAAACATTCAAACCTACTACATGCGAATATCAATATGCAAGTCAGAAACATTAAAATTTACCACATGGCTAATTGAACAATCATCTCCCGTGGTTTACGCAATCATAGTAGTTGAGTGAAGTGTCGAAAATGATTTTTAAAACGGAAAATGCAAAAAAATAAAACCAAAGTAAAATGAGCTATTATTGCGGTAGACTGCACTAATTTACGTAAATATCGAATTAAACTACAAAGTGCAATTCCCACAAAATTATAATGAAACACTTTCGCAATGTAATTTCAACAACGCTGCTCAAAATTCAATTTTAAGCATCGTCTGATGTATATAAAATTTAATTTGCGTTTTAATAATAACCCGAAAGTGATCTTTTCTAAATATAAAAGCACATGTAATATTATCTCACCATACATAATATTAGACGTGTTATTCCCGGGTTCGAAAACTAAAATTTTCGAAAAACCAATAAATGCTATAATTTTGAAGAAAACACAAATAAAAGAAAATACAGAACTGACGATATATATTTTCATCCATGTGACAAGGAATTATTTTGACTAGCAATAAAAAACGAGTTTCTGTATTGCGACCATTTCGTCTTTTCATATTCCACATTTTCATTTTCACGCTGAAATTTTAATAATACTACTATTGCATTCTTTTTTAATTAACAAATTTGATGTGATAATTTCCTGAAAATTTTTATTTTCATTGGTAAACTAAATTTGCAAGTTTATCGAAAATTTCTTTTATTTAAATAAGATATTATTATTGTATGCGGTATGGACTATTTTAAACGGCACAATTTATAAATTTTAAGTCAAACAAATTCTCTGCGCAAAATTGAAGCAATTGAATACAAACAACATCAAACTCACGGAAGATGAATCTTTAGTGTAATGAAACCGGAACTTTGCGAAACTGGAAGGAAGATTGATGTGACACAGACGTGAGTTAAACCTGGTGAACAACGTACGAAAGTCGTCTCAATTGCTCTGGTCATTAAAGTTCCTTTCTTTAAAAAATTGCGATATAAAACTAAGAACGGCTTACGTCAGGATTGTTAATTTCAAAGTAATTACGAGATTTTGGAGTTACAATATTGGATTTGTTTCGGCGCTTATTTTTCATTAATCCAGAAATTATAATAAGACGAACTAGAGGAGGTACATCCTCGCAGCTAAAAGTTTATCTATTAATTATTATAGCAAGTTAATTTCACCCAACTAACAAATTTTAGTCGTATTTAATTACAAAGTAATTTCACGAGGAAACTTGAAAAAAACACTAAATAAGAAACTTATAAAGCTCGATTGTTAGCAACCGACGCGACGCGACGACGGTTGCAACATAAATTTTAAAATATCTTTTTAGTTAATTAAAACATTTTAATTTAAAACTTAATTATTTCGATATTGTGTTACATTTTCTCTGAGCGATTAAAAAAAAGATAGAAAGTAACAAAAGTTGGTTTTGCTTTAGGTAGTAATAATAAAGAAAATAATAGGGGTTTTTTTAACATTGTCAACTTAAAATAGTTTACGTTTGCCTCTTACGAAAAGCTTACGTTACGTTTACATAACGAAAACATAACGCAAAAACGACAAGCATCATGTACAACACTTTTAGCAGTTGGTACTACCAAGGAATTTCGAAACGGTCATTATTTATCCAGAAATGAAGGCATATGTGAAGTGAAAATTAGTAATTTTTTTTGTAATGTTATTTTTGCCAATTTTTTTTTGTTTTTTCTTTAAGTTTAACGTATCGCAGGTAATCTGATTACCGACGTTTTAGTTTTAATTCTGAGCTACTAAATCTACAAATGTTTTAGCATTTTTAGTACCACGAGCAATTCTCGCTTAAAAAGACAGAACAGCTGTTTATTTTATCTGTCGACCTTCCAGTAGAAAATTTTACAATCTGTTTCAACGACGCTGTTTTAATGGTTTTGCGTTTTAACCAAGTTTTTGTTACTGCTCGTTGATAACACAGTGGAATTTTCGTTTCGTTTATAATGAAAGATAGTTTCGTTAAATGTGAATAATTATTTATTAACTGTTTATAAATTAAATATTAATTAATCGTTCGTAGTAACGTTTTAAAAACAAATTACTTATATTATTACTAAAAAATATATATTATAAATACGTTAAATAAAATATAACATGGTAGTTTAAATTTAAACTATGTTAAACTTAATCACAAGTTTCAACTGACATTGAAAATACCGGCCATTAAAGATTTGACTTGCCATTGTCTGCATTACTTTAATATTTTACTTTAGACGGAGCGAAGCCCCATTGCCCGCCCCGCACCACCCACCACTGCTTTTTAACATCAGGTTAAGGGTAAATCTTACAGTACACGTATATTGCGGTTTTAATCTTAAGGTGGATTTTTCATACCGTTTTGTATTTTTAAAAGACAAGAAGTATAACTGATGTGACTGGGAATTCTTAAGTATTGCCACTTTCAGCAGTTAATTTTATATTTTCCCCCGGGAATAGCACGATAACCACAAATTTCAAGTTTTTAATAAAATTATGGTAGTTGTAGGCGAATATTATAAATAATATAAACAAAATATTTTTATGATCATTCATGAATTTTGCTAAAAGAGGCAAAAACCGAAGAAGTGAACCGTAAATACTGTATTGGCAGTTTTCATATGGTTAGCCCCACCTATGGAGAAAATTTATAAATGTAAGTAAAAATATAAGACTTGCAAAAGTGATCAAACAAATATGCAACACAAATGTCAATAGTATGTATATTCGGTTATAACTTATAATAAATTTGATAAGAGATTTGACCAACGTTAACTGTATTTTACATTGGTGAACATACTTTTATGAGCTTAACGAGCGTCAAACCATTAAAGTCGTTAAAAACTTAAAATTAGGAACATGGTTATAATTACAATTTAAATTATTTATAATAGGATTAAAATTAAGTTAACGATGGTAATTTGTTGCTCGATTCCCAGTATCCTATGAACAAATTGTAGGATCATGGGAATCCCTCTCACCAAGAACTTTCTTCCTTGACCGCGGTGGACATCGCAATATATATTATTTTTTGCTCTTTGTGAGCAAAAAAATGATGGTCGTCACTAAAATATATGTTTGGTTCTGCTACTTCTCTAAAGTTAAGAAAAATATAAAAATTTAGTTTTTCTTCAAACGACAGAGAAATTGACTCCAAGTCAAAAAGTGTCCGTTTGCTCCTAATAAAGGAATATACTATTATTATCGAGAAATTTACTGAGTAAATTTGAACAAAATCGATAACGGCCTTTAGTGTTAAGCGTGCTTTTAATCATAACTGGCAGACCAATTTACAAAAATATATGAAAATTGACGTGGATCAAGACCAAATCAATTTAGCGTGAGATGCCCAATATACTCGTATTTATGATCAAGTTTAGATTATATATTTTTTAATTATCGACACGAGAATAAATTTAATGTTTTATAACTCGACCGATAAAATGCTTCGCGGCGATTAGTATTTTCAAAAATACGATTAAATCGATTTTCATCGAAAATGCAATTATTAGTAATTTATTGTAATGTAAACAGAATTTATATTATTATTTGGTTAGTATTACATTAACTAGATACCAAAAAGGTATTGTAATGTGATTAATATTAGCGTTGAGACGAGGAGAGTATATAGGTACTCCTTCAATGTTAATATTATGATAGCTACAACAGAAATGTAAATTTGCAAACATAGTAAGTAAATGCTGTTAATTACCAAATGTTTGAATATACTACACATTTGTCTTTAAGCTGTATATACAAGAAAACTAATAAACAACCATTATGTAATAAACCTTGCATATTAAACCTGCATAAAATCAAGGCTAAATATAAAAAACACTAACTTGCCCCTAATTGATAATTTATTGTAGATTAACACGGTTTAACAGCACTCCATAATATATTTAACGTAATACATTGGATATCTTAACCACCGTGGGTTAGATAACTCTGAAGCTTACTTTTAGTCCTTACTACGTACCAACAGCTATTATTCCTTAACTCTCAATAATAATAATTAAAATAGGAATAAAAACAAAGTGAACCGAAACCGATCTTCGGAGTTTTCCTTGGACGACGCCTAATTTGAATGCATACTACTATTTACAGGATTAATTGGAATAAAATATAAAAGAAATTAGTAAAGAATCGCGAATGTAAATGTATAGCTCGTATATTTAGCGTGTAAAAGCGATAGC
The DNA here is from genome assembly GCA_947369205.1 of Cantharis rufa. Lineage (NCBI taxonomy): Eukaryota > Metazoa > Arthropoda > Insecta > Coleoptera > Cantharidae > Cantharis > Cantharis rufa. Next base: position 42,109,117 of record OX376303.1, read on the forward strand.
TCTTATTTGATTATTTCATCGCGCTTTCATAGAAGCCCTTTTAGCAATGCAGATGGTGCTCGTCGCGATGCGAAAACCGGCCACATCTACATATCTTATTCCTATTCCGTGAAGCGAGAAATATATTGGAAATAAGTCCGCAAGCGAACGGTTATCGCGTTCGGACGTAAATCAATATTTGTGTTGGAATAAAACTAACGTCCCCCATTTTATCTCAATTTTACTTCGCATTCGAGACGTAATTGCCAAATAAGACAACTCATTTGGTTATTCAAACACACTCGTCGCCTACGGCAATCAGTAGAAAAATTTTTGAATACAAAATTATGTCGATTATACAGAAGAACCTATTCAGTCACTCTACCTTCACACTTAAAATGTTTTCAAAAATTTAAATGAACACAATTAACGTCCCCAGCAGGTAACAAAAAATAGCAAACGCAAATACGTTAATGCATGAATTATTATTATAATATCTCAAAAAGGACTTGGTTTTATCAACTGTTAAATGCCAAATTAAAGTACTTTATTAAATACGGTTCTATTTACCTAGAGGAAAATTTAAAACAGGCAATATTACAAATTTTAATGCTAACTTAAAAGTTAACGTGTTCCTTAATCGATTGTGTTTCTTTTTTATCGAGAAATTTCAAATGATTAACATTATAATCGAACTCACCCATAATATTATAATAGTAAAAATTCCCTCTTATAATCATTTTTACTAATACCAACTTAAATATATTTTTTAAATTTGGTCGAAGCTCGAGGAAGCTCTAAAATTTTAAAATAAAGTGGACTTTTTGACGTAATCTCGTATTACGTCCAAAGAAAAAATAAATCTCGTCTTGAAAACTAATTAAACTATTTAATTAATTTGTGTACTCCTCAGGTCTACAAAATTAATTTAAACTGTTGAAAGTTTTTATCGTAAAATTTTAAACACTGGTTTAGTTAATATAATAAGATTAAATAATTAATTATTAAATCTTTCTCTAACAGAAAATTCCTTATAACTAGAGTACGGACTTTTAAGCATAAAAAATCTTGAAAATAGCGCTTAAAATAGCACAAAAAATTGCCATTATATGCATAAAAATATGCATTAAACTTTAGCATAATAATTAATAAGCACTTAAAAAAAGTAAAAAAAAAATTTGTTCAATTAAAAAAAAAAATTTTTTTTTTGATTCGAGGTAAAAACTTTTTTAATAACATTTTTTTGAAAAGTAATACAATAAAAAAAAGGCGTTCTACCTCGACACTATGGTAATTGGGGCGTTCATAAATTTCACACTAAGGTTTTGTGGTAGTTCAAGCTTCATTTCTTTGTTGAAAATTTCCATTGAAAATACCTAAGTTTTCATTATACCTCCTATTATATCGTAGATCATTAAATATTAATATCATTAAGTTTTGAAGCTACTATTTGCCGTCTTTTTATTTGTTTATAAACCCAAAACGTTTTGACTACTAAACATTAAATTTTCAGTAAGCAAAATAGAAATATTTGTAAGTATTAATTTATATATCTTACTGCAATTTTTTTTAATTTATCGAAAATGTGCTAAAATAAGCACCAAAAAAGCTTAAAACTAATTTTAAGCATAAAAGTATCAAAATAAGCATATAAGCATAAAAAAAATAGCGCCAAATGACTTATTTTTATCAGATTCATGAACATTATGTCAATTACACTTCTGCTATCAATATTTCTGTATAGCAAAATTTCTAGAAATCCGTACTCTACTTATAACCTTTGGATATTAAATATTTAATATATTATAGGAAGTTGAACACATTACAATAACTGCCATTAATTTCAAAATTATAACGTAATGTGGAAGATCCGCAAATATCGAGAATAATTAATAATAAAATTGAAAATGTCGAAAACTCCCAGTGTGAGTATATAAAGCTCATCCGGATCGTACGGGCTTAACTAATTAGATGGCTACCACATAGCTTCAAGCATTGTTTGAGCAAACCTGTCAACTCAACAGGTGAATATAATAATGTAAACAATCCCGTTAATTTTGTATCATGACAATCAAAACGAACCTCATTAATCAACACTTATTATGACGGTCCCATGTCTCACGAAATTAAAATTATCTCTATTTATAGACAACGGTAAGTTATAATGCCCCATAAACGGTATTATAAAAATTTGGGACATTCGATCAATATTGTGTCAAAGTACAGATATATAATAATTATTATCATTAATTATTTGATAAAGTATATCGCACGAATTAATTTTTTAATATTAAAAGTATTCTGTTACGGCACAAGAATAAAATATGTAAAAATATGCTTTCCAATAAAAAAGGAAATATTAATACATTAAGAAAATTGGTAGGTAAATAAATGGATCCTATTTGTATTTCAAATATTCCTCAAAAGGAATTTCGTTAATAATTCGGTCTCCAAGTAGGGATATTCTTGCTCTGTAGTATTTCTGTGATCCTGCATCCGTCCTCATGAATATCCATGAAAATTTACATATCTGTATAGCCGCAATTTACAAGCTCTACAAGCAGTGGTGCCACCTGCATATACCAAAGACAAGTCCCCATATTTTACGGTCCATGTTAATCATTCCATACGTTTAAGTTAAATTTGAATATTTAAATTACAAGTTATTACGGTGACAATAAATTGTTTTAATTTAAATTTATGTATTTTGTGCACAAGTTTATCAAAAGTTAATGCTAAAATAATAGGACACTTAGTTTGGATGTAGAAAATCGATTTGGGCGAAAAAAATTAATAAGAGAGAAAATAAAGAAGTAGCATTTGCGCTTTATTGTGTATATTCTAAAATCCATTCGTGTTGAATGTTGATGTTTATATCTAAATTATTGGATTAATTTTCTTCGAGCGTGCTTAGTAATTATACTTTTATAGACATTAGGAAACTTAAGAAAATGAATAAATTCAAATTTAATTAGACACTTTGTTGAATTGTATCCTAACTTTATTCATAAAGATTGCACTTTGATACTTTGAACTTGGCTGCGAACACTGGCAGTTATAAATCGTATAAAAATATAAAGGAGAAGGTTCAGAAGAAAAGTTTCAAACTTTTAATTTGCATCTACGATAGATGACTAATCAAGTAAAAAATACTAATTAAGTCTCGATTTAATAAAATGCGAGTGTTTATTTTCCAAGACAATGGTTATTTTAATATAAAAAAAGGGGTTAACAAAGGTATATCAACTAAATATTAGCCCCTAGCAACTTTTCCTTTCAAAATTTATTTTACCATTTGCAATAAAACAACTAAAAGATATGATGTATTCGGTAATACTTTCTGTAAAATTGTTGAAAATAATATTTCGTTTATGTTCTTATTAAAAGGAATAATCAGATTAATTTAAGTGAAATCACTATTATCAGGTACTCCTATTTTTCCAAGCACACTTTTCTGTAAAATTTTAGATTTTTTTCATTAAATTTTAAAGATTTTTAATATAAAAATAGATTTAAATGTTAATAAGTTACATTCTTGTGTCTTGAAGTATTCGGTAAATTTATAGAATATTCCCTATAGTCCTATATTATTTATGTTCGTAAGTTTTGGTTACTAACCACACTAAAAACATATAATTATGCTATTAATTAACATCTACAGAAAAGCCCAGTTTATTTAATCTACTGAAAACAAAACCTTCCCTGTTGTGATCTTCCCCAATCTCTTTAAAAAAAACTTTAACATCATTATAAATATAATAAAGTAATATTTAATTTTTACAATAATTAATAGTATAGTATTGTCTTATTCGTATTAAAAGTGAATTATTATTTTCTTTTGCTGTTGTCTTTATAAAAACAATTTATAAAAACAAGCCCCCGTTAACAACTTCCCAAAAAATTCCCTCAACTTCTTGTTACGCCACTGAGAATAGTGGTTTGCCTGTGCCTTCGTTATAATGTAATTTTACCAGTGAAGAAGGCCCATAACATGTGCTTGTGGTTGCACGGTGCACTTTAAATATGAAACTACAGTAACTCGAATATGACTATTACACTTTCTTGTTATTCTTTTCTTTTTACAAGCTCACTTATTTCTGTGGCTTTGAAATGCATCAACAGGAAGTAATCAAAGCTTTATTACCTAGAAGAAAAATAAATTTCCTTATAAGAAGAATTGTCGAGAAAATGTTTTGCCACGGGATTTACAACTTTAAAAGTGCACAGTGATACATAAGACATTAATGGATGACTAGTTTTATAGACGAAATTGAACAACCAACTTTTTTACGACAAGATGCACTAGTACATGTTGTGAAAGATAATGTGTTGATTAATAAGCATCATGTTAATTCAGGTCTAAAATTTTGCAACAAAACACTTTCACTATTTTTCGAGAAATATATTTTCTATGTAGAAAATTTAAATACTAAAATGTCCCGGCTATAATAGTGGAAGTTGTAGTATCCTATTTTTGCTCTCCCGAATGCGAGAAAGTTGGTTCACAAAAAACTTGAAGAAGTCCATACTTGTATGAAACATATTTATAAGGTGACTGCACTGGTAATGGGCACCCCAAGACGATTTTCTTTTTAAATTTTGTTATTTACAATGTAGTACATTTTACATCTGTAGATGCCTACTTAAAGAAGTAGAAATATATATTTTTTTATCATAATAATTGCACTTGCACTAATGGTGGTCATAATATGCTCATCAGTTATCAGTTTTTATTATATAGATTTTTGTCAAATATTATTAGCCAGTAAGATCTGGGATAATTTCGCATAGCTCATTAACGATAAGTGGGTAAATGTATTTGTAAAGCGGAAGGGTGACCATTATTGACTGAGTTACCACTTCCCATAAAATCAGACAATCAAAAGTCGTGCCAAATTCTAGTTTTAAAAGCAGTGTTATTAACAAATTATTAGCACAATAATTTATTTATATCTTAATAACTACAATAGAATATATTTGCACTACTAAAACAATATGTATATTTGAAATGAAAATACCTACTTACTGGTTAAATGTTTCTGCTGAAGGGATACATTAAAAAGTTAAAAGTAAAAATATTACACTTATTAAATTATAAAATTTAACTTATTTATTAAAATGTAAAATGTAGTCGACGTGTTTTTTATCGTACGAACAATTTTCTACAATTCCACAAATTTCAAAGTCACGTAAATGTTGAAGGATAAAATCTGAAAATTTATTACTAAATCATGGTAGTTCCAACTTCAAAAATATTAGCTCGGCTTTGTAGTGGTTTACAACTGTCTTTTAAAATAAAAATGTTTGATCTTAAAAGACGAAAACTTTTAACTTCATTTAAATATTAAATTTAGTTAATAGGTAAACAAATAATAAATATTATTTCTCTTAAAGCAAATTATTTTGTTTGGTGGAAATAAATTTTATTTTTGCAAAAATGTCATTTTCCTTTTTGTTTTCATCCAATATAATATGAATATCAGATACGGAAATAATCAAATCCCTTTTTAATATTTAAAGTTTACCCCATAGAATTTTGACAGATCTCGTCATCGAAAAATTCACAGCTTACACCTTCAACACAAAGTTCAATAATCACAAAGACAAATAACCATTTAGACAATCTCATTTAATGATATAATAAATAAAATTATATTTCATTTATATAAATTCAAATGTTGCAAGTAAAAAAATTTGTTTTAGAAAGATTTTAGATTTTTTTCTATTTTCATCTCAATTATTTATTGGTACTTTTTGTTAATTTTTTGTAAGTAGTATGTATAAGTCGCGCTCATAAATTAATTTTTTCTGCACGAATTATCCTCGTGTATCGAGGAATCGGTGCAGCTAGTATTAATAACAATAAAATCTCGATTACTTAAAATCATACACTACATGAAATATAAAGCCTATAGCTTAACGTTAAATCTGAACCACGCTACAGATATTTTTTTTTAATTAGTGAAATTCAAACCCTAGTTAAATATAGTGAATTTCAAACTTTACATGAAAGTCCAGAACTTTTAGTTAAATGCAATTCTTAAATTGAATTGAAAATTACGCAAAATGATAAAATAGAAAAATTAACATAGTATCGCTTTTCAGTTTGTCTAAATAATTTATAAATTTAACGACATAGGTTTTTTGTATTTTTAAAACGATATACATATTCATTTCATTAAAAGTGTTCTTAACTTGAAGAAGAGCAAGGTAACTTAATCCAATAATAAATTTTTAAAATACTTTTAAAAATTTTAAGAATTTGAGAACTCGCTTACGTAAGTAAAAACTGACAAGATTACTTTGAAGCATAAAACTGTGGTTAGAATAGCATTGTTAATGGGATCGTAAATTGCATGTTACGTCAGCTGCAAAGTTTTAGAGCACTGAATGCTAGCGTAAATGGAAAACGTAAGCGGTAAATGTCCGATTGAGGTAACGAATCTAACGCAGAGTTTGTCTAGGTTTACAGGAGGTCACCGGCAGGATATGCATCATCCCGGTACAATATGATCAAGAAACCATTACGAAAGCTGCAGCAAGCCTTTCTGTACGGGCTGGATATATCTCAAGTCCTCTTAACTCGGCACGATATTGTTTCATATTTCTTATACATAATAATTTAATTTTTCTCGGTTTATACGTACAGTTTTTTCAAAATTACATTAAATATCTCCAAATTGAAGACCAAACTTTCTCCAATCAATTATCTTCTAAATTTTGAGTTTTGAAGTTAAATTTTGAGTCTTTTTTTGAATAAAAATTTTAAAGATTCCACGCGTTATTTTCGATGTTGTGATGTTAAGATGTAGAAGGCAGGTTTTTGGCAAAACGAATAATAATAAATTTCAAGTTTAAAATTGTATAATGGAATATATAAAGTTTAAACAATTACCTTTTTTAAATGTTGCAATTTAAATAATATAATACCATGTTTAATTGGATTTAATTAACATATTTCATGAAGAAACCAAAAAATAAAATGTTTTGTTAAATGTTCTTTATATGGCACACCGGTAGAATAGTATACATTTATTGTAAAATAAAATAACTTTTTCCTTTAATAAATACGTCACGTTAATCGTTAATAAATCGGCTAAAATACGATCACGTAAAAACAACATTGCCGCTATTAGAAAAACAGTTTCGTCCAACGTGAAATATAAGTAAAATACAAAGAAAATAGTAGGATCTGATAGAGAGCATCACTCGAACTTATTTGTTGAATACTATTTCATTTCCTCATAAATTTCCTGCAATCAATTCTGAAAAACGTACAAAATAACAAACCTAAAAAGAATAGAAACTAAAGAGAGTGCATGACTGTGAGAACAGCCTTAAACGAAAACGTAGCAAATAGAAATCTATCAAACCTTTTAAAAAAACAAATTTATCACAAACAAGAAACACTAAAAAAAAAGTAGATGGTAAAAAAGCCAATTGAGAATGAACCAGGCCTAAATTCTGAACGATTTTTTATATGATCTCCAATAGCGAACGTGAGTTTATTTAATGAAAATGTTAAGTACAGTTTTTCTAATAATGGATAGTGTCCTAATGAGCTTCCGTAAAGTTAAATGACGACTTCTACAATTGGCTTTGGTGGAGTCAAGTGGTTCGTTGGTGTGCGGTTTAATTAAAAGCGACTTCAACAAACTCCTCTTGCAATAATAGGAATTTTCTGGCCCCTTTTAATGTTTCTCCAATGCGCTTCATTTTAATGTAGTTCGCCTCTTTTGCGATCGATTACCTACGCATGCACTATGTTGTGTTCTTGATTCTGACATATGCTACGCATCAAAAATAATTTCCATCGTCAAATAAATAGCGTATAAAGGGTTCGGTTGTATTTTTAACGAGGTTCAGAAATAATTGTACTTCATTCATCACGTTCTTTAGGTCTCCTTTTTATAAAGAGAAATAATGGAAAAATTGAAAAGAGCCTATGCTCGACTACGACAAATAAAAGGTTATTGTTGATTGCTTCATATTTTAGTTACAGGTCAAAAAATAACAAACGGTTCGCTTAAAATTGAATCGCAACATTTATGTTATATTTTTATGCTTCCCATTAACTCATTTATTGTTAGATAAATATTTACATTACTTAATTGACTTTATGACGATTATATAATCAACGACAGCCTTCGATCGCATTTCAAGTTTCAAAAAATTCATTATAATGTTGCTTCCCAATTTTAATAAGTCGCGCTCTATTATTATAGAGCATGAAATACACAAAGTGTATTTATTACTAACAACCTGACAGTCCCAAAATCATTTCAACATTCGTTTTAAAATCTCGCGATCAGAACACAATGTCAATGTCAAATTTTTACAGATCGTTCTGCAGGAATTCTAGGTCAACGCAACTATTTTTATCATTTATCGGCATTATCAATAGTTTTCTTGGGTTTGCTTTAATTCTTTCACTCGAATTACCACTTCTGGTTTGTTAGTAAAAGAAAATTATAATTAAGAAATATTAAAAATAATGTAAATAACTTAACTATGTCGGAATTTGGCGTATAATTTTAGTAACAATTCATGAGTCAATTCGGTCAACCTATTACAGGACAATTAATTCGGCACCCGATTATAACACTTAAGAGAACATTTTTTTCAATTGCCCCATAAACTGAAATTAAAAATTACGATAATGAATTTCAAATTATTTACCTAGCAAATGAAGTTGTACAAAAATAAATACTTAAACAAATATGTTTGTAATTGAGTTTTATAGGAACATGAAGAGCTCATAAAATTAAATAACCCTATATGTAATGGGGTTTAACCCGACGAATCTGTAAGCAAAATGGAGAATATTAAATTTAGTTTGAGAGATATGTTTATTTCATGTATCAAACGCAAATGTGCCAGAAATTATTTGACAATTTGGCGCTAATTTTCTTTCTTATGATGCTTAATACAGTTTCAGTGTGAATAATGGTGATAAATTATAATTTAAAACTTGGGTGAACGCCGTCGACGTATTATCCGTATAGAAAAGCACGTCACATAATGAAGGTTTATATAAATCCAAGTAATTTTCAGCAAAAAGTTTATTTTTCACTTGCACTAAAATTACTATTTCTTATTCGCGTTTAGAAACCGAAAGGTATTAAGATAATTTTTAATGTGCCGAAATGAAAATAATAAGGATTTGCATGTGATTGAAAGTGAAACGAATGCCGAAAATTTATTGTTTGTTCCACATTCCGATTAAAGTTTCAAAACACAAAGTTGAAAACGGTTCACAAAGTAAAGCACTAAAACAATAATACGGTGAAATCCGCTTAAGCAAGCAATTTGTTGAATGTTGGCCATTTAAAAATTCAGAAAAGTGTTACTACTAAATTGTAAAGGAGTCGGCATCTCGACACCCTTCTCCGTTGTCAAGTGCACTTGCCTCTCCATAACCTTTGCGCACCTCTTTATGCAATAATATGAACATAAAACAGGCCATTATTATACGGCTTTTTATGGTAATTAGAACGAAGGGTTTATTTTATCGCTGGTGTTTTCGTATGTCACTTTGGGCTAATACGTATCTCATTAAAAAATACAATACGTAAAAAATCTATACGTGTGCGAATTCGCTTTTTATGAAGTCCTAACACAATAACGAAGGGTCTATTATGTTTTCTTGATATTTTTGAAATAAAAACGTCGGTATTCTATTCTCTTTCCCAAGATAATATCGTTAGTACTTTTTTTATTTTCTTTGCGTTTCCTTGTGTTCTCAAAAAATATTTTTCTTACAATCATTAATTAAACTTGATGTCATAAAAGATTAATAAGAAATTGTTAGCTCTCTTTAACTGAATTTTTTAAATTTTATTATCGATTTTAGATTATTTCTAATAGATTCAACTAAGTGTTATTTAACTACTTTCCAATTGTTAATTATAAAGACTTGAATTTTTATGCAATCAAGTGAAGATTTATTGCAGATAAAAATTGAAATTGTTTAACACTTTGAATATAATACATAAGACGGCAAATTTTACGATGTACTAAATTTATAAACCATTTTTATTTTGCCACAACTAAATTTATTTCAATTTAAAAAATTTTCTATAATAAATTTCAATTTTACCAGCAATTTATGGAGGCAATAAGAAGAACTATATAATATGTTGTCTGCTTACTATATACGAACTTGATAGTTTGCGAGCATACGTTTTAACAAGTTTAGTATTTAACCTCAATCCTTACTTATTTATGATACACTAACTTATAATCTCCAAGTGCAATGTACACAATAACTAATATGAACCGGCAAATACGGCTAGGAATGCAGATGGTGCAAATTCATCTGCTTTTCTCTAAAACAATTCTGTCATGCAAATTACTCTCTGAATGTATCTGAATGTAACATCATAACCATCAACTATAGCTACAGTTGTGTGCAGAAACTATTGAGGTACTGCAGATTACATAAACTTCCGTATATTATTTGATTTATGCAATGCATAATTTTGATTGCTGTAACTGATGAGCAATTGTTTTAAACATTATGTGGATCGGGAATTAAAAATATCTATTAACATTCTATAACCACATTATCGTAATAGATATTAGACCAATTGAATGGATTCTAAACTAACCAAAGCTTATAATCTGTTGTTTATTGCTTATTATTAACGTGCAAGAGAAAAATGAGGACGCCATAACTCGAAATGTCTAGATATACTGGCAGATAAACCAGAACGTTAATATAGCAGCAAATATGCAGTCAGTAATATGTAGCATACATTATCAGTATTTTTATATAACCCTACTACTCGTATTCATTTACAATACCACTATTAGATTCAAGTTATGTCAATTATTTTTGGGGTGGTCAAAGTTGGCATCCCCAAAATTAATCTGAATAACTTGAATCGGGAGTGGTATTCAATAAACCATTCAAAGAACCAAAACCATTCTTTAAAATATCAAATTGACGCAATTTCTAAATTATAGTAATATAAAAAAACGTTTGTATTTTTAAAATTTCGCTAATTTAATAATAACTCGGCAAATTATAATTTACCATACAATACATACATAAACGTACAGTATTATATGCTTAAGCTTATTTTTTATCTAAAGTTTAGTCATCAAGTATTGACTACCATAAAGGTAAAACCTCACCAGATAAATACGTTTTATGTAATATCGATTTGCGTATACACTACGAGATCTACTGATTAGATTTTGTATGTAGATAAGCTGTTGTTAGTTTATAGGGGTTGGCGTTCTGACTGTAGATCATAGGTTCATCATATATTTTATTTGTTCTTTTTGTATTATTCAAAATTGCCGCCAAATATTCAATGCTTTTCTAATATTTTGTACACCCCTTATGTTAATTATGTTTTGTTCATCCCTTACATTGTACCTTACGCATGTCAATCTTATTGCACCAGTTTCAGTTTCCTTCAAGCACCCGTTTAGTTCACGTCAAAAGTTCTCGACAAGTTTCCGTTTCGTTCAAAACTCCCTTTTGTAACGGAGGTAAAAACTCCTTATAAATTGTAACGTTTAAAGTACTCCCATGCAGACATTCGAATTACACTATCTATGACATGATTGGTCATAAACGTAGGTTAACCATCGAATTTGGGTTAACTAACGATTGAAAAACTGGGCCTTAGTGATTGCTGTGATACTTAAAACCCCAACAGTTATCGGTTAATAAATACAGTGCAAACATCAAATGCTTTATTTAGTGACCACACCCACATTTCGGCTACTGAAGAGGTTTTTCAAAGATAAGTTGTAAGACTATGGCTTAACAGACTGCCTAGTTACCGTCTCGCAAGCAGCTTTGCAAACTTGCAGACCAACGAAGCTAACACATACATATTTGAAAGATGACATTAGAATGAAGCGATTGAACCGTGGATCAACCTACATTTTTTTCTTTACTGTGCAAAATAATCTATTATATTTTCGATTTTTCCCATCAAGTCCGTTCGTAGTTCAGTCTACTGACAGTACGTGTGCTCGACATAAATACTGCAGGACTCGCAGTCCACTTTTCGCCGTACAGTTGCTAACATCATATTATTATAAATTTATTTAATAGTTAATTATACACCAATTATGTGGTATAAGACTTAAATCGACGTGCTACAAAGCGGGAGGCTACACTGTTGTGATCTAAAACCTAAGTTTCACCTATGGGTTATGCACCTAGCAAGGTTAGCACCCTATTAGAATATATGCAAGTACTCAAAGAACCATGAATTCCACGTGTAAATTTGGTACATTACATAGTTAATAACAGAACGTAGTCCTAAATTAAGAAAAAAAGAGAAAAAAAATATTTCTAGAATTTTCGAGTTGGAGGCTCTTCTCTCAGGGATGTTTTTAATTTTTTTCAAATACTTAGAAATCCCAGTTAAATAGATCTGTCATTTTCTAGTGCAATTTTTGCTCAAAAATACTTCTATAAAATAAAAACACGCTATAGGCGGGGGGTTACTCTTATGAAAACAAACAATGGAATACACGCATGCGATTTTGAGCTATTTTTACCCGAATTTTTAGATAATCCACAAATTTTAATGTTGAATTTTATGATTTTATGAAATAATACCGACAACTGATTTAACAATTGTTTTAAATTTACATTTTTTTTGTAAATTATAAATAATTTTTATAATAATTGGCATAATGACTTTAAATTATAGTGTAATATTTTAAAAATATATCGTTAATCGTTATATTATTTCTAAATACCACAATAAAATTTAAATAGCTCGTAAAATGTTTTCTTTCTCGTAAATAATAAAAGATTTTAATTAAACCGACTCAAGTTTTAATTTTAATAACATTAAATAATAAGAGTAAAATACCTCTTTTGATTCTAAAAAGTTGGAGATAAACCCTCTTGGTTACCAGAGCTGTCGTCATTATTGCAGAAATGATTCTAATTACAATGATTAATTACAAGTAGCTATAAAACAATGTAAAGGATCTTGTTAACGAATTAACTTAATTACAGTTACTGCGGCTAAATTAGAGCCCTAAGGAAGAATAAATCTTACAACTTTCTGCTTTGATTTAGGTCGAATATGAGTGGTACTTGTAAAAAGCTACGCCCTAAAATACTTAAAAACCTCGTAATCCTACTTTAGGAAAAACAACATTGTGATAATTACGTACAATAATTAAAAATGTCAAAATTTGTTAACGCTAAAATTATCAAGTTCCTACTTAAAATGAAGTGGCCTTATAAAATATTGTCAAGCCGAAAAAAATTAAACAATTTCAAAACGAGACGATATGGCAAGATCTTCGGTAGTTTAGTATGAAGTGCCTCCGGCAAAACCGGGAGACAAAGGCAGCGGTTTTCTTTGACATGCCTAGCCGCACGGGAGTTGATTGGTTTAATATTAAATATGAAGTTTGCAGATCTCTTAGTATAACCTAGGGCGAAGAATTCAGTTCCAAACTTAACTTACACACTAAGATTTATTTGAAGTTCGGTTCGAATAACTGACTGACGTATTTGATACACGTATTTTTGGATAATATTGTGGCAGCATAAAAACCTGCAAGCCCGCAAGCTCGACTGTTTCGTCCCCTTCAATTTATTTATCAAATGTTTAGTTTAAGAAAATTTAAACAATTTTGTTAAGACGACATTTCTGAAATTAAATTGGTCTTGCGAAATTCATTAAATTGATCTTTTTTAAAAATATAATAACGAATTAATTAAAATTCTTTGATTAAAATTTTAGCTAAACTACACCTCATAAAGAAAATTTCGGTTCGACATTGAAAGAAAATATACGAAAAATCACATTGTAGTTAATAGGTGGTATAATAGAGCGAACATAAGCAGCGGGTGTCGTATGCGATATTGATATACATAAACAATATCGATGAGATATTAAAAGGTAAGGGTCCTAATTTATTACGTGAGATGAAACGGGCCGAGTTCTTCGAAAACGTGATATGCATAAACTTATCGGTTGAATACACATAGGACATGTTAAACTGTTATCCTGGGATTTGCCCTATATACACCTTCATTAAAGAAGACCGTATCGCAAGGACTTCTCTAATTGGGGACTTGGCAAACACGTAATCAAAGCGTTGATTTCTGAGCTGGGATTTCGTGTATTGGTTTTGTATCTTAATGTTGTAAATTGTTTATCTTTCATTTAACAGAACATTTGAATTCATAATAAACTAATAAGTTGATACAAATTTAATTTAATACATTTATACGGAACACGAACGAAATAAAAAATTTTGAAAAAATATATAATACTAATTCACAATAATTTCTTATTAAAGTCATTAGCTTTAAAACTTATTGACAATTTAGATTTATTCAAAAATCGAAATTAGTGTTTAAGCTGTGCTGCGAATGTAATGGTGGTGGGTTATCCTTAATTAAGTTGATCTACTACAGTAATTTACCTACGCTTAATTGATGACAGACAAGCAAAGAGAAATTAGCACTGCAGGCAGGTTAAATAGCATACGGTTGTCATTTAAGTAATTACACTTTATTCTAAAACAACAATGTCCTTTTCCTCAAACAAGAAGGTGCGTTGTATACACGTATAAATTCGCCAGTCATAATATTTCTCCCCCACGAAAATTAAATTATGGTCCCAAACTTCCACAAAAACTTATAAATTGAAATTGTTACCGAAAATTAACTGCTTAGTATTTTCAAAGTTATTATAAAAATAAGATGAAAATGTTGATAAAATTACTCAAGTCGAGCATACAGGCAACCTAAACGAATTTAGAACAACCTTAAAATTCAATTTTTGTTCCCTTGGGAGTCTTGAAAAAACATCGCAAGTAATATTGGTCTCTAAAAACTGCCAGTATGTATATTAAATTGCCTAAATATGTCTCGTATATATATTATTATTTTTCAATATGTAAACACGTTTTTTACATATTATTTTATTACGCGATTACTTGAAGTTTTCCTACTTGCATTGTCGATTTCGAACTACCAACATTTGTTTGATTAATAACCACAGAAAAAAACCGAGATAACATCTTCGCCAGCTTAAGAAATTCTATCGAGTAAAATAAGTAAAGTGAAAATAAAAGCTTTTAAGTTAATTAAAGTCATTACAACGCTCAAAAAACAAATACCTTGATTAAACTTACAAGCACAATTTTAACTTTATTTAAATTGAATTTAAAAAAGTTTTTCTTAACGCAAATACAATGTAATTCATTGTACCGTGAAAAGTTCTATTTATAGCCAAGTATTCGGCTAATTAATACCGACGGTAAAAGAATGGTTGTTTAAACATTCAATATTATTTCGCGTTCCGTTATTCAACGATTTAAAAAAAAATTGCGATTTTCAATGGTGTCTTAAAACTGAGAGACATCATATCGAGATATCTGAGATAATTCCGATAAGAATTTCGTATTAATAAATTATAAATTATAAAAGGTAACTGTAGTAGAAATGACAATGCAACTAAAATTAGTGATCAATGAAAGTAATAATACAAATCGCAAGGAATATCATAAAATTGTAGAAAAATTATATACTAACTTACCATCAACCTGTTGCTCCCTCTGTACTTGGTATCCCATTTAAATTAATTACAATTACAATGTATTTAAAAAAAATGTTTATAAAGTACATAATAATTATAAACAAATTTATTATTTCCAAAAAATATTATTTGCATTAAGTAAAGACTATTTCTTTCCCTGCAATAAATGTAAACATAGATGTTAAATAGGAGATCCCTAAAGAACGAGTCGAGTCGGAACAACTTTTCTATGCACGATTAAATGTAAAGTTTGCAAGTAGGTCAAAATATTGTTAATATGATTAGAATAGTTTAGCAAGTGGGCCCTATGAGAACATAGCATTAATTTTGAACAATTACTTCTCGTATATTAATAATTGCACCATTGCAATTGCAAATGTATTCTTTTATGAAATAGAATTCCCAGATTCTAAGACTTTTTCATTTAAAAAAAATTTCTTGGCATATTCAGAAAATTATACATAAAAAATTTATTTCTCAACAGAGTTTACGCTTTAATATGCTATTCAACGTGTTTTCAGCATGTAATACCCAATACCTAGTGGATTTTAAAGGAAAACAACATTGTATTTTTGTTAAGCATTTTTTTTAAAAACATAAACAAAATAAAAAACACCTACGGTCTTTCCATGCAAAGAGGCAGTGAGCTAGTGGCGTTCACACACTAAATTTCAATGAAATCCTTTGGTTCCTACACATTCTCAAAAAAAAAATTTCTTAAAATGGAACTTTGGTGGGAGACCACAAAAATAAAATTTCTCTCCATAACAGTGCTACATAATGATTTTTATTTATCAAATATTCATAGACCGAATCGCCGAGATTTGACTACAAGTAAAGTTATTGTATAAAAAAATAAAAAAATGTTTATATACTAAACATTTTTCTGAAAATCGTCCGATTGAAGTTAGCCTTCAAACTTGAAGTGATGATATTTTGCAAATTAACAAGCAGATAATATTTTAAAAATGGACCATAAAATTTAAATAAATATTTTAATTATTATTCATTATATTTTACCCAAATCATGAATAAAATATTATGCTAATTTATGATTTTATCTGAATGGTGTTGAGAATGGGAAGTCAACTTTTAAAGTAATTCTGTTCACCATATATTACAACCGATGTTATCTTAATTAAAAACATGTAATTTCTTATTATTATGAATCAAACTATTTATCATGTATGTAGAATTATAGACGTTATCATACTTCTAAAAGTGAAAATAAATTGGAATTGCATAGCCAACATTATAATAGGAATAGGGGTATTCCAAGCCAAATGGACCTATGTTGTAATTATTACCTTTTTTTTATTTGGTCTTGCACCTATGGTCAAAAACACCGAAGAGGGTTACTGATTTAAAAAATATATATAAATAACATTTTCGTTACACACGTCGATACATTGCTATCCAGAAAATAGAAACTAGTGCAAACTATTTATTTATCCATGCAATTTAATTAAAATAAATAAAAAAAAGGACATTTTAATTTAATCTACCTATAATTTAATCCGATAATTATGTGTATAAACAAAATTATTTGTACATACACGAATTTACTATTTTAAATCTAATTAATTATTTACTTCCGTGAAATCTGTTATAAATGCATTAAAATATTAAATCAAACAGTGCTATTATGGGTATATTGTTATATTGTATTATGCATGTAAAATATTATAATTTTATATAATAGAATTACTAAAAAAATTTTGGTTTTGGTGGAAACTGATAATACGAATACCTGCAGTATGGCGTGAACATATTTGAGAAGCATTCAAATCCTAGTCGCGTCGGATACACTGATGTGATCTAAAGTCCAATATCGATCTGTAGGCTATGAGGAGGGCAACGGAAAACCACCCCATTAATTATATTTCCTAGTCAGCCATCTTGACTTAGGTCAAGTTGATCGTCTACGTACAACGTACTGTATAGTGCAAGGCACTGGAAGATATATTCTTATTTTAATATATAATTATTTATTTAAATAAATGCGTCAATACGGGATCACTTCAGTTTATTTGATTAAATTAAATCGAAAGATAAATATGTATAGAAAACAAAACAATTTGTTAAGGATAACCTTTATTCTCCCGTCTTGTTCTCGCACATTCAACACGAAAAGCTCAATTTGATATTTTTGAACAAAATGCTGCTAATTTTCAACTATTTTTAAATTGAATCAATATTTATTCAACTATTTAAATTAACTATTGAAAAATAGTTACATATATAGGGAATTGTGAATATTTGATAACAGAAATATATAATCACATCTATAGTAGCTCATTTTCACCGAAGAAAAACTAAATAATTATGGACTCTTATACCCCCTCCCTTCCACATCTCCTGGTCGATTAATTTTGACTTAAGGTGTTTTTAGTGATATTATATGCAAATGAACTAAAAGGTCGAACATTAAACCTGCATAATTAGTCAAGGGGTCTCTTAAGATGGAACATATAACGAGCAGATCTACTTATAAGAACACGTAGCTTAATAGCTGTCCTACTATATTGTTTCGACAAGTTGCTAAATCTATGCTAAACGTTACCATTAACACTTATTTTAATAAGAAAAGTTATTTAAAAAGTAAGTTTGTTTTTTAATTATTAAAATTAGATTTAAAAAGTACTTCCTTGGCGGGTAACGTTTGTAAATAATTCATTAGATTTCAAAACGGAATCAAAAATGTAGCTTTTATAACACGTGATGATTGACACAATATTCTCAAACAAGTCAGACATGCTGACGCTAGCTTGTCAATTTACGGTATTTTCGTTCTAAAAATATATAGCAGTCTCAATTGAGCATTTCCGATATTTGGTCAGCAAAACAAATCACCCAAGTCGTGCTCACCTGCTGAGCATTTACAGAGGATTTTACAAATCTAGTACTTGTATACATTCACTAAATTTGTAATAATTTTTACTCTTTACCATAATTATTTGGAATCATTTATTTCCAAAACTTAACTTAACAAAATTTTCTGTAAAAATACAAACGAGTAAGTGAGCAATATAAAAGCTGCCATATACACAGGGCGATTGGTCGTTAGACTTATCTGGAATCTACAAATGTGTTTGATTCTTGTAGTCATTTAAATTATGTTCCATATGCTTCATTTGAACTAGGTTTCGTGGTATGTCGATTTCCATGATATCACCTTTAATAATTTTAATTAAACTAGCCAATGAAAACTTCAAGTTTGCTTTTAAAGGCGGAGCTAAAATAAATTTGTTATTTTAATTGGACAGTATGAACTACTCAAAACTTGACATTTTACGGGATGTCCAGAATCGCCCCTTAAGCAAATTGAAATTATGGAAGTGAAATGCTAATATACTATATGGAGATAAAATAAAAAGGTTTCTCAACCTGTGGGGCGCGCCCCGATAACACTAAATTAGTGGCGCGAGCATATCGAAAAAAAGAATAGTATATAACTGGCCGAGCATCGAAAATGATACGATACTGGGCGCGTAGCTATATTAAAAAGCGAGCATAAGCATGGGCTGTAAGCCCAGTAGCGGATCATATTTCGAGGAGAGGTGAGTATACTTTTTTATCGGAAATCATAAAATTTTCTATTACATCAAATATAAAAAATATTGTTTAAATTATAAATTGTGACAGATAAGACGTATTAAAACAATATTATTAGAGCAACCCTCTATGGCGAAATGTATTAAGTGCTTGAATCATAATTACATCGTTTGGAGATCGTGAGTTCAAACCCCACGTCTGTCAAATTTTTATAATAGCATTTTTTATAATATAAATGACTTGACATGCAGAAGTAACAGAATCGACCATTAATGTAAACACATTACCAATCGATTTTACATTACTAGTCGATTTGTGAGATGACTGGGAATGCTTCGCTTTGACTGCCGAGCGGACACTCGCAAAGCATCGCTTTCGGTATGTTTTCCGATAAAAATTATTTAATTTACTGGAATAAAATCAAAATAAAAAACATTTTGACATAATAAAAAAATAAAATACTCAAAAATACAAAAATTGAGTCGCAAATATACCGAAAGGTTGAGAAACGCTGATGTAATGAATAACAACTTTTCGTGTAGTTACTTATTTTAAAAACTTCTAGAAAAAAACAAACTTGCAAGCAATCTACTTCATAAATCTAATACGTGATAATAATAATTAGAACTTTCAAAGTTAATGGATTACTCAATAGGTTTAGTATCGTAATTGACAAATGATCGAAATTTTACAGCGAAGAGTTGGGGAAATGGAATATCGGAACAAAGAGAAGCGAAGCTTCTGAGTGACATATGACAATCATCACGTGTGGCCTTTACCCTTAGAACATGGTCGGCAAGCAACGAATATCTAATATCATTAATCACCTTCTCTTTCACAGCTCCTACATTTTGTGAATGAGATATCCTACGTAGCTGCTGATATTTACTGCGACCACAAAAACATTCCAGAAGTAAGTCTTTTGTGTGAGAACTTCACTTCTGAATGAAAAAACTAACTTACCAATGTATCTTGTAAAATTGCTTTCACAAAATAAACACCAAAATTAAACAAAAATAAATAAACCGTTTCAACAAAGAGGGAAATTCAAGAATCTTGGAACAAAATTATTTATTTCCACAAATAAATTTATTTAAATTCAACAGAAAATAAAATTGAATAATAATATTATGTAGTTCAATTTACATGTCGAGCTTTTATTACGCATTTAATTAGTTCTAACTTTCTGCATTTGGTATCACATTTAGATAAAGAAGCAAAGGTAATATTACAAGCACAAGTCCCTAACCACTAACCTAGAATGTTGTTGGCATCCTTTGATGATGTTCCGGGCCGGAAGGACCCGGTTGTAGAAGGATTACAGGAATGCGTGTGACAAGCACAGGAATCTTATAGCCTCTATTATATATTTTTTTGTTATGAATTTAGCTTTTTAGAATATTTTACTGCAAAATTCCACAGGTACATACCACGATACTGTTTTTATTCATATATTTTTTCGTTAATAATTTGTTAAAATATCTTTCGTAGCTTCATATGGGAAAATCTTATGAATAATGTAGATATCTCGGTACATTCTAAAACTAAGTGAGTTTCTTGTCGATGTCTTTTTTGTAGAATCAGATTTGGAGGTGATATGCAAAATCTGGGTTTAATTTCGGAGATACACAATAAATTTTCGCGTCACTGGGGATATCTGCTTTTATTCGGCTAGCCGTATGTCGATACTTGTTTAATTATCAAAGCAATTAAATGCGATTTCATACGATAAAGCTGTCACCCTCTGCTCATGTTGTGCTCTTAATATAACCCTTGACTGATAATAAATACTAGTATGGTGGTGTAACTTTCATTGGCGATTTTCAACTGGGGTTGGGGTGCTGGTGGACGAATAGTGGCATACCTCTGTACTCTGAACTGGAACATCAGGTTCTCTTTATAGAAGCATCATTTCAATATTTTTATAGATATCCGGGGGATATGATGGGGGTTTCCCTAAGCTATTACGTTAATTTTTATTATTAGTGTAAATGTCAATGTCCATCAATTACTGCGACTAAAAAATACCTAAGCAAAACTATGTTAATTAAAAATAAAAAATGTTTACCACAGAAAATTTTCCAAGCATTTTTCCATGCAAGCAACAGTTTTAATACAAAAGGACAAGAATCTAAACATCGCTATTTACAGGATATCTTAAAGTCGAGTACAAAGGAGGCGTTTTCAATTTTTACGTGGTGTTCCCTATGTATAGCCTGGTATGTATGGTATGCTAAAAATATTATACGAAGTTTCCAGAGGCGCCTTCGGGTTATTGTAAATTTGTACAATTTTCATACATGCTGCGGATCTTTTGAAAAATTGGTCAAAACAAAAGATTTTGCAAACAGTTTTTCGAAATTAATTCAAAAAATATTCTTCTGAATTTTATGTAAAAACTGTTTTCGAATTAATAAAATATTCAAAATTTACCGTCAGTTAAGGGCAGGAGATTCAATACCATATTCCCCATATCCGTATTATCAAGTTGAGTTATAATATGGCGTGTATTGAATGTCCAGGTCGTGTTATGGCATCCGGCGTATTTACTCGACCGATAAAACGACGATATATCCTTCTTGCTAAAATAGCGTAATCTGCAACACATTCCACTCTTGTACCTCGATTTCATCACGATAGTAGTAAAATTACATGCATCTCGTGATTAGATACAATTTATGGTGGAAATTTAAAGCACTCAAGTCTTCTAAATTCCGAACATCGTGTTTATATATTATATATCAAAATAAAATCTAATAAAATTAGATTCGAAAAATCTCAATATCTCCTGAATATTTCAAAAGTGCACAAAATAAAAATAATATATCGGCAACTCCATTGAGCCTTAAATCCTCTCATCCACTTGAACAATGTCGACTCAATTCTGGCATACACACTCACGTCTCACGTTTTAACGATTGAACAAAAACTGCGTTCGTTTCTTTTACCAAAAAATTGTTTTAAGTTTGATGTTCAAATTCGCATAGATGCATAAAAATCGCACACCCACGATAATCTATTCACTGCAAATCCTCTTTCAGTAATGAAATGCGGAGGCTTATCGGCAATGCTACCTGTAGGATTCATGATTACCGCGTCGATACAATATTGAAAACTCTTGGAAAGATAAAACCAAGATAAAGCGCCCCCTTAATCTCACTTTTAGTATATGTAGATACTCGATTTGTTTCCGTTTACTTTCATCAACGAAAAACTGTTATTACCATTTACGAAGATAAAAAAAAGACAAAAAAAGATTGCCACCGATGTGCATTTATAATGTAATACAGGGTATAAACATAATTTTTGATTCGATTTTCATAACCTACGCATTACACTTGGTTTTGGTGAGAAAAAAGTCGACGTAAACGATGTAACTTCATGGTAAGGAGCGGTAAGGGGTCCGATTTTGCTCGCACGAAATTTATTTGTTGTTCCGTATTAGTTTGCTGGTTTTCGGTGGTATTATGTTTTTAGTATAATATTTACAAAGTATCAAATCTGAAAATCAGCTACTCCAGCACGTAGTTGGATCGTGTAGTAAAGTTAGTGAACATTGATAAATGTTCTTTCTCTATCCGTAGCAAACTTGAAATTGATGGCAGTTGAATGTTAGAGATTCCGATAACTAACGACCATTTTATGGTAGATAGTTTTGAAATATAAAACGTTCTCTCCATAGAGAAATATTTAAATACAAAAAGAGCGGAAAAAAACTACTTGGCAGTAGAATTTTAAATAAAAAATGTAAAACATAAAATAAGAATTTAAAATTTTATACAAATATTATAATACCGAAATGAAATTCTTGGGCCAAGCACGCATATAATGTCAACCACACTTGAATACCATTGTACATAAAGTAACATTCCAGACTTATAAATGAATTTTAGAAAAAATTACCATTTCCGTGTTTTCCAACAAAAGTCTAATTTATTTTCAAGTTTGCATTGTGTAAAATTTTCTATTGAAATATTGGACGGATTTCATTGAAAAATTCAAACCGCAAACTTTATAAACTTTTTATAAATCTGCGAAGGTGTAGTTGCATGCCATTGTAATTTTGATTTATGAATTATTGGTATTCCCCCTTCGCCAAAAATAAAGAAACATCGGAATATGAAATGGAAGTGCTGCTCAAATTTTTGTAAATCCTCTTCTAACTTCGTGGCATTAAGTCTGCTTACAAAAATAAGACGAAACATCGTTATATCAAATGCAAGCCACATAACTGCATCTTATATAATACTTCTGAAGAATGTTTTATTTCTACTTCGAGACATTCTGTGTCTGTAAGGATAAAAGGATCAAAGTAAAAACTTCTAAAAGTTTTATGTGTTTTGCTACTTGGGCTATGCGCGGAATACCTATTTCAAAAGTTTCTACCTCGCTAACAATTATCGTACAATTGGGAATTCTTTCGATACTCTTAATAATAAAAAATGTGCAAACCAAACTTAGATTATTTCTTCTTTATTAGAATATATAAGGCGGAAATGGAAGTAAAAAAAGAACAATATATCAGCTTGCATTATTTCCGAACAACTAACTTTTGTTATTCTATTTCGTTAATCAATAAACATACCCATTATTTATGGTGTAATTAACGATCGAAAGTATTTTAGCGAATATACTAAAATAAAATTAGACATTTACCTAACATTATATCGACTTATAATTCGATTAAGATGAAAATTGTTTCCGAGCTCCCCAAGTCTTTAATTACATAGAACGTCCCTTGCTACCAGTCTTCAAGTCCAGCTAAAGCAACCAACATCTACGGTTTCTATAGAAACGGAACTTAAAATAGGGACGAGGAATAACTTGAAAGCAAAGCTAAATAATTGTATTACTGTAGCATTTAGTGCCACCTAAAAAGCGCTCGTCGCACGTAACATAATTCGAGTAACTTTGTTCGTAAATGCACAGTTGCTAAAAAGCTATGCACGAACCAGAAAGTGTAGTAGTTACTCAAGATTGGACAAAAAATTTATTGCTAAGCAGATCGACGTGACTTACTTACTACAGACATACATATGCCTTAAGCAAGTGCTCGCTCCTACTCCGTATGCATAGGAATGGCTAATGAAAGATATTTTTGTATTTGACGATAAAACGATAAAGTAATAAATTGATATCCACTTGGTTAATTTTATAAAATAAATTCGCTAAAAAATAAATCGACGTCGATAATTATTGCTCTAATCATTAATCATCAATAAATTTAGCTTTTCCGGAATAAATTTCCAAGTTAAAATATTGGAGCAAGTGGGAATATAATTAAAAAAGTTTAAGTCAATAACTTATTTTATCTAAGAACGATACAATGCTCGATCGTTTGTTTTGTTCCTATATGAAGGCACCAGCAGATGCCCACTTTTGTTTAACATAAAGTAATCTTTGAGCACGGATTAAAGCTGTAGACACCAAAACATTGAGTAATGTAAAGAGGATTAAGCACTGTTAGTAGTGAAATAAATGGAGCAATTTACAATTGCTTCCCAAAGGATTAACTAATCCAAGTAGAAAGCGAAAATATATTCAAAAATTTCTACATCCTGCGTTTATGTTCAGACGTAACGTGTTATTCAAGCTGTTAGCAAATTATAAAATTAGAGTTCGCATTCGTATTCCTGCCTCTTATACAGTGGCGGTGCAAGAGTAGCTAGGGCCCTTAAGCAAATATACAAAACGGGCCCCTAAAAAAACAAAGTATTCATTTTGAACTGCGAATGGCGAGATTATTATTGAGAACATCACAATATTTTTTCTGAAGCAAATCACAGCATTAAACTGCTTCGATTTCTTTTATCTTTAAAATGATTCTAGGTTCTAAGAATCAAAAATTTTCTTTTAATTTTCGAAAACTCTCAAAACGATTCTCTAGGCGTTGTATTACAATGTCTGATAAAAAATAAAATAGATTAATTTTAAACGAATCATCTGGATTTTGAAAATGGCAATCAGAAACTAATTCATAAAAATATTTTTTAACTTTTGATTGTCGTTTTATGGGGAAAGCAGGTTCGACTCCCCAATTTCTTGTTAAATCTTTTCTTTACCTATAGACAGTAGGGCCCCTTATGGTCCCGGGCCCCTAAGCATTGCTTACATTTGCTTATTTATATCACCGCCACTGCTCTTATAATATTGCAATTAAGAGTGAAATTATAACGGCTGCAATGAACAGATCGAGCAACTGTGATGCATACGAGCTTTGGAGTTATGTCCGATGTTTTAGTTCACTGGATGTGACAAAACCCTATTCCCATAGTCGCTGGTGTAATTATTAAAGTGGTCGATAAATGGCGTTACTAGAGCAGTGTCGCAATTATTTCAATAAACAGTTTGTGTTCGTTTCATTTTAGCCACCAATGGTGACACATCAATACAAGAATCCACTCAATTATAGTAACTCGAAAGGTACATCTACATACATATGTATTGCACAAGTTAACGTATCGCATAAATATCAAATTCTAGATTTTATCGAGTTTTCTTCTCGTAAAGTCAATAATAATAATTATAGACAGGGTACATTTAGTATTCAGTACTGGGGGACATTAAAAATGCGCGGTCATTTTTTGATATTGGACGACGATTTTCCCTAATGGAACATCGACCTCCGTGCAAGGGTTGATTGTATTGTGTTATTTTCTTCCTTATAAGTGCATAAATAATTAAAGGTAATATTGATATAAGTATAGTAACTAATAATAAATCAAATATAATAAGTACCTGTGTGCGTCCTCTGGTGTGCTTTTAGATGTGAACTTTTCGTATATACTTTTTTACATCCTGGAAATTGGCACTTGTGTATCCTTCTTTTTGAATCCGGTGAATGGTCTATCCTCGCATGTTTAGCCCCCGTTGGTGCAGCCGGCGATACCGGTGAAGGTGCGGCTGCTCGTGGCATCACAGAAATATATCTGGCAAGTCCCGATGCACGAACCCGCACTATAGTATTTCTTGGAACACCCCCCATTTGTAAAACGTCTAATTCACTTGCACTAGAACTACCATTACTATGACCCTGACCAGATTCTGGACTAGAAGGTGGCGTAAGCGTTGTGGAATTTCTATCGACAAGTCTTAATTGTAATGGATCTGAGGAATCACCTCGTACCCTATCTTCATAATTATCGTCATCGTCTTCATCGTCATCTACCGGTTCGTGTTTAACTATAACGGCACACGATAACGCACTATCCCATGAGTAAGTAGAACTCGCCGAACTTGTACTAAGGGTATCCAGGTGCCTTTCACCAAAATCATCTAAACAATCCACTTCCATTTTTAACCACGTTGTATCGATATCGGAATTTAATTTTTTAAGCGTCGAGTGAAGTTTAGGTTCGTCTTTCAAATACCTCTCCATTTCGTAACAAGTCTGAAATTAAAAAAACATAATATTAGTACGCACACTTACTACAGCAACAATTGAAAACTATAATTCAACGATTATCGTCTCAGTGCTTTATTCTTTCAACTCATTTCTATTAGTGCATTAAAGCGACTTTTAGTTCTCTAATAGTTTTGTATGTGCTAACTGGCGTCTAAATATCATATTGTTAGTAGAGCGTCATCATTATTAATTTCGCACGCTCTCGAGACTGAGAAGTTAGATCTTAAAGCTAGCCAACTTGTGTGATAACATCTGGAATAAAATTTGATCAGTTTTCGCTATAAGCGTTCTCATGGCAAATTACCTATATGGTTTGCCCTTGTCTGTCGATGGAAGACAGTTCGCAAAATAAAATTTGTACTTCAAGGTAAGATTGTTAATTTGCTGTATAAAAGCAACAAAAATTTTAAAAAAACTAAGACATTTTTAAATAAAGAAAGACGATTACCGAAACTATCCAAACGCATATTTCTAGCCTACATATTAGGCGCGTACTTGCGACTTCTGCCGCTGAATTGTTCCATCAAGATAATTAATCGTTTTGAATACATGCATCATACTATATAAAATTAGGATTCTAACAATGAAAATAAAAAAATTGAAAAAAGTGGCTTATCATTTCGTTACGTAATATTTTAGGTTAAAATTGATTAGGGAAACTATGGGTAAGAAAAATAGAACGGCCCAGATATCTTCGAGATTGTTGTTAATGACTTAATTTCCGATTTAAGACATCTCCAATTATTGTCTTATCAATGTCTTATTCGGCTTAAGATTTTCAACTTGGATATAATAAATTAAGATGCGTTAACACTGGAGGAACATAGTCGTTAGAATTTATGCAACGACACGTATAAAACCTATTTCGGATTGTATCAAACCAACAAAATAATTATATAATTTAGAAGTAAATAATGTACATTTAGATAGGTTTGCTTATAACAATAAGTAAATCAAGTAATACTTAGATGTGATCTTAAATAAAAGGAGAATAAGTGAGCACGTGCCTTATCGGTATAATGCTTTGCCACCCAAGAAGTTTTATAAGCAATGTTATGAACTTAAACCCTTTCAAAACTTTACGACGTTGATCGCTAATTCTATATAATAAAAATACCGGAAACGACCCAACAAATTCAAAAATATTTTACGGATATTAAAATTACGTTGCTATAATTATTATTATGCAGAATTGTCCAACGTGACACCAAAATCCCAACGTTTTTCGCTCTCTTTTTTGACCTTGACGTTAAATTGGCCAGACTTATATAAATATAGAATCAAAATCCACAGCGTGTCCACGTTCACCGGAGGGCTGAGCCTGTGAATTTCCGCTCTGGAAAATAATATTATATTATATTATAATAATACTTATTTCTGCCCATCTACTAAATGGAATTTTGCAAATAAACGGCCTTTTCTGTGATGTTAAGCACTACGTACTCTCTTATTTAAGTTTAGTGCATGCAATGTAATTAATTTATTATTAGATAATAATTTCAACTTTAGATAGAATCACGAGCGGCATATTATATACCCGAGTAAAGTCGGATAGAAACATAGACCAGTATGTAGAATTAAATTGTATGAAGTTGAAAACAATGTTATCTTGCTAAACGTGGTCCCTATTATTATAATGTGAATCATTCCTAACACATTCTCTACCCACCCCCAACAAACCACGTTCCCCAATCACTTCTTACAGTCGACCAAATCGAGTAACACAATATTGATTCCAAAATGATATAAACTAAAA
This sequence comes from Cantharis rufa, assembly GCA_947369205.1. Lineage (NCBI taxonomy): Eukaryota > Metazoa > Arthropoda > Insecta > Coleoptera > Cantharidae > Cantharis > Cantharis rufa. The sequence continues at coordinate 42,137,354 of OX376303.1, forward strand.
AATTTTGTTTTTTTTGTATGATAATATGTTTTACGAATAAAATAAAAATAATAAGCTTCGGCAGAAAAACACAAATTCTATAAAATATACCACCAAAATAATAATTTCTGTTGATTTTGTCTTTCTAATTTTTCTTACACATTACTTCTTTTAATAAATCACATCATTTCTATTTATATTATCTTATAAAAGATTGTACGTGCCTTCTATGTTGAAGAACAAAACATTTTTGATATTCGATATTCGTAAGATACAAAATTTACGTTTTAGACAGAAACTTTTCTATCATATCAATATATTTTGTAATCTTGTACTTGGTAAAAACTTATTTCTGATGAGTCTATTTCAGGAGACCTATTTAAATTTTTCCACTTTTAAAATATAAAATTTTTAATTTCATCAGTTTTGAACACTTAAGACTGCCGTCCTAAATGAAAATGGAATATCTATGTGTAGCAGGAAACTGAATAACAAGCGTTAAAATTTTTTATCAAAATACTTATACAGTAAATTGTTTATGTAACTTTCATAAATACAACGAACAATTATTCATAAATGCAATACATTTTCTCGTTGATATTACGCAATTTTCATAAATACTGTAAAGTGTTTTTCATTAGTTGAAATTTCATTAATTCAGTTTTTAATTCAGGGTATAGAGAATCTGATTGCGGGACAGACAATGGCCCAGTAAGGAGTGCGATCAAGTGCTGACGCTCAAGTACTCTGTTGGAAACCAGAAAGAGGCTAACCTTTATGCATAATTATAACCGCTCAGATGTGTTTGGAGACTTTGTAATTAAAATCGTTTTTCGGATTGGGGGTTGAAACAAAATGTATACTTAGTAATTATTGCAATTTGATGGTTTTAATTACCAAATGATAACCAACTAAAAGTGAAATCTCAAATTTAGAACCAAGTTCAAATTAATTAACCGGCGAGTGTTACTAAAACTACGCACTTATTGTTTTCTATTACAAAAAACAGAAACAATTTACCGATACAATGACCTGTTCATGAAGTAGTTTAAGTGACATATACTGTAACATAGGAAAAGCAAAATTTATATAAAAATAAAAAGTAAAAAACATGAATTTGATTAATTTTTAAAATATTCAGATAAAATGTATTGCGTGCGTGTTTTTTTTTGTATTGAAAATACTGGTTAAAGCAAAATACTCCAGCTTGTTGCAACATTCGCAGTCGTGCAAAAATTTTCGTCGCAACACGCGGTCTTGCATTCTTAGCCTGACGTGACGTAAAGAAATATCCAAACAACACGGAAATCCAATCATATTGGCACATCAACAGTCAGGTGACAGACAGTATAGATACGATTCAATGTTGTGTTTAATTTATTTTTTTTGTCTTTGCTATATCACCTATCTGAAAATAGAAGTGAAAAACGGTAGAAATTAATTTTGAACCAAACAAAGCCAGATTCCAAAATAACAGTTCGATAATTTAAAATTCGCTATCGCTTACATCTGATTGTGGATTTTAATAAAATTTACATAAAAATAGACGATACTGTACTAATTTAATTTAAAATCCAATTTGAAAATGTGATATACTTAAAAATAATATGAATGTATTTCATTATAGGGATAACTTTCGCAAGTATGAAGTTGCAGTGATGAAGTATATTTTATAGTTACACCTACTTGGGAAAGTTGAACAATTTACCAAACCTCTAACGGCACGCGTAATCTTCGCAAATTTTAAACCAAGTTGGAATAGTCTTGCAAGAACGTGGAATTTTTAACAAATTCTGTTTGAAAAATTTGAAATAGTTTAAGAGCGTACCAACGAACCACGAAATTTTTTGTTCATTGAATAAAAAGTTGACACGGTTAAGATAAAAAAAATTAATAAAGCAATTCATTTTACATTGATTAGGATAAAAATATTAAGTTTGGTTGTTTGAAAGCTTCAATTGCTGTTTGATGAACACGATTGCATCGATTTATTGAAAACTAAGGTAACTCGATAAAAAAATGTTCGTTTATCCATAGAACTAAACCGGAGGTAGTATATGAAACGAATAAATTCAAATTATAATTATTTATTTATGCATGCATAATAATGATGATGTATTATTTAATCAACAAACATAAATATGTATTAAACATCGACATAGATTTTATAAATCAAGAACGAAAAAGTTATATCTTATTCAAATATCGCGTTAAAATTTCTGTATTTGACATTATCGATTGCTTTCCTTTTGTTCAATTCTATTCAAACTCAAATGTGGTAATTCCATTTCTCAATATTTTGCAAGCACAGAATTGTTTATATTATACGAAGCATTATGTTTACTACTTCAGTAAATATGCACAAATTTTAAACGAAATCTGTTCCTTTGTATACGAACTTCTAAGTATGAATATGAATATGTTTAATTTAAAATTTTTCTTTCTACCGTTGTTATTTTGCAATTATAAAACAAAATTTATATTAAAACACAGAACAAAATTTTTTAAACAAAAAAATTTAAATCTCAATTCAAACGCAGATTTAAATAAAAATATGTCTGTATAATTCCAGCAAGTAAAAGCGAAACGAAGATTAAGCGAAACAAGAAGGGAAACATGATTTGTTGTAAGTATAATATTTGTTAATATTAATATTTAATTTGGTAAACACAAAAATAGACATTCAATATAATAGTTATTTGTTCGAAAGATATATGTAGAGAAGTATCTGGAAGTAATGTTCATAATTTCGAAAATGTTTTTCTATATTAATTTATGATCCAACCAACACTTTTTAAGCTAAAAGAAAGGAAATAAAAATATTAAATTTGCTACATTAGCATTATAATATAAAATAATAAATATGTTGGTATTATGTTTAAAATTTATGTCATCTAGAACAGTGGTACATTAAATGTAATTTAAAAAATTGTTTTATAAACTGACAGTAAAATAGATTTGCGAAATCCTTAATGTAATGTTTTATTACACTAGCTGGAATGATATTACGACTTCTTTATTGAATAAAATCCTATTATTTGATTCAAACTTCTTGTAGATCTGAACATTTTTCGGCAGTGAAAACTTTTTATGTACAAAATATGAAACCGGAGGCTATAAGAGAAAAGAAATCAACAGAATAAAACAAAGTTTGTTGACTGAAGTAACGCTGTTCCCTTCCAGTGCATCAAATTATTTTTAATATGAGAGTTTATAGGTTTGCTTTAATATTTTTTCAATTGAAGTGTTTGCACTGTCCAAGTATTAAGTCTATTTTAAGAATGAATGCCTCCTCGAGAGGTAAAGCAAAGCGAAAACTAAAATTACATTTGGCAGCCATTTTTGCAGACCCTTACATTTTCTGCCCTTTCATCCCAACTTCTATAATTACTACAAAAAGATTTTTGTTGTCAAAATTACTAATACCTAATTTAAAATCAGAACGAGTGACTGTTCAGGGTAATTATGAAAATACTGAAATACTGAAATAAAATTAAATATTTTGTAATACTAAATTATTTTGCATTCGTCGATATTTCTTTTTTTTTACTTAAATCGCCAATTGAGATCGCATTGAATTCAATCGGCAAGAGAATTACCTGCTTTGGTTCGATATTTAATTACTACTGAAGAAATTTCTGATGCAAAAATTCTTCCAACAATAATAATTGGAAACTAATAAATTGCACGGTAGTAGCGTTTAATTATCGGAAAATCAATATGGTTGGTTAAGTAGACACGATTTCAAAAAATACTAGCCAGCATTAATAGACAAAAATTAAATATTTGATAAATAAATAAATAATGTAATAAAATAATAAAAAGGATCAATTTGCAAAACCATTATTGTTATCAGAACAAAAGCTTTTGAACGGGGGTGACTTTTTATTAAACGTTTAGAAAGTTTTATTTGCGGAATGCGAAATTAAACTTGTGGTCACGAAACGTATACAATGAATGGCTTTAGATTCTATTGAGTTTGTCAAGTCGTGTCTAAAGTTTCGATCGACAGTCTTCTTCAACGCGTAGGTTGATGACCGACAGCATTATTGCCGAACGCGCGGAACGATTACTGATGATATAAAACGTTTGCTGAATTTTATTCATAACATGAGTGTATTGGAAACATCAATATGTCATATCAGTTCTTTAAAACTGAATTGCGCGCACGCGAATACAAACCGTTACCAAGTTTTAGAAAAAATGTTAAATTTAACTACCATGCAATAGTAATTTTTGTGCAATTAGTATGTTGTCTCGCATGGACAAAAAATGGATCTTCTTTCGACAAGCATTTTTGCTTTTGCGAGGCGAAGCGGAGCGTACGTATCCAAGTCGAGATAAATTAACTAAATAAATGTTAAGAAAGGGCAGGAAAATAAATTTAATAATAATTAATAAAATCAATTCTTCAGTTCTCAAGATTATCGTGGTAACATTATATAATACTAAAAAAATCAATGTATAACGAGGCATTGTAAACATTGAAATTGCATACAGTTACTGCAGTTTATTGTTTGATGTCACTCGCCCGCATCCACTCGAATAATATTTGAACTGCATAGAGATTGCCAATTTCGGCCACAGCGGGTCTACGCTAATATATTATTAATTAAATATTATATGCATAATAAATACAACAGAATGTATTCTTCTTCATTTTAAGCAGAAAAACCCTAAACAGATGGCATTATTATTAATAGAAAAAGTACATTTTGGTTTTAATATTTTATTCGAGAAGCGAATAAATATTCAAAAAGAAAATAATGGTATCGTAGTTTACAGTTGATTTATATGCAGTATTTGAACTTGTCGAGGAGGATTTTCGTATTTTATATTATTTTCTAGCATTAAGTTGTACTAAAAATTGTGTTTTCGACGGTGCAGTATTATGATAGAAATCAATAACATAGCTATTGTTGGCCAGCAAAATAGATTAAATTTCCGCATGAAAAATTAAGCAGTCAAATTGCAACTTGCAAATTTTGCTGCAACTTTATAATGGCTAGAATTTCAGCCAGTTAAAAACACAAGTTTGTAAATCGTAAATTACAAAATTACATATTAATATTTTGCACAAACTATAGTTATGTAGATACTATATAGGTATAGCTATAAATTCTTTATTATTACGAGACATAAAAATTTGCTTTTCAAATTTAAATAGTTAACCTACATTAAATAGGGACTACGTACAATTCACGAGAGCTTTAAAATAATCGTCGCTTTTCTCTTCTTTGTGAAAGCAGTTTCCCAATGAGTGTGTTGAAGCTGCCGATAGTGTTTGAGCGACACGGCAAGCATGTAAAATGGAGTGTATTTCAAATTGTCAAAACTGCTTTGAACTTGTGTAGAAAATGTCAAGTTCCTTTGATTTTAGTTTTTCTATCTAACTAAAATCGATTCTTATTCAGCAAACTTGGGAATTCAGAATAAACAATCTTCGTCGTATACATGAGGGTGGAAAAACCCTCGGGGAAAAATCACAATGTACCTATACAAAAATCAATGACGTACTTGGCTAATAAAATATGAATTATTGCTTTCATTAATAACTATAAAACTCGGAACAATGACTTTCTTTAGAAAAATTGCACTACATTATATTTCTTTATATTGTTGGAAGTCTGGAAATGAATGAGTAAGTTGTCTCGTGTTCTTCGTTTCAGACGGTGAGTTTATTTATATACATCACATGCCAGGAACACCGCAGTTATTTTAATTTATCTTCCCTTCTAATAAAGTACAAGTGGTTCTACAATGCATACGGGATGAGGCGATTGTACTTTCTACGACGCGACCTAATGAAAAATAGTTGAAATATGACTTGTATGAGCCTTGATAGACGGAAAACGAGTTATGAATACCGACGTCATCTTGCAAGTCTCCTCCGTCGTCGTGGTGCGTGCTTTGCATGTCATTTCGTGTTTTCTCAAGTCGTGCCGTATATCATGCTTTTAAGGATAACTTACGAAAATGGACGAATTCGTCTTGAAACAATATAAGTTACCAATTAAGAAATAAATTTATTTCGTTTTAACATTTCGCGTTTTTAATCTTTTAGATAAATTCGTATTTAATTGAATCTTTTAAAAGTAAATTTGAAAAATTCGTCGAAGAATAGTGCATACATATCGTAACGATCCACACGATTTCACAAACAGCAATATCGAACAGTTCCTGGATACAAAGGAGCGAAAAATTGTCACCTTTGTAAGCCTTAACACGACCGAACCCTCTCGTTCGAAATCTTGAAGCAAACTTTACTAGTTGTACGAAATCCCAAAGCGATCGTAATTCTGCCGTCTCGCGCCCAACGCCCTTAGAGACATGTGGGGTACTAATGCGACAGCTAAGGTATAACCTCCCTCATATAATGCGTCCTATATATGCAGTGGGACCTTAGGTGCGTTTCCCATTTGAAGAATGTCCTCGAGAAACTGGTTTTATAGACTCATTGATTTCTCGTGGTAACTCAAAAATCGTACATTCGAAATCGTATCTAAAGAAATGAGCACATATCCATACATCGTTTATGTGTTTTTAAAATACATTTAGTCACTCGTCGCATCTTAAAATCGCTTATCTCTCAAACATACCTATACTTTTTATAAAACAAGGTAAGGAACACCGAACGCAATATATTTATGATACCCACGAGAATAAACTAAAACGCAATAAATAACTTCGGTAATGCATAAACGTTCTATGCATGCATACGAGGCAAAGCACTATAAATTAAATACAACATAATATAGCAGCAAAATAAGAATAATAGATGAGTTGATATTAAAAAAAAATAATTAAAATCTATTGAATTTTCAAGTCTTCGAGGAGAGAAACGAAATAATGCTCTCTACTCGAGGAGAGTGCGTGAAGATTCTTACGTCTTATTATGACACGCAATTTTTATGTAAAATGTAGGTACATTAGTATATTGCAATACGAGTATATAAATGTATATTATATGAGCCTAAAGCAAGTTTTCGATTATAATGCTATAATTATAAACGTGTACGTAATCCTGACGTTTAAACCAATTTCTATAATGAACGCTACAGAACAATTTGCCGTAAGTAGATGTAGTATTCTCAATTTATAATGAGAAATTTAGATTTAATTGAAATATAATAGCAACGAATGTCATTATGTCAAATATTAAGTAAGCAATAAACTAACTAATTCTACAAAACGTTATTAGCATCGGCACGGGTTGTCCCGTATTTTATTTTACAACAATCTAAATTTATTTAATGTTGCTTATTATTTGCATACAAATTAAAATACTACTAGCTATGGAAAAGAAATTTCTTATTCTATATACGTAATACGTCCATAATTCCTTCGCACACCTTCAAGTGTAACACAAAGTTTGTTGTACTATTGAAAGATCTACATCAGACATTCGCATGGGAGCGTAGAATTACGTTTGATAAGAGACACAAATTATAAAGTATTATTGTAGTCGAATTTAGTTATAATTAAGACGGATCACGTATATAAGCACAATAATAACTTATTTACGCTTATGTTCATCTATTCTAATTCAAGTTAAAAGTTAACCTAACAAAAGTTTTCCTGTGAGGAAATTCCAATTAATCAAAACCGAATCCCACCGCACGAGTCGAAATTTAAATGGTATTTATTTAAGAAATTAAAAATATTACTTTAACTTTTAAAAATCCAAAACACGTGTGTCATAATTATTATTATCATCGATGGAATGACTTACGACATTGTTTTCTGGATAAAAAATTGGATTATTGTCAATTGTTCAATACAATATACAGGTACTGGTTAGTCTAAAGTTTATTCTCTAAACTCTAGACTCTAAACTATAAGCTGTCGTCTGTGGGTTAAGTAATAACAATACGTTGGTTTTTAAGTAATAATCGAGTTCATGATTTAATCCACTTGTGTTAGGTTTCTCGCAAGTACATATCATTTTCAACTTTATAAATGCAATCAAAATTCAATTGAAACGACTAATATTTAAATAAATAATAATACTAAAATAAGTAAAAACATCTTTTTTTTAATAAATGAGCCATATTATAAAATCTTCAATAAAATAAATTAAAAACTTTTCGTTTTTAAGCTATATTTAAAATAGATAAACTACAATAATTATAGTATTATAATTATTTTACTATTTTCTTTACCAAAATTTAATATCTCTTTAATATCCGAAAGGAAACAATACATTTGTGAATTGCAGTCAGTTCTTCCCATTATTTATCGTAGATATTTCTTAAGCTGACACGGTTTTTCCATTTCTGTAAGAGCAAGCGAACTGGACACATTCAAGTTTACTACACTACTTAGAAATTGTATTTACGAAGGTATGGAAGTAATAAAACTTACATTGCCTTTCTTGAACATTGCGAACTGGAAAAACTTATTTTGGCTAAATAAGATAGATTGTAGTTTTCTTTTAATATATCACGTATTTTTATATATATCTTAACATGTTAGTGCATTGAAAAATGTCACTTATGCAAGTATCGTCGTAACACTTATGCAAACTACAACCTCTTATGACAATATAGTGTATACTATGTTATAGTATATTTTGTCAAGTTACTTGTCACAATGTATAATCCATCATTTGTGATGTACATACATTCTACGTACTTTTCAACTGCCAGCATCTGAAAGAGCTCATTAGTTTAAAGTGATGAACTCTATTTCATAATTACGCGAATGTGCCATTTCGATTAATCATTATTAGTATATAATTGATGCATGTAGGTTAAATTAATAATGCAATTAGTTTAATTTGATTTTTTTTTAAATAAATCAATCTTATTTTATTTTAATTCATCATTTCCATTTCAAAATGTAAAAGAATTATTTTTGAGTTTGAGGTATATTAAAACAATATTATAAATTGTCCGACGTTTCGGGCCGTTTATTGGTTCATCATCAAGACTAGCACTGATAAATAATCTAATAAGAGAATCGTAATTCTATAGTACTTCGTGAGCTATATCTTTTTTCTTTCACGTGACAACTTTAAAAATATTTTAAGTTTAGCCGAGTTTCTCAGTAAAACTATTTTTTTTAAGAGCTACGGTGTTATTTCCAAAGCTATCGCTTGAAAGAAAAAAGACATAGCTAACTAATCAGTCAGCATAATGATTTTCTTATTGGAAAAAATCCAAATAGAATAATAGAATTTTTAAACTTGTTTTAATAGTTAGACCCAAAACTCAACAAAATCCTTTCATATTTCTATTACCGAGGTCAAAACTATACGAACTACTTATTCCGTTTCAACGTTTATGGTTTTGAAAACGGTCAACTTGTCGAAATAATATAACATTTCTAGATGTGGTATCTACTATAATATGTATACTTTTGGATTATTTAAATAATTCAGCAAAAAATTGAATTATGAATATTGGTGCTGTTAACTGCGTTTGAAGTTTTATTTCAAAGCACTTACTAAATGGTTCAATTTAATATCGTCTAAAAGGGGGCAATTAGTGTACACACAATTAACTCGACCCTTTCCATATACATCAATAAGCAAATAATTTTCATTTGACAGTAGTGTTTCTGTAAGTAGGTACTACAAAAAATAAACGAAATAATGATATAGTAATTTAACTCGATGCTCTGAGACAATTTATTCAACGTTTTGTAGATAACAAGCCATTATATCTATATCACTCCCTTGCTGGACATCATTTCATGAAAATGTCAACTTAAACAGTATTTGCATATATCTGTCAATTATAGTAATCCCAAATGTACGCATTTCCTTTATTATTCACAAGATGTGAAATCAAAAGGATATATTATCTTTATTTGATTTTGCAACCAGTCAATTGTCGCGGTATTAAATTTGTGTTCACATTTCAAAATTTCCATAACATTAATTTTGTTCCACCGTGTATTACAAAATAAAAACCATAATCTGAAACTTGAAAATTATTTTTGATTTTGATTTCTCCATAATATATTATTATGAAGAATTATATTACTCCGTTCAAATATTGGTGGAAACTAAGTTAATTATAATATCACTTATTTCGATTACAATGAGAAGAAGAAATATTAAAAACCACCGATTTACCATCATCCTATTATTACTTTTCAATCTGTTCGGTGGTTAGGTGGACTCTCCGGTATAAGAGGGAATAATACAATAATATAATCTAGTTTTCTTCTGTAATTGAACTTTGAAACAGATGGTCGCAACTCACAAGGATGGCCCCAACATCATTATTAAATTTCTATTGACCAATTTATAAATTATAATTTGAAGTATATCAATATTGTAGGAAGAAAATTGCATACGGGTTATGTTATCCTTGCAGGTCACGTGTAGCACATATATTCACGTTAAGTCAAAATGAAACAATTGTGTACTTGTTGGTACATACAACATTTACTATAGCAACCCTCGTATTACTCACGCTACATGTATTTCATGGAAATAGGGGGCTAGGTAAGTTAAATATAAACCTTATCGGTAAAATAATTCCTCTTTCCCTAATTTTTGAGTGTGGACGGATGTGTAAGTCTGCATGCTTGTTTATGATACAACTTTACGTTGATTTCTTGTGCCTTGAAAGTATAAAGCTATAAGAAAACTTCTGGTGAAGCTTCAATGTATTTTTGTCAACTTCGTTGAATTTCATCATTCAAACATTATTTATCAATTGGGGTACGGGTTTTATAGAAAATTTTCTATAATTACGTAAATATTGATAGCAGAAGTGTAATTGTTATAAATGTCCACGGATTTGATCAAAATTAAGACATTTGGCGAAGTTTTTTTAGGTTTATATGCTTATTTTGATACTTTTATGTTTAGATTTATTTTTAAGCTTTTTTAGTGCTAATTTCTATAAGACATTTTAGAAGTCACAAAATTTTTTGAGATGAATATGTGCTTCTTGACTATGGAATCGAAATCGTCAGACATTTACAACTACGGATAAGGATAATAAATAGGTTTGAAATTTAAATCAGAGTAAGTATTCTGCCGATTAAACTATATTATTATATTTATAGGATTTACAAATGCATTAAAAAAAATGGCAAATAAATTGTCGATCACTAACGTACTAAAAACAATTATTGAAAATTTTGATAATTTTAAATAAACGGCCCACTTACCAGTGTGCAGATAAAACGCAGTTTTTAAGTCAGCGTTTCTCAACCTTTCAGTATTTGCGAGCCAATTTCAATCATAATTTTTATCGCGCCCCCTCGCGTACAATATTTTTTTGTATATTTAAGCGGTTGTACACCACTATATTTCTACATGTAAAAATATATGATAAAATACATGTAAATTTACATGTACGCTGTACTGTAGTACACTGTCATATTTACACCTTAAAATTGGTCTAGTTTTTAAAATAGTAATGTTGGCTATCGTTGCAGAAATAAAATATCACGAAAAGAACTGTTACCAATTTCTCATTTCAGTTGTGTTGTGTACAATGTACAAGTGGAACGCCAACTTCTAAGCATAAAATCCCCAATAGTCACCAGAAATACACGTGTATGACCTTCAAAAATAGGACCTGTTCTATTCCGTCAATTTTTGCATGTAGAAATACATGTATAAATACAAGTGCAATTTTAGTGTAGTATACGCTACATTCAACATCTACATGTATATTTACATGTAAAATATGATGGTGTACTACGACCATTTGTGTATTTTATTATTTTCTCCATTTAGTGTAATCACTCCACCCTAGGGGGCGCACCTCACAGGTTAAGAAATGCTGTGTTAAGTGCCCGTCGCAATAAATTTTTAATGAAAACTTTAGGGCCGGTTGTATGTCAGTGGTTTAACTCAAGGATCAGCCGAACTTGGTTCAAGACTTGAACCAGGATCAACGCCTATGCGGTTGTATGTAGGTCGAGTCAACTAATCCGTGAGTTATTTTTTAAATTTAAGTTGTTGCTCCTGAATACGACAAAAATCTCTAGAAAAACAGTAATTTTTAAGATTTTACCATAAATATGACTTATGATTTTGACTTATGACATTTGACTTTCTGACATTAGTTTGAAACTGAAAGTTGTTCATAATATTAATTTATATTATAATCAAAAGTAAGTAAACTTCACTGAAATATTATTTCTAATCATTTTTATTATTGTTTCGTCAACCTGAATCTAACAAAAAATTCCTCATCTGTCTAATTAACAAACTGATTTGGACTGAATTTCGATAAATTTCATAAAATTTTCATCGTCGGTTAATTGATAATCCATAATAATATTTATATAATAAATAATACGTAATAATAATATTAAAAATATTAAAAATAATAAAATTTCGTAGTAGGTAAACATTAGCACTTTGAGGTTAAAAAATGTAAATATCGACTTGAACCAGGGTTAAACCACCGATTTTGGTGGGTCAGAAAAATCGAGAGTTAAACCATGGGCGTACCCAGTGGGGGGCAGGGAGGGGCAGCTGCCCCTCCCTGGATCCTTCCTGTCTCCCATACATTTAGCTGGTTAATTATTTGCCTATGCCAAGATAATTATTTATCAACAGAAAATTCCTGATTTGCCCCCCCCTAGGCCAAAAGCTGGGTACGCCCATGAGTTAAACCAAGTTCAAGTCTTGAACCAGGTATTTACAAAAAATCGCTGGTTTAACTCTAATCCGAGTTTAAACCACTGACATACAACCGGCCCTAAAAATAATGTACAGCAATTGTTTTATTATATTACTTTTTGTTACTACTTTTTTTTACTTTATTACTTTTTGTTACTTTTTATTCTGTATTCTAATAAAGTTTATTTCAACAAAGGTATATTGGAGTTTAATGCATATTTTTCAAATGATTTAAATTGTTTAATTAATATTTTACATTAATTGAAACCGAAACGCCGGCAATTTATATTGTTTCAAAAGCCCTAAAACACAATAATTATTTTTATTCAGATTATAAAGGTCAACTATAATTATTTATTACTTATTATTACATAAGTATAATACTCCAATTGAAAAATAACGATTTTTAAAATAAACTATTTATATCTATATAATCCTCACTCAAAAAGGAAAAATCTAAGCATTATATTGCTATACATATTACAGGTATAGTATATAATTATGTTATAATAAATTGCTATATAATTTGGCAATATATTTTTTTATATTTGAAAAATTTATTCGTCAACCATTTATTTCTGTGGTTTCTGTGTATTAGAAACAAAATAAAATTTTGCTGCTTTCCTTGAATTTTTTTAAATATCTAATACATTGACTTAATATTTGAAGATTTACCAATTTATTTAATATAATTTTTAATTAATTACCTCGTAATTTATTTTTTAATTCGTTTTTTTTTGTTTTTTTTTTTACTTCAATTTACAGTAAAACAGTTTCTGTTTTTTCCTCACTTTTTAACTATTTTTCCATCCACAAACAGCTTCCGCTTAATAATTAAATTTCATCAAAATTACTTTTTATTTCTCTACTTGAATATTTTTACATTATTAATTTAATACAACGACTTGTGCCCGATTTCTTCACCTTGAGATATCTATCGGATAACGAATCCTTCGGACAAATTAATTAAGTATCTAATCAAATTTTTGATTTATGTTTTGAACTTGAATTGCGATTGTCTGATTGGTCACTTGATTAATTTGTCAGGTGGATTCATTATCCGATAGATATCTCAAGGTGAAGAAATCGGACATTATTCACTCGCCTGCGCCGTTAACCCATTCGGCATTAAGTGAAGTTTTACTCCCTGGTCGTTGTTGCTGAACTAATATTTTTGTGCGCAATACAAATTATGAAATTTAAAACATAGCCCAAGTTTGACTTAATGAAAATCATGACAATCTTTTTCCCTTTATTATCTGGAATAACTGTCACTCTCATATCTCTGGAAAAATTCAAGATATTACCATAAAATTATATAATCATGAGACCAGCAGTGATCTAAAGCCCAAGATAGATCTGTGGGGAAGGCAACGGGAAACCACTCCATTAATTAAATTCCCTAGTACGTCATCTTGGCTTCAGTCAAGTTTGATCGCCAACTCCCATTGAAGGTATGGCATATTTAAGAAGAATCATGATTTTCACAATTACACAAAACTTTTTAAATGTTCAAATTAATCATCTGTAGAACTTATTCTTTTTAAACTGTTAACTAATTACAAATCATCTTCATATTAATATTATCACACTTATTAAAAACATTTCAAAATTAAATTTATACCTTTTCTTGTATACCAAACTTTTATTTTAAGAAATTACATTCTAACATTGTACATATTTTAAATCAAATTAACTTATTGGCCGAGTTAAAACAATTATTTCAAAATTTTCAAAATCCTCTCCACATGTTATCGTAAATTTAAAAGTCAAGTAAAACAATATTATCAGCTTATTTACAAATTTAATTATTAATTTACAAAATCATCAGTCATCCAATATTATGTATTCTATCGATAATGAATTTATTATGATATTTAAAGAATTAAAATTCAAAATTTCACCAAAAATGGTCAAGTTAGTGCAACTTGTAGATCATCATGCATTATTAAAATTAATTGTACTAATTATAGATTCTTCGAAACCAAAATTTAAAAAAAAATTAACACGAAACTTGCGCGAATCCGCTAGACCACACCGCACTGGTTTTAGTTTTTTAAAAAAAATTAACATCACGGAAAGATTGTTCTGCCATAAACCAATAAAAAGTCAAGAATTTCTTTCAAATAAATGTTCATCGACATACGAAGTACTTTTATTATATCGGAAGTATATTAGTTACCTCCAGCTTCGAATTGCGTGAACTCTTGCAATGCATCTTGGTGATAAACCGTTCTCTCTTTATAACCCAACCTAACCCTATGTTACCCTTTCATAAATTACACGACCCACCAGTTCAGTAGACGTTTATATATTTTTTACGGTTGCTTGGAATATTTGCTACGACATACTTAACTATGATCCTATATGCTTCCATCAATTATTTGATTCGGTTATACTATTGTTAAAAATTATATGTAAACAGTTAGCAAACACGGAGTAAATTATTGCTACCCTAACAACCCATAAAAGTAGATAAAGCGCATAGAACGAATAACTTCTGTTTGAATTTTATTATAAAACACGTAACGAACTGCTACATGATATGAAAAGTAATGGTTGTGGTTTCTCTATGTAAATTAAACACTGAATACATAAAAAAAAGCGAAGAAAAAGTTCAGGAAGAATAAACATAGCTATTGACTTTTTTCAAATTGCGGTAAAAACAAATTTTAGGTGTATACCCTCAAAATAGTATAATTTGCTTTTAAGCGATCGTATAATATTTTGTGATGTAGAAAAGATTTTCGAAACACTAAGAAAGTCGATATTCCGCAACATTCAAGTAACTGCCGAAAAATAGTACTGCCTACATATTATTTGCATTTATTATACAAATATGTAAAACACGAGTCGCAATTTTTAAATAGGCAATAAAATTAAGTTAATATTATAACATAAAACGATGCCTATCATTATTTTAAACAAAATGCAATCTTAAAATGTAAATTGATTACTCATATTTTACTTTTAAGAGTACAGCTTCGTTATATAATGATACCACATTGTAAGTCAAATCGAGATAAGAGAACAATCTCGTGAAAGGTCCTATATTCCTGCACCATTATCCTAAAAGAGAATAAAGGATAAAACCGTAGTGTCACGATATGACCATCTTTTGGAGGCTAACATTTCGCACGTCTTCTTATAGAATTTATTTCACTCGTTGAAAAGCAGATAATTCCAAGAAAATGTTAGTAAAAGACATCAACTGTATATCTAGAAGTAGAATAAAAGAAACGAATAACGCCAAATTGGCTTTAGCTTACTTATTAGCATATTCAAAATGTATGTGATACTTTTAAAGCCCACCCGCACACCTGCAATAAATTGGCCAAAAAAAAAACACCCTCACACACACACACACAATAGTATTGAATGAATATTAGCCAAGATCCTAATTCTTCAAAGTAAACTTCATTAATTAACACGTTTGCCACGAAGGAATGAAGGTTATTGTCGTGCGTAAAGCCACTAACCATAAAGTGGAGATTAAATGTTCTTCCTGCATTCTGTTGGGGTGGAAATGTTCCTTAATAACCCACAGCCAAATTTAAAACTTTTCGCCTGAAATCTTGCTATAATAGTTATACATATTTAATTACTTCAACTTATTAACTCGGAAACAAAATGCGTCATCAAAGTGAAATCCTGAAAGAATGCCCGTTATCAAAGCGTACAACAGTTTGCGAAGAATGTAAATTATTTAACGTTTACTAAATTATTGCTAGACCTTCTGTTATTTGAATTTATTACTAAAAACAAACAGGATTACATATTTAATGCCATCTCGTCGTAATGAAAAACTAACAAGCAATCTTCGCACGCACGCTATCACACCTTATAAAAATTTATCGAAGTAAAAAATATTTTGATTTAGCGTTAACGCCTATCCAATTTCCTTTATACTAGAAAAAGGTGCAGATAGAAAAAGGTTTCAAAATAATCTTCAATTTTTGCTTTCGAAATTTCACCTACGCAAGTATGCCATATACATACATAATATATTACGTAGTATACTATTTATTACACTTGCATAATATCGTCTTAGCGATCGGGAGACACTTGGAAAATCGCTTAATTTTTAACTTGAATATTACGTCGGTTAATCGGTTAAAATAAATTTTATATTTTAAGAAAATTAACATTTATTGCTCCAACAAATCATAACTTTCTTCAAACATTGCTAGTTAAAAGTTAAAAATTTCAATTTAACATCAAAACTTGAACCGAAATTCAATAAAAAAAGCATGCTTCGTTGGAATATCACCAGTAAGAAAATATAGAGGCATCGAACGTAGATTGATTGCTTACATAAATTAAAAATTTTTTAAAAATATAAAAGTATAAAAAATCAATTTATTTTATACGACAATTTATTAACAATTCGGTGTTTCGTTTGAAAAGCTACAAAATAATTAAAATGTTTTTAAATATTAAATATGATACTCGAAATAATACGAAAACTTTTCCAACAAATTTTTACAACTTGTTTTAACGAAACCAATCTCGCGAAAAGATTGAAAATATCTACATATAAAAAGTTAACCGAGAGTTAAAATAATTTTCACTATTTTGGATTTAAATCCTGCATACATTTAAATGTCGTTAATCAAACTAACAAAATTTATGTTTGTAGCGTGGAACTCTAAATAAGACCCGTAACCAACCAACCCTTCTCGATATCGTCTTGACGGTTTGTTGGTTCAATTTGATTTTGCTATCGAATTTTATGCTGATGTAATGCAACATAATGGCAGTTGTCAAGGCAATTCGATGGAAATGCAGAAGATATCGGAGTAAATCTTCAAACGAAACACTCGATCATTCAATGTGTGAGTTTAGTTTTCGAAAAGCATCTGTGTGAAATTGCCAAGATTTGTCTTTTCAAAATCTCGAATTATTGTCGCCTATGCTGATTTGCCGTTTTATTTACTACGAGTCAGCACTAGATGGATGGTCAAATCGTAAAATATTTTAAAAAATGACAAAAAAACGTTTTCAAATTTACTTTTAAACAGTTTCTTTTTGCACCACGGATATTATATAAGTAAATGTACAATGTTGAAGGTTCCTAATAATACAGAGTTTTAATTTTTTCATATCAAATTAAAACTTAATATTGTTGTTAATAG
The DNA here is from genome assembly GCA_947369205.1 of Cantharis rufa. Classification (NCBI taxonomy): domain Eukaryota; kingdom Metazoa; phylum Arthropoda; class Insecta; order Coleoptera; family Cantharidae; genus Cantharis; species Cantharis rufa. The sequence continues at coordinate 42,155,066 of OX376303.1, forward strand.
TTTAAAAATGGTCATATGTGTATATTACGTAAATTGGCTTTGCAATGTGGAAACTATTGGATATCCGCGTTTCTGACAATATAATACAAGTCAAACCTTCTTATAAAATATACTATAAACCAATTGATAGATTTAAATATTTTATTGTTAGGGAGATTTGCAAAATCAATGATGTGCAATTCAAGATAGAGATGGAACTAGATAATACTCGGCCATTGATTCATAGTGACACCCAGACGACGGCGCACCGGGTAGCCGGGCAATAAAACGCTTATATAAAGTCAAATGTACAGAATACGTACAAAAATATTGAAATATTAGATGATGGCGATTCTTTAATTTAATAATCGATCTATCTGGGTAATGTAATTGAAACTTAATGCTGCGAGGACATTCCTTAGGTACAAGTAAAGTACATTTCGTCTAATTGAAACATTGAAAAACCAACGAAAATCCGTTTTGTAATTCATTTACTGTTCATCATCTAAACCCATTAATAAATTACAGCTTGTTCGAAAGTTTTAAGTGCCCCTTTGCATCATTTCCAGTAAGTTACGAGTAGTAAAGTTATCTTTAAATTGACGTTGAAAAATATCAACAAAAGCATCCAAAACATTGATACAATACAATAAAATTAATGTAAAATAACTTTGCAGAAAACTTGTTAAACTCGATTGTTTCTGGTACAATTCTTATACCAAATCAAATTTAAACTCGAAAATTTTAATCCAAATGTCTATCCTGTAATTACTTTATTACTTTACCTCGCTCATAAACAAAGTTATTTCTTGTTACTTAAATTCGAATAAATTATATACTTGTAAGTAAATCGGAAGTTAAAAAATGCTCCCACAAGAGCTACCTTCCTCCTAATTATCTACAGTCAAACGGTTTTACGCGCTTGCCAAAGCCGTTGCAGTTTATCGGAATAATTTATCACGTCGTGTCGGTTTAAAAGTCAACTATTTTGACGACAATGTTTTCAATGATCGTAAAAATTGCAACGGAAATAATATAGGTAAACGGAAGTTAGTGGTACTCCATTGTATAAGACTCATTGTGAATTTCCGGTGCGGAACGCCGCTCTTATTGGCTGGCATCGTCGTAAACTCTCACCGAGTTCAACCGCGTGTCTTTTCCAGTTCATAAAAGGTCCGGGTTTCTAGATTGCAATGGACACGAGTTTATATAATTGTTTTTTGGCACTACAGATTTTCATTTCTTCAATCTGAAAAACAAACAAATATCAACACAATAGTTTTTAGCTGTTATGCTAATTTACGCCAACGCCGCTGTAACGTGAGTTAAATATAAAAAAAGTATAAGATAGAAAATTTTAAACAATGCAATTTCATTTAAATTTCCTCGATGCATGCAAAGTTTCTGTGTACAACAAACATAAATTTTACTTCTTATTTGAAATTTCATTAAAGTTAGCTTAGTTATGTATGTATCAAATAGAAAACTCGATAATGCCAGTACTTATTCAACCATTACCTTCATTATAATGTAGTCAATACTTGAAGAACTTTAGATTACAGAATACCGACTTTAACGTATACACGTAAATCTTTTCAAGCATAATGCGCCAAATGGATACCTTATTATTAATTTAAAACGAACAATTAAGTACGATAGTAGTACAATCCGTCCTTTATTAGCATACATAGCAAGTAGCAGGCCCGCGCCAAGCCTAATCGGGGCCGTCGTGCAAATGTATAATGAGCGCCTTTATGCAGTGCCGATATTTGGGAAAAATGGTTTTCGAAGAGAATTTTTTTCCGTTTAGTGTTTTTTTAAAAGGTAGAAACTTGCACTTATGGACGGCGAGAACCTAGCAAGTAGTATTATAATTAATTATTATAAATGCATGAAATACATAAGGGTTGCAGGAAAACGATTTACCTGTCGTATATATTGAAAAAAAATTTTATTATAATATTCAGTGTGTCCGTGTGTAAGAAAGTACTTTCGTCGGTAAGAGTACCTGAACAAACGGCAACATGCAATAATTTTAAAAATAAAATTTTAGTGAGTGGAAATTTAACCGGAGTACTTAAATGAGATGTAACAAGTGACCATCAAATCATCGAGTTCCATTTCCGCAAACAAATTTTGTACATACGGATATCTAGCTGAAATATTTACCATAGCTATTTCCCTTCACAATATTCTTATAATTTCTGAAAATATATAGGGTGAGTTCGCCTGTTGGCGGCCTTCGCTGGTTCTCGTCCACCATAGGATGTTTATTATGTGTGAAATTCATGATATGAATTTCTGTAAGATATTATATTTCGGGCACCTAATTAATTTTACATACTACATACATACGTAAACCTCACTACGCCTAAACGACTGAACAATATCGAAGACAAATTTAAATCATACGTTCGTTTGGTGCTTCAATGAATTTATCATTTTTTTGCCCGGTTTATTCTTTAAATTCTATTATAATGTACCTAACCGTAAAGTGGCATCGCATCGGCCGGTGTCAAGACATTCCGGTCGAGAATGAGCTCTGTAATAGTGAGTTTTCAGAAATTTTTCGACGAAACATTAAATTAGTGGTATATTTAAAAAAAAACTAAGTTAAGGTGCAGTGTATTCTGACATACATCCGGTATAAATTTTACAAATATAATTTTATAAAATTTTTATTTTACAACATGTCAAACATGAAATTTCTGTTAATTGATCGTAAACAGGCGAATTCACCCTACCTTCTTTTATTCTCATACAATACAGGGAATATTTTCAGGGAATAATAACGCGTTAGATCTAGATGAGCATAAACTCACTTTGGGATTTACGTAGTTTGCAGACGACACATACTGCTAAAGTAAACTGATAATAATGCAATGCCCGCCGCGCCGTCTTCTAAGATGATTTGTTCGTTTACTAGTGCATTCAGTTGCAATATGTATGTAATGTATTGCAGCTGCTGTAGACGTTCTCCATTATAATAGGTACTGTTGCTGGTGAAATTTTATCGAACAGATAATTTCAAGAATACCCAACTCCCTTAAATTTTAACTTTTTAGCTTTCAACTCAAGTCGTCTAATGTTGATGACGAATGAACCGAAAATGTTTTTGTTAAATCTGCTGTCAAATTTTGTGTATTTTATATTTTGTCCAACTAAATATAGAATACGAATACAAATATCGCAAGTGTCGCTGTCCGAGCGGATTTCGATGATAAAGCATGTTGCCTGCTGATGGAACGACGAATTGTTTTACGTTTCAGTTAGTAAATTCGATTACTTGAATTTTAAAATTTAGAAGTGAAATGCATTTACACGAAGCGTATTTAATGTACAAACTATGAGAAAGCACAAATTATAGTATTAGGCTCGAGATTAAACGGGTGTTTTGGCATGGCGAGAGCCAGAAGATGTCATCATTTGAAACTATAATTGCTCAATTGTTGAAGCATCATTGTTGCAAATATTGAATTGATATTATGAAAGGGCACGAATAGTGTGCAATGTTCGATATTAGAAAATTAGGGATATAACGAACTAAATTTCCTGTAAGAGTACAATCAACACAGCGGAAAGCAGATGCTGCCATATAGTGCCTCTATGGCTGGATGGATCTACGCTGGTCGCCGTCGTTGCAAATCAGATTAACGAATTACATTTGGAAACTTATTGTGGACCCCGAACTGGATTATCATCTGTGGCTTTGTTTCAACCCGACACTAAAACTAATTAATAAAACAACTGCCGAAATTATATATGACAGTGCTCAAAAGACTGATTTATATTCAAAACAACCACAGGCCGTGTATATAATTCCCACTAAATCACGTAACCAAAATTATGCAAAAACGTCTACACACTACACGCAAAAGAGATTTTAATTATAAAACAAAAATGTTTTTAATTATATGTTTTAATCGCTTTCGCATAAAATTTACATATTACCTGTAATAATTTGTGAAGTACTCTTAAAAAGCTATGTGCTATAATTAATTAGTGTGAAGTTATTGTAATTAACTGTATGTAAATTCACAATTAGCGAATTAATGGCTCGAATGCATTAATTTAATAATTAAATTAAGACTATCAATTTTTTAGGTATTATAAAATAAGGAAATAATCTTAAGATCAAACGAAATTACCTAACTGATGTTCGATCTTGATTATACGAAGGCCTCGTTGTCGTAAATTAATAAGTGTAGTTATTTCAAGTAAATTGCGACAATTTTCTACATTTTAAAATCTTCTTTATTTAAGTTAATGATATAAAAGAAAATTAATTTCTATAATTAATCGTAAACGAAAACGGTAATACGTTCTTAAACACAATTAAGACAATTTATAACTATGAAGTTCTTAAAACTATGAACCAAGCACCACCTCACCAAATGTCTGATCAAAAACCAAAGGTGTATTAAATTACAGGGTGTTTCAATAATACCGCAAATTTTCTTCTTTAAATTTTTTAAAAATATCTTTGGGATCTTCGCTCTACAGCATTTATGTATGAACCACAATATTTGACAAATGCCCACCACGGCTTCTTTGGCAACATAAAATGCACGTATCAAAATTTTCAATGACTTTATGGCAGAGTTCGGTGTGTTACTCAAATAATCTCAAGCAATCTAACTCTTCCCGTGCGATTGATGTGTGCCAAATGTATTATATATTCTATACTGCACAATTTGAAAAGTTTTTGTAAAATATATAAGCCCAAAAATACTGCAACTGAATCTAAGTAATTTATGTGGTGATCTTTCACCACGTGAACTAAAGTTATCACAATTCCCTCCATCCTGTACCTGAAGCGTCCGACAATATTATTTTAATGTATTTCATGGCCCCAATTGAATTCATATTGGTTCAAAAATTTACTATCCACCAATCAATATCTGGCAATAGTTCTCCTGAAATTTTCATAATGCTATTGTAATTTCCCCCATTACTCCTGAGAGCTAAACATTCCTCTCTCTCTTTCGAATAATTTTGTAGGTATATACATATAAATATCATATAGCCCTATACGTGGATAGAAGTTTCCCACAAAATAAGAAATTTTTCCAATTTTGCAATGACTTCTACTTCTAAATCTCCTATAATGACTGACGAGAAGAATCGTCCAAGTGCAACTCTAGGATCGGGACAAATATTGGCAGCGTGAATGAATACTATAATTTATTATTAGGCGAACACCTGTTTTTCAGAATCTAGCATTTTCTGAATTTGCATAAAAATTATTGAATCTAGATCTTCCCATTCATTTGCGTACACATTCGCATCTTATCAGCTAGAAAACCTTTGGATTACTGTTACATAAATTAATTAAATTATTGCATTTAAAAACTTTTAAACGCTATTTTCTTAAAAACGATTGCTGAGAACTTCAAAAAATACAAGTGTTCGCTTATTTTTAGTGCTCTTTCAACCTACCAAAGCTTTTGTCGATTCTAGTTACACTTAAGTGGTTCCCCTCGTGAATTAATTCTTTCGACTTGCAATTAACATTAGTATTAATTTATTACCTCCTTAGTTCCTTTTCTTTTGTTGTTTCATATCAATTCAAAATGCTTCGACATACTGCACATCAACGAAAAGTAACAACAAGTAACAATGTAACAGTTTAAGAATGAAACCATTCGACACAAAAATTAAGGGTAAAACAGGTGGTTGGGAAATAGTACCGATAGTGGAAAGGGAGTAAGCTTAAACTTTGATATATTGTGACTGATAATAATAAGTGGAGGTTGCAGTGTAATTGGACAACAAATACATGAATAAAATAAATAGCTGGCTAAATAAAGATAAATGTAGTAATAAATGGTCGGATACGTTAACCAAAAGACTAATTAAAGAAATTAACAAATTATACATTACGTGGAAAACTAATTTTAAAAATTAAGAGGTGAATTTAAAATATGGATAATGATATACTATTATACGAAGAAATACGAAATTTATATATTTAAATATAATGTTAAAATCAATAATTTATATTAAAAACAAATTGATCCCAATTTGTTATGGTTTGTAGTTAAAGTTTATTAGCTGTTAAGTAATTAAAGGGAAGCCATTAAAATCCATTAAAATTCAAAATTCATGCAAGAACCAAATCACTTCCGTATTAGCATCTCTAGAGAGGGTTACATTTCACAACACATTAAACATATTATTACTATATTAGTATATACATAAAGCAATACATACTACCCGGACAACACCAAAATTTAAAGGTAGTTCTGCAGATAGCGGCTTATAACTATAATATTACAAGTTATAATAGTAGTTAGGATTTTCAAACACGTTCTTAGCCTGCTTCATGAAGCATTGTCAAACATATTTAGTTACAATTTGACTACAGTAACTTCAACATAGGTACTTAAAATTACTACAATATTGAAACATAATTTTTATCTTGTTTAATAAGGAAAACTTAGAAAATAAAAAGAAAATTAAAGGTATTTGATTTACCTAGAAATGTAATTTTATTTTATTTAATCGAGAAAGAAATTATGTTTTTTACCCTAATAAACATCATTTTTATCTTAACTATTACTTATTCACTTCAAATTTCAGGAAAAATTTAACCAATTTTATAAGAAAAACACACTCTTCTTAATTGAAGAATTTGTTTTATTTTTTCGCAGGTAGAATACCCGTACAAAATTTATCAAAATTGTAACGTTACACAATAGCTATTTGTTTAACCAGTGATATAATGCGATATATGTTGTTCAACAAATATAAATTTACAACGCAACACACCAATTAAACAAAAACAAAAAACATTATAAAGAGTTCAATACAAGAATTTATGTAATTATGAAAATATTACCAGTAAAATTAATAATTTTATGAAAACCAGGAAATGCAACAAGCGACACGACGTATCGAAAGAAGTAGGAAGGATATTAAATGGGAAAGAAAATTCAATGAGCTACGAATTCAAAGTCAATTAACTGCAGTAGCATTTATAGAGGTATTATAATTTCTTTTAATATTAATAATTTGATTTCTGTCACATTCTTTGCTTCGATTCCAAGAAAGCACACTTGACTTTGTTTTCGTATCTACCTCACAAAGTACTAGCAACATCTTTAATCCAGTTCAACCAATTCAGTTTAAGAACGAAGAAATATAGTAATAAATTAATTATTTATATTAAAACTTTGGAATTTGACTGACATTTTATATTTTAATAATTTATCTAATATTTAGATTGTATATATTACAATATATAATATATTGTATATTGTAATATTTAGATCTGTTAGGTGAATTGTGTAGACTGTAGATTATCTATAAAAATAACTAGATATTACATGATCTTGAACAATTATTATGATGTTTCATATTATGTAGCGCCTGTACGTTTTTCTTAAATAAAAGACTATAACTGTTTTGAAATTATTATTGGGTCTCAATATTTTATTTCGATGTGCATTTGATTACAATTAAACGTGGGAAATAATATCATTTAGATGATATTAGTAAATTGATAGGCAGTAAATAGCAGTATATTAGGCAGCAAGTGGCAATATAATACAGTAAGTGTTAATAGGCTTGTTCCAACAAACAGTTCTTTCCAGTTCTAGGACTATACGCATGCTCTTTAGTTAAAATTTTAACGAAAATGATCTTTAATGCTTGCAAATTTCGATAAAGAGCATGCGCATCAGTCCTAGAACCGGAAAGAACTGCTTGTTGGAACAAACCTATAATTAGGCAGTAAAAGAAGTATCGGCAGTAAATACTAGAAGTATTTAATGGTGAATGCAACAGAGAAATGATTAAAACTTTTTTAATCAATCAATTGTCAATCAATTCGCATTGTATTTATTTTAAATAACCTGTTGTCATTTCTCAATGTTTATCTTTCCTGGCAAAGCCTACTACGAGATGTCTCGTACTATTATTTATCATTAACTTTATAATAATATAATTACTATGATGAAAATCAGAAATAAAAATCATGGTATTATATAAAATAATATCCAACAGTGGGTATTGTGTATTTCAGCCTTTTATCAATAAAATAATACTCCTAATACAATAATAGGTTAAAGTAATGTTTATGTACTGAATGGTGTGTGGGGTGAATGAATGACGTCATCAGGTGAAAGTACACCAGGTCGTTGTCACGAATATTATTGTGTCACGAACGATTTCTATATGAGTGCACATTGCATTATAATTATTACTACCCAGTTTTGATGTATTACACCAAATATATTACTATATGGATTACCAAGTTAAGCCACTTAATGCATTTACACCCCTACGCCAGCCACCTAAAATAGTTTTAATATTATAAAAAAGGCTTAACCACTCACCCACTTGGCTATAAGATTAACTACTACTTTATTTGATTATTTATTATAAGAATAGGTGGGTTGGTCGTACCTGAAACAAAGAAAATTATATTTTAATATAATTATTGATTTTTTAAGTGCAGCCTACCTAATATTAAAAATTGTGTGAAATAAAATGTGTTATTTATATTACTATTACATAATAAGCAATAATCTAATATGAATTCTCATTTTGACAATAATACTACTCTACGTATACTAGCAATTACTATTACTTGCTATTTTTTTGGCAAACATTTTATATCAATTTCGATTACCTTTTTTACATTAAATTTATCCATATTTATGGCTATTTGTTTTTAAACAGAAATGTAATTTAAAATTTTTTGCTTAAATCGTTTATAATATAAAGAAAAGAAATACTATATTGAAAAGAAAACTTAAGCCATATATTTCCAAGTTTTAGAAAATGTCAATTACACACAGTAAAAAGAATGTTTGAAATAAAAGACGGATATAACTTGATAAATAAAAATTCTTAATAAAACTAAACTCTAGTGAAAGCCCTGCTTGATACTTAGGTATACCTTTATTCAGTTTACAACTTTGGTTTTCAATTTCAATTTAGATTAAAAATTTTGATTCGCCAACGAATAGTGTGTAGGTGTCTAGGAAAACAAAAAGTTAAAGTTACCTTCGTATATAATGAGTGTTTCAACAAAAGATGTATAATTTTTTTTAAATAAAACGAAGAATTACGATGAAAATAATTAAAGAACGTTACAATTCGTGAAAAAATAATTTATGGGAGCGACGACGAATTATTGAGGTGTTTGAGTCTTCTTCGCAAGTTTTCTTTATTTCGGCAAGAATTTTGGTGAAATGGCCAACCCGAGTGCGCTTTGGTGTCTTCGCATTTTGTAGGTTGCGAATAGCTGGCCTAATGCCAAAAACTGTACGAATTTTACAAAGTAATTCGTGATAACATTTGTATGCGTTCTGATAATAATAAATTCTACTAGTTTATCGACGATCAAACTGTGAAATAAAAACTAAAAAAGTCAGCAGAGTTAAAAATGCCGAGCAATTCAAATCCTACACCTTTTGTTGAAACACCCTTAGTACATTTAATACATACAAGCATGCAAGACTCATTAGTAAACGTGATTACTGTCCATACATAGAAGAACATAATGACTTGCATGTTTATAGAAAAATTAGAATAAAAATATTGAGTACAAGCTAATTTAAATAAAACGTGTAGCGGTTTATTGTAAATTTTGGAATAAACTTATATCCAATGATCGACATAAAATAAACAGCCTTCATTATACAAGTACTGAAGTTCTATCATTAAGCTACCTTTAAGTCTAGATACCTTCAAAATTTAGTTTATCGGCAGTCGATTATGTAAATAATTATTCTCAGCTTAAATACAAAAGTTAATTTCCAATCATATCCGATTACAAAATAGTTCTGTACTGTTGTTTCAGAATTATACACCTAGAATTGATTGAAGATGGAATTGAACTTAACTATTACCGATCAGTGATCACTAATTAAAATTATCCATTGCTACGGTATAGCAGTTTAATACAGTTTAATAATAATCAAACAATAAGCGGTCATATTAGTATTGTGTATATGTTTAGTATGGATAGTACAAAAATCCAAAATTAAAGAAAATTGTGTCAACTACAACTAATAACCACATTAAAAATTGTATGGTTTCCAAGAATAAAAAATTGATCTTAAAAAAATAGGTTAGTAATAATTACAACAGTAAGTTGTCAAGATAAAACTAATAAGCAACAAGTTCTTTCTAAAAATAACCCGACATCGAATTTGTTTCTGATGCGTACTATAAAATTATGTATATAAATTAAAAAGCCGTACCTTACAGGTAAATTATTGCAACAACTTGCAACGCAAATTCACAAATTAAAGTAAATATGTATATTAAAATATCATTGTTCGATGTCTGTTGTGAGATGTTGTTAGTCTTATCAAAATTTCAATACGACAAACTAAGCGGTAGAATAAGATAAATTTTGTAATTAATAATTTAAACGTTAAATTTCATATTCTGGAGTGGCGTCAACATATTTTAAGTTGAGCCTAATATTTTAAAAACAATTTTAAATCTGAACAATGCCCAGTTTGTAATTGAATTTCTTAAAATAACCGTCCTTAGAGGTTTATTTAAAGCAGAGCACATAGTACAATTAAATTAATATTATAGTACTTTATTGTCCAATAAAAGGTACATTTTAGCTGTGTAGCTATAATTGGTGAATTTAATGGCGACACTTCAATTAGTACATGCGATGAATTCTGCAAATGACAATCCCAAAACCTCAACACCTGGTTAAAGTGGTACTCTGAGAATGAAACAAACCACTTTACCGGCAACCAATTAATAACTAATTTTCCGTCTTACCTCAAATTAATATCACACTTTAAAAATTATTAATTATGTGGTACACTAATTGTACACATTACACACTAAATGAATTATTATCAAGGTAATAAAGTTTGAAATTCAAAGCCCGTGTTAAATACGATTCGCCGCCAACTTAGCTGAAATTTATCATTGTTTGTTCAAGTTTAATTGGAATTTGAAAATCAGTTATTGAAGATATTTTCTTAAAAACATCCCGTCAACATCTACATAATATCCATGTTTTCATACCACTAGCTAAAATATTTCATGAGCTTGACGCCCGAAGCTACAGGATACGTATTATTTGTTCCTCTTAGTTTTCTCTTACTACTCGATAACGTTCCTTGTTCCTTCCATTTTGATTGAACAACTTTGTATACTTACCTATGTATTTTATATTCATAATCGATATAAAGTTTATATTAGACAGACATAAAAAATTATATTAAAGTACGGTTTTAGATTCGTGATGTTTTCTAAATGTTAAAGGTTACCGAAATCTCAACGAAATAATAACTTATTTTATTTTTATAAAAATGTTATATTAATAAAATTCTTTCAGACCTTGCGTTAACCTTTAAGTTTACGAACTTACTGGCATGTCTAAGCCCAAAATCATTTTATTACAAGTTATAAAAATTTTCAGAAATTTAATAATCCACTTAATAATAGGTTAATAATCCACTTTGACTAGGAAACTATTTAAATTTAAATTCCCGCACCAAGAATTTTCGGTACATACACTGTCGGACATAAATATTTGAACAAAGCTCATGTAACAAAATGCACGAATAAATTCTGGACAAAAATAAAACTAAACTTACTAAACAGCTTTTACATAATACAGAAATATGTTTACTCTCTTTTTAAATATTATACACAAGAAATAATTCCCAGTAACTATTTTAGCATATATAAACAAAACAAAAATGTATATGAATTATCACGCGACGTAAGTATTTCAACTATCCATTCAATTTTAAAAACATACTTTTAAATACAATAACAGCTATAACACAGCTGTAAACGCCAACAATAACTAAAATTTATTCCGAAATTATAAGACAAAAGCACAGAAAGGAAATTAGTAATTCTGATGTAATTTGTGAGGCCAAGTAATGGTTTCAAAGCTAAACATACGTCTAAGATCAAATTGCGGTTGGTAATCAAAGGACCTTAATTACAAAATTAACAGACGGACCAGAGGTTGCCATAACACCTGATGATTGTACTTTAAATTTAGTAAGACTGATTTGCAAAATACTGTCATTTCATTAATTTAGCTCTTTTTAATTGTAATGAAATTTTCACTTAAACTTTTTATTTTTATCTTGATTTAGAATTTTGTCGAAACATTTTGTCGAAAAGAAATTTTCCTTCTTTGTGAACTTTAACCAAATTTGTAACTACAAAAAATTTAATAAAGTGTGACGCGTTTCAACCTCAAACTACCCATCTTCGAGTACATTGTTAAATTTTAGTATTCTTTTGCTGCTACTACTATTTTAAACTTGATTTGTTTTTATACTTTTGGGTTTACCATCTTCTAGTTCTAGCGACAAAAAATATTCAGTCCTAAATTTTATAGGAACCGAAACAAAAATTTTGATAACAATGAATTAACTTCGTAGGCGCTGAAGGTGAGAATTAAAATATAGTAGTTTCAATTATTTATTTGTTATACACCGAACTATTCTGTATTTTATAAATAATTCGATAATATTTACCAAATATAGTAGCTTTCATTGAAATTTAAAAAAAGAAGTGAAAATAATGTGATGATTCCCCCCCCCCCCTACAGAACGTCGACTACACTATTTGCTAATAACGATATCATGGCGATGCCAATTTCCCAAAGCATATCTTTCAAAAAAATTGTAATATTTATTAAATTCCAGTATCCGTACTTACATTTGGTATCGATTACACTATGAGAATTTTTCTTGTGAACGATCATTTTTTATTAAATTTATGACAATATAAATACGTATGATTATTTATTTACATAAAAAATGCCAAAATATCTTAACGTAAATTGCATCTTCGTGCTATTTTCAGAATTATCGGTATTACATTAACACGCTATACCTATAAACAAACACCTGCAAATATTAAACTTTTTTGAACATTTTGTATATAATTATTTTCCTACCCAGGATCTACCAAAACATTTTAGTACCTATATATCAGTGAATTGTGGCAAAAACTCAAGCATACAAATCATTCCGGTCTTGGATGTAATCCAACAAACTTAAAAGACAATAAGAACTATAAAATAAAAAAAAAATTACTTGAACCCTTTCAATTTACAGGATAGTTTTAGATTCTTTCGTAAAATACACAGCACAGTATCTTTCATTCTTCGTTTCTATTGCATTTCCACACGAAATAAATACCAACCCTTAAAAGTAAAAAACAACTAAAAAGTGTTATATAACTGCAACCTCTTTTCCTGAACTGTTAGCATAATCAATAAACTACATTTTTAGTACTTTTGTATAAAAATATATAAACACTAACATTTATATTACAAATACTAATAAGACAACTAAAAATAAATTGTTGTTATAGATATTTATACCTTATATGCACCCAGTTAATGTACATAATATTATATTGTCGTATATGTTTTTTATGTAATATATTTATTAAGCAATAATTTGTTAAATTTTATATTTTAAGAAAAATTTTTATTGTTGTCATTTTCTTAATTCCCGCGAGAAAAGCAAAAAAATCCTTCTTGTTATAAATGGTCTACAGATCAGAGGTATAAAATTTATAAATACCTACCTAAAATTTTATTTGAAACTAAAAAATGGTATGTGCTTGAGAAAAATTTGGTTATTTAGAAAAACAAAATAAAACTAAAGTTACAAAATGTTTAGTAAGATAACAGAAAAGATTATAATACATAAGAAGTAAAGTTAGCATTGAAATTAGATTGGTTTATGGTAGAAAATTGCGATATTTTAAAGTTAAAAATTAAAGGAACGACAGAATCAAAGCGATTTTAAGGCAGATGGGTATGCTTATCTTTTAACTATATAGCGTTTCCATTTATAAAATGTATTTAAAAACGAAGTTAAAACTTTTATAAGACGAATAATTTTAAATATTATATCATTTTAAAAACTTACTTTCAATTTAAAAAAAACGAAATTTAGACGGGCAGAATATTTAAGAGTTGTGTTTTTTTCAGGAAATCTATTTTGGAGAGTTTTGAATGTAGAGAAGTACATTTCACTAACTTAAGAATTATGCTTGTGATTCTCATTGGTCATATATTGCATCTCATTGCAGATATCTGCAATTATTAAGCGAATCGCACCCAGAAAAGTCTGTTGGGCGTAGAATTGAATTTTGGAAGATACAAAATATTTAAAACGTTTTATTATAATTTTTTTATATTTTAATTTAAGAACGACTAATTAAGATATAACAAGAAATTTATACATTTATATGAAACATAATTTCTAAATTGGAATTACCCAAGTGGTAAACGATGCGTAACGAAAAGGGTTACAAACCTGCAGTTACAAAATGTAAGACTCTTCAAAGTTTCAACTTGTCTTACAACAAATAAATTCGTAACAAAATAAATCATCCACTCGTATTTTCAGGCAGGAATAAAACTAAAAAATCGAAAACGAGAAGAGTACGGTTGGAAATCACATTTGCTTGCTTGATAAAATCAAATATTCTAATAAAGAATAATGTAGCAGAGTGCAAGACTTTCAACTATTTGAATAGATTTCCACTAAGAAAATCAAGAAGGAATTCTACAAAGTATAGTATAGGTAGATACATAAATCTATTAATTTATAAAATATTTTCTGCAACAATATTTCTTATAATTTTACAACGCAAAAATAATAAAATAAATAATACTTCTATTATTTTTTGTTAGAAATGCTAGACAATGTTGATATTTAAAAAAATTTAAAACAACTTAGTCTACTTTATCTAGAATTGTCTTTCGTTCAGGATTTTAAAAACGATTTCGTACACACTACTACACTTCAATAAATCAGAAGCAATGAATAAGAAAATGATAAAAGGGCAAGGGAACGAGCGTGGGAGCCTCGCATGTTCGGTCAAGTAAAACTAACGTCATTACATAACGGAAACACGTTTTACTTAGTATTTAATTGCGATTATAAAAATTACACTAAAACGTTAACAACTGCACATTTGCATTATAAATTAGTAAAAGCCTAATACCAGGGTAGTATGCATATTGTAGGTATGAAGTATTAATCTTACAATAAAAGAATCCCCGGTGTTCCCAGCATTTTTAGTTATTTTTAATATTTTAAAGAATCGAAAAATAAAATGACAGTGTTATTCTTTTAGCTATAGGATGTAGAGGGTGTCATTGCCCTCATATTCTCTAGATAAGTCTTCTGACTTCTCTAGTCATGCTCCAAAATCCTAAATTGAAATTTTAGTACATATGTATTTTGGGAATTTTGATTTTTTGTGGAAATTTTATTTGTTTTTCAAGTTTATAAATGTTTTGTATTTTGATTTTGTTGCACTTCTGTTTAAGACTTTTTGCCAAGATGACCGCAGGTGGCGGAAGGTAAGATTATGAATTCTGAGTTTATATTAAAGTTTTGATTTGAGATTTGTGTTTTGGAAATAAATTGGTATTTTGAGTGAACTATTTTAATTATTTGATTTGGAAATTATTGTTAATGAATTTGAATTTGCAATTTTTGTAAAAATTGTTTTGGTTGATATTTAAAATATTGTCAAGTAAATTGAAGGTATCGAAAGACAAAGTTCTACATAACAAGAATGTTATTGGAAAGTTTTCAACTTGCCCAAAGTGGGAAAAACAGATGTGGACATTTCAATAATGTTCTTCCTTAAAGGCTAGTGTTCACCTGAGACAAAAAGTCTCGAGACTCGTATAATATAAACCCATGCTAATACTAGTCTCAGTATTAGTCTCAGAGACTTAGATATTAGCATGGTTTACATAAGAGTCTAGAGAATTTCTGTCTCAAGTAGACACTAGGCTTAAGAATGAGTATTCACTATTTGGAGTCTTAGCAAATGGTATATAACGGATGATTACGTTATTGAAATTAAATGTCCGTTCATTTAAAAGATATAATTATGTATTTAATGAAAACATTACAAAAAAATATCAATATTTAGTTGCAAATGTAAATGTTTTTTGCTAATAAGAAAAAAGGTATTATAATATTTTGTATGGCACTTCATTCTTTTGAAAACGATAATGCTGTGGAAATGATTGATGTAGATTTACAAGAAGAGGAAGTAAAGGTTATTTTAAAAATTTGTGAAGAAAGAAAAGTGCCATATATTCTAAACTGAAAACTTCTGGTTGTTAATTTTAAAAATTAAAATGTAATAAATGATATTATTGCTAGACATATACTTTTACAAATTTTATATTTATTTTTAAAGAATAAATTTACAAAACAGGAATTAAACTACCGTTCAAGTGCCAACATCACAAACTATAATCACTATTAGAATAAATAATATTAAATTATGACCAAAGAGGACAAGCACGAGGCTTCAAAAAATAAAAATCTCTTACTCTTCGGATTAATCTTTCGATATTAATTCTTGAAGACAGTAATTGTTTTGCTAAACTTTACCTCATCTTTTGAACTCTTGTGTTTAGAACCTCGACTTGGTCAAGTATGTAAAAAATTTTGTTTTTGTGCTGAAATTGCATTTTCATATACATGCTTAAAATCCCTGTCTGCAAGTACCAAAAGCACCATCCGGAAGTTTTTTCAAGTACGAACTGTGGTCTAACTATGTCTTTGTCACTAACTATTCGATACTTGTTATCAAAAATTTAACCGTGTTGAACTTCTTGTTTTTATCTACAACTTTTCTGTAACTGGGAGTTAAAAAAAAAGCACCTTTTCAAAATTATTTGTAGTATTCCCACATCTAGAAATAAAGTACATCTTATTGAGAGGCATTTTGTAAAATATAACAAACTGTAAACCAAACTTGTCAACAGTGCTTGTCGACTAGTCCGATTACCTATTGGAGTTGATGTTATTCCGAGATATTTGTAGTGTACTTCCGTTCACGTATTTTTTTCTTTCTCTGCCATTTTATTTACTCCTTCTTTTCCTTCACTAAAATATTAATATTAAAAGAACTCCGTTAAAATAATTTTCTAAGTTTGATATTTGTATACAAATGGATATTAAATTTTCTATGTAAATGTTCATAAATCTATAGTTTCAAAATATTAATTAATTTATATAATTAGTCCAGTATTTTTAAATAAAATATTATTTGTAATCATTTTATGTACTTTATACGGGCAATCGATTTTCATGGGTTAAAACTAAATTTGCGACTACACGAGATTACCCCATTGGCTAGACTTATGTAAATATAAAATAAATTTATTTGAGCACATCGTATCCATCAGTCCTAGTAATCCTAGATTTCAACCTAAAATTTAATCAATCAGCGATCTAACACCCAATCAACGCCGTGGTCGCGCATAAGCATTAAAAGTAATAATCGGCATTATGTCGATTATGATATCAAATACCACCAGTAAATATCGGTACTATCCTGGACAATATTGTGCAAGTGCTACAAACAGCAATCTACAACAATAGTGTAAGTGGTAAAATGTGTATTATGTAGAAAAAAAGAAGTAGGTATTATGTTCTGAATAAACAAGCATTTTATACTTTTTTTTAGTTATATTAGATCTAAGTAGGTATCACCCCTTTAAGGGCATATACGGAGAGTTTGAACATGTTCACTATACTACTGCTTTATGGTAGTATTGAATAAAATACTACAACTTACTGCTGATATTGTATAATAATGTCATTTACTGCCATTACTACCAAAAACGTGATACAGTATACCTAATAGTACTTACACAATATTACCGATTTACCTTTTAAGTAGTACCGGCAGTAAATAGCAGTGTTATGCAATATCAGCAGTAATGGGTAGTCTTAAGCAGCATCCGCAGCATCGGGTAGTAAAAAGCAGTTAGGCAGTCAGCGGTAGTATTAGATAAGATCAGCATTAAGGGTCAGTTGTATAATGCTCGAAGTGGTGGTTTAACCCCTACCTAAAATGCATGTAAATTTTCGATTTTTAAATGCCGTTTTCTTGAAAACTAATGAATACCCACCTAGCATTTTTTTAAATGCTTAGAAAATTGTCCACTTTTCAATAGTCTATAGGAAAAAGTTCAATTCGTGGGATCAGTTTTCTGATAGTTCCCAATTTTAGTTATAATTGGTATTTTCGAACTTATTAATCTAATTGATCCCACTTAAATTATATATCACATGTGTATATACAGATTATTACTATACAAAAGTCATCAAAAGTTTTGGGACAGTTATATAATAAATACAGACGCACGTTTTACTCTTTTTGAATAGGATAATTATTCTGATAAAAATTAAAATCAATTTTCCGCCAACAGTCGAACATGGAAATCGCTCTGTTGTGGATAGGGCTATTGTCCGCATCTGATGTAGATAACTTGAGGTTTTTATTGAAATTATTATGAATAAGAGCGTTTATTTTGACTTTCTGAAAAAAAAATTTATAACAAACATCAGATGGATTAAGAATTTCAAGTTCGTTTAATTTATAACAGAATAATTATTATATTCAAAAAGCGTAAAGCGTACGTCTGCATTTATTATATAACTACCCAAAAAGTTCTGGGGACTCTTGTACAATCTTCCATATTCGTGTGATACAAAATTTGTGCAACCAATTAGATTCAAAAGTTCAAAAACATCGTATTAGTAGCAAACACCAATTAGTTATAAGAAATGTTATTAACCAAATGAAGTAATATTTGGTCAAATTATATATGTAGTCAAATTAGACCTTTTATGCAAACCTGCTTGAGGGTGGTCATTAAAAGTAAAGAGAACCCATCAAAGTATTAATTATATTACTAATTTATTTATAATTTTTTGTTCCGATTTCAAATTGGAAATATTAATGCAGTTAATTATGACTATCAATATTTTTCTCGTAGTAAATTTTGGAATTTTTTTTATAATTTGTTTTAAATTATTTTATAATTATAAATAATTTAAATAATTAATAAATTCTAATAAGAAAATTATTTAAACAGTAAATTTCGAAAGTTACTTTTGAAATTCAATGTTAAAATAAATTATTCCACTACTTTTTCTAGGCGTTTCTGCATCTTAAAACACTTTTCGACTTTTAAAATGGGTACTTAATCTGTTTTTCAATAAAACGAGATGTACGAGTAGGTATAATTTTAAAACGATTATTCCATAATATCATAATAGTAATCTGGCTAAATTAATTTTGTAAACACAAATTCAGATACAAATGCAGCAATTTTAATTTTTATACGAGGAAAACTTTTTAAAAAATATTTATTTTTCTCTTTTCTTATTCGTTAATTTAAAATTCGAAGCTTAAGAAATATTTACCAAGAAAACTAATTCAAGTTTTAAGCTCGAGCGGATTTACTTTTATAAATCAAGTAATCAATACGAAAAGTAAAATAAGCTTGGTAATTTTAGTCTTCTTTATATTGCAAGTAAGACGTAATTAGATGAGCATGTGAATTGCTCGAGGCTAGAATACACGGGATTATCAGTTTAAGCGGGAAAACGAGTACTTGAAAAAGGATAACGACAGTTTTTCCACTCCAGGACACCTTCAAAGGATGATTAGGGTTGTCAACTCTCGGAGCCTGGCGTAGACATACAGCTTCGATAGGGGCGCTCACCTCACATCATCTGTCACGTGCTATCCGCGAAATAAATTGGAATTCTTAAATTTAAAAAGTTTGAACTTTTAAAACAACCATTCATTCCCTCGTTTAACACAGAAAAATATCAGAAAACTAATAACGTTCGCGTCAAATTGGAATTTCATCGATTTACCACGCGACAGCTGAGAATCTGTATTATTAAACTTTCCAGGGTAATTTTGAAATTTTAAACTTCCAAGATGGGCACATTTTGTTTGTCGGCATTTAAATAATGAAAATTCCTTTAAATCTCAAGATTTTACAATTCACACTTTTATTGTTTTACTTATTTTATAAAATACATTGCATGCAAACTTTAAAATACCACATTCACATGAATTATTATCATCTCGAGTGCACTTTGGTGATGATCACTAATGCAGGAAAATGTTAAACTAATTGATGGTAAATTAGAGCAGAGCCATTGAATGTTGAATAATACACAAGTTGAGAGACAGTAAGTATTTTTGAAAGATTTGTGCTTAAACTATCAACAAAATTAATTAGATTTAAGGTAACAATACACGAGAGACTATGATAGTAAACCATTAGAGATTTAAGTGCGTATAGAAATTATATTACCCAGTAGCATAGATGTAATGGCAGTTAAGCCGCATTCCAAAGCCCAACCTCGCAAATTGGTTAGAGCAGCGCTAACATGATTACACTAACGGCGCTGTCGAAGTAATCACTAAGACTACCACTTTCGCTTCATTTGCTAGGGCAATAACTTACTACACAGAAAGTGCATTATATAACTTTAGCTAGCTTTTCCTAAAACCCTAGGTCACATGATATACACATATAAAATGCAAATTTTTCCCAGAGGCATCGATAAAATAAGCTAGTGTACCTACTTGCAAACACAAACTCGCTTATAAGTAAGTCATACACAGAAGGGATCCCATAACCGTTAACGTTATTCATCTTTATAAAGAAAATATTGAAACTTGAATAGGTAAGGTTGATATTTTTATAGAACAAACCCAATAAGTATTATAAACCCACTAAAATTTTAAACAGCTTAAATAACTATGCATACTTGAGATGTCCTGATGGATGATAGGAAAGCCCGAAATAATTTAAATTTATACGTAGTAATTCAATTTTAATAAACCATTAACTGAAAGTTAATTAAAAGCACTAATAATTACCTAAAAATGTATTCCCATTAGGCTAACTATCCAAAAGTTATAAACAATCTTTCAAACAATCTTTTTTGCTGAAATTTATAAAACTCTCGGTTTGTGTATTTATTTTTTATAATGCAATGAATTTTAAAAACGAATAATCAACAAAGTTCATTTATTGAATTAAAATTTTCAATAACAGCAATTGGATAACCCTAAACGCCTCCAGCATAAGCTGTCGTGTCGCAGTAAAACGATTGTTACCTGTGGGGCCTTACAATGCGGCCAATTTGTGTAATATTTAATTTTATAAGCAGCGACGATATTGTATTTCTTTGAGGCTTTAAAGAAATTTTATTTACGTAAAACCTTTTAAGTAAGACTGTATTATATTCTAGAAATGATACTGATATTATTAAAATAATATATAAAATAAATTAGCAGCCACGTTATTTTGCAAACGTAATATTTTCCTGCGTGTATTCCCAAAAGAAAAACCTGAAAGAAAATCTAAACAAGTAGGTAGTGGTAATAAAGTGTTATTATTTTCCTAAAATGAAAAACATCCACACTCAAGTATATTCTGCAAAAATATGTCATTCTAATGAAGTGTGATTTTATTCTTTTGGAGTGCCTACAGCTGTCATATTAAATACGATATGCGTGTTGTGCGAGTGACAGGCCTATCTTTTTGCTGTAATTACACCACTAACTAGTTAGCAAGTTTCATACCTTACGAAATAAGATTTCTGATGTTATCATCACTGATTACTTACTTGAAATTTTTAGTTATGGTTACTGGGTTTCTAGAAAATCTTAGCTAGAAATTTGCTACTAAGTTTTGTTGATTATCATCTACAGACGATCACTGTGCTTGAACTATTTGCGTTTGATATTTACTTTTAGCCTACCCAGTCGCAATATTAATTATATTGATTAAGCACCAATAATTCGCAAAGGCACAATGCTCAATCTCTACGTTTATGGTATTCTTAAAACAAAGGGATAGAGCATCGTTAAGAAATAAGCGAGCCGGAATGATAATTATTAGCTAAGTTACCTATCATTCTTGTGTGGAAGTAATAAACAATATGAATAATTACAATTCATCAAAAGAAAAGTGGCTACCGTCCATTAAGATTTTAAATTGTTCTTTTCTATTCGTTAAAATTATCCCTTAAAATTAAACTTCATAGTATTTAGATCGCCTAGTTTAATCTTACAGTAAGTAAGAAAATCGAAACCTTTTCTCAGCGATAAACTTTGTTTCGAGTCTCCTTGGAGAGTGCTAATTAGTAATCACAAATAGTATATTAAGGAACTAGTTTTATAATCGTCGATTTCAATGCACGCAATCCGTTTAGAAAATAAGCCGCCTAGCGGTGAGTTTTCTGAAGGATAAGTGCGATAAAACGACTTATAAAACGAGTTTCTTATACTAGTTTTTCCATTTTATGAAAAAACCTTTTATTAAATAATAGTAAATTTGAATTTTTTTTTGTATTTTTGTGACAGTTGGTAACAAAAACTTTACAGGTTAGGACATCACATAAAAGTTTAAATAAACAAAATTATACCTGCAGTTTACAATTTTCTTTATGATTATTAATTATTTTACAGACAATAAACATTATTTTGTACCAATTTATAGGTTTGTAATTGTATTCATAGTGACATCATTTAGTTTTAATATTCACTGACGTTTAGTTACCAACCTCTGAAAACAAAAAATTGCCTTTCGAAATATTGTCCATTTCGATACGCGATTAGGTTTTGAAATAACTTTGTTTTAGACGCAAAATAGAAAAACGATGTTTCGACGTTATATATTCACTAAACATCCTATACAGAATTTTGTTATTAAAGTTCATTTTTCAATATCATAATATATTCCGTCGTGACAATATTTATCATACTGTTCATAATTTGCAAGTCTTTTACAAGTAAACAAAAATGAAAATAATAAAGAATAAACTACCAAAACGAGACAAAAATACTGCTAGATTTAAAAAACTTCATCGATGTTGCGTCCGAAAGTTTTCACTTCATTTTTTCTTCCGAGTTTATTTGTGTGTAAGTTTCTTAACAAGCTCTTTCTTGTTTCTTGGAATTTCACTTAATGGATTTCTATACCTCTTAAATCGGAAGGTGTTCGTGTGTATTCCTGCGGTTAATTAATACAATCCTTATTTAGCAAATAATAATTAAAAAAAAACAACTAAATATTTAGTTAATTTCGTCAATATTGTTCAACTGTTTAGGTCAGTCAGTTTATTATTTAGTATGGTAAATAAATATTAGAAATATATGCGGTAATGATGATCTGAAATATGCATCCAACCTCGACTAAATAGTCAATCTGCCATAAATAATTCGAATTGGAAATGACTTTTATTTATTTACTTGTTAATCAATAATATTTTCCCCCTCTATAACCAATAGAAGAATATATTTTTCCTCTACCCATTCTTCTATAAAAATCTCTTCCGACCCTTTTTCTAGTTACAGTTGAACAAACTCGACATTTTTCGCCTAATAAATTAATGATCGACGATTATAGTGCATTTTCTTGGCAATTTTAAATTATAGATTTGGACATTTTGTCTTTGAAATCGTACTAAAACCTACTGAAAACATTTAAATGATGATTAATAATAATTTAATTCTTTTCTAATAAGTTTGCACAAACTTTGCAATCCAGAGCAGATAACTTAACTTTAAAAATACAGGAAAACGTAGATAAAAAATAAAGAAGTATTAAAAAAATAAGTCAAAAAAATAAATTCTTTCAAATTAATTTCGATCACAATCAAGGAATCCGGAGAATTTGTGTAAATATAGATATAAAGATATTCTTGCTAGAGAATATAATATCTATTCCTGCAATTCGTAAAATGGAGATTACAAGATATCAAGAGAAGTACGTAAGATATCGTACAAGATACTGTTCGATAAATGAAGTCTAATCCTGATAAATTATCCTTACAAAGATCCTGGTAAGCTATTCAACAAGGCTTGAAACTTGATCTTTAGCGACTCGACAAAGAGACCGCATCGCTACATTTGGCGCCCGCGCAGGGACTATTTTTCACTACATTCACCCCCCCCCTTTATAATGTACAAATAGCAACGCGACTCCCTCCGAGACTTTGTCTTGGTAATTGGGAGAACTCTGGTTTAAAAAACAAGCAGGAACTGCTGCTGTGAAAAAACCCTTTCTTCAAGGAATGTCATCTTGTATTAAAATTTTGTTTATTTCGTAAGGATTCAAATTTATCCGAGGTTGGATTAACAAGAGTAGTATAAAAATGAATTAAATAATTTTTAATTTTATTTAACTTTATTTTTATTTAATTATTTTGTATTAAATAATTTGGTTTCCAAATAAGTATAACATAACGTGAAGTATGGGCTCTATATTAGTAATGTAATTTATTCAAACTAATTAAAATGAAATTTTTAGTTTCTATTTGTATTTTCTTCAATTGTTTAGGTAGAGATTCTCCGCAGAATTCCTACTGTCCCGGATAATCAAGAGTCTACTGTTAATACAGTCAGTTTTTTCTATCTGAAAGTATTTCTGAATACACAGAGAGAATTAAAATCATCTAATTGCATGAACTGAAATTACATAGCAGTTTATTTAAAGTTTGCATCTTTCAATTAGAATTTTATTTAATTGTTTCAAACAATTAATTTATTTTATTAATAATAAACTCTAGTTTAAACTCTAGTTAAATCGTTTGCAAAAAATTTACCGTTTAATTAAACGTACATATTTCGTTCATCAAACATAGACCCTATTCGTTAAAACACGTTTAAATTTTCATAAAATTGTCTCGATGATTTGTTTAAGTTTATAACTTGAAATCGTGAAAATTAAATTAAGTAAATTGTTCAATTTGATTAAAAGGCTAAATTTGTTTTAATTTCTTTATATGATTTCAATTAAGGTTTAGTTAAAATCGTTAATCATCCTGTGTACATCAAAATGCTCTCTATGTAGAAATGCGTAAGTTTGTTTTCCTGCGACGCATGAGGTTTTCATTTTAATACAATGTATTAACCATTTGAAAATCCTCTGTTAAATATTTTTTATCAGAAAATACTACGGATATAAAAACACTACATCCTCTTTGTCAAAATGAAAAAAAACGTTTGCAAACATATATTGAAAAATCTACCAAAGAATGCACAGCCAAAAAAAAACAATATGGTTACTTCCAAGTTTCACTTAATATATGAGCATTCCATCAATGTCATGAATACCACAATGCAATCAACTTTTAAAATTCTTGAAAAATTATAACCGAGTCTAAAGATGTAAATTCTTAGTCGATATACTTAATGGAGCTTACTAATTATAATTGGATGTTGTACGTACACCGGGCCCACAGATTTTTATAAATACAATAAAAATTGTTATCGAGTTTGAAAGATAACATTAAAATAAAGCAATTAAACTATGTATAAGCGGTATAAGTCTAAATTTTTCCTTTAATTTTAGAAAAAATCGAATTTTCATGACACAGAAGTCATTGTTTTGCTCATTCTGTTGACGTTACGTGTGCTTGACGTAAATAGGTGCAGTAGTGTGCAACAGTTATTATTATCACTTCATACGTTTATATTAAATTGGATTTTTTTAAATTATATGCGAATTTAACTTAAAAACAAAGATGTGTGCCCAAACATACTTGTATAACATAAAAATGTGCCGTTGGCGGGTTTTATCTTATGAAAACAGTGAATCGAATAGTCGCATTAGGCTTTTTGGCCTTTTTTTACCCGAAATTTTGAATATATTATATAATTTAATGTTTATATTTGTAATTTAATACACTTTCAGCAACCATTATTTCATTAGAAATGTATTAAATTCGTGGGCTCGGTGATCGTACTTATTCCCTTATGATGTAGTTTATAGGAGATGTCGGTGAAGTCTCTAATATGTTCAAATATAAAACTTTATTAAAATTCCATTAAAAGATGGAACGAGGCGGTCGGGATAAGACTATTAAAGAAGTTAAATACAGATAAATCGATTGGCATTGAATATTCAGCGAATGTCTTTTATTGGTAATTACGTGACTGCAAAATACTATCGATTAATATACACGGAGGTGCCTAAAAATAAATGCATAAAACAGAATTTTTTTATAAAAAATGTGATGCATTGTGGAATTCGTGACATTGATAGGAAGAAATAGTTGTACACGAAATGAACGAGTGTAGCGTTGAATTATATAAAAAGCTACTACTGGTCGACACCTCGTTGTTAATGTTATTTGTAGCAGGAGCATTATTTTCGATTCCGGTCAACTCGTCAGTTCGTTAATTTGACACAGGTTGTGTATATGCGAAAGACCAAGCGATTTCAACCCTTAGAGTCCGTAAATTCCGGTGTATAAACTGTATTTTCGCGATTCTGACAGCTAGTGTAACATGTGTTGATAGAGTTAGAAGTTGGTATAAGGCACGTATACAACTCGAACAACACCAAAAAGAAATACGGATTTTGTTCTTACAAGAGAATTTTATTTTTAAACGAAAACTATATCTTTTTGGAAAATCGCGAATGATGTAGTATATATTTAAATTTAAATACTTGGCTAAACAAAATCAATTTTTAATTGCACAAAAAGCAATAAACAAAATCGCGTCTAAAGAAATATACCTATTATTAATAAAAAGGTGGGTAGTAAATGCCTACCTACATTTTAGAAAAATAATGGCACAGCCACTAACACACAATACAATAATCGTTTAAGTTTTTTATCAATAAAAGTTTCCTAAAAATTCGGCGTGCTTGAAAATATAATATTTTATATTAAATGAAAAAAAAACCAACCAAAGAAAAAATGTAATTACGCAATATAGAATTCGTTTAACTTAAATCTCGGCTGGTAGTAAATTATGAAATAAATTCAATAAAATTGATCGAAACGCCAGATTGGTATAGCAATTTTGAACAAAGCACATGGGTATAACATTTAACGTTTTCTTTTGAAAATAGAAAAACTTCAAGTAAGTATTGTATTACGATTTTTGATTAAACTTTGTTTTCTTTACAATTAAGTAACTTCGCGCGGTCAGCTATTATTGTGGTTTAAATAGATTAACATTTTTTGTGCAATTAAAGTCAAGTCTAATTAAACATATTTGGTAAATTATTTTAACCAAAACCGGGAGCAAATTAAAAACGTACTGAACGATTTTAAAATAATTTAAAATGCTAAGCCGTGATGGTGCGTGACCATAATTCAAGAATGGCTAGCTAGATATAGCTAGATAGATTTGTGATATTAATGACCAGGGTATAATCTAAAATAATGGTCGCGTGGAGATAAAGAATGCAGCATTAATATCGAAGGATTTGGCAGGACCACAGAAGAATAATGACAAGAATATTCCTTATAACGTGGATTACTGTTCAAATTTATTACGACAGACAGTATAAAATTTAGCAATTATGATAAATTTCATTACTTACGGTTTGCCTAATAGTTTTAGATAGGATAATATACAGAGAGCTTTTGAAGGTAAGGTCGTTCATTATACACGTCAAAAGAGTATGAGTATAAAAAATGTATCGATGTCCCATTTAATTTTTGAGATTGAGATCAATTTAAATGGATACCTCTATATAACGATAGAGCATCGAGCAGGCATTATTCTCCAAATTCCATTACCTAGTATAGCATCCCCAATATCAACGATGGCGCTGGCGCCAGAAGTTCTTGGACAGATGAGCATAAAATTCGGCAATTTCTTTTTAGTGAGCAATAGTTAAATTTAAAAAAAAATAATTCTATTTTAATCTTGCATAATATACATTTTATTACATTGTCACCTTTATCAACTTAAAAAATAAGAGTTTCACAAATTGTTGTTAAAAATGATTGTGGGCCTGAGAGGGTTAAAGGGTATATCTAGACTAAATCCCTCCTGAATCAAAAAAAATCTTAATATAGGAAATAATCACCATCATTGATTTAAAAAGGGTAAAATGAAATACATAATATTATTATTAAAAAATATATATTTAAAAGACCACGTGACTCGATCGCTTCGATTTTACTTTTTTGCTTTGTTTTAAATATTTTCATACTTGTTTTCTTTCTACTTTATTGAATTTTACTATTTAAAAGTTTTTCAAATATTCTATAATTTACATTTTCTCTCTGATAAATTTTTGTACGATTTAACTTTTACTACTTTCTTCATAGTTTCGGTTAAATGCAACCGAAGGTCTATAATAATCGTGAAATGCCGATTATTAGTTCTGATTTAAGTTTATTAGTTATATTAAATGTGTGTAAGTGTACTTACTAGTATCGCAATATAAAAGGAAATCGTACCTGAAAAAGAAATTCAAAAAATTAGTACTGTATCACATTGTAATTAATTTTAGAATTCAACAAAAAATTCGTTATTTTTTTACATGAAAACTAATACTATGAATTATGCTGAATTATTTTTTTGTATTCAGATCGAGTAAAGTTTTATTTTTTTCAAATTTGTATATTTTTGCAATTTATTGCAACTTTTGAATTGTAAGAAGTATTAAAGTGAGTTTTAATAATTTTCCGAATTGACCACATGTTTCCGTTATTTCAATTTCAGTGTACTATACTTTAATTAGTAAAACTAAATTAGAATAATTATGATTTGTCTATCGAAGTTAATTTATATTATTTATTTAAAAATGTACAATACTTCGTTTTATATTTTTTCTTTTATTAGTTAGACGACATGTTTCGAATATAGATATTCATCATCAGGAAGTCAAAATTAAAATATTATTTGAAAATTATTATAAATTTGAAAATTTGAAAAATATATTAATATAATAATATATTTTTCATATATTATATATATTTTAATATATTAATATATTAAAATATATAGACGAAACATGTCGTCTAACTAATAAAAGAAAAAATATAAAACGAAGTATTGTACATTTTTAAATAAATAATATAAATTAGAATATATTATATAAATTTCAATGATCATTAAATTTATTTATATGTTCAAAAAAGTAAACCCCTTTATTCTGGGAAAACGGCTCAGGCCCTAGCTTTCGCACCAATCTCGAGTTATAGCTTATCCAAAGATCAAGGACTACTCACAACTACAACCAACAACGTATGAGCTACTTTCGAGTGTAAGGTAACATTTCTTTTCTTAACTCTCTCAATAGAACTGGTTAGGACACTTTCTTTCAGGCAAAATTCTTCTTAGAAAAATATATACTAGATATATATTTGTTAATGGAATAAATACAGAAAATAAATTTGTTGTTTAATGAAAAAGATACAACAACTTCCCTTTGTGTCAATCAATTTACTTTTTCTAAAAATACTTATTTAATGTAGATAGGTAGATAACGGGTGGTTTAAAATCAAAAATCGTTTTTTTTTTTAATTCAAAACGATGTTTTGATTATTGCTCTTGCAGAAGCGTCCAGAAGAATCAAGCTGACAAATCAAAAATTGCTCAACAATAAAAAGTTAAATACACGTGGAGTATATTATTTATATATAGATTAATTTGATTTAAAAGTACGATATCGAAATCCTCCATATTATCACTAGCTGTGTAATTTTACACTAATGTATACCAAAACTTCACTGTTTTAATATTAAAGAAACATGATATATTATTCATGATATGGCAACAATTAATTTATACATTAAAATATTTAGTATTTATTTTATAAACAATTCAAAAATTATTTAAATACTTATAAGTTGGTTTATCAAAATAATTAACATTTAAATGAGGGAATAAATTTCAGACTAAAGCATACAATAATAATAATGTCTAGTATCTAGTATATTATATTAACGTAATTAATATTAAAATTGGATTATATGCAAATGATAAATTAAATATACAAATTTTGTAACACCTTAGCTACTCGAGTAATTATATAATCCATCACAATAAATCTGGATGAAGGCAGCGGCTTACATTTGTTGAATTTAAATATCAGTTTACAAATAGGTAACTATAAATTCTGAAATATAGAGCGAAACTTTGATAAATGCAATTTTCTTATAAGCGTAGTATACAAATTTTTAATGGACACTTAGGTTACAAGTTTCTAACATTATTTGCGCTTTTTAAAATGTAAAAAGTGTATAATTGGATTTTGACAGTTTTTCTTGAGAAGGCAATGGCAAACCACCAAAGTGTACTTAATTTGTATTGTAAACCTTCTGAAAATGAAGTGTACTACTCATCAGATGATTCGGAGTGCTGCTTGTGTGGTGCTAGTACAGACGTACAGAACAATCTGATCAAGTTCGATGAACTAAAGTTTATTATGTGTAAGTATAACATGATAACCACAAATCGTCTTTTATCTGTACTCTTTGATTTATAATAAAATATTAAAATCATCATTGTTGGGGATGTAAGCACTGGTGTTTCGTTCGTCGTTCCAGTCAAGTGCTAACCCGGCTAAAAAACCCAAAGATTGACATCAGACTTTTAGAAGGCAACAGCGCAATTGAGATTTTAGCGAAAAAATTTACATTCATATGTATATTTATAGCTTTGCAATAGACACAAATTTAAAAAACAATTAATAATAAAAAGAACAAATGTGTTAATAATTATAACAGTGCCTGTTGATTGCGTCTTTGAAAAAGTATCTAAAGAAAAAGAAATAACAATAGATCGTCCCCGGCCTGCACACATAACTAAAAGTTACAAGAAACTAACCTAATCTGTAGTAAAACTTTATTCTGGAAGTTAAAAAAATATTCATTTATTTATTACCGAGCTTAATGTGAAATATTAATATGGTTTAGCAATAAATGGAAAAGCAAAGAAAATCTCTTCATCAAATTTACGTTCGTTCGTAATTTTACTGTTACGTTAAATAACGAGGCTTAGAAATGTTACGAAAGCTGAAGCAATTGAAGCCGAAAAGATTTATTACAGGCAAAATTACGAAAATATTATATATAGCTAATACTTGTCAAAATTTCAAAAACAATGTTTTATTAAATAAAATCGTAATAGTAGTAACCGAGAAAGCAAATGCTCTGTGAGAATTAAACTCGACAATAATGTTCAGGTGGTGTACGATAACTGTCGTTGATTCAAGCAGATTTACTACGACCGTTGTTAACCAACTTATATTTAATACAAAAGCAAACTGTCGAAATTTTTGAAACACACAAAGGGCAATATTTCAAAAACAATCGCCGAATTTTCGAGTTTAATTCACGAATAAAACGTAATCCGTTATTACAAGAAATAAAAATATCTTAATATTTTCTTGTCAAATTATGAAATTATAAGATTAAATTTAATGCATAACCTTTGTGTCCTAAATTAAACTCAATTGTTCGAACAAGCGTTCTGGATTTTAATTGTTCATAATTTCATTAACTCTACACAGCAGTAATACTATGTTTAATTCGTTTAAATTAAGACCGAACATGAAATATTCATGATTTCAGTATGTACAAAATATAAATTTACTTTTCCTATCGTACCATGTACGTTACCTACGCAAATATCTTTAAAACACTTAGTAACTCAAACAAGAATCAGCAAAAGTCGTTTATACCAAAGCTACGATACAATTATTTAAATTTACCTATTCAAAAATATACGCATACAATTTGCTAAATAAGAATAAATCCCTTTCTTACCAGTATAATTATGAGTTTCGTATCAAGTTAGTCTAACAAAAATTAATGTCGTCTAGTCTAGCATATTGTTTGTTCGTTTAGGATGTTAATGAAAACAGTTAAAAAATTCAATAGACGCTCCTTCCTTTTGTATTAAATTAAATTTTGCAAATTTACAACCCAAACAAACAATAATAAAATAAAAATTCCACTGACAAAAATAAAAAATTGAGGGAGAAAAATTGCATATATTTTTGGCTCTCAACGTGAGACAGAAAAAATGTGACTGTAAATATACTAAAAAAAAATTTGCATTAAAACAATTTTAATTAATTATTGCAACTGAAAAGTAAAAAAATTGTCTTCTGCACACCGATTTCGCCACTTGGAAAACTGTGGGCGTTAAAAAAAACTGTAGTAAAAAATCAAATTTTCAAACCTCTATAATGTTATAATTAATCATGCAAACAAAATGTAAAGTACTAGCTTCGAACCAAGTAACTAACACCACAAAAGAAAGTCGACTCCTAGTCTGCACGAAGTTTCTTACAATAGGACTTACAACTACCATTTAAGGTAAACAAACTTTTGGTAGTTTGTCATAATTTTGTACACGAATACAAATAAGTTGTTTCGTGTATATTAGGTTTATATAATTAAAAAAAGTTTTGTCCTACAATAGATGGCGGGTGTTTCAATTTCAGATATTGCAGAAAAATATATGTCGCTTCCTCGAATGCTTCGCAAACACCTAATGCAATTTTATGGTTCAAAATTATTTTCAACGAAGACCATAAACATAACTATAAATTTCAAAAAATGATAGTATGGTAATAAAATATATGCAAAAACGAAATAAAAACTTCGAACATCTGCATCAAACGAATTAAAGTAGACGAATAAAAGAGAAAATAAACTCGACATAATAATCATAATTGACAATATTTTTTCATTAAGTTCTGATGAACAAAATAAGTAAGACTATTAAATAAAATCATTAAAGATTAAGTGGTGCTCATAAAATAATGTTATTGTTTAAGTTACAGTCAAACTTGATTTTGTCCTTAAAATACTTTTCGAATAGTGGCAACAGTTAGAATATTGTCCTTCGATCCAATACGAATTAGCATCCTAAACACGTTACTTCACATAGGAATGTTATCGAGGTGTATTATAGGTTTAAGGGTAGGGGAGAGTGGCAATTCCGACTTTATTTTTGTCGTCTAATAGATAATTTTATTACAAATTCACAATTAATTACTTCCATTAAAATATACGTTAAGTGATATGTGCCTGCCCGAACGCCTCACTGTCCCGTTAGTGTTCAAACGTTGTATTAAAGTGAAATCAAGACTGACTGACTCCACTCTCCCCTACTTATATACTTATACATTTTTTGACGAAAGAAAACCTCGTAGCCCTATTTGAAAGATAATTCTGAATTAAAATTAGCTCAGAATTTTTAATATGTTGACTACTGCAGATTTGCTTTTAATTAAATATTTCTTATTATTTATTACATTAATCCATTCTTAAGGGCTTTTAATAAAATATCATAAAGTGGGATACGTACTGGTAGTACGTTTAATAAGTTAGGCATTAATTGAAAACTTTTTTAATTGAGCGTTTATTTATTTTGGATATTATATTTTCAAGTGTAAACTGCAGGTCTAGTCTAAGACCAGTAAATTTTGAAGTACACTCAAATTCCAAGTTAAGAGCAGAGACAGTCATAATGGGCCATTACCGGCGACGAAATGAGTTTACATATGTTGGTGTTCCCTGTCTGCAGCAGCCCAACAAAATTCATTATGTACTACCATTTTAGGGATGCGAATTACTAATTTGGTCGATTACTTACGTTGTGACACTCAACTGTGGTAACTTTTGAGCTCCGATATTTAATCACCCCTTCTTCGGATTCCAAATACTTGAACTTGTAATTATAATGTCAGTCATTCTAAACCGAGAAATGTTTAGTTGTGAAATTCGCGATTCCTCTTAATACAATGTGGTCCTATTTAGAAATTCATTTAAGTACAAATCAAATATACAGAGCAACGATATTATCCATTCGGTCCAAATAAATGTTCTTTTACGAATCATTAAAAATATTATATGCCCCATTCAAATTAGCTTTTAATTTGATTGGTGAAAAGCGAAAGAGAATTTCTTTTCAAAGTCATCAAAGCTTAAATGATAAATTACAAAATATATAAAAATAATGAGGGTAACTGAATAAAACTTCGCAAAAATACAACAATAACGGATCTCGTGTGTAAGGGATATGAAATTTAGTTAGGGTAAGAAAGGCAAAAAATGAAGAAAAACAAAATTAAGTTGCTGCCCAGTTGTCGTTTTAATAATACAATTTGAAATGGAAGGCATTACCTACTGAAAACTTGATTATTTCATTGTTTTTGTGCATCTTTGTAATCGCACCATCTCCAAACTTTTGTTATATATTTTGAAGCTTTATTGGTTTTCTAACAATCCATTTGGTTCACTTTCTATCGAATGCCCATCTGCGACACCTCTATATATTACCAAAAATAAAGTGGCAAGCACATAACAATTCGATTAGTTTTAATTTTAAATTTATGTCAAAAAAATACAATAATCGAAAACCTTAATATTATAAAATCCTTATTCAATTTTATTCTAATCAAGATGAATTAGTATTATTTAGTTCAATTTATGAATTAGTTCCACCATCTCGCAAAGAATTCTTGAGTAAACATGCATTTGATAACATTAAAGATTAATGAAAAGAAAAAAATTTTAATAAAATCTAATAATATTATGATTAAAATTTTAGAAAATGAGAGACAAAATTATTAACCCTATACCAGAAAAGGTATAAATTTGGCAAACATTTTTACTACAACTGAAATTAAATTTTAGGTAATTTAGTTCTTTATTTAAATTACGAATCTTTGGTAAAGAACAAATTATAGTGGGTTTACAGCAGAGGCGGATTAACCAGCTAACAAAAGAAGCTAGCGCTTTGGGCGCCAAAATTTGAGGAGCGCAAAATGTATTTCAATTTTTTTTAATTGTGTAGTTTTAAATAATTATTTGGTCATATTTCATGAAATAGCAAAAATCTCAAATAAAAACATATATACACAATATTATCTCTCAAGATTTGCTCTTGCGCCTATATAGGATTAAATCAACCAGATGTACTTTGTAATAAAAAAAGTATGTTTTTTAGACTAAGGTCAAAGTGTGATTTTTTTTCATATTGTTTGATTGTTTAAACGTATTCCGTTTTTGAGTTATGGAATGGAATAAAAATCTATTGAAAAACATTTCATTTTTTGTTTAATTTATTGTTTTATTCTTCATTTCATATTTATGTTAAAAAAAGACAAATAAGTTCAAGAGGAGTGGGTCGAAAATTTTGATTCAGCTTGGGGCGAAATATACCCTTAATCCGCCTCTAGTTTACACAATGTTCAGAAGTGGAAGTGATGAATGATGATAAAGAATGATGTAAAGATGTAAAGTGTAATGTTTACGGACTACGCCGAATCCTTTTGAAACAATTTCAAGGAGAAGTTTTCTACTTACTTTTGGAAAACACCCTGTGGTACATAAGTATATATCACTTTCTACTGCTTCCAGTACTATTCGCAATTATTATCTATGAATCGATAACATCTTAAATCTTTCAACAACAAACGAATCGATGCAATAATATTGTCAAGTACATTGCAAATAATATTATCATGATATTGTGACGATAATATGAGTTTGTAAGTAGGTAGATATTATGATATCGACGAATGCAACTGATTAAATGACTGACAGCGAATGCATAACAATTTCCTGTTGAATTAAAACTTCTGTCCGAGCATTAGCGTATACTCGACCATGTGATTTACTGTTCCTGTAACAATTTGGATGTGGCCAAATTTTTTATTATAAATGAGACTCATTTTTTATATATTATATACAAAAGCTTGTCGTTCAACTGAAAATAATGTTGTTGTCAAAAGAACATATTTCATATGTCCCAAGTTGGAGAAAATTTGACCAACAATTAGGATTACTTGATATATAAAATGAAATTAAAGCATCGTTAATCTCATTTTTGACACACGAATCAAATTTTTCTAACCAAATAACATTCTAATGGTTATTAATAACGAAAATAAAATTATTGAACTATTAATTTCTACAGAATAAATACACCCCCGCTGTATAATAAAATTATAATTGAAAAATGACTCGCAAGTACAAAAGTATCTCGCAAGAATTTTGATTCTACTAGATAAAAATTGGTATCTGTACCAATAACATTTAATAATGCAGCTATAAATAAGAAGTTGCCTGAATTTATCACGGGATGAGTTTTTAAAAAACACATCAAAGCTCATACAACACGTCCTGTAAAATACGTGTCAGTATTTCGGTCCTATTTCATAATAACAGGATGTAACAGAAACATAGGCGTCCGTTGTACGTGTGGTGGTAAACAATGAAGCATGTCTGCGTTTGTCACATACAACATGATGGATATGTTGTATAATTGCAAACTGATGACATCAAGCAAAACGCTACTAACACATCCATCGTATCGCTGACATACCTATGCGGTATTATTATCATTATTACTTTTCTAACGTTAGTTTCGCCCGTCATACCAAATTCTATTATTTAAGTAGGTATACGTGGTACGTCATCTGGCGAAGATCGGGAAGAAATCGTCGGCGTTCAATTTGCCAAGAATTAAGAACTAAACTTCCTAAAATAAAGAACACAAAACTTTTAAACAATTTTTATCTTGTCCAATAGAAACAGCTAAAATGTACGTTTTCAGTTAGGTAGCTTCTATTATTTTATCGCAACTCCCTAAACTAATTATGAAGAATGTGTGAGAAGTACGAAAAGTAGGAAACAGAAACGGAAGATTGAGAAAAGTAGATTAGCAGCCCAGATAATCAAAAGCTGCCTGTGTAAATACGGGCGACACGTTTCGAGCTAACGCTGAAAACGCGGTAAATCCGTAGCCCTGGCCTAACGAACCGCAGGTTTCGCCGCAGAGTAGACAATAAAAATGATAAAATCACCTGCTACAAGTTACTGCCCCTTTTGTTACGTGCCCCGTTACTCGACTGCAGATTAGTTCGTGCAATTGTTTCGGTCTTTAATTCGTTCTTTTCCAAAACGTGTTAATAGATACAATTAAATAATTATTTAAAACTTTCGTATTATCGAGTGCAGATCGTGAACACACACACACACACGCACGCATGCATCGAAAAGAACCATGCAACGTCGTCTGCTGGTAGCGAGATGTGTTTGGAATTCGCAATGGCAATAAGCCAAGCGGGGTCATCATCCTTTCTCTGGCGGTACAGGAAATTATTATTGAGAAACTTCACATTTGTCGTGAAAATATGAAACGGTGTATAATATGCAGATTATACTGCCCGCAGCTTGTTTATTACATCCTATGCTTCGTGAACAGTTTCAACCCCTACCTATTTTACATATTTGTCATCCCTTAAATAAAAAAAAATATCTAAATTTAAAATTAGACATCTAATTTCGTTAAGCGTTTAAATATCTTTTAATAACATGTATTACAATTTTTATCAGTATCGTATAATAAAGGGATAAGAAATTCGAAAGTACGTAATCTAATTCAAGCACCCCTAAAGAGGCTTAAAGGTCGAATAAAAAAACCTTTGAAAAGAGTTAAACGATATAATGCAAAATAAATATGAATGAAAATACACTCAAAATAAAGGTTCGCATTTTCTTTACGAGGGCTTTTTCAACTCCAATTCTGAAAACTAAACTCAGCTCTCTGTAATCCACGCGCTCGCACCAATATTCACGCTAGTCAACTTTTGACGTACAACGTCAACTCTCCATAAAAAGAAACGCGTTGGTCGATTGTGGGCAAGTTATATAACGAGAGATGCCAATAGTGGGTAGGTCACATGCCTAAGCCAACTTGATTGCGGGTTTGGAAGAAAAGTCTATTGGAGGTCGCGTTTTCGGTTGTTGCAATTCGGCTTCGATACATCCATAAATCAACACTGAAAAGATTCGGTGACCTCATTCGTGCCTGCAGATAAACGAAAACTTTTAAATGTTTTGACCAGGCAATTCGGGATAACGCAGCATAGGCTAGCAATTTAAATTTTTAAAGTATAAGTGGTGCACGGATCAATTTTGCAAGAGAATTGGCTGTTAATCGAAAATGAAAAAATATAATTCAAAATTTTCAATCTTTCGAGAACACACAAAATTTTAATTTAATCTCCATAGTACGTAATATAAAACAAAATGAAGTTTGTTACAACGATAAGTTAGTTAATAAATTATTAACTGCAATAAGAATGTTTCATTCAAGTTGTCGTAAAACAACAAGACAATGTTAGAAAGTTAACATTTTTTTATACGGTTTTTCACTTTTATCCCTAACTTTAAAAAAGAAAAGGATAATTACATTTTGATCTTCCTTGTTTTACCAAGAATAGTCAAGACACAACGTGCCAAAGTAAAATTCAACTGCCTTGAAATAACACAGAATATATACTATGTAGGTACTGCTCCTTTCCTACCATATGGGACTTTAATGGAAGATTTTGGATTTGATTATTGTGCCAAACCAAATTGTAAACATTTTTTTGTTGATATTTCGTTGTAACCTATTTTACACATCAACGACGTGACTTGGAGCAACTGCTAATATTCCAAATATACCAGTATTATCTTATTTATTTTTATACTTCCAATAAATATATAAACAACAAAATACACAATATTTCACATCTAAGAATCCTAATGTCACAAAAGTACGGTCGAGTTGTGGATAGACGAAATAAATATTAAATATTCATCATGGCCGCAGCATTGTACGATCACCGGCCGCATATGAATGAGGTATTAAGACACGATCGGAAGATCGACGCGTGCCTAATTTATGATAATCCGATAAAATGTAGAATTTTGATAACAAAATATAATTCTTCTTAAACTCCTACATGTTTTAGAAAACCAGTTTTGTTATTTACTCGTTCATATCACCCGAAGCACCCTTCCTAAAAAATAGTAATTCCCATAAGTTCAGATATTACATAATAGTTTAATAGTACCATTAAAATAGTAAAAAAATATAACTTGCAAAAAAACTAAGAAATAAACTTATAATATTGAATCACGTTTTGTAGTCCAATGCAACAATTTAAAAAAATGACAAATTAGTAATAGCAAAGCTAGCCAACCACCTCAAAAAGTGCAAGTCTATGAAGAGAACTATAGAAGAAGTCTATGCGAAGTTTGTATACTACTTCCAGTCCGTGCAGTTTAGTTATTAATATTTTATTTATTCTAAATATTTCTATCGATTAATAAAAGACTAAATTGAACGAAAATGAACAAATTCTGAACGACGAATAATTGAAACATTCATTATTTTAGGTTTAATTTAAAAAAAAATTCCGTTCCTGCCGATATCTATATATGTATGTATAAGTACATTAATATGGAAATATCGACAAAAAGGTTTTCGGTATGCCTGTACGTAATAACCGCGGTGGTAAATCTCAATCAAGTTACAAAAAACAGATTTAGCAATTTAATTCAAATATTTGAATTTCAAAGAACCTTATATATGATATACATTCAAGCGAAAACAAATTTTCCAACTTTAATATGTGTGACGGTTCAATTTTGTAAATATTACATAATATAACTTTAAATAGCTTCTTTCAAAAAGTATTTTTTAATGTTTGAAATTGGACTTTTTAATGACGCCCATTAATAATCCAATTTTATTTTTTGATTTCAATTTAAAATCATATATACACGATTTCTTGTGAGCATTGAATACCTAAAGGAAGTGAAAAGCCGAAGCTTTGTTAATTTAAATAGAAAAAGAAACAACTAAAAGTTTTTATACTCAATTAAAACTACTATTATATCTGTCAGAGCGCTTCCGTTGGATTAAGAATCTGCGTCAACTAAAATCGAATTTTGGAATACGAAGACCGCTTTGTTAGAAAATTCGATTACTCACAACGAATAAACTAATTAGTATTCACGTCAGACACAAGGCATAAGCAAAACTTAGTTAAAATTTACGTTAAAATATAGTTGAATATTGTCTGTAAGACAAATCACTTCAACTTATCAATTAAGTATTTCGTATAAAATGTATCAAAAGCGAGGTAAACAAGAAATAGTCGTTACGGAGGAACTTCAACAAAATATCGATTAATAATTACATTGGCACTAAGTAATTTAATAACACTACAAAATCATTTAAACATAAATAATTGAAAGTAGTAAATTGTCGAGTCGAAATGTATACTATTTTAAATTTTTCACTCCAAAAATTTATGCTTTATGATGTGTAATTATTTTGATTAATAGATTTTACAGAAGGGACGCTCAGTACGATTGGCTATACCCAGGAGAAAATATTAGATTCCTTTGCAGATAAGTTCATGTAGGAAAAAAATCAATCTTCCCAAGCGATATAAGCAGCTAAAGGGTCTTACTGCATAAAACTACTATTCTCTAACATTTAATGTTAATAACAGATCATATTACTAAAAGTTACGAAAAGTTTTTGCAATACCCTGGGTTGTTGAAAATTTAATTATTTTGGTTTGTCCTCCCGATTGTTTCGTGTCTCATATCGTATCGTATTTAATTCTTGCTTGTTTTCAACTCGGCGTTATTATAATACCCAATATGTAGTATGCATACTAATAAATAATAATGGTATGTTAATTAAATTTAATAATAATTATTTTCTTCGTTTTTAGATATTATAACATGTTCTATTTGGAGAAAATGTACTGCTTGTGGTTCACCTGCTATTGTCGAATTTCCTCCGCTCGGCTTCATCTTAAATTCTCCTAACTCTTTGCGAAAAGTCCTACATTTGCTCTTAATAAAAGTATATACAACTTTTTTTTCTGCAAAATTGTTAGGATTCCATTGAATTTTCAATTTAGATGCCGTCATTTCATTTTGTGCTTTCAGTATATTTTATTGGTTTAAAACTTTAAATCACGGAAGTATTGTTATTATTACCAATAGGAAAACATGAGCTTGAAGTTATATTTGCTAAATAATTTAGTAAAGTCATCACTAAATTGAGCGAACACTAAAAT
Source organism: Cantharis rufa (assembly GCA_947369205.1). NCBI lineage: Eukaryota > Metazoa > Arthropoda > Insecta > Coleoptera > Cantharidae > Cantharis > Cantharis rufa. The sequence continues at coordinate 42,195,528 of OX376303.1, forward strand.
TGCCCCGTTCTAAATTTTAACGTCGTTTTTACTATTTTGAATATTAGTTTGCAATTAAAAACCAAATATGGAATTTTATAATTATTCACACTACAAAAGTTAGTATCTACAAGTTCAGGTTCATAATTTTAATCTTAAATTTGTGCCATTTGTGTTTGTTTCGAATTTTGAAATTTAAACATTCATTGTTTTCTTCAATACTACATTATTTTAATGTCATAATAAAAATAAAGTAGCTTTCTCCCTTCACGATTGTTTTATTAATTTCACCTGGAGGACAGCAAATCACCACTTAGTTCAAAATAACCACCTGCGCAAAAGAACTAACAATCTAGACGTTAGATCAAAAGGCTAAGCGTAGGTTTGAACTAACGTTTTCGCTAAAAACTGATACAAATGTCGACGTCGAAGCCAAGTAAATAAATAAAGCAGAATATCAATAAAATGAATCACAATGTTAGCATCAGGAACAATAACATTTTCAGGCTAAAACATAGTTATTCAAGTTGTACAGATGAAATTTGCTGTAAACAGTTTTAAATTGCTAGAGTCTCATTAGTGATATTTTATCAAAAATTTTATTTTCCAAAAAAGTAGAACGAATTCCAAAAATAAGTCGCGGACTATTTATAGTATGAACTTGGATTTACTGCACATTCAAACTTCACGAATAGGGTAAATTAACTTCGCGTCTGCTTTTTAATTGACCACTTCTTTTGAGCTAAATGAATTAGAAAATGGAAAAGGTGATAATTTTTGATTAAGTAAAATTGTCGTTGACGATAAAAAAAATGCAAAGAAATTAAAGAGAATTTTAAAGGAAGAATGCGAATACAAATAAGAAAACAAGATAATGTTAGTTTATAGTAGCGTCGCTTTTCTCAATGGCTTAATTTCATATTGTTGAAAGCATGCTTTTAGCACTTAGCGAAAAATATTGTTTAAATTATAGGTACTGAACATCTTACTTCGAACAATTATAAACAAATTTATTGTTTTGCAATAAAATTTAATAACGACTTTTTAAAAATGGTTTTCCAAATTCCAAACGAATCGCTTTTCTTAAAGAACAATAAATATACGTATTCAATAGGGATACTTGTATCTACATTCATCTGGCTGGACTTGACTTTGGAATTTATATAGGTATATAATTTTATAATACATAAGCAAACGGAATTTAATTTATTATCTTTAAGTCGATAATTTGTTATTATCAAATAAAATAAAAGAACGAAACATTTTTTGAGTTAAAAATTATAATACCAATCTAATATCTATGTATAACCTATTAGGAAAATTATAGTTAGCAATATTGATAAGCAAATAATTTTATAAATACCTATTCGAAAGTTTAGCGAATTCTATACCTACCTACAAGTAAATTTTCAGAATGTTAGTGCGTTAGTTTAGGTAATTCTCTCTCAACTTTGTTAATTTAACTGAATTTCTAATTCTAATAGTAACAAAAGTTACACACGAACTAGTTAGATGATTATCACAGATACATTCAGCTTCCCCATTGTCAAAAAGTTATGTGATGGCACCAACTTTTCGTATCATTTCACATAAATAGCTATTTAAAAATTCAAACAATTACGATAACTAAATTATTAAGAGATTAAAAAATTAATTAATCCATACATGCAATACCGCATATAAATAAACCTTTTCATTCCTTCAATAGATCTGTTTTATCCTTAATTTTATACATCAACGGTAGCTTCAATCAAATAAAATTCAGTGAACCGCATGGCCATTTAATACCTTCGCGATAAAAACGTACTAACCAAACTTTTAGAGCAAGTCTCTGAGTCCATTATTTAATATAGTTTATGGTTTAATTAATATTACTAAACGGTTTTATTTATTTTTTAATAAATGCATGACATTAAATATATCGTATTAATTTATTATTTAATATCGACTATTTTTAATAAAAACAAATGCTGAAGCAGAAACTATACAATTTTTTTTTGTTTTTTATTATTTACAAAAGTTGACAAAAAATATTCCTCGTGAATCTTAAAAATTAACTTATCATTCGAACATTATTTCCCAATGCCATGAAAGTAAACGATACCTATATTCGTCAAGAATTTCCCGCTAGTGTAAACGGGTCGGAAAAATTTGATATTTCAATTTCCTCTCAAACGTTTCCTACAAATATGAGAATAATATTATATCTGTTATAAAAATATTTCATGAACAAAACGCTTTTCATTAATAATTTTAATAGATCATTTCCGTTTCAGTACTTCCTGTTAGTCATTTATTCAATGCAGGCGATTCTTCTACATTGAGTCTTCCACGGAATGGCTCGCAGTGCGAGTAAGTATACTTCTTTGTTCTTTTGAGATAGTTATTGATGGAATAGTAATGACTAGAATAGGCTAGACCTAATTTTGTCGTCGAAGTCAGTATATGGGTGAAAGCTTTCCTCCGATATAAGTCTTTTCTGCTTGCCCATTCCAGTGAGCCAGTACCAAAATGTGTTGTGAAATTAGCAAATAAAAATAAAGTAAAATTTTGTTTATGAATACGTACTCAATCAAGTATAAAAGATTTTATGTGCAGTATTTTAAATTTATATGGTCGACTCATTTGAATTAGTTCATTCAACATTCCATGCTTGAAATAACTATACGGCTATACCTAGACATAAATTGTTGAAATATTTAATCATTCGTTAATTTTTTCAACCTAATATAGCAGTAGGTAGTCATTTAATCTCACGTCAGTATCGAAGATTTTATATATTGTAATGATATTTCTAACCAGCAGCCGATATTTTTGGACGAGCTTTGTCTTCTTAGTAGTTTTGATTCGATTGGAGTCACTAATCGATTTGCACCGCGATTCAAAGACTTGTTTTCATGTCGGCAAGTCGGTTTTTAATTATTTAATGCCAATAACAAACAACGACTCAAAATTGTTACACATTATACTACCAATTTACACAAATATTATTGTCTAATGTAATTAAACTTAAGGTGTTGTGAAATAGTGACAAATCTTGTGAACGTGAACCTAAAATTAAAAAGTGTTTAGAAGAAATATGGTGCATACTGTATAATTTGAACTTACGAGGGAATTTGTTGCTATAAGGTTGGAAGAAGGTTGGTGGTAGAGGACGTTGTTCCGAGTGCACGCAAAATTGGTGCGTTACAAATTTTGTGATTTTATAATTTGCGTTAATTTTGCCAAACGATTAACTGATTAAGTCAGGGAGCATATCCTGATTGTTGATAGTGCGATTGTATAAGAAAATATTGTTTGCGTTTTGTTTCAAGCTGAAATAAAGCAGAAAATTAAAATTTGGTATTTGGATGATAAGAAAATTTAACAACGCCGACCGCCATTTGCATTTATGCGAAATATTATAATTTTAACAAAATTTACTTACCTCAAATGGAAATTGGATTGAATTTGTATGAAATAGAAGAATACACGTGTGTAATTAAGGCGATTATCGAAGAAATTTCACAAGAACAAAACTATCTGATCAACTCCGGTAGCCGAAGATTAGTAATAAAAACACCTGTAGCATCCAGTACAATACGGGAGCATTTGACAATCTACAACGAGAAAAGCAGTGGACCTCAAACGTTAATCAAGCTAAGAATTTTATTGTTTATTTGAACTATTTTTATTCCTCAGAATTTTTATAATTTTCATAATTTTTTATACTAACATAATTACATTAACAGCTAAATTTGGTAAATGAATTTAGAAGTCATATTTGGAATTAAAGTAAATGTAATTCATTTATCAAGTCTTGCTACACGTTCACACTTAGAGTCAGGAAACGAATTTATAAGTTTCAAGTTATTGGTAATAAATAAAACTTATTTTGCGTTCATATCAAGAATTTTGTTTTTCTGGGAACATACGATTCGTGGGTTTCAAATTGAACTCGCTCCTGAGAGTCAAGTATCTCCGAAATTATCTGAGCTAGCTGGAGAAAAAGGTAAGAGTGTGTGGAGTTTGAAACTTTACATTACATCTTTTTGGCGCCGCAACGTGTAGGGCTTTTGTCAGGTGGCGTTTTTATCAAAACGACCAGAACGTGGGGTTACATAACATCTTTTTGACGCAGTAACGTGGAGCTCGAAACCACGATTTCAATAAGAAACAGGGTAGTTAGATAAAATAAATTAAATAAATCAAAATGGCAGAAAAGGGTTCGATAGATCAGGGGGGATTGAGCTTGGAGTCAGTGATGCAGATATTGTTAAATAATCAAAGGCAAATTATGGACGAAATGACAGAAAGTATAAGTGGGAAATTAGAAAAAAAATTAGATCAAAATACAGAAATATTAAGTGGGGATATGAAAAACAGTCAAAAGGAAAGTGAAAAAAAGATGTTAAACAGTCAAAAGGAAAGTGAAAAAAAGATGTTAAACAGTCAAAAGGAAAGTGAAAAAAAGATGTTAGAATGTCTGAGAGAAAATAGAGGAGATATGATTAAATTAGAAAAAATATAAATTTTAAATTAGATCAAAATGTAGAAATAATAAGAGGGGATATGAATAGGGGTTTTCAGGAATTTCAGGAGAAATTTAATAATTGGGAAGAAAGACAAAATATAACGAATTTAAAGGTAGAATTTGTGGATGAAGAAATTGGTGAATTGAAAGTAGTTTTGAGGGAGGAAAATAAAACATTAGAAAACGGGGTTGATAAAGTTAAAATTTTTGAAGAAAATGAAAATGATAAAATTAATAAAAACTTAGGGGAGGAAAATAATGACTCTGAAAGAAATGAAACAATTGATAATGATACAGGGGATGAAACGGAAATGAGTAAGATTAACAGTGAAAATAATTTGTTGATAAAGGAGAAAATTTTGATAAGTCCCAATTATGCAAAAAATTTTGTTAAACAGGTTGAGATAATAATTAGGGGAGAGAATTACGTACAGGATTATGTGCAGATAAAAATTAAAGTTAAAATTTTGAGACGGAAATATGAGGAGATGATTTGGAGGGATGAATTAAAATTTTATGAGAAAGAGGGAGAAGGTGTGTTTAGCCACACATGGAAAAGTAAACTTTACGAGCGGGAGCTAGATAGAGGGGTGTTTCTTTATTTACAAAAAATAAAGAAGATAAATTTTGAAGGGATGCACAGGTTGCAAATGAACTGTTATAAAAAAGATTCGGGGGAGTATAAACGCAATAAAAAAATTAAAAATTTGAATTATAAGAGAAATGGTAACTACAAACAAAACCAACATGCAAAAGTTAGAATAGATCGAGTGCATTATTTTAACGAAGGAACTTCACAATTAGGTGATGGTCGGTTCCAACGTGACAGGTGTTTTAAAAGTAATTTCATCGATTTAATTCCAAGCATTGATAATTTAGCATCGGAGGAAAGATTAATTTTAATACCAATTGAACAGCACATGAAAATAAAAACAAAATTTGAAAATCATAACTTTGAAAATTTAGAAATATTGCGACAGGTGCATTGGGAATTTTTGCAACAGGTGCTTGTTAACATGATTAGGGAAAGAAAAGTGGTGTTTGATCCGGGAAAATTAAGAGGAAAAATTACAATTTTTAATAAACATGATAAGGAGATGCGAATAATTGCCAATTATGATGATAATTAATTAATTAGATAGAATTATTTTATTTTGAGGGTTTTATTTAGTTGAAGGGAATTTGATTTTTTTATTTAGTGAAGTACGTGGAAAGATTTAGTTTAGTTTGAGGAAAGTTTGACAAGGGGAGGATTTTTATTTAGTTAGAAAAGATGCACTGGGGAGACTTTATAAAAAATTTTTTATATCATTACAGAAGCTATTGGCTTCAAGTCAACATTTGCTTGCGAAATTTTGGATCTCTTATCAAATGATCAACTTGAAGCAAGGGGATATTAGATGTAATGATATTTCTAACCAGCAGCCGATATTTTTGGACGAGCTTTGTCTTCTTAGTAGTTTTGATTCGATTGGAGTCACTAATCGATTTGCACCGCGATTCAAAGACTTGTTTTCATGTCGGCAAGTCGGTTTTTAATTATTTAATGCCAATAACAAACAACGACTCAAAATTGTTACACATTATACTACCAATTTACACAAATATTATTGTCTAATGTAATTAAACTTAAGGTGTTGTGAAATAGTGACAAATCTTGTGAACGTGAACCTAAAATTAAAAAGTGTTTAGAAGAAATATGGTGCATACTGTATAATTTGAACTTACGAGGGAATTTGTTGCTATAAGGTTGGAAGAAGGTTGGTGGTAGAGGACGTTGTTCCGAGTGCACGCAAAATTGGTGCGTTACAAATTTTGTGATTTTATAATTTGCGTTAATTTTGCCAAACGATTAACTGATTAAGTCAGGGAGCATATCCTGATTGTTGATAGTGCGATTGTATAAGAAAATATTGTTTGCGTTTTGTTTCAAGCTGAAATAAAGCAGAAAATTAAAATTTGGTATTTGGATGATAAGAAAATTTAACAACGCCGACCGCCATTTGCATTTATGCGAAATATTATAATTTTAACAAAATTTACTTACCTCAAATGGAAATTGGATTGAATTTGTATGAAATAGAAGAATACACGTGTGTAATTAAGGCGATTATCGAAGAAATTTCACAAGAACAAAACTATCTGATCAACTCCGGTAGCCGAAGATTAGTAATAAAAACACCTGTAGCATCCAGTACAATACGGGAGCATTTGACAATCTACAACGAGAAAAGCAGTGGACCTCAAACGTTAATCAAGCTAAGAATTTTATTGTTTATTTGAACTATTTTTATTCCTCAGAATTTTTATAATTTTCATAATTTTTTATACTAACATAATTACATTAACAGCTAAATTTGGTAAATGAATTTAGAAGTCATATTTGGAATTAAAGTAAATGTAATTCATTTATCAAGTCTTGCTACACGTTCACACTTAGAGTCAGGAAACGAATTTATAAGTTTCAAGTTATTGGTAATAAATAAAACTTATTTTGCGTTCATATCAAGAATTTTGTTTTTCTGGGAACATACGATTCGTGGGTTTCAAATTGAACTCGCTCCTGAGAGTCAAGTATCTCCGAAATTATCTGAGCTAGCTGGAGAAAAAGGTAAGAGTGTGTGGAGTTTGAAACTTTACATTACAATATATATGACAGTAAGAGGTAAGAATAAAGTAAAAAATATCTCAAAATTGTGCCCAATTTGGCAATACGTATACAAATTTAATTTAAAAAAAAACGAGCCATTCACAAAAAGAAATATTTAATATATTGAAGTTTAAATACAAACAATATTCAATACAATATTTTGATACCACGAATCAAAATTAATGTCAGTTAATTGATACCACGAATCGAGCCTCGACTTTTGCACTGTAGGAAAGAGGACAATTTTCTAAGCATTTTGAGACCGCACATTGATATGGATTATCCATTAGTTTTCCAGAAAACGGCATTTGAAAATCAAAATTGTACATGTATTTATTTCTCCATAAGGATTGGGCACTCGAGTGTTCTATTGCCCGTACGTGCGTTCTGATATAGTCTTAGTGTTAGCCCTCAGACGCGATTGTTACACTGTCGGGTACTCATCGTGCATATTTAACCCCTTGCTTGTAACCGCACTCATTATATTACGCAACATTATACAACAAATAAAAAAATAAAAAAAAGACTAATAATTAAAAACGAGTTTCACCCCTTTCGAGTAGCACCTTTGGCGAGTTGGAGCTATCTAGGGGGATGTGTTTAGCGATGAACACACCCAAGGCATTCGAGAATCCACCCTAAAAACGGTGTTCGACAACTGAATACAAGTGCTACGTCTATCAGTAAGAGTATATTAATCCACGAGTACCGTCAATAGAACACCCGTGTTAGTGAAATCCCTATCTAAAATGCATGTAAAATTTTGATTTTCAATGCCGTTTTCTCGAAAACTAATGGATAATCCATATCAATGTGCGGTCTCAAAATGATCAGAAAATTGTCCTCTTTGCTATAGTGCAAGAGTCGAGGCTCGATTCGTGGTAGTAGTTAACTGACAGATCCCTTCATAATGTTTAAGATAATAACAGCAAGCGAAGTTGAAGAAATTTAAAACTAGATTTTCATTTCTTTAAATGCGAATATTTTCTAAACAGTTGGTACTAAATGTTAAAATACAAAAATAACTTTCCGAGTATCGTAATTAACTGCATCCCTTGAACCATTGCAAATCAAAAACGGTGTATATTATGAAGTCCTTGGAGATAAAACCAAAAACATAATTACTTTATCCGCGTTGAACAATTAGAGTAATAACAATCAATTCCACCTTGAGTTTTGTTGATATTACATATTCCGCACCTACACTAAAAAATTAAGATGCATTTATCAATGCAGTAGAAGCCCGTTCAACCGGCACGGTCGGAACCGTAATTGAAATTTACGATGGATTGTGCTGTAAGAAATATATTTGATTTATAAACTAAGCCAGTGATATTTTTTAATATGCTGATATCATTAATAAAATAATATAAATCACATTTTTAAACAGTATTGTTTTGGTTTTTAAGGAAATGCAAAAACTTGTGATATAATACCGATGATTGGTTTTATAATCATTATAACATAAAATTAATATCTATCAACTGAATTACAAAAAAATTTGAACATCGCATTGACAAATTTTGAAAGAAAATTTTACTTTTGACCAAGTTACAAAAAAAATTAGCATTAAAAAATTAATAAAATGCACAAAATATATGCGAAACTTCCAAACTCGGTATCGCGTCGGCTGATAATCGTTTAAATTAGATTGTACGATGATGGGCTTTTAAAGATACTTATGTATTGTTTATATTAAAAATCAGAGCAAAGCATTTCTATTTGCCGCTTGTGCGATCTCGATGCCGGTTGAATGGGCTTTTATTGTAATATGTAACTAAATTATCTATTCTTTCGGTATATTATTTTTTACCTTTAAGGATTCACTATCATCATTTTCCCTGTTTACTAACTTACATCTGTATGATTCTATTCACAACTAGTCATGAATCAACAATTCCATATCTCACCTGAAACAAAGAAAAAATATATTATTAAAAAACTCGACTCGTGAGTCTTTTTAACTTGATTTTGACTTTTTAATAAATTACCAAGCATTGAATACGCATGTAAATGTTAGATGTAAAGAGAAGCGCTCTAGCAAATTATATAATATATATATATTATGTAAGCATGATACTCAATCTTCAATCAATTCTGTGCGTATAGAATATAATATTATTACAAAGTAATATTCAAATTCAAGATTAACGGCGGAGTAGAAGCGAATCATTCTAAACTTACATAGTACACCAAGAACATAATATTATTTAAGTATAATTAATTGTAAAATAAAATTCGCAATTCGATTCGTAAATAGAAGTATTCGAAGTAGATAATTGAAATTTCATTTGATGATTATTATTGAATTATTATTATTATTTTTTTATTATTAGAATTATTATTGAATTATTAAACAAAAAAATTTTGACTTTTTGATTTATTTGTTTTAATTTTATATTAGATTATTTTCGAAATTATTGTAATCTAAAGTTTATGCCTTTCTGATAAGATTTAATAAATCGAAGCATTTGTGTTAACCGAAAATAATTTTTAAGTTTTAGATAAATAATAGGATAATTTAAAAACGATTCCGGGTCTATGATAAATAATTATATTGTAATGTATATTTAATTTCATGTACTAATTGCTTTAAAATAATTTTAAGTAATTTTCGAATTAATTATTACACCTTAGCTAACTTGTGCTTTGGATACGAGTTTCATCAAGCCGCAACAAGGAATGACGGACGCGTCCACAGATTTCTGGAGTTCTCCAAATTGTTTCCCACCCACTCAGAACCGCTGCGCTGCTACAGTTCGATGGGATCCGGAAGTTCAGTAGGTAACATGTTATAACTTTAAATTCCTATAACTTGAACATAAAGGATTTCCGACCGTAATGATTATTTGATATACAATTACTACAAACTTGCAACCACAGTTTTACCTTTTCGTTTTAATTTTACCCCGGCGTCTATCGAATGTTAAGACTTCATGTATGTCTTTTGAAGATGGTCTCAAACGATGTGCGAATACATATCCCCATAATAATCACCCAATAAAAGTAATGGGCATTTTCGTGTCGTATATAAATAATTAATGATAATAAAACATCAAAGATAATACGAGATTTAACGAAAACGATCAGGATACAAAGCAAAAGGGAGAAATTATAATTAGACTGCAATGCGAATAGGTAAGGGTGATTTAAGAAAATAGATAGAAATCTATATATTGAAACAAAATAAAACGATGCTTTCGAAGCATCCCTAAAACGATCATCTCAAATTCAATTTTAGCCTAATGAAATTTGACAAAAAAAAATAGATTCGTATAAAAGTAAACCGATTCGAGTTTTTATTAACTGACGAAATCAAGAGATATTTTCTTCTCTTGACAAGAAATGAAAGGAAATGAAAAGTTGAAAAGTCAGATTATGACTTTTGATGTGTGGGGTTTTAAAACTTTACACTAAAGCTTGATGTTTTCTTATTTGCGACAGGAAAAGGATTATGCGTCAGTTTCTTGGTGGAACCGGTCACTTTCGACAAGATTTCCAAAAACCGATACAAAAATCAAGATCCGCTTTCCGTTTTGAAATTATAAAGTAATAATAATTATTATCGTCTGTATTAATTTTATCTACGAACGAGCGCTTCATCGGTTTTTACAACTCGTCGACGAGAAGTAATCCGGTCGGGTCCAGTAATAGGTCGGGAATATTGTTATACCACTTTTAATGTACTCCGGATATTAGCCGATTTAACTTTAATACTCCGATCAAACGTCTTACAGGTAAAATAAAATAAACACATTTGCCTTTGTATAAATTGTAAAAACTCATTTAGCTAACACTCGCATTTTTATTGTACCTTCTAGTTATCTATAATAAAAAAGAAGTGACCGTGTTCAATAAATGCGTGCGTGGGCTCATCTAGATTTTACAGCTCTTATAGGTACAGTAGACACAAAAGATAAAGATACGCTTTCGTTTCTAAACGCAAACAGAATGTTGATGCGCTACCATCAAAATGGCCGTGCGCATTTTCAAGCGGTAAAATAACAGAGTGGGTCCACAGAAAATGAGTTTAGGGTATAAAGTAGCGCGCTTTGGGGGAGAACAACCCGCGAAAGTTGGGGGTCGTGTCGGGAGCAGTGCAGAGTAGGACCCGCGGGACACTCGGTCGAACGAACCCTACCGCAGCCGCATCAATAAGCGATGAGTTCCCCAGCTTGCTTGCATTCTGCAGCACAATCAACACATTTTGAACCCCGACTTTCCCAAATTGTAATTCTGTAACCTCAATACGAAATTTTATTTCTTGTTTACATTATAATATAAAACTTGACAAAATGTTAATAGAAATTTAAGTCGAGTTTCTTTCGGAATACAAAAATTGGGCTATTCGGTATTCGATAAGAATAAAAAAAGTAAATATTTCAATATTTAATTATTAAAATGTAAGAAGTACTTTTTATTTCAGATTTTATATTTGACAGATTTTTAAATTAAAATTAAATTCTAATATTATAAAATGAAAAGCTGTTTTTATTCTTTTTGTCTTTTATAGTTAATAATAAATTTATATCGTAAGTATGCAGAAGAAACAAAGCCCCCCGAATTTTTCATTTCATTAAAAAAACATTATAAAAAATAAACATTTCGTCGTTTGATAAAAAGTCCATTAAAAAATAATGCATGAAAATTCGTTTGTTACATAACAAGCTCAAGACGACCTCACCAAAGGTGGGTGCGAAGTATGATGTGGTTATATTGGAAACACTTGTAAATTTGCAACTATTCCGAAATAATCATTCAAAAAGGATAAATTTTGTAAGCATTGATCTAAAAGCCACGTTGACCAAATAAAACAATTAAAAAGTCAAATGAGTTATTGCATGTTGGTTTCGGGGTTTCTGTTATCTGAACACGAGTTCCGCAGCCGGTTTCCGGTTGCGTTTTGACCAATCGGAAAGTGGATAGTATAGGGAAACAGACGTCGGTTAAGCAAGCTTCGCCGGAAAACGTAGGTCTCCTAGTGACACGGTAGGTAGGATATGGTTTACCTTCTATACCACATGACTGTAAATATATTAATCGATTTTCATTCATATTATCTTTATGGGATTTACATATGACAACTCCATCAAAATGTAATCGAACGATAATAATTACCTGTGCGGACTAAATACTTGAATATCTTAAGCGGAACAGTTTGTTACCCTGATCATTGTAGTAGAGCCGTGTCCGGTATGGATTCTTATTTAAACGAAAAGAAAACGAAATTGTTTTTACTTTAAAATCTATTTGCTAATAGGCTCCCACTCAAACATTTTTTTATAAAAATAATGGAATTATTTTATTCAGTTTTATAGTCATCCCAACAGAATAACATCAACTAATGAATTAACGAAGAAAAATTAAATAACTATAAAAAAGCCATATAGATAATTTATTATTTACCTAATAAGTGTTAAACACGAAACAATAAAAGTTTATTTTCCACTTAAAATTTAATTTTTGTGTTTATAGTTTTACTTTCAATTAAGTAGTTTAATAATAATCAATCGTCCCGCTACACTAAAAACTGCTTTAAAAATATATATTTATAATGCATAATTTTTGCAATGCTTTAAAAATAAAACATTAAACAAAAATTATTATTGTCATCACAACATGGTGAGGTCAAAGATAATGCTCAGTTTCTTTCTGATCGGCCAATAATAATCCATAAATAATCCAAATAATTGGAAGTAGTAATTACGCCCACCCAATTGAAAATTTCTGATAAAAAATAGTTAATTCAAGTTGTTCTTCTGATACCTTTTCGTGTCAAGATGTTTTCACACATAAAGAATATAAAAAATTCGATTCGCAATGCATTTATTCAAACTTCCGGTAGGTCCCTACTGAAGAGACAGTCATTAGCTTAGTAAGTTAGCCAAAGAATTGACGACGATAAGGTAATCGGTTCGAATTTGGGAGAAGTTCAAACTTTATTATTACCTTCTCCGTGTTTCGGAGGGGACGTAAGTCCGTCCCTTCCTCCTAGGTTGATGATTTCCACCATCAGCTATACAATAAACAGTAACTTCGAGATTAACCTACATTTATGACTATTCCATTTGGTTATAAACCTAAGTTAACGCTTAAACTTAGTTTATCTTTTAAAAAAACATTTTTTGTTGTAATGCTACATGCTAAATCTAACCCACTCTGTTCTAATTGCTATTGTATTTTGCAATTAGTCAAATATTAAAAATAAAATTTATAATTTTAAAAAACCTGACTTGAAAAATAAGCAATAACAAAAAGCTCTTGAAAAAAAAAAATTCCACCAACGATTATTCTATATTATTTGCTTTATTAATTATTATTTTTTTTTATTTATTTTTTTTTATATTTTAATAATTTTGTAAAAAAATCAGAATGTGCAACTTTGAACTATTCAATATAATTATATGATTTTCGGATATTTTTGCAGAAAATCTTTCTCGGTACTTTGAATACCCTGGAATGTCATTTTTAATAGCTTTTTTTTGATGTATTGAAGATAAGCGGAAGAATTAGCGTAACGGTACTTAGCTAAGAACCCTCTCGACAAACTGCTTTATCATTTAAAATAAACCGCAACAAGAATCGACTGACAGTGTTGTGAAGCAACGGGCAGACAGACAAACATACTCGTAAAACTTGTAACACCCCTCTTTTTTAGGTCGGGAGTTAAAAATATGCATACAAAGCATTGATCGCTTTCAAGTTTTCTCGTTCTTTTTATTAATATTTTTAGTTTCATCGCATTTTATTAATATTTATATAAGTAAATACAGTGTTATGAGCATGAATAAACAAGATTTTAAATTAATTTATAAATTTTAATAAATGAAAACACAAAAGAATGTATAGCGTATATATATTAAATATGTACTTCAAACTATAAACTTAATAAGTAAAATTTAAAATTGTTTGCTAAGTATTGAGAAGATAAGACAAATTCATTAATATTTTAAATGTGCCGCCTGCGACAATTTCTCTTTCTTGAAGATAAACTGAGTTCTATATCTTAAAAGGACAATATCTTTCGCGTTTGCATTATTCGAGTCTCGACTTGATGTATGTGACATCGTTCTAAGATACCAGTTAACTCTGTCTAACATATTAATGTCAACCTTAATAGAGGATGCGATATTTATCATTATTTAATGTCCAAAACTATTGAATTTAGTATTTATGAATAGTTGGAATATCCATAATCAGATACAACACATATAAATCTTTCAAATATTAAATTGACTATTACATCGTCTATACATGTATAATATTATATATGGTATTATGTATGTATGTCAGCTAGCAAACTATTCCGCTTATTTCAAGGTGTGCAACTCTGAAATTGGGTGCATTATTTACTTCTTTTAATTCATCACACATTTTCATTTCTTTGGGGCGATGCGTTACAGTCTCGCCGCAAAGTTCATCTCCCCCCCCCCCCACCTCAAGCTGATCAGTTCACATTTACAAAAAAAAACCTAATGCTGGATCCGCACGATGCGTGATTCGGCGAATGTTCGCTGACGCATATTGTCCTCACTCAATGCAAGACTGTTAATACGAACGTTCACATTATGTGGACACATTAGTTCATTACTCATTAGTTGTATGTACATAATATATTGTTGTAAACACACGAATTTTTATTTGTGAGCTTCTTAGGTTTCCTTACACGATGTATCGAATGGCGAACATTCGCCGAATCACGATCGTGCGACATAAGAAGTAAAATTACGAAAAAGTAATAATTTAATTCCTTAATATTACCTCGCAAAACTATTTCTAAATTAAACTTATTTTAGCTTGTAATAATTCACTTCATCTTTCATTTCGCTCACTGGCCCTTCGACTCGTTCTGAATATTATTCATTGAATGCGATTTATTGCTCGATATTTTTCTTTAATTCTATATATTACTTTATGTTGTATAGATTACTTAAATATAATGAAAGAAATAGCATTTGTTATTTCAATATTTGCTACCATTTCTGTGTAGTATGTAAACTGGAAATCAGGTCGAGAATGTGATTGATTTCAATTACTATTGAAATCAAATACAATATTATGTTATTGCCCAACAAATTTAACTGCCCCACTCTATACCAAATACGACAATATAATTTATGATGCAATAAAAAATAAATGATTTTGCTTATCCACCACAGGTATTACTTCATTAAATTATAAATGTGATCAGTTTTATATTGCGACAAAAGCGTACGTACGCTTGTCAATAAATTAATAATTTTTAAATTGTGCACAAGAGCAAAAATTTCGTTTTATCCATTTCCTCTTGCACTATTTATATCACATCACTTTCATTTTCAAAAGAAAATCATATTATTTGATCTATCCAGTAGTCTAAAGTGTAGTAGCATTCAAACTTCACCGTGACTAATATCTTGATTCACAATAATTATGATTTGTAAAAGTTACATAAGAAACCGGTCATAATAAAGTGGTTCATTGGAAAATAAAATTTATTTTCTCTTGAATCATAGTGGTACTTTGATTATAAAATTATATACAATTAAGTGAACGATTATAGTAAACTGTTCAATAAAGACCACTTAACCAATAAATAAATAATCATACTTGAATATGTAGAGGAACACGCTTTTGTAAGAACAGGAATTATGACGTACCGAAAAAAAGTGAGTATCCAATTTTCTGAAGAAAATTAATTTTTAGGTAAAAGTGCAAATTCAGCATCTTTTGAGAAGATGTTGCTCTGAAGTAGTTGCTTCAGTATTAAGGTCTTTGTAGTTTAATAGTGGCTCGCATATTAACACTGGTTGTTAATCTAGTCAATTAGTTAAGTCAGGTGCGAGGTAATCAGGCACTAATTAGTGATTCGGGTTAAAAATTAGATTCTTGAGGCGAAAGGCTTCATCAGTCCTATAACAGTTGGTTAAAAGCCGATAGCCGGACGATACAGAATAATCCTAATTAGAAAATGAAGAAGTGTAAGTGTATAAACTGAGAAATTGTAAGTGGAAAAATTAGCTTTCCATACGTGTTCTCGCAATATTTTTTCTACTGCTGTTTGAATAAGAAATAAAAATAATTTATTATTTAAACTGTTAAAGAATATTGATTTGCATATTATTGCAAGGATAGAATAGTCGTCTCGTCCTACAATATTTATAATCATATCTGAGGTTTCTACTTGAATACGCATGTGTGGAAAACTAAATCGCATCGGGTGTGTGAAAAAATTGATTTTTCGCACTAGTGCGGAAATAACTTATTTTACATTACTCTAACGCATATCGAAAAGCTAAGCAGTAGTAGAATTACATATATATTTGTTTTTGTTCTTATGATTCTCATTCTCCTGAGTAACACGGTAGTTTTATCCCAATATGCACTTTAAACTGCACTTTAATAATAGTTAGTTTACCGAATTTTACGTATACTATACCATATTGCACAAAATTGTATCATAATAATTAATTATGCAAGCATGAATAATATTATTGCTAATAATAAAACTAGCAAAGGCAAATGTAGTGTCTCACATTAAACCAAGTTCAGCATCTATTAAAATAGTGTGCCTATTAAACCGAACAAGTAAATTGTGAATTTTAAAGTTGTTAGTTACAGAAAAGACCATAATTTTCTATTATTGCACGAATAGTAGTCTTCTATAAACTAAAAGCGTACTTAGCTTGAAAGCAATTGTTATTATGAATTGAACAAACTTTTACTGTAATGTATTAGCTGGCTAAAAAGTTGGTGATACTAAAGAAAACTAAATTATGCTCTATTCAATTCAGTTCTATTCTATGCTGTTACTCATCGTGGACTTATACTAAATTTATTAAAAAGCTAGATATCGGTATCCTCACATTTATCAATAAATAATGAGTCCTGCCAACAACTTCTTTTAAAAGATTTGTTTTGTTTTCTGAACGTTGCCGTATTTATTGAAATGCAAAAAAAACTTAGTGAAACTACCGTTTTTGAAAATAAAAATTTCAATTGTGTCAAAATTAGAGATACGAAAAGCTATAAAGAATTTAAGGTTAAAGAATAATATTAACTTATCTACGTATTGTTATTTATTATAATACAATAATGATCTTAACATTGCAATTATTTTCAGAAAAAAATATTTGTAAACTTCCAACAAAAAATATTTCGAAAACTAAACGTTAGATGAAAATCGTTTCGGATAAATTTTAATCTTTAGCAATAACGAGGGAAAAAAATATGAAGTGATTATTTTTTTAATTAATGGACGTTATCGAGGTCAATGTTGGTTTTTCAAATGGCAAATTATATTTTTTAGCACAATTAAATCCTGCAATAAAAAGAAACAACTTTTATTGGAAAATAGTAGTTTATGTTATCAGTATAGTAAGTATAATATATTATTGAACACGCGCGATACGCAAGTACTATCCTACACGTGTAGCATACAAAATTTTATCTTCCACCGCAATTTTTTGAAGATCGTCGTCTTTTATTTAAGTTGGTTTTTATTTGACTTTCAACACCGGTGTTGAAACTAAATCAATTTCTGTACTAGTGCGTAAAAGTGGCTCATTTTATGCAACTCAAATAAGTGTAGAAGTGAACTATTGTAAGTGGAGATTTTATTCATGAAATCAATATCAATTTACTATGTAAAAAACAGCCTGCTGTGCATGATTGCATTGCATACTACATATTCTGACATATTCTACATATTCGTTAGGCGCCTATACCACGCTAATGCATTTCTTATGGCGCTTAAATAACGACCTTACTGGAGGGATAAGTACAAATGATTGTAAGGCTGAATGTGGAAAATTAAAGCATTCTTTGAATTTCCAGAAGAAACACACAAACAACTGCAAGAATAAACAACCCCCCCCCCCCCGACAAACTTACTAAGAAAATCCCTCACGAGTAATTCTAGAATCTAGATGGAGACAAATTGTGGTAGGTTAAAAAAGGTTAAACTAAAACTAATTGCTCTTTATTTTATTATTCGAGACTTATAAATGATGAATAATAATAAAGGTCCCATGTGAGAACCCTGAGAAACGCCTGACAAATGCATTCGATCGAAAATTTTTTGTATTGTAAATTGTAAATTATGTATAAGCAGAAATATCATTTCAAATTTAGCTTTCAAAAAATTGAAATAAAGCAATCGTCTAAAGTGTGTATGTGTGCGTACGAGTACGGCATATCAATAAAATTTCAGTTGTCGTTGTCTATTTATATCCAATTCATACGTGATGATTCTTATTAAAAAGCACTTCTATCTACAGAAATTTTTTGTAAGCTCACTGAAACTTCCAAATTACATCTTTTTATAACCAAAAAGTAGCAATAACATTTGTCAGTTGTCACCAACACCAAATATCTTTTTACTTTAATAATTTAGAAAAATTCTTCAAAAGCTAAATTAGCGTCTGTGACAAATGCCAAACAATAAGTAACAAAAAATTTGAGGTTCTGTGTATCCGAATTTCACAGTAGTCGAATAAATGAAAAATTGTTTCCTCCACATCTTTTCTTGAACATATATCCACATTTTGCTTTGTATTAAAATTACAGGAACGCATTTTTGTTTAGAATAGGTTACCTTACTTATTGCATTCTTTCACATGCGCAATTTCAAAATTTAATATTTCCCATTAAAATATGCTATATATAAGTTAAGGTTGAAAGAAATAGGTTGAGATAGTTTAAATTTGCCGTTACGTTTCATTTCAATGCAACTTATTCGTCTGCTTCGTACAGACTCTACATATATTAATAATAATATAAATTCTTTCGCAAATTTTATTAACTCATAGAATAACAAATTGGGTTCACGGTGTCAAATACACTCAAAACATCTGTGAAGAGGTTTGAGTAGGCGTTGAATTTAGGGTCCCATCACTCATAACGTATTTTCTGCATCTAATTTAAATGCTCTTAAATTAGGGTGTATGTACGTCGTCTTCAACCCACTACTACACTACGTTAGTAGTTTAAATTAACCTTAGTTACAAGAAAAATTTAAAAACATTGTGGTTAATTAAACCTTTGGAACAATTGGGAAATATTATTCACACCGATATTGAATAATGTCATGAGTCAGTTTCTTTAAACAATCTTAATCATGCGGGTAGGTATAAAACGTAAAGGCAAACATTAGCGACGTCCTTTTTTATTATTCAAACATATTGTATTATTCGTCACCGTTATGGTTCAATAAATGGTTTCTATATTGATAAATAAAACGATAACAAAATTAATAATTGATATTGATAAATCCTATCGTAAAAATATGTAGGTGATTGCATTTTCTACAATACATATACCTAGTTTTATTGTAAATCAAAATTATAGGTAGGCATATTAATTGTTATAATACTATAGTTCAGAGGTCGACAAAGCTGCACCCGCAGGCAATTTTGAATGTGCCCTCACTCGACTTGCTTTCGAAAGCATTGTAATTACTAAATAGACGGGGTTAAAACGCTGCAAGTATTGTTTAGCCATCATAAATAAGTGCTTAATATACGTTTGAATAAATTACTAACTATTACGTACAAATCAATGTGCCTAAACTGTTTCAAACTTGGCGTGGTGCTTTTGAAGTAGAAGGTTGCCGACCTTTGCGTTAGTTAGTTACGCACCTGAATGGATTAAAGAGATTATCGGAATTCTCAGTATTTATAGTATATATTTTATTATTCGTCCAAACTTAAGAATAGCTTTTCCTACAAATTTAAAAAAGGACGAGAAATTAAAACTAAAAATTTTCATGTGAAAATCCAGTAGATTCCTCAAATCAACAGATTAATCTACGGACTACCCCCTATTAATAATTCATTATTAAGAAAAATATAATTATGCAAGTGCAGTTGAAGAGTTAGTATTTTATATATTTTTAAAATTTATCATAATACACCAATCAATAACACTAGACTACTTTGCATGGTAAAACTCTTTTAGCAGTTAAACGTTCCTTTAGTTATATCTCCACTGCTCCGAAATATTCGTAGAAAACTAAAACTTTTATTGCACTTTCAAAACATTATTGTGATACTACATGGCTATTTAAGCTTGTGCAATTTCAATTTGTGCCATATGTTAAGAAAGAGTCCAGCAATAACAAAACTTGAGTTTTCATTTCACGAAACTAAGAAAGTTTGTGCATTAAATCATCAAAAAATAGTTGTAAAAAGTGATTGTATTTTTGACAAATATTACGAGAGAGAAATCATTTAAAATGAAAAGTGTAATAATACAATAATTGAACCACATACAATTGATAACCAGTCACTAATTACTCGGTGGTCTGATAAGAGTTCGCGATAACTCGCATTATTAATTTGTCAGAGCTGTCATGTTGCCGTCGTGTAGCGGTATCTCCGATCAATTGGATGGTTTTCCCCTTCTTGCTAGCTATAAATGTACAAATTTCAAAATTCGGTTATCTCGTCCCTGACAATTATAACGACTTAAAAATTTAATACTCGGAAGATAAACAGCGATCAGATTAAAATTTTTCACTGGAAAAGCAAAGATTATAGATTATCTAAATTTCATTTTTGTAGTGCACTAGAGCGTTAATACGTAATATCTTTGTGTTAACATTTTTAAATTTTACATATTTTGAAGTATTAGTAACGTAATTCATTTCATTTTTGAATGGTGTACTCATCATAAAGGTGCGATATTTAGTTCACAATCATTGCAACAGTGGTATGCTTTTATGTTACGCCACTTATAACGAACTAGTATACATTGTTTTATTCAAAACTGCACGTTTGTAATATTATTCTTGTTGAAATAGAGCTTTAACAGGGTTAAATCTGTAAACCTTCTTATTGAGTATACCTCCTGTGTATCCGCCTTACCATGCCCGCCACTGGTGTAGTACTGGTAGAAAAGCAGACAGACAGAATACCCTAGTTTAATTTAGTTAAAAGTTATTGATTTGTATTTAATTGAAAGATGTGTTCAAAAGCGGAAAATTAATAGGAATCGGTAGCGTTTGTTATTTACACTTAAATAAACAGTATAAAATACCTAGCCAATTTTGATAACGCCAACTTAAAAATTAATTAATTAATTATCTTCGCAATTATTATTCTTATTTAAAATACAGATCACTTGAGGATATACAAAAAGTTTAATGAAGCATATAGAATCTCAACCTCCCGTCAAAGTTCGTCAAAAGCGCAACATTTACTTTGAGTATTGTATTTGGCAAGCAAACGAATTCTAAAAACATCACTCCTTTATGAACTAGCATATAAATACAAATTTTCTCTTGTGGAAAAACAGCAACGCTTTTACGTATTTAGTTCAATTTAATTCTCCTTTTCAGTCATTAACATTTATATCTACAATTATTTTTATATTTTTACTATTTCATATCATAAAAGAGTGTAGGTATTATTTTCCTGCATTTTTTTTTCAATTTCCAGATGCGGAATACTAAATAAATACACATTATATTATTCTTTTTCAAAATTGCTTTGAGGATGCAATCATACACAGATGGCACAAACGAAATTACAGCTTTAAAATTATTTACGTTTTTTTTAAAAAAAAATATTAATTGCAGCCACTTCAAGTATTATATTGTATTAGTCCATATTTTCGTTCCACTAGTGCACTTTTAACTGATAACGTCCAATCGATAACATTGCACTGATAACATTTATAGTAGGCGAAGAAAAATGTTTGTAGCTTTTAGAAGAAAAACGCCGCTCTTTAAACCAAAGGATCCTGCTGCCTGACAGACCCATTTCCGTTGAGGTTACAACATTTTGGAAATGAATATTTATAATAGACATGATTTAGTAGAAAACAAACTGGTTTCACATTAAGCTGGTTTCCAGAATACGTCAACAGAAAACTGCTGTGGTTTTGTTGATATGGAAGTTTCTTCTTCTACTACTTTTAGGCTAGAATTGCTCCTGTTTGCCCGAAGTCATCATTTGTTTTAGATACGAGGTGCTTGCTGGGTCCATTTCGAAAATTAAAATTCTAAAATACCGCAAAATAATTAATTTAATATACTGTAGTCTCGGATATATTATGCAGAATTCACATCAAAAGAACTACAGAATACTCAACAATGGTATTTCACTGATTAGCTCTAGTTTTACAGTTTTCCGATGTAAAAACATAGAATTCGACTGCTGAGGATTGGTGGCGTAATTTTATCGTTAAATCGTTATTGATTTCTTGTAATAAATTAATTAAAAGTTTATATTCGTTTGCACATGTGCACATCAAAGTTGGCAAACATAATTGATGTAAGATTAGCTGTTGATTCAAATAACCATTGTTCAAAAATTTCTAAAAAAATATTTTACCTATGCATAGTCCAACAATAGGTACATACGATCATAGGGAAATAAAATAGGAAATTGATTATTGTTAAATTCTTGTTTCCCATTATAATATGTAGATAAGAATGAGAAAAGTATCAATTGAAACATATTTTTTCCAATTCTAAATTTACACTTGATATTTTGTTCTTTAATTATTGTTCAAAATCCAACAATGAAATGAAAATAAATTACATTAGAAAAACCTTTTAAAAAGAGGTTTTTAAAAGCATATTATACTATATACTAAGCATATTTTCATTTTATTAATGGGGTTTTGAACAATAATTTAAGAAAAAAATACCAAGTGTTGCGGGTATCTTCAGACGTGCAAAAATAATTTCTTTAAATTGATAACTTTCTTATTCTAATCTGATATAACAGGGAGTAGTAATTTAAAAATAATCAATTTCCCATATTAGATATTTCGCTATGATCAGGTGCATGGTTGGTCACCGGGTATATTACATGTAATTTTATTAATAATTACAATGGTATATTTAGGCACATTAATAAATACTGATATTATAAAGCGAAATATATAGATTTAAACTTTCGGTTTTCTCTTTCGTTCGGATAAAAAATGTAGGAAGAAGTATTTTTTAGGTTGTAAGTCTCGCCTTTAGCTCGTGCTTGCATTTCCACGCCATGCGGAATAAAAACAAACTAATTTACAACCGTAGTATACGATTAACTACTTTAATTTCCATTACTATGTGTTTTGTGAGATTTAAAAGAAATATATCTATTTTGACTCTCTCTCCGCCGTTGACAATACACTATTTAGTAAACATATTGTTTTTGTGTCACATAATTTGTTAACAATAATTCTTTGTAAGTATGTTTATAACATTCTTCTATTTCTATGTTCAATAAAATTTTAATTATCATAACTATGGAGATAGTAAAAAATTTTTCAAATGTTCCACTTCTCTTTTCTTAATTTCTAGTTATAGTAGAATTACAATAAAAATTAAAGTAAAATAATTATCGATGGTTATTTGAGCAAGATTACATTTTAACCATAAAAAGTTTTATTTAATATCTACTGTTTACAAAATGTCGTTTTTTTTTCATAATATTAGTAAATATAAAGAAAAGCAAACAAATTGATTTCTAACAGGCGTCGCGACGTCTGTAGATTACAAAAGTCATGCATTGTACCTGTTAATGCAATGTTATTCGACCATACCTACAATAAATAAACCTTTTTAATGTTGTCGTGAATGATTTATAATTATTTTAAATGTATCAATACGTAAATATGGGATGCAATAAAATTAAAATAATTAAATACGTTAAAAACAAATCAATAATTTATAACACTATGCAACGAGCGGATAAAGAAACCGTTCAATCGCAAGAACAAGTACAAGCATACGAATGTTGTAATTCATTCGAGAGAGTAATAATCAAATAATACTACTGTATCTAAGATTAACTGTTACAGATGATTCCGCTTGCCCTTTTGCATTGCACGATATTGACATAAATTGAGATTTAAAAATAATTATGTGACACATTTATTGCCATTGGTCAACTAATACAATAAATTAATTGTTAACATTTGCAAGGGTGATTACTCAGTACGGTGTAATAATTTGTCTCGATCAGGGCTTCGATGTATTAGTAAACAAAGATTGGGAAATTTTTATTTTATTATGTTTACTACTATTATAATTTGTATAATAAACAATATTATTTGTTCTAATTTATTTTCATCGCTTTTACATTTTTATTCGCTGCAGCGCTGTATCTCATGCCTCTTACGGAATTGAGTTACGAAACCTAGTCTACAGCATCTGTTTATACTTTTTATTAAATTTTATAATCAAAGTTTACACCTACAGAAAAGAATATAATTATTGAGCTATTGACTCGAATTCTTAGAATAAATGTTATACGTTAAAAATCGAGAAAATTCACATTTATTCCCCAATCTCATTACTTTTAATAATATATATTTACATTCAAAATTCAAATTCAATTTAAAAATTTGACATTTTGTTTGAAAATCTGCGGCTGTCAATTTAGTCATTTAGTAAAATGTATCTATATACCACGCTTATTCTTCAAATGTAAAACTTTCCAAATTCATTTCTACTGACCACGATAAGCTAAACTTTGTTGTTAAATGTAAAAAAGTTGTCGTTAATTCAAGTTAATCAGAGGTGAAAGTACCAAGTTAGATTCCTGCTAAACTTGAAACAAAATTTAAAACTAATTCGACAACCAACCACAAACAATTCCCCCAACCCGCTACAGGTAGCTATGAGGTTGACTGGTGCCAAAACCTCCCAATAAAAAGGAGAAAAAAGAAGCAGGTATCGAGAGACGATGGAACAGCCACAACAATGATTTGCAGGTCACATAGAAAGTATTGGTTTTGACTAATATTTGGCAAAAACTTGTGCTTCGTCAATTTATTGTTTCCATCCCCGAGTATTAAATAATTATAGGAATTTGAAGTACAAATGCAACACTTAAGTAATTAGTAAGTATCGGTACTTACCTTTATGGATACGGGCGCAATTTTAATTGTAATTCTTTTATTATTAAAGTTAATAGATCTTAATATGTAACAAATCTTATAACAAACATTTATTTAATGTTTTTGAAACTGGAAGTGAAATAAGGAAGTTCACAGTTAACCGTGTGCCTCCTCGACGATTGTTATGGTAATTGCAATAACATCATGATACAAATTTAAATTTTGTTGTAAAACTGTTCAGTTGTACGTAGTGGGCATGCAATAATGGTCACACAAAATGACCTACGTGGAAGTCAATTATATTCTAAAATTATTTTATTCTGTAGCAGGTTAATTATAACTGTTTGACCTCTAGAAGTAGGCGGTACTGTAATATGACTGTAATTTACAAATTAAACATAACCTTAAAACTTTAAGTACAACTTGGCAATTTTACAAGTTATTGTCGAGATTTGCAAAAATTTGTATTAACAATTCAAGCAGCATGCAATGTAGTGCACCTTTGTAATGCTAATCGAGGATAATAAAAAGGATAATTTAATATTTAAATAAAAAACGCATAAGAAAGAATTACTTTACAAATGCAAGCGTATCTAAAATATGAGGATAAGCCACATCAATCCTTGGAATAAAAAATATATATTTGATATGAAAAGAGGCGATAAAAATTCAAAATGATAATGTAAAGTACCTATACTATTTTCACAGTAAAATACTATATACCAAAAGGAACACAAATTTTAAACCTTAACCATTTTCAGGACAGTGGTTCATTTGTATAAGAATACAATGCGATAGGATTTAAGATGATATAAATCACTCGAAAAGTTGTGTGTGGCGCAAACATACATATGTGGACTATTCAGGGGGAGGATAATCGAGACGAAGACCCCATTCAAATGCACAGCTAGCTAGATAGGATTCAGTTCAAAGCCTAAACAGTGAATTCCTTTACTTGACACAACATCCCTTTATTTGCCATTTCGCTATTCAAAGTATACTCTCTATTTATATGTTGAATTTTATTATTTGATTAGAAAATTCTTGTCGAATAGAAAATATTACGCTTTTATACAAGGTGTTTCAAAATATAAATGTAACAAAAATGTTGATCATATCAGAAAGAATTTATTATGATAATATAAAATATAAAGAGATCTTGTCGGAGTTTAATTTAAAATATACCTACTGTTTTCTTCGGTTAAATCGTACCTCTTATAAGTAGTGCGCAATTTATGCCAAGTAATTTACTTTCAACGCCAGTATCTACATCACGTTCAAAATGAATGTTGAAAGTGTTCTTTTCGGAATGGCAGTACAGTAAATCGTAACTGTAAATATTAATCAAATCCCTTAATCAACGCTGGGTTACGATGTTATCCACATTGTATTCATGGAATTAGTATCATCACGCATAGTGTTTGTGAAAGAAAATATGAATAAAACCAGAATTTTTCAAGCATAACTCCAACCATCGCATAGGATGATTACGATGTGTTTGGAAGTCGAAACGCCTTCGTCTATTGTGTTATATTTTATTGAATCGGATTCATCTGATTTTGAGAGCATCTTCTCTCGGTATGGCCGTTTGTGTCGCGTCGATAACCGATGTTTTGAAAATAATATCTATTTTTGAATAGATCATCATGAACAATCTCCTAGGCGATTATAACTTTTCAACACTTTTTATTTTTTATCACAATCATTTTTAAGTGTTCATTTTGAATTTTGTTCGTTATTTTTACATTTACCTACATACATACATATTTTAGAGACATTATTTTTATTATTTTGCTTATTATGGTCACGGTTAAATTAATTAATTAATTATGTCAATTAAAACAATTATTTCCCTAATATTTTTCTCATTTTTAATGATAGCAGAGAGGTAGCCGAAAATTTATAACAACTTAATTTATTTGTTGTTATCCTAGGCAATGTCCATTTAAAGTTATTATAGAAAATGTATAGTATATTACATGCCGAGGTGGAAAATGCTTCATTACAGCCGAGCGCTAAGTTAGTTGACTGAGGCGCGAAGCGCCGAAGTCAACTATAAGCGCGACGCTGGAATGAAGCTTGACACCGAGGTATGTATACTATTTTATTCACAATCAGATGGTAAATAACAAATAATTAAAATTTGTATGAAATTATACGCTGCTTTTCATTTTATTTCATTTTTGAAAAGAAAAAATAGTTTATCAAGTTGGTATAAAAAATAAGCAAATTGCTGTTTATGTCAAACAAAATGATAGTAAATATTTGAAATTGTACTTTAATAATTATTCTGGCTAAATTAACAATATTGTTATAAAACTTACATTTTTAAAGTAACTAAATTAAAATTAGATTATTGCAGTTAGCTTGCACTAAATTTGTACTTGACATTTGACATAATTTTAATTAATTTGACGCACATTATTTGTTAGTTCCTTTTCTTGCCATCATGCGACTTTGCAGGTCGGGAAGTGATCACTTCCCGACCTGCGGTAGGTTGGGAAGTAAAACAAATTAACTCTGATTGGTTGGCAAGTGAAAGTAAATAATAAACTGCTTCCCAACTTTTTAAAAATCAGGAATGTATTGATTACTAACCGATTGTGAATAATAGCTATTTATGTCATGAGTACATAATTTAGGTCTTTATCGGACGAAGCCTAGTTAATGGCAGAGCGAGCTTGCGAGCGAGGCCAATAAATTGGCTGAGTCCAAAAAGCCTAATTATGTGCAAATGACATACATAGCTTTATGTTCGACTGCACCGTAGAAGATTTTCTTTTACATTTTTCCACTTTGACATTTAGGTAATAAAAATTGTATAATTTCGAAGAGTGCTTTTTCTATTGCTCCTGGTTTACATAAGTTGTTTATTAATTTGGTTTAAAATTATGTGAAAAAATGGAAGAAATCGTTGAAATTGCTTCAAAAGCTAACTTTTGTAATCTATTATAATCAAAGTAATAATTAATGTAATAGTTTTTAAATTCAATTAAATAAAATAAAATATTAACCTTGACGTTTAATTCATTGACATTGACAGGCGGCCGTTTTACTTTATAAATAAAGCAAAACGGCCTAGTACCATAAAATGTTATCTTATGGTCGCTAAGTGATATTGCAATGATGTTATTATCATACAGTCGGACATAAAATAAATTTCGTTTTTGTTTGCATTTTTATATATCATAACATAAAAAAGTTGCCAAACGTGTTTAAAATATGTAAATTATTAATTCCCGAAATTAATACTGAATCAAACTTTTAAATTAACAATACCATATCAACTTTTTCAGCAACGGTTTCTAAATAAAAACAGCTGATGATAGCAAAATATCATTGATGCAATTTCTTCTTTTAATTCAATAAGGTAATTTTTTTAAATTTTAATTTAAGTGTAGGTACATGATTATTATTTTCTTACGTCTAAGGAGCAATCAAAAAAGATATTCAACTTTATTTAGATATTTTAAACACGAATCATTTGTTTTGTTAAAATCTAGTCTCTTTAACGAAGTGCTGTCTAAAGTAAACCTTCCGTGGTAATAAAACAAATCGAAACTTTAATTATTCAAATTCTTGTACAATTTAAAGCAATGAGAATACCCCTAAAAATTTTGTTAGTACACTAAC
The DNA here is from genome assembly GCA_947369205.1 of Cantharis rufa. Lineage (NCBI taxonomy): Eukaryota > Metazoa > Arthropoda > Insecta > Coleoptera > Cantharidae > Cantharis > Cantharis rufa. Next base: position 42,224,123 of record OX376303.1, read on the forward strand.
TAGGTTAACTAAAAATAAAAATGATTAATTTTTCAATTAAGCTTACGTTAATGATTATAACTTACTGCGTTGTCAACTAATTGAAAATAATGACTTTTGGACACCAACCTGCAACAAAAAAACAATTTAGTTATAGAAAATATTTTTTACAGTCATTGTTACTAAAATTACTGCATTTACAAATAAAACATAATTTATTATTATTATTGGTGATTATAAGAAAATTATGTGTTTTTCTTTCTACAATCAGGAATGTTTCGGTATATTTTGTAACTGCAACATATTATTTAAGAATAAAATAAAATAACATAAAATTAAGTGGGTAGTATTTATGAATTAGCAAATTGTTGTAAACGTAATTATTTACAATTTGATAAATGTGGACATTCCAACAATATCTTTCAAGAGCTTTTGATTAAAATTTCTTCGTAGATGAAAATAATAGAAAACGAGTAGTTTAAATTAAAATATTTTAAAGTTTCAATTTTCAGTAAGAATTTTAAAAATATACAGATATATTTTAATTTTAGTCTACGAGTTAGAACAGGGGTGCTCAAACAGTCGATCGCGGAAACTTTCAGAGTCGATCGAGAGGCAACATCACTCCGCGTCTTTGAATTACAATTAGTTCTAAACTTGTTGGAATATTAGTTTTGCATGTTTTGTTTGTATGTTTTTTTTAGAAGCAAAAACTAAAACTAAAAATCGTAAAATTCTGACTTAAGTTCCTTCTACTAAACACCAAAGAATAATCTATTAAGTGATGGTTTTGATTTCCGAAAATTTGCCGCCTGGATTGTCGAGTTCCTTGATGCTACGAAAATCTCGCGAGTCGAAGACGAGCGGGATTTCCCAATAGCATCAAGGAACGAAACGATCCAGAAGGTAAATTTCCACAGGAAATCAAACCATCACGAAATAGATTCAGCTAGAAAATCGCATGATATAACGCATGATATGACAAAACCAAATAATATACAATAATTCCGTGTTTCATTGTAATTCTTTAAAAAATAATTATAGAATAAGTTTCATGTTCGTTCTTTTTATGAAAAAATCAGTTCAGCAAAATACCAATATGATTTTCGCTGTCATCACATGTGGTTTCTGGAAATCACGACTATACAGAGATTTCCATATAATCAAGATTTCGTTGATATTTAAGTCAAAAATAGTCAAATCTGATTGGTCTGAATATATAGTACGAGATTTTCACCTAAATATAATGTGGTAGATCCGTCTGAGCACCCCTGAGTTAGAATATCAAATAAAGCAATTATCCAGTACTAATGTGTTTACAGTCTAGTTAATTCAACATTTTTCATTTATCTGAACTATTTTCTAAAATGCGTAAATCAATTTTCACACCTATAGTTAAAAAGGACCCATTTTATCTCGGATTGTACAATAGCTATTATCCTTTAATATTAAATTTACGTACTATGTCAAAAATAATCATTATCACTAAATTTATGGGTTGATTTTAGCAATAGGTACCACTATTCATTGCAATTATTTGAAACCCATCATTGTATCCACCTTATTTAATATTATGTATACCATACTTAGCGTCATTTTAGTACGTTTTGGTCGTAATTCAATAACTAAAAATAAATTTACGTACCTAATAAAAATTAAAGTCAACAATAAATAATTAACAAATGGAATTACAAGATCCGCTATAAAAACTCCTTCGTATCATTGAATAATATCAATGCTTTTATTATTTATTGACTTGATTAATTTATTTGCATCAAACTTCTATTATATAATTGCGTATGTGTGACTTTTTTTCTATTCCTAATGGAAATAGTTTAACGATCACTTAATTAATCTTCTAATTGAGCACGTGACTTTTATAACAATATTTTCATAATTATATTTCTGAAAAGCTTTATAAAACTGAATTTCAGCTACTAATAATTCTAAAAATGAGAAAAAGCTTTAAAACGTCCTGAAGGCAAATATTTTACGTCCAAAGTTTCTAAAATCTCTTTATAAATTCCACTTTACGACCAATTTAATGCTATTATAAAGTTTGATTATGTTGAATTTTTAATAGCTTGTTGTCCGGCGTAAAAGAATTAAGGTGGTTATTATTATTTCTTTGAAATATCAGTTCGAATGATTATCTTAGTATGCAAGTATGCAAATGAAACCCTAATGTCCTTATTAAAAACTGCAATAAATGGAGGACGTGCTCTTGCACACGGAATAAAATATATATTGTACAAAAGATACAAAAAGTTAATATCTTTCTCAATTTATTCAAAATTACAAGTTTAAAACAACACCTGCGCTTTGAAAAAATTAAACATTGTATGTCCTTATTCGTGAAAAAAAAACTTTAAAACCTTTAGAAAAACATTCAACATGTCTGAAACACTGCTTTACAAATGGCAACTTTTACAATTTGTTTGTAAATAAAAATTTTGAGGGAAACCAATTTTGTTGACACTTGACATATTCCTTCCATGTTGTAGAATAAAAATGAAAAATATATTTAGATTAAAATCAGTAACCCTGCTCCACCCAACACTTATTTAAAATGCAATTTCGAGCAAAAAAACTTTTAAGCTTTACAACTTGAAAAATAAATTACTTATGAAAAAAATTAAATTTCGGAAGCTTAAAAAAACATTACAACTTTTTACTTTCGATTAAAATTATTATGCACTTAGATTTGTTTATTAAATAAAAATTAGAAACTATCAACATGCAATTTAAAAACATGCCGCACTTAACCAGATTGTTGTGGTAAATAAGTAGAAATTGTAGTTTCTACAATTTTTTACCTACTGCCATGATTTACATAAAATTTCGGTAAAAGCGTAATAATCTTTGTTGAAACAATGCAAAGGTCGGATAAACTCTAAAATTGTAATCTTGCAATACATTCTAAATTTTTTACTTCCTAATAACGAAATTATTAGTAATGCACGTTTATTTAGCAAAACGTGGAAAGCATAGATTTGGTCATATATACCTACATGAATATATTTTACTTGTTTATGCATCATAAGCTGAATATAAATTATAGATTGCTTTCAAATAATTTCAGCTCGATTGGAGTGGGGTATATTTTACATGCATATCCTTTAAAAATAATTTCCGCCGTACAGCTAAAACTACGAGATTTATACTCGTATCATGACAAAATTCAATTTGTTGTAAAATTATAGATTTGATAATGCTAAATTTCGTATTCATGGGACTGATATAATAAATTCATATTAGAAAATTTTATAAGCATTCATGTTGAGCCAAAACGCATTTCATCCTAAATAATTTCAATTTTAATCAAACTTCTTGCTTGCATTCTTTTATGTTGAAATGTAGATACATACATATTGTATATTGCAATGATCTGACCTGAAAATTGGGGTAATCACGCAATTTCAACTTTTCAAATATCATTAAATTAATGTAATGTAATGTTTTTCTGAAATACGAGTTTTCCAAAATGTTTACACAGCTGGTTATTGTTTTTTTCATTATTTTTTTATGCAATGAATTAATGTTCCGTTTGTCATTAAATACGGTTTTTAAAGAGTTTTTTAGTAACAAAAGTGGTAGCAGAATGTCCTAGAAATGGTTATCACAACCGATAACCTCAACTAGAAAAGTTTAATTTTTTGCAAATAACTAATAAGTAATAACCCTCGCAGCATGGGTGATGACGAACATATTAAAGCAAGCAAACTTTCCTTGTATCGTTATTACCGCTAATCTTCGAAGCACGCCCGAATAGATTATTAGTGTAAATTTGCTAAGATAAAACGTAAACTGTACAAAACTAGAAAATTGGAAAATTAGACTGCTTTAATAACTTTTTTTTGTAATATTTTATGAGCGTATTACTATAGTAATTATATTATCCAAAGGAATTTTTGCATAAAATATCTTTATAAATAGATTCAAAATTTTTGCTATCGATTTTTTTTAAATATTATAATATTAAGATTGGATTCTTCTGTAAGCGTTTGTCAGCATAATTTTACCTTGAACTCTCCCACTGGATATATTTGTCTATATTATATGGAAATGTCAATTGTATAGCGGAAATTATATTTGGAATCATATTGATGGAGAAAAAAAGTCCATAATATTTGCAATATTTTTGTTATAGGTACTTGATCGACTTTGACTGTTATGGATGTCATATAAAAATGATGTACCTATTTCAATTTTATATTACAAGAGTTATTAGACAAAAAACTTGATAATTTAAGATTTAAACATCTTGAGAATTCTCTATTGCCTCGTATAAAATTTCTAATATACTTTTCGAATTTTAGATAAAATGAGAATGCTATTATTACGTACTAGAAATTTGCAGGACTCCTTTTATAATGAAATATCTTTACCTAATTTATAACAAATTAATTATGTTTTGATATCGAAACCGTCTCTATATTATTTATCGAACATCGTTAATCTTCGAAAGAATCTGTTTTCTCCCTAACGTTCTTGTTACAAAATTATTTTATTAATATCAATTTGGATCTTTGCAATGACAAACACGTTGTAAACATTTTTTTTTAATTCGATGTAAATAAACTGCTACAAAATTGATTACATTAACTAAATTTTTATAATTTGAAAACTCGCCGATAAAAAGTGCTACCTTTTAAAGTTTTAAAAAGATAATGAAATTCCATCAGTGCTTAAACCATTTACTAAGTGCATACAAACCTAAAGCTTAAAACCCCACTCCAATTTAGGTGCGAAACGCATTAAAAGATTTAAAAAAATTCTACTGAAATACAATCAGAAAATGAATTTAACTTAAAATACCTACACAAACCTAAGCATTTGTTGGAATTTTATTTAAATAATGTAATGTTTAATATACCTAATATAATGTGTATCAAATAATAATTGTCAAATTACTATATAACAATTATTTGAAGTAAGAAGAAAATAAACTAAAAAATTAATATTTACCGTTTATTGGATGTAAAATGAGTTTGCAATGAATTAATTAAAAATATAAATTACATCCTATATACAACAATTGCTACAAAAAGAACTCTTAATAAACTAAAAATATTAAATATTAAATGGTTTAAGCATCAAAATTTTGCGAGCGCACACAGATCTGAAAGAAATTTCAGATATACTAAATTAATAAAGAAATGAATTTAATTTTAGCAATAACTTGATACTTTTAATAAGGTTCTGTGAATGATATCGTAAATTTTTACATCGCCTATAATTGGGTCTATACAAAAGAATATAAAAATTCCACTAAATTGGTTAATTAAAATATTTTTATTATTTAATACAGCATTATATTTGGTTTAGTTAAACTGTCAATAGTATATTGCACGTTGTTTGTTGTTTGTTCTTCAAAAGAATGAAGAAATTTGAAAAGAATCAGTAAAAATTGAGAAATTTTAGTAGAATAATCCCAGTTGAATAAAAACAGTAGTGAAACTGTGGTTTCATAGGACCTAAGTTTGATTCTTGCCCGATCCCAAATTATCTTATCTATATCAGCTGTATTCTTTTTACCTATTTTAAGTGAGATTGTACTGTGATACTCAGGTACTCAGTTAAATGGGTGTTCTTTTTAGCGTTTTAAGATATGTGTTGTGCCGTGCCGAACTGAGATTTTACTGAGTTAATCACCTCCCATCCTAACCCAACTGATCTTACTTTTTCGAAGTGTTACAACTGAGCACGAACTGAGCTAAATTGAGAAATAGCCCGGTTTGGTAGGTTTGAAAAGGTTAACGCCTCATTTGTTTTTGTGGAGATTATGGTTATAGTAAACATTGTCACGGTTATTTTATTTTGAGGTTATGTTAACAGTAAACATTGGTAAATATAATTTGGTTGGTAAGTAATTTTTGTATCATGGGTTGGTAGTGTACTTTTGTTGTTCTTTTTGCCTTATGTTTTTCTCACTTTGACTCAGTTAATCTCTGTTTGGTTCAGCTCACTTCGTCTCTTGTGTAACTGAGATGGAAATAAAATAGGTAAAAAGAATACAGCTAATAGATATTTATCTAGCTATCTATCAATGAAATAAAAATTATTCTGTAAAACGCGACTTTTGTTTACAGTTTCGATTATTTTCTGTAATGTAACATTTTTTACTAGTTTTTTGTGATTCATAGACAATAAAAACTTACAACAAAACTAAAAAAATGTGTAATTATATTTTGGTTCAAGATTGGAGGTACAATAATTATGCCGCAAATTTATAAGTCCGAAGCTGAGACAACCTTTGACAGTTGCCGTTGATCTTCGTTAGATATTATAGTATAAGCATTCAAAAAATATTTTTGTAATGTCGAAAGATATATGTATATTATAAATTTCAGAAAGATTCCTTTTATTACCTAGCTGCAAAAAAAATTGTAAAAATACAAATCTTTTGTGCGTTTTACAAGGATTCCACCCTTAAGTACTCAATAATATTCTGCATTCCATTTCATCTATTTGTACATAAATGTACATTATACACACCTTAAAATATATAATGCTATTTATATACGTATACAAACGAAAACCAATTAGTCTGAGTTATTTCTGATCTTTGATATACAGGAAATCAATCAGTCTAATTTACTAAATTGTAATCTTTCGTATTTTTAAAATCGCATTTCCCAATATTAAGAAAAAATAACATGTTCGTCCGATAGGGGGTTAGGTATTTTGTCATTTTAAATATGTCCACAAATGCCGGTTTAAATAAAAAAAATTATTTTAGCAATAGATTATTAAATTATATAAGTTCCTTACAAGCATGACGATCCGTTTACAGAATATGCCACATCGAAAATTTAAAAAGTTTTTCAGAAAATTTGCTAAATTTTCGGGGGACGTAACTCCTAGACAGATCGTCATTTTCGACGGAGCCGCAATGTCCTTCCAATGAGCAAAGGCAATCGTTGTTAAGCCTGAACTGCATGTAAATTCGTGTTAAAAAGAGATATTAAATTTAATTTTTTATAAAATAGACACCTAAATTTAGATTTAAAATTTTATTTTTATTGTTCAATTTAAAACTTCCATAAATCGAACAAGATATGTGCCCATTCAGAATTTAAATGGTAGTCTCCACTGGAATAAACGATATTACGATAAACGATAAAGTAAATGTTGGAGAAGATCCGCGCCCACCAGGGGTGACCACTGCTCAGTTAGCTAAAGAAGATAATCCGGCCAAGTAGTTATGTTAGTAAAATACATCTTAGTGACTACAGATGATACATTTTAAATTTAGTTTTTCGTAACAATTAATTGAATCCTATGACCGATTTTGTATTAAACTTCAATTACCGACGTGATTGTTCAGCTTGTAAAAATATTTTAATCCAACGTCAATTAACAATTTGTTAAACTTACCCTCTGAAATATTTAAATTGTCTGGATACTTTCCTGTGAAACATTTTAAGTATCTAGAGGGTTTATATTACACTTAGCTTATAAGATTTTTAAGAAACTTTATAACCGCATCAGCTGTATAATATACATTTTCATGTAAGGGGTTAGAAATAAAAATTTGCTTCGAAAACTCACCCAAGCGCAGAAAGCTTTCAAATATTAATAAAAAGTAAATTTCGTTGCTAAGATTAAATCCATTTTATATGTCTTTGTAGAAAAATTAAATTATTGTAACGATATTGTTGCCATAACAATTGTTAAAAATAAAATTTAATGCTGGGAAAATATAAAATAAATCTATTTATACCTCCCTACTAATATATAACTTTTATGCAGTAACCTCAAAATTGTGGTTAATGTTTGTCGTCTAATTCAGACATTCATATTTATAGGGGTAGTATTTGTACAACAATACACCGCTATTAAATTTGTTATCGTAAACCTTTACTACTAATTATTCGCATTAAAATTAGAAAATAAAATTAACAATGCAAATGCTATAAACAAAAAATTTTAAATTCGAACTAAATATACTTGATATTTACGTGCTTCGTACCTTAATCATACATATTATTATTCTAATAATTTTTAACTGTTTTTGATAGAAAAAACCATTAGGCGTGAAATGTTGCCTATCAAAATTTTAAATTAATCAAAATCAAAGCGCAGATTTCTTTCCGAACTATTTATTAACTACGATATTATACAGCTTCATGAATTAGTGCAAATCAAACATTGACGAAAAGAGGAAGTTTCATTGTGCAGTACAACCCCGAACAATAAAAATTGCAATATAAAGCAGAAATGATACATACATATTTAATTTTCGTTTGAGTATAAAAATATTAAACAAAAGAAACGTCAGAAAAAATTTAATATTAGAGGAGGCATTAAGAGTAATTTTCTACATTTATCACAATATATATTTCCAGAAATACAAGATTGTAATAAACTGCCCATAAGAGAACAATAATTCTAAATACACCACTCACAAAGCCTATGAGAATTCGCTCAAGAAATCAGACATTAACTAAGAAGTTAAAACCTTCTAAGCAATCGTTTATTATATAGTACTGCTTCATATTATATTTTATAGGAAGTCAAACTGATATAAAAATCAACGCGATTTATGTACATATATCTGAAACTGAAAGTCAATTTTTAAGATTAAATATTTATAATTTTTTGAAAGGGTAGCTTTAATCTCAATAATAAAAAAATGGAATGATTTGCGATCGCGTGGTGGAACTGATTGTTAGCCGAGTTTATGAATAAGTTGAACCGTTTACAGGCTGTAGAAATAGTGTGCTCGATGCTGTTTCCAATGTTAGTGAAACTAGCATTGTAATTTATACAATATAACAAGATTTAGTACGTGGTGCGAATAGCCTTAATACCAAAGCGTTTCAAAACAAAATAGAATAACACAAAATTTCTCACAAAAAAATTAAATAATAATTGCAATTATTATTTGTTGGTATGAAACTAGGATGCTGTTTATTAACGGAAACTTAATTAAAGCATACATTAAAACTAGAACAGTTTTGCAATTAACATGGTAGTCAACTTCCTCATAAATATAAATCGTTTGTTATAATATAAGTAGCTCTGAAGTGCACTAGAAATTGTATGCAATTGATTACGATAAATTAATATATTCAGTTGCAGCAGTTTGGTGTACAATTTTCAGAGTCACAAGTATATATTCAGAGCAACGATCCAACGATCCTCATCTTTGAAAAGCTCCTTCTCGGCTCAATAAATAAAACATTTGATGAATAGAATAAATATTATAAATAAACGCTATACTGAAACGATAGTTGAGAATTGCTGCGTTTTTGCTCCTATTGCTCCTGCTGGAAGCAATCGTTATTAAAATCGATAAAATAATCGTCAACAACTTTCATCATCATCCGCTTTTTATTAATTACTTGAATAATTAACAAGGTCGTTTGAACGAAAGCAATATCGTTGGATCCAGGTTGGTTGAAGTTTATAAAATGAAGAATACAGAATCTGCCGTATTGACAGAGTTACATGTGAATATTTTTAGAAGCTAATTCTGAATTAAAAATATCCAGATGTAAACATAAACGAGCCACGTGAGCTGACAGCTGCCAACAGCAGACGGTGTCTGATGGGGGTCTGAAGGAATGCATCGCATCACTAACAGCTTACTTTATATATCTTGTAAATTACATTAAAAGATTTTAAACTCGGAAAACAATTTGATTTTCTATTCAAGACTTGGAGATAGTGTATTGTATGAAAAAATAAAACGAAAGTTGTATGCAAAGTGCTTACTACGTTTGTAAACTGTCTGCAAATACGTCTGCAGTCTGCAGCACAAAATTCTACATGTAAACAAACGTACAAAATGCAGAAGGTAGATTCTATTTCAAAGGTTTCACTTATTATAAAATATGAATGTCGGTACAATATAATCAAATACAGTGCTTTGAAGTGCTATTTAGATTCAAGTCAGTTTAATAATAATTACCTACTATTATGTAGGTGCATAAAACCATGCATAGAATATTACTCGTATAATGCAGGCAATGTAAAATTACAAACTATGTAAATATTATGTAATTTACCAATACTTAGTAACTGAAATTTTTACATGAAATTTACGTAAATTTAAGTAACTTGCAGGAATTTTTAAAAGTATTGTAAAACTGTGTAAGTAACAAAAATTATTTATAAAATTATGTATAAAATTTACAAGCAATCAACCGAACCATATTATATCGTAAGGTGGTAAATTGACAATATTAAGAGAAAATTATGAAAAAATAAATAATCTGCGAATATTATAAATTATCTTTTTAGTTTTGTCACGTTTACCCAGACGCACCGCGGCGGTCAAATTAACACCGCAGTACCTAAGGGTCAGTTGTATAAAGATTTAAAATGAGTTCCAACTGTGCTAACTAGCCTCTTGATTCAATCTACATAAGTGGCTGATCGACAAAGTCAGATCCTAGATTAATAATTTATTTATAATATTTCATAACTTCAATGATTTCGCAAAATTTTAGAATCGTAACAAAGATAATTTACAAGTAAAAGTCAACCCCACTTGTTCTAAGAAAAAGAAAATATAATTTCAGAAAAGCAATGTCCAGTGCTAATTTAGAAACTCATGTTCCAAAATAATCACAAAAATTGGAATAAAAAATTATTCGATATTCGCATGGGCAAACAAATGTATTATTTCGCCTTTGCAAAAGGAGATGTTATTGTGGGAAAAATATTTCCTTTTTCATAAAAAAAGTAAAATTTTGCCCATGTTATTTTTGTAGTAAGTTACGAAATAATAATCGATATATAAGTAATAATTTATTAAAAGTAATTTGTATTGCACACACAATCTACGATTTAAATTGTGTCGAACCTAGTATACTATGTGATTTGTTACCTGCTGCAAGAAGTATTAAAAGTGAATCTTAGTTTGTTCAAGTTGTGATTGCTTTTATTGGCGAAAGCCGCAAATTTATTTCATCAATATTTTCATATATCCAAGTCGTTCATGTGTGTATATTTTTCCAAAATTTGCCAGAGATAAAATTACGCAACACAAATAATTTCCCCATTTCGTCAGATTTTTTTTGTGCCTTTTCGTTTATACAAATAGGTGTACTTTAATTAGTAACGCTTTAGTCGTTGTCTCTAATGTAAATGTGTAGAATTGCATTAAATACAAAATAAACTTCTTGCAAAAAAGGTCGGCCATTAACTCGAAATGAAAGTAAGTATAACAAAGTTTATTTTATCTCCATGTCCCAATTTGAATTTCATAAAGCCTTAATAATTTACTACCTTAAATAGCAATACAAAACAACGTTGCCACGAAGATTTACAAGTAGTTCAAAATATATTCAACTCTCTTTTCGCAAGATTCTATTTATCATACCAGATTAATTCGAGAGATTTAATTCATACTTGCATGTAACTGTGAGTGCTTTGTATTTAAGAAAAATTAACAGATGTTGTGTTTTAAAAAAGCGAAATAAATTCTCATATTTTATTTTCTAAAAAGCTTCCTCAAATAAGTAAATTAAATTCCCATTGAAAGAGAATGCATTAGAGCCTCCCTCTTCTTAATGAAATGTAATTTTCGACGCTGCTGCATCGAAACTTCTCCCATTTCGATATTTCAATAGAAAATTCTGTCATTAATTTATTTGATTTTAATAAGCGCGAAAAATAATTTTAGTATTTCGTTAGTATCAATTTTGTTAATTTGAAACTGTTGATTAAAAGTATAACAGTCTCTTTATTCATATTTAGCTAATTAAAAATTAAAAATATATGTCGTAAATATTATTAGGTATTCGCTACAAAATGTAAAATGCTGACATACCCACAGCTAAATTGTTTATTTTGAATTAACCATTTCTTTTTAAAAAATAAATCAATTTAAATCTATTTCGTAAAAAAAAACGCTAATAAATTGCTATATCGACTTTATTTCAATTGGATAGATATATGCAATATTTACGTTTTCGACCAAATATATTGTGTCAATCATTTCATTATTGAAGTTGATATATTATTTAGGTTTTAATTGAATTCCAAAAAATCAATTTTAGTTGATGTCGCTAAATTAGATCCTCGAATTGATAATTATTTATGAAACCGATGCAAGTATGGTCAACACCTATGAAACTCGAACGGATAAATAAATGAATAAAAATAAAATAAAGTAAACGGTTTAAGTGGTTATTAAATTTTAAATCTGCACGATTTATTTACCTACAATGCGATAAATTAAATACATTTGCTTAAATACAAAAAGTGGCAGAGTAAACACAGCACTACAGGCAAATCATTTTTATACGAAAAGCTTTGAATAAATGTTCAAAAAAAGTAAATACAAAAAATGACAAACTATTGTACACATAACTGTAAATTAAAAGAAAACATCATGGTTTATTATTCTCTGCAGAGAATAGCCGTGACTTACAGCATTTTATATCCCACTTCGCTTAAATACTCGCAACCGAAACTTCCTTCCAGTTGAAGAAAATTGTAAGTTCGCTTCACATTAAATTTCTAGACGAGAAAAAGATAAGTTTGGACCATTCGCTTAGCTCTTTCTCGGATTAACACAAATCATCTGTAGAACTATGTCTCTCTTTGCTAACCTAGAAAGATTAATTAGATAACTATACCTAACGACGCTTTTAAAATTCATTAATTAGCCGATAAAGGAACGACGCTGATGTTAAATTCGTGGTCAGGATATCTGTCTATATTATCTGTTTAATTATAAATTATTAATTTTCTTAATTAATTATAAATTGTATATTATATAAATAATTTAATCCAGCAAGTCAGCTATTATATTTATTCAGATTTTGTCGGGATTTGTTCCATTTAAACAATTTCATGTCGTTCCCAGTCTGTTATCCGTTGCTTATTGGTTATGTCTAATACGAAAACCACCAAAAATAGAAGAACATGTACAAAAAATGCACCGTTCATTTAGAATCAGGAAAGTTTATATCGAAGCATAAAATTACCTGGAGCCAGCAGACAACAATTTTTAACTATTGAAAAAAATCCTTCTTATAGTATCTGCAAAACTTTTAAATCATTTGATTGATTTTCACAAACGTCTATCATAATTATAAAACTGATTGAATTTGTATATTTAAAACAACTTCTTTCTCAAACTTCAACCAAAGTACGAATACGTATATACATAATATCTATGTAGGTATACCTACTTATTTATTTACAATTATATATTATAGTTTCTAAGCGGATTTACCATTCCAGCACATTGTCTATTTGATTAGGGAGATTTTCAATTGATGATTACTAGACCGACCGACTGCTTGTTAACTATACTAAAGATTAATGCATTTAACTATACAAAGTGTTTCAGAATACATCATAATTATATATAGAATACATCATATATAACTTTAGAAGCATCCATATTGTAGCAAAAAATTGAAAAAATAATGTTATTCTCTTGGTGTACATACTACGAAACTACAAATTAAACTTAATAAATTCACCTATTAAACATTTTTTAAAATATTTTTTTATTTCCTAGATGTATTATTGAAATGAAAATAAAAGAACTTAAAATGAATTTTATTTGCTCCAATTTACTTAATCTTGATAGGATGACTAATATTAAAAAATAAAAAGCTCTTAATACAGTAAACTCTGGATTATGTGGCGTGGTTTTGGGACCGTAAATATTCTACTAAAGTAAGACATTCAGGGCCGAATTATCCATTGGGCAAGAAAGACAGCTGCCTAGGGCGGCAGTCTTTTAGGGGCGGCAAAAATACTAATTAATTCTAATAAAAAATATAACATAAATTGAAACTTGATTGTAAATTGTACTTAGCTATTTAAAAATCATATTACATTATGTAGAAAACATAAACAATTTTTAAGTGTCGCATAGTAATGCAAGAACGTAAAGAATAAAAATAAACGAAGAACAAAAAACTGTCTGCTGTTTAAGGAAATAAATTTGTTCTCAGAGTTTATACTTATTTTGCTAATAAATATTATGCTGTTATAATAAGTTTAAATTTTAATTTTAAGGGGGCGGCAAAAAAAAAATGCCTAGGGTACTCACATGCCTTAACGCGGCCCTGAAGACATTCTACTGTTTTGAGCAAGATAACAATATGCCAGTTATACAAACAAACCAACCAGCCAGATATCTTTAGTAAATATACTAAAGTAAATTTTTAAAGGGCAATATTTTAATTTGTGAAATAAATGCAAAAACTATGACGTAACACCAGTGGTGGCTGTGCATTTCTCGTTTAAGGAGGCTAATTAATTGTAAAGTAAACTATAAAACAAAGACGGAACCCATGTGAGGTAGAGAAAGATGCCCCTCCCCCCAAGTAAAGTCGATTTGACAAATCCACTGAAAAGTTGGCAAAATGGTGACTAAACCATCTGCATGTATATGTTCTAGACCAGTGTTTCCCAAATGTCTCGAACTTGCGGACGCCCAAAATTAGACACTAGTATCATGGGGACCCCCAGAAAAAATTTCGTTACAAAAATAAAAATTAAAAATTAAAAAATTTATAAAATTTATTAAAAAACATGTAAAAAAATTTTTTTTCTCTTTATGCCGTGGGTTCGCGGACCCCCAAAAAACATGACGCGGACCCCTAGGGGTCCGCGGACCTCAATTTGCGAAACACTGTTCTAAACTGAAGGTGCTGCTTCTGCGATAGTAGGTTTTACCTTTTGAATATGAATTTTGGGAGAAGAATCCATCTTTTGATAGACCGCACAATCAAAATTTTACTTTATTGTTTGAAACTTTTAATAGTAGTTCGTTACCCCAGAATTTCACAGGAGGCTAAGCCGCCCTTGCCTGTGACAAGGTGAAAAAAACACCTCCAGTTTCGTTTTATAAATAATAACATAAAAATATCCAAAAATATTACGAAAATATGACAACAATTGGATGTATAAAATGTATTTTAATTGATATGAAATTAAATAATTTGAACATTGCGTTTGAAAATTTTATTCGTACGTTTAACTGCATTACAATATAAAGTATTAAAAACTTGAATAAAATGCGAAACTGCAATGTAGAATTTTCAGAATCGCGCCATGAAATTTAAATGCTTAATTACAATGAAGGTTGTAATAATGATACAATATTTTTGTATTCTAGTCAGAAATGAGTCATTTTTAAGTGCTACAATTGCGGATGATATGCTTTATAATTGAAAATCTTTATAATTGAGAGTTTATTGTAAGAACTTGACGAGTGAGTAAATAATGGTCGAGTGGACGCTTCTCCAAGTCCACTTTCGTGATGTATGTATCTTTCATTCGACGAATGGTTTATTATATTCCCGCCCGCATTCATAGATAAGAAAATTATAACTTATACGTAAGTCTCATAAATCTCGCCAAATGTTCTCATCCCCGAATATTAAGTATTGTCTATGCATACAGGTGTTAAATACTTCCTTACCTTCCATAGAAAAATAGAAAGCCTTATAAAACTGACTTATAATAAAACAACTACATTGAGTTGTCAAAGTTGTTCAAACACTGTATATACATATTAGTTGTCAATGCGGTACCTAATATACAATAATTATAGCAGCAACCAATTTAATTTAAAAAAAAGTACAGCTAAATTGCCAGGTATGTCGGTATGTGTTTACGTCAACTATTGAATCGGTGTATAATTTTTAAACCAAGATTGATTGGTTTTAATTAATAAGTTTGAGCCAATTGTTTGAGCGTTCATAAATGCAGTTTAATAAAAATAACTAGCGGAATTTTAAAACGAAATATTTTTAAGTAGACATCTTTTTCTTATTTACTACATTTATTTGAAGTTATTTCAGCTATACAAGACCATTAACAGCAGTTCACCTACTTTATAGTTAGTTTTTATAATAATTGATAAGAGCTTCTTTGACTTCATATTCATTTGGTATTCGCCCTGCCCGATTAGAACCCGCGACAACTTGGTTTGTGGTCATTTACGTCAACCTCTCTTATTATGTCCTCTGTTGGGGTACAAATTTTTACTTCCCATTGTTCTCCTTGAACATAATTTCTTTTTTTAATATGCATAAATAATAATGTATTGCTTTTCAAGATTTATAGATCACAGTGATCCTCAACCTCCGGACGCGAGATAATTTTTGCTGGACCGAGAGTGATTTCTAGCTGATTCAAAATACATTAAATATTAAATAAATTGCAATAATTGCAATATAACAGTGCATAAAAGAAATAGTTACTACAAGATAGACATTTTTTACAAATCATATATTATTTATGAATTATGATGCACATTGTGTGTTCTATGCGTTAATTACTGATAATTATATTTTTATACATCCGCGTTTGTTCTAAAAAAAATCTAGAAAATTAGTATCACTGTTCTAGACAATCCATAATTAATTATTGCTGTGACATTATACCATTTTGTAAATATTATATACAAATCTAGTAAGTTAGTATTTATTATTGTTCCAATTTAACACAATTTCCATTATTAAATAATGTAGGTTAAAATGAATTAATCACACTTTTTACTTACTAAAATGGCATAAAAAGCGTAATTTATGTGTAATGTCATTTGTTAATAATCAATAATAATTATCTATCATCATGGGCATTATGATACAGTTGCATCATAATCACGTGAAATTAAACACACGAATTACTACTTTTATTTAATTTGGCATGATTAACAAAATCTTACAGTGAACACTTATTTAAAAATTAACCAGGAGGCTAACTGAAGATTGATATTGACACATACAGATCAGGTCCGGCCAGTATCAACGTGAAACATTTTTAATTCTATAGTTTTATTTTTACAAATTTTCTTTTTAAACGTTTTTTTAGAAAAAACATTCATAAATAATATTCTATTCGAAACATTATCGACGTTTAAAAACCCAATTTACCATTTGACTTTCGTATGTTCAACTGAAGTAAGGTGATTTAAGGCAGTGTTCTACTCTAGAATTTTGAAAAAATTGATTTTGTGTTTTCTGCATATTCTTAAAGTTTAGACATTGAAAGAAAATTTTAAAATTCCAGTAATTTATGAAGTTATAGCTATTTTAGTGACGCACTGTAAACCCTTCACTATCTAAGTTCTTTTATTATCTAATATATTAGATACAGTAGATACCAAAAAACGGGTCAAAAACTGTTTTTTGCTTTCAGACAGCTACCGTTTCGCGAAAATATTTTTTTCAGATTTCGGGATCTGTCAGAGAACTGCCCGCACGAATTGGGCCTCGACACCTACACTATAGGAAAGAGGACAATTTTCTGTGTATAATAAAAAAAGAAATTTTGCGGATTATCCATTAGTTTTCGAGAAAACGGCTTTTGAAAATCAAAATTTTACATGCATTTTAGATAGGGAAATTCATTAACATAAAAGTTCTATTGACGGTGCGTGCGTTCAGATATAGTCTTAATGTTCGCAGGCAGACGCGATTGTGACATACCCGGGTGTACATCGGGTGTATTATGCAACATTATGCAATAATTTAAAAAATAAACGCAGAACTCGTTTTTAGGTTAGAATCTCGAGTGCCTTGGTTGCGTTCGTCAAAAACGACGCTCCGCTACCCTACGCTCCGGTCCCCTCCGCTCCGGGCGCTACGCCCCGTTTTGACGAACGCTGACTCGCTAAAAACATCCCTCTAGGTCGCACCACCTCGCCAAAGGTGCAACTCGAAAGGGGTGAAACTCGTAAGCGGCGCTCGATGTTGTCTCGAGCGGGTCACAATCGCGTCTGACTGCCAACACTTAGACTATATCAGAACACACGCACCGTCACTAAAACACGGGAGCGGATCAATTCCCTATATAAAATGCATGTAAAATTTTGATTTTCAAATGCCGTTTTCTCGAAAACTACTGGATAATCCGCATCGAAGTGCGGTCTCAAAATGCTCAGAAAATTGTCCTCTTTCTAATAGAAAAAAAATCAAAGCCCAATTCGTGCGGGCAGTTAACTGACAGTAACCCAGATTTCTTTTTGGTATGGGCTATAACGACATTCTTCCTAATAATGAATCTCTTTTGTAATATTGTTTCAGATGACCAGAAGGGTTGCAATCATGTCAACCAGCACACCCTACTTTTATTTTATACTCAACTTTACTAACTGATAAGGGAGCGTTCATAAACCACGTAGTTTGATTTTGACCTCTTTAGAACCCCTCCCTCCTATCATGTAGCTTAACGTAGCTTTTACCATGATAACCCCCCCCCCCCCTAGATGGAACGTAGTTTTTTTTCCTATAAAGTCCTGAAGACATGTTATGTTTTCTGTTAACAAAACTATTTAAAAATTATTTGGTATAAAAAATAAATAACACCGATATTGGTTTTTTAAAGAAATAGCGCACCTATATAAAGTATAAATTAAAAAAATCCAAATACGGAAATAAATATCCATATTATGTTGTCGCTTATATTCTGAAAATTGTTTCATAATAAATGAAGAAAACTACGTAAACTGCATTTAAAAATTCATTTGTGCCAACTTACATCGGACCACCGACTTGACTATATAATGAAACCAATAATAATAGTTTATTATTAAGAGTAAGTTATAATACTATTAACTACTTGAACCAATGTAACACTAATAAATACTACATAAAGTGCAACTGATGTGGCACAACCGCAAGGATTTTAATTACATAAATAAGATTTTCTCGATGCGATTTCAAATCGAACCTTCGCATACCAAGTTATATTAATTTGTACGTACCACAAGTAAGAATAATTACAAAATTTATTATAATACCTAGATACATATAAGTAACAACAATTTAGTAAATACTAATACGGCACTTTTTCTTATTACTAAAATAATTGTAGTGATCTCACGGTTACCATTTTTTTAAATATATATAATTGCCCGGCAGTCCTTAGTACTTATTCCACTTCAAGCAAGGACACACAATTAAATTAAATTGCAATTAAGATGGTTTTCAATAAATGTTACGTAAACTTACTTATCACATTATAATGTATATTTCCGGATAACTTCAGTAAATCACTCATCCATAATAATAAGATTAGTGTTGGGAATATCGACCAAACTTATGAATACCTGATAAATGTATTAATTACGAACTGAAATTATATATAGATATAAATATACCAGATTAGCTATTAGTTAAGTTTTCTTAATTAACCTCTTAAACATGGGTAACGAATTTATACATATTGGGTTTTAGCACACCTTTACTCGTCCAAATGCTTAGAGGTAAACATACCTGCAAATACTGCAATAAGAGTCAAGTATATTTTAATCATTTAAAATTTCAGAAATTCAGTTTTAGAAAGATCAGTAAGTAAAGTACCTATCCTAAACGTCAAATAGAGTAAAACTCAGATTGTAACATTTACAACAAAGATACACTACCATCCGCCACCAAAGTAACTCTATACTAACTCACAATCATAATACTAATTTAACACAACCCCTACTAGTCTTTCGCAAGCCGCACGCATAATACCTATTACTTGGATATAATAACGGTAGTCACCATAATAATAACGAACAACCAGAAACATAATTAAATTTAAATTATCAACATATCAAAAATATGCACTTTTTATTTTAACTAATAACGTCAACAATAAATTAAAAACTGTGTGTGGCATCAGTTGGATGATCTATCATTTAAATAGATACTTCCTTTATTAACCTGTTCAATGCTTTTGTTGACACCTATCAATCGGCCTTCTGTTTAAGATACAAATAATGCAGATGGTTTGATAAAAACAAGGATAGCATTAATATAACCAAGACCCGAGTTCCGACATTACGCTAACGAGATGTGTCTCTCCGGTTGGATTTTTCCCTTTACATTTGCATTGCTTATAACTGCGAATATCGTGTGTAGCACCATGCAGTAAGTAGCGAGATTATGATCCAACCGATGAGACATTATATCTCGTTAGAGTAATGTCAAAACTAGAGTCTTGGCTAATGCAATCCTTGTTTTTTGTCAAACTATCTGTATTTGTAGATGTATTAAACAGAAGGCTGCTTGCTACTGTTTGGTGTCAACAAAAGCATTGAATGGGCTAATGAAGGAAGTATCTATCTAAAAGATTGATAATGCGACTGATCGACGATTTTGATTTTGAGTTAGTGCTTGTTCACAATGTACGTAAGGCATAAGACGTACATAAGACTTAAAAATAGAAAAACAAAAAAAAGCTTAATAGAGTACCGAATAACATTAAAATCTTAAACTATATTATGTAGAATATTTTTCTTCATATAACAAAACAACTCAAATATTATTCAATATTCGATTAAGGCCTTATTTGAATTTAAAATTCTTACGTTTTATGTATTTCTTATGTCTTATGTACATTGTGAACAAGCACTTAAAATCTGAATTGTCAAATTTTAAAGTTCAATTTTAGTCAACACTAAAGATGACAGCTAATATACTCGAAACATACAAAGGTTAAAACCACCGTGAAAAGTTCCAATATGAATTCTTGTGCGCAGCACAAACTTGAGCAATAATAGTGATGTAGGAATTATATTTATAGCAAAGTTGGTATAATAAATTACAATGACGATTAACCAAAACTTACTGCTATGGTTTTGTGTACATTATAATAAAGGTATAAGCTTTAAAAAGTAAACTAAATATTAGACTTCTTTAATACGGTTTATTCTCTTTGTCAAATCGGTTACACACTCAATCAGCGTTAACAATAAGCCACAGATGTTACGACAAAGAGCAAATGAAATTTAAAATAATGAAATATGTTTCAGCGTTTGGATTTGTACAATATAATGTGCAGTTTAGTTCGCCGTATTTACAAAATATTCCTTATGGTTTTATAGAACAACATTGTAGAATACAACTGCACGTGAACTGCACCATATGAACGAACGGCAGCAACCAACAGATTATATTCTATCTTATACGGTATACGTTAAACGCTGCCACAATGTGCTATAAAAATGCAATTCCTCGTCACTAATGCTTAATTAAACTGTTCAATGTAGTGCAACTTGCCTGCGTACATCATCTGACTATCGTTAACTTATTTTTATATTATTTTCCGTTTTAGTAACAAAATATAAATACAACCATTTAGCCTGAGGTACCATTTTAGTATATAATGGTTATATTACTTAATAACGGTTATTTTTTGCAAATTTCTTCAATTTGTCTAAAAATTATCCAGTATTTTAAAATTACCACGTTAAAAATTTTTTTGATCAAGACGAAGTTTCGATAGAGTAGGTACTATCAACCAAATAGTAATCAATATTGCACGCGTTGCGCGTTTAAATCTACATGAATCGGCAAATGTTCGCGTTCGTCAATTAGCCAAATATTCGGCGAATATTGGATTAAACCAATTTTAGAACCAAATTGTTCTAAAATTTCCATTTTTCATTAGCACCAGTACGCTGCATTTTGTGCGGCCGTTTACGTTTAACTGACGAGTCGGTCGGCAGTTGGCTAAAATAATAAGTAAACACATAAATGGGGGATGTCCCAAGCCGAACTTGGGGATTCCCCGAGACGAACCTCTGCACGATGCATTCAGCGTTCATGGACCAACCACGGATAATCCGCGCACGGATGATCAATTTAAAATGCCGCACGGAAAATCCGTCGTCCGGATAAAGCGCGCACGGATAATCGGGGTTCTACTGTACTACATTTTTCAATGCGACTTTTATTTATTACATTCTACAGATTAGGTATTACTATAACTAATATTTAAATATGTAAGCATTATTCGTTAAATGAAATTGAATAAAATTATATGTTTATATTATACGTATTGATATAAATTTTTAATTGTTTAAAAATAGCGTAAATTAAAATATAGGTAATCAAGTTTTTTGTTTGAATTTATAATTCTACAAAACATTAAAAATTACAACATATTTAATTTAATTTAATTTAAACTTAATTACGTATTACTTATTTAAAAAATTGTACTAAGTTAATAAATAAAAGTAAAAATAAATTTCCAAAATTTAAAAAAAGAAAATTGTTTTGTAGTTATCAACTATGAAAATTACAAAAAGAAGTCACAAAATTCTATGAATACGTTCAAAATACAGATTTCAAAAAAACTTATATCAACGTTTGTCCAATTCATGTGTGTAAAAAACCGAAAACTGATGGGAAAGAATGTGTCCAGAATCTCGGACGTTCGCTTCTTAGAAGAGCTTATTAAAAACCTCCCATCAGAACACTTTTATTTTCACACATCTTTTACTTAAAACACATTATTTTCAAAATATCAAAAATAACAAGTTGTTAAATTTTAAAAACGAGGAAAACTATGTTCGATAATAATTATTATTAATCGAATTCTGGGTCTTCAACATAACTCGATGCTTTTCAATACATACTATCGTGAAAATAAATAATATACAAAACAATGTTTACAATCAAAATACACGTAAAACCAAATAACAGAGCAGAAAGACGGGACTCTTGTGTGCCGAATTTAATTTAACAATGAGATAAACTATAAATATGGATATTTTAAAAACTTACGCGGTTTATATCAAATTTTATGTCAATTCTTCAAGCTGTTTTTAAAATAAGTGTATTCTAGTTCAAATCTAAACCCCAGTCTAAAAGAAACCACGCTGCTCTTGCCGTAAAAATTGATGAAAGATTGGAAAGTTCAAGTCAAGTAACACAAACAATTCTAAAATTTCTACAGAATGTAGCCGAAAATAAGCGGACGTGTAGTTGTGTACACATTTAAAAGTTCATAAAACTAACGACAGTTTTATGGTCCTTTCGTTTTATACTATTATTGCAAAGAAAAAGCTCTGAAATTAGAACTAAATAGTTCAAAAAGTATGATAATATAATTTAGCAAAAATATATTTCACGTTTTAATCAGAATTTATTAACTTATTTATTCGGATAGTATTTGAAAGAGCAAATAACAGACGCCGCGCGGCGCCGGACGTTGGTATGATTTTCGTGTAATTAATAAAATAAAGTTTCGAAAAACTTATTGCTGGTAGTTTTTTACTATCAAAAACTAAAGTGAAAAAGGATAATTCAAATCATTTAGATCAGCCTATGCGGCGTAGTAAACATGCTGCATTATATACAAACCTATGTGTATTATGTAAAAATTTATCAATACCGCGTCGGTGTTTCATCCAAACTAAAAGGCCTTCCTATCAATTTACATATTATTTTGTTTGCACAAAAAATATTTCACCTAGTCAAGACGCGTTTTTTATAGAAATATTTTGTATTCTTTCATACTATCTTCTCCACATGTGAAATGCTACCGTAATTTACATATTCAAATTTTATACAAACAATGTTGCCGGGTTTTCCAATTATATAAGAAAACATACGATGATTTTAATAACTAAATTTTAAAACATTAAAAGAACAATGACAAAAGTTTGTCAAGCGAAAATCTTAAAGTTTTAAAACTCCAATTTTATAATATGCCACCTTATGTATAAAAATATTAAGATGTCGACTTATTTCATATTGTACAATGAATTCAAAACTGAACAACCACTTAAACAATAAACGAAAGTGTTAATATATTTCAAGCTAGAAAATTTTGAGGAAATTATAAAGAGTAAGATACAATTGTGAGCTACTTGGAAAATTCAAGAAAATCGCAAACTGTAAAGACAAAGATTTTAACTTAAAGACGAACCAGTCATCTGTAAATAATGAACATAAACAAAAGCACGGGAAATGTATGACAGCAATGTACTTTTACGAGTTAGAAAATAGGTGCGCACACAATTCTATGTAAATTTTCCAAATATCTGCAAAGCATTGGCTCATACTCACTATCCTATTGAGCGAGTTAGGTACTAAAATTCTACTTTCTATGTGAACAGATGTTGTTGCTTGGATAAACAATACCGTATAGACAGTAACAAACTATTTGTACTACCTAAATTTAAGTTAAAGAAATAAAGAGAAAAACAAAAATTTGTCAAAAAATTAAATTATGTAATTAATTTTAAAACAGAAAACGATCTGAATGTTGTCCTCCTAAAAACTTTGTGTAATATAGAGGATCGTTTACGAAATATTAAATCTAAAATGATGTAGCAACCCTCGTTAATTTGAATGTAACTTTATTAAATCTACGATCTAATTGTAAGTCTATCAATCATACCAGAAAAGCACCCTAAATATTTATAAAATTTCTACATTAATAATATACAACTTCACAAATACTATATTTTCTCGCAAGTACAGTATGTAGTACTATTTATAATTAAACCGTAGTTTTCCTTTCGATTTCATTGGCAGTAGAAATTATCGACATCCTTTATTATTGTAGTTACATTCAAATTTGAACCAAAAATCATTAAAATTGCATCGCACTCTTTAATCAATAATAAATTGCATTCAGACCATTTTTGTATTAAAAAATCATAAACAAGTTTGTCCTGAAAGAAACGCACTTAACAAGTGTCACTCGATACAAGCGATGCGATAGACGGAGGAGGAAGAGGGATGTTTCTTTGCTTTGAGCTTTTTAAATGACACCCGGGTGAGCAATCTACGCCAGAATAATAAATGCGTAGCTCGCGACAAAAATGAGTCAACGGCGTGAAAGGTCGACCAACGATAGTGGACCGTATAAATAGCAAATATTGCGAATTGTTTGGAGAGTTCGGAAGAACTCCTTGGTCCAGCAACAAAAGTAATGATGTAGCAGAAATAACGATGAAGATGAATCGTCAAATTAACTAGTATACATATACTATAAGAATGGGCACGCGTTTGCATCGTCCATTTCTTATTTAATCTTGAAAACATTCTTCCCTCCGATTTAGCATTGTTGTTTCCAAATCTTACCGGCCTCTATAGCACATATTATGCATATAACAGTAAAACAATATCAATGTAATGGTACCGTGTCCCTGAAAGTTAATGGAAAGATATTTTCAGGTAAGAAATGGTTGGGACATTTGATATTCATGAAAAGCGTTTTCTTTTTTAATTCACAGGTTAATTGAATGAAGTTTGAGGCTACAGCAGCATTTTAAAAATTATCTTAATGCAAAAGAAATAATAATCGAGTTATTAATTTTAAGCTACGAGCCTGTCAGTTGTATTTTCATCTTTTAATATTTCAATTCAAATATTGAATGAAAGTAAATTTTTTTTTTTAATTTAAAAATTAAAATAGGATCACTTTAATGGGATAACTAAACGAAATCAACGCGACTTCATAGCATCAAACCCTGTTTTGGTATAAATAACTTATCGGTGAACCAAATTTCTAGGCGGAATCACTTCAGTAGTAATGCCTATGTAGCGATCTGAAAGATGTCTAATTCTAAACCACTCTGTAGATAAAATATTTAATTAATCTAATATTCTGAAAACGTTTTTTAACGTTCAGTTGGTATAATAATGTTGATGTGAAGTGAAGCTTCGTTCGATAAATTTAATTGCTAAGGAGCTTACTTACGTATCTTTATAGTATATTAGTTGTATACATTAAAGTTGCTTTAAGTTTTTGTTGAAATTCAACTTTTAGCTTCTATTTTATTAACCGACTTTCTGCAGTAAGGTCCTATCGCCCTCTTTGTTTTCTAAGAAGCAGTGGCGGAACTACCGGTGTTCTATGTACTCGATCGAACAAGGGCCCGAGCGTTAAAGGGCCCGGTTCTATAACGACCAAAAAATTCAAGTATATTATCTACATAATAATAATATAATCAACGTTAAGTGTGCGACTGCTATTATAAAAAAAGTTTGACTCTAGAGATCTCTTCAAACTGACTTAAGGCTGCATTGTTACGCCACTACTAAGAAGTAAGAGAACCACCGTATTGATGTGTTAATTTATTGTTAATCATGTTAACAATTATTTAACCAACCCTCCTCAATGTAGTCCATGTTTTAGCAATTTAGTAATTTTGATAGAAGACTATTATTTTATTATGAAAATTCATCTGAAAGTATATTTCAGCATCGCCTGTAATTATTAAAATAAAAATCCAAATAGGTGGTGCATAGATGTACGATTATACCTATTATGTATTACATAAGATGAATAGTATATTGTATCGTGTGGATCAAAAATAGAACTTTGTTTGAGAAGCAATTTTTACATTTACGTTTTGTAAACTTCGGATATATTGTTTCGACAAAATGAAGATGTGAACTTAAACCGAACTGGATTTTAGATTTTCTGAAATGATAAGTATTGCTGTAGTCTAGAACGACTGGGCTATTAGTTTAAGTCCTTAAGAAATAGATAAATGTGAGAATAAAAACTTAAAAAGAGATAAATTTAAACCAAAAGGATCGTTGGTCAGAACTGAGATCTAAAGTGGAGTACTTACGTATTTAAAAATTAAAGCAAGCTTAAATCGTAAAGAAAAAGCTGTTGGTTGTGTATATCCGTATAAATACGTTCTGTGATGTAGTACTTATTTATTACATTTAACCCGGGGCTATAACCGTAAGAATAACATTGTATATGGGTATTATTAAAACATAATTCAGCAATTACTTTAAACATAACAATATTATGGTTCATGCAATTTTTTTATTTAGTACACATTACACAAAAGCGAATATAAGAAAATCAATTTTAAAGTAATTTGTTGTTTACAAAAGGTCAATGTATAGCAAAAAGGGTTCTTTACAAATTGTAGACACTACGTGGATAAGATTAATTATAACTCGTGGATATTTCCCTCGTGCATGCATTGAGATTTTCTTCGCGTACGGTAGGATGTTGATTACTCTCGGAAATGAGAAAGTTGGGAGTTGTTGATCCTGTATCGACTGATCCAAAACCGAGAGACTTGATATCCTTTAACCCCGTTATATATTGTTGCTTCGCCAAAATCATCTAACAGCCTCTAGGCATGTGCTTTTTGTATGCGTAACATGACTTGTCTTCTACGACCGTCTGTTCAATTCGCATTCTGCCTACTTAGTTCCACTTTCGACAATTTTAAAGTGCTTTTATTATCTGTAGCCGTTTTCACACTACTTGTAAATTGGATTTCAATTGACAATATAATGAAATAAAACGAACATACAATAAACTTAACGATGGGTGATCGTGATTATTATTTCAACGATTCGTCAAGTTATTTTTTTGCCGAAGTTTTAAGATAAACATCCAAGCCGAAATCAAATAGGTTGCGTTTGTGTATTTAAAATTAATATTATTAAAATTATTGAGTAGCGATGCGTTGCCTTCGGCGAGTTACAAATCAAACATAGCAAAAGAGATATCCTCCGACTGGATGCAATAAACCAATTTAGTTACGTCATTACAACGTAATCAGACTAATCCTAAACGGCAAAACAAACCAAATGTTGCCAGTCTTGCGGTCCCATCTCGTTACTCGGACCAGGTAATAGGGTTTCAACTGAATTCTAATACTGGTTTATAACGTAAAATCGATTTAGTTATTGTACTGAAAACTTATTAGAAATTTTGTAAAAATGCAAAGTAGTTTCAAAATTATGATTAAACGTAGCATGCTAGGTATTATGAGAAAATCTGAACTAAATATTGCTACATTATCAATTGATCAATCAACGTCCACTGGTTTGTTTTACACGAAATAAAACTTTTTGGTTTTCAAAATATTAACAATATTAGGTTGTACGAAGAAAATAAACTCCAAAGTAAAATTATTATCCGCATCGAAATTGAGTCTACTATATTATGTATGTTATGTACGTATAAGCCCTTTTATTAATTTATTTAGATACCGTGTCAAGTGTTCATAGTAATCCATCCACACACTAATCTCGGTGCATCAACTCATCAATTAAAGTACCAACTACAAACTTTGCATACCTAAAACTCTCCTTAAAGATTTATGTAACAAGTTAACAACCAGCCATCTACTACTACCTTAAATTAACGACTATTCAAAAGTTGCATACGTGCATCTCATTAATTTCTGAACAGCATAATGTTACATGAACTATTACGAATTTCTGAAAATAAATTGAAACGAAAGAAAATTAGTATACAACTTGATTTAATTTCCTCCAAGTTTGTATCTCGACTATTTCAAAGAAGTTTCAACCGGCTTCGTGTCCTTTGTGAACGTGGCCTATACGGGATATTATCAATTTTAAGGTCGTAGACATATCGATGCGTCCATTTTAGTAAAATTTTATTTATTTAAATTTTTATAGCAAAAATAATATAATCTATCTAATAAAATGTTATTACAAAAACGTAGATAATAATCTTTTAATGCAGTACTTATTTCACAGACTCCACACAATAATTTATTGCATTCAATATAAATTCTGTATTAAATTTCATATTGAAATCGCCCTTACGATAAAAATTTATTTATAGTTCAGACTGTGGAATAATATTTAAATTATCACAATAGTAATTTATAAGGTGTCATTTGAATAACAATGAAGTATAATCAAATGTACCATTACACCCATAATCTTGATAATTTTTCACCCCTCTACTTGACCTTAAAAAGCTTAAGAACCCTTCGTATAAAAGATAGAGATGCATTGATATTAATTCAATAGAAACAACAAGGCCCACTTCACACTCAAAATATTCACTCAGCTTCAAGGATACCTACATTATTACATCGTTATCTTTTTATTAAGAATTACAATAAACCATTATCTAGGAAGCGCCTTAACCGACACTTTTCATCGACAATAACCACCATTTTCTAAAATAAATTACGTTCAATTTACCTATTACTATGTACATTTAGAAACATTTGAAAATCCATTGATCGGAAAATACGCTTACAAAATATAATTTAATGATTTTAAAATTAAATGGCAACAATATTAATTAAACGTAAACAACGGTTTACCTATTGGTGGTCCTTCAAAATTTATCAATTTATCCGAAACGATATAGAAAATAAACAAAATATAATTTCAAATTTTTAATAAAAATATTTATAATGAAAATTAGTTCAAAGAGGGTAAACATATTTTTAAATTTCCAGTATTTTACAAACACTTTATAAGCGATATTTTGCTGTCTCGTGGATTAAAAGTAGCATTTATTTTTCTTTTCATAAAACTGCAGAATAATAAAAAGATGTACTCTGTGAAAGTATTAAAACGTTTAACGATTAACAATAAATTTAAATGCCCGCTCAGGTTAACGACCTAGGTACAAAAACCAGATATTGTGAACTAGCTAATATTGCCATGATGTAACAAGCAAAGAAACATGAAAGTTCTAGGTCAGTAACCCACAACACTGCTTGTATCTGCATTTGTTTGTTAATGGAACTATTTATTATAAAAAATATTTCTAGGTGTTGCAGAGCTGAGAGATTGATTTTCACGTGCAATTTAAACTTAGATTTAAAGGACTTGGAGAAAAATCGATAAAATTATTAGACTACAGTTACGAAAAGCTTATTTTAATTTTCTATTAGTTGTTGTTCAATGTTCAATATCAAACTGTTTAAGTTTTAATATTGCTCCTTCCATTCCTAAGTTTCGTCAATATAATTCTGAAGATTATAACTTATAGGTACCAAATGGTAAACCGAGAGCCGAGTCCTGAACCATCTCAAAATCCTCTTGTAGTTGTTGGTTAAGATTTAAGCCTCTTGTTACTGACAATCCCTTGATAATACCACTAATATAATGTGATAACCATATAAAATTAAACTGTAATATTATACATTTAAAACGATTACTTAGAAATTATGACAGCTACATAGATCAAGATATTGAAATTATTATCTCACACTAACAGTACATAATAACATTAGTCAAGTACAAGGTCATTTACTTAATGCAGTTTTCCGTCTTTTAAAGAAAATTCAAGAATATGTAATGTAAAACTTACAAGGTTAAGAGCTTATACTATGAAAACGAATTAAAATTATCATAAATTGTGGTTAACTGTTAATTTATTGTATATTTTCTTTGAGAATCAATCACTTTTCTATTGCATAAAGGAAAGATATCTTTTAACACAAAATTATATAAAATATTTTATTTTGAAAATAAGTAATTATGAGAAAGCAAAACATAACCAGTAGATAGTCATACTATAACCCATTCACATTTCAAAACGCAATCACTGGAACGTCCAAAAGCGAAAAAAGGAAAACATCTCTCTGTGTTTAGCAGACTTATTAAAGTCTTAGTAATATGACTATTTTTCAAGTTCGTTGTATGCAGTTTTCTCCTAAATGTAGAGCCTTGGTTCAGAAATAGGTACTTAAAATCCCAACTGTAAAATTTATTATAAATGCTCTAATTTGTTTTATTCAATATTTTAATAGTACCAGTTCATCCATGTGGCAAACTAACATAAATATTATTCAGATATTTACCTACTTGTAATTGCCACAAAACCGTGCTGCTGAAAAATCCTTTTCTACAAGGTTAAAAACTGATCTTGGATAGTATTTGTCTCAACTCTATACTTGCTGGTATCAATTCAAGCAGAAATGAGAAGCATTCCAATAAAGCTATCTTGCGTTAAAAGCTTCTGCAGTTCTTCTAGCATTTTTCTTCTGAGCTCTATACAAGAAAATTAATTCGATTCTCTCTTCTACAGTATAAACCATATCACTTTTCAGACAAAACTCACTTATATAGTAGTTTACTTAGGAAAACCAGCCGATAGTTCGAAATATTATGTGTATTTGTTTTGTTATGTTCCAGTAGTTTCTGGTTTGTTTTGATTGTCTTAATGTTTACGGTTCCTAAGTAAAATAATAATAAAAACAGTGTTGTTTACCAAACTTTTTTTTTACTCTTCTACTTTCAGTAGTAGGGTTGATAGAGTCGATTTTGTTTTGTCAAGCAAAACCAAAACAGATTTAAGCAAACTGATGGTCCTAAGCCTGTTAGAAAAAATTTTATTTTCATTTACCAAGTCAATTTTCCGGCTAATGGAAGAGGACAATTTTATAAGCATTTAAAAAAAATTAGAGGCTGATTATCCATTAATTTTCGAGAAAACGGCATTTACAGTTCGATAATTTACATGTATTTTATATAGGGATTAAACCATCATTTCTACACGGATATTTTGTTGCCGGTACGTGTGCTCAGACATACTCTTAGTGATAGCTATCTTATGCGATTGTTACTCAATCAATGTATAAAAGTTTAAAGGAGGGTCTTGAAACATAATTAATTAAATAATGGTAATGATAAACGTCGATTTTTGCGAATTAATTATGAATTTTAACTTCGAAGAAGAAAGCAAAATAGAAAATATCAAAAATTAATTTTTTGGAATTGTCTATAGCGAGGATTCCTACACTCTTTTTTAGAAACCTAATAAGGTATCCCACTGCATCCTGAAAGGTGGGGAGCAAAAAAGGGTATTTTTCATTAAATTTTTTTATATTTTCTTGCCACGAGTGGGTCGCTATCTATTTACTTGGTATTAATAATGACTAGTGAGACTCAAAAATTGATTTTTATATTTCAAATTACAAATTTTTTTTTTACAACATGTACATACTAACTTTGTTTTGAATTACAAGACTACAATAAATTACATGAACTTAAATTGTGTTAATCATTTATCGAATTATTTCCATTTTTGAAAATTATATAAGAATGACTTTTAAGTTACAACCCGTTTTGTGTGAACTACCATAAAACCTTTCTGTTAGATAATTTTTAACCGACTACAGCTAAGCTATCCTGCTAAATTTTGGACACCGCTCAGAGAAGTAGTTGTAAATCCTGAAATGCAATCCGTGCCAAGTCGATAGCTTTTGTTTTTGAACAAAAGAACAAAAAGAGCAAGTGAAAATAATACATACAGCTTAAAAATTGATTTTATTTTGTGCATTTGTAACTTCCAGACTTATTAAAATTTTTATCTATTTTTAAACATAAATAAATAGTAGCTATAGAATTATTATCAATGCTTGAAAAAAAAACTGAGTCATCTATTAAAAATATAAAAACCATAACAATTAGTTTAGTTATTTTAATATCGTGAGTAATGTCCATAAAAGTACAATGAAAGTAAGCATGAAGTTGAAGAGGTCATCTAAAGAATTTCTTATTAATTGTTAACCTTTAACATTAAATGAAAAAAGTGTATATTTCATAATGAAGTATAATTTTGTTAATACCATCTTTGTCATATAATGTGTCCGTTATTGCTACAATTAACTAATTACGTTAAGCATTATAAAGGGACTTTAATCTTACGATAACTACAGTGGAAATAAATTTTACGAAATTTTTGCTATATTTATACTTACATAATTTTTCGATAAAGCTACCTAGGTTTATGCTATAATATCAATCATATTGCACTTTTTGATCAATGGTAAAAGCTCAATAAAACATTGAAAATAATCCAAACTGGAACGTTTAGACGTTCCATACTTTAAATAGAAAACTTATATATTTCACTTTAGGTTGGTATTATTTTTAAATAAAAAAAAGACATAAATGGAACGCCACAACAGAACACTTTCTTTGCCTTCCCTTTTTCATCATAAAAAAACATAACGATGGTCTGTTTTTAAAGCAAGTTATCCTAATATAAGTGTGCAATTTTCACTAATGTAATAATTTTCAGAATTTCTACAAAAGTATTGTTTGAATCAAAGCAGCTGTATCAACTTAAACAACTGTACGTTGCTGGGTTTACTCTAAAATTTTGCAATTACATTACGTCATCTAAGAAAACATCTGCTGCACTCCATAAGATATTTTGGTAATTTACGTTACTACAAACACATACTGCAAAGTTAACACCAAAACCAAATCATACATTACAAGCAGCCTACACTATATAGAATTCAAAAGATAATTTAGCACTGTGATACAGTTAACATTATTATGCATATTAACAAAATGCGGTGCTTAATCTTATCAAATTTACATGATCGGTAATAATAACATGCAATGTTTTTTGTTGGTCTTTTAATGTTTCAGCAAATAGTGATCGTTGTGAAAATATTACAGTGTTTAAATATTAGTCTTTAAGTTTGCCTAGAAAGAATTAGTTCACAATAAAAAGTAGAAAAAGTTAATATGAGACAGCAAGTAAGTATACTGAAAGCAAACTATGTAATTGAAAAAGTTATTACAACTTTGATTACAAAAAGAAGCAATAGCGTTTTGAATCTGTATATCAAAATATTATATCCAAATTTTAACATTATCTGACTTTTATTCTAAACTATATTTGAAAAAAAATTTTTCAAATTATCTTCTCAGAAAATATAAAAGCATATATCTAGGTAACGTGTGACACCGAAAACCAACATTGCTTTTTAGTTTAATGTTACATGTAAAAACTCCAAAACGAATTAACTACCTTTTCATGTCATTATTAGTGCCATGCTGCGTCCACACTTGTGATAAAATTGGTGTTAAATCAAAATTTCAATTACGTTGCTTCTTATTCGCAATAATCAAGCCTTGATATTAATCTGCAAGAAACATAGTACGTCAAGATTCAAGATTTATATTTTGAAAATCATTCATATCTAGATCGTATCAAATGACTGTTAGCCGTTTCCCAATACATAGGTATTACTTATTTACAAATTAAAACATCCGAAGATAGCAATACCTATTAGGAAGGTTATTAGAAAAATTGATACCAATGTTAGAGTTAAGGCGAAAGTAACGTAACATAATACATACTTAAGAAAATATTATTTAAAAACCACTAAAAAGACATTAATGTAACAATTTTGACAGGTTAAGACTGAGAAAGAATAATTAATATAGATAAAAGTAAAAAAACGTATATTTACATTATAGAAAAAGATAAAATACAAAAATAAAATTAAAAAGAAAGATGGTAATGCGAATTTTAACTTTTCTTATTCCTATTATTATTATTTATTTCTTTTTTTATATTTTTCTCGACATATGTGACTGAAGATCGAAAAAAATCGTGAATAGAGCCTTACATCGCATTACTATCCGTATTTAAGATTTGAAGTTTTATTTTATCATTCTTGATAAGGTTAAACATTAGTTATTTTACTTATATCTATTTCAAATATTCTTAATCCTCTCCTGTCAAAAGTAGTAAATTAATGTCTTTTCGTTGTTTTTTCAAATAATAATTTTCGACGTATGTATTCTTCACTTAACGGTTAATAGTTTATTATTGTAGTGTTTAATTTCTTTAAATATTATATTTTACAATACATTACTTACCAAATACCGCACTAAACTACTACTCAAAATTCTTTTTTTTTTAAGTTCATTTCTAATATTAAAGTAACATGTTATAATGTTATTGTTGAGGGGTTGTGGTTAAGAACTAATTTGGGACACAAAAAATTCCAATTAAATACCTCATCGTTTAAATAATTCTTAAACATATCTCAAAAATGTCTTAGAATGCCCCAAAGATTCAACAAAAATTCCGTCTATTCCTCGTGAATTCCACGAAAAATTCCGATGACCTCTTTTTTTTCACTTATGAGGCTTTTGTTTCCTACCTTCCAAGATATAAAAATTAAATAGGTTATTTAGTTTCGCCTTCTCACAAAAATTTGCACTACACAAATGCATGCTTTGAAAATAAAATAAAAAATGCCTATGAATTTCTTATATTTCCTTGCAGTAAGACATGCAACAAATATCTCTGGTGGTTCCTTCTTTTGGTTACTTTTATACAAGGGCATTAAGGATTTATTCTACCGAAAATTAATGTTATTAACAATGTTACTCAGTGTGGAAGCACCAATGCAGGTCAAATTATTTTAACAAAAGCTTTAATGCCAGAGAAATAAAAAATATCCGTTTTTAAACCTAATTTTCTCACAAATTGATGGTTTATGCCTTTTTGCATAACTGTGTCCAATTATCATAATGCTAATATATTACTTATTTTTTTTTAAATGTATAGTTCCGAAGATATGCGACCTCTATGTGTGCCATAAGAAGTCCTTGAAAAACGTGAGAGTACCGACCGGTTTTTATCACAGGTATGCAGTTGCTAAAACCAAGTAATTCTCTAGCATGATTAATTTACATTTTACGCGGTTTTCTCAAGGTAAATCACGAAATAAACAATCTAATTCATAGTTTAACTCCAAAATGGATTCATCTTTATTTCGAATTAAGGAATAACACATTCGCCAATTTAATAAATAATAGATTTAGAATATCACACGAAATAAACAAAATAGTAATAGTTACGTATTCAAGCAAAAATTAGCTTTCTCAATTTAAGTCAAGTTTTGTCTTTTGCACAAGATAGTCGTTCATTGTAATTTAACTGCATCTGCATGTTATAAAATCTCTTTCTCTATCCCGCAGTTTAATACCGTCGCCGTTAAAAAAAGGGTTATTCATAAAAACTCAAGTTCAATGTAATAAAATAGTAACGTGTGGCAGAAGCTCTCTCGGTTATAATTTAAGTAACACCAGAATTACTGAACACGTTTAACCGACGTTTTAATAATTATTATAGTAATATCTTATCCCAGTTGAAATCTGAAAAATATTATTTCAACTTTTCCCTTGAAAAACAAACTTACTTATGAATCTTACGAAAATAACTAACACTAAAGTAATTGCTATATTTGGATCCACTTTTAAGATTTCCAACCAACATTACAGGAGTATAATGAAATTAACCAAGCCAAGCATTTTTCGAATTATTTTTTAAAATAAAAGCAAAATAATAAAAAAATCGATGCGATTCGAACATAAAAGAATTCCTAAAAGAATAGTTTTGCGTTTCTTTTTGCTACATATTTTCGACGGGTATAGGATACAGCGAAATAAAATTGTTCGTAAAACTTTGTTCGACGCTTTTGTAAAGTATACTTACCACGTTAATATTTAATGAAAACACAATCAATTAAAACTTTTCTAACAAAGCATGTGAAACGTAACACAAAACATAAAATCATATAAACTACCCAATTTCTTACCCGAGTCAAATTAAACTTGCATCTACAAGAAATCGATGAGAAAATAGAATCTATAGTGTCGAATAATAAAGTATGAAGCAAGATTATTCCAAATGTTTAAATCTGAAAGAGAGATTACGGTCTAGTATGTTGAATATACATTCAGATTAAAGCTTAAAGAGTAAAGAAGCCTTTTAAGGTGCAATTCATCCATTCGAAAATACTAATTTTATGATGTTCGTGAAGAATTTCTAATATAATACAGTCTAGACTGGCGGTATAGCTTTAAGAGTTGCTACTGAAAATTTCAGAAAATCGATCCCATCGTTAATCCTGCAATTTAAATTTAAAAAAATGTTTTATAGATTCTGAATTATTAGCTATAATGAGGTTCGTTACTTATGTTCAATACAATCGAAGAGGTACTTTAGTTACTAATTAATATTAAATAGAAAATAAAAGCACAGACGCATAACAAAACAACGTTACCAGTATTACCAATAGCATTGTCGGCAAGCCAAGAAATTGATTCGTACAATAGGTACGTATATTATTAGTTATTTGTATACAGAGAGCGTAAAGTACTGCTACTCGACCGCATGAGAGTGAAGATTTTTTTATGCTTGTTTGATATATTAGCACAACAGTGTTTCTATCGTCTACACATACTAACCGTTAAGGGGTTTTAAACACAACTTGAAATATTTAAGTAACTAATAATCTTAAATTTCGATTTTATTTAAATATAAGTAAATAACATAATTAAATTTTTATTAAAATTAATTGTCCAAAATTATTTTTTGCGTACAGAAAATTAATAGAATATATTGTTATAACTAAACTCATTCGTTTTAGGGTACGTTGTCCAAGTTGAAAAGCATGTGTGCAAAAAAATAAAAAACTAGAGAAAGTTATGCAAAGGACGAGTAACTTTTTGAGGTCATGATTCTTTTCAATGTCTAATTTTAGACAAAGCTTAGTACAACTTTTAAATTTTATACAACATTATTTTCTGCACTTATATTTGTTTAATACTTTCGCTACATACCTGTTCATCATTTCAGTTGAGTTTTAAAATTGCTAAGTGCCAGTTAAAATTTTGAATATAATAATTAATAAATATACAGAAATCCACCTATAACTACTTAAATACATAGATAAATAATATGCCTACTGTATAACAAGAAGCTATCAAATACATTTACGAAATCATCTGTTTAGATCAACTTTTGAATAGCTACATTGGTAATAGAAAACGAAAACGAAAAATTCAAACATTGCAATTTGTAATCCGAGCTAACGTAATTGAAAGTTCTAAGACGGGCGAACACAAGACAAATAAGAAAATCAAGGAAGAAATTTCTAGCGTTGGAAAACTTCGTATTTATTTACTATTTACAATAAATAAAAAAAAATGTAACGAGTTGTATACGAAATATTACGTAAGTTTCAATGTTGATCTAGCTGAATTGGTAAACCCAAATAAAATAAATATTGAATTAAGGAAAATCTGCAAAATATTAGATAAAAACTTTAAAAATTAAGAATTTCAAATGGGTTGTGTGGTATTTAGTATGTATCGTTAATTATATTAATATATATTTAACACAACTAAACAGAATACATTTTGTACTTAGATTAATATTTTTAATGAAACTTTTTGGACCCAAAAGTTGACATGTCTTGCTCTCAATTATGAGCAGTCGATGCCAAATGTGTTATGCCCAATCTAAACTGATTTCTTAAAAATTATCAAACACGTATTATCTTAACAATATTAGGTTGATGGGTTCAGAAATCAAAATACACTTCCTGCATAGCATTTAAACAAAACCTTTAGATTTTAATGGTACTCAATGTAAAAGTTAGTGTAAATAAAAAATTTATTTGTTTGTTCGTCAAAATTGCATCATTAACATTAATTAAATTAGGTTATAAAATAATTAACAAATTAATTTTGTATTACTATAATAAAAACAAAGTTTAAATTTTAGTGTTAAGAATTAAAGTTAATAAGGTAGGTACTTAAAGTCCAAAATTTTCTGAATTCAATACTAGGTTTGCATTTTATCAAAATATCAGTCGTGAAATGTGAAAAGAGAATTAAAATTATTGGGAAAAACCTAACGTCAATCGTTATCATTAGGACATGACTCAATGAATAAACTTTGATTTTAAAAATGATGCACCTAAACTTTCACAGGAAGTTACACGTATAATGAATAATCCACACTCCTATAGATACTATTCGAAATCATTATTTATAAACATCACAATAATTTGTCAAATCCTGAGAAGCACTAAGAAATGCCAAAACATCTAGAATTCGTTATTAGTACCAAGTTTTAGTAAAAGTCAAGAACATAATTAAAACTAATTGTAATAACGATTAATTAAAAAGGAATTCGTAATGACATGCATAGTTTACGAAAATATTAGTTGAAGTCACTAATAACTTATTAACTAAAGTAACGAGCGGAAACATTTTTATAAATAAAAAAAAGTTATGATATAACCAGAGTGAAATGCTAGAACCATTGAAAGTGAAACTCCACAGAATGCTGCCAAATTTTAAGTCAAGGCTAACCCAATTCATTAATACGACCTACTACAACATTATCGCTTTTGATTATCTTATACAAAAAAATTCGATATTCTGTACAACTAATTTGTAGCTTTAGGTTATTAGAGGTTAGTAGTTGAGTTTGAGTCATCGATAATTTTGACTATAAAATAATAATTTTCTATTTTTACGACTAGTTACCTATTTTACAATAATTATTATCGAAGTATTTGCATGAGGAAGTAGAATCTCGTAAACGAAGCATAAATATTCGAAGCAGAAAAACCTATATTTACTGGACTATTCTTTAAATTTTATTTATTTACAATCATAAACATCGAGTAATTACAGCTTTTGCACTTCAAGTTTTATAAAGAAAACCCATTGCAAGAGTGTGCAGGATGACCCCTCAACACGGGCATGGCAACTATGCTGATAATGCCTTGAAAAGTGACAGAAAGATGACACCATTGTGCTGTCCTTACATGAATATGATTTTCACATCACCAAGTTTATTAATAATTGTATTTTTATATTGTCGTCCACACTAGACGTAGTACGTCTCTTTTAATGTCCATCTCTCTCCTCTGTCGTGTGCTCTTTCCATTCGCGATTTTCCTTATACCATCTCTGTAACATCTAGCTCGTTTGAGGCTTTGCCATAGTTCTTTTCGTTTCTTTGGTTGGAGAAAAGAGAAAATACTCTTGTCCAGAAAACCTATTGTTGGTCATGACTAGGACCACCGTGGTACCACTAGTGTTTTTTTTAAAGTATCCTACACTGAGAAAAATATCTATTTAATTTTAATATATTTACGATACGATCTAGGATAAGCATAGATACTATAAATATTTCGACTTGAAAATTTTATGTTATGCCTTAAATAAGTTTCATGCTTAAAGATTTGTCTATGTAAAGTGTTAAAATCTTTATCGATGTGTATTTTTATAAATTGCGTGTATATTTTGCAAAAATCATGTTTTCGAATTAGAGTGAATTAGTAAATAATTTTTTTTAGTGTTTTGATGCTTAATGCGTTCTCATTCTTTGTTCCAACAATTTAATCGTGTTTCGACTCATTAATAAATTTATTATTAACCGATTTCTTTTTCCAATACAAAAAGTTGTTAATACATTTTTTAACAGTTTATTTGCAAAACAATCCATGTTTCGTTACGTTACATTTTTTATAAGATCACTTTTATACAATCATGTTGCAGGTAAAGTAAATGCGGTCAACATTAAGTTTTATATATTATACAGAATAAAAATTTTAATAAATCAATGTATTTGAGTAGGCAGGGAGAATTAAAATACACAGAAAAGGAGGGAACATTGTTTATTACACATAAGCATTAATAAATCTTAGTAAAAAATTTTTATACTTGGTGAAACAGCACAAAATATAATAGGTACCAAATTAATTTATATAATATTTACTGATTTTAATATAGGTACTGCTTTAGGCACTAATAATTTACATTCCTAATAAACAAATAAAATAGTGTGATCAACAAAATAGTATTAGTCATATTTATTTATAAATAAGTAAACAAATACAAATGTAATCAAATGTTATACCCCTAAATACTTATTATGGCTTTCATAGTCGTAGTAACTATTAGGGTTTTCATGGAACTTCAAAATACAAAATGAAAAGTGCGCATTCCAATTAAAAAGTAGGTAGTATACTTATTCGTAACTTCTATGTATACAATTTTTCTGCAGGTTACAAGAAAATTTTCTAAATTTGTAACCTGCTTTAAAATTCATAATTTAATTGATGATGATAAAGTATCCGCTTTATTTTAATTTAAATTGCAATCTTTGTTTACTTTTTTCCTTTTTGAAAAATTACCTCATATAAAGTCATATTATATAAAAGTTTATGAAATATAACGCAAAACTTTCTTAAGGTTGACTCTAAAACAGCACATAAAAAGAAAAACTAAAAAAATACTGGATTCAGTTGGAAGAGTTGGATAAACTTGGTTCAGTGAACCGTATAGAAAACCACAATCAATTAATGATGTGTGCTCTTAATGGAGATCCGCTTTCCAACAACCATCCCTAAATACACGCAATATAGAATCGAGAAGAAAGATAATGCTGTAGATAACGTGAAACAACGTTACAGCAATATCCCAAATAGAATGAGATAAAAAAAACTATTCGTATTCTTTTAACTTCATCTAATGACGAGAACGCCAAGTTCGCAAAAATGTCAACTTTAAGAAAGTGCGTTAACATTTTTAAATTCATAATTATAGTTTCCCAGTATCCCAATAATTCTGCAGTATTAAAAATTATTCAAAATATAAAAAGTTGATTAAAATCAAACTTACTTTATCTGCTTTTCGCATACTTATGTATATATGTATACGGAAGTTAACGACTGTTGTAACTAACCTAAAACAAAACAAAAATATTAGTATATATTTGTAAAAATAAAGAGTGTTGCAATTTTAAAACAATACAGAAATATTCAACATAACATGTTCTGTCGTTCTGTGTCCTTTTCTCTGCCTCCACGTACATACGTACTTCACATGTGTGCTATACGTATTTCACGCTTCTCAGAGCCGGCGCAAGGGTTTGTTAAACCAAATACTAGTAATAAAATAAAAATGATAGGTAATCTTTTTGAACCCTCGAGTGGCAGCGGGTAGGCCTGAAGCTTCAACTTCATTAGCTTCTAATGCAGATCTGCCGCTGTCATAATAATGTTACAAAATCGAATAGCGGTTACAAATAGGTAATAATATTGATATTTATTTTTTATATCGCTAATTTTCGAGTTAAAATGATAGGTTCGGGTGATTAATTCTCTCAAGACCCAGCTTGCGTTGTTTTGCGAGTGGGAAATTGTTATTTGCACGTAACAAAAAGCGGTATTTTTTTAATTCTTGATTTTCTTTTCTATCCACCGTTATACTCTCGACAAAATACTTCACGACTATAGGGAAAAACGGCATACAGCTTAGCTTTTATAAAAAATTGTAATTAGGTATTTTGTTAAAACAACATTTTGTTTTAGTTTATTATTATTAACGTGAAGTTATTTTTGTTTGTAAACCCTAATGTATTCGTTCGATGTTAAAAGCCTCGTCCACTCACCTATTTTTTTTTTCGCTAGGGAGGTGATTTAACAAATTATATTTTAGTCGGTTAGTTAATTAAGCATACGATTTTCTAAGGTTGTAACTGATGCCTATTGCTCAAGTATTTGTAAACTTTATTCCAATACACGTCATAAGTATTGACGACTACGACGGTTCAACAAACTGAACTATCAATAGAATAGTAAACACATGTTTACATATAAACAAACTAAAAAGAAAAGTTTAAAGTAGAAATTGTTAATAGTCCTAGATATAATATAATAAATTTAGTGGCGGCTCGGGGCTTTTCATTAATCATCCAGTATATAGTGTAAAAGTGTAACCTAGCCCTACCAGCGGCTTTCCATGTGTGGTAGATGTGATAATTGCAGCTTCTGTGGATCTGCATTGGTTGCATCAAAAAGAATATAATTCTAAATTTACTAATGCTAACGTTACAGGTAAAATGTAGCACGTATTGAAATTGAATTTACAATTTCACACATCTGCTTTTAGGGGGGGGGGACAAGTTGATCACACTATACACTTCATTTTAAAATGTTCATTAAATATTAATTAAGTAACTGGTAAGTATACTTATTTTGTTATATTTTCGGGTTTGCAATCTATTATATTTTGCAATAAGTATTGAAAATGTTAGACACAGAAAAAAATATAGGTTCTAAATATTCATTATATACCGGTGCAATAATGCTAAATTGTATTTTGTGCGATAAAAAATTTAATAAATAAAATTGGCAAACTTGAATTCTCGAAAAAATTGTTATTTACTTAAAAAGCCGTATATTGCAAAAATTAATAAGATATAAAAATGAAATAATGTAGTAACTATGAAAAGGCGACATCGGTATCAATTAAAAACTTTTTCACAAGTTAAATTAAAGATTTCAACAAAAATCCCTCTCAAGCCAAGTCGAATGATTCGAAAAGTTTAATTGGTAGTAGAACGACAAAATATAATCATTACCATCTAAAAATATTATCGTTGGTCAATAAATACTTGATGGGATATTGCAGCAATTATGGTATCGAAAATAATTAATTTAAATTAACTCTTCATAAACAGTCTCGTCTTAATCATCAAAATTTTAATAATATAGTATTAATATAACATAATTTAAATTAAATATGTATAAAATACAACATTAGATAAATTAAAAACACAATAATTATAAATACAATATACAAACGGTTGAATAAAATTGTATAAAATGAGATCTTGGCTCTGTTTTAAACTTTATGGATGAAAATAATCTTTTATATTACTTGAATGCGATTTGTAATTTTGCAGAAATACGTATATCAAAAAACTAAACCTTATTTTATCTACTACAACGATATCACAATACAAAGGAAAATAACAAGGTAAGGCAAACAAACGAGTTCAAAATATTTAATATTGACAGTGCAAGACGATAATGCCGGTATTTCACTTAAAACTTTCTAAAGACAATATAACAGCGTAAAATAAAGGGAAAGATCTTTATGCAATTACAAAGAAATATCATAGTTTATTCATCTATTGAAATGAACTAAAATAATTTTAGAGATAGAGTTTTTGGTGTTTTCCACACCATTATTATTCAGTCTATCATAATATTATTAACAGTAGTTATCCCAAGTGATCGTTTTCAAAAGATAAAATCTGAATGACTATACGAAAAATAGATGCATTTGCTAAAACAAAAACTTCAGCTGTGTAACCATGCAAGTAAACTAAAATTTATCGTAGTTATTGCCAAATATTATTTA
Organism: Cantharis rufa; assembly: GCA_947369205.1. NCBI lineage: Eukaryota > Metazoa > Arthropoda > Insecta > Coleoptera > Cantharidae > Cantharis > Cantharis rufa. Next base: position 42,267,355 of record OX376303.1, read on the forward strand.
TACAAATTTAGAAATAAAAAATGTACTGGCAGTCCACCTTTTCACTTATTCTTATATAATATTTTTGAAAGGTAGTATCAGATAGACATGGGCGCCTTTATACATTGACGATATTAGGGGAAAACGCCTGATGCGGGCCTGCAGATTTAACCATTTGGCAAACACTTGTCAAAATTTTCAAGCGGTCGAAAAGTGATGATTTCTTGACTCGTAGAAAATTGGTTGGAAAGTTAACCGTAATTGACGATTTCCATTTGGATGTAGTGGAAGTTATAGGTAATTCAAATAATGAATGATGTACAGTGATTAACAATATTACATTGCCGTGCGCCGAGTGTATTTTATTAATTTTTAGAATGTAATAGGTAACCGCAATTTTCCACTTTATTAAACATTATTTTGTACTATTTAAAATTGAATAATATAATGTGCAATAAATTAATGTGAACATCACCGTAAACAATAGCCATGGCCACGAAACACGTACTTTTACATAACCACATTGCATTTATTTGGAATATTCACTAACATTAAGCCCCCCCCCTCCCCCCCATTTTGCACCCAATGTTATTTGAAGAAATTTTAAGTCAAGTTATCGTCGCTTTCTTGACTTTTCGTCGAGTCAATATATTTTTAACAATTTGTACTTCTTTCATTTTCATTTATTTTCTAAAATTAATAACATCGATATTATAAAGAAAAACTCTAAAGTGAATTAATAGATATCTACTTATTTCTATTACTATTATAGAATAGAGGATTATCGAACCGCTTACTTCGCAATTATTACTTCGAATTGTCGCACGATATATTAATTTTTTTTTGTTTTTCTCCGCTATTTACTTACTTTTACTAAAAACAGAAAAAATCTTATACTTTTCAGAATATTACAGTCATCTAAAGGCAAAGTAAAACTTAAAATTTTATTTTTAACTAACATAAACGTTCTAGAAATAGATAACCAATATTTTTAATCTTTTGTTTGCATAATCCCGAAGTTCGCGTTATATTCAACAAATAAATATATTTTTTAATAACTGAATAATTCTATTAAGTTTTTGAATATTCGATTGACGCGAGTTCCACGATGCAAAAATGGTTGTTCTGGTATCTATGTAAATTATACATAATATTATTGTGTATGTACCACTGTAACTAATAAATAACAATGGAAATAATACAAATTAAATTTAATTTCAATATTATGATAGCCAGATAATATTATGTAGATCGCTTATTTAGTATAATATTACGTATAGTTTCCTTTCATGTTAGTATAATAATTACAGACACTCAAAAACAAATTGATTGGTTTATCAGTAACCTTCCGATAAATCAAAATTAAATAAAACTGGTGTAGTCGACCTACTCGTTAGTTCAAATTTAAGATACGGAAATAAATTATCAAACTAAACTCCACGATAAAAAATATATCCATAAGTCTCCCTCGTTCGTTGAACAACTTTCAATAAATTTGAAAATAGGAAATATTAAAAAAGTGTCGGTTTGCAAATTCGATTTATATAAACCACTCCAAGTTATTTCCGTGTACGGAAACGATTCAAAACAAAAATCAAGTCTCCTAAGGTTGTCTATATAAACGATGTTATGTTATGCAGTGCTTACCACCGACCACCAATATGTCTGTCGACAAACGGAAATTGTGTGTTATATCACCCCGCCAACAGCAACCCCCGACATCAATCTTTTATTAAAATCACGAAACGTTTTAAAAAAAAAGTTACAGCAAAAAACATTAGAATATAAATGCTATTAATAATAATATACATAATCCTGAAAGTGGGAAATGTTTTCGAAACATTAACTAAATGAAATAGATACGAATTTCTATAATTGGCAGTAATAATGGAAAAAAATTTATGCAGAATAATTTATAATCCCTCGTTCCTTTTTTTTTATCAAAAGTACCCTTATTGACGAGCATCGCGGGAGCAATTTGCAAGATATCTGAACACAATCTGATTGCGATGTTGAAGGCACTTGAAATTGTAGGTCGTCGGCTATCTCGAATTTCCGCTTGCATTCACTTATATAGTTTTCGATTCAAATTGAAATACAAGTTTTATTTTGCAAGTAAAGTGCATAAAACAACTCCACAATGCAGGAATCGAAATTGCATCATCTGTCCTATGTAAATGCTCGAATAAGCTGTTAAGGATGTAGTTATTAATGTATCTCGGTAAATTAATTGATAAGTTTATCGACCAACACCACAATAAATTAATAATAAATATAAACTCCCATGTAAGGTCTAGAATCAAGATAAATTATTGAGATATTCCCCATTTTTTAATTTTAAATATAACAAACGTCTATCTCTGCTTTCATTAATAAATAATATTATCGTCGTGCATACAAGAACGGGAACATGGCAATGAAATTAAAGATTAAATTGTTATTCCAAAATATTCCTCATTTATATTATTTATGGCGAACTCATAATATCAAATATTCTGTAAAATAAAACATCAACACATATTCAAAGAAAATACGAGCACATTATGTAGTGTTGGAAATACAAGTTCAAGATAAGATCAAAAACTTTATAAATAGTTGATAGCAAAAGTATCACCAAAACTGAAGGGTGCAATATGTGTGAATATACTATGTTTAAAAGACCCTTACGTGTCTTTGAAATTCTACCCTATGTGTCTGTCAAACCTTATCTGAGGTTTTAGTGTATAGTTTAATAAACTTAGCAATGGAATTTAAGTTTTAGGTACTATGCATATACAGTACAGTCAAGTGACAAGCGGTAGTACCTACTTACTATGAAGCCAAAAACATACTTATTTAAATTGAATCTTTCTCAAAAAGAAAAGTACAAACAAAATCAAGCTTACTTTTTGATTATATAATTACTAGCTGGTACGTATGACTTGCTATACAGTAAATTTAAATTTGAATTTATAGATTTATTTCAAAAAATTATTTGAAGCTAGTGAAATAATGATAACATTAATAAGCTCTCTCAGTTTCCAATTTCCATTTTCAATTTATGTTAATCGTTTGTACCTTTTCGTCTTATTATACACAACCCATTTAACTACAAATTGCATGCCAATAAAAATATTACACAGCACACACGTTAGTACTTTTTCATCCATTGAGACGCGCACGGATGCATTAACGAGATTTTATTTTCTACTTGTGAAATAATTAAATGTCATTGTAAATTTATTAAATCTTATAACACTTAACGTTGAAGTAGTGTTTGTTAGCTTGAAGCACCATAGCTTCTAATAATAAAAATTGAACACTTTCAATTAAAGCTTTGCTAGGTTCAAACCGAGAAAAGTGTATTTCAAAATTTGATTTTCCGCATACTACACAGAAATTCGCGTTTTTTGAATAGAAAATATAATTCTAATTTCTTTAATTTAAAAAAAAATAAAATGAAATAGCTGCACAAAAAAAATAAAATTGTAGCATGTAAATTATTGTGCTCCACATGCTTTAAACACTATTTTAGAAAATATAAATTGAAAAGCATTAAATTTATCTGAAGCAATAATTCACGCGGTTGAAAATCAATCTATAAGAGCAAAAACAACTGCTGTTCACGCAAAATAACATATTTTTACCGATGTTACAAACAACCCACACAACGGTTTAGAATTTTGTGCGTATAAGTGTAGTCTATATATTTTCGCTTTTTTTTTTAATTTCAAATGTTCAAACTGCCCAAAGCATAGTCAGTTAAATTAACGATTTCAACTTAACATGTTTACGTGTTACATTTAAACTAGTAAAAAAATAGAACTGATACGATTGAACGGACTGAAAAATCCATGATAAACTGTGTGCAACAAAGTGTAAGCTTAATATGATTGTGTAATAGCGTTGTTCAGTGCTATACCTACTGTTTTTATATAATTTCCTTTCAGAATGATATAAAAATTTAAATATGTATAACTAGTTTCTAATACCTTTGAAAATAATTATGTTTATGCAAAAACAAATAAAAAAGTTGAGTTAGTTATTAAAATGAAAATTAGAGTTAGGAAATTCCCTACTTCTATTTTTCGGTTTATGCAATGCTTCTATAATATGATGGATTTTATGAATCAGTATTTGTTTCGTGCCTGAGCGTACAAAGAATTTCAAGATTGATGAATTGTGATTAATTAAATTTTCAAAACAAGTTAATATAATACTTAGAACTACAAAGATTTCCAATAAGAGCCTTTTTAGAAAGTAAAAGCTAAACTTACAGTTGGAGATAAATATTGTCAAATACCTAAAACGAATGTAAAATTCATTTGCAATTGTGTCGGTAGCGTAAAAAACCAGGGCTACTTCTTGCACATCTTGGAGATCTGGGAATATCCAATATAGGACATCGGTTGACGGCAATCGCATTAATAAAGGCTTGTGATACGTGAGCCGGGAATATATTGAATTCCCTTGAACTAACATGCATAGGGATTTAACTTTATTCTAGACACTTATATCCCTTCAAACAGAATCGACATTCAACAACTATGAAAAAGGTTTTCATAGGAAAAATGTATGTCCAAATTAAATAACAATAAGGTAATACAATACATCTGTCAAAAGAAAAAAAAAATTAAATATTGAAAAATATTTTAATTGATTTATGCTATCGACGAAAAGCCCATGTAACAAATCATTAGTATAAAAAAATTCTATACACGATATTAAACATAAAAGATCAACACAACGTGAAAAAAATCGCGTGCATCCCATCTTACGAAACATAAGCCAGAATCGAATGTAGTACATTGATTAATGTATAAAATTTTTGCAAAAATTCTTTTCGAAACGATCATATCGACAAAAAACCAACAAAACTCAATTTAATTTACTTTATTAAAAAAATACAAAAAAGTAATAATCCTGATATAAAATTAAACCATAAGATTATTAATAAGCTTACTCAATTTTTTTTTAAATTATACAAAATTAATGTTTCAAAATAAATTAAAATTAAAATTGTACCTTCCCAAAACTTCATAAAAAAGATTGGAAAACACATTTTTCAATTAAAAACGACTTAAGCTCTGATTTAATATTTATTTTCAAATAAATGTACCTAGTTAAAATTTATTGTTAATTAATGCACGCAAATGAAGGACGCATTATGTGATTACTTTGTAAATAATTTAGTTATTTACATTAATCAACAAACATGTAAAACACTTGGTTTACTTTTTAGTATCTACTTCGGATGGTAGCGAGTACATATACAGGTATTATATAATATCCATTTTTAACAACTTTTGAATTAAAAAAGATGATAATTTATAGATATATGAAGTGGGTGTTTGTAGTGCAATTTTAGTTGGGAGCTAATTAACTGAAAACCACTGTAGTGTTTCCAATCAAATAGTATACATACCTACCGACTACCGAATTGACTATCGAATTTAAGACATTTTTAGCCTAATGCAATTGAACATATTATAGTAGAGGCTAGTCCATCCCGGGAGCAACTTCGTTCGTTCCAAAGTGAAATTTTCATTTCTAGATTTTAAAACAAATGACTAACATACTAACCCAGGAATGCATAAACAGCGGCCCGATGTCGATGTGCGTGCGGCCTGCGAATTGTTAGCACAATGCAATGCCATGCTTCAAAGTAAAAATTATAATGAAAATAAATGTTTTTTAAAATGTTATTAAATTATTTTTATTTACAGCGGCCCGCCTTTAGCTCATAATCTGCCCGAGTGACCCCTAGGCCCAAAAGTCTGTGCATCTAGCATTTAGCTTCTCTAATCATAAGATTTTGTGATTGTTTTGCATTTAAAGTAATTTTCTAAGCTGATATTAGATGTTTCTATAATCCTGTTTTATTGTAAATGATGATAACTCTCCGAAGCACCAAGACCCGATTCCAAGTGAACAGTAAAAAAGGTGTTGGGTATATTGGTATTGTAAAGGTGCTTGTGTACAAACACAAGTAGGTATTTTCAAAAATTTAAAAATAGCTTTTCATTTCTTGGTTTAATATCAAAATGATTATATTCAAAGTAGTAAAAAAGTAAAAAACAAACATTGTTTCTATTTTTTAAAGAATCTATACTTTGTAGTAAAAAAATAATTTTGTAAGTAAACTATGTATATAAACTTCAGTAAATTCTTTAGGCCGAGGCTTTGCTGTGCTTTATAAGAAAATACTGCTCTTAAAAGAAAACGGCTTGACAAATTAATTTCAAATTTTGAGAGACTAGTTTTGCGATAAATTCTGTTTAATTTAAAATACTGCTAGTTTTAAATCCCAGTTATGGTATTTGGAAGTTGTTTATTGGTAGTAAAAGGTCTACTTGGAGGTAGCAGATAATATTTTTAGTTGAAGCAATAAATATGCAAATGATGTTAAAGAAAATCGGATTGTAATGATCGCATGACATAAATGTAATAAATTCTTAATTCGCATTTTACCTTTGCAGTTTTTTCAACTTCCTCTTTCGAGTTGTAACCCCATCGTTCAGCTTATTGAACGTTTGAAAAAACTTGTCAAGGCAAAAGAGAGAAATTTTGAGTAAATTTTAATTATTTCAAAATACTGTTAATCAAATATGTTATGTAAATAAATAAACGGCAGATACTTATACTCTAATGTGTTTTAATAATGTATTATGATCTTAAAATTTGTTGTTAATCCATCGAACTATTTTTAAGATGATTATTTTCTTGTAAAAATGCTACAAAACCGCAGCCTTTTATCACTCGTGATAAAGACTACTCTTAAAGCCGATTTCATAAATAAATTTAAGATAGCATTAAAAATTTAATTCAAGAATTAACGACAAATAAACCAACGAAAACCTTCCATTTGAACTTATTTACCGCTTAAATTTTTATTATAAACTTGGGCTTAACTCCATTTTCTTAAAAGCAGTTTCAATCTAGGAAAACCGAAGCAATATTCTTCTTCGGAGCAACAAACTTACCATATTTAGATCTTTCAAACTTAGTTTTAAAAGCCCCTTAGGGCCGGTTTTACAATAAGAGCTTAAGTTAAGCTCAGGTGATCTGAAGTACAATAGATTTTTAAAACTAATTTTAGAAGTTTTAAAAACCAACTAGTGTACCAAACGATACAAATTGTATTGTATCTGTTATAAAAAATATATCAGGATATTCCCGAATCGTTGTTAAAACTTCTAAAATTAATTTCAAAAATTAAGTGCATTTCAGTTCAGTTAAGCTGATCTTAAGAGCTTACTTGAAAACCCGCGCCTAAGTTGTTTAATCATTGCCATCTAGCCGCTTGAAAATTTTAGCTTAAAAGCTCCCGTTAATAATTTCATAATTATGGTAACTCAACTACTCTCCTGGGAAAGGAAACAAAAAATTTGGAAATTTTGACAATACTACCATATAAACTTTCTCCGACTGCAATGCCAAAAAAACCTATGAAGAGTTGATCATTTTCACAATAAAAACGAAAATGCTAAGAGTATACTTTAAATTAATACTTCTACGTAATAAGGATTAGTGGAAAAAAATTGTTAGCTTCGACGAAATCCTTTAACGTCGTCAGTATAACTTAGAATAATAAAAAAAAGTACCACACGTGTTATACAATTAACAAGAAGTACTCATTTTCCAACGGACTTAAACCAATTCCTCGTTTTGTTTTCAATTCCTGAAATTCCTTGACAATTATTTTACAATTTTATTTTATTCCGTATCAATTCCTAGATAAATTAAATTGTGTTCTTTAGTTAGTTTATTTTTTTCTCCATCGGAGGAAAAACAGTATCCATATTTGCCTCAGAAGTAAAATACATTTACTCTCTAACGAAGATTGCCAGCTTCTTACTTTGATCAGCAAATGACACGTCCCCATCTTGCTATCAATAAACAATAATTATACTGTTTTCCTCTCATTCATTTTCGGACCCATGTGAAATCTACAAAAAAAATCGCATGAAGATGAATCAAAATCGATGTAGAAGTAGATGTAGAAGCTTTTCTTTAAAATTTTTTTTAATAGAACCTCGGATTTTCAATTCTGAAATTCCTAATTTCTTTTGAGCAGAATATTTTTAGAAAATGTAATCAATTTTATTTTTGTAGGTAATTATTTCGGATGTATTAGCCATACTTTCCGAGTTATTCATATCAAACCATAAATATAAAAAATAGGTAGTATATAATAGTAAAAACGATTAGGAAATTTATACTTTGGGGTATTTTATTAGTGTTCTAAAAACTTATCTAGTGAATTTCTTAGTTATTCTAAAATATTGATATGGTTAATATCGACTCTCAACTATCAATCATCTATAATTTACAAACATTTAATATATTTAATTTGGTGAAAGATTTACTTCATTGCAACTTGGCCGTCTCAAATGAGATGATACGAGATACGACTAATATAATTAGGAATTTTTGAACTTGAGTCGCGAAAATATTTCTTTATTTTCTACGACTTATTCATAATATAGAAAAATAGAGAAGCTGTGATTTGCCACATTAAGCATGTATTTAAACTTAAATAAATGCGCTCAAGTTAGAATAAAATAACAAAAAATTGCATTTTTCATCTTTTACAGTAATACATGTCGAAAAATAGAGGAGCAAATTATCGTTTATAGTCTTGAAGTAAGTACTAGTTACGTATGGTGAAGTTTTGAATAAAACTTCTAGTGCTTTAAATCTATTACAAAACGGTATAAAAGTAGAAGACAAGTAACATAATTTTAAAATGTCTTTTTCTCTCTACAAGTTCATTCCATTAACTAAGTAAGTAGTTGGGTACATATGAAATTTATAAGATTTTAATTTATAGGAAATTATATTGGTTTCGCTTAATCAGAGTAGGATGTTGAATATTACTTGAAAAAGCTATTTAGCCAGTTGATACAATTTATTATTCCATCTTAGAAACCGTACCTTTGGTTCATTAAATTTGCTCAAATCGATAAGTTTACTACAAAGCCGTACATTCGAGGACGTAGGTACATACATACACTCGAAAATCAATGACACAACAGTCGAGAGGTGAATGGCTGCATCTACTAACTATACATAAAATGAAATGAATAGAATAAAAAAAATAGCTTCTTTCCGGTACTAAACCATATTATCCATTGCCGGAGAATGTTAAAAATACCTACGCATCGTAAAAATATATAGATATGAGTACTTTGTGGTGCGTTTTACAAATGTGCATTTTAAAAGCTTTGCCATAATCTAGTTACATTAGTTTTAACTTGAACGTTAACAGGATAAATCGATAATTCGAATAAGGGAATTCCACATTTTTGTAGTTGGAAACTTGTTGGCAACGATTTAAATATAATCGGGGTCTGTTGTCTAGACATTTATTTATAAATATAATATGTGTTCCTGTTTCAATCCGTAATCAATTTGCGAATTGCAGAATGAAATAATTAACCCCATCTCTTGTGAAATGTGAATACGATTAGCGAAAAAAATGAAAAGTAGAACAGAGATTAATACCTCTACCTACCACATAGAAATGAACGTGGATTTAATATATTTATCTAGTATAAACGAGCCATAACAGATTTTAAAAAGATTATCAGACATAGCAAGTGTTTGTTTTTGTAATGGCAAACCTTTTCAGAACATACTTCAAAAACAAATTTACGTAGGGTTAAAAGAACCCTATTCAAACGTCGTTTTCATTAAATCTTACGTATTATGAACGAACACAAAGTGAAACGTCTTAAACAAACATAAAAAATATTTTTTAATTCTTTCGGTTATTAGATTAGTTTGCACAAAGGGGCTTTAATTTCAATTAGATAGAGTGGCTGTAAATGCAAAATTATATTTTCCAATTTTAAATTTACCCCTTCTTTAAATCATAAAACTCAGCCACCACTTGGTATCGCTATGCAGCGAAGGAATAAGGAGCACCAGACATCTAATTGAAACAGTCAGTCTCGAAATTTCTAGCTATAAGTTTTATTTGTTTAGAACAACTTCGAAATTTCAAGAAAATTTGATATTTAAAATAGCCGAGGCAGGTGTACTGCACTTCCTAAGTTTCTAATATCGATTTCATTCCCAGATGATCTAAATTTTTCTTACAAACCACAAAACATCTGATATGTACATATTTAAATCCTGTCGATTTAATTTGTAACATTATACAAATAGAATAAATAATATTTCAAATACGGAATTCCGTCCCGATTAATTTTTTGATTTTCCACAATTTACAATGTAATGCCGGACAGGTGTAAAAATTATATTCGAGCAACGTCCCATAAAAAATATTACACTGTTAATAAGGATCATAAATTTTAATCAAAACAGTAGATACCATACAGTAATGTCAAATTACCAGTTTACCAGGGAGGTAGATATTCTGAAACTTTTCATTAACCTAAGTTAGTATTCCGTAACTTAGGTAAATATAGTTAATAATTTTTAATAAATGTAATAAACTTGAAAAAATTTTGCAAAATTGTTGGTGTATAAATTTTAATTTTCGTTAAAAGTTCAATGAAAGAAGAGTACGAAACAGTTTGAAACTTAATGTTTAAGTTAAAAAAAATATATTAGAAATGAGAAAATCGCTCTAATTTTTTATATAATATTCTGGAAGTTGTTAAATTTTCCTTAGATGCAATCATCGGTTTACTTATAATAAAAATTAGTTACCTCGCCAATAAATTGTTTACAACATATCAAATTAAATGCAAATGTTGCCCAACTTCTTACTAAATAATTTTGCGTTTAGTTATAATAAATTCTGTCTATTTACCCGACATAAATTCATTATCGTTTTGATAGCATTAAATTGATATCTATTGCACCCTCAAGTAATCCAAATTTAACGGAGTAGCTGAAGGTTTCTTTCTTCGTCGTTTTCTGTGTGCAAACGTAGTAATAGGAATATTATATATTTTTGACAATATAATTAAAATAATACAACTAAAACACAAGGTTGGCCCATAAATCGTTTCAATGTATTTGTGAGTTCCAGGCAAACACAGGCTCCACAGCCAATTACTTTCCACGCTACTTGCCTAAAATAGCAATGGATTCGTTCACCACGCCGTTCATATTAGGAAAATCGATAGCTATACTGTTTCAAGGGGTTTTTGCTGGGATATTTAACTCACTTAAGAGCCGAGTTCCCGTAGTGCACACGTAGCGGTGTGCATTTTGATTCTTGCAATATTTGCCGACTTTAATAAAAAAATTCTTTGGGTAACCAAACCAAATTTTGTGAAAATTATTTCGATTTGACATTTTAAGAACAAGTAAAGAAATTTTTGAAAAATAAGAATCTATGAATTTAATATTTTAGTTTAAAAAAGTAACCCGAACGAGGTACTATTTTTGAGAAAAACTCATTTTCCTATAAAGTAAAAATATATGCCATATATTTTCAGATTCTTTAAATAAGTCCTGCGGTTGTTCGTTTTATTTTCAACAAATACCTCAATAAAACAAAATTTGATATATCTTTTATCTTTTGAAAAAGTGCTTAAACCATTTAAGCTTCATACAAGCCGTTTTATACAACCGTTCCCTAGCCAATAGCATCATTATTTATAAACTTACCCGACGAACAGAACAATATTATATTTTAGTACATTATATATTTTTAAATAGAAGAAAATTTGCTATAATTTCGGATCTAAATTTTATTGCTAAAGTCCTTTTGAATAATATCTCACATAAACAATATTCATCTGTGGAAAGCTTTAATTGTTTTATTTAGATGTAAAACAACAATAATACAATAAAATAACATAAATTGTTGATGTTATTTATGTTATTCGGTAAACATAAATAAACAAGCACTAGATACTTATATTACGCAAGTTTTGGAAAATGAATTAAAAAATCAATTTTTGTGTTTTATGTAATATTTGAAATCTATTTTTTTTTGTATACAATCCCCTATATCAGAAGGTCCAAAACTTTCAAACATTGCTACCCACTTTTTAGAAAACTAATGTACCTACATAATATAACGACCCACTTCATCCTCAAAGTTGTAGAACAAAAAATACTTACATTTTTTTCAAGTGTTAAATCTTAATCTAAAAAAATACACATTCAAGATGATGTTGCGACCCACAACTTAGGGTACCTTGTTCTATATGATACAGAATACATTAATGTCATTATTTATTAAACCAAAGTCCAGAAAAGACTCAATCATTATCATACCAGGCAGCTATCGCCATTATAAGCATTAACCCTCAACATTTAAGATCTGCACGAATACAAGAACATTATTTACCCAAACACAGCTGCTAAAATTAATTTTCCAGCTGTCCAACTCCCAATACTTCTGAAATAAGACACAATACACTGACCCCCAGATAAAACCTTCCTGAAACCCTGTCCGTTTTAGATTTTGATTAAAGCCTTCTTTTATGGGAGATATAGATTCCAGTGGTCTCAGTATTTTTGTAAAAAGATGCTATCTCATCTGGTGCTGTCTCAGCATTGTTGATTACTGATTTTAACCAAGTACAACGAGAATTCTGAAATACTATTATTGCCAATACCAATTTGATCTTCCGAAATGTAAAAATGAAGAAATCAGAGATAATTGAAAGAGTGCGCAGTTTTTATTAGTTCTAAAGAGCTCATATTGTATTCTCATCCATCGGTAAGAAGGTAGGACTCTATTTCTGGTTCCTATACCACGTGCCTGTTATATGTGTATAATACGTACTTTCTATACATAATTTAATCATTTGCACTAAACAGGTTCATCCAGGGCCGGTGCTAGCCAATTTGCCGCCCTGTGTAAGTTTAAAACTAAGTATTAAAACTAAGGCGAGCTTTTAAGGTCAAATACACCACTGTGCGCCACAGGTGAAATTTCTTTTTAAAGGGACGTAGCCGTCATTTTATGGCTTTCACAGGAATTGAAATAAACAGAAGCAACCAAGATATAAAATAAAATGACATTTATTAAACATAAATAACGTTTAATAAAAATTTCTAAATTTCACATGCGAAAAAATGAAAATTTACCGCCCCAAAACTCTGCCGCCCTGTGCAAAAGGCACCGTTCGCACATGGTAACGCCGGCCCTGAGTTCATCTAATGCCGTTAAAAAGGAATTAAGTCAGAATTTGTGCAATTCCTCACATGATATTGTAGTGGTATGGCTGACTGCATGGTTCTCCTAGCTGAGGAATATATTTAAAGCATTGAAGTCATTATCCCTATTTGGTGTACAAACTGTATAATGTAGTTTGATTCAGTCTATTATACAAAAAACAAACTTAAGTAAAAACTTCTTACATTTAGGCTGATTCTCAACATAATTATTTAAAAAAAAATTTTTTTTTTTAAATCGCTCTTTTATTGTTAAATCATAAGCATTATGTTATGTAATACTATATTACAGTATCTAAATCAAATAAATTTATTTAATTTTTTTCCAAAATATTACGTTAGTAAAATATTACTCGTAGCTAATAAATTAATAAAATGCACTTGAAAAATTAATTTTTTAATTTATAGTTGAAACTAATTAGTTAGATATACATACTATTACAAAATATTTCTAACAAAATTTTTGATTTAATCTGTTATAAAAATTATCTAATGAATCACTTGACTTGGTTAATCAGTGAACGATTACTTTATAAATTAATCACAGTAAATACCTACAAGTCCCAACAGAATTCATCAATTTATTAAAATCCGAACACAGCTTTTTGGAGATAACGACCATTTTAAAATATTGAATATTATGCAGAATTTTGTAATTACACCAAAAACATTACTTTTTAAATTCGCATTTGAAAGAATATTTTTTAATAATCTATATTTAAAATTGAAAATTGTATACGCAATTGAGTTTAACGAAAAAAAGAATAAAAATATTATTAAATGCATAGTTTTGATTATTATTATTACTAGATACTGTTTTAGTGTTATGAAGGGAATTTCATTTTAATAACTTGATCAATAATTCAAATACTTTTCAAATAAAAAATATGTTGATCAACATTTTCTGATTTATTATTTAAAATCATTTTCACACTTCAAATCTGAAAGTAGGATTAACTGAAAAAAAAACAATACAATCTTAGAATTTCAATTATAACCTAATTAAGCAATAACATATACTGTAAATATTTTCTCACGGCAGATTTAAAATTCATTTGCTTAAATTAATAATTCTTGAAACACAATCGGTTTGTTAGTTTATGTTCTATTAAAGCCGATCTTTAATTATTTTAATGTTATATAATCCCATTGGATGAAAAATCCAGTAAGTCACATAAAATCTTGTTATAAGAAAAAATTTTAAATATAAGTAATAATAGAAATAATAAAAAGTAAGTAATAATTAATTATTTATTAGTAAAGACCGACCGAAGATTTCATCGACTAAAAATGCTGGTTTCGGTGATAGTTTCGGTTCCGGCCAAAATTTGGCCGAAACTAAAGTTCATGTCGTGTCGGGCACTATCGGGTATGTTAAAAAACTTTAAGTTGTAGTTTTGAAAATTTAACTAAATTTTTAGTTTCTGCCGACACTAGAAGAGCAGCCGTATATTCGGTTACGGTTTCGGCTGAAAATCGTGTTTCGGTAGAGCAGTAACTATTAGTCGATTTCCCTTAAGTGATCAAAAAGAAATTAAACATCCAACTCTGCTAGTGTTGGTACTCGGTGCGATTTGGAGCGAAGTAAAGAACTTGGTTCCGACAATCTCTCATCGGAAGGTGGATACCGCAGAGGTTTATCTGTCTATAGTGTACAACGTTTACATCAGAACATCTTCAGGCGAGTTCAGATAAATATGTATACGAGTATTTATGTACTCCATAAAATGTAATAATCACATTCTCGCTTTGAACTTGAAAAAATTAAAGATATGCATAAGTTAACATCCTTCTTTGGTTTTGAATGGAAGAATTTTTTATAAACTTAGAAATTTTAATCAGATATTTTAAATGTCTTTTGCATTTGAGAGCATTACAAGTCTGCATTTTATCATGTTCTTTTAAGTTTCTAAATTGTTTTAAATGTAGCAATGAGCTAAATGAATAATTTTGATTTGTGCAATGATTATAAGGTATTCTTGATTTAATTTCATAGAATTGAAATACTTTGAAATTTGAAATAAAGTGAGCAATAATTTTCAATGTTCTATTTGATCTTAATTTCCCCATTTTCATTATACTATTTCAATTTATGTTCAATTTTAAAATATAACTAAATGTCTTTTTGATTAAATTTTTATATACTCCTACAGTTAAAACTATTTCATTTTAAATTCTTGTTAAATTTCTACAAAACGTGTAATTTAGCGTGCAAAATGTCTAAAAGCTTCGAGTATTTATTATTATATTATTATAGTATTAAGTAATCTCGATAACTAACGTATCCTATTTATTTATAGATATTTCATTCAAATAATCCAATGTTAAAATCTATTATTAACTACACAAATGCTTTGATGTTTATTTTTAGATATTACAGCATAGCGCCGTTATTATAATAATACTTTTAAATTAGTTTACGAGACGAATTACTGCGAATATTAAATTCTTAATAAAAATGAAAAACGAAAAAAAAACAAAAAAAAAAAACTAAAAAATACATTTATAAAAAATAAAACTCACATATAATGTGTAATTATTAACATGTGAAATTATAGTCAACTATGAAGCAACTAAGTTAATACTTTTTCAACAGTAAGATTTTCAATTAATTTTTAACTTATAACATGTTTAAGATATTTTATTTTGACTAAAACTCACATAGTATTGTATAAAAGATATGGGAAGTCTCAAAAAAGAATGATTTTATAACACTGAAAAAATGAAGATAAAAACAGAAAAAATAACATCTTGTACTATTTAATAAGCAAAGCGATCACTTTCTGTGACGAGTTCCTGGGGTTTCATGAGCGAACAGCTCGTCGCCAGCAGTTGAAGTAAAACAGTATTTTTGATAATTTCAGAAAAAACTTGTTCCAAAAAAAATTTGAAGTAAATTTATAATACATGGAATGCACGATCACTCTTAATATTTGATCAGCCCGAGTCCATTAGTTTGCAATACATTGAAAGTAGTTTTGTAAAAGCTATACTTGTAAATTGATTACAAAGGAGCGTTGAAATTTAGCTTAACTGAAATATTTTTTTGTATGCAACTCACATTGACTGCCGATTGGACACAATTTTTTTATAAGCAATGTGTGTACTTGGCAACTAACGATAATAATAAGACCTTCTCTGGTTGAGTGAAGTGCGAATGGTACATCGAAGACAGACTTCCTTTCCATACATTTTTGCGACATCCTGCTTTACCAGTAATTGCTATATGTTTTTAAAGACACCTTAAAACCTTTGTACGCTGTGAGAAATGATTTGTTAATTAGAACTAAATTGAATTTGCTATTTAAAAATTATCTACAGTGTGGCTTAGTGGTTTTAAATTGTCTTCCTTTGAAATTCGCATTGACAAGTAATGCAAATTCGTTGTATATAAAAATAACGTCCTTGTGTTATTTAGCTGTTTAGCAAGAAAACCAATGTTCTATTTTAAGGGCTTGCTTTATATAGCATTATTTTGAAATAGTAGGGGATACGAATAGGAAAAGATCTTCACCGATCTGTTTACGGGATGAAATATATTTTAAATCAAATTTAGTATGTTAATAAATATATCGCGTATGGGTTGCCTAAAAAAATCCTGACCAAGCTATGTTTAATTAAATATTCAAAAATGACATTTTATTTAAAATTACACCGACGTGTTTACGGAATAAATTTAATACCAACCGAAAATATGAAGCCTATAGAATATGCTAACGTAGGGTTGCCTAATTTTTTCCTGGCCCAACTAAAGGGTTGCCAGGTTTAAAGAGGTAGTCGAAAATAGATATCTTCACCCATTTGTTTACGAAATGAAACTTATATCAAAATGAGCGCCCTTTCATAGTGAACACGATAATATAGGGTTGCCTGCGAAAAACCTGACCAAAATAGGGGTTGCCGAGCTTTAAAAGGTGAAATTTTAAATGTGCGACAAATAGGTGCGAGCAATGTAACCGTGCAATAGAAGAGGACGCAGCTATAAGGCCGAGCGTTGAAGTCCGCCGGAAGAAAGAGAGTGAGCATGCTATGTGTTCATGCAATTGAGAAGGATAGCGTTACACTACAAAATAAATATGATAACGTGAGATTAATTCACATCGTCGGATATTTTATCTTAAACACTTTGCTATTTTTTCTGCAAAACAATAAATGCTTAAATTGGCAAATGTAATTATTTCAATTTTTATTTTCGTTATTAAGATTTTTCAAAAATCACCAAAATTGGTATAAATTTGCACAAATATGCAACATTTGCTTAAATGTTTACCAAACGTTGAAAATATGCAAAATATGCATTTTGAAAACCGGATTTTTTAATTCGTATTTGCCTAATTCGTCCACATTTCAAAACGAATTTATTATTATTATTATTATTATTGTTAAACAACATTAGATTGTACATAATAATAAAAAAGTACATAATAATTCTTATATTTTTTTTAGCTTAATGAAACTTTCACCTTTTAAAGCTCGGCAACCCCTATTTTGGTCAGGTTTTTCGCAGGCAACCCTATATCATCGTGTTCGCTATGAAAGAGCGCTTATTTTGATATAAGTTTCATTTCGTAAACAAATGGGTGAAGATATCTATTTTCGTATTTTCGACTACATCTTTAAACCTGGCAGCCCCTTAGTTAGGTCAGGAAAAAATTAGGCAACCCTAGGTTAGCCTATTCTATAGGCATCATATTTTCGGTTAGTATTAAATTTATTTCGTAAACACGTCGATGTAACTTTAAATAAGTCATTTTAGATGGGAAAAGCTAAAAAAATATAAGAATTTATTAATATATGTACTTTTTTGTTATTATGTACAATCTAATGTTGTTAAATAATAATAATAAATTCGTTTTGAAATGTGGACGAATTAGGCAAATACGAATTAAAAAATCCGGTTTTCAAAATGCATATTTTGCATATTTTCAACGTTTGGTAAACATTTAAGCAAATGTTGCATATTTGTGCAAATTTATACCAATTTTGGTGATTTTTGAAAAATCTTAATAACGAAAATAAAAATTGAAATAATTACATTTGCCAATTTAAGCATTTATTGTTTTGCAGAAAAAATAGCAAAGTGTTTAAGATAAAATATCCGACGATGTGAATTAATCTCACGTTATCATATTTATTTTGTAGTGTAACGCTATCCTTCTCAATTGCATGAACACATAGCATGCTCACTCTCTTTCTTCCGGCGGACTTCAACGCTCGGCCTTATAGCTGCGTCCTCTTCTATTGCACGGTTACATTGCTCGCACCTATTTGTCGCACATTTAAAATTTCACCTTTTAAAGCTCGGCAACCCCTATTTTGGTCAGGTTTTTCGCAGGCAACCCTATATTATCGTGTTCACTATGAAAGGGCGCTCATTTTGATATAAGTTTCATTTCGTAAACAAATGGGTGAAGATATCTATTTTCGACTACCTCTTTAAACCTGGCAACCCTTTAGTTGGGCCAGGAAAAAATTAGGCAACCCTACGTTAGCATATTCTATAGGCTTCATATTTTCGGTTGGTATTAAATTTATTCCGTAAACACGTCGGTGTAATTTTAAATAAAATGTCATTTTTGAATATTTAATTAAACATAGCTTGGTCAGGATTTTTTTAGGCAACCCATACGCGATATATTTATTAACATACTAAATTTGATTTAAAATATATTTCATCCCGTAAACAGATCGGTGAAGATCTTTTCCTATTCGTATCCTAGACTAAAAGGTGTGTAGTAGTTACGATGGATGTTAGAAGATTAAAAATATTTTGAATTATTTCAGTTTTTGAAGATGAGTAATAATTATTTTTTATTATTCCTTATGTGTGCATTTAAGTAAACAAATATAGAAACCAAAAAAGCTGCAGTGCTTTTAAAAATCTCTACTACGTTATTACGCATAAATTTCCTCCTTGTAATGTCTCAGAGTACCGCGTTAATGAAAAGTGCATCTAATCTAACGCGTGCTAAGATGTTATTATTAATAATTTAGAATTAGAAAAATTTTTGAACAATTTTAGTCGTTTGTTGCTATTCTTGCTAAATGACAACAAACTGAAGCCAAGTTCACCCATCACCCAAGTTCGATATAGATTTTTTCCGGGTCTAATGCTAAATAATAATTAGTCCAGATTGTAATGTAAATTGGTAATGAATTAATATTAATCTCAAAATTGATTTATAGGCCAAGTAAAATTTCCGGTTTTTCTAATATAAGTACACTCACCCAATAACTAACATTACTTCACCATGATGAAAAAGCGAATGTTTGTTTACCTGCAACAAAAATGTAATAAGTTAAAGAGTTTCTTATTGTTAAATTTTATAAAAAAAAGTTTTTCACATGCGGTCAGATGGTATAACATCCATATTATACATTATACAGATATTATGTACATGATTTAACTAATTTGGTTTCGTTCATTGCAAGGTACTATCATTTGACGCAGCATTTTGTTTTCCTTTTTTCATTTTGGATGCCTTTGAATGTCTGAATTGAAGTCTTATCCTTTATATTGTTATTTTTTTGTTTCTCAATTACGAGAATTTGTAAATTGGTTTACCCGTATATATAATAAATAATAATCTGCAATCTGCACGATAAATTCAGTATCTTTTATAATATTTCTTAAAGAAAAATTTAACGAAACAATATTTCAAACAAAAGCTTTTCGTCACACGAAACTATGTTTTTAAATGTATGTTACAAACAAGCAAATTTGTTGATTGCTGTTGGAGGAATCATGAATACCGTTTTAAAAATGTGGATATAAAATAAGCGCCTTTCAAGTTTGACAACTAGTTTTTTAAGTAAAACAATTACATTTTATCATTTTTTTCGTCACTTTGTATCATACTGTGGTTCCTTGGTTTCTGAACCTTCCTTTAGTACTTTTAAAAAAATTACTATAGTCTAACCCCTTAAATATGTTTTCATTACTATGTAAATACAATATCCACAAATATATACCATTAACTTCATTCATATGATACAAACCGTTGATTGTTTGTACTATACTTTTCTTTTTTGCTAGGTAGTTAACTACGTTTCATGAAATTTATTTTTTAACAGTACTTATACTTAATAAATTAATTTTTAAAATAATACAACTGAAAATCTTAGAACACATTGCAAATTGAAACAAAAACAGAGCTTCCTGTGAGTACATATTTTATAAACCTATAAAATAGAATTAAGCAACGCTGAACAAGAAAAATATTCTCTCAACTTTTGTTGCTTTTATCATAAATTAAATGTTAGCTAAGCTAACTAAATAAAATATTAAGTTCATTTTTTTGGCTTGAATTTTAAGTGTGTTGATAATTTTCATTTAAGTCTCTTATGTTTTAATTAACTCATAAATATTAATATAATAATTTGCAATTGATAGAATTCTTAATGAAATGAAAATTATATTTTCTTCAATTTCGTGACAGCAATGACAAAAAATAATAATTTACGGTAAACTTAATGAAGAATTTTAATAATCTCAATGTAAATTATTAATTCCAGCAAGTCATGTTGAACATAATACATAATAGATTTATTATAAATACTTAGAAATTAATGGAATTAATTGAAAATCACTGCTCGAGTTCCATATTTAAACTTTTTAAAGTAAAAAAATGCAAATGTTAAAGATAGTCGAACTTTTATTTACTATTATTATGGAAACGAATACTTTCTCTTTTCAAGGGAATGTGAGAACCAGAAAACTTTTATTGCAATAAGGAACATATTATTTCACATTATACTTCAAATACTTAGTTTTCCTTAACAAATTTTTTATCTATTTTAAGTATGTGTATCTCGAATACATATTATTAAGGTTTGTATAAAGTAAAATCAAAAAATACAAGATAGTACGAGTATGTATTTGTTTTGGTAGTCAATTTTAATCGATAAATGCGTGTTTTTGTCTATCATTGCTTTTCGACAAAATACTTACCTACGTTAAGGTTACGTAACCTACCTTACCTACGATATAAGGGTATAACTAACTTATTTTAATGGAAAAAAACGAATTAAAAATATAATAATACTACATAACAAAAATATATTTATATCCAATTGCACAAGTGATTAAATACCTTAAGAATGACGTTAAAAAAAAGCATTAGCAAACGTGTGAGTAATGATCGCGGTTT
Source organism: Cantharis rufa (assembly GCA_947369205.1). Classification (NCBI taxonomy): domain Eukaryota; kingdom Metazoa; phylum Arthropoda; class Insecta; order Coleoptera; family Cantharidae; genus Cantharis; species Cantharis rufa. The sequence continues at coordinate 42,288,573 of OX376303.1, forward strand.
ACCTACTTATTTGACTAACTTATAACATAACTACTAATGAGAAACATGACAAAAATTAAGTATGTTGAAGGTTAAAGATAATTTATAGAAAATTTAGATAGAAACAGAGATGAATACAATTCATACGCAACCTCCATTATCCATTAAAACCGTTAAAAAGTTAACAAAAACCACCTGGTTTTATTTTGCAATAAAACAGCTACCTTACTTTTGTTTGAACAGCACAAACAAATAATTTAAAAAATTATTCAGAGTAAAAATTTGAAAGTAAAGTAAGTGCTACCACTCGAACGTTTGAAAACACCGGTTAAAATAAAATATTTCTAGTGTTATTTACATGTACCAATTTGCTCTTTGTTAAATTTTTTTTTATAATATTATCAAGTTAAAAACCATACAAAAAAAAACAAATGGAATATAATTATTTATACATTTTTTGTAGTAGCCTCTGTCGCGTTTAAAAAAAAGCCCACAATTACATAATTATTTTATATTTTTGTTAATTTTTTAATTTTGTAGTTTAAGTGTTTCCAAACCTTTGAACGGTAGTGTAATATTGTATCAGTCATGGGAACGTTATCAAGGTAGAAATGTCAAGTTCATTATTAATTAATTTAAGCATTTCTTTTCCTCTAATAAATTAGTGCAAAATATGTGTGTTTGTTTACCCATTTTTAACGTTGCTCTAGTTGTAATAATTATAATATAGTATATTATTCTTCTTGTCATTCTTCGGCCTTTTCTGACCACTGCAGGACAATCAACCCATTGGTATAATATTTCACTAGGAATATTATTATTATTCATAAATATAAATTATTGAAAACATTTAAACTTAAAAAAATCAATCTGTTAATAGGTAGATAAATATTTTCGTGCATATATATTCGGATCATTATGATCGTAGTTGGCCTATTGTGATAATCCACCACTAGATATTTTCAAGATTATTGGGTTATCAGTAAAACGCCAAACTGATCGATATCCTGAATAATCGAATAGTATTAATCGCAATGAATAGTTTGTTGCCCGAGGAATATTCGAGGGAAGGGTCTGGTTTTAAATTTGTAACTCTAGGTTTGCGCAGTATAATTCTCCTGAAATTTTTATTTAATTGTAAAGATTTGGGTGCCGCTGACTCATTTGTACGTTTTTCTACAACTTTAATTAATTTAAAATTTTATCCTTTTTATACCTCCATATCATATCAATCATATAATGATTAACAGAAAAAAAGACAATTACGTGCATGTATTTGACACCTCTGTAGTACAACTGCTTTTCTAATTGTTATAGTCTACAAAAATTAAGAAATTAGTATACAACCGATAAGAAGTACATTCTACTCTAATAAAGAACGATGTCGCTTTGATAACAAACGTCTTCAAATTCTTCAAATTTTCTAAATAATAAAAACAAGAATGTAATTTAAGTTAATAGACACTAATTTGGTAGTAATTTCAGCAAAACTAAATGTGTCATTTCATTGTTTAACAGGGTCATTTAAAAGCAATTCCCATATTATTATAGTTGTGACCATAAAATTATGAATATAAATTAATTATGGCTATATCGGATTTGAATTGAAGGCATTTCATTTAAGTGATTTTTGGTGCCAGGTGCCGCTGGTGATGTAAGTGCGATTCGAAGTTGTGAATTTGAGTCGAGAAGAAGAGGAAAATAGTATTCTGAAGCGATAGGAAAGAGCAGGGAAAGACTGGAACCGGGAGACAAAGTTGGCGGAAAGATCGAAATTCTGTATATACGTAATTAAAGCAAACAAGATAAGTAAAATAATTTATAGGTTAACCTAACACAGTTGTGTGTTGTGCCAACCTCGAATATACGATAATTGAAGGCATTTCATTTAAGTGATTTTTGGTGCCAGGTGCCGCTGGTGATGTAAGTGCGATTCGAAGTTGTGAATTTGAGTCGAGAAGAAGAGGAAAATAGTATTCTGAAGCGATAGGAAAGAGCAGGGAAAGACTGGAACCGGGAGACAAAGTTGGCGGAAAGATCGAAATTCTGTATATACGTAATTAAAGCAAACAAGATAAGTAAAATAATTTATAGGTTAACCTAACACAGTTGTGTGTTGTGCCAACCTCGAATATACGAGGAAACTGCTTTAGTGCACTAAAGAGAAACCGAATACGAACATATAAAATTAAAATAAGAAAACAAGCATATGTACCTCCGAAGCGTTGAGTTGGGTACATATACTGTACGCGAATAGAAATAAAATTGTGAAAGAGAAACAAAAAGATATAACAAGGCAAAAAGGAAATAGATTGAAACATAATATTTCTCAACGGAGAGAAACCTAATAAGAGCAAGTTTAAATGAACACAAAAGAGAACAGACCGCGATCAAACTCCCAACCAACTGTCAGAGAATACATCAAGCGAGCGAGAGAAGAAAACGAAACTGAAGAACAACTACGGGCCTCCCAAAGAAGTAAAAAATCAGAGAGAACACCAACAAAAGACAGTGAAAAAACATCTGAAGAACACACGAAAGAACTTTTAGATATGGAGGAATTGAGGGAAATGCTGATGAACCTGACGGGAGCCGTGAATAGGGACTTTAAAGAAAACAACCTGGAGATAAAAGAAAATATTAAAGAGGTCAAAGAATTGAAAGACAAACTAGATGGACTTGAGACAAAGTGGTACGAGGAAAGACAAGAACTAAAGAAGGAAATTGAAGAATTCGGAAAAACAACAAGAGACCAGGAGAGCAGAATAGAAAAACTAGAAAGCCAACTCGAGAGAAGTGAAAAAGAGAGAAAGTTGTGCAACATCGTCATCAAGAATTTTCCAGACACCGGAACAGTTACAAATCGTGCAGTTGAGAATTTCATAAGTAAGGAGATGCAAATACAAGTTGAGGTGGTGGATGCTTTCAAGATTGGAAGAGCGGAGGGTAACCGAGTATTGGTGGCGAAATTAAGAGACTTCAAACAGAAAAAGTTGGTAATGGATAATAAGAAGAAACTGAAAGGGTCCAAAACGCACATAGAAAACGACATGACTGTTCGAGAAATGGAGATTCAAAACAAAATATGGAATGTGGCGAAGGAAGCAATAAAGAATGGAGAGAAAGTCAAAGTTGGGTTTCAGAAAATGTTCAAGCAGAACGAAATATTTGTATGGGATAGAGAGGATAACTCCTTAAAACCAAAAATAAACTCAGCCCAACCTCCAAAAAACTAACCAAAACGGAGAAAGGAGTATCTGAACCTTCCCATTCAGATGCTCCAACAGCAAACACAGGGGAAAAACGATCGACATCGCAAAGAAAAGGAATAAACGAGATGACACAAGGAAATAAAAATTACAATGAGGTAAAGGTAAAAAAAAGGAAGAATAAAAAAGTAAAAAAGGGGGTCAAAATTGCCACATGGAATATTAGAACACTCCTGAAGGCGGGTAAAATGAAAGAAGTTGCAAACGAATTAGACCGATACAATGTAGATGTGGCCGCACTTCAGGAATTAAGATGGAAAGGCCAGGGAGAAATAACGAACAGCAGCTACACGTTGCTGTACTCTGGAGAGAGCGAACAGGGAAGAAACGGTACGGGTTTCATGGTCAAAAACAAGGATAAAAGTAACATATTGCAGTTTAACCCAATAAGTGGAAGATTAGCGTACATCAGAATGAAAATGAACCCAATAAACATGTCGATCATTAGCGCTTACGCTCCAACGGAGGACAGCAACGAGACGGAAAAAGATAACTTCTATCAGGATTTGGAAGATTTATGCAACAGAGTGGAAAAGAAAGATATTCTGATACTGATAGGAGACTTCAACGCAAAGGTTGGAAAGGAGGAGTATATCAGCGATGTGGCGGGAAAGCACACCGTGCACGATGTGACAAATGACAATGGAAGCAGATTGTGTAATTTGGCAGCAGTAGTAAACATGGATATCAGTAGCACAAGGTTCATACATAAAAAAGCACACAAAATAACATGGTCATGGCCAGGAGCAAGAAAGGAAGATGGAAATCAAATAGATCATGTACTAATATCAAAAAAACAGAAGACACTGGTCCAAGATGTCAGATCATATAGGGGAGCGGATGCTGCAACGGATCACTACTTGGTGGTGGCTGAAGTAAAAGTGAAGAATAAAACATGTAACTATATTAGAAAAGAAAGAGATTTAGCCATAGAAAAACTAAGCAAGAGTGAAATAAGAGAAAGATACCAAGACACGTTAAGCCAAAGCATGAAAACCGAGGAAGGCATAAACGACATAAACGTTGACTTCGAAACAATTACGGACAACATAAAAACGAGTGCAGCTCAGGTATTGGGAAATAGGAAAACTAATATAAACAAAGAATGGTTTGATGAGGACTGTGAAAAGGCAGCGCAACTAAAGAGAGAGGCAAGAGTAACATGGTTAAACACAGGAAATGGAGCGGATCTGGTGTTGTACAAAGAAAGAAGAAATGAGGCATACAAGGTATACAAAAGAAAGAAAAACAAATGGGTAGAAAAAACAATGGATGAGATAGAAAACAGTAATAAATGGAACAACAGTAAGGCCTTCTATGAAAAAATAAAAAACCAGAGAGAGAAATATGGCGTAAAAACAAGAGGAATGAAGAATAAACAAGGTAAAATGGAAGACAATGCGGAGGAGATAAAGGAAATATGGGTAGAATATTTTCAGGAACTACTGAACGAACAACTAACTGATGTGCCTCCCCTCATAACAAGCGAAGATCAAACTACGGAAGAACCTACGTACGAAGAAACAGTCGAAATAATAAACAAATTAAAAAATGGAAAATCACCTGGAAAGGATGGCATCAAGGCAGAGTTGATAAAACATGGAGGCGAAACCTTACACAAAAGAATATTCGAGTTAATAAAACAAGTCTGGAGACAAGAAAAAATGCCAAAACAATGGAGAGAAGGAGTCATAATTGCAATAAAGAAGAAAGGGGACGCAAACAAATGTGAGAACTATCGTGGAATTACTCTGTTGAATGTCACTTACAAGATTTTAGCAACACTGATAAATAACAGGTTAAAAAAATATACCAAAGAATCAATAGGAGAATATCAGTGCGGTTTCCTGGAAGGAAAGTCGACAGTAGACGCAATTTTCATGCTGAAACAAATAATGGAAAAAAGTAGAGAATTTAACATCGATATGCACATGGTTTTCATCGACTTCAAGCAAGCATTCGACAAGGTAAACAGAGGCGAATTAAAAAAAGTAATGCAAGAAATAGGAATACCGAGTAAGCTGATTAATCTAACGCAGATGACACTAGAAGACACGACGGCGTGTGTCAGAACAACTAATGGTACAACGCGAGATTTTACAATAAACACAGGAGTACGACAGGGAGACACTATATCATCGACACTGTTCAACATGGTCTTAGAAGCGATAATGAGGAAGGTGGATATTAACGGTACCATAATTAACAGAGAAATACAAGCGATAGCATATGCCGATGACGTGTTAATAATATCCCGAACAGTTGTAAAATTGGTAGAAACGATCAGGAAAATAAAAAACGAAGCAAAAACGAAGGGACTGAAGATAAATCAAGAGAAAACCAAATATATGAGATGTCAGAGAAGAAGCACAGGAAGAAAAACCGAACTGATAGTTGACGACGAAAAGTACGAAGAGGTGCACGACTTCAGCTACCTGGGAGTACAAATCAATAACAAGAACGAAAGACAACACGAATTAAAAAGTAAACTCCAACAAGGAAATCGAACGTATTTCGCGAACCGACAACTACTACGGAGCGGAAATCTAACGAGAAGAACCAAGATAAAGATTTACAAGACCCTGATACGCCCTGTAGTTACATATGCAACGGAAACAACATGTCTGAGTAAACAAGAAGAAAATGAGATGCGAATATTTGAAAGAAAAACGTTAAGAAGAATATTGGGTCCGGTACGAGAGAATAACCAACAAAACAGACCTATGACCAATGATGAAATATTGAAAACAATGGACAATGAGGACATAGTGAAAGTAATCAAGTCGAAAAGGATAAGTTGGTTTGGCCATGTCATGAGGAGAGACGAGAATGCGAGGATAAGAAAAATCACAGAATGGAAGCCCATGGAAGATCGTACAAGGGGAAGACCAAATTTGAGATGGCATGATCAGGTAGCAGAGGACTTGAGAACGATGAACGTCAGCGGTTGGAAAGAAAAAATAGAAGACAGAAAGTGTTGGAGAGGAATTGTAATGGATGCAAAGACTGATACCAGATTATAGAATGAAATGTAGTACAGAATGAAATGTTAAGTAAAAGAGGACTAATCCACCTCACTAAATGGATATGTAAAGTCTCACCGAGACAGTCAAATTCTTACAAGAATAAAAGACTTATTATATTATATATATATCGGAACGAAGAAGACATGTCGAATATTTTCGGCTTGAATACATTTTTTGGAATTTTCTTATATAATAGAAATACAAAAATATTTGAAACATGAAAACTACAAAAAATTGACTGGAATCTTTATAATAATATCTTGCCATATTGCATAACGTTAATGTTAAGTGTAGAAAATTTCACTTGAACAAGATAATATTAGTATCAATAATAAATGCTCTTGTTGCCTCTTGTAAGCTTCCAGAAAGTTCAATAATGTTAAGATAAAATTGAGTGGGTACCTATGTACTTAATTATTGCTTTAGAAATTTAAATGTAATTTTGCAAATAGTATATAATATAATAAGGATGAAAAGCAATAATTTCAAGCATTCGTTTATTATTATTAATGCCATATTATGGATTTAGCTTTTTCGAAGCCCGGAGCACTTTAATGCAAATGAGCTATTAGAATGATTACATGTATAAGTAGGTTGTGAATAGTCATCTTTATTTTATATTGCCGATAACCTACGGAACATGCTGTAGATGTATATACGTGTTTTGATGCGGTCCATCCCTATGAATAAATGTTGATGTGTTCTCTTGCCTCGGTTTAAAAGAATAATATACAGGCTTGGTCTATACATTGATGTAGTATTTGCATAGTTAGTAATTAGAACATTTTAAATAGTATAATAGTGCGTGTGTGTGGCAGAATTTACCTAGTAATGGGTGATCGAAATTTTCAAATATAACGAGGAAAATTTGTTTAGTGCATATCAATTAGTCTAGTACAAATTTTAATTAAATTTTGTTGACCTATATAAAATATACGTAAAAAAATATTATGTCATTTCTGTCGAGGGGCAGCAGTAGTCCACTAGCTATTTGTTCATTAACTAAAGGGAAGTGCCCGTTCAAGTTAAAACCGTAATTCATTCAAGGAATAAGTTAGTATTCTAATACATAATGTCCAACTAATAGATATGTCCGGTTATCGAAGAAAAATTATCCCAATCTGTTTATTTTCTAAACAGTGGGTCCTATTAAAAAATTGTCAAAATAATTTCCAGTAAATTTTATGCTCTACAATTAAATTTTACTAGTTTTTAAAATAAGAAAAATTGTTTATGAAATAATTACGAAAATAAAATTATTAATGTACAATTTGTAACCTCCAATAACTTTCTGATATCACAATTACCTTCGATCACTACAAATCCAAAACGGTATATATTATCAAGTCCTTAGAGATAAAACCAAAACCTGATTTTTGAAATTTTGTAATTTAAATATTATTTAACCTAGTAATTTATTAATTTTTATATATTTTTTCTTACCTGCTATAATAATTATAATATACTTCAAATAATTGATTTTTCTTGGAGGAGCTAAATATTCTAAATTGCATTTTATTGTTAATTAAGACTACACTACTATTATAGTAATTAATGGATATTTCAATACACAGACTTCATTCAGAAAATTTTTAATTTTAAGTGCTGACCATGGTGCCGCCGCAACTTGAAAATCTTCAACAAGGCAACTTGTATTTTTTTTTAAACATCTTTATTATTTCAGTCCACTTTTAGACAGAGATCTCAGTGTTCATAACTTATTAAGCAAATATTTTTAATAATATTGTGTATGTCATTTGTTTTAACGTCTGCTTTCGATTTCTTCAGAAATAATTTAATTAAAATTAAGAATATATTCTTGGTGCAAAATAATATTCGTAATTACTATATTGTATAAGAATTAGTAAGTGTTATACTTATGCAAGTAAATCTACGTAAATTTTAAAAAATGACATTTCTTCTTTCAACGTCGTCGTTTTCATCGATATATTCGACGTAAATTAATTAATAAAAAAATCATATAAAGTTAATACATCGATTAAAATAAGGTTTTTAAGAAATATGATTTTTACTTTTGATTTACGCAGCGTTAATTGGATGAGAACGAGCCTTAATTATAAATAAATTCATTTGACACAAAAAAGTATACTTAGTTGATCATTTAAGCCAGTAATGAATCGTTTTTATAACAATATTTATGAAACATTTTTTGTTGAAAATTTCATTTCCTTCATTTTTGTTTACTTACATTTTTCTATTTCGTCGCACCGTTTCAGAGTTACAGTGACTTAAAAAAGGCTCTGCAAAATACAAAAAAATATAGTCGTTTATATCTCAGAAACGGTGTGACCAAATAGAAATACGAATATGAACAAAAATGTAGGAAATGAAATTTACAAGAAAATATCTTCATTAATTTTTCTATTTTGTTGTACCATTTCTGAGATACAGACGACAATATTTTTTGAATTTCACAGAGTTGTTTTGAATTCACTGTAACTCGGAAATGGTGCAACTAAATAGAAAAATGTATACAAACAAAAATGAAGAAAATGAAATTTGCAACAAAAAATGTTTAATAGATATTACTGTAAAAATGGTTTTTATGTGTTAATAAGTTTTGGAAAAGGTACAAATTACATTGCTAATATAGGACTGTGCATTTTGTGATTCAGTGTACCATAATCATAAAAGCATATCAAGACTTAACACAATGCAATGCTAGTGTTGCCGTGGTGTTGAGGTAGTCATAGTAGCACAAGATATAATTGCAGATAGTAGTCAAAAACATGGACCACAGTGTTTTCTTGCATGACCTATATTATTTTCAGTGCTACTCAGAAGATATTCATCATTTTCGTAATATGCATACTGGCAAGCATGAACCATGATCATGATCTTTTACTATTTTGTTATATTGTCAATTTTCTACTATAAGAAAGCATTTTATGGTAGTCGTCACGGAACTTTCCGTCTCGTCATAATTGAAAACCATTGTTATACATTGTGACGAGACTTGGAAGTTCCATGACGACTAATGAAGAAAATGAAATTTGCAACAAAAAATGTTTAATAGATATTACTGTATTATATATATTGTATATAATATTGAAATATATAATCATAATAGTATTGTTCGAAAAATTTCGCTATTTTGATTAAAATAAATCATCGTAGTACCTATAGTCTGCTGGAAATGTTCTTTTAAAAGTCTATTTAAAAATTAAAACTTTGCTGTTCTTCTTCTTCACTAACTTGACGAGAACTTGATGACTCGATCAAGTAAGGGTTTCGATTATATTTTGCGTAGAAAAATTAGAAAAAAGAGTATTCCTCTTGTATGTATCTGTTCGATGGCCGTAAATCCGTAATCGGTGCAGTTCAAATTTTATAGATTTTAAGCTATGCAAATTATAAAACAAAATACAAAAATTAGAAGGAGCAAAACAGAACGAAATAGTAAGAGACGAAACATTATAAGGGTTTATCGACTTCCAAGTTTGTCTGTCAAGATTATTTATGATGGTTAATGTTGTCGTTAAGACGTCCTCCTTGCTACATTGATCGCTATTTGATGACGTCGTTTGATTCTCAACCAAGATTATGTTACAAAATTACAGATGGTCGTCTTGTTTGTAATGTTTTCGTTAGTGTGCTATGTAAAATCAAATTTCAATCTCGTTAAATTTTAATAGTATTTTGGTATTCCAAAAAAAGAAACAACGTACAAATATTTTTTACCTTAAAATTGAATTTGCCAAATAAAATAATATACATGGTCGTTCAAAAAGTCGGATTAGAAGTGTAAGAAATTATTAACTATGTTTTATTACATAAAATTTAGTAGTTATGTACATTATATCATAATAATGCTATTATATGCAAATTTATTAATAAATTTACAACCACTCTATATTTGCGTATGATTAATTAACCTACTAATATTCAGTTAAATTGAATGCAAGAAAAAATGTGTCGTTTTCTATTAAAAGCAAATTTTTCAAAAATTTCTTGCTCAATATTTACACTGGGATAAGACTTCTCGTGGAGTGATTACAGAAATTAATGTATTTTGAGCAAAACTTCAAATTAAAAACGCGTTAACCCATTTCCTTTTCGAGTTGGGAGGTTAAAAATTTAATGGATACAAATGAAAGAATACATTTTTGTCCATCATGTACACTACCATCGTCGGAAAGTTTGGAAGTAGTCCTTAATTTGTTTAAAACATTTACATATTGTTTTCATGCAAAACAATTTATTAGTAAAATTATTGACGTAAACAAAATCATTATTTGTTATTATTTCAAATGTAAGATTTAAACAAGCATAATACAACAAAAAATAACTGTTATTACATACCTAAACACATTTTAACTCGGTGACAATCGAGGGATAAGGTTTATAATCATTAATATTACACCCCTCACTAACCAGTTTAAGTAATAAATTGGGATTTTTTATAATTTATGACAAAAAAATATTATTTTTGGCTAAAACCATTACTATGTATTTCCTGGATTTGAATAAAAATAATTTTGCTAAATGTTTTAAACAAAATAAGGACTGCTTCTGAACTTCTCAATGGTAAGATATTATAGAAATTCAAATTAATTTGAATAGATTTATGTATTTTATTTATAAATAATGCTATATACAATTTAGTGTAACTTAAATTGTGGGATACGTCGGTGCATATAAGGGTGGTCGTAAATTGTATTCCCCTCATCTCAGGTGTGGCGCCCCTATAACAAACACACGAGCTATTAGGGGCATGTTTATCATTGATCAACCGATTGCTGCATGTTTCATTAGATATGGCTATCTCATAGTGGAGACCACATACATACATTATAACCTTATGTATGTTTACTCTTGCAGCCGCACTCGTCAAACTTTTAAATACAGTAACAAAAAAAAAATTCGTATATCTATAGTCTGTATAATTTAAGTAATGATCAAATTAGTTGCTAAGTGCATTTATCAAACGAGTATAGGATAATGTACTGCTACTATAGCTATTTCAATAATATTGAAAGTCGTTTTTTATTATAGCATATTATACAAATAACTTTTCTTGGCCAGAGCGAAAACTATAAATAATTCTATAATATATTATATTATAATTTAGCACGACCGTAGCCTAGCAGTGAATGCTTGACTGATATGTCGCAGTAGGTTCGATCCCCGACCAAATACATATTATAAATATTTCCATCATGTCTCTCTCGCAAGATGTTAGCAACATCTTTGTTGTTATCATATCATTTAATATATATAAATAACAAATTTAAATTACTTAATTGATTTTTATGTAATTTTATAGCTTCTATTATATTTAAAAAAGATTAACATAAGTAGTATACTAACCAAGCCCGGATTGAGCCGGCGTGATACCGAGTAAAACTCAGTGGACCGCTCCAAGTTGGGTCGGCGAGGCCAACAAATATACATATTATATTATATTTTTTTATTTTAGCCCCCCTCAAAACAAGACGTAAAAAGTTTTTTAAAAAAATGTTCGTTTTTTAGTATCCCCAAAATATTGAACCTAGTTGCGTTTCTGATGGGCCAGTAGAAAACAAAACTTGGTCCGAAAAAATTCCTCAATCCGATTCTGTTACCGTCTTGTATAAGAGGTGCTAAAAAGAGTTGGCTGTTATCAATCGAGTAATTTTATTAAACTTTTTAAGTAATTTTTGTACAATGAACAAGTGTATTACATTTAATTTCCATTTTCAGTGGAAAAAATTAAAATTTTTTTAAACAAAACATACTAACAAAATTTTTTTTATTTCTTAGAGTTTGGTTTGGCTCCGATCCGCAGTCCAGACCTGTGCTACTACTTAAAAAACGAGAAAGCTCCTCCTTTGGTTTATTTATCAATAAAATGAAGTTTAGTATACTTAATTTTCTTTCAAGTGTTGTTTATTTGATTTTGAAATGTTGGTTAAGTTTAAGTTAACGATAAACTTTTGTATTGACGTGATATTATATAATATGTATTATAAGTTCTATTCGTATAAAGAATAAAATATTTATATTATAACTTTTCCGGAGTTGGGCCAAACCGGTCAGTGGTAAACAATTGTTTGTTAAATTACTATTAAAATTACGAACGAATTCAATTAATACCCTTTGCTATAAAACACTTGTGATTGATTTCGAGATTAATGCCCACTTGAAAAGTATGAGGGCAGAATATTAGGCATTGTAATTCTAATTTTAAATGAATTCCCACAATTTGTATTTAATAAACTAACAATTATTAATACTATGATAGAATGGAATTCGTAATGTGGTACTTGAAATTCGTAACAAATTAAACATATTACAATAATTAACATACAATGGTTATACATTTTCAAAACACACATAAATTTACATCGACTGACTAATCGCTCTTCACCAGAAGTCACAGCCAAAATTGCAAATATTGAATACTGTCGAGATGGACAAAACGCGAATAAAGCAAAAAAAAAAATTCAATACGAGGCTAAATCCATGGCGTTGACCCTTGGCAAACCAACTTATACATTGCATGATCTGTTTTATTATTTTTCCCAAATGTCACATTAATAATTATCCAATTTCATACGTTAAAATTTGAATACAGTTTTATTTAGTTTTCTATATCGGCAAACTGCTATTCGCAAATCTTTTCAGTTTCATCTATTTCTAAAGTTATTACTATTTGTAGTATACATATGTAGAAGCAACACAAGGCCCTTCCCCCCTCCCTAAAAAAATAATATCAACTAATAATTTCTATAAATTGAAATTTTATTTTATTTAGCATTTTGAAATGCCCCCCACCCCGAAATTTCAGCTAAGGTCCGATATATAAAGCCCGCATATAAAACAGCATTTTCTGTAGCCCGTCGATTTCAATTTTTCTGTAGCGTTCTTCGCTGTAGGTACTATATGGTTTGTTTGAGATCATAATAAAAAAATATTGAATTATTATGTACAGATTATGTACATACACACTGCGGTCATAGTTGTCTACAAAGTAGAGATATGTTGTAGACATTACTTAAAAAAGAATTTCAAGTAAAGGTGTGGTAATGTAGTTATTGTACAATAGAATTTTTTCAAATATTAAATAAAACGCCCAAGATTTAAAAAAACAAGGTTTAAAAATTGCTTTCTTAGTTTGTTTTATCTTTTTCGAATATTTTTAGACCAATCCCATCAAAAGTGGTGCTTTTTCAAATAGAAATTTTTACGTATATTATTATTATATATATCCTTAATAGCTTTATGGTTAAAATTAAGTAGAAATCCAAGTTAATATAAATGTAGTATTGTATTAACTGAAAAATTGTCGAAAAAATTATGTAAATCAATTTTTAATAATAAATTATATAGATTAATATTTCGTCTTCGCTTTATAATAATTCGATTTTAAATCATTCCATTAATGAAGATTATTGTAAAATTATTAATATAAATTAAATTCCAATTATTTCGTCCGTTATTGATTTTTAGAAAAAAAAAAAAAATTGGTCAAGTTGACACTTGATGCACTTAAAATCATACATAGTAACAAGCATAAACGAAAGCATTAAGATTGGTCGTATGCTCGTATGATAAACGATGTAGAAGGAAAATACTCACATACAATATCCCACAGGAATTCGATATTTGGATTACCGAAAAAAATTTTGAGCTCACGAGTGCTTTTGTTCCATTGAGGCAATTTGTCCTCCGACTTGGGTAAATTTCCATAGCAACAAATGCATAAAAACCTACGTGGACGTTGTACATAATATTCAGTAAGGAAATACTAATGGCTCGTAATTCGTTAGTGTGGGTTTATACATAAATAATATATATTTGGGTTTATCCGTAAAAACAATGAGTGAACATTGAATGTACGCGTCTATATTTTATTAATACCTTTTCTACTGGTTCCTTGGTCTCTAGTAACATTGTAGGTAAATGCTAACTTTCCCTTTAGTCTAAAAGTTAAGTGTCAGACGACGATATACACTGGCTCACAAAGTTGATGTCACAGTCCTATGCTAGCAATGCAAAATGTACCTTTTCGAGACTTTATTTGACACATAAAAATCACTTTTACAGCAATACTTATTACACATTTTTTGTTGCAAATTTCATTCCTTTCATTTTTGTTTATATACATTTTTCCATTTCGTCGCACTGTTTCCGAGTTACAGCAACTTAAAAAAAGCTCTGTGAAATACAAAAAATATTTTTATTTACATTTCAGAACCAATGCGACAAAATAAAAAAATGTATATGAACAAAAATGTAAGAAACAGAATTTACAAGATAATGTGCATATTAATTTTTCTATTTCGTTGTACCGTTTCTGAGATACAGATGACAATATTTTTTGAATTTTACCCAGTCTTATTTTTTAGTCACTGTAACTCGGAAATGGTGCAACGAAAGAGAAAAATTTATATAAACAAATATGAAGAAAATGAAATTTGCAAGAAACAATGTCTAATCAAGTATTGCCGTAAAAGCGATTTTTATGTGTCAAAAAAGTCATATAAGGGTACAAACTACATTGCTAACATAGTAGCAAGTACTTACATTGCGCGCAGTAGTTAAATTTACTCAATTTAAAAAGTGGGTGCTTTAAGCTGCGTTGACATGGGTAGCGAATAACGATAGTGTTTTACGATGTATGAATTTACAAATTTTAATTTTCACGATTTGATAATTTTTATATTCGTGGTGAAGATTTACACGGGTGCGTATATCACAGCTTTATCAGTTCGAAGCGAAAAATTACGATTTATATTTCACGAATGAGCAGTTTACAGGGTGCGTATTCTACACAAGTGTGACTCACGATCGTGATTCACTACCCATGTCAACGCAGCTTTACTTAGAAAGTAACAAGAAAAAAAAAAATTTTATCTTTGAAAATCAGATTAAACGAATATAATATTATTATTTTTTTAAAATTATAGATACATCTACGCGGTAGCGGATATTTCTTGGTCAAAAAATTTACATAAAGTCCTACTCACCAATCAGAATTCAAAATCCATAATTTGTTGCTGTGAGGACCTAGCTTTAGTGACTAATATTTTCAAAAGTAATTGAACGACTGCTATTATGGTCCCGTACTAGCAAATTTAAAAACAACATCAGATCTACGAGTATAAAGAGGATAAGAGGAAGTTAATTTTAATTATTGATCTATATAAACTTGTTTTAGCGTAGGTATTTGAAATTATTAATTGGATTATTTTTAAATTATAAAAATTACAGGCAAAAACAAGGTGATGTACAATTATTTCAGTTTTATCTGACCCGATACTAAATATAAATCACGCAACATTACCTATATTAATCCCCGTCGATCTTGTATTATAAGCAAACTTGAAAGCATAAAAATTATTTTAAGAATTAAGCTATTGGTCAACACGCATGAAAACGGAAGCGAATGCTGTTTTTCTATAAGCTTTTCCAAAATAAGTCCAGGATAACAAAAAGAAAAGTACAGAAAACATGTGATTTATTGAAGAATTTTAAGAGGAACTTGTTTATGAACTGCGTAAACTGTCATCAATTACGTTTTTTGAGACGTTTTTATTATCCATAGTGCGACGGTTTCGGAAAAAAACAAATCCCTTAGTATAAACTCCACTCCCCTATACATCTGATGTACTCAATTTTTTCACACAACATATGCTTAAATACACGCTTGTGTATCTCTGTAGAATGAATACACGCCGGTGTAGGAGGGCACAGTACAAACATTTTCCGCTGCTATTTTAGAATGATGACGTACTATATCACAATAGCACTGATGAATTGACTAAACAAAGAAGTGCAGAATTAATACCATGTAGTGCACCATATAGTAAATTTCACTGTTTTAACATACGGTTGAAATAATTACTACCTGAATCGAAATTAATAAACGAAAACCGTAATTTTCAAATCGGAAAGCTTTTTAAAGAAAACGTTTTATGGCACATACTTTTTTGCATAAATAAATTGAAAATAATAGTAATTATTAGGTAAATGTTTATGCGGGAAATTAAACAAAAAAGTTAGTTATAAAAATATTTTTTTTTGTCTAATTTAAAAAATTGCCCATATTGTTCGGCCCGAAAACCGCACTGATCTATCACTCGCTCCCATAACCTCCCATATTTTTAACGTTTATATAACAAATGACAAGGGACGAACAACACGGACATATGTCCCCTGGATCCGCCACTGGCGTAAAGGCTAGAGCGGCCCCTGCAAATGGACAAATATTTCAGGTATGAACATTTTTATTCCATTAGGAGACATTAACTGTAATCATGTTAGTTAATTCATTATCAACCTTTCTAATATTTAATTTAATAAATTCAAAAAATGCAGATTTTGTTGAATAAGACAGACATCCGGAAATTTCATCTCTTAATTTAAACTCGTAATCTCCGCAGTTCGGGTAATATGAACATTTCTATAAATCAAAACACTTGGACAAAATTACCGACATTTCCGACAGTAAACACAACTAAATAAAACTAACACATTGCAAGCATGTAAGTAAAATTTAGGCCTGTTTATATCGTCAGATGTAAATTTATTGAATTAATATAATATGATGAGAAAAAGTTTCAAGAAACCGAATTGCCTATTTTTAGGTGTCTAGAAAAACTTGAAAGAATTGATCGCCTACATAACGACCTCACTCAAGGTCTTTCTCGTTTGTATGATATGACTATCAATTAAATTGTTTTCTGCAGTGGGTAATTCATAAAAATATTTTATATAATCTAATTATAATAATTAGAAATTTATATTAATCAAAAACTACAATTTAACCCAATTTAAGTGATTTTAATCTTTAGTCAGTTACATACTTCACATAGCTTAATATTTCCATGCAGAACAATGCAGATTATCACAATGGATTATTTACAATATTAGCTATAAGTATATCAACGTTCCTTTTATTATTTTTGAATATCTGTCTGTGACATAATCGATACCTACAAAGTTAATTACAAAGTTATAGGCAAAATTTTATCAATAAAATAATGTTTCTTTCAGATGATACGAGTATTATCTAAAATTTGGTAAACATTATTATAAAAATTAATTTAAAAAAGTGATAGTCTTCATTACGAGAGCAGGCAGTAATATTCTGAAGTAGTTTTTTAAAACTCATATGGTGATTTTGTAGTTGCAGAATTTTAGTTACTTTACAAAACCACATTACAATAAGATAAAGTAATTCGTATTTTTGATTAATAATAATAATTATTATTAAAGTAAAATTCTATAAATAAATAATTTTCGTAGAAACATATTCCATGATATTGTAAATATCCACTCTCATTAATAATGCATTATAAAATAACAAATTATACAAAAAAAATTAGACGATGGCAAAGAAAATCGTGAGTGAACAGAGAAAAATTTTATTTTGTTATAGGGAGTGCGATCAAATTATTTTTAACCTGCTTGAATATTTTTTGTAGGAAATTCGATGAACTAAAATTATTTACTTACACTAGTTTAATCAAGATTTCCTTTATGAATTTTACTCAAGTGAAATTTAATTAAGTGGGTACCATCAAACAAATAGAAATTTAATTTATTATTATATAATTAATATCTTATATTTGATAATTTTTTTAATGTGTGCTATCGAGTAGCGGAATTAATTTTATCCGGGGCTACCGCACACCACAAAGTTTTGAGTTGACAGAAGTCGCATTTATTGAATTTTTACTGTATCTATTACAAAAAATGAGAAAATATATTTAAAATTTTGGTATATAATAGTAGTTATATTATAAACTTAAATTCATCGAAGCTTCACTAGATTATGTAAATTAAATAGTGAATTATTGATGTTCTCCAGCAGAAGGCAAAAACAAAAATTGTAATATAAAGTAAGGTACTGAGTGTCTAGATCATTTTTTTATGTTAGTAAAATATTTTCTTAACCTAAATATAAAACAAAATAATATACAGTTGAACCTCTCTATAACGAGTCTCGTTATAACGAAAAATCGGCTATAACGAGTAAATTGTTTGGCCGCCGTTTTGCATATGTTTTTATGATTGTTTATAGGGAAAAATCTGTTATAACGAG
Source organism: Cantharis rufa (assembly GCA_947369205.1). Lineage (NCBI taxonomy): Eukaryota > Metazoa > Arthropoda > Insecta > Coleoptera > Cantharidae > Cantharis > Cantharis rufa. Next base: position 42,306,899 of record OX376303.1, read on the forward strand.
TAAGTAGGCTTATCCCTTGAGTTCTCGTTATAGAGGAGTTCTACTGTAGATACATATTCGATTCATCGGATTTGAGGTATTTTAATTTTTAGCTACAATAAATGAGTCAGGGGTTGGCAAACACCCTAGTCTGCGCCAACATGGCTAGGCCCATGTTATTATCTAATAGATATAGATAAATTCAGTGGCGGATCCAGGGGGGGGTCATGGGGGTCATGACCCCCCCCCCTTGAATCCATAATTGTGGCTAAATAAAAGCTTATCTAAAGTGTAAAAAGTGTTTATATTATTTAATTTAATATTTAAATTAGGAAGAAACTAATAATATCCATAAAAATCCTAACTTTGCACATAGGTGCTTCTAGGACAATAAAAAAAATTCGTCTGCGGCGCATTTCGCTGTGAATATCTACTACCTGTGACCCCCCCGTTACCAAAAGTCTAGATCCGCGCCTGGATAAATTTCTAAGTAAACAACATGGCAAGAAGTCAAATAGTTTTAAGGTCAACTAAAAAGGTATTAGTTTTTAAATTTTTGAAATATAAAAATTCTTCCTACCGCTCTTTTTTATGTAAATAAATTACATAAAAAATGTAGATAATTGCCATCTGCAATATCAAGAAGCAGTAATTTATTTAAATGTGAAGGTAGGTACCTACACTGTACATAGGATATCGCATAGTTGGTAGTGTGAGAAAGTTTAGAATCTCAAGATTTTTTAGAAAAACGTTTCTATAGTTGTGACACAGCATGACATAATAATTTTAAATTCTCGTATGTATATGTAGTTGCCCATAATTGTTTGCAGAATGTATTATGATACCAACTACAATTTTATGTAATATTCGAAGTATGAATTTTGAACAAAATTGCACAATACAATAATAATTGTGGTTATCGAAGCCAAGTACAAAACAAAATTTAAGTAAAAATATGTACTATGAAGTAAGCGAGTAATTTAATTTGATAAAATTATTCTAAACTTGCAACAAAAAATATTGTATGTGCATGCCATATACGGTACATAATCGATTACGTAGTAGGTATAAATTATTAGTCATTCATAAACTGTTCAATCATAATCAATTGAACTGCTTTACGATGTCAAATTAACATCAGCAACATTACTTGATCAGAACCGCACTGTGACTATTTGATACCGGCTAAATGAAATTTTGACGTCACGTCCCTTAAAGAGCCCTATACAGAATAACTCTTTTCTAATTTAAAATTCCAAAATTTTATTTTTTTTAAAGTGAGATATTGTATTAATTTGATCAAAACTATTGCTCAAACTTAACAAACCTAGCTTACAATCACATGAAAATGAAAAATTAACTGAATCATTATCTGTGCTAAGTTTCCATTGATAATTAGAACGAAGTGTAAAAATATCTAATTTTACTTCTCAAAATTTAACGCCCCGGGTCGTCGGGTACCCAATAGGCGGCGGCCCCGAGCGAGATTAAAAAAATTTAAGATGAATGATGATACAACACTGCAACTCCCAACCAACAAACTAAACAAAGAGATCTCAACCGGAAATACCTATCGTTGCATTTACCATCACACAGTGTCACTAGTGACATCCGTTTCTAACTCGACGCAACTGGAATGTATAATAACTATACTGTATAATAGATAGGAAAAAAGGAGATAATTTAGTTTGTATTTTAAAAATACCTAAACATAGCTCAAAATCTTAATCAGTTTCCCCACTATTTTGATACAGTATCAGCAAATTTCCTGTGTCGAGACTAGAAAATGATAGAGAATTTTTATTGTTTAGTTGCGATTTAGCTCTCCGCAACAATACTTGGCCGTAAAAATGCGCAAATAAAATATGAAGCAAACCGGTGTGCAACCGAGAGAAGCTATCCTACCAGAGCATATGGAATTTAACCCTGCGTGTGAACCATGATTTTCGCTAACTCCGTGTGAACCAGTGGGTCTTTTAAGGAAAGCCCTCGTTTTCGTGTTAACTAACGAGTAAGCCGCCGCAAAAAAATTATGTTTATACTATTTCACATCTGTAAGTTGTACTCAGACCAATTTTCAATCTGTAATGCCTTTAGCTTAGTTTTTAAAAATAAAAATAAAACGTCAACTGTAACTTTTTTTTATTTTGAAATAAAAATTTGTAACTTGGCAATGCATTAAAATAAAATAAAATCGTATCAGATTTAGATTATTAAGCTGTTGTTCTACAAGAAAAAAATTTATCAGTGATGATACCCGGAAATAAATATACTGATTTTGACAAATGAAAATTGTATTATTTTCTTATGGTATCAACCATTTATTTCTACTTAATTGCCACCTGCAAAGTTTGTTACCTACTTTTAAAGTAGGTTTATTTAAAGTAGGAAAATTTATTTTCACTTTATATTGTCTAGTCTCAATTAGAAACACTTAAAATATAAAAAAACACAAAAAAAACAATACACAAAAAATTCACCAAGAAAAAATATTACTAACACCGCGTGAACAGTGGGTCGTTCGCGGAACACAAGCAACTTAGGACGTTTGTAACTACGCAGGTATTTAAGGAAACTTTTCGTATTTTTGGGTATTAATCCTTTTTACCACCTAGTTTTTTTAGGGGGAGTTGTCAAATTGTTCCATTGGCCTATTTCAATTGTACAGATACTTAAAATTTCAACTGTTCCTTAAAAGACCCATAGTTCACACGCAGGGTTAAACCGTGTGTGTAATAAAAAAAATAAACAGTTAGTATACTGGTTACAGCAAACAAAATCTTAAACATACCAACATATTTAGAAAATGTAACAAAAAGTTAATTTCACCACAAATATCTATATTTTAGGAAATATCGTACTTTATTCTTTTGAATTGGTTTAATTGAGCTGGATTTAATTAATAATGTTCGTAATAGTTGCATTTATAAAATACCACCACATAAATTTCAATAAGTACTTCATCCCAGTAGATAGCAATCGTATAAATTCTAATGGTAGTTTATTCTCAATTACAACTACAATTAATAATTTACTATATATACCCATGAAGCAAATAATACAATACATCTTGGTTCTAACGACATCAAAGTAACTAGATCCGAAAGTATTGATCATAATAAACAAACTGTAAACAAAATGTTTACATTTTTTCTGTAATTTGCAGACTGAATCCGAAGTACATGATCTATTATTAACTACGTCACAGCATTAAAAAAAAGCGATTTTAAACCCGAAGAAAACTGGACGGACTTGGCTGTTCGTAGGTGTGAATGTTGCGTGTATGTAGTTTAAAACTTAAACTATATTGTTCAAGTTACTTTTGTTATTACGATTGTCGACGTTATAAAATAGAAAATTCATACATTTTATGGTTAGTTGTACATACTTTTAAATTAGAAATAAGTAGATAAGATACATCTAACTTTTCCGATTTAAAATCTCGTTATTACGAGTGCTATATATTATAGTGCGGTTTTTGTATAAAAATTACACCAGTAAAAAAATATACAACTTGTAAAAATGACCAAATTAATTTAATATAATGGCCGGAATAGTTGAAGCTGGACAAATTTAGTTTCACAACTGTGAAATAACTACCATCATAAATTTTCAGTTTATGCATGTAAAACCACGCTAAAAGTAAATTGTTTTACTTGAAAAATACAATTTTGATTTCATGCTTTGTTGTTCCTGTATAATACATTAATTTAGGTTAGAACTCTTAAAACACTGCATATGCAAATACAATAAAAAAAAAACCATAAACAGCACGGTTCTCCGTTCGATAAACGATTATTAATTTTATGATAATTTTAAGCACGTAGTTTCCTAGTACAGGTTTACAAGTGTTAAATATATGATTATACCCATTACAATAAATGTGATTGTAATTTAAAAACAGCACGGACAAACATTTTACAATAAATGCCATTGATTTTATAGAGCACGAACAAAACTATATGACTCAGTTTGAAGTGCAATAACCGGAAGCATATCAACACCCTCTACAGACCTACGGCATTGCTAATAAATGAAGGCAACGATTGGTTAAACTTACACGCATGTGATGCGAGATAAGTTCTTGCATTTGGTTTCTCAAAAATTCCACACGAGCCTTATTAAAAAGTTAGGTACACATACATATTACTTCGGAAATAGGTCATTGTTATCTGCAAAGACATAGCAATGTTTTTTAATCGTGCACTACAAATGACAATAAACAAGTCGACATATAGTTATGTACAGAAAATTACTGAAAAACTTAAAAGTAAAATTACCAATACACAATTTTTGTACTGATATGCTACACCACGGGAACTACAATTTATTAAATAATTGTTATTACGTCAATAATTGAAAAATAACTTGGGCCATAAAAACGCATTAATAATCATTATTATAGATGTTGTTGATTGTCGATTTTCCTTGGTTTGTACTTTTACTTGGTCTTAATTCTAAGTAATATTGAATCATCAATATGACCACATGACATGTGGTCACCTGTCATAGAATCGAATTATACAGTTCAATTAAAGGTTTAAATTTTTTGCCATCAAAATAAATCATTTCTTCAATTTCAAATTGTATGATAATTCACTTGGTTTATTTTGAACACCCAAATAGTGCTTCTTCTTACTTTTTTACAGCCACAATGTTCTTAGAAAGCGAACCGCAGTTCCAGCTATGAATAATTATTAATAGATTACACCCCTTCAAATCGCATGGACCTATGTGACAGATATATTTTGTTTTGTCCATCAGCGAGTACAGCGCTGCCCTCCAGGGACAGTCGAAAACGACCAAATTAAGTGCTCTCTAGGTCTCCATGTCTGCCTTCAAATAGTAATTTGGTCTAATTTTCCTCACTTCGGGAAATTCAATACCCGGGGAGACGCTCTAAGTTTTTTTTAAATCTTTTTAAGAATCTGTAGTCAAAACTGTATTCCTTATTTATCAAAAATAATTTCCATTATCGCATTTAATATTCTTCATTAACATCAAGCTTGAAATTTTCAATAACTTTAAGAAGTTTAAACTCCGGAGATGTTTTATGAAATATTAGTTTAGAAGTTTTCTGAGCGTCACAAAACTATCCATTGATTAGTTACTAATTCAATTTATTATTTGATATTTCACACACAAAACGAAAAAGACAACACTTCCAACCTAAAAGAGTGCTCTATCCTGGTAAAAAACATTGCTCTTTCCTGTTAAATTACACGCCCCATTTGTTTGGTTACATGGTTTTACGTAAATCCTTGTCAATTTTAAAAACATATTAAGTTAGGAAATTGTTTCAGCAAATAGTAAACACTACCTTATTTTTTAATTTGACAATTTGCAATTACACATAGTAAATTAAGCTCTTGTATTGTTTCTGTTTTCGTTGCATCAACAAATGCATTCATAAATTTTTACAAAACAACTTACAATTGAATATTCAAATACCTTATATTAATATGAAGAAGTTTCCCAATAAGCAGACTAAAGCATGAAACTAATGAATGACTTCATTAATTTTGTACAATAGAACCTTCTAAATTTATTACTTTAGAATTCAAAAATGTCACTTTTTATGTTCACAATACCTAACAAAGGTGTGAAATTGCAAGTTAACCAAAAAAGTACACTTCCACAGTCCAAGTGAACTTCTAATTCACTGACTACTACTCCCATTTGTTTCTTCTTCTCTTTCTTTAGGATTACTTTCCTGTCTCGAACCAATTTTTTATTATTCCCCCAACTTCTAGAACGTCCTTCTCTTTTTTCCCATTTGGGCGGCCATCTCTTGCCTGCTGTTATTCATTCTTGAGAGGTGAACATTCTATAACCGCTGTCACCCGGTTATGCATTCTGTTATATTTGTTTTAATTGTAGATTTCTCGTATAAGTTTTTCCCACTAGTTTTCTTCATGTCTTCATTCCTGCGACTTCACCTTGCCTTTTTGTTGATAACGTGTTAGTTCTAGTCTCAGCCCACGTAAGCAAGAATCAGTCTAATCAGATCAATTCATTCATGCATCCATATATCCTATTAATTTTTATGTTTTTCCTTTATTTGCCCGTTACAGGTAAACTTTACTCCCAGATAGTTCATTTTCATCACCTACTCCACAATTTTGTCCTCTCCTACTGATTTACATCTTACAGATTAGATTATCTTTCTTAATTTTTTTATTGTTTTATCTATGTAGTTTCTTGTGATGTTGACTGTTATATTATTATCTTCAACTATATTTCCTTGGCTTGATATATCTTCACTGTGGAACAGGCGTGTAAAATATTCTATCCATTCCTCGAGGAGTATTTTTTTAAGTTTCAATGTAGTACTCTTTTACGTCATTTCTTTGATTACAAATTGTTTTCCAAATTTGCTTTTCTAGGCCGAAGTAATCGTGTTCTATTTCTTTTGAAAATCCGTCCCAATGGTTTCTTTCAATTTTTATATTATAAACTTCTTTGTTAACTAAGTTCCGGATATAATCTTGTATGCCCAATACGACTTCAGTGTCTTTCGGTGCTTTCTGGGTGTTTCTCTTTTATCTTCTGCTAAGGTGTTTCACATCTTCACAAAACCAAGGTGTGTTCTTTCTTACTAATTTGACTAGCAGAATTCGTTGTAACATTATAAGAAGCACTCTTAGTAGTAGGGGTCCTAATCCCTTTTTAGCTTTCTCTTCTTTTTCCACTCCGCTTTAGATAATTAAGATGTAATTTTTATGTTGGATTATTCCCTTTCCTTTCAGTCTCGGACACTCCGCATACGTCTATTATTATATTATTAATTATTCAAATTTCAAATTCTTTTAAAAACATATGAGACTAATTGATATATAGGTATTTATAAGTGTTTGTACTTCTATTACTAAGAGATAAGCGCTCCTATAAATGAGATAACATTATGTGCACTAGGCATAATAATGTATGTTACAAATAGACTATTCTAGATGGTATTTAAACAAACTTATATTTAAAGATATTCACGATCCCTAAAATGTTATGTAACAAACTAAGAAAATAAGTGTTGACTGTTGATTATAAAATTTAATAAATTATATAATAAACTCAAGAGATACAAAAATTTATAATAATAATAATAATAATAGATAATCAAATATTGTAAAGAATTTACTCAAGTATTAGTTTGCCTAAATATTTATATATATTTCTTCAAACATCATAATATTATGTCAATACCAAATCACAATATTGGTCACTATTTTTTGTTCAATATATTTAATTTCTTAAATATCTATTTAAAATACAATTTAGGTGAAATATCTGAAAACCACAAACGGAAAATTACCACGAGCTTATCAGTTGAATAAAAATACCCGCTAAAATTGGTTAAAAGGTAACCGCTGAATGTGACTGTAATCCATTTTTTGTAATAAAAATTTAATTTATCAGATTGAGATATACGACATAATATTAGTTAATGTTATAATAAATTATTATAAAAGATATAAACATTATGTTGTATCTACAATAAATTCGTCAATTTATTGTTATTCAACTATCCTCAATTTGTTTTAACTACATATAGATACAGATACACAAATTAACGAATTTTAGAATTTAGCAAATTACAAAAATTTCATTTTAAGTACGTCTTAAATGGAATCGTTATAAGTACTGCTGAAAACGGCCATTAATGGTGTCTTTTACCTTTACATACAATGACTTATTTTGTATTAATTGATATTTAACATATTTTTAATTTCCAATTGTAATTGTTGACAGGTTCAGGCGGAAGCTTTTACATTTATATAGGCTAAAGCTAAACAAACAATCGGCATTTATTTAACTATGCATTATTGCAAATTTTAGAAATAACACTACAATATTTGGTATAAATACGAATTTACTCGTATTACATCGAAATAATTTAGTATGTCAACACAGCATTATTAATAATACTTAATTTTCTAATTTAAATTATTTGCAAAATTTGAATCAGATTTATAAAACATGTGGGTACGTATAATATGAATTTATAGCCGATTTTGCTAAAGCAAAAATGAGACGAAATTTATAAGCCACGAAAATTTATAATTTCATAACCTAACGTTATAAATGTTTCCTTATAAAAAAAAATCAATGTTACATTATGTAAATAGTGCATACTATTTTGTCCAAACTTCGTAATTTTATGTATTTAACTTTAGAAGTAAATAGAACTTTGCAAGCTAATACGATGGTTACGAATACCACTTGGATACGGAATATGCCAGAATATGTGAAATATGTTGTAGTGATAACACAAATTATTATAAGCGCTAAATTTCTAAATAAAACGACTACAATTGAAAATTTCAGCACCTTTGAGTCTCGACGTTTAAACCGAACCTTTAATATTTATTAATGATATAGTATACATAACTCAAAATGGCTTTAAAATGGAGTAAAAAAACTAGGTTCTTTTATTATAGAATTTTAGTTTTTCGTATCGTTTAAATAATAGCAATTATAATAAAATCACTTCTTAATAACTTATAATCAAAAATTTAAAAATATCATCACATGTAATTATCAGGGAACGAAACTAAAGCAACTATTAATGTATTTATTTCATTTGAAATAAATTTAGTAACTTGTAGTTTTTCTTTATCTAATATTCAGTGGAATAACCTCGATTTTTAATAACTGCTGCACATCTACAAGGCATCCATTCTATAAAATGATCAGTAGTTGTTTTGGGCAAACATTTCCAAGCTTCCTCTATATTTGTGAAAAAGAGCATGTATTTATTAATGTTTTTATTGCTTTATTAAATTCAGATTAAATTTATGATTCCAAAATTCGACGTACTAGAAGACCCCAAAACTACACGTTTAAATCCAAAATATTGTAGAAGTACTATGTGGCACGGAGCTGGTTATGTTAGGCCAGACGTTCTCATTTTCCAACCGTTTCTTGGTCAGGGACCACTTTGATATTTTTCTTGTCAGCAGGGACCATTATGTAGGTATAATAAAAATAAGCTGTAATAATCAAACTGAAACTTTAATTAAAAATTCAATAGGAAAAAAAAATTTCAAAAAAATGGGTAACGCCGTATGGGTACGTTCCCATATTAGACACTGTGGGGTTACCATACGCCGAAGAAGAAATGCCACTAAAATGAATTTTCAGCACACAACGACCTAAAAACATACTGAAAAAATAGTTTCGAGTGGTTTAATTTAAATAATATTGAAGTGATGAAGTGGTCGGTTCAATCTAGATTTAAATCCCATAAAGATTCTATGTCTATGGGATATGGTAGACAAGCAAATTGAGCGAAATAAAACATTGAAAAAACACGCTCTTTTTCACAAATAGAAAAACTTTGAAATGTTTGTCTAATACAACTGAGTATATTTTATAGAATGGATGCCTTTGTAGATGTAGAAAATCGCATATGAAGACGATATTTTGTATAATAATTATTTATTTATTTTATATAAGTGAATTTATTATAATGCGCTATTATTTAAAGGATACGAAAAACTAAAATGCTATAATAAAAATTGTGACTGCAATTAGTAAGTATAATATGCAAATAAAATTTCAACAAATTAATATTATAAAATAGGTACTATTATATTAACTCAATTTTTTAATATCATGAAGATAACTTGTTTGTATTGGTTAATTTGATTAATAATAATATTTAATAAAGCTCGTTATAATAACTTCATCTAGGTATAAATGATTTAGATCCTAAACACTTTATTTGAGTAAGCATCATGAAAATTAGATGAATCTGATCCTTATTTAGTTTTAAACCGGATGCTTGCAATGTTCCAATTATAAGGACTACGTTGAGCGTTTCCGGTTCAACTATAATATTGCAACAGTAACTTCACGTGTATCTAATTATAAATAGCACTTGATTTTAAGTTATTGTTATGGTGCGAATAATATTATTTACTTGTTTTGAAATTTACACACATCTCTTTGGGAAAATAAACCAGCCTGATGAAAACAATTTGCAAAAACACACATAAGATATAAATTTTATGCACGACATAATAGCAGTTATTTATTATCTGCCCAGTTAATTATGAATATAGGTTATTGGCACATTTAAATCAAGTTACATAATAGACGCAATATAATATCTTCTATATGTATGCATCGCAAAGCATAGTAGGTTATACATATATAATTTAAACTCTATGTAGTGGAAGTTAAAATATACTTAGGAACTGTATCGCTATGGAGTACTATATTAATTACATTATCTACGTCATATAATTTTCTGTAAATTGTTCTTTATATAAGCATCACATGTAAACAAACGAGTTGTATAGCCAATGAAGGTTCTCTGCTAAAAATAACTACGGGTTTTTTGTACCACTGTTTTTACACTTCTATAAATATAATATTCGTGTATGTAGTAAACCAGTTATTTGATTGATATTATTATTGATAACTGATCCTGTAACATAATATACAATTTCATTTTCTCTACTTCTAATAGTGTATTATTTAACAAGTGTTTAAATTGCTTATTATTAGCGCCGTGGATAATATGCGACATACAATCCACTTTGCGATGTATAATAAGAAGTTTAAGCCCAAGTGACATTATATACTATTTTATCGGTTTTTATAATTTATTAAAATAAATGAATTTGAATAATAGTAGGTACATAATATATTCAGTTTATTTATTATAATTCAATAATTCAAGTGCAATACCTAATGGGCTGCTGTGCTTCAATTGCATCGACCAGAAAGTCACATTAAGCTGGGGACTTGCTAGAAACAGTAGCAGTAGAGCAGCGACAGTCGGCATCAGCCGCAAGTTAAATAGGAGCGATGCTGTGCTTCAATTATTGCATCGTCTATCAAGCCACATAACAGATAATGCATATGAGCAGGTACCCAAGGTTATGTGGTGCCGTTAGTGCAGTTTCTTGCAAACCAAGGTTTAAGGCTACGGTTACTGTGCATTCGAACGCGGACGAAAATGTGTTCAGATGAGTTCTGACGAATTCGTCGGAAAACACTACGCCTGTTTTCCAATGAGAGTGCAGTAGCAAATCCACGTTGGGAAAGGAAAAGAAGACAACATAAATTGTTTTAACCCATTAACGCCGGAAACTAAACTACTGGACAGAACTTTTTGAAACTTAGAACATTGGTTAAGGGGTGTATAAATAACAAATTTATAAAATAATTTCATAATTTTTTTAAAAATCATTTTGGTCATATAGATCACATGGGGTTCGTAAAAATCTAACCAATCACAGAAAATTCTTTGGGACTCATGTACTGTAACCTATTGAGTAGTGATGCAAGCTTATTAGATTGGCAAACTGCAAATTGATATACAAGACTTAAAGCACAAAACCGGCGTTAATGGGTTAAATATAAAATAAATTTTAAAAAAATTTAAAACACCTATTAATGCTTATTTTTATTTTAGGAAAAATTACAAAATCAAAGGTTTATCGAAATCGCTTAATCAACCGAAACTTCAAGTTCCCAAAGATTAAATGCTTCAAGCTTTCTAGCATATTAAGATATTGGTTTTACAAACAGAAAGTGGTAGAATTCAGCTTAATGCGCCTAATCACATTTTAAAGACCATAAATACCCACATATTTTTTGATTCAAAATAATTAGTAGGCTGAAGTAACTAACCTATCAGGAATTCAAAATATTAATTTTTAAATGCATAATGCAAAATATTCCAAAGAAAATATAATAATGTACGTTGTAATGTAGCGTACATCCACTGCTTACAATATAGGCCGAAACAATCGGTTATTTGTTAGGCTCATATTTAAGAAAATTCATCGTGAGTTCCTGATATTTTCAAATGTAGCTAAACTTTTTATCATTAATTAATTTAATTATCGTTTCTTTACGTTATCGTTAGTATAACAAATAAAATTTAATTAATGGAAAATTTAATTTAATTTTTAAATTTTGTGCTAATTATAAAAAGATGATTGTATCTTAAAAGCAATCCTTTAAAAAAGAACTAGAACAATGTCTTTTCAGTAATTGTACACCTGCCAAAAGAATTCTCTTCGCATATCAATTTTGCTCAATAATGAGATTTCAAGATAACGTTTTTGCTAAATTCAAGACAGAGAAGAAAAGTTGGTGCAATTTAGCGATGGTATTTAAATTCGAGATCCCAGCTCAAGTCTTCCACGTTCTTCTGATTACGCATACTATTTACTTATTTTAAAAAAGATTCCGATTTCCCTGTAGGAATTGTCGAGATGTTATAAACAGTTTTTGCGAGATGTTGGTAAAGAATTAGGTGTGATGTAAGTGCGCATTTACGACCCCCGCGTGTTAATCATAATTTAATAACGATAGTGAAAATTAAAAAAATATGTAAATAGTAAAGGCTAGGATTCTCCATACCTACTTATAATATGATATTATATAGTAAGTATAGTTAATATACATGTAGGACTTTGATTCCGCGATACAGATTCGGTTAAATGAAATGAACTTTACACAATAAAACACGAGTAAAACTGACTTCAATAATAAGCTATATAAACAAATAATAAAAGTTTATCAAACCTATGTATTATTTAAAAATTTTTGATTAAATATTTTAAATTATCACTAAGTAATATCGAGTCTTTCGAAAATTTTTGTGACCCTGGTAAGTATAATATATTCTTGATAATACCTATACTGCATATATTTGGCATATTATATTCTAATAAATATAAAACTTAATAAGCGACCCGAGTATTCCGTGTAACGTAATGTGAAAAATAATATCAATTTATGAACAAATAATTGTTTAGTTGCTTATTATTAAACGGTAAAGCCCAAATTTTGAAAAACACATAACACCAAGGACTATGCTACATGTACATTTTCGTCCATCTTAAAATAATGAATTAATAAGTTTTTGGAATTTTGGACAACTACTACAGGTTAGTGAAGCCCAACTTTGTTGTGAGCTTCTTCAGGGCTAATTACACTGAAAACCGTGTGGTGTTACAATAATAATGACATCCCTCCCCTGGGTAGGACAGTTTACATGAGTGGCATGACATTGACTTAATCAAAGAATAAAACAGATAAACATCAATAAAATAAAGTCAAAATAAATGAAAAAAATATAAAATGTAAATTATTAACAATAAATATAATATTTAACAAATAACATATCAGTCCAATTAGTTTGTTTTTTCTTATGTTATTTGTTATATTGTCAGTAATTTATATTTTAGATTTTTGCATTTCTTTTGACTTCATTTTATTTTATGTTTTATCTGTTTAATTCTTTACTTAAGTCAATGTTATGTCACTCATGCAAACTACCCAAGGATGTCTTTATTATTGTAACACCACAAGGTTTTCAGTGTAATTAGCCCTGAAAAAGCTCACAACAAAGTTGAGCAAAACGTCGGTATTTACACAGTAATTTCAATATCCTGTAGTTGTCCAAAATCCCAAAAACCTATTAATTCACCAAGTTTTTATTTATGTTGCAAATAATTGAGAAGCGCTCAAAACCTACTTCCAATCAATCTCAAAATGTTCTATGGTAAATCAATAATTTAAACATTTAAAGATATCATTAACTAAATCTCCAAGAGTTAATGTTTGAAACGATTAATCTTCAGTTTTAATAATTTTGGAAAGAAATCAAATTCAATTAAAGCTCGTTGCTGAATATATTGTTATTTACTTCAAGTAGTCGACGATTAGTTGACAAAATTTACAAAATTTTTAGATATTAATTAGTAAATTGTTGATTTCTAATGTACTTGTTCGTAAACTATCAATAATCTTGTTAAATTTAATAACAACATCTCAAAAATTTCAGTTAGAATATAAAAATGTAATCGCAAATATTTATGATCCATAAAAAAAAAGGATTTTTGCAATATCTGTAGATATTTATTATTGCAAATTTAAGCTAACAATGTATGGGATAAAACATTTTAAATAAATTTAATTTAAGAAAAATGCTTGACATTAAAATTAGCTTGAACTATATCATTTGTTTAAATTTAAAAACTACGTAAGGGTACTTTGAATGTCTGACTCCTTTGAAGTTTCTACCAGCGTGGTTTGCTCTTATTATGTTACATTTTCAATAATTAGTATACAATATTGTATTGTATATAAATTGTATATTTTGCATGTCATTGCTTCTTATTTATATGTATATGTTACGGAAAAAGTACGTATACCGGTATTACGACGATTATGGTAAATGTACATACAGTATACTTTACCCAATAGAATTAGGAATATCTGCATATATACCAAGTGATGTTGAGAAAGGTATATTTAATACCATTACAACAAGTTAGTTTTAAAATTACTACCTTAGATACAGTTAAACCTCTCTATAACGAGTCCCGTTATAACGAAAAATCGGCTATAACGAGTAAATCGTTTGGCCCCTTGCCGGTTTATATGTTTTTATGATTGTTTATAGCGAAAAATCTGTTGTAATGAGGAAGTAGGCTTGTCCCTTGAGTTCTCGCTTTAGAGGGGTTCTACGCTACTGTAGCATTTCGAAAATATTAAGTTTTTTTTTTAAGTGAAAAATTACCTGATCTTAGGGTATTTTTTTTGTAAGAACTACAAAACTTTTTCTTAAATAAATTATTTATAATTATAATAATACTTTTTAAATGGGTAGGGTTACTTAAAAAAATAAGTTTTTACTCACATAACATAATGTATTTAATAAAAAATATTAAAAAACAAAAAAGATGTGGCCATTATTCTGAAGGTTCATTTAAAAAACTTGTTTTGCGGTGACCACTGCTGCTTGAATTTGATCAGAAATCAAAAATTCCATAAAATTTCGTTACTATATTAAGGTTTTAAAGACAAGTTTGCGTAGTATCTACTATTTAATTTAAAAAAATTGCTTTTTTAAAATTTTTAACTGGGGCGACCTAAATAAAGTTAACTAAGGTATTACATAAATATTAAAGTATATTTTTCAATACACAATAATTTATGGAATCATTTCAGAGTGCAATTAACAGAAACACCTACTACTATGTGAAACTTTTTGTGTTTACATGTTCAATTAAATAAGTTTCTAAAGTTGAGTGCCTAATAAGTCGAGCAAATCTAACTGTTAAAAGGTGTGAAATATGTTGGATGAGTAAATATTATATACAAAAAGATAAACATAATTAAGGAGAATTTTCGCTATACCTATACAAGCCTTTTGATAATGTTTTGCGTTATCAAAAGTAATACAAAATAAATGTTAAAAAAATATGAAATATGAATTTAAAAAAAAAGTGACCTTTATCACATGTGAAAAGTGAAAAATTCAAGATATTATACGTTATGACCAAGTTTAAATATGTACTATTTGCATTCTTTATTTTTACTATAATATGTAACAATTATAATTTTATCACAATTATTTTAACTCTCTAATGCAAAATATTGCCAAAAATTTAAAAATGGTTCTTAAAAAATGTATTTAGTATCATCTCTTAAATATCAGGTAGATTTTACACCTATATATCGGTAAGAAACTTTAAGATTTTGTATTACGCATTATCAGAAACTTTTAATTAAATTCAGAAATTTGTAATTATGTAAACTATTTCTCTAAAATAGCAACATCTTAAGGTGGATCCAGACACTGCGAGGCTGAAGCGCGCGGCAGCCTCGGGATACAAGCCTCGCGCTGTGTGGACCATGTTTCCTGCGAGGCTGCCGCGCGCGGCACGCTTCGCGCTGTGTGGACGATAATTTTCTTATAGGAATTTCATTAAGTAGACATGTGTCGAGCGAGGCAAAGCTGCCTCGCTAGCCACATCGGAATGGTCTAGCCCATGTTTACAGTAACGGAGATACAAAACGGAGCTGCCTCGCTGCGAGCCAAATTTTGTCGGTCGACTCAAAGAAAAGACTACGTACAAAAGTGGTCGAGTAAATAAACAAAGTTTCCAAACAGGATAAAGTTAACATTACTGTCATACTTGGGTATTTAATTGAAGATATATTGCCATTAAGTGTTCAATTTTAGGTGTTATTTATTACATAATTTATGACCATGTGCATTTCAAATTTTAAAACTTTTAAAATTTTAGCCTAACTTGTCATTGTCTATACACGTCATGTTTATACATATTAGTTTAAAAATAGGAATATGTTGTTATTTTCCAGCAAACAATTGTTTTCTTTTTTTTATTGATTAATTAGTAGGTAATCGGCAAATAAAAATGCAAAATTGTAAAAGAACATCGCAAACTAACTAAATTGATAATAAAATAAATACATAATTAGTTACTTTTAGGTAATCATTATAAAATTGATTAGTACTACAATTATTTAATTACAGAAAGAATGAATGTTATGATAAAATTTTCATAGATGTAAAAAAAACATTATGCAAGTTGTAGGTAGGTAATTATTATTAGTTTATCGACTTCGTTTAGTAATTATTTTTCGAACTTATAAATCAGAAATAATAAACCTCAGGTAAGTGCTATGATATTCACAACAATAACACCAATATATCTTTTACTAACGTTTTCACGCTACTTAAAGAATAAGTGTAACTGGTAATATTTTTGAAATAAATAAGAAAGGTTTATCCGTGAACTTATTTATTCTTTCTTAAAAAAAATTTTTAATTATTTCTTTAAAAGATTGGATTTATAACTTCCATGCTCCGTTTACACGGTATTTATATACTCAGATGCCATGATAAGATAACTAACTGGAGATGCATTCTACAGAGGCAACTACGCAATCGCAGGGGATACATTTGAAGCAGCCTTGAAAATTCTGGCTCGCGCTAGCTGAGACACAATTGGTCCACACTGAGCGAGGCACCTGCCTCGCGCAGCAGCCGCGCGCGGCAGCCTCGCAGTGTCTGGATCCAGCTTTAGCAAGGCAACTAAATGGGAAGACTTTGATAAATACTACACGCTGAATAACAGCAAGCTATTAAAATTCACGTCGACAAACGCAAAAATGCGGTCAAACTACACCATTAAACACTCGAATACTTAATGAAAAAATAAAATAGAAAGTCAAAAACAAATATAAGCGACCTAAAAGTCGTACTCACTAACAATTACAATTTTGGTTAAATTGCAGTACGTACAATCATACAGCTTCCGACTAAAATTACAAAATAATACAGCAAACAATCTACATATTATTATAAATATCAAAGTGTTTCTCAATTCGATCATATTCGTTTTATGTTGTGCATTAACATGTGACAATAAACTTTTACATGTAATCTAAGGTCAAAATTCTTGAAAACTTCACAATAAAAGTTCATATTTTTATCAAATTTGTTACATACCTGCAACAGTGGTTAACCCCCCCCCCCCGGTTTATAATACAGATACTTATATTTTACCAGATAATTCGAATATCAGTTTTAAAAAAAATTAATTTTCATTGAAAAGGAAGTGGATGTGTGTATAAAGGTGAGCTCGAACACCTTTTTCTGTATATAGTTTCTTCTTATCTTGAAATAAAGATTACAACATCGACCGGTGCCTGTCCGCTTCATCTGAATTACTACATAAGAACCATCAATGAAAATTTGCATTTTATCAAAAAATCAAAAACATTAGTGCTTTCTGTCACCTTCAAAAATAGGTTAGTGGAAAGAAGATTATTCGGCCGTCTTACAATATAAACACGTGGATGCTATAAGAATCTCTATTTTGTAAATCTCTAAGTGCTAACGAATCGAGTTTTAGTTTAGCGTAATGTTTAATCTAAATTTGATCTGTTCCCAAGAGATGGAAGAACTTGGGTAAAGGAACCTCAAGAAACTAGCTTGAATTTCGAATAAATTAAGAATTAAAAAAGTGGAGTGAGATTACTGATTATCTAAAGTTGTTATATTGGTTGGGTTATGAGTTCTCCTATCACATGCAAAAGAATCACGAAACAAAAATGTAATATAGTATTAATAATAATATGATCAATTCGTAAATGATATATATTATTTTCTAAATATGTATTAGTATCTGTTAATTAAATCTCAATACGCAGAACGATATTACATTTTTGACCGAATAATCTAAAATATAAACTAAATTTTTATGTAACGGAGAGAGGTAGTGGTTTTAGAGATAACATGGCTCAATACATGATATATTATAATATAAAAATGTCAGGAAGTGGTTGATATTCGTAGATTTGAACGAAAGAGTCACCCTTTTAGTATTAAAAATCTATCGTTTAGTTTATTATTGCATGTAGATTTAAATTCAAGTAACAATTTTGTCTATAATGCTTTTAAAATCTTGTATGTGCTATATAGATTTGTATGTTATAGTTTTCCATATACATACAACATCAGTATAACGTCGGTTTAGAGGTAAAACTCCGTAAGTAACTTACTTAATGACTTTTACCTCTAAACCCACGATAAGTGCATGTCGTAATTGAGGTTATGTTGAATTGCTTTTTGATATTTTTGATGGTAGATTAACTGATCTTTTTTTTATTCATCAATATTATAGGCATGCGGAGATTATGAATAACAACATCATGAATATGAATGAATAGAAACGCGTCGTCTATTAATGGAAAGAAATTCATGCCTTGGTTGGTAAATTTTAATTTATTTCTGAAAACAACCAAACAACCTTATCTATCTGATTGCATAGTGACTTTTGAAGTAGAATCTATAGTCATCGATATGATAGACAGTTCTAGTCATGATTGTTTTTAAATTTTCAAAAAGACATTAGGTTCGCTTTGACTATTATTATTATATGATTAATTACATTCAGTAATTATACATACAAAAATAATATTATCATTTTCCTAACAATATTTTAGTTGATATAACAATATTATTATTAAAAGCATTAAAAGTAAAATAACTGTTTTGATTGCAATGAGCAAAGCTAAAAATACTGAAAGGGTAACTTATTACTTCTATAGTTTACTATTTACTATCACATTAAAAATTTAGAAAATTAATAATCCGTACCCTATGTACAAGCAAGTCATTTGTCTAATTTGATGGTACTGGTTGGTAGTGAATTAAACCAAACAGCAACTGCTGATAGCACTTTGACCTAACGGAATCTCGTAATTTAGTAAGCACACGCCATTTATCATAATCATCCTTTAATACAATATTTTAAGAGTCGATGTTATAATTTACTTATTCTTATCAAAATGTCTAAGAATAAAAAATAATATTATATTGTGTCTAATAATAATAATTATAGTATATTATAATTAATTTAAATTTACTACGATATTGTTTATTATTCGTAACCACATACCAGTCGGGAAAACATTCCATAATATTTTCTTGTTTATCGAATATAATATATTTTTCAATTACTATAAACGTATACAAGAAATCAGCTAGCAAAATAATTTTATGGTCAGTACACATTGATATAATTTTTATTAATTATTATAAATAATGGTACTTAATTGATGGTGCTATTACGTATATTATATTATATTTTATACATAAATATACTTCTTTATTAATAATTGCATAAAAAATATCCATGAATAATATCATTATTCACATAAACAGTATTTACAGAGAAAAATACATATGACTAATTAAAACTGAATAAATTTGTAACGAGCTAAGCAAGAATAATTTTGCGATATGTAACTACATCGTTTCAATTTTTGCTTCATCAGTGAGGGTCAATTCTCGTATCGGTCAATATTGGGACAGTTTATTAATTTGCGTTAGGCAGAGTTCATATATTGGCGGAAACGGACGTAGAAGGTTTGTAAATTGACGCTTACAGAACCATATTAATGAAGGCACATTCATAAACATACCTATACATAGCTTTAAATGGAATTTATTAACGTAAAATTAACCTTTAATTAGGTATGCGGGGTGGCCACAACACCCCACGTGTTAATTTCTAAATTATTTAGTACTTCTAGACCTGCAAATTAGCTGATCACATTGTTACCTTCCTATTATTTATCGAATTATATATTAAGCTGATTTTTGCATATTTAAATTCACATAGAAAGCAGTAATAGATACTTTATGCGGGGGTGCTGTGAGCACCCCGGCTACCTACTTACGTTACAATTTCCGACTTTGTTTTGTCTGAGCTTTTATGCATATAATAGCATGCAATCATTTAATTTGTTCAGTGTGTTTTGAAAATGTTTCGCGAGGAACAGGACCGTATTCAGAACGCATTACAAGATATTATTTCTAATGATAATGATGAACAATTTATTGATTCGGATGACAATGCAAGTGATAATTGTGAACAAAGTGACCATCAAACAGACAGCAAACAATCATATTGTGACGAAAGTTTGCCTCAAAATAAACATAAATATATGATTGGAAAGGATTTAAAAACTAAATAACACCAGCGAACACTGCTATAAGGACAAGAAAATGTAATTTAATTACTCATTTGCCAGGTTCTAAGACAGTAGCTAAATCAGCTAGAATCCCAAGAGAATGTTTCGATCTTCTTATTGGCGATTCAATTGTAGATTTAATTTCGGACTGTACAAATATTTACATAGCATCGATTGAAAATAAATTTTTAAACAAAAGCGTATGTCGGAAAACTAATTCGAGTAAAATCAGATCGCTTTTTGGGTAACTGATAATTGCCTGCACCTACAAGGAGGAAAACTTAATCATCAGGATATTTTTAACAATGTTAATTTGACGTTTTCGAGACGTTTTTTTTTAATGTAAAAATCGCTTTTACAGCAAAATTTTTTAGACATTTTTTGTTGGAAATTTCATTGCCTTCAATTTTGTTCATATACATTTTTCCATTTTGTTGCACCGTTTCCGACCGACAGCGACTTAAACAAGACTCGGTAAAATCCAAAAAATATTGTCATCTATATCTCGGAAACAGTGCATCATAATAAAAATATGAATATGAAATTTTTTCTTGTAAATTTCATTCTCTACAGTTTTGTTTATATACATTTTTCTATTTGGTCGCACTGTTTCCGAGATATAGATGATAATATTTTTTGGATTTTACCGAGTCTTGTTTAAGTCGCTGTCAGTCGGAAACGGTGCAACAAAATAGAAAAATTTATATAAACAAAATCGAAGAAAATGAAATTTGCAATAAAAAATATTAAAAAAGTTTTGCTTTAAAATCGATTTTTATATGACAAAAAACGGCTTCAAAACTTTAAACTTACGTTGGTAACATAGAAGTGTCCGAGTGCAGTGCCCAAACTTTACTTCATAATTTTGTATAGGCGAAATTGAAAATTTTACTTGTTTGCTTGTTTAAAGTATTATTCAGTCTTAGAATAATAAAATTATTTAATAGTTTCTCAATTAACTTTGTTTTTAAAATAACAAATGAAATTATTACGTGACGCAGTATTAATAAGGTTGTTACGAAGAGTAAATATTAAAACTCGTAAAAACTTCTATTTAAAAGTCTTAAATTTTATTATTTTTACATTTGGGTATATAATAATATCCAATATAATGTGAATTTACCTATAATAGAAAAAATGAGTGTAAATTGTTACTGTAAATGTAAGTTTTAGTTGGGGTGTTGTGAGCACCCCACCTACCTACTTACGTTACGAAATGCAGCCTACCTAATTAAAGGTTAAGGAAGAATAATAGTGGTAGGCTTGAAGAAAATTATAAATTAGCAGTCATTAGTTCAGTATAATTTATTTCACAGAAAATTTAAATATTCAAATTTTTTAATAACATAATCTTGGATTTTAAAACTGGATATTTTTTATATTTCTTTTTCTTTAATACTAATAATATTTAAATGACCGTAATTTATAAGAAAACTGTTCCATCGAAACTTAAAGAAAATGATATAGTTCAGCTTAAACTCCTATCGAAACATTTTTCATGTATACATATTCGGGCCTATTGTGATGGATTAAGGTATCGGTAACCCAATGAGGCCCCCCTTCTTCTTTTTGTTTCAAAACATTTAAGTATTTGTAAGCACAAATTTAATAGGAAGTACAATTTTTGTAGAAAATTTTAAATTTCAAGTTCTATTAAACAAAACTATGATTTTTTTTAATAAACAAATTTTGAGGACCCCAAAATTCTATATCCAGTTTATGTTATCATAACCAGGTGTTGAACAAAAAAAAACAATAATAATATGTTATATGACGTTTTTTCAAATGAAAATGTAAAATAAAATTTTTTGTGACATCTTTTATGAAATTATAATATTTTTTTAGAAGTTACAAGTATATTTGCGCTTACTATATTACGATTTTACATTAAAAAATATAATTGATATTCAACTTATAAAGAAAAATAAAGTCATGTCAGATTTGCTTTTTGTTGTATAAAAATGATAATCAGTCTAAATTTAGATCAAATATAAGTAATATTAAAAAATGTAATTGATTGAAATTTTGACTACTACTACGACTACAAATTGCTGTAAGCTTTGAACAAAATGTAGACGAAACAATATTGATTGGTGGTAACGAATCGATTTGAATATCGTTAATTTTAATAAATATTGTAATTATTAAAATTATACTGATTAATTAAAATAACCGAGGAATGATACATTAAACTGTTTCACAGATATATAAATAAATGATAATTTTTTAATGACTAAATTATTAATAACGAATAAGAAAAAAATTTGGAATGTTGATTACAAACAATTAATTGCACCATTACAGACGAATTGTAGTATAGTTACATAAATATATATAAATAATAAATATGTGCAATTTTTAAATAACAATGCGATTACTCATGGTTGCATTTATTATTAACTATGATAAACTAGCAGGGATGACGTAATGATGCAAAGATTTGTTTGTTAGTAGTAGATAGCAAACTTGAAAATAAGTTAAACATTGTTCCCTCCGTACCCAACCGCTCGCCGCAAATTTATTCGCGAAACTTGGAATTAAAATACATACATACGATATAAAAAATATATAAATTCATTAAAAGAACAATAGTAAAAGAACGCAATTATGAATAAGTACTATTACCATTGTATGGCTGTTGCATAGGGCAATATAGAAAATTTGTGAAAGTAAATAATCAAAACAATAACAGATTAAGTGCAGGTGCTATTGTAACTAAAAAACCGGTTTTCAGGAGGACGTACTAAAAGCACAGTAACGGAACACAACATAAAAGAGTTATACAAGCGTGAGAGTAAAACAAGAATAGACGTATCCTAAAGTGTGATAGAATCTACGGAATAGGCAGGTGATTCAATGAGAGTTCCACAAGGTTAAATTTGCTCAATGCATTCGCCATCGATGATGCTATCCATATGTGTGGGAAGATAGTTTGTATCATAATCGATTAGAAAATAATACCATAACAAACTATATTATATAAACAAAATATCAAATAATACCTCGATACCATCGAAGGGGAAAAATTATAAATATTTTAATCACGTCGAGACGATGATCGTTCCACCCTTCTTTAACGACTTTAATTTTTAGACTGTTAGTTTTCACTAAAAATAGTGTTCCATAAAAGAAATCTCCAACAAGAGTTATCCTTTCTTTTAAGCTAAATTTGTAAATCCTTACTGGATTGTGAACGTTGCACTTACCGCAAGTACCTAACATTACATAGTACAGCCTTGTATAATGTTTTTCTTATAAAAAGCATATATATTGTAATTATTATCTTAATATATTTTATTAAAAAAAGTAATTACATATTTATTTATTTGTTTATTTATCAATTTGCGAATTGTGAGGCAATTCTTATAAATTGGAACTAATTACGGGTTACATTATTCGATAATTATTACGGTTGAAGTTCGGATATTTGTATGTCTGCATAAATGTACAGTATCGAATCTGACAATTTTGCATGTTCTCATTTATGCAATCAGCTGCATTGTATAAACGAGAGCAAAAACAACATAGTATGATAATATATCATATTTGTTCTGTTCGGTTGATTTGTACAAACTAGCACCAAGAAGTAATTAATAAAAATTATAAATATACCTATATATTATTATTAATAAATTTAGTCTTCCTAAATTAAGGTTTCGATAAAAGAAAAAACAAATATTTTGTTTATTTTATTATTAACAAATTTATTCATGTTTTTATTATAAGTAATTTAATTCTTTTTCGCCAACAATTAACAATAAACACTAAAAGAACATTATAATTGTGTAGGTAATAATAATAAAAAAAATGACATTGTTGTCATCAAATTCATACCGTCAAGTTACGTAACAATTATGAACTGTTTAGTTAATTATTTCAATTATGTTACTAAAAATAAATACAAATAAAACATAACCTATTAATTACAGATTAATGAAAATAAGTGTGAGTAATTTTCTTGCAAAAGGAGGGAGATAGTTTATTTGAAGCACTAATCTGTTATTGCCTGGTTCAAAATTACGAATAAATTGTTGAGCATTAAAATTATTATTATTATTAAAATTTATAGAGACCTACTACAACAAGTGACATGCAGAGGTGACATATTTTTATCATTTTGAAATCAACCTGAAATAAATTTTCATGTCGATCTTATATTTCTAGTCCATTTTTAAAGGGACTAGCGTTTTCTCACCCGAGAAGAACCTCCAATACATTTCACATCAAAACACCTTAAAATACAAAATATCAGCAGCATTCATGCCTTATTATGAGATAAAACCTTAAAAAGTCAACAAAAAGTAAAACAAAAGAGGCTCAATAGATAGTACTTTCAAATTGCTCCCCAAATACTTCTTCCTAGACAAGGTTAAAAACAAAATAATACAGAGAAGCTATTTTCTGTTGGCGTACTTCCACCTGCATGAAAACCATAGCTAAGAACGAGACCAGCATTTAGCTGATAGTACTTTTCAATGACAAGAGAAAAGACGTCGATAGCGGCAACTACCAATTATTTTGTGAAGATCGCCCCAGGCGAATGTTGGAGTAACGGGTAGAACTAAGTATTACTACCCGAATAAAAAAAACCTTAAAACAGAAACGAAATCAAAAATGTTGGAATGCATTTAGAAGAGATAGGGGGGATCATGATAAAAAGGAGGTATTGCAAAAACAAAACAAAGGTACAATTTAACTTGATAATTGAAACACACTTTCAGGCGGTAAGTAATTGGATAGGTCTATTTGATTATAAGTAATCTGGAAGTTTAATTGAAGATTACTCCAGTAAACACATCTGTTCCTTACCTCCAACAAAATTTTACACATTGCTAACTTTTGATTCATTCTTATGATCATTAAAAGGACAATAGGTATTATTTTTTAAAATGTCCTTGCATGTGTAGTTTACAGTACAATTTCTATTTTGTCACAACATAATCATCCAATTTTGTAATATACTTAACCTAAAAATCTAATAAGTACACTTTTGTTCTATTTTTAGAAGCTCATTAATAATTTTATATTCAGTTCTTTCAACTATTTCCAACTTGAATAATGATTCGGCAAATTATAAGTATGCATTTAATTATAATTCTATATTAGTCTATAATTAGTAGCGTTAAAATATTACAATTTGTTAGAATAATAATTTATTATAATAAGGATAATAGTTGAAACAGAAAAAAAAACAATTTTTTTTATTGTCAATAAGTGCTCTCAAGTATTTTGATCGTAGTCTTTTTCATATGACCTGGCATATTTGAGAAAATAATTTAATCCGAAGAATAATTGTTTCTTTTATAAATTATATCCAGATAGAACATAAATCAATGAAAGTATATTTGATTCAAGTGATCAATGAAAATTAAGAGTAAAATAACAAGGTCAATATAATAACAGTTTTAGGTCATTAAACTATATTATTATACTACCTACTAGGTTATGTTCCAACTACAGATCCAATCACTTTCGGTCATAATAGTAGATAACTCTAGGCTTGTTAATAATCACATCATCCACATTTTTTATCTACTAGTGTATACATAATATCGTTAGATACCTACACCTTTTTTTAACCAACTCGGACGGAATAACAAAAATTACTGGGTGGGCTATCAAGGTTCATTGAATCAATAATAATAAAATCATTAAATGGTTTCAGAAAATGCTTATAAACTCAAACATTAGGAACTGCTGTTATGCAATATTTAGACATTCATAATTAAAATGGGTGGCATTGTGTTCATTTGAAGGTAAATAGAGATCGGTTTGTTATTGAAAATCAATTCCAAAAAACTTCGGATTCTACTCAATTTGATTGGAGTAACTTTTTAGGTTTTAATATGCCGGCGTAATTAACATCAACAATTAATTATAGTTTTGAGCCAACATTAGACATAAATGCGATTAACTCGTCTAAAAGCTATTTTGTTTCTCTTCATTCAAATGCGTACGGTGTGTCATGCCTACAATGTTATGGAAAACATTTTTAAAGTTCGAAATGAGTAAATAACCCTGCATCATTTAATTAACCAAGTATTTCGTCATGGCATGACATCATCAAACACGAATGTGAGTGAAATTCGCGCCTGGGAGAACTTACTACTTCGGTAAATTGCATACTATACCTAATAAAAACAGCCAGATACAGTTATTTGATTAATTATTGTGGTTCTATTGAAAATCGTTATTATAGCGAAGATGGCCAAAAGCCGTATTTTTAAAATCCACAATCCTACCTACTAAGAGCGAAAATAATATAAATGGGTTTAACCACACAAATTCTTTTCGTGCATTAATAAAAATACCGAAGGAATAAAAGCGTAGCTCTGCAGTTTACATATTATATTATAGAAAAAAGTGAATTAAAAAATGTGGTATTTGACGGAACATGCAAAAATATCAAATTAAATTTAAATTAATATCGTTGTTTGAATTTATTAATATATAAAAAAGATCGGAAATTTGATAGCGTCTTTATCGAACGATCGTTTGGTGGAAACCGAAATGAAAACAAAACATTTATGTTTTCCGGTTTCTCAAGCATACTAGAAAAAATTGGCAGTAATAAATTTTTGTTAAGAATAATTGAATAATAAGAACGAGGTGGATGTGTAAGAAGAATAAAATGTTAATTTACCTGTTGCCAGTGATCATCCAGACTTGGCTGTGCCGAAAAGTAGCCGGTGTCGTGAATGTCCTGAAGTTCCCTGAATATGTTGACGCTGGGTAGTATATCCATTTTAAAAAGTAGTCACAAGTCACAGCAAAAATTGCGGCACAACAAACACACAAAAATCACAACACATTCAAAAATGAGATCGAAGTGGATTGAGGGAAGAGTAGGACGATAATTTTACTACTCGAGTAGGTGGGTATTAATAAAATGTAACACGCGGACACGTTACCGGCATTTCTACTATAAAACCATTATATTAATAACAGTATTAACGAACTAACCAACAAAAAACAATATTGATCCCGGGTCTGACACTTGAGTAAAACTCGGCTAAATGCGTTAACATCCACACTTGCCTGTGAATACGCCGAAAACGCAATGCGTCGCTGAATAAATCCCTTGAAATTAGATGAAATCTTAATTGTACAATTCGATACGCGTTGTCAATGTGTCGGAGATGTTTACCGAACCGTTATTATGTTTGGATGATCTCCAAAATTTAAATTTTGAAGCAGGTGTCGCTGTCATATGTGAACGTACGTCAGCTCTTTTACTAGAGGCCTTCGCGGCGCGACTAGCGACGATGACAACTACGGAGATCGTCTATGTTGAACATTTGTTCCAGAAGCCGTCACCGACGGCGCCACCAACAAAATAACTTCGATCCGCGGCGCAGACACAAATGCGCCACGAACAAAAATGTATCGCTCAAATAAACTTCGGACGTCGACTTCCACTATTTGCACGTTACGACTGTTCAAGGCGAGCTAAGTTATGTACATTGCTGTTTACTAATTAATTAAAATTAATATGCACTATACTACACCTTCTTGTAATTCAAGAAGTAACAGTAATTTTACAAATTCGTTTTCGTTCGCATGCTAGGTTAAGTCTTGGGTATACCTACCGAACACTAATAATTAATTTCATCGGAGATATACCTGAACATTTTTCTAAAAAAATTTCCTCCCATTTTTTGGCGGAACGTTAATCACAATAAAGGAATTTTGCAAGAAAATTGCTTCTCCGTTAATTACGATTTAACTAGGTGCCATATATCTATAAACATGCAATTAATGAGTTGATTTATACGGGCAATTTCATTATTATACAAAGATGAAAGATAGATGATAGTATAGCACTTACTTATTCTGTGTGAGAAAAAGAAGTAACAGCTGTTTTAGTACAAAAAATATAAATAACGTTGCGATTATATGACTGCTGTAAGCCGGTCAGAAACTTTACCCTCTACCGGATATTAGCAGAGGGTTTAATATAGAAGCTCTGATAAAATTTATTTATTGCTCTTTAAAGAAAAAATCTGTTGCGCTGGCTATATTACACTTAATTTTTTCAGTTTAATTTGACCTATTTACGCTAATTTTCATTAAAAACTTGTAATCGTATTTCAAATCTTAAGAAATTTCAAGTTTTTATATCAAGTGTTTTTTGACATTTTGATAGCTACATATATATAATAAATCTTTTATTTTCATTTAACTTGACGGTTTTCCGAGTTTCTGAGATCTTTCCGACTTCTTCCTTTTTTCAACTAATTTCCTCATGTAGACTAATTAAGTACCTATATATTAGAAAATATATGCTAATTATTAGGGAAGTTTCGTAATTTTCATAGATTTCTTTATATTAGCATCCAATAGCATATTAGCATTAAGTTTTCCGTTTTAAGGTGGGGTTAATCGCGGAAGGCGGCCGGCGAGGGGGAACAGTGCATCAAGATGTTTTTTCGCTATAAATCGTAAGCGACAAGAGATACGTCAATTGAAGTTTTTATAAAAAATATAGCCTTTTAAATTATCTACTAAAAAGATTCTACACAGTTTTTATTGTTCGTTTAGTTAGTGTTTTCATAAATCACATTAAGATACATGGCTTTTATGCGTTTGGTCATAATATCGACAAAAGACAGAATAACCCAAATTCTCTCTTTAATAAATAACTAGAAAGTAAAATTATTAAACTTGTATCAATGTTCAAAAGAAAGCTTCAACGTACATGAAATATCTAATGCCAAATGTCATCGATGAAAACTTTCTTTGACATGGGGTAATTTACTACAAGAACAGATCATATAAACAATTTGTGCAGCTTAAATCGAACATTCAATCATGTTAATCCATTTTAGATGGTCGACTTGACAAATTAGTAACAAACTGAAATTGTCTAACCGAAAAAACCAAATAAACGTCGAAAGATTTTGACTTTTTTACGTTTTCGGTCCGAGTTTCAAACAAAAAAAACTTTCAGCAAGTTTGTAACATAAAGCAATAGAGAATTTTTGAAAAATAGTTTGAGAGAGTATTGAACTTCGTTTAATATTATTTTCAATTTATGTTTTTTATTTTCAGTCAAAAGTCAGTAAAAGAAATGTTCGAAATAGAACGGAAACTAATGCGCCCAGATGAAACGATACGGGAACATTAGTTAGTTCAGTGTCAAAATAGACATGGTAAATGTAATGTGATCAAGAGGAAATTTACACATTTACCAGTAAATGTAATAATATTTCTTGAAAGAAATTAATTTTAAGTTTTAATTTATGTAATATATAATTCTGTATAATAATATTATAACTCTAGTATTTAGGCACTATAAGTTTATATTATTATGTGAATTATGACAATTTACTTTTATTGCATAATTCTACATAGCGTTTAATGCAATTTATTTATTGTACATTTGGAAGTATACGTACATTTTCCACAACATGCGTATTACGAATAGGTGCTCTATCTAGGATAGGTTTTGTCTACTTGCTTGCAATCATATTATGTTAAAATGCAGAGAAGGTTAAACCATAGCCAATGGTTAGGAAATTCTGGGTTTGTTAAGACGCGTCTCCACTTAACCGGCTTAGGCCGGGCGGCCTAATAAATCATTATTAATTAGGTGTGCGGCCAATGTTAAAGCATACACAAAAACTGTTTTTGTGTATGCTTTAACATTAAAGCATTATTTTCATTACATTATTTTCAAACATGAAAATAAACAAAATAAAACGAAAAGATATTACTAGGCAGATACTTATTCTTTTACAAAGAATTCAATTTAATTTAATATAAAATAACATAATATATTATCTGATATCTGAACCACCAAAGAAAAGCTCTGTGTCATTAATTATGCTTCTTCTTTTCTAGGCATAGGCAGTGTTTGCCTGTTCCTGATCTAATATTGCCTAATTGTCTGATATAATTCATAGATTGCGCCAACGATTTCTTGAGCGGCCCACATTTCTTTTCCCAGTCGTGTAATTTCGAGTTTTCTCTATATTCCGAGATCTTCAGATTAATGGAGAAGATACGTAATTTGTCGCGCATGTCTTCTTTTCTTATATAGCCTTGAAGTGCCATAACTTTCCTCTTTTTTTCTTGTGATATCTTCAAATTGTACTTGATACACAGCTGATGAAGTAATAATATACACTAATTTTATTTGTGCGTTGCGATGACCCGTGGCTCTCCATTTCATAAAATTTTAAAATATACAAAATTCGTTTTTACCTCCAATCAATTTTAAAAAAAAATTGGAGGTATGGTAATCGAAAAAAAATTTCAACTTTTTTTTTTGCATTTTCGAGATCACCGTGTTCAGAAACGTAAAGATCTGCAAAAAGTAAAATAAAAATTTCTGTGTCGGTCTGTCGGTCTGTCTGTCTGTCGTCAAATTTTGTCGATCGATTTGCTTCCGAGCCATCCAACCAATTACGACCAAATTTGGTATGGTGGTAGGGTTCACGGTGGAAAGGTGAAAATAAGGTTTTCGTCGCGATCTATCAATCAGGAGTGCCACCACAAGAAAATAATACGGGATTTTTAAAAAATATTTTGTCTTGCGATATGTTATTTTAAAGGCCTTAAAAGGCTTTATCCAGAATAGGTAAAATTAATCTTCTATCTGTCGTCTGTCAAAAATCACAAGTTGTCAAAGTTGAAACTTTAAGAGTGAATAACTCAAGAAATGCTGAAGGGATCTTACCCAAATTTGGTACGTAGGTACATTGATCCTAATGGATATGAGAGCATATGTAATCCTTCGATAGAAATCAGTAATGCAACATGAAAAAAATAAAATTAACTTTTTTGGCAAAAACATGAAAAAAGTTTTTGTCGATCGATTTTCTCCGGCATTTCTGCGTCGATTGCAATCAAACTTATTGGACGTATGCCTCGTGGGCTGGAATGGTGAAAATAAGGTTTTGCCAGAGAAATCTTCACCAGGGCCACCACAATAAAATAAATAAAAAAAAATGAAAATGTCGTCGTATCTCCGGAAATGTTTAACCGATTCAGCTAAAATTTGGTGTGTCGATGGAGCTTTGAAAGTATAAGTATTGGTGGGAAAACAAACCGAGCCAATTGTAACAGGGCGGGGCAGGTCAGAAAAATTATAGAAAATATTAACTGAAATCTTAATTTATATATTTTTTGTGAGAATTTGTCAGATGGCTGGCAAAAATAAAACAATATATTCAAAATTTTAATAAACGTCATAATTTTGTGACATATGTGTCAAAATTAGGTTAATGTTGATTTGTATACCGAGTGCAGCATAAGAATTGAGTTTAGGGCTTGTAACAATTAATTTTAGAATACAAAAATAGGTGGTTCGGTGGGAAATATTTTATAATATCGTCGTACGGACTGACGGAACGTTACTTTATAAGTAAAAGGTTCTGCCACTAGGTAGCGACCAAGTTTAGGCTGTTTGTTAAATTTTTTCGCAAATGTTTTCAGAATCAGGATTTTCAAATCCTCTAGATGACCGAAAAAATTTGTTGTACCAATCTTGGAGAAATTTTATTTGTGACTTCTTACGGTATTATGTGACGTATATAAAAATTTTAGAAAAAATTCAGTGGCGTACAAAAATAAAAAATTTTTTTCATTTCGGATTTTGTTAAATAAACTTTTATAGGTAGATTTAGGGTAGGGGGTAATACATATAGATATCTTTGCCAGGGCTACCGATATCTTTGTTAAGGCTACCACAATAGAAAACAAAAATGAACATTATGTCATCGTATCTCCGGACAAAATTTGGTGTGCTGGTGATTGGAGGTATTGCGGCAGAGAGTGACGACATTTTTCTATAGCAGATGTTAAAGTGCGATTTGTCCGACTGAAAATAATTGAAAAAGCGATACTTTAACAGCAAGAGTAGATAAAATAGCATTTTAACAGCAAGGGTAGATAAAATACTTTGTTTTTACTCAAATTAAATTATTAGCTCTTGAAATTATATATTAATAAAATTATTAAAAAAATAAAAATTGTCAATAATTTAATTTATAAATTTCTTATAAATGTTTTCTTTAACATATGCTATAGAAAAAAATTAAATTCTATACACGACGATAAAATTTCATTATTGACTCGCGAAAAATAATTTACTCGCGACTTCGTCGCTCGTAAATTAACAATTTCCGCTAGTCGATAAAATTCAATTTTAACGTCTTGTATAGAAAATAACTATTTCTTATCGCCGGATATTCATATTTTTGTTAGCAAGAGACTCTAATATAATTATTTTAATACTAATCTAAATTAATTTTCAATTTTTAATGGTTCTCCAAATAAAGTGTGTGATAACGCCACACGCCTCATACTATCAATCCTGCATTAATTTTCTTCAACTTCCAACTATTAAAAAAATCATAAAATAAATCAGTAGCACTGCAACCCAGAGCGGGTTTTGGCTGACCACTTTATTTTATGAAATACTTTCAAGACAAGTTACCTCGGTGGTTTGCCATTTCCTGCCGAGGGAGGACGACTAGTATAAAGTTCTAGCTCGACTAGGGATCTCGGTTTGGTAGTCTATGCACTGAAGCATCAGACCTCTATTATTATTATTATATCCTCTATTAATCCCAATTATTAAAGCGTGACCAATTTTCCATTAATTACTTAATAACTTTACCAATCAAAATTTACTTTTACCATCCTACTTATGAATTAAATTCAACATCTGTTAAATAATTCTCTACCAAAATTAATCATCAAAATATCCAACATTTCTTCAAAAATGTCCAAAATACGGAAAAAACAAATCCAAATTATCAATAATAAAATTACTCACAGTAAACTAAACTTTTATTGCACAAATTTTCAAATAATTTTCTTTTTACCACCACTTCGGTTGACGTTTTTAGCAAAAGCCAAGTTGCAACAAATTTTCATGCCAACTTAAGAATTATTGGCACAAACAATCAAATTTCATCTAAATAATTTTTCTGCGCTCCATACAAATTGTAAAATTGTAAAAAAACATAATAATTTAACTCTCCAGATTACTCAGTCACAGAGGCGGATCAAGGGGATATTGCGCCCCAAGCTGAACCAAAATTTGCGTCCCCCTAAACGGGGTGCACAAATTTTTTCTAATATGAATATGAATTGAAAATACAAATTTGTCCTATTTTCAGGTTTTTAGTAATAATTTGATCATAGAAGACGAAAAATTAAGTAGTACTAAAAAAATTTTTGTTTAAATTGATTGTTTACTAAAATATCATAAATATAATGGTGGTGTCTCGAAACCCAATGTGCAGCACATTCTACAAAAAAAAATAAGTGGCAGTTCTAGGGTAATAAATTTTAAAATGATAACAAAGCACACCACGTTTGCTAGAAAAGTTGTGTGCCTGCACATATAAAAAAATAAGCAAATGTAAATAGGAACCGTGTGACGTAAATCCAGCAACTTGCGGCGCTTGGAATCAACGGCGCACAGTAGTCCCGATTGTCATTTTTTGGGACATGGGATCAAATTCAATATTTTGAGTTGAAATATTTTTTTTATGATAGAGAATCATATACTGAATAACATTTCCAAATAATTTTTTGCTTGAATTTGTCATTAACATGGTCAAAAAAATTATTTAAGCTAAAAATCGATTTAAAAAAACACATTTTCAAACTTTTTTCTATAAAATCAAAAATGTGTGCGCTGAAAATGCACAGTATGTTAGAAGAGGTTATTCTTCATCCCACAGAACAAATACCAAAGAAAAAGCTTTGCGGTTTTGGTGTTTACATACGTTCAAAGTTTTCTTAAGAATATCCTACTACTGATCTGGTTAACGTTAATAAGTTAGTACCAAAAGTACCGACATAAAACCAACAAATTAGTTAACGTCTGGAAGAATAGAAGTAATGAAGATCAGATTCGTTCTGGTCATCGTGAAACCAAGTTGTAATGTGAAATGTGTTGTAAATATAAATATATTATTTATTGTAAATAGATATGGTAGTCGAATATAATTATAATATTTATATTAAAGACATAAATAATTACTTTCAAATATTAAAAGGGCATAAATTAATATTCTTCTGGAACATTTAAATCTTAATAATAATAATGTTCATAGATTTCCGCACCATGAATTAACAACTTATGCACACTTGCTGGTATGTAGTACCAGGGATATTGGTGGACATATAATTCGTCTGTTTCTTTGCAATAATCTTTAAATTCTTCTATATTTATTGTTTTCCCTGAGCATATTACTTGTAATGTAACTGCAAACCTTTTTACCAAATTGGCATCAATATCACATATTTCGGCAGACTTTTGATAATCTCTGAAGAATCTCCTAGCTGTGTTCCCATCATTCGTTGTGCCAAACCCCTGCCTTACGATATCAATTAAGAGACCAGTTTGTTCTCGAAATTCACTTTGCGTTATTTGCTTCCTTTGCTTTTTTAAAACTTTACAGCTTTTATTGCATGTACTCCATTGTTTGAAATCCAGATTATACGAAATATGTAGTAAACACTCCATGCATCGTATCCACATATGTATATTCTGGATAAATTGTTCCTTTGGCTAGGTGTAGCTGAGCAGATGCAGCAGGTAGCCAAAGAAGCTGTATCCGATACAACTGTGGTTACTTTGCCATCTATCATTGTCATGTATAGCTCATGTGCAACTTATATTTCGCCACTCTTAGTTCGAACCAACTTTTCTATTTCTTTGTGCATATCTGCTGCTTCCTTTTTTGTAAAATCTTAAGTTTCTCTAACGAACTGAAACTGTATTGGCCTGCAATAATGCGTCGATGAAGGGCATGGATTTTGCCATTCTATAACATACTCAGTTACTAATTTTAAGGGAACAAAACTTGTCATAACTACCGAAGAATAATATTCCATTCTTCCATATTCCAAAACAAAGGTTTTCTTCTCAATCTAATTATAAAATTAGATTGAGAAGATGCTCCATCAAAACCCCATTTACTTATTAATTTGTATTTCGTTGCCTTGAGATTAAAATCTAAAGATTTCAAGATCCGGTATACAGTTAAGTCTAAAATTGCTTGAAGACTGACCTTAGCACCGATCTCTGCTACTATAATATCTTTTTCTGGAGGATAACACTTCTTTTTCTCTATCAATAGGTACTTCTTAGGGCACCAGATATAATCTGGTGCAGATCAGTAGTGGGATATTCTTGAGAAAACTTTGAACGCCTGTAAACACCAAAACCGCAAAGCCTTTTCTTTGATATTTGTTATTATGTGGGATGAAGAATAACCTAACATACTGTGCATTTTCAGCGCACACATTTTTGATTTTATAGAAAAATGTTTGAAAATGGGTTTCGGCGCCCGGGGTTGTCCCTAAATTTGGCGCCCCCCATGGGAACAATTTTTTATTTTGCAAGATATCAAAAAAGCTAAAAAAAAAAGGTCAACGGTATGTTTTTCTTTAGTTGATTATGATCTTACAAGAAGTTTATTTTTTTCGCCTTTATTAGCGCAAATTCGTCAATTACATTATCAAAATTAAAAAAATTTTTTTTTTTGAAAATAGAAAAATGGCGCCTCTAAAAAGTGTGCGCCCGGGGCAAACCCCCCCAGATAGGCTACTGCTTGGAATGCGTGATTAGTCGCGTTTGTGTGGGTGTGTGTGTCTTGCACAATCTAAGTATGTGTCGGCGCCGGCGCCGGCGGATCAATTACATGTCGACTCAACGTACACCCCTGACGTACACAAACCGCTGCGTGTCCATACACACATAGCTCATATTTTAAGTTCTCCTACTTGCGGAGATATTTTTAAAATGCAACCTATATTTTTGAGATTTTTAGAATTTCACAAT
This sequence comes from Cantharis rufa, assembly GCA_947369205.1. NCBI lineage: Eukaryota > Metazoa > Arthropoda > Insecta > Coleoptera > Cantharidae > Cantharis > Cantharis rufa. Next base: position 42,343,005 of record OX376303.1, read on the forward strand.
ATAAAATATTAAATAATTTAAAAAATAATTGTAATAAATTTTGCGCCCCTGTATTTCTGGCGCCCGAAGCGCTAGCTTCTTTTGCTTCTTGGTTAATCCGCCTCTGCTCAGTCAGCATCGAGCCGTCAGCAAGAGAGGTTGTGATCAAATATTTTTTTTTTCAGAATTATTTGTTGCACTTTCCCCACCGTTCGACTAAATTAAGCACTACCTTGTCTTAAAAATTGCCGACACAAATCTAGATATCAATAACATACCGCCCAATGTGGCAACTGAATTTACGAATATCAAATTCCAAAACCGTCTAGCCGCACGAGCCCATAGCATTAGCCCTACACGAAAGCGAGTAAAAACAGTTGTTAAAGCGCTATTAGTAAAAACGCAAACGGAAAAAGTGCAATCCGCCAACGCAAAAAACAGTGACAAAGTCACTGAAACTCTAAAAGACATGAATTTAACCACGCCACCTACCAACGACATGGAGACGTATGATGAAATTACCATTCCGACTCATAACAGTTTTGGTATTCTCATAAACGCCCCGGAGCGAGTTGACAGACCTACCACCAGTGGCGGATGGACCACCGTCAAGCACACCCCCGTACACAAATCGACCCCAGCCGACCTACTCTTTAAGGCATCAAAACCACCGCCGGTCATCCTGACCACACCGATCGGTCAGATCAATACATTCCTAACCAAACTGAAACCACTCGTAGCAGGGAAACTGCTAGTGCAGTACGTCAGAGGACAAACATGGATATATACCGAGACCTCAGATGACCACCGAGCGGTCAAAGAAAACATCTATTCCGAAGCCAAAGTTCAAGGTTACAGCTACCAGCTTAAGGAGGACCGCCAAATTAAGCTGGTAATGAAGGGTTCACCTTATGCTGAAGAAGATGATGTAAAAACTTAAATGGAACAAGAACATCAAATCATCCCGACGAAAGTCACAAAACTGAAGAACTAATTCGGCGATTCCACTGGTTCTTTCCTCGTCGCATTCCCTCCCACCACGCCCATCAACAACATCAAAAAGATCCGCAGCCTGGGTCAAGTGATCGTCCACTTCTAGGAGTACTCCCGGCGAAACACCCACACGCCGTGCTACCGGAGTCAATCGTACGGGCATGGCTTCTCGAATTACCACATGCAACCACGCTGCGTCAAATGCGTGGACTACCACCTTACCAAGGACTGCCCCAGGAAGCAGCTCGACGAAAACGCCCGCTGCTGCAACTGCGGCCAAGCCTACCCGGCCAACTTTTAAAATTGTCCCACGTACATCAAATACACAGCAGAAAGGGTGAGTAAAGCGCAGCGCTCTGTCGCCATGCCTAAACAACCCCACCCCTCATATTTCAATTTTAGAACACCCAACAACATCACTTTTTCAAACAACTTTTCAGCTCCCTCAGAGCAACAACAATTCTCCCAACAATTCCCTCAACAAAATATGACGCAACATGACCAAATCGACGCCACTAACCCCGGTGACCTCACAACTTTATTCCAAGAACTAAAAGATTTACAATCCACAATCGACATTGGTCTGATGATTCAAATTATCAGGGAAATCAAAATTAGACTCACCGGGGTGACAGACACCTTCACTAAACTCAACATCTTAGCAGAAATTGGACAGAAACACAATGTATAATACAACCAAAGACAGACTAACAATCATTACCTGGAGAACTAACGGACTCAGGACAAAATCTAACAAACTACAAGTAACAATCGAATGACATAAACCCGACATAGTACTCATACAAGAGACCAAACTTAACAAACTTAAACCGACTAAAATTTCGAACTATACAGCCATCAACAAACCCCACAACCAGCACGGCGGACTACTAACTTACTACCACAACTCCCTCGAACTTATTCCCATCGACAATCCCACGACAACAGCAGACACCGAAGTTTTTAACACCGGCGACTTGACAATAGTAAATTACTACATATCTCCTGGCAAGACTCACGACACGTACAAACTAGACGAATTATTCCAGCTAACAGACAAAACCATCATTGCAGGAGATATGAATTCCAAGCATACCACCTGGAATAATGCTTTATCCAACAAAGCGGGGACCGACCTCTACAACTACATTCAACAATTCTAGTTACTACTTTCCTACCCGACAAACGGACACTCCCACATCGACTTTTGCCCCGCACGCTTTCCTTCCACTATCGACTTAATAGTAACACAAAACCTAAACGTACCAAGAACAATAGCCCTCGACAATTTAAATTCCGACCACCTTCCTATATTTTTAGAAATCACCTCAGTCAAAATTCCTTTTTACCCTCCAAAACCAATTACCAAAACCGACTGGTAAAAATTTGCGACACAACTTAAAGACATCAAAATTAACCCCAAAAATTACCACCAACGAACAAATCGACAATGCAATATTAGATCTGACAACCACTGTTACAAAAATCTACAACAACAACACTACACTAACTCCACCACCCACTCGCAAACTCAACTTACCACTTACACTCACACAAAAATTCAAAAACAAAAATAAGCTGCGTAAGATATACCAGCAACACAACTATCCAGCACTAAAAACGCAAATCAACGCACTCGCAAAAATTTGGCACAACGGACTCATATACAAATTAATCCAATTAAATATTCCCCCCACCTAATCAAAATCCTCTACAGTTACCTGACGGACAGAACCTTCCAAGTGAAAATCCGCAACATCCTCTCCGACCCACAACCCATCCCTGCTGGAGTATCGCAAGGCTCCATCCTCGCCCCAATCTTATTCACCTACTTACATAAACGATTTCCCTAAACATGACAAAACTGAAATTTCACTGTATGCCGACGATACCGCAATCATTTCCGTCTCCTACCAAAAGAACCAATCAATTAATACCTACAACAGCACATTGACAAATTATTGACCTACTACACGACCTGGAAACTCAAACTCAACGAGAACAAGACAACGCTGACAGCCTTCTCCCACCGCAAGGACCGACTTACCGCTAAACTCAAAATCAACAATATTGACATCCCACTGACAACAAACGTAAAGTATCTCGGCGTTACCCTCGACAAACACCTTACCTACAGCACCCATCTGACCTTAGCCGCCAAAAAAGCCGACAATGCGCTTCACGCCCTTTTTCCTTTGCTTACTTACAAAAACAGACTGGACCCTAAATTACGACTCACGCTATACAAGACAATGATTAAACCCATCCTGCTATACGCCTCCCCGATCTGGAGCAACGCAGCCAAGTGCAACATTAACAAACTTCAAATTATTCAAAATAAAGCTATTTGCATCATGATCGGCGAGCCTAAACATACACCGATCCACATGTTACATGACCAGACAAATTTACCCACTCTTCGACACCTAGTCTATAACTACGCTTACGACTTCTTCCACTACACGACGCGACGCAACCCCACAACCAATCATTTAGCTTGACTGAAACTCAACAATCTCCCGTACCGACAAAAATTCAAACTGCTGCATCAGACAATTTTATAAACCGTTAACCTACTAATTTACACTTTGACAATAATTAATACTTATAAACATTCTTCAAACTTTTTTAGGAAAGTTGCTGTTATTTAGTTTTAGTTAGGCTTTATTTATTGTTATTTAATTTTTACTTGTTTTATTTTATTTTGGCACTTGCCACCCTATCAATCCCCCCTTCCTCTTCCTACCTTTAAGGCACATGGCGCTGGGCTTTTCCAGTCATTTTTGCCCAGCAGGACAACATATCACTAGAGACGCAAGACACCATACATTCAAAACTAATCAATAAATTGTAAATAGGAGTGATTATATAGATACATGTAAAATTTTTCTTTTTTTAGCTTTAAGTTTAGAATGTAAATAGTTATAAAAAATAAACGAGATTTTTATGTTATGTTATGTAATCAAATTTCAAATATTTACAAATTTACAAATAAAAACAAAGTAGGTAGGTACAATTCACAATAAATAATCAAAATACGAATATTGAATAAGTAGTCGCGGACAAGGTGTTTTTGATGTTTTTGTCAAACAATCTGCTCTTGCATCTTGAAACAAAAGTTGGTGCTATACTTGTTTGGCGTCAAAAACAGTGGCTGGATATTTCAAGGTAGTGAAGACCTTATCTAATAAGATAGGTCATCTCGACTGACTGAAGGCTTATTAAACTTTTTCTTTTTTTGTGTATTTTAAATTTAATTAAATATTTTATTTCATCAATTTATTGTCTTTACTGCTGAGCAGTTGCAACAAGGGGTTAATTTCCCGAAAATTTGTTGTACACTCGTTTGGAATTCCCTTGGAAATCGTTGGGATCAGGCACGGAACTAGCCCTGTTAGACTAAGTGGGCCGAAGACGGGCCCAGTTATTTTTAAGAGGGCCAAAGACCTAGAATGTTTTTAAAAAAAGCTAAAAAAAAGAGGTAACAAAAAATAATGCAATGCTGCGATTATCTTAAAAATGCGTATGTAAAATATTTTAAACTTAATTAGTCAGAAATAAATCACGAAATTATTGGAACAAAATTCTTTATTTGCCAGGGTGGGCATCCATCCAGCTACCGCGTTAGAGCAATGTCACAAGTGTTCAAAATGTCTTCCATTTACTTCTAAACACTGTTGAGCTCTTCTGGTTATACTATCAGTGGCTCTAAGTACTTTTTCAGTGTTTAATGATCGACAGGCATTGCAAATTCTGAGCTTCATATCATCTCTCGTTGTCGGTTTTTCTGTATAAATAATATCTTTGATCCGACCCCAAAGAAAAAAATATTTCAAGTGCTGACTTTTAAAGTTAATTTCGTTATAAGAAATTGAAATTTAATAACTTAAGTCGAATATAACTTAAAAGGGGTGGGAGTAATAAAAAAATTTGTCCTACTAAACTTGCTTATTTTTTAAAGAGCTTTCCAACGATACCACTTTCGACATATGGTGCCATTTAAAATTTTGGATTTCTGGACTTTCTGGAGCAAACTACTCTGGATGCCGACTTTTCCCGGAAATAATAATATCACCATTAGATTCGTCATTAGGGCTTTAGTAATAAATTTTTTTAGCCCAACTCTCTACGACTTACCGTTTTTGAAAAAAAGTACTGATACGGGTGGTCTGGGTCACCCTGTATACCCAGCGCAAAACATAAACTTTGGAGCTTTTTTCAGCTAAATCACATTATGTCCAATATTGTTCTTACAATTGAATTGATTATTATTTGAAGATTGAACTTGAATTAGGATTTTAATTAAATTTTCTAGTTCTTGTTTCTGTAAAAGAAATTTTGAAACATCAACTTCACCGTTACTGTCTGCAGACGGTTGCAGCAATTGGTTGGCCATAATCGAACACAAACTACATAGAAATTTCACACAATCAGGAGTTACATTATTACCCTTTTTGGATCTAATTATTGAAAATAAATTTTCAATGCAGTCTTGATTTAATCTTTTGGTGAATAAATGTATGCATTTACGATATATTTTTATTATCAATATTCTTTATTTAATGAAAACATTTAACCAATTGGGTTCTTGTTTCCTCTTCCTCTTCCACTTCCTCTTCCTCTTCTACTAAAGATCTTTCAAAGTCACGCAGCGATATTGACAATTCCTCTTCTTCTTTCTTTGTCTTGTTCAGATAGACAGCAGCCAATTCTTTATCTTTTTTTCTTTTCCGTACATGTTTTGCTGCGACTTTTTCTTTCGCAGTAGCTAATTCAGTACGACGCATGGGGTTTCCGCTAAAATCTTATAGTGCCTCTTTTAAAGAATTTATACAGTAGCTCGAGTTTTTGTTTTTGTACATTTTTGCATTTTTAGGTTGGTAACATTTTGATTTACTGCTAACAAAATTCTAAACCTACAAATATATTATAGTCTGAAATATAGGCTGTTATAAAAGTAGCACTAAACTTACCTGCTGATGTCTACTTCTTCGAAAATGAACAAAGTAGATCTTAACATTGAATAGGTGGACCAAAGGAGATGCATACTTCTCAATTAAATTACAACAACGGTTTCAGTTATCATTTGTACCTTTTTGCCTTGATCCATTAACAAAATTTTTCCATTTCCAATGTCTTCTCTTTGACTTTTCTGGCAACAAATAAAATGTAGGCAGGTAGCATCGGCAGCTTTTTTGACATCGTTGCGTACAGCAAAATCTTCACTTTGTTTCATATTTTATAGCAATATGATAAGGTAAATAATTCAGGATACTAAACTATACGTGTAAAAATATTGAAAAATATTGTAGTAACGTAACAACACCACTTGCCTACGTTCTTTATATTGAATTGTTTTAAAACAATTTTTGTAAATGGTTTTTATTGATAAAAAATTTTGCATAAGGTTTCCTAAGACAAATTGTCAGGATTAAACAAAACGCTATACATCACTCGTGGACAAACCGTTTCGTTCGAATTTTTTTCACTTGTAATGTAATATACTATTAATTTTATCTGTGGCTTACCAAATGAAATAGTTTTTGAGCAATTTCTTGACAGCGAGTCTATCGATTTTGATTTTTCTTACGTTAAAAGATATATTTTATTTTTATTCATTATTTGTCAATTATTTTGACAATTGAAGAAAAATTTAAATTAACATATTTTAAATTTTTTACGTAAAACGATAGCATTTAAGAGGACTTTTAATTTAAAATGTGCCAAGGGTATCAGGGGGTATGGTGCCATTAAAAGTTTTAATGGTGGGGTAGCTGCAGGTGAGGGGTGAGTCCGAGCGCAACAAAGTCTCTCCTCTCCTATCTGGCCAAGCTTCTTTTACCGTTTTTCGATATTTGGTGTAGTTTACGAGAAATTTAAGATGAATCGTTATCAAATGTACAACCTGTGTATTACGTATAATACCCTAATAAATATAAAAAAATATAAGACTATTTTGGAATTTACAAAAAAATTCAAAACAATGAGTAATTTTCGAAATATTTTTTAGAAGTTTCTTTGCGTACCTGTGTTTAAGTTTTATAAAAAATTAAAAAAAAAGTAAATTGATGTTTATTGTTTGTCAAATATGGATATCGCTTCATAGTTACATAAGAAAGAAGACATTGTTAAAATGAACCTTGACTCCAAATAAAATCATTAAAATTGCATTTTGTATGCGATGTGATTCACCAATGCTATTGTTAATATCAAAATAGCGTAATCGAGCAACTATATACCTACATAATTTGATAAATGATTATCATTTACATATACCTATGTACCTTGTTATTATTATAATTATTATGCAATTAAAAGAGAAAAACACTGTAACAGCTCAAAAAGCTCAAAATACCAATGAATTTTCAAAACATTTTATTGTGGCGCGCACAGTTGTAATTTTTTTTTTAAAACGGTAAGACATAAAAAAAATAAAAGTTTACATCGCACAAATATTTTTTTATTGATAAAAAAGGTTATTCTTTTGGCCACACTTTTGCTTATTATTTATTTTCAATCTTCTATTTTTAGTAGTTTATCTTATTTCATTTTCGACACCCAAAACATATGCAATAGCCAATTGGCCCCAAACAAGACTACCTTGATAATTAAATCCGAAGGGTAAATCACGAGGCTAAAATTGTATAATATCACATGTTTTTGAAGGTTTCCAACCTTGTTTACATACGGTATGGGGTTTTTTAGATCGTCACGCTAAAAACCGACCCGAATTGGTTGAAAACTTAATACCAACCTAAAATTCAGTGAATCAAATTGACCAATCAAGTTGCATATCTTATTCATAAAAAAAAATTTGAATTTTCAGTTGGTAACAAATGAACGAAATGAAGTCACTCAATTTAAAACTTATGTTAGTCTGAATTAAGCTTGAGTTAATTAGGTGGCATTTTGTTTCTTACGTTAACGTCGACACAACTTTCGCCAATTTCAAGTGCGTCATGCAAAACTTCCTGCGGTACCACACTTTGCAAAGGGCGTACTGTCAACTAATGGGTACTGTCATATACGGTGATTTTAACCCTTCAGTACTAACATATTTTTTATAACACGAAAACTAATGTCGTTCTGTGATGCCGATTCTAGTTTTTAATTTTTTTAACGTAGTGTTTATATTCTTCATAAACTAGTTGATCTGAAGGTACTGAGAACCCCCGACCCTCAGCTGTTATCGTATTAAATTTACAGTTACAAATAGAAGTCGTCAGTCTGTGAGACCGACTGTTAGTAGAAGTTCGTGTTTAACGAACTTGGGTTTTGCCTCATAAATAGACCCGAGGATAACACAACGCCTGTAAAGGGACCAACGTTACCGTCGATAGATACTCCAGCTACTGGTCACACCATTACCAGTTACCATGTTACCATAATATATTTTATAACACACCATGTTACCATAATATTTTTTTTAAATCTTCACAGAAATCTTACGAGATTGTAGGACATCTTATCATCTCTTTCTCAATTGTATGACAACTGCAACGCAGCACGTAGGTAAACTAAAATTCTCAACTCCAAATTTTTACTGCTTATTTTAGGTCAAAAATATTTTCATTTGAAACATAAACCACATCTCAAAGTTAAAACTAATTCATATTTTGAATTGTGTCGTTCCATTGAAAGAGATCAAGAAAATCTTAAAAAGAAAATACTGCTTTATTTACTTTTTCGGTCGTAAATTTGGAGAGATCGCTTTTAGCAATTTGATAGGTTCTTCAAATAATCAATTTATAAATTTATTTTAACCCTCAGTTAGTCGCGCTATTTTAAGTTTTATAAGAAATACATTGACATGGTCTACAATCGCAGAATACACGCCTTAACGAAGGGTTAGGATCAGTGCCGTAACTAGAACTTTTGGCGCCTATGGCCAACTACAAAAAATGCGCCTTAACGGAAGGTGGATACCCCCTTCAAGAGTGGTCAGGGGTTTTCCCGAATTTTTTTTTATTCTCTACAAAATGGCGAATTTTGAGACACACTCACAGTTAAAATTTATCAAATTTCAGAAAATTGATTAAAAATTATTTTCATTAGCAACAGAATTTTCTTCATTCTCTTTGAAGCAATTGCCCAATGCAAATATTTTGATTTTATTAAATATTTAAAGCTAGGCGCCTGTTTAAAAAACGAAGGTGCTTAATTAGGCTTCTATACATCGTATAGAAAGAAGCCTTATGTTCTGGCTCCGTGTCTGTCCGCATGTTTCAAATTTAAGAAAATTCTAGAAAGATGTATATAGAAGCCTAAGAACTGTCGTAAAAGCGAGTTCCACCTTGTTTTTATATTATTTTGTTGTTATAATAAAAAAATTAACGGATGCATGATAGATTAAATAATAAAATATTTGTAATTTGAACTTCTGAATTTGAGCACCCTATTCTCGAGCTCACACGACCGTATTCGCTAACGAATCATCATATTCTAACCAATCAAAGAATAAGAATGAAGAATTTGATTCTTGAATGATGATTCGTGTGCTAATACGGTCGAGTGAGCTTGAGAATAGGGCCCCTGGCGCCTATATTAAATACAATATTTTAATTTGAATTTTTAAATTTCGGCGCCTTTAATCAAACGGCGCCTATGGCCGGGGCCATATTAGCCATACCCTAGTTACGGCACTGGTTAAGATTATGTTTTTGTTTAAATTTTTTAGAATCTTTAAAACAATTAGAGGACTTTACATAGAAGTCTTGAAGCCTCAGAAAGGAAATGTACATACTAATCAGATAACAAATTTGGGAATTGATTTTTTTTGTAAAATTTTATTTCTCAACTTTTATTTTTTCAGATTATTGTATGTTTATTATTTATATTATATCTTTTTGTTTTTTTTATACATTTTTATTCATTAACATTTTGTAATTTTTGATTAAATTTAATTCAACTAGACCACTTGTTATCCAAAATTCGATTAAAATTTTATACCATTCATTTATACAAAGACATTCCTTGTCTGTTGTTTTTAAGAATTTTCAAAAAAGATTTGGTAAAATGTATTTTATAAAGGTATTTATACCTGGTAATACAATAATCTTGATGCTTGTCTATGCAAATAGTTGTCTATGTAAATAGTCTACTTTTCCTCCTCGGTATATAATATACTATTATTCTATTATTTTATAATTTATTTTAAAGTTTATTGTTACCATGTGTATTTTGAAATGTACGTTTTATATCATTTTGTATAAAAAATGAAGTCCACTATCTTATCTACCTCTTGCAAGTTGCGCCGTCACATTAAATATCGGCCCGGTTTAGTAGGTCTAAACAAAATAAAAGTTTTCTTATAAAATTTTATAGTGGTATTATTAATCGTATTGATCCAGTTGGAGAAAACCAGAAAATCTTCTAACGACCTGTCATATTTTAACTTTTATTTTCTTATTAATTTATCGTAGTAGCTTTAAGGTAAGGATGATGTGATACGGAGACAAAAAAAGTACATAATAAATGAACGAGCATCCGTTAGAGCTTGAAATTTGACGTCGCTTAAAGTAAGTAGATGAAGATTGTAGAAATCTACAAAAAGAAAAAATTTTACAGTTAAGAAAAAACACGTTTCTTTGTTAGCTCTATAATCCTGTCACGCGCGAAAAGAAAATTTTTCTTTTACACTCGATTCTGTCAAAGCAAATTTCATAACTGACATAAAGTTTTTATACACTTTCTTGTTTATTCATTTGATTGCAGCGCACTAAAAGAAGTTCTGTTTATTTTATCAATAAATCGCAGAGCTTTGCATGTATTCATTATTTATTTTATTTATTGAATGCTGTTGATTTTACAGATTTTTATATTTTCAATGCTATTTATTACTTGCAAAAATATATTTCGCAATTGGTTTTATAAATTAGTTTCTACTAAACGATTGACAAAATATTATTTTCGCTTTCAATGTTTTGATTCAAAAAACCTCATATTATGGTACGTATTTATTATTTTAATATTATTATTATTATTTAATATTTAGGTTATTATTATTATTATTATAATCAAGTTACATATCTCAAGTTTCAAACGAAACTTAAAACTCGTTTTTTCTGAAAACAATAATTAATATAAAAAGTATATTGTAGTCAATCAATTTTTCAAGTTCATATGTGTCACTTTTCGTGAACGCTATTGGTTTTAAAACAAAAGGATGGCTGGCGGCAACGAAATACGTTAGTGCTTACTCGCCGAAATAAAAGTTATTTCATAAATTTAATATTTACTTTTTAAGTTTAAAGAAAATTAACTTTTAGCATGTTTTATTCGAAGCTAATGTACTTTTTTGTCACTCGTCTGTAATTGTCAGACTCTCCCCGCTACGCTTATCTCTTCTGTTCAGAATTTCTGTATTTTTGATATGTAGATCTGGTGTTCACGCATTAATTGAAAAACATTATTGATAAAAAATTTATAGAATTCATAAAAAAATCATTGAATTTATGAATTTTGTTCATCATCACAAATCATCATCACAAGTTCATCCGCACAAAATTCTAAATTCCGTACTAAAAAATCTATACGATTAACCATTTTTTTGGGTGGTTTCAAATGTTTTCCGTCTTTCTCTGATGTTTCATTTTATAGTCCTAACTATTTGTATAGTTATAAGTTTCATACTTTTAGGACTTATTATAATTTACAATAAAATTGAATTGAATTGAATTATCTCAATAAATATAACTCAACCTCATTATTTTTAGATCGATAAGTTGCTTGTAAATTTTACTCAGGCATCGTTGCATTAAGCAATTGCACTCAAAACAAGTTTTTCGTGCATTGCTATGCAACGATGCCTTCGTATTTACAATACAACTTATCGATCTAAAAATGAGGTCTTGTTATATTACTATTGATAATTTTTTTATTATATTTATTCTAACCCAAGTTAACCATAATTAAATTTAAACTAACTTAACTTTTACCTAATCCTAATCTAACTTAACCCAAATACTTAACCTAACGCAAGAAGACGAAAATAGAAAATATTATTATGGCGGCAGCTACCAAATTGCAATTAAAATTATATTTGTGTTCAAATGGTGATTTTGTAAAATAACAATTTTTTGCTAATGTTATACCTAATGAACAATCTATGTGCTCGATAAAAAGTTTTTGAATAGGTACGAGTATATCGTTAAAAAATTGTATAAATTAGAAGAAATTGAAAATATTATTGCGACAGTTGCCAAATTGGAATTAAAATTACATTTGTTTACAAATAAGGTTTTTGAAAGCGAAATCGATTACGTTTACATCGTATTAAATTATAACCACTATTTGAAATGCTTTTAATAAATTTGGAAAATTTGTTATCTGGCACTAATCAAACAATTTAAAATACTTTTTAAAATTTACTCAAACCATGAAGCTCATCCTATATACGTGTATTTAACGAAGTAAAAGTATTAAAATAAAACCTGCACTGTGCCTTTTGTCTCTATGTGAACCCTTCGATACCTTCAGCAGTGCTTCACAGGCTTATATCAGATATTATTATATTAATATATAGTTGTGTTTCAAAAATCATTTATTTAGTAATTTTATTGTATTGAATTTGAAATTTTATTTTGATTGTTATTGTTTAATTTAAAGTTAATTTGTTATAAAAATTTATAGTTTGTAAATATTTTGAATAGTTGTTGGAGCCAGAAATTTTTGTGTTGGTACGGAAAATGAGAGGTAACTTTGCTTTTGCTGGCCGAGTTGACCGGAGTGGTCGCTTTTCGGAGCGTCTCCGTAAATATAAATTTTGAACCTTTTGTCGGAGAATTATCTTTTGATTATTTGAGAATGAAAAGTTTTAATTTATAGTAAGTGAATTTTATTAATTTGCTTTATTTTGAATCAATTTGGAAAGTAAAAGAAGAATTTTTTAATACAAGGCATGTGGTATTAGAGCACATTTGGCGAGTCGAGATACAACGCATAAAATTAAATTACATTTTTAAAACTTTAACATCGTCGATTTAAATTGGAATTATTTTTGAATTTCGAAATTTTTGAATTTACTTCTTCAAATCCAAAATAATTTAAATTTTATTGACAATGTTAATTTTTTTTAAATGTTATTTATTCCCTGTGATATCTCGACTTGCCAAATGTTTGCTATACCATATGCCTCGTACTTCTAATATTCTACTTTTGAATTTATTTATGCCGGTCTTACAAAACCTAAAAGATGTTGACTGAAGAAATTATTTTGTGAGGACGGACCTGTGTTTTGAGGCTTTTGGTTTAGTTGTTTTGTGTGTTTTATGGATTGTGATTGCTGGTGAGATTGCTCGCGCATGTTGTATTATTGTACCTTGATTTAATTCGATTTTTGTGTTATCGCGTGCTTAGTTTTAAAAGTTTTATGGTTTTTGACTGAAATTTTGCGAATGTTTTTTGATGTTATACACTGTCTTATACAACTTTTTTATATGTTTTACCATGTTTAGATGTTTTTTTGAATAACTTGTTGGTATGTAGCGATGTATTATTACTTGATGCCGTACATTATGTTGTTGTTTTTTTTAGACTCTGATGAAGGCTAATATATGGGCCGAAACTGGTTAGCGATTATATTTTAGTTTTATTTCAAAGGACCCAATATACCCGCTATTTCTCCACCTTCCTTGGTTAATATTTTTTATATTTTTTTCATTCAATTTAGAGTTAGGTACGACTGAAGATCGGCAAAAACCGTGAAATAGGGCCTTATATCGTATTACTCATTTTAATTTTTAATGTTTAATTCTTTTATGGAAATATTTCATTTTTAATATTTTTAATCCGAACATGTCAAGTGATAATTAATGTCTTTTTGGTTTTTATAGTAACAAATTTTCTACGTACTGTATTTCTTTACTTTACTGTTAAAACTTATTGTTTTAACGTTTTGTTTAGTTCTGTTAAATCTTGCATTTTACAAATACATACTAATAATACCACAAAATCTACTTGAAATTATTTTCAGTTTATTTTTCTAATATTCACCATGGTACTATTATACAGGTATGTTCTTACGCAGAGAGAGATAGCAAGCTTGGGTAATCTCTCTCGCACCATTATTCCAACCGCCGCCATTTTGGTAATTTATTTCACGGTCCAGGGATGGCGTCGCGCGACGGTACACGTCGTTTCGGCGACCGCAGTTCGGCGAAAGCGATTCGGCAACGTATATTCGGCGACTTGAAATTCGGCTATGCTACTTTCGGCGATTCCAATTCGGAACCGGCATTTCGGCGATTCTCATTCGGCGGCAGAAAATTCGACTACGTCGATTCGGCGACGGGAAATTTATTTAAGTACTAAAATTTATTAAAAATTTAAAAAAAATTAATTTTTTATTTTTAAATTAAATATTTATTTACTATCACAGGTATCATAATTATACATACTTTTTAAGCATTTAAACAAATTTTAATTCATGTTATAATAAATTATAAGCTATACCGCGAAGATATTCAATAACCTTATTAGAATTATAATTGGTTATCTTTGCCAAAATTCGAGAATCAGCCGCTTCGTATCGCGACTTTTTTTTAGGTGGTGCATGTCCTGCTAGAATACGTTCGTATTCTGTGTCGAAAGTTTTTTGAATACGTCTTAATTTATCCAAAAAGGTCCACAACGTTTAATAACTAATAACTTATATTATTATAAATTATAAATTAATAACTTTTAATGAAGTTATTTTTATTTTAGTGTTTAATTATTTATTTTATTTTAGTCAAAATAAATTTTTTATGAATTTTCAAAATCTACAGAAGTATCGTTCAAATAACTGTATTTACGAGTTTTACAACATTTGAATAGAAGGCGGGATAAATCTAAGATTGCGTCGGTTGGAATAATGCGCAAACGAAACCAAAACTCGTCTACAAAAGGAACATATATATATATATTTAAGCACTACAGGCCTTAAAGGTCCATGGCTGATTTACAAAAATGTACACAGTCGTCTTTTTTTTACATGTCATTATTTCATATTTTTAAAAACCCAAATAGAGCACAATTGTACCTTATCACTGTAAACATCAGGCACTCATCGCCTCTACCAGTCTCTCACGCTCAGTGCCTGGTTCACTACCAATCTCCATTCTTTTCTATTCTGCGCCATCTTTGTCCAGTTTCCGACTCCCAATTTCTTCATGTCCTCTTCTACCGCCTCCAACCACTTTCTTCTTGGTCTTCCTCTTTTTCTTTTACCGATTGGTCCTGCTCTTAACATGATTTTTGTTATTCTAGTATTTGGTAGTCTTTGTATATGTCCTAGCCATCTTAATCTGTTCGATTTGATTACTGCTATCACTCCAGGTTGTCCATATTTTTCCATTATTTCTTCGTTAGTTCTTTGTAGCCATTCCTCGCCTATCTTTTTTCCTCCATATATTCTTCTTAGTATTTTCCTTTTCCATCTTTTTAAAACTTCTTGTTCTTTCTTGTTTAATGTCCATGTTTCTGATGCATATGTCACTGTTGGTCGTATTACTCCTTGGTAGATTCTTACTTTTGTTTTCGTTGATACGTCCTTAGATTTTAGTACTTTCATTAAACTACCTGCACTTTTATTTCCTCGAGCAATTCTAGCATTTATCTCTTTTGTATTGTCTCCGTTTTGGGTTATTAAAGTTCCTAGATAGGTGAAGTCTTCTACTTTTTCAAATCGGAATTCTTGATTATTTCGCACTTGTATTAGCAGGTATGGGTTATCGTCATGTTCTGTTGTGGTAATCATTTCCATATACTTTGATTTTTTTTCATTTATCTTGAGACCCATCTTTTCTGCTTGTTCTATTAATCTCTGTAATACCTTTTTCAGTTCTTTTCGTGATTTTGCTATCACCGCTAGGTTGTCAGCGTAGGCTATGCATTGATGACTTTTGCTATATATATTTCCTTTCAGTTCAATTTTACTATCTCTTATGATTTTTTCTAATGCCAGGTTAAACAGTGTTGCAGAAAGTGGATCTCCTTGTCTTTGCCTATTCACTCTTACTACATTTTCTGTGTTTCGCAGAGTCATTTTGGTTAGGTTTATCAGCTTCTTTGGTATTTTTAATTCTTCCATTGCGTTGTACAAATTTTGTCTTGATATGGAATCGTATGCTTGTTTGAAGTCTATGAATGCCGCATAAAGTGCGACATTTCGTTCGTAGCAATTATTTTGTAGCTGTTTTACGGTAAATATTTGGTTTATCACCGATCTATTACTTCTGAATCCACCCTGGTAATCACCAATTACTTTTTCCGCGTATGTGACGATTTTTTGTTTTAAATAAGTTGCCAGTACTTTATAAGTTATATCTAGCAGTGCTATTCCTCTGTAGTTCTCACACAAAGTTTTATCACCTTTCTTAAATATCGGGCTCAGCACTGCTCTTGTCCATGCTGTTGGCATAGTCTCTTCTTTCCATATTCTTGCTATAATTTTGTATATTTCATCTATCAGTACTTCTTCTCCAAACTTGATCATTTCTGCTCTAATTCCGATTTCTCCCGGGGTCTTGTAATTTTTCAAGTGCGCAATGATCATTTTTATCTCTTCTTTTGATGGCTGATTATCGTTGCTTTCTTTTTCTTGCATATTGCTTACTTCTTGATGCTCATCATCTATGTCTTTTTCCATTAACAGCTCTTCAAAGTATTCTCTCCATCTTGTGATTCTTTCCTTTTCTCCTCCTATCAAATTCCCACTTTTACTTCGGCAATATTTTGTGCTGCTTGTATACCCAATTCTTTCTTTTTTGATTTCTTGATAAAAGTTTCTGATTTCCTTATTTTTCATTTTTTCCTCTATTGCTTTTAATCTTAGCTCGTTAAATTGTCGTTTTTTATTTCTACATGCTCGTTTTGTTTCTCTTCTTTGTTTTTCGTAATTTTTTTTGCTTTCTTCCGTGTTTTTTTGTCATCATTTCTTCTCTTCTTTGTCTTCTCTTTTCCACGGCATTTCTGCATTTCTCGTCAAACCAATCTTTATTATTTCTTTTTTCTTTATTTGTCGATATTATTTTAGTTGCCTTTTTTATTATTTCTTCTATTCTTGCCCAGTCCTCATCGATTGTTCCATCTTTTTTTCTATTATCTTTAAATTTTTTCTCAATTTCTTGTTGAAATAGTACCTGTATTTCATCATTTTGCAAATTATTAATTTTCGAACGACGAGTAACCGGATAACACGGCCCCGTTTTCGTAGTGCTGAATAGTGGATAATTTTGAGCTCGAAAACCTTTAAAAAAGAAGGAACAGCGATTAGATAGTGAACAGTAGTGTAAAGACGTAAAATTTGAAAAGAAGAACCCGCAAATAACGTAATTTATGAGGTTAGTTAGTAAATAAACTAATAAACATAATAATTTTACTTATCGTAAAGATAAAGATAGTACAATAAATTTATTTTAAACACAACAAACGCGGTACGCAACCCAAATAACGTACAAAACAGAAAACAATTGCTGAGAAATAGATTGGACTTTTTTCCAATTCATCAAAATAGAAGAAAAAATTGACGATCTCAAGGAAATGATGATGAAGATAATGGAAGAATTTACAAAAACCACGTCCGAACTAAAGGAAGTGATAAGAGACCTAAAGAAAGAAGCAGAGAAAAAAAAGATGAAGTGGAAAGAAGAGAGAACCCAACTGGAAGAAAAGATAAAAGCATTAGAAATAAGAACGGAAAAAGGTGAAAAGACAGGGAAAAGGAACAATATTGTACTAAAAGGAATGAAAACAGTGGAGGGAAGAAAAGCACAACAAGTGGAAAAAATTTTGAGTGAAAAACTACAAGTACAAGCGAAGTTAAATAAAGTGTACAAAATAAACAAAGGACTACCATCAGAGATGATAGTTGCTGAAGTGGAATCCTGGACTAAGAAACAAGAAATTATGAACGCAAAAAGTAAACTGAAAGGTTCGAGAATGTACATAGACAACGACTTGACTAGGGAAGAAAGAGATGTTCAAAGAGAAATCAGAAATATTGCGAGAAACGAAAGAACTAACGGAAAAAAAAGTAAAAACTGGTTACCAAAAAATAACGATAGATGGGAAAGAGTACGATTGGAACAAAATAGAACAAAAGCTAATAGAAAGGACAACGATAGAAACGAGGTCAAAAAACTATTAGTAGAGCAAAAAGATACAAAGGACAGAAAATTTAAGACAACAAATGCAAAGAAAATGGACATGATAAATAAACATTGGAAAGAAGAAGTGATATATGTAGCAACATGGAATGTCAGAGGTATAAACGCTGAAGGAGCGATGAAAACTTTAATACAGTAATTAAAACGATATAAAATAAAGATAGCTGCTGTACAGGAAACTAACCAAATAGGAAACGAGATTACAGATATGAAGAAATTCATATTTTTCAAAAGTGAAGGAGATTTGGAGTTGGTTTCCTTATTGACGGAAGTATTGCGCAATCGGTAATCGAATTTAAACCTATCACGGATAGAATATGTTACATTAGATTAAGAGGTAAAAACAGGAAATTAAGTATGATAAACATACATGCACCTACTGAGGAAAAAGATGAAGAAGAAAAAGATAAATTCTATGAAATATTAGAAAAGGTGTACTGCAATATATCCAAACATGACAAAAGGAACATACCTTGTATAATAGTACCATGATATTCACAATGTTTGATATTTACAGATCCAGCCGAACAACTGTTTTGCAATATTCCAGCATGCTGGAATACATGCAAAAAAACGACGCGTTTTCTCGTGGTAGATTAACTGGGGCAGAGGGCAGCCGAGTCCGCACACAAATGTAGCTCGAGCTGACCACAATTTTAAATGGAGACCCCAACGGTCCCGAGAAGGATTCTGCCCGGTGGCAAAAGGTATTGTAGAGATAAATTAGTTTAAAATAAAGTTTGCTTGAAGGACAAACACTTAATGCTCTATCTTTCAGGCATGGACGGACTGGAAATGTTCCGCCCGAAAGAAGGCTGCCAAAGTCCGGGCATACCAAAACGGCACAAGCGGGGGTCCAATATTCCCCCTAAAGAGCAGCCCACACCACTCGACGAGGAACTGCTATTGTTCCTGGGAGTGGAGGCAGTAGTGGGAAACATTAATGTGCCTGAGAGTGGTGACAAGTCATTCTGCCCGGCATCACCACAAGGAACGTTTGCCGAGGCCGGCTGCAGCAGGGCAATGAGCCCTGAAGTAGTTTTAATTGTAAGAATAGCTCATACCGTTATTTGCAATATCTTAATAATAATTTAATAAAAACTAATAACATTCTTTTTCTCTTAGATGGATGAAACCGAGGTGGTGGTGGAAACCGAAGATATTCCTAAGTTTGAGGAACCATGCCGTAAGTGTAGCAAATAAATAAAAATGTAATTAATAAGTCTAAGATTGTGTTTATTCTTTTTGAAGTTGCTACAAAATGAAAGTCCTTAAAATATTTGAAAAACCAAACTCCGAGTAAGTGTAGCACACAAATGTTGATGTGTAGAAAATTTATTTTCTTTTTTAGAAGCCAAAAAGAGAAGAACTTCTCCGGGTGCCTTCTTCTGCTGTTGAGAATATTGCAGTGGCAATGGATGGCATCCGGGAATAGCTAAGAAGACAAGCCGACGCATTTGTCACAATGGCAAATGCGTTGGCTGAATATTTATCAAAACAATAAATTTTTCTCGCCAAACTTATTTGTTTTATTCAATTCCAAAATTCTTATTTATTATCATATTATCAAGCATCGTACCACACAAGCAACTCCAACAACCACAACTACCAAAATGTTACTAAGCACTGAAAAAAAAAGTTTAAATAATGTCTGCATTAAGTAGGCATAAGTTTAACAACCATAATTACTAAGAAATCTAATTAATTTTTAAAAAAGATGTAGTGATGAACCCTAAGTGAAGCGAGCTGCAATAAGGCGGTTTCGAACAGCCAGACCTTGCTGATAAATGTTCTCTTGAGGTCCAGCTGCTATGGCAGGCACCCTCGGAGCGATTGGCTGTAGTTCGTCGGCCTCATCAAGGAAAGGTTGCGGTGGTGGAAGCCGATAATGCAATGCAATGTTGTGCATAGTCACACAGGCGTTGATGATGAGGCTTGCCTGTTGCGGACTGTAGTGTAGGCCTCGCTCCTTTCGCAAACACCTCCAACGTCCCTTTAGGACACCGATGCAGTTCGACGCAGTTCCTTGTCTGGCATAGAGCCTGCGTGCATAGAGCACCAGGCGATCCTTCGGGCTGGTTCGTCATCGACATTAAGAGCCATGGTTCAGCAGTGTATCCAGAATCACCTGAGAAAAAACTGAAATTAGCCACATATCGTGGGTGTTTTGTATAAAGGGCGAATTTGCCAAATGACAAATTTTACAGGAGAAGCGTTTTTATGTTTCCATATTGCATTGCGGTTTATGTAAGAATGATTTTAGATTTAAAAAATACTGACTGTTCCTATCAAGATACAAAGGTGTTTTTTTTGCATAACAATATTAGTGTATTGAATATTATATTTTTATTAAAATTTTATTTTTGTGAAAATGGCTTATTCGCCCTTTATACAAAACACCGACAATATTCCTTTGTGAACGGTTTGCATATGCTGGACTTTATGCAAGCTTGACCTATTTTATTGCAAGCCTATGTATTCAGCTTATTAGAAAAATTTGCAACTACAACTCAAAAGGGTTGAAAGTGTCCCTCAATTGGCGTCGATATAATCTAAGCCGATTATTATCTCTTCTGACATTACCCGCAGCTTGCACTTGTTCATACAATGCCAAAAAAATCAGTTCAGCAGCCATAATTAAAAAATCTAAGACACTTTATAATTAAAGAAATAACAACACGAAACTGCATAGCCTACAAAAGTTATACAAAATTGTCACAAATAAACACAATCAATTATTTTAATGCAAATAGCAATCAGATAACGCACTGTTAAACCGAAATTGTTACAACCAATTATTACAAACAAGAAAAAACCAAAACAAATATATTTTAACCTGCAAAATATGACAGTAATTCAATGTCGATATCTCTGAATGGCTGGGTTTTGTCGATCGAGAACTGAATGACAACATACTCAATAGATGTCGACAATTCACTGTTTGAGAATCGCGTGACAACTTTTGGTCGACAACCTTGGTAGTTGTCGATCGATAACTAAATATCGACATCGGTAAAAAATCCTAGAATCGCACCAAAGAATCGCACGTTGGACTAATTTTTAAAATGATTAACTACAAATTCAGCTCACACATGACACGCCTCATTTGGTCCTACCTCACCGGCAGATCGATCGCGGTCAAAGTTAACAACACCACTTCGCCAACCAAAGACATCCAAGTCGGAGTTCCCCAAGGCTCCGTGCTAGCACCGAAACTCTTCAACCTCAACATCAACGACTTACCGACATTTCCGAAGACTAACGTGGCCCTATACGCCGATGACACGGCCATCTTCGCGCATTCCTTCAGCGCAGAGGTTGCCACAAGACAGACGCAAATTCACCTCGACATGATTAAACGCTACTTTGACAATTGGAAGATCCGATTGAACGCCGGTAAGACGGAGACAATTGTCTTCGCCCGAAAGTGCACCAATCATCGGGTCTTCCTAAACTTGAAACTCGACGGACAAACTATTACGCCAAAGACCAACGTCAAATACCTGGGGGTCACCATGGACTCCAGGTTAAATTTCGATACTCACCCCTTGATGAGAGGCGCCCAGATGAGCTCCGATAACAAGCGTACGTTATACAAAACCGTACTAAGACCGATAATAACGTACGCTTGTCCCGTATGGGCGGGAGTGTCTAAGACCCGTCTTAGATCTCTGCAAGTATATCAGAATCGCTGCCTGCGTCTCGTCACGGGTGCAGATCGTTACACGAGACTGACAACTTTACACGAAGACACCCAAGTAGAATTTCTCCGAGACCACGTAACTCGGTTATCGGAGAAATTCTACTCGACCCAGATACGCAACAGTCTACTTACCAAGAACATGACTCAAGACAACATTAGACAAAAATATACGTTACCTTACCAAAACTTACCTAAATTTATGACAGCACCTCCACAACCAGACGACGATACTTAACAAACCCTCGCTGCTACGCCAATGGACGGAGTAAACCTCAAACTTGGGAAGATCGAAAGTGAAAACCGATGTCATTACTTAAACTTATCACGGCGTAAGCGCCCTTCGCAACTTTACTTCACAGTTACTTTGTTTATTGCATTTCAAATGTGTGTGTGTTAATTCTTCGTTACCGTTACACTTCGTTTTGTTATTTTATCTGTTCATCGTTATTTAGTTTTATTGTTATTTAGTATTAAGTTTTAAATTGTAAATAGCTGCCGGAATTGTTTTAAGTTGGTTTTTCATGTTTTTCCAATGAAACTACGCAAAATTTTTATAATTTCTTTTTTTATATAATATTTACATTCATTTTTTAAAACTAATATGTTAATTGTTAATTGTTATTTGGAGATATGTGCTGCACGAGGAGCTCCTAGAAATAAAATTTAATTTAAATGCGAGACCAGACGACACTGTTTGTTAGTGCCGGATGGTCTAACAATCTTGTAAACGTTAAACAATTGAATAAACTTATTTTGTATTGTATTGTATTGGTCTTATAAATGATGGGTCCCTCTGGTTCGGTTCTCACTTTTGCCAACCTTTTTTATTATTCTTTTTAATTTCATCTCTCGTTGAGGGACCAGGTAAATCAATAGATTCGATATCCGACATGATATTTACTTTTTAGTAACTACGCTGTATAAATGTACTGTAATTTCTAAATAAACTAAATAAGCACAAATGGTAAAATAACGTTGTCACAGCAAAGAACTAAATTAAACTGAAAGAATGTTTCACAAAAATATTAAGGGAATGTATTATACTACACAAAGTTCACACCAAAATAGTAAATAAAATACTAATTTATGGGTTTACAATGCGTCACTCTAATTTATTACCAAAGTGTTATTTTTAAGCTAAAGCTGCCGATCGTCATAAAATTTAGAGTAGTTTAAAATTTTTACCATATTTATATAAATACCCATTTTATTTATTTCATTTAAATATAATTATTTTGCTTAAAAGTGACATTAATTAATAATAAATAGTAATTAATTAAATGGCAGCAGACTTACACAGTACTGTAAATGACGTGATATGCATTTAAAAAAATTAAAATGAAAAAAAAAATAGGTTGCCAAATGTGAAAATCGAACCGTGGACCCATCGTTTATGAGACTCCTTCCTAACCTCGACGCCATGAACCGTCTGTTGACATTTGCTTTACATCTTGTGTTCATAAATCACATAGCAATATTTCAAAGTCGATATTTCAGCACGATAAGTGGGAAAATTTACAAAAATGCGGACCTCGTACTCTCTACATGTCAGAATGACTGTTTTGCACATACTGCACTTTCGCTTAGCAGGGCAGTATAGTTGAAGCATATTTGCTTACATTTTACGAAGAAATTTCTGCTTTACATTTAATTTATTTGAGTTTTTGTTCCTATTTATGTGTTTTTATGTTTTATGTAATATTAATTGACTTTATCTACTTTGATTTTGTAATGTACCGTATTTCATAATTTTTTTTAGTATCGCAATGATAGTTTTTACCGCACTAGTACGGTAATAAAGCAGTAGTACCGTAATTTTGTAAAAGAAGTAAATTTAAAAAAAAATGTTTATAACTATTTATTAATATAAATTACACAGTTTGAAACATTTTCAAAATGAACTCCAGACGCTGTTTCCAAGTTGAAGCTGGGTTGTTCCACCGTTAATTTACTTGTTGAAGCCACAGTAACTGACAGTAACAGTTTCAACATATCCTTCTGCAACACTATCAGACTTCCAGCCTCCATGACGCTTGAGAGTATGCATATCTGCCCCTGCATCGGCTAACAATGATGCTGAGGATCTCCGGAAACAATGTCCTGTATAGTTTACTGGTTCAGATAATCCTAGTGCAGTAGCGATTTTCTTTGGAATTCCTCCGATTGTATTAACTCCAACAGGCTGCTGGGTACATTTGCCTCCCCTATAGGTAAGAAAAAACCGATCGTGCTTGATATGGCTGGGACGTAAATCCTTAAGGGCACTTTACACGAGGGGATCTTTTCATGCGATCGATCGCCGCAACTTGTTGCAGGGATTTTTTGCCATGCGTAAAGTTGCTGCGACTTATCGCATGGTCACTTTACACGAGGCATTTATTTATAGGCGACTCTGTCATAAATGACGTATTTCCTGTAATACCAACCTACGGTTTCAACTTGAAAAATTACTGTAGACTATGATAATATAGAGGTTACATTAAATATTATAAATATAATTATATTATAAACTGAATATAATTCTGGAAAGCATTCATAGCATCGTATGAATGTTTCCAATGCATATTTGCTCCATGTAAATTCTTCATTCATCTTTGGTGCCATGATAGCTAGTTGAATTGAAACTTAATGTATATAAAAATAATACTTCAAAAATAAAACAAAATTTACCTTACTTTATAAATTATAACAAATTTGAAAAATAAACACGAAGTTGTACGTAAACAAATTGTCAAATGAAACAATGTTGTAGTTTTTATGAATTTTTTTTTTAAATTTTAAGTTGGTACTACAAAATCGCATGAAAAAATCGCATGGAATTAGAACAAGTTCTAATTCAAAAAATCGCACGTGCGCAAAGTTGCAGGGACTAATCGCCTGAGCGATTTTGTATTACACGAGGCGATAAGTTGATGCGACAAGTTGCGGCGATAGATCGCATGAAAAAATCCCCTCGTGTAAGGTGCCCTTTATATTTTCGAAATAAATTCAAACAACTTATTCCCAGGATATTTCCTTCTGTTATGGCAAATTCCCGCATAATTTTAGTTTTTGAATTTGGCAAAGTGATCTTGATATATTCTTCTTCGTCTTGAACGTCTCGTGTCATCAAATTTGTAATCTCCTCGCGTCGGCAAGCACCAAAAACTCCAATTATCAAAATGACCTAAAAGCATAATAAGTTTGAGATTGTATTTTTATTATTTAAGCTATAATTTACCTTCATAAATAAGAAATCCTTATCATTCATTTCCTTAAGAAATTGATGTATTTCTTCTTTACTAAAAATACAAGATTTCTTAGGTCGGTATCCGTCTGATTTCCTCTTCAAGAAAGCCACAACTTGATGATATTGACTAATATCAATTTTTTTCTTAATCGAGACTAAAGTTCGCAACATAGAATACCGGCACCATAACGAAGATGGTTTTAATTTCCCTGCTTGTTCCGAAAAATAGGCAAGAACTACCTTTTCAGAGATTTCACGAATTTTCTTCACTTCCATCCATTCTTCAAAATATTTGTACACCATCTCGTAACGCTTTTTAGATTTGGCAGGAATTAATGTATCTATAGCAGATTTAGCAGCCAATTCTACATCAGAAGGCAAACTTTCCTCTGAATTACACATTTTTCACTTGCTAATACACTGCCGCTTGTTGTCACTTAAATGTTTG
Source organism: Cantharis rufa (assembly GCA_947369205.1). Taxonomy (NCBI): domain Eukaryota; kingdom Metazoa; phylum Arthropoda; class Insecta; order Coleoptera; family Cantharidae; genus Cantharis; species Cantharis rufa. Next base: position 42,368,504 of record OX376303.1, read on the forward strand.
GAAAACAATTAAACAATTTCGTAACTACGCGATTGGCCTCCCTATTATTTTTTCATAAACGCAATTTTAAATGTTTATTGACAAACACAAAAATATTTGTAGGTATTAGTTATAAAAGTAGATAAAACGTTGTACAATATTTGTATCGTAATGTGTCTCTACGATACTTATATCGTAAATATCTATTACTTGGTATAAAAATTATTAATTTCTTTGCCATTTTATGATTGTAATATCTCGCTTTGAGGTCAAATCTCAAACTCAATTTTTTTGTGCGCAATGCCATTATATAGTACTATCACGACATGAAATTTCAGATTTTTATCTGGTCCCCCACCAGAGATATTTAGTACCAAAAATCACCGTTTTGTTAAATATTCAAACTTTGAAAATTTTTAAAAGAAAAAGGGAGTAAATCTTAGGGTTGATATTTGGTGTGTGCATTCATCTGGTTACCACCTTTTTGTAAAAATAAATTTAACATTGAGATTTTTTCCCTTCATGCGTAAACTTCCCTTCAGAAATGACATTGTCTTAAAAAACCTGATAAGAATTGAGGATGTAATTTTACCCTTTGGGATTGTTTTTAACCTTCCAGCAGGCGCGTATGCACATTTTGTACGATAATTTTACTTTTGTTGGCATAACTTTTTTCTGAGTAGTCGGATTTATTGGTTTTTTATTTCTATTCCAAGACGATACAGTACATGATATTAATCTGTTACAAGTAATTTATTTGTGATTCGTTTTCAGATTATTATCAACATTTATTTCAGTGACGGCGTCCGATCTCCCGTTTACGTCGTAAACGTGTAGCTGATATCACAATATATTATTCATTATTATTGCATTTTTATATTTTGTATTCATTTTTTTTGCACTTGTACTTGTAAGAAACATTCAGGAAAGCAATAAATAATATGTCAAACATGTAAAGACGAAACTTTATTTAACTAGCCTTTCACTTTGATTCTGTAACAAAAGTTGTGTTTTTTATAATAATTTTGTTAAAAATAATAAAACTGCCTAAATAAATATAAAATAAAATTAAGAGATTTCAATATTATGACCTATATCATTTATTATTACTACTTATAATAAAATATTTGCAAAAAAACATCGTGTCGTACGAAGTGCAACACGCGTCTGCTTTTGTAATACATATTGGCGCGCCTGCTAAAAGGTTAAGTAAAAATATGTAAAGAGCAATATAGTAGTCTGTTTCTTTCTAAACAATTTCATTTTTTTCCCATCTCGATAGGACAAATAAGAGCTGAAATATTTCAGTTGCTGTAAACCTTTAAAATTGCAAAAAATGCCGCGCATTGCAAAGCAAATATGGCCCTCAGACAAAAACAAAAGACAATATAATTGAAATAATGGTCATTTAGTACTACTAACATGTTAGAATGTCTTCACAAAAAAAATCCATTTTTTTTAGAATGGTCGAGCGACAAGATTGGACCACTTGATATGGAATGACCCTGATGCTGATTTCAGCTTAGGATTCAAATTGGTATTTACAAAAAAAATGTTTTGAAGTATGATGTACTTTCGAATAAAAAAAATTCCAAGACAATACAATGCTGCAATAATTAAATACATCGGTTCATTCCGGGAGCTGCTCAATAGAAAATCTCAGGCAATTCTCCAACTTTGTGTAGACTTACAAAAAATGTTCTACAAGATTCCGCTTTGAAAATATATGCAAAAAATACCTTAGACATTTCTTAAACATATTCTGTAAAGATTGTAACCTTATTTAACCTCGATTTTAAGTAATTCACGTTTTTGAACAACGGCGACGCGTACTATGTGCACATAGTAGTGCATCGCGTACTATGTGCAGATTCAACGCACTAATATAAAATCACTTCGACTGTACAACCAACGATTTTGCCTGGAACGACCTATCAGTTTTAACTTTTCTAGAGATTAGATTATTTGTAATATTCTTGCTGCTTAAAGATTTAATAAAATTCAAAACCAAACATCATTTACCTGCTGTTTAGGGATAAGTACATAAATAGGAATTCGAGTACGGATAAATAGATGTTATAACAGAAAATACAAACAACTTTCTATTGTGAAAAAATAAAAAATTATTGCTTGGCATGACGCTAAATTTTCAAACAATGAAAAAGAACAATTTAAATAAAATTTAGTTTTCATTTTTAAAGTTTAATAAAATTTATGCATTTTTACCTATTTCCGGAAGTTTTCAGTAATAACAATATTTTGTAAACGCTTCTTTACCTAAGTTTATTACCTTTACTAAAATCCGAATTCAGCTAATTCTTGTAAAATTAGAGATGCACTATTTTTAAATTACTGCAATAAAAAAGTTAAATTATTAATTAAATGTATTTATGTGTAGACAACCTGACGACAGCCCTTAAATTTAAAAATGCAACTATTATGCTTATTTTATTATATTTTGAAGGTTAAAAAAACTTTAAACCCAAAACAACACAATTTGAAACTTTTTTATTAATTTTCCTGTGTTATTTGTGCCAATTTTAAGTAATTAAAAGTAAAATCATATTTTAATAACAACTTTTATAAAATAAAAAACACCCTTCTAAATCACCCCTGTCAATTTGGAATTTTTTATTAATTTTCCCGTGATATTTATGCCCATTTTAAGTCATTAAAAGCAAAATCATATTTTAATAACAACTTTTATAAAAAAACACCCTTTTAAATCACCCCTGTCAATTTGGAATTTTTTTTATTAATTTCCCCGTGATATTTATGCCAATTTTAAGTTATTAAAGTCAAAATCTGATTTTTGGCCACTTTTTCGTCGTGTCACCGCACCCACTGTGCGGTGACATGTTTGACCAAATATGAACTTTTCTGGAGCAATAAATTTGAATTTCAACTTATCAATAACGAGTTGTAATTGTTGGATTTCTTCGAAAGGCAAATCTTTTAGAGAACGAATAAATGTTTTAAAGCTGGTGAAGAATTTATTTCTATCGGAACAGTAAATGATTCCGTGTCAAAATGTTTTAAGCTTAAAAAGTTTGCAAAATATACCCCAAAATCAACGGATATGAAATGGAATCGGTCACGAACACCGAGAAACTCTTAGTAACCTACGACAGTAATTGGTGAAAAATATTGTACTTTGTATGAAAATATGTGGAAGTTCACTAATACCTTGCTTGTGATTTACACTTTCCATCCATAAGAATTCGTTATAGTCAGTTGGTAAATACACATTTTTTAAAAGTAACTGCAATTGAACAAATTACCGCATTTAATACCTGAAAAAATCAATAGTGGTACTTTCAAAAAGCAGGTGTTCAGAAATACGACTAATCGTCTAAGTCGTCATCATTCTAATTTTGATAAATATTTTTCTCTTGAATTAGTATCAATTAGAACAATTAGTCAAAAAATTGAGTCCTACAAATGGGGGCCACTTTTTGCCCTCCCCCTAATCAAAATTCTGTATAATATGCGCCTGCTTACCTTTAGAACTGTTGTCTGGTATTTAACTTCAGTCGAGATGTTAGCAAAGGGCGCCAGAAACTCCAATATAAAGATTCTAAAGGCAAATTGTTGATCAAGAAGTCTTTAATTGAAATCGCACAGTACAAGATATAAAATAAAAGATATGGTAAATCTTTATATTTATCACACTGCAAGAATCATATCTGAGTAGCGTTTCGTAAGTTTCAAAGTGCAAATTCATTATTATTACTAATGAATAACATTGGAAAACAATTTTTGATTATGCTTTTGGAATAGGTTATTTCATTAACAAGTATCAAACACCAAGCAGTTAGCTGATCGTATTAATTATTTGGAGTGTTTTTAAAGTTACCTGTAACTGTAATATTGTAATATTGGTGAATTTCCATTATGAAACAAGCCCGAGCTAGTTGGGATACCCAGCGAGATGGATACTAAAAATTATTAAAATTGTAAAATTTAATTTTCTTACCAAACAAAGATAGCACCTTCAAATAGTGAAACACAGCTGCTGATAACGATATTGTACAAAACGAAAGAAACCGATTCTGCTGATTTTAAGGCTACTTTTTGTAAATAGTTAAATAATGGCTCTTATAGATGTGAATAAGACTTTCCAATAATATAATGCCATCCAAATGTTCAGAAAACATAATAAAATTAATTTAAAATTTAAATATTTTTTCTTATTTATTTATTCTATTTCCAATTTAATTAAACAAATATCTAAGTTCTAAGGTAATATTTTGAGTTATAATTTGAATTGAATTTGGAAACTAAGTTGTTGTAAAGTTTCAATATACAGCACTTCCAACAGCACTTGGAATATGTTCAGATATTCCTAATGCTAGCGTCGTCGGCGTAAGTGTACATTTAACGGAAAATGTGCATTTTTACCGATATACGTACTTTTTCCGTAACATATAAATATCAAATTATCATAGGGTTACATAAGAAGATGTTCGAGAAAAATGCAAGATTTAAGCAAACAATAAATTTATTAACAGCCGTATTTATAAACGTTTACACGCGTATAGTAAAACGAGTAAACAATGTGTAAAATTTCATGACGAAAATATGTAGTTATAGACAAGTTACATAAACGTGGAAGATACACGCCTAAACCCCCTAGTTTAAGATGATTTGGAATAAATACTCAATCTGCAACAGCATATAGCTGATGTAAAGATATAATGCGTAAATGACTCGTAGTTACACTCGTGTAGTTACACGGTAGTTACATGCCTGACTATAAATACGGCTGTAAGTGTTATGAAAAACAATACAACAGAAACCAAAACCTATGTGATAAATTGTTCAAAATTGCCACCATTTTGTTCAAGACATGATACTAATCTACGTAGAAGTTTATCATTTTGCTTTTTTTTATTTGATTTGGTAATAAATAATAATTGATTGCGTGTTAATTATTTTCCAAATTTAAAGGCGGATTTGTGTAAACCACCGTTTTTAAATGACCACATGGAAAAAAGTCTAATGCGGTGCGATATCTGGTGATCTTGGTGGCCACTGCACTGGCCCATTAGCTCCTATCTATCTCCTTTCAAATGTCCCAATAGATAATTTTTAACTATAACATCATTATGGGCTGGTGTACCATCCAGTTGGCAGGGCCGGCTGTGGATTTTGCGGGGCCTCAGGAAAACATTATATGCGGGGCCCCTTCTCACAAAGGAAGAAATGATACATGAACATAATTTTATCAATTTATTTAATGAAATATTTATTTCTTCAATATATTCAACAATATTGTTAGATGTTTAATGCAGGGAAAGACCTATGTTAACATCCGACTTGTAAAAAATGTTGCATTTGGTGTCAAAAAACCACTAATAATTAACTGCTACTAATAATTGTTAGAAATATGCAAGCGCGGGGCCCCTTTAAGCGCGGGACCTGGGGAAAAATTCCCAAAGTGCCGACCTCTGTGTCGGTCCTGCTCACGGCGTTAAGGTTGCCATCGTAAAAGTAGGGCCCCAATAGTTTATTTCCAATTAAACCGCACCAAACGTTCGTGCCCACATCACGGTTTTGTTATTGGTTTCTATTGCCCAATGTGGATTTACATCGGAGCAGTAACGGTTGTTTTGTTTATCAATAACTCCATTGTTAGTAAATTTTTATTCGTCTGTCAATAAAATATAGTGGCTAAAAGCGATGGGTTGTCGATGGGGTAACAACAACCAAGCAATAAAAGTTAATCTTCGATCGGTATCTTGTGGACGTGAGTATTGCACTAAATCGACTTTGTAAGGAAACAATTGTTTTTTTAATATCCTGTGAACTATTCCAACTGAGACTGCCACTTCATGAGCTACATGCGTAATGGACGACCATAGATTAATAGCCCAACACGTAAATTTCTGTTTCTTCGTTAAACGGAGTCGCAAGTTTACATTAGGAAATGATCCTTGAGTTCTGAGCGATTCCATAATTTGTAGAACATACAGTATTAGCTATAATTATTATAGCAACCAACTAATTAAAAAATAATAAATTCAATTTAAAAAAAAATTTGAAATCATTGAGGACCTTCGACCACTATAATCAATTTGTTATTATTATCTATTGAAATATATTCTACGTTTTGAAAGATTCTTAAAAACGTAAAAAAGAGATTTATTTAAAAAATTCTTTTTAATGCTGTATTATGCATTGGACAAAATTATAGCAACTTTTAAAATTGTTTATTAATTACCCAAAGAATTTTAAAACAAAAGAAAAACACATAATATTAATACTTTGTATATAGTATCCCTTTGCGCTAATAACTTGAGCACACCTTTTACCTCCAATCAATTTTAAAAAAAAATTGGAGGTATGGTAATCGAAAAAAATTTTTAACTTTTTTTTTTGCATTTTCGAGATCACCGTGTTCAGAAACGTAAAGATCTGCAAAAAGTAAAATAAAAAGTTCTGTGTCGGTCTGTCTGTCTGTCTGTCTGTCGGTCTGTCTGTCGGTCTGTCTGTCGTCAAATTTTGTCGATCGATTTGCTTCCGAACCATCCAACCAATTACGACCAAATTTGGTATGGTGGTAGGGTTCACGGTGGAAAGGTGAAAATAAGGTTTTCGTCGCGATCTATCAATCAGGAGTGCCACCACAAGAAAATAATACGGGATTTTTAAAAAATATTTTGTCTTGCGATATGTTATTTTAAAGGCCTTAAAAGGCTTTATCCAGAATAGGTAAAATTAATCTTCTATCTGTCGTCTGTCAAAAATCACAAGTTGTCAAAGTTGAAACTTTAAGAGTGAATAACTCAAGAAATGCTGAAGGGATCTTACCCAAATTTGGTACGTAGGTACATTGATCCTAATGGATATGCGAGCATATGTAATCCTTCGATAGAAATCAGTAATGCAACATGAAAAAAATAAAATTAACTTTTTTGGCAAAAACATGAAAAAAGTTTTTGTCGATCGATTTTCTCCGGCATTTCTACGTCGATTGCAATCAAACTTATTGGACGTATGCCTCGTGGGCTGGAATGGTGAAAATAAGGTTTTGCCAGAGAAATCTTCACCAGGGCCACCACAATAAAAAAAATAAAAAAAAATGAAAATGTCGTCGTATCTCCGGAAATGTTTAACCGATTCAGCTAAAATTTGGTGTGTCGATGGAGCTTTGAAAGTATAAGTATTGGTGAGAAAACAAACCGAGCCAATTGTAACAGGGCGGGGCAGGTCAGAAAAATTATAGAAAATATTAACTGAAATCTTAATTTATATATTTTTTGTGAGAATTTGTCAGATGGCTGGCAAAAATAAAACAATATATTCAAAATTTTAATAAACGTCATAATTTTGTGACATATGTGTCAAAATTAGGTTAATGTTGATTTGTATACCGAGTGCAGCATAAGAGTTGAGTTTAGGGCTTTTAACAATTTATTTTAGAATACAAAAATAGGTGGTTTGGTGGGAAATATTTTATAATATCGTCGTACGGACTGACGGAACGTTACTTTATAAGTAAAAGGTTCTGCCACTAGGTAGCGACCAAGTTTAGGCTGTTTGTTAAATTTTTTCGCAAATGTTTTCAGAATCAGTAAATCGGCAGTCAGTAATTTACAAAAATTTATTTTCGAAAAATCCGCTAGATGACCGAAAAAATTTGTTGTACCAATCTTGGAGAAATTTTATTTGTGACTTCTTACGGTATTATGTGACGTATATAAAAATTTTGGAAAAAATTCAGTGGCGTACAAAAATAAAAATTTTTTTTCATTTTAGATTTTGTTAAAAAAACTTTTATAGATAGATTTAGGGTAGGGGTGATACATATAGATATCTTTGCCAGGGCTACCGATATCTTTGTTAAGGCTACCACAATAGAAAACAAAAATGAACATTATGTCATCGTATCTCCGGACAAAATTTGGTGTGCTGGTGATTGGAGGTATTGCGGCAGAGAGTGACGATATTTTTTGGCATGGATTCAATCAATTTATTGATATTATACTTGAAATATTAACCCAACTGTTGCTGTATGCAGTTCATTCAAGTTTTTGTAGTTTTTCTCGTGTACTTTCTCATCTAGGATTTCCCACAAGCTTTCTATTGGGTTTAAATCCTGTGATTGTGACGGTCAAGGTAAAACTTTAATTTCTTCTTTGCTTAACCACGCTTTAACTGACTTAGAGGCGTGCTTGGGGTCGTTGTCATGCTGAAATATAAACGTTCGTGGCATTGCCTCACTAGCATATGATAACATGACAGCTTTAAGAATATCTTTATACATAAATTGATCTATTATACCGTTAATACGATGAACTGGTCCCATATCAAAACCTGAGAAGCACGACCATAACATCACCGATCCTCTCCGTGCTTTACTGTTGAATAAATATACTTGGGATCCAATATTTTTCCTTGAGTACACCTTACACGAGCTATTCCATCACTTCTGAAAAGATTAAATTTGGATTTGTCACTAAATACAATTTTTTTCCACTCATCGACTGTCCAGTCCTTATGCTATTTAGCAAATTTTAATCTAGCCTTGATATTCTTCTTAATTAATAAGGATTTCTTTGTAGGACGACGACTAAATAACTTTTCATCAACTAATCTTCTTCGAATAGTCCTAGAACTTACATTTAAGTGATCAGTTTCATTTAAACAGTCCAAAATTTTTAAAGATGACAGAAACGATGATAGTTTTGAAGCGTTTTAAGTACGTCTGTCAGTTTTTTTCGTGATTTTTCTTGGTGTCCCTTAGTTTTTTATTGGTGTCACATCTTATCTCTGTCCATATACCCTAATTATTCTTGATATAATTGATTTATTCAAGCCTAAATTGTTTGCTACGTTAATTTGTTTCAAACTATCATTATACCTACATGTTAACAATTCGTTGCCTTAAATCTACTGAAATTGTTTTTCCGTAACCCATCTTTAAAAACACTCTTTTATCAAATAAAATACTTTCCTCTATTAATACACAGCAACTTGTCGTGAATTACGATTTTATTCCCCGAAAATTAATAACATATCAACTTTTTCACTATTATCCATGGTAATAAATGAAGTGATCGATGTATCAAAATTACGGAGCCGGACAGTTGAACGCGGCCGTTTGAACGCAGGGACGTTTGAACGCAGAGACGTTTGAACGCAAGGACGTTTGGACGCAGGGACGTTTGGACGCAGGGACGTTTGAACGCAAGGACGTTTGAACGCAGGGACGTTTGGACGCGAGAAATAAGATGCAATTGCACCACCCTATTTTACACTATTAATATTGGTGAATATTCTTTTTATAATAATAAATTTAAAAAATAATAATAAATTAAACTTTTTTTTTACATTACATTTAAATCGTTCCTAAAACCAAAGATCCACATAAAAATGTAAATCTGTGCGAAGACATGGGTATGTTATGTAGGTTAATGTTAGTTTATGTCATTTTTTAGTTAAATCGTTTGTAAAACCAGAGATCTACACGAAAAGGTAGATCTGTGCTAAGACATGGGTATGTTATGTAGGTTAGTGTTTGTTTATGTCATTTTTTAGTTAAATCGTTCGTAAAACCAGAGATCCACACAAAAAGGTAGATCTGTGCGAAGACATGGGTCTGTTATGTAGGTTAGTGTTAGTTTATGTAAAGTTTTAGTTACCTTTATTATTTATTTTTAATTTATAATTCTATTATCTACAATTGCATTATTTCATTATTTAAGTTCTATCATTATGATTAATTTTGAGAAATCTAATTTCTCGCGTTCAAACGTCCCTGCGTTCAAACGTCCCTGCGTTCAAACGTCCCTGCGTTCAAACGTCTCTGCGTTCAAACGCCCCTGCGTTCAAACGTCTCTGCGTTCAAACGTCCCTGCGTTCAAACGTCCCTGCGTTCAAACGGCCGCGTTCAACCGGCCGCGTTCAAACGGTCGCGTTCAACTGTCCTAGACCGTCAAAATTAATTACAGGTATTAGGTGGCAGTTGTGTTTTCTGTACCATGTTGTTTTGTTTTTCATAGCACACTAAATAAATTAAATAATTAATAAATTTATTGTTTGCTTTACGGCCGTATTCACCAAGCTCTGTTAAGTTCCTATCAGTGAATTAAGTCAATAACAGTCTGTTAATGTGATACTTTCGTATTCACCAATGACTGTTAGCAGTTAACAGGCTGTCAAGTCGTCCAATAAGTTAACAGAGCAATATGGAGCTGATACCTTGCTAACAGACTGATAAATAATATTTATGTGTCAAAATTTGACAGTTGTTATAAATGTTATTGACACTTATAATAATTTATAAACATATATTATTATCGTAGTGAAAGAGATAGGAGTGGATTTTCATATGTTAAGTTCGTCTTCCGACAATTCAGACAATCCAATCAGACGGCCTATTAGAATAACCCAATATCTAAATTGTACCCTAACACTCCCTGAATGCTGCTTGTGCAAGCAGCGGCTAGCTTATACAGTACGGAGAGAGGCTTTTTGGGTAAGCGATACTAGAAAAATATTGCCAGGCGCCAGAAACTGTTATTAAACCGTAAAATAAAATAAGCAAAATAGAATTAGTGGTTTAATGTAGTTTCAAATTAAAATTATGAACAAAATTCTAAGGGATACTGAAGGTATCACCTTGACAATAAAAAGATTTTTAAAAATACAAAACTTCGACACTGATGGTGTCAGAAGCTTAAAAAAATTTGTTTACCACCCTCTTGAGAGTGACGACTATTAACGGAATAACCGTTTTATAAAAATTTAAAACAACAACCGTCACATAAATCTCCTGCAAAAGAGAATAATTGCAACACAAATTGTAACGACTCACCCTTAAAACTGACCAGGTGTAATGGCAATACAGCAGCTCGAGTTAACCACGACTTCCAGAAAGCTTTCCTTGGTTCGAAGATATTTCGGCTGCTCCAAAAATGGTTTGGTTTTGAAAACTGCAATCACAATTTAAATTACAAAAACCCCCTCCTACAATTGATAAATGTGACACGTCTCTCTACCAAACGACGTAGAAAAAAATGTATCTTAATTGGCGTCACCCAAAATTGTGAATAAAATATTAATTTTCTTTTAAAAACCAAATATTAACTCCTTGATAACGCTATCGATAATTCCGCCTAGTATGGGATTTGATTCAACGTTTTTCTTGGTGCTTTGTTGAATGGTACAAGTTGGATTTTGCATCAAAAAAAATAACCCATATAAAAGAATCGTCTTGAAGAAAAACCTTCACCACGGTGGCAAAACGTAGGTGTGTGATAAAAATTAGCAAACTAAAAAACGAATTCGATGAGTTCAAGTTACAAAAATAATAATAAAAATTTTACCTGCCAGTGATTCAATCAAATGATTATCAAATCGGTATAAAAACCCAAAACAATTGATTTAATTAGTTGCAATTTCTATTAATTTTCGCAGTTGTAACAAAGTTAATCTGGTTTTATTCAAGCGCTAGTGATAATAAATTCTTGCTTTATCGTCCATACCAACGTTAAATACTTATTCAAATTCAAAAAGGTGTATAAAATGTAACATTTAAAATTCAAAAAATTTACCTTGCAAAAAAAGAAATGCATTCGCAATGTTACAAAATTAAATCAAATATTAATTTGCCTTTGATTTTATGCTACAGGATTTGTTTTCCAATATTTTAAAATATTGTTTCATCAAATTTAGAAAAATTTCTTTTTCTAAATTGGTGAAATTACAAGCTCGCTTCTGTTCTTGATCCATTTTAACTTAAATGTACATACGTCGACGACAACGTGAACGTGACAGCAATTTGACGACAATTAAATTTTTAAGGTTAAAAATACATGATTTTAAATCAAAGCTGGGATGAATTGCACCAACAATAATTCTAGTTACTTTTCAATAACCGCTTGTTTACTATTTTAACTTTGAAATGTGATGGTGAATACGAATTAATTTTAACAGACTGTCAAGTATTAACAGTTTGTTACTTATCAGACTGTTAAGTTGAAAATGGTGAATACGGCCGTAAATCTTGCATTTTTCTCGAAAATTTTGTTATGAAATCTTAGATAATTTTATATAAGCAAAGAATTCACACCCAAAGCAAATAATCAGGAAAACGGAATTGCGGATTGACTAGGCGACAATCATTCTCAAGACTGTAATGAAAAAAGCCAAATAATCTATGTACAACAGTATTACAACCTACAACCTACAACCAATGCCACTCACCGATTACAAATTCGGGTGTTGGATTGCTTGATTATTAAACGTCGAAACGTCGACGCAAATTATATTTGTTTGCTTGCCGCCTAGTCAAACTGTAATTTCTTTTTCCTGATAATTTTATATGTATGTATAGAGAAAGCACTGCAGAATACGAAAATGCTAAAAAAAAGACATGTTGCCATTTGAAAAAAAAACAATTCATGTTTACTTCCGGTTGAGTTTGAAGTACAAAAAAATATACCTCCGCGGTTCCGAAGCTAAATTTCGAGTTGAATAAAAAAACTATTTAAACTTTTATTTGTATCTAGTTTAGAAGATAAAGGATAGTAAGATATAAGAATTCTATTACCTCTTATCGTGAACAAACTATAGCGCTGCTAAAATTTACGGATTGCTTCAAGGTCAACGAACTTTTGGCAATTAATTAATTAATTCGGGGTAAAACTAGCTCATAAAACATTATCCCATTACATAAATATAACACACAGCAACCTGATAACAATAAATTATTTCAGTCACCTATCACCAATCACTTCACGTCAAAATTCAATGTGTCATACGTAAAATATTAATAAATAGAACAAAATTACAAAAAAATATATAATTTTATTTAATAATGGCTTCTGCTGGTTTAAAAAGGGCATCCGAAAACAGAAGTAGAAGTAATTCTAAAGTTAAAACTAAAAATATTTCAGTAGGAATAGATTTGGGAACAACATATTCATGTGTTGGAGTTTTTCAAAATGGAACTGTGGAAATCATTGCCAATGATCAGGGAAACCGTACGACCCCTAGTTACGTGGCTTTTACTGATGTTGAACGCCTTATCGGAGATTCTGCAAAAAACCAAGTTGCGATGAATCCCTTAAATACGATTTACGGTAAGGTACCATATTAAATCTATTTAGATAATCGATTTAAAATAAATCCATCTCAGATGTAAAACGTTTAATTGGAAGAAGATTTGACGACCCCACTGTACAAAACGATATAAAAATGTGGCCTTTCGAAGTCATTAACGAAAGTGGAAAACCGAAAATTAGAGTAACTTATAAGGGCGAAAGGAAATCGTTTTTTCCCGAAGAAATATCATCTATGGTTTTAAGTAAAATGAAAGATATAGCGGAGACGCATTTAGGCTCTAACATATCCATGGCTGTTATTACCGTTCCAGCTTATTTTAATGATTCGCAACGACAAGCTACTAAAGATGCCGGTGCTATTGCCGGATTAGACGTTCAGCGAATTATAAACGAGCCAACCGCGGCGGCTCTTGCTTACGGTCTCGATAAAAGTGTATGTGTCAAGTTTAACGTTTTTTTTTAACTTTAAATGTAATTTTATATTGTAAGTTAGCTTGATTAAGACGTATTTTAATTTTAAGGGAGAAGACGATCGTAACGTTCTAATTTTTGATATGGGAGGAGGAACTTTCGACGTATCAATTTTAAATATCGCAGGAGGAATTTTTGAAGTAAAATCCACGGCCGGAGATACTCATTTAGGGGGCGAAGATATAGATAATAGATTAGTTCAACATTTTTCTGAAGAATTTAAAAGAAAAAATCATATCGATATTATGACTAATAAGAGAGCACTTCGACGACTTCAAACCGCGTGTGAAAGAGCAAAAAGAACTTTATCTTCGGCCACTCAAACCAGTATAGAAATCGATTCACTAGCAGATAGCATTGATTTTTATACCAATATTTCTCGAGCTAAATTTGAAGAATTAAATGCAGATATATTTCGTCGGACCTTGCCGCCAGTAGAAAAAGCGTTACAAGATGCTAAAATAAGGAAAGATAAAGTTGGTACATTTTTTCCCGTATATTTAAATTTTATAAAATACTGTTAAATTATGTAGATCAATGATGTGGTATTAGTTGGAGGTTCGACGAGGATTCCAAAGATACAAGCTTTACTGCAGAATCTATTTCAAGGAAAAGAACTAAATAAATCTATAAACCCAGACGAGGCTGTAGCCTATGGAGCTGCTGTGCAAGCTGCAATTTTGTTGGGAGATAAATCTGAAGCTGTTAGAGATTTATTGTTGTTAGATGTCATTCCTTTATCTTTAGGCATTGAAACAGCCGGTGGCGTTATGTCAGTTCTAATACCGCGAAATTCTACGATTCCTATTAACCACTCTCAGGTGAAACGTCGCATTTGATATTAATTAAATTTTATATGTACATACTTTATAAACACTTTTTCTTCATTATGTATAAAACTTCAGAATTTTCAATAACATTTTTCCCGACCAATTTTAAGTGGAATACCGAAAAATTTGAATATTTGTATTTGGTGTTTCAGACTTTTTCGACATACGCAGATAATCAACCTGGTGTATTGATTCAAGTTTTCGAAGGAGAGAGAGCAATGACTCGCGATAATAATCTTTTGGGAAAATTTGATTTATCTGGAATTCCACCTGCACCTCGCGGTATACCTCAGGTAACAGAATGTTTTGCATTAACAATAATTAACAAATGTGGATAAAGTATATTATTATGTTTGGTATTAATTTTGGATAATATCATTTAATTTAAATAATGTAGTACTTGCGTATAATATAGAGAGAAGTAGGTACTTATACAACTAATGTTATAATAACTATTACAAACTGCTGCTTAATTATTACTAAACATTTATGGTTACTAACTAGTATTACATATTATATGATAATTTCTAACATCTCTCAAGTTGGTAGAACCAAATCAGCAGAATCAAACACCACTTAAACTTCAGGGATTATTTAGTAGATAGTAGATACGGAATTTGGGCGAATTTGCTAACAGGACAAGAAAATTAAATGAAAACATGTCTGTAGATTAAAAATATTATACTGCTAAATTTGTGCCACAAAAAAATTTTGTATCTGCCAACTTATTTTTAATTAAATTTACAAGAATTACAGAAAAAGAAAACTTTTCATTATATTTTTCTCAACTACCAAATATGTATATTTTTAAATACTTTTTGGATTCTGAATTCTCGATAAAATTTTAATTATTTAAAGCAGTTTTAGTTTAATGCACAGACAAAATGATATTCCTGAGGAATAAATTTTCCTGATAGGTGAATTAATCCAAATTTACACCTTTCTTTTGGCAGGTTTATCTTTATCTGTAACTTCATAAGTATAAATCGAAACAAAAATCAGTGTCTGCTAATGCCGAGTAGGTATACTCGGTGAACTCCAGACGCAGAAAGAACTTTATTTCTGAGCATTTCTTCTGGGAAAACTTACTTAAAATAAACGGGGTTTGGAATGCCCATACAAAAGTATAACGCTCAGTTATGGGAGGGGCGGGATTTTACTTAAAAATGTAAATTTAAGAAATGCTTTTAGACATCTGTCGCACTATAGGGATATTTTTTACAAGTGGAGCGATTTCCGTGCTTTATTCAAAAACAGAGATTATCATGTGTAACTGTGTAGCTGCTTGATTGCAGCGCGATCTTATTTGGGAGTGTTGCGTTAGTCATTTATCTGATCAGTACCTATAATACAGTACTGTATATGCCAGGGGTGGCCAACCTGCGGCTCGCAAGACACATGCGGCTCTTTAAAGGATTATTATTTGTGGCTCTCGATAAATGTACCCGAGTTCCCTTTTCATTTTTGTGCTATTATATTTAAAAAAATTATTATCATTCTGTATGTGTTTCAAAATGTCTTAACATTTTCAGCTCGTGAAAAAGTTCAAATTTTGAAAAATGGCTCGGACTATTGGCTTGACTTGACCACTGGTATATGTTAAGTGAACGGTCTCAGTTACTCACGCTGTCGCTCGACTCCTTTTGAAGCGTTTGGAATAGATGCCTTCGCTCTAACTTTAAGATTAGGAATCGTAGTATGCGGATAGCTGCAACAAGCATTATGCTTTCGTGTGGGGTTGGGTACTATTCGGCGCAGCCTTTCAACACAGCCGTTTTGATGCAGCCGTTTCAGCGCAAGTACAGTGCGGTGCAAGTACAATTCGGCGAGAGACCGGTCGGCGCAAGTACAGTTCGCCGCAAGTACTGTTCGGCGCAGACCCGATTCGGTGCGAATTCAGATCGGCGCAAATCCGTTTCGGCGCGGGACAGTTCCTATATTTTTAATCTTATTCTAATTCTAATTCGGCGCAGCCGTTTCAACACAGCCGTTTCGATGCAGCCGTTTCAGCGCAAGTACAGTGCGGTGCAAGTACAATTCGGCGAGAGACCGGTCGGCGCAAGTACAGTTCGCCGCAAGCACTGTTCGGCGCAGACCCGATTCGGTGCGAATTCAGATCGGCGCAAATCCGTTTCGGCGCGGGACAGTTCCTATATTTTTAATCTTATTCTAATTCTAATTCTAATTTTATTAAAAAAGAATTATTAAAAAAAAATGGCTATGTAAACAACGCATAACTTTCCCCATTTACTTCGTCAAACTGCAAAAAAATGAGGTTATATCGTTTGTTTGAACATTTCATTTATGTCAAACAAATTGAATAAAACAGTAAAAAAGAAAGGGTGGCCCAAAAGTAATTGACACTTGAACTTTTTTATTTTATAATTTTTAGATTATTGTTGACCTTTTATTTAATACTTTTATAAAAATTGTTGAGTTAAGGTCTATAAACAATTAAATTGTCTGACGTTTCGTGTTTTTTTATTTAAATTAATTATTAAAATTATAATTAATAAAATAATAATTTAAAACACGAAACGTCAGACAATTTAATTGCTTCTAGACCTTAAACTCAACAATTTTTATAAAAGTATTTTTTTATTTTGTTTATCATTTCCGTAATTTTCAACCAATCTTCACCATTTTTAGCTGGCCACTAAGTTTAGTTATGATGCATGTGGTGCGCAACGGTGAGCAAGTGGTGAGCAACGAGCAAGTGGTATGCACTTATGCACACCACTTGCTTACCACCTCGGTGCGCGCCTTGCCTAAATTATTATGCAATATACTTGACGTATTTGCTATTACAACTTCTATTAAACTATTATATTTATTTTCATCAATGAAAATAAACGATATAATAGACTTTTTGGTAAAAAATAATTTTAATGCGTTACCTTATGAACAGAAGTGTAAATTAAAAACTAATAGAAAAAAATAGACCAACACCCAGTCTTTTACTAGAATATAAAGAAGGTAAATTTACTAGAAAATTTCAGTGCAGTGATTGACGAATTGCAAGACGAATTGACGATTGACGAGTTTGCAAGAAAGAATGATCACAGAATTGAATTAGTTTACAAGAAAATTTAAACAATTTAATTTAACGTTATAAATTATATTTTTTTAACATAGAATTATATTAATATTCATTTTATATCATCTACATAGTTAACAAATACTTTCATTAGTACTTTTTAATACTTTAGACTTCCAGTCTCCCCAAATTACTTACTCACGGACCGCTACTGATCAAATCACTGCTTTGTCACGCTGGCGCTGGCGCTGGGTCATATTTTCTGGAACCCCCAGCAGAAATCAAACAACAAAAATAAAACTATTAATCGCCAAATAAACAAACAATCTTTTTATTTATCTGATGGTCAAGGATTCTGAAAATGTTCAGAAATACATATTTGTATAATCGGCATTAATAGTATATTACTGGCCAAGCATAGAAAATGATCCGTTACTGGGCGCGCAGCTATATTAAAAAGTGAGCGTAGAGAGCTTTTTAAAGCTGTAAGTCCAGTAACGGATCATATTTCGAGGCGAGGTGAGTATACTTTTTTATCGGAAAACATAAAATTATCAATTATATCAAATATTAAAAAATATTGTTTAAATTACAAATTGTGACAGATAAGACAAATTTAAACAATATCATTAGAGCAACCCTCTATGGCGAAGTGCAATAAGCGATTGAATCATAATTAAATCGTTCATAATTAAATCGCCAGTTCGAATCCCACGTCGGACAAATTTTTATAATAGAATTTTTTTATAATATAAATGAATTGACTTGCAGAAGTAACAGAATCGACCATTAATAAAAACACATTAATGGTCGATTTTACATTATTAGTCGATTTGTGAGCTGACTAGGAATGCTTCGTTTTGGCTGCCGGGTGGACACTCGGAAAGCATCGCTTTCGTTATGTTTTCCGATAAAGTATCTTTTTCTTCATTTGTAAAATTTCCGTTATTATAATTATAATTATAAAATCGATGAACGTTTCGTTTCCTTCCCCCTTCCAGGGCCGGATTTACCAGCAGGCACAACAGGCGATCGCCTGCGGCGCCAAAATATAAAAGGCGCAAGTATTGAGTTTAGTCGAACGCGTGTTAATTATGTGTTTAGTTTCAGTGGCGGATCCAGGGGGGGGCGATGGGGGCGATCGCCCCCCCTTAGAGCTCCAAAAAAAAAAATTCTTACACCAAAAAATTCTGACGTATTACAAATTCCTAAAACTATTTTAAGAATTTAGAAAATACAAAAAGTATTTTGTATTTTTTAAACTTCAAAATCACAAAAAATTACAAAACTACGATATTATTATATTTTTAAATGTTATATCTATTTTATAAAATAAGACCAAATTTAGTACTTCAAAGAATTTAAAGCCGAACTTCCGGAAGCCGCCTAATCTGAGGCTTCTGTAGCGCCAGGTAAATTGTATAAGCTTGTTGCAATTTTGGAAAACCCAAAATTTCTGGTGTTTTCCCTAATTCCTGAAAGAATCTGTTTAGGTAACAATATTCTCCTTTGTCATTGCTTTTCATAATTTAAAGCAAACAGAGGTGCTTTTTATTTCAGTTTGCGTTTTTTGAATATATTTTCAGTACTTCAGTACTGAAAATATATCATTTAAATTAAGTGAGTAGTGAAGTTGTGAAATTAATTTATCATACAATTACAGTTGATTTTTTATAAAACAATAAAATCTATATGTGCAGTGGTATTATTCATCAATAATCAATATTCAATTTTCAATAATATTAGATATTATTTTGTTATACTTGCTGTTGGAGTTTCTATCTGAAGTTAACTAAAAAGAGTAAGTTGCTTTATTTACTCATGCTCGCTTTCACTAAAATGTGTTAAAAATTAATATACATACAATAAATTAAATTTCATAACAATTTAAAAGTTTTTTGTAAAATTTTAATCATTGATTAAATTTGAACTTGATTTTACGTAAGCAGACATTAGATTTAAAAATGCACATTAACCGTATATCTATTATATAGGTAATTAATAATCTAGAAAATGAAACGGTGTCCGAGTCAGTCCACTCTGAATATGATTGTAAAGAAGCACAAAATTCAAGAAAATAAAAATCTAGACAGTAAACCACAAAGTAGTAAATCTCAAGACAAATATTCTGCAAATATAAATGTTGCAACTATTTTTGAAATTGCTATTATACTACTTTTTATTTTTTTATTTAAAAATTTTTTATGTTGTCGCCCCCCCTATGGTAGTTTCCTGGATCCGCCACTGTTTAGTTTAAGTTATTTAAAAGGTTGAAAATGTAGCTCTGGCCATGTATGTCAAAATATGTCAGTCGTTCCAAGTTGTTCATAATCGTTAAAATAAAAAATATAAACAATATTTTTATAGTTGATTCAATCTCTATTTACAGTCGAAAAGTGATTTAGCTGAACAGCAAGCCGTCAGATATTTTCGCGTTTATGTTCGAAATTTTCGAAATAGCAGATGTTGCTACGATACGGTCTAAATTCCAGTAATCTCATTGGTAAATTCTAGAAAAATTTCGCACACTTCTATGTTAACAATGTAAATTGCCGGTTTTGAAGCCGTTTTTTAGCATAAAAAGTTCATTTTATGACGTATGAATAGGAATATTACAGTATCGTATAACATGCTGCGCGGCATAAGTTACGTCTGAAACCTTTACACACACACGGGTCTGGCCGCCGGGTTGGAACGCGGTCCAGCACGCGGGTCAAATCTGTGTTTATACATGCACCTATATTAGCCTGTGGCGCTAGACTAGCTAAATCTGGCCTTGCCCCCTTCCCGACGTGTCACACATCATCACGGTAATCATTACTTCTTCCTCACTCTTGTTTGCGAACACAATTGTCTACTTTTAGTTAAAGCCCTTTTAACTCGACTATGCATACAATTTGGTTAGTTGGTTACTAACTATCAAAGATACTAGTAGCGTGTCAGTAGCTAATAATTGATAATCATATCAAGATTTAACAAAACATTAAAACAATAAAATTTTAACAGTAAAGTAAAAGAAAAACATACGTAGAAAAATTGTTACTATATAGCTATTTACGGTCGTGCTCGAGAAAGTTATACATTGCGGTTGAGTAAGCTTACGAAACCGCAATGTAACTTTCCCAGCGAGTCACCGTATCTAGAGCTTTACGTTCAAGACAGGTCATTTCCAAAATAAAAACATAAACTGATAACAAAAATTACACTTTTAAAATAAACATTAACTTTTTTAGAACGGGTTGGAATATAATATAAGTCCCAGCATCTTATCTTATCTTGCTATCTTCAAGATTTTCTTTATATGCAATATCACGTAACGTTTATATACACTATCATAACCGCTTATATATACAAGTTTATAACAAACATTCAGGTCTATTATGTATCACAACCTTTAAAAATAACGGTCAACCTTTATGTTATAATAAAGTTTCAAAATAGCATAAAGCGAGAAACATTATTATAGCTAACATGTGCCAGAAAGAGAAAGTAATATTTCTATTTTCGGATCAAAACGCGGTTCATCAATTTTTTATTTCATAACTGTCACTGTTATAATAACGTTTGTGATACATAATAGGCCTGATTGCTGCAAAGTATCATTTTCCAGCGATAAAAACTGCGCAATATGCTATACTTTCCATAGTCTTGTACGTAAAAACAATTACTTTTTTATATTTTTTTATAGTTATTTACCTAAAAGTCAGGAAAATGATACATTACTGACGAGGAGCAATTTGAAATGCGAGGCACTCTGTGTCGAGTATTTTAAAGCTCCGAGTAAAGTGAGATATTTTCCTGACAAGTATGGTATTAAATTTTACCGAAAATCGTAAAAAATTGAAATTTTAAAACATTAATTGAACAACATTTTTAAAATGAGCAAAATTCAAGTGTGTCAATTTGTAGACTACATATAGTTACCATACATAGCTACTGTCGAAACAATAATAAGTAATAAAGAAAAGAATGACGTTTTTTTTATTTTGTTTCAATGACTAATTATTACCGGACTAGTCATTAAAATCCAACTTCCCTGTACGTAAATTAGCAGGGAACTGTTGATTTGATGACGTTTTTCGGTAATAGTATATTACCAGTGCCGGATTAACCTATAAGCAAATTAATCAATTGTTTAGGGCACCACGTCTTGAGGGGCACCACTCACCAGAAACAGCAAAAGAAAACTATTTGCTAGAACATGAAAGGTAAGGCTGTTTGAAAATCAGAGCGTTGACCGTTTCTTTTTAAAGACCGATACTAGTTTACTGATGGATAGGGGGCCCACAGGCGTGGATTGCTTAGGGCATTAAGTAGTCTTAATCCGGCCCTGTATATTACTGGCCAAGCATCGAAAATGATCCGTTACTGGGCGCACAGCTATGTTAAAAAGTGAGCGTGGCGAGCTTTTTAAAGCTGTTTGCCCGCGACCGATGTAAATTTTTGCATATGGCTTTCTACCGATAATTCGCGGGGGGATGAGTACGAGACGAGGGGGGGGACATTTTTTCTCAGTTTTTCGATATCTAGCGCCGTTGTTGAATTATTGCTAATTCAAAAAATTTTCGAATTTAACAAAGTTTCAATACAAAAAAAATTTTCTGTTTCAATGCAGGTAATATGAAAAATAGTATGTGTGGCGCGGGGTGAAACGCAATTTCAGACGAGGGTGATGTCAGCCCTCGTTTCACTCGGGCAGGAAAATTTCGCCCTCGTCTGAAATCGCTTTGTTTCACCCCTTGCCAAACAATATACTATTAAATTACAAATTGTGACAGATAAGACAAATTAAAACAATGTCATTAGAGCAACCCTCTATGGCAAAATGCATTAAGCGATTGAATCATAATTAAATCGTTTGGCGATCGTCAGTTCGAATCCCACGTCGGTCGGACAAATTTTTATAATAGAAATTTTACCTCCAATCAATTTTAAAAAAAAAATTGGAGGTATGGTAATCGAAAAAAAATTTCAACTTTTTTTTTTTGCATTTTCGAGATCACCGTGTTCAGAAACGTAAAGATCTGCAAAAAGTAAAATAAAAATTTCTGTGTCGGTCTGTCGGTCTGTCTGTCTGTCGTCAAATTTTGTCGATCGATTTGCTTCCGAGCCATCCAACCAATTACGACCAAATTTGGTATGGTGGTAGGGTTCACGGTGGAAAGGTGAAAATAAGGTTTTCGTCGCGATCTATCAATCAGGAGTGCCACCACAAGAAAATAATACCGGATTTTTAAAAAATATTTTGTCTTGCGATATGTTATTTTAAAGGCCTTAAAAGGCTTTATCCAGAATAGGTAAAATTAATCTTCTATCTGTCGTCTGTCAAAAATCACAAGTTGTCAAAGTTGAAACTTTAAGAGTGAATAACTCAAGAAATGCTGAAGGGATCTTACCCAAATTTGGTACGTAGGTACATTGATCCTAATGGATATGAGAGCATATGTAATCCTTCGATAGAAATCACTAATGCAACATGAAAAAAATAAAATTAACTTTTTTGGCAAAAACATGAAAAAAGTTTTTGTCGATCGATTTTCTCCGGCATTTCTGCGTCGATTGCAATCAAACTTATTGGACGTATGCCTCGTGGGCTGGAATGGTGAAAATAAGGTTTTGCCAGAGAAATCTTCACCAGGGCCACCACAATAAAATAAATAAAAAAAAATGAAAATGTCGTCGTATCTCCGGAAATGTTTAACCGATTCAGCTAAAATTTGGTGTGTCGATGGAGCTTTGAAAGTATAAGTATTGGTGGGAAAACAAACCGAGCCAATTGTAACAGGGCGGGGCAGGTCAGAAAAATTATAGAAAATATTAACTGAAATCTTAATTTATATATTTTTTGTGAGAATTTGTCAGATGGCTGGCAAAAATAAAACAATATATTCAAAATTTTAATAAACGTCATAATTTTGTGACATATGTGTCAAAATTAGGTTAATGTTGATTTGTATACCGAGTGCAGCATAAGAATTGAGTTTAGGGCTTGTAACAATTAATTTTAGAATACAAAAATAGGTGGTTCGGTGGGAAATATTTTATAATATCGTCGTACGGACTGACGGAACGTTACTTTATAAGTAAAAGGTTCTGCCACTAGGTAGCGACCAAGTTTAGGCTGTTTGTTAAATTTTTTCGCAAATGTTTTCAGAATCAGGATTTTCAAATCCTCTAGATGACCGAAAAAATTTGTTGTACCAATCTTGGAGAAATTTTATTTGTGACTTCTTACGGTATTATGTGACGTATATAAAAATTTTGGAAAAAATTCAGTGGCGTACAAAAATAAAAAATTTTTTTCATTTTGGATTTTGTTAAATAAACTTTTATAGGTAGATTTAGGGTAGGGGGTGAAACATATAGATATCTTTGCCAGGGCTACCGATATCTTTGTTAAGGCTACCACAATAGAAAACAAAAATGAACATTATGTCATCGTATCTCCGGACAAAATTTGGTGTGCTGGTGATTGGAGGTATTGCGGCAGAGAGTGACGACATTTTTTATAATATAAATGAATTGACTTGCAGAAGTAACAGAATCGACCATTAATAAAAACACATTAATGGTCGATTTTACATTATTAATCGATTTGTGAGCTGACTAGGAATGCTTTGTTTTGGCTGCCGGGTGGACACTCGGAAAGCATCGCTTTCGTTATATTTTCCGATAAAATATTTTTTCATTCAATTTAGAGTTAGGTACGACTGAAGATCGGCAATAACTGTGAAATAGGGCCTTATATTAATCTTTTTAATTTTTAATGTTTAATTCTTTTACGGAAATATTTAATTTTTAAATATTTTTAATTCGAACCTGTCAAGTGGTAATTAATGTCTTTTTGGTTTTTATAGTAACAATTTTTCTACGTATGTATTTCTTTACTTTACTGTTAAAATTTTATTGTTTTAACGTTTTGTTTAGTTATGTTAAATCTTGCATTTTACAAATACATACTAATATACCACAAAATCTATACTTGAAATTCTTTTGAGTTTATTTTGTAATAATCATATCTATAAGTAATGGTGGAACTACATTGCACTCCTTTTCAGATTGAAGTGACATTTGATATAGACGCAAATGGAATTCTAAATGTAACTGCAATTGAAATTGCAACCCAAAGAAGAACTCAAATTCAAATAACAAACGATAAAGGTCGTTTAAGTAAGCAACAAATCGAGCGTATGATAGCGGATGCAGAGCAATACAAAGAAGAAGATCAAAAATTAAAATCGGCTGTGTTTGCAAAAAATGATTTAGAAACTTATATATATCAAATGAGAACAATGGTGAGTTACTTTAACTAATTTTTTTCGTTTTTAACCATAAAAAAGATTTTAAAAAAAGATTTAAATGTTATTTTAAAACTTTAAATAGGTAACCGATCCAACTTTATCATCAAAAATTTCACAAACCGATCGAGATTTAGTGAATACACAATGCAACGAAGTAATTCGTTGGATCGATGAAAACCCGCATGCTACAGAAGAAGAAATTACTAATAAAAAGAAAGAAGCGGAAGCTGTTTGTAAACCAGTTTCGATGCGGTTTTATGCAACTTCTGGATCATTCGATGGTTCAAACCTACACGGAAGGGAATTTCCAGAAAGTGGTGCCGATATAGGGGGACCTATTATTGATGAAGTAGATTAAAATATTTTTCGAATACCACTACCATCGTCCTGCTAGCACCGCACGTTAAAATAAAAAGTTGCCGCCACTGGTTGTGGAAGCCAAGAATTCAACATACGAGTTGAATGTACGTTTTGAAACTGCCATTTAAAAAAAAATACGAACCGATGCGAACGCATGAATCTCTAACGATCACCCTAAAAAGTTGTCATTTACAATTTTACAATGAACGAAACTTTGGTTAGAAATTCGTTTAAAATTATAAAATAATGTAATTATTCTTTTTTTGTAATTTCAGACAGCAGAGTTTAGAAAAATAGGTTGTGAGAGTATCAAAGAAATTGCTATAGCGGTACAATTATATTTGGAACTTTGCGAAGGTGACCTAACCTAACTTTTTAATATAATTAGTTGATTTACTATATTTTTAGTTAAAAAGTACTGGGATATCGAGTACTTTTATCATTTTGAGTTTGGAAAAATTTATTTCACAGCTAAAAGAACCGAGACAGAAAGACGATCTATTTTTGTACCTATATCGATAAACGAACCTCAATCATTCAATAATTTACAAAAATTGCTGCAGTTGGATAATAGTATAGAAAATCAAAGGTAAATAACTAGTGGAGTAGAAAAGGAAAAAATAAAACAAAATTATTTTAGCGTTTATGTCGTAATAATTCATAGCGATTCCACTTGCGTTTATTATCAAATAAGTAATGGCTTATCTATGCTTTGTGGTAGCAACGAAAAACATTTGAAGGAAGATTTACAACAAAAAGTGACTTACGAATTGAAAAGGAATAGGGAACTGTTGAAAGAGGGAGCAACATCCAATACGCCTGTCACAATTAAAAAGAAACTAAAACGGTAGAACGAAAATTGCTATAGATTAAATATATTTGATTTATTCAATAAAACAATTGTATGATTTAATATTTTAATATATATGTGTATATATTGTAAAACTTGCATAATATTACCTGTATCGGTATAACACACAAATTTTTCTTAATTATGAATGTAATAATTATATTTTTAAAGCATCAAAAATATGTGTGAATACAATGTTAGTAAATATAATACAATGAGCAGTTTGTCAAAAATCACGATTTAAAAATTAGGCACTTCCATTAAAATACTCACAATAATATGCAGTCTTAAAACTTGCGACAATTACATTAATTGATAATGGAAGAACTAACATGTCGATTACTATGACTTCCACGTTTCAGTACCTATATTCATATTATATTAATTTATTATTATTATTGTTCTAAATTATTACAATTAATTATATTACTGATTTAAATTGTATTTGATCGAGTACAATTATTAATAATAAAATCATTTACAGATAACAACTAAAAAATTTAAATCGATACAAATTTGGTTAAAATTAAAACATTAAAGGGAAAAAAAGTGTTATAAAATTCTGATGCTACATCACACATAAACTTAAGGAATTCACAACATAAAATTATTTACTGTATACTTTTGCATGTAAATAATAACAGTCAAACAAGATTATACTTTTTCTAATAAAATTAATGAAAACCAACAAATTAGAACAGACGTTTTTAACAGGAATTATATAATTTTCGCGGTTTTATATTCAAACATCCTTGCACATGCGTTTCTGGATATCAATGTATAATACTTATAAAATTATCGTTTTGTCAGCACCAATCGGCCATATATGTAAAATCTTTGAACAAATTTTGATCTTGATCAGTCAATGGTCTTGGTTCTTTAGGCGGTGTTAATTGAGGCTTCTCGGAAGTAAATTCTTCATCAAAATTACTTACATCTTCAAAATGGTTCTAAAAAATATATATTTGTAAAAAAAAGTAATAGAAGAGCTGGGCAGTATACGTACCACAGTCGGCACAAATGGAGGTTTTACTTTTCTTAATAATAAATCTTCCCACTGGATATTTCTAAAGAATGCTTGTTTCTTTACGTCTTCTGCATCCCTTTCACTTGAACCCAATCGACGTTCTGGATTTTTACGCAATAACTGCAATAAAACATTTGCATGAATTAAATTGACAAGAAAAAATTGATTTAAAGGGAGGAGTTAATAAAAATCTCACGTCAACTTTTTAAGTGAGAGAAAACAACAAGGCAAAGTGAAAGAACGTGGGAAACTGTGGTTGGGAACATGCCCGAGGATGATGTAAGGATCAAAGAAATCAGTGGCGGCTCGTGAGAAATATTTTTGGGTGTTCTGCATTATAAAAAATAGGCACGGTATCACTAAAATGGCAATCTCAAAAAACAATTTTGTAATTAATAATTTTATTAAGTACGGCTTACGAGAGAAGTTGTGTTAAAAATATTAGTAATATTCCATTTTATTTTTTCTGCATTTAGTTGTAAATTCATAAGCATTTATTTTATGTGCAGTGTACTTATAATGTACTCATAATGAAATCCGGACGCTCCTATCCTATGTTAACAATGCAAATTTCCGATTTTGAAGCCGTTTTTTTGGATAAGTATATAAAAATCCATTTTACAGCTAAAACTTATTCGACGTTTTTTGTTGAATTGTTTTGGGAGTTGAAAAAAACAAGATAAATTTAAATTATACTAATATTAATAATTAAACGTAATTTGAATTCGATTTTCTAATATACATAGTTAGGATCTGCAAAAAATAACTTTACTTCTATTTTGATAATAGTATTTGTATAAGAAACTTGGTAAAATTTAAATTTGTACTAAATTTTCAAATTACACTTTATTACCAATATTAAACTATTGTAGTTTATTGCTTAATTGTTGTTGAACAATTAATGAACAAAAATTAACTCACTTAATTGTTTTCATAAATCAGATTCATAATTTATTTAAATCACAAAATACGGAACGTAAGATCTGCATACAACGCAGCTCGATCTGTAATGTAAATGAATCCGGGTATACGATTCTATCCGATAGCTCCCGTCGCCTAACGAATATGTGCATAGCATCACGGATTTCATGTTCACGAGAATATGCAGCTAAATGCAGCTCTATCGTGGTTAAACAGTGATTTCGAAAGCGTACCGGACATGTATTAATTATTATAGCACTTATTTGACTTTGAAACCCAAACTGATTATTCTTCAATTATTGAAATAATCTTCAGATTATCTTCATTATTATTTATTATTATTATTGATTATCACCATATTTCAATATGGTGATTACATATACTAATAACTTAATAAGTAATAATTAATTATGGTACACTTCATTCTTATTTTTGGCGGTTCTGCAGCTCCTATGGTAGAACCGCCGCTGAAAGAAATACAAAATTTTTATGAAACAGTCCGCTGAAAGAAATATTTGTTGTTTGCCTCTTGGTCAACGAAGCTAATTCCTCACTATAAGAAGAGTTTTCATTAATTAGTACTAAGGTCCCAGATTTTAATCCAGAGAGAAAGAGAAACCTATCTCTGCCATTAGTCACGGCCGTCTTTATATACTCATAAATTCGATTTCAAACAAAACTTTTAAAAATCTAGTGCAGTAGCAGTTAATAATTTTATTTAAACAAAAGATACCAGTTACTCAGGTTACATCAACGTTGTTGATACGGGCTGGCACGGCATTAACAGTTTCAATTTTTGGTAATTAGCAACATCTGTTCAAAATTTTAGTAAAATGAAATTAAAAGTTTCAAAATCTAAAGAAACAAATAAAACTGAAAATGCAATTAAAAACGAAGAACCGAAAGATGGCTGTTGTGGTAAACCTAAACGAAAGAAACGTTGCGACGCCGGAAAGAAAAGGGGGCCATATAGGAAAAGGCGTCGTCCATCGTGTGGCAGACAGGCAGTAGATTCAACAAATGGAGAAATGTCTGACAGTAATTCATCCCAATCCACAATTCGTAGTTCACCTGACAACAAACGTCGCAAAAGAAATCCTAGTCAACGCCGTGCCGCAAAATATTAACAATTGTTAAATTAGTTGTGATTATATCAAAAATAAAATTTGTATCTTTAAAACGAAATTTAATTTGGTCTTGTATGTATCGGGGGTTCATTTTTTGAGAACACCTTGTTGCTGCCCTTCAAGTTCGGCATTGAAACGTCGAACTATTGTGACATTAATTATTATATCAAATTAATATCGAATCAATTGAGATTTCAAGAAGCTAAAACTACCCCAAAACGTTGCGTACATGTTAGAAGTATATAATTTTTTTTGCATCGATAAAAATTATAAAAGTATAAAATTAAAAAATATTATTTTTCAGATAATTTACTCAATTTTAAGAAATTATAGAAATTAAAGAGTTAATAACTTATTATTTATTTTTATTAAAAATTATAGGGTAAATCTCACATGAGGGAGAGTCCCACCACATCTTACCAAATCTCACCATGGGGAGTCCAAATTTAAAAAAATACCTCACGTAATTAATGTTTATATTATTTCAAAAAATTATTTCTAAGGAAACTCTCTCATTAAATAGTAAAAAGGTGAAAATGAGCGAATTACTTCTGAAAAATCTGGATTTAAACTACCAATCAACGATTGGAGAAAAAGGAAATTGTGGAATTGAATTAATGCAATTTTTCACATAGCGATTCGGCTATCTATACTTTGTAATTTAGCTCCTGACATGATGGCACATGTCACAAACTAATTCAACTAATTTGCATAGCTTTTATCTAACATGTAAAAAATAAAATTTAAACTTTTATTGTAATAATAATATAACAACACTTTTCTTTTTATAAGCAAAATACTTTTTAACAGGAGCTTAAAATACAAGGTGTTTTTTGTAACACCTATCCAACTATTTTAGACAACATCGTATTAATCAATCAACTTACCCTACGCATAATTGCAATAGACTCTAATGAAAGGAACCTGGGATAACGCACTTCATCATTCACAATGGAATCAAAAACTTCTTCCTCGTCATCACCAGGGAATGGCGACTAAAAATTAAAAAGTTCAACATACCACAAAGTAAATACATTTGAAATCACCTACCTCTCCAACAAGCATCTCAAATATTAAAACTCCAAGTCCCCACCAATCTACAGCTCTAGTGTAAGCTGTTTCGGTAAGAACTTCTGGAGCTAAAAATTCGGGTGTACCACAAAAAGTGCCAGTACGATCACCGTATCCCATTCCTTCCTTGCAGAGTCCAAAATCTGCTATTTTAACGTAACCCTCTGTGTCCAACAACAAATTATCGAGTTTCAAATCTCGATAAATAATTTTATTTTCGTGTAAAAATTGTAAACCCAGAACTACACAAGCAGCATAAAACACAGCACGAGGTTCATTAAAAACATCTGCGTGAATGTGCATCATGAGATCTCCACCAGCTGCATATTCCATCACAAAACAAACGTGACCTTCCGTTTGAAAACAAGCAAACAAATTAACCAAAAATGGATGTCGGATCGAATTAGCTACTTCAAATATTCTTTTTTCGGATAATAATGATTCCACTTCATCTCGCGCTATTATATCGCCTTTCTTCAAAGCCTTGATTGCAAAATATTCGTTCGTGTTGCGATATTGCGTCAATATAACCTTTCCGAAATGGCCGCGACCCAATACACTTACTAACTTGAAATTATCCATGCACATTCCGGTGTACTGTGAATGGCGACGCGATTCGTATGCACTATCTCTGTAACTTAGTTCTCGTATCACAGGACGACGAACTACATTAGCAGGATCGTACAAGGGAATCTGTGAAAATCAAATAAGGCGATTAGAAAAATTGTTAATTGTAGAGTAGGAAAGATATTGTGATTAGCCAACACCTAAATATGTGTACCTCGTCATCAGGAAATTCTACCACAGGTTGAGGACTGGGTGGCACTATAAGCTCGGGAGGTGGTGCACTCGAAATAGTAGGAAGAGGTAAAACGAGTGGTCCCGATCGAGATATTTCACGATCTTCTCTATTCAAGAAATCAAATTCTCGAAGTACGGCACTCTGAAAAGTGTTTAAAAGCATGCAGTGCACAATATAAACAATGTAACCAAAACCTACTACCTAATGAAAATAAAAGTTGAACTTACCTCTTCTAAATCTAGTCTTGGTGGTAGTGGCGGTGGAGTTATGGGAGCTCGTTTCTTTGCTATCGGTGGTGGTGCAATTGGTAATGGTGGTGGAGTCTCGGGTGGTAATAGTGCGGTACCTAAATCTAACGGTCTTTGGCCACCTAATCCACTTACGTAAGGATCGGGTGTTTCACCTGGAGTTTCTTGCTTGTCTTCGGGAATCTCATAGGCGCTTTGAATGGTCTAATTACGAAAACGCGTTAATAAACACAATAAAAACTAAATAGAATTACCTTTGATCCAATAGAACTAGGCGACGGTGTGATGCTTCTATTCTGTTGAATACCTGGAGAATTTCTTTTTAACAAACGACCCCATGTTGCCACATTTATGTTCATTTGATTTGCTCTGGGAAAATTTTTCACTTCTTGTTTAAAGATTTTTCTTTGTCTTTGCAGTCTAGGTCTTCGAGAAATCATAGGATTCAAAAATCTGATCTATAAAAGCATACATTTTAGTATTGAACACCAGGTGTCGAGTAAATTGTATTACCTCGGCAAACAAAAGGCCTTGAGGTTCTAATTGTAAGGCCATTCCGTGACGAATATCATCTATAAATTCTTCCAATCTTAAAAATTTAATAGCACATAATGATCTCCAGTCTTTCCAAAATACACCGATTTCTAATTCGCGAGATCTATCTAGTTCTATCGAAAATCTGTAATAAAATAAATTTTATAATTACAAAACTGTTAAATATCTCTAGTAAATAAATTCGATTACCTTTGGTCCCAAGCTTGTTGAGAGCAAGGTCTCCAACTTGTTTGAGCAACGGTTTGATTATCAAGTTTAATAACTGCCATTATTTCATTACTAATTTCGTCTTTTACGTTATAGCTCTTTGAAGAACTTCTTCCAGTGACGCCTTTCATAAAAGTGCGCAAATCGGAAGGACTTGAATTTGCTTCGCGATCTCTTCTCGATCTTCCGGGCACGTCTTCCAGTAAAT
The DNA here is from genome assembly GCA_947369205.1 of Cantharis rufa. Taxonomy (NCBI): domain Eukaryota; kingdom Metazoa; phylum Arthropoda; class Insecta; order Coleoptera; family Cantharidae; genus Cantharis; species Cantharis rufa. The sequence continues at coordinate 42,400,571 of OX376303.1, forward strand.
CTTGGCAACCCATTAATCTCACTTCGAGTATACCTTTACATAATGATTTTAAGTCGTGGTAAGTTGTGAAATATAATATAGTGAAAACTCTTACCCGTTACTGCTGCGCATCTGCTTAACGTGGAAGAAGTTGTTAACGTTTTATTTCCATCGCCACCTTCTCTAAATGGTTGAAGGCTCGTATACTGAACAGGAATAGGACTGGCTGCTTGAACGTTTTGCAATTCTCGCTTTAATTGTATTGCTGCAGGACTATCGGGTGGTAATTCGTGTCTTCGCAATTCTAAGGATTTTCTTAATAAATCAAGTTTTTGGCTACTCGCAGATAAACTCGCCTGAGCCTAAAGTAGAACACCAAATTTTCTTATGCTTCCTCAATAAATATTATGCGCTACTCACCGACAAATTATATGTAAATGTAGAATATTTTTTACATTGAATGATTTTAAAATTATAAAATGTAAGCAAATTAAACTTGAGGTAATTTAAAATAAATAAGGCAAGCGTGAATAATAATTTACATATAATAAAAAATAAAAATTACAAAAGCTAAAAATTAAAAGTAACATGGCAAGATGAAAAAATTAAAAATTATGGAAATGATTGCCCAAATTTTGTTAAAAGCTATTCTTGAAATCTTTGCTAATCTCTTCGTTTAATTAAGAGTCATTGGCCGTATTTCTCCAATTCATCCAAGGATTATTCATAGGAATTTCTCCAACTGACATAGTCCGGTTTTTACTCAAATTTTCAAAATAACTTGTACAATGATCGCACTGACAAACGGGATTTTTAGCGGGACCAATATGATGTCCGGGTTTTCGAAAGGCATCCACCACTGAACCAAATTTTTTTGCTACATCACGTTGATTGGTATATACTCCAGGTACAACCATAAACGGTGCTCTCAAACGTGGATTTAATAATAATTTTTGTTGTAATGCAGCCACGCTCGGCGACTTGGTGAATTTGACACTTTGGGGAAATGAATTTCTCTCCGCAATCGTTTTTACCGTGTTTTCGGTTTCGCCATCTCTACTTGAACGTCGTACGGTTATATTCCTCTGCAATTTTTTATCGTCTTCTTCTTTAACAAAACTCCATCCCTTCTCAGAACTGTCCGATTCGGAATCGCTATCCTTGGAATCAAGTTTAGTTAACTGTGCACTTTTCAATCGCTTTTCCACGTATGCCTTAAGTTTTTGCTGTTGAAGTAAATGCTTTTGATCCAATTGAGGAAATTTTGAATTTTTGGGTTTGTTCCACATTTGTTCCATTTCTCTTATACGAAATCTGTCTTCAGAATTTTCATATTCAAAACTATCACTAGGATTTAAGCTAGCGACGCTTGAAGATGGCGCGTTTTTTTTTCTAGTAACTTCATCCAAGTTATCGATTTTCTCGTACGTTGCAAAACGTTTTGGAATAAAATCTAAACTATCTGTTTGAGCAATGCTAGAACGACTTGGATTTAAACTATCGATATCAGAAAACGTATCTTTCCAAGAAGTGTTGACCAAAGAGTCATAATCGTTATCCAACGACGTATTCATGGAATATGTAGACCAAGAAGGCATGGTCGACGCAAAACTCGATAAATTGGGCATTGTAGAATACGAACTAATTTGTGAAGGGTATGCAGTGCTGGAATTATCGCCATAGTCAGACTCGTTACCAGATTTTAATTTACTTTCTGTTTTTTGTATGCCTCGTTTTGAATCTAATAATTGATATGGTTGTCTAAAATTCATAGGCATGTTTTTATCGTTAGATCGTGAGTGCATTATCCTTACTTTATCAGAATTAAAAACTGTTTCGGGTTGTGCACTTGCTTTGCTTTCCGCCTCGGAACTTGAACCTTCAGATTCTTGCTCTGTTCCAGTGCAATATACGTCTATATGAACAGTTCTAGGTTTCTTACTAGAGTCATTTATGGTAGACGTTTCAGACTTTTTATCGCTATATGCTGATTGATTTTCGTATATCTGCGATGAACTTCGTTCAGACTGAAATTGGAAAGGGTTAATAAATAAAAACAACCTTTTGGGAAAAGAAAAATAAAGCAATAACAGTTTTATAGAATTGAGAAAAATGTTCCCGCATATGAAGGATTGATAACAAAAACAATGTTACTACTTAAATAAACAACTGTTATCGCTTTGAAATTAAGAGCGATATGCAGCGGCATTAGATAACAGTTATATTGTAATTTAAAACAAATTTTGTGCAAATTATCCTGGTCCTGGTTTATACAATAATGCGAAGCAGGATAGGCATGTCGCGAAGACATTGGACGTCTATGTCTATGCCCAGCAGCGTTGTATAAACGAGCACTTGGATTTAGGTATATACCAATACAACCACATAATACGACTCTTATAATTACATAGATGACCAAAATAAGAAAGTACCTGTTGACTATCCAAACTGTCTGGCGTGAAGCAGATGGGGGAGCGTTTCTTGGCAAATAACGGTTCGGTTTTACTTCTGGAATTATAGAGAGATTTTTTCTTTTTATCTTTCTGTTGATCTCGAGAACGAAATTTTTCGGCGGTTAAAAATGGTGAAGTGCATTTGTCTACCATTTCCAAAGTTTGTACTGCCGCGTCTTTCTGACGATTTTCTGGCTCCCATATTCCTTTTAGTTCTAAATTAGATTTTTTATAGTAATCTGAAGTCGCAAACGTATTTCCACGTAAAGGTCTTTTAATTACCGTTTGACCAGTGGAGTACGATTCTTCACTTTCTTGTACCGGCGAGTAACTAGTAGAAGCTTCGTCTCCAAAAGTGGAATGATAACACCAAGGATCGCCGCAACCATAGAAATTGCTTGGTCGTTCCAGTTTAGGTGCGATTGTTTGACAGCGTAAACTTTGCGTTCTACCACATGTTTGCTGTGGAATTGATTGAGTAGCGTCATCTAGTTCGGGCTCTTCGTTTATTGTGGTGGATAAAATAATGCTGCACGTACTTTTACATTTACGATTGCAACTTTGAGATATCCTATTCAAATTGACGCCCGCGAGTGAATCCGAGGAAGGAATGCTCGTATAACCAGAGTCTTGTGCACAACCCGTTATATTCGGTTTACTAGTATTAGATTCGCTATTGAATATTGTTTTTTTAGGAGGTGTCGACGTGAACGTTAAATTTCCTCTTTGAAATCCGTAAGAGGGAGGAACTGAAAATTTTCCTGCATCGGTAGCTGCAGTAGCAGAAGGTTCTTCGACCGTCGTACTTGGTTTAGGCGGCCACGTGTAAAACATACGTATTCCATTTTCGTTTTGTTCGGTATGCGCTTCAGCTGTTGAATTTGGATCATCAACACCCGGATGAGAAATGGTAAACTGCGCGTGAACGGACCACTGCTGTGGTGGTTGATCCGACGATCTTCCATGCATTATGTCACCTCATCCCAATTTCCTTTTATATAAGTCAGTGTTAATCCAATTAATATTTTGCCGTAAATTAATTTGCGTCACCATAAACGCAAACCAAAATAAGAATATACGACTTTATATATAGACAAATTTGGTTTGTTAAATTTTTCGAGAACACAAATTCTTAGTTGGCTACATTATTATAGAATGCAGGTGCGAAGAGCTGGTTACTATAAATACGACGCACCAAAAAACGACAGAACTCAACAACCACTTTAAATTTAAAATCACATTACTCAGGCACTTCTTGTTTTATAACTTCTGCAATTGAAAATTATAAAACAATTAGCTTATCTCAATGAACGAATTCCAACTACTTAATTGTAAACAGTATTATTTTTAGTCCGACTTCAGGTTTAAAGCGTTCGCTTGCCTGGCATTCACTAAATGAGATTCAACAAGAAAATACGATTATCGTCGTCGAACGTTGGCAACGAATTTACTATAATTATTATTTAAATTTTTCACTCGAACCACTGGACATATATTTTTTCAACAACCAAGTAATGAATGAAATTGGGAATAAAATATAATTTTTGACAAAAATTCCACCTTTTAATTAAAAAAAAAAATTTAATTACCCAAGAGCTAAAAATTTCTGGCGGATTTACTATCAATAGTTGTTAGTCATACGTAGATAAAAATAAGATTTATAAAAAAAGAATCAATACATTTCTGAGGCATACATGGTAGTGGTCCATTGATTTAAAAAAATTCTTTTAATTCAGAAACAATAAAAAATAAATAGAAAATACATTTATGCATTTAATTTTCGAGAAGCGAATTTATGACTACCCAGAAAAAAGCGGATCGACTCGCAAAAAAACCTAAAATATATCATTTATTGGCCCAGAAATAGAGTTCAAATTCTTCTGCTCAAATGTAACAGTCATCTAACAATCTAGTAATATCGGTTAGGAATAGGGGGAATACGACGTACTCCGTAAAAATAAAAATAACCACCATTAATCACACAAGTTCAATTTGCTTTACAATTTTAAAATTTAAATTGTTTGAATAATTGATAGTAAAATTATATACATAAACGGATTTAAAAAATTCTCTTACCTCAGATAAGGCCCTCTTTTCGGTTTTTTCCTTGCTACCATTTTGTAAAAATCTAATTGCATTTTTTGCACCTTCGACAACAGCTGCCTCGATTCTCAATCTATGTCGAAGTTCTTCGATTCGTTCCTCCAGAGGTTGTTCTAATTCATTAGACGAAACTTCGCCGTTAACAGATAAATCATTTGTCGAAGAATGTTGTTTGTTGTTTAAATTATTTTTTGTCTACCAATTTATAAATTTTCGTGTTAAATATTGAATTGGAAAAGTTTTAATTCTTGGGTAAATTAAGTATACAAACCTTTAATATTCTCATTCGTAAAAATTCAATTTTAGCTTTAGAATCTTGTAACATTTGCTGAGCTTCGGCAAGAAGTTTTTTATCTCTCGAGTGCGGACGGCCTGTAATACTTCTAATCATATTTTCGGTACCTTCCTTAACTTTTAATTCTATGTTCAGTTGCTTTTCTAAACTAACTAATCTAGGGTCTTGATTAAGTCCATCTTGGCATCGTTGATGAGGCGCCAATGGCGATGATAAAAGCGTATCTGTAAGAAAAAATTAACACATTTAAGTTTCAAAAGTACCAAAACTTTAACTAATCTGAACGCCGATGTTTCTTCTATAAAACTTGGCGTTATTTGGAATTAAACTATATTGACGAGAAAATGGCAGGATAACATCCATGCATAAATTATTGCTATCTATTTAATCAAACCAACATAACTATTTCGTTTTATTCCACGAACCTGTCAACTCCTGTCAATTGACATTTATATCATTTCAGATTATGCTCTGTATATATCTGAATAAGTGATAAATTGTAACATTTAAAGAGAATGGACTGGGAAAAGAGTGAATATACATCCCAAAACAGTCCTATAGGAACGTCGTGAAAGAACGGCTACATGATTGAAAATACTACTTGGGTTGTACTTAATCGTTAAAAACAAGCTGGAAATGTGATTAATATTTCAAGTTTGCATTCAAACCGTTTCAGAGAATAAATATCACTAAAAATTTGTGTACAAAAGACTCGCAATTCGAAACAATACCAAATGATTTCTATAAGGAATTCAATATTTCTTTAAAGAAATTCCGGTGACTAACAGAGGGAAAGCTTTAATTTCTCTGTTCTAAACTTGGATCTTTTTTTGCACGTTCACTTTTTTCAAGTCTTTTGCGATCCTAAAGAAAAAAGCGGTTTTTTTCTATCCGACTTATTTTTAAGTAATGCCAACGATTTATAACAGATTTCCAAGAACTTTCGGGATTTCCAACCATTATTATGGTATACACATGTACACACAACTTTTTTGAGATATTTACTCCCCAGTTCCAAATGATGGAAATTTAATAAAATAATAGATTTTTTTTAAACTCATATGTTTAATACAATAAAAAGAATTAGATGTCCACAACTAAACATAGCTTAAAATTCACGGAATCAGTTCTAGTTTCTATAAATAATATATATATATGTATATTAGGTGTACAACTTTGCTTCCGCCGTTTTTTTTCCAAAGTTTGAGGTTTTATTCTTAAAAAGTGCTTACATATTTTTAACTCAAAGTAGTGTCCGTCGCTAGCTTACTACTTTTGTCCATCTTTTTGGCAATTGTCGGATGCCATCCGGAAAAAAGATGCGTGTTTTGAAAAGATCCACGAATCGATTTTTTGGGCTTCTTCTTAAGAGCGGAAATGCTCATCAGCCAGGCCGTGTACCATCGATCTAAATAAATGGTAATCGGAAGGAGCAATGTCTGGAGAGTACGGCGGGTGGGATAAAACCTCCCATTTTAGCATTTCCAAGTATGTCTTGACAGGTATTGAGACATGTTGCCGAGCATTGTCATGCTGTAGGAAAACTTTATCGTGTCTCTCTTGGTACTGTGGCAGTTTCTCTTGCAATGCTCGGCTCAAACGCATCAATTGCATTCGATACCGATCCCCTGTGATGGTTTCACTCGGTTTCAACAGCTATATATCACACCGAGCTGGTGCCACCAAATGCAGAGCATAACCATGACACCGTAGATATTCGGTCTGACAGTCAATATGGAGACATGTCCGGCATTCTCCATGATTTTCTGCACTTAGGATTATCGTGGTGGACTTATTTTTCGTCGCCGATCACAATACGATGTAAAAACCCCTTCCGATTCTCTTTTTGTAGCAGCTGTTCACACGCAAAGATACGACGTTCACCATCTCTCGGCTTCAACGCGTATGAAACCCAATTTCATTCAATCATTCCCATGACTTGGAGGTGTTTTTAAATAGCTTGTTGAATCACTGCTAATGATTCTGCCAATTCTTCTTGCGTTTGGCACGAGTCTTCATCGAGTAATGCCTTCAGTTCGGAATCTTCCAAAGTTTTCTCTCTTCCACCACCATGCCGGTCCTCTATGTCGAATTCACCACTCTTGAAGCGTTGAAACCATTCACGACATTCTTTTTTCCATTCTTTTACTAAGAACAGACTCACCATAAGTACTTGAGATCATTAAATGCCGCAATTTTCTTTAAATGAAAGCAGAAAATCAAAACTTCCCGCAAATGACGAGAATTTGATTCAAAAACTGACATCTTCGATCGAGAATAAATTTATTGTGCAAACACAAATTTCCTAATGTGGCGCTGTCATTATGAAAACAGATGTCTAAGCTTACTGTTAATCATTTTTAATCTGCCTATTTCGACCAGAACTTACTGCTACAGCCACCTAACGAAAACGACGGAAGCCAAGTTGAACACCTAATATAATTAGGATTAGGATTGGAAGTGGAAGCTTGGCATGCACTCAGGCCATTATGCTACCTCCGATGTTGAGGCAACAACGTGTTGCTGCACACCGGAAGACCGAGCTAAGAAATTCCGAGATTCGAACCCAGAATTTCCGCGCTGTAACTCAACCAGCGATTACACCAATCCACGGTTGTGGTTCTAATATAATTACAATATAGAATTAAATATAAATAAAATGCAGAACGCAAATCCATAAATTAAAAAAATAAGTCCTCTTATTAATCGTCCTCTCTCTGGGTTAGAGATGTTGAAAAACAGAAGTAATCAGATGTTCACGATTATACTGGGCTTAAAATTTGTGAAATTGACTCTAGTTTCTTATAGAATTAAAAAAATAAAAATAAAAGATTAAAAGAATTAAAAAAGGAGCAAAGAACAATAAAATATGTATTACATAGAAAACCCTTAGAAAATAAATGAACTTAAATACAAAAATAAAAGACTAAGTGTTAATTTACATCATTGCATCAGTCTTAATTTTTTCCAAAAATAACTTCAGATTTTCCATTTCGATATAGCGCATCTTCTTTAGTAGGTCGTTTAAATAGAAGCATCTTTTGCGTCTAGCGGTTGGAAATTGCAGAACCTCAAATAATTATGAAATAATGGAAGATGTTTAAATAATTACTATTCCTATTAAGTATATTATGAACAAATTTAATTTTCTAATAGAAAAAATATAAATAGAGTAATCATACTTGCGATCATCTGTTATAAATAAACATAGTTACAAACAGCTATTTATTATTAGAAAAACCTGTAAGTAAAAGGTTAATGAACTCTCGATCTTTAAGAAAAGCATTACTAATTTGTTGTAAAAGCTATAAATAATCTAAAATTTAAATATATATAACACCTTATTGTTCTTACACTGACCACAGACAAATTCCAAACCAGTAAATAATCAACAGAAGTGACATTATGCTCTATACATACATAATGTGCGTGGTTTGCTCAAGCATTTCACAAAATTTGCAAATAAAAGAATTGCAAGTTTAAATAACGATTTTGGAATGAAGAAAACAGTTATATAAAAAATAGTCTCTAGTACAGTGACCTTGAAAAGCAAGGAACTGCAGGATACCTATTTCAGGTGGAAGTCTTAGAATACCTATTTTCCCGTACATAATATATTGTACTATTTGATTTAATCAATGTAATCTAATTATCAAGATGAAACGCCTCGTGTGTTAATTTTATTCAAATTAGATGTAATTAGACCGAGTAGGTATTTAAAATTTTAAGAATTGTAGCAAAATAATATAACGGCATCTTTTCCGGAAACGGAATATACCAATTTTTTTAACAACATAGTTATTGGTGGTTCATAATATTTAATAATTAGTATAGTTGTGGCAAATCAAAATCCATTGCACGTCATCGGTGATTTTAAAATTAAAACCGCAATAACTTTTATAACGTGTACAAATATGTTAATGAAATTTAGTATAAAAAATTGTTAAAATTTAAATTCACATGTTTAAAAAATTATGTAAATACTTAATAATATTAGAAGCAAAATTCAGACGTAGCGTCACAAATATTGGACAACGTACAATAGATTATAATTTTCCACAACTATTGTACCCCCCCTGGCTTCTCACCCTTTCAATAATAATTATTAGCATATTATCATTATTATCACATCGATTTCGTATGATTTAAAAGTAACAATTTGGGAAATTTCCAGAAATAATTGGGAAAAAGCAAAACATAATTTAGCTTACCTCCGTTTGTTGAAGGCGTAGGGGGAGCTCTATGCCCCTGTGTAAGGATAATTTGTGATTCCAATTCGCTAAGTTCATTTTTTAGTTCGGCAAGTTTGGAATTCGAATTTTTCACTATGGTAGCTACGTTATTAAGCGATTTACGATCTGTGGCAACTTCGCGAAGCTTTTCAGCTCCTTCTTTAATTTTTAATTCTTTTCGAATTTCTCGTCTTATTACTTCTTTTAATTCTTCTAATTTACATGGCAGTAATGAGTCAGGAAGATTGTCAGTGAGAAGGCCGTATTTGTGTGAAAGTTCGTAGAGTACCGGATGCCTGATATAGTCACCCTGAAAGAAAGAAAAACAATTAATAATACGTAAAAGTAATAATGTGGTATGTACATAACCATCATAATATATCTTAATTTGCTTTATTGTGTGTATTACCAAAATTTTTGGGTATTTTTAAGACTTTGGAGTGTAAACTCTTTGGGGAGTAAACTAAAATAATACTGATTAAAAGTTTCAATTTATCAAATAATAATGTTATCCAGATATTATGTATCATTGGCCGCTTATAAACTTTGCAATCTTTGGCATAATCTTTTACAGCACTCCTGGATAACGAAAAGGACAGCGAGAAAGCTTCTTTCCAGTCACCGAGCGTTCCTATTAAACGGACTTTTATTGTATTCATATACGGAGGTGAATATTTTTTACACGACAACGTTTAAATTAATTCGCTATACGCGGTTATTATTATAACCGGTTCCGTTATAGCCGGACATCGCTGAATTGTAAAATTTGTATTTAAAAATAAAATTATAATTTAAAATTCCAATAAGAGCAATGCTTTGCTGCGTGAAGTAGAAATTTTATTTATTTCGTCTGGAGTTATATCAGCACGTCGTGTTAAAGAATCACAATAAAAATTGTAAAATAAAGAAGGTAATAAGGGTTAATTGTTATATTATGTAAGCGATGATAGCTATTTTCTGAAAACCGACATAAAAAAGTCATTTTGTCATTCAATCGTCAAACTTCAAATTTCACTTTTTGGATAAGCAATTGATTTACTTTAGTGCCGGTGACGGGCGGCATCTTATTTTTTGAATGTCACTTTTAAGCAGGAATGGCATCGACTATTTGTTTTTAACTACAACCCTTATTTCTTCATGGATTTAGGGTAAAAAAATGTGAAACTTACTAATATACATAGTTGTGAGTATATATTTTTTCGTTTTGATTGAATCCACTTAGTTTAAGTAGCAGTTTTTGTCTTTATCTCAAAACTACATTGGTTTGTACCCATACACGCCTCATTTATAAGGTAACAATTTCAATTAATCTTATGTAAGAAATGTCACGCGTCAATCAAGGTGACGAATCGTCATTCGTGGTACTCCCTCTAGTTTTTAAACTACCGAATATAAATTATATTAATAACGTGTGTATATAATAAAAAAGAATTATTTTTAGAACTATTTTAATTTTTGATCATCGTCTGTGATGGGCAATTTTCATTAAGAGAACTAATCCATTCCGTCATAAATTGAAATTAACTTGGAGTGGGTACAATTAATAAAAAATTACGGATGGTCAGTTCCAATATATTTATAGTAGAGATCGTCTTCAAGGATAAGTTGCAGCGACAATCGCTCCTTCGACAGGAAACGGTTTAGCTCCTGGGAAACCAAATGAATATTACAACGTCACGTAATTACCAACATCCGCAATTGAAGTCTTTATGAAGGAAATCGGTATTATTTTGCGGATTTGATTTTATGTAATTTAGAAACTTTTTTTTGATGATGATGATAATAATAATTCAATTTAGATAACTGTATTTCCTAATTATAATTAGTGATTTTTACGATAAGCATCAATGAATCACATCAATATCATTTTCTATGGTCGATACCAAAGTTTCATCTGCATGAATTTCAATAATCTACAGTAGCGGCACTATAAAATTCACAGTCATAAAAATTTAAATTTATATTTTTATCATACCTACTATAATTCATTAGCTTGGTATGTTTTAATTAACTATTATAATACTAATGCTAGAATTAATATAAAATCACTGCAAAAAGCACGATTTTGAGGTTTATTTTTGTTAATTAATCAATAGACAAGAATTTTTATAAAAAGTACCTAATGTTGGATATTGTTTATTAATAATCTTTCACATGAAGCGTCGTAAAAAGAATGAATTACTACATGAGAACAGATTTGAAACAAAAATTACATTATAAAACAACAAAATTTGGATGAATTTGGAAAATTCAAAAAATGCACATACTCACACTTTCTAGAACTAAAATGTTTTTAGCAAGTTGAAATTTTATTTTTCAAATTTTTATGTTATCACAAATAAAATACACTGCTAAGTACTACTTCAGCGCGCGGCCAACATCAAAATATCATCACCCAAATACGGCCGCACGATCGGCCGAAATGATTTTACTCGATTTTGTCATCTATAAAGATGATGGTCTCAATGCATTTATATTATTACTTATCCTTGTACCATAAATTTATCTTGAGGCACTAGTGCGTAAATTAAGGGCATTCCATGACTAACATGACAATCAAAATTTTACGTTTTCGCAACGTTTTATAGCAAAAATGTATTTTATTTTATAATCAATTGACCAATAATTTATATTTTTTCTAAAAAGAATTTATTTATTCCGCATCGGTGCCATAAAAAAAGCAAGTAAAACGATTACAGTCTCGAATAAACTTTTTACACACATTAACGTTATGTATGAGAAAATTTCTTTAGAAATAATTAATAACCAACATTAACAACTTAGTAACTTTCAAAACTATTGTAATCGTTTAAACAATATATTGAAAATGATATCTCTTGCAAACATCACAAGTGCTACTAACATTGTTTGGTTATACAATGTAATGTTCTATTATTGTCAAGTTTTGTTTAAACACAAATAATAAAAGGGAAGCTGGGAAAACGCAGTAGAACAAAGTGAAGTTATCGTAATGAGAACAAGCTTTAAACAGTCATTATGTTTGTTGTTCATACAAAGTAGGTAGGCATACCTATTATTATTATTATTATTATTAGATGTTAGCTAATTTAGGTTACCAAGTAACCATGACAAACTTATCTTTTAGATTTAGACAATAACGAGACAATAATGTTATACGTAATAGTCAAAGTAAATTACCCTTTTAAGAAATGAAGATTTGTAATCGTTCAATCATTGCATGATTATCATCAGGACTCGAAGTGGAAAATTTCATGAACCAGAACGCTCTTTAATATCCCCAAGTTCCGACATGTTTTTGACTAAAAAGTATACCTATACACATATTGCATACAAACTTTCAATACATATTTTACATGTATAAAACCGCCAGAGAGAAAACAATAAATTATTGATTTAAGTATATGTATATCATAATGAAGCAATGAAATAATCAAACTAAATTGTACTCCGTCTTTCGATCCGACTAAGCCAGGTCGTTTGGCTGATTTACCTTCTATCTAAAATGTAACTAATCTCACACATCCCTATTATTTTTGAGCTACTACTAGTACAGCTGGAGTAGTAGAGCTGGAATAAGTAGATAGTTGGATGTGGAATCTTAACCACGGCATGCGGCACAAATGATGCACACTACTGGTAATCAAACCTTGTTATTTTATGTTTCGTACTTCAACTCCTTATTCGCTACAGACTATACGAAACTACCTATATACGAATATACTAAATGTAATGTGACATACCAAACAAGTTGATAATGACTGCAAAGATCCAATTGAAGTTATACCATTTTGATGTAATCCTGATTTCTTTAGCACTAACATTTTATAATTATTTTGTATGAATCACCACACTTTTATTCGAGTTCGTTCATAATTATATATTTCACTAGTATTTGAAATAGTCCAAAAATTTAAAAAAATAGTATAATCTTAGTAAACTATTTTAAGGCAGGATGACGTAAAGGCACACAAGAATATGTCATACGACAGATAATAATTATTTTTTAATTTGAATAGTTTTAAAAATGGCTATGCCACAGGTTTTTTAAATAAGAAAAGATAAAACGGACATGTCTGGCTACCGTAGAATAATAAATTATTATTACTAATTAATAATAAGTAGTAGTAATAATTAGTAAGGCCCGAAGTGCCATATTTATTAAAAAATTTGAGATTGTACTAATATTTTCGTTAATTCCATAAACTTTAAAACTTTTTTTTTTCAAAATAAGCCTCTCGTGCTTTGGACAAAACTTTTCAACCGGAACTTATTTTAGGCACAAAGTCTGTTATGAACATGAAATTAAAATTAATTAATCGTGTCTACATAATTTACAAAATGAAAATCACAAATCAAAAATGCATCATTATTTAAATCACAACCAGGATTAAAAACATTTTAACTTTCATTGCATTTTCACTTTTGTCCATTTGTGGATACATGTATATATTTTAAAATTTATTATGTGCTTGAACTACTAGATCATAGCACTGCTCTATCTATGATCTATCTATCAATGATCTATCGATTAGGTAAATATCCAACCCACGTCAAGCTAGCACCCCCACCTTCTCAAAAATTAGAAATATTTATACTATAATTATGGACTAATTATGGACTAATTTTGGACAGCATTCGCGAATTTTGGACTACAACGGTTTGGCAATAAAAGATAAATCTTTGGTGGGGGTGCTGAGTTGACGTCAAGCTAGCACCCCCACCTCGAAAAAATTACATTTTAAAAAAATTAATTATACCATAATTATGGACTAATTATGGACTCATTTTGGACAGCATTCGCGAATTTGGAACAATAACGGTTTCGCGATAAAAGATAAATCTTTGGTGGGGGTGCTGAGTTGACGTCAAGCTAGCACCCCCACCTCGAAAAAATTACTTTTTTTTTTTAAATTAAGTATACCATAATTATGGACTAATTATGGACTCATTTTGGACAGCATTCGCGAATTTTGAACAATAACGGTTTTGCGATAAAAGATAAATCTTTGGCGGGACAAATGTTTTTAAATATTTAACAACAATTTAAATACTAACAATTTAATAGATGCATTTATTAAAAAAAAATAGTACTTATTCTGAATATAACAGTAAGGCGGGTTAAATTTGTTTTTCTTTTCTTACGGTGTTTTGGGCATCTTTACAATCGTCTAATTGCACCCATACTTGCTGGTTTCGCAAACAAAACGCATAATAGTGGCCAACGGAAGTCAAATCATCATCCAGTGGTGGTTCAAAATGAACTAATCCCATCATTTTATATTCCTTTTCCATAAAGGAATATTTTATCTTTTGAGGAATTCTATTTAATTCGATAAATGGAAGTTTTGATAGATTATTAGAATCATAAATCTCAAAAGCAAGAAAGTATCCTATAATAAAAATAAATAAATAAAAACGAAAAACTAGGAAAAAAATCCGACTAGATTAATCACTTACCAATTTCTGAAACTGTAATAATTTCAGTGCCTGAGCATTTGCTTCGACAAGGACACTGTGTTCTTATTAAAATTTCGTTTTCCATGCACAGGGTGTATCAGAAAATGCTCAGAGTCAAAGATACATGTCACTACCCCCCCCAAATAAATTTTTTATTAAAATTGGTGTCAAACGTTTGAGCTTCTTTAGAGCTTCAATGAGCTTCCGTTCCCGTTGTTTGAACTTCAACGGTCGCGGAGTTATTTGCGAAATCTTTGGGAGAGGAAAGCTGTAGACATGTTTTTCTATTTTTGGTACTTTTCAACATTTTTCAGTAATTTTGGTGTCAATCTATAGAGCTTCGTTTGAACTTCAACGAGCTTCTATATTCATCATTATAATGTAATTTTTTTCAAAGTTATTGGTGTTTTAAATTTTATGTACCTCCAAGCAAGTTGCGCGTGAAAATTTTAAATTTTAATTTGGTAAACAACTTTTCATTTTGATTTGATTTTATTTTGATTTAAAATTAAATATTTATTTGAAGTAATGAACAATAAATTATCATCAATTTTGGGTCCCCTGACTGATGGCTGCTGGTCTTTCAATTAAATACCGCAATTCAAGTTTCTTAGATTTCGAACCAATAAAAACGATTACCTCCCTGTAGAAAAGGAGCATAGGAATATAAAGTCTTGTCAACTCGAACAATAGCAGTAAAAGCTCAATGAATCTTAAACAAAACCATATCGATTGATCTCGATTGCATAAAGAAAAAGTTACTATAAATTCTCTATACTCTTTTCCCCCCCTCTTTTCTTCAACCAGTTTTAGGAATTTGGGAGGCTGAAACGACGAAAATGAAAGCTCAACTAAAGCTCAAACGTTTAACACATTAAAATTAAAAAATTCGATTGAGGGGGGGGGCAGCAACATGTAAGTCAGAGTCAAATTTAAAATTTAGCCCCACCAAAGATTTATCTTTTATCGCGAAACCGTTATTGTTCCAAATTCGCGAATGCTGTCCAAAATGAGTCCATAATTAGTCCATAATTATGGTAAACTTAATTTTAAAAAAAAGTAATTTTTTCGAGGTGGGGGTGCTAGCTTGACGTCAACTCAGCACCCCCACCAAAGATTTATCTTTTATCGCGAAACCGTTATTGTTCCAAATTCGCGAATGCTGTCCAAAATGAGTCCATAATTAGTCCATAATTATGGTATAATTAATTTTTTAAAAATGTAATTTTTTCGAGGTGGGGGTGCTAGCTTGACGTCAACTCAGCACCCCCACCAAAGATTTATCTTTTATTGCCAAACCGTTGTAGTCCAAAATTCGCGAATGCTGTCCAAAATTAGTCCATAATTAGTCCATAATTATAGTATAAATATTTCTAATTTTTGAGAAGGTGGGGGTGCTAGCTTGACGTGGGTAAATATCCACAGCGTGTTGATGTTCGCTAGGGGGGCCGATGTAAGAAATTCCGTGATTTTAATCCAACATTTCCGGTCTGCAACCCAAACAGTAATCGCATCATTGCTGCGGACAATTTGTGTATTTATGAATATGATGAATACTTATACGTATAGTACAACCTCGATAACCCGAAATATTGAAGGTCGCGATTTATCATTTTTTACTCAACGGGGATTCTTTTAAGGACGAATCAGATATGCCACGACACATTTCGTACCCCCGCCCAAAGAGTGGCACAACTAAAAAAATTCCATTTTTAATAAATAATATAGAAGATGTGCATAAAAAATAATGTTCTTTGAACCATTGTTACTTTTTAGTAAACTAATTGCAATATTATCTTATATTATCAATATATTATTAAAAGTTTTAAATTGTAAATTCTCAAAAGTAAGATATTTTCAGTTGTGTCACTCTTTGAGCGAAGGTACTAAAATTTTTAACACATTTAATACCATAATATTCCATGTGTTGACTGGTACCACAGGCGCTTAACTTCGCTACCAATAATAGAAATAGGTATACCGGAATATAGCGAAATAGCATACCAAAAATGTTTGGTATTCTACCTATTCGCAACTCAAATTTATTTTCTTGCCAATTGATAAGTATTATCCAGCCAATGGTAAATAGGGAAAAACGTTCTAATGCCACGACGAAGAAGTTAATATAATATCTAAATTTTAATCGATTAACCCCTCGGTCACAACGTCGAAGAAATTTCTCATGAGATGTCATGTCATCGTTGACTTACCATAGACTAGAAAACACAAATTTCTCGGTTACCAAGTGAGAGGAAAATACGCGTTTTCATTCTTATATTACATTTTTACAAAATCTTAGTTCGCATTATCGAAGTTACACTGTAGTAGTACATATTGAATTTCTTTGGTTGATTTAATTATAAAAAAATGGACCGGAAAGAAGTTATTTTAAAATACACAAAAATTATATTGCAGCAAATAAAATTTTCGTCAGAACTTAATAAAAGTTATTTACATTTTTGAGTAATTCATCAAAAGAAGGAGTCCATTGGATGTATAAATTCGCGGTCAGTTAGTGTCCGTGAACTCGAAAAACACCTGCCACCTTGAGGTCTCTGTTACCTGACGCTTTCACGTTTTTGCCCACTTATGTTAAAAAATTTTCATTCCAAGAGTCGCGTATTGTAAATCGAATAAAAAACTATTTAATATCATTCATTATACAATTCCAGACTTATCCCACATACATAATATATAATATTAATGATAAAAATAGAAAGGAATCCGATACTTAAATTTATTTATTAAAAATGCATTTAGTTTATAAATCACATTTGGGACTGTTTATATTTTAGAAATCGATCTATTAATTCTAAGAAATTTCTATAATTAGAAATTTATCGAGATTAATTTTGGGCAGTGAAGAATGCAATTATTGTTAGATGAGACTAAACTATTCCTTTGAATCCTTCCATTACATGTCTAATGGGCGCTCCAGACTCTCGCGAGAACAGCACGAGAACGCGAGAACATCACAAGAAACGAGAGTGTGGAGCCGATTCTCGTGTTCATTTTCAGGTTCTCGCCTTGCAGGCCACTCCAGACTCTCGCGAGAACCTCGCGAGAACATCGCGAAAAAACGAGGACAACACGAGAAAAGAGAGAGTGGAGCTGATTCTCGTGTTCCTCATAAGTTCTCGCCTTGTTCTCCACTTGTTGTCGGTTTTTTGATGCGAGACAAAGGAGTCGAGATTGCGATAACACTCCCACACCTGCACATTCGCATTCTTCAGTAGCGCCTGACTCACCGATTAAATAGTAGTATAATTAATTGTGAATTAAAATGAGCGTAAATTGGAAAACGAACAAAAATTGGCATTTATTGATTGCCTTCAAGCAGAACAGTTTTGTGGAAAACAGGCATTAAAGGCTATAAAAATAAATCGAAAATAATCATGATGCTTGGGTGTGGATTAGCACAATAATGTAAATACCCGTCGATGAATTAAGAAAAAACAAAGATTCCCTGATTGCAAATTATAGAGGTTATAAAAGTAGAGTGAAAAAATCAGTGAATTTGGGAGCAGGTGCCTACGAGGTCTTATAAGTCCATTTGGTTTGCGCTATGGACTCCTTGCTTGGTGACAGTACAAAATATAAAAACAGAATTAACAATAAAATAATGAAAACTTGAAGTTTGACGTATTTACTTCAATTTTATACCAAAAAAATTATCTTTTTTTTAACATAATTTTGAAGATTTGTTGTTAAATATATTAAATTTAATTTAAACTCAATGACACCAGGCCCTACGAACATTCAAAATGCGATTTTGACTAATATTAATTGTCGAAATAAACAGTACTGTTTTACGTGTGATCGGGTGTAGGTACGTTTACATAATTCAAGCGCTGTGACATTACTGACCTCGTTAGTCTTGTAGCGCAGACAGGGTTCAAACTTCGCTGCGCTCACAATATGCGCGCATGTATACAAACTAAAATACGCTTCAACAGTCGAAATAAAAAGAAATAAAATGGCAATATTATCTTTCAAGAAGAACATTATCAGAATAACAAAGTAGAAATGATCACTGGCACGACAGTAAATGCAACAGAAAATCCTGATAGGGTAGTACAATTTTTGAGCAGGTACAAATAGACTTTAATTCAAAAATCACACGTTTTGATGATACTAATCCATTAAAGGGGCCAAAAATTCAAAAATTTAAACTTTTCAACATATCACAAAATTAAAGAACTGTTAATCGTTTTAGAAAAAATTATAGAAATTTATTTAAAAAATCTGCACTGTAGTACTGAGAACCTTGTGAGTGTAGATATTTTCAAATTTTCGATGTAACACGATCGAAAATCATTTCTCGCCTTGTTCTCGCGTTGTTCTCGCGTTGCTCTCGCCTTGTTCTCCGATGCTATTCTCGCCGAGATTCTCGCGAGAACTTCTCGCGATAGTCTGGAGCGCCCATAATAAAAACCGGCGAGCAATACCAATCGATCATATTATTTTCTGTTTAATTGATAAAACTTGGGAATTACCCTTTCCTTAATAGCAAAATTGATACCAATAATAATTTGGTAATGTTATTAAGTTATTATTTACTAGAAATTAAAATGTTGAATTTGAAAGATATGATAATATTAAGCACCAAAATTTCGAGTATACTACTGCGTGTTCCTCATTTGAGGAAATTCGATATAAATTAAAATAAACATTGTAACAAGAACTTTCTCTGTGACACTAAAACTTTCAATTAAAAAATAAATACATGATAATGCAAAATACCAAAAATACAATAGTATCTTGTTTACAAAATTGACCCACTAATAAATTTATACGCACGTCAAAACTTTTAAAAAGGAAACCGAAAACTATCGTTCAGCAACGTTGATCAAACCACGTGCCAAGAAAACTAAACTCCAAATTCGCTTGTTAGAACTGAAGCTTAGTCGCCCCTTCCACAATGATATTAACATTTTAGTAGGCTAAAGCTAAAGTGAAGTTGCAGTACAAAATTGCTTTTGCACATTATATATTAATAATTCATACACTGTATAATTAATAATACTAATGGTTTATAAATATGTAATTATCATTGTATTAATTTGGCAGAATAATAGTGAAACCAGTAATATGCATTAAGCAAACGAATTGCATAATTTTGAAACTACTATTACTTATTCTGACAAATAATAATCATAATAATATATTACGTATACTTCCGGTTTGTACCGTTTACACGGTTTCCGGTTTTCGCTACCTGTTCTCATCATGGCGCATATTAACTGTGATGAACATGAAATTAGGAGGTCCTACAGGTTAACGTAGATTCTACGAATAGACATGTTTAGTGTGTTCATTCGGGAACCAGGAAATATTTAGATCAGGTATATGTTACCTAAAGCCAGCAGGTAGACATTTTTGCTACTATAGAATAGCTAGTACGGTGTATTCTCTCTTTAGAGAATCATTTTTCATCCCCAAATCAAAGGAATATATTAAATTAGCATCAACATTACTCGTATATTATATAATTCTAGATTATAGTTTGTGGATAAATCAAGACTTGAAAATAAAAATCTCGTGACTCCTAAAGGGTGCATATAAAACTTACATTTAAAATCTTTCAAATAAACTCTAGTTATAATTTTCTAAAATAATTTGGTTCTCTTTTCCAGAGTCTCTACGATAGAGTAAATCATATTTTGTAAACTTTTGCTGCGGGACGCTCTTTAAAAAAGACTTCCCAGTCATCTTTGACCGAAATTCTCTGACAAGTCAATTTTATTTTTTAAATGTGTAAATTTTGTATCTTGTATGATAATTTTGCTAAGTTGTTTTAATTCCGGCACATTTTTTAATGATTCAGATTCTTCTTGAAATTCTGCATACAGTTATTATGCGGTTGTATGCGGTATTATTGCTATAGTTATTTTATGGTTATAAAATTATAATTTAATATAATTGAAGTGTATACAGTAGAATCTATATTCCTCGACATGAACGGGACCCATTTCCTGTCGAGGTATAGAATCTGTCGAGTAAAAGGTCCGGATTAAATAACATAACAAAACGTGTTTACGTGCTTTTGAACACGTACTAGGTAATTAATATATCTGCATATAATGTTTCACCTCCGAGTTGCGATGAGATAAGGCCCACAATAATCTGTCGACTACCTAGGAAAATTCTCAGAATTGTCGAGGAATAGAGGTTCTACTGTATACGTTAAATTGTGTGGGTTCCTCGTGTCTATAGATACTTCAAAATACATATGAACTACAAGAAAAGCAATAGCATTGTTAAGTATCACTTTAATGTAATAATTTGTTATTTTTCATTAAAAAATTGTTATTACAAGGAAAAAAGTTGAAAATCGTTCTCTGGTTTCCTATGCTGATGTCGAGCATGGATCAAAGTTTTGTTTAACTGCTATTTATCGAATTCGTGAAAATTTCCCTTTTTCGGAATATTTCATTCTCAGCATCGTGCCTACGATTTAAGTTTCTTCTTAAAGGTTTAGTAATATTTTTTATTGAAATTAACGTTGTGTGGCTAAATAATAAAAAAAATAATAATAAAAATTTTTTAGAACGACATTGGAAGTTGTTATTTGTAAGGTTTTTAGCTTTAGCTTTGAATGATCCAACAGTAACCATGCAAGACAATCAATAACCAAAATTTAAAATATCAACGACTACACATTCTTATATTAGTAACATAATATAATGAAAGCTTAATTCACAAAGCTGAAATCATTTTTACCATGTTAAAAATGATCAATTTCTAGAAAACAAAAAATTACAAAATTTATGACGATATAAATGTCACACAACTTGACCACATCTTACAGCCCACTATAATGATGCCTTTTAAAGCATCTTTGAGAATATTATAAAGAGATAGTGCAGGGTTGTGTCGATTTATCAGTTCATGCCCTACATGTAGGGCATTCGGCATATCTGGGTTAATACGAGGTAGTGAAAAATATTCTTATTTTATTATCAATAAAACTTTTTATTTTTATTTATTACATATTATACAGTAGAACCCCTCTATAACGAGAACTCAAGGGACAAGCCTACTTACTCGTTATAACAGATTTTTCGTTATAACGGGACTCGTTATAGAGAGGTTCAACTGTATAATATATAAATATAATATTAATAATAGTAAAATAATATAAATCACTTGA
Source organism: Cantharis rufa (assembly GCA_947369205.1). Lineage (NCBI taxonomy): Eukaryota > Metazoa > Arthropoda > Insecta > Coleoptera > Cantharidae > Cantharis > Cantharis rufa. The sequence goes on from OX376303.1 coordinate 42,422,225, forward strand.
AAAATAAGGTACGACCGATTACGTACTATTACACCGAGAATTACAAAGATTACTAGTAATCGTAGTGTAATCTATGATTATTATCTATTATCGGATCTATTAATCCGTAATCGATCGTACCTTCTTTTTCAAGTGGTCTACCTCTCGAAAGGCGCAAGTAAATAGGTTTACTACTCATGATTATCCCAAATAACGCTTGAATACGGATGATTACACGAAATACTATGGATTACAGGTATTACAGTAAAATATAAAGATTATTGATGGCTACGAAAAGATTGCAGTTGATTACAAAGGAATGGTATAACAGTTTACAGAAGTGGTCTACCCCTAAAAGAATTACGATTAAATAGAAATGATTACAAGTGAAAAATACGGAAGATTACAAGAGTAGTCTACCTCTCAAATATTTCATTGTTTAACGCAACAAGCCTAGAACCTAGAACTATTACTATTGACAAATGAATAAACCAAGAATATTTAAAAATATGTATGTTCATTTCTCACTATAGTTCGGAATCTATCCCCAAACGATTTTTAAATTAAGATTACCTTAGTTTGCAGAACTAAGTAAGCGAACACATCATGGAAAATAATTTGAAAGTAAATTTATACCAACTAAGCAAAGTTAGCACCCTATTAGATACTAGAATATATTCAAGTAAGTTCAGTATAATGATGGTAATAATAAGAGGAAGAAAGTAAATTGATGTCGACAACCCAAAACAATAAATATTTCGATGTTTTCTCTCTCTCTCTATCTGTAACTTAAAAAAACAATACCAATATTATATAATACCAGTACTAGTGTGATGATGATGATGACAATATTATAATAGTGAGATAATTTGACCTTTCATCATAATATATCGTAGTCGAGAAATAGTTGAGAAAGCGGTCACAATGAAACAAATAATATTGTCCGACGTTTCGGATTCATTTATTGACCCATTTTCAAGGCTACAAAAACAAATGAAAATAACAAAAATAATAAAATACAAATGGAGTGAAAAATTATATGAAATACAAATTAAAATAGGAAAAAAATTTAATAAAACAAAAAAAAAAAAACAAATTAAAATGAAAAAATATAAGAAATAATTGAAAAACTGAGTTTTGTTGAAGATTTAAAATGGAAAAAACGCCACGTGTTTTGTTGTTGTTGAATATGGTTGTTTTTAACCTCCAGTTTTCCCTTACTAGGTTAATATTCCATCGAAAGTTTTTCAATTTCTTTCCATATTTTTTTAGAGCAATTCGGCATATTTAAAAATCATTTTGGATTTTCTCCAAAAAACTTTTCCCAGAAATTCTCAATTTTGAAAATGAAAACTATTCTGTGATGTCCAATGTATGTAGTTAAATAGCATTACAGTTACTCACATAAATATTCGGACACTCCTATGTTAACAATGTTAATTGGACGTTTTCAAGACGTTTTTTTTATATAAAAATCGCTTTTACAGCAAAATTTTGTAGACATTTTTTGTTGGAAATTTCATTGCCTTAAATTTTGTTTATATACATTTTTCTATTTTGTTGCACCGTTTCCGACTGACAGCGACTTAAACAAGACTCGGTAAAATCCAAAAAATATTATCATCTATATCTCGGAAACGGTGCGACCAAATAGAAAAATGTATATAAACAAAACTGTAGAGAATGAAATTTACAAGAAAAAATTTCATATTCATATTTTTATTATGATGCACCGTTTCCGAGATATAGATGACAATATTTTTTGGATTTTACCGAGTCTTGTTTAAGTCGCTGTCAGTCGGAAACGGTGCAACAAAATGGAAGAATGTATATAAACAAAATTTAAGGCAATGAAATTTCCAACAAAAAATGTCTACAAAATTTTGCTGTAAAAGCGATTTTTACATTTAGAAAAACGTCTTGAAAACGTCAAATTAACATTGTTAACTTAGGGAGTGTCCGAATATTTATGTGAGTAACTGTACATATATTGCCATGCCTGGTGAGCGATTAGTTGGAACTCAATTATTGATTACCATCTTCAATTGCCATCGATTGACCAATCGAAGCTTGAACCCAATTAAACAAAAGCAGATAGGCACTTTCCAAAGCTAGTACAAGCCGTTTAGTTCTGTTACAACATCCTATATTTCGCAGGCTCTATCTATTTACATCCAGTATTGGAACACACTATTCCATTGAGATAAGAAAAATTGTCATGTAGAATATCATAATAAAATTATATTGATTATCTCAGTGTTCTCATCAGTATATTCACTGAAACCTTGGCTAACTATGATCAGACTCATCAGGCATAGTCAGAGTAGGTTTGCTAACAAAATGTTCGTCATAGCGCTGTAGCATCGACTTGTAGCGCTGACAATTTGCAATTCTACGAGTGGACATGTAATTAAATCGCTATAAATTTTCGGCGGTTTAATGAATCGTATAGACTGATAGATCGCTATTCGCTATCATGTGGACGAAATACTGTTCGCACCGAGAGACGTCCCAAAGCAAATTTTTGTTTCACCAGATTTCCTTTAGGAGTTGAAAAAAAGTTAAAAAAGGAAACAAAATTTGCAATAGTATTCCTAAGATTTCCCTTCACTTGTACACCAAATTTCCCAAGCGATTCCCCTAGGTTTGCAGTAGCTTAAATTCGGCAGTCGCTATAGTGTGGACTGACTGTAATATTATTACAAAACAGAAAACGTAATATCATTTGTTATTAATTTTCTTCTACATGTCTTGTTAACCGTCCTTATCCGCCAATACTTGTAGTATCAATATGCAACAATAAAATAAACGCTTTTTTATATTACGACCATCCTTGGAAAAACAAGTGCATACAAATTACTATGACTAACAATACAGATATAATATATTATTAGATACGGGGATATAGATTAGCTTTTGAGAGTTAATATCATTAATCAGTAATGTATCTCGATTTTTACATTTCACACAAATTAACATGATTATGTAATTGTTTGCCTGCATAGAGCGTCCGTTTCTTGAAATTTCTTACTGGTAAATTTTCAACTTTTCACTCCTCAATTTTCACGGGTCATAGAATAAGAGAACAAAAGGAAACCTACAATAGTGATGTAATAAAGAAAAGTGGCTAATTTCAAGATAATATACTGAATCATTTTCCATATTTCGAAGTTCGCCATAAACGAGTTTCACTGTAAAGATTGATTTTAAAACGTGTACAAGAGACGAAAACTTGATTGTACACAACATGTAGTATAAATTTAGTTTACTTATGGTACATATTTGGAATTATGTAGGCATGATGCCTCCTTAATATAAACTACGTTATCTAGTAACATAAACAAAAAACCCATATCGTTGTTTGTTTTGAAGGCGTAAAATTTGAAATATTACCAATTCTTCTAACAACAAACAAACTGGCAATGGTTTTTAAAAGAAAGATTAGTTACCACGAATTTGTTTAACATAAATAAAACTCTTTCAAGTCGATTTAAAGAAATTGCTCCTGAATTTATTAATAAATACAAAAAGCAGGTAACCAGAAAAACGTCAATATTGAATAATTATTATTGTGATAAAAACTTGAAAACGACTAACTTGACGTATTATGTTTTAATAATTTAAATAATTATTATTGCACAGGTGCACATATATTAATGCAACAAACTCCTAAAATTGAAACTTTAATAATTTCATTTATACTTGAAAAATTGTACTTCGTAAACACAAAAGACCTGCATAAATAAGGCACCAACGCAAGGGAATTGGAATGATTTACATAATAAAATTCAAAATACCTCTATTACCTGGTAATAAGAGTCAGCCATCTTGATAATCAGTCCAATTCACAGAGACTTAATAGTGAGCAATTAAAAACATTTTCACTGATCAAATAATAAACTACATACAGAAACTAGATTATATATTTATAATCAAACCAAAATTATAATGTTCCGAGTCAACGTTTTACTGGTTAGTCATCGACAAGTCGACATCACAAAACCGTAGTATTCTATTATACCGGCAAAACGTAACTGAAAATTATTCCGTTTGTTATTGGTTGTTCGCTTTTGTTATTTTTATCCCCACTAGTTTTCATTACACTCAAAATAAAAACAAATTTTTTTGACGTTTTAAGCACTAACGTAGGTATGCAGAAGTAAATTTAAAATTTATGTAGATAAATTGTATTTTTTTTTTTAAATTAAATGCAATCACCTGCATCGTAAATACCGAAAAGAACATTTTAATCATTTTATTTCATAACAATCAACAGGTATATAAAATGTACTGACACTGACAGGTCAGGCGGTTGCCCTGCCGTTAGCGCGGGTTTTTCGGGATTGCATTTTTTACGTTTCCAATCGTGCAATAAAGATTTTTGAAAAAAAGGTTTTTAAATTTAACAAAACGTTAAATTAGAAAAACGTTAAAACAGAAAATATTAGAACTTTAACCATGGGCGTACCCAGCTTTTGGCCTAGGGGGGGGCAAATCAGAAATTTTCTGTTGATAAATAATTCAACATAAATAGAAATGTGCATTTATTACATTTATTACAGGTACTACAGGTAAATGTATGGGAGACAGGAAGGATCCAGGGAGGGGCAGCAGCCCCCCCTGGGTACGCCCATGACTTTAACTGTATAGTAAAGAAAACATAAATAAAAAATTATTATTTAAAAAACACTTAAAAAACATCCCCATTAATTTTTTACTTTTGTCAAAGAGTAGTACATCAATAAAGAATACATTATAAAGTTAAGTAAAGTTGATTTTGTTGAAATTTAAATTGTAAGATCTTTAAGAAAAGAAGAAAGAAAATTAAATTAAAATAAAATTTTTAAATATTTTCATTGTACATAGACATGCGAAACGCTTGATCGTTCCAAATTTTGTTAAAAAGTTTAACAATAAAAAAATTTTATTGGAGTAAATAAATTTAGAAAATTTGATTTAATTAGAAAATAAGCAGAGTCCATAGCAATACATATTGGGCAGGACTTTACGTTCCGATTCGGTTCGGAAGATTTAGTTCGGTGATTTGGTGCTACGACCTTGAATTTTGACCAGACAGGCTTTACTTTACTTGATACTACATTATTTCGTTATCCGTTAAATCGTAACCCGACGATTTATTCTGTATTCATAGGTACATAATATACAGTGGCGGAACTAAGGTGCGCAGAACCCCGCATTGCGGGGGGGGGGGCCTTGGCCATAAGGGGCCCCAAAATATTTTTTTCGTAGTTTTACTTTTATATGGTTAACAAAACAATTATTTTTAAGATAACTTTTAACATTCGACGTTAAAATTAGATTTTGAAACTGTTAAAAATCTTTCAGTTTTTTCTTAAAAAAATATTTATGTAAACATTTAAGTTATTTATTTGCTTATCTATCAGCTTTTGGCCATAAACAGTAGAGGTGTAGAGGTAATATCTGTAGTAAACTAGTAACAATAAAGCAATAAAAACTACCCTTAAATCGGCTTATTTCTTATATACTTTGTCGCAGGGGCAACATCTTAGCGGCCCGGGAAATAATATTTGTCGGCCCTCTTTTAAATTTCCCGGTTCGTCTTATGGCCCATCCGCCTCTGCTTTGTCGGTATATACGTAAAAATATTATGTCTTATTTTTGGACAAAGTAGTTTTTCTGGAAAAAATTGGGTAAATCACATATGAACATTTTATTATATGTATAATTTGAATTTATTTTAAACATATTTAGAGATATATTAGGGACAATGGATAATTTTGAAATTTTATTTTACACCACAGTTTACTGTATAATTTAGTACAATCAACGACGGCACCTATTTATAAACTAATCAGGTAATTAATACATATTTAATTTTTTTTTATTTAGATTTAAACAATTTTTTGCTTTAATAAAGCAGTTCGTCGATATAAAAAATTAGTTTTTTCAATTATCGTTTTTGTAATTTACAAAATCATTGGCATCAAAAGTGTGACAAAGAATTTTTATCGTTTTTGATTAGTTTTTATTTGCGTTAATTATATTTTAAATTTTAATGCCCTTTTAACTTTTATTATGAAATAAGCCCTTAGTTTTCTTTAATACAATTAATTAAAAAAAATTGTATTGTTTATGTTTTTTATTTTTCTATTTTAAGAAATAAATATTTAGTATCTATACACCTATACTTTCTTTTTTATTTATAAAAAATACAATTATATTAGGGGCCCATAAATTTTTTCTGCGGGGGAGACCAAATTTTGAAGTTCCGCTACTGATAATATAATAATTATTAGCCATCATGATAAAATAAAACAAACGGCATCGTCACACTTACGATATTTCAGTCGGTCAAAATGAAATGAACCAGCTAGGGGGTACGTCTCCCCTTGATCACGAAGTCAGGAGATGTAGTCAGTATCTATTTTGTTAAGGGTAAGGTCTAAAAGTCCCCCCTTAATTTTAGTAAATTATTATTAACACACCTTGTAATTTAAAAAATCAGCTTGGGAAAAATACCATTTTCAAATCACTAAAAATATTACTAGCAAATTTCAAAGCGATATCTTCAGAGATTACGTGGATTTTGTTTTACATTTCTTCAGGCCACCTGGAAAATCGAAACTTTAAAATTATTTAAGTTTATTAAAATTATTTAAGTCACACGGTCGATATTTTTATCATTTTTTACCAAGATTTTGATCAACATGTTAATGTAACAGTAACGTCATAACAATAAAAATATTTTTGATTACCTCAAAACGACTTTGAAATTTAATTTCAATTTCACAAATTCCAATTATCCACATTTAAACCATCAATTTATAAAATCCGACACTTATCTTTACATTCTTCAATTTTAATTCCAATCACCCATTGTTCAAAATACATAATTGCATCCAAAAATATTCAACTCTGCCCAATTTCCTGAAACAAATCCAAATCTTTATAATAAAAATTACTTACGCAAATTCAAAAAACCAATTTATTCGTAAAACTAAAATACAAAAACCACAATTTTCAAATAAATCTTAGGAAAACATTTTGATCCCAACCCATCTGGCGTCTCTCGATGGCAAAAGCTTTGTTTTCAGTGGCGAAAAAACAAGAAAAATTCAAAATTATTTACAAATAGAAACAAATATAATATACCCTGATAGTTTCATTTCTTAATTCAGTTTTTTAACCTTCCAGCAGGCGCGTATGCACATTTTGTACGACAATTTTACTTTTGTTGGCATAACCCCAGAGAGCAATTTAAGGTTTTCGTAAGCTTGCAACAACCTTGTCGATGACAAGCGAAAAGGTTGCTGCAAGGTTGTCATATGCCTACAGGCTTACAAAAGGCTTGCCATAAGCATATTGCTAGTTGACATTTGACAAGCTTGCATAATCATATGGCAACCTTGTCGTGACAAGGCTAAGGGCTTTTATTATCCTTACCGCATCCTTGCGGCAAGCTTGTGACAGGATTTCATGTCAACCTTGTTACCGAAACCTTTCTCCAAGCTTTTCACAAGCTTTATTATGTAAACCTTGTCATGGCAAGCCAATGACAAGCAAGTGACAACCTTGTTGTAAGCTTACATGTTATCTGGGAACTTTTTTCTGGGTACCTAGTTGGATTTATTGGTTTTTTATTTCTACTCCAAGACGATACTAATCTACTAATCATGATATTAATCTACGAGTATTACAAGTAATTTATTTTTGCTTCGTTTTCAAATTATTATCAACATTTATTTCAGTGACGGCGTCCGATCTCCCGTTTACGTTGCAAACGTGTAGCTGATATCATAATGTTATTATTTATTATATTAAAAAATAAAAAATAAAACAAAATAAATTAAATTGAAAATTTTATATATTAAATAAATAAAAATAATTATTATTATTGCATTTTTAAAAGTCTTAAAATTAAAAGTCGAACATAGTAATTTTATTTATTTTAAAAAATTTTTCATTGCACCGGTAAAAAAGCGACTACGATTATTAAAAAAAGATTATCATTAAAAAAAAGGAAGTGTCTGGGGGGCTCCCTAGCCCCCCCTTGGCTGCGCCACTGCTTATTTGTATTATTTTTTATTATAATTATACTCGTAATTATATCACGGATTTATGAATAAGTATTTTAAGTTAAATATATTATTTAATATACATATTTTAAATAAGTATGAATAACTTATTACTAAATCCGTGTATTATATTCATTATTTGTTTATTATTATTATTTTTAAGTTCTTGTTTATTTGTTCGTTAGTTTTTGTGTACGATCTTATTGTTTAATTGTTAATTTTGTTTATAAACGTTTACCTGATACAATTTATCAACTCTTCCGAAATTATAAACCTATACGTATATTTATTTATTTTAAATTTTAAAAAATTAATTAATTTAATAGATATTCAGGTCTATTATGTATCCTAAACGTTATTATTTACTGTTAACCTTTATTTAAATTAATATCGGCGATGTCTACGAGTAATAATATTATGGAAAATTTCGGAAAGAAATATACACTTCTCGTATAATTTTATTTTATTTTAGGGCTAACCGGTTTCGTGAAACTAATTCACATCATCAGAGCTCTCTACAAGAAATTACAAATTAAGTTGTCATAAGATGCATTGTAACAATTATTACTTACACGTCAATTAAAACAAACAAACGACTAAAAACATGATGGTGTATCCCACATTCAAATATCAATTCTGATAAAATATTTAAGCGTCAGAAACAAATTAAAATTAAATTAAAATTAAATCAAATTACCAATGTGCAATCTAAGAAATGAAATAAACAAAATGTCGAAGTTATCATTTTTCGTTATTATCACTTGTTGTGGCGGTATTCAAAATATATTCGAATATTGGTCGACCGTATAGATGAATTTGCTTGTTAAGCAGTGTTATTTCTTGGTTTTTTCTGGCTTTTGTTATTTCTAAAGCTTCCAGGAGGTTCAGTTTATATCCTTTCTTGTTCTTGTGAAGCAGCCTTGTCTTGTCTGTGTCGATCTCATGTTTCTTTATATGTAGGTGTTTTCCGAATAATGACTTTTGCCTGTCTCTTAGATGTTCTTTTATTCGTATACCCAACTTTCTCCCAGTCTCCCCTATGTATGAAGCATTACAGTCTTTGCAGTATAGCTGGTATACACCGTTACTGTCATTTAAACTTTCGTTATGTTGTCTGTAGCGTATCTTGTCAATCATTTTGCTGTTGGTCTTATTTGTCAGCATAATGCCTTGTTCAGCGAAAATTCCACAGAGCTTTTGGTTGATCCATCCCTGGTATTTTATGACTCTATATTTATAATTTTTCTTTTCTGCGTCAGTTTTAAAATATGGATGTTCTATTGCTCGCTTCTTTTTATGGATCATTCTGTTTACTGTCTTTTCTTCGTATTCGTTCTGTGTTGCTAATTGCTTTATTATTAGCAGCTCCTTTTCTCTGTTGATTTTGCTCATGGGGATTGTCATTGCTCTATTTATTAAGTGGTTTAATGCTGACATTTTCTGACTTACACAGTGGTTGGAAGAGTTGGGTATAATGGCGTTCGTCATGGTGGGTTTTCTGTATATTCTGAACTCCACTCCAGTGTCGTTTCTCTTTATTGTAACATCGAGGAAGTTTATTTGTTTTTCCACTTCTCTTTCGATTGTTACGTTTATCTTGTGGTGTATTCTGTTAATCTGTTGGTGGAATTCATTAAGTTGTGCGTCGTCACCATTCCATACAAACAAAACATCGTCAACATATCTAATCCATCCACCGCACATATCAGATAAAGATAAGTTATGTATTTCTTCTTCTATTTGGTCCATGAACATGTCGGCTAATACGGACGATATCGGAGAGCCCATCATCAATCCGTCTTCAATTTTGTATATTTCTCCATTAAATTCGAAGTTGTTTTCTTCTGTGGCTAATTTTAATAGTTGTATTATGCCATCTGCGTCTGTTTCATCTTCAATCTTATTGAAGGGCTAACCGGTTTCGTGAAACTAATTCACATCATCAGAGCTCTCTACAAGAAATTACAAATTAAGTTGTCATAAGATGCATTGTAACAATTATTACTTACACGTCAATTAAAACAAACAAACGACTAAAAACATGATGGTGTATCCCACATTCAAATATCAATTCTGATAAAATATTTAAGCGTCAGAAACAAATTAAAATTAAATTAAAATTAAATCAAATTACCAATGTGCAATCTAAGAAATGAAATAAACAAAATGTCGAAGTTATCATTTTTCGTTATTATCACTTGTTGTGGCGGTATTCAAAATATATTCGAATATTGGTCGTATAGATGAATTTGCTTGTTAAGCAGTGTTATTTCTTGGTTTTTTTTTTGCGTCAAAAAAGAGGAAAGAACATCGAGAAATCTGAAGAAAAAGATAAAGGATAATGATCTGCGAATAACACTAGCAGATAAGGGAGCAGGAATAATTATAATGACTAATGCCGAATACATCAGCAAAACTAAGAAATTCCTGGAAGATAACCAATTTAGTCACATACAAACAAGCAATTTCACAGAATACACAAAAAAGATAATCAAAAACAACATACATTTGATAGAAAAATATTCAGGAAAAAATAAAAACCTAACTCCCATGAACCCACGCATACCACAACTACATGCAATGCCAAAAATGCATAAAAATGGCATTCCAATAAGACCTGTAGTTTCATTCATAGATTCTCCAACAAATATAATCGCAAGAATTTTGAACAACTTGATTACAAGAGAGTTTGACTATAAAGCAAAATATTCGGTAAAAAATACGCAAGAAGCAGTTGAATACATAACAAACAGATTCAGTTTTGAAGAAAAAAGCATTCTAGCATCTTTTGATGTAACTAACCTCTATACCAATGTGCCCGTACAAGAAGCATTAAACGTGGCAGAGAAATACATACGCTCCAAGATTGAAGATGAAACAGACGCAGATGGCATAATACAACTATTAAAATTAGCCACAGAAGAAAACAACTTCGAATTTAATGGAGAAATATACAAAATTGAAGACGGATTGATGATGGGCTCTCCGATATCGTCCGTATTAGCCGACATGTTCATGGACCAAATAGAAGAAGAAATACATAACTTATCTTTATCTGATATGTGCGGTGGATGGATTAGATATGTTGACGATGTTTTGTTTGTATGGAATGGTGACGACGCACAACTTAATGAATTCCACCAACAGATTAACAGAATACACCACAAGATAAACGTAACAATCGAAAGAGAAGTGGAAAAACAAATAAACTTCCTCGATGTTACAATAAAGAGAAACGACACTGGAGTGGAGTTCAGAATATACAGAAAACCCACCATGACGAACGCCATTATACCCAACTCTTCCAACCACTGTGTAAGTCAGAAAATGTCAGCATTAAACCACTTAATAAATAGAGCAATGACAATCCCCATGAGCAAAATCAACAGAGAAAAGGAGCTGCTAATAATAAAGCAATTAGCAACACAGAACGAATACGAAGAAAAGACAGTAAACAGAATGATCCATAAAAAGAAGCGAGCAATAGAACATCCATATTTTAAAACTGACGCAGAAAAGAAAAATTATAAATATAGAGTCATAAAATACCAGGGATGGATCAACCAAAAGCTCTGTGGAATTTTCGCTGAACAAGGCATTATGCTGACAAATAAGACCAACAGCAAAATGATTGACAAGATACGCTACAGACAACATAACGAAAGTTTAAATGACAGTAACGGTGTATACCAGCTATACTGCAAAGACTGTAATGCTTCATACATAGGGGAGACTGGGAGAAAGTTGGGTATACGAATAAAAGAACATCTAAGAGACAGGCAAAAGTCATTATTCGGAAAACACCTACATATAAAGAAACATGAGATCGACACAGACAAGACAAGGCTGCTTCACAAGAACAAGAAAGGATATAAACTGAACCTCCTGGAAGCTTTAGAAATAACAAAAGCCAGAAAAAACCAAGAAATAACACTGCTTAACAAGCAAATTCATCTATACGGTCGACCAATATTCGAATATATTTTGAATACCGCCACAACAAGTGATAATAACGAAAAATGATAACTTCGACATTTTGTTTATTTCATTTCTTAGATTGCACATTGGTAATTTGATTTAATTTTAATTTGTTTCTGACGCTTAAATATTTTATCAGAATTGATATTTGAATGTGGGATACACCATCATGTTTTTAGTCGTTTGTTTGTTTTAATTGACGTGTAAGTAATAATTGTTACAATGCATCTTATGACAACTTAATTTGTAATTTCTTGTAGAGAGCTCTGATGATGTGAATTAGTTTCACGAAACCGGTTAGCCCTAAAATAAAATAAAATTATACGAGAAGTGTATATTTCTTTCCGAAATTTTCCATAATGTTAACCTTTATGTTATAATCATGGACTATGGAGGGTAGAGGTTCCATATCACCCATACCTATAGGTATGGGTATACCCTCCATATCATGGACCCTCCATGGAAGGAGTCTCCTTCTTAGTTCATGGTTATAATAAAGTTTCAAAATAACTGGTTGCGCAAATACTATAATCTATCATGGTGATAATCTTATAGTATTTGCTTAGCGTAAAGCGAGAAACATTATTATAGCTAACATGTGTCAGAAAGAGAAAGTAATATTTATATTTTCGGATCAAAACGCGGTTCATCAATTATTTTATTTCATAACGGTCACTGTTATAATAACGTTTGGGATACATAATAGGCCTGAATGTTATCTAATAAAATTAAAAAGTACCTAATATAGTTAATTTTCAAAAAAGTAAAATTATAAATCTTGAAAATCGTAGGAAAACCACTTGAAAGACAAATTAATGAAAACGTACCTGAATCAAAAATGTTTAAACATGAAAGAGAGCTTTGAATGAAAATCTTTTAAAATAATCGATTGACATGTGGTTTAGTAGTGTGTAACTCGATATGGTTAATAAACCATATCAATATTTTAGAAAACCCAAAAAAACTTCTAAAAAGTGTGTGTACATTTTTTGGGTTTTCTAAAATATTGATATGAAAATCTTTTAATTGAAAACTTAATTTTTAATTTTAGTATAAAAATTGTATAAAAAGCATTGCAGATTTAAAGGTGAATCATATTAAAATATAAAAATGTTACACATTGAAGTAAATAGTAAAAACCTTTAAATTTAAAATAGCAACACATTGACTCAAAGATAAAACTTGATCAATTTTCGTATTAAAAGTTAACATGTTAACTCAAAAGTGAAGATTATTGTATTTTAAAAGTAAAAATTTTCATTTTCAAAAGTGCGACAATTTTATTCAAAGGTGAATAAATTCTGATTACAGTCTGAGGATTTTTTAAATTAAAAATGGAGTTTTTAAATTTAATTTGGTTTATTTGAATACAAAAATGTTATGTACCTATAATAAAAAAATATATAAACTTAACAGATAATCACAAAAAGTTAGAAATTAATGGACGTGTAGAAAAAAATAATGGCGACAATTGCAGTTGATTCAATTCAACATCAAGTGGCCATTACTGTCATTCACTTATGATCTGGTGGATCCATCCGAAACAGGTTCTCCCAACGAACCCAGCTTTGAACGATTTCTTGTTAGGCTATTATTTTGTATGCCCATAAATAAAGCTCAAGGTCAGACCCTAGAAAAATTGGACTATCTGTCTAATCCCATTTTTTATCACAATTATACTTAGCCATGTCTCGAGCTAGGTCTTTCCATTATGTCAAGGTCAAATTTAATCAAACAACAGATTAGTATATAGTATATATGGCAAAGCCCAACTTCACTTTGTATAAAAGTAATATTTGTTCTTTTACATCAACTTTGCTTTAATTTTCAAATGGTTTCTCAATAAGGCTTTAATTATATTTCAATACATATTTATTAATTATTATTAGTTTATGTAGCTTGTCCCCCTTTTACTTTTTACCAAGTTTCAACAGTTTCTTATTCAAAAGTAGTCTGGTGGCAGTTTTACCAAGAAGAAGTATTTTGGTTTTAATAAGTATAAAAGAAACTTGGTGTTTTATGAACTATATGTTACATATCAAGATTTGATTAATATTCTGTGTAATTTTCGTACTAGTTTCTCTCTTCTTCAAGTGCCTATCCAATTCCGGATGTATGGCTAACATTCTGGTTGACTGTTCACAATCATAATCACTAATTTTACATCTAATCTTTTAAAATTCAAATAGGAATGATTTAGAAACCTTATTTAATAATTATGTTGTTCAATATCTCAAACAATGTATTTCTAGAGTAAATATTTCAATAATCTGTTTATAAATTTACAAAATTCTAAATGTAACAGTTACAAAACATATTTAGGCTATTTATTTCAATTATTTAACATTTTAAAAAGATCATCTGGTGGTGTTTCCAAAATTTGTTGAGGACTTTCATATAAATTAATAGGATCGTGAACATTATCGTAAAGTTGCTTATAGATAGCCAATAGAACATCAAATGCTCTTTTTTGGACAGTTTTTTTATGTTTTGAAGACAACAACAAGTTTATCTGTGACAACAATACTACATCTGGTGACGAAATTAAAGAATTCAGTTTCACCTAAAAGTGCAGGTTTAAGTAGGAACTTAAATAAATTCAGTCGGTTTAATAAATCTTACCAGAAAGTTTCTTAAGTTACTGGGTTCCATACCGGGAATATTAGAAAGTGGACCATGAGAATGATCTTGTAGAATTGTATATATGGGTCCTAAATTTAAGTTTGCAACTAAAGAACTTGCCAATTCGGATGTTAAAGTGTCAACTTGAGCATCTGTTTGGGCTTGAAGTCTCTCCAGTCTTTCTTCCATAAATTCGTACAACGATAAGCACGTATACATAGAGTACATGCAATTCAGCATGTATACTGCCATATCTGTTGTTGGTAATCGTGAAGCTTGCTCATTTATAGCTCTTAGAAGAGGCTCCATTATGCAGTTAACAATCTATAAATTAAATTCAGAAAAACATTTTATCGAATATATTTTTTAATGCATATCAAACATAAATACCTTTAACATATCTGTTTCACGTCCTTCGCTCATATTTGCTGTGGATAACATATCTCTCAGTACCGACAATAAATGGTTAATAGCTGGAGTTGGCGATAAATCCCTAGGGGGTGTTTCGACTCTTATTAAAGCATTGTTAACCTGTTGTTGTAATGATAATATAAATGTTTCTTCACTTTTATCCTGAAGTTCAGTTAATGTTGTTGCTAATAATCCGCTTTCTGTAAACTATACAAATCCCTCGTTATCGAGCTTTACAAATAGGCGTAACATCTTACTTACTTTTCCAATCGATTTTTTATAATATCTGATTAAATTCATAACCGTATACAATGTAGATGCCGAGTTAGAAGTAACCAAAATTTTATCGATTCTCATTTTAAGAGGATGACAAATTCCTTCACAAATACTAGACAACGCTGTTGTTAATTGTGGTTCAAATTCTAAAATTTAAATTGAATTTCAAGTTATTGCAATTTAACGATATGTATTATATACAAAAAATAGATGTTGGATCCAAAACATATAAAAACAACACGAAAAAATATTTAAGTATTTCGGTGACAAAAATATAAATTGTTTCAATATAAAACCAAAATCAACGACATTTTCCCGCTCCATCAAGTGTTATTTCATACATTTACGTATACCTATAGTACGTTCATAAAAATTAATTTTAAAAAATCGGAAAAACGATTTACCTTCTTTTTTACATTTATTAATGAGTAATAATAAATTCTGTTTTTCCATTGGAATTGCTTTATTTAACCATACAAGAATGTCTGTCACATAAACATGGGCATCATGTGCCCTCAACTCAATTGGGGCTGGATTTCCTGAGGGACCACCTCGTGTTAAAGCGTCTATAAATTCGCCAACTAAAACTGCTCGTCTTGAAATACAATACTCGTCAATTACGTACCTGTTAAGAAAACATAAAAATTAAAGTAAATAAAATTTTAAATGAAAATGTGACTTACTTAAATAAAACAGATCGATCTTGTAAGCAAGCCATAGCTTGCGTTACCAATTCTGTTAAATCAGGATTGTCTACATTACGACAATGGCTTTGAGTCCACCTGTATAATCTTTCAAGAGCAGATTCCTGAAAAGAATATCAACATAGTTTTCTTCACCTTAGCTACCTGTGCCACAATTATTGATAGTATTAACAAGAATCACGCACCTGATGAAGAGTCATTTGTTCCATAACATCAAGAGCGAGTGTTTGATGTCCGGATTGCATAAGAATTTTACAATCGCTGTGAATTTTATGAACTCGATTTAAAGCAGTGAAAATATCCGGTGTAATTGCAGTATCAAGTTTCAATTTATTTCCATGTAAAGCAAACAATTCCTCTGGCGTTAAAGTAAACGTGGTAATAAATGCAGAAGAAACTTGATGTTGCATTTCATTTTTTAATAATTCTTCGTGAAAAGTATTAGTTTGCTCTAATAAATGTTTTGTTTGCTTTTTAGTATTTTGCAATCGAGTGGTCATATTTTGCATGGAATTGCTCATTTCTGCAATATCGTTGTAAATAACATCAAAAGATTTTTTGACTTGATAAAATTCTGATAAGAAATTCTCGTTAATTTCTAGACTTCGCTTTTCAATTTGACTGCGAAGATTGCGTCTGGCTTGCAATGTATTACCCGTATAAAATGTCGAAAGTTCTTGTAACGCTTCGAGTGTTTCCTAAAACCAACATAGTTGATGCCAATTTTTAAATTTATAGCTTTAAAAATTACCTGATCATTTTCTATTCTCGTGTCCAACACTTTATTTAACCTTTTAGATAACAAATTTTCTTTTTGCGGCTCTTCGGGCATAGCTTTTACTTTTTATTTTATCAAAAATATTTGCAAGTTTACTATAGGTTAGGTTTATTAGAAAACTGACAGTTCTGTCAGAGGTTCTGTGACAACCGGACTATCGACAGTGGCGTATTTTTTATTTTTACAGTGGATGTAATATTCACAACATGAAATGAATTCGTTTTATGATAAACATAAAATTTTAAAAAAATCGATTTTATTGATAAACTAATAACTTGAAAATATTTAAAAGTGACATCACGGGAAGGAAGATAAATTTGTTATTAAGATATTCAGGAGCGTATAAAATAATAGACTATTATTGCACTGGTTCTGCTGAATAACAAAATTCGAATGATGCGATTCGCAAATTTTGGATCTAACACCCTACCCTACTTTGAAGCTGGTTTGTAGATCGGTAACATCCACAAAGTAACATCTATTAAAACTTACACATTACTTACAGAATCACCATTAACGGCTGTAACCAATTGAAAGATTATTTTCCACTTGCGCATTTACCAGATATTATTATGCACAATAAAACAATTAGATATTTATATAAGTTTATTAATTAATTACACAATACAATAGTACTCATTCTCACACATCGCATGAAAATATTTAAATAATTTTCACAAAATCATCGACAATAAAATTACAATCAGTAACTACTTATTACTACTAGGAGACAGCCACACAAATAATCTGAAAACATCGAAAAAGTACAAATACTTAATAATTTTTTGAAATTATTCGAGTGCCTGTCCAAATCTCTTAGCTATCAATTTATTTAATTATATATTAAAATTATTTCCTTTAAATTTAAAATGACTTTATAAGTCTTAAAACTTAGTTTTCCTAATCATTATATTAAAAAGTCTCAATTACACTAGCTCCAAACCAGTCAATAGATCAACCATACATAACTATTATTAAGTGATATCAATAACAATTGCTGTCAATATTTATTGCATTTGCAACAATTTTGGCAATGTTTAACAATTAAATGCATCTATACTGACCCAATTTGTATTGTACGCCATACTTAATAAAATGGATTGTAACGATTAGTATACAATTTTTTTTACAACGGCACAGTTAAAATTAATGTAATGTCCATTCTTATTACATACATTCTATTGCACATTGTTAATACAATAAATTACAATACGGTAAAAAACGACAATATCTTTTTCACTTTTATTCTAATATATTGGCCAGTTATAGATTTGATTGTAATGCCATTATGATCGATACAAAATTCTGTACAAAAGGAATACAAAAAATTATGCATTATTTATCTTGGCAAAATTAATTTTCATACAGAATTTTAATATTTATCATAAAATGATGTAATATTAAAATGTAAGTTATAGGAGTTAATTTTTAACTTAATATAAATAGAGTCTCGCATACTTTAACCGCTTACGAACTACGCCCGAGTATACTCGAGTGGCTATTATGTGCGGAAATTCCCACACCCGAGATGATTTGGGCAAATTTTATCTGCAGAAAAGACCACTCCCGAAAATACTTTTGTGAAAATAAATTCGATTTGTGATTTTTGAAGGGGTTAGTAACTTTATGACTCTCTTATGTAAGGTGGAATTTGCAGTTCGGTTTCAAACTACTAATTAATTATTAGAGAAACGTTTCAGCACTATGATCTTACAGTTGGTTGTAAATTAGTTTTCAAATTTTACTACATAGTTTTACCAGAAATCGAACCTAATACATGGACCTCGAGAGGTGGGGTACTTGACTAGCTACACACAGATTTTATAACTGTTGCTATAATAAACATAACATTAGTTTCTTGATTTTTACGTATATATACCTCGTGGAGTAGTTATCAATCTAGTTATAATATACGAGACTCAATAAACATATAAAATGCACTATATTAAGCAACTTAATTAGCGGTTAAGTTGGCAACAATATTGGTAAGATAATAATTGAAGCACCTAGACGCCAAGAGGTACAAACGATATTTTTAAATTCTACAAAAATTTATTTATAAGTTTAAAACTTGAAAATTTTTGTTATAATTTCTTTTCTTAATTCCCACCTTCCTCTATCCAGATTGACTTATTTAAAATCCTTCAAGAATTAGTTAGTCGACAAATATCGCTTGCACCCCTTGACTTCTAAGCGCCATAATTAATAGTTGTACGTTTGACATAAAAACTAATTAATTAAAATAAAAAATTTAGCACACTATACAATTACATAATAAATATAATAATCCTTAAATAAGTAACATAATATAATACCATTTCATTTATAACTTGTGAAAAATATAAAGAAAGCACATGTCTTATAAAAACATTTGAGATCGACAAATATTCTATTAATACAATTACATACTTTACAATATTAAATTAAAATATAAATTTGCAAAAAATTTCAAGCTTTCGTAACCTTTATTTTAATGAATTATTATCAGTTTCATAAAACAATGCACCAATAGCATTATTCTTTCACTTGTTACCTTTTCTGACAGACGCTTCCAAAAAAAGTAAAATCGAGCATGCTATGTAGTATAGGAGAGTTTTAATTATTGGGATGTCGAGTGACTAGAAAAGTGTTTAGTTTTCTTTTCAAGTTATTTAGATTACGTGAACAAAATTTCATTTGAAAATAAATTAATAAATATCAACTTGTTATGATTAACAATAAAAGAAGTGTAAATAAAAACATATATCACATTTTTTAGTTTCTGGAGGTGCTGTGATGCATTTGGAGGGAAGCAATATGAGCCATATTCTAATAGTAAAACGCTTGCAAATTCTAATAGGCATCATTACATCGTCAATATTACCGTCAATACTTATGCTACAAGTTGCGTAAAGTATCGACAATATTATCAATTTAAGGCATTATAACCACAATATTTTTAATATCGATTTTCAAATATATACAGATTATAAAACTTTTGCGTTACCGAGTAATCACTTTTTTGCCTTGTCGTCTTGTTATATAGATACTATCACAGATTTAAGTAAAATAACATTAAAATTATGCCGCCCGCCTTGTAAAATAAAGAAGAAAGTTTTAAACGAAATAGAATGGTATCGAAATTAGTGCAATTTTAAAATAATCTGTCAGAAAACGTTTTAAATAATTATTGAGGTAAGATTAATTTAACTTTTTCCATTTTAATACCTTATCCTAATAAGCCACTAAACTCTCGCACGAGACAAATCAATTTATGAAACTGATATTAAAAGTTGGAATAAGTGAGCAATATGACATGAATGGAACCTTCACAATGAACACGTTGTTAATCTAAGTATTAACACTGTCTACACTATACAATACAATAAAGTTTACTTGTTAGGAAAATATTTATTCGAGAGCGACTATTTAATGAGGTGCGTCGCTCCTTAATGAGGAAAGTAAAGTTTATCGTATCGTAATTAATCACAATACAGTGTCGTATTAAATTTGTTCAAATGTAATCTTATTAATTACAGTCTCATAACTCTTTTTGCATCTAAAAAAAGGCGTACAAATTCATAAATTATTGCGTTAGTTAAAATTTTCAAAATATCAATTTTGCAACAAAGTTTTACATCCCTTAATTATTATAATAAAGTTATTACAATCTTTATCCATAAATATTTCTTTTAATAATTTTAGGCAGTATTTTAGCCGATTGAAACGTCAAATAAAAATATAATCAACATTTTAAAAAGAATAAGTTACACAAAATTCCCATAATTGCAAATTCATTTGTTACAACAAATGCGACTAGGTAAATTATCCAGTCTCTGCTAACTTTGTAATCTTACGTGCTCAAATGGTATTGCTTGGCAATAAGATTTACAAAAGCATATTATTTTTTTATTATTTTAGTAGGTATAATATGCATATTACTATTTTTATTTATATAATAATTATAATCAAACACATAAAACATCGTGGTGACATACAAAAAACTAATTATTTAAAAAATAAATTTTATTATTAAAATTGTGACTTTGAGAGGAACACTTGGTTAACTTTTCCCTTAATTAATTTGGCAGTAATGTAGAAGACACCATCGTTTTGATATGATGCATTTACAATAGCATATTTTTGTAGTATTGCTATCGATAAATTTGTTTTAGAATATTTTTCCGAAAAAATTAATTTCAACATTTTGTTTTTCCCGAAACCAAAATGGCATCTTTTTGTTGTTTGTTTCCCTTAAACAATGCTACAATAACTTTAGTAAAGGCAATTCCTTTGATTTTTATTTAATTAGGTAATACAAATATTATTTTTATGCACCTTTAGTTATATCAAAAATTTATTTATAAGATCATAATATTTTGAAAATTTCAATTTTAGTGGTGTCTTATATCATCGTACACAAGTTGGACCCATTCAAACAATTAAAAAATTTGTTTAAACAATCCAAAAATAGAAAAATCTCTTCAAAAGTAAGTTTCTTCAATGGATAGTGTTGTCAATTAATGAACTTGTTTTTTTGTACTGTCCGGCAAGACAAAACAATTATGCATTTTTCGCAATTTGTTTATATGTTTAACATGACTTTAGACAAAATTTAATATTCAAACGTAAGTAAAACAAATTAATAAATTAAAACAATCACAACAATATAATTTAATTAAACGTTTACGACAATCTCGTCGTTAATTTCGATATCGTAAAATATACAACGCATTGCAAGAAATGCACAATCAATTACTTAAACTTATGCATTAGTTAACAGCATTAATAAATTAAAACAATCTATAGAGAGCATATATTAATTACCATTACTGTGATGAAGCTGAGAATTTAATTCCGATATACTTTGTTGTTCAACTTTCTTGAAGGCATTGTTATATGCGGTTGCTGGATTTGACGATTCGTCGTAACCCGAATCCGAACTATTGTCGCTGTAATGCTTTGTAATCACCGAGGCATCTTGAATTGTTCCATTAACTTGCAAAGGCTGCACCATATGTTTATATCTTGCTTTGCGAGCATTGCATGGCTTCCACAATCTTACGTCCACCAATATTTCGTTATTTTCGCCAACAAATATTACACCGCAACAAACGTTTTTTCTATAATAAATATAGAGAACAAAAATTAAGAAAATATTTTACAAAAATTAGAGGGACTTTTGACTTACGGTTTCCAATAATTAACATCAATGAAGTCGCTATCGGAATAATTTTCTCTACGTTTTGGTATTGGTTTATGCCTCCGACTATGACCAATGTTATCTTCGCAGTCGCTCGCAATTGGACTAGCGGCTAAACTCGATAACCTGCTACTGCTAGGTCCACTTTCAGAAAAGAAGTCCACCTCTGCAATTTCGCCATCCACGGGTCCATCGCTTTTATCCGAAGGCGCCGGACTGCATTCATGTTCGAAACTTTTTTTCTTCTTTAAATTCTTTTCCATGCTTTCTGTCGCTCTTTTATTTCTACTTTTCACTTTTGTCATCGACTTAATTCCAGGCCCAGCTCTAGCGTCGACCACCTGTTGAGAATACCACAAATGCATTTTAGGTTGACCAAACATTTATATTCGATTGCAAATCAATAGTTAAAGTAATCACAAGCTTATCAAAGTTTCTTGCGTATTTATTTTAGTTACCAATGACAACAGTAACAATTATGCTTTTTTGTTTTTCATTTACGTGCATACCTATCTTGATTATTTTTTTTTTAATAATTTTCTCCAAAATTTAATACAAAATATTTATGCTCTACTTGCATAAAAGTTTATAGCATTTTTGTCCAATATTAAATTGCTACTTACATGCCTCCAATTTCGATCGGAGCCCGCAGGAAGCTTCTTCCATCTTTTAACAAGCAATACACAAGCATTACATATTTCTCCTTGACGTGGTGTTACTAGTTGAAAACATTCTAAAAAATCTTCTTCATATTTCTTGCTATCGGTAAACCTAGAACTAATAAAAACAACATAAATAGTATAATATTCCAGCATAACTAAGTAAATTCATTTACCTGCTGGACTTAGCTTTACAAATACAACATCCTGTGGATGACCTATAAACTTTGGGTCGGTGGAATGAAAACATGACAAATTCTGCAGTTTAATTTTAAAAACTAAACAAATAAAACCTAGAAAAGAAATGTACATATTAGTTTGATAAAACTAATTGCTCAATAAAATTATTTCATTTAAGCAGAAGTCAACAATTAATATTCTATTGTGCAAATGGAAATTGTAGATATTTATTTTTGTATATCATTTTATTTCAGCGTTTCTTAAACTGGACTCTGCAGATCCGTGATTTCATTAAAACATATTTATAGCGGACAGGATTTACTACTGAAAATTCAGTAAAGAATTTTTTTGATGCTAAGGGGGACCCTCCCAAGACTATGCAAGTTTCCTTGCTATTTCTTATTTATTCCAACAATGTATGTATACACTGCACATTTTACAAGGTTTTTGTCAAGGATTGTCTTGACATCGTTCGACCGTCAAACTGTTACCACCCGAATATCACAGCGAGGAGGTCAAGTCTCGAGTATTTTCCCTGAGAAATATTTCTTTGCAGGCTTCAGTAATTTCTTGAAAAAATTTCTCAGGGAAAATACTCGAGACTTCTCCCCTAGTAGTGATGTTACATGTGAGATTCGACCCGGCATTGCTAACAGTATTGTAAGGAGGTATCAATAAATAGTTGTAAGATGAAGCAGTAATTCGTAAGTGAGATGACAGATAACATGCCACCTACCTACATATCTGTACCAACCGTGAATAAGTCGGTAACTCGAAAAACGTAAATGTTCAGGAGAAGCAAATTAAAGTTTAGCAGATTCTGCAAAATCGTGGAAGCTATATAAAATTTTACTTTTTGTACTAAATGCATGCTAAGAGGACTCCGAATTAACTTATTTGCTTATTCACACCCAAGATATTGCCTCTTTAAATATGGAAGTGAAGATATCTAGTTTTTCACAAAAATGAACTTACCTACTTATTCACGATTGGTACAGATCACTATTCTACTATTATTTAACATAAGTTTAATTGAATTTAGAAACCAACCAAAATAAATAAGCAAGAAGAACAAATTATTTTATTACAGTATTTCATGAAGTCGTCATGTTACTGACTGAATGTTAGTTCTGGAAGGTTACAAGAGCTTTGTTCTAATAAGATAATACAATGGTGTACAAGTTCCACATTGCAATGTTCGTCATTTCAGACTTACAAAGAGAAAGTCAGACAAGCTAGTTATCAATTGAAGCGATTTTTCTATGCTGTGTAATGCACAAAAGGATAACAATTGTGTCAAAAAATATAAAAGTCCAAGATTTGCTTCACAATTTCAAGTTCTTGAGGTTCACAATAATTCAATAACCGATATATGATATCATGTGAGATTTATAACATTGAAAACATATATTGAAAATTGAAAATTTACACTTGAACATATCAAAACAACCATCTTTGATTCATGACAAAAGGTTAAAAAAGTGGATTTTTTGTCCTGTGATCTATCTTTTGAAGATAGATAATCTTTTCTCGATATACATCCAATGCTTAATGTGTAACTACTGCAGAAGCAGTTCATTTAGCTCGGAAACATACATGCAGATGTCTTTTGTTATAGATACAAATATTATTATACAAAATAAATTACATCATCGGCGATTTCAATGCAAAGATTAGAAGACAGGACGCAGAGGTAACTTGCCGAGGGACATACAAATTGGAACAATTTTTAAAAAACGCCGAGAAAACCGTAATACAGCTCCACCAACGTTAGAATCAACTTTAAGGTAGGCACACATTGCGGTTTTGTTCGACGAACAAGTCTGTTCGAACAAGAACGCCAACTGTGAGTTGGACACAGACTGCAGTCTTGTTCAACGGTATAATCAAGATAGAAGTTTTTTTGAAACCATTACATTTATGTGCAGTGGCGGCGTCATTAGCCATAAAATCAAAAACAAAACAAAAAATAACAAAGTGGACAAAAGAGTGGCTTTTTTTAATATTCACGAGTTTTATATTCTAAACACACTTCGATAAATTCGAGTGAAAACTTTCGATTTATTTGGCGCAAATCCATCATTTACGAGTAATTTACTACGCTACTGATAAAACCGTCGTTTTTAAAAAACGTTTACCCTACACACTTCAGACTTATTGCAATTTACAAGTTCGTCAAACAAATCAGACTGAATTTGATTATCTCCGTCCGACTTGTTGTCGAGCAAGAACGACAGACTTCCTGCCACACACTTCAGTTTTGCGTCGTTTTTTTTCGAACAGACTTGTTCGTTGAACAAAACCGCAATGTGTGTCTACCTTTAGGGGCGTGTCTGGCGCTGCTAAAATTACAAATGTACACTCCACTCAGATAATGAAGTTTCTCGGCGCGAATATTTAAAATCAATCAAATATTAAATAAAGCTCACATAAAAATAACACGAAACTGAATAATGGCCAGTTTCTTCACTAAAATCATCCTATAGATGATTCTAGGACAAATGTTCGCCGCAAATTGTTCGCCGGACAATTATTCGCCGGACAATTGTTCGCACAGGACTTTTATTCGCCGGATAATTGTTCGCCGGACAATTGTTCGCCTAGGACATTTGATCGCCGGACAATTGTTCGCCGGGCAATTGTTATAGCAATATAGTAACTTCCTGGGGGAAGTTACTATAAGGCGTTTTCGAAAATTTAAAAAAAATTAATTTTACCCCCCTCTCAACCCTTATATTTGTAAAAAAAATAAGTAATAATATATAGTCAAATTCATTTTAAGTCGTGTGACTCTTCGCAAAATAGTAAAAAAATCGAAGTATTTGTTTGTCACTTTTGTAATAGCAACTTTTTGTATGTATGACAATAAATGTAAAAATTGAAATAAAATTTTATTTATATAGATAAAAGCTACTAAAGAAAATTAATTACGTAAAAATGTTAATATAAAAATTTTAAATTAAAGATTAAGAGATTTAAAAAACTTAAGATTTAACGCATGTTGCTTGGAGTTTGGTCGAAATTTTCAACTATCCATAACTTGGTAAAATATTAACTTAAAATTTTGCTCACTGAAGCTCATTCAGGCTCAAACGAAGCTCTATCAATTGACATCAATTTCATACATAAATTCAAAATGGGAACGAAAATTGCAAAACATGTCTACAGCTCCCCCAGTAGTTTTTTGTGAATAACTTCACGACCTTTGAGGCTCAAACGAAAATGATGGAAGCTCAAACGATGCTCTAATGTTTGACACAAAATTTATATAAAAATTCGAAACTGATATCCGATAGACAGGAAATAAGTAGGTATAGATAAACGCGACAGAACGTATTGTTGTTGTATTGTAGTTCTGAACGTGGAAGAACGTGAAAGTAGATCCAGTAGAGGAGGGAAAGAATACGAAAACGAAAAGTCAAGAAATTATCAGGACTTATAAATTGAAGAAAACAAGAATAGCCGAAGAATACCAAGAAAAACTGGAAGAAGAACTTTCAGGACCAGAAGCAATAAGTGAAGACAACCTGGAAGAAAATTTGAAGATATTTAAAGAAGCAATAATCAAAGCGGCCAAACAAGCGTGCGCACAACGAGAACAATAAAAAACAAAAAGCAGACAGCATGTTGGAATGCAAATCATGTGGTGCAATCGGGCATTAGTGCAAAAGCCCCACTGGGGATGGTGTCTTTATTTTTTGCTCTTTACATGCAAAAGTAAAAGTTTCATAACAAAAAGAAAACGTAAACCTTCTTCGAGAATTTTAAAAGTAAGAACCAAAAAAAGCGTCAACTGTTTTTTTTTATTTTAATAGGAGGTTCCACCTAGAACCCAGGTCCCCAGGTGATAGAGTTGACGATAGCCGTTTACGTTGCCGATTTCCTTTTTCGCGAGGTTTCCTCCTGGATTACCTTATGACTTCCTTTCGAAAAAGTAAAAAGTCCTTTTTACGTATACTCGTATTTTATTCCTAAGATTTCGTCGAAGTTCCTCAGATTTAAAACAAGGTGGTAAATATTTAGAAAAGGACGAGCAAAGTGAAATATCGATTTAAAAGTTTCTTTATTTTGTCAGAATTTCAATCCATCACCATATTTTGTTAGTTTTTGACAATTGACACTGGTGAGTCAAGTATGGTGGTTTATTTTCAAGTCAGTGCAGAATTCTTTGATCTTCGTCATTTGACTTCAAGATCGAAGTCAAAGCGTCGAAAATAAAACTTTTTTTTAAATTTATTTCACAAAATAAAAATCACAAGGTGTTTTAACCAGTCAGATAGTCATCCAAGTTACGCTCACCATACGATAGTGCTATGGTCTTAATTCTAGCCGCAACGTTGCGATACTTTTTTCGTCTTTGGGGTGGTTGTTGGCCGCTAATATATTGTTCTATTTTGAACTCGTTCATACCCTGTTCTTTCTTCAGAATATCGATAAACTTCCAAATTGAAGGGTGATTGCAGCTCAAGAGAGAGCTGAAAGCTTGATGCCATCCTTCCGCAGCATTGTTTGTTTTGGGCAGGTCGTTGAGGACACCTTCATAACAATTCCAAAGTAAAATTGGAAACTTTGGAGGGCGTCTAGTTAACCCGCGCTGGCGGCCGATCCATGTATCTTCAAAATAATGGTATCCAGTCATTTGGCCGACAGTTATTTTGCGGCAATCATTTATACCAATATTTGATGTGCTTAGGGACCGTTCATGTATTACGTAAGACATTTTTTCAACTTCTAGACTTTTTCCATAATCCATACCATAATAAGAAAAAATAAGAAAATGTATTCTCCCCCCCCCCCACAATAATCGTACGTAAGATTAATTGTTACTCAATGAGAAGCTAAATGGAACCGGGTTAAAAAAATTTTCGGTAAATATTAACGTTAAAACCGAAATTAAAAAAATTTATTTATTTTCCAAAAAATAAAATGTCGGCCAAATAATTTTCGGTCAAATGACAGTGATTCAAAATAATCTACCAGAGGTTCAAGTATTTCATTGTTGGTAATGAAGAACTCGGTTTGATGAGTTTAAGTTTAAGTGTAAAACCATAGATATACAGTAGAATCCGGTTATAGCGACGGCCAAGGGACCGGCGATATTACGTCGTACTAACCGGACGACGCACAAAACGGTTTGAAATTTTCACGGCGAATCCCGGCAGCTAGTTGAATAATATGCGTGTAAAATAAAAAAAAACAAAAATTTAAACTTTAATTATAATTAAATCTAATAGGTAAAGTTACAAGCTAATAAACAATTTAAAATATAAAACATGATTGTAATGTACATAATAATGTAGATACATGTAGATAAGTATATAAGAAACCTACTGGTTTAGAAAATCAAAAAAAAAAGTTATAACACAGTGAAAGGTAGCAAAATACGAAGTGATTTACTCTGGAATAATAATTATAAAGTGCATAGAAGGCATTTTACTTGTGTAAGGCATTTGTGGGGGCGGCAATATAATGCGAAGTATGCATTTGCGCTTGAAATTATGAATTATTTTGAGACGAGCGTCGTTTTAATCGGACGATTTTTAATAAATACGTCGCTTAAAGCGGTTGGTCGCTTTAACGGGAGTCGTACTAAACGGATATACTTTTGCAGGATGTTATATGAAAACCAAACTTGAGGTTGCACTTACGTCGTTAAAAGCGGTCGGTCGTTATAAACGAAGTCGTACTATTCAGTGGCGGATCCAGGGGGAGGGTCATGGGGGTCATGATCCCCCCCCCCCCCTTGAAGCCATAATTGTAGCTAAATAAAAGCTTCTCTAAAGTGTAAAAAGTGTTTTTATTTAATTTAATATTTAAATTAAACGAAAACTGATAATATCCATGAAAATCCTAACTTTTCACATACGTGCTTCTAGGGCAATAAAAAAAATTTTCACCGCGGTCTAACGACCGCGCATATTTATTCAGGCCTAATGAATATCCACTACCTGTGACCCCCCCGTTGCCAAAAGTCTAGATCCGCGCCTGGTACTATTCGGATTTTGCTTCTTTGCTTCTACTGTATGTACATAATTAATTTGCTTCAACGTTTTGACATGGAATCGTCCCCATATCTCCTTCATCTCATGTTGGTCGTTGGCGGTGGGAATTTGGGAGGCGATGACCTCCGTGGAATTGGCGCGAGGCTTGGTCGGACTGGAGTGCAGAATTACAGTGTTGAATATGTTTTTATCATAAAAATGTTGCAAAAATTTTTTGTAAACCTTGTCATTATTTTACCAACCAATTTCTTGGTTTGTTGTTGATAATTAGACAAGACAAGGTCTTTAGTGGCAGCTTATCGGGGTAGGCAGAAAAGGCAGTGCCTCGCCAATCCAACAAACCAAGTTTCACACATAATATTTTTTTAAATCCTCAAACCCCTCGTTTTCACACGTATGCTTCACCACCTTAATTCCTCACAAGCCGCTACTGAAGATCTCACGAGTTAGAAAGAGGGGGAACGTCGAGAAAACCCAATAATGCAGTAGGAAGAACAAACGTCCAAGGGGTCTTCGTAAAGCCACGCGGACCATCGCTTTGAGATTACCGTGTTAAAAATTCAAGTGGCTGAATAAAAAAATTAATAAATTTCTTCCTCTTAATTTAGGACTTGGTTATTACTTATTAACATTAATATGAATGTACCAAGTTAAACTTGGGCTTTAGATCACAACAGTGCAGTTGGCGCGAGTTGAATCACGGGTTCCTCACTTCGAAAGCTTAAATTGACAGACTATAAAAGTCCCAAAATACGAGTCATCAATATCAAAAAATTTTTCTAAGAGCAAAGTCAATTATTGTTGTCGACTAAAAATCGGTTGATTAAAAACAAAAGTTACCCCCACGTAAGATTAAGTAAACCCAAAGACCCCCGAGTCAATACATCATAATGGAGAATTAAGTAACTTCAAAATATTTTCTGTCTAGTCATGCTAAATCTGGTGCTTACAGTTGTATCCCTTTTTAATCCTTTTATGCGACTTAAGCACATAATTTGGTCGCCAATTTGGATGACTTGACTACAACAAACAATCACTCGAGCAAGATTGTAAAAATTGTATTAACCTACCAATAATTTACATATTATTTACAACTACCATAAAATAATGGAATACTAAAAGTAAGACGCAGGTCGTAAAAATTCTTCCAACGCCAATATATTACCTAAAAGTTACAGACTTGAAAGCGAGGGTGGAAAATTTTATTGCCAAAGATCTAAAAGGGCATTGACCTTCCGGCGTCCACGTGCCAAAGACCCGATCGATGTCACGTCCACACCCGCCATTGAACCGGCGTACCCCCAAACACAATTCCTTTAAATACGGCGCGGCGTATCGTTCAAACTTTTAATATTTTTAGTATACTTTTTATTCCGACAAACAATAGCAGGATAATAAGAAACGAACATCTTATTAGAACGGCAAGATTGTTAATGGTAATTTAAAACATTCAACGAATATCTCGGTTACTGCCCCTGTATTATTTTTTCGATATTATTAATTTTACTCTTTTAAGATCAAGGTTAACAATTTATTATTTAATTTATATTATTATATCGTGTGCAGCACATTTTCTGATTTAAAAAAATTTAAAAGTAGTATGGCGTTGTGTTAAAAAACAAGCACAATACATTTTTGTTGCCATTGAAAAGTTTCAAGTTGTGAAAACTGTCGATAAGATAAATAAGATTTTTCCTATTTTGTAAAATGTATGTAAATCTAAAAGAAGCAACAATCTGTTTTTACGAAAACACTTTCTACTTTACAGACAGGGATGTGGAAGTAAATTGTGTCAAGATCACACATAGTTAATAACATTTTTATGTACAATTCCATAACTGGAATTATTTCACCATTAAAAATTAAGGGTTGCCGAGCGGTTAGAAATGAAAATTTAAGATTTGCATGCTAAAACGTACGAACAACGTATGCCCGTTTGGTTTTAGCCGCGTGCAAGCCACCACTTAACTAAATAGCATCAATTTACATCTGAAGCACGTAGAACAAAAATTGTCATTTAAAACAATGCATTTTAGAAAATTTAAACAAAAATACCACTTGATTAATCGTTGGTACGTACAAACATTTCGAAAAACTGTGACCTGAATTTGATCAAATGTCGGAACGAAACGCTTCCAACAGCCGCTGAGACGCTACCGAAGTTTGATACAATTTTAAATTAATTGTAGAATAATGTGCGATGACAATCTTATATAACAATTGACACGATCTCGACGATACATTTTCGATAAACATTACACTTTAAATATGCGTATTTTTCGAGAAATTTGAAAATTAATAAGACATTTCACTTACCAATACTATTACAGGTGACTGCTATTACACTGCGATAACCATTGCGCACTTTTTTGCGCATCGGATTCTATTTGAATTTTTAAACTACCCAAAATAAACGGACGCCACAATAATTTTATCGTTTGAAAAATACAAATAATTTAAAATATTAAAACAACCTAATGTATTTTAACAACAGCTATATTTTAAATAAAATATATAAGTTGCCGTACGCAAATTGACCACCACTTCCGTTTGCAATTTTTACCAACTTTACGCGCGTAAATTTAAAAGCACAATTGCATTTTAAAAATAGGAATCTAAGAAGGCATCGAATTCGAAAAAAACTTCAAAAACCGACGGAACATATTTATCTCGACATGTTTACGATTTATTTTGCGGTTGTTAGTCGCAACAACAAGAATTAAATAAATTTGATTGTTGTTTATATTCTAGGCGGCAATGTCGAGAACTACTACCGACACACCTACGAATCCCAATCAAATTGATGTGAATCAGCTGATTCGACTGTCAAATATGGGAACTTTAAAATCATGCTCTTCATAACATTGTTTATAATATTAGTCAACATAAGTTTGAAATAATATTTTCGAAATGTCCAACACTTCCGCTATGACGTTGAGTCAAAATTTTAAGGTTGTTTTGTTGGGCGAAGGTTGTGTGGGAAAGACGAGCTTAGTATTAAGATATGTAGAAGATAAATTTAATAGTAGTCACATCAGTACAGTGCAGGTAACGTGCTACCTTCGTTCGAGGCGATTGTATTAATTAATGTTTTTTTTATTTGGATAGGCGTCGTTTTTAAATAAGAAATTAAATATTGACGGCAAAAGAATAAATTTAGCTATATGGGATACAGCCGGTCAAGAAAAGTTTCATGCACTAGGCCCTATTTATTATAGATCTTCGAATGGAGCCGTATTAGTTTACGATATAACAGATGAAGATTCATTTCAACGCATAAAAAGTTGGGTTAAAGAGTTACGGAAAATGCTTGGGACTGATATCTGCCTTGTAATTGTAGGAAACAAGACTGATCTAGAAAAGAATAGAAATGTATCTTTACAAGAAGCTGAAGAGTAAGTTTTTTTTAAACATGACGGATCATAATTTAAAATATTGATATCATTATTTGTGACGATTACATGCAAAGATTATCTGTGATCATTTTTAATATTAAATTTACATCTCATAAATAATGTTGGCTCAGATAAGATAATTCTTGTTCAAGATGGCACTTCATTTAGTGTAAAATGCCTAATTTTAATGTTTTGCTATATAAATTTGCAAATTTTAATCTGCAGTCTGATTTTATTAAGGCTTCTGAATATCAAAGGGTTTTTAACATCAACTTTATTGAAATGTCGACAGGGAATTTGCAATATTTTTCTCGATTTGAATGCGACTACTGCTCATAGTAGTAACCGGTTTGTCAGATTTCTAAGTTTATTTATGATGAATACAAACATAATAAATATAAATACAAATCAAATCTTAATGGAGTATTGAATAATGCTGGAGTTATTCTGATATTTACAAAATCAGGCTGCATATGCAGCTTCGGATTTTAACATTATGCGATACCTTATTAAACTTTAATTATTTTTTTAATTTTTATAAAAGGCGCAACTTTGGTTCAATTTTCAATTGACTATATAAGTATCTCCATGGGTTACTCGGTCAAACATAGCTTTCCTTAGCCTAATCTGGTTAGGTTACATAAGACTTGAAAATTTCTTGAATAAAGTGAGGGGGTCTATTGCAAAACTCGTTAAGTCCACTTTAGTAAATTTTACAGGACTTAATTTTTAATTCCTTGACCTGTTTAGGTTGGCTATTGCCATATTCTTTATAGTATTCAAGTTGGAATTTGGTAATTAACTAGTTTTGCTGCGATATTGTGGATTTGATGAGTTTTGTTGTGACATAATGTGAATTTTACAAAGATTGCCCAGAAACCAGAAAGGAGAACGACAAGTAATAATATAACAAAATTTATTAATACTATTGGTTACATTATAGTGAACAAAAAGTACAGAAAATAATAGTTAAACGTACATTACAGTGCTGATATCGCTTGACAGATCCATATTTACTTCGCATAATGATACGGGATCTTCATCTTCGATATTGGTTGGGTCATGATCTTCAAATAAGATTTTATAAAACTTACACTCTTCGAAGGTTCGCCAGCCTTCTCCAAAATGTTTTCTTAGTAATTTTTCGACATCTGCCAATTTCTCAGGCTTTACCGGAATGCCCCTTGGAATTCTTTTTGGTTCAGTAAATTTTAATGAGTTTTTCTTTAAAATTGACTTCTTGTTACAAAAGTCGCTTTTGTAAAATCTTTTACCCCTCAATGTTATAACGCCTTTTGAATTTTTTTTTAATACGAACAGTTTTGATTCGTTGAATTTGAAGTGTCATGATGACACCATCTTTACCATACTCTTAGATAGACAATTGCTTCCAATCTTTTACTTCGATGTCTTTTAATTTGGTTACTGTACCACATTCCTTAAGAATTGTAACGTATTCTTCCAGATCAATCATCACTGGTTCTTTTTCAACTTTTTTTCTATTTGCCCAAATACCCTGTCAGAAATACTAATTCAATTTCTTTTATATTTGCCGGCGCTATCTTACTAAGAAAATATTGACACATTCCCGAAAGCTCGAAGACTGTTGTTTGATTTGTTCCTTTAATGCCCATTTGCACCACTGTCAGTTAAAAGCTGTGGTTACGTAACCAGCGATTAAAATAAACCGTAAGTTAAAATTAAATCTTGTTGCACCAACATACTTAAACTTCAGATTTATAACTGCAAGTTGCACGTTGACAACGTTGCAAACTCGAAAAGTTAATCATTTTTAGGGTAAAATTGGTGTACCTGGGCGTCCGTGTACCTAAACCCCCATTCTTAAAAAGATTATTTATAATAATTTACCAGGAGATTGAATTTTTATATGAGTTCCATCAATAACACCAATAATTCTTAAATAAGCAATTTCCAAAAATGCTCTGTCATTTGCAATTACTTTCTCCCTATCTTCTGGAAATTTAATAAAATGGGCAATAGTTTAACAATTGCAAAAGAAACTCTTTTAACAATGCGACTAGCAGTTGAAACATGCACTCCACAAAAGTCGCTTACACTCAATAAATGACTGTCTGTCGCCTAAAATCTCAATGCAACCAAAAGTAATAATTTATTAATATGTGTTTTGTTTATAATTTTATACTAACGTATAAAATTTTCTCTACTCCACTCTAAATTTCCTTCTATTCGCTCTAAGAAATTTTGTGTCGTTGCTTTTCTTAAACGAAATCTTTTAAAAATTTGCATTTCGTTAAAAGAATCGAAATGTTGTTAACTAACACTTTAATCGGTAGAATTGTGGGGATTAAATTTAAGTGACGGTTACCAAATTTAATCTGTACTTTTACCTTGGTGCAACGGATTAACCGTCGATTATCAAAATAACTTACAGTTAAATGTTTAACTGACAGTGGTGCAAACGGGCATAACTCTAATATTTTAATTAATTTTATATATTTTCAAGAGTTAATATTACTAATAATTTTACATTCTAATCACAATAGAATTCCGGTTTTGACCACCGCAGCCATCGGTGCATAGCCTTATTATGGAAAAAGGCTTAAGATCTGTCGATGACATACGATAGAAGACAGCAGATGCGATTTGATTGGCACCTTTTTGGTATTCGTTCTCCGTCCATGTATAAATAAACGCACTGTCTTTATTTAGTCCAGTATGGGAAGAGCCTTGCACAACTGCAAAGTCTACTGTAATAAGCAATTTGGTGTGTACCTTAGGATTTACCAAATTTTTTTGGCAGTCGTAGGAAAGCCAAAGTATTTTAGGATCTTTTTCTTTTAAGAACTCAAAAAATGCATTACTCCTAACTTTATGAATTTGTCTCTGAGTGGTCAGCTTAATTTTTTTCCTCGCCATCTGCACGTTTAATACGTTCTCTTAGCTCTACGCACGTTGCGTTGAACATTCGTCAGTTACAGGACTTCCAAATCCAATGTTGTATTCTCTGCAAAATATATTTATAAAGAATATTTTTTTCACACGTACATCTGGAAGGTTTTGCTCATTGTAAATTCTGTACAAAAGAGAGATACTTATTACACATTCAAGTTACTGACGACAGCTACTACTCCGGAAATAATGCGATTCTACGCATTTAGGACTTTCAATAAATTTTTTAACTGTTGCTCTTTTTTCTTTGTAACGTTCATGCTGTAGTTGCCTCCTCTTCGTTCCCGTGGTATTTCACATTGAGTATAGATCTTTTTGACAATTAGTTGTACTCTGACTTTTGATACTTGTAAAACACCAAGAAAAGTTTGTTGGCAGACCTGCAGCTTAAACTCTTGCACACTTCTTGGTTTCAAAAAGTAATTGATAGAAAAAAGTCTTTCCTTCTTTTTTCTTCTGCTCCTATGGCGTAATTTTGTTTCCACTTCAATACTGTAGTTTTCAAAATTTATGACAAAACAATGCGAGCTTAACACCACTATAAAGTTATTAATACTATGAAAGATCAGGAAATGTATTAGTGGATCATGCGATCTAATACCTTACTTCCATTGGTTGCGATGGATATGCCTAGCTTTGCTGTGATAACGCATGTGGATTAAAACAGTTTTGCAGTAATAATGGCTACTTTTCAACAGCGATTTTCAATGCTTTCTAGCAAAATTTGCGGCAAGTAATTTTAACCATTAATAGAGCTTAAGTAAATACAATTTGAAAACATGTTTAAGTCATTTTTGAACAAAAGTGGACTTAACGAGTTTTGCAATGGACCCCCTCAAGTATCCTCTTACTTGCTTGATGGCGTTTATTGAATTAACTCCTGGG
Source organism: Cantharis rufa (assembly GCA_947369205.1). Classification (NCBI taxonomy): domain Eukaryota; kingdom Metazoa; phylum Arthropoda; class Insecta; order Coleoptera; family Cantharidae; genus Cantharis; species Cantharis rufa. The sequence goes on from OX376303.1 coordinate 42,458,264, forward strand.
GGAAGTTACTATAAGGCGTTTTCGAAAATTTAAAAAAAATTAATTTTACCCCCCTCTCAACCCTTATATTTGTAAAAAAAATAAGTAATAATATATAGTCAAATTCATTTTAAGTCGTGTGACTCTTCGCAAAATAGTAAAAAAATCGAAGTATTTGTTTGTCACTTTTGTAATAGCAACTTTTTGTATGTATGACAATAAATGTAAAAATTGAAATAAAATTTTATTTATATAGATAAAAGCTACTAAAGAAAATTAATTACGTAAAAATGTTAATATAAAAATTTTAAATTAAAGATTAAGAGATTTAAAAAACTTAAGATTTAACGCATGTTGCTTGGAGTTTGGTCGAAATTTTCAACTATCCATAACTTGGTAAAATATTAACTTAAAATTTTGCTCACTGAAGCTCATTCAGGCTCAAACGAAGCTCTATCAATTGACATCAATTTCATACATAAATTCAAAATGGGAACGAAAATTGCAAAACATGTCTACAGCTCCCCCAGTAGTTTTTTGTGAATAACTTCACGACCTTTGAGGCTCAAACGAAAATGATGGAAGCTCAAACGATGCTCTAATGTTTGACACAAAATTTATATAAAAATTCGAAACTGGGGCGGCCATCATGTCCCCCCATTTGTTTTTTGCTAATAACTTTACGACCTTTGATGCTCAAACGAAAATAATGGAAGCTCATTGAGGCTCAAACGAAGCTCTAACGCTTGACACCAAACTCATCCAAAAATTCGAAACTGGGGGGGGGGGGGCGCTGACATGTACCTTAACAAACTAATGAAAATTATCGCTTGGTTCAAGCAAGCCTACATTTCGACCACACCATGATGGCAACATTTTTTCAAGATTGCAAACACCGAGTAAAAAAGGAGAGAATTTATTTTCTCAACTCAAAATATGAAAATATGAATTTTTGTTTCATTTTTACGCGACTTATTAAATTCTCGTTATACCTTACTCATTTTTATTCAAGTACAATTTTATTCATTTTATTTATATAACTATTTTTATAACTATATTTACATTTTTCACAACATTTGAATTGTAAGGCGGGGGATAAAACTAAGATGGCGTCAGTCGGCGTAATGCGCCAAGTGAACCAAAACGCGTCCACAAAACGAACATACCTAGTATAATAGTACCATGGACCACACTAAGAAAGGCTCCGAAGGGGCGTGGCTGGCGCTGGTGTATTTAAATTTGTACACTCAAAAGAAAATTAAAGTGCATTTTAACCTAAAAAAGTACTTACCAAATAATGTTTAATTAAATTGATTTATTAAATATAGCTATGAAGATTTGTTCTAAAAAGAACACTTTTCTGTAGGCAATAAAGCCTCAAATATGAATAACACGAAAACGAACAAGACAAAAAACCAGCACAATGACAATTGACACACAATGATTTGTAACTTTTACAACAGAATGTACTTGAGAAATAACTTGATGTTCATTGGTTCATTCAAATTTTTATCAAATTAGCCAACATATTTTCCAGGGTTTTTCTTAGCATGGTGGCACATCATTTGTTAAATTTAACGGTTTATTAAAAGTTTTGTGAATACGGGTATAACTATTGTGTTTGTGCTTATAACGTTTGGCTATAGTGACGAAGGTAAATATTTATTTGAGGACCCCATTCGGTACATTATACTGGACACCACTGTAATTCAATAAAATGTGGATTTCAGTGGAATATATTACCAAATACTATAGCGCATTAGTAGTATTTGGCATTAGCGAATTGACGTAAATTTTACACTTCGGAATGTTAGATGGCGCTAAAAAATAGTGTCCGACTTTTAGTTCGACAATCCTAAATTTCAACAAAAAATTCCATAAGTGTGTTGACTGCCAAGCCGAGTTCCTCGGTTCAAGTTTCTGTTTAACTATATTGAAAGCTTGCCTCATTAATATTTTTCTAATGTTAAACTAAAAAGTTTAAGCCAAGAAAATCTCTTTTCAGAATTATTTCCATGCAGATCCTTTTTCACAAAATTAAATCGCCCATACTAGAGAATTCCATTGTTATTTCAAATGTTCATTCAAAATAATTATAAAATGTATGCTATTATAATAATTAATTTATATTTTGAAGATGTTTTTAGTAAAATGTCCTTTTTTTTATTTAGATATTCAAATAAAGTAGGTGCAATACATTTTCAAACATCTGCAAAACAAAATGAGGGGATCGAAGAAATGTTTTTAATTTTAACGCAAAAAATGGTCGAAAGAGCAAATGAATTGGAGGTGCAAAATACAACTTTGACGAGGAAGAATTCACAAAGACGAAATGTAGTAGTTGTGGAAGACGATCAAGTACCACAACCACCATCGAAAAATTGTTGCAACAATTCGTAATTGTGTATTATGAATATTTTAAATTGAGAAATCACTTTAAGAATCAAAACTTTTATTTTATAGACACTTGCAGTTTGTGTTATGTGCGATAGTATTTTTTTAATTTTATTAATTTTTTTTCCTTCTATATGCTATTTTATCAATATACCGTATGTTACATTTGAAAATATATAAATAAGGGTTAAATTTTAATACGACTTTAATTAGAAATTATTTCAAGTATCTATTTTTACATTCCAGTATGCAGATGTTGTTTTTCAGAGGGATAAAATACATACAATTTTTTGTATGACTGACGTTGAAAGTGCAAGTAGTAGAATTAAAACTTGAATATTATGGACGTGCATACTAACCTTCCTTTTAAATACTTCTTTAACTTCCAAAATTTCCAGTGATCATCCCAAACCACTGCTGTGGACTGAAAGCAATGTATTGCAGTAAAACATAACTTCAAGATGTAAATTATATCTATCATATTTTTTAATGCGTCGTGTACGAGTCTAATTAGCAACATGCAATTTTGTAGCCATTGTAGACGAAATATGGTTGGAGTAATTATTTGCTCATTCTTCACCAGCAAAATTTCATGTTATGTGGCATCCTTATGAAAATCCTGTTATAAATCGTAAAATTTAGTTTACACCCAATATTTTATAAGGAAACATAACTGGACCTTTCCTGAAAGGATGCTTCATGGTTTTACCAGGAGTTGAATTTTGTTCTTTCACTTCTGTAGTTTAATGTTTTACCACTGTGCTAACCGCACCCACCCGAGTACATATTTTGAGCATTCTCAAGACAACTTCCTGTAATTTATTTGCTTGAAATATAATAATGAATTATGTGTGAATGAACACTCACTAATGTGAATATTATTCCTCGACTGCATATTAATGCAACATATTCCTTTCTTGAATTATGTGTAAATTGCAACTTGTTTCATCTATAAATGATATTTTATTATTGATTTCAAACAACAGTCGTACAAAAAAGTTGTATTGTTCGATTGATTTTATTTTGCTTGTGGGGCTGCTACATTGTTACCTCGTTTTGCAGAACTTCCCTATTTGCAAAATAAAATAGAACTTGTTAACGCTGTGTAATCATAAATAAGTATTATTGCAGAGAAATTTATTGACGCAAATAACCGGTCTCCAAGTCGATTGTTAATAATTAAAAAAGATATTTTACTTGGAAGCCCATTCTCCTACTTATTATTAACTTTTTTCTTTGCCATAATATTAAAAACCTGTATAAAATGTGTTGTTTTGTTTAAATAAAACTAATAAATATTTCTCACTGTTTAATAATACTTTATCTATATACAAAAAATTTCATTTATTTCTTAAACCACAATATTTGCCGATAAAATATGAATGTTGACAATTTTTTTGTATAGGTACAATTTAATAAACTTCGAAGAAAAACACACAATAAATACAGAAATAATTTACAACACAATATGAATACATTTTAATATAATAAATACAATGAAAGCAAGGCACAAAGTGATGAATTGATGAATTTAAATAAATTGCATTATGTTTATAAAAAAATGTTTTATAACTCCAATAAAATCTATATACAAAATAAAGAATAATTAGGAATTTTTAAAATTCCTACGTTTTCGTATGAAGGAATACAAATTAGCTACCTTTCAATTTCCTTCATATAAAAACTAATTTTCAAAATATCTAATTACTAAAATTAATTTTAAAACTATAATACATAGCACCTTGAAAACTTCAATGCAAAATTTGCCCTTATAACAATAAAGTGTATTTTATATTTTGAGTTCACGCAAATTTTTACTATCGGACTAGACAAACTTGTTTTTTTTAAATAACAATTCAACAAAATTAAACATCGCAAAAACTGCAACCGCAACTTAATATTTTACTTTGTGATACAATGCAGGTATTTATTATATATTATTGTGTGCTAAAAAGGTTTTTAGTCCGAGAATAGCAATATTTTTTCGTAAAGAAGATCAAATTGCCAAGTTTTGATATAATATAAATGAATAAATTTACTAGAAATGCATAAAATTTATAAATTATGGAAGACCTGAATTTAAAAAAAGAAAACACTGCATTGACTGACAAAGTGAATTTTCTTGTCAAATTGTCATTTACAAAAGTAGATCATAAGTGTCAAACACGTAATTCAATTCGTGCACATATTAAATTGCGATACATTTCTGAAACAAAAAATTTGTGTTCTCTAAAAGATAACTACAAAATCGTAACAATTTGAACAAAACAAAAAAGGCAAGCATCAGTAAGAAACTATTTATTTTAAAAAAATACATAATTTTAGATTTATCTTTTATGTTCTTTAGTCACAAATAAAGAGTAGCTTCTTTTCCATAAAGCAATAATTAGTACATACTAAAAAAACAGTTAACATTATTTTTAGTCTATCAAAAATTTTCTTTCTATTTGATTATTACAAAATGTAATTAATAAAATTGATTGTGGATAAAAGATAGAATGTTTTTTAATTCTCATCGAGAATATATTATATACGAACTGTTTTTTTAATATTTATTGATTAATTGTAAATTATTCATTTCGACGTTTGTATACAAACAGAAATTTAAAAGGAAATTAAATAATTTAAAAAACAAAAGTCTACCAACTAAAAGAACCAGTACATTAAAATTTTCAATAAATTAAAAATCTAGTTTAATACTCTTGGCAACACTAGATAACAAAAAAGTACACTTTTAAACAATTATTTAATTTATTCACAATAACGTAAAATTTTTAAACAAATAGATAAAAATAGGAAATGAAGTAAAACTTGAACAGTCCACACTATTTTGATAACTTACTAATTACACGAATCAACGCGCCGTTTTCATCTTTTAACCTTTGATTTTCCGTCTTCAAAATTTCCAATTGCTAAAAAACGACACAACATTAATATCTTGCAACAATTCAGCACCACAACAAGTCATGCAAAACAAACTGAAATACGTTGTGGGTCGACAAAAATTCATTTGTACCGATCCACAATGTATACAGGAGTTTACAAAAACAAAATGTGACATGTGATGACCTAAAATGCGAAACCATAAAAAAAACACATTAAGCTGTTAATGTCTAAAAAAAAATATGATCAGCTGCAACACAATCAGTAGAAATGGATAAATTGCTGTTTTAAATTAGATTTAATTTATTTCTCGCATATAATACAAAAAAATGCTTACAAGTTCAGTAAAAAAGAGTGAGAAATGATTCTGTTTTTTAATGTAAATTGTGCTTGCTTATAAGATTTTGATGAAATATAGAAAAATTCAATCTAAATACTAATTAGAGTAACCAAAGTAGAGAATTGTCACGATCTACAAATAATATTCACTCCGAATTGTAAAATAATGTGATAGAATTATATTGATATTTAAGCATGGGGTGGACAGAAGGGGGAAACCAAAGACCTAATTTTTTACACCAGATTTTCTGTTTTTTTCTTGGACTTCCTCAAGATTTCTTTTAGAAAAAGTTGAAAATATTGAAAAAAAGGTTGTCTGGAATATTTCTAAAATTTCCTGATCTCCTAAAATTTATTGGAATTGCTGAGATTTCCTAAAATTTAAATTAAATTTTTCCTAAGATTTTCCTTCACTTTCACACCAAATTTCTCCAGTGGTTCCCTTCTCGAGCAGACTGGTACCAACATTTTTATGGACAAGCTACACCACAATGGCCACCGAGTTATATTTGAAAACATAAGAACTGTAAGTGGCATCCAAAATGGAAAACAATTATTTTTCGATTTTTTCAAACATTAAAAGAGTTCTCACAACCAAAGAGAATGTTGTGCGTTTTACAACGAAATGATTGTCACAAATTCAAAAATTAATACCAAGTGACAAATTATACAACCTTTTTCAAGGGCTTCTGATGTATTTATAAATAAAGTCATTGCCAGTTTTAATTTCTAGTTTAGGTCATGTAGGACAAATGATCTACTTTTAAATAACATTTATGAAATGTTGGTTTCAATGGATAGAATACATTTTTACTATAATTATCTTTGTTTCCAGGTTTTAACCCAATTTTAAACTTCCATTGCAAAAAGTTCTTTCCAAAGGACTTGCATTGGTCAAAAAATTAAGAAGCAAAGTTTATAAAAAATGTGAGACCAAAAATTTACGAATTTCACGAGCGTATACCTCGAAAACTACAACAGATACGCAAAATATAAATTATTGAAACATTCTTGTAATAAATTTTTGTCAGCTTCAATTTTGTACATAACCACTTTTTGGTTATGACTAGCCGTTTTCGAGAAATAAGCGAAAAATCACAGACTGGGACCTTCTTTGTGCCCCCTGCACACACCCTTGGATAAGGGGACTTTTGGTATGTTTACCTTCTAACTACCCCAAACACAGCCTAGCCAAAAATTGAGATCTCGAAATTTCTCTCTAGACTCCCGTTATGAGGGTTCATTGTAGAGATGTTAGATTACAAAAATATGAACTGGTTGAATAATCAAAATAAAAAGACCATTTGAAATATCCATAAACAAGTTCAATTTAAGAAAACTCATTGCTTAAACCTTGAAGTCAAATAGCATGCAGGTTCAAAGCACTATAAGTTTGAAAAGAACAAGGATTTCTTTTTATTGTAAACTATTACGGTGGATACGACTAATTTTAAATTATCTTTTACTTGACTGCAAATTTATTAACTTTGACACTAAAAATTAATTAATTTAGCCTTTATCTATAATAGCTTTATTTAAACATCAACAGTCGACCAATTTCTTATAATGATCACTTGGGAAATAATAACTCCGAAGTACTGGCTGAAACAAAATTAAATATACAAAGTACAGTAAAGTAGGTTAAAAAATTATATATAAAATATTTATATGCATATCTTTAATTATTTATTTAAAATGCCGATGTATTACCGAAGCGTAAGTGTAATTTTTTTGAATAATTAGGAATAGGAGTTTTCGTTAACCTTCATCTGGGCGCGTGAATTTACCGTCTCATCCATAAAAACGCTAGTAACTTTTGAGTACGCGTGTTGAGGAGGGTGGGAGTGGTTCATATTCTCAATTGGCAACATGATACTAGAAACTAGAGAGTAACGATTTTGAATGAATTACGCAAAAAAAAACAGGGAAACGCTAAATTACCAATGCGTGGCAGCTGGTGCTGGTGCAAATAGTTAAGAAGGTATAAGTAATTTTTAAACATTTTGAGATAATTGCATATTTTCGTTCCTAATATGCTCATGCTTATGGATGTACTAAAAATCAAAACAACTTTTCTATTCTTTACAAGTCATATATGTATGTATGTACTGGTATATAATTTTATTAACGAAGATTAGTACAGTCCCTGGACAAAATAATATGAACACACTGAAAATTCACATTTAACAATAGACACTGACTTTTGCGAATTTTAAAAGAAGTATCTATAAATGATTTCTTCTTAATATTTAAAATAGTAGTTTTACACAATATTTAATTCATCAACTTATTTAAAATAATAGAAGCTCATTTCTACGGGTTTTATAGGAATAAGTTATAAAAGATTCTTAAGATAAAACTTTAAAATATAAAACAAGTTATTGTAGTTTATTTAACTTGTTTTATATTTTTTATATTTTATATTATATTTTTATATTGTTCTCACAAGTTAATAATTTATATATTTAAAAGATTCTTACGGATTTAACTAGAGTAGTTTTGCACATTATAAGTAATGCAAACTTCTAACAAGCCGGCCGGGGTCCATGTAGATCTCGCTTATCTATTTTTGGAAGTCTGCATGGGCCCCGGTCGATTAGTTAAAGATTAATGAATTAAATATTGTGTAAAACTACTAATTTAAATATCAAGAAGAAATCATTTATAGATGCATCTTTTGAAACCCACAAAAGTCAGTTTCTATTGTTTTAAATGTGGATTATCAGAGTGTTCATAATATTATTTTATCCAGGGACTGTATATAGGGACCGATAATATGCAATAACTATCTCAAAATGATTAAAAGAACTAATTACATAATATACCCTTTCAGCTATTACTATTTGTCACAGAATTGATCATCAAATTGTACGTTAAAAGGAAAAAAACGCGAGAAATTATTGTATAATTAAGAAATCTACCAATGCAATTTTTATGCCTAAAAAAATGAAAAGAATGGAAATGAACATTAAAAAGTGATAAGAGTTTTCAACCTACTTTTACGATACCATGTAGATGAAATTTCACTGAGGATAAAACATTGGATAGGTACCGTTCCATCATTACATATTTTCTGAACTTTGTAAGCTTTTATTTGATTTGAATTAGAAAACCTAAGTGCCCTATTTATGTTAATAATAATTTTTTTATTTTAGAATTTGAATCATCTACTATTATAAAAATATACTAAATTTAAGTTACAAACAGATTTTCTATGTGCCAAAATAAGAGTTAAAATTTTATTTTTAATGATTTTTTTTTTATTTCACTAGAATCGATTTGAAAAAATTATTACTCAATAATGAGCTAACAAAAGAACTCACACCCACCACTTGAAATCAGCAGTTTATTTCAGTTTCAAGTACATTTTTTTTTCTAAAATCATAAATATAAATTATTTTTAATTATCGCGCGCAATAATTTCATCAAGTGTAAACAAGTAAATTTGATACCAAATTATTAAATATCTTGCATATATTACCGTTGGTTTTACTTGAAATTTTACATTTTTGATGCTACAAAAACATAAAATTTGGTTAATCTACTAGCAAGCATCACTTATGCCTTACCCATAATCAATGCTTGGCTGTGGAGCAAAACTAAGATCGAGAACGGGCAAAGTATGGACTATAGATATGAGCATAAGTTCAGGGTGGCAATAAAGTTTGTTACTGATTTTAATTATTATTAAGGTTTCATTTATGGTAAATAATTCCTTTTTATAGTATTGTAGAAGATTTTAAACTTCATTATGGATCTACTTGACTAGATACATATTATTAAATACGTTTTAAATGTGTTAAACTTATGATATCTAAATTGTATAATAAAATAAAATCACTATCAGTCTTAATTGCCACTCTGTATTTAGCTTTATTCTATGTCAAAATGTGTTAACGTTTCAATAAATTTAAATTGAAAACATTCAAAGCAATGGTGGTGAGGTACCCTTGAAGTGAAAACATTTTAGAAATTTAAAGATTGTTCAAAACAAAATATTTGATTTTAGCTTAAAAAAGCTGTTTTTAATAGATTAAATTATTGTGAAATGAGTTAAAACATGTCAAAATTGGCTACATAAAAAACAAACAAAATTTTATCGAACACACATAAAATGCTAAAAAAAAAGCTGAAAATTTTGAAAACTGGAATGAAAATTATTAAAAACACATAAAACAGAAAAAATGAAAATGAGCTATAGAATAGGCTGGAATGTGCTTATGCAATAACTAGGACTTTCCGTAGCAGCATCATCGTATGGTTACCTATTTATTTGCAGAGTTGGTAAGTTTGCTGACGACACGTGTGAGAGCCCTGTTTTCGGCGCGAAGCCGTTCGTTCTCAGCTTTCAGTTTTTGCAATTGCTAAAACAACAATTTTCCTATACCAATGTTTAGTTCACCAATGTTTTAATGTTCAAAAAAAGTAATCTTTTTTTATTAGGTGTCTAAACATTTTGAAAACAGTGGAAACTAATATCTGCCAATTTTTTTAATCAAATGAAAATTTGTTTAAAATTTAATTTTTACAATTTCGATAAAATCTTCAACACAAATACTAAAAATTTAATAAGGCGAAAGTGCAATATGCCTGATTAACATTTTCTATGCACGAATTTAAAGTGAAGTTTGACAGTTATTTATATTGAATACAAAAAATAATTTTTCTCCAAACGTCAAAAAATAACTTTCTTTTATTCCATTCAATTGTCAAATTTATAGTAGGTTTCATAATGGTAGTTTATGTGATCAGTGTAGAAAGTAAGTCATTCTTGAACGCGCGCGATACTTGCTAATCGAGGCGTAAGCAGAGTACGCATATGCAAACACAATAACGACATATTGTATCATACAAAAATGTATCTTTATCGCATTTTTTTGAAATTCGATTATGGTTTTTGATTTGACGTTTCCCATTATTATATTAAATTAAAAAAATAATGTTAACAAAAGTCAGTTTCTTCGATAAAAATAAAAAATAAATGCATAGCGAATTTACTTTCAACACCATTATGTGTGGCTCCAATCAGTGATGAGAGTGAGCTATTACATGTATAATGGTAGTAAATAAAGGTAAAGGTATGCCGTTTCTAAAATCCAAATCAATACACGCTAGGAGCATTTATGACGTCACAGTAGACCAGCTTTGTCAAAATTTTAAACACCATGCAATTATAATGTGTAACATTATACTGAACTGTCATCGCAACGCATAAAACTGTACATACAAATAACATAAACAGTCGTAATTCGCATAAATGATAAATTAAATGGATTAAAATATTAGAGTTAAAGGAACAAATAAAACAATAATCTATCTATAAAATAAAATAATCTAATATTATAATAAAATTGGTACGGCCATTGGGCTTATTGATCGAGCTCTAAAACTTACGCATGGAGACTTCAGGAAGGAAACACTAAAAATTGCTAGGAACACACTTATCAAAAACAACTACCCAACACAGATTATATTTAAACTAATCAAGGACCGAACAAATATTTTATACAATGGACACCCGAAGAACTCAATCAAAGAAGAGTGATTGTAACTTAGTCTACATTGAGCAAATGAACCAATGGTTGAAAAAAAGAATTAGTGGACATATTTTATCCATCAGATGCAATAAACCAGAATCAAGACGGGCACAAGGTAGACTTTAGCAAAACTACAATTATTATTAAAACAGTAAATAATTACAGGGATCGACTTTTACATGAGATGATCAACATCAAAAAGGAAAAGAACTCCATGAATAGAAAAACGGATATTGATGGACTGAGCACGATTTATAGCTGTTTATTATCTTAATTTTCATTAACTTTATTCTTAACCTACGATAACTTATCTAGATTTTCATTTTTGATTAATTTATAATTTTTAACTTTTTAAATATTTTTTACGTAAATGTGATCAAGTTATCGGATAAATGTCAATACAAGTTACTTTGCCATTGTATTTTTGTTTATTATCAATATATTCTTGTAAAAGGGAACACCACATTTCCGAAATCTTGATAGATTATTGTTTTATTTGTTCCTTTAACTCTAATATTTTAATCCATTTAATATATTTTAAAGAGTTAATATTACTAATAAAATTATATGATAAATTGGAATTTCATCTTTGTGGTGGTGATGACAGACGTGATACCTCTGACGTGTATTGGTTTGGGTCTTAGCAACATCATATTGTAAAATGAAAGCTACAATTAAAATCGTAATCATAGTTATGACCATTAAAATCGTGGATTGAATTTTAAACCTCCTTTGTGAAATCCAAAAAGAAAGCTTCATTTTTTTGTGAAAGTAGTTGTTTTACTTTAGTGCCATCTGTTGTCGGCATTAAAAGTAATATTAATTAAATTTAATAATTATTTTTTACGTTTGAAGAAAAAAAGACATGTTTTATTCAGAGCAAAAGTACTTCTTGGGGCTTGCCTGTAATTTATTGTCGGATTCTCTGCGCTTCCCTCGTTAATTCTACAAACTTGCCACGAAAAGTCCTGCTTTTGCTCCTAATAAAACAATACACTATTCTTGCATTTTTGATGCCTACACAAATTTTCATTGTACAGCAGATTAATAACGAGTTTCTATCAAATGCTTCAAAAAAATTTAGGCACATCCTAATTTATTGTGGAATGTGTTATTAGTGTTTTAGACGATAAGTGTCGAGTAAACCTTAGGATTTAAAAAAAAATGTATATAAAAAGCGAACAAAATATCGCGAAAAAATGTTATGTGATTTGTTAAGATGTAGAGAAGTACATAATATGGTTAGTGTGAAAAGTGTAAAAAGCATTCAGTGTTTGATTCATGAAAAAAGAGCATTCTAAAAATTGTTGTATAAACAAACATTTGCAAAAGCTGTCTGAATGCCTCAAAAAATATGTAATAATAAGAGTTTCAACTACAGCAAAGCTAGCCGCTACAATATAAAATGAAAAAGAACAAAAGTGCATTGATTTACGTTTAAAAATAAAAAGTATTACTTACTTTTAATTCCTCCTCCATTTCGCTGAGTTTTCTTTCCATAGCTCTTCTCTCTCGTTTTTCCAACTCCGATAGAGAATTTTTACTCGTCTGTAAACAAAACAATATGTATTATTAATAGTGCATAGTATCGGATATGTTTTAATATTGCTTTGATATAGAAAAACTTACCACCGTATTTAATCTCTCTAATGTCTGTTTTGTTTCTCTCAATTCCTCGTCAGATTTTCTAAGTTTGTCTTTCAATCTATCATTATCTTGTAATGTCTGTTCATATAATTTTTTGTAGTCAATTTCTCCATTCTCTCCACGTATTTCATTTGTGCTTCCTAATCTTGATCGACTGGTTCTTTCTGTGCCACTCTGGAATAAAGACAAACATAAAAAAATAATAATCAACATAAACTCGATGCTATAATAAAACTCTTACAACATATCCTTCGGAATTTAGTGAATTTAAAGAAGTTAAACTAATCGATCTAGAACCCATGGAGCTATGAGAACGAGACAACGATCGTTCTCTATGAAAACTACCAGTTCGGTTTGCTTGTCTCGATTGCCGAACATTCCCATTTTTAGAATAATCGCGAGTATTGTCAAAGGTTTTAGAATAACTTGGCACAATATTATTTAAAGCTTTGATTGGTATTGTTAAACTTGCATAACCATTGTTGCGATAACCACTTGAACTATATGGACTTTGATAATTATTTGTTAAGTAGGAACCAAAAGTCTTATTCAAACTAGGATTATATGATAAAAAGTTGTTTTTTGTGGGACTGGATGTACTATAAGGAGAATAAATATTTGAATTAAAAAGTCCCAAGCTACGAGGACGATTGTATGAAGGATTATTAGAAAAGTTGTTTCTAATTGCCGACGATGAACGTTGTCGTGTTCCAGGATTACTTCGAAAAGACATATTTATTGCACTTAATAAAACGGGCAAAATGATTTATTTCACTAAATATATCACTTGTTTTTAGCACTAAAGTTGACACATCTCTTAATAGGAAGTCTCGTACAAAAAATGTACATGGGTACTAACACGCATTGATGTATGAAAGAAAACAAAATATAAAGCAACAAACTCTGAGCTATTTAAAACTTTTCGAATGAATCTATCTTTTTCTGATTTGCGTATAGGTAGTAAATAGCAGAAGTTCCAAAAATATGCTTCCAACGAAAGTATGCTATTTATAAACGAAATACAAAAATGAGTTAGCATTTTTTAAAATAATGTAACAAACAAAAGGTTTTTAATTTTAACGCAAAAGTTTTACAATCGCAGGTTTCCAGTATATTTTTGTTTACGTTACAAAGTGACACTTGATTCAATTTTTATAAAATAAATAAAATTGTACCCACATGCTTAACATGTAGGTATCTATAAAATACACCATGTAGTGCATTTGTTTGGATATCGTCCAAACGTGTCACTAGATTTGCACATTTGGAATGCCCCTAACATTGCATAAGAACTGTTCTTTCCTTATCGGGAAATGTTTATCCTTTAGGCAGTTTTAATAAAGTACAGATTTTAAACAACTCCAAAAGATAAAAGTAATGGTTTATTATTATTATTATTTTAGGTTTTCTGTTCAGTTTCAACTAATTGTGTACGTTAAACTTGAATTGTACGACGTGCTTGGCTTCAACTTTTTACAAATTACTTAGAAATAATAATTGATTATTATCAACTGTTTAAACATAAAACCAAAGTTAAGGTAAATTTGTAATAATATTTAGGAAACCTACTACGTAATTTTGTCAATTTTTTTGTTTTCTAAAATAATTCAACCGTTGTAATAACATGAAAGTAACGTAAAACATAAATAAAGATCGCACTTGATAGTACATATTATTTATAAACTCATAAAATTTTTGGATGAATTGCAATGCTATTATTATCTTCTATTATAAGGTTGGTTAATTTGTGTTCTTTGATGCAATATATTCGATATAGTAAGTGATAGCACCTTTAAATTTAGAAGCAACACAACTTATTTTTAGAAACAGGCGTAATGAACATCTGTCAGATCAGTTTATTTCTAAAAAACTCACTTAAAGCAAGCACGTGCTCTAATATACATGTCGGAATCTTAACGTTTTATAAAACGTTACCTATGTAAGGTAGCAAGCACATTGTTGATGACGTGCATAACTAAGATAACTAATTTGTCATTGAACAAATACGTACTCAGACAATTATTTCTTGCTAAATAAATAAGAATAATTATTACTAAAAACCATCAAAAACTAATTTAATTAAAGCCAAAAAGTTATTTTTGGCTATTTTTCTTAAAACTAAGTTTTGTTTATTATTGTTACGGTGTAAAATTAAATGACTTCAACCAATTAATTTTTGAATAAAAATCTATACCAATGTATAGATTTGTGTCGCACCTACACCTTACTGTAAAATAAATCGATAAATAATTTTTATTACCTGAATAGAAAAATCATAAAGCATTAATAATTATTGTATTTGGCAATTGATACAAAAATATTGTTAAAAATAGTTCAAAATTGAAACATAGAATTTTCATAATTTATTATTTCCTTTTTATGCACGGCACATTAAATTATGCTAAAACATAAGCACAGTCAAAATAAAAAATTTAGAAAACAAAATTTTATGTAGTCCTTGAAAAGATCAAATTGACTAAAAGCGTATTTTTAAGCAGAATCGGTACTTCATGCTTTTAGTCAACTGTTCATGTTTTCAATGAAGTACATAAAAGTTCTTTATCGCAATTAATTTCTTGACCTTAAATATCAAAATCTTAATTTTGAGTAGAAACTTATTCAATCTTTACATTTAATTATTTAATTTAAGGGATTTCCCTACTGTAACCAACCTTGAAACAGTGTGAACTTGGAAAATTAAATTTGGAAAAACTATAAATGCGATTTCATTTACTTTTAGTTATTTATTAATATTATAAGTTTTAATAAATATAAATCTTTTTACAAAAAACGTATTTTTGTAACAGTTACGAAACTTTACATTTAACGTTGCTCTTAATACGTGCACAGCACATACATGATTTCTGAGGCTGTAATGGACAAATTGATTTGAAATTTTAAACATATTTTCAGAAAACTAGTAGTTTTCTAGTAAAAGAGCAGTTTGTTTTTTTCCTTTCTGGGCCCTGTTTCATAATGAAAATTTACTAATAATATTAGTCTTGTAATTTGTAAAATTTGGTTTCATAATGGAAAAGTACAATTCCACAAATTACTAGTTGTAAAATCAAAAATATTAGTAAATTATACAAGTTTCTGTTTCATAATATTAACTAATAATATTAATTTGTTAAAAATATTAGTTTTCACTAATATAATTTATACAAGTATTCATTTACCAATATTTTCAAAATATTAGTAAAGTAACCGTCATTATTTTGTAGTTTTATTAAGGTTTTCATCGAATTTTGTAAGATAGAAGTTCAGTGATGTTACAAGATTTACTTTTTAATTCATCCAGTGACGAAGAAGAGGCTGTGGCTCTTAATCGCCGTTGAAAATTTTTAGAACTTGTATAAATTTTGGTTTCGAGTCATCTTTGGAATGCTATGAACGGACCGCAAAGTAGTTTGCGGTCCGTCAGGGTTATTTTATTATGCTAGTTCGAGGTGGCCAGGAAGTGTGCACGACTCCCGTGTCTTCCGTAACAGTACACTGTTCCAAAGAATGGAGGTAAATAACATATTCCCCAATACAGTGCTTTTGGGAGATTCAGGCTATCCTCTAAAAAGCTGGCTCATATATATGAGCCACTATATCGTGGCTTATAATAGTGGTGATTCTGTAAGGCATATGTTAATTTTAACATGCGTTAAAATATATTAGTTTTTAACATAATTTTGCATTCTGTAAAACAGTAGATAACGTATGTGTTAAAATTTTTAAATTTAACATCATGCGTTAAAACGTTCGGTAATATTCGTTAAAAGTAGTTGCAAGTTATCAAATTAGTTCCAATAGCGTTCAAACGAAAAAATCAAATGTCAAAATATAACCAGCATGTGGGACATTTATAAAAATTGGGAACAAAAGAAAAGCAGGAAATAGTTGATATCGAATTTGAACTCTTTGATTTAACCATTCCATATTATGGGGCGGATCATTCTGGTGATTACATCTTGGTGGGGAAGTGACTGGTAAGTAACAGGAAGAGGAATGTTGTAGGTTCTGCACATATTGTGCCAAATTGCACCTCTATAAATAATTTTTGCAACTCTTAATGGATTGTACTATAAAGCTCTATGGCCATCAAGAGCTCTAAATCTTCTTTTTAATAAACCAGTTGTATGTTCCACCACAGACGTCTCTAAGAGGGGTGTTTAGGGGGTCTAAATAGGGCGGCAAATAGACCGTGGGATTCTTAATAAAATTACAGAATCACAAAAAGTTCAGTGTTAGCCCCCCCATCCAAAAGCTACAGCTGTGTTCCACTATAATTCTTTGGTTTGTAAAGGCGAACGTCCACTAGCAAGTTTTCTTCTGCAAGTGCCGTCTGCAAGTCGCTTTCAAAAGTTATTGCTTGCGGAAACACAATCTGCAAGCTACTCCACAGTAGTAGAAATACTTCTGCAAGTACTTGCAGACGGCACTTGCAGAAGAAAACTTGCTAGTGGACGTTCGCCTATAAAGCAACATAAAATCTTGATTGAGGGCAATTTTCTGCAGCATTTATAAATGGTACCAACAACCAAGGTTCTAATGGATACCATTGTCGCCAAGATCATGGTTAAAAGAGCCGGTGTTTAAAATGATTCCTTTCTAAAGACGCGTCTCCACTTAAGCGGTTTTTACCGGCGGCTGAAGCCGGGCGGCTTTTTATGTATGCTTTAACATTTTCTGCACACCTCCCCACTAAAGCCGCCGGCAAAAATTGCCTAAGTACAGACGCATCTTAAGACTCTTCTTGCAACACACGTCATCCATATAGCAGAATCGTGCACAGAACCGGGGAAACGAGCATTTAAATTTAATATATTTGAAGTTACTATTAAAATCACAAATAATTTGTGCATTAATTGAATAATATCCCTTTCTACAATAATACCAGCATATTATGTTAATTGCCTTTGAATAGTTCGAACTTCTCGTCTAAATTTTAAATATTTTAATAAAATACAACTAAATATTTATATAAACATTACGTACTGTATTTGTTGTTTATCATGATTATCAACAATCATAAGATGAATAAACTCATCCAGTGCCATATTTTTAACAAAAATTTACAAGATAACGTTAACAACTCTCACAAAACAAGAATGCAAATTATTAAAATGTACTACTTGGGTAGGCTTTAAAATCAAACAATAAGCACTTTGACATAACGCATTATGTTAAAAATTTAACGGTTCCCGATTTTACAGAATGGGAATTTACGTTAAAATTTTAACATTACGTTAATTGTTGTTTATAGAATTGGAATTAAAATTAACAGCACGTTACAATTTTAACACCCGCTAAAATTTAACATATTCCTTACAGAATGACCACTAATATATACTTATAATTAAACTTAATATATATAACAAAAACAACGACAATAACAACAATAATCAACTTAAGTTGATATATATATAATAATATACTAATAAACGCTTACACACAATTATTAACGACTTTTAATAAGCCACCTCGATTTGATAACTTGTACTTTTTACTTGTATAATCCAGGTAATACTATTAGTGTAAATATTTGTTTATGGAACATAAATTATTAGGGCTAATAATTTATAATTTGTAACTTGTACTTTTTAACTAATAATATTAGTACTATTATGAAACAGGGCCCAGTTGATGAAAAATTGGGTTCATATTACCTGCTATGAAACTGCGAGTTTCATTGCATGTTGAGATAGTCGAAACACGACTATTGCAGATCAACTCGGCTGTTGGTCAAAAACAAATTGGTTTCTTACCTAGGAGAGAAACCGTCTAGTTCTTCTCGCTTACTCAGTTTTTGATTTCATTTTAAACCTGTCAGAATTGTATTTATTTATTGTAAACAATTAATGTGACAACTGTTACATTAATAAAAATTAAACTTAATTAATGAAACTCTCAAGATTCTTTACAAGTAATATGAAAAATAGTGTTTTCGCTTTTTTCGTGTCTCGCTTTCCGGGGCAGGCAATCTTCACCCTCGTCTGAAATCGTTTTGTTTCATCCCTAGCCAAACAATATACTATTTTAAATTTCATTGCACTAAAATTTGCATTATTTTTTATGGTAGTACTTAAATAAAAAAGTGGTTATGTCGTTTGTTTGAACATTGCATTTATATGTCAAACAAATTGAATAAAACAGTAAAACAAAGGATGGCCCAAAATTAATTGACACTTGAACTTTTTTTATTTTGTTTGTCATTTCCGTAATTTTCAACCGATCTTCACCATTTTTATCTGGCCTCTAAGGTTAGTTATGATGCACGTTTATGCCAAATTTCATGACATTTGGTTGCGCGGTTCAACCTGTACGATTGATACTATTTTTCAACCACATACTGACATACATACATACAGACAAACATCCAATTAAAATTTATCACAATCTTATCAGAGCATGATAAGGAACATTTTAATACCAAAATTTCGATTTTTGGGTGGATTACAATACTTTCCCTTAACATACGTTAATACGTATTGGGGCAAGTAAAAATTATAATAGAACAATATTTCAAAAAACCTTCATTTACTCAGGCCCTGAGTCAAAAAAGCGCCTTTTTAAAAAAAACCTACAAACGAAAAAAAAAACATATTTCCCTTCAAAAGCTATTTTCCTCTAATATCGCACTGCATAACGGTGTTCATTAGACATTTGCACAACAACGCCGATTAGGCTTGGCGTGAGCCTGCGTTCACTAAAAAACTACTAGTTTTCTAAACATGTGTTTCAAATTTCAAGTCAATTCATTCATTGCAACTTGAGAAATCATATTCATCGTTTTAAAATATAAAACTAAAGCCCACCTCACACGACGCTTGTTTTGCTGATTGACTGCTTGCTTGTTTCTCTGCTGGGTTCCTAGCAACTTGGTGGTGTGATGGTTTCTGTGCGTTGTTGGCTTCACACGCGTTTTATGGTTTCAATGCGCACACAGGTTCAACAAAGAAAACTCAACATTTCTCGGTAGCATTCTTGTTTGCAAACACGACGCGACATTATCATTTGTTAACGCTGAAATTCATTACATAAACCATCAACAAAAATAGCACAGGATCTATC
This sequence comes from Cantharis rufa, assembly GCA_947369205.1. Classification (NCBI taxonomy): domain Eukaryota; kingdom Metazoa; phylum Arthropoda; class Insecta; order Coleoptera; family Cantharidae; genus Cantharis; species Cantharis rufa. Next base: position 42,478,105 of record OX376303.1, read on the forward strand.
ACAGATATCCATCATGGGAACAAGCAAGCAGGCCAGCAGTGACTTCATTTTCCATCAGCGCAGCCAGCACTGCAGCCATCAAGGCTCCCATCAGCAAAACAACCTTCGTGTGAGGTGGGCTTTACTTATAAAAAAAAACACTATATGCCATTTTAATCCATAACTTGGGATTTTTAATGTAAACAAAAACCCAAGGAAACTGACGACTTTACGTTCATGCACTCCTTAGGCAGAACCATAATAACCAATAAGAAAATAATAACCGTTTACTTATTAAGTAATCTGCCTTTCTTTTCACCTCATGGTGTAAAGCACCATTATGTTACATTAACTTCTTACTACACATCAAAATTTTGTAACATTATTCTAAATCACCTTAATACCAAAATGCTAAATCTACTCCATACAATATTTTGTTCACATAATAAATATATATTCACCAAAATAAAAAAAATAAATAAAACTCACCTCATCATGATTTAATTTAGTAGAATCTTCAAAATCGCCTCCAGCTAAATGATCTTTTTCTGCATCCATATCCTGAAACAAAATATTAATAACAAGTTTCTTAAATAATCGGAGTAATTCATTTATAATTTTTACACTAATAATAAAAGTTGAAAATATATAACAAACATAATATATTATAACCAAATTTTAATTTATTTGAAGCAATCAATTTTTTAAAACTTACATCTGTATTATCAAATGCCACAACACCAGTAGATCTTCTTTTCGGTCTTCTTCTTCTTTGTATTGCCGCCTGAGTAGCTAAAGTTGCTTGAGCAATTCGAGCGTCATTTTCCTTATCTTGATCTAGAAATATTTAAACCGATAAAAAAAAATAATCAAACTTTTCTTGCAATAAGCATACCTTTATTATCAAGAGATTTCAGTCGACGCAATGGTATAGTCACAGTAGTTTCAGCAGTTTCGACAGGATTTGATGTAGGTCTATTTGTTTGATTTGCGCTTCCAGAAGAAGGTCGACGTAAAAATACAGGAGTGGCAGCTGGTTCGACATCTTTCGTGGCATCTTCTAACTTGAACTGGATACAAACATATTTCTTTTATAGAAGAGTGAAATTTTGGATAATAGAACATAAGTTAGAATTCAAAGAATCTTATCAAAATAAAATTAAAATTAGAAGTAAATTAGCTGAGAATTTTTTTTATGAAAAAACCTAGAAGGTATTGTTCCAAGGCTCTGGAACTTTCAAGTTTTTTTTTTAATAATCAGTAACTAAAGATTTCAATCCAAAGTGTTTTTATAGACAAACCACCACATAGAATTTTTGGTTTCAAGGGTCAATAGAAAACCTCTGTATTCTTACTTATGGTCTCTCTTAAAAAAAATAGTATCTTTATTAAATTGTCAGTTTTTGAAGCATTTAGTGCAACTTTTTTAGCTTCAAATTGAACTTACTTTTAAGCAGATGTTTAAAATAGCACATCAAAATTGTTGTGAGCCTATTGAAATATTTGCTATTTTAAATAAATAGAATATTAAAAAATGCTACTTTACTGCAGATTTATTAATAAATATTATTTTTATAAACCAGCAACTACCAAATTATTTTTATAAAGTCAATACTTCAGTCATCTACATTAGATATTACATAAGTAGAAAAAAACTAAACAATATCTACTTCAATAAAAGCATAAGTAATACTAATAATGCAAAACACAGTAAAAATAATAGCAGCACAAACATGTTAACAAAAAGGCCATACGAGAAAGAAGGGTGGTATAAAAAGTGCAAGCAAAAAATCAGCATTAGAGGTGCAACCTACAAATAAAAATAAGCAAATTTACATTTTAGAAGCAAAAATTGCAAGTTAAGTTACTGTACAGGGTGGCGCAAAAGTCATCACCCAATTGGAAAAAGGCTTTTATTTTTGCAAATAGCATCTTAGTCATCATGACTTGGACATTTGTGAAATAAACAACGCAGACAAACCATGGATTGTTACATTCCTCAAGAATGCCGAATAATTGTGTCATTATTTTAGACAAACAATCGGTTGGTAGTTTTTGCTCAATCTGAATTTCGTCGTAGATTCCCTGATGGTTAGGCAAACATTGCCTACTATTGAAGACATCTTTCCCTTCCAAATGTGACTACCTAGACTACCGCAAATTGATGATTTGGAGAACATGTGGTTTCAACAGGACAGTGCAACAGCACACACAGCACAAGCAAAACATTAAACATTTTGAAGAAAGCCTTTTCCAGCTGCTTAATCTCTGGTTTCGACGATTTGCACTGGTCCGCAAGATCGCCCGATATGACCCTTCCAGATTTCCTTCTTGGGAATTTTTGAAGTCTTTATTTCTAAATAAACATTTTCTTATTTACAAACAAAGTTACCGCCTTAAGAAATCGATTGCGGACTTTTGCGCTACCTTGTATTTCAATTAATCTCATTTTGTAAAAATTATCTTTGGAAAATTATTAGTTTTGTTACCAATTATAATCACATTTCAGTTTTTCCTGCCCGTTGCAGGTCAATTAGCCTCTTTCCCAGAGAGAAATGTTTCAGCATTTAGACCCCGAGGCTACTTAAACAGGATCGAGGAATGCCTGCAACTCTGTTTTTAACAGTTAATGGTGGTATCATCAACCCAGAGAAACCAACGGTTTCATGTGTTCATCGAAGTACGAAAACAATCATAAGAAAGCTTGAATTCTTCCTGGATTTAAATCGGGTACCTTAGCATCGACAAGTGTTCAGTTAACTTACTAAGCTAATAATAGGCCATTCTATACATAAATAATATTATTTGTGTGTGATGTACTACATCAAAGTGTTTCTTCCGAAATCCTTCCAAATGTAACTTTATAATGTGCTTCTTAAAGGGCTGTCCATTGATTACGTAAGGGTTTTTTAGGGGGGGGGGTATAAGAAATCTTACGGACCCTTATGTGGGAGAGGGAAGGGGTCCGACGTAGTCCTTACGTAAGGTTTTTAAACCATTTTCTTAAATTAAATTTAAAATTTAAAAATATTCAAAATTTAAAATACCAAAAACTCAAAAAGCAGGTTTTTAAATTGTAGATGTACATACCAATAACAAAAATAGATTAACAATTTTTAATAAAAAAAGTTGACCCTCCTCCTTCCCCTAATAAAAAAGGCAGGGGAGTCAATGCATTTTTTTTATAATCCTTACGTAAGATGTGGGGGGGAGGTTGCCACAATCTTACGTGCCCTTACATAGGGGGGGGGAGGGGGTCAAAAATTACAAAAATCGTCCTTACGTAATTAATGAACGGCCCCTAACCCAATTTAGCAAAAACAAATTATATATTTTTTTAAAACTAAACATTAAAATGCAATAGAATTTAGTATTAAGAATAAATTTAATTTATAACACTCAGATTAAGAAACAATTTAAAAAAATTTATTTCAACAATTAAAATTTTTTTTAAATATTTTAGTATTATATAATAATAACGATAGGGGGGGGGGGGGGGGTATTCTTGACATTTTGATAATGACCCGATTCTTAAAAATCTGTGTATTGAAACCATCGAATTCAGATAAATGCATAATATAGCATTAACTGCTTGATTTGACGATCATTTTGGATGTAGGTCCGTCAGAATGCATCAGTTGAAAAATCTGTCCATGTATGAGGTGCTAATAGGAATATTCATTTCACTTCGTAAGTTCTTTGTACTTTAAATTTTGTGAATTTGTGTGACCCAATAAAATTTTTCGTAAATTGTTTTGTACATGTTTTTTCTCAGTTTTATGAAGTTTTTAATTTAGAATTAATTCCTATTTTATGAATAAATCAATTTATTTTCTTGTAATGAGTAATCTGTATCAAATTTACATATATCAAAACATACAATGTTCAAAAATGACAACTAAAGTTTGCTGGAACAATTTGTACCTTTGCAAACCAATTAGTTTTTACAAAATTTACGTTTAAAAAAATATTACAAAGTGAAATAAATACCCGTATTGATTTATTTGCAAAACTTCTCGATATGAATCAATTTTGTTTTTACAATGCCTACCAAAATAATTTTATGTATTTATAAGCAATTTTTCAGAAGAGTAGATATAAAATCCGATTCTAGGAATTTTGTTCGAAAACATTTGTTTATCTAGCAGTTACTCGAATTAAGGTTTATTCGACCGAGCATTTGTTTAACTTGGAATTTTATTTAGTACACATTTGTTCAATTCAACATTTATACAAACAAACATTTACTCGACAAAGTAAATTTATTCGATGGTATTTTAAATTACAAAGCAATACATTGTATAAAGTTATAATTTAATCGTTATATTTCTATAGGAAACATTCTTTTATTCTAAAACCTTTTTCCTATTAAAACATAACTATAGTCAAACCCACGAGAGCTCGAGTCATATATGAAAATTATCTGAACGATATAAAATATCATGTTTGTCTGAGCGTTCTTCTATTGAAGTACGAACTAACCTCACAAATCCATTTTTATAAAGTTCACCTGTCAAATTTAATAAAAAATTTTTTTAACCCTTAACTGGTAACGTCGGGTCACTCGTGCTCTGACGAAATTGACAGTGTCCTGTAGCTCTAAGGGGGGGGGGAGGACGGGGGAGGCAAACTATGTTGGAAAAAATTGTATACTAGTAGACTACTAGCTCCCCTAGTTCCGACAGTTCAGTGCCTAAACATGAGCCTGACAAATATGTGTGTCAAATAAAATTCCAAGTGGAACAAATGCTCAGTCGCATAAATGTTAAGTCAAACTCAAGCAGTTGAATAACTGCTAGTCGAACAAATATTGTCAAACAAAATTCGAGATACAATAAAATTTCCTTATCGTTATTGCTTTATAAAATGATGCACAGACAAATTTCCCCACAATTCAAATAAATATAGTTCATTTGACGAACAAGAGAAAAAAAAAACAAAAAAAAGTTCAAAAATTTGTTTCATTATTTAATTACTTTTTGGATATATTCAAGCCAATAACCAGTGTAATTAAAAAAAACCTATAAATACATACCTTACTACCGTTATCAACTCGAAGTCTCCAAGACGGCCTGCGTTCATGCACAGGTGGAGGTTCTTCGTTATCACGTACAGGAATAGTAGGTGCAGCTGTGGTTATCGTGGCAGTAACACTCACACCGTTAGATGAATCCCCCTTAATACCCAACTGTTAGTACACATGACATGGTCAGTTGCAATGTGATATAACGCAGCAAAAATTTTTCAAAACAACTTTGAAATACTATATTACTATTAAAATACAATTGAAAAATTTCATAGCGCATCAAAATGTAATTGTTTAAAGCATTAATGCCTTATTTTTACGTTATTCATTAATATTATTAATATGTTTTTCAAAATATCATTCAAATCTTACCTGTTCGTTACTAGAACTATTAATATTATTATTCAGTCCAGTGTTTTTCTTTTTAACAAATTGTTCTGCAGATTTAATTTCTTCTAATGTTACACCTTGGGTCGATCGCCTCGTTTCTCTAACCCTTTTTGCGTGAGCTTTTCGCTGCGTTTCACTTTCTTCGTCTCTGACGGGTGGCACAAAGGACCTAATAATATAGAAGTAATAAAATAATACTCATTTGCTATTACGTGCAACAGAAAATTAAAACTTTAACAATAATTCAACAATTCGGTAATTAGTTATCAAGAATTTCCAAGCCTGTTAGTAATTTTGATTTAACAAGTCACTCTTTCATACTTGAAGAAATTTTTAATCACGGCAAGTCTTGTTCCACCAGGAGGAGTAGGTGACGTGACAGTACTCGTGGGAAGAAGTGTGGTGGCACCTAATGCCATCTTTAAACCACTGCCACCAAAATTTATTCATAAATAGAAATTATAGTTGAGAAAATAAATTGAATAATTTATAAAAAAAAAAGTACAAACCTTCGAACGGGCTGACTACCCGGTGACGGACTAGTAGGTGTAGGAGAATTTGAAGAACTTGTTGTTACTGATGACGTCGTACTGCTGCTAACCGTCGTAGCTTCCAAGGAATTTTCTTTAGAGGCATTTCTAAAACGTCAATTATCAATCAATAAGAGATATAAAGCCATTTAACACCATTTAACAAAAAATGAAAAATTATTAATAAAACACGATGGAACCAAAATTATGTTAGCCAAAAACATAGAATTTATAAATGTGATTAATATTGTTTTTAAAAAAGCACAAGAGAACAATTATTTCAACATTCCATAATTAGTATTTTTCAGACAATTATTATTGTTATTAAACTTATTTAAATTAAAATCTGTACCAGCTTAATTTTGACGAATACCCAGTATAATCCTATTAGCATATAATTATTAATAACAGCAGCAATCAATTTAAAGCATGATGTTATATAATTTTGAATGTATTTTACTTGGAAAAATATGAGATAACTACTGCACAAACACATGCAATGATACAAAAAATAAATAAATTATAAGTCCGTGCATACCTGCTCTGTCGATCAACTTTGTTAGAGGGAGTGATGATATAATCGGAATGGGAATGCAAAGGCAAGGAATTGCAGTGGGTTAAAGAGGTGGCCTGAATGCGTGCACGCAGCGCCTTATATTTGGTGTAGAACCTAAACATGCAAGCAAGTGTCAGCTTAAATGCAATCAGCTATACTACTTTAGAATATAACGAATCTGTTAAAAAAATCAATCAAAAAGATGTTAATATTCTACAAAATTAAATTATTGAACTGAGTAATTGCAAAATTACTACCTATTTTAAAAAATGTGTCGATTGATTTAGTAAATTTGTAATAAAAGAAAATAGATGCTAACAACTTTTATACTTGCTAATAATAATTTAGCATTAATCCATGTCGATCGATTAAACTAACTAAATCTATTAATTGGCAATATCCCAGTTCAAATCAAAAATAAAATCTAATTATCAACCACAATTAGTGACTACCATTCTACATTAAAACAATATAAAATTTTTACATACATTCTAAAGTAGTATGTATAGAAATTAAATCATAAGCGTAAAAATTATATCATTAAATAAAAAATTTATGTTTGAAGAGAAATTTTTGTTGTAAAAATGGTAATTAGTAAAATATCTCCATTGCAAGATGAAAGCAGCAGTAAGCTCCCCTTTAATATAATGTTAATAAGAATTACTATCAACTAAAATCAAAATAATAACTTGGTTAATTAATTATTATTGTTATTAAAACTTGGTTACAATCAAATATTATTTTATATTACTAAAGCTTGATGTCATTTTGCAAAGGAGTAGCAAATAAAAATTTATACTTACTCTGTATCATTTTGAAAACTATTTGTTCTTCTCAGTAGAACTTCATCTTCGTTAGTTGTATCCGAAGAACTATTTTTATCTCCTAAGACAATAAATTTATTATTTAAAATTATTATTGAAAACTTTTTATCACTTAATTTATGTTATCAATGCTACTTACTAAAACTGCTTGTTTTATTTGAATCAACTTTTGTGTATCGCGAAACAGGCCTCCGCCACGCTGGTACATTCTCTTCTAAGTTATTATCGCCGAGTGGCTTAGGAGGAATACTTGGAGTTGAATTGTTTGAAATTTTCATATTTTCCACGTTATTTGTTGAAACTACTTCATTATTGGGTAAAGAATTAACTCTATTTTTCTTTTCTGTAACACGAAAGTAGGTGATAAATCAATAATGTAAAAATTCAAGCTTTTCAATCCTATAAATCAAACAACATACAAAATACAATAATTAATTAACATGGTTAATTAATAAACAGTCTATCCAAGCTGACAAAAATCAAATTTGTGCACTTAAATACTCAAACAATTCAAAATCAATTCATGCTCTTATAAAAGTGTAGAATATAAAATATTCATTCCAATTTGTTTTATAAAAATTATAATGAGATTTAAAAAATTTAACAATTGCCGTCTTCTAGAATCGAGATGAACACAATAATTTATTATTGTGCACACATAATATTATAATCAAAAATATTAAACTGCATTTCATATTTTAACTAAGACTTAACTTGGATATGGACCATATTATAATGTGGTTATGAACTTACTATTATTATACTATATTTTTAGAGTTTAGCTACAAGTAGATACATTCGTGCAAAAATATTTGTTGATAATATCAACTGCTTTGTTTGTTTTCGAATAAACAATATATAAAAAAATAATGAAATTTTTAGGAAAAACCAAAATAGTATCTATCAAGTTTTCAAAATTCATTGACCTGCAGAGATGATTATACCAACTAAAATTTAGACTTATTGATCTTAGGTCAATTTCATTCTAATTTACAAAAAAAACTCAGGAAACATGCTAGTAATCATAATTAAAAGTGCACAAGAACATAATGCAGTAAATTGTAAAATAAATTAAAACAGTACTGGAATAGAAATATTACCATCGTCTGTGCTATTAAGAGAGTTTGACTCTGTATCGTTACTGCTGGTTTCTGACTCTGTTTCACTTTCACTGCAGACATCCATTTCCCCTTTACGCAAAATACAACAAATATTTTAAAATAGAAACAAGCGCCCTTACTTGAAAAAGCAGAATTTCAAAATAAACGCATTATTGCATATAAACTCACCAATTTCGGAAACATTTTTGCTCTGCTTCTCTTCAATTTCCACTTCAATTTTTTTCAATTTTGTTGGCGTTTCTGCATCACACGGAACTTCCATTTTCTTTTTAGCTTGTCGTCTATTAAGAACCTCTTCTTTGTTTTGTCGTTTTTGGAAATCTTCCAAACATCGAAACATGTCCGTATCTGCCACGTCAAATGCCGTTTGACCCTAAAATAAATCAAAAGCCCATAACTAACTATAATTAGACAATTTTATCGTTAATATAACACGTTTATAACCTAACGACTTTATTACGTTAACATCTTCAACTAAAATAAAAGTCTACCTTGTAAGCAACACTTACAACATAATTTTTACAGTCCATGTCAACAAAATGTTCAGCTAATATTTGTGCAGATTCTTTTTGACCCCAATGAGCTGCCGCATGTAAAGGTGTCCATCCATCGACATCTTGTTTATCTACATCTGCACCACATTGAATTAACGCCCTTAAAGAGTCACCATTAATCCGAGTATAATAATAAAATTAAAATAAGAAAAAAATTACCTAATAACTTTAACGTAACCTTTAGCGGCGGCAACGTGTAAAGGAGTAGCTCCGGTTTTAGGATGTGTCGATTCCACAAGAGGACTTTTCATTTTCAACCATTCTTTCGCGTCATGTAACATTAGCCTCTCTTCTTCCGACCTTGCAGCATCACAGTCAATACCTAGAGTAAGATAAAACAGCATACATCAATTTGACGCGAATAGAAATGAAGAAACTTCAAACTCCAAAGCTAGTGGTGGAGGCATACTATAGTTGCTATTTGTACATGTCTAAAACACATTCAAATCGACGGAGTGAAAACTGTTAAAACCCCTTTTTTTTACAAATTGGCAATGTAATTGTTGGTAAGGTATGGGCACCTCTAATTCAAGTTTTAATGTTTATGACGAATTAGATCACCGTTTAGTGATTGTGTCTCGACATAATCTAGTATAACAAAACAAAATCCCTAATAGTAAATCTGTAACGCCTGATTTAGTTTTTTCCAACATTAGAGATAAATTAATAATCAGGAATCCCAGTACATGATTTCTATTCAAGGACAACTACACATTACACAGAATACTCGGTTAGTACATAATTTGGGGCGTTCATTGTCACAGTCAAACCTAAAATTTGTTAATTATATCTTTAATTAAATCTACAGCTTTTAATAAAATCAGCCCGTTGGAAATTAATTAGACAGAAAGATATTTCATTTAAATAATATTGAAGATATTAACCTTGAACAAATGCTCCAATCTAAAGCCATCTTTCCGACAATCGACCAATCAAATGCGTAAGTTATTTCAAGGTTAAGTCGACTAATGGTCTCAAAATATCCTAAGTGGTTCTCAAAAGAGTCGATTAACCTAATCGTTCCAAAGAAAATTATACTCATGTCAGTTAAAGAAAACTTGTGTATTTTTACTTGCAATAATTATTAAATATTGTTCTTAATATGACATTGCAACGTGTACTTGCCATTGTACCTTGTAGCTGTGCCCTAGTTCCTACCATACCAACTTTGTATGTGCAATCATTTTCTAATACTTCAAAACTAAAAATAACTTAAGTAAGCATAACATTTCTTGTCTACAATATTAGTATTACCAACAATTTTGTGAATTTCGTGATCAAACCTAAAAACTTTTATTTCTTCATCGTACAGTGCAGCTGTTCTACCTTGAAATTTTATAAGTCGAATTATTCTCTAATACGAATTATTTTAATGAATTCAATGCTATTTTACTTCTCTAACTGAAGGTTTCCCTCTTTTGAATATCATATCATTTTTTATACGGACACAATCAAAATTTATTTAAAAAGGCGCTGATCTGGCGTGATCCGAGTCGTTCTAATGAACGCTCACTTAAAATCCGTCCGCTGCGTACGCACAATCAGTGACAGGGAATTAGCCTTGGGAATGCCTCCAACCGTAACTAGGAGAAAGGTAGCAGCAAGTGTACTTGAACTGGTCACCTATCTTTATCTATATCTACAGATTGTAATCGTAAGACTACTCGATAAACTTGATCTAATAAATCATAGCAGTGGATAGCTGTTATCTCTGAATAAGTTACAGAGCGGAAATTCTAGGTTCAAATTTCCGACTTCCCAGAATTTCTTAGTTCGACCTTCCAGTGCCATTTAAGAATTAGTTCTATATTTACATAAGTTTGGCCAATTGATAGATTGTCCAAGTCAACAAAGAAAAGAAGGAAAAAACCGTGATGAGAATGAGATATTTGTAATTATTGTACGTACTTAGTTTGGAATTAAAAATTTATAATTTATTTACCTTTTTCATCAATTTCTGATTGAAGAAGGTCCTCCATATCTTCGCATTCCGCAATATCCAAAGGTAATTCGCCATCATTATTGACAGCAGCAACATTGCCGCCATGTTCGATAAGATATTTAGCAATTGATAAAAAACCACAGCTGGCAGTTGCATGTAAAGGTGTCCAACCTTCATTGTCACCTCGATTAACATCTGATCCGTGCTCTACCAAAAATTCAACCATATCAAGATTGTCGTCGATGCATGCCTGTAAGATAATTAATTTTCAATTTTTATATGAACTATTGTCACTTTAAAATATAAACAGTAAGTAAATCACTGCTCATCAGCCTCCTTCTCTATCTATACCCTTCCTTAGCGCTGATAATAAGTATGAAGGGCCCACAGTTTAACGTCGATTCAGTTAACGACAATCTGTAGAGAAGAGTATTTAGACTTTTAAACCCTTCGGTTGCTCACACCAATTAAGGGTACTGTGTGCAGTTATTCAGGCCTATTATGTATCACAAACGTTATTATATACCGTTATGAAATAAAAAATTGATGAACCGCGTTTTGATCCGAAAATAGAAATATTACTTTCTCTTTTTGACACACGTTAGCTATAATAATGTTTCTCGCTTTACGCTATTTTGAAACTTTATTATAACATAAAGGTTGACCGTTATTTTTAAAGGTTGTGATACAGAATTTCGCGATTTACATTAAGAATACGCCACTCCGCGGAATAATTTCAAACTAAGCCAAAGCGTATGATTCAATTGCATTTTACGTGATTTTTTACTCAAAAACATTTGCTTACGCGTATTTATCAATCAATTTGGTGAATTATGTTTTAATTATTAAGTTGGGAAGTAATTTATTGATAATTAGTGTATAATATATAGTAGTGTTTTGGTATCAATTACTGCAATCTAGTAAATAATCTTTTTAAAATACTAATACAGGGCGTTTTCTGGTTCAGCACACATAATAAAGGTGAAAGATCACTAACTAACAAAACAAATGACAAAAAATATAAGAACACACTAAACTTTTCGTAAAATTTAACCATAAAAACATTGAAGTGTACGCTTTAATCCTACAATAGTTGTATTCTTTTCACCTATTTTAAGTGAGATTGTACTGAGATACTCAGGTACTCAGTTAAATGGGTGTTTTTTTACCGTTTCAACAAATGTGTCGTGCCGTGCCGAACTGAGTTTTAACTGAGTAAATCACCTCCCACCCTAACTTAACTGATCTTGCTTTTTCGAAGTGTTACAACTGAGTACGAACTGAGCTAAATTGGGAAATAGCCCGGATTGGTCGGTTTAAAAAGGTTAACGCCTCATTTGTTTTTGTGGAGGTTATGGTTATAGTAAACATTGTCACGTTTATGTTATGTTGAGGTTAAGTTGATAGTAAACATTGGTAAATATGATTTGGTTGGTAAATAATTTTTGTATCATGGTTGGTGGTGTACTTTTGTTGTTCTTTTCACCTTATGTTTTTCTCGCTTTGACTCAGTTAATACCTGTTCGGCTCAGCTCACTTCGTCTCAGTTGTGTACCTGAGATAGAAATAAAATAGGTGAAAAGAATACAGCTCATGTTGTTGGTGATAACAGAGCCCCCAACGTTAATGTAAATCGCCAATGACCTGATTATTTGCAATATTATTTGTTTTTTTTTTTAATAATTTTGTTACATCTAGTTTTACCAGGAGCTGAACCTGGTAACTTCACCTTGGTAGTCTAGCGCTCGACCGCTGAGCTAATCGTACACTAAGAAAATTAATTATTAACCCGAGAACACTCGCGCCTAGAAAGTTACGTTAATGCTCGCAGTCGGTCTTTTTGACAGACCATTTTAAATTACATTTATTAGTCCTTTAACCTGTTTATTATTGTAAAATTATTGAATAAATAACATAATACATCTATTAAAATTTGCTTTTACAAAACAACAACAAAATATTCAAACGAAATAACATAGTTGAAGAACATAAAATATAGTTGAAAAAAGACGATCGGGGGAAAAACCGAGCTTGGCGGCAAAATGACCGTGGTGCGAGCATTCTCGGGTTAATCTGATTTGACACCATTGGATTTCTTTTTTGGGGTTATCTTAAAGATAATTTATATAAGTATTAAAGTAGTAACATCGACGAATTAAGACAAGAGTTTACAGAATGTGTCAATTCAGTATCAAATGTCCACATACGCAATGCAATTAAGGCAGGCGCGAATCTAGACTTTTGGCAACGGGGGGTCACAGGTAGTGGATATTCATTAGGCCTGAATAAATATGTGCGTGGTCTCAGACCGCGTCAGCAAAATGCGCCACAGGCGATTTTTTTTAATTGTCCTAGAAGCACGTATGTGAAAAGTTAGGATTTTTATGGATATTATCAGTTTTTTTTAAATTTAAATATTAAATTAAATATAATCACTTTTTACACTTTAGAGAAGCCTTTTTTTAGCCACAATTATGGATTAAAGGGGGGGATCATGACCCTCCCCTTGGATCCGTCACTGAATTAAGGGGCGCAAACCCTTTAGAATTTTCAAAAAACCGATTTCTTTTTTCTCTTATATTCCAAAAGTATACTATATTAAGAGTATACTGGTAAAAGGAAAAATTGAAATATTAAATATTTTCGGAATTATCGTTTTGTTCTTTTAGTCCAGGGGAATTCGGTAACTATATATAGTTACCGAAACAAATTAAACAAATTATATAATGTATAGTTATTAACAAATGAAATTATAATCAAAGTGAAATATTATCATAATCTTGTTAAGTTAAAAATATTGAAAATCTTACTGTTAAAAAGCAACTAAGAAAGGTACTAAAAACAAATTATATTAAACAAATTATTTCATTGTTTTGAAAACACGATTATTCCGATAAAATAAATTTTTGATATTTTGAAGGTAATATTGTTTAAATGAAATAAAAAATTTATTATTATTAATTATTTAATTAATTATTATTAACATTGCTAACATTTAGGTGTATCGGAGTTCTTTTGCGTGTAATTGACAGGTGAAGCTATGAGAATTGAAAATATGGGGAAGGAGTTATGTGATTGAAATGGGGTTTGTATTTGTTTCCATTCTCATTTTTGCATATTTCTTTATAAGTTAGAGAGATCGGAAGCAGACTTTCTTAATAAAGTTTCATGCTACATTGAAGATCAGGTAATTGAGATGGCTGGAAAAATAACTAGTTATAGAAATTTGTATGTTAATTTAAAATATAATAAAAGTAAATTTCAAATTTAAAAAAAAACCGACCTAAAAACTTGCAATGATACAAACGTAATTTGTATTTAGCGTTTGATGGACGATTTTAAATTATTTGAAATTGAAATATGAACATTGAAATGGCAAAACATACAAATGTAACAAAATGATTAACAAATAATTATTATAAAACATCAAAACCATTCTTGTGTTTATTTATGTGTGCTTGCTTGTCTTTTTTTGCTCATCAGTTACTCTCAAGTTTATTCTTCGATGCGAGGGTTGGTTTTACGGGTTTTACGAGGGTTTACGACTGGGTTGGTAGCGTCGAGGGTAGGTTATTCTGTGCACAACGCAGGGCTCCTGGTATTTGACGATACGGTATTTCGGGTTTCGTGGCCATCATACTTGCGCTTAGGAGGTTTGGGTCAGGTTTAGGAAATAGAGTTATTGGTGGGAAATTTGATTTTACGATTCGACATTACAAATTAAATAATAAAAAAATATTTAAAAAAGAAAACAATAATTTCACTAACTTTTCTATGTTAAGAAATGGTTTATTGTTTCATCAGGAGGCAATATTTAAATATTTGCACATAAAAAGTACCTACATTATAGTTCCAAATAAAAGATGTTATTTTTTTTAACACTTAAGAGTACTTTGCCATTCGCCTTGTTTTTATTTTAAAACAATTACGTTTACGAACAATCACACTTGAACTTTGATAATTTAATTGACATAAAATGAACTCATTATATTGTTTTTAGAAAAAGAAAATTTCGTGATGGTCCAGAAGTAGTTTCTTGAGAATTTTGTTTTGTAATTGAAGTAGTATTTCAGAAGTTACAAGTTTAAAATTATGAGCAAGAAGAGTCTTTTCATAATTTAATTTAAAAAATGTTTTCTGGGTTCTAGAAGATATGGGTCAACGTCGAGAAGAAGGGGATCCCGAAAAGTTAAACCCGTATTAGTGCCCTATTAGGAGACTCCCGACGAGAAAAACTGTTGTATAACTTATTCAATTACGTTACTTTCGTAAAACGCTGATTTACCCTCGCGTTATGTAGTAGTAGTACCAAACCAAATCATTTTTAAACCACGGTAGTAGTAGAGCAAATTTTTGCCGATCCGTCGAATCTAATTTGAATTCTGTTGTTTAAAAGTAATAAAAAATTTACAAATAGAACATAGATAAATTTTGATTAAAAAAACAAACAAATACGAATTTCCGCATTTTCGAGTAAAAAAAAGGCGAAACCAAATCAAAATTGAATTATAATCTAAATATAAACCAGAAATACGTCAAAGCTAGAAGAGTAGCATTTTATTAATTCCGAATTACACGCCGATGCTGATTTATATATGTATTAACGTTCTATTTAAAAACTTGGTTGCTTATTACCAAAAAGTTATATTTGGAAAAACGATTATTTAATTTATTTTTTAAATAACTACAGAATTGAAAAAAATAAAGCGGAAGTATGCTAAACCGCCAAGTTTTTAAAAATAATTATCGAAATCCGACTAATTAATTTAAAAAATAAGTTCCAGTCTATTGGGAAGATTTAAGTCACAAATTTCAAACAATATTATTAATCTGAGGACGTTGACTCGAGACATGACAGCTGTTGTCAATTGTAGGAGTACTAATATAATTATTAAGACTGTGCACCTACACGATTTTTGTCCAAGTTAACTTTTAATAAACGTAGAAAATTGAGGTTAATTTATATACCCCAGCCAGCTGATGGAGCCATATTGATGAGTGACATTTTTTTATTAAAATCCGAACGCGGTTACAGGTGCGCCGCGTCAAAATCTATACTTTATATTGAAAAAAGTTTGAATTACCTGATGCAGAGCTGTAAGACCGTCAACATTAGCAGTATCGATGTCTGCACCCTTTTCGATAAGGCGTAACACTTCTTCCTTGTCACCTGAAGCACACGCTGCAAGGAATACACAACCAGACGAAAACTTCACTTTTTGAGGCTTTTGTTTTGGCGTAATCGATTCGCGATTTGTGTCCGATTCTTCCCAACGTTTTAATTGTTCTGCCCTTTTAAAAAGCGCCGAATTTGATCGTGTCTCGATAGACATTTTAATTATTAAAATTAACACTCCCAGCAACCATTACGACTATTTTACTAGCTAAAGTTCACCCGTTGACATATAGAGGTTACAGCGTTCGTCGTCAGCACTGCCGCCATCTTTAAAAACTTTTTAAATCTCCTGCGGTTAGGGCATAATTTTTTTATTTCTTTTCTATTCCAAAATTATTTTTAATCGTTATCTAATATTGCATACAATTACTATTTACATTATATATGTGCACACGTACATTCTATTTTGGTTACAAAATGCAACGTTCCGTGCGACTTGTAGAAAAACAAAGAAAATAACTGATCCAATTTTGTTGTTTTTAGATAACAATAAAAAATTTTAAACAAAAGATTGAGCTTCCACTCTGTTTAGCTCCATGGACTCGGAGTTTTAGATTTGAAAAATTTTTATTTTAAATAATCGAAAATACGGCTCGGCATGATATTAAACGGTTGGTACTTCTGGTTGTTATTGAAAATCGGATAAGATAACCTATAAACAGTTTAAGTCAATTTTATCTTTTTATTCGAACACACTATTTATCAATCTCAGTTGTTGTTTATCATTTTTACAGGTGAATCACAATAGTTTCGTATTAGATAAGTTTGTATATTCAAATTTCATTTAGTTTCAATTATAGGTTAAAAAATGCCTCAAGGTAGACGACGGGCACCTTTTAGCGGGAAAGCTAAAAAAGAACAGTTAAAGGAAAAGAAGCAAAGCAAAAATTTTCACCAAGTAGGAGCGGAAGGTATGCGTAAACTTGCTAATCGAATCAAACGATGTCGAGAGTACAAAATGTTGCAGTAAAAGTTTAGATTTTTTTTTGTTGGCGAAATGAAAAATTAAAAACTTACTGTTTTTAAATTACGATAAAAAACTATGCAAAATCTAAACTTTTACAATAATTTCACATGTTAATAACTATAACCATATCAAAATGTTGCAGGTTCCAAGAACACCGTACTTTTACAATCGAGTGGAAGTACTAATGCACTGTCTCAGACTCAAAAAATAAATTTCCAAAGTTCGAAAAGTGGACGGTCACAAGCTAATAAATATGATCTCCACTTTCATCGTGAAACCAACGAGGAAATACAAAGACGTAAAGAATTAGCTAGACACTCAATCGAGAAGGGGCAAGAGAAAGATTTAGAAATAAATATTGATGATTATTTTCTAGATGATCTGGATTTTCCTAAGCGTCCAAAGTGGTCGTTCAACGAAAGTCCAGAAAATTTAGATATGAGGGAAAACAAATATTTTCAAGTTAAATTAATTATTCCTTTTATAAATTACATGATTTACTAATGTTACAAATATTTAGGAATATATTAGTAATATCGAAAAGAAATTTAATTGGAAGGAATTGAGTTATTTTGAACTCAATTTAGAAACTTGGAGGCAACTGTGGAGAGTTTTGGAAATGTCCGACATTGTACTTATAATTGTTGATATAAGATATCCAGTAAGTGTCACAATTACTTGACAAAAATTGAAAATAAATTACTTTATTTTTAGGCTCTTATGTTTCCACCATCTTTATATGATTATGTGGTCAATACTTTAAAGAAGGATATAATTTTGGTATTAAATAAAATTGATTTGGCACCAGCAGAGGTTGTGGTTGCGTGGAAGGTGTATTTCAAAGAAAAATATCCCAAATTGCATGTTGTTTTATTCACTAGTTTACCAGATTACAACTTGGTAGGAAAACAATCGGATAAAGCAGGTTAGTAAAATTTTATTTTGGCTGGGCTAAGTTGATTGATTATTGTAGATTACAATCAAGTATTCATAGATAAGAGAATATGAAATCCATAACGTGGGGTGATTTTGACCAATAGGCGGGGGGGGGTCCCTCACTAGCCAAAAAATGTACATTGATTCCCTCATTTAGTGGAATACTCAATAATATTCATATATTCCCGTTATCCCCTTATATTCCCTCTATTTTACCGTATTCCGTGATGTATTCCACATACTCCATCATAATTCCTCTAAATTTCGTTGATATTCCTACATATTAATTTGAAATTTCAGTTACTAAAACAATAAAACTTAACATCACAGAAACAAATTAAGTTTTATTAATTTAAAGTGGATATAAAAATCGTAATAATTATCATCAAGATAGTTTTCTCTGGAAATTTGTATACTCCTTTTGTAAAAGCTTTGATTGAATTTAGATTATCTATATAGAGCTCTCCGTCAATCTCACTATTATTAAATTCTTATGTAAATATTTCACTGTAAACATTGTACTTACAATTAGACTATTCGTTACTTTCAGTCATAGGAGAATTATCTGAGCAACTTTCACTGCTGGCATATTTATTTTGGTGTCTTTTCAACTTTTTAATTTTTTTTATGTTTCTTTTCGAAGATTTGTGTTTATTTTGTGTTCTTTTTTATCACAAGTGTAATTTGTTATTGTTGTTTTTTTTGGACCTTGACATTTTGTCAATTGGTCAGACTTGTGTTGATGCACACTGGAAGGCCGAGCTAAAAAATTCTGTCAAGTCCGAGATTCGAGCCCAGAATTTTCGCTCGGTAACTCAATACTCAACCAGCGATCACACCAATCCACTGCCGTGGTTGTAATTTGTTATTGACATATTCATTCCTCTTACACAAAAGAATTTTTTTGTCCTGATGGAATCGACCTGTTGAACGCCTGGACCCTTGTTCGATCGAACGCCGGTAGTTGCGCCAGTGATTATGTATAAACACGCATTATGTGTGCCTACCCCGGTGCCCACCATTAGAAAACTTAAAAATAATTCCCGCGCAAATGTGAATTAATTACAACATTCATAATAAACCAGAAAATATATGTTAACAAACAGCCGAAAAAATAATTTTAAACTGTCACTGCTACAAATTTTCTTGCGGCAAACTTTTATTATTTACATACACATTACTTGTGTATCGATATGTATAATGTAGTAATTTTTTAGGGTTCTAATTTTACCTATTACATATTTTAGATCAACCGGGGGTTACACGATTACTTTTACAATTTTACATTACTTTTATTTACCTAATTTTGTTAATAAACACTCTTGAAAATTAAGATTCGGTCATCAATTTCTCCTAATTCCGCTAGTACTCCATGAAATTCCTACGTACTCCGCGTATTCCATGATATTCCTCTAATATTTCATGTATTCCAGCTATTCCCCTTGTATTCCAATCAAAATATACATTGATTCCCCTAAGTGAGGGACCACCCGCCAATAGGTTATCTCTAATAATTTCTAAGTTGGGGGAACTAGCACCATACAGAGTACACAGTTTATAGTCTTCTCTTTCCAACCCTATTAAACTAAAAAGTTCCTATTAAGGCGAGACTTTAGTCGACCACGTTTTAAAATTGAAAGGATATTAGGGGAAGGTATATGTGTTGCAAGGTTCCCACTCCACTGCAAGATAAGCTATGCGCGAGTGTGATGCACTGCGCTTATCTGTTATATTGCGAGAGAAAATAAAAATAACTTACATACATTTCTTACCACTATAATATAACGTACAATTATTATTGTCGTTATTACATAATCTACATAAGTTCCAAAATGATTATAATAATAATAATATTAATAATTATACTGTACATACTGGTAATCATCGTAGTTCTTGATTTCTATTGTATCTACTATCAATAATTTCTGGAAGCAAATGATCAAAATACAATTTTTTAAATTTTAGTTTCATGTTATTGTTCCAGAAGTTTTGATCTCTTTCAATTTTTAATATAATAAAATCATTTGAAATCCAAACGATAAATAAAATGCACCCTTCAACTTTTTTTATTTTTTGTAGCTTCTACGATTGTCTTATAATCTTTTGCACTAGTTCAGGGGTGCTCAAACTTGAACTGCTGGCGATCTACCTCAATATTGTTAGACTCCGATCGATCGACTCTGAGAGGCTGCAAGTATATTTGATGGTATAGATCGAAAACAAAAACTAGATAAAAAAACGTAGCCCTTCGTCGATTTTTTTTTGGACAAGTACCGCGCATTTTTTTAATAAAGCCACCTTTCTAGCAGGGGGTTATTACGATAAGAAAAGTGATGAGGGGCTTATTCTAGCCCAATTGAGGATCAACTAAAATAAAATTTGTGAATAAACCTACAGCGGCAAATTTTTCTCGAGATCGACTCAAATTGCACTCGCGATCGACCGTTTGAACACCCTTGCACTAGATGGACACTTAATCTATTATACCATCTTCATTTATTAGCGCATCTGTAGAGGCTCCAAAGTATGAATCTAATGAATGAATGACAAATCCGCATCCAATAATAGTATCGCTGAGAATCGATTTCTCACTTGATGTAATGCAATAGATTTTTGTTCTTTATCCCATTTTGCTGAAAATTATTTTTTTACAAAGGGTAAATATCGGAATTCCAACGATGTAATTGTTTTTCCCCCGCAAAAAACAATGTTTTATTGAAGTGTGAAATTCACTTTTTTCCATTTTTACGAACAAATCACAAGTTGCGTTATTTAAATCATTCTCACAACAAAAATAATTGACATAACACTGTTTGAAATTTTATATATAGACCAATGACAGACTTAAGCTGTCAAATATTTTTTTGTTTTTGAATTTGTGACATCTATTTGATTTTTACCGGACTTATTGAACGCCCCTCGTACACACCAATATGTACCGGACGACATGCTTGATCCCGGTTTTTCTATGGATCTCGGGTCGGGATTTTTGATTTTGGCACGGATATACTTATAGTTGTTCGCACATTATTTTAGTATAACAAATTTGAATTATATTGTCAAGATCTTTTAGAAATGATTCTAACAGTATTATAAGACTATAATATTTCCTATACTTACTTAGTAGGGAGAAAAAAATAATTTTTTTGTTATTTTAGTGTCTTTTTGTTTGTCAATTTATGTATGTTTTTTACCTATTTTTGCCTGATTTTTTCATACTTAGACGTCTGGAAGAAAGCCACTTATTACCCATTTTTCGCTAATAACTATATTATATTATTATTATTAATAATAATGTAATAACTACAGATATAATAATAATACTTTACAATAATAGAAGCTCAAGAGTATAAGTAAATAAAATCTTACTAGAATTCGCTAGACCGCAATGATAATATTAATAACAGTGATAACACCCCTTCCCTTCCACAACCTGACCGTTTCAAACTGTTGTAGTGGTGGACTGTTCCCCTCAATTGTCTAATAAGAATAATACAAGTAATTTCTAAAACAAGACATTTTCTAACACAAAATACACAATTATTAAGTCATGGATAACAACGAAAATTTTTTTACGGGCAGTTAAAGGTTGTCTTTCAATCAGTACGAAGTCAAATTTTTCAATTTTTTACTTATGCTTGCCCAGTAACATTTTAAACATCTCTCACTTTAACGAACTTCATGAATTTTTTTAACTATTTTCTAAAAAGAAAAATACAAATATTTCTTCGTACTGGTTTACAATAACATCTTTTCGATGTCTAGTAAAAATATGAAACTGATAGTTTCAGCAATAACTTGAAAATTTGGTAAAATAATAGCATCGATTTCAACCTACTTTGGACTGCTAAAATCCCGCCTTAACATGGGTTCGCAAACGCACCGTTTTCGAGATATAGAATGTCGCAGGCTACAAGCCTGCATTGGCTGGCGGTCATTTTGAACAATTGTTGTAAAATGAATTGTATGAAATTATGGAATTTCGTAAGAATAATTGATTTGTTGAACTTTTTTATCAATGGCTTAATTTTGAAAATAAATTTTTTGTTCATATTGCATTTTGTACGTTTCTTTTTCTGGAAAACGGTGGCTCCTACAGCTTTTGACCAAGAGTACCTTTTTCATGTCAAAATCTCTGACGCTTCGGAATTTTCTGTCAAAACGCCAATTTTTCGAATGATGTAAAAGTTACGGGGGTTAAACCCTTACGCAACCCTACAATCTACACCACTGGCATATCTGAGAACATTGCTTTAGAGCATATCTGGAGCCTGTAGCCTTAACGATTCTTGAGATATCACAAAAAAAGTAAGAGAAAACAATTTCTTTGAACATTCAGTATCACGAAAACGGTGCGTTTGCGGACCCATGTTAATAGGAACTTTTTTTCTTAAAATAAGTCGTAGAATCACCTTCTTTGTTTTAGACTAGTTGGTAGTTAACACCCTGTGTAGTACATAATCTCACCTAGTACTATTCTCTTTTTTTACACTTTAAATAACAAAAATTATAAAGATTTTCTGAGCCCACTATTTAATAAGTATCGCATAAGTACCTTATTGTAGTCTAAAGTCAATGTTGATATGTAGTCAACCGGTTAATTGAATTTATATTAGGTCTGCAGATTCGGAAAAAAAAGGGTAAAATTCGTATGGCAGCTGAAGGTACACAATTAATTTTTAAAGCATGTCAAGATATAGTAGATGGTAGCGTTGATTTGTCATCATGGAATAATAAAATAAAAGAAGAAATGAACCAAGAATATTCTGACGATGATGACGACAATGTAGACATTGAAGAAGTGATTAATGTTAACAAAGTGGACACGGGATATTTTGAACACGAAAAATATGTAAATGGAATACTTACGATTGGCTGTATCGGTCAACCAAATGTTGGAAAATCGTCGTTACTGAATGCAATTATGGGAAAGAAAGTTGTGAGTGTATCAAAAACACCAGGGCACACTAAACATTTTCAAACCATATTTCTTACCAAAAATGTTCGATTGTGCGATTGTCCTGGATTAGTTTTTCCTTCCAAAGTTCCGAAACCACTACAAATTCTTATGGGAAGCTTTCCCGTTGCACAATTAAGAGAACCTTTTACCACAATTAGATATTTAGCCCAACATTTAAATTTACCAAATTTGTTACGAATTGATCATCCTGAGGCCGATGACGAGTGGTCTGCCATGGATATTTGCGACGGATGGGCTAAAAAAAGAAAATATTTTACTGCGAAAGCCGCCAGACTCGATTCTTATAGGGCAGCTAACGATTTACTAAGAATGGCTGTAGATGGTAAAATATGTCTTTATCTCAGACCACCTCAATACTTTGAAAAAAAAGGTAATTCATTATTTTTATTTGTATTAAAAATTATTATTAGGTACATATTTTATAACTTAGAATTTTGGAAGAACCATTCCGATATTGAAACGGTACGTTGGATTCAAGCGAGATCATCAAGTGAAACAACCTCAAATTATGTTAAGTTTGAAGAAAAATCTGACAAAGAAATTTCATCAGATGGAAGTGACGAGAATGATCTTTCAGATAATGGTACGGATAGTGATGATGACAATGACGAACAGTCACCACTGGCTTATAATACATTTTCTGCACTTGGTCAAGCTTAATTTATTAAAGATTTGTTTATTTTTAATTGTATATTATAATTTTATATAAAAATTATTAGAGCATCCAATTTGGCTTTTTATTTTCTTCGATTGTTCTTTTACTTTTTTCCTTAATACTCTTGTATGTATGAACATTTGGATCTGCTAGTGTAAATTCTTCTAAATCTGAAACTAATAAGAGAAAAATTGTTTGATAAAACTTCCCCGAATGGGTTTGTTCAATACAGTATACTTACAGTTTACAATTAATTTTTCATCAATAGGAACCTTAGTTGATATGCTGTCTAATAATTTTTCATAACACTTTTGTACTGGAAATGTTATATTACTTGTTTTAATATCCAATTCTTTTACCGTTGACATTAATACAGATAATTTTAAACACAAATCTTCAATTAAATTTCCATTTACTGTAATAATAAATATTATTATTATATTAATAAATGCATGCTATTTATAGGCCAATCAAATTACGGTTTAAAAACAAACTAATTTTAAACTAGCAAATCGGAACTAATTGTCCAGGTTAATTCTTAGGGCTGGTTCCGACACGCGATTATAAATTGTTTTTTTTTTGTTATTTTATTATTTAATTAATTCAACTGCAGTGTCAAAATAATTAATATAAATTACCTTTGGAGAAGGTAACCTCATCCGTATTTCAGCATGTAGTTGGCTGTTGGAAATATTTTGTGACAATAGTATAGATCAGTGTTTTTCAACCTTTACGAATACGCGACCCCCTTCACAAGTAAAAAAAATTTTAGCGACCCCCTATTATCGCCAATGAAAACCTTTAAAAAAAAAGATTATCATTCCATGTTTTACTTAGAACCCCCCCCCCCCTCAGTTGTCACTCATCAGTAAGTTGGTAACGTCAAAGTAGGGAAGCGAAAAGCTTTGGAAGATTTGCTTACCAATGTGGTTGGTAAGCAAATAATTTTTGGATATGTCCGTACAACTTGCTGATCTGACTACGAAGGTGAAAGAAAATCTTATAGATTTTTCTGCCAACGGCATGCTTAAAATGAAATTCAATTCACAAAACATTGACATCTTCTGGATAAAGAGAAAAGAAGAATATCCAGAGCTGGCAAGGAAAGCTTTAAAATTATTAGTGCCATTCGCCACTTCCTACCTATGTGAACTAACGTTCTCTTCAGTGGTGAACATAAAAACTTAAAAAAGAAATAGGCTTCAATAAAAAAATGATATGGTTATTTGCGTCTCACAAATAGAACCATGATTCGACAAATTAATCAAAAATAAACAGGCATAGCCTTCTCACTGAAAAAGTATTTTTTTTTTACTTTTATAATAAATTTATAATTTCACGATCATGATTTGCCTATGTCAGTCTACTGCTGGATGAAGGCCTTCCCCATTTCGTTACAATTTGGGGCGTTTTTAGCCATAATACACCACGCTGGCAAGACGTCTTGGTGTATGAGACGGATGGTAGCACGATAGCATCCAGCACGTGGATGGTAGTCTCTGATTTGTTGATCACAGCAGCCTATTCGACTCGACCAGGATTTGAACTGTGGTCACCCTCTTCCCAGTCGGCCGGTGTAGGCTTTACGCTTACACTGCTGGTTAAATTTATAATTTACTTCTATTAAATTATTTTTTTATTTTACCTAACTTGCAACCACGACCCCTCGAGCAAGACATCGCGACCCCCTGGACCACAGGCTGAAAAACACTGATATAGGGTTTGAGTTGAATGGATGACTGCTAATTTCGAACACCCACAATTAGGGTGTTTTATATTTATATTTGGTTTTAAAATTTAGTCTACATAGATTGATCGGTCTATAAATTCAATTATTAGCTTACCATCGTTTCCTAACTTTACGGGAAGATTAATGTTTTTACATAATTGACTTAAATGCATGATCGCTGCCTGTGTCTGATTGATTTTACGAATGTCTTCATCCCAAGCGTCGGTCATTATATTATTGCTTTTTTTGGCTTTCCGAATCATTCTTTTTAATTCCTTCTTTGTTTGCATGTACCTTAAGTCAAAAATACAATCGAGTATACGTATTAGCTATTACCTAGTAAAGATTATAGTGGCGAAGCTAGGATCGGGGCCCACAAGGGCTTTCGCACCTACGTTTATTTGTTGTCCTAGTTTGCACTGGTGCCCATGATTCCGAGCCACGCCACTGCTAAAGATATGGATAATAATGGATATTTGAATCAATTTTTTTAGGTTTATGTGGTTTAACCAAAGTTAAACTTACTCAAACGTTTTGGTGTCAGTCATATTTTGCAATTTGGAATAACTGACTTGGGCATTCCTTATTTTATGTAAAAGATCATTTCTTTGTGTATTATTGCGTTTGCATATTGTTATCAAATTTCTTGATTCTGCCAGTTGTTTCTTCATGCTTTTAATAAGAATTAATGTGAACTTAAAAAATGAATAAAATGTGTATTTTATACCGAGGAAGTATGCTGTTGAATGAATTTGAATAAGTTATTTCTTTTAATGTTTCCAACAACTTTTCTAATTTTTTTACTTCTTCAATTTGAGTACCACCGTCGAATTCGTTTATAAATGGAATTTCTGTACTTGTTTCATCCTATAGTTAATTGTCATTAATAATATTGTACCGGTTGCATAGAGAAACAAAAATTTACCACCATTTTTGATGGGCGCATTACATTTTTAAAATTGCATTGCAAATGTTGTGCATGTTTTTTAGAAACTTCTATTGTACTAATTCTATGTATATAATCTTTTTCAATGCACTTGTTCAAAGCAAAGTATTCTTGTTTTCGATCATCTGCTTCTTCTACAGCAAGTTGACCAATAACGGTTGCAGTATGTATGCATTTGCCTTGACTTTTAACATCCGCATTTAATTGATCTAATACTTTATTAAAATAAATCGAATCCTAAAATGATAAAAAGTATTTTTAGTTATGAAAACATAATTTTTATGGATCATTATAAGTCAACATTACATGGGTCAGAATGATGCAGATATGAGACACTTAATAATAAATAATAAATAAATAATAAAAATAAAAGTTTTTCTTGAATTGTTGGAAATCAATCTTGGACTTTGAATCACAGCAAAGTATCTAACGCAACCAGAAGTTTAGCTGCAGTTTCATACTTGCTGGTTAGCCGATATATTAGTTTGCGCCATTCTACTGGTCAAAAAGATAGAAGCAGCTACGGATAGAAAAAGAGAGTGAAAAAATATTTACAATATACAAAAATATATAAAGAATACATAAAGCAATTTAGATCAAAGAATACGAAAACATTTAAAAGCAATATCCAAAAATTATCTTCCAATGTTATTCATTAGTTATAAAGTTATAATAATCAACTTGTACTTTCTAACTAATAGTAGGTATTAGTACTATTATGAAACGCGACCCAGATAGGGCATCAAATAATTCACACGCACTAGAATTTTTTATATACCAGTGTCTCATTTTTACAAAGTTTTTGGTGTCTCATATTTACATTACTTGACTTTTCTATATTACCTTTCTTAATACTTTTAGAATGCCTTCATATGTTGTTCTAATTTGAATGGCAGTATCACTTTTAATTTGAAACTCTTGAATTTTCCCCGAAATTGCTTCCAATTTACTGTCGTTTTCTGAGTTGTTGAGAGTACAATATGTCTTACTGTCCTTAATTTTAGCTAATTCCATCTAAAATTATCAGGACAATGAAATGACAAATTTTCTCTTTTATTATCAACAAATTATTATTACCTTTTGATAATGCAAATCCTTCAATTTTCTTTTGCAAGTTCGACTTAAACGATCAAGTAATTTTCTCTTATTAAAAATTTTATGTTCTAAGTGTTCGATAGTTTTCTAAAACAGTATTAACAATAAATAAAAAATATTCAATGAAAAATTACTTACCGCAGGATGAAAATCCTTATAAAGTCGTTGTAATTTATTATCTTTATTTAATATAATTGTTTGTTTAATTGGATCACATTTAATTGCGTTATTTAAGGTTTTAGTATTCACTTTAACATCATTTTTGAGTTGAGTTAGATTTTTTGCCAATTTTTTTTCTATTACAATTTTGTCACTATGGAATATTTTAGAATCTCTATCTGCAAATAGCAATATTGTAAATAGCATTACTACAATAAATTTTAATATACCTAATAATTTAACAAGCCCTTTGTATTGAAAAAGTTTATCTCGAACCGTCCATCGAGGATCTTTCATATTGTGCCCTTTAGAAAAACTGGAATTCATTGTAAATATTCCAGATATTTAATAAATAAAACTAAATAATTTAAAATTTGTAATCCCAGTAATTCCCAACCCATAAAATGAACCTCTGTAGAATAATCACTTTATGACATTTAGGTTTATCTAAAATAATGCTCTTGTTCCTAGATCTGTTTTATTTTTCCTAATGGTATGTAATAAAATTTTCAATATTTCATCGAATGTGACTCAAAATGAAACATTATACCTCGCGAGTCACATTTATCAGATCCTAATGAAATCGTGAAGCGGCGATCGGATTGCACAGCAGGGAGTGGAAAACGTGGTTCGACACATGGACGGCAAAGAGAAAGGAAGTGTTTCACAGAAGTATTTTCTTAGAACCACTTTGTATATGAGGTAAAATGACAACAAATGAAGTGAATCATAAAATAAAAATAATTTTGTATTTGTTTGATGTGTATATTTCCCATATAAGCTAGTATACATATTGTGCTTGAGTCTCTTTTATTGACTATTTTCACTTTCTGTGTAAAGAAGTACTTATTCATTTTGTTTGTCTTATTATTGCAAAATTTCGTCATGGTACAAATTAATTAAACAAGAAAATTACTCAAGAATTTATTTGTAGTATAAAATAAATTACTTCAACTTTAACTTTTTCTTTGGTGTAAACATCGGTACCAAGTCTTGATCTACCGTAGAAATATCCACTAACTCTTTACTTTTTGCTTTAATGTCATTATAATTTGGTACTTGAGAATCTTCCATAACTAAATCTGTTATGAGGGCTGAAATATAATTATTATTAATTTTAATACGAACAACATCAATAAAAGTGAAATTTTACAATCGTCGACCACGGCTTCTTCGTATTGTATGGCAGCACAAGTTCCCGAAGTGAGTTGATAGAAGTGCTTATACGCTTCGTCCATTCCGGATTCAGATAACGATGCTAGTGCATTGTTCATTAATTGTGTCAACTTCTTTTCGAGTATAGATAATATTTCGAAACCTATCAAATAATATAAGTAAGTAAATTTAAAAAATGTAGTTTAACGAATTGTAGAGGTGCCAGAAACTTAAGTTGTATTTTATATTATTTTTGTGACAAACAGTTTTTTAATCTACTTATAAAATACTCGATTCTTTTCTAGCGCCTCTACTACAAACCGTACAATCTTCTTCAAATCGTGGCGGTGGTAAGATCAACGAAGCGCGAGAATCGGATCTCTTAATGTGTTCGGTAAGTTTTATTCCAATCTTTGCAGGTGCTTTAACTTTTGCGTCTTCACTACCTTTTACAATTAAGCATTTCTGTGCTAGCTGATGAATGGATGACCGAACGCTCACCAACAAGCTGCCTTGATTTAAATCAACTTGCTTAACTTCATTTCTAGTTTTATTTGCATTTTCAGTTTCTTCCAACAATTCTGCCTTTTTCTTCTTATATCTATTGTAATGAAGAAATTAATTGTAAATTATTAAATGAGAAAATTCGTACTCAAAGGTAGTTGCGTTCATGGTGTACAATAAAGTGCTGTACATTAAATCAGCATGTTGATATTTTTCAAAAAGATTATTTCGATTTTCGGTGCACTTGTCTAGCAGTTCTCTAAGTCGAACTTTTTGCCTTTGCTGTTCTACCAAGCTAAAAATCAAAAAGATGTATCGATCGCTATAATAGTATTTCAAAATAATTATTACCAAGGTTGAATTTGTTCAAAAGTGGATACGAAAGTAGTATCTTGTAAAAATTGCAACATATTCGAAATCCATTCCATGTCCTCTAGGAGAGTAATATCCGAGTGTGTTTCCGGTAGTATTACTTTACCTATGTTAATGTCGCTCTAAAAATATTACTTTCAACGTATTAACCGGAATAAATGTGTTTGTCTTAAATTTAATTTACATCTTTTCGGATTAACATTCCCATGTTAGAATTTAGATCTTGCACTTCTTGTCGTACAATTTTGAGCGACACCAATCTTGCTTTCATGTCACGCTTGACAGCTTTTTCTAGTTCTTTAAATTCTTGTTTACGATCGTCCAAATATTCCGTAGCAAGTTGGCCCAATTCAGTTGCACGTACCATACACTTTCCTTGAAGGAAACCGTCCAATTTTAATGTTCCTAATACTGCATCAAAATATATCGAGTCCTAAAACGTCTCCGTTAACTTTTTTAGTAAAGTATGAAATAATAATCACTTTTTGTAGAATTTTTAGTATATTTGAATACGTTTGGCCAACAGCAAGGGCGGCTTCTTTCTTGAGAATGGCATCTTGTACTTTTGCCGTTATAAATTGAGCTTCTAATTCGATTGGAAATTGATCGAAATTTTCGTATTTCATTCGATCTTCCAGTTGTGCAAATTCCAACTTGAAAAGTTATAATTAAATTGAATCCTTTACTCTTTGTCCTACCTACCTTTAAGCTGATTAACATTTCAGTTTTTTGTTTCATGCGGAACTGCATTCGATCCAAGGATTTTCTTTTATTAAAATTTGCTTGATGCAGGTGATTAATAACTTTCTATTAAAAAACAATGGGGTGTTCTTACATTATACGGTGCTTTCTTTTGTGATCAGGATTCGAACAGAGAGAAGAAATATTGTATCTTGTATCGCGTTGGTCAGAGGTAAAAAAATATGAATTCGCTTTTCTCTGTTTGAATCCATATTTATTATAAAATCACACTAAATTAGGTAGATACTTGATTTGAAATCTTACATCGGGATGTAAATTTTGAAAAGTCAACTGTAAATCTTTATGTTCGGCGAGCGTATTTCTAAGTGTTTGACGATCTCCTTGAATGGCATTGTCTAATTCACTTCTATGAGCTTTAATATCTCTTCTAAGCTGCTTAAGTTCCTTTACTTGTTTTTTACGAGTAACGATATTATCAAACGTCGATATTTTTCTATCTCTTGCTATAATTTATATTTTCTATTTACTTTTGCTTAATTTAAATTGATAAGAAGGCACTTACTGAAGAGATTTATTAAACCCTTGTACTGTGTTAATTTATCTCTTGTGGTCCAGCGCGAACTTTGCATTCCATGCAACCTTACTTTTTTAGCCGATAACATATTCATTTTTATTAAAAATTATTTAATAACGTCCTTGAGTAAAAAAAAATATACGTCTATGTATATTGACAGTCAAAACCTTATTTTGTTTATGAAATATTGCCGTAGATTACTAACCTGATTAATGAATTATTAAAACAATAATTCATGATGAACCTTCACCCATTCTTAAATTAATGTAAATAAAAACTGAAAACTAAAAACTGAAAAAACTAACCGACACATTTATTAACAACTAAAAGATAACTGGAAAATAATAGATTGGACCTAATAAAGAGGTTCTGTCAGTCGCCATCATCTTTAAAAAAATCAGGTTTTCGAATTTGCGACATAAAGCAAATTTAAAATTGGAACTCACATTTTTAACCATGTTTCATCGTATGGGTTTCGTTTCGTACATTACGTCGCAAATTTGAAAACCCGATTTTTTTTAAAGATGATGAATGCAATTGTAAATATTAACAATCCAAGTTATTTCTACAAAAATTTCCAATTAAACTTTTGATAATAAATTCGGGACATAATATATGTATATAAAAATGTAGTATACTAATATACTATACTAATTGTATAATTAGTATACAAAACAAACATATTTTAATATTTAAGAACTGTTTACACACGTATTTATACTGAAAAAATGAAGTTAATCTATAAAATTAATAAAAAATTGTATAAATTTAATAAGAAGAAATGAAAGTCATCTACACAACACACGAGGAGAAACAATGACTACGAGATATCAGTATAGCAAGAACAAATAACATGAGGAAAAGAACAACGGAACATAACGCACTACAGGAGTACAACCAAGAAGTACATACTAGAGAAGAATGCGGGACTACTTTTCTTGTTCTGTCCCGCAATGCCGCCTCGTTTTGTAGGTCCCGCACATCCCGCGGGACCCGCACAAAATTGAACTCCAAAGATAACAATAATTGGCCGCCTGTGCCAGCTAGTTGATGTAACTAAATAACGTAATTATTTTTTACTTTTTAGTGCATTTTTTTACAGTAGTTTTTTTAAAGTCAGTTTAATTTTAATCTTTTAACGGTTTTAACGGACTAAATTAGTAATCCGTCCCGCGCGGGACTGTATATTTTGGACAGGACGGAATTTTTTCCATCCCGCATTCTTCTCTAGTACATACCTATACTTAATAACTTAAGAATTAACTTCGTAAGAACAAAACAATTTAATTATATGTGACCTGGACTATGAAAAGGGACCTAACGTCGGAAAACTAATTTCCCGGTAAAACGCGTTTGAACATTTAAAGTATAGTTTCTTCTTTTTTTATATATGAAATGTGAAAAAAAATTTTTGATGATTTTTCATGTTTTTATGATTTTACGTTTAACTTTGAGATTTATTTTTTCTGAAGCGAGTGATGAAGATAGAAACTTGTGGTTCGCGCCATTCGAAAGAGCGTCTTTTTTCCTATAAAAATCACTAAAAAAGTGAAAATTTATTTTTCCGACGTAAGGTCCCTTTTCATAGTCCAGGTCACATATTAAAGATGCAAATAATACTACAAAAATTAGACTACAAATGTTTAAAAATTTAATCAAAGATCATGTTAACAAAAAAAAAATGTAATATTTGTTTTTCTAAATTATTTAATTTGTGGTGTTTCGAGGTTTGCAATGTCGAATCGTAAAATCAAATTTCCCACCAATAACTCTGCTATTTCCTAAACTTGAACCAAATCTCCTAAGAGCAAGTATGATGGCCACCAAACCAGAAATACTGTCGAAATAATATCGTCTACGTTGTGCACAGAATAATCTACCATCGACACTACTAACCCAGTCGTAATACTTCCCTCGTACCGAAGAATTAATTTGAGAGTAACTGATGAGTCAAAAAAATTATACATTTCGATCAATTTTATAACAGAAAACTGGCTTGTTAATTCAAGTACAAGTGTTGATCGTTCCGCCTCATCATTCCAAGAAAGCTTCCCTTTATCTCTTCTTCGCGTCATCTTCATCTCCACCTGCGCGGCAGTTGTTCCAACGACCGCGTTCAATGTATCGAACCATGTAATTTCGTTCAACAGTTCCAATGTGGTATAATATAAACTAATATATTTGGCGTTAATTTCAAATAATTTAAAATCGTACATCAAGCGCTAAATACCAATTACGTTTATATCATTACAGGTTATATTATAGAAATAAAAATACAATGCGCTCTTCTCGCATTTATTACGTCTAGTGTGACGCGTTTCGACGTTAAACGGTCATTTTCGGAGTTAAAAATGTGAATGAATTAAGAGCCAGCGTAAAGTTACAAGATGTATATAAAAAACAAATCCGAAGATGACCGTTTGAGGTCGAAACGCGTCACACTAGACGTAATAAATGCGAAAAGAGTGGTTTGTATTTTTATTATTTATTTTATTTTTATCACCATATATTGTCGTGTTCCAAACACTTTTTTTAAATTTTGAATTTTTGTTTTAATTGTTTTTAAATTTAAATTTTTTTATAAATTTGAATTATTGTTCGCGCCAACAATTTTATGTTGAGAAATTGATATTATTGTGCAAATAAAAGTTTTATTTACCGTGAGTACAATTTTTTTTTAAATTGGGTTGCTTTCGTCCGCAAATTGGATGATTTGGATATTTGTAGAGGTAGAAATTGTTTGGAATTTAAAAGAACTATTTATAATGGTTTACAAAAATATTATAAATTTTTTTGAATGCAAAGTTTAAAATGATAAGTACACAACATGTACAGCGTAAATTTTATTTAACAAAAATTGGCCAGCGTTGTATAACACTTGTTTAAAATTGATATTTGAAAAATTACTTAAATGAAAATTGTAAAATTGAAGAGATCATTTGGAATGAGCCTCTCATGTTCATAAAAATGTAGAATGCTGGCGAAATAATATTTTCTTTAAAAATTAAATATTTTATATTTTGAGAGCCACGGACCATCTCAATATATTAGAGCAGTGTTTTTCAACCTGTGGGTCGCGACCCCCAGGGGGGTCGCGATATCTTGCTCGGGGGGTCGCGGTCTTAAGCTAGGTAAAATAAAAAAAATATTTTAATAGAAGTAAATTATAAATTTAACCAGCAGTGTGGCGTAAAGCTTACACCGGCCGACTGGGAAGAGGGTGACCGCGGTTCAACTCCTGGTCGAGTCGAATAGGCTGCTGTGATCAACAAATCAGAGACTACCATCCACGTGCTCAATGCTATCGTGCTACCATCCGTCTCATACACCAAGACGTCTTGCCAGCGTGGTGTATTATGGATATAACCGCTGGATATAACCAAATTGCAATTCAAAAACTTACTGATGAGTGACAACTGAGGGGGGGGGGCTTCTAAGTACATGGAATGATAATTTTTTTTTTTTAAAGATTATCATTGGCGATAATAGGGGGTCGCTAAAATTTTTTTACTTGTGGAGGGGGTCGCGTATTCGAAAAGGTTGAAAAACACTGTATTAGAGCACAGATATTGTCGAAAATTATTGTTAATAATCATATAATTTATGTACTTTTCATTTTAATGTCAAAAACTGCTAAGTATCATAATGGGCTAAAATTGTCTTTATAATAATTAAGGAATTTGAAGAAAATTGAATATACATTTTTATTACATCTTTATAATAAATTAATATAAAAATCAATAAGTACCTACTTAGTTTTTACATAAATCATTATCTTATAGAAATTCTAATAAATAATAAATACTATACAGAAAAAGCTTATATTACAAAATTAATTTAAATTATATTACTGATAAGGTACCAAGACTACCAAGTAGGACTTGGCTTTCCAACTTACTCCCGGATTCATAGATGATGCCTTACTTATACCAAATACTTAGAACGCCCTTTTTAAAATTGACCCTTATCAACCGAGTAAATAAGGTTGCAATAAAAACAAATGCAGTCCGATTTGCCTTAGCACTTAATACTTGTCTATGAATACGGCCGTAACGTAAATTAGATATGAAGGGTTTTAGGAGACGCTTTTCTAAGAAAAAAATTAAACTTCTTTAGTTCTAAATCTACGAATATATGGATGTTTCAGTAAAATAAAATAATTTTTAAATTTGATATGATTTATTAAACTTTATAAAAAGTAAAACATATTTTAAAAATGCAAAATTGTTAAAAAAATAAACAAATTACTTAACCCTTTACGACGCAAGATCATAATTTTTGTTAATTTTGAGATATTAGGTGGAAAATGGGGTATTTTTAAAGGAAAAAATAATACAAAAAAGTATTTATTATTCTAAAGAACGTATCTGTTGCAAGAATGCAAAACAAACAAACAAAAGCAGACCAACAAAAAGAAAATACTTGAATTCTCAAAAAAACAATTGTTGATTATTAAAATCCATTTACTTACCTTTTACTACCATCAATTTCGATAGCCAACTATCAATATTTCAAAAAATAAATAACTTTTTTAAACGAATTCAAATAGAGAGAAACAGGTATGTACACGGTCATCACTTCAATGCAAAATAAATACACCTGCCTGTCAGCATCCTAGTTAGCTGAATTGTTATCAAATCGTTAAAATGCTTTATTGTAATGTACAAGACCGAGTAAAGTCAATCTATCAGATTTTCCTATATTTTTATTTCAATTTATTTTAATAATTATTTCAATAATATTTTAATTAATTTTATATATTTTCAAGAGTTAATATTACTAATACTTTTATTTTTATTTCAAGTGGAATGGTGTGTTGCAGAACTGCAACGTAGCTGCGTAAAGGGTTAAGAAATATTTCATAATAGGCATCATTTCAATCCTTTTGAACATTATCAGAACATATCAATATTTTAGAAAACCCAAAAAATGCAAACACACTTTTTCCTTTTTAGAACTAAAATGTTTTTATATAAATTAATTATTATGGTATAGCTAAATAAACATAAACATATTGACTTTGGCAATACCACAATCCTGAAGACCATTTCCAATTACAAAGATAGAATATTACACGAAATGATCGAAATTAAGAAAGAGAAAAATTCGATGAACAGAAAAACCGACATCGAAGGACTCAGCACCATCTACAGCCCTCTTCTGGTTTAAAACATTACCAACATATTGGAGTTAAGTTTTTACCACTGGTTTTTCTTAACTCACGATAACTTATTAGATTTATTAATTTTACTATTTAATTTATTTATTTTAATTTTAATTTTATTTTATTTATTAATTTTTCTGATCAAGTTATCGGACAAATGTCAATATATTTTACTCGTATCTATGTACGATATTAATAATTAATAAATTTTACCTTGATAAAGAGGACATAAATCCTCGAAAGCTTGGGATAAATAAATCTTGTTTATGTTTATTTAGCTATACCATAATAATTAATTTATATATATTTTAATAGCTAATAATTTAATTAATTAAAATGTTTTTAAGTTATCACAAATAAAATACACTGTAAGTACTCGTATACAATATCACAAACGTTTTCACCATACTATAGCATCATCAGGCGATGAAAATCTTATTATCAGAACAAGTTGGACAATAATAATGTATGTTAGAATAATGTAATATTACTGTAACTGATTTTTGCACTTTTCGTTTCACAAAAAATGTGACACCCCAATCCAAATAAAGTTTTAACAAATTACATCTTTCAACTAATAAACCTTTTTGAAAATGTATAATCCATTTCACAGAAAAATCCAAAGAAAATAATAATTTAGTTGTAAAAAAAAACAATAAACTCTAAAATTGTCAAAATTAATTTTTGTCAATTAAAATTGAGCTTTATTTGTAATAATATTAAAACTTCAATATAACAAGTTAATTAAACCAATAAAATACAATAATTATTTTTAAATAAATTTCTGAGAAAAACGATAACCTTTGCTGAAAGCTCAAAATAATTATTGTATTTTATTGGTTTAATTTAAAAACTTGTTATATTGAAATTTAAATATTATTAATTTTCACAAGTTAAGAATTTATATAATTAAACTTTATTTGAAATAATACAAATTTATTCATTTTTTGGATTGCACCTTTTTTGTATCATTTTATTTATTATTTTCAGTTTTTTCTATGGAGTGCATTAGTTTTTTTAAGAAAGTTTACCATAGATTTGGAAGCCCATTAAATTTCTTTACTAGAATGAGACATTAGATATTTGTAACACTAAAAATTGTTTATGATGTTCAAATGTTCAGATTGCAAGGATCTAGTTTAAAAGATTCGAGATATAAAAAAATAACACAAAATTTGTTAATTTTTCACAAATAAAGGCTTTTAGAATCTAATTTGTAGAAAACTTTAAAAAGCACTCAACCATTTCCGGTTAAAATAAATAGTAAAAGGAAATTACAAAAGTTACTTTGCAAGAGGTTAGCTCCCAATGGTTCAAGTTTAGACAAAAAAATTTCTTAGAAAAGAGTCTTCTATGTAACACCACCATTGGTTACGGGAGGGCCTTATATAATACCACGTAAATAATAGTTACATATTAAAGCAGCTGACCTTAAGATTCCAATTCTGAAGCATTCTTCGTAACTTCATTTGTCGACAAATAATTTTTTAAAAAAACGTTAAAATCTGCGACATTTATGAGTAGTTCCTCTATTTGAGTTTTTGCATTAGGAATATAATTATAGATGATCTGCATGTAGGCTGTAGCCTGTGGGTTCTCTAATTTGGTCTTTAATTGCTGATTCTTAATACTTAATCTGTAAAAATTAATATTTAATTATATAAATTCATAACTTCTGAAAATTAATAATATTAAAACTTCAATAAAACAAGTTAATTAAACCAATAAAATACAATAATTATTTGAGCTTTCAGGGAAGGTTATCGCTTTCGTCAGAAATTTATTTTATTTTCGCTTAAAGCTGAAATAATTATTGTATTTTATTGGTTTAATTAACTTGTTTTATTGAAGTTTTAATATTGTAAAAATTAGAAAACAAAAAAAATATTTTTCTTACATTTTAATTAAAACTAAAGCTAAAATGGTCCACACTGCAGGTTTAAACAAAATATTGTGTGCATCTAAATTGAAGGTTTCCACCAACAGAGTGAGTTCTTCCATTATAACATTTATTGG
The DNA here is from genome assembly GCA_947369205.1 of Cantharis rufa. Classification (NCBI taxonomy): domain Eukaryota; kingdom Metazoa; phylum Arthropoda; class Insecta; order Coleoptera; family Cantharidae; genus Cantharis; species Cantharis rufa. Next base: position 42,516,158 of record OX376303.1, read on the forward strand.
TAAACATAAATTATCGGCAAGTTTTGTCATTCTAAAAAAAAAGAAAGATTAAAACCTAAAATTATTTTTTTTTAACAAGGGTAACTTACGCAGGAGAAATTGACTTGATATATATTGAACGACGAGTCTTTTGTACGGAAGTTGTGGTTGCAATATTGCATTCCTCTTCGATTTCACTAGGTTCTTTCCGTTCACAATTCTTATTATCATTTTGTTCTTTATTTTCAGATTTCACATCGTAAAAATTTCCATCACACCACGCACGAATCTTCAACATTTTATACTCTGTTTCGGCTCGCAATTGTTCATAATTAGGCGCAGGTTTTAAAAGTGTCTCGCCAAAACAACTTTTATCAAAATTTTCATCCTTCAGTTCGGATAATTTCAATTTATGAATAACTTGAGAGTATTTTTCTTTAATTTCATCCGAAGTTGTTTTCAAATTTAGTGATTGAAATTCGTTATTCAATTGTTTAATATTTAAAATACTTTGAACCTTTTCTTTTCCGTACAGAAACCTGTAAGTTTCGATAGTAACCCACTCGTAAACACTTTTTTTAATTATACTTAAAATGTCACCTAATTTTTCTCTTTTATTCGCTTTAGTTTTCAATTTTGTTTTTTTACAGGCACCGCTTTTATTTGATGTAATAGAATTATTGAAAGGTGTCTCTTTATTAGTAGCTAATTTCTGGATTTCGTTATCTTCATCCTTCTTTGCTTTATCACTAATAACTGGATCAGAAGCACTACGTTTATTTTCTTCATCACTTGTAATGGAACAGTAAGTTTTATTGTCACTCGAAACAGCTTTTTTTTCAGAATCAACCATTAAATTATCGTCAGCATCTTCGTTACTCTCTTTAAGCGTATCCATAACTTTTACAGTTTTATTTTTGCCGATTACCTTTGAATTGATACTTCTTGTTTCAGCATCGGGATCGTTAACTTCAGATAAAGACATTTGAGTAAACGATGATACAGATACAAAATTTAATTTTTCCAATGATTTTTTTTGATTCAAAACAGTTTCTTCTCCGTGGGAAATACTGCAATATAATTATTTACAAAATTTTATTACAATTTGAAAATAATGAAAACAGCTGTAACAAATTTAATAATGAACCTTACCTGTCGCTTGTTGATAACAAATTAAATTTAGTATTATCTGCTTCCATATTCCATTCGTCGTTCATTTGATCACGAATATGATTACTTGCAGAATAACAAAAACTGCTGCAAAATTTCTGCAATATACATATTATAAAATTAGCATCACACATTTCATTATTAAAATTGTCCTAACCTGTACGTTAGTAACATCGTAAACCTTTTTATTTTTTGGATCTATACAAAATTGCTGTTTGTATATTTTGGTTAAGGGTTTATTACACAACGGATAACCGCACAGTTTGGTTAAAGATCTCTCTTCTACCACGTCATCATAATATGCTTGATTAATGTGTTTTAACTAAAATACAAATATTGGTGCTATCAAAAATATAAAAAACTAGCAAAGCTTACACATCGTAAGAAAGTTTCTGGACGAAGCTGTCCTTCCATTAAAAACTTGACGATGTTCAAAGCTCTAGTTTCCAATTCTTTTCGTCTCTGTAAATCGATTCTGAAATGGTTTGTAATATAAAAAATATGTTACGAAAGCAAAATTTGTATCTTACATTATTTTCTTTACTTCCTCTTTATTTGCAGTAAATTTTTTACTATCATATTTGTTATAATCAAACACAAATTCTTCCATTATAATTTAGTATTTAGTACTTATATTATAAAATAGTCTGTTGGATTCTTTTCAAATTAATACAAAATCAAATTAACCAAATTGTAACAGATTTTAGGTTAGGTTATTAGGATTCATAAATAAGATTGCCAACTGTTGTCAAAAACTGTTTTTCTGACTTTTAAAGCAATGCCAGCGGCGTCCTGTAAACCTGTAAATCCGATTTATTTACAAATTGAATTCAATTTACAAATTGAATAATTGAAGCAAATTACTTCGTTTTGCCTTACCAAATTTGGGTTGCTGTGCGGCGCTACTTTGAAAAACAGTAGAGATTTTCTGAACTTCTATTTTTTAATTTCCGAACTATCATTGCATATTATTACGACGCATCCTGTAACATTTTGAAGTAACATTGGTAATGCCGTTTCACCATAGTTTCACTATACAAAATTGTATCAAGTTTTACGCGTTTGGTATTTTATTAGTTTATTATGGACATGCTGTAAGGTTATGTAAGTAAATTTTGCATTTTTCAGTTTAAATAGTTTTAATTTTCAATGTAGCAGGTTGGATATAAAAGTTTAAAATAACATAATTATTATGAATTCTAACAATCGATTTCAACGAAATCGCGGCTTTCGTTATAACGTTCAAAATCGCTATACAAACAAAGGACTACCTCTAAAGCGAAAAAGGGAGAACGACGAATCTGTGGAACAAAATATACAGTTTCCAAAGAATAATAATTCTGATTATTTTCAAGAAGAGCATGAAGATCAATCCAAACTAAATCAGCCGAGCACTTCGTCTAATATTTCTCAAACAACATGGAAGTGGAATAAGACAGATGATTTTCAGTCTAATTCGAAGAGAGTTTATGAAAACAATTACAATAAGAATAATTTTTCTGATAGCCTACACAACGATGAACAACAATCCAGATTTGCTGTTCCCAAAATAAAAGAGTATTATAAAAATACTCTTTCGTCTGGAGCATATAATACAAAATATTCAGCAAATAATAGGTTAAAATTGCTGAGAGAAAATATAAGTAAATCTCCAAGTGATCACGTTCTCAATAAGTTTGTTCCAAGTGATCATGTTCCCAATAAATTTGTTCCGAATGATCACGTCCCCAATACGTTTGTTCCGAGTGATTATGTTCCCAATAAGTTTGTTCCGAGTGATCGCGTCCCCATTAAATTTCCTCCAAGCGATAACGTCTCCAATAAGTTTGTTCCGAGTAAGTTATTATTTTGAACAAGTCAGCGTACCTTAAAATTTCATGCAATTGTTGTTTTAGGTCATACCAAACCGAGACCAAATTATATAGCAAAGCCTTCCACCATGCAGGCTAGAATATCAAAGTATAAGAATGTAGCAACTGAAAATAAATTTGACATCGATACTAAATTGAGCAACTACGTTTCTCATGCTGCATCAACGTCAGCACTTAACAATACTTTTACATTACCTTATAATAGTATCTTTGAAAATAATAAGCCACCTGTAATCGTTAATAATCAGGAGGACGATATTGAATATATGGAGTGGAGTTCGATTGATGTGCAAGAAGTCCTTGTGAACGTAAATAGTTTTGTTGATTTTATAAAAATTTTGTTCTAAATATTTGTACACATTTTAGCTGGAAGATATAAGAAGAAATAATACAGACGACAAAAAATTTGTACCTAAAACTCCACTGCAACACACCTTTGCAAATTGCTCGACAGAAATGCAATTGAACAAAAATTTGTGTAAAGCGTTATACATTGTAATCGATACAAATATTTTCATATCGGATTTGATTCTTGTCAAGCAATTATTGAAGCTTAAGATAAATGGTAATTATTACAAAATTAATGTAATCACATATTGTTTATTGGAGTGAATTTTTTCAAGGAGTTGTGAGTCCAATTTTATTTATCCCATGGATGGTCATTCAGGAATTGGATTACTTAAAGGACGGCAGATCTGGAGATAAATTGAAGCGTCCTGCCAGTTGGGCCGTTAAGTTTATCAACAATGAATTGTCATCGAAAAATCCACAGCTACAAGGTAAACCTTCAGGGTTCCCACTCGTCTGGAAAACCTGGAAAAGTCAGGGAATTCAAGATTTTTAAATTTTGTCAGGGAAAAGTCAGGGAAGTTTTTATTTTTAGCTCCAAGTCAGGGAAATTAAATATTCAGTCAGGGAAAAAATAAAATTTTTAAATTTGAAAATAGAATACATTTTAAAATTAAAATTTCTTTTTCAAGTTTTTTTTGTGTAAAATCTGTAAAGTCTAACGTTACTATTTTATCTTCCAATTTATCAAAAAGTCAGGGAAAATTTTAATTTTTGGTCAGGGAAAACCTGGAAAGGTCAGGGAATTTTTTCTAGAAAATTCAGTGGGAACCCTGACCTTTGGCAAAGCAACAATAATTAAACTTTTGCTTATGGCTAAAATTGTTGTTACACTTTTAGTAAAATTTATTAAAATGTGTTTTTTTTTAAATTTGTTTAGGTCAATCGGTAAGAGATGCGGCAAAAGTAAGCTTGTCCAGTAAAAGTCCAGATGATGGAATTTTGTTTTGCTTATTGCAAATCGTTGAAAATGGAAACCGACCCGTAAGTTTCATTTTTATTAATCTTGATTGTAATTACTACATTTTATAATATTAAGTTTTTGTAATTGTAAGTAATTTGCTTTCTTTTGCTAACAAGAATCCAATATAAAATCTAGTAGTATAAAAAACGTACTAGAGGTACGTTTAGATCTGACACTTATTCCAGACATAAATGTAAAGTGTCGGACATAAATTCGCTTTGACTGTTTACATTTAAGATAGAAATTGCTCGAAAGAAAAACATGAATATTGTGTATACATTTCTCTTCGTTTGAAATTCACAACAAATGTACGAACGGTTTACATTTATGTACCAAAAAATATCAGATACTTCTTTCATTCTGCAAAGATTTCTTTGCACGAAAGATTCATAATGAAAATCTCGAAGAAACGAATTGCAGCCATTGTGAAAAGAAAAAAAAACCGTTTGGTATGGGTTCGAGAGTAGATTTTAAGATGTGAAAAACAAGGTATTTACAATATTGGTCCTTTTGTATTAAAAAGTTATTATTTTGGTATGTCGGGTGCCCTTTTGCATTCCTAGAACACATAATACAAAAGTGCAATACTTGAGGAAAAGAAATTATTTATCCGCCAACCAAACCCCTGGTCAATTCCATCTGTAGTCATAAAAACTTAAGCTAAACAATTGTGCATTTAAAATATTTACAATTAATACATTACGACCCGAGAAGGAATTATAAAATCTTACCTGTACTGCATATACAGTAATTTAATAAGTAACATAATAAGTAAAGTAGTTTAATAACTAAGTACTACTTTCAAAGTAACTTCTTGAAATCTTAAAATTTTTACTTTAAGATCAGATATGATTTAATTACCCGTGCTACCTGTAATTTGAAAAGTCTATTTTTAAGCTTTCAGACGGTTATATGTTAATAAATTATATTACAACTTAATTACTAATTCTAACTTAAATTACTAACAAAAGTTTGTGAAACCCAACATGAATTCTATAAAAATATCGCGCGACAGTTCCATAAAAGTAGACGAGTGGTCAACTCTTGCAATTTCTCTCAAGCAAGTCGGAACTTCAAAAAAAGTATCGTTTACATCTGATTCTCTGTGTGGCAACACATATTGCCAGAAGTTGAAACATATTTAAAATTCGTGCAATAAGTGTCGGATCTAAACGTACCTTAAGAAATTGATGGCTAGTGTACACTAGTGTAGCATATCAAATTATTATGGAATAATTTATTTAAATTATTATTATTAACTGAACATTTTGATTTACAGTATTTGTTGTCCAATGACATAAATTTACGAAACAAAGCGATTTTAAATGAGATCGAAGCATATGGACAAGGTGAAATTTTAAAAAAGTTGGATCCATACGATAACAACAAGTTAAGAAGTAATACGATGAAGGAAGAATCGGAAGACTTAAAGCAAATAAAACTGCATCTGAGTAATCTGTTTAGTTATGTTATACTCAAAGAAGTTCACGAATGTTATTCTGCACCACCAACTGAAATAGCAAATTCTCCCCCTCCATGGTCTCTATTAGAATGTCTCAACTTATTTAAAAGTTACTGGGGACCCATATTTACTTATAAATTACAAAAGCAGTGCATCAATACCATCGAAAATTTTGTTCAATTAATAAAGGAAGAAAACTGTAAGTATTTTTATATTCAATTTTTAAATTGATTTTAAATTTTTCAATATTGTATTTGATTATTACGAGATTTATCTTGGCGGTCATCCTTTATCTTTAGTTTTTATTCTTCGGCCACGATAACCTCCTAAAGTGAGTATATTGGAACTCAAGCGATGTACAACTTGTTAGCTTATGATCCCATTATCTGAGCGTGACAAATACTTTCAAATTATATAATAAAAATATTATATCATAGTATGGATGCTCACAGGGGCGGATGGGCAACATCTTAGCGGCCCGGGAAATAATATTTGTCGACCTCTTTTTAATTTCCGGATATGACTAAAATATATAAATAAATAGGGTGTTACGCATTTTTTCTTTAAAATTAAATAGAGCATACACAGTCAGGGCCTATTTTATCATAAGGCCAAGTAGGCCTGGGCCTAGGGCCCCCGAGTTAAAGGGGCCCCCTGCTTGACCCAACTGTAACTGTTTAAAACAACAGTTTAATGCTTTATTTAACAATTAAAAAATTATATTTAAAAATATGTGCTGAGAACACATTCTGGCCCGTAACAGCCCTGTTTAATTAATGAATGAAAAAATAATTTCTATAATCTTCAATTTGTTATATCAATACAATTTTATATCAATACAAGTGACCGTAAAGGGCCCAACGCTCAAATAGCGTAGCGCAACAAACATTTTTACTTTCCCTAATACGTATTAACATATTATGTTAAGGGAAAGTATTGTAATCCACCCAAAAATCGAAATTTTGGTATTAAAATGTTCCTTATCATGCTCTGATAAGATTCTGATAAATCTAAATTGGATGTTCGTCTGTATGTATGTCTGTATGTCAGTATGTGGTTGATAAATAGTATCAATCGTACAGGTTGAACCGCGCAAACAAATGTCATGAAATTTGGCATAAACATGCACCATAATTAAACTTCGAGGCCAGCTAAAAATGGTGAAGATCGATTGAAAATTACGAAAATGAAAAACAAAATAAAATAAATTTAAGTGTTTTTTACATATAAAAAAATTGTATCAATCGCACTTGTTGAACCGCCCAACTAAATGTCATGAAATTTGGCATAAACGTGCATCATAACTAAACTTAGAGGCTTCTTGATTCGTGCTTAGGTAGAAAACTGGCAAAAGCCAATCAGGTTGAAGTATTTTCTTCTAACAAACAAGGATAAAAGAAAATACTTCAATATGATTGGCTCTTGCCAGTTTTCAACCTAAGCAAGGCAAAACAAGAATCTCTACTGAACACAGCTTTATAAATAATGCCGTGCAACACCTTTTAAGAAGAGCACGCCTGTGTGCTGAAAATGATGGAGGCCATTTTGAAAATTTATTAAAATAAATTTTGTGAATTTATTATTTTTTCACCTACACCTTGTTCATTATTTTCAAAATTTCTGTGAAAACGGTTGGTTTCCTAAAAGAAATTATTTGACCAAAGTTGTAGCCCGTTAAATTCCCTACCCGATTTGGGCAGTCAGTTTTTTTTAAGACGTTTCGTTTAAGAGGTACGGGGTCGCACGAAAAGTAAAAAAAAACTGACTTTTTTTAACATTTTTTCCCTTAATTTAATTTACAACTCGAAATCCGTTGATTCTAGATGATAAGTAGTTATAACCTATTTTATAGATAAGTGAATGATCTTTAAAAATGTTCTAACCCATTAAGCTTAAAAAATCAATAATATGGGAGCTCTGGCCGTTTGAAATCAGAAATTCAAAAATTGCTTTAAAGTGAGGTACCACCCAAGGGTTTGGACTTAGATACAAATTTTATTTGAAAATTTGTCTTAGAAAAGTTGTCCTTTATCAACCCACGTCAAGCTAGCACCCCCACCTTCTCAAAAATTAGAAATATTTATACTATAATTATGGACTCATTTTGGACAGCATTCGCGAATTTGGAACAATAACGGTTTCGCGATGAAAGATAAATCTTTGGTGGGGGTGCTGAGTTGACGTCAAGCTAGCACCCCCACCTCGAAAAAATTACATTTAAAAAAAATTAATTATACCATAATTATGGACTCATTTTGGACAGCATTCGCGAATTTGGAACAATAACGGTTTCGCGATAAAAGATAAATCTTTGGTGGGGCTAAATTTTAAATTTGACTCTGACTTACATGTTGCTGCCCCCCCCCCCCAATCGAATTTTTTATTTTAATTGGTGTTAAACGTTTGAGCATTAGTTGAGCTTTCATTTTCGTCGTTTGAGCCTCCCAAATTCCTAAAAATGGTTGAAGAAAAGGGGGGGTATGGGGATATGAAAGAGTATAGAGAATTTATAGTAACTTTTTCTTTATGCAATCGAGATCAATCGATAAAGTTTTGTTTAAGATTCATTGAGCTTTTACTGCTATTGTTCGAGTTGACAAGACTTTATATTCCTATGCTCCTTTTCTACAGGGAGGTAATCGTTTTTATTGGTTCGAATGCTAAGAAACTTGAATTGCGGTATTTAATTGAAAGACCAGCAGCCATCAGTCAGGGGATCCAAAATTGATGATAATTTATTGTTCATTACTTCAAATAAATATTTAATTTTAAATCAAAATAAAATCAAATCCAAATGAAAAGTTGTTTACCAAATTAAAATTTAAAATTTTCACGCGCAACTTGCTTGGAGGTACATAAAATTTAAAGCACCAATAACTTTGAAAAAAATTACATTATAATGATGAATATAGAAGCTCGTTGAAGTTCAAACGAAGCTCTATAGATTGACACCAAAATTACTGAAAAATGTTGAAAAGTACCAAAAATAGAAAAACATGTCTACAGCTTTCCTCTCCCAAAGATTTCGCAAATAATTTCGCGACCGTTGAAGTTCAAACATCAAAACTTCCATTTATCGAATTAAATAGAATTCCTCAAAAGATAAAATATTCCTTTATGGAAAAGGAATATAAAATGATGGGATTAGTTCATTTTGAACCACCACTGGATGATGATTTGACTTCCGTTGGCCACTATTATGCGCTTTGTTTGCGAAACCAGCAAGTATGGGTGCAATTAGACGATTGTAAAGATGCCCAAAACACCGTAAGAAAAGAAAAACAAATTTATCCCGCCTTTAATCCCGAAACCGTTGTAGTCCAAAATTCGCGAATGCTGTCCAAAATGAGTCCATAATGAGTCCATAATTATGGTATACTTAATTTAAAAAATAAGTAATTTTTTCGAGGTGGGGTGCTAGCTTGACGTCAACTCAGCACCCCCACCAAAGATTTATCTTTTATTGCCAAACCGTTGTAGTCCAAAATTCGCGAATGCTGTCCAAAATTAGTCCATAATTATAGTATAAATATTTCTAATTTTTGAGAAGGTGGGGGTGCTAGCTTGACGTGGGTCCTTTATCACCACCTCGAAGGTTCTCCACGGTCACGGGGACCCGTATAAATGAATTTCGAGTTAAATTAATATTATAATTTTTGTGAATTGGTGACACCAAGGTTTTCGCCTACGCCGCTATTTTTCTAATTTCCTATTTCAATAAAAATAATAATTTCCTAATCCTATGAGGGGGCCTCTATGGGCCTAGGGCCTACTAAAACCAAAAATAGGCACTGTATAGGTTTATTACAGATTTTTGAATCAGATTACATTTACTATCCGAAAAACATTCTTTTATAACACTATGCAACGAACGGAACAAAATTTGTTTGTTATTTTCATGAATTTTTTCCACGAATAATCTTTGCATGGCTTTCGCGCCTAAATTATTATTATTAATTACAATAATAAGCTATGTACCTATCCGTATAGCACTTCCGATTGGTCCAGTTTTTTACCAACCAAAAATTTACTAAATAAAATTAAATATAATAATGAAATTATTATTAATTAAATATCTATCTTCTATCTATCTGTAACACATCTCTCATCAGTTCAATTCACGGATGTATTATTGAAGAGATGATCTGACGACCTATGCTTCTATCACCATATTAGCGGGTCGCGAACGTATTCACTGTGGGAGAGAGAAGTAGCGACAAAGATAGACAACTAGCTAGGCGTGAAACTGCATTGTGCATAAGTGATGCATGTATTACAATGCACTTTTTAGGATTAAAAGCTTAATAACAGTAGTACCGGTGTTAATTTTTGGCAATGGATCAAAGACATTGTTTTGCACCTAATTGCCACAGTGACTATAGTGGCAATAAAGACAAAGTTTCCTTGCTTAAAGTGCCCAAAAACAAATTAATAGAGTGGAGGCTTTGATACCACGCGCGGACTAACAATTAGAAATTAACGATCTTTTGTTGTGTTGAAATCGAGAGGACGGTTGAACCATCCCAATAAAATTATTCACAATTTTTTGAAGAATTTAAAAAATGTTTTGTTTAAGCATATTGCTTCAGTTGACGTGTTTGAAAACACGATCGAAGATTTTTTTTCAATTGAACAAAACAAACTAATTAAGTTTGGTTGCCAAGTACATCGGGACGAAATTATATCAAAAGGGGTTTATTTTTATATATGTAAGTATGTGAGTTAAGCAATATTACAGACAAGAGCAAGGAAAATTAAAAAGACAGTCTGCCGTTGACAAGAAAAAATCAAAATTGCACAGGTCATGATGATTGAAATATTTAAATTATAACTTATCAAAAGTCGCGTAAAATAATTTTTCTGTAATTTCAAAACAACTTTGTATTATTAGTTTCAGTTTTTAGTAAATTTTCTCATTTGATGATTTTTTTTGTTTTTCTCGTTTTTTCAGTTTCTCATTTTTTATTCTGTTTGCCATTTCATAAATAGACAAAATTACATTAAATCTTGAAACCAATAATCATTATCAGCCTTATGCATAGTCGTATTTTTAAAATGGTTTTAAAATGAATTAAGTAGCTACTAATTAATAGCATTCTAGTAGCTTATAAAATTTTGTTATGCATAGTTGTTTTAAAAAGAACGTTAGTATCATTTTAGTTGGTAGGATACTAAAGTATGATTTTCAAAATATTTATTAGGCAACATTGCAAATTTTCAGCTGATAATCTAAAAGCATTGACAGTTTACAAGGTCAATGTCAATGTCAAAAATATGTCGGCAAGTTACATTACAAAATTTAACTAGCAAAATGGCAATTTCATAATAAAAGGGCATTTAAATTTTAATATTTGGCAAAGTACCTAATAAACGCCAAAACTTGAATTTCGGGAGATACAGGACGGCAACGATTGTTAAAATTATTTAGTCGATCTCTCATTAGATCTATCACAACACGAACTACTTCTTTATTTAATCGATAATATTTGCGAAACTTTGCATTATTGTAATAAATTAAAGGATTTATATGATGTAAATATACTATTGACCTCTTATTTATATTAAGAACATCTTCAATAGCTTGAACTTCTTCCATTTCTTCATCAACGTTAATATAGGGTCTACCAATAAGAGTGATAGAACTTTAGGTAGGTATTGCCGCCATGTTATAAATGACATTGATGTTTCTCATAGTATATTTTATTCAGTAAGGCTCACTATTTCATCACTATGCAAGACCGATTTGCAAGAACGATTTGCAAATCGTAAAATTATATTTCCAAAGTAGGATCTCTGTTCGAGCCACGTTCAGAGCATTACACGAATTTTAATAAACTTCGTTAATAAGCAGATTCCGTTACTGGACTGAAACAAATCAATAGATGGTCCATGAGAGTGACTTGCATCCAAAAACCGTTACTGTTTGGTGCGATTTGTGGTCCGAAGCCATCATTGGACTTTACTTCTTTGAAAATGAGCAGTGAGAAGCTGTCAGATGTTAACAAACTCTGTGTGGTCACAATTGGATGAAATGGATCTGAAAGAGATGTGGTTTCAACAGCACAGCACAACATGCCGCATTTCGAACGAAACAATCGACTTATTGAAAGAAAAGTTCGGGAAGTCGATCATCTCAAAAAGTTCGTAAAATTAGACTATTGTCAACTGGTCACCGCGATCGTGTAACTTAACTCCGCTGGACTTCTTTCTTTGGGGCTACGTTAAGTCATTAGTTTACGCTAATAAACCGCAAAGAAAACCAACATCGAGCGAGTAATTCTTGGTATTCAGCCAGCCTTACTTGGAAAAGTCATCAAAAATTGGACCCATAGAATGCGTGTGTGCAAACGACCAAGAGGTGGACATTTAAAGAATATTTTTTTTAAACACATAAATGGTATGAACTGAGCTTCAAATAAATACCAACAAATCCATTGTATCTTACACGGATGAGTTATAATTAAAAAAACAAGTTCTATCGTTCTTATTGGTAGACCCTATATAATCTTCCATTATTTTAATGACTATTTTTATGACAGTATAATTTTCAAAATTGTCTATTATTTTTAAAACGTCACCTTAAAATGGTCTTAAACATGCCCAAAACTGTCAGTAATATTTAGTAGCCACCCAACGATTTTAGTAGTCCTACTAAGGGTAGTACCATTCTAACTCGACTATGCATACAAATTGTATGCTTGGTTACTAAGTGACATACTAAAATAATACTAGTAGCGCGTTAGTAGCTACTGAGTTGACTATGCATAAGGCTGTATATGATTAGTTATTTTAATTAGAATTTAGTTATTTTGAATTTAATAAAATTATTACATTTCTTATGTAAGTATTTATTTATTTATAATCCCTACGAACTTGTTAGTTCAAAATATATACCTAATATTGATTATAATTGTACCTAAGACTGTAATTAAATAAATAATTTCCTTATTTATTTCTTGTAGGTCTCTAAAATAATATTTCCTATATCACTATACATAAAACCTCTATTACTATGAGCAGCTAGTTGTCTGTCTCTGTCTCGTACAGCAGGGCGCTTTCGAAGGCCATGCGATCTACTGTTGTAAGCTTACCTCTTATATTATACATCCGTGGTTCAATTTGTACCCTGCAATCAGTGGAGTTCTGTATAAATCGAGCTCTCAACCAATCCAGTTCCACATCAGTTGAAGTGTATTCACTTGCCTCTTTTTTAGGGAGCGTTCATAAACTACGTGGTTTGGCAAAGGGGGGGGAGGGGTTAGGTAGAAAGCTACGCAGGGCTACGTGAGGGTACGGGGGGATTATAGTCAAGCTACGTAGTTTTGTTCATTTATTATGAAAGCAATTTTCAGAATATAAGCGACAACATAATATGGATATTTATTTCCGTATTTGGATTTTTTTTATTTATATTTTATATAGGTGAGCTATTGGTTTTAAAAACAAATATAAGTGTTATTCATTTTTTATACCAAATAATTTTTAAATAGTTTTGTTAACAGAAAACATAACATGTCTTCTGGACTTTATAGGAAAAAAAACTACGTTCCATCTAGGGGGGGGGGGGGTAGGGTTATCATGGTAAAAGCTACGTTAAGCTACATGATGGGAGGGAGGGGTTCTAAAGAGGTCAAAATCAAACTACGTGGTTTATGAACGCTCCCTTATAGAAAATTTAATTTCCGAAAAGTTTTTTGTATTTAATTTTTGTGTATTTGTTATAGTTGGTTCAGTGTTTCATTACAGTTTTTATTTTGTTTTTTATAAATTATGGCATATGATTATTTATATTTTAAAATTTATCATTGTTAAGGATAACAATTCTCGTGCAGTTTAAGTATAAAAATTTAAAAATTAAAACACAATTAAGGAAAGAGCGAAGACACATACTGCTTTTTCAACTATCAATCCATCACAACATGTGTTTCTGACTCATTAGTCGTCATCAGTATCGCATACTTGTTGAAAAACGAGAATTGTTATCCTTTGTTCTCGATGTCGCCATAACCCTTCGTACCATGAAATGTTGCGACCACTGGAGGTATGGCAACACAACCATCATTATCTTTCAGTCTGCTTCCTATGTAATTAATTATGTAATTACGCTTCCTGCGTAATGATGGCCATTTCATTTTCATTACAATACCCATGGCGCCGTTGACAAGGCCATCAGATACCGATATGTTGCGTCTCAGCATAACACGCGATTCGGTAACTAATTTTACCGGAATGGAATTTTAAAAAAGTCCACCGCAATAATTGTTCACATCTTTTAGAATTACATTTCCTGGAGGTTTCTTTCTGTACGTAGTAACTTCGCGAGACTCATCTATGGAACGGATTGTATATACGCGATTGTGTTTTGAATTCATAGTAGTCATCTCACTATTGTATTTGTCGACTTGCTTGACGGTTGGGAATATTCGAACCACTGCATCATCCTTGATCTCCTCGTCCATAGCCACCCTTCGCCTTTGACAGAGCAGTTCCAGTTTTAAGCAGTTGTCAATTCGCCTACTCGTAGATTGTTTAGAAGATCAACGAATTCGGTGTCATTCTGTTGTCTCATGTTGATGGTTAATTCGCAGAAGGAAAATGCATGCCATAAATAGCATCCCAAGGTGGCTGTTGAAAGCACCAATGTCCTTTTACAGGGGACAGTTGCATGATGTCGCCAAAAAGGACAATATTTACGCCACCAAACAACTTATCGTTGTTTTTGAATTCCTGCAACCGCAAATGAATCATTTGTAAGTTCTCGTAAGAAACCATGGAAACTTCGTCAACCATTAACCAACTTGTATTACGCCATTTACGCCTTTCCTGCTCTAGCTTTTGACCAGTTAAGCGTCTATATGCAATTGAATTACCTTTTTCGATGGGAAGTGAAAAAATAGAATGCAATGTTTTTCCAAGTATCTGGCGGACGGCGACACCAGTTAATGAACCTACCTCGACAAATTTTGGCTTTTGAAGCAGATCAACTGTAGGAGCATAGCACCTCTTGATGTGCTCTACGAGTAATTTTAAAACAAATGATTTGCCGCTGCCAGCTCCTCCAGTTATAAATAACAACAACTTTTCAACATCACCATTTAAATCTTTTTCAACGGCCGTGGAAATTCTTTGAAACAAATCCTTTTGCTGTACGTTTAGGCCCCTGATATTATCAAAAAAATTAGCATCGGTCATTGCACCACATTCTTCTATATCTTCACAGTAATCGTCTTCGTGTTGTTTAATATGTTCATCGGCCTGTATAATTTGAACATCCCTGATATTTTCAGAACGTGTTTCACGATCAAGATTTAAAGCAGTTGCTTGAGCAAGTGCCTGTTGAATGACCTGTTCTGCATGAGCAAAGTCTTCAGAACTAACGTTATTTTGCAAAGGCCTTAACTCGTCTCTTTGTCTAAGGAAACAAGATTCTGGAGTTTTGTCTTCTAACATTAGTTGATTTTCAGCGCGGAACGGAATGTGACAAACAATAAATTAAACCGTAATAATATCCATCTTTGTCACTATTTAGTGTGTAGCAATGTGTACGTAACATAGCTGGCTTATTTCTTACTCGCATGCGTGAATTGTCCCTCAAACGAATATATTTTATGGCTTGATCAACATTAGGTTCTCTTAATTCGAAATCGCCATCATTCTCACTCCACATCATACTGTTTGAAATCGTCTCATAACGCACAGCGAATTCTGCCAGACTTATATTTTCTAGCTGATCAGGCCTCAAAACGTAACGGTCAATAATGTTGTTATATATTGAAGTTTCATCTCCTTCGAATCGCATTCGGGGCATTTTTTGCAATTTTAAGGGTTTACTGCACTTGAAATATTTCCTGTCAAGATTATGATACAATAAATTTCGGAAATTTCAGATTTTTTTCTGGTCCCCTACCAACGATATTTGGTGGCAAAAACTATCGCTTTGTTAAATTTTCAAACTGCGAAAATAAAAAGAAAGGGGGAGTAAATTCAGGGTTGATAAAAACTCTTTGTAAAAAATAATCTAACTTTGAGATTCCTTCTCTTCATGCAAACACTTTCCTTCAAAGATGCGATTTTTTTCAAACAATTTCTTTTTTCCCCATCTTGATATGGACAAATAAAAGCTGAAATATTTTAATTGCAGTAAATTTCAAATAATAATTATATAACTTCAACTTATCTTTGTGCATTACTATTTATTTGTTTCAATATAATTATAAGTAATGTCAAGTTATAATATTGTTTAATTTTATTTATCCACATTTGCTTTTGTATGTTGGTCCAAAAGTTGGCGCTACCTTGTTAGTTTTATCTAATTTCATATGAAAGCAACTATAAATACAATTTTCAATTCTGACTTCTATTTGCGATTCAGTCTCAGTTCACCTAGTCTTGCTCTACTCTAGATGCTGCCGCCTCTCAAATTGTACCGCCAGATATCAACACAAAAACATAATATTATGAAGGAGAAATCTTCTGCGTGATGTCATAGTAGTACATTAACTTGGCTTCAAAATGCAATTTTAATATAATGTACTAATACTTAATTTAAGTTGTAAAAATTATAAATATTTTGTTAAATTATAGTATCAACGTTTAAAACATTAAAAAAAGTTGATTTGTTTTCGAGAATGGTTTTCAAAAATAAAAGCTAGCTTTTTATTAAAAAACAAATTTATGTACATAGTATTTTCTGGACCATTCTTAATTATTAATTATATTTTTTCTTTAAGATGGAGTCACAAATGGATTTAAAGAAAATTTATTAGATTTAGGCTTAGGATTATGCATTTATATAAAAAATGGATTGACTAAATATTCCGAAACGGTCAACGAGTGTATCATGAAGATCGAACAAGAAAAAGAAACTTTTTCATATTGAGTATTTATTTTTTACTCAAGTTATTGTTTTTTTTTATAATTGTTTGGTACAAAATGTAACAATTTATTTAAGTTATTTACAATTTATGGTAAGTTATACTGATGGCAAACATTGAAATAATTTCAAAGATGATTATTATTAATGTTTCCCAAGTTTTCGTGATTTTAATGTTTAAGATATTTTTAATAATCCATTTCGCTGCTTTTGATTAAATTAATATATCGTTGGTAAAATGCAAAAATCACAAATGGGCATATATTGAATGAAGGAGTTAATATACAAAGAGTCAAAAAATGGATTCAATTGAACGAGTCCAAAATTTAAAATTTTGCATATTCGTGACTTTGGCGTTTTACTGACGATATTTGAAATGTTTCTAATTGAATTGGTTGTTACAATTAACTACATTGTTTTTTTTTTAGTTTAATAGAATAAAATTTTGTTTTGTATTTTAAAATCACAAGGTTGACAAGTGACTAACAAGTTACAATTTAATTACTTATTGCTATTAAGAATTTTTTATTTTCACAATTTATCACTAATTTTTCTTTCTATCTTTTGCTTTAGAAGAATTTCTTGAAATTGGCTTATTTAATGACTGTATCTTTTTTGATGTAGGTGTGCTAGGTTATTCTATTTTCAGCTATTCTGTAGACATGTTCAAGCTAACTTAGCTGATTTGACATTTTTTGTGGTTCGACTTAGTATGTTCCTCTATTTTTTCTTAGAAAATGCCATTCGCTGTTTCCAATTCTAACTATTTGTTTCTGTTGTTGTCCATCACCTGCATATCAAATAAACACTACTACTTTTTTAAATCCTTGAGCTTTTAATTCTTTCTACTTAAAATGTTTTTTTTTTAGTGTTGTATTGCATGGTGTAATAGTTTATTTGTAAGCTGTCAATCTATTCCAGTTTTATTCTTCCATTTTTACTGTATGTGTAATCCATACTTTCCATATCACCTCTTGTTTTACACTTTTTCATTATATTAATATCTATTACCACCAAAGTCAAAAGTGGGCTAGTTTTTATTTGTTATTAGTGATTATTATGTAAATATCTAAATTTTAAATGTTTTTATTTTCTTGGAATCGGGAATGTTTCCAGATTTTTGATTAAAATTTGTATCAATTTTGCATTTTAATTAAGTTTTGTTATAACTTTTATATATCATTTAGTTTCTATGCAGATTATAAAGAAAATAGCAATGGGCCAGTTAAAATTCTTACTAAACAAAATAATTTAATACTTGCTGGGAGGGCTGTATAAACTAATAAGTGTAACGTAGAAGCCACTCCTACACTAATCTATATGTTAGAAAATTTAATCTTGATATAATACCACTAGGTACAAAATTGTTTATTTTTTGTATAAAAATACAAGAGTTCGCCTTTATTACATCCTCGGAATATATTTCTACGTTACATTTTTTAGTAGTGGTACATTGTGACTTTTGATTTTTAATCTATCTTATTCTGCACAATTATGTTCCAAAGTATTTGGCTTGTTTTCTAAATGTTTATTTAAATTGTTGTATTTGGGTACTTGACAACTTATGTATGAATTAACGCATTTATCAATTGAAATAATCTTATTACCTGCAATTTTTCAGCTGTAAACAATATTAAGTTTTCTTTGAAAATTTATTCGTACATAATTCGTAAAATACCTTCAGAATTAATTTTGTAAATATGATATTGTAAAGCATGGTTGATATTAAATTATCCATGAAAATATTTTTTATAATTTGTAAATAAAGGAAAGTAAACAAAAAACAATAATTACACATTTTATAATTTTTATTTATCTTCCTTCTGCATTAAATGCAACCCTTCATAAAGTATAATCTTTTTTATAGGTTTTATTAAGAATTACTCAGTAATATCAAAGGTATATTTAATATAATAAGATTGCAACTTGCATAGTATTTTTACTGAAGAAAACATTTAAAACTATGCTATACTATAATGACTTTAAAAAGTCATTCTTTTTATCACCAGTGACAAAATGATGAAACAAAGCGCCGTGTTATAAAAAGACATTTACCTCGTATTACAAATCTCCAGGTGTATAAATATGAGGGGGGGGTGCTCGATTTTTCGATATCTAGCGCCGTTTTCGAGATATTGCTAATTCAAAAATCGGCTGCGCCTCGATTGACAATTTTCACGCCTGGTTATAAAAAGTATCACTTTTACCTCTTGTTGCATGAATAGCTATTGTGTGCTACAATTTACATTGCTAACATAGAACTATCCGAATAATTTTTTTGTTCATTGTGTGTGAATAGGTAAGAAAAATTAATAATCACAGTTACCTTAGCGTTACTATAGCAACTGAAATTAAAATTACGATTATTCGCTATGAGAATGTCTTGTGGCGCCTCTGTTGGTTTGATAGAGTGAACTAAATCTGGAAATATTTTCATTGTATGTATACTAATTTTGCGATATAAACGGGATATTTATAAACACAAATTTTGAGTGACACCTACTTTCTTAAGTATAATAAATAATAAATCAATCATTCCGTTACTTTATTTTGTAATAAAAGTCAAACGACTACAAATATGAATTATTTATTTAAGAAAAATTATATTTTTTATTTCTAAATTAAACTTTTACACGTACTATTAAAACCCGTGTTTTTTAAATCTTCACACAACTAGTTTCGTGGCCCATATTTATTGAAGTAATATAACCATAAAATTGAAGTAATATAACCATTAAAATTTAACCGTCAAGTTTGACGTTTTGTGACAGTAGTAGTTTCCAGATTTAATGTACAAAGCTGTCACCATGGGCGCTACGACCCGTATTCATATCCCTTCTTTTCCGACGCACGTAGCGAATTACATTAACAAAGTTTGAAATGCACTGGTGTAGTTTCTATTTTGACGTTGGGTGTTACTTTGACAACTGTCAAATTGATATTACATTGTCAAACATTTAGTGACTGACATGGTGACTATTATCTGAAAAAGTCAATTTTTATTAATTATACATTTGGGACTTGTAAGAAATTGTTAATAATTAAATTTACACGTTGAACTGTGATCGATCGTTTTTAAGGTGTTTTTACTTTCACACAAAATAAACAACAGTAAACAGGTTTGTAAATACTGTACTTTGATAGTATCCCTTAATAGAATTAATAACAATATGGAAAATTATTCGTCATTCCAAAACGGGTCGCATATTCGCGAGCAGGATTTCCAAAAACTTACACAAACAATAGGATCTAGCATCCAGAAAATATCTCAAAATGGTAAGCAAAGATTACACCGAAGGAAAAAAACTTCAACTTCATTACAATCGCGTTTATTTTTTAGTTACTTCTATGCAACGCATGATCAATCAGATTGGTACTCATCAAGATTCACGCGAATTGAGAAAACAATTGCAAGTTTTAAAATTTGTCTAGATCTGGAAACTTTATTTCAAGTGCGTTTTATTGTAGGCATTCCATCCAACATTACACGCAGCAGTTGGTAAAAGATACTAGCGTTTATATTAAAGATCTAAGCAATGCACCACCGGCTCTTTCACAATCGGAGCAACGTCAAAGGAAGATGCAAAAGGAGCGTCTACAGGACGAATTTACTTCCACGCTGAACGTATTTCAAGCAGCTCAGAGAAGTGCTGCACACAAAGAGAAAGAACAATACAATAAAGCTAAAATTCAAGCTTACGGAGATCCTCTTGCAGGCAAGAAGCACATTTGATGTTTATTTAAAAATTATTTATTTTCATTATCGGTCAACAGGTTTTAAGAAAGATCAACAATTAATTGAATTGCAAGACAGTGCTACTACAAGAAAACAACAGCAGCAAATTCAATTACAAGAGGAGCAAGATATCGAAGAATTACAAGAGCAAGAACAAGCGGTCAGGCAATTAGAGGTAAATAACTGATTTTTGTGGTCGTTAGTTAAATATGATGTTTTAGAGCGATATTAATGACGTCAATCAAATATTTAAAGAGTTAGGTGCCTTGGTACACGAACAAGGTGAAGTGGTGGATAGTATCGAAGCGAGCGTCGAACGAACGGAAGGTTTTGTTTCTCAAGGTGCTCAGCAGCTTGCCCAGGCCAGTACATATAAAAATAAAATACGAAGAAAGAAATTGTTCTTGGCTATTATAGCTGCCGTTATTTTAACTGTGATCATAGTTATAATAGTAATCGAAACGAAGAATTAAAAAAAGTATAGCAAACAACAAAATTCCATATGATTTCGTAATTAAAAAAACTAACTTGTTTATACCTAATGTAGATGGTAAAATCCGTATGCGAGTACGGCTTATTTATTAAGAAAAATAATTTATGATTTAAGTATATATTTTTGGAGTTCGTAATGGTTGAAAGTAAGCCATGCTTTGTTTGTATTATAAGAGTCCCAACCTAGAATAATGTGATTATAATTATTATCTCTTTTTTTCGTTATTAGAAATTTAGTTACTCAGTGAATAATAAGAAATGTAATTGTTAATTTACGTATATATTATAAGATTTTTATTATCTATACTCGATAATGATGTATTTGTAGTGATTAAAGTGCTTTTGCATAAATTGTTTATTATAATATAATGATAATGCACTTGAAAATATATTTTTTATTAGCATTGACATGGCATTATTAACCAATTTTTGCGTATTTACTTAACAAGATGTATATAATGTAAAACAAAAAATTTCTTTATTAAAAAATATTTGTATTAACTTAACTTGAACAATATTAATGTTGTATTCGATGAAGATTTATTGTTAATATATCTTACGTTTATTATTTTCTTGTTTATTCATATCGGCATAATTAAATTAGGAATGAATCGTGTGTTCTTTGGACAATCTTGTCTAATTTGCCTAGAGTCTTCGGTAAATCAATACTAAAAGATTGCCAATGCACACAAACATTGAAGTTTTGCCCTATAAAACAATTAACTAATTTTTAGAAAGCAATTATGAGTTTGAAAATGAGACCAGTCGATTGTGTGTATGCACTACATTCCACATTAAATGAAATATTATTAAACATACTTTTAATGCACCCACATTAGCACATAAATATAATAATTTTACATTCAAGTATTAATACAAGAGACATTTAAGTAAGATAATTATTTTGCTCGTCATCGTCTTCCGAATCATCGTTTTCATCTACATCAGCTTCGTTTGGAACATCTGGTAAACGTATATTACTTAATAAATCTCGCATAGCGCCTACCAAAGATGCCACACTCCGTCTTAGATCGTTTCCGTCGTCCATGTCGCCTGGTAAAGCTCTTGCACCATCTTCATCTCTAAATAAAAATATTGTACTTGAACAAAACAATTACTTTCGCTATGTTTCTTACCGCAACAAAAAATTATCTGAAATATTATTAGCGTTAAAGTTTGGTAGTAAAGAACGAAAGAAAATTCCAACTGCGGTAGAATTACTTCCAGCCAATCTAGGTTTACTTGGTTTCTCGTATATGTTAATCGAATCTAAAGGTGGAAGTGGATCGAAAGTTAATGCAGGCGTTGTATCCTAACGAAAAAACATTATTATTGCATTTTAATAAAGCAATTTTTATGGCTAGTAAATTTTAAATTTGTTATGTTATTTTGACCATTTAATGAATAAAACTAATCTTCTTTTGTGTTACATTTTCTTTCTTTAAAATCACATTTACAATTAACACTATTATTGAATAATATAAAATATTATTTTCAAATTAAATTAAACCAAAATAATTGTCATACCTCTGATACAGGTGGAACCCCTTTTATATCTGACAAAATTATATGTCGAGATATACTGCGTGGCAAAAGGCCCTGATAACGTTTTGTTCTCTTGACTTCGTATTCCTTCACGGTAGGATCTTTGCTATCTACTTGATCCAAAACGATGTGAACATTTTTTTCTAACCACGATAAAAGTTCTTTTTCCTTCCATAAAGGATAGCTACGTTTTACGTATAACAACTCCAATTGCGTTAAAGCAGGCGATTGTCTAAAACATATCGTAATTAATCACAAAAATATTATTTCAAAATGGCATTTACTTTTGAGTTGCGAAATATGGATGCAGAGAAACTCGTTGGTCAACTTGTATGGAACATTCTTCCAATAAAGGTATGAGAACACCGGGAAACATTAGCAAGGCATCCCTAAGTAAATTATCTGCTTTGTGAGTGACACCGTTAGAGATTTGGAAATGTGCTATAGCAATTGAATATGCAAAATTTGGAAGTTGAGATAGGTTTTTTAAACTTTCCCATTCCTCAAATAATTCTATAAACCATTCGTATTCTCTGGCTCTCAGTGCATAAAAATCAAGAAATAATTTAACGGCAAGCGGATCGCCATCGGCATCCAAAGATAACAATAATTTACAGAGTTCCAGAGATGTTCGATAACAAAAACGATCTCCAACAAATTGTAAGTGCTTGAACAAAGTTATAAAAAATCCCCTATTTTCTTGTCGCCTGTAATCCATTTTACAGTTTCCTTGTAAAACATTAAACATGGGATGAAATGCGCATTCTAAAGCATACAAAGCCCGCTCGATTAGTTCTGCAGCCATCGATAAATCTTCACTAAGCTTACATAACTCTGACACTTGAAGTAAAGCATCTATGTGATAGGGGTGCTCGTTAATAATTGTGACAATATTGTCGGGATTTAAACTCTCGACTGCTTCCAAAAATCTCTTTTCTAGAGCCCTATAATTCTGACTGTGCTCGTAGGTAAAGTAAGGATTTCCGGAAGGTTTACTTTCTATTAAGCTCATCGATAATCCTCCCTTAGGTATCGGGGGCCAATTTTCTTTGCTCGAAACTAACCAAGTTGTTCTTAAGTGAGCTCTGCCTCCTCGCATTCTTCGTTTACTGTAAAACAAAGTCCGTGTAACATTGTAACAACATAATTGTGTTGTAAACAAAAAACTTACTGTTCTGCCTGAATGATTTTTGCTCCAAAGATTTTTTTTAGTTCGTGATTAGGATTCAAATGCTTACTTTGGATACTTAAAATACTTTTTTTACTATTGTCTGCCACTTTTTCTTGTTTTGCGACCAAAGGCATTCCAAGAGGTACATAATATTCGCCCAACAATCGGTTCACTTCGCGAACAGATCTTTCCACTTCGTCGACCTATTAAAACATTTAGAATATTATATTTGAAATTACACAACTTGTGCAATTTTAATTAAAGTTTTCAAATGCAATCAAGTTTCATAGCTTTTTTAAAAATATACATACGTCTGCATTATCTTCGCTGCTGCGTTGGACGTTGGAATGCTTGCCAGACTTTTTCTTCTTTTTCTTTTTACGTCTTTTAACAGCTTCGTGCATTTCAACACCATCGTTGGCATTATTGGCTTCGGTTTCGTTATCGTCCTCTTTTACTTCACTTTCGGACAACGACTGCTGATTTAACTGTTAATTATTAAAAAAGAAAAGGGAAGATTTTATTGAATGTTGTTAACCTCAAACAACAATAATTATTACCAAATCGTATCTGTTAACATTCAATTGCTTGCGTCTTGCACCCCCAATAGGTAAATCATTGTCGGGATCGGAAATTTCTTCGTTCAATTCCTTGTCACCCTGTAGTTTTCTTAAAACGCGAGTTGACATTACAATAACTTTATTACACCGAATCAATTGAACCAATTTTTATGAGATCGTGATCAAATCAACGAAATCTGATAAATTTTATGACGTGACCATCCCTACTATAAAATTATCACAAATCAAAACTCTTTAATTTATTTGATAAATGTTTACATTTATCACTGACGGGAACACATCAACAAATTTTAATGGAGTATCAAACAGTGGCGGCACAGTGGACAAAGTATAATAATTCTATTCTGCCGCGGAGTGGCGGTAATCAAACTCTCAGGCAAAGAGATACGAAGAAGAGAGAGAACCTGTCTCAGATTACGAAGTGATCATTTCCCTCCCTGTAGGTTAGGGGGTGTCCATTAATTACGTAAGGGTTTAGGGGGAGGGAGGGGGGTTTAAGAAATCTTACGGACCCTTATGTGGGGGGGGGGGGATCCGACGCAGTCCTTACGTATGGTTTTTAAACCATTTTCTTAAATTTAAAATTTGAAAATATTCAGTATATATATCCCGAGTGCATGCCAAATACCTGAATATTTTCGCGAGTGCGCGAAAGCGCACGAGCGGAAATATTCTGGTATGGCATGCACGAGGGGTATATTGGAAGAGTATTTCTCTCTGAAAATTTCTGTATCTTTTCCAAATTGTGGAAAAAAGTAAAGTTGAAAGTCTTTTAATTCTGTCAGTTTGACATTTGAATTTTAATAATGTAAATAAATTATGATACAATCCAAATTAATATGCATACCTGGAACTACCGAAAACAAAAATTCTAACTAAGCAACATAAACAATAATAAATAATAAATTCGTAAATTTCAATTTGCGTCTATTTAAAAAATGAGTTGTGAACGTTTCGGAAGTAATTCGTTGAAAGAAATTGATGTAAGTATTGGAAATCTTAGTCCTGCAAATACGCGAAAATCAAGCATTTCCTCGTGGAAACTGTTCGAAGAATTTTGTGGTGAATTTTGGCTGTGGCTTTAACATGAAAAAGCAAAACGGTGATAATTACATAGAAGGAGTAATAAAAACACAGTGGAACAGAATAGCTAAAATGTTACAAGAAAAGTTTTACAAAGACTTTAACATTGCTTTTGATCCATTTAAGGATGTTTTCTTTCAAAATGCGAGAAATGCACGAGACGCCAAAAGAAAGGAACTACAGGC
The DNA here is from genome assembly GCA_947369205.1 of Cantharis rufa. Classification (NCBI taxonomy): domain Eukaryota; kingdom Metazoa; phylum Arthropoda; class Insecta; order Coleoptera; family Cantharidae; genus Cantharis; species Cantharis rufa. Next base: position 42,541,618 of record OX376303.1, read on the forward strand.
ATTTAGTGATAAAAGAAAATGTAGTTCTGGTACTTTTAGCTCAGAAGAGCACGAAAAAATGATAAGTATGTGGGACGAAAACACTCCAGAAGGGTTGCAACGTAAGTTTTACCATATTGTGTCCTATGAACTGGCTTTTCGAGGGGGTGAAGCAGTAAACTGCCTAACAACGTTCTTTAAGGAAGAAACCAACAACTTTGGCAAGCCTACAGGACGAATTATTTATAATCCAGTGTTTAACAAAACCGCTCAAGGTGGGGCGCGTCGATTGACTGAAAATAAATGGCTGGTTGAAAACAAGAAAAATTCTGATCGATGTCCAGTAAGGTACGTTAAATCTATAAAAAATTTTATTAACTTAATTTAATTGTTTGAAACTATTTTACAGATTATTTCATAAATTGATAGAAAAAAGAGGAAAACACATTACTACAAGTCGCCTTTTTCTAACTCCGAATCCTTTATGGGAACAAAAAAAATCAATTGGTTTCTATAAAAATTCGCCTGTCGGAAGGAATATAATATCCAAGTGGACTTCGATGGCAGCAGAGAGTATAATGGATAAGATGCAAAAAGATTCAAAATTACAAACCACTCAAATCGTTCTACAGCGGTTTCAAATTTAGCGAAAAATGGAGTAGGAGAACATCAGATTGCAAAAATCACAGGGCATAGTAGTGTGAGTTCGATAAATTCGTATTTAAAACTGGACGAAGAACATCACACAGAATTAATTTTGAAAATGCGTCACCAAGAAGTAGCAAAATCAAGTACTAATGAAAATCCTGAAAGGGGGACTTCGAGAAACGAATTTGGCGTTACTTACAATAATTGCGTTTTTAATTGTACGAATTGTAATTTTAATAAATAAATATTGAATTTCAAAATAAAACTCCATTTCTGACGAAAATTGAAATACCCGAGTATTTGCACTAGTGCATGAATACCCGCTGATACTTCGCTGCCATTTGTTTAAATTAAAAAAATAGAGTGATTTCATTGGAAGAAATTTTCAGAGGGAAATACTCAAAATTTAAAAATACCCAATATTCAAAAAAAGGTTTTTAAATTGTAGATGTAGAATATGGAAAATCTTGTCACTGACGTTGGTGATGGTCTCTGTTTTCCGCATGTACAATCCATAATATAGGAATGGCTAGCTCCCACATGGACTACAGCTGACCTTTAATTTTTTTTTTCAAATTTTTGTATTAATCTTTATATTATGTAAATAATTATATTTATTAATTTTTAAAATATATACAAAATAAAATTTAACTTACATTTTTGTATTAATACATAATATAATATTTTACTAGCTGACCCGGCGAACTTCGTATCGCCTCAGAACTTGAACCATATAAATTATTTGTAAAATTCTAGAACATCGTACCGCCTCAGAATTAATATACCAAGTGACTCGGCGAAGGTTCTGCCATATAAATTATAGCTGGATACCCGGCTTCGCCCGGGGTCTCATTATAAATATAATGCTTTGCTTTAGTCTGAGTACTCCAATGATTTCCAGTCTTGCTTTCCGCTGCTGATTTATTTGTGAAGCTCAAAATACCTTTTTAGGTGCATTTCGCCCCCCCCCCATTTCGAATTTTGGATCCAAAATAGTCTAAATCGTTTGTACCTTCCTTATTTTCGTTTGTACCAGTTTTGATTTTGAAATATTTCAAATTTTCTAATAATGACATTCTGCTAAATGTCCTTAGCCCCTCCCCCCGGATTTTAAATTGAAATAAAACAAAAATATTTGTCTGAAAAACAAAATGGGTACAAACAAAAATAATGAAGGTACAAACAGGTACAAACGATTTAGACTATTTTGGATCCAAAATTCGAAATTTGGGGGTAGACTGGCGAAATGCACCTTTTTGGGGGGGGGGAAATTACGGGAATCTCGTTAATCGGTCACTTTTCCTTCAACTTTTTTAACATTTTCTTGCACTAAAACATTTTTCAAGTCCTACTGAGTATGTGTTCCAAATTTGGTTGAAATCGGTCGAAGGGTCTAGAAGTGTATAGCGAACAAACATACACACAAGCTCTTTTATATACTTCACGTTCTTCCTCCATTTCAGCAGCTCTAGACGTTGAAGCTCTATTGCGGTTTTGTGAAAGCCGAGCTTCACGTTCTTCCTCCGTTTCAGCAGCTCTTTTTTCCCTGAGTTTCTTAGCCTTTGATGATTTATTTCCAACAGCTGCTTTTTTTGGTGGCATTGAATGTATTTTATCTAAGATGAGTTTAACAATCTAACAAAGTAGTCTCTATGTTCACAGAAACTTTTACATTTGTACTGAAAGGGTAATGTCCTATATAGGGAAATTAATCCAATTATCCGTTGATCCGTCGATCTGTTGATCCGATGAATAGGCACTATTTGCCACATATTTTATTAAAGTTTGTTGAAAGCCGTTCTAAAGTAGCCTATCTTCTTCGCAGCATCGTAATTAGCTTATACACCAAATTTCATAAAGATTGGTCAAGCGGTCTAGGAGTCTATAAGGAACATACATACATACATACATACATACATCCATTTTTATATATATAGATAGATAGATAGATAGATATTTTATTAAAGTTTGTTGAAAGCCGTTCTAAAGTAGCCTATCTTCTTCGCAGCATCGTAATTAGCTTATACACCAAATTTCATAAAGATTGGTCAAGCGGTCTAGGAGTCTATAAGGAACATACATACATACATACATACATACATCCATTTTTATATATATAGATAGATAGATAGATAGATAGATAGATAGATAGATTATTTATATTTTATAAATAATATAAGGGGGGGGGGAAGGTTGCCACAATCTTACGTGCCCTTACGTAGGGGGGGGAAGGGGGTCAAAAATTACAAAAATCGTCTTTACGTAATTAATGGACGGCCTGACGGCCCCAAGTTTTTATATAAAAATTAAAATGAGTGACGTGTTTTGTAAAAATATAGTAGTATACAATTTCAATATGGGGCTGTCCATTAATTACGTAAGGGTTTAGGGGGTTTATAAAAAATCTTACGGACCCTTATGTTGGGGGAGAGAGGATCCGATGCAGTCCTTACGTAAGGTTTCTAAACCATTTTCTTAAATTCAATTTAATTTAATTAAAAATTTAAAAATATTCAAAATTTAAAAATACCCAAAACTCAAAAAAAATGTTTTTAAATTGTGGATGTACATACCAATAACAAAAAATTATTAATAATTTTTAATAAAAACAAGGTGGAACTCGCTTTTGCGACAGTTCTTAGGCTTCTATACATCTACTTTTTCGGTAGGTTAAATTATTTGGGCTTTATTTTATTCCAATTTTTAATGCCTTAATCTTTTAATTAGGTAGATTTTTTTACTATATAAGGAAAACGCTAACATTTTAATATTTTTTTTTTATTTCGACCTTTATAGGTAAATATTTGCAATTTACAAACCACAAATAAAACACAATTCATAATGAAATATTAAAATACCCGAAACACGTACCGAATACCGTATTAGAAACACGTAAAATACCTACTCTAAAAATACAAAATAAGAATATCGGATTAAAAAATATATATGTAAATAATCTGAATAATTAATACCAATCTAAAAATATTCTATATGAAGTAAAATTGTTTTAAGAACGTGCGTTCTGATTGGTTTTGAATTATGCGGACAGACGGACAGACGGACAGACGGACAGACGGACACGGAGCTAGATCATAAGGCTTCTTCCTATACGTTGTATAGAAGCCTAAAAATTGAAATTGAAAAAAATACCCTTTTTTATTAGGGGTAGGGAGTCAATGCATTTTTTAAATAATCCTTACGTAAGATGTGGGGGGGGAGGTTGCCACAATCTTACGTGCCCTTACGTAGGGGGGGAGGGGATAAAAAATTACAAAAATCGTACTTACGTAATTAATGGACGGCCCCTTAGGAAATAAAGCAAAATTTATGTCGCTTTACGATTAACTTATTAAATAAAAGTAAATAATAAACTGTTTGTCAACATTTTAACTTATTCAAGTGCAAAAATGGATCAGTTACTAATTAATTCTGAATATTATTCGAATATTATTATTATACTATTATTTTTCAAAAAACTGAATTTTTGACTGTGCCGTGTTAATAAAAAGTTTTTTAGTTAATTTTAACGTAATTCGTCAATAATAATATTAAAGTCCTAGGCAGTGGGCAGTGGCGTATTTAGAAAATGCTTTTGGGGGGGGGTAAACTAAATATTTTCCGGAATCTCTATAATCCGTTTATGTGCGTCAATGGTAAAACTTGTGACAACTTCCAGAAATACAAACAAAATTTTATTAAAAAATAAAACATTATTTTTATCAAAGAGGGCTTCTGGGATACAATCCGAGTCATCCTTGGGGGGGGGGGGGTAATTGCCCCTTTTTTTTTTTTTTTTTTTTTTTTGTGAGCGTTGGGAGTGGGGAAATCTTCAAAAGACACCACCCAGATGGTTTGGGTGGTAGTGTCGGATTTTTACCGACTAAAACCCCACTCCTTTAGAGGTGCCGGGAATCGCCTTGGCATTACTTCCGCACACACTCCTGCTTCTCGTCCTGTATTCTGCCCTTTCGGGACTTTACTCTTGGTCATCTTGGAGTTTCGCTTTTGTGGACATGATTTCCACCAACATGTCCTCGATCACCTGCCAGTACTCCTCGCTACTCAGCATCAGCTTCACGATGTTTTCCGGAGTAAGATCTTTCCCCAACTGTGTTTGGGCGGCTGCTCTGTGTTCCGTCCATTTGTTGCAGAAGAAGATGGTGTGTTCTGCATTGTCTTCTTCACCACAGAAGAGACAGTTGGGGGTGTTTGCTCTCTTGAAGCGATGTAAGTAGCTCCTAAAGCACCCGTGTCCGCTCAAGGCCTGGGAGGTTTCGTACCTCAATTCTCCATGTTTCCTGTTTATCCACGGAGCGATGTCAGGAATCAAGCGATGTGTCCACCTACCCTTTTCCGACGTCGTCCATGAATTTTGCCATCTGTCTTGAAGTTCTGTGCACCGGTTTGTAAATAGGGTCTTGTTTGCCGATCTGTATTTTGCGTCTCTCATTTCCGCCTTAAGATGGATGGGCAGAAGAGACGCCATCACGAGCACCGCATCAGTGGAGACCGTCCTATAAGCCCTGCAGATTCTCAGGGCGCTCCTTCTCTGGGTTCTTTCTAGCAAACGTCTGTACGTCACCTTTACCAGGGCCGATACCCATATAGGGGCGGCATACAGCATTATGGAATCGGCTACGGTGCACAGAAGTCTTCTTTTGGCCTCACTTGGGCCACACATGTTTGGCATGATTCTTGTCAGTGCTTCGGTGGTCGCCATTGCTCTGGTTGCCATTCTAGTGATGTGGGGTTTGAACGATAGATTTTGGTCTATATCTACGCCCAATACCCTGGCCTTGTCGCTTGGAAGTACGGTGTGTCCGTCCAACGTGAAACGGACCGGTCTCATCCATCTCTTCCCCGAAAACACCACCGCCTCCGTCTTCTCGGGAACGAGCTGCAGGCCCCTGCCGTCCATCCACTCCTGGATTTCCGCCAGCGTGCTGTTCACCAGTTCTTCCAGTTCCTCTTCGGTTTCGGCCTCGACCACCACCGTGATGTCGTCCGCAAAACATGTGATGCTCACCCCTGGTCTTGTGGGGAGCTTAAGGACACCGTCGTACATCACGTTCCAGAGGATGGGGCCGAGTACCGACCCCTGAGGCACCCCGCTGTTCACTCTCAGGGTGTGTTGCCAGAGCCTCTCCTCAACTACCAGCGTTCTTCCGTGGAAGTAGCTCGCCAGTATGTTGAGAAGATATGGTGGCACCTCTCTCTTCTCCAACTCTGTCATGATTACTTCCCACCTCGCGGAGTTGAAAGCGTTCTTAACATCAAGTGTCACCAGGACCACGTAACGCTTTCTTCTTCGTGTACCCTCTCTTGCTTTTCTTATCCTTTGGACCATGCCATCGACCGCGTCTGTGGTGGATTTACCCCTTCGGAAGCCGAACTGACTATCCGAGAGGCCCCCGGTCTTGTCTATCTCCTGCTCGAGTCTATGCAGGATCATTCGCTCGAAGAGCTTTCCAGCATGGTCCAAAAGGCAGATAGGCCTGTACGAGTTTGGGAGCTCCAATGGCTTAGCTCCCTTCCTCAGCAGCAGTAGCTTCGCTTTTTTCCACTCGGTGGGGTACTTCCCCTCTTTCAGGCATCCATTATAGACCCCGAGTAGGATCTCGGGCCTAGTCTCCGCTAGCTTGCGGATTACTATTGACGGCACTCCGTCTGGCCCAGGGGCCTTGTTGTTGGGCATCTTCTTGGCTGCCGCCTGTAGTTCTTCTTCGTTGAAGGGTGGAACATCTCCTACCTCCTGTCTGGCTGGGAAAGACATCTCCGGGTGCACCGGGAAGAGGGTCTGGACTATCATTCTGAGGCGAGCCTCAGTTAGGCCTGGAATGGTTGGCCTGCCCAGTTTCTTGGTCACTATCTGGTAAGCTCTTCCCCAGACGTCATTGTTCACCTCCTCTATGAGCTTTTTCCAGTGCTCCTTCTGAGCGTCTCGGACTTTCCCCGCCATTTGTTCCCGTAGGCTCTTCAGTTCCACCCTTGCCTCTTCGCACTGGTCGGTGAGATCTTCGCGTCTTCTCAGGGACACCCTGCGCAGACGAAGATATTTCCTTCTTGCGCTTACACAGCGCTTTCTCATTGTGGCCACTTCATCTGTCCACCAGTAGACCCCCCTTCTGGATGTGGGGCCTCTTTTTGGCATCACTGCGTCGCACAATTTGTTGAGGAATTCCCCCAATCCGATTCCCCCAATGACATTTCGCAAGTCTGGATTTTGCAGGTATGCCCCCAGCTTGGGCTCGTTTAGCTTCCTCCAGTTCCAGCCCTTCTGTGGGAGATGTACCCCTATCTGGTGGGAAAGGTCCAGCTCGAAGTATATGTAGCGATGGTCGCTGGCCGTTTCCTCTTCTAGCACTGCCCATTCTTTTACCTTATCTGCAAGTCCAGGCGAGACCGCCGTTATGTCCAGTATAGATTCGTGTTCGTATCGCTCGAACGTTGGAGTTGACCCGATGTTACAAATGCTGCAGTCCAGCTCAGCCAGTACCTCCACCAAAATGGTTCCTCTGGCGTCGTTTTCGGGGGATCCCCATTCCATCGCCTTCGCATTGAAATCTCCACCGACAACCGCAGGTTTGGTCTGTGCCCTGATACTGTCTCTGAGGTTCCACAGCTGTTCTACGAAATCTCCCAATGTCTCGTTTGGTGGGAAATAGCACGAATAAATCACCATTGTCAGAGTCTCCACCCACACAAAACACTTGTTACTCCCGGAGCTCAGGACCGCTACTCGTTCATTTGTGAGTATGGCCGCCTTCCCGTCGATGGTTTGGGTCCAGCTGCCATCCATTTCTCTGTGTGGCTCGCTTATAATTGCAACGTCCACTGCTTTTGTTGCTATGGTGTGCAACAGTAGGTCCTGAGCTGCTCTTGCGTGATTCAAATTAACTTGCAGGAACGCCGTCTTTGTTTCGACGGCGTTTTCCTCTTGCTGCTGGGCAGGCGAAGCTGGTTGTCCTGTGACCCTCCCGTTTGCAGGTGAGGCAAAAGGGCGATTTGGCCGTGCAGTCTCTCGCAAAGTGCCCCTCCTTGCCGCATTTCAGACACCATTTGGTTCTGTCTTCATCCTCGCAGTTTGCCGCTTTGTGGCCCGTTTTCCAGCATCTATTGCACCTTTGTGTCTGTCTTTCCTCGTTCACTCGGCAAGCATTCACTACTCCTACTCTCAATCTTGTAATTTTCTCCATTTTTTCAATCGCGTCGCCCCTTGCCTCAACTCGGGCTATTTGCGTGCCTTGATAGTAGCTTCTGAGGTCACGAAGTATTAACTTTTCCTCGGAAGCTATTTTTCGAAGGTCCTCCTGGACCTCGTTGCTTGTTGCCAGCTCTTCTATGTCCTTGATTGTGAAGACCTTCTTTGAACCTATGAGGTCTTTCACGTCTTCTTGTTGGAATTCGTTTTTAAGCACGTTTTTTAAATCGTTGATCTGGTTGTTGTTTTCTAGTTCGACTAGAATGTCCCCCGATCTTGTTTTCCTAATGGCGCTGATGAGGGGGGTATCTTTTGCTCCCCTTATTGCCGTCCGTATCTTGTTTAGTTTCTCGGCCGCGTTTTCCGTTGAGGCCTTGATGATTAGGGCATCTCTCCTTGTTGTTTCTCCTTTTGGTTTCATAGCCAAGTGGGCTTGGTTGTTTGGTTTTTTGCCCTTTTTCTTGTAGGTTACTTTTTGGAAAGCGTCGCTATGCCCGGCGCCTCCATCGTCCATTAGGTTCTGCATAATTCTCAGTTGTGCAGCCTCTTCCTTGTCTAGGTTGGTTTGTTTCCTAGTTTCTTGTGGTTTTCCCGTTTCCTGATTTTTCATGTTGTTTTTGACTGCCTGGGCCATGGTTGGTTTCAGCGTGGGGGTTGGCCTTTCCGAGGTCGCTTTGACCGGCTTTGTTAGTGCGTCGACCCTGTTCGCCAATTCCTTGATTTGCTCGTTGCTTGTTTTGATGTTCTTAATCTCTTTCAGGAGTTCCTTGTTTTGATTTAAGAGCATGTTTATTGTTTCGCCTTGTTTGTTCATTGTTTGGAGCACTGTTCCCAATGTGTCTTGCAGCTGGGTGTATCGTTCTTGCAGGCCCCCTGAATCTGTTAGGGGAGCTGAGGACACTTGCGACTCCTGGCGTTTCTGGAGTTCCAAAATTCTGATGTTTAGGTCATCGGGTCTTGCTGATGCTGATGCCATTCTCTGCTCGTAGTCCTTCTTGTATGTCTTCTTTATTAGTTGCAATTGCTTTGTTAGAAGATTCTTGTATGGCAGGTAGATAGATCTAGTCTGCGGTGTCATGAGACCATCGGTAATTTGCTTGATTGAATCCTCGATCTGTGCTCCTACCGGGTCTTCTGATATGGAGTTCCTCCTGGAACTCTTCTTAGAGCCTTTCTTCTCTTCTCCAGTCGCTTGTTGTAGCGTCCCGGCCTGGTCTACCACCGGGAACGCAGAGCAGTCGCTGGATGACGGTCGTGTGGCGCCTGCTCCGGCACAGCCATCCACGACCGGTACTGGGGTATCCCCCCCCTGCACCGTAAACGTTACTACCTTCTCGTTTTCCATTTTCATGTTGCTTGTCGGAGATTTTTGGGCAGGGCCTCTTACCCTGTTACCTCTCGCGTTAGCCTTCCAGGTTCCTCTCATCCACCGGGGTTGGGTACCCGATCTCAGAGATTCCCCCACAAGTTACCAGGGACCACCACGTGGAGGTGCGAGTAGGATTTTGGTCCCCCTAGGATTTTGGTCCCCCAAGTAATTTAATTGCAAGTTAATTGCAAGTTAATTGCCCCTTTGCCCCCCTCTTAATACGCCACTGGAAATGGAAAATATTGAAATATTTCGTGAAGGCAGAAGGAGGATAAACTGTTGGTAAAAACAAAAAAATAGAAGAACTATTTTTTTAAGTTTCAGAAAAAATAGTGTAAAAATAGAGCTATATTTTCTGTATCTATATAGATTCAAAAATAATAACAGGAATAGAAAAAAGTATATTTTGAAAAGTATGGAACTTTTAAAATATTTCCGATTTGACTCGAAACATAAGCCCTCGACTGCCTTGTTAAATTGTTACGCCACTGCTGAGTGCCCTAACAACAATTTTTCAATGTTTTGTTATAAAATATTGTTAAAACGAACATATTTTATCTTAAAATTTATGTACCTTTAAATTTTTCAAGACAACTTACATTTTTGCATACGTATTTGAATTGCCGGTGTCGAAGGGATCGATTGTGCGCAGTTAAAATGTTAGGTGTGGTTAGGATTCGTCATTAAAATTATCAGCGGCTTTCATTTTCCGTATAAAAAGTCAATTATTTTACAAAATCCTATTTTTCTTTAACATTTCTAATTGATAAATTTTGGCACAATGGAAGGTGTCCTACCGGCGTGTGTGATCGACGTGGGAACTGGGTAAATTTTGCAACATAACCTTCATTTTGTATTGACTCTTCCTGTTTATAATAATTTAATTATTTTAGTTACACTAAACTCGGTTTTGCTGCCAATAAAGAACCGCAATTTATAATTCCTTCTGCTATTGCAATTAAAGAAACTGCAAAAGTAGGTGATCAATCCAGTCGTAGATTGGCAAAGGGCGTGGAAGACCTCGACTTCTTTATTGGCGATGAAGCTTTCGATGCCACCGGATATGCTGTAAAGGTATATCCTTTTAATATAAGTGACGAGCTTTACATATAAGAGCAAATAAAATAAGTTACATTATAATTAACTAAAAGTTATTATCAAATCAACAAACAGGAAACTACTTTTACCTCACGCTTGAACAAATTTTAGATATTTAAACTAGGGTAGGCTTTTTTGAATGTTTGTAATCTATTTTGTGTGATGGAATTTAAATTTTATAAATTTATACAACAAATTTCATTTAGAAAATGCAGACACACATTCACCCATGTCACCCCCTATGTGGAAGTTATAAATAGAGAGGTAAATTTAAAGTAGGAAAGCTCGAGATTAAAAAAGGGGAATATTAGTTTTACAATTTGTCTTACACTGCTAGGAATTAAATTACGAAATTTTAACGCCCAACATCAAGTTACGATTTAAAAATTTTTTTAACATTTGATCTAGTATCCCGTTCGTCATGGATTGGTGGAAGACTGGGACTTGATGGAACGCTTTTTAGAACAATGCATTTTTAAATATCTACGTGCCGAACCAGAAGATCATTATTTTCTTCTCACCGAACCTCCACTAAATACACCCGAAAATCGAGAGTACACTGCCGAAATTATGTTTGAATCATTTAACGTACCTGGTTTGTACATTGCAGTGCAAGCTGTACTGGCTTTATCTGCTAGCTGGGTATCGCGATCCGTAAAAGATAGAACTCTTACGGGAGTTGTTGTAGATAGTGGAGACGGTGTGACGCATGTTATTCCTGTGGTATGTTAATGCTTTATATGTGATGAACGTAAATTAATTATTTGATACACAGGCAGAAGGCTACGTTATTGGTAGTTGCATAAAACACATTCCGATTGCAGGACGCAATATTACATATTTTATACAGTCGTTGCTTAGAGAACGAGAAATTGGCATTCCTCCTGAACAATCGCTCGAAACTGCCAAGGCAATTAAAGAACGTCACTGTTACATTTGTCCAGATATTGCAAAAGAATTTGCCAAATATGATTCCGACATTAGTAAATGGATAAAAAAATACGATGGAGTTAATTCCGTAACCAAACAACCATTTTCTGTTGATGTTGGATATGAGAGATTTCTTGGACCCGAAATTTTTTTTCATCCAGAATTTTCTAATCCAGATTTTACCACGCCGTTGTCAGAAATTGTCGACGATGTTATTCAAAATTGTCCCATCGACGTTAGGCGACCGCTATACAATAATATTGTTTTATCTGGAGGTTCTACTATGTTCAAAGATTTTGGTAGAAGATTACAGAGAGACATTAAACAAACCGTTAATGCTAGACTAACCCTTAGTGAAAGTTTAGGAGGTGGTAGAATCAAGGTAAAATTTTGCAATATTATAATATAAGATCCTACACTAACATTTGTTTCAATTAGCCAAAACCAATCGACGTACAAGTAATTTCACATCATATGCAACGTTATGCCGTTTGGTTTGGAGGCAGTATGCTTGCATCTACGGTAAATTTATTTACTACTTTATTTTTGCCAATATAACTTGTCAATATTTTAGCCCGAGTTCTACGAAGTATGTCACACTAAAGCCGCGTACGAAGAGTATGGACCTAGTATTTGTAGGCACAATCCAGTTTTTGGAACAATGTCATAATATTTTATTCTGGTGGCATTTTTTTTATAATAACAAAGTCAATTTTCAAATTTTTAATTGTATTCTATATTTAAAATATACGTTTATTTGGATTAATTGATTTTATTGCAAGAATTGAGCAGAGCTGTGTTACTGTTTCAAATAAAAGAGTTAAAAAGAATATGTGAGTTCATATTTAGTAATTGAATCGTCTTAATTTCAAAACGCGACAAATCCAATTATGTGTTCTGATAAATCGCGAAAAACTCGACCGGGGCTTGTACTACTCATAATAACAAAATTGGATTTTTAAATTTGCAGAGGTTCTCTTAACAAACACTTGGATAATATTAGTTTCAATTATGTGAAAAATGGAGTTGTTGGGTTTTGAAACTGGCCGATTCAATTGTGTTTTTCCAAGATTTTCTGGGCAAATGACAATTCTCTATAAAATTTATTGAAGATTTATTACGATCTGATCAAGAGATTACTTTAATTTTAAAAAACATTTTTTGTTGCAAATTTCATTTTCTTACAAAAAATGTTATAGTATGTATCTCAGACACGGTGCGACAAAATAGAAAATTGATTAAGCATTTTTACTTCTAAATTTCATTTTTTACATTTTTCTGTTTTGTTGCATGCACCGTTTACAGAGTCTATTTCAAGCCACTGTAACTCGAAAACGGTGCGATAAAATAGAAAAATGTATAAACAAAAATGAAAAGAATGAAATTTTCAACAAAAAAGTGTTGAAAACGTACAAATTACATTGTTAACATGTAATATGATTTTATTGATAACTAAAAAACTTGAATAAATATAGAAAGTTGAAATATGTTTGTCGTCTGACTTTGATGTTACCGTAAAAAAGAAGATAAACATTTTTTCGTACATGGGTGTCGAGTCATCTAGTTACACCAAAGATAATGATGTTTTCTACAGTTCACGATAGATAGCAAATAACTATAATATTGTCATAAAGTTTAGTTTTGTACTTATTCTTCACAAAAATATTATTATTATATTATTTGCGAAGAAACTAACAAAACTAAACTTTATTATTATCAACTTCACAAAACGTAACCATTATTTTAATATAATGGCTATGGCCATGGCCTCCTCCAAACCAATGTCCATTTTTCAATATTTTGGTCCCCTTCAGAAATTAGAAATATGACCACTCTTGACTATATGCGAAAGGGCATAAACCATTTCAGTCATGGCAAAAAAAAGACAGGTTGACTTAAATCTACTAAATGTTCTGATTTTTCCAAGGTAGTAACTATGTCAAAACATCGAAAACAAAATATTTTATTTTCAGTGTTTTTGTTTGCTCATTTTTATTGTTTTTGACTTTCAATGTTTTGACATGGAATATTTTCGACAGACATAAACCTTTTTAACCACGATAGGTAGTATTGGACATAACACAATTATTTTTTTCGTTCTGCAGCACTTATGGACAACCCACCCCTGGATCTAATTCTAATGAAAAGCAAATACTCCTTGTGAAAAGTCGGTCAAGGAATAAAACTTGGTGTAAGAAAAAATATTAACTTGCTGCTGGGTACGGCACTGGTTAAATTACGGATTCCAAAAATTAGTTCATTTCGAAGTTTTAGCTTTTTTAACTTTCTTTCCATAACATAAAAGTTGGCCAGACACGTATGCTAAAAATAAATACATAAAATCACAACATCTTTTTATAAAAATGTACCAGAAGAATGAAGTATTTACAATATAGTTCTTTTGTTTCAACTCCGTTTCATGTTGGCAATACATGTTACGGTTACCAAGGTGTAAACTTTCATCAGTTGGTGAATGTATTATGATTTTACACAAAGAGTTTTAATTGTTTTTAACAACATTTATCGAATATAGACGTTGGCATCGTTCAGCAATATTCAATATGTTAAAATTGGCTTGGAAAATTTTGACAAGTCTAGTAATAACATAAACCCCCCGTACCTACGATGTCGCCATATTTGTTATAGAATAAATTTCGTATTAAATAATTTACCTCAAAACTCGGTAAAAAGTATGTAATGAACTGTTTAATAACAATTGGGATTTTATATATTTATTAACAAATGGAATAGGTGCGGAGTGCTTTTAATTTTAGTGATTTTAACATAACCATACTTTTAACTATGTACATAACAAAAACGAACTTCAGCAGGAGGATTTGGTAACGGTTAGGTAGACTCGACTTTTAAGCGAAGTTTTATTAAAAGACATTTAGTGATGTAGTAATAGTTAAATGCAATTTAGTGGTATACAGTTTGGGATTTTTACTAAGTGACATTTGTGTATGTACATTAATCTTCGTGCAATGGATGCGGAATTGCAAGACTTTTTCGCTCTTCAGATGAATGTTACAGACGATTGCATTATTGAAGGTAAAATTACAGTTCAATTCAGTTTTCTTAATACTTCTAATTGTTGGAATCTGTTTTTAGAGAGACATAGTACAATCTCAAATAGAGAAATTGTTAAGCAGTGGGAAGCTACGGTGTACAAAAAGTTACGAAATAAGCTTTTTAATCATGCAACTGGTGATACCTTTCAGGAAGTTTTAAAGGAATATCTAAGGTACGCAATTAGTTACTTAATGAAACGGAATGGTCTGTATGTGGAATGTGGAAAATGAATGTGAAATTTTACAGAACAATATTTTGTGTTGAATTTGTTTGTCAGGTTGATTGCCATGAGTACCAATCTAAATATCCCTTGATGAGTAATGTATAGTGTTTGTAAATGTTAGTGCAATACACGTCAGGGGTACATATTTAATAACGTCTGTCACCACCACCACATAAAAATAAAATTCCAATTTATCACATAATATGCGAATTACGATTGTATAGTGATTTTTATTTTTATAAGTTTCTATGTCCAATCTGTGTTTACAGGATTGCATGATCTGACTTCAGATAACGGTTCAGTATGTTCAACCGTTGTAGTTGTATGATGTTCCAATATCACGTCATCAATGCTAATGACTTGTATTGGCCTAAAATTTACAAACACTATTGGTAAATTATTTTTGGCTGTCAATCTGTTAATAGTTGAAAATCATTTACGGTAATCAAAAATGTATAAATGAGGAGCTATGTATAAATGGGTCTTACCTCAAAATATGTCGGTTTTTGTTTTTCCATACTTCATCTGTTTGAAATGTTTGAGAGCTGTTCAAATGTATGAAAAAAAGAGATGTGGCATTTCTACACAATTTTGCTTTGTGAGTTACCCTTTTCAAGTACCATCGTTCTCAAGAAACTATGTTAGATTAGTTAACATTGTAAGCGCAGAAATTTTTTATTAAAAAAATTTATTTTTTGCTTTTTTATTAAAAGCACCAAACCTGTGCAAATGTCAATTCTTGCAATTTTTTACTAAAATTATGTAGAGCATTGAAACTTTTGTTGTGTATGTATTCTGTAGAAAATAGTGCAATAATGTTTGTTGAAATATTTTTTACTAAGCAAATCTTTGTAAATTTGTAGAATTCTCAAAGAACGGGCAACCAATTTTAAAGATAAATTACTACTCAAAGAAGCCATAGTAAAGCATTTAAACTTTTTCTATTTATACTATGATGAATTTTCTGCAACCAGATGTGCTAACTTGAATTATGTGGAGAGTATATTATTAATTGTATGCAGTTTAGAATTGGAGTTTGTGCGTCACATGAAAAAGAGCAATTTCGCCAATAAGGAGTATATGAAAATTACGAATTGCGTAGCACAAAAAATAATTAACTATCTTACACTTTATTTATTAAACGAGGAACGTCGAATTTTTCATGTTTTACTAAGGCTAGAATATAAATGTGACTCACCGGCATGGAAAGATGTGATGCATATTGTATACAGGTAAACTGGACGATATATTTTTTGTTTAAATAGCAAAATGTAATCTGATTTTATATTTTTAGACATAATTTAACTATTTTACCTGTAAGGGATTATTCGGACGAAGGATTTTGCCGACATTATTTACTTTGTCAAAAATTTAAGAATATAACGGAGAAGTCGAAACACGATGGAATGGATAAAATAATGTACTTTAGATTCAACAAAACTTCCAATTATATAAAAGAAAATAAAATTTTGAGATCAATTTTGTTGCCTTCAGATGACTCGATTGCAGATTTGGTCGATGTTTTGGCCGACGGTCAACAGGCTGCAGTGAATATGTATTTTAGATATATCGAACAGAATAACGAAGATGGAAAGTCACAAGCTATAAATATTGATAGCGATGATGAAGAACTTTGCGAAAAATCATTAAATGTAATTTATAATTATTTGAAAAAAGAAAAGTAAATCAACAATTTCTATTTTTAGTCATTTCATTCGACAGAAAAACAATTTGATAGTTTGATCAAATCTGAAGGTATCGTTAAAACTAATTTTGAAGATGTCAGTTGCTCAAAAACATCCGCAGATGAGGAAGTGGTGTGCATCATTGAGGACGATTCGGATATTGAAGTTGTATGTATCGATTTTATTCTAGTTTACCCATTGGTACTTTTGCGTCAAAAATAACTTAAATATATAAGTATATAAATATAAAATGACCAAATAACTTGTAAATGCAATTTTGTTTTTGTTTAAACTTAAAAATTGTTTCTAAGTTCTCTAAATTGGGCTGAAACTGTAAGATGACTAAATTTGTCAAAAAAGGGTTCCAGAAAAGAGCATGACCGTAAACTAACATGCTAGCAAATAGTGTTGAATTGCACTCAAAACGTTTTTGCAGATATTTTTAATACGTTCTTTGGTATTAAACAGACGACAGTTTAAACATTTTATTTGTGAAACTTAGTTTGTGCAGCCGTTATTCTGAGAAAAGCGTTTATAATAATAAAGCAATATTTAGTTTTTCTCCTTTTACTAAGATATTGTTTTATTATCTCATTTATGCTAAATTTTAGTACATTTTAGCTCCACCTTTAAGGCAGTATCCTAGACTAGAAAGTTGGAAAAATCAATTTTTTGAGAACTACACTTTTCAAAGTGGTTGACATACAGCTGTCGCCAAATGTATTAGGCCACCCTCTGTTTTGGTCAAAAGGATTAGGCCGGTCCTGTATTCTATAAAGTCTTATAGCTGGGACATACCTGACAACCTTTAAAAGGACTAGCATTCAAATTTGACCCTAATATTTAAGTAGTAAATGTGGCTTTATTTAAAAATTATTATTTTTTAATCTTTTAGTTGGTATTTATTTATTTCTAACAATATATAAAAGTAATTCCAAAAGGCCATATTGTCATAAATTAAATTTTTATTTAAAAGTCGTAACCTAAAAACTTACATCATGGCTAAAACAAGTGAATTAACAGTTGCTAAAAGGGCTCAAATAGTGTTAATGGCATCGCAAAAGGTAAGTCAAAGAAATATTGCAAAACAATTGAAATGTTCAAGATGTGCGGTGCAAACCACTCTCAGTCGACATGCTGAGAGTGGTTCTTATGAAAATCGTGCAAAATCGGGAAGAAAACGGGCTACAACCCCTAGAGAAGATCGATTTTTGGAACGTGCATCACTAAAAAACCGTCGAAAAACAGCAAAAGAACTTAGGGCGGATTTAAAAAAAGGGTTAGGCGTTGATATTTCTCAACGAACGGTATCACGGAGATTGCAGTCATTAGGGCTACATGGTCGTAAGGCTCGGAAGAAGCCCCTTCTCAATAAAAAGCAAATTAAAAAGCGGTTAGATTTCGCAAAAAAATATAAAGATTGGACAGTTGAAGACTGGTCCAAGGTGATTTGGTCAGATGAAAGCAATATAGAGGTACGTATTTTACATTGCCTTTAACGTAATAATTTTCATAATTTACCCTAAAAACTTTTATTTTTACACAAAAAACGTTTAAAGTAAAATTATATAAATTATAATGTAAATTTTTTAGCTTTTTGGCCAACCTGGCGCTCAATATGTGAGAAGAAGAGCCGGGGAAGAATACAATCCTGAATGTATAGCACCAACCGTCAAATTTGGTGGCGGTAGCATTATGATTTGGGGGTGCATGTCGGCTAGGGGCGTTGGAGAAGCAACAGTATGCGAGGGTAGAATGAATTCCTCATCGTATATTGAAACTTTGGAGGAACATTTAGAGGCGTCCATAGTAAAACTTTTTGATGAAGATGATCCTGAATATATTTTCCAACAGGACAATGCACCGTGCCATCGTTCAAAGGCAAGTGTGCAGTGGTTTTGCGATAATAAAATTCCTCTTTTGGATTGGCCACCACAGAGTCCGGAC
Organism: Cantharis rufa; assembly: GCA_947369205.1. Taxonomy (NCBI): domain Eukaryota; kingdom Metazoa; phylum Arthropoda; class Insecta; order Coleoptera; family Cantharidae; genus Cantharis; species Cantharis rufa. The sequence continues at coordinate 42,559,770 of OX376303.1, forward strand.
CTGTCGCCCATAGAAAATTTGTGGAAAATATTGAAGAATAAGGTAGGCCTTCATAAACCATCGTCGAAAAAGGTCCTTGAACGAATAATTTTCGAAGAATGGGAGAAAATTTCAAAGGATGTATGTAGTACGTTAGTGGCTACCATGCCCAAACGTATTAGAAGCGTAATTAAAGCGAAAGGTGGTCACACTAAGTATTAAATTTTTGTAATAAATACATATTTAGAATATATATTTGTAATTTTCTTTATTTAAAATGCGTTAAAAACTCAATTAGGTCTTAAAATTGAAAATTTTATAGGTGGCCTAATACATTTGGCGACAGCTGTATTATCTCAAGCTAGATTTGACAGATAAACTTGAAATTTGTATGTACCTTCAGTATATTATGTTGCTGATAGCCTATACGTTGGCAATTGCTAAATTATTATTCGGTATTCTGGTGGCTGTCTGAAAACAAAATTAATTTTTCGTATTTTTTTATTTAAGTTTTTTATTTTGTAAAATAAATAGTAAAATAGTAGAGGAAAGGAAGCAAATATGGGCTACTTATTATATTTTTACACGTAAAAAAAAATCACACATAATATCAATACCAAACATACTCAACGATAGCTACATTAGTTAGTTACAACCTGTCATAATTTCACGTTGATTAAAACAAAAATAAGTTCATTATTTTGAAAACAGTGAGAAGATGCAATTTTGTTTCAATTAAAAGTTGACCCTAAATATGGGCTACCCATATAAATGTGTAATAAATATAAACTGCGAAGTGGCAAACAATTTTATTTGTCATAATTAGAGAGCGGATTTTCTTCCATTATGCTTATCCTCAATATTTAAGGCAGCAATAAGATATTTAAAATGTGTACGATTTATAAAGAATATTATCATTTGACACTAAGTTTTTCATGCCTTTTCTGCCTTTTTGAGCATTTTGTGCTTATTTTCAATTTTTATGCTTATTTAAAGCTTATTTTAGCTTTTTTTGCAAAAAGCAATTTTTACTGCCCGAGACGCCCCTAAACAGAATTTGAATTCTTTACCTGAATTGAATTTTGAAATTTGAATTTTTTATATGGTACCAACCTAAGCATAAAAATTTATTATTGCAAAAAAATCAATGCATTTTGGTACTAAAATTAGTTTAAAATCCAAATTGGTGAAAGCAAGAATAAAATTTATCAAATTTTGATTGTTTTACTACTGATTTGTCTACTATTTGTAGAAAAAAAACTTGTAATCAAGTGCCAAGCAACAGTGGCGTAACCAGGAATTTAGTTCGGGGTTAGGAGGTTTTTAGTTAGTAGTTTAGTGGGGACCTCCCACGAGCAAAGCGAATCTTGTAATAGCGTCGCAGACGAAAATTTTTCAAATTTTTAAGATCAAACGCTTAATAGAAAGTTAGAAAATTTCAATATAAAGAAAATTTCGGGCGGGGGGGGGGCGGGCATTTAGTAGTTAACTGTTTCCAGGAAGCAAACTAATAAGCACACATGAAAGCCTAGTTATGTGGCTTTCAATTGCTGCAGGAATGGTTTTAAACGCATTGTTAAATTTCAAGTAATAGAATTTATAAATTAACCTAAAAAAGTTTACGACTAGCTGAAGTGACAAAAAATTTACATAAACAAATAGAAGTTAATGAGTGCAGTGAAATCTCTACTGTAGAAGTTTAACATCGCCATTTACTATTTGCAATGATCGATTGAATAAAAAATCAACGGTCAGCTGAGAAACCCACCTAGCCCATATTAAAGTACTAGCCCATATTTGCTTCCTTTCCTCTAATAATAATAATTTAGTAATTTCTAAGATATGGGCTATAAAGCAATATACCTATAAAAAGGATTTTTTTACTTTTAAGTCTGTACTTGAAGAAAATTTGAAAAATATTGATATTTTTAAATTTTCTGAATAAATTACCTCCTTAAAATAGAACTGGAGATTTTCATTGGTTAGTTTGAAGATTAATGCCTGATTCTCCATCTTTAGATATTTATCTATCAGATAACGAATTCGTCACGACAAATTAAGGAAGTAACCAATCAAATTTTTTATTTGTTATTTTGAATTTAAATTGCAGTTGTCTGATTGGTCACTTGATTAATTTGTTGGACGGATTCGTTATCCGGTAGATATCTCAAGGTGAAGAAATCGGGCATAAGACTTTGAAGTATTGAAGGTGGTGATCTACCGCTACCCTCACTCTAATACCACATATGAGACTAAATCAAAATTGTTCAGGAGAGTGAAGAAAACTGAAAAAATTTGTGGGTAAAATTGTTCAATTTCTAATACGTGGTATTTGAATTGAGCCTATACATGGTTTTTAATATTTTCTGATACGTGGCATAAGAATCAATATATATAGAGCGTGAAAAACTGATTAATAATAATAATCAATCAAAATTTAATTTTTGTTAAAAATTCTCATACGTGGTATTAGAATGAGCTTAGCGATAATGGAATAATATTTTTTGGGCAATTTTGGGTATAACATGCATACCATCATTCAATTCGTGACCTTTTTACTTTTGGAAACTTTTCTTGACAAATTGTCTTTGTTTCGGTTGGAGTCTGTAAAGAGAGTTTTTTCTGAAATTAAAAAAAAAAATATGAAAAAGATTTCAAGAATAACTTTAAATTTATTTTAATCAATACTTTTTTTGTTGGATGTAATTTCTATATCATTAAAGTTCATATTCAAATACAAGATGCAATAAATTTGATTGAACGCTGGTGCGTTTTCAACAAACTGAAATTAAATATAAGCAAATGTGTCGTAATGACATACACGAGAAAACCTAGCATGATTACATATGCATACAAAATAGGCCAAAACACGTTTTTTAACCAATTGAGTTTTGGGAATCACATAGATGCTATCGTCAATAAATCTTTCAAGACCTTTGGGTTTGTATTGCGTAATTGTAGGGATTTCTCGAATATCCAGTAAGGGGGTTTGACCATGATATCCTATTAGGGGCTGTCCATTAATTACGTAAGGGTTTAGGGGGGGGGGGGGGGAGTATAAAAAATCTTACGGACCCTTATGTGGGGGAGGGAGGGGGTCCGACGCAGTCCTTATGTAAGGTTTTTAAGCCATTTTTTTAAATTAAATTTAAAAATACCCAAAACTCAAAAAACAGGTTTTTAAATTGTAGATGTACATACCAATAACAAAAAATGATTAATAATTTTTAATAAAAAAAATTGACCCCCCCTCTAACCCTAATAAAAAGGGGTAGGGGGTCAATTCATTTTTTTTTATAATCCTTACGTAAGATGTGGGGGGGAGGGGGGAGGTTGCCACAATCTTACGTGCCCTTACAAAGGGGGGGGAGGGGGTCGAAAATTACAAAAATCGTCCTTACGTAATTAATGGACGGCCCCTTAAGCCGTTTTGATTTTCAATATTTAGCTAATTGCATATACGTAGCGTCAATTATGTTCTTACATGGATTGATCCATAAAAAAATTCAATGTAAGGAAATATTGGGCAAAATTATGACCCTACCTCCCAGGGCTTCACGTCAGAACAACAACATACTTTGTATTGAAAAATTTCGTACAAACATCATGAAAAAAGCCAAGTAAACATTATAAGCTTCAATGTTAACAATTATATCTGATCTCTGTGATAATACCATATTGGTTGTGTCAAAACAAAAAATGCAGTTTTTCAGTTTCTACAAGGATCAAGTTAATCTTCAAGATATCAACTTACGACATTGTAATTAGTCTTACTTGCTGCATATAGTTGTTTTTTAATGTTTGTTTTTTTATTTTTCCTGTAATTGTGTTCACCTACCTATTGGAAATAAAATTATTATTATAGCATATGCCAATATAGCTATTAACATATAAGCGATAGAAAGAAAGCCATATCAGATTTAGCTATCAGAACTCGCTATCGCTCGTTCTGATATATTGCTAAAACTGATATGGCTTACTTTTTACGCGAATGATGTTATGCATTTTTCATCCAACACGGGTTCTTTCCAAAATAAAAATATAAAGTGATAAGTAACAAAAATACCACTTTTAAAATAAACAGTAACTTATTAAGTATCTTATTAAAGCATGTGACATCATTATATATCATTATATAAAGTTGAAGCAAGATAAAGTCAGCAGAATTGTAATCTAATCAGCTAATACGTCACCAAACTGCCAAAGCTATGCGTATGAAATAAAAGTAACAACGAAGCGAAAGGTAAATTTACATAAGCAAATAATAGCAACACGGCGATAATACACATATACGTTGTTATGACTAGCGATATCATGGTTACTTAATATCACACCGCCTTTTGCACATTTTCTCTATCTAGAATTTATCGTATATGCTATACTTTCGATAGTGTTGGATGAAAAATTATTTCTACACAGACCCATTTTTTACTAAAAATTAAAAACTGAATTTTTAATACGTATTTATGGTTTTAGGTGGGAGATGAAGAAGAACACATAAAAACGCCAATTCAAAGTTGCCCAGTTACAGAACCTAAATCTTTTCTGGAATCCATTTCTTGCTCCGAAGTTATTCCTATTGTTGCCAATGTCAACTTATCCTCGGTGAGTCAACATGCGTCCAATATTAAATCGACAGAAGTTATGGAAGTTGAAGAAACAACTTCACTTTCTACACAAGATGATTCTCAAATGAATAATCTTGTGGCTAAGTACTTGGAGTATATGCAAGTAGATGATCCGATAGCTAAATCGACTGTCAGTGAAACTACATCAGTTGATGAAAGTCACCATGTGGCAGTGGAGACGTCAAAAGAAAGTGAAAGTACATGCAACACAAATACCGCTACACAAGATAATGAAAAAGAAACAAACGTGATCATCAATAAAAGTACAACCCTAACCCATTGTGTCTCAAATAATAATAATGTGCAACATAAAACTGACATAGAATTAAGCAATAATATTTCAAATTTACATAAAGTTTTAAGTGTTCATAATTGTACGTGTTTGTGTGCACATGTGTGTAGTAAAAATACCGAAAATGTAGATAATAGAACAGAAAGTTGTGGTTTAAAAACAAATTCTAGAACGGTAGAAATTCAAACGGAGAGTTACAATGGTGATGTAATGTGTGGTTTGGACACTCCGCCACCTTCAGAGGATATAAGTACAACCTGTACTGACCCCGTGCCTCATAGTGATGTTTTAATAATAAACAAAAACACTCCCGCTAATTTAATTGAACCACAAGAAAATTTAACCCTTAAATTGAAGAGTTCAAGTGATAAAACGTTAGTTCCTGTACCTGAATTAAATCAAACAAAGGTACACCTACTCGAATCCATCAAAGTAAACATTTCTAATGAAAAGAAAAATGACGAAGAATCAACAGGTGCAACTAACTTGGGTGATGCACCACTAATACACCAAAGTGACATTAATCAAGAACAACAAGAATTACCAGAATTATCTCGAAGCTCTAATAATGAGACCCATAAAGACACGACAGAGTTACAATCGGATCCAGTTGTAACTCCAATAGATTTAATTTTTAACGATTACTCTAGTATAAATAATGAAAACGATTTTGAAAGCGAAAGTGATCCACCGATGCATAATAGTCACAATACAGACGAGGAAAGTTTAGATAACATCTCATTAACAATAGACGAGGATAATTCTCAGTTGTCATTAGGAAATGACAATTCTGTGATAGAAAATGTTTCTTTTGCAGAAAAAAACCCACAGATTGTCAATAAATTTGAAAGGTTTTCTAAGAACAGCGTGGAAAGTAATTTCGATAAAAGCAAAACTTCTGTAAATAATAAAAATGTAAATAAAACAAATTTAAATAAACCAGTGAAATTGAACGGTAACGCATCAATATTTAGTGAGGAAATAAAAAATAAAACTAAATCGAGTAATATTTTGTTTACATCAAACGAGAGAGTTAGTGCTTCTTTGTCTGTCTTTGCAAAATTTGAAGAAGATTGCTTGCAAGAACAATCAGATTTTTCTATTAATAGTTTATTAAATGAACCCGTACATTCTCTAGACGATAGATCTATGGAACACTCTGATAATACAAATTCGAGCGATAGTCTTTCATTATCGGGTTATAGTAGAACTTACTCGCCAACAAAAGCTTCTAGTTTAAACAATTCTCCGGTTAATTCTCCGATTTCGTCGCCACCTTTCGAATACATTCAGCCTCAAGATTTTATGAATCATATTGACGACCATTTGACCAGTTGCGAAGATGTCTATAGCAAAAGTATTCCAACTAGTATGAATAATGTGATTGACACCAACAAACATAAAACTAATTCAAACTTATTGGGAAAAAGTTCTATTATAAGTAAACCGGGAACTAAGAGAAAGCGAACTGATAGTGGAAATCCTAACAGGAAGCCAAAGGTTAATTTCGGAAACATTGAAACACGACTAATATCTCCTAGACCAAGTCGGTTAATTACTCAGGAGGTTCTTAGTTTGGCAACCGATTCTATGCAAGAATATCGAATTGACGATAACGACAAGAAGTTGGTGTATTCAAAACCGCAAGTTGTATTACAACTTGATACTCCAAAACAACTTGAATCAAAAATAAAAGATTTACAATTATGCTCTGTTTTGATAAATATTTTGGAGAAAAAGGGCATGGAAAAAATTCCAGATAAAACTTGTATTTTAGATCGATTTGACTATAAAAAACCCGCCAAAGAAGGTCTTCAAACTGATTTGTTGGCTAACAAACAAACAGAAGGTTTAACAAATTCCAGTTTTACTGGATTATCGTCTAATTTTGGTGATATGTCTAGTATTTCGGGACATTCGACTTCTTCAAACCACGTTCATGCATCAACTCCTATTATTTCAGGTGAGTTATAAAATTTTGTTACATTTTAGGTAGTAAGGGGATTAGTAATTAATTAATCTAAGAATATTGTCTAGTTGTTGTGTATATCTAGTTGTGTAGTTGGAAGTGTAAAAAGTTTAAGTAATTCTTTTTATTTTTTTTAATATAATAATTAAGGGGGGAAACCCAGATAAACGGTCGAAAATAATGAGGAATTTTGGGATTTTTTTCTGAAGCAACTAGTTCACCAATTGTTTTCAACTTGGGAAGTTATTTTATTAAACATTTAAAGAATTGAAAAACATTTTTTTTTAATCGAAAATAATTATTTATCATCTGACTGCAATCAATTGTAGTTGAACGAATGTTTCCTGAGATGTCAAATTGCGGCAGCTATAGTTTTTTTGTTTTTATCAGAAACAAAAAATTCAAAATCTACTACATTCTTTATGAAAGTACGCTATCGATGAACCTCCATGATTAATAAAAAAAAGTTTTACAACAAATTTTTGTATAAAAATGTTCGCTGAAAATCCGATCTTTATTTTCTGAGCGCAGCCATTTTTACAATATTCAACTTTTTTAACTTTTTCTTGGTTTATCGACAGCGTACTTTCATAAAGAATGTTATGGATTTTGAATTTTTTGTTTCTAATAAAAATCAAAAGAAACTACAACTGCCGCAATTTGACATTGCAGGAAACATTCGTTCAACAACAATTGATTGCAGTCAGATGATAAATAATTATTTTCGATTAAAAAAAAAATGTTTTTCAATTCTTTGAATGTTCAATAAAATAATTTCCAAAGTTGAAAACAATTGGTGAACTAGTTGCTTCAGAAAAAAATCCCAAAATTCCTCATTATTTTCGACCCTTAAGATAATTTAAAAAATTATATTTTATAATTAATTATAATTAAAAAAATAATCTTAAAATTATGGTATAAAAACAACAATTTTTAAGCAGCATGTAAGTGAAAATAACAAAATGTGTGCTAATAATATTTGGAAATGATATTTAAATAATATTTGTTGATTAGCATAAATTTGTTATTTTCATTAATATGAAGTCCCAGAGGGAAGCGAACCACTAATCATGTAATTTATAGATTTGCTTCTAGTTCAGGGGGATATAAACTACTACCCAGGCTATTTATAAAATACTTGATGTTCAGTATATTATATACTTAGCTAATTTTGAATTTCTCTAACTCAATTTTCTCGAGTTTGTCCTAGATATCTGGTTCTATTATTCCGGGGTCGATTCTGGGATACTTATATTTCTATGTATATGCTACAGCTCGTCCGTCATAAGGAAAGAGGCTATAACTACAATTCAGATAGTTTATACTCGAAATTTAAACCGAACATTTCGTTTACGTTAAACTTTTGCTTTTCTTAATTCTGAAAGTAGTAAGTAACAAAAGTTGAGGAACTCTTAATGCAAGGTAGATATCGACACCCCCAACGAAGAAGGACGTAACTCACTTTTACCTATTTTTTAGTAGAGCGATTTGAAAGTTTGAAAAATTCTAGGAGTATTATTTTTCTATTATTCACTCTACTGAAAAATAGGTAAAAGTGAGTTACGTCCTTCTTCGTTGGGGGTGTCGATATTATTTAAAATTAGGTAAAATACCTAATCTTGAATAATAAAGTAGTAAGTAATATCTTTGTAATATTAAAGACGCTCTAATGTAAATCTATCTACTAATCAAAAACCATTTTTTGTTAACATCATTCTGACTGCCTTCTTGCTATGAAACAACAATATTTTTTAAGGGCTCAATTTTGAAGAATATGTAGTTAAGGCATTCTTTCTATGACGGCAAAGCTGTAGCTTAGTGTAATCACTGGTGGACTTCAGGAATTTAAATTTTGGGTTTGAATCCCAAATATTAAATAAGTCATAGCGTCGAAGTTTTACATACAACTCCACAATTTTACCAAGATAAAATAAGTATTGAGTAGAAGGGAAATAACTGAAAATTAATAGTAACTTGAAAAATTTATTATTTGTTTTCAGTATGATTGCATTTATTGTTTCTTGTAACAATCGGTGGAATTACAATAAATTTATTAAATTCCTATGACCGAGTTATCATCTTTTGGAAAAGAAAATTTATCAATCTTCAGTTATTTCTAATCAAAGTTACTTTTAACTTGAAATTGACAAATTAGGTTCTAGTAAATTAATATATTTTTGTTTTTGTATAAAGACATGTTTTAAGATTGTAGGAAAGTAGCGATTATTATTAAAATTTTTGTAACATAAGGGTTAGTTACTTAAATTTTATTTGAACGATGGACGAGAAAATATAATGTAATTAATTATTGTCAAAGTATCAAAGAGACCTAAAATTTATTTTTTAATTACCCACAGTAAAACCAGAAGCACCTTTGGTTGAGAAGGCCACGGATTCAAGAAGTAAACGTTCGCGAACTAAACAAATTAATTCGGTTTATTCAAATGCACGTAAGGATCAAATTAGCGATTTAGATAAAATTTTAAACTTAAGTGTTTCTTCAAAATCTGCCTTTCCTAGTGATATTGTCACTCCCGAATCAGAATTTTCCAGATCCCCTAAATTTCTTCAAAATCCTGATCAAATTGTGCAAGAATGTCTAATGAATAACATTTTGGAAAACAGTGAAACGGTCGTCAGTATTAACAAAAATATTACATTCCTTTCTAATAATTCAAATTTTTATACAACATCTTCCGTTAAACACTCGAGTGAAACGGTAAATAAAAATGGAGGCGACGATCTTAAAGGTGTTATTGATGAAAGCGATATTGATAAATTAGTTGATGAACAAATTAAAAATTACGAAAGCGAAACGTGTTTGCCTCTTAAAAAGCGGCGAGTACCTGTGTCGGACAAAATTGCTGCAAAATCTGAACTGAAAATACCTCCTTATAAGGAAGAAATTAGTTATCCTGCTACACCCATGATTAGCATAGCCGAAATTGAAGTATTACGACAAAATCAAACAAATACGGCTAGACCTTTCAAAACTCCTGCCGAACGTAAAGAAATGCCACCATTGCCTATGTTTTATAATATTAACACAACCGAACCTAGTCCTATTATTACGGATCAATTCAACATAAATAATCATACTTATAATAATCCTACTATTAATTATCACATGAATAATGTACCTGTACCTTTTATAAATGTACCATGTGCTTCTTATTATTCATTACCCCCTATTCTTTTACCGTTTAATAATATTCATTCGTTTGATTCGTCAAATTCAAATTTAAACTCGTATAATAGTGAAGATACAAAGACTGCTGCTGCTAAGAACATTAAAAAAGAAAAAAGAAGACGAGTGAAGAAAGAAAAATGCTGTGCAGAAAATATTTATCTTCAGAATAAATATTCCAATTCTAATTTATATTAATTATTTTCACTTTTCATTTAAGTCAGTATTACACACGATCAACGTATGGCTGTGATTTTTTTGCCAATTGTTTTGTTTTGTTATAATATTATTGCTACATAATATTCATATATTTTTTTATTAACGTAATCATAATACCTACAAAGCTTTAAATCGTTTTTTGTGTATCGTACCTGTAACCTCAAGAATGAAGAGAGAAGAAAGAAGAGAGAAAACATCACATACGACAAATTTACATGTTTTTCTTTTTCAAGTCACGATTATTATCATTGTTAAATTATTTTTATTGATAATTTCAAGTTATTTAATCAAATATTTGCCTTTATTGAAGCTACATCTTAATCATTAAAAATATTAATTTACAACTTCAATCTTTTGAAATTTAAATTGTTTGCTCTTGATTTGATTATTTTCTAAAATAAACAATATTTTGTTTTAAGGTTTGGGCTCTTTGCATAAGAATAGTACAATGGCTAAAAAACATATTGGTAAGTTGGATTGTTAATTTTAAATACAAGTATTAATTAATTTATTTTTCCGAAACAGATGAAAATGTAACTACAAAGAAAAGTAAGCCCAATCCATTACCTTATACAAGAAAGGTTCCCGATGTTCGAATTTCAGAAAGCAAACGTTCAAGAGGTGAGCTTAAATAGTTTTAGTTGTTAATAAACTGCTGTTGAAGGTTGGTTGGAATTAACAAGTTACTCAGTATAAAGAAGTAAAATTTTTAAAGGAACAAGTTAATTTAACACTAATAAAATTCAATTTATTATGGACTTTCAGCAAAGCATGGTTTTCTTAATGGTTTTTTTCTATACAGCAAAGTAATTGAAATATTTCATTATAGGTCGACCTAAAAAGGATGCCGATAAAAAATCAAATAATGGCATTTCGAGTTCATCTACATTTCCATACGGATCGTCGTGACTAGGGTGACTATAATTAAAAATGTAAGTAATTATTATAAAATATCTTCTACCTTTAAAAGAAATTACTATAATAGTAAGCAGTTCTGAACTTTCACTATGAAGTGTCACCTGGCAACTATTTCATTATTGAAGCATTATATGAAGGAGAACTTTTAAGAACTTGAATTTGAAGTTTCACAAGGGGTTGGATGATATTAAGATTATAACTTAAGATGAACATAAAATATCGATAATAACATAACTGTTTCTGATTTGGTTCATCTGCTTTTTCTGATATTAAAATAACTTAGAATGGATCACTTTTAAATGAATATAATACTGCCCTGCTAAGCAAAAGTGCAGTATGTACAAAACAGTCATTCTGAGATATTCGACTTTATAATTTAACTTTAACCAAGGAACTTACAGTCAATGGCGTTGTGAAACACGTTTATTTCAACTAATTGTGGGATTTTCGTCTTTTTTGTTTATTAAAGATGTAGTAAAATGCTCGTAGTTAACATATATACCAATAACTCATTTTGTCAATTTTTTCTTTCGCTTAGCAGGACAGAATAGTAGTTTATGAAACTTAAAACTTTAAACCGCTCACCAACTTTTATGCACAAAGCATGAAGTTTGTCACCTTTATTCCTGTACTAATAGTCGTCTATCAAATTTTGAGATTTGTCATTCCTAGTATCTGCTAATTAGATTACTTAAATTTAAACTGTATCGTAACAATTAATAGTCTTTAATCTAAAAATTACTCCTATTAGCACAGACATTAGATTCATGGTTATACAATCTATTTTATCATCAATAATTTTTATAAACATGTAAAACTAACTGCAAATTTAAAAAAATTACATAAACTGTAATAAATTGGTCGAAGTGATTATCCCTTACGAGTACAAGACAAAATTTATTAAATTTATCAACAGCCAGTCTGGTTCAGGACAGCTGTACTATTCTGCCGTACTAAGCACAGAAGTGGTATCTGTATTTTCTGTATTCATTTGAATTTATCAATGTTTTATAATTCAGGAAATGCTAACTTGGACATAGCATTAAATTTAATTGATTTCTAATGGTATTAGTAGTGAACATACACAATATGCATTAGAATCCACACTTTTACTTATATTACGACTTACAGCTACTAAAGCAACTAAGTTTGCTTTAACTAAATGTGCTTAGCATGGCAGTATTGTACCTACTCCAATTGTTTATATAAATCTTTTATTGTATTTGTTGTTTCAGTTGTATATATTATGAAGACATCAAAGTTGCCATTTTAAAAATATGGGGTTCCAATAAAAAATTCCCCTAAATATCTGTGATTAATGTAAATAATATCGTTTTTGTTATAAAAGTTAAATTAATATTGTAAATAATGTACAGTTACTTGTAAAGTACAAATAGGATTAATTTTGCATGTAGGTACTATATTTTTATTTTTATTTGTGTTTAGGAGATTTATATTCCTCTAAGGATCGATTTTTTCATCTCTAGTTAAACTGTCAAATAACGTACCTGTTTTGCCACTTTGTACCACTTACAATTAAAATTTAAGCTTCTCTTAAATATTATTTCTACCATTAGGCAATCAGAATAAATGATACAAGCAATTTATCCCTACGTTAGGCACGCGTTACGATTGTGGGCCTCTCTTGTTATAATCGATCTATTTCTGATGGACTAGTCTACAATTGTAAATCACATGCCTAGTGAAGAGTTAAGGAATGTTAAAATTTTAAGTGTAGTACCCGGTTGTATTATTTACACTTAAGTGTTAAGCATCTGTTAACTTCTTATGGAACACCTAAATATGAGCCTAAGAAATTGACTGCTTAAACTGTCTCTTAACAGAATTTTGTGAATAATGTTACTATTATGCACAGTGATCCAGAATTTGCAAAAAGTGGACAAAAACCACTATCAAATTTTATATATTGCTTTAATATTTTCAAAATTAAGATATAAAAAAATTGTATGCGACCAACAAGCGCGAGATTTTTTGTTTTATTAAAACTTGATACTTTATGTATATGGACTATTTTAAATCACATTTGAGCTAGTTGAAATTTGGTAGACAACTCCAAAATGTCAATGATCGTACCATAAAACACTCTTTTTCAATTTTTCAGGGAACGCTTTTTTTTACTTTGTATGACTTCTACAATAGTAATTAAGGTGACGATCTTATTCTGTACATGTGTGTTAACCACATATAGATTAGTAGATTTATTTATGCAAGTATACATTTTTATTTGAGTATAAACAAGGTGGAACTCGCTTTTGCGACAGTTCTTAGGCTTCTATACATCTTTCTAGAATTTTCTTAAATTTGAAACATGTGGACAGACACGGAGCCAGAACATAAGGCTTCTTTCTATACGATGTATAGAAGCCTATAACGGAGTATCTCAATTTCGCATTTTTGAGATACACCACTGAGTGTTTGATAGTATGTTAAAAATAAATGAAAATTCTTTAAAGAAGAAAAAAGGTTGAAAATAACCTAAAAACTATAAAAAAAAAAGGTCGACCTTATATTCAAAACCTCATTTCAAGTACGTATATGGATTTTTAAGTTATTTTCAAATGATTGTTTACTTAAATTGAATACAATATAAGTATTTTATTTTTTCTAAGTTTTAGATTTTTATAGCCATTTCTTTTTATTCCACCCTTTTCTTTTTGTTTATTCTCCAACTCGCTTAAAGAATTTTTTTTTAATTGACTCAAATTGAATACATCTCTGAATTTCTAGATTTTTCCATAATAATATATTGATGTTTCACTCTCGCTACTCGCTTATTACTGTTTAACGTTTTTGATTTTTTATTTATTAAAAGCTGTAGATTTCTAACCGATTTCTAGTCGTCCGATCCGATCATTCCACCATGAAATCGAGTAAGCAAGTGTTAAGTTTCTATGTAAGGAATATTGTTATGGGAAAAAGTAATGAAAATGAATCTTTATCTTAAGAAGTTTGAAAAGAATATCGTCAACGGTAAAAGGAAATAGAAATATCACAGGAAAACAGTGGCTTTAGAAAAAAGAAGAGGTCTTGCAATGCAATGTAATTTAATAAATTACACGTTAAACTACTAATGAGTATGGTTTATTGTTTTTAACATGTGAAAATATTCGGATTTTTTCTTGATGAATTTGATTTTTTGATTTTTCTTTATTAAGAAAACTTATTTAACTAGTTTGCATAGTTTTGATCTAATAATAAAACAGTAAGTTATTGAATTATTAATTTTTCTAACATGTAAAAAATTTGAACTTTTACAATAAACTACTGATTTTGTTTTGTCATGAAACTTAATAACAACAAAGTAAAAATCAAGTTTTATAGAAATGAACTTGTAAATGGATCCAGTATAAACTTCTTGCGACATATTTTTCTTTCAAACTTGAAAACTTTGGTGAAGTCTTACATATAAATCCTCATCCTCCAAAATTTAATCTTAATGAGGGTTTTTGGTGACCATTTCATTTAAAAAAGGTTCTCGTGGCAGCCACCTTGGTGGTTTGCTATTGCTTGTCGAGGAAAGACGGTCGTAATAAAGTTTTTACTACACCCGGACTTGAATTGGATATTTCAACTTAGCAGTCAATGTCGTCAAATAAATACTTCCCTATAAATAAGAAAAGCGTATAGTGAAGTATATAATAGATGTCGATCTTAGTGAAAGTGATCATAGGTTAGAAGACTAGGTCAAAGAAATCTTTTCAATTTTATCACAAACAATATAATTATGTAAGACATCACCAAAAATTTCAAGTTTGAAAAGAAACTTATGTTGAAAGAAATATATATTCGATTCATTTCCAAGCCAGATATTATTTATCTGGCTTATCAAGAACAATATTTTCATTGTTATTAATTTTTCTAAATAAATTAAAATTTAAAAAAAATAAAATTTTTCAAGTTGTTTCTTTATAAAACTTGTTTTTTACTTTCGCTTTTAACGCTATATTTATGTTTCACTCCTGTTACTCACTCTATTCAACGATTTCATTTTTTTAAATATGCTTCTAATAATATTGTCTACCTTGTGCAATTACATTTTCAAAGTTTCAAGTTTTTGTCCACTTTTTACGGATTCTGGCTGACTGTGCTATGGGATAAATAATTATAGGTTGATAAACACCTATTGCTGATATTTTCTAAAATATCACCCAAGTTTCAATATAAATGCGGTGTTGCTAAATTTATTGAAAGTTTAACTAAATTTTTACTTAAAATTAATTAAGAGCCGCTTAGGTAAGGGTCAGAATAGACCTATAAACATGAGAGGACGTTTTAGTGGACCTAAATTCAAAACAATTATTGTGCGAATTAGGTCCGCTCAAAAGCATTTTCCGCTATTTAAATAGAAGTGGTACAAATGGGTATTAGATAAGTAACCATAACCAGTAATTAAAGTTAGAATAGATTCCATCTAGCCGGAAGTTGAACTAGAGGTGAAGTTCTGGGCCTTAGGATGTTTATTTTATAAATTGAATATTACACAACTGTTTATTTTTTTAATAAACAAGTATTGCAAATTTATTCAAAATTGTTTTTCATATTACACAAATAAGTTTTTTTGTAAATTATGCGAAACTTCAAAACTGCCATGCTCAATTTACAAACAATTGAAATAAGCCTTGTTGACAAAAGGTTGTCACGAGGCTTCTTTAGCGGCACTACGAGCAGTTAAATTATAGATTACGTAATTAATTTACAGCAACTGGCAATTGGCCAGTATCAACAATTTGTTAATTGCATAAATTAACACGCATAAATAGTTGCTAGTGGCCTTGTTGAAGAAGCCTCATGAGAAGAAACCTAATAGTGAACCAGACACCTCAAAAACAGATGACAACTATAAATATGTTTAAATATTTATTGGTAAAGGTGTTTCCTTTTGTTAAGATACTAAAATTCATATTGGAGCCCACCTTCTTTCACGCAGCATCTTATCAAAAAGAAGCACCTTGATTTGGAAAGTGAAATTTCAGTCAAAAATAAACTTTTTGTAGGTAGGTACAAATGACAGTCCTTGCAACAATTGAAGAAATAGCAAACCATATTAAGGTTTTACGAGACTCCCGTAAATAAAATATACGGGTGTCCCCTATTTTTTGAAAAATTAATATACCTTGCATAATAAATAATTATGTATGAATATAAATTTAAAGAATATTTTTTGTAAAATACGCGGGGCCGTTGAAAATATAATTAATTATGGCATTATTATTAATTAAACCTTCATTAAGATATGAAAGTTTCATTTTAAGTTATTTGAAAATTTATTAAATAAAATTTTAATTTATTAACCCAACTCTTAACAGTTCAAAGCTGTTTATGCGGACCTAACATCAAACGTTACTTGCTTCAAATTTTGAATATCAAAAAATAAGACCTTGATTTGTAAAATTTTTTCTTCCAAAGCATCACTGAATATAATTTTGGAAGTTTCAGCCCTCATTTGTACATACTGCAATTCAAGGTTTTGCATTAAAAAAAAGAAATTATGAAAATAGGAAGCTGAATATTTCACTAAAATTCTGGAAACCAACGAGGAATCTGATTCAGCCGATTTCCACAGCATTAGGTAGGTGCAATGGTAACAGTTGCGCCACTACTCTGCGTTTTTATATTTTACAAAATTGAGATTTTAATTAAAAGAATATTGTTTTGTTTGTTTAATTTGTTTTATATTTATAATTTTAATGTTTATTTTGAATAAAAATATATTTAAAAAATAATTTGAAGTTAATTCAATACACATGAATTCCTAAAAATGCACGAACATGGCTTATCCGATCGCCTCAGTAGCGTTATTGGTTATAAACTAAAGAATAATTAACATGTGGTAGTATAATATGCCATAGGGTAAATATTTCTTTTCAAGTAATTGTTTCCAATTATTTCCAATGGAATTCCAAACAAATGTACACAACATTTTTGAGATATTTACCCCTTTGCTATATGCACCCCGCCTGTAAGCAGTTTTTAGAATTATTGTTGAATGTTAAAATTGAAATAAAAAACTGGAGCAGCCTTCCAGAATAATAAATTAAGGAACAGGTAGTCACACAAACACCAAATTTAATTCCGGAAAAATTCTATTTATTAATGTGTAACATAATTATGTTTCGTAAGCAAAGCTTACATTTTCAAACGCTAGTTAGTGACTGCCTATTATTATAATATATTCCTTAATGGTTTTTCCTAAAGCAACGAAAGTTATCTTTTTATTATTATTAAAAAAGCTTTTATTTAACTTGCACATTTCTTATTGGACGCTACAAAAGGATTACCAATAATAGTGCACCAATATAATTAAATGTGGAAATGAGGATCTTAATGTAATCTTAGATCTGCCACTGATTAAGAAAGAACTAATGAACCTCAAAAATCTTTAAGAAACCATATGAGGACTATGATCAGTATCAAAAACTGCATCATCCAACAATCATAAAATTTATCTACTAGATTAGTCATAAATTAAATCTAGGTAAGTAATTACATGTTTGTAAAATAAAATGAAATAATTTTGAATTAAAATATGTGCAATCAAGTTATTTATAAATTATCCAAAGTAAAATAAATTTAAAAAAACTAAAAAGTTAAAAATAAAAATAAAAATACATACAAATAAAATACAATACATGGAATGGCAAACTTATTATTTATTATTCAAATAGATCCAAAAGATTAGAAGAGATAATTCTAACTCGACTCAGAACTGGTCACTCCAAAATCACGCATGCATACCTACTAACAAGAGAACAACCCCCGAAATGTGAGATATGCAAAGTAAACTTAACCATAAAGCATCTACTGGAAGAATGTCAACAGTATGAAGAGAAACGAAAACGGGCTGGCCTTGAAAAGAACATTAGTGACATACTAGCAGACAACGAAGAGACAGTAAAAAAATTGATAACATTTATAATGGACTGTGGACTGAATCGACAAATATAAATGACCCTAACGAAAATATAAAAAATAAATAAATTGTAAATATGCGTAATGACCGTAGTAGTTAAAAACGCTTTATTATATTAAACAAAAAAAAAAAAAACTAAACTGAAAAGCGAAAATTTCGCTATTTGAGCAACGATTATTAATTGATTTATAATTTTGAAGTCGGTGCCCTGTTGTATTTTGTTAATATATTATGTATATTTTTGTACGATTTTTACCTCCAATCAAAAAAAAAATTTTTTTTGGAGGTGAGATAATCGCAAAAAAATTTCAATTTTTTTTTTTACATTTTTGAGATCACCGTGTTCAGAAACATAAAGATCTACAAAAAAATAAAAGAACTTTCTGTGTCGGTCTATCGTCAAATTTCGTTTCTCGATTTTTTCCGGTACCGTCCAACCAATCACGACCAAATTTGATATCGTAGTAGAGTTCAGTAGAGTTTATGGTAGAAAGATGAAAATAACGTTTATCTACGACTGTCAAACAATAGTGTCATTATATGTAGTAACTATCTCTCTCATCTATGATTATATGTGTAACCACGAATACATAACTTGGCTCATATTCTACAGTGGATAATGGATTCATTATCCACGGCTCCTGTTCATTATCCACGGCTATTGGCAATTTTTATTTGTTTTCCTTATAACTGACAAATGGCAACTTGATTCGATAGTTGAAAATTAATAAACACGATACAACGTAAAGTTAAATAATTATATAATGCAGTCTTAATTATTATTGTTTAACAGTCGTAGATAAAGAATCGTATTAAATTCGTGTATAATGGGCCATATTACACGAGAATAATTACAAAACTCGCTCACTGCGTTCGCTCGTGTTGTAAACAATTCTCGTGTAATATGGCCTTCATTATACACTCATTAAATAATATACTATTATACTATAATTATGGACTAATTTTGGACAACATTCGCGAATTTTGGACACCAACGGTTTCGCGTAAAAACATAAATCTTTGGTGGGGGTGCTGAGTTAACGTCAAGTTAGCACCCCCACCTCGAAAAAATAACTTTTTTACAAAATTACAAAAAAACAATAGATCAGCTTAAAAATTGCAAAATGATATCACTTTATTCACTAAGTGCGTACTCTTATACGCATTTACCCTATTAGTAAACGTTCTGAGAGAAAATCTCCTTTTACAAGTGTTACAGAAAGTCATAAAACAAAAAAATAACAGCACAAAAACGGAATAAGGACAAAATTAAATATAAAATTTTTTTAATTAAATATAAAAAAATATGAAAACGAAATTGGCAATTGAAATGGAAAAGCTTGATGAGATACAATAGATGGAAAATGATATAAGAATGGTTAAAATGAGCGAAGCATAAAAAAAAGGAAAAGGAAGAAAAATACAATAAATGTTGGAAATTAGAATGTGAGAATGTGGTTAAGGGTGGGTGAAATTTTTGAAATGGAAATTGAATCAAATAATTATTTATTTCTATACTCGGTGAAAAAATGCAGGAAAGAAACAGGATAAGATATTGTTAATGATAAGATTGAAATTGGAGATTGAGGAAGATAAGTTATTGGACAATTGAAGTTATTAATTGATTGAAGGAAACATTTTATAATACAGAAATTAAATTACAACCGTCGTGATGTTAAAATTGAGAAATTGTATAGTTATCAATTGTATTGATCGTTTCCATTTTGTACATCGAGGAATTTATTAAAAAGTTTAAGTTGATTTTGAATTGAATTTGATTGGCCAAGAATAAGCTATAAAAGATTGTACTTTTCTAGAGAAACCTGTTAAAAATTTGGGTCTTTGAAAAAACATTACAATAGGTTATTTATTATTTTTTTATGATTTTGTCTTATTTCAAAAACAGGACCCCCTTTAACAACTTCGCACACGGGTCTTTTAACTTCTTGTTACGCCACTGAATGTCATATATTTATTATGGAACCCGGTTTCATGTTATTCCTGTTACAGCTATCAAGTTAGGCAACACGTTAGGTAATAAATTGTGAAAAAGAGAAAAAAGATAAACAGAAAGAGATAATTGATGCAAAGCAAGTACAGTCACTGGATATATACACGTATATATCCAATTTATACACGTACAATAGAAGGAAGCTGTGGGTAAACTAAAACTTGTTATGGGCGCTCCAGACTATCGCGAGAACCTCGCGAGAACTTCTCGCGAGAATCTCGGCGAGAATAGCATCGGAGAACAAGGCGAGAAATGATTTTCGATCGTGTTACATCGAAAATTGGAAAATATCCACACTCACAAGGTTTTCAGTACTACAGTGCAGATTTTTTAAATAAATTTCTATAATTTTTTCGATTTTTTCTAAAACGATTAACAGTTCTTTAATTTTGTGATATGTCGAAAAGTTTAAATTTTGAATTTTTGGCCCCTTTAATGGATTAGTATCATCAAAAAGTGTGATTTTTGAATTAAAGTCTATTTGTACCTGCTCAAAAATTGTACTACACCTATCAGGATTTTCTGTTGCATTTACTGTCGTGCCAGTGATCAATTCTACTTCATTATTCCGATAATGTTCTTCTTGAAGGATAATATTGCCATTTTATTTCTTTTTATTTCGACTGTTGAAGCGTATTTTAGTTTGTATACACGCGCGCATATTGTGAGCGCAGCGAAGTTTGAACCCTGTCTGCGCTACAAGACCAACGAGGTCAGTAATGTCACAGCGCTTGAATTATGTAAACGTCCAACACCCGATCACACGTAAAGCAGTACTTTTTATTTCGACAATTAATATTTGTCAAAATCGCATCTTGAATTTTCGTAGGGCCTGGTGTCATTGAGTTTAAATTAAATATCTATTTAATAACAAATCTTCAAAATTATGTTAAATAAAAGATAAATTTTTTGGTATAAAATCGACGTAAATACGTCAAACTTCAAGTTTTCATTATTTTATTATTAATTGTGGTTTTATATTTTGTACTGTCACCAAGCAAGGAGTCCATAGCGCAAACCAAATGGACTTATAAGACCTCGTTGGCACATGCTCCCAAATTCACTGATTTTTTCACTCTATTTTTATAACCTCTATAATTTGCAATCAGGGAATCTTTGTTTTTTCTTAATTCATCGACGGGTATTTACATTATTGTGCTAATCCACACCCAAGCATCATGATTATTTTCGATTTATTTTTATAGCCTTTAATGCCTGTTTTCCACAAAACTGCTTCTGCTTGAAGGCAATCAATAAATGCCAATTTTTGTTCGTTTTCCAATTTACGTTCATTTTAATTCACAATTAATTATACTACTATTTAATCGGTGAGTCAGGCGCTACTGAAGAATGCGAATGTGCAGGTGCGGGAGTGTTATCGCGATCTCGACTCCTTTGTCTCGCATCAAAAAACCGACAACAAGTGGAGAACAAGGCGAGAACTTATGAGGAACACGAGAATCAGCTCCACTCTCTCTTTTCTCGCGTTGTCCTCGTTTTTTCGCTATGTTCTCGCGAGAGTCTGGAGTGGCCTGCAAGGCGAGAACCTGAAAATGAACACGAGAATCGGCTCCACACTCTCATTTCTCGTGATGTTCTCGCGTTCTCGTGCTGTTCTCGCGAGATTCTCGCGAGAGTCTGGAGCGCCCATTACACGAACCCTATAAACAAGGATGGGCACGCCGCGCCGGCCGTAACTGTTTACTTCACTCTTATCATCTCTCAATATTTGTTTTGTGGGTTTTGAATAGAGAGACGAATAAGTTCTTTGTTATTTAGGGGTTCCATATTAAATTAAAAAATTTTAAAATATAAAATTTAATATAATAAAAATTAATACAATTTATTGATAAATAATACTAGTATTAGCTTATATTTGAGTGGCGATTCAAAGTGCCTTCGTAGAGTTGATAATGTTTAAATTTTTTTTGTCGTTGAAGAGTTGTAAATGTATTTCTAAAAAAATATGTTAGTTTCATTTGTAAATTTTGAATATAATAATTATGATAGCATAAACTTCAAAATATTGTAATTTAATAAAAAATTATTTTAAGATATTGCTTATTTTTGGTTTTAGGATGGAAGGGCAGGTGTCCCTGTGCCCTTTGAGGCAAACCGTCACTGCTATGACGCTTGTTTTGTCAATCTACCGCTTTGAACTAAAATCTATCGATATTTTAGGTCAAGTTTACCACTTGATCTGGCAACGCTGCATATATAAATTATAAAATGTTATTAGATCTTTGAACCCAACCGTACTACAAATTAAACGTATGATAGGTTATAACATTTAAATTTATTCAAGGCAAACTAAAAGATGTTCGATTTTGGAGATACATTGGCCCTAATGTTGGGTCTTGCTATTAGTGTTGTGGGCATTTTGGCATGCTTAGGTGCCTACGCAAGAAAACGAGCAATAATGGAACATCTTTAACTGAAAAAAATAAGTAAGGTTATCTAATTATAAGAAAGCTTTCATTGTGAGTTTTAACTTTGTTTATTTTTAGGTTTATTGTTGGTTCATCTTGAATTTGAATATTATATTATTTATCTACAAACTTTTATATTTTTAATTAAATAAAAATGTAACATACAATTTCTTTTTTTTAAGTAGTCATTTTTTCTTTCAAATCAATTTATGAACATCAACTTGGTAATATTTCTACACATATGGGATCTAGTTAAATTAATGATTCTTGAATGGAAGAAAATCCAATGCATCAATTAAAAATATTGTTGGTTTAGAGGTAAAACTCACTAAGTAGTATATATTAATAAAATCATACATTTTACGATATAATCTTACCTAAAATTTAGTTTTTCAATGAAGAATTTAAAAAATACTTTTCAAGCATAGTTAAATTATTTTATGGTGACTAATTCGTTTTATTATTGAAATTGGAGGTTTCGTCCATTTTTGAGATTATTTTGAAGATTTTGGAGGATTGATTTTGTAATCAATATTAGTAATTAAATGGTTATAAATATTTGATTATTTGGAATTATACTGGATAAGAAATTATTTGGATATTTATAACGTAAAGCGTAATAATTTTCAATTTTTAAAAATTAGTATTATTTTAAAAATTCATCGCAATGTATATAATAATATAGAAGTGGAATTTGATTGATTCGTGGTTTGAGTAGTGTAACTCGATATTAACCATATCAATATTTTAGAAATTCATCGCTAATTTTTCAACCTAATTCATCGCCTGATTATGCCATAGTATGGTGAAAAATAAGTACTTACAGTGTATTTTATTTGTGATTACTTAAAAACATTTTAATTCTAAAAAGTGTGCATTTTTTGGGTTTTCTAAAATATTGATATGCCTAATTTGAAAATTATATCTTGTTTTTTATCGTAAACTATTTAATTTCCCCCCATCAACTTTGACTGGATCTGCTCTTGCTCGAGTTTGTTTGCAAAAAAAAGGCATCTAGAGCGTAAGATTGACACAGAAAATTGGAATTTTTCAAATTGTTATATATATTTAAAGTGTTTAAAACCACTACGGACTTGAAAAATTGAGTTTAATTAAACTTGGAGTTTGAATTAAACTCAATTTCAATAAATAAATAAAATAATCTCAAAAATGGACAAAACCTCCAATTTCAATAAGAAAACAAATTACCACACAATGAACACTATTTCTTTTGTTAAACTCAAAGAATTGAAAAATTCGAATAAAAAGTTTTCTTGGCTATTTATATTGAAATAATCTTAGCACCTCCTAGAAAATTTTAATAGTGTGAATGCATTTAAATAACCACTTATGCAAAACTAGGTCATCGGTTTAGTAAAAGCCGACTAGTGCTTGATTTCTTCTTCTTAATGTGTCATACCCTCAATGGGCGTTGGCGATCAACTTGGCTGAACCAAGATGACGTACCAGGGAATTTAATTAATGGGGTGGTTTCCCGTTGCCTTCCCCACAGCCCACAGATCTATCTTGGGCTTTAGATCACAGCAGCGTATTCGACTCGACCTGGATTTGAACCGCGGTCACCCGCTTCCCAGTCGGCTGGTGTAGGCTTTACGCCACACTGCTGGTCTTTCTTTTCCTTGAGATATCTTTCGGATAAAGGATCCACCTCCAACAAATTAATCAAGTAACCAATCAGACAACTGCAATTATTGAAATTCAAAATAAGAAATCAAGAATTTATTGATTAATTTGTCAGACGGATACGTTATCCGATAGATATCTCAATTGAAGAAATCAAGCATTAAACACTCTGAAAATTTCTAAAATAAACAATGATATGGGCTTCATACTATGTCTGCATTACCTAATGCCCAAAAGCCAAGTTTTTGTGAGTAACAATTAAAGCTGTACAACATACTTAGTGAAAATAATTCAATTAGATTACCAAATACCTGTAAGTACTAACTGACATTTTTTGTCAATTACTAAATTATTTCACTAGAAAAAGTAATACAATTATCAAATACTTCAACATTAACCAAAACACAATTGAATTACTCTCACATTATTCGAACTCAATTACCACAAGAATATTTAAAACTAAATTTCCAAAATATTCCAACACCAAATACTTGAGGTTAATTTCAAAAGTAATACTCGATTACTTTATCCAAGCCTTCTAATTAAATTATTTCCAGCTCTGGGGGCAAGGTATTTTTGTAGCAGTTACCTATCCAAGTGGTATTGTTGTACTAACATAATAATATAACAATACATGTCTGCATTGTATTGTGTAGCTGCTTTAAAAAAATGATTTATTATTAAAAATTATTAACTGAAGCATTTTAAAAAAATAATTAAATTAAAACAGTACAAAAAAGCATAATTGCATAATACTTATAACTTTATTGAAAAAAAAAGTAAATGATGTTCTTTTAAAACTACAATACAAAAAATGAAATTACAAATCAGAGGTGCCTGGTGAGGTTAATTTAATGAGGCAGACCAAAAGTGTTAAATATGCTATTTTGGTAAAGCGTACCTCATTAAATTTAAACACACTAGCTGCCACCACTGCTACAAACTAAGTTTCACAATAAATTGAAGACAGTATTATTATTTATTGATTAACTGCTGAATTCTAGTAACTAAATAAGAATTATAATCTTTGTGGTTGATAGGGTCCACTTTAACTGCAACAATTTTTAGACGTGCTTCATCCTAAAAATTTATATTTAAAATAGGAATATTTGAAAAATAATTAATAATTACATTGTAGCTTTCCATTTTAGCACGGCACTTAATTACAAACTGTTTAAAATTAGCTTTATCTGCAATTTCTGTCAAACTTTCTGGATTATTTTCCACTGCTTCTCCAACTTCTTGTGAAGTCATTCCAATAACTTTTTCAGCTTCCGTGGCAAACATACTGATCCATTCATTTCCACTCCAATCTCCAACATTCATCTAGAAATTTAAAGTATATTTAGAAAATACTTGATGTTTGCCTCTTGATTAATACATACCGATCCCAACAATCTATATTTGAAATTAGGATATTCACGATTGCATTTTTCACAACGAAACATTCCATTTTGCAAATCAACAACTTTTTTATTGCAATCATCTGTTGGACACGCTTTATAAAAGCAGTTTTCTGAACGAAATAATAGAATAGTTCCTTTGGTTTGAAAGTAATCGCCTTTTTCGGCAGTACCTAAACCTTGATTTTGGACCTCTTTAAAACTTATCCATGGTGTTGAAAAACTACCAGATGTACTTCTATAAATAACAATTATAGCCACAATTTTATAGATACAAAAATAGCATTCTAAATTTACTTAGCGCTAATATTGTTAACATTTTCATTGTTTCCACCGTTATCGTACCACCCACGTAGAATATGAGAAGCGGGCAAATCAGGATTAATTTTCATTACACTGCTAGTTAAAATGGAAATATTTTTTCCGCCTCCAAATTCGCCAACCTTTGCACCTTTAATACCAATAATTGGTTGAGATGTTCCATCAAATTTTTCGGCATCCATTCCCCATAAAGTTAAAGAAATCTGAAACAATATAATTTATTTGAATGCATAACAGCAAACATTAATTCAAAATGAATAAAATATATATTAAAAAATAGTTGTAACTTACAGCACTTTGTGATTGATCAACAAGAGTAACTTCACGTTTTTTCAATTCTCTTCCAGAAGATTTTGCTTGAAAAGTTTGTAAATCCGAAACTGCTTTGCAAACACCCAAAACATCTAAAAATTAGGACGTTACACAAAAAATTATTTTAATAGAAATGATAGAAGATCATACCGATAAAGGATCCAGTTTCAATAACAGCAATTTTATTAATCGGAACAAAATCAAATTTGGTTTGTGGAATTGAAGTAACAACATCATGACATTCTTGTACAATGGTATCATTAGTAAATGTCATTTCATAATCATTCTTTAAATTTGAAAATTGTTTATTTGCAACTTTAAGTATGCACTTGCTTATATAGTAAACTTTATCCACCTAAAAAAGTTTATCAATGTAATTATGCACTAGTAATACTTGTTGTATATAAACAGAAAAACTTGTTTTATCAATGTTGACAGTGAAATGTTTTTGATTTATGATTTGACTTATGTTCTTGATTTATTTGATTTATCAAAAACATTTCACTCGAAATCAAAATGTAAAAGAAAAATTTTAAGTTTTTACAAAAAAAATACATGGTAGGTATAAGGACTTTCCTTTCTCGACTTGACTAAACTTGCCCCAAAATTACCCTATAAATCATTTCTCAACAATATCTTCTTTTCCTGCCACTATCTTTCTTTCAATTTAAACAATATTCGATTCAAAAATCGAATATAATAAGAATTCTCTTCTCTAGTTCATCGCCTGATGTTGCTCTAGTATGGTGAAAACGTTGGAGATATTTACTGTGTATCTTATTTGTGAAAACTTAAAACTATTTTAGTTCTAAAGTGTGTGTGTGTGTGCAATGTTTGGGTTTTGTAAAATATAGATATAGCAGTAAGGATAGTAAGTTATTAAAATTTTTAATAAATTGAAATTTATGATAGTCAGCCTCTGGCGCTTCTCTATATACTTATTTGCAAATATGGTAAAAGTCCTCGTATTCGAAATGAACGGGACCCATTTCTGTTCGGATAGCAAACGTTTCGGATAGATGGTTAGTTGAAATAAATACCACAACATGAACCCGAAGTCCGCAAACACAGTATCATGTTATTCTTGATTACGATATGAATTTACTTGCACTATGTACCCACCCAGCTAACTTAAGATGATTTAATTTAAATATTTTGTAAAAAGAATTATTTTCCAAAAATTTTATGTTTTTAAAAATTATAAATAAATATAAATTATTACAAATATAAAAAATATAAAAGATTTTTGAAACTTTAAATATTTTATTTTTATAATTTTTGAATAATTTCTAGTTCAAATTTAAATTAGTTTTAGTTTAGCATTAAGAATGCTATTATTTTCCTAAATAATGTAAGCATTATAAAGTAGATAACACTGGGCAACAGTGTTTCTGTGGCGTGAGGTTTAGGTGTCGATATTGGGTAATTCTAGTCTCCTGAATCCAAAAAATTGATTGGATTTGCCTAATTGACTCTAGTTTTTGAGATAAAGGCAATTTAATTATTAAAAATAAAATGAAAAACAAACATTAAATATATTCAAAAACCGTTATTTTGGAATGGCGATAACGTTATGAATGATAAAATAGAGTTAATTGCTCGGGCAAAAAGGGCTTACTGTAAAGCGATACATGATTAACGAGATTCTAACTACAAAATCACTATTATTCTACATTTTAGTTATTAAGAAAAGTATTAACAGTTTAACAAGGAAGTTATGTGGTGTCCACACACGGATTTAATAATAGTTACTATTATTACTAAATATAAATATTACTTACTACTAAATATAGTTACTATAATAATAGTTACTATTATTAAATCCGTGTGTCCACATCAGATTTTTGGTTTTGTTGACAAAATTTAACACAAATATAGCAAAACTGGTCGGGATTATTAACGCAAGACTTGCATGAAGAACTCATACTTTTTTCTACTCTAACTATAAAAACTGACACATTTGGCGTAGCTTACTACGCTTTTTTCTTCAATTTTTTTTTGTGCGCAATGCCATTATATAGTACTATCACCACATAAAATTTCAGATTTTTATCTGGTCTCCCACCAGAGATATTTAATACCAAAAATCACCGTTTCGTTAAATTTTCAAACTTTGAAAATTTTTAAAAGAATCTTAGTGTTGATATTTGGTGTGTGCATTTATCTGGCTACCACCTCTTTGTAAAAAAAAATTTAACATTGAAATTTTTTCTCTTCATGCGTAAACTTCCCTTCAAAAATGGCATTTTCTTAACAACCCTGATAAGAATTGAGGCTGTAATTTTATCCGTTAGGATTGTTTTTAAGTAAAAATATGTAAAGAGCAATATTGTAGTTTTTTTCTTTCTAAACAATTTCATTTTTTTCACATCTTGATAGGACAAATAAGAGCTGAACTATTTCAGTTGCTTTAAAACCTTAAAATTGCAAAACATGCCGCACATTCCAAAGCAAATATGGCCCTCACACAAAAACAAAAAACAATATAATTGAAGTAATGGTCATTTAGTACTACTAACATGTTAGAATGTCTTCACAAAAAAAAATCAATTTTTTTTAGAATGGTCGAGCGACAAGATTGGACCACTTGATATGGAATTACCCTTTTTAAAGAATTCATAGTTTATCATGAGAACTAGAGTCAATTTGAACAAAATATCTATGTGCAGAGTACTTTATTACATTAGCGAATCTAAATTTACTCAAAAAATTCAGGCTGCAGAAAAAACTTAGTTTTGTTCCCCAGTGTAATCAATCTGTCTACCCAAGGGTTGACTTCAGAGTCGCAGCGAGATAAGGCTCGCAAGCATCATTCAGTTGAAGCTATAAATTCTAAGGATACGAGGGCTTTTACTGTAATATTAAATAAATTCAAACAATTTTGCATTCACAACACAACTCGAAATTGTTTGCATTCCTCTAAGAACCCTGTCAAAATAGTGTTAATGTCAACGAAAGCTTGCTTTTGATTAATAGATCATCGGAAAGATGGCATTTGTTAGCATTAACACTATTCTGACAGGGCAGTAAATAAGTGAACTTATATGATACATTCAATATAGTTTTGCAAAAATAAAAAGAGCGGCTACGTGGCCACCGAAAAGTATGTTAAAATATATTTTTGATCAGGTTTTGATAATAATTTATTTCAAAAATGTACCAAGATTGCAAAGCTTTTAATGCATTTAATGCTATTT
Organism: Cantharis rufa; assembly: GCA_947369205.1. Classification (NCBI taxonomy): domain Eukaryota; kingdom Metazoa; phylum Arthropoda; class Insecta; order Coleoptera; family Cantharidae; genus Cantharis; species Cantharis rufa. The sequence continues at coordinate 42,589,210 of OX376303.1, forward strand.
AAAATAAAAATATGATTTGCACATTCAGTTAATTATCTATTAACTTAACTTTTTGTAATAAATTTAAAATCTTACCTCAATCATGTTATAAAACTTTTCAACAAGGTCACGAAAAGCTGTAGCTCGTATTTCACCACTTTCATCAATAAGATCCATGCTAAACAATTCACCCTCGCCACGTGAATTTGACCATTTACGTATTTGAGATTTATTGCTTACACGTGCTTTTATAACCCACCTAACAAAAATAATAAATATACTTTGTATTAATGTAAGGAATCTACTTAAAATAAAATAATTGCATTATGTGCCCATAATGTTAGAAAAGGTAGAGATTCTTATATTCAAAAAGTCTACTGCTCAATCTCTTGATGTAACTTTATCATCTTGGGTGATTTCTTCACAAATTTTATCAAACTGTAGAAACAAGTAATGAATGGCATCTTAGTGAAGGTATGAACTAGAGTCCACCATGACTTTCGTTAAGTGCAGTGATCCTTTAGGACACTGCCTCAAAGCTTCTTTGAGCCTAGTCATCTAGTAAGTTATCGTAAATGTTTTTTTTTCATTTTTAATCTAAGTCGACTGTTTTTTGATAAATCAATAAAGTGCTTGTGGCTAGAGTCGAATGATCTATCTTTTTTAAGATAGATACTTCCTTCATAAACCCAGCCAAAGCTTTTTGGCACCAAACAGTAGTAATTGCCACCCTTATATGGATGCAAATGTTTGACAAAAACAAGGATCGTGTTAACTTAGAACAAGACTCGAGTTTCGACATTATCCAGTACAGTATAAGTTGAACATTCCCAACAACGATATCAAGTCTCGCCAAGACATCTCTACTGGGAAAATATTTATTTTGAAACCAAATTGGCTACTGTATCTTGTAGATTAAGCTATGCCATTTATATGTGAAAAATAATATCACTCAAATATCACTCATTTTTGATAACATTTTCTAACATGGTAGTTTCTATGGCATTTATTTCTGGATGGATGGTAGCTGGCTTATTAACATACACTTTACTTTTCAAAAACCTCCCATGAAAAAAACTCAAGAGGTGTTAGATTGCATGATCTGGCCGGCCAATTCACATTTGCATTTCGAGAAATTAAACAAATAAACCTCGTTCAGATCCAATCCATCAGGTTGTGGCAAAAAAAGTCCCTAATCATATCTCGGTATCGCTCAGAATTGACGGTAATCGCGTTTCCAACCTCATTTTTTAAAAAATGAGGTCCAATAATGCCTCTCGACCACAATGCAAACCAAATTGTAACTTTTTGAGGATGCATGAGTCTCTCTTGATATTCATGAGGATTTTCGGTGGCCCAAATTCAACAATTTTGTTTGTTTATTGCCCCATTTAATGTGAAATGTGCTTCATCACTGAAAATGATTTTTGAAAAAATTTGAGCATCTAGCTCTGGAATAACTTTAAGGCGATCAGAAAACGAATACGACTCCATAATTATAAATGACAAACATTCAAAATTAATAAATGACAAATTTTTGTCAGAAAAAAAGACACCATCTTTGTTAAAATGACGCTTACTTTATTGCGCTACAAATGGACAACCCTTTATATCCAAATATGGTATGCACTTCTTCGAGTTATGAGCAATGCTATTGTAGGTTAGTGTCTTGGCGAGACTTGGTCTTGCTGGCAGTGTTCAACCAAGAAGACAAATCCTATAATGGGTCATATGAGTAATGTTGAAACTTACATCTTGTTCTAATTAATTAATAAAGCAAGTATCTTTCTTAAAAAATATAATCATTAGACTGAAGTCACAAAAACTCTTTTGATTTATTTTATGCCACCTTATAATTTAATTCAGGAACAGGTTCACCTTGTTTCGGTTGTTGATGACTTACGTAGCAATCAAGATTTAAAAACTGTTTCTCAACTTACCATTATAAAGAGAGTAACACAATCAACTGATGTAGATACGATATGATAGAATAATAAACTTACTTGTTTTGATATGGACTTAAGCTTGATATAGGATGAGTTATTTGATCTTGTATTGATATATCTCCACTATCGTTTCTTCTGATTCCATTAGTAACACCCACTGGTTTAGAATTTTGAAGATTTCCATTTGATGTCGAAGTAGATGAGGTTTCAGAATAAAAATTTCTGTTTGTTGTTGATTCTAATTCAATTTCATCATCAAGCAACTGTTCTGGATTACCAATTTTTACAGCTTTTTCTCCTGGCACAAGAGTTTCCATTTCTAATATTACTAACACACGCCTAAACAAAACAAAGCAATAAATATACTAAATTATAGATTGGTTGGTATAAAATTATGGGTTCCAAGTAATAACAAAAACTTCAAAATGTGTTTTAAATTTGCGAAAAATATTTCGTTATGGCTCAAAACTCACAATTTTAAACATTTTATAATAATTATTATTATGATCAATAATTAATTTATATTAAGGATGAATTTAATTTCTAATTTACGTTTCCATCTAATATATTGTTGACATTTGATTTCTTACTTTTATCAGAATAAAATAAGATACTACTTGTAAATTTCAACACACTCACAACCAACAGGCATTTGATGGTTTAAGTTTTCCAAGTCGGTTGAAAAAATGGTAATAGCCCAGGCACTTAGGTAAAATTATATTTAAGTCTAGAAAAAAATATTGGAAGTTTGAAAATTGACTTCAAGGATTCTCCAGCATTACCAAACAACATACTAAAACTCCCATGAATGCAATAGTCGGCGTCATTGTTTATTGATAGTGATGAGGACGTAAGTAACATGCATATCAACACAATTTTGCTCAAACCAAACCAAAGTACTGTCAATTGAAAATTAATTCAAATAATGTAAGGTTTGCTGAATAATAAAATTTGCCCAATTTGATCAAGATTCCTACAAAAAAAATATAAAAGAAACATTTTTTTGGAATTTTGGATAGTTTAATGTTTATATTATAACTTGTTATTACGAACATGAACTTCTGATAACTACCAATATTAACTAAATACATTTTTAGCGGTGATCATCACTATCGTCTAAGGGAACATGTATTAAATTATATGTCTATATAGAAATGTCCCAAAAAAACCAAAAACGGAAACAAGGGTCATAAATGAAATTCGATTTGATAAAACAGATCATTTGCCTTTATTCGATGAAAGTAAAGACGGCACAAGATGTAAAAATTGCACCTGCTTTGTGCATTTGTGTATTACACATGATCGAAATTGTTTTCAAGTTTTTCATACAATCTAAATCTTTTCTTGGTTTAACTTTTTTTTTAAATTTACCCTGATTCATTCTGACGAACATTATTTTTTTTTTCGAAAAGTTTGAACCGTAAAACCTTGAAATATATTTCAAAAATTTTTAAATAAATCATTTAAGCTCTGTTCTTATAGTTTCAAAATTTTAACTTCAATAACAAAAAGTCGTGACTGAAAGGGTTAATTATTAACTGAATGTGGATTTTACTTTAATTTTTATTCTTATTAAATAAGGCCGCCACAACCGGAAAATAAAATTTTGATATTTATGGCGCCATAGCGCGGAAAGGGTACAAATATATGAAAATATAAATCACCTATCCGCTATGGTTAATTATTTTATTTAATTAAAAAATGTTACTTAAATTGAATTCTGATAAATTCAACAATCAATTATTACGAAAATCTAGATTTCATACGAAAATAAGAGATTTTTTTCAAATTTTCTAACTTACAATATTTTTTTTAGGGCAAAAGCAAAAAGTTCTGCACTATAATTTATTTTATTATATCTATTCATTAAGTTCAAGCCATTGTAAAACACCGTAGACGAAATCGAAACCCTTGGTTATATAATAATTCAGTTAAAAATATAATAAGATAAAACTTTAAAATATAACAAGTTAAATAAACTTCAATAATTGGAAATTCAATTGAGCTTTTGGCGATGGTAATCGCCTTCGTCAGAATGTTTATTTATCGCTGAAAGCTCAATTGAATTTCCAATTATTGAAGTTTATTTAACTTGTTATATTTTAAAGTTTTATCTTATTATTATTCTCACAAGTTAATAATTTATATTTAAAAAAAAAAAGTTAAAAATATATCGTCTTTGTTTAATAGTTCCTCATTCGATGATAATTTTTAGTGCTATTTTGCTTGTGAGCTAGCATTTTGGATTGTGTGTTTTAGAAACATAGTATCTATTTGTAGATACATAAATTAAGATTAAATAGGATATTAAGATTATAAGATAAGATAAGAAAAATTAAGATCTTCAATAATATAATTTTATTACATTCAAACTAAAGTCGATTATATTTAAATATCATAATTTTCCATCATATGATTCAGTTATAAAAAATTGAAACCAATTATTAGAAACCCTCAAAAAATATCCCACAATTTGTTTTATAATAATATGCAATAAACAATTATAATTAAATAGTTATGATCCGTTAGTCTATGGTTAAATTGGATGCGTGTCGTACGATATTTTGGTCGTACGTACACGTACGACTGTTTAAATAAAAACAAACGCTTGAAAATGCATAGTACTGGTTATACTGGCGACGGGTTTTTGACGTCCGACATCATCCCATCAAAACAAACACGTTTGTATTTTTCAAGTGATCGTACGTGTACGTACGACCAAAATATCGTACGACACGCATCCAATGTAACCATAGACTTAAAATGCAATAATATGATAATCTTAATTTTTTTTAACATACTCACTTGTTACCCTTGCCAGCATTGTTAATAACACTCGTAATGTATCTCTTAACTTTTATAATCGTATTTGTAGCTAATTCGCCATTAACAACTCGATCATTAATTTGTGTAGTAAGCATAGCAAAAGAAATAACGTTTTGTCCATCCGAAAGAAGAATACGAAAACGTTCCTTATCTGTACTACCAGATGAAGCTATTTTCTTGCTACCCAAAACTTGCATTATAGGATCAGTCACTTCGCCACCTCGCATAATCAACTAAATTAAAAAAAAAATGATAATAGTAGTTACTCATAACACCTACTGTAAGAATAATAATTTTGTCGTTAGAAACACAAAGAAATAAGTTTCAGTTTGTGGTTTTTTAATAACACAGTTTTTTGTGTACAACTTCTCTATGAAAATTTAAGGGACCAAAAAATTTACAAATTACAACGAAGACTATTTATACAGAAATTTCACTGTTGAACTAGAATTTTATCTCTTAGATTTCATTTTCTGACTTGTGCAGTTCTAATTAGGTTACGATTATTAGCATCGTTGGCGAGTTGAAATTCAACATGCAAGCCCACTTAACTCATTTGTGTATGTGACTACAGAATTAGTGGTAATGAAATCGTTTACTTTTCCAGAATTATAAGACAGAATATCTAACTTTCCACAAAATAACTAGTTTTAAATTAAGTCCAGTTGAGTATGTTATTTTTCCCTCATCTCATGAAGTTTTTCAATTAATATCATGAGTAGAGTCCGGATAAAAAAGCATAAAAATTTAAAAAAAAAAGTGCTTAAAAAAGCATCAAATATTACCAAAAAAAGCATCAATTTAATTAAAAAAAGCATCAATTTAACAAAAAAAAATCAATTTAAATAAAAAAAGCACAGATTTTATTACTAATAATAAATATTTATTACTAATAATGGTTCCAAATGTTCTTGAGTAAAATTCATTCTTCTGTCAGTCAAAAGATTTTTATAAACTGAAAAACTTCGTTCTACATCGACACTGGTGATTGGTTTAAACTTGAATTTTGCATTAAGCATTAAAAGATTAAGTTTGTAAACAAAACAACGAATGAACTTTAAAAAAGCATATAAGCTTTATAATATAAAAAAAAAGCGCAAAAGCATAATAATTCAAAAAAAAAGCACAAAAAGCATAATAATTCAAAAAAAAGCAAAAAAAGCATATAAAACATGGTGCCAAATGGATCCTTTTTTGATAAATCGCTTAGATTATTTAAAATTTTTGAGCTGCTTCGAATTGTCAGGAAAAGCATTTTAGCTACAAATCCGGACTCTAATCATGAGTAATATTGTCGATTATAAAAAGTAACAAACGCAGTCTCCGCAAAGTAATAGTTCTAATAATTTCAAAATCAATAAATTTCATTTGTATCCTCGTATAACGACTACCCTTTCCAACAGTAATTGGTTCACTAATACATTCCAAGTTCAAAATAATATCAAATTATTTGCTTACCCGTAAAGCACCTTCACTTAATTTGTGTTGAAATTCCATTTTGTAGTTGTTAAAAATAATGAATATAATACGATTCAAAATAAACCGACAACTTCAAAGAATTTCTGGCGCAAAAATTCGATATAATGTTAGGTTAGAATAATTGACATAGTGACCAACCTTGCAGTAAATGCTCTATTTTATAGGCCGCGTTCGGTCTCGCGAAATATGCGTTCGCTTTGGTAAATAGCGTGTCATAGCGTGTCTACTGTCTACGTGCTTCCAAACCGAACGAGGTTTCAAACGCTGGCGCGGCAATGTGAATAATTTAAATTTAAAAAGGTGGTCCTTAATCTTACTTATTTTTATTAATATTTAGTATATAATATTATATAAGCAAGTCAAATGCAATGTTTGATTTAAAACGAAGAATTTACGATAATAACTACGTACTTAAGTTAATTTTTTTACATTAATACATTATTCGTTTTATAAATTAAAAAACTTTTAACAATTAATAGTGATCTAAAGAAAATTTGATGTTTGTTATTGGAGTGGCGATGAAAGACTTACCATTTTCTTAAAGAAATTATAAAATTCGATATAATAAATAATATATGTTACGGTCAAGGATGACAACTCGGCCATTAACGCCAATGGCCGGACAATGACGTTAATGCCCTGCTTAACTGGACATTGACGTTAACGTCCGGCCAATAACGTCATTGACCGTGCGTTTTGGGCGATGTTGACATTAAAAATTTCATATGTGGTTTTAAACATCATTGTCCGGGCAATGACGTCATTGCCAGATACAGAGTGGGCGATGATAAAACTACTCGTTTCTAAATGTGCGTGTCGCGTCAGCAAACAAATTTGCAATTCAAAATGCCATAGATCACTCTCATGCCAGAATAAAAATGATTAATTTAAAAAATTGCAATTTTTCAAATTTCGATTTACTGTGGTAACCTGGACTTCGTGGTTGGAAAGGCGGACCTGACGGTGTTGCTGAAAAATAGCTTTAACCTACCTTTCTTCCCTTTTGTTCCAGATCACTTTTCTTTAATCGCTGCCACCAGATCTAGTTTAAAGATGTAACGAGATAGATCAGCTCGTTTTGATTGGGTTGTAGTAGCGTGAACTTTTAGGAGACGTAGGGATGAGATAAACAATACTTTTGCAACACCAAAATTAAACAGTTTGAAATTATAATTTAATTTATTAAAATCAAAAATATAGGGGAGATACAAAAGAAAAATAATATAACAAAATAATGCAATACTAAAGATTAAGACACATGAACATGGGTAAAAAAAATAATAATAAAATCGATCGCGAAAATACACAATACAGAGTGAAATAAAATGTTTTATTACTAACCTTTTTCCTATAATTCGAGCAACGGCTTTGGCTGGTTGTTGTAGAAATTGTCACTTTAATTTAATATAATTTAATTAATTGAATTTAAAAAAAAATATCACTTTGTGATTGAAATTATAAAAGCAAAAATCAAAATCAAAACTTCGAGTGACCGCGACGTTATCGCTTCGTCTCAAAACCGTTAACTGACTTGTCCAAAATCCTCCACCGAATTTATAACATTTTTACGTCTTTGTCTTTAGGTTCTCATAAAGTTCGTTAAACCAAAATTAATTTATTTTGCCTCTTAGCTCTGCTAATTGCATTCCGATGTAATCATTGCTCGAATTATTAGAAGATCTTGTGAGAGTGAACTCATAATTTTACTATTCTAAACAATTTTGAGTAGCTTGAGCCCTTAGATACCTAAGTTTTCCCACTTAACGCTCTTATAAAGCTAATTTAGACGTCCGATTTCTCGTCAAGTGTAACTTTTAGTATCTGAGCGCTCTTAAAAATGATAAACAACTTATCAGCCCCTTGGTTTCTAAATTAATAAAAATATAAACAATTTACTTAAAATTTATGTGTGACCAAATTGCAATATTCATCTTTTGAATTTATAAAGTTTAGTTTAAAACAAAATTATAAAATTGGCTTTAGAATTAAAAATATTATACTAACAATCAAAATGTATATGATTTCGCGAATTTATCAATAAAAGAATGTTGCAATTTGTCAAAAGAAAAAGATACTTGCAATAATATAATTGGTTTTTATTTTAAATGTAATTAAATTTACTGTAAAAGAAATTATATATTTAGGGATAAAAAAATAGGGGTGGAGTACTACAATACATCATTGACCGTAACCTATACATACTTTATCTATATATTGCTATATGTTTATTCTTGCCCATAACACTAAAATCTTGAATTATCCATAGTTCGGGTAAAATTCATGTACAACGACTTTGGTCGAAAGCATTGAGTTAAATAGGGAATTCATCTTAGAATTATTTTTAGCAAATTTCTTTCCAAGTCTTCATTGGGGGAGATTCAACTGAAAATAAAATGTTTATTAATTTATAAAGTAAATTTAGGCAACGTACCAGATATTTGTTATCGAAGAACATTCAGCTACGTTTGGTCTGGCATTGCAAGTTTTGTTATGGTTAAAGTCAATCTGGACATTCCAATATTGCAAAGTTGGATTGTTTCCACCATATAAAAAATCGTTGTGCTGAAAATTGAAAATATTAAACATGCTGGAGTGAAAATTGTATAAAATTTGTGTTTATTATTGTTAGGTTAAGAATAGATTTAAGTGGTTACATTTTGGGACGATTATTTTGACCAAACTATTATAAAGGTGCGACGAAAGACGATTAGGTTCGCGAGTGTTCACGGGTTTGTGAAAAATTAGGATTTTTGTGGTGCAAATGCGTGTAAAAAAGAAACCGTTGCATTGAAATTTTACAAAAAGTCGTTTGGACTTATGAAAGAAGAGTCTATTGAGAAATGAAAAACATCATCGGAAAGAGCAGGAAATTTTGAAAATGAAAATTTAAGAGTATAAGAAGAGATTCCATCCGAGAATGTCGACGGATCTAGACAAATTGGACTTTTTAATTGAAGCTGGAGTCCGACCGGAAACATTTAGGATAGGAAAATTTATACCAAAAAGATGAAGGATTAAAAGTTAATGACTTTAGATAACTTTTAATCTCAAGAAATTCTGTTGGTGGTTACACCAAGTTAAATTAAGTATTTTAGTTTGTACAGCAACGCAAAATTTGGCATCCTATGGAACCGCGAATTATTATTGGTCGATGCGAAGATCATCCACCACCCTAAATTTTAATTTAGTGGATTTTTATTGGTAAATGGCATTATCGATGGACATTGGTCAATCAGCCATAAAATGAATAATTTGGTTCCGATTCCGTATAAAAGGAGGTGCGTTGGTAAAAATAGAGGGGTTCGTTTCCAATTTTTGGACTAATTGCTGCGGTAGCTTCTGCCCGACAAAATGGCAAATTTTAATAAAGTATTTTCGGTGATAGAAAAATTTTGAAAATTAATTTTTCGGTGTTAGAAAAATTTAATGAAATTTTTTTTTGATAATTAAAAATTAATTTAATTATTCATGTAATGCAATTATAATTGTCGAGCAATGGCAATTTATATAAAATAATTACAAAAATTATTTACGATGAAAATTTACTTTCAACAACCAACAATTCTTCAAAGAAGACGTTAGAAGATATAGTCAACTATAATTTCAAGAGGATTACGTGCAAACTTACCTGTTGGTTATGTGATAATACCGTCCTGAAATTTAAGTGATTAGGTTGTGTTGTGTAGAAAGGATAACATAGAAGAATATAAAAGGTAGATAAAACTATTTTGATTGTAAAAATGTTGTGTTTTTTTTTTAGGTAAAACTGTTTTTTTAATTTAAGTTTTAAAAATATGTGGGGTTAGGTTTATGTTTTTGTTTAATTGTAAGAAAATTGTACTTACGTGTGATATGCAATTAAACCAGATGACAGAAATTTATAGTATTTCAATTCACTCCACAGCACAACGTTTATAATTTATGAAAGAAAAGTTTTTAAGACTGTTACCAAATTTGCACAGGTACATCTGACGAATGATACGAAGGATACGAATAATGGTCGTTGCTATCTTACTAATGGTATGTTCAGTGGCGTGTACATGATAAGTAAGATAGGTAGGTCTGCTATAGTTTAATTTTTTTTATTATTATTGTTATCAATAAATGATAACTGGCGCCGGGCAATTTTAGGAGACCATCGTAACTTATTTGTAGCGTATCACAGCAATATTTTAGAACTACAGGCCTTGTAGACCCATGGCTTGTTTAGCTATTTTAGCCCATATCTTCCTATTCTGCGCTTTTTCTTTCCATTCGGTAATATGTAAACAATCCAAGTCATTCTGTACTTCTTTTCTCCATCTTGACTTTGGTCTTCTTCTTCTTGTCGTCCCATTCATTGTCATTTTCAACATGATATTTCCTACTCCTTCTTCTCCCATTCTCATCAAGTGTCCTAGTCACCTTATCCTCTGTGATTTGACTATTCCAACTATGGAGCTATCGTATAAATATCGTATAAAAACGATAATGAAATACAAATAATAAATCAATATGAAGAAGTTCCAATGAATGCAACGAACGAATACAACAGCGTTGAAATAATAAAAGAGACCTCTTTTTAACTTTCAAGAACCATTTAAAGATTGCAAAGCTGAAATTGTAGAAGATGAACCGGAATGGAGGCCAAATTCTTTAGAGATGCCTGAAAATTTTTGTACGAATGATGATGAAAATGTATCCCATGATTATAAAGAAACTGCAGTAGCTTTTTGTAAAAGTGGAAAAGTTAACAATTTACGTTTAGATACAGTGAGGAACAGATTTAGAGAAGTTCAGAGTGTAATAAGGCAATTACGGCGTTGGGCATGCTATTTAAATAAAGGAGAAACTGTAATGATATTTACGTAATTTATATTTGGCGCTTAATGAACGATTTAAATGATTAAAACATACTGTCAAATACACATACATTACATTGGAAGTGCTGAACGTAAAACATTGCCAACCATCTAACGAAAGGACGTGAGTTGAGACACAACCAAAAGAAGTGGGAGTAGAAGGGCTACAACGGGAAGGAAGGGACCGTTAATGGCGACCGGTTAGATTGGGGTAGTCAAGCAGACTAGACGTGTTTACACGCGACCTAAATTTATTTGTTGTACTAATGTGTTATATTATTTTAATTATTGTGGTTCGGCAAATCTAGAGGTAAATATTATCGTAATATAATTAAATTCAAAAGGTACGAGTTTCGAGTAATCGAATTAAATGAACATGTGTATTAAAATTTATATACTTTAATCATCACAAGAACTTATGTGTAGGCGTGCTCACAGGCTAATGTTAGAACCACATATGGTAGATAATTATCACCTATGACTAACTAAAAAGCTCAATACTGATAACATGAAAACTACAGACACTCCTAGATTCTATGAATGAGATTAAAGTTTGGGTTATTTTGTACGGAGGCCATTTTGTGTAGGTCACTCTCGAGACTCGTGTGTTTTGCTTTTATGTTGGGGATTAAATTGTTATGTTTATCCAGTACATGATGATACTAAAGGTGTCAGTTGATTCATGTGCTGACTTGCCCTGTATATTTGATTAATAACGAATTATGTATTTTGACCACATATGAATATGACGTATATGTAATTTGCCCGATCACAATTATGAATATTGAAATGACAAAAAGCTAACCACAATGTGTAAACTGAAATTATACGACAATAATTTACAAATTATAACTATTTAAACTGCTCTGTGTTTTATATGTGTTCGCTTTACGTTTCTCCTGACTCAATTTGCTACTGCTAAAGTTCATTCATCACTACGAAGGAAATACTACGACGTGGGGGTAATGTCTCGAGTGTAGGTTACGACGTGGGGTCCTAGCATTTTAGACGATACGGCATTTCGCGTGTGGTGGCCACCATTATTATAGCGCTTAGGAGGTTAGAGTAGGGTTTCGAAGGTTGGGGATTCGGTGGGAAATTTGAGTTTACGTTTTGACATTACAAAACTTACAGTGAAAAATTGCAACAAATCTGTGACTATACCTACTGTGGAAAATTTTAAAGCTGCCGTTGATGCTGGTTTAATAGTTCATGATACAGACCTCCAAAAATGGGCACTTAGAGCTCAAAAATTAATCGGTAGCGAAGACGGTCGATTTAAAGCTTCAAAAAAATAGATGCAGAAGTTTTAGACACATACCATCAAATCGTATTTAGAAAAATTAATAAATTTGTAACACGCAAAACATTGGAAGATAAAGATATATTAAAACAGAAAGCCTTTGATTTTATAAACGACGTTAAACCGTTTTTTTTTAAGTATACGGTTCAGCCAATGTATATAATTCTGATCAAAGTGGATTTCAATTGGAATTACACTCTGGTAGAACTTTAGTCGTGGAAGGTACAAGCAAAGTAGAATGTCTTTTACAATCGATTTCAGCAAATGGTAAATTGTTACCTCCACTGGTTTTTGTATTGAAAGAACCCACAGGAAAGTTTGGTCCAATTGTAGAAAAAAATTTATTTCGACCTCCTAATGTGTTTTTCATGGCGTTTAAATCTGGAAAACTCACATCGGGTACAATGTATTGACAAGTTGTATCAGTTATGCTTTATTTCATTAAATGATATTGTAATTATTCTAAAATTTATTCTATAATATGTACATATTGGGTACGTTCCACTTACAGCCCACGACGCCCACGGTTGACCACGGGCGACTTTTAAGCGTTCCTATTAAGTTTAATAGCAGCGGATTCAAATTAATAAAGAAGGTTTATTAAATAACTATATTATTTATTAATAACCAAGCTTGTCTTACTCCTTGAAACTTTTCTGGTAAAGAGCTCAACATCTTAGTCATCACTGCCACGTCACTGACAACGTCACCTGCTTCTCTTACTTGTTTAGCTAGGTTCTCAACTTTGGCAACGTGTAATACAACGCTATCATTGGGATCCATTCGGTACTGATGAAAACGTTCTTGATGCATCATCTTGTTCATTTCCGATTTTTGCTGGTAGATGGTGTCCAGACGATCCATGATTTCTTTTGCGCTGTTACAGTTTTCCACTAAGGTTATCTGCGCAAGCTCCATTGCCGACGTCAGAGTAAACATCGCTATGGCATCCGTCTTGTTCCAAAGATCAAATTGCTTTTTATCTTCGGAGTTCGGCTTTATGGATTCTCCAATTGCGACCTCGTAGCAACTTTTTGCACGTAGAGCACACTTTATCTGGAATTTCCATTGCTGGTAATTCTTCCCGTCGAACTTGTTTATTGAAGCCATTTCAATTCTGTCAGTCATTTTTGCCACGTGTAAAACTGATTCACTACGTTTCACTTTTTCTTTTATTAATTTTTCGCGTTCACTGGGTACATAACCTATTAAGTTTAATAGGAGCGGATTCAAATTAATAAAGAAGGTTTATTAAATAACTATACAGATTGAATACATAAAGTTGGTTAACAATAATTAAAGTACGTCATGCGCTTGGGTAATCTACTTTCATGGTATAAAGATTACAATCGTAATCTTTATACCATGCACATAGGGTATTGTATTTGGATGGTAGAATATGTAAGAGTTAAAAGCATGCGCACAAGTGGACGCGTTCAGATAGACTTAACTTCTTGCACGGTGGAAGAAGCGGTGTAACAGCCTGTGGAAAAGTTACCAAAAGCAGCATTCACATAGGGTATTGTATTTGGATGGTAGAATATGTAAGAGTTAAAAGCATGCGCACAAGTGGACGCGTTCAGATAGACTTAATTTCTTGCACGGTGGAAGAAGCGGTGTAACAGCCTGTGGAAAAGTTACCAAACTTTAAACTTTTACAATACACGGTGCAAGAATTTTTACAAGCGCCAATCGGCAGCGTCGAAGGGCGGTGCTTGTGACTGTCAGTTTATATATTTTGTAACATAACCTAATTCTGTTTTGGTTTCGTAAATAATAAAAATAAATTCAATTCGGAAATACTTGAGACGATTTTTCTAAAACGCTAATTTACTGTGCGTGTAGCATGGGCCCCTTTGAAGATGATGAAATTAATATTTGACGTAAGCTATTTTTACGTAAGCTGTTGGTTTTACACTTAGATCATAAGGTTTTACTAAGGTTTTACACCAGCTTTTAAGTTTATGTGAATGGTATGTTGACCTTGTGCAAGAATCTGTTGCAATAATTCTACCATCCACCTACCATGCCCCTGCAATGCCCTATGTGAATACTACTTATTATAAGTAATTTATACAAAATATAAATTAAAAAAATCCAAATACGGAAATAAATATCCATATTATGTTGTCGCTTATATTCTGAAAATTGCTTTCATAATAAATGAAGAAAACTACGTAGCTTGACTATAATCCCCCCGTACCCTCACGTAGCCCTGCGTAGCTTTCTACCTAACCCCTCCCCCCCCTTGGCCAAACCACGTAGTTTATGAACGCTCCCAAACATAGAAATAGAATATAAATTATAAGAATATAAGAATAAGAATAAACCATCAGAAGACAACAACGTTTGCAACACTGTATTACTTCGTATCTCTACTAACGCAATGAATAAATTAGAGTTTTTGAAAAATATTTCCCATCATTTTATTCATATTAATGATCATTAATAATAATATTTGCCCCTCCCCCCTCAAAAACCCTATTTTTTGTTACATTTTTGCTTTTTTTTTAATAAAAATTTTAATTATTACCTATTGCATAATTTTGTAGAATGTATATAGATCGGCGTTAAAAAAGTACATTTTTTTAATACCAACGATCCGTCCGCATGTTACTGTTAAAAAATTTATATTTTTAATTAGTTTAATCTTTGGCAAAACTAAATTTGACAAAGACAACCATGGCAATACACGGATCCACCATAAAAAATAATTCTGCAGTTTTTAAAATTAAATGCCAAACAGTAAGCTTTTAACTTATTAAATCGCCCCATTGTACTCCTACTAATCCTCTATAAGCTGACCCCGACCTTCATCGGTGGAATATGCTAGTGCTCTACGTTGACCATTTTGGGATAGGGGATTAACTTTCAACCATCGGTGGAAAGTGGTGCCGTCCATTTTACATACGGGGGGGGGGGCGTAATTAAAAATTCCGCCATTATTGGCATTGGCAATAAATTGTAATAGCTAGAACAACCCTGTAATGTTATAATAGCAGGTAGGTGGGCGAAGATATCTACCGGGCGAGTTTACCCATGAAGATTAAAGCCGACTTAGGATTAGAACATCTTCTGTTAAGCGGCCGAGTTTACCTATGAAGATTAAGGTAGAAAATTTCTAGCAGGACGAGTTTACCATTTGGTTTAGGACTTAATCTCTCAAGAGGACGAGTTGATAATCGCCCAAAAAATTATTAACTTTTGACCATCGGTGCAGTCTACCTGCTTATTATAGATTACGTTTAATTTAGTTCGTTTAATAGGTCTTCTCTTAATAACCTACCAGGCACGGAACTAGCCCTGTTAGACTAAGTGGGCCGAAGCCGGGCACAGTTATTTTTAAGGGGGCCAAAAACCTAGAATGTTTTATAAAAAAGCTAAAAAACAAAGGTAATGTACGTGACTAATAACAGAAAATAATGCAATAATGCGATTATCTTAAAAATGCATATGTAAAATATTTTAAACTTAATTAGTCAGGAATAAATCACGAAATTTTTGGAACGAAATTCTTTATTTGCCAGGGTGGGCACAAGGGTGGGCCAGCACAACTTTTAGGTGGGCCATGGCCCACCCTGGCCCCCCCCGTAGTTACGTGCCTGTAACCTACTTAAAATGTTAATCCCATTAGGAGACCATTAGACACATGTATGATTGGACGGCACCTTATTCGACAGATGGTTGAAAGTTAATCCTCTACCCCAAAATGGTCAAGGTAGAGCAGTGGAAGATTCTACCGACGAAGGTCGGGGTAGCTTATGAATAGAGCCCGGATTTATAAGCACTTATAATTCCAAACTAAGCGCTTAAAAAAGTTTCAAAAAACAGGAAAAAAGTCATATAAAATTTTAAAAAAGCACTAAAAGTCAAACATCAAAATGTAATTTTTATTAAATATTAATTACACATTTTCTTTATAATTAAAAAAAATTAATTATCATGAATTTTTCCAAGTTTTCTATTTTGTTGAAAGATCCACGCGAGGTGGAGATGGAGATCACGAAGCGCAGCCGAGTAATATACTATCCATACGAGCTTTTAATAAGCAGTTTAAACTTGAGTTTAATATACTATTTTATCTTCGCCTGCAGACCTAATATGGAAATTAACAAATTAATGGGCAATAATAAATAAATTTGTGGTACAAAACAACAGTTAAAAATATAATTGTTGGTAGGCAAGTTTTGCGTGTAACAAAGTAATTCAATACACTTACAGTGGCTCCAGAATGTATTCGGACACTCCTATGCCTCCTATGTTAAATATGTTAATTGTACATTTTGAAGCCACTTTTTGTCATATAAAAATCGATTTTACAGCAAATCTTTTGAGATATTTTTTGTTGCAAATTTCATGGCCTTCAATTTTGTTAATATATATTTTTATATTTTGTTGCACCGTTTCTGACTGCCAACGACTTAAACAAGATTCGGTAAAATACAAAAAATATTGTCATCTATATCTTGGCAACAAAGGGGGAAACATGAAATTATAAAAACTAGAAGTATTATTGTCTACTTTATCAAGTATACGCGTTACGTGTTAATTTACGTATTATGTATGTAAGCGAAGATAAAACTAAAAAGATTGTGTCGTCTCAACAGCTTTGTAAGTTATAGTACTTATGTTAAATTTAATATTTAACAAAATTATTCAAAGTTCCAAATAAATATTAAAAAAAAAGCTCAAATAAGCACTAATGTACGTTTTAAGCAAATTTTTGGGAAAAAAGCAAAAAAAGCACTATCAACATTAGGTCAAATTACTGCAATTTTTAAGAAACGTAAAGATCCAAAAGGAATATATTCTGCTTATAATTTAAAGCAATAATCAAAAAGCTTAGAATCCGGGCTCTACGTATTACAGGGTTTTCCATTAAGGACGCCTAGATTTTAACAAATCAATGCGGCTATGTTTTTGAAGCTGCATATGTCAAACTTGGTGTTTTTATTCAATGATAATTGACAAATCATCATGCCAAGTTACAGCGTCGAGGAACGCATGCAAATCATAAAATTTTATTATCAAAATAGATGTTCTATTTCCCCGATTTCGTAAAAAAAATCTTGTTTAGCGACGAGGCCCATTTTTGGATGAACGGGTACGTCATTAAGCAAAATTGCCGGATTTGAAGCCGTGCCAGTCCACACAAGGTCCACCAAATGACAATGCAACCGCAGAAAGTCACTGTCTGGTGTGGATTTTGGGCTGGCGGCACCATCGGTCCGTACTTCTTTGAAAACGACGATGGCGTTGCCATCACTATCAACGGAGAGCGCTACCGATCGATATTAACCGATTTTTTTTGGGCCAAATTGGATGATATGGATGTGCACGACATGTGGTTCCAACAGGACGGTGCTACGTGCCACACAGCTAATGCCACAATAGAACTTCTGACGCAGCGGTTAGTGACAAGGTTATCTCACGCAGAGGCGTCGTGAATTGGCCACCGAGATCGTGCGATTTGACCCTGTTAGACTTTTTCTTGTGGGGTTTTATTAAGTCCCAGGTCTATGCCAATAAGCCGCAAACTACCGATGCCCTAAAAACCAACATCGGCCATGCCATCACCCAAATTCAGCCTGATTTGTGCGCAAGAGTAATCAAAAATTGGACCTCTCGGGTGCGCGCCACCAAGCGGAGTCGCGGCGCCCATTTGAACGACGTTATTTTTCACACATAATGTCATTGATAGGCCTTTCGAATAAAAATAAAAATTCGTAGATATCTCACATACAACTTGCTCTATTCAATTTTAAAATCTAAGCGTCCTTAATGGAAAACCCTTTAGTAGGAGTACAATGGGGCGATTAAAAGTCATAAAAATTTCTTAAAAGTTTGCAAATGACAGAGCGCTTACTGTTGGCATTTAATTTTAAAAATCGCAGAATTATTTTTTGTGGTGGATCCGTATATTGCCTTAATTGTCCTTGTAAAATTTGACTCTGCGCTACCCTGAACTCCGGTCCCTTCCGCTCCGGGCGCTCCGAGCCGTTTTGACAAAGACTGAACTAATTGGGAGATGATAAAATGGGCGCATGTAAATTGCGTCCTGCGGTCACTATTTTTGAAGGTTTTTGAAGTGGTCAAAAAAAGACATGGGTAAATTGCGTCCCGAACCCTAAGCGGATTAGTGGTAATCTCTAACACAAATCCTAGCACGCAATTTGAAATTAAAAATAAAACACTTAACTATAAAATAATTTATTAAATATAAAAAATTGTAATCTATCTTGAAATGTGTGATAAATTATAATAATAAAACTAAATTAAAAAATTCTTTGTCCCACGGTCAAGGGTACGGGCAAATTGCGTCCCGAACCCTAACCGGATTAGCTGTAATCCCTAACACAAATCCCAACACCCTTACGGTAAGTACGGTATTAATTTTAATAGATTAAAATTGTACAAATTTATTAAATTAAAATTATTATTAAAATTACTATTACTAATTATTATTAAAAATTTGTAAATTGTACAAAAAGATTTTAGGGAGGATCAGAGATTTGCCGTGATTGACCGTCCGCTCCGGTCCCCTCTGCTCCGGACGCTGCGGGCCGTTTTGACAAATGCTTTACTTACTAAAAATATCTCTCTAGACCGGTCCTACTCGGCAATGAGTGTGCTACTAGGAAGGGGTGGATCTCCCTCGTTCGTAAAAAAATATTTTATAGAAAAACAAATTAATAATAAGTAGCAGTTGTAACGCCCTGTGCTGTAAAATAACCAAAACATTGTAAACCTTTATGCAGCTTAAGAAATAAGAAGATTTCATTTAACCATTCTGACCATCTATCCCGTTGGGACGCAATTTACCCGTACCCTTGACCGTGGGACGCAATTTGCCATCTTCCGGTGGGATGGTCATATGGGAATATAGGAACCCTTGACCATCGCATTGGTGAAAAGAGAAAACTGCCTGGATGATTACTATAATAATCTTTAGAATTAATGGAGTTCACTACCACTTTTAAATGTTTTACCTGCTGCATTAGCAGGGGACTTTACATATACCCAGAAAATTAGTTGACGTATTTTTTTTTTCTCTTTTAAATAGCCTTTCTTTATATTTTAGGTTGGGGGCATGGCACTATTATACTAGTATAATTTTAAAAATCGCAGAATTATTTTTACCCCATATGGTTGGGGGTTTTTAAAATGTTTAGATTATTTTTTATTTTTGAACCATTGAATATCTATAGCGACACCTATTATAGCCACAGAACATTCCTATAGCTATGCTCACAACAAGTTTGTAATTTTAATTCAAGTGTAAATTTGCATTTGACCTTTTGAATAAAAAAATAATAAATTGCGGTTTATTTAGTAGTAAACATGATAAAATACCGTTAAATAGTTGTAACATATTAAAATGATTAAAAATAAATTATTGTATTGATGTGAACATTGCATAATCAATTCCGCCAACATCAAAACTGAACATTGTTTAGTTTTTAATTCATAAATGACGTAAAGTGTCATAATGTAGATTGTAGAACGAATGAATCACATAATGGCTAATTATTTAAAATATTATATCAAAAATGCGTAATCGAATTAAATTATAGAATCACGATAATTCTGTAATGTGACCGACCACCTTAATTCGTAATAACATTGACGAAAAACATATCGTAATGTTTCGGGTAAACTTTTTCAACAAATTATTTACAGAAGATTATTAAAATAAAATGAATGCAATCAATAATAGTGGGTAGGATTTCGTAAATTACGTTAAAGTCGTTGGACAAGACTTAGATAATAATGGAATCGCCACCGTCTACTTCAACATGGTCCGATCCATTTATTCTCAGCGATGATAGTGGTTTACTGTTAACTGGAAGTTCTGTGTCTAGTGGCAGTATGAGTGGAGAAAGTCACACGTTTAGTCGATTTGCTACAGATGTACGTTATAACATTTTTATTCTAATGCTTGAGCAGTAGAAAATTTTGAAGTCTTCAAACGGTACACAATATCAACCATACTAATCTTAAACTACGACTCTGTTGACTTCAATATTATCTGCTTCTTTGTAATATTAATGATATTAGTTCATAAAGAGGTTTCGGTTGCATGCAATCACTTCAACTTATAATCTTCGAAAATAATTATGTTGTAACCACATTCTTTTATTAGGACAACCTGTAAGTAATGTTATTTTTAATGCAATGTACTTACAAGAAACTACTTGACTTGTGCTTAAGAAATAACCCAATAACTGTTATTGATTTTCAAAACAACAAAATTAACTATTTTAAATTTTTACTTGCAGATGCAAGATAGCGATTGCGAGGACAAATCTTTTTCTCAAGCAGATTCATTAGATGGTATGTCGGATATAATGTGTGGAGAAAATTTCAATACTTTGAAGAAGGGACCGCATTGGCTGGACGTACCAGATTGTAAGAGTAACACTCCGATAGAGCCTCCATTAGAATTTCAAGATAAGCCAAATATTATTTTGTACGAAAGTTTAGCCAACAGTTTAATACCGACAATATTAAATGAAGCAATAAGAATTTATTGTAAAACTGTGGCTCAATGCATGGACCTACTGCCCATGCATAATATCGGTAATCGTCAAATGTTGACGTCTTCGTATTGGACATCTGACTTTTTACCATTTACAAGCCCTCCAAGTTCTCGACGTTCTTTAGTTTCATCTCGCTTTTCAAGTTCTCATAATTCGTTATCCGTCCCATCTGCTCATAAGGTTGACGATTCTAGTTTTATAACACAAGCCGTATCTCATGATGCACTTGTGAGTACTCAAATAAGTGATATATATAACGTACCTTTTGATAGTGACATGTATGCCGTTCCGTTAGACGTGGTCAGACAGCAATCTAAACCTAGACGCGTTCAGCAATATAAAAAACGGCGTAGAAATACGTCGTCGTGTTGTCGCGAATTGGACGATCAAGAAAAACACGTTCAGCATAATAATGTTAGAAAATATTGTGTGGATTATATTAAGTGCAAAAGATTAATTGAAAATAGGGAGAGTGCCACGAAGCGTCACAGCGTTGCGGGATCGTCGGCACACATCGAAGGTGAACCCGTTCATATGACTCTGCAGGAAGTGCGGAATTACTTGCAAACTCTTTATTCCAGTTCGTCTGATTCTTCGGTGCACAAAAATTACGAGTCCAAAAATAAGACATTAGTTACAAACAATAACAAATACGTAGCAGATAATAATAATTTAATTTTAACCTCTAACAATAATAAAAGCACACAAAGGTTTAAGAAAAACACTTTTTTAATCAATTTGAAAAATAAAAGAATTAAAGATACTTGCGAATCGATAGGCGAAGAACAAATTTTAGTCACTAAACCAAACAAATCGAAAAAATCGTTTGCGAGA
This sequence comes from Cantharis rufa, assembly GCA_947369205.1. Taxonomy (NCBI): domain Eukaryota; kingdom Metazoa; phylum Arthropoda; class Insecta; order Coleoptera; family Cantharidae; genus Cantharis; species Cantharis rufa. The sequence continues at coordinate 42,610,958 of OX376303.1, forward strand.
ATGTCGTCGTTTAAACAAACGCTGTGCAATATATTCAGGTTTAAGCGCTTTTTATCTCCAGAGAGGAAAGATAGAAAAATTGAAGCAAACTATAATAATAAGGAAAATAATACAACTGACAAGGAAAATAACAAGCCACCCACTCGTCGTGCTTTACCGCCATTACCTTTGAAAAAAGTTAGCGAAGAAATTGGACTCGATTTTACTACAAGTATTCAGAAGGTGAAAGATGTAAGTTGTCCAATTTTGTTCTTGTTTATTAACTCTCTCATTAGTGGATTTTAATATGCTAAACTTTTTATTTATGTATTGATCATTTGAAATGATATTTGCGCTACACGTCTTATGCTAAAAGCGCAGAACTGTCAGAACTTTCATAGTATTATTAATTTTAAGGCGATATCAAAATTTCATTTTTTGAACGCTGAACTTAAGTGAAAACTTTAAACTCTATTATCTCAAAACTAATTATTTTAACTTTTCGTGCCTTTGGCACTGGACCGACCAACGATATTATGTAGTATCATCCACTGGAATTCAATTTCTGATATCTTGAGCAGCAGATTTCTATGACGATTGTTACCATCAACAATAAAAACATATTTCCCAATCGGGTTTAAGTAGTCATAGGATCTAAATCTGAAACTTTTCTACCGAATGAGCAAACACATAATATAATTATATGGCTCGATAGTTTTCGAGGACTGAAAATGAATATTTGTATAACTTGTATGACTCTTAAACGATTTTAATTGCAGTATGGTTGGTACTGGGGCCCATTACCTAGTGAAGCAGCTGAAAAGATATTATCGAATGAGCCAGATGGTTCATTTATTGTACGAGATAGCAGTGACGATCATTATATATTTTCGTTAACATTCAAACTTAACAATTCAGTTCGCCATGTAAGAATTGAACACGATCAAGGTTAGAGTTGTGCAATTGTTGGCATTCTTTACATAAATTAACAATATTTTAATTATTCTTGTAGGTAATTTTAGTTTTGGCAGTTGCACAAAATTTAAATCGCAAACAATAGTAGAGTTTATAGAAAATGCAGTTGAGCATTCTAGAAGTGGACGATATTTATTTTTCTTACATCGAAGGCCCGTAATTGGTCCGGTAAGAGTTCAATTACTTCATCCCGTGTCAAGATTTAAACAAATACAAAGTTTACAGCATATGTGCAGGTAAAACAGTAAATTTTATTATTGAAAATTTGTTATTTAATGTTGAATATATTTTAGGTTTGTTATTCTTAAATTGGTACGAAGGGATCTTTTATCTGATTTGCCATTGCCAAGGCGAATGCTCGATTATTTAAATACTCCCCATTATTATTCTGAAAATCTTTGTGATATAGATGAGCAGGAAGATAATTCAAGTTCGTTTCTTGACACGTCGGCAGACCCTCAAAATATTTATACTAACAATAATGTTATATCGAACGAACCTGTTGCTGGCAATCGAATTTATGAAAATTCTAGTTCAACATTTCATAGTTACAACAGACAATCCTGAGAAATACCTCATCTAGGTCTTTGTGTTTATGATTGTTGTCTTTTCAGTTTATAAAAAATGTACTGTTACAAGAGGTAACCGAAACAATTTGTTTTCGAATATTTCAATTTCTGTTAATCTTGGTTCTCAAAAGTTATTATTCATTAATATTGAAATGATGCAATTTTGCATAATTATATTATGTAAACGTGTGGTAAACCCGAGGCTTAATGAGTGCTTGATTCAATCTGATTCCGAATTTTTTAATAGAACTAGAAGAAAACGTTTGTCAAAATTAACGATTTCAAGAAATTTTTTATAATTTTTTTCAAAATTCAATAGTTGTAATATAATTATTTGAAGTGAATTTATTTTGACTCTCACAATATAAGCTTGAATAAAATTCGATAAAATATTTTAGTACTTCAAAAAAAATTTTCTCAAAATCCTCGGATACGACAACTTTATTTTTTGAAATATAATTTTTCCTCCGTCATTGACATAGTTTTATTATTGTATTCTTCTTTTGAGCTATGACGTCATCGTAGATTTTTTTTAAATGGCCACTCTTATTTTCCTTGATGGATTTATATGTACAATTTATCAGTATGAAAATATAGAAACACCAAGACTTTGAAATCCGTGTCAGAGTAGTGTTAACAAAAGCTCGCGTTTGATTGGTAGATCGTCGGAAAGATGGCTTTAGATTGTCTAGATACATAGACTATTTTGACAGGGGTCTGAAGCAAAAAGTTTTCGAGATAATCAGTTCCAAAGTTATAAAAATGCATTTAATCAATGACTTTGATAACAATGAAAATAATAATTATTCAAGTTTTTGCACAATTTAAATTGCCCAGCGTTTTGGGCCGTTTTATTAACCCATTTTCCAAGGCTAATATATTTAAAAATTACAATCAATTAATATAAAATAATAAAAATGACATTTAAACAAATTAAGTTAACATAATATCCGAGGATGTGGTAAGAAAATTCTTCTAAATTTTAATTTAGAATAAAAAAATTTGATAAAAAGTTTCTTTTTAAATTTTGTTATTGTATATGAAAGTGTATAAATTCTGCTGTTTTTGCAGGCCAAATTATTATCTAAAGACTTGAATATTTGTTTTTGTTCATCTCGATAATTTAACTTTACTATTGAACTTGGCAAAAATAATAAATATGTTGTGAAGCATTTCTTTGAATCCAGATAGGCTGTACAAAGGAAAATAATTGTTCTCTAGTTATGTCCATTACCGTAAACTCTCCAATATACGACTTTCAATTATAAAACATCACTTCCACATTTGTAGCATGTAGAAATGACTGGCTTCAGACTTCTAATACAAACACAGTAGAAATCCTCACTTTTGGATGCTTATTGTGCCGAAAGTTTATTGTATCAAATTTTTGCGAAATTTAAAAACGATTTCAAGTTTTCAAGTTTTTTATGATTGCACCGTTATAGAACCTATATTTTTTTTTACATATTTAAATTGATAATTATTTTGAGTATCTATCTAGAATAGAAGAAATAATAAAATATATCTTTTTAAAAAATTAAAATATTGTCACAAAGCCATTTTTGTTATAAACTAAACTTAATTTTTCTTGAATAGTTCCATTAAAAGCGTATACTTTTTCCATAAATTAATTAAAATAAACAGAAATTTATGATTTTGGAAAAGATCAGTTACGACATCCAACTTGATAACAAAAAATTTTAACCTAAATTTGTTTATACAGTCTATCTTGACTTCAAAAATGTTATTTATTTATTATTTTCTATATTGAACAGAAGATGGTGGTCTGCAAAAACAATAAAAATTACTAATTCTTTTAAAATTTTATTTTACTATATAAAAAATTCTTTTGGTGTTAAAAACTTGTAAATTTATGATATAATAACAATAATAAAACACATTGTGAATGCATGCAAAAAAGAAGTTAAAGCAAAAATATGAAATATTTCGGTAGGTTTCTTCAAAATTAATTTTTTCCGTGTTATTTTAAGCACGTAATCACTAAGAAACCAATTAGTTTTTTTTTTTCATGTGTACATTGAATTTGATAAATTATTGATTTTGTAGATAAGTATAAACATTTTAGTGATTTGAATGTAGGCGAGGGCAATTTGAGACTAAATTATTTATTGAAAGTTAATGTATTTTAAACATATCAATATTTTAAATGTTTTTATAACTAAATTTTAGAATATTTAACTAAAAGGATATTTGCATAGATATTATTGAATGTGCATTCTTATTTTTGTATGTTTTTAAAAAAGTTCTTGCTTGTAGATTAATTTTAAATAATGTTGACTTTGTGCAATTTTAAAATGTTCAGACCAAAGTTTTGATGTGATTTCCTAGATTTTAAGTATTTGATAATATGTAATTTTGCAAATTAAAATAATGCTTATTAAAAATTATGTAAGAATAATAAACGCGCACAGTTTCTAGTTTGTTAGAGATGTATTTGTAGAATAAGAAATGGTGGCCTGTTTTTATATACACCAAGTTGTGTAAGTAAAAGTGAGAATAATAAACAATGAAGTATTTACAGGTAACGAGTGTAAAACTATAAGTGTAATATGCAAAATAAATAAATTTAGGTTCCTAATAGTCTTCATAAAATGTGATTTGTTTTTTTAGTGTTTATTTCCTGACATAATTGTAGTGTTTCACATTTAATAATATATTGTACTGTTTGTTTTTATATGTATAAATATACATAAAATGTTTTACATTGTCTTTTTAATTCTCTACGTTTTAATTTAAAAGGCTACGATTTGCATGCAATGGTGGTTCAAAATACACTCCCCTTTCTACACAATCAAACATTATAAATGAAAGAAATTTTATTTAAATTACCTAAAATTTTCGAGCTAATTTGACTAGATATCAGAAAAAATAAAAATAGATCTGTACGAAAGGTATAATTATGTAATTAATTAAATAAATCAATAATAACAAAAGTTTAACAAAAATTACAATTATATCTTTGTAACAGTACAGAGCAACTCGGTCATTATTTCCAATAAGTTTTGTGCTTTTTTTAAAAGCATATTTCAAAATATGCCTGACAATTTGTGCATCGATGCTTGCCTACTAGTACTGTTGTTAATATAATTTATTATAAACACAATAAATTTTAACGGATTTGCAAAAATAAAATCATTTAAATCTTTTATAAAAGAAATAATAAATTGTTTAATAACTAAATATTTCAAGAAGTTATTCGAATTAAAAAAATTATTACATTTCGCCAATTAGTAATTAGCGTTTGGACTATTTTAAATTTTTTAATCACATTGTAATTCCTTATTTTATGTTAAAACTAAAATTTAACCTTTTTTACTTCACTACAACTTCATTATTACTTTAAATCTTTAAAAATTTACTACAAGTATAATCGTTTTAAGTTGGTTTATTTTGTAGCTTACATTTAAACAGTTTCATATTTGCTGCGTTTTATTTACAATTCACCCCCAGTTAGCTAAGGTACAAATCTTTAGTTAAATACAGCATAATTCAAAAACCAAGATAACTATGTTTTTTTCATGAATTTTGCATCATTAATGTTCTTAAATAGCAACGTTATACATATGCAATGTATATACGTTTTATAAGGAATATAATATATTTCTCTTAAATATATCGTCGGCTTGGAGCAAAAACAAGATAACTCCAAAATGATAGTTTTGAGATAATGCGACTTGAATGTTGAGTTGACAATGTAAAAGTATACTAATTAAAAACTAAATATCTTAATAAAAATTTTATTAGTGTTAGTACAATTATCTGATTTTGCCAGAACGTAGTTGAGTATGATTCGTATCCAATCGTGTAGATAACTCATTTTGTCCAAAAATGGAGTTATCTTGTTTTTGCTCCAAGCCGACGATATAACACAAGTTTTTCTACACCCCGTTAGTGTGAACACTTGTATTTACATTAACTTGCGTTAATTTGAGCATGCCTTTGGATTTTTGTGTTCACAGAATCGAACTTCTACTGTACAACTTAATTGCAAAAGCTTTAAAATTAATTCTTTAATCTTATAAAATAACATGTAAACGTAGTAACCAAAGTTAAAAATCAAGGTTGATCTACGATAAGGTAGCAAAATGCTTGAAAATCAAACTTGCTCTCAATTGCTAAATTATAAATAGAACGCGTTTTTATTTAGCTTCCTCACAACTTAGGTTTGATTATATCAGATTTTCAGTAAATAGAATGCAGCAATTATCAACATAAATCAATTTTAGTTAAACCTGTAATAAGAAAGAACCAAAGACAAAAGATTTTGTGGAATAACAAAGCAAAAACTGTTTAAATTGCTACATTATTCTTAAGTTGGTTGGTAATTACTAACAAATTATAAAATCGATATTTTCTTCTGAAAATTAAATGACAAAATACACCTTTTTGTGGTTTTGTCAAATCTCTTGTCAACTATTTTGCTTACAACTTTACATTTGGTACAACAAGGTACACTCCACTTCATTTACTATCGAGGGCAAAATTGTATAGTCTCACAGGTTTTAAACATAACAAAACTTGAATTTTGTGGGCAGTATATAAAATAAAGTATATTAAAAAAATTATAACATGAATCTTAAGTTAAAAATCTAAATAATAATTATAATTAGGTATTGACAAACTTGAACATTATATAACAATCTATGATGGAATTCCCAATGTCCTTCTAACTATTCTTTCGGCAATTTTATTAAATTCTTCTCGATTTTCACGCCACATTTTAGCTGCATCCACATTAGCACCACTTTCATCGTTTGGCTCTAAATAAAATTTTCTTTTAGAATGCACGGTCAAAAGTCATTCAAAAATAATTACCTGCTAACATACTAATTACTGAAAGTAATATCTTCTCTACACTTTGAACGGGAGACCACCGTTCTGCACTAGATTCGTAACCCATCGGATCATCTCCCGGTGCATGTAAAATTGATATACAAACTCTTCCATCCGAGTAAACTATAAAAAGTATTCAAACTAGATTTACTTCTTTTCTGGTTAATTCAAATATTTTGAACAAGAACAAAGATACTATAAACATTTCCTATAGTTGTAATTTACAATGTACAATAATGTATGTACCTACTTACTATTTGGATGAAACATTTCACATGTAAACTGCATTTTAGGTGGGCTTAAAGGATAATCAGAAGGAAAAACTAATTTTGCTGGAAATACGCCGCCTTCGAAGCAAGTTCCTTCTGGTCCTCTAAAAATAACGATAACTTATTATGACTTTAAATTTGCAACGATTTCTTATTACAGAAACCATGAGTGCGTAACAGTTAATTATTCTTATTACAATAAAATCTACAGAAAAATTCTGGCAGTATGAATTATTACTTCGTACAAAGGGGTGATCAAAAACCACTATTTCGGGAAATGTTATTGACATTATGAAACCTCTGTTGCGACTCATGTCAGTACAATAATAGACTGAATTGTATTGCATAAAAACATACGTAATAAGGGCTTCCCATTCGAAAAAATTTTCTTCGTTTATAGGTCCAGCAATTATTCCTTCCGGCGGATTTAGGGTCAATTCTGTAATTATAAACAATATTAATAATTTGTTGAAATAATTCACTTGTCGTTATTTGTACGCTTATATTCGGCCATAAGTCTTCTTAATGCCGATCCTGCCATTTTATGCATAGAATTTCACTTCCAAGCGAAAGTAAAACTTGTGATTTATTTAAAAGCAGATTAATTTGATTTCGTGAAAATCAAGTGTCAAATCAAATTGTTGTTTACACGTGGCGTGCAATTGTGAACATACCATAAAGCTGCGTTTTTCATTCAAATTAAAAGCCAAGTCATGTTTACATTTTCGCAAAGCAACAGCGATAAGTCAATCAAATTAATAAAATTATAAATTTTAACCTAAGTTAAATTTTTAAGATAGTGCAAGCCTAAAAATATTTTTAAAATGTAAACGAAAAATGTTGTGATAAAGGTGGGTTCTGACAGCAGCGGTTGCGGGTAAATTTTGATTTTGTTACTTCTAATTTTTAAACTGTGTTTAACTAAGTGTCAAAACAGAAGTTAGTAATCTGTAAAAATATCTCTATTTACTGCTGTTAAGATCTACAGATCTACCTTAAGATCATAAAGCATATTTTCGTTCAAATCTACTCTTTCAATTGTTTATTTGAACGTGAAATACGCATTATTGCATGCCAGATGGCGTAACAATAGAAAAACATATTAATAAAATTATATTAATAAAAAAAAAATAAAAAACACTAAAAATAAGACAGAATTCGTCAAAATTTATAGATATAATATTAATAAATAATAAGCGATAATTGATTAATCTATTGAGATAATTTTAAACTTTAATATTACGTTTAGTTAATATTTAATAGTTAATAAAAAGATTAAAAATTCTTAAATTTTCAGAGATGCTGATTGTTGTAGAAATGGAAAGTCATGTTTGATTTCTTCACTCATTTGTTTGTTGTGACTTGTAAATATTATCTATTTTAGAGACGAAGAACATCTTTCATCTTGTGTAGTTTTTATTTAGTTTATTTATTTAAATTTAGTTCGATCTATTTATTAATAACACTGGCCCTTGGTTGGTAGTTCGTAGATTCGTATGTTATGCAAATTTTTGTAAAATAGTATATTATTTAACGAGTTTAAACGCCATATTAAATGCGAGGTGGATCGTATATCACGAGGCGCAGCCGAGTGATATACTATCCACACGATAGTAGAAGCTCAATAGAGAACTGAAAGCTCGATATGCCATCCTTCCACAGAATTGTTTCTTAACATCGTCATAACAATTCCAAAGTGCAATTATTGGAAACAAATCATATGGTTTCTTTGAATAATTCTCCATATGCATTGACTGAAATGGAAAAAACATCTTCTGTTATTAATGCCTTCGAATGCCTGTTTGAAAGCATTAATCTGAGTGCTTTCGAAATCTATCATGACGCTGTCAGGAGTTAGCCCAGGCATGAGATTTTGAGAACATCAAAAGGACTTGACCGCAAGTCTTGATTTTTGACGTTTTTGTTTTCGACGTTTTGACATGGAGACGAAGGACGCCGTCGCGGCGAAGGATTCTATCAGGACCGCCGTTGCAACGTTCAAGGCCAAACAACAACAAAAAAACAATTATTTTTAATTTTTATAACTGAATTAGTATTTGAATAATTGTTTTGTTTTTTGATAACTACTTGAATTTATTTCAACATCCTTCAGAATCATTCAATACTCAGTGGCGTAGATATCATAGGGCAAACCAGGGCAGTGCCATAGAGCTCAGGGGGTCCCTGGACAATGCTAAAACTGCTTTCCTGTGGTAATTAAATACTTTTGATTTTACTAGAATAAATATAAAAAATCAGATGTGGCCATGCCCACAACTTTATCATACTTTTAAGTAATAACTAATAAATAATAAAAAATTAATTTGTAAAAACTATATAAACGAAAATATGATATTTACACGATTATTGATTAATACTTTTTTATTATTATTTTGGAGGAGAATATCTTAATACATAAAATATCAGCTCACTGCTGCTACGGCGTGTCATTTTTTGGCAACCTAAACACACTCTGATTGGTCAAAGTTTTTTTACCAACCGAAAAATATATTAAAGGACCGACGACGGTACTCCCCATGGAACGAGTTGCACATCAATCGAGTTTCCAACCAATCGGGTCTAGATTCCCGTCCGTGGACGGGCTTTTTTGCTAGTAATAAATACAATACTTTCTCAGACTTCGTATGATAAAGTAAAAAATAAAATTAAAAAAAAAATATTTTTAATAGTATTTTTAATTTGTCTTCTAATTACCAAATTCTTAATTTGAAATCCAAAAATAAAATAAAATTTCATTTAAAACAAAATTTCCGATGTAAAAATGGAAATGTAAAATGTGCGCGATAACCATACACCTCGCTATCGCAACTGCTTTACACGTCGCACAGTGGGAGGAATCAAACTTTTAGCTGGCCAAAAATTGAAATATTTGGTATCGTAATTATTAATTATAACTATTATTGTTTTTTACCACATACCTGACGGTGATAAAAATATCAGAATATATATATAAATTTTTAAGTACCTAGCAGTTATAGCAAGTAAAACTCATGCAGGTTGATGAATGTAATGCAATACGCGTATATGTGTTACCGACAATTTGCGAAATGTAAAATGTTCAACGAGCTATGTTTTAATAAATGATTCTTTTAAAATTACATATTTAAAATATCGTTTTTTACATTGCCTAGTCAATATGAGTCTGTTACATACTCAAAAAGCACATTAACTAACAATATAGACAATTTGCAAATTGCCTGAAACACCGTAGCCATTTTGCAGATTGCCTAAAGTACTAGTGAATTTGCATATCAGCTAACGACTCAGTCGGTTTGCAGATTACCTAGGAATTTTGCAAATTGCCGGATTTTGCGCATTGCCGGTAACATAACATATGCACTTCTGTTAACATTTTAGTTATTTTAGCTATTTTAGTGAATAAATAATTTTTTAAAAATTTTTTTAGCAAAAATGAATCAAGATGTAGTATCTAGTAAGTATTTAAATTTGTATTAATATTATTTATTAAAGTATAAAAATTGGCATATAATATCATATAATTAGAAATTTTACTTTTTTAGCTTATAATGGGGTAGGAAAACTTCTGGGGGGCTCTGGGGAGTGACCATTAACTTTTTTTCAAAAGTTAAAATATTCACAAAAACAAAAATTGAATACAAAAAAAATAAGAGCAATCAAAATTACCACTCCAAAATTCATAATTCATAAAAAAAATTGATTTTGTAACACGACAATATATATATTTATATATTACGGTCAATGATGTTGATGGCCCATTTATGTTGGCCATTCACGTCATTGTCCGTCCATTGACGTCAACGTCCGTTAGGGGTGGACAATGACGTTATTGACCAAAAAGGATTGGATATATAGAATAAATATTATAAGTTTATAAGGAACAGCAAGACAGTCAACTGGCAAGTGACACTTACGTGTGTTGCATGCATTATTGCATTCTAATGTATTATAATCATTTATTAAAATAAATAATAAAAATTAACAAAAATTAAAAAAATAATTAAATTAAATTTTTTAAATTAATTTTTATTCTGGCATGAGAGTGATCCATGGCATTTCGAATTGCAAATTTGTTTGCTGGCGCGACACGCACATTTATTGCTTTTACATCCACCCTTGAGTGGCAACGCTTGTAACCCTGTCCCCCTAAATCCTAAAACGCTGCTTTGAGCTGCAGCTTGTCTAAGAGTAATAATCTCGTTTTCTTTGGTAGTGACACCAATGTTTTCCAACAAAATTAAATAACAAAAACTTTTCTTTTAATAACTCTTCTTAATAATCTCTTATCTCTAATCTCTTAATAACTAGTAGACTAGTACTAATTGCAAAAGCACATTAAATACGTTACTTTCTGATGGAATAGAAAATCAAACCGCCAACTAAAATGATAACAGTTTTGCCACACAGCATTCCTTACCGTAAAAATTAAAAAATTAAATTATTAGTTAATGTTAAACCTGTAATTTTGTTGTAAGTATTGTGTATAGCATGTACATATGTATAAGCTGAACCAATAATAAATCAAAAAAAAGAAAGAGTAGTTTCATCATCGCTCGCTCTGTATTGGGCAATGACGTCATTGCCCGGACAATGATGTAAAAACAACATATAAAATTTTAAATGTCAACATCGCCCAAAATGCACGGTCAGTGACGTCATTGGCCGGGCGTTGACGTCAATAGCCCAGTTGTCATCATTGATCGTAACATATATAATAAATATTAAATCTTATATATAAAAATGAATGTTTGTTTGTTCGTATGTTATGCACTGCCGTACCGTTGATCCGATTGCGATGAAACTTGGCCAACTTATTGCTAACACTTGCGGGAAGGTTATAGGCATAGTATAGTATGCATCAGCATTCATTTTCGCGTAAAAATCCGACCTTCAAGGTGACGACCAATGACGTCCAGACGTCATCGGATTATTTTATACAGGGTCGTTAATCCTTTCATCTCCTTAGATATAAAAATGAATGTTTGTTCGTATGTTCACAGTTGATTTGAGTTGTTCGAGTTCGGAGTTTGACAGCGGTGGAGTAAACACGTGGTGTAATATCGCAAGTGCGATATTAATAAAGGGTAAGTACATTATTGTACGCCGGACAGGGCAAACTACCCGCGATCAGAGGTGGTCTACCCTGGCCAAACAGATTCGAATTCAAATTCTAAACCGTGAAAACGAAATCGAGTTTGGATCCGAATCCACGTGTTCTACAAAGCTCAATTCCCGCCAATGAAGTCAGCCAAGCCAACCTGGTAACGAAAGAAAATACCCCCAAAAGGATCCGACCAACCAGGGGACAAAACAAAAAGAAACCGGCCAGAAAAAAATTCGCCCCCCCCTGAGGAGGCCGAGACCCCCCTGGAGGAAGAAAATCCTAAAGAAGGGATAATCCCTGTACCTCAGGTGCAGACTATTACCAACAGATTATTCCTAAATAGTTTATTATATAAACAAAAAAGAATCAGTCAACAAGACAAACACAAGTTCAAGTGAAACGACAGTGAAACTTGAATTAGCTAGAAACTTACTTCATGAAACACGCACTGGTGATGACGGATATCCTCAATACAGACGCCGAAAACCAGAAGATGGACGTCATACAACAACAATCAGAATGAGAAATGATGACGTTCAAATCGACAACAGATGGATTGTACCATATTCTCCTTTATTATCGAAAACGTTCAAAGCTCATATCAACGTTGAATATTGTCATTCCGTCAAATCCATTAAGTATATCTGCAAATACGTCAACAAAGGCAGCGATATGGCATTACTGAGCATTGATGGACATGATGCGCGCAACGATGAAGTTAGTCAATTTCAAACAGGTCGATATATTAGCAGTAACGAAGCTGTTTGGCGTATTCTAAGTTTTCCAATTCACAGTCGCTATCCCACTGTTGTTCATCTCAGTGTTCATCTTGAAAATGGACAAAGAGTCTATTTCACGGCAGACACTGCACGAAACGTTGTTGCTGGACTAGCGCACACAACACTCACAGCATTTTTTGCGCTTTGTGAAGAAGATGTATTTGCCAAAACATTATTGTACGCAGATGTTCCGAAGTACTATACATGGAATGCTGCATCTAAGAAATTCCAACGACGTAAGCAAGGCATGCGTATTGAAGGCTATCGAGATCTGTATTCGTCAGACGCATTGGGCCGTATTTATACAGTACATCCAAATAATGCCGAGTGTTACTATTTGAGAATGCTGTTAGTTAATGTCATAGGCCCTACGTCTTTTTCAAATTTGAGAACGGTCGATGGCGTAGAATGCCAAACGTACAGAGAAGCTTGCCAAAAGCTTCATTTGCTCGTAAGCGACCAACACTGGGAAACAACATTGACGGATGCATGTGCCAACTGTCATCCGCGAAAAATTCGAACATTATTCGCCATCATTTTGACCACATGTTCGCCATCCAATCCGAAAGATTTGTGGGAAAAATTCAGAGAAGATTTGAGCGAAGACATTTTACATCGTGTTCGTACCGTCAGTAATGACAATTCCATTGTGTTTTCGGACAATATTTTTAATCAAGCTCTGATCGAAATAGAAGACGTATGCTTAACCATCAACAACAAAGCACTCATTCAACTTGGCATGATTGCGCCACAACGTTCAGTATTATTGGATCTTTCTGATCGCGATTTAGTAAGAGAACGGCAGTACAATACTAATGATTTGCGTGCAGTTGTTGAAGCAAACGAACAACTTTTGTTTGCAGAACAAAGATTGGCCTACGATACACTTACAAATGCTGTGTCGAATGGCAGAGGTGGTCTGTTTTTTCTTGATGCGCCTGGAGGCACTGGAAAAACGTTTGTTATCAGTTTACTATTGGCTCACATTCGATCTCAATTTGGAATTGCTTTGGCTCTTGCTTCATCAGGTATTGCGGCTACATTATTAGATGGTGGAAGAACTGCGCATTCGGCGCTCAAATTACCATTGGATATGAATTTCTCGGAAGCTCCAATATGTAACATTTCGAAAGGATCTGGTATGGCTAAAGTTCTGCGGATTTGTAAGATCATTATCTGGGACGAATGCACCATGGCTCATAAGAAATCGCTTGAAGCACTTGATCGAACTCTTAAAGATTTACGATCAAATGCACAACCGTTCGGAGGCGCTCTAATTCTGTTATCTGGCGACTTTCGACAAACTCTTCCAGTTATTCCTAAATCAACACCAGCTGATGAGCTCAATGCTTGCCTCAAAGCATCGCATCTTTGGAAACATGTGCAAAAACTCACATTAAAAACCAATATGCGCGTACATTTGCAGCACGATGCGTCGGCGGATACATTCTCAAACCAGCTATTGAACATTGGCGAAGGAAAAGTACCAGTTGATGCTACCACAAAATGCATTTCATTTCCGTTAAACTTTTGCGTCATTGTGCCATCCATCGAACAGCTTATTCACAAAGTTTTTCCGCAAATTGTCACCAATTATAAAAATCATAAATGGCTTTGCGAACGTGCTATTTTAGCACCAAAAAACAAGGACGTCAATGCAATCAACCATGCAATTCAAGAAAAAATTACAGGCGATTCTGTTACCTACAAATCGATTGACAGCGTCATGAACGCGGACGAAATTGTAAACTATCCAATCGAGTTTTTAAATTCGTTGGATCTTCCTGGTGTGCCACCGCACAAATTGTCACTTAAAATCGGAGTGCCAATTATTCTTTTGCGGAACATTAATCCACCCCGATTGTGTAATGGAACAAGACTCGCTGTAAAAAAACTGATGCCGAATGTCATCGAAGCTACTATTCTTAACGGAAAGTCAAATGGAGAAGATGTGCTCATTCCACGCATTCCCATTATTCCCCACAGACATGCCTTTTGATTTCAAGCGACTGCAATTCCCCATTCGACTTGCATTCTCGATGACCGTCAACAAGGCACAGGGTCAATCACTGCAAGTATGCGGATTGAACCTAGAAAATCCATGTTTTTCACATGGACAGTTGTATGTTGGATGCTCACGAGTCGGACAGCCACGAAATTTATTTGTTTTTGCTGAAGACGGGAAAACACAAAATATTGTATACCCTAAAGCACTTGAATAATAAAGTTGTAAAAAAAATTAAATAAATTTGGGCAGGACAACGTCTGCCGGGTCAGCTAGACCCGGCCACACACCTCCAAACCAAAACATAATACAAACATATAAATTTGTTAAATAACTTTTTTAGATAGTATCAGAGAAGGAGAGAGAAGTAAAGTCAAACATATATATATAGCATCGGTCAAAAAAATTGCATCACTTTAATCTATTAATCCCAAATTTTGGAAAACATTTTAATGCTTTTTTACACTTTATCACAAACACATTCAGTGTTATAAAATTTATTTTATAACGGATAGATGGCGCTACTCTATCTATGTACCTAGAAGAAGAGTAGAAGTCCTCAATTTGTCAATAACTGTTAATATTTTGTTTTATAGCGATTAAGCGATTCCACTTTTTTTTTAAAGGAATTCCAACGATTCGTTCATTTTTCTACAGTCTGGAAAACTATTTTTCCTATTTCTATTTTTCTAGAACCTCTATCTAAATATCCTGTAAATAAAACAATTTAATTCAGCATGTTATAAAGCAGTGTCAAACTAAGTTTATCCCTTATAAGACAATATACTATTGTTTGTGTCAGTGGTAGGTGTCGATAAAAAAAATTCCTTGCTTAAATCTGTGATTCGAATAGATTTAAAGTTGCTTTTTGAGGTTATGTTATTTAATTTTTGACATATTTATATTTTTTTAAACTTATTTTAACATACATTTCTTCTTATAAATTTGTAAGTTATGGATTTGCATTTAAAACCTAGACATTTTTCGGGACAACTATATAAATACACAAATGTTATGAAGGGCTGGCAGTATAGATATTTTACAGTCGATGCTAATGCAGGACTATTACACTATTTTTTATGCGAAGGAGAGAAACCGGATGGACAAGTTCCACGAGGTTCTGCACATTTAGCTGGTGCAGTTATTTGTCCTAGCGATGAAGATTCGAAAACGTTTACTGTGAATTGTGCTTCTGGCGATATGTTGAAATTGAGAGCCCAGGATGCTAGAGCACGTCAAGAATGGGTTAATGGTTTAAGAGCAGTGGCAGAATCACATACGAAGGTAATAATGCTTAATTCGTATTTCTAATCGAATGTTGCAATGACATTTTTCATTCTTAGGCTATAAGTGTTCATAGTCCACCTTTACCTCCGCGAGAACATTTGGCAGTGTTAGATGCAATGGGAAGTGTGAGAACTCAATTACAACAAACCGAACAAGCAGATGCTGCTTTGTGTCGAGCAATCGAAGCATCTGGTGGAAAGTGTTTTACAGATCCAAATCTTCTTTTATTAAAAGCCACATCTGCTGCTTCCTTGCATTGTCTTTTTCAATGCTTAAATATTTTGCAAAGAAATGAACATCAACAAGCTAAAACGGGATTAGTTATGGACGATGATTAAGTTTTATTATATAAAGTTTAACAGTATATTTTGGCCAGTTATAACTGATATTATTGGACTAAGGTGACAATTAATATATTCGTTATAAGGGTATTACTGACAGCTGTTATTCATCGATCAAAAAATGATAGCATTTATTTTCGTAGTGAATTATTTTATGTGTATATAATTTGTGATATATTTTTACATAGCGTAAGAATACTAAAAGTTGTTTTTAAAGTAAGATATGTAAGTCTTTTAAGTTTAGTGATCAAATGTACCTAGTAGGATATCTGTCTACTATAAAACGATTCAAAAAATTTAAACAGTGCCATTGGTTTGTATTAACAGGTATAATAATTATTTTAGTTCAAGTGTCATATTTTCATATCATATCAAAAATCCAAACAAACCTTTCGTGTTTATTGAGCCAATACAAAGGTACAAATGAGTTTTCCACCTCCTCCAACCTGATCAAGATGCAAAAAAACGACTTTTTCCTAATAACTTATTATATCGTGGCTTTTTGGTCAAAATAATTAGGGTGCAGTGCTGCTCTAGTGGTAGCTTTTGGATAAATTAAAAAAAACGGCAAGCAGTACCGTTAGTTGCAAAATGAAATTTGGCAGCTTTTGTTTTTTAGTAAAGGTTAAAAAAGTTTTGGTTCAAAACGAACTGCTTTAATTTAAATTAATTCGTTTTGAATCAAAATCTTCTTTTTGTCAGTGTACCTATAATAGCTTTGTTTCTTCAGCATTCTAAACTGTTCTGAAAGTGGCAGTCCCAAGTGCAAAAATCCCATTTTAGTTTGCAAATTTTAATCTGCATCAAACGGTTTGGGGTGCCGAACAACAAAGCTAATAAAAAAGTTTTTAAATTTCATTACAAATTCAATAGTACTACTTGCTATCTTTTAGCAATCTATATTTGGCTACCAAGAACATATCACTATGGGAAAATTTAGGTATGTACTTACGATTTCAACCGCTATTAACGATATAAGTTTTTTGTTATTAATTGGAACTAGTGCGTTTGAAATTTCTTGATTTACTGTGTTATATCTTAATTTAGGATTTTGTTTTGTTATTACATTAATACATTATATTATATTAATGTACGTATCAAGTTTACACTTGACACTCATGGTTCTGTGAGCACTTGAATAATATTCCAGTAGAGTGCTAATCTAACTAAATGCATATCCCATAGATCGAAATTGGACTTTGGATCACAGCAGTGTAGTGGACGCAACCAGGCATTGAATCGCAGTTTCCCACTTCGTAGCCTGCCCATTTAAGCTGCACACCACACTGTAAATATTTAATAATTTGACCATTTGTCAAAAAATTTCCTAATTTGATTGTTCATTGTTTAGAAAATATTGGTCCTACGAAAAAGACAAATGACAGCAAGTGTGGAGAAGATGTGCACAGCTTGGAAGATAAAGAAAACTCATTTGTATCCTTGTACTGACCCAATAAACAATTGAAACCATAAATGATTTATTTGGTGGATTTTTAGGATCTACCACATGGAGCTTGTTGCACTTTAAAAATTTCACGAATATTACAAGTAACTTATAATAATCTTTAAATAATTAGTGGAATCAGCTGGCTGTGTAGTTCTTGGTTTTTATTACTAAAATGACATTTCTTAAAGGTAGCCTGAAAGTATTAATAATAATTAGTAATAATAATCAATTTGTAATTTGTTACTTGAGATTTGCTTTTATTGTGCAACAAGCCATGGTCTATCATACTAAACATAATATAATGGGACTTTTGTATTTCTTTTTATTAATTTTAAAAGTTCACCATTTAAATGAAGTCTTGAAAGAAATTTCTCAGATTGCAGCTTAATCTAAATTGGTGCAAAAAAAAAATAAAATAAAAAGAAATTTCATACAATATAATTTATTAAACGTAAATCCTGCATAGCAGTCTAGGAGCTAGTGACGGTTTGATCTTAATCATTTTAGACGTCACGAAATTTTATGAGGTAAATTTAGGTTGCTTCTTGACTAGGGAATCTAAGTTGGTAGACGGCTACCCTGACGGATAAGGGTAATAAATAGGTTTGAAATTTAAATCACAGTACTAAATTATTATTGCGAGTGTCCGGTCTCAAAGATGAACATAGGGATTTAACATGGTATTGTTCATTTTTGCTGATTCTTGATCGTCACTTCAACGTACAAAAAAATTAATGGTACATATCGAAAGATAAAATTATTGTACATCCAAATAATTCAGCAAAAGTGAAATTTTTACTTTCAAATACCAATTTGAAATTTACCGATTTTGCAGTAATAATGATTTTAAATTAAGTAGGCGAAATTTATTTTTCTTTATAGTATTTTTTTTTAGGTACTTAATTTCTTGATTACAATACTCGTTTGTTTTCTTATTAGAAGTAAAAGCCAAGCCAAAATTCTAAAAAATGGCATGCAATCTTAATTCCCTATGTTCGACTTTGAGATTGGGTATAGGGTTTATAAACAGTATAAAAAATTAGCAGAAAAAAATTCGATCACTAGCGTATTAAAAATAATTATTGAAAATTTCGAGAATGTAGCGTTAACGGGGAAGACAGTAGGTGCAAACTTAAAATTTTTAATAATTTATTGTTTTTAATACGCTAGTCATATAATAGTATGTTTAGACAGGTCCTAGCTTACGCGCAATAGACATGAATTAGGGTTCATATCCGAAAATTTGAAATTCATGAATTGGAATTTTTCAGGATAAAAATGTTTGTGTTTCCGAGACTCCCAGAGGTGGGAGAAAACTTGAAGGAGAACAAAGAAGGCGGTTCTTATATATTCGGATTTTGTAATGGCGTTAATAGAAAGCCCATCAACATACGGCAGCTAATTTGAAAGGATCTTTTCTCTCTCAATTTCTCCTATAAATTATAAATGAGCTATTTTAATATTTTATATAGAACATTTCTAATTTTTAATCTTGTATCTTCATGTGGTCTTTTATAATAGTGTAATTTATAAGAGTATTATAATTGTGCAGAAAAAAAGATGAAATTTTTTATAAATTAGACGTTTTGAAGTCCTGTAAAGCTGAAAATGGCTATTTCTAAAAATTTTTATGGGCGTGTGCGCTCTAACTAAAAAACCTATATAATGATTTAAAAACAAAATTTTGTATTTAGTATTTTTATATTGAGATTAAGAGTTGATTAGATTTAACTTGGAATTGGTTCATGCAAGTTTATTTTCAAGTTTGAATGTGGATAGTCTCATGACATTTATGAACTTTTTTTAAATGACAAAATCTACTTGTTAAAGTGATATAATAAAAATTGATATCTACTTACAAATTATTCGTTTTTTTTTACTGACCAGTTATCCAGTAAATATTGCTATTAGAAAAATTGTGTCCCCCAGTTATTTTCAGATGCGGCTCGTGACTTTTCTACTAGAGGGTACAAAATTAAAAAAGAAAAATATACATGTACCGTATATTTTACACCGTCATTACGGCGATTCTGATTCGGCGGCAGTCAATTCGGCGAATATAATTTACAAATCTATCGTTATATGTTCGCTACTCTATTTTGGAACAAAATATATTTAAAAAAAATATTTTATTCATTTTTGAATTTTGAATATAATATATATTTGATACAAATATATGTAATAATAGGTAGAAAATATCAAATATTTTGAATATAAATTTTTCATTTTAAAAAAAAGCGTCTGTGTTCTTTAAGACAAACCGCCACTGGTTGTTTTACAAATTTTTAAATTTTGAGATGAAGTCATTTTGACTATTTTTGGAAAATGCCTGTATGTAGTACCTATGTATATTTAAGTGGAAGACACATCAGGAAATAAGTTTCATGAAACTTGCATACCAACATGACAAGCAACAACAACGGGAAGCATAACAAGGTGTTTGCTAAGCAATATTCTCACACTGGAAAAATTAATAATCTAATTTTAAATAATACAGGGTCGTGCTTTGAGGCACTTAACTATTATAGTTATGCTTAAACAATAGAAACATCAAATAATGTGCAATAATATCAGTTTGGGAAACTTCCGTGGAAATAAGACGCGAAGCTTCAGTAAGCAACTATACGGTTTCCGAGGTAAATGAATGGCAAATTATGTAATAAGGGTTTTTACAACTAAATATTTGGAAAGGAAGTATAGTCTTGGATAATGGTATGAGAAAAACAAGTTAGTCTTACGGGTGTAAGACTTGGTTTGGCCAAGACGCGACAATGTCGCCCCAGGAATGCTCGAAACCCCCTTTCTACTAGGTCCAACTTAATGTAAGTAATTTTTAAGATTGTAAATATTGGGTTTAAGGTTTATCTTACGAAAATTATGAATAAACAATAATACCAAATATTATGCTGTCTTTAATTTAAGAAGATCTCGGAGTCACAAAACTAAAATAATCAAAAATACATGTGACAATATGTTACATGAAACATGTGCGTACGTACGTAGTTGTAAGTCGGAATTTTAAACTTCCCAGTATAAGTCGAAATTATACAATTCCAATGTATTTTAAATATAAATTACTACTAGGTATATAAATATTTATTAAAATGAGCACCAATAAAAAAATAACCAAAGGTAATTTAAATTGCATCTTTTACCATTACTTCCCGAAATTTTCATTGTTTTTTGGCTGTCACAGTAGAATAGCTTCGTGATAATAATGTTGTTATTTTAATATAGTACATTCTTATTATCGCAATAATAAAACTTTTGACCTTGTAATATTGTTAATATTAGCATAAAAAGAAGTATGGAAGCAGAGTGTAAAATGTGTAATTCCCTTATACATTTTATGGAAACCGCATTATAAGAAACCTGGAATTAGCATTTACATATTATTATTAGCAATAATGCTAATTCGTACCGCCTTATATGAAAAACATATACCGTCGAATATAACAACAACGGTAACAAAACGGTCTTAATGAACACAGAAGACTATAACGCCAAGATGCTGATGATAATACTGAATGAAGAAAATACGTACCTATTCGTACTTAATACGAATTAAGAATAATCCAGTACACCGAGTACAAGAACTAAACAACCGCTTAGTCGATAGGTTAAGAGATGAAGATGTGATCGATGATGGATTAAGGGCAAGATTGAGGATACAAAATGCTGTTATACCTAAAGCATACGGTCTCCCTAAATGATATAACATTATTATAAATATAACATTAAAAACTCATATTCGGCTGTTGAAAAATTAAAAAATTACAAACTTCCTACAGGTTACAGATTAGTATCATATGATGTCACGTCCTTGTTTACCAACGTTAGTAAAAAGTCTGTGATAAGATCAGCTAAGAAGCATTGGACTAAGATTAGTAAAAAAACCCACATGACGGAAGAGCTTTTCATTGCTTCTGTTGAGCTCCTTTTCGACCATAAATTTTTCAGATTTAGAGATGTTTATTTGTTACCGACAGGTCTCGGGATGTGCGATGGGTGGCCCAGCTTCGCCAGGCTTTGCTGAGATGGTCATGAACGATTTATTGTTGTACTGTATGGAACGTGTCCCATTCGAAGTCCCACTCCTGTTGCTGTACGTGGATGATATTATCACAGCTGTCCCAGAAGATAAAGAAACAGCATTCCCTTCCTGGATTTGCGCCTTACGAGAAGTACTGATAATCATGTTGTGTTAAACTGGTACAGAAAAGAGATTTCTTTGGGTAGACTTCTTAACTTTAATTCGTCACACCATATAAGCCAAAAAACAGCGATAGTTAAGATGATGAAACATAAAATAGAAAAGATAAGTAGCCCTCATCTGATTGGAGAAAACTATAAACTAATCACAACTATTCCTAATAAAAATGGATACCCGATCAAGTTCATTAATGGCATTTTGTATGAAGACAGAAGTTACAGAAGACATCAAGAGGTAGCAATAGATAATAAAATAGGTCAAGTCAAGAAATATGTTAAGATCCCATACGTACCAGGGCTTTCTAATAGATTGAAAGATCTTTTTAATTCTGAAACTTTAAATACCGTATATTATAGTGAGAAGAGCACTTCCTCATTGTTTAAGTATGGTAAGGACAAGAATGAAAAAGACAATGAGAGTGGTGTAGTCTACAAGATAAAATGTGAATGCGGTCTCAGTTACGCAGGACAAACTAAACAATATCTGAAGAAGCGGATATACCAGCACGAGTACGATATAAAAAACAAAAAGAGCGCTACGGGATTGTCGACTCACATTATCGAGACTGACCATAGAATGTTGTTCGGCGAGGCTACGATTATTGATCGAGAAAAGAACTACAACAAGCGGTTGGTGTTGGAAATGCTGCACATCAAAGAAAATAAAAGTGAAACACTCAACTTCCAAACAGATACGATAGGCCTGAGTAACATCTATGCTGGTCTAATAAAGCTTTAAATTTTCACTGTTGAATTCTGCTGGGGACGGACCTGTGTTTGATGAACGTTTTGTATTTCTTATTACAGATTAGAACTGTTTGAGAGATTGTGTACAGAATATTGTTCGATTTTATTTTATTTAATTTTCACGTTGGTTTAAGCTTTTTTTACACCTTGGACTACATTTTTTACGAATGTTTCATATGGGCGCTCCAGACTCTCGCGAGATTCTCGCGAGAACAGCACGAGAACGCGAGAACATCACGAGAAATGAGAGTGTGGAGCCGATTCTCGTGTTCATTTTTAGCTTCTCGCCTTGCAGGCCACTCCAGACTCTCGCGAGAACATCGCGAGAAAACGAGGACAACACGAGAAAAGAGAGAGTGGAGCTGATTCTCGTGTTCCTCATAAGTTCTCGCCTTGTTCTCCACTTGTTGTCGGTTTTTTGATGCGAGACAAAGGAGTCGAGATCGCGATAACACTCCCACATATGCACATTCGCATTCTTCAGTAGCGCCTGACTCACCGATTAAATAGTAGTATAATTAATTGTGAATTAAAATGAGCGTAAATTGGAAAACGAACAAAAATTGGCATTTATTGATTGCCTTCAAGCAAAACCAGTTTTGTGGAAAAAAGGCATAAAAGGCTATAAAAATAAATCTAAAAAAAATCATGATGCTTGGGTGTGGATTAGTACAATAATGTAAATACCCGTCGATGAATTAAGAAAAAACAAAGATTCCCTGATTGCAAATTATAGAAGTTATAAAAATAGAGTGAAAAAATCAGTGAATTTGGGAGCAGCGTGCCTACGAGGTCTTGTAAGTTCATTTGGTTTGCGCTATGGACTCCTTGCTTGGTAACAGTACAAAATGTAAAAACACAATTAATAATAAAATAATGAAAACTTGAAGTTTGACGTATTTATGTCGATTTTATACCAAACTAAATTATCTTTTTTTTGAACATAATTTTGAAGATTTATGGTTAAGCAGATATTTAATTTAAACTTAGGTACTCAATGATACCAGGCCCTACGAACATTCAAGATGTGATTTTGAAAAATATTAATTGTCGAAATAAAAAGTAGTTTACGTGTGATCGGGTGTTGGTACGTTTACATAATTCGAGCGCTGTGACATTACTGACCTCGCTGACCTCGCTGGTCTTGTAGCGCAAACCGGGTTCAAACTTCGCTGCGCTCACAATATGCGCGCGTGTATACAAACTAAAATACGCTTCAACAGTCGAAATATGGCAATATTATCTTTCAAGAAGAACATTATCGGAATAATGAAGTGGAAATGATCATTGGCACGACAGTAAATGCAACAGAAAATCCTGATACGTGTAGTACAATTTTTGATGATACTAATCCATTAAAGGGGCCAAAAATTCCAAATTTTAACTTTTCGACATATCACAAAATTAAAGAACTGTTAATCGTTTTAGAAAACATAAAAATGTATTTAAAAAATCTGCACTGTAGTACTGAGAACTTAGTGAGTGTGGATGTTTTCCAATTTTCGATGTAACACGATCGAAAATCATTTCTCGCCTTGTTCTCGCGTTGTTCTCGCCTTGTTCTCCGATGCTATTCTCGCCGAGATTCTCACGAGAACTTCTCGCGAGATTCTCGCGATAGTCCGGAACGCCCAATAGTTTGTGTCGTTATATAATGTATACACCAGTGTGTTTTTTTCTGTTTTGTCCTGATTTGATGGATATTGTTTGTAGCAGTTTTTTAACAGTCTGTTGGTAATATGTGATTTTGCCTGATGTTGGATGATTGTATTTTATGATTGTTGGATTTTAGATTCTGATGAAGGCCAATATATAGGTTGAAACCGGTCAATAGACATATGTAGTATTTATTTATTATAAGGACCCAAAAAACCCACGAATCCTTCAATTATTAGTTAAACTATAGGGTCGATATAATTACACTATAAAATAATTAATATTTATTTGATAATTAAATAATATATAAGACAAGAACAGGTAAATGTGCGGGACATCCGTCATGCTGATAGTAGATTACGTTATTTTCTCTTGTCACAATATCAATTGCCGGTTCAATTTTGTTTTGTAACATTTCTAGATATTTGTCCATTCAAATTTCCATCAATAAAAAATGGTCCGATGATGTTTGATCCTAATATATCCCTGCCCAAACATTTACAGTTTGGCGATACCGTGAAGCGAGAACGATTGTTGATCATTAAATGAGGATTTTCGGAAAACCGATAATTTTGAACATTTGGTTCTCCATGAATACTAAACGTTGTCTTATCGGTGAAACAAATATTTTAATAAAATTTCTATCCAAATTGGCCTTTTTGATAATGCCTTTACAGAAAATCATTCTCCTGTACATATCCCCCTCAAAAATTTCTTGATGGTTGTGGAACTTCTTCTTAAATGTGCCATACACATTTTGGGTGGTAGGGATCAAACTTGGCTGAATCCAAGATGACGTACTAGGCAATTTATTTAATGGGGCGGTGCAGGAGTTTCCACCAATATTGATTTCTTCTAAATTTATATTTTATTTCTGCAGGTCTTGCATGATGGCTTAAATATACAACCATATTGATTTTGATTATCAATTACATTTTGAATTGTCGAAAGAGTAGGGATTGGTTTTTCTGGATATAAAGCGGCAAAGAGACTCGATAATTAATTCCTAAACGATTATTACCTTAATCCTAAATGAATTTCTCTTTGTCTTTGGAACAGTTTACCATTTCCAAAGTTTTAGTGAAATTTACCTTTGTCCTATAGTATACCATTTTTAAAATTTTAGTAAAATTTGTCTTTGGCTCAGTTTACTATTTTAAGGTATGATTTTGGCCCAGTTTACCTTATTCCAAAATATAGTATGTAGGTACATATAACATAATAATGGTTCACTAAATAACTTTTATTTTTTAATTTATTTCTAAAAAACTGTTTGGCAACTTATGAGCATTACTGTTATAACTTGCAAAAGAAATTTCAGGAAATTGAGTGTACCCAATTTACAATCCAATTTCTGATTTCTGTATCTCGTCAAAGAGTTAATCAAATATTTTCAAACCTAAAAAACAAGAAGTTCTACGGAATTCCTTTCAGCCCATGCCAAAAGTAGTAGTCAATTGATTTGCGATCTACTGCTGCTGGATAATAAATAGTATTCGTAATAAATTTTTAAATTTTGAATGTATCCTAGCGTGCGCTAATTTGAATGTGTCCGAAGTAGCCCCCTTTCCTTATATTATTTATTACGGATTATCTAATAATTAAATGCTAAACTAGAAAAAGCATATTTACATAGTGAGATCAGCAAAAGTGCAATTTCAAAATATGAATATTACATTTTCGGTTACGAACATGAAATTATTCAAAAATGTGCATACAAAACATATTAGTACGCTAGTGGCGCAGAACTTTAAGCATTTGACCTAGAAAAAAATATTGTAAGTTTGAAAATTGGCTTAAATTTAAATTGTAAATGTAATTGCAATTTCATGTTATGTAAGTGTTCAAATAATATTATTGCCGAATAATAAAATTTATCCAATTTGGTCAAAAATGTCAAATCGGTCAAATCGTAATTTTTACGATATATACCCAAAAGATAAAGGTCCTATAAAAAAATGGTTAACATCTTTTTGTCTTGGACAAAAGGCATTTTAATTTTTTGTAATTTTGTTGCTTCTGTATTCCTCTACCATAAAAATTGGCCATGTTATGGGTATTTGTTGTTAAAAAAGTTAGCAACTCGTTTTTACACCTTTTGGGAAGATACATCGAGTAGAGTATAATATATTATATTAATACAAGGTACGAGAGTGAGTTCAAAATAAAACGGGAATTTTGTTTCTCAGAAATTCTTTATTTAATCATCAATGTTGACGTTATCCCCTTCAAAGTAATCCTCCTCGGATATAATGCACTTTTGTCATCTTTTTTTTTAAATCCTCAAAACACTTCTCGAACGCTTTTTTGGTATGGCGTTGAGCTCTTGCCGCGATTTTTGCTTTATTATCTTTATAGTGTCGAAACGTTGTCTTTTTAATATTCTTTTCATTTTTGGAAAAAGAAAAAAGTCTCATGAGGCCAAATCAGGCAAATACGGAGGCTGCTGTAACACGAAGGTTTCGTTTTTCGTCAAAAATGAACGAATTAATAGAGAAGCGTGAGCTGGTGCGTTATCATGGTGCAAAATCCATGAATTGTTGGCACATAATTCTGGTCTTTTTTGACGAAGTTTTTCACGCAAATGGCGTAAAACTTCAACGTAATACTCCATATTTACCGTACGACCTATTGGTAAGAATTCATAATGCACTACACCTTTGTAATAAAAAAAACAGTAAGAAGAACCTTCACTTTTGATCAAACGTGACGTGCTTTTTTTGGTCTTAGCTCTTCAGTAGTCTTCCATTGAGAAAATTAGATCTTTGTTTTTTACGTCGTAGTCAAATACCCACGTTTCGTCAGCTGTTATGATATGTTTGAGAAAGTTTGGGTTCTCAGTAACTTCAGCTAACGATTCCACAGAGATGTTTTTGCGGTTCAGTTTTTGTTGAAAATTCAACAATTTTGGAACGAATTTGGCTACCCCCCCCCCAAGTTCAAATTAGCCTTAAAAATTGCATCACATGACCAAATCGAGATTCCAACTTCTTCTGCGACCTCTCTAATAGTGATTCGGCAATTTGCAAGAACCATTTCTTTTACTTTTCCAACGTTTTCATAGGTAATTGATGTGCTTGGACCCCCACACTTATCTTATCTTCCACGTCTTCAAGACCCTCTTGAAAACGTTTGTACCACTCATAAACTCTTGTTTTTGACATAGTCTGTACGTCAAAGGTTTTAACCAACATTTTCAACACTTCGCTACACTTAAATCCATTTTTAACCCCCGACGAAAAAAAAGAGGTTATGTTATAGTAAGTTTAACGTGTGTATCTGTGTAAGGGTGCATCTGTCTGTGGTATCGTAGCTCCGAAACGGATGAACCTATTAATTTATTTTCTCAAGAGGTCATGCTCATTTTGCAAGCGCAAGGAATATTAATATATCAACATTGATAATACTTTATACGCAGAGTTCATTAGAGTGATTCTCCTATAAATAGTTCTCGCATTTTTCTACATCTCTCTTTTTTTTTATAATAACTATTATGCCTTCTTTCCATTGTTTGGGCATATTATTTTATGGGCAGATTATTATTATCTCTTATCCATACTTATTGTTTTGTGATTTTGTATATTCTCTTGTGTAACACTTCTGACCCGTACTTGAGTAATTCCGCATTTAAACCATCTCTACCCGGAGACGTTCCATTTTTGAGTTTATCTATTATTTCCATTACTTTCTCATAAGTTGGTTGGTCTACTTGTTGGTCTTCTTCATTTATTATTTCATGCTGTTCACCTTCATCTTCTAGAGTCAGGAGTTTTTGAAAATGTTCCACCCATATTTGTTTTACTTTCTCTATCTG
Organism: Cantharis rufa; assembly: GCA_947369205.1. Classification (NCBI taxonomy): domain Eukaryota; kingdom Metazoa; phylum Arthropoda; class Insecta; order Coleoptera; family Cantharidae; genus Cantharis; species Cantharis rufa. The sequence continues at coordinate 42,638,996 of OX376303.1, forward strand.
GTCCTCTAATTTTCTTTCACTGTTCTTCGTTTTCACTTTATGTCCTGTTTTTGTCGCCTTAACTTTTCGTAGAATTAACGATTGTTGTTCTGTTTGATATTTTTTTCTATTTCTTCCATAATTTCTTTTATCGGTAGGTTCTATTTTAATACCTTATATTTTACCAGCTTCCCTTCTGATTTCCCTGTAGTTTTCCAAGTCTTCATTCTCATCTGTAGCCAACCATTTCATTCTTGTCTCCCTCTTTGCTTTACTCAATTCTCTACACTCATCCTCAAACCTATCTCTATCTGTCTTCTTACCTCTGTAGCCTATTACTTGTTCTGAACTCTTTCTTAAAATATCTGTGATATTTTCATACTTTTGTTCCATATCGTCGCTTCCTTCTTTAGTTGTTATTAGTTTTTTAACCGCATCTTTGTAACTCTTTTTACTTTGTCATTACATAATTTGTTCACTTCTAGATTTATATTAATATTCCTCTTCATTGCACCATGTTTTTTGTTTTGCTTAACAAAACAGCTTAACAAAAAAAGCTTAATAAATTGCTCTTTATGTTCTTACATCCATGATTGACGATATTTTCTTTTTTGATATCATAATGTGATCAATATGATTTCCTTTCTCTCCTCCGCCCGGTCATACTCAAGTTATTTTGTGTATTTATTATATTTAAATCGGGTTTTGCTAATGTCCAGGTTTGTCGCTGCTGCTAAATTGAACATTCTCTGCCAATTATCGTTAGTTATATTATGAATAATTGTCTGTTTACCCGCCACTTCAGAGATGTATTTTTCTTTTCCCACTTTATCGTTGAAATCGCCTAGAATCATCACCATATCTGTTCTGGCAATTGTATTGCATAATTCCTCCAAATCATTGCAAAAGTTTTCTTTTTCTACTTCGTTGCTATCTACTGTGGGGGCATAAACGCTGATAACTAACATGGTTATTCCATGTTTTTCTTGAATGGTTTTCCATTCAGAGGTTTAAACTGTATTATGTTATCTTAGTTACAATCTATTTGTTACCATAAACCCACGCCATTCCTTCCCTATTCCTCTTCTCCAGAGTATAACATTACATACCCGCAGACTTGATAATTTCTCCTTGACCTTTCCATCGAATTTTCTGCAGTAAAGCTATATCTATTCCATATCTTGACATTTCACTGGCAATCTTGTCTATTTTTCCGTTCGTAAGAGCCCTAACATTCCATTAAGCAACTCGAATTATTTTTCCTTTTTTATTGTTTTTGTCTGCATGTTTTTTCTTTCTTTGCACTGTTGTCGTTTCTGTTCCAATATCTTCTTTTGAAGCAACTGGTTGGAACGTTGCAGTTGCGTCTTTCTCCTCTTTTGTTAGTTGTTTGATCGTTGTAACAGATTTCCAGTCAACTCCAAATTATTCATAGCTTTGTTCCATAATTATGTTTTATCTTGTTTGTACATTCTCTGGAACCTTTTCTCCGTTCTTAATCTCGTTCCTGGCAACTTCCCATATCTTGTTCTGAATTAATTTTTCTTGGTTGGCTAGATCTTTTTCAATGTAAATATGTTTTCCTCTTAGTTTATTTTTATTTACCATTACTCTGTTCTTTTGGTCTTGCTTATTTAAAAAGCCTCTGCTACTTCCACATTCACCTTCAGCTCTTTTTGTAGAAAATTTTTAACCTGTTATTCCCAATAGCGGAGGGCTTTTAATAAGAATATTAACCTCTTTTCTGTCTTTTTCATATTTTTCAATTTGATTCTCGAGTTTTACGATTCTTTCATCTTGTTTTACGACTTTTTTCTCTAGTTCTTGTATTACTTTTTTCATTGCTTGTTTTTCTTTATTCCATCTCTTCTCTGTATTCTCGAGATGTTTTTTGATAATATCCTTTATCTCCTGTTGGGACGTATTAAAAATTAGAGAAATTAAACTATACTCATATTCAAATTAAAAAAAAAGTAAAAAAGTGAAATTTTATTATACATAATAATACTATTCAAAAAGTAACGTAAGTCTATCGCAGAAGTACCATCCTCAGCTTAGAACATACATGCAGACGGTGTAGTTTATGAATCTTGCTCTTTCGTATTATACCTATATAAATATAGTATTATCTTTTTTATTATTATATATTATATTAATATAGAAAAAAAAATTTTTAATTTAAAAAAAGTTGGCGTGAGAAACTTTCGGTTTGCAAACAGGCTTTGTATAGCTATGCAAAATTGTAAATTTAAATTCAGTACTTTGGCATTAGTATAAATTAAGAACTATAGTAGGTATATTATAATATAGTATATCCTTTCTGATGCAATCAATTCGGATCATATTCCTGGATAGTCTCAAACCAGTTTAATAATAATAAAATATAATCAAAATTTTTCGCAAAGAACAGAGGTGCAGTTTGAGAAGATCAAATTTTGTATTTTAAGATGTGTGCAATTATCATATCTACCACACATAGAAAGACGTCAGTGCGTGGTGATGCTACACTACACTTAATGATTAGCCTCCTCAAATGAAAAAGCCACGATCCGCTACTGCTTGAACATATAAAAATGTTAAAATAAAGGAAAATTAAATTTTTTACAAAGTATTTTATTTCAATAATAAAACTTATATTAGGAGTACTTTACGTCGGGTGGATGTAATTAAATGCTTTCAATAGTCATTGCTCATTGGTAGCTAGTAGGTATTTAATAATAAATACCGAAAGATAATAATTATTATGTATCTATAGTATGTAAGAAAATAATGAGATTCACAATTAATAATTTTTTTTAATTCTGAAAATAATAATCACAATAAGTAGGTAGGTATACATATATATATATACAAAAATCAATACAATATGCTTTTATTAAAATTTACAAGTTTTCTATAAAAAAAGCCTAATTATTACGGCGGAATTATATTACCAATACGTATAAACAAACAACTACATTTTTACTTAGGATACTATCATAATCCAATGAAAAGCGCACTCCGTTAATAGGTATGCAGCTTCACAACCTTCGGGGCTCAACGGATTTTTGCAAAACTCGTCAAGTTTTATAATAATTTGTGGATTATGGGAAACAATTTGATGAACCACACCATTTTTGTTCATTAAATTATCAATTAATAGTGTACCTCCTTCATCTACAATTCCTGTTTTTAAGAATGCACATCGAAGGTAACATTTTAAGGGTTGATCACTTTCTGCGTTATACTCATGGTTCCAATATTTAATAACCACTTCATCTGAAGTACCAGTAGTTGTTATACAGTCCGTTGTATGATCGAAAGAAGCTTTCAAAAATTTTCCGATAGCTGCTCTCAAGGCCTAAAATTTAGAATTAAATAATATAAATATTAATTTTATATAAGAAAATTGAAAAGCTTCAATCGTTCATATAATACAAACAGAGTAAAGAATTGAGTATTTTTCAGATTTTTCCAGATTGAACAGACATTTATATAAATTGAAAGAAAATTTTAAGTTGAAATGAAAAACGTCAATGTAATACATTTTTTAATTTAAGAAGTAAATAGGGTAAACTCGAGTTGTAACAATAGGTTACAATAATTGTTACAACTTTACCAACTAAAAAACATATTTAACTAAATTTATCATTTAAAAATCTAATACTGGTATAGATTCTAAAATTTTTTTTATTATTTTTTGGGACTTAAAACTAATTTTTATGCATTACTTTATTATATTATTTGATACAGAAATGGTAAAATACCTTTTTCTGACGTAAGGTACAGATTATATAAGTAATTTCTGCCTTGAAGTAAAATTCGACAATAAAATAAATTAACGAATTATAATTTAAAATAAAATTTTTGTTACCACGCTTTCTCGTAACACTATCAAATTCACACATTATAAACAATATGACTTATTTCATCACCTGGTAAATAAATAACTATTTTATAACTTTAAATAAATTTTAAACAAAACCAATTTTTCTTTGGCTCAAATTTCTGCTCACGACAGTATTTAAATCATCTAAAATATTTTAGCGACTTTCACTCTCAAAAACATGTGTGCAAAAATACAAATTTAACTTTAGTATGTACAGAAATAAAGTCTAATAGTAAATAGTAAATCATATCAAGAACGATTGGCATTTCTCATATCGAGATGCGAGCGAGAGTGTTTCAAGTTTATCGCCCAACTTCAAATTTGAACCCCGACACAAAGAAATCTTAAATGGAAGTTCTGTGTAACAACTCGAAGTATTTACTTCCAAGTCCATTTTACATTCCATAAAATTTAAAATTGTATTCTATTATTATTAGTAGGTACTAAATATAATACAAAACTTAATATAAGGCCCGGTTTTTAAGATTGATTGAAAAGCCGTAGGTGCGTTCACATCTCGGCAGTCCAGTTTCCCATTGCAACAGCATTATTTATTTCAGTGGACGTTTGTGATTTGCGCCTAAGGTAATCTTCTTTTAGATTTTTAGATTAGAGAGTCACCTGCGGATTATTTCGATGGACGTACATACATAATAGATATTATGTAAGTGAATCTCACCGATGATGGTACAGAGTTAATTTTATTTTTGGTATTTTACCGATCGTAACTCCATTCACTTGTTAAAAAAATTTCTCGAAAACGACAAATTAAAATCACAGGTCTAAAAAGGAAAGATCTGCTTTTCAGTAAAATTCTAACCAATCAAAATTTATTAAAGAATTATATAAACTGTTAGAAGGGTAACAAAACGATAAATTCCGATAAAGTGGAACACTTTGTAAAATCAAACAATAATAAAATAGAATTTTAGATATTTTAGTGCAAACAATATAAATTTAGAATGTTAGTTACTATAAGTTAATCCAATAATATTAATCACAGAGTAAAAATAATTACCTCATGTTTTAGTTTGCAATTAGTAGAAGCTAAAATTGTCAATAAAAGAACTACGACAATGTACTTCATTTTAAAAACTTTAAAATATCAATACTCAATTTGTGTACGTCTATATTATTTATATACTAGGATCTTTGATGTTTTTTGTTAGCTTATAATTATTATAATTTCACAAGTCAATTGTAAATATGTATGATAGGTTTTTGTTCGTATTTTAGCATAAAATTATAATAATAATATAATAAATACTACAAGATGTTTAATTCGATAAAAGTAAAAACCGCTTTCACAATAGTATATTGTTGTATAAGGAGTAAAAGTAAAACTTCCATTTGTGATTTTGTAAGGTAGACGAAAAAGCGAATAATTAACGCGGACAAATAAAGTAAGTTCACTTACTATGAATTATAATCAATTAACTAATGAATTAAAATACTAATCGATGATCCTGCGCAGAAGGGAGTTTTCACGCCATTCGTGCACTAAGTTATTTAAGTTACAATTAGTAATTAAACTGCAATATAATTTATTTACACATTACCGTCTGGAAGCCTAAAAATAGGCTTTTCAAATTACAGGTAGCACAGGTAATTAAATTATATCTGATCTTAAGGTGCTAGATCAATAGGAATAGATCATGAAATCTAGCAGATGTCACTAGTTGCTTTATGATATTTTATTTTATTCAAGATCCATACCTTTTAAACAGGTATTATTGTAGGGTCCGTCAAGTTGGCCCCTCCACTTTGGAATTAAAAATTTTTTTTTGATTTATTGGAAAGTGCTCGCGAAGTACTGGCGAGTGCTGTAAATCTTTTTGAGAGTGCTGGGTCCGTTCGTTTTTTATTAGAAAAATGCCGTTTTCGGACCAAGAGGGGCCAACTTGACGCAGCCCCTCCACTTTGGATTAAAAAATTTTTTTTTTATTATTTGGAAAGTGCTCGCGAAGTGCTGGCGAGTGCTGTAATTTTCTTAAAGTGCTGGGTTATTATATTTTATATTTTTTATAACTGAAGTGTATTTTATTGAAAACTCAGAAAAAAAATTTTTTTTATTAATTTTTTTATTAATTTTTTAAAATAAAAAATAGCAGGTGTTATATGTAAATATTTTACGTATGTACTGAAAATTTCAACTTTCTACGACTATTTCACTCAGCTGTCATTAGACCAATGGAATGAAAAAACAACGAAACATTCAACCAATAGCAATCGAATTGCAGCGACAATTTTTTTAAATTTATTTTAAAGCAAATATAATCGACAATTTTTTTTATTAACTTCAACATTTTAATAATACATAATGTACCTACTTAATAAACTTGAAAAAAATTGTAATTTCAGGAGTAACTCAAATTTTAATTGTGTAAATTTATAATTCTACAAATTGTTTAATTTGTAGATTTATAAATTCAAATAACACTTAAGAAAAATTACAATTTGAATTATTGCTGAAAGTACAATTATGGTAATGAATAATTGGTTTGGTTTCCAAAGATGTAATACTGGTTGATGCTGGTTCTTGTATCTGCTCATGGGAAATGAAGGAAGAACTCGAAGTTTGATTTTCAACTGGAATATTTCGCATGTTTTGAATTAACATCTTATGGTGATTTTCATCTAGTTGCAAATAGGATTTGATGGACGAAGCATTTTTATGGCCCGTGATTTTAGTAATTTGATGTTCACCAACACCAACTTTAGCTAGATGCGATACAGCGCTGACACGATTTGAATGATTTGTGATTTTAACACGTTTAGTATCTAACCCTATGCTTTCAGCAGATAATTTAGTCCATTTGGACAATTCGTTGCGTCCTACAGGACTATTTTTGAAAAAACCCAAAGAGTTTTTTTCATTCCACGATTTGTTTACAGTAAGAAATAAACGATCAGTTTTTATATTACTTGTTCGTTTCTCCATCATTTTCTTAAATAATCTATGAATAAGATGATATATAGTTTAATTTAAAATTATTTAAATAGAAATTTATACCGCACAGAACATCTTTCGGGATTGACAGAATTATGAATTAACCATTTGCTATCGGCTAAACGTTGTGCACCTCCTTGAGCAGTTTTTTCAAAAATTGGATTGTATTCAATCCGTCCAGTTTCAATACCGGCATTATTTAATTCAATTTTAAAATATTGTACCAAACATTTTACAGCCTCGCCTCCTCTCCACGCTAATTCATATGAAACCACATGAAAAAATTTTTTTTGTAAGCCATATGGACAGTCTTCATCAAAAGTTGATAATATTTCTACATATTCCTGAAATGCAATTGGTGCTGAACTAACTTTTCGTTTTTCTGGTTGAATTTGTAATACTTTTCTTTTTGCATCTCGTGCATCTCTAGCTCCTTTAAATACCATATCATTGAACGGATTGACATTTATATTATATTCAGAAAAATATTTTTCTTGTATTAATTTTGCAACCGTATTCCACATGTGCTTTACAACTCGTTCTTTGTAATCATTTCCATCGGTTTTGCGCATATTATAACCCCAGTCAACCAATATAAGCGCCAGATTTTCCATTGTTGTATCTTTGTTGCAATTTATAATTTTTCTCCAAGCAAAACTTATTAAATTGTTTCCAAACTGATGATTTAGATTTTTTTGTATTTGTTGGTACCAGATTCTCAATTTCGTTCTTAATATTTTGCAAATTATTTGCACCAAAACGTTTACCGTGCGACATCTTTATAATTAAGATTGTTTTATGTTACCTTGACTAAAAAAACATAATCAACGATACATTGATTTTTACTTTTAATTAATTATTTATATTAACCTCCTATTTTATTCGTGAAATAGTCTAAATAAATATCCTCTCGTGCATTTCAAATTAGTACACAATTTTTTTTCGCTTTTCACTTATGCATTTGTTGCTTTGCCGCAATTTTCCCTCCTCTTCGAGTCGGGAAAATTTCAAAAGCAACAAACGCATTCGTGAGCTCAAAAAAATTGTCGACAATTTGAATGCACTTGGGATATTGTATATGACTATTCGTTTTTGAATTGAACCTGACACCAGATCAGCGCCTATTGATCTAGCACCTTAAAGTAAAAATTTTTAAGATTTCAAGTAGTTACTTTGAAAGTAATCACAAAGTGTTAATTGTAAATATTTTAAATGCACAATTGTTTAGCTGAAGTTTTTATGATAAAAAATTTATGATAAAAAAAAATTTTAAAATCATTTAAAATCTACAGTAGTCATCTACAGATGGAATTGACCAGGGGTTTGGTCGGCGGATAACTAATTTCTCTTCCTCAAGTATTGCCCTTTTGTATGTTTTCTACGAATGCGAACCGGACATACCAAGATGTTGACTTTTTGGTACAAAGGGACCAATATTAGGGAGTTATCGCCACACCACGGTAAATTTTACGCTAACGCTATTCTAGTTTTATAAACTCAAATGAGCATGCGCAGAAATGGCGTAAAGCAAATAACGTTATTGGGTCCCACTATTTCTCACAAATAGCGTAAGTATTTAGGGTATTTAGTTACTTAGGTTTTAGTTTAATGAACCAGGGTAGGTACCTTGTTATAATTAAGCAAGGTTAAAATTTAGTTTATATTTTCTGTGGTTGTATTAAGTAGGTTACAGCAAGTTACAAGCTATGAGTTGTAAAAAAACACGTTTGCGTTTTACACCTGAAGACGATTAAGACCTAAAATATAATTTTACTTCTTCGTTTGTCAACCGATCTAAATTAAACTGTCCAAACACATCGACTCTTCTTCTGGCTGGAGCTAAATTAGTTTGCAGAATATTTTCCAAAATTAAATATTCAATTTCATCATCGCTAACCTCGCTTAATATTGCCAATTCTAAAATTTCTTCCATCGTTAACTACAGTTTTTAATGAGTATTATAAATTCTAACCTGTATTATATGTTGTGTCAATTTCAAATACAATAACAAGACAACAATTTAAAATTTGAGGGTGCACCATCTATAAGAATTTACTATAACTATAAAATAACGTCACAAAAATAGTGGGATTTGCGATAACTCTAAAACTGTATTCCCGTTATTGTAAAATACCGTATTGTCTTAAAGTTCACTCTCGAACCCATATCGAACGATTTTGTTCGTTGTTGATTTTGAAGTGTCGGACATTTTTTGGTAGCTAAATGTAAACTTTGCATTTGAATTTAAATTTGAATTGTTTGCATATTCAACACCAACACATTGTATTAAAGTGAATTGGTTTAAAAATGTGTAATAATTATAATAATTAATAAAACAATTACATTATAACAACAATAACTATAAAGATAATTTTTATAATTTCTTTTATAATTTATAGAATTAGGGTAGAGTGGGGTAACTGGACTGTCTGTTGAAAATATTTAAATTTATATGGACATTACACACAATTTATAAAATACACTTTCTAATTTTAATTTCGGTTACTGTCACGAAAATGGGACCACGAATTCAACGTTTGCCTATATACAATTGGAAAGAGGACAATTTTCTGAGTATATTAAAAAAAAGGGATCAGTCAGACAGCCACAACCACGAATCGAGCCTCAACTCTTGCACTATAGGAAAGAGGACAATTTTCTGAGCATTTTGAGACCGCACATTGATATGGATTATCCATTAGTTTTCGAGAAAACGGCATTTGAAAATCAAAATTTTACATGCATTTTAGATAGGGAAATTCACTAACACAAAAGTTCTATTGACGGTGCGTGCGTTCTGATGTAGTCTTAGTGTTGGCCGTGGCACTTGTATATATTCATATACATATGTATATTGTATATATAATCGTTTTTAACATTAAGTTTGTGTTTGTTCGTTACAAATTGAGACGGAACCCATGAATAAAAACTTGTCAATTTATACAAAAGCCTTTATTGCGGCTAAAAGTGCGAGTGCAATCCGAAAGTCTAAATACAAACTGGCAGCCGCTTCCGAGGACGCAGCATTCCAAAAGAGACTGGAAGGAATTCTAGTCAAAGCAAACCTACCAACCAGGGCGACAACACCATCCGGCCAACCGGCACCACCAACCCAACCCGACCCGGACACCATGTCGGACAGTATGGAAGTCACCGAGACAACCCAAGGGCTGGCAGGCCTGAACTTCACCCCGACAACAATTTTTAATAAGTATGGACTCCTGGTCACCCTCCCGGAAAATCAAGAAGACCAATGGACCGAAGTGAGAAGAAAATCCAGGCCACCACCGACGGTAAAACCCCTCGCAGCCAACGTATCGGCGGCTGCGAGGAGACCTGTACAGGTCAACCCCCCCCCCCCCCCCCGATCATCCTTACCCGACCCATAACGGACATTCCAAAATTTCAGAGCCAGTGTAAGCGGATCACCACCCAGGCGGTCCAATTTCAAGCAGTGAGAGGCCAAACGCGGATTTTCACACAAAACCTTGAGGACTTCAATAAACTCAAGGCGGACCTGTTTCAGAACGGTGCACCGGGGTACACCTTTATACCCCACAAGAAGAAAGGACGGTGAAGATCGTCCTCAAAGGATCACCCTACTTGGATGAAAAAATGATCCGCGAAGCGCTCGCGGAATTCAAACTCTCCCCCACCTCAATCCTCAACCTTAAAACCTGTTACAAGCTCTGAACTGAAAAAAAAAAAAAAACTCAAAAAAAAACACAAACTAACAAACTGTCCCGGCTCTTGATGACTCCCTCGGGCGTGGTTGAATAGTTAGGAAAGTCAAAAAAATACCAAAAACACATAACAATATTTAATCATTCAAAATCATGTTTACAACCTTCTAAAATTTCACCAATTATTCCTTAACCATAAAAATCAACAAACTAATCCAATAATTAAAATTACTGATCAATCAAATTAAACCCCAAATTACTCGGCCGTGGTCGTCACCACACCTTTTAAAATCCCCTGAATTAACAACCTTACTTACTACTTAATTATTACATCCTAAAGTAATACAAATAATTCCATTCCACCTGACGGGTGAAATAGAATAAACAGTTTTGTGACTTATTTAGGTCAAGCAAAATTACTACGTCATAATCATTATTATCAACATCCTAAGTTATTTACAACTGACGGCATTGTCTCACTACAATGACTAATACTAATGGTATCAACATTCGTTAACCCAACCAATAATCAATCTACCAATTGCACTTCACTGACATAAATTTAACTTGTATTACTCACATTAATGGAGTGGACTGCTACCAATATTTGCCTGCCAGCCTAACGCTAAAGATGAACCCGTCGCCATCATATATTGAACCTCGTACAACGACCAAGCGGATAATACTTTCGGAATCCTTTTTCCTAACAAATTGTGATATTCGTTAATTTACGAAATCTGACCCATTTTGTTAATCTCCAAATCAGTACTTCCATTAGCTTAACGAACTCGATTACTGCACCAATTGCTCTCGATTCATCACTAATACTTCATTATTCCCAATTATATTTGATCTCCTTTATTTTGATTACGTGACTTAACATCACCATGACCCAATCAAATTATTATCACTCCGCCGCGACTAACAACGCATTCTAGAAACTTAAAAACATTCCCAGATTTGAAATGAATTTAATTCCGAGTCCGAATGTCACGTCCGACTTCTGTCGTGATTGATTTAGAACTCCTTACTTATTCCTTTCTACCCCCGCAAGTTAATTATCATGGCTGCAGATGTGCTGACGGTAACCAATTCTCGTATCCTGCGAACGGAAATGCTCAAGGTTTCTCACTGGATGAATTTCTTAACGCAAAACTTACAAATAATTAACCATAGGCGTAACAAACCAGACTGGGTACTAATTCAGGTTCATTTCTGTTGCAGTTTCCAGCGGAGACCCAAATCAAAGAGATCGCCAACGTCAAGGCGATCCAGTCATCGATCGTGAGATGGCAACACTACGTCAAGAAGACCACGAGGACACAATGCCACCGCTGTCAAAACTACGGCCATGGAAGCAGCAACTGCAACATGGTCCCCAGATGCGTTAAGTGCATGGAAAAGCACTTGACGAACCAATGCCCAAGAACCGTCAAGGACGACCAGGTCAGATGCTGCAATTGCGGGGGCAACCATGCAGCCAACTTTCGGGACTGCCCCGCCTACATCCGAATCATATTCGGAAAGGGTAAGTACGAAAACCCAGCAAAGTAGCACTAGAGTCAGCCTTCAGCAAAATAACGCAATTCAAACTCCTACCTTTAATATTCAAACCCAAAACTTTCCTTCGTTACCTACGCGACAAAGTGCACCGGCACCACCAGTAACAAGCGCGCACAACTACACGCGCAACCTAACTCCGCCCACCGAACGGCCAATCCCGACGCGCAAAGCACCGGTAAGTGCAGCAGCCAACCAGAACGCAAACGACCTAAAAACCTTATTCGCGGAAATCCGCGAACTCAACGAAACTTTTAACATTTCTCTCATGATCACAATCGTGCGGGAACTAAAAGCAAGGCTCGCGGGAGCTACCGACATGATGTCAAAACTTCAAGTACTTTCTGAAATCGCGGCCAAGTATGACCCATAAACCCAATCCTACCCAAAACAAACTCAAAATTTTATCCTGGAACGCGAACGGCCTAAAAAACCGTTTTCACGAACTCCACTTCCTAACCACTCAAATAAATCCCGACATCATCTTCATTCAGGAGACCAAAGCTCAACAAACGAGCCCCTCCAAAACTCCCCACTTACACCGCAATAAATCATCCCAAGTCCAACTCCGCCGGCGGACTCCTCACCTACATCTCCATCGCATTAAACGCATCAATCGTTCAGACTAACACCGCGATCGCGGACACGCAAGCCTTCCAAATCCACGACTTAACGGTAATAAAATTTTATAACTTGCCATCCAAACAATTTGCGAACAATTTCGAAAAATTCCGGCGAACAATTTGCGGCGAACAATTGTCCTAGAATCATTATAGTATGCCTCGAGCGCGTCGAGGTGGCGTTGTAAGTAAATTAGCGATTGATTCTTGACGTACGATTCGGCGATAACCGTTGATCCAGTCCGGGTGGCGCGCGTTAAAGTCTCCCGCTATTACAACTTTGCTATTGAGGAGTAGAAGTTGATCAAGTTCGTTCGCGTCGAGTGCGATTCTAGGACAATTGTTTGCCGCAAATTGTTCGCCGGACAATTATTCGCCGGACAATTGTTCGCACAGGACTTTTATTCGCCGGATAATTGTTCGCCGGACAATTGTTCGCCTAGGACATTTGATCGCCGGACAATTGTTCGCCGAGCAATTGTTCGCTAATTGTTCGTCTATATAAATGTTTGTGTTACCATATCTCCCGAAAGTTTATAAGTAGCGACGTACTTTTTGAGAATGTTCCTGTTCCCGGTCAAATACAAATTCAGTAATCTATATTATATACATCTATAGTTGAAAAATTACCTCAATGTTTCGTTTCAAAATAAAATTGAAAATTTTGAAAATCTTTGGCTGTAAAAAAATTCCAAAAACAAAAATTAACAATAAAAGCACTGTTCCATTTAAAAGGAAACAAATAATTTTTTCTTCTTCTCTCAACAATATAGACTCTTGGACACTTAACTCGAAAAATTAACTTTAACTAAGTGGATTGCCGGGGGACCCCCCCCTACAAAATTTAAGTTTTTTTTATTTTTTTAAACATTTTATTATTTTTAAACGAAACATTTATCAACTTGATTGAATTTCTTATCTATATATGAATATAATATAGAACACAGTATTTTTTTTAAATTAATAGAAATTCTTTTTTTGTTATATTTATTGTTATTATTATTTTATGTTATTATAATTTCTTTAAGTTTTTTTTAATTTAAATTAAAAATTTTTTTTTTAAATAAAGATTTAATCTTCAGAAAAGTTTTAAATTGCGTCTATTGTAGTATGTTTTTCAAACAGTTTTTGGTATATGGCACTATATTTCATAAGGTAAATTATCTAGAAACGAAAAATCAGGCGAATAATTATCCGGCGAACAATTGTCCTATGCGAACAATTCTCCTATGCGAACAATTATCCGGCGAATAATTGACCCATTCGAACAATTGTCCGGCGAATAATTGTCCGGCGAACAATCGTCCGGCGAACAATTGCCGGCGAACAATTGTCCGGATACCTACTATAATAAATGGAAAATTAAAATAAACGCTGATAAAACCACTCTAACCGTCTTTTCGCAACGACGCGATAAACTAACCCGTAATTTAAAAATTAATAATACCGACATCACGCACACACCGACCGTTAAATACCTCGGCGTTACATTAGATCAAAAGCTCACGTTCAAAGAGCACTGTAAACTTACCGCCCGCAAAACGAACGCGATGTACCATTCCCTCTACCCCATCCTCCACCATAAATCCGCCATTCAAACCCCAATGAAAATCCGTCTCTACAAAACCATCATCCGACCCATAATCCTCTACGCCGCCCCAATCTGGAGCAAAGCCGCAAAATCCAACACCAATATCCTCCAAATCCTTCAAAACAAATTCCTCCGACTAATCACGGGAGCGCCTAAGTACACGGAACTGTACGATTTTCATGAACTCGCGCAAACACTCACGTTACGGGCGAAAATCAATCAGACAGCGTTCAAATTCTTTACCGAAACAACCGCGAAAAACCCGACGACCGCGAATATTACCACCCTTCGAAAATCCAACGCTCCTTTCCGCATCAAACACAAACTAATCCACGATATCCTTATCTAACCAATCAAATCCATAACTTTGTAAAACCCGGCCACACCCACCGCGACTCTCCGAAAGGTGAGCCGTGATTGGCTAACCGGGATTGTATATATTTGTTAACTAGTTGTAAGCGTTTTTAATTTGATTTTTAAGCACACCGCTGGGTTTTTGTACTCGTTTTTTCCCCAGAAAATTCATACTTTTATTTACCACTCAAACTGTATTCACTTTCATTTTCTGTCTGATAAATTGTAAATTAGAAGCAATAGGCACTGACATGTAAAACCTCATATATCCAAATTGTTAAATGACATGTAAAAACACTATGACAATATAGAGATTATTGATTGATTGATTGGCACTTTTATACATTCCCTATCCGACTTTCGAGCGAGAAGAAACCCTTGAGTGAACAGAGCGATCGTCTTGGTTTAGTTAGTAAATCTAAAGATAAAAACTCAGCGAACTCAGCAAAAGCCATCATCACGGTAAAAAGTGGAATTATTAAATCCAAATATAAATTGGCAGCTGCGTCCGAGGACGCCGCATTTCAAAAACGATTGGAAGAAATTCTGGCAAACCTAAACTTCACTCCCACCACGGTGTTTAACAAATATGTACTCCTGGCCACCCTCTCGGAGAGCGAAACCAACCAATGGACGGAAGTAAAAAGAAAATCAAGGCACCCTTGATGAGAAGACCAGTCCTAGACAAAAAACCACCTCCCATCGTCCTAACCCGACCCATCACTGATATACCTAAATTCCAAGCTCAGTGCAAAAGGATCACCACCCAGGCGGTCCAATTCCGGGCAGTTCGAGGGCAAACCTGGATCTATGCCCACAATCTTGAAGATTTCAACAAGTTGAAGGCCGACTTGTTCCAGAACGGTGCACCAGGATTCACCTTTACACCCCAGGAAGAAAGGACGGTCAAGATTGTCCTCAAAGGTTCCCCATATCTTGATGACAAGATGATCCGCGAAGCGCTCGCAGAAGTTAACCTAACCCTATCCTCAATCCTCAACTTAAAAACCAGGCTTGGATCTAACTCAGGATCTTTTTTGTTGCAGTTTCCGGCGGACACCCAAATCCAAAAGATCCCCAAAGTCAAGGCGGTCCAATCTTCAATAGTGCGGTGGCAACAATACGTAAAGAGGAATACGAGAACCCAGTGCCATCGTTGCCAGAACTGCTGCCATGGAAGCAGCAACTGCAACATGATCCCTAGATGCGTCAAGTGCATGGAAAAGCACTTGACAAACGAATGCCCAAGAACCACCATGAACGACCAGGTCAGATGCTGCAATTGCGGGGGCAATCATGCAGCCAACTTTCGGGACTGTCCCGCATACAAGTCATACGCGGAAAGGGTAAGTACAAAAACCCAGCAAACCAATAGTAGAGTAAGCCTTCAGCAAAACAACGCTTTTCAAAATTCAACTCCTCTTCCAACATTCAATATTCAAGCTCAAAACTTTCCCTCTCTACCTACGCGACTAAGTGCACCGGCACCACCAGTAACGAGCGCGCATAATTACACGCGCAACTTAAATCCGCCCACCGAACGGCCAATCCCGACGCGCGAATCAACAACGAACGTAATTGCCAATCCAAACGCGAACGACCTTAAAACTTTATTCGCGGAAATCCGCGAACTAACTGAAACTTTTAACATATCTTTAATGATCACAATCATGCGGGAACTCAAAGCAAGGCTAGCGGGAGCCTCCGACATGATGTCCAAACTTCAAGTTCTTTCCGAAATCGCGGCCAAATATGACCCATAAACCCAATTCTACCCAAAACAAACTCAAAATACTATCCTGGAACGCGAACGGCCTAAAAAACCGTTTTCACGAACTCCACCTCCTAACCACTTAAATAAATCCCGACATCATCCTCATCCAGGAGACAAAGCTCAACAAACGAGCCCCCCCCAAAACTCCCCACCTACACCGCAATAAACCATCCCAAGTCAAACTCCGCCGGCGGACTCCTTACCTACATCACCACCGCCCTACACGCGTCAATCGTTCAGACTAACACCGCGACCGCGGACACGCAAGCCTTCCAAATTCACGACCTAACGGTAATAAAGTTTTATAACTCGCCATCTAAAACACTAGACGCGAACGAACTTGATCAACTTTTACTCCTCGGCAGCAAAGTCGTAATTGCGGGAGATTTTAACGCGCGCCACCCGGATTGGAACAACGCCTCAACGAACGCGAACGGCACCACCCTACACACCTACATAAACGCCAACCCCATCCTTCTCTCCTACCCGGAAGAATTTGCCCAGCACCCATTAGCTGCAAACCACAACTCCTCCACCATCGACCTAACCCTATCCAAAAACATGTTGAAATAAAAACTTTTTTTTTACGGTTACGTTATTTATACAGGGTGACCCAGACCACCCGTATCAGTACTTTTTTTCAAAAACGGTAAGTCGTAGAGAGTTGGGCTAAAAATATTTATTACAAAAGCCTTAATGACGAAACTAATGGTGATATTATTATTTCCGGGACAAGTAGGCATCCAGAGTACTTTGCTCCAGGAAGTCCAGAAGTCCAGAATTTTAAATGTCACCATATGTCGAAAGTGGTATCGTTGGATAGCTCTTTAAAAATTAAGCAAGTTTTGTAGGAAAAATTTTTTTATTACTCCCACCCCTTTTAAGTTATATTTGACTTAAGTTATTAAATTTCAATGTCTTATAACGAACTTAACTTTAAAAGTTAGCACTTGAAATCCAGCTACCGCGTTAGAGCAATGTCACCAGTGTTCAAAATGTCTTCCATTTACTTCTAAACACTGTTGAGCTTTTCTGGTTATACTATCAGTGGCTCTAAGTACTTCTTCAGTGTTTAATGATCGATAGGCATTGCAAATTCTGAGCTTCATATCATCTCTCGTTGTCGGTTTGTCTGTATAAACAATATCTTTGATCCGACCCCAAAGAAAAAAATATTTCAAGTGCTGACTTTTAAAGTTAAGTTCGAAACATTGTTTACATTCGTTTGACCAATCAAATTCCGTATCTTTTTCTAATAACTTGTGAAGTGGTTTTAAACGCGCCGACAACATGGGTATAAATTTTCCGTAATAATTTAACAAACCAAGGTATGCTCTTAATTGCGTTACATTCTGTGGGTCTGGAGCATCTGTTATAGCTCTAATTTTTTCATGCGTTGGATGTATTCCTTCTTTGTCGATCTTATGACCTAAATATTTGATTTCGCTTTCAAAAAACTTACATTTTGCTAGATTTGCTTTTATACCATATTGCTGTAATCTAGATAACACTTCTTGTACAGCTATCCTACATGCCTCCATATCTTTCCCTTTTACTATTATGTCGTCTATGTAACATCGAACTCCTCGTATTCCCATTAATATGCGGTCCATCACTGATTGAAAAATAGACGGTGCGTCTGATATCCCAAACGTCATTCTCGTATACTGAAATAGACCTAGATGCGTATTGATTGTCAATAACTTTTGGGATTCTTCGGCCACTTTTAGTTGTGTATACGCCCCCGTAAGATCGATTACTGCGAACACCTTTCCTCCTGCTAAAGTTGCAAAAATATCCTCAGACGTAGGTAATGGATACTCGGTCGGAATTAGTACTTTATTTACTGTAGTTCTAAAATCGACACAAATGCGGATATCTCCGTTTTTCTTCGGGACCACTACGATGGGTGACGCCCACTCACTATTTCTTACTTCTTTTATAATTCCGGCTTGTAATAGTACCTTCAACTGCTTCTCCACTTTGTCTCGAAGCGCGTACGGCAAATTGTAAGCCTTCCTAAATATCGGATTGCTTCCTGGTTTTATTTCAAAACAAATTTCAAAATTTTTGATTGGCCTTGATAAGTTCCCATTAAAAACTTCCTTAAACTTTTCTTTCATCTCTTCCACGTACGTTCTGGTAATTACTGCAATTCTAAATTGACTTCTCCATTCTGGGAACATGACATCTAACCAATTTCTTCCCAACAATGGTACAAAATTTTGCCTCGTTTCTACAACGGTTAGTGGTAATTTGACTTTTTGATTTTCTTTCGCTACATCTACCACTGCTTCTCCTAATGTTTTTATTTCTTGACCAGTTACTGATGCCAGCCCATATACTACTGGCTGTACTTTCAAATTTCCCCATTTTTCCTTCATTAACCTTGAGGGTATAATAGTTTTACATGCTCCCGTGTCGACTTCAAAACCTATCGTTACCCCGTCTACGTTTAAATTTAATCGATGTGCCACGCTATACGTCGGTAAAGTCTTGATCATGTTCAACGGATAAATTGCTCGTACTAACTCTTGCGAATCATCGTAATCAGGTTCATCCACCATTCCAATTGTTTTATTGTTTCTGCACATTTTTGACGTATGCCCTTTTCTTTTGCATTTAAAGCATTGCCACGTACTAGCTGGACACGACATCGGGTTATGCTGTCTCCCACAACGAAAACATTTCTTTCCAAACTGTGTACGTTCTTGACTATCTCCAGTTGACTGCGCACTTTTACTTTCCGTATTCATTTGTTGTTTGACATTCTTTCTGACCCAGTTCACCTCTTTGGCCCCCGCTATAACTTGTACTTGGTTGTCTGCTAATTCATGCGCACGTGCTATTGCGCAAGCACTTTCAAACGTTAATTGCGTCGTTGCTAACAATTTTTTTTGAAGACTTTCCGAACTGACCCCGCAAACCAAACGATCTCTCAACGCCTCTTCTAGAAATGTCTTAAAATTACATGTGCTAGCTAAACGACGTAGATCCACAATGTAACTCGCTACTGTTTGATTTTCTTTTTGCTTGCAATTGTTAAAGGTAAACCGTTTGCTTATTTCCGACTTTGCTGGTGCGTAATGTTCCCGTAACAATGTGATTAGTTGCGCATATGACTTTGCCCCTGGCGTTTCTGGTGCGACTAGACTTTTAGCAGTTTCATATACTGCCGATCCTGCTAATGTTATAAATAACGACACTTTTAGCTCTTCTTTGACAGCATTTATGGTGAAAAAATGTTCCAACCGTTCGACGTAGCTTTCAAATTCTTCTGTGTTTTCTTTAAACGATTCGATTGTTCCAATTAAGGCCATCGTCGTCGCCAAATTGTTATATATTCCACAAGAAATAAAACTACAAAACTTAAACTAATTTACTTACGGTAGAGAGGCCACGACCACTGGGGACTACTTTACTTAAGACTATGACATGACTGCCTCTCAAATCTCTGAGCTCAAGGTATATGCCCCTTTGTGCAGTCATACCAACCGTCAGATATTAACTGTGTCCAATCCTGGTCCGCCCTTTCTACTCCGTACTTTATTTAAATTCAAACATACAATATACTGTAATGTAAAGTTTCAAACTCCACACACTCTTACCTTTTTCTCCAGCTAGCTCAGATAATTTCGGAGATACTTGACTCTCAGGAGCGAGTTCAATTTGAAACCCACGAATCGTATGATTCAAGAAAAACAAAATTCTTGATATGAACGCAAAATAAGTTTTATTTATTACCAATAACTTGAAACTTATAAATTCGTTTCCTGACTCTAAGTGTGAACGTGTAGCAAGACTTGATAAATGAATTACATTTACTTTAATTCCAAATATGACTTCTAAATTCATTTACCAAATTTAGCTGTTAATGTAATTATGTTAGTATAAAAAATTATGAAAATTATAAAAATTCTGAGGAATAAAAATAGTTCAAATAAACAATAAAATTCTTAGCTTGATTAACGTTTGAGGTCCACTGCTTTTCTCGTTGTAGATTGTCAAATGCTCCCGTATTGTACTGGATGCTACAGGTGTTTTTATTACTAATCTTCGGCTACCGGAGTTGATCAGATAGTTTTGTTCTTGTGAAATTTCTTCGATAATCGCCTTAATTACACACGTGTATTCTTCTATTTCATACAAATTCAATCCAATTTCCATTTGAGGTAAGTAAATTTTGTTAAAATTATAATATTTCGCATAAATGCAAATGGCGGTCGGCGTTGTTAAATTTTCTTATCATCCAAATACCAAATTTTAATTTTCTGCTTTATTTCAGCTTGAAACAAAACGCAAACAATATTTTCTTATACAATCGCACTATCAACAATCAGGATATGCTCCCTGACTTAATCAGTTAATCGTTTGGCAAAATTAACGCAAATTATAAAATCACAAAATTTGTAACGCACCAATTTTGCGTGCACTCGGAACAACGTCCTCCACTCGACGAACCTTCTTCCAACCTTATAGCAACAAATTCCCTCGTAAGTTCAAATTATACAGTATGCACCATATTTCTTCTAAACACTTTTTAATTTTAGGTTCACGTTCACAAGATTTGTCACTATTTCACAACACCTTAAGTTTAATTACATTAGACAATAATATTTGTGTAAATTGGTAGTATAATGTGTAACAATTTTGAGTCGTTGTTTGTTATTGGCATTAAATAATTAAAAACCGACTTGCCGACATGAAAACAAGTCTTTGAATCGCGGTGCAAATCGATTAGTGACTCCAATCGAATCAAAACTACTAAGAAGACAAAGCTCGTCCAAAAATATCGGCTGCTGGTTAGAAATATCATTACATCTAATATCCCCTTGCTTTAAGTTGATCATTTGCTAAGATAACTAGATTGTCGCAAGCAAATGTTGACTTGAAGCCAATAATAGCTTCTGTAATGATATAAAAAAATTTTTTTAAAAGTCTCCCCTGTGCATCTTTTCTAACTAAATAAAAATCCTCCCCTTGTCAAACTTTCCTCAAACTAAACTAAATCTTTCCTCGTACTTCACTAAATAAAAAATCAAATTCCCTTCAACTAACTAAAACCCTCAAAATAAAATAATTCTATCTAATTAATTAATTGTCATCATAATTGGCAATTATTCGCACCTCCTTATCATGTTTATTAAAAATTGTAATTTTTCCTCTTAATTTTCCCGGATCAAACACCACTTTTCTTTCCCTAATCATGTTAACAAGCACCTGTTGCAAAAATTCCCAATGCACCTGTCGCAACATTTCTAAATTTTCAAAGTTATGATTTTCAAATTTTGTTTTTATTTTCATGTGCTGTTCAATTGGTATTAAAATTAATCTTTCCTCCGATGCTAAATTATCAATGCTTGGATTTAAATCGATGAAATTACTTTTAAAACACCTATCACGTTGGATCCGACCATCACCTAATTGTGAAGTTCCTTCGTTAAAATAATGCACTCGATCTATTCTAACTTTTGCATGTTGGTTTTGTTCGTAGTTACCATTTCTCTTATAATCCAAATTTTTAATTTTTTCATTGCGTTTATACTCCCCCGAATCTTTTTTATAACAGTTCATTTGCAACCTGTGCATCCCTTCAAAATTTATCTTCTTTATTTTTTGTAAATAAAGAAACACCCCTCTATCTAGCTCCCGCTCGTAAAGTTTCCTTTTCCATGTGTGGCTAAACACACCTTCTCCCTCTTTCTCATAAAATTTTAATTCATCCCTCCAAATCATCTCCTCATATTTCCGTCTCAAAATTTTAACTTTAATTTTTATCTGCACATAATCCTGTACGTAATTCTCTCCCCTAATTATTATCTCAACCTGTTTAACAAAATTTTTTGCATAATTGGGACTTATCAAAATTTTCTCCTTTATCAACAAATGATTTTCACTGTTAATCTTACTTATTTCCGTTTCATCCCCTGTATTATTATCAATTGTTTTATTTTTTTCAGAGTCATTATTTTCCTCCCCTAAATATTTATTAATTTTATCATTTTCATTTTCATCTAAATTTATAATTTTATCAACCCCGTTTTCTAATGTTTTATTTTCCTCCCTCAAAATTACTTTCGATTCACCAATTTCTTCATCCACAAATTCTACCTTTAAATTCGTTATATTTTGTCTTTCTTCCCAATTATTAAATTTTTCCTGAAATTCCTGAAAACCCCTATTCATATCCCCACGTATTATTTCTACATTTTGATCTAATTTAAAATTTACATTTTTTTCTAATTTAATCATATCTTCTCTATTTTCTCTCAGACATTCTAACATCTTTTTTTCACTTTCCTTTTGACTGTTTAACATCTTTTTTTCACTTTCCTTTTGACTGTTTAACATCTTTCCCTCACTCTCCTTTTGACTGTTTTTCATATCCCCACTTAATATTTCTGTATTTTGATCTAATTTTTTTTCTAATTTCCCACTTATACTTTCTGTCATTTCGTCCATAATTTGCCTTTGATTATTTAACAATATCTGCATCACTGACTCCAAGCTCAATCCCCCCTGATCTATCGAACCCTTTTTTGTACTACTGTGCATTGGCGGTGTTATCGGCGAGTCCCATACTTGTACCACCTGTTCCCTAACTTGACCTTCCTCTACCTGTCTTTCTTCCACCTGACTTTCCTCTACTTGACTTTCCTCTACCTGTATTACCCCATCCTCTGATCCTTTTCCTGCCATTTTGATTTATTTAATTATTTTATTTTATCTAACTACCCTGTTTCTTATTGAAATCGTGGTTTCGAGCTCCACGTTGCTGTGTCAAAAAGATGTTATGTAACCCCACGTTCTGGTCGTTTTGATAAAAACGCCACCTGACAAAAGCCCTACACGTTGCGGCGCCAAAAAGATGTAATGTAAAGTTTCAAACTCCACACACTCTTACCTTTTTCTCCAGCTAGCTCAGATAATTTCGGAGATACTTGACTCTCAGGAGCGAGTTCAATTTGAAACCCACGAATCGTATGATTCAAGAAAAACAAAATTCTTGATATGAACGCAAAATAAGTTTTATTTATTACCAATAACTTGAAACTTATAAATTCGTTTCCTGACTCTAAGTGTGAACGTGTAGCAAGACTTGATAAATGAATTACATTTACTTTAATTCCAAATATGACTTCTAAATTCATTTACCAAATTTAGCTGTTAATGTAATTATGTTAGTATAAAAAATTATGAAAATTATAAAAATTCTGAGGAATAAAAATAGTTCAAATAAACAATAAAATTCTTAGCTTGATTAACGTTTGAGGTCCACTGCTTTTCTCGTTGTAGATTGTCAAATGCTCCCGTATTGTACTGGATGCTACAGGTGTTTTTATTACTAATCTTCGGCTACCGGAGTTGATCAGATAGTTTTGTTCTTGTGAAATTTCTTCGATAATCGCCTTAATTACACACGTGTATTCTTCTATTTCATACAAATTCAATCCAATTTCCATTTGAGGTAAGTAAATTTTGTTAAAATTATAATATTTCGCATAAATGCAAATGGCGGTCGGCGTTGTTAAATTTTCTTATCATCCAAATACCAAATTTTAATTTTCTGCTTTATTTCAGCTTGAAACAAAACGCAAACAATATTTTCTTATACAATCGCACTATCAACAATCAGGATATGCTCCCTGACTTAATCAGTTAATCGTTTGGCAAAATTAACGCAAATTATAAAATCACAAAATTTGTAACGCACCAATTTTGCGTGCACTCGGAACAACGTCCTCCACTCGACGAACCTTCTTCCAACCTTATAGCAACAAATTCCCTCGTAAGTTCAAATTATACAGTATGCACCATATTTCTTCTAAACACTTTTTAATTTTAGGTTCACGTTCACAAGATTTGTCACTATTTCACAACACCTTAAGTTTAATTACATTAGACAATAATATTTGTGTAAATTGGTAGTATAATGTGTAACAATTTTGAGTCGTTGTTTGTTATTGGCATTAAATAATTAAAAACCGACTTGCCGACATGAAAACAAGTCTTTGAATCGCGGTGCAAATCGATTAGTGACTCCAATCGAATCAAAACTACTAAGAAGACAAAGCTCGTCCAAAAATATCGGCTGCTGGTTAGAAATATCATTACAATACATAATACAATTCGTACAGAGCCGTACTCACATACATTACATCCGCAAGATGTGTTTATGGCAACTTAACCAGAACGCGGAGCTTCTACGCGTTGGTGGCCCAGGGGACGTCGTCCAAATTGACGAGAGCGTTATTACTAAGCGCAAGTATAACGTGGGGAGGGTAGTTCCGCAAAAATGGATCTTGGGCATGTATAGTGTGACTCAGAAGCGTGGGGTTATACATCCCCAATAGAAAAGGTTCAACTTTAGAGGAGCTAATCTCCGAACACGTTAGAACTGGCTCTGAGATTTGGACTGACTGAAATTTCACTATTCAACATTGCTCGTCGAAATTAATTTGACCCGAAGTTTAATTCTTATTTTTCTTCAAATCACATTTTTTTGTAACCACTAGAACATTCATCGAAAGTCCAAAGTGTACTGAACTGCATAAAAATATGGCTTCCCTTTTATAGATTTTTTGAAAACATCTTATTTGATCCACAATTTTTAAGGTAAAAGTCAATTTTTGGGTATGCTGATTTTTATAATAAAAATAATGTCTTTCAGATTCTTTTCAAATTTACAGGATATGTAGATCACCATCTGGAAGTAATGCTGAGCGAGTTTGAAAATTTTCTATCAAATGGTTTAGCCGTTATGAGCATTTTTAATTTGACGAATACATGGCAAGATTCCAAATATTTACATCCACCTCATCTGTCAATTCTTCTGCCCATCGCTCCCATATAACTTGAAACGTGATCTCTAGGTCATTCTGCTATTGTTGGTATCCGGATATTCGAACAGAAATTGTTTTTCACTGAATGTACTTCATTCCAATATTTTGACATTTCAAAATCACCAAATTGTTTGCCACAAGTAAGTCTCCTTTTTAATTAACTCCAACTTTCGTACACAACTTAATTTTATCCCCACACAACTTATTCTAACATAATTAACAATTTTTATTTATATTTTTAGGTGCACAACGTTTGTTCGGAATCTCAAATGTTAGTCATTTTAGCATTTCGTGGCTCGTCATTCGTCCACAATTGAATTCGGAATCCTATATTTAAATTGACTGAATTGAAGAAAGTGCTAAAGTACCTGTATTGAAGTATTCGAAAATACATTTCAATATAATATATTATATTTCAATACATTCTTTACAATTTTTTTTCGGGATATTGGTATGCAATATGCATACAGGTCTCTGGCATTTGTGGCAGCTTTTCCTGGTCTTCCGTTGCCTTTTTGGAACGTTTAATCGGCATAAAAACAATATCCTGTTACTTTTATGCGGCCGGCAACAATCCCATTTCTGGGTTGACGTTGATTGTGAAAATGGAATTACTGCGCGTTACTAAAGGATCTTTACTCCTATTTTAGTCCAGGCGCCAGAGCACCAAAAATGGTGCTGCAAAACATATAAAATCCAGGTAAGGGATTTTCCAATTGGATTATGTTAGTGGATGTTACCTAAGTGTAAAACCGGGTTTTCGGCCTTGGATAGCACTCACGTCAGCCGTCATCTTAAACAACGCGTTTTTATTATTATCTCGTAAACGGTGCACCGGACGATAAAATTGATAAGAACCTTTTTTGTAGGAAATTAAATTTCCTATCATTATTGTATGAAGATTTTTTTCTCAAAAGTCAATATTTTTTGAGATATAGTCAGTTGAAAAATTCAAAGAGTAGTTTTTGTTATATATTTCTCGTTGACAATTATTGTACCTATATACAATAAAATACTAGTAATCAAGCTACATTTTGAATTTTTCAACTGACTTATATCTCGAAAAATATTGACTTTCGAGAAAAAAAAATGTTTATGTTGTAAAGAACCATGAGTTGCACTACTCGGTCCAGGTAACAAATTATTAACATTTACTTCTATTTCCAATTCTTTAGAATTCATTATGTTATTAAAAAATCACTACTGCATTTGAAAACGTAAAAACTACTAATGAGCTTTATTTCAAAAATTTGCTACAGTGGCATAACATTTTGCAGAAAAGTATGAGTCACAAATATGAATATAAAATATCTGTTTAAATTGTGATCGTCACCTGAGTTAAATATAAATATATGGTAGTACCCGGGTACTACGTATATGGCAGATATAAGGTGTAAATTTGTATGGCCCCATAAGGGTTAAAAACAACATCGACTTTGGATACAAAACCCTTTTCATTTACATCTGTAAATTTATTGGTTGAGTTCATAAATCCAGATGCAGTAGCCGCACTTTTCGTACCACGTGCAGTCTCGTACAATATATTATCCTTAAAAAGGACACGAGGAAATATTAAAAACGGCGGAACATAACTTGTCATGTTGGCCTGTAGCTCCAATAACACCCATGTCCCTCTTTCAGCAGACGTTATTTGGCCCACTCCTTTTTGGCCTATTGTGGCTAGTATTTTAGACGGCTTGTGCACAGTTGTAGCTCTGGTTTCATCTAAATTAAGATGTCTTCGCTTTGTAAATTAAATTTAGTTTTTACTTCAAGAAGGTTTTTGAAAAACACATGAACTAATGAAAGTTTATGTCTATGCATGAAACGCATGAAACTAACCATCCATTCTCTTCCCTCCATACCGTCTTTGGATCAATTATCCTTTACGGTTTTGCCGTTGGCAACTGCGTATTCGTAAGCTAGAGTGCGAGTTTGTTTACTTGTTAAACTATAATAAATATTGCACATATATGCAGGGGCGGATGGGAGACCGGGCTTAAGCCCGGTGGGCCGGTGATGCATAAGCCGGTGTAACCGGGAATATTTACCCCAGTGAAATTTTACCCCCCGGTAAAAATCCCTAGTGAAATTTTACCCCCGGTAAAAATTCCCTAGGGAAATTTTACCCCCTAATCATTTTTTACTGGAGATAAAATATCCCTAGAGAATTTTTACCCGGGGGTAAATAAGTTCAAAATAACCTCAGTGAATTTTTACCCCCTTAAGAAAAGTTATAGGTAAATCAGAATTTTTATTAGTGTTTATGTATCAAATTCGATTATATTTTATTCTGAGATGCTAAAATGTCTTCCTCAGATTTTGGAAGAATAAAAATAAATAAAACAGGATAATTTATTATTTAAATAGTAAAAGTAATAGTAATACAGGGTGGGGCGGGGGAACCTCTCACATTTTAAAAAATTGCAGTGGAGGAATGGGGGTCCCAGAGCGGTTGGGTGGTATTGTTTGGAAAGATGTATGATATAGTTTTCACACGCCACCATGCCCTGGTCAGGGAAGCAAGGTGCGTTTGTGTTCGAGACTTTTATTAAAAATTAAAAAGTGTGTATTTCAGAAGACCGCTGAAAATATAAAGGAAAGTCAAGAAAAGCAAAAACTTCTTAGCGTCGTGCAAATGCAGTGAAATTTAAAGTTGGAGAATCACTACTGGTACGAAATTGCAGACGAGATGATTGCAAAGGTGGTTGGACAAAAGCACCTTATACAGGACCGTATGCCATAGAGAAAATTCTGAGCAATGGCAACTGCATTTTACGGTCGAAAGTGGGAAAATCTTTGAAAAAGGGGTATCCTATCAGTAATTTAAAACATTACTACGACAACGGATCTCAAGAAAAAGTGCCGAAGATGAATGAATTTTGAAGTAGTAGTTTCGGTAAAAAAAAGTGTATAAAAACTGTAAGTTTTAAATAAATCTTGTGTTAAACTTTCAAATTATCCTATTTAATTCTTCCAATATCTGAGGAAGATATTTTAGCATTTCGCGGTAAAATATTATGGAATTTAATACATAAACAGATATAAAAATTCTTATTTACCTATAAAATTTCTTAAAGGGGTAAAAATTCACTAAGAATATTTTGAGCTTTTTTACCCCCCGGTAAAAATTCAATAGAGAATTAAAATTCACTAGAGAATTTTTACCGGGGAGGTAAAATTTCACTAGAATTTTAAAATAAAAGGGGGTTAAAATTCCCGGCTACACCGGTTTATTGTTCGAAGAAACGAAAAATTAAAATTATTATTATTTAACTTTATCCCTTATCTTGTATTATTGTCTTGTCTTGATAAACAACACAAGACCACGGTCTAGGACAGTTGAACGCGACCGTTTGAACGCGGCCGGTTGAACGCGGCCGTTTGAACGCAGGGACATTTGAACGCAGGGACGTTTGAACGCGAGAAATTAAATTTCTCAAAATTAATCATAATGATAGAACTTAAATAATGAAATAATGCAATTGTAGATAATAGAATTATAAATTAAAAATAAATAATAAAGGTAACTAAAAATTTACATAAACTAACACTATAGCCTACATAACAGACCCATGTCTTCGCACAGATCTACCTTTTTGTGTGGATCTCTGTCTTTTTCTGTGGATTTAACTAAAAAATGACATAAACAAACACTAACCTACATAACAGACCCATGTCTTCGCACAGATCTACCTTTTCGTGTGGATATCTGATTTTACGAACGATTTAACTAAAAAATGACATAAACTAACATTAACCTACATAACACACCAATGTCTTCGCACAGATTTACATTTTTGTGTGGATCTTTGGTTTTAGGAACGATTTAAATGTAATGTAAAAAAAAAGTTTAATTTATTATTATTTTTTAAATTTATTATTATAAAAAGAATATTCACCAATATTAATAGTGTAAAATAGGGGTGGTGCAATTGCATCTTATTTCTCAAACGTCCTTGCGTTCAAACGTCCCTGCGTCCAAACGTCCCTGCGTTCAAACGTCCTTGCGTCCAAACGTTCCTGCGTCCAAACGTCCTTGCGTTCAAACGTCTCCGCGTTCAAACGTCCTGCGTTCAAACGGCCGCGTTCAACTGTCCGGCTCCGTGAAAATGTATCTAACAAGTTTTTTCCTGGGTTAATAGTGAAATGGATCAAGGCTAAACTTTGATATTGAGGATGATTTTCCCATCGTTACAAGGCGAAAAACTAAAAGATTTTTTGACGAAATATCATTGGACGAAACACGCGAGTGGGAGAAAAAAGTATAAAGTTGACACTGTTTATGTAATAATGGATACCACAATCATGAATATGCAAAAGCAAAAAAAATGAAATATGAAAAAAATTTATACTTGTGCTCGGCATATCAATTTTTAACCCCATAAATTTTAATGACATTAAAAAAATGGTGCTATACTATAACCTATCTTGTCTTAATATTATCCAATGGAGAAACATAAAAAACAAGTAGGCTAAACCAAGTAAAATAAATTCACTTGTTTTAAAATTGCCTCGCTAGCTCAAACGGGAAACAAGAATCGAGGTTCTAGTTACAGGAAAAAATTAGTATTGATGAAAATAATTTGGTACTTAGAAATAAAAAAACAAAAAGACTAATTCTCAAAATTAAATGCAAGCACTGATAAATCGCTCAGTCGATAAGCTCGCCAAATGGTGGTCGATAAAGTATTATCACAAATTTCTTCGCACTGACATTGTGAATTTTTAAATATTAAATGAAAAATAATTTTAAAACTTTTAAATAAATTAAACAATGAATGATATTAAAATAAAAAGAACTTATCTTACATTTCTCCTTGCAATCTTCAAAGAAAACCACCAAATTGAATAATTCAAGAAAACAAATTATCTGCAATTTCCAAAAATCTGTGGTATAACACGATTCTTCACAGGAACATTTTCATAGAAGATTCACAAAAATTCCCTTTCAAAAATTTTACGCACACCGTAAAAATCGCAGCCAAACGCTTTCGATTCTTTTCAAAAAGCCCCCTTTCCTCGATTTTCTTCCTTCTTCCTGCGCAAACGCATTCGTTCGTCGTCTTCAAAAATATCCGAAATACACGAGGCGCTGCCAGAAAATCTAACGAATTTTAAAATTCGTTACACTGCCCCCTTCCAAAAATAGTTTTACCGAAGTAAAACAACAAAAAAGAAAGATAGAAGCGTTACCGCATATTGATAGAAACACTACGGCCTATATACAAAAAAAACATATTTTAAAAATTAAATTTAAAAAATTCAAAAATACAATACTAACAAAACCACTGCTTAACCCCGAAGGCGCTCTTCCTCCGATTTGCTATAATTTGGCTTAAGATCTTTGACATCGAATATACCAAGATTTTTTCCGCGCTCATCAACCAAGCGATAAGTCAAGGCACCCGTAACTTCACGAACATACATGGAATATACTTAGGAGCAAGCTTACTGCTAATATTTTTACCAGCATCTGAGAGAATGAAACTTCGTTGCCACACCTTGTCCCCCACTTTAAATGAAATAGCTCGTTTTCTCAAGTTGTACTGAGTCGCGTTTCTACTGTAAGCTTCACGCAATCTAGTGATTATATCATTTGTTATACGCTCCCGATTTTCCAATGTCAAGTCTTCTTCCTTGAGATCCAGAACACGACCGTAATAATCTCCCGTTGACGGGACGGTGCGACCTAAATTCAAAAAGGAAGGCGTATAACCGGTAACTTCATGTGTAGCGGAACGAATTGCATGTGCAATTTTTTGAATTTCAACAGCCCACGTTTTATGATCGTCTTTGATGTACGAACGTATCGCTGTGCCTCTCACCCTGTTTACACGTTCTACAAAATTAACCTGGGGGTGATATGAGGCATTATACCAGAGATGGGAAACATTGTAATTGCTCATTAGTTTTCGAAACTCCGCGCTTACGAATTAAGGGCCATTATCCACGGTACGCGACAACTCGGCTCTGGACAACTCGGCACCGAGCCAACTCGGCACCGTACATCTCGGCACTGGACAACTCGGCACCGGACATCTCGGCACCGAGACTAGGGTGTTACGGTTCAATTATGCTATAATGGGATTTAAATTGTTTTATAATAATTTTCGAAAGGTGGCATTCACTTTAAAAATTTTAAATTTCAACAAGAATTATTATCAACAATGATAACATGCACATTATACATTATTGAATTAGCGATCTTCAGAAAACTTACAAATTTTTTATTTATATTTGGACGTTGTAGTTGATCAATTTTTTTGTGAAAATTGTGTTATATTTCATCCAAGTTTATTTGGGATTAATATTTTAATCATTATCAATAATTGTTATTATTTTTATTTTATGTCAATTTTTAAAGGTAGCAAAGGTTCCGTCACATTTTTGGAAAACCTACCACCTTTCATCAGAAATCGTTACTAAGGTAACCCACTCTTCCATTACGTATCGATAACCCCTTATTGCTATCACAAAAAATTTTAAATCAAAAAAGTTAAGTCTTTATTTCAAAAAATTACATATTTATTAATTAATCCATAACATAATTGTGGGATAAACCACGCAAATACTCCCACATATTTGCTGGCTCATAGTTCAAAACTTTGTTAAGGATACGGTCATCTGCGTCCTCATAACGTTTTCGTTTTCGTATCATGGTGTCATGGATGGTGTCATGGTGGATGATGGATGGTTAAAGGTGTCATGGATACGTAATGAAAGAGTGGAAAAGTTTCGTAAGATGGAGCACGCTAGTTTTGGTGCCAAGTTGGCCCGGTGCCGAGTTTTCCCGGTGCCGAGTTGTCCGGTGCCGGATTGTCCGGTGCCGAGTTTTCCCGGTGCCGAGTTGTCCGGTGCCGAGTTGTCGGGTGCCGAGTTGTTCGGTGCCGAGTTGTCCAGAGCCGAGTTGTCCGTGTCCGTGTATAAATACATACCTGAGATGTATACAGGGTGTCCCCAAAACTCAACGTTGTCCCTTGGAGGGCTGATAGGCCAGCTCATGACCGATCAGAAATATGACCTTATTAAAAAGTCGTTTTATTTCAAGATATTAGCACTTTTATACATTTTGGGAAAATCGACACCTTAAATCAGTTTGTCGAGTCCAGAGATACGAAATTTCATATTCCAAAGTTTCTAATTTTGACTACACAACCCTGAATAACCCTGCTATTGATCACAGACTAAAACTAAACTAATAATGCCACACCTTGAGAAATAAAAAATGTTTTTGCCAAACTCATGAGTAAATTTCTTTTTATTTGCCAACTTCGACTCTTCATACCGTAAAACAACTATACCAAACTAACTTGGCATTTATTTTAAAAAATTGCTCAACTAGTGTAGTTTACAAAAAGGGTATAAAAGATATTGCATTTTTAATGCAAAAGGAGTTCATTTCAAATTTATTAAAGTAACAGGTATTATAATTAAAACTAAACAAAACATTAACAAAACAAAACATCAATAAAAATCATAAAATGCGCTTTTGTGTTTGCTGTCAACATTTTCTATTCTTATTGTTTTTCTAATCGTACTAACTATTTTCGCTTTGTTTTTCGGACTTGTATAGTGACTATATCGGCGCGAGCAATTGAAAGCCGTACAGGGATACCGAAATCATCTGTAAATAGAATTACACGATGGTATTAGTACCTCCCATATCATGTGCAACGTGTGCAAACGTTGCTTCCAGGTGATTATGTAAAACGTGTCCAATTTTGCCGAAAAATGCTGCAGAAACATAGGGAAGATCTAGAGTTCCTAGATCAAATTTTATGGACAGATGAAAGCACATTCAAAAAAGACGGCTTTATGAACATGCACAATCTTCATAGTTATGCACTTGAAAATCCACATTCAATACGAGAAGATAAGTCGCAATATCGCTTCAAAGTAAATTTGTGGACCGACCGGCATTTTGAACGGCCAAGTAATTGGCTATTGGCCCTTTTGAATTACCTGAAAATTTAAACGGGGAAATTTATTGCAATCTTTTAAAGAATGAACTGCCAAATCTTTTGGAAGATGTGCCTTTGGCTACACGCAGAACAATGTGGCTACAAAATGATGGCTGTCCAGCTCATTATGCGCGAAGAGTTCGAAATTATTTGGACGAGGTTTATTTAGAGAGATGGATCGGCCGTCTTGGTCCCATTTTGTGGCCTCTTAGGTCTCCCGATATAAATCCATTAGACTTTTTCTATTGGGGTTGTTTAAAAGAGCAGGTCTATGCAAAACCAATTCATAGTATTAACGAATTGAGGCACCGCATTAACGAAGCGACACAACAAATAATTATTGTCGCAAAGAGTGCAAGACGGATAAAAAGATCATTTTTTAAAGATGCCGCGCCTGCATTCGACTTGGTGGCAAACATTTTGAACAAATTCTATGAGTTCTGTTTAGTTTTAAACCAAAACTGTTACTTTAATAAATTTAAAAATAGTTTTCATGTGATTTCCTGATTATTGAAATAATTTCACCGTGAGCTTATTTTGCAGTAAAATAGCAATATCTTTTTTTATAAAGTAAAATCAATGGTAAAACATAGCAAATGTTATACAGTCGAATTTTCTGTCGTCGAATGAGAATCACCGAAATGCTGGTGCCGAATTGGAATCGCCGAAAGTATAGCATAGTCGAATTTCGGGTCGCCGAAAAATATAAAAAATGTTTTTCAATAATATTTAAAAAATATCGTCACTCTCTGCCGCAATACCTCCAATCACCAGCACACCAAATTTTGTCCGGAGATACGATGACATAATGTTCATTTTTGTTTTCTATTGTGGTAGCCTTAACAAAGATATCGGTAGCCCTGGCAAAGATATCTATATGTATCACCCCTACCCTAAATCTATCTATAAAAGTTTTTTTAACAAAATCTAAAATGAAAAAAAATTTTTATTTTTGTACGCCACTGAATTTTTTCCAAAATTTTTATATACGTCACATAATACCGTAAGAAGTCACAAATAAAATTTCTCCAAGATTGGTACAACAAATTTTTTCGGTCATCTAGCGGATTTTTCGAAAATAAATTTTTGTAAATTACTGACTGCCGATTTACTGATTCTGAAAACATTTGCGAAAAAATTTAACAAACAGCCTAAACTGGGTCGCTACCTAGTGGCAGAACCTTTTACTTATAAAGTAACGTTCCGTCAGTCCGTACGACGATATTATAAAATATTTCCCACCAAACCACCTATTTTTGTATTCTAAAATAAATTGTTAAAAGCCCTAAACTCAACTCTTATGCTGCACTCGGTATACAAATCAACATTAACCTAATTTTGACACATATGTCACAAAATTATGACGTTTATTAAAATTTTGAATATATTGTTTTATTTTTGCCAGCCATCTGACAAATTCTCACAAAAAATATATAAATTAAGATTTCAGTTAATATTTTCTATAATTTTTCTGACCTGCCCCGCCCTGTTACAATTGGCTCGGTTTGTTTTCTCACCAATACTTATACTTTCAAAGCTCCATCGACACACCAAATTTTAGCTGAATCGGTTAAACATTTCCGGAGATACGACGACATTTTCATTTTTTTTTATTTTTTTTATTGTGGTGGCCCTGGTGAAGATTTCTCTGGCAAACCCTTATTTTCACCATTCCAGCCCACGAGGCATACGTCCAATAAGTTTGATTGCAATCGACGCAGAAATGCCGGAGAAAATCGATCGACAAAAACTTTTTTCATGTTTTTGCCAAAAAAGTTAATTTTATTTTTTTCATGTTGCATTACTGATTTCTATCGAAGGATTACATATGCTCTCATATCCATTAGGATCAATGTACCTACGTACCAAATTTGGGTAAGATCCCTTCAGCATTTCTTGAGTTATTCACTCTTAAAGTTTCAACTTTGACAACTTGTGATTTTTGACAGACGACAGATAGAAGATTAATTTTACCTATTCTGGATAAAGCCTTTTAAGGCCTTTAAAATAACATATCGCAAGACAAAATATTTTTTAAAAATCCCGTATTATTTTCTTGTGGTGGCACTCCTGATTGATAGATCGCGACGAAAACCTTATTTTCACCTTTCCACCGTGAACCCTACCACCATACAAAATTTGGTCGTAATTGGTTGGATGGCTCGGAAGCAAATCGATCGACAAAATTTGACGACCGACAGACCGACAGACCGACAGACAGACAGACCGACACAGAAATTTTTTTTTTACTTTTTACAGATCTTTACGTTTCTGAACACGGTGATCTCGAAAATGCAAAAAAAAAAAGTTGAAATTTTTTTTCGATTACCATACCGAGGTAAAAATTTAATAAGAAAATCATATTTTATTGCATTAGGTTTGTTCGTGCTAGCTACACTTTTTACACTTTAGTGTAAAGTGTACACTTTTCTGTTCGTGCTAGCCGAGCGCTCTGTTCGTGCTAGAAAGTGTAATTACACTTTTCTACACTTTCTTACACTTTTTACACCAGCTCTGGAGCAGGTGTAAAAGTTTACACCGTTTACACTTAATTTTGATAGGCTCTTAAATTTTTAAAAATGAATATTAAAAATGCATACTTAAAAACTAAAAGTAATGGTTGCTAAAAATAAAACGTTAACAATATATTTTTATATCAAGTCTTTGTCTTTAATTTTTTTATTTACTATTAATTACTAACTTTTTACGATTTACTATTTTTAGTTACTATTTTTACTTTGTTCTTATTTAAAAATGATTAAAACGGCGTGGATGATTCGGAATGCGGAAGGAGAAATTCATTTAACTTGGTATTTTTTTGCTAAATATTGGTCTTTTAAATAATTAGAAATATTGGTCTTTTAGAGATTTTTATATTTAATGACAAATTAGGTTAGGTACCAACATAACCTACCAACGCAAATTTGATTTCAAGGGGTGGAGTTATACTCAAGTTACACTTTTTGTGTTCGCGCTAAACTTACACTTTCGGGAAAAAGTTAAAGTGTAAATTACACTTTTTATACTTAAAGTGTAAAAGGTGTAACTAGCACGAACAAACCTATTACTACAATGTAAAAATTGCCACCTTTAGTTCGTAAATTACTTGGCGCTGGTGTCACGCACCCAGCGATATTCGCGTTCAAATGCTCTTGATTTTTGATTTTTAAAAAATGTATTTTTTTGCTACTAAATATGTATACAGTGCCACCAAGCTAAGAAAAACCCCGGAAAATATGTCAACTAATTTGAATGAACCAGTGAACATTGAGTTATATCTCAAGTACATTCTGTTGTAAAAGTTACAAATCGTATATTGTAAATAGATAAATAAATAAATATAAGGAAATGACATGCGAATTTGATATTTTCTCAATTCCTGCTGCCTATTATAACGGATAGGAATTAAAAAAATACCAAATTAAATAGATCTTTCTTCTGCATCTAAAGATACCCAACACTTGATATTTTGTTTTTTAATTATTGTTAAAAAATCGATAGCAAAATTAAAAAAATATGTTAACCAAATTAATTTTAATCTGCCAAAATAACTTGTTGGTGATATAAAATTCAATTTAATTTCAGTAAATAAATACCTTGTAAATTTAGATGGCCAGTCTGTTAAATGAAAATTTTAACAATTTTAAAGCATTTTTTGACCCATCAATAAAGGCTAGATGAAAATTTTAGTTTTACTTTAAAATAATTAGGGAAGCAGGAATTTTCACGAATAGGTTTTCTCATGCTAACTCATTCGTCAACCTAATTTCAAATCCTCGGACTTGAAACGCAAACTTGGCCAAACGACATGCATAGGTACATTACTTTAATCCTTAGCATTATATGTTAAATAATAAAATGTCGTTGGTCGTCAAAAATTCGTCCTGTAAAGGGAGGTGAGGAGCAAATTGTAAAAAATACCCTAAAAACAAGTTGACTTTATTTAAATAAGTAAAACAGAAAGCACATTTTTGTCATTTCAAAATATTGAAAAAATAAACTTCAAGGGAGATTTTGTTCTTATTTACAGTATCAAGCGAGAGTCGAGTGAAAGTCATAACACCCTGTGGTGGCACAGTCATGCATGCACACGCTTGCAGGACAATGTCACTGCAGCTACATTCCATGGCATTACTTGGCCGTTGGAAATTAATTTGGAAATCCAGGAACTCAAGGATAATGTTTCCGGTTAATAACAAAAAAAGCAAATGCTGAGCGTTGTTAAGGGTTTTTTGTTATTAGCTGGAACAGGCAGTTGAACCGAGTCCGCCAAAGGAACAACACGTTTCCGGACGCAATATATTACATAATATTGTATCAATTTTAAATCAAGTATTATAATTATTGTTCCTGTTCATTTTTAATTTATATTATTCAGATGAATAAAAACCAAAATTATTGTTTAACCATCCTAACAACCTCATAGTTACAATTACAAGATATTCATTTAAATATTCCAGAGTGGACATAATCAAAAATGTAAAAAAGGCATTAAATTGTTGAAATTCTGTTCTTCCATGTTTTTAATAAATATTTTTGGAAATTCGTACAAATAAGCTAGTGACTCAACTACCAACGGCATTTTGTTATTTAGGGATTAAGGAACAAATTAAAATAGGTTCCAGCTTTTAACTACAATATGCAAACAGAAATCACAATTTGATGGCCAGAGAACTCTACTATCAAATTTAAGGGTCAATATTGATGGCACTTCAAAACTTTAAACATGAAGCTAAACCACATGATCATTAACAAAACTTGCATGTTTAATTATCTATTAAATAGTAATTACAAAAACTTATATTACATTATAAAATAATAATATTGCTTATAGAATAAAGCAGAAAGTGATAAAGTTAATAAAAAAATAGATTGAAAATAAATTTCAAATTTTATTATTTACCTCGTTACAAAAAAAAAATTATTTCTTAGCAAATGATATTTTCATAACATGAGTTGGTGTAATTTTAAATCCTTGTAATGCATCCTTTGCTGTTCCCGATTGTAATTCATTTTCAAACTCCACGAAAGCAATACCGTGTCGGTTGGGAACCAAACGAACTTCTTTAAAGCCAGGAAATCTAAAATTATAACATTTTAAGATTTTAAGCTTACTAACTTCTCGTACAAATCAAATATAACTTACTGATTGAATAACATGGATAACATCATCTCGCTTGTTTCTTCAGGTAAGTTGGTTAAGAACAAAATTTGGTTAGGAGGTTGTTCGGCATTGTTTCCACCTGGTATACGATTAGGATCCTTCTTCTTTTTCTTCTTGGGAACTTCATCTTCACCTTTACTAGGTGGCGGTTTAATTTTCTTTGGTCTTTCAGAATATGTGCCTTTAACTTTTGCAATTACATCGGAATCGGATTTTGCATATTGAATTCTCTAAAATATTGTTAACAATGAAATTGCACTTAATTTGTACCTCCAAAATTAAAACGTACCATTGGCTTATCGTAAAATGGAAATCCCTGCATCGATCTCAAAGCATTATTGGCACTTTGAATTTCTTTAAAAATTACAAACGCTTGTCCACGCATTTTTAAAGTTTTAAGAGCAACGATATCCAGAATTTGTCCAAATTGTGAAAATATTGCATACAGGGATTTTTTTAATTCTTCCTTTTTCACCTTTTCATTTAAATTATTTATGTAAATTGTGTTATTAGGTCTTATATCCATTATAATGCTTAAAATATAAAGTGAGGTTATAATTATCAAAAAGTTGTAGTTAATAAAAAATAATACACTCAAATAAACTACTGCATTAGTATGTACCTTTTATATTATAACTAAACTGTAAAATTGTCGAAATTTAATGTAAAATTAATATTTACACACAACACTCGAGCCGCTTTAAACTGAACTTAGCTTCAAAGCACTGGGCGGAATTTTTCAACTGAAAATTCTCGACTGCTTTTTATAGTTGTTCTGAATTTTTTCGCCAAATTCACTTCATATCGCCATAATAAATTAATTAAAATACTATTTGAAGTTTAGTGCAAGTAGTTGGTAATAAATTGTTACGCTAATGTTACGATAATACACATATTATTAACAAATGGTTCATAAATAAACAGATAGACCGGCGTTGGTTTATTCTAAAAAACCCTAATTATATACAGGGGGGCTCAAAATCATTTATAACTAAAATACCCTCACTTGTTGACCTGTTATTGTACTCTGCGGTATTCCACCACTTGTGTTAACAATAAAATATACGCTAGGTATATAAATTTAATCTTCCAAATTTACTGTACCAAAATATTTTTTGAAGCTTTGATGGTGCAAATTCAATATTGCGGAGGTAGAATCATCCAAGTTTCAAAAAATAACTTAAATGTTGTTAGGTATTATTTATTGTCATTAGCGAGCATAATTTCTTTGCGGTTTGCTACATACAATAAGTTCACTTGGGAACATTAATTGGAATCTCGTAAATGCATTCAAGACAACACCTATGAGATTGTCTTTAAATTTTTTGAAATAACTACAACACATCAGGAATTAATTAATTATTCCTGAGGGAACGCAAGTAATAGTTATAATTTTATTTAACCGTTTCAATTGAATTTAAAATTTATAATGCCTCTATCCCACGGTCTCAAATTTTCAAAATAATATTTTGATAAAAATCGTTTTGACCATTGAGACAGGTATAATAATTTCAATAAAATCGATTTTTATTGCACTTCCATTTGTCACAAAGGTCACATCAACATACGTTGATCCAAATTTTGATAAAAACAATGATGGAAATTTTCCCCTAATCCCTATAGGATATAATCCTATTAGGGATATAATAGTATAGGATATAATCCTATTAGGGATATAAGCATAAGAGTTTATATTAAATTTTTTAATTTATTTTATTTTGAAATTAAATTAGTTTAAATAATTGATTTAATTTATTTGTAAAAATAAAAAATTTCTAATTTCCATTTCCACAAATTTCTAAAATCATAATCCTTAAGAGTTGGCCGGACGGAAAATAGTATTAATCTCAATTCCAAAATAATAATTTTGATAAATGGGTTTTGGGAAAGTAAAAATTTAAAATATAATTTCCATTTATTTTCTTTACAAATCCAAATTTAAATCTCACTTGATATAAATTTCCATAATGGGAACGATAAATTGCAAAATAACTCGCCTATGTGCAGTGGTATCAAATTAATTTCTTCCTTCCTTTAAAACTTTAATTCTAAATAAGTATTACAAAATTTCACCATACAAATTAATTAATATTTCATGTTCAAATTTATTTCCTCTAATTTAAATCTAAAATCCACATTAAATACTCAAAATCGATCAATAATATCATATATCTAATTTTTATTAAAATGTTAATTAAAATAAATTAAAAATTTATTAAAAATCAATCCAAATAAAGTAAATTTACTCTCACAAAAATAATAAACCACTTTTATTTCTCAAAACCATAAATTTTAAATCAAAATTTTAGCCAGCTATCCTGTCGGAAAGCTTTCTGGTTTCATCTTAAAAATTTCGAAAAATCAAAAAAGAAATGATTCGGATAATCCTATGTTAGTAATGTAAATTGCACCTTTTGAAGACTTTTTTGACAATTAAAAATCACTTTTACAGCAATACTTATTAAACATTTTTTGTTGCAAGTTGCGTTTCCTTCAGTTTTGTTTTTATACATTTTTCTATTTTGTCGCCCCGTTCCGAGATATAGATGACAATATTTCGTCGGCTTGGAGCAAAAACAAGATAACTCCATTTTTGGACAAAATGAGTTATCTACATTTATTTTGTCCAAAAATGGAGTTATCTACACGATTGGATACGAATCATACTCAACTACGTTCTGGCAAAATCAGATAATTGTACTAACACTAATAAAATTTTTATTAAGATATTTAGTTTTGAATAAGTACATTTTTACATTGTAAACTCAACATTCAAGTCGCATTTTCTCAAAACTATCATTTTGGAGTTAGTATCTTGTTTTTGCTCCAAGCCGACGATTTTTTGTATTTGTACAGAGTCTGGTTTAAGTTGCTGTCAGTCAGAAACGGTGCGAAAAAATAAAAAAATTTATATGAACAAAATTGAAGTCAACGAAATTTGCAACAAAAAACGTCTGAAAAGTTTTGCTGTAAAATCGATTTTTGTTTGACAACAGAAGGCTTCAAGTATTCAAAATACTTTAATAGTATTTTTGCCAAATTATTTTTCAGAAAAAACACGATAAAAAATGTCAATGGCAGAAAAATGTGAAAAATTTTTTTTTTCAGCGAAAATTCCTGGATAAAATTCTATAGAATTTGTTTTAAACTTTACGAGCTCACTGTATATAGTTTCTAGTCGTATTAATTATTCATAATATGGATATTCAAATCGAATAAAGTTTGTAAATGTCAAATAAAAAACTAAATGCGTAATTAAGAACCGAAAACGAACAAGTATGAAACTAACGTAAAGTTGTCGCATAAAAATGAATATGGAAAAAATTTAAATATCCCATCTCGATGAAATTGAATTTTCTAGAGGGATACAACTGCGCAGGAGTAATTAGATACGCAAGCGTACCAACGTTAACCGGAGCAGTGTTTGTCGAGTGGTGCCGAAATCTCATAACGGAGTATTTCTGTATAATGGGTTCATTAATACGATGGTAAAGTTTACTTAATTGACATTTTAAATAGCCTACTAGTAAATATTAATAAACAAGGGTTGGCGATTAAACTTTGAAGTTTACAAATTGATGTAGAAGGTAATGTAAGTGGATTCGTGTACAATACGGTACTGTTCGTTAGACGCGAGTGTGTTGATTTTGCACGTGTGATTTTAATAAGAAATGCCGGCATCAACATTGGATC
This sequence comes from Cantharis rufa, assembly GCA_947369205.1. NCBI lineage: Eukaryota > Metazoa > Arthropoda > Insecta > Coleoptera > Cantharidae > Cantharis > Cantharis rufa. Next base: position 42,681,039 of record OX376303.1, read on the forward strand.
CCGTTAATGAGGCGTTGCATACTGCCTTATCGAAAGGGTCGTGCAGCAGTTCTTTAGAAGAAGATATTGCCGGTTCTACCAAGAAAATTTTGTTGAATAAAATTGAATTTGAAGCTGATAGTAGTTACCAGAATTCCCAATTGCCAAAGTCAAAATATAAACATGTAATCTTGGAATCGGCAGACGATGGGTATTTTATCAATATTTTGTGTTTTTATAAGCTTTTTCTTATGTTTGATATCTTTTTAGAAAAAAAGAAGAAAAATCGGAAAACAATAATACCGCCGATGATGGCTTAAAATCGGCAAAACATGAGTTATATCCTTTGAAATCGGTTCAGTTGGGCTGGAAAAATATTTCTAAATGGGGAGTTGGAGCAGGAATGTTAAATATGGGCAATACCTGTTACCTAAATTCAACTTTGCAAGCTTTATTTCATGTACCGGCATTTGCAAATTGGCTGTCATCTGATAGACACGGTTCCGAATGTGAAAATGCAGGTAAAAATGTAATTTATTCTTCATTATTTTTTATAACCATACATCAAAAAATGGTAAATATATAAAAACTCTTCGAATGTCCTACAAATTCATCTTACCAAAATTATGTTAAAGATTTGATTTGTATTATCATGCAACAGTAAAAATACTATATCAAGATTGATGTTTGAATCCCCATTATTGTGTTGACAAATGGACACAATTAGGGATGTCTTGCAGCCAAATGATCTTTGAGTAATACGGCGCAAAAACTGTTAAATGTGATGTTTATATTTGTACAATTCTGTAATTTGCTATGGCGGCTTGTCAGGGTAGGTAGGGGAGGCAGTGTCTCACCAAGACAACAAACTAAGTTTCAATTAATATTTTTTTAAAACCTCGAACCCCTCGGTTTCACAAGCATATCTCACCATCTTAATTCTGCACAAGCTAGCTATTGCTTGTAATTTGTGGGGCTATGATTTTGCAACTTATTTTTGATGATGGTTCTTCAATTTTATTTAATATAATAACTTATACATTTTATATAACTTTTGGGTAGTTGGAAATGACCAATAAAATAACACAAGATTACCAGTATACCAGGTGACACACCACCCGTCATGGGGAAATAACACAGGAAATACATATTCTTTTAATTTCTGCTTCTCATTATAACGGATATGAACAAAAATAAATTAAGTTAAGGATTACATGCGATATCCACATACTCGAGATAACTCGAGCAAACTTTCAGTTATCTTGCAAAACTTTCAGAATATCAAATCGCTACTGCGCATGAAGAAGGAGTTAAGTCAAATTTTGCGATTATGGGGTTAAGTCGAATTTAGAATCTAAATACTCACATCTTGGTGTGTGTAAATTGAGATGTGTCTATAATGCATCTTTGTATAGGTTTTTGTATAATGTACAAAAAGATATTTGTCACCAGCTTAAATTTCAATTTCATTTTATCGTTTTAGACTTAACCCCTTATTCGCGCGCAGTAGAGAAGTGTTGGATATCTTTATACGTTGGAAAAAATTTTCTTTAGGTTGATACTTTTTTCATTCTTATCAGTTATAATGGGAAACATGTATTTAAAAAAAATCAATTTCCCATGTTATTTTTCTACGATTTGGAGGGGAGGAGGTTTAATTTATATGTAATTTAAAAAAAATATTTTAGCATTCCAGTGGTTTTATTCAAATGTTCTGGTTTAAAATGCATATTTTTATATAATGCAGAAATTTTGCTGAAACTGATGGGAATAATGCTAACTTCTATAAAACAAAAAAAGCTATTTTTTTCTAATAATGTACTTCTTCGTTGTTTTACCAGCTTTTTTATAGTAAGTGTTTATAGCATTGGCGCGTTTTGAGATAATTAAGGTTTAATTCAAACTTGCCAGAAAGGAAATTTTGCTGATCAATATCTGTCGACTAATCTGTAAACAATAATGAATTGTAAAATTAGTTTCCTTGGCTTAGTAACACCTATATAACAATTATACTGCAGATAAATAATCTTCCTTATTGCCTTCAATTATTTCTTTGATCATGATAATGATATGTATGATATCATGAAAAACATGTTTGGCTATTCATAAATTACAGGTATGACATTTTGCTGATCAAGGCAAATTAGGTAAATACAATATTTCAATATATTTCAGAGAAGTAGGTTGAAATTGCGAGAGATCAAGAGTAATATTGCTACCACATCAGGTTTGGAAGGAATTAAACAAAAATTTCTCATAACATCAAACATACAGATCAACGCTTTTCCAACCTTTTTTTTTTCAAGAGAAATTGATTATTGGATATTTGGATTGCATAATATAATTTGAATATATGGACAGGGTTCCTACTCGCCTGGAAAAACTGAAGTACCTGGAAAAGTCAGGAAATTCAAAATTATATACATTTTATTCGGGAAAGTCGGATACTTTATTAACCTTTTGAAGGCGGTGGCAAAACAACAGTCACATGCACCTGACTTGGTACATTCTGTCATAAAGTTACGGCATCAGTTTCACCAAATCGCAAATTTAATTTAGTGGTATGTGGAAGGATTTTGTTGTCTACAGCATAAGATACGAGATATAGTGGTCTACAGTCCAAAACTTAAGAGTACGGCAACAGTATGGCAAAGTTGCAGATGCAAATCGTACATCTACGGCAACCATCTCTAAAGGGTTAAATTAAAACTTTGGGTCAGGGAATTTTTTTCAAGTTTGAAAAACAATAAATTATTAAAATTTACAATTTCTGAAATTGATCGAGATTCGAAAATTTGACCAAATACTTCAGATTTCTTTCAACTATGTCTTTCTCGTAAGCTGTTGGCAACCATCTTTCAAGTATTAAATGCTTTGCAGGGTGTTTGTGGTCCCGATCGTGTCGGTTGAACGCGAATTTACCCTACTATGTTTAATATCATTTCAAGTATCAATATTCAAACTGACTGTGTGGTATAATGCTTAAATTGACAAGCTACCAAACGGGAGACCATCTAAAAAATGTATTATTGACGTTCTGTTGGATAATAACAGGACTAAATTCTAAATTAGAAGGAAGATTTTCGAGTAAAAAACTTATCGTAGAAAACATATTACACATATCAAAACTTGGTAAATATATGGGAGACTTCATCGTCAATTAAAATGTTCAGAAGTGGTTTACTGATTTTTGTTGTATAATCACAACTGATGCCAAACGTTTAGACTCCAAATTAAGGTCTCCACAGTGGACATGAATTGTATCAATATACATCGGACCAAGGAACTATCGAAACAGTGAATTTATTCCATTGAGTCAACGTCGAAGAGGTCAAGGGCGGTTAAGTCTGGTTAAGTTAAGTATTGGACTGCTTCAACAACGGTTTGAAGGAAAATCATGCACACATGTGTTATCTACATAACAAAATTCCATGAATTACAGTACAAATTTCTTCCTTATCTACCATATTTTCCAGATTTAGCCCCCCCCCTCCCCGTGAATATATCCTATTTCCGCATATAAAAAACACAACTTGGAGAAAAAGGATTTATCTCGAACAATGAAGTTCTTAATGAAAGAAACGCCTATTGGAAGAGTTGGAAAAATCCTACTATTTGGAAGGGATCAGAAAATTGATAAAACCTAAGTAACACTAAGAAGTGTATCGAGCTAAAAGGAGACCTCTTTGAAAAATAAAATATTTTTTACTATATAAACTATAGCTAGTTTCATTTTTAGCACATTTGTCATACTACCCTGTATCTTTGTGAAAAGTTTATAACAATGAAACAGGCGAAATTAGCAACAAACTGTTTAGGGACACATTTATGTTAAGCTGTAAACTCTTACCCCAGCCTAGCTATTTTCTTTGTGCACAGTGAAATAAAACGATTAGCATCAGATAAATTAAAATTGAAGGGAATATTTAATTTAGAAATGGTAACCTCAAAATGTAAACTGTAATATGAACAAGATTTTTTAGATATCACTGAAAATTCCTTATAACCTATCGGGAAATCATAATGAAAGGTAAAGATTTGGCAAATTCGCGAATCACTGTTCTTGGATAATATAAGTACTCGGTTGTCAATAAATTAGAATATAACAAGAAAAGTAAGAAATGATTTACTTACTAATAAGAAATGAGAAAAAAATTAGTAAATGTTCTTTTAATGAAAATGAAAATATATTTAAATTAAGCTCTCCAAATCATAAAGTCATTGTGTAATACAGTCTTAAGAAAAGTTATATGCACTACTTTTTCATCTCAACCTAATCTGGCACAATTTGTGTCGATTAAATTAACCACTAAATTTGATCAATTTGGTACTGATTTTAGGTTTGAGTGCATGTATCATATGTTCGATGCGAAAAACTTTAGAAGATTCTCATCGTACTGCCAACGCAATCCGTCCATTCTTAATAGTTAATAAATTGCGAAATATTTGTCGAAATCTAATACCAGGAAGGCAAGAAGATGCACATGAATTTTTGAGATGTTTAGTGGAGGCAATGGAAAAAGCATATTTGCTGCGCTTTAAAAATATGTCTTTCGATTTGCGGACTAAAGAAACCACACCATTAAATCAAATATTAGGCGGATATTTAAGGTCAAATGTGCGCTGCCAAGAGTGTGGAAATGTCAGCACAACATTTCAACATTTTCAAGATTTACTGTTGGACATTAGGAAAATACAGACTTTAGATGAAGCATTAGAATCATTTTTTTCAGTAGAAAAGCTCGACGACGAATCTTATCATTGTGAAACATGTAGACGAAAGGTAAGAGACTGATTCTATCGTCTTAACTTGGCTGTAGTATTTACATTTACATATTTTAGGTTCCTGCCTTGAAACAATTTGTATTAGAACGTCCTCCTATGGTGCTTTGTATACAATTGAAGCGATTTTCAATTACCAATTCTAAAATTTCAAAATCCGTACAATTTAGGCAGCGGATAGATTTGACTAAGTTTATAAGGAAAAGATACACTAATTCATTAACTTACAAAATGGTTGCACTTGTTTCACATTTTGGTCCCACTTCAGGGTGTGGTCATTACACGTCAATAGCGCAAGCACCATCAGGAAATTATTATCAATTTGATGATAGTTCGGTGAGTTGTTAATACAAAATGCATGTTAGTAAATACTGTAATGCTATTATAATCTTTCAGGTAAAACAAATTTCTCATCAAGCGGTATTTAATACTAACGCATATATAATGTTTTACGAATTAGAAAGTTTACCTATTCCACTGACAAATGGAAAACTAAAAAATTCCGCAATCAGTGCAGTAACAAAACAAGACAAAGAAGAATCTTCGACCTTAAGTAATCACATTAATGGGGACTCCAAATCATACAGAACAATGTTGTCGTCGACAAAATTTCAAAAACCAGTTGGTATTGGTCAAAATGGTACATCTCCTATATTAAATGGTAGCAATAATTTGCTTAAACATCCTTCAAAGTGTTCCGAAAAAGAAAACAAACCGATTCCGTCGAGTACCCAAACATCTCCTAAAAGTAACGAAGAAGTCAAAGTTAACGGTGAAACTGTAAAAGTAAACGGCGGTGGATCACAAAATTTCTTTAACAATTCACACTCTTCGAAATCGGTAATTTCTTCGTCAAATATTTCAAGTACAAGCAATAATTCAATTCAACAAAAATCAAAAGAAATTCAAGGTTATAATCACAATAGCAACGGTCAACAGTCGACTACTAAATTAGTTCCCTATGAAAGAGATGATTCTTCCGATTGTTCAGAAGATGCCGATAATGCCAACAACTTGGATAATAATACTTCTGTGCAGACAAGTGGTACCCGAGATTGGAAGGTAACATCTTTGACAGACAGTGGTATAGATTCAGAACCTACAGAAAGCAGTTCGGAAAAATCTGAAGTTGTTTCAGAGATGTTAAAGTTGTCTCACAATGGCTATTCTGCACCAGTAATGTCTTGGAATGGAAAGAGATCGCAGGTAGACGAAGAAATTAGTAACGAAAGAAACTTAGATAGGAAAAGAACGTTAGCGGATATTTCAGAACAAGGTCGAATTAAACGCCCGAAAGTTAATTCTCATGCCTCGACTTCGATATATAATCCAATACAGGTAGAGTATAATTTTTCATAACACATTTAACTTACTAATTTTTTCTTATTTAGGAATACCATTCATCTAAAAATTGGAATTCAAATAATGGAGCTCCTCGTTATAGGTTTTATAATTCAAATAAAAGGCATCGAAATGATCGGCGCAATTATCATCACAAAAATTATCACAAAAACCATCGATTTCGTCATTAAGTAGAAGATTGTGTGTAAATAAATTAAATTGTACATACAATAATTTGTATCGCTGGTTTCGAGGGACAATTTATTAGTAGTATATTTTGCAATAAAAAATTTCTTTCTTCAAATATGCAGGATGTGCTAATGGTAGTGAAGTATTGTGTAAGAAATTATTTATTTATAATAGGGAACTTGCATAGAAGAAAATTCTGTAGGATATTTGAAAAAATATGATCCTTATGATCTCATTGTCACCTGATTTTTTTACCTTTTGCTCAACTACTTATCCTGGTGATAGTTCAATAGGTTGAACCATTGTAGAGTTGTACTTTTGCTTAAAATTTTAAAAATGTTCCAAAGTGACGTAATCAGTGCTTACAACTTGTATTGGAATAAGATTTGCAAATACTATAATTAGGCATGAAAGACATTAAAAGTTTGCTTGAACTTCAATAATTAATTACTCCATAAGCAGTTTAGTACAAATTAAGAAAAAAATCAAACGGTTTATAACATGAGGATCGTATTTTTAGAAATTTCATATACAATTTTTTTTAATCCAAGTACTTTATTAGCACTTTTCCAAAATGGAATTAAAAAGGTTTTAATTAACTTCTTATTGATTGGTATAGGATAGGTGATAAAATTAAAATATTTAATAAAAGCGAAAAAAAAATTATTTGCTGTACATCCAGTATATTTCGATTGTGTGAAATGAAATGCTGATTATAAATTTTGCCCTTAAACCAACAATTTGTAAAGTGTGACTGTGAGTAGCAATGAAATGGATGATGTTTAGTTTTATTTCATATGTGAAATATTTTTGCAAATTGTATATATATTATTTATTATTAATTTTGTCTTTATTTTTATTACGTAAGTCAACGTTGTAAGTTGATTGTGAGTAAGAAGACATTAATTATTGCGTTTATGATCTAACTTTTTGAACAAATGTGTAAATGAATTTTCTTGAAAATTATTGTTAATGGGTAGTGTTACGAAACATGATTTTTGATCATTCTTGGGGGGGGGGGAGATAGGTTTTATTGACTGGTGTAGATAATTTTGTATATTAATAATTTATTAATCTTATAAAAAAAATTATGTATTAATTAAATATTTGTGCACTTGCGTCCTCTTCTTCCGACTATTTTTTTGGGCATTTTCTGTTGCTTTTTCCAATTGTACCTCAAAATATGGAGCATGTTTTAATAAATTGGGTGCACATATTTTTAAATAAGATTTTGTTATTAATAAATAATTAAAGTATTACATTTTAAAATTGGTTTTTAATGAACCCCGTTTTATAATGTTTATTATAGAGGGCATTGATTACATTTAAGCTGTACGAAATGAATGCACAGTTTTGCATTTAGTTCTTTTGTAATTGTTTTTTATGTTAATACAATCTGTATTTTAATCTTGTATATAGTTGATATTTCGTTTAGTCTGTACATATTTCATAAATTATATTTGATTTTTGTACATTGTTGTTATTTCTGAAATAAACGACTTAGTAATTTGTAGTAACATTTAAATTCTTATTTTTAAAACTACTGTCGATGTTATAATCTTCAATTCCCGACGTAATTTACCCAATGCTCTTATCAATAAATTTATTCTTTTCAAAATGTCAATATTCAAACAAATCATCTTGAAATAAAAAACGGTTGTAAAAATGTCATAAAATTTCGCCAGATTTTATATGTGATAGCAGCAATTCGAGTTACATTTGTTTTTCAAAAGTACAATAAGCATAATTTTACAAATATGAAAAATATTTTTATTTAACAATAAATTTATACAATAATTTAAAGTATTTACAAATTTTTTATTGTGTATTGATGATTTAATAAATCTTGATAACAGCTTTTCTTTGCCAATTTCAATAAAAAATTTATTTGGTACCAAATTTCTTTTGTTGTAAGCAAGGTGGTAATTGAAGTAAGATGGAAATTGGATCAACTTGAACAATCACAAGTTCGTCACTACTTAACCATTTCATGTAGGAAATGTGCTGCAAAATAATTAAATTAAGATACTTGCTTTGTTGTAATAACTTGAAATTATTTTACTTACCCGATATTTGTTAATAACTTTGCTATTGATGTGTTGTATTTCACCATTCGATATAGAATTTCTAGCTTTTTTGGAAGTATGTGTTGCAGAACCCTAAAAATAATTTAATAGATTTCATATTGGCAATGTAGAACAACCTTTACCTTAATTGGATTTATTACAAAAAGATTTGTATCGTCGTGTAGTAACATTGCGTTTCCAATTTCTGGCTCGAAAATAATGCCACGAATAGAATTTCCGTTTTTCAAGGCATTACTAAAATTACTGTTCGAAAGAGGCGTTAAACAATTGTCTTTTACATCAAATTCAACAACCTATAAAATATTCGTTACAACTCTCATTTAATTTAATCACAAATAACAAACCTTATGATCGGCATACACACAAACAACACTTTTTGAATTTGGTTTGAAAGTCATCGCAACTGGTGCACTCGAATATCTTGGTAATTTACCACTTTTAATAAATTGATTGTTCGTTTGCTTCCAAATTATAACATTACTTTGCGGATCGGCAGCTAATAAATATTGTTCGCAAGGAGATGTAATCAAAAAAGAAATGATATCTTCCAACACTGAAAGAAATTGAATATTATATTCACTTTTACAAAACAAATACAAAAATTTACTTGTCTTGATTTTAATTGTTTGATGTAATGATACAGCATCGTTATTTAAATTGTAAATTTCTAAATTACCAGTACGTAAAGCTAAAATTAATTTTGAAGTATTGGGCGTGATGTGCATTTGAACGGCTAGTGGTAAAGTTTGTATCAACTGGATATCTGCTTGTTCGTCCTTCTTCTGCAAGACAAAATTGAATTTTAAATAATAAATCAACATGTTAAATACAATACTTACAAAGTTAACGCGCCAAAGTTTGGTAGTAGTATCTGTGCTAAATGCAATCCATTTTCCGTCATCCGACATGCACGTACAAATAATACCTTCCTTTATTTCTATTCCGCTCTCATTTTTATGAGTTCTTTGTAAGAGTAATAGTTTTTTAGGTTCATCTTGTAAACAAAGCATTTCTGTAGTTTTGCCATTATCGGGTGTATTAGCTTGTGAACCCAAAGACCAGACTTCCAAATGCTGTCCATAATTTAACAATATGCATTTGGCTTTTAAGCAAACTTGAGCACAATTATTCAGCAGAGGTGCATATTTGATAAGTGTTTTTGGTGGATAATAAGTACAACCCAAATGTCCATCTGCACCCCCGGAGTATAGTTTTTTTCCACTCAAAATAAGACTTTTAACATCGTGGTCGTGCACTCTTCTTTGCAAATTTCTTACCCACTTATTTTCTCCTTTCACATTAACCCGAGCAAAATTGTTAATGGTGGGATCAACACCGGCACAAAATAAGGACATTTCATCGTCAGAAACACACAAAGCAATAATGTCATTTTTATGGGATTGATAAGATTGTATTTGAGCACCAACTTTTCCATCCCAAAATGTAAGTTTACCTCTCGAATCTCCAGTTGCAATTATTAAATCAGAAAACACATGTAAACACCATACAATTGTGCTTTTCTTTTTTTCTGTTCGTCCCGTGGTTAATCTATGTATAGCTTGTTTAGTTTTAACGTCCCATATTCGAATAGCATCCATGCCTCCAGTTACAATAAAATTACCACTTTTATCGTATTTCAAACACATAATCCTCCCTTCTTGTTTGTCCATGAAAGTATTAAATTTTATATCCTCTTCTTCTATACTAAAAATGTTTATATATCCCATTTCTGTTCCAATCGCAACACAGTTTCGATTGTAGTCAACATCTAAACAATAAGCTTGCTCTCCCGTAACACTGATAAACTTCTTTCTAGTTAGGGCACGCAAATCGTATTCTACTAGGAAGCCGTGTAAGCCAACACTAAGTAATCTATCTCCAAACCACGTCAAGTCTTCTATACTCGAGTTTTCTATTATAGTTGGTATGGTGCGTTCGATATATGGCAAATCTTTTACATTCCATATTTCTATTCTACAATCTGATCTAGAAACGGCCAATTTTGTCTTTGAATTGTTCAAAGCCATACACTGTATGGTTTCCGGTTTGGGCTTATAAAATAAAACATTGTGCACTTTAGTAGCCATTCTGAAAATTTAAAGAAAACTTAACACTTATAAATTATAATACATAACACGTGTGTCTATTTATAATCATACACAAAATTTAAATTTGTAGGTTATCTCTCTTAACCTCTTTCAAACAGACAAGCAGGAGTACCATACTTATAATATGAATCATGGTAATTTTCGATTTTTCGTAGTGGTTTAACCTTAGGGTTGGTTTAACTATTTTAAATTATTAACAAGAAATAAGCAAATCTTCTCTAATGAGATTTAATTTAATTATTCCAGATTTGTAGATTAATTTCTGTTGATACATTATATTGTGTATATAAAAAGAAAACAATTAATTTTAAGCTTACAAATATTTATTTCAAATTATCGCGCTCTTTTATAATACTCGTGTCCCTCTCGTCTTTCGAGCACTTCGATATGATTTTAGGGATTTTAGTTTGAATTTAATAAAATTGTGTTGAATAAAAAATATATCAACGTTTTACCATTGTTTATATATATAAACAATGGTTTTACCTACCTACGGTATCTATAATAAATTTCATAATCGGTTCTGCATTTAATTATAGCAATGGAAGTAGAATCAGAAAATGAAAGTTCAGAAGCACAACCGGATACACAAGCTGAAAATTCTAGTGTTAACGAAAAGTATAGTGTAGAGCATATTCGTTACGAAGGAGATATTGCTATATACACCGATCCAGAAACTAAATATGAATATAGTTGGTGTAAAGAAAAGGAAGAATGGGTTGCACGAAGCAGTATGTTGTACGGCTTCGAAGACGACACACACACCTACACCGATTCGGATGGAGTTAAATACTTTTGGGATAAAGAGAAAAGCGCTTGGTTTCCCAAAATAGATGACGACTTTATGGCCATTTATCAATTAAATTATGGTTTCACTCAACCTGAAAGTACTACCGATAAACCGACAGAAGTAAAGCCAATCGAGGAACCTAAAAAACCTCAAAGTATTCCTCAACCTAAGGGAGTCCAAGCGGAACCTTCATGGTTCGATGTCGATGACGAACATAATTTAAACGTTTACGTTAGCAATTTGCCACTAGATTTAACGGAAGAAGAATTTGTTGAATTTATGCAAAAGTGTGGTTTAATAATGCGAGAAGGTTCCGGTAAAATGAAAATTAAACTTTACACCGATCCCGAAACAAATAACTTTAAAGGTGATGCGTTGTGCTCTTATATACGTGTCGAGTCTGTAAAAATGGCATTGGATATACTCGATGGTAGTAATTTCAAAGGCAAAATAGTGCAAGTCGAACGTGCTAAATTCCAAATGAAAGGCCAATACAATCCAACGCTGAAGCCTAAAAGACGTAAAAAGAAAGAAAAAGAAAAGTTGAAACGGCAGCAAGAAAAATTGTTAGATTGGAGACCCGAAAAATTACAAGGGGAACGTGCAAAGCACGAAAGAGTTGTTATTGTTAAGAATTTGTTCGAATCATCTATGTTTGACGAAAACGTGAGTTTAATTTTAGAATTTAAACAAGATTTAGAGGAAGAGTGTTCTAAGTGTGGGCAAGTGCGTAAGGTCACAATTTATGATCGACATCCTGAAGGTGTAGCACAAATAAATATGAAAGAACCGGAAGAAGCCGAAGCTGTTGTTAACTTATTAAATGGAAGATGGTTTTGTAAAAGACAATTAACTGCAGAAATATGGGATGGTAAAACCAAATACAAAATTGCTGAAACAGATTCACAAATAACTCAGCGTTTAGAAAAATGGGATAAATTTCTCGAAAGCGATGAAAAAAGTTCTGGAGGTACTACGTAAATATTCGTTTTTTTTGTATATATTTTAATTTTAATAAATAATATGAAACATTTATTTTATAAATCTGTGAGCTTAAGGCAGTAGTCTGCTTTAGAAGCCGAAAAAAAAGCGTTTTTTCAGCAATTTTTTTGAAAGGGAAGGAAATGATTGCGGTAAACGAAATTTTGAGAGATAGTGTATTATATTCAAGCTTTAAAAAGCAATTTTTATTATTAAAAAATATTGAACATTTTCAAAGTTGTAACGATTTTTCTGGGACGCCTGGAGTCTGCACTTGTAAATCGGTGCCGGTGATGGAGGTCGTGCGATGCATCTGAAACAGTCGAACCAAATTTTTTTTTGTTTTTTTAAGTTCCTTTTCTATATGAACTAAAAAAATACCGAAGAAATGATAAAACTCCAAATTTTTTCGAAGTTTGAAAAAAAAATTCACTTTAAGTTGCAAAACAAGTAATTTAAATAGTACTTTTGTCCAACTTTTCAATCAGTAATTGTGTTTTATTTTGGCGTCTCCTCCATCCCAATATACTTTCCAATTGCTACATCATTGCCGGGGACAAGAAACCTTTAAGTACCAACTTTTTTAGTTCAAATAGAAGATAATTTAATACTGAAGCTAGATCACTTTGATTTTTTTCGATCGGACATATATTGTTTTTACTATCGCCGGCACCGTTTTCTAAAACTTGTAAAAATGAAAACGAGCTTTAAAGTTTTCGGTCCAAAAATAAATAAGTTTTAGGATACTTACACTGATTAGATGTTAATCAGCTATCCCCGGCCATACAATAATCCTTCCTCTTGAGGAGATTGACTATAGAGAGATACGAGTGTAGAAGCCAATGTCGAGTGCTATAGTTTACCGTTATATATGTTATTGTATACTCGCGCTCGGGTCTGCCCGAGCATTCGCACCTACTCGACGCTCGGCCACTAAAACTGATCTAGCTTCGAAAATATGTCGAATTGGCCTCTAAAATTTTGAACACATATTCTTGGATAGTTTTGGAATAGATTTAAAACAAAAACGAAAAATTGATTTTTTGAAGCCTGTAAAGCAGACTACTGCCTTGCCTTAAATGAATGATCAATCGGATTGGATATCCAACAATGCATCTCGCGATTAGTAGGTAATTTTAAACTCTAGTTAAATAATATACTATTAAAAATTTTAATTTTAATTATTGAACAACCTGACAAGAAGAAAGTAATATTTTTTGTAAAATTCCAAATACCAAATGATTGGTTTTCGAATACCCTTCACTTCATTTTACGTAGGTGTAAGACCCGAAAACTTACAATCTTTTCCACCGATGCTTCTTAAAAAATACATTTTCAAAATGCAACGGTGTGTATAACAAATAATTTTCTACCAACATAAAATTTAATAAAAACAATTAGTGTATTTTGGGTGGCCTTCGTTTTTGAGGTTATAAAACAGTGCTTGTTGGAAAAAATGGATTCTGAAGTAAAACGTAATCAAGATGGGAAACGTAAGTGGAATAATTACAAGCCACAATTTTCCAAGCGTAAACGATTTTCGGTCGAACCTGGACTGAAGGGGTTTTTATGTAGTTGTAATGTAAACGAAAAAGACTGCGTACGAGAATCTTACATTATACTTAACGAATACGCAGATAATCTTTATGGTCCTGAAATTGAAGTAAATAATGACGAAGGCAAAGAATGCATGGACGAGCTATCTAAGGAACTTGAACTTCTAAAATCGCAAAGTAAGAAACTAAAACGGTTTCAAGTTGTCGATTCGGGAGCAAAAAATGTGTTGTTTATTAGAACCGAATTGGAAGATCCCGTGCAATTGGCCGAGGTTATACTTAAAGACGTATTTGAAAGTAAAAATCGTAAAACACGATTTCTTTTAAGGTTGATACCTGTAGAAGTAACTTGTAAGGCGTACATCGATGACATTAAGAAAGCCTTTGTACCACTTCTGGAAAGATATTTTAAAGGCTCCGCTAAAACTTTTTCCATAGTTATGAATCGTAGAAATAATGGTAAAATTTCAAAGGATGAAGTTATAAAAGATATAGCCGATATGGTTGCTGGTGTAGGTGTGAAGCATAAGGTTGATTTAAAAAATGCAGATGTTTCAATTATTATTGAAATTATTAGGAACATAGCTTGTATTGCGGTTGTTCCAAATTTCACCAAGTATAAGAAATATAATTTGCATACAGTTTGTGATGAGAACGTTGGAGAAAATTCGTCAAAGGAAGATCAACAGCAAGAAAAATCTGATACGAGTACATAAAAATCTGTATTTTTTTCTTTTCACAAAAATTTTTGTATAACATTTTCATACTTAATAAACCTTTATTTAAAATTTGCTTAATTCTAAAAGTGCACTTTCGAATGTACAGTAGTACTTGGAAACTGCTCTGTAATAATCAGTATGCCACATGGAACAATTCATCTAATGAGAAGACACTTGTAGGTACGGTTGTAGACACGAGAATTGGATTGTCAATTAATTTTCTTATTTATGCTTTGGTTTAATTTGTTAATCAATTGTACTGCCTACTGAGAAAAAAACTCTTCATTTTTGTGTTGGTTATATTTTCTCCACTTGTCAAAGCTCCCAGTTAAAAATTTGTAAATAAAAAAAAGAAAAAATATCTTTTCAATTATAAAGAGAAAGTGGAGAAAAAATTAGTAAAGAAAATGCAGCTAACTCAAAAATTAAGATTGCATTTAATTTATGGGGTGTAGAGATAATTAAATTCAAGTTGATAATTAAGATATGGCAGTTTTTCTAAGTCAAGCTTAGCAACTGTTAATTTTTTGTGAAAACAACATAATTAATTTTAACCTTGACTCAAAACTTAATTAAAAAAGGGCCTTCCATTAATTACGGAAGGACGATTTTTGTAATTTTCGACCCCCTCTCCCTCCTTCGTAAGGGCACGTAAGATTGTGGCAACCTCCTCCCCACATCTTACTTAAAGGATTATTCAAAAAAAATTGCGTTGCCCCCCCCCTATATTTATGAAATATAAATAATAAAATATTATATTATATATTAATACAAAAATTTAAGTTAAATTTTATTTATATAATATAAGTATATTTAAAAATTAATAAATATAATTATTTACATATAAAAGTTAATACAAAAATTTGAAAAAAAATTGAAGGTCAGTTGTAGTCCATGTGGGAGCTAGCCATTCCGATTTGGATTGTACATGCAGAAAACAGAGACCATCACCAACGTCAATGATAAGATTTTTTGTTATTGGTATCTACATCTACAATTTAAAAACCTTTTTTTTTGAATTTAAGAAAATGGTTTAAAAACTTTACGTAAGGACTGCGTCGGACCCCCTACGGTTCGTAAGATTTCTTATACCCCCTAAACCCTTAAGTAATTAATGGATAGCCCCAAACAAATTTCTTTTATAAAAAATAATCTGCTGAATGTTTTTTTATTGAAGTTGTGGTATTAAAAAATAAGACGATGGGTATCTGGTGTAGAAGTGAAGAAAAATTTTCAGGAATACTATAGACGAGTTTTGTTATATTTTTCAAAAGGAAATTTCTTAAATAAGTTGCAAAAAAACTTTAGTGTACACAAATTTGCCTTGTGATTCGCCCCTCAAAATAAAATTAAATATTTCTGATTTGTGAATTTATGGTTCTAGGATTTTTGTACATTACAGAATAAACAGCTTCCAAGAATCTTTTTAGAATTAAAATTTATAACCAAATTAGAACTTTTAGATTCTCAATTTTCCTATAAAAGTGACCCAATCCATTAATATGTTCAAATTTAAGTAAAAAACACTCTTGTTTTGAAATCAATATTAGAACTATCTAAAAAATTTCGGGTTAGAATTTGGAACTTGCGTTTAAATTGATTTTAGCAAAATTTCTACGATAAAAATTTAGGATCAGTATTTGTAGACGATGGAAACAAATTTTATGATATAAAACTTTTTATTGTTTCATAATGTAAAACAAATAATAAATACATTAACGGTTGGACTTGGCAACCCTTTCAAGTTCATCCTTCTTCTTGATGGCATATGAATTTGACGATCCCTAAAAAGTATAATTAAATTAGTAAATGAACACAAAAGTGCAAAACTAAAAGGTAATGTAGTTTGTAGGTGTGATAAGGCTGAATGTAGCGTTTAAAATAGCATGCATCAACTTATGAAAGTTGGTGCTCGTAAATCAAAAGCATTGATTTAGTCCTTTGCGAAACAACTATGATAAGAATTAAATCATGCTGCATTAGATAGGACAATTTATCATGACTAAAGCAATATAAAAATTACCTTGGCAGCATTGATCAATTCATCGGCCAAACATTCTGAAATTTGTTTAACATTACGGAATGCAGCTTGACGAGCTCCAGCAGTGAGCAAGCAAATAGCTTGGTTAACACGACGTAATGGCGATACATCAACGGCTTGTCTTCTTACCGTACCAGCACGACCAATTCTGGTTGAGTCTTCACGTGGTCCAGAATTAATAATAGCAGTTACCAAAACCTAAACAAGTGCAATCAATTAATTTCAAACCACCTTAAATTTGTGTGTGCAATTTCAAGATAAAATTCAGACAATAAAAAAATATCAACAAATGTAATTATTCTGAAGAGGTGTCAGAATAAAATGTTTCATCATTGTTATCCGAATGAAATAAGTAATTTTGCACCAAAGCTTACCTGAAGTGGGTTTTCGCCAGTCAAAAGGTAAATCATTTCAAAGGCATGTTGTACAATACGAACAGCCATTAATTTTTTACCATTATTACGACCGTGCATCATGAGAGAATTTGTAAGACGTTCTACAATTGGACATTGTGCCTTACGGAATCTCTTGGAAGCAAATCGACCAGCAGAATGTGGCAAATATCTTGCATATTTTTCCTTTACTGCAATATAATCCTAAAGAAACAAACTATTAACTTTCATACTTGATGCAAAACAAACTGCTACTAAAATCAATCAATATTTTTCAGACAAAGTGCATTAAAGCTTATCAACAATTGTAATTCTGAAGAGGTGTCAGAATAAATTATTATCATCATTAAATAAAATCGAAAAATTTACTAGTCACTAAATAAAAATTACATGTGAATGCTTACGTGTAACGACATGTCTTGGACTTGCACATCTTCGCAACTCCATTTACCAAACAATTTGATTTCTGGTAATTCTGCAACCGCAGGAGCGATATCCATAGTTTCCACCTCAGACATTTTCTAAAAGAAAAAATATTTTGATCCGATTCTCCTAACCTAACTAATACACGCGCATTATATCGCTAGTGCTCAGATAAAATAATATCGTCAACTTTAGTCAGACAAGAAGTGTCAGAAATAAATATAATCATCATTTGCACTTAAAATGTATTCTAAATTAAGAAAAAAATGCCGATCGAACACGTGTTAAGTGAACTTACCAAAATTAATGTGACGAATCGACAACTTGTAGTAGAACCTTATTTCATTTTAACCTTTACAACTAAACCTAATAAGCAACTAAATTAATACTTACTGATTTTTAAAAGAAACCGATCCACTGTAAAATATTCCTCTATATCAATCCCTATGCTTCAACGTATCGCACGGGAAGAAACCATTTGCAAAAGAGTGTTCCGGTTCTACCAACGTATAAACTCGAGGTAATACCAACATAAAATTTAACGCCACTGTTTTAAATTCAAATAATTCATTCTTATGTTTATTCAAGCGTATATATGAGGTTTGTTTGTGCTAGCTACACTTTTTACACTTTAGTGTAAAGTGTACACTTTTCTGTTCGTGCTAGCCGAGCGCTCTGTTCGTGCTAGAAAGTGTAATTACACTTTTCTACACTTTCTTACACTTTTTACACCAGCTCTGGAGCAGGTGTAAAAGTTTACACCGTTTACACCGTTTACACTTAATTTTGATTGGCTCTGTTAAGAAAGTAAATAAAAGATTTAAATTGTGTTAACAGTAAAATAGTAAAATGGGTTACATTAAGACATAGTTTAAAAATAGTTTAATGTTTCTTTCAGAAAACCATATAAGTTACAATTTCATTATTTTTAGTTAGTCGTCAACAAACACTCGTAAAAGTAAAACTCAGACGAAATACATTATGTCATGTTAATGTAATATTTAATTTGTATTATACGTTATTTTATTATATTAAATTACCTTTGATATTACTGAGTAATTATTTATAAAACCCAACAGGTTATGGGCCCAGATATCTCAGTTATCTCAGGTAATCCAGGTAAAACTGGAAGTAAAAAAAACAGTAAAAATTAAAAAGTGTATTTCGTCGTGTAAAAAAGTGATTCGTAAAAATTAAAAAAAAAACTTTGTTAAACTTAAGTGAAGGTGAATAGGCCTACAATTAAAAATTAAAACGTTTAACAGTAAAAACAGTAAAAACTTTAGTGAAAATCGCGCGTAAAAGTGAAATCAAGTGCAAGTAAAAACAGTAAAAATTTAAGTAAAAACAGTAAAAACTTTAGTGAAAATCGCGCGTAAAAGTGAAAACAAGTGCAAGTAAAAACAGTAAAAATTTAAGTAAAAACAGTAAAAAGTTAAAATGGCTTTTAAAGAAGAAAATTATCACATTGAAAAATTGAAAGACGGGTCCAATTTTCAAATGTGGAAATTTCAAGTAAGCGTATTTTTTAAAGCAAAACAACTTTTTGATATAGCGAGCGGTAAAACCAAATCTCCACAAGATGCAACTGCTAAAGAAGATTGGGAAAAGAAAGACGCAATGGCACAAAAAATAATAGTAACAACCGTGGAAAAACAGCCACTTACGTATTTACTAAACTGTAAAAATTCAAGTGAGATGTTTAAAAAATTAAAAACTTTATATGAAAGAGATAATCAACAACAAAAATGTAATTTAATGCAAGAATTTTACAATTATAAATTTAAAAAAGGTACTAATATGTCAACATATATTTGCGATTTAGAAAATTTGGCACATAAGTTAAGAACATTGAAACAAGACATAACCGAAATGATGCTAATAACAAAAATTTTATCTTCACTACCAGACACCTATAAATATTTCATTAGTGCATGGGAGTCAACTCCAACGGAAAAACAAACTTTAACAGATTTGACATCCAGATTATTAGCAGAAGAAAATAGACATCAAATACCAGAAAACTCCAGTGAACAAGTAGCATTTAATTCTGCAATGGTCGGAAGAAATAAAAATAAAAATAAATATAACCGCGGAAATTTTAAAAGTAAAAATAAAAACTGTTTCAAATGTGAACAACCGGGACATTTTGCACGAGATTGCAGAAAAGTTGAATTGCGGTGTAATATATGTAAAAAGACTAACCATCTTGAATCTGATTGCTTTTTTAGAAAAAATAAAACATATGCAAGCGGGTTTAATCAACCAGATAAAAAGATGTCATTCTTAACAAACCATGAAAGCACTGAAAATTCAGAAAACAATAATATTGAATGGTTTTTGGACTCTGGTGCAACATCGCATATGACAAATGAAAAACAATTAATTAAAAACTTAACATTAAATGTTACTGAAATCGGGACCGCGAGAAAAGATGTAAAAATGCAAGCATTGGGAACCGGAAATATTGAAACAGCCGAGTGCATATTAAAAGAAGTGGATTTAGTTCCTGAATTAAGTAAAAATTTGTTATCAGTAAGTAAAATTGTAAAAAGTGGTGCGGAAATAATATTTAAAAACGAAACAGTTCAAGTGTATAAAAATAAAAATAAAATTCTAGAAGGAAAACTCAATAAAAATGGACTTTATTTGGTCAATTTGACAAAAATTGAAGAAACGGCATTAATAAGTGAAAACGTAAATGCTTCAATTTGGCATAAAAAACTTGGACATTTAAGTACTAAAAATATGTTAAAATTAAAATCAATAAGTGACGGATTTAACCTAACAGATGCAGAAATTAAAGATTTCGCAAAACTAACATGTGCAGTGTGTATCAAAGCAAAACAAACGAGAAAACCGTTTGAACAAAACCGACAGAAGGCAACTAGACCTTTAGAAATAATTCATACCGATATTTGTGGACCAATCGAACCTTCTACTTGGGATGGCAAGAAATATTTTATAACATTTCTAGATGATTATACGCATTTCTGTATGGTATATTTATTAAATGGTAAATATGAAGCAGTCGATGCAATAAAAGATTACATAAAAGAGGCAGAAGTAAAATGGAACTTAAAAACAAGTAAAATACGATGCGACAATGGCAAAGAGTATGCAAATAAATATTTAAAAAACTGGTGTAGACAAAGAGGAATTACCATTGATTTTACAATACCATATACACCTCAATTAAACGGAAAAGCCGAAAGATTAAATCGTACTTTGTTAGATAAAGCAAGAGCTTTAATTTTTGAGTCAAGTGTCAATAAAAATATGTGGGGCGAAGCAATTCGTGTTGCGGCTTACTTAACCAATAGAATGCCGACAGAAGCTTTAAAAATTACTCCGTTTGAAATGTGGAACAATAAAAAACCGAATTTAAAATATTTACAAGTATTTGGAACAGATGCCTATGCTAAAAAACTAGAATACATAAAAAAATTCGATGAGCGAACAAAAAAAATTAACCATGATAGGTTACGCACAAAATGGTTACAGATTATTTGATAACGAAAAACAAAGAATTATAATTGCCAGAGATGTAATATTTAAAAATGATGAAACAAAACTAAAATTAACAAATGAAGTAATAATCGAATCGGAAAATGAAGAAGAGCCAAAAAGTGATGAAGAGGAAATCACATGTGAAAATGTAATACCAAATGAAATTGAAGAACTAGGAAGAGGTAAGCGAATTAAAAAAGTACCTGCAAAATATGAAGATTTTGCATTGCTAACATATGAAGAAGCGATAAATGGAGAAGATAAAGATAAATGGATTAAAGCAATCCAAGAAGAGAAAAACTCTCTCGAAGAAAACAATACGTGGGAATTAATAAATAAAAATGAAACTGACAACAAAAAGATATTAACCAATAGATGGGTATTTAAAATAAAAGAGGACGGCACTTACAAAGCAAGACTAGTAGTTCGCGGATGTGAACAAAAATTGGGAATTGATTATGAAGAAACTTTTAGTCCAGTGATAAGCAGTAGTGCAATTCGATTAATATTTGCAATTGCAGCTGAAAATAATTATGTAATAGTAAAATTTGACATAAAAACAGCTTTTTTATATGGACCACTAAATGATGAAGTTTATATGGAAATACCACAAGGTTATAGTATTAAAAATAAAGTATGCAAACTACTTAAAGGGTTATATGGCCTGAAACAGTCACCATTAAATTGGAACAATAGATTTACAGAATTTTTAAAGAGCGCCGGTTTACAACCAATAAAATCAGAAAAATGTTTATTTAAAAATGCCGATGGAACAATAATAATTGCTATTTACGTAGACGATGGACTCATAGTAGGAAGTGATGAAATTAAAATTAACGACTTCTTAGCAAAATTAAATGACGAATTTAAAGTAAAAATAAGTAAAAATCCTTCGTCATATTTAGGAATAACAATAAAACGTGACAATACGGGCATAATTTTACAACAAACCGAAATGACATCACAAGTGCTACAAAAATATAAAATGCTGGAAAGTAATAAAACTAAAATTCCTTTAAACAGTGGCGACCTAAAAAGAAGTGACATTGAGCCAAATAAAAATTTTCCATACCGAGAAGCTATAGGAAGTTTATTATACTTAAGTAATAAAACTCGACCAGATTTGAGTTTTGCAATTAATTACGCAAGTCGCTTTATGGAACAGCCTACAAGAAGTGATGTTAATAATATCAAACACATCATGAAATATTTAAATGGAAATCAAAATTTAGGAATAAAATTTTATAGTGATAATAATGATGAACTAAAAGCATATAGTGACGCAGACTATGCCGGTGATATACAAACAAGAAAAAGCACAACCGGGTATATAATATTTTACAACGGCGGACCAATTTCGTGGTGTTCGCGAAAACAACCAATAGTGGCGTTATCAACTAGTGAAGCGGAATATATCGCTGCTGCAGATTGTTGTAAAGACTTAATATACATTAAAAATTTAATTGAAGAATTAAAATGTAAAAACGTTAGTGCGGTGCTAAAAATTGATAATAAAAGCGCGATAGATCTAGCTAAAAACGGTACAATGAATAAAAGAAGTAAACATATAGATGTAAGATACCATTATATACATGAACAAGTAACAAGTGGAATTGTAAAAATTGAATATTGTAATACTACGGAACAAATTGCTGATATTTTTACAAAGCCTCTTGACAGTATCAAATTTGAAAAATTTAGAGATAAATTTATGTTCAAATTGTAAAATTAATATTTGATAGATTTAAGAAAATTAAAATTAAGATGTTTTGTTTGTTTATTAATAACTTTAAGAATCTTTCATTTAAAGGGGGGTGTTAAGAAAGTAAATAAAAGATTTAAATTGTGTTAACAGTAAAATAGTAAAATGGGTTACATTAAGACATAGTTTAAAAATAGTTTAATGTTTCTTTCAGAAAACCATATAAGTTACAATTTCATTATTTTTAGTTAGTCGTCAACAAACACTCGTAAAAGTAAAACTCAGACGAAATACATTATGTCATGTTAATGTAATATTTAATTTGTATTATACGTTATTTTATTATATTAAATTACCTTTGATATTACTGAGTAATTATTTATAAAACCCAACAGGCTCTTTTAGATTTTTAAAAATGAAATTTAAAAATGCATACTTAAAAACTAAAAGTAATGGTTGCTAAAAGTAAAACGTTAACATTATATTTTTATATCAAGTCTTTATCTTTAATTTTTTTATTTACTATTAATTACTAACAAATTTACGATTTACTATTTTTACTTTGTTCTTATTTAAATATTATTTAAAAATGATTAAAACGGCGTGGATGATTCGGAATGCGGAAGGAGAAATTCATTTAATTTGCTGTTTTTTTGCTAAATATTGGTCTTTTATAGATTTTTATATTTAATAACAAATTAGGTTAGGTACCAACATAATCTACCAACGCAAATTTGATTTCAAGAGGTGGAGTTACACTCAAGTTACACTTTTTGTGTTCGCGCTAAACTTACACTTTCGGGAAAAAGTTAAAGTGTAAATTACACCTTTTACACTTAAAGTGTAAAAGGTGTAACTAGCACGAACAAACCTATGGATTTGTGCTTCTAAATAATAATTTAATAATCAAATAATAAACAAAATTAATATTAATTAATTAGCAAAATATAATAAAAACGCCAAGTGTATAATCGTGTAATAATACAAAAAATATTATGGTGGTATGGCTAAAAAATTTATGGCGGGAAATAGATATAATTTGGTGTCATCAAAATATTAATATTATTTATTCTTTGTTGATTTTGTTTTCAAGTTTAGTGAAACTCCGAAACATGGGGTCAGATCAGATGCAAAACAGAACTTTTTTGTGTCGGGTCCAGTGGCGTAGCTAGACGGAAGAGACCCCGGGGCAGAGAATACTGTAATCCCCCTAACCATTGTACAAATGCAACCTTATAAAAATTATTTTAATTATTTTTCAAATATAATATAATAAGTCATTTATTCCTGTAGGAATTTTGACAGTCTCTTTCGAGACTTTACACATCCGTTTTTGAGGTGGATTAGTCCTCATAACTATACATTTCAAAATCATAATCTATTATCTGTTCTTGCCTTTATTACAACTTCTCGCCAGTACTGTCTATTCTTGGTTTTCTCTTTCCAATTGAAAATTTCCATTTTCCTCAGATCCTCCATAACTTGGTCATGCCATCTTAGATTCGGTCTCCCTCTCGTCCGGTCCTCCATCGGCTTCCACTCAGTGATTTTTCTCATCATCGTGTCCTCTTCTCTTCTCCACACATGACCCAGCCATCCCATTCTACCAGATTTGATCACTTTTACTATGTCCTCGTTGTTCATAGCGTCCTGAATCTCACTGTTTCTCATTGGTCTACTTTCCTGTTCGTTTTCTATTTTTGGACCCAATATCTTTCTCATCACTTTCCTCTCAAACGCCTTCATGTCTTCCTCTTCCTTCCGACTGAAACTCATCGTTTCTGTTGCATAGGTTAGTACCGGTCTTATAAGTGTCTTGTATATTTTTGTCTTAGTTGTTCTCGACAAATTTCCGTCTTTCAGTAGATTTCTGTTTGCATAATATGCCCTGTTACTCTGTTGGATCCTTCTTTTAACCTCTTCCTGTCTTCCGGTTCTGTTACTTATTTGGACTCCAAGATAGACAATCTCCTGAACCTCCTCATATGTCTCATTTCCTACTCTCAGTCCGGGCCCCTTCTCCATTTCTCGCCTTTGGTGACGCATGTATTTTGTTTTTGCTTGATTTATTTTCAATCCCATTGGTTCCGCTGCGTCTCTTATTTTCTGGATTGTTTCTATTAATTTTCTTTGTGTCCTTGATATTATTAGTACGTCGTCTGCGTACGCTACAACCTGCATCTCTCTGTTTGTTATTGTTCCATGTGTTTTTGTCTTTCTGATTATGGACTCTAAGACCAAGTTAAACAGCGTGGGAGACAACACATCTCCCTGTCTCACTCCCGCATTTATTACAAAATTTCTGGAGTCTCCGCTTGCAGTTCTGACACAGGCTTCTGTTTCTTTTAGAGTCATGTACGTCAAATTTATCATTTTGTTTGGTATTCCCATTTCCTGCATCGTTCTTATTAATTCAGCTCTATTCACTTTGTCAAATGCCTGTTTGAAGTCAACGAAGGCCATGTGCATATCAATGTTATATTCGTGACTTTTCTCCAGTATCTGTCTCAACATGAATATTGCGTCCACCGTCGATCTGCCTTCCTGAAAGCCGCACTGGTATTCTCCTACTATAGCTCTTGTATTTTCTTGAAGTCTCTTATTTATCAATGTGGCTAACACCTTATAGGTAACATTTAGTAGGGTTATTCCACGGTAGTTATCACACTTATCTGCGTCTCCTTTCTTTTTCAAAGTAATTATGACACCTTCTCGCCATTGTTTTGGCATTTTTTCCTCTGTCCATATCTGTTTTATTAGGTCATATATCGTCTTCTGTAAAGTTTCTCCTCCGTACTTGATCAGTTCTGCACAAATGCCGTCCTTTCCGGGTGATTTTCCATTTTTCATCTTATTTATAACTTCAATGGTTTCCGCATATGTGGGTTCTTCCGTGTTTTGATCTTCAATTGTTCTCGAGGGAGGTTCATTTGCTGCTAGTTGTTCATTTAATAATTCTTGGAAGTGTTCTACCCATATCTGTTTTATTTTTTCGGTGTCGTCTTCTATATTTCCTTGTTTATCTCTCATTCCCCTTGTTTTTACTTTGTGTTTCTGGTTCTGTTTCTTTATTTTCTCATAAAAAACTTTACTATTGTTCCATCTATTGTGCTCTTCTATCTCGCTCATCATCTTGTCTGTCCACTCGTTTTTTCTTCTTTTATATACCTTGAACGCTTCGTTTCTTCTTTTTCTGTAGTTCTCCAAATCACGTTCTTCACCCGTTTCCAGCCACTTTACTCTTGCCTCTCTCTTCAACTCCGCAACTCGCTCGCATCTCTCATCAAACCATTCTTTTCTTTTTTCAGCTTTCTTATATCCTAATGTCTGTGTGGCGCTTGTTTTTATACTATCTGCTATTGCTTCAAAATCTCCATCCATGTCTCCGCTATTTTTAAATTTTTCCAAAAACTGGTTTAATGTATCTTCATATTTCTTCCTTGTTTCCTTATTGTGTAGTTTTTCTGTGTCCAGTTGTTTGTTTAATTTGTTGTCAGATTTTCTTGTTCTTTTCTTTACTTTTACTTTGGCTACCACCAGAAAGTGGTCCGACTCGGCATTGGCTCCCCATATTACATATACATGGAATGGACGTTCCCGAAAGCTTGAAAATATTTTATTGTTTTAATAGTTTTCTTAGCTAATTTTTGATAATTACATTTCGTTTATACCTTTATAGCTAATAATTTTAATAATATTATATTTTACATATATGAATCAAATCTTCGGAGAGTTGAATTAAACACTGCTTAACATTACATTAATTTTTTCCAAGTATTAATGTTGAATTTAAAACATCAGATTGAATAGCAGTTAAACAAATGTCGCAATCTAAATTTTTTTTTTCACTTTCTTGACTACAAATCCAGATATATATTTCACAACATTTGAAACATATAAAAATAAACTTCTGGAATAACTTATAATACTAGTTAAAGCGTAATCGTGATTATTAATTTCATATTCCTCATAATTTTCTATCAACTGGTTGTCAATGGTTTTCATTGTGACTTTGTTGGAGGTGCTCATTGATTGCAAAATAATTAAAAAACCGAAAAACGCGTAAAATTAAAATTATTTTAAGGAAATTTACAGGAACACTAAAGCGCGTATTACATTATCACATTTTCGTTCAACTTTCTTGTCAAATGTTTGACGAAAAGTTTAACCAAAGTTTGATGAAAATTTTTGGGTGGGGATATGTTTGTGGTGAAACTGGCAACTAAACCTAGAAATACTTCACGCAATTTGTGTAGCCAACCTTTGTAACCAACTAAAGAAAATTAGAATTAAAATTTTAAAAACATTCTCAATATTTTTATTATGAGTAGGTTAAAAAGGAAATTAAAAAAGATTGCAAAGGTATTTCAAGTAGTGGAAACTTACATGGAAGCTTACCATTTATATACTAGTAACTCGAATAATAATTTAGGTTGGCACAAGCGTAGCTTTGCAGCAATGCGCATGATTATTCAAAAGTTTGATGGAAAAGTTGAACGAAAGTGTGACACGCGCTACTTTTTGTTTGACCAAAGTTTGACAGAAGTTTGTCGAAAATGTGATAATGTAATACAGCTTAATTTTTTTCGTCAAACATTTGACAAGAAAGTTGAACGAAAATGTGACCAAAATGTGATAATGTAATACACGCTTTATGAATGTCAGTTGATGTTTTGCCCTTACGTGATGTCATGCGCAACGTTATAATGTTGGCTTCACTATTCAACCAGTGTAAAATAGCATACGGCGTGTCTATAAGTTTTTAAATGGTCGAAGTTTGTTATCAAATTTAAGATCGCAGCGCCAGTGCGGTAGGATTCGTAACTAATTTCAGAGACATGGTTTGGTTTGTTTACATGTTATTAAAGCGAATATATGGATGTTTTAATTCGAGTTTTGTGACTTTAGTGGAAGTAGTGGTTTTTCAGTGTTTATGTTAAAATCATCGTATGATCTTAAACTAATTAAACATCTTTGAGGTTCGTACAATCTCTTTTCTAGTTATTTATTATATAAAAGAACATTATTTTGTATTTCTAGGTTACCACAAGTTTCTCAAGTTATTAAGTAAATAATGCAAGTGTAATAAGTTGGGCGTTTTAGCCGTGACTAGCTTTTTTGGAAGCCAATGCCATTCGCGATGTGTTTATGAGGGTGAAGCAGTGCTAAACGCTGAGCACATTATTTTATGAGGAAAAGTGAAGTGTTTGAAGGAAGACATCATTAAGTTATACCTGTGGTTATACGGACTCTGTTTGCAAACCAGCGCTTTAGATACAAATCTTCACGAAATAGAAGGTGTATTAGATGTCGATCAGGAAAAGGCGACTGTACAAAACATGACGTGTACGTGTAAAGCAGGAAACAGCGGAAAATGTAAACAATTAAATATCTGCATTATTACTTAAATGTTCTAGGTATAAGTTTTTGTTTTGTAGTTATTGTGTATTTTACTAATTTTTTTGTTTTAGGATGGGTACTATTAATGAATTTGAAGAAATTTCAAAGACCGATATCAAATGTGTGTAGTCGACGCCAAAAAGGATGACTGCGGTTAAGTATAAGGCAGTTCCTATAGGTGAAATTCATTGTTTCCAAGGAAAATTAGATAGCAATAAATAAAAAATTTTATGGAAAAAATGTTTCATAATTTGTGTAATAAAAATATATCAAATTAACTAATAAAATATAATATGTTTATTGAAGCAGTTGCATGTCTAAATTATTTAGTTAGAAATTTAGAATTTGCAAAAATTCTGTTTAAAGTTTGATCTGTTGTTATTAAATCGCACACTGTTTTAACTTATTCTGGCATTAATTTGCATCTCGGTCTCGAAAAGTTCTCAATCTAGCATTGTTCGGTTGCATCTCGAGTTTGAAATTGAGTGACCAAAGTAAAGCCTCAGCTGCTTCTATGTCATCTGGATTTTGATTGTTATGAAGTTCTTCTTCATTGTCACATATAGTTGCCTCGTCAGAAGCATTGCTTTCTTTCAATTCATTTCTTTTAATTTAATCGCTGACTACGTTTCATAGCACCTAGTATGGCAGTATCGCCAGTATCTTCAACATGTGAGTAAAAATGTATGATTTCGTCTTGAGGACGTCAGGTCCCAGTCTGGTATTTTCTTTAACATGTGTGGGCAGCTTCAAGATAGGGACTGGGACAGCATTTTTTTCTAAACTCTCTTACCTTTCTTTTCGCCCATGATTTGCAATGGGGAACTGAATAGTACGCGTTGGACATTTTGAATATATCTATTTAGAAGATTTGTAGCAACAACTAAATGTGTCTTCATTTATTTATACAAAATTTACATAAAAAAATAAGAGATACAACAGAAAAACTAACATTGCACTCGCCCTACACCAAATAAACAATAATAATCATGTCTCTGAAATTAGTTCCACCAGCGACCGTTGGTGGCGTATCGCTTATCTTGAATCGCCACAAATTTTTTTAAAGATATACCTTATTAATTTAAAATTACCATTTTCAATAGAGCACACAAATTTTCAATCGTTCAAAAATAATTATTAAATTGTAAACTGTCAGATTTGACCATTTTACATGTAAATAATACAAACTTGTGAAATGAATGTCACGTCATATGACAAGCCAACTAACAAATTTTCGCAAAAAATAGATAGTAAGATTTCAGTTAATATTTTTCGTAATTTTCTTGCTTTTACATTTGGCTCAATTGTTTCCTCACCAACGCTTGTATTTTAGAAGCTCTATTAGCAAACAAAATTTTATCACAATCGGTTCAACATTTCCGGAGATACAAAGACATTTTCAGTTTTTTTATTTATTTTATTGTGGTAGTCCTAATAGCAAAGATTTCTCTGCGAAAACCTTATTTTCACCACTAGAGCCCACCAGACATACGTCCAAAAAGTTTGACTGCCGTCGACGCAGAAATGCCGAAGAAAATCGAGGGACTAGGACTTTTTTCAAGATTTCGCAAAAAAGTAATCTGTTTTTTTAAAGTTGATAAAATTAGAAACTTATAATATGAAATTTTGTATCTCTGGATTGGAAAAACTGATTTAAGGTGTCGATTTTCCCGAAATTTGTAAAAGTGCTAATATCTCGAAAATAAACGACTTTTTACTAAGGTCGCGACGAAAACCTTATTTTCACCTTTCTACCATAAACCCTACTACTATACCTAATTTAGCCGTGATTGGTTGGACGGTTCCGGAATAAATCGAGGAACAAAATTTGACGACCGACAGACAGACCGACACAGAAAAATTTCTTTTATTTTTTGCAGATCTTTATGTTTCTGCACACGGTGATCTCGAAAATGTAAAAAAAAATTTGAAATATTTTTTCGATTACCTTGCCCTTTTTTTTGATTGGAGGTAAAAAAGTGATTAATTACGCTTTACATAAAAGTTATACATTTTGTATATTTTGTTGAACATAGTATGTTCAAACTCAGTCGTCCTTGTTCGATACTATTTCTTAGATAATTTTTAATTATTTTCAGTTTGCTGAAGGAACTTTCAGCTTCTGCAGAAGTTACAGGGATGCACATCAGTGGGATAGATTCACAAATTTTTGGCCAAAATTCTGAAAGTTATACAATACAAAGAAAATATATTGAAAAAAATTTATATGGTAAAATATATGGTAGTTAATAATAATATTTAAATATAAATTATTAACTTGTGAGAATAATAATAAGATAAAACTTTAAAATATAGAACAAGTTAAATGAACTACAATAATTGTTAATTTTTGTTTATTAAAATTGGTAACTTTAATATTTTAAAGTTTTATCTTATTGTTAATAATAATAATAATAATAATAAAATAATAATTTATTTTTTTTTTTATTTATTTATTTAAGAATTTACGGGCAATTAGCCCTTTAAACACATTTTACAGTGGTTATTACATAAAAATATAGCAAATTCTGCAGAAACATTAACAATACATAATTATTCATGAACATCTAAATCATACAAAATATAAAATCATAAATCATAACGGGACATTTTATGTCTTACACATTGTCGCGGATTAAACATACAAAAGCAGACTCTACTATGTGAAAGCATTTCTCGAATCCATTATGTCACCCACGCGTCGCCTAAACTGGGAATAATAATAAAATGGTAGTTTTTAGGAGGGTTAAAATTAAAATAACCGAGAATAATTATAAAATCTTGAATTTCTATAGAAGTAAATCGGAACATTGATGTAAAAATGGTTTAAAAAATCTTTTTATTAAAATAGAGTAGTTTTTAGGGGGCGAAAATTCAAATAATCGAGGAAAATTATAAAATCTTTAATTTATTTAGAATTAAATCTGATTATTGATGGAAAAATAATTGAAAAAATCTTCTCATTAAAGAAGGGTAGTTTTTAAATAGCATAAATAAAAATTCGCTGCAAGCTCGCTGCAAAATCAATTTGTGATTCACTCACCTCGGCATGTTCAAAAAATAATTACTCACAAAATGGCACCTTTTGGCAGCTGAATATTACAGAACATCAATAAGGCACACTTCATACAATATTTATAAAAACTATGAATTACTTTGGAACCTTGTTGCACTAAAAAGTTATAGAAACATAAAGTTAAATTTGTCAAATTTCAATCGTTGAAATCGCTTACTTTATGATTGGCTCTGATTGATAGACCATATACCAGGGGTGCTCAGACTTACAGTGCCGGCGATCTACCACAATATATTTAGGTGAAAAGCGATCGACCAACTTAATGTTTCTAAAAAAAAAAAGAAAAACATACAAACAAAACATGCAAAACTAATATTCCAACAAGTTTAGAACTAATATTGTAATTCAAAGGCGCGGAGTGATGTTGCCTCGCGATCGACTCTGAAAGTTTCCGCGATCGACTGTTTGAGCACCCCTGCCATATACTAAACAAAGTTAATTGTGCCCTTACCGGCCCTTACCTTGTTCTGTATCGGACATAGCTATTTAGTAAAATTAAAGTTCAAAAAAACCAAACAAAAAAAAACAAATGAACAGTGCACTCCCCAGTTAATTCAGGTAGAACCACATGGTAAACATTCAGAAACTGGAGTGAAAAATTAGGTCCTATGAATTACTATGAAACTGATGACATTTTTGTAACAAAGTTTTTTCGTCCATGCTGAGTAATATTTTTTGAATTAAAAAATCATATACATATTTTGTAGATATGTATTCTTACCAATAAAACGCGTATTCAATTGAGAGATTGTCATGTCCAGTACATTATTGTAAACGGTAATTTTAAATATCTCTTTCCTGTTTTCAAATCGGTGGTCAAATACATGACTAACTAAATGTAGTTAGAATTGACCGAGGATCCCGGGCAATGTTCCGGTTTGCCCTATGATAGCTACGCCACTGGTCGGGTCTGTGAGGTTGATTAACAGACTGACAAAAAGTACTTTTGTTCCAAACAAAATAATTTAATTTTTATTGAGAATTTTGTAAATATTTTTCTTGAATTAATTAAAATGAAATTATTGATCATAAATTGCTAAAATTGATTATTCGTTTATGTATACATTTTAAAAGCTATCGTCCTATAAGAAAATTCTTTAAAAATCGTGCTTAGACAAAGAGTACTCTTTGGTTTGAAGTAAAAAAAAAATTATTACAGACCGTTTGGGAAACACCGATTTAGATCGGTGACTCGTGGCGCCCACTTTAAATTTCAAGAGAAGCAGAAAAATAAGAAGTTATTGTATTATTATAAACAATACGTCGCGATTGTGTTATCTTAATTTAAAAATAAAACATGATTAAAATATATAAATTAAAGATGTGTTAATAATTTGGATTTGATGCCGACTTCGGTGTACCTAGTTAGTTTGGTTGTCATTTGGTTCAAGAAGTGTCAAAAATTTGGGCAAGGAATTTTTTAATCAGAGGTGAGTTATTGACATTTCTTATCACTTTATCACGGTGTTTGGCATAAATGCAATTATAGGACTTTTATTCAACAAATGAATTTATTCTATTGTTCCACATGGTTGTAAATATTTTAACGCTAATTTTACTGGGCAACATCTTGCCTATTGACGCAAATAAACATGACGTTGGAGGACCCATTTTTCGTTGTTAAAGAGTAAGCATTATTTTGTTTTTATGTGGAAGTGTAAACAAAAGAACGTTTTTAGTTTAAAAATGTAGACATTAAAAGGGCAGTGAAATTTGTGGAAGTTCTAATTCAAACTTATTATTGTTTTATCATATTCACTCACTTATAAACACTTTTGCTTCTAGCATGCTGTTTTCTTTTATTTTGTTGCTACATCCATCCTATACCCAATACTAATTATTATTTTACGGTAATTTTTTCTAATTTAATTGTTTTGAGCTGTCAAAAACCTTTGTTTTCATTATTATTATTATTTGTGCTTGTGTGTTTAGTTTAGATTAATAATAGGCAAATCAATTTTTTAATAATACTATATTATATTTACAAATTTATTAAGATCATAACAAACTACCCAGTAATAATAAGAATAAAAGGAACCAAAGTAATTGTGCAACATAATCGTAGGTAACCTATATAAAGAGAGCATTGTCTATAGGACATTTATCTGATTGTTTGTATTTACAAAATTATTATTATTAGAATCTTAATAAATATTAGACTACGTTCTCTGGGTTAAATATTCTTTGAGGATTAGAATGAACCACTATTAATTATAAACAACCATTGTTTTTTTAATAATATTAACTACTAATAAATTATTTAAAAATCTTTAGTACTACCTACGGAATTCAATACCGAAATTCTGCCTTGCAAGTAAATAAAAATGAATTCATTTTCGTAATCTATTCATGTTTAATTAATTCGAACAGAAGAATGAACAGTTAACAAATAAATGTGTATAGTCTGTGGAATATTTCTATTTTAAACAAAGTTTGACAATTTACTACTTATTGAAAAATAAACAAGCTATTGTAATTTGCATGGCTTAGGTGCATTTTAGTTCGGCATTTTATATGATTAAGTTTTAATTTGAGCATTATTTCAGTGAAGTATTCAAAGCATTAAATAAAACGAGAGGACTGTATTTACGTTGGATCGAACTCAGCGATGACACAGTTTGTATTACAAAAGATGAAATAGAATGGACCAATAACGAATTAAAGAATTCATTACGTAGTATAGAATGGGACCTAGAAGATTTAGAAGATACAATCGATATCCTTTTTTTCTATTGCTACAACTGACATTTTTTATTTATTATGCAATGTTTTCTTAACTGTATATTTACATATTGTAGAGAAAAATCCTTCAAAATTTAAAATCGATAATAAAGAATTGACCACACGCAAGTCTTTTATAGATTGCACCAGAGAAGAAGTGAAGGTATAAATTGAAAAAATTAAAAATATTTCAATACTAATGATTTTTAAATAGGTAATGAAAGATAAGATTAACATGAATAGAAACAGAGATCGTGATCGAACTGCACGACAGGTAAGAGTTTTATTTTTAAATTTTACAATTAAACAACCTTATTTGTAGCCATTGCTCGATAATGCTAGTCCAGATCGAGTTCCCGTTTCTCACAGCACTACGAAATATTCCAAATTACAAAACGAACTTGACAGTCCTCAACGAAATTTTTTAAACGATACCTTAAGTCAACAGGACCATATGATCAGGCAGCAGGATGAACAATTAGAAGTAATTAGTAATTCATTGGGATCGCTTAAAACAGTTTCCCGACATATAGGCATAGAACTAGATGAACAAGCAGGGTAATTATTGTAACATTTAAAATTAAGTTGTGTTGTTAATTTAAAATAAGTCTAAATTTTCTAACCGACTAATTGGTGGCCTTGCTACTTAGCATAACAATCTAGTATTGTATTACTTTTAAAAACTCGGTTGTTCTAAAAGTGCTCACACATGGTCATAGCTAAAGTTATGAATCCATCAAATATGCTTTGGCATCTTTGATTTTTGATAGGCATGACATTTCAAGTATAACATTTTGTGGGTTAACATGATACTTCAAGTTTTATACAATTAAAAATTTGCTGTTATTTTTCCAAATTTTTGTTTGTAATAGGTTTTGCACAAACCTATTATCACAAGAATGGTTTTTCCCTTAAACTACCAAACATACTAAATGTATTTAAGATTGACTGTGTATGTGAAATAAACTTAGCTACGTCATCTTAATGGGAGTATTCACTCCACTGTAAAATTGCAAATATGTGTAAAATGTTTTCAAGTATCGCAGCACAGAATGACTTTGGCCGATACTTATAATTATAACAAATATCCAGAAGCAAGAACAGTCGAAAAATTGTAAGGATTGACCGGGAACATTCTTCTTGAATAATTACTGAATTTATTTTCTAGTATTTTCTATGCAAAACAATAATAAATTCAATATATTTTATCTTCTTGATATTTGTTATCTAATTTTATTTACATTAAATATTTCTAATATTTTGTTCGTCAATATAAAAATGAAGTCATGAATCGCATATTAATTAATCAAATCAATATAACTCAAATTTGTCATATTTTTTTACTCTTAGACTCAGTTTTTCAATCATAAATTAACTCAAATTCAAGGGTTAACCTACGTTTATGACTATCTTGATTGGTCAGAAATCTAAGTTTACCATTGCATTGCATAATTTGGGTTAACTTACGATTGAAAAACTGGCCCTTAAAAGTTTTGGTTGATTATTCTTTTTAATATGAAAGTATAATAACGTAATATAAAAATTAAATTACTAATTGCTATAAGATAACATTTATTTTTCTAGAATGTTGGACGATTTTGGAACCGAGTTGGAAAACACAGATTCAAAATTAGATTCAACTATGAAAAAAGTTGCCAAAGTTTTACACATGTCAAATGGTAATTCTTAACATTTTATTACTAGTTTTATTTATTTACACCAACTGATATATTTTACAGATAGGCGACAGTGGACGGCTATTATAATCCTGTCTGTTGTGCTAATCATTGTGATAGCTTTAATTATATTTGTGTGATTTTAATTTATTGTCTTTATTTTGTAGTAATATAGGTATAATATATTTATTTGTAATTAATTTTGTATATTTTAGAAATAATTAAATTGTGTAACTATGTGTAGAAGTTAGTAATTTGTATTGCTTGTAATTAGATCAGTACATATTCGCAGTTCTTAAGATATATTAGTTATCTTATTATTAGAAGTGTTTAAAAAAAAACAAATATTGTGTTATTGGAGATTATGTTCCTGGAATTTAGAGTACTTGTTCTAAAAGGTTTTTATTTTTTGTTATGTTTTTTTAGTTTTATAATAATGCAATATCAATGTACCTGTTAATATTATCTATTAGAATAAGTTTTATTGATTAAATTATGCTATTAATTTACTATTTTTTTTAAATACACTTTGCTATAGTACCTAATGCTGTAAAACCATATCAACCAAATCCAAAATTAAAAAAAATTTTTAATTTTATTTCTAAAATTTTTTTTTTACCTACAACATCAATTTAATTCTAATTGTAACGAAATTTTGTTAAATTTCATTACGGAATTTTTAGTCTGTTTTGTCATTAACCATTGGTACCATCTATGGTTAGCTTTCCATGCTGACTAGGAGGAGTACGTGGACCTCTATTCTGACTGGGAAGACGTGCTTGTGATTTTGCCTTGCTAAATTTGTTTATTGATTATATTCTGACTATTTCGTAAAAATAAGGATTACTTGAGTTATTTTGATGAACAGTATTTTATTATAGATTTGTGAATACCAGATCGTAACATTAGGAAGCTTCTATCATTGAAAAATCATTGAGTAGCCATTATTCTAGTTGAGGTTACATGCCATTTATTTTTCAAATGCTAGTTGAAAAGTTAATTAAATAACAGCTGTTTCCAGTTTTGAAAGATTTGAATTACACAAAAGTTACTAACTTACAAATTACAACACATCTATAGATACATTTTTTATGAAGTTTCAACGTTATTAAAATTTCTACAACATACTTAAGTTCTCTTTCTGCTCACAAATAGCTATCTGGTGAGAAAATTTTGTATTTCTTACCTAACTATTATAGAGGCACTAAAAGATTTTAGCAGAATCTCCATGCGTCGTACTGAATTAGCTAATGTAGCTAATCCGAAAAGAAAAGTCACAGCGAAACGCATAAGGAAAGAAAAACGTGTAAACAGATCAACACATTAAATCTCAACAATTATGCCACCTAAGAGGCAGCGACGGCGCTATCATCTTTGAAATGGGGGGGCACAAATTGGCCCGAATATATTTGGGGTGGGTACTGGGAGGGACACACAAAATTTATAAATAAGTAAATAAACAAAACAGATGTCTCACTTTAATAAAAATTCTTCACGAGACTCTTCTTTTTCGTTAACACTGCTAGTGCTAACATTAGCAGTTTGAACAGTGCTTGTACTAGTTTGTAGTTTGACTGTAAAATCTAGTACGCTATCTTTGCGTTTACTCATTTTAACAATACAGTGGCTCCAGAAAGTATTCGTACACTTCTTTAACAATGTTAATTAACCACTACAGTGGTTTGATGTGATCGTTGGTTGAGTTGCAGAGTGGAAATTCTGGATTTGAATCTCGGACTTTACAGAATTTCTTAGCTCGGCCTTCCTATGTGCAATCAACACGTTGTGGATTTAAACATTAGTTTTCTATTTACGTAAATCTGGCCAATTGACTGAACGTCAAGGTCAAAAATGAAAAAAAAAAGTTAATTGTACATTTTGAAGCCGGTTTTTGTCATATAAAAACCGATTTTACAGCAAGTCTTTTTAGACATTTTTTGTTCCAAATTTCATTGCCTTCAATTTTGTTTATATACATTTTTCGATTTTGTCCTACCGTTTCTGACTGACAGCGACTTAAACAAGACTCGGTAAAATACCAAAAATAGAAAAATTTATATTTTGTATAGAATAAAATTCCCTCCAAAGAATGACGATACAGTTCTAAGACACCCTGTATATCCACCCATCCTAATTATTAAACTGATCAAGAGTGGTTTTGGTGCCCTTGATATTTGAGTGATTTATTGAGTGAAAGAGTTGATGTCAACGAAAGATGATGATAGAGACTTGGTTCAGGCGCGGATCTAGACTTTTGACAACGGGGGGTCACAGGTAGTGGATATTCATTAGGCCTGAAAAAATATGTGATTTGAAATATGAAGCACGTATGTGAAAAGTTAGGATTTTCATGGATATTATCAGTTTTTTTTAAATTTAAAAATTAAATTAAATATAAACACTATTATATAGCCACAATTATGGATTCAAGGGGGGGTCATGACCCCCGTGACCCCCCCCCCTCCCTGGATCCGCCACTGACTTGGTTCTAGGCTCATAACATACACT
Source organism: Cantharis rufa (assembly GCA_947369205.1). Lineage (NCBI taxonomy): Eukaryota > Metazoa > Arthropoda > Insecta > Coleoptera > Cantharidae > Cantharis > Cantharis rufa. Next base: position 42,719,020 of record OX376303.1, read on the forward strand.
ACTTGTACAAATTTTTAAACTTGGGCTGTCAGAATCGGGTCAGAAACTCAGAATACTATTCTCTTTCTATGTTAAGCAGCGCCGTAGCTATATAGGTGCGAATGGTGCCCCGGCACAGAGGCGCCATAACAGGGTGGCGCCGAAGGCGACCTTTCAAAATATAAATACCATTTTCTTTCTTTCCAAATGATTCTCATTGTGCACATTGAAAATCTTACCAAAACAGACCACATTTTGTACTTCAAAGAATTTAAATCTGCTTCCGGAAGCCGCCTAATCTGCGCCTTCAATAAAGACAGGTAAATATAAACTTGCTGCAATTTTGGAAAATTTCGAATTTTTCTTAACCTTCAAAAGAAATTTACGTTTTAATAGTCGGGCTGACAGGCATTTTCAGTTCTGCTTGCGCCTTGCGATATTGTGAATCGATTATTAAAGTTTATTCTGTTTTTGAATAGTTATTTTTGATTTTTGTGTTATGTGTTATGGTTACCATGTCAAATCAAATTTAGTCAACAGAATAGATAAAGGTATTAATAATTGTTTTTTATCGTGAATCTATTTCCATCAATTTATTCATTGCAGCTTATAAAAGAGGAATTAAATAAATACGATGCCGCATCAGCCAAAAATGGGACAATTTGGCTACACGTTCTGCTCCTACTACATGGAGCGAAGACAACTTAGAAACCGCCTCATCATCAACAGAAGAAGTACCATATTCAGTTAATGAGGATCAAGTTAAAGTTAAAGGCAACGAAAGCGATTTACCACTGAATCAACTGTTGGTTCAAATGAGAGTTTCTCACAAAACCGAATCAAATTCCTTAGATTTATCACATACTTATGCCCCTGTCATCAATCCAACTGATAAATCGAAAACTGCTAATCCAATTGATTATAGTGACCCGACTGCATGGCCTTCATTCATTGGCAATGAACAAAATGCAACGAATGCGAGAATAATACTTATTCAGAACGCCCCAGTGGAAAATAATTTTTTGCTTTACACAGCAACAAATTCAGATGGGAGACATTTTAGTCTTGAGTGGTACTATACAGAGTTTTGAGTAATGGGGAAAAGACCAAGACGGAATGGTTGATGTATAGTGCCATCAAAAAGCTGTATCTTGTTTTCCATGCTTATTTTTTGCTGATAAATTAAAAATTGCATTTAAATGATTGGAGACACATCAATCCTGCGATTCCCAATCACGAATTGAGCTTGAAGTATAAAAATTGTAGTATAATCACTACATGGATTTCCTACTATACTATTTTAGAATTGTTCTCCACTAGTTTTAAATTTGGTCTAAGAATTATTATCTATTAATTGTAATTTGTAATTTTATTTACAAATAAAAATGTTTTAGTTGTGTATTAACTCTTCGTCTGCAAACGTGGGTATTTCGTGTCCGAGCGAAAACAATTTATGTTAATAACTTTCTGAGAAGGGGGGTAGTAGTACCCCTACCTAAAAGAAGAAGTTTTTTTTAAATTATCGATTTTCTGACAACTTGCCCCAATGATTTAAAAAAAAGTATATGAAAAAATTTAATTTTCCAAAATTTTATGTTCGATATGTCAACTAGAATGTTTCAAACATCAGCATAAATTTTTTCGGAATTTTTAGAGCGCATTAATATAGCGTAATTACGGCTGGACGCGAATGACCCAGGTTTGCAGACGGAAGGTGCGGAAAAGACGTTTGCAGAAGAAGGGTTAATTAAAATTTTACGTCACCTGTACGCAATAATTGCAATTTACTCAGTAAGCCTATTCATCACAGGGGCGCCAAATTTCTATCTGGCACATACCTAAATTGTTGTTAGCTACGGCCCTGATGTTAAGAATATACATATTGAGATGACCCGTAGCTCTCAAAATATAAAATAATAATTTAATATCGAAGATCTTAATTTCTTAAAATGTAAATTATTCTATGCGTTGCATATTGGCTAGCCAAATATGCGTAACAACACCACATTACAGAGAGAAAAAAAAAAAGAATTACACAGAGAAAAAAATTTCTTTGTATTTAAGAAATTACCTTTAACTCAAATAAGCCCTTTTATTAAATAGTGGCAAGGGGCCGTCCATTAATTACGTAAGGATGATTTTTGTAATTTTCGACCCCCTCCCCTCCCTACGTAAGGGCACGTAAAATTGTGACAACCTCCCCCCCACATCTTACGTAAGGATTATAAAAAAAATGCATTGACCCCCTAGCCCTTTTTATTAGGGGTAGGGGGTGGTCAATTTTTTTATTAAAAATTATTAATCATTTTTTGTTATTGGTATGTACATTTACAATTTAAAAACCTGTTTTTTGAGTTTTGGGTATTTTTAAATTTTAAATTTAATTTAAGAAAATGGTTTCAAAATCTTAAGTAAGGACTGCGTCGGACCCCGTCCCTCCCCCACATAAGGGTCCGTAAGATTTCTTATACCAACCTCCCCCCCTAAATCCTTACGTAATTAATGGACAGCCCCCAAATAAAAAATATCTCTTTGGTGGTAACTAATTATATTTATTTAAAACGATTAATTTAATTCAAATAAAGTTTAAACTTCAAGAGTAAATAACTCATGAAGTATTGAAGGGATCTCAACCAAATTTTGTATGTAAGAACATTGGCCCCACAGAAGTTGACAGCATATAGAACCGTTTGATAAAAATCAAGAATTCAACATTAAAAAAAAAAGATTACTTTTTTGGCGAAAACTTAAGAAAAGTCCTTGTCCCTCGATTTTTTTCGGCATTTCCGCGTCGATGGCAGTCAAACTTTTTGGACGTATGTCTGGTGGGCTCTAGTGATGAAAATAAGGTTTTGGAAGAAAAATCTTTACCAGGGCTACCACAATAAAATAAATTAAAAAAATAAAAATGTTTGACAACAATAACACAATAATTATTGTTTCATGATTTTCTATTGAGCACGTACATTTTCAATCAATTAAAAAAAAAATTATTATTAACAATTACTGATAATTGACATAGATTTGATCACTTTTTTAAATATTCATATAAATGAATAGTATGTGTCGTATCTCCGGATAAAAATTGGTGTGCTGATGATTGGAGGTATTGCGGCAGAAGTGACGATATTTTTGATTTAATACAGATTATTTTAAGTTAATACAAATTAAGTTTTGTTGCAAAACAGCTTATTTTTGATGCAAACAAACATATTTAAAAAAAAAATTGCATATTTAATTGTAATCTAAATGCTTTCAATTTTAATAAACTCTTATTAATTTCAATCAAAGGAGGTGTTTATTTCGTATTTTATCAATTAAAAAAATGTATTATATTTTATATGGAACTATACGAATTAAAATAAACTGACAAATTCTAAAAGATATATAAAAATACAAAACACAGAAATCTAAAAATTAAAAAAGAAAACAAAAGAAAAAGTAAATAAAATAAAAAAGAATTCTAATATGTATAAATGTCTTATTAGCTAAACATTTTTACAAAATTTTCTCCATTTGCCATCCTATTAATATAACGGTTGGCATGAAATTAACCAAATTATCGACTCTTTCAATAAAACTTATCAATCAAATTGTTGAAATCCCATTGTTGTAAAGCATTAGCTCCACTTTCCACGTTATTCACTAATTTGAATATTATCTGATAGGCCATAAAAAACACTTATCTAAAAACTCAAAATAAAAACAACGCTTTACTTACGTTTTATTACTGTTGAATAATGGCTTGCTATGTAGTAACTACAGGGTGGGGCAAAAGTAATCACCCTATTGAAAAACGCTATAACTTTTGCAATTTGGTTTTGACATTTGTGCAATAAACAAACGCAGAATACAAGTCAACAAGCCATGAATCGGTTTACTCCATGATTACTATGGTAATGATTGCCATAATACCAAATTTTTTCTTCTTCAATTGAAGGCATTGGGACTGGAGAACATGCGGTTCCAACAGGACGATGCAACGGTGCATCACACTGCTCGAGCCACAATCGATATTCTGAAAGAAGCATTTCCGATAAAGCGACCCGCTTAATCTCTCGTTTTGGTGATTTGCACTGGTCGGTCAGATCACCCGATTTAACCGTTCCAGACTTCTTTTTATGGGGTTTTTGAAGTCGCGGGTTTATGTCAACAAGTCTCATTGGTTATCGCAGTAGTGCGATAACCTGTCGCCCGAAGTTCTGGCAAGAGTGATGGAAAATGCCATAAAACGGGCCCGTATTCAACTCTGACGGCGGCCACTTGGCCGATATCATTTTCTCGGCTTGATGGAATAAATTCTAATGGATTAAGGTCCAGTTTTTCAATTGTTAGTTAACCAAAATTCAGAGGTTAACCTACGTTTATGACTACCTGATTGGTCAGAAATCTAAGTTAACCATTGAATTTGGGTTAACTTACGATTGAAAAACTGAGTCTAAATAAACAAATTTTACAAGCAGAACCAAAGTTTATCATAAAAAAAATATCGTCACTCTCTGCCGCAATACCTCCAATCACCAGCACACCAAATTTTGTCCGGAGATACGATGACATAATGTTCATTTTTGTTTTCTATTGTGGTAGCCTTAACAAAGATATCGGTAGCCCTGGCAAAGATATCTATATGTATCACCCCTACCCTAAATCTATCTATAAAAGTTTTTTTAACAAAATCTAAAATGAAAAAAAATTTTTATTTTTGTACGCCACTGAATTTTTTCCAAAATTTTTATATACGTCACATAATACCGTAAGAAGTCACAAATAAAATTTCTCCAAGATTGGTACAACAAATTTTTTCGGTCATCTAGCGGATTTTTCGAAAATAAATTTTTGTAAATTACTGACTGCCGATTTACTGATTCTGAAAACATTTGCGAAAAAATTTAACAAACAGCCTAAACTTGGTCGCTACCTAGTGGCAGAACCTTTTACTTATAAAGTAACGTTCCGTCAGTCCGTACGACGATATTATAAAATATTTCCCACCAAACCACCTATTTTTGTATTCTAAAATAAATTGTTAAAAGCCTTAAACTCAACTCTTATGCTGCACTCGGTATACAAATCAACATTAACCTAATTTTGACACATATGTCACAAAATTATGACGTTTATTAAAATTTTGAATATATTGTTTTATTTTTGCCAGCCATCTGACAAATTCTCACAAAAAATATATAAATTAAGATTTCAGTTAATATTTTCTATAATTTTACTGACCTGCCCCGCCCTGTTACAATTGGCTCGGTTTGTTTTCTCACCAATACTTATACTTTCAAAGCTCCATCGACACACCAAATTTTAGCTGAATCGGTTAAACATTTCCGGAGATACGACAACATTTTCATTTTTTTAAATTTATTTTATTGTGGTGGCCCTGGTGAAGATTTCTCTGGCAAAACCTTATTTTCACCATTCCAGCCCACGAGGCATACGTCCAATAAGTTTGATTGCAATCGACGTAGAAATGCCGGAGAAAATCGATCGACAAAAACTTTTTTCATGTTTTTGCCAAAAAAGTTAATTTTATTTTTTTCATGTTGCATTAGTGATTTCTATCGAAAGATTACATATGCTCTCATATCCATTAGGATCAATGTACCTACGTACCAAATTTGGGTAAGATCCCTTCAGCATTTCTTGAGTTATTCACTCTTAAAGTTTCAACTTTGACAACTTGTGATTTTTGACAGACGACAGATAGAAGATTAATTTTACCTATTCTGGATAAAGCCTTTTAAGGCCTTTAAAATAGCATATCGCAAGACAAAATATTTTTTTAAAATCCCGTATTATTTTCTTGTGGTGGCACTCCTGATTGATAGATCGCGACGAAAACCTTATTTTCACCTTTCCACCGTGAACCCTACCACCATACCAAATTTGGTCGCAATTGGTTGGATGGTTCGGAAGCAAATCGATCGACAAAATCCAACGACAGACAGACCGACAGACCGACAGACAGACAGACAGACCGACACAGAAATTTTTATTTTACTTTTTGCAGATCTTTACGTTTCTGAACACGGTGATCTCGAAAATGCAAAAAAAAAAGTTGAAATTTTTTTTCGATTACCATACCTCCAATTTTTTTTTAAAATTGATTGGAGGTAAAAAACTTACAGCAAAAGAACATCGGGTGATTACTTTTTTTGCCCCACCAATTAAGAAAGTGGGGATAAATGGTAGGTATGCACTTAATGAACCCTACAATGCATGATTTTTTATTTCGTAAAATAAAATTTAGAAATTAGAGAGAAATAATAGGTTGATTGCTGTGGAAAAAAAAAATAAAATTTGTTTTTTTAATTTTCATACTATATTTTATTAAAAATATTGAATAGTGATGCATATTTGAATCATCTAGTATTTTTCGTGTAAGAAATATAAATATGCAAAATATCAAAATCTAATACCACAACATCATGCTTTACAACATATCCAATGCCGCAAAAAAAATATAGGTACATACCTTGAACGGTCTACGACGTTTCGGCGCAGCCGATTCGGCGCAGCCGGTTCGGCGCAGCCGGTTCGGCGCGAAGACGTTTCGGCGCGAAGACGTTTCGGCGCGAAGACGGTTCGGCGCAAAGACGGTTCGGCGCGAGCCTGTTCGGCGCGAGCCGATTCGGCGCAAAGACTTTTCGGCGCGAGAATAAAATATTTTAAAAAGAAATAAAAAGAAAAATAATGTGGAAAAATGTAAACATTAATTTTAATAAACATTAAATTTAATAAACATTAATAGATAAATAATATATTGCCATGTTCAAAATAATTATAATAATGATGGTTGTTTAAATTTTGTAAATGGGTTTTGTGTTGTAAATTTTAATCGTCCTGTATATTTTTAATTGTTAATAATTTTAAGTTGATATTATTTATTGTTAAGTTTGATTATTGAAAAATATGCATGCAGGCTTTTTGATAGCCGACTGCGATCAAAAGAAAAATCTCAATTTTTTAAATATTTTTTTACTTACTTTAATTCATAACTCGAAAGCCAATAAAATTAAATAAAATGAATTGGTAACACAGTAGTTACATTATCCCAGGGCATTAACCTATTTTCTATACATGTATATTATAGTTTTAATAAATTTATTATTTATATTATTTATTGTATTAATGTATCAATTTAAAGTAGATCAAAAATTTTAAAATATTTTATTCTCGCGCCGAAAAGTCTTCGCGCCGAATCGGCTCGCGCCGAACCGTCTTCGCGCCGAAACGTCTTCGCGCCGAAACGTCTTCGCGCCGAAACGTCTTCGCGCCGAACCGGCTGCGCCGAATCGGCTGCGCCGAAACGTCCCATCCCGTACCTTGAATACACAACAGGCGTTATTATTTTACAAAATAACACAGAATAGTGGGAATCACTAGATAATGTTTATCTTACGTTGTTATGGTCATAACTAAGTTATAATTTATCTTCTCGTTGGGAGCATCTTTTCATTAGGTGGATGCTGATCCGTATTAGATACATAATGCTTAATGCATTTGTGATATAAAATGTTTTCAAAATAAATCTATATAATTCTAAATTCACAGTGATTCATATACGAGGGGAGTTCAATAAGTAGGGTAAAAATGATATCAGAAATTTTTGTTTAACAAAAATTTTTAATTATTTTAAAATATGGTCTCCTTTTGACTGGATACATTTATTCCAACATTGTTCAAATTTTTTAATGCCGTCTCTAAAGTAAGATTTACCAAAACCTTCAAAATATGAATTAGTTTCTACGATTACACGGATTACTTCATCATTTGTTTGAAATTTTCTTCCAGCAACCATTTTTTCAGATTTGGGCACAAGAATTAATCACAAGGTGCCAAATCTGGAGAATAAGGTGGACGAGCAAGTAATTCGTAGCGTAATTTTACAAGTTTTGCTGTTGCAATTTTTGACGAATAAGCTGGTGCATTATCATGATGCATTATCCATGATAAATGCGGTCGCTTCTGCCTGATTTCATCATTAAGTCGATCCAGTAATGATACATAATATAGTCATGTTATCGTTTTTCCTTTTTCCAAGTAATTAATAAATATTATATCACATGCATCCCAAAACACAGTTGCCATAACCTTCCCAGCTAATGGCACTGCTTTAGCCTTCTTTGGAGCACTTCCACCGGCTTCTACCCATTGTTTAGATTGTTCCTTGGTTTCTGGCTTACAGCGATGATGTACATGTTTCATCAACAGTTATAAATCGACGCAAAAATTGGTTTGGATTACCTTGAAACAATTCTAAAACCATGCGTTGAAGTTGTCACATGTTTGCTTTTTCGATCATCGGTTAACAAATGCGGCACCCATCTTGCTGATAGCTTTCTCATGTCCAAACGTTGGTGCAAAATTGAAACTGTTGCACTAGTTGACATGTTCATAGCTTTAGCAATCTCACGTACTTCCAATCTACGATCTCTCAAAACTATGTCATGGATTTTATCGATGTTTTCTTCAGTAATGTCTTCATTTGGCCTACCTGGACGTTCAGCATCTTTTATGCTGGTACCTACACAACGAAATTCCGTAAACCACCTTTGTATCATTTTAATCGACGGTGCGGACTCCGGGTAATATTTATCCAACTTTAGTTTTGTTTATGTAATTGTTTTTCCCCGCAAAAAATAACGTTTTATCAATGCGCGAAATTCACTTTTTTCCATTTTTACAAACAAAACACAAGTTGCGTTATTTAAATCGTTCTCACGACAAAAATAATTGACATAACTGTTTGAAATTTTATATATAGGCCAGTGACAGACTGTAGCTGTCAAATATTTTTTTGTTTTTGAATTTGTGATATCATCTCTTTGATTTTTACCGGACTTATTGAACGCCCCTCGTATGCATCACCATGCACTGTAGGGTTAAAATAAAGATTGAGTTGTTACAAATGCTGCATTGGTAAAGAAATTTTTATTTATGTGTAAACATATCACTGTTAGCTATATCAAATAATTTGTTTGAATTTAATTTGTAATTGAAGCATGCAATATTTAGCGCTAATAAACCATTTCACAGTGGGACCAACGCTCGGAAAAGTGGCCAAAAATACATTTTTGTGAAATTAAGAGTTAAGCTACAATGTTCTGTATATCTTTAGAGGAAACATCAGTGCACATTTTCCTAGAATTTCAAGTGAATTAATAGTATATTGTTTGGCAAGGGGTAAAACAAAGCGATTTCAGACGAGGGTGAAATTTGCCTGCCCGAGTGAAACGAGGGCTGGCATCACCTTCGTCTGAAATCGCGTTTCACTCCGCGCCACACATACTATTTTTCATATTACCTGCATTGAAACAGAAAATTTTTTTGCATTGAAACTTGTAAAATAAATATTTTAAATTCGAAAATTTTTTGAATCAGCAATAACTCGACAACGGCGCTAGATATCAAAAAACTGAGAAAAAATTTCTCCCCTCGTCTCGTACTCACCCCCCGGTGAATTATCGGTAGGAAGCCATATGCAAAAATTTAGATCGATCGCGCCCAAAAAAAAAAATTACTTATAAACAACAATATCGAATTAATCTGACAGCTGTCATACTAATTAAATTTTATTTGAAGTAATGAAAAATTATTTTAATTCTGACAGGGTTGAAATGAAATCGGAAACAGAGTTGGCGGTAAGAAACTTGAGTGTTTCTGCCCTCGGGCAGAAACATTTTAATGTTTGACCAATATTCGCAGTGGTCTGAAATTGTCGTGTTTCGACTGTCTTAACAGCTATTGAAACACACTGTTTCAATGCAGGTAATATGAAAAAAATATTTTAGCTTGCTAGAGCGATGTAAACATCGCCTTCCATTAATCGCTAATTTGAGTGGCATTTCGCACCGTGCGACTGCAATTTTTAATGATTTATTGTGCTGATTTCAGCTTAGGGTTCAAATTGATATTTATAGAAAAGATGTCTTGAAGTATGTACTTTCGAATAAAAAATATTCTAAGACAATACAATGCTGCAATAATTAAATACATCGCTTCATTCCGGGAGCTGCTCAGTAGAAAATCTCAGATAATTCTCCAACTTTGTGTAGACTTACAAAAAATTGACCACAAAAGACCGCTTTGAAAAAATATGCAAAAAATACGTTAGACATTTTTTAACATATTCTGTAAAGATTGTAACCACATTTAACCACGTTTTTAACCAAGTAATTCACGTTTTTGAAGAACGCCGACGCACGACGCGTCGCGTATGTGCAGATTCAACGCACTAATATAAAATCATTTTTTACTATTTGTAATATTCTTGCTGCTTAAAAATTTAATAAAATTCAAAAACAAACATCATTTACCTGCTGTTTAGGGATAAGTACATGTAGATAGTAATAAGGATAAATAGATATTATAGCAGAAAATTTACACACAACTTTTTATTGTAAAAAAATAAAAAATTATTGCTTGGCATGACGCTAAATTTTCAAACAATGACAAAAAACAATTTAAATAAAATTTAGTTTACATTTTTAAAGTTTAATAAAATTTATGCATTTTTACCTATTTCCGGTGGTTTTCAGTAATAACAATATATTTTGTAAACGCTTCTTTACCTAAGTTTATTACCTTTACTAAAATCCGAATTCAGCTAATTCTTGTAAAATTAGAGATGCACTATTTTAAAATTACTACAATAAAAAAGTAAAATTATTAGATACATGTATTTAGTATGTGTAGACAGCCTGATGACAGCTCTTAAATTTAAAAATGTAACAATGTCTATTTTATTATATTTTGAAGGTTATAAAAAAATTTAAACCTAAAACAACACAATTTGGAATTTTTTAAAAAATTTTTCCGTGTTATTTGTGCCAATTTTAAGTCATTAAAAATAAAATCATATTTTAATAACAACTCTTATAAAAAAAAGCACCCCTCTAAATCACCCCTGTCAATTTGGAATTCTTTTATTAATTTTCCCGTGTTATTTATGGCAATTTTAAGTCATTAAAGTCAAAATCTGATTTTTGGCCACTTTTTCGTGTTTCGGTCCCACTGTGCATTTGTTTGAACTAAAGTCATAGTTTCAAATTAAAAAATTTTAAGTTCTTTAACAGAAATAATACATAATTTATTTCTATTAAATAACTACTTGTTTATATATTTTTATTATCCTGCTTTTAAATTATTCACTATCCAACTTCGTTCAAAATCATCCAAATTGATTTTGTAAAGTTAAAAAAAGTAAAAAATGTACATACAGTAAATCAAAAATTTTATTCATAATATTATGTTCAATAAAAAATGATCTCAACTCGAGACTCAAAGTTTACAACTAACGGAGACCTTCCGTAAAAAGCGACCACTCCGGTCAACGCAAACGACAAAATGCCTATGTATTAAATACTATCTCGAAGAAAACTTGCAAAACATATAAACATAGGATAAAATTATAATAATTAGGATATTATTTTTATTAGAAAATAGGATAAATTAATAGAAATTATTAATAATAGAATAAATTTATAATAAATAAGATGCGGCGCTAAATATTGTGATGTTCAAAATTGATTTATTAGTTGATAAAAATAATTGTTTTATTTTTGTAAATATTTTGTGTTGTAAATAATTTTAATCGTCCTGTATAATTTTTAATTGTTAATAATTTTAAGTTGGTATTATTTATTGTTAAGTTGGCCGACATCCGAGCGAGCGGACGTGTTTTTTTTTGTCCGTTCCAATTGTATTTAAGTTTTTAAGTTACGTTAATTAAAGTTTTTTTTGATTTAAGTTTTAAATAAAGTGTTTGATTTTTAATTTTTTTAAAAGTGTTGATTTAATTCAAGAAGAGTCTCATGTGATATAAGAAATGGGTGGCCCGGAGAAAATTTAAGTTTTTATATTTTAAAGTTCCATTTATTTTACAATTTTTACAAGCGGGTCATCACAATATGTTTCTGTATATTTTTATTATTGTTGCTATACGAGTATATTTGTACTATTGTTACTATATATTTTTAATATTTGGGGTGTTTGTAGAAGGATTAGGAAGGCTGGAACTTGGAATATGTAGAAAAAAAGTGAAAAGAAATCTCCTAAATCTACCTCCTGGCTGCAAATGTTCATGTTTTAGAACTTTTCCCCTCTTTATCTTTTCCCCTCAGGCTCTTACCTGGTTTTTGTAAAGGCTAAAATAATCCTTTGCATCCCTCCAAATTATTGAAAAAGTGATAAAAATGGTGGTGGTGGAAAACGGTGGGGTCATATTCGGATTCAGGAGATCATTTTACATAAAAATCAGCAGGAATGGTGTCGAATCGATTTTCATACCGATCAGAGTTACTTTTATACAAAATACATGTTGGCTTAAAATATTGGGCATATCGGTTGGAGTTAGAGAATTTTTTGAATTCATGTAAAATGTAAAATGAGCTAGAAAATGCCCTCCCCACTGCCCATTTTGCAAAATGCTAGACAATTTAGATATGATTTGCTGAAAAATATATTTCTTTGCATACTAAAATTAATATGGTATTTTTTTGCCATTGGATTAAAGTTGTCAGTGAAGCAGATGGTAAGGTTTAACTTTAGCACTGAGTAAAAATTGTTTTAACTAATAAGATTTAAGAAAGCTTTTGAATATTGAAATATTTGTGATTCCCTTTGGTTAAAATTGTTTTACGCTCTGGGTTGGCGACAAACATTGGTATTCTATACTAAAACCTTTAGAGTAAATATTTACTTTTGACTTTTCATATAGTTGGGATAGTATTTTTTTGCAATAAACTGCAAATGCAATGTTACAGGTCTTTATTATTTATTATGCGATATATTATTTAGCGATATTAGCAAGTGCACTTCTCTTAATTGTTTGTTACATTACCATTAAACTTTAATTAGTTTCCAAGCTGCAGCTAAACTATTATTTAATAAATTGAATCTTTAATACCTTCTAATATCCTTACCTGGTAGGTAAAATCTAATAAAGTGTTTAATATAAAATGATAAAATTTTAATAATATTTGAATAAACATATAAATTGTAGGAAAACAGAAAAGTTCATGAATAATGAAGAATAAAACCTAAACAATAAATACTTTTTAATAATATGACTTTGACTATTTTTAACTTTAACTAACTACTTAACTAACTTTAACTAACGAAATTGTATTCGATACCTACACATTTGTTTCACGAATTATTATGCAACATTCATACAACTTAATCCTTTTGGCCCTGCCGGTGGCATTTGCCACCATAACATTTACAGAGCTCTGCTTACTGTGCCTCTCTATATTTTTGCTCTAAATCACTAAACGTGTTTCCAACAAAGTATTTTGAAGAAAATCTATGCGCAGTTTTAGATAGTTTTGACATTTCATGTATGTAATATACCCGCTTTCTTAACGTCGCCGTCGTGCAGGAAGAATGTCGGTCAACCCAAACATATAATTGGTAAGTACCAATAATTACTGTGTGAAATCAAAAAATATTGATTTTCTTTTTACTGGTATGTAAACTGTAAATTATTTATAATAAGCGAAGCGTAAGATGTTTGGGGATTCTGCCCAAAAAAATGCTCGCCATAGCTATTTGAAGATGGTGTACCCAATTGCTACCACTGGTTGTTTACGCAAGATCATATGAAGCAAACCAGTTCAAATTTTGTTTCGGACTTCTTAATAAGCTTCCGATCAATAATAATTAACAAAATAAATTTTATTTTCAAATTTAAAAATCCAGGGCTGAAAGGGTTAACATTGATTCGATATGAAATATTATACCACGGTATGTAAATCCCTGTTCAAAGATTTATAAGCACAATTAAGTAAATGTGCTCAGGAAGTCTTCATATTTTTAAATTTGGGAAATTCCAGTTTTGAATATACAGATTAGATTAGCAAAGGGTACAAAAAGGCTTAACATAAGATTATTCTAAATTTAGTTATAATATCACTATAGTTTTTAACAAGTTAGTGTACTATCTATATCGAACTTGAATAGTATATTCTGAAACAAGTTTGGAATTAGGCATATTCCGTACGAGGGAAAAGTTTGTCACCCGAGCCGACAGGCGAGGGTGACGGTTCACGAGTGCGGAATAGCCATTCCAAACGTGTTTCAGACTATACTTTCTATACGACTATTAAAATAATAAGCTGTATAAGTTTTGACCGTAATTAGAATTTGTCAAAATGAGAAAATTTTTTTGTGCGCGATCGATCTGAATTTTTGCACATGCTTTCCTACCGTTAATTCACAGGGGAGAAGTTGAGGCGAGGGGGGGAGAAGTTTTTGCTCAGTTTTTCGATATCTAACGCCGTTTTTGAGTTATTGCTAATTCAAGTTTGTGTGGCGGAAACGCAGCAATAACTCAAGAACAGCGCTAGATATCGAAAAACTGAGCAAAAAATTGTCCCCCTCGTACACAATCCTTGTGAATGATCGGTAGGAAAATATGTGCAAAAATTCAGATCGATCGCACGCAAAAAAGTTTACTCATTTGACAAACTTGATTTTTGTTGATGTGTAAATAAATTGAGTTCAAAAATTTGGTAATAGATGTCACTTCAAATAGTAGTCTATTCTTTGCTCTAATTGGTCTAATCTGTGTGAGAATAATTATTCTGGCACCGATATCGGTGTGAGAATAAAAAAAAGAAAGAATGTAGATATTCTGTATTTAAAAATAGAATCAGAATGCCCACATTCTATGATAGTCGTATAGAAAAATTTTTTTTATTCGCAAACTTCGACTCTTCATACCGTAAAAAAACTATACCAAACTAACCTGGCAAGTTATTTTAAAAGATTGCTCATCTAATGTAGTTTACAAAAAGAGTATAACATTTGCTATGTTTTACTTTATAAAAAAAGATATTGCTATTTTACTGCAAAAGGAGCTCACGGTGAAATTATTTCAATAATCAGGAAATCACATGAAAACTATTTTTAAATTTATTAAAGTAACAGTTTTGGTTTAAAACTAAACAGAACATAAATAGAACTCATAGAATTTGTTCAAAATGTTTGCCACCAAGTTAAATGCAGGCGCGGCATCTTTTTAAAAATGATCTTTTTATCCGTCTTGCACTTCCTCTGACAATTATTTGTTGTGCCGCTTCGGTAATGCGGTGCCTCAATTCGTTAATACTATGAATTGGTTTTGCATAGACCTGCTCTTTTAAGCAATCCCAATAAAAAAAGTCTAATGGATTTAAATCGGGAGACCTTGGAAGCCCCAAAATGGGACCAGGACGGCCGATCCATCTCTCTGAATAAACCTCGTCCAAATAATTTCGAACTCTTTCCGCATAATGAGCTGGACAGCCATCATTGTTCTGCGTGTAGCCAAAGGCACGTCTTCCAAAAGATTTGGCAGTTCATTCTCTAAAAAGTCGTAATAAATTTTCCCATTTAAATTTTCAAGTAATTCAAAAGGACCAATTACTTGGCCGTTCAAAATACCGGTCCACAAATTTACTTTTAAGCGATATTGTGACTTATCTTCTCGCATTGAATGTGGGTTTTCAAGTGCATAACTATGAAGATTGTGCATGTTCATAAAGCCGTCTTTTTTGAATGTGCTTTCATCTGTCCATAAAATTTGATCTAGGAACTCTGGGTCTTCCCTATGTTTCTACAGCATTTTTCGGCAAAATTGGACACGTTTTACATATTCACCTGGAAGCAACGTTTGCACACGTTGCACATCATATGGGTGGTACTGATACCGTCGTATAATTCTATTTTTAGATCGTTTTCAATTTCTTGTAGAACTTTTTCATCATAATTCATACTTGGTTTTGATGATACAGAGCGATTGTGAAGCATCCTACCTTACGCATATGCTCGGTGAACATTTATGAATATACGATAATCAGGATATCTTAATGCATTCGGATATCTTTCGTGATTCAAATTAGCTGCAGCAACACCATTGCCTCTGCACTCCCCGTAGATGTAATGCATGTTAGCGTATTCCTGAGCATTATACTGATACGGCATAACGAGTAGTATAATACAATACTTTAATAAATTTTAAATGAGCTCCTTTTGCATTAAACATGCAATATCTTTTATCCCCTTTTTGTAAACTACACCAAATGAGCAATTTTTTAAAATAACTTGCCAAGTTAGTTTGGTATAGTTTTTTTACGGTATGAAGAGTCTAAGTTGGCAAATAAAATAAATTTACTCATGAGTTTGGCAAAAACATTTTTTATTTCTCAAGGTGTGGCATTATTAGTTTTATTTTAGTCTGTGATCAATAGCAGGGTTATTCAGGGTTGTGTAGCCAAAATTAGAAACTTAGAATATGAAATTTCGTATCTCTGGACTCGACAAACTGATTTAAGGTGTCGATTTTCCCGAAATTTATAAAAGTGCTAATATCTCGAAAATAAACGACATTTTACTAAAGCCATATATAGATATTCTGATCGGTCATGAGCTGGCCTATCAGCCCTCCAAAGGATAACGTTGAGTTTTGGGACACCCTGTACATATAAAAATATATTGAAGCATTTGAATACAACCTAATGTTGTATCCTAAAAGTAATAAAATGTGAGAACTAATGTTTAAATAACATTTAAGTTTTATCACGACGCGACGGACGGTTAAAAATTGGAAAATTTTGTTCTCACTAAAATATTGCAATATGGTAAATAAAATCAACCATTCCTTATTCAACTTTAATTATTATTGTTTTTCTCCAGAGAGTTATCGTTGGATAAAAGATACAGCAACCACTTTAATCTCAAAATTGCTAATAAGACTTAAATATTAGTTCAAAGAATGATCAAAAATACGTCAGTTGTTTAAAATCGTTAAAATAAAAAGGATCACAATATTTTTATAATTGATTTGTTTGATTCTTTTTAATCTCTATTTGCAGTCGAAAGGTGATTTAGCTGAACAAATTATTTTTAGAGACTGGAAATTTTTACCATATACATAGGTAAAATTCATAAAACTAACGAGAGGAACTTCTCAAGTTTAACTCTAGATCAGCTTGGTTGAGCGAGTAGTAAAAGTGAGCAAACACCTGTTTTATTTCAAGTGCTAAGATAACCGTTTAAAACTTTGAATGCAATACTTTAGCTAGTTTATGAAATAAAAATCAAAATGTCTTCTGATATAATATGATTACAATAATAAGTGGAGGAAATAGCTATAAAGCCACAAATATTTTCCATTGTTGCTTTTAATAGAAAAAGAATGCAAATTTTTTAAAAGGCGAAAAAAATCCGAAATGTTAAAAATTTTAATAATAAAAAGAACAAAATTAAAATTAAAATTACCCTGTGCTCCGGGCGCTTCGAGCCGTTTTGACAAAGACTAATCTAATTAATAATATCCCTGAAGACCGAAAGAACTCAGAAAAGGTGGAACTCGAAAAAGGTGAAACTCGTTGAAAACGTGAATATCGTTTTGTAACAATTTAATTTATTTAATTCATTTTTATGGGTTCATCGTGCCACGGCGATTCGTGTCGCGGCGAATCGTGCTGCGGCGAATAGTTCCCGGCGAGTCGTGTCGCGGCGAATCGTACCGTTCCCACCTAAATTATATTAATAATGTGTCGGTGTAATCTTGAAACTTAATTTAGTACTTAGTACTGCCACCCTCGTTAGAGATTACATCAAAATTTCGATTTGGCATTGAATTCACAAAGCCCTGAAGAATTTCAATAGAAATAGAATTCCAAGCTTCCTGAATTGCTACTTTTAGATCAAAAACATTGCTGAATTGGCGTCCATTTTCGTAAACCCGGCGTGAGAGAATACTCCATAGATTCTCTATCAGGTTAAAGTCGGGACTACCTGCAGGCTATTCCAAAACTGCAATGTTTTTATCATCAAACCACTTTGAAGAGTAACGTGAACGATGGATCGCTGCATTGTCCTGCAGGAATACGAACTCTCCGTCCATAATATCGTCGCCAAAAGTTATTAAAACTTCTTCCAGAAGGTCAGTGTAGTTATTGGAATTAATTTTTGTTGAAATCCAACAAATTGGAGTTCTTCCTTTAAAAGAAAACGTTGCCCAAATCAAAACTGTACCGCCACCAAAATTTCTACTTAAGCGGACTTCTCTGTCTTTGCTTAAATCGTGCCAATAAAACTGGTAGCCGCCCAAATTAAATTTTTTTTCGTCGCTAAAGATTACATTTTGTCATTCATTCTTCCATGACATGTACTTTTTAACAAACATCAACCGTGCTTGTTTGTGATTCTCACTTAACTTCGGTTTTGCCAATCTTTTCGTCCACTTAACTCTTTGTAAATTGTGTAGAATTTGGCGAACACGTCTAGTGGTTATTGGCAAGTTTAATTCAGCTTTAATTTTCGACGCAGTTAACTTTTCTTTTGCTGCTTTTTGAATAATTATATTTTTTAAACTTATTATTTTTATTATTTTTATTATAAACTTATTATCGAGTAAAAAATTTTTTTTGAGTTAGCATTTTTTCTATAGTCTATGAGTCCATACAAATCGTTTGAGACAAGTTTTGCAATGATGTCCGGATGTGTGTGCGTGTGTGGTCGATTTTTTCGTCCACGATTTTTTCAAAACGCGTAAACCGATTTTATTCAAATTTTATAGACTAGTTTGTAGCTGCCATCTAGAGAGCTGATTAGATTTTGGTTAAAATCCCTTACTTTTCACTTCAATTTTTCATAGAATGAAAATTGTTAAAGCCCGGTACTTCTTTCCATTAATGTGGAAAGTAATGAAATTATTATCAGTCGAAAAAGAATTTCTTAAAGCTTCCAATGATGCCAAGTATTTGACAGTTTTCTTCTTAATTCTTATTAAAATAAAATTATAAACATAGAAATGGTAAAATTCTCATTTAAAATTAGTTATTTATAATTAACCCTTGTTTCATGGTGTACCAGATTTGGCACATACCGAAGTTTTGATTTTATTTCCTACGATTGAAGTTAATGCCCAATTTTAATTATTACAGCATATTTGTATAATACCTAGGAATAGATAAAATTAAAAAAAATTTTGATAGGGCACAACAGTATTGATTAGGCATAAGAAGTTGAACCCCCAAAATCCCCCTCAAATACGGGCCTGTACAGTAGCGGCCATATAAAAAGCGTATGGTTAATATCCAAAGATAATCGAGCCGTACAGGTAAGTAATTTTAGGGGTAGGGATTTTTTCAAAAGCGGATTTAAATTTTAAGTATTTCAGTTGTTACCTAGTGCCCTTAGTGTTTAGAGTGTTTAGTTCATTTAAAATTTAGTTAAATTTAGATATTTAACTGATTTTGAAAAGCACACAATTATAGTTTTGAGCGACTTATCCTTTTTCTATGACTTTTGACACTTTGTTCTGATGTAATTTTCTCTCAAAAGACAAAATTTTTTTAGTTTATTGCATACTTAAGAAATTTGTGATTTTTCAATAAACATCATTATTCTCATGATGTGCCATATTTGGCACATACCCATTTTTTTAAAATTTTACAGTAAATTTTTAAATTGGAATTTGTTCTTTATTTTTCCCATTAACTACAGCCTAATAAGTAACTAAAAATTTTTTTTTTCAAAATTCGTTAAATCATGTAATGACGGGTTAAGCCTAGTAATAAATAGGCAAGTTATGTGGTGCCACATCAGATTTTGGTTTTGGTCCTGAATGCTTTTTGTGCCCATATTGGTTTCTTAATTTAATGTAGATTATCTACTGAACGTGACCTTCCTATTTCACCCTCAATTTTTCTATTTGTCATCCCCAATTTCGACAGTAATTCAATTTTCTCTATTTCGATTTTCGAAAGCTTCTTACCCCATAGGCACTATGATTTCTGTACATTTTTGACACAAATTATTTTTAAACTTTAATTTAAAAATTAAGAAAGACTTCAGAACTACTTTTATTTGAAATTTATTCACGTATAATGTATAATTAAGAATAAGACACTGGCTTTAAAACTATTTCCGTTGAAATGCAACATACAAATAAATTTTTCTCATTAGTATTGTTATGGGTTATTTATGTTTTATATGATTCATTACCTGCAATGTGTGTAAGCACATTTTATGAACTGTAAGGGTATTACTACCAGGCGCGGTAGTATCCGGTAGTAGGCGCGGTAGTAGTATCCTATCCAGGATTTCGTTTAAGGGGGGGACAATTTTTGTGGGACTTTACTTATCTTCCAGAAAATTTGTTCTAAATAAAGAATTTGATTGAATTTTATTCATATAATACTCAGAGCCGGATTAAGAATATGTGAGACCCGGGGTTAACTTTTTTTGGAGGTTCCTTGGTCTTGTATGTTTTAACAAACTGTGCCGCAGACGAATTTTTTTGATTATTCAAGGCCAACCGCGCTTAGATCAAATGTTAAATTTTTGAAAGGATAATAATTATTTCACATAATCGATTATAGTTTTTTATTACAAAACACAGGAGGTAACAAAACAAAACACATTTTAAAAACATTTTTTCTTACTTTAGATACACAAATTCAGTTATCAAATTATCAAAATTTGTTTGTCGAAGTAGATCTCTTTCAACACTCATTAAAGTTTAACTTAAACGTGTTTGTGTAACACTACTTCTTAATTTATTATTATCACAGGTAGTGATATCTTTATGACAATTTAAAAGTTTTGAAATCGGTAAAAATAAAGTACTTAAGAGCTCAGGCTGAGGGGGGGGGCAATTGCACCTATTGCCCCCCTCTGTATCCGCGCCTGATTACTACTAAAAAACTCAGGTGGCTCTATAGCTATTTCCTCCACTGTATACTCTTCTGCATGTTTATCACCTATGTGCTTAATAATGCTTTTTCTTACTTCAATGCATTATGCTTATTTGTTTTTAATGTTGGCAGCTCAAATTGAACTTGGAATAAATACGTTTCACAAGAAATTGAAGCGTTTCAGAACACTTTTATTTTGCACAATTGCTTTTTTCATACTTTCTGCATGATTATCAAATTATTACTTATAGTGCTTATTTTTCTTTAATACATGTTTGTAGATGAGGACACCTTACTTAGTACATAGATTATAGTCTTTGCTCGTAGCTGGTAGCTACGTAAATAATATAATAATTAATAAAGTAGCTTAACTACTTTATTTCTGCCAGACCGGGTGCCCAATAAAAAGATACTTTTAATATATAGTTAACTAGCTGGAAAGCTCGTCCGCGGACGGACAGCTAGACGCTGGATCTGTATTTTAGCGGCATTAATTAAAAAATGCCTAACGCTAACCTAAGATCGACCGGTGTATCTTTATTTTAACGATCTAAATAAAAACAATTTTGTTTCCTAATATTGCCAATTTTAATTGTTTGTCTTCGCGTTGAAACGTCCCCGCATTTCATGTAACAGTTGATCCGATTATCCGTTTATCCGGTTATATATATAGTTTGACCAGAGGATCTCTATTTTAATAGTTTCAATTACAAAATTAATACTGTGGAACACCATTGACGTGTAACTCGATTGATGTATAGCACCGTTATATTTTTGACTGTCGATGTATCTTCACTGATTGCTGTTACTTGCTCTTTCTCTTTGTTTTTTCCATTTATTCTTTTTGCTTTTCTTCTCATTAGTCATGTCTGCTTCTTTGGGTTTTTCAAATAAAAAATAGGACACGCTGTAGCAGCAGCTTCTTGGCATTTTATATTTAGGATAGTTAGGGTATTCATAATGCACAATACAGGGTTTATGCCAGTTTGCTCATCTGAAATTACATTTACAACAAGTGAACAAGAGAGATCTACCCCCTTTCTGGTAGCACACTTTGACGAGTAGGACTGGTCTAGAGGGATATTTTTAGTAAGTATGGCGTTTGTCAAACCGGTCTGGAGCGTCGGTTTTGATAAATGCAACCACGGTAAATCTCGGATCCACCCTAAAATCTTTTTGTACAATTTACCAATTTTTAATAGTAATTTAATAGCAATAAATTACTAAATAGCAATTTTAATAATAATTTAAAATTTAATAAATGTGCACAATTTTAATAGATTAAAATTAATCCCATACTTACCGTAAGGATGTTGGGATTTGTGTTAAGGTTGGTTTATGCAAAACGCCGACGCACGCACCGCACGAACTGCACGCATGAAACGCCCCGCACAAAACGCCGCACAAAAATATTGGTTTATGCAGTTCGAATGCGTTTTATGCGTTCTAGTGCGTTTTCTGGTTACAAATTAGAATAAATTCACATTACGGTAGATGGCGCTAATGTTATTTTATTTCATTATTTAAATTTTTTTTAAATCAGATTATCGAATATTATTATTTCTAATAAATCAGAAAGATGGACTGGTTTCTTTTGTAGGTATTTTCGACCCAAAATATGGTGAGCATGAAAGTTAAACTTTTTTTTTTTATTTTAATTCAATTAATATTTACAATCTGTTCAATTGAACAATAAGTAAATGTGATGAATAATTTACATGTCATGCTGAAAACATTTCATTAAATGTTTCCTCAATAAATATACAATGTAGTTATGTCTGATATTTTACAATTTATTGAATACTAAATTTGTGTAGTAAATCGGGTATAAGTAGATCACTAGGTTTGAATCTTTTTAGTCTTCTCACTTCGTTGGTAGTATCCATCAATTTACTGGATAATTTGTTGGGATGAACTTCTAATATATTTGCATATCTCTCATGGAATGATTGAATTTGCTCATGAACTGATTTTACTTGCAGATCTTGTTGGATTACATAGCCGGGCACATACCATGGAGCATTGACAATTGTTCTCAGAAATTTGTTCTGAAATCTTTGAATGATTTCAATGTTAGAGGTACTAGCAGTGCCCCATAGTTGGATACCATATGTCCATATTGGTGTTATTATAGATTTGTAAATTAAAAGTTTGTTCTCAAGAGACAGCTGAGAGTTTTTACCCACCATCCAGTACATTTAGCTTAATTTCATTCCAAGTTGTTTACGCTTCATGAAAATATGTTTTTTCCATGTGAGTCTTCGATCGATGTGCATACCGAGATATTTGGCATCATCGTGGAAAACCGTAGAATATAAGAAACGTATTAGAAGTCCGGAAAAGAATAATATAATCTATAAACAGGCAAAGATGAGTGACTACTGGCTGAACCCAAACCCAACTCAGGTAAAGATCAGATTTCTCCCGCTACCGCGGGATGACGGTACCGACAAGGAAAACACGGAAACAGGTGACCAGAATGTAATCAGCAGCAAACCAAGGCCTCCACCCGTCTTTGTGGAAGGTGTTGGCGACATAAATCCACTTATTGCAGAACTCGAAAAAGTGGCAAAAGATGGCTACACTCTGAAATCTATCAATAATGACATAGTTAAAATACAGCTAAATAGTGGTCAAAACTATACTGACATCATTAAAGCGCTAAAGGACAAAAAAACTGATTTTCACACATACAAGCCCAAACAAGAAAGATGCTTTCGAGTTGTGCTGAAGGGTTTACATTCATCGGCAGATACGGAAATTCTTAAGTCCTTCTCTCTGCTCTCTGAATTAGGGCACACGGTCGATAATGTAAGTAACATTAAAAATAGATTTAACAGGAACCCACTGCCAATGTTTTATATCAACATTAAAACAAAAAATAATAATAAAGAAATATACCAAATCACACGCCTTATGAATTCTATTGTACAATTCGAAGCTCCGCACACTAAAGCAGAAGTAGGTGAATCATTGTTGTCATAACATTATCATGTAATTATGTTTCAATACTATTTTTTTAGGAAACGGAAAGCCAATACAGTCGTGAAATATAATCGATTACAAACTGGAGGTGGTCCACCACCGGAAGAATGTATTGATCTGGTGATGGAAGCAGTTGATGCTGCTGCTCCACACGTAGATGTGACCATGGAATGCCCCTGGGACAGCACGTCTCAATTTGAAGAGGATTTATTACTACTTAAGTAAATAAACATTCATAAAATTTGCCTACTTCGTTACATAGTTATATTGATACTTTCAGTTCTCAAAACGATGCTGTTCAGGTGATCGCAAGAGATGAACCCCCAAGTACCAGCCAAACCCATAGTCAACCAATTCGTGAGTTTATTAAACATAGATATATTATATTATACGTATTACTATTAAAAATATTTACTTTCAGCTGTATCAAAGCCTCGATCCACCAGAAAGGAAGTTGCTCTTCTGGAAAATGAATGCAACTTGAGGATAAAGAAAATGAAACTTAGCATTGAACAACAAACAGAGCTTCATGAAATCAGGATGAGAATTGAAGAGAGCGTGTTACAAAAATCAGTTTCAGAACAAAAATTGGCTGAATTGATTCTTGCAAAATTTAAAAGAGAAAACTCAATTTTATAATTCTTCAATTTATTAGAATTTTTTTTATTTATTTTGTTTTTTAGATTTTATTATGTTCAAAGTTCCAGTTACCCATTGCTAATTAAATAAACAATTTAAAACAAGTTCTACGAATAATTTATTTAAAAATGTTGATGTATAAATTGATTTCTGTACAATAATCCTAGCTGGTTGTTTTCAGTATTTATGACTGGTAAATTGTCAGGCATACAATCGTTCTCGACTTCCATATATTCATTTTGTTGTATGCCTATATTATATAGAACAGCTGTTGCGCAAATAATTGCCAATGAAGTGTTTACTTTGGTCCCGAGAACTCTTCTCAAACATGGAAATTTTCTTTTCCATACGCCAAAAACTCGTTCGACAATATTTCGTGTTTGGACATGAGCAGTATTGTACCTCAGTTCATGCGGATTAGCTATATATAAATTTTTTCATTACTTATAACAAATTACAGAATATTCAACATACCCGGTTGTATGACAGGTGTTAGTAGGTATGGTCTGCAGGGATACCCGTTATCTCCCAAAATTTTACCTAATACTTGACTATTTTCAAATCGAACTCGTAAACTACTGCGGTCAAAAATAACGCTATCATGCGTAGATCCTGGATGCCTCACAACAATGTCCAATATTTCCATTCGTGGTCTAGCTGCCACCTTCAGCAATTTTTTTATAAAAAGAAAAGATAAATAGGCTAAAGCTGAACTAACTTGTACATATGTTGAGAGAAAAATATCCCTTTCTGTTGCGGAATACTTCTGCATTATCGCCTCCAGGATTTGCAATTGCAATATGGGTGCAATCCACACATGCAGAAATTCCAGGAAACCCAGAGATTGCTGCAAATCTGGTAATATTTTTTCGTCGTTTGATTTCGTTGTTAGGAAAATAAACGTATCGTTTCAAGTGTTGAGCTAGCAGTATTGATACTGTTTTTATAATTCTGCTAACTGATTGCTGGCTAACTCCTCGCAAATCACCAGATACAGTCTAAAAGATTGAAAGCAATAATTTATTATAATACACTTGCCTGCACCTCTTATTTATCACATGCCTGAAAATTTCCAGTAGCATAAAATCTTAGGCACACCATTAGCTGAAGGAAGCCCGCGGTTTTTAATTTTGCCTAATTTCTTTACTATCAATGGCAAAATGGTAATCTTGATAGCGTTTTTTCCGAATCTATATCTTTGTCGAAATTCATCCTCGTAATATCGCTCTAATGGATTTTCCATATCACGTACATACCTTTTCGGCATTCTTTAAGTAAATAGATCTTCTACAACATCCACAAATTCTAAAAATTCTTCATTGTCTTGATCCATAATTGAATATTACACTATTTTTATAAATACAATGATTATATCCACCAAAGATTATATCTTTATTATAACACTAAATGTTAAAACTTACATGTAATTATGAGACAAGTACGACTCAAGATAGGTGTTTAGCTGACTTGGGCAAGACAGCTGTCAAGTACATGCGAAGTATTACTTGATTGTCAAGTTGCGACTATAGTATGCAATTCCGTGCTTGAGCCGGACTCAAGTCCGAGATCGAGCGAAGTATCGACTATAGGTACGGGCATTAGATTGCTCCACAGTTTTTTTAACTGCATATCTGTTCTGGCTACTGATATATCACCTTGAGCATTGTAGTCTTTAGCAATGTTCTTCCACTCAAGTTGTTTTCTCTGTATAGTGGCTGCGTCAGTTTTTTTATTCTCCACTAAATTGTGCGCGTCCACTAATGCCGCCAATAATATTTTTTCTTTATCGGTATATGCCACGATTTTGTTCATTTTAATGTTTACGTATAATAATTATAACAATAAAATTTACTTTTAATATAATATTATTTTATTACTATGACAATTCAAACAATTATTTCTAGTCATTATTAATATTTGCTTACTTGGCCGAAATTTCACGAAGTTTTGTTTATAGTATAGTTTATGAGCGGAGCACAATCTCGGACTTAAGTCCTACTCCACCAAGCTCATCTCAAGCACGAGATTGAGATTCGACTATAAGTACGGGCATAAGAGAGAGATACCGCAATGTGCGAAATGCCAGAGATTTGGGCACACCAAAAATTATTGTAATAAACCCCCAAGATGTGTTAAATGCACAGGTAATCACTCGACAGACAAATGTGCTGGAAATGTAAAAGACACTGAGGTCAAATGTGTTAATTGTGGAGATGCTCATCCCGCAAACTATAGAGGTTGCCTAGTGCACAAACAATTACAGCAGGGATTATATCCTGCCTTGAGAGAAAGAACACACATAAATCAAAATAACACCCAACAACCAATAACTTCTCAAATGGTACAGACAGGAATATCGTATGCGCAACAAACAAGTCAACCCAAACAAGATCAATATACTAATTATTCCAGCCAGATCCAAAAAGACATCCTTGTATTGGCCCCGTAGCCAGATTGAATGATTAGGACAGGCTTGCAGTAGGCTCACGAAAAAGTCCAATTAAGAGCTTCTTTATTTTAAAAATAAAAAGTATACACATTAAAAAAGTTGTAAACGTCGGTTTTTCTCATCATTAAATTTGTGCAGAGCTAAGTCTAAATCCAATGCTTTTGTACGAATTTTTTCATACGCAATAAGCGTTAAATTGGACATTCGTTGGTGGCACATAGAAAGTCGCTGTGGACGGTTGATTCTTGTTAACACAGAGAAGGTGGACTCGCAGGTAGCAGTACTATATCCAAAAGTTCGGGCAGTTGCTAATAATTTATAAGTATCGGCGAATGCTACTCGTTGCTGAAAAATTATCTCAAATACTGTGATATTTGGATTTTCCTTCTTTTGGGTTTCAATAAATCTATTCACCACTATAATTTCTTCCGGTGATGGAAGTTGGATCCCTAAAGTTTGCAAAATTTGACTTTTTCCAAATTAATAATTTCTTCTTCGGCACTGGAAACTGCAATTAGGAGTGCATTATTTTCCGTAAATCTTCTGTTCATTTCACTCAAAATGACATCAAGAGTTTCATAAAAGATTGCCTTGAAATTTTGGTCAACATCTGATCTTTCATCAATCAGATCATATACCAAATATTGCTCCAGCGTTGTGTTTCATATCCTTCGTCTTTTGCTGGGAGGTTCTTCTTCATCAACATAAAAATCAGTGTCAATTTTGGTACCAATTTCTTGATAAACATCATCGTTTCTGTAAGAGTTCAGAGAATTCACTACCGAGGTCATGACAACTACCGCATCTTTCAAACTCGCTTCGTGAGCCTGAAGTAATTTATCAGCAGGCTGAATGGTTTCTAAAATTTTTTTCATCAAAACCATGCAAAATCGAAACTCTTTGGATTGAACAATTTTTAGCATCCCAATACTTTCTACAACGTAATCACCATCTACATCTCTGCTTTTCGACACTTTTTCCAGTGCCTGGATTATTTGCACATAATTGTTGTAAATTATGCGAGTAACATCCAAATGACCACTCCAACGTTGCTCCAAAAGACGACATAACGCATTCCCATCGTAGAACTTCGAAATACTTCCTTTTTTCAAAAACATATATAGCATAGAGCATTGATCGAAATATTGCCTAATATTTGATATTTCTTTTATGGCTTATACAAGTACCAGGTGCAATCTATCATTGTAACAATGCACGTAAGGTATTGTTCTGTTCAAATTCTTTTGGATCAACACTTGCACTCCGCCTTTCTCACCACTCATAACCGCTGCTCCGTCATAACACTGACTTAGGATTTTAGAAGTATCTAAGCCATAATCATTAAGAACCTGCAAGGTTAAATTTGTAAATGTTTTGGCATCTAAATCAACGCAAGTTTTTATCGTTAAAATTGACTCTTTCACTTTTCCACCTAAAACGTATCTAACTCCAATTGCGATGTTTTCTCGATTGTTTTTATCGTGTGTACCGTCCTCTAAAATACTGAACCATGGAACATCAGCTTTGCGAATATCATCAACGATACTTTGAGATACCATTTCTGCCATTATGTCAATCAAATTATTTTGTATCTCAGGAGATAATGTTACGACCTTTTGGTCGTGGGGGTTTATTGTAGCTCAGATTAATCAATTAAAGTCACGACAAGAGTTTAAACAATTATAATAACGCATAATAAAACATACAACAATTACAATTAAGTCTTACCCTAAAAGCTGAGGGAGGATTGGATCACCAACATGACGGACATAGGTTCCAGCAGTAATCACTACTCGCACTTCACCCACGGCTGACTGCCGATTTTCCGACTTACCCCCTTTTTGTTGTAATCCTCCCTCTTAATATTAATTCTACTAATTATAATTCTTATTGGTTATTGTTGGATTCATATTATTGGTTTATCGATTGAGTTGATTCATCGGGGCAATGTTCCGTTTACAATTTTGATGATCAATCAATCACACAGGATATAGAATATATTTTGTTTTAGTAATTATAAATTTAGTTCTATACCGTGTGATTGATTTTTACGTGACAATAAATACGTAGCATTAGCTGGTATGCGCTTATAGTATTCAGCAAGTTTTGTATCTTTAAGCAATGTATATTGAAAAAGACTACTAAATAAACCGTTTTCGTGACCTTCATCGATATCATATGTTCCGCGAAATGCTAATTCATTTACGGCCAAAAACTGTATAACTTCAACAATTGACTTGACATAATATCTATGACCTTCAAGAACGTCGTTGTTAATCATAGTTGACACCATTAAATTGTCTTTTTGGCGTTTCTCTTTTTCATGCCACATCATTACAGCGGTTATATGAACTTCTGAAGATGCGTGTTTTTCAATACCTTTTTCTTTAGTTAAAGCCATTTTCCAGTTACAAAGTACAGATTTAATTAAAAAAAATTTAAATCAAAACAGAAAAAAGATGGCCCCGGCCTGCGGCCAGGGCAGGCTTAAACTTTTCTAGGGCAGGCTCAGCCTGCCCTGGCGTACCCCTGGCTACGGGGTTGCAATACAACAATCAAATGACATCACTGAGCTCAAAGGTATGATGAAACAACTAATGGAACAAATGGGAACAATGATGAACCTACTGTCAACCCTGGTCAGTAAAATGGCCTAATGACTGGAACACTCAAGCTAGCAATATGGAACGCAAACGGCTTGTGCCAGCATGCACAAGAAGTTAAGCTATTTCTTGAAACACATAAAGTAGATGCGATGCAAATCTCGGAAAGCCACTTTACCTCAAAAAGTCATATAAAAATTCCTAACTATACCCTATATAACACTAACCATCCAGATGGAAAATCACATGGAGGAGCAGCTATACTAATTAGAAGTAATCTTAAACATTATGAACTAAACAAATTTCAACAAAATTATCTTCAGGCAACTAGCATAGTTTTTGAAGACCGATTAGGAAATATAACTATCTCAGCAATATACTGCTCTCCGAAACATAACAATAAAAGATAACATTACCAGGCATTCTTCAACACACTTGGAAACAAATTTGTTGCTGGAGATGACTACAACGCCAAACACCAACATTGGGGCTCAAGACTTACCAACATAAAGGGGAAAGAGCTGTTTTCAACGATGAAAAACAATAATATGACTAGTTTATCGACAGGAAAACCAACCTACTGGCCAAGTGACTTAAATAAAATCCCAGATGTGATTGATTTTTGTGTTACAAAAGGCATAAACACGAAACAGTTCAAGATTGAATCATCACTAGACCTGTCATCGGATCATACATCCATACTATTAACATTATATTCTCAAATCATCTACAAACAGAAACAACCCTCACTATATAGCAAAAATACTAACTGGGAAGTCTTCAAAACAGTATTGGATGAACACATACATCTGCACGAAAACGTAGAAAATGCAGTCGAACACTTAACAAAAGAAATTCAGAATGCGGCTTGGCTTGCGACCCCTGACTCCAATTCAACTATTATTAATGAATCTATTCCAATAGCAATTAAGCAAAAAATTGCAGAAAAGCGGAAAGCTCGCAAACAATGGCAAATTGTTCTAGATGAAATTAGATTATTGGAAGACAAGAATAAAAATAATAGAAAAGCTAGGAAATTTAAGGAGTTACTTCTTAGCCACAAAAATAAATCATTTAATGAGCATATTGGTAACGATTATTCATTGTGGAATGCTACAAAAAATATCAAACGACCGCAACAATTTGTACCACCTATTAGAAACAAAAATGGAGAATGGGCTAAAAGCGGTAAGGATAAAGCTTAAGTATTTGCGAAACATCTCTCACAGGTATTCAAACCATTTCCTTCCACTCTTACAACAGAAGAAAAGTTAAACTTTAGGGTCGATAATTTTTCATCGTGTTATTATTATTTCTAGAAAATATCACAATAATGAAAAATAAATTAAAAATAAAAATATCAATTATAAGCTAAGGTGCTAAGGTAACAATTATAATTGATATTTTTATTTTTAATTTATTATTAATATCTAATAATTTTAATTTAGAAAAATAAATTAGTAAAATAAAATGAGGAACAAAAAACTAACAAACAAAAAATACTTTACATCATCTGCAAAAATAAGATTTATAATAATTATTTTCGTAATTTTAAATTTAAAAAAATTGTACCACAACAATAATATATAATGTATAGTTATTAACAAATAAAATTATAATCAAAGTGAAATATTATCATAATTATCATAATTATGAATATTATCATAAATTTCAATATTTTTAACTTAACAAGATTATGATAATATTTCACTTTGATGACAACAATAATATAACTTGAAAAGTTCCTAGCGTTACGCACTGCAATGAAAACCAAAGATAAAATAAATTTCGAGGTTATGCACGCACGTCACGCACGTCAGTGACGTGCATAAACGCTACCACAGAAATTCAATGTTTCAACTTTATTTGCTTGCGTGCAGTGCGTGCGGTGCGTGCGTCCGTCGCGTCGGCGTCTTGCATAAACCAAGCTTTAGAAATTACCGCTAATCCGCTTGGGGTTCGGGACGCAATTTACCCGTGACCATTTTTGACCACTTCAAAAACCTTAAATAATAGTGACCACGGGACAGAATTTGACGATTCCGTACCGTACGGACGGCACCATATTCCACCGATGGTTGAAAGTTAATACCCTACCCCAACATGATCAACGTAGAGCAGTAGTAGATTCCACCGATGAAGGTCGGGGTCAGCTTATTAAGAATTAGTAGGAGTAAAATGGGGGCGATTTAATAAGTTAAAAGTTAAAAGCTTACTGTTGGCATTTAATTTTAAAAACCGCAGAATTATTTTTAATGGTGCACCCATTAATAATACCCTACCCTGCGCTCCGTCCCCCGGGCGCTCCGAGCCGTTTTGACAAAGACTAAACTAATTAAAAATATCCCCGAAAACCGAAAGAACTCACCAAAGGTGGAACTCGAAAAAGGCGAAACTTGTTGAAAACGTGAATATCGTTTTGTAACAGTAACCTGCGGACGGATTTCGGACGGACGGAACATACGTTCTACAAAATTATGCAATAGGTAATAATTAAAAATTTTATTAAAAAAAAACAAAAATGTAACAGAAGATGGGATTTTTAAAGGGGGGGGGGATAAATATTATTATTCATGATCATTAATATAAGTAAAATTATGGGCAATGTTTTTCAAAAACTCGAATCTACTCATTGGGTTAGTAAAGTACGAGGTAATATAGTGTTGTAAACGTTGTTTTCTGATGGTATCGCTATTTGCCCGTCTTAGGTTGCTCAATACTATTAATGTTGATATAACAAGTGTTAATTTGCATCCCCTTCAATTTGATAGAACGATAGAAATATCTACGATATTTAGAACTGGTATGATTTAGAACGGCTTATAGACTGAACAATTTAAAGATTAAATTTATGACCAGTCTACTTGCCCACGGCAGCGGTGGAATATGCATATGGGATTATAGGAACCCTTGACCATCGGTGGAAAGTGAAACTGCCCCGCGGATTACCTAAAAATGCTACGGCATCTTTACTTTTGGTTTTTGGGTGATTTTCTATATAGACACAAATGCTCTTTTGTTAATTAATTCTGTGATTAATTAAAATAGACCTGGATTAGAAGTTGTCCCACACGTAGTTCTCATCAATCGAAGACATATACATCATTTAATAAACATAATCCAGTAGAAGCTCGATTCTGTAAATACAAAATGCCAAAGGCATGTTCAAATTAGCACAAGTGTTCACACTAACGGGGGTCTAGAAAAGCAAGTGTTATACTTTATACATAGTATATTTTTTAAGACATAATTATTCCTTATAAAACGGTGTACCGACAGTTGGCCCTGCGACAACCCGCATCGGATAACTGGCCTTGGCGACAACTGGCCTTGGCGACAACGGGCCTTGACGACAAGTGACTCTGGTGACAACTGGCCTTGGCGACAGCTAGTCCTATCAAAAACTGGCCATTGGACTAAAAATTTTCACGGAAATATATCGCTTCTTGTAACATTTTATTACAGACAAAGTTGTACCGGAAATATTTTTTCAACTTTATAGTATTCACTTTGAATTTGCGCCTGGTATTAATCCAGTGGGTTTGTATTGTTTTCTCACGAATAAGAACAGAACAACGTATAATCGCCGACTTAACGAAATTAAAGCTCTTACTCTAGATGCAAATTCGCGAAAAATTTTGCTGGATTTTTTATTACTGGTTGCTATTTCCATTTATGCCAAGTTGGAATTAATTGAAGCGCAAGTTTGCGTTTGCAAGCGCAATGAATATTCGTGATATCACGACAAAATATTCAACATATCTACGACTACTAATGGTATTACAAGTGATTATCTTATTTTCTTGCCAAATTTTTGAGAGTAAGTTTAGAAAATTTCACTGATCGAGCAAAAATCTGTAATAAAATGTTACAAGAAGCAAAATAAAAATATAGTATATCAAGGGCCAGTTGTCACCAGGGCCAGTGGTCACCAGGGCCAGTTGTCGCCAGGGCTATTTGTCGTCAAGGCCAGTTGTCCGAAGCGAGTTATCGCAGGGCCAAGTGGCTCAGGGTCACATGCCACCTTTTCTTATAAAACGCATAGCAGCTCCAGAATGTATTAATACACTCCTATGTTAGCAATGTATAAATTATACCTTTCCAAGACTTTTTTGTCATATAAAAATCTATTTTACAGAATAATTTTTCAGGCATATTTTGTTGTAAACTTCATTCCCTTGATTATTGTTTCTATGCATTTTTCTATTTTGTCACACCGTTTCTGAATGCGACTTTAAAAAGGGACTTTTAAAAAACTAAAAAATTTAATAGCATATTATTTAACGAGGAGGTTAAACGGCATATTAATCGCATAGCACGAGGCGCAGCCGAGTGATATACTATTCACACGAGCGGTTAATAAGCAGTTTAAACTCGAGTGTAATATACCATTTTATCTTCGTCTGCAGACATAATAGAGAAATTAACAAATTAATGGACAACAATAAAAAAATTCGTGGTACAAATTAACAGTTAAAAATATATAAATGTTCGTAGGCAAGTTTTGCGAGTAACAAAGTAATTCAATATACTTATGTTTACTTAGGCAGTATAAGCAGGAAGACAAATATGAAAATATAGGCGACGGGAAGCGGAGCAGGACATTTGAACGCGGCCATTTGAACGCGTCCGTTTGAATGCAGAGACGTTTGAACCCAAGGAAGTTTGAACAATTGCATCAAAAATAAAGGGGACCCCCTTTATTATGTTTAATTATTATATTTTCGAGTTTCACCTTTTTTCCAGTTCAACCTTTGGCGAGTTTTTTCGGTCTTCAGAGATATTTTTAAATAGTTTAGTCTTTGGCAAAACGGCTCGGAGCGCCTGGAGGGGAGGGAACCGGAGCGCAGGGTAGCGCAGAGTCAAATTTGACAAAGACAACCATGGCAATACACGGATCACGGATCCACCATAATAATATTTAAATAATATTGACTAATAAGTACACCACTCTTTGGGTATTACCACTTAAGCCACCCTATCAAGCGTTGGCGCAATTTACTACTTGTCCTTAAGCTACCGACCAAGAAAATAACTGCTAGCACAGTTTACATACGTCCTGACCCGGTAAACTATGTTTCGTCCACAGAGTAATATACATAAGTTAGGAGAGTGCACTCGTTCAGTTATAGTGGTCATATAACGCACGCTTGAAAAGAGAGACGGCGCGAGACAGAGAACTTATCGTTAGGCCGTTTATTTCACCGAGTATAGCCTGCAAATCATGTAGTTTAAAGCATTTTCCACAATTAAACTAGGCACCTTCAACGTTTCATTCTATTTATTATTTTTTATTGATATTATTCATAAACTATAAAGTATTACTTACTACAAAAAACTAAAAATATTAATATTTAATTACATAAGAAGTAGAAATAACATCAATTTGAATACCAGTCGCTAAAATAATTTTCAGTTTGCAATTTGAACATTTTATTTTTCTCCTTAAAGTTCGATTTAGTTTTTAATTCCGTGCCTTTGAAGTATTACCTTTTCAACAATTAGTGTTTTAGCGTAAAATATTTACTTTCTATATTCTATTGATAATAAGGAATCCTGGTTAAATTTACTTCCAGTGCCCTTGCATTCCGAGATAACGTTTGTTTTGCATGGCGGGATCCACAAAACACATTGCAATTTTCGTTTAGTCTGTGTAAAGCATTCATTGTTAAATCATTGTTGACTAAAAATATTGTTAAAAATATGGGCTACAAATGTTTTGTGCCTTATTGTCGTTCGGGATATGCATCCTGTAGCGAAATTGTATCTTTATTTTCACCTCCTAAAGATCCTGAGCTGTTGAAAATTTAGATTAAAAATATACCCCGTGCTGATAAAATTTTGAGTCGAAAAGACCGAGTTTGTGCGAAACATTTCGATCCTAAATATATTGTCAGAGAATGGAAAAATGACTTAACTAATGTAAGTTTGTTTTAGTTAATTACACGGTTATGTACAATGTGTATATAGGTGATGTATATAAGGTATGTATAGTTAAGCAAATTCATGTCTTATAGATTCCACTGGACTTACAATACGCAGTTTTTAATAATCAACCAAATATTCTGATTATAGAAATATTGAACTATCAATAAAATAGATTTTGAGGTGAATTTTAATTTTATGCAAATTGTCCATTCTTATATAATTAAATATTAATACTCTTATTTTATATAATTGGTAATACATTATAGTTCATAAATAATATCAATAAAAAACAATAAATGTAATGAAACGTTGAAGGTACCTAGTTTAATTGTAGAAAATGCTTTAAACCCTTTAAAATACATGGTTTGCAGGCTATACTCGGTGAAATGAACGGCCTCACGATGAGTTCTCTGTCTCGCGCCGTCTCTCTCTCCAAGGCGTGCGTTATGTGGCCAAGCGTTAGCCGGTCGCGAGATACCAAGCAACCTCTCCTAACTTATGTATATTACTCCGTGGTTTCGTCTTAGAAAGGCAATGAAAATATCAAAATCTCGTGATTTCTCGAATGCGAATCAAATATCGATTCGTCGAATAATAATTATATCGGAAGATTTATCAAATAAAAGGTTAAATATAATAAAAGGGGGGTCAATTGCATCTAATTTCTCGCGTTCAAACGTCCTCGCGTTCAAACTTTCAAACTTCCCTGCGTTCAAACGTCCTCGCGGTCGAACGTCCCTGCGTTCAAACGTCTCTGCGTTCAAACGTCTCTGCGTTCAAACGTCTCTGCGTTCAAACGTCTCTAAATTCAAGCGTCTCTTCGTTCAAATGGCCGCGTTCAAACGGACGCGTTTAAACGGCTGCGTTCAAATGTCCTAGACCGACAGCAAGAGGTGATGTAATTTTATATTGATAAAAGTGCATAAACCTTGCTAGACGTATTTTATTGCTTACTTTGCGTGGGCGTGTTATATCTCAAAGGAAGAAACATGAGATTATAAAAATTAGGAATATTATTGTCAACTTAGACCGTATGCGTAATCCGTGTTAATTTCTATATTATGTCAGTAGGAGGAGATAAAAAAATTAACATTGTTCTTATTTGAGTTAATGTTTGAATCGTCGCTTGAATAGTCCAAAGGTGTTAAATCATATTATGATGTTAGTGGTCAGTCGACAGGTGCATTTTTTGAAATAATTTTATTGCCAAATTGTTACTTCAATAAATCAATTGTTACGGTATGGCTGTATAGCATTTAGAACAATAACTTGAAACAAAAGTCCAGGTTCTTGAGCACCCCGACGAATTCATATTTTTGGATCTTCTTTAACACTAACACCTATAATAGCAACGTTGCTTTCTTCGGTACGCACAGTTCTTTGTCTTTTTTGGGTTTTAACATCAAAAAAACGCGAATTGTGTTCTGAATTTATCAATAATTGCATGGTCGATTATGTACACCATAAATTTGACGAGGCCCTCTATTAAGTTTGACGAACAGGACATTGATTTTGATAATAAATTTTAACAATTTGTAATCGTTGTTGTTGCCGCGTAAGTTTTTCTATGATAATTTGTCAATGTTTACTTAAAAGAAATGCTAAAACAAAAGTCACATATTATCTGTCAAGTAAGAGTTGTGTGGATCGAAAGTTCTGACACTCGGAAAGAATTAAAAGAATTATTTCTTTTATTTACTTTTATTTACTTTTTTTTTATTGAATTTATGGAATTGTTTAAATAACCATAAGTAACACCGTATGTTGCTTAGTTAAGAACACGATGAAGTTGCTCATTCTTGTAAGGATAAATGTTCTCAACAGATTTACGTTTAGTAGGTCAATAGGATTTCTTCGCTTGAGTTGTTTTATCAACAAATTTATAGTATATGGGTTTAGGAAATTGCCGGTATTGGTATTTTTTACTTTTGTTTCTTTATTTCTTCTTGGATTATTTCAGCAGGCGACTGCATTGTTAGTTTTTAGGCCTGAGAGGTTCTACTTTTTTAATTATTTCTACTGTTTGTTGGGTTCAGTTCCAACACGAGTGGTTTATGTATTATGTACATTTTTTCATTACCCACTTTCTATCTCATCTTTCTTTCTTCTATTAATGCTACACTGGAAAAACGGGTACACCATATTAATAAATAATTTATCATTTTTTACACCGATTAACAAAATTGATAAACAAATTCATAAATTCAGTGATTGTTTTCATAAATATATTTAGTTTTATTTATATTTTCGTATGATATGAGGAGTTTTGTTTATCTGCGCTAAAATGTAAAATTTTCATCAATTAGTTATTTCAGTGTAGTTCCACATTAAAATTTCTCTGTTATTGCCTTGATTCTGTTGAATCACCACCAATAAACTTATCTATGCTTTTACCCTTTCTATGCAGTTGCAGTTCTGCAACAGTTCAACAAATTGAGCAATTTTTGGTCTCATTACGTTTTCAGCTCGTACTGATAAATAAATGCCTACTCTTGTTTTCAAAAATATTTCAAACCTATTTTTTGGTGCTAATTTTTCTTCTATCTTTCAAAAAAAATACCTACTCAGGTAAATTCTCGTCCAAATGAAAGATCGCCATCTTAATGTTCTCATACCAGTATTTCTTACTATCAATTGTTCAATTTATTTCGTCACTCTTAAACCCCAAGAAATAGTGTACACTTGTGCAGGATGAGCCAAATATCAATGTTCTTATGGGCAATATAGTTAACTTGGTAACTATAAAAGATATGAAAAACATAATAGCACATCTTCGATTTCTTTTTTTGAAAGAAACTCAATGGCGCCAAACGGAATTTGTTATCTATTTTTTTGTTTTTAAAGTTACCGAAAAAATATTAAGACTTTCAGGCATTTTTTCAAGGGCCATAAAATAGGCCAAGGCAATATCAAATATAGGTATCTGCGCTAGTTTCCGAGTTATAATGGTGGTTGTGTGTTTCAAATAGAAAAAAAAAATAGTTAAAAAAATAAATCGAGTTTTTATCTTTTTTAAGTGATATGTAATTTATGTGTTATTTTACTAAAAAATGTAATAAAAGGAAAAGCTTTATTATAAAACTGAAGAAATATTAAAATAATTTCTTCTATGTGTGCTCTTACAGTGCACGTTTCTTGTAACATAATTGTCTTTTCAAACTTTAAAGCTTTACAGCTTTAAAGCTTTACTTTTAAAGCTTTACATATTATATTGTTGTTATAAAATTGAAGATATATCCATAAACCACATATATGCTGTTTTAAAGTCTTGTTTGTCTAACCTACGATAACTTTCGCTGAGATCGACATTTACTATACGTTTTTCTTACTTATAAAAAAGTATATGTGAGATACCACTAAAGCTTTAAAGTTTGAAAATAAAATAATCTTACAAGAAACTTATATACTCTATCCATTTCCAAGCAAGAGCACACACAGAAGAAATTATATTACTTTTCTTCATTTTTATAAAGCTTTTCTTTTACAAAACCTGTTTTTACTTTATTTTGTAGTTTATAAGTTTTATATCATTAGTAGTTTCAAGCATTTTACCTAACACCTTTAAGGTGGCGATAATCCCCCTTGCTTATTGAGGACTGCAGAGTAAAACTGGAGTCACCGCCATGCAAAGAAAAAACTTTTTAAGAAAACACCGACGATGGAAAAGTAATCTACAAACTCCGAAGTATATCCTAATCTATTTTGTTTTTATCAAAATATGTATTACTATGATATTTGAATAACAACTGAGTAAAGCTGACCAAAATTTTCCCCTTTATTGGTCTATTTATTTAGGAATTACAAACTTTTCTTTAAGAATAATCAAAAACGAACATAGTCAGGATTTAATTTGTACTACATACCATCGTTGGGTGCTACATACGAATTTTTTTTTTACAAATCTTAGCTACGCCAGTGACTGCAATAAAACACTGATAACATACCTTTACTCTCTTAGCCATTTCAAGAGTTACTTGCATCTCATTTACGTTTGTCGTGCCCTTAAGAGATCTTACTCGATTTAAAGCGACCGACGTATGCTTGATCTGGAGTAAACACTTTCTGAAAGCGAGCCAGCTTGACGCTTTCTGCATTGCAAAAGCTCTTCTTTTTTAAGTTGTTTTTTTGTTCTTTTTCCGTTGACGACATTATTTTTGTTTCGCCAGTCTTCGAGCTCTTTGAGATAAAGATTCATTTTAATAGTATTTCGCATAATAAATTTTTTTATATTATAGCAAATATATCTTCTTTACTTGATTTTGTGGTGGATAGATATGTGTCAAAATTTGTATAGAAAATGTGTTAATGCAGTGGATGATCGGATCGGTTTCAAAATTGTTTGAAATAGATTAAAATATTTTGAACTATAAGTCGATGTTTAAAATTTCAGTCTGATTAGAAGACTAGAAGTGGGTCGAAAGATTTTCACCTTTAATATAAATATAACATATTATACAGATATCTACTGAGTGTAATATACAATATACCCGGGTAAGTCAATATAAAGCTTTTAAGAATAAAGCAAACCGAAAAATTAAATATAATAAATATTTAGTAAATAACAATAAAAATTTTAAACACTAACAAAAATTAAAGTAAGTCTTCAAACTGAAATTCATTGTTTTCAATATATAAATTGTACCCCTTTTGACACTCGAATATTGTGTTGTGCAGTATGCGGATGTTTGATACTAAATTGACAATAGCTAGCGTGGATAGCTGCATATTATTTACTGTCAACGCTCACCCAAAATTATTAATTTAATA
This sequence comes from Cantharis rufa, assembly GCA_947369205.1. Classification (NCBI taxonomy): domain Eukaryota; kingdom Metazoa; phylum Arthropoda; class Insecta; order Coleoptera; family Cantharidae; genus Cantharis; species Cantharis rufa. The sequence goes on from OX376303.1 coordinate 42,759,066, forward strand.
ATATTTCATACTAGCAAGTGGCAAAAACCATCACAAAAAAAGCGAAAATAAATGTCAGGCAAGACTGTTTGCTTATAGACAAGTTTTTAATAATTTAATAATTATATTATATTCCTAGTATTTTATTATAACAATAAAATAGAAAAAATATAAGTTAATTTACGATAGTATGTATGTTATAATAATAATAATTTGAAGCTAATCATTTAACACGAAACCGCGTAGGTCGTACGTCTAACATTAAGAGTGAAAACCAATTATTGAAAATCCTTATTGATGTGCAGTCAGAGAAATATTTATAAAATAAGAAAACGTCCAATAAATATTTACTACTAGTTATAGAATCGTTGGTTTAATTGTTCAAGTTTTTGTGTAGCATACTATTTATTGTTATATTGTTGTTTGCAGTGGCGGCTCGTGACATTTTCCAGTGGGAGGGCACAAAATAAAAGAAGTAGTTTTTAAAATATAAAATTTATTTTTTTGATAATTATTTTAAGATAGTGCTTGTTTTTGGTTTTGGGATGGGAGGGCACGTGCCCCTGTGCCCTTTATGACAAGCCGCCACTGATATTTTGTTAAGTTCACTATAAGCCAATTAAGAAGCAATTTAAATTATGGTATTAGTAGAGGCATACCGAATAGTATTGTAATTAGTTATAAAATTGTATGTTATAATTTATTACTAGAGGACCTTACTTTAAACTTCAATAAAACTGTTTTAACAATAAAACAACGTCGAATTTGACGTTTTGATCCTGAGCAATCCTGAGCCAACGTAACATAATAACATATTTATTTACTTACTAGCGATCGCATGCCTCCTAGTGGAGTGGAATAATTTGCCATGGTTTTTAAAAGATTACTTCTTTATATGAGATTTCTTTACATGATTTCAGAAATATGACTTCAAAGACGGGGGGGGGGCGATAAATGTGACGTTGGTGTAGCCAAAGATAAAACTATGCTTGGCTGGGTCAGATTCGCCATGTATATTAATTCTTGTATTGAAAGACACGTGCGAAAATTTGCAGTTGCAGAACCTAAAGCTTCATCCCCATTAAGACGGTACGGCAAACGTCACCATTAATATTATTTGTTGCTCCACTATTGATCTTGGTTGCAAGATCAGAGTGCCGCTTGCGTGTCATCGTAATGGGAATGCAGTTTTATATATGCATATTAATATAAGCAAATAGTAGTCGAAATATAAAAATTTTTAAAATCGTTCGGCAACCAATTAAACTACTATTTTACCTATTAAAAATTTTGAATTTCAATTTACTAATGAAAAGAGTAATAATTTCTTAACAAGGATAACGTGATTGTTTAGATTTTATAAACAAAAATAAACTTGAAACGTTATTTAATTTAATATAAGTTTAGTATAATATATTATAATTATTTTAGAGTAGACACATGAACTTGATTTAAATTGTTCTTTTCGTGCGTATAATCAATAAGTCTAATGAAGACTGTTTTCATTTCCATGTAATCGTTTAATTACATGCGACGCGAAAACAATATTAAAATTAGCATTGAACATCGTAGCAAATGAATTACTCGATTCGCCTAAAAATTTAAGGTTAGTTTTATTAAGCGATCGCACTATTTTGAAAGTTTAAGGTGGTTAAAACTAAACTCATTATCCAAACTAATTTGAAAAATACCGTTATTCTTGATAATCTCACTTTCTTGAGATACTGATCATGAAAATGTGGGGGAAGCGTCGGGACGCTGTAGGAAACAGACAGTGTCGTGGAAACATTCGGCGAAGCTTGCAGCATTGCCAATTTTGATATAATATTGTAAATTAAATAAAGTTGAAGTGAGTGTTTGGTAATAAATAGTTTATCGATGCAAGTAATATGACATAATATATTACACTAGGTAAGTCTTTCAGTAATTTTCTAATTTACTCTTATAATAAATGTATTTTCTATTTCATACATATTTTATATAAAATTTAATATAATATTTTACAAATCTATAATTTTTAAATTTGTATTTGCTGTTCCTATCGTGCATTTATGAAATGATAACAATAATGAACTACTCAATTTTAACTGAGTATTTTAATATTAACAATATCACAATATTTGGAAGTAATAATGTTTTAGTGCTTCGTTACTATACGGTTGCGGGTTGGCGTCCGTTAAATAATATATTTCTTTGCTTTAACAAATTTTATGTTTTTGTACAATACAAACGTATGCGTCATAAAATTAAAAAATATCATACATTCATCTCACGATTAAAGATGATCAAGTAAAATCAATGTCGTTATCTTTAGCCAAATTTTAAAGATACATTTCTAATCATTTGCAATATTTTAAAACTTACATTATCAAATTACTGATAGATTTTAAAAAAGTTTCAAGGTATTTTTTATAATATGTAACTATTTCCGTAACTATTGTAACTATATGTAACTATTTCCGACATTGTGTGCATCCAATATAAAATTGCTTTATTGCTATCACATGCAGCGCAATGACAATGCTATTAACGAGAAAAAAAAGTCATTTGGGGTTATTTCATTGTCTTTATATTCATAAACATACTTAATTATTATTATAAAAAAAAACGTCTTTTAGTTTTGTATTTTAAATTTTGGATTGTATAATAATTAAAATCAAGTATTTTCAAAAGATTTTTAATTTTTCCGTTGCAATCAAAATTGTTAAGAAATTGCACAAATTGGTATTTCCGAGATTGAATTTTCTATGTACACTCCGCCATCGCAAAGCACAAAAAGAGCAATAATTAGTTACTATTTGTTGTAGTAGTCATTTTGTATTATTTGAGGTACTAGACACATTCAGTATTATTATAAAGTAGGTACATAGTACATACTAAACATTTTATTTCCTCATTAAAGTGGTAAAATTGGGGTATTGCTTTGACTTTTATTACATTTTATTACATACAAATATTCTGGATAATTTTGAAATAATTTTGGAAGTCTATTCCGCTTTTTGAAGGGTCTGGAGAATAGGAAATAAAAAATTATATTAACTATCTTCTTCTTTCTTGTGCCATACCCTCAATGGGCGTTGGCGATCAACTTGGCTGAACCAAGATGACGTACCAGGGAATTTAATTAATAGGGTGGTTTCCCGTTGCCTTCCCCACAGCCCACAGATCTATCTTGGGCTTTAGATCACAGCAGCGTATTCGACTCGACCAGGATTTGAACCGCGGTCACCCGCTTCCCAGTCGGCCGGTGTAGGCCTTACGCCACACTGCTGGTCATACATACTAACTATGCTATTTTTTTTCCAACTGATATGATATCCTATCGGCCGCTCGATAGACTTGTGTTCTAATAAGGCCACATATCCGACCAGCACTGTACATTTTAAAATACACTAATACTAGAAAGGATTTTTGGCTAAGATGTGGTAGAAGTACTGTTCGCCGCTGTACATAGATTTAACTTATATGCTACAAGAAATCCGGAAAAAAAATTGTTTAGACTTCCAAGAAAGTTTAATGTGGCATTCGATGAATTTTGCTATACATATAGACAGAATTATGATAATTCTTGATGGAGAGAACACAAAAAATAAGTTTAAAATTAAGTTGGTCTATAATTATGTAGAGAAACACAAATATATTTTTAGGTCCAAAAACTGACTTATACTTTGTCGGATATACTTCTGTGATCCATTATCCATTATCCAGGAATTCAGTAATTTCAGTATCAATTTGTGGGCTATGGAAAAGCAATAAAAAACCACTCTATTAATAAGTAGAGTAGTACCTAGTAAATTATTTTGGCTTGAATCAAATTGATCGCCTATACGCAGGGCGTCCTGTATGGCACTCGAAGACGAAACATCACATTATCATTCTGATTTCTGAAACTTTATCTTATTTGTAATAAGTACTATTTAAATTTAAATGTACCTATTGTTTATCAGTGAACCATTGATTTAGTTATTTATCCAATAATATGTCAAATATATATATAGGTAAAGGAACTTGTGGTGTTAATTGTATTTTATTTTTACGAGGAGGTCACTACCTGACAAATTATCACATAATGTAATAAATTGGAATTTCATTTTTATATGGTGGTGATGACAGATTCATACCTCTGACGTGTAGTGGTTTGGGTTTCAGAAACAGTATACAAGTAAATATTATGTTTTTTTTAAATCAAATATAATTTTAATTTAAGCTACTAATAAGTATTTATGCAGTTTTTTTAATATAATTTTATAATTAATATAATATGTAGGTATTTTTATAATTTATTTTCATTATTAATTTGAAATCAAAAAGAAAAAAAAAAGCAGCATGTGTGACAAATAATATAAATGAGGTAAATCGAGACGTGTTAAATTAAGATATTTCAAAATTTTAATATTCATATTAGCATTCATATTAGCACTCGAAATAGTCAAATTTTCACGAAATTGAAAGCTCTAAATTATTCCGTTGAAAGTTATAAAGCGAATACAATTAAATTTTTATAACTTCAAATGAGAGTTGGTCTTATTACCTCTAACCGAAATACTAGATTTAAGAAATGCACAGATTTTAACAAGGATTTATAACTTATTGGGGAAGTTTTTTTTTTAAATTTTTTGACAAAAACTTTATTGCTTTTCCTAAACATTTTACAGAATTCTAAAAAATTATTACATTCGTACATTCTAGTTTAAAAAGAAATAAGAACTATAATGATTAATTTAAAATGGGCAAAAATTATCCAATACGTAAACAACTGGGGTGAATAAGATTTATAAAAATAAGTTTAAAAAACCTTAAGATATTGAAAGAATAAAATAAACGTTCTAATAATTCTCCATTTATATAATATAAAAAATCTTTCCTCGACTATCATTAGATGATATAGATTCTGTATACATATCGTCGTCAAATCATCCGTCACCATACTTTCTGTTACATAAAGTCACACATGTACTGTATAATTTTTAGCAAATCCTCTGAATGTATGTCACGATTGGTGCCCTGCCCTCGTATGTTTCGCTTCACTTCGATGTTGGCAAACTTTTTATTTAACCTGTTGCAATTTAACGGCAAAATCTCCATTATTATATATTTTTTAAAGTTAGGTTTTTCCTGTAATACTTTGTTTTCGCCATATGTTTTAAGAGTTGTATTAACCCATGCATGGACCAAAACTATGTTTCTATTTTGCGTCTAAAATTAAAACCAATGATGTCACGAAAAATAAGATTATAAATCTATAAATTGGTGCAAAATAATGTTAATTGCCTATAAAATAATTAATAATAATAAAGGAAATTGTGAACTGCACGTATAATTTTGTTTATTTTAACTTTTATGCGATGTCCTAACCTGTAAATTTTTTGTTATATATTGATTTATTTAATACAAATAAAAATATAAAAAAATTCAAATTTGCTATATTATTTAATAAAACGCACATTTAAAAAATTTTTAGAGGGTATACGTATTATTTTAAATAGTTCTAGTATAACTATAATAATAATTTCAAAATAGTACTACTTAGTGTTCGGTGATTTGCTTATATTTGCTTCACCGAATATTCACATTTGTTAATATATGCAAATGAAAGCTTAACTTATGTAAATATGTATAACATAGGAATTAAAAATTATACTTGAATAGTATAGCAATTAAGTTTAATGTAAAGTATTAAACTAGCAATTAAGTTTAGTTTGAATAGTAGTACCTACCTACTGAAAACTGAACGACAGTTTTCCAATTTATTAATAATAATAAATTGATAATTATTGATTCTATATTATCTATTATTTATTAACAAATAGAAGTTATACGTATCCAAACTAATAATTTTATTAGTTTTTTATTCAAATCTGATAAATATTATGTGTGAATTTTTACAGAGTTACCCGTAATAGATTCTCTATTTCGTATTTTAATGGAAAATATGCAGGACAATAAATTGAATAATGTTTTGATTGTAAGTATACGGATGTTATTTATAATCTTTGAAATTTGCATCAATGTGCATATTACTAGCTTGTTTAAGTTAGCCCTTTTGTTCAACACTGTACTTCACTCTGTTTAAAGTTAGAAAACCTATAACCGTGAAATATAAACATCAGAATTACGTACAAAACTGTGTCTCTCTATTTGTAGCCACTCTCTAGTTGGTTCTCTCTTTGTACTAACCACCAATCAATAGAAGTGTACACCAAACAAGTTGCGTACTATTCGAGGTGCATGTCAGTTGAGTTTCACTGTATTCAGTCATCAGAAAGTGATGAAGGTCGACAGTAATAATTACTGGTAATGTTTTGAAATTACTAATTTGGAAACATAATTAATTTGAAATTTAAAAATTTTTGAAGTTATTTTATAAAAAAAATATTTAATGATAGGTACATAATATTATATGCAGGTTCTTAAAAAATGCTTCCAAACGGAGCTGCATCCCAAATTTTCATAATATAAAAAACCGTTTGACCAATTTGCATGCAATTTTCAGAGATTATTGCTTTTTACTGCTAGAGATAATACAGCAAATTTTCATCGTTGTGGCTCAGCTATAATTGCTTCGTTTAAAATAGAGGTAGAATTTTTTTTAAAACTTTTTAAAGTAGGTTTTTTCTTTGTCGGTTAATATAATACATATTTTTATTGGAAAGAAAAAGACTATGTATTAAAAAACAACAAACCATTATTGAATAGTTTATTATCGCCAAAATGTCACAATGTCACAAGACCTTACCTTACGAAAGTACATATTTATGATAAGAATTAATTCAATGTAAATTTTGTTTTGTTATGTTTTTTTTGTTATTATTAAAAACAAAAATGTACGTTCTAACCGGACCCCATTGTATTTGTATTATCATAAATTTATATAAAGTTTCTTCGTAAAATAATCCAGCAAATTACTACCTAAAATTTTTGCACTTAGCAAACATCGAGCAAAACGAAATTTATAATTTGTTTGTAACATACATTGGTATAATTCAATTCATAATTAAAACGTTGGAAAAGAGTTTAAAGTATAAGTATTTCAAGTGTAGGCCATTAACGGTTAGAAGTTTTGAAAAGCATTTGAAATAATATAATTGCATTGATTTTCCCTCACAATTTTTTTTTATTTACTTAAATTATTAGGTTAGTAACATTATACCTTACTATTTAAATAACTTAGAAATAAATGCATTAAGAAGTACTATGCAGTTAAATCTGACAATCTCGATTGCGACTATTTTGTAAGATATTATTCATTTTCTGTGGAACCATTTTCCTGGAAACACGTAGTATTGATATCAATACATATTGATTTAAATACCATGTAGGTATGTATAGATTTGCTTATCGTTTTGAAATTGTATATCAGATGTAATTCCTAAAACTTATTTGGTAGAAATTTGTAGGCATTTTATTTAAATTTAAGTGTTTGTTTTTGGATATTACATTTTTTAGGCATTATTTATTTCATTCACTTGTGACATTTTTAAAAAAGTTTTTGTATGTTTTCTATATAAGCTTTTTTTAAGATATGCTAGATTGTATCAAGACTGAACAGAACAATCTGAATAAATAAATATACTTAGGTCTTTTGTATATGGAGTTCTAAGCCGAATCACCAGTTTTATCAATAGATTAAAGTAGGATCACTAGATTATAATGATAAGGATTAGAAATTAGTTTCATTTTAGTAGCTCCATGATCAGATTTGTCCAAAATACTCCACTGAGAATATCTTAAAAAAGAAGAAATAAATTGGAGCAGTAAATATTCGTAATTATTTTATATCTTAACAAAAAATATACCTAAAAATTTGTCTTTTAATACCTTCGCTGCTATATTTATTTCCATTTTTTTCAATGTCTCAAGTCGACATGCATTAATCTAATAATAAATTATTGTATTTATACTAAATTTATTTTTGTAATTATATCAAAGAATCCAGAATCCAGACAACCAGAATTTGGTGTTTTTACTGTTTTCCATTGAACACATCGATGTAATAATTAGGATAAATTCATTCTTAAATTGTTTTTCGACTGTTTTTTTCTTTTATTTGGTATAACCATGGACATGTCAATGTTTTCCAAATAATAGCATTTATTTCATATCTTAAATGAAAAATGCCACAGGAAGCTGCTGCTACAGAGTGTACTTTTTCAATTCAATTTGTCAAAAAAAGTCAATTTGACGTTTGACCTTTAAACGCAAACGTTTACAATTATCAATAGTAGCAAAGATGCTTTTTTTATTCCGGCCGTTAAAATAGAAATTCACCGGTTACTTGCCTGTCCGCGGATGAGCTTTCTCGGTAGTTAATTGTCGATTAGGTAAATTTTCTGCTGCGCTGTTGGAAGGTCAAATATAAAAGTTTCACAATAAACGAATAATAATAAAATAAAAGAATAACATTTCTTTCAATAAAAGAAAGTATAATTTCGGTGCATGTCTATTTTACTTTCGGTGCATGTCTAGCTAATGACGTATTAAAAATTTATATTCTGGAAAGGACCTGTCTTGGATGAAAACTCGCATACGAAACTCGCTGCAAAAGAGATCCATTCCGTTTCGTATAAGAAAACATACTCCGGCGGAATGGATCTCTTTCTTTCAATTCTTTCAATTCAAGGAAGAACTTCTTTCAATGGCGACACTACTGATTGGTGCAAACTTGAATTTTGCTACAAGTCAGGGATCCATTTTCAAATTTACCTTAGTTTCTTCAGACATTGCTTTGGCTATATCGTTTAATATTTCTAAACCGTTATGTTTTTCTAAAACCTCATTCAATTCAAAATAAATAGAAAGAATAGAAATTCCAGAAAAAGCATAAAAAGCATTAAAATAAGAAAAAAACACGAACACAAAAAAAACACCATATAAAACATGGTGCCAAATAGACCATTTTTTGAGAAATCCTTTAGATTATTTAAAATTTTTAAGCTGCTTCAAATTTTTAGGAAAAGCTTTATAGTTACAAATCCGAATTTTATATGTACGAGATATTTTAAGTAAATAAAACCTTCCTAAATTATCTATGTATATCAAGAAAATAATGTTAAAGAATTTTTTCACTTTATTTCTGCATTTTTGTTTATTTTTAATTATGAAATACTCCAGTTCACTATTTACTTTAAATAATCTACAATTTAGAAAAAAATTTACTGTTTAAAGTCACCGCCAAACGTTCATCTAGTCCAATTTATTGCTTCCCGAAATTTCGTATCCACTCTTTCAAATCTACATTATAACATATTAGAAAGTATCAAAAAAAACTTTTAATTGCGAATTAAAATATTTATTTTATTAATATTTTCAGATCCGGTCATATCGGGGACGTAATGCGCAGTGTTCCATTAATAAGTTATCGGGCATACGAATTTTTTAGATTGTTCCGTTCCGTTCCGATCTGTTGTAGTGCGCGGAAAGCGAAAGGAAATTTTTATAATAATCGGAAAAAGTAAAATACGACCCACATAGCACTTGAGAAAGTTTGGGTATACTTTTCTTGAGAATACCAAAAGCGTACCTACAGAAAATATTATTGAATTTGAGATTTTTTTATAAACCTGTACAATAAATAAAAATCAAACTTATGGGAGACTTTATTTAACTTGTACACAAGTTCTAGTATAAAATTGAAATAAATCATCCTGTAAATGCACCTCTTCTATAAATTATTTATTTTGTGACGCTTAGATATTTCATGTAAGCCGTGTTGAATATCACGCTGATGAATTCATTACCATTAATTCATTGTCAGTTTCTCTGCAACAAAAATTAGTCCAAAGTACTTCGTTAATTGATAACATACGCGTTTTATTAAAAAATATCTAACATTAATTTTAAATTATTTATAAGTAAATTTAAAATCACTTAAAAACCATTTGTATTCTCAAATATCTCAATAATTCAAAAACCTCTGGTTATAAACATGCACGACCGAATTTGAATTTTGCATCTTATCTATTAATCTGATGCTAACTCCCAATTTATTTACAGAAGCTGTCAAAGATATGGGTATTAATTCGCTCACTGAAAGTTTTAATCTCTCCCTAAATCTCTCAATATAATATGTACTTCTATTCGTTACAAATAAATGGTTTAATTAAATAATAAAAACGATAATTATAAATATAAGAGAAAGTGTTTGTCAAAAATTAACGGAATTATTCAGAAGACGCAAAATCTTCAATAAAAATGTTTTATTTGGATTGTTATACCGGGAGCTTAATGAGTTAGCCGAACATAGAAATTTAACATGTAAAAGATTATTTATGCTAATTTTTGCTTCCCTAATTATTTTAAGGAAAAAGTAAAAGAACAAAAATAATGCAGAAATATAAACTACGAATGATAAGATTATTAGATTTTATCTAGCTTTTATTAAAAGAGGCAAAATGCTTTTGAACTTGTAAAATTTTCATTTATCAGACGACATGAAATATAAATTCAATTTAATTTCTATCATGGCTAAATTATTAATAATGAAACATTACAAACAATTAATTGGTAATTAATAAATTTACAGCAAATTATCAAATAGGTTTCCATATTCAGCTAAAAAATAAAAAAAGTTTTAAAAATTGATTTTTTGCACTAATTGCATACTTTGCTTTCATTTTATGAAATTAAAATTTAATAAAGTGCAAAACTGCAAACAACGTGCAATTGTTTTTTATTACTTATCAAAAATAATTACCTTGGAAACTTACATGGCCAGCCTATAAAAATTTGAACAATTTCATAAACATTTTTTACCTCGTAAGTAAAAGCTATAGATGAAATATAATGCTTTTATCATTCCTAGTTTATATTTCTGCATTATTTTTGTGTTTTTCATTTTTGTTCTAAAATAATTAGGGAAGCAGGAATTTACATAGATAAGTTTTTACATGTTAAATTTCTATGTTCGTCTAACTCATTCGGTACCCGGTTTGTAAACATTATATCGACGAATATTGCAATTTTCTATAATTTAAATTTAGATACAAGTTTTTAATTAGTCTAAATACTAATACTACTGATATCAAATTTTTCAAATTAAAATCTCAAATCCCCTATTATTTAAGTCAGGGGTTTCCAAACTTTTTATCCCAAAGGCCAGACTGATTGCTTCACAAAACCCCGAGGCCAAGATCTAGCTAGCTCATCAGATTAAGATATTTCATGAAATATTATTTTACTATTATAACTGATGAGCATCTTAAGTCGTTTCTAATAATTGGCACAAGTAATTTTAATCCACTGCTGCAAGATATTCTCGGTGGAAAGTCACAGTTGCATAAATCTCATTAACTAGTACATCTAGTTATAATGTTTAATAATTTATTATATTTTTAGTCGGTAAATAAAATATCTGTATTATTATTTTGTATGATAACTTTGTTTGAATTTATTTATCAAAATAAATTAAAGGGCGAGCCGGATCTCAGGCACGTCAGGCCCGCTGCCGCGAGTCGGATTTAGCCCGCCGGCCGTAGTTTGAAAACTCCTGATTTAAATAATCGAATGTGCATATAACCTAAAAAGTAATATGTTATGTCAAGTTAAAATAAGACACAAAACGGAAATGAAGAAAATTCTTAAAAATATGTACTACTATTATTTTTCTGAAAGTAATATAAAAGCTTGACTTAAAGTCATTCAATTGTTCAACCTGAAGTTTTATTTTTTCTGAACGCCATTGTTTTACTTACTACTGGAGACGGGCGATGTTAAAGAACTACTTTCATGCCGCTCGTCGCCGGCAGTAAGTGTGTAATGTTAATTAAATTTAATTGTTTTCTTTTCTAACAAAATTCGTCTGTAATTATCGGAGTTTCTCCGTTTGTTGTTGCTAATTAAACAACATTATCTCTTTGTGCCCGACCGACTTTTTTCTAGAAAATCCATGACACAAAAAAAAATATGAAAATAATTTCATTTATTTTTTTAAAAAAGAAACTCTTTATGGTAAATTTGCAGATTAAAAATAATAGTGCCGTTAATAAAATTTTGTTTGTGCTTACCTTGTTCTGTTTTGTTTTTATTGCAAGGAAGTTAAGAAAATCCACTTTTAAAAGAAAAAGCTTTGTACTAAGTAGGCTGTCGTATGTATAAAAAGAGAGTCGTTTGAAAAAACTTTATTTTAAATATAAAAATGATGAATATATAGCAGTTAAATACACATTTAACTAGAAACATTAGAGTATAATTAATTACATTTTTAATTTATATTATTTATTTATAATAAGTACAGTAATATTAATAAGAAAAAAAAATTTAAACTAATAAAATATTTAAGGAGTCTCGAGGACAACATTATTTACATTATAAGATTATAACACTTGAAAAATCAAGATTTACATTAATTAAGTTAACCAAATTTTGTAGGTAATCTCTGATATCACCCTGACAGAATGTCGTTTGAAAGTGATTCTGTGAAATTCTTCAACAAGAAGGAGGGTTAGTCTAATTAATTTTGTAGAACTTATTAGTCTTCTGAAATTATGCTTGTATAAACACCAAAACATTTTCCGACTTTTAAAGTAAATTATAACGCCGATTTCTTCCAATTTAAATGTTTAAAAAATTGAAACTGTTTTCAGAGACGGTTATTGTCCTAGCAGTTAATGCGATTAACTGTAAGCTCTAAGGTAGTTATATTCTAAGCGCTCAGATAAACCAGAAGTATCTGAAAACACCAAAATTGCTATAGGTGGGTTGGGAAATTTTTGGTCAATAAAAAAGTTGCTGTTTTTTTCAATCTATCAATATCGTGTAAAAATCAATAACTTAAATTTAAGGAATTATAACTTTACTTAAAATAAATTTTATTAAATGCTATGTTTTTAATAAAATAACTAATATGCCGGTTATATCTTCTATTACTCTGTTAATAATATAATAGTAAAAAAAAGATTATACATGGCTATACAAGGCCACAAGGCACTTGGCTATACAAGTTAAAATATATGTATGTATATATAAAAATAAATACCAAGACACCTAATAGGAAAAAATACAGAAATAAGAAAATATTTAATTAAGCTTTTATTAAAATCAAATTAAAAATTAATTCATAAAGGGTCAGTTTCATAAAGAAATTCAAGCTAGCATTAAAATGTACTCGTATATGCAAAGGATTAAGTTAAAATTGATCAAGTAGCTAATGAAAAATCGGTCATTAATTAAATTTAAGAAGTTGATTAAAAGCTGAATTTTATCAAAAACATTTTAATCAGGTAGAAATTTACTGACAATTTGTTACCACATGTGGTAAATTGGAGTAGTGGATAATTTATATTCTATTATCAACCTTAGAAGATATTACTCATAGTTAATGCTATTTAAATGTAATATTAAAATGTATTAATATCTAAAGAATTATCGTATTTTTGGTATAGGTAGTATTATCTGAAATACAAAATATATGTATAATATATATAAAATATAATATTTTTGATACATGATGCTTTAAATAATTACAAAGGTAGATCGCTTATAAGATATAAAGCACAACTTTAAAATGTTTTGCTTGTTAGAAGATGGAACTCCAATGACCGCAGTTTTAGATTTCTATACAGCTTATCTATTCTTGGTTTAACTTTAAAAATATAAATTACACAATTTTATTTTAAATTCTATAATTCGAGTTATTTAAAATCGTTCTAATAATTTTTGAATTTTAAACCGATCGAATTTAAATGCAGTTCTGTAAATTCATAAATCATGCAAAACTTAACTGATACGAAGTCGGGTTATACATAAATGCTTCTTGCTGTACTCGCCGTTATAAACCTTTTGTAGTCCCAAGATAGGGCGTCAAACATTTCTTTCAAAGGTTTTCCGTAGTTCGGCTCCCAACTGCGACTTGCTGCGTACGTTATTACTGGTCTTACCAAGGTTTTCTATATTTTTGTATTTTCCCAGACTCTCATTTGTAAGCCGAGTTTTGTTAGAGTAGTAGGATTTATTACCCGTTCCTGCTTGTATTCTCTTCCTTATTTCTTCAATTTTATTGTCATTCCGGTTTATATGTACTCCCACATAGTTCACACTGTCTACTTCTTCGAAGGTATACCCGTCTATTATCAAGTTAATATTCTTGATACGTTCCTGGCGCACCTCATATATTTTGTCTTGATCTTGCTTATAGTAAATTCCATTTTCTTTGCCTCTTTTTCTATTTCTTTGAACTTTTGTACCAATTCCTTACGTGTTCTTGACATAATAAGAATATCAAATCCATAAGGATTTGTCATTCTCTTGATGTAATTGTTTCTTCGACATCACTTCCTCTAGTTATTTTTTCGAAGACCAATATAAACAGTAGGTATTACTGACAGAGCGTATTTCTGTCTAACTCGACCATTTGTTTTGAAACATTCATTTTTTAAATATGAATTCATTCAAAGAATAAATACGTTGCAGTTCTGCCACCTTATGCATTTAAAGGCTAAAAGTATCCCGGTCACCACCTCTGATATCGAAAAGCGTTTGATGCAATCTGGCATGACAGTTTAATCGATATAATCATTGCCCAAAAACTCCCCCTTTAACTAATCAAAATCATACAAAGCTTATACATTACAAACGTTTCTTCCAAGTCGTTAGTTCCTCCCGGGGTTTCCCCCTTGAGGTTCTTCAAAAATTGATTCTTGCACCCACACATTTTTCTTACTACATATATCAATCACATCTCAAAACACACTAACACTCAAACAGCACTTTTTGCAGACGACAGCCCAGTCGCATCGAAGTCATTTCAAAAATCAATACATCACTTATCTTCAGTGCCACCTAGACTAACTTGAACTCAATTAACATTAGTGGAAAATCAACTTAAACGTCGGCAAAAGCACTCTAAGAACGTTTTCTCACAAACGATAAAAAGTCATTCAAAAATTACAGGTAGATAAAACGAACATCGAACATCCTACCTCGGTTAAGTATTTAGGTGCCACGCTTAACGAAAAGGGTACGTTTGAAAAATATTGTGTACTTTCGGTTAAAGAAGCATTTGCTTCACTATCATAACAAACCCTTGTTCAAAATTAAACTGTATAATTCCACGATCCGTCTAATAGTTATTGCAACCAAGATGAGTTTGTAATAAAAACTTGACACCGAAGTATGTATACTATTTTATTCACAATCAGTTAGTAAATGACAAATTAATAGGTAGTAAATAATAAATAAATTTATTAAGTGTATTTTTTTATTAAATACAATAAAAAAAATTTTTTTTTATTAAGTAGATACCTCAGACCGGGAAGTGATCACTTCTAACTGATTGTGAATAAAAGATATTTATTTAATTTCATAAAAGTCGACAGATTAAAATCAAAGAAATTTCGTGCATTTAAGTAAATAACTTAGATTGTTCAAATTTACAGTTATTTGTTACAAATTATAATTTGTGTTCTTTAAGCAATACGAAAATAAAATTTGAACTAAAAGCTTTTACTTAAATGTTCCCCTATGCGTTGTTGACGGTAATAGCAAACAAGCTTTTGTAAGCCTTATATATTAGTAAATCGAGTTTCTTGTGATGCTGCCTGGATTTGCAAGAATTAATTTTAACTTTTTATTTACACAAGGTAATTGTTGTTAGCTATTTTGAGGTGTAACGTTAAATTATAATAGATGCAAATTAGATTTTAACATTCGTAAATATTTAAAAAGTCCAAATATTCCAAGTATTATTATAATTCATAATAATTATGCTTGTCACATATCGTATTGTCAAGATGTTAAAATCCAACAAATAATTTTCTCAGTGAATCAGTCAAATTTTTCCGAAAATTTTATCTACTAACGGAATTACACGGTGTGTACGGCCTTTTCTAAAAAATTATATTTAGTTTTGCATGCTTTTGTGATAAATTATTTGTTCACTGCTTTTTATAAATTTGTTATGTTTTTTGTGGTTGTTTGTTTGCTTCTCTGCTTTTCAACCATTTCGAGAAATAATTTTTCAGCCTTTTTTCCAATTTACTCTACCAATCCTCTTTACTTTTGTAGAAAAAGTCGAGTGCATATTAGAGCCGCACTCCATTTTGCGATGCCTTACCGCTAAAAGCTTAAATCTATATTTTGAAACTGTGGAGTTTCTTGCACATCTGTTAAGCACACGGCAATTACAAATTTATTCAAGTTTTATCTTCTATACCTATCACTAAACATGAAATGGATAGGATAGAGATAGGAACCCTTTCTGTCAAATGGGAACTTTTGTAAACTCTATAATCGTTGTAATCGCTTCTAGTCGAAAAGCCATTCAGACTATACACGTCAATGTCAAACCTCGTGTCACGTTATTATTTGCGTATTTAATTTTCACTTATTCGACAAGGAAAAATTTATTTGTGAAGTTGAATAACGACAACCTTTGTATGATGTTCAGTCGTAATAGTACAAAATTTACAAAATCAAAGCAAATTGGTATGCTAACATTGATGGTGCAGTATAATACAAAATATAAAAATACATAGTATATTGTTTTATTGGGTGCTAATGGTTCTTTTAGCAAAATATCTTTTTGTGGCGAGTGTTTGCTCGATAACACAAAATGATGATTATGGTTTTAAAAACGAAAAAAAATTCAAATTAACTTAAATCTAATTAACATTATTGTTACTTAAAATTATTAGCTATAATAATAAATTAGAAATAAAAATATCAATAATTAGCTAAGGAAACTATTAAAAACGCAAATATATCTTCGAGCTTTCGGGAACAGATGTTCCCTTTATCAAGAATTTATTCGTAATTTTTATATTTGCTCTACTAGTCTGGCAATCTTACAGACTTGCCAGTTGCCATGAGAAGTCTCACATTTGTGGTTATAAAATAACATACTATATAAATAGTAAATTAAATGGCAGAAAAGCCTTGATATACATTGTTTTAGTTTACTGACTGTGACGGGCGGCACTAAAGTACTAAAGTATGTACTTGGATAAAGTTACCTACACAGTACTTGATAGTATACAATAATTGCATATTTCCTATCACTCTAAATTTATACAAAATTCCAATAAAGGTCCACTATTTGTGGTTTGTTATCTTAAAAATTACAAAAGGTGAAAATATGTTAAGCTCAACCTTCACTCAAATAAACATTCACTAATGCTAAATAATCAATTTTCCGCAACAATATCCATTAGAGCAAACAAAGTTTGACAATGTTCTAAATATTAGATGGATACTCGAATGACCTTAATTTTAGAGGGAATCGTTGTACCCAAGAAGTCTTAATCCGTTTCTATCTTCTTTAAAATTTGCAAAAGTTAAGAGCATATTACTACCTTAAAAAATTCCTGAAATTCATCTTTCCTCTTGTTAAATTACTAATACATTTTTTCAAACAAATTTTTGAAAGGTATCTTGAGTTAAATGCAAAAAATCCATATTATGGAATTTAACATTGGCATTTACTTTAGTAGGGTAAAGAATTATTTCTCAAATATTTAAATTCAACCCGAATCGATCGATACAAATAATTATCAAGTTTCAGTGCCACAAAACCCGCATAATGCGCTCAGATCCCTGATTAAAATTGCATTGCACAAATTGATATTAACCACATTAACGGTGTTAGCAATTTAAAGCATAGAGTAAAGGATAAAAAGACGATTGAAAATAATTATTATACGACTTAAATTTATTTACCTCCCAATAGCAGTTTTTAAAACACATATCGAAAGTAAATGCTCTAAAAATTGCTGAAGACTACACAGTGAAGAATACAGCGAGGTGCAGAATTTGACCAACGTTATATTTTACACTAGAATGTGGAAAGATGCTAATAAGTTAAAATTCAGCTAAGTGACATTCAGTACACAAAGATATGAACTAAACGAAATTTCACACGTTATACAGCTAGGAGTGGACGCCGTATTTGTTTAAACTTTAAATTATTTGTTTTAGTTTTACTTCGACATTTCAGTATATCAGACGTGGAAAATTTATAATGTAATGCTATAATCTATGCTATATGATACAATAATGTGTTTATATCACCCTGAATCATTATATGTCTTTTATACCTTGACAACGAAATATATTAAATAGGCTGTAATGCCCTAGGGCGTATAAATTATAATTCCCGCTTATTATGCCCTCTCATTTGCAATTATATAATATAATTCAAAAAAATGTAGCATTTTATTGTTTACAATTTTATTTAAAATTAAAAGTACCACTTGCAAATGAAGATCCACTAATTGAACTATTAAAAATTTAAAAAAAATTAAATTTGGCAATCAAATTCAAAATTTATAAAATTTTTAGATGTTGACAAATTCAAATGCAGTGAATTATAAAACGTTGCATGCATCACGAGCATTACCCGATGTTTATGCTCTCGAGGAACTTAAAAACTCTCGGGCCTGGCGGCCCTTGCCCTTTTAAATTGGTTGCCCGCGACATAAACATCTTTATAATGCCCTAGATACATAAATAACTATTATTGTGAGAATGTAATAAAAATTCGCTTATTTAATTTAATTTGAATAGCCAACGTTAAAATTGTTTAGTGAGTTAATCGAACTTGATTTCGGAAAGTTGCAGCCAGTAGACTTAGAAAACGAGAAGTGGATGGGAAAATGAAAGGTGGATAAGAAATTAGCTGGTAAAAATGAAAAAGAAAGTGACATAACAAAAGAATTAGAAGGGACAAAAATGATAACTTAACCTAACGAAATAATTTATATTTAATTGGTACACTAGTGCGAGTATCTCGACTCGAATCCCGTCTATCAGATGAGTATCCCGTGACGTTGAAGTTAAATTCTACGTCCATGTCACTAAATATATATATATATTCGGTGACAATATTTTCGATAATTTGGTTTGGCTGGTTTGTTTTGAAAGAACGTGTAACCACATTCCGCCTATTCGTGACTATGTTGCGACGGTACGCGAAGGCCGAAATAAGCTTCAGCAAATCTTTACTAGGTACCCAAAAAATAATGCAAGTCTACAATTTTCAACATTGTTTATTTATTACCAAAAAAGGGTAGGCGTGTTACATGACCTTTCAGCTATAAGACTCAAACCTCAAACGTCATTGACATAATGCCAAACGTTATGAGTCTCAAAACATTAAACATTAATAAAATAAACTGGAAGATACGTTCCTAATTTACACTGACCAAAAGTTGACATAGATCAGTAAATGACGACATTACTTTAATCAACCACCCGATTCATCACAAACAAAAGCAAGTGTAGCATGGGAATATTATGAAAAAATTAATTCTTCCTATTAAAAGAATTATATTCTTTTTAATATTAAAAACCAATTAAAAAGAAAAGAAATATACACTTCTCACATAAAAATGTTTACTTTTATACTATTTTCATATTTCTTCCTACATTTTTTCCATAATATTATATTACTTGTCGACACTGCCAAAATATTAATTAAAAATATTATTTTAATTATCATTCAGAATCTCAATTTGAAGACTCGAATCTCCAGGCGTTAACACAAAAAAAACACCAGGAATTTCTGAGGGAGAAACCCAGCTCAAAAACTTTGTGCATCTAGGCTGTAGCGGATACTTCAACATTCTCCA
Organism: Cantharis rufa; assembly: GCA_947369205.1. Classification (NCBI taxonomy): domain Eukaryota; kingdom Metazoa; phylum Arthropoda; class Insecta; order Coleoptera; family Cantharidae; genus Cantharis; species Cantharis rufa. Next base: position 42,778,604 of record OX376303.1, read on the forward strand.
TACTGAGAGCAATACAACAATTAAAAAAGTAAATCTCTTCATTCAAAAATATAATGTTCCACAATAATATTAAAATAAAATTTACCGTTGGCACCTTCTATAATTACAAGATTCAATAGTCTACTTCACACGAATCGAATGTCGTTTTTCTATTCTCTTGTTTAATGGTAGGACTCAAACAAGATCACTAAAAATCAAAGCAAAATAAAACATAATAATTAGACAAAGTTCATTACCCAATAATTGTGCCATCAATCTGTAAGTTCGCAGATTGCATAAATTAACCAAAACCATCCATTCAAATCATATTGCAATTGACAAAATAAATCTTTCTAAATGACAAGTGCATATTCACACCAGGCAATCTCCAACCCAAACAAAAATGACGCCGATTGAAACTTTTTTAAGTCGTTTTATTCTATTTCGGATAGCCAACGCTAACAGATCCGTTGGCATGAAACCAAATAAGTCAACTGTAATCCGTGCGATCTTGGAATATTATGACTAAAAAAATTTACTAGAAAAAATTAAAGAAACAGTTTTAAGGGGATGTCTGAAACACTTCCGTGCGGTAAAAACAAAGTTGTTATATTATAGGTTATTTTAATCTTATTGTCATTTACATAATATGTTTAATGTTATATTATTCTTAGTTTTGCAAATCACTAGTCACGGAAAATATTATAGGCGAATACATTAATTTGATTTGACTGTTTCTTTTTTTTTAAATTTATAGTCTAGTTCGAATTTAGTTGATTTTATTTTGTGATATTGGATATGGCAAGCCATTGGAAATGCAATTTAGAGCGTGTATTGCGATGGCGAGAAGTTGTTTTCAGTTATTGTGTTGTATATATGCAATCTAATTTGTAAATAAAAGTATTACTCTATTTGCATAATAAAATAAAATTTTTCCGAACACTGAAACAAATTCACAATAGCATTAGGCATGGTATTGAACCATGATGATTTAATCGTCACGTAGATTCTAAAAGTTCTGCAAAACAGAACATTAGTACTTAAAAAAATATAAATGTGATAATTGTTACTCAGTATATTGTATGTGTATATCAGTGCAATTTAAGAGAAAGCAGTTTCCTTAAAATTTAAATTTAACTATGGTTCCAGAACATCAATTAACAATTATGCCTCAATCACTTCTTAAAGTTAATTGTAAATGTTAATTTTAGCTCTTAATTTCGTGTTTGTAAATTTAGCTTCTAGTTATGGTTAATTATCTATAATTTTGTGCAATTTTGATTATTGCGAACTCTATGGTTAATACAAACCAATTTTTAAATATACTAATAAATTAATTATATTTTTAAATTTAAAAGTAAATTAAAAACTATGCTAATAAATAAACTATACTGCGTAAGACCTAAACGTTGAATGCAAACGTTTGGACGCGGAACGTATCGACGCGACGCCGCGCCGGCACGTTTCGACGGCGCGGTACGGCGGCATGTTCGAATGTTGGCCCGTTGTGACGCGACATGTTTCGACGCCGACACGTTTCGACGCGGCACGTTTCTACGAAAATTCTAGAAATTAAATTGTTTAAATTCTTTAGTTTGTTTAATTTTTACTCAAAAAATAGGGAATAATTTTATTTATTGTTATGATTTTTTTAGTATAGAGATGTAGAAGTAGGCAGATAAAATTTTCAAAATTTTTATTTTATATTGTTTTTAAAATTCGTTTCGATGTGAGAGCATTCGAGTGAATGGAAGATAATCTTTTATCAAAATTATGTAGATTAACATTAATTAGATATTTTCTATTAACTTCTAGTTAAGGTAGATATATCTAGGTTTTCAAATATATCTTGGGTTGATTTGACAAGTCTGACTTTGTGTGTATCAGATCATATTTATTTGTTTACGTTAGAGCACGCATCTGGCCAACAAAAATCTGGATTTTAATTTCAGGAAAAATCATTTATTAATAAATTACTTATAATATTTACTTTATTATAAAAATTTGCGGTGGAACAATCTGTTTATTTGCTTATACCATAATTAAATTATTGTTTTGGAAACCAATTTTTTTATGAAACCAAAATTAAACTATGATATTTTTGAAAATTATAGGTGATAAGAAAATCTTTGAAAGCAAGATTATCGTTCAATGATATGTAATATTGTAATAATTTATCATACGATGAATAAAAGATAATTAAATTTTCTGAATTATTACTTAATTTAATGTAAAAATATAAGTAAGTTTATACCGCATAATAACGCTATGACCTGTATAGCGTTTTACGTACTTTATAAAGGAGGATCTTAACTTCGTAATGCGTTTTTATAAGTCAAAAACTTATTCAGCCATGATCTTAAATTTTTCTTCCAAGAAATAGCTTCGGACTGTCTAGTTGTAACATTGCTTGTAAACTACTTCCGGTTTTGCGAAGAAAACTTAAATAATCCAAAAAGTTTTCAAGTAATAATAGTAGCATTAAGAGGTTATATCTAACCAGCGGTAGAAAAAGAAGTATTTTTCATTGCGTAATAAATATTTTCTTTTCAAATTATTTTTATATTATAATACAATTCTTCAAGATAATTTTAGTGTATTAATTAAAAAAAAATCAACATAGTCAATCTTATAGTCAATTCACTACGCTATTAGTACATAGCTGTTTTAAGCTGTAGTTAAATAATATACTGTCAGTCAATCGACCCCACGAGTTGAGCTTCAACTCTTGCACTATTGGAAAGAGGGCAATTTTCTGAGCATTTTGAGACCGCACATTAATATGGATTATCCATTAGTTTTCGAGAAAACGGCATTTGTAAATTCAAAATTTTACATTCATTTTAGAGAGGGATTTCGCTAACACGAGAGTTCTATTGACGGTACGTGCGTTCTAATATAGTCTCACTGATAGCCGTAGCGCTTGTATTCAGTTGTCGACCACTGTTGTCGACAAACGTTGAACTCGTTTTTTGGTTAGATTCTCGATGGCCTTGGTTGCGTTCGTCAAAACAGACGCTCCGCACCCTCCGCTTCGGTCCCCTCCGCTCTGGGCGCTACGCGCCGTTTTAACGAACCTTAATTCGCTAAAAACATCCCCCTAGATAGCTCCAACACGCCAAAAGTGCTACTCGAAAGGGGTGAAACTCGTTTTTAATTATAAGCCCCTTTTTTTATTTTTTAATTTGTTGCATAATGTTGCGTAATATAACAAGCAAAGGGTTCAACATGCACGATGTGCACTCGATGTACAGCGAAATCCCTATCTAAAATGCATGTAAATTTCTGATTTTCAAATGCCGTTTTCTTGAAAACTAAGGGCTAATCCATATCGAAGTGCGGTCTCAAAATGCTCAGAAAATTGTCTTCTTTCCAATAGTGTAAAAATCAGATCTTAACTCTTGGGGGCGATTAACTGACAGTAGCCCCTTAATAAAAGAGCCAGATCAAGTCAACCGTCAACCAATTAATCATATTATAGATCTATTTTACGTTAGACTAACTTTTTCAGTACCTACTAATTTTTTGAAATCGGCTATAGAACATAATATTCTTTTTTCTTGCTCTAAAAACCGAGTAATTCGGCGCGCGCACTCGATTTTTAGTATTAAAATAGGTATTGAAGTGTAGTTAATACAGCTCTTAATTTATTTTGAAATAAAATACATTATTATACTGTTAATAAATTGGTATAGATGGACACTTTGTTAGTAAAAGTATTTACAAAATGTATGCCAATTTAAACAGTGGACTTACAGTTCACAGTTTAGTAAAAAACTATTCAGTTTTTTGGCGATTCTATAATAAAGTAAAGTATGGTTTAAATTTTTTACTCGTCGACATGCAGTTAATAACATTTTTCTGCGGAGAGTGCCAATATAAAGCAAATGATATATTTTTTTTGTGCGTCATCATTTCTATAATTATTTCATTATTTCAGTTAATTAAACTGCTCCTAACTTATTTGTTTTTTTTTAAATTTGAATTGCCGAACTAATTTGGTAACCATAAAATCGCATGAATGTCAAATTGTCAGAGGTCGACATGGGGTAGTGTATGCCTCCGCTCTAACTTAATTAAATAGAGATTTCAAATTTCGTAGAAAGATATTACACACTTTACGTCTTCATCCTTTACAAAGAAAATATAATAAATAAGTTTTTTTATCATTTCCTATTGTTTTTATTTCTCATTTCATAAACGCAAGCACCAAAATAAATCTATAATAAAATATTTTAGAATAGGCTTGCTATGAGCAGATAAGCAGATTAACAAACATTCAATTAATTATATTTAAACGACGACATGTATTAAAATTAGAGCAAAATAAATTGTAATTCACAATGCGATTAAGTATACTTTTAAATCGTATCATGTGGGCTTTCGCTTTGCTTTATTTTAACAAAAATAAAACTTTTCATTAAAAATCTTATTTCTTGTTACACAAAATAAATATAAAACTTTGTGTTTAACTTGAGATGTTATTTGTAAATACTATATAGCAAAATTACAGTTTGTTGCTTATAGTAATAAAAATGTACTTTATTAAGAATATTTTATGATATGTAGACAAAATATAAAGCAATTGGAATTTAATGAGAGATAATAGAACTACGATATTGGTCTTTGACTGGAACATAGAAAATTGCACATTTATGTTGAAACGTCTCTACATTTATAACCGCGGAAACACTTCACCTAAATTTGATTTCTTATTAGATTTACACAGAGTTATTTATTTAAGAGGAATCTGTTTGTTACAATGTGTCTAAAAATAATCATCAAATGCAGTTATTTTATACACTGTGCTATCCATAACGAATCTATAGATTCATTTAAAATTTTTGTTTTAAAACAAATCTTAAACAGAAAAATATTGCACTGCAGATACATTATTTCTATACCATCATAGAAATTGAAACTGCAGTTTATTTACTCCTTTAGGATAAGAATTGGTTTTTCTAAATTACAATTCCAAGTGTAGAAACTGTTGAATCAATTTTCTTGAAACATTTATATAAGAAATGTTTTATTTTATATTTTCTCCTTTTCTATAATTTTATACTAGTTATACTTTCCGAATTCCTAAATAAGGAAAATAGTATTGTTAACGAAAAAATCTGACAACTTATTTTTTTTAAAAAATTTTTATGTTTCAACTATTTTGAGTATTTTTGCAGAATATCTGTATAATGTAAGTATATTGAGATGGCCCGGTGTATTCGAAATCTAAAACAACAACTTAACATCGCCGATATTAATTTTTAAGAATGTTAAATCTGTTTTGTGCGTTGTGTACATCGGCTTTCCAAATGTGCACAATAATCACATCACATGCCTCGCACTTATACTTTCTTGCCTTCAAATTACCACCATCCAACATTGTATAAAAACATTCAAGTTAATAATAAAAACTTACTCACAGCAAAATCAAAAACTTTTATTCACAAAACAATCAAAAATTCTCAAACCTGAGACGCAAATTATAAAATTCTACGGAGACCCTCCGTAAACGCATCCGTCCGCTATTGACGGACCCGGCGAATCCTCGTTGTTACAAATTCTCGCACCAACACAAAAATTATTGGCGCGAACAGCAATTCAAATATTTACAAATTTACAAAATTATTTACAAAAATTAAGCAATTATTATCAACCTCTACTTAACTACTTTTTGAACACGACAATAAGTGTATTTTGAACACACTTTTTGTATGGCACGGATCGACTGTGATCACAACTTATTGTAACACTAATATTTGAAGTAAAACTGTGGAATTGAAACATTTTAAAGTGAAATTTTTCTAGACGGTAATTTTAGGAATGTACTTTGCTTTAAAATATATTACGACGAAAATTTCGTTTTGAAATACTATTGGAATAAATTGCTTCCGTTATAGGGTGTCTAGCGAGAAACCTCAGGAGTGACTCTAATTTTGCGTAGAGAAACAAAGAAAGATTAAAAAAATATTTAATTATTATTTTTATAAAGGGTTTTTTTAAGTTTTATATTATGCTATCACTTTGTATGTGCACGAGCACTTTAGCCAAATTCTTCACATTTTTCGAATCCGTAAATGTACTTGCGTACGAGGTAGGCAATTATTGGAGAAATATTAAAAAAATTCTAAAACTTTGGAGATGATGTATTTAAGTTGAGCAAACATCTATTGAAAAAATATTTCAACTGGAATTTTATGTTTTTAAGTAATTATCAGATACCTACTACATGCATATTTGCTACAAAAATAGTTAAATAGAGTCCTAAAGTGCGTTTTAACATGCAAAATATTTGCGTCTGAAAAGATATAACTTTGGGAAATCATAACTTGTGAGAAATAAGAGCTACAACATTATCTTGTTTTATTATTTCACCTGAAATTTTAGTCTTTAAAAATTCAAAATGAGCTAGTATTTTAGAAAAACTGTTTTATCACAAAACTATTATAAAACATGTTTTTCTTGGAAAATCATAATTCGTGATCTACAAGGGTTAGAACACTATGTTTGTTTTCAGATTTATGCAGAATTAAAAATCTTTTTAAATCATTCAAACTTTTGAAATTTGCACATCATAATCCTGCGGTTAAACTTCTGACAGTTACCGCATGTAGGTTTATGTTCTGAACTTGCAATTATAAACTGTTTTCTGACATCTAAGCAAGGTTTTTAAAATTAATTGAATTAGCGACTGACTGCGTTTTCATGGCTTTAATTTTTACAATTTCCACAAATAATATGGGTTGTTGGTATATATTTTTCGCCAGGTTTTCTAGGCCCAGCCAAGTTAGGTTTTAAAAAGTTTGGACTGTGATTATTATATTTTCTTTTCTCTGATAACAAGATATCATCAATTATGTATCTGCCCGAAAAACACTTTAATTTGTTGAGAATTATTTGTTGATTAAAACTATTATAGTTTGTGATTTAATGTTAACATAATAAATTTTGAATGGTATTAGTAAAGCGTTTTATTTCAATCCTAATCAAATACTAAGATTATGTTATTCATTTGTCAAGTTAAAAAGCAATGAAAATAAAATATTTTCTATGAAGAATATTCTAATTTAATTGTTTCATTAATTTTAAAATTTAACTTGATTATGAATTTCTTTTTTCTAAAAAAACGGGTTTGAGTTTTACACTGATCTTTCAGTAATTCAATAAATTTACTGCTTTTAAACTTAAATACGAGGGGACATTTTTAAGTTCGCGGAATGGGGCACAAAGAAGCGGCCCATGTTTTTAAAAAATTTTTTCCAATTTCCTTTTTAATTTTCAAGTATACACTAAAAATTTTATGCATTTATATCAAGTGGTTTGGTTGCAATCAACAAAATGACAAATGGTAGTGTGAGAATTTCTAAAAATGTCAAACATTGAATTACGTGCAGTTATTAAATTCCTCACCAAACAAGGAAAAAATGTTGAAATCATTAAAAATAAAATGGAGGCAGTTTATGGTGACACTTGTCCTGGTAAAACCATGATTTATAAGTGGCACAAATTATTTAAGCAAGGCAGAGAGTCTCTTGAAGATGACGACCGTCATGGCAGGCCAAATGACGTTTTAACACATGAAATCGTCATTAAAGTTGATGATGCCGTGAGAGAAAATGGCCGTCTTAAAGTGAAGGACATTGAAAGAATGTTCAGGATATCGGAATCGACAACTTTGAAAATTTTAAAAGATCATCTGGGTATGTCAAAGGTCAGCGCGAGATGGGTGCCTAGAATACTTACACCGCATCAAAAACAATATCGAGTTGAATGTTGTAAGGAGTTTTTAACGCTGTGTGGTGATGATCCAACAGATATTATTGACCGAATTGTCACAGGAGATGTAACTTGGGTTCATTTTTATGATCCTGAATCAAAACAGGAATCTATGCAGTGGCATTATAAGGGTGATCCACCGCCAAAGAAGTTCAAAGTTGTACCCTCTGCTGGAAAAGTTATGGCAACAATCTTTTGGGATTCTGCGGGAATTCTTCTAATAAATTACAAAATGAAAAATGCCACCATAACTGGTGCATACTACGCTGAGGTTTTGCATCGATTAAAAGAAGCAATAAAATCAAAACGTAGAGGAAAATTAACAAAAGGCGTACTTCTATTGCAAGACAATGCACCTGTTCACAAGGCAAAAATTACGATGAGCGCAATGAGGTCATGCGGTTTTGAGGAAATGGTTCATCCACCTTACAGTCCAGATTTGGCACCTAGTGATTACTACCTATTCCCAAATTTAAAAAAAGAACTTCGTGGAAGGCATTTCAACAGCGATGAAGCTCTCCAGGTAGCTGTAAACGAGCATTTTACAAGCAAAAATAAAAATTATTTTTTTAAAGGTTTAGAAAAATTAATCCATAGATGTAATAAATGTATTGATGTTCGAGGAGATTATATTGAAAAATAAAATTATAAAAAAAAATATTTACGTTTCCTTATACCCCATTCCGCGAACTTAAAAATGTCCCCTCGTATGTATGTGTTTAGTAACTTTGGGGTACTATTATTATTTCGACAACCAAATTTATTTAACATTAAACTAATGATGAGCTATTTGTGAATTAATTTAAAAAATAATGTTACCAAGTTGATATTCAACTATAATTATCTTATTATACAAAACATCAAAGCAAAACTAAAACTTGACAAAAAGAGTAGTTCTCTCAATTTATTCACAATTAGTATTTGCGACAAATAGATATTGTTCAAGATTTCTCAAGTAATAAAATACTATAGAGTAATTATTCATGATTTACATAAGCATAAAGACTAAGTTACATTTCAAATTCAAAAGTTAAAATAGGGTTCATTTCGAGTTTAACACTTAAAGTTTACAGAATTGAGGTGGTGGTTCCGAGTAGAATATCGACAAACTTCCTTTTAAACTCCATTGAACTACCAGAAACTAATCAACGTTTGAAAAATCAACAAAAATAATTCCTAGCTTAAACGCCATTCTAAGGATTCAGTTCTTTACATGTCGTGTCAAGTATTTTTTGACATTATCATTCTCCAATAAAGTTATCGGAATCCGAAAAAAATTTTTTTAGAAAATTTTTTCCCCAAACATGAAAATAAAGCAAAGCGGGCAAAAATGCCGCAGGCAATAATTTCTTATAAATAAACCGTTTTTTCAACGGTGTAGTCGACACAGATTTGTATTGCGCAATGATGTGGCCAGTAGCTGGCGTACCTACTGCTACTGCAAACAATCTTCATTTGGAGCATTGGAGCACCGAAGCTCGTGAACTTGGAAGCTTTAATTATCGTATTACAAATTGGTATTGAGAAGTGATCAATTATTTTTCTATCTATCCGTAACGAACCTCTTATAGGTCCAATTGTTTACCAACCAAAAACTTTACTAAAAAAAATTATTATTGTAATATCAAAACAAATTCACTTTGATAGACCGAAATATCGTAAAAAGCTAGCATATTGATAAATAAAACAAATGTTGTAGTCACACTCTTTTTACTAAAAATAAAAACTAGTCATTAACTAATATATTGAATACATGTTTCGGTCTATTAGACCATCATTCAGTTCAATCTGTTACAAGTTACAGAACACATAAAATAAAACAAAACACGTAAAAGTCGTTTTAAAAGCGGCTATCGTCCTTGGCGAGGTCAACGCATATTTGGGTAAGAGGACCTCCTATCAAATCAAGTTGTTGGTTGATGATTAGCTTTTCAGGGTGGTATTTCATCATTTTTCTGATTTCTACAGATTCGAGGCGGTCCATCTTATCTTCTTTGTCACATGTATGTAGGAACTTGGTATTCTCTAGCGTAGCTTGATGTTGCTTGTCTATAAGATGTTCGGCGAAATTAGACTTATCTTTTTTACCATTTCTCCAGGAGGAGTCATAAATTAGACCTTTTCTGTTGCTTGTTATCGTTAACGGTCACACATGGTAAGATAGCGCAACTATTCCATGCAAGTTGAAACCATTCCTTGCACGTTTGAATATTTAAGTCCAGAGAGAAGGAAAATAAGCCGAGAGCAACGGCTGGAAATGGTGGTGAAGAGTTCCACCCCAGGCGTCGGCTAAGACAGTCGCGTATGCGCGCCTGGAATTGTGGACAAGATATCTTGATGCGTTATTATCTTGAGTAATAGATTACGTTTTATGACGCGCTGTTATGCGCAAGTACCGAATACCGCTTACCGTGCAAGTATGCGTAAATATAGTGCTACGCACAATCATCGTGATACCGTTTACCCCGCAAGTATGCGTAATTTTAGTGCCACACAATTACCGAATACCGCTTATCGCGCAAGTATGCGTGAGTAGAGTTTACGCGTAATTACCGTGTTTATGTTCCCGCGAGTATCCTTTTGTCGCATAATCGCATAATCCCTTTGTCGTGAAGTCACGATTTCCATGTGCGTCAATTACCTTATCTTAGATTAAAGGATAAAGAATAAAATATTACCTTTAGTGTCATGTTTAGTGACGCAGCCAAGGCTTGTCGAGCCAAGGTCGACCACGCACCAAGTCTTCTTTAAGAAGAGTGCAAATTATATTTCGAGGGGTTTATTTCCGAAATAATGAGTACGTTACATCTCGAGGAGATGATACCAAAATGAGTTTAATAATTCAAATTACCGCATCATTCCGTTAAATGCCGATTCTGTCGACACTATCTCGTAGCATTTAAGTATTATTACTGTAACTGCCGATTTCGCCGAAACATCTATTCAACATTAAATTTTATATTTTGTTTTACATTGTGTTTATTTGTCTTATGTATTCCTTTTCAGAGGTATTTATTTGTAAAGTGAGCTTACCGACACACTTGACCGTCATATGAGATTGGATTGATACTCGAAGTCATTTATCCAATTACGGTTTAGTTTCCCGCCTCACGACCCTGAGGAAGTTTTGATGCAAACTGAGCAGCCGGAAATCCCTTTTTTTAAATTCAAGTTTTTTAAGCTATTTTATTTTCTATTAATTTTTATTTAATTTACTTTTTAAAGAAAAAACCTACGTATCAACTATGGTAATATTTATTTGTCCCCACCTGTAATTTTTGTAATATTCAAATTATAGTTTTATTATGCATTTATGATTTAGCTTGTTTTTCACTTCTTAGTTCTGGAACGTTTCTTGCTCAATTATAGTTAGTTTTTGCGGTAGTCGGGTTACAGTTTTTTAAACTTTTTATTTTATTTAAAACTTTTCCGTTTTCACCTTTGATGCGACAACCAACAAAAGAGTGATATAATAGCGTGAGTAATAGATGCTTCCCGATGCTCATTTGTTTCATACGACCAGACTTCAGCAGTGCGTACTCGAACGTTTTCCAGTCTAACTTACGCGATTTTGTTTAATATATAGCAAAATCTATTACCAACTTAAATTTAATCTACGTATAATTTTCCTATTGTCGCGTCACCTGTTGATGACATTTTGCGAATTTAATGCGATATCTCTCAAATTTTTTAAAAAACTGTAGCCTATATCACCCGCACCATAATAATAACGAATTGATTGACACCACATTTTTATCAAATTTGAATAAGTAGTTTAGGGGCTACGATGGAACATAGTAATGATACAAACATACATACATAGACTGCTAAAATCATAACCCTTCCTTTTGGGCTTTGCCGCAGTCGGGTAAAAAGTACCAATAGGTACAATCGAGATAGAAACAATTTAAATTGTTTTCAATCCAAAATTCAAAATGAGGACTGGCGAAATGTCATTTTTAGACATTTTAAAATATCTAAAAAAAATGAGTACAAACAAAAGTAAAGAAAGGTACAAACAGGTAAAAAGGATATACATACGATTTAGATTATTTTGGATCCAAAATTTGAAATGGGGGCTGTCGAAATGACAAAATTTAAATTTTTTACGTATGACCACTTTACGCTTGTAAACGCAGGCCTTGGAGGTAGTTGTCAAAATTACATATTATGTATTACCTACTCAATACTATATTATTATAATATAAAAAAATTTAAGCTCAAATATATAACGTTTTTATGTAATGTTTTTATGAAACGTTTGATATAATGGGCGTGTTTTTAAACTACTCGAGCAGCTGTTCGAGTACTCGAACAAAAAAGTGCTTTTTTAAACTACTCCATCTACTGTCATCGGTCGTTTTAAAACTCCCCCACTCTGCTCGAACGCATTAGTCTATGGTTACATTGGATGCGTGTCGTACAATATTTTGGTCGTACGTACACGTACGACTGTTTAAATAAAAACAAACGCTTGAAAATGCATAGGAGTGGTTATACTGGCGACGGGTTTTTGACGTCCGACATCCCATCAAAACAAACACGTTTGTATTTTTTAAGTAATCGTACGTGTATGTACCACCAAAATATCGTACGACACGCATCCAATGTAACTATAGACTTACTCGAGCAAGTTTTCATGTTCTAAGCAAGTTTTCATATTCTAAGCAGTTCTAACCTGCTCGACTTTGGTTCGAGCAATTATTGCTCGAGCAACCGGTACAGTTTAAAAACACGCCCAATCAGGCCTATTATGTATCACAAACGTTATTATAACAGTGACAGTTATGAAATAAAAAATTGATAAACCGCGTTTTGATCCGAAAATAGAATTATTACTTACTCTTTCTGACACATGTTAGCTATAATAATGTTTCTCGCTTTACGCTATTTTGAAACTCTATTATAACATAAAGGTTGACCGTTATTTTTAAAGGTTGTGATACATAATAGACCTGAATATGTATGTAATTGCATATTACGGACATGCACATGATAAATTCCCATTTTCTTTCAGTTTTAAATGATTAGAAATTACAAAAGTAGGATTAAAACTTCATGAATTTAAAACATTTCAAAGACACATTACAAAAGAGATAATTAAGTTATTTACTATCTCAGCTAAATGGTTAATCCTATTTGTTTTATAAAACAATTAAAATAAATAAATAAATACCTGTTTTTATTTTGTTAGAACAATATGATAATATAATATTTAAAACGCAATCAAGTAATTTTTTAAATAATTTGTAAATCCTATTAATATCTTACATATTTTTTTGCCTAACTTTTGATATTACAGTACAGGATAATGTTATAGTAGTAATTAAAATAATAAAATAATATTTAACCAATTTTGAAAACAGTGGGCGTCATAATTGAATTGGTGTTTTTATGTGCTTTAGGTTTTAATAGATGATAGGTTGTGTGCCGATATAAAAATTTCAAACTGTTTAAATTTAAGTACAATTTCTATCTTGTAATAAATAAATTTAAATTAATCTCTTCTGTTTAATAAATTGACAATTATTTTTATTAATAAAATGTAACAAAAATAATTTTGCCAAACAAGCTTATAATAAATTTTAACCACGAAATTAAAATACTGTATAGTGTAATACGTATAGGTACCTATGTAGTAATTACATATAATATTATCATATATATTAGGCATATTGACATTATAAGTAGTTTTAAAGTAGAATATAATATGTATTATGTACAGCAGAATTATATTAGGTCATTAATTATTAATAATAATTAATTAATTTTTAAGTAATGAAAAGATGCTGTATACCTATCTACTTTAAATTATAATAACAAATTTTTCCTCCAAGCATACGAGGTATATCAATACTTCATAAAACTTAAAGGGGGGGGGGGTAAAGCGCAAAAAATATGTAGTTTTTTTAAAATTTTTTTTGTGTAGCTAGACAATAAAACAATTTTTACTGAAATTTATGTTGTGTACTTCTACTTGTACAATTATTCAAAAATAATTTTTAAAATACTTCAAACTCTTGATTATATATCTACCGAACAACAGCAACTGTCAAAAGCCGCGAAAATTTTTTAAAATTTTGTTATTTGTTTTTCTCGTTGATGAACCCCAAAAACCAGTAAAAAAATTTTAAACTGGAGAAAATATTCAAAACTCCATGTGATTCAAGTTAATAATAAAATTCTGTTTTTCAAAAGAACGATTGAAGTTCTTTGGAATACATAATATATAGATGACTTACTGTTTAACCTGAGTTTCAAACCACTGAAAGCGCAGTACATTTTATTTCGAAGTGGATTCTCTTAGACTTGTCTTAAAATATTACCTTAGTAGTTCACCGTTACCCTTCCAATGGAATATGTTTAGAATAAACTTGTTACTCTAACCCGTATTCGAACCGAGAATCTCCATTCTTATGAAATCCACGAGACATCCAAAAACAAAACTTTACAAATACTCTTAGAGTAAAAATATCTTTATTGAAACAAACTGGTAGAATAAACAGGCTATAAAATTTAAGAGTCGAATAGCATAAAATTGAAAAACGTCTAATAGATGTTGAAAAAATCTAAACCAATTCTTTGTACTATCATTTCAATAACGCACATATAAAAACGTGTAATTTCTTTAATTCCTACTATCTTTCCTCTATGATCTTAAAAAAACATATCGACTTTATTTTATCATGGAGCAGGTACAATACTACATAACACATTCTCCAAAATATTGTTTCCTTTATTTTGTGAACACCCTATATTATTTATTTTGTCCATTTGTACATTTTTTAAAAATATTATTATTCTTTTTTTGCGTTCAATATTACGTAAAAAACTAAAAATGGTGTTAAGTAGTAATTACATTGTAAAGAGTAAATAGCTTGTACAGCTTGTAGAATATAACACTAGATAAATAGGTATTCATATTAAATCAAGTTGAAAATCTGTTCTTGACATATACATCAGTGTCAAGTATAAAATTTAATAAGCTTTCATCTTTTACAGACCTCACAATAAAACGAAGAATAAAATATTGAAAAATTTTATAAATTTATTTTCTATCAGAATTAAATTGCAACTATTTCAAAATTTAATAGCCAAATCTATTGATCGTTATTAGATCAAATCCGTATTTAATAATATTTTTATGCCTTTCCGATTATTCGGCAAAGCACATTTTTCTGTAAATAATTACCGAAAATAAATTAATTAAGGCATCAATATTTTTTCAAGAAATCAGCATATTTTATAACTTCTTTCAAACAAATTATATATTTTAGAAAAGTTGCAAAATGCTACAGTCAACCATTATGAAGTAAAATAAATTTTAATATAATTATTTAAAAATCAATTGACCTACATTATCATTTTATTTCAGCTTTTGAAATCTCAATCCAGAAGTAATATTTGAATATTACCAACAGCTAACTTACAAATTTTCTGCACCTTTTATTAAATTTATATGTAAATTTTTTATCAATATTTAAAGAAATACGTAAAAAATCCAAAATTAAAGTTATTCATTTCACTTCGAAGTTTTTTCGTACTTCGTAGTTTGTAATTTTTGTCAACGCAACGGTGTAAACGTACATAATACATAGTAATATGTGGAGCATAATATGTATGTAAAATATCCTCGATCATATTTTACGTAAACTGTTCTTGTAGTTTTAGCAAATTTTTAAGTAAATTATTTCCTATAATCATTTTATAACATTACATAAGTTAGTGATAAGTAATTTATATAATAACTTAGAAAAGCATTAAGAAAATATCACACAAGTTTATCAAGTTTACAAATTATAAAGTAGGTACGAAAAACTACAAAGTGTTTCGAATTGAAGCAGAGCATAAAACTAAAACTAAAATCAAAATTTACCTTAAAACATATATGGGTACACTGGCACTAGTACTATGGCTGACTGCGTGAATCCCTTTCAGTGGCTGCAATACAATATCAGCACTCTTTAATTTAAGTTGGCACCCTTTAAGGAAAAATGAAATGTATCAATGTTCATCAAAAAAACCCACATTCAAAGGAGCGTGTGCAGATATTCAAAAATCAAGATGCTAACTTAGAGAGAGAGCGAAAATTCGAAAAATGCACCTCAAAATCTATCAGAAAATCAGAAAACTTTCTAAGTAAAACTATTACCAAATGACTGAACTAGAACGGTTAAATCAGAAAAATTTATAAAATGGTTATTTTGTGACATATTCGTGGCTAGTGTTGAAAATAAAACAGTTCTTATAATGAATAACTGCCAAATTATATTACACGTTCAATTTGAATCATCTTCATTTATATATTAATTTTCATTTGGTTGCAGCCACATACACATTTCCAAAAAGTTCTAAAACTCGAAACATTATTCAGGCTTAAGTATGCGACCATAAAATTAAAAATTTTTGTTGAGGTATAATTGGCCAACAAAACTATAATGAATAAATGAAACATTCCCTCTTTAGATTTGGTATAATTTTGTAGTTGCTTGTTTGAAGCACACTACGGACCCACTAATCATTTTACGCTAAAACATTTATATTTATAACGTATAAACTAATTTTCTCTTAGTCTTTCCCAAATAATTGATTTAACGGTCCAGATAAAGACGTTCCGTTAGAGAACCATATTTCACCTTGGTATTTACACTATGAATGATAACGGTAAGAAAGACGAAATAATTCGTATTAAAAACACTTTTGTGGGTAGATAATTAAATTGCTCCCAAAAGTTCATTTACAGTATACTATCTGAATGTTGATCCTTTAATATTATATAATATAATATTTTGAAAAAAATTTTCAACTAAACTTTGACAAGCAGACGATTTAGTACCAAAATTTAATATCCATAGTACCATACTTAATTTTTTAATTAGCGTGGAAGATATAACTGAGGTAATACATATTTACTGGATTTACATATCAACTCTCATTTTGTGATTCTAATAACTTCTGAATTATCTATACAGAAATTTGAAGCAAAATTATGACAAAATTGGACTGTACAGAAAATACTTTTCTGAGATCGAAAAACTGTATTTCAAAATTTTTTAATTAAATGTTATTATGTCAAAGAATTTAATGTTTGTCTTGACGTCGTTCTTTAAAGTTTAAATTTCTCGAGAAAAATTTATCTTGTAAAATAAATTTGCTATAAAAAGGACTTTTTAATAATCTTCGAAAATTTTACTGTATTTCCTATCGAATTGCTTAAACTTGATCGAATTATTATTGTAACCTTGAAAATGAACTAATAAAGGCTTCAAAGGATTTGTGGAACATAAAATTGTATCTTAATTGAAGTTTAGTAGGTATAGTAATAATACGATATGTACTGTGTAACTTCAAGTACATAATTTATTACTAATTGTTGCTTCATCGAACGACCCAATACCATCTATATCAGACAATTTAAACAAATAGAAATAAACAAACGTTGATAACAAATTTATTGTTCTTGAAAGCTTTCTATAATTTTTTATAAATCTTTTGTACACAGGGTTTCATCCCTTATCTTATTTACTCAATTTCTAATATAAACGAGATGCGTGGGCTATATCTCCGTGGCTTCGAGTATTGTTCTCTTCACCTTTCTCTGAAAGGTTGCATCTTCAGTAGACGACAGAAAGGAGAGAAAGAGAAAGTAAGAAATATTACATTTTCCAGAAATGTTTCTGGAATTATTTTGGACTTAAATTTTAACATTGCCTTACTTTAGTTTACTTCCGTTTCTAAATTCTACTATACAAAAAAAGCAACAAAAATATTGTAAGTATCAAAACCAAATTAATTAGATATTTTTCATTATAGACCCTTAACTGAGTTTTAGGATATAACTTTTCAGATTTTGTATATTACGAAATAATTTTATCATAAATGTTAACAAGTTCTTCTAACAGTTTACTTCTGATCTCAATAATTTCAATTTAAATGAATAATCACTCTAACTTGGAGTAGGCAGTTAGTAATACAACCTGAAATATTAAATAATAAATTATAGGTACAAACTTTGCTTTTAGAAATTAAAATTAATTTTTTATTTTAAGAAAGCAACATTAATATTAAATCAAACTTATTGGAAAACACGAAGTTTCAAAAACATACACTTAGAATTACAAATAAATAAATTATTATTAATCGGTGTCTTACTTAATTTATAGAAAAAACTGTAAGGTGTTTTCAATGTTTATACATACTTCCCATTATTTATCAACAAAAACTCCACCTCTTGATGTATTTTTCAAATATTACTCAGTTAAATTAATAATATAAATATTTAGGGTAAAGGGAGGACAGTTGGGCCACTAGAAAGTTGGATCTCTCGCAATAGAAAATAGCACCGCCTTCCGACAACTTTATCGGTATCGGTATGGGCAAACATTGATAAATGTCATTAAAATTTTTTCAGCTAAAATTTGTTTAGTTTTTGCGAATACACTGTTAAATTTAGGTACCAATTGGTATGTCAGAATACCTAACAAATAATTTGTTGTGTTTTACATTTAGTTTTAGATATCAAAATTATTTTCTACACATTATTCACACTGCAGGATGATAATTGTTTGTTCAGAGATAATTAATATAGCATCCAAGAAGCACCATTAACAATGGGGTATATAGAGGCCCAAATCACATAAATTGATTAAAAAAATGATTTCTTGAACTATTTTTGAATCCCGTAAAATATTAGGTACTATTTGATAAAATTATTATGACAAATAGTATAAAAGATTCATAAATAACTATTAATTTATACTTCGGCTAAGAGAGATTGCAGTTTTTATAATCATAATATGAATGTAATTTTCATATTTAAAACTTTCCTTCAAATATACACCTCGGTACACGAAAGAACTTAAGTCAGTGTACATTAATCTATACGAATCTATCCCTTAGTTAAATATTTAATAAACAAAATTACCTAAACTTTAAATTATTTATGAATCTCTGATTGGTCTTGACCTCACATTTTGAATTTGTTAGTCGGATTTATAGACAAGCACTAAGTAAATCTTTAAGGCTGATTTGTTATTCAAAGTTGCATATTCGATACTATTAGGAGACGGGAGCACTTGGAAAAACACAAGTTTTTGGATAGCATTAGCAAAAGCCAACACTTTCGTCAAGTGTTTCCGTTCTTTTACGATGCGTTATGCGATTCTGAAATACAAATTGAAATGAAATGCAACTTCAAAATTATTTTCTCTAGCAGATGCTGAAGAAAAAGTACAAGAAAACTTAATTACAAATTAAATTATTATTGACGATATTCATTTTAAATAGTAATTTCAGAAAAAAGTTCTTTATCTACTATTGCTGTTAAAGTACTACTTTAACTACTCTTGTGGTTAAAGTGTCACTTATTCAACTATTGGGAGTCGATCAAACGGCACTTGAATATCTGCTATAGAAACCATTTTATTTTATAAATACTGCTCATTATAATACCGTATTCGTTACTTGTTTTTTATAAAACAATTAATTTTATCCGTGATTTTTTACATAATTATAGCTAACAATTTGTGTTTAATATGCCATACAATACTTTTGTGTACGACCTGCGTCTAGTTAAACAAACTATCACTTTACATAGCTGTTTAAATAAATAGCTACTGCTTTTTTAAATTTTAAAATAAAAACATTTTTGAAAAATAATTATAACAATTATTGCTCTCAAAAATTAATTCCATATGACATAATATAAGTCTTCATATTATTGTTAATTGTAATTTAGATAAATATAATAAATGTTTCTCGTAGGGAATCTAGATGACGGTAAAATATATTAAAACTAATAGATTCTAAATCATCTTTATTTGCAAGAGTATACCCTCATAATATATTTAAAAAATGATCGCTTCGTTTTTCACACTTGATGTTCATCTACATATAACTGATTGATACCCACTTAATTCACACTTCCTTCACCTAACTTATCTTTGATAAATTACACTTTCATATTAAATAAACATGTAATTCAAGACAATCCTCAATGGTCAGGAAAAGCCTAATCAATTAAAAGAGTTATAAATAATACTGAAATCTAATCAAACTGAATTCATTTATACCATTTTATTATTTTTTCATGTAGAAAATGTCATAAGCCTTTTAATTGAGTAAACATTTACACTATTTCGTCTTCTTTTATTCTATTTTTATCGTAGCACACTACACAGAGGCGTATTATTTTGTACTTGTAATAAATTTTTTGATACTTTTTCAATAATTTATTTGTGTTTATGAATTAATACTTTTTGCTTTAGTGCTTGTAATGATTATATTTTTGTTATATTTGAAATTGTTTGTTTTGTTTGTTTGAAATGAAAATATTAACTAAGAATTTTTAAACTTTTCTTCGACTTTAAATCACCTCCAGCCCCTTATGGTAATAATTTCTTCGTCGATATCTTATTAAACTCGATTATAAAAACAGTTTCAGATGCATTAACGCTTCGTTATAAGTCGTTGTCTAAACTCTAATTATATTTTTCAGTAAATTAATGTCAATTAAAAGAAATTAACCTATTTAAGAATAATAACGAAACCGTTCAACCTGTTCGAAATATAAATATATGCTCTAATGGACGAAAGTGAAAAAGAGAGACTTTACAACGAAAAAGAAGAAATAATTGAGAAAATACCGAAACACAAAGAATATTTCTTGAGAAAAGCAGTTGGAAAATGTATACTACACAATTTATCAATAATTATCAATGCAGAAGATGACATGGAATAAACCAGGAGTAAATATCAAAGATGGAAATCAGCTGGTCTGAAATGGCCAGTATTAGTGACACAACCGCTCTCTAAAATACTTGAGTTTGCCTAATGTAAGTTTGATATGGCTCGAGAAATAGAAAGGAAAGAGGGCTGTTATAGCAATCGGAAGTAGCATAATGGGCCCAATATGTAGCCTAAGGGCATGCAAACTTGGGTTTCAAAGATCAATAAGCTAAAAAGTGATCTGACCTATTAGTGACCGCTCTGAAACCAGGAATAGCGATAGAAAATGGAAAAAAATACTTGAAAAGGAGTAGTACAAAAGTTAATTTTATTAAGCGAATCAAAAGAACCCTTAGCAATGTTTTTTACAAAATGTCAACAAGATACCTTTAAATTATTTTTCTAAGAGAGTACTTCTTCGTTTTTTAATATGATCTATATTTTTTATTATTTGGACATGTTTCGTATAAAAAGTTATACGTTCTCAAGTTATATAAATATTAAATTAATTTTAATTATAATTTATAATATTTTTGAAATGTTTTTGAAGTTTGGTTTTGAAAAAAGAACATAATTAAGATATCTTTAGTGTTAAGCAATTAAAAACAATCCTTACATTAGATCTTCTAGATCAACACAAAGTTGATCACTTTAATACGTTATTAAATAAGCTGAGAAGTTTATTTATACTGCTTAATTTGAAGAGTGATATAATTGGCAGAACACATCTAGGGATGCATATTTTAAAAGTAAGCCTTATTTTTCGATAAACTTTATTACCCACCGATACCTTATACTGAGTTAGAAAAAATATAGTAACTATACAGACTAAAGAATACGAGTAGAAAAGTGGCAGATAGATATGAAATCACAGGTGAAATAACAAAAATATAGAATACCTAAAAAATTGCAGATGGATGACTGATAGAGCAAATAATCTCATTGTCATTACATAAGAAAGAAGATTAAACAAACTGCACAAATTACAGAGCGATAACTCCGTTACCAGTAATATAGTAGTAAGTAATATAGTAAAATAGTAATAATACAAAGAACATATTGATAAGTGTGTAACACAGACACAGATAGAAGACTACCAACATGACTTTATGAAGATGATGTAGCAATATTGACAAGATCAAGAAAAAAACATCTTCAAAAGAATAGCAGCAAAATGCAGCAAAAGTGAATGATATGAAATGAGAAAATGACAAAATTTAAAAAGCACCCAATAGAAATAAAGAAATTGGCAATTGACAAAACACAAGTTTTGGTAAAGTTGATAAGTCTAGGTATTTGAAGGCGGAAATCGTCAAGAAAGAATGGTTAAAGAAAGTAAAATTTAAAGAAACAGAACTATAAGCAAAAGGAAAAAATTGAAAATTTATATAAGCTTAATAAGACTGGTTGCAACATAGGTATCAGAAGTGCTGTGCATGTCGAAAAAAGAGAATGATCAATATTGAAAGTGTTTTTTTAAAGAATATTGAGCAAAAGAAAAAAGATAAACGGTATACAAATGAGATCAACAATAAATTTAGAAGTCCTCGAAAAAATAAACAGGAAAGATAGTATCAGATTTGTGATACTGAGATAATTAGAGAATATGATTGATGGACCACGTAATGAGAAGAGAAAAACAAAAATCCCAAGGGAGATGACCGAATGGTAACCCAGAGAGAGGAGAGGTACAGAAGGTCGAGAATAAGATGGATGGACGAAGTGCAAGACGAAATTGAGTGGAAGGTAAAATGCCCGGATAGAGATGAGGAAGCAAGAAATGATGCAAAAATATACAGGAAACTGTAATTGTAATAAGACCAGATATGAGGATTAATCCACCTTGTGTCAAGGATCGAGGAGATTTTAAGTAGCAATTATCCATAATCTTGTTATCGTCCGTTACTTAATCAATAATTAAAAGACAATTTTCGGTATTTTCATTTGATCGGGTCTAAATAAAATTTTCACTTATCGTTGACGTTCCGAACTTATATTTTGTTCTTCGTCAGGACTACAAAAACATAATCAAGAACTTGCAAAATTCAATTAAAACTTTACCTTAAGCTTAGGTAATCTAAAAGCTTTTCGGAACGGAATGTTATATCAACCATATAAAATTAACAATATAATAAATTAAACCAAAATATTATAAAAAACTAAATTAATAAATTATGAAATTTACTATGAAAATTAAATAAAACAGCCAATAATATCCAGCATGATCGCTATCTCAACAAGAACGTAAATTGCAATATAATAATCTGCAATACAATTCAGTAACTGCATTATAACGATTAAAATATCAACAACTATATAAATAACAATTACTAATCCCCCATCCAAAAGATCACCATAGAAGATATTACGTTTTTTGGGTGTATTCTCTCTGACTAATACTCCCCTTGTAAGATTTTATAAAGCATATCTCACTTATGTTTCTTTTTAACACATTTTGTTCGTAACCTAAAATCACCGTCTTTTGGAAATCGAAGCAATATCCCGTACTCTCATGGTGCTGGACCAACACTGTTGTTCTCCATGCTTCTTTATCTTCCTTATCTTCTTTTTTGTGTTGGTACTCGTCAACTTTTTCTAATCGATTCTCTCACAATCTCCTTTGTGTTGCTTTATGCGCCCAGTTAACCACTGTTTGGTCTGACCTATATAAGAACCCGTGTACCCTGCACAAGGAATTTTCTAAATCAGCTCCGATTTTATTTCCACTTCTATGGGGTCCTGTTTAAGCATGTTAAACATCAAAATTTTTATAAAACTTTAACGGCAGTAAAATAAAATAAAAAGTATGATATCAATAAATAACCATCCTGTATATGACCAAGTTCAAAGCTGTAACAAATATGCATGACATTGTTTTGCATCAATTTTGTTGTTTTTGTGAACAACTGGAAAATGTATATATTTACCGGTAAATTTGTATAGATTCCACAGAAGTGCGTTGAATAATTTATTTAATTTAACAATTTAAATGTAAACAGAAGTGAATGGACGAAGGCATTTTTGTTGTTAACATAACCTGTAAATAAACAGTCAACTAAACATCAATATTATAATGTTTTCAAATAAATAACCTAATAAATTCTAAATGTTACATTAGCAATCCGTACTGCAATAAAGATTAATTTAATTATTATCTCTTTTTAGTTTTCAATTAGTTTAATAAATTTATTTATTAATTATAAAAACATTATTTATTAATTTAAAAACAATTTTTTTATTAATAAATAAATAAAAATAATTAATAAAACACATGGTGGTAAATCGCAGAGGTAAATCTTGTTTGATGATTTCTGATAATAAGGGGAAGGGAGTTTCTAAAATTGTGAGGTCATGTAAATTTTTTTAGAATTTAAAAGTTTTTCGAAAGTAAACATTTCAAAGTACATACGAATTTTGCAGTAATTTTTGAAATTAATGTTTTTATAATATATTATATTTTATATACTTAGTTGGTATTTTGCTGATTTATATGTTTTTCCCATGTTTGTTTGAGCTTTACCTAATAATGAATAAAAAAGGGGGGTTGCAAGAAAAGGGATTATTGCTGTAAACGCACTTTTGCATTTGAAATTTTTTAGAAATCTATTGTTATAACCATTCACGCTTAATGATCTATACGCTATAAATCTAAATTAAATCTGAATTACATTTTACATTAAAACTTTTTAATAATTTTTAATGAAAAATGAATATCCAATCAAAACTTTTATTAATTTTTTGTATTCCGCAACTAGCTATATCAAGTTAATGACTTTGTTAATAAAGAAATACGGGGTGGCCTAAAAGCAACCCACAATATTATTAATAGTTATTTTTTATAGAAAACGTAAATTTTATTGTCATGTACGATATATAATTCAATATTTTTCTATAGCGCATAAATTGTAATTTAATTCTATATTATACAATAAATCAAACATAAACATTTATTTTGCAATTTCAATAGTGATTTCAAAAATAATGAAATACTTTATTTACCCTTGCTGTTAAAATGCTACTTCATCTTCTCCTGCGGTTAAAAAGTGTCACTTTTTCCATAGCTTTTAGTCGAACAAAACGCACTTTAACATCTGCCATAAAAAAAATATTATTATATTTGCATATTTTGTAGCAAATATATGAATTAAAATAAATTTAATTGTTTGGTATATTTTTTGTCATCTCTTTTTAATTAACAAATCTTATGAATTTGTATTAATAATTATGATGTGTCTTTTAATATCTTACGAAAGGACGCGTTACTTGAGAATATTATATAGAATTAGCGTTACATAGAATTAGTAGCAAACGAGGTAGCTTTCACATATAAACTGTATTAAATTAAGTGCAAAAGTTTAGTGAAGTAGATGGAAAGTCTAAAGTGAGTTACAGAAGAAAATTTTCAAAATCCTGCAATTTCATCAAATAAAATTTATTAACAATGAGGCTGTTGTTTCCGGGTCGGGTACACTTCGGCGCAGCCATTTCGGCGCAAGTGTTTCGGCGCCAGTGTTTCGACGCAACCGTTTCGCCGCAGCCGTTTCGACGCAAAACCGGTTCGGCGCAGATACAGTTTGGCGCAAGTACAATTCGGCGCGAGCTCGAATTGGCGCAGACCCGATTCGGCGCGAGTACTGTTCGGCGCAAGTACAGTTCGGCGCAAGCTCCGATCGGCGCAGGCCCGATTCGGCGCAAGTTCAGTTCAGTGCGAGTCCAGTTCGGCGCGGGTACAGTTACTATATGTTTTTAATCTTGTTCTAATTCTAATTTTATGAAAAAACATAATTTAAAAAATAAATTTTTTTATAATTTAAAAAAATAAATTTTATTAAAGAAATAATTAAACAAAACATTACCAACTTAACACAAGTTCAGAAAAGGAAATAAAATAAATAAATTAAAATATATGTTTTAAACCGCTTCGTGATCATCATCCAGTGAGACATCAACACCTCATCGGATCGTAATTCCACCAGAACGATTGGCGGGATTTGTTAGAGTCTTTTAATACAGAGGATTGTGCAGGGGCGAGTGCATAAATTTTGGGGTTGGGGAGAGGTACAGATAGTTTTCTGAGATAGAATTTCTTCTCGTGGGTGAAAATTGTATTTGACCAAGCAGGAACACTCTAAGGAACAGCATGCTGTTTGTAAAAATATAACAAAACAGATAGACTATTCCCGCGCCGAACTGGACTCGCGCCGAATCGAACTTACGCCGAACTGAACTTGCGCCGAACAGTACTCGCATCGAATCGGGTCTGCTCCAAACCGGGCTCGCGCCAAAATGGCTGAGCCTCGAACTAAACCCTCGCCAAAACGGCTGCGGCGAAACGGCTACGCCGAAACGGCTGCGCCGATTGGGACTGTTCCCGTTGTTTCCTTACGAAAAGTTTGCATTACATACATAGTATGTACATATACGTCAAGAGGAAGGCGGCTCTTCTTATTAATATTTAATTAAAATGACAGGTTTTCCAAAGAAGAAGTTTAGTTAATGTACCGGAGAGCAGTTTGAAATACCTGTGGTTACAACTGAATTCGTTCAAACAGCGCAGAGCTGTATATAATGCTATATTATAATGTTACATGTCTGATTTACTCAATTTGTGGTTTGACTTCCACATTTTAACTTTCTGATGTAAAGTAATCAATCGCACAGTACCAAATCACAGTCTGATTGGTTTACTTGGTGGTTGATCTATCCTTTTATATAAATATATAATATAAATGTCCTTTTATATAAATGTCTATATTTTAGTAACAACAACTTTTCAAACTTAATGATGATATTTTAATTTTATTATATGATTATAATATATTATGATTTATGATGTATAATAATATTTAGATATACAGGGTGACCCAGACCACCCGTATCAGTACTTTTTTTCAAAAACGGTAAGTCGTAGAGAGTTGAGCAAAAAAAATTTATTACAAAAGCCCTAATGACGATTCTAATGGTGATATTATTATTTTCGGGAAAAGTCGGCATCCAGAGTAGTTTGCTCCAGAAAGTCCAGAAATCCAGAATTTTAAATGGCACCATATGGCGAAAGTGGTATCGTTGGAAAGCTCTTTAAAAAATAAGCAAGTTTTGTAGGAAAAATTTTTTTATTACTCCCACCCCTTTTAAGTTATATTCGACTTAAGTTATTAAATTTCAAATTCTTATAACGAACTTAACTTTAAAAGTCAGCACTTGAAATATTTTTTTCTTGGGGTCGGATCAAAGATATTGTTTATACAGAAAAATCGACAACGAGAGATGATATGAAGCTCAGAATTTGCAATGCCTGTCGATCATTAAACACTGAAGAAGTACTTAGAGCCACTGATAGTATGACCAGAAGAGCTCAACAGTGTTTAGAAGTAAATGGAAGACATTTTGGACACTTGTGACATTGCTCTAACGCGGTAGTTAGATTTTAAGTGCTGACTTTTAAAATTAAGTTCGTTATAAGAAATTGAAATTTAATAACTTAAGTCGAATATAACTTAAAAGGGGTGGGAGTAATAAAAAAATTTTTCCTACAAAACTTACTTATTTTTTAAAGAGCTTTCCAACGATATTACTTTCGACATATGGTGCCATTTAAAATTCTGGATTTCTGGACTTTCTGGAGCAAACTACTCTGGATGCCGACTTTTCCCGGAAATAATAATATCACCATTAGATTCGTCATTAGGGCTTTTGTAATAAATTTTTTTAGCCCAACTCTCTACGACTTACCGTTTTTGAAAAAAAGTACTGATACGGGTGGTCTGGGTCACCCTGTATATAATATTAAAATAACGTGTAAGCATTAATAATCAGTTCATATCCAAGTAATTTAGTCGTGTTGCAATAGTTCCCTCGAATTTACCTTGATGCTTACAGGAAACCCCAAGATCAATGCTTATATCTCGGGTGGTTGTAGAAAACGAATATGTATATATTAATACTAATTTTATTAAAAACATATAAATTATGAAAATTAAAAATAAAACATTCCACATAATGTAGTTTAAGATTTTAATGTTATTCGGTACTCTATTAAGTCTTTATTTATATTTATATTTTTAAGTCTTATGTACGTCTTATGTCTTACGTACATTGTGAACAAGCACTTAGTCTCAGTAATTATGTATTAATTAAATTATACTTTGATTAAGAATATGTTAATATTCATGTATCTAGAAAACAGTATTCTTCATTCCAAAGAAAGTTTCTTGAATTTAAATAATAATTTTAAGTAAAAAATATTCTTTGTAGAAGACAACTGATATTTTTACTACAAGCATATTTTATTACGTAAAGAAATTATATTTTTAAATGAAATAAATAATTTTAAGAATATATTTACTCTTTATTTAAGAAAACCCTTTTTTCCGTGTACATGGCTTTTCATTTATGTCGGTTTGATTAGTTAGAGTTTTCAGCGGGTTCCTTATTAAAATTTACACATTCAAAAATATAAAATAATTTAAAAAGAGCAAAATATAAAACTTAAAATTACACATAATAATAATGTGGTTTAAAACTACTTTTTATAAAATGATTGTGTGTAAAGCCGGCTACAGACTATGTGCACACGTGTGCGTA
Organism: Cantharis rufa; assembly: GCA_947369205.1. Classification (NCBI taxonomy): domain Eukaryota; kingdom Metazoa; phylum Arthropoda; class Insecta; order Coleoptera; family Cantharidae; genus Cantharis; species Cantharis rufa. The sequence goes on from OX376303.1 coordinate 42,806,669, forward strand.
CGTACGCAAATGTGGGGTATGTGCGAATATGTGCACATCTTTGGCAAAATTTAACCGTGATGCGAATATGTAACGAATGCACCATACACACCATGCGCTATCATGTGCACACGTGTGGTGATGGTAATGGTGGAGACCATTATCTCTTTGATGTGTGCTTCATTTACCGACTTCCATCCGAACGTCCACACATAGACGAAGTTTGTGATGTGTGGTACTATACACACTACGTGCACATATACGCGTATGCTCCAAGTTTGCGTACGTGCGCACACGTGTGCACATAGTCTGTAGCCGGCTTAAAAGCTTATCACAATTCGCAAGTCCTGGAGGTTGTGTTTAATTGCAATATAGCTACTATTTTAATTGATAGTGAAAAATTAATCAATTTAAACAAATTTGAATTAAAATATAACACGAAAAGATTGCATAAATATTGCAAGTTAAATATGAAAATAATAATATAGCATTAATATAATAGTAGTAGATATATTTATTGCGTACGAGTTAATTATTTATAAACCTGATTACCCCTACACACATTTAAGAAAGTAAATTTCAATATTTATTAAAAAAGGTTTTCAGATTTTCATATAAATAAGAGGTTTTTGTTCAATTTAGTTCAACAAATTTTGTGGTCATTCGAACTACGTTCAGAATTGAACTGTTTTGAAAGTAACATTTTATTAAATTAACTTTTGCAATTTACACTTCAGGTTTATTTCAAGTCGAATATTAGAAAAATATCAAAGTAATTTTATTTTTTATTAAATATTTATCTTTTAAAACTTCTGTTTTCTGAAATGCATTCTATAACATATTGCAATAATATAAGTCATTTATCAAATTACACATAGTATTATAATTACGTATTTTGCTTTATTCATATATTTTCAATAAAAACTAAAAATTTAAATTACTCCAATAGAATACATTACAATAATGTTAAATTTTATTTATTGGATTACTATAATACCATGATTTATGAAGAATTATTAGACTATATCAATATTTTTAAAAACCCAAAAAATGCACATACACTTTTTAGAACTAAAATGTTTTTAAGTTATCACAAATAAAATACACGTAGTATAAGTATAAAATAATAGTATTACTATTATTAATATATAAATATTAAATATTTATTTAATTTTTTTGAAGTTTTAAAAGTTGCACATATTTACAAGATCAGTAAGAAACATTAAAGCCTAATCTATCAATTAAATCAATTGGCCATCAATAATTAAAAATATTATTAAAACAACAAATAAAACTACTAAAATAATAAAACGTCAATAATCAAATATTTCGCTCTTAAGTTGAAAAAAAAATTTATTTCAATTTGTAGTTGGTATAAGCATTTACTTCTATTTTATGCATAATTTCCAATAACTTGACATGCTTGAATATTTTTTAAATAATTTCCTGACTTTTGCAATTACCGACATTTTCAAAGTTTCAGACTTTTGTCCACTTTTACAGATTCTGCCCAGCTATGTAACAAAACATATTTAAACATTATCTGAACCACCAAAGAAAAGCCCTGTGTGATGCATTATGAGAGTATGAATTAATACCAAAATAGCTAATCAAATAAATTTTTTTTCATATGCTTAACTGCCCCCCTTAAATTTTCTGCGTTCTACCTGTCAAAGTAAAATAATATAATAATTTGATAGCTATATAACTATAATATTATAACTACAAAATATTTATTATTTTATTAAAAAAAAAATTATTATTTTTTTATTTTTTTTTATTTTCTTTATTTTTTTAAAAATTATTATTTTCAATTTATTTATAATAATAATAAAGAGGATTTGGCAATGGAAATGACGGCTGTATGGAGTCTCAAAAAGGTCAAAATTGTGCCAATAGTAATATCTGCTACTGGTGTAGTATCGTGCAATATGGAGAGACATTTATTAAGTTTAGATTTAACATCAAAATTATTTGAAAATATTCAAAAAGCAACTGTTTTGGCAACTTGTCGTATAGTTAGAAAATTTTTAAATCAACATTAACTAATTTTATACTCTTATTACTAAATCATTTTCAAAATTATTTATGTAAATTAAAAAAAAAAAATTATGTACATTAATTTATTTGTTGGGTGGTTAGTATTGTTCCCCCACCCAACTGTAACACCACAAATATGTGAGAGTCTAATAAAAAACTATATAATAGCAATATTTGTTCAAATACAGATATCTACACCCTAAATCTGCTGTAGAACGTTTATACATAAAAAGAAAAAAAGGAGGTCGGGAATTATTAAATCTATTTAATCTGTGTAAAGCGCAAACTGAATTATTGCGTGAATATTTTTATTCGTTAACCAACCCTTTCATTAAAAGTATAGTCAATTTAGACAAACATTTTACGGGACTTGATCTTAAAAATAGAAAATTAAATTGTGAACAAAATTCAAATTTGGAAATAAATTGGAAAAATAAAGTTTTGCATGGTAAACATGCTACAATTTTGGATTCTGTTGGCATTGAAAAAGAGAAATCAATATTATGGATTAAACAAGGAAAATTGCATTCAGAAACGGAAGGTTTCATGTGTGCAATTCAAGATAGCGTAATTGCCACCAGAAATTATGCGAAATATATAATGAAGAAGTCTGAAGTTGTCGATATATGCCGTAAATGCAAACTACCGAACGAGACTATCGAACACGTCATAGCTGGTTGTTCAGAACTAGCGCCCACTGAATATCTTTATAGGCATAATTTAGTATGTAAGATTCTACATCAACAGATCGCACTTAAATTTAGCTTATTGGTCAATGTTAACCCTTATTATAAATACATGCCGGAACCTGTTTTGGAAAACAATCATACAACCCTTTACTGGGACAGATCAATTTTAACAGATCGACATATCAATCACAATAGGCCTGACATTGTTATTATAAATAAAGATGACAAATCTGCAATTCTTATTGATGTTGCAGTGCCTCTGTCTAAAAACGTATTATCCACCGAAAAAGAAAAAATACGTAAATATGAGGATTTGGCAATGGAAATGACGGCTGTATGGAGTCTCAAAAAGGTCAAAATTGTGCCAATAGTAATATCTGCTACTGGTGTAGTATCGTGTAATATGGAGAGACATTTATTAAGTTTAGATTTAACATCAAAATTATTTGAAAATATTCAAAAAGCAACTGTTTTGGCAACTTGTCGTATAGTTAGAAAATTTTTAAATCAACATTAACTAATTTTATACTCTTATTACTAAACCATTTTCAAAATTATTTATGTAAATTAAAAAAAAATTATGTACATTAATTTATTTGTTAGGTGGTTGGTATTGTTCCCCCACCCAACTGTAACACCACAAATATGTGAGAGTCTAATAAAAAAATATAAATATTATAAATATTTTAAATATAATATATTATATATATATATTATTATAAATACATGCCGGAACCTGTTTTGGAAAACAATATCATACAACCCTTTACTGGGACAGATCAATTTTAACAGATCGACATATCAATCACAATAGGCCTGACATTGTTATTATAAATAAAGATGACAAATCTGCAATTCTTATTGATGTTGCAGTGCCCCTGTCTAAAAACGTATTATCCACCGAAAAAGAAAAAAGAAAAAAGACACCCAGTGAGATAACTTTTTCATTGGATATTTCGACGGATATATTAGTGTTACAACAAACGAATAGCACTATAAAAGCACAAGTATTTAAAATAAATACTTATTAAGTAATTTCAATTAAATTCAGAATATATTATGTATAATGTAGTTATCTACTCGGATAATTCATAATTCCCTTTTATGTTAAACGATGTAAAGAAATTATATATCTTATTATTATTTCTAAGTTGATAAAATAATAACCAGGGATTTTCTTTAGTGGTTCAGATAATATAATAAAATTATACCACATACAGTACATATACCTATAACAATTTCAATTATTTCTATAATCCAGGGTAGGATACTATTATATATAAATGACCAAATAATATATTATTACTTGAGTGATTTAAACTTTCTATTACAATATTCGAATAGTATTTAAATTTATTAGGTAATTTATAAAGTTAGGTTTAGACTTTAAAAGAATTTGCGCCAAGTGCTTTTGAAAAATTTTATAATAAATAATATTATCATTTAGATTATTATTACTAGGAAGTCAGATGCCTTTCGACCGTCCCGGGATTTAAAAACTTATTTTTGCGCGGAATTATCGATTAGTTTAGTTTTTGTTTTTATACAATTTATTCTGAATAAACTTAGATTTACTAAGTTTAGAATGACAGAAAGGGCTAATTGCGGCGTTTGTCCTAGAATTTTTCCACATAAGTTCCAATTAAAATTGTAATTTATTAGATATTTTTCCTCGGAAGATTTCGATGAACTTTCCGTTCGGAGCATTTTATATATTGAAATTTGGCAACTAATAATATATGTACATAGTTATATATAAATATAATATGTATAATAATTAATATATTTGAAGAAATCGCATTTTCTTCATTTAAAATTTGGGTTTTGAAATCTCGTAGATTTTAGATAAAAATTTAATAATAGTAGTATTTCTATAGAAAAATGAAAGTTAGAGCTTTGCGTTCTGAAAATTTGAATACATATTGCCGTGTAACCCTGAGGGGGGGGGGAGACGAACAGGATACTGCCTTAAACGATGAAACTCTCAAATTGCAGTAATAAAAACTAAAAATTTATTAAAGTCAATTCCAAAATTAATTTATTATACATTTTCAAGATTAAAACGGGAACAACAAATAAACGCGATAACTTGTAGCATAACGCGGCGATATAAGTTTCACTTACGATACCTTTCATATATAAATTTATATAGTATTATTTTTGTATTTATTATCGTTTTTGTAGTTTCGCCACATAGTATGCATGTTTTTTCTTATGTTGCTATCAGTATAATGTTTACGGTATAATTACACATACTAAGTATACCCGCTCGTTTATCTAGTAATGTTAATTGTTGTTTTTGAGTACGAATTTTAACTTGTAAACTACAAATGAGTTGAAAAAATTGATTACGTTACATATGGCATAGGGCATCCTATAAAAACACAAATTTTGAAAATTTTTGCAAAAAAGAAATTTGTGCAAGTACCATACCAACTTTTCTTTCATTTGATAATTTACGACATGCGCTTATAGATCTGGAAAAGTTAATATGTATTTACATATCGAGTAACTTGCTTATTATTTATAGTATCTTGTTATTGAATTTATCTTACTCAAAGCAAATAAAATGCTACGAAGGTAATCAATAGAGTACGGATTTCTAGAAATTTTGCTATACAGAAATATTGATAGCAGAAGTGTAATTGATATAATGTCCATGAATCTGATAAAAATAAGTCATTTGGCGCTATTTTTTTGATGCTTATATGCTTATTTTGATACTTTTATGCTTAAATTTAGTTTTAAGCATTTTTGGTGCTTATTTTAGCACATTTTCGATAAATTAACAAAAATTGCAGTAGATACATAAATTAATACTTACATTTATTTCTATTTTGCTTACTGTAAATTTAATGTTTAGTAGAGACAAAACGTTTTTGGTTTATAAACAAATAAAAAGACGGCAAATAGTGGCTTCAAAACTTTTAATGATATTGATATTTAATGATCTACGATATAATAGGAGGTATAATGAAAACTTAGGTATTTTCAATGGAAATTTTAGTGAAGAAAAAATGAAGCTTGAACTACCACAAAACCTAAGTGTGAAATTTAAGAACGCCCCAATTACCATAGTGTCGAGGTAGAACGCCTTTTTTTTATTGTGTTATTTTTCAAAAAAATGTTATTAAAAAAGTTTTTACTTCGAATGAAAAAAAAAAATTTTTTTAATTGAAATAAAATTTCAAAAATTTTTTTTTTACTTTTTTTAAGTGCTTATTAATTATTATGTTCAAGTTTAATGCATATTTTTATGCATATAATGACAATTTTTTGTGCTATTTTAAGCGCTATTTTCAAGATTTTTTATGCTTAAAAGTCCGTACTCTAGTAATCAATATTGAAAGAGTTTCTATAAATTAAGACTCCTTTTACTTTTACATTGAGTTTGTTTGACGATTAGATTTTAAACATACTTTAAATTAACTACAATTAAAATTGCAATATAATTACTATAGTATCAAGATTTTAAAAGAAATAAAGAAAATCTAATCTATTAATTACGCAATTTTGAATAATACGTTTCTAATTAATTATTAATTTAAAAAGTAACTATTTAAATTGAAAAAGCAATTATAATTAATTGTTATTTGTACAAGTTTTGTTTAATATCTCTATCGAACTACTAAACACGCACAGGGATTACCTATACAAAGACAATTTTCTTTAGTTCACGAAACACAGCTACTAAATTTACACGCGTTTAATTAAGTCTAATGTGTCTTAAAAATGAAGGTAAGAGCAGTAATTATAGTTAATAATGTAATGGTGAATAATATTTACCTATTAATTTATTTATTTTCTTGTTTAAAATCTATACCTGTTTTGGGTGGAATAATGTCATAAATACAAATTCTAACAAATTATTTACACCTAGGTGTATTCAATTGACAAATTTGTTCAACAATCGAAATATGCATCAATGCGTTGTGGATTTTGTATTATCTTCAGATTGCGTTGTGCGTAAATTTATTCTGATGGATTTTAAACTACAGTTTAACTTTCCATTGGTTGTAATAAACAAAACAAGCAACACTTATCGTCAATATTTTACTGTAAAAATATTATTTTGTTAAACTAAACGATGCGATGGTACCATGATGCTTCATGTGGAGCAGCCGAAACATGTAAACATTTATGTAAGTAGTGGTCCCTATTGACGATTTGGGTTTTTATAGTAAAATATTGGCAATATAAGTGTTGCTTGCTTCATTTATTACTACGAATAAATTTTACGAAATAACGGCTGCAAAAACAAAATTTTTGATTGGTTACTTAAAACTTTTAAACCTTTTAACTTTAATACTAAAAGTATTAAAGACATTTCCATACTAGAATTATTGCATATTGATGTTTACGTGTACATTTATTATAAATTCAAAATTCCTTGAAGTTATTCCATAGAAAACAACGACTTGAAGCCATTTTTATTTTTAAACCTTATAATTATTATTAATACTAACTACTGAATAGTACCTCATTACTGATCAGGTGTATACTAGATCAAATGACACATATAGAGCAGGAAAATAACTATATAACTCACTACATTTTAAAGTTTCATCCATAGATTGTTTCATCCTTCATATGAACACATCGTGAAAATTTTCAAGTCAATCTGTCGATTTATTAGATTAAAGTAAACTTGTCAGTGTTATTTTTTGAAATAGAAAATTTTGAAAATCGTGCAGTGATTAAATTCTTTGTAAAAAGAGGTTTGAAAGCAATGAAAATTTATATTGAAATGGTAAATGTATTAGGGGAGTCTGCTCCTTCAAAAACAACAGTTTGTAAGTGGGCAAGTGAGTTTTAACGTGGTCGTAGAAGCTTGGATGAAGATCTTCGTTCTGGACGTTCAATAAGTGCAACAACTGCAGAAATGATTAATTGCATACATGATATGGTTACGAATGACAGACAATTGACTTTGAGTGAAATTGCTGAAGCCATGTACATCTCAACTGAACGGGTGTTTTATATTTTGAAGAAGAAATTGGGCTTGAGAGCGCTATGTGCAAGATGGGTGCCACATTTGCTAAATTCTAATCAAAAACAACTTCGAGTAAAACTTCCTAACCAACATTTGGATCTTTTTCGAAAGAATAAAATAGTCGTTTTGTAACTATGGATGAGACTTGGGTTTACCACTATGATCCTGAACTGAGACAACAAACTGCAGAATGGACTGAACCCGGTTGTTCAGCTCCGAAGCAGCTGAAGTCGTCAAAAACAACCAAAAAAGTTATGGCATCAGTTTTTTGAAATGCAAAAGGCATATTGTTAATTGACTATCTTCAAACCGGTAAAACAATAACAGGATAATATTAATCGAAGTTTTTGGATCAACTGGATAAAAAAATTCGTGAAAAAGATCTGGTTTAGCGAAGAAAAAAGTCACTTTTAATCAAGACAATGCACCGACTCACAGGCTAAATTGAAAGAGTTACACTATGAATTGTTGAAGCATCCACCTTATTCACCAGATTTAGCCCCCTCAGACGTTCATCTGTTCCCAAAGCTCAAAAAATGCTTACGTGGTAAACGTACGAAACGTACGTACACGTGTTTCTTTACGCGAAACGCAAGAATCACGGCTTTAGTGACCCATAAAGAGATGAACTTAAAATTGTGTTGTGTGTTTTGTTAATTTGCTGAAAGCGCATTGTTACGTGATAATACAATTCGCTCGGTAACCGAAATATGTAGAGTAGCATATATTTTAACCTATACACGCGTTGTAGATATAAATTTCCATCAGTCTGAATATCTCAATTGAGTAGGTACAACAAAATATACAATTTTAAATAAAAAATTAGTGGAGTACACAAAGTGGAAAAATTAAAAAAATTTATAACAATTTTTTACTACAATTTATTGCAGCACAAAGTTTACACACTTTTTATTCAAATAAATAGTGGTACTCTACGTATGTACATATAAATTTCATAATTTGTAGAGAATTTTTGTAATATAATAAATATGAGATTCTATAATATATTGTATAGTAATTTTTACTGGTTTTTTCCGCAATCAAATTACCTACTACAAATTGTGTATTCAATTTTGTAGAATGTCTATTATAAATTTCAACAAATTGTGTAAATAAGTACCCAATACCGAATATTTACTACAATTTTGTATGAAATTTTTACAATAGATGTTTTCATATGTATGTGATTTATTAAAGGTTCTAAATTCAAAACGTGCTTTTTGTCCAAGTGCACAGCACAAACATCTCATCTTGCCATACCGCTTTAATATTCAAACAACCGACATTTTAACATAGTATATTATGCATATAGTCCACTTTACGCAACAACTAATTACTGGTCAATCGAATACAGATATTTGAGCGAATGTATACATTTTCTCTAATCTAGCTGCATTTGCAGGTGCACTAATCTAGGATTTAACATTGTCAATGCTATTAGTCTCCTGCAAGCGAATCTAGGGTAACTGCATTGTATCATTTCAATTTTGTTTTATACTTCACCAAATATACTCGTACATTAGTCCTAGATAGTCGTTATCGCTTTATGTTACATAATTGTATCTACATATTATTGACGAACGTAAGGCAACAAACGATTAATTAGTTTTGATAAAGTTAACGATCTTTTCTATGACGAGTTTAAGTATTATTAACTTAAATGAGATGATTTAAATATGAATTATATAATAATCATCAGTTAAACTAACATTCAAATTAATATTTCGTAAAGCGAAAAATTGAAATTATTTTTTTAATATTAATTTAACTTGATTTTTAATAATAATTCAATATCTTGATAATAATCAAGTTAATATAATTATAAAAATTCAAAGAATTTCACATTATTTTCTATTTATTATAATATCTACTGACGTGATATTTTACTCGATTTTACTTAAACATGTTATTGTTTATTTGTCATTTGTTACTAGATTTTTTGCATGAAAAGACTAATATTAATATTAAATTATATAAATTCTTAACTTGTGAAAATTAATAAAATTAGAACTTCAAAATAACAAGTTAGTTAAAACCAATAAAATACAATAATTATATTTTTGAGCTTTCAGCGAAGGTTAGCGCTGATTTCATTGATCGTATCAAATGACAATACGTTGTTTCGGTTTCCATATAAACATGTAATTTTATTGAAATATAATTTCTGATGACAGCGATAACCTTCGCTGAAAGCTCAAAAATATAATTATTGTATTTTATTGGCTTTAACTAACTTGTTATTTTGAAGTTCTAATTTTATTAAAATTAATATTAATATAGACTAATATTTTGTAGTATATTTTGATTTATTTGCACTAAATAATTATAACTAAAAACTTTAAAAAATAAAATTTGCGTTTACTAAACCGTTTACTTATTGTAAATAAAAAAAAATGTAATAAAACAAAACCAAAAATGTAAACATAAAAATAGACATCATCGCAAATTTGCTCGCATCGCAACTCTTCTACTATCTTTCAAATTAACATTAGTGTAGTTTGGATTATACTTATCTCTAAGTGAAAAAAATATTCTACTTCTTACATTAAATTTTAACATTTTTTGGAATATATTGTGGCAAGTGGAAATATTAGGAACCGAATAACTTTCTTGTACATTTGCTAAAAAATTTTCCAAAGTTAAAACATTATTAATTATTGACTTTTCGCATGAAGTCTAAATTCTCAGTCTCTACGTTACATATAATATATTGAAACAATTCCAAAGTAGGATAAACGTCAAACACGGATTGATATTTGACACTTGGACGCCATTTTGGGGCCCTAATTTGTGGTTCTCTTTCTAACTCATTGGCCCACAGGGTTGCGGTACTGAGTCTAATCTAGCGATTATATCTTGTTCTTTTCACTACTTCGTTTTATTCAAATTTTAAACACCTGTAATTTTATAGTATTTATTCTAAAAACTAAACTATATGTATTATATTCTTCCATTTTTCTAAAAAAAAATCTTCAACTTTACTTTTATTGTATTAACTCTAATTTTATTATTTGTATTATTTATCGAAAATTTGTTTACACTAAATATTTTTATTTTAAAATTTTATTTATTTTCTTAATTTTTCTGTTCATAAGGTTATCCTAAAATCGTCTTGTGATCATAACTAAAGAATTACTCCTATGTGTTACTTTATCATCGATTTAACACTAAAACTCAGTAATACATTTTTATACATACTAACTATTGTGCACTTAGCGGTTTTCTACTTTAAACCGACATTATCCATATAATAGTATATTAAGAAACTAGTTTTATAAGTGGCGTTTTTAACGCACGCAATCCGTTTAGAAAACGAGCCGCGTAGCGGGGAGTTTTCTAAAGGATAAGTGCGATAAAACGTCTTATAAAACGAGTTTCTTATACTATTTTTTCTATTTTGAACTTTATAAGCCCTAAAAATATTTAAAATGTGCATTTTATTAAATAATAGTAAATTTGAATTTTTTTTGTATTTTTGTGATAGTTGGTAACAAAAAATTTTCAGGTTAGGAGATCGCATAAAAGTTTAAATAAACGAAATTATACTTGCAGTTTACAATTTTCTTTATTATTATTAATTATTTTATTGACAATTAACATTACTTTACATCAATTTATAGGTTTATAATATTATAATATAGTGACAACATTAGTTTTAATTTTCACTGACGTTTAGTTACCAACCCTTTAAAACAAAAAATTGCGTTTCGAAATATTGTCCATTTCGATACGCGACTGGGTTTCGAAATAACTTTGTTTTAGACGCAAAATAGAAAAAATGAGTTTTAAACCTAAATATCACAAATCAAAAGTAAATAATTTTAATGTTCATACTCATGATTATTTCTTAATCGGAAAAGTAGTGGGGCTATGCGGTTGGTAGAGTTTATACATAGGAAACGCTATGAAGTACCACAGGACAAAAGCGACCTACATATCTTATAACTAGGGTCCGGATTTGTAAGCACTAAAAAACTTGAAAATATGCAGGCAAATATGCTCTAAACACTTCAAAATAAGCACCCAAATATGCGCTAAAAATTTTTATTGTGCTGCAAAATGCTCGATTGCAATTGGTCCAAATAATGGATGAACTACTTTTGTTAGATAAATTCAATTATTAATGAAATAATATATTGATAATAATAAAATATTGCTTTATTTTTTATTCTTTACAATTCCCACCAATGTTACAAACAAGAATTTTTTCTAAATTTTCGGGTGTCAATTGGCGCCTGTTGTCAGTTAAACTTTGCTTGTATACTGAAAAAGAACGTTCAACATCACAAGATGTCACTGGAGCATATTTAAATATTGAAATGTCAGTACCACATACTTCCAATGGAATAATGGTTGACTGACCAGACAACACTTTACTGATTCCATGCAATAAATCATATCCGGGATTTTTTGATAGCACAGATTCTAGTTTTAAAACAACTGCATTAGCTGCGTTTCCTGGTGCATCTTTTAACTGATTTAAAAGTCGTGTTATTCTTTCAAAACTTGTAAACACTGTTTCGCCAGAATTTTCTAGAGCTTTTATTGTCTGAACTATAATTTTAAAATTGCAAGCTATATATGCTAAATCAGCTGCAACAGATGAGTTTTTAAATGCATCTTGAGCTGCAGAAATGCTTTGTGCCTCATTCCGGTCGAAACTCTCTATGAGAGATTTCACTGCAGAAAAATGTTCATTATAAAAAATTACTGCTTCTATCCATGTGCCCCATCGAGTTAAAATCGGTTCTGGTGGTAAAGCAATGTTGGGTAATTTTTCCCGATACGCATCTCTTCTCAGAGGTGCTTTTAAAAATACTTTTTTAGTGGTTGATACCAACTTATTGATATTTGGAAATTGATTGCGTAATGTTTCAGCTATCAAATTAACTCCATGGGCAAGGCAAGTAAAATGAATTAGATTTTCATAGAACACCTTGAGATTTCTTCCAGCCTTTAACATATATGCGGCAGCATCAGTATAAAGTATACGAAATTTGTCATCTTTTCCACCATCTGGCCAAAGTAACTTTAAGGAATCGTTTACAAAGCGGGATATAGTTGCATTGTTTGTTTTATCCAGCTCTTTACACGCAATTAAATGCCCAATACCAGGTTTGTCCGACGATAGTATTCCAACAATCATATTTGCTGTTAAACGCCCATTGGCATCTGTGGTTTCGTCCACGGTAGCCCAAATATCATGATCGCCAATTGCATCGCGAATGTATTGAAGTTTTAAATCGTAACATCTTGGCAAGTAGTTTTTTCTGAGTGTTGATTCGTTCGGAATAGTTCGTTTACAATATTTCTCTAAAAACTCACGAAATTTTGGGATTTGAACTTTGTTCCATGCAATATTAGCAGCTAACATAGCTTCACATAATTCAAACGAAAATTCATCGGCGCTATCATTTCGAGGAGGCTGAGTTAGAAAAGTTTGAACCGAAGTCCTTTTTCCTACAATTTTACTGTTGGAAATGTGCAGTGCCGTTCTTAAATGCTGATCTACATGAAATTTTTTCGTACAATTAACCTATTAAAAATGTACATTACAAACATTAAAAAATATTAACGCAATAATTCTTACCGTTTTACTACAAGTTTGACAGTAGAGAACTTTTCCGTCCGTTGTGAAACAATCATGTCCCTTAATTAAACGTTGTAAAATTGCACCCAAACTTTCTTTAGCTTTGGGCATTTTTAATACACAAATTAATATAGTTAAATGTATAAAATTAAGGTACAGTAGAAACTGTTTTAAGCCACCGAATACTTAAATTGGTTACCAAGAGCGCGTCAACTTATTTTTGCAAATACCGCGATAAGAAAACAGTGTTAAATTACGAGTTGCAAAAATGTACATAATATTCATCTATCGTCAGCACAAGCATTAAATTTTATTTTAATCTTACAGGATATAGTTTTCAAAGGAATTATCAACAGATTTACCTAGCTTTTGGTAGCAAAATATAAGCTAACATAAGCAAATATGTATTTATAGGCAACAAATCACCAAATATGCACTTAAACTCAAAATATGCATTTATAAGCAAAATAAAAACTCATAAAACGATCCAGAAAGGTGTAAAACATGCTCTCCTTTTAAAATTTTTCACGAGCCTGTACGCAAAAAAAACATGCAAATGCCTACAAATCCGGACCCTACTTATAACTATGTACTTAAATCAAGACATTGTAATTATAATTTTCTGTGGGTTTTCATATGTATCAAGTTCTATATATTTATGTCAATCAATTTATAGATAGTTAATCAAATTAATCTATTCAACAGATGCTATAACCTTTATTAAATTATTTATCGAACGGATGCAATACATCCGCTGAACTTATGATTATTATTTGTTATAACTTTAATATTTATAAAGTTATGATGTTAAATTCAGTATAAATTAAGTTGATTGATGTAAATACCAGATTTTCAAAACAATAACAATAGAGCTTTAAACTTATATTTTGTTTAATATATTTGCAATTCAATCGTCTCCAGATTATTAAGCAGATACCTAACGATTAATTTATGGCTAATACGGAATTTAAAATGTAAAAGTGTATCTTAATAAAATAATTATTACAAGGGCATAATATTACGTAGTACTAATTTATTATAAGTATATGTAATTTCTAATAAAATTAAAACTTCAAAACATCAAGTTAATTAAACCAATAAATACAATAATTATTATTTAAGCTTCAATATTTATTTAAATTCCAATAAAATAAATTTTATCAAGTTAATCAAATCGTATTACAGAAACAGGATACGTACATCTTGTAAGATAAAAGTTTTAACATATTTCACAAAGAACTGAATGTGTAAGATTCGTAGATTTAAATGTCATTTGAAAACATTCCCATGTTGATGAGCCTGTTTGTATGTATCTCGTATCTAAACTAAAATGTCTAAACAGTTCCTGATAAAATTGGACGTTTAAGCATAAAAGATCTCTTCCCTTTTATACAACATTGATGAGATTTTTTTAAATAATATTTAAGCAACATACTGAATTAAAATTTTAAAAATTAAACAATAGTTAAATAAACAATAAAAAAACGAAATTTTTCTACATTAATTATATTGTTATTTTAATGACAGTTATATTTCTATATCAAATTTTTTTAAAATAGAAATTAATTTTTAGATTTAATAGCTATTTATTTAAGCAGTTAAATAATTTGGTATTTAGAATTTGCTAAGCCTATACGGAAACGTAAAAATTTTGCTTAATATTTTCACTTTAATATATATTTTTTTTAATTAATCGAACTGTTGAACCAATATTAATACTAAATAACTTACATAATATAATGAATTATTTATTGAAAAGTAAGTACATTTTATATCTATTTTAACACAAAATAAATATAATTGATCGTATTTATTTGTTTAACTTTTAACTTTTTCAAAAATTTCTTTAAAAAAATTCAAATTAACTTTATTTTAATTTTATCTCCTAATTCATATTTAATTTATATCCTAATTCATAAGCCAAATATTATATGACTTACGTAAGCAAATAGTATCTGCCTAGGCAAATAGTACCTACCAAAACCGTTTTTAGGCAAATACTATACCTATAAATTAATTTATAAATTATTTTTTGGTCATATTCAGGGTATCACAAATATAAGAAATCTCATTATCCACTAAGTATGTATCAAGTTAGTACAATAATTTTAATTTATTTTGTATTTGTATTTTAATGTAATCACAAAATATAAATAATGTAAAAAAACAAAAAACAAAGGCAGCTACTAGACAAATACTATTTACTTAGCTATTTGCCCCGACAGATACTATTTGCCTAGTGCCTAGGCACTACATTAGTGCTATACTAGTATCTAATATAAAATTCTACTTGCCTGCGACATATATTGTCGTGTTTCAAAATTTGTAGTTTTGATGTTTGATTGATTTTAAATTTTGTCTTGATTTTTTTAATAATTTATTATTATTGTAAATATTTTGAATTTTGTTTGTTCGCGCCAACAAAACTAAAGTTGGTACAAAAATTTTAGATTAATTTGCTTTTTGCCGGCCGCGTTGACCGGAGTGGTCGCTTTTACGGAGCGTCTCCGTATTTATAAATTTTGAGTTATTTTGTTAAAAATGATTTTGATTATTTTGTGAATAAAAGTTTTTAATTTGCAGTAAGTTAATTATTATTAATTCGATTTTGAATGAAGTTCGCTGGTGGTAATTTGATGGAAAATTATAAGTAGATACGAAGTGTGTGGTATTGCAGAGCACATTTGGCAAGTCGAGATACATAAAATAAATTATATATTTTTAATAATTTAACGATCATCGAATTTATAAATTGAAATTATTTTGGATTTAGGAGAGGCTAGGGCCATCTCAATATATTAAGATCACCCATAACTCTCAATTTTTTAAATAATCAATTTTCAAAAAAAAATATTAATTTTTCTCTGGGCCACCCATTTTTAAAATAATCCAAATATTAAATTTTATATTAGTTTATAAATTTCAGTCGTTGTAGAAAGTCAAATGTGGGCAACAAGCGGACCTCACGCTTCGTTATCGCAATAGTTTTACGTTGCCTTTAATTTGTCGTGCAAAATTATCACGAATATTTTCATAAAATGAATACAAAACTCACTCACTCAAATCAAACATTTTATTATCACAAATTTATCAAAATCTCTTGAGACGCAAAAAATAAGTTTTACGTGACCTCCCGTAAAACACGGCAACTTTGTGTCTACGCAGACAGCAAAAGCAAAGTTAATTATTAACAAATTTTCGTACCAACTACTTCAAATATTTGCAAAACAATTAAAGTAAAATTTAAAAACAATTAAAACAAAATTTCAAATTAAACAAAAATAAAATTTTGAAATTAAAAATTAAAAAAATTATTTGAAAACGTAAAAGCGTTTTCGAAATTCTACTAACACTGTATTTTATTTCTAAAACTTGGATACTTTTTAGTTTTAAAAAGTGCGAATTGCAGTTGTAGGATATTCTTAAATAGTGAATACAAAGACTGGAAATTTTTATTATTTTGAATATTGATAGATCGAATTATTAGATTATTCGAATAATTATATTATTCGATTATCCAAAAATTCTAAGTGCATTTTGTCGACTTTTTCTTAATAGTAATAATAAAATAAAATAAATAAATAATAAAATAATAAATTAATAATAATAACAAAATTGACTTCAAGTTCCCAGCCTTATATTTACTACTTAAATTATGGCTAATTCGAATATTTAAATTATTTGAATATTGAAATTTTCAAAAAGTTGAATTATTCGAATTTAATTTCCAGTCTTAGTGAATACGGTTAATATTAAATTTAATCGATTGATAGGTACGTGGTTTAAATAGTGTAACTCGATATTAACCAGTCCAGTCAAATAGTAGTTTTTCCGTAACAAAATTGCGGAAGTTTTTTTCTCAGCGGTTCTATATGTTTTTTGATGTGCTGAATCCGAATTTCAAGTTTTCTGCATTGTAGTAGGTCGGCTTCACAACGAAAAACCGCAGAAAACCTCAAAATTTTTGCACTTTTTTCAGTTTTTTGCTGATATATCATAAAAATGCAATTTTTTAAAATAACTATTCTATACAAAATTAAACTAAACAAAATTTCCTACAAAATACATTAGTTGACTTTGATTTTCTAACAAGCGATTTCGGCGCTAGAGCGCGCTGAAAAACAGCGATTCTTTTATCCTACCGCGAAAATTTCAAAAACGGTGACTCCCACTTTCTACAACTTGAAAAATATACAATCAACAAAAACCGTTATACCACGTGAAAAAATATTAAATTTTCCTTCTTAAAACGTGACGGTGCATTATCCTCTTATGTCCGAATGTCCATGAGACAAATCGGAGTGCCTTTGCCTATAATTTGTCCGTTCCGCGCCACGGCCGCAATTGTTGGTATAGAAATTTTGAGGGCAGCCTCATCAGACACCAAGGACCTGCTGTTGTCAGAAGTCCATCTGACGTGAGACACTTTGTCTGTAGACCCATAGTTTTATGAAACTTTATATTAAATTATATAAAAAGAAATAAATAAAAAAAAAAGAAAGAAATTGTTGAAATTTGAAAGCTAAATAAATTGCAAGTTGGCTGTAGATTTATTTAATTTTGTTTATCACATTATCACCTCCATATATCCATTATGTACGAAGTAAGTACAATCCAAGTGCGACAATTGTGTTCGATGGATACTCGGACGGACACAAGAGTACCAATACCAAGTTCATGGAGCGCTTGAGATGGTCAAGCAAAACGCAGTCTGTGGAGATATAATTTTGCAGCACCATGACACCAAAAATTTCACAAGTTAATTTTCTATCGAACGCGAAAAACAGGGATAGATTAATCATCATGCTGATGATAAAATGTAATGATAGAGAAATGGCCTCCTAGCAAGCAGTTGATGATGTAGACATACTGATAGTGCAAACGGCAGAATCCCTGGCTTTGCCCTGATTGTGGGGGAAGATGTTGACCTTCTAGCCATAATGATAAGTCCCCACACTACAGCCAATGTATATTTCCTCAAGGCGGGTAGAGTTAAATCCCCTCAACCCCTCGTCCATCTGGGAAGTGCAGGGGAAAGGAACGTGGCCAACAACATACTCTTCCTCCACGCAATGAGTGGCTGCAACTCTACGTCTGCGTTATTCAGCCAAAGAAAGATTAAATTTCTCAAGACCCTCTCCAAAAACCCGGATCTCCAATCATACATTGTTAAATGCACTGATACTACATTCCAGCCAAAGGAACAGTTGCTGGTGAGAAATTTTTGATTGCTCTTTATGGTGGTAACCACTCAACAAGCTAAGGTATAAGTAATACGGAACATTAGCCTATAAGGTATAATCAAACACGGAATCTATACTTCCCACTGAAGCTGCAGCTCAACAACACGGCTTCAGAGTTTTTCGTTAAGTACAGCAGTGGATCGGAAACCACTTGGACCCCGACAGTGGGGGTGAAAGTTGACAAAAAATAGATAGGTTTTCCATTACCACACTGAAACCCTTGCCTCGGAGAAGTCCGAAACTGTACCAGCAATGTGAAGGATCGTGCTTCAACATTGACAAAAATTTCAATAAAGAAGAGGAAGACGATCTAGACGCGCCCCTTAGAGTACCACTATCTGAAGCAGCTGAGGCAATAGAAGGTATTAATTTATGTAATATTTTGCAGCATTATGCATCTCTACTAATCAATTTTTTTCTATCCTAACTTTAATCGTTCTATTACAATTGCTTCAGTTGAAGAACAGTAACAACTCACTGTTCAGCCTGGACTTTCCATTGCCTAAAACCCTTCACCTAGACTTTCTAGTGCTCAAGAAACATTGCTTGGCTCGACTTTCATTCATTTCATGGCACATTATTCATCATTCATATTCAGTTCAGTTTATATTGATGATATGTCAATTATTGACATATAGTGACAACAAAATTTTATTTTGAAAAAATTATAAAAGCAATACTTTTTAACGTTCGGGTATATAAAAAGTGATAAATATACAGTGTTTTTAAGCCAGTTATGCAAGATGTGAAATCTAAACTATGAATAGTCAACCTCAAATAGGAGACGCGGATTGCCCGTACTGTGGCAAAAAATTAAAACGCGCCGGTCTCCAGCGCCACATAAGAGCTGCCCATGCAGCCCCCGTTACTTTATCACAACCATCCAACCACGGCTGCGGTGAACAGACAACTGGCCCTTTGGTAGGCAAGAATACATTGGCCACACTGCGTGAGGTTCTTATACAACACCTACAACGGCCATGCCGAGCTAGTCTTTCGTGACTCTGACACAAGGCTATACAGCAAAGAAGGAGTAACCCAAGTAGACCCGCTTGCCATGCCTTTATATGCCCTCGCAAGTCTTCTTCTTATAGACAAATTGAAAGATGATAAAAAACCACCCAATGCTGGTACGCCGATGACTCTTCAGCCCAGGGCACGCTCCCAAATTTAGGTCTCTGGTGGGATAAAATAAATAGTACTGGCCCAGATTTCGGCTATTTTCCACAAGGAAAAAAATCTTTTCTCGTAGTGTCGGAGACTGACAAAGATACCGCTCGGAAGATATTCAAAGGAACAAATTTGACAGTTTTAACAGGAGCACGATTCCTCGGTGGCTATATAGGCGAAGCGAGAGATGACTTCGTCAAAAAGAACGTAGAAAAATGGGTATCAACGCTAGAAAAACTTACAGCTTTCTGCAAAGATTCACCACAAGCCGCCTACACGACTCTCACCAAGGCATGTCAATTCAAGTGGTCCTTTTTACTGCGTGTTATAAAAAACGCCAATGAACTGTTTGAACCACTCATACAATCACTGCGCACCAGCTTCCTGTCAAATCTTCTAGGGGGTGATGTCTCAACGCAGGAAGCAAGCTTATTCACTCTCCCCGTCAAAAAAGGAGGCCTGGCCATATCTGACCCATCTAATGCACCTAACTCGAATTACGAAACATCTAAAAGGGGATCTGAAATTCTATCATATGCCATAATAGACCATACAAACATGAACCCGGCACAACATCACAAATCCCCGGCAGATGCTAGGAAAGATGGTAAAAAGGAGAAAGATGCAAATGACGACAAACTTTTAGAAAACATCCTAGAAAATCTTCCACCCATCAAAAAAAGGGCCATCGAAAGATCAATTGCGGAAAAAATGAAAACAAAATCATCTACCTGGCTCTCCGTAATTCCCACAAAGAAAGATAATTTGGATGTCTCCCCTCATGAATTTAGAGACGTTTTAGCCATCCGCTACTACAAATCACCCGTGTCAATGCCACCGTCCTGGTGGTAACGACAACTTCAACATCGATCACGCCCTATGCTGTAAAACCGGAGGCGTCATCACTAGAAGACACAATGAAATAGAGACCTCTTCTGCGAACTCTGCAATGAAGCATGGGGCAATGTTGTAAAAGAACCTATTGTTTCTGAAAATTCTCAAGGTGAATGTATGCTCGTGGCGACTTAGCCTGCCGAGGTGTGTAGTTGACACCGACGCTCCCTCTTACATCTCACGCCCGGTAGGCTCCATACTACGATCCGCTGAAGATGAGAAAAAAAGAAAATACTCCGCTGCCTGTGAAGCTAAACATGCCACTTTCATCCCACTAGTAACCTCCGTGGACGGCGTCTTCGCACCACAGATGGCTACATTTGCCAGGAACCTTGGAGAGGCCATATCAGATCGTTGGGGCCGCTTATGTTTCTCGGTCATGGGCTGCCTGAGAGCACAAATTGCAATTGCAATCGTGCGCGCAACCAGCATGTGCATCCGAAGAACAAGGCATAAATGGAGGTCCGCCACCCTAATTGGTTTTGAAGACGGTGCCGCCCTCCCCCAAGTGCGTGAATAGCTCTAGATTTGTTTTAGATACCTAGATATAGTTAGTGTTAGTCCTTAATTTTAGATATTGTTATAAATTTAATTGAATGTACATTATGTAAAATAAAAATTATTTAATAAAAAATATTCATGTACCTAATATGTTGTAAATATAATTTGTTAATGTTTTTGTCAAATTTGCTTTGCGATCAATTCATTCAAAAAAAGTCGTTTAGGATGAGAAATAGCCAGATTGTTTTGGCTGTAGGGCGCTTAAGGTATTTTTCCCTACTCTCTTATGATAAAATTACATATTATAGACGTATCTTGTTGAAAATTTAATGTATTTTTACGAAGTATAAGGGTTTTTGTTGATAACATGTATAATTTTCGACCGCTCATTAGAAAATCAAAGTCAACTAATATATTTTGTAAGAAATTTTATTTACTTTAATTTTGTATAGAGTAGTTAATTTAGAAAAACGCACAGTTTTCGTGAAAACTGAAAAAAGTGCAAACATTTTGAGGTTTTTTGCGTTTTTCGTTGTTAAGCCGACCTGCTACAAGGCAGAAAACTTTAAATTCGGATTCAGTACACCAAAAAAACATATAATACCGCTGAGAAAAAAACTTCCCCAATTTTGTTACGAAAACGGCAGTTTTGAACACCGATTGACTGGACATTTATATAATACATATTAATTTATATTGCCTAAGCATCTAAATAGTATATGTCTAGTATCTGTCTTTGATTTTTGTTTTTTTTACATTATTTATATTTTCTGATTACATTAAAATACAATATATATATATGTATTAATATACATAAATATATAACCATTATATTAATGGTTAATACTAAATTTTATTACTTATATTATCATGAATCTATTGATTATCCCGCAGTAACAGACCTTGAAAATTTTTACACATTTGAATCTTTAACCATAATTATACATATACTAGACATTATGTATAATGTTTGCAATTATCACATCTCATCAATCATATCTATAAAAGATGTTTGATAATTTATTTACACAATAATGAATAACAAAATTGGTTTGTTCAAAAGCATTTTTGATTTCGTATGATTGTCAACCGAAAAACAGTGTTTCTTTCGAAACTATTTGTTTTATTTATGCTTTTCAAATATATTAAAAACATAAATTTCATCAAAAAATAAATCAATCAAAATTCTTCCTGTAAATATATCTCATTGATGTGCGAAAATTGAAGTCAAAATATATCTAATTACTTAATGGCAGATAGTTATAACTAATATCATTTAATGAACATTTTGTGAACACCGCTATTGGGTTTCAGACAAACCCACAACTTCAAAACTTCAATGGTTTCTGATTTTATTGTAGCCATTACATATTATTTGCAGTGCGTATATCATTTTACATTTTAGAATCTCCACAAATACAGTTTTACAACCATATACATTTTCGTTAATGGGCCTCTCTTCTCTATTAAATAACACCAACATTGTTGACTCAATTTTTGAAAACCTTTTTATTGTTTGTACTTACATACGTAGAAGTGATTTAACGTTGAATATACATAGTAAGTTGTAGTGTTTTATATATTGCGAAGTATTTATTATGATATAACTTCTAGGACTTAATTCTAGCCAACACAACGGCAACATCCTTTGTTGCGAAATATCTCGGTAGATATATTGATTAACTAGGTACTGCTGTACATACTTAATATTTTAGAGAAAATCCAGTGATAACATTTTAACCTTGGATTTTTGTATTTGAATTAAATCTTTATTCAATACATGTATTTATATTCGATAACACTTTAATTCAATAATTTTTATCTAATAATAGCGTTATATCTAAAACAACAATTTGGAAATTTAATTTAAGGCGGTATTATGTATAATAGTTGTTAAATCTTATTTATTGCATAACGCAGTAAATGCAGGTAATAATTAATTAAATTAGCAGGTGCTATGTTTGCCTAATTTGTGTTGTAAGAAGTTTATGCAGGTACTAAACCATTTAAACACTAATAAGTAGGTCGTGTAATAAATTTATGACTGCGATCATTTTCGGTTATGAAAATGTACGGTGTGATAGCTAATAATTTGCATTACAAAATTTAATTTTATTGCTATTTATCATAAGTACCTACTATTCTGTAAAAGAACAATTATTATGTTTTGTATCATTTAAATATTAATGCCCGTATTAACAAGGGTCTGTAAAACTTTAACAAGCCGTTAATTTTAACTATAGTCAATGGAAATTATCCCTTAGTAGGTACTAACAAGCCAATAGAAATCATCTGTAAATTTAACGGTTTGCTAAAAGTTTTACGAATGTGTGGGAATACGGGCATTAGTACTATATTATTTTAGTAGGATTTGTTTATTTTTAATTAAAAAATTGTAAATCTACAAAAATTAAAATAAAATATTTTTATAAATTGTTTTCTATATAATGAAACTAGTACAGTGGTGAATATTTTTGAACATTTTCATTGAAAAATAACAAACACCCTTACGTTGGAAAATGCGAGAGGGCAATTTTATTACTTTAAATCATTGATAAATAAAAATAATTTAATTTTTTATATTTTTAAGTGATACTATTTATTTTGAAAATAAAGTTGGTTGGTAAACTAAGTATATCAACTTGAATCAATCCAGGATACTTAAAAACAATAACAGTTCCCGGCACAATTGCCGCTTTCTGATTGTTAACTGTTACATAAAATTTTAAAATAGTGCATCTCTGAATCGATGAAAACAAAATATATTTTCTATTCGCAATATCTTAAAATTATTACAGTAAATTAATAAAAAGCTTCAGTAGGAATTATTCGAGGATAATCAAGGATTAATAAATTATTATTATATTTAAGGTAAAATTTAAATTGAAAAATCCTATGTAAATAATTATTTAATGTCAGCCTTGCAATTTTCAGTTAATTTGGTATGCGTCGTTGTTGCTACGTTTCAGTTGATAAATTTGAAGCAATTAATTTTCTGAACATTGTGTCTAATAAATTTGTTATTTAAAAAAGTAATAATTTGTGCAAATTCTGAAACCCACTTTAGATGGATATTACTTTTTGAATGCCACATTTGTAATTTTTATCGTGACATTTTGTCACAAAACTTCTTAAACGTCATTCAATTTATACAGATAATTAAAATTTCATTAAAATTGTTATGTATTAATATAACTGATCTTTGCTATTGTCTAGTAGGTACATATTATATGATGATACCTAAAATAAAATACTTCGATCGATTAAAGTAAAATGCAAAAAGTATTGTAGAAAAACATTATTTGACGGTGATTTTGGAAATTAGATATAAAATAATCACAAAATTTATAGACAATATTAAGATATACTACTGGAAATAATATTTTAGCTTTATCATAGTGAATAGTACTATGCATGTTGCGAGAGAATAGAGCTGGTTGGCTGCCTTACTTGTTCTGGTGCTTGACTCGGTAGTTACGGTAGCATCAAAAACTTAATTTTTTAAAACGAAAACTCTGGAGAAACAGGAAAGTTCCGTTCTGTCTAGAGTACAAGTGATGCCATAGCAACTCGGATTTTATAGTTCAAAATGCAAAGTTTATTTTAGTAGGGAAGTTTTCAGTCGTTTTCGCAATAACGCTGTCGAATCTATATCACTAACACTAGATGATAAATTGAATGCTATCAAGTGTGGTTTTTATTGGTATTAAAATAACGTTGGTATTGCAATAATTTCGAACATACCATTGACCCTAGACATAATACCTCTGCATCTCCCTAATTAACGTAGTTTTAATATTATGTTAAGCTCTAGTAGATTTTATTTGGATAATATCTTACTTTTTTAAATTATTTATTTTCCGTTTAGGTACTAGTAATTACTTGACTTTTTGCTAGTCGTTTTTAATTTTAATTATGTTCATTAAGCATAATTTAATTAAAATAGTATGTGAAATAAACAAAATTTCTGTAATTAATGTTTAGGAAAACAAAAGATTGAAGATAGGCACCAAAGTTAATTTAATAAAATTGATTGTTCCTTATAAAGTATTGTAATAAAACTGGACAATAAAAAGTAAAAGGAATAGGGGTTATTGTTGTTATGTAGAATCATTCATTCAGATATGCAAAATTGAGCACTTCTAATTCAATTTTTTCCGTGGAAAAAAAATTAAATTTTCGAAATACCAATTTTAGGGTATAAACTTTTTAATATTTATGTATTATATATACACCATAGTATTGTAATAAAAAAAATTAATTTTACATACATAAATATATAAGTTAATTAGTAAGTACTAATTATATTATGTATGTATCTTCCTTCTTACAATTTAATCTTCTAACAGTAATTTTGGTATTATAAAATAGCTTAAATTATTCTAAATTACTCGTACATTTCGAATACATATATCTAGATATTAATAGCTAAGATAATAGCTAAGATAAATGAAAATAATGAGACTTTAATTAAAAATTATCTTGATAATAGATAAAATTTAAAATTACTTTTTAATAAATATATTTAAGGATGAAGTTTATTAGATGAATAAAATTTCTTCAAATAAAATAAATAAAATTTCTTCAAATTTTATAATTTTCATAGTAAAGTTCATGAAATTTTAAAATAGAGCCTTAATTGAATTAAACATATTGTTATTTTTTTATAGAAAAGAAGTTTTAATTCGATTAATTTTAAAAAGTATTTTAAACTATTAAAATTAGAATTAACATTATAAACCGTTTTATTTACATTGAAAGATGGCTGTTGTAAACTTGCAGTGAAGAACCATTTTATTAACTTGCGCCTATGTTTACCATGTACAAGTTTTCTTACTTACGAACACATTAGAAGGATCCTCGTACATATGCACTAACGGAGGATGTACAGTGCACACGGTATAATTTCAACGTAGGTAGGTACTATTGATTTTTAGTCAATTTATTAATATTCGTTTTAGGTAAATCTGTATTGACATTTTTTAAATAAAAGTTGCAAAATTCCAACTTCAACATAATTAACATATTATGTACATTAGTGAAAATGGACATTTTCAACTAATGCGTGCGACCTCACAAACCCAAAACATTATTACCTTTTTTATATATTTGTTTCATAAAAAGCAACAAACAGAAATGAATAACCATTAAATATTTAATTTATCAGATTATTTCGGAACATATACTATGTATCTGCTATTAACAATTTGTTAATAAGTTATCAAGTTTTACATAACAAAGGCGATTTATAATATGTTGAAAAGAATATTAATTAAAAGTGGCATTTTAATTGTGATCAATTTCAATATTAATTAATGCATTTTTTAATCCATAAATAATATAATATGTATAATAATATTCAGAATTTTAATTCTTAATTAAAGCAAATAATAATAATGCACCGTTAGCGCTGAGATCTCTGTGGTGATTGCACCCTTTTTATTAAAACTGAAAAACTTATTTTGCATGATTTTTCACTCTTTAACTGAAAATTCTCTTGCCAGTACACTAGTAGTAGGTACAAAATAATCGAAATAAAATATATGTATGTACGTACACACCAGTGAGCACTCTGTACTGTTAGCTAAACATAACTCCCAGTTGAATTACATCGAACAACATAGTCGCAGCCCAGTTTTTTATGTGAAAATGAAAAATTATTTGTCAATGTAAGTTTTATAGTTGAAAATTAATCTTTAATACAAAATGTAAGAAAATTAAATTTTAATTAAAACTGGTTATTAATAATTTTGTATTAAATTGAAAATAAATTAGGTTGAATTCTGTAGTTGTTGAAACGTAAAAACGAAAGATATAATAGAAAAGTAATGCCCGTACCCATACTGTTTGCTTTCATTGGTTTATTTCGTATTTAAGTCGGACTTCAGACCGCAATCGGGCCTAATATCGACAATAAGCATTTAGTTAGGTAGTTTTAATTTACTGATATCGTAAATTAAATGTAATAATATCTATAGAGAAACTACTCTATGTATGATTATAGTGAAACCAACTTCATTAATTAAAACAATAATAATTATTATAATAAAAGTAGGTCAGCGATTCCCAATTAATTTAGGTCACGGAACTCTTAGGTAATGTCTAAAAGTTGATTGATTCCCGACCGTGGGGTTTAGGAGGTCTGTAAAAAGTACCGAGTACCCCGCACATATGGCAAGTTCGGGAGTCTTTTCTCGGGAAATATTTTTGAGAAATAATTTAATAAAAACCGACTTTTACCTTAAGCTTTAATAAATTTTTACTTTGCAATAAGATGGGTTTTAGTGAAAATTGATTCAAAATTGATATCAACTCGGTTTAGTAGTTTTTGATATTAGACCGGATAACGGTACCAACTCTGTTTCTTTACAATACTAGTATAGAACAACAGAAAGCGTTATCTAGGTAATTTTTCTAGTTACTTATGTATTTTCATGGCTTTTCATAAAGATGAATTGCAATCGTAGTAATCGTTCCCACGAATTGAACTTTTCCTTATGCACCATTGGAAAGAGAACAATTTTCTGAGTATTAAAAAAAATATTGCGGATTATCCATTAGTTTACAAGAAAACGGCAATTAAAAATCAAAATTTTACATACATTTTAGATAGGAATCAAACCACGATTACCGTGGTTACTTGTTACCTGTTAGCCGTCCGTGTGCTCAGATACTCTTAGTGATAGCGGTCGGATGTGATTGTTACTCTGTCGAGTACACATCGTGCGTGTAGAACCCCTTTCTGTCATTTTTGCGTTTTAGGCAAATCACGGATTCACCCTAAAAACTAGTAAACTAGTAAACACAAGGCAACCGTAGATCAAACCTAACGGTAGTTGAATCATAGAAAAATAGTAAGCACAAGTTGTTGGTGGTGTAATAAATTTATTCTACACAATTGCTTAAATGTTCAAGATTTTGTAAATATTTATTATGGGCTTGGTTTATAGGTACTTGAAACTTTCAAAAGTTTTAAAACGGTTTAAATTAAATGTGAGGTGAAGTTTACTTACTTATAACTGCAAAACTTGATAAAATTTTGAAGTATAGTAAACAAGAATTAATAACTTACAACTAACAAATTTAAGAAGGAAATTTTCGAAGACGGCGTCCGGTGATAAAATAACAAAGAATGGAATGCCATTTTAAGGGACTACGCCAACGTTTTAACTACATTATAATTTCAAAGTTAAATACATTTCCGATTATTCATCTTCTCGAATTTATTCGTGAATATAAAATTTGATTTTTATATTTTTATAATTGAAGCCTCATGCGTTTTTATTTCACCGATTCAGCTAAGTAAAAAATAAGTGTGTTAAATTAAAATCTATATAATAATATACAGGTACCGGGTAAAAAAATTACAATTCAGTATAGACTTGGAGCAAGGCGGTGGAGTCGAATGAAAAAGTACTATTTAGCGCTCGTAGTGGACAAATCGTTAAAAAAGTGTTGAATACATCTCCATATAATCAAATGCAATATTAATAAAAACCGGTGTTTAAAACATTTTCAAGCATTGAAATACTTTAGAAAAATTTTCTATATATCATCATTGCATTGAAAATATCGATTTATTCTTATATGATATAGATTTACCTACCAAAAGTTGAGAAAAAACCGCAAAAAAAAACAATGAAATCATAACCTCAAACTGTGCAAGAAAGATTTTCAGTTCGTTAATTTTAAATGTTCATTTATGAACAACATAATGCGTATTAGGATTTCAGGGTTACAATTTGATAATTAATTATGAAGAAATCTTAAGTGTTGGAGGGGTCAATAGAAAAGTGTTTAAATTCCTTTTGTGTTATCTCGGAAACTCGGGCAATGAAAAATTGTCAATTCAAAATAGTCTTCTCCTTTTTTTAATAATAAAAAAAGTTATCAGTTAGAGTTAGTAGCAATTTATTACTATTATTATTCTAAAAAGTAATCAAATTATCATTTAGTTATTCAAATTGGAACTCTTTGATCGTCAATATCAAACAAAAAATATGCTTTGTAGATAAAAATGATATTTATTTTGTCATCTTAAAACTTTTTGCAGATTTTAAATATTTCTAGTCTGATTTTCTATTAGTAAATTAGTTTGGTACATACCTAATAGTTTTTCAATTACATTTTTAGAATTCTTGTTATATTTAAGTTACTTAGCATTACATTAAAGTACCAACTATCTTTTACGTTTCTTTCATTGTTCCTATAATTTTATTTTTTCATTAATGTTTTGGTTTTATTATTTAACCAAATAAACGAAAGGCAGTTATGTACTTTTTACGAATTAAAGGTAAGAATTATTTACATGCTCGACAATTCACTATTATTTGAACAAATGAGCGAAAAATAATATAACGAATAAATTAAAATAAGAAACGTTTTCCTCAAGAATTAATGCTTATATTTTTTATGTGGACTAATTTCGATAGTCATCGTCGTCAGCACATCAATTAAAAAAAATATCGAATATTCGGAAAACAGCACTTTTGTGACTGGTACCGATAACATCTTTAAAAGCCGCTTTACATCTATATGTTTCCACACAGGACTTATCATATGAGAAATATTTCGGTGTTTACACTGTATGTTTTCTCATAGCTGATCACTCACACCAAAAAACATACGTAAAACATAGCAAAACATAGGTACTTTTTCGGAATAGAACGGAGTCTATTCCTGTATGAGAAAACATAGAACATACAAACGAAAGGTGGCGAACATACACGAAGCTAGTGTCAACATTGTAAAAAAAAGGTTAGGTATAAACTAAAACGAATCTTTTTATTGAAAAGTAGAGTTAACTTCGCTAAAAACCAAAACAAACTAAACCATAGATGAACTAAGGAACTAGATTAAACTTGAATAATTACCAATGTTTTTATTAAAAAGTAGGGTTAACTTCATTCGAAACCAAAACAAACTCTTATGTAAACTCTTCTTTATCACTCATAACGATTTGAACGCAAATTTGGAAAACATACAGTTTCGTATATTTTTAGCAACCTCGAGAGAAATCGTATGTTTTCGCATATGAGAAGTCCTGTGTGAAAACATATAGATGTAAAGCGGCTTTAAAACAATGCATCGGTCGATTTCAGATCGTGCGTGTTAAAAAAACTTTTTGTTTTCGCCTCGATCAGATAAGTATTAGTGTTCAATTGCATATTTCAAATGCGGCGTGAAAAGCTGGTTTTTTCGCGTAGCGTTTGAATAAAACAGTGATTATTTTATAAGATGTTGGTATTCTTGGTTATATTTTGGGCTACTGTCAGTTAATGCGCATCACGAATCGGGCCGCGATTTTTTTACTATTGGAAAGAGGACAATTTTCTGAGCATTTTAAGACCGCACTTCGATATGGATTAGGCCTTAGTTTTCGAGAAAACGGCATTTGAAAATCAAAATTTTACATGCATTTTCGATAGGGAATTGATTCGCTCCTGAGTTCTATTGACGGTGCGTGCGTTCTGATATAGTTTTAGTGTTCGCTGTCAGACGCGATTGTGATACCGTAGGGTACACATCGAGCGTAGCTAACGAGTTTCACCCCTTACGAGTTTCACCCCTTTCGAGTTGCACCTTTGGCGTTTTTGTTTGTTTGTGTTTGTGCTACCTAGAGGGATGACCGGAGCGGAGGGTAGCAGAGCGTCGGTTTTCTCGGCACTCGAGATACATTATTATTATTATTATTATTATTATAATTATTATAATTATTATATTATTATTATTATGCCGTTTTCTCGAAAACTAATGGATAATCCATATCAATGTGCGGTCTCAAAATGCTCAGAAAATTGTCCTCTTTCCTATAGTGCAGCAATCGTGGCTCGATTCGTGGTGCGCATTAACTGACAGATCCCATATTTTGTACGTCAAATTGAATTAAATTAAATAAGTATTACAAATTTTTGAGATAAAGGCACTTTTTAATACAATTATAATACAGCTAACTTATTATTTTATAATTATATGTAAGTATAACACAATACAAAATAATTAAATTTAAACGTCAAATTTTGAATTCAAATGTATTACTAGTACCAATAACAAAAAATTCACTAATACCAAATATTTCAAAAAATAATTAAATTTTATGTAACAAATTATAAAAGTCGGCGTAAAAAATTATATTTATCATGCGGCAGGAAACTTGTTTCCGAGTATTCGTAAGTACAGGTCTCGGCAAATCCGCCTGGGCCTGTAAAAAAACTCGTACTCGGAAAAATTCAGTATTATTCTTGAATATATCACAAAAAGTGATGGGTTAAGTTGTTCTGTTTTTATAACAAAAACAATTAGTATTTAAAAGTTTTAACGCAATACTTCAGTTAGTTTATGCAACAGAAATCAAAACATTTTTTGCCAGTTGGTATAGTTTTCGTAAGTGAATTGGGAGGTATAGGATTGATTCCTGCAGTAATAGTTCTTTTTAGGTATTTTAATATTTTCCCAAATATGATACAGATTCGCAAAGAAAATCTGCAATTCTCTGCGGTCAGAGATCAGAGTATTTTCAATTCACAGAAATTAAGTTCTTTTAACGTTTTACATTTCAAAACAATTCTTTACAGTATATGTTTTGGTTGTTCTCCCGTAAATAGCTATTAACGTTCCAAAGCTGAGCAGTCGGGAGCAGTAGTTTTCAAGTAAGGAATTTTCTGTTTCTAACATTTTAAATAAAACTGCCAGATAAAATGTAGCTTTCCTACGAGCTTTGTCAGGTTGGCGTAGATCTGACAACATCTAGCTACAAAAGTTCATTAGTTTTCATTTTATAAGAAAAGCGTTTTTAATTCATTGATTTTAAAATGAATATAAGATGCATTTTATTTATTAACATTTTTGTTGCTTATGGTATAAAATATTATTAAAATTAAATTATTCTTTACCCGTACTATCTATAAAAAATCCAAACAAAATTTATCATAATTTATGCAAATATTTACTGATTGCTTTCCAATATAATAAACCAACACTTTAGTAAACAACTGCACACCTGTATGCCATGCAAAACAACACAGAATCAATAGAATAGGTACTTATTATCTAATCTGCCGAATATTATTATTCCAAAAAGTAACGCTATTATCCATATTGTGATCCCATTTATTACATTTATTTTAAATTACGCAGAACATGGTAACACAATTTGAGCTAACAAAATAATTTAAGAGGTAAATTTTTTATATAAATAGGTAATGTACCTTAGATATTATAGCAATTGCATGCATTTTTTCGTAATAGTACAACAGAAATACGCATAATAAGCATTAATAATTTTAATTCAATATTACTTAATTACATTTTTTTTTCAGTTTTACGAAAACCTGAAATGCTCGAAAATGTGGAGTTATGTAATGGCTGCTGCCAGAGGTGACCCACGTCGGAGAACTGGAGCTGTTTTTACTGTGAATTCGGTTAATTGTCGTCCTGGTCCATGTCGAGATGGCCTTAATACGGGATGTAATTCAAACTTTAGCAGAGAACCCATGCCAACAAACAGTGCTCGTAAATCAATTTTTGCCAGTTATAGTAAAGATGTGCTTAGTTATGAATCCAGTGATGAACTTAATAAACTTTCCAGGGAAGGTTCGAAAGAAGATGTACTTTCAGAAGTACAAATACATACGCCCACTTTAAATGAAAAACGACCTTCTTTTGATTGTAATTGTTCTAATCAGGTAAGCAAAACACAAACTTAAATAATATTTTAATATTATGTTTATCGATGTATAAAATCATTTATTATACGTAAAATAAATTCTAAATGGGGTCCGGGTTTTTAAAAGGTAGATTTAAATAAGTTAATCGCTTTTACAATAATATATTACTGAAAATTAAAAAAATATCGTGTAAATGAAGTTGTATTATGTTTATTATGTTTATGCATTACAAGATATAAAGATGGAAAAAAAATTAAAAGCAGTAAATTTCTAAAAATAATATAAAAACTTAAATAATTTTAGATAATTTTCCTTAATAACATGTTTTTGAAATTAGGTTTAATTAAAAAATGTATTCAGAAAGTATATTATATTATCTACCCACTACTTATTACTAATCTTAATTTTAAAAATCTAAAATACATGCGAAAACTAATAACGAAAAGTCATTCGAAATAATTAAAAAAAAAATAAAAATTTAAGGGAGTTTTTTTGTCAAATTTTATGCCATTTTACTCCATATTAAAAGCTACAACATATGTATTCACTTTTGACAAACCTCCCACCCCCTTCCACTTCCTCTTTCTTCTTCAAATACTTCCTCCTTCCAATTTGTAAAATCTTAACAGTCAGGCTTTATGTAATTTTAATAAAGCTAAATACATAACAACATTTATTATATTTTTTTGTAAAAATGAATTTAAAAAAATCGTTCCAATTATAAGGTTATTAAAAAATATTCTATGCTAATTTAATATTAATTTGGGGACCCGGTTTGAGTCGGAAACACAGGCCCGTAGCTGCCTTCTTAAGCCACTGTTACGTTTCTTTGATAAACTAGAAATTGATTACTTTTAATTGAAGAAATGTTTTAATTTTAATCATTTTTTCCTATAATTTTAACTATTTATTGTAAATTTGTTTTTCCCTATTACGTATACAGGAGCAGATAATATAGTATCATAATATTATAACTCGAGTTTAATAAGCAATTTAAACCTCCTGTTAAATAATATACTCCTACTATGTTTTAAATTGAATAATTAAATTACTTTTCACTTCGTCATAATTTAATCATTATCATTAAAAATTTTTATTTTTCCTTTTTTAAATTTATTATATCTATTTCCATACTGATTATCTATGTCTATGTTTATGTCTATGTCAATGTATATCTGGATGTCTAAGATTATTTGTATAATTATCGTAGTGCAAATTTTAAAATAAAAACAAATAATAAATGCACACTAGAATGATACTACAAGGGGGTGTTATAGTATTATTCTAATATCGAAATATTACGAAAATGCTTTATCTCTATTTAAAATAATTATAAGCTATATTGTGCAATACTTATTAAGAAAAATAAAATCAACTTTAAAAGGTCTTCTACGCCTATTTGAAGATAAATGTTACTCCTATGTACTACCATGGACTTTTTATTTTTAAAAAATATTTTTGTATAAATTTATACTACTCGTACAATGTTTGTACGGTTAGAAACCTTGTTAAACAGGAAATAATCGTGGAAAATAATATGAAATAATAGTAGTTTACGAATGAGCATTAAACGGGAAAGGTTACTGAGCTCTTCGACTTTAGTCGAGTTAGTGCTTTTCCAACTTATTGAGTTAATTACTATTTTTGTATTTTTTACTGTTTTGCAGGGATTTCAACGCCGAATTTTCTTAAACAGGTTTTTGCTTAATTTTTAAATACAATTATTCACACAATGCGTATGCTGTACTAAAAATTGAAGTTAATTTAAATATAACTGAATAAGAAATAATATCGATTAAGCAACCCAAAATGTTTGTTTTTTGTTGTAACTAACTTGAGAGTAAAACTTCGTTTCACTTCGGTTTTAACAAATTTATCTGTGGGTTGTGGAGAAGATAACCGGAATAGAACTTTATTAATTACATTTCCCGAGTAAAGTCATCTTAGTTTCAGCTTTTAATGTATACAAAAGCTTTGTTAATCGTCACATGTTAAAAAGAGGAGATATTATAAAAATAGTATAAAGAGATATTTCAGATAATATACACATACATGTGTATGTTTATTAAAGTGCTAAAACATTAAACATGTATGTAAAACCCTATAAATTACAAAAGTTCTTTTATAATGTCAGTTAATTTGAGAGATGCCACCGAATTATTATATAGCCGGGATAGGGGGGGGCGTTCTAACTTTTATTTTTATCTGAAGCTTTACCTACCCTATTGTTTCAACTGAACAGGGTGGAAAAATTATAAGTTTGAAACGTTTTAATTAAAATTGTTATCTAAAACACCTTTTAAAACTGCCATGTTGAGTTTTTGTTAAATATAAGCATAGAAGCTATATTTTTAAATATAAAATTTAGTATTGGTAAAAGTTAGTTTATTAGCTGCTATTAAGAAAATATGGTAATATGTTGGAAAGTACTTAAAATATTAAGAACGAAGATAAAATTCAGTATGTCTAAGACGAAAATTTTTGTTCGTATTAAAATAATTAAGTCACAGCAATCTTAATTTAAATTCATAAAATACATTAAGCGTAATGCAGAAAATAAAACGTGCTTGCCATTATAAACTAATTACATTTTCTGTTATGCAGCAACTTTTAATTTTAAAAATTTTCAGTTAGCAATTACAATGTGCATATTCAAGGTGCATATAAATTGAATTTTTTTAACATTTTTGTCATAATATTTTCTTAATTTATATTAATATAATGGTTACTGTTCGTTTACAAATTTCCGGCGGAGATGCTAGGGTAAGTTCATGTATATTTTAAAAAATAAAATCATAAAAAATTTATAGTTTTTATAATAAATAGATCTACAAACTTATATAATTGATATTTTATAAAAATATAGTACTACTTACATTTAATTTTAAAATGAATTAACATTTAAATTAATTAAATATTTTAATATTTTACGACATTGAATTTGCCATAGTTGGTATGTAGCGTGTGGTCAAATTCATGACGTGATAACTCTTGAGCAAACTTTAAAAATAAATCCAATAATAATATAAGTAGAATTGGTGGTGAATCTGGTTAATTTTGAAGCAACATTTAACTGAAATAAATATACCTCTGGGATCTTCATCTGCGAACAATTATGACAAACTTTCTGCAGTGTCTGTATTGACTGATATCTGATGACTGATATCTCGTATTACGGAAATTGGCAATTGAGTATCAATTTATCGAAGACTGAGATCTGTGCCTTTAATGTTTTAAACAAGGTCTGTGTTAGGTTTGTCAAGTTGAATTTGAAGGAGCTACTATTAGGTTTACTTTAGTTTTGCTTTCGTTTGTTGTATTTATATAAGTACAATAATATTAAATATATTATAATGTAAATGTCGTTCAATACAATAAAAAAAAAAATACAATATATTGCTATGATATTTGATAATAATCTCAGAGTACATCTGAATTTATCAAAATTTTCTAAAATGTTTTAATACTTTTATATTTAGCTTTCCAATAAAAACCGTAATAGTAAAATTATTATTTTAATAAACGTGATACCTTTTTTAAAATACATATTTTAATATCACTAATAAACATATCTGACGAAGGCGATTACCATTGCTGAAAGCTCAAATTGAAATATCAATTATTGTAGTTTATTTAACTTGTTCTATATTTAAAGTTTTATCTTATTCATATTAATAAATAACTAAATTTTGAAATATCTTCTAATATCACCAATTTACTACTTAACTAGAAAATATTATCATCAATTCTTTAAGAATTAAAGAAAACCAATCTTAAATATTTTCTTCAACTTTAATTTTCAATTTTTACAAAATTTTTTCACCTTTCTACAAAATCACAGCCGTTCGGCATTATCTTTTAGATAATCAAAATTGATCAAAATTCCCACAAAACTTGCATCGCAATTAATACAATCGATAATCAATCAAACGCGGTTTTACATCTAAGTACGCAGTAATATATAATAGTTTATATTTATTTTCGTGTTGCAAAATTGTGTATTAAATGATTGATTTTTGTTTAGTTTTGTTTCTGCACCCTGCGATCCGGTCCCCTCCGCTCCGGGGCTCCGGACGCTTCGGGCCGTTTTGATAAACGTCACACTCGCTAAAAATATCTCTTTAGACCGGTCCTACTTGGCAAAGTGTGCTACCAGGAAGGGGTTGGATCTCCCTCGATGTGGACTCAACGATCTATTTTTTTTATCTACCTTTCTACGATTCATACGCCGCCCTTTATATATAAAAAGAAACTGCCCATGTACTCACATCTTTTCTTAAAATATTAAAACCTTAATTTCAAAACTAATTTATTAAAATACTAAGATATACTCTACTTACTTTTGGGTCTATCAATTAATTCAATTATTACAAAATAATTGTTAGCATATTTATTTCTAAAATACAATAAAATTCGTAAGTGTTACGGATATACTTTCAATAGGTGCATGCTCCTGGATACACCCATTTTATTATTAGGAAACCTATAAAATATATTACCAAGGCGTTTTTATTGCCTAGCAGAAAATTTATTAATTTATTAAATAAATACATTTATCGCGATTTTTTAACTTTACATTACAGGGCTTGACCTTGAAAATTTCAAAAAATTTCGCATGTGATGCCTTTAGCTGGGTGCAGAGCACTGCCCAGTAAGAAACATCTGCAAACAATAAATATGCGTGGATTTTTGAAATTATCTCGTAAACAGTAACTCAGGTAAAATTTTTATATACCACACTATAGTAAAATTAAGGAGAATTAAATTCGCCATGAATTTCCGATCCTTTAACTTTTGTGGTGAACCACATTAATTCATTTCCGTTCAAGGTTTTGTACTCATTAACTTGATTTTAATAAAATATCTTCGGCGAAGTAGCGTTTACAAGATAACTGTGAACCCACGCATGTTCATTGTGAGAATATATTTTATGAATTGTAGTTCAGCCAAGATAGCTAAACTATCGACCAAACTTGGACAAAATTAGTAAAAGAGGAAACTTACCGACTATCATCTGTTTAATAGTATTAGCTTTGGTATTCGTAACAACTCAGGAAAACCCACCGCTTTACCCTTAAAAATCTTTAAATGTATAATTTTTCAGATAAGTCAAAAGCGTAGTGCAATACATTTTGCTTCAAAATGCTATTGAACCTAAAAACCTAGACTGTTCTAAACGTTTAGCTTGCCTAAGTATAATTCACAAAATAAATTGTCAAAAGCATTACTAAACTCTTTAATATACATTTAAAGTCACTATTTATCATTTAGACGAAGAATTATCTGAGTATATCGCGTAAATATACATATTCTGAATTTAATCAGCGTCTATTGGTACGATTCGGTTTCATTTGCTGCTTGAACGTTATCTTTTCTTCAGTTATCTTGAAACAGATCGTTATTTACAACACTCACTATACTAATAAACTATTTTTATAATTTTATTGTAGACTATTAAAAATCGTTAGTTTACGACATGACATATTTGAAATTCTAATTAATTTTGCAGTTTTGATGTAAAAATCTTTAACGCAATGAAAACGATACATTTGTTATCGAATCATATTAAAAATTATATCATGTCGTTCGATACAACTTCTTTCTAGTAATTGCATAAAAAAATCCCGTTAGTATATTAGTCAATTTTTCGCTGTAACTGTCGGTTTGAAACCACCCTTAAAATTGTACCCTTAAAGCTTTGATTTTCTCTTTTGAAGACTTTGGTCAACTATACCGAAATTTAAAAATACAATTAAAAACTATTTGTTAATAAAATTTTATAAAATATAATATGTATATAAATGTTAGTCAGGAATTGCTAAAGTTTCTGTTGTGTGAAAAAGCTTCCTAGACGAAGTGTTGAATTTGGCAATTAACGTTTTTGTGTCACTAATGAGTAATAAATTATATAATAGAAATATTATATATACTTTAGTAAACAAAACAAAGTAAAATACATTGTCACCTTGTAATACCATTAGTAGTCGCGTAGATATGTCGAATATTTTGTCGTGATATCACCACAAAATATTCGCAAGCAATACCACAAGAGCTTTGATTTATCCGGATAATTTTTAATTTCAACGAATACGTGTTTAGCGAGAGAAAACTGGGTCGACTAAAATCACGAGAGCAATTGAGCATTAGCGAGATTGTTTGAGAAAAACTTGATTTGAGTGCAATTGCTTAATGCAACGATGCGTGAGTAAAATTTACAAGCAATTTATCGATCTAAAAATAATGAGGTTGAGTTATATTTATTGAGATAATTACGCGAACATTCATTTGATATTGACAAACGTCAAAATTATGTAAACAAAGAGGCGTGGCATCAAACCGGATGAGGCACTCTTTCCGCAGAAAGAGACACAATTGCCAGTGTAAGTGTTTGTTTACCTTTTGTAAGTGTAATTATCAATAATAATATAACAAGACCTCATTTTTAGATCGACAAGTTGTATTGTAAATACGAAGGCATCGTTGCATAGCAATGCACGAAAAACTTGTTTTGAGTGCAATTGCTTAATGCAACGATGCCTGAGTAAAATTTACAAGTAACTTATCGATCTAAAAATAATGAGGTTGAGTTATATTTATTGAGATAATTACGCGAACATTCATTTGATATTGACAAACGTCAAAATTATGTAAACAAAGAGGCGTGGCATCAAACCGGATGAGGCACTCTTTTCGCAGGAAGAGACACAATTGCCAGTGTAAGTGTTTGTTTACCTTTCGTAAGTGTAATTATAGCTGCAATTCACCATACTAGTGCCATAATCACTACAGTTTATTTTGCTTAGCCATGAAATCTGACATCCAACAATTTTATTGGTCCACTTTTGACAGATGACAGGTGAATTGAATAGTCACTACCGTTTACTTTACTTGGCCATGAAATCTCACATCCAACATTTTTATTGGTTCACTTTAGACAGATGACAGGTGAATTGATATCTATTCAGCTAATTGGAGTGTAGTCCAGAGATGCAAATAATTTGAAAGCCCTTAAGAATCGATCGATGAGAAATTTTCCGGAAAATTCAATTTATGTTCAAAAAGTTTATATTTGTGTTATTTCGTTTCTTTGTGTAGTTATAAGTAGAAGAAGCACGAAGTAGTGTACGTATAAGTAAAAGAAAATTCTAGAAAACTGTAGTAATACTTAAAAAATTAATTAAACACAATTAAGTAAGAGCGGCAGACACACACTGCTTATCGACTATCAAGCCATCATACCACGTATGTGTTTCTGACTCATTAGTCGTCATCAGTGCCGCATACTTTGTTGAAAAACACTTAATAGTGTGCACTTAAATAGCTGTGGTCTGAAGAACATGCCGGACTTCTAATACGAACGCCACTAACACGAACCCGACCTTGCCAACGTGCAATCTCGAGCACAGCGCTCATACAATATAATGAAGATAAAAGGTTATCGCAATCATTAATAATCTGTATCAATCTCAATCTGTAGTAATACTCTTTTTTGGTTTTTAATTTTTTCAAGACAAAGATCCGCTATACAAGTAAAAGGAAATCTCGAGGGATAGACCTTGAAAAACTTTTGGTGTACAAGATCTAAAAGAATTGCAATAGAATTAATTGAAAAGGACTTGCCAAAGAATTGGAAACAATAAGAGGAAACTGTGTACAAGATTTTGATCTGCGATTTACTGTTCGGGAAATTCGAGCAAGAAATGTGTTATATAATTTATTATTACTCAGTCCAAAATAATTAAGGCGCTAAATTAATTTTTATCATATTTGTTATGATGGCCCTGAACAGATGATAATTATAATGGTAAGACAAAATGTTGGTTCTTATAATGTTACTCTATTGACTAAGATTTTACAAAACTTCAAGACACATATTGGCAACATTTGCTACAACCAATAATTATTAGGTTTAGGATTTTTATTATTTTTGAATTAAAAACCTCTAGGGCCGCGACCGGCCCTACTGATATATTAGCACTACATGCTAAATAAATTATGCGGGTGCTATTCCCCTTTGTAAGGTTTCGTTTTATTTATAAACGATTTAAGAACTCAATACTTTTAAGTCCACAATTCAACTCGAACAATATTGTTGAATTAATTAGTATTAATTAGTTTTCCGCCAAAAAATATAATTTTATATTAGCACATTTGTGTTGGTACTCATGGTCGAAATTGACTATTGATGCTCTCTCACTCTCTCATTCTGTAATTAGTTTTTGTAGAGGACGCTTGCATTTTTACATCTTGAAAATTTACCGGCGGTGGCTTTTTTTTTCAACCGCGAAGTTATATTAATTGTTCATCATGGCAATGCAGCCTCACAGGAGGAAGAGAGTCTGCTACTATTATGATAGTGAGTATTTACTAGAATAGTCTGGGTTTTAGGGGCAGCAGAATACGGGACAGATACATGTGTTGCAATGGCCACCGCGCACTTTTGACTTAAATTGTTTTTTTTAAATCCACTTAAAAAGTGGATACAATAAATATATCATAATGTATCACTAGTTAATTTTTTAAAAATTAGATCTCTTGGTAATTTGCTCTAAAATAATGAATATGAAAGCTATACGCGAAAAATGGAAAAATTGTACTTTGAGAGGTAGTTTTAAAGGCGAATCACCTCTTCGGGGTTTGGTGGGTTTTTATAGGTTATTGCTAATAAATGCTGCAGCGAATAGATAGCTAATTCATGTAATTTGATTTTTTGAGATCCAAGTTGATTGACATGTATGTACCTACTTGGGAGAAGCTTGCTATAGCTTTACTACTTCTTTTCAAGAAAAGTATACAACTCGTGCAGTAAGAAGTTTGCAAAGACCAGGTAATATATTATTAAGCGAACAGATATTTAAACAAGTTGACAGGCAGAGTAAAATATGCCTTATTTAGTATATTATGAAGTAACAACCACTTCCTGAAGCTGCCAAAAGTGAGTTCTAATTACCGGTGTAGAGGACATAAGAAATGATAGTATGTTCATCACTCCTAAGTTGTAATGACTACTATGATTAATGTTTTGGTTTTATTATTGTTCTTTATAAGATTTACGCATGTATACAATTTTAATGAATTAACTTTAATTTTAAGTTAATTTAAAGTTAAATTTAATGAAATTAAATTAAGTTAAATAAAATTAAATTAAATTAAGGTGAATAAAATTAAATTAATTTTAATGAACTCGGTATCTTTCCTACCAAAACGCTTTTGCTTGATGTTTACCTGAATAATTGATTAACAATTAAGAACTCAATTATGAAAAAATGGAAAGCTATACTGAAAATTTTTTAAATGGTTTGTACAGAGAAATACTTTTTATTTGCTTAAAAGATTCAATTTTCCAGTTCAGCTGAAGAACAAATTAGAATAGAATAAATTAACTTTAGTGTGCTTGCTATGTACTACACTATCTTTGTTATGCAACACCTAAGCCTAAGGCCTAAAGCAAGCGTGAAAACAATCGCAATTTTATACATCGGTTGGACTATATAGATTGAATGAATTATTGTATGAATACATGAATTAAGGTAAACAGTGCGTTATTACATACAGGTGAATATAATTAACAACTTTTGAGATTTCTTAATTATGTGTGTCGTTTACCTAGTGGACGTAGAAAAATTATATTTATTATAATTAGAATTTTTTGTTGAGTTTTAGCTCTATATTTATATTTATCACAATATCAATTGTTTAACGCTTCGAGTCTTATTAATTGACTCATTTTCAAGGCTTTCTGACAAATTACGCCATATTGTGAATATATGTAGACATAAATATAGACCTAAAATTCAACAAAAATTTCTAATTATTTTAATAAAGGTCAACAATAATTTAATATTTAATATATTATTTATTATGTTCATAAATAAAGAAAAACTCATCTTTGTTTAAAATTTTAATAGTTTATCCAGATATTTTGAAGGAAAATGTAATTTTTTTCCTATATTTATGTAGAATTGAGAAAATTCTCAATTTCATCATAATTGCTTTTTACATTTTATGCACAATGTACCAAGTTGTAGTTTTATCAATAGGAAGTTGACTAGTTTTATCCATATATTTAGAAGTTTTGTGATATGGGTAATTTATTTTATTTTAAATTGAAATATTTTCTTTAATTTTTAAAAAATTTGACCTTGATGTCTCTGATTTTGCTATAATTTATTTACATACCTACGTTACGTAGGTATGTAAAATGTATGTATTTGTTACAAATACACTAACCACAAAAAATTACTATTGTACTTTGGAAGTTACAAGCGGTTGAAGTTTGGTAAAATAAACCGAAAAGCGAAAATATATGCTTTATTTAAATGAATCGTATCTCAGGTTCTATTAACCTATTGATTAAAATAAAAATTTGAAGCTATTTAATTAGACTTTGGCTGCATAATTATGTATTCAACTTAGCGATAACGAAAAATTATGATGTTTTAAAGCAATTTAATTCTTTAAGGGTTCGAGATATTCGAGATATAAATACCCTTCATAAATTCCGAAAAAAATTGGACTTATTTGCCACTTAATTCTCTATTCACTATAAATTTTCAAGCTAGAGATTTCATGGATACCATATCAAAACAGCAAATGATTTAGAAGAGCCGGCGCGCTCGAGCGGATATGCATTAAACTTTAAAGGAAATTAAACATGAACACGGCAAATTCATTTCGTTTATACTAAGACTAAGTAACAGTAAAGAGTTTTTCAATAAACGCAATAGATCTTTAAAATTAAACACAGAAGTAGCTGTGCAAGATTTTGATGCTTTATTGGTATTATGTAGAGCAGCGATTCTCAACCTGGGGGTTGCGACCCCTTTGGAGGTCGTGTAATAAAAAATTTCTACCTACCCTTTCGGGCAAACAGAATTTTTCTCTACACGCTGGAAGAAGAACCAGCTTTAAAATATTGTGTAGAAACCCAAGATGTTACGACTAGCTGATTTGTGCCGGTAGCGAGGGGGTGGTTTTAAAGGTATTAATCAACCACTGCAGGAAAAATTCACCAACAAAAGAAGTCCAGCACGTAGATGGAAAAAAAAAATAAATGGTAGATACTTGTCTCTATATTATCCGTAATAGAGTAACATACAGATAACAAATAGTCTACGCCCAATGTATAATTAAAATAAAAAGTAAAAATAATTTACTTTATTAAATTAATTTAAAGAATCACGTTGGAAATGTTTGCCAGCAAGATAAAAATGCTATCGTTGAAGCGCTTGATAATACGGCCAGTCGATGGAAAATAAAATATAATATGCGAATTGAATTATTGCAAATAATTCTTTTTAACTGCTGCGAGTATTTAAAAAGCGAAAATAAATAAGAAAAGATGTCTCCTAAAAATCAGTCCACTGGACCAAAACTCACTCAAAAATTTTTCTTGAGCACAGAAAACACTCACTCCCGTCTTTTTAAGCTCGAGTCCCTAACTCGACTCCAATTTTCCATACCACCGCGCGCAACGCAGTCTTATCCGCCCAGATAACAGGAGCGCCTTGTTGTGAAAATCAAAAAGAATACATAGGCGTACCTTTAAAAACAAATTCAATAAAATTTGTTACAGTAGCTGATCTATTTTAAAGGGTCGCAGAAAATTTAGTAATACTTTTCCAAAATTAGTTTTGAATTTGAATTGGAAATTAGTAACGCGAATTAAAATTTTTAAATTAAACAAAGTTAGCGAAACTGCAGACGTCCCACTCTTTTGATTTATGTTAGATAATGTCGACTATAACCTGAAAACCATTAGCGAAGAGTTACTTTGTTGTTTGCTATTTGAAAGACGAACTACTGCGGAAGAAATTTTTACTGACATTAAATAATTACTTTATGGAAAAAGCGTTTTTGCTGGAAAAATTGTGCCGCTGCTATGACGGGAAAACACAATGAACTTGTGAGCCGTTTAAAAAAAAATTGCCAATGAAAACATAATTACAACACACTGTTTCATCCATCAACAACAACTTGCTGCTAAAAATATGGGCAAGAATTTGATGGAAATTTTAGATCAGTGTCTGAAAGTCATTAACTATATTTCTGCAAGTGCTCTTCACCCTCGACATTTTCTGTTATTTGTAGTGAAGTGGGTGCTGCTCATACTCATTTATTGTTACATTCAAATGTACGTTGGCTTCCCATA
Source organism: Cantharis rufa (assembly GCA_947369205.1). Taxonomy (NCBI): domain Eukaryota; kingdom Metazoa; phylum Arthropoda; class Insecta; order Coleoptera; family Cantharidae; genus Cantharis; species Cantharis rufa. Next base: position 42,851,585 of record OX376303.1, read on the forward strand.
CAGGAGCTTTCTCGAGGAAAAGTGCTTTCCAGATTAATTGAGCTAAAAAACTGAAATTGAAATTTTTTTGAAAGATCCAAATTCACCGTTCGCTTACTATTTTGAACATGACATGTGGGTGGCAAAATGGCGTATCTTAGCCGATTAATAATAATAGTTTTTTTTCCCTAAGAAAATGTACATTATAAAGTGCACATCAGAAAATGTGCTTATATCTCAATACACCAATATATTTGGACTACTCATGCCCGTACTAATAATAATAGTCATGGATTGATCCGAGATTCAAGATCTGTTCTCGAAATACCAGCTGTTGCTACGATACGGTCTAAATTTCAGTAATCTCATTGGTAAATTTTAGGATTATCTTGAGCCGCGGATTGATCCGTGGCTATTAGTACGGCCATAATAGTCACGGAATAAAAGTCTCATCCGAGACTCAAGATAATCCTAGAATTTACCAATGAGATTACTAGCATTTAGACCGCATCGTAGCAACAGCTGCTATTTCGAGAATTGATCTTGAATCTCGGATCAATCCATGACTATTATGCCCGTACTAATAATAGTCATTATGTCAATTTTTGTCAATTTTTCAATGATACGGTGAATAGTGGCTTTAGTAGGCCGATTATGTGTACCATAAATCGGACGAATTGGAATTATAATTTTTCACCCAAATTTTCACAAGTTCAATGCATTGTGCGGTGCTGTAGCGATCCTTTGTTTAATTTTCCCAAGTTTACTGAACACAAATGATCGGTGAGCAAAGATCTATCGCCCCTATTCAAAAAAATCATTTATAAATCCATTTAAAAATTAAAAAGTTTTTTTTTATTCATTTTAATTTCTTTTTTCTAATTTCTATTCATTTAAAAATCGCTAATGTAAAAAAAATGGAAAGAAACTTTTTGCAAAACAATAAAAAAAATTTTATTTTAATTTGTAAAATCTATATAAACAAAAATAGGATATTTACACGGTTATTGATTAATTCGTTTTTATTATTATTTTAGAAGAGAATATAATAAAAAAATTAAATTTTAAAAATTAGAAAAGGATAATTTTTATAATTTACATAATATTATTTGTTTTTGCGTTTTCGTGTACCGATTTTAACTAAAATCTAAACAGCTCTAAGTCTCATTCAATATTCATGTACTAAATACGAAATTTTGTTCAAAAATTTCTATTACTTTTTGAGGTAGAGCGCACACAAAATTTGAGCACTTACCCACATATAGTACATACCCACATAATATGTATACATACAGACATTTTTTGGAAATGATGGTTTTCCGCTTCTGGGACCCCAAAATGTCTAAATTCATCAAAATCTCAACTTTTTTTCTGTACGATTACAATAAACAAAAACACTTTATATTGTGATTGAGTGGACAGTAAAGCGTGCGACTCTGTTGAGTTCATTTAGTTACTCTTTCAATAAATTTTACTATTAACCGAAACGACTGGTATATTGTGCACATTTTGGTTATCTTCGGGCTTGGAGGACATTGCTTGTGTCCATTAGGTTTTTCTATTTCACGAATAGTAACCTTTGCTTCATTTTGTGTTAAGTATGTAGGACATGCATTCGGCGGATTTCTTGCATCTGTGGCTGTCGGCGTGATTAGCATTGTTGTATTTTTGATACGAGTGGTAAAATTCTTAACATGGCACATATAAATGTACATTTTTTACGCGATCCTTCACACTTTAATAATGTAATGAATTTCAAAACTTGCCGATTCTCGTGGTAAAGTTCTCTTTTGTTTTCGGTTTATGTAAATAAAATTTTTAATGTAATATTCTTATGACACGCATTTTATTTCTCTCGAAGATTACAATACTAAAGGGTTTTCCAATAACGACTTGACAACTTTGAACTTTAATTGTGAACGCACCCTTAAACCAATAACCAAACTATCAGTGTGAAAACATTAACTAAAGACAACATTTTCATCATGGTAAAGTACACAAACAAACAACCTTGACAAATAATTAAAATTTACTACAAAAAATTCGAGTCGGTGACTGCTTTTCATGAGCGGTTAATTCCAATTTTTGGTCGTAATTATTGTCCCAGTAGACAAGTAATTCATGGTCTAGGGAACAAATTTAAGTCTAAATATTTGCTTCTGGATGTTCCCTTGCCAGTGAGACAACGGGTTGGTCGAAGTGCCGAATTACTGCCGTTCAAGTCTCAAATGAACAAAAACAGTCGATTCCACGGCGTTCTGAAGAATTGGACATCGCTCAGACCACACTTTGGCGACTTTTGCAAACGGATCTTGGTTTGCACTCTTATAAGATCACGTTAACACAAGAACTAAAGCCACTCGATCATATTAAGCGACGCACGTTCTCGGATTGGGTTCTGGAAATGTCGATTGGCCGCCTAGATCGTGTGATTTAACACCCCTAGACTTTTTTTTTTATGGGGCTACGTTAAATCATTGGTCTATGCCAACAAGTCGGCGTTTTACGCCGAGTCTTACGTTTTTTAAGAGGAGCCCAGAGCCAATATTGAACGAGATATAGCGGCCGCTTCCGTCAAAATGTGTGGCTGAGTCATCGAAAATTGGGTTCAACGAAACGACCGCTGCGCTGCTACGTGCCCGTGGTGGACATATGAACGAAGTCGAATTCCATACATAAATGTTTTGATTGTAGTTCAAGCCTATAATAAAATTTTCGAGATACCTCAAATGGTTTGCGTTATATTTAAAAAAAAAGTTGTAAAGTCTTATTAGAAAACCCTTTATAAACATTATGTCAATAGTTATTGTTATCATGTTATAGACAATTATGTCTATAATTGCGAAAAGTTTGCAATTCCTGAAGAATTTGTGTTTTTATTTTTTTTTTATAAATATAATCTGATTACAATGTAAAAGTTTATCAATCTCGTTAGGGACCATACAAAACAGCAATTAATAAAGCATTTAGTAAAATTTGTCTCGGTGTAATACAAAGCCCATACAGAACTATAAATTCATACAAGCTTTTCAACTAATAGGGTTCTGCTTAATTGTAAGGTGACGTTAATGAACATAACTAGAAAATATTTTTTGTAAATTTTCCACCCAAAGACCTTCGTTTTATGCACTCGTAATTTCGACATATTTCTTACTGACACATTTCAAATAAAAACGTCAAAATTTAATTGATTATTTGTATACACCTGTGGTATTACTGTTGATAATAAATTTCTTAAAAAACACACGTTTTTTAATTTAAAATAAAATTATTTCTATTTCATCTACTGTATATAGTTAAATATAAACACATACATATAAAAGTTACCATACACATTTTTCAGTGAACTTACTAAATGGATTTGCATTTTATCATTTAAACGAAGTCGGTGATTTTTTAAGTATCCCACTATTTTATTTTAAAAAGACGAAAATTACAATTTTACAATAATTTAGATTAGAATATTAAAAAATTATAGGAGTATTATTTTAAAAGAAACAGAATTCCACCAAAATATATAAAATAAGAGATATAAGAGAATATAAGAGATATTGAATGCTCGGGTCTACAACATAGTATAATCGGGCAATATATGTTTGCATTGCAGGCTACAAGTATTGGTGTGGCAATTTTAGAGCATTGGAAAACTGAATGTCAGCAGTGACAGTATGCCCTCAGTAGCTTTAAGTTGATTTCGAGTTTTTATAGAAAAGAAAATCAGCAGGAGGTATAACGAACAATTTTTCGGTGTATGAACATTTTTAGTGTGTAGAATTATTTACCCCGAATAATCTAAAATTTTTGATAGTACATAAATTTTAAAGTATTTTTAATTAACTGCAATATTTATTAATTTATAAGTAAAACTTTCAATTTTCACTTTTAAAAAAATTGACTCGTTAATAATTTGATAATGCATGTGGTGTCGCATTTGCAATGTAATTGCGTTTATATTGTGCCTGTCCTCTTTCTCAATTTGCAATAGTTTCAAAAGTCTTACTATAATTTGGCTAATATTTGATTTAGTTAATTCTTATATAATTTTTAGTCGATACCTTAATTTTGTTTTCCTCAAAAACAGAGGCGGATCAAGGGGATATTGCGCCCCAAGCTGAACCAAAATTTGCGCCCCCCCCTCAACGGGGGGCGCAAATTTTTTCTAATATAAATATGAATTGATAATACAAAAGAATTAAACGAAAAATAAAATGTTTTCAAATAAATTTTTATTCCATTCCATATGTATAAACGAGAGAAGAGTGACTGAATGTTATTTTGACAAATAATTTTTAACAAAATTTTATAAAGATAAATTACTATGCTCTTTTTTATGTTTCCTAATAAATCAATCGCACTTCATCAGTAGTTCGTCGTAAATATGAACCGTAGAATAACTAAAGTTCAATTGACAAATTTTTAAATTTTACGATGCTGTAAATTTACGTTTCCTAATAAATCAGTCATACCCTCCCTCATACCTCGTACATGGGTACATCGTCATTAGTTCGTCGTAAATATGAATAGTAAAATAAATAAACTACAAGTATGAAGTTAGTTGTTACTACAATAAAGGGGTACAAAATTTGTATAGGCATTATATTATTTGTTTTCCGATTCTAATTTATACCTAAGAAGGTTAGGTGCATTTTCTGCAAAAACGGAAATGACAGAAAAACTATTTTCTTTGGCGTCAAGTGTCGCAAGCAAGGAAGCTGTGAAATTAATTACAATTCATTTAATTTACTTTTTTTATAATAAAATGTTGAGTTTAATTTCACAAAATTTGTCCTATTTTCAAGTTTTTAGTAATAATTTGATCAAAGAGGACGAAAAATTAAGTAGTAGTATATCTACTAAAAAAATTTTTGTTTAAATTGATTGTTTACTAAAATATCATAAATACAATGGTAGTGTCTCTAAACCCAATGTGCAGCACATTCTAAAATAAAAAATAAGTGGCAGTTCCAGGGTAATAAATTTTAAAATGATAACAAAGCACACCACGTTTTCTAGAAAAGTTGTGTGTCTGCACATAAAAAAATAAGCAAATGTAAATAGGAACCGTGTGACGTAAATCCAGCAACTCCGACTTGTGGAGATATTTTTAAAATGCTACCTATTTTTGAGATTTTTAGAATTTTATAATATAAAATATCATCAAATAATTTAAAAAATAATTGTAATAAATTTTGCGCCCCTGTATTTTTGGCGCCCGAAGCGCTAGCTTCTTTCGCTTCTTGGTTAATCCGCCTCTGCTCAAAAACTGCTAAAATTATTAATTTCTATGAAATTATTCAGTTCAAAAATAATACTTTGTGATAAAATTTAAACGAAAAATATAACGTGAATACACACATCATATGCTCTCGATATCATACATATGTTCTCAAATCACCTTTATTCCATGTTACCATTTTTCGTTCGTCTTTATTTGGATTGCATTTATGTGATATTTAATAAATACAGTAGACTCGCGATTCTGTGAACACGAAAAATTCGAGCTAGTTCATATAAGCGAAAAGTTCACACTATTGAAGGTATTCATAATAACCTGAATAATATAAAAAAACATCGTTAAATAATACAACTTTCTTTATTATTGTTACAGTCGATATTACACTTGATTAAAATATGAAGTTATACGTGTTTGAACTTTTTTGGAGGTTAAGTGTGCTAAAACAGATTTTCCCTGCATATTTTTGAGGCTTAAAATATCATTGACAGGAATTCCATTTTGCTCTGCTGAACTGAAGCTGATTGCACACAAATGGAAATAATATAGTTTTATAAAGGTGTGCATAAACGTTTTTTGCTTGTTGATGCAGTTTTATGCACGTTCATCAAGTAAATTAATACTGTTCACATTATAGAAGTTTTTGTAATTCACACTACAGAATAGCCAATGGACACAATTTGCTGTTCACATTATTGAATAGTTCATATTTGCGCGTGTTCACATTAACGCGATTCTACCAGGCGCGGATCTAGACTTTTGGCAACGGGGGGGTCACAGGTGGTGGATATAGTCGGATAGTCGTCAGACCGCGTCAGCAAAATGCGCCGCAAGTGATTTTTTTTTATTGTCCTAGAAGCACGTATGTGAAAAGTTAGGATTTTCATGGATATGAAACTGGATGGATCAGTTTTTCTTAATTTAAATATCAAATTAAATAATATAAACACCTTTTACTCTTTAGAGAAGCTTTTATTTAGCCACAATTATGGATTCAAGGGGGGGGTCATGACCCCCATGACCCTCCCCCTGGATCCGCCACTGGATTCTACTGTATAGTAAAATTATAAATCAATTTCATATTTTGGAAAGGTACTGTCTTGGAAAAAAATGTGTATACTTACGTGGTTAGCGCAAAAATTTTTTTTACGTAATTGGCAAGCTAGCATAACTCGTCGCTTTCGCGATTCGTTCTGCTGTATGCTATTACTTAATGCATATGTTCGATTACTTATCTGTAAATAATATAACCTTTTTATTTCCATCAATATCTGATTATAGTTTCTGTTTGATCTTTCTTTTCATTCATTTAATTACATCATTTTTACTCCAAAAATCAAATTAGATAACTTATGACTTTATTGTATTTTTATTTTAATAACTTTTGTTAATAATTTTTCTAATGCCCAGTTTCTTCACTAAAATCATCCTATAGATATCCGATAGACAGGAAATAAGTAGAGATAAATATGACAGAACTACAATACAATACAATAAATACAAACAACAATACGTTCTGTCATGTTTATCTATACTTACTTCCTATCTATCGGATATCTATAGGATGATTTTCTGCTGCAAAGTATAAAAATTAAAATCTTAATATATAAAATCCCAGCACGCTGCTGCTCCTGCTCCAGCGTGTCATTTTTTGGTAACCTAGAAGCACTTTGATTGGTCGACTTTTTTTACCAACCGAAAAATATATTAAACCACCGCCGGTACTCCCTCTGTGACGAGTTGCACATCAATTGAGTTTCCAACCAATCCGGTCTAGAGATACCCGTCCGTGGACGGGCTTTCTGCTAGTAAATAAATAAAACGATAAAATGTCTCCATACAAAATATTACATAAATTATTTATATGTCTCATGTAATATAAATATTCATATAATGAATATTATTCATTCATATTCATTCATGTTTATATAAATATAAACTTCTTCCTAAAATTTTTTTTATAAGAATACTTGATAACCTTTTAATATGGTGTAAACTTAACTTATAATTAAGTTCAGATTTCTCAAGAAATTTTCGAATTACAATTTGACCTCCTTTAAGATTGGTTGATTTTATAAAAAGGCTCGATATATTTTGTATAAATTTACACTAGTATTATAATGAAATAAAATTAAAAAATAAAAATAAAACACAATATCAATGATGGATACTTGGATTAGGAATTGAAACTTCATAATTATTAACTATATCAGTATTGTAGAAAAACCAGGAAATGCTCTCACACTTTTTAGCATTTTTAAAACTAATACCTATAAAGTTTTCACAAATAAAATACAATACAAATATAATTTTTGCAAATGCTCTTGATGACCTAGTTCATCGCTCGATGATGCCATAATTATAATACGAGTAATTATGGCAAAAGCGTTTATTACAATTATAATTGCTTTTGTATTTTATTCGTAATATTCATTTTGGTTTTGTACAGTGTTAGTGCATTGTTTGATTTTTCTAAAATCAATTTTTCATTAGTAACGCATCACAAAATATTTTGGCTTTTGAAATTTATTTTTATTTTTCTATTTTTTAATTATTATGTTTTTATTAAAGAATTATATTACTAAAAATAAATGCTACTAATGTTTTCAAGTAGTTGAAACTATGCGATAAACTAAATGTACCTAAAGCAGTCTTATTCATAATTCATCTAATCGTCTCGTCTCGTATAATTCACCTATCATAAAATAAGCTATTTTAGGTCTTAGTTGCAGAATCTACCAACATTTATTATCTATGGATATAAATCATAAATTGAGATTTATAGTGGTTTTACAAAAATTTAGTTTCAGAGATAGTAGGTATAAAATGGGCATATAACCGGCGCGATGAAAAATACTTTAAGTTTCCATCTAAAATAAACACACCATTTTATACTGGTTTAAATTGCAAAACTGCTTTGAAAGTTTTTCAATACCGTGAATAATCCTCAAGTTTTTTCATTAATTGTACCTTGAGCAATTATTCAAAGTGGATGCTTTTATTCCAATTAAAAATTAGGCCATAAGTAAGCGAAATCAATAAAGCGAAATTATTAAAATACAATAAATCTGAATTTCTTAATTCAATAACTCGACTAGCTCTGTTATCCATCAAACTTAATTTGTTTTAAGTGAAAAGTATTGCAAAGAAATTTTTAATTAATATTGAAGATTGAAGAGAATTAAAAAATTGCAAGGAAAAGGATTTCCAAATAATATTTTATTAATAACGGTATTTATTAATTTATTCTTAGAAGAAATTTAATAATAATTCCAACGTTATATTATAATTATTATGACCCGATATAAAAGTAGTACGCTGCCCATTAAAACCTAGTTTTGAAATAAAGTGTAATTTTATAAATCGTCAGTTGATCAGTGAAGTGTTATTTTTCTATAAATTTCTCTGAAATTCTTTACAAAGCACATTAATGAAAAAACTTGTCATTGATCTGCTTTACGAGCTATTAGATACGAAATAATATCCCTGGAATCGAATAAGATGGCGTGTTATTTTGCTCTTACAAAAATTGTTAAATGGAAGATTGATTTCCTTACTATCATCAATATAATGTAAGTTACTCCAAGTCAATTGCCACTTATGGGCATTGAAATAAAATAATCTATTGTAGTAGCAAACAGTATATTTACATTCTTGATAAAATAACTCGATGTTGCTCGAGTTATCCTGACTTGTTTCTAAACAATAAGAGAAAAAATTCGTAGGCGTTCTATTGTTTGCGGTATCCGCTAAGTGTTCTTTAATTTGCGTGTAAATGGATATTCCGCTTGGCCCGATGTATAGATACATACAACTTAATACAAATACAAAACAAATAAAACATAATATGTATTATGTTAGCCGAATAATTTATTTTTTTCTGCTTGCATCATTGACAACTCAAGTTTATTAATTCTTCTCTGAAATAAGAATATATTTGTGTATTAAATTTGCGATTAGTCTCATTGAAAAGCATAAAATGTGGTGATTGTAGCTTCATATCAGGCTACCACCATCCTATCCTTAATGAATTTTTCCCCGAATCGATTGAAGGAAAAAATTTGCGAATACGACAAAAATTCCAGATGTTTTTGCTTTTATTTTTATATGCAGACTATCTTTCATCTTTATTACAAGGAAAGCTTCTCTGTTTATTACCGATTTCGATAATTTTGATATAGGTATTTATATGGTAGAGTAGAACCCACGTCAAGCTAGCACCCCCACCTTCTCAAAAATTAGAAATATTTATACTATAATTATGGACTAATTATGGACTAATTTTGGACAGCATTCGCGAATTTTGGACTACAACGGTTTGGCAATAAAAGATAAATATTTGGTGGGGGTGCTGAGTTGACGTCAAGCTAGCACCCCCACCTCGAAAAAATTACTTTTTTTTTAAATTAAGTATACCATAATTATGGACTAATTATGGACTCATTTTGGACAGCATTCGCGAATTTGGAACAATAACGGTTTCGCGATAAAAGATAAATCTTTGGTGGGGCTAAATTTTAAATTTGACTCTGACTTACATGTTGCTGCCCCCCCACCCAATCGAATTTTTTATTTTAATTGGTGTTAAAAACGTTTGAGCTTTAGTTGAGCTTTCATTTTCGTCGTTTGAGCCTCCCAAATTCCTAAAACTGGTTGAAGAAAAGGGGGGGATATGAAAGAGTATAGAGAATTTATAGCAACTTTTTCTTTATGCAATCGAGATCAATCGATAAAGTTTTGTTTAAGATTCATTGAGCTTTTACTGCTATTGTTCGAGTTGACAAGACTTTATATTCCTATGCTCCTTTTCTACAGGGAGGTAATCGTTTTTATTTGTTCGAATGCTAAGAAACTTGAATTGCGGTATTTAATTGAAAGACCAGCAGCCATCAGTCAGGGGACCCAAAATTGACGATAATTTATTGTTCATTACTTCAAATAAATATTTAATTTTAAATCAAAATAAAATCAAATCCAAATGAAAAGTTGTTTACCAAATTAAAATTTAAAATTTTCACGCGCAACTTGCTTGGAGGTACATAAAATTTAAAACACCAATAACTTTGAAAAAAATTACATTATAATGATGAATATAGAAGCTCGTTGAAGTTCAAACGAAGCTCTATAGATTGACACCAAAATTACTGAAAAATGTTGAAAAGTACCAAAAATAGAAAAACATGTCTACAGCTTTCCTCTCCCAAAGATTTCGCAAATAACTCCGCGACCGTTGAAGTTCAAACAACGGGAACGGAAGCTCATTGAAGCTCTAAGGAAGCTCAAACGTTTGACACCAATTTTAATAAAAAATTCCTTTTGGGGGGGGGGGGGTAGTGACATGTATTTTTGACTCTGAGCATTTTCTGATACACCCTGTGCATGGAAAACGAAATTTTAATAAGAACACAGTGTCCTTGTCGAAGCAAATGCTCAGGCACTGAAATTATTACAGTTTCAGAAATTGGTAAGTGATTAATCTAGTCGGATTTTTTTCCTAGTTTTTCGTTTTTATTTATTTATTTTTATTATAGGATACTTTCTTGCTTTTGAGATTTATGATTCTAATAATCTACAAAACTTCCATTTATCGAATTAAATAGAATTCCTCAAAAGATAAAATATTCCTTTATGGAAAAGGAATATAAAATGATGGGATTAGTTCATTTTGAACCACCACTGGATGATGATTTGACTTCCGTTGGCCACTATTATGCGCTTTGTTTGCGAAACCAGCAAGTATGGGTGCAATTAGACGATTGTAAAGATGCCCAAAGCACCGTAAGAAAAGAAAAACAAATTTATCCCGCCTTACTGTTATATTCAGAATAAGTACTATTTTTTTTAATAAATGCATCTATTAAATTGTTAGTATTTAAATTGTGGTTAAATATTTAAAAACATTTGTCCCGCCAAAGATTTATCTTTTATCGCAAAACCGTTATTGTTTAAAATTCGCGAATGCTGTCCAAAATGAGTCCATAATTAGTCCATAATTATGGTATACTTAATTAAAAAAAAAAAAAGTAATTTTTTCGAGGTGGGGGTGCTAGCTTGACGTCAACTCAGCACCCTCCCCAAAGATATATCTTTTATTGCGAAACCGTTGTAGTCCAAAATTCGCGAATGCTGTCCAAAATGAGTCCAAAATGAGTCCATAATTAGTCCATAATTATGGTATACTTAATTAAAAAAAAAAGTAATTTTTTCGAGGTGGGGGTGCTAGCTTGGCGTCAACTCAGCACCCCCACCAAAGATTTATCTTTTATCGCGAAACCGTTATTGTTCCAAATTCGCGAATGCTGTCCAAAATGAGTCCATAATTAGTCCATAATTATGGTATAATTAATTTTTTAAAAATGTAATTTTTTCGAGGTGGGGGTGCTAGCTTGACGTCAACTTAGCACCCCCACCAAAGATTTATCTTTTATTGCCAAACCGTTGTAGTCCAAAATTCGCGAATGCTGTCCAAAATTAGTCCATAATTAGTCCATAATTATAGTATAAATATTTCTAATTTTTGAGAAGGTGGGGGTGCTAGCTTGACGTGGGTTAGAGTAGAGCATAATAAAATAAAAAATTTTAATTTTCAATTTTCATGTAGAAGAAATTTTTTGATTTGAATGAAACTGCATTTTGATAGACTGCATTTTATAAGTATAATACTAGTGATATTAAGATTTCTTACATCTCTATACAAAATTAAAAAAATTTATTTTGAAATGCGCATAGAAATAAAAAAATTGTTTAATAGGAAATGGGTCACTTTGAACCCATTTAAAGAAATATATTATTGACTCTAAACTAAACGAAAGTTACCTATTTTATTACCGATTTTAAATACAGTGCCACCATGCTAAGAAAAGCCCCGGAAAATATGTCAACTAATTTGATAAAAATTTGAATGAACCAATGAACATTGAGTTATTTCTCAAATAAATTCTATTGTAAAAGTTACAAATCATTGTGTGTCAAATGTCATTGTGCTGGTTTTTTTGTCTTGTTCGTTTTCGTGTTATTCATATTGAGCTTTATTGTCTACAGAAAAGTGTTCTTTTTAGAACAAATCTTCATAGCTATATTTAATAAATCAATTTGATTAAAGATTATTTGGTAAGTTCTTTTTTAGGTTAGAATGCACTTTAATTTTATTTTGAGTGTACAAATTTAAATACACCAGCGCCAGCCACGCCCCTTGAGAGCTTTTCTTGGTGTGGTCGAGCTGTAAGTGAAAGTCAAACTTTTCCTTACCGACACAAATATAAACACGCAGATTAACATTTTTTCGAAGGTAATAGGAGAAATGTGGATATGATGGCATCTTTTCATTTTTAGCGCTATTTATTTAAATTTAGTTGAATCTAAGTCCACTAGTGATGCTAGAGGCCACCGCGGCTGTGATGTAGCAGCGGTGTGACAGTTGAGTAAGCTCAGCTATTGGAAGTTAACATTGACAGTTTTGTAAGTGCACAATAGTATATTATAGGCCAAGGTTGTGAAGGCTGTCATTATAGCCCTAGCGCCAAGATTATATTCCGAGGTGCGAAGTAGCGAGAAATATAAGGCGCGTATCAATCCGAGACTCAATATCGTGGGCTAAAAAGGCACTAAGTCAAAATTTTACTTATTTTTTTTAGTGAATTATAGATCTCAATTTTAGTGATCTTCCTACTGAAAGAACGCAGTAAGTTATATCTGATTCATTTTGTGAAATATAAGCAATGTAAGAAAGCACTAAAGCATTGATGCTAATGCAAATGCAAACTTTAAAATGCTGATTACTCAAAACTATCATTTTGGACTTAGTGCCTTTTTCTTGTCAGCCCACGATATAATCCTAGAATTTATCAATGAGATTACTGGAATTTAGACCGTATCGTAGCAACAGCTGTTATTTCAAAGCCACGGAATCCAGTCATGGATTGATCCGAGTATCGAGATTAGCTGTTGCTATGATACGGTCTAAATTCCAGTAATCTCATTGGTAAATTCTAAGATTATTCTGAGTCTCGGTTTGATTCGTGACTATTAGTACGGGCATTATTGCGGGTATTATATCATTATTGAAGAATGACTGGTATATGGACCAAATGTTAAAAATAGAATCAAGCAACAACTTCAATAATACAAAAATATTTTATCAATTGTTAAAGAGACAAAATCCAAAACATAGTATAAAGACAAGAGGTATGAAAGATGACTCAGGGAATGTAGTTTATGAAACAGAAAAATTAAAAAAAATTTGGTCTCAACATTTTCAAAAGTTATTAAACACACAAGAAGAACTAGACGAATGGGAACCAGCTAACATAATTGAAAATAACGAAGAAATATCAACGCCAACACATGAAGAGATAATGAACATAATTCGAAAAATGAAAAATGGTAAGGCGCCGGGAAAGGACGAAATCACAGCGGAACTTATAAAGAATGGAGGAAGCAAACTTCATGAAAGATTGTGTAATCTGGTACAGAGAACGTGGAGAGAAGAAAATATGCCAAATAATTGGAAAGAAAGCATAGTGATTCCATTGATGAAGAGTGGAGATCCAGAAGAATGCAAAAACTACAGGGGAATTGCACTTCTCAACAATACTTACAAGATATTATCAGCTGTTATACACGAAAGACTGAAGGAATACACAAAAGAGCTAGTGGGGGAATACCAGTTCGGTTTCACGATAGATGATCTACGATAAGAGCAATACATATACTAAGACAAACGATGGAAAAATTCTACGAACATAACATAAATATGCACCTCATGTTTGTTGATTTTCGACAGGCTTTCGACAGAGTGAATAGGAAAGTATTATATCAAGCGATGTTGGAAATGGGTATACCACTTAAATTGATAAAAATGACAAGAATTACATTACAGAACACCGTCTCATGCATAAGGACAACAGAGGGCGAAACTGAAAACTTTGAAATAAACAACGGAGTTAGACAAGGAGATGCTCTGTCGGCAACACTATTTAATATAATATTAGAAAAGATAGTTAGAGGGTTGAGAATGGATGGAACAGTGATAAACAGAGAGGGGCAATTAATAGCTTATGCGGACGACATTTTCATTATGGCAAGATCATATGGAAGACTAGAAGAGATATTTAAAGACCTGGAGAAAAATGCGAAGAAAGCGGGACTAATGATCAATGAAAAGAAAACAAAGTACATGAAAAGTTGTAAGAGCGAAACGCACAATCTGCAGAACATTACAATAGATAAGTACACCATAGAGGAAATAAACTGCTGCAGTTATCTGGGAGTACAAATAAACAGTAACAATAACAACGAAAACGAAATAAAAAATAGGATACAAGCAGGCAACAAGACATACTATGCAAATAAGAAACTGTTAATGAGTAAACACCTGAAAAGAGAAACCAAAGTTAAAATATATAAAACACTTATAAGACCGGTTGTACTGTACGCAGCAGAGACGTTGTGCCTGTCAAAGTATGAGGCGTTAAAATTAAGAACTTTTGAAAGAAAAGTCCTTCGCACTATTTTGGAACCGAAGCTAAATGAAAGTGGTGAATATCGAATATGGATGAATCACGAGATCCAAAATGAAATGAAAGGAGAGGACATAGTGAAATTTGCAAAGTCACAAAGAATAAGATGGCTGGGACACATTATGCGTAGTGAAGAGTGCTCCGCATTGAGAAGCATAACGACATGGAGACCAGCGGAGGATCGAAACCGAGGAAGACCAAGAATAAGATGGTACGATCAGGTAGTGAACGACTTGAAGACAATGGAGGTAGAGAACTGGAGAGTAAAAGTTCAAGATAGGAAAGGCTGGAGAGATATTGCAAAAGACGCCGCTTCACATCCAGGACTGTAGAAACACAAGAAATGGAATAATTTTTATTTTTTATGAAATGTAAATAGTTAATTTAGGATGAATTGTATATAGAGTAACATGTATAATGTAACATGGGGCTTAATCCTCCCCTTTAATCGGATTTGTGATTCATGGAAACGGGAAAGCAATATTCTTTTTGAATGTAATGCTATATGAATGAATGAATTATTGCGGGTATTACTAACTTGTTTTTTAAATTTTTTAATTTTTGATAGTTTCTTTTAAAATATAGTAATATTAATTATGTTGCTCTGCAGATGGTAAGTTGGTAAATAATATTTTCAGTTAATACTGCTTAGTAAGTAATGCTTGAATTGTGCTGACATGTATTTTTTTGAATATTTTTTATCAAAGCAAATAAGCTAACAAGGAGATCAAGTGATTGTGTGCAATACCGCCAATCCACACGTATTGCAATAATGCCATGGCGCTAAACCTGCAAGCTGGTACTTCAAAGCTTATAAGGAGTAAGGATTGCGGACTGTAATTGATATACACAATGAGAGTATTTATATTTATATGTTATTATTATTTGTTTTATTATCCATAATTTGTATTAATCATTAGTCTATAATATAATGTTATTTCTGCAAATATTTATTGTTCTTTGCCTAATTTTTCATTAAAAAAATGTTTTTACTTCACAATATTTCAATGGCGATATTGCCAAAAATGTCAAAACAATTTAATTCCACCAATACTGGTTCTGGTGTTAAAATTGCCGGTCCACACGTGATTTTATCCTTCATGATTATAATTTTGTCAATAATTTTGTTGTTCTGCTCTTCATCCCTCTTAATTTCCATTGTCATTTTAGTATGATTTTCCAAATTTCCATTTTCTTTTTTATTTAAATCTTCATTTTCTAAATTTTTATTTTCTATAGCAATTAATTTATGATTTCCCAATTTTTTCTTTTCTTTCATAACAACCATATCTTTAGTCTTTAAATAATTTAATTTGTTGTTCTCCAAATTTTCCTCTTGGTCAATCGTATTTTCATTTTTTAAAGTTTTAATTTTCAAACCAATCAAGTTTTCATTTTTATCATCCACTACAACTTCTGTTGTTAATACTCCATCGAATTTTTCATCCAATTCAATTAACCCATCCATTTTATGCTGCGATTCTGCATGCAACTTATCGTACTTTTCATGTGTTGTTTCCATTTTATCCATTTTTCTATCCATCCTATCACAGTTCATATCAATACTTTCTTTTAGATTAGCAATGTCTTCTCTTATTTTTTTAAACTGCCTCATCATTTCTTCCATCATATTTGCACCTGGAATAAATTGCCGACTACCAGTCTCTTCAAAACTTTGCTGCTTCTCCATTATAATATGTTAAATAAATTTTTATACATCTTTAATATTATTGTAAATTTCTCAGGGTTTATTGCGAGTTCAAACGTTAGTTTCGCCCCACGTTGGGCGCCAATAAATGCGATGACCCGGGCTTCTCAATTTTCAAAAATATTTAAATTTTATTCACGATGTTAATTTTATAAATGTCTATCACTTATTTTCTGTATCTCGACTTGCCAAATGTGCAACAATACCACACGCTTCGTATCTACTTATAATTTTCAGCCTTATAATAACTACCAGCGAACTTTATTCAAAATCAATTAATAATAATTCACTTAAATTAATCAAAACTTTTATTCTTAAAATACCAAAAAAAATAATTCAACTAAAGACTCCAAATTAACAAATACGGAGACCCTCCGTAAAACCAACCACTCTGGTCGACGCGGCCGGCAAAAAGCAAAAATTCCAATCAATTCTCGTACCAACATCAAATAGTTTGTGGCGCTAATTTAAATAAATTCAAAATATTTACAAAATTATGTAACAACTACAAAATCAAAACAAAATTTAAAAACAATCAAAATAAGAACTCAAATGCAATATAATATTTCTAAAAAATTGATTTTGGAACACGACAATATGTATAGTAGGACTTGTTTTGTATTTGTTGAAAAATTGTCAAATCACTTTGGATAAAAAAATAAAGTTAAGCCTAAAAACCCATTTGGGACTTCAAGATTTAACTGTACATTTTAGTAACATATTCATGAAAATCAGTTGAATAGATAGATTTTATGTTGAAAATTTTCAAACTTTAAAATGGTTTACTTTTTTTACACCGTCTGATTATTTGAACGTTCAAAAATATCTAGTCGACCATTATAAATTAACAAAATAAATCAATTCGGTAAATAATACCTTGTAAACAGTTAACAAGTCCAAATTTGTAATGGTATTAAAATATATTTACTAATAAATGTTTACCTTGCAACATAAACAATCGAAATTGATTGATTTATTTCTTGTAGAGAAATTGCCAAAAAACTGGAAACAAGGAAAGACGCATGGCCGAACGGTTTAGTTAAATTTATAGTAAGCTTTGAAAACTTTTCGAAAACTTACAAACAACAAAAAAATATACATACCTCGAAATAATAATTAATATAATTATTTTAATTAATAAGGAAGTCCTTCTTTTCATTAAGATTCTAAATGGTGCGAAAAACAAAGATAAAAAGGAAAATGTTAAATAAACAAGCTGGATCAAACTTAGCGTAAGAAATTTAAATTTTACAAATCGCCATCTCGATATATTACACCGTTGTATATAACAAAGGTCTCTTACTTGATAAATAAGGCTTAAAAATTTCATAAAAAAATTTTCACCATGTTTAGAAAACTTGTAGCGATACCATTAATGCATAATATTTTTTAAGTTTCACAAAAGTGATTTAAAATGTAAATTATAATCAAAATTACAAACCATATCTATAATGGTTAAAATAATAACAGCCAAATAGACATAGATGAAAATATGAAATAAAATGAAATAAATTCGGAAACAATAACAGGCATTCCTTCAGTTTAGTTGTTTTTGTAATAAGCACATATTTCCAATTTACTTGTGTTCAAAATTATAGTAGTATTTATTTTTGCAATTTAAAGCACAGATTTAGTAAAAGAAAATAGAACAGCTTTTAAATAAATTTTGCATTAAATTGTGTATAGAATTTGTTATAAAATTTACCTGCTTTACATGTGACAAAATTAATACAAATGTCACTAATCCTTTATTGTTTTACCCGATTACATGTTGTGTTTTGTGTGATTTTCGTGTTTTGATTTGAACTCGGTTAATCTGCAATTAAAGAAATGGTTGATCTCTTTTCACTTTTCTATAGCAAAATTTAATTCTACTGGACTATGTATAAAAGTTTAGTATAATTTATAATCAAAACTGTGTACTTTGATTTTATTTGGAACTTGATTAAAAAAGCATTAAATATTTTTTGGTATATTAGAAATTTTTTATATCCTAATAAACCAGGCACCGAGTTCGCACCACCTTTATAAAATGTAAATGTTTTTCTTGACTATGCCTATATTGAAAATTTGTGTTTGTTATTATAAAGTATTTTGAGAATATATTAACATTGCATTATGTTGAAAAATAGAAAGTCGATTATTTAATTATCAAAATCGAGTAAAATGAAATAATACAGTAAATCATACATATTAGATTTTTGTTACACCATTTCTGTCAGATAAATTGAGAAGTAATTTAGAAATAGACCGTGCCGTGACACATCCTACAGTAAAATAAAATACTCAATCGCAAAAATATTGCTTGAAAGATGATAAGCTTACTGTAAGATTAATAGGACATCAAAATAAATTTTCTTTAATAAAAAACACGCATTTCTTTTTGTTTTGTTTTATACTTTATTTTATTAACTACATAAACATTGCTTTAAACTTAAATCGATTACTGCTGCACAATTTATTTTTAACAACGATAATATTGTTGGTTATGAATCAAAAATAGAACTTCATGTGAAGAGTCTGTAGGGTCGACAAGTACACAGTTGACTTAAGAAAAGTCGCTTTTGTTACAAATAAAATTTGCCATTATTTTGACTACTGCTAACGGAAGGCTCTAAGTTAAGCAAGAAATATCGAGGTCAATTAAAGTAAAAGAATTGTTTTTACAACCAAAATTAATATTTCTCCTTTATTAAATAACATAGTTAAGTATTTTTTTGACGATTCTTTTATTTAATTTGTTAGGGAAGACCGTCTTTATGGGCATCAAAAACCGTATTCTTACTGACCGACTTAAATCAGTTTTTGCAAACAACGACAAAGTATGTCCACATTTATTTCACATGTATTATATTCATGGTACTCGGAAGTGCATCATATCTTATAGAAATTAGTGAATGTCAAATTAGCATATGATAACAGTGATACGTTAATTAATTACCGATAATAATTAGTAAAATAAAAATCATTATTTTATATTGAGTTGTACAAAATATTTTTTTAAATAAATCAAATGACAAAGGCTAATCTAAGATTCGCATATTAAATTGTTTGTAATTTATAATTCTATATTTTTGATTTATTTAAATTTCGTTACTTAAAAAATTTTGATATTTTTTCATAATCTTACCAAGTTTTAAATGGCTATTTCAAAAGCTGGAAGTAATTAAGATAAATAAGCTCAGTTGGTTTCATGTGAACAGAGAGAAGTATGTGTAACGAATCAACACAATTGTGCAGAAAAAGAACGTAATTGTGTAATTTTTTTGCACAATTGCGTGGATTAGTAACACATATTTTTCTCAGTGTGAAAGATATATTATTATTAAGGTAAGAACAAACCGGGCAACAAAATGTTGGCGACATGCTGATGTTGGTTTTGTCAACATGTATCCCGGTAACTAGCAACTAATGAATACTCGTTAACATCGGTCGGCATGACATACAGAAATTTGTTGCATGTTGCTTGCATCCATGTTTTCCATTTTACATGGAAAACATTGCTCAGTCTACACTTCTTTTTGGTTTTTGGTTTTGGTTTAGACGCGCAACACTGTTGAAAACATGTATACAGATACAAAGAGTTTCGGTGTCCAATAAATATGTTGCCAACATCCATCAACATGTTGCCAACATTTTGTTGCCCGGTTTGTTCTTACCTTTAGACTTAATTTCACAATACATAATACATAACTTATACACGTTTTAATTGTGTCAAGACAAAAATTAACGAAAAAATCAGAATAAAAAATATTTTCAATATAAAAAATAAACATCACTTGATTTATCTCGTCAAAAGCTACAAATAATGGTTGTTAAAAAACGAATGCCACTTTGCACAACTTCTGCTTAAATGTGACCTTTACCTAAGCAGATCTTAATTAGTTTTAAGAGGAAATTTCGTTAAAATTTTCATAACGAAAAATAATTGTCCCATTATTAAGGAACAAACTCAAGTGATTAATTTCGTAGGCTTAAATTAATTTAAGTGTTCTATAAGAAGTTAAGGAACAATAGATTCGATGGTGCAATGCAATAAGTGACACTTAAAGATACAAGAGACGCTTAAAGCTTTTAAGTGAAAGTGGTGCAAACGGGCAAAACATTTAAATTATTTAAAAGTGTTGTTTAATTTGGTAATTTTACCTATAAATTTGCTTGTTGGTTAGAATAATATTTAATAAAAGCTTGAATTATAAGTGTAGGTGGTGCAAATGTAACAAAAATGGGAACAATATGAAGTTTTGTATTTTTGTTATTAGTTTCCATGATTGTTTTAAGAGCAGAATTTAGTTTGTTGATCAGCAAATTAAATTCTAATGTAGTTAATATTAATTAATTTAGTGGGTCCTTATTTAAAAGAATAATTATATATCCTAAAAGGAATAAATCGAAAATAATGAATTATTATTTTGATATCGATAATTGTTTGAAATGTAATATTAGTTGTATTGATTGTAACAATCTCCAGACACCGACAAATTTTGAAAGACGAGTTGAACAGGATGGGTTAATCGCGATTTTAATATTGTATTTCAAAGTGATAAGGGAAAGTCGATTAAAAACCGTGTCAATTACAGGTACAAAAGACCAAAAATGATGCAATACCTTTTTGCACGTAGTCATTTTGGGGTCGTAGTACAATACCAGTAACTTTCCACTGTAATTTTGGACTCGGATGTTTTATAATCTTTTGCACACGAAAGAAGAGGTAGCACTTTCATATAAAAGGGGGTTAATATTCAAAGAAGAGCAGATTGATTTCGACTGTCCGAGAGATCGATTTAGTCGGCGAGAGATTGATTTCGACGGTCCGAGAGATTGATTTCGACGGTTCGAGAGATCGATTTAGTCGGTCCCAGCGTATCGTGGTATTTTTGAGTTTTGGCGCAAAAGTCGATTTTGGAAATCAACTTTTGTTCCGTTCGATAAGTGTTTCGTTTTTTGAGTTTTGGTGAAAAAGGCGATTTTTGGAAATTGGCCTTTTGTTTCATTTACAAGTGTTGCAATTTTTTTTAATTGCAATAGTAACTTTAAAGTTTCGTGAACTGTTAAACAATTGTGGGTGTCGAGATTGAGCGTAGATATATAAGGATTAATTTTTGGGGATTATTTCGTAAGTGTTTATGTTGTTATACTAACCTTAGTGATAATTACCTTTTGGAAAAAGAAACAATTAAAATTATTATAATTGTTTGTAAAGAAGGGCCTTCATAATTTTTAGGGAATATAGGATTCTTTTTTTTTGTGTTAGAATTATTTCAACAAATTTTTCGT
The DNA here is from genome assembly GCA_947369205.1 of Cantharis rufa. Lineage (NCBI taxonomy): Eukaryota > Metazoa > Arthropoda > Insecta > Coleoptera > Cantharidae > Cantharis > Cantharis rufa. Next base: position 42,873,300 of record OX376303.1, read on the forward strand.
TTTCTTTTTGTAAAATTAGAATTTTGTTTTCTATGCTAGGGTTAATTTATACTTAAATTTTACTGAAAATAAATATCGAGTAAGATAATTACGTCGATGTTTTATTTTCCTTCGATTGAAGGAAATCACATTAATTTTTTTTTTAGGGTAGTGTTTTTGTATGCCGTCTATACCCGTAACCGGGGTTTCTATTCCCAAAGTTAAGCCGGGGGCCCAACGCCATACAAACGAAAGGCCGGTGGTTCGACCAGTTCTACGCTACCAAAATTAAGACTGAGAATAATCGAGGGTGGTTTGTTCGTTCGAAGGTGGTGGCAGCAATAAATATAAATATTCCTTAGGACGGCGCACCCCCAAGTTACGATAATTCTCAGTACGGCCTGAGAGCACAAGGCCCAAGTGACGACCTCCCGTTACACAAACGTGCATAAATTAACAAAAATATATTTTTAAAAGCGCACTTTTTAACAAAAAGAGTCACACGTGGCTTATTTTAACAGAGAGAAATAATGAAAAACGAAAAAAAAATTATAGGGAATTAAATTACTTTTCAGGTGTTCTGTTATCATTAATTTTTTGAACTCTTGTCTGCCGAATAAATCGCAAAAGCGTTGGTTAAGATTTGACTTACTGAAAGGGGAATAACAACTAATTTAATAACTCTTAAAAAAATTATATTTCTATGAATTTTTGAGCAAATTTCACGTAATCAATAATTCAGCAAGGCTAAGAGGTAATTGAGCTAAGTTTTTAGTTACAGTATTTTATACTGAATTTTAGCAAAAATATATACAATGTGCATGTATGTGGCTTATGCCTTTATTGATTTATTTATTTAAAACAAATTTTTGTCAGTTTAATTCAAAATGTTCTGTGATATTAATTACTTTAATTAACTTATATTAAGTACTTATATAGGTTTTTGTATAAAATTTATATATATATGTATGTACATATCTAGGGTATATCACAAAAATTCTTTACATTTACAGTAAAATATTAATAAAATAAGCAAACTTTCTATTGTTGAACCCAGACAAATCATTTTACATAACATCAAAATGTAAGAAAAAGTCAAAAGATGAAAAAATCAAGATTAATGAATTATTTATTTTGATCAAAATTAATTTCACAGTTTAACGAAGGTAGCGGAGTGATGAAGCTAAAACTAAGAAAATAAAAAAGGTATAAAGCGTGGCGTGAAATAAATAGTGAAAGAAAGCTAAAATTTGCTACAGAATAATTTTGCATGAACTATTAAAATTTTTGAAAAAATATCAGTTTTTCCGATAAATCTAAAGAAAAACGACATTATACTACAAGATTAAATAAGGGCGAAAGTATAATCAATTTTACCCATCTAACAAAGATGTAAATGCATAGTTTACTAGAATTTACAGTTCTAATTTGCAGTTCTTTGTGTCACAATCTTAACTTACAGTGGGACAAAATTGATCATTTTAGCGTTTGTCTTAGAAAAAATATAGTGTACATAACCCGCTGGAAATTAGAACGTATACTCAGAATCGTAAATTGGCTCAAATTCAATAATAATTTAAGTGAACATTAAAGAAGCTTCTTAAATAAAAGCAACATAATAAAATTTAATTTGCTTCAGAATGCATAAGTTTTAAATAAAGTTTTAATTATAATTTATGTGACAACTTTAACAATGTCGTAAAGTAAGACAGTTTGTACACTTGAAAATGTAAAACTAATTAATAACAAGTTGTATAAAATGAAAGTGTAGCTCGTACGAATTATTCTAAACCACAACAAAACCTACCGTTTAAAATTTAAAATCAACCGTGTAAAAATCAATACAACTTATACTACATCTTTTCCAGCAGTAATTGAGAAAAGCTCAACCGCTATTGAGAAAACCTCAATTGTAATTACTATTTTCCAACTGCTTTTGAGAAGTCTTTAATTGTAGTTAATATTTTCTAATTAGTATTGAGAAGTCGTCAAATGAAAATGAGAAAGCGTCAAATGAAGATGAGAAAGCATCAATTCTGCAACAAAACCCATGCTGCACAACGCAAGAACCTTAGCAATGGAAGATATGGAAGTCGGTCGCTAAAAATGTGTTTTAAGATATGGCTGTGAACAATTTATGCTGTATTTCTTATATAATATCAATAAATAAATTAATTTAAAATATTGCTTTTATATCAATTTTAGGCTTCTATGTTTAGTACAAACTAAACATTTCGTTTATACCTTTATAGCTAATAATTTAGTATGTTTAGTATATACACATACAAATAATTTTTATTGAAACTCTTAATTAACAACTTGCAATGCACTTTTCGATACATTAAGTTTCACTTCACATCCTATGTAATTTCTGTATAAGTGATCCGAATTAAATTAATATGCTTTCCGTATTACAATTGACGTTTTCTCATCTTTATTTGACGCTTTCTCATTTTTATTTGACGACTTCACAATATCAATTGGAAAATATTAATTACAATTGGGGAGTTCTCAAAAACAGTTGGAAAAGGTGTAGTTGGTTTATTAATTATGTTGACAGTGTAACATTTTGTACCTATTTTGATGAGTTCTTATAATTGTTTTTTGATTTTTATTACCAACAAACGAGGAACGAATTATAATAATCCTCCAGCGGCAGCTCATGGCGTGAATTTGGTAACGATGGCTATACTCAAATGGAGTATTTTGGAGTATTTTTCTGATAAAAACATTCGGAAGACTGCTTTTGAACTCCCATTTTTTATGAAGTGTTCCGTACTTTTCAAACAAAAATAATAGCAATGCGGTAACTAAGACGTAATCCGTTGTATATCCGTAATAATGAGAAGTAGGAATTAAAAAAAAAAAACAATGATTCATGCTATTTCCTATGTTCAGTGTTCCGGCGGTCACCCAGTGTAGTAAATATTTATATCAACTTAAAAATGCAATGCAATCAATAATAATAATAATAAAACAAAAATAGTACAATTACATTAAAAACTGCAGTTAATAAGAAGGTTGAGCTTGCTTATTTGACTTTTTTTTTACATATTGTTGTAATTTAGTTAATTTTAATCAAAAGTCTGGTTCAAGGTTCAGTCGGTTTATTTTTGATAAAGAGTGTGGCTGAAAATGCGGTTTCACACAAGTACGATGAATAAATTCTGAACGGAATTTAGAATTTTAAAGCTTTTTGTGAAATGGCGGGGCACTTATATGTACCTATTTTTTCTTTTTAAACCAAAATCTATTCTATTAAGTGATCCAGTAAAATTTGCTTAGAAGAAAACAAAAAAGGGGTATTTTAATTTAGTTGTATTTTTTATTAATAAATTGATAATTTGACATTTGCGACAATGCCGGAATTGTGGATCTACCCCAGCTCAAGTATAGATTGCCCCAAATGTATTCTACTAACTGGAGAGTTGTAAAAATTATTTATAGAAGCAAAATCTACAGAAAACAAAAAGCTTAGTCTTAAACAATCACGAGGAACCCGAAAGTTAACTTTTTAATTATCTCGAATAAAAATATTAAATCGAACAAGGTGACAGGCAAAGGAGATTACGCACAAACGCATTAATGCTTTCTTCTATACCGAAATAAAATCTATATCTTATCAAATACAGAACTTGTTCTGTATCCTCTTTATTAAGTTTTAATTATAAAATGGAAATAAAAGTATAAAATTGTATTTATTACCGAGTGCTATGAATGCAGTGTTAACAAATGCTTAATTAGTTACTTTTATAATATTAATCGATTCCTTTTTAATAAGAAAATTAGATTATAACAAAAGTTTTGAAACATTCATAATTATTTGTGAAAAATTCACATCAATATACAAATTCTCATATTTTTAGTTTTTATTTTCCACAAATATAGTCCAAGTGACTGAAAACCCCAATAATCTCCACTGCCCTAAACACATCACATAACTATTTAATGTGTACAAGTAGAGAACCGACAGCGTGTTAATTCAATAAAACCTCATTACTCAACGGTTTTCAACGTTCAGAAAAAGTTGGTTTTAAGTGCATCATTCATTATAATATAACAATTCAAAGCTCTCTCAATTGTAGCCGAATCATTTTATCTACCTGATTGCAGAAAACATTAAAGTCATCAGTAAGAATAAATACAGTACTTGCTCACAGATAACATCACCAATATCTTAGTAAATGGAAGAAATAAGCAAGAGACCCAAATGAAGATTCCAGTGGCACATTAAAGGTTACCACTATCGGCAGAGAGGTTTGCATCTTTAATTTAACAAACTGTATTGAAACAAAGACGTGACCAATAAGTTAGATTTATAAAGAATCATAGATACAAGTGATGCAAATTTGGAAAACAAATTGAATGGTTTGCTCTATTAAAGGCTTAAGGAAAATTGTATAAACTGAAGAGAAAACCTTTCAAGTATGTACTAACTCTAAGATCAGGATAAGCTTTGGTAGGTTAAAAAATCACAAAAATTAAGCAAACACATGTTTTTTAATCGTAGAAATCAGATTGATTCTGATTTTTGAACAAATTACAAAATTATATTGTCATATTTCTACGTAAGATATTATATCACAAGTGCTCAAATATCCTAATAATTAAAAAAAAATAATGAACATAATAGTTGCTTTGGAAAATGCGCGATTGCAGATAACGCTCTAAGTAGAATTGTGTATGTTATTTACACATGAAAATGGTCTCTATAAATTTTAGCCAGCACCATATTCCGTGATAATTTTAAAAATGATTAAATCAATATTTCACAATTAATTATTTAAAATAATTGATTGTAAAATTTGCTCTTTTTTTATTACAATGCAAGAGCAGTATGTGCCGATATTTGCCATTAATTACTTCATTGGCAGTTAATTATATCAAATTCAGTCAATCCACTGTTTAAAGCAGATTGAATTACAACATGAACCTCGTATGTGTAAATTACCATTAGAATAAATTTTTCCAAAGCAAAATGGCCGGTTATAGCTTTGCATTTTTCGATTAATTTTTTTCAATTAAATGTACTTTTATGAAGTAATTTCGCAATTTTGTACAACCTTTCCGTTTCGAGTTTCAGAAAACAAATTTAAAATTCGATCTACTATTAAGTTAGTATACGAGTAATTATCAAACAATATTACAAAAATGAGTTTTAATTGTTGTGATTATGATTATAATTTTAATTGTATCTTATATTTTAAAATACTTTTGTTCAATCCTGCTATTGAAACATGTCGATTCTTACTTGGATACGCAACTAGAAACCTTTTGTTTTACTCACTCAAATTATTTCTAAGGTAACGAGTGGGCAAAAGAATGTTCACCCACTAGTGAGTGAAAAATGCAGTCGTTCATTGTATTTGTTTATGCCAACTATAGCAACGCAACCTGCCGCGTATGTTGATTTGCCTACGCATTTTTATATTTTAAAACCAAAGCTAACTTTTTTCTGAATTATTTTGCGCGCAAAGTGCGCGTTATTGACCTAGAATTTTGCATAAGGCTTCCTACCACAAATTGCTAGGGGGGGGTTGAGTACGACAAAGGGGGGTAATTTTTTGCTCAGTTTTTCGATATCTAGCGCCGTTTTCGAGTTATTGCAAATTGAAAATCTCAAATTTAATTATTGATGTCACGAATTATAATAAATTATATTTTCATAAATATTTTAGATTTATAAGTGCAGGATTAAACAAAACGCTATACATCACTCGTGGAGAAACCCTTTCGCTCACTTATTTGCGTCTGCACACTCGCCTAAAGGCTCGCGTGCAAAACTCGCAAATGCGTGAGCGAATCATTCGGTTTCTCCCACTAGTAATGTAATATACTATTGTGAATGCCACCATAAATAATTTTCTCAAGCATGTACTTAATTAAATATTTTGGATAATTTCGCTTTTTCTTTCAGTGATGGTCAAACATGAGATTATACCAAAACGGTAAATTGCTGTATACTCTTATAAACTGAATAATTTTCATGCGTAAAATTGCATCTATAATTCTACAGTTTAACTTTACTCTAATTAATTGGTCAATTCTCGAGGCTAAAATTACACCCGAATAGATTGCACGAGATAATAAAATGACTAAAGGTTCGAATAGACCCAGCGTTTTCGACGCAATGTTATAGAGGCTTAGTTTCCGAACGCATAATATGTATTTTTATAAGCATGCATAATTTTTTTTATTTCAAATATGTATTCCGAATCACGGAAGTGTAATTCATTTTGAAAAGTTTACTATTTAAGATATAGATTGGTGGTTTTCCAGTGTACTCGTATTCGTAGCATTTGATCACTTATTTGAAGCCTACGACCATTTCAACGTATATTTGGTACGTATTTTTCTTATTTAAACTATATATAATACAAAATGAATTATTTCGACCTAATAAATTAATGTTGGTTGGCTAAATTTTAACCAAGCTACTAGGTGAACTTCAAGTATTTTACTGTAAATACTAGTTGTTAGTGCAACCTACCCTTATTTATAACTTATTTAATTATATTAAGTAATTTGACTCGAAGAGTTTTCTTATCGTTAGATAGAAAATGTTCAGTTACTAAATTGAAATGTTTTTTGATTATGCAACCGCGCGGTACTTTAGTATAAAATGAGTCGAACTTTTGATATAAAGCGGATTTTCATATAATATTACCACATACATTTTGCGAAAGATTTATTACCCAAATTCTATTTGCGTTTGCGTTTCTAAAAATTACTTGCATTTCAATTTTTAGTTTGTAAAAAGTGATATATGAATGATTAAAGAGCCCAACATAGAATGAAGGGTTATAAAAGCTACTCGGATAAAAAATTCTCTTTATATTGTTATTAATGACTCTTGGTATCCTCGACGCAGTCGTTAAAAATATTTTAACTAGATATTGGAATATATTGATGTACGTAATGTTGAGCATAAATTTTCTAGTACTACCTATTACTACTACAATACCACCTTCAGTCGATTACACGAGCTGGGCACAGTAATTATGCTATATAAAGTATAAATAAATTAATATTAATAATATTTGATATTACATTTTAAAAGTATCTAAAAGTAAATTTCATATAACTGAATTGTAATATAATATTTAAATTACAACGGCTTTATTTAATTTGTATACAATTATGGTTAAAAAGGAACTTAAAATTAGATCAATATCTAGGTCGAATCGTTGTAAACAATGTGTGTAATATGGTACTTATATTTTTTTAAATATTAACATAAACCAACAATTATGCTAAAATTAAAATAACAATTTACCTTATATTACTTGTAAATGAAATTTGTTACGTAAGTAAAAAAAAACGATTATTACAACTGCCCCAGTAACAATTGCGGGAACTGTCACGAAAATTTAACTTTTTCCTATACACCTGTGGTGGCACAGTCATGCATGCACACGCATGCAGGACAATATCACTGCAGCTACATTCCATGGCATTACTTGGTCATCAGAAATTAATTTGGAAATCCAGTAACTTAGGATAAATGTTTCCTGTTAACAACAAAAAAGCAAATGCTGAGCGTTGTTAGGGTTTTTTGTTGTTAGCTGGAACAGACCAGTTGAACCGAGTCCGCCAAAGGAACAACCATAGATTATAGAGATTACTATAGATATTTAACTCTGGGCGAGGGGAGTCGTACCGTCATCCGTGCGGGGGGAATAGTTCGTACCAATGTTCAGGGATGGCGCTAATAGATATTACAAGTTTCAATTTACCATGCGTACCAATCACTTAACGAATATAAATATTTATATTCCTAAAGATTCGAGTAACCTTAATGTCAATTTGTGACTTAAGGTACTTTTACTAATCGTCAAAGAAGTGATTCCTGTGTTATCCTGGGTTATTTATTAAATTACTATTATAATGGTTCGCAGATGCGTTGTGAAAGGTTGTAAAAATTCTTCATCTGGAATTGTGAGAACTCACAGTTTTCCTAATGAATTGGAACTTTTCAATAAATGGACTGCTGCAGTTCAAAAAAATATTGAATATGAGAAGAGGAGGAATTACGTTGTTTGTAATGTTTACTTTAGCGATGATAGCAAATATGTTGTCAATGCTAATAACAGAACTAATTTGAAAATTGATGCAGTTCCCACACTTTTTTTGAAACCTCTTCAGGTAAGTAGTCGCGGGTTCCTCGTCTGATGCTGTTGTGGTTAATCGTAATATTTTTCCTGATTGTTGTAATATAGTTCCCAATCCTGCTAATATTGTTCTTGTTCCTGATAATGTTGTTTCCGATCCTGCTAATATTGCTCCCCATCTAGATTATGATATCGTTCCAAGCACTGTTAATAAAGCAATTATACCATGCACACCAATAAAAAGTAAGTTTTATAACAATTATAGCAAGCGACAGCCTTTATCCTTTAAGGGACTTACCGATTTCCCTATGCTTGGTTGTACACAGGATTGTAAAGCAATTTGATAAGGAATTAATAATGTATTACTTCTTTAGGAACTGGTCTTCTCGGATATGTGAATGTTAGTCGAGTCTCGGGTCAACTTCAAATTTAAAAAATGTTATTTTTTGTTAGGTTTTTAAAAATGTTATTTTTTGATATATTTGTAAAATTTATTGTTATTATGAATGTGTTATAATAAATAAATTAATGATAAACAATGTTTTTAGTTTTTCAATATATTATTACTTAAAATTTTAAATATTAGTGAAAAAATAAAATATTATGTAATATTTAAATTCCCGCCGATTTTATTGCGCGATTACAGCGCCGTTGGTGTTATTGGTATGAACTATTACTTGCTCACAAAAATAGGTGGGGAGTTGAACATCTATAGTAATCTCTATAATCTGTGGGAACAACATGTTCCAAAACAATTTTTAATATTCAGTAATAATTATATTGTATCAATTGTAAATCACCTGTATATAATTATTATTGTTCCTGTTTATTTATGTTATTTATGTTAATAAAAGTTTTGTTATAAAAAAAACTTAATTATTGTTATCCTTGGTTATGATGACTTACAAGACGACTTGTAAGATGAGACATCCCAAGCAGCAAAGCAGGGCAGCTTGACTAAACCAAAGTCAGATTGCCCTATTTAAGCGAAAAATAACCAATTTTCGAGATAAAAAATGTCTTAAAAGTCAGATAGCGTATGAAGTCTTGTGTGCAGGTCAAAAATTACGTAGTTTAAACCTAGAAAATGCCTTTAAAGTTTAGTGACTTAAAGGTTATATATTAAGCTATAAATTACCAAATTTTGACCAAAGATATGCCTTCAAAGTCAATTCTACTTATAAGTCAAATTAGAGTCTCATTTGAAGGAAATGTGACCTATGTGTATTACCTAATTTCAACCTCATAGCCGATATGACTTAATTGGTCAGAATTACGTATTTTTACTATATATAAGTGCTCTGTGGTTGACTTAAATAATAGGAAATATTTAAGGCACAAAATAAACCTTTATGGTCATCCAGAGCTAACCATAAAGTTGAAATTACCACCGAAAATTACCTATAAGGAAAACCGGGCTAAGGTTAGGTCGAAATTCCTACCAAAATTGCCCTGAAAGTTAGTTATTTGTCTTTAGACTCTTAGAACTCTGTTGACGGTTACTTTAACCTTTAGATTACCACGTAAATAAAAATCAAGCTAAGTACAACGTGGGGTACTTTTGGTACCCCAGACTATTTATTGATTTTTGAAACTAATATTTATCAGAAGTTATTTGGAAGATTAAGTAAAGAACGTTTATGCAAAAAAAAAAATTTTATTTAGTGCTAGTCCTAAAAAAAATAATTTTCTGTAAAAAAAAATTTATATGCTTTGATTAATTCATGTTGTCTACACCAACGATCATTTTGGTACATTCTATTTTCCGAATATCTTTACATAAAACGGACAAAAAAAGAAAATACGTGAATGGCAAAAGTAAATAATCAAGCAAAAAAAATTTTTTAAGCCACATTTCCTTTGTATTTTGAAAATCTGTTTATATGGGTTTAACCGGCATAAAAGAAAAGTTAAGTAGCTAGAAAAAATTTTTTTTTTAAATATTATGTGTAAAGCTACAATCAGAAAACCAAAATTGGGATATGTAAAATACCCCACGTGGTAATCTAAAGGTTAACCTATAAAATACTTGAGGAAAGTGTTTATTTCACAACAAATATTACAACCGGGTTATAATTGTTCAACACGAACATGACACTTTGTTCGTATTTACCATGCGTGTTTACCGAATCTTCGCGCGTACAACATAACCTATCAAAATTCATAGGCGTAACATGTTCTTTTTTACTTTATAGTTATAGCATTGTTTATATATATCGAAATATAAAAAATATATATAATATCGATATATATAAACAATGGTTATTCTTCCTTATACTTCCTTAAGTCGACTTTTCGTTTTAAGTCGATTTTTTAAGTCGATCAGTAAATTGTAGTAATTTACATTGCATTTAACAAATTTGGATATATGAATATTTTACATGTCAGTGCCTATTGCTTCTAGTTATATATCAGACAAAAAAATACTATTTTTTGTTTGAAAGTATTTTTTTTATTTCATTTTTCAATACAAAGAAGGTTAAGGAGGGGGGGGTGCAAATTTTGTTTCAAATTAAATTATTTTATTTTTCTGATCGTGACAGAGCCGGGTCCATTTAATATCCGGGCCCTTAATGTTCGCTCGAATACATTCAAGACTGACAGTTTAAAGCCACTGGATGAAAACTATAGCTTCTCCTCGAGGATTCAAAAATTTGTAAAATTTAAACGCAACTGGAGGGCGTGTGAAAAATTGCTTGATACCGCTGTTTTATGATTTATGTAAATACCAAATTTAAAATAAAATATTCTTGGTTTATAAAATTATCATTGTCCCTTCCACGCATCCTCAAAAATGTTACTTATTTTAACAATAAAACTGGTGGCCACTTCTAAATAGGACAAAATATATACCGTATGCCACTGGACATAACACGTGTCGTTATGTTTACAGTACTGTATACAGCTTAAATTTTGCTTCAAAACACATCTGTGTATTATTAGCATAGCAATACTCTATCTAGGTATATTTCAATGGCTCGGATCCAGCATTCTCGATTTTAAAATTTTATTATTAACTTTTTTAATTTTTAAACTTTGAAGTCAAACTAACTTATAAATAGGAAAATTGGGCTTATTGGTCAGAATGCCTTATTAGTCGACAATATGACTTCAAAGTCAACGACTTTGAAGTACAAATGCCTTGATTAGGGAAATTTGTGTTCAAAGTTAGGCATTTCTCCTTCGCATTAGGGAAATTCGACCTATTGGTCGAAAATTGGAAATCAGTCAACTTTATGAGAACTAATATGTCCTCCATGATACATTTTTACGCTTGTAAAAATTAGGCGTTATAAAATAAATCATACCAAATCTTTCGGCGTGACTAAGAATCAAAAAACATTCTATTAAACGATAATTTTCATGTAGGTGTTAGATTAATATATTTTTAGCGTACTAAATGCAAAATTTATTATTGCTAAATAATTAAAAATTAATTAATAATTGTTTAAATTATATATTATTGAAAGCGCATTAATTTTAGTGATCTAAAATGAAAATCTGCACAAAAAATTTTCTTTCGTTCTTATATTTCTGTCATGTCACGCGATATTCGGTTTCACAGTGAAATATATGTTGATGTTTAATTCCAAGTTTTATTCTCTGGTTGCCATGTTATTGCTGTAACACTGTAACATAAGCACCGCCTTCTAGAAAGAGTTAAGGATTGTATTATTATATATTTTCGTGATGTACAACGCTGCCGTTTAGACGTTTCGAAAGCAAAGGCTGCGTTGTCAAAATAACAGGGCGCAAATTGGTTAGAATTAAGTCCAAATTACCAAAATATTACCAATATTCGACCTAATGTTAGTCCATTTGACCAAATGAGACTATGACTTATAGGGCGAAATGCCTTGCATTACTTAATTTCGACCGTCAAATTACTTCAACTTAATTCCCCACTTACCTTCTCTCGACGTCTATATGACGTAAATTGGGCTTGGTCATACACCCTTTATAACCTATTAGAAGGTCGAATAAACGTAATTTCGACCTATTTTGTTGCTTGGGATCTTACATGAGACATCTTACAAGTCATCTGGGAACATTAAAAAACCACCCTAACACACCATTGGAAAGAGGATAATTTTCTGAGTATTTAAAAAATTTTTTTTGCGGAAGATCCATTAGTAGTAACCGCCCTCTATTGAGTTTCGGAAGACAAGCTTGTTGGAATATTAATATTTGTCAAAATCGCATCTTGAATGTTCGTAGGGCCTGGTGTCATTGAGTTGTTTAAATTAAATATGTATTTGACCACAAATCTTTACAATTATGTTCAAAAAAAGATAATTTTTTGGTATAAAATCGATATAAATACGTCAAACTTATTATTGTGTTTTTACATTTTGCACTGTCACCAAGAAAGGAGTCCATAGCGCAAACCAAATGGGTGTATAGATCTCGTCGGCACCTGCTCCCAAATTCACTGATTGATTTGCTCTATTTTTATAACCTCTATAACTTGCAATCAGGGAATCTTGGTTTGTTCTTAATTCATCGACGGGTATTTACATTATTGTGCTAATACGCACCCAAGCATCATGATTTTTCGATTTATTTTTATAGTATTTTATGCCTGTTTGCAACAATAAATAAATAAAAGCCAATTTTTGTTCGTTTTCCAATTTACGCTCATTTTAATTCACAATTAATTATACTACTATTTAATCAGTGAGTCAGGCGCTATTGAAGAATGCGAATGTGCAAATGTGGGAAAATTAGCACGAGAATTGGATCCATACTCTCGTTTCTCGAGCTGTTATCGCGTTGTTCTCGCGAGATTCTCGCGAGAGTCTAGAGCGCCCATGATAAATAACAATACCTATAGGTACTTATTTATGATAAATTAAAAATTATTGTTTTTCCTGCTTTGCTTTAACAAAAGAACTGCTAAAAAAAGGAGAAACAGCTTTGTATTATCGTAACAAAACAAAAATTTCCGGAAAATTCATGATACACTTCTTAATTTAGGACATCGTCTTGTTATTGCTATTACGTACCATATTTATAACTTTAGACTCATGGTTCTGGTGGGCACTAGAATAACATACCTATTCTAGTATGGTACCAACCTTGTTAGATAAAAATTTCTCTAGTCCTAATGCAGTGATCGGGATTTTTATTAATAGAATTACTTATCAATCGATCAAATAATTATAAATTATAATTACTTATATAAAAACAAAAAAAAAGTTAATATAAAACACTGACAACACTAAGTTTCTACGAGTTCTATGTTGAAAAATCACAACCACAAAGCCAAAATAAGATGTAACACGTTGTAAAACGTCATTCCTAAATGCCGTGTAATATTGAGTAAATATTTGAACCCTGCTGCCGTACACTTAATCTTGTCTTATTGTTTCTTCAATTATTTGCATTTAAACAATCCTTCCGTAGCGAGGTGTTGCGGTACCATTTCTATTACGGATTATAAATCAATAAATATTAAATACATTTTAACATTTAAGCTTTTGTATGTACCCGGTAATTGATTTTAGTTGAACAAAAGTCAAGAGTCGTATTTGAGTTGATGCTGAATTGCTTGTTTTATTTACTCTAATTTATTTCTGAAATATAGAAAATTGCGAATAATGCAAATTATATATTTCCGCTTCTTATATCAAAATAAAAATGACTAGAATTTTTACATTTTATGAAACTTTTTTTTTTTAAATATTACATTTTTAGATATTAATAGTTAGATATATAAAAAATTTTGTTTAATTATTATTTATGGCAGTAATGCGATGTCAAGCACATACACCAGTTTCTCGATATATGTAGGTATCGAGAATCTGCGGTTGCATTCCTGATTGCGCCGGATATAGGCGGATATAGGATAGGATATACCTACTGCTGAAGTTGTAATTGGTAAATTATGGAAGTTTATAGAGTACGTTCTCAACTCTTTTAGTATTAATAATATTGACGTAAGTAGAAAGTAAAACTTAATTATATTAAAAGAAAGTATCCGATTGAAAAATAACTGTTCTGTGTTAAATTAATACAAAGAAAACTACAAACATAATTAAAATTCTTAATTTTTCTGTTTAATTTTCTTTTCACTTAAAATAAATTTTCATCAAAGAGAAAAGATAAATAAATAATTGGGAAAGTAATAATCGTCGATGTTGTCGGGCGTGTCTCCGAATTTATTTACTCGCTCCACTGCTTCCGCTACCGTGCCGTGATTTAAAATCAAAAAATCAAGGCGATTTTGACATGGTTTGAATGTAAGCTATTGCTGTACGTAAGGTTTTTCTAAATTATTATTAGTACCCACTTATTTACAAAATGATGGCCACTACATATATTTTAGGTATATATTATGTATATTATACTAACCTAATAAAAAATCAAAACAACTGATATCGGTAAGATATCACTATCATGACTTTCACCTCAAAGTCTTATCGAAATTAAATTGTTCTAGTATTTTAGCATCATCTAGTAATTAATTCACAACTTTTGATATAATGTACTTAATCTTCGAAGCCTCTCCAGTTCAACTTTGAATTTAAATTCAATTTTCTTTAGGTTTACGCACGATTCACAAAAGGAACTGACGCTCAACTACGCCATTAGATACAAAATAAGAAATTGCATTTTCCTTATGTGCTAGATATATTTTGGCTTATTGTATTATTATATTTATGCAAAAGTTTCATACGATGCATAGTTGCGGGGGATTAATATGTGTCTGATGATAAGAAATCTCTTCGGAGTAATCTTGTTACAATTTTGTCCTTTTAGAAAAACCCCAGGAAGTTAAAAATAAAACCAAGTGTGTTTTCAGTTTGCTGTTTTCAAACTCCTGACCGCTTAATGGATAATCACCGACGATGAGCGAGAACTGTAGTCCGTCTCTGCAATCTATTCCTAAATCCTAAATAAATTCAAGATTCTCTGAGAGAATCTTACCTTAAAATCCTGCATTATTTGACTACCAAGACAACAATTATAAAAGCAAACCACTCAATCCAAAAACATTCTGCCCCGCAAAATGTAACAAAAATTACCACTACGGTGAATAATGGCAATTTGCACCACACCTGGAATAGGTCTTCTCCAGTAATTAACAATTTCTGTGATGAAACCCAAGATGTTAAACCAGCTCTTAATGCGGAGGCAAGAGCGTGGATTAAAAAAAAAATGACTGCAAGAATAAGTTGTTGCCAACACATTGACAGCCTCAGCGGAGTTGAAAAAGAAGACACCCGCTACTCTTCTCAATATTGTCCTTAGTGGAGAAACAAAAATAGAGACAATAAGCAGTCAATTGTACCACAAAATAATCCTCTCCGGATTCCAATTCCTCAACACGGCTTACTTTCCTAAGTAATCGGTCGCGTAGTTGCACTCTCCTTCACGGAGTTGCAAATCTACACCTACGTACTATTAACTCTAACCCATGGTACTATTACTAGTATAATAATACTAGTAATTACTATTACTAGTATAATAGCACCGTGCTCTAACCCAAGACTAACTTAATTCTAGCGAGCGCAATAAAAGTGGCGCTTCAAAACGATTCTTTCATTAGCGGCACGGAGCAAAGGGAAACGGGGCGCTTAAACAATTATTATTGAAAATAAATTGTTACAAACAGTATAATAATAATCTTAGCACTCGCACCGTTTCATTACATAAGTCAATGGTCAACTTGACACAAATTGTCTGCCATTTTCCTCTCTTCTTGTTTCACGATATCTTCTGTCATTAATTGTCAAAAATGTTACTGATTCTCTTGCATTCCAATAAGTTTGCCTATAGGTATATTCCCAACCCTGGCATTTCAGATCTCCTGCCAATATAATGTGATTTGTATTGTTTAAATTGGATATCACTCTTTGTATTTCTTCATAGTATAATTCTGGCGCTTCCTGTTTTCCTTCACCGGGTACATATTGTAGTATACTGTATATAACATATAAATTGCGTTTATCTGCGTTATTACACATATTATACTCCAATGAAAAAGGATCTCAGGTATGCGGACACCAAATAAAACAACTAAGTTACTTCGTCGACGTTTCGAAGGTATATTATGCCTTCAACTTCAATAATTGTGATGTATCATCTGTCAAACAGAAGGCTTACTGTCATTACCCTTTCACTAACAAATGCGTAGCTTTTGGACTCCTTAACACGCTTTTCTACTTTGTTCAACTCCGCTGTATATCATTATGACTAATCTCTCATTTCTTTTGTTCCTCTCTTTTTCGTTTTTGTTTCCATAATAACAGTTATTTTTCCTTTTCAGTCTTTTAAGATTTATTTAAGTTCCATTTTGTTTTTCCTCAATTCTGCAACATTTCAAGTGGCTGTAATTATCAATTCCATTAATCCTACTCTTTTGTCATTCTTTGCGTGGTTGTTTATCTTGTAATCCGTCCTATTTCCTAGGTTCGTTTTGAAGCTTCTAAGTAAATTTATTTTTATATGAGTGGAAAGCACTGCACTGCAAAACCCCCTGACTAGGAGGACTAGGACATTTTCTATTAGGATTATCTACCCTTAGTAGATATTTACTAGTTTTAAGGCGTCAAAAACTCGCCTTATACCGCTTTTCGCTTGCTACATAACATCAGGTATCATGCATTGGCCATTTTGTTATATACTGGGTGTCCCAAAACTCAACATCATCTCTTGGAGGACTGATAGGCTAGTTCATGGTTGCCCAGAATATAAAAATATGGCTATAGTAAAACGTCGTTCGGTTTCGATATATTTGACACTTTTATGAATTTAGTGAGAATCGACAACTTAAATCAGTTTTTCGAGTGCCACAGGTACGAACTAAAATAAAATCAATGTGTGCCATACTTTTAGAAAACAACAACTGTTTTTGACCGACTCATGAGTTAATTTTTTTATATTTACAAACTTCGACCCTTCATATAGAAAAAAAAATGTTACGCAAGTATCAAGTATCAAATTTGTTAATCTTTCTACGCTTTTTCCACGAATAATTCAGAAATCGTCAACTGTAATTCAGATATCGTCAATTGTAATTTAAATTTGTCAACACTGATATTCAGAAAACGTGAAATGAAATTAAAAAATTGTTCAGAAAAAACTTCATAAAAAGTTATATTTGTCAATTAGATCTAACAGAAGCGTCAAAGGACTCAAATCAAGTTTAACTTTCTGGCTTACATTTGACGATTTATGAATTTTTTTTGATTGTCACTCCTTGGATGTAACTCAAGGTTTTAAAATTTTTGTACTTATTGTTAGTAGGAAAAAAGTTGTATATCCATGGTTGAGAACAATATTACAAACGAGGGTTTTTTAACTCTCGGCACTTTATACTTCAAGAAAAGATGTTGACGCTTAGTTGAAATAACTAATCGATTTCCCAACCATGGATAATAATAAATATAATAGATACTTTTTTAATATTTTAGAAACTTTCAAATTTTTAAATAAGCTTTGAAGAATAATTAATTGTTGTAAAAACGGTTTCAATAATATATTTATATGAGCGTCGAATTCGTTATTTCAATTTGATCATTTAATCAAGTTAATGTAATATAAATAGGGTTAAAACAATCAAAGCCGTGTTAACCATATTATAGGTTTTTCGTTTGTACTAGTTAATTTATCGCATTGATTATCAATAATATTTACAATTATTTCTGTTAAATCTAAAGTTAATATTAAATTAATATTAATTAATAATATTAAATTAATATTAATTAATAATATTAAATTAATATTAATTAATAATATTAAATTAATAATAAAGTTAATATGTACCTACATATTACTATAATAACAACAGGTATTTTTATATTTTAGGATAATTATTCTTCTGATGGTATATTATCAACAGTTCGAAGTAGAATAGGAAGAGTCGCCGATACCCTGCGAGCAGCGTTAAGGTTTCGACGACTTTCTCAAAGAGATTTTCGTTCACCTGATTGGTTTGTAGATAAAACATACCAAGATGAAAATATGCAAAAGGATGACTATCCAGCACCTTCTTGTTGGGGATATCCGATTGTAGTTGATCCATCTCTTCCGTCGCATTACAAGGTAAAAAATTATAACGGGCAGTTTTGTATATTTTGAAATCATAAATTGCTAGGTAAAATATTTGAAGCTTAATTTTGTTAACAATTTTATCAGTTTTTAACTAAATATGTGATCCTCATGTGTTAAAGAAAAGCTTTTAATTCTTTTTTTTTTTATTGTGAACGTAATTAGTCTACATTTTCATTTTAATTTCAAACATAACATTTCTTTAGTGTCTTTTCACATTAAGTATGAGCATATTAGATGGTTAAGGCTATTCTATCGCTATAAATACAACAACATTTCAATTTTTACAATTGAAATGTTTCTAATTGGAAACAAAATGGAAATTTTAATTTATTATAATTATTCCTTATACTTGGAGATTCCTGAAGTTTATTAAATAAGTGCTAATGTTTAGTTGTTCTTTTTAAATTAAAATATTTAATTTATTATTAAATTATAATTTGGTAAAATTAGTTAAAATTTCAAAGTGTTTTTTAGATAACATATGTAGACTCCTAATACTTTTTATCTATAATAGTACCTACAATATTTAACTAACAGCTGTCCCAACTAGAAACTAGATTTAATTCTTTAAAATGCATAACTTATTTTATCTCCGTCTACATGCATAATCCGTATAATTCCGCATAATTCCTAAATTTTATCATCTTACGTTTCTTCCTTTGAGATGTAATATACCCACGCAAAGTAAGCAGATACGTCTAGCAATGTTTATGCACTTTTACCAACATAATATTACGTCACCTGTTGCCATCGCCTATATTCTCGGATCTGTCTTTCTGCTTATACTGCCTAAGTAAACATAAGTGTATTGAATTACTTTGTTATTCGCAAAACTTGCCTACGAACATTTATATAATTTTAATATATATTTTTAACTGTTATAATTTGTTAATTTCCGTATTATGTCTGCAGGCAAAGATAAAATAGTATATTAAACTCGAGTTTAAAATAATATAATATGAAAGTACACACGTTGCGATTAAATGTAAAACATATTATCGGATAAATATCTGCCTTGGTTGCTCACCTAGAACACCATCGTTTGGTTGAAAATTTTCAAGAAATTTTGGAACTAGGTCGTTTCAACGCGACATGTTTGGACACTGACACGTTTTTATAATTCCTTTGAAAATAAAACATTATAAGATAACCATTGTAAGGTTAATCCCAATAAAAAAATCAAAATAAAATATTCCCCAAAAAACGATAAATC
Organism: Cantharis rufa; assembly: GCA_947369205.1. NCBI lineage: Eukaryota > Metazoa > Arthropoda > Insecta > Coleoptera > Cantharidae > Cantharis > Cantharis rufa. The sequence goes on from OX376303.1 coordinate 42,892,662, forward strand.
TAAGATGTCTTTAGAACTTGAAGGCATGAGGTTATTGAAAACCACTCAATGGTTCAAAGGTTTCCTAAAAACGACAAATAAAAAAACTCACCTGAACCTGAAGGCATGCTATCATTGCATGCTATCATTGCACGCCACTCACTTGCTAAAAACGTTCTCCGAAAGCGACAAATCTTAGAAATAGCTATAGAGCTTGAAGAACAACACTTGAGTGAAAAACATATCACTACATAATATTTTCTGCGTCAAATCGTGCCTTGTCAAAACGTGCCTCGTCAAAACGTATCCGCGTCGAAATGTGCTGCCGTTGAAACGACTGACGCCGGTCAGATGGATACAAATTTCTAGTAAATTTTATACAAACATTACTAGACGTTTTTGCAAAACATTCACAATTTTATAATAACTTTATTGCAATAAATAATGTATGCGTTTTTTATCCTGTGGTGAGTTTTTTTAATAACTATAAGCACTGTAGTATGTATATTTAATAGAATGAAAATGGCGAATAAATCAAAAACTACCTCTAGTTGAGACAAGTTTTATTATTATAACTATTATATAATTTATTGATAAAAAGATAAAATGGTAGTCAGAAACTGTGCAGCGAGCTTGTAAAGTTCGGAATTACTTAATTTAATAAAAAATTTCGGAAGAGTATTTTGAGAAAACCCTCGAACACGTTAACCTTAATTTTTAGGTTTCTACTTTTCTCCGCGCTGACAATTTTTTAAGATGTTTCGCTTTTAAACTGTGACGTAACCGACAAATTTTTTAAATGGCATTTAGTATTTCTTTACGGATTTTGATATACTACAATTTTTGAGTATTACAAATGTGTAAAAAATTACCTTGAAGTTTGAAGAAAAGTTTCTTTAACCAATAAACCAACTACTATTGACAAACTAAACAATAAAATTTGTTCTTCTTTCAATATGTATTTACCTAAGTTGCTGATTTTAATAGACTTCGTCAATTGTCAAAACCGTCTTTTGATGTCATGCCTTCCTAATAAAGGATTAGTTATATATTATATGATGTGATAATCTTAATCTCCTCACTTTTAAAAGTTTAGGACTGATTATTTCAAAAATTTTCTTCTTCAATGTCATTGTTACATACATACATTTGTATTTAGCGAAATATGTGGTTTATTCAAATTAGTGAAAAAAATTATGGGTTACCATTTAAAAAATTTCAAAATTAAAATGCGGTAAAAAAAAACAGAAATTCAAAAACAAAATCGAAAGAGTGACATTTATAAAAATAAAGTTTATGTGCCCAAGAATTTTTTTAGATAATTCATCTAAAATCTTTTTATCAAATTTGATCCAAACTGTACGAGCTCACTGTACGAATATTAAGTTACCTATACACAGTGCTTTCATATCGATTTTAAGTAAATTTAGTTTAAACAAAAACTTATTGGTTTTGAAATTTAGAAGAAAGTTTAACCATCGACGTCGAGCTGCAACCACCACTTTCTCAAAATTAAAAACATACTATACCATAATTTTGTGCCGTAACTATTAGTGAATTCTGTGCTCCAATAATATGCGGTAAAATTAATTAACAATGTGGTGATGGTAGCTTTATGTAAAGCTATACGACCACTTCACCGCCAATTTGCATATTGGTATTATAAAAACGACTAGATCAGTTGTGCGGTAATTAGATGATTTTCATAGACACTATTCGCAGATTTATTGGTCCAATAGATTTCAGGAAAACAATAATTATTACTAGTGAGCGTACAAGCTAATCTCAGAACTATTATTCTATGGAAAGTGACCTATACTAATTTACTTTTAAACTTCAGAATCTCCGTTAAAAAAAGGGCCATTAAAACAACTAATGCGATTACGTTATTGCCTGTTTTATATCTTTTCCTTTAACATATTACAAAGGGTATTATATATGTATAGGTCGTTACCGCAGAGTTTATATCTTATTTCGGTCCTTGTTAAGGCTAAAATATCTGTAAATTGAAATTTTTATTATTTTTAATAAAAAAATCTTTTCTTAAATTGTAATTTAATTAAAACTTATGGATTCTTCTGTAACACATTCAAAAGACGCCGTATTTTACCCGAAATCCCCCAAAATAGAGAATCTAAAGAAGACGCAGAAGCTAGAAGTTGACAAATCTTTGTTTTTAAGTAAAATTTGGTTATAATTAATTCAATAGATTATTTGCGTGATTTTTAATTTTCAAGTATAACTATTTCATATTACAAAACATGTTAACTGCATTTTTTAAATGTTGTGCACAATATGGGATTTGGATCAGAAAATATTGCGGTGTTAATTGGTGACGCCGGCTAACACTACACACTTACCCCCTTCTAAGTTGCTCCGGATAGTCAGACCACAATCAAGTGTCGGCAGTGGAATCGTGCTCCACGCTAGATCTGAAGCCATTAGTCTAATTACGATTTTGATCGAATGATTTCAACGATAAAGAAAATCTACAAATTTTGAAAGCTCAAAGACAAGATTTGATTATTCAATAAAATTTTTAAAATTATATATCTAACTGCCGCCTTTACAACATATACAATAACTTTCCTAATTAAATATAATCCCCAAAAGTATTACCCCACACAATTGTAATTAAAGTTCGAACCTGTTCTAATTTATTCCCATAGCAAATCCAAATACAAAAGTCGTATCCAAATGCTTTCCAATTTTGCTGTAACCTAAATCAAAATTCAAATCTTCAATCCCCCTCTTTCTCTTCCCATGGCCTAGCCACAACATTTTTTTCACTGCTATTTTTCTTTAGTTATATTTAGGAGCACGCCTCTTTCCGTCAAATTCAATATTTTTATTTATGTAATTTTCGAGCACAACCTCTCCCCGTCTTGTATCACAACTCACAACCTAGTTGTTTCTTTCCAAAAACATTCCTTAGCAACCGCCCTAACCTTATTCTACGCCAACATTTCTTTTTAAATAATAATTTTACAAATTTTTTTTTTACATAAATAATTTAGGATTTATCAGACGGAATCATTATTCGATATATCTCAATGGGAAAAAATCGGAATTTAGAATATCAAGTAGCGTGTAACATACATACTTATGCTATGTAGGTATAAAATGTTCTTTCAGATACGGCGAGGAATTTAGGCGATTGGAGAGTAATTTAGTCAATTAACCTGCTTATGCATATGCGAACAGTAAAGAATTAGTTGATTGCGATTTTGGATGTACATATTATATGTATTTGAATCTGAAACAATAAGTTTTCTATTAAAATTATAATAAAGTATTGATCAATGCTGAATAAATCCTAAAACTATAATAGTGCACTAATTTTCTTCATTAATGATTATAGTACTACTTTCTAGTAAGGCATCTTCGCTTTAATCATAGTCTTGACGTTTATTATGCAAAGCTTTTATTAAAACTTTCTTTCTTTATTTGAATTTTGATCAGGAAATCTTAGAAAAAGAACATTGGACCTATTGACAGATATTCGTCGTATCGCAATTATTGTGTTGGCTGAGTAATAATTCATTTTTTCTGAATTCAATAAATTCGTCTAATAAATTCTATAGTTGGATTTTTAAAAGAATAATATAAAAATTTATACTAAACCGATGACCGTAAAACATTAACCAATGAAATTGATTTGAAACTAGAGATGTAAACAAAGCGTAAATTATTTTGCTAGTATAAAACTGCCTAATTCTAAACCAATTTCATTGGTTAATTACTTCGATGTCATCGGTTTAGTATAAATTATTATATTATTCTTATAAAAATCCTACTGTAGTATGGTGTATTTGATTGTATTTGATGATGATGGTAATAGTGTTGGAATTTCAGTATCGCGTCACTCCTTGTGTGATAAATTTTTTTGTAAAATCGTTTAGATCGCCAAATTGGCGATTATGGTTTTTAGTTTTAAAAATGCACAAAATTCCCACAAAACGCGGATCTATTTGCTTTTATGATAATAATAACAGGAATCTCAAACACAGATTACCGCAAATCTATTGGAGTATAAAACTTACTCATACATATTTATGTAGAAGTTTGTTTTTCGGTTTTAATAAAACAATTTTGTAATTCCTAACTTAAAGAAAGAATCGAAATATTATAAAAACAACTTATTAATGTGTCAACAATGATGCATTTTAATTGTTGAGAAACTGGAATGGTATTAAATTAAAGAATATGTAAGTACTACAAGTTAGCAGCGTTTGTGAAATCAGACATTAGAGTGAGGACTGCAAAACAACTTTTTAATAAATGAATAATTTGTATAAGAATTTAATTATTCAATTTGATTCGTGTATATCACATTTTATTTTTCCAAATCTTGCGATAATCGTATTAATTCCTGATACATTATCCAGAACGAAAAGTTTTTGTTTTCTTAGTTGCCTATTGCCTTTATTTCCCTTCTACAAACAGATAATTCAAAATGTCAAACCAAGGGTCAATGAATGAAAAACCTTACTGAACTTTCATCAGATATAGTATATAATTGCGTACATGTATATATGTTTTTTCTTAATTTTTCTTCCAAATCTAATAGCACGTAATGTAAATTTTATTATTTCAGAAAGCTTATATATAATTTAAGTGTAATGCTTAGTATTAATTTATATTGAAAGCCAATATCAATTCATATGAAAGCGAGTCTAAGAAAACAAATTCATAATCGAATTTTATCTGTTTTTTCTTGTTAAAAAATAAAAGGGTTATTGGGCTAGGATAGTTTCAATAAACTTGAGATGCGTGTAAATAGATATATCCCCAGAGATATATATCGAGATCTCAAATATCGTAAACCAGTAACGTTATGTCCTGATAATGTAAGAATGCCATGTACGAAATTTTAAAATTAGAAAATTTTTGTACACTCGAGCATAAGTATGCGCTTCGAATATTATTTCAACTATTGAAATATGCTTTGTGATACTACTTACTGTTCTGTTGTTCACGTATTTGTGTTGTAAAGTTTATAAAAAAAATAGAGTTTCGCCAATAGCGACGCGTATTCTTTAAGTAAGAATTATAATAAGAGTTTTACAAATTCGTATTAAATTCTTTTGCAATTTAAAGTTTTCATACTTGAACCGAAAAACAAACAGAAAAAACTTGTAGAAAACTCTCTGTTTCGAGAACTTATATATTTGTTTTTAAAGAAAAATAAATTGCTGTTTTTATTTCAGTGGCTAATGGTAGTTTCGGTGGCTGTGCTTTATAATGTAATCTTTGTGGTTGGACGTGCAGTATTTTGGGAGCTTAATAATGCAATTCCACCACTGTGGTGGACATTGGATTATCTCTGTGATATTATCTACGTTTTAGACATTTTCGTTCGAGCACACGAAGGTAAATATTTTAAACATTTTTAATCCCATACAATAACGCTACACAATCCTGAAAATAATATTAATTTATCTATTTGCATTTATTATTGCCGTATGCTACGAATATTCAATGAAATAGATAAGAACGTCATATTTCGTCGTGTCTTTATTATAATATAAGTGACGATTGAATTTAATTTATTATAATACTCACGAACATTATTTGTTCACTCTAAAAGATAATTCTGCAACGATAATGCATTAATACATTATTAATTTTATAAACTCGTGAGAAGTAATTTATTATGTTCAATAGCCACTACAATAGTTTTAGGATAAATTGAAAATCTTCTAGGTAACATGTATATAATAAAATTAATCAATTAACAATAGCTTTCTCTAATTAAATACAATTATCTTTACAAAATAATGTACATCGACCTACGACGTAAAGTAAACTACTAAATTTCCAATAAACCACTTATGTATAATAAATGTCTTAGAAATTCTTACAATAAACTTGAAGTAATACCTTGAACAATATTTTCTTACTTTACGTAAATGGCGTAAAGCAAGTCTCACCTTTGTTTACCTACTAGTTCTACTTCATTTACTTAGCAAACGATGCGATTAAGACATTTTGTGAACAATTTTATAGCCAACATCGTCATTATATGTCCACCTAATATTCCCAAGTGCCATCCTGTTACGAAGTTTGCATGCTGATTCTATGCAGCTGTATTTCGTTTGTTCAATGTTGTATATTTCATTGGAAAATAAAATAAAAAATAAAATGCGTAACCTATCCGTGCCCTATAAAATTTTATTACACAAATGAAACCAATTTGCAGTATTTTTTATATTATATTTTTTATAGGTTTTACCAAATACTTGACAAATTTTTAAACTTGCCATTAAATAGATTTAGTTACAAGGCGATATCGCAAATTTCCTTAATTGAGAAATTATTATACCAAATTAAACAATAATTACTAATATTGTATTAAGATAATATTATTAGGTGAAATTAAACTATTTTTTATGGGAAATTTAATGCCACACAGAGGAATTATAAGCATTGAATATTTTAAAAGTGCAAAATAAATTGAAAATTATACAATATGTGTTCGGCATTAAATAACACATAATTGATACTGTAATAACTTATACGTACTTCTTATTAAATATATTTTATATAAAGCTTTCTTTCAGCATAGAACGGAATAACATTTTTTGGTATAACATTATTGCCACGTCGAAATAAGTCCTTTGCACGACAAGTAGGGGTAGGCGCAGTATATCACATAATTATCATATTTAAAATTAATTGTATTGTGTTTTAATCTATTTTGATTTTTGAATTCTTTCATAGGAACTTGGGTTACTGTCAGAGAACTTCCCGCACTCGTTGGGCTTTGATTTTCTTCTATTAGAAAGAGGACAATTTTCTGAGCATTTCGAGACCGCACTTCGATGCGGATTATCCAGTAGTTTTCCAGAAAACGGCATTTGGAAATCAAAATTTTACATGCATTTTACATAGGGAATTTATTCGCTCCCGAGTTCTATTGACGGTGCGTGCGTTCTGATATAGTCTTAGTGTTGGCAGTCAGACGCGATTGTGACCCGGTCGGGTACACATAATCGAGCGTTGCTAACGAGTTTCACCCCTTTCAAGTTGCACCTTTGGCGAGTTTGTGCTACCTAGACACCTAGAGGGATGTTTTTAGCGAGGCAGCGTTCGTCAAAACGGCGCGTAGCGCCCGGAGCGGAGGGGACCGGAGCGGAGAGTAGCGGAGCGTCGAGATTCAAGTCAAGCATCGAGATTCTAACCTAAAAACGAGTTCTGCGTTTATTTTTCGTGTTAATGAATTCCCTATCTAAAATGCATGTAAAATTTTGATTTTTCAAATGCCGTTTTCTCGAAAACTAATGGATAATCCGCAAATTTTCTTTTTTTATTATACACAGAAAATTGTCCTCTTTCCTATAGTGCAGTTGTCGAGGCTCAATTTGTGCGGGCAGTTCTCTGACAGATCCCGGAACTTGATCAAAAACTATAGCAAATTTCTATCAAAGAATTCTCTCAATGACTGCATAACTGTCAATTTCTGTTTATTGACTTTTTTCGTTGTTTATTATTTGCCTTCAACTTTGTTTACAAATTTATTCAGTTCTTTGAAGTTATTCAGAAATAGCTCATCATAATGCCAGTCAAAGATCTAGGTCTATTTTTAACCACCCATTGCGAACGGATGACGCTGAGTAGATAAATGTATGCCCATGGCAGGTGTTTTGTTATTTTCCTGTGCCTTCCACATCTAGCAAGCATTTGTTATACTTTGCCCTTTTAGCAAAACCTTTGGATGCCGAAAGGTATACCTGATATAATATCATAGGTATCCTCCTTGTAAAACCAAATGTGCAGAGATCCCTTACTCATTAAGGGCTATGCTCCGACGGTATTCTAGAATCCTGATTCGCCTTAGAAGTCTAATCCAAAATTTCAGACAAATAAAAAAAAAAATTAAATAAAAGATAATTTATTTTTATCACAATCATGGGTGGCGTGTGAATTAAATCTAGCTATGAGACATGATAACATAAAATATAAATATAATATAATTGCAAACTTAAAATTAAAGATTTGCATTGAAGATCCAAGCTTACAATCTGGCCCGATCTCTAACCAACCTCAAAAACACATTTAATATTCTTTGAAGGAGAACTCTAGCTACAAATAAATGCTATGTGTATCCAAAATGACAGGGCTTTGCAGAAAGCAAAACACTCTACGAATATTAAAAATCAAAACTATCAAATTGGTATACCTAACTTCGTTAATTCAACAAAATCTAACCTCGAAAATGCAATAGCAAAACTTACAAATTCATATATTGCAAATCAGTAAGGGATTGTCGTAAAGGTTGGGACGGGTTTCGTTTTTGGCGTGTAGTTCTGAAACGGATAGGAATAATGTTAACTTCTATAAAACAAAAACAGGTATGTTCATTGGCTACAACTTTGCTGTAGAAAGTTTTTTGAAATCGCAAACGAATCAAAAGTTATATCTATTTTAATGAAGACAACTTTTTTTGCCAAAAAAAAATTGCCGTATAAGTTGGGACACTATCAAAAATCTGAAAAATAAGTCAAAAAATGAAGTAAAACTGCATGGTATTATGATTAGAATATTTATTGCAACTTGCAAAGAAACAATTTAAGTGATACATACGATTCCACTTAACCCTACATAACGTTTTGTATCATATCAGCTACAACCAAAAATCAGCCCTTTTTTAGTCACTCTTTGGAATATTTTCGTGTTTAAAAGTCATGTAGCAGATTTTTTGATACTATTTTATTTGTTACTAAATTTAGGTAAAATCGTTTTATTGTTTTTTAGTTTAAAAAAAATTAATAAAAATTAAAATTAAAAAAAAATTTTTTTTTTTAAATTTTATACTTTTTTATGTTTTCTGAAAAAATGTTTTTATTACAAATAAAAAAATGGCGTAATAGAGGGTTAATCTGATTCGCAGTTTGCACAAGTAAAGAAACTGCAGGGCATATTAGCGCATTTCAAGTATACAACACGTTTGCACGTGTAAACAATGTAACTGCTGGATAAATTAATGTTTTTTAGTTATTATATTTAGAATTGCATTAAGCAAATACTTTAAAAATATCATTTAAATGGAATTGCAGTGTCTTGGAATAAAAAAAAATGGTGTCCCAACCTATACGACATGAGCCATTTTGTAAAATGTCTGAAAATTACTCTCTGCAACATCACATTTAAATTGCACTTTCACACAATGAAAATACACTAAATATAAGACACATTGAACATATTTACTTGAAATAATTGATTTAAATTTTGTAAAATTTCAGCACTTAGAAACTACCTTAAAGATGTTTTTTTACTGGTTGCTTGGCATACACATAATGAACACCCTGTATTTGTTCTAATGCACATGAAAAGTTGGGTTATAGCCAATCTTTACTGCGACAGTCATAACATAGGTGTTACCACTACCAACAACGCAGATATTCCGTTGTCCCATCCTATACGGTGTCCCAACCTATACGACAATCCCTTACATAATGCGATAGTACCCATCCATAAGAATACAAATTTCAGGTAAAAACTAAGATCGGGTCTGGTCCATATCTTAATAACTGTTTTGTCTTGGTTTAAATTTTATGGGGTGAGTTAAACGACTCGCATATCATCCCAGAATTTACTCATAGCTGCAAGAAACGGAACCAACATGGCACTATACAATCATATACTAAAATTCTTCCGATCAAACAAAAAAAAATTTTCAGATTACTCATACAACAACGCGTCATATTAAAATCAAACATCTGTTCAACAACAAACTGTGATTATCAAAAACAATGCAGGCATCTAAAGATTACAATTCGATATCACCAATAGTAAACAGGTGACTCTAACAGAAAAATACATACAAATGATGGATAGATGTTCGTTTATTTCAATAAAGAAAAAAGAATCGAACAGAGGTTGCAAACTAATTTTAACTAAGTGTTTGGAATATAACTTAATTTGAAAATCACAAAGACAGAATCAGGTCTATTATGTATCACAACCTTTAAAAATAACAGTCAAACTTTATGTTATAATCAAGTTTTAAAATAGCGTAAAGCGAGAAGCATTATTATAGCTAACATGTGTCAGAAAGAGAAAGTAATATTTCTATTTTCGGATCAAAACGCGGTTCATCAATTTTTTATTTCATAACTGTCACTGTTATTATAACTTTTGTGATACATAATAGGCCTGAATACCTGTACTTTCTTGATGGACAACGAAATTTACAAATTATTTTTCAACTCAATCGACAATGACATTAGTTTGATAGCAGTTTTTTTAGTTTTGATATTCGGTATTGAAAATCGATGTACAAAGCGAAAAAACAATTCTTAGCGCAAATTTTCAAGAAACTTTTTTATACCCCTGTCCCACGGTTATAATTTTTATGATTTTTTTTAAAATTTTGATCAACATGTTGATCTTGAAAATCATGATCAAAAATAATTTGATGAAAATCAAAATCATTGATGTAAATTTTGATCGTGGAACAGGGACATTAGTACACTTTTTGCTAACCGCAATCTGTGGATGCGTTTTCTAGTCGTTTTAGGTTCCACCAAAAACGGCAGAACAGATAACCGATGGATCGAAAAGTAAGTAAGAGGAAAATCCCTGACTCGATGGACAGATGAAATAAAAAGAGTAGTCGACTACAGTTTAATCCAAAAAGCGTAATAATAATAAAAGTAATTTATTTCAAAACACTTTCTTTGACAATAGGTTAATGACACTTTTTTTCCTAATTAGCATTTTTTATTTTACCGATATTTCTAAATTTTCTTGTACCTCTTGTACAAATATATATGTAGATCTCTCTTCTTTAACAATGTCAAAATTGAGCACATTATTTATATTTAAGTATCAGCGTTGCATGATCTAACTAATCTAATAGTCGCGTCAACCCTTGCGGAAATGGATACCAAGTTCCTAAAATGGCTCCACAGGTCGGATCGGGATGCGGTTTTCTGCATTCTCTTCCAAAACGATTATCTCGGAATGTGCCTGGAAAAATTTTTCCCGGAGACCGAAAATTGTATCGCTGCAGGCCAAAGTTTTTTTTTTTTTTTCTCCGGGAAAAATTTTTCCAGGCACATTCCGAGATAATCGTTTTGGAAGAGAATGCAGAAAACCGCATCCCGATCCGACCTGTGGAGCCATTTTAGGAACTGTTGGCAAGGGTTGACGCGACTATAATTAGAACTTTGTTATTATCTTAACCACCAAAGAAACTACTCATGTATTAAAAACATGTAAAAACTTATTTATGCAAATTTATGATTATTTTAGAGAAAAAATGAAAGACACAAAAATAATGCAGAAATATAAACTATGAATGATAAGAGTATTAAATTTTATCTAGTTTTTACTTAATGGGGTAAAAAATGCTTTTGAAATTGTTAAAATTTTTATTTATCGGGCTGGCCACGAAATAAATTCAATTTAATTTCTATTATGCATAAATTATTAATAATGAACAATTACAAACAATTAATTGATAATTAAATTTATAGCAAATGTTCAAACAGGTTTCCATATTCAGCTAAACTAAAACCAAGTCTATCAGAAAAATTAGATCGTACAGTTGCAAGTTGTCTTTTGGTAATATTACCACGCTCCTCCACAATTCAATTTTTTAATGAATCAATATTTTGGTATCGTTCACCATAAATTTCAGATTTTAAATGACTCCACAAAAAATGTCATTTGGAGCCAAGTCTTATTTTTATTGGTTTATTGATTTATTTGTTTATTGGGCCATTGCGTCCTATCCAAGAATTGGGATAAATTTCACTTAAATAATTAGTTACATCTTTGGTATAATGTGCCGGACATCCGTCTTGCTGATAGTAGATTATGTTATTTTCTCCTGCTACAATATCAATTGCCGGTCCAATTTTGTTTTGTAGCATATCTAGATATTGCAGTCCATTCAAATTTCAATCAATAAAAAATGGTCCGATGATGTTTAATCTTAATAATATCCCTGCCCAAACATTTTCAGTTTGAAAATCATTAAATGCGAATTTTTTGTGGATCAAAACCGATAATTTGAATATTTGGTTCTTCATGAATACTAAACGTTGTCTCATCGGTAAAAAATATATTTTTAATAACATTTCTATCCAAATTGGTCTTTTCGATAATGCCTTCACGGAAAATCATTCTTTTGTACATATCCTCCTCAAAAATTTCTTAATCTCGCTTTTGCTATGTTTTCCGATAATATAGTTATTTACCTAAAAGTCAGGAAAATGATACCTTACTGACGAGGAGCAATATTGAAATACGAGGCACTCTGTGCCGGGTATTTTAAAGCTCCGAGTAAAGTGAGACATTTTCCTGACAAGTATGGTACAAAATTTTACCGAAAATCGTAAAAAATTTTTTTAAAACATTAATTGAACAACATCTTTAAAATGAGCAAAATTCAAGTGTGTCAATTTGTAGACTAACATAGTTACCATACATAATAGCTACTGTCAAAACAATAATAAGTAATAAAGAAAAGAACGACGTCTCTTTGATTTTGTTTTAATGACTAATTATTACCGGACTAGTCATTAAAATCCAATTCCCTGCGCATATATTAGCAGGGAACTGTTGATTTGATGACGATTTTCGGTAAAATATAATAAAGTGCAAAACTGTAAACAATGTGAAATTATTTTTTATTACTTATCAAAAATAATTACCTTGGAAACTTACATGGCCAGCCTGATAAATAAAAATTTTAACAATTTCAAAAGCATATTTTGATCTCTTAACCTTCCAGCGGACGCGCTATATAAATTTCCTTGAGCGGGCGCTTGTCGTAAATTTTATGTCATCAAGTTTTCTCCATGTAAATGGTGCTTTTTTTTAAATAAATGTTTCAAAAGATATACGACAGTACTTATAAAAAAATGTATTTCACTATCTTACAGAAAAAGACTAAGTAACACTATAAATACATAAATATGTTTGAAATATGCGATAATTCGCATTTGTCTTAAAATTTACAACAGCGCGTCCGCTGGAAGGTTAAGTAAACGCTAGATTAAAATGGCTAATGCTTTCTAATGCTTTCTAATTATTTATAATTATTATTATATATAATTTCTAATTATTTTGGTATCTTTCATTTTTTCTCTAAAATAATTAGGGAAGCAGGAATTTGCATAAATAAGTTTTTACATGTTAAATTCCTATGCTCGGCTAACTCATTCAGCATCCGGTATATCATGTTATTTCTAACATAAAAAAATAATGACCACAGCTTTTCTTTAGTTGGTTCAGATAATATAATATCAGTTTTTCTTCCTTGCTACAAAAAATTAATGAAAAAATTTAGGCTTAAAAAAAACTAATAATTACTCGTTTGTTTTATGTACATACATAATATGTAATTTTTATTCATACTCTTGCCTTAAAAAATGCAAATTGAAGCTGAGGATTACAACGTTATATTATAGTCACCCTACTTCTGCCATTGTTCGGTAAAGTTATAGATAACTAACTGTCAATAGATTTTTTAACTTCATGGATATCAAAGTCACGTGAGGCGGTGATTAACCTAGTAGTTAGCGCAATCGATTTATGCCGAGTTTCATATAAAACTTGACAAGCTATTAAATTTAATTCGCTATTAGAAAATATTTGTCAGTATTAACCTTTAGTGTATAGAAATCTCTGGTTAATTTTAACAGCTTGTTAGAAGTTTTATGAACCTGACGACTTTGACTTTGCATTTCGGAGCTTCTTACTCGGCCTTCTAGTGAATATTAATATGCTGCAGTTTAGTATACACTGATAAAAATGAAGTTTTAAATCAAACTCGTTTTATAATAAGTACTCAATCATTTAAGTTAATGTAACCCTTTTTTTTAAAACAAAACTAAATTTGTTTTAAAATAGTTTATTTTAAACAAACGTTTTATTATTTAAATTTAAAAGAAATGTTATTTTATATAAAAAGGAATTTTTTCTTTGAATTGATTTGTCATTGTTTCAAAACAATGAAAACTACTGATGTTTTGAAATAAAAATCCACCGTTTTTATTCGAAAAGTTACTTTCAAAACAAAAACTGTTTTGATTTTAATGTCATTGTTGTTTCCCTACATACAATGCATAAAATCGTTTGAATTAAAATAATTTGTTTTGTAACAAACGTTTTTTTTTCTCGGTGTACAGCGCAGCGTTAGCTTTGTGTGATCACTGGTTTAGATATGGAGCGGAAGTTTTTAAATTGTAATTCCTGTTCTTTTGGAAATGCGAACTGCACTACTATATTTTAATCTTAATATTTTATTTTAACCTTATCAGTTTTCTTTTTATCAATAATTAATTATTTAAATTTCTCTTTTATTTAGTACTTATTTTCGTTTACATTTAAATCATTGTAAATATAATGTTACTCATGTGATGTTAGAGTAAATTCAAATATTTGATTTTTTCTGATGTACGTAAATTGAACCTTAAAAGGTTAACTCGATTTATGACTTTAAAGAATTTTATTTTATGAAAATGATTTAAGGAACATGTTCCTGTAGGAACAGGAACATCATTTACCTAATTATAGCAATTACAGTTTTTAGACCTTTTTGTCCGCAATTAGAACTTTTAAGGAATATGCACATTTTGTACATTTTAGTTGTTATTTAAAATTAAATGTTACTGCTGTAAAAGCACTGTTGGATTTAATTTTTTTTATAAATTTATTATTCAAAACCATTCACGCTTTGTTGCTATAAATTTTAATTAAATTCGAATTACATTTCACATTAAAACTTTTTAAAAAATTTTTATTAAAAAATAGATACGAAATAAAAAGTTTTATTAATTTTTACATACAAGTTAATGATTATGTTAATAAAGCAATACTGGGTGGCCTAAAAGTAACCTATGCTATATTATTAATATAGTTTTTTTTAAATTTTATTTTACTATACTATTAATATAGTATTTGCGGCCAATATGACCATGCTAAGGTTAATAATTTTTTCCTGCAATGATAAAACAGTTTCTTGAAATTTCAACTAAATTAGAGTAGTTCTTTGAGCATGTTCTCCTATAATTAAACATTAGTTTTAACAATTGTGAAAGATTTAGTAGGAAACTTAAAAACAATTGGTAATTGGCTGTATTGCCAATAGGGTGTGGGCAATATGGTCAATGAAAATTTCCATGAAGTTCGCATAAAAGCAATATGATCATACTAAATAAAATTGGATCATTTATTAATATGGTCATTATTGATGGCCATATCGCTTGACATGTATTTTATTAACGGTTTCATAAAATTTAACATACCACGTCAAACTAATCAAACATTTCAACTACACTTTGTTATAGCCGCATATTTATGTTATTATTGTATATATCGAAATTGAAAAGTACTTATCTGGTATGTATACAATTACAGTTTAGTATATTCGTATACAAAATCAACAATTTAACAAACAATTCTAAAATTTATGCCAACTAAAAGAAAAACTCACATCCTATAAAATTAAATTATTAAAGTTATTAAAAAAAAAGAAATTAAGAAATCCCAATTTTACAAATTAAATTATTAATATATAAACTGTGTCTTTTCTAGCGAATAAAAACATACATATACGTGAGATTTATATTTATAAGTATATTATTATTATAACAATTAACTTCATATAACGAAACCATTTAATAATAATTATATTATTATTTCACAGTTTTATTTTAAAATAAATCAAACATACTTTCCAATTTCAATATTAATTTTAATAATACGCCAAATGTATTAGGCCGCCTATAAAATTTTCAATTTGAAGACGTACTTGATTTTTTAAAGCATTTTAAATAAAGAAAAGTATAAATATAGTAGTCGTCACGGAACTACAAGTGTCCCTTTTTGTACAGCGTGACCTACAACACCCCGAACAAACATGTTTTTCTCTTTTTGCAAAAATCACTGAATTTTACTGAAAAATAATCTAGTAATCCGATTCTAAGAACTATGTAGATCAGAAAACCAAAATAGCAAAAAAAATCAACCAATAAGTTTGTGAGTGACAAGATGTCAAAAAGTCGAGCCGTAATTTTATCGTTATTTGAAGCTGGAAATCGTCAATTTGAAATAGTTCGAATGCTTAAAATTCTTCGACAAACCGTTTTCCATGCCATCAAACGATTCAAAGAACTTGGTAATATGGAAGACCGACCGGGAAGAGGAAAAAAATGATCTGCCAACACTCGCTGGAATCGCAATATCATCAAACTTCGGATTCAAAGAAATTCGAGACAGTCGATGCGAAAAGTGACTCGTGAAACTACAATCGCGCAAGAGTCGGCTCGACGAATAGCTAAAAATAAACTTAAGAAGAAGCCTTTTAAGCTGCCAAAAGCCCAAATGATAACTGATGAAAACAAGCGAGTACAACTTCAACGATGCCGTACAATTTCATAATCGTAAAAATGATAGGTATTGGCCAGAAAAAGCACCCGGACCTCTTGCCATCGTTGTTCATCGCCAATTCCCCAAGTCAGTCATAGTTTGGGGCGGTATTTGTGCTACCAGCAAAACACCTTTAGTTTTTGTTGAAGAAGGAGTAAAAATTAACAAGAAAATCCTCCACCAAGATATTTTAGAGGCTTTAGTTCTTCTGTGGGCTCAACAGCACTTTGGTGACCAACATTGGACCTTTCAACAAGACTTTGCACCTGCCCATAAGGCGAAAACTACGCTAGAGTGGTGCAAAATCAATTTTCTTGATTTTATCAGTTCCATTGCATGGCCTTCATACTCAACAGATCTCAACAACTCAATTGATTACGCTATATGGTCAATTTTAGTGGCCTGGGGCTGTCTAAAACCCCACAAAAGTTTGGAATCACTGAAACAATCTTTGCGTTAAGAATGGGACAAAATATACCTAGAAGAGGTGCGAAAATTTCATTCGACGTTTAAAGCCTGTATCCACGCAGAAGGAAGCCACTTTGAAATTTTATAATTTATGATGTACATAAGGTGGTTGTTAATTGTTATCCATTTATACATTTTTTAATTGTTGCGTTTAAATAGGTTTTTTTCTTAAAATGGTTTGTCTGAGGTATTGTGGGTCACGGTGTAATTACTTTTATATATGGGTCATTCCACCAAATAAACTCATTTTTACGGGGCGACCCTCGCGGATTATGTTAAAAATTTGTGGAGATGTTCTCTATAATAAGGAAAAAATTCACTGACAGTTTTAGCCCTTAATATGCAGCGGTTTCGGAGTTATAATTTTTTGAAATTTTAGAAAAAACATTTTTTCAACTTTTTCATAAATTTTTTTGGCGAGGAAAACTTTTTCATTTAAATTAATGTAAAACTGTATCTTGTGGGAAAAATTCTCAGCTTTCGAATAAAACCATCCATTTTATCCTAAACTCATCAAATAGACCCTTAAATATCCAATTGAAGTGGAAAAATCGATTTTTTCTGTGTGCGGAGCAAGATACTTCAAATTTGACTTTTTTTTCTTAAAGCTGATAGTATTTTCTATAAAATATATTGTTTTTGCGATGTGCATATTTTTTGTTTTATTACAATTAAATTAAACATCATATCCGGTTTTAAAAATTGAGCTAATACGATGCAGATGGCGCTCACAACTCCCTCTTTATTGGGACAGTGACTACACGAGCCCGTAAATCGGTCCAGGATGTTGCAAAATCCCCTTTTTCGGCCCAGGATGTTGCAAATTCAAGCAAAAAATATATGCTCTAGAATGGCATATGCTTTAAATTTAAAGATTTTCCATCTTCCATGTCAAAAAATGCACTAATAACGTAAAAAAATTTATTTTTATTCTGCCTTAAGCTATTTATAAGCAAAAACATTGTAGCCAATCAAAAGTCGGACATCGTTTGTCGCCACTGTCTCTATAAAGTCACTGTACCTCTATTTATTTTGTTTGTGAATATTTGTTGACTGATGTCTTTCTGCGGTTGCTTGACAGCTTAACCTGGGCAAAAATATAAAAATTTATAAAAATATTTATATTTTTTTTAATAAATTTATAAATTTTTAAATTTAAAATTAAAAAAATTTATAAACTTCATAAACATTTATATCTTTGCTCAGGTCAAGCTGTCAAGCAACCATAGAAAGACAACAGTCAACAGGAATTCACACAAAAAATAAATAGAGGTACAGTGACTTTATAGAGACAGTGACGACACAAGCCCCTAAATCGGTCCAGGATGTTGCAAAATCCCCTTATTCGGTTCAGGATGTTGAAGGAGTTGTGAGCGCCATCTGCATCATATTAGCTCAATTTTTTTAGCGATTAGTTTGAAATTTTTAAATATTTTAATTTAATTATATTTATTATATTTACCCTAACAGGAACGTCTGACAGGCCCAGGATAGCCTATCCCTGGCCAAGTCGACCCGTCATACTTTCCTGTTAGGGTAACAGAAAATTATTTTACTATTCCGAATAATCATATAACACTTACCGGATATGATGTTTAATTTAATTGTAATAAAACAAAAAATATGCACATTGCAAAAACAATATATTTTATAGAAAAAACTCTCAGCTTTAAGAAAAAAAAGTCAAATTTGAAGTATCTTGCGCCGCACACAGAAAGAAATCGATTTTTCCACTTTAATTGGATATTTAAGGGTCTATTGATGAGTTTAGGATAAAATGGATATTTTTATTCGAAAGCTGAGAATTTTGCCCACAAGATACAGTTTTACATTAATTTAAATGAAAAAGTTTTCCTCACCAAAAAATTGATGAAAAAGTTGAAAAAATTTTTTTTTCAAAACCGCTGCATATTAAGGGCTAAAACTTTCAGAGGATTGTTTTCTTATTATAGAGAACATCTCCACAAATTTTGAACATAATCCGCGAGGGTCGCTCCGTAAAAATGATTTTATTTGGTGGAATGACCCATATATTTTTAAGAATAAATACATATTAACACACAAATAAAAAATGATAGGAGTAATTTTTAAATAAAGCGACATTTACAACTTAAATAGTAGGTTCAAATTCCACTGGAAATCCTTTTAAAGGTTGACAGGTATGTCCTAGCTATATGCCTTTATAAAATTCAGAATCGGTCTAATACTTTCGACCAAAACGTAGGGTGGCCTAATACATTTGGCGACAGCTGTAATAATAAGGTAGGTTCTTCTACCTAATTAAACTTTTTGGGTTTCTAAAATTTTGATATGGTTAATGTCGAGTTACACTACTTAAATCACGTATCTATCGATGGATTTACGACGTCTGTATTATAAAGGGTGTTTCAACAAGAGCGCCGGATTTAATTTTAAATTCTTGGTAACAGATTCCCTTACTGTGGCTATATTTTCGAGTGACCGACAATGACGACGACAAAATATGGTCTTCTGATCCATCAGCGTAAATTTGGACTCAAATTTTGTAATTAAATGCATCACTGTCGATTCATTTGGCGCATAATTGCGACTGAAAACTTGACATAATGGCGAACTGTTTTCGCAAAACTTTTACCATTTTTGAATTGTCTTTTTACAATAATTAAACGTTGTTCGTTTGAATACTTATGCATACTCTTATGTCTTAAATCGGGTGGTCTGTATGTGACAACTGTTAAAACAAAATCACCGTACAACTCGTATTAACAAAATGGCGGCAAATTTAAATCCGGCGCTCTTGTTGGGACACCCTTTATAACTCGATCAGAATATATGAAAATAAGCTTCACATTCACAAATTCTGCTAAAAGTGTTATGAAATGCAAAAGGCTTTTAAGAAATTCAAGGTATCTGAGTGCATTGAATGTTTTGAGAGGTAATCGAACATTTAAAATTGTTGAAATTCTTCGATATACCATCAGCTACGGCTTCTATTATTTATTGTCATTACATCTTAAAGATTTTAATTTTTGAGATCTTTTAGCATACGAATCCAAAGTACTCAAATTTGTAAACCAATGACGAATGGTCAGATTGGTGGATTAGCAAAATATATTTTTCAACAGAAAAGTAACCTTTCAGCCACCCAGCATAAATTCAACAAATGCAGAAAGTATTTTGTTTAAAAATATTAAAAATATGAAATTTTATTACCTAACAAAATATCATAAATGTCACAAGTTTTCAAATTTCAAGAAAAATGAAGAAATTCAAGAATTTGTTTGTCTTGAGATTAGAGAAATAAATTTTCCGAAACGTCGACAAAACAACTTCTATTTGTTTGATTTACATTGCAATCAACCTACTATTCTTTTTGTTTACATTATTAAATTTGGATGAGAATTGTTTTTCAGTTTTCAAATTCATTTACACTATATGAGATTATTATGTTTAAAAGCAGGTATAAGGTATAAATTGTCTCTTTATGTTAATAAATTGTAATAATATATACTTTTAAAGTTATAATGTGAAAATAATAAGAAAAATCCAACAAAATTCATATATATGTATATACACCTTTTAGAAATTTCCTTATTTTAACAATCTTGTTAAGATATGCTTCAGTATTATAATTAATTTGTAAATGGAATATAAAGCGAGGTAATATAACTTTACCTGTAGCTCGTAGCACCCCTTTGTTAATAACAAAAATATACATTCAGCCCTTCGGCTACTTGCAATAACCAGAATGTTTAAAACCAAACCTGAAGATCGATAGTTACTGTAATATATCTACAAAGTTATAGCAAGCTCGTTACTTCCGTTCAATTTGAGAACCTTTCTGTGCATGTGGGTATATAGCACGTAAGATTGTAGCTATCCTTCTGCACAACAAAAATGTACTTAATGTCAAAGTAATAATTTAATTTGTTTATTTGAATTTATTGTAAGAACAATTTTATTTTAGGATATTTGGAACAAGGACTGTTAGTAACGGATCCTAGAAAATTAAGAAAAAATTACATTTCTTCTAAGAAGTGGCGAATAGATGTGATTTCATTACTTCCGACCGATCTTGCTTATTTTTGGTGGCCTCCGTCCGATTGTCTCATAAAAGTGCCATGTTCTATTATAGTGAGATTAAATAGACTTTTTAAATTACCGCGTTTGTGGGATTGGTTTGAAAGAACAGAAACCGACACAAATTATCCTAACGTATTTAGAATATGTAAAGTTGTGTTAGCTATATTAGTGTTAATTCATTGGAATGCGTGCCTATATTTTGCTATTAGTTATGCGATCGGATTTGGAACTGACAATTGGGTGTACAATATCGAAGGACCTAAAAATTCAACATTAACGCGTCAATATATTTATAGTTTTTATTGGTCTACATTAACTTTAACGACAATAGGTGAAACCCCAGTGCCTGAAAATGACGCCGAGTATTTATTTGTGGTTGCGGATTTCTTAGCAGGAGTGTTAATTTTTGCAACAATTGTCGGAAATATTGGATCCATGATATCGAACATGAATTTAGCTCGAGTTGACTTTCAAAATCGCATGGATGGTGTAAAACAATATATGGCATTTAGAAGAGTTGGACGTGAGTTAGAAGCACGAGTTATTAGATGGTTTGCTTATACGTGGGCAGAGAGTGGAGCTTTGGACGAAGAACGTGTTCTTTCAGCTTTACCGGATAAGTTGAAGGCCGAAATTGCTATTCGAGTTCATCTAGATACTTTACGTAAAGTACGGATTTTTCAAGACTGTGAACCAGGCCTGTTAGAGGCACTGGTATTAAAATTACGTTTACAGGTAAGCTGCATGTTATAAATTGAATTTAGAAAATTTGCATCATATTGCATGCAAATTATGTTATTTTATCGAGTTTATGATAGTACGTTTTTTATTTCTTGTATAAATATTTAAAACTAAAAGAGAAGATTAAATAACAATAGTCTACGATGGAATTGTTATAGAAGCTACTTGTTTTTTTTTTACTTTACTTGAGTTGGAATTTACTATAGAAATTACTAATTATTTGAAAACATTCAATATTAAAGTTGCGTTTATTTGTAAAGTAAAAAATTCTTTTTTATTTTTTAGTAGTCCAGTCAATATTACTTAGTTCTTTATATAGCAATAATTGCAAATAAGGTGAATTTTTGCATTTAAGTAACAAAATAATTCAAATATAAAAAAGTGGCTGTTGCGTTTAAAATGTATTTATTTAAATTTCTAAAATTTATTACAAAGTATGTGGCATCATCGAATTTGTATCATTCGGATCATCGAACCAAAATCGCTTTCCCGTTTAAAATTTATTTTAAAAAAATCAAATTGTCCGAATTTTTTCTACTTTGATTCTTTTTCTTCTTCTGTCTGGAAAATAGTGAGTACAATAAAAAGAAAAACTTTTCGAGGAAAGACTACGTATTTTCTACGAGAAGTGCAATAGACAATCTTTTGTGATAATATCCGTAAATTTTTAAATTGCTCTAATTTATGATCAATCTACTTAAGATAAAATATTGAAAATTATATTCATTTAAACATAAATTTAATTCTCTTAAAGTATTTCTGAAAAGACTTTTGTTTTAAATAAACTGTAAAGAATTTAAGAGACACATTTTATCAGAAAACTTAAGGCATTAAAAGGTTTATAAAATGTTTAAAAATAATTAGAAATATTCTTATAGTAAATTTAATCAGTTTTTAACTGTTTCTGAGATATAACAAAAAAACCAAAATTTGGGACTTTCTTTGTACCATCAAGTATCCCTCGCAACACTTAAGTGTGTGGACTTTTAGTATGTTTACCCACAGTTAAAAATAATCAAAACATATCTCGGAAGTCAAAAATTTTTTGCCTGCACTATATCTCGACAAATTTTTGATCAAATTGAACAAATCGTTGGATATGTCAAAGTATGTATATGTATATACAGGGTGTCCCCGTGACCGTGGAGAACCTCTTAGGTGGTGATAGAGGACACTTTTCTAAGACATATTTTTAAATAAAATTTTTGTCTAAATCCAAACCCTTGGGGGGTACCTCACTTTAAAGCAATTTTTTCAATTTATGATTTCAAGCGGCCATTGCACCGATATTTTTGATTTTTTGGGTTTAATGGGGTAGAGCTTTTCTATAGAGCATTTGAATATCTACAAATTATGTTATAACCCCTTATCGCCTAGAATCAACAGATTTCGAGTTATGAATTAAATTAAGGGCAAAAACGTCAAAAAATTCCGAGTTTTATTTTTTTTGCTTTACTTGCTAACCCCGTATCTTTTAAACGAAACGTCTTAGAAAAAAACTGACGGCCCAAAACCGGATAGGGAATTTAACGGGCTACAACTTTAGCTTAATAATTTTTTTTGGGAAACCAACCGTTTTCACAGAAATTACGAAAATAATGAACAATGTGTAGGTTAAAAAAACATAAATTAATGTAAGGAATACCGATAGGTGTAACAGAACTTACCGAAAAAAGCACCATTACAAATAATACAATGCAACACCTTTTGAAAAGAACATGCCTGTGTGCTGAAAATGAGGGAGGCTATTTTGAAAATTTATTAAAATAAATTTTGTGAATTTATTTAGTTTTTTTAACCTACACTTTGTTCATTATTTTCGTAATTTCTGTGAAAACGGTTGGTTTCCCAAAAAAAATTATTAAGCTAAAGTTGTAGCCCGTTAAATTCCCTATCCGGTTTGAGCCGTTAGTTTTTTTCTAAGAAGTTTCGTTTAAAAGATACGGGGTTGGCAAGAAAAGTAAAAAAAATAAAACTCGGAATTTTTTGACATTTTTTCCCCTAATTTAATTCATAACTCGAAATCTGTTGATTCTAGGCGATAAGGGGCTATAACATAATTTGTAGATATTCAAATGATCTATAGAAAAGCTCTAATCCATTAAACCCAAAAAATCAAAAATATCGGTGCAATGGCCGCTTGAAATCATAAATTAAAAAAATTGTTTTAAAGTGAGGTACCCCCCCAAGGGTTTGGACTTGGACAAAAATTTTATTTAAAAATATGTCTTAGAAAAGTGTCCTCTATCACCACTTAAGAGGTTCTCCACGGTCATGGGGACACCCTGTATAATCTACAGCTTTTGTATTGGATAATTTTTGATTCTAAGACAAAAAATGATTATTTTGCTTACTTTATTATTCTAATTTAATGTTTATAGAATTACTGTAAATAATTAAGTTTCGGGCCAAACAAGAAAAGACAGCTTCTTTTGTATATATTTCTGTACAATTGAATTGTGTAATCAGTTTTCAATTGTCTGAAAAATTCAATCAAATTATGAACAATTACTGAAAAATTCCTTGTTGCAAGTCA
Organism: Cantharis rufa; assembly: GCA_947369205.1. NCBI lineage: Eukaryota > Metazoa > Arthropoda > Insecta > Coleoptera > Cantharidae > Cantharis > Cantharis rufa. The sequence goes on from OX376303.1 coordinate 42,916,834, forward strand.
TTTTAGACTTTTTTTTAATCATTGAGCGTTTTCTGTAGGACGATTTTGCACCACAGAATTTACTTTTGAAAATGAAACAGTTTTAGACTGAAAAATTGAATATCTCAAAAACTTCTAGATTATTTTATGTAAAAAAATTGTGCATATTTAAAACATAAAGGCACATACTTTGAGAAAATTTCATTAAAATTGAATTATTTTTGCGAAAATGAAAAATAAAATATAAAGAAATCGTATTTTCGCATTTTTTACATTTTTGACGGAAATATTGAGGTCAGTTTGAAAAGTAATTCTTACAAAAGTTGTAGATTTTTTTTTATGATTTACAGTATTTTATGATAAAACCTCAAGTTTCGCCGAAAAACGCAATAATATATTTTGCACTCTTTTTCAAAGAAAATTTCTTGGATTTGAGCCAGGTTTTGCAACAAACCAAGTTTTATTTGGTGTCAAGTTATGAATAGTAATAATTGTTTTAATTGCACATTAAAATTATGAAGCGAAGAAGCCAAGTCAACGCAAATCAAGTTATATTTTCTTTATTTTTATTGAATGGAATAATAAAATGAAAATTAGACAATACAGAAATCCATAACGAGGAGCAGACGATTTAGATAAAATGTATTCGCTGCAATTAGTAGATGCACAACTGATGCTCCAAATTCGAAATAATTGCAAAGAACATGGTAACGTTTCCATTAAAATCTAAAGCACCTATCGTAATGGTGGGATGAGCGAATATTAACGTGATGTTGCGAAATTGTAAGAAATACGGTGTAAATCAATAGCAACATTGTAAAGTTACACGTGACGTGACATTGAAATTCCGTCTAGTTTGAATCAACAAGCATAAAAATTCAATGATTTTTTTAAATATTACTATTATTAATAGCGACGCTAGTCTAAAATCTAAAGCATGTGCGTTTATATAGGTACATAAAAATATAACATATTATGTTAACTAACGAGGCACACCTGAACGTTAATAATATTGTTATTATAAATAATTAATTTTTTTGTTAGTTTAATTTATGTATACGACCAAAGGGCTTCTTTAGTCATATGATGTGTCACTGCCAAATTTTTAAGACATTGGATGTTTAGTGTCTATTTTAATAAAAGTCTAAAGATAAATATATCATATTTTATGTAGGAAACTCTAAAAGAGCCAGCTAAAAGATAATTTTAATTTTAAAGTTTTAAGATATAATAAGAAATATTAATTCAGAAACAGAAATGAAAACATTAGACATGTTGTAAAGGGATGATGCCAATAATCAACAGAACTTCATTACGTGAAAAGATGTTTTATCGCATGCAGTGTTAGTCCAAAGATACACAATACAACCACAACCTCCAGCTCTATGTTATAATAATAATTTTTATAATAATTATAAAGAAACAATCTTCATTTGCTTGTATTAGACATAGCCTAGCAGTTAGAATGTGACTGTTTTGATCGTCAAAAAATAGTATAGGATAGGTAATAAAGGACCCGAAAAAATGAATTGTTAAATTAACTTTTCGTTAGAATTAGTATTCGTCATAAAAGGATTCTCACTGTAAATATCGTAAATATTTGCTAACAATTTTTAATTTTGTTTTACAATTACAATAAATAATCTACAGTTTCATTGCGGTTTTATAATTAATTCACATTGTTAAATTTATACAATTAAAAATAATAGTAATTTTGAAAACGTTTGTACATTTTTTTAAAAAGCCATAAACGACCGTTCCCGACAATATAAATCAAATAATTCGTTTAAATTTTGTCCAGTTATTATGTTTTTTTATATTTTAGAATTTATTGTAATACAGTATTATTTTCATTTAAAATTAGGTATTTTCACCTGGCGACTACATATGTAGAAAAGGAGATGTTGGTAAAGAAATGTATATAGTAAAAAGAGGACGTTTGCAAGTAGTTGCGGACGATGGTAAAACAGTACTAGCAACTCTTGGAGCGGGATCAGTATTTGGAGAAGTTAGCGTGCTGGAAATTGCCGGAAACCGTACAGGAAATCGTCGTACAGCCAACGTTCGCTCATTGGGATATTCAGATTTATTTTGTTTGGCTAAAGATGATTTGTGGGTTGCCTTAGCAGATTACCCTGATGTAAGTAGAAAACTTTTGAAAAGCATATTAGTTAAAATAATTTTATTTACTTTATTTGAAGTAATTTTATTTTACAATGTAAGTAATAAATATTTTATTTAAAGGCACGAGCAACACTAACGGAACGCGGCTGTCAAATACTTCGAAAAGAGGGATTATTAGACGAGGAAATATTTAGAGTAACCAGAGAAGCACAAAACTCGCTGGTAGAAAGTGTACTTCGCTTAGAAGATATGGTAGGAAACCTACAAACCAGATTAGCTAGACTTGTAGCCGAGTTTCATGCTACTCAAGCCAAACTAAAACAAAGACTAACTAAAGTTGAATTAAGGTATGTTAACTTATCTTGTTAATTATATTATGTTGTTGATCTCATTATCCTATTTAATTTAGTTGTAGTTAGTAGTTACATATATAAAGAATTTGATTTTTTCTTTTTAAAATATTGAGTATAATTATGTGTATGTATACTACCTAACCAAGATAATCATTGCTTCATATAATTTTTATAATTTTTAATGAATTTAATTATGTAATATTACTTTCAAGTTACCTAAATCACTAATGAGAAATAATTATATTTTACAGACCAAATATTAAGAACCCCGAATCGTTGTCGATACCTTCCGCGCGTAGAAGGCTGCGTTCCTTTGAGAGTCGAAGAAAGTCTTTTTCAGAATCAAATTTACGACACAAAACGTTGTAGCAATTACAATGCAATTACTACAACATGATAATTATTAAGATAATAATATAAATTAAATATAAATGCACAACAAATTTTTAGTACCAAACGAGTACCATGTAGATAGATGATCGTTATATTTGATATCAAATAATATAATTATTTTAATTAGAGAAATGAATGTTAAAATACATAAGTATTTCTTAATGCTTGACAGTCAACTTAAAATTAAATGTAATAACAATAAAAATATATTAAATTAATAAATGTAAATAATAATAATAATAATTAGTACGTAAAAAATTAAAAGTAATTAAGATTAAAATTTTGAATTATATTTCGACATTCAGTACAAAACAGCTTATTACTTTGCAGCGAGAACATACGTGTGTCTTCTATTTTTTAAAATTCGAAATGAAATAAAAAAGATTATCATTTTTTTGTAAGGATATATCAAATTTAGTAATAATATCATGGTAATATCGCTATACGGCGTTGATGGATTTAATACTTTCTGTGGTAATCTTATATTCTTAAATTTGTAAGGGTAGAAAATCGTTTGAAAAACGATAAGAAAATTGTCGAGTAACGTGATGTGACTTGAGAAAAGCACGTATCTGTATCAACCGCCGTTAAAATATGCTGATTAAAATTTATTTAAACCCTATTTCAGTTTGTAATATATTTTAGAAAAGCATATAGCGTACTATTTTCGTGAGTCTAGTACTATTAACAGTTTTACTAAACTGTCATATAATTAATAATCCGTACTGAAATATTTAGGTATAAATTATTATTATTATTATAAGTTGTTTACAATAAAGATTTCAAGACTTTTAGTTTCGATAAGATTTACTAACTCTTTTCTTAAAACATGCAATTCTTCATTAAGAATGAATAAATTTAATCCGTAACCTGATGATTGTTAAAAACATATCCGTAAAATACCTAATACATATTATTATGTACTTAACCTATTTTTTTATTAAATGTGCTAGTGAGTATTTTATAATAATATTGTATAGTAATATGTATACTAGAGTTAAATGTATAAATCAAAACAAGTGTTCAAATAGCATAAATTATGCACTTGTACGAAGCCTTACTGTACTTGTGATAATAATAATACTAATTTTTGTATGTACGATATATTATAGTAAAATAAATAATTTAAGTAAAATTATTATACACACAGCAGTTTTTTTTATAAGTTGATATAGGTACTACTAACAGTAAAAAATAAATAATTCATTACATAATTTTCTCACTCAATAACAAAAACTTTGACGTTACATTGTCAAATTTAATTTTTTTTGTCAAAATCAAATGTTAGATTACTAGGTTTATATTCCGTTAAATTATAAACGGCTAGGAAATATAATCTTATTTCGTTGTTGGAAAATTGTGACACAGTAATTGGAAAGATGAAGCCTTCAAAATTTCAGGAAAATTTTAGATGTTGGAATTTGTTTAATTAAAATTTATAAATCGATGAATTAACTGTTAATAAATTTTAGATGGGATCTGTAGTTAAATGCAGATTATGCGAGAAAACATTTTTTTACGAAACCTCGCAAGTACAAGCATTAGGTGAACATATATTAACATTCCATCCAGATGCTTCTATAGCTCAGTTTACATTTGGAAGTACTTCAGAATCGCCATTTGTTTATCAAGGCGAAGAAGAAAAAATACCTGAACAAAGTTCTTCAGATAAATTAAAGAAACAAAATATGTATAGAACAACAGGCTAGTATTTTCCCTTCGTCTGAGTGACATAATATTCTTGTTACTGGAGCAATCAATCATATAAATCGATCAACTCTTAATTATAACTTTTCATTTTCTTCTGCTTTCAATTAAATTATTTCTTCTACAAATCACTTTGTTTTCAAGATTATTAAATTCAAATATAAATCAATGAAAAAAATTACTATTTAACCAAAATATCACTTTACTTTCCCACATCGTACAAAGTATAATCTAAAAATTCAGCAGACTTGCAATTTTAGACTTTTAGTCCGTTGACCATTTTGGCAAGAAACCTGGATTTCACCGCTCACCACTACCACCTTAACTAGTAAGCGGGAAAACCAGTAAATTCAAAAATATTCATAAATATCCAGATAATTAAATTATACAAAAAACTATTATTAATATCATCAAAAATTGCAAGAAGAATATTTTGGAACATGAACATAATTATGTAGTTAAGTATTAAAAACTGTTAGATTGTGTTCACTCTTTTTAATAGGCTCTTTAAAATTAATAATATACCCTATAAATGGTGACAAACACAAATTACTTAATTACTAAGTAAATGAGTAGACAAATTAGAGAAAAACCAGACAGTTGGTATTGTATAATTTATAATATTTTCGGGGATCTATAAATAACGATCTGGGTTTCAAAGGTCTTTTACTGTTCAATCCAGAAAAAAATACCATCGACTCTGTCTTCAATCAATTAATTTTGGAGGGAGCTGAGTAGACGAAGATGACGATGCAGAATAAAAAAAGATGTACTTTATCATTTTATCAACACAAATCTAGCCTAAATTAGTTAACATTAACATGCTTTAATATCTAAAATAAGAAATTAAACAAAAACATTAAATATACAGCATGTAAAAATGATTTTTTAACTAAAGGTTTAGTTTAAATTAATATAATTAATTCATAGTAATATCACATATAAAAATTAATTTTTAGTTGAAACGTGGAAACCAGGTTTATCTTCTTTAAAATGTCAGTCGTGTTCCAAAGTTGGGCAGCCCTTAATTAAAAAACAACAAAACAAGGTAATGCACCCAGTAGCGCTTTGATGCTACTAGCTGGTACTACAACTATTAGTTATTTAGTAATATAGTAGTATCGCTAGTGGCAAGCAAAGTAAGAGTATATTAACTATATCTTTTTAAATATCAATAAAAATAGTACCTAACAATTGATTCATAAATAATTTTCAACTTTCAGGTTGCACAGTCATCCCTAGGAGCTCTATGTTTACTTGGCTGTTGGCCATTATGTTTTCTGCCATTTATATTAGGTGGCAGTAATTTAATGAATCTTTATTGCAAGTACTGCGGATCCTTATTAGGAACTTACGATAGAAAAACTGGACAACTTGCTTATGGAGATGATGGTAATGTTACTGTCTGTGAATGTGCATAATTATTGTTTCGTCCTATATACATATAGTATAATAACAAACTATAAGCTGTTTTGTGTTTTATATATTTTGAACAGTTACTAAGTATCTATTTAAGTACTAATTATGTAAGTTATTATCTATCCAGGACTGGTTGGCCGGTTGATCCATCAAAAATTGTAATTCGACTAAAGTATTTCTATTATTAAAAAAAAATTCAGACATATGGTAGACTTGCGTTTGATTCTTTTTGGCCACAATTTTACGTAACTCCGATTTAACCGGCAATTGTCGGTTATCCGGTAGGCAAGTCTTGCTTTGATTAATATGAGCACTGCGGATAAACGAAAAAAGATACACTAACATCACAATTTTATATTTTAAATTAAACCTTGTTTTAAATTATGAACAATAAAGCACGATCGAAATCTTTGGTACTTAAAAGAGCTCAACACTAATTAATGTTATCATAATGTTCATTAAAAGCTGATTTCCCATAAAATATAATCGAAACACTCTAATTTATATGTAAGCATAAAATAAGCAATTAAATGTTTTAGAAATTCCTACTATATCTGTTTTTTGTAACGAGTATAATATAATAAAAACCATAATGTTTTCACTTTAGTTTTCACTTCCAAAAGAAATGTTTACGATGCAGTCTATATTGTGTTAGTAAATCTTACAATAATTAGGACAAGGGTTTTAATAATCTACTAGGTAGATAAATTTCCAACTAAACAATATCGGAAACAGACATCAACAAACTCAGGACCATCTTGAGAAGCAGTGACATATTAAAAAATAGCTAGAAAGAATTATTAAAGTCAAAAAAAGCATATTTTGATCTAATTCACGATTTTATCTGTGAAACTGACCTCATTAGATTCATACTTACAAATGAAAATATATAAAATTCAACTTACCATATTATCATCTTTCGCTCTTATTGCTGTGATGTAAGTAAAGGTTTGTAAGCGTTCTCCATAATATTAAGATGTCCGATTAGATTTGTTGCGCCCTTTGAAGGGTTAAAAAAGAGCGGTAAGAAGAAATATTTAACTTTGCTTTTTTTTTCTTTTTCTACCCTTCAAAATTTTATTACTTTTATTTGGTAACTAGGTGTATACCTATTATGAGTTTTTTAACTTTTAAGTTGTTTTAAAAAGAGTAAAAGTTACATTTTTTATAAAATATATGCAATTATTATATTTTTAATAAAATATTGACTTTATTTTTGTCTACTACAATTACTACTTATTTTACTACAATAAATTTTAAATTTCTACATAACAATAAAAATTTAAAAATAGTAATCGAAGTATTACTTCAAATTTAAAATAATGCAATGATTAGTTTAATTACCACTAACTTCGATACATTAAAAATTACTCCAGCTTTCTTTTTAGAAAATTACCCTTTTAGTTGATTTCGATATTGTTTAAAGTGTTTTCATCAAAGTTTAAACCATTTTTTTAAATTTTCTCACGAGAATATTTAATTAGTAGTTTGAATACGTGTATACTACATACTGAAATAAATAAGCAATACGACCGAAAATTCCCTTTTTTAAAATATTTTTATGATTACATAAGCTCACAATGAAGAAACTTTCTTCGTGTAATAAAATCGTAATCAAGCTAGCAAAAGAAAACATTTAATATTAAACATTAAAAGTACGTTTTTTTGCTCATTTCTCTATTTTTTTGAATCCTGATCACGAAATCGTAGCAATAAAATGTACCTAATGCAAGTTTTAAATTTGTATATGCATTATTTTTTTTGACAAATAGATAATATGTATTGTACTGCATATTATTGTAATAACATTGCACATTGCTATACATATATGAATTCTTCTAAAGCGTCCATATAGAATAACATACTCGTCATTAAAGGCAAGAACTCCGGGGTTATATTGTCCAATTTCCATTCCAACCCCTGATATTTCTTCTAAAATACTAATTTTGTTCATTAATTGTAATAACGGCGGTGTAAAATAAAATGTAATTACAACTTCAATTAAGCAACAAGTAGTTAATACTCCAACCTACAAACAAACATGTATTAAAAAAGAAAATTGTAATCTTACGTCGTATACCAACTTGTAATAATACCGACGGCACTGTAACTTTCAAATTATTATGTTGTAGAAAAATTAATAATGATACAAAACTTAATGATGAATTAATTAAAAAGTATATGGGAAATAAAATTTGCTGAACGTTTCTAAATATACATCGAGGCAAGTTAAAATATAGCGTTAATCCAGATATAAAAGTCATCCATAATTGGGTTCCAAAATGTGCAGACACTGATCCAAAATATATCATATGCATGAAAGGTGATTTGTATTTTTCTTCTTTACGTGGTGTTTGAAAAAGTACACACGACATTGTTCCTATTAGTACAATCATTATAAAATGTATTGGTTGCGTACATCTTAGAATAACACTGCAATTTGAATTAGTATTAACAATACTTCTCCATAATAAGAATAATATTATTTATCTAACTTCGTGGGAAAGCATTTGTGTAAAATGTTTCACAAATTGTTTTAGTAACGAATATTACATAGTAGATATTACTCAACATATTTTTGGATTGATTTTAAATTTAAACGGCTTTCCGATGCAAAATTAAATAAAATGTTGTACACCACTCGTGAAAAATAATTGCTGAATTTGTTGCCTTCGTTCGTTGAAATTTGTTTTGTAAATTTAAATTTAATAAAATAAAATAAAATTGAGAGCCTCTGGTCATTGCGATATATAAACTATTCAATAATACGTAAATTTTGCTAGTTTGAACCGCCTAATTTTAAACTAATCTCATTGATTAATATTTCGTGATAATTGGTTTAGTACAAATTTTTATTTGGTTCTTAAAAAGTATGAACTATAGGCGTGAGATTTTTAAAAATCTTAGTATTTAGCCAAGATAAAAATCACGCTGTGTATGGAATAATAAGCTTTTTACTTTTTACTTTTTCTACTATTGTTTCAATATGAAAAAACAAATTTATTATTTAAATTATTACAGATTATTGATTTACAAATTATTTTCATTTCCTATAAGCAGTTTTGTACTAATGTAAATAAATAGCCTACCTACCTGAAACAGGCAGGCGCAAGTAATTTATATTATAATAATTTTTGGAGTTTTTCAAAACTTCCCATCTTGTAAAATTCGTCAAGGTAAAGGATTAGAATACAATAGAATTTGGTTTTATCAGAATTTACTTAGGAATAGCAAATGTTTTTCACTTTGATTTTAACAATTGACCTGTTCGGACGCAAGTAAGCAACAATAAATAGTTGTTAATTCATTTAATTATTGACTATTATTTATTATATATTATATTATTCACTAATTTGAACCATTTTTGACAAGCTTCATCCTTTAAATGACGTCTATCAAAATTTCAGCCATTTACACGATTACTCATTTACAATTTACAGCACCGAGAAGAGACCAATCAATCAGTATTTTCTAATATGGAAAAAAATTGAGTTTCGAGTTTTAATTAAACATTAATATTTACGTAAAAAAACGATAACCGAGATCAAAGCCAAGCTGGATAAGTATTACCCGGACTCTGCACCGTCGATTGAATCGATTCATAAGTGGTTTACTGTTTTTGTTGTGGACGTACGAGCACCGATGATGCTGAGCGTTCTGAATGCCCAAATGAGGTCACTAGACCAGAAAATACCGAAAAAATCCATGATACGATGTTGAATGATCCCAAGGTGAAATTACGGGAGCTGGCTAAGGCTGTAAGTATATCAATGGAATGTGTGAGAAATACCGTACATGCGTTTTTGGGCATGAAGAAGCCCTGCGCGCATTGGGTACCGCGTTTGCTCACAGTCGACCAAAAATTAATTTGTGTTACAACTTCCCAGCAGAATTTGAGCATGTTGACGCGTAATCCGAAATATTTTTTTCGCCGATTCATAAAACCTGAATCCATTACTATACACCAGAGTCAAAACAACAATCGAAATAATGGGTTTCTGCGGGTGAAAGTGCTCCAAAGCGTCCGAAAACGCAATAATGGGCTGGAAAGGTTATGGCCTCCGTATTTTGGGATGCGCATGGAATAATTTTCATCGACTTCCTTGAAAGAGGTAAAACTATAACTGGCGCATATTATTCATCATATGGATCGTTTGAAAAATGAATTTGCCAAAAAGCGGCCAAATTTAAAGAAGAAAACAATCTTTATCATCACGACAATTCGCCTGTTCATTCATCGTTAGTTGAACAAGCAAAATTGCATAAAATCGGGTTTAAATTAATCGCGCAACCACCGTATTCGCCAGACCTGGCTCCCAGTGACTTTTTGAGGAACTTCCGATCGACTACTATTCGGACGGTAAAAAAAAGTTATAAAATCGTTGGACTCGTTATTGCAGTTATTGAACTCGACATTGCTTAGGCGAATTTCTGCTACCTTATTATCTGATACAGACAGGGCCATCACTTCTCTAAAAAGATAGGTGGATAGGAATCAAAAAGTGTAGTAGAAAAGTATCTTGAAGATTCTATAATTGAAAGTAGTGGCTTTTAAAATATTCGGTAAAACTGAAATAACCAATGTAACTAGGTGTACTTTAGTTGAATAAAATTATATAGTTAATACGTCTGCTTCAACGCAGAAATCTGCTGGCGGCAGTGTATTTATCTCCGATTATTCTGTGAATATTACTTATTAATAATAAAACTTATTTTGCCTTATTTAAACGAATATCAATAAGTTACACTTTTTCAAACACTAACAAAATAAAAATTTTTAAATATGGTACACTATACTGTACCAAAAACTATTATATTAGTTTATAAATAGAATAATTTAATAATAAATTATTATCAAATAAATATAAATATAATATTTATTATATTATTCGGTTTTGAAAAATGTGCAAAATTTGATGTTCTCAAGAGTACTCCAATCGTAAACATTTTTCAATTTTTCAAACGAAATTCCACAAGTACTTCCGCATAAATTTTATAAATATTTGGGATTGAAGCAATATTTTGTTTTGGATCACACTTTACTCAAAAGAGAATTTAAAGAAAAATATATTGCTAAATTAAAATTAAATACTTTTAAAGTCTAATCTAAACTAAATGCTAGAAATTTGATGTTAGCAATTAATACATGGACAGTACCGGTCATAGCTTATTCCTTTGGTATTCTTAAATAGTCAAATACAGATTTAAATGCACTTGATATTCTAACCAGAAAAGTACTATTCAAATATAGAAACTTACATCCCAGATCTGCTGTAGAAAGATTATATATAAAAAGAAAAAAAGAAGGGAGAGGATTATTAAATTATTTAATTTGTGTAAAGCACAAACAAATTCACTACGCAAATATTTTTATTCATTAATTAACCCTTTAATACAAACTATATTCAATTTGGACAAACATTTCTCTGGACTTGATCTTAAAAATAGAAACTTAAATTGTGATCAAAATTTAGATCTTGAAATAAATTGGAAAAATAAAGTATGGCATGGCAAATATGCTACAATTTTGGATTCTGTATTCAGAATTTTTTGTATTTGAATTGTATTCAGAAACGGAAGGTTTTATGTATGCAATTCAAGATAGTGTAATTACCACCAGAAATTATATGAAACATATATTATGAATAAAATCGATGTCGTAGATGTATGCTGTAAATGCAAGCTACCTGATGAAACTATTGAACACGTTATAGCCAGTTGCACTAAATATGGGTGAAAATTCTCATACTATCATATATGGAATATGAGAATTTTCAAAATGAAAAATATTTTTAGCGAAGAACAAACTAGAGATTTCACTTTAATTCAGGTTAAATTAAGCAGATCACGTATGGATCACTCTTAATTTTCTGTTTTTCATCATTTTCACCCATATTTTAAACAGAACTGATCAGAGGAATGACTACATGCCAGAGGAATAATATACCTGCTTAGAGTTAATATCTATATTAAATCAAAAATACAACTTTGTTATAAACGAAAAGCAAGTTAATGAACTGAACAATAAAACATAATGTTTGTTTAAAAACATTATCTTCGGTTGGAAATTTATAGTAAGTTTTATTTTTGACAATAGAAATTGCTGAAAATTGAAACGGGTAAAATTTCAATAATTTGCTCATATGGGATGAACGAAACATCTTGTTCATCCAGTTTAAAAACTTGGAGATCTTGCAATACAGCTAAATACAGCTGCTAAATCATTGTTGTAACTGCATCATATCTATAACTTTTCTTTTTGGTTTTCAATTCAGTAAGCACATATTATATTCCTGTTAAAATGTTATGGGGAATCAACTCATAAGTATTTTGTGATACATTTTGGCTTGGTCCAGCTTGTTCGTCATCTGAGTAAACATCTTCAACAAGAAGATTTTTTTAATTTTGAAACTGATTCAGATTACCTATCATTTCGCCATCCCAATGATCGTCATTGGAATTATCACTATCCGATTTGGTAGATTTTAGTTCATTTATAATTTGATAATCTAAAGAACCCATAACGTATCTTGACGAATTATCAGAACCTGGTAAACTCAACTTGTGGAAATGTAGATTGGTTACAGAAGAGCCACAAGAAACTTGATGAACTATCATGGTCCCAGGAAGCGGCATTATTTCAGAATCTACAAGTGTTTGTGCCATATTTTCAATATCTTCAGATGTTACAGTAAAAAAGGTGACTCCGGAAACAGCCCTTTCAAGACTACGAAATAACTTGTCTAAAGACACTACATCATTTCCTTGGCCAACGAGCCTGTCGGCAGTCCTTTTGGTCATCCCACCAATGCCATCTGCGGCACCTTTGCTTTTTGATAATTCCGAGTAAAAGTTTTTATCTTTGGATATAGTTCTGGAAGCCGTTTCGCTAAGCCGTAGAACATAGACTATTGCGGTATTGAGTGGATGGGCTATCGCTAATAAAGTGGAGTATACTAGCCCCATAGTTTTTATCAATATATTTGAGTATGGGATAAAGGTGAGCCCAAATGGAAGCAACATTATGCTGTGGCAAAGTTGATAATGTACAGAAACATTCGGTTTTCTCTACCATCAGGGTCTTGTTTTAACCTCTCGTATCTTCTCTTCTCGGCTTCTCTCTTTATTTTTAATCTTTCCTCGTCATTACATTTTCCTCTTTTTGCCATAATTTATCTGAATAAGAAAATATTATCCAATTACATGTCAGAAGTTTAAAAAAGGCATTATTAGACAAAAATCTAGAGGCTAGGTAAAAACTATGATTTATTTAAATTATTAATCTGTTGCAATCAGTAACATGTTCAATATTGAACATAAATACAAACAATAAAATGCGACGTGCTACATCAGTCCACTGAACACTAATCATTCCTCTGGTCTATAAAGGGCCAGAGGAATGTTACCAGAGGAATGACGATTTTTAAAATATTCCTGCGAAATATGTGCAGTACATTACTTTTATAATCTCAAAGTTCTGAAGAGGTTCGACTCGAATAATGTGTGAATCCCCGGTAAAATGTTTACAACATTTGAACATAAATTATGACTAAAATACACAACAGAGGAATGATACTTTTAAGTGTGACTTACCAGAATTTGTTGTTTATTATCTGTTTTTATCACTTAACATACGTAATTTTTGCCTAATGAACCGACTGTTAAACTAAGACAACGAGAACTGTAGTAGCTTGTGTTTACATGAGCAGTGGCAATAACGTATGTGAATTTAATGAATTTTTAACTTATGGCGGAGGAATGAGGAAAAAAGCGAGGGACACAGTTTAAGTACTATTTAGTAAAAATTTGCTAAACATTATTCCGAATTAATTGCGAAACCTAATCATTTGTTATTTAAGAGTTCTTTGTTCTATTTTGCTTTTATAAAATACGTTACGGCGTAATCAGCAAATGTACGTTTGTAGTTTACATAAGGAGAAGGGATATACCAGAGGAATGACTTTTGATTACTTTGCATCTTCAAATAAACAATATTTAAAAAATATTTTACAATAAATGTGAGTGACTATAGTCACAATTTATGTCTCAATAGTATAATGCTTGTCACTATTGTCTACAAATAAGCAGTTTCATTTTTATCGGTGCGGGACATCATATAATATGATAGTATGGGAATTTCATAGACATAATATCTTCATAGACATAATCTGGTTTGCAAGATACTACACCAACAGATTGCACTTAAATTCGGTCTGATGAACAATATCAACCCATATTATAAGTAGGTACATACCGGAACCTGTTTTTGGAAAAAGAGGGAATATTACTCTATTGGGACAGACTGATATTAACCGATCGACACATCAATCATGGTAGACCTGACATTGTCATAATAAATAAAAAATTATATAAAAAATTAAAAAATTTTTAAAATTAAAAATTAAAAAACCTTTTATTTAAAATTAAAAAAAGTCCACTAAAAAGTAAAAAATAAAATTTTTAAAATAATAACAAAAAATCTCCTTGAAAACATCTATATAAAAGCGTGGGGCTATGAATTTTATGAAACTACGAGTATACGTACAGAAATGGATACAACATTTTTAATGACAAAAAGATATTAAAATTTGGAAAACCAAATTTCAACATATTATCGACTGTCCTTTGATAATAAAGAAGAGAAAAACTAAAAAGTTTTTATGAGCCTTTAATCGAATGACCTTATCATATTAGATAAGGTATTACCTTCAAATATCCAGCCACTGTTTTTATAGACGCCAAATGACGACCTTAAGTGCGTGATAAAGAAAATAAAAGGAAAATTGAAAATTTTGAAGTTGGTAAGAAGACGGCGGAGAAGAAATGATAATACTTGCCGTGAAGAAAGTTCACAAGAAGATATGTGGAAGGTCGTGGATAATTTTCGTTTTTGAAAATAAGTAAATTTGAAAGTCATTTTAAGTTTGGATAAGCACAGAAAAGTTTAATTAGAAATATTGAGTGGATAATTTTGAATAATATCAGATATGATTGGATTATGCTCAAAGTGGTTGTGGTGATGTTGGGAGATATTAGATGCTCGGATTCATACGCGGAGAAAAAATTGTATTGCATTTATGGATATGCACATGGATTAGATATTTGCATAGTGAAATTCATTTCTTTGTATACGCAATTTATTATGAGGTGAGAGTTTTTTTTATAAACATCTAAAACACAAATTTAAATTACAACCAATATTCTAAATTTCGGTAAATAGTTAGTCTTGGTCCTATCATTTATACGCAAATCTTGCAATACACCTGTTTTTATTGTTATTTGGAAATTGCAAAATTATTTGGGTGCTGGAATAATTTGCACAATTAAGTTTATGTTTGCAATCTCCAACGCAATCAAATTACGTTCAGGTCCTGATTGTGGGCAAATATTTTTGAATTAAATTTTAATAAATAATGGTCTTCTGTGTGCAATCACAAATTTGTCTTTTTTTTGACATTTTAATGAACCGACTACTGAGATCGAAGAGATTGTTTTCCGATCAGGTTTAGCAAGGATACGTTGCAGATATAAGACATTAATTTAATTTAATACAAAAAATCGTTGCAATATATTTGAATTGAATACCATTCTACTATCTAAACGCATATTACTGAAGTAATTTTTCAAATTTCAGAAAATCCCTAAGAGATACAGTTAGAAGATGTTTTAAATATATGTTATATTATAGGAGTATTAAAAAACATTAAGAGTATATATGAAAATTATAAAAAATTTAATTTAATAATTAATTTCGTTATAAAAAATTATAACTAATATAAAAGAATAGAATTTACTGTTTTTCTTACCTTCCAGTTTTTGATTTTTTAAATGTTTCCAAATAATCACTAATAAGATTTACAAAAATTTGTGTATAATAAATAAATATAATTAGAAAATCTTGTGAAAAATTATTGTTTACAATTTCACTTTTAATTTTAGGATGTTTCATTGTACCGGTAGATGCTTCAGCTTCGCTAGTACGGAATTTTTGTTTCAATGTATTCATATTAAATCAACGTAGTGAGGTAGTTAGCTAAAAAAATCAAATAGATTTTACAATCAGTTTTTGAAATACCCCTTCTACATAAGTTACTACGTGAAGAATTGCACGTTTTTAATTTATATAGTTTTGGTAATTCGAACGAACGGTAATTGAAAAATTACAATGTGTGGTAGTAATGTACCTACGTACATAATATAAAATTGTCGTTTATTGTTTCATAATAATCGATTAAATTGTTAAAACTCATCTGACAACTGCATATAAAACTATTAAAAGATTAGTCAGAATAAATTATTTAATACCTGTTGAACAAAAAAAAAACCGGAAAAAACAATGTAATATTAAATTTTGTTTGTCAATTGCGTTTTTACCGAAACATCTTATTTTGAGTTTGCTAAACTGGGGTAAAAATTGGTTATAAATCATTTCTTCATTTTTAAGTATTAAAATTTTAAATAGCTTTTGCAAAAATATAATTCAATATCAATTTTTTGCTATAAAAAATTACCTTCCTCTTGGTAGTGTTGTTGAAAGTACCGGTTTTAAAAGTGACACATTGGTATCGAAGAGCAAAATATTTGGGTTTGGTTCGACTACTACGAGCAGCTCGAATATTTGACCAAGCTCACTTTTAAACATTATTTAACGAAATGTCAACGTCACAATTTTAAAGGAATGAGTAATAACAATGGCAATGGAAACATTTCCAGTGTCACTTCTGTTAACCCTGCCGTATGTAATAGACCAAATTCATCGCATTCTAATGAGACAAACGGTGCTAATACCCAAAATACAACTTCTAAACAAGAAGATAAACATCCAAAAACTACTAATGCACCAGATGCAATAGAAACTAATACTAATATTGCAGGAACATCTTCAAGAGGAATAAGAGCCATAAGTAAATTCTATTTATTTAGTTAATTATTTTATATATTTATTTTATTATTAATTAAACTGAATAAACGAACTTTTTAAAATAATAATTTGGTTATACAGGTTGTAATCTGGTATTGATTAATAATGATACAAGAATTGATTTGAATGAAGAATTACCTGCCCAAATAACTGCTCCTCAAACCTGCCCAGAAAATTTAACTACAAATAATGAAACCTTAAATTCACAACAAACCAGGGATAATAATCCCAGAACTCCTACAAGAAATTTTCAATCTCCAAACCCTACTTCTCAACGAAGCAATTTATTAAAATCTTATAGATGTTATAGAGCATTTTGTGGGCAAACTAATTCTGAAATAGAAATTACTACATCACCTCCACTGTCAACAGCTGCGGTAAATGGGCCGCCTCCTATTGCAGGAGCACCACCTTCATACTCAGCAGTTATGCATTTTTCTACTGCAGAAGAACCGTGGACAGTACAAGGACGCCGCCCGGTTTGCGTACAGCCTTCCCCAGCATTCATCGCTCCAATTCCACCACCAAGCTATGCCGAAGTTCAAGGATTTCAAATAGAGAGACCCATGCTAGTCACATCAGGTATTTTAAATTGTCATAAATATGTGCTGTTCAATTTTGATTAATGTAAAAAAGTTTCACCTTCACTTTTAGTTGAACAACTAGTATGGGGGCCCGAGCCTTTAACCATTGTTTGCCCAAGATGTTCTCATATAGTAATAACAGCTACAGAATCCCAAAGATCAAATATCACACATTTCTTAGCGTTAGCTCTCTGTCTGTGTGGATGCTGGCCTTGCTGTTTGTTACCGTATTGTATGGACTCCTGTAGGAATACATACCATAGGTGTCCTATATGTAACCAATTTCTAGGAATGTATAGACCGTGGTAGAATTTTATTTTTTTTAAATTATTTATACGTATAAAATATTTAATAAATGCAAGATATGTCAGTAATAATAATCAGGTACACATTATAATATGTTTTAGAAATTAATAATCATAATCCATAACGGACAAAAACTTATATCCTGTGCTTTACAAATGTCACCATATAAATAAAAACGTCATTGCTATTCAGTTAGTTGCAGCTTTCCATTGGCATTCTTTAAAAGGCACACTGAAAGAAAAATGTGACTATAATTTACACTATTACATAATCTTCCTGAACATTGTGAATTGTAACAAAAATATATTAAAAATTTGGAAAACCAAATTTTAACATTTTATCGACTGTTCTATGATAATAAAGAAGAGAACAACTAAAAAGTTTTTATAAGCCTTCAGTCGAGATGACCTATCATATTAGATAAGGTACTACCTTTCAAATATCCAGCCACTGTTTTTATTGACGCCAAACAAGTAGCACCAACTTTTGTTTCAAGTTGCAAAAGCAGATTGTTTGACAAAAAACAAAAAACAGAACTTGATACTGCGTCCATCAGCGGTTGACTGAGGAAGATCCATCTCGTTAGAGTAAGATCAAAACTCGAGTCTCAATCTAGGTGGCGCGGTCCATGTTTTTTGTCAAACAATCTGCTTTTGCAACTTGAAACAAAAGTTGGTGCTACTTGTTTGGCGTCAATAAAAACAGTGGCTGGATATTTGAAAGGTAGTACCTTATCTAATATCGGTCATCCCGACTGAAGGTTTATAAAAACTTTTTAGTTTTTCTCTTCTTTATTATTGTGAATTGTGTTGAAAGGTAGCCTCTACCGGACCGGTAGTCTCTTTTAAACCGACAAAAACAAAAAAAGGAGGAGGTTATCAATTCGACATGTATATATAGTTAGTGACAAAATTAAGTAAACACAAATTATATTTATAAATTTCCATTAATTTCTAGAACTAATAAGCAATTCTTAAATGTTTTTTTACTCTGGATGGCACACATTTTTGTCCTTTTTCATTTTATTATTATTGTTTGTTAATTGCAATCGATCTTGTGACTTCTTAATCAATAAACTTGTATTATTGTAGTTGCTGGTTCAGAATGAGAAAAATAATGCCTTTTGTATGTTTATTTGTAAAATGTACAAGCATTCGACTTGAGTCGTATTAACTCACTGACTAGGGTGTTTACCCTTAACTCAGAAGTCTTAAATTTTGGCTATGGCATGCGCACAAAGATCACATATTTATGCTAACATTAGATGACTGCAAACATACCGCCCCCTTTGAAGGGACACCTTCAATAAATACAATAATTGAGCAATGATAAATAAAACATATGTCACAATATAGGTATATACAATATAAAGAATATTAAGTTAAATAAGATTGTGATATATAATACTAAAACTGATAGTAATAGTTGAACATTTGATCACTAATTGTTGCCTTCACGTTGTGGAGATTCCACAGGAATAACACATAGTTGTTTAACTCCGCGTTTAATAAGTCCATTTGCCGTTTTAACGGTAGCTACGCTAAATTGCTGTTGTCCTTGATGATGACTAGCGAACCAACGTAGAACTCACTGATTGCCCTTGATTTCCATTTGGTACGCTGCGCTGCTGTAAATTATTGAGATAGTCGTGTGACCAACGTGTCCAAAAATGTTGAAACATCCTTTGTAAAAGTTTGTAACGCTGGACGTATGATGTGTTTTGGTTAATGACATTTTCTTGTGGCACTGCCATGATTGTGGAGCCAATAAGAAAGTATCCTGGTGTAAGTGCTTGAAGATCATTGGGATCTTCTGACAGTGGCGTTAAAGGTCGAGAATTTAATACTGCCTCGACCTGAGTAACAATTTTGTAAAATTCTTCAAATGTTAGGTGAACATTTTGAATGATTCTTTTTAAAAGAAATTTAAAGCTTTTAATGGCGGTTTCGCAAATTCCACCAAAGTGTGGAGTTCTGGGAGGAATAAAATGCCATGTGATTTGCTTGTTTAAACAATAGCGTTTTAATTGATTATGTGAACCTACAAAATTTGTTGCATTATCAGAAAATATTTCATGGCAAAGCCCTCGTCGTGATACAAAACGTTTGAATGCATTCAAGAAACTACTACTCCGACTACTTCTAAATGAATCGCATTGGTGGCTAAACAAATACAAACACAAACATAAACCTTGAATATTTTTCTGTTCCTAGTTTTACCATCTTTAATAGAAAAAAGGGTCAGCATAATCAACACCCACTTTTGAAAAGGCACGACATGCTGGAGTTACTCTGGGAGCTGGCAATTGTCCCATTAAATATGGTGCATTTATATTAGGTTTGACCTTAAAACATGTGATGCATTTGCGTAACACACTTCGGATGGTCTGTTGACCATTGATGATCCAAAATTTTGTTCGCAAATTGTACAATAAAGCCTTCGCACCGGCGTGTAAATTTTTATGATGCTCTTCTAAAATTAGTAACTTGGTGAAATTGTGACGAGATGGTAAAATATTGGGAAATTTTTTATGGTAATTTAATGTCGCAAATAGTAAGCGGCCACCTACGCGAATTAGTCCATTTTTGAAAAATGAGTGCAACGATAATAGCTTGCTGCTCTTGCTAACCGAACGATGCTGGGTTAACATGTCAATTTCTTTGGTAAACGATTCGCGTTGGACGATTTTGATTAATTGAATTTTGGCATCATTGAATTCCTGTTGTCTTTTTTGTGTTTACAATTACGATAAAATCTGTAGCAATATGCTACAATTCGTATTAATTTTGAAAATTTTGAAAACTTATTGAAAAGATCGCTTGAAAATTCGTTGGCATGATTTATTACAAATGAAAAGGTAGTGGTTTTGGTCTCTGGCACTTCAGTAAAATTTAAATGTAAGGCTTGTTTAGGCCAGTTTTCCTCGGTATTAGAAAGAAACATTGGACATGAAAACCACAAGTTTGATTTTGATAATTGAGCGGGATTCATGCCACGCGAAATTATGTCGGCTGGGTTGTCAGCCGAAGGAACATGATGCCATTGATTGATGTTTGAATTGTGTTGAATTTGTGATACTCGGTTAGCAACAAAGGTATTGAGATTTGCGGGTTGAGTCGATAACCAAGCTAGCACTATGGTCGAATCGGTCCATAAAAATAAATTATTTGTTTTTATCTGCAGTGAAGTAACGACCTTAGTTAGCAATTGCGTCAGTAAAAGTGCAACGCATAGTTCCAACCGTGGTAATGTAATTGTTTTTAATGGAGCTACCGTTAACTTGGCACATATCAAACGTACAAGTATGACTCCTTGTTCGCTTATTGTTCTTAAATAAATGCAAGCTCCATAAGCGGATTGCGAAGCATCGCTGAATCCATGAATTTGAAAATATTTAGTAAAAGGATGCGAAATTTGTCTAGGTATAATGATTGAATTTAAGTGAGGAATTTCATCTAAAAATTGAGTCCATATGATGCATATGCGGAATGGGACGTCTCGCCGTGGCCGTTTCGCCATGGCCGTTTCGCCGTGGCCATTTCGCCGTGACCGTTTCGCCGTCGCCTATTTCGCCGTCGTTAATTAAAAAATATAAATCCAAAGTTACAATTAAACTTATTAAATTATATATAAAATTAAATAAAAAAATTAATAAGGATACAAAGTAAATAAAAAAATATAAAAATATCGAGGGGTTTTTTTTATTGCTGCTTTTCTAATTTCTAATTTTCCATTGCCCCGAAAATATTAATTTTTGCAGTCAAAATGTTATAGTCTTTTTTATAACTTTCGAGTTATAAATTAAAGTAAAAAAAATGTTGAAACGTCGACGGCGAAATAGGCGACGGCGAAACGGCCACGGCAAAATGGGCGACGGCGAAACGGCCAAGGCAAAAAAATACTTTCTGTATTTTCCTTTTTGACAACTCCATGATGTGGCAAGTAAAATTTTATGATTTTAGAGTTGTCATGTGTAGGATCGATGTGTAGGATCCATCGAAAGTGGATGTTAAAGAGCTACCATATTCCAGGACAACCCTATTCTCGACCAAACCTCCAAGAAAACACGTGGTGCTTTTCTTCGTTAAACCGAAGAAATTTTATTTTTAAAATTTTAAATCTTTTAAATATATTTTAAATCTTCGTTAAAGCACTTATTAAAGCACTAATAAGTGCTGTGTTCTTGTAGTCTGCTGTTCAGCACAATAATGTTTTAGTAGTCAAAATGAATGAAATGTAAACAATTCCTTCTTCACAAACGCTTATGAGCTTTCATGTTGGCTAAGAACGGCTAAGAAAATCAGCAAGAAAACTATAAAGTTTTTTTAATATATTAAGACACAAATCTCAAACAAAAAATAGCACCGCCAGGAGCTCTACATCGCATAGGTGGCAGTTGCTAATTTCACAAACTGCGATACTACAAAAAGATTAAATGTAGAAAAAAAGAAATTTATTAAATAATTTAAGTGATTGATGATGAAACCAGTGCTTGAAACAATGCTTTTGAATAATTTTGGTGATTTAATAAAACATGAAAATTAAAACTTTGTATATTTAAACAAAGCTGTTTAAAAAGTATATACAAAAAAGTACAAAAGTACAAAAAGTACAAAGTACAAAAAAAGTCGATACAAAAAAGTATCGACTTGCAATTATGTTGTAATACTTAGCTCGAATACTTTAATTAATATATCACTAATTCAACAAGTTCAACTTACAACGTGTGTTGAACTTTCATAGGAATATCGTCAAGTTATATTACATCACAGTTCAGCAGGCGCTGCTGAAGCTAAATTTATTGATCTAAAGGTACTTGAATTAATTACAAGTACATTAATTGCAGGATTGTTAAAAATATTTATTTAATATAGTAGGACGACTGTACTGCACAAATATTAAATGAATTTGGTCATTGCTGCCCTTTTCAGGTGATCTTGATACGAAAACATCACGAGATGTATTTGTTAATATTGGTTTTGGTACTATACTTTTTAAATTGACAGTGAATTTTATATATTATTAATGTATATCCCTCGGCTACACTGAAAAATTTCCAACCTTCATGCTGTTGTAACACTGAAATACATAATATAATATCACCGCTAGAGGCTCATCTGGTGGCTGACGGTTTTAGAAAGAAATTACCCGTGTAAACTTCAGGGTTATAGGTAAATAGTAGCCCAATTTATTTGGAATTTGTCCTATTGTATTGTAACTAATAATTTGTCTTACAACTTTTCCATTACGTTACAAATAAATAATTTTTGCCTGTCTAGAGTTGGTCTAATTTTAAAATATTCCATACCGCGCCTTATATTTCTCGGTGCTTTGCACTTCGAAATATATTATTGACGCTAAAGGCTGTAATGATAGTCTTCTCAACCTTGACGTATAATATACTATTTCTTTAGTGCATGTGCACTTCATGTTTATTTTCAAACCAGGTCAGGTGGTCAGCCGCCATGATTTTCTAGTGAGTGGATACGATTAAAACTCGGTTTTCATAAAACGGAACATCGGATCAAATTTAAACGGATCAAAACGGATCAAAATTAATAGGTAAATATAATAAATTAGGGTTTGTAATAAAAGATGTAAAATAATAAAACTAACAATCTTTATAAACAAAACAATAAACAAACACTTTAAAAATTTACCGTACATTTTATTTTATTAAGACTTAATTAAGACTTAATTAATAAAAGTACTAATATTAATAAATAGTAGTAATAAATAAAATGTACTTTGTATTTCATACAAAATTTTTTCTAATACTGTTGCAATTAATATAATTTATTTTTTGCAAGTTTTTGAGCTGTCAACGTAAACTCGAGATATTGCTAATCTAAAAAATTAAGTTAAAAAAAGACGATTTTGCAACAGAGTTAGAAAAAATCTTGTACGAAACATGAAGTAAAAGTGTTTTTACCTCATGTTGCATAAATAGCTATTTTATATTATAATATCATTTTATTTATTTTTCATATTAAACAGTCGATTAAAATTACAAATAATTGAGATAATTATATTATCAGTTATTGTTACGTAGGTAGGTATGTACAATTGTACATTGAGAAACACTAATAATTATTGTAGTTTTATAACGTATCGCGCCGACTCCACAATTCAAGTTGATAAGTTAAACAAAAATATACAATTTGTTTATATAAATAGCTTATCATTCTATCGAATAATTTATTAAGATTTCCGTATACGCACAAAAGCATACATGAAAATATAATATTAATTCACCATTTAAGTTTCGAAAAGATTGTGGTGTAAAAATAAATAAAATGGATAATAATAAAATATCTATTACAGAAGTTGAAAATCGTACATCAAATGAATCTCAACACATACATAATACTGGTAAGTAAAGTTACATACCTATCTGTATTATATAAATTAAATAAGTACGGTCAGTAGTGGCGTAACTCTAAAATGTGTAGCCTAGGGTTCATATTAAAATAATCGTACCACCTTTGAGAATACCTAACAGTGAATTGTGGTAAAAATATTAGAAGTATTTATTAATAGCACAAAATATCTTCTATATTTAAGATATCCAAAGTGTTTGATATAACCACGAGCGGATCAAGGACTCATTTTAGGTCCCTTCAAGTTACGGGCCCCGGTTTAGCTGTCTCCACTGAACCCCTGTAGTTGCGCCACTGAGTAGGATATTAAATAGAATCTACTTGCAAGTATTATAGACAGTGGCGGATTATTGTATTACAAGAATACCTATACATCTAAAAATACAATCTAAAAGTATTTGCCCACTAATATCTCATACAATGCTTCATAATAAATAAATAATTATGAAGTATACTTACAAAATTAAGAAAAAAGTTGTATTATGTACAACAGTGCCCCGAATATGGAATATCACTTTGGTTTGGGTTAATAATTATGAAATGGAAATATTTAAATGCTCAACAAAAGCTCTACAAATAGCTTCAATAGTTGGTAATATAATAATGTTATATATTCAAATGTGTACTTTCATAATATATTATTTGTATATAAATAATAATTTCCATTCGAAATGGTAATTTTATATTAAAATATTTAATGCACAATACTCATATACCGGGTGACCGACCGTTCATCCGCACATAGAGAAGTAATATGGAAAATGAATTATTTTTAAATTCCTAATCCTAATTCCCATTATAATGGGTAAGAAAGTGCAACGTATCAATTTAAAGAGATCTTTTTTCTACGTCTAAAGATATCCAAGACCTGATACTTTGTTTTTTAATTATTCTTCAAAACTCAATAACAAAATGAAATAATTATGCTTTTAAAAAAATTTAGTAGCTTGGTTTGAATATTTCATTTTGTTATTAAGTTTTTAAGGATAATTTAAGAACAAACATATCAAGTGTTGGGTATCTTTAGACGTAGAAAAAAGATCTCTTTAAATTTTCCCATTCTTATCCGTTATAAAAGAGAGCAGTAATTAAAAAATAATCAATTTCTCATGTTATTTCCCTATGTTTGGATGGACGGTCGGTAACCCGGTATATAAAATTATCAAACTTAGAAGAACAAAGAAAACCTTTATAGACCTTTTATGTACTAGACCTTTAATCTAGACTAGAGTCTAGATTTGTATATAACTTCTGTAGAAATTTATTCAAGGAATCACACTTGCCGAAAATTTTCGCACATGTAAAGGAACACCTTGGAGAATAATTTTGTGTATAATTTTATTAAATAATTAGCTTATTTATGTTTAGGCTGTTATAAGTTGGTAAAAAAATTCTGAGTATGTATGTACGAGTATTAGAAAATTCAATAGTATAACATGAATGTTAATTTGGGTTATAATACTATTACATCATAGTTTTCTGCACTTAAATAACAATTTAAAAATTTTACGTAGCTATTAATTTTATAATCACGAGGTCATCAAGTTATTATATTCATCAATTCCAAAGTATACAGCATTATTGTTCAAGATTTTTATTAATAAGTTATTTTAAAAGTAACCTTTTAAGCCGCGATAATATTGTTCATATTGTAGAAGAAGCGACTGTCCTGAGACCTGTAATTGAATTTATTTTAGTAATTAAATACAACTACATAGAAGCTAGCAGCACAAACTATTATCCTGCACTTTGTTTTTCGATAGTTTTGAATTTTGTTTTAAAAATATCAGTTGCCTCAATGTTTAATCAAATGCATAATGTTTTGGCAAATAATTAAAAAGTACAATTTTTCATAGACGAATTTGATATTTTAAGGTATAATAGGATATATAATAGGTATAATGTGAGTACATCGCACTCGGATTTCTTTAAGAGTACCGCATACAAAATAATTAAAACGGTAATCTTGCGAAATAATTTATAGGCTATAGACACGGGCTATAATAGATATTGTAGTGCTCTTTTGCCTACCTTAAAATATGAGTCTTATACTCTGAATGTGGGTCGTTGGTTCTCGAATAAAATTGTAGCATTCAAAACAATAAAAAACTGACAAATAGAACAATAATTTGTTTGCAACCAGTTTAACAATAACATAAATAAACAAATGGCAAGACTTACATAAATTCGTCGGCCAAACAAGTTATTCTTTAAACACTTTGTACTTGGTCACCTTCTTCAATAATATTCAAATGATTGATTGTTTGTCTAATTTACTTGGTTGGAAAATCTCTTCTATACTTCTTTAAAACTTTTGACTTCTCTCGTTAGCTCTCGAATTTCAATTTGTTATTTAAATTTACTTGATTTGTCAGCTCTCCAAAATTTAACTTATTATTTTTTTGCACGATCGTACTATTTTATTTATTTACGAATAGTGTTTCTATGACAGTAAGTTTATTTTACTGGTTGCTACGCCTAACACGACGGTAAGTAATTTACTTACCGTTCTAAAAACGGTAAGTAAATAGATACGCAAGTATTATAAATAAAATTTCACATTAAAATATGATTTATTTAAAATTAAATGTACAGTTTGTACAGTTGGAAATGGAAATATTGCTTTTTTCGGTATTTGTATTAACACATAATTCCCGTGAAATAGAAGCACAAGTTGAAGATTGCAGTGTATTATTAGATACGATACAAGGCGATTCAATATCTTAATGCAGAATCTTTTCCGCAAATTGACAAACGATTCACGATCTTCTAAATCTTGAATAGTCATGTTATATAACTCTTTTCTGTGACATTCTCCCGCTACTCCTAATATCATTGCTACCTAAAAAAAATACATAGTCGTAAAGCATATCCACGTGTTTTACCAATAATCTCAATTTACCTTGAATTAAAAACAATTCGTCTGATGCTTCAATTAAAAATTTACACATTTCATCCTGCGTAAAAACATTGGCTTTTTTAGGTTTGTATCCAACATTTTTTCTCTTTAGAAAAGCAATTAATGTGGAAAACTTTGAAATATCAATAGATTCGTGTAGAAAAATTGTAGCTTTCAACATTGAGTATTCGGCCCATAAACTACCAGCAGCTTTCAATTTTCCATTTCTTTGGACCAAATATGCCAACAAAATATTTTCACTCGTATTTGGATTCTTGTCTACACACCATTTTTTAAAAATTGTGTAGGTCGTTTCATAACGTTCCCTAGATTTTTCGGGAATTCGAACGTTCAATATTCCAAGCTTCTTCTAGATCACCATTTTCACTTTCAGGATCACTCATTTCGGTTTTATAATATATTAATACATTAAATTATAATATTATTGTAAGAACTATTTTCTCAATTTTACAAATCACTCAATTTGTTTGTTTCGTAAACACAACCATGGCAACAAAATTAATTCAAAAATTTTTACCTACTTTATAAATAATTACAATGTCAATAGTACTTATATTTTATTAAATTAATTATTATTTATATACTTTTTGATCGTGCAAAAAATGTTATAACCATCACGAACGGTAAACAATTTACCGGTTTCCAACAATATTGGAGACTGAGCGAGACTGAATTGTTGTCAACCGGTAAATTGTACATACCGTTCTAGATACTTAATATACTATTCTTACTTAATTTTTCGCTTTCGAAAAATTCCATAACTCTTGTATATTGCCTTGGTTTCCACACCTTTTATTTTCTTTTATAAATCAAATTTGCTGCAGGTCTGCATGTCTGCTTGTTTTGACCGACATCATTTATGTAAGTCTCAAAATATAGCATTAAATAAAAATGGTACAATTAAACTTTCTAAAATCAAACATAACTATTAAAAATACAAACAACTTAAACTAATCAAATCAACAATATAACACATAACGAACAAATAAAATATGGAACAAAATGAATTAAAATGGCAAAGTAAATTAAAATGGATTGTAAAGCCCTGCCATTATTGTTCCTCAGGTTGCAAGTCAGTTCTTTAGATCTTTAATTAGCAACCCATCTTTGTCGTATGATATGAACACAACAATATATTTATTTTCACAACATTGAAGTTTTCTGTTTTATTTAAGTAGTACCTGAACTATATTTAGCTATAATATTTTGCCTTATTGTTGTTTATTTAGCTTATTTACAAGATTTGTATTAATATTATTATTATTATAATAATATAATATTATCAGTGGCGTAGCTAGGATTTTTGGACCCGACAGCAAACTATCGCAAGGGGCCTCTATATAAATATAACGGTATCTAGTCATTTTGCCGAATATCTTTGGCCGGCAATCATGTGGCCGACATTCTTTGACCGACTGTTATTTGCCGGCAATCACTTATACCAATATTTGATGTGCTTAGGGGCCGTTCATGTATTACGTAAGACATTTTTTCTACTTCTAGACTTCCTCCATACCATAATAAGAAAAAATATAATCAAATGGATTTACCCCCCCCCCACAATAATCGTACGTAAGATTAATTGTTCCCAATGAGAAGCCAGATCAAATCGGGTCAAAAGAATTTTCGGTATCTACATAATACTAACGTTAAATTAAAACATTTTTCACCGATTGCATACAAAAGCACCCTCTAAATTCACCCCTGTCTAGTTTTTATTTTATTTATTAATTTTTTTAATTATTTAGGCCAATTTTAAGTCATTAAAAGTTAAATCATAAATTAATAACAGCTCATATAAAAAACGCCCCTCTAAATCACCCTTGTCGAGTTGGAATTTTTTTATTAATTTTCTCGTGTTATTTATGCCAATTTAAAGTCATTAAAGTCCAAATCTGATTTTTGACCACTTTTTCGTGTTTTGGTCCCACTGTGCAAACGGATCTTAAAAATATTTCGTTGATTTGTATTGAATATTTCGTATTATGTATGGTGTAGGTATGTTTAGTATGATTTAAATAAAGCAATATAATTTTTTAAATATTTATTTATTTTCCAAAAACTAATCTGTCGGCTAAATGATGTGTTGACCACATGATTTATCGGCCAAAAACTGTTGGCAAATAGAATTCAGCCAAATAATTTTCGGCCAATTGCCAGTGATTCAAATATAACATATCTTCATGAAAATAAAGCAATTTTTTTTTGTGATTACATTATCATCTTACAGTCTGACACTGTTGCTATGTATGTATAATGAATTTACTTATACAAGCTGAAACAAAAGTTCGTAATTTTATTTTTTATCTCCGAGTTTATTTGTGTTTTTATAGTGAGTGGATGTGTGGCCCGGGGCCCCTAATCTTAGGGGCCCCATCCACTTGCGACCATTGGCGCTATGATAGCTACGCCACTGAATATGAACAACACAACAATACTCTCAAACAAAACCAAGCCCGGCAACAAACAACAAATAAGTAAGTACACAATTAAACACAAATAACCGGAAATTTTAATGTCAATTTTAATGATCCATCAAACGACAACTTACAGCGACTACAGTGGCTAAGTGCAGGTCACTTGTGGGATTCCGTAAGGAAGCATCTTGGGGTCCCTTCTTCTTTGTTCTCTTTATAAATGACGTCCCATCGCACGCCATAGGGGAAATTGTTTCAAATGCAGACGATACAGCCTACACCTTGGAAAATAACGAAACAGTACAAGGAGGGCTAGGCAAACTGATGAATGGTTCTCATCCAACAAGTATTTTTTGCCAAAAAAACACACCCTTAGAAAAGTGATCATAAAATTTTACGTGTTAATTCTGCTAGGATTTATTATTCATTCAATTGCAAATAACCCAACCTTACGATTAATCAAAGTTTTAAACAACAAAGAGAGAAATTTTTGCATTTTAAAAGGCGGAGCTTTAAGTCTGAATAAATGTTTAACTCTTTCTTAATAAAAAGTGAAGAAAATTGTTTTCAAACAAATAAATGTAACATGGGTGACTTTTAACTACCTAACCTTAAAATATTCGAATTCCAATTATTCGCTAAATCAGACAACTTCCAGCCTATGAAACTATGAGGTATTCCGGTATATCCACCTTGCATATTATGAAAGCATTTCCGTTTTGCCCTATAGTTTGCTCATCCTTTTCTCTAATTATTATTTACTGAAAAAGAATTAATTTTTAAATTTTCTCCTTTTAAATTTTGCTAACAAAAGAGAACCCTTTTTGAAATGTTTGCTACCGAACTCACAAATCCTAGCTACGCCGCCACGACTGTTTCAAACTACGGGTACTAAATTTTGTAAATTATAAACTTTCAATAATTTTAGGTCAAACCGTAGTAGTAATAACAGGTTCACCAAATTTTATTACACCAGTACCGTTTGGAACTAAGCCTCAGATAATAATTTGTCCTTACTGCCATTATGAAGTAACAACAATAACTGAAAGAAAAGCTACAATGAAAACTCATCTGTTTGCACTACTTCTCTGTATTTTCAGGTAATTCAATAAATTAATCTTACCTGAATGAAATTTATAGCAAAAAAAGCAATACTAACGAAAGTGGTACATTTTTCTTCTTGTTGAATAAAAATTGTGTGTAAATTATGGAGTTCTTGAATATTACATGGAAAATTGTAATTTTAAAAATTATTTTATAATAAGTATTAAAAATTTCAAAATAATTTGTCTTCAAACCTATGCTATTTTTATAATATTTCGAAGTACATTCTTGCAAAATATATAATTCTCAGAATCAATTGGAAACTTTTGGTTGTAATAGTGCCGCGAGAATGATGGTTCGGCGAGGTTTGCTCGATAAAACTGTATTTTGACTGCACGAAAGCGCAGCCTGACCCAAACACATTAAAATAAGAATTAAGTTTGAGCGCAAAAGAATATCTCTTCAAGATTTTCAAGGTCGTTTTATAATCATATCGTAACCATTACCTATAATTACCCAGATAGCAATTTAAGGTGTTTGTAAGCTTGCAACAGCCTTGTCCGTGACAAGCGAAAAGGTTGCTGCAAGGTTGTCATTGTATGCCTGCAGGCTTGTAAAAAGCTTGATATAAGCATTGCTAGTTGACATTTGACAAGCTTGCATAATCATATGGCAACATTGTCGTGACAAGGCTAAAGGCCGCATCCTTGCGGCAGGCTTGTGACAAAAAAAGAAGAAATTTATATTAATTTTTTACTCTTAAATAGATGTCAAAAACATTTGACCTGACTTGGTTGCCATGCATAGGTAATAATCTTATTAATAATCTTAATAATCTCTTATCTCTAATCTCTTAATAACTAGTACTAATTGCAAAAGCACATTAAATACGTTAATTTCTGATGGAATAGAAAATCAAACCGCCAACTTAAATGATAACAGTTTTGCCACACAGCATTCCTTACCGTAAAAATTAAAATATTGAATTATTACTTAATGTTAAACCTGTAATTTTGTTATAAGTATTGTGTATAATAGCATATAGAACCAATAATAAATCAAATAAAAAAAGAGTAGTTTCATCATCGTCCTCTCTGAATTGGGAAATGACGTCATTGCCCGGACAATGATGTAAAAACCACATATGAAGTTTTAAATGTCAACATCACCCAAAATGCACGGCCAGTGACGTCATTGGCCGGGCGTTGACGTCAATGTCCAGTTAAGCAGGGCATTGACGTCATTGTCCGGCCATTGCCGTCGATGGCCGACTTGTCATCATTGACCGTAACATATATAAAAACGATGAATAATTCAGATATTATAATACAAATCAGCTTTTTGCAATGGACTCTGAACAGAGTATTTCTTTATTTCTTTTATATTTTATTTAATAGAATAGGGAGAATTCCCTATAATAGATTAGATTAGATTTTCGTGCTTGTTTTAGGATATTAAAAATTTGATTTCATTTTAACTAAAGTTAAATTTTTTGCTTTATTAAAATTTTATTTGTATTGAAATTATTAGAATTACAATTTTTTTCGTGTTAATCACTGGGGACTTCATTTTTATATTATTTATTATTTTTTAATACTTATGTGGATCAATCAATTTTAATTTTTGTTTATAATTAATTTTGTAATGTCTTTATTAAATGTAGTTGTTGGATCTGTTGTTGTTGCTGTTGCCCGTATTGCATCGATTGTTGTCAAGGAAAAAACCATTACTGTTCCAACTGCGATTCTCTACTAGGTGTATACGTAAATTAATAATCTGAGACACCAACACTATGGGGTGTTACAGAAACTAATTGACTGTAAAAGCAGAATAATAAATTAATTATTTTATTATTAGGTAGATACATAGATAATATTATTTATTATATAATTAAAAATATATAATATATTAGTATATAATATAATTTACTATATTATGTTATATAGATTATAATAATCTATTTTGTGCAGTTTATATGAATTTTTAAGTTTTATAAGTGCTATTTTATAAATTAACTATAAGAAACGAAATTATTTTGATTAGTATAACTCTAATGAATTAAAACTGTAATTTTAATATTAAACACAAAATGAACTTCAATAAATTTAAAATATATAAGTATGTACGTACTCATAGTTTTACTTTAATCTTCGTTATATGCATTTAAATATTTTTAAAATAATTATTTTCTTCGGGATAATAGGAAAATTAGGAAAAATAATAAGGAAAATAATAGGAAAATTTTTTAATAATTATACACCTGATAAATTCTAAATTTAAACTTAAATTTTAAGATGAAAGATCAGGACATAAATTATCAAAAGAATTTTTTAAATTAAATTATGAGCATTTTAGCATGCTCTTCATAGCAAACAGCGCCAGGCCATGAAATAATTATATTCTATTATTATTTTTCTACTACTGTTTGTGTAAGAAAAATTCAGTTTTTATTAAACTATTCTATACACATGCGCATTATTGCAAAAAAAATAATTTACAAACCGATACTCGATAATAGTGTGACTAAAAATTTTTTTGTTTTTTGTTCAAACAATAGTAGAAAAAATATTTCATGAAAAGCGTATGAAAAGCTTAATCTTATGAGTTTCACGGAAAAATATTACTTTTCATGACCAGTTGCACAAATAATTAATGTAAAACTGATATTATGTTATGGAGACAGTGATTATATAGTCCAGTCAAAGCGGACTTTGAATATAGGGTAACCATGAAATTGCGTTTCAGGGTATGAAAGTTACACCAAGCTAAAGGTTCCCTTATGAACATATTAAAATGTATCAGCTTCATTTTTCCGGCCTGATTTGTAATTAATGAATAACTGTCGAAAATTTACGACTAATCGATTTTCACTCTCCATCTGCCTAGTTACTCACACAATCCAAAAGATAAAATTACCAATTCATATCACGGAAAATTTCCTATCAAATTCAATCGGAAAACATTGTGAAAAATGTACTATTAATTTATTATGATTTTTTAAAGCAGTTTATAAATATTTGTTGCCAAGCTGTCAACTGATCAGATCGCGTAGCCTCTGCACTGGCGCCTGATCAGTTGACGTCTTGGCAACAATAATGTTTTCAAATTACTTTGAAAAATTACAAATAAATTAATAGTACTACATTTCTCACAATGTTTTCCGATTGAATTTGATAGTACATTTTCAGTGCTATAAGTTAGTAATTTTATTTTTTGGATTGAGTGAGTAACTTGGAAGAAATGGAGAGTGAAAGTCGATTAGTCTTAAATCTTCGAGTGATTTTTGTTAATTATAAATCAGGCCGGAAAAATTAAGCTGATACATTTTAATATGTTCATAAGGGAACCTTTAACTATCGATTGGTATAACTTTCATACCCTGAAACAGATCTTCTGGGCTCAAGTCTAATTTCATTGGACTAATAACCTAGTAAGTTAACCAAATAACTGCAAATTTAAAAATTGTCTAAATTTTTTTAAGAACCATCTTCTTGCTTCTGGGGGCATGTAAAACCGACGAGGCGGTTTCCTAGGCTTAATGATTTGTCTTCATCAACAATTAAAAACTAAGGTTACAGGCAATCTGCAGTTTCGATGTAAAGCTAATAATATCTTCGGATCGAGGAGATTGTTGGTAAAAACATCATCTGCTTAAAATTTCATACAAAATTTCAGTCATAATAAATTATTCTAATTTTGACGTTTAAAATTTGTAATTTTTTTTGTTTTCTTCCTCCGTTGATTTTTCAAAATGGACGATCCAAATCAGCTTAAGGTAAATATTATATATGTATGCTTTAAGTACTTCTAGGTATTCAAGACAACAAAACTTTATAACTTTATAAGAACATACACAAACTTTTAGGTATAGCATTAGCATATCACTATTTAAAACGAAACAACAGTTAACGAGATAAACGATAATTTTTAGTTTACCAAATTTTCGATTTACAAGAATGAAACTGATAAACATCCTAGTTATTATTTACATGTTTATAATGTGTATGTTATTATACATATGTAATTTATGTAGCAATTATTTATCTCCCAAAAGTTTCGAGTTCAAATGAACTGGCGCTAGAATAACTTGCGATTCAATAATCAGTAAATCAACTGTTTGTATTTGATAAGCAAGATACTAATATTATATAAAATAAATAGTAATCTTTGTGTATTTTTAAACTAAAAGATAGTTTATAATTGGATTAAAATTAGTAAGTACCTACAACTTAATTCTGTTAAATTTTAATTCTATAACACCAAATTTTCTAAAGTAAAAATATAAATTTTGTATTAAAAATGTAAAATATAATGTGTTCGTTATGTTGGTAAAATGCTCAATACATAGTTGGACTGAATATTGACGTTGATTTTTAGTCAAAGGTCATATTTATTTGATTAGCAGTTAAAAATCTACACGCAGTATAATATAATATTTATGCCAAAGCGTATTATAAAGAGCAAACACATTTTAAAATTATATTAACAGATTCAAAAATTTTAATATGACAAAATATATCTTTGCATAATTTAACAAATTTTATTAAGCAAGACATTATTGCTTGACAAAAATATATTGAATGCATTTTTTTGTTAAATAAATTATGCAGTCAGATACATATTTGCTTTAAACTATAATTATTCTGTTCTGTGTTTTGCTTTTTAAAATTAAAAAATATCTACAATTTTAAAATGGCAATTTGAAACTAACCATACTACTTGGCATTGATAAAATTTATTGTGAAAAATTTCAATTATTTACATGTTAATATGAAAATATTTTAATATCATAAATTACTTTCGGATGTATGGTGTCTACAAAAAGCGCTATCGCGAGAAAACCAAACAATTAAAGAAAGAAAAAAATGAAAAATTGCTTCTAAAGGCGGAAAATATTCAGACAACGGCATAGAATATTAATATTAATATAAATATTATAAAAATATAAATATTAATAAATCAAATGAGAGTAATCTGATTGCAGAAGAGCTGAGTTCCTACTATTCGACGATCGCTTAACAGATTGTCGATAATATCAAGGATGATCCTAATGCAGTTCAACCGCAAGAATACCTAAAAAACTTAAACACAAACAACGAGAATTTATGTTATTTGTATGAACGCTCAGCCCGGGAAGTATGTGATATTATAAAACAATTAAAAAGAAAGTATTCTGAGGATGTCTACAATATGTTCACAAACCTTATTAAACTGGTTGGGGAGGAAATAGCTCACCCGATTTCCATATAGTTATCAACAAGTGTTTTGCGGAGGGTTGCTTTCCAAACAAGCTTAAACTGGCTAAGGTAGTGTCAGTTCATAAAAAAGGTAATCGAGACAATTATTGTGGTAATTTAGGTACATGTCAGCGCCCCCCCCCCCAGTTTCGAATTTTTTGATGATTTTGGTGTCAATCGTTAGAGCATTGTTTGAGCCTCAAAGGTCGCGAAGTTATTCGCAAAAAACAACTGGGGGGCTGTAGACATGTTTAGCAGTTTTTATTCCCGTTTTGAATTTATGTATGAAATTGATGTCAATCGATAGAGCTTCGTTTGAGCCTGAATGAGCTTTAGTCAGCAAGATTTTAAGTTAATTTTTTACCAAGATATGGATAGTTGAAATTTTCGTCCAAACTCCGAGCAACATGCGTTAAATCTTAAGTTTTTTAAATCTCTTAATCTTTGATTTAAAATTTTTGTATTAACTTTTTTATGTAATTAATTTTCTTTATTAGCTTTTATCTATATAAATAAAATTTTATTTCATTTTTTACATTTACCTGTAAGTATATTATTACTTATTTTTTACAAATACAAGGGCTGAGGAGGGGGGTAATTTAATTTATTAAAACAAAAACTTTCATAAATACAACACCAGAGGAAAAGACGACATAGTAATACATACCACTTCATCGGATAAATGCCACTAGGAGTCTTCGGTATTGGGAAACAAAATTATACAATCACCTGCCATGGGTGTTGCAGGAACTGCCTAATCATTTGTTTACCGGATCGGTAAAAAAAGTATTATTAGAGAAAATAATATATACGCTGGAAGAATTCTTTGCGTCATCTTGACTTGTGTGTTGTTAGTGATGTACGTAGTAACTTGCTAGTCGTGATTCGTAGTACACTTATATGTTTTAACTGACAATTCGATGTTTTCCGTTTTGTTTCATTATATTGTATAAAATTGACATCTCATGTAATCTTTATTGCAATAAATAAAATTATATTATTATTACATTGTTTTGGATTAAAACTTCAAACAAAAACTTGGACAAAAGCGTCCTGGTTCTATACCAAGTGACTGACCATACACCTGATCATAGAGAAATAATATGGAAAATTGATTTTTTATAATTCCTTATTTCTATGGTTACGATATGAATGATAAAGGTATTCATTTAAAGAGATTTTTGTTCGGTGCGGCGTTTAAAGATACCTAACACTTGATATCGTTTTCTTTAATTATTGTTAAATACTTAATTATAAAGTAAACAGTTAGGGCGCCTTTAAAAAAAATTTAGTTGTTTATTGCTATTATTTTTCATCGTTTGGTTAGACAAGGCTATTAAAATAATTTTAAAAATGTTAATTTTTCATTTATTATAAATTTTTCAATAATTAATTGAAAAACAAAATATCAGGTGTTGGGTATCTTTAGAAGCCGAAAAAAATCTCCCTAAATTGATAAATTTTTCATTCTTATCCATTATATTGGAAAGCAGGAATTTAAAATAAATTAAATTTTATAAGTTATTTCTCTACGATCAGGTGTAGATGGGCCACTCGCTATAATAACGTTAACACAAATACGAAGTTAAATAATAATTTTAACCCGGTAGCCCAAGCATTTTGGGTGAAATTCTGCTCTAAGCAAGAATAAATACATACATAATAAATAAACACATGAATAAATACATAAAAATACAAGTACATTGCATTTATTGTTTTCTATATTATACTCGTATAAGCAACTTGTAATTTCGCCTCAATATACTATACAAATTTAAAAATGGATTGCACGTTCAATATGGGGAGCTACAAACGAAACATAAAACAACGAGTCAGGGCCAGGCCTGGTCAGGGCACAACAAGATCTCAAGTTTATAGGCAGATGCCAGAAGCACCAACTCATTCCAAACTTCATTAGATGCAACTTGCCAAAACAGATAAACCAAAGGCAAGTGCAGCGATTCTACCGCGAACAGCTTACTGCAGCCAAAAGAGAACAACATCGACACCTTAATAAAATAGATAGTAAATTATTATACCTTTACAACCAACTCATCATAAAGGTACCATACATGGAATTGAATAATTTTCTAGACAACATGGAGGACATGCAGGTTAACTACATATTAACGACTGACGATGAAAGAAAAAACAGAAAAATAGCACACCTCATCAAGGCAAGAGGAGCTAACGAGGAACAAAAGACAAAACAACCATCCTACGCACATGAGTTTCACGGAAGATATACAAACCTAACTAACATAACATTCAGCGAGAAAGAAGAACAACTGCTTAACAAGGGACACAAATACGCGCCAAACCCCAGTCGAAATGATTACATAGACATGTCCATAGACTTAGAAATCGCTGTTAAAGGACACAAAGAAGAGAAATACATGAAAACAGAAATTGCTCTCTCTATTTCCAACGAGAACAATAAACAAGAAAGACATGAGAAGACCAAGACGTACAAACAGTTTCTTAACAGGCAGAAAAATAAGAGAAACACGATAAAAATCACAGGGCAGAAGCTAGAAGACAATGACCTGGTCCCGACAATGGCAGATAAAGGAGCAGGCATGGTCATCATGAATAAAACCGATTACATGGATAAGACCAACTTGTTCATTAAAGATAATGAATGCAATGAATTAAAGATCAACCCTTTAAAGGGATACACTAAAATGATTAAGAAACATATTCAACAACATATTGTTTTCCTAGAAAAATATAATGCCAAAGCTGCACAAGAAGAACGTCCCCATAAGACCGATTATGACCAACCGTAAAACTCCAGCCAGAAAATTAGCTAGAGCCCTTAGCCACATACTAACCAGAGAATTCCATCATCAGCCAGAATATTCTATAAAATGCACTAGCGAGTTGTTCTCAAAAGTGGCCATGTTCCGATGGAAACCGGGAGGAAAACTAATATCCTTCGATGTCGTAAGCCTCTTCACCAACGTACCAGTTG
Source organism: Cantharis rufa (assembly GCA_947369205.1). NCBI lineage: Eukaryota > Metazoa > Arthropoda > Insecta > Coleoptera > Cantharidae > Cantharis > Cantharis rufa. Next base: position 42,955,592 of record OX376303.1, read on the forward strand.
CAGGATAGATCGATCTAGTTAGGAATTTCCTACAAAAAAAAGGAATAAACAACGAAGAAATTAACAGCTTCATAAACCTTTTGCATTCAGCTACCGCACAAAATTTCTTTCACTTCAACGAGAAGATATGAGGGGGTTAAAGCCATAGTGGTGTAAGTCACATTAACCTTAATTTGAGAAACAAAAGGATTTATTAGAAACTCTAAAATAAATTCTCGAATGAAATTATTACATGGAAAGTCGAATCAATCATTTGTTATATGCCTCAGTCTTCTTCTGAAAAAAACAAATTCAGAATGTTTTCCCTGGGTATGACTATCAAGAGTTGAAAATGACTTACACCACTATGGCTTTAAGCCCCTCATATATAGAATGATCAAAGGACTACCAATAGGATCTCCACTGTCATCAGCTCTAGCCGATATATTTATGAATAACATCGAAAAGAAAATAAATTGCATGCAGCTGGTAAGAAAACTCGAGGGAGGTGCGTTACGTGGACGACGTACTAGGCCTCTGGAATGGCACTGAAGAAGAACTACAGCTATTCCTAGAAGAAATTAATGTAGTGCACAAAAATATCAACTTCACCCTGGAAAATCCCAATAATAACAGCATTAATTTTCTCGAATATACAATAAAATGGGATAACAAAGGTACATTAGCTGGTACATATACCAAAAGCACACTAACTGCGACTCCCTTATACCATCGAATTCAGCTCACGTATTCTCCCAAAAAACTTTGGCCTTGCAATATTATTTAACCAGGTTGTTTAGATGACCACTACAACTTAAAGAAATGGACAAAGAGCTGAACATTATAAAACAACTGGCAACATCTAACGGATATCCCACAGCAAATGATAGAAAAAATGTTTAAAAATAAACAAAAAATCCAAAAACACCCTTATTTCTATAAAAACACGAAGAATCAAGAAACTAAATACGAAGTCGTGGGATACCAAAATCACTCCAATGAAAAACTTAGAAATCTACTCCACGATAAAAAAAACCTTTTTAATATCATCTCAAACATCAAACCAAAGACAGACCTAAGAAAAGGAAATGGAGTATACCAGTTGTTCTGCGGAGACTGCGGAGCCACGTACATAGGGGGGACGGGGCGCGTCTTAGAAATAAGAGAAAGAGAACACCAGAAAACAGACCAAAATTCCAAAGTTAGAGTACATCTGAAATATAACGACCATCAACTTAATTCGGGAGCCACAAAGATACTGCACACAGAAGATAACACTCAAAAACGGAAATTGTTGGAGGAACTAGAAATACTTAAGTATAACAACGAATCCCGTAAGAAGAACGCCCCTAATAATCTTATAAATGAGCAGCTCGAACGTACATGCACGCCACTGTACCAGCTCGCCGGTCTTATCGAGTGAATGATAGTAGGACGACATTTTAAGTTATAAATTATAACTTATAAATTTTAAAAATTGTAAGTTCTGATTTTAAATTTTGACACCTGTCCTGTGATCTTTTTAACGTGTTTTTTGGTTTGGTATTTAGAATTTGTAAGTGTTCCTTTGGCAAAAATTTTCGAAAACTTATGTTTTTCAATTTTCAGTAACAATTAACAGTAATTGACTTTTGAGTAAGCCGCCCGTATGTTCCTTGAAGGGTAGCAAATTAATTTGACATGTAAGATGATTTGCATACTGTTGTAGAGTTGTAATTAATACCTGTTTCTTTGTAGTTGGCATGATTAAGACCCGTAAAAAGGTCGAAACGCGTCGCCAAGAATAAATACATAAAAATACAAGTACAGTGCATTTATTGTTTTCTATATTATATAAGCAACTTGTAATTTCACCTCAATATACTATACAAATTCAAGAAAAAATTATTGTGAATCTGAAAATTGGTTTTAATGATTATTAAACAAAATACTAAAAGTCCCAAGACTTCAATCAATGATGTCGCTGCTTTCTGATAGTATAATATAAGAGCGTAAGTTGCTCTGAATATTAATAAAATTTTGATAAAGCCCAGCCAAACATATTGTAAATTGAAAATTAATTCAAACATATGGCAAGACTTGCCAAGTAATAAAATTTATCTAATTTTATAATGTTCATATTTTTCCCACGATTTGGAGTATATAGATAATAAAATGATGGGTAAATAAAACGTCTTTTCTCCTAAAAACTATATTTAAATGGCAAAACTAGTTTCGGGGCTCTATATGTAGTCCCATCTTCAGTTGCAAAAAGCTACAATTACAAAAAGCAAGAAAACCATTAAACGAGACCACAAAGCAACGTGAAGGTGGTACTTACTTTCATAAGAAATAATCCGAGTATTATAAAGGCTGGCGAAATACATACACTCGTCAGTCGTTAAGAAACAGCAATACCAAGAATAAAAAACATGTAGTACAAGTTGTCAAATAACTAATTTAAAACAATTTTAAAATTTTAAAATGTCGACAATGATACATCCAATCTAAACCACAGGATAACAGGGACAAGTTCGTCGGATGTTGTCACGTTATAGCACCAGAGATTATGGGTGCTTCCTCGAAAATCACCTGCTTATTTAAGATTTTATTAGGGTAGCGTACTTTAGCTTTGTGAATTTCTAGTACTTCCAGGCTGTTGAGGGTGCTACCCTTCTCCGCTACCCTGAGAATGTCAAAATCGTTGGTGTAGTCAAAGGTGTGACAAGTCTCTTACCTTAAATTTGAAGTAGATATTTTCTAAGTTCAAGTTTACATTATAAGACGACGATATTATGTATGTATTTGTCCAGTTATCTAATCTTTGAAAATTACAACATACTATAGTACAAAAAATATTAAATAAATAAGGTGCTTATTACAATAATTCGGCATTTGGTTATAGACGGACAAATGACAGCAAACTAAATTTTCCTTGTTTAAATTCAAATTAAGTTTGATTCTACAGAAATAATTTGTAGGTATTTTTTTTTTAAGTCATAGTTTATACTTTATAAAAACTTTATTTTATACTAAATATTCAGATCGTTTGAATATAATGGCATATTTTTTTATACCGCACGAGGGAACAAGCTGGATTTCTCTAAAAGTGTGGTACCCCTAACTTCTAACTATTTAAACGTCATAGAAGAAATACAGTTAGAATATAATTTATAAGGCAACATTTTTATACAGGAAAAAGTATGCTATTAAAATTTACATATTTTAATTTTTATTTTTTATATTTTATATTTTTAAGAATATAAGGGCAGCCCCATTTTATAAAAGTGGGTTATTTCACTATAAATACTAACTGAAACAACTAACTAACTAAAAACTAACAACTAAATATAATACAATAAAAAATTAATTAAAAATTCATATTTCAAATTATGTAATTTCAAAAATTTTTAATTTTAAAAATAACTAAAGATCTAAAATTTAACAATGCGTGACGTCAAACTTTAAGTCAAACAATTTCGTGTTGAAGCTCTATATTTTATACTTACGGGACTAAACACATGTTTATTTATAATAATAATAATATCAAATTTATTTATATAAATATAGTTCAGCTTATAAAACATAATACATAAAAAAAGCAACAACCACAAAACAACACTCTAGAAAAACCATACAACAACTATTTTTAAAGCATAACAGTCAGTGATATTCTTCATTAGCAATTAATGTCAGTAGTCCTCTCTTAAATCCACAAACTGTGGTGCAATTTTTCAACTCTTCGTCCAGGTCATTAAACCTTCGTAGTCCATCATAAAAAACAGATTTTTTCATTCTATTAGTACGAGACAACGCGACACTGAAATCACGCTTTTGTCGGGTATTACGGCAATGAACATCGGAGACAAACTTCACATGTTGCTGTAGGAATTCAGGAACCCTCTTCAATTTCAAGAACCAAAGCGCTAAACATTACCCTTTGCTTGACATTCATCAGGTTCAGCGTTGATAACATTACCCTAATTGGGGTGTATCTGTTGCAAGAAAGGATACTTCTCATACATCGATTCTGAATCAACTGCAGCTCTTGAAACCGATAAGCTGACATCCCGAACAAGATGGTAGAGCAATACTCCAGATGTGGAGCGACGATAGATTTATAAAGAAGCAGTCTGGTACAAGTGGACAGATTCCTTCCTATTCTATTTAGTAGATAAGCCTTCCTGGACATCTTGCTCATAATGTATTCAGCGTGACTGTGAAAGATTAGATGCTGGTCCAATTTAATGCCTAAATATTTAATTTCACTAGAGTACTCCAGTTTATGATCATTTATAACAATATCCAATCTAGTAAAATCTGAAACACATGAACCAATCCTGTTCGAAAAAACAATATACTTTGATTTATTCACATTAATGCACATTTGATTGTCGCAAAGCCACATGTTCAAACCTTTCAGATCAACATTCATTATTTCCATCATGCAATCTATGTCATCTCCAACTACAAAAACCATCGTATCGTCAGCAAACAGTCTAATTTTGCAGTGCTGCAAACATTTTTTCATAACATTAATATACATTATAAACAGAAAAGAGCCAAGCACAGCACCTTGGGGGACTCCATGAAGAACATCCTCTTCCTCAGACACAACCTCTCGGTATTTAACTTTCTGACGTCTGTCAGTCAAATACGATTCAAACTATCTCAGCACCACACCACCGATGCCCATCTTCTTTAGCTTTCTCAACAATAATTTACGATTAACAGTCTCGAACGCTCTCTTAAAGTCAAGAAACACAGCCAGAACCAACAATGCATTGTCCAAACTCTTAAACCACTCATCACAGACGTCAATCAATAGGAACTCACAGGAATGACCCCTTCTAAAACCAGACTGGTTTGATACCAACAAGTTGTTCCTACCGCAGTATTGTATCAATTGCTCTTTAACCACCATTTCCAACAACTTCTCGCAAACAGGCACCGTATTTATAGGTCTGAATTCCTCGCATAAAACCGTTTTGTTTACCTTTGGTACAGGCACAACAATGGATGTCTTCCACTCCGAAGGGAATACTCCCTGTGACAATGAACAGTTTATGACATCTACAAAACGATCACCAATCACTTCAAAAGCATCTCTTATAATCCTTGTTGACAATCCATTCTCACTATCACCGGTGTTCTTCATTTTCTTAAGAATGCTTCCAACGCAACCAACGTCCACCAACTCAAAGGCATCAAATCCACACACCTCATCGACCCCACCAACCACGAACTCATGATCGTGATACTCCGAGATTTGTAATAATATTAAGAAAACCTCCTATTCTACTTTGAACCTCGTAGTGAACCTGGAGGATATTATTCGGGAGTATCAAAATGGTAAATTTTTAAATATTATTGAGTGAGGCTATTTCATTTTTCACCTGATAATTAAAGTTTTAAATGAATTAATGCATGTCTGTTTTTTCTTGTTTTTGTTTTGTTTAAGTATCAATATTAATTAAATAAATTTATACAGATCAATTGAAATGATAATATTCTAAGTTTTTTTAAAAATTATATGAGAGGCTATTCCTATTTTCTCTAGTGTATACACGTTCTTCAAATTCAATTCAGAAAACATAGAGAAAACGATGCTTTCCGAACGTCGCGTCGTCTGGGGTAAGAGAACGAAGTATTCACTAGTCTTTTCAAAAATTGACTAATAATCTAAAATTGACTTGTAAAGTGTTTTCATTACAGGTCGATTTCCAAATGATAAAAAGAAACATATAAAGTAAGACCATTGGAAAATTTTAGTTTGATAATTAAATTATTTATTTATTTGAAATTGGTTGCACTTTTGATTTAACATTTTTCCTAAATTTCGTTTTATATTTGACAGTGAATTTTTAATATCTGTTACTTAGCTTAGTTTTATTTTAATCGCCATTTGAAATTGACCTAAAAAGCAACCAAAATTTAAATAAGAGAGGTTTAAATAGAATTGCACTCTTATAGATATCATTTAAGATACTACATTGCAATTTTTAAACAGTATTATTTTATTTTTGAGATAATATTTAATTTTTTTGATTTCCGATAAAAAAGTATACTTACTTCTCGCTCACCTCTACTCAAAAAATTATTCATCATTATACTTATGCCCAATTTTATAAAACTTTTAACGAGCCATTGAAGTTAATAGATGATTTCTATTGACTTGTCAATACTGAGGTTAATTTTCACTGGTTAGTTAAATTTAACGGCTTGTTAAAAGTTTTATGAAATTGGGCATTACAGTTTTAAAATCTGTAAAAAAATATAGCTGTGCTTCCAGTAACAGGTAATTAATACTCGCTCAGTAATATAAGGTAGTATTAAATTTGAAGATACTTAATTAGGTGTAGTCCAGTAAAATTTACAATCTTATGCCTGGAATTAATTAATTTTAATTTGAAAATTGACCTTCTTTTATACAATTTAAAAAAATAAAAAATTAATTCCCAGATACAATTTTCATGTCCACATATGTTAATATAATTTATTATATACTGTTTTAATTTTCAACTTTTAAATATGTAAATTTTTCAGATAACGTTAAGATGGCGAACAACAATATTATAATAAATGCCAACTTTAGTTCAGAACCACAAATTCTAAAATGTCCATATTGTAACAATTTTGTAACAACCAAAACCAAATACAAATCAACGGCAAAAACTCATTTTTATGCATTACTTGTGTGTATTTGTTGGTAAGTTGACTAATGTTTATAATCATTTATTACATATTAGTATAAATAACTAAACAGAAATTAACTGTACCTATGCAATTAAGATTTGTGCAATATGCAGTTTTGCGTATGAATATCTTAATGTTTTAAATTATTATAATATCTTTCTCGGCATCAAGCGCACCGATGGGAATAGCTTACTGTGGACAATAGATATTAGTTTCTAAAAACATATGTTTGAATTTTGTACGTAGACAAAAATTTTATTTAAAAAATTCTCTTGGAAAACTATCGATTTTCACCTTCTTCTTCAAGTTACCATATCCAATGTAGTGCGTAGGCTATATCACTTGGCGGAAACCAAGATGACGTACTACTAGGGAATGTAATATATGGGGTGATTTCCCGTTGCCTTCCCTATAGCCCACAGATCTATCTTGGATCTTAAATATTCATAATATTTTCTTTATGTTTCGTTATAGAATAGACTCGAGCAAAAGCTGGCTCTATGACTATTGGCCTAAAAATTCTCACAGAAGTACATACAAACATATTATGTATATTTAACTTGTAAATGTAAATTTAACATCTTGTTAAATTTATTACAGATTTCCGCTCGATCAGTTTGGCGACGCGCTTTAAAGCCTTTTGCAATAAGCTTTGAAATTTCCAAATTTCCTAAATAGTGAAGAAGATGTTTCCTTGTTTCTGTTAGTACAACTATTGATTAAATATACATATATAATAAGTAAAAAAATAAAATAAATAAGATAGATAGTGCGACGATTACAACTTACTTGTAATATTTAAGGTATATCACAGCATTTCATTAACTGAAGAAAATTCTTACTCACTCACACTCACCTCTTTAAGCTTCTTTTTCCAAATACCATATAAACTTATAAACATATAAACTTAAAAAATTCATATCTTTAGATCCCATGACCGTCCACGATTTAAAACTTTTTTCTAAGTAGACAATGAACAAGAGATGCTCGAAAAAAAATATGGTGGAAAACAAGAGATTATTTTCTGAGTTATTAAAGGTTGAAATTTAGGGATGCTTTTTTTTTCACCCTTAAATTTGATAAGTTTCACATTTTTTTCTTTAACTTGTTTGTCAAAGCAAGTATGTCATTTTAGAACAAGTCCCATCGCTCTAAGTCAGACGATAGAGTGAAAACAGTGATTCGCCGTGCGGGGCAAAATGTAAAATACTGGGTTTTTCCGTGCCCCGCCACGGCCAAGCCGTTGGGCGAATGGCAAAAACCGTAAATAGGGGTGCTCTATTCTAGACCTCCTGCAATTTTCGTCTCCTTCTGAGAAAGTGAGGGTTTTGAGTGTGGGCACTTCATATGGAACGACCCATATAGTGTTTCATTACTAGAGGGCGGATTTATATGCGCTAAAAACGTGTAAGCAAAGCATTACTTAATGAAGCTTTACAAAAATCTGCTAGGATGTGCATTGATTGGATTGAAAAAATTCCAGCAGCTATTTGTACAGCCTAATTAAATAAAGCTTCGTTTACACGTTTTTAATGCATATAATATGCCCCCCTCTATTCACATAGTTTTGCCATTACGACTAAGGCCAGTAGTTTTAGGGACACTTGTCGCTAGAGCCAATTGTCGGCAGATCCAGTTGTCGCTACGGCCAGTTATTACAAGGGCCAGTTTTCGCTAGGGTCAGTTGTCCGAGGCTAGTTGTCGTAGGGCCAAGTGGCTCAGGACCATTTGCCACTCAACAGTTAGATAATTGAAGAATGTTTTCTCTGAAATGATTTGCTTAGATCCGTCCCTGATTTCATATTCCTGCATACCTACTAATATTATAATTTAATTCTATGATAAAAGATTATTTTGTCAAGTCCCTATCTCGAGATATTTTTAAAATAACGACTTGTGATTCCATGTAAAGATAACAATTTATTATTGTAACAATTTTGCACACGTTTTGAGGAACTTAAAATTTTTGGAAAATTGATTTCGCAAAATTATGAATTAAACAGGTTTCTGCCAACACTTGATCTGAATAGATTTTTCATTAGGCTTTACTAACTTGAACTTTAGCTATATAACTATTGAATTAAAAATTCGACCCTACTTGGATGTGACTTTTGAGTTATCTTCATAATATTATTCGATTATTCTTATTATGCCTATATGTTAACGCAATGTTAAGCAATGTGTTAACGGTAGCAGCACTATTATATTCTTGAGTGCCCCATGTTCAACTTCAAAAACAAGAAAAAACTTGCAAATAGTTGTGCTACGCATTCTCACTATACCAGACAGAAAAATTACAATTTTCCAAAGCACAATTTAAATGTATCCTGAAGGGGTCCCAACTATTCGACAATAAGAATATTCAATGCACTGTCGGAATGTCTGAAGTCAATTGCAAGCGCGAAGCTATTCGAGACCACGGTTAGAGGTTTTTTGTTGGAAGTGGAGCCGTACAGTCTCTGGTGGAATACTTTGAGTATAAATTATGAAGCTGCCGATTTTGTTTTGTTTTTGTTTGTGTCGAGTTTTGATTGACTCTATGTTTGGATGTTTTGTTTTTACATTGTCGTTTGAGTTTCTGCCCTGTCCTGTTTCTTTTTTGTATTTTTTGTTTCATATTATTCATTTTGATTTTGTAATCGACTTATTTTATGAAATAAATAAATATTATTGTTATTATTATTATATATTCCTATACCGGAAATTAATCAAAAATAAAGGAAATAAAAGATATGGTTATACTAATAATTTGGTACTTATAATTTGCGGAGTAAATAATTTGCAAATAAAAAAAAATAATGAAAGCTGGTTTATAATGACTGATAATAAAAATGAATAAAAGATCTATTGCAACTTGATCAGATAATTAGTAATTGATAATATAGTCTGGCATGGTGTAATAATTATTCTACCGCACTTCAGTAATCGATATTCACCTACTTAATAATTTAGGACACTATTTCTTCCGAAAATGCAATAATTTGGATTAGAGGTTTTCTAGTAAGAAGTGTTGGACTTAATATAGCAATTTGTCAGTTAAGTGAAGTAACCTCTATTTCTATATTTTTAAAATTCGTATAATATGAGGTCGTCTCAAAAAACTACGAGCGTAAGGGTGTCATTAACTTTAAGGAAATTTGTTGAAAAATCAGGTTTATAATACTTAAATCAAGAAATGTGAGTGGCATCACAGTTGCGAGATCTATCTTTTAGATAGATACATACTTACTTCGTTATCATATGCAAAGTTTTCCTTGCCACCAAATCAGATTTTTGTTTAAGATAACTAAATCCAACAATTGTAAGACTGGCCCTTAATAAATCTGATTAAATTAAAAATCAGGTGGATTTATTTGCATTAAAAGATTTAAAGAAATTATGTATGGAAAGCTAGAAACCTTTATTTATAAGAATTTGGAAAATGTTATAAATTAAATAAGAGTGGAGCCAGAATTGACGCATAGTAAATCTGTAATCTTATGTTAATAATCAATAATAGTAATACTAAACAATGTGTAGATTATTACTCGTATATATGTTTTCTTTTTCAGTGGTTGGCTGTGCTGCTGCTGTTTGGTACCATATTGCACTAGCATTTGCCAAGATGTGAAACATTTCTGCTCATCGTGTAAAGCGTTTTTGGGAATTTATCATAACAATTAGTATTATCTATTTAGTAAAAATATTTGTAGATTTCTAATGTAAAAATTTTATAAATAAAAAATATCTTAATTTTTTTTTATTAAAAAAAAGTAAAGTAAATTTCCGATTTCCGGATTTGTTCCGAGTTCCGATTTGGAACGGAATTTTACCAAATTTTATGTACCGAAACGACCCTGTAAATTTCTACATATTCCGTTCATAAAAAATCAGCACTTATAAAATGCATTATAAATGGGTTACTGTCAGTTAATTACACCTACGAATTGGGCTTTGAATTTTTTTCTATTAGAAAGAGGACAATTTTCTGAGCATTTTGAGACCACACTTCGATGAGGATTATCCAGTAGTTTTCGAGAAAACGGCATTTGAAAATCTAAATTTTACATGCATTTTACATGGGGAAATTCATTAACATAAAAGTTCTATTGGCGGTGCGTGCGTTCTGATATTGTTAGATATTAAGTTAGTACTTTTGAGCAATGCCGCGCGATCCATCACAGATTATTATTATATCTAGTATGTATTATGTTCTGATGTTTTTATTATTGTTGTTGTAGTTACCAACACGTTATCATTTGTAATGTATTCCTGTTATGTATGTTTGTTCCCTTTTAATCAACTAAGATATTAAATCATATTACAAAATCAACTGCGTTTAAATATCTCGCTATCAGGTTATGGGCCCAGAATAAATTAATAACTTAGAAAAAATAAAAGTGACAGAATTAATAATAAATTGTTGTGTGTCAACGGAATTCAAAATGAGTTTTGCAAACGTTACACGCTGTGAAAATTTAAGGAAGGACAACTATGATACGTGGAAAATTCACATGGAAGCTCTTTTAGTAAAATGTGATCTATGGTGTTATGTGAACGGTTCATCAAAGAAACCGGAAATCACCAGTGAAGCAGACAACACAAAAAAGGTGGAAAAATGGTCGATAAATGATAACAAGGCGAAATCCGAAATAATCCTTTCTATAAATCCAACAGAATTGAAACAAATTAAAGGATGTGTCACATCTCGTGATGTGTGGATAAAATTGGAAAATATTTATCAGTCGTCGGGACCTGCTAGAAAAGCACAATTGTTGAAGCAATTGACACTGCAACGAATGGAAAACAACGCTGATGTAAGAGTTCATATGAACAACTTCTTTGACGCGGTTGATAAATTACAAGACTTGCAAGTGGAAATAAACCCCGATTTATTAGCCATCATGCTATTATACAGTTTACCATCAAACTTCGAAAATTTCAGATGTGCTATCGAATCACGCGACGAATTGCCAGCGCCTGAAACGTTACGAATAAAAATAACCGAAGAAAGCGACGCAAGAAGCAACGTGCGTACTAACACAACAGAAAATGTTATGTTCATAAAGAAATCGAGAAGTTGGCGTAATAACCACAAGAAACCGAATGAACAAACAGGTAAACAAGAAGACAATGTGAAATTTAAATTTAAATGTCATAAATGTCGAAAATACGGACACAGAGCGGCCGATTGTTATGTTAACAGCAAGAAATCATTCGCGAATCGTTCGGAAGAAGAAAATTTGTTTACGTGTGAAGTAAATCAAGTAGAAAATGATCAAATTTCTAAATGGTGTTTGGATAGCGGTGCTACTTCACACCTTTGTAAAGACTTGAACAAATTTGTGGAAATTAATAGATCAAACAGTGCAAATTTGAAACTTGCGAATAATTCACACACAGAAATTGTTGCAAAAGGAACAGTGCGAATAAACGCGACTGGAAATCGTGAAACGCGAAATTTTAAATTGTGCAACACATTACATGTTCCTGATTTACGAACTAATCTGTTATCTGTAAGTAAAATTGCCGACAATGGTAATGAAGTACTTTTTAAAAAAGATCAAGCTTTAGTGTACGGGAAAACAGGTGAAATTATACTGACAGCTGATCGTGTCGGTGATTTGTATTATGTACGCGTGAATGACATTGAAAAACATGGTGAAAATGAATCAACAGCTAATGTTGAGAATAAAGTGCTAGAAAATCGAAAAATTGACGCTTTGCCCAAACCATCAATCGAAAATGTTATGTCGTGGCATCGAAAAATGGGACATTTGAATTTTGGTGATCTTTGTGAAAGCGCACGAAAAGGTACTGTAAAAGGACTTGTAAATACAAATTTCAAATTAAAATATGCAAATTTGGATTGTGAGGTCTGTGCCAAAGGTAAAATTACCAGATGTGCATTTCCAAAGATGTCGAAACAAATTTCAAACATTCTGGATTTAATTCATACAGATGTTTGCGGACCAATGCGGGTAGAATCAAAAGGAAAATCAAAATATTTTGTTGAATTTATAGATGATTGCTCTCGTTGGTGTGAGGTTCGCTTTCTAAAATCAAAAAACGAAGTGTTACAGAAGACAAAAGAATACGTTGCAATGGTGGAGAAACAAACTGGGAGGAAGGTCAAGTGTATTCAATCTGACAACGGCACGGAATATGTAAATGAAGAGATGGACAATTTTTTGAAGAAAAATGGTATTGTAAGGCGCCTGACTGCACCTTACAACCCTCAGCAAAATGGAATCTCGGAAAGAAAGAACAGAACACTGGTCGACATGGCTCGTTGTTTGCTGATTCAGTCAGGACTACCTTCGTCGTTTTGGGCTGAAGCAATATTAACAGCTAACTACATACGAAATCGTTGTCCAACCAAAAGCCTTAATGGGAAGACTCCTTATGAAGTTTGGATCGGGAAACCACCAAACGTAAGTTATTTTAAGGAATTTGGTTGTAAAGTAGTTTCTATGTTCAGACAACCTGGAAGAGGCAAATTCGACGCCCGAAGCAGAAATGGAATTTTTCTTGGATACTCCACCGAAACCAAAGGCTACAGAATCTGGTTGACCAAGGAGAAAAAGCTGGAAGTGACTCGCGAAGTGAAGTTCTTAGATGGAAGTAAAAACCAAGATGAAAATGAATATTCAAACGTTTTTCCGAATGAAGAAACCATCGAATTTGACACTGAAGATACCTGTGAAATATATATGGACATCGATCCAGAAGAAAATAAAATACAAGAGGAACTAGAAAGTTAAAAAATCGAAATTACAGAAAATAAAGAAGTTAATGTTGAAGAAAACCTAACGGTTCGTGGCAGAGGAAGACCGCGAATAGTAAGGACAGGTTCCAGGGGAAGACCGCGAAAAGAATTTAATATGGTTGCTAACTTTGAGGAAGAAGCTTTTATTTCAGAAATTCCAATGAAGAAAGCCCTTGAAGGACCAGATGCTTTGGATTGGCGCAAAGCTATGTCCGACGAGGTAAGATCCCATCAAAAATGGTTAAGTGACCGTATCCCACGTAGGAACAGAAGACATGGTATCGGATGTGCTTACGAAAGCCTTACCTAGGCTAAAGCATGCTAAGTGCGTGAATTTGTTCAACCTCGGTCGATGTTTGAACTCGAGCTCGACGCGTTTTGAGGGGAAGTGTTAGATATTAAGTTAGTACTTTTGAGCAATGCCGCGCGATCCATCACAGATTATTATTATATCTAGTATGTATTATGTTCTGATGTTTTTATTATTGTTGTTGTAGTTATCAACACGTTATCATTTGTAATGTATTCCTGTTATGTATGTTTGTTCCCTTTTAATCAACTAAGATATTAAATCATATTACAAAATCAACTGCGTTTAAATATCTCGCTATCAGATATAGTCTTAGTGTTAGCAGTCAGACGCGAATGTGACCCGGTCGGGAGCACACCGACCGTTGCTAACGAGTTTCACACCTTACGAGTTTCACCCCTTTCGAGTTGCACCTTTGGCGTGGTGGTGCGACCTAGAGCTAAAACTAGAGCTAGACCTAAAACGGCGCGTAGCGCCCGGAGCGGAGGGTACCGGAGCGGAGAGTACCCTGGGTGGGGTGAGGGGTGAGGGTATCCTCCGCTCCGGTCCCCTCCGCTCCGGGCGCTACGCGCCGTTTTGACGAACGCAACCAAGGCACTCGAGATTCTAACCTAAAAACGAGTTCTGCGTTTATTTTTTAAATTATTGCATAATGTTGCGTAATACACCCGATGTACATCCGACAATGTCACAATCGCGTCTGACTGCCAACACTAAGACTATATCAGAACGCACGCACCGTCAATAGAACTTTTATGTTAATGATTTCTCTATCTAAAATGCATGTAAAATTTTGATTTTCAAAAGCCGTTTTCTCGAAAACTAATGGATAATCCGAAAAATTTTTTTTTTATTATACACAGAAAATTGTCCTCTTTCCAATAGTGTAGGTGTCGAGGCTCAATTCTTGGGTGTAATTCCCTGACAGTTCCCCCTGTACTGTATATGCACCTAAATGATACCTTAATGCAGTAACGGCAAAGTGAGCAAATCAACGCCGTACCGTTATGAAAATACCTGTACCGTATATGTGCATTTTTGACGGCCTTGTGCTACTTGGGATAATACCAAATAATAATTGAAATTTTATTATTATACTGGGTTTTGCCAGTGATTCCAATTTTGCAAAAATCAAGCGTTTTCAATACAAAGTTTTGCCTAGCATCTGTGGCGCTCCCTGGTATATCCCAATTAACAACATTAGAGTTGATCTACAAATTAATAGTGTAAAGGAAATAGTTTCTTCCAAGATTTAAAAATATCAGTTGAAACTGGCAGACCATCACTACCCATGAATAATTGAACTTCAGGTAAAGAGATTAAAAATGTATGATCCCATGGACTTCGCTCATCGTATTTAAGTGTTAAACTAAATTGTCTGTATTTTAAAATGTATCAATTAATCTAAAGTTATAACAATGTCAAGTAGTTTTATTTATTGCCCTATGGAGAGATTGTAATATGTTATTTGTGGAGTCAATTATGAATATATTATTATTATTTACAATACAATACAATACAATACAAGACAGTTACGTGGCCAGAATGCGTTGTGAGTAACCGTTGTCTGGGTGTTACAAATCCTTTTCTTATTTGATTTCTTTTTTAATTTAGAGCTTTGTTTCTGTTCCAATTGTAATAATTACGTGAAAAGTCTGTTTATACAATATCTCCATATTGATTTTTGTTTGTACTTTTGTCTTTTAGCTCAATAATTTTTACTTTATGATCGTCTCGCCAGCTTTAAATTGTAATCTTAATACAGCAACTTTCCACCATATTTCTTTAACTTCATCATAAAGAATAATATCCATGTAACACCCCATAAAGCCGTGACAAAATTTCAGTACTGGAAGTACAATCATCTTAGGTGAACCTCAGTTACTTTTATAAATATTATCATTTGAATGATAAGAAATATTTTATACCTACAAGATACCGCGGTAGTAAGCTTTTCATATTTTATAAAGTAAACCCGTTTCTATATTAATAATATTAATAAATTTTGCTAGTGCTAGTAGATAGGGTAAGCCGAATAACTATAAAAAATATTTTTTCAAACGTCTGCATAGTAATAGTCGACCATTATTGATAAAAATGTATCTGTGTAAGTAGAATTTACCGTTTGTTTACTGTTGTCAAGGTTTTAACAGTACTAAAGGGTTGTTTATTCGTAGGGCAATAAAATAAGCGTCATTTTGACAAAGATTCCGTTTTTATTTCTGTCAAAAATTTGTCATTTGTTAGTTGAAAGTTTGCCATTTATAATTATGAAGTCGTATTCGTTTTCTGGTAGCCTTAAAGTTATTCAAGAGCTAGACGCTCAAATTTTATCAAAAATCATTTTCAGTGATGAAGCAGATTTCACATTAAATGGAATAGTAAACAAGCAAAATTGTAGAATTTGGGCCACTGAAAATTCTCATGAATATGAAGAGAATCTCATGCATCCTCAAGAAGTTACAGTTTAGTATGCATTGTGGTCGAGAGGCATTATTGGACCTTATTTTTTCAAAAAGCAATGATTAGGGACTTTTTTGCCGCAACGTGATGGATTAGATCTGAACGAAGTGTATTTTCAGCAAGACGGAGCAACATGCCACACTACGCGTACCAATATCTAGCAATTGAAATAGTTTTTTGATGATCGTTTAATTTCTCAAAATGCAAATGTGAATTGGCCTACCAATTGACTTTTTTATGCTGATTTTTGAAAAGTAAAGTGTACGTTAATAAACAAGCTACCATCCAAGACTTCAAAAACAACATTATTGCCGAAATGAATGTTCATCGTATCGACGTAATATGTAAAGCAGTCGTGGTAAACATTTGAGTGATATTATTTTTCACATGTAATAATGTCTTCATACACCGTTTAGAAAATATTATACTCTTTCATAACTTGTCAACTAATAAAATGTCATTATGACACATTTATTTTATTAATTTTTTCAATATTTTCTTATACTTTTCGCAGACGATTGAAAAAATAGCGTACGTGGCGATAACCGTAAGTATTTTTGTGGCCTCAAATGCTTAGAAAATCTCGGCTGCACCTCGATTTTCCAAACTGCATCTCGTCCACAAAAATTACACTTACGGTTATCGGCACGTAATATACTATTTACGGTATAGATGTGTATATAAAATAAAACAAGAATTTGTTGTCTTTTTGTAACTTATGATTATAAGCAACCGTATTAGTGCTAGTTCGATGTCGGTCAGAATTATTAAGAATGTAGGGTAGTTAAAAATCGTTCAATGTTTAGAATCTTTAGAATACCAGAGTGTTGCCATGATAATTGTACACGCCTTACAACTTAGACTACTCTTAATATTTCTCTTAATATTTATATTGGTGCCCCGATAGGGCTGTGCCCTTGAAACTCCTAAGCAAGTTTGGCCTATTTGATGATATAGGCCAGGCGGCAGGGCGATAAAATCATTTAAAACCGTTTTTTTTACGGGTTACATTACTTGCCGCCTGGCCTAATAAATCTCTAAAGATATCTGAGTTTTTCTAGGCCGGTTACTGCTGAAACCCCTTGATGCCCATTAGTGATGAACTGCAATTTATCACAGTACTTAAAAAAAAGTAGGGCAAGTTCGAATTACCCTATCTAGTAGTGCTCATACGCTCTAGTCTAGAGTTTTCTTCATTAGCTCTTTTTATTGTACTTCTACAGTTTTTTGGGGGTTTTCTAATGTTGGTATTTAGTGATTAAATTGCACAAATGATTCTTTTTAAGTGATTTAATTATTTAGTAATTAATAAATTACTACTCGTATGCTTATAGTATAATTTATTATTAAAAAATAAGTAATTTATAATTATTTAATTTGAAATTTATTATATTTTATAATATTTATTATAGTATTATAGTACTTATAATATTATATTATTATTAATTATTTGATACTATATTTGGAAATTATGTAATATACAAAGATAGTGTACCTTCTCCCAGTTCTTTAATGTCGTTTTCTTTTAATATTGAAATATGTCGACATCAGCATTACTCTCTATACAGATAACATAAAATAAAAGTCTATGTCTATGTCTATGTCTAATGCCCAATTTCTTCACCTTGAGATATCGAATAACGAATCCGTCCGACAAAGTAATAACGTAACTAATGAAATTTTTGATTTGTTATTTTGAAATTGAATCGACGCAAGCTGATTGGTCACTTGATTAATTTGTCGGGCGGATTTGTTATCTCAAGGTGAAGAAATTGGGGCATAAGTCTATCTAGCAGTAGATGCTGGAAGAAGTGGCCAATTGAAATTTTGTCGATTTCCAAAATTGTATTTTTTATAAAATAATATTCGTCATCATCTATGAGTGCAAAACAAGAGGAAACAAATGTTGTTACAATAGCATTATTACGTATCATAGCTATTTTAGATTTTTTCGATAAAATTTAAGTACTGTAAAAAAAGATGAGATAGATTTCAGAATGTAAATAAATATCAAGAAAGTCAATAAGTGCTTTTACACAGAAATGATTGACAAGCGTGCTGGAACGCGTGCTTCCAATCTAAGCAGTAAGAAAGTGGAAGACTATACATTCTAAAGGCTGTATTACATTATACAATTTCTTACACAGTTTTGCGCAGAAGAACGATGCGTAAAGGAAATTATGACATTCTAAATGTAAACATTTCCGAAGGACACTTTTGGGCAAAATTGTGTACGTAATTGTGTAATGTACGTGTAAATACAACTTTAAAAACCTTTAAATGCGATCTACGTCTTTCTTATTAGATCGAATGCACGCATGTTTCAGCACGTGCGTTAGGCATTTTTAAGGGCGAATCTAGACCAAGTTCGTGGATAGAGTAAATGTTTGCGGCGAGAGAGTAATAAATACATTCTGATAAGAGTTTTAAAATTGTAACAAATATTAATGTATAGTTTTTTACTTATTATTTCATAGCTTTTATTCAAATAGTTTTAATATTTTTATCGGAAGTATACTGTTAGAAAAATTCTAATCAAAAAGAGGATCTTAACAAAAAGAAACGTTTCTACCATTATACTAACTTGTAAATTGTTATGGTATATTGCACTTTATAAATTGAAATCCTTTTTGTTGTTAACGCGATAATAATAATTAGATTGTATGTTTTTTAACCTTTAACTGTTGGGCCGGAGTCCATGTGCACTCCAGGCCATGATTATTTAAAATAATTTTTTAATTTTAAGTTTTGAACAAAACTTTAAAAATTATAGGACCGATTGATCTCGGAAATTCTGAAATTTTGGGTAAACTTTTAATATATCTGTTACATAATTACGATTATTAAATAAACACACCTTACTTAATCTGTTAAAAGAATTTTACGCAAACGGTGACACATTAAAAGTATTTACACTGATAAGTTTAATCGTGAAAATCAATAAAAAACGTTATAAAAAGTGATTGTGTACGGGTTTCTGTGTTAGTTGATAGTTTGTAGCGCGAAGAATTAATATCCTTAATTTAATTTATTATTATTAGTGAAATCATGCAAGCAACTACCAGTAAGTGCTTTGATTATTATTATAGTGATGTTGAGTTAAAATTGTTGAAACGTGAAATGAACAAAAATTAAATTTAAATATTTTTCAGTGATCCCACAACCCATATTGGGTCCACGACCACAGTTTGTACGATGTCCATCTTGTCATGCTGAGATAACTACTCGGGTGATTGCTGAAACATCAAATAAAACACATCTTATTGCAGCTTTGTTGTGCCTAGTATCGTAAGTTATTTTTAATGTTACATAATTTTTATTATATTTAGCTATGTATAATCTGTACTATCTATGTATAATCTACAATTCAAAACAATATCATATCAATTTCAGTTTTTGCTACTGTTTGTTTCTTAATCGGATTTTTTTAAAATCAGTTTTTGTATTCCAGTAAAATATATCCAGAAATACATCCAACATATTACGTACGATATGTACGATAAAGTAGGTACATATATACATACTACATAATATTTTGTGTGCGAGTGTGTTGTACTTCTTCTACATACATATTATTAGAACCTCGCAACACCACAGAAATTATTTTGAAAATAATTATAATAAAAAAATGAAAAACGAAACAAAAATTTACGTTGCGCGTTCTTTCAACGGCTATTCAACTATTCAAGATTTGTAAACTGAGAAAATTATTTAAAAAAATTTTAGGTAAAAAATTTTATGTTCTAGAAAATTGTCCAATTGCAATTTTACCCCATCTTGAATGATTTTCTCAAAAGAGGCAATGAAAAAGCACGTGGCGTAAATTTTTGACAATATTTTCTCTTTTTGACAATTGTTTCTATATAAACAATTTTTTGAGTAGAGATAACCTTGGGGATTCATGAATTAGGACTTTAATAAGTAACGCGTTATTCATTATTTTAGCAATACATAAACAGTACATTTTTTGATACTAGCAAATCAACATATATATAATAAACGTCAATTCATCAGTGGCTCTCGCATAAATAAGCATTTTAATGTTTTTTAAACTTATTATTTTTATAATCGATGGATATGTGGTTTAAAGCCTAGTGTCCACCTGTGACAGAAAGTCTCGAGACTCCCATATAAAACCATGTTAATATCTAAGTTTCTGAGACTAATACAGAGACTAGTATTAGCATGGGTTTATATGCGAGTCTCGAGACTTTGTGTCTCAAGTGGACATTAGCCTTAAGTAGTGGAACTCGATGTTAACCATATCAATACTTTGGAAAACCCACTCATGTTATCTTTACGGTGTATTTTATTCGTGATAACTAAAAAACATTTTTTGAGTTTTCTAAAATATTGACATTGCTCGTAATTTTATTTACTACATACCAAAAGATGCCAAAAGAACTTCTTCACATAATACAGGTCGTTACTCCCCTATCAGCACAGCGACTGATCAGCACCAGCAAATTTTGTTTCTTACGTGTATTTAAAAAATGTAACATTGACGTGCCTTGCAGGTGATGTGCTGATGCTGTTGGGTAGGCGCACTTACATTTAAATACACATAAGATATCATATTTGCTGGTGATGATCAGTCGCCGTTCCTATGCTGTGCTGAAAGGTGAGTAACGACCTTTAAGTTGAATAAATTCAACTTACTATATGGCTCAATAGATCAATAGGTGGCAAGTGCAAGTGCTTGCAGTAAATAAATTGACCAACTTCTGTCACAGACGGAATCTTTGTACCATTTCTTGCCACGATTCAAAATGTTTTGCCTACACAAGCAAAAACTATATCAAAATTCACCGCACCATCTATATAGTGAAACTGAACTACAAGAGTTTATACCCAAAATATTTTTTCGGATTTTGCTGATTTTCAATTACGCATCTCCGAGCCTTACAATTTAATAATTATTTTAAATCACGTCGATTTTAATAAGTATATTTTAGATAATTAGTTTTACAATTTATGGAACTAAATAAAGACGTTAACCCGAAGAGAACTCGTTTCTTATCAACTTGGTTCGGTTGGCTTCATTTATCAACTATTCAACGGAATATACAGACATCTTGATCTTGGAGTTAAACTTGAGAGATTCTATTAAAATAATGCCTTGCAAAATAAGGATATTATAATTTTTAACTTGCAATCATCGACTATGGCCGGAGACAGCGGTGCTATTTTACGTTTTATTTCAACATTTCAATATTACAACTAAATTACAATTTTCTAAATTCACCCAGAAGTAAACTGTTCTTGCTTTCAAGTATGAAACAGGAAAAGTATTAATTTTGAGAATATAATCTTTTAAACCTCACTAAAGCCAATATTACACTATTTAACTAGTTTTGCTAGTTGGATTGTTTGCTTGTTTTGCTGCTGGATTCTAAGCGGTGGGCGTTGTAATAATTTCCCTGCGTTGTTGGATTCACACAAACGTTGTAGAAAGAATATTTTGACAACTTGAATTTGCATGTTTTTATTGAGATAGTTGACAATAATTTACTCATGTTAACCGCAGAAAAATCGTGTTTACGTACATACATGACGCGACTTCTTATTGGTTACCGTTTAAAACTGTTACGCAAACCATTATTAAAAATAGCACACAATCTTATAGCAGAAATCCAGCAGAGGAATATTAATAATAATTATTATTTTTGATCTCACTAAAACGTTTATAACTTAGCCATCTTAGTACCGAATGTGCTAAAACTTGGTGATTGCTTGGTATCAGCAATCCCGATGGATGCTTTAATTTTTAAAAAAGTGTGTAAAATAAACCAATCAAAAAAATGAAAACTATAAAGACGAAAATAGACAAAATTAATTTAAAGAAAACGCTGTTTATAAAAACCTCCATCACTCAAAACCTACTAAAAAGTAAAAAATAAGTTTTTCAAGTCACATTAATTGATCAAAACTGAAGCGTGCTGGTGTGCTGGCAGCAAAATTGAAATCTTTCTTATTTAATTAATTAATTACTTATTTAATTAATATGAAATGCACACATCTATTTTAACTATCGTTTATGTTTAAAAATACTTTAAACATTAACATGATAGAAAATTAAAATTAAAATGTAAAAAAACAATTAAAATAAAACGTTCAAGTCTTGTAATCTTCCAGTAAGATAACAAAATGAGATACAAACAAATCCCTCACCGGGATCGGTGGTTTGAGTTACTGTGCGGAAATTCTGGAAAATTATATCGCGAAATTTTTTGTGGCCACAAAAAATATGATACAGATATTGTAGAAATATTATTAATTAAAAATAATATCATTAATTTATAATAGTTGATAATTATAATAGGTTAATGTGAATAATTTATCATTACAGATGTTGCTGCATTCCTTACTTGATCGATTCGTGCAAGGATCAAAATCATTACTGTCCAAATTGTAATGCATACATTGGAAAGCGAACGTCATAAGTACGAGAATAATGTATAATAAATTATTAAAGGTCTACAACATTACAATAAATTCTAAATAACTTGAATTTTTTATTCAGTTTAGTTAATGTAATAAGTTTTATATTATGTTCAATAATTGTTATTAATGTAAGACATTTCATTTGTACGTTTCTATGTAATTTGTAAAAATTAAAATAATAATTTTTGTGTATGCATTTTTAGGTACGCTTTTCGTTCATACATAATACTTTCATCTCACACAAATTAATTCTTTATTTCTCCATAATCATTGATTTATGAATTGCCACATTGCGCAAGCGAAATGTTTTTTTTATCTTATCTCCGAAATTTATTAGAATTTACAAAGCACTCAATTTTTTTAAATTCATAAAAAAAAGTAGTAAATAATTTGATGAAGCATGTATTGTTCGCAAAATCAGGGTAGAAAAATTGACTTTTGCGAAGCCGGGATGCCAAAAAGCTAGAAACTCTAGCTACACCACTGTAAAAGTGGCATTGTTGTGCAAACCTGTCAAATAATCAATTGCGTAATATGAAAAGATCTTATCTTCAGATAGATAAGCCAAATATTGCCAATATTGTATATAACATGTGTCAGAAAGAGAAAGTAATATTTTCATTTTCGGATCAAAACGCGGTTCATCAATTTTTTATTTCATAACTGTCACTGTTATAATACCGTTTGTGATACATAATAGGCCTGAATGCTAAGTATCTAATCATTCTAATAAATATAAAAATTTTTACTAGTGAAATATTACAAAATGTAAACTTCAATATACAGTAGAACCTCTATTCCTCGACAATTCTGAAAATTTTCCTAGGTAGGTAGTCGACAGATTGTTGCGGGCCCTACTCACCGCAACTCGGAGGTGAAACATTTTTATATGCAGATAAATTAATTACCTAATACGTGTTCAAAGGCACGTAAGCATATTTTGTTATGTTATTTAAACCGGACTTTTTACTAGATAGATGGGTCCCGTTTATGTCAAGGAATAGAGGTTCTACTGTAACAATAATATTTTATTGAAGTTTAAATTTTATCTAATTATTATATTCTCCAAAAGCATCCAAATTTAGTAGCGCCATCTGTTGATGTTCTATTTAATTACGTTTTTTGCAATTTTTTGCATTACTTTTTCGGGATCTGTCAGTTAATGCGCACCACGAATTGAGCCGCGATTGCTGCACTATAGGAAAGAGGACAATTTTCTGAGCATTTTGAGACCGCACATTGCACATTGCAATGCAGTAGTTTTCGAGAAAACGGCATTTGAAAATCAAAAATTTACATGCATTTTAGATAGGGATTTCGCTAACACGAGAGTTCTATTGACGGTACGTGCGTTGTGATATAGGGACCGAGCGAATACCGTAAAGTGGCGCCTAACGGCGGACACCCTGAACATTATTGATGTGAAGGTCATAGCCAATTTGAGGTTTGAATTATGTGTTAAATATTGTTATTCGTATATTTTTATGATAATTTTGTTACATCTGTAATATATAATATATTTGCCGGAGTATTTAAGAGTTCACATTGGAATAATAAAACACACATTCTTTCAACCCTTAAATTAATAGATTTCAATATACTTACACACATTCGATATAGACAATCAGTGGTGTGATGTACTTTTAAAATATAACATAACGTAAATACGTTATGTTATATGAGCTTGTTCTCTTTCTAACTTAAACACGCTTAAACGTTTCTGTATAGCGTTGCCCTTATTATTTACTTATAACATAACGTAATTACGTTAATTTTATATTTTAATTTTATATTTTAAAAGTACATCACACCACTGATTATGGAAGTTGTTATGACATTTGGGTTTCAACCCATTCATTATGAATGTATAAAATAAAAATTTTAAATTTAAAAACCCCTGACTGTAAAAAAAATTCCAAAAATAAAAATTAATAATAAAAGCACCTTACTTTAAAACTACTGTTCCCTTTTAAAAGAAAAAATAATGTTTTCTTTTTCACTCAATCAAGTCAGGGGAAACAAAGATTTGTTCCACTTTTGAAACCTGTTCCATATTAAAAATTATCCGTTTCCCCTAACTTCAAAATTAATGTTTAAATTTTGTAGTTGAGGGGGGGGGGCGTAAAATAAGTTAATTTTTCGAGTTAAGTGTCCGAGAATTTATGTTGTTGAGTGAAGAAGAAAAAATTATCTTTTTCCTTTTAAAGGGAACAGTAGCTTTTAAAGTAAGGTGTTTTTATTATTAATTTTTATTTTTGGAATTAATTTATCATTTTTTTCCAATAGTACAAAAATCGCGGCTCGATTCGTGGTGCGCATTAACTGACAGTAGCCACTTTTTCAATCTACGAAAAAATATTTTGGAACAATATAGAACAAACCTAGAACAAAAAAGTGCGGTGCTAAGTTCTCACACGTTAATTACACTGGGGAACAAAACTAATAAAGCACTCTGCACATATCTATTTTGTTCAAATTGACTCTAGTTCTCAGGATAAACTATAAATTCTTTAAAAAGGGTAATTCCATATCGAGTGGTCCAATCTTGTCGCTCGACCATTCTAAAAAAATTGATTTTTTTTCATTCTAACAAGACATTCTAACATGTTAGTAGTACTAAATGACCATTACTTCAATTATATTGTTTTTTGTTTTTGTGTGAGGGCCATATTTGCTTTGGAATGTGCGGCATTTTTTGCAATTTTGAGGTTTTACGGCAACTGAAATAGTTCAGCTCTTATTTGTCCTATCGAGATGTGAAAAAAATGAAATTGTTTAGAAAGAAACAAACTACAATATTGCTCTTTACATATTTTTACTTAAAAACTAAAGGGTAAAATTGCAGCCTCAATTCTTATCAGGGTTTTTAAGAAAATGCAATTTTTGAAGGGAAGTTTACGCATGAAAGGAAAAAATTTCAATGTTAAATTTTTTTTTTACAAAGAGGTGGTAACCAAATGAATGCACACATCAAATATCAACACTAATAGACTACAAGCCCATGGAGAATTTTAGGGGGTGAAATGACCCACCATGAATCATGTTTAGAACGATGCTGCTACATGAAAGAATAACTTTAAGCACTATGCCGTCAGTTTTAAGCGGTACAGGTAAGTACATGGGAAAATTGAATTTTCCACCTAAAGATGGGAAATTACGACCAACTATTCTTGTACGGCTTTCTTGAAAAACTATAGATCCCAAAAAAATAATGACGAAAAACCGAGTGCCGTACAAAAATAGTGGTACTTGGAGCGAGGAAAATTTTTTAATTTTCCGAAAATTTTCCAATCCGTATAGGCGATTTATTACTGTACGGCATTTGTGTAATTCGCTTTGTATGCTTATACAGATTCATTATTCAGAAACGCCGTACATATTTGAAGGTACAAGGATGACAAATCTTGGACCGCAACACCCCATCTTCATATAGTATAGGATTGGTGATTTGAAGCAAAATAAAATTTAGTGATCTTAATACTATTTTATGAATCTGTGATATTTTTTGTCATGCCGTACATTTTATATGGAACATATGGGTGCCTAAGGCAAATTACTTTTCTATTTTATTTAAAAATGTACAATACTTCGTTTAATATTTTCTTTTAATTATAATTTATAATAATAATTATAATTATAATAAAATAATGTTTTAATTTTGACTTGATAATGAATATCTATATTCGAAACATGTCGTCTTACTAATTAAAAGAAAATATTAAACGAAGTATTGTACATTTTTAAATAAAATATAAATTAACTTCGATAGACAAATCATAATTAAATTACTTTTCCTTCTGAAAAGAGCGATTTTCTGGTGAAATATTTTTGTACGGCATTAACATACTTTGTTAATAATTCAAAAAATAATAAGTAAATAAATAGTTCAATAAAAAGTAAATTCCGTACCAATGGCTGAAAATATATTTTGTCACCCCTGAGATTTCATGTTGTAATTATTTTCTACTTCATAAAGTTGATTTACTTCTTTATGGAATTATTGTGCAATTTTTGTAGAATTCGCTTTCTGGGTTTATATAGATTAATTACTCAATAACTAATTAATTATTCAATATTTTCTGATATAGGGGTAAGAAATCCCGCGCGCAGCTTCTTGCCGTAGACCTTTTGAAGCCAAATTTTTCCCATTTTTCTCAAAAACTACCAATCCAATTTTAATGCAAGACAGATCAAATGATAGATTTTTTTGATACCTATAACTTTCTTATTTAACTTTTCCTAATTGGACTTAAAGTTTTTCTTTTATTCGCAAAAAACCACTTTTTTACTTCAATGAATTTTTTAGGTTATGTTCTGGGATCGATTTCCGAAAGAAAAAAACGCTATCTTTTTTGCAATATTTTTCTCTACACGATCATATTTTTTGTTTCCTGTAATCAATTTTTGATCTACATTTCACAGGTTGATTGGTCTAGTAAGGACATCGTATAAAGATCTTCGAAATTTTTATCCGCTGTAAAAAATTGTCTAAATCAAAATGAACGGCATATGTTTTTATTTGTTTTTTTATCTTTGATGAATTTAAAAACGTAATAATATTTGAAAATATTAAACCTCTTGTTAATGCAGGAGCATTTTAAAAATCTTATAAATATAGAAAATTTCATATTTTCTTTTTATTCATATTTTCATTTGGTTCCATTTATTATAAACGGCTATACGGTACAATGATAATATTTAGTAACATCATACCATAAACTACGTTGCCGTACAGATATTTATGATCTTGTAGATACAAAAATTAGATTTAACCTCAAAATTCAGGTAATTGTTTATTTATATTTATATTAACCATAATTTTTAGACGGCACAATTATTAAAAATTATTTTGTATTTTATAGAATTTTTGGAATTAGGTGCCGTACATTTTGCAATGATCTTGCACCATATAGCTCTAGAGCAAGGGTGGGAGCGCGCGGTTTCTCACCGCTGTACCCTCAAATTTGTACGGCGTTTCTGAATAATGAATCTGTATAAGCATACAAAGCGAATTACACAAATGCCGTACAGTAATAAATCGCCTATACGGATTGGAAAATTTTCGGAAAATTAAAAAATTTTCCTCGCTCCAAGTACCACTATTTTTGTACGGCACTCGGTTTTTCGTCATTATTTTTTTGGGATCTATCTTTTTTCAAGAAAGCCGTACAATAATAGTTGGTCGTAATTTCCCATCTTTAGGTGGAAAATTCAATTTTCCCATGTACTTACCTGTACCGCTTAAAACTGACGGCATAGTGCTTAAAGTTATTCTTTCATGTAGCAGCATCGTTCTAAACATGATTCATGGTGGGTCATTTCACCCCCTAAAATTCTCCATGGGCTTGTAGTCTATAAGATTTACTCCCATTTTCTTTTAAAAATTTTCTTCAAAAACTTCAAAAGAAGTTTGAAAATTTAACAAAGCGGTGATTTTTGGTACTAAATATCTCTGGTGGGGGACCACATAAAAATCTGAAATTTTATGTGGTGATAATGCTATATAATGACATTGCGCACAAAAAAAAATTGAAAAAAAAATGCGTAGTAAGCTACGCCAAATGTATCAGTTTTTATAGTTAGAGTAGAAATAAGTATGAGTTCTTCATGCAAGTCTTGTGTTAATAATCCCGACCAGTTTTGCTATATTTGTGTTAAATTTTGTCAACAAAACCAAAAATCTGATGTGGACACCACACAACTTTCTTGTTAAACTGTTAATACTTTTCTTAATAACTAAAATGTACAATAATAATTATTTTGTAGTTAGAATCTCGTTAATCATGTATCGCTTTTTGTATCTCAATTAGCTCCATTTTATCAATTAGCTCTATTAATTAGTCAATTAATTCTATTTTATCATTCAAAACGTTATCGCCATTCCAAAATAACGGTTTTTGAATATATTGAATGTTTTTTTATCATTTTATTTTTAATAATTAAATTGCCTTTATCTCAAAAACTAGAGTCAATTAAGCAAATCGAATCAATTTTTTGGATTCAGGAGACTAGAATTACCCAATATTGACTCCTAAACCTCACGCCGCAGAATCACTGTTGCCCAGTGTTATCTGTAAAACCTCAACTTCTTCGAAGATCTAACTTCAAGTTGTGAAACAAGATTATTTCTGAGTTTATAAAAGAAATTTTTGAATTTATTATTTTTTTTTTCTATATCGGATATTAAAGTGCAGTTTGTGCGACCCGCCCATTCAACAGGTGAAGCCTGACATGTTTCATTTATCTAGTATAATATATTTAATTTATTCTACCGTTGATATGGAGTGTTACAGAAGTGACAATTGAACCGCAAGAATAGATAAAGTAGCATTCTAACAACGAATTCTTTATCTCTATAAACTAAACAAAAGTGAGCTGTTTTATTACCAATACAGGAAAGTAAAAGATTTCCTTACCAACATAAAACTTCGATAAAACTCGGAATTTTGTCTCTTTGTTATAAACCTTTTATGCAGAAATGATTTATTTTTAATTCTAATTATTATAAAACTGTCCCGTAGGTTCAAAATTAATTAATTTTAGAAATATTGCTATTTTAGTTACTTTCTTTGAATTCCCTGCAATATTATCAAGTTTGTCACAATGAATATAAGATAAGTAAGGTTATTTTAAATGTCATCGCGATAGTTTCACTTTAAAACTTGAGGTTATAAAATGTGTTGAAGTGATTACTGGCATAATCTACTGTTGTTTATCATATAATTTGACAATACTTGATGAAAAACCTTAAATGCACTACACTGCAAGCATATTATATTGGTGCGCACTTGTGCAACTTCACCTTACTAGTATCTTTATGAATTAGTAGCATATTACAAAATAATTAAAAATCTGCAATTCTTTACAGTGCAGTGGTACTAATACAAAATCAATTTATTCGTTTGTAGGATTGCAATTTGCAAAAATTTGGTATTATAATATAATTTATTAAATCTTTCAAGATTCTACGTAGTACCTAGATTATATATAAAAATGCTCTCGTCTTATCAAGTTATAAACATCCGAATGAGTAAAGTACACTTTTTGATAATCTATTAAATATTTGTTTAAGTGTTCACCCACTAATTTTATATCTACGTAATATATTTATTATTTCTGTTTAAATATGATGTACTATACTATATAATAATAGTTATTTATGGTACTGGTATAAAAAACCAGCATTATCGCACTTAAAAATATGAACAAACATAACTTAAAACAAATATTATTCTTTTATAAAAAGTTAATTGCAGTTAATTGTTTTTTAGTTATTTAAGAAAAACAAATGCGATTCAGATTATTACTTTCGACAGCAATAGTACATATTCGTATGTTTTATTTTAAAGGCAGCTGCTCTGATATGCGCATGTATTGCAAATATTACAATTTTAAAGATCATGATGGACTCTTTCATTTATACTGTAATTGATATACATAATTATATAAGTTTATACATCAATTTCGAATTTTGTTTTTACTGCGGAAAATGTGGGTTGGTAGTCTTACTTATTGTAATGTATATTAAAGAAAAAGATTGTGATTAAAGATTAACATTTTCGATAATTTAAAACTGAATATTGTGCCGGATTGTGCTCGATATGTCCCACGTTGTACCGTGTGCCGTGCCGAGATTGCTTATGTTAGGGTTACAGTTAAGACGCATATACAATTGATCTGCAACAGTAACGAAAACAGAAATTTGGACAAATAGCATAATTTAGAAGTACCTATATAGTTTCCTATATTTATTTATGTTATTTCTTTATTTTTAATTGAAATTTAGTTTATTTTATGTAAATAATAAATATAACTTGAAATTTTTTGATAAATTTCGTGTTAGTGTATGAAGTTTGAAAGAAATATAATTTATTAATAACATTACCGGTGATTTACATATCAAATTTAAAATTCAATTTCATTTTTGAAACTGGTATTTTTAGAACACGATTTTCGAAAGTTTGCACATTCAGAAAACCATAACATTAAAGATAAATCTTTTACGTACACGGCTATAGAAAGGATAGCATATCAGGTAGTTTTTATCGCTCGAAAATAATACTTTGCAGCGGTGTTCAGAAAATTTTTGCACATAAGCAGCAATGGTGGCGTACACAATGGGTTATAGTTATTGTATGTAGTGAGAATGCTTCGCTTTTAGTTCCTTTCCGCACGCTTAGTACCTTTCCGCACTCATACAATCAAGTAATGCAATACCCTTATAATTAACTCGAATCGTGAATTCCTGGCTACGACCGACGGTTGTTGATAAGCGATAAGGCACACCTGCAAGATTATAAATAGTAAAAGACTTTTTTAGGAATTTTTTAGGCAACCCATACGCGATATATTTATTAATATACTAAATTTGATATAAAATATATTTCATCCCGTAAACAGATCGGTGAAGATCTTTTCCTATTCGTATCCTAGACTATATAGTTTAAATATCTACTAAAGCGGTAAAGTGCTTACAGTTCGTGATGTTATAACATTTTTTGCACGATCTAAATGAATATGTTACATATAATAATTAATTAATTTACTAAAGTACTTATTTTGACTTTTGTAATTTTGTAATAATGATGATACTACCCGTTTATCTTGGTGTGATATATTTAACCTTACCAATTACTCAATTTTCAAAAATATTCTTTTAAATCGCAACTTTCTCACAAAATTTGAGTTTTATTCAAATGATTATAGGATTGTAAATTTATTACGGTAACCAGGGGAATAACCGACGTTGTCAGTAAATTTGCTTAGATATTGCCGACCAGGTTCATCATAAACTTAAGCTACATTCACATAGGCTTAGTGCAGGATTAGTGGTAAGGTAAGAAAGCTTTGCCAACGGTTTCTTATGACAGCGTTCACATTGACTTAAGCGGTAAGATTGGTATGGTAGTGGTAGTGCAGAAGCTACAAGCTTTTTAACTTCTGCACTACACCGTTACAAGCAACCAATCAGACGACGAGTGGTAAGAAACGCGTATGCGCATTGTGATTGTTTACTAGTTTGACATTTAATTACATAATATTTTTGAAATTTAACCTTAAAATTGAAAATTGAGTATTAATCGTGTTATTAATGATGGATGCTAATGAGTTACACCGTAATAATTTAAGAACGCAATTGTGCTTATTGCTTTTTTTACCAACATAATAATACGAAATTTCTCTTGTTCTTACCGCTTATGTGAATGGTCTGAACTTAAAACGGTTCTTACCACTGCAGTACAAATACCATACTTCTGCACTAATCCTATGTGAATATAGCTTTATAAATTACCAAAATATGGCACTATGAATGCAAAATTTATATTTTAAAACGATTTTATAAAATATTTTCTAGTGCAGCTAATTTTTTGAGTAGGTACTGCAGGGCCGCGTTTCATAATAGTACTAATATTATTAGTTGGAAAATACTAGTTGTATATTATTGCTATTGAAAACCATCGGAGAAAAAATTTTTGCTGTGCTTTTAGAATAGGTTATTTTATTAATAAGTACCAAAAACCACCCAGGTAGCTCATCAGATTAATTATTTAAAGAGTATTTAAAGTTACTTGTAACTAGTAATATTAGTAAATTTTGATTATGAAACGTGGCCCTGATCTCAATTTTAATGATCTTCCTACTGTAAGAACGCAGTAAGTCATATCTGATTCATTTTGTGAAATATAGCAATGTAAGAAAGCATTAAAGCATTAATGCAAAATGCAAATGCAAACTTTAAAATATGCAATTTTCAAAATTGGCTGAATACCCCGCGCTACTATTTCATTAATGTAATGTCTTAGGTGTAACCTTCGCGTAGTATAAGTATAGTATAAGTATAAAGCAAAACACAATTTTTCACGTTTCACTCAGCCCTTGTTAGTACTATGTAATATTACCTTTCTAGTTTCTACCTATTATAACAATTATATTTTAAATACTTAATTTATAATAATTTCAAATACACAGCAAAACAAAACTGAATCAAATTTTAAATTTCTTTAAATGTCACAACTTCTAAAATTTTCTCTATAAAGTTTAGGCGCCCGCGCCCGTAGGATTTTGCCGCTCTAGCCCCGGGCCTTACGGACCTAAGCGTAAATCCTGCACTGGATGCGATACACATTCATCGTTAGAATCGGCAACACATGCATGTTTATTATTTGCACAATATTACAATAAATTCACCCAATTCATAAATTTGATTTTTTTAAATATTTTTTCAATAAATTTTTACTCAAATTGAAAATATCCCCAAAATTATAGCTTTTTAGTAATTTATTTATGTTTCATACCCTGAAATTTACCTCATGCAAATATTTGATTTTTTTAAATACTTTTCCAATAAATGTTTATCTCGTGCCAGTAGATTTTCAAAGTTTCAGATTTTTGTCCACTTTTTTCAGTTTTTTGTTCACTTTTTTCAGATTTTACCCCACTTTCACCTAGTGTAATTATTTTCACGTTCGAGGAAACAATAGTTGTTTGTCCAGTTTTTTTTAAAACATCTTTTATTTTGAAGGAGGTCACATGCGAGGTTATGCATCAATGAGTATACTAACAATAAAATATTAAAATATATTAGAATCGTATATTACCGAATTCATTTTTAACGGTAAGGACTGTTTCACACGTGGTATCAGGTTCCATTCGGTTCGGTTCGTTTTCGGTTGAAAGTAAAAACGAATAAAACCCTTCACACATACACGGTTCTTATACGGTTTATATAGTTTCTAGTGATCATCATGTTTTTCTATAGAAGAATATAAAAACAAAGAAGGAATACAAAAATCCATTGGAAGCACCCTTTCATCACTTTACGTCTAGAATTTTACATTCTACACCATTTTTCCGAAGCTAAGGGAGCACGAAGAGAAATTTTTTAATTACTTCGGGATGTCAACGAAATCATTTGATTAATTACACGTGAAGCTAAAAAACTATTTTCATCTCCAAAATACGTTTATGAGGGAATGTGCTCAACCGATTGAGATATTGGCCGTAACTTTGAGGCAAGACAATACAATAAACACAATTTTTTTAAGGAGTCCCTATTAATATTTTAATTAAAAATAGAAATATGTAACATAGATTTACAAATAATAAGTCAGAGTAAATCTAAGGAAAAGTGAAATTAAATGATGTTTTATAAATTGTGAAGCGCATATTCTGAGCTCTCCTTGGAGGAAGAACTGCGGAGATAGTCCAGGCCAAGGTTGTGTGCGTTCTCGCAGTAGTGAACACCGGACACTTGTCACTTGACACTTAGACAATTTTTTATCAGAAAAACTGTGACAACTTTCAAGAAATATTAATAAAGAAAAGAATAGATCCTCTCGCTATCAGGTTAAAACTTAAACTAAACCGTAAGGGGGAGAACGCCTTGATTGATTTCTGTTCCCTGGATACAAATTCGTACCGTATTCAAACCTGATGAAACCGGTTTCTATTAGGTACCGAATTCAAAGTTGTCAGCAACGACCGAAACAAAACGTGTGAAATAGGCTTAAGTGAGGTTGACATTTGGATACAATAGGTGATGGGCTATGGATTTCACTTCAGTGCCCTTTTAGTACATCGATATCAATCTATCACAGATGATGCAAAGATTTTAGTGAGACCCTCATACATCCATTGCTAGTGATTCCTATTTGCAAAATTTATTTTGTATTTAAACATTTTTTGATAGAGGCACAACAAAAGCTATGATGGCTGTTAGTTAATATTAACATATCCCAATCATTATGATATGAAGAGTACACGGGAATAACGATCAGGTTCCAATTTTGCTGAAAATCAACTATTAATGCCATTCAATAGATGGTAATGAAAGGTATCTTCTAGTAAAAATATATAAGATAAAAATGATTTAAGTCTAGTGTAAAAAACCATATTTTTAAAATCATTTGTTAACGATCTTACGAGGCTGTAAATGTTGAAGTTCTATTTAAGCAAAATATACAGTTTGTGACTCTGATCGTTATTCCCGTGTACTCTTCATATGTAAAAGAAAAAATACATTTTTTAAGAAACATTTTGCTAGTCTTTCAAACTTCCCCATGCATATCGCATAATATATTATGGAAATTAAGTTTATTAAGTAATTAAATCACAAGCTTCTTCTTGTAGCCAGCCCTTTTGCAAATATTTTAAAACTATTTTATGATTGAGTTTTAGATTTTTATGTCTACTTTGTTCTTGTGCTGTTTCATTTAATTTTTTCACAGATTTTATCAACTAGCTCAACGATAAGTCAACTAGGGCGAGGCGTATCTTTGGCATGAAATTTTCCGTAAACCGACAAGGAAGTTACAGCATAACCTCCATAAACATATGTACAGTGGCTCCAACAATTATTAATACAACCCTATGTTAACCATGTAAATTGCACATTTTGAAACCGTTTTTTGACATATAAAACTCGCTTTTACAGCAAAACTTTTCAGATATTTTTTATTGCAAATTTTAATCTCTTCAGTTTTGTTTCTATACATTTTTTTATTTTCTTTCGCCGTTTACGAGTTACAGCGACTTGAAGAAAACTCTGTAAAATACTCCCATAAGAGCAATGTTAATTTTATTAACTTTTTTATTAGTTACAGTTATTAATACAATAGATACAGTGGAATTCCATTAGTTGCTATATACCTTCAATTTATGTTACCTTAGATATGACTTAAAAGGCGGATATATTATATTGAAAAAAAATTTTAGTCTGAATACTTATTCAGGTTGTTTTTAGTTTTTAGTTGTATTCAGTATGTTCTTTGTGAAAATTTAATATAAGTGTCAAGTGTTTTGTTGAAAGAGTGATTAAAGTTAGGGTTATCCTGGAAGTGGTGTCTCCTATCTCCATTTGTTTTTCTAGCAGGCTATAGTATTCTATTGAAATTTTTTAAATATTTTCACTTATTTGTATTTTTAGTCTTGATAATGAGTAAATAAAAAGATTCGATACGTCGTACATTATTATTTTGTTTCATTTCACAGCAATCCCGACGAATTCTCCACTACTTACTATATAATGGAAGGTCGATTATTTTAAAAACATTTTAATATGAAATAAAAATCAATAGTACCTATAATTAAAAATTATGTATTGTTTCAAGTTATTGATAACTAGTTCAATATTTTAGCATGATATCCAGAGATAAGCAATTTAATAATGTAAAAACTGATAACGATTAGTTTAACTTAAATGCTTAGTCACTCTACGATAAATTAATAAATGGTGTGAACAAAAAAATTACAGAAAAAAGCTTTAAAATATCATTTAATAATGAATAAACCTGCGCCACCTCCGTACAGTCCTCCAGGTGCTCCTAATCCTCCTTATCCAACCGGTGCTCCATATAACCCCTCTAATGCTCCACATAATCAAGGTTCTTATCAACCTCCAGTTTATAGACAACCTACTTACCAAGAAGTTCATTTTCATCCACCCCAAGGTAAGTTCCGTTTTACTAATTATTAAAAATAGATAAGTTTTATAAATATAGAAAATTTATAGAAAATACGGTAATTATAACAAATGGACCTGTAATAGCCAGACCTTTAGGTCCTTATTCGCAAGTGGTTGTTTGCCCAATTTGTCATCATACAATAACAACTAAAGTCGAGAGTGAAGCATCCACAAAAACTCATTTATTTGCAGCACTTTTATGCATTTGCGGGTGAGTGTCATTTATTTAATTGTTTAAAAATAAGAAAATAATAACATTCATAAATATTTTTTAGGTGCTGGCCATGCTGTTTCTTGCCATATTGTATGGATTCTTGCCAAGACAGAAATCATTATTGTGTTCACTGTGGGGCTTTAATCGGCAAATATGCAGACTAATAAGCTTGGTATAAATAAATTTAATACATTATCTACATTATTTAAAACAAAACAAATACAGTACCTATTGTACAATATACATAATAATATAATATATACATAGTGTAAGATAAAGTTGTAATAAAAATTTACGAAAGAAGTAGGTAATAAGAAATAAGTAGGTATATCTATTTATTGATAATAATTAATTAAATAAAATAAATAGTTGCTGTTTGTGTAGGGGTTTAGAGTAATATATGCAAATAATAATATTTTTTCCCGAAATATGTATTTTTATTAACAACAATAATAATAGACTGATTTATTGTTTAATTTAGAAAAAATTTGTGACTATAACTTCTATAGTTTGTATGTGAGAACATTTACTTGACCCTAAAGAAAAATTTTGTATTTTTTCGTCATCAGGTTGGCATTGTGAGAGCGGTGGCGAAGAGCGAAGCTTTTGCCAAAAATGGCCGCCTGCAGGGATTACAGAGAAAGTCGTTTCTCGTAGTTTTGTAATTTTTGAATTGCGATATTATATTTGGCTAATAAACTTATTATTTTGCCTAAGTTGAGTTTTGATTTATTTAGAGTTTATTTGTCTCAGATTTGGACAATATTTTGGATATTTTTGGAAATAGTTTATGATCGATTTGGATAGATAAATTGAGTACCTACTTTGAGATTAAATTTAAATTTGAACGAAGATTTGGAATTTATATGAATTGGTGAAATTGCAATATTTGAAGTTAAAATTGTAATGGGTATCGAAACTTAAATGCCATATCATTTGCATGTAAGCAAGTTATCTTTCAGATTTAACTTCTCTATTTTATGCTCGCAATTTTGTTTAAATCTCAATTTAATTTGGATTTACATTGGAGTTTGGATTATCCAACTAGCTGGGCTGCATCTGTTTTGAAGAAGTGAAATAAAAAATATCACTTTAATATGTTACAATTAAATAAACCGCAATATTGAACTAAATGTAAATATAAGTTTGTTTCTGGTTATGGGTGTCCCCGGATACACTTTACATAACTTAGGTGATGATAGAGAATACTTTTCTCAGAAAATAACAAAAAGATATTAAAATTTGGAAAATAAAATTTCAACATATTATCGACTGTTCTTTTACAATAAAGAAGAGAAAAACTAAAATGTTTTAATAAGCCTTCAGTCGAGATGACCTATC
Source organism: Cantharis rufa (assembly GCA_947369205.1). Taxonomy (NCBI): domain Eukaryota; kingdom Metazoa; phylum Arthropoda; class Insecta; order Coleoptera; family Cantharidae; genus Cantharis; species Cantharis rufa. The sequence goes on from OX376303.1 coordinate 42,993,228, forward strand.
ATATTAGATAAGGCAGTACTTCGTACTGCGTCCACCAGCGGTTGACCGATCGATCCATCTCGTTAGCGTAAGATCGACACACGAGTCTCAATCTAAGTGGCGCGGTCCATGTTTTTGTCAAACAATCTGCTTTTGCATCTTAAAACAAAAGTTGGTGCTGCTTATTTAACGTCAACAAAAGCAGAGGCTGGATATTTGAAGGTAGTACCTTATCTAATATGATAGGTCATCTCGACTGAAGTCTTATAAAAACTTTTTAGTTTTTCTCTTCTTTATTATTTTCTAAGAAGTTTTTACTGGGCAATAACAGTTGTAGTCCGTTAAATTCTCTATCTCCAATTGGGCATCAGATTTTTTGAAAAATGTTTCGCTTAAAAGATACAGAGTTTTAAAAAAAATCAAAAAGAGGCTCGAGTTTTTCAACATTTATTTATTTACTTTAATTCATAATTCAAAAGCCCTTGATTTTAGACAATAAAAGGTATATGAATCTAGTTTATAGATACTCTGTAAAAAAGCGCTAAATCTTTTTTTTTTATAATCCACATCTTCGGGGCTATGGCCATGTGAAGGTGGAACTTTAAAATAATGATTTAAATAGGCTTAACTCGTCAGGGTTTGAATTTAGAAAAAAATTTTTGTTAAATATGTATCTTAGAAAAGTGTTCTCCAAAATAATCAGACAAAACTCTTCTATTTATGAATATTCTCAAAATAAATAAAAACCGTCAAGTGAAATACGAGAAGGAATATTGTAAAACTTATTCACTTTATTAACTCCTATGCTTTTAATTTTTACTATTCGTTTTACCTGTCTCACCACGATATTTAAACGGATTCTCTCTCATTTTTTATATACTTACAGTGATAACTTATACTTAATTGTGATAACTTACATTCTAGAATTCGGATTAAAATTTAAACTTGGTTTGACACGCAATAACTTCAAGTCAAACAAGGACATTTTTAATTCAAATTAGACATACCATTTAATGAAATGAAATAATTTTTGTGAAATATTTCAAAATTTAAGTTACATTTTGTTTGCATATTCGTATAATACAAATCCAAAAGCCTTGATTTTTGATTTCATATTTCTATAATAATAATTACAGAAGGAATTCCGAGGGAATTTGTATTTAGTGATTTAGTTACCGATCGTCCGGTGCCTTTTGGAGATTTGCAACCTGTATGCAATAGGGTAAGTTTTTGCTCTTTTGGCTGATTTTGGGAAAATCGACTACTTGTCTCTATGCTTCTCCACTAAGGATAATCTTGAGACGAGTAGCGGCTGTCTTCTTTTCCAACTCCGTTGTGGCTGTCAATGTGTTGGCAACAACTTCTTGCAGTCATTGTTTTCAGAATCCACGTTCTTGCGCCGCAATAAGAGCTAGTTTAACATCTTGGACTTTATCGCAGAAATAGATAATTACTAGAGAAGACCTATTCCATGTGTGGTTTTTGTACCTTTTACCAACATTTTTCTACTTTTGATTAACCAAAAACCCGTTCTTTTATTCAAATCAATTAATAGCAATGCTGCAAGTGCAATCCCAATTTTGTGGAAATTTTGAGCAGGCAGAAGGCATGTTTATATTATTCGTTTAAAAATTGTAAACAGAATGATACTTAAAACAACACAAAATAGCTAAAAAATATCAGGTACGATTTTCAAACCGATTTTCAAATCCAACCCGGTAGGATTATAGGTAAAAATGATTTATGTTGACAGGCATTTTTGGCGAGGACATAGCAATAAAAATCACCACTAAATATTATTTTAATTTTCTTTCGTTAATTTTTGCAATTAAACATAATACTTCCCGTTTTGTCGAAATATCAAATAAAAGGTGTTTTTATAGAGTGATACAAGTTTAAATCATAATAAAACATAGTAATATATTTTTGATATCAATGAAACGGTCTTTATTGGATAGAAAATTTTATGACATTAATGTTTAAATATGGCAACATATCCAATATTGTAGTTTTTAATAAAACGCCAAAACGGGTTATGTAGGATCTTCCCACACTTTCAATTAGTTTACGCCGAATTGACTTCGCGCCGAACTGGCTATGCCGAAACGGCGGCGCTGAAAAGTTTCTGCGTCAAATTGGGTTACGCCGAATCGTCCTTGCGCCGAATTTACCCTGCGCCGAATTGTCTTTGCGCCGGACTGGCTATGCCAAACCGGCTGCGTCTAACTGGCTACGCCGAACGGGAGACGCCGAAAAGACCAATTCCCAAAGAATCGTACCCATTCAACCAAAAATGGGGCTTCATCGGAAAATAAAATTTTGAATGGAAATTCAAAATCAATATCAATTTGTGCTTCAGCCCATTCGCCAAATTGGCGGCGCATACGATGGTCGTTTGGCTTTAATTCCTGCACAAGTTGAATCTTGAAAGCTTTTAAGCCAAGATCTTTGCGTAAAGTCTTCCATAAAGTGGAAGGACACAACCCCAGTTGCTGAGAACGGCGACGAATTGATTGATTAGGATCATCTTCAATGCTTTCCTGTACAGCGGCTATAGATTCTTCAGTGCGCACTGTTCGGCGTCTCACGGGATGCACATTATCAGTAACAGTAAATGTGGTCCGAAAACGATCTATTGTTCTTCGAATTAGCAGCTCTGAAGGACGATTATGTACGCCATAAAATTGACGAAGTGCACGATAAGTTTGACGAACAGAAACATTATTTTGATTAAAAATTTCCACAATTTGCACGCGTTGCTCTGGTGTAAGTCGATCCATAATGAAATGTCAAAGCAAACTAAACAAAAAGCAACTATCAGCTGTTAAATGGGTGGTCAAATAAAGCAGTGATGCCAACTCAAAGTTGTATCACTCTATAAAAAACACCCTTTAGTTAGAATTCCGATAACCTCATGGTTAATTAGTAATTTAAAAAAAATATATAAAATTTTGATAAAAAATTTAATGCTAAATAGAGAAATAAGTAAATTGGAATGACTTTTGTAATTGTATAAGAATGGAGTAAGACGCTTCGGTTAATTATTAAATTGAAATTACATTAAATTAAACTGAAAAATATTATCTTCGTTTGGTTGAACCTTTTCCGCTTGCTGCTTAAAGCAAGACAGATTCACCCAATTGCCTGATATAGCTCCACACGATCTGATTTTGTTGGGTTGGATAATAAAACCACCCGATAAGGAATTCACATTAAATTGTCGTCTGATAAGCTTCCACACTACCCAATTTACTATCCAACCTGATGAAGGACACCTGATGCTTCATTGCACCACACACCCAACATTGCTGTTTTGGCTGTGACGTCACGTATAGGCATTTCAAGAATTGAATTTTCAAAGTTTCTTACAACATTTTTTTATACAATACCTACCTCATTAGAATGATTCAGAGTAGATAAGATAATGATAGCTTATTGCTAATTTAAATTGATATAAATACTTGCGACAATTTTATTGATAAATTTGAACTTTGATTGCGGATAATGATCATTTAAGTAAATTTAATTTTTAAATATTATTTTTTCACTTTGAATATGCAAATGAATGGTTTCGGTTTTGATAACTAGATGATAACTAGGTTTAGAATTGTTTGTTATACATTTTAAACAAGTCTGTTAATAAAAAGCTTACTTTCGTTATTGTTATACTTGCGGGACGGTCATATAGCCCAATTGATATAAACGTTTTTGTAATGATATAAATTCGAATCTACAATTTTCTTTTTCTAATCGTTGAGGGGAGAGACATTGGTAGTCTAAATCCATATTCCATATCTTGAGAAAGTCACTACTGTCGATTTCCAGCCACCATCTTGAATTTAAAAGAAAATCTCATACTATATATTCCGACCAATCAGATTTGACCATTTTTGACTTAAATATCAACGAAATCTTGATTATATGGAAATCCCTGTATAGTCGTGATTTCCAGAAACCACATGTGATGATTTCCGGAAATCACCACATGTGATGACAGCGAAAATCATATTGGTATTTTGCTGAACTAATTTTTTCATAAAAAAAACGAACATGAAACTTATTCTATAATTATTTTTAAAGAATTACAATGAAACACGGAATTATTGTATATTATTTGGTTTTGTCCACTTCGGGTCGTCGAAGACGACTCTTCATATCATGCGATTTTCTAGCTGAATCTATTTCATGATGGTTTGCTTTCCTGTGGAAATTTACCTTCTGGATCGTTTCGTTCCTTGATGCCATTGGGAAATCCCGCTCGTCTTCGACTCGCAAGATTTCCGTAGCATCAAGTAACTCGGCAATCCAGGTGGCAAATTTCCGGAAATCAAAACCATCACTTAATAGATTATATATGAAAATTTGTTTTTATTAACCCTACATCACATAGTTTTTTTTAATTTGTTGGGGCCAAAACTTACCCCAAATAATATTGTGGTGAAAAACCAAGCGTGGACTGTATTTAGGATTTTACGATGGTGTTCAAGATGTTGTGAGATAATATTGTAACGAAAATTAATAACTTTTATTAATTTCAAAAGAGCTAAAGATGTATTTACAGGTAAAGTTAATGATAACAGAATAAACACTACACTAATATTAACACTAATACTAAATTACACTAATACAAATAATTAACAATTAGTCAATATTTATTTAAACTATAGCACTATATTTATATAACACTCGGTATCACTATTACACTTTATTTATGTTGACACTTGCAAGTCTAAACTCGAATTGTCCGTCGCAGGAAATGATTCTGTATTTATATCTAAATGCATCTTACTAGAAACTTCCATAAACTTCCAGAAACTTCTATTAATTTCTATATACTTCTGGAAGTATCTAGACTGCAGAATAAGCAATATTTGGATGACAAACAATGTTATTATGTATGACTCATCATTACATGACATCATACATTAGTCATCACATAGAATTGGCTCTATTTCGTAACACTGCCCCCTCCTTAAATCTGTTCTGTCCCAGAACAGTGGAGACTTCACATCTATAGAAGGGGTCGTGGCGGTACCGACAGTTAGCACCATTTTTGCATACTCCTTGGCGGTAGAAATAACAGTCAACACTTTTCTGTCCTCTTGGTATATCGCTTAGGTTGTAGCTGCAGACCAACACTTGAACTCCGGTTCCCTGGAACACGACTTCTAGCATATTGCGGACAGTCCTCCAGTCCAATTGGTCTAAACCGCAGCCAAGCTTGGGCACCGCTAGCTTCTTGGTGTTACGGCTTAGCATATCTCTACGAAGCTCCAACAAAGTCTTCCATAGGTCCTTATATGTGGGTTTTTGATGGGAGAACCTCTTGGTTACCAAATAGTAAATCGATCGTTGTTGGTCACGTAGCTTCAGAATTTTACCGACAGCAAGTTGTTGTGATTGAAGCTCATGCAGACGTCCAAACTTCTTTTTGAATACAACGGCAATTCCACGGGACATGCGAAGATCTTGGGCCACGCAGTGCGCGAGGGAGTAGTCCTCTGGTACCGCAAAAAGATCTTGTTGCACTTCAGTTGTGACTCCAAATCTTGCTTTGGTGGTACCTTTGTAGGTGGACATAAACTCCTCGAAATTTGATTCTTGGTGGTGGCTTCTAGGTCTGTTGGTTATTGTTCTTATTTCGCCATCTTCCTCGGAATCGCTGTTGTTGTCACCGACATACGGGGCTAATCGATTGACGTGAACCACTTTTGGCTTGCCTCTTGGTGGTCTTCTGATTCGATATATAACATCGTTGATTCTGTTAACTATTTCATATGGGCCTTCCCACTGTCTTTGCAGCTTTGGCGACAATCCACGTTTTCTCTGTGGATTATGGAGCCACACCAAATCACCAGGCTGAAAACCCCCTTCTTTTGCCTTCACGTCATACTGGGTTTTCATCCGATCGCTGGCCAGCTGAATATTCTTTCGAACGGTGTCGTGAATGTCGTGCATTTTCTTCTTCAGCTTGCTTACATAGTCATCTCCAGCAACTTCTTCTCCAGGTTTACTTCCAAACTGAAGGTCGCATGGCAAACGTACTTCACGTCCAAACATTATACAAGCTGGCGTTTGTCCGGTGGTTTCGTGAACGGATGACCGGTAACTCATCAGGAACAGATGCAAATATTGGTCCCAGTCCCGTTGATGTTCTGAGACTACCTTAGCAAGGTATCTTCCCATTGTTCGGTTCATTCGTTCGACCATGCCATCTGATTGAGGATGAAGAGGTGTTGTTCTGGTCTTGTTAATGTTTAGCATACGACAAACGTTCTGGAATAAGGCCGATTCAAAATTTCGACCTTGATCGGAATGTAGCTCTAGAGGGACTCCAAATCGGCAGAAAAGCTCTTTCACTAGTACGTCCGCGACAGTAGCAGCCTCTTGGTTAGGTATTGCATAGGCCTCGGTCCATTTAGTGAAATAATCCATTGCCACCAAAATGTACTTGTTACCGGCGTCGGTTTCAGGAAATGGACCCGCGATGTCGATTGCCACTCTCTCAAATGGACTTCCCACATTATATTGTCTCATGGGTGCCTTGCGCCTTCCCAATGGTCCGTTTTTCGATGCACATAGTGTGCACTTACGGCACCACTCCTTGACGTCCTCTTTGCAATTCACCCAATAGAACCTTTCCCTAACTTTCCCTAGAGTCTTCTTTATGCCGAAGTGTCCTCCCGAAGTTCCGTCATGCAAATGCTGCAGCACTTCTGACACTCGGCTTCTCGGCACTACTAACTGGAGTTTACATTCGGTGCCGTCGTCGTTCTCCAGGGATCGCTTCAGAAGACCATCTTCTAGTTTCAAAGAGTCCCACTGGGCCCAATACGTTTTGATGTCACTATTCAGGGCGCTTACTTCTTCCCAAGTTGGCCGTTGTCCTTCGATCTTCCAGTCCAAAATAAATTTCAGGTCGGGATCGTTTTCTTGCTCCCGAAGCAACTGTTCGGGCTGCCAATTGTCATCGGTAACAGTAGTTCTTCGGAGAAGATTGACTTTTTCTTCCATCCGTGAGCAATGATTGCAGTTTATTGAACATGGTCGTCTGGACAAGGCGTCTGCGTTGCGATGACTTGTTCCTGCACGATGTTCGGTGTCGAAGTCATATTCCTGCAGTCGCTCAATCCACCTTGCCACTTGTCCTTCTGGATTTTTAAACTGTAGAAGCCATTTTAGCGCGGCATGGTCCGTTCATAGCTGAAACTTTCGGCCGTACAAATACTTGTAAAAGTGTTCCGTGGACTTGACAACGGCTAACAGCTCCCTCCTGGTCACGCAGTAGTTTCTTTCAGGCTTTGACAAGACCTTGCTGAAGTAACCGATAACTTTTTCTTGTCCATTTTGAATTTGAGAAAGGACGCCTCCTATGGCCAAGTTGCTTGCATCGGTGTCCAATACAAATTTGCCGTCCGCTTGGGGATAGCTCAAAATAGGCGCGCTGACTAAAGATTGCTTCAGCTGTTTAAAAGCTCTGCTACAATCTTCAGTCCAGACGTAATTGCGTCCATTTTCGGTCAACTTGGTCAAAGGTTTTGCAATATTAGCAAACCCAGGGACAAAACGTCGGTAATACGTACACAACCCAAGAAAACTGCGGAGCTGATGTTGGTCCTTTGGAATTGGCCATTCTGCTACTGCTTTGATTTTGTCTGGATCAGCCTTTACACCGCTTCTGGATACAACGTGTCCTAAGTATTTTACTTCTGTCCCAAATATGTGGCACTTCTTCGGGCTCAACTTGAGATTAGCCCCTCTCAATCGTTGAAACACTTCTTCCAAATTTTTCACGTGCTCCTCAAATGATTTACCAACCACAATTATGTCGTCCAAATACACTAGACACGTTTTCCATGATAATCCTCGCAAAATCGTTTCCATCAAGCGCTCGAAGGTGGCCGGAGCGTTGCACAATCCAAAGGGCATTACGGTGAATTGCCATAATCCATTTCCGACGGTAAACGCAGTTTTCTCCCGGTCGCTAGGTTCTAAATCGACTTGCCAATATCCACTTTTCAAATCCAGAGTAGAAAACCATTTTGAACCGGAGAGAGTATCCAAAGTGTCGTCAATTCGGGGCAAAGGGTAGCTGTCCTTCTTTGTTACTGCGTTCAGTTGTCTATAGTCAACACAAAATCTTGTAGACCCATCCTTCTTCTTTACTAGTACGACTGGAGACGCCCACGGGCTGCTTGAGGGTTCGATCACCCCCTGCTTTTCCATATCCGTAATAATCTTTTCGGCTTCTTCACGTTTAGCCAATGGAAGTCGTCTCGGATGTTGTCTTATGGGTTGGGCATTTCCAACATTGATTTTGTGTTTTACCACTTGAGTTCGTCCTTTAGAAATTTCATCCAAGGCAAACACGTCGTGGTACTGCTGGATTAACTTCTTCACCTCGTTTACTTTGCGTTGGTCAAGATTTTTGCACGAAGAAGTCAGCATGTTTAATAATTGTTGGGGACATTTATTTTTAGGACTTTCTTCGGTATTTCCAAAACATCTCGCAATGTGGGATACCGGCGTACATTGTCCCACCACCGTATTTTTCTTCAAACTTGCCGAGTCAGGATTGATGTTAAGGATTCTTACCGGGACTGCATCCATAACCTTTACTAGAGCCTTACCAACCAACAAACCTTTACCGAGTGCTCCATTGTTGGTCGGTTCGATGGCGCGAATATAGCCCTTCCGGAGATCTCCATCCAGGCGTCCCATCACGATGCTCTCTGTTCTTCCAGGTAGGATGACATCTTCGGTCAACAAAACCCGTACCGCTACGTCTCCCGACGAATGAAATGGAATTTCTTCACCATCAACTCTAAGTACATCATTTTTCATATCCAAATGGAACCCGTATTTTCTTATAACGTCCATTCCCAGGATAACGTCGTCGGCGATGTCGGCCACAATTACTTGATGGTTGAATAGCTTGCTTCCTATTTCAATGTTCACAGAAACATTTCCATTCGTAGGGATTTCTTCGCCAGTTGCTGTTCGAAGACGCATTGCTACGGGTGATATTTTTCCACATCCTCGCACTACGTCGGGCCGCACAATTGTTTTTGTTGCTCCCGTATCGATCAGTATCTGGAAGATTCGTTTATTTATTTTACCATCGATATAAATACTGTTCATCGCATTAGTCGGTGATGCAGCACGGATGGTTATCTCCGGGGCACTATTAGTATAGGTCGACTTTTGCCCCTTCTGGCCGACCCACTCTAGTTTTCCGGCTGCTCTCTGGGCGTGACCCAATTCACCGCAGTTCCAGCACGTAGGTCCTCTTCCTTGCGATGGACGATCACGAAGGATACGCCGGAGTTCTTCTAAAATTTGGCCGGATTCTGCCAAACTCTGTTCCGGCTCTTCTGTGGCACATCGTACTCGGTGATTCCCTCGTTGAGACGTCTTCTTTGCCGTCTCAAATTCCAGCGCGTGTGCCAGTGCGTCATCTAACCTATTGTGCCGGGCTAAACGTAGCGCCTGCTGCATTTCGCTGTCTCTGATGCCATCTATAAAAGTTTGTACTGCCAATTGCTCCAGGAAGCTATCCGGTGCTGTAGGGTAAGCTAGCCTCACCAATCGCGCAATGTCGGCTTCAAACTCTTGAAGACTCTCATCGGATTTCTGACAACGATTCTTCACTTGAGCGTGGTAAACCTGCTGAAGATGGCCGTCTCCATATCGTTTTTCTAACCGCGCGATCAACTGCCCATATTCTTTTTGTTGACAATCGGGAATGGTCTGCAGGATGTTGAGTGCTTCTCCCCGTAAAGCGACGACCAGCGAAATAGCTTTTTCCAACTCGTTCCATCCATTAGCACTGGCTGCCGCTTCAAACTGTTTATGGTAAGTGGACCAGGGTATTTTTCCATCGAAAGTCGGCGGTTTCACTTTTAATTTAGGAGTCGCTTCATTATCCGATTTTGCCACCGCTGTCGGATTTATTACAGTAGTTGTTCTTCTTTTACCCGGCCAATTGCTTCCATTTATTATTGTCTCGATAAGTTTCATTCTTTCGTCAGTTTTTTTATTTTCTGCTTCCAATTTCTTAGCGTTTGCTTCAATTTTCTGTTCTAGAATCTTGGAGTTTTTTAACAATTTTTCTTGAAGTTTTTCTTCTAATTCTGTTAAATTGTCTCCTAAGAGTTCTCTAATTTCATGTGAATTTTCTTCCATTTTTCCTTCGAGAGTCTTAGAATTTTCTTCTAATTTCTTAAAATTGTCTTTTAAAAATTGTAGCATCTCCGTATCCATTTTAACGCTTTGCGACCGGGTAACCGGCATTCACTCACGAACAAAAATTAGATAAACCGCTTTCACTACTGTTCTTTAGCCCTTTACGAGTTAAACCCCACACCTGACACCAATGTAACGAAAATTAATAACTTTTATTAATTTCAAAAGAGCTAAAGATGTATTTACAGGTAAAGTTAATGATAACAGAATAAACACTACACTAATATTAACACTAATACTAAATTACACTAATACAAATAATTAACAATTAGTCAATATTTATTTAAACTATAGCACTATATTTATATAACACTCGGTATCACTATTACACTTTATTTATGTTGACACTTGCAAGTCTAAACTCGAATTGTCCGTCGCAGGAAATGATTCTGTATTTATATCTAAATGCATCTTACTAGAAACTTCCATAAACTTCCAGAAACTTCTATTAATTTCTATATACTTCTGGAAGTATCTAGACTGCAGAATAAGCAATATTTGGATGACAAACAATGTTATTATGTATGACTCATTATTACATGACATCATACATTAGTCATCACATAGAATTGGCTCTATTTCGTAACAATATAGTAACTTACCAGATTATTTTTCTTGATTCTTTTCTCTTCACATAGAAATAAACATAAGGTTAAGGGAAAGGATAACAAAATAGGATTGCTACCGATAAGCACTTTATGGGTAGGTTGGTTGGTCACATATAACACTTATAAAATTGGGAAAAAATTCCCAAAATTGAATCACAACAGATTGGTTGATTATTCAAGATGGCAGATGGTTATCAATTCTTTTAAAAAATAACCAATCTTTCTTGTGCCCTTTACCTTAAGTTTTATTTCGATGCTTAATTGTTAAAAGTTTTTAGCAATAAGCAATAATTACAATAAATAAAAAATTTAATTAAATATACTTAATTACTTATTATGTTCACCAGTTCCTAATAAAGCTTAAATAATAGTAAAAAATTACAACTGTATGATACACAGCAATTTAGCATACTAAAATGGTGCGCAACTTCAATGTAGAAAATTGACATCAATTTTTAATAGTCGTACAAGTTGTTTATGGCACGGACTAAGATTTTTCTACAATATTGTTATCAAGTTTAGACGATTATAAGCACGGGGATCAACTGTATATTGCGCCCCAAGCTGAACCAAAATTTGTGCACTCCCATGACCTTATTCTTCTTTTTTTAACATGAATACGAAATGAAAAACCAAAACAATTAAGCTTAATTGTTCTTATTCCATTCCATGCCTCAAAAACGGAATACGTTAAAACAACCAAACACAATGTAAACAATCAAAATATGACCTTAGTCTAAAAAACATTTGTTTTTTTGTTAAAAAATACATTATGTTGAATTGGTCCCATGGGCACAAGAGTGAAAAACGAAATCTTTCTCTCCAAGTCGAATGGAAAGTTTGAGGAATATATTCCAATTTTTCAGACTTGCGGAAATATTTCTTTAAATGCAACATTTTTTTCAAAAGTTTAGTATTTATTAATGAAATATGATCAAATAATTTAAAACTAAATAATTAAAAAAATAAAATTGAAATAAATTTTTCGCTCCACAAATTTTGGTACTCAAAGCGCTAGATTCTTTTGTTTATTGGTTAATCCGCCTTTATAATAGGCAGGTAGTAAAAACAGTAGGTTTACTGCTAATGCGCAGGTTTAGTGACAAGTTAAAAGTTGTGAGCAGTGTATTTTAGAACATACTCTAAAATAGGTAGAAAAAAGATTCTCGTCCGATGAAATGTATCTGGAAATCAGGATATTGGGTATTGCGGACTCTCAAATAAAACAAAATGCTATGTTGTCGACGTTTCGAAGGCTATATTATGCACTTCATCTTCGGGACTGGATGGAAAGACAACAATTAGAACGTCGGTAAATAAGCAGCAAAATTACAAAATGTAAAAAATCTCACCTCTGTAACTCGATGTAAAATTTTTTGAAAATATTGGGACAGCAAAGATGTTATACAAATTCGGGGGCGAAAACAGGTTACAACATAGTCACACACGTTATTGTAAAAACAAATTAAAATGCAAAAATTAATAAAGTAATTTAAAACTGTGAACATTGTAAATTTAAAATTTAAAAACCATACACCTGTATCTTCCCCATCCTGAAGTTCCCCATTGCAAATCATGGGCGAAAAGAAAGGTAAGAGAGTTTAAAAAAACTTGCTGTCCCAGTCCCTACCTTGAAGCTGCCCACACATGTTAAAGAAAATACCAGACTGGGACCTGACGTCCTCAAGACGAAATCATACATTTTTACTCACATGTTGAAGATACTGGCGATACTGCCATACTAGGTGCTATGAAACGTAGTCAGCGATTAAATTAAAAGAAATGAATTGAAAGAAAGCAATGCATCTGACGAGGCAACTATATGTGACAATGAAGAACTTCATAACAATCAAAATCCAGATGACATAGAAGCAGCTGAGGCTTTACTTCAGTCACTCAATTTCAAAACCGAGATGCAACCGAACAATGCCAGATTGAGAACTTTTCGAGACTTTGAGATGCAAATTAATGCCAGAATAAGTTAAAACAGTATGCGATATAATAACGACAGATCAAACTTTAAACAGAATTTTTGCAAATTCTAGATTTCTAACTAAATAATTTAAGCAGCATTCACATAGGGTATTGTATTTGGATGGTAGAATATGTAAGAGTTACAAAGCATGCGCACAAGTGGACGCGTTCAGATAGACTTAAGCTGCATTCACATAGGGCATTGCAGGGGCATGGTAGGTGGATGGTAGAATTATTGCAACAGATTCTTGCACAAGGTCAACATACCATTCACATAAACTTAAAAGCTGGTGTAAAACCAACAGCTTACGTAAAAATAGCTTACGTCGAATATTAATTTCATCATCTTCAAAGGGGTCCATGCTACACGCACAGTAAATTAGCGTTTTAAAAAAATCGTCTCAAGTATTTCCGGATTGAATTTATTTTTATTATTTACGAAACCAAAACAGAATTAGGTTATGTTACAAAATATATAAACTGACAGTCACGAGCACCGCCCTTCGACGCTGCCGATTGGCGCTTGTAAAAATTCTTGCACCGTGTATTGTAAAAGTTTAAAGTTTGGTAACTTTTCCACATGCCGTTACACCGCTTCTTCCACCGTGCAAGAAATTAAGTCTATCTGAACGCCTCCACTTGTGCCCATGCTTTGTAACTCTTACATATTCTACCATCCAAATACAATACCCTATGTGAATGCTGCTTTAATTTCTTGCACGGTGGAAGAAGCGGTGTAACGGCCTGTGGAAAATTTACCAAACTTTAAACTTTTACAATACACGGTGCAAGAATTTTTGCAAGCGCCAATCGGCAGCGTCGAAGGGCGGTGCTTGTGACTATCAGTTTATATATTTTGTAACATAACCTAATTCTGTTTTGGTTTCGTAAATAATAAAAATAAATTCAATCCGGAAATACTTGAGACGATTCTTTTAAAACGCTAATTTACTGTGCGTGTAGCATGGACCCCTTTGAAGATGATGAAATTAATATTCGACGTAAGCTATTTTTACGTAAGCTGTTGGTTTTACACCAGCTTTTAAGTTTATGTGAATGGTATGTTGACCTTGTGCAAGAATCTGTTGCAATAATTCTACCATCCACCTACCATGCCCCTGCAATACCCTATGTGAATGCAGCTTTAGACATGCAGCCGCTTTAATAAACATATTATATTTTATTAGTTAATTTGATATATTTTTATTACACAAATTATGAAACATTTTTCCATAAAATTTTTATTTATTGCTATCTACTTTTCCTTGGAAACAATGAATTTCACCTATAGGAACTGCCTTATACTTATCCGCAGTCATCCTTTTTTGCGTCGACTACACACATTTGATATCGGTCTGTGAAATTTCTTCAAATTCATTAATAGTACCCATCCTAAAACAAAAAAATTAGTAAAATACACAATAACTATAAAGTAAAAACTTATACCTAGAACATTTAAGTAATAATGCAGATATTATATAATTGTTTACATTTTCCGCTGTTTCCTGCTTTACACGTACACATCATGTTTTGTACAGTCGCCTTTTCCTGATCGACATCTAATACACCTTCTATTTCGTGAAGATTTGTATGTAAAGCGCTGGTTTGCAAACAGAGTCCGTATAACCACAGGTATAACTTAATGATGTCTTCCTTCAAACACTTCACTTTTCCACATAAAACAATGTGCTCAGCGTTTAGCACTGCTTCACCCTCATAAACACATCGCGAATTGGCGTTGGCTTCCAAAAAAACTAGTCACGGCTAAAACGCCCAACTTATTACACTTGCATTATTTACTTAATAACTTGAGAAACTTGTGATAACCTAGAAATACAAAATAATGTTCTTTTATATATTAAATAACTAGAAAAGAGATTGTACAAACCTCAAAGATGTTTAATTAGTTTAAGATCGTACGATGATTTTAACATAAACACTGAAAAGCTACTACTTCCACTAAGTCACAAAACTTGAATTAAAACATCCATATATTCGCTTTAATAACATGTAAACAAACCAAACGATGTCTCTGAAATTAGTTTCAAATCCTACCGCACTGGCGCTCCGATCTTAAATTTGATCTCCTATAGACATATGTAAAATTTAATTTTGATCTAGGAACTCTTTCGAGTAGTGTATGGTAACCTGGTCTTGGTGGTTGGAAAGTTAGGCTCGGGTTGGCTGCAAAATAGTATTTACCTTACTTTCCTTCTCAGTGTCCAGCTTACGGACTTTTGTCGTCGGTAATTACTGCCATCACGCATATTCTTCGGCATTTTGGCGAAATAAGCAAGCCCGTTTTCAGGCTCTTTTAGGAAGCGTAGGAGTGGGATAATCAATAATTTTACAACACAAAAATTAAACAGTTTTGAAATTTTAATTAAGTTTATTAAAGGAAAAATTAAAGATACGAAATAAAATGAAAAAAAAAGCTTTTATCTATGGGGTAAAAATAATGATAATAACAAAAATACCAAAATTAAGGCTCATGAAAGTTACACAAAAACAGAAGAAATTTGTTCAAAAATGTTATCAGAGACATGATGAACAAGTCTCTTCGTTTTTCCACACGTCTAAAAGGGTTAGGATTAAAAGTAAATATTAACCGGAAGATCTTAAAACCGCGACCTCCGACGAAATTCCAGGTGCAAAATACAAATGCGCTCAAACAATTCCAACATAATTCAAGATAGGGATAAAAAAGGACCTCATCAAGGCGATAGGTGTAGCATTGATGAGAACGGAATATCTCATCATGGATAACGCGGAAGAAATTGCTAAATGTCAAGAAATAAATGACTCCCTAATTAAAACGCATCCCAACCGTGTTAACGTAATTCAAATAGATAACCGACAAAATTATTTTGAAAATAACACAAATTCACGTTTCAATAAATGGCAAATATTGCAAATTATTGTTAGATTCAGGTTTTTTTATTAACCTCATAAAATCCGAAATACTAAAATTAGAAAATTTAAAATAACCCGAGGAAGACATCATCCTCTCTGGAATATCTGACCTTCAGCAAAAAGCACTAGCCTAACCGTTAAAGTTGTTTAATTCAAATTTATTTGAATTTGAGTTTGTTGTTTGCGAAAACATAAATTTACAAGCTGACGGAATATTGGTGGGAACTTATTCCATAAATTTGACGCCAATATAGATTTCTCATCGAATGAATTAAAATTACTAAATGAAATATTTCCAATAATTAATTTTAATCAAATCTTTTATTATGTATACCATTTAAATTTAAGTTATATTTAAAATTTAACAATAATAAAAAAACAGTCAGGGTAAACATAGGTAGCTATATGGTAGCTATTAAGTTAGTTTAATTCAGTTAAAATTTTAAAGACTGATAGTAATTTAAAAAGTAAAATGACTTTAACTGAAATTAATTTTTAATTTTATCATTACTTTAGTGTATACAAAACAAATAAACAGTTGATTTTAATTATTATTATTATTATTATTATTTTAAAACATTAATGCCCGTTTTCACCAACATTTATTTAAGAATTCCCTAGCAAAGAATTCTTTACGCTAGGTATTCCCTAAAATAATACTTAGGAAAATTTGCATTTCACCAACATAAGAATTTCTTAACGAGCAGCTCCCTTGCTAGGTATTCTTTACAGCGGACAAATGAACTAATACGGGTTGTAAATGTCATATTTGAATTTATACACAGTAAAAACATTTTGTTTGAATTTAATAAATAATTTTGTTTGAATAATTTATTTTATTCAATAGAAAGAAATTTTGTTTCGATTTAAACAAAATTATTTCTATCAAACAAACTGAATTTGTTATTTCAAAAAAATATTTTTTTCAAAATTTGTTTAGATTAAACAAATTGTTTAAATTTGTTCTGTTTAAATTTAATAATTGTTTATTACTTTAAATAAAACATTTATTTTAAATCAAAATAAAATCAAATTAAATAAAATTTTTCTTTTAGGCAACTAAAAAACCTCAAACAAAATTTTTATTAGGGTTAAACAAATACTTTAGTTGCGTATATAATTATAACAGAATATTTTGTTTGGATCAACTAAATTTGCTTCAGTCAAACAAACATTTTGTATCAAAATGAATATAAGTAGTTACCTGGAGATTGCAATTTAATGTGTGTACAGCCAATTGTTGCTTACACATTTGGAAAACCACATATTTATTCCGGTAGCATAAAACCGTAATGCCAGTAATAATTGATTTATGGGCGATACTGATTGATTTCTAAAATAATAATACCCAAAATAATTGTCATAAATAATATGCACATTTATGAATAATATATTTATTTATCATTAATAAACTATAGAGATCCTACTATTAATTTTAAAACCTTAATTTTAAATCTTACGACAAATTCCACATTAAAATTATCATTTTCAAATCTCTCTAAACAATCCAAAAATCTAACAATAGCCATGGCGAGAGAAAAATAAGAATAAACACTAATTTATACCTGTAATACAACCGCTAAGGAATCCCTAACACGTTAGGGGTCGGTAAATCGGATACCTAAGGTTAGGGATTTCTTAATGCTCTTTAGGAACTTTTAGCGCTTGGTGAAAACCAAATTTGACATAAGAGTTTCTTATCTCAAAGTTAGGGAATTCTTAACGTTAGGAATTGTTGGTGAAAACGGGCATAAGAGTTGAGGATGCATCCTATAAACTCTGTAAATTACAAAATTCATAATAGTATAGCAAAATTCAAATTCAAATACAAATTAAATTAATGCAAAAACAAATGAACACAATCAACAGATAACACAAATTAAAAATTAAAGGACACACATAAACAATCAATCCCTTCACGGAAGAGCTCAAAGATCAAACCGATTCTTAAACGAATTAACAGACGGAGCCGCCACACGTCATCAGGAAGGTTATTCCAGACACCGAAAACACGATTTGATAAAAAGTGCTCCCTGCATCAACCTCTCGCGAAGCAACTTCAAACGGTGTCCACGCATTGTTATTATGTTTTGTTTATCTCTGCGAACGTTTGAAAAAGTTGAAGATTTATCGAAAATATGCCACCATTACATTGTGGTAACCCAGGAGGTTGGAACCTTTTGTGCGGTTTGCTATTTTATTCCGTCGCTCTCAACATTGTGTTAATTTGGAAGTTGAGTACAGAATTCTGATATTTAACCCTGACTCTTTACCATTTGGTAACCCAGAGAGTAAACTTACCTCGTTATTCTCAACTTGTTCTTCTTGGTTCGAGCCCCAATTCTTCTTAACACTCGTTATATTTGCTACTAACAGATCTAGTTTAAAGATGGAAGGAGTTCGACCAGTTCGTTTTGATTGGTAACGTGAACTTGCAATAAAAGGGGAAGCGTATGAGAGAATAAAGAAGATTTTCCAACACCAAAATTAAGCGATCAAAAATATTTACTTAGATTTATTGTAAGTAAACAAAAATATGTAAATTATTAAATATAGAAAAGAGGGATCTTAAATTTATGGTTAATTTAAGAAAGTAAGAAAAAGACGCAACAATCATTATTTAACTATTAGACGCAACAATCAAATAAGCAAAGAAACATAGATTTCATAAATAGATTTCTAACTTGTATATTTACGGTTCTTTTTGGAGAATTTTAAAAATGTCGCTTTGATAATAAATTAATTGAACAAATTGATTTTATGTTTAAAATAAAATTATGATAAAATTGCAGAAAAATGCTCCACTATAAACTGATTTAAAAATAAAATAAAATAACTGAATTGAAATACTTAATTTAAATTTAAAATTATGGTCTAATTGATATGATATTTTAATTTACAAACTTAACTTTTACGTTTGTTTGTATCAGTTTGTATGTTGAACATACAAGGTATGTTCCTTTTGTAGACGAGTTTTGGTTTCGTTTGCGCATTATTCCAACCGACGCCATCTTAGATTTATCCCGCCTTCTATTCAAATGTTGTAAAACCCGTAAATATAGTTATTTGAACGATACTTCTGTAGATTTTGAAAATTCATAAAAAAATTATTTTGATTAATATAAATAACAATCTTTGCTGAAGTGGATTGAGCAAATTCGAGCAAACAACAACAATTTCGAATTAATCTGACAGCTGTCATTTGTCATATTAATAAAATTTTATTTGAAGTAATGAAAAATTATTTTAATTCTGACAGGGTTGAAATGAAATCGGAAACTGAGTTGGCGGTAAGAAACTTGACTGTTAGTTTGTTTATGTTTTACGATAATGCCGATCTAATAAATCACCAGCTGAAGACTTGACATTTGACAAATTAATTTCAAATTTATTTGCGCATGGAAAATAGCAGTATTATTGAAAGCAACGCCATCCCTGGACCGTGGAACAAATTACCAAAATGGCGGCGGTTGGAATAATGGTGCGAGAGAGATTACCCAAGCTTGCTATCTCTCTCTGCGTAAGAACATACCTGTATACCTGTACCTGTACCATGGTGTGGACGACTTCACCCTTCATCTACGGGTGACGACGACCGTCTTACGAAATCTTCTTACAAAAGCTCTCTTCTGATGATCGACTTTTTGGAACTCAATAAAAAATGTAATTTAAATTTTCACTAAAGTGTCGTTCCCATGTCCTTATAATAATATTATAAGTATTATTACTATTGTTATTATTAAGTATTAATAATAATATTATTATTTATTATCAAGGGGTTGTGTGAATGCCTTACGTGATTAAGATGCTCTTTCAAATACTTTAAGTCCTCAATTTTTTAGTTTATGAGTAAACAAGAAATCTACTTATTTCCACTTACGAGTAGTTATTTTAGGGTCTTATAACTGAAAATTGCATTTAAGTCCTAGAGATGATTGCACTCTTGAGATGATATTCATCTTATGCTAAGGATTCGACTTAAAATTTCTGAGGCTTAAAATTTAAAATATTATTTCTTATTTTTACAAGAAAGTAATGACAATAATAAGTATTTAATTAAATTTCGTTAGTAAAATTCACTTAACAAAAGTAGTTGCATAAATTACTTAAATTATTGCAGTTGGATTATTTATGATTATTATATTTGGAATAATTTTCATTCAAAATATATAAATAACTAATTGAAATTATCTACTGCAACTATTATGAGTTAAATAAGTAATGCTTTATATAATTATTAATAATTTACATTTGGAATGGCAAATTAACCAAAATTATTAGTTTTAAATTAATAAAATAATGTAATTTAAAAATATATTATCTGGATACTAATGGTATCTGAAAAATGGATACATTACATTCACTTTGTAATATTATTAAAATTATTAGCTATAAAGGTATAAACGAAATGTAATTATCAAAGATTAGCTAAGAAAACTATTAAAAGAATAAAATATTTTCAAGCTTTCGGGAACGGATGTTCCCTTTATCAGTTGTTAAACCCATGGTTTCAGTTTTGGAGTAGATTTAACAAGATTTAAATAGTGACAAATATATTTCTCCAAATCCTATTTTTAATTATATATGCGTTTCGGGAATCTAAAATATTCCCATCTTCAGTTTTGAAATTTTCCATTACATTATACAGTAGCAAATACAGTGGTTTACAAAAGTATTCATCCGATCCTATATTAGCAATGTAAATTGAGCCGAGCAAAGACGTTTTTTGTTATATAAAAATAGCTTTTTCAGCTGTTTATTTAACATTTTTATTGCAAGTTTTATTCTCTTCATTTTTGTTTATATATATTTTTCTACTTTGTTACCCCATTTCCGAGATACAGTGACTTAGAAAAGATTCCGTAAAACTTTTAATAAAACCAACAATAGGTACTTATATGGAAATTCTATTAAAAATTAATTTTTCTTTTAATTATCTAAAATAAATTTTTAATTTATTAATTAAGTTTTAGTAAAAAAAGTAAACAATTAAGTTTTAAATATAAAATATAATTGAGGAAAGTGTACAATTTAATTTAATTTAATAAGGAACTTTTCGGTCGCTTTCTCGTAATACATAGATTATTATACAAAAAGTACCTACCCACTCCTGGCAATAATCTTTCAACATTGTGTAAATACAGCAATACCGTTCATTACAAGAAATATTGGCATTATTTGCAATTATCAGGAAATAAATAGAATTAAACATAATTTAGGTAATATTACTCAAGTAGCATTTTATTTCCAAAAATTAGAACTCTACACTGCACAATTTTTTTCACAGTGAGATACCCCTCGTATATCTCTTATTATTTATCTGAGGACTTGAAAAATTATTCTACTGAATAGAATGGGAAAAAGTATATAAGAAACAACTAAAATGTGATTTTTTGAAAAAAAAAATTGAGTTAATGCATTCTGATGGTTCTAGTATCTCAAGTTAAAATTGATATCACTTTCGTGTGGTCGAGTTATCTATCGCATTGGTTTGTGTTTCCAATTTTTATATTGAAGGAAATGCTTTAAAATGAATTAACATTGACTATTTGTATTTATAAATTTGGAATAAAATTTAGAGTCCGATTCCACATTCTTTTTTGCCATCTCAATTCTCCCATTCTTTGCATGTGTCCGAACCACCTCAATATTTTCCTCTCGATTGTGTCAATTATTGAATGTTCCACATCCATTCGCTGTCGAATATTGTCGTTTCGGACATATTCTAGTCTGGAGACGACAAAGTCCATCTCCAAGGTTCTCAGTTTTGCTTCGTGCTACTTATTTACCACCCATACCTCTGAACCGTAAGTTGTTATGTTCTCGACGATTGATTTGTATATATAGCCTTTTTCGTTTCCTATGATATTTTTCCGTTCCATAGTATGGGGTTCAGCTGTTTAATAGCTCTTCGCCCTTAGCCTATTTTATTTTATATATCCACATCCACGTGACGTCCACGTCACCGTTTCCAGAATCCGAGAAGGTTACACCCAGGTACGTAAAATTTATAGTATGTTTGATCAAGTCTGTTTCGATGTTTAAATCTTCGCCATTTTCGCCAACTACCAGATATTCGGGGTTTTTTTGTGTTGATAATGAGTCCCCACTTTTGGTACTCTTCTGTCAAATTGAGCCTGACATATCCTCAGCATATAATTGGCATCCAATTCGTCTGCAGCTACCACCACCTGGTCATCCGCAAAAAAGAGGGTAAATAGAGCCAACTACCAGATATTCAGTTTTTTTCGTGTTGATACTGAGTCCCCACTTTTGGTACTCTTCTGTCAGGTTGAGCCTGACCTATATCCTCAGCATATAATTGGCATTCAATTCGTCTGCAGCTACCACCGCCTGGTCATCCGCAAAAAAGAGGGTAAATAGAGTTTTATTATCTATTATCATCAAACAGGAAACAGCCCTTTTGATACTTTAAACTCTTCAGATTTCTTGTTGCCCATCTTTATACTACTTACACAGTCTGTATATAAATTTTTTGTTGCTTTTATGTACATCTCCTTAACACCCATATTCTGCATGCAGTTCCACACCTTATTTAGTGGAACGGTGTCGTAGATGAGCAGGTCTTCCTCGAGCAGTGCACTTTTCCATCAGTTGCTTAATAATGAAAATATTGGCTATGCACGATCTACCCGCTTTAAATCCGCACTGCTCCTCCAGTTCTGAAATACATTCTTCTATTTTAGCTTTAATGAGTCTTCCATATAGGTGTCCAATTGAGCAGATGACACTTATGCCTCTATAGCTGGAGCATTCTCATCTGCTCGCTTTTTTAAATATAGATGAAATGTAGGCGGATTTCCATTCTTTGGGAGGTTGCTCTCCATATGGACATTTATTAAAGATGTTGGTCAATAGTTCCAAAAGTATATGTATTATTAACTCCATTGGTCCCGCTGCTTTAATGACCATGTCCCGCTGCTTTCCCATTTTTCATCCCCTTTAGTGCTCCTTTTAGTTCTTCTGTTCTTATTTCTTCTCTATTTTCCTCTGTTTCATGAGTTACTTTTTCTTGCTCTTGATTTTTGAAGTCTTCTGTACCTTCTGTTAGTAACGCTTTGTAATATTTTCTCCAGAATTCCACACTTATAACTGAAATTTTGCCTTTGTCTTTATATTGAGTTCTTAGATTTTTGAGTATCCTCCATGCATGGTTGGCTCTTGTATTTCCTCTGCAATTGTTTATTTCATTGCAGCTCTCTTGCTGTAGGTTGTTCTTTGCCTCTGTTACTGATATATACATTGTAGCGTCGTTACTTGTGCCCGAGGCTAGCCATTTTAAATAAGCCCTTTTCTTTCGTGCTAATAGTTGTTCAATGTCTTTATTTCACCATAAAGGGTTGTTAATTTTTATTTCTTTTTATCTAATTGACCCAAAGCTTCCCTGGCCGCTTGATGTATGCAATCCTAGATTTGTCTTTATACATCTAATGAACCTGAATGTGTTTCAGTTTATTTGCCAATCTTTATTGATACAAAAATTTTGTTGAGTCATTCTCTAGACTCGACAGGTTATATTTAGCATCCACAAGTTCTTCCGGCTTTACTTCCAGATCCCGGGATTCGTCGGTGTGTATGAAAGGAAAGCACATTGAGAGTAAGTGGTGGTCCGAGCCCAATCCGCACGTCTTTTTACTTTGATGTCGTTAACTATTAAGTGGCTTTTTTGACGGACAATTGCGTAGTCGATTATGGATTTAAGTTGTCGTGTAGGTTGCGTCTATGTATATTTATGGATATCCTTACATTGCCAAAAGCCGTTTGAGATCTTTAGGCTGTGCTGTTGACACAACTGTATCAGTCTTTCTCCGTTATTATTTAAGATGTTTTCTTCATATCGACCGACTACTGAGTCATCCCGTTTCGCTCCCGTTCTACTGTTGAAATCTCCTAGCAGTATGGTTTATTTGCGGCTACTTATCGGATCTATTAAGTCTGCAATTTGCTCAAAGAAGCTCTCTTTCACGCTCTCTTTCAACTTTAATTATTCTTTCCAGGATCTGAGCTTTTTATGCATCGTCTTAGGAATTTCTTGATTATGACAGAGACCCCGCATCTAGTTCTTTCTTCTTTAGCGACTCCACTGTATACGTGAACTTAGTCTCGTTTTTCCTCTGTTTTCCTCTGTGCCCTTTTTCTTTGTTTCAGTGAGCACGGCGATATCAATATCGTGTGCTTTAAATTCTTTGAGGACTTCTTTAAATTTGTTGTTTACACTTCGTGTGTTCCACGTACCAAAATTCATGTTTCTTTTTCGTTTGCGCTGTCGTTCTCCATTTGGACTGTCCGTATTCCGAGGCTTGGTAGCAAGATATTTTGCAGTATTTTCTTTTTCCATGTGATGAGGTGCAGGACCATCGCCACCCCAACCTGGAGGGCCTAGAGGGATTTCTGTTAGGGCCCCTTACTCTTAGTCGAGATGTACCAGTTGTAAAGCGCCGGCGCCGGCAACAGGCCTTTTGCAGCCTACCGTTAAGGTTGGTTTATGCAAAACGCCGACGCACGCACCGCACGCACTGCAAGCATGAAACGCCCCGCACAAAACGCCGCACAAAAATATTGGTTTATGCAGTTCGAATGCGTTTGATGCATTCTAGTGCGTTTTCAGGTTACAAATTAGAATAAATTCACATTACGGTAGATGGCGCTAATGTTATATTATTTAATTATTTAAAATTTTTTTAAATCAGATAATCAAATATTATTATTTCTAATAAATCAGAAAGATGGACTGGTTTCTTTTGTAGGTATTTTCAACCCAAAATATGGTGAGCATGAAAGTTAAGCTTTAGGGTCGATAATTTTTCATCGTGTTATTATTATTTCTAGAAAATATCACAATAATGAAAAATAAATTAAAAATAAAAATATCAATTATAAGCTAAGGAAACAATTATAATTGATATTTTTATTTTTAATTTATTATTAATATCTAATAATTTTAATTTAGAAAAATAAATTAGTAAAATAAAATGAGGAACAAAAATTTACTTTACATCATCTGCAAAAATAAGATTTATAAGTACTTTCGTAATTTTAAATTTAAAAAAATTGTACCACAACAATAATATAACTTGAAAAGTTCCTAGCGTTACGCGCTGCAATGAAAACCAAAGATAAAATAAATTTCGAGGTTGTGCACGCACGTCACGCACGTCAGCGACGTGCATAAACGCTACCACAGAAATTCAATGTTTCAACTTTATTTGCTTGCGTGCAGTGCGTGCGGTGCGTGCGTCGGCGCCTTGCATAAACCAAGCTTTAGCGTTACCCAGGGGTCACTACGAGGAGGTGGAACTCTAGCAGGCTGATAAACCAGTAGGCATTTCTCAAGGTTTTGTTACTGTACCACCCTTGGCCGGTGATGCAATCCTCGAGGCCTGTGCTAGCCTTAACCTCCATATAAAGTAAAATTTAACAACCCTTAACTAAAAATATGCATATGTTGACGCCCGCAAAGAGACCTGCAATTCCCAGAAATGGGTAAGCATATGTGCCTCTTTCAGGGGGTTTGTTTCGCATCGTTATGTGATGCAACCACTTGCCCAACAGCCCTCGAAAGAGAAAGTTCAAGAAGTGCGACGTTAAAAATTGTAATCAGTCAGATTAAAGAAATAAGCAAATCCAGTGAGAGTTTTAATATTCATCCCCAACAGCATGAAAAGGGAAAATGAATAGATGGAATGTATTCCTTATGTACTGTGCAAGCATGCCTTATCAGGTGTTTTGCTTGAATTTGTAGCAAGGTAGCATGGATAACGGTTTAAATCCCAAATAGCTCTCATGAAAAGGAATAATCGATCGTAACTGCTTTCAAAAATATCTTTAAAAAATTAATTTTTTTATTTTGAAAAAATAATAAATTTAATTTCTTTCTTACATTTCAATAATATAGCCAAATGTTTGATTATTGGACTTTTCGATAAATGTCGATATCTCGGTTGATTTTGAAGTTTCCTAAAAACTGTTAATACTTTCTTCAGACACTTTTTTAAGGGCAACAAAATGGGCTAAAGAGATTTTAAATATCTAAGTTAGTTTCCGAGTTATAATATCAAGTTGTATTTTAAGCTTCTATACAAAGTATAGCAAGAAGCTTAAATCTGAATACATACAAACATGCACTAGCGTTTTGCGATTTGCGGAATGCGATTTTTGTTTTGATTTTTCAAATTTGAATCATTTATTGAAATTTAACCAATCGAAATCAAATCACAGCAAAAATCGCATTCGGCAAATCGCAACTTTCTAGTGCATGTATTCAGCTTTTTGTAGTTCTGGTCCCGTGTCCGTCCGTCCGTCCGCATGTTTCAACTTTAAGGACTATTCCAGTATAGTTTTTAAACTATAGAAATAGTTCTGAAATTTGTAATGGGTAGCAGATCTTATTGAGAGGATAGCTTATAGTAATCATGTGGGGTCTAGGGCAAATTTTAACCCTCCTATTATTTTTATTTTAACAAAACTTCACATCTACTGTAAGTAGTACTCTGGACCCCTTTTCTTTCTTTTAATTTGTTAAAATATAAATAAAAATCTCAAAAATGAAATTATATTTTCTTGTCATGTAAAATTGCACACATTTTCTTTCCCTTGACAAATTGCAACAGTCCTTTATTGATAAATTCGCGAAGTCATATGAAGAGTACACGGGAATAACGATCAGAGTCACAAACTGTATATTTTGCGTAAATTGAACTTCAAGACTTACAGACTCGTAAGATCCTTAAAAAATGATTTTAAAAATATGGTTTTTTACACTGGACCTAAAACATTTTTATCTTATATATTTTTACTAGAAGATAACTTTCATTACCATCTTACGAATGGCATTAATAGTTGATTTTCAGCAAAAATGGACCCTGATCGTTATTCCCGTGTACTATTCATATTCATTTCAATTATTAGTATATTCCTTAGTTATTCCAAAATAAGAAATCAATTTTCTATACGACTATCATAGAATCTGGGCATTCTGATTCTATTTTTAAATACAGAATATCTACATTCTTTCTTTTTTTTATTCTCACACCGATATCGGTGCGAGAATAATTATTCTCACACAGATTAGACCAATTAGAGCAAAGAATAGACTACTATTTGAAGTGACATCTATTACCAAATTTTTGAACTCAATTTATTTACATATCAACAAAAGTCAAGTTTGTCAAATTAGTAAACTTTTTTGCGTGCGATCGATCTGAATTTTTGCACATATTTTCCTATCGATAATTCATAAGGGTTATGTACGAGGGGGGACAATTTTTTGCTCAGTTTTTCGATATCTAGCGCCGTTCTTGAGTTATTGCTGCGTTTCCGTCACACAAACTTGAATTAGCAATAACTCGAAAACGGCGTTAGATATCGAAAAACGGAGCAAAAACTTCTCCCCCCTCGCTTTAATTAACACTCCCCCTGTGAATTAACGGTGGGAAAGCATGTACAAAAATTCAGATCGATCGCGCACAAAAAAATTTTCTCATATTTACAAATTCTAATTAGGGTCAAAACTTATATAGCTTATTATTTTAATAGTCGTATAGAAAGTATAGTCTGAAACACGTTTGGAATGGCTATTCCGCACTCGTGAACCGTCACCCTCGCCTACCGGCTCGGGTGACAAACTTTTCCCTCGTGCGGAATATGCCTAATTCCAAACTTGTTGCAGAATATACTATTATAATTTTATTTCAAACTAAACTTTATAAATTCAAAAGACGAATCTTGCAATTTGGTCACGCATAATTTTTAAGTTAAATATTTATGTATAAAGTCAATTTAAAAACTAAAAGTGCTAAAAGTCTGTTTTCCATTTTGTTGAGAGCACGTAGATACTAAAAGTTACACTTGACGTAAAATAGGGCGGGCGTCTTAATGACCATTAAGAATGGATCAAGATTAAGTTTTTCCAACTACTTACGAGGGCAAACGAATCCACAAAGATTTGTTGCAAAGATTTTGTTTACCGACGATGCGCAGTCACGTCGCAGACACGCAGACGTAACACGCAGACGGTGTTAA
Organism: Cantharis rufa; assembly: GCA_947369205.1. NCBI lineage: Eukaryota > Metazoa > Arthropoda > Insecta > Coleoptera > Cantharidae > Cantharis > Cantharis rufa. The sequence continues at coordinate 43,020,989 of OX376303.1, forward strand.
CAATTGTAGAAATGAACATCGATTGGCAGTAGAAAATTCCAAAGAAAAACTTGAGACATCAGCGACGTTTCAGTGTGAACTGTTGTGTGAAATATTGGGAAGCCCAATTATAAGTCCTTATTTTTTTCCACAAAACATAAGTCTTACAGCTGCCGGATACCTAAACTTTTTAGAAGAAAATCTTCCATTATTGCTAGATGATATTTCACTGTCATCAAGACAAGGCATGTGGTTTCAGAAGAAAGAAAGAATACAGATAAGAGTGACAAACTTAACGAAAGAAGCCCCATTATAAGTAATACCGTGCAACACCTTTTGAAAAAAGCACGCCCGTGTGCTGAAAATGAGGGAGGCCATTTTGAAAATTTATTAAAATAAATTTTGTGAATTTACTTTTTTTTACCTACACCTTGTTCATTATTTTCAGAATTTCTGTGAAAACGGTTGGTTTCCCAAAAAAATTTATTTAACCAAAGTTGTATCCCGTTAAATTTCCTATCGGATTTGGGCCGTCAGTTGTTTTCTAATACGTTTCGTTTAAGAGATACGGGGTTAGCAAGATAAGTAAAAAAAGTAAAACCTGAATTTTTTTAACATTTTTTCCCTTAATATAATTTATAACTCGAAGTCTATTGATTCTAGACAATAAGGGGCTTTACCTAATTTGTATATAAGCGAATGATCATTAAAAAAGTTCTAATCCATTAAGCTCAAAAAATCAATAATGTCGGAACTATGGTCGTTTGAAATCAGAAATTCAAAAGATTGCTTTAAAGGGAGGTGCCCCCAAGGGTTTGTATTTGGACAAAAATTTTATTTGAAAATTCAAAGGTTCTCGACGGTTACGGGAACACCCTGTATGTCATAATTAGAAGTCATAATGTACATACATAGTACCTATACATAATAATCTAACAAGATTTGGTCACTCTTTGTGAAATGACCGATAACCCAATCAGCATAGCAATATTTGACAGTAAAATGATGAGTAATAATAATCCAAACAAATACTTTCGGTGCACGTATCTCTAAACTTTATGTTGACGAGCAATTCACATTAAAATGACGTCACTTTTTTAACATTGAATTCTGATCGGATATTTAAGTTTCAACAGTATTATGAATACATGGTATACGTACTAGTAAACTAGTATTAGTCGACCTCGTTAAAGATAACATTTATACCAGTAAATTTTTTGTTGAAGTTACATAGTGTTGTTAATTGGTCGTTCTCCACCAACTTAATAAAGTAAGTTTTTGAATAATTTAATAATCACTAGCAATAATACTAATAAATCGAGTAAATGAATACAATTATTTAATTTTAATTATTTGAAATGTTATATTTTTAATAAAAAGCTATTAATATATTTTACTATTATACTGTTACACATATGTATAAATAATCTCTTATTTTAAATTATAGTATAATTCTTATTAGCGAAACTCAAATTAATTGATATTACGCAATAAAAGTACCAACATTAACTATTAAACATTCTCGCATGCAAGTTGTAGTCAGGTGCTGCTACCTATTAAAATGTTAACAATTAACTTCCACATAGTGAAAATCTTGATTTGAAATTTTCCAAAATTTAAAAATTTACTCTACACTGACAATAAATTTTATTAAATTAAGTTGGAGTTTTAGAAATTATACTAAATATTTTATTTTAAATCGATTAAAACCATATCTGTAGTATGCATTATAATCACAAAAACATGCCCTAATCACTTTTCAGAACTAAAATTAATAAAATTTCACAAGCAAAAATACATTTTGAAATAATTATAACGTATCTACTTATTATTTAAATTTATAATTTTGAAAAATGATCCGCTCATTAAAATTAGTTTTGATAAATTTCCAGTTGACAATGAAAATGGGTACTTTTTAAATACTAATAGTACCTAGGGATAATAAGTTTCGTTATTATATATTTATTCTATATACCTACTTGTTTTTAAAATGAAATTTCTTGATTTGCATTTTACGTGTACGAAAGTTTTTTGCCCTAAGCAGTTTACTAAAAGAATTTTGTGTTCTTCATACACATCCTTGATCCACTTTGGAACCGATTTGCGTATTACTTTTTACAATAGAGTTTTTAATACCAGTAACAACACACCGTAATTAATATTACGCAATAATTGCATAAATTTGGAAAATTTAGATTTTGTATTGGATGGATATAGTTCATTATTGTTTAATCTTACAGTGGCTCCAACAATTATTAATACACCCCTATGTTAACCATGTAAATTGCACATTTTGAAACCGTTTTTTGACATATAAAACTCGCTTTTACAGCAAAACTTTTCAGATATTTTTTATTACAAATTTTAATCTCTTCAGTTTTGTTTCTATACATTTTTTTATTTTCTTTCGCCGTTTACGAGTTACAGCGACTTGAAGAAAACTCTGTAAAATACTCCCATAAGAGCAATGTTAATTTTATTAACTTTTTTACTTAGTTTTTTACAATTTTGCAAAGAAAAGCAGGTTTGTACCATAACTCAATAATATTAACATACCTGTACTATGACAATACAGTGACTATAATACTTCTTACACTCCGGCATCTTTTGTGATTCGTCGCCAACTCTTCTGCAACTCTTCTTTTCAGTTGCTCGTTTAAGTTACCCCACATATAGCTTGATATCAAGCTTGATATATTGGATACGGTATATTGCATATATTGCAGATTGTCTTAATTTTGTTCTTAATTAATCTTAATTTTGTGCTTATTTTGTGTTTTTCAAGAGACTTAACGAATTTTTTGGTTCTATATTATGTCAAGAAATAATTGAATTTATTTATGAAATACTTGTACATAGTAAGTTTAGTAAAACTTTCTTTTTATTTTATAATTATTTTTTTTGTTTTTTTTTATATTTTTTATTTTATTTTATATTTATACTTTTATAATAAAAAATTTTCATATATTTACATATTTCATTAACGTTGTGCCAAACTTATAGAAGTTGTAAAAGGCATCAAGCAAATTTGACAGTATTCACCCACTTGTTAGTTTCTCTATCTCGTTAAGTGATACATTAAAAATAGTGAAGTAAGTTGCATTAACAATTAAGTAGTGTGTTTTCATTGCAGGACGATTTCCAAATTATAAAGAAGGTCACTTTTAGCTATCAAATTGTACTACATATCAATATTAAATTTTAAAATATCGAAATAAATACTTGGTGAAGCAAAATGTGCTAAAATGGCGGAAACTGTCAGTTTTGTTTTGTTTTGAAATAAACAAATACAGAATACATGCATACAAGCCATAGAACGCTATACTCCTCAAGATCCTGGAATACTCGTGATTATTTGTTTTTTGAAGGATGCGTTTCCGGGTCGCATGATGTCAGAGTTTTGGCGATTTGCAGTGACCGGCAAGATCGCCTGATTTGACCGCTCCAGACTTCTTTCTTTGAGGTTTTTTGAAGTGACGGGTCTATATGAACAAGCCACAGACTTTGGAAGCTCTCAAAGAGAATATCCGAAAAGAGTGCAAGTATCGCCCGAAGTTCTCGCTAGAACGATTGAAAATGCCGTAAAAAGAGTCTAAATGGCCATCAACAATAGCGGCGTCCACTCGACCGATATCATCTTCAAACGGTAATGGAAAAAAATATAGAAGTCCAAATAAACATTTAAAAAAATTATGAAATTATGGGTCTACCTGTAAACGGTAATTTATTTCTACAGCAAAAAAATAAAAAGGGCAGTTTCCATGCAAATCGTATTTTTAAGATCTGATGCATTTTCTTTGTCGTTTTACATTGACCTGAAGTGGGACCAAGATTTTAGATAAGAGAAGTTTAAACAGAATTGCACCCTTATCGATAATAATTTACAATTTTAACTAAAAAGAAAGAAATATTAACATTCTCACCTAAAAGCATTCCTAAAATGCACCATTATCGCTAACTAATAAATGTTATTGTTTAGAGTAAAATCATTCTATAACAAGTTTTCGAATGTGGCTATCCTGATTCTATAATAGTTGTACAGAAAATTATTATTAAAATAGGAACGAGTAAATTTTGAGTCTCGGCCAGTAATACACTAATTACTTGATTACTATTAAAATTATTATACTATAAAATATACAAAATAAGAGAGAGAAAATATCTAATAGCTTATTTAACGAAATTAATGTTATACGCATCTAATAATTGCCTAGTTTATTAAATACTAATTAATTATTTATCTTACCTATGTACATATAATTTAAAGACATTTTAATTAGCATTTTTGTTGTTCTTTATAGAATGGAAAAGAATAACCCTCCCCCGTATAGTGAAGCAAATACTTATCCCCCCCAACCTGGCTTCTATCCTCAACAGCAGCAGCAGCATCAGCAGCCACAACCTAATCCAGGTAAATTCAATGAAAAATCTAAAATTACTTATTCGATACTGGTACAGGTACTGGTACCGATACTGGTAAGGTGCATGCACACTTGTCGTATTGCGCAACTAGTTCTGATTCCAAAGTGTGAACAGCGTTGCAACTTCCAAGTGACTCAACTTGCAAAACCGTATGCCACTTTTCAAGTTGCGTACATTTTAAAAGTGTGAACAGTTAAAGCCGATCTACCTGAGCAATATGAATTTTATTAGTTTATTTTAATATGATTTTTATTGGATTTCATTTAGCTCCTACGATTTTAATTATTTAAATATAATATTATGTTATTAATTTCATTATTCATTTGAACTTAAATGTTATAATTGTTTTCAATATACAATTTTCTGTTTTATAATAAATTCGAACATTGATTATCTAAATTTATTATTTGATCAATTCAATTAGTTAAATTTTAGTCGATGGCGGTGGGAGACTCCAGTCAGACAAGTTAATAAATTTAAGTACCTATAATATTTATTTTAACCTTTAATTTAATAATAAAATAACCCCTTCTTTTTAAAAACAATTAAATAAGCAAAAGTTAGTCGAATTATTTATATATTCACTTAAATTTACGTAGATACTTAAAATGGGAAGCAAGAAAATAAAATAAGTAATAATAAATTAATAATAAATCAATAGAAAATATCTGTTAGCACTAGTAAGCTAATAGAAATCGTGAATTAATTTTAACGGTTTGTTAAAAGTTTCATGGAATGTGCGAGGAAGGGCGAATTTTAGCTTCCAGTTATTCTATGTAATTAAATCTTAATATAATTTAAGTCTAAAACCTAAGTCGGTTAAATTATAGGACAAAACACAATTTTATGAATATGAAAATGTAAAATTACTATAACTTTAAACGAAAAGTTCTGAAATAATCAGTCCCAAAGTTGCAAAATCGCATGATAAAATTTATCAAAATGGAAAAATTAGCATATCTATGCGGTTTGTGGTTTATTGAAGTCTTTGATTAAAATAATATATTTTTGTAACTTGATTTTATTTTTTTATGTGATAGTTATAAAATAGGTAACTATACCCTGATTTATTTTTTCAAATTAATGTATCATATGGCATTGAGACTTACGGTGTTCCTAAATTTTGAGAATTTTGATAATGCGACTCACTACGATAGAAAGACGAGAAATGTTGCTAGCTGTTTACAAGTTATAATTTTGTTAAAATTTTGATTCAGAAGAATTTATAATAGTTAAGACGAAAAGGTCAAAAATTACCAAGATGATAAATATTTATCAACATTGTTACAATAGCAAATAAAACATAACAAACGATAATTATATTACATATAAAACTTCCAAGTTTATGATTAAAAGTGGTAAAACCTGAATAATGAAAACATTAAGTTTAAATTATTTACTATTTCGCAATGCTGCTTGATGTTCGATAGCAAAACAGAAAAATTATTCAATAAAAATATTTCTTTTCGGTTTTTCCACTGCTGCTTGGCTGATGTTCTATAATAATTTATACATTTATTAGTTTTTAAAACACTATTATAAATGCAGGGTATATTATTTTAAAACGATTCACCTTAAATTTCTACTTGAAATATTTATAGAAAAAACGTAAAAGATGCTTCTCTAAATAGGAATGGAGAAACCAGACTACGCACCCTGCATTGCGCTAGGACTCACCCTTTTTCTCACCAAGAAGAAAAATATCACTACGCCCTTTGTGACAACTCAAATTACAAGTAATTTAAAATTCCATCTTTTTAATTTCTTGCATCATAAAATACACGGAAAGTCCTCCACGTAATACTTAAATACTAATAGATGGAGCGAGCTAATGTACAAAAATTACATCGTAAAAATCCAAGTTTTAAAGCAGAAATGCCATGTTTATTATTATTATTATTTTACGTAGCGTTAATTGGATGAAAATGACCCTTAACATTTAAAGTAAATTTTACATCTAAGTTATTCAAATTGTCTTCAGAATTGATTTGCGGTGGATTTAAACTTTAATTAAACTTCTCACTTATATAGATAATTATAATTTTATGAAGAGTGAAAATGAAAACTAAATAAAAGCAGAAAAAACTAAAACTTGTTTTTGTGCGATTCCGTTTAAATAAAATCATGTATTGGTGGGGATCGATAGAATACAATTATGTTCAAAATCAATTACTTTATATTAGTATAATTACATTTTTGTCGTATTTTTAATTTAGAATTAGGTCTGCACATATATTTTTGAAGAATGGTTTAGGATCTTCTGCCAAATTCAGGTTTCAATTTCTTGGATTAATTTTAAGTAAGACAACTGTAGTGAAAGCTTACATCTTTTTCCGAGAATTTCTCTTCGCTCCAAGTAAAATGTCTTTGAATTTCCATTCATTGTACAGCAAATTTTCCCAGCGATTCCTCTGTGGCAGTTTTTAACCTTCAAATTTCAACCTTAAATTGAGAATTAAATATAGATCTCTCTAGGCCTGTATTCCTATTAAAGATCGTACTGCCTATATATTTTTTTGAAATTAATATATTTTATACTTACAGCAATCGTAATGGTTTCCGCACCTACTATAATAGCATCGTTTGGACCTCAACCTCAAACAATTACCTGTCCATATTGTCATCATCAAGTTAGCACCAGAGTAGAAACTGAAGCTGCAACTAAAACGCATTTATTTGCAGCAATCCTTTGCTTATTTGGGTAATTTACATACATTATTTCTTTTAAACTGTGTACATAGATACTGAAAAGTAATAATGATATTAATAATATTTTTAACTAGTTAATATTTTACTTTTTGTGGCAAGTTTAAGGAAAGAATTCACGGCGGAGTGAGTCCGACAATAACAAACGAGGCACAAAAAGTACTTGAGCTCCAAGTAAAACATGTTTTGTTCTGAAAACAAAATATGATCATTTTTTTTAAATAAAATAAAATATTATTAAGATTCATTAGCATTACCTTCAGCTTTGAAGCTGAAGAAAAAAGGAAAAAAATTTTCATATTGCATTTAGAGAAACAATATTAACATATTTCTTAAACGTAATCAAATATTTAATTAATAAGCATTTAAGAACCGTTTACTGTATTTTTTTCATTGCACATAAACAATATGTGAATGCAATTAGAAGGCACGCCAGTGGGCAACATACGATTGAGGAAATCTTATGTTTTATGAATTTTGTAAGGTTTAAAGTAAACCTTTATAATACTTCATAATTTTTGATACGTATAATAAACTTGTAATTTAAAAATATTATTATTTTAGATGCATTCCGTGCTGCTTAATTCCATATTGCACAGATTCCTGCCAAAACCGCAATCATTATTGTCCAAGTTGTGGAGCTTTCCTAGGAGCGTATTCCGAATAAAATTTTGAATAACTATAGTTTTAAGATTAAAAGCTGTTTATTATTACATTTTTAATTAAAATATAATTATTACCTATAAATATTATATATATTATAATAAAATAGCATTATAAATAATTATATAATGTTATACAATATTATGTGTATACTTTTATATTATCAATCAAACATAATGTTAATTAAAATTTACTTTGTGCAATTGAAGCCGTGTTTACTTATCGAGATTAAATAATAATCCATTATAAATTTATTTTAGCCTTAGCAACAATAAATTACATATTTTATATTGCTCTATCACATTTTTGTGTAACTTATAAAAAAAAACATTTCCAATATTGTCATTAGAGAGAAGACCGTACCTACAGGGTTTAGAATATTGAGATATTAAAACATTAATGTTAGCTTTTAATTTTTATAAAATTAACAAATAAAGGAAAACACTGCGCTGCAGGGGTAAGTTTTTTTCTATTGTAAAAAAAGGAAATAGGTCAAACCATCTTACATCGAAAATATTTAGTTCAATTACCCTGCATTTAACAAAACAGATATTTAGAAAAATAGAAATAGAAAAATAGATAGCGACTCATGGATTAAAATATAAGTTAGGCTAGCAGATTTAAAGAAGCTCGGGGGACAATTTTTTCAGAAAAAAAATTTTTAATTAATAATCGGACGAGTCAATTGTTTATTTATGAGAATCTATCGTGTTTCAATCTCTAGTTTACTTAAAAATGATTCTTCCAGCAAATAATCATTTGTTTCTACAAGTGTAGAGGTCGCACAATCGCAAACTGATTTTTTTACTGCAAGCGTAATTTGCATTAATTTAGAACATAGATGTTTATATAGAAGGCTAGATACCTGACTCCCAATACCTGTAATGCAATAGCAGTGAAGCCTCAAGAACAATCAAACGGCCATTTGCAAGTTAGGCAAAACTATTGCAAAACGATAATAAATACATAACACTAGGATATTCAAGCAGGAATTTAATATTAAAATCGGTGTAATTCATTTAATTTTCATTTTTAAATAAAAATAACAAGCGATTGCAACAACAAACACCGTCGTGTTTACAATTTTTGCCAAACCTACATTATGGTAGACCCCAAAATGCAGGCTTCACTTTTGCGCTGGAGTTAGTTATCTAGCCTTCTATATAAACATCTATGATTTAGAAGCATTTATTTCTGAATTTTATGACTCTTGAAGACAGAAATAATGAACCATCCACAGTTAACCAGAAAGGCAGAAAAGTCATTTCTAAGTGGCTAGTCAGTTACTAGTTGAAATTTATATGTGGAGTGATTTTGGTTTTGATTTTTTGAACAATAAAAATAAGGAGTTAAGGGTTGGTTTAGCACGTAAATCTAACAAGTTGCAACTTGTCAACTGACGTTGTGCAAGGATTAATTCACTTCATCTTCAGAACTGATATAGAAACGACAAAAATCAAACAAGCACGCAACATAAAGTAAGCAAACTACTAGGTATAGGTACACTCACAAAACAAGTTTGGATTGTAAAACGTTTGATTATGAATTCGTGGATATAACATATACCTAAGGGGGCCCCAATTCCGGCGTCCCAATCCCCAGGGTCCTAATAACATATAAATAAAATATACAAAGGAAAGGTTTGAAATCCGTTATCCAGAATATCCAGAATAAATAAATTAATATCATTGCTTATTGGTTAAAAGAAAAGATCCATCACGAACTCAAAAGCGTTGCATAACAACGTTCCATATTTCAGTTTAACATTTCATATGTTATACAAGGGTAGAAAATAAGATATATGTATAACAATTATTTTTTGTGAAGTGCAAATGAAATTTATTTTTTATCTTCTTAAATGTAAAACTTAATGCAAGATTCTGTAATCTTTTTATTAAGATTTTAAATATTAAATATAAAAAAATATGAGAAGACGCAAAAGAGGTATCAAGTATAAAATATTATTTTATTTTAATAAAATTATATTATTAAAAATCTCTTCTATATTGCTATGGTATATTATTGTAATGCTTAAAAATATTTTTTTAAAGTAGCAAAAATAAAGCTATATAATATTAAAATTATATACACAAAGAATATTATTTTTGTACAAAATTTAGGTTAGCCTGATCTAATCTGCGTGTTCTTGAAAACCGCCACTACCCATAGTATAATATTATGTTACCGTGAATGTAGGAAATTCAGAGGGTGTACATAATATAATATATGTACCTATAATTATTTGTGATTTTATAAATTCACTGATCAAACTAATGAAAACAAGACGTAAATAATAAACTTTCAGATTTTTTAAGGAATGTAAGAAATCACTATAATTATTATACACAATTACTAAATTTTATTAATAAAATTGTTACGATAATTAAAAAGGGAAGTTTTAGTACTACTACAAACAAACTTAAAGTATTATGCGTTTACTAACATTAACCCGGTGTAGGTCTGGTGGACTTTAGTTGCATTATAGTTAAAGCAAAAATCTCATATTTTTTGTTTATATTATAAACATTTTATTTTTATTTTATCTTTAATTTTAACATTTATTTTCATTTTATATAATTAATTAAAAATTTCATAACTAGATACATGTGTTTTATTTTTGAAACAATAATAATTTAAAGGTGTTCCGCTCTGAAGCAAAAAATAAATGGTCACGTTAACTATGCCCCACCAGACCCGCGACGGGTTAACACCACTTTTAACAAACATACAGTGGCTCCAACAATTATTAATACACCCCTATGTTAACCATGTAAATTGCACATTTTGAAACCGTTTTTTGACATATCGTCGGCTTGGAGCAAAAACAAGATAACTCCAAAATGATAGTTTTGAGATAATGCGACTTGAATGTTGAGTTGACAATGTAAAAGTATACAAATTCAAAACTAAATATCTTAATAAAAATTTTATTGGTGTTAGTACAATTATCTGATTTTGCCAGAACGTAGTTGAGTATGATTCGTATCCAATCGTGTAGATAACTCATTTTGTCCAAAAATGGAGTTATCTTGTTTTTGCTCCAAGCCGACGATATAAAACTCACTTTTACAGCAAAACTTTTCAGATATTTTTTATTGCAAATTTTAATCTCTTCAGTTTTGTTTCTATACATTTTTTTATTTTCTTTTGCCGTTTACGAGTTACAGCGACTTGAAGAAAACTCTGTAAAATACTCCCATAAGAGCAATGTTAATTTTATTAACTTTTTTACTTAGTTTTCTTTAAGTTGCTGTAACTCGTAAACGGCAAAAGAAAATAAAAAAATGTATAGAAACAAAACTGAAGAGATTAAAATTTTCAATAAAAAATATCTGAAAAGTTTTTCTGTAAAAGCGAGTATTATATGTCAAAAAACGGTTTCAAAATGTGCAATTTACATGGTTAACATAGGGGTGTATTAATAATTGTTGGAGCCACTGTATGTCAGCAAGACGAGGGAGCACCTGATTAGATAAGAATAATATTTTTCAAGTTTTGGACCTTTTTTTTCTCCCATGAAATATTTTGCTTACTCTCCTTCGATTTTTATTAGAATGATTATCATTTAGGTTCTGGGAGCAAAAAATGTTAAGTAAAATTTCTGAAAATACGGGGTTTAGTTATATTAAAAACCTTGAAGCTTTTACCTTTGTCAACATATTACAGTAGAATCCGGTTATAGCGACGGCCAAGGGACCGGCGATATTACGTCGTACTAACCGGACGACGCACAAAACGGTTTGAAATTTTCACGGCGAATCCGGGCAGCTTGTTAAATAATATGCGTGTAAAATGAAAAAAAAACAAAAATTTAAACTTTAATTATAATTAAATCTAATAGGTCAAGTTACAAGCTAATAAACAATTTAAAATATAAAAACATGATTGTAATAAATTGTAATAATGTAGGTACATGTAAGTATATAAAAAACCTATTGGTTTAGAAAATCGAAAAGAAAAAAAAGTTATAACACAGTGAAAGGTAACAAAATACTAAGTGATTTACTCTGGAATAATAATTATAAAGTGCATGGAAGGCATTTTACTTGTGTAAGGCATTTGTGGGGGCGGCGAAGTATGCATTTGCTCTTGAAATTATGAATTATTTTGAGACGAGCGTCGTTTTAATTGGACGATTTGTAATAAATACGTCGCTTAAAGCGGTTGGTCGCTTTAACGGGAGTCGTACTAAACGGATATACTTTCGCAGGATGTTATATGAAAACCAAACTTGAGGTTGCACTTACGTCGTTAAAAGCGGTCGGTCGTTATAAACGAAGTCGTACTATTCGTATTCTACTGTATATGTATTATGTAATGTATCTTTGTAACTTTTTGAACAAGTTATATCAGTTCAATATATTTCTATTGTCGTGTTCCAAAATTAATTTATTTAATTTTTAAATTTTATTTTTGTATTTGAATTTAATTTATTTTATTGTAAATGTGAAAATTTGTTTTATTTGCTTTGTGGATTTGAATTTAATTTGCTGTAAATATTTTGTTAAATTTTAGATGTTTGTATTGTTGTTAGCGCCAATAATTTTTGTGTTAGTGCGAGAATTTGTAACTAGGTAGTTTCGCCCGGTCCGTGAATGGGTGAATGTGAACTGCGCAAATTTGGCAGGTATAAGAAAAAAAAAGTGTAGATTGCGCTCCGAGCAAAAAGGTCGACAGTAGTCTGAAATAATGTAAGTTGCGCAAATCTAGGTAGGGTATTACTATAAGTACGGTATAAATCTGAATAGATTTAAAAAGATTAATATTATAAACCTTATTTTTAAAAAATTGTACAAAGTTATTAAACAAGTAGACAAAATTTATAAACTTTACAAAAAAAAATTATTTATTAAAAAAAATTATTCGGTAACAAAAAAAAGGCACAGTAAAATGAGACTGCTTTGACAAAATCTAACCGCGATATTTGTTTGGCGATATTCAGTTGTCGACCACCGTTGTCGACAAACCTTGAACTCGTTTTTAGGTTAGATTCTCGATTGCCTGACTCGCTAAAAACATCCCCCTAGGTAGCTCCAACTCGCCAAAGGTGCTACTCGAAAGAGGTGAAACTCGTTTTTAATTATAAGCCATTTTTCGTTCGTCTAAATCGTTTTTAAATTTAAATAACCCTAATCAAAAGGACTGGCGCCGGCTCTGTAGTATGTCTAATAAAGGACATGTCTAATTAATGGAATAATTTAGTAACATTTACAAAAAATGTTCCATTTCTATTAGTATATTTCTATTTAATTTAATTATTCTCAAATTTAAATAACCTTAATCGCTCCTCTTAACAACATAAGTAGGTATAAGTACATAGGTGACCCATTGTTAAATGGTTGGGAGCGCAATTTACATTTTGGATTATGTCAACCTTTTTGCTTGGAGCGCAATTCACATACTTTGGAGCGCAATTTACATTACCCCCCGTGAATAGCGGACGGACGCGTCTACGGAGGGTCTCTGTAGAATTTATAATTTGCATCTTATATTTGAGAATTTTTTATTGTTTTGGCGAATAAAAGTTTTTGATTTTGCTGTGAGTGAGTTTTTATTATTAATTTGGATGTTTTTTATACAAAGTTGGATGTGGTAAATTGAAGGCAAGAAAGTGTAAGTGCGAGGCACGTGGTGTGATTGTTGCGCACATTTGGAAAGCCGATGACAACGCATAATCGAGTTTACTTTTTTAAAGAAATTAATATCGTCGATATCAAATTTAATTATTTTGGATTTTGAGAGCTAGGGGGTTACTGTCAGTTAATCAACCCCAAGCGTTTCACTTAAAAGCGTTTACTGAAAAATCAATATTTTCGAGGCCATAGCTGTCAAGGTGGAAATTTAAAAAAATGTTTTGAAAAGGCTTGACTCTCGACGGTTTTAAATTCGAAAGAAAAGTAATTAAACGTTTTTTAGGTAGGTATCGTCTTAATTTTGTTCTTTAAATTTTATTAATTTAGAATGGGTCAAAGAGTGGTTGTCTTGAAAAAAATATTAATGTGGATTTTACTATTATTCACAATATCATAATGTACTATATTGAGATTTAATGAAAATTTAGAATTTAACGTTAATAAAAATTAAATTAAGTGGTATTTTTATACCTGTGCGATATCACGCAATACGAAGAATTGATATTATAAAATTGTCGATAACAACATTATCATTAATTTTATGTGTGCACCTACTATGTACATAAATATGTACCAAGTACACTTGCATACCATAGTACCTACAATATACACAAATAGACAAATACCTATCTTATTAGTGAATGTTTAAAAAATTAAATTACATGGTCAAAGTCTAATCTAATTAGTCAAAAAAATATCTTTTAATGAAGAATGACGTCGAAAAAGAAATACCAATTGGTCGCAATTTTGTGTAGTCTCGAATTTGAACGTTTACATTATGTACTAGCAGGCTTAAATATATTGTGCTAAGTTGATTCGTGCGCGCACAGCGCACACGTAAACGGTCTGTGTTAATTTTGAGGTTCGAGAGTTGGGTGGTAGTGCAATTATTGTTGTTGGGATTTTACAGTTACTTTTGTAATATAACGTTTGCAGGTTAGTTTTTATTATTATTAAAATAAGAACATGAGTCAACAGCATCTATTTTATTGTAGTAAATTAATATTTAAATCTCTTCTTAAAGTAGGTATATCAGCTAATATTTATATATTCGTACGTAGTAGCAAGCCTTGACTTCATTATGAAATTTTTTATTAAATTAAATGTTTTATAAATTATTGCAATAATTTAGTTTTTATTACGTTGACACAATTGGCACAATATTATTTTATCATAAATGTATTCAATTTTCTACTAATATTCTTTATAATAGGAAAACCTAAATTCAAATATTTGAATATAATTATGACTCACCGATATAATAAAAACTATATTGAAAAAATAGCACTTATATCAACCAAGCAAGGAATCTGATAAATTTTCTGATAGTTTTTTGTATAATTTTGTTTCTATTATATCCAAACAATGATGCTTGTTTTGTACCTTTGTACATACCCATATCCCATATTATATTAGAATAATTAGCTATTTATAATAATTGAAGTACCTACTACGTACAATTATTATTAATATTAGCCTGCAATTCATTCCGAACTTATAGAACATAAAATATGAAAATAATGTACGATACTATATTGCTTCAACAGTAAATTTATGTTTTTCACTTCTTTTCGTTTCACATATTGTGGACAAATAGTTTATTAAAATTATATTATAAAATATTTCCATATATAGGTACATTGACACCGAAATTAATTTATAATAATTATTGTAAGTTTAATCTAATAGACCCCATACACTTGCGAACATTGCACAAACTGACGTTGCACAACAGGTTGTTTGCGAAAAGTTTACCCATATACTATAACCAATTTTATGCCAACTCCAGTTGCTTTTGTCGTGTACCTAGTGAAATTATGCCGTCTGGCGACGCAGCCTTTTTTGCTAAAATTTATATTTTTGTACTTATGTATTGCTTTTTACCTTCCATACTTCCGATAACTGACGGTATAAAGCTATTTTTTATAAATTTTATAAAAAAAATAAATTGACTCAATAATTCTCTGTTACTTGCAAAATTAGCCATTACAAACACTACCTTCTACTTACCCATGTGAAAAGAAACTGCAGTTATTGCACAAAGCCTATACACGATGCAATGAGTTGCACAACGCTACTCGTTGTGCAATTAATTTTAAACAATTTTGAATTTCTGCAACTAGTTGCACAGCACGTCAAACAACACTATACAATTGTTTGCTCTGTTGCGCAATTTGTTCGCAGGTGTATGGTTTGTTCCAACAAACAGTTCTCAGACTATACGCATGCTCTTTACTTAAAATTTTAACATAAATAATCTTTAATTATTAACCAAGTACCAAGTATTTCAAGTGTGTTCGATGCAACATACCAGTGTGTAAAAATTAAGATTAAGGTTATGGCCACGCTTGCGATACAAACGCCGCCACGACAAAAATAGCAATGAAAATCGTGTCCCTTTTAAATGCATGTAATAATTAAAATGGATAATCTAATGATCCAAAGGCCAATAATTTTTTCTTTCCATGCTTATGTAAAAAGTAGCTATGTCATGTATGGAAAAATTACTTCTCCATCGATAAATTTAGTAAATCTTTACATCTTGTAGTTACGAAGAAGGAAGTAGAGAATTAAGACTTGAGATTTTGGCAAATTGACACTTACTTACTTCTTAGCTTGTGCTATGCTGTTCTAATGTAAAACACATAAGTAGAAGCATATGGTTTAACCCTGAGTGTGAACTGTGAATCTTTGAAGGCACAGTTGAAAATTTTAGATGCCTTGACATTTTAACCCTTTTGGTACGGATTTTAATTTTTTTAAATATACAGTCATATAAGGCAAAATTATAATGTACGATACATAAAGACATTTCAATTTTATTTTTGAATTTTTTCTACTGCTCGTTTGCTGAAAAACTCCCAGACATATTGTATCCCTATAAGATTTTTTCTAAGGCATAATTTTAATGGCTTCTATTACCAGCAAAATTTTTAAACATACTTTGGGATATATATGTCCCGTTATGGTTGGGTACAACTCGCCGCGCACGATTCGCCGCCAAGCACGATTCGCCGAGAGCTTCTAGCGCCATATATCAATAATCTAATTACTCGATTTGTTGACCTTTTGTATTTACATGATGAGGACACAGGTCAATTAATATGGTTCAAATTTTATCTCTAATAAAACAAATTATTTTTTACGGTGGATCCGTGTATTGCCATGGTTGTCTTTATCAAATTCGACTCTGCGCTACCCTGCACTCCGGTCCCCTCCGCTCCGGGCGCTCCGAGCCGTTTTGACAAAGACTAAACTAAATAAAAATATCCCTGAAGACCGAAAGAACTCGGAAAAGGTGGAACTCGAAAAAGGTGAAACTCGTTGAAAACGTAAATATCGTTTTGTAACAGTTTAATTTATTTAATTCATTTTTATGGGTTAAAAGTCTATCAAAGATTATCGATAGATGGGGTCACTGAACGGATAAAAATAAAAAAATCGCGACGAATCGTGCCGCGGCGAATAGTTCCCGGCGAGTCGTGTCGCGGCGAATCGTACCGTTCCCGTCCCATTAGTACCGAAAGGGTTAAATGGACCAATAGAAAAATTTTACAACCCGCTCAAAAAAACTAGATGGTACGTACCGTACCACGGTACCGTTGGTACTTGCTTGTGGTCCCACGTTTTCACCGTGTTAGTAAAATATTTTGAATATAAATTATTAACTTGTGAGAATAATAATAAGATAAAACTTTAAAATATAGAACAAGTTAAATAAACTACAATAATTGGTAATTCAATTGAGCTTACAGCGATGGTAATCGCCTTCGTCAGAAATGTTTACCAATTATTGTAGTTTATTTAACTTGTTCTATATTTTAAATGTAAAATATTTTGTTGTAAATTTATTTTATTTCATGCTTTTTTTGTGAAATGTAGTTTTTAATAGAGAAATAATCGAGTTTAATTTATAAACAATTTCTATAATTTACATACACTTCAATACAACAAGCCAATTAAACTAATAAAGATCAATATTATTATTTTTGAGCTTTCAGTGAAGGTTATCTCTTTCGTCAGAAAATTTATTTATAAATAAATATTACAAGTTAAGATAGAAAGCGAAAAAAACGCATTGTCATTTGATATTATCTATTATTTAATGAAATAACTTCTTGGTCTTGAAATATGATCGTGAGTCAAAAAACAACCTACAGTGAGTTTCCGTCAAAGTAGGAAAAACTTAACTCCAATTAATATGTACCAGAAGAAAAATTAGGCAAGTAAATGATTGCAGATATTACTTAAACCGTCTATATCAGTTTTTTTATTCATCGAGTTCATCTCTCCTTTAACCCTTTCAGTCACCATGGTCAAAACGAACATGAACTTCTGATAACTACCAATATTAACTAAATACATTTTAATCGGTTTAATCATCACTATCGTCTAAGGGAACATGTATTAAATTATATGTCTATATAGAAATGTCTCCCAAAAAAACCAAAAACGGAAACAATGGTCATAAATGAAATTCGAATTGAAGAAACAGATCATTTGCCTTTATTCGATGAAAGTAAAGACGGCACAAGATGTAAAAATGACACCTGCTTTGTGCATTTGTGTATTACACATGATCGAAATTGTTTTCAAGTTTTTCATACAAAATAAATCTTTTCTTGGTTTAACTTTTTTTTTAAATTTACCCTGATTTACCCTGATTCATTCTGACGAACATTATTTTTTTTTTCGAAAAGTTTGGCCGTAAAACCTTAAAATGTATTTCGAAAATTTTTAAATAAATCATTTTAGCTCTGTTCTTAGTTTCAAAATTTTAACTTCAATAACAAAAAGTCGTGACTGAAAGGGTTAATGCAGATCATTTCATGAAGAAATGATCTTTGTAGTTGGTAACAGATTTAATTATTTTGGCGTTCTTAAAGTCTGCATCATGTCCATGGATTAAAATATGTCTAGTAATAGCTGTAGATTCTGGATTATTACATCGTATAGTTGAAACCTGTCCACTCATTCTTTTGTGAAGCCATTGGTTGGTTTGCCCAATATATTCTAAATTTAAATATAAATAAATATATTTCTGTCAAGGAACATTGCTGATTATTTTTTTACGTCGAGTAATCCTGTAATACTCTAAATCCAATCGGGTTTTATTTTATTAATATTTACAAGTAATGAAGTAATAACCTAATTTTTCCATCATGTATGAGTTATTATTGATTATTTGGCACGAAAACGAGTGGTGCTCATAAGAGACCCACTGTTCATACCGCGTTAGCGAAAAATACAATTCACACCGAGAGTTAATAGTGGTGTCAACATTGCTACAGACGAACCACACTAAGAAAAGCTCTGAAGGGGTGTGGCTGGCACTGATGTATTTAAATATGTGCACTCAAAAGAAAATTAAAGTGCATTCTAACCTAAAAACGTACTTACCAAATAATGTTTAATTAAATTGATTTATTTAATATAGCTTGTTCTAAAAATAACACTTTTCTGTAGACAATAAAGCTCAAATATGAAAACACGAAAACGAACAATAAATTGTAATTGTAACGATTTGTAACTTTTACAATAGACTGTACTTGAGAAATAACTCGATGTTTATTGGTTCATTCAAATTTTTATCAAATTAGTTGATATATTTTCCGGAGTTTTTCTTAACTTGGTGGCACTGTATGCAGGTTACTGTGCTATGTTTTGCATAACCTTGACATTGTTTGACTTTATGGGCAGGATCTCACCGACAAAGATGGATATAATATTTCAATGCAATAGAGAGAGACCGAAATATGTTACACTTTCTCGACTTTAACAAAAAGTATTGTACATTCAGAAATAACTAAAGCAGAATTATAAAGATAAGTCTTTCATATATGGAAATATTTTTTTTAATAAATGTAAATATTCTCATGAATTGTTTTGGACCTTGGGAAGTCAATAGGAAACGATTCCATTCATTATATTCCCTAATCCCTATAATAGTAAGTCATCCTAGCTTTGGTCTAATTGACCACCTATGCACTACCATAGTGTATGGCATTCAATTAAATGAATCTCATTACATCATTTATCACATCAAGCGTCTTTATTAAATTTCCGATAATACTCCGCGAATTGCATTCGGCTCGAGAATTCGACAAAAAGCTATGTATTTTGACAGAACAATAAACAAATTTACTACAATTATTTTAAAGATTCATAAAATGTTTGCTAACCATGCAAAACAATTTTTAGTGGGATTATTAAATTGGTGTTATCCCATTGTTTATCTGTCATGATTGCCAGTGCGTGATATTATTATTTTAAAGTACTTTGACATCGTGTGTCATACTTTGTGTGATATCGAGAAAAGCATGAAAGTTATCGAGTTAGTAGTATGTGGAATGACTTGAACTAAATTTGACAAGACATAAAATGCAAGATTTAAAAAAAAAAGATAAGGATAATAGTATATTACATTACTAGTGGAGAAACCGAAAGATTCGCTCACGCATTTGCGAGTTTTGCACGCGAGCCTCCAGGCGAGTGTGCAGACGCAAATAAGTGAGCGAAAGGGTTTCTCCACGAGTGATGTATAGCGTTTTGTTTAACCCTGCACTTATAAATCTAAAATATTTATAAAAATATAATTTATTATAATTCGTGTCATCAATAATTAAATTTGAGATTTTTAATTTGCAATAACTCGAAAACGGCGCCGGCGCTAGATATCGAAAAACTGAGCAAAAAATTTACCCCCCTTTCTCGTATTCAACCTCCCCTAGCAAATTGTGGTAGGAACCCTTATGCAAAATTCTAGATCAATAGCGCGCACTTTGCGCGCAAAATAATTCAGAGAAAAGTTTGCTTTGGTTTTAAAATATAAAAATAAGTAGGCAAATCAAAATCAAGACGTCAGGTTGTGTTGCTATAGTTTGCATAAACAAATACAATGAAAGACTGCATTTTTCACTCACTAGTGAGTGAAAATTTTTTCGCCCACTAGTTACCTTAGAAATAATTTGAATGAGTAAAACTAAGGGTTTCTAGTTGCGTATCCAAGTAAGAAACGACATGTTTCAATAGCAGGATTGAACAAAAATAAATGAATGACTGCATTTTTCATTCACTAGTGGGTGAAAGTTTTTTCGCCCACTCGTAACCATAGAAATAATAATATAACCAATAGAAATAATAATTTGAATGAGTAAAACATTAGGTTTCTAGTTGCGTATCCAAGTAAGAAACGATATGTTTCAATAGCATGATTGAACAAATTAAATTTTAATCATTTTTCAACTTGACAGTTTCGGAAATAAAACGATTGATATTTGATATTGAATTTTTTAAAAGTTCCGACCGTCGGCGTCCGTAAAAAACCGAGTTATTGGTTTCAATTTAAATTTGAATACAAAAACCCAAGTGGAAAATAAAATGCTATAAGAAAGAAATCGATGAGCTTTAATAATAATAATGTCGAATTAATTGAATAAATTACATAATTGTGCCTTTTCTAAAATCAGAAATTGAATTCAAATGATTATAGCCTAGTTTGTGTTTTTTGTTATAGTACTTACACATTGTTTAAACGTTCTGTTTCGATCTTAGTCAAAAAGGTTTAATTTAATAATGTAAATTATTAAAGCTCATCAATTATAAATATTTCCAATTTTAGTTTCAAATTTGCATATTACTAATTTTGACATGTGAAATATCACATTAGCATGTCATCTTCAAGATATTTTTTAATACAAGTTTAAAGTTAATAATAATGCATTGCATCAGTTTGAAGCTTTATACCTTTTTTTAATCAAACTTAGAAAAGATCTAGTATAAAACACATTAAAAAATATAATTTGTACAAAAAATACAAACTTTCCACTTGTTGCACTAAATGAAGCATTGCTAAACTGATCACTTAAACAGCTGTTACATCAAAACATAGCGTTTTTAGCTGATAAGTTGAGTGCGCACCAAGTGCACATTTCACTGCCCTTTACAAATTCATATTGATCCGATGTGACTAAAAGCCAATTTTATGAAGAAATTTAAAACTGCATTGAAATTTAAGCAGAGAACTAAGGTAAAATTAACCAATGAGAACCTTCAGTATTTCTCCTCTTACTTTTTAATGCTACCTTAATTTTCTTTATGAAATCTTAACTTTTATTATATTATTTACTTTTCTATAAAATGTTTTTATTTTTTAATTCAAATATTTTACAGGATGGAAAAGGATTTACCTCCTCCTTATTCAATGGCAACTAATCAGCCTGGATTTCAAGTACCTCCGAATCAACAACCGCCTCAAGGATATCCTCAAGGACCAAGCTATCCACAAGGACCTGGTTATCCACAAGGACCTAGTTATCCACCAGGACCAGGCTATCCACAAGGAAATTATCCTGCTAACTATCCACAAGGAGTTCCTCAGCCAGGATCCTATCCGACACAGCCTTTACAACAAGGTTTACTTTTTATGATTTAAACTGATAACATAATTATTAATATAACTTGCTCCTTATACGTATGAAAATAACAATAGTAATTCGAAAGCAAAATTTCTTTGATTTAGAAATTAAGATGGTAAAATACATTATGTTTTATTTTTTTTGTAGGTGGCACAACAGTAGTAGTTACCACTACTCCAATATTTACACAATTTGGTCCACGTCCACAACCTGCGACTTGTCCTCATTGTCATCATCAAATAACCACTCGAGTTGAAACAGAAGCAGGAGCAAAAACACATATATTTGCATTGGTGTTATGCTTATTCGGGTAAGATAAACAATAGAAAGAATACTAAAATATCAGCGGTTAACTTTATATTGTTTTAGATGTATTCCATGTTGTCTTCTGCCATATTGTATGGATTCTTGTCAAAATCAAAATCATTACTGTCCTCAATGTAATGCTTACTTAGGAGATTACAATGCAGATCGTATGTACCGTCGAGGTTACTAATAGAAAAATTGTGTGAAAGAAATAAGAATTAGTTAACCAACATATGAATTTACAGCAATTGCCTTATTAGAAATTTTATGTAGTAAACTGAAAAGTCTAAAAACGCAATTTACAAAAGTGAGATAGCATAAGTTTTGTATTTTACTCCAATATTACTAAATGTACTTATAGAATATTGATTTTATATATGCCTAAATATATTTAAGATACCTTTTTTTAAAATTTGAATACAGTAATTTTGTTAAATAGAGATGTCTCTAACGAAATATTTAATTTTTTGAGAGATAATAGCAGAAATACTTAATGCCTAGTTGTTTATGTTAAAAATTGGTATAAATGTTACCTCGACAATTGTTATTAAAAACTTGTTGTGCAAATTGGCTGCCTCGTTTTTCATTATCATTTTATTTGCAAATCAAAATGGTTTCTACTTTTAAATATTAAAATTTAAAAGTAATAAGCTTTTTATTACGTGGTATTCACGGTGCTTACATTTTATAGTAAATTGTATCAGACTTTGTACTCATTAAGAATTGGGCAGCATATCGGCAATTTCTTTCAAGATTTCATACATATTATACTCCCAATTATACTAGTTATGTTATTTAGGGACAGTTTTACATTTTATTTAAATAAAATGAGTTTTGTTTCATTGCATTTTATTTATAGAAAAGTTATTTAAGACTTGGCGGTTCTAACAATTAGTGAAAAACAACAGATTAACAAAAGATACAATAATTTATCATCTCAGTAGTGAGTTGGTTTGCGTGAATACTCGCAGCTACAGATACAGACAAATACAGATTAATGAATAGTTGTTTTAGCACAAACTACTTTTGTAAAACTGGCCCTCGTTGACTTTATATTATTGTTGCAAGTTTCCAATAGCTTATTTATTTAAAACTACATTTTAAGTACTATAATTATTTCATGTTAATAAAATATTTTATATTAATACGTATAATTTTCATTATTAATTTATTGATTCTTGTTTGACAATGGAGTGTCAAGTCTTCACTTGCAGACTAGGAAGTGGGAAACTGAAATTCAAATATCAATAACGCCAAATTCACTATCGTGGTATTGTGATCTCAAGTTTATGATCGAACTGTTGCCTAAGAGAAGGCGATAGGAGACCATGTCTTTAATTATATCGTCACCCCAATACAATAACTAGGTAACTCGAAAATCGGTTATTTTAAGTTACTTACTTAATTAATTAATTAATCAAATACGCATAAATTATTTAAAAATTATAATTATTATAACAAAAAGATTACTGTACATACACACACAATAATATCACAAGGCGCAATGGTTTTGCTGACTTCTAATCCTAGTTTAATCTTGTTTTAATTATCTCAAAACTATCAAAATAAAGTTACCTAGTTATTGTATTGGAGTGACGATATTATCTTTAACTAAGTCATCTGGCTTTGCATAGTGTTTTTAATGAACCAATTTCATATTTTGTTATAAATCACTGAAAAAAAAGAGAAAGAAGTAGTACTTGTTACTAACTGAAGAAACATAAATTTTTCAGCTTAACATGATATCTGAACGTCACAAATAATTTTGTAGCAACTTGGAAATAAACGTTTGAATCCAACTTTCTACACTAATTATCTGTTTTCATCACATATTATCTTAATACATAAAATCCCAGCCCGCTGCTGCTGCTCCAGCGTGTCATTTTTTATCAACCAAAAAATATATTAAAGTACCGACGACGATACTCTCCCTGGGACGAGTTGCACATCAATCGAGTTTCCAACCAATCGGTTCTAGAGGCCCGTCCGTGGACGGGCTTTCCAGCTAGTAAGTACATAAATAGGAATCAAGAGCGAATTCAACCGAAGTTTATGGGGGGGAGGGATTGAATATTTTACAATGAAAAACTAAGATATATTTGTAAAAATTTTGCAATTTAGAAAAGGGGGTTGTAATCTTGTAATCACTAAATGAAGTCTTTGTGCAGTTTTATGAAGTCTCGTGGAAACTTCGTGAAGTATAGAAATTTGTACGGTTGTATGATTTTTATTGTGTGTTAATGAAAAACCTAAAACTGTAATTTTACTGTAAAATGAAATGTTATGACTTAATGAATTTTACCAGTGGAAGAAAATTTATAGAATAGTGCCAATAAGTCAAAAATGAAAAAACTTACTTACAAGGAGACTACGGCTACTCGTCATCACCGATTTCGTCCAGGTTCATGGTATATGTAGGGCT
Source organism: Cantharis rufa (assembly GCA_947369205.1). Classification (NCBI taxonomy): domain Eukaryota; kingdom Metazoa; phylum Arthropoda; class Insecta; order Coleoptera; family Cantharidae; genus Cantharis; species Cantharis rufa. The sequence goes on from OX376303.1 coordinate 43,045,537, forward strand.
TGACTAGAATTGAACGTGACCCAAGTGGGAACTCCAGATGGCCAAGCGTTTAGAAAATTACGATGCTAACACCAAGTTTTATTTCGGTTCATTGTCACGTAAGGATCGTAAACATTGAAAAATAAAGCAAAAAATTGCTACCCACAGGAGATTCGAACCTACGACCCTCGGAGTACTAGCCCGACTTCCTACTGCTAAGCTAACTAGTACTTGCAAATTGACCTAACCTAAAAGACTTATGTAGTGTCAGATCTGCGAGAAAAAAATTGATTTTCTAAACGCTTGGCCATCTGGAGTTCCCACTTGGGTCACGTTCAATTCTAGTCAAGCTCTACATATACCATGAACCTGGACGAAATCGGTGATGACGAGTAGCCGTAGTCTCCTTGTTAGTGTGTTTTGCTGCAGAATTTAAATATCTGGGATCATAGCTAACGGATACTAATGAAGTAATGAATGCAGCAAAGAAATAAAAGCTAAAATTACAAGCGGCAACAAATCGGCACTCGGTAGGTCTCTAGAGTACAAAGTGATGAAGAAGATAATGGGACCAGTATTTGTCCAGACCAGTATTTGAGCAATCTGGCGTTGTAGAACTAATGCAGATGCACGAGAACTTATCCGTTAAGCGGTAATCACATAATTGCCAAATATTTCAGATAGAGAGATAAACAATATTTATAAATCACATCCAATTGGAAAGAGACCCCTTAGTAGACCACAATGCGTAATGACGTTCATCGTTAAATTAAACATTGATGAATTACATTATGATTATGTGTTCCTGTAACTCGCATCAAGCTAGCGCCGCCACTTTCGCAAAACCTAAAAATAATTATATGGGAATTTGTGGCTAATTATTAGTTGCCGCAATCGCGAAATTATCGCTCATACCGTTTGCGAATTATAGCCGTTTGAGAGGTGGCGGCGCTAGCTTGACATCAAGCCAGCGCCACCACCACTAAAAACCTACTAAAAGCCAAAAATAATTATATGGGAATTTTACTTGTTCATACTTTTGCTGTCAAAGAGAGCGGGGAGGGATTATAAATCTTATGTAAGATAAAAAACTACAAAAGAATGAAAATGTTTTCAAAAAGATATTGAATGTTTAAATCAATACAATTACTTACTTTAAAAATTTTTATGGCTTATCAGAAGGGGGGGGGGTTACAATTTTTTATTTCAGGAGGGGGGTCTAAAATTAATAAAAGTTTGCTTACGTGATACACTTGAACGTCCCAATTATATATTAAAAATTTATAAAATCACAAGGCACCCCCAGGTGCCCTCCTGACTACGAGCCTGCCACCGCTCTATATAAATATAACATCGAGTTGAATGCTAAAATTGCTAATTACCATGTAAAATCTATAACCACTATAAAAATAAAATTACGTTAAAAAAATATGTGTAGCGCTGTTTTGGGCCCTTCACGGTAACCCCCTAACTCCCTCCCTAGCACAATGTTGGAGTGCGTACGCTAGATCCGCCACTAGCAATTATTGTTCAAAGCCTTCTAGACTAGAAGGTCTTTACTCTTTAGGATTTATATAAACATTATTCAATTGAAACTCTTTACAAATTATTTACCACTACCTGCAACCCTTGGTTGCAACCCTAGAAATGGGTCCCGTTAATTTCGGATATAGTAGAGCGTTTAGTTTACTGTACATTATGTATTTATATAAATACATGTTTTGTATTTCTTTACATTTTTTAACGCGTAAAATCACAATTTTGTCATTTAATTTATAAAATTTATTTGTAAAATATAAAATTATTTTAAAGTTTATTTGTAAGTGAATTGATATCTGTCTAATAAAATTTTTTCTAAATAATTCTATTTACAAAATTTGTAGATTTATAAATTAAATCATCTGATCAGCAATGGTTGTCGTTTATTTCGGATAGTTAGAGCGTTTACTGTATATTATGTACACTGCTATATTGATATAAATAAATAAATTTATGTCGTTATGTAGACCAGTGTTTTACATTATAATTATTTAAAATATAAAAAAAATAGCATAATTCATTTAATTATTTTTCTTTTATGTATTGACCATAAAATCGCTTCAAAATTAGGTTTTGCCATTATAATGACCTGCACAAGGCAATAACGGAGTTTCATCAAGATTAGTTGTCATAAAAGTTCTCAAAATTGTCCGTTTTCAAAAATTAAATTTACCTATTTACTCTTAATTTAAAGGGCTCAAATTTGGTTATTGCCTTCAACAGTCCTTTCTTATTATAAAAAAAATTTCACTGATAAAACCTTTAGTTTTTGAAATTCGTATCAAAAGTCTAGTCTAGAAGCTTATTTTCAACGTCATGTTTACTCTGTCCTTATCCCTTGGCCGCAGTGCGCTTTTAAATAACTGTATCATAGACTGTATGTTAAATAATTTACGTGCGCCATCTATAAGGGAACCCTTGAACCCCTTACGCATTCAGTTGATTATATATAGTTTAAAACTCCACTAAGGTCACTTTTTGATTCCAATGTTTATTATTGCGTTCTTATAATTGACCATAAAATTGCTTCAAAATCAGGCTTTGTTCTTATAATGACCTGCAGAAGGTACTCAGTGAGTTTCATCAAGATTGGTTGTCATAAAAATTTAAAATTGTCCGTTTTCAAAAATTAAATTTACCTATTTACTCTTAATTTATAGTGCTCAAATTTAATGATTGCCTTTAACAGTTCTTTCTTATTAATATAAAAAAAAATTGCACCGATACAAGGGTCTAGGACAACTCGCCGCGGCCGACTCGCCGCGGCCAACTCGCCGCGGCCGTCTCGCCGCGAGCCGACTCGCCGCCGGGCCAACTCGCCGCCAGACCAACTCGCCGCGGCCAACTCGCCGCGGCCACCTCGCCGCGGCCACCTCGCCGCGGCCAACTCACCGCGGCCGACTCGTCGCCGGCCGGCTATTGGCGGCCGTTTTCGCCGCCATCAATAAAAATGGTTTTTGCATTCTTAATATTTTAGTAATAAAATATGCTTAGTCTGCTTAGTTTGTTATTTTGTTCTTTGTTGGGTTGTTTTTGAAGGATTAGCTAGTTGGGATACAGGGTTACACAAAAAGAAAGTTAGTGTGGAACATAACATAACATTGTGGAACAGAGAAGACCAGAAACCAGTAAAGAAATACAAAACAAATACGGAACCTAACAACCCAATACAGGAAACCCCGACAACCCGAAATAGACGACTCTCTAAGGGAGCGTTCATAAACCACGTAGTTTGATTTTGACCTCTTTAGAACCCCTCCCTCCCATCATGTAGCTTAACGTAGCTTTTATTATGAACAATTAGTTGCAGGACGCGCGCCACCTATAAAGTTAAGGAAATACCGAGAAGCGGATGCAAGAATTTTAGCGATAGTTCGGGATTATCGTAATAGAAATATAATAGAATATTTAAGAGGTATTTCGCACAATTACACGTAATAATTTGATATAGGTATTTTTTTTATTAATAAAATATTAAAAAAGCAAAAACCCCTTTTAATCCGGCAAGTATATACGTAATAATTTGTTATATTATGTAGTATATTATTTTTATTACTAAAATATTAAGAATGCAAAAACCATTTTTATTGATGGCGGCGAAAACGGCCGCCAATAGCCGGCCGGCGGCGAGTTGGCCGCGGCGAGTTGGCCGCGGCGAGTTGGCCGCGGCGAGTTGGCCGCGGCGAGTTGGCCGCGGCGAGTTGGCCGCGGCGAGTTGGCCGCGGCGAGTTGGCCGCGGCGAGTTGGCCGCGGCGAGTTGGCCGCGGCGAGTTGGCCGCGGCGAGTTGGTCTGGCGGCGAGTTGGCCCGGCGGCGAGTCGGCCGCGGCGAGTCGTCCCAATCCCCCGATACAACGATTAGTTTTGGAAATCAATCAAAAAGTCTAGAGGCTTCTTTTCAACGTCATATTTACTCTTTCCCTCTCCCTTGGCTGCAGCGCGCTCTTAAACAACAACTATAGAGACAACTATAAAACGCCCTGCAATAATATTAACAATTTTTGGTTTTTTATAACTTTATAGTTTGGTGGATTATTTTTGAACGAAGTAAACGGGTTTGGCTTTTATACCAATAAGTAATTAACAAATAAATATAGAGTGGAACAAAATATTTTAAATAAAATTAAAAAACCATTATCGGGAATTGGACTATGGAAAAATAAAAACCTTTTACTTTTCTGTTAACGTTTCGAGTTTATTATTCAACTCTTCTTCAGGACTTAGGCGTTAGGTTAAGCAAAAAAAAGCAAATATAAATTAAAATTACAATTGTTTCTTCGATTTAACCAAAATCGAATGGTAGGTCGCAAAAGCTAAAATATTTTATTCGATATATTTTGTTCCAAAAGCGAACCCTGTTTACTTCGTTCAAAATTTGTCCACAAAATTATAAAATTATAAAAAACAAAAATTGTTATGATATCAAAGAAGTACAAAATTATTAGAGGGCTTTTGGGGGAGGGGGGGTTACCATTCCATACTTTTGCTGGCAAAGAAAGTGGAGGGGGGAAATTATAAATCTTACGTAAGATAAAAAACTACAAAAGAATGAAAATGTTTTCAAAAACATATTGATTGTTTAAATCAATACAATTACTTACTTTAAACATTCTTACGTCTTATCATTTGAGAGAAGGGGAGGGGTTCTTATTCTTATCGCTGCACGGGTAGTAGTTCAAGGTCTACTTTGCTTTGAAGCAGGGGTGGGCAAAATACATGAAAATATGTATTTGAAATACAAAATACATTTGTTTTGGGTATTTGAAATACAAAATACAAATACATTGAAAATATGTGTTGAAATACAAAGTACAAAATACAAATTAAATTTCAAATACGTATTTCAAATACTGCCCAGCCCTGCTTTGAAGGTCTAGGCTTATTGTACCCCGTTTTTCTATTTAGTTGTTAAGAGAAGTTATAAATATTTCGATTCACTAGAGCGCTGGTCAAAGTAATTCTGCCGAATCCGGGGCTTGAACCCAGAATCGCCGCTAATACTTTCAACTAGCGATCACATCAAGCCACCGCTGTGATCTTAGGGAGGGGGTTACAATTTTTTTACTTGAGAAAGGAAATTTATGAAAATTTAAAATTTATAGAAACACAATATTTGCATAATTAGCTTAAACAGCAATTATAGACAACTATAAAGCAGGTTATAACTTGAGGGCGAATTTATATGCGCTAAAAACAAAAGCATTATTCAATGAGGCTTTACAAAAACCTGCTAGGATTTGCATTGATTGGATTGAAAAAATTCTAGCAGCTATTTGTAAAGCCTAATTAAGTAAAGCTTTGTTTACACGTGTTTAGCGCATATAAAGCCGCCCTCTAGTTATAACTAATTATATAATAATTAGTTAGCTACCAGCAGCTAATTGCCAGCAAGCTAACTAATAACTGTGGCTAACTTAACTGTGGCTACAGTGACTTGATAGAGACAGTGGCGACAAACGATATCCGACTTTTGATTGGCTTCCATGTTTTTGATTATATATAGCTTAAGGCTGAATAAAAATTAATTTTTTTACGTTATTATGTGTATTTCAATAGCATGAGAAATGGAAAATCTTTTAATTTAAAGCATAGGCCATTCTAGAGCATATATTTTTTGCTTGAATTTCTTATATTAATATTTTCCTATATTAATAAATTCCTATATTTTAGTAAGTTTTTAGTGGTGGCTGGCTTGATGTCAAGCTAGCGCCGCCACCTCTCAAATGGCTGTAATTCCCAAACGGTAAGAGCAACAAATTTGCGATTGCGGCAACTAATTAGCCACAAATTCCCATATAATTACTTTTTGTTTTTAGTAAGTTTTTAGTGGTGGCGGCGCTGGCTTGATGTCAAGCTAGCGCCGCCACCTCTCAAACGGCTATAATTTGCAAACGGTAAGAGCGATAAATTCGCGATTGCGGCAACTAATTAGCCACAAATTCCTATATAAGTATTTTTAGGTTTTGCAAAAGTGGCGGCGCTAGCTTGATGCGGGTGCTCCTGTAACAACCCACAAATTTTAAAACATAAAATTTTGGTCGTTCATAGCTTAATTGAGTAAAGTTAAAGTGAATTATTTATGGATAACTTTGTAAACATTATTCATATACCAGAGAGTATCGAATTAAATATTTTAATTTAAAAACATAAATATGCAGTATTGCACGTGTGGATTTAAAATTGTGAATATAAGGGGCTCTTATCCAAAATTAGATCATCATTTTGGAAAATATACAAATTAATGCCAAAGTTATTAAAGTAATGTATTTGTTTTGGCTAAAATGATCTAATTGTAAACACTTGCAATATACGAAAGTGGATAGAGTATTATTTTAAATTAAGAAAAAAAATATGTGTATGTTACGGTTACGGTCAATGATGTAAATCGGGCGTTGACGTCAATGGCAGGACAATGACGTCAATGCCCATTTATGTTGGCCATTAACGTCATTGTCCAGCCATTGACGTCAACGCCCGTTAGAGGTGGACAATGTTGTAAATATTTTCATCTGATTGTAATATTTACGTCTTTGGCCGGTCAATGACGTTATTGACCAAAAAGGATTGGACAATGATGATATATATAGAATAAATGCTATAAGGAACAGCAAGACAGTCAACTGGCACGTGACACTTCGCTAATATTCTAATGTATTATAATCATTTATTAAAATAAATAATAAAAATTAACAAAAATTTTAAAAATAATAAAATTAAATTTTTTAAATTAATCATTTTTATGATTTTTTTAAAATTAATCCTTTTTATTCTGACATGAGAGTGCATATTTATTGTTTTTACATTCATCCTTGCATTGGCAACGCTTGTAACTCTGTCTCCCTACAATACTGCTTTGAGCTGCAGCTTGTCTAAGAGTAATCTCATTTTCTTTGGTAGTATCACTAATGTTTTTCAACAAAATTAACTTTTCTCTTAATAGCTCTTCTTAATAATCTTTTATCTCTAATCTCTTAATAACTAGTACTAATTGCAAAAGAACATTAAATACGTTACTTTCTGATGGAATAGAAAATCAAACCGCCAAGTAAAATGATAACAGTTTTGCCACACAGCATTCCTTACCGTAAAAATTAAAATATTGAATTATTAGTTAATGTTAAACCTGTAATTTTGTTATAAGTATTGTGTATAGCATGTATAAGCTGAACCAATAATAAATCAAATAAGAAAAAGGAGTAGTTTCATCATCGCCCGCTCCGGAATGGTGAATGACGTCATTGCCCGGACAATGATGTAAAAGCCACATATGAAATTTTAAATGTTAACAACGCCCAAAATGCACGGTTAGTGACGTCATTGGCCGGGCGTTGACGTCAATGCCCAGTTAAGCAGGGCATTGACGTCATTGTCCGGCCATTGACGTCAATGGGCGAGTTGTCATCATTGACCGTAACATATATAAAATATTTAAAATCAAAGCGTCAACCACTTCAAAAAAATATTTGTGTATGTGATGATCTAAAATAACAAAAATAATAAATAAAAGTCTTGGACCGCATGTAGAGAGAAGGGATCTCTTTAATTTTGGGAAGGAAGAGTAATATAAAAAGGGGACACTCCAAACATTGAAGCAGAGAGAGGTCCATTTTCCTAGTTCGGCTAGGAAAACCTCTGTTCATTTTCACATTATTAGGGTAGTTGATCTAATTAGTGTGTGTCTTTTAATAAGTTTTAATAAATAATTTTATTAAGTTATCATAAGAATTTCATTTCATTAAAAGTAAAAAGAAAAACAAATAAAAGTTTCAGATATCCTATTTTATCAAACGACGAAAATAATTTTTAAATTTACCGTTAGGCGCGTCGACCCACGTTTTCAAGTTTAAAATAAAAAAATTGGCTATGTAAACATCGCATAACTTTCCCCATTTATTTCGTCAAAATGCAAGAAAGCCAGGTAATGCCGTGCTTGTTTGAACATTTTATTTATGTCAAACGAATTGAATAAAACAGTAAAAAAACACGTGAGCTTTTTTAATTTTGCTTATCATTTCCGTAATTTTCAACCGATCTTCACCATTTGTAGCTGGCCTCTAAGTTTAATTATGATACACGTTTATGTCAAATTTCATGACGTTTGGTTGGGCGGTTCAACCTGTGCGATTGATACAATTATTTTATATGTAGAAAACACTTAAATTTATTTTATTTTGTTTATCATTTTCGTAATTTTCAACCGATCTTCACCATTTTTATCTGGCCTCTAAGTTTAAAGGCCGTTCACACTATAAAATTTCGTTTAAAATTTTGCTTAAAATTTTCGTTAAAATTTCTGTAAAATTCCTTAAAATTTATGGATTTGTAGATTTGTGTTTACACCTTAAAATTAACCTTAAAATTAACCTTAAAATTAACCTTAAAATTATAACCTAGAAAATCTGCCAATGAAGCTATTGAAATACGGCAAAAATTTACTGATTACTTCAATGGAATTGGATTTGTTCCGTGGCAGTGGGAAGCAATAAAAAAATTTAATTTTTAGATTTTTAACTTTTATTTTTAATTTTTAATTTTTAACTTTCTTTTCTTACTTTTATTTTCTTTGACGATGGGATCGATTAATTGCCTTGAACTGTAGGTAGGCTGACTCTCATTCGACACATCATCTTGTGTTTCATTATCTTGACTCTGCATAAACTACCAACGTAGATACTGACAACCTGATATCACAAAACACACCATAAAACTCACTATATTTTACGTAAAATTTTAAGGAAATAGGTACCGCCCTATTCCTTAAAATTCGTTAAAATTTCTCTTAAAATGGTTTTTAAGGAAAATTTTAACAAAAATTTTAAGCGAAATTTTATAGTGTGAACGGCCTTTTAGTTATGATGCACGTTTATGCCAAATTTCATGACATTTGGTTGCGCGGTTCAACCTGTACGATTGATACTATTTATCAACCACATACTGACATACTGACATACAGACATACATACAGACGAACATCCAATTAAAATTTATCGCAATCTTATCAGAGCAAGATAAGGAAAATTTTAATACCAAAATTTCGATTTTTGATTTTTGGGTGGATTACAATACTTTCCCTTAACATACGTTAATACGTATTGGGGAAAGTAAAAAATAAAAATAAAAACAAAGGAGAATTGGTGAAACAATTTACCAATAGCTACCAAAAATATTAAATCTTTCTTTTTCTAAAATATTTACAAGAAGAGCGGTTCAATATCATTGTGGATAAGAGATGGTGGCAGCAATAAAAAAATAAATAAATATTTCTCTATCCCCAAGAACTCAATTCAAGTTAGTATTTTGTTCTAACGCTGGAGCATCTCAAAACTTCGGGTTAGATCACAAAAAAAACATATATTAAATTATTTGTCAAGTTAACAATTATTAAACGTCCGTTCATCGATGTTACATTCCTCTTTTCTAATTTTTCTAATCTAATTTTTGTTATGGCTGAAATAAATTTAAAATTGTGCGGCCCTGGCACCACCCACACCACTTGTTGTTACATTTCTTGTTTTTGTACTTTTACTCTAACAATTAAACCAGAAAAACCGACGGCTTTACGTGCCATCAAAACCTAAACACTCTAAGAGTAACGCACTGTAAAGCGGCGTTCAGATAGAGATTCTTGTCTTGCCTTGCTCTTGTCTTGTATTGCGTGGTCTTGCTTCGGTCTTGCTTAGACGACTTGAGCGTTCACATAGAAATTCTTGTGTTGCCTTGCTTAGACAACAGCGATAGTGACATCCATGGTGACATCTGTATTTTTACGTTCGACATCCACTACATTTTTATGCAGAGCAGTACAGAGTAAACATCTGTCACTTTAAATTATAAGTAAACACCTGAGTAAAAAGTAATTTGTTGATTATAAAATATATAGATATGGAAAGTAAACTGTGGTGTGAAATAAAATTTCAAAATTATCCGTTCTCCCTCCAAATATGCTTAAAATAAATTCAAATTATAAATAAAATGTCCATCAGATGCGGTTTACCTAATTTTTTCTAGAAAAACGAGTTTGTCCAAAAATAAGACATTATATTATGTAATGTAACAAAGCAAGAGTATTATTATTAAATAATATTGATTGATTTACAAATAAGCCGATCTACGGTAGGTGTTATTTATTGTAATAAATGTATTGTATTATATTTATTACAGGTAGGTAAGGTAAGCACGAACAATATAATTTTTGGGGTTTTTCAAAATTTTCCGGCTTTTAAAATTTGTAAAGATAACGGTTTAGAATACAATAGAATTTGGTTTTACCAAAATTTACAAATTATTTAAATTTTTATCTAAAGTAAATTTTTAAATAAGTACGCGCGTTGCTGCATTTAAAATACTTTGATTTCATTGGGTCTTGCTTCGCTTGCGTTGTGTTGCAGAACCGAAAAGCTTGACGTTACCAAGCTTCGGCAAGACCTCAACACCGCAAGACAAATTTTATGCAAAGGAGGGGATAGAAGATAATACTTCAATCTGATTGGCTCTTGCCAGTTTCTACCTAAGCAAGGCAAGACAAGAATCTCTATCTGAACGCCGCTTAAGAGATGAAATTTGACCAACTCTTCCGTTGCAGTCCGTTTCACTTACATTACGTTGTGCCGTTGTGCGTCTATGTTCATTTATAAACAAGAGTACATAAATTTTGTAGTTGATTTTTTGCAGAGCATCTACGTTTGCAGTCCGTCAAACTATAAATCCAGCTTTACGAGCTTTCAAGTATGAATTTGTAATTCATGCGCATGACTCATTTCACTACCGAGGGTGTTAGTTCGCATTATCTGCTGCTCTTTACGCTTAACGTAAGGCCGTTAGAGGTATATTACCTATACATATAGTATTATCTACTTTAAAAAATTTATATAAACATGGCATAAATAAAGTCATAATGCGTTTTGCGCTAGCACGTTTCGACGCGACACGTTTTGATGCCAGCACGTTTTGATTCAGCACGATTAACCTACTTTAATTTTCAGAAGAAATCTGTGGTTTCTCACGTACCTTTTTTTAAAGACAGTCATTCTAAAAAAGAAAACAGCTTACAAAACCTACTCTAACCTACAAAGCAGACCTAAATATGTCTTCGTACGGATATCCTTTTTAAAGACGGTTTTGTTACAAAATAACTGAAACCTATACTCTAATCCAGCGGTTCCCAAATGGGGTTCCGCGGAACCCTTGGGATTCCGCGAAAAAGCCCAGGGGTTCCGCCAAAAAGTATTTCAAAATGGCGTAAAAATCAATTTTGCCGCTTAAAAAATATTTTTTATAGTCTTTACCCTATATAATCCGTTTAATAAAATGGTTTGAATATCGGATTATATGTAATTACTAATTGAAACTAATCAAGACAAACAAGAAAGAAAGAAAACTTGAACAGCAGAAGAATGTTCAAAATTTTATGACTAAAAATGCCACGGAAGCTTCTTACAGAGTGAGTTATCGTATAGCGCTAGCCGGAGAAGCACATACGATTGCCGAAAAATTGATTCGATGACCTTTTTTTTTACGGATATTAAACGGGTTCCGCCAAATTTTTTATGTCGTCCAAGGGTTCCGCGGCCAAAACTAATTGGGAACCGCTGCGTCTAACCTATAATAGAACGGTAGTGTTCTTCTTGCCAGGAGAGGCAGTGCCTCACTAAACCAATAAGCCAACTATCACAAAAACATAATTGATACTATTTGAAAACCTCAAACTCCTCGGTTTCACACTTAACCCTTTCTAAGTTCTAACCCTTTCTAAATTTCTCACAAGCTGCCACTGCAGAACAAGTCTTTGCACGGACTTCTCTTACAGTTATTTATTTACGGTTCTCTTATTTCTAAAAAAATAACTTAAAACTTCTCTAACCTACAGAACAGACATACGTCTCGCTGGCGTCGAAACTTAAATCATATTGTATGATCTAAGCGTTGATACGAATAATATAACTAAATTTTGGAACACTTGGAACAGTTGTATGGAAAAAAAACATCTTCTGTGCATTTTCATCATTTTTTGCATGCACATCTAGCAATCATTTGTGCTCTTACAATTATTACATTTCACAAGCTTGGCGGCCTTTGGTGCAGGGTTTTGACATAGTAGGTATAGCGTATTCCAAATATTGATTTCTTGTCGTCATTAGAAATCCAACCTCACTTTATTGTAAGTAATTCTGAATCAGGTAAATGTTGCAAACATGGTTATTATTACATTTCTGTGGTTGGCCTCACTAAAGCGGCGTTCAGATAGAGATTCTTGTCTTGCCTTGCTTAGGTAGAAACTGGCAAGAGCCAATCAGATTGAAGTATTATCTTCTATCCCCTCCTTTGCATAAAATTTGTCTTGCGGTGTTGAGGTCTTGCCGAAGCTTGGTAACGTCAAGCTTTTCGGTTCTGCAACACAACGCAAGCGAAGCAAGACCCAATGAAATCAAAGTATTTTAAATGCAGCAACGGGCGTACTTATTTGAAAATATACTTCAGATAAAAATTTAAATAATTTGTAAATTTTGGTAAAACCAAATTCTATTGTATTCTAAACCGTTATCTTTACAAAATTTAAAAGCCGGAAAATTTTGAAAAACCCCAAAAATTATATTGTTCGTGCTTACCTTACCTACCTGTAATAAATATAATACAATACATTTATTACAATAAATAACACCTACCGTAGATCGGCTTATTGTAAACGAAAATAATTTGTAAATCAATCAATATTATTGCTTTGTTACATTACATAATATAATGTCTTATTTTTGGACAAACTAGTTTTTCTAGAAAAAATTAGGTACACCACATCTGGACATTTTATTTATAATTTGAATTTATTTTAAGCATATTTGGAAGGAGAACGGATAATTTTGAAATTTTATTTCACACCACAGTTTACTTTCGATATCTATATATTTTATAATCAACAAATTACTTTTTACTCAGGTGTTTACTTATAATTTAAAGTGACAGGTGTTTACTCTGTACTGCTCTGCATAAAAATGTAGTGGATGTCGAACGGAAAAATACAGATGTCACCATGGATATCACTATCGCTGTTGTCTAAGCAAGGCAACACAAGAATTTCTATGTGAACGCTCAAGTCGTCTAAGCAACACTGAAGCAAGACCACGCAATACAAGACAAGAGCAAGGCAAGACAAGAATCTCTATCTGAACGGCGCTTAAGGTCACCTCCATCTGATCCGGTTTCTTCAATGTCATCGTATGTACTTATGTCTGTGCTCTTCTGATCGAAGCCTTTTTTTAAGTCCTCTAGTTTGATCAGCATCTTTTTCTGTACCGCGGTTGCTTTACCCAAAGCACTCAGAATTTTTCTTTATGTGTTGGCTTTAAGCTCTTTGTAAACTTTTGCAAAAATGATTTCTAATTTAGAGAAAACCGAGTGCAGCTGAGAGCAAGATTTTGATACTGGTTGTCATTCTTGCTTCTCTGTTTCATTTGTTTTGGAGAAAACATACATTATAAAAGGTAATTTCTGATGAAAAGAAGGTTATATATATTCATGATATTATATTAAATATTTATTAACTGTCTATAGTCAGTTCTTATAGTCAAGAAGGTTTTAAGCCATCTAAAGCAAATTTTAAAAAGGTGAATCTGTACCCGTTTAGTAGGTATAATATTTATCATCTAGTAACATTTGAAAGAAAGATTTAGAAGAAACAATTGTTACTTACTAACTAAACGTAAACAATAATCTGCAGTATAACAGAGAATCAGTTTTCCCCTTACGGAAAATTTGGAATTTGTGTTTTTGTTTTCATAACGTTTTTAAATTACAACTTTCAAGTTTCTTTAATAAGACCAACAGCCTTTTTGCTCTCTGCTGGAAGGAGTTTATGCATTATAATATTATGGTTACTGTAGAACACTATAATGTTTTTTATAAAAAATAATGTGTCTATTAAAATTATAATGATATAAGAAATAATATATATAATATATATAAGAAATAATATAACCTTAACCCTTCGTTTCATGGTGTGCCAGATTTGGCACATACCAAAGTTTTGATTATATTTCTTACGATTGAAGTTAATGCCCAATTTCAACTACTGTAGCCTATTCGTAGTTTTTTACGTCAATGAAGTTTTAAATTTTTCAAAGGAAAATTAGGAAATTGATGAAGTATAATAGTAAAATAGTAATAATAAAACATAGTTTATCACAATAGTTTAAATTTTTTAAGTATTGTTGACCAAACAACGTACAGTGAAGCGGTGTGTGCCATATTGGGCCATACCCACTTTTTTTAAATATTACAATGAATTATTAAATAGGAATTTTAGTAAGTAAGTAACCAAAAATAAGTAACCAAAAAAATATTTTTTTTCAAAATTTGTTTCATCATGTAACAAAGGATTAAATACATATTTTAAGGGTGCGTCTCATAAACTAGCGAAAATAATCAAATTTCCAAAATTAATTCTTAATAAATAATCCAATGTAAAATTTTTGTGCAATAAATGTGATATACAGTTATCGCGCTGTCGTCCTTATCTTTTTGCATAATTTTGTCATACTCAAAAAATTTTTTAATTTAATAATTAAATGACCTCACCCGTCACTAATTTTTGAAATATATTTTTTTTAATAATTTTAATAAAAAAATTGTTAACACAACAATTATTTTCAAAGAAAATTTCTCTACAAATTTTTATCAAATTTGTTTCAAAGTTTACGAGCTCACTCGATCCAATATGCTGAAAGATATTAAACTTATCAATGTGGAAACACTATAATAGATGGATATACAACTTATTGATGTTTGAATTTTATTATTTAACGTTTAAATGATTTTATTACAATCAACATTATTTTGTATAATATAATATATTCATAGGTAGGTACATATACTACACACATAGTAGGTGTTTTAAAAATAAGTTACTTGGTTACCATAGAGTTGCGTGCTTGGTACTTTTTATAGCTGATTTTATTTTTAAATTTTTTTATTTCAACCAAACAGTATTATTATTTTATATTGACCGTCTTAAAGGTTATCATCTGTTGCTTAGATTAAAGCTAATTATTTTTGAATTCGTAAATTAAGTTAGCAATAATTATGTATGTATATTATATATTTTAAAAACTTTTTGAAAATTACAACTGACATTGTACGCTAACAACAAATATGGGAATATTTTTGAACCAACTGCAACTTATTTTGAGTAACTTTTAATTAATATTAAAGTAAACTTAATAGTAAATTACATTTAAAATCTACTATGCGCACTCTTATGATTCGAATAAAAATACCCTCAAAGTTTCATTAAAAACAATACCTACATTATAAAATTATAATATTTATTGAAATTTACATTTTTGATCAAATAGAAATTTATTTGCACAATAGAATTTCATAATACCTATTCTATATTTTTGAATTTTAGCAAAGTTAACGAATAATTTTAATAGGCATCGAAAACAGTGCGCAAGTTCGCGTGGACACTCCTATTTAAAAATGCTTTACGGTAGTGTGCATGTGTAGTATCTTTATTATTAGTTGAAAGTGTAGTGTAATAATTATATTATCCTTTTCTGAATTTTTCAAGTTAATTTACATAAAGAAATATTTTTCTTTTTTCACATACTTACTGTTTCAAACCTTTTAAGGAGATAAAATCCTCAACTTAGTAAGTATTTTAGATTTGATAATTATATTAACTTTACATTTTTGAAATTGAACGAAAAAAGTACGGATTTATAATTTAAAACGGTGGTTAACTAAATAATTTTGATGATATTATGTAATATAATTGCGAAAGATTATTTTATTCTCTATAGTATTATTTATGTATTTGACTATTTGCGAAATAATATGGAAAGTCAATTAAGATGTAAATCTTATGAGGCTGCTATTTTGAATTAACTGATAAACTTCAGATGCTGCCAAATATAATTAAACTTCAGATCATGGCTCCTTTGCACCAGTAGAATCAAAGTACAAAAACATCGAAAATTAAAGAATTGATAAACCGTTTCTTACCACTGTTAAATGTATATAAATAAGTAAGATGCGGTAGTTATTTTAAATTCAAGGTTGTAAAACTAACGTTTTCACATGTGCCTCTTAAATGCCAGGATTCAAGGTTATAAAAGAAATTAATTTGATTCGTTATTCTTAGATGCGTATAATATAAGCAAACCAAAATTTGACATAAAAACAAACATAATAATTATTATTCACATCATTAGCTGCGTAAAAGTTACAGCTATTGGTATTGCTGAAAATGTACTACAAGTCAACGCTACAAGTTTTAAAATTTTTCATCGGACAGGATAGTCCTGCCCTTAGAACACAGATTTTATTAACGATTGATGTAGTTCAAATTTAGTACGAGTAAATTTTTGTACATATTCAATTTTAATTTCTCATAATATTATTATTATTTAATACTTTCTGCTGTTTTTATCATTCAAAAAATTATTACTACGCAGACCGCTTTTTTTATTGCCAAAATTATTTTTTATTCTCAGCTTAAATAAGTTGGGCCAATTTTCTGCTAATCGATAAAAGCAAAATAAGAAGAAAAGGAATTTAAAAAAAACAATAAATTATGTAAATTAATAATAATTTTGGTATATTATGCAAGGTAACAATACTCAAATATTTAAGTATTAAAAATTGAAAAAATTACTCTAATTGTATTGTCATTAGTTTTTAAATTTTTTAAGCTTAATGATACCTATTAGCAAACATTTCTATCAAATTTCCTTTGTTTCATTTTGATATTTGATATCCGCGTTAGTATTTATAGGTTAAATATTAATTTATTTAAAAAAACGTACAATAAAAAAAGATTTGGATTTGCATTTTATCTAAATAATATTTTATTATAGTTACGCTGAAATATTATAAAGGTATAATAATAAAAAAATTTAATATACTACGTTAGCTTATTTCTTTCTTTTTGTAAAATCAGGTTATACTTATAATATTAATATTATAAAATAATATTGGACAAGGTATATTTTTGCCAAATAAAACAACTCTGAGTACGGACTACCTTTGGTTACCTACTCTACAAAAATATATGTATTAATTATAATAATATGTAATATATTTGATATAAATTTTATCGTAAATAACGATAAATATTTATGGAATAATTTAAGATCACAACGTGTACGAGGATTTATCTTGACATGACAAGTTATTAAGTAGGATGTAATAACATAATTTGGAGTTTTTAAAGAAGATCCTGAGAATGGTAAATAAACGCAACTAGTTGAATACTGTATAAGAGTAGTTATATTGATAAGAATACACCTTCTACTATATTGTTATTATTATTAAGTTTGAACATCACTTGCGTTTTTAACGGTTTAACTTCTAAAATAATTTTATAAATTTGTGCTAATAATTTTAATTATCCAATGTAGCAAGTAACACTGAGGTCATATACAATTGCTTTTAATTGTTTCTTTAATTAAAATTTATCCAAAAATTCATATGCCAGAATAAGGATCGTTAAAGTTGCGTAACCGAAAAATTATGAATAACAATTTTTATAAGTTTAGTATCTTGTAAATTAGGTTAGTTATAAATAAACTATAATAAATTCAAATTTAAATTTTTGTATCAAAGAAATTATTATGTTATAATTAAAAAAAAATTACATATTTCTCATTGAAATTTACAATATAGTGAGGTATGTGTAAATTATCTACTTTACTATAAATCTATTATAAATTAAATAATAATTTTAACATTATTATATTAGTCGTTCGTTAAGTCAAGAACTTAATTGAATTTTTTTTAATTGATTAATTTAACCTTAATGAACTAATACATTTTTAAACGCTAATCTGCTAAAAAAATAAATATTAAACTCATTTTAACATTTTCATAGGTGTAATATTTAAAAAACTCAAAGTACGAAGTTCTACACTGTTTTAATTCAATTAATTAGAAAACTTGCAGATTGTTTTAACCTTTCTATCAATTTATATCATAACAATTTCTTGATTAGAGAGTAGACATATTTTTATATTATTTGCTTATAATTTTAATTTTCGCCACTCTCACGTATACTTTGTACTATCAAATTATACGGTGATGTCAATAATAAATATTTTTAATAAACTATATTATTATTAACATACGATAATTTCTAATTAAGGTCGACATGTTTGTAGCAAAATTATTTCTTTGTATTCTTTAGGAAAAATAAGTTTTAATTGCAATTTAAAAATTTATGGATCATAGATTTGACATAATTTTAACATTCATAACATTGTTTTAGTAAAAATTGCTTGAATCTTGAAATAGAGTTTGACTAATGTTAAATAAGTATAATTTAATGTTATCATACATGATCCTTAAATACAGATAATAATCTTTATAAATAATTTATTTATACTAGTAATCACGTAATATTTAAAAATAAAATTAATTAATTGTTTATAAATCGTATCTTTTTAATTATTTAGAGTAGGGATTATACGGGTTCTTTTGAACCGAAAGTTCTCAATACTCGAAGGAAAACCTATATGATGATACGAATGAAAACTGTATATATATAAAAATAATATATTTTTTTATGTTTACAATGTATTTGTGTACATTGTGTACATAGTATACATAAAATAATAATAAACAATAAATTATTATATAAAATATGTAGTAAATAATAAATGTACATTTAGGAAAAACAGTTTGTTGTTAAAAATATTTAATACTAGAAGTAGAGGAAAGCCAAATGGGTTGATTGCCATAGTTTTCTTATAATTAAAAGTTTCGTTCAAAAGTAAAACGGAAGCTTTATTCTTCATCTACTATTTATGAAATTATTTAATAGAAAGGTCAAATCATAATTTAATTGTACATAAAAATGTATCTATAATTATATTGTTAAAAATGTAATATTATTGCTTTGAGAATGGCTCATATTCTAGCTTATAGTGAACAAAAAGGGCACGACACAGTCAATAATAAATTAATAATGACAAATTAATGTTTAAGAATAATTATAATAAACATTGAATGTGCGATTTACCATTTATACGCTTAGCCAGAGCTCCTTTAAAACAGAACTAAAACAAACACAAGTACACAGGAAAAAATACAGCAATGAAATTTTAATCCAAAAATACACTGCAGGTTTAAATTACTTTTCTCACTGTTTTGAAAGTTGCACAATTTGTGAAATATTTTACACGAAAAACAATTAAACTTATAGTATATTTTTAAAGTAAAATTTTACTCAACATTTATTTTGTGTACGTTAGGTACAAATATTTACATTTTATAACTTAAGTATATGGGTAAATGATCTGAAAGTTTATATTAACTTACTATAATAGCTTTTTTAATTAACAACGCTAAAATTAAAAGTTTTTAAAATTAATTTCCACTACCATTTAACTATCTACTTATTTTTCTAGTTCACAATTAATTTCTAAATCAAAAATTTAGTTAGTCATATATCTAAAAGCTATTAATTTATTTATTTACTTGTTTTTATATAAATATTTTATTTAAGCGAGCTTTATACATATTAAATGCTATTTTACGTTCGGTAGTAACGTTATATTTTTACTTCTTTGCTAGTTTCTTTTAATTTAGGAACTGAAACTGGAACTCAGTTCCATCACGAACTTAGTTTTGAAAGTTTTATTTATTTATGTTTTTATTTATACCTAAACTAAGAAAAAAGATTTATGATTCAAGGATTAATTGTCAATTTGCACGGATTACCTGCATAAATACATTGGACCATCATCGTTGATGATGTGATGAAAAGTGGAAAAAACTCAATTATTTTGATAGTATGTCAAATGAGATTTATTTCGTTGAAAAATGTTTATAAATATAATTTTTTGTTGTGATTCACTCCAAATATAAATAAAAAAATTTGAGCAAATATTAATAATCCCTCGTAGATCCATTTGTTCAGTTGCAGGTTAAACCAAAAAAAATGTTAATTAAGCAATGATGTTTCTTACAAGCAGCTCTTAAATGTATTTCATTGGTTAATCCAAACTTTTTGGTTTCATCTGCAATTGAACAACTGAGCCTTAACCCATTCGAGGCCAAAGTTTTTTTTTCAAAATTTTTAACATTTTTATATTACATTTTAACAATTTATATTATATTTATATTTATATGTCTTTGAATTACGCAAAAATATTTAAAAAAATTTAATTTAGTTTTCAGAGTCATACCAATAAAAAAAAGTTTTTTTCCATTAATCGAATTTGGCTGTGATTAGGCTAAATTTATTATGTTATTAGATAAACTCAAATAAAAATTAAAAATTAATATTTTATTTCAATAAAACATATAAACTTAGTACAATGTGACTACATTCAACTTAAAAAATTTTACGATAAAAAAGTGATCTAAACCGTAATAAGTTTTTGAATAACACTATTCTACAAAACTTTCGAATGAACTTAACGGCAATTGCAGCAGTTTTGATAAAAAACGGTAATTTCTGTGTCAGCACTTTGATGAATCATTTTAAAACAACATATTAATTTAACTAATAAGTGTTCCAAAATTGGAACGTGGCTTCGAATAGGTTAATAAGGCAAAGTATTGTAATAGTATTAAAACCTATAGGGTTTTTATAATATACACTGATGAAAAGTAGGTATTAATTCAAAACGAATCATTTTCAAGATTGAAAGCTTAGTTTCAGGTTTAGTTTAGTTTACAAGCTTATTTTTTATTTTGAATGATTTGCTTTCTGTTTAATATAATTTTTGCGATCAAAATATTTATTTTAAACTAGAATTAAAGAAGGGAGTCCTTACATTTGAATTCAAACTAATTTGTAGATAACTCATATTTAATCAATCAAGCAAAACAACGCTTTAAATATAAATGAAACCTTAAAGGATTCCTTGCACCAACGAGATTATGCGCGAAAGCGAGAGCGGAAACTATATATACTTAGGCATTTATTTGAATTTTAACAATAAATTTTTATTCGAGTTTTTTTTCGACCAAAAGTTTGCCACCGAAACACATAAGGTATATCCAAGAGTATAAAAAAATAAAGTATAAACTAGTGTAGAATAGATTTTTGAACTTTAAATTTGAACTTTGCATTTGAAATTTGAACTCTGACTAGAAACTTACAGTGCCCTTGTTTACTGTCTAATAGGCAAAACTGCAGTCAATCTTGGATAGGATTTGCTGTACAATTATTGTTTTCTTAAAATTAAATTTTCATTTTTGTACACCTGTTTTTGAGACTGAAAACTGCCAGTTGTATATTATACAACAATTATTTTCAAGCACTAGTTTCGAGTAGCAATAGTATATTACATGCCGAGGTGGAAAATGCTTCATTACAGCCGAGCGCTAGGTTAGTTGACTGAGGCGCGAAGCGCCGAAGTCAACTATAAGCGCGATGCTGGAATGAAGCTTGACACCGAGGTATATGTATACTATTTTATTCACAATCACATGGTAAATAACAAATAATTAAAATTTGTATTAAATTATACGCTGCTTTTCACTTTATTTCATTTTTGAAAAGAAAAAATAGTTTATCAAGTTGGTATAAAAAATAAGCAAATTGCTGTTTATGTCAAACAAAATGATGGTAAATATTTGAAATTGTAATTTAATTATTCTGGCTAAATTAACAATATTGTTATAAAACTTACATTTTTAAAGTAACTAAAATAAAATTAGATTAGTTAGCTTATTGCACTAAATTTGCACTTGACATTTGACATAATCTTAATTAATTTGACGCACATTATTTGTTAGTTTCTTTTTTTGCCATCATGCGACTTTGCAGGTCGGGAAGTGATCACTTCCCGACCTGAAGTAGGTTGGGAAGTAAAACAAAATAGCTCTGATTGGTTGGCAAGTGAAAGTAAACAATAAAGTGCTTCCCAACTTTTTAAAAATCAGGAATGTATCGATTACTAACCGATTGTGAATAAAATCATTATTAAGGCACTCACAAACAGATAAAAAAATTTAATACATATGAAAATTAAGCTTCAGTGCTTGGTCGCAATGTATAAGCAAGATAAGTGAACAAAAGTGTTCACAATGAATATAAGAAATATACCTACATCAAACTATGTGTGCATGTGCATAACCAAAAATACATACTTTTTCTTTAATTTTAAATTCAAACAATTCAAAATAAAATCTGATTAGATTAATTGTTTAGACACTAGTGCATGAAAAGGACATTTGCATTACTGTGTGGTGTTTTTACCAATAAAACGAGATAAACAGTAATAAACTTTTAAACTTTCATGTCCCAATGTTTATGTTCATATTTATATCAATTTAATTCAACCTAGAACCAAACACTACCAACTTCAAACACAAATTTCACTAGATGCAACAAGAAGTTCGTAAAAATTATCTCAAGTTGTAATTTTTCCAATCTAAAAAGTATTTACCAAATAATGTTTAATTAAATTGATTTATTAAATATAGCTATAAAGATTTGTTCTAAAAAGAACACTTTTCTGTAGGCAATAAAGCTTAAATATTAATAACACGAAAACGAACAAGACAAAAAATCAGCACAATGACAATTGGCACGCAATGATTTGTAACTTTTACAACAGAATGTACTTGAGAAATAACTCGATGTTTATTGGTGCATTCAAATTTTTATCAAATTAGTTGACATATTTTCCGGAGCTTTTCTTGGCTTGGTGGCACTGTATTTGTATGCAAAAAGTAATACAATGGAAATTAGGTTATTTTAAAATACTAAATAAACGCTTATTTTAGAGAAATGAAAATGTTTTTGTGCATCCATGCAGGAACTTGCACTTTCTGATTATTTTTAGATTTGAAAATAGATCCTTATAGAAGCAAACCGAAAAAGTAATATCAGAAGGGAGCGGCAAAAGCTTTTAGGTCGTCCCTAAAATAAAACGGATTAGAAAAACAAATAAAAAGCATTCATCAAGTAGTGGATTTCTTGGAAAGCGCTTGCGCAATCTCTTTGATAACATGTTTTTGAACAATCCATAACCGAGACAATATTTATAGCACATCTCTACTTCTAATTCTAATTATTATAAACAACAGCTTTATATTTACTACCGTACAATAAAATCAGTAACCGCGTCTAACTAACATTTTAACCACGGTCATTTAGTCAATTTAATACCGACGCATATTTTATAGATATATAGACGATACCCATCTGTAATTAAAAAAGAAAACTATTAGGCTAAACTGTTAAACTTTTATCGGTATTGATATTTTTTTGGAATATACTACAGGTCAAGTCCGATTTTTAGAGACCTCCACCAAATTATTAACGGATGGGGAACAATCGTTTTATCGACGTGAAAGCTAAGTGATTTCAATAAATGTAAAAATACGTAAATGTTTTTGTAAATGCATTTTTAATTAAATAATAAGTTTAGATTCATTAAGGGATTCTCATTTTAATCAAACATCACGAATCGAATATTATAGATAATATAATAATTATATTTATTACATTATCTTAACTTACTTAAGAAAATTATTGGTAAATTATTAAATTGGACGGATTAATCAATCTAATGAAAATGAAATAAGTTAGTATATTATTCAAGAAAGTATATATTATTAGAAAATTTTGCAGTAGACAAAGGCAGGGCCCACCCTGACACAAAACTAGGAGTGCCCACAAATAAAATCAAGGACGGAAAAACACGGAACTATGTTATGAAGATTCTCTATATTAAAATTTAGCGTCGTGAATAAATTATTGACTATAAGTTGCCAAATTAATTTATTTTTTGGAAAATAATATACATTATGAATTATCTATCGACTAGATTCCAATAATTTTATAATATATATTTAACTGAAAACGCAATGAGTTTAACCCGTATAATAATGTAATATGTATGTCACGATAATATAGCATTCATCAGGAATAAAACACGTTTCCGGTATATATACTATCAGTATATAAGATCTATTATATTATCTAGACGTTGGATTAGTACCTACAATTTCATTAAAACAAAAATTTTATATTGTTTAATTAATTGCAATAATAAACATTAATTAAAATATTTTTCTATGAATATAATAACAATGCAAAAAATAAGTTTGTTAATATTTTCTGTTTTTCTTTAACTTTTAAACATGTATCCTGTTTCTAATACTATGTTTAATAAAATTACCTACTACATTTTATAATGAACGAAATAGGAATCCATAACTTTTAAAATGTCAGCAAATATAATATTAAAACACAAAAAGTCTTTTAGACGCATCATTTAGGTTGACATTTTATTTCGATGTTAATTATATTTTAATATAAAGTTATAAGTATCTACTTATACATACTATAACATTTATTAATAATTTTTATTTATTAAATTTTGTTTGCAGTTTATTGCTAAATTTAAATTAATTTTTAGTGTATAACTATCTTTTATATATCAACTTATTTTGCAAATAATATTAAAATATCAATAATAAATTTATAGTTAAATAAAGCAGGAAATACAATTATAACATAATATAGCATTATACATCCGAGTAAAGTGTATGCAATGCATATCATTAAATTAATTTTTTAATTTTTGGAAAATATTAATTTATAAACTAACAAAGTTTGGTAATTTTTTTTGTTATAATACGTAGAATAACAAAATATTCCAGTTATTTCCTGCTAATCATTTAATACATGTATGCCACTCGGAACCCATCATGCATATCGCACCTAAATTAGCACAGTTAAATATTATCGATATTACGTAGCTACAGTAGAAGTAAACAATAAATGACCTCGTATTTCTGACCAAATTCGTAGGTATCTAAAACTACCTAACTATCTGCTGACGTAACCAAATTGCTCATTTACATTATAATTCTTGATAAAGGTTTCCAAAAATTCTGTTGATGGAAAACCGAAATTTGAATATTAACAAAACTTTACTATCATTTTATTGTACATGTAATATAATACTATATACCTATACATATGTAATTAGACTTGCTGCAAGTTGAAGGTTGCCTTTCATAATCAATAAAAATTGATTAACTGTATACATCATACATTATGTCTACCCATTAGGGGTGCGCGTATAATCGATTATGAAAATTAACAACAAGCGATTAATCGATTCTAGAAATAATCGATTATAGACATAATCGATTATGGAAATAATCGATTGTAAAAATAATCGAATGTGAAAATTATCGATTATGGAATTAATCGATTGTGAAAATAAATCCCTAAAAATAAATTTCAAAAAATGAACAATTTTCATTTAAAAACAAAGGGATTAATCCCTTAATCGGGTATTAAAATAAATACCTATATATAAGAAAATCGTAATCAATAAAACATACATTATTAAATTAAATATTAAATATGGCTAATCTCAAGAAAAGAAGTGAAGCGTGGAACTATTATGAATTAAATCAAGAAGATAAGACTGTGAATTGTAAAATTTGTAAAAGAGATTATAAATATTTGAACATTCAGAACAACTAATTTTAATGTCCATGAATTCCAGCTATTTTCCAAAACGTAAATAAATCAAATAAATTGTAAATTAATAAAAAATATCTTGTTTATTAAATTTTTTTTATAATTCAAATTATATCATTGGTACGACGAAATAATCGATTGTGAAAATAATCGATTATGGAAATAAAGTAATCGATTATTTCCATAATCGATAATTAATTATTGTTGAAATAATCGATTATGGATAAATAATCGATTAATCGATTAATCGACAAAAATCGATTATTTTTCATAATCGATAATCGATTATGAAATTTAATAATCGCCCACCCCTACTACCCATATAAAGCCACGTCCTCACTAAGTCGGCTTGAACTGATCAACAAGACCGATAAAAAATGTCAGTCATTGTTCTGTGAACTATACGATAATATGCCGAACGGCACGAACCGTATTCGTCACTGCTTCCAAATTTTATCAATGGCAACGTAGTTGTACTGAATTACCAATTTAAAGTGAGCTTTCACTTCCAAAACCAGTTGTGAAAAATACAAAATTCATTTCTTTACATGCTTTACATGCATTTATTTTACTTTTGAACATTTTGTCGTTCTTTAATAATTATGTAAAGTATTTTAAGCAAATAAAGTTACTATAATATAATCGTTTCCAATTTTGCCAATTGTTATGGTACATCCAGTAGTGATGCTAGGTCTGATTCTACTTTCTCAAAGCTTTTACCTTAAACTCCTAAAAGCCTCATCTAAAACTTTTTACAGATACTGTTTAACTCACACTTTTAATTCCGAGTCAGTCATTACCCTAGTATGTTACCTGAATAGTTGGTATAATAATAAGAAATATAAGGTATTCGGTTCAAATCCGGAAATAGTCTACAATTTCTTATTGTCGTCTCCGTGCTTTGGAGGGTACGTAAAGCCGGCTGTCCCCCGGGTCGATGATTTTCCTTTATCAACAAAACTCCAGGGCTATGGGCACATCTGAGACGAGCCCAGCAAGCTACCTCAGATGTAAAACAATTAATATGATCACAGACTAATAGTGACTTCGGCTACTTTTTGATAGAAGACTGCCCAAGGTCAAGGCAAACAGAAGCAACCCTGAAATAAAACTAACTTAGAAGGAGAAAAAGACTTTTATTTCCGGACCAGTTCAGAATCAAGCACATTAAATGCAAGCCTTGCATTACATTTTTCACCAGCAGTACTTACGGTAGTGGTAGTGGAAGGTGATTTGTTGATTCTCATCTTTTATTTCATATAGAGACATGCTCAGCTTGTGAATCAACTCAATATCAATCAATAAACATAATTATGATTAGTTTTAGCAGTTCATTGGTACAAAAGTAAAATATATAATTTTCACTATAAAGCTGTAATTGCAATAGCATATTACGTATCAAATCTCAAAGAGCTTGCCCAAAGTGAGCTCTGCTGATTGATTTTACTCAATTTAAAATAAATTGTATTGTTTATCACAACATAATTATAAATCTGTACTCGAATTTTCATTTTGTTTGGTTTTTGTAAAACAAACAATGAATTAATATACTCTGTTCAATCCTGCTATTGAAACATGTCGTTTCTTACTTGGATACGCAACTAGAAACCTTTTGTTTTACTCACTCAAATTATTTCTATGGTAACGACTGGGCAAAAGAATTTTCACCCACTAGTGAGTGAAAAATGCGTGCTATTGATCTAGAATTTTGCATAAGGCTTCCTATATAGGACAAATTGCTAGGGGAGTTTGAGTAAGAACAAAGAAGGATCATTTTGTTGCTCAATTGTACGATATCTAGCGCCGTTTTCGAGTTATTGCAAATTTAATTATTGATGACACGAATAATAAATTGTATTTTCATACGTTTTTTAAATTTATAAGTGCAGGATTAAACAAAATGCTATACATCACTTGTGGAAAACCCCTTTTGCTCACTTATTTACGTCTGCACACTCGCCGAACGGCTCGCGTGCAAAACTCGCATTTGTGATTCGCACTCGAATCTTTCGGTGTCTCCACTATAGTAATGCAATATACTATTAAACTTCATGTTTCCAATTAGCAACATGACTTGTACAATAACAATATAAACGATAGCTTACTTTCTCTATTCAAAATACTCATAATTTATTAACAAATATTAGATAATATTGATTATAGTTGTAGATTTTAGATGAAGGTACTACCGTTGTTTATCTGGTACTACCTATTCAAAAAAGGAGTATAATAACTTAATAACATTAAACGCGCGTAGAATACTATAAGAGGTGCTGCAGTGGCGTAACTAGACCATATTTGTTAGCAAAATAAAAATGCTACTGAATTTAAAAATTTCTTTAGTTCATTCACGTTTTTCATTACATACGAGTAGATATAAAATATAATAAACAAATAATATAGACCAAACAATTTTCGGTGAGCTTTGAATAATATGTTTAAGCGGTAAAAATATAACTTGGTGCTATAATAATAAAATTACTATAAAATTACATTTATTAAAATAACACTACGTATTATATGCATAGTTGTTGTCATTATTGCCACTGTATTATAATATACTTATTTATATATTAATAAAGTAATTTTTAGTTCAATTTAAACAATATTATGTACTTTAGCATAGGTATTTAATACCAAGGTTAATCTTTTGTACATATACATAATCAGTGGTGTGATGTACTTTTAAAACATAACATAACGTAAGTACGTTATGTAAGATAAAAGATATATTATCTTCCTGTAAAAAAAATTATATTTCAAAACGCTGTTATACTATCAAAATTACGAAAATTAGTACTTACTCGGGTTAAATAGCACAAGAAAAGAATAGTTATAACGTTATAAGAATAATAAAACAACTACGTAAATAAATCTACTAATAATATATCATTAACTAATTTTTAAATGTTTTTAGAGATGCAACCACCAGCGGTATTTGGACCAAACAGTCAAACTCTAACATGCCCGTACTGTCATCAAGAAATCAAATCGGTAGTCAGACCAGAGGCCTCTACAAAAACTCATATTATCGCTGTACTATTATGTTTAGTGTGGTAAGTAATTATATAAATTGAAGAGCGCAGGCTAAGAAGGGGGATAGTCAAAATTTATAATTTTTCAGGAACGCGATTTTAAAGCTTGTAACCTCATTTGTTTTGCCGATATAGACAAACTTTAATCTGCAATATCTTTTGCCTAACTTCAATTTTAGCCTATATTACATTTCTATACGATAGAATATTGCATTAGCTATCAATTGCCGCAAAAATTAAAAAAATTCTAAAAAATGACTACCCCCGTTCTTAGCCTGCGCTCTTCAATTGAAATATATATACAGTGTCCCCAGCGATCAATTTATATACTTTTATAAGATTTTATAAGAAAATAAAATCTGGTTTAATTTCAAACGTTTGAAGTTAGTCCGACCCCTTTGAAGCAACATTTTCATTTCTACCTTTAAATTTCTATAGAACACTGAAACTTTTAATTTTTATTGTAAACGGTTCTGTGTTTTTTCAAACGGCATGAAATTATCTACAAAATAAATTCTGACGCTTTAAAATGTGTAATACATTAATCCTGATGGAGACCCTAATCTTGCATATTAATGATATTTAATAATTAAATAGTTATTTAAGTTTATAAAATTAATAATATTATATACACAGATTATTATAATTCATTACATTTCAGGTGCTGCTGCATTCCATACTGTGTGGATTCTTGTAAGAATCGCAATCATTATTGTCCAAGTTGCAATGCCTTCCTGGGTTCTTATGTCAATTAATAGTTAATATTATTTTTTTGAAAATTATTTTCACAACGTAAATTTTACTTCATATTTCGTAAATTTAGTAACGAAAAAATACGATATATGCATGTAAATATTACATCACGTTAATTATAAAATCACGCTTTATACTGTTATACTTTACCTACACATATATTCGTTTTATATTTTGAAAGATAAATAAATTATTGTATGTTTTTTACCTATGATAAACTGTTTTTACTATAGATGTTGGATACAAAATAATACGATATAAAATCAGTTATCAATTATAATTAATAAGATATTTTAGTTCATTTGTTAAAATACTCTAAAAATCTAATACGATTACCCAAAAAATAGATACTATGTACTATGTATGTATATTTATCACCAAATAATTTTGAAATGTCTATTTTTTATCTGCTACATTTTTTACATAACGATATGCTAACAAAGAAAATAATATTTCCAAAACAATTACTATAAAATGTGTAATTTTAAATTTGCAGTCCATTTATACGATATTATAAAATGTTATTAAGTATAAACAATAATTACTATGTAATCTGTTTAAATTTTGTCAAGTACACTGCTTAATTAATTTTTGTAAAATTTCTTAATATTACTTTAATAAAATTATTTCATGTGACTCCATTACTTAATTTTCTCAAGATATTTTATCGATATCAAAATTGAAAAAAACGGCGTCTAAACTTAATGCATATTTGCTAAAAGTTCACAGCAGTAGTCGCAACACAAACACAAATAAAAATTTTATACCAAAAAAAATCATTACTTTTTTCAAGGAATTTCGTATACCTGCCTCATGCTCTTTGTTAATTTACATAATAATCGTGCACCGCACGAATAATATTACTAGTACTTTTTGTGTGAAATTTTGACATATTTCTTTTGTCTCACCTTGTCTATATTTCAATATCATTAATATACTCAAATCAGTTACCGTAATATATGCAAAAAACTGAAAAATGGCACCCTTTTCCAAAATGATGACTGAAATAAAATGTGTATACAATTTTTACAATTGCCCAGCATTGTGTTAAAAGATGTCAACGTTTGAATTAGCGCTTTGAGCAGATAAACGAGCGTTTGTGGACTGCACAGAGAGTCCATAAGGATCCCATAATCTGGTGTGTGGATTGCAACTAGTAATTTTTTTTAAACTATTACAGGATTAGTATATTTAATTTACTATAGCCGTATATAATACAAATAAAATGCAATTTTTAATTAGGGGACTTATTTTAAAAAATATTAACCCAAATTTATAACTTCCAAAATTTTGTAATTTAAACCCACGTCAAGCTAGCACAACCACCTTTTCAAACAAAAAAATTTTTATTCTATAATTATGGACTAATTAGGACTAATTTTGGACAACATTCACGAATTTTGGACAACAACGGTTTCGCGTAAAAACATAAATCTTTGGTGGCGCTGTTGAGTTGACGTCAAGCTAGCACCCCCACTTCGAAAAACTAGCTTTTTTTTAAATTTAGTATACCATAATTATGGACTAATTTTGGACAACATTCGCGAATTATGGACAACAACGGTTTAGCGTAAAAACATAAATCTTTGGTGGCGGTGCTGAGTTGACGTCAAGCTAGCACCCCCACCTTGAAAAAATAACTTTTTTTTTTTAAATTAAGTAAGCCATAATTATGGACTAATTATGGACTCATTTTGGACAACATTCGCGAATTTTGGACATCAACGATTTCGCGTAAAAACATAAATCTTTTGTGGCGGTGCTAAGTTGACGTCAAGCTAGCACCCCTACCTCGAAAAAATAACTTTTTTTTTCATATTGAATTTCATTGTTCTAAAAATACTTACAAAGTATAAATTTAAAAAATTACTTGAAAACAAGAGCCCTTTTCCAGTGGCGGATCCAGAGAGGACAGTGCGATAGAGGCAATTAAACTCCACTTCAGAACTCAAAAAACATCAATTATTAGACCCAAAATATTCTGATTTGTTAAAAGTTTCTAAAACAATTTCGAGAATTTAAAAATTATTTGTTTTTTCAAATTTGAATTTTAAATGATGACCTTAAAATAAAATAAAAATACTTTATTGTATTGTAAATGTTAACACAAGACCACATTTTATACTTCAAATAATTTAAATCCGAACTTCCGGGACCGCCTAATCACGGCTTCAATAAATTCAGGTAAATATCAGCTTATTACAATTTTGGAAAATCCAGAAATTTTTTTAATCCCGCAAAAGGGTGTTTTTAGGTTTCTTAATACTCTACTTACCACTCTAGTACAGAGCACGGATTTAATAATAGTAACGTGTAAATAATTACACGATGGGAATCAAACGTCATTCATGCGTTCATAATAAATTTATATCTTTCAGCTAAAAATTCCACTTTGTAGAGAAAATCGTGCGTGAAACCAATATTTTGATAGAACAGTCTACCACTACCTCTGTTATAAGGTATATAATATATAATAGGTAGTATATAATACCTATAAAAAAAGGTATAGGTATTTATATACCTATACCTATAATATAATATAATATAAATACCGCAAAAATATAGAAAAGTGCAAAAATTGAATAACATGTCTATAGCACACCCCCTCCTCCCCCCTTCCCCAGATTCTTGACTCTAAAGCTCAAACGACGGAAGCTCGTTAAAGCCCTTACAAAGCTTTAACTTTGACATCAATTTTATTTCTGAATTCCACTTGGGGGACTATCATGTCAATGCCCCATTTCTTGACGGGGATGCTAGCTTGACGTCAACTCAGCACCTCCACCAAAGATTCATGTTTTTACGCGAAACCGTTGTTGTCCAAAATTCGCGAATGTTGTCCAAAATTAGTCCTAATTAGTCCATAATTATAGAATAAAAATTTTTTTGTTTTGAAAAGGTGGTTGTGCTAGCTTGACGTGGGTGTAATTTAACGCTTTGCCACGATTGACGTCAAAACGACATTCTACTCCAAACAGTTTTTATACTGTTTTAAATTACTTGTTTAAAATCGACATTGTCGTTATTTTGCTAACTTTAACTTCAGGATATTGGTGTAAAACAGTGGCGGCTCGTGAGAAATATTTTTGGGTGTTCTGCATTATAAAAAATAGGCACGATATCACTAAAATGGCAATCTCAAAAAATAATTTTGTAATTAATAATTTTATTAAGTACGGCTTACGAGAGAAGTTGTGTTAAAAATATTAGTAATATTCCATTTTATTTTTTCTGCATTTAGTTGTAAATTCATAAGCATTTATTTTATGTGCAGTGTACTTATAATGTACTCATGATGTACTCATGATGTACTCATAATGAAATCCAGACGCTCCTATCCTATGTTAACAATGCAAATTTCCGATTTTGAAGCCGTTTTTGGATAAATATATAAAAATCCATTTTACAGCTAAAACTTATTCGACGTTTTTTGTTGCAAATTTCATTGCCTTCAATTTTGTTTATATATTTCTGATTTATACAATAAACAAGACTCGGTTAAACAAGAGAAGAGAGAAAATTTTTTGTATTTTCCGAGTCTTATTTAAGCCGCTGTTAGTCAGAAACGGCGCGACAAAATAAAAAAATGTATGTAAACAAAATTGAAGATAATGAAATTTGTAACAAAAACTGTCTAGAAAGTTTTCTTGTAAAATCGATTTTTATATGCCAAAATACGTCTTCAAAACAGGCAATTTGCATTAGTAACATATATAGGAGCGTCCGGATTTCATCATGTGTAACTGTAGTTAGGTACCAGCGCTGCATTATGAGCAGAACGGTTGTACCATAGTAGTTGTATTATGCAATCTTGTAATCTTCAAATCGGGAGTTGAAAAAAACAAGATAAATTTAAATTATACTAATATTAATAATTAAACGTAATTTGAATTCGATTTTCTAATATACACAGTTAGGATTTGCAAAAAATAATTTTACTTCTACTTTGATAATAGTTATTTGTATAAGAAACTTGGTAAAATTTAAATTTGTACTAAATTTTCAAATTACACTATATTACCAATATTAAACTATTGTAGTTTATTGCTTAATTGTTGTTGAACAATTAATGAACAGAAATTAACTCACTTAATTGTTTTCATAAATCAGATTCATAATTTATTTAAATCACAAAATACGGAACGTAAGATCTGCATACAACGCAGCACGATCTGTAATGTAAATGAATCCGGGTATACGATTCTATTCGATAGCTCCCGTCGCCTAACGAATATGTGCATAGCATCACGGATTTCATGTTCACGAGAATATGCAGCTAAATGCAGCTCTATCGTGGTTAAACAGTGATTTCGAAAGCGTACCGGACATGTATTAATTATTATAGCACTTATTTGACTTTGAAACCCAAACTGATTATTCTTCAATTATTGAAATAATCTGAAATATGGTGATTACGTATACTAATAACAATCAAAATTTTTACATGCATTTTAGATAGGGAATTCATTAACACGAAAGTTCTATTGACGGTGCGTGCGTTCTGATATAGTCTTATGCTCGTACTTATAGTCACGGATCAATCCGAGACTCAAAATGATCCTAGAATTTACCAATGAGATTACTGGAATTTAGACAGTATCGTAGCAACAGCTGTTATTTCGAGAATTGATCTTGATTCTCGGTTCAATCCATGACTATAAGTACGGGCATTAGTGTTGGCAGTCAGACGCGATTGTGACATTGTCGGATGTACATCGGGTGTATTACGCAACATTATGCAGTAATTTAAAAAATAAACGCAGAACTCGTTTTTAGGTTAGAATCTCGAGTGCCTTGGTTGCGTTCGTCAAAACCGACGCTCCGCTACCCTCCGCTCCGGGCGCTACGCGCCGTTCTGACGAACGCTGACTCGCTAAAAACATCCTTCTAGGTCGCACCACCACGCCAAAGGTGCAACTCGAAAGGGGTGAAACTCGTAAGGTGTGAAACTCGTTAGCAACGGTCGGTGTGCTCCCGACCGGGTCACAATCGCGTCTGACTGCCAACACTAAGACTATATCAGAACGCACGCACCGTCAATAGAACTTTTATGTTAATGAATTTCCCTATCTAAAATGCATGTAAAATTTTGATTTTCAAATGCCGTTTTCTCGAAAACTACTGGATAATCCGCATCCAAGTGCGGTCTCAAAATGCTCAGAAAATTGTCCTCTTTCTAATAGAAAAAAAATCAAAGCCCAATTCGTGGGGGCAGTTAACTGACAGTAACCCAAAATTCAAGTGTGTCAATTTGTTGACTACATAGTTACCATACATAGTTACTGTCAAAACAATAATAAGTAATAAAAGAAAAAACAACGTCTCTTTTATTTTGTTACCATTTAACTAATTATTACCGGACTAGTCATTTCAACGCGGGAGAAGCTCCGTTACTTTCACCTCCTCCCGAAGAATGGCAGCTGAAGGTCGTTTCAATGATGTACCGTACAAGACCTAACATATATGTGAAAATCAGCTTTGATACTATTGGTCACTAAAAAGTACTTCGGGCTATCGGACTATATTCTCCCAATATGTAAAATGATTGGAATTACTGGGAGACGTAGTCTTATTATATTTTTAACCTGCGACATAAACAGAGCGGTGTTGAAAAGTGTCAAGCCAAGTATGGCTATGTAATATGTGTTAACTTTAACTGTAAACTCTCACGTAATATGAAACTAAGTAAATACAGATAAAATTTCGAGACGAGACGAGACTTTTTTTATTAATCTCGTCTCGTCTCGAACTTTTCATGGTCTCGTCTCGAGTCTCGTCTCGCTGTTAAAAAGTGGTCTCGTCTCGTGTCCATCACTACTTAAAATACATGTATTTAAGAAAACGTCTTTGAACATATTCCAATTCAGATATGTGACACTGATAGATTGGGTACCAGATAATCAATCCATATTCCAGAACACTCCGGACATAAGCGCAATTACAGATAAGTCGGTCATATCTTTACAGTTGCGAATTATGAAGCCTAAGGTTTTCATAGCTCTATCCCTCACGTCGTGTACATGCTCTATAAAACTTAAGCTAGCGTCAAAAGTAATGCCCAGATCCTTACATACATTACAACGATTTACATGTTCTCCGTTAATAACATAATCATATAAGATGGGACTTTGGGATCTGGAAAAACTTAGTATTTGGCATTTATATTGATATTTAATTGTAAATTATTATAATTACACCACTTGGAAATTAACTTTAAAGATTGTTGTAACAACACACAATCCTGTACAGATGATACAGAACGATACAGCTTAGAATCGTCCGCATAAAGCAAAATGAGGCATTTCACAATATAAATTAAATCGTTGATAAAAATTAAAAACAGCAAGGGTCCCAGGTTAGAACCCTGAGGAACTCCGGAAGTAGGTGTTTTAGATCTGCAGCCTTTGTATTCTACGAAATTAAATCTGTTGAATAGCGAAGACCTAAACAAATTCACCAATCCATTGGATACGCCCATTTTTGCCAGCTTATGTAGTAAGAGTTTCATATCAATTCTGTCAAATGCCTTCTGAAAATCGAGGTAGACGGTATCCACCTGATTACCATTGTCCAGGTTCTCATGAACATACTGCGAAAAGCAAGCGAGATTTGTCAGGACTGACTGATTATTCATATGGGCGCTCCAGACTCTCGCGAGAATCTCGCGAGAACAGCACGAGAACGCGAGAACATCACGATAAACGAGAGTGTGGAGCCGATTCTCGTATTCATTTTCAGGTTCTCGTCTTGCAGGCCACTCCAGACTCTCGCGAGAATCTCGCAAGATCGCGAAAAAACACCTGCACATTCGCATTCTTCAGTAGCGCCTGACTCACCGATTAAATAGTAGTATAATTAATTGTGAATTAAAATGAGCGTAAATTGGAAAACGAACAAAAATTGGCATTTATTTGATTGCCTTCAAGCAGAACCAGTTTTATGGAAAACAGGCATTAAAGGCTATAAAAATAAATCGAAAATAATCATGATGCTTGGGTGTGGATTAGCACAATAATGTAAATACCCGTCGATGAATTAAGAAAAAACAAAGATTCCCTGATTGCAAATTATAGAGGTTAAAAATCAGTGAATTTGGTAGCAGGTGCTTACGTGGTCTTATAAGTCCATTTGGTTTGCGCTATGGACTCCTTGCTTGGTGACAGTACAAAATATAAAAACACAATTAATAATAAAATAATGAAAACTTAAAGTTTCACGTATTTACGTCGATTTTATACCAAAAAAATTTTCTTTTTTTAACATAATTTTGAAGATTTGTTGTTAAATAGATATTAAATTTAATTTAAACTCAATGACACCAGGCTCTACGAACATTCAAAATGCGATGTTGACAAATATTAATTGTCG
The DNA here is from genome assembly GCA_947369205.1 of Cantharis rufa. Lineage (NCBI taxonomy): Eukaryota > Metazoa > Arthropoda > Insecta > Coleoptera > Cantharidae > Cantharis > Cantharis rufa. The sequence goes on from OX376303.1 coordinate 43,082,159, forward strand.
AAATAAACAGTACTGTTTTACGTGTGATCGGGTGTTGGTACGTTTACATAATTCAAGCGCTGTGACATTACTGACCTCGTTGGTCTTGTAGCGCAGACAGGGTTCAAACTTCGCTGCGCTCACAATATGCGCGCGTGTATACAAACTAAAATACGCTTCAACAGTCGAAATAGAATGGCAATATTATCTTTCAAGAAGAACATTATCGGAATAATGAAGAAATGATCACTGGCACGACAGTAAATGCAACAGAAAATCCTGATAGGTGTAGCACAATTTTTGAGCAGGTACAAAAAATATAGACTTTAATTCAAAAATCACACTTTTTGATGATACTAATCCATTAAAGGGGCCAAAAATTCCAAATTTAAACTTTTCGACATATCACAAAATTAAAGAACTGTTAATCGTTTTAGAAAAAAATTATAGAAATTTATTTAAAAAATCTGCACTGTAGTACTGAGAACCTTGTGAGTGTAGATATTTTCCAATTTTCGATGTAACACGATCGAAAATCATTTCTCGCCTTGTTCTCCGATGCTATTCTCGCGATAGTCCGGAGCGCCCAATAAAACCATGTTGATTTGGTGACAATTCAGGTTTAACTCCAATACTTAATTTAGTGTAAAGAATCTTCTCGGCTATTTTAGAGAAATTGGATAAAATCGAAATAAGTCTATAATTGTCCAACTTGGTAGGATCACCTTTTTTCAAAACAGGAATTACACGTGCATGCTTCCAGATATTAGGAAAACACGAGGTGGATATCATAACGTTAAGAATATGCTTTAATGGTTCCAACAAAAAGCAGCCACATTTCTTTATTATAGAGACAGGAGTCTGATCCACCCCGGCCGTGAATTTTGCGTCTGCAGATTTGAAAGAATCAATTGCCATCATTATGTCGGCATCCGTGATTTTAGCGGTGTTCATATTAGAGCCAACAAAGTCGTAGCGATTATTGTGGAAAGTAGATGGAATAACAGTTTTATAAGTACAGTATACTCCAGCAAAGTAGCTTGCAAATGCATCGACCACAGCCTGAGGGCCGCTGTAAACTCGATCACCGTCAACCTTCGTCAAATTCGACATAAAAGTCTCTTTAAGCCCTAAATACATAAAGAACTCTTATAGTGACATATTAGTTTTAATTTTCACTGACTTTTAGTTGCCAACCTCTTAAAACAAAAATTTGCGTTTCGAAATATTGTCTATTTGGATACACGATGGGGTTTTGAAATGACTTTGTTTTAGACGCAAAAATAGAAAAAGAATATTACAGTTATTGTTTTTTCTGCGTCTAGATTGACTCGTTTCCACTGATAGAACTACGAAGAAACTACGGCGACATCTATTTAAATTCTTTTTATTTGTATTTGTATGTTTTCTTGATCAAAATAAAGAATGCGGTATTCCTAGTTTTAAAGCAAAAATAGTAGATGGCGGTATGAGAAGTTAGCCAACCTAGCAAATTATTACTATATTTTTATGATGTACTTCACGTTTTACATAATAATTAATGAAAGTTTAATTTTTAAATCATAGATAAATTGTTGTTACTTGTTATTATTACAATTAAATATGTATACTGAAGTTATTATAAGAGCTAATACTACTGGATATTATGAAAATTGAATATTATTAAGTACATAGTACCTACACTCATAGTCATAATATAATATAATAATTTATTACAATAATAATATTATATTATTAACATGATAAAGCATTTTCTATTTTCAATTGTTTAATTGTTGTATGTATGACTAACGCTTTATAAGATAATACCATTGCTACATAAAAAATATAGTACATGGTAAGTGTTTATGTATGTAGTATTATATACTACTATTTGTATGTGTTCATTCAAAGTATACATTTTAATTATATGTGCATTGTGTAATTTGTATAAAATGGGGATGAGATCGGAAGTTGAAAAAAAATAGAATGGGATAAATCAATTTAACGAGGTCGACGCATCTAGAATTAGACGTGGGTTCTTTGTTTGATGTTATGAGTAGTTCCACGTGTATAAAAGTAGGTCGCGACATTGCATCACCGCATAGCACGCAAAGTACTGTAGAACCCCGGAGAACTTATCTCCATAAAAAATCCAATAAATAGTATATTTAAAGAACTAGTTCAAACTGGTGATTTTATCTTCAATAATTCTGAGACACATTTTGAAAAAAACAAAGAGTATGGAATACCCCCCCAGGCCCCAGCACATTAGTAATTGTGTTCAAAAAAAGAAAATGTGTTATTGAATTGAAATCAGAAATCTTACATTTTTAGAAATTAGATTTCCGGTTTGAAACTTATAAGCTCAATAACAGTTTTTTGCGCACAATCTCTGGTGTACTGGAGGGTATTCCATACCCTCTCAGACCCCCTGGTTTAAAAATCTTAGCTTTGTGTGCATATTGTGTACGGTTATTGAAATTTCATTGGAAATTGTTATTTTGGTTCTGTGACGAAAAGGGCCGCTGTTAATATAAGTTTTGGGTCGAAAAAGATTGCGGCTAATAAGTCTTGCACCTAATAAATCTTTGCGTCCAAATGCTTGCGTCCAAACGGGTGCCTGTCGAAACGGCTACGAATCCTAGATCCATTCTCTCTACAGTCTTGGACCTGGAATACTAGCTTCTAACTTTATTATACAGATATGCAAGAAGTATGCAAATCGGAAATAACTTGCGTTTCGACAAAAATTATAAAATTAATTAGTAAATAATTTTCTATATCCATTCTTCGATATCTATTTACCAGTACATAGATGGATCTTCCAAACAGATATAGAAATTGGATATTTTACATATCCACATATTAAAATATTCTTTTGAATTATGTAAAATTTATAGCCGGATATACATGATCAAAGTGTCCCTAACGATATTTTATTAAAAGTTTCACGATTGACACATCATGTTGTCGACAATCTAAGCTCCTGATGAAAGTTTCAGACCCTTATCGCTTTCGGTTTTCGGGAAAATAAATAATAATTTCGGGATTGGCTGTATCTTTTTATGAGTTTAGGGCATTCAAAAATATTCAAGTTTGGCAGACGACCTTTTTTAAGATTTTTTAAGATTTAAGATTTTGACGAACAGAAGCGTTCAAATAATTTGCAATATACTTATAGATCAAGATGCAGCTAAGACCCACAATGGGTTATAGTGCTATGGAGTAGTAGTTATAGATCAAGGCTGTCATGGCAGAATTGTTACCAAAAAACCATTCATTAATCCAAAGAACTGAAGAAAACCAATAAAGCTTGCTTATGATAGAGGCAACTAAAATCAGAAGGAAAATGATGGAATGATGTTATATTTACTGCCAAAGGTAGAATTGAAATTTATAATTCTAATGGTCAAGTTATAGGATGGTTGAATGCTAATTCAGTAATTTTTTTTTAATTTTATTTTTTAATTTTATTTTTAATACTTATTGTATTCCTTCAATTTCGTCGTCCGGTTATTATTTTGTCGTATAATTATCCGAAAAATCGAGTTTTGAGAAATCGATGTTAAAGATTGAAACGTAATAAAAAAAAATTGGCTGGAAAAACTAGTTTCGATTTTCTGGTCACTTATAGTTCATTTTATTTGAGTTTTTTTGGTACTAAGATATAGAGCTTGTTATAAATAAATTTTGGATTTTAAAGGGTTTTTGTTTAAAAGTATCTTGTCGTATACGCCACTTTTAACGAAATTTTAATGATGCATAGCACCTTCATAGCACATACGACAAAATCATATTCAATAAAATGCCTAATTAATAGAGAAAACTTAAAAATAATGAACTTAATTAAATAAACAAATTATATTCTATATTATATTAACAAAAAATAACAAAATTAAAATGTTTGGAAATAAAAATTTTTGATTTTGATTAAAAAAAAATATAGGTAATAAACTAAAATTATGTGTTTCCACTATCTTCCATATTAATTATTATTTTAATAAACTGTTGTAATATTCAATCAATTTTAGGTATAAAAATATAAGAGACTTATAATATCACTTTTTTCCCCACATGTATTTTTTTCTAAATTCACCTTGAAAATTATTTTTATATAATTTAATTTCACCAAAAATGAAGATCTCCTTTACAATGAAGCCATAAAATTATTTGGGCTCCTGACGTCTTAAAATTGATTGTAAAACGATCATCTTGGTAATATTTAATATGAACACATACGACACAATAACATTAATTTGATGCACACATACGACAAAATAATTGAGAATAATTTTATTACACCATTTTACACAGATTTTATGTCGTATATCCAAAAATTTGGCGTTTGCGGCAGTATAATAATGAGACTACCGCATTTTGTGGCGTATACGACAAAATTGATACCCAATATCTCGGAAACTATACAACTTAGAGTCGATTTGAAAATTCAAATCGATAGAGTAAAAAAAATGTTGCAATATAGCTATCTTAACTCATTTTTTTTTGATTTTGTGTTGTACGACAGTATAATTCCGGGTCGACGATTTACAAAAGTTAGTTAATCATGAATTTGAAAATGTACTTATTCGTGTATATATATTTCAACTACCGGGGTAAGAAAATGAGCTTTTTCGAGGTTTTTATTAAAGAGATCATTGTAAATATACAGTAGAAACCGCTTCATGTGATCACTTTGGGCCAAGGATATATTTATAGAAAAAGAGATTATTGTATTGGAAATTCTTTGAAAGTGAAAATTATAAGCCGCTTTTTGATTACATTATCCGGTGGTTTTTGTATGTAAACTAATTAAAGCGGCCGGTTCCCAGTCAAAATGATCACAAATAACCGACTGATAACATTATCCGTGATCACATTAAGCGGATTCAAATTTATTAGTAAGTAATAAGTAAATGGGCATTAAAACCACTTATGAGATTTATGATGAAAACAAAATTTTTAATAAGTTAAAAAAACAAGAAAAAGTAAAGTTCTTTGCCTAATGAGCTACATATTACATTCTATTCCTGTAACTGATCTCGTTTGTATGCAATTTTATTTAAATTATTTTATGTGTCCGCGAAGTATATGAAATATTTTAGTAATTAACATCGAAATCTATTAATTTTCTGTAAAAATAATTAAATATAAACAATTTATAGAAATTTTCCTTGGTGTCCAATTTGTTTCTTTGCCCACCGTTATAACCCGTAAGATTGTAAGTTGATATGAGAAGTAACTCGACGTATGTACTAGTAGATGTTCTAAACATTAATATACGACTTCACTGACTACTTTGCTGATTAGGAAAGAAAGTGGAAAATTTAAAATTCGATTGCAATATTACAAGCATTTAATCTCTTATTTTAATTAATTATTTATTACAACGAATTTTATTACAACGAATTAATTTAAGTTCTTATTTAGAAAAGTTTTAATTTTATTTTTTTTTATAATTTATTATCCCAATAAATAATACCAATGTAAATTTTTCTAATAATTTATAACTAATGTTTTCAATTTTTGTTCACTTGTTTTCGATTTTATTTTAGTTTTCTCGAATTTCGAATTATTAAATGGTCAAAACATATAATGTAGAGAGCACAAGAATTTTTTATGTGGTATATTCATATTTAATGCTTTATGTAGTCATAATATGCATATTTTCTCATTTTGAAAGAAATTAACTTCAGTTTTTCTTTAAATAGAAAACCAAGGCTAAAATTTTTTATGAACAGGCAAGATAATATTATATAGTATGTATACTATATATTTTGTAAAGAATATTCAAGACGATTAAGATGAAATGGAAAATATCGAAAATTAACCCGGAAATAAGTAAATTATTGATAAAAAATGCAGCAGAAAATGATTTTTAACAACATTATTGGTAAAATAAGTTCTTGATATGACAGATATGTATAACTAATGATTAATGAAATGGATATAATTTTTTTTAAATTATTACTTATAGCAAATAGCTTTACAGATCTCTTTTATGCAGTACTGATATTTAATATTATTACAATGAGTTTTTGTCTTGAATTGCGCGTTACTACCAAAGCTTGCGATCGATAAGATTCCACTTGGCGTCGGACGCAACCATTGCAGGCGCCAGGATGCCTAAAGCATCGATCGACCCACTAACCTATTTCGTATCTATTTATAGACTTTATTATTGTAATTATGTCATAATTAAATAGATCTTTTATTTTAAACGGTAATCTTGAATTTAAAAAATAAAGTTCAAAAACATTTAAAATGAGTTGGATGTCTTAACAAGTTTATATTAAACATGTCGTCGTATAGAGTAATCTCTTTATAGAACATATGAATTAAGTAATGTTTAGATCCAAATGAGAATTAAAGAACCATTTAAAACTGACGTAACAGTACGTGTTGTACTTAACTAAAGGAACTTATTTGATTTTATTATTCTAACTTTCTGTAGGTTTATAAGTTCCATTTTCCACTAAATCAGGACGATTTTTATTAAATACAGGAATACGATACTTGTACCTAAATTTGAATCAAGACGAACTTTATAAGTCTTATAAGCCTCAATTCAAAAATTTAAAGCAATTTATTTTAATTTTCAGACGTTTCGGGTCGTTTTTTATTGACCCATTTGCAAGGCTAAAATGTGATAAAATTAAATACAATTAATTATTAAATATTTTAAAATGGGTTTGACAAATTATTATTTCAATTCAATATTTTTCAATCGTTAGTTAACCCAAATTCACGGGTTCGGTAAATCGGGAAATCGAAAAATGGATGACGCATTCTCGATCTCTTTTTTGGAGAAAAGCTCAATGGCGAAAACTGGAATTCACTATCTTTTTTGTTTTCGAGTTATCAAATGCTCGATTACTGGACTTTTCGATGTGTTTGTTTTTGTTTACATCTTATCGAAGCTATCAAGAACCTCTACAAGGGTACATCAATTGTTCTAAATCTAAGAGAGAAAAACATAGAAATCAAAACAAATAAAGGCCTCCGACAAGGCTTTATTTCAATTAGAAAGAAATATTTTTTTGATTCGGGGTAAAAACTTTTTTAATAACACTTTTTTGAAAAGTAACACAATAAAAAAAAGGCGTTCTACCTCGACACTATGGTAATTGGGACATTTAATTTAATTTAATTTAATTTAATTTATTTAATCATGTTTATGTACCGAACGGAATTACCGGTTACAGTGTTTCAAATGGGCCAAAAACTTACCAACGATACAAACATTTAATTTAATTTAATTTAATTAATTTAATTTAATTTAATTTAATTTAATTTAATTTAATTTAATTTAATTTAATTTAATTTAATTTAATTTAATTTAATTTAATTTAATTTAATTTAATTTAATTTAATTTAATTTAATTTAATTTAATTTAATTTAATTTAATTTAATTTAATTTAATTTAATTTAATTTAATTTAATTTAATTTAATTTAATTTAATTTAATTTAATTTAATTTAATTTAATTTAATTTAATTTAATTTAATTTAATTTAATTTAATTTAATTTAATTTAATTTAATTTAATTTAATTTAATTTAATTTAATTTAATTTAATTTAATTTATTTAATCATGTTTATGTACCGAACGGAATTACCGGTTACAGTGTTTCAAATGGGCCAAAAACTTACCAACGATACAAACAACAGTCATTTTCGGGCCTAGGTGATGGTTACAACTGCGAATTTCACCCAATACGAAAAGCTCTGTATGTACCTATAGCTTTAGACGCGTAAGTGAGAACTGTATAGTGTATATTATATTATAATATTATATAATGTATTAAAATATTAGAGTTAAAGGAACAAATCAAGCAACAGTCTTTGAGCTAATATTAATAGTTAATAGTCAAGAGTTAATATTACCATTATATTACTAATAATTTTATAATGTATTAATGTACGAGTATAAGTGAGTATATTTACTTAGCCTATGAAAAGTTTTGTTTAAAATATTTTGAAATTCTATAATCCCGGTGTAACCGGGAATTTTTACCCCAGTGAAATTTTACCCCCCGGTAAAAATTCCCTAGTGAAATTTTACCCCCCGGTAAAAATTCCCTAGTGAAATTTTACCCCCTAATCATTTTTTACTGGGGGTAAAATTTCCCTAGAGAATTTTTACCGGGGGGTAAAAAAGTTCAAAATAACCTCAGTGAATTTTTACCCCCTTAAGAAATTTTATAGGTAAATCAGAATTTTTACTAGTGTTTATGTATTAAATTCGATTATATTTTATTCTGAGATGCTAAAATATCTTTCTCAGATTTTGGAAGAATAAAAATAAATAAAAAATAGAATTAATTAGTATTTTTGCCGCCCCTAAAAGACTGCCACCCTAGGCAGCTGCCTTTCTTGCCTAATGGATAAATCGGCCCTGTCAACGACGAAATGTAGTTATACCAACCGCGATATTATAATTATAATTTTTATATAAGGTAAGTGAGACACAAGAAATCGAGATATCAAACCAGAAAAATAATAATCAAGCCAGCATATTTTATATTATTATCAAAATAAATCCTCAAAATCAAAACAAAATGTTTAATCCACGAGAAAGTGATGAATACAGCAACGAAGATAAAGCTGCAATCGCCAAATCATCAAAGTACATCGCTTTGGATTTAAATATGGTTAAGCAATTTTTAACTAACAAAACGTATCCTCAACATATCAAAGGAAAAAATGAAAAGTCTAATTTTCGAAAACAATGTAAACCTTATACAATGGAGAACGAAACTTTATTATACAAAAAGACAATTAAAATTAGTGAAAGAACCACGAGCGGTGATGCAGAACATCGGTGGTTGCCAGTAATAGTAGATTTGGAAGAAAGAAAGAAAATAATATCAATGGTTCACCAAGGTACAGACTCAAGCGTTGAATCGATATCGCTATCATCTCATCGTGGGAGAGACGCTTCAATATCAATTATCGAACGTAGATATTATTGGCAAACTATATACACGGACACGGTAAACTTTATTAAGCATTGCGATATTTGTCAAAAAATAAATCCAGCCGTTTTAAAAGCTGTTCCTGAACTCCGACCAGTGCCAATACCAACAGAAGTTATGAAACAAATTGGAATAGATTTAGCTACACTTCCCGAAGTAGATGGATTTAAATATATCGTTGTAGCAATTGATTACTTTAGTAAGTGGTCCGAAATCAAGGCAATAAAAAATAAAACTGCCGAAGTTGTTGCTCGATTTTTATTTGAACTTGTTTGCAGACATTCGTGTATGTCGATACAAATAAACGACCAAGGTAGGGAATTTGTTAACCAAGTCTCTAATCATCTCCTTATGTTAACGGGAACGCAGCAACGGGTAACGTCTGCATATCACCCGCAAAGCAATGGACTTGTTGAAAGACAAAATAGAACAATTAAAAATAAACTTCTTAAAACACTCTATAAAGAAGAAAATGTAAGCAAATGGCCAGATGTAATTGACGGAGTTCTTTTTGCGCATCGTACCGCACGTCATGAATCCACAAAATTTTCACCTTTTTTCCTGCTATATAACAGAGAGCCAAAACTTCCTGTTGATATTGAAATGGATGGAAGGAAGATGGAGGATATGAACAAAATGGACGAAATGAACGAAATAGACGAAATGAACGAAATTAACCGAATGGAAAATGAGTTATTTGGAATGGACGTTGACGACGTTGAAGTGACAAAAAAAATAGATTATGAAATGGAAGATAATTTATTCAATCAAAATGATTTTGAAAAAAATCTTTCAAAAATGTTAGAAATTCAAAAGTGTGTATTTCACAAGACCGCTGAAAATATAAAGGAAAGTCAAGAAAAACAAAAAACTTCTTATGATAAGCGTCGTGCAAATGCAGTGAAATTTCAAGTTGGAGAATCGGTACTGGTACGAAATTGCAGACGAGATGATCGCAAAGGTGGTTGGACAAAAGCACCCTATACAGGACCGTACGCCATAGAGAAAATTCTGAGCAATGGCAACTGCGTTTTACGGTCGAAAGTGGGAAAATCTTTAAAAAAAGGGTATCCCATCAGTAATTTAAAACATTACCACGACAATGGATCTCAAGAAAAAAATGGCGAAAATGAAGAACATGAATTATCTGTTGAAGAAATTAACTGCATAACGGAAAAATCAAAATTTCGTTTCTGTCCCATAAATAACATTTGGCAAAAACGACTTTGTGAGAAGCTTGGACTTTTATTTGAGAATAATTCCGACTTTGCGAAATCAAAAAACTCGTTGCTCCATTCGCCTTATACAGTTATAGACGTCAAGGCAGACGGTAACTGTTTTTTTAGGTGCATATCTTTATGCATTACCGGAAGTGAAGATCACCACCAGGAAGTACGAAAGATAATTACCGAATTTATGAAAACTCAAAATCAAGAAGTTGATCTGTTTTCTGGTGTTAAGAATTACCTGAATATAACAAAAATGGACGAAAATGCAATTTGGGCAACAGATGTTGAGATGCTTTTCACTGCAGCACTCCTAGGAGCCGATATATATTCCTTTACTCAATTGTCAAAAAATCCAGCGTGGCTAAGGTTTCCAAGTTCAATGCACCTTTCCGATGAACCCAATTATAAAAATCTGGCAATATATTTGAACCATAAAAATTCAAATCATTTTGAAGTGGTAGTTTCGGTAAAAAAAAATGTATAAGAAAATGTAAGTTTTAAATAAATTTTGTGTTAAACTTTTAAATTATCCTATTTCATTGTTCCAATATCTGACTGAGGAAGATACTTTAGCATTTCGCAGTAAAATATTATGGAATTTGATACATAAACAGATATAAAAATTCTTATTTACCTATAAAATTTCTTAAGGGGGTAAAAATTCACTAAGAATATTTTGAGCTTTTTTACCCCCCGGTAAAAATTCCCTAGTGAAATTTTACCCCCTAATCATTTTTTACTGGGGGGTAAAATTTCTCTAGGGAATATTTACCGGGGGTAAAATTTCTCTAGGGAATATTTACCGGGGGTAAAATTTCACTAGGGAATTTTTACCGGGGGGGTAAAATTTCACTAGGGAATTTTTACCCCCGGGGGTAAAATAAAAGGGGGTAAAAATTCCCGGTTACACCGGCCTATTTTTCCGGGTGACAATGTTTTTGTAAACTTGTTTAATATAAATAAAGATTATTACTCTGGTTTTTCTTGTAAAATGTTTCTTGTTATCATTTTGTGTTTTATTCTTCATTTCTTCTTGTACCTGCTCTATATCTTTTCCGTAATACCACTGTCACACCTTCCTCCTATGAAACCTTTTTGGCATTTTATATACAGTTACTCACAAAAGAACTTGGGCACTCCTAGTATGTTAGCAATGTAAATTGTGCCTTTTAAAGACTTTTTTTGAGACAATGGAGAAAAAAAATCTCCTATTCTAGGTACCACTTGACTATTACCTGTATGTAATTCTTGTAAGTCTACATGCAAAAATTAAACTTCCTTTGATCTCTTTCATTTTTAAATATAATATCCATCATTGACTATTGGTAGAATTTCGTAGCCTAAAATCTTACAATTTTTTTTAATATCTTAAATTAATAACAAATAAATAATAAATAAATATAATAATTAATATTATCAAAATTAATTGAGTTGTCCTTGATGCGTTTGCACTCTTTAAGTTATTCCAGTTCATTTGTTTATAGTTTGCAGCGGATCGATTTTTAAAATTTACACACTCAAATTCTAAAAGTATACTATTATTTCATTTGCCGACCGCAATGTCTGTAGTCACCAGTTTAACGATAACCCCATGTTGGTCTCACATTTATTTACAATTTGAACAATAATAATGATAATATTAAATTTAATATAAAACTTGAGACTTAAACAAAATACAATAAACTATGTTCACAAAATAACGTTTTTAATTTTAAAATTAAATAATGTAAAATGTAATCCATAATACGAGTAGGTAATCTACCTTATACATAGTAAATAATAATATGTCTATTATAAAACATACAATAAAATTTTATTAATTTTTGTGAAAACTAACACTGATTACTTACGTAAACATCAGATGATTGCAATTTAAGTTTTTTAAATTTAAATAAATGTAATGTATCGAAAAATGTAATAAGCAAAATAAAAATTTATTAGGGGTACAATTTACATTGTAATTTTTGAAAACCTCTTTTGTCATGTGAGGTATAACAATCAATTTTAGAGCAAAATCTATTAGACATTTTTTGTTAAAAATTTCAATTTTCTAATTTTTGTTTATGTAATATCTACATTACACTGTTTCGCGCACCGCTTCTCAAATTAACATTACTCTTATGGAAGTAATAGAAAATAGAAAAATGTATAGAAACAAATATGAAAGAAATGAAATTAGTAACAAAAAATGTCTGATAGGCTTTGCTGTGAAATTGATTTCATATGACAGAAAAAGTATAAAATTTCCAATTTACATTAGTATTTTGTGGAAGCTTTATAATACATACATACATCTTGAAAATCAAAAATAATACATTCTATATTTTATCACGACAGTTTAAATAGTATACAATCATAATAATAAAACATTACCTACATACTTACATAATATATTAGCAAATTTTTAAAAACAATTGTTATAGCTTGTAAAACTTGCGACTGATCTGCAACTAACACATTGAATTGTATTTTATTACTTTACGCTTTGTCAACTGCGTTTTTGAAAGATACTTTTTTCATTCATATCCGCTATATTGGAAAGCAGAAATTAAAAAAAATCAATTTTCCATGTATTTCCCTATTGGATCAGGTGTAAGGTTGGTCACCCTGTATGTGAATAAATGCAATAATATTATATTAAAATTTTCTTTTTTACTAAATGAAAGAAAAGTAAAATAAAGACTTTATAAGTATAATTATATTATAATAACGTCATACAAAAGAAACTATTTTGGTTTTGGTTATTTTTAACACTACTAAAACAATGTATTCTTTCCTTCTTCCAAGACTTTTTAACAGTATAATGCAGATACGGAAATACGAGTGCACCGTTATGTATTTTATTTTTGAAATTTATATTCTGTGCACATATTAATATGTTATGTATGAATTAGTGTATATTATTCAAGATATTAATTAATTAACTATCTAATAAGAATTTCAGAAAAAATGTTTTCTGCAAGAACTATAAACTAATTTTAAATTAGAATGTGAAAATTCTTTTTATCGATTTGTCCCACACTTTTACACTTTTTGGCAAGAAAGCATAAGATTACCCGAAGTAGAAGCACTAAAAGTGTGGATGACACTTAAATTAGACGGTGCCTTTTATTATTAACTACCATGCCATGGTAAATTACCGCGCGGGGTGCACTTCATATTGCGTGTTGATGTTACCTAAATAACGGCGATCGATGATTTTACTTCAGAAAATTTTTGTCGTTTATCGTTTATATATTGTCATCAGCTTTATACAAATAGCTCATGTTTTAACTCATTAAATCCCAAGCACTTCTTTTAAAAAAAAATAGTATAGGCAGTTTTTCATAAAAAAAATTGTTTTAAAAAAAAATAGTATAGGCAGTTTTTCATAAAAAAAATTGTTTTAAAAAAGCATAGAAAGTACAGAAAAACAAGTAAGGGCAACAGAAAAATATACGTTTAAAAATTCAATACTCGTATCAAAACAATACCTTGTTTGATAAATTAAAATAGTTAAAAAATGTGGATTTTGGTCGTATTGTCTATTATTGAAGATAGATACTCCATGATACGCATCTATAGCTTATAATGTAAAGCTATTGCAGAAGCAGTTTTTTCGGCTCGGAAACATTGCAAATCGCAAGCTTTCACATTCATGTCGTACCAATAGTGGACGTGAGTGTTTAATAGCACTTCCGAAATTGTACGGTGCATATCTTAATGTGAGGGTTCTAATCGGGACATGAATTACTGCAGACTAATGTACGCTTGATGATGAGAAATCTCTTCCAAGTAATCTCGAAACCGGTAGCATAGTGAAGTTTTGCAATTCATGTGATTAGCTTGCCATCTGCATTTACATACACATTCATGTTTCCGAACTGAAGGAATTGCTTCTGCAGCAGCTTTACGTTAAACTTTGGATGTGTATTGTGGAAGGAGTATCTATCTTCAATGACAAATTTGACATTTAAGTCTAAATTTAGTGTTGATCAAATGTTTTTACGTTAAAGGTGAATTGGAAATCCTAAACATTTTAAAAAGACCTCTCCTCGTAAGACTCAAGAAATATTTATCCATTCATCCCAGATAGCAATTTAAAATTCTTATAAACTTGCTAGTTAATGATCGACAAGCTTGTCTTAAGCTTTTCGTCTTCTTGTCGTGACAAGTAAAATGGTTTTTCACGAGCTTGTTATTTACAAAACTTGTTGAATCTAAAATCTTTTATTAAGTTTCTTGTTAGGGTTTACTATGATGTTTGGCATGCAGAGGCAACAACAAGCAAAATGACGCCATTTTGTATTGTGGGGATTGTCTTGTTTTTCACATTACGTGATAATGTGGTCGCCAAAAACATTTTGTAAATCTTATGACTAAGGCTTTATGGAAAGCTTGTCGTCAAAATCCTTGTAGCAAGCTTTTCACAGAGCTTACTACCTAAAGCTTATACGACAAGTTGGTCATGTTGTCTGGAATTTTCTATAAATAAAAAAAAAGAATTTAATAAAACACAATTTTAAACAAACACAAGTAATTACCTTCAGGTAACCATTACTTGAGGGAATTGATTTGAGTATTTCCCTCTGAAAATTTCTTCCAATGAAATCACTCTATTTTTTTAATTTAAACAAATGGCAGCGAAGTATCAGCGGGTATTCATGCACTAGTGCAAATACTCGGGTATTTCAATTTTCGTCAGAAATGGAGTTTTATTTTGAAATTCAATATTTATTTATTAAAATTACAATTCGTACAATTAAAAACGCAATTATTGTAAGTAACGCCAAATTCGTTTCTCGAAGTCCCCCTTTCAGGATTTTCATTAGTACTTGATTTTGCTACTTCTTGGTGACGCATTTTCAAAATTAATTCTGTGTGATGTTCTTCGTCCAGTTTTAAATACGAATTTATCGAACTCACACTACTATGCCCTGTGATTTTTGCAATCTGATGTTCTCCTACTCCATTTTTCGCTAAATTTGAAACCGCTGTAGAACGATTTGAGTGGTTTGTAATTTTGAATCTTTTTGCATCTAATCCTATACTCTCTGCTGCCATCGAAGTCCACTTGGATATTATATTCCTTCCGACAGGCGAATTTTTATAGAAACCAATTGATTTTTTTTGTTCTCATAAAGGATTCGGAGTTAGAAAAAGGCGACTTGTAGTAATGTGTTTTCCTCTTTTTTCTATCAATTTATGAAATAATCTGTAAAATAGTTTCAAACAATTAAATTAAGTTAATAAATTTTTTTATAGATTTAACGTACCTTACTGGACATCGATCAGAATTTTTCTTGTTTTCAGCCAGCCATTTATTTTCAGTCAATCGACCCGCCCCACCTTGAGTGGTTTTGTTAAACACTGGATTATAAATAATTCGTCCTGTAGGCTTGCCAAAGTTGTTGGTTTCTTCCTTAAAGAACGTTGTTAGGCAGTTTACTGCTTCACCCCCTCGAAAAGCCAGTTCATAGGACACAATATGGTAAAACTTACGTTGCAACCCTTCTGGAGTGTTTTCGTCCCACATACTTATCATTTTTTCGTGCTCTTCTGAGCTAAAAGTACCAGAACTACATTTTCTTTTATCACTAAATGCCTGTAGTTCCTTTCTTTTGGCGTCTCGTGCATTTCTCGTATTTTGAAAGAAAACATCCTTAAATGGATCAAAAGCAATGTTAATAAAGTCTTTGTAAAACTTTTCTTGTAACATTTTAGCTATTCTGTTCCACTGTGTTTTTATTACTCCTTCTTTGTAATTATCACCGTTTTGCTTTTTCATGTTAAAGCCAAAATCTTTCAAGCAATCCGCAATTTTTGGAATAGGCATTTTTTCATCCAATATATAACCTTTTTCACCACAAAATTCTTCGAACAGTTTCCACGAGGAAATGTTTGATTTTCGCGTATTTGCAGGAGTAAGATTTCCAATACTTACATCAATTTCTTTCAACGAATTACTTCCGAAACGTTCACAACTCATTTTTTAAATAGATAAATTAACAACGCAAATTGAAATTTACGAATTTATTATTTATTATTGTTTATGTTGCTTAGTTAGAATTTTTATTTTCGGTAGTTCCAGGTATGCATATTAATTTGGATTGTATCATAATTTATTTACATTATTAAAATTCAAATGTCAAACTGACAGAATTAAAAGACTTTCAACTTTACTTTTTTCCACAATTTGGAAAAGATATAGAAATTTTCAGAGAGAAATACTCTTCCAATATACCCCTCGTGCATGCCATACCAGAATATTTCCGCTCGTGCGCTGAGTATTGTTTAATATTTCAACATTTTCTGTTATTTGTTAATTGTATATTGCTTTCATATTTTATTACTTTGAATTTATTGCATATTTTGTATACAGGGTATCTCAAATCTCAACGTCATCTCTTGGAGGACTGATAGACCAACTTATGACTGACCAGAATATCAAAATATGACCCAAGTAAGAAATCGTTAGTTTTCGAGATATTAATATTTTTATGAATTTTGTGAAAATCGACACCTTAAATCAGTTTTTCGAATGACACCTGTAAAAAATTCCATATTTTAAGATTATAATTTTAGATACGCAATCTTAAATAGCCCTGCTACTTTTTATTATTAATCACAGGTTAAAATGAAACTATAGTGCCGTAATTTAAAAAAAAGATCTTTTCATATTACCTGCATTGAAACAGTGTGTTTCAATAGCTGTCAAGGCAGTCGAAACACGACAATTTCAGACCACTGCGAATATTGGTCAAACATTAAAATGTTTCTGCCCTCGGGTAGAAACACTCAAGTTTCTTACCGCCAACTCTGTTTCCGATTTCATTTCAACCCTGTCAGAATTAATTCGATATTGTTGTTTATGAGTAATTTTTTTTTGCGCGCGATCGATCTAAATTTTTGCATATGGTTTCCCACCGATAATTCACCGGGGGGGTAAGTATGAGACGAGGGGGGGGAACTTTTTTCTCAGTTTTTCGATATCTAGCGCCGTTGTCGAGTTATTGCTGATTCAAAAAATTTTCGAATTTAAAATATTTATTTTACAAGTTTCAATGCAAAAAAATTTTCTGTTTCAATGCAGGTAATATGAAAAATAGTATGTGTAGCGCGGGGTGAAACGCGATTTCAGACGAAGGTGATGCCAGCCCTCGCTTCACTCGGGCAGGCAAATTTCACCCTCGTCTGAAATCGCTTTGTTTCACCCCTTGCCAAACAATATACCATTTTGCCCGACTCATAAATAAATTTTTTTTATTCATAAACTGTAACTTTTCATACTGTAAAAAACGGACCAAGCTAGCCTGGTAAGCTGTATTAAAAAACTGATCATCTAGTATAGTTTTCAAAATGGTATAATGCTTGCTCTGTTTTACTTAAAAAAAAGATATTACTAGTTCACTGCAAAAGGATTATAGTGAAATTATTTCAATAATTAAGAATTCAAATGATAATACTTGTTACAGTTATTAAAGTGACAGGTATTTATTTGAATCTAAATAAAACAAAAAAATAATTTAAATAATACAATATAGGTAGTATATTATAATAAATTATTTATTTATTTATTTATACACACATTTATACACACTCCAAACAGTAAAGACTAATTAAAAGGAGTGTGTATAAAAAAAAATAAAATAGTAGTACTATCAAAATAAAACAAAACAAAAATTCGCAACATACAATATTTATGTAAATATATAATACATATTTGCGCTAAATAAAACGGTTCGCCTAAACAGATCGCTGCAATGTCCATAAGGCTCGTATGGTTGGGGTCGGCATCATCGGCGATAAGATTCCAGTTGCGGCAACAGATTGAGATAGGAGATGAAGCCAAGAAGTTCGTACGGCAGATCTTACAGTAGAAGAGGTTGCGTTGTCTAGAACAATCTCTAGGTACGAGGAAGTTGATTTCAGCTGATATAGAAGGGCAATCGATCAAGTTTCTTAAAATTTTACATAGAAACATAACGGATGACACAAAACGCCTGCTTTCAAGCGACACTAAATCGAAACGATCAAGTAGGGCGCGATGATCGAATCCCTGCGTCGGATACACACCATCTTGAAGGAATGCCAAGAATTTCAAAAACCGGCGCTGAACCGACTCAAGCCGCTTGATGTGGTATGCGTGCGTTGGATACCAGATAAGTGCGGCATATTCTAGCCTTGATCGAACAAAGCTAAAGAAAAGAAGTTTTAGACATAGCAAGTTGCGAAGGTCATGAGCATTCCGATAAATGAAACCGTACATACGCGAGGCAAAACTTAAGGTACCTCCGATGTGTTCAGAGAAGGTTAGTCGCGAATCGAAGGTGACTCCGAGATCTTTAAAAGAATCACATCTCTCCAGAAAAGTACCTTCACAGGAATACTGAAAATCAATTACTGTCTTGCGATTGGTGAAAGAGACTACCTTACATTTTGAAATTTGTAGCTGCAGCCTATTACGTTTGCACCAAGCAACTATAGCATCAAGATCGGCTTGCAGCCGATAGCAGTCCGCAAGTGAAAAAATACTTAAAAAGATTTTAAAGTCGTCGGCATATAACAATTTGCGAGATATTACGTACCCAGGTAGATCGTTAATAAATAATAAAAAGAAGTAGAGGACCAAGATTGGGCTCTTGAGGAACCCCAGAACTAACAGAGAAGACTGAGGACCTGTGACCACGATACTCGACAAATTGTCGGCGTTCGAACAAATAGGAGCGAAAGAAGTCAATTATTAGCTGATTAGAGAAACCAAACGAAAACAGCTTCACAATTAATATATTATGTAAGTCGAGTTGGTCAAATGCCTTCTGGAAGTCTGTGTAAATAGTATCAACCTGCCCTCGGCAGTCTAGAGTTTTGGAAACGAACTGTTTAAAGGTCGCCAGATTAGTGATGGTTGAGCGACCGCTCATAAAGCCATGTTGGAACGGAGATAAAGAATTCTTGACATGAGCATAAATATGGTCATACAAGATCCGCTCGAATGCCTTAGACAGGTTAAACAATATCGAGATTGGACGGTAATTATTGATTTTCGAAGGACTGCCCTTCTTCAGAACTGGACAAAGACGTTAAACCTTCCAGGATTGTGGAAAGGTGGCTGATGTTAAAATCAAGTTAAAGATGTGAAGTAAGGGATCTGCAAAAGTCGAAGAACAATCCTTCAGTATGAAGGCAGGGATACCGTCTATACCACTGGTGAGTTTATGTTTTGAACGTTGTAGAGCAGCAATAATATCCTCAATCGTGACCGTCGGAATGTGTATTAACAGAGATGGATTGATTTCGTCGCAACATGAAGAAAAAGTAGCGTCTGAATCAATATAAACTGATCGGAAATAGTCTGAAAAAGCGTTAACAATTGAGTAAGGATCAGAATGTTCGACACCATTAAACTGAAGTAAACCCGGTATTCTAGAGCCGCCTCTTCTGCTTTTGACAAAAGTCCAGAAATGGAAGGGATCAGATCAGATGGCATACGCAGAACGAGAAAGGTAGTCCCGATAACACTCGGCAGTCTGCAACTTCACTAAGGCTCTTTGTCGTCTAAACGAATCATAATCGCCAATCAAACCAGTATTTAAATAAAGTTTGTGATACCTCGTCTTCAACCGGATGTTTGCAATAAGTGCTTTGGTGAACCATGGAGGGTAACGTCTATGTGACCCGCAGGTGCTCAACGGGAAATTCGCACTGAAAACTCGATTCATAATTAAATAAAAAGTCGCGCAGGCCTGATCAACATCCGCACAGTCGGAAACCGAGGACCAGTCAGCCTCATCGAATAAACGGTACATGAGACCAAAGTTAGCTTTCTTGAAATCAAAATACCCAAAAATAAAATAGCATAAAATGCACAAATATATAATGTTGCATAATGTTGCCTAATATTTTAATGAGTGTGGTTGCAAGCAAGGGGTTCAACACGCACAATGTGTATCCGACCGAGCTACAATCCCGTCTGAACCGCAGTTCGTACTTTCACTAAACCACACCTAAAGTAACCACGCCGCAGTTCGAACCATTTTAAGTAGGGTCAACTTGACCGCGCCGCAATTCGGAAAACCCCTGCAATTTATAGTATAGATATAGAGTATTTGTAGTTTTTTGACTATTTTGAGTCCAACAGATATGTATTTCGATTTTAATCTATTTTGTTATATATTTTTATTCCCACACACTTAATTCGATCGATTTTTTAGAAACAGATAAAATAGTATATTATAACTTGTGCTTAAACTGTATATTAACGGTACGTGTGAATTGTGTGTCGCTCGACTTGTGATATACAATCCACCACGCGATTAATAAGCTATTTTAATGTATATTAGTACTACGCAGGACTAACAGGTCCATGGCTTCTTTGTCATCGTATTCCATTCTTTTCTGTCACTAAAGCATTCCTTCTAATCCAATTTTATTTAAATCTTCTTGTACTTTGTTTTTCCAACGGTTTATTGGTCTACCTCTTTGCCTTCAAATTTCATCTTTCCATGTCATTTGTCATTCTTCTCATCTCATCCTCACTTAATATATTTATATATTCACTGTATATTTTTTTCAAAAATATTTTTCTCCCACACTTTTCTTTTTTATTTTCTCAACGACCACACTTGTCAGATTTCGATTTGGTTTGTTCCGATCCTTTTGAAGTTTAACATTTAGGCCAGATCAGAAAACTAAAAATTAAAACTTTGTTAAGGTGGAAAATTTGTTAAAGTGGGGAAATACAGAAAAAGCATATCAATTAAAACATATTAGTTTTAACCAATTCGTTAAGTGTGCCATCGGGTTTAGTTTAGCTTCGAACGACAGAGGTCTCAAGCTGAGACTTGGAGCAGAGTGACATGTAGCGCCGCGGTGTCGAAAAATAAAATTAAGTGCGGAATAGTAAATAATTAATGTTTGTATACAGATAGACAGATACACTTTGAAATCAACGAACGAGACAAATTAAGTTAGGCCGACGTGACGTATTGACACACAGCTTGTACAGCTTCTTTTGATGGCCACCTAATTAATTTTTTGCATTTTCTTTATAAACTTTTCAAAATTGTTTTGAAATATCGAGCAGCAGTCGTTCGGTGAACTTAAAAAATTACAACCAGGACCCTCGAAGATATCTCCAACTTTTTTTTTTCATTAAAAAAAGAAGAAGACTATTTTGAATTGACAATTTTTCATTGCCCGAGTTTCCGAGATAGCGTAAAAGGACTTCAAACATTTTTCTATTGACCCCTACAACACTTAAGATTTCTTCATCATTAATTATCAAACTTGTAACCATGAAATCCCGATACGCATTACGTTCTGTTCATAAATGAACACTTAAAAATAACGGATTAAAAATCTTTCTTGCACAGTTTGAGGTTATGATTTCAATGTTTTTTGTAGTTTTTTCAGAACTTTTCGTAGGTAAATATTTATCATATAAGAATAAATCGATGATTTCAAATGCAATGATATATAGAAAATTTTTCTAAAGCATTTCAGTGTATAAAAAATTTTTAAACACTGTTTCTTATTAATATTGCATTTGATTATATGGAAATGTATTCAACACTTTTTTAACAATTTGTTCACTATGAGCGCTAGTAGTACTTTTCTATTCGACTCCACCCCCTTGCTCCAAGTCTAAGAATCTTGACTTGCAACTGTGCGGGTTGTTTTCAGCCTGCCAAAAATCAAGGTGGTTTTAATTTGGAAGTTAATGAAACGAAATTTTGATAGTTTTTCAAATGTGATTTAGAAGCCTATTTGCAACAATATTGAAAAAGCGGGTTATTCACTCACAAGTTTTAAAAGTAAGAATCTCGGTAGTATAATTTTGACATAGTCGTCACTTGAAATTGCTGAAAAAGTTTTGTACAGAAGACATAAGCGATTCTAGTAAGTTATTGTGTTTTTGGTACCTGATTCTAGACATTTATTAAGAAATTGTGTTAAGTTTTGATTTATCGGATCAGCTGGTGATATTAGTTTTATCCCAATTCGGTCTTAATAGTCAGTGCCAATTTTCAGAATCTGCAGAATCTCCTATATGCTTATGAGCAGTTTTTTCTTTCTTTCACGTTTTTAGTATCACACCGATGATCATTTCATGCAGTTTTCTTTTCCATATTTTAACATTTCCTTCTGTATATCCATTTATATTTATTTGTACCATTTTCGCCTGAACATTATTTTTTTCGATATCGCTTACCTTATCTTGTCCTTTGTTTGGATTTTTAATTTATGTAGTAACTCTTGAAAGTCTATTCTGCGCATCTTCTTATTACTCCTTTTGATCCCATAACAGTACGTTTGGAAAGCAAGTTTGTTGGAAATTTCCATACGATAAAAATAGGAAGAAGTCGCAAACGTTGCGTCTTTTCAACGTTCTGGAATATTCTTCAAGAAAACTGCTGACTGATGCAGCACCCACGCGTAATGCACTCGGGAGCGGAATTTTGTTTGATTTATTTATCCATTTGTCAAGTTATAAAACCCCTAAAGGCGAGAACTTATGAGGAACACGAGAATCAGCTCCACTCTCTCTTTTCTCGTGTTGTCCTCGTTTTCTCGCGATGTTCTCGCGAGAGTCTGAAGTGGCCTGCAAGGCGAGAACCTGAAAATGAACACGAGAATCGGCTCCACACTCTCGTTTCTCGTGATGTTCTCGCGTTCTCGTGCTGTTCTCGCGAGATTCTCGCGAGAGTCTGGAGCGCCCATAACAATTATGCACCTTTAGTGGCACTCTTGATCTTAGCCAATAAAATCATTTGTTCAAACCTCACCCAAGTAATGCAATCTTAGCGTCGTCAGATAAGTTACAGCCGTCAACCCGTGCAGGTTGCTAATTCATTTCGCTTGCCTTACTGCGGAAATTTACTTTGGTTCACATCGCTTGATGTATTAACTAAATGTTAAATTAATTTGTTATCTTCAAAAATTTGTGGGTGAACATCTGAATATTCCATTAGTGATTCGTTTGTATCCAGTCCAGCGTAGCCCGCAAATGGTTAATGGTGAAATGTTGAGTAATTAGGAAAATTGTTAGTACCGCTTCAAATATTGAAGAATTAATTATCACAACCAAATAAGACGGCACGCCAGCTTGAAAGGTTCGAGATTCATTTAAATGGAATTTTATTTTAATGGACTCGTGGTAATAGTAATCACTGATCAAAGGAATCCCCGACCTCTACAGCACGCTGCCGTGGGAAGGCGAATTCAACACCCATGTAAATATTTGTGCTCAAAAATAAGGTAACGAATTACACTTTATTTTGTTTGTAAATTCTAACTAATATTTTGTTCCAAACCGTTTTTAACCTTTGATTAAAATTCATTAATTTTGTAAAATTTATGAGTGTGCACACAAACCAATATTTTCCCGATTTAGAATTTTGATTTTTGTATTTTTTGGGCTTGTATGAAATTTTATGTGATTTATTTTCATTATATTTTATGTAACTTTAACCATTTCGTTTGTTTTGTTTTTTTTATTGTTAGCGCAATCCACCGCTGCAGTGCTGAAGAGCGTCGTGGGGGATTTTTGCTTAAAGGCAAATTCTCGTTTTTGTGCACTGTGGTTACCACGAGGACCCAGTTTAAGATTTTGGCACTTGACTCTTGTGGTGGCGCCCATCTTATTAATCGACTATTTTTTTGCATTGTTATTGACCTGCTCCGAATTTGGACCATTAACTGTTGTGCGGCTGGTGCTATCGACGTTCCCCTTTCGTAGTAGACCTCCCGCTAGTTGGCCGAGCAACCTGATATTCTGGGGGGATATTGTCGATCCGCATTTTTGTCTCGTAACAGTTTCTTTAGTTGATTTTCTCTTTTCTTTTCTTTTCTCTTATTATCTTTTTTCATTTTGTCCTCTGCCTTTCAAACACCTTTTTTGTTTCTTTAGTTTCTTTAACCAGTAACATTTGTCTTGCTTATCTTCTTTTATTTATTTTATTTTTGCACCGATGCGATGGATAGTCATACTCACGGATGTATTATTAAAGAGGTGATCTGACGACCTATGCTTCTATCACTATAGTAGCGGGTCGCGAACGTACTCACTGTGGGAGAGAGAGGTAGTGACAGAGATAGACAACTAGCTAGGCGCGAAACAGCATTGTGCATAAGAAATGCATGCGTTACAATGCACTTTTTATGATAAAAGCTTAATTACTGCAGTACTTGTGTTAATTTTTGGAAATGGCTCGAATACATTGTTTTACACCTAATTGCCACAGTGGGTGGGTGGCAATAGAGACAAAGTTTCCTTGTTTAAAGTACCCAAAAATAAATTTACAAAAGGTTTTGTTTAAGCATATTGCTTCAGTTGACGTGTTTGAAAACACAATCGAGGTTTTTTTTTTAATTGAACAAAACAAATTAATAAAGTCTGGTTGCCAAGTACTACATCGGGACGAAATTGTATCAAAAGAGGTTTATTTTATTATACATGTATGCGAGTTAAGCAATATTTACAGACAAGAGCAAAGAAAATTAAAAAAAGTCAGCCGTTGATAAGAAAAAATCAAAATTGCATAGGTCATAATGACTGAAATATTTAAATTATTACTTATCACAAGTCGCCTAAAATAAATTTTCTATAATTTCAAAACAACTTTTGTATTAGTTTCAGCTTTTTAGTAATTTTTTCTCATTTGAAGATTTATCTTTCTCTCATTTTCTCAGTTTTTCATTTTTTATTCTGTTTGACATTTCATAAATAGACAAAATTACATTAAATCTTGAAACTAATAATCATTATAGTTAATTCACTTAGAATTTAGTTATTTTGAATTTAATAAACTTATTATATTTCTTATGTATTTTTATTTAAAATCCTTACGAACTTGTTAAATTCAAAATTATACATAATATTGATTATAATTGTACCTAAGACTGTAATTAAATAAATAATTTCTTTATTTATTTCTTGTAGGTCTCTAAAATAATATTTCTTATATTATTATACATAAAACCTCTATTACTACGAGCAGCTAGTTGTCTGTTTCTGTCTAATACAGCAGGGCGCTTTCGAAGGCCATGCGATCTACTGTTGTAAGCTCACCTCTTATATTATACATCCGTGGTCATACTCTTCGTTTTCTTTCTTTTTAGTTTTCACATATTGTTGCTCCAATTATACTTCTCTCTATTATTGCTAGCATGTAGTCTAAATTTTGTGGTACTTCTGTCTTTTCAGATATCCTTACCATTACTTCCCGATACCATCCTCCTTCATCTTCAACTCTTTGAACTTTGAGTATAAACTCGAATTATTTTCCTAATAAAAAATTCCTATTAACCTTCATCCGTTATCATCATTAATTTACCGCCTTGTTCATAAAAATGCCCATAACTTTTGCGTGCGTGTGTTGAGGAGAGCGAGGGTGCGAGTGGTTCATATTCCTATTGACTTAATATTACACTAGATAGCGTGTCACGATTTTAAAGATTTTAGATGTATAAAAAAAATTTATTTAAATAAAATGAGATACAAATTACAAAACATACAACTTAAAAGTTTTATTTATATCTTATTTTCTATCGCATTTACATGTTTTTCTGTACTCTCTTTATTTGCTATTGTATATAGTTAAAATTTTAACACGTACCATAAAATGATTTAAATCTAGATCTGCTTCGCTATATGTATTAATAGTATATTATTATATATATATAGATATATATAGTATATTAATATTAATATTATATAACGAGGAGTTGAAACGGCTGCGCCTCGTGATATACGATCTACCTCGCATTTAATAAGCAGTTTAAATTCGAGTTTAATATACCTACTATTTTATCTTCGCCTGCAGACATAATAAGGAAATTAACGAAATTATTAACGAATTAAATATATAACGAATTAACGTAATTAAACGTGAGATTATAATAACTAGGAATATTATTGTCTACTTATCAAGCATGCGCGGTACGTGTTAATTTACCCATTATGCATGTAGGCGGAGATAAAGTCTTTTATATTTTTATTTCTAATTTCTAACAAAACATGATCAATCTGATTTGCACTAGTACCATTATGAGAGCTCACCCACATAGATTTATAAATGTCTTCATATTCCCAGTGGGTACTCTTTGTTTTCATGTCTTTTCTATACGACTATCATAGAATGTGGGCATTCTGATTCTATTTTTAAATACAGAATATCTACATTCTTTCTTTTTTTTATTCTCACACCGATATCGGTGCGAGAATAATTATTCTCACACAGATTAGACCAATTAGAGCAAAGAATAGACTACTATTTGAAGTGACATCTATTACCAAATTTTTGAACTCAATTTATTTACACATAAACAAAAATAAAGTTTGTCAAATGAGTAAACTTTTTTGCGTGCGATCGATCTGAATTTTAGCACATATTTTCCTACCGGTAATTCACAAAGAGTGTGTACGAGGGGGGACAATTTTTTGCTCAGTTTTTCGATATCTAGCGCCGTTCTTGAGTTATTGCTGCGATTCCGCCACACAAACTTGAATTAGCAATAACTCAAAAACGGCGTTAGATATCGAAAAACTGAGCAAAAACTTCTCCCCCCCTCGCCTCAACTCTCTCCGTGTGAATTAACGGTAGGAAAGCATGTGCAAAAATTCAGATCGATCACTCACAAAAAAATTTTCTCACTTTTACAAATTCTAATTACGGTCAAAACTTATACAGCTTATTATTTTAATAGTCGTATAGAAAGTATAGTCTGAAACACGTTTGGAATGGCTATTCCGCACTTGTGAACCGTCACCCTCGCCTGTCGGCTCGGGTGACAAACTTTTCCCTCGTGCGGAATATGCTTAATTCCAAACTTGTTTCAGAATATACTATTCTCATATTGCTAAATCAATAATATGGAGTTTACGATTTTCGTTACCTCGTTATGCAAACTAAACTAACCAACAATTTATCAACTTCTCAACTTTCGTATACTCGTACTCTCTCTTTTCTTGTACTCTATACCCAATTACCCAGTAATTTATAACGTTTTTTCTTAACTTCTATGTATCTTTCATTGCTCTAAACCCAATTCTAGTCGAATTCACTTTAAGTCATCTGACGCTTCGAAAGAAAGAAAAGCCTTGCAATATTTTTATTTTTATGTAAACGGTATATCTCACCCAATATAATAATAAGACAAAAGAATTTCAGGTTGTATTGGGAGGCAAATCAAACAATATATTTGTACGCCGACGTTTCGGAAGATTTATTCCTCCATTATCAAGACTATAATGAAAACATGTATAAGTCACATGGGTATACAGATAATACAACTCACCGGAGAACAAATAAGATGTAAAATGTTCGATGTAAGCCTAAACGAAGACAACTGCATGTGCCCGAAGCAAACACATTCAACGAGGTCCACAAATTTTGAATACAAAAACAATATTACAACAAAACATGAAATGACTTCACATTGTAAATATAAAACTATGTAAAAATATAAATAACTATGTACAGCATTAAAATAATTAACCATTAGCATTAAAATGTAACGAATATTCAATTCAAAAAACTATGGGAAATAATCTAACTTAAAATTTAAACCAAAATGTGTTTCCTCTCGCAATCTAATATGCACGGATAAAATGCAGGTGGGTAGGCAACCCATAATGTGTATAAAATAATAGACGCTCGAAAAACCAAAATGGATGCCAACACGAAGCAGCAACCACGTCATCGGACTTCTTGTAAAGTACATCTGTAATCCATAACGCCAGTACAACGCAAAGACAGTGTGCGGTGCTCCTCAAGGAGCACTTGAGTCTAAAAGGGCAGGGGCGGTGATGGGTAAGTATCGATAACCCAGTATAACACTTCAACATCCAGAACTTCATCCACAGAAAGAGCTGTAAAAAGCCACCTCGACATCCCACGAAGAGCACACTGACGGATAAAACAGCCGGTGTAGAGAAACTACAGCGGCGAAAAACCATACAACCACCTCGACATTCTACGAATGTGTTCACACACCAACAGCACAAATTGGACATACTAGGTGATGATAGCTGGGTCCTCAACCTAACCGATGTACAGTTACCAGAAGTAGTGTCTAAGACCATTTCCCTAGGTCCCAAGTTTACTGTGACTCCCTCGATCCGTGATTTCCCCATCTACAGATTCCTTGCCGAGTTGGAAAATGTGATAGAATCCACATCACTAACCACTACCAAAAAAGACAATATTAGACTAAAAATCACAAATATAATTCAGAATTTTACCAAACGACGTGATGATGATGATCCCATCAAAAAACAAGTGTGGACTACGATAAACTACCTTAAGAAGAATCCTAACCTGATGGTTCTCAAAGCGGATAAAGGTAACTCCACAGTAGTGATGTGGAAAAAAGACTATATTGATAAACTTAGCGATCTGTTTAGCGACACAATGACCTACAAAAAACTGGATAAAAACCCCACTATTACCATGCAGGGGAGATTCAATCGCAAAGTGAAGGAATTATTCGATGGGGGCTATATAGATGAATCCCAGAGGAAGCTTATGACCAAGTACAATACGCAATATCCGAGAGGCTACGGCCTGCCTAAAGCCCACAAAAGGGGTACACCCCTGAGGCCAGTCATAAGCTGCATAGATTCACCCTCCATACCAATAGCCAGGCTGATCAATGACGTGTTGAGAAATGTTGTCCCAACTCTTCCGTTTAACGTTGGAAATACGAGAGAGGCAAAAGAGAAAATAACACGAGGCGTAATACCCCAAGACTATGTACTGGTATCGTTTGACGTGAACTCCTTGTTTACCAATATCTCTAAGGAGTCCGTCATTAAATCTATTAACAACAATTGGGATCTTATATCTCCTTATACGCCCATCCCAGCGAACATCTTTACCAATCTTGTTGCCTCGATATTTGATAACAGTTATTTTAGCTTCCAAAACACGTTCTACGCTCAGCTTGTTGGAACTGCGATGGGGGATCCGTGCAGTCCGTTTCTGTCTAGCCTGGTCATGAATGACCTTTTATGTAATTTTTTCGGAACTATCACCTTCAATATTCCTTTCCTACTGTTATATGTTGATGACATAATCACAGCCGTTCCAACTACAGAAATACATAACTGTATTGAAATACTAAATAGTTTCGATGAACGACTCACCTTTACTTGTGAACTTGAATCTAATATGTCTATACCCTTCTTGGACCTTCTTATCATGAGGAGGGAGGATGGCACTCTCACCACTGATCTATATAGGAAGCCATCGTCCACAGACCGTCTACTCAACTTTGCCTCCTCACATCCTATAAACCAGAAGATGAGCGTGGTTAACACTTTAAAACACCGTATACTAACCTGCGTACCGAAGGAGATCATTTTCACGAGACTAAATGATCTAAAGCAACAACTTCTGAAAAATGGATATCCGTCTCGCTTGCTTAACTTGACTCTTTTCAGGAAGGTCATTAGCACGTCCCCAGACCCTCCCACTGATCCTGATGATCCGATGCAAGGGACGAAATATAATAAGATCACATACCACCCTTATCTAGAACATCAAGTCAAGAACGCTCTGAAGGAAGTACTGGAGAGTGGAGAGATCAAACTGACTTTCCATAATAATTTCAACATGCACAGAATACTATTCTCCAGAACAAAGGACAAGATCCCCATCCCGGACCAGGCAAACGTGGTGTATAAGATTGTGTGTGAATGTGGAAAATGTTACATTGGACAGACAAAACAAAGGTTATCCACCCGAGTCAAACAACATGTACAAGATATCAAACACAATTCGAGCAAGACGGGACTCTCGGAACACATAATTCACACATCTCATACTTTCACGCTCACTGATGTGACCATCTTGGCCACAGAGAAGAACTATTATAAGAGAACGTTTCTGGAGGGGGCCTACATATCCACCACACAAGAAAACATCAATAAGCAGACCGACTTCCGGAACATCAACGACATGTACAGGGCCATACTGAATGACTTTAAAAGCAAACATAAAGATACTAGGTGATGGCTTACATACCTCAGATGGTCGCCACTTTTATGGTTTCTCGCCGCTGCAGCATTGCTGCACCGGCTGGTTTTGGTTGTCGGTATGCTCTTCGTAGAATGTCGAGGTGGTTGTATGGTTTTTCGCCGCTGTAGTTTCTCTACACCGGCTGTTTTATCCGTCAGTGTGCTCTTCGTGGGATGTCGAGGTGGCTTTTTACAGCTCTTTCTGTGGATGAAGTTCTGGATGTTGAAGTGTTATACTGGGTTATCGATACTTACCCATCACCGCCCCTGCCCTTTTAGACTCAAGTGCTCCTTGAGGAGCACCGCACACTGTCTTTGCGTTGTACTGGCGTTATGGATTACAGATGTACTTTACAAGAAGTCCGATGACGTGGTTGCTGCTTCGTGTTGGCATTCATTTTGGTTTTTCGAGCGTCTATTATTTTATACACATTATGGGTTGCCTACCCACCTGCATTTTATCCGTGCATATTAGATTGCGAGAGGAAACACATTTTGGTTTAAATTTTAAGTTAGATTATTTCCCATAGTTTTTTGAATTGAATATTCGTTACATTTTAATGCTAATGGTTAATTATTTTAATGCTGTACATAGTTATTTATATTTTTACATAGTTTTATATTTACAATGTGAAGTCATTTCATGTTTTGTTGTAATATTGTTTTTGTATTCAAAATTTGTGGACCTCGTTGAATGTGTTTGCTTCGGGCACATGCAGTTGTCTTCGTTTAGGCTTACATCGAACATTTTACATCTTATTTGTTCTCCGGTGAGTTGTATTATCTGTATACCCATGTGACTTATACATGTTTTCATTATAGTCTTGATAATGGAGGAATAAATCTTCCGAAACGTCGGCGTACAAATATATTGTTTGATTTGCCTCCCAATACAACCTGAAATTCCTTTGTCTTATTTTTATTTTTAGTCACTTTTCTAATTAGTTACTTATTGTACTATGACAAAGATAACCAAATTTAATGCGTTAGATCTCATTGCATCAAACGATTAGTTATACTTGAGACCATAGAGCCAGTTTGCATCCTTCTGTCTCTTCCACCACTTTTGAAAAAAGAATTATTATGAATTCTTTTCTATTGTACAGTAAAATAATTGGTAAAAAAATAATTAAAGAACGTGAAATAATCTACAAAGTAAGTTCAAATCTTTTATAGTCTAAAATCCAACGGCCTTCAAGTTATGAATACTAGTAAGTAAACTAATGTTGAAAAATTCAAGATTTTTTTTTCAAAATTCTGTATCTTTTTAATGAAACATTTTACAAAAATCTGACGCCTCATTCCGGATAGGAAATTTAACGCACTACAACTTTTCTCCAGTAAACATTTTTTTAAATCAATTCATTTCACAGAAAATCTGAAAATAATAAACAAGGCAAATCTACAAAACAAAATATTATAAATTCACAAAATTTTTATTGCTATTAAAAAATTATTTTATTAATTATGGTTAAACTATTACATTATTTAAGTAATGTTGAAAATGACCACTCTCATTTTCAATACACAGTCGCAATCGTTTTAACATAATATTGTATAGTATTATTTATAATTATAACATTTCCTCTTTCGTTAGTTATAGCATTCGTTACTCTCTCCATTAATTCCTCTCTGGTGTCGGGCATTTTTCTGTTGCTGTACACCAACGCTTTAACAGCAACAGCAAGTTTTGGGCTTGAAGTAAAAACTTTTTTAATGAAGCATATCCCGAAAAATGGATCGGCAGAGGAGCAACTATCAATTGGCCAGCAAGATCCCCATATTTAACTTCTCTTGATTATTTTTTATTAGATTCAGGTAAAGTGTTGGTTTCGGAAATTACTCATTTTTCGACATAATAGTTTGAATAGTTGGAAAGTATAGGCATTTCATATTACACAGGAGTGTTAGAATCATCTCATTAACTTAACGGTTCCAAAGTACGAAACAATATTCGAAGTTCCTTCAACTGATTAAAAAAATATTTATTTTTAATTTTTGCCTTTAAACATTTGTCAACCACAACGGCCGATATCGTAAGTTTGAATTTATATTCAGCAAGTCAATACTAACATTTTGTTGTATCACTGTTGCTGTTGCTCTTGACTGGGTTAGTGAACGTTTTTGCTGGTTATTCGCTCCACTTATAGGTTGACTAAAAAATATCGAGAAATACACATTCCAAACATGAAAAATAAATTTTTTTAAAGATTTTAATAAAAAGACATTTCGTTGGAAGGATAATCGAAATCATTATTATATGAATTCCCAACCATCAACTAGAACCAGTTTATAATAATACTACAGTTTGCAATTGTGTGTCGACATAGCCAGTACAAGTTTAAACATTGTTGATTTGATAAATCGGCGTGCGAGTTTATCCGGAAATCAAAAATGTTTTATGTGTGTTGTTGGAAGCTAACAGCTCCCCGACTAAAATAGTATGTGCTATAGTTTATTACTACGTTTTTCGACGCTACAAATCGATTGGATCCTATTAAACTACGTAATGTAATATTTGTAACTTTTTACAATTCATAACTTATAAGTTTGTTATATTGTTATGTATTGTTCCATGTCAATTTAATTCAATAAAAACTTTCCGTTGGTCGATTTACTTTTAATCCCGAATGATCTTTCGGTACTTTTTCGGAAAAATTACCCAGTGCGAGCAAACTATGAAATACTAAAATTGGAATTGAGAGCATTTCCGTAAATACTATGCTTATAAAGTTCCGTAATAATTTTCATAATTTTAGAATTAAAAAAATTTTAGCTTTTACGAATTGGTTTTTTCATTCGAAATTATAACAACTGCGCAAAGAGGATAATAGAAAAACGAATTGCGGGTATGAATTAATTAATTTTATATGTTGTTTTTACTTGAATTTATCAAGTAAATAAAATTTAGGGCGTATAGCGGTATAATTTATATATTATACTAGATAAGTGTAACGTAATAGTAAATAATCGACTATGTATATCAGTTGAAATATCATTTCACTGCATCGAAGCCAAGGACGATTTCGGCACGTGGATGCGTTTGGTGACCCAATTCATGTAACCGATAAAATACGAGGACATACGACGGTGCCTAATCGATACTAGTAACGTGTGTAGTACAACCACGGTATGTACAACTACAAAGTGATCTTTGTTCGTTTTAGTTCGTATGTATTGCCACAAGTACGCGTAACAAACTTGCGCCGTTCTAATTATCTTGCACAGTATTAAGTTTTTTATTGTTCCATTTAAGAAGTAAATTTAGAATTTTAGTGTTAAACTTTTTGTTTCCAAACGTACACATTGTGTTTCTTGTATCATAATTTTTATTATCGGAGTTTAAAATTAAAGGAGATAATATTTATAAATTTAAGTTTAAAATATAATATTATCTGCTATAAATAACAAAGGTTTTCGTGTAGTTTTCGGCGGCCTGTGTGAGTTGGGTTCTTGATTTCGATTGTTAAATAACAAAGAGTACCTAGGTATTTTATTAATTTTTTACGAATAAATGACGTATGGCATTTTATTGCAAATTGCATTGCGCAACAATAGCAGTCACAGTACACGTGTGGCGAGGTCATCGAACTGCCACGTGTCGTTGAAAGATAAGGACCAAAGTGTATTGTTCTCGCTCTTCCTGCGCCTCTGCATGACAAAAGCCAAATATTCTCGCAGCGTCGTAGAGCATATTTCAGTGCGCATATGATCACAGTCTAAACTACGGACACCACTCTTTATATGGGAGTAGGGATAACTTACCCGACCAATGCAAACTCCTAATAGATTTCCCCACTCTCGAAGACCTGCTGTGTGTTCCTGAAATTTCTTGGCTTCTTATTCCTGCAGATATCTTCCGAGTGTATATATTGGTTCGTAATAGATTTGCGTTTCTTTGTGCATTTTTGGTTGAATTGTGGTGTAAGTTAGTGCACAGTTAATTTTATTGATATCCAGTGTTTATAATAAATATTTATTAAAAATTCGAGTTTTAAATTGATAAACGCGACCTACTTTCGTAACTTCCGCATTTCAAATGTAATCCGCCATCTTGTTGAATTTTAGTTGATCGATGTAACCCAACGGTTTCTTGCTAAGATGATGACGCGCAAAGATGACGCAATGGATTAATTTTTCTATAATTTTACGTACAGGATATGCCACATCAAGTGATTACAACACAATAATTGTGATGTGAAACTTCAATTTTAATTTGCGGTTTCTTTTATTAAAATCTTTGCGACAATACCACTCTTACACCATAAAATTCAAATAGGCATTACTTTATTTAAAAATTCTTGGAAGCTTTTTGGCCGATATTCAGATGGGGAAGCAGGGGAGAGGAAGTAGGCTTACTTTTATTATAACTAGTCAGTCTTTTTCTCTCTCCTATTAATCCATTAGAAGACCTACAAACATTTAGTGAACTTATTTGTTCGACGTATCAATTCGGAACTTCCATCTTCATCAGAAGTTGGATTTTTCACAAAACTAGTGCTATTAGTAACGACAGTTAATGTTATTTACATTGGGCATTAAAGTGTGGATAATGTATACCATACTAACCAGTAGCTACCGCATCGTACGAGTAAAACAGTTTTCTGAATCCAATTATTGTACCTGATAATATAAACTTATATTCTTATTAAATATGAATTACATTGTCTATTGTTATCTGTTTGTTGTTTGCATAAGTTATTTTGAAAGTCGCACTTCCTATCTGCAGACATTAACTAACGTGTGAAACTGGAAACTATATTGCAATGGCGATTTCTCACTACTTAGGGGTGGATCGATTGGCTGCCCTTATTTGGAACGGCCCCTTGACCCTGATGTTTATAAGGGAGGGATTACACCTTTTGAAAAGGGTGTTTGATTTTGACAAGTCCTGTAGAGAGATACCTGCATCTGCTATTTTGAAAAAACGTCGTCCATTATAATTTTATTTTATTGGCCATTTCAACGATAGTTAATTTATATGACCTTAACTTTTGTACTTTTATTATTTATTATTAAATGTTTATTTTGAATGGTAAATTAAAAATGTTTTGTTTTCGTGCAATCGTCATTTAGGTGTACAAAATAAATAATTTAGAAGGATAAGCTATGTAACGACACTTTTTATTTTTATAATATACTATTTATATTTACGTGTTACATAATCGTTATAAAATTTATATTAGCCTTTAAAATTGCATTAATTATGACGAGTTATTTTAAATAGTGTACACTTTATTGTTATATAGGTAATGGCATTTTAAAAATAGCGCAACATAATAGAACCCGATGTGCTAGCCATGGTAGTTTTAGCATCGTATTAGTTGGTTCCAATATATATTCGAATTTTGGATAGACCAATGAGAAGCCAGAATTGAGGCCCTGGCACTCCCAAACTTTCCATAGCAACAAGGTCTGTCACGCACCAAAGCTCGCTGCAAATTCCATTTCCTGCAAGCTAGATAATGCGTAAACCGTTAAACAACTTTTGGCGGTTTGGTTTAGTTTATTCGTTTCTTATTTGCTACTTTCATATATTGAAAAATTTCAAGGTTATACTTATTTACTGCTAAAACGCGCGCAAATCTAGACCGTTACTCAATGGCATAAGATAATTTTATTTACATTTACATTCACAAATAAATAACGCGTTTGTAGTAAATATTAAAAAGTTATTTAAACTTTTAACGAAGTTAAATAGATAACGAGATTACGTTTAAGTGCCGTCTTCCTTTCGTTTGATGATCTCTATTTGCTAAAACGAACATTGGATTCGCTCTGGTTCAACGATAAACAACATTTTTTTACAACTTTTGAAAGACTATCTAAACGTTATCTTAATCATCTGTATTAATTGCTAAATTATAAATACCATCATACCAGACCTTATTCTGCGATAGTACGCTGTAGAAAGGCTTTCGATGATTAAAAAACGCTATATTATGCACTGCAATAATTGACTATTATATTAGTTTCGACATAATTAATGTACCACATTCAAACTTTCAATGGAAGAAGAATTACTATTCTAAAATTTACGTTGAGTAATACCATAAAAATTATATTACATAATATAATAATTATTCGTGGGAACATAAATATTTTATAATATACCTTGTATATAATTTATTATATTATGTATAGTATAATATCTTACCTTCTATCTAATTTAGGTTGGTACCTACTTCTTATACCTACCTGTGTTCGTTATAACAAATTTATGAAGTATTTATAAAATTAATATTAAATTAAAAAGTTAGTCAAACAGTAAAATTCAAATTATTTTTATGAGCTTTCAACCATGGGTTGCTGCTATCTCATCAGATGTTTTATTTTTATTGTTAATAAACTTGTGAATTTTTATTTAATAATCTATTTATAGACATTCTGACCTATATATTATTTCCAACATTACCTATATACAGCAGGGTTTTTAAAGTATATTCTTTACCCAATTATAATTCGCTGGTTGCCTGGCAAAACCGTTTATCTAAATTATTTTGAAATTGTTCAGAAGAGCAGTTTTTAACTTTGCATCATGAATTGCTAGTATATTGTATATTATACGATTTTGCCAGACTGTAGAAATAGCAAAATTACATTATAAAATAAAATAATCCAATTTTCGTCAAAAATCGAGATAAACGGTTTTGCCAGGCAACCAGCGAATTAATACATTTTTAACATATAAGTTATATTTTTGTTTTTTGATCAGTGAACACATATTCACTGAAGAATGCCTCACTAACCTAACCTAATAATTATCAGCCATTATGGCAATATGAAACTACTACGTTGCCTTTGCACAGCTATTTATCAGTTATCACTTTGATATTATATATTTTTATTCTCGCATTTTGATTCTTTCGAATGTTAGCATAATAAGTTCACTGTGTTTATTCAACGGAATACTGTGTAAATTTTTTTATACAATGAAAAAATATTTTGACGAACATACTCACAATAAATATCAAAGAATTGAGACAATCTAAAAATCTAGTAGAAAATATTAGCAAAGTAACACGTTAAAAGTAGTTGATGCGAAATTGGCCTCGTGTTATGAAAACAAATTATTTTTATTCTAAACATCAGAAAGGATCTATTTTTAAATTTATACCGAAACGGTTAAAATAAAATTGACTATTTTATAAAATTATAGACAATTTTCTAATTAAATTTTTAGTCATTAGTTCTACGAGCTTGAGAGTTATGTATGTATACTGTGAATAAGTATAAACGAGACTTTCTTCTCTTAGACTCTTAGAGGATGTAGAATATAAAGAAGACAACATAGTGCATGTGTATAACTCGCAATCTATTACCACTTAATTAAAATGTTTCTAATATATTTTTTATATGAGCAATACATTTTTTTTTCATACACCCACTGTTAGTCCACACTGTTACAATAATATCAACATTCAACAGCATTAGTGACTCCTGGGACATTCAATTTCTGATTTAGAAAATTCAGTGATCGGCTCTTGATGTAACTGATTCGTGTATAGTATATTATATGTAGTATATTATATGTAGAACTCCGAATCTATATTAAAAGAATATAATAATCACTGTATTATTATTAGTAATATTATTACTATTACCTAGTACTATTATAAATAGTAATCACGTGTAGTGAATAAGAAGTTGGGCTACATATATACTTTACTTTGTGATTATAAGCTCTCAAATTATTAATGCCGTGGTGGAAACTATACATGTATTAATTAAATTAGTTGAAACTTTAAAGTTACATGCACTTAGAGATCAGCAACGTACAGTAAAAAGTTGCAAGATGTAATGAAATTACAGCAGTTATAAGGCAGTGGGAGTTTAAATATTTTAATTTGATTGGTTCCCACAAGCGATTACAATATTTTACTAGATTTATCTCTATGTGAATGCTACTGAAGTTCATTCATCATTACATTGCTTATAGATTGTAGGTAAAGGTAAATATTGACATTTAGTAATAAGAAAATCGAACGTTTAATAATATATCGATTAATTTGATTTAAAATTTATATTATAGTCGATCTATTATATTAATATTAAAAATATAAACAGGATGTTTGATAAAAAAAATAAACTCTTTTAGAGTTACATTTAAAGTTAGAACTTGGTTGATGAACTAGACTCAGCCAAGATGACTATAGTAGCAGAAAAATATAATTAATGAAGTAGTTTCATAATTAAATAGCCCATTAAAATTTAAAATACATCTAACCATCGTCGTCGAGGTCCACATAAAGTAGGTCAGCGGTCCGCATCCGGACCGCCATTTGGTGATCCCTGGCTTAGCCTATAGATCGATCTGACGCAATCTATGTCAGATCTGACACAATTATTAATAGATATAGAAGCATGGTTTCTCGTGCCCCATTTGCCGATTTATGTTTTACATCATATATCACAATACTGCTAGTTTAAATTAAAATGTAAAAATAAGTTTTAAATCCAACAATTCTAAAAACACGCACGATAAAAATAATACATATTTATGTATGTATTTTAAAACCAAGATTAAATATTTATTTAATATATTTAATATTTAATATAAACAGTATTTTTAATATTTTTTCATTAAAAATTAAACTTGCATAATATACCCAGGGCACACCGTTATCTGCTATCCACTTTTATCAATTAAAAGTAAATCTATTAGATTTATTAATTATTTTTATGTGGTTGTGCGGTGTTCGTTGTTTAAACAAAGTTAAACGTAAGAAAAAAATAAATTTGATATTCTATTAACTGCTCAATTTTTTGGTGATGTTTTAGGTTATATTAATCAAAATTATAATAAATCCGTTAATTTATAAGAATTAAAATTTTATGTTTCAATATTATATTAATCCTTATAGAGCTACACAATTTACAGTAATTTTTGGAGTATTGATTAGTAGGGCAGGAGTTTAAACAATTTCTTCTAGAACGTTGTTTTGAAATATTTTTTACGCAATCTATACGATTGATAAAGAAATAAGTTACCTATGTGCTGTTTAAAATTAAAATAAGTATAGTACCTATGTGCTAGGTATGGCCGTATAAAGGTTACTGACAATTTAAATAAATTTAATGGATGATGTTGATTTTGTGAAATTATAGTATAAACAATTCGGAATGGTGTGTCAGATTAACGGAGAGTTAAAGTAGCGTGTTCGACAAGTGACTAATTTTATTAAGAAAAATGTCATCAGTTATACCTACTAACTAAAATATGCAGGGCCGTGTGGTGCTATGAGGCGAAGAGGCGGCCGCCTCAGGCGGCACATAGAGTGGGCGGCATTTTTTACTTTTTGTGAAACATATTTCGATAAAAACACAACTTGGTTGAACTACTTTCAATGTTGACAAAATGTTTTACTATTTTTAAAAGTGGTAAAAATATTGAAGTAATTGTACCTAAGATTTTATTGCCCAACAATAAATTGTCGGCAGCCTATCTCAAATTTAAAAAAAAGCCAGTAGTTTCGGCAAGTGAAAGAATAGCAATAAAATGTTAGACGGATTAGTGCCGTTTAAATTTATTTTCTCAATTCTCAAATGACCCTAAAATCTAAACTTCTTAGGATTTATAGAATAGTACTTATTTACAATAGTATTTATTTACATACATTATTTACAAACATTTTTAAAGCCTTCGACGTCTGATGTACTCGCAAAACCTGAAACATCTGAAACTGATAATGAGATACCTACAGAAATTGGTCTTGCAGATGATATTAGTATTTCCACCGATCAAAAAAATCCACTCCAGGAACATAATCAACAGAACTTACACACACTACAGCTATACGAAGAAAAAATAATAGGAGTAATATTAAATATTCCAATAGATCCTGCTTTGTGGAAAAACATACTTCAAGCAGCAAATATGAACTTACAAGAATGCACCGAAATTCTTCAAAATGCAATAGAAAACTTGAAATTATACCAGTTATCTGGTTATGACCAAATGAGAATTGCCACAGAAGACTTAGCAGAAGAATTAGAAGTTCATTTGGAATTTGAAAACTAAATTGAAGTAAGACCAAGAAGAAAACGACGATTTTTTGACTATGAAGCTGAAGATGAACCGCTGAACAAGGAAGAAAAATTTTAAAATAACTTTTTTTATTATGTGCTTGACATCATCGCTTCAAATTCCTTGCAAGAAAAATTTTCCCAACTACAGTCTCACAGTGACGCTAACTTAAAAGTGTTGATGAAAATAGTGTATCAAGTTTTTGTAAATATCTACAGATTAAATTAACAGATGGCAACAAGTGCGATTTAGACGGTTCAGAACTAAAAGAAGAATTAATGGATATCACAAAATTAATAACAGTTCCGAACGGTTTAAGCATCTATCCAAACGTGGTAATTGCTGTAAGAATTTTGGTACCACACACTACCAGTTACAGTAGCTAGCGATGAA
Organism: Cantharis rufa; assembly: GCA_947369205.1. Taxonomy (NCBI): domain Eukaryota; kingdom Metazoa; phylum Arthropoda; class Insecta; order Coleoptera; family Cantharidae; genus Cantharis; species Cantharis rufa. Next base: position 43,122,746 of record OX376303.1, read on the forward strand.
AGGAGTTTTTCAAAATTAAAATTAATAAAAAATTACATGTGATTATGTTTAAGTCAAGAAAAGTTTTAAAAATTGGCCGTTATTTCAATAGAGTCTCAATTAGGATATAATTAAAATTATGTCAAATTAATAGATGAGTTTGCCAAAAAAAAGTAAGAAGAGTAAAATTGTCAAGTTGTTTTTATAAAAAAATTTTTTTTGAAATTTGAAATTAAATTTTCCACAACTTGGATTATTATCATTTTCACTCTAAAGTTGAAAATAAGCGAGTAATTTAGAAAACAAAATTTCACCCTTTAAATCGAGATTGCGGCAAACGCAATGGGCGGATTTTCCCGAAAATCGAGATTTACACTACCAAACACCCCCCATAAGTTTAAAATTAAAAAATCGCTGCCGGGAATTTTTTCCAGGTTAAGCGATTTTTAGACCTATCTTGACTGGACTATATGATGTGTTTGTAAATGTCTAGCTTTAAAACTAATGCCAAAAAAAAGTAGAAAAGTGTTGACAGATAGCAGTTACCAGCATTATAATCTCCAGTTAGTTGAAGCTGCACAGAAAGATATTGGAATTGGTATCACGGTTTCGGCCTTAGACTGATAGTAAAACATATGGAATTCTCTGAACAAATAATGTTTCAGCATAATTGGCACGGTAGACATATTAAGCCAGTTGGTCACCCAAAGCCCTGATGCTATAAAATATAATATAAATTTCACTTATTGCAGGATTTAGCTATTTGGTTTACATTACTTATATCTTATACCGTGTCTTATACTATAACCAATTTATTTTCTTTTATATTTTTAAAACATTAAAACTGATGTTATTATTTATTTTTCGTATTTGTTGACTCTATTTTGTCTCTAGGCGAATTTAAATTATAAGGACAAAGTTGTCCGAAAATCGGTATAACTTCGTCAAGTTTTCTAAAGGAATTTTTTTAAGGGTGTAAACATTATTTATAATAATCAAATATGGGCGGCAAAATGTTTAACCTAGTTGTGTTACCCTTAAATATTGGTATAAAGATGCACCGCGAGAAACATATAAAGGAACCTGACGGAATTACCCGATTTTACACTACGTAAAATAATTAAAAATATTACATTTCTTCTTAATACCTCTCGTTTTCATCGATGCATTTGAATTTAAGTACATTTTTGTTTATTGCATTAACTAAATTAGGTAAGTCAAATACAACGATGAAAACGAGATTTAAAAAAATAAATGTAAATTATTAATTGAATCTAAGTTACGTAGCGTTAATTTGATGAGAATGGCACTTTAGGACCAATTTCACTAATACCCAGTTTCTTCACTAGAATGATCCTATAGATATCCGATAGACAGGAAATAAGTATGTATAGATTTGGTATAGATAAACATGACAGAACGTATTGTTGTTGTATTGTACTTCTGTCATATTTATCTATACTTATTTCCTATCTATCGGATATCTATAAGATCATTTTTAGTGAAGAAACTGGGCATAAGAAACTTAATATAGAGCATTGAAATTTAAGCCAAGCATTAAGCTAAAATTGATCAATAAGAAACCTTCAGTTTTAACTTAATTTTTCACTTAAATTTTGCTACTAATTTAAATTTCTCTGTGAAATCGGCTCTTAATTTAATTTTAAAATCCCGTACAATCAAGAAATCCAAAAGTTGTTTTCTTATTACTTGATAATCTAATATACATACTACATATATTAATATATTATACTTAATAAGGTGAATTATAAAACTTCGCGGAAGTTAACACCTTAACATAAAACAATTGGTTAAAAATAAGAAATCACAAATCTTATCGCAGCACCGATAAGATTGCGTTTTTAGAACAATTTAAGCTTTAGGAAATTTTGTTTATTAACTATTTAACTATAAATCTGTTCATATATTATTAATAAGTATCAACACGCCATCATTATATATATACCGGGGGGTAGAACTGGTTTTAATAAAATAGAGATTTCAACGACAAGTTTTTCATATTTATTAATTATTATTTACTTTTCTAATTATTTCTTTAGTAAACCGTAAAAAAGTTTTTGGTAGCGAAATAATATTGGATCTTTACATACTACTTTTCTTCTACGGGACATAAAAAATCACATAAAACAGTATTGCTGTTATAACAAAGAAATCAGGATATAATATGATCTAAATGAAAAGATAAAAGAATTACAGAAGAAGTTGGAAAGAACATGTCTACCGAATGAATAAGGATAGATTACCAGTAAAGGTTATGAATTAAATGCATAGAAAAAGTTGCCTAATAACTTGAAGCGAAGACGAAGAAGAACAAAGAAATCAGAAATCAATTTTTTTATTTGGCGTCCATAAACTTTCAGAAATATTTTACCGACTAGTTTATATAATCACCATTAAGTACCAGGCATATTTTTTTTAGATATCAGTGGTTTTTTATTTGAAATTGCTTGCTAAGAAATAGTTATTCAAAAATGTTCCTAATCATTTTTTGGTTTTAGGGCTTTATCTCCGAGATAAATGCCGTTTTAAATGACGAGCTTGGGATAATATGAGTACGTTTTCTTGGCTATTAAAATTTTTTTAAATTAAAAAAACGTAAAAATCGATTGATGTTAAACCCGCCTGTTAGCAGATAAGAAAAATTAGAATTCTCTTATTTTTTAATGCGCTACCACATATTCAAAAATTATTCAAATCGGTGAGGGAAACCGGAATCCTTTACTTGTAAGGTACGCTCTCATAAAATTATTTATTGAGGTACTTGAAATTTGATATTTTTTCAAAAAAAAAACTATAAATACGATGAGTGATGTTTACCAATGTGTACAAAAATTTTGTTATAAGAATAAATCATTTTTTGGGCCTTAAAAAATATATAAGTCACTGTCATCAAATGAGGACGCTGGTACTTAATCGGTGCGATTCTGATTTGACATAACAACCTTGTTATCATAACCATTTGGTTATTTTGTAACAATATGGTTATTTCAGCCGTTTTGTTATTCTGATTGAGCAGGTATAACCATGCGGGTGTGGTTTGTCAACCATTTATTGTTATAATTCATGGTTATGATAACAACTGCATTTCAGTGCTTGTTAAGCTCATTTTGACCATTGTTATACGTTCGTGAAAGACTATTTGAATTATTTTTAATTAGTAAATGTTATTTCATATACACACGCGCTTAGAGAATTTAGCGACAAACAAATAGATTTCACTATTAACTTTACTAACTTTATAATTATTGTTATGAAATTTTTTTAAATAAATCGATCCGATATTGGTGATATAAATCACCAATCAATTGGTGTTAATTTTCACTTAAATTTTGAAAATGTTGAAGATCAGTAAGTAAAATTTAATAATTAAAAAATTAATAACGTTTATAATAACTGGAGTCCGGATAAAAAAGCGTAAAAATTTCAAAATAAGGTGCTTAAACATACATCAACATCAAATATTACCAAAAGAGGCATCAATTTAATAAAAAAAAAAACATTAATTCAATTAAAACAAACACCAATTTTATTAATAAAAGGATTAATTTAATTTTTAAAACAATTTATTTTTAAAAATTGTTCGAAATGTTCTGGAGTAAAATGCATCTTTTCAATAAAAGATTTTTGTAAGCTGAAAAGTTTCTTTCAACGTTGACAATTCAAGTTTTGCACCTTAGTGATAGGTGCAAAACTTGAATTTTTCTATCAAGCAAGGGATCGATTTTTAAATTTAACGTAGTTTTTCCAGGTATAGTTTTGATTATATTGTTCAATATTTTTAAACCGTTATTTTCTTCTAAAACCTTATTCAATTTTTTTTAAATAAAAATAGATAGCATAGAAATTCAACAAACGCATACAAAAGCATAATAATTCAAAAACAATACAAAACCCTAAAAAAGCAAAAAGAACTTATAAAACTATGTGCCAAATAGATCATTTTTTGACAAATCGCTCTTTAATAAATAAAACACAAACATTTAAAAAAATTAAATTTAAATCTAACCTAAAATTTAATTTTGAAATCACAACAACTGATGGATTCATCTGTAATATTTGTACATTTGTACTATTTTTACGTAACATTTGAACTATTTCTAACAAGGTTTGGCTATGCTTAAATTATAACCATCATGACTATACGTGTCTAAACAGAATACCAATTTTCGGTAACATTGTTACGGCGATGGTTATAACTTAGGATAACAATCTAGTCATAACAATATGGTTACATAACCATGTTCAAATCAGAATCGCACCGATAGTGTTAATAAGAATTCTAGGTAGGTATAATAGAGAAAATTATCAGAATAGTAGAATTAACTCGTTAAAATTACTAGAGCCGCCCATTACCGATTGTATAGAAATAATGTATTATTGCATCATTCAAATTAAAAGTGGAACTTGGTTTGACAATTAATTTTGTATTGACGAGTCAAAACGCAGAGTAACTAAACGTATGCAAAAATTTACTTGATAAGCAAGGCCCTTAATCCAAATGACACATATACTAATTTTTTTTAAACCAAAAATTAGGCAGTACCTACCTTCATCGTGAAAATCCAAAAACAATTTCAGAATTTTAATTTAATCTAGAAACCATTTTTAAAGTAAGGTAAAGTGTTTTTTCTTCTTCTCTTCCAGTTTTCCTTTTTGTGAGAGAGAAAAACCAAAACACTCATTCAATTTTAGAATTTGGAAATACAGGAAGTAAAAAGTAAAAAAAATAGAAAAAAAGGTTGTCAAAAGACATACCATACCTGAATGAGCATGGTCAAAGTACCCCAACGATATTTTATTAAAAGTTTTACGATCGGTACATGTTGTCGAAAATCTAAGATTCTGAAAGTTTTAGACCCTTGTCGCTTTCGGTTTTCGGAAAAATAAATAAATAGTAAATATTAAATAAAAATCCATTTCTTGGAATTGGCTTAATCTTTTTGACTAAAATTTTAATGTGTTTGAGGTATACTCTTTTAAAAATACTATTTTTTAACTATGATAATTTTTGGCAATAATCACAAAAATATTTTTTTCTAATTATGTTTCAAAAAGTGCCACTTTGTGTCATTCAAAAGTGTGCGGAAAAGTACTACTTTCTGCCCTAGTGCGGAAAAGTAATACTTACTAGAAAAGTAATACGGTCTTCGGCCTCGATCGTAAACCTTCATCTTGAATGGAAAAATGTTAGTTTTCCTAACTTGTATCAAAAATATCTATTTTCAAACCTTATATATCCTCTCCTATATTATATATATTTTCAATCTTCCCCACTTGGTGCCTCATTGTGAGAAGAATTAACAACGCCTGAAATTTTTTTTAAGATAATAAGAAATTACATAGCTCTTGATTTACTATCAAAGATTTTCGTATTATGTATCTACAGGGTGTCCCAGAACTTAACGTTATTCCTTGCAGGAATGATAGATCAGCTCATGACTGACCAGAAAATCAAAAATTGCCTTAGTAAAATATCGTTTTAATTTTGTTTTAAATTTTCAATTATTGTAATAATTTCACAAAATTAATTTTTATGAGTCGGGCAAAAACATTTTCTTTTTAATTATGACACTAATAGTTTTATTTTAATCTGTGATCAATAGCAGGGCTATTCAGGGTTGCGTACCTAAAATTATAATATAATATAAAAATTATAATATGGAATTTCGTACATGTGGCACTTGAAAAAGTGATTTAAAGTGTCGATTTTCACAAAATTCATAAAAGTGTTATTATCACGAAAACTAACGATATCTTACTAAGGTCATTTTTGATTTTCTGGTCAGTCATGAGCTGGCCTACCAGCCCTCCAAGGGATAACGTTGAGGTCTGGGACACCCTGTATACAGCAAAAGGTAAAATTTATAGATAGATAAATTAAATGCGTTTTGACTAAAATATACTTTTACCTCCAATCAATTTAAAAAAAAAAAATTGGAGGTATGGTAATCGAAAAAAAATTTCAACTTTTTTTTTTGCATTTTCGAGATCACCGTGTTCAGAAACGTAAAGATCTGCTAAAAGTAAAATAAAAATTTCTGTGTCGGTCTGTCTGTCTGTCTGTCGGTCTGTCTGTCTGTCGGTCTGTCTGTCGGTCGTCAATTTTTGTCGATCGATTTGCTTCCGAACCATCCAACCAATTACGACCAAATTTGGTATGGTGGTAGGGTTCACGGTGGAAAGGTGAAAATAAGGTTTTCGTCGCGATCTATCAATCAGGAGTGCCACCACAAGAAAATAATACGGGATTTTTAAAAAATATTTTGTCTTGCGATATGTTATTTTAAAGGCCTTAAAAGGCTTTATCCAGAATAGGTAAAATTAATCTTCTATCTGTCGTCTGTCAAAAATCACAAGTTGTCAAAGTTGAAACTTTAAGAGTGAATATAACTCAAGAAATGCTGAAGGGATCTTACCCAAATTTGGTACGTAGGTACATTGATCCTAATGGATATGAGAGCATATGTAATCCTTCGATAGCAATCACTAATGCAACATGAAAAAAATAAAATTAACTTTTTTGGCAAAAACATGAAAAAAGTTTTTGTCGATCGATTTTCTCCGGCATTTCTACGTCGATTGCAATCAAACTTATTGGACGTATGCCTCGTGGGCTGGAATGGTGAAAATAAGGTTTTGCCAGAGAAATATTCACCAGGGCCACCACAATAAAATAAATAAAAAAAATGAAAATGTCGTCGTATCTCCGGAAATGTTTAACCGATTCAGCTAAAATTTGGTGTGTCGATGGAGCTTTGAAAGTATAAGTATTGGTGAGAAAACAAACCGAGCCAATTGTAACAGGGCGGGGCAGGTCAGAAAAATTATAGAAAATATTAAGTGAAATCTTAATTTATATATTTTTTGTGAGAATTTGTCAGATGGCTGGCAAAAATAAAACAATATATTCAAAATTTTAATAAACGTCATAATTTTGTGACATATGTGTCAAAATTAGGTTAATGTTGATTTGTATACCGCGTGCAGCGTAAGAGTTGAGTTGAGAGTTGAGTTGAGAGTAGGGCTTTTAACAATTTATTTTAGAATACAAAAATAGGTGGTTTGGTGGGAAATATTTTATAATATCGTCGTACGGACTGACGGAACGTTACTTTATAAGTAAAAGGTTCTGCCACTAGGTAGCGACCAAGTTTAGGCTGTTTGTTAAATTTTTTCGCAAATGTTTTCAGAATCAGTAAATCGGCAGTCAGTAATTTACAAAAATTTATTTTCGAAAAATCCGCTAGATGACCGAAAAAATTTGTTGTACCAATCTTGGAGAAATTTTATTTGTGACTTCTTACGGTATTATGTGACGTATATAAAAATTTTGGAAAAAATTCAGTGGCGTACAAAAATAAAAAATTTTTTTCATTTTGGATTTTGTTAAATAAACTTTTATAGGTAGATTTAGGGTAGGGGGTGATACATATAGATATCTTTGCCAGGGCTACCGATATCTTTGTTAAGGCTACCACAATAGAAAACAAAAATGAACATTATGTCATCGTATCTCCGGACAAAATTTGGTGTGCTGGTGATTGGAGGTATTGCGGCAGAGAGTGACGATATTTTTTAATTATATTTATAACTACTAAAAGATTCTTGTCCGGGGCAACGATGTAGTACTCGAAGTCCCGATATCCTTTTCGAGTACTATATTTATATTTATTTATTACTGTAAATTTTTTTAATTATTGTTTTAATATAAGTAAATTAACTGAAATAAACATTTAATTTTATAATTTTCTTCTTGAGAGCCAGATTCACCAAGCAAAAACAAATCAAGTTTTTCTCTAAACTTGATTATTTACCTTGGCAGCATATTATGTTAAATTTACCTAAATCTAACAATAAAGTTTAGGTTAAACTTGTTTTGAATTTTTTCTGGTGGAATCGGACCTTAATCTATATTTTAAAGTGTCAACTATAATTTGTAATAAAAGAAATTATTTGGCATTTTAAAAGTTGTATTAGTCATCGTCACTATCTGTATTAATATAATTTATCTTTTCAAAAATTAAACAAAGTGAAAAGCAGCGTATAATTTAATACAAATTTTAATTATTTGTTATTTACTATCGGATTGTGAATAAAATAGTATACATACCTCGGTGTCAAGCTTCATTCCAGCGTCGCGCTTATAGTTGACTTCGGCGCTTCGCACCTCAATCAACTAACTAGCGCTCGGCTGTAATGAAGCATTTTCCACCTCGGCATGTAATATACTATTAATAAATCAAACAGCTCATAATAGTTTGCAAAAAAAACACACGATTGACCTTACGTTAACTAAAACGCTTTTTCAATACTAAACTCACAAATTTCAGAACTGTTTACAAATTAATGTCGATATTTCTAAATAATTTTGGTGTTCAGAATATTTATTAATGTATAGATGGATGCATCCGTCTCGCTTTTTGCGTGACTCAAAGTTCGCGAGTTCTTTGGCTCTGTTTGCGCTTTCAAACTCAATACACGAGAATAGATGCAAAATAATCCGTACAGCAATCTGTAAGAGACCAATGAATTAAATTTTATTTTCATAAATTGATTGATTAAATATTACATCGTTCTTAATTTAACACAAGGCCCCGAATTTCGTAATTTCTTGCAACTTATATTTCTAACTTGAGTTTGAGGGCACTAAAAGTGTTACTGCTAAGGGTTTCTATTTGACTTGAACCGCCACTGAATGAGATCGCTAGAGTCAAATTTTAACGCAGTCAAACGAGATTGATCACTGCAAGAAAATAATCTGTTCAAGTGTACATCAAGGTGCATAAACTGCAAGAGCTTGCAAGATAGTTTACTGTACAGCCAGTTATGCATCTGTGAAAAAAAACTGTTTTCATAATAACTTATTGGTACATTCTTATTCGCATACTTGAATAAAATTAACAATGTAATAGAGCAATTAATAAAAGTAATTGTTCACATGGACTGATTTCGTTTCAGGTTAGATAGTTTCCGATGAGTGTGTGGCAGCTATTGTAGGTAAAATAATAGTAACCATACATCCTAGAGAGAAGATTGATACATTATTTTTCTATTTATATCAGATTCAGGGAAGATGTAAATCACGCCGATTATGCATCATCAATTTTTACAAATACATAATCATAATATATATATTTTAATATGATTTTACAATTCAAACTAATAATAATAATCATTATAGTCATATTTTTAATTTCTTAAGAGTAGGTACTATTTAGTAGCAATTAGACAATTCGTGTCATATATCATATCATGTACTTTTCTAACTTGTAACATCTCCTTACATAATACTATGCAATTGATTTACTCATTTCAATATATTGTAAAGTGTCAAGTAAGGTTTGGGAAAGAGGAAAATTCAAATTGCTCTGCATTTAGAGTTGAGCAAAAATAAAAAACTCTTCTTTATATTTTTAAAATTAATTTCTATTATTTTTGACAAATTTTTAAAATAATTTCAACGTTACTCATTTATGCCTAATTAAGGTTAAAAAACTAACACATCAAAAATAAGTTAAAATGTAGTAGGAGTATTATTTAATATCCACATTGATTTCTTTCCGACATGAGTGTTATATTCTTGAAGGTAGTGATCTGGTCAGTGGCGTATTTATAGGGATGCTTATATGATGCTGGAGCATCGGGCTCCGATCATTGGGGGTCCCTTAGGCCCCACAAAACCTTACTCATTATTTTATACAATTTAATATTTTTTAACGAGCTTCAGCTGCTTATTTTTGTTTTCAGATTACAGTGCAACCTCGATAAACCGGACTAATTAAAACCGCGGTCATCCGGATTTACCCTTTCAGTCACCATGGTCATTAAAACGAACATGAACTTCTGATAACTACCAATATTAACTAAATACATTTTAATCGGTTTGATCATCACTATCGTCTAAGGGAACATGTATTAAATTATATGTCTATATAGAAATGTCTCCCAAAAAAACAAAAAACGGAAACAAGGGTCATAAAAGAAATTCGATTTGATGAAACAGATAATTTGCCTTTATTCGATGAAAGTAAAGACGGCACAAGATGTAAAAATGGCACCTGCTTTGTGCATTTGTGTATTACACATGGTCGAAATTGTTTTCAAGTTTTTCATACAAAATAAATCTTTTCTTGGTTTAACATTTTTTTTAATTTACCCTGATTTACCCTGATTCATTCTGACGAACATTTTTTTTTTTCGAAAAGTTTGGGCCGTAAAACCTTGAAATGTATTTCAAAAATTTTTAAATAAATCATTTAAGCTCTGTTCTTAGTTTCAAAATTATAACTTCAATAACAAAAAGTCGTGACTGAAAGGGTTAATAAATAATTCGGATTACTGAAACGACAGTTTTTTTTATTGAAAAGAGAAATATTTAATACAAAACAACAAACTAGAACATAGTACATAAACAAAAACTATTTAAAACAGAAGCATACTTATTAAATTTTATATCATTATGTAAAGTAATTTCAGTTTAAGTTGGACGGTGACGCACGCATCGCACAAAGCGTGGAGACAGTATTGGAAATTGCTTTAATTTTTTGTTTTTGTTTCTTCGTTTCAATTTTGCCTTTGCCTTCTATTTGAGAAGCATTAGTTACTTTAAAAATTTCAGTGGTAAGTTTACCTAATAATTCAACAATTTCTTGCACTTTTTTTCTTTTTAACATACGACTTGATCAATTGCCAGTCTTCGGTAGTTAGATATTTTAATTTCACTTTAGAAAATTTCATATTAAAACTATGTACTATACTAATTTGAAAAAAAAAACGTTATTAAATTTTGAGTTTTTTAATTTAAGATTTTTAAATTACACTTAAGCTTCAGTAATACTGCATATTTTGAATAAAATTGATTGGCCTAATAATAACGTATAATTCAACAAAGATGGTTTATATTGTTATGTTGCTATATATTTTCATTTTCAAATTTAATTACTAATATATTTAAACACTTTTCTATACTTCTTATTTATTATATTTTATATATTGTATTATTTACTATATTATATATATATTGAAATGATTTTCTATAATTACGAAATATTCCCAATTATATTATTTAATTTTGGACACTAAAATTTTCTTCAAAATCCAAATTATTTAATTTAATTTACAATAAAATTTCCTATATTAAAATGGAAACACAAATCGAAAGATAACTTTACCATACGCGAACAATATCAATTTAATTTACGCTGCCTTCAAATTTAATCTTTACTTTTCCAATTTCTCCATAAAACACCAACATTATAATGCTTAATTTCAATTGTCCAAATTATTTTCTATTATTTCCAAGTTCATTCTCCAATTACCAAAACATATCATTCTTTCTCCTAGTTATCCAAACTTTGTCCAAAACTGGGACAACCAAATTCCAAATAATTAAAAATCACTTACTCAAAAATATTAATTAATTTATTCTCAAATAAAACTTTTCAAATACAAAATTTCCAATAAACTTAAGAGATTAAAAATTCTACGTTTCGCTTCCAGCGGCCATCTTGGCAAAAAGCCTGGTTAATTAGCCACCTTAATTAGTTGGCGGGAAAACCAGCAAATACAAGTTTAATACAAATTTTAAAATAAATAAATTTTTACAAAAACATAAAATTTTCCAAATAAAATATTAAAATTTTAAATGAAGGATTTTGGAACATGACAATATATACTATTATTCTATACAGTTCTATACTCTCGAAACAAATGTACTTTTTGTGAATTATCTGCAATTACTGGATTCTCCAATTTCGCTTCGCTTGTCTGTCAATCCTACAAATTCATTATAATTGCTCTTCTCTTAAAAAACATTGCTTATACATATATCATTACGTTCAACAAGACGAAATAAACCAAAAATTGACCTCAATGTCTCCGATTTTTTCATAATTTATTTTACTGATTCTATGAAACAAATTAACTAATTATTTCTATTAATTTATTCTAATTTGATAGGCATTAGTATATAAAAACACCAAAATATAACTTGGGGTATTATGTGTAGCTAATCTAAAGAAGAAGTAGTGGGCATAAATAAATATAATATTTAAAAACTTAAACAAATCACAAAACAATTAAATTTCTTCTAGTTTATTTCAAATTAAAGTAACAGTATCAGCCTAAAATTATATATAATAAAAATCTTATAATTATAATGTAATTAATTAAAGTAGCGATTAATTATATCTTAACGCGTAATGACACTCTCGAGTTTCAAAAAAATGCAAAAATTTTTTTTGCATTAATTAATAGTTCAATATCTTAAAATTTATGTGTCAAAATTTCATATTGATATTCCGAATATTTTCGGAGCTCAAGCATGTCAAGCGCAATAAGAAGTAGGCAATATATTACTCAAGTTTATGATACTAGAGATACTATGTAAAACTTCACAACGCTATATCTCAAAACTACGTTTTCTAAACTGGCCGGCAGCACAATTTTAACAGATATTCAGGTCTATTATGTATCACAACCTTTAAAAATAACAGTCAACCTTTATGTTATAATCAAGTTTTAAAATAGCGTAAAGCGAGAAACATTATTATAGCTAACATGTGTCAGAAAGAGAAAGTAATATTTCTATTTTCGGATCAAAACGCGGTTCATCAATTTTTTATTTCATAACTGTCACTGTTATAATAGCGTATTTGATACATAATAGGCCTGATTAACCGATTTACTTCAAATTTTAATTATAGCTGTAAAATTATATTATCTCGAGAAGCACGTAGGGATTTCACGTTACATTGTATACTTTTCTAGTTATAAGCAATTCTTTACATAATATTTCAAGAAAAAACAGAAATTTGAAATCAATCGTGCATAATTTCTACGAAAACTAATATTTTTTAATTCCGCTACGTACTTCTCTAGATAATCTCATATAACACTGATAAAAAATTTGTTTTTTGTTCAAGATCAAAAATTGAAGAAGAAATCTTGCCGGCCGCGGAACGCTATTTATAAAGAGAGGTTTCCTTTGCTGCAATTTTACGCTGCCATTTTTCAAAAAAAAAATTATAAAAAATTATACAATATTCTTTCAAATATGTTCAATAAATCCCTTTAAAAAGATTTTATATTGCATTTTGCATTTACTATAACATAACGCCACAAAAAATTGTTAAAATTATCCTATTTTTTGCATCTCTAGAGTGATGCAAAAAATATTTAATAATATTTAAAATATAAAAATATAAACCCCTAAATATTATTATTTGTTAATTAATTATTTATTATGAATTGTTTGAAAATGTCATCATGTGCGAAAATCATTTTACTTTTATTTTTAATTTAGTTCATATTTTTATTTATTGCGTTTGAAAAGACAGTTGATCGTTTTGCGGGTCGTTATTTTTCTTGTGTATACAATTGTGAAGAATTTAATATTTTGGAGTCCAGTTCTTGACTTTCTTTGTGTGGCTATATATAGCTAAATCAATTTCCACTGCTCAATTTAATACTGCTTTTTACCAACTATAGACAATAATTATTTAAAATTTTTTTCTTAATTAAAGCTGCAAAAGCATTACTTGCAAATATTCTTGATAAAAAATGCATTCCACATTTAGCTGAATAATAACTTCAAAATTTTTATGCAAGGTTTTAAAAGATCTTGTAAAATTGAAATTGTAAAATTGAAATTTGGTATAAATAAAAATGTAAAGCTACTGTTCATACAGTCATAAACATACAGAGAGCTCGTATAAAATCTGGAATCAGTTAACGCAAACTTTTAGAGGAATTTTCTCAGAAAATTAATTTTTTTTTTGAGTTTTGAAAATGTACCAACACTATGACTTTGGATTAAAAAGTTTTTGAAACAATCAGTCGCAAAGTTATAAAAATACGTTTAATCAACAACTCCAATAAAACACAGATTACAAAGTTCCAATTGCTGTCAGAACCGTGTTATTTTTTCCAGCGCCTTCTTCATAAATGTTATTGTACATTTTTTGATACACAATTGATGATTATAACTGAAGGTTTTGCCCCACATTGAATAGTAGGAACACAAGCAACAATTGGAATAATTTTGATAAAATAATCAAATACAAGCTATTAAATAAAACAATTGAAAGATTTGACAACAAATAGGACTGATTGTTAAAAATTGATTAGCAAAAATATTTTATAAGTAATATTTTTCAGTGATTGTTAGCTGCGAACAGAAATTTCCAATTTCACTTACCCTCTCAATAGGTTTTGCTTTATTATAAATTTGATCTAAGCGAGAAAATAAAAATGTTGAACAAAAAGTTTTCTATGAAACAGATTGTTATTTTATTATACTCCTATGCATGATTAGCCGGTACTGCATACAATGTCATACAAGGTTTTCATTTATATACATAAAATTAGCCGGAAATCAATATTTCTACTAAAAATAGTAGACATCAGTAAGTTAATAAAAGCTTGCATAAACTTGTTTGTCAACTATGTTTTGAAATGTTATCTTTAAAAACAAAATTAGTTTCTTCAATTTTATGATATGGTATACATTTAAAGTGCTATTTCGACGTGGGACTTAATTATAAAATTATCACATAATATTAAGTACCTATTTAATATAATTAAAATTTAGTTTGCCACCCCATTTGACCCCAGCACTATTGCACTATAATCAATATTGATTCTTTCACATAGTTTGAAATAAATGTCTATTTATGTAGAACAGTGACAACCATTGCCATTGTAACGGATAAGAATAATGAAAATGGTATTAACCGAAATAGATTTTATTTTCGCGTCTGAAAATGCCGAAGTTTTAACATTTTCTCTTTAATGATAGTAAAAATGAAATAATAAAACCAAGTAAAATAGTAATCAACCTTGTTGCAAATTGCAATCAAAATGCATTTTCCGATATTTACTAATTAACTACAATTTTAAATTATTATTTCGGTACTTATCTTAAGCTCGACGAATTTTTAAATTAATTTCAGAAATTTTAACAACAAATCAAGTATATCATTGCATTCTATGTTAGTGCCGTGGAATATATGTTCTATTGTTAAAACTTTTAAAATTCCTTTAGCCTTAAATATTTATTACTTAAAGCTTATATGCGAAATTCAGCACTTTTGCATTGTGTTGAAATATACCTTGGTGGTTTGCCATTGCCTGCTCACTAGCTCAACCCGTATTCGAACCGGGGATCTCGACTTACGATATTTAAACTTTTATTTTTGAATTGATTAAATTGCCGGCTTGTGTCCCTACTTATAAGAAAATAAAAATGTTCACTGATAAAAATTTCGAAGGCGGCTTGATTTTGTTTTTTAATACTTTTCTAATAAATTTCTTTTTTCTTTTCCTAACAATCGATCGGCTTTTTACTTCTATACCACTGATAATTTACAATTAATTACCTTCAGCAATTTTCAAAATTTTTTGTAAATTGTTCTGCAAGGTGTTCACAATCAAGTGATAAATTGGTATTGTTGGTCACCCTACTTTGGTTTAGATTGTAATGAAATTTTTCACTGTAAACTCGTTAATAATATTATACTTAAACAAAACTTTTATATTATTTTGGTTGTTATGGTTCAAGTGAAATTACTATAAACGAATTAGTCTTAAAATTCTTTTTTATCAGTTTAAATTTATTTTATTGAAATCTACACAAGTTATATAACTAGCAGATTATTTACGTATTTTTATTTCATTCAAAAACTCCTACTATAAGATTACAAAATTATATTACGAATGTAATGGTACCGGCTGTTATTAAAAATTCATTTATAACTTTCTCGATGTAAATATTTTATTTTAAATATTGTAAAAAAATATAAAATCATTATTGGATGAAAATATTGACTGCATGTAGGATGTAGGTAGATACATAGGTAATATAAAAAATACTTTTTGAAACAGAAAACTAAGCCTACTTCCTTTTTAGAGTTTTAAAAAACTCAAGTTACAACATTGCTCTGTAATCTGTAATAATATAATAATTGAGGTTAGAAGTTCATAGTTTTAAAATATTTACTTTATAACTTGCTTTCATTAAATTTCAATTATATTTTCATATTTTATAACTTTATACATTTTTTTGTATTACATCGTATTTATATTAAATTTAAAATCTTAATTTATGTATATTGCACAGAGACTTTTTTGTAGGGTAAATAGTTTTAACCTACAGCGGCATAAAAGTGTTAATATTTAGAGAATTAACGAATTTTTACTCGAATTTTAGTAAGATTATTACAATGTTATTGTAAGACCCAGTTTTTCAATCGCAAGTTAATCTAAATTTGAGGGTTAACCTACGTTTATGACTACCTGATTGGTCAGAAATCTAAGTTAACCTTTAAAAAAGGCACCAGTGTTCGTCACCTTAAAGTCTAACGCTATCAGAAATTCGCTTGAGAAAAATAGTACTGGTTGACTAACCTTTCAATATTTTGTTTTGTTGCCGTTTAAATGTAAAGAGACCTTAAAGTTACATTGTTTTTATCCTAAATACAATTTAAGTAATTTTAATTTGTATTTTAATTAAATAGGATAATAGGAACAGGTAACCAGTGTTCATCACGGCAGAAATGCTTTAAACTCAGTGATCGTCAGTAAGTAGCACCAGAGTTCGTCAAAGTCGCTCTAGGAGAAAAAAAAATTAATAACAAATTAATAAAATACCTATTAATGAAAAAACTTTAGTAACTAGTCATTAAAAATACACAATAACATAAAAATAAATTATTTTTCTTTTTGGGCAGCACAGGAAGCGCAGTAAAAATATTTTTTTATCGGATACATTGTACGTTTATTGTGCATCCGTTGCTTGCACGTCATGCAACAAATCATATTTTTGTTCATCAATTGTGTTTTCCTTTCGTTTTCATCTTTTTCTTTTTTTAGTTTCTTTTATTTTCTTCGCCTTCTCGTTTTGTTGCTCTGATCTTCTCCGTTTTTTCTCTTCTTGTTCATTTTGTTTCTGAACCTTCTTTTCTTCTTTTTTCTTGTAGTATGTTTTCTATTTTTCACATGTGGCTACTGAGAGAATTCTCTCTATACTACTTTATTTTAGGTATTTTTAGTGAAATTTCTGGCCAGAATAAAAATTTTTTAAATGCGGTTGCAACCCCTTCTGGAATATATTGTTGCTGTCGAGTTCTTTTGCCTCGTAATTTTCTTTTTGTGCATTCACTAAAAATATTACTTGAACAATACCCTGTTCGGTTTTTTGTTTTCTTTATCACCATCTGAATATTCTTTTAAAGAGTCATTATTCTCATTACGGCCCTTTTCTTCATGTAACCGTTCTCCTGGTGCATCCTCTAAATGTTCTTTCAAAAGGTCTGTTCGTTTGCTTGCACTAACTTAAACGGATCAAGTAAATAAAAGCGTTTGTTGATTGGTTCTTTGCTTGCTCAAAACCTCACTGCTCTCATTTTTGTCTTCTTCTTTATCTATGGCTGTCGTCTTAGTGCATCCTCTGAATATACTTTGAAAGTTCCATTGTTCTCATTTTGATCATTTTCATTTGGGTTTCTTCGTCTGCATTGTTCAAACATTCATGTATAGTATTGTTGTTTTCATTTACTTTATTCCCCATTCCATTATTCGCATTTTCGTACATCCATAAATCTGGATTATTTCCCATGTGTTCCAAAATACCGTCATCACCCATTTCAAACTCTAAAACATCTTTATTTCTCAAAATACCATCCAGAAAAAGATCATCAACTACTGTAAACCTCTCATTTTGAGGAATATTCTCAAATTCAGCGTCAATTTCATCGATTTCATCTGCATAACAATAGAAATTCAGTTATCGTCATGTCTGTGCACGAAAATTTGTCATAGTTTTCAAACGCACGTTAAAGTTTAAAATAAAACAAAAATGTTTGACGGTTACTGGTCCCACAGTACTATAATATAAAAGGAATAGATTTAGCCGGTTAAAGCTTTATATTGTCGAATAGGAAGGCTAAAAAACGAATAATATGGCATTGGTGAAATTAACCAGTTATCGTCAGCCATGACGAATATTGGCTTAGCACGAGTGTTCGTCAACCCATAAATGTAGATAAAATTAGATTTATAAGTTTATTTTTTTAGTTTTAAATCATAATTTAAGATGTTATAAGGTAGCTGTATAATGGTAAATACCATATACCCCACAGAAACTTCTTTTATACACCTAAGAAAAATGTACTTGCCTTAACCACAAGCTAAAGAACTGTTAAAAACAGTTAATAAACCTTAATATTTGCTTATAAATCAAAGTAGTGACGAATACTAGTCTCATGGCGGTCACTGGGTGTTTTACCTTATTTAATCATCTATTATATATAAAATATATTATTTTTAAATAATATTCAAAAAAGTAGTTTTTTTTTACTTTGTGCTAAATACTAATCATTTCGCTTTCCAATAAAAGTCAGCAAAACTAGAATTTTTTTGATTGAAACGATTAGTGTCGAATAACTGCTATATAAAAGAATAACTGTATCATTTACCCTACTCAAGAAGTAAACCTGTACCTAGTCTTTAATAGGTAAATTGTAATAAAAGTTAATAATAGTAAAATATAGTAATACTGTGTAGCTAGGAACTAAACCTACAAAATTGTGCGTTTACGTACTCTTCCACTGGTGCGCTACTGTTACAGTCAATAATGAAAATTTAGAAAATGTTTTATAGTATACATAGTATATTCACAATATTTTTATAAAAGTAATTTAGTCTTCGTTATAGATAAGCGTGATTAACAATGACCCCTCGCTATGTGTGATAATAATTTATGACGTAATTATTTTACGCAGCATTCTTACAACGAAAGTAGTATAATATTGTGTGGTATATATGCTGCTTTTATGTTTATAATATTAAAATTATAAGTAGATTCGTCATTTGCATGTATGCAACTACTAACATTATAATATGAACTGTATAATATAGTAGATTATAATAGCAATTTCAAAAATAATATGTACATACTGTATATGTACGTACGTAAATATTAACTTTAAGACACATTTAATGAAGATATTTATCAAAGAAATAATTACATAATATATAATCCAAAACTAATAAGTTTTAATATTTTGTTTTGTTTTTTAAACTTATTTTCAAAATGGTTATTTCATTTTCAATTGAAGTTATGTTTTTGTTTCTACACTATTATTTATGTACATACATAAACTATAACTTTGGAATTTAAAAATTTAATTATTACATTTCATTTTACCTAAATAAGTTTTAGATGTATTAAATTTTTATAGAAGTAGGTACTTTAGAAAGTATTCAATTTGATGCGAAGAAGTAAAATAACTACATACCACGTTCTATAGTGAATAGGATACAATTTTATATAGTAGTAAGCTAGAAACCGGTCATTGCCCCTATAATTTAACTTCTATAGTACATTATCCAAATTATGATTTTAGGCAACTTCTACGTATATTTTTGTCCCAAAAATTACGCAAGTGACCTCGTTACTAACGGAAATAGCATGCATGTGACTACTGACTATACGCATTTCGCATTTTATACCCCTCTGGTGTGCTAACAAATAATTGCCAAGTACCTACCTAGTATGTACTTGTAAATTTCAATAATTACATAATAATGTAGTTACTAGTTAGAAAAGTTGAGTAATCTATATATTACAAAATTTTGTAAATAACAAAATGTATGATTTTGTGATACTGTACCCACTAATAGTTGATTTTTAAATTTTTTTATAAAAGTCCAGGATTTTTATGTTTCTCTGTTATTAGAGATACATTTTTACAAACATTTTATTATTAGACATTTTATGAATACATTGATGGTTACATTTTTTGATATTGCTATTGTTTACATAATAATATAATAATATAGTACCTAATATGTATGAAATAGTATATACAAAACTTAGTCCAGTCAGTACGTAGTGAAAAAGAAGTCTGCGTGGAAATAACTCGAAATTTTTTTGCTTTTAAGTCCTTTACCTTAATATCAGAAAAAATATTTTAACATAAGTTTTATACAACAGATTCAAACTGTAACAGGGTGAAATTTGTTATGAAAGGTCTCGAAAATCACAAAATCTTAAATGAGCCGTTTCCTGTACATTTTACATGGAAAATACATAGGTTATATCAGAATTAAATTAGACAAAATTATTCAAAAACCTGTAAAAAAATTGTTGTTATAGTATATGTAGTTTTTGAGCTATAGCGCTTCATAGAACACCGATTTTTGAGCAACAAGCCGTTGTTTTCAGTTTTCGATGTAGAGCTTTTTTTTGTTCATCTGACTCAAAAAATGGTCTACAGATAAGTGAAACGAGACTCAATTATCTATAAAATTATGTATAAAATAACTTTGTAGCTATAATAGGGCCCTAATTGGAAGCTGTCAAACTTGATCTCTTTTAACACGGTTTTGCTATTTATTATATTTTTGCACATAACTCAATTCAGTGCATTTCAGGCAAATGTATAGAAAATAAAGAAATAAAGTTATAAAGTTTAGTGGTTGTAGAGATATGGCTTCCCAAAATACGCTAAGCGTCGGTGAAAATTATAAAATTTATATTTTGAAAAATCTTTTTTTTTCCTCTAAATTTTGTTTTCTATATTTTAGGTAATATTTAAATTCAGCTTAAGATGCTCTGATAATAAGCTACGTATTAGCAAAAGTTTAAAAGAAAGTCAAGAAATATTAAATTAGGAAGCTTACAGCTTGGACCCTAATATAGCTATACAATATTATATATAGATTTGTAGATCATTAAGTTTTACTTATCTATAGACAATTTTTGCGTCAGATGAATAGAAAATAAACTCGATAATCGATAAAAATCGGGTTATAGCCCCGAAGAAGACCTATAGCTCGCAAATTAGATAAACTAGAACAATAGTTTTTTTACACTTTTATGCAAAATTGTATCTACTTTAAAAAAAAAGAAAATAAACTCAAAAAGAATTTCAAGTAGATTTTGTGGTATATTAGTATGTATTTGTAAAATGCAAAATTTAACAGAACTAAACAAAACGTTAAAATAATAAATTTTAACAGTAAAGTAAAGAAATACAATACGTAGAAAAATCGTTACTATAAAACCAAAAAGACATTAATTATCACTTGACAAGATTAAAAAAATATTTAAAAATGAAATATTTCCGTAAAAAGATTAAACATTAAAAAAATAATGAGTAATTACGTTATAAGGCCTTATTTCACTGTTTTTGCAGATCTTCAGACGTACCTAACTCTAAATTGAATGAAAAATTTAAAAAATATTTAGAAAAACAAGATAAAATATTTTTTTTTAATCTTGTCAAGTGATAATTAATGTCTTTTTGGTTTTATAGTAACGATTTTTCTACGTATTGTATTTCTTTACTTTACTGTTAAAATTTATTATTTTAACGTTTTGTTTAGTTCTGTTGTATCTACTTTAATTTTGATACAACCTATTCTGGATATAAAATGTACAGGAAACAACCAATTTAAAATTTTGTAATTTTTGGAACTCGACAAACCTGCCTCTGTTCCGGATTGAATCTGTTGTAAGAAACAGATTTTAGGGTTTTTTCTCTGATACTAAAATAAAGGGTTTAAGCAAAAAAAATCATTTTTGAATTATTTTCATGTAAAAGTACCTAATGACTGCATTAATTTATTATGTAGTATTTATATCATGTTTTTATATTTTACAATGTTTTTGTTGGAAAATATACTTTATGTAATATGTAGTATATAGTACAGCAGGGATGCACAATATTTGAAATACGTAATTACTAACTAAGTAGTACATATTTAAAGTATATTTTATATTAAGTACCTATGTATATTTATTTAAATATAAAACATCTTCCATTTATTTTCTGACTTGTATTTTAAATTTTATTGTAGGTACATATGTACATATCAACTTATTATTATTTTAAAAACAAGTTTTCAATATGCCTACTAGTACTTCTACTTGTATCTACTCAATGTTAAATTTTAAAATACAAATACATACATCAATTTTCAATCAAAAATAGAAAAAATTTAAAAATTTTAAATACTGTATTTTGTATTTCAAATAGGTACCCAGAAAACAAAATCAGCAAATGATTTCTAATATATTAGCTATATTTATTTTCAAGTTTTGTTTAGCTCTGTTAAATATAATAATATTATACAAATATGTACATCATATTAAAAATTTCAAATAGTTTAGTTAAAATTTATTATTTTAAGTTCATTTTATTACATTTAATATAGCTTTTAAGATATAGAATAATACGTTAAAATCGAAAATCATGCAAATTGTCTAGTGTGCAATGAACGTAACAAATTAATTTATTCTATCTGCTTAAACAATGTGTTCTTCAAATTCAAAACCAACTACAATCCAAATTTAAACTTATGTAATTTTTCAACAGAATTATTGTGCGGATTAGTATCTCACATGTAGCTCCGGTGCATTTTTGAATATTTTCTAATATTTTCAGTTTTTGATTTTATCTTTACGAATTTCGCAACAACAGAAGCATTCATCCGTTAAATATAATAAAAATAATCGTTAATAATAATCAATTAGTTTGATTTATAGGCAGAATTTGTATTATTAATTTGGATAATATTTGTCCCAGTTTGAATGAGATTTGAATATTTCTGGAAGAGTGATTTTAGAGACAATTATTTTAATTGGTTCAATTTGACTTGGATAATTGATTTTGTTTATGGAAAGAAGAATTTTGTTTTGGTTGTAAAACCGAAAATTTAATTAAATGGTAAATTCGTTAAATTTAAATTAAAAAGTTAAAGGCAAAGTAAATGTGATCCGATAGCGCGACATATTATGGTTGTCAACGCCACGTTTAGCGTTCCATTTGATTTAGATACAGTAGAATCCGGTTATAGCGACAGGCAAGGGACCGGCGATATTACGTCGTACTAACAGAATGACGCACAAAACGGTTTGAAACTGTATTTGAAAACATTATATAAAAACCAAACTTGAGGTTGCACTTCCGTTGTTAAAAGTCGTTATAAACGAAGTCGTACTATTCGGATTCTACTGTATTTGTATTATAAAAATTTTATATTTTATTAACTTGAATACAAAATTGAAAAATTGTTTTCTTAAAGTTTGGATTAGTTTGTTTGATCATTAGAATTTTCACAATTACATAGTCATATAATATTAATATTCAGCTCTTCAATCCAAGTGACAGCTGGTGGAGTGGCTCTCAGAAAGTCTTCGGTCGTACAGTGACTCGGTCTGCTTTTGCAGTTATATATGCCAGGTGGTACATTGTTTGCCTTTCTTCGCCGCTGTCGCATGCAGCAGTTACGGATTTTCTCCATTTAAGCAGGGAATCAGCACATACCCCACAGCCCGTACGAACTCTATTCAGTCCGCACCATATGCTTCGTGGTAGGGCAAAACCAGGTGGCGTCTGTCCGGTATGGAGAACATCGCGGACCGCATGAGGCGCTTTAGCCTGCCATTCTCGTTTCCATTCGCGTTCCAGGTTGAAATCGCTAGCAAGCAATTGCTCCGCGGTTTAAATTGGTGGTCTTCTGGAGCGCAGTCTGTGGCCCAGATGTACGATGTCTTCGTGAATTTTCAGTAGCGGGTTTCTTTGGATTTTGTTGTACTCTCTGACCAGCGCGCTTGATCGTCGGAGGTGAGGGGGTGAGATGTTACTTAGAGTAGGTAGCCAGTGAACAGGTGTGGGTTTAATGGTTCCACTGATGATTCGCATCGAATTATTTAATTAGACGTCCACTAGTTTTGTGTGTGGGCTGTTCAGCCATACTGGCGAGAAGTATTCTGCCGTCGAGTAAACCAGGCCCATGGTAGAGCATCTCAGTGTATCGGCCGTAGCTCCCCAGGAGGTACCGCTAAGTTTAGAGATGATGTTATTTCTGGTCTTGAGCTTTGCGGCTACGTTGGTAAGATGTTTCTTAAACGATAGTGTTCTGTCTAATGTAACGCCGAAATATTTGGGAAACTTGTGTTTTAGGCGGGTGCCATTGAATTGGACATTTAGTTCTACGTTAGCCATTTTGTTGTTTAGATGGAAGCATGCTGCTTTGGTTTTTGATACGTTTGGCTTAAGTCTCCATTTTGCGAAGTAGGCGTTCATGATTACTAAGTCTTTGTTTAGTAAATTTTCCGTTATCGAGAGGTCGCTGTGGGCAACTGCCAGGCCCATGTCGTCTGCATAACAGAACTTCTTCGAACTTGTTTCAGGAAGATCAGCCATATATAGGTTGAAGAGCAGAGGGGCAAGCACAGATCCTTGGGGGAGGCAGAGTGCGCTTCCTGCTTATTTGATCGTTCATATGTACTCGGAAGGTGCGATTTATCAGCATGTTTTCAATTAGCCTGGTTTCTTTTACATTTGATGATCTTTAGCAGTTTGTACATAAGGCCATGTCCCCAGACCGTGTCGTACGCGGCTGTGAGATCTATAAGCACTACTGTTGTTTTATGCCGTTTTTGGAAGCCGGCTTCTTTGAAGGTGGTTAGAGATAGAACTTGATCGCAGCAGCTTCGATTCTTTCGGAACCGCCTGCTCTATAGGAACACGCTCCGTTATTTTATCGGCGATGCGGTTGTAGATTAGTCTTTCCAGTAGTTTATAGCACGAGCTGAGGAGAGCAATTGGTCTATAGCTCTCCGGCTTGTCTTTATCTTTGCCTGGTTTAAGTATTGATATTATTTTTGTCTCTTTTAGTTTTGGTGGTAGATTGCCAGTGAGAAGGATTTGAGAGTATAATCTGATTAGCCAATTTCTAGCTACAGGGCCGCAATTGTGTAGGAATTCCGAGTGGATTCCATCATATCCGGGAGCTTTTCCAATTCTTGTTTCTCTTATGGCGCTAGACAGCTCCAAAAGGGTTCGTGGGCTCTGCCTCCTCTTTAGTTTCTCTCTTTAGTTTTCTCAGTTCTTTTCTAATCAGTGTCGTGTGTTTTTTGTCCCTAGTTGATCTGGACGACAAAACAATGTGGTTTGCAACCCGGTCGGGGGTCACAGTCGGTTTCAGTCGGACAGGTAGTGTGCTCGACCCCAACTTTCGCAGGAGGCTCCAAGCCTTTCTGCTGGAATGCTTAAAGTCCATGCTGGTTACCGTCTGGTTCCATTTTTGGCGGCGGTTGGCATCTAGACTGTGTAGTATATCATCTGCTAGTTCTGGGTCCCCGCTGTTCAAGTATTCTTGGCATTTTGCTTTGCTCTCTTCACTCCAGGCTGGAATATATTCTCTTCGGTATCCCCTTGGAATGCTTTGTTTTGCAGCAGATATGATTGCGCCGCAAAATCTTCCATGGTTCTGAGGTTTAGGAGGGATCCAGTGGACGGTCTATCTAGGATTGTCTGGAACCTGCCCCAGTCGGCTTTGGTGAAGTTCCATCTGGGTCGTGGTATAGAGTCAACAATTGGTATCTGGATTCCGATTGTGATTAAGACAGGTTTATGTTGGCTGTGTGGGAAGGCAGGCATTACTTTTCTGTTAGTAGGTAGAGGTTGTCCTCCTTCACTATTGGAGACATAGCAGAGATCGGGATTGTAATCTTTACCCCAGGCAGCAGATCTAAATGTACCTGGTTGTTTGGCGTCATGGACCAGTTATGTATTACTGTTTTCAGCCCATGATGTTAGTTTAATACCCGCCTCATCGTCGTCGCTGTATCCCCACTCAGTACTGTGGCTGTTGAAATCGCCGACGTAGACAGCAGGGTGGTCGTATACCGGGAGTGCTGTGGTAGGCCACTTCGTCCCGGGCGGTTTAAACACATTTGTTTATAGTAAGCGTATCAATTCCAATGGTGACGATGTAGATGTCATCTGTAGTGCTGGTTGATATCAGACGGGCATTCTCAATATTGTTCTTTATGTATGTGGCGGTTCCATATGCATGGTGGTAGGTTGCTCCGATTGCCGTGTATCCCGGGATGGTGCTTCTAAGTCGGAGTCGCTCCTCATCCGCAGTGTGTGTCTCCTGTAGGGCCACGACATCAATGTCATTGTCAATGTCATGTCATTAATACGTTTTCGGGCTACAGAAATACATTTAAATTTAAATATTTTTTTCTAGCTTTATTTGTGCACCGAATTTTAAAAAATTGAGACATATTACATATGTTGATCTGTAGAATAGTTATATGTTAAAATTAAAAATCATGCAAATTGTTCATTGAATAAAACAGTAAAAAACGCGTGAACTTTTTTAATTTTACTTATCATTTCCGTAATTGTCAACCGATCTTCACCATTTGTAGCTGGCCTCTAAGTTTAATTATGATGCACATTTATGTCAAATTTCATGACGTTTGGTTGGGCGGTTCAACCTGCGCGATTGATACAATTTCTTTATATGTAGAAAACACTTAAATTTATTTTATTTTGTTTATCATTTCCGTAATTTTTAACCAATTTTCACCGATTTTAGCAGGCCTCTAACTTTAGATACGATGCACGTTTATGCCAAATTTCATGATATTTGGTTGCGCGGTTCAACCTGTACGATTGATACTATTTTATATCTAAAAAAACACTTAAATTTATTTTATTTTGTTTACCATTTTTGTAATTTTCAACCGATTTTCACCATTTTTATCTGGCCTCTAAGTTTAGTTATGATGCACGTTTATGCCAAATTTCATTACATTTGGTTGCGCGGTTCAACCTGTACAATTGATACTATTTATCAACCACATACTGACATACAGACATACATACAGACAAACATCCAATTAAAATTTATCACAATCTTATCAGAGCATGATAAGGAACATTTTAATACCAAAATTTCGATTTTTGATTTTTGGGTGGATTACAATACTTTCCCTTAACATACGTTAATACGTATTGGGGAAAATAAAAACTATGATTAGAATAAATGAGCAAATTTGGTTCTAATATATCGGCATAAAAGTAGTACTGCTAGCTTATGCATTCTTGATATAAAAAATATATTGCACAAATAAAAATAAATTGAATTGTAATTAGGTATACATTTACATAATATGGTATCATCTTCAGCTATTTATACAAAAAATTAGTTGACGGTTTATACATAGTATATTTCGGGCAAAATTAAAATAAACATAATAAATAAGTGCTTTAAATATCAACTATTTCTTAGCTTTTTTTTTGGAAACCCGTCAGTGAAATTTCTGTGTAGTTTTTATATTTTTTGCAACTATATAATTTGAACTAATTTGCTAATAAGTTAATTTTTTATAGAGCAAAAAATTTAGCTAATCGCTTAAAAATATTAGAAAAACTTACTGGTCTAACACTTCAATGCATATGTGTTGCCTTGACATATTTATTTTGTTCTATGAGAAATTATAGAAATACACCACAGAGTTCTTCTTTGCTAACATAATAATGAGATAATCAATAATAATAATTAGTAATTTATTATTATATCCGTTATTTATACTAATGATTGTAAACATCTTAAAAAGCGATTATTGTAAATATGTATTTAATTAGTTATCAAGCCTGGTTACTGATTAGTGATTACTATACCTACAAGTTATTATTAATCAGGTGTTTATAGCTAATATATTTTTTATTGTGAACCTACATACCGTTTAGTATGATTTTTAAACTTTTTACTTTCCCCAATACGTATTAACGTATGTTAAGGGAAAGTATTGTAATCCGCCCTAAAATCAAAAATCGAAATTTTGGTATTAGAATGTTCCTTGTCATGCTCTGATAAGATTGTGATAAATTTTAATTGGATGTTCGTCTGTATGTATGTATGTCAGTATGTCAGTATGTGGTTGATAAATAGTATCAATCGTACAGGTTGAACCGTGCAACTAAATGTCATGAAATTTGGCATAAACGTGCATCATAATTAAACTTAGAGGCCAGCTAAAAATGGTGAAGATCGGTTGAAAATTACGGTAATGACAAACAAAATAAAAAAAGTTAAACTGTCTTTTTTACTGTTTTATTCAATTTGTTTGACATGCATGAAATGTTCAAGCAAACGACATAACCTCATTTTTTTGCATTTGACGAAATAAATGGGGAAAGTTATGCAATGTTTATATAGCCAATTTTTTATAATTAAGCTCTGTTCTTGCGTTTTTCTAAAAAATTCCGAACGTTTCTATCTCTCACAATATTAACAATAACATCACCATGATATTAATTATTATTATATTAATGTTTAAAATAAAATTTAATAACTTGAATGGAAAAACATAGTAACTTTTAAATTTTTAAGTTCTTTTATTTTGATTTTATTTTGCAGCTTTTGTTTATTTTTAATTATTATGGAACTGAAGATTCCATCTAACGATTAAATTTTGCTATACAGCTTTAATCATTAAATTTAATACTAAGTATGTTTTAATTTACCTATTTATATCCTAATTTTTTTCACTTTTCAAATGCTTTTACACTACAACGGATATCAGCATAAATTTGACATTTTTGATTACTATAACAGACCGATTTTTAAAAAAATTTCAAAAGTAAATAAGATCTTGATGAATTTTGATTAAATTTACACAGTAGTATTTGTAATATTCATAATATGTGAATATTTTAAAATTTGATGTGCTCTGGCTTCAAACATTTCCAGTGATTTCCAAAGAATTCCAGGGATTTCCGAGGAATTCCAAACGAGTGTACACAAAATTTTCGGAATATTTACACCGTTCATTTAGTAATAATATACTTAAAAAATATAGGAGTATAGGAAATATAGAGGTAATTATTTACTATTACAATTTTATTCCAGTTACAATTTTATTACATTTTTAAAACTAAAAATTTTTAAATCTAAAAATTTCCCAAAAATAAAACATAATAGTCGTTTTCATCGAAAACCCCTTTTTTCTTCTAAAAATTAAATTTGCTTAAAAGAGATACTTAATCCGAAATTAATAATAAATCAATATTGAAGAATTTCACAAACAAAGAAGAATTTGAAGAATACATGGGGTAAGTATTCCCCCTAAACATATTATTAAATTGTTAGAGAGAATGTTTTTTTAAAAAAAACAACTCAATTTTTTTTTTAAAATTGCAACATTTTTGGTCTTTTTGTAAATTTTTTGGAATTAATAATTTTTTAAATTCAAGTACGATGTTAGTATAAGTGAACAAAGAATCAATCGAAAAGCTGCAAAATTACTAAATTGGCAATGATTTTTCTTAAGCTATGCACCGAATTTTTGAGAATAACGCAATTTATTTTAAAATCTTAAAATGCCACTATCGGCAGACTTTTTTTTGGGTGAAGAAATACGGATCTCCGCATTTTATATGAACTATATACTACATATTTCAGCGAAAACGAATGCTGAATGCTAAATAGGCTGAACGAATTCAGCCTATTTACTTTCAAATATACTACTTTTCTCAAAAATTTGTTAGTATTAGTATAGTGGACTGTCGATTTATACTATTTTTACTAAAATTTACAAAAAGAGGAAAACTTTTCAACATTTTGTGCTACCTACTACTGAAAAAGCATAAACGCTAAAAACGGTCAGCTAGAAACCATTTTTGTACAAATACAATGCTTTCTTTTTACATTCAAGAGAAAATTAATATTTTCTTCGTTATTAATAATAGAACATGTTTAATTATATTTGTGTATTTTCGTTGCAAAAATTTAAATAAAAATTGCAATTTTTAGTGTAGTATATTTAGCATTGAAATTATTTTATACAAGCTAACTTCTACATCAAGGCTCGCTAATACCATGCCAAATGCTTGGCGGGAAGGCAGCTGTTTTAGCCGGAACACTTTTCAAGGTCTAATTCCATGAAGATTACGTGAGTTCTTCCCCTCTACATTCCCCTGAACTCGCTGTTCGTCAAAGGATTGCATTATTGATGATATTTTGAACTAAATATTTTTAGTTTCAGTTTATTTACTATAGTAGTAACATTTTATTATTACCCTCGCGAATATAATAATGCTAATAGTTGTTACTGTAATAATATCTATTATTGATATAGTATCTACTACAAAATGAAATTATGGGAAAGTCAACAAACATCAAGTACACTCATGGTACATAAAGTATACATAATATAATAATATGCAATATGTGGTATACGTATAAAAATAAAACTGTGTTCTAGAAACCGCTTCTTAAAAATTCAGAGATTTAAATTAGTAAAACAGTTATATTATTAGGTATGTACATATTATATAGAATGTACTATATATGTACATATGTATAAGTATTGTATTCTAGGTATAATAATTATGTGCATAAATTTGGTCATTGATGATTCGTTACAAAAATATGGGCATTTCCTTTTCCACCATTAATGCAGATTATATTACTTGATTATTATACAGTAAAAGCTTTGAATTAATTCAAAGCTCAAAAGATCACAAAAAAAATTGCAAAATATTTTAATTCGCGAAATAAAAATAAATGTTTTAAAAATAAAAATTAATCAGAAAATCAAAACAAATATTATTAAAAGATTGTGTCGATATAAAGTATTAACAGATTAGGTGCAGATTACCTAATCTGCACCTAATCTGTTAATACAGCAATAGCATTAAAGGCATCATCTACCTAGATGATGCCTTTAATGCTAATATAATATCATATAGAATATTATAATCAAAGGAAAAATGCAGTACCTTGGAATCACAATGCACATTTATGCACAATTAAAAAACGTTCAATTTTGGCGCCTTCTAAACTTTGGCGCTGGGTGCGGGAGCTCCATTGCACCCATGGTTTATCCTAGAGAAGTATGCGGGATTGGAAAAAATCTCGTCCTGTCCGTCCCGTATGCGGGACAAAATACCGGACAAAATATACAGTCCCGCGCCGAACGGATTGCCAATTTAGTCCGTTAAAACCGTTAAAGGATTAAAATAAAACTAACTTAAAAATAACTAGTGTGAAAAAATGCACAAAAAAGTAAAAAATAATTATGTTATTTAGTTACATCAACTAGCTGGCACGAGCGGCCAATTATTGTTATCTTTGGAGTTCAAATTTGTGCGGGTCCCGCGGGGCGTGCGGGACCTACAGAACGAGGCGGCATTGGGAGACGGGACGAGACGGGACAAGAAAAATAGTCCCGCATTCTTCTCTAGTTTATCCGGCCCTGAGTATTAACTATAATATTACCCACGTCAGTGGATTGGTGTGATCGGTGTAACGGTTAACCCTGTATCTTACAGGGCAGAAATTCTAGGTTAGAATCTCGGACTTGACAGAATTTCTTATTAACTCCACATTGTGGATTTAAGGATTGGTTTTATATTTAATAAATCTAGCTAATTAACAGAACGTCAAAATCAAATATGAAAAATTCGAGTTCAAACTATTCGGATAATCATATCGATTTAATTGACTGCTTAAAACAGCAAATCAATATACTCAAAGCGACGATAAATGATAAAAATACTATTATCAATTTAAATTATATAAATTCTTAACTTGTGAAAATTAATAAAATTAGAACTTCAATATAACAAGTTAGTTAAAACGAATAAAATGCAATAATTTATTATATTTGAGCTTTCAGCGAAGGTTATCGCTATCATCAGAAATTATATTTCAATAAAATTACATGTTTATATGGAAACCGAAACAAACGTATTGTCATTTGATACGATCAAAGAAATCACTATGGTCTTGAAATATGATCGCGAGTTAAGGAACAACCTACAGTGAGTTTCCGTCAAAGTAGGAAAAACTTAACTCCAATAAGTGCACGAAGGAAACTAAGCAAGTAAATGGCTGTAGATGTTGCTTAAACCATCTATGTCAGTTTTTCTATTCATAGAATTCTTCTCTCTTTTGATGCAGATCATTTCATGAAGAATTCTGTCCTTGTAGTTGGTTACTGATTTAATTACTTTGGCGTTTTTGAAGTCTGCATTGTGGCCATCGATTAGAACATGTTTAGCTATAGCAGTAGAATCAGGTTTATTGCATCGTATGGTTGAAACATGTCCACTCATCCTTTTGTGAAGCCATTGGTTGGTTTGTCCAATATATACCAAATCACAGTTGTTACATTGAACTTTATACACTAAGTCAAATTTCTTCTCTAGAGGTACGGGATCTTTCAATTTAGTGTAAAGCTGGCCAATGTTGTTAGTAGATTAAAAAGTCATATTAATTTTATGTGGTTTTAATATTCTTTTAAGTATTTCGCTCAAAAAGTTTTTCGCTGAAAGCTCAAATATAATTATTGCATTTTATTCGTTTTAACTAACTTGTTATATTGAAGTTCTAATTTTATTATCAATTTATTGAAAAATAAAAATATGCAACCCACCCAACAAGTTAAAGATTTTGGAAAGTCGACAAGTGTGGTTCAAGCTTTAGCTAATAAACCAAAAGATCTACCCAAAAACGGTAATAGTAGTTCAAACGAAACAGTAGATCCAGTAGTGCCTGTCAATTTCGCCAACATAACCTCCAAATCACGAAATTCTAAGTTGAATAAACAAAACAATATTGCGGTGTCTGATGTTTCTTCTTGTTTAAATCAACCCGAGCTAAAGAAAATTATTAATGGTAACACTAATGCCTCCTCAAAAGGAAACAACGATGTCGAAATTATTGCTCCGGACGACGAAGGCTTCCAAACTATTTCGCGTAAGAAGGTACGCAATCCGAAGAAAGCTATTGTTGGGCTAGCCGATTCCACTGCCGATTTTGCTGGGATCAACAGCAGGTGTTGGCACCACATCAGCAGAGTTAGTTCCACCGCCACTGAAGATGCTCTTCGTAATTTTTTGATTAGTAAGTTTCCCAACCAATCTTTCGAATGTACTAAATTAAGCACATTTAACAACACCACGTCGTTCAAGGTGGGTGCTGACATGTCGCTTCATGATGCTTTAACAAAACCGGAATTCTGGCCTAAGAACATTAATGTGAGACGTTTTAATTTTCGTGGCCCACGAATTATACAACCAAGCACGCAGACATTCAATTAACAGATGTCAGCCGGACAAGCCCAATTTCCCTATTGGTCACGTAAACATCAGATCGCTTTCTAAAAGCTTCGACAACTTGCATTCTATGGTAAGAGATAAAAATTTTCAAATTTTTTCTGTCTCAGAAACCTGGCTTGCTCCGGATTTTCCAAACAGCTTGATTTCGATTCCTGGTTACACCATATATCGAAACGATCGTTTAACTAGGGGCGGTGGCATCTGTTGTTATATATCGAATAATATCAAAAGCCAACCTTTAGAAGTCGACTCTACTCCTAGCTGTCTGGAACAGTTATGGGTTCGTATTGATATCAAAGGACGTACTTACGCTGTTGGAACTATTTATCGCCCACCACTTACCTCCCAGCCGCTTTACAAGAATTGGAACTATCATTGTCAAGATTTTATTTGGAATTTGATGGCATCATCCTTTTAGGTGATTTCAATATTGACTTACTCAAAAGTGGTAGTCAGACTGATGCGATCAAATCTATCTTAACGTCCTTCAGCATGGTTCAAATTGTAGATCTTCCTACCAGAGTTACCGATTCTTCTGCTACGCTTATTGATTATATCTGTCTTAGCGACAGCATACCTTTCTCTGCATTCAACACTTCTGATATGTCCGGCTTTTCTGATCATATGCTTGTATCGTGTAATCTTGACTTCCCTTCTCTTAAACCGCAACTGAAATCGTTTACTGCAGGAAACTTCAACAACTTGAACCTTGACAAATTCACTAAAGATGCCACGAATTTGATTGGGCACAGGTCAACAACATCGACAATATCAATGATAGACTGGATGTTACCAACGCACTTATCTCATACCTGTTTGATATGCATGCCCCTTTACAAACATTTAACAATTGGAATAGGCAACGCCCCGGCTGGCTTACACCTACCGTAAGGCTAATGATCAAACTCAGAGAAAAGGCTCTAAAGAAGTTTGTCAGAACAAAGAAGACGGCAGACTTTGAATACAACAAACAACTTCGGAATCTCACGAACCAAG
The DNA here is from genome assembly GCA_947369205.1 of Cantharis rufa. Lineage (NCBI taxonomy): Eukaryota > Metazoa > Arthropoda > Insecta > Coleoptera > Cantharidae > Cantharis > Cantharis rufa. The sequence continues at coordinate 43,156,675 of OX376303.1, forward strand.
CTATTATAAACGAGAAAAAAGCTTATTTTAAGCACCAAGTGGAAGCTAGGAAACACGATCCCAAGAAGCTCTGGAAATTTTTTGCTCGCTCCAATATTCATACCAAATCCAGGAATGAAATTAATGTAGGACCAATCGATATTGATGCAATGAACAAGTTCTTCCTCAATATTGACATTAACTATCTGAATTCTTTTGCACAGAGTAAGCACTCACCAACGACCAGCAATTTGATTTTCCATCCTGTTTCACCCTCGGATGTTTCAAAGGCGATTTCTAAACGTAGTTCTAATGCCATTGGAGTGGACGGCATAAGCAATAGAATGCTAAAGATTATTGCACCATTTAGTTTAGATTTGCTAACGGCCATAATTAATTCATGCATTGAGAGATCAACTATACCGGATTTATGGAAGAAGGCTACCATCGTTCCACTTGCCAAAGTTTGCAATGCTACCAATCTTAACGAATTGCGACCGATCAGTATCCTACCTGTCCTCTCCAAAGTTTTCGAATCAATTATCTTTGATCAACTGCTAGAACATATCGAGTCTAACAGAATACTGCCTGATATTCAATCTGGTTTTCGATCCAAATTTAGCACCACCACCGCACTAACGAAAGTTACCAACGACATTGTCAAAGAAATGGATGACTCAAACATCTCAATCTTAACGCTTCTCGACTACAGCAAAGCATTCGACGTAATCAATCATGACCTACTCATTGCCAAGCTGTCCTACTATGGGTGTAGTTCTTCAGCGTTAGATCTACTCCGTAATTATTTCAACAACCGATCGCAAGTAACACTACACCAGGGTGTACGATCTAAGGAACTCTACCCCTCGCGTGGTGTACCGCAAGGTAGTCTGCTGGCACCTTTATTATTTCTCATCTTTACCGCTGACCGCCTGCCTGCTGGGTGTCGCTTACACTTATATGCTGACGATACCCAATACTACATCTCTGGGTCGCCTCGGATGATTAACGAATTGATCACCTACACTAACACGGTTTTAGAACATATCCAGTGTTGGTCTATGAAAAATGGCATGATCCTGAACCCGCAGAAAACCGTAAGCATGTGTATAGGCAGCCCTTACAACTGCGAATTAGCTTCAGCAACCCGTAAGGTTAACATTATGCTTAAGAACAACATAATTGAGCTCTGCAACAAGACCAGGAATTTAAGCCTGATTTTTGATAACCACCTTACATTCACCGACCATGTTAATAAAATTACGAGTGTGGGCTACTTCAAACTTAAATCCCTTTTCAGATATAAAGAATTCCTTTCCCCAACAATGAAATGGTATTTAGTACAAAGTCTTGTTCTCAGTCACGTCGACTACTGCATGACTGTTTATTACGGGTACTTGAAGGTAGATGCGAGAAAGAAACTGCAAGTACTTCAAAATGCCTGCCCTCGGTTTTCCTATAATTGAAACTACAGAGCTCACATCATGCCTCTCTACTGCGAATTAAATATCTTGAAAATGGTAGCTCGATTTGAATACCGTTTCGCTGTTCAGCTCTTTACAATCTTAAAATCAAGACGCCCGAAGTACCTAACCGATATCTTAGTTCGTAGATCTGACTGCCATGGACTCAACCTAAGAAACGCCGGATGCCTATCAGTACCATTCCATAACACCCAAAAGTTCAAAGGATCTTTCGAATACATGGCTTGCCACATATTTGAAAAACATAAAGACTTGTTCTCACTACATCAGGCAGCTTCCACCTTTAAAGTCAAGCTTACTGAACAAATTATTCTGAACCAACTCAGAAATTAGGTATATGAGGCCCTTGAGGCCCGCGTCCATCTTTGTGTGGCTAAAAGGTACAAATTTTTGGTTTTTCGGTAATATCTCGTTTTCTCTTTGTCGTGCAGCCAAAATGGTCCTATATGAAATTAAAGGTGACAAAATTCTGTACAAAATAGTTCCTTATCATTTTTCCATGGAGCATTTACGGAGCAGTAGCCGCACGAAGTTGTGCAAGTTTTGACAAATGCATCAATATCGATTCTTGCTTACCAAATTATTTTCTCTCGTTCTGGTGACTGTTGTCAAAACTCACACAACTTCGCGCGGCTACTGCTCCGTAACTATAAGTTCCATGAAAAAATGATAAGCAACTATTTTGTACAGAATTTTGTCAACTTTAATTTCATATAGAACCATTTTGGCCGTACGACAAAGAGAAAACGAGCTATTACCGAAAAACTAAAAATTGGTACCTTTGTAGCCTGACGGAGATAGACGAGGGCCTCAGAGGTGTAGGGAAAACATAGATTCTTGCTAATCACACCCTAATAAACCATTTAAAACAATAAAAACTTTGCCAACATTTATTTACGGTTTTGAATGATTTTATAGCCCTGCCGCCTGGCCTATTTGTTATAGGTTTGATTTTGTTATTGTTATATATATATGTTATAGTATTGTTATATTTATGTAATTATAATAAATAAATTATAATACCAATTATTATATTCTATAAAATAAACTATGAAGGGTCCTATAGAAAAATGATAAGGAACTATATATAATGTATACAGAATTTTGTCGCCTTTAATTTCATATCAAACCATTTTGGTCGTATGATAAAGGGGAAACGGCATATCATCAAAAAACCAAATTATTACAAAACTCGATATATTTGGCATTTGTCAAAAATCAGTCAACTTGTAGCTTGTAACCTAGCTATTTGTAGCCCTCGGTGCTGCTCGGAAAGTATAGATCCTATAAGAACATGGTAAGGAACTTATTTGTAGAAGATGTTTTCAATTTCAATTTCATTTAGAACGCCAAACTATAATCCAAAATATAAGCCAAACTTGACTTAATTTGGTAGGCCCTCAAACAGTGTTAGTCCAGGGCCCCAAAACTACCGATCCACCCCTGGATTTGGCAACTCTAATGAAGTTAGAAAATCTGAAATTATTATTGTAAAAAACCTAGCAGGCAGCAATGGCTATGTTACGGTATGATGACAACTCGGCCATTAACGTCAATGGCCGGACAATAACGTCACTGACCGTGTATTTTGGGCGATATTTACATTTAAAATTTCGTATATGGGTTTTACATCATTGTCCGGGCAATGACGTCATTGCCCAATACAGAGTGGGCGATGATGAAACTATTCCTCTCTAAATGTACGTGTCGCGCCAGCAAACAAATTTTCAATTTGAAATGCCATGGATCACTCTCGTGGCAGAATAAAAATGATGAATTAAAAAAATTAAATTACATTACCACACTAAGAAAGGCTCTGAAGGGGCGTGGCTGGCGCTGGTGTATTTAATTTTGTACACTCAAAAGAAAATTAAAGTGCATTATAACCTAAAAAAGTACTTACCAAATAATGCTTTATTAAATTGATTTATTAAATATAGCTATGAAGATTGGTTCTAAAAAGAACACTTTTCTGTAGACAATAAAGCTCAAATATGAATAGACAAGGCAAAAAACCAGCACAATGTCAATTGACACACAATGATTTGTAACTTTTACAACCGAATGTACTCGAGAAATAACTCGATGTTTATTGGTTCATTCAAATTTTTATCAAATTAGTTGACATATTTTCCGGGGTTTTTCTTAGCATGGTGGCACGGTAAATTATTTATTATTTTATAATTATGTTTTACATTTTTGTTAATTTGTATTACTCTTTTTTTAATAAATGTGTTACGGTTCGATTTCGTAGTAAAGGTATTTAGATTGCTTTGCAATAATTTTCAAAGGGTGGCATGTTAATTCACTTTTAAAATTATAAATTGAAACCAAAATCATTATCAACAATGATAACATGCACATTTTTCATTATTGAATTAGCGATCTTGAGAAAAGTACAAATTTTGAGTTAAGTAATTATATTTGGACGTTGTAGTTGATCAATTTTTTTATGAAAATTGTGTGATTTTTCATCCAAGTTTATTTGGGATTAATATTGGTTACTACGTATTTTTGGATTTCTTTTTCTGTATCGGCTTGGTTAAGCACTTTGGGAAGTAATCTGATCTTCATTCGAAGGATTAATTCGTCCAGTAAATTTGCAGCGCTTGAAATTTGATTAACAAACCCTCCCATAACATCTAGAAGGTTTTAGCGGTGGTTCACCGTCTTGCCATTTTTTTTTTTATATTTTTGGATTACCAATATTGTAGCAATCAACCGTGACGCTACCTTTGTACGTTTCTGGCTGGATTGATATCGAGTATTCCACCTGTCCACCTGTATCGGAACTCACTGCAAGCTTCCATTTCTTTTTTTGGAAAATTACTAGCAACCAGCAAGAAAGAAAACATCGAAAGATAAGATTTTGTTTGCTTGTGTCGTCAATCATTATTGTTGATTATTTATTTTATTGGGCAAAAATTTTATATTGGGCCGTTCTCTTGAACATTTTTTTTTTTATATACAAAGTTATTACGAAAATCTTGTGCGCCAAGTATGTATACGTATACGCGGTAAACATAACGCTAGTTCATTTTATTTATTTGTTATTTTGCAACGCAATTGATAGCTATATATTTCAATTTTTTGTAAAGTTTGAAAGGTAGCCCAATTTATCGTTTACTGTAAATACTATAACTATAATAGTTTTTCTTTTGTTTATTAAATCGTAATCGCAACAAACGATAATCTTGATACTCGCAGTGTTTCTTTATTTTTGACCTGGTTACTTCTTTTTTGCAACAGCCAGTATTTTCGCAATTTAACGTGGCTGTTGATGCCAATATACAGGGTGATTCATTTTTAAACTTCGTGGCGCCCAAATCATTTACTAATCACCTGGCTCTTCGGAGCGTTACATTAGCGTTTTCTTTTTTTTCCTGTATATGAATCCTCCTGCCTGAAGAAGTATCAGCATCTTACTTATTCTTCGCCCCTTTTTTTGCCTTTACGAGCTAGCCATAGGGCATTGCCAATTTCCCTGAGATTGGGGGAAAATTTCCAACTATTTCCCCTAACGATTTTAAAGTGTGGCAAATGATTATAATACATTAGAATACAATGTATGCAACAACACACGTAAATGTCTAAACGTGACTGACTATAGTATTTATTCTATAAATCATCATTGTCCAATCCTTTCTGGTCAATAACGTTATTGACCAGTCAAAGACGTAAATATTAAATCAGATGAAAATATTTACATCATTGGCTACCGCTAACTGGCAATCACTTCAATGGCCGGACAATGACGTTAATGGCCAACATAAATGGGCATTGATGTCATTGTCCGGCAATTGACGTCAACGCCCGATTTACATCATTGACCGTAACAGCTACAAAATTCAATTAATAGATAATCTAATTTAAAAAAAAATGAAGAAAAGAATTACAGAAAAAAATAGCATAATACTAATATCAGATAGTAAAATAATGAAGAAGTTCCTAATTTCCTGATTGTTCCTGAAAAAAACTGATTTATATAATAAAATGTAGATTTACTCGAGTTTTCCTTACTATAATAATTTTCTGATTTTTAAGAGGCCGTAGACGAAAACAAAGAATGAAAAGTAGATTTATGAGTTGAAAACAATGTGGAACTCGGATAACCGTAGTTCTTAGGCTTCTATACTACTATCTTCCTGGTTAAACTTGAAAAATATAGATTAGAATATAAGGTAGATACAGAAAAATTCTAAATAAAGCCGCATTAAGATATCGGATTATCCGATAATTATTTTATAAGTTGGTAATATAATTTTAGTATAATATATTAAAGAACATTGCGAATATTAAATACAAAAGGAAAATAATAATCTATATAGTAATTATAACGTACTTTTGTTTTTCATACTATAACAATAAGCACAATACACCAATAGTATAAAAAAACAGAAATACGTGTCCACCCGTCCGTCTGCATGTTTCAAATTTCAGAACTATTTCTATAGTTTAAAAACTATACTGGAATAGTTCTTAAAGTTGAAACATGCGGACGGACGGACAGACACGGAGCCAGATCATAAAGGCTAATGTCCACTTGAGACAGAAAGTCTTGAGACTCGTATATAAACCCATGCTAATACTAGTCTCAGTATTAGTCTCAGAGACTTATTTTTAGCTTAAGCAGGGAGGAGGAAATCTCGTACGAGACACCATCTCCATCTGCGATGATAGTGTCAGATTTTCACTGACTAAAACCTCCTCCCTGCCCCCGACTTTTCGATCACCAGAATCCGCCGTGAGGCATTACTTTCGTGTCGTGCGGGTGGTATCTTCCATGTGCTGTTTCGTCTGTCGTCGTTTGTGTGATGTTCTTCTAATTTGTTGGTGTTCCATCTGGTTTGTTATATTGTTATAGAGTGGCAGATTGTTTTTCACGTTCCGCCGCCTTTTTATCTTGGAGGACCGTGTGGATCCATTTCTCTATGAGGGTCCAGTCCTCGGCGCTTCGTAGCATTGTGTCCACCATGTTGTCGGGTATAAGTTGCGTTCTTGTACCCAACTGTACAAGAACAAGTTTTTTGTACCCAACAAAAAACAAATACGGCAGTCATTTGCAAATGCACAGAAAAAAACTATCGCTGATTCACAATGATAGACTTTTTCATATGGCTACGGTGCCGGTGTTAAAAAATAGGTATTGTAAATTTGATCGTTGCCATAGAGTTCTTAAGATGTCTCCCACTAATCACTATTGCCATATATCGGTAAATTGTTGTATTTGCGAAAATATGACTATATGGCGTTATTGCCTTCATTTACCTTAGATTTATTATTAAAAGCGTATATATGGTATAATATCGATAAATATGCATGTTGTCTCTGAAATCGATTACTGCAACTATGTCCTTGAGCTTTATTGATAGCCATAGCGTCAAAGTATGGTTTAACTGGAAACATGAGAAATTTAAACTTAAACGGCTAATCACATAGAATTAATAGCATGCACGTATAATGACCTATTATTATTGTAGCATATATTGATGTATCCACACAGTTTGGTGCACTTGGATTTCGAAGAAGCTTTATTAATTTATTATTAAGAGATGTTCGAGCTTTAATTGAAATCTGTTTGGCGACATTCTATATATTATGTGGATTCTACTATAAAGTTGCCTGCGTCATATTGTTTTAATATAGTCTTGACACATAGTAGCACGTTTTTTCCATTCGTAAAAATTTGTTCAAAATATTTTCATAATGCACCTGTTTTATTTTTAGGGGATAAAATAACGCGTTTGTACAATCTCCGTGAGGTAGCATTTTAATACTTATTTAATAAAATTTCATTTCATTTTTCTTTTTCTCAAATCTGTTGCGAGTTTTAAAATCACTTGATGTAGTTCATATAAATTAATATACTAATATATTATTATCTTGATAGTCGAAGAAGCAGTGTGTGTCTGCCGCTCTTTCCTTAATTGTATTTTAATTTTTTAAATTTTGAAATTTATACTGGCAATAGATTGCAAGAACTTTTATCTTTATACTAATATATTTTAAAAAATAGATTTTGCACAAACTTAACTTTTTAGCAGCAGAATTTTCTTAAAAACTACTTTTGGAATAGGTACTTTAAATGGAAGAAACTGAAAACCTAACTTATTGCTTACTTATATCTAAACTAAGATTTAGGCCAGGCCTTCGAAGGATTTTAGCAAGAATAAGGTGTAACATAGTTATGATTTTTTCTTCTTTTAATTTAATCTAACTTTAATATTGCAAAAATTGTATCAATTTTTCTGATCTAATTTTTCAGTGTAATTTTGAGATTTTTTTGACCAATTTGTTAATAAAAGCTGTCAAGTTGCAAAACATTCATGCCCGGTTGCACAAAGGTTTGTTAAAACTTAATCAATGATTAAGGGTTTTTAACAATGAAAATTCATTGTTGCGACATTGTTGAAAATCGTTAATCACTGATTAAGTTTTAACAAGCCTTTGTGCAACCGGGCATCAGTTAAACAATCAATAGGTACATGTGCAAAATTTAAAAAAAAATAGATGATTTCTGTGATCTCATTAGTTATCTCATTTTTTAAATTTTTGTTCAACTCACTATTAATTTATTGAATAATTAATTATTGGAGTTCACTCAAGAACGAGATGTTATAGACGGCAACGCTATATAAGTAGATTTTAGCACCCGAACAAAATTGTTTTGCTTTTATCGTGAATTATTTCGTCTTCGCACAAACTTTTTTTGTCTATTTTAGCAACTTTGCAACATCCTACTATATAATTATTATTAACAATAAATTATTATTTTAAAATAATACTTATTTTTAAAATATACCTAATTTGAAAAAGATATTGAGATGCCTTATACCGAAAACGTTGAATAAGTATATAACAAATACTTCAACATCTTCTAAATCTTCTACAATTTAGACATAAAAGGCATTAAAGTTTGTGCGCTGACGAAATCTATATGATGTGCGTAAAGTTAGCCCTGCAATTTTTGTTGATTTTAAAAATCAAAATTGTATTACTCGACGTGTGCCGTTGTGTGCCGTAAATCATATCATATTTTATTAAATAAAATTTTTCTAAGTTACAAGCAATTTTATCGATAGAAGTTAGTTAGCCTCGCTATTTTTAATAATTCTAAAAATTAAAATTGGTTTAGGTTGTAATTGCTATATGCCATAAAGCATTAAATTTTAGTTGAAAAATTAAAAATTTTTATTAAATAATTATTTTAGTATTTTATTTATCAAAATAAAATTTTATGATTTACGGCACACAACGGCACACGTCGAGTATAATGTAATACAATTTTGTTTTTTATAATCATCAAAAATGGCGGGGATAACTTCAACTCTAAAATTAAGTAATCTATAAAATCCTATATAAATTCAATTTTTTTTAAAGACAGCACAACATGTGGCACACATCGGGCATAATTTTCAATTTTTAAATTATCAAAAAATACAGGGTCTAACTTCACGCACATAATAATGTATGCATTTTAAAAATTAAATTATTTATTTCAATAATATTAAATTAATTAAATTTAAAATTATATTTGATGAGCAATTAAACTTTTTTAAATTTATTTATTAAATTAATTATTATTATTAAATTTTATTATTATTAAATATATTAACATTAAATTTTTAAATTTTTTAAATTTAAACACAAAAAATAAAAATGTACTTTTTATTTTATAAATAAACCAATTTACTTTCTTGTAACTGATACCCAATCTCGAGATCCAATTTGTACGGAAATTTTTAAAATAAGAATATTTAAGAAAAAAGTTATAATAAAATATAAATTAATAACAATAACAGAAATAACAACTAATAATATAAATATCAAACTATCCAATAAAAAAGAAGAAATTAGAAAAAAAATTTGTCTTTTACAATACGTCGATTTACTTTACGACTTACTGCTTTAATCATAATGAACTTTTATTGATTTATATTTATTTATGTTCTAAGGTTTCAGCTTTATTTTAAAGGACATAATCAATTAAAAAAATGTGTTTTTTGTTTTAAATAAAAAAAAATTGTTTTAGCTATATGTTTCAATATTAGTGTTCGCGAATAAGGCTGAACGTAGAAATATGAATCATACATAATGTATATGTAAATTCTATGTATATCCGTGAATGATTTGATGCATTATGAATTTATGATTAGATTAATCTAACGTACCTACCTTGGCTAAAATATTGCATATTAATTTCGAAGAGGATGAAGAAAAATGTCTGTTACTAATATACATATAATTTTTAAATTTTGAGTTCAAAAATGTTCTTTAATTTATTTACATCGGTTGAAAATGTAATCCTCCAATTTAAACATTATGTTTATACCGTTGATTTCGTTGTCAGAAGCAGTCAGTGACCTTTGTCCCACATCGTCACTAACTTATTATACCCAGTGTTTGTCATACCTCTCCACATAGAGTCATACCGTGTTGGTTAATTTTTAATGTTGAAAATTGTATTTGTGTATTATATCAAGAACTTCTGTACATACTATGCATATAGTACGCAATTAATTAATGTATATAACTTTTTTTTGTTATAAATGGCTTCTTACACAATCTAATTTTTCTTTCAGCATATGCAATATGAAAGAGTATAATTTACCTTTGTGGAAAAATATTTGTTCTAGTATATTAATAGTATAATAGATATTATTTAAATTCGTAACATACGTACTACACATACTACATAATATCCAATAGTGCAGGATACGTTTTAAAATGTAGTGTCCCGAGCGTAGTCTTGAATATATCCACCAGTTATTCAATAAGTAAATAGTAGATACATAATATGAACTACGTATTTCGATAGCTATATTTTGGCTTAATTGATAATTTATAGAATCTTTAAGATTGGAAACAAGTAGACATATCTGTTTATCAGGTCTTGGAACATAAAATCCTATTCGCTATGTAAGGCACTTGGTGCAGAAAGTTATAGGATTGGAATAACCGTAGGCGTAGGGTCATTGGTTCGAATCCCAGTTACTGCCAAGATATGTGTGCTGTTAAAATTATTTATGGCTCAATTTCTAGAGAGTTTTAAAATAAGCACAAATAAAACACGCTAATTATTTTCTCAATTTTTTTATTCTCTATTAGGTACTAGTTTCAGGGCTTTATAGCTCCATCTTCAACCCAAAAGAAAATTTTCACAAAATTTGTAAAAAAAATATAAAATACGTACTTTTAGGCCCAGTTTTTCAATCGTTAGTTAACCCAAATTCAATGGTTAACTTAGATTTATGACCAATCAGGTAGTCATGAACGTAGGTTAGGGAGCGTTCATAAACCACGTAGTTTGATTTTGGCCTCTTTAGAACCCCTCCCTCCCATCATGTAGCTTAACGTAGCTTTTACCATGATACCTCTACCCCCCCCCCTAGATGGAACGTAGTTTTTTTTCCTATAAAGTCCAGAAGACATATTATGCTTTCTGTTAACAAAACTATTTAAAAATTATTTGATATAAAAAACGAATAACACCGATATTTGTTTTTAAAACAAATAGCGCACCTATATAAAATATAAATAAAATAATAAAAATAAAGAAAACTACGTAGCTTGACTGTAACCCCCCGTACCCTCACGTAGCCCTGCGTAACTTTCTAAATTTTTTTTGGTTTAGAATAAAAATTAGTGGTAAGATAATTAGGAATTAAATGCTTACGGTACATCAATTTAACTATTTTATTATTATTAAACTTTTATCTAATAGAAATTTTGAAAACTTTTGACAACAATAATTAGTACCTATCGTACTATATTTATTATAACTTATACCCTCTTACTGATTTTGATAATTCATCTCAGTTACTTTACTGTCCGTTACGGTCATCCCTTGGTCATCCCATCTCTGCTTATAAATAAAGTGATGAAAATTGTAGTTTACATTTTTTTTCAAAAGATCTATCGAAAGCCAGTCAGTCGTAAGAATTAAGTTGAAGCGTAACTCTTGTTTACAGCTAAATGTTTATTGTAAGCAAAACTTGTATTAGATATTCTACTACATTATAGATTTCGTCTTATTATTTGCGTTCGTAAACGCAATAAATAAAATAATAAAAATGAACCATACAACCGGCGCATTAAGATGCGCATGAACACAACCGAAACCAGAGCTCCCGTCCTCGGACCCCAGATGAATTTCAACCGCTGCACCCCACTGGTCGGCTCTGCATATGACTCATGTTCCAATGGTTCAAGGTGCAAAAACATTATGACTCAACCTTGACTCAATTAACTAATCAGCTAATATTAAACTTAAACCTGTTACTTAACAACACCACAGTAGGTTATTTTTTCAAAATGAAATTTATACATTTAAGAGGCCCACGATATGAATTTTAAAAATTCATTTATTGAAACGCATTACCTATAATATATTAATATTAAATTATAACAATTTAGAGGAAATAATATTAACTTCCGTTAAATTGACGGATGACGATGATAATAATAATAAATGGTATAATTATGTTTCCTTGTTTGTTTAGACACGGTTTTTAGATTAAATCCAGTAAATAATTCAAAGTTATCGCAATTGAATGTAATCAGTAGCGTAACGTACGTATGTGCATAGTACATATACTACATACGTAAAGATGCACTTTTTCTTAAATTGAACATACTAAATGTATTGAAAATTATAGAACGAAAAACTTCTCAACATCCAACATTAAAATATTATAATTTAAAATAAAATTTTGTAGTAATTAATTGCGTTTCTTTAAAGTTTAATAGCATTGCACTGCAATTAATTGTCATTGTACATAGAATATGTACATACATATTATGTATAGTAGGTACTACATAACTATAAGTATTTAGAGATTCATTAAATGAATGTTGAATTCTTTGTAATATGGAAACAGAGATATTATACAATAAAGAGAGACTGACTGTTTATTTGTAGAGCGACCTTGGTACAGAAAGAAGTTTTGTCCATTTTACTTGCAAACTGTTATGGTCACTCTTAAGAATTAACCCACGCGACTTATTATGCAATCAGTACAAAGAATAATATAGTAGGTGGTTGTTATAAGGTTGACCGTTTAATTTGTTTAAATTTACAGTATTTAAATGTAATATACTCGTATAATACGTATGTACGTTAAATCTACTCTTTAAACTTCTAATAATCAATTTGAAATTTTAACTGATATGCAAAAAAACCGATGACTCATAATTTTAGTTAATTTTCTCCTGTTTGGCACATGTTAATGCAACGCTTCCTACTCGTGATGATGTCAGTAGTTCTATCGTCATTGCGGTAAATATCGTTGAATCGCGTTGATAAATTTAATACTATGTATAAATGTTATAATAATATATTATGTTATTTTAATTATTTTGTAGTGCATCTATAATTTCCAAAAATTTGTACGAAGATAAAATGCTTTGTTGATATTAAAATCGGTACGAGCCAAAAGGACTCTACTCACGGTCGTGCAAGAATGGAAACGTGGTTGTACATTCATAAGCGCACATGCAAAGAGCGTCATTGTGTAGAAAAAAATCGCCACGTTAAGAATACACATTCATTTGGAATGTAGTGAAATTTTAGGGAATAATTTAAACCACACGCGACGCAAATTTTAGTGGTTTTCCTTTTTTTATCATAAAAGCACACGCCACTGCTACTATATCCTAGTCGTCGTTATCTAAAATCACATTCCAAATATTGCGGAAAACTCTTACCACCAAAACTCTAATCTAGAAAGAAATCAAATAAATATTTATGTTAGCTCATTGATGAATGTACAACCATTTATTAAGTTTTGCACAACCGCGAATAGATGCCCAGAGCAAGATTTAGCTTGATTTTTCGATTTTATCCTTGACTGAAAAATGAACAGTCGCTGCTAGATAGACAAAATTGACATGCAATCTTGTAGGCTAAATTTGTCATACTACAAGAGCTTCGCAGAAAAGGGTCGCCTTCCAATTCTATGTAATTTACCTTCCGATAATAGAAGAGAGTTTGTCAATTCTGTTATAGAAAAGCTAAGCACATATTGGTCAGAGTTAAAAATTATTCATAATATGAAGACGTGACATATCCAGAGAGTGAGGAATTCAAGGTTGATAGATAAAAACAAACCTACAACTAAGTGGTTAAATGGTCGTGGTTTTGAGCGAATTATAGAAAGAAGAGCCCTTCATTTAAAAATCAAACAATGATCATCATATTAAGTCATGTTTGGAATTGACCAAGAGGAGGACTGACCACCAACATTTCCATAATAATTATGACGAAACAAGACCTTTGACCGCAACCGCTTAGGCGCGAACGTTTGGACGCAAGTCAACTGAACCCGAATCGTTTAGACTCAAAGCCGGTATGACATGAAGGTAGTTGAACGTGAGCTCTTTGGACGCTAGATGCTTGGATGCGGCATGCGAATCGTTTGAAGGTGGACGTTGAGAGGTTAAACACTAAAGCCCACCTCACACGACTCTTTTTTTGATGATGGATTGCTTGCTTGTTTCTCTGCTGGGTCCCTAGCAGCTTGGTGGTGTGATGGTTTCAGTGCGTTGTTGGCTTCACACGTGTTTTATGGTTTCAATGTGCACGCAGGTAGTTGTATAAAAATAAAATGTTCAACAAAGAAAACTCGACATATCTCGGTAGCATTCGTGTTTACGAACATGAGAGAAATCCATCACGTAAACCATCAACAAAAATAGCACGGGATCTATCACAGATATCCATCACGGGAACAAGCAAGCCGTCCAGCAGTGACCTCATTTTCCATCAGCGCGGCCAGCAGCGCAGCCATCAAGCAATCCATCAGCAAAACAAGCGTCGTGTAAGGTGGGCTTAATTTATAAGGTTTGGAAGTTGTATGAAAATTTAACGAAAATTTGTTTTGTTCTATAAAAGTTTAAATTATAAAAAATCAAAAATTAAATGTACAAATCTTTCTTATTTCTAGACTTTATGTTAATGTTAGCCAAAAGATTTAGTCTAATTTGAAAATAAAATTTAATCTGAATTTAAAATTTTTAGCGAAGAATTAAATTAAAATGGAACTTTTAAGGAAAATGAGAAGTTAAAGGCAAACCAACACAGCCATCATTATTCACTTAAAAAAAAATTTAGTTCTAAAAGATTTGTTGCGCAAGTTTTGTATTTTGTAAAATATTGATATTATGGTTAATATCAATAAACCGCGTATCCATGAATTAAGTGCTCAACCCTAGAAATCATAGCCATTACTGATAGTTGTATATTATGTAAAGATGTTAAAGTAATAAAACATTTATTTGGAAACAAAAGAAAAGGCTGGTTGGAACCTCAACATAAAATAGTTAGGATAGTAATAAAATTATCCTTCTGATCTAGTGATTGGTTCTGTGATTAGTAGTGATTAGACTAGTTATTAGAAGACAAGCTTCCACCTAAATTATCTGTTAAATTTTAAGCCCTGTAAGTTGTTCTAAGTTTAACCCTTTCTATTTTAAATTAGTTAATTTTAAATGTGTAAAAATCTTCGTTTTAAGCCCCTTGTAAACTCGACCAAAATCACACGGGTAATTCAAAGAGTACCAAAACAGCAAAATGTATAACATTTAAACACGTTTAGTCATGGAAGAGTTTTAAGAAACAACAATTGCGATGACAAGCAAATTTCTAAATATTCAAATTTCGCTATGAATCAAAACCAATCAAGTAATTTTTTTGGCCACGAAATTAAGTCAACAACAAAGGGTGGTGTTGAGCAAAATTTAAAGAGAATCTGAGCAATAAAATATTTAGAAAGTCTTGTTGACTAACAGGAGAATGAAATTTTGCTCAATCAGGGATGCTGGAACTTGAAACCAAAGAACCAAATATAACAATTTAGCAAAGTTAGTTAATTTCGAATTGCGAGTAAGAGCCTAAGAGCGGTGGTATTTCATAAGTTCTCCTAAAAAGTAGTCAGTTTCAATTTTGAGCTTTGATTTCCGAACGGAAATGTAATCGGCCAATAGAATTCGTTGTAATAGTTTTTAAAAATAGTTTTCTATATGACTATCATAGAATGTGTGCATTCTGATTCTATTTTTAAATACAGAATATCTACATTCTTTCTTTTTTTTATTCTCACACCGATATCGGTGCGAGAATAATTATTCTCACACAGATTAGACCAATTAGAGCAAAGAATAGACTACTATTTGAAGTGACATCTATTGCCAAATTTTTGAACTCAATTTATTTACACATCAACAAATATCAAGTTTGTCAAATGAGTAAACTTTTTTGCGTGCGATCGATCTGAATTTTTGCACATATTTTCCTACCGATAATTCACAAGTGATGTGTACGAGGGGGGACAATTTTTTGCTCAGTTTTTCGATATCTAGCGCCGTTCTTGAGTTATTGCTGCGTTTCCGCCACACAAACTTGAATTAGCAATAACTCGAAAACGGCGTTAGATATCGAAAAACTGAGCAAAAACTTCTCCCCCCCTCGCTTCAACTCCCCCATGTGAATTATCGGTTGGAAAGCATGTGCAAAAATTCAGATCGATCGCGCACAAAAAAATTTTCTCATTTTTACAAATTCTAATCACGGTCAAAACTTATACAGCTTATTATTTTAATAGTCGTATAGAAAGTATATTCTGAAACAAGTTTGGAATTAGGCATATTCCGCTCGAGGGAAAAGTTTGTCACCCGAGCCGACAGGCGAGTCTATTCTCAACTTGAAATTCCGATTTTAACTGAGAAATTAAAAATTCAAATCGCTTTACCTCAAAACTACAAATTTGCACAATGGTAACTTTGGCGTGGGACCGATGATATGTGAGTTCTAATGTGTTCAACTAGTGTATTATGAATTCTAATACACTACTGTATTAAACTCGTTTTTTATAACTTCAAATGGACGTCTATTTTCCGTGGATTAAAGGCCTCATTCGAAGAAATTCTAAGAAAAAGATCATGTGAAGAAGAAGTAACATGTTTTATTCGGATGGAAATTTCTCTGATTTTTTGCCACAATGCCACTTGCTTAATCGTAGATGTTATTACACGTATTAGCTAGCCTTGTTACTTAAAACGCAGTTCTCGAGAAGCGTGGTGTTTCGAAAACCCTCGTGGATTCGTAACCATGTACTCAGATGTCTTCTCAGCTAAATGAAAAACCTGATGTTAATGTGGACGCCAGTCAATACTAATAAAACCAAAAGAAACGAAGAGTCGTCTTATCGTAAAAACACAAATAGAAAGAAATATGTTGGTGACAATGTTTAATTAATTCACTAGTCTTACATAGAACGTACACATAAGGATGAAGATAAGCTGTTATATAATTGAAGATTATAATAACAGTAAACCAAATAAAATATAAAAGGCAAGGTAAAATACTGACATCAACCTGATTGGTAGTTCAGTCATGTAGCAAAAATACAATTGAGCATCCCTGAGGAGGATAACTCAACAAAACGAAGTTATGCTCTAGCAGAAATTAATTGCACACCGGAATTCATTATCTCGGTTATAATTGATATTAAAAATAGAACCTGGCATATAGCATCATTAATAAATAAGTAAATGCATCTCTAAGAGACTTACCCTGAATGCAATGCTACCAATTTCACGACTAGGCAAGTGTCTCTCCTTCGAATTCAATATCCTTACTTCATCATTACGTTGGTCCATTATCCAGGAATAAAAGTCTAAAAAATAGAGAACACAAAATACTTATTAAAAAAATCAACATGCTTGCCAATTCCAAGACTCATCAAAAGAGAAGGTGTGACTGCAAATACAAATTAATCTTCATTATCGCATCTTCATAAACCAAACATCTGCTGAAAGTCGAAGTCTCGCATCCCAAACAAAACATAACTCCATGTCTACGATCGAAAGGAAACGTAACAACTAAAGTCCACGAAGTCTGACTCTTCAATCTACTAATTTCGACCCCTTAGGCGCAAACGAATTCATAAGGAAAAGCCTCTTAGGAATTTTAAAAAATCCAACCATCGGCATCGGAACCAAACAACAAAGCAAATCATTCTTCGGGAAATTGCTACTAATAATTTCATCCACTTCACATCTTCCAACAGATGGGTATTCAAAACTTAAGCCATCGTAACATTAACAACCATATGTTGAATACGGAAAAGATTTCCAACTCTGATAACATGACAATGTGTGACGACCATATTTATATTTTCAAAAACGAATAATTATTAATAAAACGAATTATCCCGTAACCTGGGTGCTAAAAGTAATTTGTTAACACAAATTAATTAGATGTAAAAATTATATTTACCCGTTATACGGCAAAACTAAATTATAACACATACATAATGAAATTAAAAATGAACTTAAAACGATTACCCGCAAATCTTCGAAGAAATCTACGGAGTAATGTAGTTCCTATCGGAGTTACCAACCCCAAACACAAAAAAACACAGTGGCGTTTCAATCGTGCAACTTGTAAAAGAATTGTAAATGACAAAACGCATTTTGTCATGTTACAATTTTCCATCCTAATACTAATATACAGTAGAATCCCTACTAACCGAAAAAAACGGAACCGTTCATTTTCATATGAGAGAGTTTTTGGATATTGAGATAGAAATAAAAAGCAAAACTTGAAAGCTGTAAACATATATTGTTACTCCTGATATAAATATAACAAAACGTGTCTTCGAAGTTACAAATATATCATGTTACTCTTACTCTTGATTAGGTACTCTAAGTATTTAATTAATCTATCTTCAAGTTTTTATAAAATTTGTGATAAGCTTGAGAAATCACATTGCTAGTGCAAAGTGAAAGCAAGTCTTTCTTATTTGTATCAGAGATTGGGGGTGGATGAACGTATGTCTTTTCATCCCAGGCGATTCGAGCTGGTGGTAATGCGTCTTGATTTTCCGCAATTTGATATCTTCAAAGTCTTCTTGGTCTGTTTTGTAGGAAATATTGTCGGAATCCGTTTTACGTATATCCGTTCTATATATGCGATATAAGTATTGTGGTTTGCGTTTTTTTTTCCTTTTTTAAGAAGTTTTGACTAATGTATTATTGGTCACTGTAATATACAAATAACTTACCACAAGATTAACTACTCAAAGCTATCTCTGCACCTTATTTAATATAATAATAAAATTAATTAAAACGAAATTTTATAATAAAAAGTTCAACTTTCTTTAAAATAATCAGTTTGCTTTTGGTCGATGTAGTAGATTGGGTTAATCATTAGACGAATTACTAATTTTTCATAATTTCTAAAAAATTTTGTTGTTACATATTTAATTTAGCAAAAGGAAAATGAATATGTGAATCATTTCTATATTTGTAATACAAAAATTCAAAAAAAACTATGAGATGTATAATATGAATCATGGCGCATTGTGGGGTTATTTAAATATAATATGAGAAACATCAATTCAAATAAAAATCAACAATTTTCAAAAAAAATGCGATAGAAGATAAAATTTTAAAAGTTCTCAACCTTCTTTACATACGATGTGGGTATTTTTCGAGCGTCACGCTAAAAACCGACTTTAAAGTTTCATTGGTTGACTTATATAATATACCAGTCGAATTCTCATCGGTCCGAGTAAAATTTCAGACGAATTCTGGTTCAGAAAAATCTTAATTTATTTATATAGTAATAGTTAAGTAATCAAATTTTGTTTACTGCCGTAGGAAAATATAGTAACTATCACAGTAATAGTTTTCTTTTTTATTTCTCTTACACGATGATCTGAGGGAATTCACGACTTAATCACCAATGGCAACAAATTAATCTGAAAATCAAGTTTATTACATCGAGCACGAGAATCGCGAAGCTTCTAGATAAACTAGCTCTGAATGAAGATTGTTTGCAGTAGCAGTAGGTACCCCAGTACCGGTCACACTATTGCCAAATGCAATATTGTGTAGTACGAGAATCTCGAGACTTATCTCGAGTCCATTCGCTCCAAGTGAAGACTGACTGGTTAGACACCAGCTTAACAAAAATGATTTTTTTAGTATTAAGCTATCATTTTATATTAAACTTTTAAGGCTAGCACTTAAAGTGCGGTATTTTAGGGCATGTACTAAAAGAGCTGCTTAGCAATGTTAATCTTTTTATATTAGTAACAAAAATATTGCAAAATTATCGCTTTGACATTGTCTCAAAAGAATTTTTTTACATTTATTAAATATTTTTGCTCAATCTATTGATTGAGGTTTTAACAAGTTTTAACTATACATATTTAATTATTACATTAAATTAAATAAATATTAAAATATTTAGATGATTATTATACAGCATTTTACAAATTTAATATCCTAACACTTTATCCTGAGGATGATCAATAAAATGATAGAAACTAGTATATAAAAAGCAATAAATTATTGCAATAAATACCTTTGTACCCACTGATAATATAGACCTTGCATAGGAGTCCTTCATTTTTATGTATGTGTAAAAAAATAGATAAGTTGTTTCTTGTTTACGAACTGATGCTTGTGTGCAGGCGTAGTGTAGTACACCAAATTTATTAATCCAAAACTATTTATATACTCGTATAACATTTTATATTAATTATTATGTATGCGACAAACATAAAAAACAAATAAAAATATTGAAAAAAAATTTAATTATAAAAATTGTATTAATTGATTGTCCCATTTACAAAATATGGGAATATGAGGTATGGCTATTTTTAAATTTAATTCTATTTATAAAAGTTTAATGTGAACGATTTTTATTATACATTCAATTCCAAGGCGATGTAACATTTTAAAGATTTCCTTGAAAGTATGCGCTTTAAAATATTATATAAATATAGTAAGTAAATGTACATGCTAATCTTAATCTCGCACTTATAGGTACATTCTATGTATGTATGTACATATGTAATATGTAGTATGTGACCCTTACGTAACTACTATAGAAACTTTAGAATAGGTTGACTAACAATAAAAAAAATATGTATACCCATACAGAAATAATCTCAAAGCCTTTTAAAGGATTCCACTGTAAGACATCGGCCTTCACATATTTTCAATTCAAATGCATTATTGTATTGAAATTTGCATTATAATATACTACCAAACTAGTTGGCATCAGATTGAGACAAACAACGAACAAAATTTTGGTAAATCTTAGAATCTGTAAATCTTAATCTGTAAATTTTTGACCATTTTCACATAAGGTAAGCTGCACACTATGAAGCAATACGAATCCCAATTTTGTATTTTATAATACTAGAAACTGCAAAAACTTCTTATAAGACATTCCCTTTAGATCCACCGGTCTATGATATGAACCCTACACCATATAAAAATACTGTAATTTTATGTTTTAACAAAAAAATGTAAAATTACCTTTAAATTTAAATTAATTTTGAAGGTAAATTTACCTTTAAATTTAATTTTAAAAAGGAAAATAGCAGTCTAGTGACTAAAAATCAATTTTAGGGGTCCATTTACTCAGTGGTGTAATTTTTAACTAGGTTGTACATACCTAGTATACACCTTGTGTGTCACTTCAGGACTAAAATGTTTTTAAGTTATCACGAATAAAATATACTGTAAGTATAATTATATCACAAACGTTTTCACCATACTATGATCATCATCGGGCGATGAATTGATTCATCATTATTTTATTGTATTTTTGTTTTTAAGATAGCAAAAAGACATTTTATGTTTAATATAAAATATTCAAATATTAATTGAATCGAATTACAAATTACAAAATTATTTTAGGTTTACCTAATAAGAATCCGAATTTCAAAACACATGATATCGTATCAGGTGGTACGATATCGAATAAATTAATTTGCAGTTTTGATCTATTAAAAGGTAAGATAATTCAATTTAATTTTATTTTAAAAAATATTTCAACTTTTTATAAAAACATTTTAATTATTAAAGCGTGTTTGATTTTTGGGTTTTCTAAAATATTTATGTATATGGTTCATGTTGGATTACGAATAGATAAAACAAATTAGAGTCCCTTATAAATAAAAGTTACAACCTTTCTTCACGAAGTTAAACTTAAGATTATAAAACAAAATATTTTAATGTAGAACAACTATATTCCTATAACTTTTAGTTTTCACGGATCATTAAAAATGATCCCTTGAGATGCCAACAGTATTATATTGTACTTTATCACTTTAAACGTAAATAATTCTTTACAGTGATATAAGTTTTGAACACATTTTAATTGATACTCCATCAAGAAGTATCCATCGACTACTATATAATAACAATAATCAATAATAATAATTATTTCCAAAATTAAATTAAAGTTCATTTAATTGTACCTTAATCGCCTTGTTTTGAATGCTTATCCCATTTGTTTTTAATATTTATTAATTACATCTAGGCTCGGTTAATGTCTTACTGCCGACCGGATCAAATTCATATATTTGTTATTAGACAATACAAATTCCAAGTTTACTTGCACCGAATAGGGTCTGCATCTGCACCGAATCGGATCTGCACCGAAACGCTAACGTTCAACTGGGCATTTCCTTTAATATTGCAATTGCACTGTTCGAGTTTTTTCTCCATAAAAATCATAAATTTGCTAAAAGAAATAAAATTACGACTTTGTTTTGATGGAACATCAACGAGAGAACGAGATGGAGCATCAACTCTGAATACAAATAAAATTAAAAAAACTAAGTATTTTGAAGTTTTTTGTTTATTAATAAAATCTTTCAGAAAAGTTTTTAGCCATTTATGATGGCTCTTGTGTAATTTTGTCTCAATTCTTGAAGTTTCTTAGTACCAGTTTACTTGTTTATGATGTGTGGAAAATTTTAAATTTCGTGTTTATATTGCAAAACGAAATAACTACATGTTTAAAATTTTTATTCTCTGTAAAAATAAATAAAATTTTTTATAATTATGCAAATTTATAAAATGCAGTATTTTAAATACATTCAAACCTCGGAAAAGGCGCCGGCGCCGAAAAAAACCATTTAAAACAAAAACAAAAATTAAATAAATTATAATGCATAATACGAAACAAACCTTTTTAATTTTACAAGAAAAATTATTTTTAAAAAAAAAAGCTGCACTATTTTTCCTTACTATGGAGAATTTAGTTTACTGAAGTACACCAAATCAAAATAAAAAAATTATTTTTTATTCTGAGAAGTTTCTACCGGATTGTATACTATCTGTAATAAAGCTACAAACATCATCAAAATAATTCCAATATAAGTAAGTGACAAAGGATTAATATTATGGGATAATAATACCCAACTGTGTCAAGTAAACACTTTTCATCAATACTACCACATCAATTTTTAAAAATTTAAATATATTGTTTAAGTCGCTTTGAATAATTCAATACCAAATTATTTTGTTCCAATTTACATAGAAATTTTCTTTCTAAATCAGAAATAATAAGTAAAAATTGTACAACATTTTTTGGTTTGTTATACTGATGGTAGTGAACCAGAAACTCTTGAGTACCCACAATAATCATATAAGCAGCCAGGACAACACACATTGTTTTTATTAAAATCTAATGTTAATTTTGTTGTATTTAAATGCAATTGAATGTTACTGTGCGATGACCTACTTTTTTACAGTTATGTAGTTAACCCAAAATAATCTAGTTGTTCAATTGCATACACGGTTTATAAACCACAATTTCAAACATTAGTTAATTCTATTTTTGCTCTGACCCAATTAAAAAAAATGTTACGAATTTAGCTTCTAAATTTTTTATATTATATTATTACAACACAATTAAATGGTTAAAATTTAATCAGCGCTAGCGGTTGGTTTGTGGTTTTGTTAGTATACTAGTGTGTAGGTAGCCAACATACACGGCAGTATCGCTAGGTATATATTTTTTAAATTGACGATTAATTAAATGGTCAATAATTAGTGTTCAAGGATAAAAATAAACTAAAGAGTTACACCTAGCAATATTATTTATATCAAACCGATGCTATGGAATTAACTAGCACCAGTTTATATAATTCAGGGTGTCAGTGTGTCACGTCGGTATAACGGGTTGCCTGGCAACAGGCGTAAAGCCCGGCCTACTTTGGGCTGTATTGATCGAAGCAGCCCTTGTTTGTACCAATTTAAACCAGGGTTGTATTAATGTGGAAGTGTAACGTAACCTTGAAACTACAAACAAAAATTTAAATTAGAGAAGGGATTTTTACAACTCCGTATTAATTTGATGCATCTCTGTAAAAACTACACTACTGGTTGATTATTAATAATTATCCTATTAAAATTATTTTATATATATGCAGTATGCACCAATTATTATCAAAGCTATCATGTAAGTTTCCACATAGCACATACACATTCATAGTACGTCCATACTTTTTATTAATTAAAAGTAGTTTAAATCTATTAGACTCTATTACCCATAAATTGAGTAAACGATTAAAGAAAAATTATATTAATATATAATTTTCCATTTTAATTGCTAAATTATAATCTATTTTAATAGAAAAACAGAATATTGTTTAAAAATTTTTGCTTTTGTTAATTTCATCACAGTTACTTTGCTACAATTCAGTAGCGGACTCAGGGTAGCATCGGGGATATAACTCCCACAATGCTACTAGTTCAACTCTCTAGCAGCGGCGTCGCCCTGGGTTGTCAGACTTCTTGATTTGGATGAGCCCCACTTATCTAAGATGGGCCAAAATTAGATTATAGGATTTTAACATTTTGCATTATATTCTTCATAATGAGAATATCTTAATCACACTATTTTATAAAATTTCAAGCATCACATCCAGCTGCGGATACAAAGAGGGTTCACAGGGGGCTCGTGACCCCACCCCCGAAATCTGCTGCTGATTACAAGGTAAATCATAAATCGAATACCCTAGTTTGCAAATCTGTTGTCAGAGTAACATTTGATTGTTTTTATCAGTTTAACAACTGAATATCTAGTATATAACTGCCAGGGCCGGATTTACCAGTAGGCACAACAGGCGATCGCCTGCGGCGCCAAAATATAAAAGGCGCAAGCCGTCAGATATTTTCGCGTTTATGTTCAGCAAAAATAAAATATATTACATTTATGGCCGTACTAATAGTCACGGATCAATCCGAGATTCAAAATAATTCTAGAATTTACCAATAAGATTACTGGAACTTAAACCGTATCGTAGCAACAGCTGCTATTTCGAGAATTGATTTTGAATCGTACTATGCCCGTACTAATAGTCATGGATTGATCCGAGATTCAAGATTAATTCTCGAAATAGCAGCTGTTGCTACGATACGGCTTAAATGCCAGTAATCTCATTGATAAATTCTAGGATTATCTTGAGTCTCGGAGTGATCCGTGACTATTGTGCCCGTACTAAGAGTCATTGATTAATCCGAGATTCAAGATTCAGGGCATTAGTATCTAATTGCAGTGCTATGCTCGAGAGTAGGTCTTTCGAAAGAATGTAATATTATAACATGTAATATTTGGAGCAGTCGATTACATTCACGTAGGTTGCGTTATCATTAAGTCGGCTTTTGCCGACTTAGTGGGGACTATGAATAGGAATATTACAGTATCGCATAACATGCTGCGCGGCATAAGTTACGTCTGAAACCTTTACACACACAGGTCTGGCCACCGGGTTGGAACGCGGTCCAGCACGCGGGTCAAATCTGTGTTTATACAGGCACCTATTAGCCTGTGGCGCTAGACTAGCTAAATCCGGCACTGATAACTGCAATGATATAAGTGGTGGGTAATGGATTTTCAAAAAAATAAATGTTAATGCAACAATATGTACGTCCTGAAACATTGATTTTTAAAAAAATGTCTTCTTCCCGGAGTCCCCGGTGCTTCACGACGTCGTTGCAACAATACTAGGTCGTCCGGAAATAAATTCTTCTGGAAAAAATACCGGGACCCTCCCGTAATTATTTCCTAGATCTAAGCCTGATCACACCCATTGATGGTCATATTATATTACTAGAGTACGGATTTCTAAAAATTTTGCTATACAAAAATGTTGATAGCAGAAGTGTAATTGATATATATACAGGGTGTCCCTGTGACAGTGGAGAACCTCTTAGGTGGTGATACAGGACACTTTTCTAAGACATATTTTTAAATAAAATTTTTGTCCAAGTCCTTGGGGGGTACCTCACTTTAAAGCAATTTTTTCAATTTATGATTTCAAGCGGCCATTGCACCGATATTTTTGATTTTTTGGGTTTAATGGATTAGAGCTTTTCTATAGAGCATTTGAATATCTACAAATTATGTTATAACCCCTTATCGCCTAGAATCAATAGATTTCGAGTTATGAATTAAATTAAGGGAAAAAATGTCAAAAAATTCCGAGTTTTATTTTTTTAGGCTTCTATACAACGTATAGGAAGAAGCCTTATGATCTAGCTCCGTGTCCGTCTGTCCGTCTGTCCGCATAATTCAAAACCAATCAGAACGCACGTTCTTAAAACAATTTTACTTCATATAGAATATTTTTAGATTGGTATTAATTATTCAGATTATTTACATATATATTTTTTAATCCGATATTCTTATTTTGTATTTTTAGAGTAGGTATTTTACGTGTTTCTAATACGGTATTCGGTACGTGTTTCGGGTATTTTAATATTTCATTATGAATTGTGTTTTATTTGTGGTTTGTAAATTGCAAATATTTACCTATAAAGGTCGAAATAAAAAAAAAATATTAAAATGTTAGCGTTTTCCTTATATAGTAAAAAAATCTACCTAATTAAAAGATTAAGGCATTAAAAATTGGAATAAAATAAAGCCCAAATAATTTAACCTACCGAAAAAGTAGATGTATAGAAGCCTAAGAACTGTCGCAAAAGCGAGTTCCACCTTGTTTACTTTGATTGCCAACTCCGTATCTTTTAAACGAAACGTCTTAGAAAAAAACTAACGGCCCAAACCGTATAGGGAATTTAACGGGCTACAACTTTAGCTTAATAATTTTTTTTGGGAAACCAACCGTTTTCACAGAAATTACGAAAATAATGAACAAGGTGTAGGTTAAAAAAACATAAATTAATGGAAAGAATACTGATAGGTGTAACAGAACTTACCGAAAAAAGCACCATTACAAATAATACAGTGATACACCTTTTGAAAAGAACATGCCTGTGTGCTGAAAATGAGGGAGGCCATTTTGAAAATTTATTAAAATAAATTTTGTGAATTTATTTAGTTTTTTTAACCTACACCTTGTTCATTGTTCACAGTCCTGTGTGAAAACATAGATGTAAAGCGACTTGTAGACAAAATAATTCCTGTAAAAACCAAAAATACTCCTTTTTGGTCTCAACGATAAAAATAAACATAAACTTTCAATTTAACAAATTCAATAAAATTAATACCTTACCAATTACATATAATCAATCAGATAAAATTAAAAATTCTATCCAAAACGAGAAACTCCACATCTTGTTCAATAAAAATCAGCACATCTCAAGCAACAGAATAGCACGTGATAGTCACATAGCACTTCAATAGTCGTGAATAGCACTGACTAGCAATAAATTAGCCATAGACAAAATTTTGCAAACTCAAGTACTTAATAATTAGCGACTCGTATAGTGTACTGAAAGCAATCGACAATCACCCACTAATGAGAGAATGAGACTATCATATAGATCAAATTGGAGGAAATATCTTTATGCTGTAGAACTCAGGTATTTTGGTGGAGTTTCTTTGGGTTCCATCCATTCTTTGCGTACATCTCAATCAACAAATCTTATTTATTACAACCAGTCGAGATTTTCAACATCTAATCAAACAAAGTGGATATTAAAAAACAAATAGAAACTACTTAAAAAACCTTGCAACATAATAAACGGGGAAAAACTGTTTTAAATGAAACATTTGACGGTTTCTGAATTTCATTTGACAATTTCTGAATATCAATTGACAAATCTGAATTACAGTTGACGTTTTCTGAATGACAGTTGACTATTTCTGAATTACTGCTGGAAAGAGTGTAAACTATTTACACTCACCAAGATTTCTCTAGAAACCTCAAAAACAATAAAATCTGCAAGCAGCAGATTTGTAATATACAACTACCAAGATTTAACAATATACTTTTTATATTTCTAAAATTATATATTTTTTCTTTTGATAACTATGTTTGTTACTAAGAATAAATTTTTTTCTTATCTACCTATTACATATCATTAATTTTATAATTCGTCCTCATCCTTCCTGGGACTTTTAAATTTTAAAATTTCTATTCTTTTTATTTTTCTTCATCAAAAACGGTTAAGGGTACACAGTCATTGCACACTTTTTTGCCGATAAAGGATGAAATTGAATAATATGCTTTTATCAAAACTGTATCAATATCTGAAAAATCTTCAAAAATAAAAGTATTTTCATTGTAAAGAATTTACGTTTAATTTAATTGTAATAAAACAAAAAATATGCACATCGAAAAAACAATATATTTTGTAGAAAAACTATCAGCTTTAAGAAAAAAAAGTCAAATTTGAAGTATCATAGAAAAAAATCGATTTTTCCACTTTAATTGAATATTTAAGGATATATTGATGAGTTTAGGATAAAATGGATATTTTTATTTGAAAGCTGAGAATTTTTCCTACACGATACAGTTTTACATTAATTTAAATAAAAAAGTTTTCCTCACCAAAAAAATTGATGAAAAAGTTGAAAAAATCTTTTTTTCTAAAATTTCAAAAGTCGTAACTCCGAAACCGCTGCATATTAAGGGCTAAAACTTTCAGAGAATTTTTTTCTTATTATAGAAAACATCTCCACAAATTTGAACAAAATTAAAATTTGAAATTTGAACTCCGCGAGGGTCGCCCCGTAAAAATGATTTTATTTGGTGGATGACCCATATATAAAAAAATAAAATAAAACGGCTACTTTCAAGTTAATTTTAAAACTAAAAACGCAAATTTGCTAATATCTTTTTAAACATAGCAAAGTAATCGTCACTTTTACCATATTTTCCCATAAATATATCGATTAATTATACAGATTTGAAATGTAAAATAAACGAATTAATACATAACAGA
This sequence comes from Cantharis rufa, assembly GCA_947369205.1. NCBI lineage: Eukaryota > Metazoa > Arthropoda > Insecta > Coleoptera > Cantharidae > Cantharis > Cantharis rufa. The sequence goes on from OX376303.1 coordinate 43,185,141, forward strand.
AATATAATAATTTAAAATTTTTAATTTTAAATAAATCAATAATGAGTTCACAGCAATGACTTGAGGTGTTCACTGGTTGAGTTATAGAGCGAAATATCCAGGTACAAACAATTAAGTTAATGATTTGCTCTCCTACAAACATCGACACTGTCGATATTACTCTTATAAACAATTATTAACAACAGACTAAAAACTAACAAAACAGATACTAATTCATCAGTACTATGCTCTTGAATTTTTCTAGTAGAAAGAAGAAATCAATAATGGCGCATAAGTTGATAATAAAAAATCATTATACAAACCTGTTTGTTCAGCTTACCTAGATTGAAAAATTGATAAAGGACATCATGTTTATTGCTTTTATCTACATTCAGTAATAACCAAACTAGTCGACAAAATTGAAAATCTAAATTTTTAATAACTTTTAGTTATTACTATTTAAGTAAATAGAATGGGTCATTTAGCGATTAGTTCATTTTGTACACAATTTCAAAAATTTTTGTATTTTGTTCATAATCAAGCATATTAATAATTAAAACAAAAAATTTAAATATTTATTAAATACATAATAATAAATAACAGTCACACAATATCAATAAAAACAATCATTATCAAATAATATACAAATTATATTTCAATATAGATGTAGTTAAATATTTACGTTTTAATTAAAATGGAAATTGAGAAATTAAAATAAATCAGTCGATATAGAGTACGTTGGTGTAGTAGGAGTAGTTGGTATATTTATAGGATTACGACGCTGCATAAATGTTTGGAGCTTCGTCGAAGATATGCAACTATTGTCGCCGATAGCCTGAAAAATAAAGTTATATTTTTAAACAGCTTTCAATTCCAAGTTGACCTATGAAATTTTTTATTACAGAAAAAACCGATGATTATTTACAATGTTGATTGATAAATAATAACACCTTTGTTTTCGAGATATGCAATCAAATCAACTTGTAAAATAATTAAAGTAATAATTTATGTACCAGTTATCAGCACATATTTTCTAATGTTATTAAAGTTTACTACCGTTATTATCTTTGGCATTGAAAATTTATACAATTGCAAGTATAAAACAATTTTTTATAGTTTAATAACTAAAAATTTATTTTTAATTAACACCATCAAGTCAAGCATGAATTTGCAGTATGATACGTACATTATTAAGCCAAGCAGATTCCAAACATTCATCCATGGTGAGTCGTTGTGCAGGAACAATAACCAATAAATTTTTAATTAATGTTTTAACATTATCCGATATGTCACAAAAATGTTCTTCGGGAAAACAATAATCACACTTGAGAATATTAGTCGTAGTTTCCTCTACCGAGTCATCTAAAAATGGAGACACTCCACTCAGCAAAACATATAGAAACACACCAATTGCCCATAAATCGGTATGTTGACCGATGAGTTGACCCAACACAAGTTCGGGTGAAGCAAATTCTAAACACGAAGGAGGGAGAATAACATCGGTACATGTATTTACACAATCACCAAAATCAATTAACTTGATTGTTGGTGAAGAATTTATGACTTCAACCATGACGTTTTCGGGCTAAAATAAAAGATTTCAATTTCATTTGTAAAACTCACAATCAGCCTGAAATCGCTTACCTTTAAATCCAAGTGAGTTAAATGTTTATGATGCAGCCAGCTAACAGCCGACATAAGTTGTCGACTATAATTCTGTACCTCCGATTCGGTGTAATAACTTTCTTGACATATGTATGCAAACAATAGTAAACCTTTCACTCTGCAATGAAATTTATGAAATCAAGTTTTTGTAAAATTATTGTACAACTTACAATTGCAATACGATTGTGTCTATTCCAGGAATTGGAGCATTATCAAAAAGAGCCATAGCATGAATAATATTGTGGTGTTGCATTCCAGCAAGTAAGGTGTATTCCGCTTGAGTAATTGAATGAGATTGTTTTCGTCTTAAAACTTGCTTCAAAGCTACTTCTTGGCCTGTTCCTCGATCTTTAGCTTTACGAACTATAGAAAATCTGCCTCTTCCAATTTCTTCCAATTCAAAATACCGCCGTTTAAATTGCTCCTGCTGCCACCTAATATTATCGGCAACTGGTAAAGTTACAGCAAGACTAGGTAAACTAACCAAATGGTTCTGAACGGCAATTAATCTAAAGCTATAAGTTTCGTCTGGCGTTAAATGTTCTATCACATAGGTGGAAGTGTCAATATTTTCGTAATTATTAGGAGATAACCATTCGCCGCTACCAAATTTACAATATTCAATAATAAATTGTTCTTGTAAATCGTTGTTCCATTCTAATCTTACACTGGAACACGACAGAACATCAACTTTTGGTTCTTGGAGTGGTAATAACGAGTCCGTAATTGTTAATACTGCCGAGCATTGCGTAGAACCAATTTCATTTGAAACAGTACACAAGTAACTACCGCAATCGGATGCTCGAACGTTATTTATTTCCAATGTCCCCACAGAATCTTCAATTTTACTTATAATAAATCGACCGGTGCTTCGCAAAACACACTGATTGGGTTCTGTCTTGCGCCAACTAATTTTCATGTTTCCACCGCAATGCTTAACTCTGCACTTAAACACAACTTTAGATCCGCATTGGGCACTTAAATTTTTTAATTTATCAATGAATTCTGGACAAGAAACTTCGCTAATTATTCTTTCGTTGTTAAAATTTCCATCCAACGATCGTCGTCCGTGAGGGGAAAAAGTAGGTTTGCGAAAACGAAATGACCAAGGTTTTCTATTGTACATAGATAAAACGTGAACTGGTAACCAAATTTCTTCTAAGTGAGTATTAGTTTGTACAAGGTATCCTTGTATGCTATCGAATTTTACTATTGTTACTATATCCCCTAAGGACAAATTAGGCCATTCACATATTAAACGGGCAAGAGTTCCTGGTAGCATTAAGTTATGTTCAAGCTGTAAAAAAATTTAATTTAACCATTAATAATTTAACCATGATTAAATAAATATCTACTACAAGTTCCAAAAACATATATACCACCCCCACACAATATATGTAATATGAATGTATGTTAATGACGCGCATATGATAAACAAATCTAAAATCTAAAGTAATGTATGTTATAATTATATATGATATTCCATATCATATTCAAGTAGTCGTAATGAGACTTAAAACCTACAATTTTTAAAACCATTAAGATTGGAGGCAGTATAGCATAAAGCACACACGGGCAGGCTAGGAAGTTAGAAACCGCAGTTTTATCATAAAATTTTAAATAATGTTTTTTTATAGTATTTTTTTCTAATTTTGCAAGAACTTTGTTTTATAAACAACTAAGTAAATTACAAAATTATTCCTTAGAGTCGTGCAAAAGCTTCTTAATAGCCAACAAAATATTCCCCGCTACCCATTTCCAAGAAAAACCTTTTTTCTATTTGTGCTCGGTCGTTTTTTATAAATTAATAATTATTTTAAATAAAATCCACATTGTTTATAAAAAAAAATTATTTCTGTGTGCAAAAAGAGGCTAAGGTCACAAAGTGAATTTATTTTATTTAGACCTAATTGTCTAAGCGCTCAAAGTGTTATTTTCTTGTGATATGTTCTCTGGGTGTACAATTATTCACTCACCGAATGTCTACCCACTGGGGCAAGGGAAATAAATGGACAAAATATTTACCTTCTCTTTGAAAATAAATTAAGTATCAAAGCACGGAGTAAAAAACTCACTTACAGATAGCGGAAGATTGGATATAGATGCCACAGATGCAACTAGGTCTAATATTTTGAGGAGAGCTACAAATAATGACATTTTTTACCTCCTTAAGGTACGTTTTGCAAGAAACAGTAGCAGCAGTACAGTTACGGCTGGCGTCAGTCGCAAGTGCAATACGTAATGGGAGCTGCTGCGCTTCGATTGTATCGTCTAGCAAGCCACATAACAGAAATTGCATATGAGCAGTTCTGCGGTACTGCAAGTGCAGTCGCTTGCAAAACGTACCTTTACGTCGTATTTTCAAATATTTTTCAGGGTTCATCCAGATCCAAACATCCCTAACACTTCGATCAATTAATTTTGAGGGATAAGCCCTCCCAGCCCCTCCTATTCACTTATGCCTGGTTTCATAAAACTTTCAACAAGTCATAAAAGTTAACAGATGTTTTCTATTGTTTTGTTAGTACTAAGATGTAAGATAAATTTCCATTGCTTAGTTAAATTTAACATCTCGTTAAAAGTTTTATGAAACCGGGCGTTATTCTAGTATTGGCATTAATCCTTACTGATGCCTGCTTGTACTTAGAAGTTAAAGGGTTACATTATAGTAGAAATTAAAAAAAATCTAACGCAGTTTTTAAAACAAAGAAAGATCAAATGTATGGAAAAAATGCACCAATCTTTCAAATAACATAAATTACAAATAAAAATGGCCTTAACTAAGACTTAATCTTCTAAAATCAACAACTTAAAAATTTTAAGCAATAGTAAGTCACTCGTAACTTCGAAATTATTAAATAAATAAATAATGCGGCTAATGTGGTTTAAACATAAAGACAAAATGAGTTAACAAAAGCCAAAAATCTATAATATAATTATTTTAGAATGGGAAACGAAGTGAAAAAAGGCGTTTCGTTCAACTAAATATTAGAAGTAAGGAATTTTTACATAATATATTGTCGTGTTTCAAAAACATATTTTTGAATTTTGTATTTTTAAATTTTGATTTTAGTTTAATTTAGCATTTTTCTTTGTAAATGATTGTAAATATTTTTGAATTTTGATTGTTCGCGCCAACAAAGTTAGAGTTGGTACGAAAGTTTTTGATGAATTTGCTTTTTGCCGGCCGCGTCGACCGGAGTGGTCGGTTTTACGGAGGGTCTCCGTATTTTGTAAAATTTTGAGTAATTAGTTAAAAATTTATTTGGAATATTTTGAGAATAAAAGTTTTTTTTGATTACTGTGAGTAAGAAGTTTTATTGATTTGTTCAGTTTGAGCTAAATTGGTTGTGATTATTTAAAGGAAGAATTTTAGAAATACGAGGCATGTGGTATGTTGCACATTTGGCGAGTTCGAGATACGTAAAATAAATTGTGCACTTTTAAAACTTAATATTGACGATTAAAATTTAAAATTATTTTTGAAAATTGAGAGGCCCGGGTCATCGCAATAGTGTTGTGTTCCAAAATAATTTTTATTTAGAAATTTTATTATATTGCATTTGAATTTTCATTTTGATTGTTTTTTTTTTAAATTTGAATTTGGTTTCGTAAAAAATGTAATAATTTGTAAATAGTTTGAATTGTTATTCGTGCCAACAATTTTGTGTTGGAACGAAAAAGGAGATATAATTTCGCTTTTTGCCGTTCGCGTTGACCGGAGTGGTCGCTTTTCGGAGGGTAAATTTTGGTCAGGGTAAATCAAAAATTAATTTTGATTATTTTATTAGTGAATTTTATTAAATTGTTTGATTTTTGAACGAAGTTGGATAGTAGTTATTTGAAAGCAGAATACTAGAAATACGAGGCATGTGGTATTCAGAGGCGGATTTATACTTTTGCCGCCCATAGGCACTGAAGTTTTTGCCGCCCCTATTTAAAGAAAAAAAAATGCTAGATATAAAGTAATAGTATTGCCAAGCTATTGAGCCTTTCTTGCGTCATCCTCTATCTTAAATAATGTTTGATCTGTTCTAAACAAGAAAAAGATCTTTCTCCGAAAAATATCCGTATTTTTCGATTATTTTTCTAGATATTTTATTAAATATCTGAAAAAATATCCGTATAGAGCAATGTCGACATTAGGATAGAGACTAACTAATCCTTCTTCATACATCCAATTGAGCATTTCAATAATAAATTTTTTTTTGTAAGGTAATTAATAAAAATAGAAAATTACAGTTTGTTCCATTAGAAAAGGCGTCTTTTTCTCTTTAAGAAACGTCAAAAAAGTAAAAAAAATTTTTTTGACGATTTTTCATGTTTTTATGACTTGACGTTCAACTTTGAAATTTATTTGTGAAGTGAGTGATGAAGATAGAAACTTGTGGTTTGCGCCATTCAAAAGGGCGTCTTTTTTCCTGTAAAAATCACAAAAAAAGTGAAAATTGATTTTTCCGACGTAAGGTATCTTTTCGTAGTCCAGGTCACTATATTATCAATAGTAATATAACAAGACCTCATTTTTAGATCGATAAGTTGTATTGTAAATACCTAGGCATCGTTGTATAGCAATGCACGAAAAACTTGTTTTGAGTGCAATTGCTTAAATGCAACGATGCCTGAGTAAAATTTACAAGCAACTTATCGATCTAAAAATAATGAGGTCGAGTTATATTTATTGAGATAATTACCCGAACATTTATTTGAAATTGACAAACGTCAAAATTATGTAAACAAAGAGGCGTGGAATCCAACCGGATGAGGCACTCTTTCCGCAGGAAGAGACACAATTGCCAGTGTAAGTGTTTGTTTACCTTTCGTAAGTATAATTATCAAAAATATTTACACATTTTTTTCATCAAAGAATGAATTTCGCTTTAATTACAGCACGTATAATTCGAGGCATTCTTTCTACCAATTTTTTAAGTTTTTCTTTCACAAATTTTGCCATTCTCTTTTTAAGATTGTCTCCACGTCTCCTACAAACTGGATTAGGTTAGAATTTTTAAAATTTCCTATCTTAATAACATGCGGTAGCATTTTAAAGGGTGCTTTAGTAAATAGATTTTATGGATCCCTCTTAGAGATCTCTATTAGAGATAGAGTAAATTTTTTGAGGGTACTGTGTAATTGTAATCTTTCTACTTGTAATCTGTCAAAGCATTGGAAATTATTGGTTTTCAAACAAAATCAATTGCAATAAAATTAAAAATTCAATCAGGGCAACTAAAATTATTTTTAAAATCGTTTTTTTTTTCATTTTATTAGTGAGTTTTTACAAGTAATTAAAAAACAAAATATCAAGTGTTAGGTATCTTTAGAAGCGGAATAAAAATATCTTTAAATTGATACCATTTTCATTCTTAGCCGTTGTGATGGGAAGCAGTATTTAAAGAAAAATCAATTTCCTATGTTCAGATGGTCGACCGGTCACTCTGTATATAGAGATTGTGCTAAAATTTAAGTTTTATTTGCTATTTTAGTAATTTTTTATAAGTGTCCATACTTTCGTGATCGGCAATGTACGTACTACATTTTGTACAATTATTTCAAGTATAATTTTTAAAAAAATTTTCCGCTCCAAAATTTTGCCGCCCCCTAAATTCTGTCGCTCTAGGCACGTGCCTACTGTGCCTTATGAGAAATCTACCACAGGTGGTATTGTTGCTTGTTGAAACTTTTAGATTAATTTTTTTTAACTTAAGTGAAATATCGTACTTGATTTTTAAAAATATAAATGCAAAAAATTTCCGAAAAGTTGAAAAACTGCAATTTTTCTCAAATATTTAAAAATGTATTTCTCAAAAACCCCACTTTATTGTTTTTTTTATTTAATATACATATTTTGGAAGAATACTGATTCTATGTACTAATATGATCTCAAAATTTCCTTATTAAATTAGTTTTTTCAGAGATACTATTAATTTTTAAAATTTTATAGCTGCATTCTCATAATTAAATACTATTGAATATCATAAAACTAATGAAAAATTATTGAAAATGAAGTTGCCTAATAGTTATACGTTTTATAAATTTTTTCCGTTTTATTTTAAATATTTAAAACAAAAGCAAATACGATATTCCACGTAAGAGAAAAAAAATTATAAAATTATACCGAACTGGCGTCGATTTTTCTTTTGTTTTACACCAAATTTTTAAGAATAACATTATTTATTCCAAAATCTTAAAATGCCATCTCCTCATTTTGTATAAACAACATTATGTATTTCAGCAAAAACGAATTCTAAAATATAGGATCCACCCAGCCTGCATGACTTGACAATGGATTCAGTCTATTAGGTTTTTTCTTTGTGCTAAGTAGCAGTGTGAATTTTTATAAATAACGATATGTTATTCCCTTCGAAAAAATATGAATTTAATTTATAATATTTGGGCATACTATATCAGAAATATTTAATAAAAATATTTTTGTTTCACTAATTGGGCCCAAGGTATCTACTATTTATTAAAAATTTTATTTCTACGTTTTTCCCCATTTTTTGAAATCACAAAAAATTACCACTTATAAGTCTCTAGTAACTCTATGACAATTCTAATATCATGTAATTTGCAGTAGCGGTTCCAGATAAAAACATTTTTACTCGTTTCACCCATGATTACCCAGCTGCAGCCTTTGTAAAGTGTTTAACAACAGAAGCTTAATTAAGTTCATTTTGTTTTTCATTTCTGATTTTTTCTCATTACATAATAATATAATGAATATATATAGAATCATTATTAGTTTTACAATAATGATAAAAACCACCAATAAAAGGCGCAAAAATATTTAGGACGTCTGCAATTACTGTAAGGTTACGATTTAGATAATAAATCAGAATGGTTTAAATCAATCTGTTGAATGACCCTAATATGATTACAAAAAATGATGTCACTATTACAAACAATTTATAAATTAATCAAACAGAGTAAACCATCACCAAACACAAGAAATCCAATAAAAACTTTACAACCATTATTAGTAAGCAATTTTCAACGAGACAAGTAAACTGAAATTTAAAACATGTCTTTTTTAGATTAACTTGCAATTCTTTTCCAAAATAGTCAACTCGAAACAAATTTAAATTTACTTGAATTTTTTCAATAAACATATTAATTTTGTTGTAAAAGCAACAACGCAACCAATTTGCTCATCATGCTCACCATTACTTTGCTTGCTGAAAAATTTCTTCAATATCCATTTCAAATTTATTATATAGTTTATTAAATAATACGAACTTGATTAATGACTATTATTATAATTATTACTAAATTGTTTATCTCAGAGTATTATCACAGCCCCGTTTCTAGTTAAGAGATAATTTTAGTTTAATATATATTGAGGCTTCCATAAATCATGAGACCTAAGAAGTAAATAATATTTATAATTATTAAACATGCAGTATAAAATTTAATATTAAATATACAGGGTGTCCCTGCGACCAATGCACTCCCCGGAAGTGTTAGATGATACTAACTTATTAAAGAAAATATTTTAACTATTATTTTTCCCTATATTCACCCGCTTTAAAGCAACTTTTTTGCCATTAACTAAAAATCCATAGTTTCAGCGGTTATCATTATTTGAAAATCAAAACTAAAAATATTGCTTTCAAGAAGGCTAACCGCAGGAATTGAAATATATACATAAAAAAATTAGTTAATAAGTTATCTAAGAGGTGTTGGTACAGTCGCAAGTACATCTTGCATAATGTATATTAAATGATTATATAAGTTACATTTGCTAGTTATTTTAAAACTATTGAAGCCGCGTTTGGCAGAAAATCAGTGGGTACGTAGACGCTCAGTTCGCATATCCGAGCAGCTACGTATTTAAAAATATAATTTTCTGCATTAGAAACTAAATCAAACTTTAAAAATTATTTAACCAATATAATATCCAATAAATCAGAATTGTATTTTTTAAATTACTAAATAATATTATTTAGTAGTAGGTACACGTATGTATTGTGAAATTGAATTTTAACAAAACGCTAAAATTATTTGTCCTACTTATACTTAGTCCTGCCACAAAGTAGTGAACCAATGCCTTTCAAGAAATTTGTAAAAATTGAAATATTTTAGTATTTTGCTAAGTTTTAGTTAATTTTTACTCAATTATAAATTAATAATATTACTTGAGTTTCCAAAATTAATAATTAAGTTGTCGATAGTTTTAGAGTAAATTTAATATTAAAAAATTACCGTGGGTTGATTGGCCTCTGACCATCTTCTTTGCACATCAGCTTTATCGCTCTCTTTAGACGTATCCAAAACTGCGGTGTCACTTTTATGTTTTGCTCTAAGAGTGTTACGAAAACCAAAAAGGTTCAGTCTTGTTTTGTTTGTGGGTGTCTGGGGTTTGGTTTCAACTAAATCAGCTTCAGAAGGAATTCCTATTGTGTTTGCTTTATGTAGTGTGTGTGCTGTTTTTCTATGTTGTTTATTATTTTCCACCATAGGTGTGGTCGAAGTGGTGGGCGGTATGGAGACCGTTTTTCTAAAAGTACTTGGATCCCACATCGATGATAGATCCGACAAAGGACTGTTCGAAAGAAGGTAAGCAATAAATAATAAAAACAAACATAATGTAATACTAATAATGAAAATCAAATGCCGACACCTGAAACCCAAGCTTTTTTATTAGTAAACATTACAATGCCCAACAATTTGAATAAACAAGCCAGTTAATATGCTAAATTTTTCTTTCGTGTTAGGCTAATAATATAAAAATAAAGTTAAAATAGTTGCGTAAGTTTAAGTGGAGAACGAAAGAAAAAAAAAAAAAGATGTTGGTAGATAGATGCACATGTCATATCTGAAGGTGTTACAATAAAAGAAGTGTTATGTCTTTAATAGTTTATTCTATTGAAAATTTGCATTTTCATTGCTTATTCAATCAATATAATTTTATATAATATGTACAAACATACATCTTCCTATGTACATGACAGAACTTAAAAGTATGTAATACAATTAACAATACAACTAATACGACATATATCACCTCGTGTGTAAGTTCAGATCTTAAAGAGTATTATTGGCAAAATTTTTATATATTAAGTAGCAGCACTTCTTCTTGATTATTAATTAATATATTTTTCATGTAATATATTCAAATATTAATTAGGTTTAAATGCTTTATATTCATGCTCAGACAGATGGATATTATCAAGTTTTTGAGGTACACTATTCAAAATTACTATTGAATGCAAATTATTTTTCTAATGCGTGAAAGTTTCCATTACTTCAACATTGGAAAAAAATTAAACTAACTTACATTTTTTCTACATTATTAATTACTTCATTTTCTGAATTACCACAATTTTGAGCAACAATGCTGACAATTAACAATATAAAATATAAATTCTTTAAAAAGTATTTCATTTAAAAACAAGAGCCATTAATTTGCTTAAGACCCAAAAATATTCAAGTAAATTTAATGTTATTTATGAGATTGTAGTAAGTAAAAATGTTTTCGATAAATAATAATATTATAATGCACTTTGTGCATCTCTCACGAGATATTATATTATATAATATGGAATTGATATGGCAGAAAATCACCTATAAAATATTTACAACAACAATTTTCTACGGTTACAATACTTCCACTTATAAAAAATAAAGCATCTGATTATTAAAAATGTACAATTGCTTATTTAAATAAACATTGGGTCTCAAACAATTTAATTAAATTTCAAAATATCTATTTGTGAATTTATTAATAAAATGAGCTTAGTAGGTATATGTAATTTTAGTAAATATCGTGAAGACTTATAAAGAAACTAACAGCTACTCGGTGAGAAATGTTAATTGTGACGGATAATATAAAATACTTACTATTGTGCCTAACAAAATTGTTTCACTCAATTACTATTTCAAATGTGATTAATTATTTAAATTGCTTAAAATTGGTAATACTTAATTTAAAAAGATAAACATAAAAACGTTATTATTGTGCCCAACAATAAACTTGATCTAAGTAGATTATATAAACGTTTCTCATGCAAATCGATGCAAGCCAAAGTTCACATAGGTTGAAAGAATTAGGAATTTCAAAATTGCCAAGATGGCACCAGTGCACCATTTTAGTCCCCAAACCAGCACAAAAACTAAATAAAAAATGTGGACTTGATTGAAACTTTTCAATTAAAATAAATATTAAACATAACTTAAGCAAAATTCCACATTTTTCATTTTTGTTCAGCTTACATAAAATGTTATTTTTAAATGAAATAAATAATTAGTAATAATTGGTAAAAGATCACAACCAGCACAGATTAATGATAAAAGTCCCAAGCCCAACTAGGCGCATTATTATACTCACGCATCTTTGGTAAGTTCTTTTTGATAAGCGATAGGACTTTGAATAGCTTTGAGAAAATCTTTTTGTGTTTGAAGAATGTTGCCTATTGTCATCAGCCATTGTTCTTGTAATTCTAGGGATGCAGCTTGACATATAAAAGCAAGATTTGGCTTGTTTGGATCAGTTGATCTCACTAAAAAGGTTTCTTCGCCAACATTTTTTTCCAAAATCATTTTGTTTACCTTGAAAAACAAATAACATTTACAATTTTTATAAAATTGCTTTTTGCACCACGAATTATTATAAAATGGAATAAGCTAGGTATTTTTTGGAAAATAACATTCATAATTCAACTAAAACAAAATTTTTAATTTAGTCTGAAATTATTTGAACATTATTAATTGATTAATAACGAGTTATTGTTTTAGATATATCAAATCAATTACCATAATTATCATTGTGTCAGTAATTATCGAAAGTGATCAACGTCACAGAAATACAAACAGAGGAAATTGATCCTGTAATAATTGCATTAATTTCATTATTTGGTTTTTACTTTTTGTGAAAGAAAGAAAACGGACTTAGACCACTTTCGGTATACCTGGCTCCATTATCGGCACAGAAAACTTTGCTAATGTCGATATTGCACAAAGCAACAACCAATAAAATATTAAAAATTAGATATCCAACTAAATTAAAAAAAATATATAAAATTTTTAATAAAATCAGTTAAATGTTAAATTATTTATTAGAATGCAAAGTTGGGTAATGGCTTCTGTATAGAAGAAGATGCATTTGGAATTTGATGGAATAAGATGTTGTAAAAAGATAATTAATTCTTGATGGTGAAAATAAATGTAATCATTAAATTTGTAAATTGCTAATAAATAAATAATAGATTCTGTATTGAAAGGTGATCAATCTCACACGCAATTTGGGCTAGCCACCTCCCACATATTTCACACTGGACTTACTTTTATTATTAATTTTCTTAAATAAAAATCGAGATACATTCAAAAAGTAGCTTAGAAGCTGCAATTTTCAATTAAAAATAACTAGTTGCCCAAATTTGATTAGTGTTTTTTAAAATTAAATGTTAATAATATTACTTACTTGTATGTGAGCTTTATAGAAGTACTGTGGACTAATAAATTGAGTTTTCTTTCCCACTGCTTCCGAAAAAATCATACTTTGTTCAAATAAAAATACTAAAAGTTCTTTGTTTTTTCCTATTATCGAGTTACCACTACTGCCGGATCCGTCAGATACCATTAATGGACCATGAAGTAGTAATTTTCCTTGAGCAGTTATCTTTCCCTTTTAAATCAAATAAAATGTTAATTTAATTTTCAATTACAAAAAATCAATAAAACTTACATCAAATCCTTGCAAACGACCGACGTCCATCATATCGTTAGCAGCTTTAGGAACAACAATCATTACTTCTAAAGCACTTCTCAGAGATTCGGATTCTGATTTTAAACCAGCTCGTTCTGTATATTTTAGAATGTCTTTAAGAAGTAGCTGATATTTCATAATTCTTTGTACAGGTTTAATGAGCAAATCACACAATTGTAGTTTATGACCTAACTTAATTCTCAGTTCTTCAAAATACGTTTCTAAATGTTCAGACACAATAAATTCGGACACTGGTTTATTTTTACAATACACCACATACATGTGAAACTTTCTATCGTAACGTTTAAATAGTGGACCTAATTCTGTAGGATGTTCTATGCATCTTTTGAGAGCTTTGAGGAAAAATCTATAAAAACAAAATTAAAAAATAAAATAAAAGAAATCTCAAAGAAACTTACTCTCGATGCCATTCGTAGATTGCTTCCATATTTCCAAAAACCATTTTATCTTTACCACCTTTTAAATCATCTGGCATTACTATGTCACAGGTTGAATCACGCATTGTTGCAATATAACCATCGATAATTAAAGATAAATCACGAACATACGCTTCCTCCGTATCAACAAGTTCTTTTAACACAAATTGTCTTTTACGCAATTGGCTCTCGATTACTTTAGCACTGTCCACACTATCTTCATTTGGTTTATCACTTTCGTCACCACTAAAAGCTAAGGCTGCAGCATCATTTGATGAGGATTGTGTCGATAAATCCTGATGTAAATTTGAAACTCCCCCACATTCTGCTATAGCATCAGAAGATTTTGTATCACGGTGTAAAGAATTACGTTCTAAATTTTCTGTATGCTGCTCCTAAAAGTAAGCAATTAAATTTTAGAAAATAAATTCAATAGAATCAATTCAATTCATGCTTAAAGTATATAATTACAGGACATAAAAACACATGCTATTACAAAAGACAAAGCACTAATTACAGGAGTTTACAGGTATCAATAGATTTGTAAACTAATAAAATATGTAAGAACCAGCTGAATCTACAAAACTCCTATAATTATGCAGGGATCCTTTGTGCAAAAATAAAAATAAATTACAACTATTATAAAAATTACTACAAAAAAACTCAAATATTACTAATAGAAATTTATTTTAAGAAAAAAGTTCTCGAAAACAAAATTTCATACAACAAGACAATAGATAAGATTTTAGTTATGGATAATTTCAAGACGAAATATACACTCCTCGCACAAAATTTTATATTATTTTTAAATTTTATGTGAGAAGTGTACATTTTGTCCTGAAATTATCCATAACTATATATTAGTCACAGATACTCGTACTGCCAATTAACTAACCATTTAATTAGTTAAGATTTTCCTCATAGAAACGCAATTAAAAATTATATCAATTGTAATTTGATTTCATACATAGCATAATTTTTTAAAATTGCATTGCAATTTATTCTACCTACGAGATCTACTATTTAACTTTTAAAATTAATATTATTAAGATTACGAATATAATAAAAAATTAATTTTATTAAAAATCGTGCATTTATGCAATGTTTGATGTTAGGAACTAAAAAGAACATCATTTTATGGGAATGTTAGTAATTTTTAATTAAAAAATATTATATTTTACACTTCATTAATCACAAATAATAATCAGTGTCACTTCAAGTTGCTCGCAATTTATAAAACAATTTCAAAGAAAGCCTAAGAGGTTATTAATGAAGAGCAATTTCTTAGCGGTAAAGTTATATTTCCGAGATAAAAAGAAATAATGCAATAACGATGTAAATATAAGCTGGGGTGTTCAAAACCTTCAAAAGATTGAAACAAATTTTTTTAAACGTTTTAAATCTGTGTTAATTAATTTTATTTACTACCATAACATGTAGTTGTTTTACTGGAAACCAATCATATCTTAAGAAGTTGTGATAGGTATTCTATTGAAAACCAACGTTATTAAGCTAGCCAAGAAAACATAATTTAGAGCCTGCATGTGGAAAACTCGAGTAGCTTTTGTATTACGAATTTCTATGCAGCATCTGCTGCTATCTCTCGCTTCCCTGTAGTTTCTGTAAGGTTTATGATTTTATACTTATTTGAAAATTATTATGATAATTAGTTATTCTAGTATAGCACAGAACTTCTCCGATTTAATTTATTTACAATGACTAATTATTGTTACCGAATGAAAACAAATATTATAATTAATAGATTCGTAGTCAAAGTAGTGAGAATCAATATTATGTATTGTTACACTACAAATATTCTGTTTACCAATATTTTGGAAATGTCACGAAAACGATGCTTACTAAAATTATCTAAGAAAAAACGTAAAAAGGTGCACTTAAGTTTAAAAATTAAAAAAAAACAATGAAAACTTAAAATGGAATCAATCACTACAGTGTAAAAATTCAAACATGCTGAAAAACTCATATACACTAGTGTTAGTAATGAAACCTCGCACCATTCGTTCCTTAACAATTTGTTCTATCTCTGCTAAATCTGCAGAAGTAGCACCTTCCAATGATTTCAGCGTTAAACTAGACACCTGTAGAAATATTTTAATTATAATTATAATGTTAATAATGCAGATAATAAAGATAATGATTGAACCTAAACATAAATTCATATTAGGTAGGTACTATAAATATCTTCTGTTTAGAAAAAGTAATGTGTTGAATGTTTGAAATGGAAATTTGGAAAACAATCACTGTCAAAATTATAGTAAATGTATTGTTAAAGTTTCCTTACCCTTTTACAAGAATTTTCGTCAATAGTTGGTACTCCAGGAGGTCCACTGGTAACTAAAATAGGTTCTTGAATTGGTTTCATAGGAGGAGGTAGTTCGACTTCATCATCTGGTTCTTCACCACCGCCATTCGTAAATTCGGGAGTTCCCAAAGTCGTTACTCCCCGTAAAATAGCTGGTGTTCGTTCTTCATCATCTTCACCTTCTGATACCGAGGCTTTATTGCCCATGTCTACTGGTACCTAAAACACAAAAAATAATAATAATTAACTTAATTCATCACTATTTTTCTTAAACTAGAAGAAATGCAATAATTACAACAATTCACTTTTATACTGTATTATTATTTTAAATAGCTACCTAATGCAGTATTATTCAAACAATATAAATTAGAACTTTCTAGTAACAAAAATAATCAGTTTTTCGTGTTATATCGTCAACAAATAAGACAAAGGTGATCGGCAAATGTTCAAGTACAGTGAAAAGTTTATCTAATAATAGCCAAGGAGTGAGTAATATATACGAATTGATAATGTTTTATTATTAATTAAGTGTATTATTATTTTTAATTAAAGAATAATATCTAAACAGATAATAAAATTTAGTCATGAAATATTGCAAAAAACGCATATACGCTAGTTGCGTGGCTCCAATTGGTGTACGACGCACTATCTCCACCGTTTCATTACCCCATTAACGCCCACCGTGATTGCTTGATCACGTAAGAGTAAATAAACTAAGATTTACGTTCCGAGCATCCCAGTTACGTTTAACTTGGCCGACAGGGCTGCGCCACTTGATCTACAATATGCGGCTTTAATCGGTGTAGAAATAGCCTTCTCTTTCGTTTACTAAACTATTATTTATGCTCGGGCATCCCAGTTACGTTCAATTTGGCATCGCCATTTTAACTATGCAAGTAGAGTTTAAGGGGGGAAATACATATAGACACGTGAATTTTGCTAGATTTTGATCACTTTTTTTTGTAAGAATAAATCGTTCGATATTTTTGAAACATGGCATATGATTTATTTGTAGTAATATTTAACCATATTTAATATTAGAAAAAATTTTTGTTTTATATTTTAATTTCAAAATAGCTGAATGATAGTTAAGTCTTCGGAGAAGGTCGCAACGGGAGTTGTTGATTGGCGTGACTTGTAGCTTCTGTAATATTGATCTGAAAGGAATCAGAAAAATTCTGAGTGTTTATTTATGTTATATTTTGTAGATGAACCTAAAAAAAATGAAAAAAATTAAAAATTCGCGGATTGCAACACTTGATAAAAAAAAATTTGAATTTTCAACCAAATTTTTCCAAACAAGTAGGTTCATATAGAAAGTAATATCATTGAAAAGACCTGTACAAAATTTCAGCGCAATTGATACAAAACTCTTTGAGTTATCGGTCACGTCAATTTGAAAAATGTTATTTTGAATAAAACGCGTTTAAAGTTTAGGTACATAAAAATTAAATGATTGCGGTGACTTATATCTATAAATCAGCAATTCCAGCGCCATATAATAGTCCTTCTGTATCCTCATACAACTCATTTTTCTTAAGAAGTTCCTCTTTACGTGTTTGTCGCGCTTTTTTAGTCGGTGATGAGTTGCGCCGATTTTCTCGAGTAACTCTCCGTTCATCTATTTCTTCTGTGTATGACTTACATTATTCGCCAATTATTACGCTAATCAAATACTTACCAATCAAATACTTCGTATTAAGTTTTAAAAACTTGGTCACATATTCTTAAGATGTTATACTATCATTTTATAAAAAGAAAAAAAAATACTTTTTTGAAGCTTCTATATGTATTTCCCCCCTTAATTTGTAAAAACAGTGATAGTCAATATAGAATTGAATATATGTCACTTAAAAAAGCACCAAAATTCCATCATTATTGTTTGTAATAGATCCAACATCAATTATTAATAATATAAGTATACAAAAACACTTCAATTCTTATCAGTCTTTTTGAAATTGCTAATAGCTGTCGCAAATAGTAGCATCGCTACCAGACCCTATTATTTGAGAGTCCAAAACTCCAGGAGCTTTCCACTTCTTGGAACCATAAAAATCTTATGACAAGGTTCCCAAAAATAACTAAAATTATATGCACTTAAAATTAACTGCATGGTGCTGATGCAGTTTTGTACTCTATATTTATAACTTTTAAGTGATATTTTGAACTTATACAATATCAAAATTATTTAAAATTTTTCACTTCTTATCATTCTCTAAAATTCGAAACTTTTTTGTTTTTGCCTATTAAAGGCCAAGGCTCAAGTTCAAAAATTCTAGCTACGCCACTGCTCAAAGCAAACTGTCTATTCCGGTCTATTCTCAATCCCCGTTCAATCTTACAGTAAATAAAAACACACTGTGGTTACATCAATGATCCTCATTATTTAACTTAAATTTTCGTCAAATAAGAAAAAAAGTAGTAATAATCAAAATTATTTTAGTAGTGGAGTAGTGATTTTCAAATTACATACAAGAATATTGAAAGCGAAAGAAAGTCGTATGTTAGGTATATTATCTATTTTTACTTTTTGTTATATTCAAACAAATCGAGTTTATTTTAATTGAACTTAAATACGATTTATTTAAAAATGGTGAAAGATGAAATCCAGCAGTAAATAAAAAAAATATTCTAATTCCGAGCATCGAGTTGAACAAAAAAACCATTATCATAATTTTAATCTATTGTGGAAAATTGGTTCAAGTATTCGTTACAAAACAATCTCGTTTAAATTTTATTTATTTATATTATTAATAATAATAATAATCTTATATATAAATTTGTAGGGTTGGGTAAGTTTTGTGTTTAAAATTAATTTTTATAAATAAATTAATAAACTATATTTAGGTACTTCGAAATAGTAAAAATCATAACAAAAGAAACAAAACCGTACTATACAATATCGTAGCGATAAATCACTTTTAATTATCATCACCTCTCGCGATAGTTAATTGTATTAAAATTTATAGGTAATAAATAAAACATTAAAAACAGTTTTATAATGTAAACTTGCTATTCTTTTGTACTACGTAAAAATTTCCAAAAATTATTCACGTAAGAACGGAATTAGGTATAAATCTCGTGCAGTAGGAAAACACTCGATTAAAAAATATGAAAAAAATTATCACGACATTGTTAAGCAGACAAACATACCCAACAAATAATATCTTCCTGAGTTATGAATCCACTAGGTAAAGAGTCAAATTAACAAATTCCGTTGTCCAAATTATTTTTGATAGGTAATATAAAAATACTTCACCAATCATACCCACGCACTAGTACGATCGCACCGAAGAAAAATATTAAAGTAGGTGCCTACATAGGCATTCCGTTGGCAAATTCTGTTGTTTGTGTTTTGCAAACTATAAATAGTTTGAAGATGATCACACTCTCGGAAATGTGCTCTCTTATCGAATAAAACTAATAAAAAATAATTGAATGCAAATTTATAAAAGCGCACACAATCGATTATGAAAAGCTACTAATTCTAGTTTTACGAAAAAAATGGGATGTATAATTTTAAAACTTGCCAAATCATAAATTTCTATCATACATTATAATAAAAAATATATATACTACATATCTACATAAGAATTTTGGTAATTTCGTTCAAATTAATGAATGGTTTATAATATACACTTTCTGAATTTATAATAGATATTACTTCCTTTAAAAAATGTAAACATAAATGAGTATTGCCTCATTTTAACATAAAATAGATATAAGAACAATAGGTTAAGGGTCCAGGTAATCTGGCCATTTTAAATGGACGAAAAAAGCAAAACAAACGGATTTAACAAAACACCATAAATCGACTCTAGATTGGAATTTCCAAGAAATAATCAAATCTGGGACCAATAATGGCATAATGCTATTTTTTCCGACGAAAAAAAATTTTTATTTAGATGGCTCTGATGGTTTTAAATTCTATTGGCATGATTTGAACAAAAAAGAAGATGTCACAATGAGCAGGAACTTCGGACTACGAAGTTTCGGTAAAACTTTCATTTGTTGGATAAGCACTAAAATGAATAGCAAAAAATAGTTGTTGGATTTTAGTAAATTACAAGATAGCGAAAATTTTTACTTTCCAGCAGGATAATGCTGCAATTCAAGTTTCTCGTCATTCAAAAGAGTGGGCAAATAAAAAGAATTGAATTATTCCAGTGGCCAGTTATAAATATTTTATGGAAATTCAACGCAATACGGAAACGTGAGAGCTTTAAAATGTGCAATAAAAAAAGCATGAGACGAAATTCCATTATCGGCGTATAATCGGATTATTAAAATCATAGATATTTTCGTATAAATTTTGGAGAAAGTAGATAAAATACAGGGTGCGGCATCATAATTTCCTTATTTCAAAACGCAATAAAACCCATTTTATGGATTAGAAGTTTTTATTATTTTTTTTAATAATGTAGGTACATATTTAAAGTTTTGCTTCATACAGTTTTAAAAATCATGTCCGGTAGATGACGCCCCCCAATGTCAATACACTGAATGAGCCGATTTCTGGCGTTTCCAGCATGTCAACTGGTATGTTGGCAATTTCATCCCGAATATTGGCTTTGAGATCTTCTAATGTTCTTGGACGGTTGACATAAACACGGAATTTTAAAAATCCCCACAAAAAAAATCGCAAGGGGCCAAATCCGGGGAGCGATTTCGAAAGGCACGCTGAGTTGCGATCACAGAACGTCCATTCGAAAAGTACGCCTCAACGGCAAATGCACGCTGCTCACTGTTCCAACGCATCGTGGCGACAGACCGGATGGGGAACAAAACTTTAGATGTACGCCTACCGAATAAGAGCAGTCTCCGCCCACTACGATCTTTACAGTCTAAATGGCGCGCATTTTAAAAAAGGAAGTTATGATGCCGCACCCTGTATTACCACTGACCAGCATGTTCCAATAATCCAAAGAAGAAAAAGTTGGAGAACATCAATTGGAAATTGCATAGGAAGACTTTTAACGTTTATTACAAAAACAACCTAAGAAAAATGTAATTTTTTCTCAACATCTAAACTACTTTTTAAAATATTTACTATAAATACTTATATATAATATTTTGTTTAGCTTTAACTAATAACCACACCAATATTTTAGAAAACCCAAAAATTGCACACACACTTTTTAGAACTATAGAATGTTTTCAAGTTATCACAAATAAAATACACTATACATAAGTCTAATACTCTATCACAAACGTTTTCACCATACTATGGCATTATCAGCCGATGAACTAGTTACATAAAATGCACTGTAAGTAAAAATTATCACAGATAAGTAATAAACTAAACAAAATTGGATAAAAAAACATAATTCACTATGAAATAATAGTATTAGTTGGTTAGACTAATTGGTCACACAAATTTTGTATCACATGTATACGAGAGATTGTACAATATATATAATAAATACAGACGTACGTTTTACGCTGTTTGAATGTGATGATTGCACTGATAAAAATTAAACAAATTCATAATAGTATACTTAATTTCTCGAAATTTTGTTTATTCGAAAGGTCAAAATAAACACCCCCGTTATTATAATACGATCTTGCAGTGCAATTTTATGTCAAAATTATTATAATTTTTGATGAGGGTTATAGTATCAATATGGAAATCAATGTTTTGTAAATTATTTTTGAAATTGTTCATTGCCGAAAGAAACGAGAAATTTTTTGATTTTAGTCTTCTGTTTTACTTTCTGCACATACTGTATATGGTACTTGAGAAATTAGCCACACGCCTCAATCAAAATATGAAAAACACGAGTAAATCCATTATACGTTCAAAGGTTAAACTTATAAAACTTTTTCAATTTTCTTTTTTGCAATCGTCCAACAAAGTTTATAAGTATATAAATGGAATTATGTTGAGCTTGGTTGTACTGGCAGCACGGCGATAGAGAACAATTTATTAAAAAAGTTGAAATTATTTATAAACAATGTTTTGAATAAATTTATCTGATTTTAAAAGATAAATAACTTACCAGAATGGTACTTTTTATTTCAATAACACTCTTTCCTTTGTGAAAACTGATAATAGACTAATCGTAAAACCTCATGTTCCTGTTTAAATCATTGCACTTACATACTATACACTAAATTAGTGAAATATTATAGTTGTTATTACTTCATCTATATTATAAAATATTAATAAATATCAAAACAGTGAAGAGGGTTTAGTAGTATAATAATAGTTAATAATCATTTAAATAGATCTGCACCGGCTTGTGCAATCCGTGCATTGCTTTGATTACTTTATTTTTACCAATTTACTGTCAAGGGAACATTATCAAGTGATAAGACCAAATTAAAAATAAAAATTAATGAAGTGATCGGCAATGTAGGTAATGAAAATTTTTATCGTATTTTAAGACCGATCATAAAGATAATTAACTATAGGTACCGTTGCATATGGGAAGTTGTACTTTAGACCATAGAGTCAAGAGTTATACTTCAAGTTGTTATAAAATTATTTGTGTTCAATAAGTTGTCTTCTAGACAATTTGTCAATAATAATTAATATTGCTGTCAGATTGTAAAATAGTTTATCAGTAAATTAAATCGAATACAATAATTATAGATTTTAGAAGTGTAACTTATTTATAAGGAATGCTTCCTATATTATCCGGTCAATTTTTAATAATTTAATTTAATTTGTGGTTTTTCTAAAATTAAACATTGTATGTATGCCCTTAAAAATATTGGTCATCTCCAAATGTTTATAGCAGAGCTAAAATATGTATAGTGGTGGCCAAAACTAAAGCAACTACATTTATTAATAAGAATTACACTCAAAATGGCTTTAAAATCGAGCAAAAACTAGGTTCTTTTATTATAGAAATTTAGTTTTTCCTATCCTTTAAATAATAGCATTGTAATAAATTCACTTATTACAAAATTCGGCGTGTTGGAAGACCCCAAACATATCGAAACTTCATAGGTCAATTGGCGTAACCCTCAAAATTTTGAAAATCGAGCTATGCATATATTTGGGTTCCAAAGAAACTTCATTGAAGTTCTCAACCATAACAATGGGTGTAAACCTGTTGGAAATGTATGATAGTATTATCATACCATATCAGATCATATCATTAGGTTTGTTCCAACAAACAGCTGTTTATAGTCAGTGGCGGATCCAGGGGGAGGGTCATGGGGGTCATGACCCCCCCCCCTTGAAGCCATAATTGTGGCTAAATAAAAGCTTCTCTAAAGTGTAAAAAGTGTTTTTTTTAATTTAATATTTAAATTTTAAAAAAACTGATAATATCCATGAAAATCCTAACTTTTCACATACGTGCTTCTAGGACAATAAAAAAAAAAGTTCGGTGACGCGGTCTAACGACCGCGCATATTTATTCAGGCCTAATGATATCCACTATGAATATCTACCTGTGACCCCCCCATTGACAAAAGTCTAGATCCGCGCCTGTTTATAGTGCCTTATAATAAAACGTTTATCATTTCTACGCTAGTGAACAAAATTCATTACATTGATGAAAAAATTCACAAATCCAATGATTTTTTACGAAATTTGTTCACCAATATCATCAATTTGTACGGTGGAAAGTAAACGAATATAATGATAGCGTTAAATTTGGTAGACATGAGTGTTGGTGCTCCCGAAGAATTATCGTTTTGATTTGCTTTTTGCTATTTGCTAAAAAGTATACATTTAAGTTTTCATTTTTATTACATAATAAATAATTACAATAGAAATTTTATTGTAATCATGTGATTTTAAATTTCATTCATTTTAAATTACTTCCGCTGATGGTAAATAATAAACTTTACGCAATCAATATTTAAGTACTACAAATATAAAATTTCTGTAGTCGTGATTGCATAATTTAGTGTTAAATAACGAGACTTCCTTTTAAATTACCCATTTGTATTTATATATTATTAATAGCAATATAGCATTGAAGTAAAACTGGATTACTAATAATCGATGTTACTTTTAAGCCATTCGAGATTATCGAAAACGAAGATGTAACGTAGCAAGAATACCTAGGATGTAATGCGCAAAGGGCGAATTAAATAAACTTAATTTAAAATTGACATTGGTTCTTTAAGAATTAATTTAAAACAAATATACCACTAGATGTTATGTTTAGTGTGCATGTGTGCAATTTCAAGACCTGTTTATAAATATTATGTATAAATGGAGATATTAAAGTATCAATACGCAATGTTGCATAATTAAATGATAGGTCGGTATGATCTTCCTTTTTTTATATTATTAAACGAAAATCTAATTTACCTTCTTACTGAAATTTAAAGCAGCAAAGCTTGGCCACTTTACCTTTACCACAGCTAGCAACACAAACTAATCAACACAATTTGCCTACATTTATGCCAGTCCCTAGTCGACCTCGAAAATATTTTAATAAAAAACACTAACTGACACGTGAAGAACTTACACGATAAATGAATCATATTAACCTATTTTATAGTAAGATAACTTATGCTTACCTTTATTCTTTTATCTGATCCAGTTTTCTTCAACGGCGGACGATCGGAAGGTGCTTGAGACTTTTCAACTTTACCCTGTGACAATTTTCGAAGAGGAGGTGGAAGCCATTTTCGACTAAAAATAAAAATTACATTAAATACGACATAGTTAATTAGATTATTTTCTATTTATTTTTGACCTTGACTTTATGTCAATTGGTCAATCATAATATTATGTATCCATGTAAATAAAGAACCAATTCTTAAATCCACAGCCTGTCGATGTTTATCCCTGGTCGAGGATCGAGCGAAGAAATTCCGTAGCCGGCTACTCGTATCCAGAATTTCGGTGCTGTAACTCAACCAGGGATCACACCAAGCCACCGACTGCCGAGGTATGGTAATTAATTAGCAAACACATAGATATTTTGAGTTGGGTTCGTGATTACCCTAAGCTACGTCTTCTACATGAACAATGTCTTTGAACAAACTTTTTAAATCTTCCCATAATCCGTTATAATTTAGAGAAAACACTAATATATTTTAGAAACCGCGAGACATTATCACAGCAAAACGAACAAAATAATTTAATCTATTGTATAAGACAAACCATCTTATCAACGACACATGACATGCATATTGTCTTTAAGATAAGATTAAGAACTACGAAATTATGAATCAAATACATTTTGCAATTAAATACCAATGTTAATAAAAGTAGTAGAAGAAAAATTAAATATAATGTCGTTACTCGAAAAAGCAGGTCGACCCTTTTTCGATTTTCTGCCAGTACATATTATAATGTACCTACCATATCAGAAAATATTGAAAATACGATCATACACCTTTATTGATTTTATTACACACAATAATAACTATGGGTAAGTACATTTACCATTATATGTATGTATGTAGAATTCCAATTAGTAATGAGATATTTGAAATCGAGTAAACTTTGAACGGAAACTATAAGTACCGTTTTTTTATCGATTAATTATATATATTTTTTATTTTCCATAATAAAATATTATAGATGTTTATTTGTCAAATAAAACTTTTACTTGTTGTCTGTAAACAAAGTTCAAAAAAACTTCATATACCTACAAACTCCCACATTCGTTCTACCTTAAAGGCCTTGATGAAATAATGGTATTAATATTTCGCGAAGTTTATATGCCTACATTGATGATATCATCGATAGATTGGTTTGAAATTTTTAGCATTTATACCAGTTTGGCATCGCAATAAATACTAAATTTTTTGCATTTTAAAAATTTATGGTGCAAGGTCAATGATTGCATAGTACCTATTCTTTTCGACTATACGATAACTTGAAAAAACATTTTCCTGGAAACTAAATTATTTAAGCAATAGGGTAAAATTTAAACTTGGGAAGCTATATTAGTTATTAAACTGAATCGATACCAAGTTATATAAAACTCTTTCGACAAAGTGTAATGTACGTGACACAAATAAATTTACTATCTAAAAATAAATGTACCTAATAATTTAATAAAATTCTACCTTTATTGATACTTGCAGATAACATGAAATAACGAATAATCTGTTAAATTTTACTCCGACATAGCTTTAAAAAAAACTCCATGCAAAAATTGATTACAAAATACGCAACTGTCAATACCACAGATAATATTATGAAAATACATAAGCGATACCAATTTTATTTTATTGGATTAATATATTTTAAAATTTACATAAGTAGTAATAACCTGAATCTGAAACTGTTCGTGGAAATCATCCGAAAATATAATTTATCGCTTAATCTATTATTTAGTTTATCACCTGTTCATTTTTCGAAAAGATCCCTAAATAAATGAAATGCCCAAAATCCATAAAAACAAAATGAAACTTAACGCACTTCTGCCTAAAACTAACCAAAAAAAGGTATCGATCAGAGCCCAATAGTTTCCCAGTTTTTTCGGTTTTCCGGGTCCTTGAAAGCCCCAGATTTTTTTTTGCAAATTTCGACCTCAAAAAGGTATAGTTTTCTGTTTTTAAAGTAACTTTTGTTTCTATTCATTTGAAGTAAGAATGGTATTCATAGATCATATTTCAGTCTGCTTTTGATATTTTTCTTACTACCGTTTGATCAAGTTCAACTTCGTTTGAGTAAGGTCAAGTTTTTTCTATACTAGTGCGTTTTACTTTTTCTCACAGGTAGGATGGCTACCTACCCTAGAAAATAATCGCTTATTGCAAACAAAAATAATTTGCAAATCAATACTCTGTAATAGTCCAACCAATAAATATTTAATGTGCGTGAAGTTAGCTCCCTCTTTTTTCCAAAACAAAATTTTTTTTGTATCATATTGGATTGTATCATACAAAATAATACAAAAAAATCTTTAATTTTCAAAATAAAAGAGGGGCGGGCTAACTTCACGCACATAAATATTTGTGTTTCGTATTCAAACAATAGTAGAAAAAAATATTATGTAAAACACGTATGAAAAGTTTATTTTACATGACTAGTTGCACAAATAGGTAGTTGTTTATTTGAAAATTGTAACAAATATTAAAAAAAGAATGCATTTCAAGAAAAGAAATTCATTGTTCAATGTGGTTTCTTTTGGACTTTATAATGGCGTCGAGTCTGTTAATGGCCTATGGGATTTGCTTCCATTACCGGGGAAAGATTCCTTGAGCGCGTGTAAACTATAGTATTTTTTAGCGGATATTCAAAATACCCAAATGAAGAAATCCAACAAATTCCATCATGTAATTACACCGACAACAAATACGGCGACGGTACATACGCCGATTGTAAATTAAATTACGCCGAAAGGAACTTATGCCAAAGACTTTAATTAATTCCGACAAATTATAATTATGCTGATAATTAGCAACTACTTAATTTTATAATAAATTAAGAAACGGTAGGACTATATTGGTGAGATCTGTGTTGTTAGCTTAGTAACGGAATTTTTTAATAATTCATTATACCTGAATTTAGATTTAAAAAATCCAATCTTTCTAGATCCATAATTTTCGAGTTCTGGCTATTACAGAGATGTTTTTAATAAGTTGAGCTACTCAAAGCTTTCGTCTTTTAATATCCATAATTTTTGAGCTTTGACTATTACAGAGACGTTTTTAATGAGCGTAGAGGCTCAAAGATCCCGTCTTTCTAGATCTATAATTTTTAAGTTGGAGCCGCTTCAGGGATTTTAGGCAATGTTAGCTTATAGGTAATTCCCCACCATTATAAGGTTGTTCTATGTGAGAAGTTGCAAATAATTGAGTCTATTTTCATTCATTACAAGGGCTAGTCTTCCATTAAATGAACAGGATGAAAATTTTATATTGAAAACTACTTGTTTTTTGAAAAAAAAAAAAATCAAAAAAAATCAGGGTTCTTTACACGAGTTATCTTAGAACCTACAAGTTCTTTTTTTACATTTTACAACCTTTTCCTTTTAGTTTTACGCAAATATTACGTCAACCTATAACTTTGTCTATTTAAGGACCTTCTTCGACAAATTTGGTGATCTTACAGTTCGAACTTGAAGTAATGAGTTTAAAGGTTTTCTTCAACGATGCAGCCAGTAGCGGTCATATCGCTAATTTCTGGGGGGTAGTTTTTAAAGGCTAATTTTTATTTCTTAACAAATAAGCACAATATTGAAAAATATACAGATATTTAGTAAGAACATTGTTTTAAAACACAATACGTTGGTTTGGAAGAGACCATGGCCCCCATAGAACTCCTCCTTATAACCGCCCTTGGATGCAGTTGACGCAAAAAGTGTTTAAATTTTTTTCACAAAATAACCAATAAAACAATAAAAATCAAGTTTTGTTCATTTTCAAGTTCGTTATGTGAAAATATCGTATGCTGAAAACTTACTACAAAAATTGTGTTTTTATTGTTTCTTTAGTTAGTTAATTTTTAAACTTTAATTTAAAACGGGTATTAAGTAGGTAAATAGAAAAATAAATTTAAAAAAAAGTATACTTGATTTGCATTGCATAATGGGCAATTATAGATTATAATAAAATGCCCAGCATGTTTTTAAGTGAAAGTACCTACACACTGAATAGTCTTGAGTGATATACGTAGTATATACGAGTGTATATACGTAAGTTTGGTTCATCATCTTGTTATTATGAGTGTATTAACCATCTGGTACATAAAAACATTATTAACCCTCGCCAATACGAAACAGTATTTGAAATAGATGACATAGATATATTCATAATTTTGTTTATTAGAAGTTTAAAAAGTGCCAAAACAGAATTGTATTGAAAATATTAAAACAGTTTTCAAAATGATGTTCTAGAAATCGAAGGCTACTTACTTTCGGTCAAGAAAAGTTTTAATAGCTATTTGTTTGCTGCTTGAGAGTTGCAAGACGTGTTCAGGCAAGGTTTTTTTTGTGGTGGAATTTACATATAAATTTTTAAAATTAAAATTTTAAAATAATTTCTTATATTTTCAATATTCAGTTTGTAAATTTTTACTTTTACACGTAAACAAAGTAAAGGTAGTTTACATGTTGAAATTTTGCAAAAGCAAAATTAGGTTTTGTTTCAGAGTTGGGTATCACTTTAAACTAATAAAGTGAAAATTTCACTTCTTCAAATTATTAATTGTTATATATCAAATAATTTTCGTTCCTTATATCCAATGATATTATGTGTAAGTACAATCTTTGCTTTGTTTACGTGTAAAGATAAAACTGCGTTAATTCGAGAGCGAAATAGTACTTTTGCTCTCGCAGAATTGCCGCTCTCCGTTACCGAAAGCGTCAGTTTTATCTACAACTGCCAATGTGTTTCTTTGTGCTCTTAATACACAAATTACTATTTCAAATACAGAAGTTGACATCAGAGAAAAATCAAACTATGACAACTCGGCGAACATTATAATTCAGTCTGAGTATAATAGTTATTAATAATTTAACAGTTGCTAAAATTGAGACGGTCACTAGCCTAGCATGTTAGCTGAATAACTGCTGACATGAAGGTACCCGGATTGAATCCAGGTATATATCCGGGAATCGACAATAGAGTCGAAGCTTTCTTATCATCCGTGCTTCAGAAGACAGTTCCCCTGGGTTGATGATTTGCCTTCATCAACAATAAAAATCCAGGGTTACAGGTACATTTGGGACGAGCCTAACAAGCAACCTCAGATGTAAAACAATTAATATGCTCTCAGCATTAAATACGTAGTGACTTTAGAACACTATACCAAGGTTGCTGATGATAAAAACACGGGTCGCAGACCTAAATTAGGAATAAAAAGAATTGTTGAAATGGGATTACTAAAAAAATTAACAGCTGTATGCATAGTCAATTAGTAGCTATTATAGATTACATACATTGTATACTATAGAATATAGATGTAGATACGATCAGTGGCGATTTGTGACTTGTTATAATAAAAGGACAACAAATTCAAATCAATAAAGGTCAAAATGTAATTCTATTAAGTTTTTTTTCAGAAATTTTCAGAACTCATTTATTGATTGATTTACGGTTAAAAAATGGTTGAACGAATTAACTATAAATTTTACAATTATTATTTTATTTATAAAATAGTAATCAAGAGCAGCTCTTTCATTTGTGTATTTAACACTTAGTTTAAAATTTACAGGTAATATTTAATAAGAAAAATGACATGGTAAGTACATGCTTAACACCTTAATAAATTATAAATTTAATAATTAATTAATTATTATTTAAATATAATATTAAAAAAATTAAATTAAATTAAGTGTCAAAAGTTAGGCAGCACTGATCGAATGTAAATAAATTTAGTCTCCGATTCGACCAGTTTAGCGACAAATACAATATCAAAATGACCACAAAATAGGTAAAATCATGTAAATGTTTAATAATACCTTGCAGTTGAGGTATAACATTACTAATTTAGATAATAAATCAAAGCAGAACACGTGTTGCATGTTTTCATCAACATGCAATCATCATCTTTCATCAGCCTGAAATCGTTAGCAGACCAATTTTAATCTAATTTTCCTCATTCCTCGCCCTAATTATCAAACTCCATTATGAACATTTTGACAGGATACATATAAAATCTACAAAATTACTGTATGTCCTGTCCATTTAATAAATAAGAACTTTTTTCTAATTTGGCGGATCGTTGCCAATTAAGCATTTATCGAGTTATTCATAAAGTAACTAGTGACGGATTTTGTTAACTTTTAGTGACATGCAGCAATAGACGAAATGAAAATATACTTATTTTTATCAGAACACGTGTTAAGTAATGTAGTCGTGGTTTTTACACCAAAGACGAATCGATGTCATGAGTTACCAACATCCAAAATCTCCGCACAAAATACCAAAAAACCTAGCTAGCTACTCATGAAAACTATTCTTCCTTCCACAACATAAATTCTTGCACAGAATGGGTGACCCGCTCAGTGCTTTAGTATTCTTATGGAAAATAAATTCCGTCTTTTGTGCCAGGCGTTGCAGTGTTCCATACGAATCAATATTACACATTTCTTACATATACAAATGTCGGTAAGTTGTCCAAAAGATTTCATCTAATCAACTAGAATAATAATTAATATCAATAATTCAACTCATAACTAATAACAGCATAACAAAGTCTTTGCTAAGCAACATGTTTCATGAAACTTATTTCCCTAGTGTGTTTCCCATCAAATACATTCATTGTATGATAACATGCAGCTGTTGGAATTTCGCTAAACGATGTGCTTACAGTGAGCAAGTCAGCTTAAAATTTGTACACTCTTGAAGTGAAGTGCGAGTTTAAGTTGTTCATTTTTCTTTTTTAAATTTGCTGAAATTGATGAAAGAAAGTACCACTTTATTTATGCATCGGAAAACTAAAGATAAACATAACTTTTTGAGGTTAAAAGGGAAAGGTTACGTGTTAAATTCATCATTAGTTGATTGACACAGCTTCAAATTTTTTCGCTCAGATGTTTACTTAATAGTTGTCAGTAAGCGCTTTCTCGGCGTACCGTTTAGCTATACCGCTGTAGTGAACTTCTCAGCTGCAGGCGTTCGCTAAACGCACCCATTTATTATGATGACAATTTCACACAAGCAAAATGGCAAAATGTACTGCAGTGAAACTACCTCGAAGATTTTCCTTGTGAGAAATGTTATATTTAATTTAGTCATCCGTTGATTAAACTCAATTACGTCGCGCTGATGATTATAATAAGCATGAAATACACGTACTGCGCTATCACGAATATCAAAAGAATTCAACCTAGTGCAACTTTGAAATTAATTTGTCCTAAAGTTAATTTTAGTAAACAATTTTGGTAGAATTTCACTATGTTATTTAGTTTTAAATGTAAAAATAAATCACTAGCAAGATGTGATTTTATTAGAAATAATATATTACTTATACAAAAGAAATAAATCTTCAAAACAAATTTTTTAAGCAGATAATTGAAATTGATGTGAGAACAAGTCGAATAACACCCTCACTGTTTTCCGACAAGTCTACGGCGACATTAATTTCCAAACAATAAAGCCAGACAAACAAACTACATTGGAAGCAAAAAACAGTTCTTTGTTTTGTTAAAAGAACTTTTTTATTCCAGATTTTAAAGTGTTAAAAATTCGTTAAATAAATAACAACGTACGTATATAAACAACAAACAGGAATACTCGGGAAATTTTTTGGACAATTACAATATTATTACTTGATTTATACAAAATTAGAGATATTTGGAAACCTCATTTCGAGAATTTGTTAGAACGTGTCGCTTTTGTGTGTTTAACTCCAGTTTCAGAAATTCTAGCGTGAACGGTGATGGGAAACGTTAAGAAAGTTTTTTATAATATTAAAATATTCCTTTGACGGTCATTTTCTGGTTAAAAAACAAAATCACACGCATACACCTTTCGTTGGGTGTCAGAAATGCTAGGTAAAAAATTTCCACTCATCACAAATCATTAATAAGAATAACAAACTTTCAGATTAGGAAATCTATCGTGTTGATTATATTAAACTGGTTTGGCCTTTCAGTTACCACGAACACTATAATAAGATCTCAGACCATAAGACGTTTTTCCAATCCCTCATAGTCCTGGATCGATAATATTTGTTAAATTCAGTTCAGGACTTCCGCATTGATCTTGATTGGTGTTTTACGTGCAATTCTTCAATAGTGATGGACCCGAGACGAGACTTAAATTGGTCTCGTCTCGTCTCGAACGTTAAAAGATGGGTCTCATCTCGAGTCTCGTCTCGTCTCAAAAAGTCTCATAGGTCTCAGATTCAAATTGATTAATTAAGTTTTACTATCCTGGATGATTGAGTTACATAGAATATTGAAACTGCTGGAACTTAATATATTTTATGACGCATGCATAACGGTCTAACAAAAATAAAATGGTCTCGTCTCGAAGTCTCGTGTCCATCACTATTCTTCAATCAAGTTGTGCTTCTACTAAACGGCGTCATGAATTTTCAATAAATATTTCTTTGTCAATGTCCATAGCAGCTGCTGATTTGACGAGAAGATGAGATTTTTTCTTACTAAACGAATTATTTTTTTATCGGTTTATAATGTTGGTTTTCGAGATCGCTTTTGTCTCATAATGTTTCGTTCAGGTTTCGAAGTTTTAAAAGTGACATATATACTATGTAGCATTAAATAATATCGTTTTTGAACAGCTTATTGCATACTTATATTTTTATGTGCTAAATCTCCATTATGAAGGTGTATTTTATGATTAGCTATGCACAATTCATACAATATAATGATTCTTCTATTTTCTCATAATTATTGCCGAAAATCTTGTCAAAGAATAGATAGCATTCTTAATTAGTTGGCTGCCACTGTACATAATTTATATGTCAAAAAAACAGTTTTCCCTCTCCTGCTGCTCTTTTTTGTCTTTTGTAAAACTACATCAACTTGACTGTAACATCGTAAAAAGGTTATCGCCATTTGCGTGCAGTGTTAATTTTCCGATAACTAATCACGCTAGCCCGATTTGCATATTACTGCACGAAAGAATATAAAATTATAAAAAACAGTTGAAGGTGCATAAGTTTCAAATTTTATATTTGATATAATTATTTGGTATTGAATACCAATAATTGAAATAAATTAATAAAATAATATTATCAGATCATGTTTTCACAATCTACTATATTAATTATTATTGCCGAGCAGTTAAAATATTTGCTCGTTTTCGTTAGATACCATTCAAATTGGTTATGACGACATTAAAGATTTATTACTTACCCACTAAATCCTCTTCGTTTGTTAACAGGAGATGAAGTATTAATTGCACCAGAGCTATCGCTAGTCGCTGCATCTGCAAGTAAGATATAATAATTTAAAAATCAATATTATAAGTTCTAATATTTATATGTAGAAGCAAACTACCAATAATATGTAAAATTGTTCCCTATTTTGTTTAAATAATAACTTAATTTATTTAACACTTCTTGTTAATTTTTTTGTAAACCCTAGTTACAAAAATAGCGATATGCCTTGCTAGTACCTACATAATATATTAATCTTGTGTTAGTAAATTTATTATTTATCGTTTAAAAGTAGAATTAATAGAAGAAATCAGTTGAAAGACAATGTTGTAAAGATAAAGAGAGTTAAAATGATAAATCAAGTTTAAATTTTCAGAAAAAATTGCAATGAAGAAAACTAGGAAAATAGATACAGAACAAAAAGAAGAAAGTAATAAAGGTATATAGGATATATAGATTCTGTAATCAAAATTATAAAGAAGAAAGGCCCAATAAACATTAGCAAATGATGACTAGTCAATAAATAATACGACCTAATTGCAATTATCTGTTTTACATTCAGGAGTTTTTTTGAGATACATGCAGAGTTTTCATGTCGCTTAAGCAAACAGTGTCATTAGGTATGTACTATGTGATGATACTTCACATCTTCAGTATTACAGTTTTAGTTTTTTTTTTACTTGTTTTGCGAAGCTGTTTTGAGTTGTGTGTATGCCTTTGTCCCATATTTTGGAATTAGAATAAGTTTAAATAAGTAAAGAATGAGAATGAAAGTAATATCAATCGAAAGAGATATGTTTTCCCATCCGATACATCTAAAACCTAATATTTTGTTCTTTATATTGTTAAAAATAAAATAATTCACAAACTATTTTTGCATGTTCCATTTTGGGTTTTTTCATTTATATTGGTGAAGTATTCCAGTAATGACTTCGTAATTCTGATTGTTATCAGTAAATTAGGACAGAGGAACTTAAATTTTATATATGTATGATATGCATCAAAAGATACTCGTTTTAGGAATGTTTTCTAAAAATTTCAGAAATTAATTCGTAAAATTAGCCCAGTTGTAGCGTCGCCTTTCGGCTGGATTGTATCTGCAAGCATAAGAAATGCTAACTTCGGACGCGAATATCTCGGAACGACAAATTTTAACTTTTCTCACAGTAAATCAAGAATATTATACGGTTATTATCAGTTAATTGATCCCACGAATTGAATTTTCTCCTCAGACAAACAAAGAACAAAAAAATTCAAGCTGGATTATCCATTAGGTTTTAAGAAAACGTCAGATTTACTCTTAGTGATAGCTGTCAAATGCGATTGTTGCTCTGCACATCATGCGTGAAGAACTCCTTGCTAGTAACCGTAATTGCAGTGTGGTAAAGGGATGTTTTTTGTGCGTTTTTTGGCAAATCTCGGATGCACCCTAAAATGAGTTTAACCCCTTTCGAGTAGCATCTTTAGCGAGTTGGAGCTATCTTCAGGGATGTTCTTTTCGTGTGATCAGTTTCGTGATAGTTCCCTACATAGGCCCATCCAATTAATTTGACAAAAATACGTCTGTATTGGTAGTTTCGTTTAGTTTCTATCCACAAGAAAAAGATCTTAAAAATACTTGATTTTAAAAGGCTTTTTAGATATCAATTTTTCCCCGTCGGACTATTACAGTTGTAGGTATAAGTATAAGGTATAAATATAAAAGTATTTTGTAAATGTTTTGATATTTTTATTTCAGACAAACCATAAGGATGAATGGCTGTCAACGAGGCAGACCCCTTTTTTGAGTGTTAAGTTCCACGTTCTGAATACTTGTATGGGCTACGAAAGAGCCAAATTTCTTTTACTGTAGCATCATATAATTTTTAAAATGTCGTGAAAATTTGAAAAAGATCCTTTGTGTAGTTTTCCTAGAATAAATTTTCTAAATTATCAGATGTTTTGAACACTTACAGTATTTTCCCCTCTTAAAAGTATTGTCTGTTAAATTTAAATCCCTGAAACAAAGCCCGCTTAGCAACAATATTTTTCTCCAAATAACCATTATCTATCGATTTTTGTGTGTTAATGTTTAAGTTCTTTTTTAAATGGTGCAGTGTAAAATTTTCTACGAACTATGTTCTAACGTTTATTGCATAAATCAATGACTCGTGAGTTATGAATTAAATTAATTAAACAAATGTCAAAATCCCTGAATGTATTAATTTAAAAATTTTACAATCCCAAAGAAATTTAACAGAAAACCAGAAATTAAAAAATATTGGGACAAGTTTTACAATCTCCACCAATACTTTGAATTTTTAAGGGTTAAAGAATAATTTAAAATAGTTTCCAACTTTTAACTAATAAAGTATGAAGAGAAAATAAGTGGTGAGCTCCAGTATTAGAAATATTAAAATACCTAAACTTCATCATAATAAATTATAGGTAAATGTCTAGAATTACGACAATACAAAAAGCACATTTCCCATAGATTATTGAAAAAATAATAGCTGTAATATCCGAGTGTCACAGTAGGAATGGCGAAAAAAGTTCATAATAATCCGTTTGCTTCCCAATAATACAAAATGTATTTAAGAAAGGTAATGTACAAGTTAAGTAACTATGATACGGTGATTAATTTCATCGAGATACAATGGATAATGCAGTACCTATGTTTTGATAATAAACTTGAACGAAAACATTCCCACACGAATGACACGAATATATGCATGATGTTATGAACTTCTTTTTTATTTGTAATATAATATAATTAATATCAACTTGAAAATAGTTACAATTTCTCTATAGATATTATCGTAGATAGAGGGAAAGAAATACCTTGTTTTAAATATTTTTGGACTTTGTCTACTACGTGACGAACAGATAATTTTCTTCTAGGAATAGGCGAACTTGAAGAAGGCGAAGAAGATTTATTATCGGTACCGTCTTCATTTGTAGCACTTAATATCACCATCATCGTTTATTACACTGTTCTCAACACGTCTTTATTAAAATACATTACACTATTTGTGAAAGTTCGTCAAAAAGTTATCTGCTTCAACGTTTAAATATTTAATTTATCAATATTTCTGAAAAAATATTATTTTAATGAGAATTAAGCAAGTTACTTGTAAAAAGTGTTCCAATATACTAACGATAAATAATGTGGATTTTACTATCTCTACATTAAGGTGGGAAATGAGGGAGTTACGTTTTTCCTGTTAGGTTGGGAAGTGATAGAGATAAGGCAATAAAATTGATATGAATATTATTACAAATCTTTCGATAAGTTACAACAATATAAATTTTATATTATCTATGATGTAATAAAAAAACAGAAAATTCCCGCGTTTCAATAAAATAACCGAAAATTTATAATGTTTTGCCAGAAATGATAAAATAAATAATTATACTAAAAATGGAGTAGGAGTTGTACTGTATATGTATGTTCATATTAAGAAATTTTAATTATTACAAATACGTTTTTGTTCAATCACCAAGAAAACCATTACATATTTATTTTCAGGAAAAAGCCGAATAGAACTTAATACAGGATATTTTTTATATAGGTAGGTATTAGTAGTTAACACTATACCCACTAAATATAATAATTATATGACGTTAAATATCATTACAATTCAATATTATTTGGCAATTATATTATGGAGCTCAAAATAAATACATTATACATCGTTTAAATATACAAGTTCAAATAGAGTTACTTTGTGTGCAAGTTTATCCTACGTAAAACTGACACGATACTAAATTTGGAAAAGAGATACCAACAACTTTTAAACCGTCCACATACGTAACGATTTATCGTAATTCGTACAAATCGTCCCACAATAAACAATCAGCACACACATATTTCGAGCGAAAAATTTTAGTTTATCAAGTTATGATTGATTGCGACTGATGAAGATTAATCCACGTGATCTTTTTTCATTTGTTTCGAGAAACTATTGTTATACATATTATATCGTAATATAATTACGGTTATATACTCGTAGGTATAGTTTACCCGTTCATTCCCTTTAATTGTTATTACTTATTAAATTCATTGTTTGAACTTAACATTTCCTAAACATTTGTTACATGATAAATGTTTCCAATAGTTAGTTAATTCATTGATTAATTGCTCAGGTAATAAAAATTGATAATAACCATATCAATATTTTTTCATTACTCTAAAATACCGATATGGTTTCCAAGAATTATCATCCATTGTCAATATACTTTAAAATATTCCACATAATTTATCTTTCAGACATATTATATTATGTACACCTATTAAATTATGACAAGCTCGAAGCGGTAGTTGGTTGTATAATATGTATATTTTGTATTACAACAGTAATACAACTTGGATATTAGAATGTAATTTTGTCACAAAATAACTATTAGGTACAGCGAAACAAATTAATGTTAAGTTGAAATTTTATGCTCACGCATAAAATTATCACGCTACTTATCGCCGAATAACTCTCTTAAAATTACAATATACATTTTTTTTCACTAATACATACAATCATCTAATCTCTTTTTGGATATTTGTTGCTTTTCAAATATAAGTGTTTTGACTTCTACTAAAAAACAAATTATTCTTCAAAATGCAAAACTGGATTAGCAATTCATTTGATTTCATACGAATCAAAAACGAGTATGATATTTTAAAAATAAAATAAATGTGCATGATGTGAACCAAAGCTCACTCTTTATAATAAGAAATTGATATTGAAACTAAATAAGTAGGTATAGTAATAATAAATTATTCATCTCCAATAACAATATCTCCTGCTGTATTACAACATAATAATGATAATTCAATCAATACATTTCCAGATTATTTAATAAAACTATTACAGACAAAGCCCTATTTGTCAATAGTATCATTCGACACGCGCACGTAACAATCTTTCAAATAAGGAATTATTACGAATGGTGGTCTATAAAAGATATGGACTGTTACAGACTTTAATAATAAATTATATACGTTAATTTTATTTTATTCTTAGTATCTATATTGTACAATAATTACACTTTTAATATCATTTGGCGAATCTGGATCTAATTTTTACGAAATTAGTTTTTTATTCATACAAATGAAGCCGAAAATCATAAACATTATTATTGAATTGTTGATGTATTTCGACACTAGAAATAAAGATTACAAAAAAAATTTATTAAAATATGTTATGTACGAGTATACCGAATTTGTACTGCATTAATATGTAAAAAAAATAACAAGAAAAAGTATGAAAATCTAAATTTGGGAATTGTCACGGACAATTTTCTAAGCATTAAAAAAAATTCAAGCTCGATTATCCATTAGCTATCGAGAAAATAGAATTTAAAAATCGAAATTGAAATCTAAATGCATTTTATATTGGGATTAAACCAAGTTTTCTACACGGGTATTCTGCTACCGATACCGGTACGTGTGCTCAGATATATCTTAGTATATTTGCAATTGAACTAGTATTTAATGTATATAGTTTTTATTTCGACAAACGTAGAACTAGTTTTTATGGTGGATCCGTGATTTTTCGTGGTTGCTTTCGTCAAAACTGACGCTCTGCAACCCCTCGAGGCGCTACGCGCCGTTTTGATGAACGTTTCTTCGCTAAAAACATTCCTGCACGTAGCTCTAACTCGTTAAAGGTGCTACTCGAAAGAAGTGAAGGGTGCATCCTAGATTTGCCAAAAACGCACAAAATAACAACCCCCTCCCCGCTGCAAATTGGTAAAGTGTGCAGTTACTAGCAAGGGGTTCTGCAGGCACGATGTGCACTCGACAGAGTAACAACCGGGTCTTAAATTCGTAAATCTTCATGTAACAGCTATCATTAAGAGTATATATCTGAGAATACGTACCGGCAAAACCGTGTGAAAATTTTCAATTTTTAAATGCCGTTTCCTCGAAAACTAATGGACAATCCAGCTTGAATTGTTTTTTTCTGAAATGCTTAGAAAATTGTCTTCTTTCCAACAGTCTCTAGGAAAAAGTTCATTTCGTAGAATCAATAATTATGCGACCGTAACCTTATTGTTTTTAATACCGATGAAACTATTTAATTAACTATACAGTATAAATAGCTAAACGCATCTCAAGACTGTTAAAAATTCTTGACCAAAAACCTCAACTTTCGCTAAAAATAGGCTAATTATTATTAAAATGTAATTACTTTGTTTTCTGTTCCAGAATTTCAAGTAAAATCTTACTTTATTATAACTGCTAAATTATCATTTGACTCAGAGCATTTTGTAAACTAAAAACAAAATTAATTTCTGTTCGAAGTTTCTTATTAGTTGGTAATAATCCTCTCCATAAATATTTAGTTTCTTATCCTTGTTGATGCAGAATTATATCAGGTATTGTTATTTGTAATCGATGAGCAAAAGGCATATTTTTATTGTAAATTGTAATTTTCGTAATTTTTTAGGTAAGAGATTGTCGTAAAGGTTGGGACGGGTTTCGTTTTTGGAGTGTAGTTCTGAAACGGATAGGAATAATGTTAACTTCTATAAAACAAAAAAAACAGGTATGTTCATTGGCTTTTCTACTTTGCTGTAGAAAGTTTCTTGAAATCGCAAACGAATCAAAAGTTATATCTATTTTAATGAATGCAACTTTTTTTGCCGAAAAAAAATTTGCCGTATAAGTTGGGACACTATCAAAAATCTGAAAAATAAGTCAAAAAATGAAGTAAAACCGCATGGTATTATGATTAGAATATTTATTGCAACTTGCAAAGAAACAATTTAAGTAATAAATACCATTCCACTTCACCCTACATAACGTTTTGTATCATATCAGCTACAACCAAAAATCAGCCCTTTTTTAGTCACTCTTTGGAATATTTTCGTGTTTAAAAGTCGTGTAGCAGATCTTTTGATACTATTTTATTTGTTACTTAATTTAGGTAAAATCGTTTTATCGTTTTTTAGTTTAAAAAAAATTAATAAAAACTAAAATTTAAAAAAAAATTTTTTTTTTGAAAATTTTAACTTTTTTATGTTTTCTGTAAAAATGTTTTCATTACAAATAAAAAAATGGCCTAATAGAGGGTTAATCTGATTCGCAGTTTGAACAAGGGAAGAAACTGCAGGGCATATTAGCGCATTTCAAGTATACAACACGTTTGCAGGTGTAAACAATGTAACTGGATAAATTAATGTTCTTTAGTTATTATTATTATATTTACAATTGCATTAAGCAAATATTTTAAAAGTATCATTTAAATGGAATTGCAGTGTCTTGGAATCAAAAAAAGTGGTGTCCCAACCTATACGACATGAGCCATTTTGTAAAAAGTCTGAAAATTACTCTCTGCAACATCACATTTAAATTGCACTTTCACACAATGAAAATACACTAAATACAAGACACATTGAACATATTTACTTGAAATAATTGATTTAAATTTTGTAAAATTTCGGCACTTAGAAACTACCTTAAAGATGTTTTTTCAAAGAAAATTTACTGGTTGCTTGGCATACACATAATGAACACCCTGTATTTGTTCCAATGCACATGAAAAGTTGGGTTATAGCCAATCTTTACTGCGACAGGTGTTACCACTACCAACAACGCAGATATTCCGCTGTGTCCCATCCTATACGGTGTCCCAACCTATACGACAATCCCTTATACTATGTAATACAAATACTCAATTTTCGTAAAACTACGAGAGTCAAGCAAAATTCTTATAAATAGATGACTGCTTTGAGAAAAAATTTAAAAGAAAAAAAAATTACTAAAGGCCATTCCGCAATTGTTATAAAACCAATATATGTATAGATACTACAGAATAGCGTTTTTTAGTTAGAAATTTGATTATCTATTTAAAACGAAATGCTCTTTCTTTTGAAACAATAATATTGCCGTCGAATAAAGAAATAGTAGTATGAAATTAATTTTGTTTTCAGTTTAATATTATCATTTAATCATTAATTTAATATAATTTGGTTAAATTGAATGCATCCTTCTATTAGTTAACTGCTTAAGCGACTATATTTTATTTGATAGTATAAATCGCCAAGTACCCAAGTATCATTTAGGAATCACGACATATTGATGTTGCAAAATCGTTAGGGGACCATGATCTAGTTATGAATTCAACTTGAAAACAAGTTCCTATGACAAGTACGTACAAGAAAAATTCGTATTAAAACTGATAATTTTAACAAGAAATAATATGATTTTAAAAATAATTACATGTTATAGTTAGGTATCTCTTTTCTATAATAATTTTCAATTTGCTTGTGAAAATGAATTGCAATATTGTTCAGCTAATTTTAGTATATTATTGTACTTTTTATGTTTTATATTTTGGAAAAAAAAATAGATTCCTACTACATTTTTGAACTGAAATTATTTGGCAACAGATGATTTGGCAAAAGACGTCAAAAGATAAGGTAAATTCAATTTCAAAAAGTTGCACTTACAATTATTATGTATATAAAAAGTAAAACATATTATTGGATTAAAAATATTAAAAGAGTAAAGCAAGTTTATAGAATTTTCACTTCTTTTGGCAGAGAACTTTATAATCTAACCTAAAACACTTGTGCAAACCTGAAGGAATTTAAAAACAACGAATTGTTGTATCTCTAATAAGGACTGCACATCCCGAACAATATTATTTAATTATTTCACTTTGCACGTTTAGTTACACAATTCCTCGTCAAACAAAATTATTATTGATCCAAACCGTGTAGAACAAATTAACTATCTAAATCATATTGATCACTGGCGATAGATAGGTAGGTAGGTAATAACCGTTAAGTGGCAAACAAACTACTGAGCCGATGATAGCCACACAATTCTCTGCCAGCTAAGACTATGACTAAAAAAATCGCGACTTGAAAAGTGAATGTTTCGTTTAATAATAAATTTTCAATTCATTACCAAGTCCTTAGACATATCGCATCAGTGATCAAGGATATTTTAAGGATAATTTATCCACACATCGATTATTATTTTATACGACTATTTTAATTAAAAATACATCGAATTACTAATAAATTAAAAAAAAAACAATGACGTTCATTTATATATCTATATTATATATAAGGAGTTTTAATTCATCTAACATGTAAAAATTAAAAATCCTTGTTATAAATATTATCGCATGTTAATAATTTAAAAATACTCGTGTTTATTTATATATGGTCCTATAAATATAATATATATAGCTAAATAAATAACCCTGTACAAGTTCGTTTATTAAATTAGTCGCAGAATGAATTTTACTGTGTATTGGCGAATAGATCTGTTGATTTATAATGTATAGATTCCTATATTTAAATTAACTTTTCTGCAATCGTCATCGATGTGATTATGGTATTAAATCCTATCGCGATAAAGTTTTACAGAATTAAGCACACGTTAATCATTAAAAATTTATAATCAATATTATAGTTAAGTAGAAAAGTAGGTACTCCAGTAAAATCCCTTTTTTCATTATAAAAGAAAAATTTATTTCATAAATAAACGTCTATTTTAATCACTCTAATTTAAATAAATTTAGTCCAAGATTTTCAGTAGTAATATATCAAAGGCTTAGAACTCCGGCGAATACATTAATTTTTACTTTATATAAAAAATAATTAAATAAAATAAATTAAAAATAGAAAATATAGATAAGAAATTAAAATTACGGCGAAAACCAAAATTACATAAGTAACACTTTGTACCCCGGTGGTTTTAAGACATAAAAATTTCAAAGTAACAAAAATCTTTTTTCAACTCAACTCTGCAGTTTCATCCACATTAAAAAAATGTTTGTTAAATATAAATTAAAAAAAGAAAGAATTCAAATAAAAAACGAAATTATACAGAAAATTTGCAATTTAAAAAAAAGTGACCGTCTAACAATTAATGTCCTACTGGATTACGTTATCTTACTTTGTGTGGTATCTAAATTATATCTGTTTGCTAAAATTGTACCCCGGCTTACATTTATTCCAAAGCAATTCAAATTCTCGAATATATTGTGTGTGGTTATCCTTATCAGCTGAACTTAAATTGATTATTTTTAACGCTTGAAAGTTAGATTTATCTGAATTTTGTTCAAGTTTCACGCAAACGTCAAGTATTTTCAGATAGTTGCTAATTGGAAAGTCTTACTATACGCAGCTTTATCAAAACCTCTTTTGATCGTAATATTTAATCTCTTGCTATTTTATCCATCAACTATTGAGACAACAGCCTCAAAACCGAATCATCTTCGTGATTTAGTGCGATTCCCTTGATTGCAATACAATTTTAGTTAATTGGATGTGAAGCTGAATTGAACTTGTCGAATTTGAATGACAACCTTTAAGACCTTAAATCAGATTTAACCCTCGGTTGGGATATTTTTTTATCACTTTTAGAGAATTGATTTGGTAGCAATTACTTCTTCCTGGCAAAAATGAGCATAAGAAGTTGATCTTGTCAAATTTGAAGAGGAAATATAATATTTAATGTAATTTACTAACATCTTTTGTAATACGAAAGGCCAGAAAGTTTTCTGCTATTATGCAGTAAATTCCAATTTACAGTTTCCTTCCTATTCACAGAAATGTTTGAAACTCTACAATCTTGTGAGTTACTTTAGCTTCACTATAAAGTAGATGCTTTGTTAATAAAATTGTTATTATTATTTCTTGTACTTATATATTATGTTGATTAACCACCGTTCCATATTAGCCCATATTGTCCATAGTTAATGGATTTAATCGGGGA
The DNA here is from genome assembly GCA_947369205.1 of Cantharis rufa. Lineage (NCBI taxonomy): Eukaryota > Metazoa > Arthropoda > Insecta > Coleoptera > Cantharidae > Cantharis > Cantharis rufa. The sequence continues at coordinate 43,229,688 of OX376303.1, forward strand.
AAACTTGACAGCCATGTACTATTTTTCGTCAGCATTAAAAACATCAAAAAGTCAAAATTTGTTAGTGTGAAAAATTATTAGCATAATTAAAATTTAAGTAATCACAATTAAAAACAATACAAAACGAATTAGGAATTGCTTATTAAAAATTAATGCAAATTTTAGTAATAAAAAGAGGTGGTACAAAAACATACGCATAGGTAAAATCTGTCAAGTGTTCATTTCTTTCTTAGCGATCAATGCTGCTGTCATCAAATGTAGGATATGAAACTTTACTGCAGAAGAATTCATACATTCACTTCACTTGTTACTTGTTATACAAATAACTAATAATAATAACAATTGACCATTTTACAAAATCATCTTGATGAGCACTGATGTTCATCTGTATCGCAATATTTCAATTATTGTTTGATGCATATAAAAATCATAATCTGTTTTCATTAAGGGCGTTTGTCAAACTGAAATGGTTTTAAAAGACACCATAATAGTTTTACTTTTAATTAAAAAAAAAATTTTTACCTTGCACAAAAATGTAAAAAAAGCGAAATGGCAAAGCACATCCGAAGTAAAAATCGTTTTCTCGAATACGCCATGGAATAACATCAAGTCAAGCTTTTTAACCTTTTAAGAAAAAATTTATTTTATTGTAATATTGGTTTATATTTATCGTAAATGAATAATAATTATAAAATATATTACGCAAACCAAAAAGTACGTGCTGTGCACTTTCGCTAAAAAGATACATAAAAGAACAAACTGATGCTATTATCGGTTTTCTATTTGCACATGGTGGAAATGAGGGTAGTAAATTACAACATTTTAAAAATTATAAATGTATTTAGGTATATGTAAAACTAACTTATCTTAAATAATAATAGTATTTTTATTATGTCATAGTGGTATTATAATATTATGAACTGTATTTGTTTTTAATAATTATAAAGTAAATACATTATAATTATATGAATAAAAAATACTATAACTATTACACTTTTTGAAAGATATTTCCTAAAATTATAAAAAAAAATCATCAATTCTTTATAAATTTTCTTTTTTAATTATAATCTAAATTCTGAAGCATCATAATGTGTCATAATGATAAATAGCCTCATTTATGTGTTTTAAGAAAACTGAAAGTAATCATGCTTAAGAATAATAAAAAATAAGAGGCCAGGCATTGAAAAATCTAAATTTTGTAATATCTTGGGGGATAATTCTCTCCATATTTCCCGAATACTGGTTTTCAACTTTTCGCTTGAGTAAAACGGTTACTATTTTGGTAAACCTGTCGTGAAATAATATCTCACAAATTTTATAAGGGGTTAAATCAGGAATCTAGGCCCGAGTACTTCAAAACTTCTATATTTTTAATCTAAACCTTTCCCTATCGATGACCGACCACTGCCAACTTACCATTTTTATAGCATAACACAAATACGTGCTAATTTACAGTTACTAGTAACTATCCGAGGTGTTTTTGCATCGCCACCCTCATGTCCATAACCGAAAGAAGGTCGGTAAACCTAAGCTTACATACACATAAGGAACCAAAATGAAATTTTCAAGAAAAACATATTGTGGATCGACCACTAGAAGAATGTACGTTTCAGTGATGAAAAAAGTTTAACCTGGATCCTGGAGAGTCCAGATTGATGGCAATATTACTGACATGATTTGCGTAATGAAACAGGAATACATCTTAGTCCTAATTTTGGGGATGGAACAGCATTGCTGTAGGGCGGGGGCGGCTTCGCTTTCATAGCATTTTTAGGCACTTTTAGAAGAGTTCTATGGTACCATTCATAATTTCAGATCCATCAGAGGATGGTTTAGTTAAAAAATATTGCAGTTTTGAAGTAGAAAGTTATCCTAATTTAAACTTGAAAAAAATCTGAAGGATAATATTTCAAAGCAAATTGTGGAGAGAATTATCACCAGATATATTACAAAATATAGATTTTCTTTTATTTTATTCTTAATGCTTAAAATTATATAAAACTAAAATATTTTCAAAAAATATTGAGCGAGGCAATTCCAATTTCATAATTATGTTGTTTATTTATGTTGTTTAGAAGAAAAAAAAATTCTAATTTCCATCTGATAATTTATTAAGTTTTTAAACAAAATAATGTACCTAAGTATTATTTTGTAATAAATTATTATAAATTTATATCGAGTCAATGTTTTTGTATTACTATTAATTGAATAAAATTCTACAGATTAATTAAAATAATAATTACTATGAGTTTTCTTAAAAACATAGGTGAGGCTATTCCTCTTTTCTGCACTGCATTCACCAGGACAAGCCTACAGTAGTAGTCCTTATAAGAATTATATAATTATTTATGATATATTCTAATATGTAGGTAATAGTATAAGTACATAATTATTTATCAATTTAGGTGCGGTAAATTTATATGGTATAATTCAATACCCACGGTATAGAGCAGAAAATACATCAGGTTGATTCCATATATATATAGGGTCTGGCAAAACGAAGTATCCAATTTTCAAATTAGGTTTCTCAAAACTATTTTACAACAACCAGGTTTTTTTCTATCATAAAAAGGTACAAAATAATCTAAATGAAATAAGTATACCAAATACTGAATTTGAGTGCCAATGACTGGGAAATATTGTATGCCATAATAATTGGATAAAGTGAACTTTTGGAAATTATGTTATTTATTGGATAATTTGAATATTTCTTGTTGCGGTTTTGAAATTGGCATAAAGATGAGAAGATATTTAATCAATTAGCGTCATAACATTTTTAATAGTCCCCCCCCCCCCCCAAAGAGAAAATATAGATTTTTGAAAATATAATATCGCTTAATGTGCCAACAATATTGGTAGTCTTATCCTATCTACTTAATTTATTACAATGACTTTTATTTCGAAGTGTAGGTATATTCTTTTATAAGGAGCAAAAGTCGACAATTTTTCGTAGTAGATGATAGGTTTGACGGACGAGTACCACGAACCTGACAATTAGAAACGAGCCACTAAAAGTCACTTTTGTTCCGAATAAAATATGTTATTTTTTATCCACCTTCATTGGTTTATTAAAGCTAACGGGTCGATACTATTTGTTTTATATGTTATTTTTTAAAAACCATAATAAATATTTATTTACTTATCCACGTAAGGTAATCAAATTGCCAACAGTGAAGCAAAATAATTTATAAGTGACACGAAAGTATTTAGGTACTTATGACCTTTTGAGAAATTCTTGTCTTGGCATTAATTTTTTTTTTCAGATTGCAACTGTAGATAATATACATACCTACATATCCACTTAATTTAAGAATAATTTATAGAACAACATCAGAACTGCATTTATTATAAAGAATCCCGTATATAAGATATGTAATCAAATTTTAAAAATAATACTGAAATAAAAGTGCAATAGTTAGTTCTTAGGATTCTGTTTTCCTCATTTGGATGCCAAGTAAAACTTGTCAACAGTGCCCCATCCATGTTCAATACGTTATATAATTTAATATTAATCTATGCTAAAAGTATTGTTAAATTGAGCTCGTGTTTTCAAATAACGAAAGTGATAAATGTAGTGCATTAATAGAGCACTATAGAATTCAATTTGTGAGAATATGAGTTCTCGATCTAAAATCTACATACGATGTTAAAAATACTTAATTTCACAAAATAACGTGAGCGTGAGAAGCCATTTTCACACATTTTAGGTTGACGATTGAAATCTTGATACAAGATACAATCTTGATCCAGAAGAATATCGTATAAAAACGTTTACAACATAGTGAAACTTATAAAACGACAAAGAAATAATGCATTTCTCAAAAATGTTTTTTGACAGAAGAACCAACAAGAGACGAAATTTTACGTGAGGTCGGGTCAAGGTTGCAAACAACCAATCTATTGATCCTGGACAACGCCGCAGTCGCGGTGCTTTAGACTGATGCGAGTGCTCGCACGTGGATGGTAAGCGTAAATACTATGGATTGCTAACATTTAGAGAGTACGACATTAGTTAGGATTAACGTAAGCACCAACTATCTTCTAATATGAACAATGGCAGGATTTTCATAATGTTTGGCTTAATAGATACAAAATGACAAAACTTTATAGAATTGCAAGTTAAGCAATTCACTAATAAAGCTTTTGAGTTTGCCTGAATAATGCATCAGTCAAGTTGTGTCGAATCTCAATGTAATTGCATTAAATTCAGAGCATAATACTAATATAAAGTATTCGTTATATGTACATACATAATGTACAAGGTTTGGTATACAAACATAAATATATGTAGGAAAATAGTAAAAGAGATCACATTTGAAAATTACAAATTGTAGATATTCTAGAGCAAATCTAAAAGAAATTAAACAAATTATAAGTACAAAATAGTGGTACAAATACAAAATCTTCCGACTTATAAAATTTAAAATTTGCATTATCGTTAATATGTAGTTAAATACTATGTACATATAAGTGGAACTTTTTATAATAATAATAAACAAAAATGAACAAAATGAAATGATAATAATTTTTTTTTCAGTACTTCAGGAACGAGACGGCAATTATTGGTTTTCTCTAAAAAAATTATAATTTAAAATTTTAATTTGTTTGTATAAGATATTAATTTATTTTTGCTTCGATAATATTTAATTTGACAAAGAAAGTCAGCGTTCAGGAATTTTTAGACTTAAAACAGATTTATGTAGTATGCTAATGGAAGCACATAATATAAATTTAAAACAAATAAAAATACTCTCTTTTAGAGAAAACCAATAATTATTACTCTCACAATCATGAGGCTAATTGTTTCTCAAAGGCTATTACGCCTTTCTATATTAATTAAAAGAATGTGTTGTTGTCTAGTCATAAAAATTCCTAGACAACAGAGACTTCTCATAATAATTATTATTATCATATCTGAAATACAGCCCAGTTGCTTGTTATCTACTATCATCTTGTTAATTGTTATTTTCAATTTTATCATTCGGGAATGTCCCCTTTGTTAGAAAAGCGACTTAACTTCAACTCCAATTTAAACATTAAAAATCCAAGGGGTTAACAACTTCGTGTATTCAGTTAGTTTGTATTCGAATGCAATCGTATTCATTGTATTCGCATTAATATATATGGTATTCGTGTGTATTCAGTGAGTATTTCGTCTAGTCTACACGTACTTAACTCCTATTCATTAATATTCACACGTATTCGTTTGCATTCAAATTGCATTTTACGTATTCAGTTATACACAATCATACTATCACTTTTTGATCACGCTCTACTAATTATTTCTTTTATATGATAGCACAAAGCTCGATATTTTATTATTGCCTGCACTTCGAGGCTTCTCGGCCGAGCTAAACGGTTTGCGGTAACAGTACTTATCTAGATTAATTATCGCAACATCTTGCTTTGATATAAAAAATGATATTATGTAATCGGGTGGATTTTTTGTGAAAATTTAAAATATATAAATTTCGATCTGTGCCTCATGATGGAAACACGACGCAAAAACAAAACAAAGATTTCATTTTCTCTTTTCAATATAGCATAATTCCAAAGTTAGAATTTGGAAATCTGAAAAACATTAATTCAAATTGAAACCGGTATTTTTGAATATGCAATACCTATATACAACGTATTTGTATTTAAATACAACGAACAGTACTGCAAACAAATCGACGGACTAGCAATGGGTAACGGATCCTCGTCAATGATGGCAGATGTTTCATGGACAAAATAGAGAGAGACCTCTTAAACAATAAAATCAAGAAATGGTTCGATGGGCACATAATATATTGGTACAAATATGTGGACGACGTAATAGTTCTATGGAATGGCACAAGAAGACAACTAGACAACTTCCTAATCCATATATGTATAAACAGCCTCGACAACAACATCAAATTTGCAATGGAAGTAGAAACGAATGGGTGTCTAAACTACCTGGATTTAACCATCGACAGAAATCAAGGTTCCCACTCATTCAAAATCTTTAGAAAACCCACATACACCGATAGTATGATCCCAGTGGATTCAAACCACTCTTAGAGCCATAAAATGGCAGGATTTAGGTCCTTGATATGACGTCTCTTAAAAGTCCCCATGAGCGATTCAGACAAAAAAGCTGAAGTTACCATCATCAAAAACTTAGCTCACAATAATGGTTACCAAGTAACCATAATAGATAACCTAATAAGAAAAATAGAAAATAATCGCAGAACAGTCCATCACATCCTTAACCCCCATGAAGACCCAAAAGAAGTTCGTTAGCATACCTTATTATGGAATAAAATCAGAAAAAATAGAAAAACTATTAAGAACAGACAGTACTATAATTTCATACAGAGCAAGGAATTCCATAAAAGATACCCTTTCCAAAACTAAAGATGCAGTGAATATCCTAGACAAAAGCGGAATATACAGATTGAAGACTGTAGCATGGTTTATGTGGGACAGACAGGCCGTACTTTTAGAACAAGATTGAAAGAGCATATCTCCTCTTGGAAGAATGGCAAAGAGGAAAAGTCTAATTTTGCTGAACACCTCATCAGCCAACAACGCCAGGCTACAACCGAGAACGCCGAATTTCTGCACACATGTGAAAAGGGCGATAAGATGGACCGCCTCGAGTCAGTAGAAATTAAGAAAATTATAAAATACAAACCTGGAAACTTAATCAACCAACAGCTTGAACTGATAGGAGGCCCACTTATCCAAGTATGCGTTGACCTCGCAAATGAAGATAATCAATTATCATAGCGACTTTCATTTTGTTAATTGTTTGCATTAATGTTGTAACCTATAGTATTTTTTGAACTGATGATGGTCTTGTAGACCGATACATGTTTTCTGTTTATACAAGTAATTAGTGTTGATTGGTTTTTGTTTTTTAGTAAAAAGTTAGACAATATCGTTGTTTTTAATTTGTGAATATGCAAGCTTTTTACGACATCTCGGTCACTCAAAGTGAAACCTATATTTAATTTTGTTTTAAGTTTAAATATTAAAATATGGAATGAAATTGGAATAGTTTATTCTATATATACGATGGAGTCATCTCTTCTTCAGAAACAAAAATCTCCACTATCTGAAGAATTGTATACACTCACTGCATTAAAATTTCGCACTAAGAAAAGGGAAATAGAATTAGAATTACTTTTAAGATACCTACTACATAATCCAAAAGAGTATAGTGAGAAAATTATAGGAGAAAATTCGCGACTAACCAAAGTTTATATGGCAAAATTAATTTTCCCCATGGTCCAGAGGTGGTGAGAAGAATGCTAGAAGTTGCAAATAGTAATGTAGACGAAAATAAAGTAAGTAAAGAAGACGTACAATTAATGGAACAAAAATTGCAGTCTGCAATAAATAGAAAAACAGCAGTGCACAAAGATATAAAAAAACTTATTAAAAGAGCGATAAGACAATGTGTAGACGAAAGGGTTCGAGGGAAATACTTGGAAATAGTGTATGCTTATCTTCTAACAATTCCATCCACCAGTGTAGAATAGGAAAGAGCATTTTCTGCGGCAGGAAATTTTTGCACTAAGGTACACTGATGATTAAATAAGACACTATTGATGCTTTGTGTCTTTGCGATCATATTTTAAAAATATTAAATAATACAATGCGTATTTTTTTTTGTATTTTCGATCTTCTAGTTTCTTCAATTTTGGTCCGGTATTGCATTCACTAATTGTAACTTTAGAACGAAAATAAGCGATATACAGTATTTATAGAATATCATTTTATTCTATGGATATTTAGTTTTCGCATTAATTCAGTTTTACTAACTTGTATTGAACAGTATTACGAGTATTCAACATACATATGTATTCTTCTGTATTCCCGTTGAATTCTGTATTTGTTTTACATAAAAATACGAAGTTGTCAACCCCTTGATAAAATCTAAATTTAAAAATCAAATATTATTGTGCGAGGAAAACTATAAACATTTTATGAAAAAAATAAAAACCTGTTACTTTTTTGGCAATGAAAACTGATTATTTAACTTCATTATTACCTACTATACAAAAATTATCTTCTACTTTTCCATAATGACACTTCAAATGCTTTTAAAAAATAGTAAGTATTATATTTGTTTTAATTTGTAAAAGCTTGTTCCGTTACTAATTGATTTCCTTTGTATCGCCTGTTTACTGATATACTTGACAAAATGTATTCCGTTCAATAGCAATTCCACAGTTGACAATTTATTATTATTAACGAAAATTGAATTATAATTTATTATTGTATTAATGTTTCTTATTTCGCGTTATTAATGGAATTCGATAAATAATAATGTAAGTAAATCTAGTTTTGGTTCATCAATATTTTCTATGCTCGCTCACGCACCATATTGTTGTATGTACGAGATAGTGTAGAGTACTTTGTATTGACAGCAAGCTAATTGGTGTTTAAATAATATGTATTAATTTATTTTAAAACTTTAAGTACTTACCGTCATGGTCGAGTGGTATTCGTTTAGAAGGCGAACCTTTAGGAGCTGGTGGTTGTTTTAAAACAGCTAACGGAACTAGTCCTTCAGGAATAGCAGAACTATCGTGATCGGTGCCTCTAGTAGGCATTCTAACTAAACAATAGTCAGATTTGGAAGAACACACTTCGATTACTTCTACTTGCTGCCCCTTCATTACGGTCAATTCTTGTGGACTGCTGGCAATGTAGTCACTTACGACCCACGTCATCTCTACTACACCGGCCTAAAAATAAAGATTAATTTAGAAAATTACTATATTTATACTTTTACTTAAATAGGCATTAAACAATATCAACCCCTTTCTGTGATACAATAGATTTAAATGCAAATTAAATCCGTTGCAGTACATTTTCACACTACTGCAAATACCGAATAGCAGGTATCTACTTAATAAAATGAGTGAGCTTTTTATGCTACTAAATTAATACTATAGACATTAATAATGGTTCAAGTAGAGAAACTCGAAACACTTTTTAGAACTAAAATGTTTTTATGCTTTCACAAATAAAATATACTGTAAGTATTATTAATTATTGCAAACATTTTCACCACACCACAGAACTAAAAAAGAGAAAAGTCAAATCAAATAACATTTATTAATTAAATACGTGGCACGAGGATACCTTACAAATTCGTGTTTACCAAAGCATGGTAAACCTAATTCGAAACCTAATTTTGTAGGTTACAAATTGAACCTACATATGACTGCGTTAAAAAGTATTATCAACCGAAAAACCAGCTCTAAAATCTATAGAAATTCGTAAGATCAATATATATAATGAACTATGATGTAACGGCATTGCAAGCGGGGAAAGCAAAAAATAATTACAAAACATATTTATTGTAAAAAATTAAATATTTTCATTTCAATGACTACCACCACTTAGACTTGTCCCCGCCTGTAATACCATTGCATGGTGTATTTTGCTCCATATATTGATGCTCTTGTAAATTTCTATAGATTATAGAACTTGTTTTTCGCTTTTCAGTTGATATTTTTTAAACCAGTCGGCTTTTTTTATAATATAGTTTATTTCACGTTTTTTAGTTTTTATTAATAAAAGAGTTGTTCAGTTAATTGATGCTAAGTAAGTAAATAAACTCTACGGATAAATAAATCAAATAGACGGATCAAATAGATTAGATTATTATTTTTTTTAAATATTATAAGTTCTCTATATCACTCCCACAATTAAGACGACTCTAATGACACATCATAGGTTAAAATCGGTGAAAACTGTTTAGACTAGCATGCCGAAGAAATAGACATACCTACATACTACATACATAGACTCGAAAAACATTAACCTCCTTCGGCAATCGGGTAAAAACTGCTGAGAATTCCTTCCAATATATAATATATACCTATTATATTCCTGTAAATATTTGGTAGACTTCATCACCTTACCTTACTCCTTGAAATTGCATTCTTTGCAATAATACAACGCTTACTAAATGAAATTCTCTTCCATAATTTATCGTCAGATCAATTTATTATAATTAAGGATAACAAAGTTAGGAAAATCAGCACAGACATTAGATGCCTTATTATCAATTTATTCTACTATATTAAAGCCTTTAGATGAAATGCTAATAACATAAATTTCTTAGTATTTATTACAAATTTGTACATTAAAAGTTGGAAAATTGTGATGATGTGTTTTCTTTTGTTAAGATCCTGCTTAATAGATGTAAACTAAAGGCTAACTCTCGTACTCGAAACTAAACACTAACCAGACTAACGTACGGAAACAAATTCGTAAATTCGAGGTGAACTAAAGATGTAAAAGATGGACATAGACATGATTTTTAAATATCAATCTTACCGCCTATTCGATGACAGATATCATAACATTGTGTAAGCTGTCCATACATCGTTATGATCAAGTAATAAATATACTAAAGAATATTAATTCGATAAATTCCTAGCATGGGAAGCAACGTTTGATAGGCATGACCATACTGAGACATTGGCGTGACGATGTTGCCCAATGATCCAATGTAAGAAATTCCAAAAGTTTGTTATTCAAATCCGAAATTTCCAGGGAAATAATAAAGTAAAGTAATGAAGAGATTAAAACCCTTTTAATTTGGAACCAAAGAGCCACACCACCTTGAGTGGTATTTGAAAAACAATTTGGAATTTATATTGCCCACTGCCAAAACCGATAATAAACGATGTAAAACATAGCAAAAATGAAGAATAATATATGATTAAGATCATTATAAAAAATACAACAGGTACAACATTGTTTTCCCGACGAAATGCACTTCATAATCACCTTAAAGCACATAATAATTATTAATTATTATAGAGCAAACATAATAATTGGAATCATACTATGACGACCAAATTATCAAACTATATGACTTAAAATATAACCTAATTGTAAGTAAATTTCAAACTGCAAATTTAATTTAGCTAACATACGAAGTTACCTGTAACTCCACAGTATAAATAGTTTAGTCTTGGTTGTAGTTTATAGATAACATGATGCATAGACATTAAGCTTTCGCATGGCTAGACAGTTAAAAACTCATATTGAATTTTAATGAATTGATATTACATATAAATAAAGATTTTTCTAAGGAAAATATCTGGATCAGAAGATAGAAATCCATTCTTTCATGCAAAATCAAATATTTTCTCCAAGCATATTGAGTTCTTGGTTCAACGGCGGCTTATGAGAAATTTAGGTGGTGGGGCATGGGTGTAACCAAAGAGTTCGGAATTTCAAAAATATAAATTATGCTTTTACGAGACTTAGAAACTCATTGGCTTGGTTGCAGAAGCTTTAACATAAGCTTCTCAAAAGCAGATGTGCTATGAAATACCATCCGAATGTCTGCTAACCGAGATTATAATGGGTCCGCAAGTAAATTGGAAGGTTCAGGTTCGTTTTTCCGCAGTAATAATTTATTTCTTGCAATATGTCATGTTCATATTATGGCATGTTCTGTATCGTTTTTGGCAAGATAAAAATATCTGGAAAAAAACAACTATTTAAATAGAACTTAGGATCTTCCTAATTACTTGCGGACACGTTACCATCCCATCAGTTAGAAGACTTTGGAATTATTAATTGTTGCATAAACTAACTAAAGTATTGTTATTAAAAACTTTTTCTCTGCAACGGTTGCAGTTGCATGGTTTCAATTTAAAAAAAATTAGTGTTCGCTTAATTTTAGTGTTCCTTCAACCTACCAAAGCTTATCCCGATCCTCAATTTACGCTTAGAGATTTTCCTAGTGACCCCAACCAAGTATGAGACTACGATCGTTTAAAATGCAAAATGTTGAAGCGAAAGACTTTTTAGATCAAAGTTAAAACAAAAATTTTTCATATGTAACTCCTTTAAAATTGATTGCAAAAAAAAATGCAATCAATTCACTAACTATTTTAATAGTTATCGTAATTTTAATTTAAAAACGCGTGTTCTCATAAAAAATGTCATTTCATCGAATATAATAACTTTAATAATAAATAATAGTCGATTCCAATAGTATACAGGTATAATCAACCTTGGCATCCAGAAGCATATGTGGTAAATAAGAACATATTTCGAGTGTACATTATAGGCTGAACATGAAGATGAGTAACATTAAAAAAGATTGAAGGAACGGTTTCAATTTCTGCAAATGTTTGCGAAGTACTTATAATTTTTATAAATAAGTTCAAAAAAATCAATTATAAGTTACGAAAGCATAGTAATTATAATAAAAATTGCGTAGTTTTGAGACAGACGAGTACGATTAACTACGATTTGTCGAGTCCTGATAAAATAAATATATATATTTCAAAATTATTATTAGCTTTAAAAATATAATAATATCTTATATCCCCATCAATGTTTCAAAAATAATTACACGCCAATTTACACTAATAAATGTTGTCACTGATGTAATATAACATGTACTTAATCATTCTGTTATAAAATTCTCTAGTTCAAGGTCAATCCGTTGCCTATAAAAGACCAAACGGAAAACCGTCACTCTAATAATTGAAATCCTCTAGTACAATTATTTAGGTTTTAGTCATTTTGGTGTTGAAAGATTAGAAACAAGATATTACCGCTGTCATGTCTGTTATACTCAATTAAATTCCATATTCCATATTACGAGTATTATGTTTGTGAAAAGTGATATGTATAGTTTATATTCACATTTAAAATAAACATAGTTTCAGAACGTTTCGACCAAGAGTTAATGATCATGGTATATAAGTTTTTATAAGTATAAGTATAAGTTTTTGCTACACTATTATTAACAGTAGTTTTTCGTTTAACATCTTTGAGAAATGAGCTCTTGGTATCCAGCGCACATGGAGAGCTTAAATTTGATACATATTATGTTCATAATATTTTTTTACCAACTTGTCAATTGTCTACTTCAAGCAGTTTTCCGTTCTTTGAAAGCTTTTGAACGATAAACTAATTATGAGACATAAACAAAAATAGTGAAGAAAACAAGTTTTTTCGCGACTTTCCACACATCACACAATAGTGAACGGAAAAGTAGAAAATAAATATAACCTCCTACACGCGAAGTTATATCAAATTAAGAGTGGAAAGAGGGTGCATAAATATCAATACTAGTATTCCTAAAAATTCACAAATCGTCCAATAACAATTTTGATTTGGCCTATTAACCAAATTCAGACTGATCAAGCAAAAACGAATATTAGAGACGTAAATTATGAATATAAACCTAAAATTTAGACGATATAATTTTTAGATGATCAAAAAATTATGTAAGAAAGAGCAAAAATCGTAAAAGTATAATACATTACTGTAATGGTTATTTTCATATAGTTAGTCCCGCCCTTTGAGCTCTTCTATATATGTAGCTACATACAAGCAGATGCACGCATAAGTTTTTTTGTACATTACTATAAGAAAATAACAAAAGTTAAAGTGAATAAATAGATCAAAAAACCATACTTCTTTAATAAAAAAAACATCCCTACTGTACGACCGATATCTAAAGACACGGATACCAAAGAAGGTCTATGATTATAAGTAAATCTCGAAAGTCATTTCACTTAAAAAAATATCCTTTCTTCTTCATCTTCTTCATTCTGTTTTTAAGTAAAATTCGGAAACATCTCTGTATGACGACCTAAGTGGAAAACTCAGAAATCAGTACAATCTAAAAACACTTCGCTATATGCAACGGATATCCGAAAGGCACGGATCTAGAAGAATCTCTATTTTTAAGTAAATTTCAGCTATAATTAACAAAAACCAACTTAAAATAAAATTATTGTAAGATGTTCACTGTTGTAATCCTTGACTGCAAGTGCGGTTTTAAGAAACTCGGATATAAGATTATTTGCGGAGGTACACTCACCGTTAAAAGAATGGAGCTAAGCACCACCGATAAAATAGGTAAACAAAATAATGTTGTTAGTAAGTTACTTTCAGGTACAACAAGAAAAATTTGTAGAAGATCAGAAAAACTGTATCCGTTTGGTAAAGTGGTTGTTAAATTATTTAAGTCAGATTTTTTTTAATGAAAATAATGTTGTGTTATAATTTCTTCTTAAAAAAAATTTTCATGGATTTGAGAAATGTTATAAAACGCAAACCGTAAATACATTTTGGAATAAGAGCGTTAGAAAAGAAATAATAAGATACCTAATTCTTACTGACTTGGAATTATAGTTTGAAGATAAGACACCACTGAATTCTATTTGAGTCGATGTTCGTCTGAAACGTTCTTTAAAAGCATATTTTTAAATAAAAGTTTGCATACTTTTGTAATTTAAAGAAAACGACCTTTTAGCAAACTAGAATAGTCTTTTTCAGTTGTTGTCTTTTATTAATATGCGGGAACAGAAAATTAGATTCCAAGATAATAACAATATAAAGTTTAGATACTGAGAATAGATTACTGTAGTTTGCTAAAAAGGTAATCTTGAAAAATTACAAAAATATCAACATTTTTATTTTAAAGTATGCTCCGCAAAGCACTGTAAAGAAAATGTTACAAAACACTATGTACTGAAATAAATTAGTTGATACTTGAATGCTTAAGACATTTTGGAAAAAATAATAAATATAGTTCCATGCAGTTAACGTTCAATAGCGATTTTTCGGTTTGGATAGAAAATTGTTAGCTCGGTTCTTATCTTAGAACCTTATCTTAGAATCCCAGAAAGTATACCCGTATTATTTATACTATGATATAATCTCTATAAGTAAATAAAAAGACACATTTCTTTTGCAGTAATATCATTCTACTTTCTGGTTCCAATGGAAAACTTCAAATGCAGAAAATACTAAATTTATAAAAAATCAATTGCTTGCAATAAGTACGTTTCAGTTAAATCAAATGGTATACCTACATAACTCTGAATTAAAACATCAACTTAAAGATCATTATGTATAAAGCTCTTACAACAAGTTTTAGGTTTTGACAACAAGAACCTACGAAATACCCACCCAGTAAAACCACATTGTAGCAGAAATTAATTTTCAATTATAAACACAGTTTCGATTATTAATAATTAATGCAATTTGATTAATATCCAGAAATTTAAAAGGAAAACGATTAAGGTAATTAAAACGAAACAGAGTTCCATATTCAATACTAATTAAAATAATATTTCTTGATATTTCTTTATCCTTTAAATACATTGAAAATGCTCACATTTGCACATGCATATTATAATAACGTTTCAAGTAAAATTAACTATAGACGAGGAACAAGTCGAGTATTAATTTTAGTAACCCTAAAATCCAATACATCAAAAGAATATTGTTCGAGCATTTTTTTAAAATACCTAATGCAAAAAAATTATAAACTTGCGGAATTTCTGTAATTATTACGTGAAAGTTTGAGTTTTATTTATAAAAAAAAACTCATCAACATAAAATTAATTAAATTAATTTTTGACTTAGTGTAGGCTTTCTTCTAAAGAATAACATTAGATATATAAAAAACTATGGACAATTATTTATACAAGCTTTGACGGATGGTTCAAGATGTCGCAATAATGACTCAATAAAATCTGTTGAGTTCGTTTTTGGATCTGTACGAAAATTATATTGATCGAGTGTCTATTTTGAAAAAGTTTATATTACAGTATTTATTTTGTTTGGGAACGAAAAGTGATAATTTCATGCAAAAAACCCATTTAAGATATAACGACAGTATAAAAGATAAAAAAAAATAACCAGAACAGTTTGGCTGGGTTGTCTTCGTAACAGTCGTGCCTGGAAGGAACTTGGAGTATCGATGGTATGTTGTCTGGTTAAAGTAGGATGATTTTGTGAAACAGAACCTTGTCTAAACCACGGAAGAGAAATCTTTCGTTTAGATTTTTGACTCTTGGGAATAACCCCCGTTGCACTTCCACTTGAATTCGACATGTTTCTTGAATTCTTTTTGTAAATGTAATTTACAAAATTAATTTTATTATAATTTTACTTAACGCGTATTGTAAATTGTTAATAACAATATAGTATATCACTTTAAAATTAGCTTGTCTTTATAAAAACGAAAGTTGAATTTTTAATATACCCGTAATTTTGTAATACCTATACATATACCGTTTTACACTTTTTATTAATAATTCCATACATCACATCCGCTTAAATTTTTCCTTTGGATAGGAAGTGGTTACGATTAATGTTTCTGGTTTTACAGAGGATCACAGTGTGTAGTTTTGATATTAGATAGAACACAGATACGTAACCGTAAAGTCTTTCGAAATAGCACCAAAATTAAAGCTGTACTTACTTAAAAATTTCCTTTCAATAAATAATTAATTTAAATTTGTCAAACATCCGTTATAAATTTCTTATAAACGTTTAATATGAATATGTTGTCAAGAAGTGCAAAATAACAATGAAAAATCATTGTATTAAATGATATAATTATTTGTAAAACTATTTAATAAAGTCTAAAATACGAATCACCCTTCTAAATGAAGATTTATACACAACATGGCACATTTTCATGAAATGCATAGTATGTTTAAATTGAATATCATAGAAAATGTAGAATTTAAATAATAATTAAAAACACGCGCGAAAGTTGTTTTATACAATTTAAGTGTTTAAAATAAAGTTAAACAACGCTCGGGGTCAATCCCGGCTAGGAGTGAACTGAAAGTTGCTGCTGAAAGCACCGGACGACCCGGGAGAGAAAAGCGCCGGCCCGGAGTACCCCGGATCAGCATAACACATGAGCGGAGATAGATAAGTACTATCACATCATTTATTATCTGTTGTAATTTTTAATAAATACAGCAAATGGGCTGTTTTATTCTCTATTGAACATCTAAGTACCTACTTGATCCTTATAATATTTAGTAAACGTTAAAAATAATGGATTACTTATTATTATATTTTTGTACAGCAATGCAAATTATTAATAATAATGATGTTGCATTATTTTGACTATTAAACATTATTATTTGATCTAATTACAAATATAACGAAGTTATTAAACTAAATATTAGTAAAATGTGTTATTATAGGTTATTACTTTTACAATAAATAAAAAAAAAGTAATTTCTCTTCCACAAAAAAAAACCTACACAATAATATAGCAAATTTATTATTTAACTAGGATGTAAACTGATAATTTCGGTTGACTTTTAAGTTCTCGTCATGATAACGTGACGTTAAATAGTGTGAATATGGAAAATGTTGAAGCGGCGAATTTGTTAAATAAGTAAATAAACCTATTGATTGATTTAATTTGATTTAACATTTAAATAACCAAAATGTATTTGATTAATGAATACTTACTCTACCGCAGGAGAAAAATAGTGTTAAAAAAGACACTTTTAGACCCTAATCGGAATTTATCATCTACCAATAAAAAACAAGATTTTGTTAAAATTACTTTGAAGACAGTTACTCCCAGACAACGGGAAGTAAAGTAGCCACTTGATTCCGGGAAATGCAAAAAATAGTTTCGGTATAAATAATTAAAATAGTATTATGCAAACAAGGAAATATAAGTAAATGTTGAGGAAAAGAGTACGCAAAATTGCCCCAGGAATTTAAAAATTTTCTAATGCAGTTATAGTAGTTTAAGGCGTCAATTACAAATATAAACATTAAAATTTGTGAATCATTCAAAAAATCGAATAAAAAAGCCCAAAAATTTAATGTGATTATTCTATTGGCTATTTTATAAAGTTAGTCCCGCCCATGGGGGATCTTATGTTATAAAAGTGTTTTGGGCATAATTTGACAATTCGTACGTTTACCGAAGCACTTACAGCCAAAAACATATTAAAATTATATTTTTTATAATAAAAACATTCGCTGTAAACGACAGATTTAAGAAAATGACAAAAGTTAATATAACGAGGCTCTAGGCCCATGCTCTTCGTAAAATCATTCCCGGGGGCCGTCCGCACTCAAAAGTTATTGAACTAGAAGGACGGGAGTACTCTCTGAGTCCACGTAATTGCTAAAAACCTCTTATAGTTAACTATAACAAACTTGTAGTTAAAATAAGTATATATTATAGTTAAAAGAAAGATAGGGATTTCTAGGTAAAAAGACATGGATCTCTAAGCTTACGTACATGTTGAAAACATTCCTAAAACTACCAGAATGCGAAAATCACGTATCTAGATTGGCTGGAATCCATTAGTATGCAAAAATTTGAATATAATTAACAAAATCCAATTTTCAATAAATTTATGATATTATACCAACAGTTGTACAACTAGAAGACAACTGCAGCCGGCTCCGTCTCTCAAAAAACTTGACAGGAACTATTTACGTCGAGTATATACCGTCAATAGAAAATTAAAAGTGAAAATTAAAATGGCTGCCTAAACTATCTTTGTTTTTTCTAGTGGCTCCTTGATAAATAATAATTTGCTTACTCTAGTATAACAGCAATAAACAATTTTGAAAGAATAAGAGTGATAATGTCTAAAGTTTTCGTCTTCCAAGTCATGCTTTTTAATATTTTTGTACTCAAAAAATGAGGGTTGCAATTTAAAAAAAAATAAAAGTTGACGTGTCCAACAGATTTTTGTAGAAACCCTTCTAAAATATTTTGTTTTAATTGTTAAACATATTTCAAATACTTAGAAACTTAGAAACAAACGAAAAATGTGAATTAAGTTCGTAAGTCTGTAGAGAAATCAAATAAACGTTAATGTTTGTAATTAGCCTTGTAAAAAGCACACATTCAGTTTTTTCTAAGCCTTTTTCAAAAATAAGCAAAAGCAAGCACAAATTTTATCCCCATTTCTTATTATACATAGATATAGTAATTTATTTCTATTTCTATATTATCTTATTAGCCGTGCTAGACCGTTTCTAAGTGAATTTTGCGACCGTTCAATTATTTTGAATTGTTTCCTTTCAGAAAAACTTACTATCGGCCTGACTAGCGGTAATGGCTTTTCCGCTCGCCAAAAGGCAAATGTCAATTTTCAATCTTGACCTGACAGGTTGAAAAGCCTATACTTTCGATAACCGAAATAAAAAAAAAAATTTCTTTTTGCTCTCTTCAAGTAAAAATTACAATCGTCGTTTCTTTGAGAGCAACATAATACAACACAAAAAGCTTCTAAAACTAAGCTATTCTATTCTGTTTGCAACACTTCAAAGATTTACATAATATTGTTTCAAACAAATTTATGTTCCAGTCCGGTTAGTTAGTTGAAAGATTACTCTATTAGATATGTTAATACACAAGTACGTGCCTACCATGGAACGCTTAAAATTAAAATTTCATTACATCTGACCTATATATCCCTCATATATTGTGGTGTTTCAAAATCAAATTTTAAATATTTTTATTTTCTTTTATGATAATTTTGTTTATTTTTAATTAATTCATTTGTTTTTGTAAATTGTAAATAATTTGATTTGAATCTGGATATTTGAGCGCCAACATTTTATAGGTTGGCGACAGTTTGTGGAAGATAGTTGCTTTTGCCAAAAATGGCCGCCTGAAGCGGTTGAGGAGAAAGTCGTCTCCCGTATAATTTGAGATTTTTTGGTTTTGAGATTTGAAGTATTTTGTGAATAAAACGTTTGATACTGCGTAAGTTTATTTTATTATTTAATATTTGGAAATTGTCTTGAATTTTGGACAAATTTTGGGTTGAATTTGGACAAAAACTGATTATTTTGGATTGATAATTTAATTTGGATTTTGAAAAGATAAAAGATTGATTGGATGGTTGGAAACATTGTTAATTAATTTAAATGGTGTTTAAAATATTAAATATTGAAAGTCTAGGTGTATAATAATTTGATATCGTCCGCGTATGGTCAAGTTATCAGTTTTGTTTATTTTTCCATTTAATATTGAAGATTATTGAAAATTTAAAGAAATAAATTTAGATTCATTTTATATTTGAAATCTGAGCTAGCCGGTGCAATAAAAAAATATCATTACAGTATATACATCTTTAAACGTGGTAAATTTCTAATTTGTATTATAATTAAGTCGACGTATGACAACCCTTAAAAGTTTTCGATGCTTAAAGTTATGATATTGGTATTTAAACGACGCCGTACTTTTAAATTAAATCATTTTATTTCAATATACCTACACGGTCTAAATGGCAAGTGCGGTGTGAGTTTAATACAGGATCATCAAAAATACGAAACCACAATTCGAGTAAAAACTTGGTGTTAAAATTTTCCATTATTAAATTAATTCATTACGTGAACAAGTGTGTCAAGTTATTGATTGTTAATCCAATGGAGTTTGTTTTCTGTTTCAATAGTTATCCATACTATATGGATAATATAAATAATTATCTCATAGGAGTATCAATTTATCTAGTCCTAATAGATAAAGTGCCACTTGTCCAACAATGTATCTAAAATATGCGGTGTACTGGTACTCAAACAGAATCATTACTAAACATTAGAAAAAAGAAAATAACTAAAACTGGCGTAGAAATTATTAAATATAGCAGCAGTTATTAAAAATCGAGGTAATTTTTAATATTTTTAGGGTTAATATTAATACAACTGAAATTAGTTGCAACGGGTATCGCCAACAATAATTCTAGTTTCTTTCTATATTAACTGTCTGTTTACTAGGAGTATTATGGACTTGAAATATAATTGAGAATATTTCTTTTATTATACTGTTAAACTTAAAATGGTGAAAAAGGCTGTATAAATTGAATTTTATTTTATTGAATTTGGTTTACCGTATTTTGAAGTGTAAACATTGCTCTAACAAACTCATTGCGTCTACCTGACGGGTCATGACACTGCCCTGAACTTTTATTACGAGTACTTCCGTAATATTTTTTTTTGATTATTTGGGTTTCTTTATATATGATAAATGTAAAGTGTAATATTTATAATGGTTTTTCTTATAATGGTTTTTTAATACCAAATAAAGTTTATTTATTTATATTATTTATTATTTATATATTTTAAGTAGTGTATGGTTTTTTTCATATTTATTTATATATTATATTTATATACTTATGTAATTTTATAAGAGATACGCCACCAAGCGCCCATTAATGTAACTAAAACCTCCGATATTATACTAGCTGTTAAAGCGGGTATTAGTGTTAATTCTTCAACTTATTTGTAATAGATAACGCTTAAAAGTTTGTTTTTTGGTAATTTTTAAATGAGGAATGTTTTTCAGCTCATTATTGTTCTTCGTGAGCGAAAAGAAACCTTAAAATAAATTTTTATCATTTTCCTGATGCCGGAAAACGCCTAGTTTATGTTGCAATTAAAATTGGTAAATATTTATAATTGATGAGATTTAATTATTGAAATATTAAATTAATTGAATAAATTGCATAACTTTTTTTCATAAGGTTGAAACAAAATGTTTCAACAATGTGTAAGTAACAAAAAATAAATAAAACTAGACTAAACATTTCAGTTTGATTTTTTATGTTAGAAATCGTACAGTTACCCAATTTATTCAATTAATTTGACATATGAATTATTAAAGCTTGTCAATTATAAATATTTTCAACGTGTTAATAGTAAAAATACTCATATAAAATTTAAAACCTAAAATACATTTTTATTTG
Source organism: Cantharis rufa (assembly GCA_947369205.1). Taxonomy (NCBI): domain Eukaryota; kingdom Metazoa; phylum Arthropoda; class Insecta; order Coleoptera; family Cantharidae; genus Cantharis; species Cantharis rufa. Next base: position 43,251,200 of record OX376303.1, read on the forward strand.
AGAACTTTTTTTAAACTTATAAATTTAACTAAAAAACAGTATACAATTGATATGGAAATATTAACTGAATATCTTTTTTAATTTATCATAATCAGAATTAAAAATTAATGTCATTAAAAACTATGGAGAATGAGAGACAATGAAGAATTAATAATGTCAATATTAAAAGTTTATCAAAAAAGTGCGACATAAAATTCAAATAAACAAATTTAAACAAATAAATTGGCAACTTGCACAGACTCTTTTTCTTAGCTTTTTATTTTTATTTCTTAGCTCGGCCTTCCGGTGTGCATAGCACGTTGTGGATTTAAGAATTTACATAAAATTGACAGAACGTCAAGGTCAAAAATGAAACAAAAAGGTAGCTATCTAAAAAATTTCAGAAAGGCTACACCCTATAAGCTTTTTATTGTAACATTTTAATTTTTTCTGTTAATGGATTAAACTGTAACCAAAGTAGTACTTCATCGACATGTAAATTATTATAATTAAATAGATTGCTAATTAAACGATTGACAATTAAAATGTTGCAATAAAAAGTAAAACGACACGCTACATCGGTTACCCTTGAGAACTTGAATTTAACAAACAAAAAACTTTTATCAGAATTTGATCTTGATAATTTGAATTAATTCTGCAAAAACCAACTTGCAAGCTGTAATACTAAAAACAAAGCATCTGAAAATCGAAAATGTGTGTCTATGAAATCAATTTTTCAAAGATAATATAATTTTACACAAATTCGTAATTCATATTAGAATACCTTCCATAAAGAATTTCATAAAAATTTTCGAAAATGAGTGATATATTATTTATATTTTAATCACAACCGCTTACCTATCCCATTTTCCCATTCAATACAAAAACTATTTATTGTCACAGCTGATTGGGTGAAACCGATACTTTTATTTAAATTCCCTTTGGGTACATTTTGAACTTTAAAAAACGTTTATTTAGTTTTTAATTTTTGGTTTGATTTCAAGTTGAAAAAATAGAATCAAAATGGCATTTTGTTCAGCTGATTGCTATCCTATCATAAAAACTAGTGCACTGATTCAAGTGAACTTGGCGGTATTCGTTTTTTTTTTGTTGTTGTTGTTTAAAGTTTAAAAGTTTCTTTTCAGAATAAAAAAGCTATAATTTTAGTTATAAATTGTTTTACTTGTGATTCTAGTGGAAAATGTTCTGGCAACATTTCTGAATATGAAAATGCAGAAATATCTCCTTTCAGATAAATACTACGGATATAAAGATTATCATTATTTCTTTTATGAAAATTTGAAGATTTATCATTGAATAAATTAATGAATTTAATAAAATTAGTTGAATTACATTTGTGCAAATTTGCATGCACTTTTGTACAACAAAAAGCTATGCATTGTACAAAAGGCATGTAATAAAACAAATATCAAACTTTATACATAATGGTAAAAAATGTCCTATAGGATAGTTGCGATTTCTATCTACGATAAAAACAAGGTATTTTTAATATATATGGAAAGCATCAGATCAAAGAGGTGTATTAATAGTAACCATTTCTGATAGTTGAACAAATGAGCATAATCAGAATATCAGGTTCTGGAATTCTTGCACTAGGCGGCGATATTATAAGCCATGCCAGAATATAATGGTATCTACGTTTTATGGAAATCACAATTATGGTACGAAGGGCAAAGAAGATTACGCAAAAAAGATAAAATCGGAAAGTGTTATCACAGCATTTGAGCACAAAATTCTGTCAATTTTTTTGTTTCTTAAAAAATAAAAAATAAATTTAGCACAATTTATTGTTGATTTATAAAGAAAATAAAGGTTGATAAAAATGATTTAAAAATGGTTTTAATTACTTATTGATGAAGTAGAGATTAAATTTGAGAAGTAATTGGTTTGAATATTAATAATAACGATACGGAGTGTATGAAGTATCTCTTTTATTAAAAGTTATTCTACCATTCGTCGACTAAAAATTATAATGTCCAAGTCCACATTTGGTCAAAAATAGGTAGGTAATATGTACTATATTCGTGATCAGGAAATCACAAATCATCAATCAAAAAATACAAAATAAGTACCAGTAGAGAAGACTTCCGCAATATATGCAGTAATCAAAAATATTTATATTAAATTAATAAGCAATTAATAACCAAATTATTATTAACATAATAATTATTGTTTTGTTTTTTAGCTTTTTTTTACAATTTCCTTTTAATTTTCTCATGAAAACAATTATTCGCAAATAAATCGTGCACGTCATGAATTGAAAGGGTGATTGTTAGAACATGATAAGCCACATTTTTCCGAAAAGTAGGTTTAACTGTATTGGTATTATTGGTGTGATAAGCCACATACTATATCAAGCTTGCTGTGCAAGCGATGACGTCACAGTATGTATAATAATAATCATTGTTATACAAATTTAAATGAGCTTTATTTTTATAGTTTATTCGATTTTTCGTAATTTATTGTTCTTTTGTGGCTTATCGCATACACGAGGCTATTAATCGTGCAATGTCAGCGATGTGCAATTTCAGGCATTCCACTAAAATCTATAAAAAAAAAAGTAACTCAAGGGACATCCATTAATTACGTGAGCACAAAATGGGGGCCGGGGGGGGGAGGGGGTTCGACAAAATCTCACCAAATATCATTTAAAGGGAGGGGGGTCAATGAAAATCTCACGTCAACTTTTTAATTCAGAGATTTAATTAATTTAAAAAAAATTAATTCAAGATTCATTATTATAACAAATAACATTTTGTAATCTGGTGTAAAATTATGCTATAATTTAGAGAAAATAATTAAAATTAGCTTGCAGCTTACTATCGAAGTAAAAAGTTCCGACTACTGACTTGGGCGTCTTAAACTCAAAAAAAGTTTAATATTGTACATTGTACATACTTACTTGAAAATACTTGAAAATGAACTTGCATGAAAATAGCTAGGAAATGAAATTATTTTTGCTTAAACCTGTTACTATAGTATTAGAAGAACGACCTTAAAACTGTTGTACCAGATTCAAACCGGAGTCTGTATAAATCTGTCAAGAAAGGTCCCAAAAATCTTAAATTGGCCGTTGCCTGTACAATATAATATGTTACCGACAATTTGCGAAATCCGGCAATTTGCAAAATACCTAGGTAATCTGCAAACCGACTAAGTCGTAAGCTACTATGCAAATTCACTAGTACTTTAGGCAATCTGCAAAATGTCTACGGTGTTTCAGGCAATTTTCAAATTGTCTATATTGTTAGTTAATGTGCTTTTGAGTATGTAACAGACTCATATTGACTAGGCAATGTAAAAAACGATATTTTAAATAGATAATTTTAAAAGAACCATTTATTAAAACATAGCTCGTTGAATATTTTACATAAGAATAGAAACTATAAACCTGCTATAAACATTAGGTTACTTATTTTTACATGGATTAGAAAATTGACAGCGACTATTACACATTACTCTATTTTTAAGACATTTGCATGATTTATTTATGCACTTCTTTGTACAATTACATTTCAACATTCCCTGACCACCTGTAGAAGAAGCAGTTGCCACTGCCACCCGAAGACTAATTTCATCTGCAGGTACATCTTCTGCATGTATAAAGTTTTGCGTCACCGGCTCAAATTCATTTCGACTGTAGCATTTCTGAAGAACTCCTGCTCTAGAGCCTATTTTATAAAATCCCTCTTCTTCGCCAAGAACTACACCTAACATATTCCTTGGATCTGTTCGACCCCTGTCGAAAGACGGAATGGGTATGATTACATTATCGTCAGTAGTGCGCTTTTTAATCTTTTTTCAGAATTTCCAAGCATTTTATTTCGCAATCACTTTTCTAATTCATGTAAAAATAAGTAACCTAATGTTTATAGGTTTATAGTTTTTATCTCTTATGTAAAATGTTCAACGAGCTATGTTTTAATAAATGGTTGTTTTAAAATTATCTATTTAAAATATCGTTTTTTACATTGCCTAGTCAATATGAGTCTGTTACATACTCAAAAAGCACATTAACTAACAATATAGACAATTTGCAAATTGCCTAAAACACCGTAGCCATTTTGCAGATTGCGTAAAGTACTAGTGAATTTGCATAGTAGCTTACGACTTATGCCCAGTTTCTTCACTAAAATGATCCTATAGATATCCGATAGATAGGAAATAAGTATAGAAAAATATGACAGAACTACAATAAAACAACAATGCGTTCTGTCATGTTTATCTATACTTATGTCCTATCTATCGGATATCTATAGGATCATTTTAGTGAAGAAACTGGGCATCAGTCGGTTTGCAGATTACCTAGGAATTTTGCAAATTGCCGGATTTCGCAAATTGTCGGTAACATATACATACTCTTTGGTTTTACTTATATTTTGCTCTCATTAAAAAAAAAAAGAAAAAAACAGAAAAAGTTTTGTTCGTCATTCTCAAAATAGTGTCATAATGCGGGTACGAGACACTTTTTATTCGAACCCTAACGATATGCAACTGTCAAATAATATCGTCATTTATGTCAGCATAAAGTGTTTATACAGGGTGATTCTTTAATATTGCAAAAAAAATTCAAGTTTTAATTATCGGATTTAAACTGTGTCGTACCCTTTTACTTATTAATCTTCTTCTTAATCTTATCTTATTCTTATTATCTTATTAATATCAAATAATAAAATGCATCCGGAGGCGCTCCTGGATTAAATAAGAGAAATGTAATGACACAAAAATCAGCTCATATTACTAGCATTTAACCTGCCAATCATCAATTAAATGGAAAAAAAGGCTTTCAAAATATTAAATTATCAAAAGTAAATTAATGAAAAAAATTAACACCCTGTATCTCGATAACAAAACATTTCCGGACAAACGTTTATAGAAAAGTTTTTGTTCATTTTCTGTTTTTACATTTTTTTGCAATAGTTTTCAATATAAAACACCACGTAATTGGTGATGTGATCGAATTGGTATTTATTTTCGTTTTAGCCATGTCAACTCCAAAAAAGGAAAAGGAACACCAACAAAAGGATTCTAATGCGCTGCTTCAAGCCAAAAGCTTTAAAAATTAATAAATTTAATATATTCAAATAGATATGAGGTTTCACTTTATATTTTACACTTTTTGGAATCTTCTACGTGTACTGGATACAAATTTTTTTCTTGCCAAGAAACCAATCCTCAACATATTGGTCATAAAATTTTACATGTTAATGCAATCACAAAACTTTCTTAGGATAAAAGTTACGTATTTTCATTACCTTTCCAACGGTATATTATAGCACCCGATTTTATTTAATTGGTGAACATTTTGGGCTCAAAAACAAAACCTGTCTCATACCCGGGCTAACTCCCCTACATGTATTAATTAAAAACTAATAAATAGATCATATTTTTTCATTCTTCAGTTTTTAGTTTTATTAGCTCTTAAAGGCAGGGGTCAGAACTTATTACTCCAATAGTAAATATTTTTGAAAATTAACTTACCCAACTCGAAGTATATTGAAACCTATAATTCTCATCAAAGCGAAAGACTCTTGAATCTATTCAATAGAATTGTGGTTTATACAGTGAAACTTAATACTAACTATATTTGTATCATTAATTTTGAGAAAGCAAAAGTTCTAAACATTTTTTAGAACTAAAATATAATGTAAAATTATACTTACCTATAAGAAAACTTGGTGCATTTTAGTTCTAAAAATGTTCGATATTAACATGGATTGTCAAATCTGAGAACTCTTCAAGTTTACAAGTTTCAAAATAGTTTTTGAAAACTATTATCAAAATAAAACTAAGTTTATGAGGTGCATATTCGAATTACTAATTTAAAAGTTTCGACTGTCCCATAGTTGTTATTAATAATTCACAATTACTTAATTTTGCATTAAAATAACTTTAATATGAAATGCAATATTTTTTATCTACATACATCTTTTTAGTTTCGCATCGGAAAATAGCTTCAAAGTTCTGTATATCTGGCTTAAACTGCAAAAAAGCTTCACAGAGAGCTCAAAGGTCCCAAAAATCATGACATCATTTCCTGCTCATCTTGGCTCAAAATAGGTATGTACAACATTAAGATGATTATAATTTTGTGTAAAACAATCAAGATGTGTTCTATCGTTGTTGCGAACAACATCATATTGTTCTACTCTTATGATTTTGAATTTCTTCAATTTTTCCAAAAAAATATAATTTTCAGGTTTTGATATTGATTATTTTTCCTCTTCGTCTATAGCGAAAATTAGTGAAACTAGGCCTCAGTTCTTTATAAATTAAAAAACATAAATAGGTGGAACAAAGTATTCGAGCATTGAAATGCTAAATAAGAAAAAAAGATTATATATATATCTGTAGGTATTGTTAAATAAGAAGCCAAAAAAGATAATAACCAAATCATTTGGTATGAAGTAGTTAAAAAAGAATGAGTGATGAAGCGTGAACGTCTAAATTCAAAAAAATATTGCAAATTTAAAAGTTATATAAATAGATTGCAAAAAAAACAAAGTTGAAGTGCACTGTTGATAAAAAACAAATCAAGAACAAAACAATTAAAATTCAAACAAGTTGTAGATAAACCTGAAAGAATGACCAACAGAATTAGTAAACATGTTGAGAAAATCACAACAGATTTAGGAAATTCGAAAGAAATGCTATGAGAAGAAGATCAAGTTCTGGAATATAATAATAATCCAACCCGCAAAACAAAAATAACACTCTTATAATATAATTAATATAATTTTTTCATACCAATTAATTTTAAATAATGTCAAATAATTCAAATTTAGAAGAAACGAAAATAAGATGCAACAATGAAAAATAACACAAATAATGTTTCTTACGGAAAATTTCCAATTAAACAATAAAACCATTTACATTTTAAGTAATTGAGACGGTCATTTGCCTAGTATGTAAGCTGAATAACTGCTAACACTAAGGTACCCGGTTCAAATCCGGAAAGAATCTGAAATTTCATATGATCGTCTCCGTGGGTTGATGATTTGCCCTCATCAACAAAAATTCAGGGTTACGGGCACATCTAAGACGAGCCCAGCAAGCCACCTCTGATGTAAAACAATTAATATGCTCACAGTCTACTTCTCTTAGAACCTCGAAATAAGGCAAAAAAGGAGCAATCCTAGGCTCAAGTGAAAGATTTTAAGTAAATTCTTCTAAGTAAATTAAGGTCGATGCCTCTTCTTACTGGATAGTGTGTTATAACTTGTTATTTCTGTTATTAATTTATATATTATTCTAAACCACAAAGCATTGGTAGAAATAAATTGTTAACTATTTAAAAAAAACAAAAGTAAATTCTACATTCTATCCCAGCGATGCAACCAAATAAAACATAAACTCTCATAAGTTCTCATTCAAAATCCTCAATGTTAAATACGAAACATGGTTAGAAAGAGAAACGTTGTGAGAGAGATCATAGTAAGATTGTCATAATAATAAAATTCTCTCTGAATTTTCAAATTTTCTAAAAACAAAGATGTTATAATTTTTAGTACCAATTTCCGACTTTAAAGATCGCAAGGCCACAGCTTTTTTAACGATAGAATCTGCAGTTCAATTTTGTTAATACCTATTTTGAGCATAAAATTCCCAGAAAATTAACAACCCAAGATTTGCAATTTTGCAAATGTTTTGCAAATGCAAGGTTTGCAAGATTTGCAAACTAGCCTTGATTCAAGTGTAAATTCAATGTCAAAAACCTATAGGTTCTTTTTTCTGATACCAAACGAAAATATTGAAAGAAAATAAATTCATTTTTAAATTAATTCCAGGTAAAATAATTTTTTTTCAAAGTAGGTAGGTACCTAATGGTGACCAGACATTTCGTTACCACTCCTGAATAGTTACTAAAATTATAATGTTAGAATCTGAAATACTTATTTTTTTGTTGTTGTTTTTAAAGTTTTCTTCAGTAACAAATCAGAAGTGGTAGTGAAACTTCCAGTAGCAAAATGTCCTAGAACTACACCTAATGACTTTATTATAACAGAATAATAATTGTTTTGTTTGCTTAGAAATCATTATAAATCATTAGCCTAATATGCTTAATAAAATAAAAACCATATAAAGCATTAGAAATATTATTAAAGCGTCCTACCTTATCCGAATCAGTTGTATTGCCCGACCCAAATGATGTCAAAGAATTACGATCCAAATTTTCTACACTTTCATCTAAGGAATTACATTCTTCCATATCCCTAAAATAAAATACTCATATTAAATAAAATAACTAAACTAAATAAGACTAATAAGCAGTGATATGGTTTTTCTTTCTTTTAAAATTTTTAAAACAATTCACAATATTTTAGCTATTGTAGATAACAAATGAATATTAAATTTAAATTACCTGCTAGACCGTTGACTATGTGGTTTCAATTTAGCTGGACTCTTTGGCAATGATAAGGGTAGAGCTCCACTGAAATAGGTTTCTTGAATAACTTCTCTCAGCTTTTTAACCCAAAGTTGTTTAGTGTCTAAAGAAGAAGCTCTTAGAACAATGCGATAGTCCGATATGGGAGCTCTTCCGGTCCAAACTGCAAATTTACATTCATCGCCCTCCATATGTTCCGTCACACCAAGCTCTGAAGTCTGCAAATATGTAAATTAATATAAACGATTTCATAAACAGAAGTGAACACTTACCATGAGTTTATTTTTGTAAATGTATTTAACTTTTCCAGCCGAATCTTTAACTTCCTTAGTAAAGAGTAAATATAATTCAAATAAAAATATATGTCTGTCCCTTCCCTTTCGAATTAATTGTTTTGGGTCCCATACACTAAAAGCGTCCTGTAACACAACTTCACCAAGTTTATGTGCAGACACATCACAGCCTTCTACAAGAGATAAATGCATAGCATCATTAGCTTTCTTTGGTACATTGAGCATCACTTCTAAACCGTCCTGAATAAAACACAAAATTTTTAATAAATCAAACAACAATGAAATTGTAATATTTACCTTTATTTCCCCTTGTCCTTCTTGACAACAAGATTGTAAATCCTTGAGCAACAGCTGATATTTTGTAATTCTCTGTACAGGTTTTATAAGATAAGCAGCAATCGGATGCTCAACTTTGTGCTTCTTTTGAAGCTCTTCAAAGTAACTGCCTCCATATTGAACAAGAAAATTGTTTGATTCTGGTTTATTTTTACAATAATGTACATAAATATCAAACTTTTGTGCCCAAGTAACAAAACAATGGCCAACATCTTCTGGCATAGTTTCATATTTTTCTAATTCCTTAAGAAATACTGAATTGTGAAAATTATAAATTTCTTCAATATTTCCAAATATCACGTCTTCTTTCTTAACAAGCGCCGGTGGAACTACATTACCATTAGTCACTCGCATCTCTTTCAAAAAGCATTTGATGCAAATTTCTAAATCTTTCACATAAGATCGCTCTGTTTGAAGTAATTCTGCCATTATAAATCTAAAATAAGTAAAATAATTTTAGTATAAAATAGTAATAAATTCATAATAAGAGATATAAGTAAGAGTCCAGTTAATAGACAAAAAAAAGCTTTTAAAAATAGTCTGCATGGAAATTACTCCAAAATCAATTTTTTTGCTTGCAATCATAACCACAATTTTTTGTGTTTTCAGGTTTTTCCACAGTTTAATTTTGCTAATACCTACTTTGAGCACAGCATGCAAAGAAAAATATCGAATACAAGATTTGATGATATTTGTGATTTTTTTCAAAACATTTTCCTCTGTTCTAGTTAAAACCTGATGTACACAAAAGGTTTAAGCAAAACAAAGTAATTTCCATGCTAAATTACGTAATTACTGGACTATTAATATTACATTTTCAATTAGTTAATAAACAACTCTTAAAGCTGGTTCACACTATGCGATTTCTCATGTGACTTTATCGTACCTAAAATCTTATCTAAAATCGTAAGCAACTCTTTTCTCATATGAACAACAGTTTTTATGTTTAAAATTGATGTAGATGTAGAAAACAGAAACCATTTTATTGTAAAAATCAAGCTTAGTATTTAGCTTTGACTTCTATAATATCAAAAATCGCATAGTGTGAACGTAAAAATATTTCTTATAAGACAAGTAATACGACAAGTCACATGAGAAATCGCATAGTGTGAACCAGCTTTTACAAAGTTATAAAAAGACTTACTCTTTTCTTCTTGCTGATTTGCGCTTTTCTTCATTTAATTCTTTCAACTCTTTTGCAGCTGCTTCTTTAACCTTAGACTCAAGGCTGGGATCAGAATTTCTATCAATGGAAAGTTCCTTCTTTTCGCTTTCTTCAGCTTGAATGCCAAGCATATCCTCAAGTTTTTGCCTATAATTGTCCATACGAGAACTGAAATCTTTGTACCTATTGTCTACAGCAGCAACCCATTGCTTAATTGCAGTAGCATGTGCATGGCCTTTTTCTACTAAACTGTCCGCTAATTGTATTAACAATTTAACACGCTCTCTTGTCTCTTTAGCAGTACCTTTAAACTCGTTGTGTTCACGTAACAAGCTTTCTGTTTCTTCGATGTTGTTTCCTAAATTCGTTGCATGTGTTGTAAGATAGCATTCACCAGTATCGTGAATCCATTCGATAGCTTGCCTAGCAGATCGTTCAAACAAAACAAACTGTTGACATTGATCTAACCGTTTCTTGCGTTGGGTCCAGTGTTCTAACACCTTATTTTCTTGAGTTAGCAGTTTTTCCAATATTGCTTTTACACGACTTTCTTGATTTCCACTACCAGGAGGATAATTATAAAACTGTAAACTTCTAGTTGTATATTTAAGAAACGTTTCGGCCGTTCTTCGTGCCAGAGTGCAAGCTTTCAAAAAGGCTTCCTTTTGTTCTTGATGTTTGTTAATTAGTTGAGAAATTGCGGTGGCCTTGTCGACGTTTGGACTCTGATGTGAATTTGCACACCAATCTTCGTCTCTTTTGTATTCACGTTCTAAACTATCCAATACAGAACACACTTGTTCGGCAGTTTTGTAAAAATTTAAACTTGCAGTAACAAGTTTATGTCTCTCTTCGGCGCAAGTTACTAATTGTTGCCAACGCTTTGTAACTTCTTCGGATATTTCCCTAATACTTTGTGGATCATAATGATTTCCGTTAATTAAAGAATCGGCTCGATATTTTACTTGCACGGCAGATGTATGTGTTTTTTCTATAGCAACCTGAAACTGTTCGTGTTCTTTTTTCAATAATTCTGCATCGGATAAACTATTTGGTATAGCAAAACTAGCCATCAGCATCGATTCTCCATTGCGAATCCAACTTATTACTTGATTAGCATCATTTTGAAACTGACTCAATTGAATGCACTGCTCAAGTTTAATTCGCTTTAACTCTGCTAAATCTTCTAAATCTACTTCACGATCATGTAAAAATTCAAGAAGTACTTGAACACGAGTTTGAGCGTTATATTGCGAATCCGCCATTATACAAATTCCAGAATTTTCGAATGCTTGAACTAGTTCTTGGCCTTGTTGTAGAATTTGAAACGTTGTATTTTGCATTTGACTGACACTTTCGTTATGTAGCCTAAGGTATTGTTCTGCTTTTGCTATATCTCTTGATAATTCGCTATGCTGAAGTTCTTCGGACCACATTTCAAGTTGAGATGAAACTTCCAGTGCGTCTCTTTCAAATACTCTCAGTCTTAAACACAAATCAAGCCTCATCTTTCTAGCAGCCCAAAGTTCTTCCAAATCACTTCTCTGTTTTGATAATCGATCAAGAGCGGCTTCTACTGCTGATACAGATCCAGTTGTATCCATATCCCCCACCGTTCTGTAAAAAATATAAAGTAGTTAGATATTTAAACCAGTTTCAACAAAAACTTGAAAATAACATTCTTTAAGAATGAATGATGTACAAGAACTATGTATCATAAGCAAACAGGAAATGACTTGAATATTAGTGAAATAATATTCAAAATAATCATTCCATTTCAATAAATTATTTTGCAGACATTATAATAGTAGGATAAAATACAAAAGGCTATTAAACAGGGTTTTATTGCAAATGTATACCAATTAATTCTGCCAGAAAAACACAACATTTAACCAAATCACAATATCGTGAACCTTAAAACTAATAACGAGAATATGTTACCTATATTAAATGTCCATTTATTTTGAAATAATAATTAAAATCTTTTATCGTGAAATTTTTAATTAAGTAGATATATTATTTATCTCTTAACGTATTAAATAAAAAAGTTAGTGGGTACTCAAAAATCCAAGTGAATTTTTCTCGTATATAACTCTCGTATTTACGCAGAACACTTTTGGCAACTTCCATACTTTTGATATAATGTTGAGATGTTCCAGTTTTTAGAGAAGAATTGCATTGATTCATACTGATTCTTGAACTCTTGTGATATGAATATGACTATATAATAAAACTCATTTTGTAACAAGCTTTCTTGTAAATAGGGTAAACAATGCTGGTGTATTTTGAACGATGTCTTACATTACTTCTATTTGTATTTTCTGCATCTGGAGTTAAAAGTCCTAGTTAGAAAAAATTGTAAATTTAAATATTTTTCGTTTAGTAAAACAAAAAAAATCAATTGACAAATACTTCTTTCATAGACACATCCAAAGCCTTTGACACCAAGCAATAGCATTAGCTGATAAAATCACGTTATCAATTTTTTATGCAACCTATGTCTCCAATAATAAGGTCTAAGCTAATTTGAAGTACTACAGTGGTTCACATGTTCTTATGAGAAATTCGATAACAATAAGAGATATGAAAAACTGGATGGCGCATCCTCGACCTGGTTTTTTTTTTAAGAAAAGCTGGATGGTGAAAAGCGGAATTCGATATCTTTTTATATTTTCAAGTTATGGCTAAAAGTTCACTTTACACCAAGAAAATGTGTAAATAATGTACACAAATTTCAAGTTGTTACTTTTCTAATTTCTATGTTTAACTTTAAAATTTGTTTATTTTTACATTATTTTGGAACGTAATTAGAAAATTCATGAAATCAATAAAAACAGGAGGCGAAAGTGACTTTATAAAACGGGGTGTTATCTGGATGACAATCTTCAAATTGAGATAAAAATATTCCGTTTAAATATTATTAGAAAAATTTGACTTGAATATCTCGGTCAAATATCAAATTTCAAGATTTTCTTGTTTGTAAAATCAACAAATTGTATTAAAGCAAAAAAATATAAATAGTGAAAAACATTATTTATGCTTGTATAATTTTGTTTATTTTGAATTATCGGTTTCGCTTTTTCGGTATCGTCAGATTCAATAAATAGAAATAAAAAATTTTTTTTTCAGGTACAAATATATTGTAAAAAACATCACATTTAATAACCATAACAAAGCGTACACCAAAAACTTGTTTAAAATTTTGTATTTGTTGAGTGCAAAACCGATAATTCAAAATAAATACAATGATAAAAGCATAAATGTTTTTCAATATTATCTACTAATTTTTTAATTTTATATAAAACGCTTGTAAAAAAAATTAAAAAACATTATAAAAAAAAATCTGATGTAGCAACACATAACTTTCCTATTTATTACTACTAGTCTTAAATATACGAAATAACTAATTTTAAATGAGAATTTTAGCATTTTTATGTTTATCATTTTATTTTAATAAGAATTAAGAAGAAAAATGTTAAGTATTAGGCATCATCAGAAGCGCTAAAAAATTCTTTTTCAACTGATAATAATTTCAGTACTATCCACATTAATGGAAAAAAGCACCGGGCTTTAACAATTATCATTCTATGAAGAATTAAAGTAAACAAGGTGGAACTCGCTTTTGCGACAGTTCTTAGGCTTCTATACATCTACTTTTTCGGTAGGTTAAATTATTTGGGCTTTATTTTATTCCAATTTTTAATGCGTTAATCTTTTAATTAGGTAGATTTTTTTACTATATAAGGAAAACGCTAACATTTTAATATTTTTTTTTTATTTCGGCCTTTATAGGTAAATATTTGCAATTTACAAACCACAAATAAAACACAATTCATAATGAAATATTAAAATACCCGAAACACGTACCGAATACCGTATTAGAAACACGTAAAATACCTACTCTAAAAATACAAAATAAGAATATCGGATTAAAAAATATATATATAAATAATCTGAATAATTAATACCAATCTAAAAATATTCTATATGAAGTAAAATTGTTTTAAGAACGTGCGTTCTGATTGGTTTTGAATTATGCGGACAGACGGACAGACGGACACGGAGCTAGATCATAAGGCTTCTTCCTATACGTTGTATAGAAGCCTAAAAGTAAGGGATTTCAACCAAAATCTAATCAGCTCTTTAGATTGCTGCTACAAACCAGTATATGAAATTTGAATAAAATCGGTTCACGCGTTTTGAAAACATCGTGGATGAAAAAATTGGCCACACACGCACACACATCCGGACATCATTCAAAACTTGTCTCAAACGATTTGTATGGACTCATAGACTATAGAAAAAATTCAAACTCAAACATATTTTTTTACTCGATTACAATACTTTCCTTTACTACGTAAATAAGAAAGTAATTATTTTTTATATTTGAAGAAATAATAGCATGGTTTATTTGCAGCAAAAGTGACTTGTGGCTTGTTTGTAATTGTCGGATTCGCTCCACTCGTCCATCAACCCTACAGACTCGCTATGAAAAATATTCCTCTTCCTTATTATATCGTAAAACAATATTATACTACTTTCACGACCCACTATAAATACCGAACAATAATAATTGATTCATTGTTAACTGTCACTTTTTGCAGTATCTGATACATTGAAATTTCACTTAAAAGTCATGATTTATCATTTGGATGAGAAATTATCTGAGAAGATGGCGTAACTATACCATCATATTCTGAATTAAATTACAATAGGTATATTTATCGGTATGATTATACGATTCGGTATTGTACCGGCTACCGCAAAGCTAAGTGACGTGCTTCGCAACGCGCAAGTTTTTAAATCATTACAGTTATCTTGAAACAGAACGTCACTTACAACACTAACAATATTAATTATTTTTCAACTTTTAATGAAGATTATTCATGATATATTTGAAATTCTAATTAATCGTGGGATTTTGATGTAAAATGTTTATTAACACAATAAAAAATATATATTGGGTATCAAACCATGTTAAAAATTACATCATGTTGTTCGAAATATCCTCTTTCCACTATAAATCGCATAACTGTCTTGAGCCAATTTTGTGCTGTAATTGACGTTTTCAAACGTGCCTTTTACTATTAATAAATAGTAAAATTAAGGATATACACAAAAATAAGAACTATTTTTCTTTTCATGTATCTGGAAATGTCGTAAATTTTAAATTTGTATCGAGTTTTAGGTTCATCCTCGAACGATAAGTGTGTAATTGAAGGAAAAACAAAGCAGTTAATAATTGGTTCCAGCGGAATCGTGTACGCATAAAGTAAAATGCGTGATTTCGAGAAAAACGAGTTTAAATTTAACTTGACTAGGAAATATTGTATATTTTAAATCTCTAGCGGAATTTAGGTTTATTCTGAAACTAAAAATGTCTACTTTAAGACAAAAACGTTCAAATCAATCGGTTGGTTTCAGAGTAATAGTGCTGTATACAAAGAAGAAAATGCTATAAAATTTAAGTTTTCGATTATCTGTATATTAGTAAATTCAGTTAAATTACGGTTGATCAGCTATTTCAAGCAGAAGCTTTTCTTGTCTTCATGTATTCATGTATCAATCCTGCAGATTCGGCTCGGATTTTTAATTTTATCACCTCTTGAAATCGTTGACGATTTCAACCCAACGACTACATTAAAAACATTTTTTTTTTTCAATTTAAAGAACCGAAACCTCCTCTTAATTACTGTGAAAGTCGAATATTATGACGTCGTCGCTTACAACGAAAAGTTAAAAACAAGAAAAAGGAAATGCATTTTTTGAAGTATTTTGTTATCTTATAAAATATTATACTTATTTTATTACATTGTTGTGTTATTTGCTATTGAAATCTAATAAAAATGAAACAAATGAAAAAAATTTAAACGAAATATGGATTTACTATTATAAGTAGCAATTTTATCTTTTGAGAAAATATACCTTACATAAAATATTATATTATCAGTATCATAATAAAAAATACTTGCATTCCGTAAAATTTTCATTATGAAAAATGTACCAAAATTATTTTAACGTTTTTCTTTTATGCGCTTAATATAACAGCTTTATCGTAGGTTCAACTGGCGTCATAAACGTAGCAATTATACCCCCACGTTTATAGGCAGGATTAATCAGACTATTTGACCCCCACGTGCTCAAGAACATATCATAACAGTGTTCTGTTATTTTGAAGGTCCCTAATAATAATACGGAACAAATTCGATTTTCGTTGGAACAATAAAAATATAAGTAGTCAACTCCCATTAAAATATTTTTGTTACTTGATTAATATTTTCAACTAGCATTTTTCACAACGGTTAGGTTCATTACTTTATAAAACTTCTTTGTAATACTGCACGTTTAAGTTTAAAAAATTAATTATTATATAAATTTTCCAAGTAATAAATTTCAAGTATGAAACTAATGATTGTCAAAAAATAAAAGTTATATTTAGTTACTTTGCCTGTTGGCGTTCCATATTGCCAATCTTTTCTTTATTAATTTTTGCATAATAATTTTAAATCAAATTATTTCCGTTTTAATTAAATAATTAGCCCGTTCATATTTTTTTCGTTCCGTTTTTATGAAATTTAAAATTGTTATTGATTTAAAAAATTATAAAATACCTACCTAAGTTCTTGTAGTAAAGCTTCCCCTTGTGCTATTGTCGAAGCGCAAGCATCTAAGCTTTGATCTCTATGTTGAGCAGTTTGCTCCAAGAGCCTTTCCGTGTTTTCTAAGCTTTCTGCAACACTCTCGTCTGCTTGTAGTTCCTGCCTGAGTTCATCAACCCAAGTACAAAGCTCCTTCTCGTGCGTATAAAACAATACTGCTAGGTCTAATCGTCGACGACGTTGTTCAACCCTTGCGGCAAAAGATGTTACATGAGCCTCAAGTTCATGAGCTACAGAATATATTTCGTCGGCGTCACATTCTCCAGTATGCGCCAATTCTTCAGCAGCTGCGAGCAATTTATCCGCATTTGTGTAAGTATTCTGTAATAACACAAAAATTGAAAATTTAGTAATAATTAGTGAACATACATAATTAGTAAAATATATTTTAACATGAAAATAAATTGAGTTCTTGATGATTCAAGAAAATCAATTATGTTGATAACTCATGAGAATACCATTCACACAAATGAAAGTATGTACATAGCAATTAAAATATAATGAACGATACCATAGAACTAACTATGAATTTAAAATGTTTCCATATTATAATAAAATACTGGATAACGTTTTCTAGCTCAAGAAAATTTATTAAACTTCACTGTTTTAAAGAAATTATTAAGTACTTTCATATCTGAACGTCAAGGCAAGTGAAGTTCTTTCAACTGTTGCACTTGTTACACTAATAATAATATAATTAAGTTATTCATAGTGATGACTGGACTTCGATTCAATTTACTTGTTAGAATTATTAACTGTATCGAGATTTAAAAACATACATAGGATCTTTCAAAAGTTGTTGACATCATGAAAAGTCAACGCCGGTTAGTCCTTATAATCCTTAAATAAAATATTTATTGTGAAAGAATTACGGAAAATATGCACGCTACCAATGAAAAGTAACGGTTCTAATATGTACACGTATGAATGTTTAGAACAGACTGAAGAACTCATCTTCGATTAATTCGATAAACCATCAATTCATCTAACAATAAAACAGTTGAATATTTCTCTTCGTGTAATTTAAATACAAACAGGGAATTAGATTCTAGGACATTTTGCCACCACTTCTAGTTTAAAACAAAACTTGAAAAATAATGGCCAACGACAAAAAATGGAAAATTAATTAAGAAATTCCAATTGCAAAAAAAAAACAAAATCCAAAAATGATGTAAATAACTTAAATATTTCAGAACCTAACGTATAATTTTAGTAACAATTCGGGAGTGTTAGCGAAATGTCCTAGAATGAATTGTCCGGTCACCAGAGAGAAGATAAACTAGATAAGACTTTAAAAAGCAGGCGTGTGTCGAAACCGTTCCAACCAAATTACCAATTTTATGAAGAGCTTCACTTAAACAGGCAGGTGCTTCATAATTCAAAGGCTCTAGCAGATTATACAAATTCGAGAAAGAATTTGTACTTTAAAAACTCGTATATCGTAAAATCATATTATATTAAAATGTACGGTTTCAGAATTACGGTTAAATTAAGCAGATAGAATTTTTCCTAAAACTCCTATTAGGATAAATTTGTTAAAACTGTAGATTCCGATTAACTAGGACATAAATAGGGGTAGTTAGAATACTTTTCCCCAACTATGCGATGCTTTACCCAAACAACCAGTGTCGTAACTAGCTTTCACGTGCCTTGTGCAAAAACTTATTTTAGAATATGACAATCCAAAATTCATTAGAAATTTCTAGCCCTGAACATGCATTGTAAATTAATAAAATTAAAATATCTAACCTGAAATAGAATTATAGCAAAATAATCTAATACAATGAATGATACAATACTCTATATAAGTATACCTACTATTTTATCTGTTTTCTCTATCTGTTCTTCTACATCTCACTTAAGTGAGGTCTATTTCTTACAATGTTAGTTGCCTCTTTTAAGGTGTATTAAGCCTACGCTATTTTCCACATATTCAATAATACAGAGAGCGTCTCGGGGTGTGTGATAATGATAAATAGCAAGAACTTTCTTAAATTTTTTAAAAACAGATAAAATAGCATATTATAAAATCGTACATTATAAAATAGTGTATTATAAAATAATATACTATTATCTATTTTTATCTTGCTGGTAAAGAAAAGAGACATTCCAAATAGAAGCTTTGTGGTTGGTGCTACTTCAATAACAAGAGCTTTTTTTCCATTAGCTTTTAATAAGTATGTTAGGATTTTCCGTTAAGTTAATTTACATTAAATAAATAATTTTTATATTACAATTGTTGTTGTATTTATAGAGATTAAATCTTGATCATTATTATAGTCAAATGTTTGTTTTGATAATTAGTTATACATAATGTCTTTCAAATAGCAGACTCTTGCTAACACAACTTCAAAATTTCCCAAGTTACTTTCTCCAAGTTACATCCTGTAAGTCCACAAGTGGTAAATACTTGTCAAGTATACTAATTGTAAAATTTTTTACCAGTATCATATTCGACAGATAAGAGTTTCTCCAATTCAACAAAAATGAAGTCGCATTTTATTTTCAACTGTCTATTTGGTCAGAAAGCCAAATAGCCTATACTTCACTGTTATTCATACCGACCACTGACCAATACACTTGACATTAATAATGAAATTTAAAGGAAATTAAATTTTAGCAAAATGTAAAAATAGTTATTTATTATACAAGTGTCTTATTAGGCCCCTAAAACACGAAAGAAAAGTTTAAACACGAGACCGCAGGTCGAGTGTTTAATTTCTTTCGTGTTTTGGAGGCCAATAAGACACGTGTGTAATACAACGTTTTATCCACAATTCGCATATTATGAAGGCGTTATAAATTTAGATTTGGGCCAAAACGAATTCATCGATAAAAGCAGGTAAGGTGGGCCATGTAATGGTTTCTATGACAGTTGTTGATTCCCTCATTATTTTTCGAATCGCGTCAAATTTGTGAAAAAATAATTTCGCGGTCTGAAAATGAACGAAAACCAGATTATTCCTGAAGATATTCTCAAAGAAGCCCAAGAAGCGACTTTGCATTTGTTGCCAACGAAGTCTAGAGCAGCTTACGAAAAAGAATTAACAAATTTTTCCGAGTGGAAAATAAGAAGATCTGTGCACGTGATAAACGAAGAGGTTCTGCTAGCTTATTTTTTGAACGTTAAGAAAAAGTTTGCCGCGTCTTCGATGTGGACGAAGTATTCAATGTTGAAGACCACTTTAAAAGTGCATGAAAACATAGATATTTCTAAATATGCTAAGCTAACCTCATATCTGAAGAGCGAATCTAGAACATACAAACCGAAAAAATCAAAGGTTCTTGAAAGAGAACATATTGAGGAATTTTTCGATAAGGCCCCTAATGACAAATATTTGATGATGAAGGTACCTAAAACTTAATTTCCTTAATATGTTTCATATTTATTTTGATTTTTGATAGGTTGCATTGTTATTTGGCATTGCTGGAGCTTGTCGATGCAATGAGTTGACGAATTTGAAATTCGAAAATGTTCAGGATAAAGGGTCGTACTTGTTTATTTCATTGCCGAATACTAAGACGAACGTTCCACGCAGTTTTACAATCATGGAGGAAGGATTTTCTATCAACGCCCTTGAAATCTGTAGAAAGTACATACATTTACGTCTAGAAAACGTTTCCAACGTCAGATTCTTTTTGCAATATAAAAACGAGAAATGCACAGTGCAATCGGTTGGAATCAACACGATGTCCAAAATTCCTTCAAAGGTTGCTGCCTTCCTAAATCTTCCGGACGCAGAGTCATATACTGGGCATAGCATGAGACGCTCATCCGCAACTCTACTAGCGAACACCGGTGGCGATCTCACCACCATCAAACGTCACGGAGGATGGAAATTTTCTAGTGTTGCGGAGGGCTACATTGAAGACTCAGTGTCGAATAAAATTGATATAGCGAAAAAAATTCAAGGCGCTGTTTCTGAATCCGTTTCCGAAATTTTAGCTGTGAAACCCACTGTTGATGGTACTGACGTACATCCATCTACAAGCACAATCAATCTTTACAATAGCGACGAGGCAAAGAAGACAATATCCATCAATATCAATGTAAATTTAAATATTAACAAATAAAGTTCTGGTTCCAATTTTTATTTACGATTTAAATTAATAAAACACTAGTGTTTTATAGGGGTCATAATTCAATTAGAAACAGTATCATTATGGGCTCATAATATGCGAATTGTGGATAAATAAACTTTTTTGCAATTTTCGAAACAAAGTGTGTTGCTTGATAATTAAGACAAATGTGTGTGGTATATGAACAGGACTACAGCAAGAATTGTAACTTTTTTTAATACATCACTTATGGTTTGTATCCGTCTTATTATCTGGTTTTTCCTTTTAAAGTATTCTACAACAAAAATTGTAGTAGATAATAATATTTGATAACAATAAAATTGAAGCAAAAAAACTCAAAACACTTCAACACAAAATAACTTTAAAAATCTAATATATCCATATGACTTGATCATAATTTTCGAGAAATTCTAAAAAAAAATAATTTAAGTTACAATTAAAATTTAAAAAAAAAATAAGAAAAAAATGTTGAATTTTTTTTATAAATTAATTAAAAAAGTTTTCGTAAAACGATGTAAACCAAAATCTAATCGGCTGAAAATAAATCGGGTCTCAATATTATTGTTTAAATTCAAAATTTTATTTGCCCTTTACCATAGAAATTTTTTCGGGTTCCTCTTACTGTAAACTGAAATTATATAACGTACTGTTCAGCTTGTTAAAATTTAAAGAAACATTTAATGTTTCTTTCACAGTACAATATTTTTCGCTTGTAAAAAGAATCTAGTATGGTCTTAATAGTTTGCCTACCAAACTATTACACCCTAGTATGTTACGAAGGGGTGGCAAAGTTACATTTTTGTGAAAAAAGTAAAAATAAAAAAATGAAAATATGACTTTTACAAAAATAATAATAAATACAAACTTTTTCATAGTTACTTATGTATAGATAACGTAATTTAAAAAACTGTTAGTTGCGTGATGAGAGAAAGTTTTACACCGCAAATCTCGACAACAAAACAGTTTTTCCGAAATAAACAAATAACTTGTTGAAATTTGTCGATTGCCTTTACATTGTTTTTTAGTTTTTGAGATTTTTTTATTGTTACGAATTTTTAAGATGTTGTTATTGTTATACATTTGTTATTTGTATATTACTGTTTTTGTTACTTTCACTGGTGAGTGCTGCTGCATCAATGTCTTGATGGTTCTGAATTTGTTTCAGACTCGGATGAAAACCTGCATTTAGGTCGAAACTGGTTAATAAAAAAAGATTTTTGGAAGTTTTTTATAATTTAGTGGACCCAAGTACCCACCATTTCCATCAAATTTTCTGAATAAATATTTGGGGTGGCGATTTTAATTATTGAAAAAATTGTATGTATGTAAGAAATAACACCACTACAACTCCACCAAGCTTAGAAAACACGAGGAAAATATGTCAACTAATTTGATAAAAATTTGAATGAACCAATGAACGTCGAGTTATTTCTCTGTACATTCTGTTGTAAGTTACAAATCATTGTGTGTGTTTACATTTGTCGTGGTTGTATGTCTTATTCGGTTTATTCTTCTTCATCTGAGTGTCCATTTTTAATTTTAGCAGCGCCAGACACGCTCCTAAAGTCGGTTCTTACATTGGTGGAGCTATTATAATGTTATCAATTTGGACCTATTTAAATTTTAATGCATTTCCTTCAGGTGATTCTGTAATTCCAACTGCACTTGAAACCACTTGGATGAAGATTACAATAATTTAAAATTGATTAAAAAATGCAAGAAATGTTGTGGTGTTTTGCAATTTCATGATGTAATAATGCTAAACTTTTTATAACATTATAATTATTTCATAACACAATTATTTTCAAAGCTATTAGTCGGTACAGTTAGGTTAAAATGAAATTGAAACTTTTTTTGTAATAATTAAGTCAAGATATAATTATTATTGTATGTATAATATTAATAATTTATTATAAACCCTGATACGTGGTCGGTTTTTATTTAAGTTCCCCATATGGTTAGGTATATTCAAAATAATAATTGTAACCGAAGGGTTAAACTTGACTGAAATCTTGTACACCGCAATTCCTTAAAAAATAACTATTAAAATTTAGTGTTCCTGAATCTATTTTGAAAAGTTTATTTTAATTTGTATTTCAAAACAATAGGTATAAGTGGATTTTCGGTAACAAAGGTATATCATAAAAGATAGATACTCCTCTCACAATACATTTCCAATGAAAATGCGGTTCAAGTGATGGCTAGACCATCTCCATTCTCCATGTATGTTTTGGGTTAGGGCACTGTTTCTGCAGTAGCCTTACGTTATTCATTGGAAAATGTATTGTGAGAAGAGTATCTATCTTTTATGATAGTTGTTCACAATCGAAAATCCACTTACACTCCTTTTCTGAATTATCAAATACGATCGTTTTCATATATTAAAGTTTGAATATTTCTAACTTCAACATTGTGTTTTAAACTACACAATTAAATATTTTGTTGTAAGGGCGCAGTAAAAAAATGTTAAATAATACTACTGCTTTAACCTGATGTAGTTTAAAATATTCTCAAGAATGTTTCTCACATTATATTATTATCCTTGCATATATAAGGTACCTACTAATTATTTCGACTAAGCAATTTAAGTTCTCTTAAAATGACAATTGCAATATTTTTATAGTAATAAGTTAAATATAATATTTAAATATTGTGTAGATTTGTATGTACTATCTACTTAGTATATACTTAATATGTAGAATCTGAATCTTACTGATAAGGTAATCTTGATTTAAATCCATTTAAATTTACAGTTTTGAGTAACATGTAGTAATAATTAATAAATATGCCGATATAATGTTGTTACCGTTTCCTTAATTCGTTACTTATGGTTGTTGTAGAAATAATAATCGTTTTTAGCAATAATGTGAATATTTAAAAAAAAACTGTATGAAAATACGAGTAGGTGGCAGGGGTAAACCATCTAAATTACTCAAATATTGTGCCATATGACCATCGCCTAATCATTTCACAAGAAGTCGTAAAATTTTTAACTATTTTTAATTTTTGTATAAAAAAAATTATTGTTACAATTCTAATTTGCAGAAATATTTATATTCCATAAAAAGATATCAGTATTCATGCAAACAATGGCTTCCCATATAAATGTTCATTTCACTAATTAATAGTTCTCGACATAAATACTTAGTTTTGCTTTTTCATTATATAACTTAAACGGTAATTCGAGCAAGACAAACGACGGAAGAGTAATGTGGATCGATATAATCCAGGGAAAGCTATTATAAAGCTACTTGAATGACGTACATAATTCAAAAACGTTGGCCTTACTGGCATTTTTTTTTATTAAATTACAAATCGTAATATAAATATTGCGTAAGTACCTATAATAGGTAATTGAAAGAATAACAAATTATTGCAAACTAGATTTCGAACTATTACAACTATTTTCAATATTTCTTTTTTGGATACCTATTATACAAAAAAAGTTGGTGTTTAATATTGCAAATAAAAAAATAAGTGTGCCTAAAAAATTTACGTGATGGTCAAGATTGGGCAGTAAAAAATTATATCTATTTTTAAAGATTTCATAATACCAATTTACTGCAATTTAATCATCACATTAGTGTCAGTTTTAGTTATTTAAAATTAGAAATAATCAAATTAGTTGAATTTGAATTGCTACTTTATTTTAATATAATATACACGTCTTCATTATATTACGTTAAGAAATTTATCTGTTAATATAATTTATTATTATTTGTGAACTAGGTAATTAGTAATACAAAATTTTAATTTTCTAAATAAATATTGATAAAAAAATGAAAGTATACTTTCAACTTTTAAATTATTATCTACTAAAAGTATTTTACAAAAAACTCAATTTAATAATCGAAATACCTATTATAATTGATTCAAATTATTGATAAATATAAAATTATTTCTTTATGAAACGTTATTTAATATTAATTTAGATACCTACTATAATAGCGTTGATATCATGCTTGGTGATTCCAATATATAAATATAGATACTATCGAGTTTCACTACATGAACCACGAATCAACTTATTATTTTAAATAAAGATGGGACCGCGCGTCTGCATAAACGTAAATTAGGACATAATGACGTTTCCAAATAATAAACGCTGTATTAAAACACGAACAACGAATAAGTAAAAAATATTAACTTAAAATATAAATTTAGATTGACTATAATACTATGATAGTATACCACTTACTAACCCGTTTCATAAAATAACCTGCCATTCTTTGTAAGCTAATCTCATAAGAAGAGGTGGACTAATGAAAATCAAAAATCGAAATATTCGTACCGTAGAGTAATCGGTGATTAGTAAATAATTTAGATGCTTTCAACGATTGTAATGCAAGTATGTGTTTGCTAAAAGGTATATTTTGAAAGCTTTTTGCAGGTATCCTCATCAAACTTAATGGCCTTGTGTAGTAGAAAAAGACCTAAAATTTTCACCTTTAACATGAATTATTAACTTTTAACGACTTGTAATATTTTTTTAAAATCGTAGAATTACTTTAAATTCGAAATTCTTTTACGCAAGCAATCTCGAAGTAATAAAATCTTTACATTTTATAATAATTGTTATTGATTTCTAAATATTCTAAAGGGCAAAGTTCCTTCAACTGCTCCAGGTTCATAAATGCTAAAAGTGGTGTTATTCAAAGTCAACGAACTAAGACTGAAAGCTACATGTAAAATTAAGGAGCTTGACTTTAGATTACATTTTATAAGGAAGAAGGAATAAGGGAAAACTGTACTTTGCAACTTGGTAAAAGTCAGACTATTACGAATCGAGTAAATATGTAAACCCATCAAAATTAAGTAAACATCAAAATAACAAACTAAAAACAACTAATAATTGTAATTTATGTAAGAACTTGATATTAAAACGATTTAGCAATAAGTAAATAACATGTATATTAAAAGTAAAAAAGATTACAAAAAGGATACAAATCTACTTATTGCGAAAACTTTGTATCGATTAATTAATAAGGCACCTACGAGTGTAGGTATTAGAATATTACCCGCACATAAACGTAATATATAAATTAAGAATAAATTTAATTTAAAAAATTCCGATGTTTTATAAGAGTTTTAAAAATAATTTGCGCAATACCTACAGAGAGAAAAACATTAATTTTTTTGAAAGTATATACTTAAACGTGTTAATTTTCCAAATATTATTTAGCTTGATTTATAAAATAAATATGTTTTAATATTGCTTAACTTTTTTGTTTATACAAGAAAAATTATTACCTCCCCAAAACCGACAAGTAGCGCCTGAAAGCCTTACAGTTACAATTTTTAATAAATTCTTATTACATACTTAATAATATTAGTTAGTTAATATTAGACTTAGATTTTTACTACTACTATCTAAAATATTTTTTTAAGATGAAGAAATTTGTTGAATAGCAGATAAATCAATAGTGTCACTCACTGAAACTATTCCCCTCAAAACAAGCAATTTCAAGTACTAAAGAAATATTAAAGCTAACAACACAGAAAGACCCTAACCATGTACAGAAAAGAAGTAAATGAAGCATTGTGCAATATGACATAGGTGTTGCTGCGTTATCAAAAAATCAAATCAAGTTTTTGTAGAAAATATAAATCAAGAAAAATACTTTAGTAAAATATATAAAAAATTAATAAAAGTGAAGGTGAAATTCAATGACCTTATTTGATTTATGTACCCTCTTATGTATAAATATGGCTAATTTATTTAGTTTTCCTCGCACACGCACCTTTGTATTAATAATATTTTAGCCCAACTTTTAAGGTTTTATCTCTTAAAAGATAAAAAAAATTTTTAATAAAATTAGATCTAATAGTAACTTTTTTAATTTTAAGAGAATTGTATTTCATGCACGCCTTTTTAATTAAAATTTTTCGCATTTTGTGAAAAGTGAGCTATAAGAATGATGTACTGTTAAAAATCATTGGTTTCAGATTTGTGAATAGAAAATTATCAGAACCCAAAGTAATTTTAATCATAGTGATTTATTATCAAAATTTGTAGGAACAAAATGCATTACGAACGATGTTCACTACTAATTAATAAAATTCGTGGTTTGTTTCATCCCTTTATGCAAACACAAACAAAATTAATTGATTTACTCATTTGAATATCGTGCAGAATAAAAAATTAGATTAAATCTTAGTTGGAACTTTCTTCCATTTTGGAAAAATAAAGAAACACAAATTACTCAATTAGACTTGATAATACTGTTAGGTCGAAACTTGTAAATCAAATACTTATTGCGGAAATAAAAATACTGTCGATATTTGCGTTAGTGGTGTTATATTTGAAAAATGTAAGTATGCGTTTCACAATCTCGTGTATAATATTTGTACATTTACTCCGGGAACGGTGTCCGCCGTTTTGCAAAAGAAATTTATTCGAAATAGCAATTTAATAAATTACATTATTTTTTGTCAAAGGAAGTAAAATATCGATATCGAACTCGCCGATATTTAATTTCGGTTGCGAACTAAAAATATTTGTTTTTTATTGGATTTTAAGTTGCAGCTAGAATCCACTCTCATCAAGTTTCAATTACATACTGGAATATTATTATGCAGCTATAAATCGAAAAGAAAGTTGAAAAAACCCATTCCTTTAATTTGTAATAATAGAACATATTGCCGTAAGTTTAGCCAAACCCAGAACAAGCGTCTAGTTGTTAGCAAACGTTCGGCGTTCGTGTGATTCTTCACCAATCACCATACGAATGTAGACAACATTCACGTCTTTTGCAAACATGTACCACCAATATACCTCTACCTCTATCTGTACTTCATGCTAATGCAATCTATTCCTTACAGCGAGATACTTTACCTAGCTAATTTTCCATAATGTTAAACTTCTAATCTGTTTTAATTCTTCTCATATTTCATAAGTAAGTATATTTGGGTATATGGGTGTAACTCGGGTATATTTGGAAAGCCATGCCGGAGCTGAACAATCCAACATTCGTTTCGTTTGGCATTCAGTTCATTACCAACCCTTGTCGGCTTTATATACATATACATCAAAAGAAAGCAAATGGTTTAGTATTTTCCATGTCTGTATTTATATTCTACTACATATACACACCAATTTACAATTTTAACATTTAAATTTTTATAAATGATGAATAAATTTTTTCTCCTAAAGTTTATTAATTTATTGCAGAAATTTTTTACTTGGAAATATTTAAATAAATTGAAAAACTTTCCGACATAATATTAATATATACTTATTCTGCATTTTTATATTAACTGTTACCGTCAAGTTAATAGATTAGTAGACATACGAAGAAGTAAAAGTATTTAAGAAAAGTTCAATTAATCATTTGGAATTCAAAGAACCTTGATCGACTTTTATTTCAAGATATCATCCCTGGTCGTCTTTTGTAATTTTTTAGTTCGTTTTATTTATTTCAAAAATTTACACGATTCAATAAAAGTGACATTACTAGATCCATTTTTATAAACTACATACATACAACGTTCACAGTTATATTTTATTGAATTCATAGCAGTACGAATTGTATAAAAACAACGTCTAGGCAAACGATTCCGTATACCAGAGATGGTCAACAGGTCGACCGCGAAGCGATTTTTAGTCGATCGTCCATCGATTAGTCGTGATTCATAATAATAAGCTAATAAAATATTTTTTTTTACTTGTACCTTAATAAATATTATATTAATAGTCAAAATTTTAGTAGGTAGATCGCGAAAAAAATTTAAGAAACATAGTCGATCATAAATGTATAGTTATAATAAAGTTGACCACCGGTGCCGTATACGAATATATTTACCAAATTCACGCATCGCGCGGGAAAAACGGTATTCGCCGTAACAAATAGCAAAACGCGAGCATTCGCCTAATAAACGCATCGTCTGGTACCGGCCTAAGCCCTTCATGAAAATGTTGCAGGTTACCATCGTGAGCAAAGCTTGTAATCCGTAATAAAGTAAATTTTTTAATTTCGCTATCATTTGTGTTGCATTATGGTACAGTCTTAATACTCAATACAAAAACACGTCATCTTGCAAAAATCTGATTATAATTCGTGATGCATCTCCAACAAGTTTTCACATCTAGTTTTATTAAAAAAAAAAGAAGCAGCGCGCCCAATTCCAGGTAGACAAGTCAACCTACATATCTGGTTATCGAAACAAATATGTTATAAGATAAAAAAGTAATAAAAGTAATAGCTGGAATATATTATATTTTCACTAAGTAAGTTCCATATTAAAATACAGTGTTATTCAACTAAAAATATGTTGTTGATCATTAAGAGGTACAATGCTAGCTTCATAATCCAAAATATAATCAATCAATTTCATACCGTAAACATTGAAATTAAAATTGCATCAAATCGCCACCCATTAACGAATACCGTCTTCATGACAGGTAAAAATTGAATATACATAGAAAATTGTTACAGATGATGTATGCTACCGAATTTTTAATAATTTCAAATACAATTTAGCCTTTTTTTAGTTAGTGGTAATTAAATAGCTCAACATTCATGTCGATTATCAAAAATTTCTATTTTGCAATCTAAAATATTTAAAATTCAAAATTGAGTAAAATATACTTTTATTTTAATTTCTTTATTTAAAATAAATAATATGTAACAAAAATTTCTTTTAGCTAAGATACAGCATTTTTTACTTTGCATTGCATTCGAAATTTAGAGAGCAATATTGTTTTTATACAATGAAAGAAATTTATAATTTCTTTATTTTTAAGCATCTACGGAATTTCCACATGTTAGTATTAATTAAAAAAAATATAATATGTGCATATTATAAATATCTATATTAATAATGTAATAGTTTCTAATGTAATAGTTGTTTCTATATCTCTAAAATTTATTCTTAAAAAATAATTACTAGAAATACGAAAGGGTAATAATTGGATTTAAAATTCGGGAGTGTAAAATAAATTTAGAAATTAAAATTTCATTATACAATTATTTGTTAAGAGTGACTTACTTTTAACAAATGAATATAAAAAAAGGCTTGCAGATATTTAAAAGGTTAATAATGTACTAGTAATTACTATCAGCACGCACTATTTTGTGACAAATTTCTAATAGCTCCGTGATAGCACCAAAACATAGAACACCACAAGAAATAATGATACACAATACGCACGCAATATTGCCATTTAAAATTTCGCGTAACAAGTGCAAAACATATTTTTCAAACACGTGAAATGCACTTGAAAGTGTATGTTGCTATAGACGAGAGAGTTATCCGTTAACTGCTTCTATGCCAATTCTTGTACGTATCATCAGCAAGTTCAACGCTACCCAGAGCAAAAAACAGATTTTGCGCGCGCAGAATAAAGAACAAGTTATAACATAAATAATTAGTGAATAATCTCTAATGTTCCAATTAAATCAAGCAATTTGATCGTTTGCGTTAATTAAAATATCATAATTCATATATATACCATGTTGTAAAACTTGATTAACGACTGTATGTATATGTATTCTTCATAAAGAGTTGACGAATTCGATAAAATCACGGATATATACGTCAAATATGCAATTATTGACATAATTAACATATTAGTAGTAAATATTGAACTATCCACTTATTCCTTTTGAATACGACATTTATCCACATTGTTAATGCGAGGATTACAATAATATATTGTGTAATTAAATATGATAAACTAAAAGACGCCAATTATTGCTATCACTAAACATTATTATCAATAGATATTAATAAGTTCTATGCATGTCGATAATTATTGAGTAGGCAGTTAGCAATGATCAAGAAATTATTTTTTTATTGGTTCACATTTGAACAGTCGATAACCATAACTGTTGGTCTAATTTTCTTATGTGAAAAGAGAGTGTAATAAGCCATACTTATATAATTTTCCATGTGCATTAAATATTAACGATCATATTTGTTACATTGCATATTTTCGGCATCAATTGACAATAAAATATGCAAATGAGCAAATAATTATCAAAAAATATATGGTGCACAAGAGAAACTCCGAGGACGCACTCCTTATATTTTAATTTATATTGGCGTTTATATTTATTTAGCAAAGAGTGTCAGTTATGCTGTTTTTGTTATTGTCATTTGTTATTATTGTCAACAAAAAGTACATTTGTTCCGAATAAAACAAGTTATTTT
The DNA here is from genome assembly GCA_947369205.1 of Cantharis rufa. Classification (NCBI taxonomy): domain Eukaryota; kingdom Metazoa; phylum Arthropoda; class Insecta; order Coleoptera; family Cantharidae; genus Cantharis; species Cantharis rufa. The sequence continues at coordinate 43,282,271 of OX376303.1, forward strand.
TTTCTTCAAATGTAAACAAAAATTATTAAACTTAATAAACATTACTTTCACTTTAACGCCTATAAGCACCAAAGTAAAACAATTACTTTTGTTACCTATACAGAAAAAAGGTTTCTTTAAAAATAAGAAATATATTTCTTTGCAGAATATTTATTTGAATCTAATTTAGCTTATTTCAATGTATCTTAGAACTTTTGATTCAAATACCAGTTTTATTTTAATAAAATTTTGAATTTATTGCAAATTATATTATTATATATTTGAATTAATATTACATTGGAAGAAATAAATATTTATTTAATTTTTATTTAGTTATTCAAGTTATTTAATACAATTAAGTTGTTATTTCTTTTAAAGAACTTAACAAATTTTTAATTTGAAAATGTGACTTCTTTATTTCAAACAAATGGTTTCGTTAAGCAAAACATATTGCAGGTTTCAATTACAAATTAGATTCAAACAAATTATGCGATAAAACGAAAAGGGACATGTATTACACGTAAAGAAATGATTTTGTAGTGCTACCAGTACCGCATTAGGACAAATAACTCTTTATTTGAATTAAACGCATATTCCTTAACTTTCTTCATTTGTACAGCACGCCATTATTCAACGGTAACGCAACATGATTATGTGTTAAGCATTGTATAGATTTTGATTTGTAGAGTTAAGTGTTTCTTGTGGCATATTATCGTCAACAATATGGAAAGTGAAAGTGTAACCATTGATCTACAACTTCAACAGTGTTCTACAGTAGTTACTGAAAACAAACAATCTTCTATCGAAACGGTGAATAATTTGCTTTATTTCGTGCCAACTGTTATTAACGTCAATGGCAAATGGTGAGCAGTTCGTGAAATTGTACAGCTAATAAGATAGTATTTAAAAATTTTGAAGTAGAAATTTATGTTTTTTATTCTTTATAATATTATAACTTATAAGTATTTTGTATAATATGTATATAGTTTTTAGTATTTTTCAATTTATATTTATATTGTTCCATATACATACAACATAATAAATTATTTTAATTGAAATATATGTTTTTTATACGAAATGAACACCACCTTTGATTGGAATAAACAATTTATTAAAATTTCAGGTTGACATGCAACTTATTGAATTCAAAAACATGTTCGTTCGCATCAAAGAAAATCTTGTTGCTTTAAATCAAGATTGTAATTGCACCAAATATTACTTATTTTAATGAAACAAATTTATTTATTTCTTGCAAACCACAAAAATATGTTTGAGTTAAAGTAATGTTTTTAAATAAATAATTAATTACCACCAAAGAGATATTTAATTGCCACTATTTGATAAAAGGATTTATTTGAGATAAAGGTAATTTATTGAATATAAAAAAATCTTTTTCTCTGTGTACGTCCCTCCCCATGTTGTAACTTGTTTGTTTGTTGTAACTTTTTCCGGATATCCGGGTCCCCTCAGAGACTCCGGGATCGGGGAGAATCCCGTATTCCATTGTTATTTAATATTTTAATTTGGTTAATGCGTACAGTCTCTTGCAATGCAATATGACTATCTGAATAGATCTTTAGCGATCTTTAGGTTTTTTTTATAACTTATAAGACCTTTAGCTATTAACAAAATAATATCATATCATTAGGCATATATTATAAATATAAAGATAAATATAATTGGATGCTTCTATAACTAATAGTAACAACGCGTTTTTTTTTATAAAACCCTTTTTTGAGTGGTCCTAAAGGGAAAATTAAGTTAACTAGAATAGGATACTATGTGTTCTGGAAAATTTTTTAGAAAAGATTTTGTGGATTATTGTTTTTTAAAACTTTTATTAGTTTGATATTTATATAAAATTTAATTTTTTTAATTATTTTCATTTTATTTAATTTTATAACAAAATGTCCCTGAGTGAAATTAAAATTTCAGCCTTCTAATCTTCAATAGTTCAAGTTATAATTTTTCCAAGTTGATGATTTTTTTTTAAATTTACTTTTTAAGTTTGTATTTATAGCTTGGAACCTGTAAACTTTACGCAAAAATATTTCACAGGTAAATTAGAGTAGACGTAATTTCCAGTAATTAAAAAAAAAAACTATTCCTAGCCCTAATAAGTCATGAATGAGCTCTCAAAGTTGACACTGTAACAGAACAAATTGCGCGTGTTTAATTTTTCAAAAAAATTTATCAATTTTAGTACAAGCCACTTTAATACTAACAAAATGTTGTAGATCTTAAAATTCTGCCTACATCTAAATAAAGAACAATGTTCTAACCCCAATAGATCAAAAAATTTTCCAAAAAACATGTTTTTTGATAGTTTTGGGTCACAACAAACTTTTCAAAACAGTTTGTTTCGCGTAAGTCCTACCATAAAACTGCAAGGCGATTATTTTTCCAAGATACAAATTCCATGTAAAACAAAAAAAAAACAAAAATGTTGTAAAAATTTAACTGAATTTCATTTTGACAAAATTTATGGAAAAATTAAAAGCTACAAATTTTCTAACCAGAAATAATTATTTCAAACTCACTTGATCAGCAGTTTAAAATTATTCGCAAACATTGACTTACCTCAAAAATTCGTAACTGAAATTCAAAGATTGACCGACACAAAAACATTCCAAAATTATCACCATAGATTTAAACAATGGCGAATGGCGTATTACCTCAAAATATCCAAGCTTTAATAAACAATAGAAAACCGCCTTAGAAAATAACGACCCCAATTACAAAGAAGAAATGAAATAGATTAATAAAAACAGTTAAACTAAAATAATTGTAATTTAAAAAAGCAATTAGATAACTCACTAGGACACTATCTAAAGACAACTCAATTTGGAAATTAACGAAACCCTTAGAAAAAATACACACCCATCCGGCACTAAAATTAAACAATAATATAACTGACGTAGAAAAGAAAGTTTTAAAATCTTGGCAGAAATACATATGTCAAAAAATTCACAACACGAACACGACGGACACAAACACATCCAAATCCAAAATATTGCTCAAGACTTTTTAGAAAAGACATACACAATAACCTCATCAATTTAAAAGTCATCATAAATCCCAGAAGTAAAAAAATACATCAAAACTCAATAAAATCGAAAAGCACCGAGACTTGACAATATAGAAAATTTTAATTGTTAAAAACCTTTCAAAGAAAGCTAGCGTGCAGTTAAATTACATAATTAACGCAAACTTTAAATTGCAACATTACCCGACGAACTAAAAACTAGGATTCTTTATACAGATAAGTACACAATTCAAATCAAGACGCTAATAAACTAACAAGTTACCGACCAATCACATTTTTGTGAAACAATTTGAATTTAGCTCAAAGCTACTGAGTACTAGAATAGTTAATAATATTTCAAAAAAATTAATAAGAGCAATGTAATAATCATGGCAGCATTTAACATTGAAAAAGCTTTCGACAAAGTTTGGATTAACGGAATGGCTTATAAATTAATTAAATATAATTTTTCATGTCATTTCATAAAATTTATTCATACCTTAGATCGTTCAAGAGGCAATCAATATAGGAGTTCCTCAAAGCTTCGTGCTAACACAAAAACTTTTTAATTTATAAACAGATAATAATACGCCAATATTTCACAAAAAAAATGCCAATCTGTACGCAGATGATACTGCACTCGAGGCACATTCGTTCTAAGCACAAGCAGGGCCGCGTTAAGGCATGTGAGTACCCTAGGCATATTCTTTTTTGCCGCCCCCTTGAAATTAAAATTTGAACTTATTATAACAGCAATAATTATAACATTAGCAAAATAACAAATTTATTTACTTAAACAGTAGAGAGTTTTTTGTTCTTCGTTTATTTTTATTCTTTACTCTCTTGCATTACTATAATTAATAAAATGTGGTAGATTTGAAAAAGATCGTTGGTGTAGTTTTCTTATAAAAAATTTCTTAAAATATTAGTCTTTTTTGAGCTGTTTTACAGTATTTTCACCCCTTAAACGCGAGAAGACCAGTTTCAAAAGTTGTTGAGTCCAATTTGTAGAAAAATGAAATAATCATATCAAAATATTATTTTCGTTGTCCTCTATACGAATACACCACAATCGTATTTTATAACTTGCCTTGAAACTATTGAAAATAATCTACAAAATCATTTCTATTACGTAACATAAATTCAAGAAATGACAGCTTTTGAGATTATCTCAATTATCTCAGTCAATCGAAGAAGAGTAAATAGGATTCAGTATGAAACGATCCACTTCAGATGCCGTTTTCGCTAGACGACAAATCATCAAAAAACAAAAACAAAAGTAAAATTACTTGAAAAAGCTTTTGATATGTAAATAGAGAAAAGTGGAATATCAATCTGGAGCATGACAGAGAAAATAGAATATAATGAGTGGAGCAAAGAGTAGATATTCATATCACTTTATAATGGCTATGTAAACAACTGTATATTATCATTGGTAAAGTACCCCTTGTGTATTAACAATGGTTAATAATAAGCAATAACACGCTACCTTATATTGCAGACTTTAGACCTAAATACCGAATTCGAAACAGGAAAGAATTGATAGAGAGATTAAACAAAACCACTTTAAATGGAAATAAAATCTTAATTTCAGTAGATGTCACAAACCTATAACCCCAGCATACCAACAGCTGAAGGGGAACGGTAGGATTCGCCGCGCACGATTCGCCGCGACACGACTCGCCGGGAACTATTCGCCGCGATTTTTTTATTTTTATTTTTATCCGTTCAGTGACCCCAGCTATCGATAATCTTTGATAGATTTTTAACCCATAAAAATGAATTAAATAAATTAAATTCTTACAAAACGATATTCAGGTTTTCAATGAGTTTCACCTCTTTCGAGTTCCACCTTTTCCGAGTTCTTTCGGTCTTCAGGGATATTTTTAATTAGTTTAGTCTGCGCTACCCTGCGCTCCGGTCCCCTCCGCTCCGGGCGCTTCGAGCCGTTTTGACAAAGACAACCATGACAATACACGGATCCACCGTAAAAAATAATTTTTTTTATTACAGATAAAATTTGAACCATATTAACTGACCTGTGTCCTCATGTAAATACAAAAGGTCAACAAATCGAGTAATTAGATTATTGAAGCTCTCGGCGAATCCTGCCACGGCGAATCGTGCTTGGCAGCGAATCGTGCCGGCGGCGAATCGTGCTGCGGCAAATCGTGCGCGGCGAATCGTGCTTGGCGGCGAATCGTGCCGGCGGCGAATCGTACCCAACCCCAGCTGAAGCGATAGAAATCATAGAAAGGGAAATGCAACAAATTTCAACTCCACGTGAAACCAAGGAAGAGATCATAAAACTCCTGAAGGCAGCAATAGAACAAAACTTCTTCACTTTTGAAGGTGAGCATTATGAAGGTACTGGTCTAGCGATGGGAGCCGACCTGATAGCCGAATATTACATGAACAACTACGAATGTAATCTGCTCGATGAAGTCAACGAATTTAGTGATAAAATAAAACCATGGGGAAGGTACGTGGATAACATTTTTTGCGTGTGAAATGGGACAAAAGAAGAAGCCTAAAAATTTCTAAAGTTACTGAACCACAGGAATAACACTATACAATATTCACACTTGAGATACAAGACAGAGATGGTACTTTAAATTTCTTGGACATATCAATAAAAATGGTAAACACAAACATCGAGTATGGCATATTCAGAAAATCCACAACCACTGACCTCATAATCCACAAATCCTCGAACCACTGCAACCAACACAAAATAGCAGCGTTTAGAGCAGGGGTGGGCAAACTTTTTTTATTAGGGGCCAAAAAAACCTAAAAAATTTTACGGGGAGCCAGAATTCCAAAAAAAATACCACTTGTTTATTTTCGTAGATTATACGAACCTACGTATCTGTTTTACACCTGTTTGTGCCGACTATGCTGTTAAAATATATTTCCGAGCAGTGGCGTATTTAAAAAATGCCTTTGGGGGTGGCAGAGAACAAATTTTTTGGAATCTCGTTAATCCATTAGTGCGCATCAGTAGTAAAACGACTGACAAAGTTTCAGAAATCAAAAAAATGCAAGCGATAAGTATATACAAACAAAATAGGAATAAATATATTACATTAATGCCTGGTTTCAGCAACGTTAACTTTAACCTGTGTTAGTTAACACATGGTAAATTTAATCACTTGGTAAATTTTAAATGGGTTGCAGCAACCTTTTGTAATCTATAATTAGTTAATCTCATATTATGTGTAATATGGTTATGGTGGTACCCCTGAAACGACAACCATATTGTTCAAGTAGTTCATAGTATTAATTTAGTAATTTTAATTAATTCCGAATCATCCTGGGGGGGGGGAATACCCCTTTGCCCCCCTCTAAATACGCAATTGTTTCCGAGGGCCATATACTGCTACTTTAGAATGCATATTGGCGGGCCGGATTAAAACTCTTTGGGGGCCGGAGATAGCCCGCGGGCCGTACTTTGCCCATCCCTGGTTTACAGCATACATTGACAGAATGTTGGATACACCATTGAACACACCCGCAAAAGAAAAAAAAATAAACATCATCAAGACAATCGCTAGAAATAACGGATACGATGACGAGCTAATAAATAGAGTATTAAACAACAAAATCAAAAAGAAAACACTCAACAACACAGAAATGCTACCCGGGTATAGCAAGATCTCCTACCTCGGCCCAGTCACCCAAAGAATCAACCGACTGCTAAATAAGTTCGGAATACAAACCGCCGTGAAGAGCGAATCAACATGCTGGATAAGAGCGGAGTATACGCTGTAAAATGCAATGATTGCAACGCAAGATACATTGGGCAGACGAGTAGAAATTTGAAAATCAGGCTAGCAGAGCACAAAAATAAAAACAAATTTTCGGCTGTGTCACAGCATTTGCTAAATACCGAACACTCGATGAGCCAAAATAACATCGAATTGCTGCATAACACCAAGAAAGGAAAAAAACTCGACCTCCTGGTACACCTTAAAATCAGACGGACCAAAGAGTATGTATACTCTTTGGAAGGACACAAAAAGACCACAATATAGAATTGCTAAATGAACAAGAAAATTTCGGCTACACTCCAATTTTCAATGTTTTCTGATTGAGTTGTAGAACTGTGATAGAACTTATCAATGTTAGACGAATTTGCATACACGTATTTTAATTTATTTTATTTGTAGTACAGAGTTAAGGGGCGGAAATACATATAGACGCGTGAATTTTGCTAGATTTTGATCAATTTTTTTTTAAAGAATAAATCGTTTGATATTTTTGAAACATGGCATATTATTTATTTGTATATTTAACCATTAGAATAAAATTTTGTTTTATATATTAATTTCAAAATAGCTGAATGATAGTTAAGTCTTCGGAGAAGGTCGCAACGGGAATTGTTGATTGGCGTGACTTGTAGCTTCTGTAATATTGATCTGAATGGAATCAGAAAAATGCTAAGTGTTTATTTATGTTATATTTTGTAGATGAACCTAAAAAAATAAAAAAAATAAAAAATCCGCGGATTGCAACACTTGATAAAAAAAAATTTGAATTTTCAACCAAATTTTTCAATTTATTTTGCTTGAAAAACTAGTTTCTTCAACAAATTTTTCCAAAAAAGTAGGTTCATATAGAAAGTAATATCATTGAAAAGACCTGTACAAAATTTCAGAGCGATTGATAAAAAACTCTTTGAGTTATCAGCCACGCCAATTTGAAAAATGTTATTTTGAATAAAACGCGTTTAAAGTTTAGGTACATAAAAATTAAATGATTGCGGTGACTGATAAATCAGCCATTCCAGAGCCATATCATAGTCCTTCTGTATCCTCATACAACTCATTTTTCTTAAGAAGTTCCACTTTACGTGTTTGACGCGCTTTTTTAATCGGTGATGAGTTGCGCCGATTTTCTCGAGTAACTCTCCGTTCATCTATTTCTTCTGTGTATGACTTACATTGTTCGCCAATTATTACGCTAATCAAATACTTACCAATCAAATACTTCGAATTAAGTTTTAAAAATTTGGTCACATATTCTTAAGATGTTATACTATCATTTTATAAAAAGAAAAAAAAATACTTTTTTTAAGCTTCTATATGTGTATTTCCCCCCTTAATTTATTGAGATTCTAATAGTTGAAATTTAAATGTTATGTGTATGTGTAAATTTAAATATTATGTGTATTTCTTTAGTACCTAAGTTTATCTTGGATGTGAACGAAGGAATTAACAAAATATTACTTTTTTACTTTTTGGTAAAGATGCAATCAAAAAACTGTGATTTTTTATTTAAATTTAAATAACAACTTAATTAAAAACTAAGTTGTATTTGAAATAAAAAAGAATCCTTCGTTCACAACCAAGATAAACTTATGTCTATATATATAAAAATGGATGTATGTATGTATGTATGTATGTATGTTCCTTATAGACTCCTAGACCGCTTGACCAATCTTTATGAAATTTGGTGTATAAGCTAATTACGATGCTGCGAAGAAGATAGGCTACTTTAGAACGGCTTTCAACAAACTTTAATAAAATATGTGGCAAATGTTCCTTATAGACTCCTATGTTCCTTATAGACTCCTAGACCGCTTGACCAATCTTTATGAAATTTGGTGTATAAGCTAATTACGATGCTGCGAAGAAGATAGGCTACTTTAGAACGGCTTTCAACAAACTTTAATAAAATATGTGGCAAATAGTGCCTATTTATCGGATCAACAGATCGACGGATCAACGGATAATTGGATTAATTTCCCTATATAGGACATTACCCTTTCAGTACAAATGTAAAAGTTTCTGTGAACATAGAGACTACTTTGTTAGATTGTTAAACTCATCTTAGATAAAATACATTCAATGCCACCAAAAAAAGCAGCTGTTGGAAATAAATCATCAAAGGCTAAGAAACTCAGGGAAAAAAGAGCTGCTGAAACGGCGGAAGAACGTGAAGCTCGGCTTTCACAAAACCGCAATAGAGCTTCAACGTCTAGAGCTGCTGAAATGGAGGAAGAACGTGAAGTATATAAAAGAGCTTGTGTGTATGTTTGTTCGCTATACACTTCTAGACCCTTCGACCGATTTCAACCAAATTTGGAACACATACTCAGTAGGACTTGAAAAATGTTTTAGTGCAAGAAAATGTTAAAAAAGTTGAAGGAAAAGTGACCGATTAACGAGATTCCCGTAATTTCCCCCCCCCCCCAAAAAGGTGCATTTCGCCAGTCTACCCCCAAATTTCGAATTTTGGATCCAAAATAGTCTAAATCGTTTGTACCTGTTTGTACCTTCATTATTTCTGTTTGTACCCATTTTGTTTTTCAGACAAATATTTTTGTTTTATTTCAATTTAAAATCCGGGGGGAGGGGCTAAGGACATTTAGCAGAATGTCATTATTAGAAAATTTGAAATATTTCAAAATCAAAACTGGTACAAACGAAAATAAGGAAGGTACAAACGATTTAGACTATTTTGGATCCAAAATTCGAAATGGGGGGGGGGGCGAAATGCACCTAAAAAGGTATTTTGAGCTTCACAAATAAATCAGCAGCGGAAAGCAAGACTGGAAATCATTGGAGTACTCAGACTAAAGCAAAGCATTATATTTATAATGAGACCCCGGGCGAAGCCGGGTATCCAGCTATAATTTATATGGCAGAACGTTCGCCGAGTCACTTGGTATATTAATTCTGAGGCGGTACGATGTTCTAGAATTTTACAAATAATTTATATGGTTCAAGTTCTGAGGCGATACGAAGTTCGCCGGGTCAGCTAGTACTAAATATTTATGTAATAATAATGTAAATAATAATGTAATAAAATAAAGAAATATTTTTTGTTTTTTGATTTCAGATGAAGCAACTAGGAGTTATCCTGCCTACCGCATGGAACCATTTTTTTTATGTGACTCAGTTCTCACCACTACAACCGGCTTAGTTTGCAATATTTTTTAAAGAAAATTTAGCAGAATATTCATAATGCTTAATAATGTAAAAAAATTTAAAAATATTAACAAGTAAGGTACTCTGCAAAAAAATCACAAAAATATGCTTCTTTGTTTGTATCTCAGACCATTTTCCCCCTTAAGGGAACGTGTACCTGAGTATTAATCAGGCCTATTATGTATCACAAACGTTATTATAACAGTGACAGTTATGATTTAACGCTATTTTGAAACTTTATTATAACATAAAGGTTGACTGTTATTTTTAAAGGTTGTGATACATAATAGACCTTATTAACTGTATTCGCGATTTACATTAAGAATACCCCACTCCGCGGAATAATTTCAAACTAAGTCAAAGCGTATGATTCAATTGCATTTTACGTGATTTTTTACTCAAAAGCATTTGTTTACGCGTATTTATCAATCAATTTGGTGAATTATGTTTTAATTATTAAGTTGGTAAATAATTTATTAATAGGCAGTGTATATAATAGTAGTGTTTTTGTACCAATTACTGCAATCTAGTAAATAATCTTTTTAAAATACTAATACAGATACAGGGCGTTTTCTGGTTCAGCACACATAATAACGGTGAAAGATCACTAATTAACAAAACAAATGACAAAAATTTAAGAACGTGATATGTATTTAACCAGAATTATTTTTTCTAAACCATTCTTAACTCTTTGTACCCCATTTTGTGGATCCCCACAAAATGGATCGATGTAAAATTTTTGAATAATGGAACAACAGCGAAAGAAAGCAATTCACGACAGGAAGAGCAACATCAGGAAAGTCAAAGTAATCCAACAGTAGTCAATGTCAGAAGGTCAAGTCGAATATCCCGTTCTCCCATGCGCACAGTGCGGCCAAATCCTTAAAAGCTGGCCAAAAATCGAAAAAAAAAGTATTTAGTTGGGCGTTTTTTTTTGCTGGTTTGGCTTTAATATACCCCTAAGGGCAATAAAATACTTACAAATTCCTCTATTTATTTTTATCTGCTCTAAAAAATTAGTGGTAATGTTACTTTTGTTCGACTAGCATCAATAGTGGTACCGTAGTATTCAATAACGCATATGTTTAAGGTGCCATATAAATTATAGATTGAAGAAAATTGCAATCGGATAATATTGAATAAACTTCTGAAGGTAAGTAGAATGAGAAAAAAAACTTGGAAGTAATATTTGGACAAGTACAGTAAAGCAGTAAAACAACAATTGTTATTAAATTTGATTAATTGAAATTCTCATAATATAACATATTTTTATGAAAAAGTTAAATTGTTCCGGACTGTTCCGCCGTGAAACTTATTTGTGGTTGCAATGAAACGTATTGCTAACGATTAAAAAAAAAAAGATTGTTCTAAGTTATGCTTTCTATTTTTTTCACGTATTTAAAAAAAAAACGATTTTACTCGGAATTCACATGTTTCTCAAAAGTAAAATTTGAAAGATTGTAATTCTAAATTCTCCGATTAAAACAATGCTTTGTACAAATCTAACCGCATAATATGAGAAACTTGATGAGCAGGGGCGGAACCAAAGCTTTTTTCCAGGGGGGCACAAGGATTAGGTTCCATACAAATACTATAGACTATAATACGTTCAACATCATGAAAAAATAAGTTTCCAACCTTTGGCGGCTTGAAGTGTAATGAGAAATGTAAGTAAATACGTTTATTAGGTTAAATCAAGTAAAATGCAATATTATTGCTTCTTGATTATATTATTTTATAATTGTTTCTAAAAAAATCGTTGTGTTTTGGTCAACCTTGTATCAAATGATTTAAACCTAATCAGAGATTACCATTGAATGTTAAGTTGGTAGTGGGATTGCTAATAATTACTATATAAATGCACAACACAGAAGATTTTGTGATAAAAAATTATTATTATTATAAATTATAAATAGAAGAAAATTGCAATAGAATAAAATGGATTCTACTTCTGAAGGTAGTGGTACTTCACGTAATGGATTGACCAGGAGAGAAATTTTCGAATCACTTGAAGGAAACTGGAAATTAAACGCATCAGAATTATACGTAATAATTGAAAAATTGATGTCTACTAAGCTCAAGTCATGTTATACTTTATCTGATTCTTCTAAAAATATCGTTAGAACATTGTTCACCAAGATTAAAAAAAGATGGAAAAACAGCTATAGAAAAAAGACAAGATTTTTAGAAAGAAATGAAAAGTGGTTAAATGTTTTCGAAGAATTTGAAACGGAGAATAAAAAAAAACCAAGTACGGGTCGACCCAGTGCAGATTTTCAAACTTTGTCAGACAGAAGCAAACGAAGAAGAACTGAAAGTTTACGCGCGACAGTAAGTACCGATGAACTTACATATGCATCTCAAATGAAATTGCGAGAAGATGGGAAAACAGATGCTGCGAAAGTCTTGACAGATATAAGTAATAGTCCGACAAAAGCAAAGGTATATCGAAAAGTTTCGAAGGATACCCAAAGAGATGATATATTTACAGCTGATGAAGCACTCTCTTTATTAGTTGAATTACGATTATCCCAAAATAGATATCAACAGTTGCGCAATGCTTGTTTGAAAAAGAAGAATAAAATTTTTCCGCCTTACAAGCTAGTACGTAGAGCAAAAATTAACTGCTATCCAAAATGTGCTATCGAAGTAACTGAAGTAAAAGCCGAGATAAAAGTTCAACCTTTACTTGATCATACAGTGCGTCGAGTGTTGCAAAGTCAGATGGATGTTATTAAAAATTTACATGAAGAAGTTCTGAAAAATTTAATTTTAATTTGTAAAAGTGGTTGCGATGGTAGTTCAGGACATACTATGTATAAACAAAAATTCAGTGATAAAAGTGCATCGGACGAAAGTATTTTTTTTACGTCTAATTGTTCCATTACAACTACTGCATACAAATGAAGTAACTGGTCAAGTCACTGTTGTTTGGAAAAATCCTCGCCCATCTTCTCCACGATTTTGCAGGCCAATCAAAATTGAATATATACGGGAAAATTCAGATGTTATTAACGCAGTTGCGAATGATATGAAGAAGCAGTTTGACGAACTCGTGCCTTATGAGGCTGTTATTGATGGAAACATTATTGCCATTAAATATAAAGTATCTTTTTGTATGATTGACGGCAAAGTTTGTAATGCTCTTACAAGTACATCTTCTGCTCAACGTTGTTATTTGTGCAAATCAACATCTAAAGAATTTAACGATATACAATTAATGATTAGTAAGCCTATTGATACGCAATACCTAGATTTTGGTTTGTCTTCTTTGCATGCATGGATTCGATGTTTTGAATGTTTATTACATGTAGCTTATAAATTGGACACGAAAAAATGGCAAGCTCGAAGTAGCGAAGAAAAAAAAAGAATTGAAGAACGAAAAAAACAAATTCAAAACGGTTTTAAAAATGATTTAGGCTTAATTGTTGACATGCCTAAACCTGGATATGGAAGTTCTAATGACGGTAATACCGCCCGACGATTTTTTGAAAATAGTCAAGTTTCTGCTAATATAACTGGAATTGACGAAAATCTGATACACCGATTTCACGTGACATTACAAGCTATATCATCTGGCTATGATATTAATATTGAAAATTTTCAAAAATACAATTTAGAAACCGCTAAAAAATTCGTAGAGCTATATAATTGGTATTATATGCCCACGACCGTTCATAAGCTCTTAATTCATGGAACTGATATAATAGCTCACTCGCTATTACCGATTGGGCAGATGTCAGAAGATGCCCAAGAATCATGCAACAAGTATTTTAAAAAATTTCGAGAGGACTTTTCACGAAAATGTTCGCGAACGGACACAATGAACGATATTTTTTTACGATTTTTGGTTACATCTGATCCATACATATCAAGTTGTCGACAATTACCAGCTAAAAAGCTTAAATCCTTGTCAAGCGAAGTTTTAAATTTGCTGTTACCTCCAGATGTAACAGTGACAGACACTATGAAAGACTTACAACACGATATTTCTAGTTCAGATTTGTCAACATCAGAAGACACTGATGCATTATATATCCGGATTAAAGGATTTACGGATAATGTAGTAATCCAACAATCCAAGTAGAATTCTATATAAGTAAAATGTAATTGTATATTTGTCAGATCAGTTAAGTTAAAAGTTCAGTCAAGTTAAAAGTATTAGTAATAAAGTATAATGATAATCATGTATCTACTTCAAACTCGTATTCAATATTTTCTAAGCATGCTTTGACCATTACCGAATTCTTGCTACGTACACTTCCCAAATGTTTTAGGTATGACAAAAATTCCTCATTTTCTTCTTCGATATTAGCTACGTTTTTCGTATACTTGCATACGTACTTTGTGTGACCTTTTTTCTTACATATAAAACATTCCCAATTTATGGCTGGACATTTGATTGGATCGTGTTTCTTCCCACAACGAAAACAATCTTTACTCGGCAGCGTTACTTGTGCCCTTACCTTATCTTGACCGCTTTTTTGGAATTGTCTTCGATATATTTGGTTGACTTGTGCTTCTCCACATATCAGCTGTCTTTGACTTTCAGTTGCTTCATCATTAATAGCAATTTCGCACGCCCTCTTAAATGTTAGATTTTCTGATTCACCGAAAAGCTTTTTTTGCGTATCCGCATTCGAGAGACCACACACCAACCGATCTCGTAGTGCTTGATCCAAAAATGTAGAAAACTTACAATCTCGTGCCAAATCTTTTAACACCGATATGAATGTTTCAATCTTCTCGTTTTCCTTTTGTTTACGATTATAAAACTTATAACGCTTCACAAATATACTTGTCACTGATTTCAATTTTTCATGCAATACTGAAACTAACTGTGCATACGTTTTGTTTCCTGGCTGCTCAGAGTATAACTGTATAACGCATTTTTTAATACTTTATAAGCTTTTGGACCCATACATGCCATCAGGTACGCCGCCTGTACTTCTGGTTTGACTTCATTCGCTACTAGATGAAATCTGAGCCTTTCTTCCCACGATTCAAAATCCTCGATATCTTCGTTAAATTCTTGAAACTTGGTCATTTTCTTGAGTTCGTTCTTTTTCTCGTCGCCAATGATATGTATTTAACTACAAACTTGTTGATACATGATTATCATTATACTTTATTACTAATACTTTTAACTTGACTGAACTTTTAACTTAACTGATCTGACAAATATACAATTACATTTTACTTATATAGAATTCTACTTGGATTGTTGGATTACTACATTATCCGTAAATCCTTTAATCCGGATATATAACAGAACACACTAAACTTTTTGTAAAATTTAACCATAAAAACATTGAAATGTACGCTTTAATCCTACCATGTTCCATGTTGTTGGTGATAGCAGCGCCCCCAACGTTAACATAACATTAGCCAAATCATTAGCCCTAAATAGAAGAGAAACAAATTCACTTCTTACAAAAATGTTAGGCAAGGATGTAGCATATTTTCGATTCTGTTCATCATTTACACAGACGACATTAAAAAAATGTAAAAATCGTATAAAGAAAAAAATACGTATTATTAATAACCGCATTAAGCTGCTTTGGACGGCTATAATTCTATAACGAGATTTTTATAACAAGATTTTTGTTATCGTTTCATACAGATACAGTAGAATCCGCTTAATGTATGTGATCACGGATAATGTTATCAGTCGGTTTTTGTGATCATTTTGACTGGGACCGAGCCGCTTTAATTAGTTTACATACAAAAACCATCGGATAATGTGATCAAAAAGCCGCTTACTATTATCACTTTCAAGAAATTTCCAATACAATTATCTCTTTTTCTAAGTATATTTTTCTGATTTATTTTTATTTTGTTAAATGTGCACTTTGCTTCATGCATTTTAATTTAAGTTTAGTTTATTCTTGCTATTCTTTGATGTCGACGAAAAAGCGAAACGATCTCTCGGTAAAACAGAAGGTGGAAATTATCGAAAATCACTGTAAATTAAGACTTTCTAATTTTTCGTTTCTAAAATTCGTTTTTTCTAAAATATGCTTATTGTTATCAGTCGGTTAATGTTATCGAAATGTCTTGGCCCAAAGTGATCACATTAAGCGGATTCTACTGTAATAGAAATTTGATCGCAAATTGTGACAAAAGAGGGCATGTTCTATTTTGGATTACAGATTGTTTACGATCAATTTCAAATGTATTCCAAAGCCAAATGGAAATCAGGTCCGCTGAAATTTCAAAAACCGAAGATGATTTTTATGGTGAATATGTGGCGATTAGATTAAAAGGAACCTATGGGGCGAGCCCCCTAGCAAGGCGTGATAATATTAAATGGGGGGGGGGGGCGCAAGCATATCAAAAAGAAGAAAAATAATTTAATTTACTGGAAGAAAACCAAAATAAAAAACATTCTGACATAATAAAAAATAAAATACACAAAAATACAAAAAACATTGCATGAGATTATTATTAGAAAATTACGATTGAAATTTTTTCAAAAAATTTCAAAAAAATTCAAAATCAACAAATATTTAAAAAATAAAACAAAAATGAGAACCATCTAAAATTCTACATGACTATGGCGGTGCCGATACTGCTGTGTGGAAGTGAGACTTGGATAACAAGCAAACGACTTAAGAGACAAATTTTCGCCGGTATCAAAACGTAAAGGCAGATCTTATTTTTGGCAAAATATGAGTTAGATACTCCATTAAATAGCTGCATATGATTTCCGTGATGTGACAAACTTTCATGTCTTTATTAAACACTGTTTTCATTTTATAAAAAGATAAGTTCCAGATCTATCTCAAACATTTAGTGAAAATGCTATAACAAATAGACGTATTCGTATAATAAGATTCATATATCTGTTTAATTTAATAATTTGAATAAGGGGCCTCGATCAATATCACTTGCGAAGTACAAGAATTTAATGACTCTTTGCTCCGATAAAACGCCAGTAATAAAACTATCTGAACATTTACAATTTTATAAGTCTTTACCTCATGCTACTGAATGATAGCTTCACTAGAATTTTACTTGTTTAAACATGGGTATCTCTTAGTTATAAGTACTAATAACTTGTAAGATGTCTGATTATTTTTAAATACATTGTTTTGTTTTGTTTTAACTATAACCGCCAATTTCGTTTTTATTTTAATTTTACTACGAAAACTATATCAAACAATATTGTGTGTTACTAAAAAGTTGAAAACATCTCATCTTCTAGTGCAGGGGTGCTCAAATAGTCGATCGCGATCGACCGGTCGATCGCGGAAACTTTCAGAGTCGATCGCGAGGCAACACCACTCCGCACCTTTTTTGAATCACAATTAACTCTAAACTTGTTGGGATATTAGTTTTGCATGTTTTGTTTTCAAGTGCAGTAAATCATATACCACGTTTATATGCAGCTGTTAGGTCGACCTAGAGTTAGCTCGATCTAAGCTAGCTCGCTTCTAAGTTTTACAAACCGGTGTATACATGCAATTAGTTAGATCGAACTGAAAGCGGTGTTACCAACTAAAACATTTCTAACGCCGATATTGATATTGATACATTTTTTATTTACAAGTGCGAAGTAATGAAAATGACAAAATTTAATATAGTATACTTGTAAGTTATCATAAGATGAGAAAAACTATGGTAAACAATATTATTTTTAAAAAAATGCAGTGAATTTTTAAGACTCATTGGACACTTATTGCACGATTGACGGTCAACATAAACAATAATTTTATTGCCAGCCTGAAAATCGACTATTCTTGTCCTACAAGAATTATTAAACCAAAATACCGCCGATTGGTATCGAAAATATCGAAAAAATAATTCAAAAACCGTCAACAAGTAATAATAATAACAGAATATTTATTACTAATCCATATTAATAACCCACTAAATGGTTGGCACAATTGTGCTTAGATCGAGCTAAGCCCTATACATTCAAATTTGAAGTCGAGCTAACGTCTTAGCCCACGCTTTTAGCTCGACCTAACTTAGGTCGGCCTAACAAATTAGATCGCCTTACCTGAGTGTATACATGAAAGGACTAATTAGCTCGAGCCGGCTTAGGTAGATCTAACGGCTGCATATAAACGTGGTAATATTCTTGCAAGCGCATGTTTTTTTTTTTAGTAACATTAAGTTGGTCGATCGCTTTTTTACCGGCACTGAGAGTCTGAGCACCCCTGTTCTAGTGGTTCTGATTACAATATCGTTTTTATTTCATACATAGACTGAGGCATGTAAATCTGCAAACATACACATTGATTCCGTAGAAATAATCTTGAGGGGCTCAATAACAAAATTTATATAGGAATTCATTCTATCTGTTTAAGGCGTTCTGTAAAAATCACTTGCAATGTCAGCTACAAGTTAACACTTTCTGACCCTTGGTTTAAGATTTGAGACGAGTAATGATCACTTCCATATTGGTTTTCTCAAATTAAACCTGATACCGAAAACAGTTAATACAATTAATTTAAATTTAAAAAATATTTCCTTTGGAATTAAATTCCTTTACGGCTGATTTTTTCAGCTCAAATTGAAAATTTTTAACAGCGTTACATATTCTGTTTATCTGATGTGTAGATACACATCATGTATTAAAAATGTAAAAACCTACATCATCAGCAGTTTTGAGGTATGTTCCTTGTTCCCTCATGATTGTATGCTCTCACCCCGTTTTTATTATAGTCTTGAAGATGGTGTACCTTGTGTCATCGAAACGTCGACAATGAAACTATTTGTTGGATTTCAACATACGTTCCACTAACCCGAGACCCCTTATTCAATTCAAGTATGTAGTTCAAAAAAGTATCATTAGTTCGCTTAAATATGTTTTAGATAGAAAAAAAAATTAATTTTAATTATGTAGTATAAAAGTGTGCAAATATGCCATTAATTTCTTTTTGTTACTAAAAGTTAATAAAATTTTAAAATTAATTACTTTTTAATTTTTTCTGGCTTACTAGAATACAAATTAAGACATCTGTAGCAAAAACATAGCAAAAAGTTAAGTTGTACGTAAGTTAAAGAAAGAACGAGTATAGTGTGGCAATTATCTGATGTTAGCGATTAAGGGTTAAATAAAAAACTTGAAGAAGCAAAGCTAATAACTTGAAGAAAAGCACTTACTTGGACAACATTTTCAAAGTGCTCGTGACTTTTCTGATACACTCGAGCTTTTTGAAGGTTCCTGCCAATGCCAGTATTTTTTCTAATAAAAACTTCACCATGGTTAGTAAGCCAATCAAGAACCTAGAACGAAAATTCATTGCAAGAAAAAATAATTACTAATAAATTTTTTTATAAAATTTCTTATAAAAGTTGCATACAAATTTATTTTATAAAAAATAATTAAAAACTAAATTCATTTTAATATGATATTTTTTAACCTTTTAAGGACGCGACTGGTTGAAATATCGACCACCGATAGAACGCAAAATATTTATTGTTTTTTTACATAATTTGATATACTGAACAGTCTCAGATTTAAGGGGAGCAAGTCCCGTTCGGCATGTACCCAGGGCGGCAATACAAAAGAGCACCAAAAATTATATGTTTGAAGTTACCATTTGTTTGAAAAGCCACTTTTCTGCTAGATTTTGTGTAAAAGCTAAATAATCACAAAATAAAACCTAATAATCTAAAAATCGTGGGTATACCAAGTTTGAAGCCACTACAATAAATTTCGCAATATAAATATAATTATTATTTCAAAATAAAATTCTTAAATTCGATTTTGAAGGTCAAGTATAAGCCCAAAAGTTTTTGACAACTTTTTTTATGTTCACGTATGAAATCACATAGGAAAAAAGATTAAATCGGCAAAGTCCATATTTTTAACATTGGATTTTCCATTGCGGACGGGACTGGTCGATATATCAACCAACCGTTTGGTGCCCAATTCTATGTGGGCACTTGATTGGTTTTATCTACAAACTGTATGAAAAAAAAAGAGCAATTTACACGTAAAATTCCCCATCCTTAAAAGGTTAAGGTAGTTCGTTTAGAAAAATTAAAGGTGTATACTGTATAGCATAATAGAACACACATACCTGCTTCACATCTTCTTGAAATAATCTCAAAGCCAATCTTTGATGTAATTTGATTTTTTTAGAATGCCATTTCTGTTCTAAAGCTCGGTGATGATTTAAAATTTGATGAATTACTGCTAGCACATGACTTGCGCCTTCACTATAGTCTGCTGCTGGATTGCCTCCTGGTCTGTTTTCATAATTACTAATATTGTCACCCTAAAGTTTAAGAGAAAATATTCATATTATTTATAACATAATATCAAATTATGTTCAAGAAACTATACAAAAACAATAATTATAAAGTATAAGTTCATTTTAAAATTCAAGAAAAATTATTGTTTTTATGAAAACTTTTACATAAAGTGAAAATTTTAGTTTAAAAGTTTATATTAAATTGGAAATTGTGTCTACCGCCGACCTACAAAGAAACCTGTCGACATTACCAACTCAGAAAATTGTATTTTAACATTTTAGGATATTCTTTATAATGATGCAACTTCATAAACAATAATTATTAGTTCAGTCATTAATTTAACTTAAAAAAAAACCTAAGTTTTTTACATCAGGCTAAAACCAGAACCACAACAGGGGCAAATTTGACTCAAGAGAATCTAAAAATATCATCCTATGTCACAAATAAATATCGGCATAATTACACTAGATTAAATCCCAAATAAAACAGAAATGTTTGTTCTAGTCCCCATAGTTTTCCAAAGCAGCTGTCCAAAGAATCCCAACTTCTTTCAATTTTCAATAAAAAAGAAGTACCTGAGAGCTTTGGAAATCAATAATTTTTTATTCCTTATAAAGGATGTCTTTTAAAATTGCTATTTTCTTTCCAGTTTTTTTTTATCAATTTTTGTGCTTCAACCAACAATGTCTAAATCAAAAAATGTAAGTGGCTTCAGTCCAATGAATCATCAGATATATTTCTTTCATAAACACATCAAAAGTTTTTGACACCACATAGTGGTAGTAAAAGCCTTCTGCACAAGATACAAATGCAGAAAATTTACAAAAACAAGGATCGCATTAACCTAGACCAGCGGTGGCGAACCTATGGCACGCGTGCCCGAGATGGCACGTATGAGAATTTCAATGGCACGCGAACGATTTTACATGAAATGATCTTAGTAGTCAAATTAATGTAACTGTGTAAAAACGGCTCACCACTATTAAAATTTGTAGGAGTTTCCTGTGTAACGGCACGGCAACGAATCAAAAAATTTTTTTTTTAAATTATTGGCACTCGCACATAAAAAGGTTCGCCACCGCTGACCTAGACCAAGGCTCAAGTTTCAACATTACTTTTACGAGATGTATCATCCTCAGATTAAGGGTAGATAAAGAACTATATTTTTACTAAAATTACTATTGAAATTACCAAATGTGTTTAATTTATTGTAAAATAAATATTGTCTAATAATAATTTAATTTGTAATTGGGTTTTCTAATATTTTAGTGATACTTTTTACAATAAATTTGGTCATCTTTCTGTCCAAGCCTGATGTAGAGCCTAAAGGTTTTCGTTCAATATCAAATCAAACCGTTTAAGAAGAAATATCATTAATAACTGTACAAATATGCTAAATTCATAAAACATTGTGTGGTTTTAAGTACAAAGATTTGCTTGTAAGATTTAAAATTCATTATATTATGTACCTTTGGTTTCTGTAGTTTGACAGTAAAGCATGCAGTTAAAATAGATCATAAAAATTAAATTGTACAGTGTAATGCAAAAGATACCACTCTATTTGCTTAGAAGACAATAACTTTTAAAATAAATGAAAAAAACCTTAATTTTATTAATTTAATATTTTGAAAGAGCTTTATAAATTATTTCTATCAATTACAGAAGATGATGTTAGACAAATATTCTTTTTAATTCTCCAGAATATGTGACGTATCAAAGTACACCAATGACTTCAAATAGCCAGAAGAAATCCATATAAAATTTTCTGGTTATGTCAGATTATGCCAAATCCTTAAATAAGATTTTGGAAAGTATCTTTAACATTATCTTTAACAACAGGTTCTTGAACAAAATACCACTTTATGATTGTTCATCATCTTGTATTTAGTGTCATTCTGCTACTAAGCCTTTTCCAATAGATTCATACCTTTTGTGTCACCTCGTACAGAAACTACAAATATGTGCAAAAGAAAATATATTTTTGTGATTGCTGATCACTTTTACTGCATGCTGTATAGTTATAATCTCTTGTGACTGATTATAAAAAAAATTCCAAGATTTTGTTATAATTAATTGGAAAGCAAGATAGATATTTACATGTTTCTTTTCAATTCCAGGCTGGTTGCAGACTTGCACCAAATGATCTAGTTGATACAGAAGCTTCTTACTTGTACTATGAACCTGTTACCAACCAAACACCGAAGATAATTAGTAATAATATAATAAGAAAAATAAAATACTATTTTAGTTATAAGTTAGAAGATCAACCATTTTAAGAAATATTGCAACAAGTAGCATTTGAAGAATAAATATTATTAACATCACTAAGTATTTGTATAATATTGTGTAACAATTTTACAAGAATTTTATTTGATCTAAACAGTTGCAATATCAAATAAACAGTAGGTAGTAAAAAAATGATTCAGTAAAATTTTGTAGAATCCAAGACCCCAAGAAAATGAATATTTAAACAAAATAAATCATACATCATCGGAACTCCCATGTTTATCTGGAACAGTCGAAGAAGATAAACTATGGCACACTTGTAACATTACGTCAAGTCCATTTAAAAGTGTTTGATATGAATTGTAAACCTGTAAATAATGTTTGGACAAAAATGTTCATTGTTTAGAAAAACTCTTTACATCCATTAAAATTTTTCAATAAAATCATTTTTTTATATTTAGCTGTTTTAAATAAATCAGTACTTATATTAAAAAACATAAAATTACCTCAGTGTATGCTTGACACATTGATTCGTATAAATTTTGATGTTGATGAATTGAATTTTCTAGCAGCATAATTTCTGCAGGAATATTATTATTTTCGCAAGCTCCATTCCAAGCAGGCACATTATCCACATATTGTTCAGCTTTATGATGAAAAATAACTGAAAGCGCCAATACGGCTGTTCGTTCGTCCAGTCCAGAAGCAAAATCTTTCCACGTCCTGTCTAACCGACCAGCAACAGTTCTAATATGAGTTGCTGCATAGTGTCCCCCTTCAATTAAACGACTTGCTACAGACAATATTCTGTTAATGTTGACATAAACATTCATCGAACTCATAGTAAAATGCTGGTGTTCTTCTTGTAATTGTTTAGCAACTTGATAAGAATGACCAATTTCGACATAATTCAACAAAAATACATCTCGATTGTGACATATCCAATCAAACATCTAATAAGATTACATAATTTATATTTTAGAAGATGCTAAAATAAAATATAATAAAGTACCTTCTCACAATCCTGTTCAAAAAGCCTAAGTTGGAAGCACTGATCCAGTTTAAGCTTTTTATGGTGCCACAATTGAAGTAAATGTTGTTGTGAAGAATGTACAGAGTCAAGATTTTGTAATACTACAGCTTTAATATCAGCATCTGTTGTTCCGACACCAGGAGAATCTGGATCTTTTCTATCTCCGCCACCGCCTTGTCCTGTATCGTTTCCACAAACTCTTTGCAAGAGCCTTTGACCTAAAAAAATTTAAAAAGTTATCTTTCACTTATTTCAACTAATTGGTACAGAATTCCGAAAACAATTTTTGAGCTTTTAACTTTAATCTTATTACTTAATTTTACTTGTGAAATACAACACTTCACGAAAATGTGTTTCTGCCAGAAAAATTTATTTCATCGTGCATAAAATTTTAAAATTACTTTGGGAAGTGAAAGGAATAAAGTATAATAAAACTTAATTGAATTTCAGTAAAATCAACTGGTGGAATTTACCTAATAAATCTATATCCTCAACTGGTGTTTTCATAATTTTTTTCTTCATTTCGTTATGCATATCAATGCCGTGCTTAGCGCCACTAACGTCTTCCGCGAAATCGTTTCGTGCAAGATCTTCTTGTAAATCATCCAACCTATCTAACAAGTCGGCTGCTTGCCATACAAATTCTTCTACAGCCAAACGAGTTTCCAGCCATCCAGCATGATCATAACCTAGGGTCCCATCTAAATCGGAAGTTAACTGTGAGGTATCTATAATTTTCGGCAGAGCTTCTACACTTATCATATTTGTCTAAAAAGTTACAATATTTTATTTATAATATGAAAAGACCATAAATATAGTTCTGTTAAATTTAAAAAATAAAGTTTCTGTTCAAGGTGTGATTTGCCTTAAACAATTTTGATTTAGGTAATATATACATAAAAAAAAGAATAAATTTTACCTCAAATTTATATTTGTGTGACCCCAAAGACGTTCTTTGTTTCTGCCAAAAGTTGTCAGGTTTAACAATTATGGCTTGATGAACAACACCAGGAGAAAAATGTTCATGAAGAGCTTTCAATATAGGTTTAACAGTAGACCATGTAGCTCCTCTCATATCTACCAATACCGTAAATCCCAAAGCGCGAGCTTCATCGCTAAAATAATAAAGAAAAATAATTATAAGAGCAGGCTATTCACAATATTACTCTTTTTAGATAATGGTATAACCATTATTTTTTTAATAAAAAAAAGTTGATACTAAAGAATTGGGCAACTTTTTATTAAGGATATTATATTATTTATAATTTGATTTCTACATTTATCTGTAGCGGTTCATGTTTTACAATTTCCATACAGGAAATTTTAAAAATACTCAATTTTCGAGAACGTAATAAAAAAAGGTTGATAAACAGATAAAGTAAAGGTAATAAAATTTAATTTACGAAATAATTATAATTATTATTTATTTATAATAATATATTGATTACACTAAAATCGGTAAGCTACAATACAGTGGCGGCAATATGAAACGCACGGTCTTAAAAATTTAAGTAATTGGTATTATTTTCATATATATTGTATTAAAATTGAACTAATACTTATATGTTTCAATTGACTAACCAAAATATATACAAAAATTACAAATTCGATAATATAATATATATATAACCACTTAAATTCACCCCTGTAATAAATAGCACGTTTTTCAGGTATATTTTTGCACATCAATAAAAACAAAAATTTCAGTTAAAAATATAATTTAAGTAACAATTATGTTGTATATAGTTTACTAATCGATAATTATTTTATTAATATGTGGTTAGCCCTCATCGTGCCTTTATGGCATCCTGTAAACGACGAGGAATTGATTGCACTAACCGTTCCAGGTAGTCACCCTTTATATTATTGTCCGATACAAATTTTAATGCCTGTATTAACTCGGGTACACTTTTTGGAGAATTTTGAACCACGTGCCGTTACATTATTGCCCAAAAATTCTCAATGGGATTCAAATCTGGGCTATCCCGTGACCAATCGATTACATAAATTGCATTATTAATAAAATAATTAGCTACCTGTATCAAATTGAAGAGCAATCAATTGGATATTTTTGCATAATTTGATACTTAAATGTATTAAAATCAATGCCCGATTAAAAAATTTTGAAAAAAAAATTAGTTACCACGGTACTACTTACTAATTTTGCAGTACGACAAGGTGCGTTATCTTGCTGAAAAATGCATTCATCATTTTCCGCGTATAAATTGAATACCGATGGTTGTAAACTAGTTTTTAATATACCAAAAATTTTTTTAGCGTTTACAGAACCTTGTAAAATTTTTTGGTATATTAAAAACTAGTTTACAACCATCGGTATTCAATTTATACGCGGAAAATGATGAATGCATTTTTCAGCAAGATAACGCACCTTGTCGTACTGCAAAATTAGTAAGTAGTACCGTGGTAACTAATTTTTTTTTTCAAAATTTTTTAATCGGGCATTGATTTTAATACATTTAAGTATCAAATTATGCAAAAATATCCAATTGATTGCTCTTCAATTTGATACAGGTAGCTAATTATTTTATTAATAATGCAATTTATGTAATCGATTGGTCACGGGATAGCCCAGATTTGAATCCCATTGAGAATTTTTGGGCAATAATGTAACGGCACGTGGTTCAAAATTCTCCAAAAAGTGTACCCGAGTTAATACAGGCATTAAAATTTGTATCGGACAATAATATAAAGGGTGACTACCTGGAACGGTTAGTGCAATCAATTCCTCGTCGTTTACAGGATGCCATAAAGGCACGATGAGGGCTAACCACATATTAATAAAATAATTATCGATTAGTAAACTATATACAACATAATTGTTACCTAAATTATATTTTTAACTGAAATTTTTGTTTTTATTGATGTGCAAAAATATACCTGAAAAACGTGCTATTTATTACAGGGGTGAATTTAAGTGGTTATATATATATTATATTATCGAATTTGTAATTTTTGTATATATTTTGGTTAGTCAATTGAAACATATAAGTATTAGTTCAATTTTAATACAATATATATGAAAATAATACCAATTACTTAAATTTTTAAGACCGTGCGTTTCATATTGCCGCCACTGTATGTACATTTTCAGCAATGAGCAATGGGAAATCTATAAATTAAATCTGGCGTTCATTAATGCATGAAAAATCTGCATGATCAAAAATTTACAAAATAAAAAATAATTACTCCCAGGACACTATTTATCGTTACTCGCAGGAAATTATGCACTAATAAATCTATTAATTGATGGACACAGAGTAACCGCTATAAATACATATCATATAACTACTAGGTGATTCTCAATTACATCGCATATTTTAACAATTAAAACTTTTATCGTAAAAAATTAACTAGTATGTTGCAGTGTAATCAATACAAAAAATAAAAAGGTTCCCAAAATTAAATGGTTAATTAAAACTTCATACCACAGTACAAACAATGAAAGCCTACATGATTATAATTATTATTTTGTGGAAATTGTATGAAAAACCATAGTATGCCTTGTAAATAAGAAAACAAGTTTGTTGACATAAAAGCAAGGGTAGTAGTCAACTTACACTTTAATTAAAGCAATGCTTGTGGGTTACGCAAATAATGTCATATACTATGTATGCATGTATGTATCTTATAATATATGATATAATATTAGGTACATATGACCCGGATGACCGTATACACGCAATTTTACCCAAGTTCACTAGTGTTAAATTTGGGATTATCAGAAACAATTAGTATACTTGTATTCAGTAATATCATAATTAATATCGTCAGTATAGGTGTATAGTGTAGGAATATAATGCATCGTCCGAGATGTGATAGTATGACGAAAACGTTTGCAAAATATTATACTTACGGTGTACTTTATTTCTGAAAACTTTATTATTGATTCTAAAGAATGAAATGCATTTTTTAGACAGATATTCTAAAATATTGATAATGCCGAATTGGACTACTTTATTATTCCAAGAATGCTACCAATAAGATCTAAACAATCGCTAACTTTCCAGAATCTTATAACATCTCTTTATACAAATACGAAAAAATGAATTGAATTTAATATATTGCGGTGTACCCACTCTTGATCTTGCTCTGCTTGATTCTGTCAAAAACCAAATTTAGTCTATTATGCCTTTCTATAGGGAATGCCCTCTGAGGTACTTCTAAATTCTTGAGATTACCGCATTTGCATCCCATTTGATAATATTGCTGATACTGTCTCAAAATTTCTGTCACAGTTATACATTTACATCATTAAATCATAAAAGCTCGTTTTTGTCCAATTAATGCTATGTAAATTAATTTTAAAAATGGCATTCTTCTTAAAAATCATCATTTTCGCCGATGTATTTGAATTTAAATGAATTTTTATTCCTTTTATTAATTAATTTATGTCAATACATCGATCAAAACGAGGTTTTAAGGGCGAAATGTAATTTGTTTAATTATATAACATAACATATTATAACAATTAACAACATCTTTGAGGTGTAAATGTAAAAATACTGCCCACTGCTAAAATAATTTGTTAAATCGTAAATCTATAATGATTGTCCTATATCGCATGGGCAATATTATAAAATATTTTAATTTTTAACAACTTTTGTTTTCTCAGTGTAGATTTCAATTTTACAGACAGTTATTAGCCTAGTATAAGTTAACCGAATTTTTGCTGACGCTAATAAGATACCCTATTCGAATACGAACCAGCAGTGTGGCGTAAAGCCTACACCGGCCGACTGGGAAGCGGGTGACTGCGGTTCAAATCCTGGTCGAGTCGAATACGCTGCTGTGATCTAAAGCCCAAGATAGATCTGTGGGCTGTGGGGAAGGCAACGGGAAACCACCCCATTAATTAAATTCCCTGGTACGTCATCTTGGTTCAGCCAAGTTGATCGCCAACGCCCATTGAGGGTATGGCACATTAAGAAGAAGAATTCGAATACGAAGAGAATCTCAACTTTCATATGACCATCTACGTGCTTCGGAGAGCAAGTAAAGCCGTTTGTTGACTCCCCTGAGTTGATAATTGCCCCCATCAACAGTTGATTAACACCGGATTAGAAGCATTCCTCAATCCAGTTTAAGCACCCGTAGGATGTAAATGCTAAAACCGAGAACTAAGTCACTGGGACATTATTTTAGTATGCAAATGCGTAGAAGTCCATAAAATTTGTATGGATTTTTTGGCATTTATTGAAATTTTGGAATTTTAGTGTACACCAATTTTTAAAAGTACTTATCTTCAGCTGAAACCTTTCTTTCAGAGAAAGAGACTAATTGCCCTACAGTAGACGAAAAGACCGAATACGATATGATGATTATATTTTACCCAATATTAAAATAAGTGGAGGTTGATCAACTTTCTTCGTTTTGTTATATTCTAAAAGCTAGCAATTATTTAAATTTTTATGGCATCCTATTCCAGGTATCCGTTATCCCTAATCAGAAGATTTTTTCCATAAAAACAACAAATTATTATTAGAAAAATAATATTGTTATTAATTAATAAATAATATTAGAATAATAACTTCTATAAAAATTATTCTTTGGTTCAAAACAACTGAAGATTAATCATAATTAATAATAAGATCATATTTAATAAGTATAGTACCTAGTAATGTTCATAAATTTTTAGTACTGTTATTTTATAAAATAATAACGGTGTATAAATTCATTTAGTATATTGTTATATTAGAATCAAAAGTCTGAGTTTACAACACGATTATTTAATTGCCGGACGACCGTGAGGTCTAAATGCTTCGTTACTTGTTCTCTAAAATTTAATGAAAAATATTGACA
The DNA here is from genome assembly GCA_947369205.1 of Cantharis rufa. Lineage (NCBI taxonomy): Eukaryota > Metazoa > Arthropoda > Insecta > Coleoptera > Cantharidae > Cantharis > Cantharis rufa. The sequence goes on from OX376303.1 coordinate 43,311,498, forward strand.
AAGCCTGATCGTTTGGTGTGGAAATTAAAATTGAGAATTAAGTATTAACAATTTAGTATTTGTTATTTTTTATAATAAATTTTCAACCGGCAAAAAGAGTTTGAAAAGATGAAGACCTGGCATATACTATAGTGTATACCTATATATAAACCATTTAAAAAATGCATCAAAACAGATTTAAACAGGTGAAAATTGTTCGCAACTAAGTTCAGTATGATAAAAACTAACAAAAAAAAAGTATGGACTTATAATAATATTTCGCTGAGTTATTATACTTATAAATTCTTAACTAAAATTATAATTTATTATCATAGTTATGTTTCTCATAGAACATTACATGTTGTATTTTTATTGGATTCCTCGTGAATCATTCATTGAGAAATGATCGTTACCTAGCATTCAAGTTTGTCACAAACTTCAAAATAATTTAATAAAACATGGGTACACTATTATAGTGTATTACGGGTCTGAAAGGGTTAACAAATTTGCGTTTACGGCTTTCAAATCATCTTGAAAATAACCGTTGTGTTTATCTTATAATTTACCATACAATTAATTTTATTTAAAAACGGTTGATTAAAACAATTCGATTTTTATTTTTAGTAGATTACACAATATTTTAATTTATGAGCCACCGTGCCAAGTACTAACATAGGCAACGATCAAATTTGTTACGCCACTACTGGTGCTGTACTGCCCATTTACAATAATTGTCTTACAAATTTATTATCAGAACATCAAATGGTTCTCCAGACCGCCAGATCGTATGACTTGTGATTACTTTGGAATACCCAAAAAATAAAGTTTAAATTGAAGCGAATATACGTAAATATTCGAAAATTGAAATCAAAATTTGGGAAGAAATTATTAATTTTTTTATATGTTGCGTCTTGATGTAAATAATTTAAGAGACCCGTTTCAATGGTGCAAACAGAGAAAGGAAAAAATGAATATGGCATATAACTGACTTATTAATGTGATGTTTTATTTGATATAAATAAATGCAATTACTTTCGAAAATATAGGAAGTTTTAAAAACTTTCCGTTCCCATGGACCATCCGGTATTATTAAAATTTTAAAACCATTACTGTAATACCAGAAATAAGTAGTAGCAACAGCAGTAGAAGTAATATACAATTTAATTATCAAAGGTGTCAGGCTCGGGAAATTGCTATCTACTAATGTCGTTTTCTGTTTTATTAAAGAGCGGTAATGCATTAAGCATAAAACTGGAAAGCGCACCAGTAAAAGCTATGTAACTTCAAACTTTCGTGGCAAAATTTAACTAATATAATACCCGAACCATGTGTTTTAATTAATTTAGAATATTTATATTTCTCTAAGTTGGGATTTACGCGCTTGAATACAAAATAGGTAAGGAACCATTCTGGAAGCTACTACGTAGAGCTAACCAAATAATTGATAACTACAAAGGTTTAGCAAAATTCAATATAAAAATATAATAAAAAAGTTCCTTGCCAAGATTTTAACCGTGGTTACGTGAGTCAACCACTACGATAGCAAAACGGTTGACTTTATATATTACATGTATTTATGTATGTACCTACATAATAATATATTGTTGTTGTGCACATTGCTAATTCGAGAAACTCCACAAAGATCGATATTTTAGTACAAAAATGTCTTAAACAATTTAAATTTATTTTGATTAACATAATAATACAATTATTATAGCTAGTATACCACACTAAATTTAAAAAATTCAACTCGAAAGAAAGATTTCCTGTAATTAATAAAAAGCTACTGTTAGTAAAAAAAATTAATTAATTTACCTAGGTATAGACATAAGGTACTGTAGCAACCGTTTATAATCTTCAAGTTTAGCTCTTTCTCTTCTAGGACTAGCAGGAAACGAAAGTAAAGGTCCTCCACGTCGATCTCGACCACCTGTTAACACTACCAAGCGTTCTTGCAATAGAGGCATCAGTTCTAAGGCTCGTTGACCATCCATATTTTTAGTTCCTGCAAATTAATAGTAAAATATGTAAGAAATGTATCCAATAATTTAAAAAAAAAGTGCTATAACGCATCATATTCTTTAAAAAAAAACAAACATTTGTCCAATTTTTCAACCCAATATTTTATATTAGCATTTCGGAATCAAAATAATAACGCTCACAAGATTTGATATCATTTCTGGTAAGGGACATAGGCACACAATGTATAAAATATAATGTATTGTAAATATGTTTTGTCCGTATTACGGTGCGGCTAGGTATGTACACATCTGTATTGAGTATTATAAATACATACCATGAAAGCTTCTTCTGAATGATTTAGTCGAACTGTGCCAACTGCGAGGACGTTGTTTACACCCATCCAGGGTAGAACCCTTAACTTGACTAACACTAGCCATGTTCCGATTTCATGGCTACGCAATAACGCACTATATTTTTTATAGTTGCAATAATGTAATTAATTTTTGTTAAAATTAATCTAAACATATTAAATTGTTTTCAATTCATACTTTCATAATCACTTTAATTTTTATTACATTTGAAAATAGGTGAAAGAAATCTACCGCGATTAAGGTAGTCATAAAGAAGCAGTACGATAAATCATCGATCAGCGTTTAAAATTTAATGCTGCCAATGGCATAATGCCTTCGGTTTGATGAAAAGATGTGCCTCCTAAAAGTTCCAGCATAATGATATTGATTCCTCATTCTTTGAATGTTAAACACGCATATTCGTAACTGCCAATGAAATGAAAATAGCTCTTCAAAACATAACACGTACCCTTCAAATTTATTCAAGAAATTTTTTGACACCTGTCAATTTTATTTGAAAACCAACAACCAAGTTACAATTTAGTTATGATATTTAAAGTCTCATCGGAAGCTACATCAATAAAGTGTCCGTATAGTCAATACGGCATGATCTTAGCTTGACTATATTTGAATTTAGAGTTCTTTTAGTTTTGTACTATGTCAAAGTTTCAACTTTAATTACATTTAAAATAAGATCTAAAGTTAAAAATTTCAAATTTACTGATATTGGAAACCTCAAAATAACCACATACCATAATAATCGCTTTCTGGTGGTTACTATACAAAATAGCAGCAATGATTAAAAATGTAAAAAAAAAACAAAGAAAGAATATACAAGACAATTTTTGTCAAAACAGTTTTGTGGGTAAAAATTATTTATTGCCATCTCAAGTATATTGGCTGGTGTTTTTGGAAATTCACCATATTATAGAATAGCCTAAAGTAATGAGTAAAATTCGGAAACTTGATCTATTACACACCAATCAGTATAGAGAGAAACCATGTCACAAGTACAAGCATTTTTAGAAACTTTCTACAACAATATTTTATTTTCGTATTTGTTATTGTCATAATAACAATTTTCCGCACGATATTAGATAAAACTCCATTTACGGCTTATGGAGGCAACTTGTCTACTCGTTCAGTAAACTTTTCCGTTTGAAGCTAATCGCGTAAACTATATTATTACGAGAAAAATGGTGAAATTGCTACTGTAACAAATGTTACTTAAATTAAGTCAGCGATAAAAACTTGAAGATAATGTTTTATGATCATAGCAAAATCTATATTATAGAGGTAATAATAATATTGTTAGAAATTCACCAAATCGAATTTCTTTTTTTACTCAACATATTATTCGTTTCATGCTGTACAGGATTCAATATATTGCTTGGTAATAAATAGGCACTTTTCCTGTATAGTGTATACGATATTATACAAGAAAAGTGTCAATTTATCACCAAACTTATTGAATACTTACCGAACAGCCTTAAACCAGATCCCAAATTTTAATCAAATATTTTAGAGCCTCTCCGAATAAAATTTTTTTAATAACAACAAAATAATTACTCTATTAACTATATTCTTTAGTGATTTTCAATCATTTTCAAAAATTATTCTTACTTAAATAATAAATTATGATTATCTTTAAAACTAAACCGAGCGATATTTACGTTGAACTATTTCTGTAAATCAATACAAACAAAATATAATTCGACAGTCGCTCACTTAAGATGAAATTTAGCCCACTTTATAAAATGAGATTGAAAATCACCCACTTCACTATTAATTAAATATGCAAAAATCACGTACGCAATTTACGATACTTTCAGTTTAAAAAATTTATTGATTAATAAATTGAAAAGAAACTGTATTACAAAATTTAAATGAGTAGATCCGCAATATTTTTTAAATAAATTTATAAATAAAGCCGATTTATACACCCATAAAAATATATGTTACGGAAAATTTAAATATTTCTTATTTGAAATTATTATAAATAAAAAATTTTCATTGAAAAGTAGATTTTTAGTCACCAAACTTTCATGTAAAAATAGGTCAAACATTTATTATTATTAAATAGTGTATACCTATGTTTGAAATCCCACATAATTTATACGCATACAGGTAAGTAATCATTATTCTCATATTGATAACACAACTACACTATATTTTTTGCCAACATCTTAAACAATTGTAATAATATTATAAAAATATGATGGTGATCAAACTATTTACGAACTACACTGTCATAGACCATTGCATTTGCAGCCAATTAAATCAAAACAGCAGTGTATCTACTACAAACTCACTTGCAACTATTTTTATTTACATGATATACCTAAGTATGTTTTTATTATATTTAAGGCTACAATAAAATTTATTGTTGTTTATGAATTTATTTAAAAAATTAAATAGTATAATATTATGTACTAATATGGAGTTTGATCTGAATCGCTGTAAATTTGTCCAGATTCAAATTTAAATTTGATATACGTCCTTGTGGAGCTTAAGAGGGTCACTTTATAGAAGTAAACAATAAAGAACACGAAAATAAATTAGCAGCTCTCGCGCGTCTAATAAATGCTTAATTAAAATGTACCTAAGTAATAACGATTTTTATTAAAAATAATTAAATAATCTTACTGAACAGCAGTTACTGCATAACATAATTCAAGTTATTTAATGCTAATAGAGTCATATTTTCATATTTATAAAAAAATTAATCAAAAGGAAAACGTAAAAAACATTTTTAGTGCGATATGTTTTGAATCACTTTTCATAAGAAAAAGTACCTAACAATTTCCCCAAAAAAATTATAGTGTCGATAAATTTTGATCATATCTGTTTGATACTATACAGCTTCGTAAAAATATAAATTTTGTGTTATATAATCACTTGAAAATCTTTACGTAATACACCGAACATAATGATATCAAGGTGACTTCCGCAGTTTCACTGTTCTCAAAATTCCTTTAGCAACGTCGCGATGCAGCGCTATCAGAATTTTCTCAAGCGCAGCCGCAAATAAAACAGAACAGGAAGTTTCTGGCGGAAAGTATGTTAGATTTCTGGAGCACAAACAGAAGAAACTTTTAAATTAAAATAAAGGAGCTGACTTAGTAAACTGTGAATAAAATTAATAAGAACTAAATACTTTATTATCTAAAAAAACTTTTTTTGATACTTTATCAGATTTTTTAGAGAATCAATTAATTTAAATACATTAAAAATATTAGAATTTGAACTGGAATTTAGAGCTGGAACAATATTGTAATACACCCACACACACCAATGGCGCTTGTGAAGAATGAAAACTTACTTTTCCAACCGAAACCCAACGTCACTTCTAATCTAGATCACCGTGCCCCCCCCCCCCTCGAAAGCGGATACAAAATTAAAATTACGAAACAAGTTGCTAAAGCAAATAATAATTATGCTCTCGGACGATTGTGTTTAGAAGAAGCATTTGTCTTTGTACTGAAACTCTAAAAAGTGCTCTAAACTTAAGAATAAACCTCTTTATTTTGTAAGTACTATGAGTTGTCGTTATCAAGAACTTGAGAAAAGAATTAGTCTTTGCGACTTTTGATAACTTCTCGAGTTTAAGATAAAACCATAACAATTGGTGGTCCAGCGGATAGAACTTCAAACTCCCGTCAGTTCGTGTACCATTATTCCAGGGTTATCCAGGGCTTATATCAATCAAATTAATTTTTAAATTAAATTTAGAATGATTAAAATTTATATAACTCAAATAATATACACAGTGCTACAAGACATTGGAAATAGTGTAATAGTGAAATAATAGTGAAATAGACTGCAAAATAGTAAAGAATGCGACCACGTTAATGTAACTACAATTTTGAAAAAAATTAAATTTCTTTCAAAAAACTCCAGGAGTGCTCTCGAGATGATTAAATTATTCATATCACCATAGTATATTTATAATATATGCTATATAATATATATATATTATATGCTATGGTGTTTAAAAACCAAAAACCGTATACGTCAGAGGTAAGACGTCTTTCATTGCCACCAACTAAAAATAAAATTTCAGTTTATCACATATGCGAATTATGATTGTAGTGATTTTTATTTTTATAAGTTTGTTTACATTAACTTGTATGTAGAGTGTTGTGCGTGTTGCGGTGCCAGTTCAGTATATGTCTCATTTTATCATTGCATGATATTTAAAATTTTGACAACGCTGGTCTAATATGGCGTCGTCAATGTGAATGACGTATCGGCAAATCCATTTTATAAACCATAGAATACTATTTATATTCATCTTCAATAGTTTAAGACAGACACTGATTCCCTCCCACACGTAACTTTTCTAAAATAAATATTATAGAATATGCCCTTAGGACTTCTTTGTACAGGAAATTTAATTTATTACAAAATTTTCTATACGAATATATCTAATATAATTTTGTCATATTGCTCATCACTTCGTAAATGTTGATCACTCGAAATTTAAAAAAGATGAGAAGAATGGAAAAAGTTATGTACGAGCTTTGAACTCGAGAAGAATGGGATGATCCGAAGAGCGTCCGAAGTGCTATCCTCGAAAACACTGATTGCTATGACTTATGATTAGGAGTACAATATGAGTTTATGCGTTTGACGATTTGCTTCACAATCCTGTGCATTATTCGTTTAACATATTTTTTCTTATTTCTAATGTTAAAGCATTAGCAAGGACTCCCATAATATATTAAAAAGGTTTTGTTGAGATGTTACATGAATTTGTCTAGTCAGTTAATAAAATTCTTTCCAAAACTACTCGCAATAAGGTTAAGATCAAGGGAATGTACCCGATTGCTTCTAATTTTTGAAATTTTCTTATTTTACAAAACAGTTCAAGTATTTTCAAGCTTTCATTTATTTGTTGCTTAAGTAAAATACATAATAGCGTGTTTGCTGAGAAATTTGGCGAAACCCGGAATTGCCGTTCTTTAACTTAACCAATAAACATACCAAGTCACTTCTGTAAAGTAATTTGATTTTTAAGTTATAACAAGTTAATTTTTAATCAGTTAAAAACATCAACCTCTTTACTAACCAATAACATATTTTGTTCAATTATTTAATTTCTTCTTGGTTCTTCCCGGACGTATCATAGCTATTTGGAAATTTTTAATTATCCCATGGGGAAAGAAGAATTTATCCTCATCAGGGCAAGATTTAATAAAATTCCCATATGGGTTGAGTGAATTAACGAAATTCCCTAAGTCACACTGGGTGGCAGTGTACAAAATATAAAGGATGTCCTCGTGGCTATGCACATATTGTGGAAATGGAAGACATTTTCTTATTATAAGCTTATTTTTCACAACTCCTATAAATAAGAGACAAATATTACGTTACTGGAATGAGCAAATAAAAAAAATTTTGTTATAACTTCTGATTTTCTATAATAACACTAGTTTAGAGAATATAATACTATATAAGTTGATTTAATCTTGAGAAATACTTAATAAGACTCAATTTCAGAGCATAATTATTTTTTAATTAATTTGTAAGTAAGTACATTATTTACATAATATTAGCAATTGCTTATTTTTTTATTCCTACAGCTCATTTGATCAAACTGCAGGCGATTAAAAAATAAGTTTTGCTTCTTTATTTAAGTATTTTTTCGACAAGTAACGTGGTATTTTTTATAGAATTAATTTTATACTTCTGACTCATCCTGCAAAAGCAAAATAACGATAGCTACAACAATGATCGTACTAAAATTATTAAAACGTCAAATAATAGGTAAATGCATATTAAAATTCTACATAAAACTATCAATACTAAATTTAGGGAAAAACAATTAAAAAAATATAACGGAAATTCCACAGCCATTTAACAGTCTTAAAATATCTTGCTCTTCTTCACACTTAAAACACTCTTGTTCTGAATTAATACAAATTATTATGTGCGATATATAGCAATTTGAACAGCAATAACATGTTTGCACTTCTAATTTATTAACATTAATTTCTTTTATTCACTACTGTTTAGATAAAGCCCACTTTTTAAACTTATTCTAATTAAGTAATGATACGTTTATTACTGCATTTAGACCGCGAGTTGTTCAGTTGCAGACCCAAAAGATTGGGTTAAGCATTAAAATATGTTACATATATGTTATACAGGTATTATGCAGTATTATTGGTTTTTATTATATTTATAGGTTTAGCGTAAAATATTGCATAAAAAAGTTATTCAACATATTTCATTGGTAACCCAAACTTCTTGATTTAAACTGCAATTGAACAACCGGGCCTTTGCAAAGTGAATTAATGAAACTTATCACGACACTGGTATTTTATAGATATAAAGAAGGCAATAAATGATGTAAACCAAATTTTCAACTACAATAATAATTCGGCAATAATAATTAAATAATTACATAAAATTATTGTATTGAAAAATTGGACGTTTTGATTCACAATAATCGGAACTTTTTGGAAAAAGATGAAATTTATTTATAAAATACATGATTAATTTTCGTTTAAATACAAACAATTTATTTTCAAAAATTTTGGCACCATAGAATCATATAAACTATTTTCAATATATTGCAAATGTAATTTGTTTATGTTTTAAATTTAAAAATATGCATAAATAACAATAAAAAATAAAATCGAGGTAATTTTTCCATGCCCTTGCTTCTCAAATAAATTCAACATTCGTTTCAAGGTGCATTAATAAAATTACGAATTCTAGTTTAAAATTGAATAATCTTTTTTTATTTTCAAAATTAAAATTTTACTAATTTCAAAACGTCTTCGTTTTATTCATACGACCCAGCAGTAATATCGATATTTTTCCTATGTCGCCCAGATTTAATAATAATTGAAAGTGAATATCTGTCTAAACTGTTTTACAGAATTTATAGAACAATTAAAATTTTGATAAATGAACCACAAAAAAGGAGTTGCAACATATTTTAGAGAACAATCATGAACAGCAGTTCACAAAGTGTGAAATAAAAAAACTCTTATTTATGTTTCGTAAAATTCACTTTCTCGTAAAACAATCATAATATTATCTTCTATTCACAAAAATAATTGGTGCAACAACAAACTGTACTAAAAACAATTACCCTTTCCGTTTCCTTATTTTTGACATTTAGCAAAAATCGGGGTAAGTTACGTTTATTAAAAAAAATACCTTGTAGAAATACCGAATATTAACACAAATTTACGTCAAAAGAACCGCTCTTATTATTTGCCCTACATAATAAAAACATGTATGTAACCTCAGCTACTAATATTATAATAAATAAATTGTTATGCTTATTTCGTGTGTTTAATTTGTAACTAATTTATACAGAAATAAATTTCTGGAAAAAATTAATTCGGGGCATTGAGATAAATTAAAATTGCGGCACAATAATTTGATTAGGTATTAATATTCCGATCAAATAAATTTTGAAAAATTCAAAAATGATAAATTCAAGTTCTATCGATGCGTGATGACTGGTTTAGTTATTATTTACATTATAATATTAATAAATAATAATTAACAGTGCATACTAAATATAGCAATTATTGCAGTCTTTACATTGTTCGCTCTGCTAATCTTCGACTTTTACGTTGTTTTATTAAATTAACATTTTTACACTACTGTAAAAAATTAATATCTTCGCGATAATACTTTGCAAACATTTTACCAAAGATTAAACTTCATATAATTAAAATTAATTAAACTAAATATACCAGAGAACACGAGAATACGCCAAAGCAGAGGTTCTTAAACTTAGTAGTCTCACTGGGATCCTGAGCTCAAAGTTTCAATAGCGACACTAACTTTCCCTTTCTCTTGCACCTTTGTGAATACGAATAGGTGCAAAAAAGCACATATTTTTGTCCACCCTTGTACATTATATGCAAACATTGTGTAGAACACGTGAAAAATAATAAAATGTTTTATTTTAATTCATCAAGTCATCGCAAGAAATAAACATTGTAAGATGCATATAATAGCGAATTAAAAAATGTATTACTTATAAACACGACTCGGTTCCCCGAAGTTGTATTGTATCTCAGGTAAATATCAATCATAAAAATAAAGATGTAAAAAAATTAAAAAATATCAAAAAATACTGGGAAAAGTTGCAATTTTGCAAATCTTGAACTTGAGCCTTTTTCTTTTAAAATAAACGAATTTTGATCTCACGTTTATAGGATAAATAGGAGCTAAGATAATTCAGTTTCCGCAAACCCTTTGAATTGCAAAAAATGTTGCATCTAGTCAAACGAATTAATATAGCGGCCACACTAAAACAAGACAATAAAATTTAATTAACAATGATCGTTTTGAACTACCAAAATTTTAGATTGATGACACACAGTCAATTTTTTTGGTCGAGTGACCTGTTTGGAACATATTATGATATGATAAACACCCCGATAATAAACAAATTAATTTGTCATTATAAAATTCTAGTAAAAATGTGTTTGAAGTTTGTTTACAAATCGCTAGAAAATATTGATATAAAAATTAATCAAGTAAGTACAGCAGTTCATAGTATTATGTATATTATTTGTTGACATCAAATAATCGTCTCATATGGATGAGATAATCGTAAGTCATTTAGTCCAGGTAAATATAATAGATGTTTAAGGGAGGTTACCATTACTTGATTTGAAAAAATCAATTTAAAAAAATTTTGTTTTCTCTTTGAAATGCTGCTAATGTGTCGAGGATTCGAAAAATTAATCGAGTTATGTGCGAACAATGGTGGTACGAAAACTGAATTTCTTTGGTGTATCACGTAAAGCAATGTTGTAATACGATTTAAAATTTATTTCAACACGATAAAAAACACGCCTTGTATGAAAAAATAAACTTTTCATACGTGTTCCACACAATATTTTTTCTACTATTGTTTGAATACGAAACAACAATTTATTAGTAAAACCGGCTACTGTCAGTTAACCGCAACCACGAATTGGTTGAATTGGAAAGAGGACAATTTTCTGAGCATTTTAAGACCGCACTTCGACATGGATTAGGCCTTAGTTTTCGAGAAAACGGCATTTAAAAATCAAAATTTTACATGCATTTTAGATAGGGAAATTCGTTAACACAAAAGTTCTATTGACGGTGCGTACGTTCTGATATAGTCTTAGTGTTGGCCGTCAGACGCGAAATTATGTGAAAAAAGTGCGGTCTTAAAATGCTCAGAAAATTGTCCTCTTTCCAATAGAGAAAAAATCGCGGCTCGATTCGTGGTTGCGGTGAACTGACAGATCCCGTAAAACCATTGTTGGTATGGTAAACCTTGGTAAAACTATTACAAAGTATTGGTTTGCAAATTAACTAGGGTAGGTAGCATGCAGCCCTCCTACCTACCTGTAACAGGTAGACGTCGAGAATATTTTTTGTAATAATTTCTGGGTTTGCGCTTGAATGCACATGTGTGTAATAAAAGTAAAACGCACTAGTCGTGAAAAAATTACTTATTTTACCTTACTCAAACGAATATCAAAAAGTAGTAGAAAGAAATATATAAGAGGTAACAGAAGATTAGTTTTAATTAAAAAAAATTACCAAAAATAAACAGATAATTAACAAGTAAACTGGATACCTTTTCACCCATTTAATCTGATATTAAAAATTGTTATAAAAGTTCTGTCTTAGTAGCTCGCGACTACTTTTAATAGAAAAAAGTACGTAGATAGCAACAAACATTGGCCAACCCTACTAACTCTGCAATGAAAGAGTTCAATTATATTTCAAAAGTATCATCAAGTCTATCTATCATTTTAGTCTTTCATGACAGAAAAACGTTTTATTTTTAAGAACACGAGTCTAAACTGGAAGATTTAAACCAACTAGATAATAATATAGTATAATATGTACATATTAGAATAACCGTCAAGACACAAATAACTTAATTTTTTAATTATATTGTTTTGCTGAACATAAAAAATCAAAAATTCTATTTTATTTTTATAGCTAATTTAAAAAAATCAATTGTAACCTTGTTTAAGCATCGATACTCATTTATAAATAAAGCTTGATGGAACGCCCATTTGTATAAAAGAAATACAGAATTTATGGAGTTTCGTCCAAATAAAATAAAATTAAGTTAACCGAGACTTCAAAAAATTAATGTTAGAAACTAAGATAACGGCATGTCCAAATGTCAAATAAAAACTGACAAAGATTTTTATCAATATTGCAACATAGGAAACTTGGAAAATTACCTGGAAATAGCAAATCTTGACCAAGGATAAATATAAAAAAACGAAGTAGCTTATTGAAATGCAAATAAAACAAATATATTCTACCATTAATTTTAACAATAGATTACAAATTATTCAATTAGTATAAGTTAATAAATCATTATTATAAATATACCTACCCGAATTTCGTATGATACTTTCCTTGTAAGGACTAAACTTCTGCACTTATTATTGCGAGAGTAGTAAGAAAACTTATTTGAAGAAAAGAATTGAGAAGAACAGAAATTAAAAATATGTATTAATAGAAATCAAAAAATTTGAACAAAATACAAGTTATTCAATATACTTTTCTATTTCACCACAGTACTGTGGCAAATGGAAAAGTATAAAATAAATTTAATTTGCATTAGAAATTAAACCAAATTGAGGGTGGGGAATCTAAATTAGGGTTCGTGGAAACGTACATGTATAAACTATATCGAAACGTACAATTTATTGTACTTACTTATTTCATTTATGTCCTCTTTATGCAAGTTTGAATAATTAATTTTATTTAGGGTATTGCTGTCCTTGCAAAATTAAATTAAATGTAGGTACTTACTTAGTTCAGTAAGTAAAGTTAGATATATACCCGGCTTCTGAATAAAAACCGTCAACATGATAAGTACTATTCAATGACGGTCGTATATAAAAATGTTTCCCGTGTGAAAATGCCAAAAAATTATAAATTGGGAGCACAACTATTACACACAGTAGCGCTGCAACTCAGGGTGAGTTTTGGCTAACCACTTCACTTGTATGGAGGGTTTTAAAAGCAAATGACCTCGGTGGTTCGCCATTGCCCGCCAAAGAAGGACGGTTAGAATGAAGTTCTTACTTCTCTCGGGCTCGAATCAGAGTTTTCTGCTTAGCAGTCGACGTACTTAAGCATCAGACTGTTAATCTTCAGTGCGACGTGAATTTTTCACGTCGATGAAATTTCAAATTTTTCAAAGGAAAATGATGAAATTGGTGAAGTATAATAGTAAAATAGTAATAATAAAACATAGTTTAACACAATAGTTTAAATTTTTTTTAAGTATTGTTGACCAAACAACGTATAGTGAAACGGTGTGTGCCATATTGGGCCATACCTACTTCTTTTTAAATATTACAATGAATTGTTAAATAGGAATTTTTTCTTTATTTATCCCATTAACTACAGCACAATAAGTAACCAAAAAAACATTCTTTTTTCAAAATTCGTTTCATCATGTAACGAAGGGTTAATTTTTCAGTCATAAGAGAAACCGCGAAAGATATTGCTTTGCTTAGCAATGCTATTTTTTTAAATTGCAAGGTATACTATTAATTATTTACAAAACAATAGCGAAAGGAGCATAATACATCCTATCCCCTAAATGTATTAAAAATTGAGAGATGTGCTTAATTTTTACGCTTTTGAAGTAAGAATACAACATATAATTTTGTCAGTCGCTGTAACTAAAAATATACTTTTTATTAGTTAGTTGGCACCTTGACATGGCACACAATCAATATATATTATAGATTGTAGGGTAAACGGAATCTTTCTTGAATATTTAAATAAATTAATAAACAGCAAGAGGTAAGCACAGAAAACATTTTCAAAAATCTGCTAATATACAGAAAGCCCGGAGTAGGAGTAGCTATAATAAATAATATTCCAAGGTAAAAACTAAAAACTATCTTATCCGCTAGAGCAGTGTTTCTCAAAGTAGGGGCGTGCAAAATATTTGAAGAGTAGCAGAAAAATTGATGACGAATTAATTCTTTTGTTTTTCAATCAATTTGGATGTTTTCTACACATACCCGTTCTTCGGGAGGGTCTTTAAAATTTTTTTAACCAAAACGTTTGAACAACACTCCTCTAATGGCATAATATAATATAGATATCTCATATATGCCCTTCGGCTACTGTCAGTAAAATGACCTCAAACGTTGGGCTTTGACTTTTACACTATTGGAAAGAGGACAATTTTCTGAGCATTTTGAGACCGCACATTCATGAGGATAATCCATTAGTTTTCGAGAAAACGGCATTTGAAAATCAAAATTTTACATGCATTTTAGATAGGGATTTCACTAACACGAGTGTTCTATTGACGGTACGTGCGTTCTGATATAATCTTAGTATTAGCCGTCAGACCCGATTGTTACTTCGTCGAGTACACATCGTGCGTGTTGAACCCCTTGCTTGTCACCGCACTCATTATATTACGCAACATTATGCAACAAACTAAAAAATAAAAAAGGCTAATAATTAAAAACGAGTTTCACCCCTTTCGTGTACTACCTTTGGCGAGTTGGAGCTATCTACGGGGATGTTTTGACCGGAGCGGAGGATGCGGAGCGTCGGTTTTGACGAACGCAACCAAGGCAATCGAGAGTTCACCCTAAAAACGGTTGTCGACAACTGAATACAAGTGCTACGTCTATCAGTAAGAGTATATTAATCCACGCGTACCGTCAATAGAACACTCGTGTTAGTTTAAATCCCTATCTAAAATGCATGTAAATTTTTGATTTTCAAATGCCGTTTTCTCGAAAACTAATGGATAATCCTCATCAATGTGCGGTCTCAAAATGCTCAGAAAATTGTCCTCTTTCCAATAGTGCAAGAGTCGAAGCTCAACTCTTAAGGTCAGTTGACTGACAGATCCCTGCCCTTCTACCTCTTAGAACTGGTAAATTTTGACGAAAGTAGTCTGATAATTCAACAATAACCTGTCACTCATAATGGCAATTACTTGAAAGTATAATCATAATTTAAAAAGTTATAATCAATTATAAAATTAAAGCTTTCCAAGTGGTCTCGAAGTGGTCAAACATTTTGAGGAGTGAGTTAGAGATTGTAGTTACATATCATATACGTATACTTCTGCCATAAGTTCTGTTACATTTAAAGTTCCGCTAGTTTTAAATTCCAAGTATGAAATTTAGGGGTTGTTTATGGTTGGTTTGAAAAGGTACACTTATTATAAGTAGCAAGTATAGTTATTTTATGGTCATTGTTGGCGTGCCTCTAACATTTCCAGCGTCTGTAATGGTTTGGTGGGGTATCTTACGAAGGAGTATCGCAGTTATACTTTCGTAAAAAAAAGTGTTAAAATCTTTTAAAAACACCTTGTTAAGTGGAAAACCGTGAATTTTCCAAAATATTCGACACAAAGCGGAAACGACACAGCGATGGCTTGAAAAAATTTGCCAACTAATAACACTGTATTACAAATTGTGGTCCAAGATAATATCTTTATATTATGGTCTGTAGTAAGCCCCAATAACAAACTGCTCAAAAATGATTTAGTAAAGATAGCAGCATCCATACCGATGGAAACAGTGCGTGCCACAATAGATGACTGACCGTAGCGTTTAAAGGCCCACGTGAAAGCAAAAAGAGACATTTCGGTTGAATTAAAACGGCTCTTTAAAATTATAGCATTTTTATTTTTAAGTTGATTTAATTTACTCGCAAACATTTCACAGAACATACAATAGCACGACTAGATATATATTGTGTCTTTCAAACTGGAGTTGTTTTTTAAATGTTATAAAATTCTTCGGGTTTTTAATTTTTAACTTCGGCAGAACAACTTATAACTTTCATATAAATTTTTATAATTTGAAGCTAGTCGCATGTTCAATACCAAGCACGTGTCTTACCTGCGCTGTGTAAGTAACCATTCCTTTGATATTATTTCATTTTCTTCTAGTTAATAAATTTTAATTAAATGCAATTTTTGTTTATTTTTAATTTTCCTCATTAAGAATCAATTATTAAATAAATTTCAATAAGGTATTTCGCTTCTGTTCAGAATATTATACCGTCAAATTGATATCATTTTCCAAACTAAATAATAATCGATCTTCAAAATAATATCTAATTTATAAAATAAATAATATCTATATTTTCCTATAGCCAATGTGAAGTGTCCATCACAAATATAAACTGGACGTAAGTATGCAGAAAATATCCAACCCCATAAATAAAATACTAAGAAAATAAATAAAGAAAATATAATTTTTAAAATTGTAATAAATAATACATTATGAAAGAGCTTTTATGTCCATGTGTCAATCATTTCAAAGTTACCTTTTAGTCAAAAATACAGTTTCCTTATTTCGTACAAAAATAGCCGAATCTGGAAGATTTGTAGTTTTATATGTACATATAATGACGATAATCACAACTTGAATATATACGAGTATTATAATATATCACGTCAAATTCAAATATAACATAGAATTTCTCCAAATGTACAATCCTCTAAATCTCCATCATGCCTATTTATAAGTGTAATAAAAGAAAGCACAACAATGGGTGTGTTTTGTATGCTTCATTAGTCTACTATAACTATAAGTAACGAGTAATTAATTCAAAGTTGAGAGGAATTATGAAGAAAAATTTAAAAAATTTGAATATCAAATAAACCACACAAAATTGTCTAAAAAGAGGTAAAACTAAAAAATATATGGATCATATATTCATCATAACTCAGAAACGGTTCATTCGAAATCGAAATGTGAAAAGATTTTATTAGTATATTGCATTGGCTTGGGCCTGAACGAAGGCAACAATGGCAACAATTTTAACAAAAAGTTCATTTTTTGAGGTGCTAAATTTTCGGTTGTTTTGCTATAAAAAATTGTTTTTTTAACAAAATATAAAATCCTTCGTTCAGGCCCTAGCTTATATCATAATAAATAAGTGCTATAAATTTGGTAGGGATCGCATTAATAGTTTTTTAGCAATCGTGGCCACCGCAAAGCTGATTTTCAAAAAACAAGATTCTGAGATAATCGCGTTTAAAGACAAAGACGCTTGTTTAAAGCCACGGGGTTCTGCTTGAAATACCTATAACTTCGAATCTAATGCTCCGATCTTTATGAAAGGGCAAAGCCCAATAAGATGGTGCAAAGTCCCCCGTCTAGGATTTTGACTGGAACTAGGGCATTTGATTTGGTATCAAAAAAGACCAAGCCCCCCAAATTTTCGGCCCGCTAGGGCAACCCTAGCTTCTGCTACCGCCAAAAAAGCCACTTTTCACCATTTTTACGATAACTCTCGCTAGAAATAACATTTTCACACCCGGTTTTCGGCATTCAAAGGGTGATTTAATGAAGAAGACGTCTGAATTTTTTCAGATTTTTTGGGCTCCATAACCCAAAAATGACACCCATTTTAATATTTGGAACGTGATTTTCAGAACTTTCTCTCTTCCCGGCACAAAATTAAAAAACGTCAATTTTTGGCATTTTTTATTACCTTTCAGATGGTGTAATGCGAAAAATTTTTTATGTGGGACCCTAGGTCGAAAACATGTGAACTATGCGATTTTGCACATTTTTGGCCTATTTTCGACCGTTTGATTGATTCTCTTGCGGCCTTTTTTCGGAACATTGAGTTATCATGAGGTTCACGAGACATTTGAGCCCTAGTTCCGACCCCTCGTGAACGATTCTGCCCAAAAATGAAGCTCCAAAATCAATTCAGCACCATAAAAACCCCTCAACTCCCACATGGGGTTTTAACGTCTGAGAAGTTGAGTTTAGCGGCGAGTTTAAATGAATAGATCGCATTTGTACCTGACTTTTTTCACCCCATATTTCCCAAATGTTTCTTCTAATAGTGTTTAATTGTGGATTTGGGACAATCGATTCATTTTGGGAGAGAAATGCAGTGACAAAATTCATTTTACATGATCAATAAGTATACATGTTGAGAGATTGGCATTGGCGGGCAAGTTCAAAATTTGAACTTCAAATGAATAATCCATTGTTTACTTGAGCTTTCTAACCTCCAATTTTAACATATTGGAAAAATTATTGTGGTATAAAATAAAAATTAAAAATTTTAAAAACCCCTGACTGTAAATAAATTCTAAAAATAAAAATTAATAATAAAACCACCTTACTTTAAAAACGACTGTTCCCTTTAAAAAGAAAAAAATAAATTTTTTTTCTTCATTCAACAACAAATTCTCAGACACTTTACTCGAAAAATTAACTTATTTCCCCCCCCCCTACAAAATTTAAACATTAATTTTGAAGTCAGGGGAAACGGAGATTTGTTCCATTTACGAAACCTCTTTATACATTCCATATTACAAATTCTCCGTTTCCCCTGACTTCAAAATTAATGTTTAAATTTTGTAGCGGGGGGGGGCGGGGAAATAAGTTAATTTTTCGAGTCAAGTGTCTGAGAATTTGTTGTTGAATGAAGAAAAAAAATTTATTTTTTTCTTTTTAAAGGGAACAGTCGTTTTTAAAGTAGGTGGTTTTATTATTAATTTTTATTTTTAGAATTTATTTACAGTCATGGGTTTTTAAAATTTTTAATTTTTATTTTATTTCACTCTTTTTGGAGTATATTTTGTCAAAATGTATAAAGAAAGTAATATATGTTTTAAACCGCTTCGTGATCCAGTCCGCCGATGTGGTAGCGCGAATATTTAGCGAATGATATGAATTTAACAGCCATAATGGTAGTGAATTTTTAGCCAAAATGGTAGTGAATTTTTAGCCAAAATGGTAGTAAATTTATATTAATATTAGTTATTTCGCAAGCGTTGTAATTATTGCAATGCGACTGCCTCATGAGGACGACTGAATAGTTTTCTTTGGTCTAAATCGCATATTGCTATGCCTTCTAAAGTCCTAATACGACTCAGAGCCACGTACGCTTCACCGTTTGCAAACATTGTTTTCCCCAAATACACTACCGCCTTTATCAACGGTCGTGCCTTGCAATTTATGTACGGTGACAGCCCAGCTGAGTATAAGAGGCAACATTATATGTTCAACGTTACCGTATCCTTTGTTAGCTTGATACGTACCACTGGCTGGTGAAATAGAAACAAATCCGTTTAGTAGGCGGCTGCATCGACCAATGGAAGGATCATCAAACTGAATAAAGACTTTACTAGGAAGTTCACCATCTTCAAGTTGGTCCCTGCGTAAAGCTTGCCATTTGTTCATTCATGCTTCCATTAAAGAGACCTTCGTTAACCTTTATATTCATTCGAAGCATCACACGACAACCAATTGCAAGCTTAATTGAAGTAAGCATACCTCCAGTATTGTTGGGATCGGTAGGCGCTACTATTATGTTAGGTTGCTGTCCATAAGTCGTAGCTTCCCTAGATTCGTCACGCGCATGTATGGTATACATTCTTTGTGATCCGGCTAATGTCTCTATCATTCGGCAATTGTACTCATCAACAAGCTTGATTGCAGGATATATTCTAACGGCTTCACCGTCTGCAAACCCATCAATCAGTGGATTTGTTATCTTTCAATTCTTGCAAGCGGAGATGAATAGAGCGCAAAACTTCGTAAGACACCATAGAAATTTCATCTATTATGAGCCATCTGATAGTTCTCCATTTACGTCTTGCATCTTCCAAGCGTGCCCCGGTCAGTTGTTTGTAAACTGTCGCTTTTCCTTTCTCTATTCCTAGAGAAAAATCACTATGAAGTGTTCGCCCGTTAACTAATCGGGCTTCGACACCCGTGATGGCAGTCAACTCAACGAATGAAGCTCTCAACGGATCCACTGTCGGAGCATAATATATCTTCATTTGGTGTACAATAGTTTTAAGCAAAAAGGTCTTGCCGCAACCAGCACCGTCAGTAATGAAGAGCTTCAAAGGGTCAACGCCTTGATCGTTGGCATACATTTCTTGTCGAATACGGTCAGTGATTTTATCGAATAAACGCTTCTGTTCCATATTCATACTTCTGACAATCTGAAGAAAGTCTTCTTCTGAGATATTATGCTCCTTGTCATCCTCAAAACCGGTATCTTGGATATCAATGTCCACTCAGTCGGGAACGCAGCCGTCGATCATTGCACCGACAAGATCATCTGGTAGTGGCAAGCATATGTCATTTTCGACATTTCCCATCACTAAAACTTGAGCTATGACTCGTTGCAACTCTCGTTCAGTGTGTTGGAACTGTTCTACATTTCCTCCTTGTTGCAGAGGTCGCAGACGATTTCGTTGAGCAAGAAACGCTGCTTCAGCACTGTCGTAATCTTCGATCAAATCTTGCTCATTCCTGAAGGGTAAGTGTGCAACCAGGTAACTGCATATATGTTACTATAGAAGTAACCTTCTCTATCAGCGGTTTGTGAGTAATACTTAGTTCTCAACACGGCTTTTCGGGATCGCAGTTTCATTTTGGTGCCGTTCAGTAGTGTTATATATGATTCGCGACGGACCGGAGGTTCATCCACATCATAAGCTTCGGCATCTCCTTCTTCTTCATCATCATTCTGAAGCCGTGTAGTGTGGTCGTAGCCAACAGCAAATTTGGCTAAGCTACGGTTTTCCAAATTCAATCGTTCCACCAGAACGATTGGCGGGATTTGCTAGAGTCTTTTTTTAATACAGAGGATTGTGCAGGGGCGAGTGCATAAATTTTGGGGTTTGGGGGGGGGTGTAGAGATAGTTTTCTGAGATAGAATTTCTTCTCATGAGTGAAAATTGTATTTGACCAGCCAGGAACACTCCCCTGGTCTTTACAAACATGCTGTCAAAAATTTACGTCGCTACGTAAATTTAGTTATTAGTGAATTTTTTTACTTTTTACTGAGAAATAAATTTTTATTTAGTTTTTACTATTGATTTATTTTCCCGAAAACCGAAAATGGAAAGTCTGAAGCATTCAAAATCTTGAATTCTCAACATGTCGTCGACCCGGAACTATACTGTCGTACAACACAAAATCAAAAAAAATGAGTTAAGATAGCTATCTTGTTTCATTTTTTTTACTCTATCGATTTGAATTTTCAAATTGACCCTAAGTTGTATAGTTTCCGAGATATTGGGTATCAATTTTGTCGTATACGCCACAAAATGCGGTAGCCTCAATATTATACTGCCGCAAACGCCAAATTTTTGGATATACGACATAAAATCAGTGTAAAATTGTGTAATAAAATTATCCTCAATTATTTTGTCGTATGTGTACATACATTTTTATTACATTTATTTTTTTTTTATTTACATTGATATTACATATCACATTGTTATTGTGTCGTATGTGTTCATATTTGGTGAATACGGTTCCATTCTGTCAAGTTAAAATTATTAAATATTACCAATATGATCGTTTTACAATCAATTTTAAGACGTCAGGAGCCCAAATAAATTTTATGGCTTCATTGTAAAGGAGATCTTCCAACACCAAAAAATATTTTTTGGTGAAATTAATATATATAAAAATAATTTTCAAGGTGAATTTAAAAATATTAAATAGAAAAAAATACCTGAGGGAAAAAAAGGGATATTATAAGTCTCTATATTTTTATACCTAAAATTGATTGAATATTACAACAGTTTAATAAAATAATTAATATGGAAGATAGTGGAAACACATAATTTTAGTTTATTACTTATATTTTTTTTAAATCAAAATCAAAAATTTTTATTTCCAAAAATTTTAATTTTGTTAATTTTTGTTAATATAATATAGAATATAATTTGTTTATTTAATTAATTTCATTATTTTTAAGTTTTCTCTATTAATTAGGCATTTTATTGAATGTGATTTTGTCGTATGTGCTATGAAGGTGCAATGCATGATTAAAATTTCGTTAAAAATGGCGTATACGACAAGATACTTTTAAACAAAAACCCCTTAAAATCTAAAATTTATTTATAACAAGCTCTATATCTGAGTACCAAAAAAAACCGCAATGAAATGAACTATAAGTGACCAGAAAATCGAAACTAGTTTTTCGAGCCAATTTTTTTTTATTGCCTTTCAATCTTTAACATCGATTTCCCAAAACTCGATTTTTCGGATATACGAGAAAATAATATCGGGTCGACGATGTACCAAACGTGAAACTTTTAATAAAACATCGTTGGGGGCACTTTGACCGTGCTTATCCGGCTATGATGGCCTTGATCAAAACTCCTTAGTCCTTGTGATATGCATCTGCAGTTCCTGGATGTCTTCCGCAAATATCATAATGTCAAATCTATTACAATTGCATTCAGGTATATACATAATTAGCTTAGTAGTGCATATATGCAGGTATTAATTAATTTGTCCGATCTATAATAGATGCAGTGCAGCTACCGGCGTAAAATAAATTTTTTTGTTGGTACACAAAACAAAATATAATAGATTAAAACAAAAACGTATCATCTGATAGATCAGATGTGTATTACACTATACGATGAATTACATTTTCCTAATTATGTCATCTTGATTTCACCTATGTTGACAGCCAAAACTCAGTAAAAATTTCTTTTATTAGAAGGCAAGTTTCAAAACGGTTCAAACTACTGCTTTTTGTCATCATGAAAAAATAGCTATTTATGCAACAAGAAGTTAAAGTGATACTTTTTATAACCAGGCGTAAAAATTATCCACCGAGACGCTGCCAAGATGGACAACGCGCCGTTTTATACAAAGACACTTTTATCTCTTGTTGCATAAATAGCTATTTTTATTGTATACGAAATTTAAAAAAATGTTTCGCGGTGGTCTGGCGGATCATTTACTGTTTCAAATTCATTTCGTTCGTTTTTCTTACTGTTAACAAAAAAATTTCAAATTTTGAAAAAAAATTTCAGTGTATCATGTACCATACATTTCAGTGTATCTATGCATGTCCAATGTAAGGTTACTACATTTTTAGTATACTTACATATTATACACACACACACACACGATTCATGTGATATTTTAAATTCATTATTACTACTCGTAGGTTTTAATTGCATTGACACTAAATTGACTTTGTTGTTGTATTGAGACAATATGCGGATATGGGATTCAAACACACAATAAATTACTCGAGTTGCAGACATAATTATAATATTAGCCAGTACACCATTCTCTGCTGAGCACCATAAGGGGCCATCCATAAAGTACGTCACACGTTAATGGGGGGGGAGGGTATCACCGAAGTGTGACATCGTGTGACAAGGGGCATGGGGGGGTCAATACTTTTGTGACGTCACATAAAATGTTGGACTTTATGTTGATTTTATTAGATTATTATTTAATAAAAATAAGTAAAAAATGAAAATAGCTGTTTACTCTCGATTATTTTTAAATACATACATAAATTTAAAAAATGTGTGACGTCACATCAGGAGGGGGGGGTTATAAAAATGTGACAACCTGTGACAAGGAGGGGGGGAGGGGTTCAAAAGTCCTAAAATTCGTGTGACGTACTTTATGGATGGCCCCTAAGTTTAAAATGAGAACGAGTGCAAATTATTTTAATTATAGGTTCATCAGACATTCAAAAATCATGTTGCATAAGCTAACATTTAAATCTCCATAATTTGCTATAATTATAATTTTAAAATAGTACAAGAGGACAATAACTCAATACATTGTGGCATGAGTTTTTGGAAAAACCGAACAATAAATGGCCAACACGATAAATTAAAATTTCTTCTAAATTAAGCTAGCCAAAATATTTTAAGATTTAGAGAAATGTGAGGGTTTCGTTGGTAAAAATAAATCAATGTTTGGTAAATATAGGAAGGCGACAATAAATAGTCCTTACATTAAATATTACAATAACAATACTTACGTTAATTAGTAAAAAATTGTTGCATATCCAAAATAGTATACTAAAGTAACATTATTGTCACAATTTAGACACAAGTTTGTTTAAAAAACAGTTCAAATTACACTAAAACACGGGTTTACATGTTTGACACAAACACCTACCATCTTTGTTAGTGGTAAACTAAACATTGAATACTTACTGCGCAATCTCTATTGTAAATTATAAGCATAGGCGTAACTGATGTAAAAAAAAATATTAACAAATTTATTAACTTTTCGACAAACTATTGAGTCCTTTTCAAATTATGCAAAAAAATGTAGTTTTTACATTAAATTTTTTTACATGAAATATCGTACTTTGATATTTAAAGATATAAAAATATTTCAAATTTTCAAAATGACTAAAATTATCGCAATTTTTCTGAAAAAATAAAAAACACTTTTCTTCGTTTTTATAAAAAATTCCATGTAATATAATATAAGAAAAAACAAAGCCAGTTCTGGGTACTTGGCCGGCCATGTGCAACCCCACTTTTTGTCGCCCTCTTATTCTGTTTAGATTTAATTTTGTAAATAAACAAAAATATTTGTAACTAAATACTTCTTATAGAAGCGTTATACCATCTGATAACTCTAAATGGGAGGAGCGACCCTAAATACAATTTTAAAAATCAAATCAGTGGCACTATAACCCAGAGTGGGTTTTCGTTGAACACTTCATTTTATAAAATGGTTTTCGAGGCAAATTAACTCGGTGATTTGCCAATTGCCATTGCCTGCCAAGGAAAAACGGCTAGAATAAAGCAGGGGTGTCAAACTCGCGGCCCGCAATGAACATTTTTGCGGCCCGGCCAATATATCGGCACACTATAATATAAAAAATAACAAACCGACGCAGAATAAAAATTATTGCAGTGAGTCATTGAAAAATGTAAGCATTATACATAATGTAGGTAAATAATCCGTTTGCCGACATACATACAGTAGTAGTCATGGAAATTGCATTGCAGAATATTTCCGAATTAAAATAACAATTTCCAATGAAATTTCAATAACCGTACACAATACGCACACAAAGCTAGGTTTATCAAACCGGGGGGTCTGGGAGCATGGAATACCCTCCAGTACACCAGAGATTGTAAGCAGAAAAAGTGTTATTGAACTTATAAGTTTCAAACCGCAAATCTAATTTCCAGAAATCTAAGATTTCTGATATGAAATTCAATAATACATTTTTTTTAACACAATCACTAATGTGCTGGGGGGTATTCCAACCAAACCCCCCTGTTTGAAAAACCTAGCTATGTGATTGTGTCAAATAAGAAAATGCATTTTTGAGCTTATGAGTTTCAAAACCAAAAATTTAACTTTTTTTATCTATTTTTATTCTATTTTCTATGCTTTATTATTAACCCTTTCAGACCCAGGGTATACACCATAGTGTACCACCGTTTTATTAAATTATTTTGAAGTTGGTGACAAACTTATATGCTAGATAACGATGTGCGTGCAGTTAGCCCCGCCATTTTTAAAAATCAAAGAAATGAATATTGTGCCGGGCTGTGCCCAATGTGTGCCACGTTGTGCCGTATTTTTTTTAAATTTTATTATATTTATTTTGGATTTTATAGATTGCTTATTTTTGAGTTATTATTTATTTTAATATTTAATAATATAAAATATTTTATTTATTTAATAATATTTATTATTATTTTTGATAAAGTAGAAGTTAGCCCCGCCATTTTTGATTTTTTTTTTAAATCAAAATTGTTTTGGATTCTACTCGACGTGTGCCGTTGTGCGCCGTAAATCATAAAATTTTATTTCAATAAATAAAATTTTTTTGGGCCAAAAACTATTTTATCGATAGAAGTTAGCCCCGCCATTTTTGAATTTTTTTAGAAACAAAATTGTATTGTATTCTAATGGACGAGTGCCGTTGTGTGCCGTAAATTATAACATTTTATTTTGATAAATAAATTTTTTTTGGGCCAAAATCTATTTTATCGATAGAAGTTAGCCCCAACATTTTGAATTTTTTTAAATCAAAATTGTATTGGATTCTACTCGAGATGTGTTGTATTGGTTAATACATTTATGCGGAAAAATTAACACACACAGTTTTTCACTATAATTCATTGAGATGAATTATCCGGACGTTTGGTCCCCGGACGATTGGTCCCCGGACGATTGATCCTTGGACGATTGGTCCAGGAATATTTAATTATTAAATATTAAGGGTACCAAAGCCTTTGGATTTTTTAAAAAATCGATATTATTTTTCTCTTATATTCCGAAAGTATAAATATATTAAGAGTATACAGGTAAAAGGAAAAATTGAAATATTAAATATTTACGGAGTTATCGTAAATAGTCGAGAACGCCTTGATCTGCATACTATAAATATAAACTTTACATTAAACCTAAGATGATTTCATTTTAATATAAAAATTTCTTGAAACTGCATTTTCAAAAACTGATCTTGCTGTAACTCAAAAAGTTATTGATCAATTTGGCGCCAATTTTAGGAGGCTTCTGACCATGTTATTATCGGAAGGATAAATCTAAAGTTTTCAAGATTTCGCGTAAATAAATTACTTTTTTGGGGTAAAAATTGTTGAAAAAATAGTCGAAAATTTGACCATTTAGTTAAACAGCCTAGTTAATTTTTCATTTTACAATTTGGTTTTTAAAAAAATTCAAAAATAGCGGGGCTAACTTCTATCGATAAAATTACTTTTGGCCCAAAAAAATTTTATTTATCAAAATCATATCAAAAAAATTTTATTTATCAAAATAAAATTTTATAATTTACGGCACCCAACGGCACACGTCGATTAGAATACAATACAATTTTGTTTTTAAAAAAATTCAAAAATGGCGGGGCTAACTTCTATCGATAAAATAGTTTTTGACCCAAGAAAAATTTTATTTATCAAAATAAAATTTTATGATTTACGGCACACAACGGCACATGTCGAGTAGAATCTAATACAATTTTAAATTTAATAAAAATAAAAAGTGGCGGGGCTAACTTCTACCCCAAAATAAACAATCTCCATAAAATTCAAAATAAATAAAATAAAATAAAAAAATTACGGCACAGCGTGGCACACATCGGGCACAGCCCGGCACAATATTCATTTTTAAAATTTTCTAAAATGGCGGGGCTAACTTCACGCACATTAGATAACGATCATTTCTTAAAGAATGAACCACGAAGAATCCAATAAAAATAGGGTAAGGTTGCGCTAGTCATACCACCGCTTAAGTCGTACCTTTTAAATATTAGGCGTAATATGACACCAACTGCGCCCCTTCCGGCAAAACGAGTTACTCCCTAGTCAACCATGTTGTTTTACATCGAGTTCGTCTCCCGCCGATACCGTTAGTAAGCAACCGCTCAACAAGTAAGTTTATCGTGATTTTCTTATAATTGTTACTGTCTGTTTGGTAGTTTATCTTGCAAATATATTGTTGAAAAAATCATGCTTCATATTTTTAAGTCATCCAGTAACATTTAAGGAGTTGTTTACTGTAAACAAAATCGTGTTAGCTTTATTCCGTGTTTGGTTATGTTCATTTAAATTATAAATTGTGAGGTGTCTTAAGTGGTACCTACATGACGTTATAATGCAAAGGATAAAAAAATGACAAAAAAATAAAATTCAAGGGCTGGATGCACGACTTATATGCAGGAGTTAGCAAGAAAATTAAAAAATATCTTTTGTGATCATTGTAATTAATTGTATTCATAAATTAATTGAGAAATTGAGAAAAGAAAGTTTTATATTTTGCAGTAAAAATTGTCCAATTTTAAATGTAGGTACGACTTAAGTTATAGATGGGTACGACTTCACCGACAATTCATAACGTTAAGAATTCCCTAACTTTGAGATAAGAAACTCTTATGTCAAATTTGGTTTTCACCAAGCGCTAAAAGTTCCTATAGAGCATTAAGAAATCCCTAACCTTAGGTATCCGATTTACCGACCCCTAACGTGTTAGGGATTCCTTAGCGGATGTATTACAGGTATAAATTAGTGTTTATTCTTATTTTTCTTTTGCCATGGCTGTTGTTAGATTTTTGGATAGTTTAGAGAGATATGACGATTCATCAGATGATGAAGTTGTATACCCTAGAATCATTAAACAACGGGCAAGTAATTTTGAAAAATTTGAAAAAAATAAAATAAAAATTTTAATGTGGAATTTGTCGTAAGATTTCGGTTAAGAAAGCAAACTGTTTTGCAGGTTTTAAAATTAATAGTATAGGATCTCTCGAGTTTATTAATGATAAATAAATATATTATTCATAAATGTGCATATTATTTATGACAATTATTTTGGGTATTATTATTTTAGAAATCAATCAGTAACGCCCATAAATCAATTATTACTGGCATTACGATTTTATGCTACCGGAATAAATATGTTTTATTTGAAGTAATAAACAATTATTAAATTTAAACAAAATTTGTTTAATCTAAACAAATTTTGAAAAAAAATATTTTTTTGAAATAACAAATTCAGTTTCTTTGACAGAAATAATTTTGTTTAAATCGAAACAAAATTTCTTTCTATTGAATAAAATTATTCAAACAAAAGTTTTTATTAAATTCAAACAAAACGTTTTTACTGTGTATAAATTCAAATATGACATTTACAACCCGTATTAGTTCATTTGTCCGCTGTAAAGAATACCTAGCAAGGGAGCTACTTGTTAAGAAATTCTTATGTTGGTGAAATGCAAATTTTCCTATCTATTATTTTAGGGAATACCTAGCGTATGGAGGGTAGAGGTAAGGAGGACAATCTCATATGGCTGTTTTATTCTAAAAGTGGCCACTGAAAAGCACTAAATAAGGTTTCAGAAAACGGCCAGAATGGCGCTGGCGTACCGAGAGGGTATGGTTTCAACTATGGGAGGTAGATGACTCTATATTGCATTAGCTGAGAATTAAACTTGAATAATAAATATAAACTCCTCGCTTGACATAAAAAGTTTCATTTATCAAGATTGTGTAAAAAGCAATAAATTAAAATACAACAAAATTGTTTATAAAAGTTTAATAAAATATAAATTGAACATTTTTATTAATCTTTCAAACCCTGGCCTGGAAAAAAGACAATGACGGCGATATGTTCCATAGTTCAAAAACCATACCCTCTTGGTACACCAGCGCCATTCTGGACACTTTCTGAAACGTTAATTACTACTATTTGAAGGACACTTTTTGTACACAGAGATTGTCCTCCTTACCTCTACCCTCCATAACCTAGCGTAAAGAATTCTTTGCTAGGGAATTCTTAAATAAATGTTGGTGAAAACGGGCATTTTAGAATACTGGTTTCTTAAGTCGTATACTAAATTCGTGTTCATAAATATTATTAATTTTATCCAAGAAAGTAGAGGAATTTTATTGTAATAAATATTAGTAACGACAACACAGGATATTATTATTACATATAATTTTTATTTTTTTCGTAGATGCTACGTTTTATATCTATTTCTTATTCTTAGGGGGTACGACTTGCGCATCCTTACCCTACAACAAATGTTCTACGAGAAACATAAACTATGATAATAAATTAATTTAAATAAAAATTGTAAAAACTATTTCTGTTATAGAATACCACAACTTTAGTTACAAATAACTCAGCGAAATATCATGATAAGTGCATAATTTTTTTTGTCTTAATTGTTATCATACCTAACTTGGTCTACGAACAATTTTCACCTGTTTACATCTGTTTTCATTGCTTTTCTTATATGTTTATATATAGGTACACTAGTGTACCCCAGGTCTTCGTGGTATTAGTATCGCATTTTCCGCTTTCTCGCTTGTGGTGCTGCACAAATTATAATACAAAATAATTGTGTAATATTAGTTCTAAAAAGTAAAAATATTAATATGTTCAATGAAGACCATGTTTTAGCCATATTAGTCGATGGAAACATATCTAACATTGGTGATTTTGAAAATGATAACGAATGTCCATCCGCGCCTTATTGATAAGAAAAGTAACTGTTTCCAAGATTACCTTTTTCAAAAATAATATTATTTGTTTAATTTTATATTTTTATTCTTTTCTAGTATTTTAAAAGTAGATAGATACTAGTACAGAATTATTGTTTGCAAACCAATACGAAGATTTATATAATTTTTATTTCATATTTAAAAAATATTATAAAAAAAATGTATGTATTACCTCCGAGTCGCGAGTGACATAATTCTCATTGTGATTAAGTCACATGTTTGACATAATTAAAGCATTCAAATTTCCGACGTGCAACATGAACAAATCAAGTTTAGATGATACTGCATCGTATCAAAAATACGCAGAAAAAATTGCAAATCTTAGAACTGAATTTCAAACAAGATTTAAAGATTTTAATTCTTTGGAAGACAATTTTGTTTCTTTTTTTTTGATTTTCTCAATAAATATAGACTCGGTACCCAGCTAGTATATTACGCAAATGGAGGTGATCGAGATTTTAGTGCGAGTCAAATTTGAAGGCAAAATTTATTGAAGTGAGTATACTCAATTCATATATGCCTGAATTTTACAAATATTTACCAGCCAGGTTTGAAAATTCTCAAAAATTCGCATATATGAAATTATTTCCATGTTTAGAAGTAGTGTTTCGGTGCGAGCAGTTATTTTCAGTTATGAACGGAAATAAGTCTCCTGTTAGAAACAATATTAATGACGTTCACCTTTGGGGCAGTTTTGAAAGTAATCACTACGAACAAAATTTCTCCCGAAATAGGAAAGATAGTAGCAGAGAAGAGATGTTAAGTAGTGTCAAGACGTAAACATTAAGTTTTTCTTGTTCTTTTATATAATATGCTTATTATAGTATTATTCGAAATAAACCTACGATTCTATAAATATTGATTTTTTTGCGGCCCACTTAAACCTTGTTTTCGTGTCCCAAGTTAGCCTTTGAGTTTGACACACCCCTGCACTAAAGCATCAGAACTTAACCGTCCTATATTATTAGTTCTATTATTTAATTTACTGAAAGAAAACCAAAATAAAGAAGATTCTGAGATAATAAAAAAGAATAAAATACACGAAAATACAAAAAATTATTATATGAGAAGTAGGCGCGATAAAAATTATGATTGAAAATTAGATCGCAAATACTGAAATTTTAGAATAGATTGAGAAAAGCTGTCTTATAGAATTAGGATAACAATAGTATATTACTGGCCAAGCGTAGAAAATGATCCGTTACTGGGCGCGCAGCCAGTGCCGTAACTAGGGTATGGCTAATATGGCCCCGGCCATAGGCGCCGTTTGATTAAAGGCGCCGAAATTTAAAAATTAAAATTAAAATATTGTATTTAATATAGGCGCTAGGGGCCCTATTCTCAAGCTCACTCGACCGTATTAGCACACGAATCATCATTCAAGAATCAAATTCTTCATTCTTATTCTTTGATTGGTTAGAATATGATGATTCGTTAGCGAATACGGTCGTGTGAGCTCGAGAATAGGGTGCTCAAATTCAGAAGTTCAAATTACAAATATTTTATTATTTAATCTATCATGCATCCGTTAATTTTTTTATTATAACAGCAAAATAATATAAAAACAAGGTGGAACTCGCTTTTGCGACAGTTCTTAGGCTTCTATATACATCTTTCTAGAATTTTCTTAAATTTGAAACATGCAGACAGACACGGAGCTAGAACATAAGGCTTCTTTCTATACGATGTATAAAAGCCTAATTAAGCACCTTCGTTTTTTAAACAGGCGCCTAGCTTTAAATATTTAATAAAATCAAAATATTTGCATTGGGCAATTGGTTCAAAAAGAATGAAGAAAATTCTGTTGCTAATGAAAATAATTTTTAATCAATTTTCTGAAATTTGATAAATTTTAACTGAGAGTGTGTCTCAAAATTCGCCATTTTGTAGAGAATAAAAAAAAATTTGGGAAAACCCCTGACCACTCTTGAAGGGGGTATCCCCCTTCCGTTAAGGCGCATTTTTTGTAGTTGGCCATAGGCGCCAAAAGTTTTAGTTACGGCACTGCGCGCAGCTATATTAAAAAGTGAGCGTAGCGAGCTTTTTAAAGCTGTAAGCCCAGTAACGGATCATATTTCGAGGCGAGGTGAGTATACTTTTTTATCGGAAAACATAAAATTATCAATTATATCAAATATAAAAAATATTGTTTAAATTATAAATTGTGACAGATAAGACAAATTAAAACAATGTCATTAAGGCAACCCTCTATGGCAAAATGCCTTAAGCGATTGAATTATATTTAAATCGTTTGGCGATCGCCAGTTCGAATCCTACGTCGGACAAATTTTTATAATAGAATTTTTTTATAATATAAATGAATTGACTTGCAGAAGTAACAGACCATTAATAAAAACACATTAATGGTCGATTTTAGATTATTAGTCGATTTGTGAGCTGACTAGGAATGCTTCGTTTTGGCTGCCGGGTGGACACTCGGAAAGCATCGCTTTCGTTATGTTTTCCGATAAAATAATTTTACTTGAAATTTTTTTAATTTTTGTAAAATATTGAGATCACAATGGCCGCCTACGGACTGCGTTTTGCACTCCGCC
The DNA here is from genome assembly GCA_947369205.1 of Cantharis rufa. Classification (NCBI taxonomy): domain Eukaryota; kingdom Metazoa; phylum Arthropoda; class Insecta; order Coleoptera; family Cantharidae; genus Cantharis; species Cantharis rufa. The sequence continues at coordinate 43,344,143 of OX376303.1, forward strand.
AGATCCGGCCACAAATAAAACACTGCCGATTCGGTAATTTTGCAGTTTTTGAGAAGCTGCAAGTGAAGAAAACAAATAATTGAAATATTTTTAGAAAAATTATATTGTTTTAATTTTTTTTCTCTAAATTGGCAGAGATTTTTGATAATAACATTATAGTGGTCTGCAAAAAATTTCTTTTTCTAGACCTAATGCTATATTCCTGCCGATTCTTATGTAAAATTATTTCTATCCGAATATAACCCCCGTTTTTCCTCATCACTTGCCGTTTTCGAGGGAGCCCTCTCTATTTTTTTATCAATTTTGCGATACTAATTTTATAGCCATAAATATGATTGGGAGGGGCGAAAAGGATTATTTTAGCTGTAAAAGATAATAAATAAAAAGTAAAATAATAAATATAAAGAAGAATAATAATTAAATAAGCTAAGTATTACCTTCATTCGGTGCTATATATGTATTTTTATTATTGTTGCTATATATTTAGGCTATATATTTTTATTATTTGGGGTGTTTTGGAAGGATGAGGGGGTCTGGAAGCTGGAGTATGTAGAAAATAAGTGCAGAATTTGCAAATAACCCGAAAAATCGATCAGTTTAAAAGAATTTCTTACAATTTAAGAGAGCAAATTCTCCCCTCCTAAATCTACTTCCTAACCACAAATGTTCATGTTTTAGAACTGTTCACCTTTCTAGCTCCTTAGGCACCCCTAGCCTCTATAATAGCTAAAATAATTCGTTTCGTCTCTCAAAATTATCGAAAAGTTATAAAAATAAGTGGGCCCGGCTTCCCACGAAAACGATGGGTGATGGGGAAAAACTGAAGTCATATTCAGATTCAGGGGGTCATTTCACATAAAAATCAGTAGGAATGGTGGCATTTTAAGATCTTAAAATGCCTCTATTAAGCGTTAGTATATTTTTGGAATTTTAAATTCACTATAAAATAAAACTTCAAGTAATACTTTCCAATTGAGGTCTGCAATTTAGAAAAAAAAATATATAAGTTATATATTTTATGGAATATTTCTGGATAGGTGAAAATATTAGCGTTAAAAATGTTAAAACTGCTCCAAATGTTTTCCTATTTTTGGAAATAACATTGGAGAAAGTGTTGTGGAAAATTGTGCTCTAGAATTTAAATGTTAAATTACGCATACGCGCTGTTTTTAGTATAAAAATTAAAGCCGCCAGGAGAGTTGAAGATTTATTTAAGAAAAATACTGATACCCATGCAGAAATTGATAACTTAAAGGTTGATCTCTATCTCTCTCAGGCGCGGATCCAGAGGAGGTTGCAGGGAGTAAAATCCGTCGCTAGTCGCAGTAAAATAAATTATAAAATACATATATACTCCAGGTTGCACAAAAATCAATCAGATCTGTTCAGAAATATTTTTATAACCTCTAAAGATATTTTGGAGAACCGCATTTAGATAAACAATGCATCTTTTTATGTAGAAATTCTGATTTGTATAAATTATTACTTTGTCTTAATGTCAGACTTCCACTGTGAAAGGGTAATGAGCAGGAAATATCTTAACTAAACGGAGTAAAATAGTTTTGGCCTTCCAATAGAAAGGCCATTGGAGTGGAGAGGATTTTGCGGGGTGAACTAAGCGGGAAATGACATGTCGCTACCCTAACAGGAAAGTATGACGGGCCCAGGATAAGGCCAGGCCAAGCCTGGTCCGTGCAAAATTTCAACCAGCAACCACGATTTGATTTTGCATCGCGTCGTCTGACAATAAAGCTCGCTGATACCCAAACAGGAAAGTATGACGGGCCCAGGATAGGGCCAGGCCAAGCCTGGTCCGTCATACTTTCCTGTTTGGGTATCAGCGAGCTTTATTGTCAGACGACGCGATGCAAAATCAAATCGTGGTTGCTGGTTGAAATTTTCATACATGGAATACTTTCTAAGTATTCGAGGTAGGAGCAGCCTGACCCGTTTTATCGCTCTTTAATGTTTTGAGGTGATTATCTCTCAATTTCTTTTTTTTTCTAAAAAAGAATGACCTCTTTTCTTTTTTATAGAGAAATGTTTTGCCTTTTACGTAAAGATCTTATTGTCATAAAGCCCAATAAGCCAAGATATATTGGCATTCGGTATTTGGAGGGCTCTACAAAACATACTTCGGTTGGTGGCAAATACCAATGTTATTTGGCTTAAAAACTAACGACAATTAAAAACCGAGTATGGATAACGTATCATGCATAGTGGCGGATTTACGGTCGCCTGCACCCTAGGCCCTGTCCGATATGGCACCCTGTTTAATAAAATAATAAAAAAAAAATTAATTATTAAAAAAATAAAAATAAAATAAAACGTTTATATACAAATATTAAAAATACGTAGGGTCTCGAAACAATGAACAACGAAAAACAAAAACTATGTTTGTCTTGAAATATTAATTCCCAATTTATTTCTTTTTTCCCTTTTTTTATGCTACAAAAATTTTTTTTGTTATGCTATAATAAAGAAAAAATAAGATAAAAATTCCGATTTAATATTAAAAAACAAACATGATTTTCGCTATTCACTGTTTCGAGATTCGACTGTATTTCATTTTGAGGTTTATTAATCCAAATATAAATTTCTTATTAGTAAACAATAAATTTCTTAAAACGGAACAACGAATGAATTTTTTATGACTAATCACATCAATTTTGTTTTTACGCCTCTATCAGGCAAGTGTTCAATTGCATATTTCAAATGCGGCGTGAAAAACTGGTTTTTTCGCCTAGCGTTTGAAAGAACGCAGTGATTATTTTATAAGATGTTGGCATTCTTGGTTATATTTTGTACGTCAAATTAAATTAAAATTAAATAAGTATTACCCCAGCAAACATACAAGTCAGAAAGATTTCTTAAAGAAGTCTTTTTAAAGACGTCTTTAAGAACTCTAAATATGATGTCTGAACGACTTCATTTATCAGAACTCTCAATTAAGAGGTCTTGAAGAAGTCTTTTTACTGACTTCGTAAGATGTCAAAAATATGAGTTCTATAAGAAGTCTTTCTTCTGACTTCATAAGATGTCAAAAATATGAGTTCTATAAGAAGTCTTTCTTCTGACTTCATAAGACGTCAAAATTATGAGTTCTTTAAGAAGTCTTTCTTCTGACTTCCTAAAACGTCAAAAATATGAGTTCTTTAAGAAGTCTTTTTCCTGACTTCCTAAGACGTCAAAAATATGAGCTCTTTTAGAAGTCTTTTATTCTAAGGTTCGGTATGATTAAATTTGACGCATGCGTTTGGTGGTATAACATGCACATGTTTTATAGTACGTAACTACGTAACCTACAAAATTCGAAACAGTTTTTGTCGACATTTCCCATTTTGTTTCCAACTCAATTTATATTTGTGGTTCAGACTAATAACACATCAGTCTATTTTACAGGTAATGTATTAATGAAATAAAAAAAATGAATGTCATAATTTATTATTTTTTGTAAATTGAAAATAATTTTCACCAGGATGTTAAGAAAACGCCGGTTTGACGAATTGTCTAAAAGTTAAAATGAATCGACTACAAAGAATTAGTTGTGAAAACTGTTTTATATATGCTCCTAAAAACACCACTGATGTCCGTGCTGTTGCTACTGGAGAATATTATTTCCATTATGGACTACAAAAAGGATTAATTGATCAACCGAAGGTTATTGATATGAGTCAGTTTAAAGAAATTATCCGGATTAATGTGCACATCGATGGCTTGCCAATATGAAAAAGCTCAAAAAGTCAACTGTATCCAATACTAGCAGAAATTTCCCAAAAGTTGTACCTTTTGTTGCCGGTGTATATTATCATGGATTCAGCAAACCAGATGATTGTAATGAATTTTTATATTTTTTGTTTTTTTTTTAATTACTAAAAAATTAATGTAAAATTAGTAATTGTTTTAAATTGTCTTTAATAAGAACTATTAAAGAGCTCTTTTTTCTGAATTCAGAAATAGCTTTTAATTCTGACTTCTAAAAGAACTCTCTTTTCTGATTTCTATAAGACCTCTTTTTTCTGAATTCTGAAAAAAGAGCTCTTTAAGAGTTCTTTGAGAAGTTTGAAATTGCTCTTGAAGTGGCGCATTGGACGTCCTCAAGACCTCTTAAGGGCACCTTACACGAGGGGATTTTTTCATGCGATCTATCGCCGCAACTTGTCGCATCAACTTATCGCCTCGTGTAATACAAAATCGCTCAGGCGATTAGTCCCTGCAACTTTGCGCACGTGCGATTTTTTGAATTAGAACTTGTTCTAATTCCATGCGATTTTTTCATGCGATTTTGTAGTACCAACTTAAAATTTAAAAAAAAATTCATAAAAACTACAACATTGTTTCATTTGACAATTTGTTTACTTACAACTTCGTGTTTATTTTTCAAATTTGTTATAATTTATAAAGTAAGGTAAATTTTGTTTTATTTTTGAAGTATTATTTTTATATACAAGTTTCAATTCAACTAGCTATCATGGCACCAAAGATGAATGAAGAATTTACATGGAGCAAATATGCATTGGAAACATTCATACGATGCTATGAATGCTTTTCAGAATTATATTCAGTTTATAATATATATTTATAATATTTAATGTAACCTCTATATTATCATAGTCTACAGTAATTTTTCAAGTTGAAACCGTAGGTTGGTATTACAGCAAATACGTCGTTTATGACAGAGTCGCCTATAAATAAATGCCTCGTGTAAAGTGACCATGCGATAAGTCGCAGCAACTTTACGCATGGTAAAAAATCCCTGCAACAAGTTGCGGCGATCGATCGCATGAAAAGATCCCCTCGTGTAAAGTGCCCTTTAAAGCACTTCTTTCTGAAGATCTTTAAGACGTCCAAATCTTAAATAAGAGCTCTTTAAGAACTTTTGAAGACATCATATTGTTTACTGGGACATTTCATAAATAACTCGTATCTGTGCCAGTACCGGGATGCGGATTTTTCTGGCAATAAATTACCAATAATCCATTCTGCCGCTTACACGAGGGGATCTTTTCATGCGATCGATCGCCGCAACTTGTTGCAGGGATTTTTTGCCATGCGTAAAGTTGCTGCGACTTATCGCATGGTCACTTTACACGAGGCATTTATTTATAGGCGACTCTGTCATAAATGACGTATTTGCTGTAATACCAACCTACGGTTTCAACTTGAAAAATTACTGTAGACTATGATAATATAGAGGTTACATTAAATATTATAAATATATATTATTATAAACTGAATATAATTCTGGAAAGCATTCATAGCATCGTATGAATGTTTCCAATGCATATTTGCTCCATGTAAATTCTTCATTCATCTTTGGTGCCATGATAGCTAGTTGAATTGAAACTTAATGTATATAAAAATAATACTTCAAAAATAAAACAAAACTTACCTTACTTTATAAATTATCACAAACTTGAAAAATAAACACGAAGTTGTAAGTAAACAAATTGTTATAAATGAAACGATGTTGTAGTATTTATGAATTTTTCATTTTTTTTTAAATTTTAAGTTGGTACTACAAAATCGCATGGAATTAGAACAAGTTCTAATTCAAAAAATCGCACATGCGCAAAGTTGCAGGGACTAATCGCCTGAGCGATTTTGTATTACACGAGGCGATAAGTTGATGCGATAAGTTGCGGCGATAGATCGCATGAAAAAAAGGGCACCTTACACGAGGGGATAATGTGTATCCATTATCACAAATATTATCAGTCGCAATTTTATACTACGATACAAAATAATTAAATTTAAACGTCATATTTTGAATTCAAATGTGTTATACCAACAACAACAAAATATTCCTAATACCAAATACCTATTTCAAAAAATAATTAAAGTTTATGTAACAAATTGTAGAAGTCGGCGTAAAAAATTACGTTAATCATGCGGCAGAAAACTGTTTTCCGAGTACTCGTAAATACAGGCCTCGGCTAATCCGCCTCAGCCTGTAAAAAAACACCTACTCGGAAAAATTCAGCTTCAAGCCTTATGATAAAAATAACTATTGTATTTTACCGAGTTTTGTTTAAGCAACTGTCAGTTAGAAACGGCGCGACAAAATAAAAAATTGTATACAAAGAAAATAGAAGGCAATGAAATTTGCAATAAAAACCCTCTAAAAAGTTTGGCTATAAAATGGGATTTTAAATGCCAAAAAGGGCTTCAAAACTGGCAATTAGCGTTGTTAACATGAGCCTTCGGATTTCATTATGATTTATGAGTCACTGTATATATGTTACGGTTAATGATGTAAATCGGGCGTTAACGTCAATGGCCGGACAATGACGTCAATGCCTATTTATGTTGGCCATTAACGTCATTGTCCGGCCATTGACGTCAACGCCCGTTAGGGGTGGACAATGATGTAAATATTTTCATTTGATTGTAATATTTACGTCTTTGGCCGGTCAATGACGTTATCGGCAAAAAAGAATTGGACAATGATGATATATAGAATAAATACTATAAGGAACAGCAAGACAGTCAACTGGCAAGTGACACTTACGAACGTGTGTTGCATGTATTGTATTCTAATGTATTATAATCATTTATTAAAATAAATAATAAAAATTAACAAAAATTTTAAAAATAATTATAAATTTAAAAAATAATTAAATTAAATTTTTTAAATTAAGCATTTTTATTCTGGCATGAGAGTGATCCATGGCATTCCGAATTGCAAATTTGTATGCTGGCGCGACATACACATTTATTGTTATTGTTTTTACATCCACCCTTGCAGTGGTAACGCTTGTAACCATGTCCCCCGAGAGGGGAAATCTCTGGGGAAATTTGGTGTACAAGAGACGGGAAATCTTAGGAAATTCTAGGCAATCTTAGGAAATCCAAGAAAATCTTAGGAAAAATCAGGCAATCTTAGGAAATCTCAAGCAATTTTAGAAAATCTTAGGAAATTTCAGGAAATCTTAGGAAATCTTAGGAAATCTCAAGCAATCTTAGGAAATCTCATGCAATCTTAGGAAATCCCAGGAAATCTTAGTAAATCTCAAGAAATTTTAGGAAATCCGAGAAAATCTTAGGAAATTTCAGGCAATCTTAGGAAATCCGAGGAAATCTCAGGCAATCTTAGGAAATCTCAAGCAATTTTAGAAAATCCGAGAAAATCTCCGGCAATCTTAGGTAATCTAGGAAATCCCAAAAAATCTTAGGAAATCTCAGGAAATTTTAGGAAATCCGAGGAAATCTTAGAAAATCTAGATGAATCCCATAACTTAATGTTATACAAATTTCCTTATAATGTTAAATTAACACTTAGAAAATATTAATGTTTTTTTACCTTTGTTTTAAAGTTCTTGATGGTTTTGAATTACAGATTCTACAGATTCCTACCTGTACATTTCTTATTGCGCTTATGTGACTTAGTTTGAAAATAGTTATTGCTTAAAGCAGTTATTCTATTGTGTCTAGTCTGAATTGTGAGTAATATACTACAGAGTGTTCAGAACATTACATACAAAACAAATATTTGATTTGTTATTAGGTTCGTATCTAAATATAATTTTAATTTCTTAAAACTATTATTGAAAGATCCCCAAAATTCAGAGGTCATAGTAATCACGGTACGCGACAACTAGGCGAATCCCACTGGGCGACGTATAACTGGGCGACGTATAAGTGGGCGATTGGTAAACTTGGCGGCGGTCAACTGGGCAATGGACAACTGGGCAATTGGTACAGTGGGCGATTGGTAAACTAGGCGATGGTCAACTGAGCGACGGTCAACTGGGCTATTGGTAAACTGGGCGAGTGGTAAAGTGGGCGAGGGACAACTGGGCGACGGACAACTAGGCAATGGGTGAACTGGGCGACGGACAACTGGGCGACGGGTAAACTGGACGGTCATTCAGGGCATTCAAAAAAGGAAATGGCTATGATATATTTATGTAACATATATTAATAAAATGATCAATAATGAGCTAAAGTAAAACAATAAAACACTTAGTATTCAAGCTTTCGAGAATCAAAACTATACTTCATTTCTTGAAAAAGAGAAGATTAAATTCTCGAAAGCTTGAATACTATGGTCCAGTTTTTCAATAGTTAGTTAACCCAAATTCAATAGGTAACTTAGATTTCTGACCAATCAAGTAGTCATAAACGTAAGTTAACCATTGAATTTGAGTTAACTTAACGATTGAAAAACTGGACCTAAGTGTTTTATTGTTTTACTTTAGCTCATGATTGATAATTTTATTTATATATATTTCAAGAGTTAATAATCTTATTAGCTTATTTATGTAACAGGTACTGATAATTTCCTATAAAACCAATAACAATTTCAAAGATTTTAATTTCTTTTCTTTTTTCGCTTGCTGTATTAAAATCGCGAAAGCTATATTAATGTAAAACTAAATTTATTATTATATATCTATTTATTGTAAAAAACTAAATTTCTTAAAGTAATTAGTCCATGTTGTAATTATAGGATATCCACGTAGGTATTCAACGACGTTGTTACGATCGTAACTTATAACCTTATTCAGGATTCTTTCATCTGCTTGTATGTAACGTCTCCTTTTTGTTGTTACTTGGTGACCAGCAATTTGTCACTCGTAATCTACATCGTAACTTTTTTGAATTTTTTTCAACTTGTTAATAAAATTCCACAAACTAGGGTGAGATATTCAACTACCAAAACCTAATTGTATTTTACGAGGGCATGCTTCTGCAAAATTATTGATCCTATCGGTTCCGTTTAGAATATCCATACGGACCAAATATCAGAAGAAAATGTTGAAAATGAAAATGTTTTATTTTTCAGTGTGCACTTTTTTAATTTTTGAATTTTTATAAATAATTTATTGTTTTTTCGCTCACTTATCCGTCGCCCAGATATCCGTCGCCTAGAGTACCTATTGCCCAGTTGTCCGTCGCCCAGTTGTCCATCGCCCAGTTTACCAATTGCCCAGTTGTCCGTCGCCCAGTTGTACGCCGCCCTGTTATACGCCGCCCAGTGGGATCCGCCTAGTTGTCCGTGTCCGTAGTAATTATGTATCATGGTTTTTTAAAGTTACACACGCGGGCACATGACGGTATTTACCCCATTACCCCGCATTCGTTTAGTTGCATTTTGCATTTCAAACATTTACAGTGGCCGTAGAAAGTATTTGTACACTCAAAGATTTCAAATTAAAAACAACCTTGTTCATTTCAGCAATAACCAATTTCAAAAGTTATTTAAAAATTATTTACTTTCATATCCATATACTAGTGCTGGCGATACCGGACACGGACAACTCGGCTCTGGACAACTCGGCACCGAACAACTCGGCACCGGACAACTCGGCACCGAACAACTCGGCACCGGGAAAACTCGGCACCGGACAATTCGGCACCGGACAACTCGGCACCGGACAACTCGGCACCGGACAACTCGGCACCGGGAAAACTCGGCACCGGGAAAACTCGGCACTGGACAACTCGGCACCGGACATCTCGGCATCGAGACTAGGGTGTTACGGTTCAATTATGCTATAATGGGATTTAAATTGTTTTGTAATAATTTTCGAAAGGTGGCATGTTAATTCACTTTAAAAATTTTAAATTTCAACAAGAATTATTATCAACAATGATAACATGCACATTAACATTATTGAATTAGCGATCTTCAGAAAACTTACAAATTTTTTATTTATATTTGGACGTTGTAGTTGATCAATTTTTTTGTGAAAATTGTGTTATATTTCATCCAAGTTTATTTGGGATTAATATTTTAATCATATCAATAATTGTTATTATTTTTATTTTATGTCGATTTTTAAAGGTAGCAAAGGTTCCGTCACATTTTTGGAAAACCTACCACCTTTCATGTTTTTAACTATCACAAAAAATTTTAAATCAAAAAAGTTAAGTCTTTATTTAAAAAAATTACATATTTATTAATTAATCCATAACATAATTGTGGGATAAACCACGCAAATACTCCTACATATTTGCTGGCCCATAGTTCGAAACTTTGTTAAGGATACGGTCATCTGCGTCCTCATAACGTTTTTGTTTTCGTGTCATGGTGTCATGGATGGTGTCGTGGTGGATGATGGATAGTTAAAGGTGTCATACGTGATACGTAATGAAAGAGTGGAAAAGTTTCGTAAGACGGAACACGCTAGTTTCGGTGCCGAGTTGGCCCGGTGCCGAGTTTTCCCGGTGCCGTGTTGTCCAGTGCCGAGTTTGCCCGGTGCCGAGTTTTCCCGGTGCCGAGTTGTCCGGTGCCGAATTGTCCGGTGCCGAGTTGTCCGGTGCCGAGTTGTCCAGAGCCGAGTTGTCGCGTACCGTGGCGATACTACCATATACCATATACTAGTAAGGGAACATTCATAAACCACGTAGTTTGATTTTGATCTCTTTAGAGCCCCTCCCTCCCATCATGTAGCTTAACATAGCTTTTACCATGATACCCCCTACACCCCCCCTTAGACGGAACGTAGTATTTTTTCCTACAAAGTCCAAAAAACGTAAAACTGTGAAAGAAAGTATATTCTCTTAACCTTCAATTAGGTATGCGGGGTGGCCACAACACCCCACGTATTAATTTCTTTTTAAGGTTGTTACGAAGAGTAAATATTAAAACTCATAAAAACTGCTATTTAACAGTATTAAATTTTATTATTTTTACATTTGGCTATATATTTATATCCAAAAAATAATGTGAATTTACTTACAATATAAAAAATGAGTGCAAATTATTACTGTAAATGTAAGTTTTTGTTGCTGTGTTGTGAGCACCCCACCTATCTACTGACGTTGCAAAATTCAACCTACCTAATTAAAGGTTAATGAAGCGAAATCCAAGGAAATTTTAGGTAATCCTAGGAAATCTTAAGGAATTTTAGGAAATCCAATGAAATCTTAAGCAATTCAAGGAAATCTTAACAAATTTTAGGAAATCCCGGGAAATTTTAGGAAATCCCCGGAAATTTTAGGAAATCCAAGAAAATTTCATAAAAGGAAAGCTGGTGTCCCAAGTAACAATTTTAATCTGAGAGATATCTGTTAGATCTCTAGTAGGGAAATCTTACAGGGCCCTGTCTCTGCGACAGGGTGTAAAAGGGCTCTGCGACATAATATGACACAGAGAAAATGGACCCTGTAAGCCGTCTGTAGCAAGTTTGTCGCAAAGCTTTTAGAGACCTACTAGGGTACTTGTTAGGTATCTGTTAGGTACCTGTTAGGCACCTGTTAGAGACCAACTAGGTCTCTCTGTTAGAGACCTGCCAGGTCTCTCTGTTAAAGGCCTGCCAGGTCTCTCTGTTGGAGACCTCATTAGAGACCTACCCAAGCTATCTGCCAGAGACCTACCAGGTCTTTCTGTTAGGGTCCTACCAGGAAGATGTTACAGGTGTTTTACAGAGTTAAATTTTATCATAGGTTACAACTATAAAAAAATATGAAATTTATTCAAAATAATAAATTTTTTTGATATTATATAAATATTTATTTCATTTTTTATATTTCTTGTAATCCACTTGAGTTCGTTAATATTCCGTATTGAACTAATCAAATTCTGGTGATTACAATTTAAATTATTTATCTATGTTTTATTAATTTTGTTTATAATTTTTATTATTTTGTACCTATTATTGGCTAAATTCCATTCTGTCGATACTGCTTCCCTGCTACCTATCTGAAAGAAAGATTTAAATTAAATTTTTTTTTACCCTACCTGGATTCGAACCTATACCGTCATCCATTGATTGCTTCGTAACTTCTTGCTGTAACCACTAACCTACGGACCCTTATACTTATTATATATTATTTTACGATTGGTATCATGATGGTCACATTTTTGTGTATATAAGTGATCTGCTATGAGAATAAATTATTATTATCCAGCAGTTGAAGTAAAAATGGAAAACTATAATTTGAAAAATATTGGTATTAAAAAATCCAAGTGGTCTAATAATGATTTCATAGATGTAATGCGTAAATTTAAAAAAAGTGGTACGTACAAAAGGCGTTTAAATACTATTATGCTACAACGGCGCGATCATGTTTCTGCACAAATTGTTGAATCCCAATTAACCAATGATACGATTGCATCATCACATAAAAATATAAAACAACAACCAATAGTTGGACAAGAAAGTACACCAATAAGAAACGACCTTGACAGAAATAATGAATCTAATTTATTCGATGACGATGATGGCGGCGACTCGGATGACGATGATAGTGGCAACTCGGATGACGATGATAGCAGCTTTGTCGAAAACTGTTACAGCATTATATTGTTTGCACAACTTTAAAAGACATATTTTGCTATCAAACACTAACACAATCGCAACCCAAACGCAACTGAAACACTAACGTAATCGCAACCAAAACGCAACTAAAACACTAACGAAATATACTAATATACTAACTAACTATAAACACTAACTTCAATATCAAGCCTTTAATCATCAAGTCTAGATATAATAAAAAAATGTATTTATGTAGTTGGTATAATGCATTAATAAACAGGGAAAATTATAAATAATTTAAATTTAAATTTAAATTTAAAACAATTTTAACCAATCAGAATGACGAAAAATTTCATCGTTAACAAAATTCTAGATTCTGATTGGTTAAAATATTATAGTAATAATATGTATTATAGTGTTTATACTACTAATAAACCTATGTAATACTATTAAAATACCAATAGTATTAAAATTAAATGAATATTTAAATATAATAATTATTATTAAAAATTGATTTAAAAAAAAAACGATTTTTACTGTGGAAACCACGTGTAGGATATATATAATACGACTACTGTCTTAAGAAAAGAAAGTCCTACATATTACATTTTTTACATCTGCATTTCTTAGTTTTGAGATATTTCGTAATATATTTTTAATTTAAACAAATTAAATAAATTCTTTTTTATTAAAAAAATTAACATTATACAAGGGCCGTAACCAAAATTATGTATAAGTGCAATATTAAAAATGGTAAAAAAGTCAATTTTTATAACCTCCTAGTAACTCCTAGTAACCTTGGGCCTAGGAAGGCCCAACCGCAGATTTTTTAAAGGCTATGTAAATAACCTACAACAGAGTACGAAGTAGGACCCTACCAAACATTTTTTTAAAAATCTTTTTAAATAATCTCCAACAGAGTACCTAGTAGGGCCCCGGCACTGAATTATTTCAGAGCATTGTAAATAACCTGCAGCAGGGTATCTAGTAGAGCATTATACCACAGATATTTTCAATGCTTTGCTAATTACCTGTAACATAGTACCTTGTAGGGTCCCACCATAGATTTTTTCAAGGCTTTCGAAATAACCAGTAACAGAGTACCTTGCAGGGTTCTACTACAGATTTTTTTCAAGGCTTTTCATATCACCTGCAATAGAGTACCTAGTAGGGTACTGTTACAGATGTTCTCCGGACTTTGCAAATTATCGGAAACAGAGTACCTTGCAGGGTCCTACCCCAGATTTTTTTCAAGGCTTTTCAAATAACCTGCAACAGGGTACCTAGTAGGGCCCGGTTACAGATGTTTTCAGGGCTTTGCTAATTACCTGCAACAGGGTAACTTGCAGGGTCCTGCAACAGATATTTATCAAGTCTTTTCAAATAATCTGCAACAGGATACCTAGTAGGGCCCTGTTACAGATGTTTTCAGGGCTTTGAAAATTACCTGCAACAGGGTAACTTGCAGGGTCCTGCAACAGATTTTTTTCAAGGCTTTTCAAATAACCTGTAACAGAGTACCTAGTAGGGCCCTATCCCCGATTTTTTTCAGGGCCTTGCAAATTACCTGCAACAGAGTACCTCGCAGAGCCCTACCACAGATTTTTTTCAGGGCTTTGCAAATTACCTGGAACAGGGTATCTAGTAGGGCCTTAACTACTGATACTTTTCAGGGTTTTGCGAATAATCTGTTATAGACACCTGCAAGGTATCTGTAAGAGGTCTGTCAAAAAAAACCCTGTTATATCCACCTGCTAGAAATTAGCAAGAGCCCTAGCAGGGAAATTTTAATTTGGCCAGGAAAAAATGTTACTTGGGGTACAAAAATTTGGTTTGCGGTTTTCCCCTCGATGTCCCCCTAAAGCACTGCTTTGAGCTGCAGCTTGTCTAAGAGTAATCTCGTTTTTTTTGGTAGTATCACTAATATTTTCCAACAAAATTAACTTTTCTCTTAATAACTCTTCTTAATAATCTTTTAGGTATCTCTAATCTTTTAATAACTAGCACTAATTGCAAAAGCACATTAAATACATTTAATACACAATAAATACGATGGAATAGAAAATTAAATCGCCAACTAAAATGATAACAGTTTTGCCACACAGCATTCCTTACCGTAAAAATTAAAAAATTAAATTATTAGTTAATGTTAAACCTGTAATTTTGTTATAAGTATTGTGTATAGCATGTATAAGCTGAACCAATAATAAATAAAATAAAAAAAAGAATAGTTTCATCATCGCTTGCTCTGTTTTGGGCAATGATGTAAAAGCCACATATGAAATTTTAAATGTCAACATCGCCCAAAATGCACGGTCAGTGACGTCATTGGCCGGGCGTTGACGTCAATGCCCACTTAAGCAGGCATTGACGTCATTGTCCGGCCATTGACGTCAATGTCCGAGTTGTCATCATTTACCGTAACATATACATAGATTAGGGAGCTAGCTTTGGGAGCCAAAATATTAGCCCCACCCCCAGTTTCAATGCAGATTTGTGAAAAAAACTGTAAAGGGGCTAGTTTTAATATTTGGGTACTAGCCAGTGCTAGCTCCATAGATTGGGGAGCTGGCTTTTTAACCCTTAAATTGACAGCGTATCTCGCGAGATATATGGTTTAAAAAAGTTACATTTATCAGGTAGGCTTGATGATTTTGGAATGGATGAAATTCAACTTTTTTAACCCTTAAATTTGCAATGTATCTCACAAGATACATGGTTTAAAAAATTCCATTTTATCCATTCCAGAATCATCAAGCCTACCTGATAAATGGAATTTTTTTAAACCATGTATCTCGTGAGATACGATGCCAATTTAAGAGTTAACAATTATTTCAAATACTTTACTGAAATTTGTTCATACATTCACAGCAAAGCTTTTCTGTTTCTTTAATTTTTCTTTAAATTTCATAACTTCTAAAAAATGTTCGCCTCTAAAGTTTAGGCGCCCCTAGAATTTTGCCGCTCTAGGCCCGGGCCTCACGGACCTAGCGTAAATCCTGCACTGGTATCATGCTGAAGTTATTGTCTTTTATCAAAACGAGTTCAAATAATTTTATGTCCAAATTTTAGCATGATACGTTATCCGTACTCAGTTTTTAATCGTCGTTAGTTTTTAATCCAAATAACTTTGATATTTGCCACCTTAAGGCTTGAAAAAATCACTTGTTCGGAAATAGCAACTTTTAAGGCCAAAGTTCTTTCGTACATCCTGTTTGACTTTTCAGAAAAATCTTGAGTCCGTAGTGAAAATCAAAAGCACTTACATTTTATTTAAATAAACACTATCAAAACTATGAAATGTGTACTTTCATTAAAAAATATGTTTATAACATTATATTAAAGAACAAAAAATTCTATAACATTGTACAAAGGTAATAATTGATGAACCCCCGGTACTTACCTTAAAAATCACGAACGGCAGCGTCGCGTCGTGAAAATGGCAAAATTACCTACATATATTTATGTTAATTTTTACATTGTAATTACATATACCTAATTACAAAATTACATATCCAAAATACGGAAATAGTCATGAAAATGAAGAAAATGAATAAAACCAATGTTTATGTAGTTTTTTTTTGTTTATTTCTAGTTTCAGTTTCCCGAAGTCAGATGGAAGTTTTCCTCGATGTCGCCAGCTGAAAGAGTTATTGTTGATTCCCCAAAATACTAGACCTACTTTTACTGTAGTTTACTGAAGCAAATTGATTACGTGTTGTATTAGTAAGTTTGCCAATAGGGATTTTCAATTATGTATATATTTAAATTCATATGAATTTAATCTTTTTTATCATTTATTTATTGTGATATACCCACTATCCCTGCTTTGCTGAATCGATAGGTTATTAACGATGTTACCAAAAAGAACGGAATTTTATGTTTTGTCAATGTTTTGAAAACTTAGCCAAATAGAGAAAAAACTGTAAGTTGTTACCTTTTGGGGAAGCATTAAAAGTCTCTAAAATAATAATTATTATTCTAATAAAAATCGATAGAATTGAAATTTAAGTTGGCGTCGAGTCGATCCCCAAAGTTTCAATCATCTAGAGTTCCAAAGAGCTGCATTCAATTTTAATGCCAATCATGTCAATTTTACCCACATCAAAACCGACATTACATAATATTATGTATTTCTTTAGGTTAAATATATTTTGAAGTTGTGCGCTGTGCCAGTAATAATATTGGTATCTTTTCTAATGTTGTTGAGAGAAGCAGTCCTGCAAAGAAGACTACATTTAATGCTGAATAAGGACTTTCCTCCCGAAACAAGGTCTAACTACGGCACTGTCTAAGTACGACTCTGCTTTTATCGGTGGTTTTTACTTGTTGCTATAACCTAACCTAACAAAATTGTTAATTTGTGTTTTCAAATTGATTTAATTACAAGTTAGCAATATCACTTCTTAACGATGGCTAGCATGCCAGTACAATCATCCACTTTATTACCATTAGGTAAGTTCAATAAATTGTAATTTTTGAGATTATTTTCATTAAGTACACGATTTTAACTTTTGCAGAACTGGTAGATAAATGTATAGGTTCTCGAATTCATATTATCATGAAAAATGATAAAGAAATTGTTGGAACATTATTAGGTTTTGACGATTTTGTTAACATGTTGTTGGAGGATGTTACCGAATATGAGACAACACCAGAAGGTCGAAGAATTACAAGGTTAGATCAAATACTACTCAATGGTAATAATATAACTATGGTAAGTAGTTTGTTTACTTTAACAGCATCAATCTAAAAATTTTAATTTTTAGTTGGTACCAGGAGGAGAAATGCCAGAATAACTGTTTGTTGTGGTAAAATTAAGCAAAATTTTTATGTATCTAACGTACAGTGATTTTTAATTTTGTAAGCTATATTATTTTTTACATAACAAGTCATTAAATAATCCAACAAAGTTAATTCAGTGTAATAAATTTTATTGCAAAGTATTTAATATTTAACCAAAAAGCTTTACAAATGGGTTATACACTTTTCCGTGAACACAAAAATCCAAATGGCATGTTAAAATTAATGCAAGTGTTCACACTAACGGGGGTGTAAATTGATAAGACATTTATCCCTTATAAAACATGTATACATTGTGTATGTATTCGTATAATGTTGCTATTTAAGAACTTTAACGATGCAAAATTCATGAAAAAAACATAGTTATCTAGAAAACAAAAACAAATATATTCATAAAATCTTAACACTGAACTGAATTACATGCAAACTTAAAATAATTACTAACATCATGAAATAAAACATATTACAATATCATCACTGCCTTGTATTTTGTTGAAAATTAGGTGATTTTCTTACGATGCATAATATTATATAAATGTGCATCTCTTTTATTTAAACATAGGTACTTTTATTCTATATTTAATCACGTACAAGTGATAAGAAGTGAGTGGTGGACACAAGATATTTAATACACAACATTAGCAACTCTTAACTTTCACTATTCAAGTTATCGAGTGTAATAATAACAATGTTACCGAGTAGCTATAGAAAAAATCGGATGTTCACAGGACCAAGATGTTCATAAACTCGAATTATCTCGTTATCAAGTTTCTACTGTATATTATTTTTAAAATAACTAAGTTACACTGCTATAAACAAAACATGAAAGATAAATTTAAAACAAAAAGTTCTTGAAACTAGTAACTAATTTATTTATTTAAATACCATTTGCTAAGACAGGAGGTTGTATCTGGAAAACTTTTTGCATATCTGTGATGGTACCAGTTTGTTTCCTTGTTCTACCAAGTTTAAAAGTCGTATTTATACCGTAGAACCGTCAAAGCGAGTGGTGAAGGTGAAAAACGGAGAGTTTGCTGTATCAAATTGTCATATCTATGTTCATTTCCCACAAATTACATTTTTTTAGATATAACTTCTTATCTAAGCAAGGCAGTATTATAATACATATACCTTACATGTCGGTGACTTCTTGAGCTTTATTTATTGCAACCTGAACCTGGAAAAGGTAGGGAATTTATTTTGGAAGATAAGTAAGAAGGAAATTTCTCTCTTCAAGAAGGGTAACAGAACTAACTGCTAAAATTACCGAGGCATAATCATTGCTAACTTCGGCTATAAGATTTATTCCTCAATTATAAACAACAGACTTAAACCATTAATGAACGCTACAATATTAGAGGAACAATCAGGCTTTAGAACTGGATGCACATGTATGGTCAATATCTACTCTAACAAATACTTTGACAGAGTAAATGTACCAAAGCTTTGAAACATGGCAAAAAGAGGGTGCCCACACCATCTTATAAACAACATTAAAGCCTTATACAATGGAACATCAATATCGCTAATCTAATAAGGACAAACATTTGCCATAGAGAATTGCCATAACTGAGCAAATTCGACATTTTGATTTTCTAGGCTGTGACGTTACCTACGAGAAAAGCAACGACATACATAATAAAATAAAAATAATTAAAAAAATTCTACTAAAATTCAGTAATACCGACATTGACCTGCGGGTGCGAAGCATGGGTCATTGGAAAAAAAAGAGCAGAATTAATGCTAGCTGCAAAGATGCAATCCCTTAAAGCTACAAAGAACCTGCACTAGAACCGACAACTAAAGACCAGTAAAACTGATACCATCCTAAAGGGTAAAGAGAAGTTGGGCGCCCAAGAAAATGGTGGACGCCAGAACAGGCTTTACCCTAATCCAGGAAGTTTGATGATGATGATTTTAGAAAACTAGTGAGAACCCTGTATATAGCATGTATATAAGTATTTGGAAAGGAGGAGTAAATCGCAACCAAAAAATGTGTACATCTACTTCCAAATAATACCATATTTCCACTTATTGTATATCTATTTCCAGTCACGATTCACCCCTTCTTGCAAGGTAACATAGGTATGTGTCTGTCATAAATGTTTCAGCTTTCAACTGAAGTTTGTGTGGTGGCATGCTATAACACATTCTTGTAATGTGAAGTTGCAATTTCTTGATATAATAAATTTTTATTTTGAATTAAAAACATTTTGAAAACTAGAAATAAGTAGAATAAATAAAGTTTTTGTAAAATATTTTCATTTATTATGCTTTGTACTTGGATGCACCAACTTTTTTCAAATGTTCAGTAGGGAAAAAATTTGTACTTTTTAAAGCTGCCACTGCTTTTTTTAGACCCAAAAGTAACGCTTATCATTGGTACACTTCGATTCTTCAGCCATTTATTGACTTGCATGTTCTTCAGGTGCCTAGATTTTAAAACACTGTCTTTCTTTGGATTAGACTCAAGATCGAAAAATTCGTAATTAATCCAAATCTTACATAATAAAATCTACTAGTTATCATAATAAACAAAATAAAAGAATAATAATAGTCCGAGAGCTGGTTAATATTTTTTTAAGTTGTTTGTGTTATGCATGTGGATCACGGAAATAAATTTTTGCCTGTTCTATTTGTAGGTGTTTTAGGAGTATAAGCCCTTACCGATTAACCGATTGTAACAAATTTCAACCAAAATCTAATTAGTTTTTATTCTCAATATTAAAGTATTAAATACGAAAACGAAATTTTGCTTGGAAATTCTAGTTTTTTGTATAAAATATACTTGAAGAAAATGTGAATAACTGTTTTACGAAATCTAAAAAAAAAGGCTTATATTAACATGCAACTACTTCTTATAATTTATACACTTACCTTGTGCCAGGCACGTAACTACGGGGGGGCCAGGGTGGGCCATGGCCCACCTAAAAGTTGTGCTGGCCCACCCTTGTGCCCACCCTGGCAAATAAAGAATTTTGCTCCAATAATTTCGTGATTTATTTCTGACTATAATTAAGTTTAAAATATTTTACATACGCATTTTTAAGATAATCGAGATAATCGCATTATTGCGTTATTTTTTGTTATGAGTCACGTACATTACCTATTTTTTTAGCTTTTTTAAAAAACATTGTAGGTCTTTGGCCCCCTTAAAAATAACTGGGCCCGGCTTCGGCCCACTTAGTCTAATAGGGCTAGTTCCGTGCCTGCCTTGTGCTGAACTTTAATTGTTCACCATACAATATTTTTATAATAAATAACAGTACGACTAAAAAAGCATAAAAATTTTTAAAAAAAGTGCTTAAACAAGCATCAGTTTTCATCAAAACGCACCAATTTTATTAATAATAAAAAACTTATTTAATTATAATTATAAAAAACAATAATTTAATTTCTAAATCAACTGATTTTTTAAAATTGTTCCAAATGTTCTGGAGTAAAATTCATTCTTCTATCGCTCAAAATATTTTTGTAATCTGAAAAGCTTCTTTCAACATTTGATTGGTGCAAACTTGAATTTTGCTACAAGCGAAGGATCAATTTTCAAATTTAACTTAGTTTCTCCAGATTTTGTTTTGGTTATATCGTCCAATATTTTTAAACCAGAATAATTTTCTAAAATCTTGTTAAAAATTTTTTAATGGTAATCCCAATCTGTTCTGTGACGTTATAAGGGCCGTTTTTAAGTTTTTAAATAAAGCAAGGAATGAAGTTTAAAAAAGCACAGAAAGCATAAAAATTTTAAAATAAAACACAAAAACCTAAAATGAAGCATCTAAAACAGAGTGCCAAATAGATCATTTTTTGATAAATCGCTCAGATTATTTAAAATATTTGAGCTGCTTAGAATTTTTTATGAAAAGCATTATAGCTACAAATTTGGACTCCACTTATAAAAATATAGGGAAACCACAGATTACTTACATGTACCATACGTAGTAAATATACCAAAGTTAGAAATGACCTCCTCAGACAGGCTTTGATAGTAAATTGCAACAAAAATATAGGATATTTTTGATGACATGCTCCATTTGGTGTAAGTAAGATCATTTTGTTAGTATATCCACATTATTCTATAAAAGTTTCAAGTGTTTTTAAACATGATGTATGTGAATAATAAATTTTACTAAATATATATCTTGACGAGGACCATCTATGGACTAGTAGTTTTGTAAACGACTACTAATGCTAAATTACTCATTTCAAATCCGGGTTAAAACTAATTAATCCTCGATCCCCATGGATGGATGACTGTTATACCAGCAACAATAAAAACCAGGGTTATAAGAACATTCCCCAATCCAGTTTAAGGAGATATATTCTACCATGTAACCCATATAATGCATTCTTAATTTGAACCATAGAAATTAACCGATACCAAAAAACAGTTTGCTTGATAGCATAAAACAACTTGATTACTTCACATTTAATTGATTTATTAAACTATTTTAAATTAATTTCTTTTTGAGTTATAAACCTTGCAATCTGAAGAGAGAAAGTCATTTCATACTCAAGATAATAAACATTA
Source organism: Cantharis rufa (assembly GCA_947369205.1). NCBI lineage: Eukaryota > Metazoa > Arthropoda > Insecta > Coleoptera > Cantharidae > Cantharis > Cantharis rufa. Next base: position 43,365,686 of record OX376303.1, read on the forward strand.
GGTACCTACTTGAAATTATAAAAAGAAAAAGTTATTGACATTGTTAATGAAAACTTGGAAAATATCTGATTTCAAATATATTTAATATTGAAAACATCATAGAAACAAGAATCTTTATTTATACTTTTGCCCTCTAATGACAATAATAACTAAATCATAATACATTTTTATTTACTAGTTGGAATTTAAAGATATGTTAATATTTTAAAGTGGAGATTATAAAGAGAATGAAAAGCAAACTAGGGTCAATTAACTATTAGTAAAAACAAATAATAAACCGTTCAAAACAAATTACTATATTAAATAACAGAATAAAAGTTGTATAGATAAAATATTGCAATTAGTACCAACGGTTATTCATTTTAAGGCAGACCTCGACAAGAGTTTACATACATATTCCACCCTGATTTTTCATTTTAAGCAGAACTTGGTCGTGTTTGTTAGTCCAAATTTATACTTGTTTTACTAATAACATTACTTACATTATAATCCAGCTTATTAAAATATACTTTTATAAAAATAGATATTAAGTTCATAACGTAAATACATACATACAAGTACATAAGGCATCTACCATCGCATCAAAAAGCAGTTTAAGTGGCATCACAGTACCTATTTTATATGTTTAAACAATAATTACAAGAAAATAAACTAGGTATACTCGTAATTCGCTAATTTGTATAGATAGTAATATGAAACTAACAATAAAAATTTCATTTAATTACTGGTAACTAGTGCTTACTTAATACTGAGTTCTACAGTTTAAAATGAACATTTAATTGATTTTTAGAAAGATTTGAGAACTTTAATATTACTGTACAGTTTTTCTAATGAACGTTGGGCACGTATAATACTGAAAGAACAATTTTTGGCTTAAATTTACTTCAATTATCACCATTACACTACTCGATTTTTAATTTCTTAAGTTTTAACATGCTCATTAGAGAAGAATATTAGTACCTACACATTGTTGTGGAACATTCTGAATATTTAATCGGTACATAAAATAAGATTATCTTTTTATTCTAGCACCTATAATTTTACAAATCTAATCTGTATTTTAGTTTGGTCTTGAAAATTCAAATTCATCTAAAATTGTACGTAACAGTAGCTGAGTTACCTACTTCACATTTAAGTTTTTCAGCTCAACTTCATGATAAGACTGTGTGCTAAACAATGTAAAACTAAATTTCATTATTTTAAAATATTTTAAGTACAAAGAAACCTACTAAATCAGAAGAAGATGAATTTTAAACAAAAATTGGATTATCATGTATTCCTAATATCACGCTAAATATTATTATGTCATTCAATTCCTTTAACAGATCTAAAAACTATGAGAAACAAAAATGTCATGTTTTGAAAGTAATATCTACCGAAATTTTAAATGTCATGTTTGAAAAGTAATATCTACCAAAATTTGAGACGCAGTTTATTATTGAAACGTATAAATTACCAAAGATCACTTTTACTGGCTCTGCTTTCATATTATACAAATTTAATCCATCTAACAATTTTTTTTTATTTGAAAACCTAGTGTGCACCTATAATAGAAGTTTTTTTTAAACCTTTGAAATTTAACACATGATAAGAAAATAGAACGTGTACAGATAAGACTGGCGAGCCTTATTTTTAATATCAATTTGAAAACTTTAATGCAAGACTACCTAGTTAATACGTCTAACCTTATAGCTGCTGTACAGGCAAGCCTACAAAAAAATTGTAAACACGGATTGTGGAAAAAAGTTAATACCATCAAGTTAATAATATCCCAAGTTGCCAAAAGAAATTAACAGCGATAACGTGATGGTTTGTAAAAGATTTAAACTGGATCAAAAATGTTAATAGAAGGTATATTTCTGATTTTGAAAAAAATTTTTAGTTTTATAAATAAATTGGGAGAGTGTTTTTTTAAGTATTAAGTATATTTAGCAAGAAAATAAAAAATCTCGGTTCCATTCCTAGTTGCGCTGGTTTCCGATTATTCCATTAGGCCCAATATTGAGATCTCAAAACAAAGAGATTTGAATTCAATTAATGTTGAATTACTTTTGACGTGCCTATTGAGGCCACGATATATAAGTACATGCATAATATTAAAATACCTTAATGTTTGGGTTTTAAGTAAGCATAGAAAAAATATATATATCTATTCATAAATACCATATTTTTCTAATAGCTACAAAACCATATACTTTCTTCTGCGTTTCCTTGGGCGTTACTTATTGCTACAAATCACTATTAAAATTTTTACTTATTTTATGTCAGCATTTAACATTGGACTTTCTTCATTCGTTAGCACTTAACAAAAAAATTAATAACTCGAATTAAAGTAACCTATCACTGACGTCGCCGTAGGTATTTTTCATTATTTTGAAAAAAAATAGATGTACAATTAAAATCTACACGTATCTACGCATTAATTAGATATCTTTTTGGAAATCAAAACTTATATTATTTTTTATTGCAATAAAAATATATAAATTTATAGACAAAATAGTAGTTACCTATATTTTCAATACCGAACACCGAGCTTAGCACGTCAAATATAAAAATATCTTTGAAACTAAAAAATATATTAAATATTCAGTCTAAATAACATTTTCGACAATTTACTTCTGAATATTAAAATTTTTAGGGGATCATATTTCTCAATAAGATGGCATCACGTAAGTAATACAGTAATAGATATAGGAAGAGTAAAATATAAAAGAAAATGTAATCTTAGTATTTTTTTCGTTTCATTTTTAAATTTTGGTAGCATAATATAGATACAAAATTTATTATTCATTATAAACACGTAAAATATTTGTATAGGTAGGTATGTGTAAAATAATAAATACTGTGAATTCATAGTTTGTATGTCGTACTTCCTTATTATTATTATTATTGAAATCTAAACTATTGGTGAACCTATTTAGAAAAGAAAACGTTTTGTCATTACTAATGCAAAAATATTAAATATTGCCAACGATAACATCCAACACAACTAAATTTAATCGATTAACTTAAGTACGGTACTCAAACGGAAGTAAGTATTGCAGGAAATGTTTCCTTTAAGTAACTATTTTGCTCTTTTATCCAGGAAGTGTAGCTTCTGCATAGAAGTCGGGTTCATCGCCATCGGCATCCGGTTCATCCCCATCCAACTAAAAGTAACACATTTATAATTGTAAATGTTTATAAAAGTAAAGAATAATAAAAGTTGAAATTATCATTTTGATGAAAGAAATTAAGAGTAACAGCATGTTTAACGTTCACGGCAACGTGCTTTCCAGATTACTACAAGTTCCAAATGTCGGAATGCAATTTTAAAAAATTACAATTTAATTTTCATATTACGCTGAGTTACCTAGTTACCTATTTGAAATATTTGCAGTTGAAGAAAAATGTGGTACAAAGTTTAACATTCAAAATAATAATAATAATTTACGCTGACTACGTTTTTGCAAAATGAAAAAAAAGCACAACAAAGACAAAATATAATAGTTATATTATAATAGTTATTGTGTAAAATATAGATAAACGTGAGTACTATTACAACAATGAAAATTATTAAAAACAAATTAGATTAATAATATACTTACCGCACGTAATTCGATAGGAGAAAATATGTATTTCAAATTTGCTCTCAATGGAACCATAAGTAACAGGAAAAATGGAAAAGCAAGTGACGCTTGTGTTGATTTCACGGTCCACAGCACTGCCAAGCAGGTTAACTGAATGAACGTGAAAAGATGCATTTTTGCTGTTTTAACCTGAAACAAAATAATTATTGGATACACATTTCTCACAAAACGAATAATATTATTGTATATTAAATATCAACTTTGTTGTTTCCTTTGTTCCAATCAAAAGATTGATTTAGTAAAAGTTTGATTTAAAACTTCCATAAAAAATGTTATCTACTGCATATTATAATATTACAAGTTCCGAATTCTAATTAGTTTTGTTTATAAAAAAATAATTATAATATTATTAAAATTATTATTAACCATCAGTGTGACGTAAAGCCTACACCGGCCGACTGGGAAGCGGGTGACCGCGGTTCAAATCCTGGTCGAGTCGAATACGCTGCTGTGATCTAAAGCCCAAGATAGATCTGTGGACTGTGGGGAAGGCAACGGGATACCACCCCATTAATTAAATTCCCTGGTACGTCATCTTGGTTCAGCCAAGTTGATCGCCAACGCCCATTGAGGGTATGGCACATTAAGAAGAAGAAGCTATTAAGTTATAAACAAATGTAATTATCAAAGATTAGCTAAGAAAACTATTAAAACAATAAAATATTTTCGAGCTTTCGGGAACGAATGTTCCCTTTATCCCTTAATTAATAAATAATTCTTGATAAAGGGAACATTCGTTCCCGAAAGCTCGAAAATATTTTATTGTTTTAATAGTTTTCTTAGCTAATCTTTGATAATTACATTTGTTTAAAAAAAAATTGTTTTTTCGTATATCATTTTTTTAAATTTTTATAAAATAAAAAATAATAAAACAATATACGCACTATGTATTCCGGGAAACTATAATTTTATCGTCGATAAAGGGACTAAGTCAAAATTTCACTTATTTTTTTTAGTGCAATATAGATCTCAATTTTAATGATCTTCCTACTGCAAAAACGCAGTAAGTCATATCTGATTCATTTTGTGAAATATAGAAATGTAAGAGAGCGCACTAAAGCATTGATGCAAATGCAAACTTTAAAATGCGGATTACCCAAAACTATCATTTTTGACTTAGTGCCTTTTTCTTATAAGCCGACGATATACATAGAAATGCTTTAATATGTAATTATTATGTTTTTTATTATTGTAAAGTTATATTACAATCCAGTCTACATAATATATCGGCAATCATTTCAAACAGATGATTTTTTGAACATACATATACATATAATAATTATGTAAGTAGGAAGCTGTGTGTTAAACCAAATGAAAAAAAAGTTTGCAGGTATGCCCCTACAACTTCGAATTTTTAAATGCCCACAATACAGAATTAGATAATTCTAATTTTATTTGTAATTATAGAAAATTTGTTAGAACAAACTTTTCACTTATAAAATTATTTACTCAGTGGAAATTAAACGAAAAGTTAAACTGTATTTTATAATAATCATTAAAAAATCGAGTTACAGCATTTCCTAACTACGCAAAAATTAAAAATCGTAATAATTACTATGTAATTTAATAAAATCCTGAAAACCAACAGTCCTAGTCAGTTTCATTATCGATCATTTATGATGCGCAATGCCAGCAATAAACAAGGTCAGCAATATTTCGGTGAGCTTGAACAATTTCTTGAGCTACCGCTACCGGTAAACACCACATCGATCAAACTTTATTTCAGCGATTGTACTTGTACGCATTGCCATTATCAATTTACAACAAATAAATCAGTAAATATTAAAGTAAATATAGAAAAACGCAGTGGAGAAATAGTTGAGAAAGCGGTCAGAATACAAAAGGAAAAATAAAAATAAAATAAATATTATTCCTTTTGTATTTTTTCATTCTATTTGTTTTTGCAGACTTGAAAATGGGTCAAAATGTACCCGAAACGTATAGGACAATATTATTTGTTTCGTTGTGACCGCTTTCTCAATTATTTCTCCACTACGGATGGAAGTCATGGAATCAACATGGAAGGTCAACTATCATCCACATCGCACTATTTTAATAGAAAAACATGATTATTTTTCAAGATGTTATTAAATTGCTTTGTTTGATTGATCAAGTACTGCTTGCATATTAACCACAATGGCATCATTTATTAATTATTAATAAACCAATACTTTAGCCAAATATACATTGTTCAAGATTTAGCGAGCTTTTACTTTATGGCTTTATGACCCTTTTTAAGAATTAATAAAGTCCAGATGTATTCAATGCCATTCCTTAAAATAATAAAAACTGCGGTGTCCAGCTTTCCCGAGAATTTCATTTATTTATAAACTTCAGTTCCATTCAAAATCAATTTGCAATCATTAATATTGTATTTTTTTTTAAATACAAGCAATACCTAAAAATTTCACCCTCAGTTTCTCCAAAACAGCTAAGTCTTTTAAAATTATTTAATTAAATTAAATTTAAAAAAGCTTTTGTTTTTCAAATTAAGATTAATTCTTTTTATGCATTTTTTTGACAAATGAGTTCAATTTCAAAAGCTTTCATAAAGTTATTAATTTTATCATATTTATTATGTATTTCTTCTAACACCAACCAAAAGGTATATCTCTAATAAAAATGCACCAGTCGCGTTTTAAGATCTTTTAATTAAATACAATTTTTTGAAATTTATCATTATTATTTCAGAATTTTTTTTCATGCCCCACTATAATCACTCCAAGTCTTGACCTAAAACTCGGCTGGCATGGCATCTGCCGATGTCTCCTTAATTGAATCGACTAATCAAATGAATTAACATAACTATAAAATAACCTAATCTAGCCAGTTCCATATTTACTTACGCTTGGGTAAAGTATGAAATACGATTTACAATAAATTGTCGGTCGTTTGCGCTAGATAGCGAATTTAACTTTCCGATGATTGACTAGTATCTGCTAACATCTTATAATAAAAAATTCCTACGTATCCTTACTTTGTCTGTGTCCTAGTATCGTGGTTTCAGGAGACATTTGATGTCGGCAATTTCAACGCAAAAAGTTTATCCTAGTAGAACCCAAACGTATTATAACTAATTCAAAAATTTTAATTACTCTTTGGAGACGAACCTCGTTGTTGTCGATCTCGAATGGATTAATGAGATTTCTATTATTAATGTTCTATTGTATTATTATAACTTCTACTTTTACTTAAAAACTTAAATTACATTTATAATTAATATTATTAAATTTGTTTTTGGTGTTAAATTATCGCAATTAAATAATTATTCATTTTTTAAAAGATTGTTTTGCCGGGTCATCCAGGGAGTCGAGATAAAAATATAATCATATCAAAAGTTTTAGTGCACAGAATATCAAATGGACGGGGTTTCCAATATATGCGGTTGTTCGGTTGTTCCCACGAAAGATGAAGCTGACGTCAGAACTATCTAAATGAAATATTGGATGAATGGTAATGGATGAATTAATAAAAACAAATAAAATGTGTTTTTTTAAATAAAATTTTATTTGTTTTTATTAACTAAGACCGCTAACTCAACCATCTATTTAATATTTCATTCAGATAGTTCTGACGTCAGCTTCAGCTTTCGTGGGAACAACTATAATGCAATATTTTGCTAATACATTCCAAGGGCGGTTATATTGGTTTTTACAGGGAGACATCGGTTGGTAAATTATCTTTTGCTATGTACAGTCGACAAAATGTGGCATTATCTTTAGGTATAAACATTTGCTTCCATAGGGGGGATAATTCTCTATAACTGAGCCTAAAGCCTTGATTCCTTAGGACGGCTGGCATTACAAATACAAATTTTGCTTCTAATTTTCTAAATGCAAATCATTAAAAGTTTGTAGCTATGTATTTCCCTTTATTATTCACTTGAAAATGTTATTTTCTCAATAAAAAAGTTCAAAAAATTAAATTAAAAGTAATCAAAATTGTGTTTGAAACAATAAATGTTTATTTGGTTTCAAGAGCACCCTTCACAAAATCACAAAAACGAATAATGTGAAATTTCCATCGTTCAAATCAAAAAAAAGAAATTTAATATAAACCCAAAAGAAAAGTTCAAGTAAAGGGTTTACCAATACGATGTTTGTTTTTAAATTTTAAAGGAAACACATACTTCGGATGAAAATTCTATGGATTTTTATTGATATGTAAAGTAGAAGGTCTGCCATTTATCAATGTAAAATAAAATCTTTCAAATGTCCACCACGACCACGCTTACAGACATCGATTCTTTCGTCAAAATTTTCATTCATATTTTGGCATAATTGAAGCTTTATCTCTCCAATGACACGTTCGATGTTGACCTTTAAGCCCTCAATGGCTTGTGGATTATCCGCATAGACTTGATCTTTCACATAGACCCACAAGAAATAGTCAAACGGTGTAAAATCGCACGATCTGGGGGGCAATTTATTGCTGAATTACGCGAAATTATTCGATCTGGAAATTTGTTTTGCAATAAAGCCATTGTTTCTCTGACAAGTGACAAGTGGCGCCATCCTGTTAAAACCACATATCACTCACATCCATATCATCGATAATAGGCCAAAAATAATTTGTCAACATGTCCCCAAATGTGGAGAATGTCGTGGAATCGATAAATTTGGACGTTCTTCGACACTTTCACTTACAGCAGCGATATTTTCCGCTGAACGACCCAAACGAATATGTGTTGTTGTTGGTATGTTATATACCAAACCAGTAAACTTAAATTTATCCACCAAATTCTCGATAGCGGTTTCAGAAGACCGATCATGACGACCAAAAATATCGCGAATTTTACGAAATGTGGTTTTCACACATCGACTATTTTCGTAATAGGCTTCAATGATTTTAATACAATTTTCAATTGAAATTGAAAACATTTTCACAAATGGCACAGCTTCTGCTGTACATAGGTCAAAAAACTAAATGCAAGAACTGTCAAAATATCCGAATATGCCCTTATTGAAAAACAAACCTCTTATTGGTAAACCCTGTACATACTATTTGTTGTTTCTATGCCATCTTAGACCTCAAAGAAAATGTGACGGTACATTTTTTTTTCATCAACATTTTTCATAATACCTGGCTTAAAATTGTACAATTTAATCAGCTTTTCGTTAAAAACAAAAATTACGTTTTTTAAATTATTGATCTCGATAACAATACGCAACTTTGTTATAATTTAACCGATTTTTTACTCAAAATTTAAAATTAAGTTTTCCAATAATTAGGTAAGATTAGATTCTGAATTATTGAAAACGTAAAATACTCTATTTATAATTTATATATTTATAAACCGAAATTTGGAATGATTGGGAATCTTGTTAATCCCTTCTTAGACGTCAGTGTTAAGCTGATAACAGTTTTTATTAATTCAATTTGCGAAGAACAAACATAATTATTAATTTAAATTATTACCAGTCCGGCCCTAACTCCGTGCGAACTACGATCAAAGTTCCTAAAATCGATTTGTTCATTGTAACATCTCATTGATATTGGACTGTACAAAATTTTAGATTGAATTTAATGACCGTACACTCAACATCATCTAAAGTTAATATTTGGGTTGGAATTTATAATAGTCATATTGTTGATTTGTTGGTCCATTTGAAATAATTTAAAATTTTAGTTCAGACGTACTTATTTTAATACAAATATTTATGGTGTTAATATAAATAAATATAATATAACCAATGTCGTTAATGGATAATAAGCGATCGTCGTCATTAGTTTGCTTATTTTTCAGAACCCCCCCCTTTCTGGAAATTGCAAATATGAGCCTTTGGCTGCACTCGTAAACTAAAAATCCACTTTAGCCGTTGTATCATAAATAACTATTATCGAATTATAAAATGTCACGTCGGAGAGGGTCGTAATTTTTTTAATAAAAATAAATTTGACAGCGACAGAATATATAAATTCTGATACTGGCAGTTTTTTTGCGTAAAAGTATGCTAAAATTCACCACAAGTGGCGCTCCCCCCTTTTCCGCATACCGCACCGCCTATATTTGATAGTAATAATAGAGTCTTTATTCCTTATGAGACAATAGTAATATCATTCACATTTAGTTACATTGCAGTATAAATCGCATTTATAGATGTAAAAAATATAAATAATATAGAAGGAAGCAATTCCAATATACCATAAGTACCGGGTATATGATTTACGTTTAATCGAATTACTGTCTCCAGTTAAAAAGGGCAAAGTTCAGATTGAATCCTATACGAAAATTAAAAGTAATTTAAATTAACCGAGTTGAATAAATAATGTACCTATAAATACATGGCAGGTGAAACGCCACTGCATTTTAATTTAAAAACGGGTAGGCAACGCATCGTACAACTTTCGCCATCTGGAGTTGGTATCGGTGAGGGGATTATTATTACAATAAACTTAGCGTCGAGTTGTGATGGTTGCTCATTTGTTGTTATCTATTTAGTTGTCGTGTAATGCAAAAACCGTATATTTTAATATTTAGTTGCGCAAAATAGTTACTGGATGTGATTATAATCTGTATTTAATTGAATATCGAGTACAAATACGAATTATTTGTGTGTTAAACCGGGCGTGGCTGACTAGTTTAACATTACTCATCGTTCGTCAAGTGAAATTTAAATTTGTAGTTCATTAAAGAAAAATGCTATAATCGGTCGATCGGTTAATAACAAATCAACAATGAGTGCCAATAACGTGAATGCTGCTCAAGTTTCAACCACACCGACTCAAGCAACTGCCACAATTAAATCGCGACCAAACATAATGCCTAGTAGTTACATGTATACATCGAGCACGGGGTTATTAAATCGTAACACTCCAGAAAATAAACCAGCCCCCCCGCCCACTTTACCCAAGTATACGTCCAGTTTTAATGCCGGTGGTGGTTTTAGAGACAGAGATAAGGACAACATAGGAGGCTCTTATCGTTTATCGAGTTTGGATAGGTTAGGTTTACGACAAAAATATATCGATCAAAGCCAAACTCCAACAAATACTTCCACAACTAACGGCACAATCAATTCCGCCAACGGTAGCGAAGTTCCATCGACTACGCAAAGCAAAAGAGAAATGTTTTTTACCTCGACAGAATCTTCTACTGCCAAAGACTCCAATCGAGCCAAAACTTCACCCTCGTTGGACAAACCTCCCGAACCACCTTTAAAAATTAGTTCAGAAGTTGTGAAAGATGAAGTCAACAAGGAAATTAAGGAGAACGATGTGGGTAAGGAACGGCCTAAACATAGAGAGTTAGATGGTTACGTAGGCTTTGCAAATTTGCCTAATCAGGTGTATCGAAAAGCCGTTAAAAGAGGCTTCGAGTTTACTTTAATGGTCGTTGGCGAATCCGGATTGGGCAAGTCCACGTTGATTAATTCGCTATTTTTGACGGACGTTTATAGCCCGGAGTATCCGGGGCCAACGCAGAGACTTAAAAAAACTGTTGCTGTCGAAACGTCAAAAGTAATGTTGAAGGAGAATGGAGTTAATTTATTGTTAACCGTAGTTGACACACCAGGATTTGGTGATGCGGTGGATAACAGCAATTGCTGGGCTCCAATTATTGAATACATCGAAAGTAAGTACGAAGACTATTTAAATTCCGAAGCTCGTGTCACTCGAAAATTAGAAGCAGATCAACGAGTACACTGTTGTTTGTACTTTATTCAGCCGTCCGGACACGGTTTAAAATCTCTCGATATAGAATTCATGAAGAGATTATGCGATAAAGTCAACATAGTACCCGTTATTGCCAAAGCTGATACTTTGACATCCGAGGAGTGCAATTTATTCAAAAAGCAAATCCTTAACGAAATTTCTCAAAACAAAATAAAAATATACGAGTTTCCGGACACGTTAGAGGAAGACGAAGAGCACAAACTAAATAAATCTTTAAGGGAACGAGTGCCATTTGCTGTGGTTGGATCAAATGCTGTGATCGAAATTGAGGGCAAAAAGATGCGAGGTCGTAAATATCCGTGGGGAGTGGCAGAAGTTGAAAATTTGGAACACTGTGATTTTATTGCTTTAAGAAATATGGTGGTACGAACTCACTTGCAAGATCTCAAAGATGTAACAAACAACGTTCATTACGAAAATTATAGATGTCGCAAATTAGCGGGATTAGGATCGGACGGTAAACCTACCAGAATATCAAATAAAAATCCTTTAGCGCAAATGGACGAAGAAAAGCGTGAACATGACTTGAAAATGAAAAAGATGGAAGCCGAAATGGAACAGGTGTTCGAAATGAAAGTAAGAGAAAAGAAACAGAAACTAAAGGATAGCGAAATCGAATTAACGCGCAGACACGAAACGACAAGGAAAAGTTTGGAACAGCAAGCGAAAGAATTGGAAGATAAACGTAAACAGTTTGAACACGAAAAGCAACAGTGGGAAATGGAAAATCAAGTTACGATGGAAGAATTACGTCGCAGATCTTTGGAAGGCAGTCGAGAAGCTGTAGATGGTAAAAAGGAAAAGAAGAAGAAAGGCTTATTTTAATAATTTATTTTTTTTGGCTGTACCTATGTGTAGTTTGCAGAAAGTATTTTATTATGTAACGTGCAAACAAACCGGTGGTATTTTTATTTCAATCGGGACGAAAAAAGAACAACTTAATGTGTTATAATTTTTTTGTACCTATTATTGCTGTTGTAGATTATTTTTTTAAATGAGAAGAATTCTTTTTCAAAGTAATACTATAATGTTTTAGTATAAATACCTACATAAATCTATGGCAATTTGTTTATTATTTAACAAATTAAGTGATCGAGAATAATAATATGATTGTAATCTGTTACAAATTTTAAACACTCAATGGGCGTCAAATTAATTTTTTAAATTAAAAAAGTTTTATTATTATAAGTAGATTTTTAAGTGAAAAATTTACAGTCCGATGCTCATTAATGACATTTTGCTGTAACGCAATGTGCCATTTTTAAAAAAAATATTGATGTAAATTAGTAAAAATATATTGCTTGATCTGAAATCTATGTTTTATTATTTCATATAAGCATTTAAAAATTTTAAACAAAGATGCTTGCCCGTCTGTAGTCAAGTAACAAATTTAAAATTATTATATAAGAAAAATGTGAGGGTCAAAATCATTCGCTGCATTCTTTTTAAAATAAATTAAGGTAATTGACTCTTTATGTTATTAAATATGACAAAATTGTTCTGAAGGCAAATTTAAAGATTAAAAACTTTGTATAATAAACTAATTTATTTTCAAAGTAGGTATGCATGTACTAATTGTGTAAAAATCATTTATAATTAAATTATTGATTTAATACATTAATTTCGAAACATTAACATTTTTAATTTTATTTCTTGACATACCAACAGTGTATATTATTGTAGCAGTAAAATATAGAAGATTTCCAATGATAAATAATTTGGAAGTTCCTATGGGCAATCTAAAAAAAATTTATATTGTGGGGAAAATTTTTGTAAATTTTTTTTTTTAATAAATAATTGAAAACTGAAAACATGGACAACAATTTGCGACGCGTGCTCTTTCAACGACTCTCTAATGCCCGTACTTATAGTCATGGATTGAACCGAGAATCGAGATCAATTCTCGAAATAACAGCTGTTGCTACGATATGGTCTAAATTCCAGTAAACTCATTGGTAAATTCTAGGATCATTTTGAGTCTCGGATTGATCCGTGACTATAAGTACGGGCATAAGAAAACTATTCAAAATAGAGTAAAATTGTCAACAGAAAAGTTGCAGTTAGTATATTTTGAACATGAAAACTTGAATCGTTAGGGGCGTTCGAAAATAAGACATTCTGCATTTGCTACAAATAATACGTAATTAAAAATTTTAATTGGATAACATTGAATTAACAGCTGAAAAAATTCATGATTTATCAGCATAAATTGGCGTCAGCACACCTTAGGCCCAGTTTTTAAATCGTAAGTTAATCCAAATTAAAGGGTTAATCTATGTTTATGACTACCTGATTGGTCAGAAATCTAAGTTAATCATTGAATTTGGGTTAACTTACGATTGAAAAGCTGGGCCTTAGTCCCATTATCACCTACTAAAATTCAACTAATTCAATTGGTGCAAATAATAAATAAATTACTTCCATTGGTTAAATTTTTGATTGGTGGAACTGCGGCCTTAAAAAATTCTTTAATCCTCCAATCTTAAAACAATATTTTCAAGAAATTGGATTTTTGACAAGTTAAAAAAGAACTTGAGAGAACTCATAAACTACTTGTCGGAAAACATTCAACCTTCGTGTCAGGCTAATACCGTTTATAAGTGCATGACGGTGCCAAGTCAAAAAGGCGCCGGGCTCTATGCTTTTAAAAAAACTCCAAATAAAAAAAAATTTTTTCTTCAGAAGCCATTTTCCCCTAATATCGCCACTGCATAAAAAAGCGCTCATTGGACCTTTACACGTGCTTCGTGTGTTTGTTTATCATTCTGTTGTAAAACTTAGGATCTTTTTACTTTTCATCACCGTGTCAACCGTTTTGCTGCAAAAAATCATAAAAGTACCGATTAATCATTTTTCTAAATGCAATTTTACTGCAAGAATATAAGTTTGTTAGGTGACTATTCGCGTAGTAGTCGTTCTCTAATGTTTTTAATAGTTCCCGAAATAATTACAAGTGACATAATAGCCCCCCACCCCTCTACACAAGAGGACTTTTCAGCGGACCATATGAATTAAATTAAATTGAAAAATGCTTAATAATATAGTTATTATTCGGCAATAATTGCCAACTAAAGTACATTTTATGATTTAAATAGGAAAATGATGGTAATCCACAAAAGGAAGTTGCATGTTATGTGGAAGAAGCGGAAAAGCGTATTAATATATAAATTTAGTTAAATAGTTAAATTAGTACATTACCGTTCGGAAGCCTAAAAATAGGCTTTCTGCAGATGACAGGTACCAAGAGCGGATCCAGGATTTTTTTCTGGGAAGGGCACAATGGGCGGGCGGGCAAAAAATCAACAATAACTGTTAGAAATAAACTTGAAATTTGAAACAAAATTCGCAATTCCAAAATAGACAAGAGTTTCACTCATGTTCTTTCTGTTATTTTATTCATATATTTTAACAACTCTGATAATTTGATTTGCTTCGAAGTATGTACTGTGATGGAATCTCCACAGAGCACAAAAATACCGTCGGGGGGGGGGGGACACGTACCCCTAAATCCATTCCATAATTTTCTTCATTTTTAAAAAATTTCGTACAACACGTTCAGATCTCTTAATTCGTTTTGAGATTGTTTTAACTCTAGAATCATAATATGCTTGAATCTGTTCTTTCTCACTTTCACTCAACTTTCATTTTTTTGGAACATTTTTCAACATTCAACAATTTGTTGCGAGAATTCAAAAAGTCAAGAATTTATCGTGTGGTTATAATTATGAGACAAGCAAAATTTTATTTATCGTGCTGAGCTCGACGTAAGCTAAGACTGCAAGTAAATTTTATGCACGTGAGTCTTGTTTGTTACGATGATTAAAAATAATTGCAACATCGTAAATAACTTTTATTTGCATTTTGAATTCATAAAAATATGGGATGCGGTTATAATTATGAGATGCACTGCATTTATTACACAAGGTGTCTCAGAACTCAACGTCATCTCTTGGAGGGCTGATAGGCCAGCTCATGACTGACTGGAAAATCACATATGACCTTAGTAAAATATAGTTTTAATATTTTTTTATTAAAAAAATAATAAAAAAATTTATTAATATGTAATAGGTACCTATACTATCTATCTACTTATAAATATAATATATTATATTATTGAAATTATTTTTTATTTATTTTTTGTTTGTTTTATTTAGTTTTAAATAAATACCTGTCACTTTAATATCTTTAACAAATGTTTTCATTTGAATTCTTAATTATTGAAATAATTTCACTATGTTCCTTTTACAGTAAAAATAGCAATATCTTTTTTTTTTAAGTAAAACATAGCAAACGTTATACTATTTTAAAAACTACACTAGATGAGCAATTTTTTAAAATAACTTGCCAGATTAGATTGATAAACTTTTTTAGAGTATGAAAAGTTGAAGTTTGCGAGAAAAAAATTAAGTTATGAGTCGTACAAAAACATTTTTTTTTCTAAAATTATGGCACTTAGTTTAATTTTAATCTGTAATCAATAGCAGGGCTATTTGGGGTTGCGTACCTAAAATTATAATCTTAAAATATGGAATTTTGTACATGTGACACTCGAAATTTAAGGTGTGGATTTTCACAAAATTCATACAAGTGTTATCTCGAAAACTAATAATTTTTTTTACTTAGGTCATGTTTTGATATTCTGGTCAGTCATGAGCTGGTCTATCAGTCCTCCAAGGAATGACATTGAAATTTGGGACACCCTGTATACACATTTGTCAAATTATTTATTTATTTATTTAGTGTTTTTGAATTTGCTTTAAAAATTACCCTACAGTGCGCCGTGATTCATTTTTGTATTACAAATGTACAATGATTCACATTAATAAATTTTCTTTTCTCTTTGCTCAATACAATATTTAATAATAATAACACATTTTTAAAAAGTTTAAGTTTTCAAATTATTTTTTCTATGTTTTTAATTGTGAAATACAAGAAAAACTTTAAAAATTGCGCATTATAGTATTTTGCATTTATTTTTATAGCATTTAAGTATCACCATTTTTTCAAATAAGTAATCTAGTGGACAGTGGCGCAGCCAAGGGGGGGGGGCTAGGGGGCTATAGCCCCCCCCAGACACTCTTCCTTTTTATTAATGATAATCTTTTTTTAATGATCATAGTCGCATTTTTACCGGTGCAATGAAAAATTTTTTTAAATTAAAATATTTTTGTGTTCGACTTTTAATTTAAGATAGGTAACAGTGGTAACACAATAATTATACTCAAAAATAAGCTGACCACGCCCCTTTTTCAGAAATTTTTTTGCCTGGGGCGCACGCTTTTGGCCCAGCTCGCATCCTTTAGCCCCCCCCATAACAAATTCCTGGCTGCGCCACTGCTAGTGGACAACAGATTTTACATAGCTACTCTTTGCTTTTTTGTACACATTGGTGTAATCCCAAAAAACATCATATCCACAAAAATTAAAATAAAAAAAATGAAATGTGAAGCCTAATTTCTAATTAATGCATTTCACTTGGTACAGAACATTGAAACTTTTTGAACTAAAAACCAGACCAGCAGTGTGGTGTACAGCTTAAATCTTAATATCTTAAAAGCTTAAAATAAATGAGATCAACAGATCTCAAAAAAAGTAAAAGAAGAAGAAGACCTATAAGCAAAGTATGAAGATAAAAATCGGCGAAGATGTACTTGGATAATACAAATAAGTGGAAGTCGCCAGCTTGGGAATAAAAATACGATTTTGATGCTTTTGAGAAAAAAAATTATTTTTACACTTAAGAGCAGTTTTTTCATTTTAAAATGAGTATTATATCAATAAAAGCCTACTGCTGAATATAAATAAAAAATGTTTTAAAACTATCGTTAGTAACTTATAACAAAACATTTTCAAAGAATCATCACCTTCAGACACCATTAGGATCCAAGATGGCCGGTATTTTTTAAGAAACAGCTAGATGTGATTTTATGACGAATCTATCAACTTGACAATAAAAAATAAATGTTTTCTACAGAATTGTTGCTAATTTTATTTCGAGCAAAAAAGAAAATAATTACAATTTTCAGAATTTACAAAACTAAAAAGTGAGATATATAAGGAGTTTTCTCGGAATGTTTCGAATTTATTACGCAATTTTCTAATTAATTTTCCTAATTTAAAATAATTTTGCAATTTACTTCTTTGAGTTCATATTATCTATAATACTTAAATTTCAAAAATTGCTAATAAAAAGTATTTCTAACACATCTCCCAAACTTTAGAGTCAATTTCTGAACAAATTAAAAAAAAATATAATTTAGTTAAATTAATTTTTTCCACTCAACCTTTTTTCAGTTATTGATTTAGGTGAACTTCGATTTTTAATCTAGGCACAATATCTTCTAGTTACGCTATTGTCGATCGCAATTTAAATTATTATCACCAAATGAATCCAATGCGGTATAAATAGTATTCATATGATAAAAATTTATTATTATCGTAATTTAATTATTTTGTCACAATTCAAATATTATTATGTTTTTGTTATAACATATAACCGACATATAACTAATTTTGTTAGTCATTTTAATTATAGTATTAATTGTATAATATTATTAATTAAAAAATTATTAATAATGTTATAATATTATAAAAGTATATGTGATCAGTAGAGCACGGATTTTAGGTTGTAAAAAACGATAAAAAAGGCACAATTTTAGGCTAAAAAAATCATCGAAATAGGCGCAATAATTAAAAATTTTGGCATTTTAGGCTATATATTTTTTATTATAAAAACTTACAAAACTAAAATCTACCAGAAATTCTCAAACATCAAATTTTGAATTAGCGTAGCAAAACTAAATATTGTTCTAAAGTTAAACATGTTTGTTTTTCCGTTAGTACGGATTTATAAGCCGAAAGTGATCGTTCTACGTCACATGAAGTTATAGGACAAAATTTAAACGAAGAACTCTTAATAATTTCTGGATTTTGTCCGAATCGATAGCTTCACCATTGCATACCAAAAGTTTCCAGTTTTTTAATACTTTTGCTTTAAATCTTAAAGTGCATGAGTATTGATTTATCACCCGGTTATATCGGTTTTTACAATTTATACACAAAAATAATATTGGGCCAGCTCAACAGACTTGGCACAAACCTTAAATAATAAAAAAGTTAAACGAATGTTTTTCTCTAATTACAAGTTGAATATTTAATAAAAATTTGGAATAAAAGGCACTATACTATTTTATTTCATCCTTATCGATGACGCGTTTCGGCTTATTAGGCCATAATCGTATCAAAGTGTCTGAATTTAAGGAGTTACATGGGCCAACATAGAAATTAATTAATCAAATACATTACAGCTCGGCAGTCAATGTTTTAAAATAAATAAAATTAAAAATGGTATAAAATTTAAAAATTCAAAATACAAAACAATCACAAAGTAAAGTTAACTTTAACTATAACTATTTTATAATAAAATAGTATTATAGTCTATAGTAAATAGTATATAGGGGGGAGTATAGTGCCTTTTATTCCAAATTTTTATTAAAGTTTAAAAAAGATAAAAACTAATTATTTTTACTTTTAGCAACATGGAAAATAAATTTATTATCGTTTAGGCGTTTTAGGCATTAAAAATCTATTTTAGGTCACTAACATCGAAAATAGGCATTTAGGCAAAATAAGCTAGGGCTCAAACTGTTCAAAATCTCTTGAACGGCATTTCGATACAAATAATATTGAATTGCCTAAGTAAATGACAAAAAGGCAAATTGCCTAGAATCCGTGCTCTAGTGATCAGTGTAGAAAGTAAGTCATTATCGAACGAGCGTGATACTTGCAAAACGAGGCGTCAGTCGAGTTTCACAATTGTGCAAGTACAATAATGAAACGTTTCTAGTTTCATCGATTGATACGTGGTTTAAGTAGTGTAACTCGATATTAACCATATCACTATTTTAAAAAACTCAAAAATGCACACACACTTTTCAAAACTAAAATGTTTTTAAGTTATCACAATTAAAATACACTGTAAGTATACAATATCGCAAACGTTTTCACCATACTATGGCATCATCAGGCAATGTATTAAGATGTATCCTAAAAAATATATATATATATAAATAAAGGAAAAGATATTATATATATAATAAATAAAGGATGTATCCTAATACATCGCCTGATGATGCCATAGTATGGTGAAAACGTTTGCGATATTGCATACTTACAGTGTATTTTAATTGTGATAACTTAAAAACATTTTGGTTCTGAAAAGTGTGTGTGCATTTTTTGGGTTTTCTAAAATAGTGATATGGTTTCTAGTTTCTACACGTATAACATTTTTAACAACAAATTTTTATTTTATACCATATTTTTTTTTAAATTAATGATTTTATTTGAATTGACGTATTTCATATTATATTTTTAATTAATAAAACAAGTGATTAAGTTATATCAATTAATAAATTCATAATCAAAGTTGCAATTATATTATACTAAATTTGTTTCTGTTAAAACTGTCAACATTTTATTTGACAAGTAATGTCAACAAAAATGTCAGTTTCTTCAATTAAATAGAATATTATACACTTAGGTTGAGAAGTAAGCCATTATTTACCAAGTACGTTTATATCCTGAGACGCGTAGCCATTATACAGCTCACTGAGGGTGAGGTGTATTGCCCTGCTAAGCGAGAGTGCAGTATGTGCAAAACAGTCATTCTGAGATATTCGACTTTATAATTTAACTTTAACCAAGGAACTTACTGGCAATGACTTTGTAAAACACGTTTATTTCAACTAATTGAGGGATTTTCGTCTTTTTTGTTTATTAAAGATGTAGTAAAATGCTCGTAGTTAACATATATACCAATTACTCATTTTGTCAATTTTTGCACATACGGCACTTACGATTAGCAGGGCAGTATAATAGCCTTCTCAACCGAAGTATAATATATAGAATTTTTTTACTACTAACACTGATATCGATATCTTATCATATTTGATTTGATTAGATTTTGATAAATATAGATATTAGTTGTTTCCTATTTATTTTTCCAATATTTCAAAACATCAAGTAGTCTTGATGCTTAGTTGTCAAATTAACAAAGTGAAACTAATGGAATGAAATTTTAAATGTAATTTTCCAAGAAATAGGGGTTATCTAAGAGTTTAGGTAAAATGTGTGAATAAAATTTGGAAAATGAGTGAAAATTTTCTGTTCATTTCATTAAAAATATAGAAAATGTGTTATTATTTATCTAGGTGTTATTTTACTTAGGGTGAGAAACATTACTTCTCATTAGAGGAATGCAGTAAATAATGGTGATTTCTCATGTTAGTAATAAGAAAGCAAATTTAAAAGCATAACAAAATCAAAGTAAATCACTTTCCGTACTAGAACGTGAAAGTGACTCAATATGTAACTCAGATCAGTGCAGAAAGTGAATTATTACGTAACCGTAATAGATAAAATATATTTATAAACTAACAATTTTGAATTTTTTGACAATACCAACAATTAAAAAAAAGAATAAATGCTTAAATTTATTTTAATGTCTATACCTATTTATTTTTTAGTTTCTAGTCAAAATAAAAATTAAATATATTTTTTTAATAACAACAAAATGAATAGTAAATATTTATTAGATTAATTTTTTAACTTTTTTATTGCGCTAAAAAATTATAACATTGCTTAGATGCTTTTAAGTGTCAGATATTTCAGGCTGTTCATTTATGCATTTTCCAGTTGTTTTGCAGAGATAAGTTAGTGTAAGTTTAGAGAAATGTTATTAAATTTACAATAATTTATATTTTATTGTATTTGTTTGGTTTGTCAATTTTTATTAAATTATATAATAAAACACAATGACAAAATATGTTTTGTATGAGATTAAATTTTGCAATGTTAACATCCTTTTTGAAAATATGTAAGCAAAATTTCAAAGATAATGAAAATTATTCATTCAAAGTAAACACACTTTAGTAATGTTGACATCCTTTCAAGATATAAATAAACTAGAGGATAATATGATAGCCCAATGAGTACACAAATCACAGATAATGGTAAAACCTATTTATATAGCTATTAACCCTATGTTGGATGCGCGGTCTACGATTGTAGAGCAAGAAATACTAATTTTATCAATTCATTGGCCTTCTGTACGCAAATGAGTACAGTTTTACACTTCAATTCAGTACAATGTACAGAGGGACTTAATGGGTTAAAAAAATTAAAATCTCGATCGAATAAAGTATTTAAGTACATATTGTTTTGGTAATTCAGTTTTATTATAATATTATAGTTATTTCTTCGATAATTGAAATACGCTTTTGGCAATTAAATTACTTTATGTTATTTGAAATAATTTTTCGGCAATTGAATCACTTTGTTGATAATTGAGTTACTTTTTCGGTAAACAAATTACTTTTTTGGTAACTGAATTTCTGTTTCGTTAATTGAAATAAAGAACGAGTGCAGTTTTAATCCTTGCGAGGGTAGATCGTTTTAGATACAATTTAAAAAAAAATTATTTCCAAATTTTTAATTTTGGATTTTCAAACTACTCCAAGTGAAAATTGGAACACAGTTAAAATGTCATGTTCGAATAAAGATCTATTTTACTTTTGAATAATTTTGTTGCAAATAAAACATTTTTTATTGTAGTCTAAAAAAATTTAATTTTGAAACTTGAAATATAATAGTCCAATAAAATAGAAATTAAAAATGAGAAAACGAATAATAAATTGAAACACCAATTTTTTAAGAACAAGTAGAGGGTCATATGAGATGCCCAAATTCAAAAATACATATGTAATGATTGATAACTCGGCTCCTTTGCTTAGATTTTCCTTTTGTTTTTTAAGTTTTGCAAAGAAAATATTATTTATCCACAATTCGCATATTATGAGCCCATAATGATACTGTTTCTAATTGAATTATGACCCCTATAAAACACTAGTGTTTTATTAATTTAAATCGTAAATAAAAATTGGAACCAGAACTTTATTTGTTAATATTTAAATTTACATTGATATTGATGGATATTGTCTTCTTTGCCTCGTCGCTATTGTAAAGATTGATTGTGCTTGTAGATGGATGTACGTCAGTACCATCAACAGTGGGTTTCACAGCTAAAATTTCGGAAACGGATTCAGAAACAGCGCCTTGAATTTTTTTCGCTATATCAATTTTATTCGACACTGAGTCTTCAATGTAGCCCTCCGCAACACTAGAAGATTTCCATCCTCCGTGACGTTTGATGGTGGTGAGATCGCCACCGGCGTTCGCTAGTAGAGTTGCGGATGAGCGTCTCATGCTATGCCCAGTATATGACTCTGCGTCCGGAAGATTTAGGAAGGCAGCAACCTTTGAAGGAATTTTGGACATCGTGTTGATTCCAACCGATTGCACTGTGCATTTCTCGTTTTTATATTGCAAAAAGAATCTGACGTTGGAAACGTTTTCTAGACGTAAATGTATGTACTTTCTACAGATTTCAAGGGCGTTGATAGAAAATCCTTCCTCCATGATTGTAAAACTGCGTGGAACGTTCGTCTTAGTATTCGGCAATGAAATAAACAAGTACGACCCTTTATCCTGAACATTTTCGAATTTCAAATTCGTCAACTCATTGCATCGACAAGCTCCAGCAATGCCAAATAACAATGCAACCTATCAAAAATCAAAATAAATATGAAACATATTAAGGAAATTAAGTTTTAGGTACCTTCATCATCAAATATTTGTCATTAGGGGCCTTATCGAAAAATTCCTCAATATGTTCTCTTTCAAGAACCTTTGATTTTTTCGGTTTGTATGTTCTAGATTCGCTCTTCAGATATGAGGTTAGCTTAGCATATTTAGAAATATCTATGTTTTCATGCACTTTTAAAGTGGTCTTCAACATTGAATACTTCGTCCACATCGAAGACGCGGCAAACTTTTTCTTAACGTTCAAAAAATAAGCTAGCAGAACCTCTTCGTTTATCACGTGCACAGATCTTCTTATTTTCCACTCGGAAAAATTTGTTAATTCTTTTTCGTAAGCTGCTCTAGACTTCGTTGGCAACAAATGCAAAGTCGCTTCTTGGGCTTCTTTGAGAATATCTTCAGGAATAATCTGGTTTTCGTTCATTTTCAGACCGCGAAATTATTTTTTCACAAATTTGACGCGATTCGAAAAATAATGAGGGAATCAACAACTGTCATAGAAACCATTACATGGCCCACCTTACCTGCTTTTATCGATGAATTCGTTTTGGCCCAAATCTAAATTTATAACGCCTTCATAATATGCGAATTGTGGATAAAACGTTGTATTACACACGTGTCTTATTGGCCTCCAAAACACTCAAGAAATTAAACACTCGACCTGCGGTCTCGTGTTTAAACTTTTCTTTCGTGTTTTAGGGGCCTAATAAGACACTTGTATAATAATAGTAGATTACGTTCCGATAACCGTAAGTGTAATTTTTGTGACCGAGTATGCAGTTTGGAAAATCGAGGCGCAGTCGGCTGCGCCTAGATTTTCCAAACTGCATACTCGGTCACAAAAATACTTACGGTTAAAGGCACGTACGCTATTTTTTCAACCGCCTGCGAAAAAGATCAGAAAAAATCGAAAAAAATTAATAAAATAAATGTGTCATAATGACATTTACCAAATATTTGTTTTGTTTTTCTGCGCTCATTGCGTTTAGTAGGTGTATGGTGTTGGTTGCTACGTAATATAACAAAATATTCGTAAAATAAACAAACGTAAATAGTAGTACATTGGGTTTTGAATTTCTCAAAATAATAGAAGAAAATGAATAATTTTGAAGATTCAGATGTTCCTGTGGAAATTGAAGAGGCTGCAAGTATTGCTTGTTTGTCAATTCTGCCAGAAAAATCAAAGAAGAGATACCAATTAACATATACCACGTTTAAAAACTGGTGCAACACAAGGAATGTTACCGATACTACCGAAAAGGTTATGCTGGCTTATTTTCTAGGAAGAGGTAATGTTTTGCAGTCCCCTTCTAGCTTATGGTGTGAATATTCTATGTTGAAGGCAACCATATATTTAAACGAAAATATTGATATTTCAAAATATCAGAAACTTAAAGCTTTTCTAAAACGAAAGAACGTGGGTTATCGCCCCAAGAAGTCCTTAGTTTTCACCAGGGAAGAAATCATCAAGTTTCTTACCCATGCACCTGATGAAGTGTATCTTATGAAAAAGGTAACCTAATGCAAAGTTTATTTTTTGCTTTTTATAAAATAAATAAAATTATTTTTTTAGGTGGTGGCCATTATAGGAATAGCAGGCGCATGTCGAAAAGATGAATTATGTAAAATGACAGTAAATTATATTGAAGACAAAGGCTCTTTAATGCCAATTAAAATACCAGACTCGAAAAATCATCTTCCACGAAGTTTTATTATTAAAAATGAAATGGAAAACATTAATTGCATTAGTTTGTTTAAAAAGTATGCCAGTTGTAGGCCAAAAGACGCAGAAAATAGTAGATTTTTTTAAGGTATCAAAATGGTCGATGTTTTAAACAAGTGGTGGGCAAACATACTTTTGCCAAAATTGCTTCTGAGATAGCAACATTTCTTAAACTAGAAAATGCTTCAGCATACACCGGACATTCTTTTAGAAGGACTTCAGCTACATTGCTGGCCAATACAGGAATTGATATGCTTGGGCTGAAACAACACGGAGGATGGAAATCCTCCACTGTAGCTGAGGGGTACGTTGCAGATTCGTTAATTCGTAAAGAAGAAATAGCCAATAGGATTTTATGCAATAATAAAATTGTTCAAGAATTCTCTGCTGGTCCATCTTCAGATCAAAGGATTAACATTGCATATGAAAGCTTTGAAGAACCTGCTGCAGGTCCATCCGAAGTTCAAACAAATGTTAATATTCCACTGGAAACTGATAAAAAAATAATTTCTGACTCTATAGAAAAGAAAATTGCTTCTGTTTTTAACATTATTAATATGTCGAATTGTAATTTTAATATTTCAGTAAGTAAAGTTTAAAGTAAACATATTATTTTATTAGTTGACAATTTATAGAAGAATGTAATATTTTGTAAGCGGAGCATAATATTACTTACGCGTCCTAGGACGGTAAGTAATATTATAGTCCTGTTAAAACTTTGACAACAGTTAACAAACGGTAACTTCTACTTACTTAGATACATTTTTATTAATAATGGTCGACTTACTATGCAGGCGGTTAAAAAATAACTATTATATATCTACAACTTTTATTTTTTCAAATATTATTTGATGGTTTAAAGAAAAAAAGCGTTACGATAAAAAATGACATTAATTTATACTTATAATTAACTTACTACATACATCACAATTGACAATAAACATTCATGAGTATGAATTCTGTGTTGATTGCGAAAAAGTGCTTATGTCAAATTTTTGCAAAATTGAGTTTTTGACTTAATTTAACAGAATAAAACTTGCTCTTTCTTTGGGAATAATTGTTAAAGTTGCAGTGTACATATTATTAAGCTAGAATTTCAATACATAATACACAAGCATAATACCATTTTTAATCAAATTAAATAACTTAATTATACTTAACCCTCAACCTTCTATAAATTTGTATTTGTCATTATCTCAGTTTGACAAATACCACCTTTCGCAATCAACACAGAATTAATGGCACTTATTTTATCGTAACCAATTTTCCTTCACAGCTACCACAAAATACTTTAAATAAAAGTTGTAGATAATATTTTTCTCGACAAAACTAAAACAAAGAAACGAAAATCAACCAGTAGGAGCTGAGATATCGATGATTATCTGTTGTTCAAGATTCGAACATCTCTTATGATACCTTTTATTGCCCTGCTAAAATTGACTTTTCAATTCGATTTTCAGATATTAGCTACTTTTTGATGCAATTTTATTGACTAACAAACATTTTTGTCAGTGTGGCGTACGGATTATTACTTTCCCCCTACTTATGTCTGCCCCCGATTGAAATTTGAATACTCTCTTGGTATTTAAAATATCACAATACTACATAGTAACAACGTTTTTTTTTAAATCAAAAAATCCATCTTGTTTGATCACATTAATTTTAAACAAATTTTTGTTTAACCAAAAATATTTTTTTATACGACGAGCGAAAAATGTTAATTTACGAACGACGATAATATAGTGAATTTTTTTTGCGTAAATCGATAATTTTGTCGATAAATTTGAATCGAAAAAATTTAAGTTTTGTTCAATAGCAGATGTTACAGGCAAATTTTTTTTCAATTAATCAACGAATTATATAATATACAATATTTTCATATTTACTTTTAAAACATGATTGGAATAGTTTTGTTTTCGTCGCAACGAGTAGGTACATAATTTATTATATATGTATATTAATAAAAACGTCTTTCAGACTAATAACTCATAATAAATTGTAAGTAAAATTATATAGTAGATGTTGAAATAATATTGGAAAAATCTTATATCTTGCAAATCGCATGATGCTAAAACCGGTTGAAAATAAATACAAAAATATAGAAGGAAATTCGTTTATTAATTGAAAAATAAATTAAAATCGCTTGTAAAATAAACTGGCAAAACAATTCAAGACAAATGATATAAAAATATTCAATTATACAAATTAAATATATTATTATTATTTGCCAATTTTTATTTTAGAATAAATCAAATATACTTTGCAGTTTCAATAGTAATTTCAGCAAAAATAAAGTACTTTATCTATCATTGCTGTTAGAACGCTATATTATCTACTCTTGTGGTTAAAACGTCACTTGTTCAATTATTTGTAATTGAACAAATCCCACTTTAGTAATATCTACTATAGAAAAAACAAAATTTGCTTGATTTAAAAAAATTATTCAAATACAATGTTTTTTTATTTAAAAAAAAATTTTTTACTGTGCATTAGCAGTCTAGCAGTATTGTACCTACTTCTGAACATGAATGTCCAATGTCAAATTTTGGGCTTCCAAAAATTGAAATACTTTGAGTAATTGAATTACTTTGACTAATTGAATTACCTTGGGTAATTTGAGCGTAATTAAATTACTCTTGGTTAATTTTTAAATATTTCAATTACTTTACAAAGTATTTGAAAATTGAATTACTTTTTCTTAGTGGAATAATTTACATAATTGATATGCCAATTACTTTTAACAAGATTTAGTATTTGGTATTTCAAGCACTTGCAACATTAACAAAACATTATTTGTTAATTGAATTATTTTTACTGAGTGCTTTGTACACAGCTCTGCATGACAACACATTTAAAATATATAAATTTTAATCAAAGTGAAATATTATCAAAATCTTGTTAAGTTAAAAATATTGAAAATCTTACTGTTAAAAAGCACTAAGTTGATAGTCTGCGACATCTAATATATATTATATGTTTCGAATTTATGAATCTCGTCAGGCAGACCTAGAAAATCAAAATCAAAATCAAAATTTAGATGTCGCAGACTATCAACTTAGTGCTTTTTAACAGTAAGATTTTCAATATTTTTAACTTAACAAGATTTTGATAATATTTCACTTTGATTATAATTACATTTGTTAATAACTATACATTATATTATATAAATTTTATACTACTTCGGTAGATACAAAATAAAATTTTCACTAGTAAATCGGCGAAAATTTATCGATAATTATTAATTTTCAGCAAATTTATTCCTTGCATCGGTAGGTAATTAAAAAAGAAAAAAAAGAAAGAAAGAAAGAAAAGCTTTTAATATTTCTTATATCCCTACGGCCGTGAAGAATCTCTGAGATGTGGACAATTTCCTAATAAATAATTTTTAATACATTTTTTGTTTAATTAATGGGGTGGTTTCCCGTTGCCTTCTCCATAGCCCTCAGATCTATCCTGGCTTTAGATTACAGCAATGTATTCGATGCAACCAGGATGTGAACCGTGGTTACCTGCTTTTTGATTTTCGGTGTTGTGATGTGCTATGTATTTTTTTGTTTCCAGACTCCGATAAAGATATAAATTAAAATTGAAACTAGTCAGTTAAGAGAAGGATAGTTATTTTATTTATATTGATGTAGAACTCAATGTATCTTGCTCGGAGCTACTTTTTTTTACATATTTGTAAAACAAACACAAACAATTCTTCAGACAATTTACAGCATTTTAAATAATATTACTTGTAAATAATATAAAGAAAAATTTAATACCTATTTAATAAAATTGAAAAAAGATTTTTGATTGTAGATATTTCAATTCTTAATCAAAATGTAACGGACCCAGCACTTAAAAAAGAATTACAGCATTCGCCGGCACTTTGTAATAAAAATAAAAAAAAATAAAAAATTCCAAAATGGAGAGGCCAACTTAAAGAGAGTATTTGATTATTTGTAATCATCGAATGGGGGATTGTGACCAATTTTGTCAAGAAAGAGATAAAGGTTCAAAAAGTCAGAAAAAATTGCGGACGTTTTTTGTGGACGACCTCTAAGATTCCACAAATATTTCGATAATGTTTAAGTTAATTATTATCTATCAATCTTTAACAGTCGTATGCATAGTCAATTTAGTAGTTATCAGCAAATATTCAGCTGAATAGGTTTGCATGAGCCCTCCTACCAACAAATCGCCGGGTGTATGAATAACACGGCGCGTGATAAAAAGTATCACTTTACACTTTACCTCTTGTTGCATCAATAGCTATTTCGCAACATTTTTATGTAAAAACCGCATGTAAAAAATGCATGTAAAAACCGCAACTAGTTGATTATGTGATTTTCAGGGACGTGCCCAATCGATATTTTTGAGGGGAAAAAACCTAAACGAATTTGTCACTTCCTATCACACGAAGGATCGTTTTTTAAAAGCTTTTTTCATCTCTTTTCAAAGAAATACCGAAGATATTTAGGAGGGTAATGCTGTCGTTTGACGCGCATTTTGGGCTTCAAGTATCCAAGTCGATCGAAATATTTATCGCAATAAATCGCAACTTCATTTCTAAGAAATCGCCCAAATTGTGGTTTCCGGTTTTTGAATTGTACAAATTAAGCACAAATTATCTTCAAAAGTCGCCCAATTTGCTCTAAATTGCCCAATCTGAAAACACTGACTTGGAGCACTTTGATTAGATCAACAGTGAGTTAATTAACTGAGTTTTATACAACTGATCCTTACTTATGTCATCGCCTATTCCTTAATTTCGGGTACGTCAAGTTGCCCCCTCCCCACTTTGGAATTAAAATTTTTTTTTGATTTATTGGAAAGTGCTCGCGAAGTGCTGGCAAGTGCTGTAAATTTTTTTGAGAGTGCTGGGTCCGTTCGTTTTTTATTAGAGAAATGCCGTTTTCGGACCGAGAGGGGCCAACTTGACGCAGCCCCCCCACTTTGGATTTTTAAAATTTTTTGGAAAGTGCTCACGAAGTGCTGGCGAGTGCTGCAATTTTCTTTGAAAGTGCTGGGTCCGTTAGATTTTTATTAAGAAATGAAAATTTGGAGGGGCCAACTTGACACAGCCCCTCCATTAATAACACCGTTAAATTGCAAAATATTTCAGCTAATTTTTTGTTTGGTTGTTCCCTCTTTTATTAAGTTTTATTTATTTTACTTTTATTAAACTTAATCGGTATAAATTTGACTTCATTTTTCATATTTTATATGCATATAAATATTAATAAATAATAATAAATATAAATAAATAAAATGCATAATAAATATCATTATGATGCATTTGAGCAGTTAGCACTTGGCAATCCTTCCCGTGCAAAAGACTAGGGCAGGGGTTCCCAACCTTTTTGCACTTGCGTACCACTTGACTTTTTGAGAAATATTGGCGTACCACCAGACCAAAATATTTTAATAAACGTATAATATTTACTTTTCTAAAAGTGTTCAAAAACTTTTTGAATTAAATTCCTGAGAAAACTTCATATTTAATGTTTAGATATTTGTTTATTTATAACATGCTTATTTCCAGCAGTATGGCGTAAAGCCTACACCGGGCGACTGGGAAGCGGGTAACCGCGGTTCAAATCCTGCTCAAGTCGAATACGCTGCTGTGATCTAAAGTCCAAGATAAATCTATGGTATAAATAATAATAATAATAAATATAATAATAATAAAGATTAATAAAATTAATAATAAAAATTTGGACTCGATTAAAATTAGACGTGGCATTTTTCAAGGAGATTCCTTGAGTCCACTCTGGTTTTGTTTAGCAATGAATCCACTTTCGACATTATTGAATGATTCCGCAGCAGGATTTACTTTAAATTTTGAAAACAATTCCAAGATAACTCATTTGCTTTACATGGACGATTTAAAATTATATTCTAGGAACGAAGATCAACTTTTTAACTTAATAAAAACTACAAAATTATTTAGTACTGACATTTGCATGGAATTTGGATTTGAAAAGTGTGCAAAAATTGACATTCATAGGGGTACACCAATTTCTAAATTTGATGTATTAAACGAAATTCCCAAACTATTACCGCATCAGTTGTATAAATATTTGGGAATGCAGCAAAATTTTGTTCTGGACCATACACTTTTAAAAAAAGATTTTAGGCAAAAATACATGCAAAAATTAAAAATTTTAATGAAAAGTAAATTGACGTCTCGGAATATGATCTCGGCTATTAACTCTTGGGCGGTTCCAGTCTTATCATATTCTTTCGGAGTTCTAAAATGGTCGAATACAGATCTAAATGCTTTGGACACCTTAACAAGAAAAATTTTATATAAATATAGATATTTACATCCGAAATCTGCAGTGGAAAGGTTGTATATTAAGAGAAAAAAAGGAGGACGCGGTTTAATAAATTTATTTAATTCTTGTAAATCTATAACTAAATTATTGCGTGATTATTTTTATTCGATTAACATTCCTTTAATTCGCGAAATTATAAGTTTAGATAAAAATTTTAGTGGTTTGAATTTAAAAAATCAAAATCTTAATTGTGAAGAAAAATTTGAATTAGAAATTAATTGGAAGAATAAGGTGCTTCACGGTAAATATCCGACAATTTTGGACTCCGAAGGAATTGATAGAGAAATGTCAGTAGAATGGTTGAAGCGGGGATTACTACACTTTGAAACTGAAGGATTCATGTGTGCGATTCAAGATGGTGTAATTGCCACTAGCAATTACAAGAAGCACATAATGAATCTCGATGTTGCAGATCGGTGCCGAAAGTGTGGTGTCCCCAATGAAACCATAGAGCATATTATAGGAGGATGCTCATTCTTGGCTCCTACTGACTATCTCCGAAGACACAACCAAGTTTGCAAGATATTACACCAGCAGCTTGGTAAAAAACTTAACTTGCTTGACAATTTTAAACCCTATTATGACTACGTACCTGACCCTGTACTTGAAGACGATTTTTCTCTACTCTACTGGGACAGGACTATATTAACGGATCGAACAATTAGTCATAATAGGCCTGACATTGTCTTGATACGAAAACGAGACCAAAATGCAGTCATCATTGATATTGCTGTGCCTCTGTCTAAAAATATCATAACCACCGAAGGAGAAAAAATCCATAAGTACGAGGCACTAGCAATGGAAATGATGAGTGTATGGGGTCTCAATAAAATAGTAATAATACCGATAGTGATATCGGCTACTGGTGTGGTATCTTCCAAGTTTAAAACCCATTTGTTAAAGTTAGATCTATCTTCAAAATTATACCCAGAAATTCAAAAAGCAGTTATTTTGGAAACGTGCCATATTGTCAGAAAATTTTTAAATTCTCAAAATTAAAAATGTAGTAAACAATTTAAAATTCTAATTATTTAGTAGTAGATTTAAGTAACTTTTATAATAATTGTTCAAAATTAGCTTCTATGTGAAAAATGTATCGAAAAATAATGTAATTAGGTGAAACACACTGTAAAGAATAAGATGGTTGGAGCTAAATCCCCCATCTTATGCTAATTGCCACTATATGTGAGATCCGAAATAAAGGAAATATTATAAAGATTACTTCTTTATACCATTCTTCTTATACAATCTTTATACCATTACCTTTAATATAAGATTATATAATTTCACTTTCATTATAAGATTACCTTTAATCTTTATACCATTGATCTGTGGGGAAGGCAACGAGAAACCGACCCATTAATTAATTATTCCCAAGAGAATCCTAATAGTTTCGTTCAATGTACTGCAAGTGAACCATTGGGATCACGAGTCCTCAGTAATGAGGATGCGACTGGAGAGAGAACATGCTTATAATAAAGGAGAAATAAAAAGATTAAAATGGTCTTATTACCATACTAAAAACATACAAATAAAAAATGCTAATGCGTACAGAAGCTATTAATAGCATGTTGCTCACATCACTCACGCCGTGGTACGTATACCACCGGTTGGGAACCCCTGGACTAGGGTATTTGTATTAGGCTGTAGAAACAACTCCGAATCTCTTTAAGAAAGCTACCCCAAGAATTCTAACTTGAACAAAAATTTATTTAAAAATTTAAGAATAGTATCTTTTATCACTACCTCAAAGATTCTCCATAGTCGCGAAGATACTGTATTTTTTCAATGTTTCGTGTAGTTTACGAAAAGTTTAAAGTAAATCGTTTTCAAATAAACATCTTGTATAAATACAACAATGGGTTAACACTCGCCATACCGAAACCGGGTCAACTCTAACCTAGATCTTAAATTTTTGTACATATTATACACAGAAATTTTTTTAATTAATTAAATTTACTTTTTAGAATTCTAATATTTTTAGATAACAATTCATGTTATAGATGAACCACGCTAAGAAAAGCTCTGAAGGGGTGTGGCTGGCGCTGGTGTATTTAAATAAGTACACTCAAAAGAAAATTAAAGTGCATTCTAACCTAAAAAAAGTACTTGCTAAATAATGTTTAATTAAATTGATTTATTAAATATAGCTATTACGAAGACTTGTTCTAAAAACAACACTTTTCTGTAGACAATAGGAATTCCTCAAATAGGAATAACACGAAAACGAATAAGACAAAAAATCAGCACAATGACAATTGACACACAATGATTTGTAACTTTTACAACAGAATGTACTTGAGAAATAACTCGATGTTCATTGGTTCATTCAAATTTTTATCAAAGTATTTGACATATTTTCCGGGGCTTTTCTTAGCTAGGTGGCACTGTATTCATGTGTCGGATTTCAAAATACATATATATTTTTATGCAAGTTCATATCAAATGTTTCTGAAACCCATCTTTAGTGACAACTTAAAATTTAAATATTACGTAACCTACAACTACGAAATTTATACAGAATGTTAATTAAACATTTACGACTAAATTATTTAAATATGAAGTAGAAAAAATAATTATTAATTAAATTCATTAAACTTAAATTAAAACTAGTTTGTTCGTATCACCGCATTTTTATTGTGTTACTTATTTATTTTATTAATAATTGATTTTTCTACCCCATATTTTGAGAAGTTACTCATGAAGGTTTAATTAACATTCTGTGCACATTTTCTAGTTGTGGTTTACGTAATATTTAAATTGAACCTCTGAATGCATTAATGGCCAAATACAATTTCAAATAAACATAAATTAATCATTTAAACTGTGGGGTCACTAAAGACCCGGTTTTGATAAACCGAGGTTAGAAATTATTATGGTACGGCGAGCGTTAACAAAATTATTCAAAAGGATAAAAAAATATTAGTATTAAAAGCTAGCACTTACCCTTCGAACGTACGATAATTGAGGATGATGCTTGACTGGCATGAAGAAAAGTTTTATTCGATCAAAAAATTGAATACCATTTGTTGATGCAACTCCCATGTATAAAAATACTCCAAAAAGGACAGACATAGGAACTAGGCGCAGAAGTGGTGACATCAAAACAGACAAACCTACTAATATAGACACAACTAATGCAGAAACTCGTTGTTCTTTTACTTCAATAAGATGGGGTTTTTCACCAGGTGCATGAGTTCTCGACATAACTGTTACAGCCGAAACGTGTGCAACAGATCGAACAGTAGCAACACACATCCAAGGAGCACCAATAAATCCACAGCAAACATTCAACAGACAAACCAATACAATATCCACATGAAAACCACTACCTTTTTTCAATTTGCGTTCTGGTTTGTCGATTATTAATCTAAGAAGAAAAAAATTAATAAACAATTAAAAAGTAAAAAATGAAACCTACTCTGCAATGTGAGTTTCCATAAATAATAAAATATAAACTAACATAGCAGGTACTATTGCAGCAAATGCATGCCATATTGAAAAGTATCCTGGAGTACCTTCTGGACTAATAAGCCATCCTCTTACGGAAGGATTCGAAGGTGATAATCCTTTTGGAACACTTAGTTTTTCTGTGTAAGTATCAGGAACGAAATAATCCAAAGCAACCATGATAATTATTGCTATTGGTACTCCAAAGTCTCCTAATGCTCTTCTTGCCTAAACAAAAAAATATTTTGTTCTAAAAATAAGATAAAAACTGTAATCGTTCAATTATCAAACTTAAAGTTCCTTGTGTCAGAGCCGTATTGGGGGGCTAAGGGGGCTGCAGCCCCGGGCCACCATATTCTAGGGGCCTCAAAAAAATTGAAGCCACAAAATTTAAATTAGCACAGATTAAAATAAATTTAATTAATTAAAATAAAGTGTAAATTATGTTAAAAAATCTATAAAACTGATTTAAATATGAATGAAATTAACAATTTTAACACACTTAATTTTATTGTGACGCCCGTCACTCTCGCCGATAGTGACGAGGTCTCAAGCGTCACTTTCAAGCGATACAGTATTCAGCGATAAAGCTTCTTTCAAATTTAACACTTTTTAATCTTTCAAAGATCGAAATCCAAGAATATTCAAGAGCACTAATTGAAACGTACGAAAATGATGTCAATTCAGACTTTACTGATGAGCTTTATTTTTTTTGTGATTTGGTTAAAACCTATAAGTTGAAGTCAACTAATCCCCTAGATATTTGTAAATTAATAATAGAAAAAAAATTGCTGGATTCTTTTCCGAACATTTACATTATTTTAAAAATATATTTATGCATACTACCTATCGCTAACTATGAATCAGAAAGATAATTTTCAAAATTATCTTTTAATAAAAATAAATTAAGAAGTAGTGTTACATAAACACGTTTAAGTTTGCTAACTTTAATGAGTATTGAAAGTGATCTACTTCTACAAACAAATTTTGATGATTTGATAACTGAATTTGTGCATCTTAAACTAAGAAAAAATGTTTTTAAAATGTGTATGTATACCTCCCGTGTTTTATAATAAAAAACTATAATCAATTATGTATAATAATTATTATCTTTTCAAAAATTTGACATTTGATCTAAGCGCGGCTGACCTTGAATAATCAAAAACTTTCGCCTGCGGCGCATTTTGTTAAAATTATCTGGGTGATTCTAATTTTTACAATCGTAGTGCAATCGGCCGATGATGATGGAAGTTAGATAATAGTACTGCTTTCCAAACCATTGCACATAAAAATACGATTTAAAAAACATTTCTAAATGACATTTCCTCTATTTAGTTTGACACAAAACAAGCTCTTTTGCCAAATTTTATTTTTTGCCGAAAATAAAATACGCGTTCTTCTCAAAACTACATTTTTCAAATTGGCATTAGCAATAACTCAAAAATTGTTAATTAATCTCATCGAAATTTTATACACATTTTAATAACAATATTTCTTTTTGCTTGAGGGTATAAGTTTTAAAATATCATATTAAACAATTATTCTTGTATTGCAAAAATAACTAAAAACATTTGTTACATTTCTTAAAATTGTATTCCTTTTCGTTCTATTTTTGGCTGACGCACATCATATTTATGAATGTTAATAATAATAAATACAAAATTTCTTTTGCTTATTTAGATCAATACGGCAGAAGCTATAGCTTACGCCGTTTTACAACTCGCACCACAGCCTTCCCGAAAGATAGTGCCCATTACCTCACACTTTTTTAATAAATACCTAATATAGTTTTCCTATATTCATCGCTTGATTATATTATAAAAATATTTTAGTTCTAAAAAGTGTATGATGTGCATTTTTTTTGGGTTTTCTAAAATATTGATATGGTTAATATCGAGTTACACTACTTAAACCACGACGTATCAATCGATTACTTAATATAGTGTTATGATTATAAAATTATTGCATTTTTAAATAGCGTGTTTTATCTTCTTTTGTAATATGTGGGGTCCATTATTTTAGTTTCATTCCATTTTACTACAAACTGTAATAAAAATTAAAAAGACCGAAAAATTGAATAAAATATTAAAATTTTTAGTATAAATAACAATTAAAATTTTAAACCGAAGTCCATTGTTTTCAATACACAACCTTGTCATAAAAATAAATACCGTCTAATTAACGCAAAGAAAATTCTAGGCAAACGCTGCATCTTTTTAGCATTTTAAACTTTATTGTAAAATAATTATTTTTTTACTACTAACATGAGAAATCACTATTATTTACTCCATTCCGCTAATGAGAAGTAGTATTTCTCACCCTAGGTAAATAATGATAATAAAAAAACACCTAGATAAATAATAAAACCTTTTCTATATTTTTACTGTCACTAAAATTTTCACCCATTTTCTAAATTTTAATCACACGTTTTACCTAAACTTGGTTTAAACTGTTATATATATACGCTACGCGCCTTCGGATATAAAAATGCTCGGTAAATAATGGCTCACTTCTCAACCCGAGTGTATAATACACTAATAGTTTATTTATTATAAAACCCGTTATTGCGTTAATCCTACATTGGCCGACTGCGAAGCGAATAACCGCGGTTCAAATTCTGGTCACGTTGAACACACTGCTGTGATCTAAAGCCCAAATGGATCTATGGGAAAGGCAACGGGAAACCACCATTTCGTTCGTCATCATCTTGGCTTCGGTTAACCGATCGTTTACGCACTGCATAGTGAAGAAGCACTTGAAGAAGAAGAAGCATAAAATAAAAAGAAGGTGAAAATTACAATTTCTATTGATGACGAAAATTTCGTATTAGTGCGTTTATAATATCTTTATTTCTTGTAATGACTGTTTCTTATTTCTTCTTCTGAATGTAAAAAATAAATTTTGATAAACTCAAAATATTTAAAATTTTAAACTGTTATTGCTTTGAAATAATTAGTATTGATCTTATACAAAAAAGACGAATAGCAGTATGTTTTAGAGAATTCTGTGAATAATCGAAAACTGTTTTTTCAAAACTCCATAAACTACAATTTCGCTGAAATTGAGATATATGGTTTTTAATAATAATAATATAATTTTATCAGGGGCTATCGAATGGAAAGTCAAAACTAACTCAAGTTGAATAATAACCATGCAAATACAAAATTAAAATTTGTTTTCTCATAAAATACAAAATACAATTATACAGTTTAAACCATTCTGAAAAATTTGTATTTTGTAAATGTTGAGTTTTGGAAAAACGGTCAACTGTTTTGATCTAAAAGCCATAAAATAAGTTGTTTTAAAAAAACTGTTTTTCGGCACCATATGGGGAGCTGCGCACAGATTGGGAGATGGGAAAAACGCATTAGTACCTTTGTTTTCCAGTGAGCAGTTGAAATCCTAAAATCATTGTTCGGATTTTGGTGACATTCAATAACGCACCGCCTGACTCAATAATGAAATGAGTAAATAATTTTATCGGAAAACATAACGAAAGCGATGCTTTCCGAGTGTCCACCCGGCAGCTAAAACGAAGCATTCCTAGTCAGCTCACAAATCGACTAATAATTTAAAATCGACCATTAATGTGTTTTATTAATGGTCGATTCTGTTACTTCTGCAAGTCAATTCATTTATATTATAAAAAAATTCTATTATAAAAATTTGTCCGGCGTGGGATTCGAACTGGCGATCGCCAAACGATTTAATTATGATTCAATCGCTTATTGCACTTCGCCATAGAGGGTTGCTCTAATGACATTGTTTAAATTTGTCTTATCTGTCACAATTTGTAATTTAAACAATATTTTTTAATATTTGATATAATTGATAATTTTATGTTTTCCGATAAAAAAGTATACTCACCTCGCCTCGAAATATGATCCGTTACTGGGCTTACAGCTTTAAAAAGCTCGCTACGCTCACTTTTTAATATAGCTGCGCGCCCAGTAACGGATCATTTTCTATGCTTGGCCAGTAATATACTATTATTTTCTCTTAAACTAAATAAAATGAGTAGTTTTGTGAGGTTATTTGATAAGGTGAAATAAACGAAACGATTGCAATCTTATCGCAATACTTATTAACGATTTTAGGGTGACGCGTTTCGGTCTCTACACTCTAACGACTATCTTTTGACTCTCGCCAAAAGTTTATAGATTTGTTTTAGGTGACTAATTCTAATTATCCCTATTTACAATTATTACTCTGGTTGACCTGATCGAATATTCACATAATTTGTAACTTATTATATTAATTAATTATGTAAGAACTAATTTTTTTATGCCTATTTGCACCACTTATTACTTATTATTAAGTTATTATTTTATTCTTAGTATTATGATATTATCTAATAAAATTATCGCAAAAATAAAAATAGTTTTATTGAAGTTGAGAAAATATCATTTTAATTACATAACATTACTTATTTTTGTTGTAATTGGGATTCGTGGTACTTTACAGTATCCAAACTTCCTTATGTAAGTGATATTTGTCAAAAATTATCACATTGAATTATTATTTTATAAATTACAAGTCACAGTCAGAATATTGCGCTTACATAATAAATACCTTATTTTACTGAAAACAAAAATCTCAAATAACAAAATATTGTTAAATCTAACAAGTAAATTAATTGATTTAAAGAAAAATTTTCTTGTAACAACAAAATAACCTCAACAAAGGCTCACCAAAGTCTTTTTGTTGCTACAAAAAACTTTTTCATAAAATCAAGTAATTTATTTGTTAGATAATAACATTATGTTATTTGAGTATTTTTTTCGAGTTGAATCGCCATACAAGTGTTAAGCGGCATTCGGATAATATAGATTTTTTCTTACCTTGCTTAGGTAGAAACTGGCAAGAGCCAATCAGATTGAAGTATTAAAGAAAAGAAATCTGGAAAATAAAGACAAGAATCTCGATCTGAATGACGCTATACGAAATCGAATTTTTATAAGTTTGCTTTTAAATAAGATCAATTCAAAATTTCGGTTGTATACTCCTTTAAGGTTGGGATGAACGCGAGTGAGATGTAAGTATGTTTTGACATATGCAAGACAGAGTGGGAGGTATGCATGGTATAAAGATCTTTATACCATGGGAGGTATGTATATTTTCAATGTTTTACTGCAATCACTGCTTGGCTGGAATTAATAAATAAATAATTCTTGTGAAGTGTCAAACAAAGTTATAAGTATAAATTACATCTTGATTTTGTAAGTTTATTTATATTTAAAAACAGATTTTCGTATTATAATCCGCATCCAAACAAGAGAAACACCAAAAATATTGGTCAGGTTTACTAATAAGTTGTTATTCAAATATTATTATATTTCAGTAAAAAATTTGCACATTTGCACTTTGAATATTAAGAAATTATATATCAGTGAGTCACTAAAAGGTTTTTTAAATGCAGTGGCTCCAGTTTTACCTTGCACGCATAAATGAACGACCCGAAATAATCATTATATTTGCAGTTTCTCCATTTACCTATTGGAGTTTTTAAGTGTAAGTGGTGCAAACAAGCGTTATCAATAGCCATATAAGTATTTTAAGATCAGGAAAATATGCACCCAATACATTGACAATGAATAGCAAATGTTTCCAAAAATAGGTACACTACATACAGTAAGGTAGACACTGACAAAGTTTTCCAATAGGATTCAACAAACACGGGCGATCCTACAGACTTTTTTTTCAATTACCTATTAAACAGTGGCGTATTCAGGGGGGTGGGGGCTCGGCCCCCCAAAATTATTTTTGTATTGTAATTTTCTAACTTTCTATTAAGCGTTTCACCATGAAAATTAAAAAAATTTTCACCTGCGACGCCATTACAAGACTCGTTTTGCTCGTGCCCCCCCACCCCCCGAACTAAATTCCTGGCTACGCCACTGCTATTAAATATTATGTACTTCAAACAGATTGGGCAGAGACTTGATCCATAGTCAAAAAACAAAAAGTTAGAATTTTTGAAAGCATTAGAAATCTAGAGATTATATTCGTATTATATTTTATTTAATAGTTAGTCTGTTTGTCCGTCAAAAATAGCGCCGCAGACCATGATACAATATTATGGCCACAGACTATGTTTTTAGTTGGAGTGGCTTCATCGTAGGCATTTTAAGGTGACTCAGGATTTTTTGTTTTTTTATAGTAGGTAACTATTTTTTTGAATTATTATTATATTATATACATAGACTGCTGATTAATGAGTACACTAACCAAATGTAATAAGAATCAGTAGGTACCTGAAAAAAAAGGATCCTTGGGACGACCACAGTGCATTGTAAATTCAGAGAAGAGCCACCCCAGGGTAATAGACCTGCACAATTACAATATTATAAATTGTACAAATAAGAATGAACAAATATTATAAATTGTTAATAAAGTAAGACCACGCTAAAGTTTTGGAATCCCTTAAATTTTTATTCTTTATTATATGAGCAAATAACTTTCTTATGTTGTGCGAGTTTACCCTGTGGTATTTGTAATCAGAGCCGAAATAAGTTTTTAGGAGTTCTAGAC
Source organism: Cantharis rufa (assembly GCA_947369205.1). Lineage (NCBI taxonomy): Eukaryota > Metazoa > Arthropoda > Insecta > Coleoptera > Cantharidae > Cantharis > Cantharis rufa. The sequence continues at coordinate 43,406,680 of OX376303.1, forward strand.
CAGCAGTTCCCAAATAGGGTTCCTATAGTAAAAATCATGTTATTGCAAGATGCAAATTTCTTCAAAATTAAGGTAAAAGTAGGTTTTAATTACATTATTTCTCAAAAATAAAAAATAAAAATAAAAATGAAATATAAATATTAAAAAAGTATACTTCGCACATCTCTAAATTTTTAACATTATCTAAATGTTCCATGACCAAATATAATTAAGAACCGCTGCCCAAAACAATTTTGGGTCACTTTTTAGAAGAAAATGATATTGGTTTTTAAAGGTAAGAACAAACCGGGCAACAAAATGTTGGCAACATGTTGATACGGATACATGGATACAAGCAACATGCAACAACTTTGTGCATGTCATGCCGACCGATGTTGACGAGAGTACCCATCAATTAGTTGCTAGTTACCAAGATACATGTTGACAACACCAATATCAACATGTTGCCAACATTTTGTTGCCCGGTTTGTTCTTACTTTAAGAGTGATCTACTACTGGTATTAGTGGTACACTGTGACAGTTTCCAAAGAGTCTAAAAGTTATGTATTATAAGAATAATACTTCTTCTTATGACCATCTCCATGCTTCTGAGAGTAAATAAATCTTAACAAAATTGTTGACTAATTTTGAAGAATGACATCTTATTTTAGGAAACCAAGTCGTCTCCCTACCTATTATCTGAATCACCAAAAAAAAAACCCTGGTCATTATTTTATGAATTTAGAAATACCAAGATATTATAATTTCCTTATATCGTTTAACGTAAGTGGGACAAAAATGCAAAATAATGAGTTGTCTTATAGACAAAAACTATGAATTTAACTAACGTTGTATGTAGGTCATGATTTAGTTTGGACGATGAATTATTATCTGAGTAGATGGAATAACTATATTATATTTTTTGAATTTAATTGTATTTCCTTAATTAGCATTTATTTTAAATAATTGTGCTATTCGTTTCTTGTAACATCAATAAATACATTAAAAATAGTTCGTTTTTTACATTAATAAATATTTTGTAATTATAACCTAAATTTATAAGTATAATTTTATATTATTTGACTTTGACCAGTAGCACGGGAGGTGGGGGTTTAAATATATGAAAAAACTTGGATTTGATTAGTTATTCTTACTCTCATAATTGATGATGCAGGGTTTTTCTTTGGTGGTTCAGATCATACTTTATAGTTTATGTAAATAATTTGACTTATAAAAGATAACTGTCTTTTACTAGGAATAATATTAAAATAAATAAAAATAAAAAATGTATCGTTCTTTCATTCAGAAATAAAACAATTTTGTATTTTTCTAATAATTTGAAATTATCGAATCCATAGAGACTAACTCTCTTATAACCGTCTCCATTCTCAGGAGGGCACATAATAAAGCTGTCGACCCCCCATGTTTAGATGATTGCCACTGTAAAACAGAATCAGGTTACTGTCAGGGAATTGCCACCAAGAATTGGGCTTTGATTTTTTTTCTATTAGAAAGAGGACAATTTTCTGAGCATTTTGAGACCGCACTTCGATGCGGATTATCCAGTAGTTTTCGAGAAAACGGCATTTGAAAATCAAAATTTTACATGCATTTTACATAGGGAATTGATCCGCTCCCGTGTTTTAGTGACGGTGCGTGCGTTCTGATATAGTCTTACTGATGGGCGGAGCAAATGTATTCAGTTGTTGTCGACCACCGGTCGGGAGCACACCGACCGTTGCTAACGAGTTTCACACCTTACGAGTTTCACCCCTTTCGAGTTGCACCTTTGGCGAGGTGGTGCGACCTATAGGGATGTTTTTAGCGAGTCAGCGTTCGTCAAAACGGCGCGTAGCGCCCGGAGCGGAGGGGACCGGAGCGGAGGGTAGCGGAGCGTCGGTTTTGACGAACGCAACCAAGGCACTCGAGATTCTAACCTAAAAACGAGTTCTGCGTTTATTTTTTAAATTATTGCATAATGTTGCGTAATACACCCGATGTACATCGGACAATGTCACAATCGCGTCTGACTGCCACCACCAAGACTATATCAGAACGCACGCACCGTCAATAGAACTTTTATGTTAATGAATTTCCCTATCTAAAATGCATGTAAAATTTTGATTTTCAAAAGCCGTTTTCTCGAAAACTAATGGATAATCCGCATTTTTTCTTTTTTTATTATACACAGAAAATTGTCCTCTTTCCTATAGTGTAGGTGTCGAGGCTCAATTCTTGGTGACAATTCCCTGACAGATCCCCAGAATCATAGGCATATCTGAGATTAACCTAGTAAGCCTTCTCAAATGTAAACTAATAATAATTAAATATGTTAACGGTAGTCATTATTATTATTATCATGATTGCTGCCCAAATCAGCTAGAAACAAATTATTTGATTTTTGAAAACTTTGTGCATTTTAGTTCTAAAATATATTAGTGCATATTTTGGTGAACCTAAATACTAATAGGTATCAAATTTCACTACTTAAACCATTAATCTATTGATTTAATAATTTAGTTTATAAATTGTCTAATATTACCTATTATTTAAAAAAAAAATGATAAAAATACTTACGCTACGTCCTAAAAATTGGCTATTTCTGAATAACAGTAGATAATACGCTATAGCAAATGTTCCCAATGACAATATAGTACAAAACAGTGCAGTATTTGGTTGATTAATTGGTCCAATTTCGTCATGCGATGGCAAAAGCATGTGAGAATTCCTCAATATAGTTTTCAATTCAGCAATTATTGTGGAATTAAACTGAGTATTATTATTAGTTGTGCTCGATATAAGTGAATCACCAAAGAAATAGTTTCCTAAAAGTGGGTGTCGACCATAAACCGTAAATAACTTCATTACACTTTCGACGATATAAAGAAGAGAAATTAAAGAAGAAAATATTTCTTCAGTAAAACGTGTAAAAAGTTTAACAAAGACACTGCCTTCAAAGAATGCGACCGCCAGCGCTATAATCCCTAACCAAATTCCAATATAAAGACGAATAGTTAAATAATCAATATCATTGCTCTCGCAAAATTGAAACAAACTTTCGTCGAATAATAATAATGGTCCTGTGCTTCCAATAATCACAAGCGGTTGGCAACCCAGCAATGCAAAAACAATGCCGCTTAACGAAGTTGCAATTAATGTTTCAGATATACCAATATAATTCTTAGTTTTATTGCTCATTAATCCACCAAAAGTGATAGCACCAGAGAGAGCAGCAAAGTACATAAATAAAGCGGCAGCTGCACATTGAGCATTCAAACCATCTATAACGTCTGATTTGAAAAAGGGATAGCGCCTTTTAAGATCATTAAAAAGTCCTCCAAAAGGTTTACGAGTTCTGTCTAATGGATTTTGTGAAGGAGGTTTCTTTCCTTCGCCACCATCGCCGACCATTAATGGTTTAGTTTCGAATCCTGCAATTTTCTTCAAGGCATTCTCTTTTCGTTTGCGAATAGCTTCACTCTTTGCTTTGATTTCTTCTATAGGTAATAAAGCTTGTCTTTCCCAATCACCAGGAGGCAGTACTATACTATCATCTAAAAATTCGTTAATCGCAGATAGCAATGCTTTACGGTTATATGCCTCGTAAGCTATATTATGAAATTGATGGTTTGCCATTAACGTCGAAATAGATCTACCAACTTCATGATAATCCAAATTGGCGCCTTTAGGACCAAGTAAAATAAAAATAAATCGAACTGGTATGTTAACTTCAATTAAAGAAGGAATAGTAATGCCTTCTGCTAAGCGTATAAATGCTATCGTGGGTTGTTCCAAAAAGTCGACGTTACCAACTAACACGCTTGTGGCTTGAGCACCTTCTGGAATTCGCTTTAATATTGTATCATTCTGAGCCTTTTTCATATCTTCTGTACTTGTAGCGTAAACTTCTTCTTTTATATCTATAATGGCATTATTTGTAGGAATAAGGCGGCCTTCAGAATCAAGTCTTTGATTTCCGTTTTTCAAAATATGGTTGAATGGAGCCGAATCCAGCGGAAAGCCCATCTTTTTCTTTTCAGAGTCATGAAGATTCTATTTAAAAAAAAAATATCGTTTTTTAAACCGAAAAAAAAAGTTAAAAAACATCTGCATAAATGTTAGAGGTACATGCAATATAATAAAAAATAGTTTAGCATTACAATGGATTGGTATAATTTATTATCGAAAATATTAAATTAAAATTTGTAATAAAGAAACATGAAACATGGTAAGTAAGTGTATAAATAGTTCAATCAATACATAACTAAAAATTGATCAAACTTATAATAATAAATGCAAACATTGTTTCTAGCAAGCAAACACTATCAACACTAAAAAATTGCTTTTTCAAAAACATCAATATAAACACAAAACCTAAATATTAATTGTCAACTGCGTTGATGCATATAGCAGCAAGTAACAAGTTAGTAGTAAAGCATAATAATTAATATTATTGGAAAATGATTGGAATCAATCATATTCAATAGATTACTTTACACTACCTACATTGGATCAAAACATTAACATACGTATGCAAGCATACACGTGAAAAAATTGGATGTAAAAATAACAAAATAAAAATGTCTTTAAAAAGGGTAAGAAACCACGTTACATGTTGAAAAGACGTGATGGATGCTCGATGTAGCACATGCGGCTGGCACAAGTATCCCTGTGCCGAGCACACCGAACAACGAGGAGTATTGAGGAATACCCCATCTTCTAGCCATTGTGACTGCAAGCATTAACATTATTCAGTTTTGCTATATTTAAAGCAACATCAAGCAAACAATTTAAAAGCTACAAATATATAAAAACGATCCGATCCGAAATAATCAAAAATTTGCAAATTGATTTCATTTAAAGTGACCTTAGTGAAAAATAATTATATTTGTAAATGAAAATTTAAGGTAAGGCATAAATCGTACCTTACTTGAGGATCATAATACGATTTGCAGTCAGATAAAAGTTATCTATATTAATATATTATAATACAGTCTATCCCAAAAATATAATTTGAAATTCGAATTAGTTATAAAAATTATTATTATTGTTTATAATGTGGTATATAAACCATTGGTGGTTATTTCATTCATAAATTTCTATTACGAAGCTGGCGACCGACTAATGAAATTTTGAAACCACTTGAGCAAAATAATAAATTTCCGATAAATTGAAATATTTTTCATTAAGCAAAAAGAGCCAATATTTAAAACCTAAAATTGTAAAGTAGGTACCTACATTCATATCAAGAAATTAGTAACTTGAATATCTGTCTAGTCCAGTTATTACGAGTTATGTTCGTCGTAAAAACAACTGAAGAATAGAAATCTAGGTTAAACTATTTAGTTTACCAACACGAAAAAGCCCCCAAGTTCTCTACATTAGGCTCGGACTGGAGGAACTCCGGACGGAATTCCCAATTTGGGAATTGACATTAACTAAACGCCACCATGCGTTTACAATATTAACTACATTAGGCGGTATACCTTGCATAAGTTTCTTATGGTAGATACGTGTGTTTCTTAGTTAATTTTGTGATATTATTACATACAATCGATTAATAATCATTAACATGTGTCCGTTTCTAATAGAAAACAAATCATGCTATACCGCCTAACGCAGCCATTTGCCAAAACGGTGGCGCCCTCATCGGTAGGGTAAAATCCCAATAGAGGCTAACTAGTTGAGAAAGATGCTAAAACTAAAAGGTCGTGGATTGGCAGTTTCATGTACAGTCAATAACAATACAATTTTCTTCTAGCTCCTATACTCTATAATTTGAGAGTTACAGCCATACCAAGAACCTCGTATTTTTTCGATTTTTATATTTTAAAAACATAGTTTATAGTTTCTTGGGTAGGCGTTTATTTTTAAATTTGTTTTTATTTGATCTCAATAAATTGCCGTGCAAGGGGTAAATATCTAGTAAAATTTTTGTACAAAAGACTTCGAATTCCAACGATTTCCAAGGAATTCCAATGAGTTCAAGTCAAAGTGCAATCTAAAGAATTCCAGGAATTTCCAAGGGAATTCCAAACGAGTGTGTACACAACATTTTCGGGATATTTAGCCCTTGTTGTCGTGCGTTGACAAGGGATTGCTAATCGAACCAGTCCGGACTTGTATACACAAGCTATATTCAAGTTGGGAGCTTACGTGATTTTTATACCAATTGGCGCTAACGCTTATAGTGCCCAAATTTTGCCGTTCGATTTGGACAATGTCCAAATTAAATTTAAAATTTCAAACTGACAGTTGAGCTTAATCTAACTAATTTAAATAATACTATAATTTATTATTCTTCGCACATTCTTGCATATAATATCGTATGTTGTACTTACCGTCAGGTATGCTGTCATCGCTAATATAGGTGGCAAGAAGATAAAACGCAAGCTGGCGTCGCTATCAAAACTTTGAGTTGAGAATCCCAGAGCAACTCTAGTCATTTTGGTGGTATGAAGAGAAAAGGGCTCAGAATGATTTTTATAATATTGTGTGTAGGGGGTTGTGCAATTATAATAATTTATTATGTTTTTAAATTTAATTATTCAGTAGTTTGTTTTGGAATAAACATCGCTTCAAACAAAAAATCGCTTTCTCCGTGCCCGCTGCCAGTATATCTGCTCTTTATAATTTAAGGCCAACAATATAAATATATCTTAATACATAAAATGCCAGCTCGCTGCTGCTCCTGCTCCTACGGCGTGTCATTTTTTACCAACCGAAAAATATATTAAAGTATACCGACGACGGTACTCCCCCTGGGACGAGTTGCACATCAATCGAGTTTCCAACCAATAGGTTCTAGAGGCCCGTCCGTGGACGGGCTTTCCAGCTAGTAATATAAATAAATGTCTATAAATATATGTATTTGAGCATTGACGTGCACTGAAATCTCTTACAAGAAGAACTTTTTGAAGTTAAAATTTTTTAAAATTGGTTTACAAGATATCTAACAAAACCATTTGATTGCTTTTACTTTTCCGACATCATTCTTCTGTATTTGCAAAGCGATAAAACCAAAATTGAAAATAATTTCTAGCCGGTGGACTCGTCATGTGATTTTTCTATAAGTAATTTATTAAGCGTTTATACTACGAGCCAACTGTACGATATAAAGCTCAGGTAAGAGTTAACCCAAGATCAACTCACAGTTGATTCAATCGGAATGTTCAAAGTTCAAGTTAACCTTCAATTAACTTTGATCTGAGGTTGATCTTCTGTAAACAAAACTCTCAAAAATCACTTAGCTGACTAACCATAATATGCTTTTTCGGGTGACAAAATCATATTATGGTAAGTCATTATGATAAATCACATAATGTAAACACTGCTTTATGCTACCTTTTATTCATATGGGGTTTCCCGTTCATCTATTCCGAGTTTCATGGAGAGAACTTAGAGGCTTTTTTTCCAATGCCAAATTTAAAGTATTAAGAATAACAAATTGTATTCGACGCAAAATTACTAAAGAACACTGGACTAGAAGTAGAAAGTACTTATGAATTTATTGTAGAAATTCATACAATAGTTAAATTAAATTATTATACTGTTATAGGTTAGTAGATTACCTACCTGCAAAGATGCATAGCTATGTTTTCTATTAAAACGAAAACCCCGATCATGATGTTCGTTAACGTGGCGATGTCGGAGAAGTAAAACTCGCATCAACGGTGCCTTATCTTCGGCACGAATTAAATCTTCTTTGTATAATTCTTCACATATTCTGTAAGCTATACCAGGCAAATCATTTTCTTCTAAATCTAGAGTAACAAGACCTTCCTCCAAACATTTTCTGAGATTCAATAATGAATGAAAACTTAACGAAGCAACATGGGGTTTACCCCATCTGTCAACTCCTTCTTCAACATCTTCCTCATATTTGATCCAACGAGCTGTTTCTTTCCATTCTAGTTCTTCATGCAAACTGTGCAACTCGTCCAATTGTACAAATATCTGTAAAATTTATTTAAAATAAATGTCTAATGTTTTCAAGAATTGAAACAGTCAAATCACAACTTACAGCGTGCGGACTGTGATCGTACATTTTCTTCACGGTAGTTTGAAAATTATCTAAAGCATCTTTTCGATTTATGTGAACAATGGAAGGCCTAGATGACTTATATCTTCGAAGAGCTCTTGAATCGTCAGAACGGTGACTATCCAATTGATCCCTATCAGTTCCTCGAAGAGGTAAATCTTCTGGTTGAGTCGAAATTCGACGATTTTTATTTTGTTCGCTAGTACTATTCTTTGCCGAATGATGGTGGTTTTCCGAAAGTCCATGTTTACGTGATTTAGAATGACCATGATGAGTTCGACTAAAACAGTATTACCAAATTAATCATAAAAATTGATTAATTGCAGTGATGCATATATTTAAGATTTTTATAAACATTGAGTTTGTGTATAGCACCTAGTACAGTATGCCGCATACTATATAATATTATATCGAATTATAAATTTCATACGCCAGAGATATTATTTCAAGTAGGTCATTAATTTGCAGATCAAAGATAAACAATATTAATTTACAGATATTAGATAACAAAAACAACGCATTTGATGATACTATCTAAAAAAATCCCTAACAAAATATTTAAATAATATAATGTTTGATATAATATTTGTAGTGTGTACTAAATGCTAATAGGTTTCTTAAGAGCAAACATTTCTAAGCGAACATCTGCTTTTTTTAAGTGCTTTGAGCAACCGTTTCTGAGAAAATAGAGTTTATATTCGATTAACCCCTATAAATTCAAAACTAATATTCCAAAAATAATAAAATTCTTTCAAAGCGTAAAATAAAATAGATATTAAAATTCCAATTTACCTGGCATCCCTCAGAATTTACAGTCAAATTCACATTTAAAAACAAACGTTATCATACCAAATATCAACTAAAATTGTAACATATCTATACCATAATTATTGTACAAATAATATAAATTACTTAACTTGCAATTTAATGTAATGTTTGTTTTTAAATGTAAATTTTACGATAACCTTTGAGGAATAACAGGTAGATTTTGTTGTGATATATATATTTTATATTACTTGCTGGCAATGACGTCAAATCGAAACCGGTAGGGACATGTACTATTAAAGCTTTGAGAAAGTGTCGTCTTGTTTATTATTGTAAAAGTTATAATATTTGACTTGCCTTCGTTTATGAGGTTTCTTCCTTGCTTCATTTTCTGCATTATTTTTATCATCGCTATCGTTACTTGCAAACTGAACTTTCCTTTCAGGAGAGAGTTCAGGAGGGCTTCTATAGCCAGACGGATCAGATAAAATACCTTCTGATTCAGAACTAACAACATCAGCATCATCTTCTTCGTTAAAATTTAAAGAATTATAATGGACGGTATGATCGGAATCGGTTATATGTAAAATCGGAGACCCAATACTTGGTGGAGAGTTGCTAGATTGTGAAGTGATTTTCAATGTAGAAGCAATTGAATCTGGATTATCTTCGGTGGTATTTTCAGAAGTTGTGACATTAGAACCAATGTGAGGAGACGTAACACGTCTTTTCATAGACCTTGTTGCTCTTAGTGGTATATGCACGTGTGGATAACTTTGCTTTCTGTGTACTGTAAAATTAATATACAAATGGAACAATAAATTTTGTGAAATATTCATAAAATGCCAATAAATAAATAAATAAATAATATTATTATTTGTAATATGGTAATTCAAAATATGAGAGATAGTATGATACTACGTTGATAGTGTGATTACCGGGAATTTAAATATTTTCTAATGAAATTATGCTAGTTTATGTCGTAAATAACAAATATAAACATTAAAATTTATGGATCATCAAAATATTTAGTATAGTAAATTCCCAATTTTTACGTTACTACCGAAGCTGTTACAGCCAAAAATATATTAAAATAACGTTTTTTATTTAGACAGATTTAAGAAAATAACGCTTTTAATAAAAACATTCCCGAAGGCCGCCCGAATTCGAAAATTATGGAGTATTTTTATAAAACGTTATATACGTAACGTCATTTTATCGCTAGTGATTAAAAGAATGACTTTTTAAAACTCAAATGACATTCAAAAAGTAGTTATTTTGCAACAGATTTAGAAAAACAACTATTTGTACCCCTAGCGATAACTTATTTTATATTTTAAAAACTTATAAAGGGTAATTTTTTCAGAATGATAAAAGTTTCGAAAGAGATATTCCGCTATTTCACAGATGGTGGATGATATCTGGTTTTACGTTTGTGTTTAGTAAGGTTTGAAATACTTAAAACCAGCTTCATAATAAAAAATATTAAAGCAAACTTTAATTTTAAAGCCAGCTTTAAGACAAAACAGACAAATAAAAATAATTTTTAAATGAAAGAAAAAACTAACTGCGTCAAAAATTAAAACTGAATTAAGCTTTGCCCATAATCTGGACGTATTTGTCAAATTCTACACAATTCACAAAAACAAGTTGACGAAAAGATTGGCAAAACCGAAGTTAAGTGAGAGTCACAAGCAAGCACCGTTGATGTTGGCTAAAAAGTACATAAGTTTGCTTAAGTAGAAATTTTGGTGGCAGTACAGTTATGATTTAGGCAGCGTTTACGTATAAAGAAAAACCTCAATTTGTTGGATTTCAACGAAAATGAATTCAAATAACTAAACTGATGTTGAAAAAGTTTTAATAACTTTTACCGACGATATCAAGGAAGGGGAGTTCATACTCCAACAGGACACTATATCAAAACGCTTAACTTACAGCTGTATTCCTTTTCTCCATATTGTTTAGGTTCATTAAAGTTGGCAGCATCATGAAATTTGTAGACATCGAATTTATTGAGCCCATCGTTATCCATAGTAAAAACTTTAGCACATTCGTCATCCAAATGAACCTCCATGCTATTATTTGCATTGGGACCATCATTCTGTAAAATTATACATTTGTTAAATTCACATAATATTCTTTTAAAATAACTATATTAATGTAGGTAATAAAATGGAATACTAGAGCTTCAACAAAATTTTAGAAAACTTACATAAATGTTACAAATAGCTTAAAACCATTAAGAATTAAGATACTTTTCTCACATTTACAATTGAAAGACCTATTATTAACATTTTGAATAAATTAAAATAATATTATTATCTTATTTTATTTTTAAGTATATACTTGTAAAGAAAATCACATATAAATTCAAGCACTGACATTGAAATATCATATTGTTTGTATACAAAACGTATATATTTTGGCTGCCGTACGCAAAGGCCATGGCACGATAAGAATAAATAAATCGATCCGAAATTTATATTAAAAAAATTTGAAATAGAATATTTCAGTTTCTAAACTTTGAAAGGGGAGGGGAGAAGGCAATTGTTTTCCATTCATCATTTTAGTCGAAAATGAAAACCCAAATCGCAAAATATAAATTAAAATTCCAAGAAAGAACATCCCTGTTGAAAACAACACCGAGACATATTTCGTTCAACAATTTAACCTTGAAAAATTTTAGAAAAATTTGAGGTTATATATTTCGCGACTTATTCAATTTTGTAAGAATAGATACAATTTATATACAAAGCATACTCTTAAAAGGTAGTACGTATTCCGTATTTATTCACCATGACCCACTCAAGTGGTAATGTCGTAGTTTGAAAAATTAACAATGTTTCCTGACCTACTTTTTGCACCCTTCGAGGAGCAATAAAACTTAAATTAGAAATTCAAACAACCCCGTATCAGTGTACTTTATGCGACTTATGCATGTACTATATAAAAACACAGTAGAAAGTACTTAATATGTTAAAGCGAACTAAAAAGTTTTGCTCCAACCGTATTAAAAGCAGTACATTTTTAGTAGCATTACCTCAACTAAAAGTTGACGTTTTCGTTATTAATATAAAAATGCGAAAATTGCTAAGTAACACTTTTTTTACGTGCACTAAAATAGTATATTATTTAATGAGTGTATAATGAAGGCCATATTACACGAGAATTGTTTAGAACACGAGCGAACGTAGTGAGGGAGTTTTGTAATTATTCTCGTGTAATATGGCTCATTATAAACGAATTGAATACTATTCTTTATCTACGACTGTTAAACAATAACTAAGACTGCATTATCTAATTATTTAAGTTTAAAATTGTATTGTGTTTATTAATTTTCAACTATCGAATCAAGTTGCCATTTGTCATTTATAAAGAAAATAAATAAAAAATGCCAACAGCCGTGAATAATGAACAGGAGCCGTGGATAATGAATCCATTATCCACTGTAGAATATGAACAAAATTATGTATTCATAGTTACACATATAATGACACTATTGTTTGACAGTCGTAGATAAAGACTTTTTTGTGCATGACTTAAAAGTGATTTTATTTTTTAGTATTTTTTGTGCGCGATCGATCTAAATTTTTGCATATGCCTTCCTACCGATAATTCACGGAGGTGTGCCTGTGACGAGGGGGGAGAATTTTTTGCTCAGTTTTTTGATATCTAGCGCCGTTCTCGAGTTATTGCTAATTCAAACAATTTAGAAAAAGCACTATTCGAAATTACACAATTTTTAAATGTCAAAGTGACTTTTCTAATATTACGTCAAATAATGTTTTAAAATTAAGTATTTATATTTTAAATTTTATTTAATTTTTGGTTGGAGAAAAAGTAATATGTCTCATTTGGATTAAAAGTGTCTTTTTACGCCTCTATCAGGCAAGTGTTCAATTGCATATTTCAAATGAGGCGTGAAAAGCTGGTTTTCTCGCCTAGCGTTTGAAAGAAAGCAGTGATTATTTTATAAGATGTTGGCATTCTTGGTTATATTTTGTACGTCAAATTGAATTAAAATTAAATAAGTATCACATTTCATAAATAACTCGTATTTGTGCCAGTATCGGGGTGCGGAGTTTTTCGGCAATAAATTACCAATAATCCATTCTTCCGCTTCTGTAATATCTGTTGGTGTATCCATTATCACAAATATTATTGTAGTGTATTCATCACTACTATTATGAAGATTAAAAGATAATCTCATAATCCGATAATCTACTTAAGAGCAGTAGTTATAATTATTATATAAGTAAAAGAGTTTTTGTAATAAAGTAATTAAAAAGATTAATTCAAACATGACAATTATCACAGTCGCAATTTTATAAGACGATACAAAATAATTAAATTTAAACGTCATATTTTGAATTCAAATGTGTTATACCAACAACAACAAAGTATCCCTAATACTAAATATTTCAAAAAATAATTAAAGTTTATGCAACAAATTATAGAAGTCGGCGTAAAAAATTACGTTTATCATGCGGCAGGAAACTGTTTTCCGAGTACTCGTAAATACAGGCCTCGGCTAATCCGCCTCAGCCTGTAAAAAAACTCGTACTCGGAAAAATTCAGTTTCAAGCCTTATGATAAAAATAACTATTGTTTGACGTGCAATTATTGCATTCGCTCGGCTCCGCTAGCGCTCCGCCTCGCAAATGCAAAAATTGCTTGTCAAACAAAGTTTCACTTTTAATCCGAATAAGACAATGTACTATTGTTAATATTATATTATAACAATAATTTTTTTATTATATCTTTTTCTGTAGACAATATAAAAAGTTCACTTCATGTCAATTAATTGTTAAACATAAAGTGTCACTTTTCGTGAACGCAATTGCTTTAAATATAAAGTAACCTTACAGCACAGCAGACAGCACTCAAAAACTTTAACGACGCCGATTGTCGGTAGTAAACTAATTTTAATGAAATCTTCAAGAAGGATTATTAAGAAAAAAAAAATACATTCAAATACCGAAATTCAATTAGATATTCAAGCAAATTAAACGTTTATGCAAAATTGAAGATTTGAATTAAAAAAAAGAGGGGAGTATTAGAAGTTACTAAACAAACGACAGCTTACTAATGTAAAATTAATTATTGACTCAATCTTATTCGAAACTCATCGGGCAAGTTAAATCAAGAAACTATAAGTAAGTTGTAATAAAAATAAAAAAGTTTTAAAGGAAGAGAGGGGAAGTCGGGAAGTGTTAAAATTAAAATTCAAGGGGTAAGTACCAAAAAACATATACTAGTTGCAATTTCTTGGAATTCTTCACAAATTACTGGAACTCCTTGGAAATCCCTAAAAACCAGTGAAATTCCTTTAAAACAAAGAGCTAGAAAAGTTAAAAAAGCAGTCTTTTGTTGCAGGATCGTAAAAGACTTCAAAGAATTTGAAAAGCAAAATATTTTGTCTGCAAGCAGTAAAATTTCTGATTACTGTCAGTTAATTAACAACACGAATCGTGCCTCGATTTTTTTTTCTATTGGAAAGAGGACAATTTTCTGAGCATTTTGAGACCGCACTTCGATGCGGATTATCCAGTAATTTTCGAGAAAGCGGCATTTGAAAATAAAAATTTTACATGCATTTTAGATAGGGAATTCATTAGCACGAAAGTTCTATTGACGGTGCGTTCTGATATAGTCTTAGTGTTAGCAGTCAGACGCGATTGTGACATAGTCGGGTGCACATCGAGCGTGGCTGACGACTTTCACCCTTTAAGAGTTTCACGCCTTTCGAGTTGCACCTTTGGCGAGTTTGTGCTATCTAGAGGGATGTTTTTAGCAAGTCAGCGTTCGTCAAAACGGCGCGTAGCGCCCGGAGCGTCGGTTTTAACGAACGCAACCAAGTCAATCGAGATTCTAACCTAAAAAAGAGTTCTGCGTCTAGTTTTTAAATTATTGCATAATAAAGATAAAAGTTCTCGCAATCCATTGCTAGTATAAATTTCAAAATTTAAAAATTAAAACACAATTAAGGAAAAGCGGCAGCACACACTGTTTCTTCGACTATCAAGCCGAATTAAAATTATCAACAATAAAAGCATTATTGCATAATGTTGCGTAATATAATGGGTGCGGTTACAAGCAAGGGGTTCAATATGCACAATGTGGACCCGACTATGTCACAATCGCGTCTGACTGCTAACACTAAGACTATATCAGAACGCACGCACCGTCAATAGAACTTTTGTGTTAATGAATTCCCTATCTAAAATGCATGTAAAATTTTGATTTTCAAATGCCGTTTTCTCAAAAACCAATGAATAATCCGCAAAATTTATTTTTTTAATATACTCAGAAAATTGTCCTCTTTCCTAAAGTGCACAAGTCGAAGCTCGATTCGTGTTATTAATTTCCTGACAGATCCCAAATTTCTTTAAAAATTCTTTGGATTCCTTCAAAATCATTTAGTATTCTTCGAAATTGACAGCCTTGTGTATACACATTTTCATGGATACTTACCCCTCGTTAAAATCAAATAAAAATTTTCTTTAAATAGAAAACCGCTAAATTAGATATCTCAACAAAGGTAGTAAAATAATATAACTGCAAAACACTAAAGATACAATAAACATTAAAGAATAATTAATTAAAAAATTCTATAAATTCAAATGGAAAAATTATTAAATTAATGTTCTATGCAGTCCAGATCAGATCCGAATCATAAAACAATAAAATTATTAGGTTTAGTTGGCATAGAAATCAAAGTTGCAAAATGCTTTTTAGAATTATGGCTACCTGTGAATCAAGTAAAAAATGTAATTACGTTTTAAGTTTTATTTTTTGACAGCTAGAAATTTATTGTCTTCGCATTATTATTTAAATTAATATTATAATAATAATATATTAAATATATCAAAAAATAAATAAACCAAAAAAAATCGCAGACAAGGTGCTTAAACCGACAATATTTTCTCACGTATACCTCAAGAATACATACCGAGTGACCGACCTTGCTCCTTGCACCCAATCATAGGGAAATAAGATGGGAATCTTTTTTAAAATTCCTGCTTCCCATTATAACGAATAAGATAAAACGGGTATAAATTTAAAACGAGATTTTTCACGTCTAAAAATACCCAACACTTGATTTTTTCTTCCTTCAATGGTTGCTCAGTTTAATAACTTGATTTTTTAAAATTATTGATTAATTATTAATACACCCTGGGTAAATTGGGCCCACTTCGCTGAATTAATAACATACTTTCTTAATGCGTTTTTAGGATAACTACCCATTATTTATAGTTGTAGGTTGTAGGGCACCACTTAGTTTCTTTAACTCACCGTTACATATGTGGGGGTGTGGTAAACCCCAGCGTTTGAAAACCGTTCTGAATATGTACCAAATGTGATCTCCTGCACTTTTCCTCTTCAGTAGCTTCCCGCATAAGTCTCCACCATCGAAATCAACTGTTAGTACAGTATTGCGTGAACAGAAAATTTAGCTAGAGTCATCTAAAGTGCTCTGGGGTGTGTCAAACCCCACATATGTAATGGCGTTTGTAATTTAGTCTTTAAAAGTAAATTGTGATTTTGAGATTCTTTCGATTAGGGAAATTAATATTCTTACTTTTTGTGGTGTATATGCATGCGGATATAAAGGGAGGAGGTAACTACCTCCTTGGAATCTTGGAAAAAAAATTTACTCCAAAAATGGACTTATCTGTTTATTGCATTGTATGTTTGCAGATAAAATTAAACAAATTCTCTTAAATTTTTATAAGCTATTTAATTACCCCCCTTCATCCATTTTGGCTTGATCAACTCTTGTGTATATGAGTACGGCTCTGTATAATCGCAAAACCAAGTATTCCTGCATGAATTGCAAGTCGTTATTGTGTCTGAAACATGCCATAATATGTAGCCAAAATTGCCTGAATTCAGACAGCGAATGGTTTTTTTCTGTTTGGTTTACAAACATAAAATTTTTTCCATAAGTTCTTTTGTTATTTGTTTACTGTGTCCATTTAATGTTTTCAAAATACGATGTTTATTTTTTGTTCTTTAGATATTTAAATAAAGATAATAATATGTGTTTTGTGTGATGAAAATTGACTGTTGCTACTTTTTTATATGTAACGGCGGGTTAAGACACCCTGTGGTGTGGACTACATACGTTCAAATGTAACTTCATTCAAAATAAGACACCTCGACTTAATCACATATTTAAATAATTAAAATTAGGTAAAAAAATTTAGATCTACAGCGAGGAAATAAAAGTTGAGGTCAAAACCTTCTTCTTGTAGCAACAATTTTTGACTAGGGAATAAATCAGCTTACACATTTACTCACCTGATAATTACCAATGTTATGTATCCACTTCAAAAATGTTCCTCGTGCTTTATGTAAGAAAGATTTTTGTCCTAAAGTTGATGTTTTCCGTGTAGGCATCACAAAAAAGTCCAATGTAATTTAACTCACTGCACTTGGAATTGAAAAATATTGAAATGTCGTACAAATAAGTTGCATTTCATTTTAATGTTTATTATGTTAAACTTATAAATTTTAATATATGAAAATCTAATTTACAAAAGTAATTTCAAAAAAGCATCGCCGGAAAATAAACAGGATAATAATCATTGCTAAAGCTTTCAGCAAACTGAAAGAAATTTATTCAAATAGTACATGGAGCCTGTGTGCTAATAAAACTGAGGTAATTTTTCCAAATAATGCACATTTGGTGTTAATATTACTGCTTTTGGTAATATAGCAATTTTAGTTAAATTAACTAGCCATTGTTATGTCAACATAAAATTAATTTCAAAATGATTAAATTTTATACACGAGGCGTGAAATTTGTCTAGCGTGTTTGTATGCTAAGTCGCTAATAAAAAATAAAGCATCGTGTTTAATACTAATAGCTATTTACAGACGAGCTAGGGAAAGTGATTCATTTCGTGTTCGTAAGCAATATATCAGAATGAGCGATAGCGAGCTATATATCAGAACGAGCGATAGCTCGCTGAGCTATCTGAGCTATTCTGATACATTGCTTACGAACACGAAATGTCACTTTCCCAGCGCGTCACTGTATCTAGTTTTACGTCCAAGACAGGTCCTTTCCAAAATAAAAACATAAACCGATAAGTAACAAAAATTACACTTTTAAAATAAACATTAACTTTTTTAGTACGGGTTAGAATATAATATAAGTCCCAGCATCTTATCTTATCAAGATCCGCCGTAGCAAGATAGTAGGTCACGAATCGTATAAATTACTTTATTGTCTACATATAGTGAGAAAGCGGTGCGCATTGCTTTCCCTTTATATGCAATTTCACGTTTCCTTTATATACATTACCATATAACCCTATAGCATGTTTATTTTAAACAGTCCGGTAACGTATCACATTTCAGGCTATAAAACTGCATAGAATGTACTTCTGTCGCTAGTCTTGGACGTAAATGTATTTTACGTAAAAGTTTATACATACATATTATATTTTAAAAGTTATGTTAAAATAAGAAATGTGTTCAAAGAATAAATCAGCAAAGATTTGAAATATTCAGTATTGCAAAGTGGCCAACCGCGCGGTCCCTTCCATTGGTAAGTACTTCACGAGTACTTCATGAACGAATTGAGGGAAGGAAGAGACAACGCAATGCAATTTTTATTATTAACAGCCACATAATCCGTAGTTCAATCTAAAATTTTACATTCCTAGATGAGGTGTTACAGTGAATGTAAGAAATTCAGTTTTTTTGTATCATCAATTTTTTGAATTATCAAAATTCGAAATATCAAAACGAATAATAATAAGGTATACACTTAAAAATAAGATAATTATTATCATAGTAAGCTAGCGAAATAATTATTGATACTGGTCGCACTCTCTGCTTAAAGCAAGACAGACTACTCAATTTATTCAGGTTGCATGGTTACATGATGAGACCATCTAACAAAAAATGCCCCTAAATTATCAGATGAAGCCCATGAAGATGGTCCAACTTACCACTCGATATAATATTAACAGCCAACGCTTCAGTATTTCCAACCCTTCAAGGACACCTGTCTGAATCGGGTATCGTGAGTTTTGAAAATATTGTATTATGACAATAAATGCGATTTAGTTTTTCTTTTCTTTCCTTCGGAGGGGGGCCAGTAAGAATTTTTCACAGGCACGGAAAAATTCTTAGCTGCCTCACTGCCGATCACAAAGCAGTAAATATAGGAATTTTGTTGAATGGCAACTTGGACGTGTATAAATTGCTAAACTATCAACATTGACATTGGAATTTCAAACAAAAAATTACCCCGCAAGTGGGACAGCTACGCCTAGCTATGCTAGGCAGAACCACTAACAACATAATTATTATGGTAAATGTAACTAATTGATTAGTGCAGAAATTAATGTAAAAACCGACTCTTGCAACCTATATGATTTTTTACATTCAAGTAATTAAAATGTAGCACAAATAAATAAAAATGATTAAAATTTAAAAAATTCTCCAACAAACCAAGGTTAAAAAAGTAATACCCCCTTCGCCCCAATAATAAAAATAAAATACAGCGTGAATTTAAAAAACATTTAGGACACAGAAATTATATACAATTTTTGTAAAATATATTAACAAAATTTAACTCGCCGGTTTGCCAAATTTTTTTTATAAAAAGATTGACATTTCTAGCGAGTTTATTTTTACGGGTGACTACTTATATACACGGTAAAAACAAATAGCCGAATAATATAGCTAATCAAATATATACTAACTATATACTTAGTATCGGAACTAATCACAAAGTAGTATGTTAGATATCCTACCTAGTAAATTTGTGTTAATTTAATATTGTAGTATTACATTGGACACAAATGAGCTAAAGTCTACCATCGAAATTGCATCACTTTTGAGAATAGAACAACCACCAGCCTTAAAAACATCGATCTATGTATGAACTGAAGACCAAGATTGAAGATCTATTCTTTTTGGTTCAACTTTTAACTTAAGTTATAATAGAACACGAGTATTATACAGAGTTTGGCAAAATATTTCAATTGCACCCTAGAAATACGTAGTTTCGTATCTCAAAAATGCAAAATTGAGATACTCCGTTTTTATACACAACTTTGCTTTACATATACTTGCATAAATAAATAAAAAGACTAAGCTATAATGGGGCTAACAAACATGTACAGGTTAAGATCGTCGCCCTAATTACTACCGTGAAAGTCATACAAAGTTGAAGAAAAAATCTAAATGCGTCTCCTGAAAAATTATGAACTATAAAAATACGTCACCACATGTTTTGAGGGACGTATAGTCATTAAAGTATGCATTTCTTTTGATATTTGTCGCGTGCAAAATCTCTGGCGAGGGGGAAACCCCAGATCTAATTTTTGTACACCAGACTTTATTTTGTTATTACTAGTCTATACTTGTAAATTAATGTAAACGTCTGATTTCCTAAAATATCCCCGTATTTCCTGAGATACCCAAAGATTTCTTTTAGAAAAAGTTGGAAAAGTAAAAGAAAGTTCTCTAGAATATTTCAAGATTTCTCCGGATTTCCTCAGATTTCCCTTTACTTATACACCAAATTTCCCTAGTGGTTTCCCCCGCAATCTCTGCTGTTAGTCAAATCTCAAAACCCAAATATTTTGTGCATAATACAGTCATATTTACCATTATGGGAAAACAGATAAAATTTTTATCTGGGTTCCTTATATAGGGTCTACCAATAAGAGTGATAGAATTTTAGATAGGTATTGCCGCCATGTTATAAATGACATTGATGTCTGTCATAGTGTGTTTTATTCAGTAAGGCTCACCATTTCATCATGGCAAGACTGACTCCGCAAGAACGTTTGCAAATCGTAAAATTATATTACCAAAGTGGGAGCTCTGTTCGAGCTACGTTCAGAGCATTACACGAATTTTAATAAACTTCGTTCTTAAGCAGAATATCCGTTACTGGGCTGAAACAAATCAACAGATGGTCCATGAGAGTGACTTGCATCCAAAAACAGTTACTGTTTGGTGCGATTCGCGGTCCGGAGGCATCATTGGACCTTACTTATTTGAAAATAAGCAGTGAAAAGCTGTCAGATGTTAACAAACTTTGTGTGGCCACAATTGGATGAAATGGATCTGAGAGAGATGTGGTTTCAACAGGATAGCGCAACATGCCACATTTTGAACAAAACAATCGACTTATTGAAAAAAAAGTTCGGGAAGTCGATCATCTCACAAATTTCGTAAAATTAGACCATTGCCAACTGGCCACCGCGATCGTGCGACTTAACTCCGCTGGACTTCTTTCTTTGGGGCTACGTAATTTACGCTAATAAACCGCAAAGAAAGCCAACATCGAGCGAGTAATTCTTGGTATTCAGCCAGCCTTACTTGGAAAAGTCATCGAAAATTGGACCCATAGAATGCGTGTGTGCAAACGATCAAGAGGTGGACATTTAAAGAATATTTTTTTCAAAACATAAATGGTAGGAACTGAGCTTCAAATAAATTCCAACAAATCCATTGTATCTTACACGGATGAATTATAATTAAAAAAACAAGTTCTATCGTTCTTATTGGTAGACCCTTTACTTATATTTTAGCGTTAAAAAGTGCCGTTTTGTTGAATTTTCAAACTTAGAGAAATTTTAGAAAAGAAAGGGGACGTAAATCTCAGGATTATTCGTCAAATAATTTTAGCTTGTTGACTCTTTTCCTTCCTAGATGCCATGTTATTTTTAGAAAAAGAAGTAAATATTTAAGGTAAGATATTTCAGAATCTCCTGAAATATAAGTAAATAAAATATTTGACGCGTTGAAAATCTATTGTGATAAAATCTCGTGAACCAATTTTTTATTGTTAACAATCTGTGGAATGCAATCAATGTAGTTAGTTATATTTGTAAAATTGAAATGAAGAAATTGATCCACTTCACCCACTTCTTGCCAGTAGAGATAAATTTGATGTCATTTACGATATTTGTATGACGTAATATTATAATCGATAGTCATAATAATAATCAATAATATAATCAATTTTGCATAATATAAAACAAGAAATTCAACTGGCCGATGACAAAAATAATATAAACCCGGACCTGGCCGTCGAGCAAGGGCAAAGTATCTGGAATAATTCAGAATACTTTGCAAATATAAAATTGAATAAGTTGTATATGGCGTGGTGTGTGGTTAATGATGGTCACTGGTTGTAGTTGCCGTAAGTGCTTAAAATTCCATTTCTTTTTGTTAATCGTGTAGACATTATACATATGCACATACCTCTATTTTACAACAACCACATTTACTTCTTGTAGTGTTTTTAACTGGCGCTAGCTGGCGGATGCATCATGTTACAGTTACAGTCTATTAGTGACTGTACAGTCACTAATCTAGATGTAGATGAAAATCTTACTTTTTAAAATTCAATCGTACGTACATACTTTAAACACTACCACTTCGAAACTAGCTGTATAAATAACTATTGTAGGTATTATACGGCTGTCTAACCTATGAATATTTTATTTTACTATAAAAATGTAGAAATCAATAAATTTTATTCGTAAATTCATTGGGGAAGTTCAAATTAGTGGTCCGTGTAACTGTAAAATTCTACATTTTAGCGATGCTGAGTTAACACGCTCAAATAATTAATCTAAATTGAATTAGAAAATAAATAGGATTTCACGTAGGCAATTCACGCAGTATTCTTTCCACCATAAATTTATTGTGAACCGCTTGTTTTTACATTGCATATTTATATAGCTATTTATTTACAGTCGTGCTGCAGAAAGTTGAACATTGCGGTTGAGTAAGCAATATACCAGAACGAATGATTAGCGAGTTCTGATAGCTTACGAAACTGCAATGGAACTTTCTGAGCGAGTCACTGTATCTAGCTTTACATTCAAGACAGGTCCTTTTCAAAATAAAAACATAAACTGATAACAAAAATTACACTTTTAAAATAAACTACATTAACTTTGTTAGAACGGGTTGGAATATAATATAAGTCCCAGCATCTTATCTTATCAACATCCGCCGTAGCAAGATAGTAGGTCACGATTACAAACATTGCTGCAAAGTATCATTTTCCAGCGATAAAAACTGCCCAAAATATTTTACGTACAAGACTATCGAAAGTATAGCATATCGGGCAGTTTTTATCGCTGGAAAATGATACTTTGCAGCAATGTTTGTAAAAAATTTGCATATACGTAAGCGGTTATGATAATGTATATAAACGTTACGAGATATTGCATATAAAGGAAAGCAATTTATAGGAATCGTGACCTACTATCTTGCTACGGCGGATGTTGATAAGATAAGATGCTGGGACTTATATTATATTCCAACCCGTTCTAACAAAGTTAATGTTTATTTTAAAAGTGTAATTTTTGTTAACAGTTTATGTTTCTATTTTTTTATTTTGGAAAGGACCTGTCTTGAACGTAAAGCTAGATACAGTGACTCGCTAATCGCTCGTTCTAATATATTGCTTACTCAACCGCAATGTTCAACTTTTCGCAGCACGGCTGTAAATAGCTATTTTCATCTTCATTTAATTAATAATTTAATTTGTCATGTACATTACATGTACATAACATTAATGTAAATATTTACTTTGTTATAATTAATTTCAAATATTCGTTCCTAAACTTTGTTTTATATTGCAATCAAAGCAATGTAATGTCACTATTTTCTATTATACTTATTTAAGTGGCGTTTAACTATACAAGTGCATTTTAGTTTCTCATTTCAACCAATAGAAAATGCAATATTTGTTCTATAAAATTTCAACTAACCATAAGTGTCCAAAACCCTAAGGAGATTTAATAATTTATTGTTCCCCTTACAATAATAATTATTGTAATATCAATGTTATTATTATTATGCTCATTGGTCAAAAATTGCTATAAATAGAATTTCCCCGAAAATTTTTTTCATTTACTGAGAAGACTCACTACTTCTATTAAATTATGTTTTATTAAATGTACAAAGTTAGATCACGCCAAATTAAATAATAAAAAAAATTAAAGTCAATTTTTGATTTGCATATTTACGTTTGATAATGTAATAATTATGTATAATTTGCATTAAGTTTTGTTTTTATAATTAACATTATTATTTAATAAGCATGATATTTAATTTAGTTTATTATTTAACCACTAATTTACAATAATTATTTACAATAAATATTTACAATATTTACAAAATAGTGAAATGGATCTTATAATTAAACAATTAAAATCAGTTTGATACAATTCTTCACGTCAAAATTATTTTTTTAAATTTGTTCCCAGCTTCACGGTCTCATTGTGTGTAAATTTAGATGTTTCTTGAGATGCTTGAAAAATGTTTAACTAAAAATTTTAGCATGTGGTAAATAAATAATATGTAAAATACTGTAAAAATGCAACTAAAAGAGGAAAACATTTGCTAAAAACAAATTTACACAAGTTCACGCTGTGCAAGATTACATTTTCACGTTTAGTTGTAAATATTAAATTAATATAATTAGAGGAAAAGATGATTATAGAAAGAAAAGTGTTGTACTTCTTTAGGAAGAAGTAATAACCCCTCGCTTTATTAAACATTTAAGTTTAAGCTTGATTTTGACTACACGAAATCTTAAACGAAATCTTGAACACATTTTAAAACATTATAAATTGCGTAGTATCAAACAGCAAATTGTTTCAAAAATTGCTTTGGTTTGTTAAATGGTGTGAAAAATAGAACATGTTCTATTTTGAAACAATTTACTAAGCAATCTGTCAATCCCAAGTACGGGAGTCTGCTAAACTATGGAGTGTATTCGCCAGATGATCAAATACTTCAAAAGTGGACCCAATTAACCATGTACGAGTAAAATCTTAAATTTCTTCTTTGTAAAGATATAATATAAAACAGGCAGTTATTAGAAAAATATAAATTATGTTAAGGTTCGTACTCAGTGCAGGATTTAGCCTTAGGCCCGGGCCTAAGAGATCGTGCGATTTGACCCCGTCAGACTTTTTCTTGTGGGGTTTTATTAAGTCTCAGGTCTATGCCAATAAGCCGCAAACCACCGATGCCCTAAAAACCATTCAGCCATGCCATCGCCCATGGTTGTCGTTACCACCATAACCATATTACACATAATCTGAGATTAACTAATTATAGATTACAACCCATTCAAAATTTAACAAGTGATTAAATTTAAGATTTGTGTTAACCAACACAGGTTAAAGTTAACGTTGCTGAAACCGGGCATATGTTGTCGCACATTTTTCTATTTAAATGTAAATGCCCATCTGAAAAGAAGTAATGGCCGTTCGTTGCTTACTTACGTTTTGATTATAATTTTTTATGTTACGAATGACGATATTTAATATAAAAATATACATTATAATGGTAGTTAAGTATACTTGTAAAAAATAAATAGTGCATTTGTAGTAATGAAATTTTTATTAAAATTGGAAATGAAAAACCTGCGTATAATTAATATAAATACACTTTACAACTTTTATCTCAATATTTTCAGATGTGAAACAGATTACAAGTTTTACCGGTGATTACAAGTTTTACCGGTGATTTAGTTTTACAAAGATCGCTACAACTTGAATCGACGATAATAAATTTGATCTTGAGAGTGAAGTGATTATTTGGACTTAAACATGTAAAAATTATGGAATTTAACTCCGTTACCCTGGGTTACTTTTCTGGGTTCTATGTCAATTATTTGATTACTTTTTGCTGAGACTCTTTGTATTGTTTTTGATCGGTTTACTACGACAATATGGTCATTGAAAGAATGGTTTTAATTTTTATTTTACATTAATAAATAAATATTTTTATTTATTATATATATGATATATATAATGTATAGTTATTAACATATGAAAAGCAACTAAGTTGCGTTTTAACAGTAAGATTTTCAATATTTTTAACTTAACACGATTATGATAATACTTCATTTTGATTATATGATATATATATATATGATATATGATAATATTGGTCGATTTATACTCAACACTTAACATTTACATTTAACATTTAAGAGTCCGTATACATGCTGAGCTCATTAAACATTTAAGAAGTTGACAGATTTTTGACATTTGACATGCATAAGTTAGTATTGTGAATGTTTTTATATTTTCTGTGGTTGTTGTTTTGCAATTATTAGTTTATTTTGGGTTATGGGAAAAGTAAAAGATATTTCTGTGGTAACAAATGACTAATATTTGTTACTGCTAACTACATAATCATCTTCAAAGTAAACAATAATTTGCGTGCGCCGTTTAATCTTGCGCAGTGTGAACAAAATTTCTTAAATGAAAGTTGGTTATCTCTTAAATGATCTTAAATGATAAATGTTAAATGAGTATAAATGCTTATACACAATTCCTATCGTTAAACTTATTAATGATAAATGATAAATGTTAAATGTTGAGTATAAATCGACCATATAATATGATATAACATAATGTACGACTATTTTTGTAATGTAATAATATAAATATTACTTATAATGCCATTCCTTCCACAATAAAAGAGATTTTAAATATCACATGTAAGTGGTTTTTCGCCAGAAGAATTCCTGTATTCGTAAAACAGGTTGTATTTTATTAGTTGTTAATAATAGTTAACCAATTTTGTTAGTTTACAGTTGTACTAAGGTAACGAAGAAATCCATAGCATTAAATATAAAAATAAAGAATTTTAGTTAACATAAATGATACTGATACCTGTCAATAATAACTCAATTAAGAATTGACAACATCGCACGACCATAATAAATTAATTCTGAAATTCTTTTGAAATTTATGATTTTTAAAATTGAAATTTATAAAATTACTTTTTAATCCCAATATTCAATTTGGCACATATTATTAATTAAAATTAAAATAGTAGGTAGGTACGTCTAGTATTTTACAAAAATAAACATTTACTATTTATAATAATATTATAAACAAACATTTTAATTTATTTTATTTAGTTTTAATTCACGACTATAATCCTGATATAAATATAGGTATATACCAATTTAAATATTAATTACGTAAATACGAGTAAATATTTTTACACAAAATATTTTGGCATTTAAAAGTTGCTATGCAAAATTTTATCAACAGAAAGCTGCTTATAATTTAATCGACTTATATGTCCGATTATATTTATAAACCCATAAAAAATAAGTGTCTTGACAGCAAATGTGCCCATATGTTCGTTACAGACACATATTCATACCCGTATTCACATAACTTTTAACAAACCGTTAAATTTAACGAATCGTTTCTATAGGCTAGCTTGTACTAAGCAATAATTTCCATTGGTTTGTTAAATTTAATGATCCGTTAAAAATTTTACGGACGCTAATCGCTAGATATCTCAAAGTAAACAAATCGGAAATAGGCCCAATTTATCGATATTCAATTATATCTAACCAAAGGACAATTAAAAAATAAATTGTTAGAATAATTTATTGTTTCTCTAGAATAAATCCTTGGATTCAGAGGAAGAGAAGGAGGCAGAGAAAATTCAGAAAAGATGTATAAGTGTCAAAGTAGATGTCAAATACACACTGGTTATTAAGTTATTATAATATATGGTACATCTATAACACATACCGACAAAGATTTTTTTCCGGGAGGATAGTAGCTTTTCTCTATGTATTTGACATCCTGACTCTGAAAATGAAAACCATTTTCATCCATCAGCTTTAGTTTTTGAGATATGGCATACACGGTGGTATATGCAATAGATATATATAATTAGATATTATATAAAATGTGTTGCTGTGTATGCAAAACAAAAGCTGATGAATCAAAACGCGAAGTAGATTTAAATTTACCGTATCGAAATAAAAAGGAAAAACGAAAAAAACTTTAAAAAAGTTTTCTTCTTAAAACTTTAAGAAGTGAAATTTTGTCGGTGTGTGTAATGTAACCCGTCACCTAATAGGGTTGTTGCATGAATTTCCAAGTATTTTTTTTATAAAGTTTAGGTATTGGTCAATACTGGTATACTGGATAGATCAAAAGTCCGAAAAGACTTTATTTTTTCGTAATAATTTTTTTTTAAATTTTTATTCGAAACCGGAATTTGGCTCGTCTGACGTCACACTCTACTTTTGAAAACATCTGGTAATATGGTAGTCTACAGATTGTAGTTAGCTGCCACCTGTCAAATTATTTTTTTGTTGCGTTTAAAAATTTAAACATTAAAATTTTAAAAGTCAATATCCAAGTTCTCTTTTTCGTGTAAAGCTATGAAGCATCGGAATGCTGTAAGCATGTAGTCGGAGTTTTAATATATTGCAGCAAGTAAGATTAACTTTAACTGAAGATAGTTTATTTATTTACAACTATCCATTGTGGTCTTATCGTCCATACACTCAATACTAATACAGTTATCGGGAATTGGACTTGGTGTAAGAATTAAACCTTTAACTATTTGTCGACGTTTCGAGAATTTTATTTACCTCTTCATCAGGACTACAAAAAAGAGAACATATGGAAATAATATTGGCTACAAAGTACATTTTATTTATTTAAAATTTTTTGATTTCAGAAATAATTTAGACGAGTTATGCTAGCCACTCACGCTACGGTTTACCGGAGAGGTCTGCCTGTTCAGGTCTACCTGAACAGGTAGACCGGAGATGTATGGCAATGGACCTGTGCAGTTTTCTTTACCTGTACAGGCGACCGGAGCAAATTCGAAAAACAATATTTTTGATCGACCTGTATACCTGTGTACCTGTATACCTGTGCGTGTGTGCATGTACTCCGGTCGTTTGCTCAGTTGTTTTCTAGTATTTGTCCTGGACGGTCATCGCATCGTATTGCCACGTTTTTAGCACGTTTTCAACACCCGCAAAAATGGCGCCATCAGATACAACCAAAAAAGTTTTGGAAGAAAGAGCTCCGGTACACCGGACGTCCCCATTCACGCTACCGACCTGTTCAGGCAAACCTGTACAGGTAACATCTCCGGTAGACCGTAGCGTGAGTGGCGTACATTAGACGTAAATATTACCATCAGATAAAAATATTTACATCATTGTCACCGCTAACTGGCAATCACGTCAATAGCCGGTCAATGACGTTAATGGCCAACATAAATGAGCATTAATGTCATTGTCCGGCCATTGACGACAACGCCCGATTTTCATCATTGACCGTAACATATAGATGTCCGTCCCGAGTGAATTTTCATTCATTTTTTAAGTCGTCACTTGTATTCTTCCTTCCATTGCGAATGACTTTGTTTTTAATTCGCTTTTTAATAATTTAATATTCAATCATTTTCTTTCTCTTATTATAGTTAATTATCTAATCGCAAAATCAGTATATTTAATTTAAATTATCGATAAAGATGAAGGGATGTAATTTAAAAATAATTTTGTAATTAAACATTAGTTTTTTAATTAAAATAATTAGTCGAATTTGTTGTCGCCTAATTTGTACCGTCGCCTATTTGCTGTCACCTAATCGTCATCGCCTAATTGACCATCGCCTAAATGACGGTGTCCGAATTCAACGCGTTAGTCGATAGGGAAAACTGAGTACACCATCACCAGGTGCCATTTTGGGAAGTTCAAACGCGGTGAAGTGTAGTGTATCTCGTGAAAAAGTTTTGCTCTTTTTGGCTGATTTTGGGAAAACACCTTTTCTCTTCTTTCGCCATCTTTTTTCTTAACTTGTTATTCCCCCCCGATTTTGCCGAAAAATTATTTTTAATAATTTTAATACGGCAATTTTAATTTACAATCGAAGACATTGGTCGAGCATTTCTAACGATAACATTTTATCTTTGTTTGCAATAATTTCCACAATGTGAATTTTAAAACAAGTAATTATTTTTTGGTTATTTAATAGTTAAATTATTTTATGCGATTTTTTACTACCAACTTTTGGAAAACTTTGGAAAACTTCAACATTAGATTAACAAAAGATTATTAACAAATTAACAACGTACGTGATATGATATAATTGATTCATTATTAAATATTATTATATAAATTAAATCGAATTAAATTTAAACGTTAAAGAAACAATTAGGTTATTATTTACTCAGCTGACTAGTAATAACTAGTTTAATATTAAAACCAATAGGTTGGTATTGCAGCAAAAACGTCATGAACTTTAAAATTTTTTTCTGGTTGTCAAAATTAAATATCGCGCACATGCGAAAACTTACGGCGGCGATCGATCGCATGAAAAAATCGCCTTGTGTAAGACGCCCTTAAGGATAATATTGAAACAAGTAGCTACGATCTCTTATTTTCCAACTCTGTTTCGGCTGTCAGTATGTTGGCAGCAAACTTCTTGCAGTTATTGTTTTACAGGAAGCCACGCTTTCGCTTTCGCAAATTAGCAGCTAGTTAACATCTTGGACATATTGGACGTTTCTATACGAATTTAAAGCTGGTTCACCTTTTCCAGCGTATAGAGAGAAATTCTGTTTACCCGCAAGGGCAAGTAGAATTTCTTATTTTTACACCCTGTATAATACATATTATAAAGGGTCCGCCATATAACTTTTTTTTTTTTTTAAATGCTATAAAAAAAAACTACTGAATATTTTCTTAAATTTCTTTTTTTATTTGAAAGTACAATCCTTCCGGTTAATAATGGAAAATAATTTCATTGGGAAATATTGCGACATTACTTTGAAAATCATGGTAATGTTGCAGAATGTGTGCGAAGATCGCATTATCAGCCGCAGAGCTGATGTCGTTTGGCCACCTCGGAGCTGCGATTTGACACCGTTGGACTATTATTTGTGGGGTGCCCTCAAAGATAAGTGTTACGCCGACAAGCCAGAGACAATTGACGCTTTAAAAGACAATATTCGTGAAGCCATTGGTGAAATACAGCTGCACACAATCGATAATGTGCTTAAAAATTGGACCGATCGTGTAGGCTACTGCATGGCCAGCCGAGGCAGCCATTTGAATGAAATTATTTTCCATTATTAACCGGAAGGATTGTACTTTCAAATAAAAAAAGAAATTTGAAAAATATTCAGTAGCTTTTTTTATAGAATTTTCAAAAAAAAAAGTTATTTGGCGGACCCTTACAGTACATACAGTACTACAGTACACTGTAACAAAAAACTGCAAGACCGGTTTTATTACTAAAAACTAATGTTTAATAATAAAACTCTTGTCGACTATAAGTTTCGCTGTCAAGATAAGCGAAACAAATATTACAGTTAATTTTATATTACGATATAATTTATAATACCTACTAAAATAAAAATAGATCATTTTTGCAGCGAGTAGTTTACCGTGGGCTATTTTTAAATTCATGAGTAAAATTTTCTTTTCTTTATAAGCAAGCGTTTTGAAAACGCTAGTTTTTCATTGTAATTCTAGTGTCAGAATGTTTTGCTCATTGTTTTGGTTAATTAGACTTTTTGCATCCTAATGTTTGTGTCAATTACAAGAAAAATAGTTTACATTAATAATTATTATTATAAACCAGAATTTTACTAAATAATTTTGATCACTGAACTTGAATTAATTAATGGTATATTACATTACTAGTGGAGAAACCGAATGATTCGCTCACGCATTTGCGAGTTTTGCACGCGAGCCGTTAGGCGAGTGAGCGAAAGGGTTTCTCCACGAGTGATGTATAGCGTTTTGTTTAATCCTGCACTTATAAATCTAAAATATTTATGAAAATATAATTTATTATAATTCGTGTCATCAATAATTAAATTTGAGATTTTCAATTTGCTATAACTCGAAAACGGCGCTAGATATCGAAAAACTGAGCAAAAAATTTACCCCCCTTGCTCGTACTCACCCCCTCTGCAATTTGTGGTAGGAAGCCTTATGCAAAATTCTAGATCAATAGCGCGCACTTTGCGCGCAAAATAATTAAGAAAAAAGTTAGCTTTGGTTTTAAAATATAAAAATACGTAGGCAAAACAACATAGACGGTAGGTTGCGTTGCTATAGTTTGCATAAACAAATACAATGAACGACTGCATTTTTCACTCACTAGTGGGTGAAAATTCTTTTGCCCACTCGTTACCTTAGAAATTATTTAAGTGAGTAAAACAAAAGGTTTCTAGTTGCGTATCCAAGTAAGAAACGACATGTTTCAATAGCAGGATTGAACAAATAAATTAGAAAATTATTATTTTATGATTTATGATGATTTGTGGATAGAAAAGGTACGATGCAGTACCGAGAGCATAGGAGGTCCTTCACCCACTACGTACTAATCCGAACTTAATAAAAATTATTAAAAAACTCTATCCAGATAACAGATCCTCTATTAAACCAGGAAAACAGCTGTCTAACTGTATAGAAACATCTGAAGGACTTATGCCAAGTTTTTTCACAAAAATTATCTTAGGCGCTGGACACACAGAAAAGACGTAAGACGCAGGCGAGGCGCAGACATACAAAATGTATAGAAGACGAGTAAGCGACGTGTCTGCGCCCTCCTGTCTTTACTATATGTTTTGCGTCGCGACGCTTCTATACATTTTGTATGAAAGGGACGCGGAAGACGTCTTTTCTGTGTGTCCAGCGCCTAATAGATATCCGATAGACAGGAAATAAATATAGATAAATATGACAGAACTACAATACAACAACGCAATACGTTCTGTCATATTTATTGTATTGTTGTTGTATTGTAGTTCTGTCATATTTATCTATGTATACTTATTTCCTATCTATCGAATATCTATAGGATAATATTAGTGTAGAAACTGGGCATTAGACAGAGATGTAGCCTGTCACCTATATTATTCAATATGTACTTGGAAGTCGTATTAACCAAATGGAAGAGCCACTGTGTAGAAGTGTTTTTCTTCAATTTTGCTGACGATCAGGTTGCTAGCACAAGATTCAAAAAATCTAGAGTTGATGACAAGAAGATTGACTGAATACCTGGTAGTTAATTCGGGCGCTATTTTTGAAATAATAGTAGACTAATCAAGCTAATCAAGTAGCTAAACAGCTTCAAATACTTGAGGACAATAATAGATAAACACGATTGGCGGATTTGCAAATAAAAAATAGAATCCAGGAAGAAAAAAATATTGTGGGATGTATGAATGCTATATGGTGGAATGGAAGTATAGAAATGGAAGAATAGTAAATGGAAGAATAGTAAGTATGTGGTAAAATAGGCAATGAAAAACAATCTTAAAGCTGTGGAAATAGACTACCTACCACGCAGTGCCAGAATATCAAAACTACAAAGAATCCCTAACGAAGAAATTAGACGGCAAATGGAAGCACCGGAAACCGTGGTAGAAATAATCGAAAGAAGAGGATTGACATGGTTTGGTCATCTGTTAAGAATGAACAACGGACGCTGGCCAAAAATCAGGGCTAGGCAAAATACATTTTTTTTGTATTTGAAATACAAATACAAAATACTCGAAAGTCAAGTACATACTTACAATCTGAATCTACTGTCAAAAATATCACGTGCCATTTTAAAAAACGGACAATTTTTCAATGTATAGTCCATAAATTGATACAAACATTAACAAGCTGCCAAATGAAGACGGTGCATAAAATATGTTTGTACTCATGACTACTTTTATTCAGAACGATATGAACTATAAAATATAAAAAATAGTTAATTTAACCGAAACCCAATTTCCATATACTTTTGCGCGGGATCCTTTATTGTCGCCCTTCTCTATAGAGATGTGAGCTTTAATAAAGAGAGGAGCTTAACCTATCGGAAATTAATTCTCCTTAAATTAAATTAGAAATTAAAGTACCTCCAGCCTAGTAAAACTCTTTCCAAAAATACACTAAAAATTTTTCAAAAAAATACCTCCTCTCCTTACGACTCCTTTTTCTTTCAATTTGAACGATATTTAAACGGACTTTTTCTATTTAGTTCATTGCCTGATGTTGGCCATATAGTATACTGAAAACGTTTGTGCTAATTATTATACTAACAATGCATTTCATTTGTGAAAACTTAAAACATTTTACTTCTAAAAAGTGGGTGCGCATCTTTTGGTTTTTTAAAAATATTCATATGATTTATACAAGTCAGATATATGTAATTAACGTGAACGTGCTCCGGCGAAAACATTCGTGAAATAGAAAATTTCGTTACAAAAATCTCGTTATATGGAAGTTCCATTGTATATGAATGTTTCGCGAAAAATCGCATTGAACCCGAATTAATCAACTAAATATAATCTAATTTTACACACAAGTACGCGGATAATTTAAGGTTCGGCATTCCATTTTGACAATTGTCAATTATTGCCAATATTTCCAAGGCGGATTTTTAAGCCATTAGTAGATTAATTAAAATTTCTTGCTTATATCTTTTATTAGTACTAAAATTAAATAATTTATACATTTTCACATTCCCTGATGTAATAAAATTTTCGAACACAATTTTTAGGCTAATAAAATTCTTTCAAATTTGATTTATTTGTATTTTGATCGTGAAAACATTTAACACATTGTTATCAAAACAAATATTATTATAAAACATGGCAGTAAAATTATACATTTATAAATAAACAGTAGTTGTTATCAAACAAAACAAAACTTTATGTCCGACTGTATGATAATAACATCATTGCAATATCACTTAGCGACCATAAGATAACATTTTATGGTACTAGGCCGTTTTGCTTTATTTATAAAGTAAAACGGCCGCCTGTCAATGTCAATGAATTAAACGTCAAGGTTAATATTTTATTTTATTTAATTGAATTTAAAAACTATTACATTAATTATTACTTTGATTATAATAGATTACAAAAGTTAGCTTTTGAAGCAATTTCAACGATTTCTTCCATTTTTTCACATAATTTTAAACCAAATTAATAAACAACTTATGTAAACCAGGAGCAATAGAAAAAGCACTCTTCGAAATTATACAATTTTTATTACCTAAATGTCAAAGTGGAAAAATGTAAAAGAAAATCTTCTACGGTGCAGTCGAACATAAAGCTATGTATGTCATTTGCACATAATTAGGCTTTTTGGACTCAGCCAATTTATTGGCCTCGCTCGCAAGCTCGCTCTGCCATTAACTAGGCTTCGTCCGATAAAGACCTAAATTATGTACTCATGACATAAATAGCTATTATGATTCAAGTTATAAATAATTAATCCTAAAAATTTGTTTATTTATTATGATAAAGAAAATTTAATGAAAACTGGCATGTTTAAGTAGGTAATACTCAATTTTTAAACAAATTGTGATATATACTAGATTCTGAGAGTATATAGGTGTCGATTTCTAATATGGTACTTAGATTATTTAGGTATTGTAATATTTCTAATCTAAAATATGGCTATTGACAATAAATTTTAATAAAAACATCTAACGTTGAAAACCGACAAAAAATGGAAAATGATGAATTTGATACGAAAGTATGAATTTTATCTACTTACGTCCAAAATTTTCTAATTAACATAAATAAAGCTACCACAATAAGTTTTAATATTTCATTAAAAAATAAAATAAATCATAATAAAATTTTTAATCTTAATTTAATGAATTTTAAATATTGTAAAATACATATAGGTATTGTATAATATTTACAATAATTCTTTCAACATTGTTATTAATGTCGAGAGCAACAGTTGAAATTTAATATTCTTTAAATAAATAATATTATATTGAGCAGAAGTAATAATTAGTGTTATCACGATAATCGTTTTAAAATATAAAATGGCATTGTCGTGTACAAGCGTGCCGTAAATTGGGTATTTGCCAAATTTGAATGTGAGAAAAATTAAATCGCGACCGGCAGTCTGCCGTGCACTGACCTAGTGCCGCAATTTACCGCACCCAGACCAGGGTTGAAATCGGTCGATAAGAATGCGCACATGCAGTTTTCATTACCTATTAACCTAACCAAGGTCAGTGTCAACTTTTCAATATCTAATTTCTAAAATAATTTAACGGCCAATATAATGGCAATGTTGTAAAGCAAAACGAAACATTAAAAATACAACATTATATAACATAAAACATTATAAATAAAATATAATAGTATATTGAGATGTAAGAGCATCAAGTAGATGTTTTTTACGAGTTGTAAAACTATAGAACGCAGCAAATTGTTTAAACAAACAAAGATGAGTAATGCAATTAAGAGAATAAAAAAAGGTAAATATACAAATAATTAAAAGGTGGTGATAAACCCACTTGTTTGTTGATGCGTCCGGAGTAAAATTAGGGTCGCTGTAATTATTAAAAAACTCTGTACGGGGATTCACTGGTGGAGGACTGAAGAGAATGAGAGTATCTGCCAAGTTTGAAAAACATCCCAAGTTAATTTACCGAAATACATTATAATATTTGAATACCTAACTGAAATTAAAACTAACTGAAAACTAAACACGGTAAAATAATGAAAACATATGTCTCTTTCTTATACATCTCAGAACATATTAAGATCTCACTAGCGTTTATCTCAACCTTAACAGTATAACTTTACCCATCGCCAAGTAAGTTATTTTAAAAAGAACAAGAATTTTTATTGAGAGAATTTTTACCTCTAGTACTCTTAAATTTTATCTATATTTTTTCGTTAGTGACCTGTGAACCCCATGAAGTGGTTATGTTTTCCAGTTTTTTTTGCATATTCTGTCGCATGTGCTTGCTTTATGTAATATCTCGATAAAGAAATATACCTTAATAGGTGTAAAGGTAAGAGGTAAATCACCTTGTTGATAGCCTGGTGTACAGCTATAAAGATAGTTCTGAGAAAGGTAATCTGTGAGTATCAGAAAGTTTGAAGAGGGCCGAGTAGTAGAATCGTCCAAAAGCCTTAAAAAAGTATAGAAATGAAAAAGCAAAAACGGAAAGGTCAAAAATAAAAAATGTAAGTCCGAGGAAAGTTAGGGGTAGCCCCAGGAAGTCTAATTCCAATTTTAGCCCGTGGTTTATCTTCCGTGTAAATGCATTAACTGTCAAGTCCTATCCATTCTAGTTCTTGAGGTTATTAGAATCGAGGAAAAACAACAGAAAACAAACAACTTAAGAAGATGAAAATATTTTTGCCAAACTAGCATGCTTAGATTACATAAACGATAATCAATATTATAAGAAATGAGTTTTTGATTACAAATATTTTCGAAAATGCAAACATGCAACATTTATGACAAAAATAATGAATTAATAGATTTTAACTGAAACTGTCATTCCGTGCGTATAAGCATTAAATTCTATTTCAGTGTTCCAGAATTTTAAGATTACTTATTGTAAAACTTTTGAAATTTTTCCAATTAAATTTAACAAAACCTGCTGATATAATCGCGAAATTCTAGCATTGAATTAATTTCGCATTTGGCAACTATGGGATACCATAGTTTCATTATAATCTGTGAATATTTATTGTCATAAATGTTGCATATTTATGTTTGTATTTTCGAAAATATTTATTACTGAAAGTGCAAATAACCTCCATTATTAAATTAATTATCGGTAACTCGACGAAGTTATATAAATTTTATTCTGACAAAAAGTCACCAAGATCGTCGCGCCTCCTGTTGAAGACATTTCGTCATTTTGAAATATGCTTCCTCTTAAAAACGATGTGGCATGTGGTTATTTGTTATTAACAAATAGACTATTTTAATCGTCAAAATTCTGTTTGTTTATTTATTTGGTTTGCCGATGTTCAGATTACACTTTATCTTAATCGTTATCTTAAGTACTTATCTAAAATATGTGAAAATTTGGCGTAAAATTTTTATTTTACACAGTTTAATTTATTTCATAATATAATTGGGTTCGTTTGTAATTATAATTATTAATTAATTAATTAACGGGGCACTTTCATAATCTGTTGTTATTTTAACATCAATAATGGCGGCTTGTCGAGGTAGGCAAGTGAAGCAGTGCCCCCACCAAGTTGACAAACCAAGTTTCAGAAAAAATGAGAAAAAATTAATACATATTTTTAAAAAACCTCCAACTTCTCGGTTTCACACGCATACCTCACCATCGTAACTACTCACAAGCCGCCACTAAACATCAACTGTCAGCGTTTCAGCGTACAAAACAAGTGTGGATGTGTATGCATTGCACAAATTGACTTTAATTTAATTTTCCAAAAAAATAGCGTTTATTGTTCTGAGCTTTGAGTGCTCTAATGCCATTTAAAATAATCAAGGTTACTTGGCTACTGCCTCGGGCTAAGAATTACGTCTTACGCCATAAAAGCCTCTAAGCCTTAAATACATAAATAATTATTACATATAAAATATACCCTTTGATCATAATATCGTCCCCCCCCCCTATGGAAAACTAGCTAGTAATCTGCAATTTGACAATTTTTCAGTAGAGCTAAAACTAACTTTGACTCTCTGTGCAATATACAGTTTTTGGATTGCAATAATTATTATATCATGTAATATATTATATTACTTACATAATATGTAGACACCAAGTACCCCAAAATGTTGAGACGCAACATATCAACGACGTATTATTTTAATTGCATATCTGTCACATACAGATAATTATGTATCATATTATATTATTATAGCTTATTTTTGTAATACCGGTTTTGTATATATTCTATTTTTGCAAAATTTGAAAATTTGTGGAAATTTTAAATTTAAATATTTTTAAATGTTTATGAAATGGAACAAAGCAAATTATGTTACATTTTTCTTCATTATTAGATAACTAATTAGTATTTATTACTATAAAACGGAATGTAGATTGTGCGATTTTCTTTAATAATCCAAGCTAAGGTAAATAAACAAAATTTTATCAATACATTTAAATTAAATAATATACAAATCAATACAATAAATAATATTAATTTAATAGCATAATCAAAGAAAAACTCTTAAATTCGTTATTGCTGTTTAAACAAAATAAGCTAAGAAGATAAATCTCGCATATTATTTATTATAAAGGTGCGTATAAATATGGCGAGTCGCGCCGGAGTCGCGTTTATTACCCGACGAACCTGCCACGAGTTTCCCTCGAGCCTGCCACGAGTCTCCCTCGAGCCTGCCACGAGTCTCCCTCGAACCTCCTTCGAGTTTGAGATTGCATTAAAAAATAAATAATTAATAATAATTATGATAGAACACAAATTTTTAAAACCCAGTTCTTTGTTAAAGTATATAAATATAAGCTACACAGTAAAAAGTATTTTGTTAATTTATCAAAATACAGTTGTTAAATAATTTTTTGTAACATTAACAAATTTTATTAGTAACATAAATACTTACAAAATATAATAAGTCAATAATTTGTATTCTAGGAGTTGTTATTCTGCATAATAAATTTGCTAATATAACAAAAAATTGTAGTGGACCTGCTGGGACAACATATTTCTGTTAATTTAACAATATACGTTTTACTGTGTAATTTTATAATTTATAAAGTGAAATTATTTATATTTATATATAGATTATATACAGTGAATAACGAAAAGTTTCGCACACTCCTATGTTAACAATGTAAATTGCCGGTTTTGAAGCTGTTTTTTAGCATATAAAAAAGTTCATTTTCGGATTTTTTCAAAAATTCGGATTTTAGTAAAGGTAATACACTTAGGTAAAGAAGCGTTTAAAAAATATTTTACTGAAAACTTCCGGAAATAATAAAATGCATAAATTTTATTCAACTTTAAAAATGTAAACTAAATTTTATTTAAATTATTTTTTTTTCATTGTTTGAAAATTTAGCGTCATGTCAAGCAATAATTTTTTATTTTTTCACAATAGACAGTTGTTTGTGAATTTTCTGCTATAATATCTATTTATCCGTATACTCGAATTCCTATCTACATGTACTTATCCCTAAACAGCAGGTAAATGATGTTTGGTTTTGAATTTTATTAAATTTTTAAGCAGCAAGATGCAAGAATATTACAAATCTAATCTCTAGAAAAGTAAAAACTGATAGGTCGTTCCAGGTAAAATCGTTGGTTGTATTATTATTTTTATTTATTCAAAAACGTGAATTACTTAAAAGCGATGTTAAATGAGGTTACATCCTTACAGAATATGTTTAAGAAATGTCTAACGTATTTTTTGCATATTTTTTCAAAGCGGAATCTTGTGGAACACTTTTTGTAAGTCTACACAAAGTTGGAGAATTGCCTGAGATTTTCTATTGAGCAGATCCCGGAATGAAGCGATGTATTTAATTATTGCAGCATTGTATTGTCCTAGAATTTTTTTTATTCTAAAGTACATACTTCAAGACATCTTTTCTATAAATACCAATTTGAACCCTAAGCTGAAATCAGCACAATAACTCATTAAAAATTGCTGTCGCACGGTACGAAATGCCACTCAAATTAGCAATTAATGGAAGGTGATGTTTACATCGCTCTAACAAGCTGAAATATTTTTTAATTCACTTGAAATTCTAGGAAAAGGTGCACTGATCTTTCCTCTAAAGATATACAGAACATTGTAGCTTAACTGTTAAGTTGACAAAAATTTATTTTTGGCCACTTTTCCGAGCGTTGGTCATAGAAACAAAACTGAAAGCAATGAAATTTGTAACAAAAAATGTTTAGAAGGTTTTGCTGTAAAATGGACTTTTATATGCTAAAAAACGACTTCAAAACCGGCAATTTACATTGTTAACATAGAAGTGTGCGAAACTTTTTGTTATTCACTGTGTATATATTATTTAAATTATGTATAAAACTGTAAAAAATAAAATGTGATAATTTTACTTTTACTGTAAAAATCAAAATAATAAAGAGGCTTTCTGTTCTATTCTAACTTTGAAAAACACTAAGTGTCACGTGTCTCATTCCTACGCGTCGGCTTATCTTGTTTAGTTATAGTATCATGATCAACCATCAACAATTAAATTTCGACAATTTCCTTTGATGGCTCGTCAAAATACCGACAGAAAGTGGATCGCAGCGAGTTTCTCGCGAGCCTCGTCCTAATGAATGAACTAGACTCGTGGCTGCCGCGCCGCGGGCGCGACTCGCCATATTAGGACGTACCTATTGCCACGAGTCTCCTTCGCGCGGATCATGATCAACTCACAGGAGGCTCGACGAAAACTCGCAGGAGGCTCGACGAAAACGCGTTGCCCATTTAACTTATATGGGGATCATGTAAAACTCGCAGGAGGTTCGAGGGAAACTCGTGGCAGGCTCGTTGGGTCATAAACGCGACTCCGGCGCGACTCGCCATATTTATATGCACCTTAACATTTATAAGTTTTCAAGATCGATGACAAAATATACATAAGGTACTTACGTAAAATTATATTTCGTTTTAGTTAATTAATAGTTAATTATTGCATTCGCAAAATTGCTTGTCAAACAAAGTTTCACTTTTAATCCGAATAAGACAATGTACTATTATTATAACATGTAAAATATTTCAATTTTTTACATAATATAGATAATAAATATAGACAACAGTTTAGAAATAATTATTAAAAAAAAAACTAATTAACTTTCTTTAAATATTTTCTGGTCAATTCAATAATTTACCACAACCTACAACAGCATAAACAGAAATATAATGAAACAAGTGACTGTTTATCATTTCAAAACAAGTGAGAAGATAAAATGTAAAATAAACTTACAATAGGTTGTTTCTGCATTAAATCAAATGATTTTCCGCAATTTTATTAATATAACAGAAAGTATAAAAAAAAATCATAAACAAATGTTAAATGTGAACTACATAAATTTATTTGTAAAATACAAAAATAAAAAACCCTACAGTACACACTTCGGGTTTGAAAGGTTGTTTTATATTTAGTTAACCAATCAATTGGGCTCGTCTAGCTCAAGGTCTTCAATTTGCCAAAAAGTGACTTAGGGTGTTTCTGAACTCAGTGATTCAATTTATGTAGACAATTATAATTTCAATCGAGATTGAATTATCAATATTAATTACATTAACAAGATATATTTGGCATAGATTTTGTCTTTAAAAAAAGCATTTAATTTTATAATTAGAATTGTGTCCGGTTATAACGAACCTAACTGAAACAGACTGATTTAGTTCGTAAAAACTGAAGTACTACTTTATATTTGGTAAATATTTACCTTAGTCTTATATAGGTGACCATTCTCACAGCACGTTTAAATTAGTTCGCTATAAGCAGAAGTTTATTATAACCGCGATCGTTATAGCCGTACATCACTGTATTTAAAAATAAATTACTATTAACAATAATTAG
Organism: Cantharis rufa; assembly: GCA_947369205.1. Lineage (NCBI taxonomy): Eukaryota > Metazoa > Arthropoda > Insecta > Coleoptera > Cantharidae > Cantharis > Cantharis rufa. The sequence continues at coordinate 43,448,575 of OX376303.1, forward strand.
TTGCAGAAAGAAGAAATTTTGTTGGCAAACATAAAACTTTTCACAAATTCAAGAAGTATAATATTAAAAAATAAAAAATATGTAGTACTCACCAAACTTTTATTGCTGGCCTTTACAAACCCCAAGAAAGCGAGTTTTTTTAAATTAGTTTTTTTTGCATGGAAACTCATGTTGACCAATTCTTCAAATTAAACAAAACTTCACAAAAGACACACACAGATCACAGATAAGTCAAACTACTAAGGTACACTTTTCATTAACCGTGATTATTTTTTTCTTGGTGATCGTCCAAGACGAGTAATAGCAAAAAGAACCTGTGTCAACATTGGGTATCCAAGATCCGACGTTTCGATTTGAGTTTGAAAAATTTTGCAGTAACGCGTCTCCGTTGCTGGTGATTTAATTAAAAACCACTTGAGTCGTTAACAAAAGCTTGTGGATATCTGCAAAAAAAATTAATATTAAAGAAGCAATAAAAATTGTGAATTTTAATAATAATTATATTACTTATAGCTGGTCAGAACAATCTAAAAGTAATCACGTGAAAGATATTAGCGTTAATTATAAATTTATTGATTTTATTTCACACATCATATGACTTGCCACTGTCTCGTACGTTCATATAAACTATTAAACGACAGCTATTTTAATTTAGTCGGAACACAACGATGAAATTACACGAATGTTAATATACAATACATATAATTACATACGGTCCGACAGCTAACTATTTGTAAATAAATTAGTTCTAACAGTTTGTTACAATAAAATTATTAGTCGAATTAAGCACGTTCCAAAGATATAATGTGCTAACCACTATACAAATTCATATTGTAATTAGATACACCACAAAATGATTGCAGCAATTTTTGGCAATAATATATTATTAAATAACGAAAATTTTGTGTGCAAGCTAAACAACAACACGCAAATTAATTAGCAAAAATTTGTTCTTTCATATTTATTATTTTACAATTACGACATCTATATTCTTCATTGATTTGTAAGTATAGGTTGTAATATTACAGGCATTATAACAACTACTATGTTATCTAAAAATACCATATTGGAACAACATCAAAATGGTGACGACGTTATTAGGAGAATATGAGGATTAATTGGTCCAATAAATTATAATAAACTTTCTTTTAATTTTAATATGTATACCGCTGAATACTTAAGGGAAGGTTTCCGTTTTTATAGCTAAAATATGCATGTTGTGAATTTTTTTAAGAAATAGAAATAGCTATCAAAATGCGGTTTTTTGCATTAAATTTATTGATGTTCGACATACATTTTTGAACTAAAAATATAGATAAAAAAAGTGCACAGTGGGAACTATGCGTCCCAGGTTACATACATTCGAGTAGTTCGGATAAAACATTGCTGCACTGTGTGCACGATAACAACTCGAGTTATGATCCGTATAAAAAAAATTATAAATTAAATTAAATTAGTTGAATGATGTAGATACCTAAAATCGCAGTAAAAATATGAAAATTTGTGAAACTGTGGCATTTTAAAGTTAAAAGATATCATTTCTACCCGTGTTTTGGACTTGACTGTGTGAGAAAAACCAGTAAATTTTCAAATTTGTATTGAGTTTTAGATGAAATCACCAAGTGTATAGTTTAGGAGAAAAACGATCTAGGATCTAGGTAATTGGTTAATTAGTTCGAGCGTAATTGTGTACACAAAAATGAAAAACATGAAAAATACACATTTTAAATTTAAGTTTAAAAAAATATCTATACTCTAAAACAGAAAAAAAACAGGTTATGTTCCAGAATTTTTGATACATTGGTTGCATAGGAATCGTGTGTACAAAAATCAAAAACGTAGTTTCGAAAAAAAAGCTATAAAATTAGATTTTCCAATTATTTATTTATTATTGTAGACTCTTTTAAATTACAACTGATCAACTATTTCAGGTCATAAGATATTATCTTACGAAGAAGTTAACGCTTTCAACTCTACGACCTGCTTAAAAATGTTCAGAAAAAAAAAGGTACATTTAATACATTTCTAAGTTGCAATAATAAACGTAAAAAGAATTGAATTTTTGAACTCGAAAAACCAAATATTTTTAAAAAGATTGTATGATTTTTTCAAAAAATGGATGGCGCATCCTCGATCTCTTTTTTTGAAAAAATCTCAATGATGAAAACCGGAATTTGATATCTTTTTTCGTTTTCGAGTTATGGCCAAAAGTTCACTTTTTCTACTTTTCGTTAAATCTCGGTTGTTTGTATAGTTATAGAAACAATATTTACACCTTCTTCAGACACTTTTTTAAGGCGAATAAACAGGGCTAACGGGATTTTAAATAACTTCATTTATTTCCGAGTTATAACATAAAGTTGTGTTTTTTTAAATGGAAACCATAGTTGGCGATGACATATTTAAATAGAGTTTTTTACCCCCTTTTCAATGATATATAACATGTGGGGTATATTATTTTGCTCTTATGTAAAAATAATTTTACACATACATGAACACCCGTGTGTCAAGCTAAAATAAGTCAGCGGCATTTTTCAGTGAAAATTAAACGGAGTTTCTGATGAATTTTGGGGACATTTTAAGGCACTTTTCTTAAAGATGAGGTATTTCAATAAAAAAGAAACTTTTTATCCCTCCAATCACATCCTAGCCAACTCCTCGTGTATTTCTGTGTAGATACTAGTGTACAGGGTGGTTCAAATTCGAATGTTCTTATGGAGAATTCGGTAACTATAAAAGGCCGTTCACACTATAAAATTTCGCTTAAAATTTTTATAAAAAAAATTTTCACTGTTTACACCTTAAAATTTTTGTTAAAATTTTCCTTAAAAACCATTTTAAGAGAAATTTTAACGAATTTTAAGGAATAGGGCGGTACCTATTTCCTTAAAATTGTACCTAAAATATAGTGAGTTTTATGGTGTGTTTTGTGATATCAGGTTGTCAGTATCTACGTTGGTAGTAGGTAGTTGTTGTTATTATGATATGTAATTCTAACCTATTTTTATTATGAATTCGAATATTTTATATTATTTTATTATACCTCCTGTATTTAGGTATTTGAAATATGCTCTAAATTTACCAACTTGAAGAAAATACTAATGACCGCGTATATAAGTAGTGCTGTAGGGACAGAAATTGTAATTATTAAACTATTATTATTATTGTTGAAAATATGAATAGTCAAGAAAATTTTAAGGTTAATTTTAAGGTGTAAACACAAATCTACAAATCCATAAATTTTAAGGAATTTTACAGAAATTTTAACGAAAATTTTAAGCAAAATTTTAAACGAAATTTTATAGTGTGAACAGGCTTTAAGAGATATGGAAAAATGGATGGCGCATCCTCGATCTCTTTTTTTGAGAAAAGCTTAATGATGAAAACCGGAATTTGATATCTTTTTTCGTTTTCGAATTATGACCAAAAGTTCACTTTTTCGACTTTTCGTTAAATATCGACATCTCGGTTGTTTGTAAAGTTTTAAAATGGTTCCCATTTTAAAAAACACAACTTTATGTTATAACTCGGAAATAAATGAAGATATTTAAAATCCCTTTAGCCCAGTTTATTCGCCTTAAAAAAGTGTCTGAAGAAGGTGTAAATATTGTTTCTATAACTTGATAAACAACCGAGATATCGACATTTAACGAAAAGTAAAAAAACTGAACTTTTGGCCATAACTCGAATACGAAAATAGATATCAAATTCTGGTTTTCATCATTAAGCTTTTCTCAAAAAAAGAGATCGAGGATGCGCCATCCATTTTTCCATATCTCTTATAGTAACCGAATTTCCCATAAGAACATTCGAATTTGAACCACCCTGTACATAAGTTTCTAAGAAGTTTTTATCGATTTCTTACTTTGTTTATAATTATAAGAAATATCAGATATCTCAAAACGCATTTTTAAGAAAATTTTCAATTGCAATAATTTAATAATACCCGTACTAATAGTCACGGATCAATCCGAGACTCAAAATGATCCTAGAATTTACCAATGAGATTACTGGAATTTATACCCTATCGTAGCAACAGCTGTTATTTGGAGAATTGATCTCGATACTCGGTTCAATTCATGACTATATTTTAGTACGGGCATAATAGTCATGGATTGATCCGAGTATCGAGATTAATTCTTGAAATAACAGCTTATGCTACGATACAGTCTAAATTCCAGTAATCTCATTGGTAAATTCTAGGATTATTTTGAGTCTCGGATTGATCCGTGACTATTAGTGCGGGCATAAGTGTAGTCAAATTTTTTTTTTTTTCATTTTTTAAACTTGACGTTCTGTCAATTGGTCAGACTTATGTAATAATAGAATCAATTCTTAAATCCACAAAGTGTTGATGCACACCGGAAGGCCGAGCTAAGAAATTCTGTAAAGTCCGAGATTCGAACCCAGAATTTTACTTTACTTTTACTTTTTTTTTACTTTAATTTACCCAGAAATTTACTCTCATTATTTATTATTTTAAAATCAAGATAACCATACAAGTTAAATTTTGTGGTTAATAATACACGTAAGATCCGCCGCTCGCTCCGTGGTTCGTTTTGATATAATACCTACTCATTGCGCAAAAGATATTTTATTTATTTCAAATAATAGATACAAAATATATTTTAGTTTCCCCCAAGAACGACAAAATATTTATTTCATAATTACCTACCTACTAATAAAAAACCTATAACATTTTCTATTTTTCCAATTAAATCATTTTACTAAACTTATTATACTAAATACTAAATTACTCGACTCAATTTTATTGTTCACACACATGGGTAAACTTACCCCAATCGCTCGCTGTACGGCTACATACTATCGTTTTACTAAACTACACTAAATATTTAGTACTTAACTACTTTACTAAATTTTCGCTTTTTACTGTTTTTACCGGCACACAGGTAAGTGTGTCAATCGACTAAATTACTCACCATGCCTGAATGAGCCTTAACCTTCAGTATAAATTTTCTAAAAAATTTTAAAGAATATTAGTATAATTAGCACCGAGTATTTATTATTATTATTACAATAATGAATTTGAGTTATTACTCAAGTAAATTTTTATTCAGGAAAGTAATAGTACGATAAATAGAGAAAGGGTATGTGATAATTAATGTAAAACTGTATACAGACATATTAATAATATGACTTATTAGTACATTTAATATGCAATTATGATGTACGTGTTGTAAATAATTCCTCAAGTACGTAGTGAAAATTATAATAAACAATATAATACGATATTTAATTCATTTTTAATTTGCTTTAAATACATTGTTCTTCATTTTATATTTACCACAAACTTTATAACAAAATAGTTTTTCAATTTCACTTCAAAATACTTCAAATTTCAAAAAATAACATCTATTAAACTTAAAAAAACCAATTACATATAATTACATATATAATTTAATTTTCAAGACTTGATAATGTGTAACATTTTACACGAAACATGTCGTCAAAATAAAAATTAATAAAGAACAACAGTTTCATTTAAGGAAGAAGTACAAACTTAATCGAGAATAAGTTCCATTTCGTACAAACAAAACCATTTAATTTATAATAATAGGAACTTGGTAAACATTGCATTTCCGGTTACCAATGTTAAATTTGGTGTATATCTTGAAAACTCCATGGTAGCTTCAAATTAAGAAAAAATATTACAATCTTCATGTATTTCCCTACAGAGGCGGATATACCCTAGGGATAGATAGATTAATAAAGTATATACCTACTTTGTTTTATAAAATATTATAAAAAGTATGCTTTTGTTATAATTTTGTTAAGAAATAAAACACTCTTGCTTATAAGTTTTATTCTTTTGAAAATGTTTGGTGAAAACGGTTTATTTGAATAGAGCAGGAATTCTTGAAAAATAACAGTCTAAAAAAGAGATGATAGCTACAATTATTTTTGAATTGTGCAAGTGTTTTTCTCATAGACTTGAAAGAACGCAACACCACAGTCAAGGGGCATATTATGCAGCACTTCTCCACAAATTACGACAAAATATTCGGGAGCAAAGACGTGAGAAACTGACCCAAGTTTGGGCACATTTTGAAGACAAACCAAAGGAATATGTTTTAGGGGTGTCGAATTTTTGCTGATATAGTAATAAGTGCATTAATGTTAAGAGGTACTATATTGCAAAATAAAATTTTTATTGTGAGTTTACGCCATTTTTTTCATAGTCAGCCTGAGAAATTATGGAGCTTACCTCTTACGTTTCTGAAAAACTTTTTGCAGTCAGAACGTGCATCTGGAGAGTGAAAGTCGAAGAAGTCGATGGAAGAGAGATTTACTTTTTAATAAATCCGAAAATCCAGAAAGAAGAAGCGAAATGCTAATATGTCAGTATTTGTTTGCAATTCCAGCCCACAACACTACAGTAGAAAGGATGTTTTTCTTAATCCTTAATAATAATTTACACTTCTTCTCTACGCAAATTTCTTAATCATTTACAAAAAACCGCATAAAAATTCGACCTTCCATTGAAGAATTATTAAGCCATAAACAAACTGACAAACAAAATTATAACAGTATTCTTTTAGGTCGGGGTTTAAAAACTGAGTGAATTTAAAAAATGAGATTTTCTTGTTAAAAATTTCAAAAAATGTACCTACATATTATTCGATGCCATTCTTGTGGCAATTTGTAAAAACATCTTGAAACAACATAACGGGTTAATAATGTGGGGTTTCACAAATTAACATTATGTTTGTATGTATTATTTGTTAAGAAAATCAGCTCTGGCCTTCGGCTCGCAAATATATTTGTTCTATACAGTACTCGTTGAAGGAAGAATTTATTATAACATGAAGCTTTGTAAGATAATACTCCTATAATTTATAAAACTTCTTATTCAATTGTTTTTAAAACGACAAATAATTATTGTCGGTGATATTTTTAAACACTTTTTAGATTCTAGAGTGAAAAATTGCAATTATATTACACATGTCCAAGTACAAATCTTACTTGGCATAGGTGGCGCCCTCTTCTGCACACTAAAATTAAATGAATTACAGCCAGGATTGCATTCTATTCTGGTTTGACCTCATCTCCCAAATGATCCATCGTTGTAACATTTTGATACTAGTTGGCGCACACATTAAAAAATTATTTGAGTAGAAAATGTTGAGGCAATAATAATGAATTTAAAACTCATTTTACAAAATATCTATAGTTTTAGATATTATGCACAAACAGCATTATTTCTTATGTTCAAAATAGTAAATAATATCGTATTATATAATATTATCTACTACTACTTACTGTATTGGCATACAAAAGCTTGAATTAGTTGGAATATAAATGATTCTAATATTAGAAACAACTAACGTCATAAACAATTTATTGTTGTAAGGCTTTATTACTTATAGTGACTAGTTGAAAAATAATTTTCTTTAAAAAATAATAAAATGTGACAATTTTAATTATATATCTAATTATTTGTACATTAATCATGTTTTAGCGAAAATAATTACAGCTTCTAATAATTTTAATATCGTTTTCTCGAAATAGTCGGATTTTCATTAGAATGAAATTATTTATTGTACGTATGTATGTATGAGTACGATGTATACTACTTATATGTTCGTATTTATATTGATACTTGATTCAAGCAATACTTATCTACAATTAGCACGGCAATGCACTCAAGGATTACGAGTACAAAATTGACCATTTTGATTGAGCGATTGCGTACTTCAATCTTTTTCAAGCATCAGAGCAAGCAAATAAGCAATATACTACGATATTGTGTAAGTACTGCTGATAATAATGCACAGATTTAAATAATGAAAATCTTTCGATTTTGAACTGCAACGAGCCGTCCAAATGAAATTAAGTGAATAGAACGAGCAGCAATTTTCAGCAAAATTAAGATAAACCCTTTAATTTAGTGCACGAAGATTGGCAGAAAACCTTATTTAAGATTCAAATTTTGAACGAACAGAAGCGCTCAAACAATTTGCAATATATGTACTTCTAGATCAAGGCTATCGTGGCAGAATAGTTAGAAGAAAACCATTCAATAGCACGAAAGAAAAGAAGAAAAGCAATGCTTGATCTATAAAGGCGGATCCAGACACTGCGAGGCTGAAGCGCGCGGCAGCCTCGGGATACAAGCCTCGCGCTGTGTGGACCATGTTTCCTGCGAGGCTGCCGCGCGCAGTACGCTTCGCGCTGTGTGGACGGTGATTTTCTTATAGGAATTTCATTAAGTAGACATGTGTCGAGCGAAGCAAAGCTGCCTCGCTAGCCACATCGGAAAGGTCTAGACCATGTTTACAGTAACGGAGATACAAAACGGAGCTGCCTCGCTGCGAGCCAAATTTTGTCGGTCGACTCAAAAAAACATTTCAAACTAACTAAATTGATAATAAAATAAATACCTAATTAGTTACTTTTAGGTAATTATTATAAAATTGATTAGTACTACAATTATTTAATTACAGAAAGGATGAATATTATGATAAAATTTTCATAGATGCAAAAAAACATTATGCAAGTTGTAGGTAGTTAATTATATTAGTTTATCGACTTCGTTTAGTAATTATTTTTCGAACTTATAAATCAGAAATAATAAACCTCAGGTAAGTGCTATGATATTCACAACAATAACACCAATATATCTTTCAGTGACGTTTTCACGCTACTTAAAGAATAAGTGCAACTGGTAATAATTTTGAAATAAATAAGAAAGGTTTATCCGTGAACTTATTTATTTTTTCTTAGTAAAAAGTTTTAATTATTTCTTTAAAAGATTTGATTTATAACTTCCATGCTCCGTTTATACGATATATGTATTTATATGCTCAGATGCCATGATACGATGCCAACTAACTGCAGATGCATTCTATAGAGACAACTACGCAATCGCAGGGGATACATATGAAGCAGCCTTGAAAATTCTTGCTCGCGCTAGCTGGGATACAAGTGGTCCGCACTGAGCGAGGCAATCGCCTCGCGCGGCAGCCTCGCAGTGTCTGGATCCACCTTAAGACTCTAAATCAAAAAAAGAAAAATGAGGGAATTCATGAAGCATGAATTCGAAAATGTACTTATTTTGTACCAACAATTGCTCTCAAATTATTGACACAATGCCACTTGCTTAACCGTAGATGTAATTACACGTGTTAGCTAGCTGTGTTACTTAAAACGCAGTTCTCGAGAAGCGGGGTGTTTCGAAAAACCTCGTGGATTCGCAACTATGTACTCAGATATCTTATCAGCTAAATGAAAAACCTGATGTTAAGTGGACGCCAGTCAATACTAATAAAACCTGAAGAAACGAAGAGTCGTCTTATCGTAGAAACACAAATAGAAAGAAAGATGTGGGCGACAATGTTTAATTAATTCACTACTCTTACATAAAACGTACACATAATGAACAAGATAAGCTGGTATATAATTGAAGATTATAATAACAGTAAACAAAATAAAATAACAAATGCAAGGTAAAATACTGACATCCACCTGAGGGGTAAATTCAGTTATGTTGCAAAAATACAATTGATCATCCCTGAGGAGGATAAATCAACAAAACGAAGTTATGCTCTAGCAGAAATTAAATTGCACACCGGAATTCATCATCTCGGTTATTACTGATATCAAAATAGAACCTGGCATACAGCATCATTAATAAATAAGTAAATGTATCTCTAAGAGACTTACCCTGAATGCAATGTTACCAATTTCACGACTATGCAAAGTGTATCTCCTTCGAATTCAATATCCTTACTTCATCATTACGTTGGTCCACCATCCAGGTATAAAATCTACAAATAGAGCCCACAAAATACCTATTATAAAATCAACATGTTTGCCATTTCAAAACTCATCAACAGAGAAAGTGTGACTGCAAATTCAAATTAATTTCTACTGTCGCATCTTCATAAATCAAACATCTGCTGAAAGTCGAAGTCTCGCATCCCAACAAAACATAATTCCGTGTCTAGGATCGAACGTACACGCAACTACCAAAGTCCACGAAGTCTGACTCTTCAATTTCACAATAATCTCAATCCTTAGGCGCAAACGAATTTATAAGGAAAAGCCTCTTACAAATTTTACAAAAATCCAACCATCGGCATCGAAACCAAAATAATAAAGCTAATCATTCTTCGGGAAATTGCTACTACTTATTTCATCCACTTCACATCTTCCAACAGATGGTTATTCAAAACTTAAGCCATCGCAACTTTAACAACAAATGTTGAATACAGAAAAGATTTCCACATATGATAACATGACATCTGCGACGACCATATTTATATTTCCAATAACGAATAATTATAATTAAAATGAATTAACCCGTAACCTGGGTGCTAAAATATAATTTGTTACTACAAATTAATTAGTCGGAAAAATTATATTTACCCGCTAAACGGCAAAACTAAATTATAACACATACATAACGAAATTAAAAATGAACTCGAACGATTGCACGCAAATCATTCAAGAAATCTACGCGCAATGGCGTTCCCATTGATAACTCCGTAGTTACCAACCATAAACACTAAAAAAACACAGTGGCGTTTCAGTCGGGAAGCTCGTAAAAGAAATGTAACTGACAAAATGCATTTTGTCATGTTACAATTTAAGTGTACATTTCAACTACATGAGTGAGAGAATGTGTTTTTATAGAAGGGATAATGCATGTAAATAAATAATATCTGAAATTAAAATTCATTAACAAGTGCTGAGCAAATGGACATTAAAAGCACTTTTAAGGTTTATGAAGAAAACGTTTCAGAATATAATTTCCATTCAGCACAAGATTGTCCACTGTTTAAGTGACCTAAAATGTTACACACACTCCTTAAACCCCAAATTGTATAATAAAATATAATCTGTGGGATGATTTGGACCACAATTATTGGGAAACCCCTATAAATACTAGAAAAAACTTAAAACAACGGTTACAAGAAAAATGCGAACTAATAAGTTCATAATAAGGTTATTTAATTGCATAAAAAGTTCTTTTACGTTAAAAAAATTTAAAGTGACCTTTAAGCCTTATTAAATGCTGGCTTTAAAAAAACAAACATAAGGCGCTGCAAATCGTTAATGTCCAACTTGTGTTTTTGCTTAGTAAAAGAGCTATTAAATACAATTCCTGTAACTGATTTCGTTTGAATGCAATTTTAATTAAAATTCTGTGTATCCGCAAAATATATGAAATATTTTATCAATTAACATCGAAATCAATTATCTTTCTGTAAAAATAATTGAAATAGAAACGATGTATAGAAATTTTTCTTGGTTTCCAACTTTTTTACTCGCTGTATCTAAAAATTTAGGTATTTATTCCCTAATATCATACTTTTCATAAGCCATTTGACACTCTTGCGAAATAACAGGTAAATAGATACTAAATAGAAATAGGTATTAAAAATACAAATTATAAAAAGAATTGGAGACAATTGTTTTAGATGTCAATAATGATTTTGTATAGTGTTTTGTTTTGACAAAGCTAGCATTTCATTTTACGATATTCTTTTATTTTTATTTAACATTTTTTAATATAAACGGAATGAAACTGAAATAGTATACCACGTATGTTATATACAGGGTGTTAACTACCAACCAGTACAAAACGAAAGAGGTGATTCTACGACTTATTTTAAGAAAAAAAATTGCTACTAACATGGGTTCGCAAACGCACCGTTTTCGAGATACAGGGTGTTCAAAGAAATTGTTTTCTCTTACTTTTTTTGCGATATCTCAAGAACCGTTAAGGCTACAGGCTCCAGTTTTTGTACAGATTTTTACATCAATAATAGCTATTTTTAATGCTCTAAAGTAGGGTGCTCAGACTTACAGTGCCGGCGATCTACCACAATATATTTAGATGAAAAGCGGATCGACCAACTTAATTTTACTAAAAAAAAGAAATACGCTTGCAAGAATATGATTTATATTTTTACTTTTTTTTAAAACACTTTAAAACAAAACAAGCAAAACTAATATTCCAATAAGTTTAGAGCTAATTGTAATTCAAAGGCGCAGAGTGGTGTTGCCAGGGTTGCGTAAGGGTTTCAGCCCCGTAACTTTTATGTCACTCGAAAAATTGGCGTTTTGACAGAAAATTCCAAAGCGTCAGAGGTTTCTACATAAAAAAGGTACTCTTGGTCAAAAGCTGTATGAGCCACCGTTTTCCAGAAAAACGGCCTTTTATGATCAGAAACGTTCAAGATTCAATAATAAACAAACATTTTTTTTTCGTTTGCGGACCCATGTTAATAGGAACTTTTTTTCTTAAAATAAGTCGTAGAATCACCTCCTTCGTTTTGTAATAGTTGGTAGTTAACACCCTGTATAATTGAAAAGAGGGTAAAAATTCTATTTAAATATGTCATAGCTAGAGGGCGGATTTATATGCGCTAAAAACGTGTAAACAAAGTATTACTTAATGAGGCTTTACAAAAATCTGCTAGGATGTGCATTGATTGGATTGAAAAAATTCTAGCAGCTATTTGTAAAGCCTAATTAAGTAAAGCTTTGTTTACACGTTTTTAGCGCAGATAAATCCGCCCTCTAGTCATAGTAAACTATGGTTTACATTTAAAAAAACACAACATGATGTTATAACTCGGAAATAAATAAATATATTTAAAATACCGTTAGTCCAGTTTATTCGCATTAAAAAAGTGTCTGTAGAAAGTGTAAATATTGTTTCTATAACTTTACAAACAACACCGAAATATCGACATTTAAGGAAAAGTCGAAAAAGTAAATTTTTGGCCATAACTCGAAAACGAAAAAAAATATCTATTTCTGGTTTTGATCATTAAGCTTTTCTCAAAAAAAGAGATCGAGGATGCGCCATCCATTTTTCCATATCTCTGATAGTTACCGAATTCCCCATAAGAACATCCCAATTTGAACCATCCTGTACATTTTGAAATCGATTTTACACCAAATATTTTTAGACATTTTTTGTTGATAATTTCATTGCCTTCAATTTTGATTAAATATATAAGTAGTACATTTTTCAATTTTGTTGCACCGTTTCTGACTGACAGCGACTTAAACAAGACTCGGAGAAATACAAAAAATATTGTCATCTATATCGGTAGTACAACAAATTAAAGAAATGAATCAGCATTTTTTCTTGTAAATTTTATTCTAAACATTTTTGTTCGGGTACTGTCAGTCAATCATCAACACGAATTGAGCCTCGACACCTGCACTATAGGAAAGAGGACAATTTTCTGAGTATATTAAAAAAATAAATTTTGCAGATTATCCATTAGTTTTCGAGAAAACGGCATTTGAAAATCAAAATTTTACATGCATTTTAGATAGGGAATTCATTAACACGAAAGTTCTATTGACGGTGCGTGCGTTCTGATATAGTCTTAGTGTTAGCAGGCAGACGCGATTGTGACATAGTCGGGTGTACATCGGGTGTATTACGCAACATTATGCAATAATTTAAAAAATAAACGCAGAACTCGTTTTTAGGTTAGAATCTCGATTGCCTTGGTTGCGTTCGTCAAAACCGACGCTCCGCTACCCTCCCCTCCGGGCGCTACGCGCCGTTTTGACGAACGCTGACTCACTAAAAACATCCCTCTAGGTAGCACAACTTCGCCGAAGGTGTAACTCGAAAAGGGTGAAACTCGTAAGGGGTGAAACTCATTAGCCACGCTCGATGTGTACCGCACGGTATCACAATCGCGTCTGACTGCCAACACTAAGACTATATCAGAACGCACGCAACGTCAATAGAACTCGGGAGTGAATCAATTCTCTATGTAAAATGCATGTAAAATTTTGATTTTCAAATGCCGTTTTCTCGAAAACTACTGGACACTGAACTTTTGTTCATATACATTTTGCTATTTTGTCGCACCGTTTCTGAGATATAATAGATGACAATATTTTTGGTATTTTACCGAGTCTGATTTAAGTCGCTATCAGTCAGAAACTGTGCAACAAAATAGAAAAATGTATACAAACAAAATTGAAAGCCATGAAATATTCATCAAAAAATGTTTAAAAATATTTGCTGTAAAATCGAATTTTATATGACAAAAGACGGCTTCAAAATGTACAAATAAGATTTTTAACATAGAAGTGTACGAATACTTTCTGGAGCCACTGTATGTTTACAATGTCTTTTATTTTTTTTTAAATATATTTTAATTATTAAAATAATCACTCTTACCTGTAGTTTATGTTCCTAGTTAAAATATAAACAAGATGTACAAAAGCTAATTTATCTTATAATATATAGCTATATTATAATAATGCTATATTTATTCGAAATAAACAAAGCACAAATGAAAAATATTAATTAACAAGCTAATCACAATTTTTTAAGATATAGTAAAATTACGAGAATACAAAATATATGTTAGGTGTATGTATGAGCAACGTTTGACATTGAACATTTCGAAATAAAACTGTCATTGTTATACTATCCTCGAACATAATTAAATTTTAAGTACAGTAAAAATGAAAAGCACACGTTTGAATTAGCTATAAAAGATTAATGTAACTTGTTTAATTTGCAATAACCAACAAGTTTCATCACAATTAATGTTCAGCTTGCGGTATAAATTTACACGAACAGAACTTATACCGGTTTTACTACTATGTATTCAGAAGAATTGTATATAGACTATAATACTAACTATATAATGCATATTGTTAATATGAATAATTGTACAATAATAATGTAATTTAATAAATTAGTTATGACGGCGTTTATTGGGAATTTACATTAACTAAACGCCACCATGCGTTTAAAATATTAACTACGTTAGGCGGTATACCTTGCATACTTCGCATAAGTTTCTTATAGTAGATACGTGTGTTTCTTAGTTAATTTTGTGATATTATTACATAAAATCGTTTAATAATCATGAACATGTGTCCATTTCTAATAGAAAACAAATCATGCTATACCGCCTAACGCAGCCAATTTTGACAAAACGGTGGCGCCCTCATCGGTAGGGTAAAATCCCAATACTCAAATAAGGAAAATATAAACTGCGAAAACAGTGCCGATCTTACCGTGTTCATTAGCCTTTCAGTATAAAAAAACTCTTATGCGGTCTGGCACATATCAACACTATTTTGTATGGAAAAGGAAGTTGCAGGTTGGCTGGGATTTGCAAATCAAACGCTATCTCAGTTTGTCGACGTTTCGGACGCCTAAACGGACGTCGACAAACTGAGATAGCGTTTGATTTGCAAATCCCAGCCAACCTGCAACTTCCTTTTTCATATATTATTATTTGGGTGAAAATTGTTCTCTTATTTTGTATGGGATTAACCCATTTTTAGCTATAAATTAGCTGCCAGCTATTTAACAGCTAAAATTGTTTATTAATTGGAGTTAGTTAATGTTAGAGTTTAAAACACCAGAACTCATGTGTAGTGATTTTCAGGAAAGAAGACGATGACGACACTATACCAAGTCGTATGAACGCTAAGAATCTCTACTCGTTTTAGTTTAACAAATTCCATGTTGTCACCTTCTAAACCAAATAACCAAAAAAGAACTAATTGTGTACTATTATAAAGCCTAAATTCACAAATTAAAATCAAAAAACCACTAATCTCAAAAAGCAAACACTTAAATGGCATAATAACACTTAAAAATTTTAACTTATTTGATACTGAAGTCAAAATTACAGTTTCGACATGGTATGAGTATATCTGTCTTTCACTATCGTCGAACAAACGTAAATCTCGCAATAGCGTAAATCGTTGTTGGAATCGTATACACAAAACGTGCAATTAATTTTCGTGCTGTCATATCAATAAAAAATTACTGGTACTGATTATAAACTATATGTCGTTACTATACTCAGTCAATTGTGTCGTCATCGTCAACTTTCCTGAGAATCACTATACCAAAACTTTATATAATTATAAAATTTATAAAATGGATTTGCCAATATACGTCATTCGCATTGACGACAATAATGTCGTCAATATATAAATATTAGACCAGTGTTGTCAAAATTTTAAATATCATACAATGATAAAGTGAGACATATACTGAACTATCACCGCAACACACAACACTGTACATACAAGTTAATGTAAACAAACTTACAAAAATAAAAATCACTGTACAATTATTATAATTCGCATATGTGATAAATTGGAATTATATTTTTAGGTGGTGGCAATGACAGACGTCATACCTCTGACGTGTATCGGTTTTTGATTTTCAAACACCATAGCTGTGTATTTGTAATCTTAGCTGCAGGATCATTATTATTATAAGTCTTAATTTAAAGCTGATTTTAGTTAATAGTTGGGTAGTTGAACTAAACCGTTTTAAGCTTGCTGCTGTAAACTAAGTATTGTTATCAAAAATACATTCATTCCTGATAAGTTTTTGTTTGCTATTTATGATAAAAAGTAAAATATTTAAAATATTTATCATTTCCGATTTATAAATACATAGACCGGAAAAAACAATTTTGGGAAATCCAAATAAGCTGGGATGGGTTCCTTTAGTTTAAAATAAATATTTACTTGGAAAATCATGTTTTATGATTTAGTTAGATGTCTAATATTAAACAATATTATTCTTGTTAACTAAGGTAAAGTTGCTTAAGGTACACAAAAAATTTTAATAGATCCGATTTAAAGTTTTAAAAAAACAAAACAATAATTACTTCAATTAAATTTCAAAAAGATTTATATAGTAGGTTTATACTATAAGACACATACAGTGGCTCCAACAATTATTAATACACCCTATGTTAACCATGTAAATTGCACATTTTGAAACCGTTTTTTGACATATAAAACTCGCTTTTACAGCAAAACTTTTCAGATATTTTTTATTGCAAATTTTAATCTCTTCAGTTTTGTTTCTGAAGAGATTAAAATTTTCAATAAAAAATATTTGAAAAGTTTGCTGTAAAAGCTAGTTTTATATGTCAAAAATCGGTTTCAAAATGTGCAATTTACATGGTTAACATAGGAGTGTATTAATAATTGTTGGAGCCACTGTACATAAATGCCAATTTTATATTAACAAAAAGATATATTTTATTAAAGTTTAAAAAAAAAATCAACGGAAAGGCACACTTGCCCCTACATTCCAGGCAATTAGTTGTTCGATCCTTACAGCGGTTTTGATTTCATTCCATAATCAACAACTTCGTCCAATCCCGCGCGCAGGACAGAGTGGGACGGGAATTTTCCAATTCCGCATTCTTCTTTAGTACAGACCTTTGAGGAACACCTTGTATATTTTTAGCATTTAGTGGAAAAGTAGAATTTGAAAGGTACTTAAGTCGAACATCTTGAAATATGAAATAACTTAATTTGTGAATTGATTTTATGTGCTATAATGTATGTGCACTATTTTGCCTGTAAAAGCCTATTTTTAATTGTATAGTATCGCCCGGACCAAAGTATGGGTAACATTTTTTGGTGACTTTATAGGCGTATTACTAATTTTTTAACGGTTTCATTCTTCCAACTGCTATTTTATTGTGTATTAAACTAGTATTTCGCAAATTCCTTTACAGTTGAAATCCTCTGTAGAGTTTTCCATAAAATTACATATTTGATAATACAATTTATAAAATTTTCTTTCCACAAACTGTTTTTTAAAATTTAAAAACGTTTTTATGCCAAGTTATGCAATACAAATTATTTCAAAAGGTCAGGTGGTATTTCAAGTTACAAGATACATATTTCAACAGTTGTATATTATTCCGAATCATAACGAAGCTAAATTTTCTTATACCAGAACAAAAACGTTTAGCGCTTCTCTTTTAATGATGTAAATTTATTTTTTATCTAGTTTTGGTGTCCTGAAAAACAAAATTAAAGAAAAACGTCCCCTCAGTGAGACATTCTTTGGATATTCTGCATTGAAGTTAACTTAGATCACTTAAATATTAATTGATTTTCAAATAATTTAGGTCACAATATCAGTTACATAAACCAACTACTATGTATGTAAAGGACAAGTGACCACAACAATAAGAAACCAACTGAATATTCAATCAACCGCATAATAATAATTATATTATATGGATGTATAGGTCACTTCAACTTATAAAAAATATAATAGAGATAAACCATGCAAATACAGCAAATCTATATTAAAATTGTTTGCACTTCATAAACTGTGTTACATAATTAAAGCTATTTTCTAAACTACATACATTTATGTGTGTGATTTAATTATAATATCGAACAACAAACTACGACGAACCTAAACATACCAAAATTTATTTTTAAATTATTTCGAGACCACTACACGTAAGTACATTGTTTGATTTAAGATTTAGTGACCACTCAAAAGTTAGTTAAAAATTCTTGTGGTTTCGCATAAAAGTCAGTAGGTAGTAGTAGTAGTAGCGGTCCATTCATGACTTTGTCATAAATCATGAGC
The DNA here is from genome assembly GCA_947369205.1 of Cantharis rufa. NCBI lineage: Eukaryota > Metazoa > Arthropoda > Insecta > Coleoptera > Cantharidae > Cantharis > Cantharis rufa. Next base: position 43,466,972 of record OX376303.1, read on the forward strand.
GCCAAGCTTTAAAAAAATTTCAATTTAAGAAATTTGTTTTAAATTCCACCTTAGAATAGCGCCGAAGCCGCTTCTTCATATATAGTCGAATTCATTTTAGGTCATGCATGACGCATCGAAAAAAATTAAAAACCTCGAAGTATTTTTATTTTCTGTCACTTTTCCAATAGTTATTTTTTTTATGTATGACAAAGATAACCAAATTTAATGCGTTAGATCTCATTGCATCAAACGATTAGTCATACCCGAGTTGAAATGAATTTGACTATACATATACATCTTTCTATTAAGTCCAACCGTCTAGAATGCCGCTCAAAATTTTTAGCTGCGATTACCGTACATTCAAAATGTAGTACATATTATGTACATGTTATAAGTTACTAGCTGGAAAGCCCGTCCACGGACGGGCACCTAGACCCGATTGGTTGGAAACTCGATTGATGTGCAACTCGTCCCAGGGGGAGTACCGTCGTCGGTAGTTTAATATTTTTTGGTTGGTGAAAAATGACACGCCGTAGCAGGAGCAGCAGCGAGTTGGCATTTTATGTATTAAGATAATATAAGTTATAGTTAGAATATATGTATGTACATAGTACTTACAGACAATTACTTTTGAGTATAGTTGCGAATTTGAATAAAGCACCAAAATTTTAATTTGGAAATAAAATCTAAAAATTTATTTAATATAAGATTAATAAGAAGGGCTAATATGTATATCAAAAATTTTGTGCACACAGAATTCTAAGAGGAAGAATTGTTAAGAATTTCTAAAAAATCCCTAGGAATTCTTGGTGTAAAATTATTGTCCACAAGAATTTTTAATTGAATAACCCCTCGACTACATATTATTCCAATCAGGTTTGAGCACTCGTGAAGTCTAAATGCTGAAACTTGTCTTTAAAAGGAAGAAATCGAATGTTCAGTATCAGTGGATAAAGGTGACCGAAGAAAAACACGTAAGTCTGATATAGGTGTCCATTCAAGACAAGTTATAATTTCAGATAATCAAATTTTTGAGGAAACTTAAGCACCATAACGAAATAAGTTTAGCAAATGAAGGAAATAGTAAAAAAAATCATTATAAAAAGAAATAAAAAAAAGTACTTGATGATTGAATATTATAGAACCAACTAAACAGCACATAGTATAGTCTGTCCCATAAGAGCTCGAATGTGACTCATATCTAAAAACAATTTCAATCAGTTAATAAAATCAGCTAATAATTTTAGTTTAATAATAACAATCAATTTGATAGCTGACGGCTGATATTACGATACAGTTGGACCACACTAAGAAAAGTTCTGAAGGGGCGTGGCTGGCGCTGGTGTATTTAAATATTATGTACACTCAAAAGAAAATTAAAGTGCATTCTAACCTAAAAAAGTACTTACTTAATTAATGTTTAATTAAATTGATTTATTAAATATAGCTATGAAGATTTCTTCTAAAAAGAACAATTTTCTGTAGACAATAAAGCTCAAATATGAATAACACGAAAACGAACGACACAAAAAACCAGCACAATGACAATATTATAGACACACAATGATTTGTAACTTTTACAACAGAATGTACTGTTATTATTATTATTATTACTTGAGAAATAACTCGATGTTCATTGGTTAATTCAAATTTTTATCAAATTAGTTGACATATTTTCCGGGGTTTATATTAGCTTGGTGGCACTGTATATGTGTTATAATCGAGTGGCAATTTTTTTTGGCCCCCTGCAAAATAAAATCGAGTACGTTGCGGGGTCCCGTGTATTGTAGTTCCGTCACTGCGACGTATGTTTACACAATTTACATTGGTAAGGTTAGATGACATATTTTTTATATCGATCTCTTTTCTATCAGGTACTTTTCGTAAGTATGATAAAAATAACCTAATAGTATGCGTTAATTCAAACAGCAATAACCAATGAGTCACACTCGAACTCTCGTGAGACAGACTATACATATATGTATCTCTATTTTGTCATTTCCCTGACGGCATTCATACTAACTAGCGATAGTATTGTAGCATATAAAATATTTAGAACTGCTCCTGAAATAATGAAGTAAAATTCTAATTTCAATGAAAAATAAAATTACAATATAAATGAAATTGAAACGCTAAATTTTCGAGATAACTTGACCATACGTGTCGCTATCAAATTTTATTTTTTGATGCCTTCAATTCAATAAATTTACAAATTCCAAAACTAATCATAATTTTCAAGTCATCCAATCTACCAATATCTTCCAGATATCTTCCAATTGATGAAAGATTGTGACGACTGATTTTTGACTGAGTTGAGTTTGTGGTTTAGTCATATGAGCTACACTTGAATCGTATGGAATCTCATAATCCACAGAATCGTGATAACCTTGACATTGACCTCCGATTAGATTCAGGAGAGATTGAGAGAAGATCCAATGTTAAATTTTTGGGCCTAAATATTGATGATAGATTGAGCTGGATAAGTCATCGTGTCTCTTTTATTAGTCGCCTAAACTCGCTGTTATCGAAACAGGAGTAAATTTAAACAACACATTGATGTTCATATCACGACCACCACACTCGTCCTACGTTTAATTGTTATCCCCCTCTAACCTCTCTTAATAATATAAGGAGAGGGTTTACTGAGGCAATGGGAACCAGGATATTTAATGCACTCCCTGCAAACCTAATTAATTGCGGGTCGCTTCAATTGTTTGAGTGTAATCTAAAGCGCTTTCTGCTGGAGTAATGTGTTTATAATGTTTTTATAAAGTTTTTGAGAAACATTAGGGAGTAATATAATATATATGAAATTTGACTTCTGATGCTTCCGTCTTGCTTTTTGTACGAGTATTTGGTTTTTGATATATGATATTATGTACTTATCTGTATCCTTTTTACTTGTCTTATAATAATTGTTCTAGTTCTTTATGGCCCAATAAAATTATTATTATTCAAAGAACACTAAATATTTTCGTACATTATCCAGTATATTTTTAAAAATATGTGGGTTTCAAGTAGCATGAAAGACCAAAGACGGCAGTTTTCCATGCAGTATATTAATAATTCGTTAGGTATGGATTTTATCTATTTATGCAGCGAACCGGATTCAACAAAGTCGCGGGCCGGCAGTTTTCCACCCTTGGTATAGACCACTATTTTTGGGTGTTAGAGCTTTTGACATACAGATGTGAATTTCGACAGCACGGTGAGGTTCATGCCCACAACACGCTATAAATTTCATTTTTGTCCAACTCCAACTTCTCTTAGTAGATCGAGCGGGTCTCCAGAGGCGATGGGGACCAGGTTATTTAAGGCACTTTCTAAATCTTGGTTAATAATTGTGGGTAGAATGTTTATAATATAGACGAGTTTTTTAAAAGAGATTAATGCACAGTTTGCATTTTTGCATGGAGTATGTATTGATGCATTTCATTGACGTATCCTATAAATATGTTATTGTTTTTTTTTTATGGCCCAATAAAGATTATTATTATTACTGTTATATAAATGGCCCTGAGAGTTTAGCCATCTTTTCTCATGTATTGCGTAAAACTTTTTACGTAAAATCGAGCTAAAAAGTCATCATTGGGGAAATAAAAACTTGAAAATGTGAGTATTCTTCAGTATTGTTTGATTACATAGAAATCGCGTATACGAAACTCAAATCCTGTTTCTTTTGCGCATGATTTCTAAACTCGTCAAAAAAGGAATTAGGTTTCCCATTATTTTTAATGAGAAAATGACGGCTTTCTGCACGATATCAGTTAAATATTACAAAAAACACTTTAATGCATTTAATTGTAATAATTACTTAAAATTATGTAAGAAAATATTTTAAAAATTAATTAGGTGGCATTTTACTTATAAGTAGGTACCTAATAAAATATAATATTATACTGCATATTATTCATCACAAGTTAATGATATAATATTTTAATAATTGCATTAAGCACGAGACGAAATTTCAGCTAAAACTTTTATAATAATATAATTAATATCAATTAGTTTGAAAGTCTACACCTTAAACGCACTAGTTTGCTCGGCGAAATTCTTAAATTTAATATATTAGAGTAAGTGACACTTGAAAAATGTACCTACCTAATAGAAAATATCTAAAAGTATTTATGTAACCTACTCGATGCAAAATATTGCATGATTTATTAAAAATGACCTAGATAATTATGACAATAAGCAAGCACATTAAATATAATTTAATATCTACTTTTGCAAATTAGAAGCAAAATACCTTTTTAATAGTGGCTCGTTTAAAAATAAAATACTTATTCTTTTAAAAAATGTGCCAATTAATTTCCATTTAAAAAAGCACATAATATAATAGATATATTATGTGAAGCTATCCACTGCATATTACAAAGTACTCTTCGAAGATACCACACGTGGTTCTTTACCAATGGAATGCAACGTCAGTAAAAAGGTAGAAACAAACTGTTGATATGTACGATTACAAAGTATAACGTAAAATCGAAAATATGAAACATAATCAATTACTAAATTATTTCCAGTTAATGCAAACAATTGTCATACATTAAATCGATTCAACTTATGGATTTAAAAAATACTTACAAATTACAGGTGCAATAAAGTATAACCTAATTAACTTGAAGTTTGAACATCACTGTAGAATGCAATTAAGATTAAAAAGAATAACGGACATCACAGCTCCACTACTAACGTGCTCATTTTAATTTAAACTATAATATTAAATCTTTTCATTCAACACTTTTTACTAATATTGCCATAATTCAACACGAACGTCGTTGTCAATGTTTATTTACTTTTAAAAGCTGCAGATATATTCCGATACAAAATTATTTTAAGCCCTCTATGGACTGAAAGGCAAACCCACTAACGGAAACTACACTACAATCGTTGATGTTATTTATACTGCAGAGTAGATCTCAGCACAAGTGATACATAATTAATTTACTATTCTAGAATATTTGTATTTATTTTGAACATGTAATTTTATACATTTTATTATAAATATTATAATTTAGTTTGTGGTTTGAAATAATGGTAATAAGATAAATGTATTATGCATTTAATTGGTTGCCATGGTTTTTATTGATTTGAAAAAATCACAAAACTTTCAAAACACAAATTTTCAAGAATAAACCAAAATAAATCCAAAGACCAAAAATTAAGACCTTTGTTATGAAATGAAAAAAGTTAAAAAAAATACTTTGTTTATTTATTGTAATATACTTTAAAGTGAAATTTATGTGGTCTATGATATCCTTGACTTGTTCCCTCGATAATATACAAATACAAGCTAATTTAGGCATCGAATACCGTAGCTGATGATTTGATCTCCAGTAAATTGGTCCCCGGTAATTTGACCACCGGTAATTTGACCCCCTGGTAATTTGATCCTCTGGTAATTTGATCCTCTGGTAATTTCACCCCCGATAATTTGATCACCGGTAATATGGTCCCCTGGTAATTTCACCCCTTGATAATTAGATTTCCGGTAATTTGATCCCCGGTATTTCTAAATACCAAAACTTGTTTATATATAATTGTCAGAACAAAAAAAGCAATTGGGAGCAAATTTTTATCACAGAACTCTCCTTCTACACTGTACAATAAAGACAACTTCAATTGATTATTACTTCAAGATACTACTAATTTGAATTGAAAATATAATCAGAATAGAAAAAAACAACTCACAAAATGACAACAGTTATTACTAGTACTCGTGGAAAAAAGAAACTTGTGGACGACAATAACTTCATATATGAAGCACAAAAGAAGAATAGCGATGGGTCCAAAATGTATTGGAGATGTGAAAATAAAATATGTAAAGCACGAATTACTACTTTAACCGATGACGAAAACAACGAAATCATTAAGGCTTTTGAAGAACATAATCACCCATCTTCACCTGTAAAACCTTTAAAAAAATATTTTTGAATAATTTGAAGAGTACTGCACTAGTACAACCAGAAGCCCATCGTACCCTTATTACTGATCTAGCTCAGAATTTAAATACTGCTGAAAAATTTCATTTGTCATCGGTATCAGTTCTAAGCAGAAACATAAGAAACTGGCGTCAAATTAAGGAATGTGCACCTCCAATTCCCAATACCAGCTCTGGATTTTTGATTCCCGACGTATATAAATTTTTAAACAATGGTGAACAATTTTTGCAATTTGATAGTGGCAACCAGTAGTGGCTTAGATGACGGCGACGGCAGGTACATTTAAAATGAATCGCTAATTGCAGAAAGGGGACATGTCACATTTCTAAAAATGTTCAGGAAATGAAAAAAACTGTGTGGTTACTTAAATTTCAATCCTTTTTACTCAAATTTTCGGCAAGACATGCCTTAGAAGATCTATACTTTGAATTGGTATATAATACATTTAATTTTTGTTTTCTCAATTAGATCATCTGCCAAATTAGAGATATTGACATGTCTTCTTTCTGCAGTAAAAGAAGAAAACACAAAAGAAAATGTGTACTATTTTATTTAAAAAAATTAAAATAAGATAAGTGAAGGTAATAACGCCATGTTACGCTTTATGATTTTTTTTTGAAAACTAGAAGCACTTAGGAAAAAAACAATTACGGTAGTCTCTTAAGTAGTCATTTGCAAATGCACAGAAAAAATACTGTTGAAAATTATATTGCATTTAAACTTGTAGGACCTCTTTACCTTTTTTTAAAAAAAAGATTCAAATTGGCGTTATTGACAAAACCCTATCAGCAATAACGCCAATTGCAAATTAGACTTATGCCCGTACTTATAGTCATGGATTGAACCGAGAATCGAGATCAATTCTCGAAATAACAGCTGTTGCTACGATACGGTCTAAATTCCAGTAATCTCATTGGTAAATTCTAGGATCATTTTGAGTCTCGGATTGATCCGTGACTATAAGTACGGGCATTAGTGTATTTTTTTCATTCTTATATTTCACCTGAAAATCGTATTAGAAGATGACAAATCTTAAATATAACCATAATATTATGTGGAAAGTTATCTTTGTGGAATCTAATTCGAGTATGAAGCACTATTTTGGGCCTGCGTGTATTTGGTTGCGTCTTTTTGGGTTCCCGTCCTTTTGGAACTGCGTCCTTTTGGCCGTGACAATAATATTGTTATATTATGTCCGCAGGAGATCATTTGACTAACACATGTCTGCGAAAAGAGAGATCAACAGATGTCAAGTGCGTACTCTGGGAAGGTAATCACCCTGCAAACTACAGAGGATGTCAAATATTTAAAGAATTGCAGCAAAAAACTTATCCACCATAAAGAAAAAAGCAATTGCCAAATATTGCTCCTCTTCGCAACCCAATTCAACTGGGAAATTCGTACGCTGCTGCGCTCAGAACGGCACCCCAACAAATCCCGCCCATAATCCAACCAAGTGAAATCACTGAATTACAAACATTACAACAACCAAAAAACGATATGCAAGAAATGAAACAAATGATGAAAGAGCTCATGGGGCAAATGAGTAACATGTTAAACATATTAACAACTCTTGTCACTAAAATGGCCTAAATGGCTAAAAAACTTAAATTAGCCATATGGAACGCCAATGATGGCTTATTCCAACACAGCCAAGAAATCCAAAAATTTATATCAAACAATGAAATAGACATTATGCTAATATCAGCAACCCATTTTACTAAAAAGAGTTACTTGAAAATTCCTAAATTTACAGTTTATTCTACCCAACACCCGGATCGAACAGCCCATGGAGGAACTGCTATAATCTTTAAAAATAAAATTAAACATCACGCACTAGAGAAATATCAAGAAGAACACCTACAGGCGACCAGCATTTCAATAGAGGACTGGATTAGACCGCTAACAATTTCAGCTGTTTATTGTCCTCCGAAACATGCAATCAAAGTGGACCATTTTGATCACTTCTACAACACCCTGGGCCATCGATTCATAGCTGGAGGAGACTACAATGCAAAGCATCCCCAATGGGGCTCTAGATTAGCAACACCTAAAGGACGAGAGTTGTTGAAAGCTATTAATAAAAATAATCTACGACATCTTTCTACGGGACAACCTACTTACTGGCCTACCGATCAAAGAAAACTACCCGATTGCATCGATTTCTGCGTAGTTAAAGGCATACCAGAAAGCTGCTTAAAAGCGGAATCGAACTTGGATTTGTCGTCCAACCATTCACCTGTCTTGGTCACCGTAAGTACAAGTGCACTCAACAACACAAAACCTCCATCTCTAAGTTCTAAGAAGACCGACTGGATACACTTTAAACAACTAGTGGAACATAATTTACAACTGCAAATCCCATATTAAAAACACCAAATGACATAGAAGAAGCAATTGAGCACTTAAATAGAATATTGCAACTAGTGGGTTGGAATTCCACACCAAAAACGGAAATACATGAAACAACAAATGAATGTTCCCCTAACATAAAACAAAAAATAAAAGAAAAGCGCAAATTAAGAAAGCAGTGGCAGAATACAAGATGCTCTGTTATTAAATCCAAACTAAACAAATCAGCTAAAGAATTAAAACAGCTATTACAAGAAGATAAAAACAAATGTATTCAAAATTACCTTGAAAATTTAACTGCAACAGAGGCTACCGAGTATTCCCTGTGGAAAGCAACAAAAAAACTAAAGCAACCACAACTAATGATACCTCCGCTAAAAATTGAAGATGGAAGCTGGGCTAGAACAGACAAACAAAAAGCCGAATTATTCGCAAGACACCTAACAGAAGTCTTTCAACATTTTGAATTTGACATGCAAGCTGGCGATGGCGATGGTGAAATTTATCGATTTCTGGATGCTCCAGGCCAACTTGAACCACCAATCAAAAAATGTACGATGGCTGAAATGACGTCGATGATAAGCCGAGAGCTAAACATTAAAAAAGCCCCTGGATACGATCTGATTAGCGGTAAAACATTAAAAGAACTCCCTCGTATTGGTGTAAAATTCATAATGCAGATATTTAATGCAATTCTAAGAACGGGGTACTTCCCACAACAATGAAAAGTTGCTGAAATAATAATGATACAAAAGCCTGGTAAACCTGTTGAGGACGTGAAATCCTATAGGCCAATCAGTTTGCTTCCGATATTGTCTAAGCTATTTGAAAGAATGCTACTAAAACGACTTCTACCAATCTTAGAAGAAAAACACCTAATACCGGATCATCAGTTTGGGTTCAGACGTGAACATGCAACCATAGAACAGGTTCATAGATTGGCTGCAGAAATCAATAAAAACTTTGAAAAAAGAAATTATTGCTCGGCTGCTTTCATCGACATAAGCCAAGCATTTGATAAGGTTTGGCACACAGGACTTCTGTACAAGTTGAAAAAATTGTTGCCTGATAATATATTCCTAATTTTAAAATCATATCTTTCAGACAGGCATTTCCGTGTCAAGTTCCGAGAGGAGAGTACCAAAATTTATCCAATCGAAGCTGGAGTTCCACAGGGAAGTGTGCTGGGGCCTATTCTTTACTTGTTGTATACAGCTGATTTGCCTTCAAACCAAAACACCACCATAGCAACTTTTGCAGACGATACTGCCATACTTGCTGCACATAAAATCCCTGCGGTGGCATCGGAGATTCTGCAGGAAAATCTTAATAAAATGGAGCTATGGTTAAAAAAATGGAAGATTAAAGTCAATGAAAGTAAATCCGTTCAAGTGACATTTACATTAAGAAAAGATACGTGTCCTCCAGTTCGATTAAATAACCAACAATTACCCCAATCCGACGATACCAAGTACCTAGGCATCCATCTGGATAGGCGCTTGACTTGGCGCAAGCATATTTTTACTAAAAGAAAACAACTTGGGTTAAAGTTAAGTAAATTATACTGGATTATTGGCAAGAATTCAGGAATGACCCTAGAAAACAAACTATTAATTTATAAAATAATTTTGAAACCTGTGTGGACTTACGGCATTCAACTGTGGGGTTCAGCGTCTACCTCCAATATAGAAATATTGGAGAGATTTCAATCTAAAACATTACGAATGATCACCGGTGCCCCATGGTTTGTTCCAAATGAAGTGATTCGACGAGACCTTCAAATGTCTACCGTTAAGGAAGAAATCATAAATTTTAGTAAATCGTACCATGCAAGACTAAATGTACATCCCAATAAACTGGTTGAAAAGCTGTATACTAGGGACAACATTAACAATCGATTGAAAGGGGAAAATATCAACGATTGGTTAAAGAGATTTTAGCTTTAATCTTGATTTTGTAAATCAATGATAATCATAGCATATGATTAAATAATTGTAAAGGAAGCGTCACTGGACAATTCCTACAGGCCAAGAACTGATACACATATTACTTATTATCTCTGGATAGATTGTAATAATTTATTAGTTGAATAAAAAAAAAAAAATATTATGTCCGAGTACCGAAGCACTATGGTAGTGAAAATATATGGTGACAAATGGCGTTATTGCTCGACATAATTGGTCGATATGTCCTGGACAAGTCCCGTTTATGCAGTAACTAAATTCTTTATCAGCTCACAGCATCAAGAGGAATAATCCAAAATTTTAAATTTTTGCAGTACATTGTGCGTTTAGGCATCTAGACCAATAAAATATCAAAATGTCAATTTCATAAAAAATGTGACATGTCCCCTTTCTGCAATTAGCGATTCATAATGTTGCCCTAGTATTTACCATCAGTTATACAGTTTGCATATCCAAATAGAAACTTTCAGTGTTCCCAGATTGTTCGCTCTATTACCGAATAAGAAGGAAGAAGTCTTATGTTCGACTGTTCCGTGCGATAGTAGATTTACGGCCAAATGTTCAACCGGAAACCTTCATGATGGATTTTGAGAAATCCAATATTAACGCTTTTGCTACAGTTTTTCCGAACGCTGAAATTACTTCATGTTTGTTTCACTTCTCTCAAAATATATACCGGAAAGTGGTGGAGCTTGGGTTCAAGGAACGGTATAATCAAGATATTGAATTCAATTTGATAATAAAATGCTTATTAAGTCTGGAATTTCTTCCTATTGATGATGTAATGGAAGGATTTGAAGAACTATCTCGTGAAGATAGTATTCCCGAGGAAATATTATATTATTTCTAAAAATATTATATTGGTGAAGTTACAGGTAGACGTGCTAAAAAGCAAAGAAAAATACAACTTTTCTCTCTAGAGTCGTGGAATATGTATAATCGTACTTTGAGAAATATGCATCGGACCAATAATAATTTAGAAGCCTACCACCGTAATACAAAGTTCGATTACCTGTATGCATCCCAACATATGGAAATTAATTGAAGTTCTAAAAAAAGAGGAGATTTTAGCTCAAGTTAAAAAAAATCAAATTGATCGTGGCGAACGGAATGAAAAAAAAATTTATAAAAACATTTACAAAAATATTGTTACGTTAATTGAAAATTATAACGTTGATCGTAAAATTGACTTTCTGAAAGGAATTGCTTACAATCTTCATAATTTTTGATTGTTGAAATATTATAATAATAAAATTATTGTCTTAAATTTTTTTTTATAATAATAGTATTTAGTTAACTTAGGTCAGTGTTAAGAAACGATAAATTTTTAATATTCAAAGCGAAGCCCGGATTGAGATTTAAAACCGGCCCCCTACTTCTAACAATAACACTACATATTTGAATATTATTTTAACAATAATTTGTATTTAATGACTTTCGAAGATCATATTTTTGCGATGTGATCTGCTAACCCTGCTGCTTAGACGGTCTTTTGACCGGATCCGATTTTTTCTGCATTGCAGCATTTGCCCAATCTGTCCTATGGCCAGTCCGGGCCTGTTTACGACCGTTAAAAGAGCGATGCCCAACGTGCAGGTAACGCTTCTATCTTCCTTCTTTGTTGTTTTACTTCGGTAAAACGTTTTTTACAGTGTAACGAATTTTTAAATTCGTTAGATTTTCCGGCAGCGAGGAACAAGAGGGGCTTTTTGAAAAGAATCGAGAGCGTTTAGCCGCGATTTTTACGGTGTGCGTAAAATTTTTGAAAGGGATTTTTTTGTGAATCTTCTATGAAAATTTTCCTGTGAAGAATCGTGTTACCACGGATTTTTGGCAATCGCAGATAATTTGTTTTCTTGAATTATTCAATTTGGTGGTTTTCTTCGAAGATTGCAAGGAGAAATGTAAGATAAGTTCTTTTTAATTTAATATCATTCATTGTTTAATTTATTTAAAAGTTTTAAAATTATTTTTCATTTAATATTTAAAAATGCACAATGTCAGTGCGAAGAAATTTGTGATAACTTTATCGACCACCATTTGGCGAGCTTATCGACTGAGCAATTTATCAGTACTCGCATTTAATTTTGAGAATTTGTCTTTTTTGTTCTTTATTACCAAATTATTTTCATCTATACTAATTTTTTCATGTAACTAGAACCTCGATTCTTGCTTCCCGTTTGAGCTAGCGAGAAGGCATACTTTTTCCACTCAGTCTTAGACGAAAATTTAATTTATTTTACTTGAATTTATTTTACTTGGTTTAGCCTACTTGTTTTTTTATGTTTCTTCATTGGATAATATTATGTGGATATATTTTGTGAGGATTATTACCGGGGATCAATTTACCAGTGTATCTAATTACCAATGGGTAAAATTACTTGGGGTAAAAATTCCGGGGACGAAATTAGCTGGGGTCAAATTTCCGGGAATCTATTTACCAGGGGATCATATTACCGAGCAGTGAAATTACCGGGGTCAAATTACCGGGTACCAATCTATATATCTATCTTCTATATATATAAATGTGAAATGGAATTTGGTTGTCACGCCTAATCTCCAAAACTACTGAATTGATCGACTTGATTTTTGTTTTAAATGATAGAGTACATCGCGGAGCAGGTTTTAAGCCTAATTCCGCGTTTGTAAGTTAATAAACAATCGAGTAATCGCATCTTTTCTAAACTGGATTTAATCTCATATTAATCCCTATACTCCCTATAATCTTTTTATCTTTCATTGACTAACTTACAAAATTTACTATGTAAGTAAATATTGTTATCATTTGATATATACTAATCAAAAATTAAAATGGCGAAGAGATCTTCTTGGTCGTTATTCTACGGTAGCTAAAAGACAGCGTCTTCATAGAGACAGAAATGTTCTTAATGCTTCTGAGCGAGCGCAGGATCCCATTTCACAGCAAATCCAAGTTCCACTAAAAGTTGATGGTGATGATCATTTGCATGATATAGAAGTCGAAAATGAAATCGTTTCTTTGCTTCCATGAATAAGCAGGGAAATGTCTGGATTTAATTATGATGTCTCTATTGATTATGCAGCTGACTCTCACGTTTCTATTGGAGCTATGGCTTTCAGCTGCAACTACTGTCATGCATTGAAATGGAAAAAAGAAGCACCTGGCCCATGTTGTAGTAGTGGAAAAGTTTTGCTATAGATGATATTCTTGAACCACCAGAACCGTTAAAGAGTTTATTACTTGGCACTCACTATAATTCGCATGATTTTCTTAAAAATATACGAAAGTAAAACTCGGCTTTTCAAATGACGTCGTTCGGTGCTACCGAGATACTGTTACGACCTTTTGGTCGTGGGGGTTTTATTGTAGCTCAGATTAATCAATTAAAGTCACGACAGGAGTTTAAACAATTATAATGACGCATAATAAAAGATACAATAATTACAAATAAGTCTTACCCTAAAAGGCTGAGGGAGGATTGGATCACCAACATGACGGACATAAGTTTCAGCGGTAATCACTACTCGCACTTCACCCACGGCTGACTCCCGATTTTCCGACTTACCGCCCTTTTTGTTGTAATCCTCCCTCTTAATATTAATTCTACTAATTATAATTCTTATTGGTTATTGTTGGATTAATATTAAGAGGGAGGATTACAACAAAAAGGGCGGTAAGTCGGAAAATCGGGAGTCAGCCGTGGGTGAAGTGCGAGTAGTGATTACCGCTGAAACTTATGTCCGTCATGTTGGTGATCCAATCCTCCCTCAGCCTTTTAGGGTAAGACTTATTTGTAATTATTGTATCTTTTATTATGCGTCATTATAATTGTTTAAACTCCTGTCGTGACTTTAATTGATTAATCTGAGCTACAATAAAACCCCCACGACCAAAAGGTCGTAACATGTTATTGGTTATTGTTGGATTAATATTATTGGTTTATCGATTGAGTTGATTCATCGGGGCAATGTTCCGTTTACAATTTTGATGATCAATCAATCACACAGGATATAGAATATATTTTGTTATAGTAATTATAAATTTAGTTCTATACCGTGTGATTGATTTTTACGTGACATTACCCCCTCGCCGGCAAAAGCGGCTGGCCCAAGGCGCTAAAATTGACTGATCAACAACCAGTTGAACCAATAACATTAAAAGAACAATGATAAAGCAAAACTACTACCAAATCAAACGAAAAAAAACATAAAATAAAAAAAATTCGGCTTACAATAGTAATTGTAAAGATAATTTATAAATAAAATATAGAAATATGTCTATGAGAACAACAAAAACAATAGTATTTCAAAAATAAATCAATAGAAAATTAAAATTAAATATATAAAATAACTAATCAAAGTTTTATAAGACAACTTATAATTGCAACAGGAAGAAAAAAATAAAATAATTCCTGACAAAACAAAAAAAATTTTTTTCACATTGAAGATACAAATCGGAAAAAATAAAAAAAATTTTATTTGAAGAATTAAAATTTTGTTCCTAAAATTTTTCAGTTAGTTCAAGGGTCGTATTATCCAGGGTATATTTTTAAGCGCATAGGCCGTACTCCAGTGGTAAAATACTTCCTCATCCAGAAAAAAAGTGTTTGTTATCAGTGCAATCAAACAATCCAAGGTAAGTATACAATAAATTATACTCACAAGATGTTTATTTAAAATTCCTTACTACGTCTCTGCAAAATATAGTTAAATGTATTATTTACTATTTATAGCGAGCGATTTGCTTATTTTGCCGTTTGCAATCTTCAATGATGATATCTAGTTACATTCATTTACGTTATAGTGGAAGCAATGATGCAATTATAGTCTGTCTCAAGATTATGTAAAAAATATAAAAATTATAACTTAGTCCTTTACAAGTATTATTAAAATTAAACAAAATTATGGAACAATATTATCGCTTGGATAGTAGGACAGTTATTGTTATTTAAAAATAATAATAAAAAAAAATTCTTATTGGCTTACAGTCATTCTAGTAAGTTATGTGCTAGCCCGTGCTTTTAAAAATCGTTTATCTTTAATAAAAAAAACTTTTCGCATTTTTTGTGTTAAATTTTAAACTTTTGGTCGTATTACAATATTTATTAGTCATTCGTGCTCATTTTTAATCATGTCGTCTCTATTTCAGTGTTTATTAATTTATCATTTATGTTCAATTTTAATCATTTAGGCTCTATTACAAAATTTAACTTTTTAAGCCTTATTACAATATTTGCAAATCATTCATACTTATTTTTAACTTTTTTGGGCCTTATTACAATATTTAAAAATCATTCATACTTATTTTTAACTTTTTGGCCTTATTACAATATTTATTATTCATTTGTGTTCGTTTTTTATTTATTTCGTATCTTTTTATTGCTCATACTAAATTAATGTGTTTACGATAATCTATGTAAGAAGTGGTGCTGATGTTTTTTGCTAGCTGTGCACTGACTTTTTACATAAATTTCTGTTTACATTATACGAGGCGCCTCCGTTTGCAATTTGTATGACTATAACATTACATATATTTTACATTAAACAAAATCAATTCTTTTATAATATAGGTCTAACCAAATTAACTTTAATTCACAATTACTCTGCTTTTTCACTTTATCTACTTCACTTATAATTAATTATTTGGAGCACATTTTTATTAATTGTAGCACGTTACTCTTGTTTACACTCTTGAACCCGCTTAAGTTCATTCGTTCGGAGCACATTTAATTAACTTGTTGCACGGGCGTTAGGTTTTTTCACATTATTTCTAGCAGAACGTTCATAGAATCTCCTCTCTTTAAGGTCCTAATTTCACTGGGTATGTTGATGTTATAAGTAGGCGTTTCTCCTTGACTAGATCTCGGTTCATCCTTCCCTAGATTTGTATTTTCGTTCTTTGATTTCGTTACAGTTACTTGTATTTTACAACGCTGCGTCCATTTCTTTATCAACCACCAAGTACAAATAAAAATCAAAATTGCAAGTAATATGTAAGTGATGACTATCAAAAATTCGTGGTGGATTGTCGATCCCGGTTCTTCTGCGGCAGAAACTGTTGGCGTGTTGGTTAAAAGGGTGACAGGTGTTTTTACGATTTTATACATAAGGTAGCCTATGAGGATGGTTAAGATTATATTCCAAATCAGTAACAACGAATGTCCATGAAATCCATATTTATCGGCATAACTGATGCCTTCCATAGGTTGTCGTTGTATCATCTCCATTACGTGTTCCATGCTCTCAGGGTTATTACTCAAATTTAAGTGGGGGACTTGCAGTGTCCAGTTAGGATTTAAACTTTCAGTTAGGTTATTAAAGGTTGGGGGATTTTTTGTGAGAGGTTGGATAATGAAACTCTTTAGGGAGGACCAGGTAGCAGGAATGGTATGGATAATTTTTGTTTCAGAAGGAAAATGGTCTAAACAAGGGTAGCGTTCCGGGATTAGTGTGTCTTCCAGGTGGGTTAATTTGCAGGAACAAGGAAGAGATAAGCGGATGGAACCAATTTTTGGGGAATTTTGGGTTATTAAGGGTTTGGAGTAATTTGAGCATTCTATAACGGTATCTGTTGATGGATGTGTGATTAAAAATTCTCCTTCTTCTATTTCCAAAATTAATATAGCAGTTGATGCATGACAGGTCATTGGACAGTATTTGCTTAGGTTTTCTACGCTGTCTCCTTTAAACATCTTTATAGCACATAGAGGTCCATGGAGTTCGTCGACGGATAAACGTGGGATGTAACACAATTTATCCTCTTCATTAGAGGATTAGAGGTCCATTCTACTAATTATAATTCTTATTGGTTATTGTTGGATTAATATTAAGAGGGAGGATTACAACAAAAAGGGCGGTAAGTCGGAAAATCGGGAGTCAGCCGTGGGTGAAGTGCGAGTAGTGATTACCGCTGAAACTTATGTCCGTCATGTTGGTGATCCAATCCTCCCTCAGCCTTTTAGGGTAAGACTTATTTGTAATTATTGTATCTTTTATTATGCGTCATTATAATTGTTTAAACTCCTGTCGTGACTTTAATTGATTAATCTGAGCTACAATAAAACCCCCACGACCAAAAGGTCGTAACATGTTATTGGTTATTGTTGGATTAATATTATTGGTTTATCGATTGAGTTGATTCATCGGGGCAATGTTCCGTTTACAATTTTGATGATCAATCAATCACACAGGATATAGAATATATTTTGTTATAGTAATTATAAATTTAGTTCTATACCGTGTGATTGACACACGTGTGATTTTTACGTGACAATACGGCATGGGAATTTTATGTCCACGTTTAAAGTTCAAGGCCAAGTGTACCATGCAGTTGGTTCCCTATTTCCAACAACGCACGAAAAGCCGAAGTTTTTACAAATATATTTTATGGGAAATGGAGAATTGGAAAGAAGATTGTCCGTAGCTCCTCACACAAACAGAGAGATATTATATGATTTACAAGCGTTACTCCACACCAATAATCCATATGTAATAAGCTTTAAAACTGCCTTGGATACGATGCCACTAAATTCTGAAGATTTTAAGGTGATCATTCGCGCTGATAGGATGCCACGGACAGAGTACAGAGGTCGTTTTAATGTGCCACAAACAGACGAAGTAGCTATACTGATAGTTATCCTAAATATCGTCGTCGTTCTCCTGGTGGTGATGGAAAATCGTTTGAATTGAAAATTTCCAATATTTGCACTGTTAAAATTGATAACAGCTGGGTAGTTCCATACAGCCCCTTGCTATTACGAGCATTCGATTGCCATATTAATGTAGAAATTTGCAACTCTGTAAAATCAATTAAATACATTTGTGATTACATCAACAAGGGCTTTGACCAAGCAACATTCTCTGTGGAATCACTTAATGAAGTTGACACTGAACGATCCCCACCGATATTCCAACTATCGGTATACTTGGAAAATGGACAACGTGTTTACTTTACTCCACAGAATGTGCAAGAAAGTCTTGAAAATTTAAAGAATTCCACTTTGATGGAATTTTTCGCGCTGAGTTCACGAGATGAATTTGCCAAATCACTTTTGTATTTTGAAGTACCGACTTATTATACATTCAGTAAGGGCAAATTTTTTAAAAGAAAACAAGGAGCTATAGTTGATAATGATAACTCAAATCCTAGAAGATTGAACGTACTTGGCAGGGTCAACACGGTGCATCCAAACAACACAGAGTGCTATTATTTACGACTCCTCCTGCATCATATTCGTGGGCCAACGTCATTTGAGTATTTGAGAACCGTTGACGGTGTTGTTTATCCGACTTTTCAAAGAGCTTGCCAAGAATTGGGACTTTTGGAGGATGGCAGACACTGGAACAACACCTTGGAAGAAGCTGCTTTATTTCAATCTGCACGTCGCTTACGTGAATTGTTTGTAATTATGTTGGGATTTTGTCAATTGACAAACGCGACTAAATTATGGGAAAAACACAAAGAAAGCATGTCGGCTGATGTACTTTGACGAGTAAGGAATGACTTTCCTGATTTGGAAATCAACAACTCCCCTGCAATCATGGATGAAGCTTTGATTTATATATAAGACGAACTTTTCAAAATAACCTGCAAACGTTTGAGTGATTTTGGATTGGCATCTCCAAGAAGAACAGATGAGAATGTTCTCCACAATTTAGAATATCTTGCAGAAACATCTTACAATCGCGATGAACTATCAGCCTACCTTCTTATGCATGAACATAATTTGACAAATGATCAGAAAAATGTTTATTACGCTATTCTATCCAGTATCTACCAAAATTCTGGACAGCTTTTTTATCTTGATGCGCCTGGTGGAACTGGAAAAACGTTTTTAATTAATATGCTGCTTTCAAAACTACGAATGCAACGCAAAATTGCCTTGGGGGTTGCGTCTTCTGGCATAGCAGCTACATTGTTGCAAAATGGACGAACGGCACACTCTACATTTAAATTGCCATTAAATCTTTAAAGTAGCGAAAACCCATTATGTAACATCAAAAAACAAAGTTCATTGGCAAAACTCTTGAAAGAGACAAACCTCATAGTATGAGACGAAGCTACTATGGCAAATAAAGCTGGAATGGAGGCTCTTGATTGTACATTAAGAGATATTAGAAATAATGATTGTCCGATGGGAGGTGTGACCGTAATGTTTGCAGGAGACTTCAGGCAAATATTGCCAGTAGTTACTGGCAACTTTGTTACGCCTATGGTTTATTAATTGCTAGTTTAGCACTAAGTAATTGTAGCGAGAAGGAACCTTGAGCAATTCCGTTCTCAGCCAAAAACAACCAAAATTTACTCACTCAGTAATAAATTTAATTTCAAATCTAACTTTAAAAAAATAACATTTTCAAAAAAACTCCGGAGACAAAATTTTACTTTTCATCTACGGTGGCTATTTTGGCAAAAAAGCCAGGTTTTCACTCGTCCGTGCTGCCACCTTCATTTTATTGCCGCGAAAGCAATCACATCTAAATTTTTACAAAATTTATGCTTTTTAAATTTTAATTAACAAATTTTGAACAGAACAATATATTGTCGAAAATCAAGTCAGAAGCTAAATGCAATATTCGAGTTTCCAATGTCGCAGGGCCTAATCTAATGGAACAAAGATTGGTCTACTTAGAGGAAATAATAGATCAAACCAAGAACACCGTCACTGGAGGCGATTCTGCTCGTGCTGCACAATACATCAAGCAGCGACGGCCTTAGCAATGGATGACACTGGCACTGGCATACCAGTCGGCCGCTAAGTAAAATTTGAATTTAAATATTTTTGTGACATAATTTATGCTGTATTTATTATTTTTTCTAATATGAATAAATAATTTAAAAAATATTAAAATATAATTTTTTCGCTTTTATGAACCCCTTTCATTTAAAAAATTAAATTTCATTAAACGGTTTCCGAATTGCATTTGACGATTTCTGAATATCAGTTGACAAATCTGAATTACAATTGACGTTTACTGAATAGCAGTTGATCTTTTCTGAATTACTGGTGGAAAAGGTGTAGTCATGCTGATTTTATAATAAAACCTGAGTTTTTATTAAACGAACGAAGAACAAGTACATAATAATTCTTATATATTTAAAAATACTTCGATCAAACGTTATTCCTACATTATTATTTTATATCTTTGTTGCTTCTGTTTATTCGGACGCCCCGTTTGTTTTTCCATCATCTATCCAACAGTTCCAATATTTTATTCCTATGAAAGCCATGAAATGACGGCCACGCCCCTTTAAAAAAAATTTTGCTTGCGGAGCACAGTGGAGTTTTTGACTTTAAAAGCTGGCCGGCCTATATATATAAAAATATTATATATGGGAACATATTAAATAAAGGTGTTCCCATATGTGTTTCTTTTAATGCGTTAAAAATAATACTTCTAGAATTTTTAAACTTTCAAATCGCTCTACTGAAAAATAGCTGAGTTACGTCCTTCTTCGTTGGGGGTGTCAATATGTCTTACTAACTTGATCATTGCATGGTATTTAAAATTTTGACAATGCTGGTCTAATATGACGGCGTCGTCAATGCTAATGACGCGTATTGTTTTTCGTTTTTGAAAGGGTATACACTAGAACCAAGCGACGATATCAGCAAATGATCAATTGTTATCCCCACTGTTACTTGTATTAAAACCCACAGGCAAGTTAGGTTCAATTTTATAATAAAATTTATTTCAAGCTAATGTTTTTTTCATGTCGTCTAAATCTGGTAAGGTCGAAGTACATACAATACTTATGTATACATATTTATAGTTAAAACAGACATATTTCATTTTATAAATATATATAATAATAAATAATAAATAAACTTTATTTGGTATTAAAAAACCATTATAAGAAAAACCATTATAAATATTACACTTTACATTTATCATATAAAGAATACCAAACAAACAAAAATGTTCAAACAAAATTAACTCCCACATACTCCTTAATTTTCATCTTAAACATTGAAAATCTTGTCTGCGCTTTAACATCTATAGGCAAACTATTAAATAGTTTTAAACCGCTATATAGGAGCATGTTTTGAGCTTTACTGCTTTTAAATAAGTGAAGTCTGAAATCCAGTCTGTTCCTTACAGTGTAGTCATGTACATCTTCCACATATGTAACTCCCTTACTCAAGTAGTCAGGCAGCATCCTGTATTTCACCTTAAATACAAAAATTAAAATACCCACCACAATACGTTGGTATACACTATGCCACTGTAGTGTCTCCAACAGCATAAATCTTGTAAAATATCTGTTAACTCGAAGTATTATTTTCATACCCCTCTTCTGTAGTTTTTGTAGTCTACCTAACCTGCTCCCATTGCCCATAAACAAAACTGAACAATACTCCAAATATGGTCTTATCATTATGTTGAATATTTTTATAGCACTTACAGTGGAGACATTTTTACGAATTTTTGATACGAAGTACAATTTTTTTTGCTATCTTTCTACATATGTAATCAAAATGACACTTAAAATTTAATTTGTCATCAATAACCACATCCAAATATTTATATTGAATAACAACCTCCACAATGTTCATACGTAACCAATCACTTAGCTTATTTAACTCTTGATTAACTATACAAATACAGTAATTCACATTATCCCCCTACATATTTATGTATCTTGGAGCTGTATATAACGTCGCTAAATAGATTACATCATTTTCATCACTTAGCTTAACTATCAACCACCACAATTCCAAATCGATCACCCTTCTATTGATCAACTCACATTTCCAAGACTTCCTCAAGTATATCATATTACTCCTCCCGTATGCCGAGATGCGGAATCGTTCCATACGAAATCGTAATTATTCAAGCTGAATCAAGCTGTCATCATGTAGCTCCGACAAATGAGTCTCACTCAAACACACAAATTCCGGCCTAAGTTCACTAATCATAAGTTCCAACTCACAAAAATTGTTGATGACACCTTGTATGTTTAAATATATACCTTCAGTATTCTGTAATTGTTAATAAGCATTTTTACCTTTCTCAATATTTGCTTTTATCTTGTATATTGGACATTCAGCACTCCACGTGCTATGATTTACGTCAAGATTTTTTAAATTTAGTTCCATCTTAGCTTTACAACAATTTACACATTTGGATTGATTTTCCACACAATCCTTGGAAATGTGATCACCAGCACCACATTTGTAGCATACTGCACCTACCGTACAATTTTGCGCCTTGTGATTAAAGCCACTACATTTCAGGCATCTCAACACGTTCATACTCTCGTATACTACACATCTATCCCACTTTACATTAATTTTTCAACATTTCATAATATGTTCAAAAGATTTACCATCTACTTCCAAGATTGCATTAAAAACCTTGTTATTCTTATATAATCTGTACACTTTTAAACAACTCAACTCCTGAAACTGCATATCATTTTGAGATTTAATTGCTTCCACTTCCACTAGCTTCCACTTTTCTCCTTACTCATCTTTTCATTCATTCCCACAACTAAAATTTTTGGTTTTCTCAAATTCGCAACTCGAACCTCATAGTCTTTGCCTAGTTTACTCACAATTTCCTTTTCGATTCTATCAGCTGATTGTTTATTATTGCAACTTATAATAAGATAATCGGTGCGATTTTCTAAAAAAAGTTGTTATCCATAACAACTAAATTTAGTCGTTATGTGAGAGGTCAGTTGTTATAACAAAAAATGCAATTTTGTAAAATTCAAAGTTGTTCAAGTTAACGGCTCGTTGCTATTATTTGTCGCTATCGCATCGTAGCAACTACTAAATTATGGTGTTTTACGGTAACGACTATGGTTTTTCACGAAATATTTATTATATGGACATGGGTTTTTCAATATTTTTGAAGAGCAAGAACAAAGGTAATATTGTATTGATCCAATTATTTTATTAAAGCAATTTATTTAAAAATTTCATACATTTCACAAGCGCAGAAGAACTAGTTATCAAATCGAAAACAATGCGAGAAACTATATTTCGTTTAACTAATAACAAATATTTACCATTGTTTAAATCAATATCTTTTATAACAGCTATCCCCGCTACTGTTAAATTAGGATCGCCACTAACGGTCACCCATCCCCCACCCATCCTAATCCCATTACTTTTTCCTCAAGTTCGTTCAAATTTGGTCCATTATTTACACCACCACTGCACCGGTTGCATTCATCCACTGTTGGTAGTTTCTAACTTTACTTTTTACTTTGCATTTATATGCGACAAAGGCCTAAGAATGCAACATAATATAGTTAATGTAATTTATAATTATTAAGTTTATAGGAGGGCGGTTAAAGGAACGTTCATAAACCACGTAGTTTGATTTTGACCTCTTTAGAGCCCCTCCCTCCCATCATGTAGCTTAACGTAGCTTTTACCATGATACCCCTACACCCCCCCTTAGACGGAACGTAGTTTTGTTTCCTACAAAGTCCGGAAGACAGTTTGTGCTTTCTGTTAGCAAAACTATTAAAAAATTATTTGGTATAAAAAATTAATAAGACCAATATTTGTTTATATTTTTTTATAGTTATAATTTTAAATATCCATATTATGTTGTCAGTTATTCTGCAAATTGCTTTCATTGTGCCGAAATAAAATAAATGAAGAAAACTACGTAGCTTGACTCTAACTGTCCCCTACCCTCATGTAGTCCTGCATAGATTTCTACCTAACCCCTCCCCCCCTTGACCAAACCAAAGAAGATATACCTATAGGATCCTATAGGTATATATCCTATAGGTATATCTTCTTTGGACCAAACCACGTAGTTTATGAACGCTCCCTAAGGTCTGATGCTTTTAAGTACGTCGACTACTAAGCAGAGAGCCCTGGTTCAAGCTCGAGTGAAGAAAGAACTATATTCTAACCGTCCTCCCTCGGCAGTCAATGGTAAACCACCGAAGTAATCTGCCTTGAAAATCTTTCATAAAATGAAGTGGTTAGCCCGGCCAAAATCCATCCTGGGTATAGCGCTGCTGTATAATAAAAATATACAGCTTACTCTTCGTAGCGCCCTTTTTGGTGTTTAAAATCGAAGTCAATTCTTTCAATTTTTCTTTTAAATCGTCTTTTTCCTTTTGGCAAGTTTTTTCCACCATTATTTTATTGTTGAAAATATAATGCACCTTTAAATTATATTGATTTAAAGAGCATTTTTGGGATCGAACTTTACCTTTTATGAATTTATCCAAGTCGCTAATTAGTTATTATTAAACGTATATAACACAAATAAATTATTTCTAGGTTAAGAAAACAAAATTTATAAGTTACGACATACTACATTGTTCAGATTTAACAACGATCGTTATAAAATAATTTTTATAACAACGTTGCTAAATTGTGTATTAGGAAATAGCAAAATATTTAAAGTTGTTAAGTATAGTTGTTATTTTTCAGTTGTTACGATAACAACTGCGTTAACAACTTTTTAGAAAATTGCACCGAATATTATTAATATAATAATATAAGATAATTTATTATTGTAGTTAAACTAAATTTAAAACTAAAAAATTAAACTGACTAAAAGATATTAAAAATACCTGTACGGTACAGCAGGGTAATAAGGCCCAACTAACACTTAAAAAAAATTTTTTTTATGTTGTAAACCTAAATATTTTTTGTGTTGTTTGTGTAATTTACTATTAGGGCCGTTTGTATGTCAGTGGTTTAACTCAAGGATCAGCCGAACCTGGTTCAAGACTTGAACCAGGATCAACGCCTATGCGGTTGTATTTAGGTCGAGTCAACTAATCCGCGAGTTATTTTTTAAATTTAAGTTGTTGCTCCTGAATACGACAAAAATCTCTAGGAAAATAGTAATTTTTAAGATTTGACCATAGATATGACTTATGATTTTGACTCATGACATTTGACTTTCTGACATTAGTTTGAAACTGAAAGTTGTTCATAATATTAATTTTTATTATAATCAAAAATAAGTAAACTTCACTGAAATATTATTTTTAATAATTTTTATTATTGTTTCGTCAACCTGAATCTATCAAAAAATTCCTCATCTGTCTAATTAACAAACTGATTTGGACGATCACAAAAAACTTTAGGATTTATTTGAATGTCTTCTCCACAAATTTCGATAAATTCCATAAAATTTTCGTCGTCGGTTAATTGATAATCCATAAAAATATTTATATAATAAATAATACGTAATAATAATATCAGTTATAATAAATATTTAAAAGTTAAGCTTTTTAATAAATACTGTCAAAATGAAAATATCGTAGTAGGTGAACATTAGCACTTTGAGGTTAAAAAAATGTAAATATCGACTTGAACCAGGGTTAAACCACCGATTTCGGTGGGTAAGAAAAATCGAGAGTTAAACCAGGTTCAAGTCTTGAACCATGTACATGTACATACAACAGACATTTACAAAAATCGCTGGTTTAACTCTGATCCGAGTTTAAACCACTGACATACAACCGGCCCTTAGTGATTAGTAAAAAATAAAAAAAAGTCCAAATACAAAAATTTAAATTCTGAAAAAATAGCACCAACTAATATTATGTTGCAGATAAATATGCTGACAACATAGTTGAAAGGTTTGTGTGGTGTCAGTCTGGGTACTTAAAAAAACAAGGCAAAAAAATAAAAATTAGATTTATTCACAAATACATGCCAATAGCAGATATAATTATTTAAACAATTAGTACATAATCGTGTTCATTTTTAAGTATGCATGGTTAATTTTAAAATCCGTAATGTAAGTTAAAAAAGTGGTAAAGAAACAATTTGAGTTACAAAAGCTAGCATACAATATACATTATAAATATAAAAACATTTCATACAATTTTGAAAATTTTATAAGTAGGAATTAAAACATATTAATAAAATAACAATAGTTTGTCAGTGCTTGCAATAAATGCAGTTAATTAAAATATATTATTAAGCTAATCAAATAATATGTACCTATACGCATCAAATGTAGTTTATATAACAAAACAGATACTAAAACACAATGGCAATAAAAATTTCTTAAATAGTAAGTTTAACAAAGTTAAATTATAGCCAATAGTGATTATTTTGTATAATTAAATATTTAAAATTAAGTAACTATAAAATTAGTAATAATTACATCTTGCGCAGTCAATATTAGTATACACTCTATCGATAAATATCTATAATATTAGACTTGACTAACTTCATATACAACTCATTATATTGGTGGCAATGCCCATAAAGTTGCTGTTTTATCGGCCGATGTAGACAAAAATGAAAAGTCAGTAGGGTGCCAGCGACCAGAAATGACCTTATCCTGATGTTGAGCTACAACCACGCTTGGTAATGGTAATGTTAAATCACCTATAAAATTAATTTTAGTTTAATGATTTATTTTGACCCTATATATGTTTTAAAACAATTAAAACTTAATTTCTACATACCTTGTAAATCTGTGAGTATAAGTTTGTTATCGTAACCTCCCGTAAGCAAGTAATAAGCCGATGGTGAAAATCTAATAGATCTAACATCTGCAGAATGCGGTTTAAAAGTTTGCACGCTACGCCCACCTCTAATATCATAGAGTACACATGAACTATCTTCGTGTCCTGAAACCATTAGTCTTCCAGAAGGATCTACACAAACATTGGCAACCGGAGATCCTTGTCTAGTTCCTGGTACTGTGCAAGGCGTGATCATATTAACACAACCTCTAGTTCGCAAATCCCAAAATCGAATGGTTTTATCATTTGAGCCACTCACAAACATAGCACCGCCCCATGTATACAATGTCAAAATGTGTCCAGTGTGGCCACTCAAAGCTTGAAATGGAGTTCCAGTAGCACAATCTGTTACATATATTTTACAATCTCCTGCACCCCCACTTATCAACAAACTTGATTTATTTGAAGTGTCTTCAAGAAAGCATAAATCTCTGACTGTGCCATCGTGCATTGATAATTCAATTTCGTCGCCCTCGAGATTCGAAGTATCTGCATTAAAGCGCATAAGCTTAACTGTTTTATCATTAGAACCTGTGGCCATTAAATCGCCAACAGGAGACCAAGCCAAGCAATAAATTGAACCTTTGTGGTGTTTCGTACGCTTGAATAATACCATTGGTTGGTAGGTTTGATGATCTTCTCTGAAAAAAAAAAAAAAATTAACTTAGTAACGTATAGCAAATGTCTACTACAATACAGCAAGATTATATTGTATGTAGTTATGAGTTATTTAGTGACAACGCGTTTCGGCTTTATACATCACTCGTAGCCAAAATAGCACAGTAAGATTATATTATATTGTAACGTATTTATGGATAAAAAATTTTATTAGGCAGTACCTAATACGTAGATACTGTATACTGGCATATAATGGAATTACAGATGAATGCAGTCCCGTGCGGGACAGAATGCCAATTACATCCTATGTAATTAATTGTCTAATTACAATTTTACATACTGTCTATCTATACTATACTACTAAATACTAATTACATTAAAGTTACATCATATATACAAAATGTCATGTTCAAAATTAGTTAAAAAGGTTGATAATAATAATTGCTTAATTTTGGTAAATAAATTTTGATGGCCGACAGCCAAGGGACGGACGTGTGTTTGTCCGTTCCAATTTAATTTAAGTTTTCAAGTTAATATAATAAAAGTTTTGATTTAAGTTTTAATAAAGGTGTTGATTTCAATTAAAAAAGAGTGTTTCATTAACAAAAGAAGAGTCTCATGTAAAAAGAAATGGTTGACTCGGAGAAGATTTAAGTTTTTTTTAAATTTATTTATTTTACAATTTTTTATAATTTGAGACAGCCGGGTCATCACAATATGTAACTACAGTAGAATCCGCTTAATGTGATCACGGATAATGTTATCAGTCGGTTATTGTGATCATTTTGACTGGGAACCGGCCGCTTTAATTAGTTTACATACAAAAACCACCGGATAATGTGATCAAAAAGCCGCTTATTATTATCCCTTTCAAGAAATTACCAACACAATAATCTCTTTTTCTAAGTATCTTTTTCTGATTTGTCATTGAAATTTTATATATTTTTACAAAACACGTCACTCATTTTAATTTCTATACAAAAACTAATAAAGTTTCCCGTTTCATGGGGTGTTTCAATTTTTATTTTGCTAAAAGAGGACTTTGCTTTATGCATTTTAATTTATAAGTTTAGTTTATTCTTACTTTTCTTACGATGTTGACGAAAAAGCGAAAGATCTCTTGGGTAAAACAAAAGGTGGAAATTATCGAAAATCACTGTAAATTAAGATTCTCTAAATTTTCGTTTCTAAAATACGTTTTTTTCTAAAATTCTCAAGTTAAAATGTATATTCATTTATATAATAATATTTTCAAACTTTTTGATTGGTACTGGATCAATATAATTGATCCGCGGGACAAATTAGGTTTTGTGACTTATGTGTTATGTATGCTGTTTTTGCGGAGAATAGGACTAATTCTATAATAAATTGATTAAAAAGTGAGATATCACAATAATAAGTTATTAAAATAAAATGGAATCTTATTAAATTTACAATTTAACATTAAGAGACATAATCATATTCACCATCAAATTCCAGCAGGTTTTCTTTACTTCATTTGACCAGTTGAAAATCTCATTGTAAAACAATATTTTTATCTCTATATTTTTATGGTTTATTGAAACTTTCAGTCTATATGTTTTGGTAGATAGACGTGCTTAAGGGCAGTCATAACCCCCTGATGACCTCTCCCCAGAGGGAATCGGGCCATAGCCCTCTCCAAACCAAAGAGATTTGGTGTTTTAAACCAATTTCTTTACTAAATACCTATATGTTTTTCAATATTTTGATTATTTTTCAATTCCAATATCTCATCAGTTTGCATTTCTGATAATATTTCTCTTGTATCCTGATGGGTTACAAGTTCTCTCATTTTTTGGTTAGATATCATTGTCTGAATCACTTGAAATTATTTTACTATAGTATGAAAATATTGAAAACAAAATACACAAACATTCATAAAGTTAACAATAAACTAAATAAGTAAAATACATCTCGTTATCAAAGGTCTATTGGAAAACCCGTATAAGTTAGTGATTTTTGTGTTGCTTTTGCAATGAACGGGCGTACATCATCATTTTTGATAATTGGCATAATTTTACTAACATAATTATGTAGTTTTTTCATATAATGCGTGACTACCCTCAAGGATCAAATTGCGACAAAAAAATCAATTTTGAAAATATACTGACTTGCGTTGTTTCTGAAATGACCGATTCAACTGAAAATCAAGCTTACTGAAAAATTAAGTTTTAATAAAAGAACGGATTAATTTTGATCTCGGGAATCCGGTATATTGAGAAATAAATTATTATTTTTGGCCAAGGTAGTATGTATATAAAACTATTCAATTTTTAAAAACAATTTAAAATTAGCGGTAATAAAAGTTTCATTTTGTAGACAAGGTGCTTGTTGCAAATTAAAACAAGTTTCTCTTACCTAACATCACTGAGTTTTGGGTAAGAGCAAATTCTTAAAGTTTTTGAATTAGATCCAACAGCGTATAATTGACCTCCTGGATGAAACTCGGCACATCTAACAGCTTGAACATCTTCCAGTGTAGTAACTCCCACAAATTTTGGTCTTGGACCACCTAGTCCATCACCATTATCTAAATCTCCATTTCGAGGAAGTGGCTAAAACGAAAAACAATATTTGTAATTCAATTTATAAAAGAAGTAAATTACAAAAAAGTTATAAAAATTAAAGTTTTATAGACCCTAATTACCAGAGTCGGAGCAATCGAAAAATAATTATTTTGCTACATTAATATTTTATAATACTGCTAACAGGGCAAGTAATCTAGCAGTCGCCCTGACCTCCTATATGCCTTGTAGTGCGTGAATGATATGAAAATTATTTTCTGCGCGGGTTTTAACAACTTTAAACATCTTGTAGGTATAATATTGATAAATAAAAAAAAATAATATAATATGTAGTAATAATTCTACAAGATTAGTATATTTTACATGTCTGATTATGAGTGTCATATCGGATACTTGAAAATTTACGAAACTTTAGAAAAGTTTCTTGAATTATATAAATGATGTATACGAGTTTACGTTCACAAGTAGTTTCAATTTTTGAAAATTAACATCTTAATTTTGTGATCGTAAAAGTCCTATTTTTTGATATTAAATTATTAAGTTATATAATCATTAGTGGTTATATTATGTCAAGAAACAATCAATTATATAATTTATTATTGCTGTATTATAATTATAACTACAATTTTTCACAAGCACAAAATACCCAATAATTAAAACAAAACGTTTTTGCTTGTATTATATATTTAATTGTTTCTCAATGGGTTCTGTAAAATCTAATTAGCTAATTCGGGGTTTAACGTCTTAATAAAAAGCGGTAAATATACAGTCAAACTTCCTATAACGCGGTTAATTCCGGCCGCCTTGTATAGAAATATGTACACTACCGCTCAAAAGTTTGGAAACACTTAAATTTTTTTTGAAATATAAATAATTTTACTACAAAATACTATTCAAATTTGATATAAATTTGACACAACATCAGTTTTGAGTTATAAATGTAAAAATTTATGGAAAATCCGCTTTCGGAAGTTCTTAAATTTGAATGGAAAGAATTAAACAAATGTTGGGAATTTTACCTGCTAATACGTGCCTGGCGGCAACGGCGAACTTGAAACCAATTTGAGCCCTTAAAACTCTTTGTTCATTTTTTTTGATATTTTATGATTTTAATTACTCCAAACTGCAGATTTATTTATTTTACGACCCTTTTGTAAGTTGCAATACAATATAAGCTGCATTCAAAAATTTAAATCATTCGTAAATTTGTTTTGAGTTGCTACTGAGTGTAATTTTATTTTACAATGGCGAAAAAATACCAAATTAGTTTAGAAGAACGTAGTGCAGTTATTACGCTTTATAACGAAAAAAACTTGGCGTTATAGCGCAAAAAAAAAATTTATCACTAAAGAGAGTACACTATACTGTTACCCGGTATAAAACTAAGTCAAGAGTGACTTATAAGATACCTGGAATGCCCTAACAGTCGTTCAATGTGAAAAACTTGTTGCAAGAATGCCCAAAAGTGTGCAGCAAGTTATTAATAGTAATGGAGGCTACTTCGATGAACGGAAATTCTAAATAATTAGTGTTAATTTTCAATTGTGTATATTTTTTAAATAATTTTTTTAACCTTTATGTCACTCTTTAATGTATTTATTCAAAACTTTATATATACTCGTATATATAAATAAAATCAAATATGAAAAAATATCAAAAATATTAAAATTATTCTGTTTCCAAACTTTTGAGCGGTAGTGTATATGTTACGGTCAATGATGTAAATCGGGCGTTGACGTCAATGGCCGGACAATGACGTCAATGCCAATTTATGTTCGCCAATAACGTCATTGTCCGGCCATTGACGTGATTGCCAGTTAGCGGTGGACAATGATGTAAATATTTTCATCTGATTGTAATATTTACGTCCTTGGCCGGTCAATGACGTTATTGACAAAAAAAGATTGGACAACGATGATTTATAGAAAAAATACTATAAGGAACAGCAAAATGGCGATTTGAATTACACAGTCAACTGACAAGTGACATTTACGTGTGTTGCATGCATTAAATAGTATAATTTATAAAACGCGAAATATAAATCAATTTGTGCATCGATTTGCAAAACGGTGCACAGTAGTATATTAAGAAACTAGTTTTATATTAAGAGTCGTTTTTATCGCACGCAATTCGTTTAGCAAACGAGCTGCGTATAGCGATAAGTTTTCAAAGGATATTTTTTTTAAGAAGAATTTTTAAAACAAAAAATTACGTTTCGAAATATTATTCATTTCGATGCGCGACTGAATTTCGAAATGACTTTGTTTTAGACGCAAAAAAATGCCTTTTTAAAAATTTTAAAAGTAATTTAAATATTATTGCTAAACCAAAATTTGAAAATTTTAATTTATTGCAAAATAGTCATACTTAATTGGCATTAAACAATTTAAGCCGCTTTTTGAGACGTCGCGCACCCGTTTAGCAGCTCGTGCTTAAATGTGTCTACTCATTCAGTAATCTGCCCTTTTTTCCAACTCATAGTGTACAACGTGTTATTTAATTTCATATAGTAAAATCGTCATTAGGGTAATTAAAAATTACGATTTAAGAAATCGTTGAATAATATTCATTACATAACGATATCTGATGATGTTTGTTTCACTTGGTTACTTTGAACACTAATTTTAATGCTAAAAATGTCTTTCCCCGCACGAATTAGAAAAAAAAAATTTATAAACCATCGCTACAATTTTCTCGTTGAATGTTACGTTAATTAATTAAATAATTTTCGAGTATGAGGTAGAAAGAGGTAAGATAACAATAGCCTCTTACAAAGTAACTGTAAATTATTTAAAATTCCTTGCATCGTTACTAATTAGCGATAAGTAGGTAGGTGATTTAATATCAGTTCGTACAATTATACTGCATCAGAGCGTGATATAAGATACCTAAAATGCAATATTTTGTTAAATAGGCATTACTTTCTTTAACAAGTATACTCAAAGGTAGTATATATGAATTAACCAATCAAGTTTGTTCAGTTTTTAGTAAGAGATTAAAATATTAAGAATTATCCATTCAACATGTTTTATTCAACAACACATGCACCTTCACTATCAACAACTACTCCTTCCAAACGTTGTAAGTACTTATACAAGCCCCATTAGAAAAAACTGCAGGTCTTGAGACTAAAAAACATTCATTTTTCGCCATCAAATTAATACCATATTCAGTTCAGAAATGGGGTTTCTGTTGACGAAAAGACATTGGATGACGAGTTGGCAAAAACTCATTTACTTATCTTCCACACTTTTTCAAATTTATGCAAATTCTGGAGTATAGCTTCATATTATATTACCTGATATTAAGCTTGACCTCAATAAGAGCAGTGTCAAGTCACATCTTTTAAATTAATGCAGATGGCCTTCCAGTGCAAGGCGCATTTTCATGCTCTCATGAAAACTCATGAAAACATTCAAAATGTTGGGGAACTATTTTTAAGCAGTACATTCAAAATTTTTTTTTCGATTAAATACTTATTTATCGAATAGTTGGTTCCAGTTATTCGTGAATTTTGGCCGTTTTTTTAAATGATCCATAAAATTTAATTTTTATATTTGTAATTTACGCCCTAAACTACCATAAAGTCATTCGGAAATTTTTAAAATCGTGAACGCGGTTAGGGTACCTAGTGTTATAATACACTGGAGGAAATAGAAATAGCCCCACTTGCAATTCTTAATAAAAATTAAGGTTCCTATCGTTTTAATTGATGTATATAATTTTTTTTAATTAATAACTATGTAAAAACATAGCCACATAACATAAAATTTATAATTTGTTAAAAAATAATAGATGATTTTGTTTAAAAACAATATTATTTAAATAAAAGACGTGGAAATTAAAATAGCGCCACTCACATTTTTTTTTATAAAATGTGTAATTTATTTACATTTAGTAATTGGTATGGCCACCTTCCTTTCTCGTGAAGGTAAATAAACGATCTGGCATCGAGAGTATCAAATTTTCCAAAGTTTTTTTGATAAATTTGCCCGTACTTCGCGAATTCTTGTTTTTAAATCTGCCGCTGTCTGAAACAGCTTTCCATTTTCATAAACCTGCCTGGAAATACTACCCCATAAGTTTCCTATGGAGTTTAGATTAGGACTGAAGGCTGGCCACTTCAAAACTTCAACATTTTTCTCATTGAAGAACGCCATAGTGGCTCTGGAGTTATGGATAGCAGCATTGCCTTGCTGAAAAATGTAGTTTTCTCCAAGAAAATCTTCTGCATTTTCCAAAAGACTGACTTCCAACACTTCTATGTATTTCTTGGAGTTCATCTTGGATGAATCCATGTCAACGGGATAGTGCCGTGGAAGCTAAAGACACCACACACCATCACCGTTCCTCTTGCAAAATTACGACTAAAATGTATATCCGTTTCTTTACTCAGATCGTGCCAGTAGTACTTCCATCTATCAGGACCATGTAAGTTGAACTTCTTTTCATCGCTGAAAAGCACATTTTTCCATTCGTTGGTCCACGACTTGTTTTTTGGCAAATTCCAACCTGGCTACTTTGTGTGCCTCAGTAAGTCGAGGTTTAACGACCCTCTTGCAGTAATCGGCATAAGGGTGGCGTTGTAAAATTTGTCGAACAAGTCGGCTGGTGACTGGTAACTGTAAATCAGCACGTATTTCTGATGACGTCATGTGCGGATTTACAGCTTTATTAAAAATTGCACGTTTTTGACGATCGTTAAGCTTTGATTTTAGCCCAATTTTTGTATATTTTCCATAATTTTTCTTTTTTTTTTGAAAATTACTTATGACCTTCCGTGACCTTCAAATTTATTTTGCAATTTGCCTATTTGAAAAACCGGTACTTTCGTAAGCCTCAATTGTTGCAATTTTTTTAGTTGTTAACCGTTTTCTACTACCCATGTTAACTGGAAGGGTTGAAATTAACATTTTACAAAAAAATTGTATTTTTAATTATACCAATGACTAACCTTGAAAGTTGATTCAAATAAAAACTCGTGAAAATTTAGTTTATTTTTAATTGTTTATAAAGTGGGGCTATTTTAATTTCCACTTAAAAATTGTTTAAATTTCATTATTACAGTAATAAAACTAAGAACAAACTTTTTGTGACAAATGACTACTAAGTACTAAGAAGGGTAGAGCCTAACAAGTAAAATTTTGATTCACAAACATACCTGCCCTTTGTACTTACAAAGTTGCATAAAAGTTATAGAGTGGGGCTATTTTTATTTCCACCAGTGTATAATGTAAATTTACATGTGTGTAAATCAAATGAATTTATAACTTCGCAGATATTTGCCATTTCAATTTACACTATAAACTATAAACAGTGTTTTATACCAATTTTTAACGGTGTGAATTCGAACCCAGACAAATAATGGATTTGAATTTTCTTAAAATACATTTAGTTAAATATACAGTAGGTAATATTTTTAAAGCAGCAGATGTTATTATAATGTATGAATCTAAGTAGCTGGACAAATTTCAATCGCATCAAAACATTAGTACTGAAAAAAATGATTTGTTGCTCTAAACAGAGCTATTAGTAGCTATAGCCTCAACTGAGTTTTTTTGCTGTTAAAACAAATTTGTTGTTGCTGCAACATATTTTCTGCTGCCATAACAAAGTTGTTTTCTATTCAGTAAAAAAGATTAGTTGATTTAACAAATTTTCTTACTCCGTGTAGAAAAAACTTTGTTATGGCAGCAGAAAACTTGTTGCAGCAACGAAAAACTCTGTTGAGGCTATAGCTACTAAAAGTTTTGTTAGGGCGACAAATCCATTTTTACAGTGATAATAATCTATCAATCCTATTGTTTTTTTTTACTGTACCTTCTTTCATGTGTTTAATGTCAAACGTTATTAGTTTCATTTAAATTGTCATTATGAAAGTGTGCGAACAAAAAAGCAAGATAAAATTGTGTTTTAAATAACTGTATAAATGAAGGGTTCAGTCGAAGTACCATTTTTACATTACTTCGAGGTTTAATATAAATATTAGACCCGAAAATAAAATAAACCAAAAGGCAAACAATACTAAAAAAATCTCACTAAGTTCCTTGAAGAAAGCCACTGAAAACAAAATTGGAGTGAGTACTTGCACACTATCAAGGAAATTTCAAGTTTCGCAAACAATAATTTGCCGATATTTGAAAAATTAAACATAATAAGATACAAGAGAAACGTGAAATCAAGATACACCGATAAACAATTAGCGGAAATACCCGGAAAGTGCCATCTTTTGAGACAACATTTTTTTAACAGCGATACAGATAATTATGGACGATAAATTGTACTTTGCTTTTGCAAACAGTTGTGATGTTGCAAATAAAGGATTTTATACCACCGATAAAAGTACAGTTCCCGATAACGTAAGATTTATAAGGAAATCAAAATTTAGCATATCAAATTATTTTGTTCAAACTCAAGAAGGTATTGCGGTTAACACTGGTTAACAAAGACACTTATAAAAAATGTTTACCAAAAATGGTTAATTCTGTCTATAGTAAAGATGATAAAATCATAAATATTTATGATAAAATAAAATCATCGATGATAAAATCATCTTTTGGCCGGACCCTGGGTCTTGCCATTATTCAAAACAACCTTAAATTCACTAGATGGTTAAAAGACTAGAGGTTTCAAAATATGCAAATCCGTCTAATAACTTTGCAGCTCGTCCAATGGCAACTTTCTAGTCAATTTTGTAACAATCATTTTATAAAAATTTTATAAAAATGATTGAGAAGCAACATCAGCCGAATAATAAAAAAAACGGATTAAGGTCTGTGCCAAAAAAATTGATGTGAATATGCTCCGGCGTATGATGCAAGGTGTTAAAAGTAAAGTCTGAAAAATTGAAGAAAATGGACCATTATGTGTTTAAATTTTTTTTCTGTGTTCCAATAATATTGTATTTTCACAATAAA
Organism: Cantharis rufa; assembly: GCA_947369205.1. Taxonomy (NCBI): domain Eukaryota; kingdom Metazoa; phylum Arthropoda; class Insecta; order Coleoptera; family Cantharidae; genus Cantharis; species Cantharis rufa. The sequence goes on from OX376303.1 coordinate 43,503,749, forward strand.
AAATTATTTTAAATTTTCTATTACCAATCTTTTTTTATTACAGTTGGAATTCTGTCCAGCTACTTTAGACTCACACGTTAAGTATAATATTTATTTACATACATTATATGCAATGTATTTTATCCCGTGCTTCTACTATGTACCAAGAGCAAGTATGTATAAAAGTAGTATGTACTTATTATTTAGATATTATTCAAAATAAAATGTATGTAGGTTGACAGTTGTAGCAGGCTGTTTCAAGTCGCGCAACCCATATTAATTAGCGGAACAGTAGGTAATCTATTTATTCTAAAATACCTAACAATTATTTTCTATAGTTACTAAGTTAGTATAATAACAATAAATTATTAATATAAAAAATACTAACAGCATCAAACGTTTAAAACTGTATAAAATCAAAACATATGGCGAAGTTAACACAACATGATGTACTCTACATTAACTGCTAGATATACGTATGCTAATCGTTACTATTACTAATATTTATCACAAATAGCGGAATATAATAACTTATTAAGACTATACATTATTATTATTATTAGAGTTTCCAAAAAATCTGATAAAGAGGTTTCTGTTAGTATTGGCCACCTCGATTTCTGGTTTACCTCAAGTTTAATATATCGCCCGGACAATTGAGAAGGTCAAGGTAAAAAACCACGATCATTAAAAAATGATTAAATTAATGAAAAAATATCGCGTATGATTGTTGACCTCTTCTAATTATTGATTTTATTGCAGGTTTTATTGAATGAATTTATTTGTATGAATTCGAAAATATAAAAAATATGCCATAAGTAAATTTTCCCTCGAGTCGCTACAAATGCTATAAGTATCGCGACAAATTACGAAAATTTTTCCAGAAATGTAAGGCAAACATTCTAAATGAAAATGAGATCCAAAAAATAGTGAGGAACCTCTTAAATAAATTTACTTAAGACTTAGTTTGGCATCTTTAATAGTTAGTTGATAAAATATCTGTTAAAAAAATAGTCCAATTTTTATTCCATCGTTCTTGTTCTATTTGAGTTCAGAATTTTTCTAGGGTTCTATTGATTATGTTTAGATTCGTGCATATTAAAAAATAATCAGTAAAAAAAGACTAAATTAAATCTAACGTTTTCAATTTCATTTCAGATTTCTAAGCTAATCTCAATTCTTTGTCCCATGGCCATTCCCATGGCTATAAGGATCTCCTCGAACAAAAGAGAGCGGGTGTAGCACCCTAAATGCACCTACAGTTTTTGATAGATATAAGAAAATATGTTGTAGTATTTGATTGAGAACATTAAAATGAAACGATTAAAATGAGGATAAACTTAAAATATCGAATAATTTAGTAAGAAAATAATGGTTTTTAATGGGTAGAGCCGACCGCAGCTGTCGCCTAGTTGTGCAACTATTAACATCATATAATAAATTTTTTTAGATATTAATTTTGTTAATTATAAACAAACTTTTATGTAAAAACAGATTCCAATTATTTTATACTTGCAATTTACGAGTTCAGGCGGCTTCAGAGATTTTGTTACCAAGGGCGCAGGTTCAGACATCAATTTTTTTTCTGTCGTTTAGAGCGAATGTTTTTAAAAATAATGATAAAAATATTAATTTTAATATATTTTTGAACTGAACAGCTTTGGAAGTAACGTACAAATTTATACAACATACTAATTTATGCCAAAAAACATTTGTAAAATATGAAGACAAGGTTTGAACAACATCTTTCAGTTAATCCAATAATCGTCTTACGTTTTTGGGTTTTTTACACAAATTTTTCAATAACTCACAAATAGCTTTCGTATAGTCATACAAAATCCTTCAAAAGTCTTACTCGTTATCTCGATCAGTTGACAAGTTATAAAAGTGCATTCAGACATTTGGTTTACCTTGTACAAGGAAAAGGCGCATTAAAAATTGTCGCAAATATACATTTAAAAAATATTATAATTTGCTGAGTAAGATTTGAACAAAAATGTGAGTTGTTTAGTTTAAAAGTAGGCCAAATTAAAATATTTAATTTCTACAATATTCTTACTTTGTTTCAGTGTTTTACTACAAAACAGAGCATTTCACTAATCGAGTAGCACTTTAGTAAAATTAATAATCATTACTTTATATATAATAATAAAGTAGCATAACGATTCGGAAGAATTTCAATTTTATCATACTCTACTGACCGTGCCATTAATATAAAAATATTTTTATTAATTACATAGTAAGGCAATCAAATTTTATAAAAATGTAGTGTGATTTAAAACTGTAACGAATTTGCTAAAAATGAGTCCACCATAAGTAAACATTAAAAACTTTTAACAATGGTTATAATAATTAAGATGTATCATTATAATAAAAAATACCGTTTCTTTGACCAAAAGTTTTTCGAGTGAAACAATACCTAGTTAACAAGTTTATAAAATTAAAATAAAATGCACCATACATACATATTATAGATACTTTAAAATGTGAGAAATAGTAAATTAGAATATTATTATTATAATAACCTATTAACCTGTAAACTTCCAATACGTCTAGGAGCTCCATAGCCCGTATCAATAAGCAGGTTATCCATCGATCTTCTATTAGGTCTTTGTTTATTCAAAATCTGATTATCAATATTTTTTTTGTGATTAGCTATATGATTACCATTTTCATCTTCCTCCCAATCGGATATTTGTATATCTTGTCGAACGTCGTCCATGGATTTAGATTTACATCTACACGAAGAAAATTCTGGTATCCTAACATTTGATATCCTCCGTGAAGGATCAACCATTAATAACCGATCGTTATTTGAGATTGGAGGTGGCGGCATAGCACTTCGATAATATGGAGTAAGATAACAATAATCTCGAGGTTTATTTTGATAATTTATTCCTGCATTGTAGGGAATAGCGTAAGGGTTATAATCTCGAAAATCTATATATTCCGGAGGACGAAAATTACCCAATTGCCGTAGTCGAGCACTCTTTGGAGGATAAGGTGGTAATATTGGCCTTCGAGAAAGCATTTCTAAACTTTGCCAATGAGAAATTCGTGCTGGCTTTTGTTTTAACAGTAAATCACCCATGATAAATTAAGATCACAATAATTAACACTCAATTCACTTAAAACAAACAATTAATTCACAAAATATTAACACTAATTTATTACATTTAATTAATGAACAAGTCGGTACTCGAGTTAGAAGCTAAAGTCGGATGGATTCTTGCAGAACGTATTGCAAGTAGTATTAACCTACTTCTTTACCCCACTGTAGACAACTACGTTCGCTTCCTAAACATTACTTTTGGAAAGTGTACTTAATGATTGTTAAAAGAATAAATAATAGGTACCACAATCATTTGATGACATTTTTATTTAAAATTACATAAACCATTTTTTTAACTAGTAACGTAAAAAGGTGCTATAATTTGGTGGACCAACCAAATGGATTAAAATAAAAAATTTATAAAATAAATTTCAGGTTAAAAACAACATTCTTATAATGTATCAATAAGTAATAATAAAGTAGTCTTTAGATATTCTCTATAAAGTATGTCACCACATATTGCTAATTAGCAACATTAATACCATATTTTCTTTTTTCTTACTTTATTTTATTTATTATACATTACAATGAACTTTCATCAATTTCAAAATTTTAAATAAAATATAATTTTGAATAGTCATTTTGAAGAAATTTTTATAATAGATAGGAGTACCATTTTTAGATATGATACTTGGTACACCGTAACAAAATGTACGCAAAAGAACTACTTTTATGCTCCATTAAAAAAAAAGCAAAAACAATTTATAAAAAAATAAAAGAAATATAATTTTAAAATAATATTTTTTCATATAGGTAGATAGGTAACTATTAGTGTTTAATGATTAGTGTATTTATACTTATTGATTTTTTTATATCCATTTATTAATTTATAATTTCTTTCACTTAAGTTATAATATTAACAACTACAATCAATTTACAAAAAAACAAATTTAATCAGTAGGTAATTCTATTTTAAAAATTGTCTAATATAATATATTGCTATTAATTTAATTCGAGTATAAAATCAATTAAAAATTGAAAAAATTAAGCTAAGAAATAAATTTTATAAATTAGGAAACGAGGCCACGATTTTAATAAAATCAGAAAGTATTTTAAAATTTCATCTCACGGAAGAAGATTATTATTGGAAACAGCTTGGTAGTTTAAAATAATAAGATTATTAGAAACGTCTGTCTAGTGGAAAGTTAAAATCCCGCGAAAGCGATTTCAAATTTGAAGACACATAACTATTTTTAAATATAATAGGAGCATATTATTATGTATGTACCTACTTTCGTGAATGTGAATTATAATGAAAGAGCAAGCGACCTATTTCACCGGATAAAAGACCTGCAAGCTGCTAGCGTAACAACATATTAATTTTAGATGACAGTCATTTACCCTTTCCTCACATTTCTTTGACCTTCCTTTAATTGACACATCTACGTAAGTAATATTAAAATCAATCGTGGGGAATACAGAATGTTGATGTCCACCGAAGTCAATAAAAGAAATTCCGAGTAGTGTTAGATTCAAAACTGGAATTTCATTCCGTTATTTCACGAAGCCATCGCTAGCTGTGATCGGGTGGCAAATTTAAAATATGTATATATTAAAATATATACGATAATTATAATCATTCAAGTTCAGTTAAGTTAATAATTATACGAAAATTTTGTATACGCAATGCGTTTGAAAAATATCTGGACTAAACGGATCATCGATTAAATATTTCGGTTTGCGCTTGAAATTACCTACTCTTTCAGTCAAGTACCACTTTTCTCGCATTAATTATGCAAATAACTCGAAGATTTTAAAACGGATTAACGTATCGCAGTCAATAAATTATTAGATAATTTTTTTCAAATATCTGAACTATAACATCTTGAAATCTATACCTTCTTAACATTTATTATATTATAAATTATTTCACGTGTACTACATCTACATCACAGAATTTTTACTTATTTTCCAGGACTCAAAGCTTCCCTCTTTTTATAAGTAAGTATTTTCAAACCTACGGTTAATTAGTTCGTAATAATATAATAAATTCCAAAAATCACTTCATGTAGTTTTTGTATTCGTTTAGAATTCACTCTAGTGTTCTTCAACCTAACAGCCATAATACTGAATGAATGTTTCTGACGAAATTTCCAAAAGCCCAACTTTTTAGATGGATTACTCATCGTCTCTGTTACCTTCTACTTCTTCCGCATGTTGGTCAAATTTCTGATAGTCGATCTCAACTTTGCTACCTCACCTCAATCTTTCTTATAAATATTACCCATATTTATTCTTGGATAGTCTTTTTCTTACTTTAGATCGCTTTCTATGAATGTTCCCAACTCGTTCTATCCAATTTAATTTTATTTTGCATAACTACCACCTTTTGTCTGCAATCATTATTCCTTATTTTTATTATGTTTAATAATATTCTTTTTCCAGAGTCAACCATTTCTTCAATGCCTAACATTCATGTAATCTAATTTCCAGTCTTGCAAATTTCGTGCAGTAGGTCTTGATTATTTAACCGTGCCATGGTCCCGTTTAGGTTCAAATATGTACTTAATTTCACTTTAATTCTAAAGAGTTTTTAGTTTAGTTTAGTTTAAAAAAAAACTAAAGAGCAAGCAACGAATGAGCCTAACTCATTTAAAAGATTTATTTTCCGTATTTGTTTTCTAACTTGTAACTTCTTTATTAATATATCACAAGTCTGCCAGCGTGCAGTTCGATAAAAGCCTCGATTTTTTAATTAATACAAAAGTATAAGTTTCTCATGTTAAGAAAATGTTAATGCCAGGCCGATCAGATGGGTACACTATAATGCCAAATCTACTAATAGTTATATAAATAAATATTATTTATGAAGTTCAACTTTTGAACGCGCTTATAGCTTACGCGCGCTATGATAAGATGATAACGTTGGGGAAATTTGGTGTACAAGGGAAGAAAAATTTAAGGAAATCCAAAAAAGAAATTGGAAAATCTGAGGTATGAAGTGTAGAAAATTATGTTTAGCTGCAGCGAAATTTATCTTAATATTATTTAGCAAAAAAGACTTGGCGAAAAAGTACCATATAATTAATCTATAGTGTAGAAAATCATAGGAAATCATGAAATTTTTGGAATACGAGTACTTAGTAAAAATACTATCATGTATCATTTAAAAAAATTAAAAATTAAAATATAAAATATTATTGGAAATGCAATTATTAATTTTTTTTATTACTATTATATTTAATAACTGTTTGTTTACAATTTCTCATCAAAAAGTCCATCCTGAAAATAACTTAAAAAGTAAGATACTTCGAATGTTGAGCAAAATTGTTATTTCAAGACAAATTTGTAACGCAACATGTTACTCAACATGTATTCTTGCTTTTGACTTGACTAAAGTTATATAAAGCTGATGGGTTACAAATTTTCTATTTTGCAAACATTTTTGCAGGTTGGATCTGATAATGCTCGTATTTTAGAAAAATGGGTTATTGAAATTGAATAAAATAATACAATAATGCATAGGTATTATATTATGAACATATTATAATTATATTGTGTTTCTACAATCCGTTCTAAAAAAGACCCAATGTGCAGAGCCGCATTAAGAATCACCATCGAATGAAAAAGTCATTTATTATATTGTTTTGTTATACGAAGTTAATTTTAAATGTATAAATTACTTACAGAAAAGCAACTTGTTGTATTGCACAAATAGAGAGAAATACTGTAAGTACCTATTGTTTTTCAAAAAATATTTTTAACCTTGTTTGCAGAAATAGTAATAGTGACTTACATTTAAAATTAAAATATTTTTTGTTAAAAGTCGTTAGCGCGGCTTTTTCTCTAAATAAAATAGTTGCTCCATAAATACCTAAATACAATATCGGCCTGCAGCTGAATTTTTATAAACGCACTTGATACGAAAGCATTCTAAGCTAAGTATACTATTTAATTTGTTCTTTAAGATTATAGCTTTAATTACCAAATCCTCTACGGAGCTATCATCGTAATCTACATCTTGAATGTCTAACTGACAAGTCGAGATTTCTTGTTCGTCGCTAACATTTTCGTCTATATTAATTACATCTGGTAGATTATTTGTATCAAAATTATCACTGTTAGTTTTTTCACAAAAATATATGTCGGAAGAAAATTTTGTATTTAACGATGGAGGTTTAGGATCTTCGTGTAAACAAAAGCATAAAAGTTCCGCAAAACGTGGAATCGGCACACGTTTCTTGCCCATTAAACCTCGAAATTTAGAATGCATATTGTTAAATTAAATTATTTAGATGCACTAAAATATTTGTGTAAATACTAAACAACACCAGATCAAATTATTAACACTTTTTCAACCAAAATGTTACACCACAAATAATATTATATTAGATTTCATTAAGAAAGAGTTCACTTATTATGTTATTATTATGTCGTTATGCATTACGAATATTGTCAATATCGAGACGAAACTCTCAGCACCTTCAAATATATGCACTAAATTCACATAACATAAGAAAAACAGCACACACCCAAAAATTTAAATATCGTTAATGTACTTTAACACGACATTAGGTAAATACTTTTTATAATACCACCTATTTCAAGTTTATTATACTTTAAAAAAAGTATTTAATTTACATTAAAGAAGCATTGTCCGGCGTACTAATAAATTGAATCCTATAATCAAAACTCAAAAGCAATACTAACTACGAAATTGCAACAAGAAGACTAAAAAATAGTTATCTAAGGAAGCAGGCAATTTAACTTTCGCTACATTCTAAATGTTAACAAGTTATATAATATGCTAATTGTTTCCTAATAGAATGGTCCATGAGGTTAAATATTTTAAATTTTGTTATCTAAAATGACATTTAGGCGTTATTAAGGAAAATATCAAAGTCGTTTACTATTTCTTTTTTATATTTTACTAATAAAAAAAAGACTATAAATTATAGGCTGAAATTTCAATCAACAAAACAAAAAAAAAGTCGATCGTGTATGTTAATTCCTTATGTCTAAATAAAATAATGAAACATGAAATTAATTCACAATGTTCTCCTTAATCGTCTGATCCAAGATAGAACCGTCGTTTCTCGAGTGATATGAATAAAATCTAAAGAGATGAGCTAATTAACACTTGAATATTTCCTTGTATTCCGGGGACATTACATATTCCGTGGAAATTTTAATAATATAAATATGGGCCATACATCGTTGGATTCGGCACAAAATCTAGATTACGAATTCCAATGATATTAGCCCCTCACTGGTCACAGAGCGCCCTAAAGCCCTTTTCTACCGCCGAACAATAAAAACGGTCTAGATCCATTATTTATAAACCGATTTTAATTAATTAAATGTCATTTGATTGATAATTTAATCTTTACTATAACTCACTTTATGTATTTTAAAATTTAAAAAGCAAAACATTTATCATAACATGCCCCGAACTATATAATTGCGTGAGCTGGAAGAATTAAGTTCGACCAGTACTGGAGTACCTATTCACTTCCGTAAACAATTTATCACCCAAGCTGAACATTCGTTCAAAATGTCTTCAGATAATATAGTCTCTGAATGATAGATAGCAAGTGTCATGTCCATCATATCAAGTATTATTTTGGAGGAGAAAATGTTGGCATTGCCTAGAGATAGAAAAGCGAGTACAATCTCACAGCGACGTTGCTTATTTCATCCCGGATCGAACCGGGGTTCCAACTTATATAGATCAATTTATATATTAGAAAGTAATGCCGTTTCTTTAAAAACTAATAACATTAATAGTTAAAAATGCAATTTTGTGTAGTAGACCGTGATGAACTGTGAAGTGAGAGCTGTCCGTTATTCAAGACTATTGCTCTGAAAGTACGATGACAAAAATGTAACTCACTATTAGATAATAATAATTATATTATTAAACACATACAACTAAGGTTGGTAAATTTTCTAGGCGAGTAATACTATGCCCAATGTTTTTGAATGTTTTTTTTTTCAATATGATTTCTTGACTATACAGGTATACAATGATGCATAATACAATTTCTTCAATGAATATGCATAATTAATGATTTAGAACAGCTTAACTATAAAAACATAATTCAAACATTAATTGGTCCCACAGCGTATGATTTTTCTCACCGATTAACATTTAAAAATCATAGCAAATGAGGTTACATAAAAAATGACATTATACTTTCCGGTATCCCTAATAACCTAATATTAATTAATTATAATTTATAAAATTCAAGGTCACATCCAAATTTGGAAAAGTTATACAATATATTGTAGTGTCATAACAAGAAACGTTTGTTATTACGTTCCGAGATTACAATAGGCAGTGAGCAACTTGGCTTTTTAGGTATCCACATGTCATGTTATTGAATAATGTGTCAATTCAAACTAAAAAGATGTACCCGATCAATAAGAAAGTATTAATTAAAATATTTAATATACTATAAAAGTAAAACAATAAAATAATATTAAAGTAAATAACATAAATTTTTATGGTCAACAATGTAGGTTGTAATATAACATCATCAGTCATCACCATAATTTTCTTTATTTAAATTGATATATGTATTATAGTGTACGCAAAATATAATTTAAAATAACATAAACAAGCTATAATATTATAATTATGTTAATTATTAATATCAATTTAACTAAAGGAGTTAATTGTATTTTGTAGACTATTTACATAATATAAAATATATATTTACATATTTATAGTTTTGGCGACCCGAAGAGTTAAGTTTGACTTTTGTCAAAGTCGATGCTAAAATCATCACAACATCTCAGAAGCTATGGAATACATACCGAGAACAGAAATTTTTGCAAAGGATTATGGCAGGAAATAACAAACTCCTAAATGAGAAAAATTTAGTCAAGTCATTTTAAGTGTAAATTTTTAACACCAAACGGAGTCAAGAACCTTCAATTTGGGTTTGTAAACCATTGGGATTGTAAACCTTGGATTTGTACCCAATGAGTACAAAAATGCACCAAAGTCAATCACAACTAAACCCGATTCATGCCATGGAAAAACGTTTAAGAATCAACATTTTGCAATGGCAAGCGAAAACAAAATTATCATCTTCCGACAGAAAGATCAAATTTAAGAAGGTGATTTTAGGCTACGCAATTGCGAACCTGCAAATGCAAGAGATGGAAGAAAATTTATATTTTGCATGTCGACGATGCGATGACGACGTACATTAAAAAATATTCCCAAAATATGCCAAGTTTTAATGCCATAATCCCTTAAGATAAAACTTAAGTTCGTATTTGCAGTTTTTAAACAATGGATTTTATTTTTCAACACTGTTTAGAAAAGTAAAATACGAACTTAAGTTTTGTTTAAATTTTCAGATAGTGTGATGCAGCCGAGCATTAGGGAATTCCGTACACAAAAATGACTTAATGCCAGTTGAGTCAAGAAGCACACGAGCAAATTTTTTATCTAAACATAAATCGATTATGTTAAACTAAAAATCTTCCCATTTTTCAAATAATAATTAACTAATTATTAGGTATTAATTATCAAAAAACCTCAGTTTGAATCATCGTACATAAGCATAACTTTTACGTAATTTCATGATAAATTTTTATAGATCGCTACGTACTTCTTGTAAATTTCATTTTTACCTCTCCATCAGGCAAGTGTTCAATTGCATATTTCAAATGCGGCGTGATAAGCTTCTTTTCGCGCTTAGAGTTTGAATAAAACAGTGATTATTTAATAAGATGTTGTTATTCTTGGTTATTATTTTGTACGTAAAATTGAATTAAATCATAATTAAAAATAAGTATTACAAATTTTTGGGATAAAAGGCACTTTTTAATGCAATTATAATACAGGTAACTTATTTTTTATATTTTAATGTGTGGCGGTGTATCCATTATCACAAATATTATCAAATTCGCAATTTTAAACATACAATACAAAATAATTAAACTTCAACATTAAAATGTATTATTACCAACAACAAAAATTTCCGAATGCCAAATATTTCAAAAAATAATTAAATTTTAAGTAACAAATTATAGAAGAAGGTGTAGCCGGAAATTTTAACCCTCTTTTATTTTACCCCCGGGGGTAATTATATAAATATACCCCCGGTAAAAATTCCCTAGTGAAATTTTGCCCCCGGTAAATATTCCCTAGGAAATTTTTACCCCCAGTAAAAAATGATTAGGGGGTAAAATTTTACTAGGGAATTTTTACCAGGGGGTAAAAAAGCTCAAAATATTCTTAGTGAATTTTTACCCCTTTAAGAAATTTTATAAGGTAAATAAGATTTTTTATATCTGTTTCAATAAATTGGAATCAAATTCCATAATATTTTACTGCGAAATGCTAAAATATCTTACTCGGAGATTTGAAGAATAAAATAGGATAATTTAAAAGTTTAACACAAAATTTATTTAAAAATTACATTTTCTTATACACTTCGTTTTACCGAAACTACTACTTCAAAATTATTTGAATATTTATGGTTCAAATATATTGCCAAATTTTTGTAATTAGGTTCATCGGAAAGGTGCATTGAACTTGGAAACCTAAGCCATGCAGGATATTTTGAAATTTGAGTAAACGAAAATATATCAAAATGAAATATCATAATCATGTTAAGTTAAAATTTTTTTGAAAATCTATATTAAAATATATCAGCTCCTGTGAGTGCTGCACTGAACAGCATCTCAACATCTGTTGCCGAAATTGTATTGCTGTCTATGTTTGTGATATTTATATAAAATTCTCAACACCAGAAAATAGATCAACTTAATTCTTGTTTTTGAGTTTTCATAAATTTAGTACCTAATTAGCTTTCGTACTTCCAGTACGACAGTTACCGCCTGCCTTGACGTTTATAACAGTGTGAGGCAAATGGAGCAACGAATTTTTTGTTTTTGCCAAGTCGGAATTCTTGTCAAATAAAAGTTCAAGTTTCTCACAAATTCGTTTTTGCCAAATATTATTTATGGGACAGAAACAAAATTTTGATTTTTCTGTAATGCAATTAATTTCTTCCGCAGATGATTCATATTCTTCATTTTCGCCATTTTTTTCTTGAGATCTGCTGTCGTGGTAATGTTTACAAAATATTATGTGCAATATGTGTAAAAATGTGGGAGGTTCCCGTGCCCCACCCTGTATTACTATTACTTTTACTATTTAACTAATAAATTATTCTATTTTATTTATTTTTATTCTTCCAAAATCTGAGGAAGATATTTTAGCATCTCAGAATTAAATTTAATCGAATTTGATACATAAACAGTAATAAAAATTCTGATTTATCTATAAATTTTCTCAAGGAGGTAAAAAGTCACTGAGGTTATTTTGAAATTTTTTACCCCCCGGGAACTTTCACCAGGGGGTAAATTTATGTTTATCGTGCAGCAGATACTCATAGGTACTCGGCTTGTAAAAAAAAATCATACTCGGAAAAATTCAGTTTCTAGCCTAATGATAAAAATAACTATTTAAAAACTCCTTTACAAATTGCAAGAATCTCATAGCATACATACTACAAATACGGTATAATTGTGTAGTAACGAACTAATTAGCTAAAAAGAGGTTAACCGCAATTAAAAATGTTGTACATACTGTATTTCAGAGATAGTGGTAGGTACTTGAAAAGTATTTTAGGTAACTCTTCAATATTTGCTAAGTAACCATATCTGCATTTTATTAATCATTAAAAAAAGTCCTAAACAGTAATCAGAACTAAAGTACACAATCTTTCACAAATAAAACATACGCAATTTAGTTCGGAAAAGTGTTTAGCAAATATTTTGGTGATTAGATATAAAATACAGATATGGTTACCATCAAGTTTCACCAAACGTACCACAAATTATTACCTCCTAGGTACCTATATGGTTACCCACAAGTCGCGCTCTAGTTTGTTGACCCTATATATTCTTATGTTGATAAAAAAGTAAAAAACCGATTGAAATGCTAAATTTATTCAAAATATTTTTTTACATTAAATGCCAAATATTAGGTCGTGTCGTGTAGGTGACTTCCATTTTCCGTTGTTATAAGCGTACATGGTCTTTCGGCTGCATTACCCATTCTTGTTTGATGATGATTTTAAGTTACTCAACGAATTGAACGACTATTGCTGACTTGTTCATAAAGACACGTTATTTGGAAAATCATGAAATATTTAAACAAAACAAATTTCCGCTTAAATTCCAGGCGCGACAGCAGTAACTTCCTGAAATTAAATCAGTGACCCTCACCAACGATTAGATAAAGAAAATTATGGAATCGAATTTATGCAATTACAAATGTATTCATAGCGACTAGGACTGGTATATTATTTAAAATGTAGTTGAATCAGTTTTGTTCATTTCTCTGTTGTTAAATTCACCACAATAAAATTTAAGGATACCTTTAAAAAAACAGATTAAAAACAACTACATAACAGTTACTTCAAGTACTGCAAGTAATTTACTTTATTTTTCAAGTCGTCACATTGTTTGTTCACATACATACTTCATCAGTGGTTAACCCCCTGTGGAATGCTAACGTAATGAGTACACATCAAGGGGGTAATCACTTAATGAAGTCTGTGGAACGGGGACAATAAGTCATAATGAAGTCTCATGAAGTTTCATGAAGTCTTATGAAGTTTTGTGCAGTCTTGTGAAGTCTTTGAAATCTCATGAAGTCTCATGAAATCTTGTGCAATCTTTATGAAGTCTTGTACAATCTTTATGAAATCTTTGCAGTCTTTATGAAATCTTTGCAGTCTTGATGAAATCTTTGCAGTCTTGATGAAATCTTTGCAGTCCTGATGAAATCTTTGCAGTCTTTATGAAATCTTTGCAGTCTTTATGAAATCTTTGCAGTCTTGATGAAATCTTTGCAGTCCTGATGAAATCTTTGCAGTCTTTATGAAATCTTTGCAGTCTTTATGAAATCTTTGCAGTCTTTATGAAATCTTTGCAGTCTTTATGAAATCTTTGCAATCTTGATGAAATCTTTTGCAGTCTCTATGAAATCTTTGCAGTCTTATGAAGAGACGAAATCTTATAACGTGGCGTCATATGGCATTCTAATTGTAATATTCAACGAATGTTTGATATTAGTGTGTGATATTTGATATTGGTGTTTGCGTTTTAAAACCGCAAACACCGTACAATTAAAGAAAGGGTCAAGTATGCGAAATTTTGTTTTTCTTTATACATTGTTTACTACGACAAGATTATTTATTACGAGAATGAAATGCGATAGTGCGGTATATTCAACCAATTTCGATGACGTCCCGGCATATCGTCGCCTGAGAATCAGGGTTTCTAGTTCCACTTTTGTAAATCTTACAGTACAACAGTTTTAAAGATTCTGTATTGTAATGTATTGTAATAATTCTTGTAATTTTTTATAAAACTTTTTTGCAATATTTCGACAAAATTTTAATAACAAAAACAAAAAAATTTTTTTGGCAAATAAAAACATCTTTTTTTGTTAAATCTGTTTCTTCTCCATAACCTTAAGCTTATGCAATTCATTTAATAGAATTATTTTTTTTATAATAAAATATAATTTTTATTTCACAAAATTTGTCTCATTTTTCAAGTTTTTAATAATAATTTGACCAATAAGAACGAAAATTACTATCTAATGCAGAGGTGGGCAAACTTTTTTCATTAGGGGCCAAAAAAAACTAAAAAATTTTACGGGGGGCCAGAATTCCAAAACAAAAAATAACAACTTGTTTATTTTCGTAGATAATTTTTTACAGCTGTTTGTGCCAACGAAGCTGTTAAAATATATTACCGAGGGCCATACACTGCTACTTTAGAATGGACATTGGCGGGCCGGATTAAAACTCTTTGAGGGCCGGAGATGGCCCGCGGGCCGTACTTTGCCCATCCCTGATCTAATGTATCCTACGTACTAAGCCAGTATCAGTAAAGAGTTGTTCTATAATTTTATTTTACTTTAATTAATTTTAGAATAAAGCTCCTGGTAACTGACAATATTAAAACGACAAAAATGGAAAAGTCGTATATAATAAAAAAACGTTTATAAATAATGTATTCTATTTGAATCAATTAATTAAATTAGTACTTATCCCTTAGGTTTTTCACATGTGCTTTTGGTATTTTTGCAAAAATTTGCTGTCCCTAAATTTTGCCGCCCTGTGCTACAGCTTCTATAGTCCCCCCCCTCCCACCTAAATCCGCCACTGGCCGCATTGTCATTATGTTTGAACAACTTGGACTGACCTGTTATAAATTATAAACAGTGTCGCGTCACACTGTCTGGCTAGAAAAACTATTATAAACTTTTATAAAACTTCGATTTAAAAAGTTAATATAATAAAGATTTTGGCAAAGTATTTAGTTTGGATAAAGATTTTGCAAATTCTGTTTAAATTCAGGTAAAAAATATTACCTCTCACTTTGACATAAAATACATATTACCTCTCTTTTACATGTATTTTGAATTCACTCTACTGCGGCATTAAAAGTATAACTTAAAAAAATTTTGCCCTAAATTAGCCGTCTCTGAAATGTGCCGCTATAGCCTCCACCCTACTCAGCCTGCTGGTAAATCCGCCACTGATTAAATGCATAGAATAAGTTTTCGATGAGAATATCATAGCATTCCGTCGTAATTCGAAAATTAATTTCAAAAGTACAAGATTGCATAAAAAATAAAAAAAAAGATTGTTTTTAGTGTTTACGCAATCCTGCACAGTTTTGTTGAAATTCTGACACGTCTCTACTGTAACTGATACATCAGCAGTGCCATAATATGCTTTAGTAAACTGTGCTAATTTTTAAATAAACATCAAGAACCGAGCACATTTTGAGTACCTAAGTCGGTGTTTCCCAAATGTCCCGAAATTGCCAACCCCCAAAATTAGACAACAGTATCAAGGAAACATCCGGAAATTTTGTTTTCGTTACAAAAAAAATAAAGTAACTATGGTGTTTCTTAAATATGTAATTATTGTAATTAATGATTAATAAGACTTAAATAAAATACAAATTAATTCTTAAAACTTCAGAAAAACTTGATTGTTAACGTATTTTTGCCTATGCACCTATTTGTTTTTTTCTTATGTCGTGGGTTTGCGGATCGTCAAAATGAAACATGCCGCGGACCACTATTTGGGAAACATTGACCTAAGTAATTAATTTCAGATTTATACAAAAATTTAAATAATCGTCAATACCGTCATATAATTTTAAAACAAATAATTGACAACATGGCTTCAATAAAATATTTAGATCAAACAAAAATACACAAGAATATCTAAAATCAAAAATAACAAATAAGAAATGTATACATAATTTATATGTACTCGTACATTCAAAAGTGCTCGCACACCATCGAATAATTGATCTCGGATAGGTGCCGACCGTCATTGTACACAATATGTAATAGAAACTTCAACAAACGTCTATAATTTCTTAATACGCAGCGAAAACAAAGTAAGAGTCAGACAGTAAGAAGTCTACGGTATTATGGAATCTTTATGAAATCTCATGACTCCTTGTAAAATCTACTGAAGTCTTGCGAAATCTCATTAAATCTTTAGCAAATTTTATGAAGTCTGCAATCTTGTGCAATATTTATGAAATCTTATGAAGTCTTATGCAATCTTTATGCAATCTCATGAAGTCTATAAAATTTCATGAAGTCTATGAAATCTTGTGAAGTCCCGTCAAGTATCGATGAAGTCTCGTGAAAACTCATGCAATCTTTGTGAAGTCTCGCGAAATCTTTATGAAATCTCTGAAGTCTTGTGCAATCTTTATGAAATCTCATGAAGTCTATAAAATTTTATGAAGTCTCTAAAATCTCATGAAGTCTTATGAAATCTTCATGAAGTCTTGTGAAATCTTTTAACTTCATGAAGTCTGTGGAACGCAAAATTTTAAGTGATTACCCCCTTGGTACACATGGTACATTAATTGTTACCATGATATAAATATTCACAATATTATACAGATTACATCAGTCATAAATTTATTTTCACACTATTTTTTCTTCTTCTTCTATTGAACTACTTATCCATTTGCTGACATGCTTTTAAAAAATATCGATGTTATTGGATTTCTTAATCAAATTAAAGCGCAATCAATTATTTATACCTTACAATAGTTTTACTTTTACTATTCATAAATGGCTTGAGAACAGCTTCTTGGCGTAAATTAACATTTTTATTAATTTACTTCGGATAATTTTATAACAATTAAACGCGGTCAAATTAAAAGTCGGTTAACATAAAAATCAATCAATAAACTATAGAAGAATTGGTAATAACTTTGTACCGTATAATACATTTTTTATAAACCAGTAAAAATCATTGTTTTAAATTTTGAAAAAAAAATTTCTTAAATTTATTAATATATATGTATAGCATATAAAATCTAACCTTACGATAGATTTGAAATATCGGATCATCCAAACCACTAGAACTACCCGCAGATCCACGCCTGCTAGAATCCCAAGAATTTCGTCTGCTATCTAAGGAATCGTTTGAAAAGCGTCTTGAATGTCTTCTGTTTGGATTAGAAACTTGCAAGAAATCTTTTTTTAACTGATTCGTGGAATAATCAAATGAATTTCTGTTTGAATTGGAAACATTAATATTACCATCCTTCCTTAAATTGACCATCGACGATAATATTGGATCTTTTCTTAAAAATAATGGAAAGTCGTTTGGATGCTCTATATCCTTATTTGGAGGGATTTGCGGAAGTCCAAAAGAATTACGACGCCTATTTATTTACAAACGTGTTTAAATTACTTATTTACCGATTACTAGGTATAAGAATACAAATAAGAATATAACTTTTATAATAATTAAAAACAATACATAAAAGAACAAACTGTAGGCTCTCATGGGAAAATATGAATCTGGGCAATATTTTTATAGCAATAGCCGCTTCAAGCGCCGATAGATTTTTATTCCCAGAATAATTTTAAACATTGCAATAAAATATCTGAAAAAACCCGTATTAAAAATATAATAATACTAATATTTATAAAAGTTTTCAATTAATTTAATAGCAGATGAAACTTTCAAATGTAAATTATATTATAAAAGTAAATAATTGAAAATTCACAACTACGTGATAAAATTAGAAGTTATTCGGAGCAGATACATATTAAATGAAAAGTGTATCAAACAGCAAATAAGCTATTATCCACTACTAGAATACAATATTATTCGTTGGATTTAATCGATAGGTAATTTGAATTTTTTACCTTGAATACCCAGTGTCTGAATAAGTATTATATTATGTAGGTATTATTAAGAATAAAAAATTAATAATATTGATATAAATTTATTGTATTATAGAAGTAATAAATAGCAAATTGACCACAACAATAGATTTCCAAAATTGTTAATTAAATTATTATATTCAGAAGAATTTTGAAAAAATTAAGTTCAAATAATTTTTGTTCCCATAATTGATAGTTCACGATATCTTTTCAATATATTTTGACAAAAATAAATACATTTTTATATCAGTAAATGATTAAATTAACTGTAAGTATTTGTTAAGTAAGATTAAACGGTTTGCAGAATAATATGGTTTTCTTTATCTTATTTTTTAAATTTAATTCTAATTTGTATTCTTTTCTTATAATATCCTCAACCTTACCTAGTGTTAAAATTGTTTTGAGTATTTAAAGCAGGCATCGATTCTCTACGTGGTCCAATACCATAAGAACGTGTATTTTTGTTTGGAATGAAAATATTTCCAATAGAATTCATTGCATTTGTAGCATTATTTCCTAAAGAACCCCTTCGAATAGATTTGTCCCCGTGAACATCGCATTTTTTATCGCGTTTCTTTTCGATTTCACAAAATTCGTTATAGGGTGCTGTGGGGACTACATCAATATTGCTAAACAACGCTTCCAATTTTCTCATAGCTGCAGTATGGTTGATTGCGGCACTCATGTTTACTTATTGTTTATCAAACAAAAACAAATGTAAAAAAATCCATTTAAAATTAAATACACAGACTTTACTATAACAATCACTCTATATTGTGTGAAATACTTTTAATGACAGAATAAACTTGACAAAAACAGTAAGCACACACAACACCTTCAATGACAATGTATCAACGTGTTCTCATGGTTATAAACACATTCCATGACTGCTGCAAAGAGTATTCTCGCAGAAAACAGTCACAGTTATAACGAAAGAAACCTCGAACTATAATACAATCCCACAATTCACCCACCCACTTAGCGAATACTATAACATTAGATGCATTGAAATTTATTAAGGTGAAATACGACAAATTTATAATTATTATACTAATAATAAATATTAATAAAAGTTGAAAATATTTATTAAAACAATAACCCTGGAAGATTCAAATTGTTTTTAGGAATTTCATTGATGATTCATAATGGTAACCTTGCTTATAATAAAAATGGTAGTACAAGAACTACTGTCAATTATACTGTTTTCTTACATACTATAAAATTAACGCAAAATCAATATAATCATACATAATATATTATGTACTACTTTGAAGACTTCTTAAAATTCTCTTTCAATAAATTATTAATGATAAAATAATGAATTTTTATTTGTAATGTTAATGTGTTGCAATTATTTATCAAATTTGTTTATATTTATAAAGTTACAGAAATTTTCGTGCAAAACCGAAAACTTGACGTGGCCATATTAGGCCATGCTTCTAGATTTGAAATGCGCATCAAATAAACAATAATCGTGCATGCAAATTAAAATTTTTTTATGCGATGCTCCAATAACCAAGTAAGAGTCATCTTGATAAGTATTGTTGTCAATTAAAGTAATTTTGTGCAATAATATTTTTTGCTATCTGCATGTACGTGCAATTTATAAATTGCTAATTATAGGAATTTGCGAATATTTTCAATTATCTAAGAAAGTGTGTACTTAATTCTTGCGATCGATGTAGGTATACTTACTAATGAAAATTCATAGAAATTTGCATGTAGTATGTATACATACATACGTAACATACATATACTTTCCACAAATGAAAGCAGCACTTTTACACTAAAAATTTTCTTCGTTCTTATCGTTTTCAAAATATTTTGATTGATATTATTGCATGCAGTATGTGCATAATAGATTTTTTTCTGAGAGGAAACTTGAATTTGGATTTCAATTAGTCGGGCAAAACTTTTGAGATTTGTTTTTTTTTATAGTAAGTTCTACTTACTATAAAACTTAAACTAATTACTTTTACTTATCAGTAGTGGTATAACAAATATATTTGGTAGAATAGATGCGTTTGGTGTTCTAAATATTCTAAGCACTCTACTTATTTCTCGTGTTCTAAAGTAATAGTTTGTTTATTACAATTGCAACGGCCAAAGTCAATATTTCCTGTTCGGATATTGCGGAACAGTGAAAAGAGCACACTCCATAAATAGGAATAATATTAGAATAATGTAGGTACTACTTTTAGCGTTCGGATAACAAAGGTTCTTTAGAAATTCTTGTTCACTCTGCCCTTGCTTTACTCTAGTATCTTAACAAATAGCCGAACGCACTTAATTTATAGTACGTTAGATTCATAAATCCGATAAAAGGATTTTGAAAATGCAAAGAGGTGTAAACGTTTCTAGGGTTTTCTAAAAAATCGTTTATCCACGAGATTGCCGGATTTGAAACTGAGCGCGATTCAATTATTGTAACCTATACAAAATTTGAATCGATTTAAAACAAGCACTAAGAAATGAAAATTAATTTTTAAATGTAAGTACCTATTTGAAATCTTTTAAGTCGCCGCCAAATTAATTATAAAAAATCAAAGGTCATAATAATAAAGTTCGAACCGACTTCAAAAATCCCAAATATATTTAAATATCATTTTCGCTTTTAGTTTAATTTGATTTTTCTTAATAAAAATTCTATTTAAAAACAAAAAATGATAATAAAATGTCAATGGCAAAAAAGTAACATTTAAAAAATAAGTTGATATGAAAAAATTCCTTGAAAAGCTTCTACAAAATGTGTTTCCAAATTTTACGAACTCACTATACGCGGAGTGTATATTAGGCCCAGTGTACATATCGTATGTATGTACATTTGAAAACGATCCATCTTAAATTTTTCGTGAACTACACCAAATTACGAGAAACATATTTTCTAGAGAGAATAGGGAAGGCTAGACTGAGTACTTTGCGTTGTGCTAGGACACCCCTTTACCATACACTTTGTGACGCCCCAAATTAAAGGTCCTTTTAAATGTTATCTTTTACGCAAAAGAATTAAAATCAGTTAACGTTAATTTTTCTTAAATTAATTTCTTTCATCAAAATTTTATCACAAAAAGATTTCTCTGTTTCAGTTTGATCTAAATAGGCTTTGTTTTAATGTAGGTACTAAAAACAAGCCTGCACTCGTTAGCCTGTACAAACTTTTCAGCGAACCGAAATTAAAAAATATTCTTGACTAGTCCTCGATCTGGCTAGAATATATTTATATAAATTCTTGAAGAATAATCAAAGAAAAAATAATTTCAATTTGTATAATTATTTCCGTTTTAAATGAGAATTATTTAAGAAAAATATTTTTCAATAACTTACCTTTACAGCATCGTAAATGCCTTCGTTTAAATTATTTGTATCTGATAATACTCTGAAAAATATATTAAATTAATCAAAAATATTATTTTGTTGTAATAATTATTAAATACCTTGAGGTTTCGATACTACCGTTGTGACTTGATCGAGACGGAAGTGCGCCATGGTTCAATCCAGATGTAGTACCATTATTGTATGGTTTAGCAGTAATTTTACTAAAAATAAATAATTCAAATTATTATTAACCGCAAGCAACGGAAATTATCTAGAAAATAATATGAGAAAGCGTTTAGAATAATCCAATATTTACTACTATTTAGAAAATGGTAAAATTTAACTTCAGCTATGACCAACCACAATAATTAGAAAATAAATACATTTCTATTAAAAAATTACAGCCAGTTGATTTTTCAGTTTGCAGAATGAAGCAAAGTTCTGTAAAATTTTGTGCCAATGAAATTGATTTCATAAAGTATTTTTTAAATAAATAAATAAGGTCAATAAGATTATTTATCCGTAAAAAGTAATCACCGTAGAGGTTAATCAATAGGTAATTTAATTTTTATTATTTCTCATCAGTATTGATACTTATAATAACTAGATTTTTTAAGCAACATTTTTGTTCTACAGTGATGAGAGACAAAATTTATATTTTCCCTATCGGTACATATTATTTGTTTTACATTAGCATACCTTTGATGTTTGTGGAGATCGCACTTGGAATTGTCGACATAATATAGCACACGATTTTCAAGTGGATTTTCATATTTTTTAAATAGTTGCGGATGTAAATAACTATTGTAATACATATTTTAAAAAGATGATATCACAATTAAATCAACAAACCAATTGTAATATGCACTACTACACTATTTAACAAAAATATGTCGCAAAATATGAGTAACATTTAACAAGTACCAGTAAATTAGCACTCAATTAGTAACAATTAAATGTATCTAATTACTTTTCTATCTCTATTTGTTAATGTAAGTAAAAGTTTTCTTTATTGTATGCATAAGTTACCTGATTATTAGATACTTGATAATATCTAAGAATTATTGTTAAGAACAAATAACTACTGTCAGGTTATTTCTAAAAACCAAATCTTTCCACCTGTAGCTTTAGTACTTTGCATATTTGCCTCAAGCAACAATCGGTAAAATAATTATCATAATTATCATAATTTTATATTTACGTATTTAGTTTGCAATAGAAATTTAATGAAAAGGATTTTTAGTAATCGGCGCGTAATTAAATTTACGTTGCTTCATAGATAACTATTTATTATTGGTCCATATACAATATACACGCAGATGGGTGTGTTTAATTACCAATAATAATTAATAGAATAACATTTCCAAAGTTTACGTTAACTATTTATAAACTAAACTGTTGAAAAGTGTCTATTGTAAAAAATTTCCTGTATGAAAAGAAACGAAAAACTGTGATCATAAATATAAAAAAAGAATCTTCCGTTAAAACAAATTAAAAACACAATAATTCAGCTAGTGACGGTTTGACCTTAAACGTTTTATGGGTTTTAAGATGCTTCTTGACTAAATAATCCAAGTTTTCAGAAAGATATCCCAATGGATAAGGGTAGTAAAATGGAAGGCAGCGTCTCCACTTACTATCTTACTAAATATATACAAGTCGGTGTCCACTTGTACGTCGTACGGCGTCGACTTTCGATTTTATTAATAAAAATCAATAGAAATTCTTACAATTTTCAATATGAGCGGAGATTCTGGGTTCAAATCCCGGACTCGGCAGAATTTCTTAGCTCAGCCCTCTGGTGAACATTACGCTGTGGATCGAAATACTTATAACTTACAATAAGCCTAGAGCTTCAGTACAAAGTGGACCTTGAACCACTACCCGTGTAGCAATAATAATAATAATAATACAATTTTTATAATAATATAATATTAATATAATATTTAATTAATATAATATTTCTTTTTCACGTAGAAAAGCCGACATTATGGTAATCAAAAATCTTCATTTTCAATAAAAAAAACCTTCATTTTTGATTTTTAAATGAAGAGGAAATGAAGAACTGCATTGACCATGAGTCAACAGTTGAACAAAACAAGTATATGAAATATACTATGTTTTTCTTTCTTGTTTTATTTGAAATGGAAACTAAAGGATGTATAGGAGACAAAAAATAAAACTAAAAAACTCAGAGATCGACAAGAAATGGTACACCTATCCTTATTGACTTTACGATCTAATAAAAAAAATTTCAAATCGGTTCACCACACGTTCAGTAGTTCTTACGGTATTAGACACTTATAGTACTTTTTGTTAAAGTTCATGAAAATCGCATCTATGGTTTTCCTTAAGAATCTGCTTTTAAGGAAAATCACAAGGTGTAAAACAGTAAAATACTTGTCTCTATAAATATCAAAAGCAAAATCTTAAATATTCAGAAAATCTCATAATGTAAAAAACATTTTACGAAAAACAACATTTTTTCGAATATTAACTTCAAAAAGATGGAATAAAAGTCTAAGTTTTTCCAATTTTCTTTTTTAGTTATAGCAGGTTCAATAGAAGAAAGTTACGAAAAAAGTTACCATACGAATAAGGCCAATATTCTTGAAATTTAAAGTTAACCTACTTTTGTTTCCAATTGTATCTCCTATACATCCTTAATTCTTTCGTCAAAATTATTGAAAGCTTTAAATACTATGGTCCAATTAAAAGAGTTAATTCCATTAGTTACAGTAGTAAAACAAACTGCGTCTGTTGATTCCTTCTATAAAATCTCTTCAAATACAAAAATGTTAGGAGTTGTACCGATTCGTGTTTTATGCATAACAGGAGGAACGTGAAGAGACGTAATTTGTTTTCTTAATTGTAATCTTTCTTAATAGTATTTGAAAATTAAACATTCTTACTGTGTTTGTGAAACATTCTTACTGTGAAGTGTTTCTAATTGTTGCAAATTACTTAATAGTAAAAAGTGACATCTTGACATTAACGCTAAAAGATACGTTACAATTTAAATCAAGTCATAAGTGTCTCAAAATTCTTTTTCAATCAATTATTAATATAATCATCAATTGATAAGATTTTTTGACTAAAAATTCTATTTCATTTTTATTGGAACTCGAATGTACTATTTATGTCAAAAAATTGAAAATATAAATAGTTTTAAATAGAAAGTATTTATTTTCTGAATACATAGAATGTACAAAAACTTTTGAATAAAAAAGATTTGTTTTGAATCAAAAGTTTCTTTCTCTCAGTGTAGGTATAGTACTAAATTATCTTTTTATTGAAAAATTGTAAATAAAATAATAAATTGTATATTTTATAAATTTTATTTTAAAATGTATTCCATTGAAAGTTGGATATATAAAAGTTGAAGGGTAGGGCTGTCAAAAGCATTTGGCTTAAGGCCGATTTACAAATCAGATACTGAATGAATTCAATTATTGTAAAATTGCAAAAAATGTTATAAACGTAATGATACTTACCCTTCTTCAATAGTCTTATTGTCTCGGGAAAGTTGCTTTAAAATGTCCTCTCTTTCTTGTTCTCTAACTGCAAGGGTTTCTTGAAATTTTTGTTTTTGTTTCTGAAACTCTTTCAGAAGATCACCAGTAAAACTTTGTTCAAGACAAGGTTCAGCAGGTGCCGTCAATACCACATTTTGCGTAGCTGCAGGTCTTTCATTTAACGAATCTCTTCTGGATGATCTAGCGGTGCCTATCGAAGCCGGCGATTCACGACCTTTATGTTCCGGAGTGGAAGCTGACGAAATTTTACGTTCTGGACTTTTTGATAGTGGACGTGATTGATTTTTAGGTAGACTAGTAGAATTATTTTTTGGTGTACTAGTTTGTTCTTGTATTGCTGGCAATTGTTGAAAATCTGCATAACTATTGCTTAAAAATACATCATTCTCATTTTCGAATAGTCGATCGACAGAAGCGTTCATTAATTTGTTATTTTTTATTCCGGTAAGATGAAAACTTGCAAAACTCGATCGCGACATGGGACCATTATTACAATTAATATCTCCGGTACTCAAAGCCATTACACGAGAGTTACCGTTATGAGTGGTACTGCTACTACCTTGCGCCAGACCGTACGGCAACCCATCTAACGCTGGCATTAAAGAGCGCGACATAATATCTGCAGCTGATCGCGGCCTTGTAAACGGCATAGCAGAATGTGGAAAAGTCTTTGGTTTAATAGGGGTAACAAACATATGTTCAGTCCAGGAAGCTTCTAAAGATGGTCTTTCCAAGCGCTCTACATCTACATTTAACGTACGTTGTTCAAAGGGTACAGAAAAGGTTTCAGACGATATGCTCTGTAACCACGATAATAAACTTAGATCAGAATCACTAAAACCAACACTGCCGTCGAGTAATTTTGAAAAGTTCATTTCCTGAGTTTGCGATTCTTTCGTTCCGGTTGCTTTAGCTTGGCAGTAATTTACACAAGATTCATATAATATACCTTTAATAATTAACTGAATTAATCTATCATTTTTTGCACTTGCATAACCGGTAACTTGATCCGTGCCTTTTCTATCGCCAGGAAGAAAGTCAGAAACCAATGGATAAATTTCTCTAAAACACTGAACTCGTGCATTACTCGGGTTCCAATCTTTATATTGCAAATGATCCGTTAATTTAGGCAGTGTTAATAATAGACACATATTGGAATAATCTTCCTTTGTAGGTGCAAATTTTTCTAACTCCGTTAATACTTTAACTACTTCTTCGACTGCATTATCTACACTACTTCCTTGAACATTCGCCTCAGACTTGATACAAAGTAGTTCGATATATTTATGTTTTAAAATAGTATAACTAAACTTTCGCATTTCAAAAGTTGGTAGTGCTTCTAAAGGTTGAATGAATTCCAAAACGTCATCCCATTGACCGTCTAGAATAAGCTGGCGTAAAAATAAAAGATCGTCAGAGTAGCACCCATTAATTACTCCAGTTTCTCTTTCTAAACTTAACTGTGAAATATGAAGTTCTCGATTGTGTAAAAACTCTAGTGCCAGTCGAACTACATCCTCCTCGCGGAGGGTGAGTCGAGCTGACGGCATTACGAAACGGATCTGTAACTATAAAAAAGTATATTAATAAAGAGAAGTTATACAAATTTATAATTTAAAAATAAGTCATACACATAACATTTTTCATATATTTGGCAAATAGGTACATCTAACATTATCATACCAATTATTATTGTAAGATGGAAAAGGTGGTTTCAGTGTAATTGCATCGTTAATATTAAACTTCTCGTCTAAATTCTTTCCCTTTGTAAATTTTAATTTGTGTTTACTTACTCTAAATGTAAAGTTTTGTAAACTTATTTTTTTGTTCAACTTACTATACCTAGTTCATTACCTCTAAATACTTATTTAAGGATTATAAAAAACCTCGAACCCAAAAAATAAACAACAAAAGAGCTCTTTAGAAAGGAAAACATAATTTCGCCAACTAGTTTTCTATATTCTAAATCTGAATCTGTTTTCACTTTATACAATAAATTACAAATACCTATTGCTAGTTACTATGCTTACTAGGAGCTGCTACTTCAAGGCAGTATTCTACTTAATATACATTATTACGTAGCTTAAGCCCACCTCACACGACGCTTGTTTTGCTGATGGATTGCTTGCTTGTTTCTCTGCTGGTTCCTTAGCAGCTTGGTTGTGTGATGGTTTCAATGCGTTGTTAGCTTCACACGTGTTTTATGGTTTCAATGTGCACGCAGGTAGTTGTATAAAAATAAAACGTTCAACAAAGAAAACTCGACATTTCTCGGTGGCATATGTGTTTACGAACACGACGCGACATTATCATTGGTTAGAGCTGAAATCCATCATGTAAACATCAACAAAAATAGCACGGGAACTATCACAGATATCCATCACGGGAACAAGCAAGCCGGCCAGCAGTGACGTCATTTTCCATCAGCGCAGCCATCAAGGCTCCAATCAAGCAAGGTGGGCTTTACTCTGATGCAGCTTACCGACCAGTAGTATTATTTGTATTGAATTTTAGAAAATTGGTTTAGAACACATAAAACTAGTTACAGTTCAACCACACTAAGAAAAGCTCTGAAGGAGCGTGGCTGGCGCTGGTGTATTTAAATATGTACACTCAAAAGAAAATTAAAGTACATTCTAACCTAAAAAAGTACTTACCAAATAATGTTTAATTAAATTGATTTATTAAATATAGCTATGAAGATTTGTTTTAAAAAGAACACTTTTCTGTAGACAATAAAGCTCAAATATGAATAACACGAAAACGAACAAGACAAAACACCAGCACAATGACAATTATTGACACACAATGATTTGTAACTTTTACAACAGAATGTACTTGAGAAATAACTCGATGTTCATTAGTTCATTCAAATTTTTATCAAATTAGTTGACATATTTTCCGGGGTTTTTCTTAGCTTGCTAGCACTGCAGTTGAATAATTTTTTAAAGGGCTTTTGATATTGTTTACTTTTTAGGGTAGGTTTTTTTAAAATTAAATTTAATTTATTTTAAATGAACATACAAATTTGATTTATTTGTAAAATTTTCGATAAAAAATTAACAATAAATTTCTAGGTAACATAGCTAAGGACCTTCTCAACAAACTGCTCTGTTATTTAATAAAAACTGTATCACAGTAACTTTTCCGTTGAAATTATGAAACCACAGACAAAGGCAGACAAACAAACGTACATACGCATCAATCTTATAACACCCCTCTTTTAGGCTGGTGTTAAAAATATTAAGTAATATTTCAAATATAAATTAAAACTTTTAACGGTTCAATACTACTAGGTCAGTGTTTTATGAAAAAAAAATTGAACATAAAGCTTTGTATTTTGGCAAGCGTTAATGATTATTATAGTTATTCTGCTATTTTTAATATGCCGGTTATTGTCTCCCCCTTGATAAAATCCAAGGAAGAGATTGGTACCTATTATAGGATAATCAAGTTGACTAACGAGAAAGTGTAATACATGATTTTTTGGTGTCATATCTGTATATCTCAAAATTTTCAAATAGCTCTAATTTTTGATCAAATTAAGATAAAATATTTAATGAAATACCGATTTTAAAGGAATTTAATGCTCTAAAACTATGTACTTATGGGAAGACTTTCGTGTTAAATGAATGGTAAAGAAGGTAACAATCAAAGTTTATCAAAAAATATGAAGCAAAAATAAAATTTTTTCGAATTTCACAAGAGCTTACTTCAAAAACTGAAACAGATATATCAAACATAAGTAGAAACATTCTTGTAGAAAATTTTATCAGCTTGAATTTTATGCAGATTCACTTTTTGGTTTGAGATATAAGCAAAAAACTAAAATATATCTCATATACCTCCTGTTTTGGGGACCTTTAATATGTTTACCTCCTAACTGCTTAGTTCAAACACAGCCCTAAAGTCAAAAATTGAAATCTGAACTATTTTCTACCACTTTACTGTTTAAAATTATACTTGACTACAATACTATTTTACTAAGTTACTATTATTACTAATTACTTAAGTTACTTTAGTTATTTAAGTAAAGTTATAAACAAATAAAGGTTTTATTCGTTTAATGTTTTCAAGTTCTGTTTGTAATTTGATTATCAAAAAAAAAATAAATTTTCAAAAAACAAAACGCGTGTACACAAAAAGTGTACACTAGTGCAGCATACCAAACATATTCATATATATTTAAATCCAGAATATCTCCCGACACAGTTTAGAATATTCCTTTATGATATTATCCTACTACTGATGTACATATAATCTTTAAAATTGCAAAGACAAATTAACACACATAAATAAATTTCTTTTAAAATTTCTCTAAAATACTCTCTATTTCTCTGGAATATAACAATTTATATAAATATATGTACTCGCGCATTTTCTAATATCTTTTGCTTTTTACATGTTAGAAAGTTTAACTACAAATAAGCCGTAAAATATTATTTTCTTAATTGCAAACAAAGTTCTGCTTATGCTGTTAGTTTAGTCAATATATAGGTTTTCACTTGACAATATTTGTAAACAAGCTGAGTTCTTGAATTTAGGTAGGAAATTGATTGTGACATCTAATAAAAAATATTTGCAATTGTAACCGTAGGTATTGCAAGTTCCAAAAAAAGTGAGGGTAATGGTAAAAAATATGGTATGTTACAAATTAGAAATTATATGAAATAATAAAGTCACACTTTCCTCAAGCAATTATTTATTCTACGGACTAGTTTCGGCTATGTGCCTTCTTCAGCGTATTCGTTAATATAATAGTAACACGAAATAACCTCATTGATATTTAATAGCAATTTTAATAAACGTCCAATTTTCAGCTATAGCTGAAAAAAAATATATAAAAAAAATATATAGCTGAAAAAAAATATAGCTGAAAATTGGACGTTTATTAAAATTGCTATTAAATATCAATGAGGTTATTTCGTGTTACTATTATACATACTGACGAATACGCTGAAGAAGGCACATAGCCGAAACTAGTCCGTAGAATAAATAATTGCTTGAGGAAAGTGTGACTTTATTATTTCATCTGATGACCTCAAGGGGTACTTTACTCATTATTAGAAATTATATCCCCAAATGGGAAATTCTACGAAAAAAGGTAGGTCTTATTAATTTCTTTTGATTAATATGCTCTGGCACTGATAAGGCGATACCTTTAAACAAATTTTAATAACTAAAGTATTTCTTATACTTTTAAAAAATTGCAAAATTGCAGTTTTTAAAATCAAGTTCCGAGTTTGATGGGATCGAAATAAATTGATTGGATTTATAGTAATAATTTTTCTTCCAATTTTAAATAAATTAGCACATTACAATCTATTTTTTATATTATTCTGATGGAAAATTTAAGGGTCTAAGAATCAAGTTTGATTTAAACATGTAGCCCAGTTTGATTGCATCTTTTATCAAAAAATGAGTGACCTACAATTTCGTATTTTTTTCATAAACTAAAAGTTACCACCGCAACCGCACCGTTTGAAATATTTAGGAATGAAATAATGAAATAGCAAAGAACCCACACACGTTAATTCCAATAAAATTAAAAGAAATACAATATGCAAATATTTAATACCTTGATCCTATGTATGTGTAAATGAAAACTTTATTATTCACTGACCGTCATTTGACAAAAGTTAGAAATGCATCCTGGCTAAAAGTTTTGTAGTAACTGAGATGTAAACAAACTCAGTAAATTCGCATTTGAAAAGAAGTCTATATTCGCGACTTTCAAGCATATTTTCACACAAAGGGACGAGAAACACCTACACCACCTCACCTTTTCAGTTATTTGTTAAAGCTCATTTATATTAAAAACGCTAAAGGCGCCTTGCTATTATTGCAAGTTCGCATTCATGTCAAGATCGTGCAGCAGTTCGCATTTGTGGAATACACATTGCTAATAAAAAATCTGAAGTAGCTATATGCTACTTTTGGTATCTTGTAGATAACTGGCAAATCAAATACTTTTAATTTTACAACAAATACTCCTATTTATATATTTTCCTTGAAGGTCTATCGTATAACTGTCAAGGACGAGCAAATTTAGCTGTTTGTATACAAAAAGAAGATAAAAACGAAATATTAATATTATACAAAAAGAAGATATCCATAATATCTCTTATATGAGTAGTTAACCATACCAGTATTTTATAAAAACAAAAAAATTACATTTACACTGTTTAGAACTAAAGTGTACAAAGCGTTTACAAATTAAAACACTGAACTTAAAAAAAAATTTTAACCAATAAATATAAAATGTATTTATGAAATTTTTATAGTACGAGTACCATGAAAGTCCATTATAAATGCAGTGAATCCAGAAAATGTGCTTTCATCAAATTTCGGAAGTAGGTAGTAGATACACTGAATTTTTGTTCATTGGATAAAATGTCAATGATTTAAAAAAACTTTCATTATGGAAGTTGTTTCATTGTATATTATGACAGTTTTTGGTTGTGTATAGTAAGTATAGTAAGTATACGTAAGTAGTAAGTAAAATAATAATTAAATTAATACTTTCCGAAATTTTCCATAATAATTCTACATAATAGTTCTTCGCCTGCTGCTGCCGTGGTATGGTAAAAACGTTTGCGATAAAATTATACTTACAGTTTATTTAACTAGATCTAAAAAGTGAACCCGTATTTTTTGGTATTTGCTAAAATGCAGATATGTTATTATAATTACTGGTTGTCATACATGTACATCTTAATGTTGAGATGTCGAAAACACTCAATATATCAATAATCTTTTTTTAGTTTTGTTTGTTTTTGAATTTGTTCATTTCCACATGCGATTTCAATTAAAAATCTATATAAAAATTAATTTATAAATACCAATTTATTATCCACCATTTAAAATGTTCGGCATATTTCAATTTTAATTTTTAATTGCTTTTTTTGTTTGTTTAACCGTTAGTTAATACCAATGGCAGTCGAAAATAAAAGAGTGCTTATTATAAAAAAGTTGTTAAATTTCATTGCAAGTCCACCAGTTGCAATAATAGCAGCTAGAAAACCTTAGGATTTCTGTTGCA
Source organism: Cantharis rufa (assembly GCA_947369205.1). Classification (NCBI taxonomy): domain Eukaryota; kingdom Metazoa; phylum Arthropoda; class Insecta; order Coleoptera; family Cantharidae; genus Cantharis; species Cantharis rufa. The sequence continues at coordinate 43,535,932 of OX376303.1, forward strand.
TAAACAAGCTAAAGTATAGCATTCAAACTTTTAAACGCTAATTTCTCAGAAACAGTTGCTAATAGCGCTTTAAAAATGAGATGTTCATTTAATTTTAGTGCTCTTTCAACCTACCAATAGCTTGTCCCGATCTTGGAGTTACATTTCTGTGGCAAATAATTAAAAGGGAATAAGTGCTATTTGCAAGTTTGTGGGAAAACGCACTTAAAGTTTCTACCAGTATTCATATTCAGAAAAACATTTTTTTAATTTAAAATATTGTGTTTCTAGATTAGTTCGCTTTAAACTTTTTACTATATAAGGAATTATAATCAAGTTTCCTTTTTTTCACCAAAAATATAATAGTTATATCCTTTGTGTTAAAAAATGTTGCTATTTATCATTAATAAAACGGACATAAGTTTACCTACGTTCTTAACTTATTAAACCGCAGAACAATATAAATGGTATAAGTATACATGGTTATTAATTGTGAAATTAAAAGCGATTATAAAAAGGAAATAACTGCTCTTATTCTAACTACTTTATGACATTTAAATTGATAAAAACAGTTTATTTAAACTTATTGAAGATGAATTTGCAGCGTTTAAGTTTATAAGGATATAACACTACTTACCACTTTACAGTATATACCAAGAATATTATGTAAAAATTGTTGTTTACTGATTAGAAACACAAAATCATCACAAGAATAAGTAAATTTTATTTCAATATTTTCAATAAATTTCAATAAATTGAAAAGACATTTATATATTTATACTTTATACTTCTTTGCAATTATTTACTTTCTATTCTCTATGCGGGAAAGTTAAAAAAGCAAAGATGGGTAAAGAAATAGCAATAGAATTGAGACAATTAATAATTAAACATTATTGTGGCGGAATGTCAATTCGTAAAATTGGCGAAATAGTTGGAAAATCGAAGTCGAGTGTCTAAACGGTCATTCGAAATTATGGAAACACGGGAACATTAAAAGTTAAGCCACGTAGTAGACGTCCTAATATATTAAGTGACACAAAAAACAGATTAATTGTACGGAAAGTGAAAGAAAATCCTAAAATAAGTGCTGCTAAAATAGGGGATGATGTGCGAAATGAACTTAAAATCAAAGTCAGTGACGAAATCATCAGAAACGTTCTACGAAAAAACAATTTTCACTGCCACGTGGCAAGAAATAAGCACCTCATTTCAAAAAAAAATAAACGGTTAAGATTAGAATTTGCTAAAGAACATGAAAATAATGGAATGGACTTCTGGAATCGGGTAATATTTTCGGATGAAAGTAAATTTGATATAATAAGATGCGGTAGAAGGGGAAAAGTTTGGCGTAAACCAAAATGAAGAGCTCAAAAAACAAAATTTAATCTTACAGTAAAGCATGGAGGTGGTAGTGTTTTAGTATGGGGGTGCATGGCCGCTTCGGGTGTTGGTAAAATACATTTTATAGACTCAATTATGGATAAGTGGATGTACATGGACATTTTAAGAAAAAATTTGAAGAAAAGTGCTACTCAATTAGGTCTCGAGAATAATTACATATTCCAACAAGACCGGGACCCTAAGCATACGGCAAGAATTGTGCGTGAATGGATACTTTATAATGTACCCAAACAACTAAATTCGCCACCCCAAAGTTCTGACATGAACCCGATTGAAAATTTATGGGAAGAATTGGAACGCAAAATTCGGAAGCACGACATAACAAACAAAAATATGTTGAAAAGCATAATACAAGAAGAGTGGAACAAAATTGGTGCTAATATTACTAAAAATTTAGTTGAATCAATGCCAAGACGTATGACAGCCGTTTTGAAAGCCAAAGGTAATTGTACAAAAAATTTAAAAAAAATTTCATAATGTTTCACTTTAATTTTTCTTAACCGTATATAAACTTTTTTGTAATAATTTTAGTAGTTTTATTCTGTATTATTTTTTAATTTGTTTAATAAACCAAATTTAAATAAAATTGTTTTTTAATATAATATATTAAAATATATAATTATATAAGAAGGGATGTAGACATTAAAATATATAATATAATAAAATTATATATAAAATATACTTCTTTAGAAAATATAAAAATTCTAAACTAAAATTTAAAAAATCAGGTGTAAATATCAATATTTATTTTCAAAACGAAGCCGTATGTAGACTTTTTTGTATGACCGCATGTTAATATAAGAACATTTCGTTCTGTATTTTTAATAATAAGATAGATATATATATAAGAACTTACGTCCACAGATACAAGACTTATATTTACTTATATTTTTTTAATTTTCATTGTTTATATTTCTTTTAGCTGATGCGAAGTTATGACAGAGATATAAATGTACTTAATTTGTTTGTAGTAAACAATTTTATTCAAGCTCTAGTTGTATATGCACTTATATCTTTATTAGTGAAAACAAAAACCAAAAATCAGAATTTTAAGTTTAGTTGTGACTTATTAACTAAATATGAAGGAAGGGGTGTAGATTTGCTAAAATTCAAACTAACTTTTCTATTCTTTAAAACTTATATGTGCACTTGTATTCGATTTATTAATGAAGATTAATATATTGAGAGTGAGAATATGTAATGAACCAAAACGTTGCTGTTATTGATATTATGATGTTATTGATAATCTTTGTTTGTTTGTTACGTACAAAAAAAAATCATAAGTAGGTACTGTCACACAATTATCACAAAATTTGATCACGTAATTTACTTATAGCAGGCAGTATAATCAGATCACTTATTTCACTTTAATTAATTACGGTAGAATAAGTCGATAACCTTTAGTAATAATAATTAACAATAAAAATAAAAAAAAAGATCACGGTCAGTTAACAAAGTTGAATTCCATCATGAATACTTAATTTTAATTGTAATGAATACACAGAGTGTCCAACTGCGATAAATGAAGAACTATTATCTCTGCTACACGAAAGAAAATTAAAATAACATGTTGTTCCATTACGATGCAATTTAAAAACTTGAAGTTGAGATATAGAAAAATTAACTCTAAACGAACACCTTGATTAATTTCATTACACATAATTGAAAAAGTGCATAATATACAAGCTGATTCTTGAAAATTGTTTTTAAATAAAATTTAATCAGTATAATAATAACTAATATAGGTAAATACATAGAATATTTTAAAAGATATACGTGCATACATTACATTTATATTATTATGATACTACATACATATTATTAAAATAATATTCAAATATTATTTAAGTTTCAATCTACAGTTAAAATTCAGTTAGATACGTACTAATTCATACATAATCAAAAATGTTGATTCATTTATTTATTATTTAAAAAAATACAGTAAAAATCTTCTGAAATTAGAATAAATATTTTAACTCTTCATTAAAAATAAAACTATCATCTAGCCCAATATATGGTAACATTTTTAAATAATTTAAAAAAATATTTACTAGGAAAAGTTAAAAAACGCAATTATTATTAATTAATGAATTAAATTTACATTAAACTTTTTGCATCATATTCAAAAAATTTTGATGCAAATTCGAAGAAACTGGTTTAACATGGCACACTTTTAAAAAAAATGTAGTATCAAACTTCACAGTTAATAGCAAAATTTGGTACATTTTAGTTCTAAAAATTGAGTGCAATTTTTGGTTTTTCTAAATTACTGAAAAGGTTACGAATGTGTGTAACTCTAGGATCGAGACAAGCTTTGGTAGATTAAAAGAGCACTAAAATTAAGCACCTGTTTCTTAAAGTGCTATGAAAAACCGTTTCTGAGAAAATAGCGTTAAAGGGCTTAATATTCAAAAGTCTTCTAGCTGATGAGATGATAACGAGTTCGCAAGTGGTTTAGGAAGATCCCAGGTTCGATTTCCCGCAGAAATATTTGTTCTTCTTCAGATGTTGTTATATCTTTCTAAATCGATACAAAACATGCTATATTCTGTTATCTTTATATCATGACATACCGTAAGAAAAGAACTATTACTTCCATAAAACAAACTTGGAACAACAATCCACTTGCGGACGCGTTATAATCTAAGTTAAAAACAGTTTCGATTTTAATTTTATAAACAAGCCAAAGTATTGTATTTAAATTTTTTAAACGCTATTTTGTCAAAAAGTTACTCATATCACTTAAAAAAACAGATGCTTGCTTAATTTTAGTGTTCTTTCAACCTACCAAATCTTGTCCTGATCCTAGAATTACACTTAAGATGTTCTCGTAAGTCGGTTGAACATAAGAAAATTTGGCTGTAAATTGCTTGTTTGTTGTCAACTGTCAAACCGAACACCCATTGTTACTATAGAAAAGCTATCAGAAAAGCATTAGTCAAACATCTATAGGTTTAAATGTCAATGAAAAACTGGTCTAACGTCTCAAACTCCAGCTTAGAGGAGTATGAACCAAAGAAAAGAAAAATGTGTACATTATACATCATCTCTGTTTCATGAACATCTCACCCCTGCAATTCAGTGATTATTGAGGAAAATTCACCAGGTTTTGGGACATTTCTCCATTATATCCATGGATTATATCCTATTCCATTTGGTACATCCCACCCATATTTCCCAACATACCTTAACCGGATTTTTAAACATATTTTTACATCTCCTGCCTACTTACACCACACATCTGTTACCTTTCTATACGAACCGTGACTTACGCTGTATATTATGTACTGGCCGGCAAACCGGCACAAAACAGGAAATTTTGCACCCAAATAGAAATATAAAAAAGTTATAATAAATTGTAATTTTTCTATTTGTTCCTAATTTCATTTATCACCGATGAACTAGCCAGCTACTCCGGACCTAATTAATTCGAAATACGACATAATAATATGAGAAAACGGTAGATTTGAATTATGAAGGCGCAGGTTTTGACCATGTTCACGTTCTTCTTGTTTTCTTTTTGTTCTACGTACTATAGGTGTAAATAGTGTGTACTAACGCAAGTACATACTAAATTTTCAAAAATGATATAACTGAAATGTTAAAATAATTTAATTTTAATATATTTAATTAATATATTTAATGCATACACATTTTTTACAGATGACTAATAATTATAATACGTTTACATAATATGAATAATTATTACAGCAGAATAGTATAGCGTTTCATCCGAATATGTTAATATTAACAACTTCACCATGAGTTTTAAAATGTGCTTCTAAACTGGCAGTGGCAAATAAATAAGTAGAACGCGTGCCCGACTGGATAAGCGAAATATTTTTTGGCAATAAGTTGAAGAGTTTTTATAAAATAGACAAATATTTCATTATTTAAAAAATATATATTAAATGTATACCGATGAGGGCCCCCGTAAGCCTCGCCGACTTACACCCAAAGAATTTACAAAAATATTACATTTAAGATATGAATGCCAGAAATGATATGAAAAGAAAAGGAAAAAAATTAAACTGATAGCTTAAAAAGCACTTCCTTTGTACGATTTTTTCTTTTAATTCTAGTATTTATTTTTAAAATTGCCAAGATAACTGCGCTTTTTAAAAAAGTCTTACTTTGAAGTGATAATCGCCTACAAATTACTTGAATATATCAAAATAACCAAATATTTGTAAATTGTTGGTGACTCTTTTCAACCAAGTTACGTTTTTTAAGATGCGCTATTTTATTTTTAACAAATATGAAAAATTTTTGAGAATTTTAGAGCCGAAAATAATATTTATTCGCAATTAACATTAAGAGAAGCGCCACCGTGTGGAAGAATGATAACCGCAATCAATAAAAGAAGTTAGTGTAAATAATATCAACTGATGTGTTCGGCTGTCATACTAAAGCCAAGAGAAACATCTTAAGTTTCTATGTTTTCATCGTTTTCCTGTAAACATAGTACTACAACTTTTATAAACTATTTCCAAAAATAAACAAATTCCATCACGGTTAAAATGACTTGGAATATGTGTGCATACGATGTCATTTTCTTGTTAATTGGTCGCGCTCACTGGTGATTTTCGTATCTACAGAGAAACGAAAAACGACTACTAATATAAATATACTATGCGAAGTTCTAACGCCTGCAAAGAGTAAAAAACTAAGACTACTCTAAAAAATAAGTCTTTATTTATAGAGTTTTAAAATATAAAAAAAAATGCAAAACTTGGGTTTGAAACTCCTATTGGTTTTTCATTTACGATCAAGGTAGATCGCACACTAAATTTAACCACATACACACAACATGTTTTTTTAGAACTTATAATTTTCAGCTTTTTAGGATCCCAAATCCCAAAATCTCAAAATTCGCCAAAATCTCAAAATTTCTTTTTCCAAAATCCGATGTAACATAATTATATGTTATAACATTAAATGATTTTCCATTTAATAAGTTTAATGTAATAATTAATTAACTAAACGAGTAATTTTGAGAAGAACTTTAATAAGATAGAAGAATATGAGAATAGCAAAGAAGAAGATAAAAGGAAAAACTACATTCTACTCGCATTAATTATTCTTTGGGTGACGGGTTTTGATCTGACAAATACTATCTTCGAATGCACTGTCAATCAAATAAAATACAACGACACATTATCATAACATGTCACTATATCTAGAAGGTTTGCTAAACCTGACCTGTTATGTAGCAAAATAGAATAATTAAATGAAATACAAGTAAAATTAAAGTTCTAGACAAATAACTAATTACACTTAGGAGTGTTTTTAATTTGACTTGTATTTCATTTAATTTTATTTTTTCACATAAATATGTAATTTTAGAAAAATTTACAGAAATATTGGCATGTTTGTCTCGAGCGATTCGTATAGAGTATGGATCCATATAGGGCATGGTAAAATTTCTAACTCAAATCTCATTTTCTACCCGATTACAATATTTTCTTTTGGGTAGTTAAAAAATTTTGGTACAAAATTGATAACACCACAAACAGAATTATTATTCCAATTTTTAATTCTTCTTTATTAACCCTCCCCCAATTGTCTTGTAGATTTTATATACAAAAATGTACTTATAAACAATAAATTATTATATCATAATAAAATGTTTTATTATCATATTATTTTTTAAAAGAAGTTAGAGAACCAAAAAATAAAAACTTGAAAACTTGCACAGGGCACCTGCAAGTTCAATTACGACACTGGTTCCGAGTTCACACCATTATTATAGATGATTTTGCGCTATGCAAAAAAACATACGTATAATTTAATAATGAAGGAATAACGTTTGATCGAAGTATTTTTAAATATATAAGAATTATATGTACTTGTTATTATGTTTTATTATTAAACATTATCTATGTTTCTAGTTTCCAATTCTAAGTATCTCAAACCAAAAGCTATTCATGGTGTTTGCAGCCCGAGAAGACTATTTAATTTATTTAATTAGAGGGTTCTGTGTTTTATATGACTAACGTTTAATGTATCAAATTGTAATAAATAAGATATTTGGTAATTGTATGAATTGAAAAAAATGCAAAAAAAATTTAAAATGGGACATCTTTCCAACTTTTTCCAATAATATGCTATTCCAAATTCAACAAAAATATAGCTACAGCTAGAAGCCCAAAATGACGATATCATTAACTTTTGTAAAACTAAATTTTTTAATTTAAAATTTGAGCTTGAAATTATACAAACTAAAATATTTATATTTAAAATTATTTTAATGCAACACAAAGTTCTATATATTCCAAAGAAAATTTGTAATTTTAATTTAAGAACTTGACCAACCTTTTGTTAGATTTGACAGTTAAAAGTAGTTGAAATACACACGCACGAAGAATTTACTATTATGTTTCATCTTGATTCACATTAATTTAATCACATTATTATCACTCAAATATTGAAAAACTAAGATTTAAACAATAAAAAAACTTCTTTTTTAAATGCAACGTTAACAGCTAGGTTAAAACGGAACCAAGTCGGTTCAATGTAACTATAAAGAGTACGTAAAGACAAGTAGAGGATACAGCACACATCAAGAGTAAGATGTTCACAAACCGTAACTTCGCTCGAATAATCAATTGCACATGAGTTACCTGCAAACGATTACTATATGAATTCGCAAAGAAAGTTGTCATGTTCATCAATAACAACAAACTATGAGGACGAGAAACGGTAAACCAAATTATTAGGAAGGTTATAATAATCTCATAAAACAACAGACGGTATCTTCGTCGCTACTCAAGATCACCTGTCAGTAAAATACAGTGAATTTAATAGAAAATGTACTATAATGATAATTAACTAGCTATAGAGATTTTAATGAGATTTTATTAATGATAAAATAAGATTGTTAAATCTCATTGTAAGTATTCTTATACCATATCGTATATTATCCAACATAGCATATTTTCAAAGTCAAAATATATACAAATTTTAGATACAATAATTTGTCAAGAATAAAAATGAAGTATTGATGAAGGAATTAATATTAGTGGATTTTCTGCACCAGAAGGGAGTTTTTGAAACAATAAGCAGGCATGTCTTGAGTGAAAAACTAAAATTTCACTTTAGATTAAAAGGGAATGTGCTGAAATTGATTATTAGTTACTTGACAAATAGATTGAAAAATGAAATATAGTGAAAAAATATGGAAGAATGAAAGTATAATTTTTAGAATATCACAACGCACTGTTCTAGAACCACTATTGTTTATAATGTATATTTGTGATGTATATGAACGACATGAGTTGTCATATCACGGTGGGTAAACTGCATAAAGAATTGGAAAATCTGTTTAATTGGCTAAAAGAAAACCAAAACAATGATATTGGGAAGAAAAGAGAAGAAATTTAATGAGAAGCTAATGATTGAAAATAAAGAAATGGAATTAGTGGAGGAAAATATGTACTTGGGTTTGATAGGGGATAGGGTTAAATATTACCTATATAATTATGCAGAAAACTTTCGTCTGAACTGGCTAGGATGAACATTTATCAGGTGCATTTCGCCAGCCCCCCCCCCCCCCCATTTCGAATTTTGGATCCAAAATAGTCTAAATCGTTTGTACCTCGTTTGTACCTGTTTGTACCTTCCTTATTTTCGTTTGTACCCATTTTGCTTTTTAGATATTTCGAAATATCTAAAATGGGCATTTCCCCAGCCCCCCCATTTTGAATTTTAAATCAAAAATAGTCTAAATCGTTTGTACCTCGTTTGTACCTGTTTGTACCTTCCTTATTTTCGTTTGTACCCATTTTGTTTTTCAGATATTTTAAAATATCTAAAATGGGCATTTCCCCAGCCCCCCCATTTTAAATTTTTGATCCAAAATAGTCGTTTGTACCTCGTTTGTACCTTCCTTATTTTCATTTGTACCAGTTTTATTTTTGAAATATTTCAAATTTTCTAATAATGACATTCTGATACCCCCCCCCCCGAATTTTTAATTTTGGTTATAAGATAGTTTTAATGGGCTTAAATAAGAGAATAATCTTGTTTCACTTAATCCCTTAATCCCAAAATAAACAAATTTAATTTTGGGTTGGCAAATAAATTTATATTATTTTCAACTTTTACCTCTGACTGTTTTTCAAAAACACAGGCTATATGAAGTTACTATGTAAGGTACATGTCAGCGGCCCCCCAGTTTCGAATTTTTTGATGATTTTGGTGTCAATCGTTAGAGCATCGTTAGAGCCTAAATGAGCTTCTATTATTTTCGAGTGAGCTTCAAAGGTCGCGAAGTTATTCGCAAAAAACAACTGGGGGGGCTGTAGACATGTTTAAAAATTTTTGTTCCCGTTTTGAATTTATGTATAAAATTGATGTCAATCGATAGAGCTTCTTTTGAGCCTGAATGAGCTTCAGTCAGCAAGATGTTAAGTTAATTTTTTACCAAGATATGGATAGTTGAAATTTTCGTCTAAACTCCGAGCAACATGCGTTAAATCTTAAGTTTTTTAAATCTCTTAATCTTTGATTTAAAATTTTTGTATTAACTTTTTTATGTAATAAATTTTCTTTATTAGCTTTTATCTATATAAATAAAATTGAATTTCAATTTTTACGTTTATAGCAAGGTCCGAGCTATATGGTGGATGCATCAAAGCTTTCCAGCCAAGCTTTCCTAGTTTTTCTCGGGCCACCAAAAATACGTGAAGTCTGGCGTTGTCATGATGGAACACAATACCCTTCCTATTGATTTATTCTGGCCGCTTTTTTTGAATATCTTGCTGTAATCTAGTAAATTGTTGATAGTAGCGTGCAGAATCAATTGTTTGAACAGCTCACAATAAAGAAAACCTTTCCAATCCCACCAAATAGACCTTTCACCTTTCGATTGGTGAATCCCGGCTTTGCCACCGTCTGGGAAGCTTTACCTCGCTTCAACCACGATCTTTTGCGCACAATGTTGTCGTATGTAATCTATTTTTCATCTCCAGTAACCATTCGCTTCAAAAATGGTTTGATTTCATTACGTTTTAGCAAAGATTCGCAGATGGAAACTTGTAAAATGTAGTGAATTTTTTCTTTATTTACTTCCATCTTTAAACAGCAATTTTTCACAACTGCATGATCCGAATCGAATGATTTTACATTTAGTATTTTAGCCGAAAGTGTCATTTTTCCAATGACGTATATTAATATGCGATCAGATAAGTAGTTTCAGAGATAATTTACTTTAAAGTCATTTATTGTATGTAACAGATTAGGCGGCCGACCTGTTGTCGACAAGAGAATCTTATAAGTAATGCCCAAGTGAAGTGAAGCGAGCGATAGCGAGCGGAACGAACGAAAGAACGAACGAACGAACGAAAGAAAGAACAGATTAGCGGTCATTCCTGATACAACAAACATCGAAATAAACGAAATTATAAATATTATCCATCTCGTCTAAATTTTTTTTATAAGTAATACTACATATTTTCATGGAAACCGAAATAAATGTACTGTCATTTTTTAATTTAAATTTGGTTAAGATTTAATTGTTAAATATAACCTGCAAAACTTTGACAGTGACATTTACATTGTAACGAAAAGAGAAAGCTATATTAAAAGAAAAAAGAAAGATGGACTTTCGAAAAGCCAAAATTTTAAAACTCGAAATACACAAAATAAAAACTTCTTTTAACATCGAAATTCAATAAGGTATTATTTTGGATAACTTTAAATAAAACAGAAAATTTTGAATCTGAAAATGGGAAAGTTTTATTAAAATATAGCCAATTTTTACACATGCGAATTATATTGGTGCCCAAAGGGCCCAACCGAATTACGTATGGATGTGAAAATATGACAAACAACTAAATTTAGAAGCAAGTAGTAGAAAAAAAAACAGTACAAAAGGTCTCGAAGAAAGACGAAAAAATTTAATTAACCAATGTAGATAGTGCGTATGAGTTGGGATAAAGTGTAGCATATATACAAAATTCGAGTAGTATTTACTCCGTGATTTTAATAGTAGTGTTTCGATTACACTAGCGAGCAGGAGATCTAGCGTTTGTCTATATAGGATGGAATCCATGTGTCTACGATACGCAGGTACATCACGAAAATTCAATGCGACGTCATCATAAGGGGGTTCGCCACCTCCCTCGTACCAATCTTGGACATTTTTAGACAAAATTTAAATTTTGGTTGCTGGAACGTCTCCGCCCGAAACTAAATTTATAAGTAATGTCCGCCAGTGACAACAGGACCGCTAATCTGTTCTTGTCTAATTAGGTCAGGAACTTTTTAGCATACCTAATACATTAATGTAATGTAACACGATTTTTGTAATTTTTGACTCCCTCTTCTCCCACGTCCTGAAAATAACTAATACCCTGTAGATGTCTACATCTACATCAACAAACACCATACTCGCTAAAAATATCCCTCTAGACCGGTCCTACTCGGCAAAGTGTGCTACCAGGAAGGGGGTGGATCTCTCTCGATGTGGACTCAACGCTGTGGTTTTCTTTTGTGTTATGAATTAAATCTTTATTTTCCATTGGTATTAGTGTCGTAGATGTATAGAATTAATATATTAAGCTTCGAGTAGTTCGGAGCAGGCCAGTCTACATTTGGGATTAGTGGCAACCTTTTTGCTTGGAAGACAGTTTCTGGGATTACTGGCGACCTTCTTGCTCGGAGGGCAGTTTACATTTTTTATGGTCAAGTTTAGAGGGCAATTTACAATTTACATCAATTAACAAGAAGAGGGCGGCTACTCGTCATCACCGATTTCGTCCGGATTCATAGTATCTTCATAGGTACGAGTTGGCTCTCGCTGTAGGCTGGAACCCTATGGTGTTCAGGCGAAGGACACTTTAGCTTTTGAATAGGTCGCTAATTGGCATTTTCTTCATACGAAGAAGTGGGTCCGGTATCTTTTCAAATATTCCATGTGGAGATGATTCCGCAGATCATTTGATGTGGTTCATGCTATGTGTATTTTTAATGGATTGCTTTTGCTGTAAATTACGGGGCTGTAGACTTTATACCGCAATATTGGGTAACTATTTTAATTGAATCATAGTTGTGCTATGAATCGTAGAATAATCTGAAATATTCTCAAATATCATAAGAAGAGCTGAAGATTGCTTATGAGAGGCATACTGTCAAATTATTATAAATTATTGATTTTATGTAAGGGTTTTACTATTTAAATTTTGAAAAACCATCTTTGAAGACGTACAATAAACCTAGAGCTTCATTGCAAGTGGGCATGGAACCACAACCCGTAAAGCAATAATAAATACCATCTTTGGTCAGATTAGATTGGAAAAATCCTCAATTCAAGACTTCCCATTATATTTGTTTGGTTTTTTTTTTGTTTTTTCATCGTTTCACAGTTGAATTTAATAATAACATGCTCCCCTTATTTCTTTTGCTAATAAATAAATTGTTAATATACTGTTTTCTTTTATTTATCTGAGGTTTTATCGATTGGATTGACGAGACGGACCACAATTCTCGCACACCGTCCGTCGGCGTCAGGCCTTAGCCATTGAGGGGCAAGGAGTTTAAAGAAACGGTTTTTTTAAACAAGTGGAAACACCACTTTAATGTAGGTATAGTCGAATTTAGGTATAGTAGTATTTATGTATATAAGTAATATTACAAGTATGTATTATAGTTATTTTTTTTTATTATCTATATTACTATTTTTTTTGTTATAATAAAAATAATAAAATTAGCGGTGGTAAATTTGGTTGTTGGTAAGGAAATTTGCAATGAGCTTCAAAAATTATTTTATTTCTTCATTTCCTACATCTGCATATCAATAACAAGGAATAACCCTTTGAGGCTAGTATAATCGAAGATACACTTTTCCCAATCTGTTAATTCTTAATCACATGTTCTAATTTCGACTACGTGCCTTTATCGGCATATATTTGTCAAAAAATTCCAGACAGAAACAACAAACAAACATTTAAATTTAATACTTAAACGTCAATCTTATTTTATAATATTATAATAACATTATTATAAGTAATAATATTGATTTGGTTTGTTTTGATTGCTTAATTTATAAATTTACAATTTAAAAGTTTGTTTATTGTTTGTGTCTGTAATTTTTTGCCGAATATGCTGATGAAGGCATGTAGCCGAAACTAGTACATGTTATGGAGAATAGTATAGCTTGAAGAAATCGTGTTTTTGATTATAATAGTTATTTATGTATCTATGGCATTATGACGATGTTTATGTCGAGGGCAACCAATTTAAAAGGGCGAGAGCCGCTAAGCCCGAGAGTTTTTAAGTTGCTCGAGAGCATAAACATCGAGTAATGCTCGTGATGCATACAACGTTTTATATTTCACTGCATTTGAATTTGTCAATATTTCAAAATTTTATAAATTTTAAATTTGACGATTGCTAAATTTAATTTTGTTTTAAATTTTTAATTGTTCAATTAGTACATCTTCATTTGAAAGTTATACTTTTAATTTTAAATAAAATTGTAAACAATAAAATGGTACATTTTTTGAATTATATTATATAATTGCGAATGAGAGAGCCTAATAAGCGGGCATTATGATTTATAGGCCCTAGGGCGTTATAGACTATTTAATATATCTCGTTGTCAAGGTATAAAAGACAAATATTCAGGCCTATTATGTATCACAAACGCTATTATAACAGTGACAGTTATAAAATAAAAAATTGATGAACCGCGTTTTGATCCGAAAATAGAAATATTACTTTCTCTTTCTGACACATGTTAGCTATAATAATGTTTCTCGCTTTACGCTATTTAGAAACTTTATTATAACATAAAGGTTAACCGTTATTTTTAAAGGTTGTGATACATAATAGACCTGAATGATTCAGTGTAATATAAATATTATTATTTCTTTTTAATTATATCTGAATTATGCAAATAGATTAGGTTTCTCAATCTTCGATTTTGTTCATAAGTCATAACTGATCGGGATTTCAAATGAGAGAAATCATGACTTAGGGTCGTTTAAATCCCTCTATAGAAGAGGTGTCCAAACTACGGCCCGCGGGCCAAACCCGGCCCGGCAGGCGATTTTATCCGGCCCGCCAAGGATTTTGAAAAATTTCGTAAAATATAAATGTAGCGTGGCGCAGATATTGTTATATCTGTAATTTACTATAAAAACTAAAATTCAATGCTGCTTTACTTGTAATAAGATTTTTTAATTCACATATTTACGATGCTTAGCCCCCGCTAATGAATTTAAATACCAAACTGGCCCTCGCAGCAAAAAGTTTGGACGCCTCTGCTCTATAGCCTTCCTAGTAGAACAATCAATTATTACGAGATTATGCAGATAACCACAAAATGTGTTGTATTTGATTTCTTTAAGTTTTCTTTTTAGTTGGTTCGTAAGTGTTTAGAATTGCAATATGTTTTATTTGTTATGTTTACATTATTCAAAATTGCCGCCAATTATTCTTTCCAAATATTTAGTACGCCCCTGTTATATTTGTTCATCCCTGCAATTGTATTGCACGCATGACCACCTCAGTAGTAGCATTCAAGTACCCGAGCAAACATACACGCTCTCCGGTATCGTACATTTACTCCCTTTTTTAACGAAGGTAAAAACTTCTTAGAAATTGAAACAGTTATTTGTGTTCAACCACGGATGTATTATTAAAGAGGTGATCTGACGACCTATGCTTCTATCACTATAGTAGCGGGTCGCGAACGTACTCACTGTGGGAGAGAGAGGTAGTGACAGAGATAGACAACTAGCTAGGCGCGAAACAGCATTGTGCATAAGAAATGCATGCGTTACAATGCACTTTTTAGGATAAAAGCTTAATTACTGCAGTACTTGTGTTAATTTTTGGAAATGGCTCGAATACATTGTTTTACACCTAATTGCCACAGTGGGTGGGTGGCAATAGAGACAAAGTTTCCTTGTTTAAAGTACCCAAAAACAAATTTACAAAATGTTTTGTTTAAGCATATTGCTTCAGTTGACGTGTTTGAAAACACAATCGAGGTTTTTTTTTCAATTGAACAAAACAAATTAATAAAGTCTGGTTGCCAAGTACTACATCGGGACGAAATTGTATCAAAAGAGGTTTATTTTTATTCATGTATGCGAGTTAAGCAATATTTACAGACAAGAGCAAGGAAAATTAAAAAAAGTCAGCCGTTGATAAGAAAAAATCAAAATTGCATAGGTCATAATGACTGAAATATTTAAATTATTACTTATCAAAAGTCGGCTAAAATAAATTTTCTATAATTTCAAAACAACTTTTGTATTAGTTTCAGCTTTTTAGTAATTTTTTCTCATTTGAAAATTTTTTCTTTCTCTCATTTTCTCAGTTTTTCATTTTTTATTCTGTTTGACATTTCATAAATAGACAAAATTACATTAAATCTTGAAACTAATAATCATTATAGTTAATTCACTTAGAATTTAGTTATTTTGAATTTAATAAAATTATTATATTTCTTATGTATTTTTATTTAAAATCCTTACGAACTTGTTAAGTTCAAAATTATACATAATATTGATTATAATTGTACCTAAGACTGTAATTAAATAAATAATTTCTTTATTTATTTCTTGTAGGTCTCTAAAATAATATTTCTTATATTATTATACATAAAACCTCTATTACTACGAGCAGCTAGTTGTCTGTCTCTGTCCTCTGTCTAATACAGCAGGGCGCTTTCGAAGGCCATGCGATATACTGTTGTAAGCTCACCTCTTATATTATACATCCGTGTGTTCAACCTGTAGTCATTCGAATTACACGTATCTATGACAAAAGATTTAGTGATTGCAATAACAATAAACATCCAATTTCCGGTCAATAAATATAGTGTAACAAAACAAGTGTTTTATTTTAGCGACCACCCCCACATTTCGCTCACTAAGGAGGCTTTCAAAGCGGATTTTTATGACTGAATTTTTTCAGACTGCGTAGTTGCGTTTCTCAAGCAGTTTTTCGAACTTGCAGACCAACGAAGCTAAACAGTAAGTCTAATATAATCGGTTTATCTGCAAGATTCTTACTTCCTTGCTCGACCACTTAGCTTGGGTTCATCTCTTTTGGGTTTTGACTTATCTGCTTGCTATAGGAATATTACACATGATTCTTCATCAGTTTTCCAATCAAATTCCAGCTTGCTACTTGTATAGTAGTTATTAAATGATTCATGGCTTCTTCAAATTCTTCGTTTGTTATAATATTTAAAGTAAAATTCAACTTGCAATTTATTCCTATTTTAAAATTATCCCAGTTAGTGTTCTTATTGTACAGGATACCTCATGGTTGTTTCCTTATAACAGTGATACTAATGGTAAGTATAATTGGAGTATGGTCTACAGTTAAATTTAAGCTTGATTCTACCTCTATAAGTTAGGCGAAACACCTTTCGTTATAAAAAAGCTCAACTATGGCAATATGTTGGTTCTCCGATTGATAGTGTGTGATAGTTGTTTCCACTGATAATTTTCAGAAATTCTTTTTGTTTAATTGTTATCAACCGCGATCCCAATTCTACTGCTATGAATTTATGGCCAAGTGAGACATAGAAAGGATCAAAATCTTCTATTTTAATAATGTGCCTAGGGGGACAGTAAACTGGTGATATATTTATGGCGGTTATGTATGTTGTTGATTTGAATTCTGGGTCGCATGTAAACAATTAGTTTCGTACTGTTCAATTCATGATGTGATAATATATCATACATTGCTTAATTACGATAGCAGTTTCTTCGAGAAACTTAAATGTGCTTCTGATACGAGAAGAATGTCTATCATATTGGTTTTTAAAAACAGTTCAGTTTCGTGTATATTTGACAGAATATTGTTAGCAATCCGTTGGGAAATTCTTAAAAAGTTCACCATTATCGTACCATTTTTGTCAAGACTGTATTAATTAGATTTATGATCATATTATTTTGTTGCATGAACTATCAGAACATTTTTTTGAAATCATCGAGAAATGTTGATAATGCCTTGGAAAAAAAATGAAAATAATGAAAAAGCCTTGGGGATAGATTTCTTGTAGGAAGTTGTTGTTTAACACTTCTGAATATGTTGCTTTATAATTTTTATTATATTAATAAAATGGGATTAGGAAGATTGAGTTGGTGGAATAAGTTTAATTGTTGGAATACTTCAATTTGAATTGGTGTTGTAAAATGATGGAGTAATATAAAGGTATCTTTAGACTTCAAAACAATATTTTGTGTCATGTGCTTTTCCATATTTAACAAAAGCAAAGGGACGATCATAATATGATTTTGTATGATTATATTAAAAAAAAGTTGTTCTTTTAAGTTAGAATAAAATTTGATCAATCAGAGGTGCGTTACGGATACATACTACATTCATATGCACATAGATCATCATTAAATTTAATTTAATTATTGTGTTACATAGATAAAACGGCTAAATAAACGATCTTCTTATTGTTATAATATGCCATCGTAAACGCGAGAACGCTGATCACTAGAGCATCGTGTTGTATGTTGTCTGCTTACCTTTTTGAGCATAATATATGCACTTCGAATCATTAGATCTCATTATTTGAGAAAATAAGCCCCATTAGATGAAATTCCGAGATAAGCTAGTATTAACTCATTAAAGTTCTACTTTGTTTTAAACAATTAACACGGTAGGTGGTCAACTGTTGTAGGGTCCCCTTGTGACTAATTTTTGCTCTCAAATCCAACAATGTTTAAAAATAATAAAATTACTATTGAATTAAGATTTAAAAATAAATCTGCTATGTAAATAAATAATAAAATGGGATTATTTCAGCTCGCTTTTAGCAATAGGTCACTCACTGCCTTCTTCAGATGTTTTTAATTTTTCTATTTACTTATTTTACTTAACACATTACCGTCCGAAAACCTAAAAATAGGCTTTATAATAGTAAATGAAAGGTAATTAAATTTCATCTGATCTTAAAATAGAGAATTTTAAGATCTGAAGCAGTTAGTTTGAAGACAGGAACTTCAAATTATTAAATTGTATGCCGTTTTTTGCAAAATAGTTGTAATAATTTATACATTAATTTTTGTCACCTGTACAGGTAAGATTTTATATTACATTGTCGGACGGTAATGTGTTTAAAAATTAAAATTGCAATATTTAACATGATGTAGTAGAAAAGCCAACTATTCGGCACAATATGTTGTGTTATGTAGTTAAATAAAAATAAAAATTACCAACGGTTATTTGCTATTATTTTAGACAAGAATAATTATAATTAGTAGGAATATTGTAGGTGTTTCACCAATGTGAGCGTACCAGAAAATAAATGTGGGCGCACAGGACATAAGTTGATTCCTATTTTTGAATAGTTGTGTCGGCTTACTTTAATTTTATATTTCGTTTAATTACTTAAACGATATTTTTGAATTACAAAAATAGACAAAACCATGATTAGGATAATACAACATTTGTCTACATTTGAATTTAAAACCACAATAACTGCATAGGTGTCTGTTCTAGCACAATGCCTAACATATTACAGCATAGTGCACAACGCCGTTAGGTTAGCTTTAATAAATGGAGTATGAAAGGAGAATTAGTAATAAATTGCACAATGTATCTATATAAATTGAGGAATTTTTTGGCCGACTATATTTATTATAGAGAAAAATGCTTAATTTAGACCATTTGAAATAGCGAACAATTACGATGGCTAATATATAATTTTGTTAACTGGTATTAGGTTATGACCAAAGACAATATAATCTATGTATAGACTTACTATAAAAATGATATACTCATTAAGAGTAGGCATTAAAAATAATTGGTTTATCTAATAACAGCTTACCTAAGGTTAGAATCCTAAAGGTTATTTCGAAAAAATTCTGTAACTAGCACTGTTGCATTTTGTAAACAATCGTTTAGCACTCATTCAACATTACAAATGTGTTCGTGACATATACGGAATTGGCGAACGGTGAGCGACCGTGAGTTAGTTCTATTCATTAAGTGAAATTTGAATAAATTAATAGTAATTTAAAGTATAGCATTACGAACTATCGAAGAAATCACCATCCACCTTAAATCTTTTGACACTTCGAACAACTATCAGATTAATATTTGAGGTTATGTCGCTAGATTTTATTACATACACACAAGAAGAGTGGAGTGAGTTTCACAAATAATCGATAAAATACCGAGCGGGAATTTTAAGAATTTGCAAAATGTTTAATTTAAATATTGGAATTATGGGCCATGTCGATTCTGGCAAAACCTCCTTAGCAAAAGCATTAAGTGTGACTGCTAGTACAGCGGCTTTCGATAAAAATCCTCAGTCACAAGCCCGAGGCATTACGTTGGATTTAGGTTTCAGCTCATTTTGTATTCCTTTACCACGACATTTAAAAGATAAATTGCCAAACACAGAAACTGTCCAGCTAACGTTAGTCGATTGCCCAGGACATGCTAGTTTAATTCGTACAGTCATCGGTGGTGCTCAAATTATTGATTTGATGCTACTTGTAATTGATGCTACCAAAGGAATACAAACACAAACTGCAGAATGTCTGGTGATTGCGGAAATTACCTGTAATAGTTTGATAGTTGTTTTAAATAAAATAGATATGTTGGAAATTAGTAAACGGGCACAACTAATAGAAAAAGTAAGAGTAGTTAAGTATTTACCAAATTATGATAATAGTTATACCGATACCTATTGCAACTTTTTTTAGTATTTCTTTGAATGAATACGAAGAGCATCAAGGCAATGACTTCAATGCTCTTACCTTCTTTTTATATTTCTTTGTTCATTAAAATTTTACTTTTATTACTTAATCATTTTAAACTACTTTCATTTAAAAATATAACATTCATGTTTACCCTAATTAAATTACAATTAAAATCTTTCCAAAATTTAAAACCACACAATTGTAATAATCTTCTATACTCGACAATGTACTTACTCTCATTGTTTTACGATGTAATAAATTGATTGTTGTATTATCGAGCTATGTAGATTCTTAATTAATGAAAAATCAATTTCAGGTGAAAAAGAAATTACACCGTACTTTGTTGACTACGAAGTTTTCCACATCTCCCATAGTAGCAATATCCGTTAATCCTGGTGAAGGCAAAGAACCAATAGGACTTGAAGAACTTGTCAATCAAATTTCACAATTACTATGTATTCCAAATAGAAATATGAGTGATCCATTTTTGTTTGCTGTTGACCATTGTTTTGGAGTTAAAGGAAAAGGTTCAGTTTTGACCGGAACCATTTTACAAGGAACTGTAGCAATTGACGATGTAAGTATCTGATCAAGTATTGTTGAAATGTAATTACAAGGTTCAGATTTAGACCTGCTTCTATTCCCTGCTAATAGTGGGTTTCACAAAAAACTTTAAAAAACAATTCAAATCAAATTTATACACTGCTTCAGCAGCTCATGCTCAAAATCTGTTGACTTATTTACAATTCAGTAACTCATGCTGTAAAATACTATTAAACGTTAACAAAAATTTTTAAGTTATTTATAACATACAAAATCATGTAAACCTATAGACTTAATTTAAGATAAAATTAATTTTGTGTGTAAAATTAGTTTAATTTATTGATAGTTCAAAATGACCTTTATTTAAATTTTATTGTTTTTTGTTTTCATATGGTTGTCATATTTGTTCAGCAAGTGCAGAATTTCAAAGTGCTTGCAGAAACTGAAAATTCATATCCCCTATTTAATCAGCAATATGTGAGGTAAAAATATTTTGTTTACAGCGAAACGGGCTACATGATTGATTCTTATCTATTTTCATATATAATCTATTAAGTGATGGTTTTGATTTCCGGAAATCAAACCATCACGAAATAGATTCAGCTAGAAAATCGCATCATATGAAGAGTCGTCTTCGACGACCCGAAGTGGACAAAACCAAATAATATACAATAATTCCGTGTTTCATAGTAATTCTTTAAAAAATAATTATAGAATAAGTTTCATGTTTGTTCTTTTTATGAAAAAATTAGTTCAACAAAATACCAATATGATTTTCGGTGTCATCACATGTGGTGATTTCCGGAAATCACCAAATCTGATTGGTCTGAATATATAGTATGAGATTTTCATCTAAATATAATTCTAAAGGGTGAAAGTTTACCATAAATGTTTATCGCTTGTAAAAAAGTGATAAATTTAAGCGAAAGTTTTTGCAGGAAAGGAGTGTACAAGCTAATATTTTTTTATAAAGAGATTGAACCTGGTTGTATTTATATACTACATATCAACCTTGAGATTTACATTCTTTTTATTTTCTAAAAATTCTCCAAGTTTGGAAATTTAACAAAATGACACTTTTAATTTCCTTCCTTCAAAAATTCGTCATCAGATGTCACATTGTCAGAAAAAGGAGTAAATATTTAGGGTGGACTTTCAGCTTTCACCCTTTAGAAATACATTTAGGTGAAAATAGGCAAGGATGAATCTAGTAGTTTGTTTCTCTATAAACAAGTTTTATTTATCTCACATTGATAATATGTTTAATAGGGGATAACATTTTTCAGTTTCCGTAAGTCCTTGAAATGCAAAAATTGCTGCACCTTGCCAAACAAATATGGCAACCACATGAAAACCAAAGACAATAAAAATTATATAATGGTAATTTTGAACTACCAACATGTTAGACAGTTTACACACAAAAAATCAAATTTTTTTAAATGGTAGTGTGACCAAATTGGAGCACTTACTATGGTATGACCCTATAGGTATATATTTCTATTTTAATATAACTGTTTTAGGAAATCGATTTACCTACCATTTTGTTGAAAAGGAAAGTAAAGTCAATGCAAATGTTCAAGCAACCTGTAAATATGGCATCAGCTGGCGATCGTTTAGGTGTATGTGTTACACAATTTGATCCTAAGTTAATGGAGCGTGGCATTGCATGTGCTTCAGGATTATTTAAATTTACTTATTGTTGTATAGTAAGGGCAAAAAGAATTAAGTATTTTAAATCGCAAATACAAACTAAATCAAAATTTCATGTTACGGTGGGTTATCAAACTGCCATGGCCACAATAACTGCTTTTAGAGGAATAAAGGCTGATACTATTGGTGATAGTTTTTCTTTCAACGATGATTATGAATACAGGGAGCACTTAAATGAAAATGCTACTATCGATATGAATGAGTACCTACTATTGGAATTTAGTAAACCAATTTTGTCTACAGAAGGTTGCATGGTTATAGGTTCAAAATTAGACATGAATGTAAATGGAAATGAATGTAGATTAGCATTTTTTGGAAATGTTTTAGTGCAGTGCACAGAAAAAAATTATACTACTGCATTTTTGCCAAAATTAAAGATTTATAAAAATAAATGTAAAACTGGCACTGTTGAGCGAGCTGTGAATGAAAATTATGTAATTGTAAAAAATATGTTTAAGAAGGAAACAAATTTAGAAACTTTTAGAGGTTTAAAAGTTCAATTTTCCACAAACGAAGTTGGCATAATTGAAAGTTCTTTTGGTCAAAGTGGAAAATTTCGAGTTTTTATTGCAGACTGTTTACAGCCTTCTACCTTCGACACACTAAACTTGAAAAATAAAACTAATGATACCCAAAAACAATTAGTTACCATTACTCTTGATTTTAAACGATATATTTATGACCAAAATAAAAGTATTGTGCAATGAAAAACGGCAGTTTTAATATTGGAAATACATTAATAATACTGGCAGTTAAACTTGCAGTTGAAGAATGAAATTCTCAGATTAAAAAAATAATTTTGACAGAAAATGATGTCCGAAAGCAGAAAAGAGTGGTAGATTGGGGTACGTCTCAGATTTCCTATGAAGTGTACTTGACTTTTTTTTACTATGTCTCTCTCACAAGGTGTTGGCAACGTCTTCAGGTATTCAATGCCTAATTAATACTCGGCATCTACTATTAGTAGAAGTACTTAAACGCCACGAGGAAATGCTGGTGATAAACTAAAACAAAATTGTAAACAAAGAATAGTGGGTGTTTGGGTAGAAGGAAAGTTAATACAAAAAAATTTGTGACAAAATATATTTTTTGTGGGTAATTCAATTATTGATCTTATCTCCTGTTCCAAATTTGTATGTTATTGTGTCTCTAGCTTACCATCTTATAAAAATCACGACACATTACTGTGACGAACTTTTTATTCAATTATTTTGTACCAATAAATAATTATTTGAAGTCGACCATCATTATTATATTCTTTATTAACTTTTATGTGAGTATCCATGACAATGTTTGAAAGTCGGCGTCTATGTAGTCGGCTTTGTGCTTACAAAAATAAACTTTGTTTGGAAAATTATAGTAAACATCGATGTATATGTGCTGTCTAATTTATCTGCTATTGCTACTAATAAAGCCGATAGAACATTTATTATAATTATGACTTTGATGATACAAAGTCTAAAAAAAATCTAAAAACTCAAATTTCAACGAATTAAGATTCAGGATTTTTTTATGTAAGCAATAATTATTTGATAATAAACGAATGAATTCATAATTTATTATAATTGCTAGGAAGTATAATACATCTAAATTGATGACCCCAATGCATTGAAATGTATACTTACGTACCTGGAAAGGACTCACTCGTATTTAGTACATAGCTTCCGGTGAAGCCGGGGTACACAAAAAGAACAAAGAAGATTGTAGTATCTGTATCTTTATGTGTTGGCTAGAAAAAGATAGCAATACTACATACCCATTGTTGTGTCACCATCGTAGTGGCTTCAGTATTTTCTTAGAGCGAGTCCTTTCCAGGTACGTAAATATACATTTAATTGCCCCAATGGGCACCAAAATGTTCAGTTTTTACGTTTTCAAACTTGACTTTGTTTTAAAAACAAACAAAAGATTTTTTCAAGATTGTTCTTTGTTCCTGTGTCTTTTTAAAACAAAAGTGCTTGAAATTTTAGAAGAAAAATTGTGAAATGTTGGATGGGATTGCAGTATTTTAGGTATGTTCGGCACTATAGATATTAAGTTCTCACTTTTTGTGTTACTAAAAATTTGGTCATGATTTCTAAAAATTAGTTAAGCTTACTTACTACACTCGGGGCTGTAAACAAGCCTTCTGATTGAGCTTTTTCTTATCAATAGACACTGTAAAATATGCCATAGGTTCCAAAATTAATAAACTAACCAGCCTATGATTCATAATATTACGATAACATTTACAACATAATATTGTAATTTGCAAAGTTGATAAATAAATCGGCATCAACTTATAGTTGTAATCGCTGAGGTAATTACAAAGAAGATTCTTCTTTCACTTAATTTTAGTTAGGCTTGTTTACAGCCCCCAGCATAATAGGTAAGCGAAAACTAATTTTAAAAAATCATGACCTTATTTTTAGTAACACAAAGAATGCAAAGAAGATTATAATAGAATAATATTATGGTCTTTTTTCAGTCTGAAGCGCGTAATTTATATTACATCTATGGATGTGTTTTCCGTTAATTGCATGTCTTTTAATTGGGCATTTACTGTACTGTAAATAGCTACAATAGTTTCTGAAAATCCCAAGTCGAGTTTCGCTACATTATAATGTATAACTTTCATAAGGTAGTTTTTGTGGATTCTGAATTTTTAAGGCTACCAATAAAAATTATATTTGAGTATTTGGATTTTATTTTTAAATAACTAGGGGTTTTCAATTTTTCTTACAGATTATGTAATTTAAAATTTGCTGCTATAATTACAGTGACTCATAATAAAATCTGGATGCTTCTATGTTAACAATGTAAATTGTACTTTTAATTTTGTTTATACATTTTTCTATATCTTTGCACTGTTTCCGAATTACAGTGACTTAAAAAAAATTGTAAAATACAAAACATATTGTCATATATGTATCTCAGAAACGGTACTACAACAAAATAGAATAATGAATAAGCATTTTTTCTTTTACATTTTTGAAAATATTGATGGCAATATTTTTAGTTTTTTGTTGAGCCTTTTTTAAGTCACTGTTTTAACTCGGAGAGGCTGCGACGAAATAGGAAAATATTTATAAGCAAAAATGAATAGAATGAAATTTGCAACAAAAAATGATTTCAAAACGTACAATTTACACTGTTAATATAGGAGCGTCCGGATTTCATTATAAGTTACTGTATATAATCAGCTAAGTGCGGGCAGGTACAAACACTTTTTATAATTTATTATAGATGGGTTGGAGCTAATATATGATTCTGTTCTTAGGTATTGTGGCTTGAATAAAATTGTAAACGCTTAAACTGTTGTTTTTGTTCAGTTTTAAAACTTTATTTTTAAATGTTTTAAAATATGTCGTTCATTTAAACGTCGACCATTTAAACAATTTGTATTATTTATATCCCTAGTCCAATAAGTCCAAAAACCAATCTATTTTAGTAAAATTAAATTGAATGTATGTTAGGTGTTGATGAAGTTGAAAGAAATGCAGTTTTTAGATTATGGAAATGAAAATAATAAATTACAATATCAGTAATATTTTTATTTATGCTGATATGTTACATTGACAATTATTTGCAAAATTGAAATACACAACAACTAAATCACAAAGTATTATTGCAAATATTAATATATTTTATAATTTTGCCAATATGTAAATGTGCCATAGTGCTAATATCAAGATGTGGAATGTTTTCCGTTATTAAAATTACTCTTACACATTATTTATAAGCAAAAAATTATATTAACATCATTGGCACAAGTGAAACAAATTTTTCAAAACAATAAAATTCTTTAACACGCAGTCACATTTTCATGTATTACAGCAAAAATGTAGTAGCTAAATTTTGTATGTAATACATCAAACATTGATCAAAATACACATTTAAACGTATTTAAGAAAATAATGGAGTATTTAATATTTTAGTACACTAAATCAATATTTGTGTAGAAAATGTAACTGCAAACTATAATACCATTAACGAGCAAGTTAAATATTAACTTTTATTAATAACTCTCGTTAGCAAAAATGAACAAACATAACAAATTAACTTGTATAAGCTACATCGATGTTTCACAAAAAGTTATTTTTTAAAAAAATAATTATGAAAAATCTTTTTAATAATTGGTATTTAAATACTTTATATTTCGTGGGAAGTATTTGAGTTATTTAGTTATAAAATGACAAACAAATTTTTGTTAGTTTGGTGCTTGCTTTAAAAAATATCCAGCGTTTGCCTTACACATAATATTTATTTCCTGGAGATGTTTTGCTTAATTTGTTTAAAATATAGTTTTATATTATAATATGGTAACTGGGAATTAAAGTGGTACACTTGTATCAAACATTAACAATATCACTGCGATATTTCGTTAATTTAGAATAAACTTGAGTCGCTTGTTCACACACATAGGGATGTGCTGGAAAGCAGTAGTAGGTATATAAGCTCATTATTTAGATTTGCATTAAATTATTTTTACTTTCGAAAGTACCTACGTAGGTAATTCAATTGACTAGTAAATATAAAGTTTGTATAATATATTTTTTGTTAACACTATAAATTATTTTAACATTTGGTACCTACACATTGTCTTACATTATTGTGCTTTGTGTGTTATAATAACAAATGAATTAAGCAAACTTTTTAAAATAAGATTTCTTTTCAATTTAAACTTTTTAAATTTAAATTATGTATATTCACATTTTTAAAGCCGTACTAAATGCACTTTTTCGTTTGCTATAAAAAAAATTATACGAAACCAAAATACCCTATCAAAATACAACTTAATTGTCTAAGCGTTATCACCCTGTGTTCTATTTACATAAAAATCTATCTGTATTTGATCCCTCTATGACTAATACAGTCTTTCTAACACTATGTAGGAGCATAGCCTAAATTTTTTCTTTGTAAGAATAAATGAATCTCTCTAAACGAAGGCCGTTCTGTATCTTTTTGTCGCCAACACTCTACCATCAAATCGTAAATGTCTTTGTTAGCTATCATAGGCCTCGGAAGATACATATATTGACCATCGTCGTTATGCATGTGGGTTAAATTTTCCAATACCTGGGGATCAGTTAAACCATCGTAAGGTTGCCAGCGACACAAGGTCAATATTTCCCAAAGAGTAGCAGCGAAAGCCCACACATCACTTTTACTAGTATATTTTGCTTCAAATACACACTCGCTGGCCATCCATCTAATTGGAAGAGGTATATTACCATCCACCTTGTAATAATCGTTTACATAAACTTCGTTGTATGTACCAAAGTCACATATTTTTATTTGATATGCTTTTCCGATTAGACAATTTCTTGTGGCCAAATCACGATGAACAAAATTTAATGATTCCAAATATCTCATACCAGAAGCAATCTGAGCACCCATATAAAGAAGGCAATTAAAACTAAGAGATTTTACACCATATGGTACACTATTACTACTTTCGGCAGCTACGTGAGTCTTTAAAAACTGACACAAATCACCGTGATCTAAGTATTCCATTACGACACACAATTGTTCATCTTGACTACATATTCCTAATACTCGTGCAATATTTGGATCTTCCAATGCTGCTAAAATTCTTACATCTCGATAGAAATCTTTTCTGGAAAAGAAAAATAAAATTTGTTTCTTTAGGTATTTGCTACAATTAATTTGTATTTAAAAAATAAATTATAATAATGGACCTGATGGATCATTTATCTATTTATATCATTTTTAAAAGTTAAAATACGTACTGTTCCTTTTCAGTTGCATTTTCCGACAGAAATTTAATTGCAACCAGTCGTTTTCCTAAGGACATTGTTGATGCATATTCAGGAATGCCATCGGCTTCGGCTACATACACCTAAATTTAAATAAATGATAATATATTTTTACAATTAAAATTTCAAAAAACTTACAGTTCCAAATGCTCCTTCAGAAAGTTTTGATAGCATCCTCAATCGATGTCGAGGAAATTCCGTTAAAGTGGTCTCTTCCAAACGCTTTTTTAAAGCAATAACAGCTTCATGTTGAATGGATAAAGACTAGAAAAATGTATCTTAATATCTTGAATGGTTTCAATTATCTAAGGAAATATTTACCTTTTTTGTATTCAATTCATTTTGACTATTTCGTTTGGATAATCTCGAACTATTCGAAGTAATACTTTCACCTCGTGTTCGTGACATTGGTAAAGTTTTATCTGTACTGAGTAACGGCAGTGTTCCAGTTTCAGGTACAGCATAATCATAGGTATCTAAAAATTAAATTATTTAATTTTTTTACTTGATTATTCCTTATTATCTGTGGTGTGCATGTAAAGTGTTGCTGTATATGTACATAGATGATCTATACCAACTAAGCGCCGTATCACCTTATGTTTATTATAACGCATTTTATTGTCTTATGAAAACTTACAACAGAATTTGCAGTTATGCATAAGAAATTTAATAGTAAGTACTATTACTTATTCTACCAACAAAAAATTATTTTAAATATTATATTTTACTTATATTAAAGTATACAAACAGTTTTTTGTGATTTACACGAATCTACTACTGGACATAATATTCACTTTCTAAATAAAAGAAATAATGCAATGTGTTGATGGAATCAGAGATTTTAAACATTAAAGCAACTTACCAGATTGCGAAGGAGTGTATTTCTTATTACTATTTGCTATCACATCTTGCATTTCCATCACAACTGAACTGTAACTATAATAGGGGGCATATTTAAATGCTTGATATGGTTCTTGATAATCGTTGCTTTCTATTAAATTATCAAATCCTGGGTGAGGAAGAGGCAAAGTGGATCTTAAACTAGATTTCATTGTACCATGACTACGCCTGCAATCGTCAACTTCTGTAACTCCGTAAGCTTCGATAGCACTACCCTTTTCACTTAGGCCAAATACAGATTCGGGATGTAAATGTGGTAAAGTATTTGAAGGAAAACCAACGTTCGAAGAGTTAGGGCTACGTAAATGTTTACGATTTCTAATACGATTTATTATTATAAAAATTATTGCGCCAAGAATTAATATTATCGCCGTCAAACTACCAACAATAATTGTTAAGTAAGCTGGATCGTTCATTTTAGAAGTGGGAACTGGAATTTCTATTTTATGTTGTAAATTTTTATCTGTTCGTACATTTTTAATTGGCGAAAATGTTGTTGTTGGTTCTATCTCGATGCTGAAATTACCGTGGGCAACAACAGAATCAAACGTAACTTCACTTATTAAAATCCATCTTGAAGCAAAATTAAGTTGCAATTTGATGTACTTGCCGACACGATGATGGAGTTTAATAGAAACGTTGCGAGAGTTTTCAAATATTCTATCTTCTACATATTCATATGAAATAGGTTCTCCTTTAAAACGTTTACCACCTACACTAAATGATATTTTAGCAGTAGCAAAAACTTGTACGTCTTTGGTAAATTGATTGTTACAATAAACATGAACAGCCGAAAATTCTCTAACTTTATCAAATTCAAATTTAAGTTCTATTGGTTTATTTAAACGTGAATCGTTTTTCCAACCAACCCACGAGGGACTGTTATCGTATAAAGCTAGTTTAAAATCATCTCTCCCAAATTTCCCGTCTGTCAGCAAACCCATGCCGTGCTTCAGTTCATCGCCATCCCAATGACCGTCGTAGGCCGAGTCATAAAACTCCCAAGTGGAGCCTCTTTTGTCACCTTGAGGCATCGAATAGCTTATTATTCCATCCGTCCATCTGCAACCATATATTTCTACTCTCATACAAACGGTTCTTTGATGATAACTGTAAGGAAAAAATCTCAGTTTACTAGCCCATATCGGAGGATCCAGTTCCTTTTTAGATTCCAAGTAGGTATTGATATTTCCATCAATCACCTAGAACAAATTTGTAAATTAATGAAAATTTTCAATAATTATAAATTAAATTTAAAATTGAGATGATAATATAGATTTTTCTCAATAAATAAATAATAATGTATATACTAATTCCAGATATTTCAGAAAATAAAGAATGATACAAACGAACAATGGAAGGGAGCGGTTTCAAAATTAACGAAAATTAGGAAACGATAATTTACCACAAAAAAATATTTTTTAACACTAAAAGACAAAACAAATCGGTGAAATAATTAACTGAAATAATGGCGAGACGAAAAATACAAAATTTTATTACTAGGGAAATTCCTTCCTAGGAAATATGACGCATGTGTAAAACAGCAAATTAATTAATTGTTTTTGTATTTCAGTTAAATAACTTTGGTAAATTTATATTTGCAAATTCAACCCTTTTCAAAATTTCTTTTATAAAAATTCGAATTAGTAAATTACTGTAAACTAAGTGTAAGCAAAATAGCTCACGAGTATTGAATTTTATAAAGTGTGCGGAATAATAAATTTACTTAAATAATAAATATATCGATTAAAAACGTTTTTAATTAATGCCTCTTCTTAAACCATCTGCTTTCATAGACTGAGTTCTGGCTGTGACCCTGCATATTATTAATTCTAATTTCCTACTAATGTTTAATATTAATAAATTAATTATTTAGGTAGGTATTTCGAATTACAGTTAATTGTTAAATATTTCTTTTCCACTATTGTCGGTGGCCATTAAATATAAATAATTTAAAACCTATCGTCTATCTCGATATAGAATGTTTTATTATTAAAGCACTTTCGGCATGGTTTATTAGCAGATTATATAATTATTAGGTTTGCGAAACTAACCAAAATTAATGGAGTAAGTAAATACATATTTAATACACATATCTACATTATTTAAAAAAAATTACCGCCACGGCGTCTATTAAAATAAAAAACAAAGTTAATGCCAATTTCGATTACTCCATAGCTCTAAATTAACATCACGATACTTTAAGTTGTGTACCCAATTAAGCTAAAAAAAATTTAAATTTATATTATCTCAAAAATAATTAAACGACGGGTCGCTATATTAGCGTTGACACCCGGTATAATTGAAAATAATTTTAATAATTTAGCACCTACAAATTTAACCAGTAGAAGTTTCTGTGAAACATTAGGTTTAATTAAAAGTTAATTCTAACAAACATTCTATAAAGAGGAAAGTAATAAAAAACTTGCAAAAGTTTCGAAAAGCTATTAGGTTTTGTATATAAGGATAATAAATCAAAATATTTAACGCGTGTTTAAATCATACGCTTTATAACAATTGGGAAACCTTACTAATCGAATAATATCAATTCATTACAATATAGCAAGTTGAAAAAATCCGATTATTATAATGGTTTTTCGCAATAAATTATTTTTAGGGAAATTTAAGAATTATTGTCGAAAGTGAAAATTTTTGAAGCAGTTTAAAAAGGCGACATAGAAATACATATTTCTCATATCATGAAATGCTATGTAACAACCTTCATAGCATTTTTATCTGCAGGAGGTAACGTTCTAGTTGATATCAACCCTATGGTCGTAATAATCCCGCTCATGCGAGAGTCCTAATTTTCCAAAGTCACGCAAGCACTCGTCTATTTGGCGCCCTTTTGTTCCCCGTCTTTCGTCTACAATATTTAGTTTTTATTTCTATACCAGTCTTTATATTTTGTATTTTTGGTATATTGTTTGCAAGTTAACGTGGGGTCACGCATCTCGTTTTAGAAAAAACGACAAACTGAAAATATTAGATAGTTTTCACATTCTATGCACGCACGCACCGTGAACGAAAGGCAACTACATTTAATTGTTACCGTGTACTACAATAATTCATAAATTGGAACCTCCGCACGGTTTCTTTGTTATAATATTATCGATCATTATTACTCCTTTTCAACCTTTCTTATATTAAATCAACAAATTTAATCAAAATAACACTCGCAATAGTCGAAATAATTAATTTGTTGATTAGTTATAATTAAGTTATCATTATAAGCTTTGTCCAGATTGATATATTATAATTTCATGACAAAAAACGACAAAATTTTCTGTTAACTTAATTTAGTAATTAGAGAGCAATGACAGCAATTTATTCCAAGTTATATTGTTGTTAGATATATTTATTAAATAATTTAACCTAAAGTTATTGAAAATTATAAAACGCCACATAAATTAAACACATTATAAATTTTGATAAACACCAAAAAAATTATCTAAATTAATATTAAAGTTAATATTTCTGATTTTAACATATAATAGGTTGATTAAGTAATTTATTATGTTTTTAAATGTTAAAATAAGAATAAATTATGTTTACCAACCTATTTTGTATTTTTTTTTCAGTTTTAAACTTAAAATACACAAAACTTGAAAAAATTAACTCGTACCTACTCATCGCATTATTATCGAGGAGTTAATTTAAATTTTTTGAATACAATATACTACAGATGTAATTCTAATTAAAATATTTTCTGAATTCTATAAATAGTTCTTCTTTGCGAATAATGTATTGTATTGTATCATATTATTATTTACGTCCACATTTTATTATACGAACTTCTTTTTAATTTGTTATTGTATAGTTGACTAATATTAAGTTCAGCGTGCTTGCATCCGGTGCACGAAATATGTGTATACTAAAATATAATTGAACCACGAAGAACTTCATTATTTTTTATGTGCAATTTAGTCTTAGAAGCAGATGTTGGGCTTAAAAAGTGACCAGGCACGTTCAAACCATCCAATTAGTAAACTCGATGTAGTTGGGTACAGTGTGGGATGCAGACTTGAAAAATTGCAAATAAAAAAGTAAGCGCAAGATAATAATGATGTACGCAAGCTTTAGTTTTCGAAATGCTCACACTCTGATGTGGCGGTATATTTTTTCTAGTAGCTTTACCATGATTTCCGATATTCTCCGAGACCAGATTTTAGATAATAACTTTTCATACGCATATTCATACGGTATGAATATACGTCTTGAAATACGGTCTTTTTTTTATTCTTACAGAATCGCAAACTAGAGATTTGATATTAATCTGCAACTAATATTACACCATTGATAAAATAGTATACTGGAGATATACTGGCATGGGATCTAAAACGGCTCACTGTAACCATATTGATACGTCAAGTTTTGTTTATGTGGTTTATGGTCAACCACCATTAAAAGTGACATTACAGTAATAAACTGTGGACTGTGTTGATACTACACTACTTGACCCACGTGTGGCGGTGCCGTTTTGTATGTATGAACATTTATCAATGCATCCACACACTTCGTCAAGATCTGAGATCAGGGCTGTAGATTTAGTTTTTGAAGATCATTTTTATCTATAGTCGTATCAAATTACAAGACGTTTACAAATTAAAAACATCCGAGAAAAGCAATAACCAATTATTATCCTGTTTTTACGAGTTATGTTATAACTCATATCATAAGATATGGTAGGTTTAATATAAAGACACTTTGCTCGCAATGTTAAGATTCCTATTGGCTCAATTTCTCGATACATCATCATGCCAAAATGGCCATAAATAAAAGGATGCATAATATTCAACATTAGCAGCTATTTAAAATTATCGCATTAAGGATAAATTAAATACATATTTAAATAGTCAATCTCAATAAGTGACGTTAGTCAAATTGAGATTGACTAATTTAAATATTTAATTTGAATTTAATGTGTTAATTTTAAGTACATAGTTGATAATGTTTGATATTTGTTTATTTTTTATCATCGGACACTTTAGCATATTCATGACCAAATTAGACGAAACGTATATCCAATAATCATCTTAAAATATTGCGAACCTAATGCATTTCAAATAATCAAATTTACTCAATAATCTATTGTTGAAAGATCGGGGAATTAATTTTTTTAGTTATTTCATAAGTTAATAATAATTTCTAGACACCCGCCTGCATAAGCACAATATTTTGCCTCCTTAGAGTCAGCAAAAGTTGGCATGTATTGACTATAATTAATTAATGCATCACAGGTGCCCTAGTGCAATAAAATTTCAGTTCACAGAAGTGAAGAATTTCAACTATCTACCTACATACAAATATTAAATTATTATGATAGCGTAGTATAATAATTATTATGTGTAATATTCAGCGAGTATCTTGAAAGCCAACAAATAAAAAATGACAATATAGTCAAAATCCAAGAAAATTACATTTTCAATTGATTTCATTCCAATTTATTTTGGAAGACACACGAAAGATTTTTTCGAAAAATAGTTGAAAAAAATGGTGGGACTTAGATTGCAATTACGACGATAATATTGTCACAAGTGGAAATATATAATCTATAAATTATTGTAATTAAATGTAATTCCACGTAATTAAATGTAATTCCAGGCTGCTTAATGGCAGCTTCACCAGAAAGTACTGACCCAATATTAGGCTGTGGGTCATAAATAAAAATTACCAATTATCGGAACAAAACATCCATTATTGTTTCATAGGTTCATAAAAAATATTCCTCTATAATTCAATAAAACTGTAAAGATTCAATATTTTTAAAATTGTTCAACATATTATAAACATAAAAATTTTCTTCTTTAACCTGATACATAATTACGTAATCTACTTAGTTTGAATTGCATATTGTTAATGAAATTTACTAACCTACACATTTATGTAATTTATTTTAAAACTATAGGAAACTTGTTATTACAAAAATTTTAATTTTCAAAATCATAGCAAAAATTTGGAGATTTATGCTCTCCGAGACCTGCCGGGCACCTCCACCAAAATGTCACGAATATTTTTTAGAGATTGTGTAGCTCAGAGGTTTTGAGTTAGGTTTATGTACTTTAATTGAAATTACTCACACAGGTGTTTATAATGAAAACTATATTTATTAAATTTAATTATTAATTCCTAAATAAATACTAAATAACATCTTAAACTAGATCTTACTCTACGAGGGGTAGTTAAGCCATCAACGGTGGTCACATCTTGACCTCAGGAGGTGCACACTCCGAACTCTCGTTAATTGATTAATTATTCTCTTGCACCGCTTGATGCTTCCCCTTCCATATTCATTATCTATTTATTTATAACCATTGCACTTTGTCAACTTATACGAGGGAGCTTCAAGTGGAATTACATTTAATTACAATAATTTATAGATTATATATTTCCACTTGTGACAATATATTATTGATGCACAACGTAGGCAGATGTATTATATCTGTATATTATAAATGTATATTATGAATGAGATGTCACCAACAAAATCATTTTGCACAAACTGAGACTTAAATCGTTTTTCCCACAACTTCTTCATATTCCATGATTCTATCTCTACAATATTTACATATTTACAAAATACATTTTTTATAGTAATTACTACTAATTTAATAATTTAAATTTCTTTAGTGTAAAAGCTTTCACGTGTTGTATCATTCTATCCGAAGTATGTAAGACTCGATACACTTATGCCCGTATTCACAAAACTTTTAACGATCCGTTT
Source organism: Cantharis rufa (assembly GCA_947369205.1). Taxonomy (NCBI): domain Eukaryota; kingdom Metazoa; phylum Arthropoda; class Insecta; order Coleoptera; family Cantharidae; genus Cantharis; species Cantharis rufa. Next base: position 43,571,634 of record OX376303.1, read on the forward strand.
GTGAATACGGGCATTAGACAAAATTAATAACTAAAATTATTTTACGTAACTCTACGTTAACCAAAATAAGTTGCATACTACACAAAAACGTTAATATATTATGAATAGATATTTTTTTTGAAATATTGTGATCAAGTTTTTAATTTAAAAAAAATGAAAAACATATTAACGATAAAATGATCATGTAAATATGATGGCTAACTAATCGACAATTATCTGCACTGGGTTTGGAAATTTTGAAATAATATTGTAGACTATCAAAAATAAATTATTTAATCTTGAAAGACTGCGATTGACATTAGATACACTTGTAACTTTTAAGTGCAGACCTTGATGGATGCTTTTAAGGGAGTTGATATATAAATCGTATCATTAACTCTTGCAGGTGGTCCAGATAGATCGCATAATCTAAATTTGTACTTTATCATTGTTAAATCTTGTTTTGCAATAAATCTAACACAATAAGATTTAGGAGCAGCTTGTCTGTTGCAATTGTTGTAATGTAACAAACATTTTTGAATATATCTTAATCTCATCTTTGTCTTGATTGTGCGTCTCATGGTTTCATTTCACCCACATTTATTAAAGGCAGCTTAAGACCTTCAAGGTGGAAGCACAAGCTTATTACTACAATTTATCTTGAATTGTCTTCTTCCTGCACGGCGCCTACTTTGATTAAGCGCCTCAACTAACCATGACTCATGAGAAATTTAAACTTGCAAAATATTTACGCTAATTATAAAGGGAATAAAATTTAATAATGTTAAATTGATATTAATGAATCCACAAAGTACTAATGCAATGGCGACCCTAACCATTTTAATTAATCACAATTAATTTGCTTTCCACGTGTCGGCTGTGATATTAAATAGGTAGGTAGGTACTAAGTACTTATACCAGGTATTTTTTAAAACGTTGGTAAAAATAATCCAAAAACACACGTATTTTAATCGAAAGATTAATAGCTTATATAAGGCGATGCTTTTATTAAAAATTTTAATTAAATCTTAAGCACTAATATATTTCAAAATATATTAAATACTTATTTTAATACAGCCCAAAAGTGCATTAAATATAATATATTGTAGTATGCGATTGCTTTTCCATAGGTAGAACAGAATTTTTAATTAGAGAAAGTTTGATAGACCAGTTTCAACAGATTATAAAGCTTTATATGCTTTCAAGCTTATTGAATATGACACTAAGTACATAAGTCGTTTTTAATCAAAATTTATTTAATCATGAATGACACTTAACAGCGACAATACGTTATTCGTCATAATTTAAGAATTCATTGTTAAATGAATAGTCCAGGAGTCTAGAACCAGACTAGGGAGAACGTGTAAAATTAAGTCAATTAAATTAAATCGAAAGTGAAAAGTAAAAATGTGCATAATAGAATACTACTTATCCATATGAATATAATAACGTATTTTTAAAACAATTATTAATTTCATCGATGAACGATTTTGCGATGGAACAAAATAAATTTAAGTAAGCGTGAATATTTTTTATTATTTAAATAAATATTTAGAGATATCAAATAGTTAATTATAATATTCGTTCTGTTTTGAATTTCTGCTTTTTTTATCTGCTGTTTTGAGTTTCCTTTATATGAAAAAATAATAATAATGAGAATAAGCACACATCTAACTCATTTGCAGGAAAGCTTTCAACTTTTCAACTATTTTTTACTTTGTTGGCACTTACTATTGGAAGGAGTTATCACAACTTTTTTTCTATTTTATCTTTTATCATTCTCGATATACGAATTTTTGAAAAAATCGGTGAAATTTCAAATGCCCTTTGAGTTATAAAGTTGTCATGGAATGCCCTATATGCGCATTCGTGAAACTTTTATATGTTTGAGCTTTTTAGTTTTATGATACTTTATAAGTTATTGTAATTTGAGATTTTTCTCTCGTAAGTTTTTCTCAATGTAATTAATTACACGATAATTACTTCATTTTTTATAATTATTTCTAATTAACCAGTTGGCTTTTTAAACATCTCCCATTTCATATTTCATCATTTCCACTCGAGTTTTTGAATGTCGACAATACCGGCAATTGACAATGCGTTAGTAAAACGAAATCTTATTTTAAAAATATTTCTAACATACACTGAATTACTTGTGTGTTAAAATATCCACCGGGAAAGTGGACAATCATTTGATTTCGTTCATTTTAAGTAATGTGGCGAACTAATCTGGCGTTAAACAAAATCCGATTATCCAATTATACTGTGGATAATACTAACTGAGAAAGCTTGGCATACTATAGTAGAATTTTATTAATGATCTTTAACTTTTTTACATTGAATTAACAAACACAATAACTATAGAGAATAATATCCCTAGAGTGGCCCTATCCTTTCCCTAAAAATATAATTACTAGCACTTCGACCACCATAATCAGCGGTTCGTAATTTGCTATAATAGAGGTGACACGTTAATTCGACGACATTTTTTTTATTTTATGCTTATACAATGCACTTTATGTGATAATTGGGTATATATTTAAAACATACAATTTTAATCCATAATAATCAATTCCTTTTACAAAATATTTAACTGGTAATAAGAGAGATAATCAAAAGATAAAGTCGAGTACAGAAGCCTAAGAATCTGTTAAAAATATAAGGAGGCACCGTCAAAACCTTACTCGCTCATCCCGCATAGAATGGACCGTTGTCAATAATTAGGACGCATCTAACTTAATACATTGACGCAGTGATACAACAAGAAGTTGATAAGAAACGGCAACCGCCAGTGTCGTCCTACGATATTTGGCTCCCGTAGATTACTACTAATTTATGATGTATCAATCTGATTTGAGTACAAGCAAAATTATCGCGTCGGGGATAATTTTTTTAATTATAAAAAATGGGCCCATTTAGCCCAGTGGTTAGGATGGTCCTGGTAATCGTTTACACAAAATAAGGTAGCACGAGGCAGCAATCATAGAGAAAAAATTTTTTTTTTATCTACTTGCATACCAAGCGACGTATGATGGTCCATTTCAAGTTCTCATAAGAATAGAAAAAGTTTACCAAATAAAAATACGGAAACATAACATGTGATGAGAAATTAAATAAATGCACAAGTAAAAGAAACATTTTCAGTTTTTGTTTCGGCATTTATTTGTGGAATGGAAGATGTATATTGAACCCGATTGGTCAATGAAAGTGTCACGTAGGTTCATTTTCTTGATCATCGTGTGGGATGGTGCAACTAGCATTCCCTGGTTGTGTGGCAATGAGTTATTGCCTGATATCCTACCGTATAGGATCTGTATAGGGTTGAAGTCAACTCGTGTAAATACAATATTGGGTATCAAGGAAAGTTGCATGTGTATAGAATTTTGTGTTATATGTAAGCCAAATTTTCCAATTAGGTCCACCCGCTTTTATAATCGTTGAAACATTGTATAGTCACTATACATAAGTACTTATCTTTTCTCGTTTCGATGCTAAAACGCCACAACTTCATTTGAATGAACAGAGCTATTGGACAGAATTCCGAAGAAATCGATGAATTCTTGTATCGTTATTTTGGGGAGGCTTGCTCTTGTTCTTCTTACTAGAAGAGCAAGCCAAAACAAATGTGATATTTCACATTGTTTGATTTTTATTTATATCTGAATTAAGATTAGATTGCTGAGAGGATTTCAACTTTTTCATATTGTTAGAGCTTATCCCTTTGAGGGGCATTGAATATACAAACAGTTTTTTTTTTAATTAGTGGAAATACTGCTTGGTAAGCATTTCGACTTCTTGGATGACCGTGAGGTAGGAGGATTAATAATTGCAAGAGTTGCTTCTCGTTTTGTTAAGGGCTATGTAAGCAAGAACTGAAAACAGTAATGTAGATTTTATTACTTCAAATAGTAACCGCATTGTGCAATTTAGTATGGAATCAACATAACAAATGTTGGAGCTTTGGGTCCAGACTAAGGCATAGTACTCTGCTACAGAATACACCGAACTTTTATAAAGTTATATACATACTTATATAAAGCTATATAATACAAACTGCGAACATTTCTAAGTTTTCTAAAGATTTCATTACGGTGTAACTTGAAAACAATTACAATTACTTGGCAGTATCGTGGTATTTACAAATAGCAACAGCTATAAAACCACATTCATGTAAAGCTTAGTATGGCTTAGTACAATAGGATTCTGTGAACCGCATAAATCGAAATTCCTGTAAGTTCTATAAACAACTGTAAACTAAAATTTAAATTAAAATAAAGTTAATAATTTATATTTAAATAAAATTTGTACATATAAAAAGATCGTAATTAAACATATTATTACGCTATAATTAGAAAACGTTATTAATGAGGCTTAAATCCTTAAATGATTTTAAAATGAATTTTGCCAAACCATAGATAAAATCATTATTATGTACGTACATCTATTTCTTGTTAAGCCTTGTCCGTGTAAACTTAGTCACAGATTATAAAACGTTGGAAACATTTCAGTTCTACTAACATTGGAAACGTTTATTTTTACTTAAAATCAATAGAACTACCAAGGTATTAAAATATAGAAGTATATTATGTATGCAGAACGAGCTTTCGTTATCAGTCTGGCGATGTAGTAGAGAATTAAAGTAAAAAATTGCTAATTAAAATTTATCGACGAACAATTAAAAATATAATATAATGTTCCGGTAGGTAATTTATAGTTTTTCTATAAAAGTATTTCTAACAAAATGCCGGTATACGAGTATGAAAAGGTGTGGTAAAATCGACTTACATATTTCTATTGTAGTAAAAAATCGATTTTTCGTGTGCTTGCGTGACAAAGCTAATAATAAGTGAACCTGAAAAACTTAGACTTTCATATTTTTTCATTAATAACGGGAAAAATGTATAAGTAGATGAATTTTATTTGATTTCTTTTCATTGTTTAAAAGTGGACGAAATAAATTTACATATTGCATTACATTTTTTCAGGTTTTGTAACGAAATACCCTATTAGTTTTTCTTTCTAGCGACTTGAAGTTAAATTCAATTTTATTTCGAGGCTAATAATAACATGAAAGCTTTGGAGCCAAATGGTTTATAAAATAAATAGTGCAAAGTGTGATTGCAATTTAGATAATTAGTAATAATGTAGCTTAAACAGCCTCAACTTCAAAGATAAACGATGAAGTTATATTTATATACTTACTGCGAAAGCTGAATAATTATTAAAGAGTAAATTTCAAGTTATAGCATTCGTTCAAAAAAATCATTTGAAAACGTTGTTTTGAACTTGTTTTAATTTTCCAAATAGACTTTTACAAACTTTTTGATTATTTAATTTAATTTAATTCGAGCACTGCAGAATATAGTTTGTTAAAAACATTAAACTCTCTTTCTGGGACAAAACTTTTTGAAATATGGAAAAGTTGCGATGAACTCATGCGATAAATAATAATAAATTGTGCTACGCTTTTAGATTCTTGATTAAGTATACAATTTTAAATAAATATTGCAAATTAATTACTAATTTGAATAAATGTCGTTCGTTTACCTCTTCCCCTTTAATATTCCTATAGCGAATCCACTTTGATAATCTTGGTCTCCAATACTCCAACATATAAGCTTCGGCAAACTCAACTCCTTGTGCATTACCAAATCGTCCTTGGGTGCCGGTTGCTGTAATCATGTGAATAGTTTTCAAATCAATCTGTAACCATTCTTCTGGTTCAGTTGTGGCTTGTTTAGATGGACACCATGCTCCTCCGTTTTTCTCAGTTCGTATTCTAAAATAAATTAAATGTAAAATTGGTGTTGGTATAAATACCTACATAATAATGTGTAAAAATTCTATAATACAAATATTGTTATATTTTAAAGTTTTGCTGCATCTTTAATTACTGTTGGTGTGGGCAATCCCTTTTAAAAGCCACTTACAAATCATAATTGAATCAAACAGTAATCCATTTATATGATTCTGCTTCCTACATGAAGAAGTTTAAATTAAAACCGGATTATATAAAAAAGGAAAGATGTTTTTTTATTGAGCTTCCTGTCTCATATATAATTTTGACGTATTACGAGTTATTGAACTGTGGGTCTATTGAATTCAAGACTATTGTTGAATTGTGATTCAACAGCACAAGTCTGTCCTAATATAGTCAAACTTCGTTTGTACTTATAACCGAACGACCTATTTGTATTCAAGAAGCATTCTTTCTGTTAAGAAAACCCGCTGTGAAAATTACTATAATAATGACAAATAGAAATAGCATTAAAATACTAAACCCTACATTAGAAGAAATTGTAATTATTGTATTTCAACTCTTACCGAAAAATATCGTCTTTTACATAATTTTTAGATTTTTTAACGTCGTATCTTTTAGGTATACTGGTACAGTATTTTATTTAGAAAGTTTTATACTCTAAATACACATTAATTATTTAATGGGAGCTCATGTTGGAGAAAAATTTTCAAATGGAAGTTGTAGGAAATCATTCCAACAGTTATTTTAGATTGATCGATTTTCATGATAATGAATAATTTTCACCTTAATATTTTAAACAATGCTATTTGATTATAAACGGAAGACGTGTTTAGAAAAAACGTACACATTGACCGACCGATAGACAAACATTTTGTAAATTTATATTTTAAATTACTGATATCGCACAAATCAATCGAAATTCTAAAATTCCCTATTTCGTAGTATCACATAGTACTGAAGGTTTATGTAGTTTATTATATTTTTAGTCCATATTTTGCTTAAATATAAACGAAAAGTGTGACTTGAACAAAATGTTATTTTACTTTAAAATATATAAATTGGAAAAATTCTCGACAAAATAGGGTATTCAAAATAAGTAAATATTTAGCCCAGACCGTGTTTGCCTTCGTAATGTTCGTAACTGAAAAGAATCAATGAATAATGGATAGAAGTTCTCCAGAGACTATTTTTAAAGTACCTACTTTTGGTGGAAACTTCACCATTGCACTTTTCAGGAAACTCGAGAAATACATAAATGTCTCTTAAATAATAACGAAACCGACTCATTTTAGCTAATTTAGTCAAATCGGAATTAAATAACAAAATATAATTAATATAATTATTGTTTGAATACAAGAGACTGACTGGTCTTTATCATAGGTTGATATTCAATATTGGACAATAATTGTAGTTTTAAGTTTAACGTTTAGTTTAGTAATCTTTACCTTCTTCTTTAATGTATTTCATACGAAATACAAATTTACGTGTTAATTTGAAAATTATACATTCTACGAGTATTATAACTATACTGAACATACACGCTCAAATGGGGTTGTTTTGGTACCAGTCTTGGTTGGCGCGAGACCTATGCAACGAAAAACTAATGTGGGGTAATAGCCGTTCGGTTTTATTTTTATTACATGACGGTATTCCATTAAGAGGTAATCTTTAAAGCATTTTAAATTTGCCATGTTTTTTAGTGTTAATTTTTGGAAGATGATAATTATACTTGACATATGTTAGGTAGCCAGTACGAGTATGTGAATATCCCATCAGAAAATGGAGCACTACTATTATTTTGTGCGCTTTGTGGGTTGAAGGAGGGACCGTATTTTTTGTGTACAGATGAGATGGATGGTTTCGATTTGGATAACATGTAATTTCAGCAAGACCTATCAAACTTCTGATGAAATGCGAAACAACGTTTGATTTAAGTTCTAAAATTTTTGGACAGATCTCTAAAGATTTGAAGTCATTTGGCCGTCCAGGTTCTGCAATTTGACCCCCTTGAACATTTATCTTTCCGATATTTGGTTATTAGCTACAAAAAGATCAATTTCCGAAAGTTTGTTAAAACAAGGACAGATTTTATCAAAACATAACTTGAAGAGAAATTGAAATTGACAATATTGAAGTTATATTTCTTGATTGAAATTTTGTAAGCCCACCCTGAGTTGAGTAAATTTTAAATAATTTTTTAAAGCAGCAAATACACTGTAGGAACTAGTAGTGAAGATTTCCAAGAGATTACTCGTCTAGTGTATAAATTGCGAGACATATTTATTTACTCGTATAATATATTATACCTAGTACGTATAGTACCTAATTTTAAATGCTGTGAAAATAAAATGATTTTAATTATCATTGTAGTTATAATTCGTTAGTGCAGTAATGGTTGAATAATGGTAACTTAAATTAAATAAAAAGGGTGCCGTAATCATTTTCTAAATTTTGAAGTATTTTATAGTAGTCCCAAAGTAATCCTCTGTATGAAGAATTTAAGGTTGTTAATTGAATTGATTAGTATTAGATAATGAATCGAAAAATAAAAAGAAAATTTTGTACTTATTTCTTTATGGAAATTAACAACGTATTAAAAAAATTAATTTCATTGTAATAACGTCAAGTTATTAGGGGAAAGATAGAATACTGGTCGGAACGCACGTGTAACTGATAAGCGTTTGATCCAATTTGATTGCACGAAGTTAAAATAAAACTTATAAAATTTGAAATACCTACAATCCGATTTATTAAGTATTATAAGATTATATACAACTACTGTTGTATAATCCACATTGCACGTGGGGATTAAAAAATAATAGGAGTATAATTTATTATTTGTTTAATATAATAGTAGTTTATGTAATAAGTACGCAAAACGTGGTTTTAGCGGACAAATTGTAATGTTTCCATAACATGAAGATGAGTTTGCTAAGGCTATTTGCGTACTTGTTGCATACAACGGTTTTTTGTATTAGTTCTGTGAAAATGGTTTTGTTTTGAAAAATGTTTTATTTCTGGTTTTATGTTTAAAATGAGGCTTATATTATTTCAATTATAATTATAATTTTGAAGTAATTCTGTGGTTCAAATACCAGAATCAATTCATGAAGTCCACGACTGTAGCAGAAGGGGCTACATTGAAGAATCGTTAGAGAAAATACGCAAGGTATTTTAATAATAACATTATTATTCACATCCAATTTTAAAAATTAATTTTTGGCCCGAGTCAAAAGTTACTGAAGAAGTCGTTATTACTCAAGGAGCTGAAGCTTCAAATCCTCTTTGGAAAATGTTTCCTTTTCAGACAATAGCTTCAAAAATGTTACAAACTGTCATTTTGATTTTCACATTTCAAAATAGTGATTTTTTCTAATTTATCGCTTAATTTGTATACTTGCGTATAATTAATTTATATAAAATGAATTAATAAATAAATAAATAAAGATACAAAATTCAATTCAATTGTGAGATTTTTGAATAAACAAGTTTCAATCCGCTCGAGTGTTGTCATGCCGACTTTAAGTACTAGGCCGCTAAAATAGAAGTTTGCGAACTCAAAACAGCTTCAAAAGTAACTATTTGGCGGAGCTAATACTAAAAATTAATATTTCCCTAATAATTTTATTAATGTCTATCATGGTTAGTGTGATAGAATTTTTTTAATCTAAATATGCGCGTCACGGTTTAGATGCTAATACCATTTAAAACATAAAACTACTGAAAAATAAATAATAAAAAATATAATAAAAGCCAAAATTATATGAAATTATTTTTCCGCTCAAAATGAAAAATATTTTATTTAAATCGATGTAATATAACACATAAGTATAAAATATATATACAACACGACGAATTGAGAACTCCTCATTTTTTCCAAATACGTTAAAATATTAGGGGCTTAATAATGGAGAACTTTCCAGAAAAACTTAATCTGAATAATCCTTAGAAAACACCTGCTAAATATAAACTTGTGTGTACAATTTCAAGTTATTGCATGCATTTTTCCGAATTCGTGGATAAAGAATCCCAGCACAACATACTTCATAGTACAAAATAAATTTTTAATCACAATAATTTAATTATTACGTAAATATTGATGGCTAATACCAATAATAGATATACTAGATAATTTAACTTTTGCCATTAAAAAAGGGGCCGAATCCTACCGGAAGTCCTGCCGAGATATCTTCTATAAGAAATGCTATTATTTCGAGCACGATTTAACTCATCGTTCAAACATTTCGTTATTTTGTACCGCTGTTATATATCCATCAATCAAAATATAGTTCAAAATTTACAGAAATATACATTCACTTAAATGCAACAGATCCAAGGACTAAAAACAAATTACTAAACTTTTCGTTCATATTTCGAATTAAAATTATATAAAAGAATAAAATGCATAAAAGGTTTTGAAAATGTCAGGAAAACTCAGCCCCCTAAGGGTAAAAGCTTCAACGTAATTACAATTTAAAACCCATAGGCCAATTTGACCCGGGTTAGGACGTCTAGGGTTAAGTTACTACGTTACATCTTTTGGTTAAATTAAAATGCACTTAAATCTCATTAAAATTACATGTTGCTTAAGAATCAATATTAATTAGGCAAAAGGTGATTTAGAGTAATCGTGCAATAAATCAATAATATGTTAATTATTATTTAACAATACCTTTCTACCGAAACTTGAAGATTTGAATTAAAAAGTAATTTGGGATAGGTAGGTATACCTATAAATAACGTAAAAGAAAAAGTAATTGTCGATTCAGTTTCAGACTACAATTGTGGTACGGGTTGAAACATAAATTAGTATTTATCATGTATGCGTTATAGCCGCAGCGCCTGAAATAAAATATTCAGCAGTAGACCACACCTGAGCCTTAAGACCAAGGAATATAGTACGGTTTCATAGCCACCTGCAGAAGCAATAAAACTCGCCGTAGACCGCAACCGGCACTACAAACTAAGCAATGTACATAGAGTTGCTATATCGATCCGCCATGACTCGAGGGAAGGGTTTTAAATTCTCATAAACTTGACAGCAACCGCCGTGGAGAAGATTGAGTGGCTCAACAGACCTGGAGGGTGCTTTCAAATTTTCATATTCCGTCTGTTTGCGTCTAACGCCTTACGCCATATGTCAATGTCAGAAATAGAGCGCTTTCTTTAGGTCGGTTGGCCAATTCCATGAATTCTTTCAGGATCGTTCAATTTAGAAACGTGAAGGATTGTCAGAGTGTATTCATTGCCGCGGAAGTTTGCTTTATTTGATTAGCATAAATTTGAACTTACCGACCGTGTTGAGGACCTACGTTGCCGCTGTCAAAGGATGAACTAGCTGTGATATCTGCGTCCTTAATAGATCCACTCTCCATTCCCAAAGGAGCAATGCATTGTGCTAAAACAGATGTAACTTAATTTATTCGTTCAATATAGTACAAGTTTATAAAATATTTGACTAACTTTATCTTTTAGGCACTAACTTTAAATACGAAAGCGCGACGCGTTCCAACGCAAGAGATGCAATTGATAAAAAAATTATAATTTGTCAGGCTAAATATTTTTACATGGACCAATCTCAACAATATTTAACAAAGTTTTTCCGCTTTCGGCTGTACCTACAAAAAGTTTTATAGGGAAATAATTATTGCTTAGAATAAAAAATAATATAATGTATTATCGTGGATTACATTTTTAATAGTCTTCTAACCAAATGGTGAAGTATAGTACTCGACTTTAAAACTAAAAATAGTTGTTGCTTATTATTCCAGTCGCGTTACATGTATTTTAAAAAATAAAAGTTATCCCTAAGCGGTTCACGGAAAAGATCATTAAAACTGAAAAGTCGATCGACATTAAACGTTTTTTCAATTCAATTTTCTTTTCAAATAAAAATTTTCAATTATCTGCATATCTGCAACTTTCGGTTATACCGAAAATGAACGCAATCTTCTTATCTTAAACGGAATAACAAAATAATATCGTATATTTTAAAAAAACAGGGTAAAGTACTACTCCTCTTTTATATCGGCAACTTCGGTAGAGGTGGCTCTTTTCTTACATTCATAATATAATAAAAATTCGATGGGGGATAATAAGAAAAATCTTGTTCCACGTAAAGAAATATAGATTATGTAGTTTAATGTAGTTCGACAAATATTAGCAACGTGTGCTAATAAAAAGTTTTCAAATTAACTTAAAATTTGTTACTTTACGTCGGATTTTTGAGCGTTTTCAGAAAATGTCTAGCAAGCGAAATAATTTCTTGTTAACAATAAGATCAACTTTTAATTCGAATAAAACGATCCGCCATTAGAAGAAAATTTAGTAGATATTATTTGCGAAAATAAAAAAACTGGTTTCCTTGTTCTCTTACCACAACTAAGTTTACCTGCTTGACACCAGTCCAAATTTGAAGAAAAATGTTGTTTGTACAAAATTTATAAAAATGTCATACGATACGATTAATTCAAGAGGTGTCACGAAACTAAAATTTTAAGTAAATTGACTAACCCTTCGTACTTTCATTTGAATTAGAATGTCCCCATTGTTTGTGAAAAATTCAGATTTTCAGGTGCTTTAGAAACGACTGTTTAGTTAACTTTCATATATTTACGCTATCTGCCTTTAAAATTCATAAAGAAAATTCTGACAAGTTTCCAAAAAGATCAGTGTTTTCTATAATATTAAGATATGCAAAAGGTCAAAAAACCAAACCACTAGGCATATCTGTTCATCCTGTTCATCTGGTAACATTCATCTACAATTTTTGAAAACTTTTTGAACTTCATTGTTTAGCCAATAAGCCTGTAAGCTCCGTAGTCGGAACTTACGTTAAGTAATTAAGTAGGTTCATATGTCAAAGCACTTTGAACTTAAATCACAAACATGGAAAAGAGGGGAAAAATAAGTATACACAGTAATAAGTATAACTTACAAGGATCGACAGTATCACAGCATCCTACGAAAATTAATAATCCTGCAAGAGTTATTGTCCATATTTTCTTCATTCTTCCTGGTCATTTGTTCATTTTTGTTCAACTCATTTTGTGCCTACAACAATAAAAAATAATTAATATACAATATGGTACATAATCATATAAATTTATTATTAATAAACAAATAATTAATACAAAATTTATATAGTTTTAGATAGTGGCCAAGAAAAAAAACAGATTTTTCTGTAATTACGCGTTTGCTTTTTACCTTATACTTGAAAGATAGAATATAGAAGATTAAAGGTATAATTAAACTTTTCCAAAAAAAAAAAAGGTTTCACCCTTTAGAGTGCGGTGAAACTCTGAGGAAACTTTCAGTTCAACGACTGAAATGATTACCAAATTGGCTGAGTAATAAAGAAAAAAATGAGTAATAAAAAAAACAAGTGTTAAGCTTTTATGGATAAACGCAATATGTCAGATCCATTGAAACCATAAAAGTTATAATTATCAAAAATTAAAATTAGATTTTCAGTCCTGTAATTAAAACTACGAGGAGTATGTAAAAGAAACCAAAATCAACTATATTAGCATCAAAATATCAAAAAGAAAGAACAACTGACGTGAGCGGAAGGAACGATCAGTTTGACACCACAAATCGGGAGAAAAGCGGAAAAGATCTTATATGCAAAAATTCGAAGAAAGTCACACAAGAAAATTTTCAGAGCAGAAACAATAAAAGAAATATAGAAATGAGCATATCACTTTTCGAGAGTAGGTATTATTTTTCAGAAGGCACAGCAGCATGTAACATAGAGTTTGTTGCAAATATGTATAAAAATTATAACCAAATTTTCACAAAATCTATATTGTCCTATCCTGAATATGTTCAATAAGTTACTAACCACGCAGATAAGTAAAAATGAAAGATTAGAACCCTGTTTGATACTATAATAATTTTATCTTTTTGTTTCCTTGAATGTTTGCATCTGGACTGATGTACGAATAAGCATTATTATTATTCTCTTTGATGATCTTTTATGCGTCCCGTTTCTGCCTATTTTTTTTACTATTTTAGTATATGATTGGTAGTTTTAAAAATAATCCTGAGGTCTGTGGACGTATTTTTTTTAATTTTCATACATTTTACAGAGAAAAGGTTCCGCATCAACTGAAGTAAGGTCTGCAATACTAAACGAGAGCAGTAAACTTCAGCATAACCATAGTCAATGAATTGCTTTGGGTCAACTATTATCCAATTTCCCATGAATGAATTAAAATTAATTTAATCAAGACATAGGTCTGTACTTACATATAACATAAATTGAATAAAAGTTTTATCTCTTTGTTCAATAACTCGAGACATAGAAAATCAATTTAGATTAAAATAATATTCAAACAAATTGACAAACGAACCTTCAATAGGTACAGAATAATTTACTATACCCCAAGAAATGTTATTTTGTATTTCCCTAATCTTATTGGAAGTTCCGACTTTATACTATTGACATGTTACCCTCTTCGTCTCTTTCAGTCACTGGTTAATATTAATGAGACAAGGAAGCCGTATTAGGAATGGAAGAGTAAAGAAGAGGATTATTAGTGATTATTTGCGATTAGTGGTAGACATTTGAACCGCAAACTGTAACTTTATATATGAAGCGTTAAAAGGTAAAAAATTAATCAGTTTTAAATTAAAACGAGAATTTCAACATACGGTGTTTTATAATATAATCCCTTAATTAATTTCAAGCGTAATTAAATTAATGTTTATATAGTGGAGAAAGCTTAGATAGTCGATTATTATAAATAGTGAGTTATTATAAGGGTGTTTAATAATTATTGTTGTTTATATACTTAGTAACTAATTAATCAACTAAAAATTTTGTTTTAAAATGAATATTTTATTTTTATATCATATTTGAGTTATTGTCCTCGAATACTCATTGTTCCATCCTTTGAATGTGACGTATCATTATTATAAGTGTAAAATTTGGTTTGCTTGTAATATTCGTAGATCGATATATTTTATTAATATCAATTAATTAATAATAATACGAAACAATTTATTTAACAATATGTATATTTATGCTATTCATAAAATATGTACATATTATATGAACTGGAAAACACTGCAGACCTGTAGTAGTTCTACAAAGAACTTCCAGTTAAATGTGATCCTTTTATTCATCTCATTCAGAGCGTTGAGTCTTGAGTGATTAAGATAAGAGCGTAGCCAAAATGTTTGTCCCGAAACAAAGATGGCTTTAGTGGTTGGAGATTTAAAATGATTATGAGATCCATTTTAATCGTCAACAACTCGTTTGTAAGTGATAACATATTATAATCCCGGTTATGATTATTCATACACGAGCTACAGGTTTACAGATAAATGCATCTTAATGTAGGAGCTATCTCAATTTTATAATTATTAATTTCTACCACTGAACAGCTTTCTAACTGTGGTAAACGTGACAATTGTACACCCGTTTGCATATCATGTTGAAAAACTTATTTCAAAATTGAAAACAAAAACATATATAAAACAATTTTACCAAAAACACATAATTTTTAGGAAGCAATATTTGCACAATTACAATGCCCCTGTGAAATGATTAGGATTATACAATTATTTATAATAACTTTTGCCCGAAAGATCGGAAAAAATGTGCTAGTCCAACCGGCTGTTCTACTTATTATCTACTTCACTAAAATCATCCTATAGATATCCGATAGACAAAAATTAAGTATACATATTAGATAAATATGACAGAACTACAATACAACAACAATACGTTCCGTCATTTTATTTTTGTCATATTTTTTTATTATTTTATGTCATATTGTTTTTTAATAACCCAAATTAATTTTTAATTTTTAATTATTAACTTTACCATATAAATTGTAAGCGTTGTGCTACATATTATGTATATCGGTTCGCCAAATGTGCGTGAAAACGACCATATAGATATTACTTACCCCGCCGGAAACTTCTTTTAATTTTTCCTTAATTTTCCTTAAATTTATTACTTCAAACATAAAAAACGAATTTTTCTTATCCAAACTAATTTTATTTCCAAATCAATCCAATAACAATTATCCACTTAATATAATATACTCCAAAAACTTTCCAAAAATCTTCAAAAATTCTTTCCAAAAAACTTGAAAATTTGGACAAAACGTCGTCGAAAACGGACGTCGAAAAACAGTCGTCCGGTTTGTCAATACGGCAAAAAGCCCTTATATTGAATTATTCTATTAATAAATATTTTATACATTTTCATACGTGGTCGAGGATCGATCCTGCGACTACGCTAGACAATTATTCACTACTTATGTAGTGAATTATGTAGTGAATATTATGTTACCTACTTTATTTTGGAACACTACAATATATAATATATGTACATATAATATTGCAATGTCTTTATAGCTTCAAAATATAAAATATAATTAATTTAAAAAAGACGTTATTTCTCCAGCGGGACGGAACATTCATTTTTGTAGCAAGAGACATATAAAACCAAAAAAAATCAAAATTTTACCAATCTAGTTCCCAAATTAAAAAAAAAGCAGTTCGAAATTATTCAACAAATCTTTAAAAATCCAACCCAAACAGAACACCAAATATGGCGATAACAACACCATACATCGCTATCAAATGCATTTTCTGTTGCCTTTAATTTTTAACTTCGAATATTTATCCAAATTAATAGTTACAATTATTTTAATTCCAATTTTTCAATTTTAACTTCAAATCTTCTATTTTAAATTAATTAAACTAACCCTAATCCAAAGATATCCATTATACAAACAGTTCAATCTCGTCCAAACTTTTTAATCGATCCTAATTATGTCCAAAAAGGGACGAATAAATCCAAATATAATAAAACTTTTTATGCACAAATTCAATCAATTTATTTCACCACAATAATCTCAAAATTGAGATGCAAATTACAAAATTCCTACGAAGACTTCCGCAAACGCATCCATCCACTTTGAAGAACCTGGCAAAAGCGAAGATATTAACAATAAATTATTCAAATATTTACAAATTATAGAAATATCTACAAAAAAATTAAATTTAAAATTCAAAAATTAAATTTAATTTTTGAACACGACAATATTATATAACTATTATAGTATTTTGTATATCATATTTATTTCGTAATAAACGCGTTTAACATTTATCTACACTGAAAAAAAGGAAAAGAAAATATGAAAAGAATGACCGGTTTAAGAAATTTGGTATATAGGATGGAGTAAGAGAATCATTAAAGTTGCTCCGCAGAGTTTGAATTTAAGATTTATTTTGTCGGAATTGAAATTTGAACTCTGGCTAAGAACTTCAAGTGCCCTCGCGCGCTGCTTAATTTGCAAAGCGCCAGCCGTTCTAGATAGGATTTGCTACACAATTATTTTCTTTTCGTACTGAAATTCAATTTGTATTTTTGCACATATGTCTTTGGGAGTGAAAACGAGTCTTCGTTAGGGCGCGCGCCTAGCCAAGTAAAATCTGGATTTTGTATTATATGTATGTATAATGTAAAAACTGTCTGTTTAGTAATACAAAAATTTAAATATTACTATTGAAATTATCTCTTTTGCGAATTCAAAATCCCAAAACTATGAAAATTATAGGTGGTAATAAAAGAATTCCTCACAGGATTATTATAGTCAATAGTATTGCAATACCGCACGAATAAAAAATGGTTAAATAGTTTAAATTATTGGAAGTTACATTGCATGATATTAGAAAAATAACATAGTACTTATTTCAATAATTAACACCAACAATCTTTTGGACATTAATTCCAATGATACATTATTTTTAATATTAAGGAAAACTAAGTTTATAACGAAGAAAAACGGCATGACGTGAGTAGTGTTTTAAAAAGAGGTATCGTAGCCTTTTAAGTACCAACAAAGAAACAAAGGAAAATTATCAATAGTAGCTTTCCCAATTAGGATTTCATGGAAATATAAATGAACAGCATATATTTTGTGCTTAAATTGAATAATATCCAAGAAATTTCCAAAACTTCGTTTAAGTTTTTAGTAATTTGTTATCATTTAAGCGGAAAACTTCTTAATGAAAATAAACTTGCTTTTCTGGAAAGTACTTTTATTTCTAAAAGTAGCGATGAGAATATTTATTATTTTGATTCTTAATTATGTATTTTGTTATAGCCGTGCGAATCTTATTTCAAAAGCCTTATTAGGTGCCTTTACACAGACACTCTAGGTGCCACGTTGCGATAAGTAATAAGAATGATGAAGACGTTCTTAAAGAAAGACAAAGACTCGATTAGTTTATTTTTCTTCAAGAATGTCGCCTCTGTTTTGTTTTTCTCATTGGTTAAGTCGGAGCGTAGCTCCGTGGATAAGCTATTGGGTAAAGCCCGCCTCAGACGATGCTTGTTTTACTGATGGATTGCTTGCTGGTTTCTGTGCTTGGTTGGCTTCATACGCGTTTAACTATCTCTTTTTACTTTTGTGGTTTCAATAGGCACGCAGGTAGCAACAGCTACCAAAATCGACATTTTTCGGCAACACTCGTGTATATGAGCACAACGGGACTTTATTATTGGTTAGCGCTGAAACCCATCACGTAAACCAACAGCAAAAATAGCACCGGTTCTATCACGAAAATCCAGCACGGGAACCAGCAAGCAAGCCAGCAGTGACGTCATTTTCTATGCGCAGCCAGCACGCGCCAGCCAGCAAGGCTCCCATCAGGTAATCCAGCAGCAAAACAAGCATCGTCTGAGGCGGGCTTTAGTTGTTTTCTCAAAAGTAGCTAAGGATCTTTTAACAGCATATTCAAACAACTTAAGAAAAATCAATTTATGGTATAATATAATATGTTGCGATGAAATACGGACCTGCAAAAGGAGAATTTGGGGATGAAGAGTCAATTATGTGCAAGAGACCCATGATCCACAAAACTATCATATTTTTAAAATTTTATTTAATTTATTTTATATTTTTAAATTTTAAAAATAATTTTTAAAATTATCAAAATTATCATTTATATTTTAAGCCATACATAATAATTTTAAGTTTACTAACTTTAAAATTTTTAATTTTTAATAGTGTAACATCTTCGTTTTAAACCGCTAAAAGGAGTTTTAAGAAATAAAAATTGCGATGAAAAGCAAAATTCTAAATACATAGTCAAATTTCACCACGAATCCAAAAACAAAGAAGAATCTGAAGAATTAAATAGTTGTGCATGTCCACGTTGACGGTCAACACAAATTATGATCAAGTTGGGAAGTCCTTTGACCTATTATTGAGAGAATAAGAGAAAGGAACTTGGCAAAATCAGAAATGCTGGAACTCGTAACCTGAGGACCGGAATATAACAATTTAGCAGTGTTATTTCAAGAGGGACCTCGCCGCAACTGAATTATTTTTCACAAATCTATAATTAATTTTTATCGTAGTTGAAAAAATTCAATTATTTTTCTATAGCAGATGTTAAAGAAACAGGAGATTCATAAGAAATCTCAATTAATGTCAAATCTCAAACTTTCCATGTTAACTGTATTTACAATTTTGGTAGATTATTTCTCTTTAAAATATTAGTTAGCCAGAATTTTCACCAAATCGCCATGCCCGCCCCGCATCGAGGACTATTGGCAAAATAAATTAATTTTGGTTATGAAATCTTCTGTCGTTCTATTAAATAATTAATTATATATGACAATTATTACCATATTATGTATAATGGGCGCTCCAGACTATCGCGAGAACCTCGCGAGAAGTTCTCGCGAGAATCTCGGCGAGAATAGCATCGGAGAACAAGGCGAGAACAACGCGAGAACAAGGCGAGAAATGATTTTCGATCGTGTTACATCGAAAATTGGAAAATATCCACACTCACAAGGTTTTCAGTACTACAGTGCAGATTTTTTAAATAAATTTCTTGATATTTTTAATAATTTTGTGATATGTCGAAAAGTTTAAATTTTAAAAAAAGTGTGATTTTTGAATTAAAGTCTATTTGTACCTGCTCAAAAATTGTACTACACCTATCAGGATTTTCTGTTGCATTTACTGTCGTGCCAGTGATCATTTCAACTTCATTATTCCGATAATGTTCTTCTTGAAAGATAATATTGCCATTTTATTTCGACTGTTGAAGCGTATTTTAGTTTGTATACACGCGCGCATATTGTGAGCGCAGCGAAGTTTGAACCCTGTCTGCGCTATAAGACCAACTAGGTCAGTAATGTCACAGCGCTTGAATTATGTAAACGTACCAACACTCGATCTCACGAAAAGCAGTACTTTTTATTTCGACAATTAATATTTGTCAAAATCGCATCTTGAATGTTCGTAGGGCCTGGTGTCATTGAGTTTAAATTAAATATCTATTTAACAACAATCTTCAAAATTATGTTAAAAAAAAGATAATTTTTTTGGTATAAAATCGACGTAAATACGTCAAACTTCAAGTTTTCATTATTTTATTATTAATTGTGTTTTTATATTTTGTACTGTCACCAAGCAAGGAGTCCATAGCGCAAACCAATAGGACTTATAAGACCTCGTCGGCACATGCTCCCAAATTCACTGATTTTTTCACTCTATTTTTATAACCTCTATAATTTGCAATCAGGGAATCTTTGTTTTTTCTTAATTCATTGACGGGTATTTACATTATTGTGCTAATCCACACCCAAGCGTCATGATTATTTTCGATTTATTTTTATAGCCTTTAATGCCTGTTTTCCACAATACTGGTTCTGCTTGAAGGCAATCAAATAAATGCCAATTTTTGTTCGTTTTCCAATTTACGCTCATTTTAATTCACAATTAATTATACTACTATTTAATCGGTGAGTCAGGCGCTACTGAAGAATGCGAATGTGCAGGTGTGGGAGTGTTATCGCGATCTCGACTCCTTTGTCTCGCATCAAAAAACCGACAACAAGTGGAGAACAAGGCGAGAACTTATGAGGAACACGAGAATCAGCTCCACTCTCTCTTTTCTCGCGTTGTCCTCGTTTTTTCGCGATGTTCTCGCGAGGTTCTCGCGATTTTCTCGCGAGGTTCTCGCGATTTTCTCGCGAGAGTCTGGAGTGGCCTGCAAGGCGAGAAGCTAAAAATGAACACGAGAATCGGCTCCACACTCTCGTTTCTCGTGCTGTTCTCGCGAGATTCTCGCGAGAGTCTGGAGCGCCCATAACAATAATATGATTATAATAATTAAATTTTAGTTTTCAGTAAATAGAAAATTTTTGCGATCTAAATATGACATTTGAGTTTACTCTTTGATTCAAATGTATGCTTAGATAATATAATATTTCTTTCTAATAAAATACTCATGAAACACTGTAATTTCTTCTTAGTGCGAAATTTTACTTGAGTTGCCAAATTTAAGTTTTACGGTTGGTAAAATTTAGGTAACTTCACGAATCATAAAAAGTTTTTTGAAAAAAGAAAATCAAACGTAATTCTTAGGGTGCAGCTACAGATTTTTCAGTTTTAAAACTTTAAACGTAGAAAATATGGGTATACGACACTAAAATAAGGCAATGTAGATACTTGTATGAGTAATAAATATCTCTTCTATGCACATACTTGTATAGATATAATTGATAGAACTTCCTGCGAATTCTTATTATGTATTGAAAATTCCGCCAATAAATATAATAATAATTTATTGTAGCAATATGAAATGTAAACACTTACACAAGTATGCTATATACGTTGAACCCCATCGAACTCAAGTACCTACACCAACCTATAACTTTTCTCATATCTGCCATATTCAACTCTGTAGTTTGTATGTCAACATTAGTTTGAGCTATTAAACTTCAAATGTTTATTCAAAAACAAAAATAACATGATGGAAACCAGATTATGATGTGTATTTATAAGTTTTATAATATTATGTATTGATTTATATCAAAATATAATATACAAAATAACGACCTACTTATGATATAAGAAGTTTTTGAATAAATTCAAAATAAATTGTACATTCTTTTTAATTAACTAATATTATCTACATGTTATTTTGTTTAAAACTAAAGTAACCCCTTGTATCTCAAATCAAAAAAAAAAACATAAAACTTGAAGACCAGCATGATAGGAAGTTAAAAATAACGTAAAGTGTTTTTATACACCAATTATTAACAATAAATAAATTAATAACTTGATACCACTTCCTGTATCCAAATGGCTCTTATAAATGTCATTTCTGAACACAACATTATAAGGTCGGTTTGCAATGCTCTCATTTAAAAATTCAACAGGCATTTAAATTAAATGGAGATGTTAAATTGGCATTAGAATAAGTTGGTATACTATATAATGAATTTTAGATTAACGAATAATTTAATTCAAGTTAAAAATAACGATCAGATAATAAATAATAACCAAATTGCATAGAAAAAATTGGCGCATATGGGATAAATATGGGAAACTCTTCAGTAAATGAAAGAGATGAAAAATAGAAAAATGATAATATTGGCCAAATTGCAACAGTTCTAGAAATGCGTACGTTTCAATAAAAATTATATGTGATATAACTGTTAAATTCTTAAATGATATTGGTACATCTAGCCCTTAGATATCTAGAAATATGTCCGATATTTAAATAATATAAATTGCTATCCATTATAAAAATATTCAAATTTTTATGTTTATTTAAGCCTGTTAATTTTTAAATAATATTTTAATGGTAGAATTTTGGTAAGCAAAACTACGTACCAAGTTAAAACTAAAGTATTGACTTTTATAAAAAATATCTGAAAATATTTTTCTTGGTGCATTTTAAAATAATTATTGGTATTAATAAAAAATACATATTATACATATCTCCAAGTTGTAGTTTTTATAAGAAGTAGTTTATCCCTTACGGGTTAACCAACACATTCGTGGTGCATGCAATGCATGTCAAATCGGCCAATTAAAATAATGCAAATATGTATTAATATTATAGTGCGATATAGGTTTCAATATAGTAATATTTTTTCTTTGAAAAAAAAATTTCCAAAATGTGAATCTAAACTTGAAAAACTTTTAGTTAAAAAACCAATTAAAATTTTAACTAATAAATTCAATAGTCATATAATTTGAAAGAAGTTGTAAATAGATACAAATCTACGAATAAAATTAGTAACCGAAAAATTAGATTATATTACAGGAAAATGGGTATAACGATCAATTAAAATTTTGCTTTAAAAAATAAAGGAAGAAAAAGTTTCTCGCGTAATTTATACAGACAGACAAAAATTAATTGGAGTAAAAATATTACTTAACAAAGCTTATTTTAACCTGCAAATTCAAATATTGCTATTGCACGTTTCACGTGCGGTTAAGCTTGAATTGTTGAAGTATTATTTACTTTACGTCCAGTTTCATGCTAGATTTCTAGTTCGATTTTCATTCGGGTTTCGTTTGACTCATTTGCTTAAAAACAATACCCAGCCGCTCCTAAGTAATTCTATAAAAATTTAAGTAATCGCTAGCATTGTTTCAAAGCTTATAAGACTTCTTTATTCAAATACAATGAAATAAATTGATTTACTCATTTCGGGAGGGAGAAATCTTACTTTTTTATTATTGAAAACAAAAATAATTTGCACACCAATACTCTGTAATAGTTTAAATAATAAATTGCATGTTTCTTATTCAAACAATAGTAAAACAAATCATGTGGGAAACATTTTAAAAGGTTATTTTTCTTACTTTTTGCACCAGTAGTTTTTTGTAATTTAAGATTTTGGTGAATTTAGATGTTTTATGGCCCCAGAAGCTGAAAATAATCATTTTCAAAAATAATTGCGTGAGTTCCACTTCCAAAAGTAAAAGAAATTTCCAACAAAATCTCGTATTTAGTAGGGTAAGATGAGGTTAACTGAACAGGTAGGTTAACTGAACACTTGCATATATCTGCCATCTCTTAGTTACTTATGGCTTATGGGCTCTAATTTTGACAATTCAAAGACTTTCCTATAAATGTCACTTTAAGTTTATAATATTTTCCAGAATATTAAAAATTCCCTGATCATAGCCTAAAATAATTTTTATCGCGGCTGTGTAAATTTTTGAACTCGAAAATATTTTGTTTCACGTGAAAAAATCAGTATTTGGCTATTGATTATCATTATTAGTTTGTTTTAACCCATGTTGTTTTCAATTTATTTGCAAACATTTTTTGTATACACAACAAGTTATATGGCCTAATAATTTAAAGATATTATGCTCAACTAATCTACCTATATGTTCAGTATGGGGTTAACTGAACCACATTGCAGGCATGCAAGAAAGTAAAACTAGAAGGTGTATTTTTATAAACTTTGTGTTAGATATATATTTTTTATTGCTATATAACCAAACTACATGCTGTAAAAAATATGTTGATCTAAGTTTAGGAAATCTCATATAAATTTAAATATTTTCAAAAAACTGTCCAGTTAACCCCACTCTACCCTACTTTAATGTTGAGACTTACATTAGACCTGATCAGACTTTGGTTAAATTCGTTTCACAGAAACTTAAAAAAATTATTAAAATTTTATTTTTATATGTTCTATACTTGTGATTGAAAATATGGAAATTAAATCATATTATATTTTTAATTATTTACTAAGAGTATGATAAAAACACATGGATGATCCTATCAAATATTTTTGTTTTCTTGTGTGTAAATAGTTTGTATAGTTTAATTTTAATTATAAGATATTGTTTTATTTTATTAAATTTATCAATTTGTACATTTTTCGCAAAAATGTTAACAATGATCGACGCAAACTGTCGAGTGAAACCAGGACTTATTAAAAGTGGCAAAATAAATAAATCCGGCTTTGTAAAACGTTCCATTGCAGATATTATTTTAGAATTGAAAATCAAAGAAAATTAAAGTAAATTTGAATTAAATAGTATATTGTTTGGCAAGGGGTGAAACAAAGCGATTTCAGACGAGGGTGAAATTTGCCTGCCCGAGTGAAGCGAGGGCTGGCATCAGACAGCCACCAGACAGACGTAAAAAAAGTTTTATTGCGATCGACGCAGAAATGCCGAAGAAAATCGTGAGACAAGGACTTTTTTCAAGATTTCGCAAAAAAATTAATTTTTTTTTAAATGTTGAATTCTTGATTTTTATCAAATGGTTCTATATGCTGTTTAGTCCTGTGGGGGGCAATGTTCCTACATACAAAATTTGGTTGAGATCCCTTCAGTACTTCATGATTTATTTCACTCTTGACATTTCAACTTTGGCAGCTTGTAATTTTTGACATATAACAAATAGAAAGTTAATTTGTCCTATTCTATCACATGAAAAAAAAAATCTTGTGTTATTTTTTACTTATTTTGCATTTTTTAAAATGCATCAAAATCTTCATATTTAGTAATAAACGAATAATAATATAAAGGGTGCGGTAAAGTGTTGCCAACGAAAAGAAATGACAACGTGACAAAAATAATTAATTTTTTGTAGTTCCCGTTCGCAATTTTGATATCAAACATGGCTTGCTTAATCGACAAAATTGTCAAATTTGGGGTTCAGGAAATCCACGAGTGATTGTTCAGAAACTAAATGTATCTACATCGTGTCACTGTTTGGTGCGGATTTTGTGCTGGAGACATCATCAGACCATTCTTCTTCGAAAATGCAGCTGGTCGAGTAATTGCAAGATATTGATGTGGACGATATGTGGTTTAAACAAAATGGTGCCACATGCCATAGCTTTTTTCAGCCAGAGAAACAATTCATTTTACTGCATGAGTCATTTCCTGGTCGTGCAATTGCCAGTTTTGGTAAAATCATGCAATTTAACGCCGTTAGTGCTTGTTCACAATGTAGGTACATAAGACATAAGACGTACATAAACATAAGATGAGCATAAAACGTAATTTATACATAAGCCGTAAAAGTGTTTACAATGAACATAAGAAATATATTAAACTGCGCATGCGTATAACAAAAATTTTAAATTTTATATTGAAACAATTGAAAATAAAATCTGATCAAATTAATTATTTTGATATTTGTGCATGAAAATCGCTTTTGAATTATTTTTAATTAATTATATTGTGTAAATTTTAATCAATAATTAATTAACAAAATAAACTTTAATAAACAAAGGTTATGTTAATGTCAATTTATTTAACATAATATAACCAAATATTACCAACTTCAAACTACAAATTTCACTAAAGGTAACATAAAAATTACGTAACAAATACATAAAATTGAAATAATTCTAATCTTATGTACGAACGTAATCTGAACATAAGAACTACGTAAACCTAAGAATTAAGAATTACGGAGGTACACTGTGAACACCTCCATTGATTTGCTACTAGCTCAACTTTACGTTTTATGTATGTGTTATGTTCATCTTATGTCTTATGTACATTGTGACCAAGCACTTCGATTTTTTCTTTGGTATGTTGTGAAGTCTAAGGTTTATATCAACAAGCCCACAAGTGCCTACGCCTTGAAGGAGGACATTGAGGGCCGTATCATCTAAATTCAACCATATTTATGGAAAATGTTCATGGAAAATTTCAACAAAAAAATGCGTATGTGCCAGCAGAGCCATTTATCCGATATGTCGTTCATACCTAACCTTATACTGAATACTTTATAATTCATAAAAAAATAATAATTTTTAATTATAAAACTGTATTTTCTATCAAAATAACTCCTTGCGTGAATTTTGGGACACCCTTTATTAGAAAAATAAATAAATTGTGTGTGTTTGTACAATCTACTATATGCAGACACGTATAATTAATTTATTATGGTTCGCATAATTTAAGGATAGAAAACAAATTTAAATTTAATTTTTATTCTCAGCTACATAACAACACTATAATGATAAGCCATTTTAAAGTGATCACAAAGATAAATTATACCTAAATGTGAAATAAACGTCAAAAAGAATAAGCATCCTTCCGAAAAAGTGTTATCAGCAAGGGAACAGGGTTCTGGAACAAACAAATTATTAAACTGCTCAGTTTTGACAAAAAGTTATTCTAAATTTCGTACTTCAATTTACAAGTGTTTAAGGAGCAATATTTTTCATATTTTAGCTGAACTCATTAAAAATTATTTGGACGTTATTTTGATAAAAACTACGTTATTGAATAAAACTTTGAATATGTAATCATACAATTCGGTTTATGAATACATTTTATTAGGTTCTAATGTTATTTCGATATATACTTAATCTGCTAAATTTATCTTGTATACATTTAGAGAAGTCATAGGCCAATATATTATGTAACTAGTAGTTCTAATTTTTTGACACTTTTTCTTAGTTTATTTTTAGTAAAACTGATAATTTTAAAATTTTGCAATGATTACACCAAAGGAGTAATTTTAAATTTACCACCATTGAAATAATAAACATTATGTATATTATATCGTCGCTTGAAAGCGATAAATATTTTTCTCTCACAATATGTTACTAATAATTAACGGGGGCGGGGGGGGGAGGCTACTGCAAAATCAGAAACACCAGCCAAAAACAAACATGCAGACAATTTTACGACATCACATGGACAGCTAGGTTTTATCGTACTACCTACGGTTTCGAGATTACTCCGAAGAGATTTCTCTTCATCGGGCACAAATTAATCTGTAGTGCCAATGCATGGGCAGAAACTTCAGCATTTAAATATATGATTAAACTTTGAAGAATTAAGTTGCATTCCTCTTTTGGAACTCACGTGAGAGGTTAGAAAGCGTCCTTTTGCGGGCTTTGGTACTTATTTTGAAATTATCAAATTTCAGTGGTATTGTTATTTTCAAGTATGATCTTCTTTAACATCTGATTACTTTAACATGCCTTTTTTCATAGTTTTTGGACACCTATAGTGTAAAATTATGTAATATACATATTATGTAATTTGTCCATAATACTCGCAATAACCAAAAGCATGAAATTAATACTAGATGTAAATACAAATTATTTCTTTTAGATAATACATTTAAAATTTTTGGGGGGTGGTTTACCCCTAAAATTATTAAAAAATCGCGGCAAGAAAATCATTATGTGATTGTTCAAAATAAGTATTTCGGCGTTGGTTTCCTTCAAATCGAAACACTCCTTCCACGTGCGTGAAAAATTTAACTTTTGAACTGCAGATAGGTGGGGGTGTATTAATAAAAGGGTAGTTTGTATCTAGTAATAATTTTCGTAAGGCTATTTCAATAAAATATATGAAAATATTTATTCGAAAATTACAACACATGACAAAGTTAAGAAAGGAAAGAAATCCAAAAACACGTAACTTACAATTTTCTCTCCTCTATAACATATTTCTTTCGAAAAAATTTGATGACGTTAAGGATGCTTTATGCAGGTTGTAAAATATTGAGGGATGGTCCATCCCTGAAAATATTAAGTGATCGCTTCGAAAAAATGTTATTTGTTGTTAGTTATAAAATGAAGTATTTTACCGTTGGTGTCATTCAAATATAAAATCTCCTTCTATATAAAAATTTAAAAAATTCAATTTTTACCCTATTTTTAAAGGGCGATTACACTCCTTAAACCCGTGTGTTAGCAGCTAAAAAAATTAGAGGTCTCTTATTTTTTGATGCTCTGCCACATATCCAAAAAAAAATTATTCAAATCGGTGAGGAACACCGGCGATCCTTTGCTTGTTAGTATAATATTATTCCCGGTATAACGATTGTTTCTAACAATTCTATAACACTAGGTATAGTGTTGTACCAGGTTTATACGACTATTGTAAAGCTGACCCTAAAGTCAAATCATCAAATAATATTCATCCAAACAAGCATTTAAATAAATTTAAATTATTATTCAGAAAATATTTGTATTCTGCTGTAAAAGTTACATTTATGTTCATGTAACATTAGTAGGTACGTCCATTTTTTACAGTTAAGCTACTTTTATTAATTTTCCTTCAGCTGCACCTATTTACAAGATAGGTATATCAACTATGTATATTAGATGGACAACAAAAATAGTAAGCAGGGGCAGCTCTAGCCTTTACGCAGCCCGGGACAAAAAGACAAATTGCCGCCCCACTATGGGGGTTAATAAGCTTCTTTGTTACCTTTTTATGTATTTTCGTAGCGTCTCGGGAAATTTCTCAAGTATTTTAATTTTTGTCAATTTGTCACGTCAACAGCCAAAATGCCGATCTTTATATTAGCCGCCCCGGACTAATGTCCAGGTTGTCCGCCTCCTAAAGCGGGCCTTGAAGTAAGCTGGGGATCTGTCAGACTTTCATCACCAAGAATTGAGCCTCGACACCTACACTATAGGAAAGAGGACAATTTTCTGTGTATAATAAAAAAAGAAATTTTGCGGATTATCCATTAGTTTTCGAGAAAACGGCTTTTGAAAATCAAAGTTTTACATGCATTTTAGATAGGGAAATCATTAACATAAAAGTTCTATTGACGGTGCGTGCGTTCTGATATAGTCGTAGTGTTGGCAGTCAGACGCGATTGTGACATTGTGGGATGTACATCGGGTGTATTACGCAACATTATGCAATAATTTAAAAAATATTTTTAGGTTAGAATCTCGAGTGCCTTGGTTGCGTTCGTCAAAACTGACGCTCCGGTCCCCTCCGCTCCGGGCGCTACGCGCCGTTTTGACGAACGCTGACTCGCTAAAAACATCCCTCTAGGTCGCACCACCACGCCAAAGGTGCAACTCGAAAGGGGTGAAACTCGTAAGGTGTGAAACTCGTTAGCAACGGTGGGTGTGCTCCCGACCGGGTCACGATCGCGTCTGACTGCCAACACTTTGACTATATCAGAACGCACGCACCGTCACTAGAACTCGGGAGCGGATCAATTCCCTATGTAAAATGCATGTAAAATTTAGATTTTCAAATGCCGTTTTCTCGAAAACTAATGGATAATCCGCAAAATTTCTTTTTTTATTATACACAGAAAATTGTCCTCTTTCCTATAGTGTAGGTGTCGAGGCTCAATTCTTGGTGATGAAAGTCTGACAGTAACCGTAAGCTGAAGCTCAATAAGAACAAGAAGGGATGCCTATTAATTGTGGTTGATATCAGAAACCATGAGTTGACGACATAAAATATTACATCACTGATACCTTCCATAAAAAGGATCAGGCGAACAATAAAATTGGTTTATTTTTATTTAAATTTTTAGACATAATATACGTGTGTGTGAGCCATTTGCAATCTTTCCAATTACTGGTCATTTGAAAAAATCGGACCAACTGTGACTATTATTGTTAATAGATATTATTTTTAATTCTGTTTTATTTATTGACGATATAATCAATAAATTTGTATTCTACGCTATACGCGAACGTTGAATGCATTTGTATCAAGTCATTTACTGAATATTCATCTACATGTTCTCCCTTTTTCTAAGTAATCCTCAAACATTTCCCAAGCACGGTCGGCTTCTTTAAGTCTCGTAGAGATCCGATATAAGAGCGTGACCGGATATTTGCAAATTACAAATGCATAATAATTTTATATTCTAGGAAGGAATTCAAAGAGAATCAATAAATATTATATAAACAATTTTTATATAAAAAAAACAACCCACATTGGTACATTAAGTAAGTTGCAAAAATATTCTATCAAATATTATATTTAAAGAATTTTATAATTATATACAATGTAATATACCAGGTGTACGAGAATATTTAATTACCGCACCATAGGGTTTCCGATGCAAATCCTTAATATTTAACTATTTGCTCCCCTAATTATTTAAGTGATAAACTGTAAATAAGTCATGTGTAGAGAAGAAATAATACATCTATATTCAGTCTATGCAAATGTTATTGTTTGTAACTTTCCGTTTTAGAGAAAATATGCAATCATGAAACAAACTGTTTTAACAAAATCAGTACTGCTTATTTATGTTTTTGAAATACAGTGCAATAGTAATGCAAAACAGAAAGTGACACACAATAACATTTAGTATGTGTACGTACATTATTTTTTTAAAAACTTCTTTACAGTAGTTTATCTCCAAAATAATAAATTATAGGAAAACAAACAATTAAACATATCATAAAATATACATAAAAGTTATATTCGTAATAAAATTTTATATTTATTGTTAACGATATTTCAATCAACTTGACAATTTGTACATGCATTTTCGTATTTATAAATAATTTTATACCACTTATATTTATTTAATTTAAGTAACTACATACTTCCATATAATAGGATTCACAAAGCGGTGGTTAAATAAAAATACAGAAGCTCAGAATCAAACTCTGTAGTTCCATTGTAATTTTGAGTAAAATACGTGTTTTTCTTTTGTATAGAAATAAAATGCTTTACATCAGATATTGCATGCCAAAGAAGAATAACCCAATTGTTTTTCTGACATTTTAAACGATAGTCCCATTTTGAATCGCTTGGTACGGTTTACATTTTTAAAATAAAATATTATTTATTAAGCACGCAAACAAAAAATCATCATCGAGAAATTTTTTTTAATAGACACTATTAATTTTAAAATACGATACAGTTTTAAAATTAATTGAAAAGTGAAGAATCGGTATATTATTTATTAGTCATTACTCTGTGCGATATCAGTAAGCTCTTTTCTGTAACTCGCTATATCAAACGTGTAAATCGATCGTTATTGACCCTTGACTGAAATTGGCTTTTATAGTTGTGTACTTCATACCAATTTATTTCTGCAACGAATGTCGTAGTGGCGCCAGGCGTATGTGAAGACACATAAAATGCACTGCAAAGAAAAGTGAAAGCCACGTTTATATGACTATAACAGAGCTACTATATTTTTAAAGACCATCAGATTTTTAATTTGCATTTTGTCGAAATAATTGAAATATTTTCAAACGATGAGGATTATTTATTCGCTTCTAATGATTATACTAAAATAATTAACTGTGGTAGTTAACATTAGAAAAAAGTGGGTAAAAGCAGACAATTTTTATTTGTATGAATCGGGCCCGTTTTTACATGCATTCAATATGGTGTCGGCTGTGGCGCAATAATATTTTTTGTTATTTTTGATTCAGCTAAAAATGTAGAATTTAATTTTACCACCAACACATACAATTATACATAATTATTTTGAAATAATACTACCCCTTAATTTTTAATCTTAAATTAGTTATCACTTATTAGACATAGACATTTTATTGCCAAATAATAGCAATATCCAAGATTTAATGTAGAGTAAGTTGCCTATTTCAGGCGTTAAAAAGGTAAGTAAATTTTGTTTATTAAAATTCATGTTCTCAATATTTGAGTGTTCAATAATAAATTATAATAAATAAAGTAAATCCTTTTTATAATTTAATTAATTTTAATAAAATTTTTGTTTGGATGAAATTTACATCATACTACTTATAATATTTAAATATAATTCTTAACTTTTGAAAATTAGCTTGTTGCATTAAAGTTTCAATATACTGTATGTAGTATGTGTATTTTGATAAAAATACACATAAAATTTAAATGAAATGAAAGCTATGAAATTTATAAAATATTATCAACTTCTCCAAAATTAACCAAACCATTAACCAAAATCGGTGAATTAATTTAAAATTTGTTATTTTGTTTTGCGTTTTTGGCTGTTTTTAGAAAAAATCGTATGTCCCATTTAGATCAAAGGTATCTTTCTTTATGTAAATTTTTCATACGTTCGGCTACACTACCTTTAGTCTTGCAAGTATAAAAATTTTATGTCAAACAAAAAACACTTTCAATCCAAAGAAGTAACTTTTTGTGCAATAAATAATTTTTTTTATTGGTGCTCTAGTCCAGATGGCTAAAAAACCTGAAGCAGGGAGGGGCCAACAATATTGTAATAATTTTTATAATATTTTCATTGCCCGTCTTATAAAATTAGTAACGGTAAAAAATTAGAATACAATAGAATTTGGTTTTATCAGAATTTATTTAGGAATAGCAAATTCTTTTCATTTTGATTTAAACCATTGACCTGTTTGGATGCAAGAGAGCAACAGTATAATTACTAGTTGGTTTTTTTTGCTGCTTGATTAAATAAATTGAAGTAAGTAAAAATAATTATATTATTTCAAACAATTCAAAATTTATCATAAATTTGTTTTGTTACAAAATTTATATTATATAGGACATTGTTTTATGCGAACTTCTGCTATCTTATTACTGATGCAGGCAGGGCAATCGTTTCGTTAAAAGACACGGTGGATGAAAATCAACAAGTGTAGCAAAGGGGTATCTTGGAGATTCAATAATTGAAAATGTCTGTTAATATATTAAGTGAAACTGAAATAACCGCGTAAATAGCCGTACTTCAGTTCAAAAAAATCATATAGTTAATATTGTTAATACGTCTGCTTCAACGCAGAAATCTGCTGACGGCGGATGTATAGTGATCTCCAATTGATCAAACATAAATGTGAATATTTATAATAAAAAATTATTTTTGTTACTTAAATGCGCATGTTTGGAAAAGTAAAACGCACTAGTGCGTAAAAAATACATTTCCGCACTAGTGCATGAAAAACTTATTTACTATTATTCGTCAAGTACTCCTTATAGACGATTATAACCATTGAGGAAAGTCCGAGTAACACTTGAGATATTTCCAAAACTTTAATAAACAACTTAAAAAACGCTTAGCTAATTTAAAGTTAATAACTAATTTAAGAACGTTTAGTTTAAATTGGATAAACAATATTATTCATTAATTAAATTATCTCAACTGCATAAACCATATTATTCCCAACTTATTATAAGAGTTAAGTGACCACTTATCAGCAACTTAATATAAGTAACAAGTAAGTATCTATGTAGGTATAAATTAAATCGTAGCATAGGTACTATTAATTTTTATTAGCTATTTCAGCTGTAATTAATAATATTTTACATCGTAGTACAAAAACTTTTCGTTTGGTTTGTTTTTTTTTAAGTTATCAAATTAGAAATTCTTCTGGAAAAGTAATAACGAATAGTAAAACAAAGCAACGTCCTGTCAGATTACTATCGAGTTGTAATGATACGATATAATGATATTTCCACTTTTTGTTCACCTATTTTCAGGCACGGTTCACCCCTTCGAGTGCCTTTATTTAAATAAAAATTTTAGCTAAAAAACTGACAAATTTGTTATTTGTTTGTGTGGATACTCTTTATTATACATCGGTTGCGACGACATCATGTACACCTGAATTGAACTTGAAGTTTACTAAGCTCTTATTTGCAAAGAGAATATTGTATATTACAAATAATTATTAATTTGACGAAAACGAGATGAAAAAATAATCATAAATAATTTTTTTTGAATCAAATTTATGAACATAATTGACAATTTCGACTTTAAACGATATTTCGTTTAAAACTTAATAAACAATAATGGCAGCAATAGTAAATGTCTGCATATCTCGCTGGTGCAGATAACAAGACGGTGCTATTCTTTCATTCGATAGAAATCAACAATGAAGCTATAAATCGAAGAAGCTTTAAATGGTAAGAGATGACAACCCCAAGTGCTTATTTACAGTGCTCTTATCAAGTCAGTGCTCCATTCAGTCGCATTAAATTTGTGTTGTCAATTCAAAAGTGGTAACAAAAATATATAAAATGTAACCGTAATGATCTGGATGCAGCTGTATAATAAACACATACCTGATGTGATAACAGAAGGAATTTCTATTGTATAGGCAGGTAGGTTTCAACATTTAATAAGCAAGGTAATTTATTGTCGAAACAGAGCTATTTATTAATTATTTCAATTTTAATTTATGATAATGATAACCCTTAATAATTAATAATGTTTTTAAATCCTCTCAGCAGCATCAGCATTGAGTAACCTTCTGAAATATAATATTTGTTACGGCGTAAGTACAACCATTTGTATCGATAACAATCTTAACAAAGCCCATTTGTAGTTCATATATCATAAAGAGAACATCCCTAGTCTTGGCTTATCTACACGAACCGTTGCAAAGACCTACGAGGACTCTGTTTACACTTCCTGTCGCTATCATCCTAATCAAATGGGATGGTGGTCTACTATACGTGCTCTATGCATACGAAAATTTAACCACCTCATGAACGATAACAGCATATGTTTGAGGGCGATATCTGTCAAGAACTGGTTTGTTTAGGCACAGCTACATAAAAACAGTGTAAATAGCATTAAGTGAATAAGATAAATTATTATTAATATTAAAGCATTATCATAACAAATCGTAGAAATATCTTTACTGTTATCAAATGATGTTACCGTGGTCCCTAAAGTTCGTTTAGTTTAGCAACGTCTACATTGCAGTATCTATATAACTAAAACTTGGGTGGTAATGAGCACGGGAATGGTTAAGGGTCCTGTTCCGTTGCCGATTTTAGAGGTCTAGAAGTAATTGTGCTACGTCGTTATTAAAAATGATAAAATATTTTTTTTTATAGAAATTTACAGGAAAAGTGTTGATCTTGACCGGTATTACGCCATTTTATCAATTTTGCCGATACAAAAATAATTATTAAATCTAGAAGTTGCTAAATTTTAACACTTTACAATCTACCATTAAAGCTTGCCAGAAATTTTTTTTTTGAATTTTTTTTCAATGACGGTGTGATGTAATGTCTTTAGAACACCGTAACACCTTTCAAAGTTCAAATAGAAAAAAAGTTTCACGAGAAAAGTAATTATTGGCAACACATAGTTTTAACAAAATCTGAAAGCTGCTTTTACTAAATAAAATTAAATACTCCCTTCCAGTAGACGAACCATATTTACTATCTATTTATGCAAAATTCATGTTGAATGTACACTGTGACGATTGCAAACCTTAATTAGTCGACCAAGAGAGTCCTTTAAATTTTGTCACTACGACTCTTTGCTACGACACCCCGAATTTTTAGTTTGAAGATTGTATTTTGTGAAGCTATCACGCCCCTATATCCGGTTATAGATTGACCTTATAGTTATAGACCTAACCATTTGAAAAATAGAAACCTTTCGCTTTCTATCCGAAGATTCTAATGTATAGCTAGATTTATATGATGTATAGCAGTCCAGATGGTGTAATATCCAAAATTGACAATAATTGTGACAGTATAGTGGAAGTAAAATGTCCAGCTGTAGCTTCAAACATGACTGTTGAGGAGGCAATTAAAGAAAAAAAAATTAAATTTGCTATTATTACAGACAATAAAATGGTTTTAAAGCCTAATCACGACTATATGTTTCAAATACAAGGTCAATTACAAATAACAAAAAAGCAATTTTGTTATTTTGTTGTGTGGACACCTTTAGATATGCAAATTCAAAAGGTTGGGTATCTTCTTGATTTCATTTTATAATATTAACGTTTTCAATATTTTAGATCGAACGTGATGAAAAGTTTTGGCAGGAAAAGATGGAACCAAAACTACTATCGTTTTATTATAATTGTTTATTGCCTGAAATTGTGGATCCACGATATACAAGAAAAATGCCAATACGCAATGTACCGCGATAATATTAAATAACCCAAAATAGTTGTATTATTGATGCTATCTGTAAGACTAAATATATGTATTTAAATAAAAGTGTAAAAAAAATTATTTCAAGACCCAACCTCTAACCGTCTAACCCCTCTCAAAATAAATAGCAATATTTAAAGAAATTTCAAATATTTCCTTTCTTCTTCATTTTCATCGGTAAGTGATTTCAAAAAAACTGTTCTTACAAAATGCATTTTAATTGCAATTTTACTCTTCTTTTTCATTGTTTATGTCACTACACTATTCCACATAAGAAAAATACACAATAACTGTCAAGTGTTAAAATTCAGCAATTTCTATAGATTATATCATATTACTAATATACTATCATATTTCATAATGATTCGTACCCTTCAGGTTCTTGATGGTCCATGTGGATTAGAGTGACAGGTCTCCGACTTTGTTTTACGCCCTAAACCAATAAATGCAGTTGCTGCACTAATCGAAACCATTGAAAGTTAATAAATTATCTTCACAAAATAGGAATTTTTGGGCACGTATTTAAAAACTGTGGTCTTTTTTCATACTACGGTGATGTTGCTAAACGTATGTGCATATTGACATCGGTATGTTAAATTTTAAGTCCGCCCCCCGGAATAAGAAATTTTACCTCGTACCACACCGTTGCCCCGCAGGAGAAACTCGAAAGATTGTGAACAGGACCCTTAATATCCGGTTTGAACGATAAAACGACAAGGGCTGACGTCCTAACGACCCTGGCTAGCTACTGTACTACCCTGGTATAATTATGAGCCTTTTGAGGTTGTAAATCATCAGTTTAGGGTGCTTTACGATGTGAGGTTATTCTTTTAGAAGAAACAGAATG
This sequence comes from Cantharis rufa, assembly GCA_947369205.1. Lineage (NCBI taxonomy): Eukaryota > Metazoa > Arthropoda > Insecta > Coleoptera > Cantharidae > Cantharis > Cantharis rufa. The sequence goes on from OX376303.1 coordinate 43,608,604, forward strand.
ATGTACCTGTCATAAAGATTTTAAATACCAAAACAATAAATTATTATTTTTAATTATTATCGATACAAGAGTTTTCATAATATGAAATATAAAATTATGTGTGTAACCTTTTCAAATATATCAATTGACATTACATTTGAAATACATCTGATTACAGTACCATACAAATAAGAGTAATGTTTCACAATTTATTATAGGTAAAAGGATTTTAGACAATCATAAAAAACCTATCATAATTCCTGAAATTAATTTTTCAATTAAATTTCTCTGTTTCGATCTCAGCAGGTAGTTATCAAGGATAGGCACACTTATTATGTTAAACATTTTTTATAGAAGTCTTTGAGATTTGAGATAGAATGTCTTTCATCTCTTTTATTTAGTAACGACCACAAATGATTGACCACAAAGTACTAACATCCATGGGTTTATGTGATCGTTGGTGGAGGTCCAACACATGCTTGCCGATAGATCGTCTATTTAGTTCTGGACAATTCTAAACGTCAATCATGAAAATATGCAGGAGAGTGGTTTCTTGAAGCAGCGAATGCTTTACATTAAATGGGAATTTATTTAAATATTTTAAATTAGAATTGAAAAATTAAGCTTATTTGGTGTATAATAACATTAAAACTTCGATGTTACAAGTTAATTAAACTAATTAAAATCAATAAAAAACTTGTTGCATTGAAGTTTCAGTATTATTCATTTTCACAAGTTAAGAATTTATATAAATAAATATTTGGTGTTTATAATTACATGGAAATTACAAATATGAAATTGTATTATAAAATCAACTGGCGCAAAAGAGAATTTCAAAAAAATTTGCTTTTGGGATTTTTCAAAACTAAAAAGACGAGATATCAACACTCTCTTGTCAAAAGAATTGGACAAGTTAAGATAAAAAGAAAAAAAGGAATGAAATTTTGTTACATAACTTATATTATTAATTAATTACTGAAGCTACAGAAAAATCAGTTTTTTGCATTCGTAAGCTTCTAATATACTGTAATGATATTTCTAACCAGCAGCCGATATTTTTGGACGAGCTTTGTCTTCTTGGTAATTTTGATTCGGTTGGAGTCACTAATCGATTTGCACCGCGATTCAAAGACTTGTTTTCATGTCGGCAAGTCGGTTTTTAATTATTTAATGCCAATAACAAACAACGACTCAAAATTGTTACCCAATACACTACTTTTTACACAAATATTATTGTCTACTGTAATTAAACTTAAGGTGTTGTGAAATAGTGACAAATCTTGCGAACGTGAACCTAAAATTAAGTGTGTTAAGAAGAAATTTGGTGCATACTGTATAATTTGAGACTTACGAGGGAATTTGTTGTGGTAAGGTTGGAGGAAGGTTCGTTGAGCGTAGGACGTTGTTCCGAGGGCACGTAAAAATCAGTGCGTTACCAATTTTTGTGATTTGATAATTTGCGTTAATTTTGCCAAACGATAAACTGATTAAGTCAGGAAGCATATCCTGATTGTTGATAGTGCGATTGTATAAGAATTATTGCTTGCGTTCTGTTTCAAGCTGAAATAAAACAGAAAATTAAATTTGGTATTTTCAAGATAAAAATTTTAGTAACGCTACCCGACCGCCATTTGCATTTATGCGAAATATTAGAATTATTAAACAAAAATTTACTTACCTCAAATGAAAATTGGATGGAATTTGTATGGAATAAAAAAATACACGTGTGTAATTAAGGCGATAATCGAAGAAATTTCACAAGAACAAAACTATCCGATCAACTCCGATAAGCAAATTTCAGTAGCAGAAACACCTGTTGCATCCAGCGTGGTACGGAACCAAATGACTAAGGACAACGAGGAAAGCAGTGGACCTCAAACGTTAATCAAGCTAAGAATTATTGTTTATTTGAACTATTTTATTTCTCAGAATTTTTATAATTTTCATAATTTTTTTTACTAACATAATTACATTAACAGCTAAATTTGGTAAATGAATTTAGAAGTCATATTTGGAATTAAAGTAAATGTAATTCATTTATCAAGTCTTGCCACACGTTCACACTTAGAGTCAGGAAACGAATTTATAAGTTTCAAGTTATTGGTAATAAATAAAACTTATTTTGCGTTCATATCAAGAATTTTGTTTTTCTGGAAACATACGATTCGTGGGTTTCAAATTGAACTCGCTCCTGAGAGTCAAGTATCTCCGAAATTATCTGAGCTAGCTGGAGAAATAGGTAAGAGTGTGTGGAGTTTGAAACTTTACATTACATCTTTTTGGCGCCGCAACGTGTAGGGCTTTTGTCAGGTGGCGTTTTTATCAAAACGACCAGAACGTGGGGTTACATTACATCTTTTTTTGACGCAGCAACGTGGAGCTCGAAACCACGATTTCAATAAGAAATAGGGTAGTTTAGACTAGATTAAATTAAATAAATCAAAATGGCAGGAAAAGGATCAGAGGATGGGGTAATACAGGTAGAAGAAAGTCAAGTAGAGGAAAGTCAGGTGGAAGAAAGACAGGTAGAGGAAGGTCAAGTTAGGGAACAGGTGGTACAAGTATGGGAATCGCCGATAACACCGCCAATGCACAGTAGTACAAAAAAGGGTTCGATAGATCAGGGGGGAATAAGCATAGAATTATTAAGACAAATTATGAACGAAATGAGAGAAAGTATAAGTGGGGATATAAAAAACAGTCAAAAGGAGAGTGAGGGAAAGATGATAAACAGTCAAAAGGAGAGTGAGGGAAAGATGATAAACAGTCAAAGGGAAGGTGAAAAAAAGATGTTAGAATGTCTGAAAGAAAATAGACGGGATATAATTAAATTAGATAATAAATTAGATCAAAATACAGAAATATTAAGAAGGGATATGATTAAATTAGATAAAAATGTAAATGTTAAATTAGATCAAAATGTAGAAATAATACGTGGGGATATGAATAGGGGTTTTCAGGAATTTCAAGAAAAATTTAATAATTGGGAAGAAAGACAAAATATAACGAATTTAAAGGTAGAATTTGTGGATGAAGAAATTGGTGAATTGAAAGTAATTTTGAGGGAGGAAAATAAAACATTAGAAAACGGGGTTGATAAAGTTAAAATTTTTGAAGAAAATGAAAATGATAATATTAATAATGATTTAGGGGAGGAAAATAATGACTCTGAAAAAAATAAAACAATTGATAATAATACAGGGGATGAAACGGAAATGAGTAAGATTAACAGTGAAAATAATTTGTGGATAAAGGAGAAAATTTTGATAAGTCCCAATTATGCAAAAATTTTAGTTAAACAGGTTGAGAAAATAATTAGGGGAGAGAATTACGTACAGGATTATGTGCAGATAAAAATTAAAGTTAAAATTTTGAAACGGAAGTATGAGGAGATGCTTTGGAGGGATGAATTAAAATTTTATGAGAGAAAGGGTGAAGGTGTGTTTAGCCACACATGGAAAAGGAAACTTTACGAGCGGGAGCTAGATAGAGGGGTGGTTCTTTATTTACAAAAAATAAAGAAGATAAATTTTGAAGGGATGCACAGGTTGCAAATGAATTGTTATAAAAAAGATTCGGGGGAGTATAAACGCAATAAAAAAATTAAAAATTTGAATTATAAGAGAAATGGTAATTACGAACAAAACCAACATGCAAAAGTTAGAATAGATCGAGTGCATTATTTTAACGAAGGAACTTCACAATTAGGTGATGGTCGGTTCCAACGTGAGAGGTGTTTTAAAAGTAATTTCATCGAATTAAATCCAAGCATTGATAATTTAGCATCGGAGGAAAGATTAATTTTAATACCAATTGAACAGCACATGAAAATAAAAACAAAATTTGAAAATCAGAACTTTGAAAATTTAGAAATATTGCGACAGGTGGATTGGGAATTTTTGCAACAGGTGCTTGTTAACATGATTAGGGAAAGAAAAGTGGTGTTTGATCCGGGAAAATTAAGAGGAAAAATTACAATTTTTAATAAACATGATAAGGAGATGCGAATAATTGCCAATTATGATGACAATTAATTAATTAGATAGAATTATTTTATTTTGAGGGTTTTATTTAGTTGAAGGGAATTTGATTTTTTTATTTAGTGAAGTACGTGGAAAGATTTAGTTTAGTTTGAGGAAAGTTTGACAAGGGGAGGATTTTTATTTAGTTAGAAAAGATGCACTGGGGAGACTTTATAAAAAATTTTTTTATATCATTACAGAAGCTATTATTGGCTTCAAGTCAACATTTGCTTGCGAAATTTTGGATCTCTTATCAAATGATCAACTTGGAGCAAGGGGATATTAGATGTAATGATATTTCTAACCAGCAGCCGATATTTTTGGACGAGCTTTGTCTTCTTGGTAATTTTGATTCGGTTGGAGTCACTAATCGATTTGCACCGCGATTCAAAGACTTGTTTTCATGTCGGCAAGTCGGTTTTTAATTATTTAATGCCAATAACAAACAACGACTCAAAATTGTTACCCAATACACTACTTTTTACACAAATATTATTGTCTACTGTAATTAAACTTAAGGTGTTGTGAAATAGTGACAAATCTTGCGAACGTGAACCTAAAATTAAGTGTGTTAAGAAGAAATTTGGTGCATACTGTATAATTTGAGACTTACGAGGGAATTTGTTGTGGTAAGGTTGGAGGAAGGTTCGTTGAGCGTAGGACGTTGTTCCGAGGGCACGTAAAAATCAGTGCGTTACCAATTTTTGTGATTTGATAATTTGCGTTAATTTTGCCAAACGATAAACTGATTAAGTCAGGAAGCATATCCTGATTGTTGATAGTGCGATTGTATAAGAATTATTGCTTGCGTTCTGTTTCAAGCTGAAATAAAACAGAAAATTAAATTTGGTATTTTCAAGATAAAAATTTTAGTAACGCTACCCGACCGCCATTTGCATTTATGCGAAATATTAGAATTATTAAACAAAAATTTACTTACCTCAAATGAAAATTGGATGGAATTTGTATGGAATAAAAAAATACACGTGTGTAATTAAGGCGATAATCGAAGAAATTTCACAAGAACAAAACTATCCGATCAACTCCGATAAGCAAATTTCAGTAGCAGAAACACCTGTTGCATCCAGCGTGGTACGGAACCAAATGACTAAGGACAACGAGGAAAGCAGTGGACCTCAAACGTTAATCAAGCTAAGAATTATTGTTTATTTGAACTATTTTATTTCTCAGAATTTTTATAATTTTCATAATTTTTTTTACTAACATAATTACATTAACAGCTAAATTTGGTAAATGAATTTAGAAGTCATATTTGGAATTAAAGTAAATGTAATTCATTTATCAAGTCTTGCCACACGTTCACACTTAGAGTCAGGAAACGAATTTATAAGTTTCAAGTTATTGGTAATAAATAAAACTTATTTTGCGTTCATATCAAGAATTTTGTTTTTCTGGAAACATACGATTCGTGGGTTTCAAATTGAACTCGCTCCTGAGAGTCAAGTATCTCCGAAATTATCTGAGCTAGCTGGAGAAATAGGTAAGAGTGTGTGGAGTTTGAAACTTTACATTACAATACATATTTTATCATGGATTAGTATGAATGAATAAAATTTTGAGGGCTATTAGAAATTCATGAAAGGTTTTCGAGCGCACGTGTATTTCCCAGTTTGAATCCAGACGACTTCGGCTGAATTGGTTCGCATAATCTTATGAATATATAGTGTGTTCGTAACAACAGCTTTGCATATGGTCTACTACAAATTTTAACGTTTTTTTTGTAAAAATGAATTACTAGTATACAGGGCGCTGCGTCAAGATTATCGTAAGTAAGAATTTATTTAAAGCAAAAAAATTTCCTTTCACTCACATTGAATATCATCAAGTACTGCAGTTACTTTACATTCTATTGTACAAATGTTAACTGATTGTTTTGTCTAATCTTCTCTCGTATACCAGCAATTTTCATATACCTCATGGGTGCTAATATTTATTATCTAATCTTTGAACCAGGGGAAGCGTACCAAACTTTAATTCGAAAAGAGTTCTCAGAGCAAATAACCTCGGTGGTTTGCCCTATTACAAAACGTTATTATTTCCCCTGGCTTTGAGTTGGGTACGTCCTTAGATCATATATGATCATATATGATCTAAGGGTACGTCATATTAGCATTTATCCATAACATGATAAACATGATCAGTTAACGAACTCACGGCTAAGCTGTCTTTTTTATTACTCGCGGGCAGTCTTTGTGTATTGATTTCCCGATGATGGTTACTTACAATTAAATTACTCAATTTCGTCGGGACTATTTCACAGAACCGGAAGTTTGTTCTGCCAATAAGCCAGGACAACACTTTCCTAACGGGGAAAATTCCTCGGACAGTCAAAAACGACCGAAAGAGTGTTTTCTGAACATAATTGCCTCTACAACATTCTGTAGAAGTATAGTCTGCAAACTAGACTGATACTTGGTAGTTGTTATTCATATTAAACACACAACACTAGAAATAGGCAGAATTATGAACCAACTTTGCAACACAATAATTCATTTTTCGTTTACTTCATCATTTAATTTGATTATTAAAAACAAAAAATTATATCCTTTATTTTTCGTCATTGTAATCTTGGATTTTCACTTTACATTGCTATCTACAAATGGACTGTATATTTCAAGAATATCTTATGCTAATATGAAGTTTATTTAGCATCTCGAGTAAAACTGATAGCAAATACTGGTTAAGCTTAAGCCGTACAAGCTTTTTACAACAAAATATATACAAACTTGTTATTTCAAGAAGTACCGCAATAATAACAAATATTCGATGAAATATCCATTGAAATCCAAATTTTAGAAAGGCAGTTTTAAAGGTCTACAATGAAAAGCTATCAATCCATCAAAATGTTTCCAATCACAAATATTTCTAAATTATTATTTATGTATGATCGATTTATATAAGTTCAATAATGAAAATGGCACTTAAATAAGGTGGTGGAAACTGCTGGGTTTATAATTTTCCAGTTATTTAAGAGATTTCTTGCTATAATATTTTCGTCAAAATCAATTAATATATAAGATAAAATTTATAAAATACAAATAAAATGAATGTTGTAGTTGTTGTTCCCACGAAAGATGAAGCTGACTTAGAGAAGCTTCATCTTTCGTTGAAACAACTATATACAAGTTTTACCTACCCATATTCCTACTTTGATAATAATAATAATATTGGATTAGTAGTCCATTAAGATTAAAACTTCACTTTGGAATAAAATCTATTAAGCTGAATTTTATATACACCTATTTCTTCTAAATAAAGTCTTAAAGCTCCCCACAAATAGACCCTGTGCGTTAATACCGTTCGCTAGTACAGTTAACCATACGTTAATTATCATATGCAATATCCCAAGTGCATTCAAATTTCGAGTCGGGAAAATTGCCCCAAAGCAACAAACACATAAGTGAAAGGCGAAAAAAAATTGTGTACTAATTTGAAATGCACGAGAGGATATTTATTTAGACTATTTCACGAATAAAATATGGGAGGTTAATATAAATAATAATTAATTAAAAGTAAAAATCAATGTATCGTTGATACATTGACATTAAAAATTAATCAATATTTTATGTATTATTTAAATGTTGCAGTTAATAAAAAAATTGTCGCTTATATTTCCTTCAAAATCAACTTTAAAAAATTGTCGCTGCAATTCGATTGATTGGCTGAATGTTTCCTAGTTTTTTCATTCCATTGGTCTAATGACAGCTGAGTGAAATAGTCAATAGTAATATAACAAGACCTCATTTTTAGATCGATAAGTTATATTGTAAATACGAAGACATCGTTGCATAGCAATGCACGAAAAACTTGTTTTGAGTGCAATTGCTTAATGCAACGATGCCTGAGTAAAATTTACAAGCAACTTATCGATCTAAAAATAATGAGGTCGAGTTATATTTATTGAGATAATTACGCGAACATTTATTTGATATTGACAAACGTCAAAATTATGTAAACAAAGAGGCGTGGCATCGAACCGGATGAGGCACTCTTTCCGCAGGAAGAGACACAATTGCCAGCGTAAGTGTTTGTTTACCTTTCGTAAGTGTAATTATCATCATAATTCAATGAAATATCATGGTGCTTAGCGATTTAAGGAAGCATAACATTTAATGATAGGTGGTGCAAATGGACAATTAATAGTACAAAAAAGATTCAAAAACACGTATTTAAATAAAAAACCGGATCATCTCAATTTCTATCAATTTTTCTTCCAAAATAACTTGGTTTAAAACTAAAATGCATAAAATTTGCAATAACAAATAAGGTACAACTTTATATCTAGAAGTAACGGTTTTTGAGTAATTAAACGTTGAAGATTTCGATTTATTCAAAATACATCAAAATACTAGAAACTCCGTCTCTAAAAACATCACGGTATCGAGTGTCTACTGTATTAATACTGGATTGTTTTTTGTGACTGTAAAATGTTGCCTTGTAATGTTCAACCATAATCTTTTGAGCACCGTACATAGCGAGAAAAAATTAATTGCCATTAAAAAAAAACAATTAGGGGGAAGCACCAGGTTAATTTAAAATTTCCAGTGCTTCTCGGATCTTCAATATTCACATATACTTTTCTGGAAAAGAGCCGATGTTAATTCAGTGCATTCGATCATGCCGACATATCAGGCATGGTTGACTTATGCAGAGCGGCACGTTTAAATGTTCTGATTTATTTATCTTTCGTGCTGGACCAATCAGTATTCTGGCATTTCGTAAAGTTGGCGTTCCGCGTAAAGCAACCTACAATACCTGGTAACCTTAACGGATAATCCGCCATTTTATACAAAACTATTTTCATATAAGAATTCCACAGTTAACAATAGAAGCAAGTTGTTTTTCCTATTTAAATAAGATTGGTGCAGTCGACCCTAAGTATTAAAGGCACTTTATAAAATTTCGCCATACAATTCACTTATATTGAATTATATGTAAATATCGCATTTATGTCTATTATTAAAGTATCGTTCAACTGGGTTAATTACGAATATCGCATATAAAAAAAATTGAATCTACTACATATTATAAAATGTATCTTATAAGCTACGATATTATTTTATAAGTATTTATTAAATGCTTTTTGAAATTCTAAAACCACTTGATATTGTCATTATAATGGAAATGTACAATGCACCGCACCGTACCTACATATATATTTATGACATTTTTATATAGCGAAGAAGAAAAAGCATTCAGTGAAAATGAACAGTTTTTTAAATTACACTGACAATGCGGTGTTCGGTGAAATAGAATACTTATAAGGCTTCCCTTGTTTTTCACTGAAAGTTGTCATGAAAATGTAGTGTGCATTTTGTCTCTTTTTCCACTATTATGCATTTCTTTTATTATTTGATTGTTTGTCATTTTTCCAACTTTTTAAAATCTCAAACTTTTGTTAACAAGAAAGAAAAATATCCATCTGATGTGTGAATAAATAATTACCACAAGGTATAAAGAACTTGATATTTTATCAATAAACGAAGACATTCTATGGACGGTAAGTACAAAATATATCATTAGTTTTCAGTTTCAGTTCACACTCTTACCAGTCAAGGAATTCAATATGAACGACTCAAGCACAGGTTTACTGCTTCACACTCGATGGCAACAGCGATTTCATTGATTCCAATTTTCTATTTCCTTTTGTCAAGAAAAAAACATAATAAAAGTCATAAATATAAAACGTATATGATGCCTAAATGAAATTTTAATAGTTATTATTTATAATTTGAAACATTTTTGTTCATGTAATTAAGGGCGTGAAAACGCTATGTTAAATCAATGGGGAAAAAGTTGCTCTATTCTGTCGAGGCCCACAGAAAAACTATTTTGAATTTGATGGTAAATGAAGCAGAAATATAAAGTATAAGGTTACAGCTTCATACTAAACCAATTATACTTAAACCATATAATTTATAAATGTTATTTTTAGGGCACTCAAAAAGGTGCATTTTAAAGCATGTGTAATATTTCAAATTTTACCTTTTTAACTTGATTTACTTATATAGCAGTTATATTTAGCATGATCAGACGAAAATTTACTTCAATTTACTTCTTTAATTTTCAAAAAATATTTTGTAATAACGGCGTTAACCTCGACAGACCAAATTTGCAAAATTATTGATAAAATTTTATTATAATTCATCGAAGTCGGATAGGTTGCATAAGCTCCTATTAGAAAATTATGAAAAACAGTGCAGCCATTGTTTTACAGACGGCGCTGTATTCCAAGTTACTTTACTTTTATTTTTAATTTCAAATTAGTATTACAAAATTGTCCGTACCTACATGATATTTGCATAATAAATTAGTTGACATATCTCTCTCTGTTTAACCGTAATTTTATAAAAATTATTCATAATGACTTTTATAAATGAATAAATTAGACTATTTTTTTTACCAATTTACAAATTATTGTAATTATTAGTTAAATTAAAACATGGATTAATTAGAATAAAAGATAATAAAGTGATTTTAATATTAGTAAAAATTCAAACTATATCTAATTTATTTACTTATAAGTCATTAAATATATTATCCTTCAAGAAACGAAGTGTACGCGTTTTAAAATTTTATTTTAAAAAAAAGCTCCAAAGAAGCCGGCTGAATTTTGTGAATCAGTATCACTTGAAAAAGACCCTTCTAACCATAGATGAGAGAGATCAGCCGAACTACCAAATACTACCACGACGACCGCGGCGCGATCGTGTCATTTGGCGTTCCACTTAACTAAAGAATAATTTTTTTATATATTTTAATGTGATAAACAATTTGTGATAATTAGATAATTTACCTGTTTTTACAAGATTTGCATCAACTTCAGATATAACCACTTCGATAACTTTTTCACTATCGGCATTATAAAATGCAATTTTTTCGAAATCCATTCTTAAACTTTTAAATTTGCGCGCGAGAAAACTTACACGATCACGACAACCCAGCTTTTACAGTGGGGTTTCGTGCTCGTGGTGGGCTAATAATTGATATAAACAATGATTTATATCAACTAAATAAACATTGTTTTAATTTTTAATAATTGAAATGTATTTTTATATAAAATATAAAATTATAAATTATAATTATTATACAGTTGGTCACACTTTGATATTGCTTTTATTCCGGTTCCGGCTCCGGCTCCTCCAGCGTGTCATTTTTTGGTGAAAAAAGAAACAATCTGATTGGTCGGTTTTTTTACCAACCGAAAAATATATTAAACCACCGCCGGTACTCCCTCTGAGACGAGTTGCACATCAACATATACCAATCGGGTCTAGATGCCCGTCCGTGGACGGGCTTTTTGCTAGTTTATAATAAAACACCAAAACATTGACTGTTCTAATAAACTGAATTTAGGCTATTTAGGTTAGCTGCATTAGCTGTCAACAAATAAATTTTTATAAGTGCAATCTGTTACAATGCGCGCGCACAGAATTTCCTTATGTTCTGGTCCCGTGTCCGCCCGTCCGTCCGCATGTTTCAACTTTAAGAATTACTCCATTATAGTTTTTAAACCATAGAAATAGTTTTGAAATTTGACACATGCAGACGGACGGACACGTATCTCCTAATAATATTTTCCTATGAGCCTATAAGAACTACGGTCATCCGAGTTCCACCTTGTTACTCCATGTAGGTTAAATACTATTAAATGTACCTCAGCCAATTAAGAAAAAAGAACCTTCATCAAGCAACCAAGTTATCTAAAATAAATTTAAACATTGTGTAGAACATGTACATACGTATTTTATATATTTAACCATTTCTTTGACAATGGTTATCCTTATTCTAAGTAGTATATTTTAACCCAAAGGGTAAGGCTTAAGAGCATTTGCTGCCTCCCCCCCTTTGCATTTGTTCTCTGCATTACATATTGCCAATTTCAACTTTTAACCACGTTCAAACCTACGCAAATCCAAATCTAGGTAGTAGTATAAATAAATTGTAGAATTACCAATTTTTTAACTCTTTGATATACACAAATATTAAAATAACAGCCCAAAATATCCTACAATTGAACATAATTTAGTTCATTGTGATAATTATATATTTGAAATTGTGATACAATTTTCTAAAAACATTTAAAATAATAAATTTTTCATTTTACTAAAATTATATGATGTAAGATCCGCCACTGACTATATGACATTTACAATTTCTAACGTGAATTGAAATTAAAACACTCGTCAGAAATAATAAAAATACATCTACATTGTAACGTTATACTATCATAACAAAACTATATTTAGAAATACTTATATGCAATTATGCAAACATTCTTGAAGATCATTTCACCTATTACCATAATAGCAGTAACTTCATATTTTTCTATCACACGCTAGGTGCCAGCACTTTCCGACAAATAAAAAGAGATACATATATGAAGTCGATTCTTCGTCGCTGAGAACGCGTCCTTAAAATTCCCAACATAGTGGTATTGCATCCGACTCTTAAAGTAAATAAATAAAATATAAATATAAATATTTATATTTATAATATTATGTATAAGTGGTTATAATTAAGATTTAAATATTTAAAAAAAAATATGATCGAATAACTTCCTAGTGGTCTCAGTAATTGCATTAGGTTAAAATATTTTCAAGAAGAAACAGGTAAAACTTGTAAACAATTTAAGAATAAAAGTGAAAAAATTGTAGGATGAAATTATGAGAAAGTAATATGAAAGAAAAGAATTTCGGAGAAAAAGTTAACTTAACAAGAGCCGAATACAATTTCAAAATAATCGCAAATAATATAGAAAGTGATGATGGATCGAGTTGTAGTAGTTGTAGAATAATAAGCAGGTAATGCTATATAAAGAGATGAATGATAGAATGAACAAACAAAAGTAGCTGCGAGAAAAAATAAAATAAAGAAGCGTAAATAAACGAATGATTCCTAAGAAAAGAGCGGCAGAACATAAAATATTGTATATATTGCAAAAATGCAAAAAAGTGATTAACGAAAGTCCAATTTCCCCGTTTTTAAAATGTTTAATTGTTTTTAACAATGTTTTAACGAAATGTCTTAAAGTTAAAAAGTTATAAAACTGTAATCAAATTTTGGAATTTTTATCAAAATTAATACGTGTGGGGAAGTAACATGATACAAAGCTTTGTTTGTTGTAATCGGAACATTAGTTACTAATAATAATTATAAAAATAATTATGCACAGCAAAGGTCACCTCACGCGGAGCATTGCTTAGCTTTCGTGATTATATGAGAGCGAATATCCCCAATATACTACGGTTGTTGATTTACTATTAATGTAATTTTTAGACATCTTGACAATAGATTTCATAGAAAAATTAATCGTATCTAATGCTCAATAGTTATTTTTATATCTAGGGTGTAAAGTGTTAGTTTTTGGTCAACGGGATGAATGGTTTCGGCTTGGAACTTGACGCCAGAGATGTAAATAACATTTTTTGTTTGAGGGTAAAATTGTAAAATATAAATTCTGTAATTAAAAATAAAAATTTCGATTTTTAAGTAAATAATCAGTGCAAGAAAAGACCTATGGCATTTAGAATGTACGTGGTTAAGAAGATATGAAATAAAATCAATATAAAAGTTTGACGGATGGGGGAAAAATTTAACTAAGTACCGTAAAGCAAATTAAAATTAAATTAGATATTTTGCAATAGATGCACAAATATGTACTTGGCACGTAATTTGAGGCAACAAAAAATATCTAATATATACGCAGTCATTGATAACATTGGGTTTTACATTTTATATCATGGTAATTCTCAGAATCGAAAGATACGAAATCTATTCGACCGAGTAAATACAATGAGGTGTCGGATAATCTGATATCGGATAATACAGTTTGTTTGTTAATAGTACAAAGACTGTCAAGTTACTGTTAAGACTGAGAACGTGGAAGGTCACAGTTCGACTTCATAAGTTTAAACTAATTATATACATTATTCAAAAGTTTAAACAATTTAACTCTTGCAGTTGGCAGCTGTAGCAGAAGAAAACAGTTCAAAGCTTTGGAGAGAATACAAATGTTATCCGACCACGTTTGCTCTATGTCTTTGGTCAATAATAGCACGAGAGTAGCATATCACGCGTTGTAAACATTTGGAAACTGCTGAGACAGCGGAGAATCTGACTCTCTGATTCGACCAAATACGTCACCCGGGTGCTGTAGTCAGTTTAAAGTTTCCTGTAATAATTAGGTATACCTATCTGTTAGAAATAAAGTTATTATTATAATTACTAAATTATAAAAAATTATCATTCCACTCGATTATATTTTTCAAATAGTTTCACGAATAATTGTATTGCAATATAATACTTAATATCTATACTTATTTATTTCTTGATAAAATATTAACGTTTCAAGCTCTGAGTAAGTTATACAAATATTTGATAAATGATGCTCATTAACAAATTTTAGGTTTCATGTGACCGATAAGGTACTTAACACAATGGTCTGAAATAAAAAGAGATAACATACAAGTATAACAAAAATTCTTTGGTGATCTATGGTAATGGTAGTTAAAACCAGCCATAAACTTCACTGAAATATGTACCAAACATCTTCTTTATATTGCAGTATATTGCCCTGCTAAGCGACAGTACAGTATGTGCAAAACAGTCATTCTGAGATATTCGACTTTATAATTTAACTTTAACCAAGGAACTTATGGTCAATGGCGTTGTGAAACACGTTTATTTCAACTAATTGTGGGATTTTCGTCTTTTTTGTTTATTAAAGATGTAGTAAAATGCATTTTGTCAATTTTTGCACATACGGCACTTTCGCTTAGCAGGGCAGTATAGTTCCAATATCCTTTTGGGAACATAAAACTGATAATGGGTAAAAATAAATTGGTGTTTTCTAATGACAGTAAAAAATTCATTAAAACAATACTAATTTGGTATACTTACTTAAGTAATACTTATAACTCGTTTTTAAGGTTAAATTTTGTAGGTAATAATGCTTGGCCTGTGCTATTATTTATGTGAATACCGACAATCTAATGAATGAATTAATATAGTACTAAATTATGAAATTTATACAATAGTCTACTTTCTCTAAATCAAACTCCCTCTAGTTCGAATTTTTCTCTAAATCGAATTATTTCGTTGGCACGTACAACTGACTAGAGTCTTTCTATTCTAAAAATTATTCCTTAAATCCAAATTTTGTTAATTATAACTTTAAATAGAACCTAATGTTAGGAAATTGATGTCAATGTATAATATATAACAGTCCTTACTATAAATATAATTTTATTTTAATGAATGCAGTTTAGAGAATCTTGAAGTGTAAACATTTCTCTAACAAACTTACCGCGTCTACCTAATGTGTCCTGATGCTGCCGTGTGATTACCATAACTTCACACTATATATTATTGTGATAAAACCCTGTTATTCTAAACCAAACATTTTTGTATGAAAATATAGCTATTGTTTAGTTATCTGAAATAGTATTTCGGGACTCATAGGTTTAATTAAACAAGTATCTTCAATACTCGTGATTGTCATAAAATTTCAATTTTTTTCAATTTGCTGCTATTCAATCTTTATAAATTATGTGAAACCTAATACATGTGTAGTCTAGTGAAAATTATTTCCAAGCCCAAATAAAGATCACTCTAGCCCGTAATCCGTCATCCTACAACCGTCTGATGATTTCACATAAAATAGAAACATGTGCCATGATTTAAATTTAGCTAATAATTGTAAAACACATAAGTTTTGAAAATCTAACATAAAATTGAAAGTTCCGATATAAGAATAAAATGTAAACTTCGTAGGATACAATGTAACAAATTTTTGTTTAGAAAATATTTGCTGTCCAAGTTAGAGTAGAAAACTTTAAAAATCCATGAATGGTAAATAAAAAGTGTAATAAAAAGTTCAAAAAAATTTGTTTAGATGTTGCTAGAAGCGAGCCGAAAGTATTGATAATTAAATTGGAGAAATTTACATTCGCAAGAAATGTAGAACGGTAGAAGTAAACATAGGCATAGCGTGTTATCCTTTCCACTAATTGTCTATAATATTTAGTATAGTATGCAAATAAAAAAAATTTATTTATATTTTTGGTTTAATTAGTCGTTTTTTAAATATTTACAGTATGTACAGACAAAAGATTTAGTGAGACAAAGAGTAAGAAAGCTGCTCCTTTCTTTCTACCTCCAATACTATAAAGTTATAGAATGTGGGAGTTCTTCTCACGCTTCGGCTGACGCCTCGTTGAATAATTTCGACGAGTGAATATTTATTTCATTTGCAATTTATATTCGTTAGTTTAATATAATTGTTTTTAGGTTTGTACAATGATGATAATATATGTATGTAGTATAAGTTTACTGTAGTCTATAGTTTATAAGCGAAAATTATACTTCTAGTATATTTTATTTGTGAATATTTAATATTAACATTTTAGTTTCTAAAAAGTGTATGTGAACTTTTTGTTTTTTTTTAAATTTTTTTAAATACTTCATTCATTGCATGGTGTGTTTGTTTACTTAATAAAAAAAATACATTGATGAAGTGTTCACCGTATTAATCAATTTGTTCATTGTATTTATGAACGTTTCGTAAATATTTAACTTCATTGGTCGAAACAAAATTGTCAATGTTTTTTAATTGCAAATAACTTAATTAAAAAAATTAACTTTATAAAGTAGCAATATTATTATGGGAGGTTGTTATGAAAGACATTAAAGAATAAATAAAAGCGCTAGTACGATACCAAACAAATGATAAACAAAATAACAGGAAACTCTATATACATACTATCGCGAAAATCGCGAAATAGCTATTTACAGTCGTGCTGCAGAAAGTTGAACATTGCGGTTGAGTAAGCGATATATCAGAACGAGCGATTAGCGAGTTCTGATAGCTTACGAAACCGCAATGGAATAACTTTCTGAGCGAGTCACTGTATTTAGCTTTACGATCAAGACAGGTTCTTTCCAAAAAAAAACATAAATTGGTAACAAAAATTATGCTTAAATTTAAAACGCGACATAACTGAAGTAAATAATACTCTTATCTATTAGCTTGTGATGCAAAATTGCACGTGCACTTCAGTAGCTTTCTAGACATGCAATAACTAGAACCCACTATGTACGCCACCATTACTGCTTATGTGAAAGAATTTTCCAAACACCGCTGCAAAGTATCATTTTCGAGCGATAAAAACTACCCGATATGCTATACTTTCTATTATAGTCGTGTACGTAAAAATAATTATCGCACTGTATTTAAAAAATATTCTTTTATCAAAGTCACTTTACTATATGAAAATACCGTTAAAACTGATCGAATAGCATGTAAAATATAATTTTGTAAACCAATAACAAAACCTAGATGCATTTTCTATAGTAATGTCCGTTACCAACTACTGTGTATGGCGAATTCGTCTGTTTTCGGCCAATTAACTGATATATCCTTTGCCCAAGATGTTAGTACTAACAAAATAGTAATTTTTTACTTCGAATTTGTAAAGTTATGTACCTTAACTTTAATTTTTGTAAATATTGTATTATTTGAATGTTTCAACGGAAAAGTTGTGAAAATACTCAAAATTGTTCTAACTACCAACCATTGCAATGCCTCTTTTCAACCACATTACTGCTGGCTCGGTTTGCCATTTGAGAAGGACTCCAATATGAAAACGATTAATATGAAATAAGCAAATATGTTGGATATATTTAAGAAATAATCACAATTTATATAATAAATAAAACAAAGAGCATGTCTCCTTTTTACTAAAAATATTTAAAATGGTTTAACAACTAAATACACTAATTAATATTGATACATGTTTAATGCCAGGAGTGTACCATTTCAATTCAATACACCGCCAGGAAAATTTTATAATTTTATATATTTTCATTGTTTACCAAGTTTTTACAGTTGCGCTGGCGGTAAATTTCTCATAAATCATAAGTTCGATTTCAGAAAAATTGCATAAAATGTATGTACTAACTTACGATAGTTAATAATACTAATGAATAGCGATTACAAAAGAACATCTTTGAATTTACTAAAAACAAAACTATTTTCTATGTTATTAACTAATCTACAGTTAAAATAACGATCGAGACATAAACAAAACAGATGGATATTCGTAATATTTTAACTCGCAAAGAAAAAATGAAAAATACAGTTGTTGGAAAGGATATCGGTGCTCTAAAGATAACGGCTAGAGGAAGGTTCTATTCCATTTTGCACATGTGTGAATGTAAACATGGAGGATGAAGAGGTTGGATATAGACCAACAAAAACGTCGATTCTTCTCGTTCTTTATGAAATGAACATAGCACATAAATGTACTTGTAGCACTACGGGAAATGCCACAAATATTTTAGTGCAAACCATTGGAACAAGAGTCAAAAACCAGGCAAGAAAAACAAGAAAAATTTCAGCACAAATTAGGAGTCATTGGAGATGTTCCAACTGATGCAGTGCAAGAACACCTTATAAGCAGCGTTGTTCAGGAACTTCAAAAAACAATTGTAAATACGCTGGCAATTGCCGATTCTCGGGAAGGTACTATAATACCAAAAGATAATTTCGTACATAAATACAGCTCAAACAAATTAAGCGCTTCTTTTTAGCAGTTTAAGGATGATACCAGAACGATCGACAGCGAATATTAGCACTTGGTCGGGAACACAGTTCAACATGAACTTTAGAAATGAATGAATTTGTGGATGATAGGATGGTACGTTTTTACTGTATCCTCCTCTTTTTACTCATATTTTTGTGATTCTATCGAGAAAAGTTGGGAGAAGAGTTTTTCCGGTACCGATTATATTTTTTGTTATTCGATAAAAGCACCGAAGCATATACGAAATTATTCACGATGATACGCGATCTATGATTACAATTGAATCCGGATAGTATATAAATGTGGATTACGAACTTGCCATCTACCACGCTATTCGTGCTGTGTTTCAAGAAACAAACCCTAACGTTTGCTTATTTTATTTAGTAAAAATCTTCGAAAACATTTGGCATCACCCAATCCCATAAGAATAAATAATGCCGAATTCAATTTTGCATTAGTTGCAAAAATGACTATGTGAAGATCATTTGCCGGATAATCTTGAACCAATGTTGCAATAAAAATTTTTGCAGAAACTTGCCATCGGAAGCTAGAATTAGCCTTTGGTAGTGAAAATTTACACCCTACTACACATATTATGGAACTTCATCAAGAAATTAGGAATCTTTTAGAAAGTGGAGATGTAGAGTACGAACGAAACATTATTGGTGTAATAATTACTAATATTTATTTTTAAGATTGCAATTAAAATTAAATATATTGAATCTAACCTAGCCTTTTTCTCCAGCTCTTTCGTAGTTTTAGTCGATGCTGACCGGTCGGCAAAATTGACCAGTTCCGAACCATCTATTTTGCATTACCAACACCGGCTCGCAGGTACTGATACTGACAGCATCGGTAGTGATTTACTGTATGTATATAGTACTTCACCAATGATTGGCCTCACCTCTTAGAATATAAATTATGTACTACATATATCAAATTGAATTAGCTACGTATGATTAGGTATTAGTGCTATACAATGTTAAATATAGAAATTTTAGAAGTTTCAAATATACATACTTTTTCAGTAATCAACTTTCAATGAAAAATAGAAAAAGTCCAAATTGGTAAAAAGTTGAACTTCATTTATAAAATAGTTATTAAGCATAATCATCTCCAGAACACTAAATGTTACTTTTGTTTCTCATTCACATGTCAAAAGAATAGACACACGGTTAGGCCGTAGACTTTCGATTAAAAGAATTGCTTTTCAAATTTTTAAATAGTCTGATAGAGCTGATTGTTAGAAAATATAAATGGCAACTAATAAAAATTTTAGGTGAGCACAATAATTATAAAATTATTAAAAACGAAGAGTTAATAATAAACAAATAATATATTTTAAGTAGCATAATATAGATTATATTAAATAAAATAAGTATTTTAAATCCTGTTAACTTATATGTACTATATATTATAATTACTCAGATTGCTAATTATACTTCCGAATAACCTGTTGAACAATTCAAAACAAAAAAGATTAGTTCCTATGTTATACAAAAAGATCTTTGAATAAAATTTTAGTTAATTTCGAGTGCAGTCAGAACGTTGTAGGTATTAAGCATACGAAATAATATTGTATCCATTTGGTAAAGCAAAATAATTCTTGACATATTATGTTAAGATAACATGGGTAACATGATGTATTAAATATATTTTACGAGTAATAATTGATTTCGTTACAAATGTAGATAGATTACAAAAAATATAAAATATTAGTCCTTTACAGTGTAACAGTAGGGAGTACATTTTTTATAAAAATGTCAATACCTATGTAGTATATTGCAGGTCTAGGTACCGATAGTAAAGAATATCAACGTCAATATTATTAAATCGAGGAATACAGAAAGGCTTATATTTCGTGTGACAAATACGAATCGAAATTGAACTATTCAGAAGTTAAAATATTATACTAAAAAATATTTCCATAAATTACCTACCGTTTAGACAATACTTTTCCAAAGCAATAAGTAAATAGGTTAATCCATGTCACTTATTAATCATTATTAAAAGTTGAATAACAATAACTTGAACACAAAAACACAATACGCTTATTCACATTTTAAAAGAACTTGAATAGTAGTCATATAATTACGAAAGCATGGTAAAATAAAACTAAACCGGGTGAACTAATCCCTTACGCTAGTACAATCAAACTGAACCCGCGCCTGCTCAAAAGTGTACTTTCCCCTTCTAAACAAAAATACCCCACCACGAATTATGGATATTTTATATAGCTAATTTTAAATTATAACTTGCCTCATAATAATGTAGAAATTGAATACTCACTATCTTAATACCATCTAAATTTCATTTATTCTTTACAGAATTGATTATGATTTAAATTAGTCAGTAATTAACCGAATTTATTGCACTATAAATGAATTTACCTTTCATAATTTTTCATTTCATACCCTGTCATAAAAAATCGTTTCTATTTGTTATTATTATTAGATTGAAATCATATTATAGTGATATAAAAAACTATTCGTACCCCTAGTAATGGACTTGATTTAAAAAATATTATTAAACACATTAGATACATTTTTTCAAAATTTTTACGTCCATATAATTATTATGAAAGTGAAAGATATGGCAAATTACAAGAAAATTAGATTACTTTTATAAAAATTATAACACTTTAATGTAACAGAATGATGAATTGAATTTTAAAAAAACTATTCGTATTATGCCCGTCCGCTACAATTTTGCGCTGTCACTTCGGCGCTACCAACTCTGCACCACCGCTTATAGTAAACAGGAGTTTAGACCGAGATTATAAGAGGGGGAGGTTAAAGTAAAATAAAAGAGTTGTTATTGAAAGAGTGAAATTGTGAGATATTTGGACAAAAACGTAAATCAATACAATCAATCACTTGTCGACGTTTCGCTCTCTCTCGTGACTTCTTCAGAATTAAAAGCTCTTAGTAGTATAGGTATTTTACAGTGTAATTACAAAATTTTTTCTTCCACGTAAGATTTATAACAATATGTGCATTATTAAAAACATAATGAGAACAGAAGCAATCTTATCGTCAACTCAATACAAAAGCAATGTTTATAACAACTAAATACTACCAAGTCATAATAATAATAATTTAGATAAAAATTTTAGTGGTTTGAATTTAAAACATCAAAATCTTAATTGTGAAGAAAAATCTGAATTAGAAATTAATTGGAAGAATAAGGTGCTTCATGGTAAATATCCGACAATTTTGGACTCCGAAGGAATTTAGAGAAATGTCAGTAGAATGGTTGAAGCGGGGATTACTACACTTTGAAACTGAAGGATTCATGTGTGCGATTCAAGATGGTGTAATTGCCATTAGCAATTACAAGAAGCACATGATAAATCTCGATGTTGCAGATCGCTGCCGAAAGTGTGGTGTCCCCAATGAAACCATAAAGCATATTATAGGAGGATGCTAGTTTTTGGCTCCTAATGACTATCCCCGAAGATACAACCAAGTTTGCAAGATATTACACCAGCAGCTTGGTAAAAAACTTAACTTGCTTGACAATTTTAGACCCTATTATGACTACGTACCTGACCCTGTACTTGAAGACGATTTTTCCCTTTTCTACTGGGACAGGACTATATTAACGGATCGAGCAATTTAGTCGTAATAGGCCTGACTTGTCTTGATACGAAAACGAGACCAAAATGCAGTCATCATTGATGTTGCTGTGCCTCTGTCTAAAAATATCATAACCACCGAAGGAGAAAAAACCCATAAGTACGAGGCACTAGCAATGGAAATGATGAGTGTATGGGGTCTCAATAAAATAATAATAATACCGATAGTGATATCGGCTACTGGTGTGGTATCTTCCAAGTTTAAATCCCATTCGTTAAAGTTGGATCTATCTACAAAATTATATCCTGAAATGCAAAAAGCAGTTATTTTGGAAACGTGCCATATTGTCAGATAATTTTTAAATTCTCAAAATTAAAAATGTACTAAACAATTTAAAATTCTAATTATGTATCTAGTAATAGATTTAAGTAACTTTTATAATAATATTGTTCAAAATTAGTTTATGTGAAAAATGTACCGATAAATGTAATTAGTTGAAACAGATTGTAAAGAATAAGATGGTTGGAGCTAAATCCTCCATCTTATGCTAATTGCCACAAATGTGAGATCCGAAATAAAGGAAATATAATAATAATAATAATATAGGTTTATTTTTCTAAGAAAATGTACATTATAAAGTGCACATTAGAAAAGAAAAACATGTCACAAATTTCCTGAACAAAATATCAATTAATTTACAATCAATTTACAGAAAATCGCTCACATCATAGGGTTCTTTTTTAATTAAAAATTTATTTACCGCCTTTTTGCAATCTTGTAATCTATAAGAGTGTTCATTATTTTAATTTCAGTTGGTAACTTATTATAGAATTTTATGCAAGAATTTAGTAGCAGTCCTTCTTTGTTGTTGTTAGTCGATGTTGTGGTATTATGTAATTTAAGCTTCTTGTAGAATAATGATTTTTTTCATTGAAGTGCTGCGAAAACTAATGTCTATCTTTATAAATGAATAAAACACACTCCTGTAAATTGCTCACACCGTTAGTTTTTGTTTAAATCTTTTCCTTCATGTTTCTCTGAATTTTTGCTTGAGTATAGTTCTTAATTCTTGTTTTTGTATCTTAAATATTTTTTCAATTTGTCCACTTCCATATGAGAGAAACCGTCCTTAGTATCCCAAACTTACATAATTTGATATTATCTTCAATCCATAAACAATCGCATTTAAGCTTGTTGCTACTACTCGGATAATGTGCTCTTTCCATGTTAGCTCACCATTTATGTGCATTCCCAGGAATTTCGTACTTCTACACAATTCATACATTTCTCCATTTATTTGTTCTTCTCAGGTGTTTCAAGCCTAGAATGTAATCTAAATAATATTTAATTTGTTTTTTGTTTGTTTAGCATCATATCATTTGTTGCAAATCATTGTTCTATCCTGCTAAGAAATTCGCTTGAGGACCTTACCACCTCTGGCCATGTCTTGCCTCTTATTAATAAATTTGAATCATAATTGGTCAGATACTGTAGTTCAGTGGTTTTTATTGTTCTTGGTAATTCGTTTAGTTATATTATAAAAAGAAGTGGAGCTGCAATACTACCCTGCGGTGCACCCATAGTTATAATTTAGCTTTCTGATTTATATTCCGCTCCATCGCTAATTAAGAAAACAATTTGTCTTCTTCCTGCAAAATAAGATTTAATCAATGCTAATGCCATTCCAGTTACTCCATATTTTTCTATTTTTTTAAAAAGTATTTCATGATTTAGGCAATCGTATCTTTGTTAGGTCTAAAAACATTCCAAGTGCCAGTTCTCCATTTTCAACGCCTGTAGTACGTTTTTCACAAATTGGAATATTGCCGTTTGTGGGGATTTGTGGTTTATCCTTTTTGGTATCCGTGTTGCATTTCCGTGAATAATTTGAATAATTGAATAATTTTCAAAATTTTATTTTTGGGTACTTCTCGTATTTTTAATTTAATTTCATTTGTATTCATAATCAGAATTACTTTTTAAATTAAACTATAAAATGGCGAAAACAAAATTTATAATGTCGAACACTAATAAAATTCTGATTAAAATTGCAGCTTGATAACAATACAAATACCAAATATAATATCAAATATCGTATAACAAACGAATAACCTAAAAGTCGCTATACAACTTCTATTCTTAATCAATGCAATCTTCCAAAATGGGATTGCTATAAATTTCACTTAACTTCAGGGTATTTGCTCTTTTTTTTCATGTTATACATTTTGCCAATATTTCTTTTGATATTAATTGTTTCGAAGTCAAATTCATGTCCTATTAAATAGGATATTTGTAACTGATGAACTACCAGTACTGTGTTATTATTTATCAATTACTCTGTTCATTCTTATTTCTTGTGGTTCATCACTTTTCTTGCCTATGTTGGTTCCCTGCTTACTACTACTTACTTTCTGCAATCTCCCTCATGTTGTTTCTTTCTATCTTTGTTGTTTCTTTCTACCAACAATTGCAGTGATTGCCCAAAGGAACACTTCTCGCACTCTTTAGAGGAAATCTTGTATATCACTTCTTGTAAACTTTTAATCTTTTCCATTTTGTCTTTTACAAGCGCAATACAATTTTTATTATCTAAATTCATGTAAACGCCTAATGTGAAATTCAGCTTTAGTATTCTACTAAAGAGCAAAAATCCACGTATTTAGAACTCAAATGTAGTTTTTTTACAAATTTTTCGTGACTAGACAATAAAACGAATCTTTCGAAAATAAGTTCTAAAAAGCAAAGTCGGGTGTTAAGTTGTTAGATTTTATAAGATGGAAAAGATGGCAATATTTGTAATAATGGTAATATTTGTGGTCACATTTAAAGTTGTTAAAATAAATAAATACTGCTCTACGAAAATCATATTCTTATCATGGTCCCAACTACTGAGATGGAAAACTGCGTTGAAATACTTAGTAGTTATGATGAGTTGCTCACTTTCACTTATGAGCTTGAATTAGAATATTTTATCGCGTATTTGGATAGACTTTGATGACTTTTGGTGACTTTGGTTACCGATATATACAGAAAACCTTCATCTACAGATTGACTCCTCAACTACAATTCGTGGCACCCACTTAACCAAAATATGAGTATCATTAATTCTTTTAAACATAAGATCCATATTTGCGTTCCAAGGCTCACTTTGATTGAATTTATAGTTTTTGTATAATCGTGCTTGCTAACTTTGAAAATGTAGTAGTTTCGAGTAAATTCAAGTTAAAAGTTTCAACCACGTCAATATTTTAGAATCTCGATAGGACAAATAAGAGCTGAAATATTTCAGTTGCCGTAAACCCTTTAAATTGCAAAAAATGCCGCGCATTGCAAAGCAAATATGGCCCTCACACAAGAACAAAAGACAATATAATTGAAATAATGGTCATTTAGTACTACTAACATGTTAGAATCTCTTCACAAAAAAAAATCAATTTTTTTGGAATGGTCGAGCGACAAGATTGGACCACTTGATATGGAATGACCCTAATGTATAAAAAACGCCAAGATAACCGTAACAACTACGTTAAAAATTCATAAGAACAATGAGCATGTACGCAAGAGCATATTATAATATTTATTAAATAAATACTTTTCTGCAGGATTACACTTATTATTGACATATATCATAATAACATATATGTCATAATAATTATATGTCAAACATAATTTAAAAATTAACCCTAATATTTCAGATTCCACTCGAAGAAATCATTAACATTATAATAATTACGACTGATAAAATAAATGATGTAATTAATAAAATCATAATTATAATATAATAATTTAATGTAATTGATGACTATGTATAAAAAAATTAATTAACGAAATTAAACAACCAATAAAAAGTGGCTAATAATTTTTAAATTTAGTTTCTTTATTTAAATTTAATTATTTATTAAAAAAAATATTTTAATTTATTTTGGTTTTGTTACTCCATATACTTAGTAGAAGCTGAATCACCGCTGAATATCAACTGATTCAGTTACTAGTCAGCTGCTGATTTTTAGGAACGTCAGAAGCTGAATTGCTTATTTGGCGGCTGAAAACCAGCTGAAAATGCGCTGCGTCAGCATGTAAACTGCTGAATCACCTAATATTCAGCGCTGATTATCAGCTAGTATTCAGCGCTGACTATCAGCTAATATTCAGCGTGAATATCAACTGATTCAGCGCTGAATATCAACTGATTCAGCGCTGAATATCAGCTGATTCAGCAGTTTGCATGCTGACGCAGCGCATTTTCAGCTGGCTTTCAGCCGCCAAATTAACAATTCAGTAGCAATTCAGCTTCTGACGTTACTGAAAATCAGCAGCTACTTAGCTGTATTTTGTGCTGACACAGCGGGTTGGCAGTTGATATTCAGTACAAAATGTTACTTGGGTAGCTATTACTAATTCGAAAATTTGTTTATCTTTGACCTACAATTCTAACAAATAATAAAAGTTTGTTTGTTCATTTAAAAATAAATAAATAAAATTAAATTAGAAATTAAAGAAAAAGCATTTTAAAAAGAAAAAAAATTGGTATACTCTAAATGTGAATTCCGGTTTTACTTCATACAATACAAATACTATTGGTCGGAGACTATTTATTAAACCAGATACATAAAACAAAATTTTGATTTTAATGTTTGCATTTATTTATGCAATAAAACATTTTTATTTTTCAATCTGCTAGATGAATTTACCCCTTAAATTTTCGGTAGAGTCTTTTATTTAGAGACATTTTTTGTACCATTTCTCGTCTTCCAGTATATCACCCCTAACGATTTCTCTCCAACCATTTTGTCTATCTACAGCTCTTATTATTTTCATCTATTGCTTATGAAGAAACCATGTCGGGTACTCATTCAGCAGCCATAGTAGTTTTTTATTTTATTTTTATTTGTTGCTAAGAACGCTGGATACAATACTGACGCTGCAATCTTAATTTATTTTCCCTATAACCACATAAAAATAATATTAGGGTAGTTCCGCCACTGGGTTGAGAACTCTCTGGTCTAAGTAGCAAAACAGAGTTATGAAAATTAAGTCCATATTTTTTGTTTTAAAAATTTCGCACATTATTTAAATTCTAAATTATTTATGTTATCGCTATCAACAATATCATCAATTTATCAATTAATCAAGTTATCAATTTTGCTATCAAAGTTCTAGTTATGATAACACTATGGCTATAATTACAAGTAATTACAAGCAAAAATTACAAGTAAGTTTGACCTTATTACCTCTTAGAAAGTTATTTAATTTTATTTCCAGGTTGTGCCATGCGTTTCAGTGAAAAATATAATTTTACAAAAAAAAATAAAAAAAAAATAAAAAACATAATATGCAGTTAAATACATAATCAGGTCTATTATGTATCACAACCTTTAAAAATAACAGTCAACCTTTATGTTATAATCAAGTTTCAAAATAGCGTAAAGCGAGAAACATTATTATAGCTAACATGTGTCAGAAAGAGAAAGTAATATTTCTATTTTCGGATCAAAAGCGGTTCATCAATTTTTCATTTCATAACTGTCACTGTTATAATAGCGTTTGTGATACATAATAGGCCTGAATATCTCCTTAATATAAAATACCAGCACGCTTCTCCTCCAACGGCGTGTTTGGCGAAAAAAGAAACACTCTGATTGGTTAAATTTTTTTACCAACCGAAAAATATATTAAACCAGCGCGCGCCGCCGGTACTCCTCCTGGGACGAGTACACATCAATCGAGTTTATGAAGTTATAAAAAGATATTATTTTATGTTTGTATAGCAAAATCGTTGTTGAAGCTACCGTTTAAATCTTCTTTTTTAGGTTTTTCATGTCTACCACTCCTTTATTCATATCATAGATATTTGTAAAATTTGTGGTGAATACGTGGTACAAAAGGTAAAAGTTGCATTAAATTCTAATATTTCGCCAGCTTGATTTTAAGAGGTATTTCATATAGATTTGGTATAACTACTCTTACCCGTCTTCCAAGCCTTGACTTTCTTAAATCCTGAACTTCGAAAGGTATTTGAGTAGGTACCTATTATACACTTTTTTGTAATAGAAATTGTAAGCATGGTGTTTTACAATACAACTCAATTTTAAAATTTTTGCTACTTAAGTCCCTTCGCTTATAATATAAATAATAATATGTTATATAGACATAGAGCACGTGACATTGCTTAGATTAAACTACAATTGCGAAAATAACGGTAGTGTTTTGACGGTGAAACCTCAATTGTATTCACTGTGACTGTGGAAGGGTTCGTAACAAAGTAATAAATGCTTTTATTTTTGATTATTTAATTTAATTTCTATTTTTTTTAAATGTTTTCTTTTAAAGATATATGTTATAAGCAGTTGTTATTTATAATTCCAAAGTATTTAAAAAATAAATTTTAAAATACAATGGAGGAAAATTTGAAGTTTGAAAACGTTATTGCGAAAAATATGTTCGCCAATATGTTATAAACTGTACAAATAATTATAATTAAAGACAAGATGCGGGCACCTCGCTACCTTATCACTCTCATTGTGAATTATATTGCTACGAAACAATAATGGTTAGTCATGTATGAAGTATGATGATGACTTATGTATGATGATTCATCCGATGACTCATCCGTGACTCATATATTATGATAACTTTGTGAGTTGTTATACAAATGTGTTGACTTGCAGATTGCATCTTTCTATAGGCATATAGAAGATTCTGAACGTTTCTGGAAGGATGCATTGGGTTTAAATAGTAAAGTGTTTTGATGTAACAGAGAAGGAAGAAGTTTGGACTCTGAAGTGTTGAGATAAATACTGTGTATATAAATGGTAGTGTGACAAATAAATATACAGAGTGTTACATAAATACAGTGACTTAGTTTAAATAATTACAGACTAATGCCCGTATTCACAAACATCCGTAAAATTTTTAACAGACCGTTAAATTTAACAAACCAATGGATGTTAATTCTTGGTACAAGCAAGTCAATAGAAATCACCTGTTAAATTTAACGGCTCGTTAAAAGTTTTGTGAATACAAGCATTATTGTTAGGTCATTATTACTAATTGTAGTGTGTTTTATTATTAGTGTAAAATCTTAGTGTATTAATTGTTGAATTGTTATTAATTTTACTTGTAAATATATTTTCTTCTTCTTGTTCGGTACGCCCGAATCCGGGCATCGTGGCAACATTCATGATAAACAATTGTTATATCATATCATGTTGCTCTCTTGGGACAAAGTATGGATGCAGTATCTTGGGCTTTAGATCACAGCAGCGTATTCGACTCGACCAGGATTTGAACCGCGGTCACCCGCTTCCCAGTCGGCCGGTGTAGTCTTTACGCCACACTGCTGGTTATATTGCTAAAATATATTTTAGCCCTTCATAATTAAATAAACGTTTTAAATTTCGTTACAATATCCTGTGGAATCTTGCTATAATAGCACAACTAGAAATTAAAAATTATATATGAAACAAAATGGATATGTACGAAGATAAATGTACAAAGATGGAAAATAAATGGATAAATGTTATACTTTACATCATTCGTGACGTTTGTTTAAAAATATTTTAAATAACCTTTGAGTTATAAGTGTTTTAAACTTTATATTTAAATGATATTATTTATTTAAAAAATACTAGTTAGTTACACATTTATAAAAAAATAATAAGTAAAACTTAATTATTAATATATTAATTTATTGTAACTAATAAATGTGAAACATTGGAAGCAATTTTACTAAATAAGAATAAATTAAAATTTTGTAAATTATAAAATAAAACACATACAATTTCTTGTTTAGTCGATTAAAATTACAGCAAAATAAGATTAATATAAAACGAACTCATTAAACTGCCACTTGCAGTGCCGTCTATATTTAAAATTGTAATTAACTTACAAGTGGTACTTCTGTGTTCCACATGCACAGCGTCTCTATTTCAAGCGAATGCTTTTGATATGATTAGAGAAATATTTGAAAATCTGTATTAAAGTGTAGGTATTAGTTTTAAATTCGAAAAATTTGGTTTAGTAAGTACACAACTAAAAACTTATTAATGTTAGTCATAGGTATGTAATTAATTAGTCATTAACTTTTTTATTTTGAGTCTTCTATTTTATTTAATTATTTTACGTGCATATACATTGTTTATTATCCAAAGAAAACACTTACTGCTATGTTCTATATTATTATCTTTAATTGAAACTACTGTTTAGTAATCCCATAAACTTTTATCCAACCTCTTATTATTAAAATAATTAAATACATCATCTTCCTTTTTTACAATCAATATTATTTGTGTACATAAATAGTTCCTATAATTTTCAAAAATATACACAATAATCGAGACAATAAATTAGCATAAAGTATAACAAAATCATTAATTTAAAACAGTCGAATATCCAAATAATATCCAGTTTAATCTTTGGGGTATTTTTATTGTTCGACTAAGGTTCAGTTTCATTAGACAAAAATTAATCGAATTTCTTAAAATATCTTAAATCGATTCTATTTCTTCTTGCAGTTCCTTATTTTTGAATTATATAAAAATGATTTTCTGGAACAATATAGAACTAACTCAGAACAACCTGGAACAAAACAAAATGAATTTTTTTAAAAGTGCGGGGCTAACTCGAAAAAGTGTTTTTTGCGATTTTTTGCGTTAATTTTTTAATTCGGGAAAAATATTTTGGAACAATATAGAACAAACCTGGAACAACCTGGAACACCTTTCAAAAATTATTTTTATAAAAAGTGCGGGGCCAAGTTCACACACGTCTTAATATGATCACGATATACATTTTCCCTTTTTTGTAGTTTTCCTGTATTGCAAGTTCTCTTATCATAATAATTTTTAGATTTATGCTATCTATTTTTCGTTGAGGAATTATTATCGATTTTGGTATTCTTGTTGGTATTGATGTCGGCGATCATGAGTGCTATTTTAACCTTGCCGCTTGGCGAACGGCATTATAACATTGCCGCTCGCCGAGCAGAAAGCAAATTTGTCTAAAATAAAATACACAACATAAACAGTACTAAATTTACTATTTTTGCAATATTTATTGATAAAACAAAATTGATAAATCAAAATTTCCTTAAAAGCGATGTAGCAGGGATAATGTGATAGAAATAAAAATAATTCACTACAGAAATTGAATATAAATCTTTATCTAGATTTTGATCATTTCTGAAGCGGGCAGAGGAAAAATAGTATGCAAGCTTCAAGCGTAAAGTGACTTTTGTGCTTGGTGGCGATTTCAGCGCTCACCTTCGGCTTGCGCTTTAAAAGGAATCTTATATTCCTTTCTTAATCTTGGTTTGATACATATTATGCTAAGAACATAAAACTTCAAATACTAAATTAAAGCGATTTTAATACCAAAAAAAGTTAACGGGGAAATCATATAGTAAGTATGTACTTAGTATATTGCATATTAAAAACGGAAAGTGACCCTTTTCTGCTCGGAGGCGTAATTTAAGATTCAATATGAAAGAGTAATAAAATATTACTTCATACCATAATAATCAATGATAATTATCACTTCTTTGCAAAAAAATGCCAGTGTAATAAACGTACCTATTACTCAATAGGAGTCAGAAGACATTTTTAATATTTATGATTAATACGGAAAATACTGAGTAAAACAAATGTGCATAGTATATAAGGTAGTTAGAATTTTTATAGCCCATGTAAGTTACACTGTAGTAATTAACTTATAATAAATTAAAAGCTTCTTTTACAGTGGCAAAGTTAATTATTGTACTATTTGAAGTAATTTGTTAGTGGTGTGAATAAACCATAAATGAAATTACTTTCTAATGCACATTTAAGCTAGTGGTCACTATAGATTTCTTATTTAGAAACCCTTTAGTCATTTTCAACTCTATTAGGTTAGTAACTGGATGTAGTTAGAAACCTTTTCCAATTTGAGATCAAAGCTTATATTATTAATATTATGTAGGTACTACATACATTATACAATATAATGTATGTAATGTACAATATGATGTAAACTATCGTTCTATAAATATAAAAAAAATTTAAAATTTTAATCTTACTAAATTACTGATATACTCGATAGAAAGACACAATACTACCTCATAATTAAGATACTATAATATCACCGAATTAAGACTTTGTACCAACTTGGTAGCTACAAAAAATAGTTGTAAAAATAATATTTGAAATAATGACTTGAAATTTCTTTTACACCCATCACTGAATGGCATAAGTAATTTCTAAAAATTAAATTTTTTAATTTTTTTTTAAATTTATTATATTTTAGTTTTAATGTTGTCTTTTAATATTGGAATTTATCAAAAGCTAGAGCAACATTGGTCTGTCCCAGATAACACTCAATATCTACTGGATATCCAGTTCCAGTCCAGATAATGTACTTATGTATATCCAGGACTTCATCTGGATATCTATTAGATATACCTATACGTTGAACAAGATCTAGTTGATGATGTCCACTAGATATCCACTGAATTTAGCAGTCTAACAGATATCCTCTGGTTACCGGATTATTCTTATAATATTATATAAAGTTTCTTTACATTAACTTGTATGTACTACAGTGTGGTGTGTTGCGGTGACAGTTCAGTATAATGTCTCACTTTATCATTGCATAGTATTTAAAATTTTGACAACGCTGAACTAATATGACGTCGTCTATGTGAATGACGTGTATTGGCAAATCCATTTTATAAACCATATACAAATTTCATGAATTATAAAAAGCTTGTTGCTTAGC
Organism: Cantharis rufa; assembly: GCA_947369205.1. NCBI lineage: Eukaryota > Metazoa > Arthropoda > Insecta > Coleoptera > Cantharidae > Cantharis > Cantharis rufa. The sequence goes on from OX376303.1 coordinate 43,641,538, forward strand.
AAAGTGCTTTTTAAATTATTTTAATATGTCATTTGTTGCATTATCAAATAGATCGTGTAAATAAATATAAATAATACATAAAAATAAAATAAAGAAATAATGCAAGTTTCTTGAAACAGGGCTTGCTTCATTTCATGAAATTTTGTCTTCGTTTTGGAAAAATAACCATTTTTCATAATGTAGTCAATTTTTAAAAAATAGCATTATGATATTTTTGATAGTACCCACATTCGGATTCTATGTAAAAAATTAAGAAATTTTTGTTCCAAATGTTGTTTTCGGAAGTTCTTGAAGCAATACTTCGCTTCACTCGGGCAGGCAAATTTCACCCTCGTCTGAAATCGCTTTGTTTCACCCCTTGACAAACAATATACTATTACAACAAAAATCAAATTTTAAATTCAAATTTAAAATACAAAATAAAATCAAAATTTCAGAATGGTCTCACAGTAGAATTGAAAAGCAAATATTTGCATAATAAAATTTTAAATAAAAATAGTTAATAATAAAACTCAAATCTAAAAACTAAAGAAAAACATTTTATCCCTTCTTCAAATTTTGTTGAATATTTTTAAATTTGTTGACTTTGATCAGTAATAAATTAATAATCTAAAAATTGGATTTAGTTTTTCGTACAAAGGAACAAACATAAAAAATATTTTTTTACAGTAAAATAATGAACATTTTTAAAATACGAATAAAACAAGTTCCTCAAAAACGGCCAAAAAGGTTTCGTATTTATTTTAAAAAGTCAAAATAATCTTTATAATTGACAATTATTCTTATAATTTCCCCGTAAATCTCTAAGTAATCAACTAATTAATTATAAAAATTTATACTACATATTCTTATTATATAGGTATATGTATAATATTATTTGTATCTACTTTTACCAGTTATACATTTACCATTAACATATTATACAGTTTTTCTTAATGTGGAACGCTTCACGATTTTGCGTGTCATCCTTGCGCAGGGGCTATGCTAATCTTCTCTATATCGTTCCAATGGCAAACCACTGAGGTAATCGTCTTGAAAACCCTTCATGAAAATGAAGTGGTTAGCCAAAACCCACTCTGGGTTGTAGTGCTACTGTGTGTATTGCGATGACCCGTACCTCTTAATTTTCAAAAATAATTTTAAATTATCAATCGTCAATATTAATTTTTAAAAGTGCACAATTTATTTTACGTATCTCGAACTCGCCAAATGTGCAACATACCACATGCTTCGTATTTCTAAAATTCTTCCTCTAAACAATCACAACCAACTTCGCTCAAACTGAACAAATCAATAAAACTTCTTACTCACAGTAATCAAAAAAAACTTTTATTCTCAAAATATTCCAAATAAATTTTTAACTAACTCAAAATTTTACAAAATACGGAGACCTTCCGTAAAACCGACCACTCCGGTCGACGCGGCCGGCAAAATGCAAATTAATCATAAACTTTCGTACCAACTTTAAATTTGTTGGCACGAACAACCAAATTTCAAAATATTTACAAACACAACAAATTATTTACAAAATCAAAATCAATCAAATATTAAAAATTCAAAACTCCAAAATATGATTTTGAAACACGACAGTATATTATACAGTAATTATTATAATCAACTAATTAATTAAATATTTTGTGTTAAATCTTTCAATAAATTAATAAATAAACCCTTAACTTGTGAAATATAATATTATTAATTTTAAATATTGTATTTTTGAGCTTTCAGTGACGTTTGCCGCTTTCGTCAGAAAGCTTTTAATAACTTGGTTTATTTAATTTTTAATAATGTTAAACATTTCTGAGAAATTATATAGATTACCAATTATAAAAATTAATTTAACTTTCTAAAACAAATACAATGGTTTTTTGGCCGTTTTTGAGGAATTTTTCTGCAAAAATAGAAGCAAAACAATTTTGAAAATTTTACTTTGTGGTAAAAGGGTCTAACTTAAAAAGGCATTAAATAATATCAACCTTTTTTTTGTGATACAATAGATTTAAATGCAAATTAGTAGCTCTGCGGTACATTTTCACGCTAATGTATATTAATATATAATAATTTTTTATAATAATAATATTATTTTACGTTCTAAATTATAAGTGTTTGTATTAATCCGATATTTATAAGAATTTATTGTTTTTTCAATTAATATAATAAATAAGTCGCCGGCTTATATTTCAAGAAAATTTAATTTAGCTAATCTTTTTAAGAATAATCTGAGAACGTTGAAAACAGCTACGAAATAGTAAAATTAAAGTACGATTTATGAGTTTTCCAAATTGAAATTTCAGAACTTAGAGTTTATTTTCGCCAGTAGAGCGTGGTTGGTTACGTCAGTTAAAATTGCTTCTAAATGTTTCGAGACTTTTAATGATATAATGAGAATTTTTAAAACAATCTTATTACTCGTTGAAACGACAAATTTAATTTATTATTTTAATTTTACTTTCTTCACACATAAGTTACAGTGCTACCTATTATTATAAAACATCGAAAATCTCCAAAGATAGAATAATTCGATTTTTAATTTTATTTTTAATTTTTAAGATAGCGAAAGCTTGTCGAAAAGTGGTTTGTTAGAAAGAACTTATTTTTATTAATAACCTAATCGCGATAGATATATGTTAGTAAAAAATCAATTAGCATGGTGATTAGTAATTTTACATTTTGTTAATTTAAAATAATGACAGGGTGTAAGTACATTTTATTTTGCTTAATTAACAAAAAAATTTATCAACACCGAAAACAATTACAAAACCCACGTCAATTAACTGAAAGCTGTAGTGAATTATCAAGCTAGTGCCATTATATATTACTGCCATTCATCTACATCGGTTACTGAGCTGACAAATTGCTGCATCTAATGTAAAACGTGAAAACATTTCACATCGTTTATATTATTTTCTAGTCTATCACCATTTAGTTTGACTGTTTACATTGCTCTTATTAAATATGTCGCTCACATTTCCAAACCAAAAGGATTTAACTTTCAATTTTAATGGATTACTATTTTTTTTAAACTTCCATATTTTTTTGATTTGTACGGGTATAATAAAAAGAAAAACCTAGATAATAATAAAAGTAACGTTACAAGTACACACATACATACATTTATGTATTTGTTTGCTAGGGAGACCGCGAAGTAGCTTAGGGAATTATATTAGGTATTACCTACTCGAAAATGGAGCGTTACTCGAAACTGGTGAATTTGAGATACCTTTTTTAATGGCATGAAAGCCTACAGCAAATGTTTTTATAATGATCGCTTCCACTCTACCCTATAAGGATAAGGTTACGTTTTAGAAATCTTAGATTTCAGTTCTATACATGTGTTCAGATAGTCATTTTTTCACGATAATGTTGAAGTTACTATTATTATGGATATAAATAATTTAAATGATGGACATATTATCTGACGAAATATGTTTTAGGTAAAATTTTATTCAAATGAGAATAGATTATAATATTATAGCAATATTCATCAAACCATACTTGAAGACATATCGAGTAATTTAAAATGCAGTAATTTCCTAACCTATGAACACTATTGGTTCAAAAATATTGTGATGACTGTGACATATAAATCCCTAAGCTTTTGCTAACGCATCTGCTACGGTGCCTGTTCAACCCGCTGAAGCCTGTTTAATACAAGGAGATTTCCCGAGGGATGGTCTAACGGGAAAAACAACACTACCCTGAAATCTCGGCAGGATTTCAACACATGACCTGATTCTAGAGCTGATGAAAAATATTATTTTATAACAGGGTAAGTAACAACTTTTTGAGTATTAATATTGATTACTCTACTATCGGTGTCAAGGTTTAGTCTTTTGCGTTTGACGACGAATAAATGGTAAAATAACTTTAGAATTTGAAAAGGTTTAAAAGCCTACACTAGACGTTACTGAAATTATTTCGGATTTTAGATTTCATGTGGTTTTTATGAAGCGAAGTATCAAAAAATCAATTTGTGGGTATGTGGAATTTAAATTGCATTCTGGTTACATATCGTTTTAAAATATGGTGATGAAAACATAAAAATGTCCCAGTTGAAATTGATTATTCAATATTTTAAGAACACGTTTATCAATATATTGTCATGTCGAAATTCGGCTTAGTTATGATGTGTATGTAGTATATATATGAGCCGATCCAAAGTGGGGTACTGGCAATTAAAAATCAACCAAAATTTTGAAACTTGGTCATCAACAAAATTGTTAAAAATATGTTTGCGTGTTAACAGTCAAATTGTCCATATATTGGCATGGTATACCTAACTATGACATTACATATTATCCACATTATAATCTAACGGATATACCATCAATGAATAATTTAAAAAAAAAGCTTAATTGCACCATTTGCAATTTTATTTGTGCTTAAATAATTATGTAAATTCTCCGATAGTTGTATAACTTCTCTTCTATCAACTTCACAAATTTTACTGTAATTTTGTAGCCTTTCAAAATTAGAGCTTTTTGAATAATATGATGATGAAGATGAATTTGTTTTCTTCTTGCTGCAGAGGAACCTCATCTTCAATATCAACTTACATCATTATATATTTTTGAATACCAGAAGATAGACTTCTTGTTAACAAATAGGATAGGCTTCTTTTTATAAGTAACATTGCTTTTTGAAGCACTGAATGCCCATTTCGTCCACAGCAATAACATTATTTCATATTTCTTCAATCTCTTCTCAAATTTTTTGTTCTATCTTTAACTTCTTTACTAATTAGAACAAATTCTTGATTATTATGAATTTGTTAGTTATGTTTAACAATTTAAATTTGATGTCTTGTCTTATGCACTCTCAATTGTTATATAATCTGGCGTCAATTCCAATATCGCTGTCTAATCTTTATGAAATTATGTCACTAACAATTTTTTGTTAAATTTTTACAAATGATTCTTAAACTTTATTATTTAGGTTTACCAACCACCATTAGCAATTTTACCATAATTAAAAAAGTTTCTGCTTCCATCACTGATAACAACCAAGCTGTTCTTTTGGCTTTATAATGTATACAACAAAATGTGGCTTTATAATCTTGCAATATAATTACAGACAACATGTCTGAATTTGTTGTTATTGTACACATTTCTAAAATTTTCCATTCAAACAAAGAATCCAACTGGAATCCAATTTAAACGCACTTATAATATTTTAAATAAAAAACCTATTGACTTTCTCGTCGCCAATGTTATGTATGCACAGAGGGTTGTTATTTATTAATCTTAAAATAAAACTGCAGTTATTTCATTTCTCTATTAAGTTATTTAATACATTTTTCTGTAGTATGTACCATACATTTGCTATTATGCAATACCAACTCTTCTAAATCTAACCAATACATCACAATTTCCTTTTAACAATTTGATACCCACTACACTTATATTTTACTACACCACAGACGGTATTTTACTTAATATCTGTTTAATATACAGAGTGAGATAGACCACCTGCATCAGCCTCTTTTTTTATTTAAAAAGTTTATTGAAAAACAGTTCCCATCGTGATAACTTTTGCTTCTGATTTTCGGGAAATCGAGAATTTCAGATAGGACGGTGGTATAAAGTAGCATCATTTGAAAAGACTTTAAAAACTTTTTTAAAAAATATATTTTATTAGTCCTACTCCTACCCCTATCAAAGAAAATTCTATCGAAGATATAAAATATAAATCTTATACGGCAAACTTTTAATTTAAATGTCGGCATTTAAACTGTTAATTGAACAATGTCACAAGTTTCAAACTGTTTTCCATTCACTAAACACTTGAGGTCTTCTGGTCATACTGTTAGTGACTCTAAGTATTTCTTCAGCAGTTAATGATCAGCAGGCATCATTCAGAATTCTCAGCTTAATATCATCTTTCGTTGTAGATTAGTTAAATTCGTTAAGTTAAGTTAAAATGCTTGATTCATCTTAGTTATAGTTATTCTAGTTTAAATAAATTAAGTACGTATAAAATATATAAAAAATAAGTTAATTATTTTTAACTTAACTATACGATGTATATCAGATAGATTTGACGATGTCTGAAATATTGAAGAATATTTAATTAAAATTTAATAATTAACGTTGTATGTGATACATGAAATGTCACGTATGATAATGTAAGCGACATCAAAAATTCACACATAAAATCATAAAAATTCTGTTTACTTATACCGAGTGTTGTAAGCTGTAGGTATTATATTGTGTAAACCTTACATACTTTTTCATTTGTAGGCAAAAAGTATTTTATCAGACCTATTTTAGGAAATTGTTTGTATTTCCCAAGAGTACATTTTAATAGAGTAGTTGTTATTGTAGTGTATTACAATATGTTTGAAGATTTAAAAGATATTAAATAACTTGAAAATATGTATACCAAGTGTTCTACTTAAAATAAAAATTGAAAGTTTTACAATTACTATACATACGAGTACATATAATATTGTTCTTGTATTAGTAGAGAAGGTACACATTAATAACGACCATTATTATATCGAAGTTAAGCTATAACGAAATAGTTTTAAAGCTAAACTATTTTGATTTCAAACTATAATATTAATATGTACGGGGCCGGTAGTTTGATGTAGGGGTGAAGAAGTTGAACTGCGTACGTATATGCTCATGTTCAACTGTAGGTTCGTGTGAGTTTGCATAGAATGCATAGAAATCATGTACATAAAATAAAAATGTTTAAATATGATCACGCTACAAAACAATATGTGTGATACGAGTGAGTAGGTATAATATAAATTATTTAATCAATAATGAAGATATATGTTGCAAGGCAATACGTTCAGAGCTGAGCAAAGATTTTATTGAAATATATAGCCACCGTTCAAGATTTTATTTGAAAATGTGATTTATGCGAGGCTAAAAATATACTGATTACTTTGAGAAGTTTTCTATAACTAGTATAAAATAATATATTCTTTTGGAGAAAGCAAGAATAAAGACATATATAAACTCATCAAAACTCGAATACAACTTATAATAAGATGACTGACTGCAGTACGAATGTAGCAAAGTTTATGCTGATAAAATTGAGAACCCTCAAGCAACCGCCGTCTATTCAATAATACCCCTAAATTCCATATTCATTTTTTATTCATGTTAAAAGGGGAAAAAGTTCTAAGGGCGTTACCGACCTAAATGGATTACTAGAATTGGTGTGATGTAAACTTGTAGTGGGTTTATAAATTGACACAATCTCATTTAAATGAAGACTTCTTACTTTCCTGCCAATTTAAGGAAGTATTAAAAAGGTTAAACTACATTTGACGTGCTGCATTTTTTTTATGTTTTTTGTGACTCTTTTAGCATTTCACTAGGTAAAAAATAAAGCAGGCTTCGTGTTTTTAAAAACGCAACATATTGTAATATTTACAGAAGAAAAAGTGTTACTCATCAAGATGTCAAGTCGAGTTTCAACAAAAAGACGACGACGTTGACGTGGGACAGACAGTTAGTAAATTTGAAAGTTTCAGTATTGTTTTAATAAAAAAAAACATTTTATATAAGCACACAAATACATTTTTTATTCTCACTTTTTGATAATTTATCTGTTCTTTACATTATAATTATCAATAATCATCCAAAATGTTTATATCAAATACAATACATTTTATACCAGTTGCAAACTAAGATTTTGTAAAGACATAGCGAATAGTAGGTAACTTGGTAACTGCTAAATTCAATTATTAGAAGCGACAGTTGCCGTGGTCCCGGTTTCCAACTCACATTTTGTTGTCAAACTCATATACTCATAAATATTGCTATACGTTTTTAGTTTACATTCACGAATAATAATTTTAGATTTTAGAAGAAAGTATTCATCAAATTTTTTTAAATAATTGAAATAACCTACAGTACATCTTTGAACTTTTAAAATAGGGTGGTTAGGGTATGAGCAGCTTTAAAAAATATACAAACCTTGTGTTTTGTTTTTAATAATTTGAATTATTATTACTTACAATCTGCTGTGATACATCAAGTTAATGCAATAACTTTAAAAATAGATATATTGGAGAGAATCCATTTTCTAATGAAGTACAGATACATAAGGAATAAGATTGGTTGAAAATAAGTTTAAATTAACTTCGAAATAATAACTTACTCGTAATACAGCCTTAGCCCCCTTAATGCACTAACTAGGTAACAACTGTAATTATTTTTGCCTAACCGCTAAAAAGTTCTGTCCCCTAATTTAAGGGGTTAGTGTTAATAGATCGTAACGAATTGACTGGGTAAACAAGGTGAAAAAAAAGCATACAAGTCAATCTATACCATCTTGAAACATAGTTCTCAAACTTACTTTTTTTCAGTAAACGTAGCGATATTGTCAGACTTTTCAGTTTAGGTGAGCCAAACTCACCTTAGATGGGCCAAGATTAGATGTAGAGTATTATAGTATATTCAAGAAAGTGAAAAATTTTACATTTTCTAAATCTATTTTGTTTACAATTATTAGTAACTTTACTACTTAGAATTTGGAAATGAGCATTAAGTCTGAAATAATAAATGGCACTAAAGTGTTTTAATATTTTCTTTGAAAGAAATTTTAAAAAATTTATGCTGAATAGTTTTGTATTGAAGATAAACATTTCTCACTGAAATTACTTAACAAATGTTTCATGCCAAAACTATCCGAGCGATTTGGATCGGGTTTCAGGATTTCGTTTTGTAATACTTTAGATTACTCAAGTTCACATTTACAGTAGATATAGATAATTTATTACCTGCATAAGATCGCCTGGCTTTCTACCTATTTTTGTCGAAGTTATAACTATTTTTTAACAAAAATTTTACATATACGCATTTTAAACTAATTTTATTTTGTCGAGTTTTAATAGCGAACAAATTCATAAGTATTACTTTTCCCTATAAATTGCTTAATTTACAAAGTTATATAGGAAAATATCTTATAAATTAAGCTAAATTTTGCTATTTATTTTCACTTTTCGATTTTTCCTGCAGCTAATACACCTTTTTGAGCCGAAGGAAATATGTATTTTTATTATTATATATTATTTACAAGTGAATCCTAAAAAATCAAATCAACTATTTCTATCCGTTTCCAGAACCATATCAATTGCAAAAATCTGTTGTTTGGAGGAGAGGAGTTGTTTAATAAGTGGACTACTTTCTTCACTAAGATTCCTGTCTTTTTGGACCCTTGCCTTTAAAGATTTGCCGTTTTGAAAATTTTTTAATAAATGCACTGGTTTCTTACACGATTGTCGTCAACATTTGCTATTTTATAGATCAGAAGTATTTGGGGATTCTTTTAATAAATATACGATATGCTTGACCCATTCATCTTAACTTTTGATTGGCTTCTTAAACTATTGTCGCGAACTTTTTTATACTATAGATTTTCCGTTTTTGGGGAAAGTTTTCATAAATATATTAGTTAGTTGATCCATTCATCTTAATTTTTGTTCTTTTTACAGATCTGATGTTTTTGTGTAATTATTTTTAACACTTTGGAATTTTGGTGTTGCGCGTATTGTTGCCAAAAACATCTAGCAAAGTTTGCATTCTGTTAGAATGCATTATTCAGGTACTCACAGAACCTACAGTACCAAATACAAATGCATTTTAAAAAGTTGGCAATAACAAAATACAAAGTCATAAATCTAGAGGAGAGAAAACAAATTATAATATCATTTAATTAGACAAGTTTGATAGTGGAAAGTGTTCCTGATTTTTCCTAATTTCTAAAGTGTTGATTGATCCGAAGAGAATATCGATCACCGTGACTTTCAAAAAACAACTTTTAAGATTTGATTATAAATAGATGCTATTATGATCTAGCTAAACCTTCAAATATCATAAGTTTCAGGTGTTTGTGACTTTTAGCAAGAGACTTTTAGCAGAGCTAAAAATTATTGTTTTTCAGTCTCTAATTAATTAATTACTTAATTAAAATTAATTAATTAATAAGCTACATTGTACTGGTTATGTATAATAACCATAAATAAAATTTTTTTTATGATTATCGAAAGAACTCATCAAATTAATGTATAGGGTCATTCATTTTCTATGATACAACTTTAACAGCCGACTACGGCTTTCTTTGAAAATATTTTTTTTTCATTCAACTGCTTTTATGTTCCGTCATAGTCACAATTTTACTATGACAAATTACACGATTCAACAATGCAGCAAAATAGTAAAAATTTATTATCAAAATTCGAGTTCTATTCAGAGAACGTTTCGAGCGTTACGTGCAATTTACGGTCGTAATGAGCGTCCTTCCAAGCTCACTATTCGACGAATTATAAATTATAACCGACTTTGTGTGGCAGGAAATTGATCGTTTGGGTATTGGCGATATGTGGTTTCAGCAAGACGGTGCGACATGCCATACATCGAACGAAACTGAAAGCGAAGTTTCCGGCTCGCGTAATCTTACGACGAGCTGATGCCGTTTGGCCGCCGAGATCGTTTAATTTGAGGCTCTTAGATTTTTTCTTTGGGGTTATGTTAAATCTCGGGTCTATACCAATTAGCCAGCAACAATTGCCGATCTTGAGAACAACGTTGGTCGCGTCATTGGTGAGATTGAGACCAACTTATGTGCTCAAGTAACCCAAAATTGGACCTGTCGTCAAGCAAAGCCGTAGAGCCCATTTGAAAGAGATTATTTTAAAAACATAATGGTATCGAATGCTCATTATTTCAAAATAAAAATATCTTCTCTACCTCAAACACAATTTGTTTTAATTAAATTCAAAGATGTATCACGCAAAATGAATGACCCTTGAATATTAATAAATTGAATAAAAACTTAAATTTTCTCCGGGCCACCCATTTTTTTATACATGAGACTCTTTTTCTTGGATAAACCACTTTTTAAAAACTTAAAATTAAACACTTTAAATTAATTAAACACTTTTTATTAAATTATAATCAAAACTTTAATTAAATTAACTTCGAAACTTAAATTCAATTGGAACGGACAAACACACGTCCGTTCGCTTGGCTGTCGGTCATCAAAAAGCATACATGCACAGTTTTCAGTTAACAAACTTAACAAAATAATACCAACTTAACATTTTTAAACGATTTAAAATATACAGAACGATTAAAATTATTTACAACACAAAATTTATTTACAAAAATTAAACAATTATTATTATCAACCTATTTAACTAATTTTGAACATGACAATATGTATGTCAATATCTCTAACTCTGCAGGTAATTGTCGATCATTATTCTAATACTAGATTTACATGCTAAATACCAAATGATGTGATTCAGCAAATGATTGCCATTTTTTATAAAAGTTATATAAAAAGTGAAAGATAAGATTAATAAAAATACCTATAACGCCCTCAAATGGGGAACATTCACCGAATTACGTATCACGTTGATCTAGTATCAGAATCAATCGATATTGCATGTAATACAATAATTATTAAATTACTATTTATTACATTGACGGGTGTATTGACAGAAAAAAAAAATCGAAATTACCCACACCAGTGATCGAAATTGTACGCCTACATGTGGGTAATATCGAACATGCAATACTTTGTTTTCTAATAATTTTTTATAATTGAGAATTGTTTTCAAATAAATTTTATATATCATTAAGTTTCTTAAATCATCACATAATAAAAGAACCCCAATAAAAATTAACCTTTTTTTGTATTAACACTGATATACAATTCTTTTTACCTTAAGTGATCGATATTAGAACACCTTCCCTTATAACTAGGTACCTAAGCTTAAACACACTGAATAGTGTACCTGTGTACCTTTAAAATCATATGAAATATTGAACGTATACTGTTAAAATTATACTAATAGTTATGATTATAATTAAGAAACATAACATAAATTGTTAATTACCTTTGAGACCTACACACTAACTGGTTATGAAACCGAGTATTCGAAACTATAAGCATTTGTAGCCATAAATAATATTATAAAAGTAATATTTAGGGAAGTTCACGTCTCCTGCAATGTGGCTTAATATTTTCGTATTTATGATACACATATTATGGAACATGTAAGCAGGGAGTTGGAGGAAAAATTGTTTTCTCGACTTTGATTTTATGAACTTCTAGGCAGACGAAATGAACCTTAAATAAAAATATAAGAAAAACAAAGTTAACAAAAAATCTATAAAGCATTTGGTTGTTTCTTAGTATTAAGTGTTGAAAAAAGTGTTGACATAAATTCGAACGTATATCCTAAATTGTTCCAAGTTGGTTTGCTAAAAATATGTATAAAAAATACATTACATGTAAAAGAAAGATGGTTGTTCTTACAATAACAAAAATAATTAAATATTTGTTAACAAAAATTGAAAGTAATTATGAAGAATATGAAATAGCAGAAGCTTAAACTTCACTGTATAGGCGTGAAAGTAATTGAGTTAACAAGAAACTTTTTGCTCGCGTTTTTCACAAGAACAGAGTTTTATAAGTTGTGTCCACAATGTGAAAAGATAAGAATGAAAAAGACGAGAATCTTCTAATGCAATCAAAGGTCGTGTATTATTAATACTTGACATTACTTGTCTAGGCGCCATAACCAGTATAAAAGTTGAAATTTTACGCGTCAAGTTCGTTACCTTTTATCCCTGCCTTTAAATAACAAATGAGATAGAAGTTTTCCCGTTTCTTGTGCTTCCTAATAAACTGGGTACAATGTATATAACATCGCCTAGAATTGAATTATCTAATTTGTAGGAAGCCAAGTTTAAATAATTCATGTTACACTTGTGAAACAAACATTGTTATACATACATCAAATAAGAATAGGCATTTCCCTTATAATAGCATAAAACCCGTGTACGAATTTATTTACATTTTATATTAAAACAAGAAGTGGTAGGTATAGGAACATGAAAAATTTGTTTTCCCCTATTTATAGAGGAAAAAACTAAAAGAAATGTCCGAAAATGTATATGATATATTACTTACTAATATTATTATTGCAACAATAATTATTATTAACTAAACAAATCTTTCTTTACATTATCTTTTAAATAAAGGTTGTTGTAAATATTGACAATATAAAAAGCTTTTTCTCATTACAATAAATTTTTTCTGAAGACGCCAAGAAAGTTAATATGAAGTAATATGAAAATTATTTAAATCGCTAATTTTCATACAAAATTTTATTTATTTGGATAACCGGCGGCGTCGTTAATATTTTATCGTAAAATACAATCATAGAGTGTCAGACTAGAATATTAGACATTTAACAATGAAACGTTTTTATACTTTAATTTGTAAGTTACTTACACAGTTAACAAAACCAAACAGAATATTAAAAATATTAACTATTAAAAAATTGGAAATTGTAGACTACTTATAAACATTTTGAAAGCTAGATCCAACGATACTTTATTAGCAAAACCGATTATCTAAATAAATTAAATTTTATACAGGCGTTTTTAAATCGTGGAATTAGAAACAAATATTTCTGTATTTTGTCTGTTTTATACACAGACAGAATACGCGATATTAAACTACCTAACTCCTGCGATGACATTATTGTTTCATTGCTGAGCCTTTTAAGAAAATTATTGAGTACTTGCATATACCACAAAACTTTGAATTTTACCACAATCTTTATCTTAACTGAGACATAATCTGTTTAAAATTTTAACGAATTCGAACAAATAGTTTCAGGGTACGAAACCAATGCAAGGACAATAAATTAATTTTAATAAATATATATAAAAAATATTAAGTAAGTTTTAAACATGTGTCCACCATTATTCCATAAAAGCGTTGATTATTTATTTTTATCATTCATTTACTTCGTTGAGTAAAACATTAAAATGACAATATTATTCTTTATTGAAATTCTATTTACTGACAAGTAACATTGAATTCCTTTTTAAAAACAGGATATTTTCAATTATCTGCCACTTTCAAATACAGTATATTTTACAGTTTGTTATGTAGAGGATTGATTCGGCTTTTATAACCGTGTAGTGATTTGTACTATTGCACAAAGTAAAAATTACCAAGAAGAAATGTTAATTTATTCTGATTAACTTGAATAATTACAAAAACAAAAATCATTCGTTGTTGTGGATTTTTTCTCACATCAATCTACATGCATTGGACTTGCTATCTAAAAATACGTCTTAACATCTTATAGAATACCAATATAAAATTATAAAATGTCTTTCTCTGCTACCGACATCTATACATTCTCAAATTTATTGTAAGTTATTAAGGGTCCTGTTCACAATCTTTCGAGTTTCTCCTGCGGGGCAACGGTGTGGTACGAGGTAAAATTTCTTATTCCGGGGGGCGGACTTAAAATTTAACATACCGATGTCAATATGCACATACGTTTAGCAACATCACCGTAGTATGAAAAAAGACCACAGTTTTTAAATACGTGCCCAAAAATTCCTATTTTGTGAAGATAATTTATTAACTTTCAATGGTTTCGATTAGTGCAGCAACTGCATTTATTGGTTTAGGGCGTAAAACAAAGTCGGAGACCTGTCACTCTAATCCACATGGACCATCAAGAACCTGAAGGGTACGAATCATTATGAAATATGATAGTATATTAGTAATATGATATAATCTATAGAAATTGCTGAATTTTAACACTTGACAGTTATTGTGTATTTTTCTTATGTGGAATAGTGTAGTGACATAAACAATGAAAAAGAAGAGTAAAATTGCAATTAAAATGCATTTTGTAAGAACAGTTTTTTTGAAATCACTTACCGATGAAAATGAAGAAGAAAGGAAATATTTGAAATTTCTTTAAATATTGCTATTTATTTTGAGAGGGGTTAGACGGTTAGAGGTTGGGTCTTGAAATAATTTTTTTTACACTTTTATTTAAATACATATATTTAGTCTTACAGATAGCATCAATAATACAACTATTTTGGGTTATTTAATATTATCGCGGTACATTGCGTATTGGCATTTTTCTTGTATATCGTGGATCCACAATTTCAGGCAATAAACAATTATAATAAAACGATAGTAGTTTTGGTTCCATCTTTTCCTGCCAAAACTTTTCATCACGTTCGATCTAAAATATTGAAAACGTTAATATTATAAAATGAAATCAAGAAGATACCCAACCTTTTGAATTTGCATATCTAAAGGTGTCCACACAACAAAATAACAAAATTGCTTTTTTGTTATTTGTAATTGACCTTGTATTTGAAACATATAGTCGTGATTAGGCTTTAAAACCATTTTATTGTCTGTAATAATAGCAAATTTAATTTTTTTTTCTTTAATTGCCTCCTCAACAGTCATGTTTGAAGCTACAGCTGGACATTTTACTTCCACTATACTGTCACAATTATTGTCAATTTTGGATATTACACCATCTGGACTGCTATACATCATATAAATCTAGCTATACATTAGAATCTTCGGATAGAAAGCGAAAGGTTTCTATTTTTCAAATGGTTAGGTCTATAACTATAAGGTCAATCTATAACCGGATATAGGGGCGTGATAGCTTCACAAAATACAATCTTCAAACTAAAAATTCGGGGTGTCGTAGCAAAGAGTCGTAGTGACAAAATTTAAAGGACTCTCTTGGTCGACTAATTAAGGTTTGCAATCGTCACAGTGTACATTCAACATGAATTTTGCATAAATAGATAGTAAATATGGTTCGTCTACTGGAAGGGAGTATTTAATTTTATTTAGTAAAAGCAGCTTTCAGATTTTGTTAAAACTATGTGTTGCCAATAATTACTTTTCTCGTGAAACTTTTTTTCTATTTGAACTTTGAAAGGTGTTACGGTGTTCTAAAGACATTACATCACACCGTCATTGAAAAAAAATTCAAAAAAAAAATTTCTGGCAAGCTTTAATGGTAGATTGTAAAGTGTTAAAATTTAGCAACTTCTAGATTTAATAATTATTTTTGTATCGGCAAAATTGATAAAATGGCGTAATACCGGTCAAGATCAACACTTTTCCTGTAAATTTCTATAAAAAAAAATATTTTATCATTTTTAATAACGACGTAGCACAATTACTTCTAGACCTCTAAAATCGGCAACGGAACAGGACCCTTAAAAATCGTCGTTTCCTGTTTCAAATGCAAAGTTTTTAGCTTTATTTTTCTTACATGGTAATGTTATTTTTGTAGCAGAACAAGTAAATCTTAATGTTTACATGAATTTTATTGTATGTATATTGGGATAATGTACGATAATCCAGCCCCGAAGATTTGTATTTTAAAATATAGGACCTTGTACGTATATATATAATATTTAATAGATGACACTAAAGCGAATCATTTTCTTTTTCAATCTTTTTAGATCCGTATAGAGGTTTTTTTTTAATTGGACTGGTTTGTGAGTTTTACTTAAAAACAGAGTTTTATGGCCATTTAGACCGGTGTCCTAATTGCTCTATAGGAATTTTTTTTTAAATTACAATGATTTACAAATTTTACTTAGAAACAAATATTCTGCCTTTCTAGATCCGTGACTTTGGCTATCAGTCCTACAAAAGGGATATATTCCCGAGTAGAAATTGTAGTTAGGTGGTGATTAGGCCCGAACTAGGCATGCCGAATTTCAAACTCGGGCCAAGTGAGGCAGCCGCATTAGGCCCGTATTACGAACGTAACGCAGTTGCGAGTCCCTACCTAATTAGGCTTCCTAACTAGGCGGTGGTTTGGAAAACCAAACTTGCAGGTGACAACCTCAACCTAAACTGGCTCGAGTTCGCCTTCCTAACTAGGCAGTGGTTTGGAAAACCAAACTTGCAGGTGACAACCTTAACCTAATGTGGCCCGAATTCGCTTTCCTAATTAGGCGGTGGTTTGGAAAACCAAACTTGCAGGTGACCACCTAAATCTAAATCTAAAAATTTTTTTTTTTTTTTTTAGGACAAACAGAAATACGATATTATATTGCACGAGCTAGATTTAATATTTATTTTAAAAACCTGGCAGAAATACAAATACAATAATTATCTTAAAAAATATAGCAATAATACAACAATAGCTCCAATTTCTTAAAATTAATTCGTAAAAAGTAGGGAAATGGGTGGATATCGATTATCGCACTGTAAATACAAAAGCGTTTTAACGCCTTTTTTCTAACATACATAATTTTTACAATAATTTCACATGTTAATAACTTTACCATATTAAAGGTTTAATATAAAGTAAAATTAATTTTAATTTTAAGCAGCGTTGACATGGGTAGTGAGTGAATCACGTACCTGTTCCACGATGCATGAATTTACAAATTTTAATTTTCACGATTCCTGAAATATAAATCGTAATTTTTCACCACTAACTGTTAAAACTGTTATACGCGCACCCGTGTAAACCTTCGCCACGAATATAAAAATTATCAAATGGTGAAAATTAAAATTTGTAAATTCGTGGAACACGCACGTGATTCAATCCATGTCAACGCTGCTTTAGCATTATTTCTTTCCTGTCATTCTTGTTTTGTACATTTTTGCTTTTTCTATCATTTAGCCCACTATTCCAATCACCACAATGATTGAGTATCGATGAAATACTATCGTTGACAGCTTTGTCACCCAACGGATCATCTTCAGATTTTGAAAATCTTTTAATTAATATCCCTGAAATATAAAGATATTTATTAAATTTATTACAAAATAATTCATGCTGCTTAGTTATGAAGTTATGATTTATTTTTATACCTTTTATTATTTTACTTACTTACTTTTTCAAAAATTGAATAAATGCGACGGCTTTTTCTCAAAATTTTCGTTTTGGAACTTATTTTCAGAAAAAAATACGAAAAAATCACTTTCTAAAAATGTTACTAACCGATATTTTGCTTCAATTAAACCAACCGACATTTTGTTGATTTTTAACAAGAAATAAATTATTAGGTATCAAATATAATTTATTGTTGATATAATTTTAATTATAATAACCTAGAGAACCGCTCACTATGATATAAAGACGTTAGCAACTAACAATAAAGTCACATGGATAAAAGACAACTGAACGACTCGAACGACTCGACTGTTGTAAAATAGTTCATGTAATACGAGAAGATATAAAAATTTCTCAGAACACAGACACTACACTAGCACTTTTTATTTATAATTTATTTTTCTATTGACGAATGAAATAATTATTTTAAATGTAAAAATGAATTTGAATCTAGATTAAAATTTTAAAATCTATTAGAAATAAAAAAAACATGAATTAAGATATATAAAGTATTCTATTTGCATCAATTGGCAACCATAGATTATAGCTATCATTCTTCACTTCGGCAAGCTCTTAGTTACTGTCACAAGATAGTAGTCAGGAATTCCAAAGTATGCCAAAGTTAGGCAGTGCCAAACACTTTCCTAATGAAGTCCGAGTTTAGAATACCGAACTTCGGTAAACCTATGGCTACCGTGATTAGGCCCAAATTAGGAATTCCAAAGGTGTGCCGAAGTTAGGCAGTGCCAAACACTTTCCTAATGAAATCCGAGTTTAGAATACCGAACTTCGGTAAACCTTTGGCTACCGTGATTAGGCCCAAATTAGGAATTCCAAAGGTGTGCCGAAGTTAGGCAGTGCCAAACACTTTCCTAATGAAATCCGAGTTTAGAATACCGAACTTCGGTAAACCTTTGGCTACCGTGATTAGGCCCAAATTAGGAATTCCAAAGGTGTGCCGAAGTTAGGCAGTGCCAAACACTTTCCTAATGAAATCCGAGTTTAGAATACCAAACTTCGGTAAACCTTTGGCTACCGTGATTAGGCCCAAATTAGGAATTCCAATGGTGTGCCGAAGTTAGGCAGTGCCAAACACTTTCCTAATGAAATCCGAGTTTAGAATACCGAACTTCGGTAAACCTTTGGCTACCGTGATTAGGCCCAAATTAGGAATTCCAAAGGTATGCCGAAGTTAGGCAGTGCCAAACACTTTCCTAATTACATTTTGCCATTTTTCGTTTTGCCTCATGTGGCCCTGACGTGGTTAGAGTTAGGTTTGCCTAAGTTAGGCATGCCTAATTCGGCCCGAATTGATCTTTCGGAAAGCCTAACTACAATTTCTAGTCGGGTTATGTTTCTTAATGTGGAATGGTTCTTTGACCTATTTACCTCAAGTTTTGATATTTTCTTATATCTGTCATTTAAGATGAACGTTTCTACTAAAAATAATAAAAATTTTAACCTTACTCACAGAAAAATTTTAATTTTCTGGCCAACTAATTGTATCAGTAAAAACACTGCAGTTAATAAAACTTTTAATACATTGTTACATAGCACTCAAAATGTTAACTTTTAACTATACAATTGTAACCCCTACCGATACAAAGTAGTTTTAATGCAGAGTATAATTAAATACAACAAATAGTAAATTTAAACTAATCTTGGTATCTATTATTCACCCTTTAGCGCAATAGTAAAACCCATCGCTATACAGTCGTACAATTTACCACTACAGGACGGTTACCTATCGTTATCACGATAACAAGTAGTTCTCACTGTTCTCGTTATTAGAACAACAAGTGCTAAAATTTACTTCCATGGTAGTGGTAAAATTCACTGCAATAAAAATAATAGAAAATAACTACTAGTATAACGTAATCTTACTATTTTGTGTGCACTATTTTGTAGTGGTAAATAATACGCATCATATCAGTTGAGGCCTATTTTACTACTACAAGAAGTAAAACATAACCTTTATCAAGTATTATTAACCCTATTTTTCTCTGTGTGTAACTAGCTGCTTCTAGTATAAATGATGTAGATGAACTAAATGGGCGTTGCTAATCTCATGAAAATAGCTAATACTTTTTTGGCCTTTTTTAGTTCTACGAATATTGATTTATGTAAATATTGAATTATACCACACGGTTTTCAAGTTTTAAATACAATAAGAGTACATTGTGTCAAGTGTTCCAAAAGAATAAAATATTAAAATCTGTTTTGATCACCTAAACATTGCCGTTATTGTTTAACATCTATACACAGACATTTACAGAGCCATTTATTTTATATAAGACGCACTGTTTTCAGTGTGAACGCAAGTTTATCCATAACAACCATATCATAACTTCATCTCAATCACCTCTTCAAATTATATTTTATTTATATAATACACAAAATAATAATTTAAAAATCAAATGTATTAACTGAAACTGAAATAATTAAAAATTGTTGTTGGTAATATTCGGATTCGGAAAGATTTAAATAACAACAAATTGGTTTCTTCCTCTTACATTTGTCCCGAATATTTAAGGTTACTGCTGTCGCCTAGTTAATTAATTCTTTTGGAAGAACTGGAACTTAATTAAATCTAAAGTTACAATGTTTCCTATTCGTAATATTTCCCGCAAAACGCGTAAAGGTTTTAAAGATTCAATCTTAACGAGAAACCTGCAGTATCGCAGTGATGCTGTGGTAATTAGGTTAGACGGTATAGCCCATGTTTAATGAATTCATTACGGTATAAAATTTCTACAGCAAAGTTTTCTGAAATAATTGCCAATTAAATATAAGTATTGTAGAACTCGAGTACTAGTCAACGCCATTTACAATAGCAGCTGTTTGGAGTAAAATATTGAATTTAAATTAATCTTATTTAAATATGACTTTCAATAAAACGGTTATACTGTAAATAATTTAATCCGCGCAGCACAATAATAGTGTATAATATACATATCTATGTATGCGCAATAATATATATTATATTAGCAAATAAATAATGTATTGGTAGATACTAATAAGAATGTATAAAAAATTTAAATGTGGTTTACTAAAAAGTTTTATGTCGGCATCTTAAACTTTTTATCAATGTCTTTCAATTGTGATATGTTCTGATTTTGATAAATGTATAAGCTTACGAAGCTGCTTTGAATTTGTCAAATCTAAATATTTTGAGAAAGATATTGAGGGATAAACATCTGTTGCTTGGTATTTGCATAAGCTGCTTTTATCATATTTTATTATCATTCATTTCCATTCTAGTATTGTCATTAAAAGTGAATTAAAAGTAGATGTCTAGAAATTCGTAATATTATAATCTGGTATTGTTTATAAATAAATCTAAATTTGTGGGTAAGGAATTTATTGTAAATAATAAAATTATTAGCTCAAGTTCAAAATTATATCTTTTGAACTTGAGCTTGAATAATTATAACTTGAATAATTATATTGTATAACATACATTGTTCAATTTATTCGGCTACGGTAGCACAGTAATACCTTATGTATTAATTTTAGTTAAATTAAAATTTGATTTTAGATAAAAATTTCTGCACACAGATTAATTATTATTAATACACTAAGGGCCGTTTTTACAGTGGTGGTTTCACTTCTAGAAACTTCGTTTAATTTATACACGACTAAAATCGTAGGCGTTGTATAGATCTATACTATGTAGTTTAAGAAAAGTTTAAGTAAATCTGTAGTTTAACAATAAATTATATGGTTGGTTTTGAAATTATGAAACGTCAAATGGAAGTTTTTATAAAAATCTATAATAAATTATAATAAACTTGTTGTTCTCCAGGAGATTGAATTTTTATATGAGTACAGTCTACTGCTCCTATTATACATCGGGGAAATTTATTTAAGTTATAAAACTGTTGACCAACTTGATTCACATCATCTTCAGTCTCGGGCATTTTGACCATTTACGATGCAGATGTGCTTTGTACACACTTTATTAACAATTCTATTTGTCGCAGAACAATGTGTGCTACTAAAGTTTCGGCTGGCTTGTAGTGTACTACCTGTGGCAAGAAAGCAGACAGTTACAAGAACCACTTCCGAAGGCGTTACAGCATAATTCCTACCAAATAATTATAATTAGTAATTGCTGCAGATATGTAGAAATTAAAAAATCACTCACCAATATGTAACTGTTGATATACCTTCTTCTATGAGATTAATAATAAATGTGACAGTGTTTTTGGAAAGACGAAACCGTTTTGGACGCAAAACAAGCTCAGCATATTCCAGAAAATCTTCATCGTCGGCTAGCTCTCTCAAAAATTATATTTTAATGAAACACAAATTGGTTGTCGCTTTAGTTTTACTTTTTAATTATAGTAAGGGTAGTTGTGTAATGTGGCGCGTCCTCTATTAACTTAATTGCGGACTATATTTTTATAATTAAATGCCATAATATTAGAAATTCGGCCGCTGGGAGTATCCAAACTCGCGACTTTCCAGGGTCTAACTGTCCTGTCAGAATAGTGTTAATGTTAACGTAATGTTAACGATAGCTCGCATTAGATTGATAGATCGTCGGAAAGATGACTTTAGATTGGAGCATTTGTTTATATTACATTATTACTCAGTGGCGGCTCGTGACATTTTCCAGTGGGAGGGCACAAAATAAAAGAAGTAGTTTTTAAAATATAAAATTTATTTTTTTGATAATTATTTTAAGATAGTGCTTGTTTTTGGTTTTGGGATGGGAGGGCACGTGCCCCTGTGCCCTTTATGACAAGCCGCCAATGTTATTACTATTCTGACATGGCACTAAACGAAGCGCCATGTACATGACTCATATAGCTACCAAGACTCGGATTAAGTTTATAGTCTTAAACTTGGTTTAAACGGCTCCGAAACCACCACTGTATAAATGGCTCTTAAGAATGTTAAAATAAAAACACCAAGTTTTTTAAATTTATATTACAAATTTAGATGTTATAACAGATTAAGGTGAAAAACCCACAATAGTGGATTGGTGTGATCAATGATTGAGTTGTTACTGAGGAAGAATTTCGGGTTAGAATTTTTCATTTCAGGAAATTTTTTAGCTAGGTCTTTCAATGTGAATCAACACGTTATGGATTTAACAGTAGGTTTTATATTAACCTTTAATGGAATAAATTCAATTTAATTCTATAAATTCGTAATTTATATTTTTGCATTATTTTTATATTTTTTATTTTTTCTGTAAAATAATTAGGTAAGCAGGAATTTGAATATACAAGTTTTTTACATGTTAAATTCCTATGTTCGGTTAACTCATTCAGCACCCAATATATATTTTTAACAACAATAAGGACAAAAAATGTAATTTTCTACCTCGTCTTCTTTGGTTAATCCTAGGCACTCATCTCGTAAATGTCAGTTACAGTTCGCGATCCTGTTCCTTACGAGATTTACAATACCAGCTTGCACGTTTAGTGCCATGGCGTTATTACAATATGTTTGGATTGACGGTATCGTAGACAATCACGCGATGCACTTGTTAGCTTCCTTATTTAATAAAATAATTCTAAAAAATACATGTAGCCCAATTCTATTCTTCAAGCATTACTTATTAACAACATTGACTGAAAATATTATTTACCAACTTACACTCTGCACATACTACAATAATTTACAGCACTATATTTTATAAGAAACTATCAAACAGCACTGTTTTGTCGGTTTAACCTCTATAGAACTAAAAGTTTCTCATCACCATCATTGCTGAGAAGATATCCTTGATACCATTATGTCCTTCAAAGTTAAAAATGACGTTATTACATCAGATATGGATGCATAGCGTTGTTGTAGTACTAGACTACTATAATACACTACCATTACAAAAGTTAGATTAAATAAATATAATTTTCTTTGAGAGAAAACGTACAATTTCATTACAGAATTTTCCAATTTTCAAAATCTTAAAATATCATATAATATTAAATAAATCAAAAATTTTTAATTAATTTAAGGTACATTAGCTGCTCTATTTGAATACACGTGTATGTAAATAACTTATGAGTACACACTACAGAGTTAAATTGGCAATGCTATGAATCAAGCGTGAACATATTACCTACATACTACTTTGACAAACAGTAAGATAATTCAATCCAATTTAAACACTATAGGAATCGCACTTGACGGGAGTAGGGTAAGCCGAACCGCTATGGTAAAGCTTTGAATGTCACTCGCGTAGTTGAAATCGAATTAAGTAATTAGTACTCTAATTTCAGAATTTGTATTAGCTTTACAAGCACAAGCACGATTTTCTTCACATCGAAAAATTCATAAATATTTTAACGCATTATGGTATTTTTTATAATGAATTGTAAAATACTATACAGTAGTGAGCATTTTTATTGAAATTTATTGTTTAACCACGTTAAACATGATTTCTTTGGCTGTACAAAATTTATCAATTTTAATAATATGTAATTATAAAACCATCCTGTATGTGAAAATATTTAAGTAATTAACAATATTATTTTGCAATCCTGCACATATTCAATAAGTAGGTGAACTTATTTATATTGTTATTAAATCAGCAATTATAATGTAAATTGTAAAGTCGCACGAATCGACTACTCATCAAATCAATTTATATAAAAGACCAGCAATTGATGAATAAAAATATAGTCTAAAACCAAACCTTGAGTTTTATTCTACCACCACGGCGACTTCTGAGTTCCAAGCCTAAAAACTCGTTGGTGAGGCTGCCAACGCTCAGAAGTCTGCCAAAAGCTTCAAAATCTCTCGTTCGGGAGATTTTACATTTATATTATTAAGAATAACTCTTTTGTATTTCTAATATGGTTTTTAATTTTAAATCAATTTTTTAAAGATACAAATAAAACTTGGGAATGTTTACAGAGTAACACACTCGCAATGTTTATAATAATTGCAAAAAATAAATTTAAGTTTCTTCTTTAGTGCTTTATCCACAATTGTTGTTGCTGACATCAACGTACAGCGTTGTTCTTTTCAAATCATCTCCAGTCTATACTCATGAAAGTGTTCTCAATTCATTCCTAAACTTGGCTTTCCGATTTACAATCAAATAGCTAAATCAAACTTCCAATAAAGTTATTGTTTCGCTATTGTATATAATATATTATTATAGGATTTCAACTTATCCAATAAATTTATATTGTTTGGTGCCGAATCAAACGATCAACTCGTTTCTAGCAGTAGCAATTTGTTTCTGTACTTGCACTGATTCTGTTTGTAAAGCAAAAACATCTTTCAGAAAGTCAACCAATATGAAACTATTTTAAACTCTTAATATAAAGGATAAAAATATTGATATTAACGTCAAATATATAACTGATTAGGGGTATTATTTACAGCAATCTACAATTAGTAGATACCTTATGATCAAAGTATCAGGAATTAATAGAATGAGATGTGATTATAGTATATTAAGATACTTACCCCATAAGCGTCGTTTTCTAAAGGATAAGTATACGATAAAATATCGTAGTAAAAGAGTTTTTCATACTTATTTATATTTATCGTTTTTTACCTCTTACAATTTAAAAAATCATGTAAATTTAAAGACATGTAGCATGTAAAGACGCATGTAAATGTGCGTTTTATTAAATCATAGTCAATTTGAAACTTTTTGTATTTTTGTGGTGGTTGGTAACAAAAATTTATAAATTAAAACTTTGCATAAAAGTTTAAATAAACAAAATTCTACTTGCAGTGTCTAATTTTCTTTATTATTTTTATTACCAATTTTTTCATAAGTAATTAACATATTTTGCACAAATTTATAGATTTATAATTTTATTTATAGTGACATTTTTATGGTGTAAGCCTTAATTTTCAGCCTGAGGCAGTAGCCGATGGCTAAGAATATGTCGAAGGTCATAAAAGCAAGTTAAGCCCGTGGTGCATACCACAACTTTATGCACAGATAAAAATTTTTTAATTTAATAATATTTATAATAGAAATTGAATTTTTGACACAAATCTAGTGTAGCTTTGATTAAATTTGAGTTTTGAAACGTAACTGTGGTAACGAGTAAACAGCAACAACTAAAATGAATTGTACAGTTTCCATTTTAAATTTTTAAGGTGGAAAATGAACACGTTGAAGAGGCTGCAGTTTTGTTAACATAAATTATTAAGAAATTTACAATAAAATGTGTAGAACAATTTTCGATTTCTAATGAAAACTTGTCATTTTGCAAGTATTTAAACTATTTCTATTAGGTACCTATGATATCGTTGTTTGACATTTCATTATAGCCCGCGGGTATAAAGAAGTCCGTGGACTATAAAATAGTATATTAAGAAACTAGTTTTATAAGTTTCGTTTTTAACGCACGCAATCCGTTTAGAAAATGCGAGCGGGGAGTTTTCTAAAGGATAAGTGCGATAAAACGTCTTATAAAACGAGTTTCTTATACTATTTTTCTATTTTGCGCGTATACGCCCTAAAAATATTAAAAATGTGCATTTTATTAAATAATAGTAAATTTGAATTTTTTTTTGTATTTTTGTGATAGTTGGTAACAAAAAATTTACAGGTTAGGAGATTGCATAAAAGTTTAAATAAACGAAATTATACTTACAGTTTACAATTTTCTTTATTATTATTAATTATTTTATAGACAATTAACATTATTTTGCATCAATTTATAGGTTTATAATATTATTTATAGTGGCATCATTAGTTTTAATTTTCACTGACGTTTAGTTACCAACCCTTTAAAACAAAAAATTGCGTTTCGAAAAATTGTCTTTTTAGAAAAACATCTTTTTCTATTTTGCGTCTAAATCAAAGTTATTTCGAAACCCAGTCGCGTATCGAAATGGACAATTTTTCGAAACGCAATTTTTTGTTTTAAAGGGTTGGTAACTAAACGTCAGTGAAAATTAAAACTAATGTTGTCACTATATTATAATATTATAAACCTATAAATTGATGCAAAGTAATGTTAATTGTCAATAAAATAATTAATAATAATAAAGAAAATTGTAAACTGCAAGTATAATTTCGTTTATTTAAACTTTTATGCGATCTCCTAACCTGAAAATTTTTTGTTACCAACTATCACAAAAATACAAAAAAAATTCAAATTTACTATTATTTAATAAAATGCACATTTTAAATATTTTTAGGGCTTATAAAGTTCAAAATAGAAAAAATAGTATAAGAAACTCGTTTTATAAGACGTTTTATCGCACTTATCCTTTAGAAAACTCCCTGCTACGCGGCTCGTTTTCTAAACGGATTGCGTGCGTTAAAAACGCCACTTATAAAACTAGTTTCTTAATATACTATTATGACATATAAATTCATGTATAATTATCAATTTATGATACATCTGTGCATAAAACGTTTTATCGCACTTTTTTTTATTTTAAATTTATATTAATTTATAAATTTATAAAGAAATAATTTTTAAATTTAACGGGTCGTTCTTTAACGGATTGTGTACGACGCTTATGAAACTGGTTTCTTAACATACAATTATACTATTTTGTGGCCTGCAATAATAATGAAATTAATTATAATCCATTAATAAAAACGGATTGCACTTTGATGACAATGGACTTGACACAATGTTAAATTATTTAATACCTCGCAACAACCCTTTTGTAGTTGTAGAATAAAATGTTTCGAATTATTCAATTTTGAACATTCCCATATTACTAAAAAAACAGATTTTTGTTCAAGACAACAAAATGTTATGAATATTTTTGTATTTTAAAGTACAAGTTGGTAACTTAATCTAGAAATAAAATGTAATAGAAAAATGAGGTTAAATTTAAGAGTTTTCCATTGGTTTGTAGACTATAACGGATGTTAGTTGGTGAAATAAAAATCTACCTCTTAGGATTCAATGGGACGTTTCAGGTTTTGGTTAAGGTTTAAATGTCGGTTTACTTTATCAAACATAGCTGGACGACAAAAACGTACTTTGTTTTTACGTAGTACGTGAGTCATTCTCATTAAAAAGGCAGAAAGTGTGTCACGTGTCATTTTAGAACTATTATCGATTTTAGTCACATTTTTTATGCATAAATATTAAGAATGCATTATATATTTAATAAATCTCGCAGGGCCAATAATTAAAATAATATTAAAACAATATTTTCTTGTTCACTCAGCGTGACAAGTTATATCCGTGGACGGTCACTTTTGTGCCGCATCAGTTAACACTTCTAGTAAAAAATCGACTATATAATTAATTCTATATGATTTTGTGCAGTATTCTATATTCTATATATTGGAATTAATCAATTGGTAAACGTAAAATGTGATAGCCAAAAATTTAAAAGACCTATTGTTTCTAAAATGATGTCACCTGAAAAGTCGTCATGTCCGTGAACCAAACTAAAAAAAATTGCAGAAGTCTTATATTTCTTGTATGTAAAACTTGTATTTCTATAAAGTTTCTCTAAAGAAAACGATTGCTATGAAATCTTGGAGTGACATCCATGTTTGGTTGAGACGGTTGTGTAAAACGTTTTCGTGAAAATTTCTGCCATTTACAGAGATATCAGTTTCGTCACACACTCTAGGTCACTTCCGAGGTTCCAAAAAAGGCGAGAAAGAAAAACTATTCTATAGTATAGGAATTCTCTTAAGTAGTACCTACTTACGAAACTACTTACAAGTTTCAAGACGGTATTTTCTAACCTAAAAAACGTAGTCTGTAAATAGCCAAAACAATAAAATTGGTCACTTCCGTGGACTTCACGTCCGTGGATTATTGCAGTCCACGGACGTGATTCTGTAGACCGTTATCGCTTTGCCTAATTTAAGTTAAATAATTTTTCAGGTTCAAAGCATTTTAAGTTTTTCTAAATATTGTGAAAGAAAAGATGAATACGTTTTTCAAATAATTTGGGTTGCTTTCCAAATTACTATTAAAATATTGTTTTCTTGTATTTTATGATATAACTTGGTTCAATAAATATCTCAAATTCATAAAAACGATTTTTAATGAATTCGGCGCAGTGACAATTTGCCGGAGTAGAGAATTCGTCGTATGAAACGATTTGATCGCCACTAAATTCGCCAAATGTAACTGAGAGTTGTCAAAATGTCACTTAAATTCGTTATCTTCTGTTTTCTGTTATACAGGGTGCCCGTTTTTCGAGCTTCACCATATGGGGATTTTATACCAACTTAATACTTTATTTAGTGTATAATAAATTAAAAAAGTTTATATATTTCATATTAAAAAACCGATCAAAAAAGAAAAAAACATTTATTATAATAATTAACAGTTCACTTCGACTATGGTGCTTGAATATAGGAAAGTGAGAAAGGCCGCCAGTTATTATTATTTAACAGCTATATTCATAGACGAGAAAGGAGCAAATTACAAATATAATTTATATTTTAATTTTATTATTATTTATTGTTGATTACTTTTTCCGTTGTTGTTTATTGTTTATTAATAAAGTTTTTTACTTTTTTGAACAAACGAGAAGAAGAAAGTACAATTAATTGCGACGAATTGTCCGCGATGAATTGTCGCGCGGTAAACTGTCCGCGATGAATTGTCGTAGATTCGTTAAATGTAGGTCAAATCAAAAACTGTTTTTGCCACATCCAGAGAACAATACTTTCAAAGTGTTTGTGTATGCAGATGTACTTTACCTACTAAAACTTGCAAGAAACCACCTTATCGACCACGGTTTTGTATTAGAAAATAGTGTAACCAATAAACATTATTTTGAAAGTTTATTAGACATTTCCACTAGTCCAGGCGCCAGGTGTATTTGCGAAGCATAAGATCCTGGTAAAGAATTTTTCAATTGGATTATGTTAGTGGATGACCCCTAAATGTAAAACCGTGTTTTTGGCCTCAGTAGCACTCGCATCAGCCGCCATTTTGAAAAACGCGTTTTTATTATTATCTCGTAAACGGTGCGCAGGACGATAATAATGATACTAACCTTTTTTGTAGAAAATTAAACTTCCTATAATTTTTGTTTGGAGATTTTTTCTCCAAAGTCAATATTTTTCAAGATATAATTAGTTGAAAAATTCAAAATGTAGTTTTTGTTAAATTTTTCGTTGACAGTTGCAGATACAAAAAAAGTTATAACAATTGAACTTATAGAACACATAAGTTTGCCCAAATAAGGTAAATAAATTATATTCAGATATATTCTGAAAGCAATAAATAATTAACGTTATCAAGAAATATTACAAAATTTATGCCAAATAAATAATTAGTATTTGTTAAAATGCACGGTATGATTAGGCGATTGCATTATAAAGAAGTGCATTTTAATTCGCACGACATTTAAGTTGCCGGCGTCCATACTATATGCGCATCGGCATACCGTGAGTAAAGCCCACCTGACACGATGCTTGTTTTGCTGATGGATTGCTTGATGGGGCCTTGATGGCTGCGCTGATGGAAAATGACGTTACTGCTGGCCGGCTTGCTTGTTCCCGTGATGGATATCTGTGATAGTTCCCGTGCTATTACCCCCAATCAATTTAAAAAAAAAATTGGAGGTATGGTAATCGAAAAAAAATTTCAACTTTTTTTTTTTGCATTTTCGAGATCACCGTGTTCAGAAACGTAAAGATCTGCAAAAAGTAAAATAAAAATTTCTGTGTCGGTCTGTCTGTCTGTCGGTCTGTCGGTCGTCAAATTTTGTCGATCGATTTGCTTCCGAACCATCCAACCAATTACGACCACATTTGGTATGGTGGTAGGGTTCACGGTGGAAAGGTGAAAATAAGGTTTTCGTCGCGATCTATCAATCAGGAGTGCCACAACAAGAAAATAATACGGGATTTTTAAAAAATATTTTGTCTTGCGATATGTTATTTTAAAGGCCTTAAAAGGCTTTATCCAGAATAGGTAAAATTAATCTTCTATCTGTCGTCTGTCAAAAATCACAAGTTGTCAAAGTTGAAACTTTAAGAGTGAATAACTCAAGAAATGCTAAAAGGATCTTACCCAAATTTGGTACGTAGGTACATTGATCCTAATGGATATGAGAGCATATGTAATCCTTCGATAGAAATCACTAATGCAACATGAAAAAAATAAAATTAACTTTTTTGGCAAAAACATGAAAAAAGTTTTTGTCGATCGATTTTCTCCGGCATTTCTACGTCGATTGCAATCAAACTTATTGGACGTATGCCTCGTGGGCTGGAATGGTGAAAATAAGGTTTTGCCAGAGAAATCTTCACCTTCAGAATCAGTAAATCGACAGTCAGTAATTTACAAAAATTTATTTTCGAAAAATCCGCTAGATGACCGAAAAAATTTGTTGTACCAATCTTGGAGAAATTTTATTTGTGACTTCTTACGGTATTATGTGACGTATATAAAAATTTTGGAAAAAATTCAGTGGCGTACAAAAATAAAAAATTTTTTTCATTTTAGATTTTGTTAAAAAAACTTTTATAGATAGATTTAGGGTAGGGGGTGATACATATAGATATCTTTGCCAGGGCTACCGATATCTTTGTTAAAGCTACCACAATAGATAACAAAAATGAACATTATGTCATCGTATCTCCGGACAAAATTTGGTGTGCTGGTGATTGGAGGTATTGCGGCAGAGAGAGACGATATTTTTTTTTATGGTGTACATGATGGATTTCAGCACTAACCAATGAGAATGTCGCGTCGTGTTCGTAAACACGAATGCCACCGAGAAATGTCGCGTTTTCTTTGTTGAATGTTTTATTTTTATACAACTACCTGCGGGCACATTGAAACCATAAAACACGTTATTATAATATAATAACTATATTATATATAATAATAACTAATTATAATATAAGCCAATAACGCACTGAAACCATCACACCACCAAGCTGCTAGGGACCCAGCAGAGAAACAAGCAAGCAATCCATCAGCAAATCAATCGTCGTGCGAGATGGGCTTAAGTGTATCGTGACTTGAAACGAAAAGTTTCGGTCCATTGTAAAATGTTTTTAAATAAAAATATTTCATGACAATAAAGGCAGGCGACAGGTCGTTTGACAATAACTGATATTTTGACTCTTTTGCCGACCCCGCAAACTCGCTGATAATAAATTAATAGATATTAAATTTTATTTCCCGCCTAGCTAACTCCGCGCAGTCATTATCTTAGTGGTAGCTTTCACTGATAGATGAGTAAGCGAAACAGACTAAGCGAGTTAAAAGGAGTCCACAGTGGCATCATGTCCCGCGCTAGTTTTGAACGAAGTCCGCAATCCCTCATCGCCTCCTCAAACCGTTGCTGCTGATTTTTGTTATGCAGTCAGTTCGGTAGTCATAGGAACGCATTACTTCCGTAACGTGCCATGGATTTCTTTATTGAAGCCGTGCTACAGTACTACAAAGATAGCTTGAATAGACAAAAGAGCAGCAAAACAGGCTACGGGCCATCTGACAATAACTGATTTTTTACTCTTTTACAGTCTGTCATATTCCGCAAAGTTTGCTGATAATGGAGAGCAAGAATCTTACCCATCTCATTGCCTAGCCCACTTCACCAAGTTCTCTGTTAATGGAAGGCCAATACCACTTCTCTGTGAAACTCTTTCTTAGTGGAAGTCCAAAACTATTTTACTTTGTTCCGCTCAGCTATTTCCTGCTCATTATCAAGAAACCGTTATCATAAGAATAACTACTTACAAAATGAAATATTATTATCAGTAAAATTATTACTCATTTATATTTTATTAGATTTAACAAATATGGCGGTGCTAATACGTTTACGTTATTATTAAAAAGAATTTTTATGAAATCTACATTCTCATATTTCATACATGTTTAAATTTCGCGCGCATTGTAACTTCTTTTACGACGTTGTCACATTAAATTTTAATGAGCTTTTAATGATATAAAAAGTACCTACATTTTTGATATTTATTTAGCTAATTGCTAGAGTACGGTTTCGGGTTGATGCTTAAGTGCATCGACTATACTAAGCAGAGAACTCTGGTTCGAGCCTGAATGAAGTAAGAACTTTATTCTAACCGTCCTCCCTCGGCGGGTAATGGCAAACCACCGAGGTAATCTGCCTTGAACACCATTCATAAAAATGAAGTGGTTAGCCAAAACCCACCCTGGGTTGTAGTGCTACTGTGTGTGTATTTGCTAATTACTACCGTTACGTGCTATAAAGCTGTACTTTATTTTATGTCACGATTTGCCTATGTCATCCACTGATGGATGAAGGCCTTCCCCAGTTCGTTACAATTTGGGGAGTTTTTAGCCATATTTTTATTTTTTTATTTTTTTAAATTATGGCTATTTTATGTAAGTATCTAAAATATTTTAAGTAACATTTTTTCTCGTTTTCTCTTCTTATTATTGAAATCTGAAAGGTACTTTTTGCAAAATATAATAAAACCTATGATTACTCGGTTCTACGTATGTTAAAAGCATGAAATTTCAAAGGTCAATATTAGTTTAGTGGTTGTAGCTCTTGAAAAATTTAATTGGATCATTATCATACCATAATCTACTAATATGCTAAATTTCATTAAATTCTGGAAGGGTCGTATTGATATGTCAATGTTTGATTTTCTTACTTTAATATACTGTTTTTCCCGTTATATAAATTATTATCTGTTTAAATTCACATTTTGTTGATTAAATAAATTAATAAATAATTAAATAAATAAATAGCTTAATAACAATATAGCCTAATAAATAAGAATTTAGGTTACAATAATAGCTATTACACTACTTTGTATATTAAATTCTGAAAATGTTATTTAGTGATAGTCTGCTGTGTACTACGTTGCAGGTCAGACCGGTTTGTGAAAGCTCTTAGTAATTAACCGAATAACATCACCTTGTCGACGTTAGAAATTTCTACACAAATAATGGAGTGGCATGTGTCCAAACAGTTGACCATGTCAGACCACAAATGGATATGCTTTATGATTAAAGCAGTTAAAGTGGAGCCAAGGCAGTTTAGGAATCCTAGGAAGCTTGACAGAGAAGCCTTTTTGGACGTCCTGTCAAGCGCCCTGGAAACTGATATGCCAAGGTCAATTACCACAAAGGTCAATTTAGACAGTATTGGAGAGATTGAGACATGTTGCAACATACTGCAGAGGTCTCTCACAAAAGCTTTCGAAGCCTCGTGCCCTTTGACGGTGGCTGACTCAGGGAAGCGTGCAACACCTTGGTGGTGCAGCGAACTGGATCGGCTGCGGAAGGCGGTTACGAGACTTTGCAATAAGGCCAAAAAATCGAAGAATGGGTCTGACTGGGAGGTATTCAAAACCCTCCAGCTGGAGTACAAGAAGATGATTCGCCAAAAACAGCGTAAGTCTTGAAGAGACTTCTGCAGTGGCATTGCGTCCACTACGGATGCTGCCAAACTAAAGAAGATCATATCCAAAGACCCAAACCAACAGCTTGGCACGATTCTCCGAGAGGATGGCTCGTATACAGAGAGCCTCGAGGAGACTGCCAAAATACTGTTACAAACAAACTTTCCTGATAGCAAAACCGTCCCGGACTATGAGTGGACTGAGTATATTGCTCGGACACCGACTGGGACGGATTGGGAAATTGCAAATCAGATCGTAAATCCGATCAAGGTGGCCTGGGCCATCAAAACCTTCAGTCGTTACAAATCGCCGGGGTTGGATGGAGTGTTTCCGGTCCTACTTCAATTGGGCTTGGACTATTTGCTCTGCCCCTTGGTGAAGGTGTATAAAGCATGCATTGCGCATGGCTACACACCCCAAGAATGGCGGAAGGTTAAAGTTGTTTTTATACCTAAGCCAGGTCGAGCTGATTACTCACTGGCTAAATCTTTTAGGCCAATAAGTCTTACCTCGTTCTTTATAAAGACACTGGAAAGGCTGTGCGACAGAGAAATTCGTGATGGCGTGTTGGTGCAGAACCCACTACATCCGAACCAGCATGCATACACTCCAGGGAGATCTACTGAGTCCGCGCTTCATAAGGTCGTGGAATGTATCGAGAAATCGCTACATTTTCAGGAATGTACTCTAGGAGCGTTTATAGATATCGAAGGGGCTTTTGATAAGGCCACTTTTGCGAGTATTACGTCATCCTTACAAGATCATGGCGTTCCCTGTACCATTGTAAGATGGATCAGCTCTATGCTGGGTAGCAGGGCGGTTATGATCGGAGTAGGAAACACGAACATTAAAGGTGTTGTCACTAGAGGCTGTCCACAAGGTGGTGTGCTCTCCCGACTTTTGTGGGACCTTGTAGTAGATAGCCTTCTACGATGCCTTAACAAGAAGGGTTACTATACCATCGGTTACGCGGATGATATAACTATACTGCTTAAAGGAAAGTTTGAGAATATCCTGTGCGATTTGATGCGGGATGCTCTCAGATTATTAGAAAAATGGTGCACGGAGCGGTTTCTCTCGGTTAACCCGACCAAGACGGAGCTTGTTCTGTTCACTAGAAAAAGAAAGCTAAGGAATATGAGAATGCCTAGCTTAAAAGGAACCCCTCTCAAGATGGCATCCGAAGTCAAGTATCTGGGAATTATACTGGACAGGAAGCTGAATTGGGGCAGCCATATTAATGCTAAAATCACCAAGGCTGGATGGCTTTCTGGCAGTGTCGAAGGGCAATGGGAAGATCGTGGGGTTTTTCTCCGAAGATCGCCCTCTGGCTCTACACGGCCATAATAAGACCTATGCTGTGCTATGGTGCACTCGTTTGGTGGCCCAGAACCAAATTGACAACAAAAGCATCCTCTCTATACCGGCTGCAGAAATCAGTCTGCTTGGCAGTAACGGGAGTGATGCGAATGAAACCCACTGTGGCCTTGGAGACTCTTCTATGCCTTCCTCCGCTGGATCTCTATGTGGAGGAGCAGGCGGTGAGAGTTGCTCTTAGGATGCGAGCATGGGGCCTTTGGACCCATAGGCAAGGAGGTGGGCATGCACGGATCCTTGAGGTCTGCTCAAAAAGAATGCCTCTTCTAGATCTAGATGCCGACCGAATCTCTCCCAAATATGTGTTTGACAGGAAGTTTAACATCTTGCCAAATGCAACAGGAGCAAACGAATCAGACATAAGTCTATATACGGATGGTTCCAAAAGTAATACCGGCTCAGGCTCAGGAATTTTCTCTTCCGAACTACAGCTGGATATAAGTTTAACGCTGGGTAGATATGCTTCCGTCTTCCAACCGGAACTCATGGGTATACTACACTGTGCGGAGATAGTCCAGGAAAAGGATATCCGGGGCAAAACAATTCAAATACTCACAGACAGCAGAGCTGCTCTTATGGCACTTGGTCGTCATAATATTGTCTCGGGCCTGGTGCTACAATGTATCCGGGCACTGAATGTGATATCAATGCACAATGCTCTAACTCTTAGTTGGGTGAAAAGGCACACGGGTAATGAGGGCAACGAGAGGGCTGATGAGCTGGCGAGGCTGGGCTCGGGTAAACCACCTTGTGGTCCTGAGCCCTTCATTACGCCGTCTGTCAGGACCTTGGATGTCACCATAAAGATGGAAACACGGAAATTGCATGCGGAAAGATGGGCAAATGTCACTGGATGCCGACAAGCGCGGGCGACGGTACGTTCTCCCTCTGAAAAACATGCAAAATATTACCTGCAGTTATCCCGGAATAATCTGCGTATTATTGCTGGATTTCTTACGGGACACTGTAAGCTAAATAAACATCTGAACACAATGGGACTGGTTGACAGTCCAATTTTAGCATCAAAAAGAGGATCCATGTTAGGGAACTTCTGGCCTGACATGGCCAGTATTAGTGACACACCGCCTTCTAAAATACTCGAGTTTGTTTTAAGTTTGGGATGGCTTGAGGAGTACAAGGGAAGGTGGCCGCTAAACAACCGGAGGTAGCATAATGGGCCCGATTTGTGGCCTGAGTGCATGCAAGCTTCGGCCTGCCCTCCACTTCCAATCCAGAAATAACCGAATAACAAAATTTTTCTTTTAAGAAAAGTGTTTATTGTGATAATACATGAACGTTTATCTATTGCGAGCTTAAATTACTGCATATCCACGATAGTAGTAATCTTCAAAACGCGCTATCTATAAAACGCGAAAAAGTGTAATATTCGAACATTAATTTAATTTATTTTGGAATTATTTTATTATTTTTATTATTTATTTATTGTTTTTCGTCTCTTATGTTTTTCTTGGTTATTTTGTTGTCGTATATATTTATTAATTATTAAATTTTAACTACATGTAAAAATTAAATATTTGATGAAGGTTTTTATGATTTTCCTTCAAAATAATGAAATAGTAAGTAAAGAAAACAGTCTCATTTAAATTACATAAATTATTTAAAATTAATAATATAAATGAACGTTAGTCGGAGATAAACTTAGGTAGGAGCTCTGAACAAAATCCAAATATTAACGGTTTATAATAAAATTTTTATATTTTATTAAAAACATAAATGTACAATGTAAATTTGTTGTAAATAAAATTCAATTCAATGAATTGAATTGAATTGTTATTTAGTAAAATCGGTTAAAAATCATTAATTATACAGTCAAAACCATTTTGTTCTTTAATGATAAGAATATTTATGTACGTATTGACATAAATTTTGCACTAAGAAATCATCATTATTAAATACGATTAAGTCAGGAGTACCTATATTAGTTTTTGATTATCCACTAAACAAATCTGCATAATATTATAGTATACTATAAGTGGAATGAAATAAACGTGACGGTTAGCTGTAGGTTGGTTTTGAAAATGTAACATTTCGAATAAAGTCTTCTGCAGATTTAAATAACCCTACAAACTCTTAATATATTTTTGTATAATTTATAAACTACAAATAAAATTTTTTCTATTTATTTTTAGATATTAACATTGATGCAATTTATTACTTCAAAAATTTTACACACCGTACACTAGTGCGTTAATTAGTTCCGAATGTTGAGGTAGCACTGTACTTTGTTGAACAAGAACTTGATCAAATCTTAATCTTGTGGAGTAAGATTTCCCAAAGGATATTGATGCCACGTTATATTATTCTGCATGGAAAGTTTTTGTCTATTTAAAGATAACATTACACCAAGATGTAAAACAAATATGAGATTATTTTAGAATTATTTGCCTATGCTTTTAAACAATCAAGTTGTTTGTTGTTAAACTACATAATGTTTATAATATATTAAGGAATCACAAAAAGAAGTTGGCAAACACATTATAACATCAAAATTTACCTATACATTATTTTTTAGTTAATTCTGTAAAATTTCTTTTAGTAAAATAAAATTATAATCAATTAAAAAACTTTTAATAAAATTAAATATTTCCTTACAATATTTTTATTTTTTCTTGCCATTAGTACTATGTATTATGTACTATAAGTACATGTATTATAGTATTATTATATTATGTTATTTATTCTGAATAATAAATAACTTATATATATAATCCGTATATAATCCGTATATAATATACATAATTATGTTGGTATAATTTAGTACTATACTTATAAGTTTGTATATTTATTCTGTAGTACTGACTATTTCTATAAACTCAGGAAAAAAAGTATATAGATTGAAGTGCTTTTCTAAAAATATATAGTGAGCACAATATTGATCAAATAATATAATAAATATGAAAAAAAATATTATAATGTCCGATATTATATAAAATAATATTACAGGAAAATTAGTAACAACAGAACTAACAAATTGTAGTACCATAAACATCCAGCTATTCAGTCAAATGGAAAAATTCTTCTATAATTCGTATATAATCGACTCGAGATTAAGAAACTCTTTGAGCGTTTGTCCTTTTAATACTCATTATTACTTTATTATTATACTATAATACATATTGTCATTTTTTTTCCATGGTCCCAAATTTTTTATTAGTTTTTCCAGAAAAATACAATTGATAACTACACCCTATGCCTTCCTATCTATTTTCGCTTCACGACGCCTTCAATTTTATTTCAGCATTATAAAAAAATTTCCTTCAATTAATGAAATAACTTCAATTGCCAAAATTAACTTATCTTCAAATCTTCAATTTTATCACTAATTATTCAAATTTTATCACACTCATTCAATTTCAATTCTGTCCAAAATGGGAACAATTTTTCAAAATCGTAATAATTACGTTATATTACATTATATTACGCATTCCAAATATAATGGATGATATAATGGTAATTGAATTTATTCTCACAAATAAAACTTAAAAAATAACAACACCTCAAATAAACTTAGGAGACAAAAATTTTACGTTCTTCTTCCATCGGCTATATTAACTATGGCCTAGTTTCCACCCGTCATTGCTACCACTACAACTTTGTTGGAGGGAAAACCATGCCATACAAATATTTACAAATTTAACAATTTTTTTTATAATTTAAATTATCAACTTTTAAACAGGACAATATATATAGCTGGTGCTCTTGACGCATTAATCAAAATTTTTAACTCTTTCGGTACGTCGTGAAAATGTGAAATTTTGAAGACGAGTGGTAAAGAACACAGAAACACCCGGCTAAATCGACAAAAAAACAGTTTTTGTAGGTGAAGGTTGAACACTTCATAATATGTTTGTTGTAAAATGAATTTTCCCAAAAAAGTAAATGTGGAAAATAAGGCTAAGTTCCCAGAGGCGGATTAACCATGAAGCGAAAGAAGCTACCGCTTCGGGCGCCAAAAATACAGGGGCGCAAAATTTATTACAATTATTTTTAAAATTATTTGATGATATTTTATATTATAAAATTCTAATCTCAAAAATAGGTTGCATTTTAAAAATATCTCCGCAAGTCGGAGAACTTGAAATATGATTTATGTGCGTATGAACACGCAGGGGTTTATGTACGTCGAGTCGACATGTAATTGATCCGCCGCGCCGACTAGTTTTAGATTATGCAAGACACACACACACACACTCAAACGCGACGCATTCCAAGCGCCGCAAGTTGCTGGATTTACGTCTGCACATTATTTGCCCCCTTTCGAGGGGGGGCGCAAATTTTGGGATCGGCCTCTGTAAGTTCCTATCTCCAGAAGATTGACCAGTACAAGTTGTGAGATCTAGAATACCTATGGCCAAGTTTTCTGGGCATACGATAAAGTGGTGTAGTTGCTTTACATAAACCAACATTTTAATAGTCTGCTTTTTGAAATTTCTTTGTTTGCACATAATTTATTGCTTTTACTTGGCAAGTTAAAGTTGGCAAGAAAATGAATGAAAAACTTGTCAATTAAAAACAAGAAATAAAGTACAAACCAAGGAATTTTAAGAAACAGATTATTAAAATTTTGGTTTATGTAGACAATTACACCACTGGTTCATTAATCCCAGAATAGTTGGCAATGTATTCTGGATCTCAGAACTTTTATCTTTTTGGGAAAGGAACTTCCATGGTCTTGATTTTCTCATTTATGTTTTTGAAGGAATTTCATGTATTTTTTCTAAGTTGGATAGTTCTATTATACGAGTAATTATCTTACAAGATATACATAATAGTCTTTCCAATAAAAGTGTATATCTAATTGAAAGAACTAATTTTTGATAAGATAATAGGATTTAAGATTTAAAGGTGCGTCCCATCCACCGCACCCCGGTAGTTGCGCCCTTGATAATAAGCGTACTATAAATAATTTTTGTAGCATTAAAATATCTTAAATAAGGATAAATTTTCAATAAGTACAATAGATAGCATTCAAATAATTATTTGGTAAAAACATGTAAGCATGCTATCAAAAATATATAATATGCGTAATAAAAATTTATTTTATTAATTTGGTTTATTGGAGAAATTGCCGACTAAATAATAATGATTGTTGTATTGTTTTTCTCAAGACCTGCTATCTAACCAATATATATTTTTACATTATTTAATTGAAACTTGGGTAAACAGCGTTATCTCTTTCAAATTAATCGTTAAGGTAGTCTTAGCATAACTTGGTACATAAATCAATAAAAGAAGCTTTATAAGACCTGAATTGTTAGATTTAACAATCGACTACAGATTCAATTAACGAGAACAAAAGAACAATTTTGGCTGCGAATGGCGGTTTCTGAACAATCGTGGAGTTTCTCAGTTCTATTCAAACAATCAAGCATGCAATAATCATCAATTAACAAAATTTGTAGAATTGCATTGCTAATAAGATAAAAATTATAAATAATATAATATGGTTTAACTATTAAATATTAAAGAAATATAAAAGAAACAAATAATTAAAGAATAAATATTAAAAATTTATTTTCTGTAAAAATATTTAAATTTTATTTTAAAACATCATTTTACATTTTTACCTCCAATCAATTTTAAAAA
The DNA here is from genome assembly GCA_947369205.1 of Cantharis rufa. Classification (NCBI taxonomy): domain Eukaryota; kingdom Metazoa; phylum Arthropoda; class Insecta; order Coleoptera; family Cantharidae; genus Cantharis; species Cantharis rufa. Next base: position 43,682,487 of record OX376303.1, read on the forward strand.
AAAATTGGAGGTATGGTAATCGAAAAAAAATTTCAACTTTTTTTTTTGCATTTTCGAGATCACCGTGTTCAGAAACGTAAAGATCTGCAAAAAGTAAAATAAAAAATTCTGTGTCGGTCTGTCTGTCGGTCGTCAAATTTTGTCGATCGATTTGCTTCCGAACCATCCAACCAATTACGACCAAATTTGGTATGGTGGTAGGGTTCACGGTAGAAAGATGAAAATAAGGTTTTCGTCGCGATCTATCAATCAGGAGTGCCACCACAAGAAAATAATACGGGATTTTAAAAAAATATTTTGTCTTGCGATATGTTATTTTAAAGGTCTTACAAGGCTTTATCCAGAATAGTTAAAATTAATCTTCTATCTGTCGTCTGTCAAAAATCACAAGTTGTCAAAGTTGAAACTTTAAGAGTGAATAACTCAAGAAGTGCTGAAGGGATCTAACCCAAATTTGGTACGTAGGTACATTGATCCTAATGGATATGAGAGCATATGTAATCCTTCGATAGAAATCAGTAATGCAACACAAAAAAAATAAAATTAACATTTTTGGCAAAAACATGAAAAAAGTTTTTGTCGATCGATTTTCTTCGGCATTTCTGCGTCGATTGCAATCAAACTTATTGGACGTATGCTTCGTGGGCTGGAATGGTGAAAATAAGGTTTTGCCAGAGAAATCTTCACCTTCAGAATCAGTAAATCGACAGTCAGTAATTTACAAAAATTTATTTTCGAAAAATCCGCTAGATGACCGAAAAAATTTGTTGTACCAATCTTGGAGAAATTTTATTTGTGACTTCTTACGGTATTATGTGACGTATATAAAAATTTTGGAAAACATTCAGTGGCGTACAAAAATTAAAAATTTTTTTCATTTTGGATTTTGGTAAAAAAACTTTTATAGATAGATTTAGGGTAGGGGGTGATACATATAGATATCTTTGCCAGGGCTACCGATATCTTTGTTAAGGCTACCACAATAGAAAACAAAAATGAATATTATGTCATCGTATCTCCGGCCAAAATTTGGTGTGCTGGTGATTGGAGGTATTGCGGCAGAGAGTGACGATATTTTTTTTTTGGAAACAGAAAAACTAAGTAAATTATTCAATTATGCATTGTTATGGTCTGTTATGATATAAAACTTCAATATTTTTTAAAAATTGTTGAGATGAAGGTCTGTGATCAATTAAATTGACTGACGTTTCGTGTTTTATTAACACATTATCATAGCTATAATTATTAAATTAAAAAACTATAATTATTAAATTATAAAACTTCAATGTTTTTAATGCATTAAATATAAAATTTCTGGTTACACCAGATAGGAAAGGTGGCTTGCGACATTTGGAACCCAAATATATGCATAATTCGATTTTCAAAATGTTGAGAGTTACGCCAATTGACCCATGAAGAATCTACCTGAATCTACCTACCCATCACTACCTGCTTAGTTCATGGAATCGGCAGAATATTTAAAATTTGTGATAGTTAGCAAAGAAACAAACTTTCTGTAAAAATATATAGCGGAGAAATCCTGAACTTAAAAATTCTCATAGCGGACAAATCCAAAACTAAAATATTTTACTATCCCAAATTCAGGTAAGGTTGTCCAACTACTTGTATATTTAAACTATGCCCTAGTTATACTCATAACTGCATGTTGCGGGCAAAAATAATTTGCAAAACAATATTTTGTGATGTTTAGTGTAACTAATACATTGTTTCATTTCTTATCCAAACAATAGATGAAAATATAATTATGTTTTAAAACTTGTGTGAAAACTTAAAGTCGCATCGGTCAAACTGTAACCTATGGTTGGTTATGTCAAACGCCGACGCACGCACAGCAAACAAGTTGTAGTGTTAAATTTCTATAGAAGCGTTTATATGTTCTTTGTTGACGCACGTGACTTTTTATGGCTTGCGCACATGACCTTGAAATTTATTGAACTTTTACAGGTGATTGCGTTCCTGGTCATAAAACCCATTGTAAGTTTAGGAACTTTTGTTAGTCAAGTATACCAGTATATTTAGCAGGTATATCTGTTTACCACTAATAGCTATTAACATATGAGCGATAGAAAGAAAGCCATATCAGTTTTAGCAATATATCAGAACGAGCAATAGCAAATTCTGATAGCTAAATCTGATATGGCTTACTTTTTAAGCGAATGATGCTATGCATTTTTCATCCAACACGGGTCCTTTCCAAAGTAAAAATATAAAGTGATAAGTAACAAATATACCACTTTTAAAATAAACAGTAACTTATTAAGTATCTTATTAAAGCATGTGACATCATTATATAAAGATGAAGCAAGATAAAGTCAGCAGAATTGTAATCTAATCAGCTAATACGTCACCAGACTGCCGAAGCTAGGCGTATGAATTAAAAGTAACAACGAAGCGAAAGGTAAATTTACATAAGCAAATAATAGCAACACGGCGAAAATACACATGTACGTTGTTATGACTAGCGATATCGTGGTTACTTAATATCACAGCGCCTATTGCACATTTTCTCTATCTAGAATTTACCGTATATGCTATACTTTCGATAGTGTTTGATGAAAAATATTTATTTAAAATTATATCTCTTATTTTTCTTACATACACATTATTATTATATATTATATGTTTTTACAATTTATTAGTTTAATAAGCTGTATGTATCTCAGAACGAAATATAATATTAAATAATTTTATATAATTTTGAAATAAATTTTCAATTCTAATTTATAATTTCAGGTAAAATAAAATAATATCATATTTATCTAGAAATAAGTTTATTTCTAAATTATTTATTAATTATTATTTATATTTGTGTAAATAAAACTTCAATATATGAAATAGAGTCATCTATTTGTTTAAAATTATATTATAATTTTTCGCTAAAAAACGAAATCGGACGCGTCGAACATAAACTTTTCCATAAACCAATGTTTTTGTGCTGCGTTTCGTGCAGTGTGTTTCATGCGTGCAGTTTGATATGAACTAACCATTAACACCATAAAACTCGAATTTCAGTGAAAATTGGTTTCTTACATCGAAATACGTAGAAAAGTTACAAGCATTTTTTAAATTATAATTCAATACCTTGCCCTCGGTATAATAGGGTAGGTAGTAGGTACTCGTATTACATTTTTTATACTTTTTATTAGCTCTTCTAAAAACTTCTATATGTTTAGTTGCATGGTATCACAGTCTGACCGACGGTATTTTTCTATAGAAAACGTAAAAATTTTTATCGAGACTTAGTCATATATTGTTATATAAGGAAAAACTATATAATTGTGCCTAATTTCTTTAAAGCTCAATAAAAATAACATTTAAATCTATATCTATTATTTCCGTGGAATAACCTATGTATGCATTGTACGAGTATATTATCAGCAAAAACGAGCGAAAAACAAGGCGATTAATAAGATTCTCATGGAAATCGATCACGAGTGAATTCGATTCACGATTCGACACAACCTTAGCAATCGCTCTGTTTTTCGCTCGCTTTCGTAGTCCATATGAACATGAACTAATACTAAGTATTAAATAGAATGCAAACGGAAACTAACTAAAATAAAATTAGCTGTATAATTTACCACTACTGGGTGTATTGTATAGTATTCGTGTATAATAAGTACCGATATAGTAAGTAAAATATGTATGTAAAATAGGTACATATGTAGTATTAATATAAGCCAGTAATGCGTACATTATAACTAAATATCACAAAAATCATATCGTACGATCTATTAAAAAATAAAAAGTATTTTAAAAATTAAAAATATTCGTAAGAAGTTTTACGTGTGTACAGATAAAAAACATAAACTTAAGAAAATGCGATCTGTTGATTTCCCTGGTGAGTAGTATACAAATACTCAGGTGTGTAAAGTTAGTACTTTATTTCGTGTAACATCAAAATGCAATTACATTTTATTATTTTTGCAAAAGTTGCATGCGCAATAGTAAAAATATTGATGACTATTTAAATAAAACTTGCTCCAACGATATTGAAATAAATACAGAATTCGTAAATTTATTGAAATACTAATATCTTTTTAAATTTCCTTATTTTCTTTTTAATTAAATGAATCAGTTCTGTGATGAAATAGTAACTTTTCATTTAAACATAATTATGCATTTTAGTTTATAATTTATTATTATGTATGTATATATATATATAGGTATCTAATAGCTATTAACATATGAGCGATAGAAAGAAAGCCATATCAGTTTTAGCAATATAAGTTGCAATAGTAATAATATTTAGCAATAATATCGCTATCGCTCGTTCTGATAGCTAAATCTGATATGGCTTACTTTTTACGCGAATGATGTTATGCATTTTTATTATGTAAAATGTTCAACGAGCTATGTTTTAATACCATTTTTCGTTTCTTATCTATTTAAAATATCGCTTTTCACATTGCCTAGTCAATATGAGTCAGTTACATACTCAAAAAGCACATTAACTAACAATATAGACAATTTGCAAATTGCCTGAAACACCGTAGCCATTTTGCAGATTGCCTAAAGTACTAGTGAATTTGCATAGTAGCTTACGACTTAGTCGGTTTGCAGATTACCTAGGAATTTTGCAAATTGCCGGATTTTGCGCATTGCCGGTAACCTATAGATATAGTTCTATGCTTATTTAGCAATATTGCTCATTTTAGCAAGTGGCTAATATTATTTCAATTTACAGAATAGCACCCAATCAGGCCTATTATGTATCACAAACGTTATTATAACAGTGACAGTTATGAAATAAAACAAGGTGGAACTCGCTTTTGCGACAGTTCTTAGGCTTCTATACATCTACTTTTTCGGTAGGTTAAATTATTTGGGCTTTATTTTATTCCAATTTTTAATGCCTTAATCTTTTAATTAGGTAGATTTTTTTACTATATAAGGAAAACGCTAACATTTTAATATTTTTTTTTATTTCGACCTTTATAGGTAAATATTTGCAATTTACAAACCACAAATAAAACACAATTCATAATGAAATATTAAAATACCCGAAACACGTACCGAATACCGTATTAGAAACACGTAAAATACCTACTCTAAAAATACAAAATAAGAATATCGGATTAAAAAATATATATGTAAATAATCTGAATAATTAATACCAATCTAAAAATATTCTATATGAAGTAAAATTGTTTTAAGAACGTGCGTTCTGATTGGTTTTGAATTATGCGGACAGACGGACAGACGGACAGACGGACAGACGGACACGGAGCTAGATCATAAGGCTTCTTCCTATACGTTGTATAGAAGCCTAAAATTGATGAACCGCGTTTTGATCCGAAAATACAAATATTACTTTCTCTTTCTGACACATGTTAGCTATAATAATGTTTCTTGCTTTACGCTATTTTGAATCAGGTCTATTATGTATCACAACCTTTAAAAATAACGGTCAACCTTTATGTTATAATCAAGTTTCAAAATAGCTTAAAGCGAGAAACATTTATTATAGCTAACATGTGTCAGAAAGAAAAAGTAGTATTTCTATTTTCGGATCAAAACGCGGTTCATCAATTTTTTGTTTTATAACTGTCACTGTTGTAATAACGTTTGTGATACATAGTAGGCCTGAATATCTATTAAAATTATTAAATAAATCGTAAAGTTAAAATTTAAATTAATTTATAAGAATATCGACCGCAACTTGAAAACTAATAAAATTACAAAATATTAAACTTATCTATCGTACTACTTATTATTACAATAATTTTCGTTTATCTTAAAAAGCTTATTAATAATTATTGACAACTGGCTTTGATTACAAGATGCACGCGATATTTATTAAATTTTAAAATTAAAGAGAAAAAACTAACCTTAAGGATTTTTCTGGAAAATAATTTTTTCTTGTTAGGCTTCTATACAACGTATAGGAAGAAGCCTTATGATCTAGCTCCGTGTCCGTCTGTCCGTCTGTCCGTCTGTCCGCATAATTCAAAACCAATCAGAACGCACGTTCTTAAAACAATTTTACTTCATATAGAATATTTTTAGATTGGTATTAATTATTCAGATTATTTACATATATATTTTTTAATCCGATATTCTTATTTTGTATTTTTAGAGTAGGTATTTTACGTGTTTCTAATACGGTATTCGGTACGTGTTTCGGGTATTTTAATATTTCATTATGAATTGTGTTTTATTTGTGGTTTGTAAATTGCAAATATTTACCTATAAAGGTCGAAATAAAAAAAAATATTAAAATGTTAGCGTTTTCCTTATATAGTAAAAAAATCTACCTAATTAAAAGATTAAGGCATTAAAAATTGGAATAAAATAAAGCCCAAATAATTTAACCTACCGAAAAAGTAGATGTATAGAAGCCTAAGAACTGTCGCAAAAGCGAGTTCCACCTTGTTAAGTTAATAATAATACTTTTTTTTTAAGATTATAACAATTTATGGCAAAATTCCAGAACAACATAATCACTTACTGAATAATATTTCAACTACAACTTGATAATTATTTCTAACGACTTATGTTAACTATTAACAAACTGTGGCTTGTTATCATCAGCGACTTTCTCTTATTTATGGAAAATATATTTTAAAGTAGGTACAATATACCCTAGGCCGTATTTATAAGAAAAAGGATTTGCTTTTACGGTCTAGGCTCTAGGACAACTCACCGCGGCCGACCCGCCGCCGGCCAGCTCCCCGCCGGCCAATGTTCTCACCAGATGTCTCTCCTAAATTATTAATCTTTAAACAAACAAATGAAAATGTGTTTTTCTTCATAAGAAACACGTGTTTTTTACCGTGAATCCGTGTATTGCCATGGTTGTCTTTGTCAAATTCGACTTTGCACTACCTTGCGCTCCGGTCTTAATTTTTTTTTTATTTATCGGTGTATTTTTATTTAATTGAGCGGTACTTAAATTTAAGGTACCTAATGTAGTATTTTAAAGCAAAAACCCCTTTTAACCCGGTAAGTATACACGTAATAATTTGTTATAATGTAGTATATTGTTATTATTACTAAAATGTTGAAAATGCAAAAACCATTTTTATTGATGGTGGCGAAATCGGCCGCCAACAACTGGCCCGGCGCGGCGGCGAGTTGGCCCGGCGGCGAGTTGTCCCATCCCCTTCTTTTACTTGCAGAAATCAAAGCATTTACTTCACATTTTATTTATAAAAAAAAGAAGTAAAAGATTTAAGCTAGAAGCTAAAAGGAATAACTCCAAAAGATAAGGTTTCTCTTTTTTGAAATTCATAAAATGTACCATTTGCTTTAAAATTGAAGGACTTGCTTCAGCAAATATGCATCTAGTCCCGAGAAGCTTTTCTAGCAAGCATTAATGATTTACTTGATGCAATTGTTGAGCAATGGTGTTCAGTTTTAGCGGTTTTGTTAAATTATAATTTTCCATGTTGGATATGGTGCACGTACGCATACGAAAAGTGTACAAAGAAAGACATAGTCCACGTGAGTGCGACTTCCAAACCCTATTTCGGTTTCTTTTCCATACAGCTGTCCATACTCTGTGACAACTTTCTTAATAGCCTCTTGTTTCTTCGCTTTATTCGCGGGGAGTTGAGATTTTTCCAATATTTCCGGGTATCGTTTTATTCCTTAGGCAATCTTAATACATAAAATCCCAGCACTCTGCTGCTTCGGCTCTGCCCCTGGGACGAGTTGCACATCAATCGAGTTTCTAACCAATCGGGTCTAGATGCCCGTCCGTTGACGGGCTTTTTGCTAGTAAATAATAAATTTACATTCAGATTACTCATGTTTGGCGGCTTGTGACCTTAAGTGATCATCTGACACCTCTTGTCAAAACTTCAAAACTTCTAGTACAAGTACAACTGTCAAAGGCGCTATGTTCATAGACTAGAAAGACTTGGTGGACTTGGCGCTGCTCTCGCATGCCTACCTTTTACTTTTTTTTGCGAGGATTTGCTTGCAAAGAAAAAGAAAAGATCATGAACAGGAAATAAAGGAAAACCTTTTCCTTTAACCCTCTGCTTGTGAGCTCTACCTCTTACCTTTACCTTTGAAGGAAATACTTTGTTTTCATAAATATGGCCTCCAGTGTCTGTGTGAAATGCATAATCATGTTTCACAGCATTGTCACACGTTATTGTTAATTATTTTGAAAAATGCAAATTTATATAGTTATTATTAATGGTAAAATATAACTAGATACATATTATTTTACTTAATAAACTGAAAAAAAAATGATATGTAAATCATTACGCATTTGTAATACAAAAATTCAACAAAGAAACTATGTGATGCAATAGCACTGTTGGAATTAGTTGATATAGGTTTTTATGTTGTTGAAGGTTGTCTTTATTCAATAGATATTTTTATACATATAGTAAATTTTGTTTGATTGGTAATTCGGATTAACGGATTGAGATTAACGGATTAACTGACTTAAATCCAGATCACTACATTACCCCCTTCCTAGTGAGATTGTCCGGGTATAATACATTAGATCGAACGATGTACTGTTATTAGTGGTATTATTTTGTTGTCGTTGTCGCTGATGGACCGTGTTGTTGTTGTCGCTGATGGACCGTGTTGCTTGTAGTCGCTGATGGACCGTGTTGTTGTCGTCGCTGATGGACTTGTTGTCGTTGTCGCTGATGGACCGTGTTGTTGTCGTCGCTGATGGACCGTGTTGCTTGTAGTCGCTGATGGACCGTGTTGTTGTCGTCGCTGATGGACTTGTTGTCGTTGTCGCTGATGGACCGTGTTGTTGTCGTCGCTGATGGACCGTGTTGCTTGTAGTCGCTGATGGACCGTGTTGTTGTCGTCGCTGATGGACTGTGTTGATTGTTCAGAGTCAATGACCCGTATGTGTTGTTCCTAGTAATTTAGAAAGGTTTTTAAATAGGTTGGATTCAAATTGACGTCCTTGATCGGTTGTAATTCTTAATGGTACGCCAAATCTTGCTATCCAATTATTTATAAATGCTTTTGCAACTCTTTCAGCAGTGTACGTCGTATTCAGGCAGGTGTATTCTTTTTAGTTTTAATGCTGTTTTGGAGTCGTCTAAATAAATTTTCAGTTCTTTTTCCAGTTGTCTAAACCATAACGCGGGCTGTTTTTTCCAAAACGTGGAATTTTAATGCCTATGCGTTCTAACTGCGGTGTTGCTTGATTGTTGCTATGAGTATCATTCATTGTTCTTTTTTGTCGGGGTCACCAATGTTGGAATTAGTTGATATATGTTTTTAGGTTGTAGAAGGTTTTTTTTATTCAATAGATATTTTTATACATATAGTAAATTTTGTTTGATTGGTAATTCGGATTAACGGATTGAGATTAACGGATTAACTGACTTAAATCCAGATCACTACAGCACTATAGAGCAAATTCGAAAAGTATTAAACTGATTTTAACCAATTAACAAACCAGTAAATTTCGGGGTTCGTAAGAATTTTTATACAAAGTTTTATCAAGATTAGTTAGGAAATAAGAGATGTATATTTGAACAAAACAGTTGAATGAGACCCGTATAAGACGGAGTCTAATGACTCAATTAAATAATTAAAAATCAATGTTAAGGTTGAAAATTAAATTTCTTGTGAATTACACAAAATATTAAAACTATGTAAAAGAAGCCACTTTATTGAAAAGAAAGGAAAGTAAACTTTGTATTCTCTCTTCCCATACAAGAAAATATTAAATAGTACTGCTTGTGACATCTTAAATTAAAGGTTGTTGAAAATGCTATCGTTTTAGGTTCTAGCGTATTTCCGAGTACCAAGTCTAGCCTTCTCTTTCTTATTTAGACAAGCTTCTTTTACATTCTTTCCATATTTCATGCAGTTCACGACAAAATTAAAGTAAATTATTATTAAATAATGTAGGTATACCTTTCATAAGCTTTTAAATAGAAATACAGTGGCTCCAACAATTATTAATACACCCCTATGTTAACCATGTAAATTGCACATTTTGAAACCGTTTTTTGACATATAATACTCGCTTTTACAGCAAAACTTTTCAGATATTTTTTATTGCAAATTTTAATCTCTTCAGTTTTGTTTCTATACATTTTTTTATTTTCTTTCGCCGTTTACGAGTTACAGCGACTTAAAGAAAACTAAGTAAAAAAGTTAATAAAATTAACATTGCTCTTATGGGAGTATTTTACAGAGTTTTCTTCAAGTCGCTGTAACTCGTAAACGGCGAAAGAAAATAAAAAACTGTATAGAAACAAAACTGAAGAGATTAAAAATTGCAATAAAAAATATCTGAAAAGTTTTGCTGTAAAAGCGAGTTTTATATGTCAAAAAACGGTTTCAAAATGTGCAATTTACATGGTTAACATAGGAGTGTATTAATAATAATTGTTGGAGCCACTGTACAATACAGACAACTTGTTTATAATAATTATTATGTACTCTTACTAATATATTGTCATGTTTCATTTTTTTTGTGTTCCAAAATTTCTTTTCTTTTTAATTTTGAAATTTTATTGTAATATTAAATTTAAATTTTTTATTGTGGATTGTTGTTTGTGAATTTAAACTTGATTTGTTGTAAAAATTTGATAATGTTGTAAATATATAGAATATTGAATATTTAGAATATAGAGAATTAGAGAGAACTAAGGCCGGTTTTGCCGTGAAGGTTGACCGGAGGGGTCGCTTTTGACGGAGAATTTCCGTAATTGAGAATTTGAATTGTGAGATTATTTGTTGTTTATTTTGTGAATAAAATTTTTGATTTTCGCCGAGTGAGTTCTTTTTATTTATTTTGATGACTTTCGAAATAAAATTGAAGAGGTGCAGAACATCGCAATATGTACTTGTATATGCACAATTAAATTTTTGTATACGAACTCTATTATACTATTGGAAATAGGCCCCTCGATAAATGGTACACATATATAACTTTAGGCTTGTTCCAACAAACAGTTCTTTCCAGTTCTCGGACTATACGCATGCTCTTTAGTTAAAATTTTAACGAAAATGATCTTTAATGCTTGCAAATTTCGATAAAGAGCATGCGCATCAGTCCTAGAACCGGAAAGAACTGCTTGTTGGAACAAACCTTTTGTAAGCACAAACCGTCAGATATGTTTGTAAATAAAAATTGTGCCTGTTAGTCTCTACCCTTCTTAGTACTTAGTAGTTACATACATATTTGTCACAGCAAGTGTGATTTTAGTTTTGTTACTGAAATAGTGAAATTTGTAAATTTCACGATTAATATAATTGTTAATTGGAAATTAAAATTTCCCATTATAAAAATACTTTAAAAATTATAAATTTTATAAATACTTAAAAATAAATGATATTTTAGCAAGTTTTTATCTATCCAACTTTAAAGGTAGGCTATTGTTAATATTACAAAACCATTTTTGTATAATTACCTACTTTCAACCCTTACAGATAATGGGCTTGAGGAAGACTGCATGCACTCAAATACTGCAGAAATTGCTTCAATTAATGCTTTAAAAATTACCGGTGTAACCAGAAATATTGACCTTGAGAGTAATTTTTTTTGTTTTTAAAATTTTACATTTAATTTGAATTTTTTTTAAATATTACCTTAGTGTAGTTCCCTGATGAACACTTACCAGGGTGAGAATTCTGTAGAGAAGTTTTACCTCTCCTCAAATAAAACAAGAGGGTAAAATATCTCTAGTGAATATTTACCGGGGGGTCAAAATTGTATAAAATTTTACTGCTTTAATCCCCCGCACAAAGAAAAAACTTGAAATTGTAATAATCAAACATTATTAAGAACCAAACTCATTCCTAACACTTTTTATTATATTGAACAAAATATTGAACGAATATTGAACGAAAATGTTCAATCCACGAGAAAGTAATGAATGTCTCAACAAGGATAATCATCATACATAGGTATATAATGTGATGACCCGTGGTTCTCGAATTGTGAAAAATTGTAATTTAAATAAATTTATAATAAAGACTTAATTCTTCTTCGGGCCACCCATTTTTTCAAACATGAGACTCTTCTTCTTGGATAAACTTAAAATTAAACACTTTTATTATAACTAAAATCAAAACTTTAATTAAATTAAACTGTAAAACTTAAATTCAATTGGAACGGACAAACACACGTCCGTTCGCTTGGAGGTCGGCCATCAAAAAGCATACATGCACATTTTTTTATTTACAAATTTAACAAATAATACCAACTTAAAATTATTTAACGATTAAAATATACAGCAAGATTAAAATTATTTACAACACAAAATTTAAACAATTATTTTTATCATAACTATTTTGAACATGACAATATATAATAGTTGGACGAACAAAGTAGGGGAATATAATGTTCCCGGGTATAAGACAGGTTTTATTTTTGAGCCAAAAATTTTCACCAATTAAATAAAATCGTATATTATAATATATTCCCGACTAGAAATTGTAGTTAGGTGGTGATTAGGCCCGAACTAGGCATGCCGAATTTCAAACTCGGGCCAAGTGAGGCAGCCGCATTAGGCCCGTATTACGAACGTAACGCAGTTGCGAGTCCCTACCTAATTAGGCTTCCTAACTAGGCGGTGGTTTGGAAAATCAAACTTGCAGGTGACAACCTCAACCTAATCTGGCTCGAGTTTGCCTTCCTAACTAGGCAGTGGTTTGGAAAACCAAACTTGCAGGTGACAAACTTAACCTAATGTGGCCCGAATTCGCTTTCCTAATTAGGCGGTGGTTTGGAAAACCAAACTTGCAGGTGACCACCTAAATCTAAATCTAAAAAATTTTTTCTTTTTTAGGACAAACAGAAATACGATATTATATTGTACGAGCTAGATTTAATATTTATTTTAAAAACCTGGCAGAAATACAAATACAATAATTATCTTAAAAAATATAGCAATAATACAACAATAGCTCCAATTTCTTAAAATTAATTCGTAAAAAGTAGGGAAATGGGTGGATATCGATTATCGCACTGTAAATACAAAAGCGTTTTAACGCCTTTTTTCTAACATACATAATTTTTACAATAATTTCATATGTTAATAACTTTACCATATTAAAAGTTTAATATAAATTAAAATTAATTTTAATTTTAAGCAGCGTTGATATGGGTAGTGAGTGAATCACGTACGTGTTCCACGATGCATGAATTTACAAATTTTAATTTTCACGATTCCTGAAATATAAATCGTAATTTTTCACCACAAACTGTTAAAACTGTTATATGCGCACCCGTGTAAACCTTCGCCACGAATATAAAAATTATCAAATGGTGAAAATTAAAATTTGTAAATTCGTGGAACACGCACATGATTCAATCCATGTCAACGCTGCTTTAGCATTATTTCTTTCCTGCCATTCTTGTTTTGTACATTTTTGTTTTTTCTATCTTTTAGCCCACTATTCCAATCACCACAATGATTGAGTATCGATGAAATACTATCGTTGACAGCTTTGTCACCCAACGGATCATCTTTAGATTTTGAAAATCTTTTAATTAATATCCCTGAAATATAAAGATATTTATTAAATTTATTACAAAATAATTCATGCTGCTTAGTTATGAAGTTATGATTTATTTTTATACCTTTTATTATTTTACTTACTTACTTTTTCAAAAATTGAATAAATGCGACGCCTTTTTCTCAAAATTTTCGTTTTGGAATTTATTTTCAGAAAAAAATACGAAACAATCACTTTCTAAAAATGTTACTAACCGATATTTTGCTTCAATTAAACCAACCGACATTTTGTTGATTTTTGACAACAAATTAATTATTAGGTATCAAATATAATTTATTGTTGATATAATTTTAATTATAATAACGTAGAGAACCGCTCACTATGATATAAAGACGTTAGCAACTAACAATAAAGTCACATGGATAAAGGACAACTGAACGACTCGACTGTTGTAAAATAGGTAGTTCATGTAATACGAGAAGATATAAAAATTTCTCAGAACACAGACACTACACTAGCACTTTTTATTTATAATTTATTTTTCTATTGACGAATAAAATAATTATTTTAAATGTAAAATTGAATTTGAATCTAGATTAAAATTTTAAAATCTATTAGAAATAAAAAAACATGAATTAAGATATAAAGTATTCTATTTGCATCAATTGGCAACCATAGATTATAGGTATCATTCTTCACTTCGGCAAGCTCTAAGTTACTGTCACAAGATATTAGTCAGGAATTCCAAAGGTGTGCCGAAGTTAGGCAGTGCCAAACACTTTCCTAATGAAATCCGAGTTTAGAATACCGAACTTCGGTAAACCTTTGGCTACCGTGATTAGGCCCAAATTAGGAATTCCAAAGGTGTGCCGAAGTTAGGCAGTGCCAAACACTTTCCTAATGAAGTCCGAGTTTAGAATACCGAACTACGGCAAACCTTTGGCTACCGTGATTAGGCCCAAATTAGGAATTCCAAAGGTATGCCGAAGTTAGGCAGTGCCAAACACATTCCTAATGAAATCCGAGTTTAGAATACCGAACTTCGGTAAACCTTTGACTACCGTGATTAGGCCCAAATTAGGAATTCCAAAGGTGTGCCGAAGTTAGGCAGTGCCAAACACTTTCCTAATGAAATCCGAGTTTAGAATACCGAACTTCGGTAAACCTTTGGCTACCGTGATTAGGCCCAAATTAGGAATTCCAAAGGTGTGCCGAAGTTAGGCAGTGCCAAACACTTTCCTAATGAAGTCCGAGTTTAGAATACCGAACTACGGCAAACCTTTGGCTACCGTGATTAGGCCCAAATTAGGAATTCCAAAGGTATGCCGAAGTTAGGCAGTGCCAAACACATTCCTAATGAAATCCGAGTTTAGAATACCGAACTTCGGTAAACCTTTGACTACCGTGATTAGGCCCAAATTAGGAATTCCAAAGGTGTGCCGAAGTTAGGCAGTGCCAAACACTTTCCTAATGAAATCCGAGTTTAGAATACCGAACTTCGGTAAACCTTTGGCTACCGTGATTAGGCCCAAATTAAGAATTCCAAAGGTGTGCCGAAGTTAGGCAGTGCCAAACACTTTCCTAATGAAGTTTGAGTTTAGAATACCGAACTACGGCAAACCTTTGGCTACCGTGATTAGGCCCAAATTAGGAATTCCAAAGGTGTGCCGAAGTTAGGCAGTGCCAAACACTTTCCTAATGAAATCCGAGTTTAGAATACCGAACTTCGGTAAACCTTTGGCTACCGTGATTAGGCCCAAATTAGGAATTCCAAAGGTGTGCCGAAGTTAGGAAGTGCCAAACACTTTCCTAATAAAATCGGAGTTTAGAATACCGAACTTCGGTAAACCTTTGGCTACCGTGATTAGGCCCAAATTAGGAATTCCAAAGGTGTGCCGAAGTTAGGCAGTGCCAAACACTTTCCTAATAAAGTCCGAGTTTATAATATCGAACTTCGGTAAACCTTTGGCTACCGTGATTAGGCCCAAAGTAGGAATTCCATAGGTATGCCGAAGTTAGGCAGTGCCAAACACTTTCCTAATGAAATCCGAGTTTAGAATACCGAACTTCGGTAAACCTTTGGCTACCGTGATTAGGCCCAAATTAGGAATTCCAAAGATGTGCCGAAGTTAGGCAGTGCCAAACACTTTCCTAATGAAGTCCGAGTTTAGAATACCGAACTTCGGTAAACCTTTGGCTACCGTGATTAGGCCCAAATTAGGAATTCCAAAGGTATGCCGAAGTTAGGCAGTGCCTCAGACTTTCCTAATTACATTTTGCCATTTTTCGTTTTGCCTCATGTGGCCCTGACGTGGTTAGAGTTAGGTTTGCCTAAGTTAGGCATGCCTAATTCGGCCCGAATTGATCTTTCGGAAAGCCTAACTACAATTTCTAGTCGGGTTGTTGGAAAGAAAATGAAAATACGCAACTTTTCTCCTAAGGAAGTTTTGTGATTGCATTAACATGCAAAATTTTATACCCAATTTGTTGAGGATTGGTTTCTTGGTAAGAAAAAAAGTTGTACCCTGGTATAAGATACCTAGAAAAATCGACTAAAAGGTGTAAAATATAAAGGGAAACCTCATATCATATTTAAAATATAAAATTTATTAATTTTTAAAGCCTTCGGCTTGAAGCACCGCATTAAAATCCTTTGCTGGTCTTCCTTTTCCTTTTTTGGGGTTGACATGGCTAAAACGAAAACACCAAAAAATTCGGCCAAAACATCAATTAAGTGGTGTTTTATATTGAAAAATATTTCAAAAAAATTTAAAAACAAATTCTTTGATTTAAAATAAACAAAAACTTTCCTATAAACGTTTGTCCGGAAATGTTTCGTTACCGAGATACAGGGTGTTAATTTTTTTCATTAGTTTACTTTTGATAATTTAATATTTCAAAAGCCGCTTTTCAAATTTAATTGATAATTGGCAAATTAAATGCTAGTAATATGAGCTGATTTTTGTGTCATTACATTTCACTTATTTAATCCAAGAGCGCGAGCGGCTCCGGATGCATTTTATTTAATATTAATAATAATCTATTGATACGTGGTTTAAGTAGAGGTTTTCACACAGTATAGCACTACAACCCAGAGTGGGTTTTGGCTAACCACTTCATTTTTATGAAGGGTTTTCAAGGCAGATTACCTCGGAGGTTTGCCATTGCCCGCCGAGGGAGAACGGTTAGAATAAAGTGCTTACTTCACTCAGGCTCGAACCAGGGTTCTCTGCTTAGTAGTCGATGCACTTAAGCATCAACCCGTAACCGTCAAACCGTAAAGTAGAGGTTTACTCGATATTAAAACATATCAATATTTTAAAAAACCAAAAACTAAAAATTTTTTTGGGTTTCCTAATATATTGATATGGTTACTATTAATAAAAGAAAATAGGGTACCCCACTGTTTAAGTCCGATAATTAAAACTTAAATTTTTTTTGCAATATCAGAGAATCACCCTGTATAAACACTTTATGCTGATACAAATGTGGATATTATTTGACAGTTGTCTATCATTAGGGTTCGAATAAAAAGTGTCTCATGCCCGGTGACATATGCTGTGTCTCATACCCGGATTATAACACTATTTTGAGAATGACGAACAAAAAATTTTCTTTTTTTCTTTTTTTTAATGGAATCGCGAAATGTAATTAAAACACTTAAATGCTAATGCATTACACTTACCTTTTTCGATTTATTCACTCGAAAAAATAACACTTTGAAAAAGATCCAAAAAAATTTTACTAGTGCAATTTAAAAAAAGAAGTAAATTAATAGAAAGTGTCAGAAGAATCAAGGAATAGGAATAGGATGGGACTGATAATAAATCAGAATAAGACGAAATATATGAAGTATTCCAGAAAAAGAACAGAAATGGGAAGCATTTTAGAGATGGATGGTGATAAGTTCGAGGAAGTGAGTAGTTTTCATTACCTAGAGGTACAAGTGAATATTAACAACGAGCAAAATGTAGAAACGAAACGAAGAATACAAGCAGGTAACCGAGCGTATTTTGCGAATAAGCAAATAATGGGGGATTAACACATATCAAGAACATCCAAAATAAGAATATATAAAACGTTAATAAGACCTGTCATAACATATGCGTCAGAAGTAATGAGCTTAACAAAGAAAGAATAGGAAGACATGAGAATATTTGAACGTAAAATTTTAAGAATGGTGTTTGGCATACAAAGATGCAACGAATCGGAAATAAGAATCATAAAAAAAAAGAGAAATACCGGAAGCAATTAATAACTAGGAGATAGTAAAGATAATTAAGACAAATAGAATGAGATGGCTGGAACACTTGGTGAGAAAAGAGGAGAATGCAGTGATAAAACAGATAATGCAATGGAGACCAATGGAGGAGAGAGCAAGAGGTAGACCAAAGATAAGATGGTACGACCAAGTGACCGATGATTTGAAGACATTAAAGGTCGGAGAATGGAGAGAGAAGGCCAGAGACAGAAATGAATGAAAAGGAATCTAATCCACCCCAAAGGAAAATGGATTTTAAAGTTTCGTGAGAAAAAAACAATGCTTTTTACATAATAACACAATACAAAAAAAAACTTTTAACATTTTTTAAAAATTAATATTAATAAAATATTAAACTTTGGACTTTAATTTTAAATAATAAAAGCAATACAAATTGAATACAATATAATATAAAAAAAAATTTTAAAAAAAATAAAAAAACAAAAAAAAAATGCTTCGTGAAATGAAAATAATTTTTACAATATAAACTATTACAAGTGAATACAACACAATACAATAAAAAAATTCTAGTTTTCGAAAAAAGGGGGGCTAACTTCACGCACTTTGGACCTCCTCAATCGTGGAATGCTGAGATACCGGAATCCGAATTGATACTCAAGAATCACTTGCCGTTTTTCAATTATAGGCATCAATCTTCTTAAAAATAGTTGTCAAATATTTTAGATAAAATTGGGATCAAGCTGATAGGCCTGTACGAGGCAGTTTTCGTTCGTGGTTTTCCCGGTTTGGGTATTAAGATAATTTGAGCCACTTTCTATTGTGCAGGAAAATATCCCAATCTCAAGATGGAATTAAAGATCATAGTTATAAACTTGATAGTCTTGTCTGGGAGTTCTTGTAGGTTTTTTATAGTTATTAGGTCGAATCCGAGGGATTTATTTAAGTTTAAGTGCTTTTTAATGTAGGTTTAAACTTTAATTTATTTAAATATTTTTATTGGTAGTTCCATTTGGAATGGTGCTTTCAGATATTATTGAATTCCGACATCTTCTCCTGGAACTTCTGCTTGAAACGGTTTAAAAACTTTGACCAGATAATCTGCAAATGAGGACCGTTTTTTCAAAACTCGCTTTGTCAAAATTAAACAATACTGAGCTGTATATCAAGTCTATATAATTTTGCAAGGACCTTTCAGAATTTTCTATCATATATTGCAAAAATCCTTTAAAGGACACTATAAAGAACATTATTTAAAGTTATTTTTAACTAATATTTTTTTTATATCAAATTCACTCATCAATAAAAACCAACTTCTGAAAGTTTTACTTTTAGGACAAAGCGAGTTTTGAAAAAACGGTCCTCAAATGCATTTCCCTTTCTTTATTGCTTCTTGCCCATTCTAGTGTTGCTATTTTTATAGGCGGAATTGTTGTTTGAAGTCTTTTCAACTTCCTACTTGCCTTCCACAGTGAATAGTCAGTTGCTGTCAGTCCGTTCAGGTAATCTTGGATTTCTTGATTTTTTATTGTCCTTGAACAGTTTTTAAAGGTTTTTATTTGCCTTATTGTAGTTTTTTTTATCACTGGGAGCCCGGGTTTCCTGCCATGTTTTTCTAAGTATCCTTTTGTTTTGCAATTTTTTTTGAATACGTTTCGGACAAAAGTTTTGAACTTGATGGTTTTGGTTTTCTGGAGTTGCTTCGCAGGCTTCTTCTTGTATATTTTTTGTTAAATGTTGTACTGCTCCATCCAGCTCGAATTCCGATTTCAAGAAAAAATCTTGAGATAATTTGCTTTGGAGTAGTCTTCAAAACATCTCTCAGTTCTCAGTCAGTTTACTTATTACAAAGAGTTATAAGTTATGGTATTCTATTTATTTGTGAAGAAAATGTGACTGATCTCAGCACTGAGGTGATTGGGCGAGATACCCAATCACACAAAAGTTTAGCAGATCGGGTATCTTTTCTCTATCTATGGGCCAGTAGGTTGGTTGGCCAGTAGAACAGTGATCCAATTTTTTTGATTGCATCACTCGAAACAGCTGCCAACCTCTTGGATTGCGATTGGTAAGTCTTGATCCCCAATACGTGTGCTTGGCGTTAAAGTCCCCACCTACAATAAATCAATTACCGAGCATAATTAAAGTAATTTAAGTATTGGTCTTGACTTATTGTATATCCTGGAGGAGTCTTCCTGCCCTGAGAAATGTCCTGGGGACATACAATACATTGAATTCATTGAATCCATTGCATCAATTGAATTCTTTAATCACTATGTTTGTAGCTTTTAGGTGTGTCTGGGAATATTTACGGGATTCATAATGTTTACTGTTATTTTTAGTTATGATGGCTGTATCACCTCTAGCTCTACCACTCGGATGTTGTGTGTCGTATATTTTATTAATTTGTGATTTTTAAGTAATTCTTAGACGTAAAATGCGTCTCGGAAATTAACATTATATCAATATCATGGTTGGCTAAAAACATTTTAGTTTTATGGTAACCACTGGTTAATACCTCCGCCTATCTAGCCCCCCCACCTTCGAATTTTGAAAATGTAAAAAGTGCAGAATAATGCTTTTTTTATGCAATTTCGATAACCGTCAGAGAAAAATTTTGCTCTCTTTTCGTTTAGCGGGAAAACACGATTTTCGATTTCCCCCGCGAGTTGATTGTGGACCAAATCGAAAAAAAAATACACAAATTATGCACCAATTATGCATTCTTGAACCACCTTAATCTCAATTTTTGCACTTGCACCGATGTTCAGAAAAAAAATATTTTCGATTTCTACGATTGCAATTTAATGAAAATGGCGTGTAAAGTTTTTGATTACCGATCAAATCGAAAACAAGAAATACCCAAATTATGCACCAATTATCGCTATTAAACCACCCTAGTCTCGATTTTCGCACATGCACCGATGTTCCAAAAAAATATTTTCGATTTCTACGATTTCTATTTAATGAAAATGGCGTGTAAAGTTTTTGATTAACGATCGAATCGAAAACAAAAAATACACAAATTATGCACCAATTATGCACTCTTGAACAGTACACTTTCATCGTAGACTGTTCATGCCTTCGACAGAAAATGAAAACACAAATAAATCTAGGTAATAAGAGATTTTATTATTGCAAGTGTAATAATTGTACAAAATCACAGCAGGATTTGTATGTGTTCAAATGCCGTATACAAGGATGTGTATAGTTGGCTTGAATTTTTTGGAGAGTTTTGTCTCCTTCAGTCGTAAGTCGTTGAATTCCATCCAGCTTAAATCTTTTCTTCGGACGATTCCCGTGAAATGCCCATTGTCTGTCCAGGATGGGACGTTTCGGCGCAGCCGATTCACCGCAGCCGGTTCGCCGCAGCCGGTTCGGCGCAGCCGGTTCGGCGAGAAGACGGTTCGGCGCGAAGACGGTTCGGCGCGAAGACGGTTCGGCGCGAGGACGGTTCGGCGCAAGGACGGTTCGGCGCGAGGACGGTTCGGCGCGAAGACTTTTCTATTGATACATTAATAGATAAGTAATATAAATAATAAATTTATTAAAACTATAATATACATGTATAGAAAATAGGTTAATGTAACTACTGTGTTACCAATTCATTTTATTTAATTTTATTGGCTTTCGAGTTATGAATTAAAGTAAGTAAAAAAATATTTAAAAAATCGACATTTTTCTTTTGATTATTTTGAAAACCTCGTATCTTTTAAACGACACATTTTACAAAGGATTACAGTTTAAAATTCCTCGGTTGGTACCGTTTAAGAATTAAATACATTATATCGTTAATTGATAAATAGTAAAGATACGCAATGCAATAGGAAATTGTTGCTTATCCTCCCATATCAGGTATTTCAACACCCCACTGCCTCTTAGCCAACAAACTCAGTGGTGAGGGTGGTGAGCAAGTGCCGCCACCAACAGTATTATAATTATAAGATTATACTGTATAATGATTATAATTTATTAATACTAATTTAGTTATTTGGAATTTAATGAAATTATTACATTTTTTATCATTTTATTGTACTGTACAAACTTGTTAATTTAAATTATATTATCTAATATTGTTTATAATAATAATTGTACCTAACACTGTATTAAGTAAATAATTTGTTGTGAAGGTGTTTTATTATATTATAATATAATCGACTATATGCGAGGATTATCGTATAATTACGAAATAAATCCTTAACATTTTTTTATTTTTTATACGTGTGTATTAATTTTAATAAATGTATTATATATATTATTTATCTATTAATGTTTAAATTTTTCCACATTATTTTTCTTTTTAAAATATTTTATTCTCGCGCCGAAAAGTCTTTGCGCCGAATCGGCTCGCGCCGAACCGGCTCGCGCCGAACCGTCTTCGCGCCGAAACGTCTTCGCGCCGAAACGTCTTCGCTCCGAACCGGCTGCGCCGAAACGTCGTAGACCGTTGTCTGTAGGTGTGGCACCATCGTTGGATCTTCGTTTGATCGCCAATCGTATATAATTAATCAGGCCTTTTAGCGAATACGGCTTTGACATGAAAGAGATTTTGATTACTGTCTGGATTCTGTTCAGTTCGAAATCATTGGTTTTTTCACCAAAGTCGTAAACCTCAAATATTAGGAATGGTCCTGAAATAAGCGAACGATAGGATAGATAGATTTTTAATCACAAGAAAAGTCCGACCACAAAATTAATTGTTGTTGAATTATTCTCTTATTTATATATAAAATTATTCTCGAATTGCATTCGCTCAATGAAATATTATTACACTTCAGACTTTTCGGACGTTTTATTCAATTAAAAAGAAATTATGTGTGGTTATTTATTTAACCCATTCGCGGTCAACATTTTTTTTCCAATTTTTTAACATTTTTATATTGAGTTTATGTCTTTGAATTACGAAAAAATATTTAAAAAAATTTAATTTAGTTCTCAGAGTCACCAATAAAAATAAGTTTTTTTTCCATTATTCGAATTTGGTTGTGATTAGGCTAAGTTTATTACGTTATTCGATAAACTTAAATCGTAGAAATCGAAAATATTTTTTTTCTGAACATCGGTGCAGGTGCGAAAATCGAGACTAGGGTGGTTCAAGAGTGCATAATTCGTGCATAATTTGGGTATTTTTTGTTTTCGATTCGATCGGTAATCCAAAAACTTTACACGCCATTTTCATTAAATAGAAATCGTAGAAATCAAAAATGTTTTTTGTTTTGAACATCGGTGCAGGTGCGAAAATCGAGACTATATATGGTGGTTCAAGAGTGTATAATTGGTGCATACTTTGGGTATTTTTTGTTTTCGATTCGATCGGTAATCAAAAACTTTACACGCCATTTTCATTAAGTAGAAATCGTAGAAATCGAAAACGTTTCTTTTCCTGAACATCGGTGTAGATGCGAAAATCGAGACTAGGGTGGTTCGAGAGTGCATAATTGGTGCATAATTTGGATATTTTTTGTTTTCGATTCGATCGGTAATCAAAAACTTTACACGCCATTTTCATTAAATAGAAACCATAGAAATCGAAAATATTTTTTTTTTCTGAACATCGGTGAAGGTGCGAAAATCGTGACTAGGGTGGTTCAAGAGTGCATAATTGGTGCATAATTTGGTATTGTTTGTTTTCGATTCGATCGGTAATCAAAAACTTTACACGCCATTTTCATTAAATAGAAATCATAGAAATCAAAAATAATTTTTTTCTGAACATCGGTGCAGGTGCGAAAATCCAGACTAGGGTGGTTCAAGAGTGCATAATTTGTGTATTTTTTTTTTGATTCGGTCCATAATCAACACGGGTTGGGATTATGGAGATATGTGGGGGGGCTGACCGTCCGTACCGTCAGCCTCCCCCCCACCGGAAATCGTGTTTTACCGCTAAACGAAAAGAGTGCAAAATTTTTCTCTGGCGGTAATCGAAAGTGCAGAAAAAGAGCATTATTCTGCATTTTTTACATTTTTGAAATTCGAAGGTAGGGGGCGAGATGGGAGATAATCCGTTGGCATTCCAGACCGCTATTTTGAGTGGTATTGCCAATGTTTCAATTATTGAGCATAGTTGTGAGGAAATTAAGAAGAGTCTCCATTTTCTCCATCATGCTTTGTAAGTTTGAATAATTTTGGGATGCTTAACTTAATAATATAACATATAAAATTTTAAAAATTAGGTTTTGTGACTTTGCTGTTTTTGCAGGGAATAAGATTAATTCCGTAATAAATTGGTTTAAAATGTCAGAATTGCAATAATTTGTAATTAAAATGAAACGTAGTATTATTCAAATACTTTTACAATTTAACATTAAAGAACTTAATAATATTCACCATCAAATTTCGGCAGATTTTCTTTTAATTCTTCATTTGACCAGTTGAAGATGACATTGTAAATCAATGTGTGCATGTCTGCTTTTACTTATAGTAAATATCTATATTTGTATAGTTTATTAGAACTTTCGATTTTATGTTTTGGGAGATATCTCATCAGTTTGCATTTCTGATAATATTTCTGTTTTTGAAATGACCGATTCATTCGGCAACCTATCCGCAGATCACCAAGTGACCCTACTTGATTTCCACAAATAAAGTATAAATTATAAAAGAAAATTATAAATTGAGATTATTTCAAGATGTGTGGGCTGAAAGTATGGTTGTATGAAAATCGTTAGAAAATGAAAATATCCATTGACCCGAACCGTCTCTTAAAAGTCAAATTTTGGTTAATTTGGACCCGCAGCCAAAAAAGTTTGTCAAAGTCTGCTTTAAATATTAATTGGAAACGCCAAAAATCCAAATACCAAATTAATTTCCGCCTTCCCAATTTAAATTATTATTTAAAATAAAATTTCCAATATAAAAATGGAAAAGTATACTAACTAAAAAGTAATTCGCTCACTTGCGAACGGTATGTCTACTTTATTGCGATATATTCAAAATTTAATTTCAAACTATCAAAATTCACATTCCAAAATCAACTATTGTAAAATATATTATCTAAATCCAAATTTTATCTCACAAATTCAAAATTATCAAATAAAACATCAATTGTCAAAATAAACCAAATAAATCGTTTTGTTTCACCCCTTGCCAAACAATATACTATTTTAGTTTGTTTTTTTAGAAATATTAACTTTTTTAAAAAAGTTTGAATTGGTTAATCATACTTTATAAAAACAATATTGTGTTAAACAATCAAACTATCTGTCACAAAACTAATTAAAATCATAAATACAAATTGAAACGTAAATTTATCAATCCTCTCGGATCCGACCATTAAATCCAAGAATTTAATATTAATTACCAAGTGCAGAAGCACTTATTTTAAAATAATATGAAACCCCACATTATCATGGCAATCATGGCAAAACTTTTTCCTATATACCCAATAAATAAACCTGAGCTAGTCGCCAACTAAATCTTGTTTATTTATTACCAAGAAAGGTTATATGACATTCTAGCTATGAAATTGGAAACATAAAACATAAAAACAATGAACTGGAAGGTACTCTTCCAATCTGCTCTGATGAAAAGTTGACCAAGTGACAGCATTACTGCATTCAACTGCCCGATTCACCACAAACAAAAGCTAGTAATATGGGAATCTCGAGTTGAAGACTCAAATCCCAGGCGTTAACACAAAAACAATGCCAGGAATTTTTGAGGGAAAAACCTAACTCAAAAGCTACGTGTATCTGAATGAAGGCTGTAGCGGACACTTCAACCTTACTCTATATTGACAGCAAGACAACAAATTATAATATAAACCCAAATCATTTTGTTCAAAAATATAATGTCCTTATGCCCTATTCAAATGATATTATAAATATAATGAAATTTATTCTTGGCACTTTATACGAATCGAACGTCGCTTTCCTTTTTAATAATGGGGCTCGAATAAGATCACTAAAACATCAAAGCACAACATAATATAATCAAACGAACTTTACTACTCAATAACTGTGTGATCAATCGGTAATATTGCAGAATTGCATGAATTAACCAAATCTGCTTATCCATTCAAATCGCATTACAATGGACTACAAATCAATCTTTCTAAATAGCACCTCCACCATCCACATTAAGTAATCTCTAACATGAACAAAAGATATACCCGATCGAACCTTCCCGAAGTACCACGGATTATTTCATATCATCCAGTATCATATCGGGTAACTAACCTTAGCGAAACCTATCGCATTGAACCAGATACATGTGGCGACAATGAATTGTGTACCCCTCACGGAAAACTACCTCATGTAAGACGTCGGAAACCAAATCGGCAGCTTTCATCCAAACACAATATCAATCATCAGATGTATGTTCTATAATTATAACAGGTGTTTCTAAAATATCCACCCGATAACCAATAAAAGTCATCAAAGCCTCTCCATGACCACATTCAACACATAGACGTTAATCGAAAATGCAAAATTTCTGTAAACTTACAAACAGCAAGGAAAATAAAAATTTTACCAAGGCATTGATAATTCACCGAAATATATTCCGTACTATACCAACAAACTTTAAATTCACTTATAGCCTTTTTAAAATCACAAAATTTACAATATTTCAGCCACAGAAAGCATAAAAATATGATCTAGTTTCAAGTGTCAGTTATTTTCAGAATTACTTACCAATTACCAATTTAAAACTAGAATTAAAAAATTGTAGTTGAGATAGGGATCGGGATAAAATCGAATAAAATAAATCGGTAAGGAATTGTTTTGAATGAAATAATCTCTTTCTGGCTATTTATTTATTCATTATTGATTTCAGAGACGACCCTGACTACAGTTGTCTTAATGAGATTTTGTTTATTTAGACATTAATCTACTTTGCATATTATAATGACCCATATCTCAACCAGAATTTCTTAATTTTATAAAAAATAATAAAATAATAATTTTGATACTAAAAAAATTCAAAAATTACTAAATATCCACCCATTTGTACATAAAAATTCCATGACAATATGTAACCTTCGATTATTAAGACAGGACTTGCAATTAATATAACCCATAAACAAGACTTTACTGTAATATGCAACAACACATTTTTTTTCTAAATGTGACTTAAATAAAAAAGAACCCGAAGAAGAACTTGTTTTAAGGTCTCCCGAAAACCGAAAAAACTTGCGAAAACTACTATATTCGCCTTCAAAGTGGGAATTTGATCTATTTATACCGATCTAGTATTGTAATATGCTGTATATGTGTGGCGGAATTATTTTTTTTATTTATGTTACAACGACAAGGTAGCAATAAAATATTTAAAGTTGGCACTAACTAAGTATTGAGCAATTAAGATGGCACAAACATAACGCATGCTGTCATTTCAGATTCATTAATTTTGTGACTAACGTTTCCAAATGCTAACAACGTTAACTTGAAGATATATGGTAGGAAAACACTTTTAATAAGCTGAATTATTTAAATTTTATATTATATTTATTCATGATTTCAGATTAAACATTAGTTAAATCAGTACTATCATAAATAATTAATTATTGTCTAAAGTCAATACTGATTGCGATTAAAGTATTAATACCGAGTTTTAATTCATACCTCATCAATTTTGAAAACCGTATTAGATACCTACCGTTCGTATAATAAATTTTTTATAAATTTAATAAATCAAGTCTTACATTGTTTGCATTTATGTAAGTTTGGAAAACTATGCATTTCTTGGTTATTCTAAAATATTGACATGTCTATATTATCAAGTTGAATATTTTTCTTCATTTACTTAAAAGTGAATTATATTAGACGTATATCTTTAAAAAAACTAATAAATATTTCATGCGGTAGAATATTTTACTTTTTCGTTGTTAAATTATGATTCAAGTGGCTTTAATATTTCCCTGATATGAATTATTTACGTTTGTGATTATTTTGTTGGAGTTTGATTTATTAATCTTAGTTATTTACTCGTATGATATTCCGATATTGTATCGAAATGAAGGAGTATTTTGAAAATTTATGTATGTATATTATTTAGGCAATAATAATTACGGTTAGTGCAGATGGTGACCAGTATATTATATCTAAGACTTAAATTTAAAATAATGATAGTCCTACTTTAATCCTGTGATTATAATATCGCTAAGTCTTGTGTGTGAGATGTTATGAAAATGGTTGTGATGATAATATTACGCAGTATACATACTAATAATTAGGGAAATATTATTTTACAAAAATTGAAATTGAAATTTCAAATATTTGCTAACTAGTGAAATTCAAACAGGTGCTTAGCTAAAGAAGATTTTAAAAAACCGGTAGTTTGCTTAGAATATAGATTGAAAATGTTGCTGACAATTGCTGGCATTTAAAGAAAAAAGAATTGTATTCGGAGTAGACTATATTTTATATCTGATACTGCATACGACAGAAAAATAAACCCGACCCAACTTTTTATGTTACAATTTAACAACCGTTCAAGTTCACATGGTTTAGCGAGACTTTCCTGAAAAGCCTATAAAAGACACACTTTTGTAGCTATATAATAGTAATGCTGTTTTCTATAGCAAACGTTTCTCCCTATTTGTAATCGGGTGATATTTAGTTGACGTCAATTATCAACACAAACCATACTACAGATCAATAATATTCATTACTTTCTAGACTCAAGCGTGCTTTTATATTGAAACGTGTAAACTGATCGTTATTGACTCTTGACCAAACCTGTCTTATACCACACTTCCTACTCGATTATTCGTTCAAGTACTTTAGATGTTGAGGCGACATATAAACGCATTAAGTGACTATCGAGTCATATTACATGTTTTTCAATGCAGTTGGAACATCTAAAAAGTTTTATTAATTTTATTTTTTATGTATATTACTTTTGAATGTATATTGTATTTAAATAATATCGTAGCTTAAACGTTTAATACTACATAAAGCACATTATTTTATTATGTAATGGCATGAAAATATAATCAAACTGCATAATAATATGTATGCTATAACATTTTTAAAGAAAATAACGGATTTGAATATAAAAACATATTTCGAATTTTTCTACAATCCAAATTTAAGTATTACTAGAAAGTAATAATACGAGAAAAAAACGTTACAGGAATTGCAATTTGCATTGCATCTGGTAACTGAATAAGTTAATGCAGAAAGTGAATATGTCCATTGACAGTTATAGTTTTGAGTAAATTACAGAAAACTGTTTGTATGCTTTAATATGAAAATTAAATATTTTGAATAATTTTTAATTTGTAGTACATGTAATTTTAAGTCATATTTGTATCGATAACAAAAAATATTTTTATCGGTTTACCTTAAATTACTACGACTACATGTCAAACTCAAAATCGGTCAATATGGACATATTCAGTTTCTGCATTGACCGATTCAACTGCGGTTTTTAATAATTATTAATACTTATTTACGGGAGAGCATGCGAAACATATCATTTTCATAATGAGTAAGTAAACTGTAAACAGGAGTAAGCAAACAGGACGAGGTTAGTACTGATAGTGATATGATAACTATTACTTACGATTAAATTAAATAAAATGTACTAACCCGAATACAGATGAATAGTAAATGTAATCTAAATAAAGATGAATAGAAAATAAAATTTTCTGTACGTGTTTATTTAGGTTAATATACTTTCTGTACGTGATTATTCAGGTTACATGTTTTTTTAAAATGATACCGTAAAGTATCATGTCCGGTCTAATAAATTTATTCAGGTTACATTATTCAGGCCTATTATAACAGTGACAATTATGAAATAAAAAATTGATCAACCGCGTTTTGATCCGAAAATAGAAATATTACTTTCTCTTTCTGACACATGTTAGCTATAATAATGTTTCTCGCTTTACGCTATTTTGAAACTTGATTATAACATAAAGGTTGACTGTTATTTTTAAAGGTTGTGATACATAATAGACCTGAATGTTATTGTTTGATTTATTTTGAAAAAGCTCTGTCTTGGAGGTAAAGCTGCATAAGTGGTTCGCACCGAAACAATTCTTTACGTATAATTGATAAGCTATCAGTACTCACCCGATTTACGGCTCATACGCACTCTTTGCGTAACAAAAATGTTTGGATTGCTCTCCCATAAATAACTATTTCCAGCATTACAGGAATTGTATAAAATATTTTTAAATATTTGCAATATGTATGTAAATGCAATATGTATGTACATGTACATAACTTGTATACATAAATATATTGTCATGTTCCAAAATTTTCTGTTCAATATTCGATTTAATATTATAAAATTAATGCTATTTTTTGTATATATTATTTTGAAGTTTGTATATAAATGTTTTTGAATTTACTGGTTTTTCCACCAACTAGTTAAAGTGGTAAAAACCGGACCAGAAAACAGCCAAAAGTGGCTGACAGAAGTTTCTGGAAAATTTTCGGCTTCTGAGTTTATTAGCAATTTGTCTCGAGATTTTTGTACTTTGCAGGAATAAATTGATTAGTTCTGCGTAAGTAATTTTAATTATTTTGGATATTAAAAATTGTCCTAATTTTTGGATGAACTGGGGATTGTTTTGGAAGTGATTTTGGATTGATTAGTAATATTAATAGAAGATTTGGAAGATAAGCTTAAATTAAATGATTTTGAGAAATTAATTGATTTTATGGTAGTATTTATAATTTGGAAAAGTTCGGGATTTAGAAAAAACACATTATATTTGTTGCTAGCAACGTGAGGCACTAGTAAACATATTTACTAATATTGAATATTTTTGAACTCACTATTTTGACCCTTAGATTGACTTTTATTAATTAAAACTATCAGCAAAGTAAGGGAAGAAAATATGGAAGAAAAAGAAGTAGAAGATAAACTCACGATATACATGAACATGATGCTAAATTCAGATAAAAATAGAAAGGCAGACAAAGAAGAAATAAAAAATTTATTAATAATCACAAACAAAGAAACAATCCATAAAAACAAAGAAAAATTATAAAATATCTATAAAAATGGAACTTACAGAAGTGATTGACAAGCAAAATGAAAACATTTATAGAACAAATATAGGACCGTCTGAAGGATTTAACAAGTAACACTGAAGAAAGAGATCGAGATATAGAGAATAGTTCTACTCAATTTAAATTCAATAAAGGAAACATAAAAAAAGTTAAAGAACAAAAGGAAGAAACAAAAATTAGCAACAAAAAAAATTATTAGAAATAAAAATCGAAGTCTGAATGATAAAATTTATGCAAATTCCAGTGAAAAAGTGGCAAATATATTTTAAAAAAAATTTAAATGATGTAAAATTCCAAACAGTTACATAACAATTAACAAAAATGTTTCGCAATTCTTCATTCAATTTTTGATTTATTTAAAAGAATTAATACTACTTTTTTTGTATAAATTACGTATAGATCATCTTAATATAGGCACCGAAACGTCGCGCGTCGGCTGACGAGTTATCGTAGTTATAGTTTCTTTTCCAATATCTTGTAATCAATTTTTACTAAAGTGTAAAGTTTGAGTTATATAACTCAACTCAATATGTATGCTATAAAATAGCGAACAAACCTATGCTAAACAGGTTACCATTTTTATACAAAATTTATTATTAATGTTTACAGTATAGCACTACAACCCAGGGTGGGTTTTGGCTAACCACTTCATTTTTATGAAGGGTTTTCAAGGCAGATTACCTCGGAGGTTTGCCATTGCCCGCCGAGGGAGAACGGTTAGAATAAAGTTCTTACTTCACTCAGGCTCGAACCAGGGTTCTCTGCTTAGTAGTCGATGCACTTAAGCATCAACCCGTAACCGTCCTTATTAATTGTTTAAAATTTTTAAATTAATGGTTTATAAGGAATCTACCACAGTAAACCAACTTGAGCATTTGTTCTGTATCAATCCATACAAATAGTTTGAAGCCAATTTCGGAATGTTATCGGGATGCGTGTTGTATGCGAATTTCTTTTCTACGATTTTTCTCAACGAGTGAATTGCAAATCCAAATGTTTGAATTGCTTCCATCTGAAGAGTTAGGGATGTCATTGGATATGTGGAACGATCTGAGAAGAACCGAGGGTGTAAAATTGTATTACCTCTTAAATTTTTCTCTGTGTTTGTAGTATACGTTCCTCCAGATACCTCACTTATTGTGTTGGAGTCCTTCTTAGAGATGTTGGACAATTATTTGAATGTTTATGGGAGT
Organism: Cantharis rufa; assembly: GCA_947369205.1. Classification (NCBI taxonomy): domain Eukaryota; kingdom Metazoa; phylum Arthropoda; class Insecta; order Coleoptera; family Cantharidae; genus Cantharis; species Cantharis rufa. Next base: position 43,714,298 of record OX376303.1, read on the forward strand.
CCCTGCTTGATGATGGGGGAGTTTAATGTTCCAAAATACAATCTCTCACACAGCTACAGAGGAATGTTTTTACTGCCATGTCCCACTTCAATATAGTTACTAATGTTAACGACCGGGTACTAGATCTCATTATTTCTCACATGTCTTGCTCTGATGTGGAACCAATCAATCCGGAGGTTGAAGAGGATGCCCTTTTTTTCTCCACCCTAATGGCTATCATCCTTCCTTGTCGTTTATTTAGAGTTCGTTTATTTAGAGAATTTAGAGTTCTTCACGGTATCTTTGATGCTGCTGATGTTCCTATATTCAAAAATAACCTAAAAATAATAAAATCATCAAAGCGGTATTGCAATCCATGGTAAGAGGTATAATTTTCGGGTGAAGTTATTCTTTTGATTCGCAAAAAGAACAAAGCTCATAAGCACTTGAACAAATTTGAAACATCTTGGTCCTATGACGTTAATGCCCAGTTAAGAAAGGCTTTGACGTCATTGTCCGGCCATTGACGTCAATGGCCGAGTTGTCATCATTGACCGTAACATATGGTTATATGTTCTGCGTTATATATAGCTTTACTAATGACCATGATCTTTGTTTTATCTATGTTCATATTAAGTCCATATTCATTACTGATCTTATTGATTTCATTCAGGAAGAACTGAAGATCAGACGGGTTGTCAGATAAAGTGAATGTGTCGTCTGCATAACAGATGTTGTTTATCCATTTCTCATTTATTTTAACAGCCATTCCAACGTTTTCCAATGCATTTTTAAACACATATTCGGAGTAAAAGTTAAACAACAATGGGAACAGAATGCAACCCTGTCTCACACCCTTTTGTATTTTAATGTCATCAGTCATTTGACTGTCTATCTTAAAATGCACCGTTTGATTCCAGTATAAGTTCTCGATAATTCGTAAGTCTTTCCTATTGATTCCTCTTCGTCTAAGAAGTGCCATGAGAATATCATGCTTTACTTTGTCAAAAGCTTTTTCGTAATCTATAAAGCAAATATCTAATAAGCAAAAAAATAGGTTTTTGTTGGTCTAAACATTTCTGAACAAGAACCCATGTGGTAAACAGTGCTTCCGCGTTCCCATTCCATTTCCAAAACGGAATTGGGTTTCACCCTATATCTTCATCGATTTTTCTCTATAAGCGATTGTATAATATTTTAAGAAAGAATTTTAAGGCATGGCTCATTAAACTAATTAGTCTATAATCATTACAGCGTTTTGCATTAGACTTTTTTGGTCTGAATGTCGATCGAAGCCACTCGTTTAGTATTTTTCCGGTGTTATATATCTGATTAAAAAGACTTAAAAGCGTTAGTGTCTAGGTATATCATTTTAATAAGTTCCACAGTTATTTCATCTGGACTCGCTGCTTTACCTTTTTTTACCTGTTTGAGTGCTTTTCTCAGTTCATCTTTTAGTATACTCGGTTCTTCCGCCTGCATATCCGCATCATCAAAATCTGTTCGATTATCTTTATAGAGCTTTGCAATATATGCCCTCCAGATTTCTGCTTGGCGCTCTTCTTCTATGTATGTCATTTCTCTTAATTTTTTGTGTGCCTATTAAAGTTGTCGTGTACACCTTCCAGCTGCTCTATTTCTTTGCATGTCTCATTCAGCCTTGCCTCTTTTGCTTCTTTTATCTTTTTCCGTACTATTTTATTTTCTTTTTATTATAATACTCTGTTGTGTTCTTGAATTTCCTTTTTATAAAGTAATTAAATTTAATAAAGTTTAGTTTTGTTTACAAAACTAAATTTTATTATTATCAACTTCACAAAACGTAACCATTATTTTAATAATTAAATTTAATTTTTAAATTAATTATTTTTTATTATTTTCCATTTCGGCAGGTGAATTGTGATCTACTATTGCTTCACACCTTTCTTCCATTTCTTGTAACAGAGGGTTTTAGAGAAAAACCTTGAGTTTTTGTTGGGACAATTTAACCCTAATCTAATCTCTGGGATAGATCTCAAAATAGCAATTAATTGCTAAATTTCTGTGCGGTATATAGTTATTTGTTTTATAATAATAGTGTTCCGTCAAAGGTTTTTCAATATTTTTATTTTAATTTGTTAGATAATAGGTCAATAAATAATTCCGAAACGTCGGACAATATTATTTGTTTCTTGTAACCGCTATCTTAATTATTTCTCCACTACTTTATGTAGTTTTGTTTTACTTAGTTTATTCACGCCTTCAACATATCCTCAATATCTCATTTGGATCGTTCAGCATACCCTTGGCGATGATACCTTTACCTCGGGTCATATAACATGTAATTTCACAACAACCGAATTGACGAACTCCCGTCCACTGTTTAAGTGGAAAATAAGAGGATATCACTCGGTCCTACTTATCGCGTAAGTCCGGGGTATTTGATGAAGTATGTAGAGGGAATTTTGTATTCGTAAGAGTTTATTATAATTTTAAAACAGACAGATATCTGCTTGTATTTATTGCTTACGAAAGTCTGAAAGAGTTCCGACGGCGACGTTGAGTTTGTGCTAGTCTGAAATATAATCTGGAATATTCTACAGTAAGTTAAGCAGTATTGTCTAGTAACAGCAATAGCAGCAACAAATAGCAGTATTGGTATAAATAGCAGTACTGCCAAATGACTGTACTTACTCAAATTGTACTTACCCAAAGCTAATGATTTCTTGGTGATTTAGGTATTCAGTATAGTATACTCATGGTCATTATCAATAACGTTTTCAAACAGAAAATTGTTTAATATTAGTTACTCTGTTGATAACTATTAGTTACTCTTTTGTGTTTTTAGGTCAAGTTAAAAGTTATAATCAAGCAATACTTATTTACTACTTTAGTTTACTGTAGAGAAGCAAATTTAATTTTAAAATTAGATTTACTTTATTTTATTTTATTTAAAAAGAAATATTTTAGCTACTGTTTACTCCAACAAGGGTAAAAAGATAATTTACAATCTATTTACACATCATATGTTACTAAAATGTCCTCCCCTGCCGATGGCAGCTTATCTACACAACCCATTCCGGAAAGGCTGCAGGCCGATGTTGACAGTTCCGGTAGCCATTTCCGTTTTCCGTTAGGGTTCTTACACCATTGCATAACATTGCGTAATACACTATAGCAGTCACAGCTTAACAAAAAATTTTAAATAAAATAATATTGCATTTATAGATAGCACAAAAGCTGCCGACTTTATTTTGCGTGAGATTTCTATAATATATCTATGGATGAATCAGACACACACTACGCTTCTATATACGTACTATATCTCGTAGTAGTTACATCTAAAGGTATCTAAATAACGACAATCTCTTAGAATTTAGAAACTCAGTAAAGAGAGTACTTTAGAATGAAATTTTAGAAGCATAATGAGCAAGGGAATTGGTTAATATCCGGATTGGGCATTAAAATGACTAGGATTAACGTTCTGCCAACTTGGTTAGCTACCGATTCGCAAAGACTTAATTGCAAATAATAAATCAGAAAATTTAGAAACTGTATTACGATAAACCCTAATAAGATAATTTTATTTAAATAATTTGAAATTAATAAATTTCTTAAACCAAAAGCGTATACAAAAATATTATAAAATAAGTTTTTCTTTTTGAATAATTTCTTTACCCACCGGTTAAAAACTTAACTTTGTGATGAATGCAAAAGGGTATACAATGTCTATAGATATTAATTATAAAGTATAATACTCATTATCAAGTGCTAAACCACTAAATTAGCATTACATTAGTTTATTAACATTCAAGAAACAAATTAAAAATCGAAGGTTTGGATGATTATTATTAGGTGTGCTACGAGTAATTCCTGCAGTTACACACACAGTGTTATCCAATCGCTCGTCTGGAAAATGTTACTTGAAAATGTTTATTTATTACATTTAAGACATTTAAGATGATATTAAATTTTGAAAAAAAGCGGCAAGAAGAATTCTTGAATTCAAAGAAGTTTAAAAACTTTTAATACTTTTGGTAGTTGAAGTATAATAAAGAATGCAATATGTGAGATAGGGGTCATTATTATAATATACTAACGCCCGTTTTCTTCATCTCAAGGTATCGTATCTATCGGATACGAATAGAAGTTACTGGAGGTGGTCATTCAGCAGATATTGTTTTTCGTATTTAAATGTCACAACTGATACTTCAATTACCAATAAAAAGTTTTTGAAAATCAATGCAAATTATGTATTTTATTTATTTTGAAAATTGGTGTTTAATTTGAAAGACCCTGTAGATCAAATATTTTGAACATAAGCGATTTGAAAATATACAGAAATGGAGTTGCGAAACTTGAGTTGGAAATGAGCAGCAATGCTCCTATCTATATATTGTGATGATCCGTCTGTCTCAAATTGTAAAAAATTGTAAAATAAATAGAACTTTAAAATAAAACTTAAATCTTCTTCGGATCACCCATTTTTATATAACATGAGACTCTTAATTAAATAAAATAAACACTTTTTAAAAACTTAACTCAAAACTTTAATTAAATCAACTTGAAAACTTGATTGGAACGGACAAACACACTTCCGCTCGCTTGGCTGTCGGCCATCAAAATGCATATCTACACATTTTTCAATTTACAAACTTAACAATAAATAATATCAACTTAACATTTTTGGCGATTTAAAATATACAGGACGATTTAAATTATTTACAACACAAAATTTATATACAAAAATTAAACAATTATTTTTATCATAACTATTTTGAACATGACAATATATATGTTACGGACAATGATGACAACTCGGCCATTGACGTCAATCGCCGGACAATGACGTCAATGCCCTGCTTAACTGGGTACTGACGTCAACGCCCGGCCAATGACGTCACTGACCGTGCATTTTGGGCGATGTTGACATTTAAAATTTCATATGTGGTTTTTAAATCATTGTCCGGGCAATGACGTCATTGCCCAATACAGAGCGGGCGATGATGAAACTACTCTTTTTTTAAATTTGATTTATTATTGGTTCAGCTTATACATGCTATACACAATACTTATAACAAAATTACAGGTTTAACATTAACTAATAATTCAATATTTTAATTTTTACGGTAAGGAATGCTGTGTGGCAAAACTGTTATTACTTTAGTTGGCGGTTTGATTTTCTATTCTATCAGAAAGTAACGTATTTAATGTGCTTTTGCAATTATTACTAGTTATTAAGAGATTAGAGATAAGAGATTATTAAGAAGAGCTATTAAGAGAAAAGTTAATTTTGTTAGAAAGCATTAGTGATACTACCAAAGAAAACGAGATTACTCTTAGACAAAGCTGCAGCTCAAAGCAGTGCTGTAGGGAGACATGGTTACAAGCGTTGCCAATGCAAGAGTGGATGTAAAAACAATAAATGTGCACTCTCATGTCAGAATAAAAATGATTAATTTAAAAAAATCATAAAAATGATTAATTTAAAAAATTTAATTTAATTAATTTTTAATTTATAATTACTTTTAAAATTTCCTTTAATTTTAATTATTTATTTTAATAAATGATTATGATACATTAGAATATTAGCGAAGTGTCACTTGCCAGTTGACTGTCTTGCTGTTCCTTATAGTATTTATTCTATATATCGTCATTGTCTAATCCTTTTTGGTCAATAACGTCATTGACCAATTAAAGACGTAAATATTACAATCAGATGAAAACAATTATAGTCCACCTCTAACGGGCGTTGACGTCAATGGCCGGACAATGACGTTAATGGCCAACATAAATGGGCATTGACGTCATTGCAACATATATACCTAAATAAAATAACGTTTTTGTAAAAATTAAAAAATGTATAATTGGTCCGGATGCTGTCCGATTGTAGAAAAACTCATTTACAAAACGCATTTTTTTAATATTTGGTATATGTTAATTAAGTATCACAAATTCAACAAATTTATGATAAGTACCTACACCTCCCAACCAGCTGCAGTTAGAGCACGTGCTTAATATTATGCTCTGTATAATAGAAAACTGAAGCGAATTGAATCTGCATATAAATGCATCGCTAACACAAACGATGTATGGATGGTAGGTACCATAAAGCAGCTGCTACCTAGTATTGTTGCAAGATTGTTCAAGGGCTTAAGTCATTAATTTTAAGGGTATTTATTTATATGCGGTTGCAAAATAATAAAATATTAGATAGATTATGGAAAAAATAATCTTTAAAGATTATATACAAAATGTTTAAAAATAAAATTATAATAGTATTATATGAGTATACTCAGAAACTCATTAATAAATCAAATTACTTGAAGTTCAAGTATAGTATTGAGTTTAATGCTATTTTTTAAATTTCAGTATTTTCAAGTTATTTAAGTTTTTGCCAAAATTGTAATCAATTGTAGTTATTGGCTTTCAATTAGTAGCAGTTTAATAACAGCAGCAATGTGCATCTGGCACCCTATTATGTTCGCTTACCTTCTTTTGATTAATGATGTGGTTAATAAATAATATTAAAGTATCGAAGCAGTAAATTGAATCTACTATTAAATATTTTAATTGATATGTAGTTACATCCAGATTTAAATTGTGTCAAATTTATTTTAATAATTAATATTTAAAGAATTTTTGTTTTTTTTATATCAGAATAAAACCAGATAAAATAAATAAAACTATAGATAATATATTTTCGAAGTTTTAATTTTTATAATATTATTTTTTAAATTTTGATAAATTACATAAGTAGTAAGTATTATATCTGTTCTGTGATTTAAAAGGAAAAGCATAAATGGTTTAATGCAAACAAAATTAAACTTTTAGTTTCTTTAGAAACCGAAAACTTATTTACTAAATTTTAGATTTAGTCCATTTCCTTTAGTTGTTTTAGCATTTCAAACGAAGCTTTAGTGCATCAAGAATTCTAAAAGCTAAGTGATTTGGTCACCGCAGCTTTTAAGTTTGTCATAACGAACAAATCCTTATGCTTTTACAAATACGGCTACAATAGTTTCCTTTCAATTCAATATTATGTTATGTATTTAAGACTTTTCTTTTGGACTTTTTAGGATGTTTTAAATATTATCATATTTCACCAAAATAGTTTTTATTTATGGGAGTAATGCATTATAATAATACTAGTAGAATAAATTCAACGCTTTCATTTTTAATCGTGTATTGGCAATAAGCAATACTTTACAGGATAGCTGGTTAGCGTTAGAATTTTTTTAAATTTTGCTGTAATAAAATAATTTTAAATTAAAGAAATTTAATAAACTTATTAATTATTTACTATTAATTTGTTATAAAATAATAATAATATAATTAATAATATACATACCTTGGTGTCAAGCTTCATTACAACTTTGCGCTTATAGTTAACTTCGGCGCTTACGCCTTAGAGCACTATCTTAGCGATAGACTGTAATGGAGCATTTTTCACCTAGCCACGTAATATACTATTTCAAAAGTTAATAAATTTTATTTTCTAACATTCTTAAATTCTATTTCGAACTACAGAATTGAATTGGTATGATTTCTGCTTGAGTTGTACAACAGAAATTCTAAGTTCGAATCTCTGATTTGATATATTATCTTCTAGATAGTTCATCCGGTGTGCATAAACTCTTTATGGATTTAAAAATTGATTTTACCTTTTTTACGTTTAAGTTAATTTTTAAGCCTTAATAATTATTTCAAAAAGTAAAGCTTGACGTTTAGTCCTAGATTTAGCTAGATTTTTTTATATTTTCTGAAAATGAGGTTTGAAAAAAAAAGTTAGTTCATTTTAAAAAAAGCTGGCTTCTTTGAAAAAGCTAACATTATGTTAAAATATGACTTTACTTCGTTCAAAGAAGCAGTCTTTGAAGAACTTTCTAAATTACCACGAAGTTCCACTACATCGGCTCCTAAAAGCTCGATACCATAACAATGTTATAGCAATGTTCTTATTCCTATATTTGTACTATTTAATCCTACTTATTTGTATCCAATAAAATGAAATTATTATAAATGGGAATTTATACCTATTACTATTATATTAGTTTATATAATTTTAATGAAATTTATTAAACCGATGAATAAACGAAATCAAATCCATTTATGATGCAAGTCGTATTTGTGGATGGGATATTGTACAGCGGAAAAATAATTTCCTATTCCGTGATGCCAACGGAATATCAACTACGTTAAATATTGCTCTTCGGTTATTTATTGAGGTTCCTCGCACCTCGTAGCTATTTTTAGATCGGATATAGCTTCATATCAGTCAACATAGCTTCAGGCTATTGCAGAGAAATCTAAAACTTGGGCTCCAAAAGATGAGCAGCTTTGACTATATTGTTAACGATAATGCAAAAACAACAATATGTAAATATTTAGTAATACCTACCTATGAATATTTTATATTAGATTACTCATAGAAAATAAAAACATGAGTGTTAAGATATGTACTATAAATTAAATGCATAATCAGAAATCAGAATAATAGTTTATTAAGAACCAAATAAATATTTGGAAAATATTTTTTTTTAAATTTAAGAATTAGGTACAATTAAAAATTAATATTGCATTATTTACAGGAACATAGAGAATTTTTGACGACAAAAATTGTGACTCTTTTAAATTAAAAAAAAAATTATAGTAGGTACCTAATGCATTTACTATACATTAACGCAAAATTTGAATTTCATGAAAAAAATGCTGTACAGTTTTTAAATAAATAGTTGAAAACCAGTAGTAGTATAAAAATTTACTCTTTTAGCACCTGTTTCTCAAGAAAACTTTTGAATGTAGAGCAAAATTGCAAATAGACTATTTTGTAGAGCGTAGAATTTTCTATAAAAAGTCATAGTTGAAATATTTATACCTTAAATACATGAACCGGGAAATTAGCCGTTCTTTATTTAATTTCAATATGGTAGGATTAAGTTGAGCAAAAAAATTCATGGTTTATACTGATACTCAACAGTAATTATTTCGGTGTTTTAAATATCGTTTATCAAAAAATTGAATTTTTGACAATGATTATTGCCAAGATTTCTTATTTTCACTTATTTAACTTGTAAACTAATACTTGTCGAGTAATATTCAATTTTCCTTTATCTGCTATTTTATCATTTTATCTTTTAAAATATCTATCACTTCACATTTCTTTGTGAGGTCAACCGTTATGCCGTAAAAAATATTATCGAGCACCGACCGCATGCTGTCGCCAATACAACCTGCGCGACGACAGCTATACTGTGCAATACAAAACATAGAAATTGTTTCCCGCAGAATTGGAAATCTAATTTCCATATTTAAAAAGTCACGATTTTTGTCCAAATCCAGAAGTTTACCAGGATGGTTAGGAAAATGAAGCTGATTTTGTATAATTATTATTATTTATTGATATCTAATATTTAATAATCGTTTACATTATAACATTTAATTTTTGAATAATTTATTATATTGTAATAGCTTACAGGACCTGCTAGACATTTTATAAAATTATTATATCACATTTTCTACTACAAATTTTTAATTTAAATAACTGGTTGTCGCTGAAAAATTTAAAGAGTTGTGCTCTGAATGTTGATTTTCATGAAAAGGAAAGCACCTTAAAATTATATCAAAACACATCTATTTCAAACTTGAATCGGCCTTTCTCATACGAGAAGTTCAGAAACTCTTTATACTATGCTATTATGTGCCGGTGTAACCGGGAATATTTACCCCAGTGAAATTTTACCCCCCGGTAAAAATTTTACCCCCTAATCATTTTTTACTGGAGGTAAAATTTCCCTAGAGAATTTTTACAGGGGGGTAAAAAAGTTCAAAATAACCTCAGTGAATTTTTACCCCCTTAAGAAATTTTATAGGTAAATCAGAATTTTTATTAGTGTTTATGTATCAAATTCGATTATATTTTATTCTGAGATGCTAAAATGTCTTCCTCCGATTTTGGAAGAATAAAAATAAATAAAATAGGATAATTTATGATTTAAATAGTAAAAGTAATAGTAATACAGGGTGGGGCGGGGAACCTCTCACATTTTAAAAAATTGCAGTGGAGGAATGGGGGTTCCAGAGCGGTTGGGTGGTATTGTTTGGAAAGGTGTATGATGTAGTTTTCACACGCCACCATGCCCTGGTCAGGGAAGCAAGGTGCGTTTGTGTTCGAGACTTTTATTAAAAATTAAAAAGTGTGTATTTCAGAAGACCGCTGAAAATATAAAGGAAAGTCAAGAAAAGCAAAAAACTTCTTATGATAAGAAGTTGGAGAATGACTACTGGTACGAAATTGCAGACGAGATGATTGCAAAGGTGGTTGAACAAAAGCACCCTATACAGGACCGTATGCCATAGAGAAAATTCTGAGCAATGGAAACTGCATTTTACGGTCGAAAGTGGGAAAATCTTTGAAAAAGGGGTATCCTATCAGTAATTTAAAACATTACTACGACAACGGATCTCAAGAAAAAGTGCCGAAGATGAATGTAAGTAATTTAAAGTAGTAGTTTCGGTAAAAAAAGTGTATAAAAAATGTAAGTTTTAAATAAATCTTGTGGTAAACTTTCAAATTATCCTATTTAATTCTTCCAATATCTGAGGAAGATATTTTAGCATTTCGCGGTAAAATATTATAAAATTTGATACATAAACAGATATAAAAATTCTTATTTACATATAAAATTTCTTAAGGGGGTAAAAATTCTCTAAGAATATTTTGAGCTTTTTTACCCCCCGGTAAAAATTTCCTAGTGAAATTTTACCCCCGAATCATTTTTTACTGGGGGTAAAATTTCTCTAGGGAATATTTACCGGGGGTAAAATTTCACTAGAGAATTTTTACCGGGGGTCAAATTTCACTAGGGAATTTTTACCGGGGAGGTAAAATTTCACTAGGGAATTTTTACCCCCGGGGGTAAAATAAGAGGGGGTTAAAATTCCCGGCTACACCTGTAGTAGATGAAATGCAAAATGTATTATTTCAGTTGGTTTAAAACATCTACAGTACTATATAGTATATAGTAAGTTATCCTCAACAACAAATAGTTTAGTACATATCGAAAATCAGAACTTACCCTCCTCACCTACTTTATAAATAATAAATTGAAGGTGCAATTATAAGAACTTCAAAACTTGGTTTTCCATCAAGAATATTTTTGTGGGCCTTGGCAATTCTTGGTGACAAGAAGACAGAAATTGCAAAGACTTCCAAATTCCAAAAAAAAATCCATAAATTGCCCATCTATTCACACAGATTACAGATTAAAATAAAACCATTAGTGCCATAATTAAAAAAAAAAAATTGTCGACGTTGTTCGTTCGTGTAATGAAAATGTTGTCTTTACTAAATGTTTTAACACTGATAGTTTAGTTATTGGTTTAAGAGTGCGTTCACAATTAAAGTTCAAAGTTGTCAAGTCCTTATTGGAAAACCCTTTAGATAGGAAAGGAGAAACAAGACTGACTTGACTGAAAACAAGTACTCGGTGTTGCGCTGAAAGGGCCGTTTACACGGGGCAAGTTGGTAAGTGATTAATGCCCGTTTTCACCAACAATTCCTAACGTTAAGAATTCCCTAACTTTGAGATAAGAAACTCTTATGTCAAATTTGGTTTTCACCAAGCGCTAAAAGTTCCTAAAGAGCATTAACAAATCCCTAACCTTAGGTATCCGATTTACCGACCCCTAACGTGTTAGGGATTCCTTAGCGGTTGTATTACAGGTATAAATTAGTGTTTATTCTTATTTTTCTCTCGCCATGGCTATTGTTAGATTTTTGGATAGTTTAGAGAGATTTGAAAATGAAAAAAAAATTTTAATGTGGAATTTGTCGTAAGATTTCGGTTAAGAAAACAAACTGTTTTGCAGGTTTTAAAATTAATAGTAGGATCTCTAGAGTTTATTAATGATAATTAAATATATTATTCATAAATGTGCATTTTATTTATGATAATTATTTTGGGTATTATTATTTTAGAAATTAATCAGTATCGCCCATAAATCAATTATTACTGGCATTACGGTTTTATGCTACCGGAATAAATATGTGGTTTTCCAAATGTCTTAGCAACAATTGGTTGTACACACATTAAATTGCAATCTCCAGGTAACTACTTATATACATTTTGATACAAGAACATAACACTTGTAATTTTTAATGCAATACACAACCGAAACGCCAGAATTAGACATAAACCTGCACAGTTAAAAATGTTTGTTTGACTGAAGGAAATTTAGTTGATCCAAACAAAATATTCTGTTATATATACGCAACTAAAGTATTTGTTAACCCTAATAAAAATTTTGTTTGAGGTTTTTTAGTTGCCTAAAAGAAAAATTTTATTTAATTTGATTTTATTTTGATTTAAAATAAATGTTTTATTTCAAGTAATAAACAATTATTAAATTTAAACAAAACAAATTTAAACAATTTGTTTAATCTAAACAAATTTTGAAAAAATATATTTTTTTTAAATAACAAATTCATTTTGTTTGATAGAAATAATTTTGTTTAAACCGAAACAAAATTTCTTTCTATTGAATAAAATTATTCAAACAAAATTATTTATTAAATTCAAACAAAACGTTTTTACTGTGTATAAATTCAAATATGACATTTACAATCCGTATTAGTTCATTTGTCCGCTGTAAAGAATACCTAGCAAGGGAGCTGCTCGTTAAGAAATTCTTATGTTGGTGAAATGCAAATTTTCCTAAGTATTATTTTAGGGAATACCTAGCGTAAAGAATTCTTTGCTAGGGAATTCTTAAATAAATGTTGGTGAAAACGGGCATAAGTTACTTAACTAAATCGAAAAATAGACTGGATTCTATTCTACTACTTGTAACTTACCAACTTAAGGGACCCGTAAGGCCAGTTTACACGAGTCTTGTATAAGTCGCTGTCAGCCAGAAATTGTGCCACAAAATAGAAAACTGTATATAAACAAAATTGAATGCAATAAAATTTGCAACAAAAAATGGCTCAAAAAATTTGCTGTAAAATCGATTTTCTTACGACAAAAAACGCAAAACAAAACTTTCGCAAGTTATGCGAGACTTATGTTTCAGGCAACACTATAGTCTCGATGTCGACAAGAGGTTAGAAAAATTACATTAAAAACAGAAAGGAATAGTAGTTTATAGTAAGGAAAAGTATACAAGTTACTAGTTTTCCAAAGAAAAAATCTTTACAGAAACAACTGCATTTTTAAAAGTCTACAAGAATTTGTAATTAGTATATTGCAGTTAAGATATAGAGCAGTTCTAATTGGTGAAACGAACGGCTATTTTTTTAACTTTAATTTATATTATATTTGCGTAGTTGTACCGCCACTGTTCAGTATTAAAATAGTTTTATTAATCAATTATAATATTATAATACTTAATAAATAACAATATACTATAATTATTATTTTATAAATTTATATTAATTTTGTATATAGTTATAGATTTACAGCAATTGTTTTTATTTTTGCACATATTTATATGCAGAATTTTCTTGGAATAAAGTTGCGTTATTATTACTACTATACGAACAATCAATACCTCTGTTACCCTACCGACCGACCAACCCTATCGTTTAGTTGTCACAGTGAAGTAGATGAACGGAGAACTCAATACATCACCTGTCTGTTACAATACCACCAGTAGAAAATGATGAAGTACTCTTAAAATTGGTTTCCAAGAATGTATGTAGACGTCCACTTAAAAATTTCACTTGGACACTAAAATTGATTGATGATCGTTTGAAATTTTGACTTATTTATTCCTTGTATCAAACGTTTGTATTTGAAAGGATATTAATAGTACCTACACCAACATAAATATCGGAATAAATAAAAAAAATCTGCAAAGGAAATAATCGATTTATTTTATTATAATAATGTAGTATAATATAATACAAAGTTCAATAATATTATTGCAGTAATTAAAAATTAAACTTATTTGTTAGTATGTTATATGTACATATATAATTTATATTATAGAGTAACATTTATTCAACCGGTTTTGGTAAATTTCGTTTTAAATAATAGAGATTGTTTGACATACGTCTACAAAATTTTCTATTTCATGTTAACAATTTTTTTAGAAAATCAATGAAATCCACTTTGATTGTAAATATAATTATGTTAACGCTTATTATGATCAAGTTGAACATAAATATAAAATCCCAAGATTCAGGTGTTTGTGACTTTTGGCAACGCTGAGCTGAAATTATTTTTAGTGTTTACTTGTAATTTAATGGCTTTCTTTAATAAGTTATGTTATGTTGATATACAAATTTTATCAGAATCATTTTGAACGCCTTTCGAGTATGCATATAATTACACTAAGCGTAGGTACATTTCACTGAAATGCAAACTTTATTGTTAAGACTAAGAAAAAGAAGCGTCAGTAGACAACAAAAGAGATGGTTTAATGACATAAAACAGAAGGTGGGATGATCATGATATCAAACTGCTAAATAGTTGGCTAGTTTGAATGATTTTATGAGAGCCTATGTCCAGCAATGAGTGAAAAACCACTGAGAAGGACATAATCAATTTAAAATAAAATAGTTAAATTAAAAAATAATTATTTGAAAGGTTATATAGGTACTACTTTGAGATTTTAAAGAAAAATTTTGTTTAAAATTCATATTTATATTGATTTTTCATAAATTATAAATTCTAGTTTTACTGAAGCGTTATTTGTGGTTCTTGTAAAAACAAAATGTAAATAAATATTTCCTTCTACCAAGTTTCAAAATTGAATCTCATCAGTTTTCCGAGACACTTGAAGTGGCACGATATTCACCATCACGAACACGTTACTCTCGGTTTAATTAAACTTCCACCCTTAACTTCATGAGTAATTATTAGTCGAAGGTTTTGTACAATTATGAAACGTTTCAACTGCTTACATGAAACATAAATAAAATTTTAAAATATGAAAATATTTGCAATGTAATAGACTAACCTCTATTTCTAGATATAATAGGCAATATCAAATAGGTAGATACAATATTATAATTTATTATTATACAAAATTTTCTCCAATTTCAAATTGAAATATGTTATAAGTTAAGTTTCAAGTACATTAACAATCCTTTTTTAAATTTCAACTAAACTATAATAATGGTGTGAAATAGCAAAAATTATACATATAAATAAATACATTCGCCTTACGGGATGGGACGTTTCGGCGCAGCCGATTCGGCGCAGCCGGTTCGGCGCAGCCGGTTCGGCGCGAAGACGTTTCGGCGCGAAGACGTTTCGGCGCGAAGACGTTTTGGCGCGAAGACGTTTCGGCGCGAGGACGTTTCGGCGCGAAGACGTTTCGGCGCGAAGACGGTTCGGCGCGAGCCGATTCGGCGCGAAGACTTTTCGGCGCGAGAATAAAATATTTTAAAATATTTGATCTACTTTAAATTGATACATTAATACAATAAATAATATAAATAATAAATTTATTAAAACTATAATATACATGTATAGAAAATAGGTTAATGTAACTACTGTGTTACCAATTCATTTTATTTAATTTTATTGGCTTTCGAGTTATGAATTAAAGTAAGTAAAAAAATATTTAAAAAATTGAGATTTTTCATTTGATCGCAGTCGGCTATCAAAAAGCCTGCATGCACATTTTTCAATAATCAAACTTAACAATAAATAATATCAACTTAAAATTATTAACAATTAAAAATATACAGGACGATTAAAATTTACAACACAAAACCCATTTACAAAATTTAAACAACCATCATTATTATAATTATTTTGAACATGGCAATATATTATTTATCTATTAATGTTTACATTTTTCCACATTATTTTTCTTTTTATTTCTTTTTAAAATATTTTATTCTCGCGCCGAAAAGTCTTTGCGCCGAATCGGCTCGCGCCGAACCGGCTCGCGCCGAACCGTCTTTGCGCCGAACCGTCTTCGCGCCGAAACGTCTTCGCGCCGAAACGTCTTCGCGCCGAAACGTCTTCGCGCCGAAACGTCTTCGCGCCGAAACGTCTTCGCGCCGAACCGGCTGCGCCGAACCGGCTGCGCCGAACCGGCTGCGCCGAATCGGCTGCGCCGAAACGTCGTAGACCGTTCACCTTATGTGTAGTAAAATGTAAAATCAAATATGGGGAACCAAGTGAATTACATACCTGCAAATTACAGGTTGAAAATTCATACAAAGATGAATTAAATTGTGACACTTTAATTTTCATCTCCAGCTTATTTCAATTAAAACATTTTGTTTTATTGAAATTAAATATTATTAAATGTTACTTTCTCATGGAATATATTTAATTTAACCACATTTAATTATACATAAATTACATATAAAATAACCGAAAATGTCTAAACCAATTTGAGGATATAAAATAGATTAAATCCTGGCCTAAAAATATAAATAGAAAAATATTGATGTAGACTTAATTATTTTTGTTTAACCAAATTATAAGAAATTAATTTAATCAAGTGTTTTAAGTAATTCATTAATAAATAATTTTTGAATATACTTATTCAAGGTTAAATAAAATATTAAAAAAGTATTTAAAAAACTCGCAATATTTATTACATAAATGAAAAACATAATTTTCGATTAACATCGCTAGTCCCGAAAGATATGAGTCGGTTGTTTGTTCTTGGCTAAAAGCAAATCCTTGTAAAGCGCGTGCAAGGTTTGGTAAGCACATGCAGCCACCTTATCATTCTACAAATCATCCTACAAGAAGTTAGATTATGCCATTTTACAAATCTATAATAATTTTGCAAATGTAACTAGATAATAACATTAATGTTATTTCTGTATATCATTCTGTATATTATTTGTATATTATTGTAATATGTATTTTTTATAATTATAAATATAATAAATATTCCATTTATAAATGGAAAACTTTAAAATATGGAAAACTTTTAAATACGTTAAAAATATCTGCAGTAAATTTTTATTTCCTTAAGAAATGTTATACGTAAATAAGAATTTTTATGACTGTTTATGTATCGATAATATTTTACTGAGAGATGCTAAAATATTCTCTGTAGAATTTTGTTAAAATTTAATAGTTTGTTACATAGAATAGTATAATAGTTAAATAGAAAATTTATTCAAAAATTATAAAACTATAGATATACAGCATGACCCACAATAACTCGGACAAACTTTTATTCTAAAAATGCTTATTTAGAGGCACAAAACAAGAATTTTAAAATTGATAACGATAAAACAATAATCTTAGGTTCAAATAAATTATGGATTTTCAAAGTGGTTCTCTTCTGCGTAGATACAAAATATTAAACGTCGAATGAAATTTTCGACTATTTTTCGCAACTCTTTAGGAATATCTTCTTCTATTCCTGACGCTAAGATTGCTCTAGTGATTCCAAACACTTGTAGGGTTTTTCACAATTCTGAAATTTATTGAAGAAATGAACTAAAATATAAGGTACATTTTCATAATAGTTCCATTATACAATCGTCAGATAAAGTATAGCAAAACGTTATTCCTTAGTATAACTTATGTACTAATGGTGTTGTGAGTTTTGAACCAATACAAATTTTCACTACATAAAAATTAAATTTTAATTTCATAAAAAATTGATGATTAAACCTTTTACAATGCTCTGACAAGGCTGATAATGCTTTGAATGCTTCAAAATTTAGGAACACCGTGGGAATAAATTGTTATAAATAATATTGATGCTGATTTTTGCTATAAATTTCATCTTCTGTCAGATCCATATTGATGTAGGAAAATAAAGAAAGAAAAAGCACAGTAATCATTTTATACAAGTTGTTCTTTCGTTTAACGTTCTATGTTATTATAAATAACGTAGATGACAAATAAATGTAAATGTAAAATGTTAGTGATGCCAATCGAATAAAACGAAAATGATACGAATTAAATTTGTCGCTGTAATAAATAATTTTATGAATTAATTAAAAATATAAAATTTTACAAAATTTAAGTACTTACCGTACATCATTATCTACTACAAATCATTGCATTTATTTTGAATGAGCTGGTTTAAAAGAAATAAAAAACTAAACTTTCTTCCAAAACACATGCCAGACGAACAGTAATTTCCAAATCATTTAAGGTCAGGGCGGCCGTAGACTATTTAATCTACTAAAAGCTGTGAATTGTCGACAGTTTATTTTCATTTTCATTTTTTTTTAAATTGAAAACTAATCTGAGGAATATTTATGTACTTACAGTAATTCACATGGTAAAAACATCATTAATAATATTTATAGACAGAAAAACTTAATAGCCAAGTATTGACTTAATAAGTAAAACATGATCGCAACTCATTTTATTTTGTGAGTTAAGTATATCTACCATTTTCAAAAGCCTATGATCTATAACCACCAAAGAAATAAATACATAAAAAGCACTTAATTTCTGTTTTTGTCGATACATCCATGCGGTACCGGTGGGGTCCAGCTTTATTGACCTGTAATCTTGACTAGTTCATGTCCTTGTTAAAAGCATTTACCGTCAGATTAATGGAGCGATTGTTTCCAGAATGTTACTTTGTGTTAGTCGCTTTTCGATCACATGATTTCCCATGAGGGCAATTTGAAGATTCGTGCGTGCATTCAGGTGTGCAGATTGTTCCCATGATATTTAACAATATTTATCAAAAATATAAAAATTTAAATATTTAAAAAATTTTTATCTCTCTATTTATATACTATAACGATTCTATTTAATATGATTCAACCAACACCGATGTTTTATTAAATCTTACAATAAGTTGGATTAAAAAATCTATAGGATATACTGAATAAAGAAGTTTAATGGCGTAGTATATGTACTTCAAAGCTCACTAAAATTGACGAGAGAAATGAAAAAACTTAAATTAAGACAGACAATTCTAAAATTTATAATATATTATATCTATGATGTAAATAAAGTATATAGACATACATAGTCACTCGTACATTACAGCAGGAATGATTTCTGCAACTTGAAACAAAAGTGCTTCCAGTAGTAACTTAGTTTTCTAATTTTAAGTAGTTGCGGAAGTTTACCGAAAAGTTGTTTCGGGCATTAACTTTTTCTGTCGCAATTTATTTTCTAGAAAAGTACATGGAAATTCAATATAATAACTCAGCAAGTTTCAGTAAGTCAACTTAGAACTGGTTACTTTGTATTAAAAATTACATAATACATAAGATAAGTAACAGCAAGTTTCTTTTTATGTTCGTATTAATCAAAATGTAGGTATAATTATTAGGCATCCCTTGAAATTAAACCGTTAACATTTTTTATTGTTCTAAAAATCATTACAACTTCAAAATCTAGTTAGTAGGAAATTGATTGGTTTTAATAATATTGTACAAAATAAGCAAAATATTAAACTTTTAGAATATTTTCAACACCATGTCGGCATATCTGTAGTTCATATTTCTTATTTTTTTTACCGAATTACTTCGCTGCACCTATTTACCTGATATTTTATATACTACAGTTGTAAAAACCGCACTTTCAATCTTTTCAAATCGAACCATCTTTTGTGTTACGAAATGTCAGACTTAATGAAAATTAATGTTGAAAGTAATGTACTGTTTTGTACTGATGTTGAGTAGTATAAATTGTAACTGTATTATAATCATATTATGTATATTTATTGATAAAACAGGACTCGACTATACATACATACATATATCTATATATACTCGTATTATGTTTATTTATAGTATTACAAACATTTAAAGAAAATCCGAAAATCCATAATTAATGTATTACAGCCTTTGCTATAAAGGAAAGTACTAGTAGCACTACATACGTGAAACAAAATATGCTTTTCTTGCCTTAGAGAAATGTGTTTTAAAAATTAATAAACAGTAAGTAAATAATAAGTAAATAATTGACTGCCAGTTGATAACATTAGAAGGGAAATTACAAAATTTATTCGTTTTGTCCGAAGAGATAAAAAAACAGACAAAAATTTCCACTCGGCTTACCCCTCGATTTTGTCTTATTCGTCCGTATATCGTCTTGTAACCGTTTCTTGCAAAAATGTTAAAAATGTACTTATGTAAGTATATAAAATTAAGAACTAACGACATACTGTTGAAACTTTAAACGAGGATAGGTATTACTGAGACCCGGGTTTTAATTGGTCAACCTATCTTATAATAGATGATATCCCAGTTATAGGTAAACCTGGAATATAAAGAGAGGATTGGTAAACAATATAACATATTACTAGCGAGACTCGACTGTATATTATTTAATTATTAAATATAATTTAGTACACCAAGTCAGTTTTTTAATACGGCAACTTTTTCATTTGTGTAATTTCGTACCTTTTTATGACGCTTAAGAAGGAGACATTGTCAAAATCATTTCTTCTTCTTTTTCTGAAATGAAGATCTGAAAATTTCCATATCGGATGCAATAAATAATTTAGTTGTACATAGAATGAATACTTTAAAATAAATAAGACCACGTGAGTATTAATTTCTTTTAAACGATCAGAAAATGTTGATATAATACTTGCACGTTTCAAAGCAATCAGAGATACCCCCGCTTGATCTTTAATTTGGGACACTAGAAGAATCAAATTTTCACTGTTTAGAATTTTGAAATTTGCACTTAATTTCTCAAAATGCCTTCTAAAGTTTTGCTTTCTTTCCAAAGACGATATGTAAGTAAGTAATAAATTTATGAATAAATAGCCTAGGGGTAAATATGTATGCTTGAACTACTAACTTGAAGCAAAAATATAATACTAATAAGTAGGCATGATAAGCATTAATATAATTTGTACAGAATAGAAAATGGGTGATTGATATAGAAGACGGTATCTTGTTGTGCTGTACCTGAATTAATTAATACAATATTGGAGATCTGTCATAAAATATCCTCTCTCAGATGCCCCATAATTAATGGATGCAATAACGAACAAGATAACAGTTACGCCATATGCTACCAAACTTTTCTATTCATAAAATAACCGTAATTGGGAGTAAAGTAAATCTTTTTAAATCTTAATGTACCTAGTTATTTCGTTTAAGCCTTATTTATTATGGTATTTTAAAAGTTTACTTGGTACATTATTTTTTGTTTAAAAATATGGAAACGTTTTCTGAATAACTAATGAACCAATTAATCTTAATTGTTGAAAACTACTTCTACACTAATTCTACAAATTAAAGATTACACGTAATTGTATAGTATGTGCATAAATTGGAAGGATGTAAGTGTACTCGTGTAACAGTTAATTTTAACATTATCTATTATTATTCATTTATGCATATTATTTTAAAATTTCAGATTTTAATAAATTATTTTTACCACAACCGCGCTGTAACTTCTTACCAAGATTAATTAATTTTATGTTATTTGACTCTCTTAAATCGTTAGCACTTTAAAATTAATGACCCAGTTAAAATAATGTGAAAAGCAAAAATATTATTCACTGTTTTTTTAAATAATTATTTAGTGCTATAGTAGCTAGGTATCTTACTTATATTTGATTTATTACAAAAACATAAAATTTAGTTTACTATCTACAGAAAAGTTTCATACTCATTTGCGTTACACAATTCACTGAAGAATTATTACCGTAATATTCTGACCGCTATTGTTTATTTCTTTTAATAGTTATTAATTATATAAGGGGATTAACAAGCTTATAATCCACAAGAAAAAAGAGGAAAAAAATAATATATTTTCGATATGCGTGAGTTTCGAAAAAAAGTGACTCTCGGCTGCACCTCGAGTGCCCATTTTCTCTCGTGGATTAGAGGCTTGTTAATCCCCTTATATAATCAATAACTATAATTTGATCAATTTTACACTCTAGTAATATAATCTACCATTATTAATTATAGTATAACTGCCACTGCTGTAAACAAGTCGGAATTGTGTTTTTTCCTTTCTTGGTGTTGTGATTTACATGATCTCTCATTTTAGTAAATCTAGTCTAGAACTTCATGACATTTTTCTAGAGCGAATTGTGGCATCCGATGAGTCGGCACCCTCCTATTGGTTATTGTACCATTTTCTCCATTTTTCCGTCAACCACCTGATTGCTACCGTTGAATATTAGGCCGCATTCGTTCTGGCACTTTCCAAACTTTGATAGCGTGACGTTGAAACCGTAGAAATTTGCGTTTGTTTTGGAAAAAAGCGTGCCTACGCGCAATGCAAACCGAACAGGGTATAAAGCGTTTAATGCTGATAATGTAAAATTTACGTGTGATAATATTAACCAAACTTTTTATAGTACTTTAGCTACTCAAGAACTTGTAAAATTATAGCAATGACATATTATAGTGAGTGAAATATTTAAATTAAAAATGTTTTGTTAAAATTAATAGTATATTACAGTACTAGCAAAGAAACCGAAAGATTCGTTCACTCATTTGCGAGTTTTGTACGCGAGCCGTCAGGCGAGTGTGCGGACGCAAATAAGTGAGCGAAAGGGTTTCTCCACGAGTGATGTAATAGCGTTTTGTTTAATCCTGCACTTATAAATATAAAAATGTATGAAAATACAATTTATTAAAATTCGTGTCATCAATAATTAAATTTGAGATTTTGAAATTGCAATAACTCGAAAACGGCGCTAGATATCGAAAAATTGAGCAAAAAAATGTACCCCCCTTTGCTCGTACTCAATCATATACCTATACCGTACCTATAGCAATTTGTCGTAGGAAGCCTTATGCAAAATTCTAGATCAATAGCACGCATTTTGCGCGCAAAAAATAAATGAATGACTGCATTTTTCACTCACTAGTAGGTGAAAATTTTTTCGCCCCCTCGTTACTACAGAAATAATTTAAATGAGTAAAACAAAAGGTTTCTAGTTCTGTATCCAAGTAAGAACGACATATTGAACAAATTTAATTTTTTCAAAAGTAAAGATTTAGCAATGATCTTTAGAGCTTTAGCAAGTTTTTCTACTAGTGAAGAGGAAAGTAGCGGTGACGATGATGCAAGACTCATAGACATAAAATCCCAAAAGTACACAATTATTTGGAGGACGTGATCTCTCAATATAATGAGAGACAATTGAAAGAGAATTTCAGGTTAGATTTCATTTTATTTTGAGTTGATTAGAAATTTGTACAATTAAAATTTAATTTTGGTTTTAGACTGCTTCCTCTAATACTCGAGTATCTATTAACCTTTTTTGAAACAAAGTTGGTTAAAAAATTATTAGGCCAAGAGACAATTTCGTCTAGAAAGCAAATGTTGATTGCCATATGGAAGATGGCAACTTCCGATTCGTATAGGTAAGTTTAATTTAATTGTATATTCTATTCTGGCACACAAGAATTGAAAATATTAATTTTTGTTTAGATCTATTTGCGAAAAATTAAATATTGTAAGAGTGGCAGCATTAAAAGCAGTGCGGACGGTCACAAAGGCGTCAGTTGAGCTAGTACCGACATTTATGGTATAGCATAACGAAGAAAAAGCCATACAAGTATGGAATGGATTTTCCACTGTAAGAAATTTTCCCAAAGTTATCGGGGCCATTGACGGCACTCATATCAGAATACCGGCACCACGTAATGATCCTGCATCATATATCAATAGTAAGGGATACCACTTCATTCAATAACAAGTTTGTAATGAATTTGTTTTTTCTTATAATTTCATTTAAAATTATGTCATTTGTAGGCTGTTTGTGATCATCAGGGTAAGTTCACACATTGTTACGTTGGAAATATAGGTTTGGTGCACGATCAACGATTGTTTCGGTTATCGGAGTTGCATGATTATTTAAATGATGATGCGAAATTTCTAGGTAATTGCCATATGCTTGGTGTTGCTTCGTACACCTTGAATGAATATTTGCTCACCTCGTACAGAGGCAACGGCCACTTAACAAGAAGACAGAAAAATTACAATTTCTGTCATTTTTCGACTAGGATGGCTATCGAAAGAGCGTTTGCGCTCTTACAAGGCCGTTTTCGAAGTCTCTTAACTCTTCTTGATATAGCAGATATTGAGAATATACCTCATTTTATTATATCTTGTTGTATTTTACATAATATACGTATCTTGAGAGATGATGAATATAATAAAATTCAACAAATATTACCAGAAACACAGGAACCGTAATAACAAAATCTATTTAGACAAGAACTGGGTAGAAGTAAACGAGACGCTGTGTGCGAGGAATTACCGATGCAATTACCAATATAAATGTTTCCAACTTTATTTTTTAAAACAATAAAACAAGAAATCAAACAATTATTTATTAAGATTTTATTTCTATATTGTGTTAATTTTTGCATTCAAAGCTAAATCTTTATCCTTTTGCTCCATTGGTTCTGCATGTCATCGTTCTCGTGCCTGTTCCCTCCTATCTGCCGAGGTTAAATGCCGAGTCCCTTCTATTACGCAAATTTCATTTAAAATCAGTTAATAAAAAATATATTTACATTAAGTATTAGCAGCTTACTTGGCAAAGGCAATAAGTTGTCGTCTGTAAGAAATTTTTTCTTACTTCTTTTCTATTTTTAAAAATTTATTTTTTCTTTCACTTCTTCTCCTTTTAGGGGTAGATGTATTGGCTGTCGTTCTACCAGTTGACGAAACCGTTTCAACTGGTTTCATATATGTTTTTCGGCGTAGGAAAATCATCCATAATCTGTGAATTTGAAAATATACATTAAAAAGCACTTCAACAAATTTATACATGAAAACCTACATAAAAATATGTCCAATTTTTTAGCGTTGCCTGATTTTATGGATTACTGTCAGTTAATCGGCCCCACGAATTGGGCTTTGACTTTTTTTCTATTAGAAAGAGGACAATTTTCTGAGCATTTTGAGACCGCACTTCGATGTGGATTATCCAGTAGTTTTCGAGAGAACGGCATTTGAAAATCAAAAATTTACATGCATTTTAGATAGGGATTTCACTTTAGGCTTTATCCAGAATAGGTAAAATTAATCTTCTATCTGTCGTCTGTCAAAAATCACAAGTTGTCAAAGTTGAAACTTTAAGAGTGAATAACTCAAGAAGTGCTGAAGGGATCTTACCCAAATTTGGTACGTAGGTACATTGATCCTAATGGATATGAGAGCATATGTAATCCTTCGATAGAAATCAGTAATGCAACATGAAAATAATAAAATTAACTTTTTTGGCAAAAACATGAAAAAAGTTTTTGTCGATCGATTTTCTTCGGCATTTCTGCGTCGATTGCAATCAAACTTATTGGACGTATGCCTCGTGGGCTGGAATGGTGAAAATAAGGTTTTGCCAGAGAAATCTTCACCAGGGCCACTACAATAAAATAAATTTAAAAAAATGAAAATGTCGTCGTATCTCCGGAAATGTTTAACCGATTCAGCTAAAATTTGGTGTGTCGATGGAGCTTTGAAAGTATAAGTATTGGTGAGAAAACAAACCAAGCCCATTGTAACAGGGCGGGCAGGTCAGAAAAATTACAGAAAATATTAACTGAAATCTTAATTTATATATTTTTTGTGAGAATTTGTCAGATGGCTTGCAAAAATAAAACAATATATTCAAAATTTTAATAAACGTCATAATTTTGTGACATATGTGTCAAAATTAGGTTAATGTTGATTTGTATACCGAGTGCAGCATAAGAATTGAGTTTAGGGCTTGTAACAATTTATTTTAGAATACAAAAATAGGTGGTTCGGTGGGAAATATTTTATAATATCGTCGTACGGACTGACGGAACGTTACTTTATAAGTAAAAGGTTCTGCCACTAGGTAGCGACCAAGTTTAGGTTGTTTGTGAAATTTTTTCGAAAATGTTTTCAGAATCAGTAAATCGACAGTCAGTAATTTACAAAAATTTATTTTCGAAAAATCCGCTAGATGACCGAAAAAATTTGTTGTACCAATCTTGGAGAAATTTTATTTGTGACTTCTTACGGTATTATGTGACGTATATAAAAATTTTGGAAAAATTCAGTGGCGTACAAAAATAAAAAATGTTTTTCATTTTGGATTTTGTTAAAATAGTTATTTATGAATCTTGTTCTGAAAGTGCATCTTTTTGGTATGAGCGTGGAAAATTATAGACTGAGGCGTAGCCGAAGTCTATAACCACGCAAGTGCCAAAAAGGCACTTTAAGGACGAGGTTCATACACTATTTTATGTATAATTGGAATAAAATGCATACTTTTTATAAAAAATGTTCGATAATTATGTTATACGGAATAATTTAACGAAATACGTATAATGATCAAGTTGGTAAGCAATAAAATAATTGAAATTAAAATAAAAACACGTCAATAATATTAGTAAACTAAAATGGAAGGTGATGATGTTTGTGTTATAACTGTTAATCCACCAGATATCGTCGAAGCTGCAAAACAAGCTACGTTAAATCTGCTGCCCGAAAAATCTAGGGTTCATTATGAAGGAGTTTACAACGAATTCAAGAAATGGTGTATGCTAAAAAAAGCAACAAGAATTAACGAAGACGTTCTTTTGGCTTATTTTTCCCAGTTAAGCAAGATCTACAAAGCTTCTACTCTTGGGTCAAAGTATTCTATGATAAAGGCAGTTCTAATAGTGAAAGAAGATATAAACATAAAAAATTTCACAAAATTGCTTGCATTTTTAAAACGTCGCTCAGATGGATTTATGTCTAAGAAATCAAAAATATTCACAAAAGAACAAATCGACAAATTCATGGTAGAAGCACCTGATAAGAACTTCCTAATGATGAAGGTGATTATCAAGTAAAACAGTTCATTACTTCTTACTAAATTTAAAATTTCGCTCTTAGGTGGTTGCAATAATGGGCGTCAGCGGAGCTTGTCGTCGACAGGAATTAACATCCATGACAATAGACAACATCGAGGATCTGGGATCTGCAATTGTAGTAAAGGTGCCAGACACCAAAACTAAGGTGGACAGAGTCTTCGCCATTACTAAACAACAAACCGCTTTATATAATAACATAGACATTTTTCGGAAATATGCAGCTCTTCGCCCAGCACATGTACAACATCGTCGTTTTTTCATTTTTTACAAAGAAGAAAAGTGCTCCATTCAGCCAGTTGGCGTGCACACTATGGGGAAGCTACCGACAAAAATAGCGGAGTATCTAAAACTAGAAGACTGCTCATCATACACGGGCCATTGTTTCAGAAGGTCTTCTGCATCATTTTTAGCAGATGCGGAAGCTGACTTAGCGACTATTAAACGCCATGGAGGATGGAGATCATCCACAGTTGCAGAAAGCTATGTAGAAAATTCATTGAAAAATAAGAAAAAAATTTCAAATCAAATTTTCTCTGATGGAAAAATTGAAAAATCGTCGGAAAAATCTATACAAAATATTGTTGGTACTAGCGGAACTACTACTGCAACCGGAGGAGCTACTAACAACTGTACCATTAATGTCAACATCAATATTAAACATTAAATTTTCATAAGAAGTGGTGACAGTGACATATCTGTACTTGAAAGTAAATGTGACATGTCCGTACTGAAAATAGCTACTTTCAGTATTGTTTCGTATATGTGAAAATGTACTTTCTAGTACGATTGCACATAAAAACTTTTATAGATAGATTTAGGGTAGGGGGTGATACACATAGATATCTTTGCCAGGGCTACCGATATCTTTGTTAAGGCTACCACAATAGAAAACAAAAATGAATATTATGTCATCGTATCTCCGGACGAAATTTGGTGTGCTGGTGATTGGAGGTATTGCGGCAGAGAGTGACGATATTTTTTTATTATATATTTAATTCATTATTTACATTATAATATTACAATACAGGTATAAAAAAAACACTTCTAGGATTATTTAAAAACGTATCAATATATTATGGAAAACTGGATTAATGCTTAAACTGTCAAAAGTCGTAAAATGTCAGAAAACCTTAAACCTGATATCTTGTTTGTTATCAAATAGACTATTCAGAGTTCATCTCGGAGACTTGGTTTCTAATTATAAATCCCTCAACAATGGCCTTCCTCAAAGTTCAGTTTTGCGCCAATACTTTTTAATTTATATACATCTGACATACCGTATACAAAATCTCGAAAGTTTATATACGCTGATGATCTTGGAATAGCTGTCCATTATTCATATGACGCAAAATCAGAGGAAGAAGTCAAATCGACTTTATCCACTGATTTAACAACACTTAACAATTATTACACTAAATGGAGACTTCGTTTGAACCGTAATAAAACCGAAGTATCTACTTTTCATCTCGCAAACTGTACTGCTGATAATACCCTTAATGTACGTTTCAATGATTGCATTCTTCGATATAATTGTACACCAAAGTATCTCGGAGTAACCTTGGACCGCTCTCTCACCTTTAAAGAGCATTGCTTAAAATCTCGAGAGAAACTTAAGTCAAGAAACATCATTCAAAAATTAACTGGAGTTAATTGGGGTGCTTCTGCTTCCGCTCTTCGAATTTCTACCATGGCATTAGTTTATTCAGCAGCTGAATATTGTGCTCCAGTATGGTCTCATAGTAAACACGTACGTCATGTTGACACCCAACTGAACTACGCGATGAGATTAATTTCAGGAACACTGAAATCGACTCCTACTCCCTGGCTCTCTACTCACTAATATTGCACCTCCGAACTTAAGAAGAGAAGCTGCTCTCGTAAAAGAGGTTAAAAAATTATACAGAAACCCGGAACTACACATACACTTAGATCTGATGAATAGTTTTACGAATAATAATCGTCTTACATCCAGATGTCCTCTATGGACAAAAATTGAAAACTTGGGGGATTTTACGACATTCTCAATTTTTGAAAAATGGCAAACATTTCTTCACTCATTGATGGATATATCCAACTTTCAACTCATATCTGACCCAAGCGCAAAGGTTGAAGGTTTTGATCTGCCTCGCCGACAGTGGTGTACTCTAAACAGAATTAGAACTAATCATGATGGAAAAACTGGTAGTATGCTGATATGCATCATGCCCAGATATGTAATCTGGGATCCCTCCACTGACCCATCTTGTGACTGTGGAGAGGCTATTCAGACAATAGATCACATCTTGAACTATTGTCCAACAAGAAGATTTTACGGTGGTATTGCTGACATTCATAAGCTAACTACAGAAGCTGTTGACTGGTTAAAAAATTTAGATCTATCAATATAAATCATTGCTAAAACGTTTCACTAACTTTGTTGTTTAAATCTATACGAATAATAATAATACACAAAACAAAAAAAGGCGGTTAGAATTGGTACCATTCCTTTAAATTGGATTTAGACTAAGTACCACTATATTTTTTAACTATTAAACCGAATCAATGAATCAATATTATCTTCAAAAACACCAATACTACATATATTATTTGAAACCATTAATATTTGTTGGCGATATAAAAAAATTATTAATTGAAAATTAGAAATAGGCAAATAATGGCGCCGTTAATGACATAATTACTAACTTAATTGATTTTACTGATTTCGAAATATGCATGGAGGTCGGATTTGCAATATCGGTCGGTGTTACATAATTATTATCCCCTATAGAATAAAATAAAAAAATAACTTATATGTATTACAGTAAAAATTTCACAGTAAAACACCTTCTCTTTTTAACTTTTTTATGGTTCCTTTGTACCGAAACTAGATTTTTTTCACCGCGATTGACATTTTTAAATAGCGACTTTTTGAACTGTGATGGCATCGACAACTTTTTCTAACTTTAAAACTTTTGTTTTAAGATCATACGTTATTAACATTTTTGTTTAAAAATCTGGCCTAACTAAAACCGTAAAGTAGCTTAAGAGCGCTGGGTCACATTGCGTTTCGGATGCATTTTCGATGCTTATAGAAATCACTATAAATCAGTTGTTATTTGAACTATTTAATTGAATTTAGATTTATTTGAAAGAGTAAAGATTGCCCCACGTTTTGGTGGGGCCGATTCTTCATAAAAAATTTTGTGCAAAAATTATGAGTACTGAAAGTTATGCTAACTTTAGTGTCGAATTACGTGAAGCATAATTCTTTAATTAAAATTTTACTCGATGAAATGAGGCATTGATTCTTTAAGTTGACGAAAAATTTAAAATAATGAAAATATATTAAAAAATAAAAATTTGCAATCAAATTTACTAACTACTTGTAAATCTAAAAATGAATTTATTTTTTACAATTTCGCACGACCCCTACATTTTCTTGCTGGAACACACAAAATTAGTATACTCGGTTGAAAAAGTATGCTTAACTTTAGGGTGCTTTAGGGTACCTGCGAATACATACATTATAACAGATGTTTTCTCATTTCCATGTGTAAAACTTTCATACAAGATAAACCAGGCTAATATAATTGAGCGGTGTTCAATCAATATAATCAAGATTTATAATCGACCGATTGCACAAAAGTTAGCTAAAATTTAAACTTTTTTTAAATTTAATCACGGATTCAGTTTTAACTAACGTTTGTTCAAGTTTTTATTTTTATTATATAATATGTACATTAAAGTATTATATAAAGAACCTTATTGTGATTTTTATTTTGATGTCTATTTTATAGATTATTCACATTAATTTATTGATGTAGCAAAGGCTATTGTAGAAAAGTATCTATAATATTTGAAACCGCGAGAATTGCTTTGAAATTTATATTCAATGCATTTAAAACAAATGTAATTGTTATGCATTTACAGTTTCGGATATTCAATGCACAAAAGTTAGTAAAGTATCTCATTTCTGGTCTGGCAGTTTGGCACACCCCATATGTATTGAAGTACAAATTAATTGCTTCCTTATCGTTTGCATGTGTAAAAATTTCTTTGAAAGCAAAGTATAGATTTTAAAAGGCCCTAAGTTTTTCTAACTTTTAGTTTTAAATAAACTACAAAACAATTTGGTTGATGCGTTTGTTCCGTTAGCGGTTAATTCGAGTGTTTTTTCTTAGTGTGTTTTATTAAAAGTGCATCTTCATTTTTAAGTGTATAATACTAGAAAATCGACCGTTGGAATATTTATATATTTTATTCTTGTTCCCTATTGTTTACATTTCGTAAAATTGTAAAACATGCCACCCACAAAAAAACGAAGAAAATTCAATATTCAAAACTTGCAGCGAGGTAGATGTGTAAGTATTTATGTAGTAATTTTTATTCGTTTTTTGTAATTTTAATATACTTGAACAATCTTTAAAATCGTACTATTTGCAGAAAAAACAGGTACCGCAAGTAGAAACTAATTTAGAATGTTTAAATATTCGAAATGAAGAAAAAGAGTCAACACCCGACCAACCTATGGTGCAACTGCAGACTCTCAGTAATGACAACCAACAAGATATAATTAATTTCAAATTAGGTACAGTAGTAATAATTTAAAATAATTTTTTACTAATTATGATTTGTCTATCGAAGTTAATTTATATTTTATTTAAAAATGTAATTTAAACGAAGTATTGTACATTTTTAAATAAAAAATAATTTTTTACTAATTTTAATTTTTAATTTGATCTATATAGATATAGAAATTGAAAAACCAGAAGTAACTCCAGCAGAAAACATTGTAATTGAAGGCATGAGAATTGTTGATTTAAATTTTTTCTTCAACTCTTTAAAAGCAGTTGCTAATCATAACACTGCTTTTGGATGTGGAATACAGAATCTAACAATAGTAAAAGAACAGCGTCATGGTTTTGCTTCAACAATTCATTTCAAATGTAATTTTTGCAATATTATAGTCAAAACCTCTACAGTAGGTGAAAAAATTGATATGGATATAAATACATCGGCAGTAGTTGGCATTATGGGCATCGGTTGCGGTTTTTCGAACATGGAAGAACTTTTTGCTACAATGAATATTCCATGTATGAATAAAAAACAATATTCTGAATATCACGAAAAAGTGAGTACAGCTTGGGAACTCACATGTATTCAAAGTATGAAGGAAGCAGCTGAAGAAGAAGCAAAGTTGGCTATAGCAGCCAATGAAGTAGACGATGACGGTATTCCATTAATAACTGTCGTATGTGATGGATGTTGGTCAAAAAGATCATATCGATCTAATTATTCGGCTCTTTCTGGAGTTGCAGCTATTGTTGGGAAACGAACAGGAAAAGTTCTCTATATGGGCGTTAAAAATAAATTTTGCACAGTTTGTTCTAGAGCTGCTGCACAGAACAAAACTCCCAAAAAACATAAATGTTTTAAAAATTTTGTAGGTAGTTCCAGTGCAATGGAAGCAGCAGTGTTAGTGCAAGGTTTTAAAGAAAGTGTAAGTATGTATGGTTTGAAATATGCAAAAATTATAGCCGATGGAGACAGTAGTACGTATAAAAAAATTTTGGAGTCGAGACCATATGAAAACCTGTCAATAGAAAAAATTGAATGCAAAAATCATTTGTTGCGTAATTATTGTGTGAAGTTACTTGGGCTATCACAAAATACTGCATATCCTCATTTAATACGAAAATGTTTAACCCCGGATGCAATTATGAGGCTACGAAGATCGGTTGTTGGAGCAATAAAATATAGAAAGCAAAATCCTTCGGATGAAAATGCCGTTTAT
Organism: Cantharis rufa; assembly: GCA_947369205.1. Taxonomy (NCBI): domain Eukaryota; kingdom Metazoa; phylum Arthropoda; class Insecta; order Coleoptera; family Cantharidae; genus Cantharis; species Cantharis rufa. The sequence continues at coordinate 43,746,754 of OX376303.1, forward strand.
TTATTGAAAAAGGATATTGAAAATAGTCTTTGCCACGTATTTGGAAGACATGATAATTGTGAAGAATACTTTTGTAAAAACAAAGTAGAACTAGATAAACTCACTGATATTGAGACATGCTTACAATTTTATATTAGATTAAAGCAAGTGGTGCAAAACTTAGCAAATCATGCAAGAAGTCTAATTGAATTTGTAGACAGTAATATTGTAGAACAATTTAATAGTATTGTCGCTAAATTTGTAGGAGGTAAAAGAATTAATTATTCCTTGAGAGGTTCTTACCAAGCTCGTTGTTCTGCTGCAGTAGTTTCCTTTAATTCAAAAAGATCAGTACAAAAACTTTATAAAAACATATATGGAAGTAGCCCACAAAAAATGATTAAGAAATTGGAAAACTATAGAGCAAACAAAGCCAAAGCCTCAACAGAAAGAAGGCGAATGAAAAGTAAAGAACGACCAATCAATAAAAATATTACTAAAATAAAAAGAGCTGTTTTAGTAGATTCTGATTACGGAGATTATTGTCAGAAACCGGACATGGCATTTGATATTTTTGAAGAAGAAAAGGCAAAGTTCTTAAAATCGCTGCAATTAAAAGAACACGAGCGTTTTAACTTGGAAAGGGAAACCATACTGCAATCTCGAAGTAACATGTGGATGGAAATGCGAAGAAAATTATTAACAGCTTCAAATTATTTTCGAGTCTGCAGAAGAAGACCAACCACAAGCTGTGTGAATCTCGTCAAGTATTTGTTGTATTCTTCAAATAATTTAAATGTTGCTTCAACAAATCATGGCAAATTATACGAAGCATTGGCGCTTGCTCAATTAGAAAAACAAGAAAATGTTAAAATTTATCCTTGTGGTTTATTTATTGATGTACAGTTACCATATCTTGGAGCAACACCTGACGGTATTATTGACGAAGATACAATAGTTGAAATTAAATGTCCTTCTTCTGCATTTAATATGGATCCCGAAGAGGCAATTCGAAATGACAAAATTCAAATTTTAAAGATTAAAAATGAGAGTATCGAAACAAAAACTAATTGTTCGTGGTATTACCAAGTTCAAGGTCAACTACATGTAACTCGGCGAAAGAAATGCTTATTTGCTATTTGGACCGGCGAAAACTACCCGCTGAAAACTTTCTATATACATAAAAGTGACGATTTTTGGATACAAAACATGGAACATAAGTTAATCGAATTTTATATGAACTGCGTTTTACCCGAACTAATAGATTCTAGATATATACGTAATATGCCAATTAGGGACAACATCAAAACAACGCCAGTGAAGAAAATCAGTGCCAAACGAAAACTACCGTTCTAGAGAACACAACAGTTGAAAAATGGAAAAGGAGGTATTATCTCATGAACTAAAATTGTTTTTATTTTTATTTTTTTCCAGTTTTTCCATTGCCAATTTTATTTAATGTATTTATTTAATCCTTTTTGACATTATTTAATGTCCTTTTCAGGTGAGGCTCAAATAAAAATTCCTACTCCTGGCCTCCACGTGGCGAGCCTCGGTAATACAATATAAATTATTGTAGCTAACAGGAGAGGTTTTAACAAATTATAGAAAAATCTTGATCTTCATCTATCTCATCAATTAATTTTACAAAGTCTTACGTTGTTTTTCGATACGCAAGCAGATTCTACATTAAATATTATTCTTTATCAAGTATCAACTGTTTAGCTCGAAAATTCAATCAATTCAAAAATAGTAGGGCAACAACAATGTATTCTCGAAGCGGTACCCATATAAGCGCCATCACTTTGAAGACTGAAGAATTGACAAGAACAATTTTTGTTTTAATTAATAAACTATGGATCGATTGATGTACGATTTAATCAATAAAAGATGTTTGTATTTGAAATTTAGAGTATTTTTTAAATTGCAGCACTTGTTTTTTTTGCCGATTTGGATACAACACAATTTTCTGAGTAAATGTAAAAAGTTGTTACTTTGAAAAATCCTTTTTTGAGCCAATAATCCTAAATTACAAATATATCTAATTAGTAATTAAAAACTTCTATAAATGAAAACAATAATTTTATCGATCAGTTTTAAAACTTTGGGAGTATTTATTTCGAAAACTTTTCGCTTCAAGATCATAGTTTCTTACATTTTCTCAGAAAATTGTGTTCTCTCCACAATTTTTTTGCCATTTAAAAAGCGGTGAAAATAATTTTTAGTTCAAAACGAATCACTGAAATTCAATTTAAATTAGATTTGTTTCAAAAAGAATTAGCCCTTTAATTTGAAATGATTCGGTATGAATCAATAAAGAACACTTGAATAATGTAAGTTTTGTAAAAACGATTTTCAATATCGTTTTGACTAATTAAAATAAATATAATAAAAAAATAAAAATATTTTGAATTTAATATTGCTTATGAATATTTATGAATCCTGCAAATTACTTGAACAAGTGAAAGTTACCGAATTTAATTTTGGTGGGCGGTTTGTGTTATTTTTACTATGCTCGGGGTGTAACTGTTGTCACCCGGTGTGATAGATGTAACAGTTTTCAATACAATTTTAACAAGTTGAAGGATTGCAAAATATTTAGTTTTTTCTATAAAAATTCAACTTAAATTTTGAACTATTACAGCTATTTAAAAATTTTAAATAATGGAAGTTATAGTAGATACATATTAAAATTAAAATATCATTATTTTAAACTATTTTTTAAAATCGCCCAGCATCTCTATGCCTTTTAAAATTGTCCAGCATCTCTTCTATACGGTCAAGTTAGGTCTTAGTATCAAGTTTCATCCTAATGACCTTTTTCGACAACATTCTACTGTTGCTTTTTGTATTGAATGTACTTTTGAATTTAAACCAATGACATCAACTAAAAGATCACGTGCAAATTTGAAATAGAACCACCTCTAACATCGACTCCCCTACACCCGACCGAAGGCAAATGCAGGATAGCCGGAAGACCCATTGCTGTTAAAGATTGAAATATACAAGATTGCCGATAGCATAAGAACGTGAGTCCTAAAAACGAAACACTATCGAAAAATGTCAATGACGGAAAAAATGGCATTTTAAAAACAAGGTTGACGTTTGAGGATATTCTATGAAAATTCTGCTAAAATATTTTATAAAATTTATTCCCAACTTTTACTAGCTCACTCTATTATTTCATATAACTGGGTATATTAATATATTGATTGTACAAAAATATTAATAAAATAAAACATGTTTTTCTCCAGTTGTGTAAGTATTTAACATGATATTTTTAATTAATCTTATCGCCACTTAAGGTAATTTTTTCAGCTTTATTTAATTATTGTCACCGATAAATTAGCTGCGTTTATTACTTCGGCATATTTCATACGAACAAACGTAGAGAATCAAACAATGAAACTTCAAGTATATGCGACAATTATAATTGTAAATATACGTAATATAATAGAAATTGTATAAATTTTATAAAGAATTGGCTTTTGAAAGGCACTTCCCTAGAGAATTCTCAATAGTATACTGTACAACATACGGATCAGGTTCAGACCTTTTTAGTATCCCCAAAGGGATTTCCTATAATAACCGCGGGCGGTTGAATGAATATATTCATGCTTTTTATAGGTAATACAATAGTTACAAAAGTAAAATTAATTTTTGTTATAATAATTGATAATAATCACGATTTATATCAATTTACTTGCAATAAATAATAAATTCGTAAAAATAATAAATAAAAGCACCTTTAAATTTTATTTTCTTAATTCTACTGTTGTTATTAAAGCTATGTTGTTGATTTTGAAAACAAATTTAGATACTTTCTTATTTATCAATGTTTTGGTTTCAGACTTAAAATGTAATTTATTACTGAAATAATATCTTTTGAATATGTATTCTTTTAATAATAACCGAGTTATTTAGTTAACATAGAAATCATTTTCAACTTACGTTTTCCCAAAAATTGAATAATATGTTAATTTAATCTGATTACTATAATATGGTTACTATTAAATGAATTCATATTTAAAAATTAGAAATAATTTGTTATCAATGCATTTTATGCTTAGAACAATTACTTGTATATTTTTAGTAAGAATACACACAATTTAATCAAATTATCGCAAAATTATAAATTTATAACAGTATGTTATGAAAGTTTTTACAGAGCTATGTTGTTAACATAATGTTATCGTAACATTCCATAACATAATTTTTAAAGAATCGCAATATAAACCTCAATGTTGACATTGATAGTCGTTAAACAACAGCGCTGTGCGACCGCCGATACAAAAAAAAAATGACGTTAAATTCAAAATAGGCGGTTTTAATGGGATACCCATTGCTATAGCTAAAGAATTTTTTATCGACAACTTGCACAATTAATAATAATAATAATAATAATAAACTTTATTAGTGTTAAGTACACAATAGTACATTGTCTTATTCGGATTAAAAGTGAAACTTTGTTTGACAAGCAATTTTTGCATTTGCATGGCGGAGCGCTAGCGGAGCCGAGCGAATTTTAAAACATTATTTGACGTAATATTAGAAAAGTCATTTTGACATTTAAAAATTGTGTAATTTCGAAGAGTGCTTTTTCTAAATTGTTTGAATTAGCAATAACTCGAGAACGGCGCTAGATATCAAAAAACTGAGGAAAAAATTCTCCCCCCTCGTCACAGACACACCCCCGTGAATTATCGGTAGGAAGGCATATGCAAAAATTACTAAAAAATTACAAAAAATACTAAAAAATAAAATCACTTTTAAATCATGCACAAAAAAGTCTTTTTAGTGCACGTAAAAAAAGGTGTTGCTTAGCAATTTTCGCATTTTTATATTAATAACGAAAACGTCAACTTTTAGTTGAGGTAATGCTACTAAAAATGTACTGCTTTTAATACGGTTGGAGAAAAAAGTGTTTACACACGTCATATCAGGAAACCATATTAACAAATATAAAGTATTAAAATGAAGAGAAAAAACTCTCCAACCTATTCCTTTAGGAGATTTGTGTCGGCACTTTGCATGAACTCTTCCACGCTGTAGAAAGCCGATTTTGTGAAAGCGTTCGCTTGAAGTTTTTCTCGTCCAATGCTCTTAATTCCTCGGAAGTGCATTGTACAATTTGACTCCTATGTAGCTTGCACCATCTCGGATCCGCTGCAGGCGATGAAATTTGATCCTTTTAGGTCATTCGATATTCTTATTGGGTATTTGTGAATGTTGCTGTTGGTCTCTAAGCATTAAAGTTTCGCCTAACGTACATCAGGCATTCCTGTATAAACACGCAGGTTGTCGTCATTATACCCATTGTTTTAAAATAATGTTGGCAATCATCGCGGTAACCAATACCAGCCAGAACGCGAAGGCATCTTCTTTGTATTTTGAAGACATCCTCGGTGTGAGATGAATGTCCCCAATTCAATATTGCGTATGACATCTTGGAGTGGAATAGAGCATAATATATATGCTGTCTTAAGATACGTATTCGAAAGTTGGTTTCTTAATGATCTTAGGCAAAAAGTGGCTCTCGATAATTTTCCGTTTAAATATTTGATGTGAGGTTCCCAGGTCAGAGCGCTTTCCAAGACAACACCCAGGTATTTCACAGGATCGCACACGGTGCCTTTTCGGAGGCTGAAGATGATTTTCTAGGTTTTCTGGTTATTAGAGCTTAATTTATTGCAGATAAACCAGTTCTTTATCCTCGATCCAGCAATCTCCGAATTGTATTGCAAATCACACAGGTTGTTATCGCTCTGTTTTGGCGGTATCATCCGCAAATAAGATAAAGTCGGATGTGGAACACCTGTTGACGTCGAGACTTGTGGAGATGTCGTTTTTAAATTTCACAAGTTGTTGTCTGTTCTTCAGAAACGATCGTACTAGTAAGATGCTGTTGCTAGATAAATTGTAGTATTCTAGTTTTTTGATTATTACCTCGGGATTCACACAATCGAAGGCTTTAGATAAATCGTAGAAAGTAGCATTGGTGAATAAGTTTTACTTGCTAGCATTTATATATTTTTGACAGAAGCGATGGAATACTCAATAATTATTAGCATAAGGCAAAGACCCTCAACGTTGCTATATTAATTGTACATCCAGTTCACAATGATATGGAAGCAAATAGGCTAGAAAAATGGTGAAAATTAACATTCATTCACATCCAAGTAACGTATGTAACGGACATGGAAGACATAACGTAGAAAACATAGCAAATAATTTATCATCATGCTTTGGTTGGCACCACAGGTGAAGAATTCAAATTTCAATTCAGGTAACGAATTTAAATTATGTACTGTATTAACAACGGGGGTGTTGCCTAGTAAAATGAGTAAAATCTCAGTGGTCAAACATAGAAAACATAACGTAGAAGATGAAGTTGGCCGAACTTTTTGTTATGTCTCCCATGTTTTGTACGAATGTCACTGGTAGCGTTTGAAACCATGCATTTCAACTTTCCTTACGTTATGTCTTCTATGTCCGCTACGTACGTTACTTGGATGCGAATGACGCTTTAGAAAGTTGGGAGGATTTTTTTAGATCTCTATCACCTTTTAACTTACATAGCCCATAACTTATGCACTTCGCACTGATTTGATCTGTTTTAAGTTGGCGCTGGCGCTCCGCCGTGCAAATGCAAATATTGCTTATCAAACAAAGTTTCACTTTTAATCCGAATAAGACAATGTACTATTATTTGATGTAAGTGGATTTATGAAAAAGTTTCCAATTTGAGATGAAAATTACAAAATTTTACGAATATTCTCCGTAAATGCAACCACTCCGGTAAAGGCACTTGGCAAAAAGCAAAAGTTATAAACAATTCTACCAATTCCATAATATAAAATTATTGGCGCCAACAATTTTTTAAATATTTACAGAAATTTAAATTTTAAAAGCAATTAAAATAAAATTTCAAATTAAACAAAATTAAAATTTTATAATTCAAAATTTAAAAAAATTGATTTTGGAACACGACAATATACGAGTATAGGCTTTAACTAGTAACTTAGTTGTTCAAAATTGAAGGACGTATATTACTTCAACCAAATTCAAGAATATCAATCTTGAAAATAATTTTGTGTTACTTATTTGAAAGAACAAGTATTTCTCATACGGGTTTGGCAGTTTAATGAAGTATAAGCTTACATACGCGAGTATTTATTTATTTTTTATAAAATGTGTTAGTACAGTAATAAAATATTTTAAAAATCTAAATATTTCACCCAACAGGTTTAGAAAATTGAGGACCGCATCATGCCCATCACAAAGTTAGTGTAATCTTTCTTGTGACTTACAGGTTTTTTAAAACCTCTATGGTACTAAAAAGAATAGTAAACCCCGAAGATCAAAACCCAGTGATAAGAAAAATATAAAATTGAATGAAATTTTTATCTGTACAACTTTTTAAACAAGTTTATTTGAAGTTCTTTCTTTCCTAATTTATAATAATTTTATAGTTCACAAATTGTTTCCACAAATGCTTTGACCTCGAAACGGAATTTCCACGTTGCATATACAAAATTATTTTTTTAATTAAGAAAAAGTTAAAAAAAAAATTTTTGATTCCAAACAAGTTAAATTTTTTAAATTTATTCGATTCCGCGTAGGTTCGATAATTTCTAATGGTTCGATGGTTGGTGAGAAATGTAATGGCAAATATTTTGTATTTTTCGCAAATTTATTTATGCCAGATATCAAGAAAATGACGACGCTGCGCTGCAGGCAATTTTTGAAAATCTTACATTTTGAGGCCAAATTTCTTCAAGGAGAAAGTATTAATTTTAGAAATTGTATACTTTAAATTTTAAAATAACTCGGAACAATGAATGATTTTCTTCTCCCTATTTCCTTAATCAACTAACCATCTCTTCAAGCACTCAAAATGAAATTTGATTAAATAAGAATCCCGCACCTGGGTTTTCTTAGTAAAATCCAATTTGAATAAGTTAAATCCAATTACAAGTTGAATTCAAATTTTTTCAAAACTTCATATTATAACTTCAAAATTAATGAAGATATTTAAAATCTGTCAAGGCCGTTTAATTTTTCTTAAAGAGGATTCTAACAAAATAAAGTAAATAACTTTTCTACGCAAATGTAAACTTCATTAATATAAATTTTAACATTGTCGCATGCTCTATAGTGGAGAATTGCCCACAGATCCTAGCAGTAAATATTTTGTTGCATTGAAATGTTGTGAGCATTGCATTGCGTTATATTAATGCACTTCGTGCTTTTAATAGAAACTTTTATTTATATTATACGATAATTTAAAAATATTTCAAAATAAATACCTAAAAACAATTTTGCTAGTTTGCATCAGGAAATGTATTTAGTAGATATTATAATATGCAATATAATTTTAATATTGGTAATAACTCCTAATTAAATACGAAATTAAGTACTTAGTATTATAGTTTAATTAAACGGAACGATTTTTATTACTTTGCTATTTAAACATTAAACAATTTTATAACAGAAAAAAAAAATAAATAAGCACATACATTATTATTTGTTATTAGTGCTTTGGTTCTGAATATAAATTTAGAAAATAATTGCAATACTTGTATGCGGTAGGTTAAAGATTATTTTCAAGTTAATAATTAACAGTAGTTGACAAGTATACAGCATTGCACAACATGTTTTTACTTTAATTTTCATTTATATATCATGTAGTACATTTTTCATGGCTGAGTAAGGAGTAACTTGCACATGTTTACCATATTATGAGAAGAGGGCTAGAACGTTTCATGTATACATAGTAAATAATTTACGTTACAAATAAATGTAGAAGCTCGGAAAAGTAACGAATGAATCTCTTCTATCTTTTCACTCAACTGTGACGGTTGGCGTGAACTTTAACAGCTGGAAATCATTCTTCACGGAATTAACAGATAACATGGCAGTAGGCAAGAGAAATGCCAGTTTATTGGTTAATTGGACATTAGCGTCGATTTAAATTGTTAGTTTGTCACATTTGAACACTCTACTTAAATGTAAACCAATAATGTGACTTAAACATTTTATTCTGATTGTTATGTTATGTAGAAACATTTTATAGAGCAATTTACTTTAAACCTAAATTGTTTTAAATAATTACTTTTCTTTGAAACTTCCGGTACTTTATTTAAAACTGACAATTAGGTATAGGTACCTACTCTTTATTCTTTTTATATTACAATAAGTAAAAATCTAGTAACTATATAATTAAGGAATTAAATTTAATAAACAAAATATCTTAAATAAATATTAATGAAGTTTGTGCATTCTGCTCTATATGAATTCCAAGCGGAAGTTGGACGTTTTTAGTTATAGTGCAGTCGAAATAGACAAAAAAACACTTGAAAGCTAAAACTTGAAATACTAATATTCTCTAGCCCAGAAGCAGCAGATATTGATATTTCTGTAAGGTATACATAGTAGATTATATTTTTTTGGGATTTGCTCATAAATAATAGGGTAAAAGTGGGAGAGACGCCATATGAGGAGAGACGCCATACCTTCGCTAATTCTCTATTTGGGAAAAAAAATTTTATTTTTTTTATTAGGCTTAACTACCCATAGACGATATCAATTAAACCTATCAGTGCCTGTTCGACTGCGATCAAGCGTGACGTGTTTATGAGGAAAAGATTTACTTGGTGCGTAGTTTTTTTCATGCAAATTTTGTGTGAGTGCAGTTTCAGTGGATATTGCAAGTAATACAAAGACACAATAATGCAAGAAGTGGTTTTAATATATTGTTTTGATTGTTCTTAACTTATTTAAACTATATTTTGCCATTTCTGTTTATACCTAAATATTTTTTAGCGGTATGAGGAGAGATGCCACTTTTTGAAAAAGTGTAATCTATCGAATATTTTTATTGATTTAAGGATGATGAGAAAATATGTAAGCAATCTTAAAGTGGTCACAGGACAGTGGACAGAAGAAAATTTAATTTTTGCTATAGAAAAAGTAAAAAAGGTGAAATATTGAAAAATGAGGCAAAATGGCTTTATGAGTTATGCACAATGTACTCTCTGCATTACAATAATTATTGTGGAAGAGAAATACTACTCAAAAAGAATCAAAAAAGACCATTTTGACAAGTATGTCTTATCTCCTGCACCGTATGGCATCTCTCCCACACCATGTGAGAGAGATGGCTTTTTCCCTACTTACAATTCTTATTTTCCATTTTTGCATATTTTTGTCGAAAGACAAAAACATTGTGGTTAAAATACAAAATATTAGTATACCTTTAAAATAAAAAATAAGTGATTTACTTATATTGGGTTTTTTGTACTTATTTCACCTTTCTATACAAAAAGTATGGCATCTCTCCCACTTTTACTATGTATAATGAAAATATATTTTTCCTCCAACTCAAAAAGGTGTGCTAGCTGCAGGAAAAATCGGAAAGTGAACAAATATGCAAAAATTACGCTGTTTTAATGATATTTTCCTATATACTGTGTAAATATGCAATTTAGAAAAAAAATCAATATTTATAAATTTTTTTGCTATAAAATTCTCTACAAACTAGAATTGATTTAAAATGCGTACATATAAAATTTTCGTTGAAAATAGTCATAACTTGGAAGGTAATAGCATTGTTTATATATATCTAGTTGGACAACCGTACCTTTGCGCATGGCTGCAATAAGTCTGTATAGTGCTGTCCTCACAATTTAGTGGTACACTTATAAAGTAGAATGTGGTAGTATAATGAAGGGCGCAAGAGTTGGTTCGAAGGTCCACTAGATTAGAGGCAGGTAGTTGACCAGGTCAGTGGCGCAGCCAGGAATTTGTTATGAGGGGGGCTAAAGGATGCGAGCTGGGCCAAAAGCGTGCGCCCCAGGCAAAAAATTTTCTGAAAAAGGGGCGTGGTCAGCTTATTTTCGAGTATAATTATTGTATTACCACTGTTACCTATCTTAAATTAAAAGTCGAACACAAAAATATTTTAATTTAAAAAAATTTTTCATTGCACCGGTAAAAATGCGACTATGATCATTAAAAAAAGATTATCATTAATAAAAAAAAGAGTGTCTGGGGGGGGGGGCTATAGCCCCCTAGCCCCCCCTTTGGCTGCGCCACTGGACCAGGTACATGATGACTATAGTCATTGTTTGTCTATTTAAATAGAATTGAAACTATTTCTTGCAAAGAGTGAAACATTTGTTATGTCGAATAATTTCAAGTTTGAAATAAATATTAAGATAAAAAGTATTTTAAATTTTGAATTCAGAATTCCTCCGACCCCCCATTGTCTGTGAAATCATCACGTCGGTATTGCTCCCTTCCCTCTTTTTGCAAACGGCATAATACTCTAAAAAGCGCAAGGGCACGTGTCCTTCAATCTGAAACAGCAAGTAGTTTAAAATTTAAATAAAATTTAAAATAAAAAAGTTTATTGAAATCAAAATTTAAGTAAAAATTAAAAATTTTAAAAACCTCTGACTGTAAAAAAATTCTTTTGAAGTCAGGAGAAACGGGGATTTGTTCCACTTACGAAACCTGTTTATGCATTCCATATTAAAAATTCTCCGTTTCCCTTGATTACAAAATCAATGTTTAAATTTGTTTTTTATTTAAATTAAATAAAATAACAAATTTAAATTAAATTTGTTGAGTGAACAAGAAAAAATTATTTTTTTCTTTTTAAAGGGAGCAGTAGTTTTTAAAGTGAGGTGTTTTTATTATTAATTCTTTTTTGAATTTTTTTCTACAGTCACAAGTTATTAAAATTTTTAATTTTTATTTTATTTCACTCTTTTTGGAGTATATTTATTATTAAATATCCACTACACCTCGAATACATTTGGTTTTATTTATTTAAATTCAAAGATGTAGCATAGTTAATGAATGACCCTACACAATCTAACAAATATATAGAAAAGGGTGAGGGGGGAATTCAGATGTAAACAAAAGCGTAAATTTTGCTATTAAATATAAAACTGCATAATTCCAAACCAATTTCATAAGTCAATTATTTTGATGTCATCTGTTTAGTATAAATTTTTATGTCATTCTTAAAAAAATCCAACTTTAAGTAAGTAGGTACTGGTGGGAGGGGTTTACAAAGTCGTAAGAAGTTGCAGATACCCTTTGTTGATCATTTAAAACAACGGTCTTTATATCGCGACTGAAAAATAAAATTTAATTTAAAAAAAATAGAAATAAAACTCATTTATACAGGTATTTCAAACATCGCTTTACGTTTCCTCCGACCCCCCTTTTCACATCACACCGGTATTTCTCCTTTTTTGAGAACTTATTTTATCAAAGGGTCCTTAGACCCAGTTTTTCAACGGTTAGTTAACCCAAATTCAAGGGTAAACCTACGTTTATGACTACCTGATTGGTCAGAAATCTAAGTTAACCATTGAATTTAGCAAGATTTAACAGAACTAAACAAATCGTTAAAACAAGGTCGTTTAGTTCTGTTAAATCTTGCATTTTACAAATACACACTAATATCCACAAAATCTACTTGAAATTTATTTTCATTGAATTTAGGTTAACTTACGATTGAAAAACTGGGTCTTAGCGTTGATGCTTTTGTGTTGTATGATTCAGTGGTGTAGCGAGAAACTTAGTTCGGGGGGGGGGGGGGCACGAGCGAAGCGAGTCTTGTAATAGCGCCGCAGACGAAAATTTTTCAACTTTTCCAGGTCAAACGCTTAATAGAAAGTTAGAAAATTACAATACAAAGAAAATTTCGGGGGGGGGGGCGGCCCTGAATACGAAACTGGTATGATTTATCAAACGCGGCTTACTCTAAAGAGCGCACGGGCACGTGTCCTCTAATTTCAAACAGCAAGTAGCCACTGTATAAAAAAAGTTTGTTGAAATCAAAATTTAAAAAATTAATATTTACAAAAATTACATGCTTTTTAAAATTTGTGTTCTATCACAATGTCACAAGCCGCCACTGTGCTTTATAGCAAGGTATCTACTTTGTGGATTTTACCTTTCTGCTCCCTTTTCCTTCTATAATGTTCTAAGCTTTACCTTTTAACATAGCTTTAAACATAACTATTGTAACAATGATAGTTATAACAATAGGTAGATTAGTACGTAATCCCAAAAAGGGAAAAATTTTATATTTTTTTGTATGCCATCTATTGTAAATTGTATCAACTGGGTTGCAACCATTTCAGTTGCAAACCTTATTGTTCGATGATAAAAGCGACTCAAAACATCCAATCCCTCTGTACGCCAACATCCATAACTAAAATATTTTGCAACCGAGGCTGTCCAACTAGATATATATAAACAATGGTAATAGGTAAAAAGCAAAGTCATTTTCAAGAGTTTGAATTCTTGGGCAGTTTCACTTTCCATCTATGGACAAGCGTTCCTATAATCCCATATGAATATTCCACCGCTGCCGTGAGCAGGTAGACTGGTCATAACTTTAATCTTTTAATTGTTAAGTCTATAAGCTGTACTAAATCAGACCATGCAGTTCTAAGTATCGTAGATTCATTTAAGGTAGATCAAAATTATTTTACCGAAAATTGTCATCAAATCAACAGTTCCCTGCTAATTTAGGCGCAGGGAAATTGGATTTTAATGAGTAGTCCGGTAATAATTAGTAATTGTAACAAAATAAAAGAGACGTCGTTCTTTTCTTTATTACTTATTATTGTTTTGACAGTAACCATGCATGGTAACTATGTAGTCTACAAATTGACACACTTGAATTTTGCTCATTTTAGTAATGTTGTTCAATTAATATGTTTTTAAATATCAGTTTTTTACGATTTTCGGTAAAATTTAATACCATACTTGTCAGGAAAATGTCTCACTTTACTCGGAGCTTTAAAATACTCGGCACAGAGTGCCTCGTATTTCAATATTGCTCCTCGTAAGTAATGTATCATTTTCCAGACTTTTAGGTACATAACTATTTTTTAGTACCAATTACAATATTATATAATAGTATTGCTGTGATCTTTTCTATTTACTAAATTTTTAATTATAATATTCAATTTTGGACACTAAAATTTTCTTCAAAATCCAAATTATTTTAATTCAATTTACAATAAAATCCTCGATATTTAAAATGGGAACACAAATCGAAACAGATAACGTGACCATACGCGGACGATATCAAATTATTCCACGTCGCTTCACCTTGATTTTCAATATTTAATATTTTAAACACCATTTAAATTATCAATCCAAAATAGTCTCCAGTCCAGTCTCTGTCCAAATTCAATCCAAAGTTTGTCCAAAATTTAAGACAATTTCCAAATATTAAACAATAAAATAAACTTACGTAGTATCAAACGTTTTATTCACAAAATAATTTAAATCTCAAAACCAAAAAATCTCAAAATTATACGGGAGACGACTTTCTCCTCAACCGCTTCAGGCGGCCATCTTGGCAAAAAGCCTCTTTTATCAAAATTTTTGTGCCAACTTACAATTTGTTGGCGCGAACAATTATTTAAAACATTCGCACTATTATATTAAATTATTTACAAAATCAAATTGAATTTCCAAAAAATAAAAATTAAAATAGTTATTTACAAAATTAAAAATCAGATACTCAAAAAAAATTAAAAGAATCAAAATTAAACCACATTAAAATTCAAATTTCCAAAATTTCATTCGGTAACACGACAGTATATTACATGCCGAGGTGGAAAATGCTTCATTACAGCCGAGCGCCAGTTAGTTGACTGAGGCGCTTCGCCTGGTCGAAGCTGGTCGACAAGTCGTGTGAGTCCTGCTTATATTTTATTGTTTATAAATTATCAGGTTGCAAATAAAAATTGTATATTATATCGTAAATTGTTTGATTGTCTTAAATGTAACCATTTCTTCGAAGAATCTACAGATCCCTGAGATATAAAGATATAAGAGTCACGTATCATCACAGTATATACTATTTTATTCACAATCAGGTAGTAAATAACAAATAATTAAAATTTGTATTAAATTATACGCTGCTTTTCACTTTGTTTCATTTTTGAAAAGATAAACTAGTTTATCAAGTTGATATAAAAAGTAAGCAAATTGCTGTTTATGTCAAACAAAATGATGGTAAACATTTGACATAATTGTACTTTAATTATTCTGGCTAAATTAACAATATTGTTATAAAACTTACATTTTTAAAGTAACTAAAATAAAATTAGATTAGTTAGCTTGCACTAAATTTGCACTTGACATTTGACATAATCTTAATTAATTTGACGCACATTATTTGTTAGTTCCTTTTCTTGCCAACAAGTGATCACTTCCCGACCTGAGGTAGGTTGGGAAGTAAAACAAAATAGCTCTGATTGGTTGGCAAGTGAAAGTAAATAATAAACTGCTTCCCAACTTCTTAAAAATTAGGAATGTATCGATTACTAACCGATTGTGAATAAACAAAATAACAAACATAGAAATAGAATATTAATTATAAATTATAAGAATAAGAATAAACAACACAAATTAGATAGTAAGCACTATATACACTATATATTGTTTATTATACTACCTCGTACTCTACTAACGCAATGAGTATAGATTAGAGTTTTTGAAAAACATTTCCCATCATTTTACCCATATTAATGATATTAAATTTTTCTTAAGGATTTGCCAATTTTTAATACCCCATTGTATACTCCTACTAATTCTCAATAAGCTAACCCTGACCTTCATCTGTGGAATCTTTCACTGCTGTACCTTGACCATTCTGGAGTAGGAGATTAATTTTCAATCATCGGTGGAATAGGACGGAGATGCCAAATTGCGTCCCACGGTTAAGGGTACGGGTAAATTGCGTCCCAACGGGTCATGGTCAGAATGGTTAAATGAAATCTTTTTATTCCTTAAGCTGCATAAAGGTTTATAATGTTTTGGTCATTTTACAGTACAGGGTGATACAACTATTATTACTAAATTGTTTTTCTATAAATATTATTTTACGAAATGGGAGATCCACCCGCTTCCTGGTAGCACACTTTGCCGAGTAGGACCGGTTTAGAGGGATATTTTTAGTAAGTATGGTGTTTGTCAAAACTGCCCGGCGCATCTGGAGCGTAGGGGACCGGAGAGGAAGACATTCAGAAATGCAACTACCGCAAATCTCGGATCCACCCTAAAATCATTTTGTACAATTTACAACTTTTTATTACTAATGTAATAATATTTATTAGCAATAGCAATTTTAATAATAATTTTAAATTTAATAAATCTGTAATACAATTTTAGTAGATTAAACTTAATCCCGTACTTACTGTAAGGGTGTTGGGATTTGTGTTAGAGATTACCGCTAATCCGCTTAGGGTTCGGGACGCAATTTACCCGTGCCTTTTTTGACCACTTTAAAAACCTTTAAAAATAGTTACCAAGGGACGCAATTTGGATGCGCCCGAATAGGATGCCGTCCGTTTCTTTAAAGCCTACTTGTAAACTCCCCCAACGTCAAGGGATTTAATAGGTATTAAGATTATCAAGCTTAAATGGGATTTAGGGGTAATTATACAATCTTTTCAAATAATAAATTAATGTTTTATTAAGGACCAATAATAAAAACTTGATTATTACTGCTACCAACTTTTGATAAGTTTGTGAATGGTCCCATGTAATGTAGTTTGTTGTCATGGGTTATATTATCATAGTTTAAATGTTAAGGTGAATACATACACTAGCAATTTGCGATTTGCTGAATGTGATTTTTGTTTGGCTTGGTTAAATTTCAATAAATGCTTCAAATTTGATCAATCAAAACCAAAATCGCATTCCGCAAATTGCAAATTGCTAGTGTCTGTATTCAGCTTTAAGCTGAAGTGTATGTATTCAGCTTTATTCATAGTTTTTAACCGTTTTTTTCGTTTATTTTTATACGGGTAATTACTGGTAAGTTTTTATAATTTTTTAATTTAATTTTTTTTATATGTATATTATATAAATAAAAACTTCAGTAGAAAAAAATTACAGCGTTGAGTTCACATCGAGGAAGATCCACCCTCTTCCTGGTAGCACACTTTGCCGAGTAGGACAGGCCTAGACAGATATTTTTAGCGAGTATAGCGTTTGTCAAAGCGGCCCGGAGCGTCCGGAACGGAGATTCGGTTTTGACAAATGTAACCACGGAAAATCTTAGATCGGTTTTATTGCTGCGGAAGATTGGCCCGTTGGACTAAAAATTGTAATCCGGTTCTTGAGGAACTAGCTTGTAAGGTACATAATACCTCATAGAAATATCGAGTTTCTAAAGTAAGATTTAATCAAGGTAGCGGCATCGATACCGATTGAAATAGTGAAATGGTACGTGCCGCAATAGATGACTGGCCGCGGCGTATAAAGGCCTGTGTGAAAGCAAGTGGAAGTCATTTTGAATAAATTAAATTGTAAAAAATTCTTTAGAATGTAGGTACGTACTACCTAATAAAATGGCTTTTTAAAAATTTTTTTTAAAGAATAATTTTTAATTTTAAGTTGTTTAAATTTACTTGCAAACATTTCACAGAACATATGGCACGACTAGAGTTCGTGCCAAATAGAAATAGAACCGTCAATCATAATAGTTGGTAACGTTATTTTTAGATAGGCATTTCTTTGAATACATACATAAGTAAGCGAGAGAGTTGCATTTCCGCTTATAATACCAGGGTGCGAAGTATGCAAAGAACCACCCATAAAGTCGACCGGTTCGTTAGTCGCGAATATGTGATACATATATGTGTTTTAAATTCATAAGGTCAATTGCTTTCAAAAGATGACACGTATATGCAATGTTTACAATATCATTGGCGTAGTAAAATTTATAACAATCTAACAAACTAAGGGCCGTTATATTCATCTGTTCAGTAAAGTGTCTGTTAACTATGTGTTCAGTAAATTTATAAACCTACTGTTAGAATTTTGGGTATATTCATCTTATTTTATCTGTTCAGTAGGTACTGAATACTTACAGAGTTAGAGAATGTTTTTAAACGGGCAATACAATTGAGTAGATAAGGACAAAGCTATATATAATCCCAAGTAAGAAAGAGATAATATGAATGTTAGGCTTATGTCAGGTAAATTTGAGGTTACGGTGTTTTCTTTATGTTCATTTAAATTTTATAGCGCATCAAAATTAATACTATGATTATGATAATACATAACGGTCACAGGTAACATTGTCTTTATCATATTGGTAACATTCGTGCAGTAATGTATATAAACGTGATGGTGTTATTATAAAACGTGTTTAAAAATTCATTCGTTTTTAGCTAGAATTTAATAAATTTGTTTGTTGTTGTCCGATATGGCTGATTTGCGCTTCGACCATTTAAACTTATAGACACGCCGTATGCTATTTTACACTGGTTGAATAGTGAAGCCAACATTATAACGTTGCGCATGACGTCATGTAAGGGCAAAACATCAACTGACATTCATTAGTGTTCCTGTAAATTTCGTTAAAATAATTTTAATTTTACGCGTTTTTTGGTTTTTTTAATAATTTTGCAATCAATGAGCACCTCCAACAGAGTCACAATGAAAACCATTGACAATCAGTTGATAGAAAAGTATGAGGAAAATTATGAGGAATATGAAATTAATGATCACGATTACGCTTTAATGCCCGTACTTATAGTCATGGATTGAACCGAGAATTGAGATCAATTCTCGAAATAACAGCTGTTGCTACGATACGGTCTCAATTCCAGTAATTTCATTGGTAAATTCTAGGATCATTTTGAGTCTCGGATTGATCCGTGACTATAAGTACGGGCATAACTAGTATTATAAGTTATTCCAGAAGTTTATTTTTATGTTTCAAATGTTGTGAAATATTTATATACTAGCAGAAAGCCCTCCACGGACGGGCATCTAGACCCAATTGGTTGGAAACTCGATTGATGTGCAAATCGTCGTCGGTACTTTAATATATTTTTCGGTTGGTAAAAAAAATTTGACCAATCAGAGTGTGTTTAGGTTACCAAAAAATGACACGCCGTAGCAGCAGGAGCAGCAGCCAGCTGGCATTTTATGTATTAAGATCTGGATTTGTAGTCAAGAAAGTGAAAAAAAAATTTTTATTGCGACAATCTGATGTTTTAAATTCAACATTAATAATAAAAAATTAATGTAATGTTATGTTAAGTAATGTTAAGCAGTGTTTAATTCAACCCTCCGAAGATTTGATTCATATATGTAAAATATAATATTATTAAAATTATTAGCTAGTAAAGGTATAAACGAAATGTAATTATCAAAAATTAGCTAAGAAAACTATTAAAACAATAAAATATTTTCAAGCTTTCGGGAACGGATGTTCCCTTTATCAAGAATTATTTAATTTATTAATTACTTATTAATTAATAATTAATTATTAAATTATTACTATAAATAAATAATACTATAAATAAATAATACTATAAATAATTAATTAATTAAATAATTAATTAAAAAAAATAAAGGGAACATCCGTTCCCGAAAGCTTGAAAATATTTTATTGTTTTAATAGTTTGTTTCTTGGCTAATTTTTGATAATTACATTTTGTTTTTATGTAAAATAGCTGAAAGTGAAATTCGAATTATGGACGAAACAAACAATTTATTTACTGAACAAAATCTAATGACCAAGTTAATTGTTAATAATAATAATAATGATACACATTTATTAAGAAAGAAATATAAGAAATCTTTATATTAAGAAAGAAATAATATTATTATGTGCAATGTCCGCGGTTCAGTTTTCCATAAATACAAAGAATATAAATGTATGACCATGATGTTGAATGTAACCTTATTACAAATTTAATCAAAATCATTAGTTTTCACTACTGCAACCTTAGGTTATATCATCAAGGAGAAAGTCTAAATAAAAATTTAAATAGAGCTATAGAGTAAATAAATTAAAACTATTATGTTTTGTTTTTCATAAATAAACTAATTTGTTAATTATATTGTTTGTTTTATTTATATTACCCCATCATAATATCAGTAGGCATAGGGGCACTTGGGCTGACCTCATTTGACCCCGATAACGGTATATAATGCGGTATATAACGGTACATACCGGTAGATAATACGGCATATAACGGTATCGGGGTCAAATGAGGTCAGCCCAAGTGCCCCTATGCCTACTAATATCTTTTAATATTAATTTGGGTATAAAAATGTAAAATATACGAGTTTTAGTTCATACTTTCAATACAAAACTTATTGCCATATTCGAATTCTAGCCCTTTCATGACGTCAGATGCGCAGAACATGTTGGCTTCAGACGCATTTGGAAACGGCGTGTCTATAAGTTTAAATGGTCGAAGGATTTAGGTATGTACTGTTTAAAATTGATGTCTATTTTTATTATTTAAAACGTTATAATTTATAATAAATAAACGACAACGTGGGAACAATTTCTCTGTGGCGGAAACCGAATGCCTCGTAATTGAGGTTTTAAAGAAGAAGTCGGTAATTGAAAACAAACAAACTGACGCTGTTACTTGGAAGCAGAAAGTAGAAGCGTGGAAGGATTTGGCGGAAACCTTTAATGCCATCAATACCACAAACCGTACGGAAAAGGCTTTAAAAATTAAATATGATGACCTCAAAAGAGCGGTCAAACAAAAATTTATTAAATTAAAGACTGAAAAGTTCAAGACGGGAGGTGGTACTGCAGAGTCCGTACAGTTCACGCCTTAGGAAGAAAAATTGAAAAGGCTTATACTGTTGAGTGTAGAAGGTCTTGCCAGTAGAAACGATTCTGATTTTGGTAGATTTTTATATATTTTATTTTATCAGTTATTTACAATTTTTAAATGTTTTTAGTAATACCTTACAGTTCAACTAATAATGTTGAAAATAACAATAATACGATTCATATAGAATTAATCAATGTCGAAGGAGTTCAGAATGTGATGGAGACGGGACGGGAGATAGACAGAAAGGAGGTAATCTCAGCCGAAGTAATTTTAAATACACCGATGGAAGAAAATATAGTTGCGAAAGAAAACATATCCGACACTACAAAAAACCATAGTAAGTACCTAGGTTTTCTAAGATCACAGAGCTTATCGATACCCTATTTGTGTAAGAAAACAAGTCAAAATATGTACAATAAAATATAAGTATATTGCGATGTATTTTTAATCATTTTTTTAATTTAATAACTTTAATTAATAAAAAAGTTTTTAAACTTATAAATCAAAAACTTTATTTAAATTCAATCGGAACTTTTATTAAATTAATTTTTTAACGGACAAATACTCACGTCCCTTCTCTCGCAATCGGCTATCCAAAAAGCATATCTACACATTTTTTTATTTACAAACTTCACAATAAATTATACCAACTTAACATTTTTTTACGATACAAAATATACAGTACGATTAAAATTATTTACAACACAAAACCCATTTTCAAAAATTAAACAACCAATTAAACATCCACATAGCACATACTAACCATTATTATAACTATTTTGAACATGACAATATATACACATATTATATAATATAAGTATTCCATTTCAGGTTTAAATTGGAATGCTTGGAATCCTGCATCGTTAAATAAAAAACACCATTAAATAAAAAACTGCAGTCTAAATCTAAACGTGCACCACATTTAACTCGGAATGTTAACTCGCAATTTTCCTCTCTAGCAAGCAGTCGTGAAGAATTGATAGCGATTCAAAAGAAGATTGCCGAGCAGCAGTTAACCAAATTGCAACTAGAAATTGATGATCTTCACAAAGAAAATGTGAGAAAAGAGGAAGAAAGCCAATTAAAGATGCAGTTTTCAAGAAAAGAACATGAAGCAAAAATGGAAGTAATGAAATTGCAAAAAGAACATTTATTAAAATAAATTTATAGAAAAACATTTATTTGTTGATTATATTTACAAATTTCTGAAATAATTTAAAAATTCTGCACGATGAAAATTATTCTCTTCATTAACTACGTTTTCCTCAATTTTAGCGTTATCATGTATCGTCTTAGGGGGTATGCACTGTCTCCTAATAGTACGCCATTTCCAAATACATTCCCTTCAAACATTTGCTTGACATTAGAGTTATCAAAAATATTAGCATCGTGTGAAGATCCAGGCCAGCGAGCTACAATATCTCTAATTTTACAATCAGCATTACAAATGCACTGAACATTAAAAGAAAAAAATCCTTTTCTGTTTCTAAAAACCTCTGCATTTTCTCCTCCTGAAAATAAGTTAATTTTTATAAAAATTGACTAATATGTACATTACACAAACATACCTGGGCTTTGAATTTTTATGTGTGTACAATCTATGGCACCAATCACCCGAGGAAAACGGGCTACTCTCATAAATTGTCTTTGCACTTCAATTTGGTCTTCTCGTGTCGAAGGCATATAAACAAATTGTGGCCTCAACCTGGCTAGTTCAGAAGTAACTGTATGTATAATTCTACAGGCAGTTGTTTTGTGGATATTACCAAAATCTCCTACGGTTACATAAAAACTATCGGTGGCATAAAACCTAAGGGTCAGTAAAAGTTGCTGCAAAGGTGGTATTGGGTTGTTTCTAGACAAAATAATAAATTAGATTATTACATAAATTTATTGCTACATTTTATAGTCTTCACAAGAGTCAATCGCATATTACCTGTTTGATCGATGTAAAAGCCCTTCTTGAATTAGTTGTAGGATTTCAATTACTGAAGTTTTTGTCAAACAAAACCTCTGGAAAAAATCCAAGTCATCCCAACAATTTAAATTGTCCCATTGCTGAAATCGATTATGACTTTGATATGGGCGGCGATTTACAATATTATCATCAATTTCGTCGAGTAAAATATCAATGTCATCCTTCAGATCCATAATAAATATAATTTTTCAAAATTCACTTTTTTTTTGTATACTATAAAAACGGTTTGTTTAAATTTGCGACCTAATAAGTTGAGGTTAGAATCTTCTCTATATCCTCTTATAGACAACTGAAAGTGTGCAGTAAATTTAACTGTTCAGTAGGGTGATTTTACTGATAGGTTGTCACTACTGAAAGGTGAATATACGTTAACTCTCGTTTACTGATAACAATGTTATCAGTAGCGCTACTGAACACTTTACTGAGAGGTGAATATATTGGCCCTAACAATCTAAGAAACTATAACTTACTAACAAACGGTAACAAATAACAAATGTGAAACAATTTTTACGACTTGTAGATTTGAAAGAAATTGCAAAACTAAAACAATTTTAAATTAACCTGCGTATTGCAAGAAAAATATGGTGCGCTACTGAAAGATTTCGCGTTCTTTAACTGGTTGGAGATATCTTGGGGGTATGGCTCGCGATGATTGACGGTTCTATTTCTATTTGGCACGTACTCTAGGTATTTTACACAGTAGCACTACAATCCAGAGTGGGAAGTGGCTAACCACTTCTTTTTATGAAAAAGTTTCAAGGCAGATTACCTCGTGGTTTGCTATTGCCAGCCGAGGAAGGATGGTTATAATAAAGTTCGTACTTCACTCGGGTTCGAACCAGGGATCTCATAATTATTATATACTATAAATTATTATATTATTATATAAATAATAATTATTATTATACAATTACGCAAATGTTTAATTTTTGCGGTTTTTTTCACTTTCGGATTTTTCCTGTAGCTAGCATAAAAAACATTGTGACATTATAGAATAATAAAATACACAAAAATACAAAAAATATTGTATGAGAGGGCACGATGATAACTATGATTGAAAATGGATAGCATATACTGAAAGGTTGAGAAACTCTGCCTTAAAGTATATTATAAATCTGCATTTATTGTATTTTCTATAAATGGTTTTCATCTTCTATATCATCAGATGGATTGTTCTTTCATTGATACTTCTTCCACTATAACTTTTTGTATGATTTTGCTTTATTGGAACTTTATTTGTGCGTTTTACTTTCCAGTTTCTGCCTCCCATCCTGATATCTCAGTCAGATCGCTTATCATTACATCTCATTATCGATATATTTCTGATTTTCTCATTATCTTATACTTTTATTATATTAACAGATGCATAAAATTGACAGAAAAACAATTGTTAAAATTATGCATAGTATGTAGTGATCGGCATTGTACGCCTACGTACATATGAGTTATATCGGTCATGTAAAACTTGGCTTTTATTACTTATTTATAATTTAGAATAAATTATTATAACCAAATATTTCTTATTCCATCAAGAAATGTTACCTAATATAAATAAATTATTTTTTAAAGACATTTTACTCTAGTTTTTATTTATTTTTAAATGCAGAAAGTAGCAAGTAGCCTTATTGTAAACAGAAATCCAAACTTATTTTTGGTCCACCCAATACACAATTATTCCAAATAACGTTGAATTTTCGAAAGTTTACCGAAGATAAGATTCAAATGATGTTTAATAAATTTAATTGACAAATTTAATACTTTTAATTTCTTTAGATTGAACAGATTCTAATGATATTAAAAAAAATTTTAATTAGGTTTAGCAAAAATAGTGTGTACATATTATGTATATCACAAACTGAAAGAACTTTTTAATTTTAATACTTGGAATAAGTTTCTTCTAAACAACTATTGTAGTTGATTAGCCTGTAGAACGATATACTCCAATCTTTTTAATTTAAAAAGAATTTTAGGTAAGTAACTATAGATAATTTATATGGGAAGTTTGTGTTAGTGAAACTATTTAAATTATGTATAATATCGTCGGCTTGGAGCAAAAACAAGATAACTCCAAAATGATAGTTTTGAGATAATTTTTGTTCCGAGAATGTTTTTGCTCCAAGCCGACGATATATAAACTTTAAAATAAACTTTAATAAAAATGTGTTTACTGTTGCCTTGTTAATTTAGTTAAGAGTTGCATAAAGAAAATTCATTACATTAATGATTAAGAAACAAAACGGGAAAATTAAATAAACTACTACATAATTTGATTATAAAGTTCCATTACGGCAATATTGAAATCGTACCAAGCGAACTGATTTAAAATTAAATTACTTTGTTCCGTAGTTATAATTAGTCGGATGATGGACAGAAATTTTGGTTATGAATAACAAAATGTCCCAACAATTATTATCGAATTAATTTTAACGAACATATTTATAATCGCTTGACGTTTATCAAATTATTAAAAATGCTTTAGCGCCACTTCAGGGAGCCAAATTTGTAAAGTCCAAAAGTTGGAGTATTAACGAGATGTTTTATCTTAAATTTATATAGCTGCACTAGCATAATAAAAAAAATTCACTTTTACTTTAATATTTATGAAATAAAAGCGAAATAAATAGTAAGTTATATAAAATACTATTATTATAAATAGATATTAAGTGTTTCTTAATAAAAATTAATTAAATGAGAATTTCTTTCAGAAATGTTAAAGGTTGAACAGCGCTGTAGTATGTCAGATAATATTATACGTCCGACACAAACCTATAATAGTTATATAAGAGGTTAACTGAACAGGTAGGTTAACTGAACACTTGCATATATGTATCTGCCATCTCTTATGCCCATTTTCATCAACATTTATTTAAGAATTCCCTAGCAAAGAATTCTTTACGCTAGGTATTCCTTAAAATAATACTTAGGAAAATTTGCATTTCACCAAGATAAGAATTTCTTAACGAGCAGCTCCCTTGCTAGGTATTCTTTACAGCGGACAAATGAACTAATACGGGTTGTAAATGTCATATTTGAATTTATACACAGTAAAAACGTTTTGTTTGAATTTAATAAATAATTTTGTTTGAATAATTTTATTCAATAGAAAGAAATTTTGTTTCGATTTAAACAAAATTATTTCTGTCAAACAAACTGAATTTGTTATTTCAAAAAATTATTTTTTTTCAAAATTTGTTAAATTTTAATAATTGTTTATTACTTCAAATAAAACATTTATTTTAAATCAAAATAAAATCAAATCAAATAAAATTTTTCTTTTAGGCAACTAAAAAACCTCAAACAAAACTTTTGTTAGGGTTAACAAACACCTTAGTTGCGTATATATAACAGAATATTTTGTTTGGATCAACTAAATTTGCTGCAGTCAAACAAACATTTTTAACTGTGTAGGTTACGTCTAATTCTGGCGTTTCGGTTGTGTATTGTATTAAAAATTACAAGTCTTATGTTCTTGTATCAAAATGTATATAAGTAGTTACCTGGAGATTGCAATTTAATGTGTGTACAACCAATTGTTGATAACACATTTGGAAAACCACATATTTATTCCGGTAGCATAAAGCCGTAATGCCAGTAATAATTGATTTATGGGCAATACTGATTGATTTAAAAAATAATCATACCCAAAATAATTGTCATAAATAATATGCACATTTATGAATAATATATTTATTTATCATTAATAAACTCTAGAGATCCTACTATTAATTTTAAAACCTGCAAAACAGTTTGTTTTCTTAACCGAAATCTTACGACAAATTCCACATTAAAATTTTTTTTCATTTTTTTCAAAATTTTCAAAATTACTTGTGCGTTGTTTAATGATTCTAGGGTATACAACTTCATCATCTGATGAATCGTCAAATCTCTCTAAACTATCTAAAAATCTAACAACAGCCATGGCGAGAGAAAAATAAGAATAAACACTAATTTATACTTGTAAAGGCGGATCCAGACACTGCGAGGCTGCCGCGCGCGGCTTTCCGCGCGAGGCACCTGCCTCGCACAGTGTGGACCACTTGTATCCCAGCTAGCGCGAGCCAGAATTTTCAAGGCTGCTTCATATGTATTCCCTGCGATTGCGTAGTTGTCTCTATAGAATGCATCTGCAGTTAGTTGGCATCGTATCATGGCATCTGAGCATATAAACACCGTATAAACAGAGCATGGAAGTTAAAAATCAAATCTTTTAAAGAAATAATTAAAAATTTTTACTAAGAAAGAATAAATAAGTTCACGGATAAACCTTTCTTATTTATTTCAAAATCATTACCAGTTGCACTTATTCTTTAAGTAGCGTGAAAACGTCACTAAAAGATATATTGGTGTTATTGTTGTGAATATCATAACACTTACCTGAGGTTTATTATTTCTGATTTATAAGTTCGAAAAATAATTACTAAACGAAGTCGATAAACTAATAATAATTAGCTACCTACAACTTGCATAATGTTTTTTGCATCTATGAAAATTTTATCATAATATTCATTCTTTCTGTAATTAAATAATTGTAGTACTAATCAATTTTATAATAATTACCTAAAAGTAACTAATTAGGTATTTATTTTATTATCAATTTATTAGTTAGTTTGCAATGTTTTTTTACAATTTTTCATTTTTATTAAAAAAAAAAAGAAATCGTTTGCTGGAAAATAACAACATATTCCTGTTTTTAAAACAATATGTATAAACATGACGTGTACAATTTGTATACACGTTGACAAGTTAGGCTAAAATTTTAATGCCGTGAGCACACTCTCGCCGAGTGCCCTCGCCGGAACGTTCGGCGAGCGCTGTACACGAGAACGACCAGTTACACTCTGGTCGAATATAATACAATAAAGTGAATATGTCCGTTGACAGATGATGTAGGTTTAAGTAAATTACAAAAAACTGATTGTATGCTTTAATATGAAAATTAAATATTTCGAATAATTTTACCTCCAATCAATTTTTTAAAAAAATTGGAGGTATGGTAATCGAAAAAAAATTTCAACTTTTTTTTTTGCATTTTCGAGATCACCGTGTTCAGAAACGTAAACCAATTACGACCAAATTTGGTATGGTGGTAGGGTTCACGGTGGAAAGGTGAAAATAAGGTTTTCGTCGCGATCTATCAATCGGGAGTGCCACCACAAGAAAATAATACGGGATTTTTAAAAAATATTTTGTGTTGCGATATGTTATTTTAAAGGCCTTAAAAGGCTTTATCCAGAATAGGTAAAATTAATCTTCTATCTGTCGTCTGTCAAAAATCACAAGTTGTCAAAGTTGAAACTTTAAGAGTGAATAACTCAAGAAATGCTGAAGGGATCTTACCCAAATTTGGTACGTAGGTACATTGATCCTAATGGATATGAGAGCATATGTAATCCTTCGATAGAAATCACTAATGCAACATGAAAAAAATAAAATTAACTTTTTTGGCAAAAACATGAAAAAAGTTTTTGTCGATCGATTTTCTCCGGCATTTCTACGTCGATTGCAATCAAACTTATTGGACGTATGCCTCGTGGGCTGGAATGGTGAAAATAAGGTTTTGCCAGAGAAATCTTCACCAGGGCCACCACAATAAAATAAATAAAAAAAAATGAAAATGTCGTCGTATCTCCGGAAATGTTTAACCGATTCACCTAAAATTTGGTGTGTCGATGGAGCTTTGAAAGTATAAGTATTGGTGAGAAAACAAACCGAGCCAATTGTAACAGGGCGGGGCAGGTCAGAAAAATTATAGAAAATATTAACTGAAATCTTAATTTATATATTTTTTGTGAGAATTTGTCAGATGGCTGGCAAAAATAAAACAATATATTATTCAAAATTTTAATAAACGTCATAATTTTGTGACATATGTGTCAAAATTAGGTTAATGTTGATTTGTATACCGAGTGCAGCATAAGAGTTGAGTTTAGGGCTTTTAACAATTTATTTTAGAATACAAAAATAGGTGGTTTGGTGGGAAATATTTTATAATATCGTCGTACGGACTGACGGAACGTTACTTTATAAGTAAAAGGTTCTGCCACTAGGTAGCGACTAAGTTTAGGCTGTTTGTTAAATTTTTTCGCAAATGTTTTCAGAATCAGTAAATCGGCAATCAGTAATTTACAAAAATTTATTTTCGAAAAATCCGCTAGATGACCGAAAAAATTTGTTGTACCAATCTTGGAGAAATTTTATTTGTGACTTCTTACGGTATTATGTGACGTATATAAAAATTTTGGAAAAAATTCAGTGGCGTGCAAAAATAAAAAATTTTTTTCATTTTAGATTTTGTTAAAAAAACTTTTATAGATAGATTTAGGGTAGGGGTGATACATATAGATATCTTTGCCAGGGCTACCGATATCTTTGTTAAGGCTACCACAATAGAAAACAAAAATGAACATTATGTCATCGTATCTCCGGACAAAATTTGGTGTGCTGGTGATTGGAGGTATTGCGGCAGAGAGTGACGATATTTTTTTATTTGTAATACATGTAATTTTAAGTCATATTTGTATCGGTAACAAAAAATATTTTTATCGGTTTACCTCAAATTAATACTACATGTCAAACTCAAAATCGGTCAATTTTATATATACCATATACTATAGCTTTTATATACTATTTTATATACTTTATAATAATATAGTAATTTTTTTTACCCTTTAGTGCATTTTTTTAAATTTTCAATAAAAAGTTTTTTTTAAATTTAAAATTCGTTATTTAATTTTTTTATTTGTCGTTTTAAAAAGCGGGATAATTAAATTTGCTTTAAAAAAGGAGGACATGTCAATGTTGTTTTTAAATAAGTAGTATTTAAGTTCACACGTCATTACTGTCGGCATAAACTAGACTTGGATATGCGAGATAAAGGGACACATTCGTAAATCAAACGAGCTCCTCCTTAAAATACGGACCAAAAATACCGACTCCGGAGCGAGCGCCGTCGAGGAACAGCGAAATAGCGAGAGCTGGCGAATGTACCCTAGCACACTCTTGCATTCGCCTAGCCTCGCTTTGCCTCGGCGAGAGTGTGATGCTTGGTATTTGACACGGATCAAAAACACCGACTCCGGAACGAGCGCTACCGAGGAACAGCGAGATAGCAAGCGCTGGAAAATGTACCCTAGCACACTCTCGCATTCGCCTAGCCTATGTCGAATGTTCGGGCGAATGTTCCGGCGAGGGCACTCGGCGAGAGTGTGCTCACGGCATTAAAGTTTTAAATTTTAATTGCACATGGTCATAAATTATGTAACAAATAACACCTAAAATTGAACACTTAATGGCAATATATCTTCAATTAAATACCCAAGTATGACAGTAATGTTAACTTTATCCTGTTTGGAAACTTTGTTTATTTACTCGACCACTTTTGTACGTAGTTTTTTCTTTGAGTCGACCGACAAAATTTGGCTCGCAGCGAGGCAGCTCCGTTTTGTATCTCCGTTACTGTAAACATGGTCTATAGACCTTTCCCATGTGGCTAGCGAGGCAGCTTTGCTTCGCTCGACACATGTCTACTTAATGAAATTCATATAAGAAAATCACCGTCCACACAGCGCGAAGCGTGCCGCGTGCTTCAGCTTCGCAGTGTCTGGATCCGCCTTAATACAACCGCTAAGGAATCCCTAACACGTTAGGGGTCGGTAAATCGGATACCAAAGTTTAGGGATTTCTCAAATGCTCTTTAGGAACTTTTAGCGCTTGGTGAAAACCAAATTTGACATAAGAGTTCCTTATCTCAAAGTTAGGAAATTCTTAACGTTAGGAATTGTTGGTGAAAACGGGCATAGTTACTTATGGGCTCTAATTTTGACAATTCAAAGACTTTCCTATAAATGTCACTTGAAGTTTATAATATATTCTAGAATATTAAAAATCCCCCTAATCATAGCCTAAAATAATTTTTAGCGCGGCTGTGTAAATTTTTGAACTTTTACATATTTTGTTTTTCGTGAAAAAATCAGTATTTGACTATTAATTATTATCAATATTGTTTTTTTTTTAACCCATGTTGTTTTCAATGTATTTGTTAACATTTTTTGTATACACAACAGGTTATATGGCCTAATGTTTCAAAGATATGCTTAACTAATCTACCTATATGTTTAGTTAACCTGCAGTATGGGGTTAACGGAACCATATTGCAGACATGCAAAAAATTAAAACTAGAAGATGTATTTTTATAAACTTTGTCTTAGATATATATTTTTTTTATTGGTATATAACCAAACTACATGATTTAAAAAAATTGTTGATCTAAGTTTAGGCAATCTCATATAAATTTAAATATTTTCAAAAAACTGTCCAGTTAATCCCTGATATGGTAGTTTACGGTAGCAATTTCCACTTTTACTTTTGATGGCCCGGCGTAGCTTAATCGGGTCTCCAGGGTCGTACTCAGAGAATTCGCGGCTGCTGGGTGACGTCTGCGAGAGTCACCCAGGTAGTTGTTTTGCGTATTGCTTATGCCTCAAATCTTTACAAGCTTATCCTGAAATAGAAGTACACAAAAAACTGCCAAAAAGGATTCGAGACGGTATGTATAATAATAAAACTCGTCGTGTTACAACGCAGGTTTTTAATACTAATAAAAAGGGTCGACCTCGGCATGCATGAATTTAAAATTAAAATAGTTACAACAATAATTACAAAAGGAATTCCCACTCCAACAATTTGGAGGGTTATTTGCTGTCTTCGACAGCGGCTATAATAGGCGATAACGTAGCGAATTTCGAAGCACTTTACAATTAAAAGATTACTCACATTGGTTGGTAGAATCCGACGCACAGCAATTGCAACACAAAAACGGATGTTGTCGGCGGAACAGCGGAATGGTAATAAAACCTTGTCGGCGATGAAGTATGGTGGCTCTATTAAAAGTGCGGGATTTTCCGACCCTGCGCACAGTGGTCGTATGGCAGGTTCGCACTTAAGTAATGTGAACGCACAATTTAAATGGTCGGAAAGTTAATACGTCACTTCGATAGCTAGTGACGGTAAGTTAGTACGTCACAACAATTGATAATTCTTGTAATTGGTTCCAGTGCGCCTAGCGCTACTCTGGATTACATTTGCTACAACAGTAACCACAAAAAAAGAGACGGAATGGCGTAATCGCCTTTGCACAGCGCGGTAATCACTCGCGTGATCTTCACAAGATAAGCGGAAACCTTGAGCAACAATTACGGTAATTCACAATTAGGTAAGGTACTTGTCGATGCACGTAAAATCATATGTTACTTCGCAGGAACAAACTTCCTTCACACTCTCTCGCAAGGTGGTACCAAGTCAATCTACGTGCCTTGCTTGAATGCCTGGAAAACTCAACATCGCGCGCTACCCTCTCCTAACTTTGTCGCCCAGAAATGCTCAGGCAGAAACGTGTCGACGGAAAGGTCAAGCTTATCTCCTGACCTTCACGCTCAACTGCATGATACTCTCTGCAGTTAGAGATTTGAGCGTCCTTCGAGATTGGGGCGGGAATTTAAAAATACAAAATATAATCCTAACCGTAACACCCCACGCTACCCTATATGTACTATTTTAATTAATTTTAGTACTGAAAGATGGCTTCATAAGCCGAAACACGAATACCATTTTAATTAGTGAAATTTCATAAATTTTAAGTTCTCACCTCAGTAAAAACCAATAGCTTGTTGATTTTTATTATAATTTTGATTTTTTTACATCATGTGAATATATCAAGTTTCTTTTCGTGTCAAGGGCCTTAAAGAATCTTATAGATAGCTGATTTTGATTTTTTGCAGTCAGTGAGAGTGGGGTCTACTTGCTACATGTAATAATAGCTCTCTCAAAAGAAAACACACGTACCAAATTCACAATAGGATTAATTGTATTAAATTAATATGTTCACTCTTAGTACACAGATTATCGGTGTTGTTAAAATAAAACTGAAACAGGGGTCATGTACATAAGAAAACTATGTTGGCAGTGATTCTCTCTTAATTGGTGAGAGTATAAAAAACATATACTGCACACCGGTAAGACCCAATAGATTTGAGATAATGAAAACACTTACCCAAATAGCTTTACTTTAAAAGTTCACAAAATTGTAACCTTATACAAAGAAATCCCAATCTACGGGTACCGCAGTACGGAATGGGACGTTTCGCCGTCGCCCATTTCGCCGTCGTTAATTAAAAAATATAAATCAAAAGTTACAATTAAAGTTTTATTAAATTATATATAAAATTAAATAAAAAAATTAATAAGTATACAAATTAAATACAAAAAATATAAAAAACATCGAGAGTTTATTTTTATTTCTGCTTTTTTAATTTCTAATTTTCCATAGCCCTGAAAATATTAATTTTTGCAGTCTAAATATTATAGCTTTTTTAAAACTTTTGAGTTATAGACTACTTTAATATTCTCAATCAATAATAAATTTAATTGATTGATTCTATAGCTTATATACAGGGTGTCATTTTCTTTTTTCTAAGAAAAATATTTAAGGAATTTTTTTTCTAAATTCAAACCTTTGATGGTTTTTTTTATTTCTGCTTTTTCTAATTTCTAATTTCTAATTTTCCATAGCCCCGAAAATATTAATTTTTGCAGTGAAAATGTTATAGTTTTTTTTATAACTTTTGAGTTATAGATTAAAGTAAAAAAAATGTCGAAACATCGACGGCGAAATGTAAAAACACCTCAACAATCTTCTGGAGCTCTGGAGGTTCTTCCAGGTGGTCGTTGCAACTTTTCCAATAGGGAACTTTAGCTGGCTGGTAGACCCTCCAAGAAAATCCAATTTCGATAGGCAATAACTCCCTCCTTTAATGGCAAAAGGTACTAAGTTGGAAAAGTAAAGGATCAAACTAAAGCGATAGCTAGTTGATATATATTATGTAAATTGTTGATATTGTTACGAAACAATACAGTTTAATTATATCCGATGACTCATGAATTATTATTCATCCGTGCTAACTCATCGATTATAACTCAATATATGATATTATCATATGATAAACTTGGTAGTTGTTATACAAATACTAACTTGCAGATTGTTTCTTTGTAGAGCTTACAGAAGTTTCTAGAAAGATAAATAAATACAGTGTAAATAAATAGTGGTCTGGTAAATAAATTGTACTTATTATTGTAATATGTTTCAAATTAGTGTAAATCTTAAGTGAATTATTAACTTTATCTGTAAATATATTTTAGCCCTTAATAATTGAATATACGTTTTAATTATTGTTACAATAATAGTATAATAGTAATATACAGTAATACTTGATCGGTATTAACTGCTTGTAGAATTCAGTGATTTAAATTTGGTGAAAATTTTATAACTTTGAGTTAACGCTAGATTCACCTTCAAACATTATTTCCATAGCGATGTTACTCGTATATAGTTATGTATGTCAGTTTTTATATGTCACTATAATTATTTAGCACATTAGTGTTTAGAAATGGCTAATTTTGAATCAGACGTTGAGTTTGATAATATGTGGAGTAATGAAGATAACGATAAAACGGTGGAAGAAGAATACGTTATATTGCATGCCCCAATGACTATGGAATGGGGTGGTATATTTGGAAAAATTTTATTATTACCAACAACAACTTTGTGGAATGTATAAAAATTGAATTATTCTTTTTTGTAGTCCAGGTGGTAACGGTTCAATTGCACAAAATGTAATTAACTTTCTTCTTTTTTCAATGCGATAATCAAATTTTCTTCACCCCCTTATGGATTAGGTTTCCTTTATCATAATGATATGTTACTTTCATAAAGCCATTAAAGTTTATTTTTCATTTAACAAAATTTAGAAAACTAATAATTTTTCATACAGCAACACTTTTTTGCATAGAAATTGTTTACCTTGTAAAATACCAACCAAACTGCAGACCCCATTCAAGTGATGGACTTGAGAGCAAAAATATTATAAAAATTACAACAAATTAACAAAATACCATTAAATATAAGTAGTCGGGTTATACTTGAGCAAACGGCATATGATGGGTTTACAATTAGTATCAGGAATTTTTTTAACAAATTCATGCTTATAAAATTTCCCTCGGTTCAATTGTCGTACATTCCATTCTGCTAGTGCTGTTACTACCAAGACCATAAAATATATTTACCCGGAGTGATGTTATCTTGAGAGAGTTTTATTGTGGCAGTGCAATTCTTAGTAATGAAGTGTTGCACATTTAGTAGTATACCTTATATACCAGAGGAAGTTAATAGTCGTTATTATAGTTTTAAAGATGTAGGTTTAATTGATTTGTTTTAAAAACTCTATGCATAGTAATAATTAATAGTCAATTCAAATCAAAATCTAATTGTTTCAGAAGTATTTAGTGAAATTGTGACTCTTCTTCACATATAAATTATTTATGTGGTCAGATTGTTCTAATAAATTCATCATGGCTATGTTGAAGTTGTGCTGATGAGCTTTAGTTATTGGGGATTAAGATAACTCAAAAAAAGATCCTTAAAAACTACAGAATATCGCTCCTAATGCTCTTTAATACATTTTGTAAAATTTTAATAATTTTGCTGTTTATCCGTCTGGACTATTATGTAGAAAATGTAGAAA
This sequence comes from Cantharis rufa, assembly GCA_947369205.1. Taxonomy (NCBI): domain Eukaryota; kingdom Metazoa; phylum Arthropoda; class Insecta; order Coleoptera; family Cantharidae; genus Cantharis; species Cantharis rufa. Next base: position 43,781,931 of record OX376303.1, read on the forward strand.
AATAATTATCGTTGCCTACCTCAAAAGTACAACAATGTTATGTTTTAGTTACTGCTGGTATCTAGTATTATACTTAATTATTTGATTGGCATAAATTACTTTTTCTTTAATTCTGAAGATATAGAAGAATACATGCCTTATTATGGTGTATTTGATGTATTATATTTATGTGATGTAATAATACATATCATTCACCGATACTGGAAAAGTTTTAGGCAAAAATTTCAATTGCCTTGTAAATCCAAAATATCTTTATCGATTGATATTATATCGCTTCTTCCACAAGAAGTGGTAATTATCGTAATATATTATCGCTTAATTTACTATTGCAGATTTATAACTTACATTCGCATGTATCGCGTATTTCAATATTTCAAACAAATGTTGAGATCTGTAACAACGCATCGCTGGAGTATATTTCTTGCTCAGTACTTCGTAATATTTATTATGTTTCTTCACACCGCAGTATGTATTTGGTATTACTTGGGATGTTTTCACGAAAATTGCGGTAGTAATTATTGGAGCTCGATTGTACATGAAAAATTGCTAGTGGAAACCTCAACAGATTGGTATATGATCTGCGTTTACATAGCTATTTCTCTTCTAAGCAACACTGGATTTGGGGATTTTTATCCTGTCAACGTTATTGAAAGAATATATTCCATTGTAGTTATGAACTGCGGTTATTTGTTATTAATTTCATTAATATCTATACTGACTGTGCTGCTAATAAACATGGGTTATAGGAAAGCAAAATTTTTTTATGAGGTAAGAAATGTACCAACTTGATCGCATTATAAGTTATAATTAGATAAGTGACTTAATTATAATATTGTTCTCGTTCTCAAGCATCAATCGAGCCAAGTTAGTTTAGACATAGATAGTTTAGACAATAGAGACATTGCACTAAAGGGCTATTTACACGAGGCAAGTTGGTAAGTGATTTAGTTGGTAAGTGAAACCTAGACTAGAGTCTATTCTACTTGTAACTTACCAACTTAATTTTCACTTAATAAACCGTCTACACGTTACAATTAAGTTGTCAATTAAGTTAAATTCAACTTAAAATAAAATAGAATCCAGTCTATTTTTTTTTCGATTTAGTTAAATTTAATTTAATTGACAACTAAATTGTAACGAGTAAACGGTTAATTAAGTGAAAATTAAGTTGGTAAGTTGTTAAGTTGGTAAGTACTAGAATAGAATCTAGTCTATGTTTCACTGGTTTCACTTACCAACTAAATCACTTACCAACTTGCCTCGTGTAAATGGCTCTTTACAGCATATATTTGTCTGATATCATGATCTGATATACTATATGTACATATAAATTTAGACTCTTCTAATTATTAACTTAATTGCTGTGATCTATTTGAATTAATCGAAGTTTATGTCTGGAGCAGAGATGGGTATGTACTTGAAGAAATGTACTTGAAATGAGAATCCAGTACTTTTTTTCTAATAATTGTACTTTGTACTTAAGTACATTTGTATAGTTGTATTTTTACTTGTACTTAGACGTCCTGAAAAACTAAGTATTTGTAATTTGTACTTAAAGTACAATTTTTTGGAAGTACAAATTACTTTTCCAAGTACAAGTACATATTTGTTAAAATTGAAGTACAATTTCAAGACCAAGTACATTTTTAAGGGCAAGTTAAATTTAACAAGCCTATGAAAATTATCTTTCAGTACTAACAAGCCAATTGTTATATATTGGCTATATAACAAGCCAATAGAAATCATCTGTTAACTTTAACGGCTTGTTAACAGATGATTTCCATTGGCTTGCTAATACTCATATAATTTCTATTAGCTAGTTAAATTTAACAGGTTCTTAAAGGTTTTATGAAACAGGGCAATAAGGTATCAAATAAACAACAATTTTGAAAAATTAGTAATTTTAAAGAGCAATAAAGTGAATATATAAAATAACCAAATTTGAATTTTTTAAATTATTGATTTATTTACATAATTATTTGCAATTTGTTTTATTTGTTGATGTAAAAAAAACTATTTTATTGTAAAACAAACAACAGCTTTTTAATTAAAACAAAATTCGTTGCACATTAATCTTTTTACAGTATATTTCGGTACTAAACTAAATTTAAAGTTGATTTAAAAAGTATTTGCAAAAGTACCTATAAAAAGTACTTGCAAGTACTTTTTGAATGTACTTGACCAAATTTGTACTTCAGTACATTTTGAAGAGCAAGTACTTTGTACTTGTACTTAAGTAAATTTTTATTAAAGTACTTGTACTTTGTACTTAGTACTTTGATACGTAGGTCTTTTCTTGTGAAAAGTAAATTTAATAAAAAAATTAATAGAAAATAAAATATCTTAAAAAAACTTGAATTTAAAAAAAGGGATTCCGGCTGCTCAGTTTGCATCAAAACTTCGTCAGGGTCGTGAGGCGGGAAACAAAACCGTAATTGGATAAATGACTTCGAGTATCAATCCAATCTCATATGACGGTCAAGTGTGTCGGTAAGCTCACTTTACAAATAAATACCTCTGAAAAGGAATACATAAGACAAATAAACACAATGTAAAACAAAATATAAAATTTATTACTGAATCGATGTTTCGGCGAAATCGGCAGTTACAGTAATAATACTTAAATGCTACGAGATAGTGTTGACACCTTGCATGCATTATGACTTAAAGTTAAAATTGTTCGGTACAAAAATTAATAGCAGAAAACGGTATAATTTTCACTTCTACCTGTGAAATACGGCATCGATATTTGGATCGCTACAGGCGAATTGGTAGCCGCTGATAAATCCTGGTATGAACGCTGTGGTAATTATCCGGCCCAAATTCTTGGATCCTTCGATATGCGATTGACGTACACTAATGACGCACTACTATATCTAAGTCACTTTAAAGATAATACATTACTCACTACTTAAGCTGGCCTGGAGACACCTTGACCTGATGGTAATTGACAAAGATGCTCGTCAGAGTTGGCATTAGAAAAGACGGAAGTATTGCAAGGATGTAGACAGAATCGGCATTTAACGGAATGATGCGGTAATTTGAATTATTAAACTCATAAATTTGGTATCGTCTCCTCGAGATGTAACGTACTCATTATTTCGGAAATAACCCCTCGAAATATAATTCGCACTCATCTTAAAGAAAACTTGGTGCGTGATCGACCTTGGCTCGACAAGCCTTGGCTGCGTCACTAAACATGACACTAAAGGTAATCTTTTATTCTTTATCCTTTAATCTAAGATAAGGTAATTGACGCACATGGAAATCGTGACTTCACGACAAAAGGATTATGCGTCACCAATACTCGCGGGAACATAAAATAGTAATTACGCGTAAACTCTACTCACGCATACTTGCGCGATAAGCGGTATTCGGTAATTGTGCGGCACTAAAATTACGCATACTTGAGCGGTAAACGGTATCACGATGATTGTGCGTAGCACTATATTTACGCATACTTGCGCGGTAAGCGGTATTCGGTAATTGCGCATAACAACGCGTCATAAAACGTAATCTATTACTCAAGATAATTACGCATCAAGATATCTTGTCCACACTTCTAGGCGCGCATACGCGACCGTCTTAGCCGACGCCTGGGGTGAAACTCTTCACCACCATTTCCATCCGTTGCTCTCGGCTTATTTTCCCTCTCTCTGGACTTAAATATTCAAACGTGCAAGGAATTGTTTCAACTTGCATGGAATGCTTGCGATATCTTACCATGTGTGACCGTTAAAGATAACAAGCAACAGAAAAGGTCTAATTTATGACTTGTTAGATTTGCGTGATTTTATTTAAAAAATAAAAGAAAAGCAAACCGTAACAACTTTTTGTATGTACTTACCCAACTCTGGTATGGAGTATGATGTTACGGTGTCCTTTATATTTGGGTAGAGTAGATTTATAAATAGTTGACGTGTGGAATAGATAACGGATTTACAGCAGTAAATCAAAACAAACAAAGTTTAAGCTTTGATGAAGCTGACCAAAAGCATTTTAAACCAAGCGTTAAGAGTTCAAACCGTACAGTTTTTATATCAGAGTGATAATAAGTATTATCAAATTTTTGATTTGTTACTTTGAATTTGAATTGCCGTTGTCTGATTGGTATGGAAAAGTATGAAAAAGACAACGTGTAATGAAATTTATCTTCCCACAAAAAAATGCGAAAGCGACAATTTCTCACCACACTTGGGATAGGTGTTCCCCCAGTAATAAATTTCAGTGGTGAAACCCGAGATGAAAAAAGCTAGCTCTATGGTAATGGAGTAGCAAGAGCGCGAATCTGAAAGAGAACGAGTTTGCGTCTGTTCCAATAAAACAACAGTTATTGAAATGGCATATAATATTTAATCATTAATCATTTAAACATTGATATTAATGACCCAAATGTGCAACCAAAAAATCTTACCGTCATCCATCAGAATGTGCAATCCATAGGTAACTCATTGTCAGAATTGGAAGTTATGCTGCAAGAAAACAAAGACTGTAATATATTATGCATTACGGAGCATTGGAAGACGGCTCAGCAATTGAAGAATTATGGAGTACATGGTTTCAACTTAATAGCGTATTATTGCAGGGAGGAAAATCAACATGGAAGAACTGCGGTATATGCAAAAAATGATATCATATGCAAAGACAGAAAGGACATTACAAACTGCTCAAAATTAAGAGAATTTGAGTGTTCGGGAGTGGAATGTGAGGTAGACGGCACAAAGTTGATATGTATGTCGGTGTACAGAAATGGAAACTTAAACATTTTTTTAGAAAAAATGGACAAAATATTGAATAATGTAACAAAAGAAAACAAATTGATTATAATTGCAGGCGACTTCAATATAAATATGTTAAGTGACAGTAACGAAGCTGAGGAGATGATGGCATTATTGAATTCATTCAACATGCACCGAACAATATTCGAAGTTACTCGAGAAACTGATACCACATCGACGTGCATAGACAACATATTTATAAATATGCAAGGCCCTTATGAAGCAGAAGTTTTAAAAACGCATATTTCCGATCACTACGCACAGAAATTAACAATTATAATAAAAAACAACGATCAAGTTATTGACACATGTAAAAGAAGAAATTTTTCGACGAAAAATAAAGAAAAGTTTTTAAAATGTTTAAAAACAACATCATGGAACTCAGTTTACTCCATTAAAAAACAGGACATCGATGAGCAGTTTGCATGTTTTCTAAGCATCTACCAAACATGTTTCAGAGAAAACTTTCCCATAAAAAAAATCAAAAAATACAAACAAAAATTCTCAGTAAATATGAATGACCCAAAACTAGCAGAATACAAAAAAAAACTAGACATACTTATGGTAGTTAGTAGAGTAAATGGCGATTACAAAAAAAACTACAATGACATTAAGCGAGAATATAACAATTATTTAGCGCAGTGTAAGTTGAAATTTTATGATGAGATAATTAAAAACTCTGATAACAAAAATAAAGCTTTATGGACTACGGTAAACTCTATTAAAAATAATGAAAAACACAAAAGTTTCCAAATACAAGGGAATTTGTCAGTGATTGCAAATGAAATGAATCAACATATGATACAAGCAGCGTCTCTAAACATTGTACGAGCAAAGCAAACAAATTTTATGGAAAAAAGTGAAGTAACCAAAAATAACAGTGAGAAAAAATTGGAAATGCGGCAAGTAACAAAAAATGAAATTTTAGAAATTGTCAAAGGACTGAAGAACAAAAACAGCAGTGGAATAGATGAAATACCAACTAGTATTGTCAAATATAGCATAACTGAAGTACTGGATCCAATTTGTTATATTATAAATGGCTCGATTAAGTATGGGAAATTTCCGGATCAACTAAAAATAGCAATAGTAAAGCCCATATATAAGAAAGGCAACCCGTCAAACTATGATAATTATAGACCAATCAGTTTGCTGACAGCTTTCTCAAAAATTTTCGAATTGGCTATGTGTAAGCAAGTCGTACAATTTCTAGATGAAAACAAAATTATCACGAAAATGCAGCATGGATACCAAAAAGGCCGATCCACACAAACGGCAATATTCCAATTCGTAGAAAACGTACTAAAGGCGTACGAAAATGGAGAACTGGCTCTTGGAATGTTTTTGGACCTAACAAAGGCGTACGATTGCTTAAATCCTGAAATACTTTTTAAAAAAATGGAAAAATATGGAATAACTGGAATGGCATTGGAATTAATTAAATCTTATTTTACAGGAAGAAAACAAATTGTTTCCATAATTAGCGAAGGAGTGGAATATAAATCGGAAAGCAAAACTTTAACTATGGGTGCACCGCAAGGTAGTATTGCAGCACCATTGTATTTTATAATATATATAAACGAATTACCAAGTACAATAAATAAAACTGCATTACAGTATCTTACCAACTACGCTGATGATTCAAATCTATTAATAAGAGGAGATACATGGCCCGAAGTGGTAAGTTCATCAAGTGAATTTTTTGCAAGGGTAGAACAATGGTTTGCTGCAAATGGAATGCTATTAAACAAGCAGAAAACAAATTTAATGCTATTCAAAACCATACATTCTGGGATTGAAACACCTGAGAAGGTGCAAATAAATGGAGAAACATATGATTTGTGCAGCAGCACGAAATTCCTGGGATTACACGTAGACGGTGAGCTGACATGGAAGGAGCACATCCGAGTGGTAGCAACAAGCTTAAATGCAATTGTTTATGGATTGAGAGTCATATCAAACTATGTAAGTCATGGGATATTAAAGACGGTTTACCAAGCAACGTTTGAGTCAAAAATAAGATATGGAATAATATTCTATGGAAGTGGACAAATTGATAAAATATTTAGGATACAAAAGCAAGCTTTAAGAACCATATTAAAACTAAAATTTAGAGAAACATGCAGGAACAGGTTTAAACAAAACGGATTATTAACTGTGTGGGCAATTTACATACAGGAGTGCGTTCTATTCATATATAAAAATAGGCATCTATTCTCTCAGCATTTTAATGAAAAAAATCACTATCCCACAAGAAGTGTGGATTACATAATCCCACAGCATCGACTAACAACAACAGAGAAGAACTGTTACTATTCCTGCATAAAGTATTACAACAAGTTGCCAAATAAAATTAAAACAATGAATGTTCTTAAAGATTATAAAAAGGCTGTGCATGAATTTTTGTTAGAAAGAGAACCATATGATGTGAAAGACTTTTGATTGTGTTCAGATTGAATGACATTTTTTTCTTTTCTGATGTACACTCTTAGAATGTATATTTTCTTAGAAAAAATAAACTTAATTATTATTATTATTATTATTAATCTACTGTTACAAATATTAAGCAATACATTTTACCACAACTTCCAATACAAATCTTGAAATCGGCAGCAAAACACAAAATATCTATCACGCCGCTAATTATTCCCCCAATCGATAACAAGTAGTAGCAAATCAAAAAATTACTCACCAAGCGCTTAATGAATTCACACAATAATGACGACAAAGGTTGTTTACCACCCCCTGCTTTGATCTCCAGGAATTTCCTGAACGACGTGACGATAACAGCTGCTTGTGGATGATGACCTCGCTTGATGCTGACAAAATGGATTGATCGGCAGAAGACTGGACAAAAACGGTTGCTCAACTCTGCACTTGACACTTACGAGCACCTGATATACGTAGACTGACATACTCACAAACAATCAATTCGATGGTAACAATCTCGATCGCTTTGATAGTATACTGACTGATACTGATAGCATTCGCAACAGGTATAACATAAATCTCCCAATTAGGCACCTGTAGAATCGGTTTCGGTTCACGTAAAATAAATCGCACTATCTAACTTCTCTGGATTCTAACGACTCCGTTATTTCCAAACAAAACCCGTGCATCTATCTTCCCACGTACTAATTCACGTTCAGCTCGTTTGACCTCAGAACCAAGACTGTTTAATACTAGCGTAATTCACGGCTCTTCCTACGGCGCTTCGAACTCCCATAGGCGGCGCGGAGCAGAGGGAAAAAAAGATACTCAACAATTAATAACAATAAATTGTTACAAACGTAATAGTGTGTCACGCACTATTACGTGTGTCTCACTCTCGTGGGACAGACTATAATAATATTTACTTACAGTTCGACCACACTAAGAAAGGCTCTGAAGGGGCGTGACTGGCGCTGATGTATTTAAATTTGTACACTCAAAAGAAAATTAAAGTGCATTCTAACCTAAAAAAGTACTTACCAAATAATGTTTAATAAGTTTAATTAAATTGATTTATTAAATATTAGCTATGAAAATTTGTTCTAAAAAGAACACTTTTCTGTAGACAATAAAGCTCAAATATGAATAACACGAAAACGAACAAAACAAAAAACCAGCACAATGAAAATTGACACACAATGATTTGTAACTTAATAACAGAATGTACTTGAAAAATAACTTGATGTTCATTGGTTCATTCAAATTTTTATAAAATTAGTTGACATATTTTCCGGGGTTTTTCTTAGTATGGTGGCACTGTAACTATATTATTATACCCAGTAGTACTTCCTTAGTAGGAAAGTATACTTCTTGTACTCGTACACTTCAAGTAAACTTGAAACAAGTATAAATTGGTTAGTGTGGTCAATTTATATAGATTTCAATTATTATGTACAATAATTTATGAAATACCAAATATAAATTGTATAATTCATAAAGATTTTTAATTTGCAGATCTGTCTAATGTTCTATGCGCTTGTTTACAAATTAAAATAAAATATAAGTTGCTGATAATGAACAACCATATTTTACAAGAGTCATTAATTTTAAATATTTTAAATTCTAAAAAATGTTGTTTCTGTGAGTTAAAAAACATACTCATTGGTCATCAGACATCGTAATACCATTGGAATAATTAAACAATCAATATAAAAATGCAGTGGTCCACACTACGAAATAACCAATTAGTTAAATGTTTCAATCTTATTAAACCTTAATGAATTTTCTTAGTAATAATTTTAAAAATTATTATAGCATAAAACTTTCAGTTAAAGAATATCAAGAAAATTTTAAAAGATATCGATTTAAGTGAAGAAATTAAAAACCAATTATTAAATTATTATACTGTTCTTTGGAAGAGTAAAAACGGAATTATTAAAGCCGAAATGTTACATACTTTACCAAATCCACTGAAAATGGAGTTATTTTATGATATCAACATAATGCATTTACAACGGTCTAGATTGTTAAAAAATTTACCCGAACCTATACTGCGCAAGGTATCTCTGATAATTCATCATGAATTTTTATTACCTGGAGATATTCTATTTCACCAAGATGTAGTAAAACAAAACATGATTTTTATTGCTAATGGAGTATTGGAAATACTTTCAGAAGAAGATGATCAAAGTCCTATAATAGCTTTTAAAACGGGAACTGTTTTAGGTGTGTATAAGAATATGTTAAAACTAAGAAATATTCCAAGAGCTGATTATTAATTAATTAATTTTTATCAATCGATAATAAATTATTCAATATAGTAGTATTATTAATAAATTATTCTTATAAACTTTTAGGTGAGGTATCGTTATTGATGACAATCCCTGCAAAAGCAACAGTTCGTGCTGCTACATATATTGAATTACAAGTAATCGAAAGAAAAGAATTTATGAGAATTATGATGGATTACCCAGATGCAATCATAAACTTAAGAAATGATGTTCAAAATCGTGTGCAGATAGCAAACGAATCAAAAATGCGACTGTCATCGAGCAACATAATAATGAATTTGTTAATATCGGATGTTGAAGAATATCGTCCAATAAAACTATTAAAAGATAATTTATTGAAAAAAAAGGCTATTAAAGGTAATAAACAGTAAATGAATATGATAAATTAAAATAATAGTGAGTTTGCGCACGGTAGATTAACGTTATGCTTATAGCCAAAATTTACCGTATAAAAAGTATACGGTATAAATATTTAAAAGTGTTTGCGCACCTTCGTCTTTATGTTTATAACCTTATAAATGACAGTTGTAGTTGGACAAGTAAAACCCATAGATGTTTATATAGAAGGCTAGATAACTAACTCCAGCGCAAAAGTGAAGCCTGCATTTTGGGGTCTACCATATGTAGGTTTGGCAAAAATTGTAAACACGACAGTGTTTGTTGTTGCAATCGCGTGTTATTTTTATTTAAAAATGAAAATTAAATGAATTACAATGATTTTAATATTAAATTCCTGCTTGAATATCCTAGTGTTATGTATTTATTATCGTTTTGCAATAGTTTTGCCTAACTTGCAAATGGCCGTTTGATTGTTCTTGAGGCTTCACTTCTATTACATTACAGGTATTGGGAGTCAGGTATCTAGCCTTCTATATAAACATCTATGGTAAAACCTAAGAAATCTAAGGTTAGGTGTATGTTATGTTGTATGTATAAGAGAGAAATTATAAATATTTCGGAAACTATATTAATGCATGGTGACATAGAGAGTATTTTTAATTATATCTTTTACAAAGAAATAATAGAAATGAATTTATGAATTTGAGGTTAGGTCGGCAAGTGTCAATTCTATGGAGGGTAGAGGTAAGGAGGACAATCTCTGTGTACAAAAAGTGTCCTTCAAATAGTAGTAATTAACTTTTCAGGAAGTGTCCAGAATGGCGCTGATGTACCAAGAGGGTATGGTTTTTGAACTATGGAACATATCGCCGTCATTGCTTTTTTTCCAGGCCAGGGTTTGAAAGATTAATAAAAATGTTCAATTTATATTTTATTAAACTTTTATAAACAATTTTGTAGTATTTTAATTTATTGCTTTTTACACAATCTTAATAAATGAAACTTTTTATGTCAAGCGAGGAGTTTATATTTATTATTCAAGTTTAATTCTCAGCTAATGCAATATAGAGTCATCTACCTTCCATAGTTCAAACCATACCCTTTCGGTACGCCAGCGCCATTCTGGCCGTTTTCTGAAACCTTATTTAGTGCTTTTCAGTGGCCACTTTTAGAATAAAACAGCCATATGAGATTGTCCTCCTTACCTCTACCCTCCATAGTCAATTCGTAACGTCGAATTTTTTTATTGACTCCGCTATTTTCGAAAATAGCATAAAAAATGGTATTTTACGATAAGTTTATAGTTTTCCGTTATAATCATAAGCATAACGGAGAGTTTTAGAAGCAAAAAACTACCTTGCGCAAACTCACTATAATCTACTACATTTATACAAAATGAGATAGTCGAATTTTTTTCACTTTAAAAAAGTCCTGATTGTTTTGACAACCGGTCAAAAATATTTTTTTCCACTACTAGCCATAGGCTATTATTACAGCTTAGCCAAGCCGCACGAGAAGTGACGCATTTTTGACAAGTGGTTAATAATTTTTTCATTATACACTAGTAGTTAATAATGAATATATTAATATTTTTCGATAGTTTGGCGACTATTTGTAAGACAAATTTTGTTAAAAACCGTCTTTGTATAACCAAGAGATGATATTTAATTGCATTTAAACTATTCAAAACGTTTTTTTAATAGTTTAATTTCATTTTAAACATTTGTCAACAACTGTCAAATCCACAAAACAAAACAGAACAAAAGTGTCATTTTAAATTTGAAAACTTTTTTAACAAAAAATGGTAATAAATCTAGTAGTGGAAAAAATCGTATATAAACCAGGGCTGCTTCGCACCTCGGAATATAATATTGGCACTAGGGCTATAATGACAGTCTTCACAACCTTGGCCTATAATATACTATATTACTGTGTTTCCATTGTTATGTTATTACTGTGTTTCCATTGTTATGTTATGAAAATTTTGAAAAAAAAAATTTACGGTTGGAGCAGGTTATAATAATATTACATAAATATGATAAATAAATATGATTTTCAAATCATCTAAGAGTTGCCTGTTGTTTTTATCATAATTTATTATAATCTAAGGAATGTAGATGACTAATTGTACCCTTCCTTGTACTAATGTACTAATTGTACTAATGCCCGGTTACACAAAGACTTGTTAAAATTTAATCAATGATTAAAGGTTTTTAACAATGAACATTGTTGAAAATCCTTAATCATAGATTAAGTTTTAGCAAGCGTTTGTGCAACCGGGCATTAGATAGATACTATGACATGACAGTAATAGAACTGAAATTGGCTAATATCGTGTTTGTAAATTTTGAACCGACACATATCCCACGCCGGGAATTTGGGTATTTGAATTTTGGGGTAGACCCCCTGGTCCTATATAGGCATTCTTCTTCTTCTTGTTCGGTACGCCCGAATCCGGGCATCGTGGCAACATTCATGATAAACAATTGTTATATCATATCATATTGCTCTCTTGGGACAAAGTATGGATGCAGTGGGGGTCCCTCTCCCTTCTGCACAGCCCACAGATCTATCTTGGGCCCCAGATCACAGCAGCGTATTCGACTCGACCAGGATTTGAACCGCGGTCACCCGCTTCCCAGTCGGCCGGTGTAGTCTTTACGCCACACTGCTGGTCATATATATAGGCATACACTCCAATAAACACTAATTCAATTTTGCATATCACTCTATTGATACAAGTTGGTTGTACTATAAACATAGTACCTGAATTAAAAATGTAAATTACGCTCTGTACGATACCTGACCCCTTTTTATTGCTGAGAATTTGTTCTATTTATTAACAACCTCTGTTTTTCTTGTAATAACTTAATTTTGAACCTCTTAAAATAAAGTACTAGTAGTACGTAACATAAAGATGATGATAATATTATAATATAAACCTACAGTAACATAAAATTTCGTTTAGAAAATGAGGAAGTTATTGAACGTGCTTCACTTCAGGATATTAAATTTAACACGAGTTACCTTTCTCTTTATCGTCTATCAGAAAATGTAACTATGATATCTTCTCCATTAATATGCCTAACTCAGACATATCCTTGGATATTGGACCCAAAATCAACTTTGGTGAGTTCAAATATATTTTTTAATCTATTCCACAATTACTGTAACTTTAGTAATTTAAGTAGATTATTCAAATATTGATGAGGTAACACTACATATTGTGTTAAGAAAAGTAGTCGTATAGAGTCTAAACTAGACTTTTCGATAAAATGGAATTAAATATTCGTTTTCTTTTTTCTTTTGATTACTCCTATTAATTTTATTTGCAAAGGTATTTTATCCCCAAAGTATTTAGTTTCAGTTATAGAACTTGACAGATCCAAGCGGTTATTTCTTAAAAACCATAAAAATAATTATTTATGTTACCAATAATATTATTACCAATTATTACAGAATATTTATTGGAATATGGTAGTAAACATTATACAAATGTTTTATTGTATAATGTTACCTTATTATATTGTCTACCTAAGAAAGTTTCCGCAATGGCTGAACATGTATGGCTACGTTGTCGATGTGATTTACGTTTTTGATATTTACGTGCGCTGTGTTACAGCCGTAATTGTTAAGGTACGTTTTAGTAGCTAGTGAATAATCTATAAAGTGATATTAATACTCTTATTTATTATTTTATTCAGAATCATCCAATGATAAAATTAAGAAAAATTATTCATTATCAGCTAACAAAAGCAACATTTTATATTGACGTTTTATCATTGTTTCCTATTGAGGTTCTACATTATTCCTTTCCGCAGTTACGTCAGAATTTATCTGATAGATATTACCAACTTTGTAAATTAAACAGAATGCTACGCGTATGGAGATTTGAATATTTTTTTCAAATGATAAAGCATTATTTTACAAACGAGTTGGTATGTATATATTATATAATATACAATACATAATATTACAAACTCATTGTCTAATAAAAAATTAGAAAGAAGATAATATTGCAAATTTTAAAAAAGTCTTACCGGAAAAACGCAGTTTTTATCTTCTTCACAATTTTTCTTACTAAATTTAAATATTTTTCGTTATTACAATTATATTTTATTATCATATTCAAATCATAATATTATCATTATCGTTAATATCTTTGTAGATATTTTTCGTGACATGGGGGGGGGATGCTAGGTGCTACGTTTACTTAATACTTATAACTGTTATGAATTTGAAAATGAAAATAACTATTATGAATTTTGAAAAGAAAAGAACTAGAACAAATTCAATTACAAGATAAAATACAAGATTTGAAAAGATGATTTGTCAAATATTTCATCAAGTATAAGTTACTTTGTTTCAGATATTCAAGCTTGTTAAATGCATAACGTACTTATACCTTGCTGCATTCTCTGCAGGTGCTTTATTATACTTCGAATCTTGCATGTACCCAATATGTTTTGAAGGTGGATGGTTTTCGGTACGAATAATCACCATTTTTCTAAAACGTTAAGTTATTTATGTATATTTCAGATACAAATAAAATATGCGGTAAAATTAAAAAAAGTATTTGCATGTTACGAAGATCCATTGGCAATATCGACATATTTTGGAACAATTTCAATGTTCTTAGTAGGATATGGAGATGTAACGGCAACTATTACTTCAGACTTCGTTATTATTCCCTGTCTAGAAATAGGTGGTTTTTTCATTGTTTGCTACACCACAGCTCAACTATGTGCAAATTATGCTCTCCATAGCTACTTTCTTAAGCAATATCAAGAAAATGTTTTTTCTTTGAAAAGGTAGAAAATATTTAAACATTTATTGATTATTAGTATATCATCTAATAAGATAAATTTTAATATTAGATTTTTGAATCAGAAACATATTACTCATTCTTTGCGGAAACGTATAACAGATTTCTTTAAATTGCAATGGTATTACGATAAGGGAATAGGAAGGGAAGCATTACTAAATACTGCGCCAACGTACTTACGCTTGGCTATACAAGGTGCAGAACTCAAGAATGCACTTATAAAAATACCTCTATTTCAGTTAATTGACGTTGACTTTTTATTAGTAATAAAAATACTTACATGCCGTACTTAGGATCTTAACGAATTTTTGCAGCTTATAGCAGGAAGTGCTGAAGTTAAAATTTTGCCATCCGAAGAAATTGTGGCCTACGCGGGAGACGTAAGCAGAGAAATGATTATTATTTTAAGTGGGCATTGTAATCTTTTGTCTAATTCAAAACAAGTCATACATTCATGTGAACCGGGTGAAGCGTTTGGAGTTATTGAAATGTTATACGGCATTCCAAAACATTATACATTTCAAACTATCACCAACTGTAAAATTATGAGTGTTGATTTTCGATCATTTGAAAGAATAATGAATATGTTTCCCTTAATTGAAGAAGAAATGAAAGAAGTAATGAACGATCCCGATATATTAGATGGCATCAAGAAACTAAACAAAGATATTATTAACGCTTTTGAAAATATACATGAAAAGACATTTAAAAAAAACTTTTCTTCTTTTATTACCAGGATATGTACTAGTATATTCAGGTAATTGGTAATTCTTAATAACATTATATTGAAGTATGGATATTATTTAATTTATGTTACAGTTCATCTTTCATTTTCACCTATCATCAATGCAAACAATCGCATGGAAAAGACGACTATTGGGAACCTTTTAGAAAGATGGGAAAATTTCACGTTTTAGGTTATCTTTTGATGCCTTTAACAGTTCACCCTGACGGGTCGTTTCTTCGAATATGGTGTGGTATAAGAATAGTTTCGATAATGGTTGTATGTATATGGGGTCCCTACTACATTGTTGTAGCTCCTTATGCAGATTATCTATCATGGATTTTTGTTTTAACAGATATTTGTGCATACATAGATATTTATTTACTATTGCACCTAGCATATTATAACGAAAAGGGAATATTAATAACTCATCCACAGATGACTGCTTCTAATTACCTACAAAGAAGTTTTGCTTTAGATGTTATTGCAGTTTTTCCAATACAATTAATATTTACTACAGATATGAATCCCTATCATGCATATGGAAGTGAAATTCTACATATAGACAAAAAAGTAGCATATAAAAGTTGGCACTTAAACGTGGTTTTGCAGTTTCATCGTATACCAGAATTATTTAATTACTTGGAAGATGATATATTAAAATCATCAGACTTGATCAAGTTTTACAAATTTTTACCAATAATTATCGTAGTAATTAATTTAATCTCCAGCTTGGTATTTGGATTAAATTGTAACTACGACATTGCTAGTATATCATCCAAAAGTTAAACATCATATTTTATTTTTTATATTCTCTAATACTAATTAAAATTGAATAATTTTTAGATTCCACCCATGATATTATAATCAATGATAGAAATAGAATTTATTTTGGATACTTAAATTGCGAAAAAAGAAATTGGATGAATGAGTCTACATACAAATCTTTTAGAAGTAATTTTTTCAAGTTATTACTTAAACACGCTTAAACCTAAATAACGCCGATTTTCTTAGATCCAGCAAGTACCTACATCATAGCAGTGTATTGGATTACCGATGCTATTACAGGTATTGGACATGGAGACATAACTCCAAGCAACAGAATAAACTTATATCTTATTATATTTACTGTAATATTGGGCTGTATACTGTTTGCTTATGCGTTTGCAAGTTTGGCAAATGGTCGTTCACAATTATCTTCGACTCAAGTAATGTATCAAGAAAATTTGAAAGATTTAATCAAATTTCTCGACGGCGAGTCAGTTGATGAACATTGGAAAAAAAAAGTAAGTTATATTTTTATTAGTTTTTCAATATAAAATAGGGTCAAAACGGATTTCGGTAAAGATAAATAGTTTGTTAGGCTTCCTCATTAACATAATAGTAAAGAGTTATCTAATAAGAGCTGATGGATTTGTATTTTGAAGTGTTGAAAAAAAAGATACAATTCTTTTGTTTTTGTTTATCTTTCATAATTGATTGAGATAAAAATAGTAATTTTTCCACTACTGGAGTATATTATCTGAACCACAAAAGAAAAGCCCTGGTCATTATTTTATGAACAAAGAAATAAAAAGATATATAATTTCCTTACAATTATTGGTTAGCGTAAGAGGCACAAAGATGCAAAATAATGAGTTGTCTTATATAGACAAAAACTATGATTTTGACTAACATTGTATGTAAATATATTTGTTTGGTTATTAAGGTCATCATTTATCATTTGAACGCAGAATTATCTGAGTAGATGGCATAACTACTTATATACCTATATTCTAAATTTAATTTTAATTAACTAGTTACTATTTATTTTAAATACTTGTGCTTCTATTGTGCTATTCGTTTGTTGTAACACCAATAAATAAATTGAAAATATTATTTCGACTTTACTTTAATAAATATTACGCAGTATTAACCTAAAAATTATACTATTTGACTTTGACAGGTAGAACGCAGAGAATTATGATTAAGAGAATTATCTTATTAATAAGAGAATTATCACAAAATTAACCAAAAAATACACGTATCTACCATAAGAAAGTTATGCTAGGTATACCGCCTAACGTAGTTAATATTTAAAGGTATGGTGGCGTTTAAATGTAAATTCCCAATAACAAACACCGCGCGTTTGCCGGGTAATTCCACAACGTTCTTTTTGCTTTTGGAGTTATAGGTGACATTTAAAATGTCTGAAAACAATTTTTTGGTAATCCCGGTAACTATAAATATTAAAGATTAAAAAAAATTGAACCAGGCTGCTATGGGACAGGTCGGTTAAATTTTTTGACATTTTTAAAAATGCGCTCAAGCCACATGTGACGCGAAAATGTCGTTTTTCGCAAAAAAAACGATAAAAACACAAACTTTTTCGTAATGAACTGAAGAAACCTGTGTACATTTTTAATATCATACATATTGTGATAAAACCGTCTGCTTACTTTTTTGGACATAGCAGATATGCTTCACCATAGAACTGCAACGTTTCGGACCGGTACTGCTTACCTAGTCGGGTTCAGATTCATCTAATCTAACAATTTTATACGGATCGTGGGCTCTCGTACTAATATGAGTTATGATGTGTTTTATCAAAAAAAGGTTGATTTGATTAACTATTCTCATATTAATACATAATAAACAAAATGAATGATAAACGATGTCTATAATAAAAATCAGAATTTTAAATTAAAAAAAACACAATTTTTTTAAAGTCAAATAGTAAAACGTTGTTTATATATAGAGATAAAATTACCAAATTTTTGTTTTGAAATTTATATTGTGCATAAATTTATAAATTGTTCAGCAAATGTTGTTTATGTATAATATAAAAGTTCAATGTTTATAAATACTTTGTTATTAATCTGTATTACTAATTATTAATAATGTTGGTAGTTTCTTTTTGGATTAATTAAGAATATCATTAATATACTGCGCGTAGATTTATAAACAGACTGATTCTGTGCGTGCATTCGATTTTCAGTACTGAAAAAATTAGTGTATACTTGTGCAGCATTTACTTTACTTACTCGTTAGTCACTTCGAACTTTCTTCTCATTTACATTCTTTTTTATAAACGTTTTTTAACTTATTTCTTCATTGCAGATGTACAAATATTATTTGTATGTGTGGAAACGTACACTCGGAAGTAATCCTCAGCAACTATGTAAAATGTTAAATGCGGCACTTATGGAGGATACTGTAAGTTATCTTTACGAAAAAACACTAAGAGAAGTACCATTATTTGAAAATGTAGAAAAATCCTTTATTCGCGTTTTAACACGGTACCTTGTAGAAGAATATTTTTTAAAAGGTAATCTTTACGATTTGTAAAAAACCGACATTTCATATTAAATTAAAACATAAACTTTGAATTAAGGTAAACACATAGTTATTAATTATAAGTGTACAAGTGGACGAAATTTCTATAAGAACACCATTAACACACCTAATGAAAAAGATGCTAGGGAATAATTAAGAAATTATAGAAAGCAAAAATTTGATATACTGAAATAATCAAAATTGCTTTATTTAATTGTTGTGTGACGAAATTCTTATACGAACAGTAGATTATTCTCAGTTATGGTCCATCATCTGTACATGAAATATATTTTAATATTTAGCACAACTTATAATGAGTCCAAGTGAGCATTGAAGAAAATATTAAGGTGTATTTGTATAAGAACTGTGCCGCGCGGAAAAGTTTGAGTTTGGAAAAAAAAAGAAAAAAAAATAGCTGCTATAACCACGTTGCCAGATTTGTTATTCGAGATATAGCACAGAATCACAGAAAACAAATAAATCTAGTACATGCACATATAATTTTCTAATCATACGAGAAAAGTATGGCAAAAAGCACTTGTGGTAATACGAAATTAAAAAAAAACTGATCATTATCTTATTTTTAAAAAAATTACCAAAAATAATGCAACTGCTAGTAAAAAAATCTTACTGTTAAAAAGCAACAAATATTTCAATATTTTTAACTTAACACGATTATGATAATATTTCATTTTGAGTTTTACAGTTATCTGTAAAAATTTTAAAAATCTGTAATACACGACAATGTGTATACAGCAAATAATTACATCAAGATCCACGGTTAAAATGGACTAAAATGGGAATGAAGATAGTTCTTACTGTGATAGATCACAGAAAGATCATATGGCGTGAGACAAAAATTGAAGAACTGTAATATTTTCAGACAAAAAGAAGTTTAATCTGGACAGTCCAGACGGATTTAAATACTTCTGGCATGATTTACATCAAAATATAACCGTAAGCATAGTAGAAATTTTAGGCGGTGGAACTTGAATGATTTGGGCAGCATTTAGCTATAATTTTATAGCCAATATACAAAATTTCTATGAGAATGAACGCAGAAAAATTCATCAATATTCTAGAAGACATTTTAATTTGACTTACCAAAGAAAACTATAACGACGTCGCAATTTTTCAGCAAAACAACGCAGCAATGCAGAATGTTAAGAAGACTCGAGAGTGGTTTCAACAAAAAATTTACCACTTAAGTGGCCTTTGCGATCTCCGGATCTGAATCCGATTCAGAATTTATGCGGAATATTATCACGTGCCATATTTAAAAAGGTGAAGCAATACAACATAGCAAGGTTAGAGAATACAATAAATTAGGAATGGATTTAAATCGAGAGAAACATATTGGAAAAATTGGTTAATATTTAGCATGAAAAACACAATGTGTCAAGTCATTAAAAACTAGGACTGTAAAACGAGTTGCTACATTCTAAATTTGGTTTATTTTGAACGAATTTTGAACGAAAAGTCTGTGCGTTAAATTTTAAAATTTTGATTAAAACAAAAGTAAAACAATGTTTTTCAGTTCTGTATAATATCCAATTTTTACTTTTTATTATTCTTTAAGTATTTCCTGGCAATCCATTATTATATTCTAAAAATTCATTTTGTTTTATTAAAAATAAAAGTGTTTCTATAGAAATTTTGTCCACTACATAATAATAGTATGTACATATTACATCGTGGTCTATGAAAACTGATATGAAATTTACAATTATTGTTGTATTATAATAGGTGATACAATCATACAATATCAAGATGTTCACAACAAAATTTATATAATATTTCGTGGCAAAGTTGAAGTATTATCTTCATATAATGAAATGGTAGCTTGTATGGGGCCTGGCGGACTTTTTGGAAATATTTGTCAAATGAATCATGGTTGTAGTTCAGTATCAATAGTAGCGAGCAGTAATTTGGATGTGTTGGTTATATCAAGTGAAAAGTTTTATACTGTCCTGAAAGACTACCCTCGCATTAAAAGTATTATGGATACCTTATTGAAAGCTGTCACTGATTTTATAATGCCATCCACCATAATTGATAACGATTTGTTTTCATATGAAAGTGTAGATTTTTCCTTAGGTTTGTTTAAAGTTTTACTGTATGAAATTAAGTGATAATTTATTTATTGTATACATTTCATTTATTAGATTCTGCGAACACAAATAATTCTGCTGGTGTGGAATCGGTAGCTCAATCAGCACAAAATAGAGTTAATAGTATAAGTACTTCGTATACGCAACCTAGTTATGACTTCAAAAGAAATCAGTCCTTCAAAGCTGCTTTAAATATATTTTTACCATATAAATGGTTTAAGTTTGTACTTCTACCTGATAATATTATCTACAAAGTAAGAAAACTTTTTATTAATTTTTAACACATATTTCTAATGCCCCTATTCTATGCTCAATATTTTCGTAATTTTTGTTAATTAAAATTTTGATCAACATGCTATAATATCATGACAACAGAAACACAATAATAGCTATTTATGCAACAAAAAGTAAAAGACACTTTTACGTCCAGTTTAATACAAGATTTTTGCTAATTTTATGGCAAAATGAATTTTTTAACACTTAAGAAACATTGTCAAGTTTACGTTGATAGTTTAAATACTTACCAAGTACAAAATAGATTAAGTATGTTAATGACAACAGGATTAGAAAATAATCAAAATAATTTTTAATATACCTTTACTATCAAAATATATTTAATAAAGTGATATTTTTAATAGAAATTTTACAATGATTGTTGTTCAGGTTACTTTATCATGAAAAAAAATAACGGAAAAAAACAAATTTCTGTTGGAAAAACATTATTTTACCGGAAAACATAGCGAAAGCGAAGCTTTCCGAGTGTCCTCTCGGAAGATAAAGCGAAGCATTCCTACTCAGCTCACAAATCGACTAGTAATATAAAATCGACTGATAATGTGTTTTCATTATTGGTCGCTTCTGTCACTTCTGCATGAAGTTACAATAATTGCACTATAAAAATGCTATTATAAAAATTTGACCTATGTGAGGTTCAAAATCACGATCTTCTAAAGATGTAATTATGATTCAGGCATTTAACACATTTCGCTATAGAGGGTTGCTCTAATGACATTGTTTTAATTCGTCTTATCTGTTACGATTTATGATTTAAACGATATTGTTTATATTTAATATAATAAAATTAGAACTTCAATATAACAAGTTAGTTAAAACGAATAAAATGCAATAATATATTTGAGCTTTCAGCGAAGGTTATCGCTATCATCAGAAATTATATTTCAAAATATTATTGCATTTTATTCGTTTTAACTAACTTGTTATATTGAAGTTCTAATTTTATTAATTTTCACAAGTTAAGAATTTACATAATTTTATATTTAATATAATAGATAATTTTATGTTTTCCGATAAAAAAGTATACTCACTTCTCGTCGAAATATAATCCGTTACTGGGCTTACAGCTTTAAAAAGCTCGCTCACTCTCGGTTTTTAATAAATGTAGCTGCCCGCCCAGTAACGGATCATTTTTGATGCTCGGCCAGTAATATACTATTTTTTACTGCTAACCATCATAAAATAGCCAAAAATAGAAATGTGATTTTAATATATAAGCAAAAATTTTTTCAATTATAAAAATACATTTAGCCAGTAATGGTATATTAAATAATTATTTCGATAGAAATAGAATACATACAATATAATATTCATCATTCATTACATCATTCCTATAGTTGTTAGGTTAATACAAGTATATTATATAGATATGTATAACATATTATGTATACTATATAATATATAGTATGTATTTCACACAAATTTAAACTAAACAATAAATATAATAAATTGCTTTGCAGTATAATAATTTATTAATCTCCTTTTTACTTCTACTTTTTAATATTCTAGGTAACCAATATGGCCATCGTATTAATATCATATTTTGACTTCATTGCAGTAACTTATATGTTTGTAATGTATGTAGAAAACTTATTATTATTGTATATCACATTTGGGCTGGAAAGTATTTTTTATTTTAAAATTCTTTTAACCCTTCATGAAGCTTACCCAGACAAGTATATTATTATATTTTAATGCATTTCATTGGAACTCGATAGATTTTATTATTCTTGCTTCAGGTACGGCAATTATATAACGAATTCTAGAATAATTGCACGCAATTATTTAACTAATAAGAGAAGATTGTTTTGGGATGTTGTGCCAAATTTCCCAATAGAGCCATTTTGTTATATATTTTCCGCCGATACTCGTATCTTCGCATTATATTGCCTTCGTTTGCTGCACATTTTGCGTATACGATATGTAAAAGATTATTTTGATCAGGTATTACAAATTGCTGCGTATTATAAATATTACATTATTACAATTAACATAACTTTTCAGACAAACAAACAATTAATGTCCAATAAATCCATCAAACAAATTTTTGAAGTTTTGCTACGGATTTTTATTACTTTACATGTACTGTCCTGCGTATGGCTAATGATTTCTTGCCCGTTCCACATGTGTTTATTTGAAAATGATCCTTCAAAACTATCGTAAATTTCTCATTTATTTTACAAAATTATAATAAATCGGTACAAAAGAAAGGAAACTACCAATTAGAAAACATTTGAATAAAAAATGAATAATTCAACCAATATATCGGACGAATATCTTTTTTAAACGCTTTTTTTCAATTTCTTTTAATGTCGATTTTTTTTAGATACCGACGTTATAGTGGTATCGAGCGATATTTTTCAGCGTTATACTATACAACCAGCTTAGGAACAGGTACAGGAATAGGAGATATATATCCCCGTACATTAGTAGAAATTATTTTTACAATTTTAGTAGCAATTACTACACGCTTTATGACAATCGTCATAATAGGTCTGTATAACAATAACATAACTAATATACTGTGTACTTAAAATAAACATTAAATTTATTTTAGCCGAACTTGTAAAAATTATAAACGTCTTCCAAAATAGCTTGGGCATGTATGAACATAAAGTTCAATGCTTACAAGACTTCCTACGAAATCAAAATTTATCTGGTAAAGGTGTTATTTCGTTCAAACTTATTAAGCTAGCATTTAACATATTTAAGAGCACCAAATGGAGAAACTTCAACGTTACCTCAAAAATTTCTGGGAGGATGATAAGGGTCAACATATGCCAGTAATGTTAACTAACTGTTCGTATGTATTAAAATGCAATATAATGAACGTCTTGTATGGTTTTCATATTCGCCATTGCTATTTGTTTAATGTACGACTAGTATTTAATTCCACAAATATGATTTTAATTAAAACTTAATTAACTTTTAGGATTTGAATGAATCACTACTGCGACAATTAACAGTTAAACTAGAGAGAATGGTTTTTTTTAAAGGAAACTATATTGTTCAACATGGAGATACTGACCAAAATATGTATTTCATACACAGAGGCGAAGTGAGTGTATTGACGGTGCACGCTAATTTGACAGAAACCCAACATGAATTGTTAAAAGATCATGATATGTTTGGTCTTGCACAAGGACTCTATCATGGCCTCCCACATCATTTCTCATTTAGAGCAAATACTAAAACTAGTGTTTTAGTGTTAAATTTAGATACATGGAGTTATATATTGAAATATTTTTTAATAGACGAAGAAATTATTTATAACAGAGCCCAAACGTTATATGTGTACACGTAATTTAAATATTAAATTTTATTATTGAACCTATATTTTTAAATTAATGAATTGATGAACTGATAAATTTTAAGGTAGTATTTCAGTCAGAATAAAATAAATATTATACACAATTTAAAATTAATCTTATTGCGCTGTTCACTTTTTTTTTCTATTTCAAGTGACCGTAATATTAAGGTATGTGGTAAGTTACATCGTTCTTGTACTATGGGTGCTAATAACCACCTGGTTACCGAAAAACAAGTAACATTTTAATTCAACTTGAAAATGCGCTAAATTACAGCTACAAAAAATCTTATTTTAAAATAAATAAATCTATTATTCATTTAATAAATGACTCTAAAATAATAATTATGGGGTTGTAATACTTAATAAATAGTTGACAAATTCGTAAATATTCCAAATTATAAATAGAATTAAGTGGTAGCAATTTGAAAAACTTGGTTTCTAATAATTTATTCTACCAGAATTCGAAATATACAACTTCCTGAATTAAAATTATTGTAAAAAAGCATAATTTACATAGTTACTCAACTAATTGCTACAAGTATATTCTTCCATAGCTGAGCAAGGATTGCGGAGATAATACAATGCAATTAATTGTTCACAAGACCGCCATTTGTACAAGGAATGCTTCTATTGTTCGCATTAATTGAATCTGTAGACGTCTGTGTGTTGACTTTCGATGGCTTTAAAAACTCTCGAGAATTTAGCATAATTAGAATTTTAAGAAGTTAATATTAATTTCCACTTCTTAAAAATTTAATTATGTATTATTAGGCATCCATAAACAAAGTCACAAATTAGTCATGATACGATCTTATATGCCGAAATAATTTTTAATAGCTTCAGCAAACAAAATTTTGCAGTACCTAGTAAAACCATGATAATCTGAATATTTTTATATTCTGAACTTATTAGTGACAAATTAATGTATCTAACGTTTTCTGAAGAATTAAAAAAAATTTTGTTGACAAAAATATTTGCCATTCGTTATCCCTCACATCGTGGTGGTAATTACACGTAAAATTATTCTATACGTTTAGTCAGTAAATAAAGCTGTCGATTTAAATCGATCTTGGCGAGTTTATTCTATGTCGCGTAAAGCAACATTTTTCGAATATTTGAAAATGCTCTTTCGAGTTATGTTGTGTACAATTGAGGATCTTATTTTCAAAACTCGACAACTACAAAATTTTTAATTTTCAAGAAAAGGTTTTTTGTGTTTTATAAAGTTATGTACGGACATATTGGTTATTAAATAAATAACGTTCTTTATAAACTTTATTAGGAACATAGAAACATTTTTCATAGTTAAATTAATTTCATTTGTAACAGTACAAAACATTTTTAAAAAGTGAAGGTTTTTCAAAACTCGATAACTACGAATAACTCGACATCTGCAAAGCAATAATAAATTTTAAAATTGAAGCTCATTATTATTGTAAGATTTGAAGATATCATTTTCATTAACATGTTTTTTCATTATCAAATATTTTGCTCCAATCAATTTGACTTTGCTTTTCCTGAAATCGCAAGATAAAGTATACGACAAAGAAATTACATATATTTTGAGTAGTGAACTGCGTTCAAAGTTTGTTGGGACATAAAAAGTTCACCCTGAAAGCGTTTATTGAAATCGAGTGAATTTTCGACAAAGGCACCTGTGAAAGTACAAATTCAGCACTGTATATGCCTGAAGTTCTCATTAGCATTATAAGATATAGACATAGTAGTGAAAGGCATTTGTTCCCAAAGCAGCATACTTATGATATGAAGCAATAAGCATGTGCTTTGCCACTGCCCGGTTGTTGGCAACAAAGAGAGGACTGCTACCTTAACAGTTTGTTCTTTGATTGAAATGGCTTTTGAGGAGTAACGCGATGCAAACTACTAGATGAAAGGCAGTGCAGTTGAGTCATCTGAGTGCGCACGAAATGTTTTTTCGTACTCCTACGTAAAATCCAAAATCTAGAAATGAAAATTATACAGTTATAATACAGGGTGCGTTTAATGTTCCTGGTCGATTTTGATTTACCACCAATTTGGTTTAGATAATATTGTCAGTGGACAGTCGTAAAGAGTGGTCGATAATCATTTATTATAGAGCTGCTAACGCTGCAACAACGTGTTGAAATTATTAAAACATTTTATTTAAATTTGGTACAATTGTGAATACGTGGAAAAAATTGTGTGACTTTTTCGTTGTGAATCATTTCAATTGGCTGGTTTTGTTAATAAATAAAATAACCTCTGTTAGGGCAGTACAAACCCTCAATTGATACATCAAAGATCACTACACGGTCGTAGAATAACTGTATGATGCGTCATTTGGACCGGCGTCATCATTGGGCCATATTACTGTTAAAGAGAAAGTGAGAAAGGGCAGATTCAAGTATATTGTGATTCCGGAGTTATTTTCCGAACAATCGCAAAACGAATTAAGAGATCTGATCGTGTTGTACGAAATATTTTAAAAAATAAAGAAAATTATGGAACTAAAAAACGTTCAGGACTGCCAAAAATATTGTCGAGCAATGATGGAAAGAAGAACACAAAGAGCTGCCTCAAACTCAACACGTTCATTGCGTCAAATTCAAAGTGAGTTTCAACTAAATGTATCACATGAAACGGTTAGAGAAGAACTATACATCGAAGTTCAAACATAATTCGAGCTAAAATGATCATGGTTGCAGCTCTGCCAGCAGGTCACAAAGCTAAGGGAATATAATTTGTACGTGCAAACATGTCCCGAGATTGGACAATGGTCGGAATACCATTTAATTCTGTTAATAGTATTTTAACTCAAGAATGGTTACTTAGGTCATATTCAGCGATGAGAAAAAAAATCAATCTGGATGGTCCAGATGGTAAAAATTCATATTGGTATGATCTACGAAAAGAACCAAGGTATTTTTTTAGAAAAAAATTTTGTGGCGGTAGCTGCATGGTTTTGAGAGCATTTTGTGCCAAGGGAAAAGTGGCTTTGGAAAGTGACTTTGGAAAAATAGCATCAACTACTACAACAAACCAGTTGTTTGTTTGGCGACTTGCATGTATGGCTGCATTATCCTGCTAAAAAATAAATTTTTATTGTCTTTTTCGCCGGATAAATGGAAGCAAATTATTGTCCAATAGTATGATGTAACGTTCTGTGAAAAAATAATTCGTGTTTTAGACTGGTCATCGAGATTCTCCAGAAAAGAAAATTAAAAAGGATTTCAAAGATAATTCAAGTAGTAGAAGTTTACAATCAAGCTATAAAAAGAAATATAAACGTGTTAGGAGTCGAGACTGGCTGTTGAGAAGAGATCAAATGCCACTTGGAGCTTGTTCATTTGTAAATACAGAATTAATATCCAAAGATCTTAATTTTTACAAAAATTATTTCAGAATGGATAGTGGAAGTTTCAATATTTTACTGAATTTAATAGAATATCGAATTGGACATCAAGACACTCAGTTTCGATAAGCGATTTCAGCAAGATTTCGATTAGTAACAACTATAACTTTACATTTCCTTGCAACAGGAGAAACTTTTCAAAGTTTGTCTTTTCAAGCAAAGATTTCACAAAGTGCAATCTCAAAATTTATACCTGAAGTTTTGGAAGAGTGTTTTTGTAAGATCGTGTTTTGAAGTGTCTTCATGAAAAGTATTTAAAGGTAAACTGCATTTAATAATCATTAACTGATTTTGAAAGAAAAAACTAAATCATTTTTTAGGTACCATCAAGTCCCGAAGAATGGGAATTAATTACTAAAGCATTTTACCAAGTACTATTGGACCATGGATGGTAAACATATAGTATTTCGAGCCTTCACGAAGTTCTGGAAGTTCTGGAATGGAAGAGTTAGTGATGGAGGAGTATACAAGGACTGTGACTTTGACTTAGCTTTGGATAACGAATTATTGAAACTGCCAAATGATACAGCATTATCACATATCGTCGGTCTCATGCCAAAGTTACCAATGTGCAAATTTGTAGTTTTGAGGTAAAGCGATTTGAATTTTTAATTTCTCAGTAAAAATTGGATATTATTTTTTAAAACTATTACAAATAATTCTATTGGCCGATTACATTCGCTGTGTTTTGTCAAATGATAGATTGATATAATTTTAGATAGGCGATATCAATAACTCAAAAATGAAAATTTTGCACATTGGTGACTTTGGCATGGGACCGACGATATGGAAGAGCCTATACCTTATGTATTATTAGCAGACGCTGCATTTTCTTTGCAACGTCATATTTTAAAACCTTTCCCTTTTCGGAATATAACACGATACCAGAGAATTTATAATTATAGATTAAGTAGAGGAAGTAAGGTAGTACAGAATGGCTTTGGTATCCTTGTCAACCGTTTTCGAGTACTGCTCAATCCCAATCAATTTGTCACGGAACAAAGTTGTTACAATTACAAAAGCATGCTGTGCCTTACATAAGTTTTTAAAAGCACAGAATCCACAGAAAATTATTAAGGAAGTTGATACCGAACACGAGAATGGAAAGGTAGTCAAAGGATTGTGGAGACAAAATGATTCAGGACTACGTAATGTAACTTATCGTAGAGGGCGTCCAAATACTGAAGTTATCAAAATCCGTGAAACGTTTATGACATATTTTAACACACATGGCAGAGTACAGTTGCAAGAAAACATGATATAATTAAATTCATAACCAAAATTTTCAGTATTATGTATAATTTATATTGAGTAAAAAATAAACAATTACATTAAATCGTCGTTTTCATCTTGAGCCTCTTGAAGAACGCTTACAATTTTCCGTTTAAAGGTTTTTAATATCTTCTCATTTTTTATACCTTTTAATTCGCTTCCTAACCAAGAGGTAAATGAATCAATGGGATCATTTGCATATGCATTTGCATATTTTGGCAATTTTTTTAAAATATTGCATATTTCGACTGAAATCTACTGATCGTGCATATTTGGGCAAATTTTATAAAATTTAGTGAATATTTGGGCATATTTCATAAAATAAAAAGAAATGAAAAAGATTCTTTATCAGAAGAGGGTCCTGCTCTGATGATTTAGAATTTAAATTTGGCGGTGCTAACAAATAATTAAATTTTGAATTGGGAATGCCTACCCTAAAATTACTATATATGTAAATCTGTATCTAAATAATAAAGAATATAGTAGAAAATTCCTCCAGAGAAAAGAAGTGTGTAGTCGTGGATTTGTGAATATTCTAATACATTTAACAACGACGGAGAAATTTTATACTGTCGATTTCAAATAAAAAATTAACGTTATTTAGTAGTATTTATTAATATTTGATGTTGCATATGTTTCGATTTTGTTGCATATTTCGACCATTTTAAATTGCATATAATCCGGTCTCTAGTAATAATTATTATGTAGTATACAATACATATTACATATTTGTTTCGTAAGGAATTTGTATAGCGAATCAGTAAATCATTTTTATTTTATTAAATTTTAAAAATTATTCATAAATTTCAATCTTTGACAAAACATAAAATTGTTGATACATTGTTGTAATTTGTTCTGCTTAAAGAAAATGTATCGTATAATTTAAATAAAATAATTAGTTAAATAAATATATTGCACCCATTCCCTATTGCGCTCTTTAAGTCACTCATCAGGATATGGCGGCGTCTGGTAAATGATAACATCTCAAAGAACAAAATCTCTTTGTAACTAATAACAACCGCCACAGATGCTGGTGTTTTTGACACCGACAAAGATTTAATTACTAGGACTACTACGGGCAACATAAATTTATTTTCAAGAAACATTTCATAATAGTATTCTAAACACATACTATACATACTTAATATAATTTGTGTTCGTAACATTATTTATAATAGTTACCGATTAGATGAGTTAGGTATTGTGTGTACATATTAAACTAAAACGTTATTCAATACCTATGTCCTATGCAACTTAGCAATGTAAATTATATATTTTGAAGATGGTTTTTGTCATATAAAAATTGCTTTTCGAATTGCAGTGCCTTAAAATAACTGTAAAATACAAAAACAAATCGTCATATAATATGTATCTCAAAAACGGTGCAACGAAATAGAAAATGGTATAGGCATTTTCCATGTAAATTTTATGTCCTACATTTTTGTTCGTAATAGTTATTTATGTATTTAGGGCTTAAAGAGGTTCTTATGGCGTAAGACGTAATTCTTAGTCCGAGGTAGTAGCCGAGAGCTAAGAATACGTCAAAGGCCATAAAAGCAAGTTAAGCCCGTGGTACATACACAACTTTATGCACAGATAAAAATTTTTGAATTTATAGTATATTTATTAAATTTATATTAAATTTAAAATTGATTAAAAACCAATCGCATACACTATGAAAACATCAAGTTTATTGTAACACATCTAAATCTAACCTACAGTATGTGTAACAATCAACCCAAACATAATTTTCGAAATACGCATCCCAACTAGCACAACAAGGTAGATTTTACGTAAATTTTACGTAATTATTAGTCGTTGACCTAATGTGGGCGACTTGTTTTACTTAAAGTTTACGTGAATTTTACGTAAAATTTAGCAATTGGAGAAAAAATTAACGTAAAATTTGGGTAGAATTTACGTGATCTTAAGTAAATTTGGCCAATAAGTAAGTAACCTATTAGTTAATATACCATTCAGTAAGTAAATTTTACGTAAAGTTAAGGTAATCCTTACTAAAAATGACCAACATTTTACCTGCATTTCGTAGTTCATATGAAGAACTTAAAAGTTGTAAAATTACTTCCCAGGTTAAATTTTTGTATCTCTATCTCGCTTCCCTCTGTTTCATAAGTGTAATCTTTCTATACCGTTCTACTTAAAAAATGGTCAACTAAGTAAGTTTATGTTTTCATCCACTACAAACCAAATAATGATTAATATTTATGTACACATGTACATTACATTTTTAAATTGTAATATTACAAACTGGATGCGGAAAATTCAAAACGCAACTAAGTTTACTGATAAAGGTAACAGTTTTACTTCGAAAAATTAGAATGCCCCTCGATAAATATTAAGTTTTTGAATAAAATTATTAATTAATTTTTAAATAATGTTCTTATTTCGGTTACGCTGAAGATATATGTACATTCTTTATAATTCTTTATAATAACTTGAATATATATTTTATTTTACTTAATTTTACAATTTACGTTTAGCAAAACAACATTTTTTCCATTTTTGAATATTTTGTATGAGATAAAAGAATTTTTATCAAATAATTAATGGCGGATTTTAAATTATTAACTAAATAGTAAAATTTTCATTGCTTTACGACCAAAAAAGTAAAATTGACTTATTAGATTTATTTATTGGAAATTTTAACTTACGAATTAGTTAAATTATTTACAAGTAAAATTATTGGTAAAACAGACGTAAATTATACCTATAATAAGATTGTAAAGCACTAATTTACCTGCAAGTTAATAAATAAACAATTGGAGACCAACAGTGCATTTTACCTATTTTATATCTACAGGTATAAGTTACTATTATGTCGAGTTTAGGTTAAATATTGGTAAAATTTACCTACATATTTACCTAAACGTAAATTTTACCTGAAGGTACATATTAGGTAAATTATTAAGTAAATTTTCACTACAAAATTAACCAAGAATTACTTTAAAGTAAAATAAACTTCTAAGTAAAAAAATAAATGTAAAATTACGTCCGTTTTACTTTTATATTGACCTAGTAAGCAAATAAACTTCTCAAGTTATGTTTACCTAAAAAAATACCAAAACTTACTTATAGGTCTGAAAATTATGTAAAAATTACGTAAAAATTACATGTTTAGGTAAAATTTACTGAAATTTTTCTAATGTGCTACTTGGGATGGAGGTCTGATTTGGAATACCGGTCGGTGTTACATAATTATTCAAGTACAATACCACCCTTTTAAAACGGCATCGGCAATTGTTTCAAAAATGTTAATAATACTCATGTACATTTCTATTATTATTTAAACAAAACAATATAAAATTATTTTAATTTATTGTCTTGTAACTGCAGGTAAACTATAATTATTAATTGAAAGCAAACACTCTTCGACAGGTTTATGTTTATTGAAGCCGATCACTTTCGTGCACCTTCCCGTGCACATCATCAAGATAAGGTTAGCTTGACTTAATTGCAAATTTGCAAATTCCAAATGTATAATGCAAATTTTATGTAGTGTAATGGCAAATTATTTATTTTAATTTTTAACTATTGATATTTTGAATATTAATTACATGGCTAGTCGTTTTTACTGATAAGTGTAGATTTCGGAAATTTGTGTATATTCCAATTTGAGATAAGTCTTTACCTTGATGATGTGAACGGGAAAGTGTACGAAACTGGTCGGTTTTAATAAATATAAACCAGTAGAAGAGTGTTTGCTTTCAATTAACTAAAATTATTCTGTTTTATCTTAAAATCTAGCTTTAAAATAAAGTTTCAAATTAAAGATGTTGATTGATTGGTTATCTTTTGAGAATTCACAATGTATTCAAATCTGAACGCAGGCATTTTTCAAAATGTTTTTAACTTTAATAGCATAAATTTCAATAATGCCGTAGACATAAATACAAATGTTGTAAGAGATTATTTCGAGAATTAGCTATATTCTTGTGATAGCAACTACCATTCGATACAAGAAATTCCTCTTATTTATTTAAATCATTATGTAAATTTAATAAATGATAAGTAATCGTGCTATTTTCTTCTTTATATAGATTTATAGGATAGATACTCGGGTTCGACAAAGCGGAAGTGATCACCACCCACCGACAAGGATTTGAAGCACATCAGCAGTGATCATTTAACACCGAACAAGAATGCTTTGTCACGGTTCTCTTTTACAATAATAGAATATTTTAAACATAATAATATTGCTCTAAAAAATACTAAAGTAGATTTAAGAAATGAATATTTGATACAAATTTTTAAAAATTAAATGTACAAAATAAAAAAATTTAATTGAAAGGGAAGTTATATGTAAGTATAAAACCTTTAATTAAATACGTGAGTTGCTTCTATTATTTTTGTCATCCGTCAACTGCAATATTAAGTTATATTAAATTCGGTGCTTAAAACTTGGTATATAAGGAAAACACGAATAAACCTAAAAAGGGTGAAATATATAATATAGTTGCTTTCAGTTATAAGTTCACTCTAGGAAATTTTGTACCTACTAAAATTAATTAGACCTTTCTTGTAATTGGTTAATTCCATAAAAATTAATAAATTAATAAACTTATACTGAAACTTAGATTTCGTTGGGATTCCTTTCCGTATTTGGAAAATTTTGGTGCATAATGATAAAAAACATAACAGTAAGAAAAGTAACAAATTTACCACAATTGCGCACTGTAATATTTTAAACTATAATATTACATCAACAGTTGCGATGTTAATAACAATTACATAGCATTAACAAGCGGGATTCAAAAAGTACCTATCATGACCAGGATCATAGGAAAGCCCAGTGTATTATATTATATAATATTAACCCTTAAGCGCTATTTTTTCCAAGTTCTCGGGTTTCCTCTGTTTTTCTGTTTGTTCACTATACTGAAAAACAAGTTTTTGTTGTGATGAAGAAATTTCATCATATAGATAAAAAATTTATAGAATTTAAGACAAAAATCATCAAATTTGTGAATTTGTTCATCAATATGACGACACATTATGAATACTTACTTTGATTTGCTACAGTTCAACTAGACGCCTTATGGAAGTGTTACGTTCATTGTGAACAAGCACTTAGTTTACTCTTATTTACAAAATTTCAAGTGGTACATTTACATAACTAAAGATAAACAAGGTGACCATTTTTGTATCGGAAAACAATTTACCTGATGGTAATCCACACAAAGGAGGTTTGTAATAAATTAAGCTTGTGTGAAATTCGCTTATCATGTGTCTAACCATGTAATAGATATTCAGATTTAAATTAGACGTCGTCGCATCATAAAGAAAACTTTCCAAAAGTATTTGCCTTTAGTTAAGAATATACGTATTTCGAAGCCAACAATGAATTAAATTAACAAAGATTTTATGTTAATTGTGAAAAATGGTTCAGCAAACTAAATATTTAACAATTTCTAAATCCATTCAAGCATCGAAAGTAATAATTATTATTTTGATAACATCACAATAAAAGCTTAATTGTTAGGCAAGATCGGGACCATAAACATCACAAAATTTAAATTTAGTTTTACCTGCCTGCTTGCCTGTTTTATAAACTAAGCAGCCACTGATATAATACGCCGATATCATTAGTCGCACATCACAATTTTTAATTAATCAGTAATACTTAATTTGAGAAACAAATGCAGAAAGAGAAAAGGTTTAACGCAATCTTGCCAGTAAAATTTAAAAATTTTAAAAAATAAAACACAATTAAGTAAGAGCGACAGACAGACACTGCTTCTTCGACAATCAAGCCATCACACCATGTATGTGTTTCTGACTCATTGTCATTAGTCCTCAAGAAGCAGTGTGTGTCTGTCGCTCTTACTTAATTGTGTCTTATTTTTTCAAATGCAGAAACTTATGACATGTTACTTAATATTCGATTTAAATAATAACATAAAAATTATAAAATACCCAAAGAGTTCAGGAAAATATAAGTAGCAAATGTGTGTAAAATGTATTTAAATTGATATTAAATTAATTAATTTAAACAACGCGTTCGTAAATTTTGAAAGAAAATTTTACTCGTCTGATGAATCACGTTACAATTAAAATTTGTGATTAAAATTTAAGGGGGGGAAAAGGGTCTGAGATACAAACAAAGAAGCATATTTTTGTGGTCTTGTTTTTGCAGAGTACCTTATTTGTTAATACAGTAGAATCCGCTTAATGTGATCACGGATAATGTTATCAGTCGATTATTTGCGATCACTTTGACTGGGAACCGGCCGCTTTAATTAGTTTATATACAAAAACCACCAGATAATGTGATCAAAAAGCGGCTTATTATTAACAAATGTAAGGAATTTCCAACACAATAATCTCTTTTTCTATAAATGACCTTGGCCCAAAGTGATCACATTAAGCGGATTCTACTGTATTTATATCTATACGATCTATGAATATCTATACGAATATGACTTAAAATTACATGTATCTACTACAAATAAAAAATTATTCAAAATATTTAATTTTCGTATTAAAGCATACAAACAGATTTTTGTAATTTACTCAAAACTACTGTCAATGGACATATTCACTTTCTGCATTGATCTATTCAATTGTATTTGAGAAACCATCACTTGTAATTCAGATCCACAAATTATATTGCATCTTAGTTTTCCCTGAGTACAGATTCATCGAACAACCACACATTAGGTAGGTAAAGGCGGTTGGATTATAAGTCAATTTCTTAGTCCTGGAATTTTTATTTGTTAATCCGAATTCAATTTTGTTAAATAAATGCAATGACCTCAAACCTTCAAATTTCATAAAATTTTAAGGAAATATTAATTTACCTGCTGCAGGTTACCCATTTTTATAAAAATTAAAAATTTGGATACTTTTATAAATTTTAATACTCCAATTTCCAAATTTTAATTATCAACTCCAATAATTCTGTGGCTTGGTGCTAAAAGGTCCAATGTCAAAATCTTAACATTTCAGAAAGTAGCAGTTGAAGTTGGAATAGTTTGGCTATTTTTTATTTATAGTTTTGGCATTGGCTAGCTTTACATTTTTAAAGCGACTATTGACTGAATTTGAAATTGGCCGCTTTAGCATACGCAAGAAAGCAAGAAAAAAAAAATCGAATGCAATGGTTTACTCAAAGCAGCAAAAAAAAAACGACATTGGCCCTTTTAGCACCAAGCCGCACAGAATTATTATAATACTAACGCTTCCAAATTTCGTATTTTAAACCTTCCAAATCATTGCAAAATCGTTCAAATGCGGACAAAAGTCATCCAAATCAATAATAAAAAATTACTCACAATAAATAACAACTTTTATTGCATAAATACTCAATTAATTAATAAATTATACTGAAACATCCGCAAACGCGTCCGTCCACTTTTACGGACCTGACAGAAGCAAAGTTATCCCAAAACTTTCGTGCTAACATAAAAATTTTTACGCGAACAATTATTCAAAATAATTATAACAAAATTAAATTTAAATTCACAAGATAATCAAAAACAAAATAAAAAATGTACAACAAAATAAAATTTCAAATTTTAAAATGTATAAATGATTTTTGAACACGACAATATATAAGCTCATAAGACCAGATCAGATCAGTATAAATCCCGTAGCAAGAGGTCCAAATGTTCATTTGATTGAAGCAATTTCGGCAACAGGTATAGCAATGGAAAGTCGCTTTGGAAAAGTTCATTCCCACAATTTTAGCCAATAATTGGGTTACAAGATTAATTGAAAGGTGGAAGAACATGGGGAGTGAACTATCAGATTTAGTTAATCAGTGCTATTCTGTAACTAGAAATAATTTTAGCCACTTGCTAACAATTAGCAATATTGCTAAATAAGCATAGAACTATATCTATATATAGAATTATTTAGCTATATTTCACATGTTTAGCAAGTTGCTAACATTATGTCTAGTTACTGAATTGCACTGATTGTCTGTGATAATACGGGTGACGGTGAACTGCACGAACGACTTCAGGTAGCTGAAAAAAAAGTGGTGAACTGCACTCCGAGCAAAAATAGCAATTTAAATCCCTATTCAGAGGGATTTAGAAGAGATAGACCTTAACGCTTGCTGAAATTACAGTCAACTAACCTGAATTACAATTCACTATTCTTTATTACAACTGACTAATCTGAATTACAATTAAGGCTTTCTGAAATAAAAGTGGAAAAGGTGTAGTGCTTTTCCTAGCTTGATAACAGATTATTTGATTAGATTAAGTAGAAAACCTAACGATTAAACACCGACCATGGTGTCTTTTTAAAGGTCTTTTAGATAAATTAATTTCGATCTTTAAACCTATAATATAAAATTTGATCTCATGTCCAAATAAAACCCTTAAATAATTTTTTAGAACTAAAATTCCTACCCCCATTAAAGGACGAGAGCGGTTTAGTCTACCATGTTCTTGTCAGGATTGTGATTCTGTTTATGTAGGTAAGAGTTCTGGAAAGTTAAGTGTAAAAATAAACATATTGTATTGTTTGATGTAAAAAAAAAACTCGCGTTTTCTTTAAAGAAGATGAGAACACCTTCACCGCTCTATGCAAACACATGACTGATTACTCTCATACCATAAACCGCGAGGATATCAAGATATTAGAAAACGTAAAATAATAGAGGCACATTAAGTAATATCCATATAAATAATAAAACGATGAATGATAAAAGGAATGTTCAATATTTTTAGGGTGGATACAAACATATTTATTATCTTGGATATCTTGAAGACGACTCCATGATTTTTGGTCAAATTTACTTTAATTATTTAATTGTCTAATTTTAGCTTTGACAATGAGTTACTATAATAACTCGAAACGTCGGACAATAAAATTGTTTAAAATAGATCTTCATCTCAACAATTTCTTAATTAATAAATTATCTGTTTCATGTTTAATTTAATTTGTTAAACATTATTAAAAGTTAAAAATTTTATTCATAAACTATTCGTTCATTGTTATAAAACAATTTGAAAACAAATAATCGTTTAATATGTAAAATATAGCTTTGTTAATTTCTTATCGATTGACGATTGTCAATTGAAAAACACTGCCGTTGGAGTTTTAGATTTACATAATAATTATACAAAATAGTTCTTTTAACGACGGCGGCGATGGCAGCACACCACAATTTTTTAAAACACTATTACGTTTATGAATATATTTAAGAAATATTATACGATTTGAGAAATTTACTTTATTAGTAGAATTTTAAATATTGTAATTTTAAAATTCTGTAACATCTTTATTATAGTTGCATAGTATTTTCTAAATTACCTATTTACTTAGGTTGTAACTCAAATAATATAAACTATTTTGCTCACTGCAGATTTTTTAATAAAAGTGTAAAGTAAAACTGCCAATTAACTCCCTTGTGGCTTTCTCGACACATTTCTTAGCATTTGTAAGCTTTATCCTAAAACGGCAGATGTGTCCGTTCTACATCGATGAGCTTAATTGCTTATTGAATATATTATAATATTATTTAAAACAAATTTCGTTTGTTATAACCAGAGTTAACTCAGATTTACAAAAACTGAAATTCTAAAAATGTGTCATATTTTAAATTAGGACAGAATATTAAAAAATTTCAAAGTATAAGTGCATCGTTAGTCCAATGTCAAAAAGAAGGTATGTGTGTGAATTTGCAATTTTTTTTATTTGTAAACTTTTATCTTATTTTGTAGTTTCCATTGAATATGCGTTTAATAGCCACATTAATTATTCAAGCTCTAATAAAAGGGCATACTCACATTTGTCTTTTCAAAATTTCTCAATAAAATTTACATATTCAAAAAGATACAGTATTACACGAAATTCTGCTATAGTAAACAGTCGACGTGAATTCAGACAGTTATACGAGAATTTAAAACCTTCCTTATACGCTTATAGACTCCCAGAACCCACTCGAGTACGATCAATAAAGCCTGCTATTGTGTGCTTTTGTACCATTCAGGTGATTTCAGCTTTGCAATTTAGATTTCAATCTACTTCAATCTTCAATTTTACCTTAAAATAAAAGATTTCATAAGAAAATATTAATTTAAGTTTATGCTTTTTTATGATTTTTTTTTATTAAATATGTATCACAATCAAATTTATATTGAAGAGCGTAACGTAATTTAAAAAAGTTATTGGTATCACAATAGGTGGTATAACGAACAATAAGTTTGACAAAATTTATGATGTTCTTGTAATCTGTATTTTGTGATTGTACTTCTCTTACAATTTTTGATATTCATGAAAAAAAAACAGAAATGCAGATAATAATGGAACCATTGTGGCGACCAAT
This sequence comes from Cantharis rufa, assembly GCA_947369205.1. Lineage (NCBI taxonomy): Eukaryota > Metazoa > Arthropoda > Insecta > Coleoptera > Cantharidae > Cantharis > Cantharis rufa. The sequence goes on from OX376303.1 coordinate 43,821,314, forward strand.
TGTGAAAATTATTATCAGACTACTAAATGCGAGGAAAATTATAAAAAGCTATAACAAACTTAAACTAGTTTAATTATAATTTTCAATATTATACATAATTGAATGTTTTCTTAAACCTGCCAAATTGAAATTGTGCATCAACTCCCTTCTATTATAAAATAAAATGTATTAGATTTATTGTTCTCGAGGGTAAGCGTGTTGACTCACCTCTAGTTTTCATAAAGGTTGTTTTCTCGAAGGGCCATAATCCATCTAAGTTCCAACACATGAGACCACCAAGTGTGGGTAAGAGGATAACAAGTGTGACTCATAATGTGAGCTCTTTTAATTCATGCTAATAAAAATTTACTGTTGATGTGCGAGGGGTAACAAAAGTACCCAGTATTATATTAAATATTAAATTTAATTTATAGAAATAATGTGAACATTAAATTGACAGAATATTGATTTTTATTTTGTTTTTAGAAGCATAATATACCCACATAGTATTTAAATAAAGAAAATAAGAGAAGAATAGTATATTACTGGCCAAGCATAGAAAATGATCCGTTACTGGGCGCGCAGCTATATTAAAAAGTGAGCGTAGCGAGCTTTTTAAAGCTGTAAGCCCAGTAACGGATCATATTTCGAGGCGAGGTGAGTATACTTTTTTATCGGAAAACATAAAATTATCAATTATATCAAATATTAAAAAATATTGTTTAAATTACAAATTGTGACAGATAAGACAAATTTAAACAATGTCATTAGAGCAACCCTCTATGGCGAAATGCAATAAGCGATTGAATCATAATTAAATCGTTTGGCGATCGCCAGTTCGAATCCCACGTCGGACAAATTTTTATAATAGAATTTTTTTATAATATAAATGAATTGACTTGCAGAAGTAACAGAACCATTAATAAAAACACATTAATGGTCGATTTTACATTATTAGTCGATTTGTGAGCTGACTAGGAATGCTTCGTTTTAGCTGCCGGATGGACACTCGGAAAGCATCGCTTTCGTTATGTTTTCCGATAAAATTAATTAATATTAAAAAAATAAATGCATAATGACCTTAAATTTTCGATAATCCATCATTTCTGATATACAAAGATTTGACAACTGTGCAATGGTATACGTAACGTATGCATATATATTTAATCGAGCTTTTCGTCAATTTATATTAAAATAAATTGTTTAAATGTTGAGATAATTATATTTCTCACGATACCGTGTGTACACTGGGTCTTTTAGGGAACAGTCTCGTTTTCAAAGCTTTCTAAGCTTTAGAAACTCTGAAAAAATTCTGGGGTAGGCCTTGAAGTGTCTGATGCATGGTACAGAAGTTGCCAAAGCCAAAAGTTTAAAACTGTTATTAATTATAATTAAGCAATAGTCGTAAATGCGGGAAAAACGTAATTTTATTAAAAAATTTGTAACTCGAGAATAAGCAAATATTTAAAAAAACGGTTCTAGGCTTTTGTGGTATACACTATGAACTTCCAAAAGAATATAGAGTTTTCGGCTTGGGTCCCAAAAAGTTGAATTATTTAAGCACCTGAAAGTGTGAATATTTTACGGATTCAGACATAATAAAAGGAACGATAATTATTTAGCAATAAGTTTTTATTGTTAAAAAATACAAATATTGGCAAAAATATGAATTTACTGTGCGCAATTGTTACATAAAATATTTATTTTAGCCATGAAAAAACCGAAAAACTACAAAAAAATCAAATAAAAATGCATCCACTTTTAAGGAACGGATATAAGTTGCACTGGCTGGCTTTTGCAAGTAAACTGCTAGATCCAACTATCCTTTGGGCCTTTTGTACCTACTACTACCTACTTTTTTTAGGAGAGGTAGCCGAAGTCTGCCCTCAATTAATAAAAGGGAAATGTAAGTTTAAAATTTCGACTGTTATTTAAAAGACCCAGTGTACACACGCGGTGTTAATATACATTTTTATATTTTAGACGTCAAATACACTTAGTACCATCCGAGAAAAACAAATTATATTTACTTTGCTTCAGAGTTTTTTAGATCGATCTATTGTTTAATGTATTATCAGATTTTATTTAATTTTGCATAATGTTTACATACATCCGTAGTTCTGATGACAATACAATATTTTCATTTCGTAAAACATTTGATACGATTTAAAAAAGGATAGTAAGAACACCAAATTCTACATAAAATTAAAGGATCAATCAACGGATACCTTAATTATTAGATTAAATTATAGAATAAAACACTAAGACATTATAATCTAACTTAGATTGTACGAAGTTAAAGACAAGAAAATGAAGAAGTTCGAGAAAAAAACTAAACTTAAGAAGGAAAAAGCTGAAAAAATAACAAATAAATTAAATAATACCGCAAACCGACTAAAAAGTCGCGTAGTACTCGCAGAAGCTTGAAACAAACACAATAAAGCAGTGTATAAAGATTGAAAAGCATCATGAACATTTGAGTCGTGAATCAACTCTTCATAGGGAACCTCGATTACATAGCGTAAAACAGCGTATGCAGACCAACATAAGAAGATCTCAATATACAGAGTCAACTTAACATTTTTAGTAAATTTGCATGGCGAGTGTTAGTGGTGCAAAAAAAGTGTCACTAGCAGTAATCCTACGCCACTCTCAAAAAAGCTTATTAAAACCAGTCAAATTCTGGTGCATACCTCATGTGATTTAGTGTCATAGCCTGATCATATTAACTAGGATATTTGGTTAATATGGCTTTCGTAACCAACTGGTCCACAGAAATTTAAAATAGGAGGGGAAAAGATTTAAAAATATAAATATGGGTGTGGAGTTGCACAGAAATCCAAACGTACCCCATTTATTTAAGAATTAATATTCCTAATAAAGGTATTATACGGCATCAATATGACTTAATAACACTGGCCGACTGGGAAGTGAGTAACCGCGGTTCAAATCCTGGTTGAGTCGAATACACTGCTGTGATCTGAATCGGGAAACGGAAACCATCCCATTAGTTAAATTCTCTAGTACGTACGTCATATTGGCTTTAGCCAAACAAAAGAGAAGAAGATACATTAAATTGTACTGTGAAGGGATTTTTTATAACAGCTTTAATTCCAAGTTATTAATAACTAGATTTTGAAAAAAGTTACAGCACATCTGTACCAATCTATAATACGTACATACAAACTTTTTCAAATACAAATAATTTTTCAAAAATTATTTTAAACAGCCATTGCAATTATAAAATTTTATGTAAGGTAAGTGAAGCAAAAACCTTAATAAAAAATAGAAACAATGGGTTTTCTTAACAGTTTTTGTGACATGCGTATTTTCGAATACTTCTAGTAACTATTTCTGAAAGAAATTTTACAATAATATAATTTATTTTCTTTTATTTATATTTTTTGTAAATCAACCCATCAATTGGGCATATTATCATCATATGTTGCTAATATGGGGTACATAACCTCTATGATAATAACCAGTAGGGTTTGAAAAATGAAACAAAATTTTAACTTTTTGTTTTGTTATTATTGAAGATTAATGAAAATACAACACTAAAAATGGTTTAAAATAAAAAATAACTCTAACAGGAAGAATTATTTAATTAAAAACTCATAAACACTATTTTTAAGCAATTTAGGAGCACAATAAACAAATAAAAATTGATTTATCATTTTTCGTAAGTCCTACACATTCTTCAATGATATGCTTAAAAAAACTACGCACAAACGCATGTCGTTTGTGCTCGTGGGCATATTGACAACACCGCATATGTTGATACATTTATGCATGTTTTCATAGAAATACAAAATATGTTTATAAGAACCATGCATCTAAAAAAATTAGAAAAAAACATACATTCATATGCCATACGTACATTTTCGAAAAGCAATTTCACTTAAACTTGAGGTAGATCTAAGTTTTTGATTTTCTTGTAACACAAGACGTCGAAATAGTAACATGCACTTTGTAACCAGTCTATAAGCATATTGAGGTTAGATCTGCTCAGGGTGGTGGTATTTTATGTAAATTGAAGTTCCTACGGCCACTTTAAATTTTTTTCGTTTTAAATTAAGTGAAATTTCAGTTACTGGGCATATTATCAACATGGGCGTATTCCCTTCACCTACCTTATAGTCCAGTAAAATAAAACTTGAAAATGAAAAGATGGATTTAAAATCTAATTTTTTTTAGGACAGCTAGGGGCATCATAAAAGATGTCCAAATCCACCATAACTCAACTAAATTTTCTTTGTTCACGGTCGGCCATCTTAAACAACAGGTAATCGTCGATATCTCGGCCTCTACTGGTTAGATTTTAATTTTAATGTTTTAATTTTGAAGAGAAAAATATTATTTACAACTTTTACTTAAAGAATTTTTTCTTATTTTATCGTTACCTTTTTTTCCTTCGCAGTTATCAAAATAAGAGTATACTTTAAATAAAAGTTGTAGATAATATTATCAATATGTTCTCTGCAAAACTGAACAGCAAAAATTCAATCAGTAGGATCCAACCGAGATACCGAAGATAACTGAGTTTTCAAAATAGCGAACAATGCACAAAAAATTTCCGTTGGATTATAGTGGATTTGGGCATTTCTTATGAGCCTCTTTTCTTTCCCTCAAAAATTTGCTTTTCAATCCGTTTTGTAGATATTAGCAATTTTCGATTCTATTTTACTGAAGTAGTAGGTATTATTAATTATAAAAACACTCAAAAGCAATATCTTGCTATCTTAAAATATTTTACACATTATTTTCTTTTAATATTATATAATAACTAAATAATTGAATAATAAGAAATAATTAAGTAAAAGTAATGAAATAAATTAATCGAATTATGGCAATAATTTATAAATTTCAAAATATTTATTTACGGAATGTCAAGTCAATAGTTGTTTAATGATATTATTAAGGTTTGTTTCTGTTTGTAGTAACTTTTACAAGAAGCTCTGATGTGGCCCATTTGAAGATTTCGGAACCTCCCCTTCACCGACCTCCACGACGCCAATTACTATAACATATGTATGTAACATTTAAAGTATTGTATAGTAATTTTATTGAATTTAAGCGTAGGCTACATAATATTATTATGTAATTCAATCTTCGTCTAATATAAAAATTATGTTTAATTTTAAGTAAATAAACTACTTTATATAAATAATATTGATTAGTAACCCATTTATTTGATGAAAATATTGAATGAATTGCGTAACAAGCAATTCGTTCTTTCTGTAGCAATACCAGGAATGAATTGTAAATTAACCAGTAATACATTTTTAAACCACGCCTGATCATTTCCATGTCTATGACACCGACTGAAATTAGCATTGCAAGGGCTTTGTTAAGACATCGACCTTTTATAGTTACATTTTTACATTCAATAATGATGCGTGGTATAACTTAGCCTTTTTATATTTTATTTATTATGATGGGAAATTTGAATAATTTAATTATGTTTAAATAGTACAGTAAACTTGAAAAATTTCTCATAAAATTTGATAGTAATAAATTGCGAAAAATTTAATATTAACGTCAACTTAAAAAATTTGAAAGTAGCCGTGTAGTAGACAATATAGCCAATACATATTATATCCATATTTATATGATTTACCTTTAAAAATTTTAATCCAAAATATAGTCTATAGAAACTTTAAATTTTATATCAAAACTGTAAAAAAACCAAATTTTGAAAATATAAAATTGCAAATTAGTTAACTCATCGCACCAAAGATGCATAATTTTGGTAGGAAATTAAAATTCAAAAAACAAACTGGTTATAATTATGTAATCAATATTTATTTTAATTCAACAATAGATACTTCTTGCTTTATTTTACAATTTACTTTAATTCCAATACATGGTAAAGTAGTAAATAGAGACCTTCGCAATAAAAAAGTCGGAAGTTTTAACTCCAATCAAGAGTAGGTACGTTATTTTCCTGTCGAATTCAAGATTTTACTTTCTTCGGGTTTATGCTGATAATTTTTCAAAAACGCGTCCGTGTTTGCGATTGTTTCAAATGTATGATTAACTTGAAGGGAACCAATGTATATTCGATTCAGTCTAGCAAGGTGATTTATTTGTCAACATTTTTTGCTTATCTCGCGACAAATTTATTTTCGTGTTTCGCGGGGGCTGTTACAGTGTGGAGTGACGGTTCCACATCATTTAACCTGAAAATCTTGTAGTATCCTGTAAATTCCTGATACCGTAATCTATTATCATTTCGAAAAAATCAGACCGGCGAGAAACCATTTAAATTAAATATAGTTATATATTATATAAATATATATTTTTTATAATATAATTATATTTATTTATATTTATAATTATATATAAATATAGTTTCATCATCGCCCACTTTGTATTAGACAATAACCTCATTGCCCGGACAATGATGGAAAAACCACATATGAAATTTTTTATGTCAAAATCGCCCAAAATGCACGGTCAGTGACGTTATTGGCCGGACGTTAACGTTAATGTCCAGTTAAGCAGGGCACTAACGTCATTGTCCGGCCAGTGACGTAAATGGCCGAGTTTTATAATTGACCGTAACATACATATATACAGCATTAGAGGCCATGTAGGCCCATAGCTTAATAAACTATCTTCCTCCATTCATTTCTGTGTCTAGTCTTTTTCTGTCCCTCAATACATTTTCCTTCCATTCAAATAGTAGTCTTCCACGTCTTTTCTTTCCATCGTTTCTGCTATTCTATATCTTCAGTGGTACTCTGTCTTCGCTCATCCTCTGCAAATGACTTAACCAATGCAATATTAATAAGCAGAAGATTATATTATCACAATAACAAAGCTACAAAAATTATTATAATATAGTAAATAAAACAACAAATTAATTATAGTCCTACCGCTCAAATAAAATATAATAAAATAAGAGATAGTCGCTCCGCACAAATAAAATACTACATAGCTCCTCCACCTTACTAGTATACCGCTAGTATGGCGGAAAAGGATTTCTGTACAGTGTGCTCAGACAACTATGTGGTGAAGTCCAGGTCAATCTATTGCAGATACTGCCAACATAAATATCATCCGGGTTGCGTTGGAATCAAGGATCAAGTATATAGATCTCTCTCAGAAGTAACCAATTTTTTCTGGTTTTATGATAATTGTCTGCCAGTAATAACTGATTAACTTACTCACAACTTTGTGTCGCAGTCACCAAAATCTTCTCCGCAAGCAAGTGGGATAGCTGAGCACACGGCAAAGTTAATTATGAACAATATTGAGCGCATAGTTTGTGATGTTGCAACTAACAAATTCAGTCAGTTTTGGAACGAGATTGATCAGAGCATGACCGAAAGAGATAATGCGGTTCTTTGAGAGATTCAGGTGCTCAAGGTGTCTAACCAGGACATGGTTTGCGTGCTAACCGTTGGTGATTTTAATACAAAGCTACCACAGCAGGCCCACATCAAGCATGGAGAACTAGGCAACGGAGTATTGCTGACACAACACGTTCGTATTAGCCATCCAAGAGTGTCTCTGCTGCAACCGCAAATTATTTGTCTTCGAGCTCAAATAGACATACATTGCAGCCAAGAGTTGAGCAAAAGTAGGGGACCCAATAAACCAGTTGTGGGTACTGAGAATTCTGCTGTCTACTTAGAACCAACTCATAGGCTTGTAAACCCGGCAGTAACAGATGGTGATGATAGTTATATCGAGGTAAAAAGTAGAAGGCACGGGAAGTCGATTTATGAAACGGGCGCAGCTGGTAATTTTGCATCTGGTCTAGTCGCGGCTAAGAGAAGGGCGTGGTTGTTTGTTTACTTCCCAATAAGAGTTTTCAGGTGGAGCCACTGCCAACTAGGGGCATTTTTGCTTGTTTCAAGTTGGAAATTGATAAGAAGAACAAAAATATTGTGATGGATCCCTGCTTGTGGCCAGAGGGTATTGAAATTTGACCATATATTTTTCGACGGCAAACCTCTTATACAGCTAAGTTCAAGTAATAGTGTTTGTGCGGGAGCTGAAGATGTAAGTCTGAATTCTGACATTTATAATCATCTTTAGCAAGTTTTGCTTTTCTTGAACTTTCGCAGCTTGAACGAAAAGCACAGCCGCCTTCTTGTTTTGCTTGACAATCAAGATATTAAGTCGCCTTTTATCGGTCTATCAGAGCATTGGCTAACGGAGTCCACCATTGATCTGAAAGATCTTGGCAATTATAAATTGGTAAGCAGTTACTGTCGTAAATCTTGTAGAGGTGGTGCTGTTGGTCTGTGGTGTATCGATACAGACATTTGCCCCATTGATCTGCCTTCTATGTGCAGTTGTATGAATTTTGAAATATGTATGTGGAGCTAAATGGAATGCGTCACAATACGGACTTGCCATTATCGGAATCTTTTCCATTTTTCTGAATAACCTTGCGTTGGTTCTTGACTCCTTGTTCCAGGTAGGTCAGTTGCTCATTCTTGCCAGAGATTTTAACGTGGACTTTAATTGTGACTCCGGCACCAGATCTAGTTTGATGCACTTATGCCCGGTTGCACAAAGGTTTGTTAGAACTTAATCAATGATCAATGATTAAGGGTTTTTAACAATGAGAATTCATTGTTGCGACATTGTTGAAAATCGTTAATCATAGATTAAGTTTTAACAAGCCTTTGAGCAACCGGGCATTAATTGTGACCTACGACATGGCGCCTCATGATACTGGATCCACTCGCGTCATTGGTACCTCTCCTCATCTAGGATTGATATTATTTTTACTAATGTAAGATATAGCTGTAGGTACGGACGGGTGATGCTTTCATATCAAACCCTAAATTTCTGCTACTCTCGTATGAAGAGCGCTGTACGCCACAGGAGGTATTGACTACTCAATCTACATGCCTAAATAATGTTAATCGTTGTAACAGATTCCATGGGTCATTGATATGTGAGGATTGGTCGGGAATGTTGCATGAGGCTTGTGCAGAAAACAGTTTTGTAAGATTTTTGGATTTTCTAGGGATTGATCGCTGCTTTCCTTTGACAACTATTTATGCCAGACCCAAGACTCCAGATTGGATTACTCCTAACGTGATTCGGTCTCATAGGGAGTTAAATGAAAAAAAAGTTACACCAAATATTAAATGATTTATATATTTTAGCTAACAGATATGAAAATTTGAGACCGCTCTATGAGAGGAAAAAGACCCAATACAGAGAGTTGGTATCGAGAACTTAATTTTGTCACTACGACTCCATGATAGCCGCTGCGCGTAATAAGGGCAAGGTGACTTGGAGTATTATACGTTCCCGTAGTGATAGACCTAGAAGGTCTGCAAACCGTTTAGAGATACGCGTTTGCACGCGTTCCCACGTATCCTCTCCCGAGGATACCGCAGATGATCCGTTAGCGGTTGCTAACACGTTTAATGACTATTTTATTCGTGCACCTCACGGGATCCAAGAGGGGGTTCCTTTTGCTGATCGAGAACTGAGTTGTGTCAACTTGAGAGTCAACTTGAGGAGTGAGAGTCTCAACCAGGCAGAGCAAGTACTCGACTCTCTTTTTGAATGGTTTTGTGCTAACGGGCTTCATCTGAACTCTGATAAAACAGTCTTTATGAGTTTTTGCTCAGGCCGAATTTTTGACGGTGACTTACCTTTTCAGGTACAAAATTCGGAGCTCTCCCGTGTAAGGAGCGTTAAGTTTCTGGGACTTAATATTTGTGAGACTTTACGATGGGAGAATCATTGTCGTGCGGTTATTGGTACACTTGGATCTGTCTACTACCAGATTAGAGCACTCCCTGATGTGTTAATCTTGGTGTACGGCCTCATATTTTGGGGAATGTCTGGTCATGGGCGACAAGTGTTTTTGATGCAAAAGCGTATATTGAGGTGTATGACGGGTGCTCATCGCTAGAAGTCGTGCAGACCGCTCTTTAAAGATTTGAATATTTTAACACTGCCTTGTCTTTACATCAAATCCATTGCTGTGTTTGTGCGGGAAAACTTCAGTAGCTTTCAGGCTGCCTCAGATATTCACAGCCGTAATACCAGATTTTGAAGTCAACTTCTGCTCCCTCCACTAATAAGAGTCCACGGTGTATGGGCGTCAGGATTTATAATAGGTTACCTGCCGACATTAAAAACGCTGCGACTGGCAAGCTTTTTAAGTCGAAGTTTCATAGCATGCTTTTACTCGGCTGTTACTATGATGTTGCTGAATTTCTAGCCTCAGTTTAGTTTGGGTTGGATGTTTTTATTTAGTAACGATTATGTAACCTCTTGTATGGTTTCGTTTTTTTCATGTAAACTGCTTTTGTTATAGTGATTTTGTAAGTCTATACTGTCTTGGAACGAGTTACTTGTGTTAAAATATGTATAAAAGACCATGTATAAAATACATGGCATTTATTTAATTCAATATTTATATTAATTTATAAGACCATGAATTATAAAATACCATGTATTTGCGATTTATGTAACAAATATTATTATTATTATAAATGTTTAAGTATTTTAAAATTGGTTGTTAATGTTGATTTAAAACATTAATTTGTTAAATGTTTTTAAATTAAAAACTTAAAAGTTATAATAGATTCAATGTAATCCATCTTGTTATTGTAAACATTTCATGTTTATAATTTTTTAAGGATCTATAGGAAACAATAGTATATTGTTTGACTAGGGATGAAACAAAACAATTTCAGACTAGGGTGAGGATTGCCTGCCCGAGCGAAAACGAGGGCTTGGCATCACCCCAAGACAAGACAGACCAATAAAAATCATCAGTTTTGCTTAAAGTCGCTTTTTAAATTTTAATGCCCTGTTAACTTTTTAATGAAATTGGTCCTAATAAATAGTAAGATATTTAAAAAATATTTAAAAAACATCTTACTACACGCAAAAGGCAAATATTCAAGAAATTCAAGTTAAACCTACTTTTGTCTCTGATTGTATGTCCCATACATCCTAAATATGCGTTGTAGTTGTTGCTACTAGATCTCTTATAAAAATAAATATATAAAATCAATTTAGATTTAAAGAAATTATCAAATTTATGTAAGTTTCATAATTATTGAAAATCAATATTTTGGACATGAAACGGATTTAACATGCTGAAAAGTACTATAAGTTAACAGAAGAGAGAATATAGCGTCTCCTACAAATTCATTTTCTTGATTTAATATTTTCCGATTTTCTTATACATTTTTAAAATAAGTATATATTTCTTTTACTTCATCATTCGCTATTTTCTTATTAAAATTTAAATTAACTTGAAACTGTATGCAAAACTTTTGAATTTTCGGTCGCCTACTTTAAAAGACATTCGGGTCGTAAGCTACTTAATTAAAATTCTTTTTATAACTTTGTATCATTGATAGGTTCTTAATTACTTGTTGCCAAACTTTATAAGTTTTTTACATTTTTCGATTCCTTTTGAAGCTTTTCAGTATAACTTTGGAAACGTAAATGGATAAAGTTTAAAATTTAATCTTAATTTTTCATTATATAGTCAACTTAAAAACAATCTTCAAATGCCAATTAATATATTAATGTCTTAGTATCTAAATGACTATACACTATATTATTATATTATGTACTTCAGATGGAATTTATTCAATTTTTATAATCTCATAAAAATATTTTTATATTCACAAAATGTAATTTTGCTCTTACAGAAATGTAATTATTTCAATTTTTAAACGTTTAATTTTTAAAGAAATGTTAATTAAAAATTCATTAATATTTAAATCCAATAATAATTTTTTTTATATAAATTAAACATCAGAGGATATTATATTTTTAAAAACGTTATCTATTTTATACATTATTAAAATTAAATAATTTTAATCGTTTCAATTATAATTATATATCAGTACTACGTACCTAATAAAAGTATTAAAAATAAATATAAATAATAATTATTTGTTATGTTTATTATTGTTATTTTCACAGCAATGTACGCATATAAGTTGAATCTTTAATTACTGACTTAATTAAATTCGGAGTGTAGGTAAATCAAATTTCACTAGGTTACGCTCAAACTAAATTCAAATTATATTAGCTAATTTATATTGATTAGATCGCACACGATTAGGTAGCTAACAAAAACTTTTATGCATACATCTAGAAATTTAACTTTTTGATGCAGTAAAAATATAAATCAGAGGCTGATTAAACACGAAATTCTTTCATAAAGAATAATTTCATAAGAGCAATGCTCATAAATTTTCATTAATGAATAAATTAGGTTTTATTTATTGTTTTTAAATTAACACGGTTAATCAAGTTCATAAATCACTTCAAAATTTAAAAAGTGTACAAAATAATTTATTATGATTTGATGAAAGAAATTTCTGTTCTTGAGACAGTTGTTCGAGTAAACTAATTAATATAAAAGAGCCAAGTGTTTATAGTGTGTAGAAGATTTGTATTAACAATGCAAGATGCTCTGTTAAAGATCTTGTCTTTTTTACAACTTTGGTTAATGATATTTTGCAATGGGATATCATATATCTAATTAGTAGCTTATAAATATTTGTCTATATAATATATTAACAATTAAAAATACGAGACATGCAAGTTCCATTGCATTTTCTCAAGTTCAAAGCTCAAGTTGAACTAAGCAAATGGTAAATTTAAACACGAAGCATTACTGGAGCAGAACAAATTTTAGTTTAAAGAAGCTTACAAGCAGGTTAAAGACTGATTACCTTATATCACTATAAAGCGATAATTTTTAATTGGTTACAAAGTATTAATTCTAAAAATCATAAATTTATAAACACGTAATTAAAATTTATATATGTCTAATAATGAGAATCGATTACCACTTCAAAAAAGATAAATGTTTGCCGGAAAAGACATTGAATCAACAGTAACGCAATTTTGCTTTGAAGTGACAGGTATGATGTGTAGCGTCATATAAAAGAGTTATTAAGAGCAGGCGTCTCGACGCTTTCCCTCTTATTAACGGAACACAAATAGACTTCATATTTAGTATATCCGGTTTATGCGTATATAATATTGGTCGGCAAAGCAAGATATGTCATGAGCTATAAAAGATAGTTTTTTAATAAGATTGTTCACTTTTCTTATTTTTATTACAAAGTAAATTTTATAGCAGATTTAAAATAATTCTACAAAAAATCATCTGAAAGTTTTAAAATCAGTTAATAGAAGTGTTGATGTTGGTGAGATTGTTCCAAATATTTAGAAAAGTTTAATTTTGGAATAGCAATAAAAGCATAAGTGATGGGTTTTTTTATTACTGTTACTTATGAAAGATTCCTCTTTGCCAATTTAATATTGAAATACATCTCGTATTATACTACGTATAGTATTCGTTTGACAGAGAATAATATTTAGTCAAAATTTTAAGATCTTTTTTAATTTTAAGATAGCAGTGGATTGGTGTGACCGCTGGTTGAGTTACAGCGGTCGATGAATTACAACAGAAAATCTGAGTTCAAGTCTGGGACTCGCCAGAATTTGTTAGTTCAGTCTTTTGGTTTCGCCTATTGATAGAATGTCAAAGTTAAAGCAAATAAATAATAATAAAAAGTTTTGAGATAACTAAATGAACATTGCGTCTTCTTACTTTTCTTACCTTTTCTTACTAATGAAACATGTAAGTGTATGTTCTTGCTAACAGTATAGGTAACGCTTGCATACAGAAAGGATGCAAAATTAGCTTTCAAAGGAAGCTTTCCTTGTAATCCCTTGATTGTGTTTCTATGTAAGTTCTTGTTAAAGACAGATCTGCGGCAGACCTAGTACTTATGTAGGTATAAGTAGATTCAACATTGAACTTACTTAGATTTAGGGGAATGCTCCTTTCATCTTTCCGATGTTGCTTGGTAAGTAACCTTTGAGATTTACTATTTTGTCTTTGGTAGTACAACTACATATAGGTACTTTTAAAGTAGTTAAGTAACCTAATGTATCTAAACTAAATAAAATGGTTATTATAATAAGCATTAAATAAAAATGTTTATATATTTACAACGTAAACAAATAAAATTTAAGATCAGCTTAGAGTTAGTTGCGCTAATACAACTGCATAATCCTGTACAAATTCTATTTAAAACGTCGGGAAATATTTTCAATAATCTGAAAATAGAAAGTTATATACATAATTATATAAATATCATATAAATTTTACATTATTTTGCGATATTGTTGGATAATTTATAATAAAGAATACTATATATGTACGTAAGTTTCAGCACAAACTATTTCATTTAGTTCTATTTTTGTAATATTTTCATGTAGTACGTAAATAAATACATAATTAGTTAAAGTTTTATGCATTGCTTACATAAAAGATTTTAGTTTTGTTGGTTAGTAAGTGATTTTAGCTGAAAACCTGAAATCTAGTTTTGGACGCTCATAATTGGTAATTGCTACTGTAAATGGGTGTATAAAACCACATGTGTTGAGAAGGAACTGCGAATTTAACAAGCCGCACGTGGGTGACTACATGCTGTTAGTGGTTTCCATTACCAACTTACATCTACCGATAGTCGATACTTTCACATAATATAGAATTACAAAATCACATTTATTATTATTCTTTTACAAAAAAATGGTCCAGGAAGTCAAAGTTATATATTATGTTTTCACAACAAAATTGGTCCCGTGCCCTATAAAAAATATTTCTAGAGATAAAATACGTCACTATCCTTTAGTTAATTATAATTTATAAGGTCAAAGAAACTGCTACATAAAAACGAGATCCTCGTTGAATTATCACAAGAATTAATGAGATAAATGTCCGAGTCTTGAGAAATGCTAAGAATGAAATGTGCGTGCATTTAGGAGCAGAAAAAATACATACCATATCGAAATTTTTGAAAGTTAGATGAAAATTTCATTAAACCCATATCACCACCACTCTATAATAATGCTAACAAGATTAATTTATTTTTTATAAATAATAGACCTCAATTTTAAAATAAATTTTTTCCATATGGTATTAGGTATGTTTAGCAAAAAAATAACAAGAATGTTTTTTATTTAATTTTTAATAATTGCTTGTCAAGTCATCTAATGTGCTATGTAAAAAATATACTAGTAAAAATAAAATTAATTTATTAAAAACATATTTAAAAACAACGTTTTCCCAAGTAATAAGTAATGTTAACTATTAATTAACTTTATAAAATCTCTTAAGTAATCTTCTTCAATATAAAAAAAAAGATCTGTACTATAACTATCGCGTAATATTTTAATTTATTTAAAATTATTCATTATTGATTTAAATGGCACAAATTATTTAAATGCTTCCGCATAGTGGTAGTGAAAACGTTATTCAGAATCAAAATCGAGTCATGTTTAACCTTTATGTGACTGGCGAGGTACCCGGGTACCTTTTGCAGTTTGAAGCATTCATAACTTTTGTGTTGAAACTCGTTAAGTTTGGAAATTTCGTGACATCTCTAAGCTTCTTATATACTATACTTTACTGTATTATTTTGTTTATTATTATTAATTTTATTATGAGAAAATGGCGTCCAAAATTATTACACCCTTTAATGACGGAGTGGGTACCCGGGTACCTCTATAACTTTTATATGCAATTAGATAGGAATTGCAGTAATAAAAAGAAAATTAAACTTTTTTTACATTATTTTATTTAGAAATAAAGCCAAAGTAAACATATTATCTAATAAACATATTAAACATCGTCTTCATCAGAATCAACAAATGGCTCTTCTTCAAATACTGATTCTGCAATCAATTCTTCTGATGGTAGTCTGTAAAAAATAAAAGCTATAAACGGTGCCGTTATTTTATCAGTGTGTTTTGATTATTATTATCGATTTTTCTAAGTAAATATACAGTGACTCGTAAAAGAACTCGCATGTCACCAATGTAAATTGAACATTTTGAAACAGTTTTTTGCTTATAAATCGCTTTTAGAGCAAAACTCTTTTGACGTTTTTTCTTGCACATATCATTGTCTCAGAAGTTGTCACAGTTTCAGAAAAAAATGTCTAAAACGTTTTGCCATAAAATAGATTTTTATATAAAAAAAAAACAGATTCAACATGTACAATTTACATTGGTAGATTACAATATGGCAATAAAAGAGAGATCATCCCTTTTATGTTGAAACGAAGTAAACCTTTCGGTTACTCCAACGGAGGTTTTTTTTTATACCTCCTCCAACGGAGGAGGTATAAACAAATCGATTAATACTAGATTTGTTTACAGAATGTATAAGTTTTTATATAATAATTAATATTGCTGATGTGAGATAATAAAAGCACAATCATAATTCTTGACCTAATAAAGAATTTGCAGTGTTTAGTAATCTGCTAGCTTCGTATTCTTACACCTACATAATTATTGTACTTTACCTCAAGAAAACTTTGCAGTGTTTAGTAATTTGTCAACTACTTATTATGCTTTTGTTTACATGTGTTAAAAATTATAGAAGTTTATATTTGATTTTGAATTTTTATTGTTAAGACTATTTAATTGTTGAAATTTAAGAAATAGAAAAATTCCATGGCTAATTGTAAACTAAACAATAGGAATGTCCGAGCTCTTCTGCGGGTAATTGTACATATATTAAATAATTTAAACTTTTATATAATTTGTAATTACAATAATAATTTATCTTACCTCGTTTTCCGCAATCTGGGTTTTCGAAAAGAACCGTGACTTGGTCCAGACTCATTGTGAGACATCCTAGTTGACATTATAATTTTAATTTTTATAATGAAAACTTTTTATAACTGAAAACACTTGTAATTTTTAAATACAAAAATTAGATAGGTCTAATAGGTTCTAACCTTGCTCAATAAAGTACATAAAGCTTTGGCTCACAAAGCACAATAAACATTATAGTCTTACAACAACTATCGTAGATAATCGTAGATAATTATAATTTCTGCTTAGGCGCGGAGAAGTGCATGTAATTGTATGACGGTACCCGGGTACCCATGCCGTCATTAGAAGGTGTTTTATTTCTCAGTCACATAAAGGTTAATGGTGTTATTCGGAATCGTACTGTATCCAAAAAGCATATATTCAGACACACTCATATGTTTGAAAATCTGTTTGTTTTTATAAGTTGAGAATTTTTGAAACTTGATTATGTTATTCAAAACCGGAGTAGCGATACAATTTAAGAGTATTTTCAGCTGGTTTAAATGTCATCCGTTAGAAATTAGACACTTTTGGACATTTTAATAATTATTTCAGAAACTGCAATGCCTGAGTTGAAACTCAGTCTAAATAAATATTACGTATTTTTTCAGTACATCTTAAGAATCTCGAAAGAGTGTTTAATATCGTGGAAAAGAGAAATTTTTTTGAATATTAAAATTCAATTTCAGAAATCGTTACGTACTGGATAAACCCTAAATAAAAAGTACTTCATTTATTTAAAATATAATTTTTGAAATTTATAATTACCATATGATCGTTTTAAAACTATGTAATACCTTGTATACTACAATATAATCATATAAATACATAACATATTGTATATTTTACTATTCTGCTAGTATTTACTAATACAAAATATAATAAAATATAAAAGTTTAACAATCGTAGTTGTTTAATTTACATTTATTATTCGTGGTAATAGAGTTTCGACAATTCATTTTTAAGTGCCCAGTGGCAAATTATACCAACTGTCTCGTATTATAGTAAAACTTTTCAATTGCTTCAAACATACAATAGAGGAGGCACTAACAGATGAATATATGCTTTCAATCATACCATCTGTACAAACGAATAATCCGATTCAAAAAGGCTTATATTTATTTAGGACGTACAGATTTTTACTGATAATACATCTGAATAATAAATGTTTACTATTTATGGTTTCGTTAAATGTATAGTACCTGTATATGCAAGAAAATTCTAAGTGCCTACACTCAGTTAATCTGCTTCTAAATTGCACAGATGAATATTGTAATTTAAGCAAATGTAAGCAAATATTAAATGTTACCTTCGAACATTCAATGATTTTTCAAAAATTTATTGCACTATTCATAAACTACAATTCAAGTAAAATATAATGAATAATTTTGATACTAAATCTACAACTGTGTACATGAAATTGGAATATGTAATACAGAGTAACTATTTCATCTAAATACAAATAATTTTCAAAATATGTATGGGTAGCCAGTTTACAACCAATAATTCCACGTAAGAAATTTTTATGATTAATTTATTAATTTTGTATTTTATTAACCCTTTAATGCATGATTTTTTTAAAACTAATAAAAAAATATGTAATATATAAATTTATACCCTTTGTTCATAAAGAATAATAAAAAAATTTTTTTTAAGTCGGTGGCACTCAAACTTTCAAAAAAGTGATGTGCAACATTATGCAGTGGGAAGGTAATTTTTCTGTTACGCTTCCGCGTAAACTTTTTTGAAGCAGTTGTTTTTCTTATTAAAACATAAGTAAACCATATTTTTCACAAAATGAACATTTTTCAAAACTGGACATGGAAACCGAAATAAGCGTATTTTGATTTGATACGATTTATGATCCTAATAATGAAATAACTTCTTGGTCTTGAAATAATTATGTTCGTGAGTTAAGAAGCAATCTACAGTGAGTATCCATCAAAGTAGGAAAAACTTAACAGGTTAAGATAGGATAAAATTTAGCAAGTAAATGGCTGTAGACTGTAGATGTCGCTTAAACAGTCTATATCAGTTTTTCTATTCATCGAAGTCTTCTCTTTTTTGATTCAGATCATTTTCTAACGAACTCTATCTTTGTATTGGTGACAGATTTAATTTTTTTAGCGTTCTTAAAGTCTGCATCATGTCTATCAATTAAAATAATATGTTTAGGAATAGCAGTAGATTCCGGTTTATTACATATCTATTATATTTCTGACGAAAGTGATAAACCTTCGTTGAAAGCTCAAAAATATATAATTTATTTTTATTAGTTTAATTATCATGTTGTATTGAAGTTTTAATATCATTAATTTTCACAAGTTAAGAATTTATATAAATGAAATACTTTTTATATCTACATTGCGAGAAGTGCAATTTAGTAGTTCAATCAATAATAATTGTCTGTAGGTAAATAACATGAAATTAGTGATTTTAGCTTGGTAAGAAACATGGTATCGCGAAGTTGCCTCGTGAGGCAGCCTTGCAAAAGTGTACAATGCTTTACTTATTTGTTTTCTTATTAAGCCCCTCGAAAAAATTTGTAAAATATAAAATAAAAGACACTTTCCTCGAGTAATAATATACTATTTATGTGGACTAGTTTCGACGGTCGTCTCGTTCAGCATTACGTATTTTATGTATTTGTTTTGCAACCTTGTGGCGGCGCGTTTGCCAAGAATCCGCGTATACGCGTAAAGGTACCTCGTTTGATAAGTCGGTGACAAAGTCGTGTGTTTTTGGCGTTTTCAGAAAAACAAGATTATGTAGTATCCATAGTAATAATAGTTAAACTGGAATTATTATAAAAGAAATATTTATATCCCTAGATTATATAACATGGTCGTATAATAAATTCAAATAAAAAGTGAAATCGAAAAAAGCAAAGTAATATCTTTTATTCAGCTTTGTGGGGTACTGCAATGTGAAGTCTTAGCAGTATTTCATCTTTAAGGTTAAATCAACCTAGAAATGGAAAACTTTTCAAATATATTTACATACTAAGCTATGCATTAAAGAATAAAAACTATTGTTTATTTTCCATAACTGAATTCAAAATAAGTTAATCGAAAATTTATAGTTATGTTGTGTAGACTTGCACGCTGTTCATTGATTCGTTAGCAATTCAGTTGTCCTATAAATTATTCCAATAAATTCCAACAACCCACAGCGAGATAGATTAACAATTTTTATATAAGACTGGAAACTATAGTATACGAAAATTCTTAACCGAAGGAAAACAACTTCCAGCGAGCAATTTTCTTGATAATTTTAGATGTTAAACCTAAATTAACCTAATTCTGTTAATTTAATATAACGTCTAACAACATAGACTCCTTACAAAACTAAAAGAAGGGAAGTGACTTCCAGTCCGATCAATCTTTCGTTAAGTTGTTAATCGCAGATAATTTATGGTTTAGTTGTTGTTATACTAATCCAAAATTCGCAATGAGGATACACAATAAAAGCAATTATTATTTCTATTTTCTTTGAAGTGATAGGTATAAATAAAATATTTTCGGACTAGAACTTTCTTGTTACTTAATTTCAACAAGTTCAACAGTAACTTGTTTTTGATGAGTGATGCCTGTTGACAATGCACGAGAATCTGCTTGTCTACGCACTCAACAACTCGTCTTCCTTCTACACTAACAACTGTTAATTTATAACCATCTGACAAGCACTGTAGAAAGGTGTAAGGCGTTGTCGTCTGTCGGTCGACCACCCAGGGTAAATTTAATATAATTTATTGAGTAGTTTTGTAAATTTCAAACTTGAAAATAATAATGTTCCAGTAATATACATAAATTTTTATGAACTCAGCTTCACTGTAATTAACACTGAGGCACTGACTATTTTTCACATGTATAGTACAAAGTTGGTAGGTAAAAATCTTGGTATTATTTTTCACCTTACTTTATTTTCTATATTTTCTATATTTTCCGGTAGATTTTCAATTTTTTTAAATCCATTTGGTTAGCTCGTATTTCATATAATATAATTCCATATTTTCATATTATTTATTTCATCAACTGCACCCGACTATGTCACAATCGCGTCTGACTGCTAACACTAAGACTATATCAGAACGCACGCACCGTCAATAGAACTTACGTGCTAATGAATTCCCTATCTAAAATGCATGTAAAATTTTGATTTTCAAATGCCGTTTTCTCGAAAACTAATGGATAATCCGCAAAATTTCTTTTTTTAATATGCTCAGAAAATTGTCCTGTTTCCTATAGTGCACAAGTTGAGGCTCGATTCGTGTTGTTAATTCCGTGACAGTTCCCGTTATTTCAACAAAACAAATTTATTTATTTGTTGCAAACCACAAAAATATGTTTGAGTTAAAGTGTAATGTTTTTAAATAAATGATTAGTTACCACCAAAGAAATACTTAATTGCCACTATTTAATAGAAGAATTTATTTGAGTTAAAGGTAATTTATTGAATACCAAGGAATCTTTTTCTCTGTGTGATAAGCAAATCAATTCATTAAAACAATTATGAAATCTGCTTAATTATTTCTCACTACTTAAGAATTTATTATGATTCTTTAAAATGAAAGCTAAAAAACAAATTATACTACGAAATAAAGAAATTTTCAGATTAAATATGTTTGGAGAATATTTTTGTATGCTTAAAAGGTGCTTGCACACTTGTACACTTTTCGTACTGCGAAAGTGGAGTCAGACTGTTTTTCTAACGTGCTAATACCGCGATAATCGCGGATAAAATACAACGGACGTACAATCCTCGTACAAATAACACTCCAAATATGATGTGATATGAAGGCGCAAAAACCATTAGAAACAACATACTAAATGTTTTGTCTAATAGATCACAACCCATACAAAGTTTGAGAAGTGGCCCAATACTGGGTCAAGACTGGCGGCCTATCTTCGAGTGTTGGCCAAGAATATGAATTCATCATTGGCCTAAGACTTGCCGAGAATCGGATGTTAACACCCAGCCAAGATTGAAAATTAATCATCGGCCGAGCTTAGTGTCCGAGCATCGGCCGAGCTTAGCGTCCAAGCATCGGCCGAGCTTAGTGTCCGAGCATCGACTGAGCTTAGTGTCCGAGCATGGGCCGAGCTTAGTGTACGAGGATCTGCCGTGCTTAGTCTCCATATATCGGCCAAGCGTGGTAACTGAATCTTGACCAAGAATAATACATTAATACTGAATAATTTTTATTTAATTTAAACTAATTTTAGCTTATTATTTGATAATTAATTTAATTGAATAGTTGTTCGAGATTAGAGAAACACTTATTATTTTAAAAGTTTAAAATAATTTCGATTGCAAATAATTTTTAGAATCGAATTACTGACCACAGAACCTACCCTTGAGAATCGCTGTTTTTATTTTTTTAGTAGACCCGCATATCGGAGTTAGCTGAGGTAAATCTAAATGTAGTAAAGGATTTTTATTAAATACTTTGAAAATTATAAAAATACTACTAAAATATATTATATTTATTATATAAAAAAATAACAAACAACACAAAGAACATTTAAACAAAAACATCATAAACAAACAACAAACAAAAAAACATTAAATAATTATTTATAATAGCTATGTAATTAGATTTAGCTTCGACTCGCTTATGCCGACTACCATTGCGGTCACCCGCATTAGCTAAAAATGTCCCGACTTTGGTTCGAAAATTTTTATTTTTGATCTGAATCTCCAAATTTCTCCTCCAAAACATCTGAAATTTAAAACATTTATTGTTAAAAGATAAATTTAATGAATTTAACAACATAAAAGAATAATAATAACCAAAATTACAATTTTGAATCGTTTTAATAAAATTCATAATAATATATGAACATAAGTCAATAATTTTTTTTGTAGGAATAAATAGCTCGATGCAATAAAGAATCAATTACATATTAAAATAAATAATTGATGGAAAAATAAATAAAAAATATACAAATTATACTCAAAGCAGACAAAATTATTATTTATTCACTTGAAGTAGATACTAATGCAAGTGTGAATAGGCTTGATGTGAAATAAAATAATTTTTAAATGATCGGTAAAGCAAATGAAACTGAAAAAATCTAAAGATTTAAAAACCTACAAAATAGTAAATTTTTGAAACGTTCACAGTTATAGAATTTTCAGGAACTAAAAATAACGTAAGGAAATTACCTTTAAGTAGTCGCGTGGCGACATAAATGGCACCAACTGATGTTCAATATCCATTATATCGTATACAATTTTTTTATGAATTCTATACGCGACTACTGGAAAGCTAATTATTTCGAAACTAATTTTATAAAATAGAGAAATACTTACGTTAAGTCTTGAGAATCTTAAACGTTCACACATGTACACATTGACGACACACTTAAAATTGAATCTGTATTCGCGGTCTGATTGTGTGATAATATAAAATATACACTGCTTATGTGCGCACAACCTCGCGTTATTTTGCTGAAGACAAAGTATGTATGTAATGTTATAATGCAGTTAAAGTATTTTTTTTAATCTTGTACACAAACCGGGGAACCACACAGACACAATTCATTACTCAGACCTGACTCAGGTGTATTATAGCAGGAATCTACTGGTATGCTGATAATGTACAAATGTATGTAATTCAGTTCTATTTTAAAATTTCATAATAAACGACTTAAGGGGGGCGTCACTAGCGTGGGCGATCACCTCGCACTTTATTTCAGAATAATTAAAAAGAAAGTGGCGGTGCTCTGTTTATAAAAGCTGAACTATTTTTTCTTTGCTACTTACCAAGAATTAATTGAAACTTAGCTAGTTTTATCTTGTTTCTCAAAATAGAAATGCATGGTAATAATAATATTATACCATGTGCTTATTGCAGTGATTATAATATTATACATACTTTACGATGAATTATTATATCAGTTCATAATATTAAAGTTTTAATAATTTTTATAACTCTATATTATGTTTTCCTAATATTGAGTAATTATTAACTTAAAAATAATATTTTTTAACGAATTTTTATTTATATAATTAATAGTTTTTGTTGAATAAAACTCTGTTTTAATAAACCGATTGTTATAATTAGAGCTCGGATTATATGCACCAAAATACTTGAAAATATGCGCGTATATATGCACCGAAGTTTTGTAAAATATGCACTAAAATTGATGAAAAAAGATGAAAAAAGTATGCATCGATATGCAAACTAAAAAAATGTTTTTATAATTTTTATAGATTATTTTAGATTCGTAAAAAATAATAATTTTAATAATAAATTTTATTTTCAAATTATTACTTTAAAAAAATTTTAATTCATTTTAATTTTTAATAATATGGTAAATATTTACAACTAAATGTTTTTACAAATTGTCAATCAAAAATGATTGTCTTTGATTTGATAATACATATTTGTATTACGAAACGACGTACAGTTACTCACATAAATATTCGGACACTCCTATGTTAACAATGTTAATTTGACGATTTCAAGACGTTTTTTTTAATGTAAAAATCGCTTCTACGGCAAAATTTTGTAAACATTTTTTGTTGGAAATTTCATTGCCTTAAATTTTGTTTATATACATTTTTCCATTTTGTTGCACCGTTTCCGACTGACAGCGACTTAAACAAGACTCGGTAAAATCCAAAAAATATTGTCATCTATATCTCGGAAACGGTGCATCATAATAAAAATATGAATATGAAATTTTTTCTTGTAAATTTCATTCTCTACAGTTTTGTTTATATACATTTTTCTATTTGGTCGCACCGTTTCCGAGATATAGATGATAATATTTTTTGGATTTTACAGAGTCTTGTTTAAGTCGCTGTCAGTCGGAAACGGTGCAAAAAAATAGAAAAATGTATATAAACAAAATGTAAGGCAATGAAATTTGCAACAAAAAATGTCTACAAAATTTTGCTGTAAAAGCGATTTTTATATAAAAAAAATGTCTTGAAAACGTCCAATTAACATTGTTAACATAGGAGTGTCCGAATATTTATGTATGTATTGTAGTTCGACGTCTACTGAAGTTATTGGGGCATATTAGAACTTGGATATAAATGGGTACAACACCTCATAATAATAATTTTTATTTTCTTTATAAAAATCTTTTAAAAACTACCAAAAGTAGTCCAAATATGCACAAATATGCAACATTTGTTTAAATATGCACCAAACGTTGAAAATATGCATTTTGAAAACCGAATTTTTGGATTCACTTTTGCCGAATTCGTCTAGATTTCAAAACGAATTTGTTGGCATATCAATATTAAAAAACATGCAAATACATAAAATCCGAGCTCTAGTTACAATTAAACAATAATGCATTATGTCCAGAGTCCACCTTGACCATGGGGTATTATCTGTAAATTTAACAGAAATAATTAATTACCTGAATATTGAAAGTTCTTTCTCTTTAAAAGTTCTTTCCCTAAAAACTAGTCGGCCGATAACCGTGTTGTTTTATTTCATCCCCTTCCCTTACACCCGAGAATCTACTAATATTTAATTACCTGTGTTATTGTTTTATCACGTAATTTATTATCTCGCTATGAACACTGACCTGCGCAACATAAAACTTGCAAGATTTTATCATGTGATGATGTAATGCATCATATTATATTCATCCACATACACAATTAAATTGACTGACTTAGCATAAGAGCATAAGAGCTTGAATTGAACTTCGCAAAAATTTAATAATATTATACAATTTTTATTTCTAATATAAATTTTTGGCGGCTGATTTTTTGTCCGGTATATCAGGGACAAATAAACGTTTGTGAGTGATTAGCGGTGGTTAAAAAATTTTTATTCTTCATAAGCGACTTAACAATTTACAGTTTTCAAACATAAAAAGAAATGGATTTCGTACAAAAATTATTTCAAATTATAATAATATCAAAATAATTCACATTTTATTAGCTTTCTGTTAATGATCTTATCTCTTTTTTTTTAATAGCGCCCTTTTACGGGTTCTAATTTTTGATTACCTTCGGATTATGAATATATGGCATCTAACCCTTCATTTTTGAAAGTTTCAGCCTTTAAGCCTGACGTGTCCACAGAAGTCAAAATAATTTCAAGAAAGCACTGTACTATTAGCGTATAAATAGCGTAATATTTAATATTATAAAAATAGTATACGGTTGACCTTTGATAACGTATACAGTCGTATGATAACGCCCAATCAGCATACCCTTCCCACACACGTATATTATGAATGATTCTTATTTTACCTGCTAGTATTATGCAATTAGCAAAGT
This sequence comes from Cantharis rufa, assembly GCA_947369205.1. Lineage (NCBI taxonomy): Eukaryota > Metazoa > Arthropoda > Insecta > Coleoptera > Cantharidae > Cantharis > Cantharis rufa. The sequence goes on from OX376303.1 coordinate 43,847,186, forward strand.
TTAAAACCATTGGTAGCATTTATAATCAGCGCCGTTGCTGAAGAAATAGACAAACTATTACACAATAAAATTTAATTTTTTTTCTTGTAATACGGCAGATTTCTATCAAATATTTCAAGTAAATTCGCCATAAGAAGAAATATTGTATTATCAATTTATATTTGCTCTAGTTTCTACAAAAATGCATATAATGCTACCAAAATTTTTTTCAAGTTAGATGGAACATGTGTGCTGGATGTGATCTACTTTTTATACTTCTATTTATTAAAGTAATGTTTATAAAAATTATTAAATGGCTACATTTGTGGTTAAAAAAATTGTAAATTTAACAGCAAAATTTTTAATATTTGCGATGTTCTGATCGTAATAAAAACTAGCTAGGGTCCGAGAGCCAACTTTTAGCTTTTAAATGGTTCCAAATTTGGTTTCTAAAAGTTCTTACTTTTTCTTCCTAAGCAAATACAATGACACCATATCGTCCATATATTTAACATAGGCGAAACGCCAACCTTAAAAGAAGTATTTATTAACAAATATATTAAATTATTTTTATTGTAAAAAATAAACTCAAGAATAAAATTTTTCAAAGTTAACCCGTTTTTAATTTTTTTTAGTATTCGATACTTTTTCACTCGCTCGGACATGATGAATAAACTTTATTCAATTTTAATTTATGAAGTTACTGTTGTAATGCGCAGAGGCAAAAAGTAATTTTTCAAATCATCGGCCGAAGAATGGCCGAAGATCGCATGGCAATAATGAAAATTTAACACAGCAGCCAATAACTTACCAACCATTGGCCTTTACAAAGCGCCGAGCCTTGGCCGTGCGTCAGTAGCTATGCCTTGGCCGATGAATGTATTTTTCGCGAGCATCGGCGACTTCGTATGGGAATGCACAATGGCAAACTAGTGGATTTCACTCCTGCGATAATTTTACTTTTAAAATTAGTATTATTTAAAATAAAGGAAAATTTTTTCGTTAGCTCGTTTTATGATTAACAATAAAATATAGATTTTGTCAATAAATAATATTTTCTTGTTTAAATGTAAAATTAAAGTTTCAATATTTCAGGTTTTTAAGGTTTACTTATTACTATTTGTACTTATAGGTGTCTACTTGTCAAATATGTATTATAAATCTCAACTTCTGTAGCAGTAATTTTGAAGTAATTCCTTGTTGACTCGTGCCATTATTGCAGAAACCGTCTGTTATTTTCTTCAAACTTGGGTTGTTTAGTTTAATTAACGTCTGTCATTTATATCTAAACTTGGTAACTAAGATTGATATATGTTTTTCGTAAGAAATTTTGATTTACTTAATATTAAATTAATTTTAAAATTAAATGTTACTGTATATAGAATTTGATATAGCTCCTCTATAATAGGTATACAGTAAAGGACAGCGAAGTTAACTGGACCACTTCTTATAAATCATAAATCTATTTAAAACTGTTTTTCTAATGAAATTTTTTTTGGCATTAGTGGAACTGTAAAATAGAAAAGATATTTAGACAAGATAAACATAAAATTGTGACATTGTTTAACAATGAAGATAAAATAAATCCAATGGATAAAAGCTGAAATTATATGAGGATTAAAAGCTGATTATTACGACATAGGCCAAAAAAGTTACTAAGCTTTTTTTCTTGTATTCTTTTAACAGGTCCTTCTTAAACTTGCCTACTCGTACAGTAAGCTTTTTCTCATTCGTTTCGTTAACTACTATTTCTAACTTTAACCTGTTTGATTACCTACTAACTATCTTGACTATCCTACACCTTTATACAAATACTTAGTAGGTGAATGTAGTAAATTGATAAATTATTTTTTCAGTTTTGTTTAAGCATTATATATTGTCTGTCGAGTCGATATTAATATTAGTCACCGGCATGAAAACTTACACCTCCTGTAGTGTTCACCATGAAATCCTACTGAGTGCGGACAGATTCTTCCAACTCGGCTTGATTCCTGGGGTCCAAAGACCCCTCATTCTGTACACTATCCTTTGAAACGTAAGGGTGTTAAATTACACTTCTGGCAGACCATTTAACTAGAAAATATGCTCTTAAATTAGTTATTAGATTCTGAATCTACCACAAGTATAAATTTAATTTAGGACAAACAACACTAAAAAATAACGCAATTATAATAACTATTATAAATAATAACAATTATAATAACAAACAATATGTCACAGCTCGCGGTACATTATATTATGTCGCAATACCAACGTACGTGTTGAAAAATAAATGCACAATAAACAAAAATGTTATTTGTAATATTGCACGCTATTTACAAAGCAGTTTAAACAAATTTATATTAAACCCTTTGATGCAACAGGGTATTTACTGAAAATGGTATTATATGGTCAATATTTTACTTGTAATAAAAGAGCATCTCCCAATAAACGACTATGCGCAAACAAATTCGACCGTACAACAAACCACGAATAAAATCATCTTTGCAATTAAACTGCATTGCTGGAGGGCTATCATACGGTGCGTAAATATGAGAACTCAGCAGCCTACATTAAATGTGTGCACCTGAGGGTAGAATTAATTAGAACCAGTCCAATTGCCGCATTGCTACTGTTTGATGAACGCCAGCTGACGTTCGTTTAACTCTCAACCCCACGATAATTAGTGTTAGGATATCTGGATTTAGTTGCACCCGTTATCCATTATTGAATTATTCTTAAATCTTAGTTGCGACGCATCGTTTTGGCTTTTGCAATATTTTTATAAATATATTTACATTTTAAGTGCACCAGTCAGGGTGCAGGTTAATATTTTTGCAGGATTTTTATTAATATTTTCTCTGGTAAGAGTACAATATTATGTCAACATCTTATGATGTATGCCTATACTATCATATAGTATAGGCATATCGTATAAAAAAAATGGTATCGTATAAAATCTGAGAAACCGCAGATCAAAATCTTAAACAACAATTTCTTTTTGTCTTCAATTTCTGCAATTCCTGATGCAATTAATTAAAACCCGAAAGTGTATAATTGACATACGTACCATATTATAGGCACAACAAAATGCTCACGTCTCTTGAATACTAATTTGTGTCATTTCATTTTATACAATTTAAAAAATTTTTATTTTATAAAACTGCGTGTACATTCCAACTAAAAACTTAAGTCGTTTAAAAGTTATAGGCTATATTTTAAAATATATAAACTGCAAGACTGAAGTAAAAATAACCGGAAAAAATTCTAAGTAACATGTTTAATATAAATATTTTTTATATTTTGTTTCAATTTTCAATATAAATTTAAGAGGGTTGGGGTACAAGTGCAACTTCGCAAATAAGGGACCCGGATTTAAAAAAATTAAAGTATCAATTTTACAAGAATGGCAGTTGATAGTTTAGTTATACACTGGTAAATAATATAATATGTACAATCACATAAAATGCAATATTTCATTAAGAATTGTGTAAAACTGCAGATTTCGTTACGAACTATTATAGAGTAGTGTATTACGCAGTAAAAAATATAAAGTTTTTGGAAGTTGATGGCAACATTCTACAAACTATGGTACATCTTGGAATATCAAGTTATATTATAATAAGTGAGTTATAATACATAATATAACATATTTTATCTCCGCCTACTGACATAATAGAGAAATAAGTTGACAATAATATTCCTAGTTCTTATAATCTTATGTTTCTTCCTTTGAGATATAAAACACCCACGCAAAGTAAGCATTAAAATACGTCTAGCAAGAGAGCGTTCATAAACTACGTGGTTTGGCTAAGGGAGGGAGGGAGGGGTTAAGTAGAAAGCTACGCAGGGCTACGTAAGGGTACGGGGGGATTACAGTCAAGCTACGTAGTTTTCTTCATTTATTATGAAAGCAATTTGCAGAATATAAGCGACAACATAATATGGATATTTATTTCCGTATTTGGATTTTTTTAATTTATATTTTATAGATGCGCTATATAATACTTTACACTGCCGGATGTATGTCTGACTTGTAGTCATAATAGTGCTCGGGTGGCATGGACCTGGCACGTTTCATGGACCACACCGCGCCGTGCCGTCCCGGTATCAATGTTTAAAAAACATTATAAAGGCACTTTGTAGTAAAGCCGGCCTCAGACGATGCTTGTTTTACTGATGGATTGCTTGTTGGTTTCTCTGCTGGTTTTCTACCTGCTTGGTTAGGTGATGGTTTCTGTGCTTGGTTGGCTTCACACGTGTTTTATGGTTTCAATGTGCACGCAGGTAGTTGTATAAAAATAAAACGTTCAACAAAGATAATTCGACATTTCTCGGTTGTATTCGTGTTTACGAGCACGATGCGACATTATCATTGGTTAGCGCTGAAACCCATCACGTAAACCAGCAGCAAAAATAGCACCGAATCTATCACAAAAATCCATCACGGGAACCAGCAAGCAAGCCAGCAGTGACGTCATTTTCTATGCGCAGCCAGCACGCGCCAGCCAGCAAGGCTCCCATCAGGCAATCCAGCAGCAAAACAAGCATCCCTATAAGGGACCGAGCGAATACCGTAAAGTGACGCCTAACGGCGGACTCCCTGAACATTATTGATGTGAAGATCATAGCTAATTTGAGGGTGGAGTTATGTGTTAAATATGGTTATTCGTATATTTTTATGATTATTTTGTTACATCTGCAATATTATATTTCAAATTAACATAATTTAAAAAAAAAGAGCGACAGACACCACTATTTTCCAACTAACAAACCATCACCAAACCATTAAAGCTGTTTTGAAGTTGTGTTGGAGTTAATAATGGGTAACCGAGAGGCGATAACATGTTTTTGATACAAAGCTATTTTGCTTAAAAAGATTATCTATTACTTCATCTTTTCCAGTTCTAATTTAAAATGCGTCAATTGTAATTTAAACTAGACAAATGATTAGCCTTCCACACTTCGAAGCGAATATTTCTTGAGAAGGTTTTTCAATATTATTGTTAAGTAACAATATTGAGTGAAGTTGCAAATGATTTGTTAAGTGTGCGAAGCTAAACAGTATTTTATCTTAACAATTGACGCTTTCTGATTTACAACCGAAAAAAGATAAAATATAGTTATTGTTATTGATTATTTTTAATACCTAGTCATTATATTTAGTGTAAATACGTCGAACATTGAATTCCATTTTGTTTAATTGACAATTAGCGCCAATTTCATAATAAAAGTTAACAGGGCATTAAAATTTAATAGGCGACTTAAAACAAAATTGTTTTCTAAATTTTACGCAGGCATTGTTTCAATTTAGCAATTGCACTCAAATAAAGCTATAGTAAAAATTGGACTATACATAATATATATTTAGTTTATTAGTTAACGCGGCTAAGATTACTAATCATAAAATGCATGTGTACTGTGTAGTAACAAACGATGCTACGAAACCCAAATTAACGTATCAACAACATTTTATTTTAAGGCAGTGTTCTAGTCTAGAGCCATACATTTTAGGTGTTTTTTAGAGCTCGATGAAAAAGAAACCAATAATATTTATACTTTCACATTTTTACAACGTATTTATTGCTATTTTGATAATCTACCAAAAAATTTAAGAAAAAAAAATTTTTAATTGAGTGACTTATCAGCTGGTAAAGTTGAGTATAAAATAAAAGTGGGGTGTGCTGGTTGACACGATTGCAACCCTTCTGGTCATCTGAAATAAAATTACAAAAAAGATTCTTTATTAGTAAGAACCAAAACGAAAACCGAAAAAAATTTTTTGTGAAGCAATTTTTGGCCCGTTGCTTCCATAATTTTTAATTTTTTAAAATAGTTAGCAAAATAATTTTGGTACAAAAGTAGTAGTAGCGATAGAAAGATAAATATTGAAGGTTGGTACAAAATTGGAAGTAATTCGGTAAGCAAAACTTTAGATATCATATCAACTAGGTCAAAAAATGTAGTTTGTAATAAACGCGTTAAAATTTTGAGTAAAAGTTTCAAATAGTTACAAAAATAATTTTGCTATAGAAGAGGTGGGGGCGGTAGATAGACATATACTGAAAGGGCGACACAAAATTTTAAGTATATCGGGTAAATAGAACTTGAGATATCATGTTAACCATGTTGAAAAATGTAGTTTTGTAATAAACTTGTACCTTAATCGTAGACTTTTAAAAGCTAGACTGAGCTAAAATGAAAAGTAAATCCAAAATATGTAGGATTTTTAAGTGTTTAGGTTTGACCTATATTATTTGTACATTTATATAATTTATAGCTGAAATGGACACCTGACAATAGCATTGCCCCATATGCTCCGGCATGAAGGGTGAAACTTTAAGAATATGCAGAAAACAAAAAATCGATTTTTCCAAAATTCTAGACTAGAACACTGCATTAATTGCGTTTTTCTCATACACATACAGAACTTGTTTTTGAATCTCTGTTTAGAATTAATACGTCTTAATAGCGATTTTCTGAATCCTATTTTGACGCAATTTTAAATTTAATAGTATATTGTTTGGCAAGGGGTGAAACAAAGCGATTTCAGGTGAGGGTGAAATTTGCCTGCCCGAGTGAAGCGAGGGCTGGCATCACCCTCGTCTGAAATCGCGTTTCACCCCGCGCCACACATATTACTATTTTCATATTACCTGCATCGAAACAGAACATTTTTTTTAAATATTTTAAATACGAAAATTTTTTGAATTAGCAATAACTCAACAACAGCGCTAGATATCGAAAAACTGAGATATCGAAACCCCCCCACCCCCCGTGAATTATCGGTAGGAAACCATATGCAAAAATTTAGGCCGATCGCGCGCAAAAAAAATCACTCATAACCAACAATTTCGAATTAATCTGACAGCTGTCATATTAATAAAATTTTATTTGAAGTAATGAAAAATTATTTTAATTCTGACAGGGTTGATATGAAATCGGAAACTGAGTTGGCGGTAAGAAACTTTACTGTTTCTGCCCTCGGGCAGAAACAAATTAATTTTTGACCAATATTCGCAGTGGTCTGAAATTGTAGGTTTCGACTGTCTTGACAGGTATTGAAACACACTATTTCAATGAAGGTAATATGAAAATATTTTTATCGGAAAACATAACGAAAGCAATGCTTTCCGAGTGTCCGCTCGGCAGCCAAAACGAAGCATTCCTAGTCAGCTCACAAATCGCCTAATAATGTAAAATCGACTGGTAATGTGCTTTTATTAATGGTCGATTCTGTTACTTCTGCATGTCAACTCATTTATGTTATAAAAAAATTTTATTATAAAAATTTGACCGACGACGTGAGGTTCGAACTGGCGATCCCCGAAAGTTAATTATGATTCAATCACTTAATACATTTCGCCATAGAGGGTTGCTCTAATGACATTGTTTTAATTATTTGTCTTATCTGTCACAATTTGTAATTTAAACAATATTTTTTTATATTTGATATAATAAATAATTTTATATTTAAAAAAAAATTATAAAATAAATAGTATCGACCCGTTAGCTTTAATTAACCAAGGAAGGTGGAAAAATAGCGGGTATATTGGGTCCTTTGAAATAAAACTAAAATATAATCGCTCATTTATTTAAAAAAAAAAGTATACTCACCTCTCCTCGAAATATGATCCGCTACTGGGCTTACAGCTGCGCGCCCAGTAACGGATCATTTTCGATGCTTGGCCAGTAATTTACTATTAAATGTTTTAAAAAAATAAAACAAAGCAATTTATTAATTTTTTTTTATTATTATACACTTATAAAGCAGAATATGAATTATGCGTTTTTACTTAATAATAAATAATCCAAGTTAAAGCAAATAAATCAAAATTTTACCATTACATTTTTTTATTAACAAAAAAATATGATACAAAAAGATATAAATTAAATATAGAAATGCATTATAATCAATATTACTTTAATAGCATAATCAAAAATAAAACCCTTAAATATTCTGTGATGAACTCCTAGTAAGAAATGACATTTTTAAGATAACGACTCGATGCTCGCAAGCAAAAGGCGAGACAGGAGCGGTCAGTTGATATTTATCCATGATACGAAATGGAACATTTATGTAGAGTAGAAAATAAATTTTAATACAAAGATTTTCAACTTTAATTTTTTGTACACCAAACCCAGAAAAACAACAAGGCAAGCTCGGCCACCTCACAAATGGTGACAGGTGCGGTGTGTTTTCGATCAACGAAAAAAATAAAGTGAAAATTATTTTCAAACTTATTCATACAACAAATCTACAAATTATTTTCTACTACAACAACCAAGTTCTACACATCAATACCATATCAACCAGCATCATTCATCAACCAAATTCTACAGCAACTATACTATTTCAGCATCAGTTATTATTCCAGTTCTTAAATCATGATGAAAATTTTGTAAGTACATTATTTTATGTCTGTACAAATTATTGACTCAATTCCACTTTTAAAATTATATTTCAACGAACTATTAAATAATTTCGAAGCAATCTTTTGTAATTCAAAAATGTCTCATTTAAAAATTTCAATTTTAGAAAAACAATTAAAAACATTTACGGGTAAACGGGAAAACTTATCAGAATTTTTAAATACGTGCGAATCGGCACTAAAGTTATGTGCGCCCGATGACAAGGAATTATTATTCCAACTTATAAAAATGAAATTAAGTGGTCGCGCTTATAATTTAACACAGCACCGAACTTTCGATACTTGGGATCAATTAAAAACCCATTTAATAGAAGTTTTTTCTGATAAACGTTCTCAGGGACAATGGGAATTAGAATTACACTCTTGTAGACAAAATTTCAATGAAGATGTAATGTCTTATGCTAATAGAGTGGAAACAGTTCTACAAAAATTAATCGATAGCGTAATAATAGGTGAAGAAAATGAAATTATCAAATCAGCACACGAAAGATTACTCAAAACTCAAGCCCAACATGTATTTATTTTAGGTTTGAAAGATCCAATAGCCACTGTTGTAAAAGCGCGAAATCCGATTTCTTTTGAAGCAGCAATAAGCTTGGCTTTTTCTGAAGAAAAAGAGCTTTTAAGTAAAAACGAAATTTTTAAATATCAAAGAGTAAATGAGAGTAATATTTTAAAATGCTCTACGTGTAACAAGTTAGGTCACATAACTTCGCAATGCACTTTTTATAAAAATTTTAGCAAATTTAAAAAGGGTAATACTAACCAAGTAAATTTTACTCAATCAATCCCAACTCCATCAAAATTTTCGCGAACCGTAACTTGTGCATATTGTAAAAATATAGGTCATCACATATCCGACTGTCGTAAAAGAAAATTCAACGAGGAAAAAAAGAAAAATTTAAACGAGTCACAGATTTCTCCGAGCGGATCCCAGAAATCTCAAAATTAAAATTCCGCGTCAATTCAAATCATCCCAAATCATCTAAATCAAATTTACAAACTTCTAATATTACAAATTTATCTACAGTTATACCACCTATCTTAAAAACAAATTCTAATTTGAACGAATCTAATCATGTTACTAAATTATCTATAGACGAACAACAATCAACAAACGACAGATGCACTAAAATCCTAACTCTTTCCGACCCACTGAATTCTATTTTTTTAAATGTCGAAGAGTGTGTCGATACGCCAAATTCTTTTATTATCGATTCCGGTGCAGACGTTTCAATTATAAAGGTTGGTAGTCTAAAACCAAATATCCTATTAGATTCAAGTAAAATTTTACAATTAAACGGTATTTCAAGCGACTCCGTTCAAACATTAGGTTCATGTGAATTAACTTTGTATCTCGATCATAATGAACTTAAGTTTCCATTCCAAGTTGTTAAAGACGAATTTCCAATCTTTTCCAAAGGTATAATAGGTATAGCGATTTTTTAAAATTTTCAAATGCAAATATAGATTATGGTACCAAAACTATATTCATTAATGATCAAGCTATTCCAATTTATTGTAAAAGTGAGATAATTAAATTACCACCTCGTTCTGAAGTTATTATTGAAGTAAATATTTTAAATTCAAATCCGAACGAAATTTTCGACGGAATTATCCAATCTAAAGAAATTATATCAAACGTTTTTCTAGCAAATTCTTTAGTTCAATGTACAAATAAAAAAGCGAAGGTCAGTGTTCTTAATCTTAACGAAGTTTCTGTGGAAATAAATACTCCAGAGATTAACATAGAGAGATATACACGGAAAGTTAGTGATAACAAAAATTCCAGCAGTTCTCAAAGAAATATTTTATATAATGAAAATTCAGGTAGCCATCGTTTAAATCTATTAGAATCTCTATTACGAACTGATCATTTAAATCCTGAAGAAAAGAGCAATTTAATTTCGGTATGTCAAGATTTTAATGACATATTTTATTTGCCTGGTGACGTACTAAGCCAAACCGAAACAATTGTACACAAAATTCCAACAGTACACGACGATCCTATCAACATAAAACCCTATAGAATTCCTCATTCTCAAAAGGAAGAAATTGAACGTCAAGTAAAAGAATTAGAAACCCAAAATATTGTGGAACGTAGTACCAGTCCCTACAATGCGCCTTTACTTATCGTACCAAAAAAACTGGATGCATCCGGTGAAACGAAGTATAGAGTTGTGGTAGACTTTCGAGCCCTTAACAATATTACAATTGGGGATGCTTTTCCTTTGCATAACATCGTAGATATACTTGATCAATTAGGGGGTTGCAAATATTTTTCAACGTTAGATCTCGCGTCCGGGTTCCATCAGATTGCTATGAATCCTGATGATGCACAGAAAACAGCTTTTAGTACAAGCTATGCACATTATCAGTTTAAGGCAATGCCATTTGGATTAAAGGGTGCCCCAGCGACATTTCAAAGACTAATGAATTCTGTATTGAGTGGATTACACGGGTTACATTGTTTTATTTACATGGACGATATTGTAGTATACGCTGAATCATTACTAGCTCATATAAAAAAATTAAATGACATTTTTACAAAATTTAGAACGCATAATTTAAAACTGAATCCTTTAAAATGTGAATTTTTAAGAAAGGAAGTCACTTTTCTAGGTCACTTAATTACAAACGAAGGTATTCGACCTGATCCAAGAAAAATTGAATCGGTAAAAGAATTTCCTATACCTACAAATGTTAAATCGATCAAAAGCTTTCTAGGTTTAGCGGGTTATTATAGACGATTTATCCCAAACTTTTCTGAAATTTCAAAACCTTTAACAAAATTATTGAAGAAAGGTATCGAATTTTTATGGACAAGCCAACAACAAAATTCTTTTGAAAAATTAAAGAACCTTCTTACATCAGAACCTCTGTTGCAATATCCAAACTTTAAGGAAGAATTTATTATTACAACCGATGCCAGTAATTATGCTCTCGGAGCAATTCTTTCCCAAGGCGAGCTAGGTAAAGATCTTCCCATATCTTATGCCAGTAGAACCCTCAACAAAGCTGAAATTAATTATAATACAACAGAAAAGGAATTATTAGCCATCGTGTGGGCAGTCAAGCATTTTAGACCATACGTTTATTCTACAAAATTTAAATTAGTAACCGATCACAAATGTCTCACTTCACTTTTTGGTTCTAAGGATTTAGGATCGAGACAAATGCGAATGAGATTGTATTTGGAAGAATACAATTACGAAATTATTCATAGAGCGGGTAAAAATAATCAAAACGCAGACGCATTAAGTCGCATTCCACCAAGTTTGGAAATTAAAGTTCTAGAAACAAATTCTACTAATTCTTATTCCAATTTTATTGAATATCAACAAAATCATATTATCCAAAACAGCAAGGTTAAGGAAACTGATAAATTTATTTTTAATATCGATCAAAATTATTCACTGATTTGTATAACTTCAAGGGAATTATGTAATGACAACTATTTTAAAATCTTTAACGGGAAATTAAATAATCGGGATTATTTTGAAAACAAGGATTTAAGCAAAATTATTCATTATAATCAAGGTAATTATAACATTTATTATCTCTTTGCAACGGAAACATCTCAAGATTGTTGCAATAGGGAAATATTATTTTACAAACTTACAGAGCTTCGCGATAGCCTGGTCAAAGACTCAGTTGGAAAGATTGCAATTTCACAATTTTACAATAAACGTGATAATGAATTTTTCAGAATTGTTTTACGTTATCTTTTCAGAAACACTGAAATAGAAATTCTATTATGCAAAAACGAAATTATCAGTGTCTCTGACCCAAATGAAATTCAACAAATTATAAAAGAGTATCACGATACACCTATCGGGGGTCACTCGGGAATTTCCAGAACAATTAAAAGAATTAAGGCAAAATTTTATTGGTCCTCTATGAGGAAGGACATAAAAAAATATATCAAAGGTTGCAAAAGTTGTCAAATAAACAAAGTCAATCGAAAGAAAACAAAAATACCAATGGAAATTACTACAACATCATACGAACCATTCGAAAAGGTATTTTTAGATATCGTTGGACCACTTCCGTTGTCCGAATGCGGTATGAAATTTATATTAACTTTTCAAGATGATTTATCAAAATTCTCAGCGGCAATAGCTCTACCAAATCAGGAAGCTATAACTGTTGCTGACGCCTTTGTGAAAAACATTATTTGTAAATACGGTATTCCAAAATATATAATTACCGATCAAGGATCAAATTTTATGAGCTCAATATTTAAGAGCGCTTGCAAACTTCTAAAAATTTCAAAATTAAATACCTCAGCTTATCATCCTCAAACTAACGGAGCCTTAGAAAGGTCGCACAAGACGTTAGCAGATTATTTAAAACATTTTGTAAATACAGACCAAACGGATTGGCCCGATTGGCTAGATTTTGCAATGTTCTCTTACAATACTAGTCCTCATTCTGCAACAAATTTTACTCCCTTCGAACTTATATACGGGAAGAAAGCTACACTTCCATCCAATTTATCACAGAATCCTAAATTTTCTTATAGTTATGACGACTACATTATAGATTTACGAACTAAATTACAAACTTCAAATCAAGTCGCGCGAAACAACCTCCTACGTTGTAAGGAAAATTACAAAAAATATTATGATAAAAATTTAATTCAACACGAATTTAAAATTGGAGACCTAGTTTTGTTAACAAACGAAGCTACTGCAAAGGGTAGATCTAAAAAACTAGATCAATATTATCTAGGGCCTTACAAAATTATTTCAAAACCATCAAATTGCAATTTCACTATTCAAATAAAAAATCAAAACAAGGTTGTTCATGCAAACCGTCTGAAACCATATGTTTCTCTTGTTTCAGAATAGCAATTCTTCTTTCTCGAAGTATCATCGCCTCCACTCATGAAGTTTATAACGAAACGAAATTCAAATTTACACCTGGAATATATTTTGAACAAATTGGAAATTTAGTTTTGAGCAACCAAGAATGGAAGCTAATTACTTATTTAGATATTAACATACTTTTTGAAAAATTTATCACTTTGAAAACATATGTAATTACAACCCAAAGTTATTGTGGTCATCCAAATTTTGGTTATAACAACTTTTTCATTAATTTTACCATGTGCGAAAAGCAATTAAAGTTATTAAACTATTATATTCAACAAATCGAAGTTGACAAAAATATTTTAAGCATAATTGTGGGTCACAAGGATCATTCACGAAGGAAACGTGGATGGATTAATATTATTGGCCAAGGAGCAAAAAATTCTATTCGGCACTATGGATGCTGACGATGCAAAATATTATGACGAAAAAATTAATTCTTTCGATAATGATGAAAAACTCAAATTTCTTTAATCAAGCAACAATCCAGTATTGTGCAAACTACTATCAAAAATGTTAACGAAACTATTACTTCACTTAATAAAAATGAGCAATTACTAAATAAAAATTTACAAAAAATTGAAAAATTTGTAAACGCGGAAACGAAAACCTTATCGGTGCTAGAAACTAGACAAGTTATAGACGAACACTTAAATTTATTAATATTTTTAGCACAGCAATATCAAAACGAATTAGATTCAATAACAAATGCTATTTTATTTGCTCAAAAGGGAATTCTTCATCCAAAAATTATAAATCCTATTCAAATTTTAGATGAATTGCAAAAGGTGCGAAATTATTTACCCAGTGGAACTGATTTTGTTGTACCATTAGACATTAATAATGTACATACTATTATGAAAATTGTTAAATTAGTAGTGTTTTATTTCAACTCGAAGTTAACTTATGCTATTTCTTTACCATTGGTGGAACAACGCATATTTTCAGCACACCATCTTATACCACTACCAGTGTTAGTGAAAAGTGAAAACAAATATTTGTTCGTTCAACCAGCCAATAATTATTTGGCAGTGAGTGAAACCAAGCAACATTATTTTACTTTAAGTGATTTAGAATTTTCAAATTGCAAAAGACTCGATCTTAGCAAATTAATTCAAACAAAACCAACATTTGTAACTAATACTTTAAATAATTGTGAAATTTCTTTGTTTAACCATGCACAAAAGGTGCCGGATTCATGTGATACCAGAATAATTGAACTATATTCACCAATTTTTTATCAATTGAAAACCAACAATCGGTGGATATACATTATTCCGATTGGTAGCGAAAACTTAGTAATAAATTGTAAAAATTCAAAGATACCGGTCGATGTTCTTTTAACAGATTCAGGTATAATAACACTTGATGATGATTGTAAGGGTTTTACAAGTACAACTTTATTGACTCCTAGTCAAGAATTTATTTCAACTTCTTTTATGGATTTCATTCCAAACTTTAATATAGATTTAGATTGTTGTGAAATTAATTATAAAAATCAAATTAATATTTCTGAATTAAAATTAAGTAAGGGATATAAGGTAACATCTCTTCATTTAGATGAATTAAATTTAGCAAGTTATAAATTGTCGAAAATTGACGAATTAGCTGATCAAATTTTACAAACTTCTAGCAATAATCGTTCGAAATCTTTCATGTATTATTTTGCTTATTTTGTATGTATTTTAATAGTTATAGGAATTGTTTATAAAATTTATTGTCGATGTAGAGGAAAGAAGTCTTGCACTTGTGGGAATCTTCCTAATCTTTGTATTACTTTTAATAATAGAAATGTCAATCGAGATAGGTCAATGTCTCCATCTATACCAGATGATTTAGAATTATCCGAAGTTCCAACAGTTCCACATGTACAGGCTCGAGATCCTTTACAAAATAGGCGTAATAGCCGAATTTTTTAATCAAATGTATAAATTTTTAATCGTATAATCATAATATGCAATTATATGTATTCTAATTTAATTAAGTTTTTCAAAAGATTAAATCATTGTTTTAACTTTTAAGTTTAGGGGGGAAATGTGATGAACTCCTAGTAAGAAATGACATTTTTAAGATAACGACTCGATGCTCGCAAGCAAAAGGCGAGACAGGAGCGGTCAGTTGATATTTATCCATGATACGAAATGGAACATTTATGTAGAGTAGAAAATAAATTTTAATACAAAGATTTTCAACTTTAATTTTTTGTACACCAAACCCAGAAAAACAACAAGGCAAGCTCGGCCACCTCACAATTCTTTAATGGTGTTTAAACACATTAATCATCGAGAATATAAAATGACAGAAGAAAATGTTAATTCTTAAAAACCGTAGAATAAACAAATTGTTAATACCTAGTTTGTTTTTAAATATAGCACTAGCTCCAATTAAATCAATACAGTTTATACATATGTAGTTATTAACAGGTGAAAATATTGGAAAAGTTTACATGATAGAAAAATTAATAATTGAAATATTTATTGCTTAATTATTATATCAAAACTATTATCATATTAAAATAATTAAATATATTAATTATTTTTATCATTATATCTAATGTAATTATTTTTTATCCATAATAAGGTGCTTATGATTTACCGTTCATTGTATTTTTATTAAATAAAACCTGAATTATGAATTCCAACAAATTGTCTTTTTCAAAATCCAAGCTTTATAAAACATGGAATGTAATGAAAATGGCCGCAAAGTTATGTCAGGCGGTTGTTCCCTTTCAGGTATGAATTCCATAACGATTTTCGCTTAGAGTACGGATTTAATTAGAAAATTCCAGGCAAATTCTTTTTTGTTTAAATCCTTTTAAGTTTTATCATTAATAAAATTATGTAAAATATAAAAGCACATACTATATTACAACAATATTTGAATACATTTGCAACAAAAATTAAAGCACACCTACTATATAATTTAAAGCGCTACACGAATACATACAACGATGCAAGTTAAATTTATAAATATAATTTAACCAAAATGTTAAAATATAGCTGTTAAAATACCTTAGCTATAAAGTAATCAAAATAAAGAAATATTATCTACATACATACGTAAAAAATTAAGTTACATTATATTTAGTCTGTTTTTGGCCGATGCAGTAGAATTGGTTTAATCATGATGTAAATTAATTAATAGTCAAATTCCACTTTTTATTGTTGATGTTATTACACTACATAATATATTTCAGGTTGTTTATATTATCAAGAGTCGAAAATTAATACACCAAGTTACATGCTACTTACATATTTTAGAAAAACATTGTAACATTGAAGGTTACAAATGTGGCATTGTGATAATGTCATGGTTGTTAAATGCATTATATCTCTATTATTAATGGACTGTTTATCAAATTCAGTTGTTCGTTGATAAGTTCGTCTGGATTTTTCTTTATAATCTGTCACCGTTTCCGACTGAAAGCGACTTAAACAAGACTCGGTAAAATCCAAAAAATATTGTCATCTATATCTCGGAAACGGTGCTTCATAATAAAAATATGAATAGGAAATTTTTTCTTGTAAATTTAATTCTCTACAGTTTTGTTTATATACCTTTTTCTATTTGGTCGCACCGTTTCCGAGATATAGATGATAATATTTTTTGGATTTTGCAGAGTTTTATTTAAGTCCCTGTCAGTCGGGAACGGTGCAAAAAAATAGAAAAATGTACATAAATAAAATTTAATTTTATTTTTCTGTCACCGTTTCCGACTGAAAGCGACTTAAACAAGACTCGGTAAAATCCAAAAAATATTGTCATCTATATCTCGGAAACGGTGCTTCATAATAAAAATATGAATAGGAAATTTTTTCTTGTAAATTTAATTCTCTACAGTTTTGTTTATATACCTTTTTCTATTTGGTCGCACCGTTTCCGAGATATAGATGATAATATTTTTTGGATTTTGCAGAGTTTTATTTAAGTCCCTGTCAGTCGGGAACGGTGCAAAAAAATAGAAAAATGTACATAAATAAAATTTAAGGCAATGAAATTTCCAACAAAAAATGTCTACAAAATTTTGCTGTAAAAGCGATTTTTATATAAAAAAAAAACGTCTTGAAAACGTCCAATTAACATTGTTAACATAGGAGTGTCCGAATATTTATGTGAGTAACTGTATATATACACATGCTACCATAAATAGGTTAACAAAATTGTTTTTTGCCTTATGTTGCAATTTATGCTTATATTTTTATTAATTAAAGAAAAAAAAAATTGTGGTAGTTAAATAGCAATATAGATAAGACATTTCCATTAAATTAAAAAAAAAATAAAAAAACGCAAAGAACCTCAAATATCGATATCATAAAATTATTATTAAAAATCATCTACCAAAAGTAGGTTAACAAAATTAAAAATTAAAATTAATAGCCACAATTTGCCCCGTTTCTTTTCGACATAATCGCCAATCTTGATGGTAATGATTGTGTGTACTTCTGGCATTCCATTGGTGTAATATTATACTAAATTTCTTCAATGAAGCTCTGCAGTTCTGTTAAATTCCTGGGTGCCTTTTCGGTGATACGAGATTTTAACAAGGACCAGATATTTTCTATTGGTGACAGGTCTGGACTTTGTGGTGGCCATGTCAAAACATTTATATTAGTGTCTTTGATATAATTTTCAACTATTTTCGCACGGTGTATGGGTGCATTATCCTGTTGCAATACGAAATCTTCACCAATCAGTCGTTTCCCTTCAGGTATTATTACAGTCTTGAGTAAATTTAAGTAGACTGCGGCATTAACTTTTCCTTGTAATATGACAATTTTGCCAACACCGGCCGTGCAGATGCAACCCCAAATCATAATACCTCTATCGAGTGACTTTAGAGTGGGTTTCGTGCATTTAAAAGAGTATACCTCTGTAGTTTTTCGCCACACGTACATTCGTCCATGACTATATTTTAAACGAATCATGGATTCGTCTGTCCATAAAATGTTATAATTATTATATGATGAATTATAAAATGTTTTAATTTTCACGTCTTGTCTTTTTGTTGTACATCTGGGTCTTCCTTGGCGTTTTAGTGGCTCTACTCGGCCTTCTAGTTTAAATGTTTTTATCACCTTAAAAACACTTGTTGAAGATTTTCCAAGTAAAGTTGCTATTTCCCGGATTTTATGACCCGTTCCATATAGCTTCAGTACCACTTGCCGTTCTTCCAAAGTTAAATATTTAAATTTTCCCATATTCCAAAGATTTTCTGGAAAATCATGAAGAATGTTGTTTTTATTTGAAAATATAAAAATTACGTAATTTGTAGTGAAGCAATACTTACCAATATATGATAATATAATATATATTTTACCAAAAAAATTACGTAATTTATTAGAAAAATTAGAAAACTTTTCACGAGATGTTAATTCACTGCACTATTAATAACAATCAACTGCGGATTTCACCATGTTAACCTATTTATGGTACACTGAAAATGCAACTCGTTGCAATATGATACCATAAAACGGATATAGATCAACACTTGGTGGCTCAGAATGACTAAACATTTTAAGAATTGCATAGCACACACTTTACACCAAGAAAAAAATTTGCTGATCACTTTTATTGTTAAATATGGGAAAGAATTTCAAGAAAATCTTATTGTTAACCTATTTAAAAAAAAAACAAAAAACAAAAAACATATAACGATATAAGTTGAAACCATATTAATTTATCAATATTCATATTATATATTTTTTAAAATTGCTGAGATGATGGTCTGTGATCAATAAAATTGACTGACGTTTCGTGTTTTATTAACACATTATCAAAGCTATAATTATTAAATTAAAAATTAGAAATTAAAAGATTTAAAAAAATTTTTACTTACTTTGACAAAAAGTCAATGTGATGTTTAAAATTGTTTTAACATTAAAACATTTGAATAAAATGATGAATATATAAAATATTTCTTTAAAATCTTTCAAATTCTAAAAAGTTAAACATAATCAATTTGAACAAAAAACTTAAATATAATTTGACCAAAAGTCATGGCATCGTTTTCATGATATCTAGGATGTGTTAGTATCCACCATAAAAGTATTGAACATCCCTTTTATCATTCATTGCTTTTAAATTCATATGGATGTTAATTGCCTCTTTTATTTTACGTTTTTTGTCTATCTTCTCCCTGGCCAGTATTGTGATATCTTTATGGTTTATGGAATGAGAGTTCTTAAGTCATGTGTTTGCACAAAGCGGTGTAAGCATTCTCATCTTCTTCTCTAAAGAAAACGTGTGCTTTTTTAACGTCTCTAAGATGTTCTTTTATGCAAACACCTAACTTCCTAGAACTCTCACCTACGTAACAGAATCACAATCCTGACAAGGGACAAGATAGACTAAACCGCTCTCGTCCTCTATGAGAGTGGAATCTTTAGTTTTAGAAAAGAATTTTAAAGTTTCATTAGGGCATTTCAGACCAAACTTCATGTTAGGTATTGTTTTAAAAATTGAAATTATTTTATCAGATAGGCCTTTAATGTATGTTAAACTGTAGAAATTTTGAAAAATGGGGGGTTCTGGTATAGATGTACTAGGTTTCATATTTTTTGAGGAATTGGTTTCTTTGTTTTTAAAAAATGAAATTATGATGTAATTTGGAAAATTGTTAGCTGAAAGAATAAGACTTTATATTTTTATAATTTTCGGTTTGAAATTTTGGATGAGATAGGGAGAGAACTTTATTTACAAAATTTTGTGCTACATTAAAAATCTGGTGTTTTGGATGGCTGGAGAAAAAATTTAATAAACGTCCAGAGTACGTAGGTTTATGATACCAAGAGGTTAAGTTTGCCATCAAAATCATCTCTATAAATACGGATGTCAAGAAAAGGAATACTCTTATTAATTCCTATTTCCATCGTAAATTGAAGATCTTTATGAAAACTATTAAAATGATCAAGGATGTAGGGTAAGCAGTCTTTACCAATAATAAAAAAGAGATCGTCAATATACTTTTTAATTATAATCTGATACCATTTGAATGATTGACATTAAAAGAAGAAACTCTATCATCAAGAAGAATATTTTCATTAAAAGACTTTTAAAGATATGAAAAATGGTATTTTATGATTCTTAAAATATTTGACAATATGACAAGAGACTGCAACAGTATCTATCACAATAAACTATCAAATTTACAGTTATAAATTTCCTTAGAGTCAAAACTTTTCTTTTTATTTCAAATATTGTTATTAGGTGCAAAATTTCTCACTTAAATGTTTTTTAAGTAAACTGAAAGTAATAATTATCATTTTAATTGATCTGTATAATTTTATTTAATTAATATTACTATTAAAAGTAAATAATACAGAAACATTGACACTTGAATATATTTCTAATAACACAGGCCTGCGATGGTTTTCCGCTTAAAAAACTAATTAGCAATTTGGGTAGTTATTAGGTACTAAGCCACGAAAAAAATAATAAAAAATTCCATCACGTAAATTTTGTGAAAAACGTTAACTTGCAATTTCTTTGATAGCAATGCGTGCTATCGTGCATAGCTGAGACGTCATCATCAGTATCTCAAGACGCTATAGGAGATACTTTAGATTCTGATGATGAGTATGTGATAAATTTCAACATTTAAAAATTTAAAAACATTTAAAAACAACAAAAAGACATTTTTGTTGATCCTGAGATAATTCAGTAAATGCAAGGCTCTAACTTTGAACAAATCATGAATAAAAACATAAAACCATATGCATGTTCAATAAAAATAAATCTCTATCTCTATGTGCTAGAAAAAAAAACAAAGCTGTATTTTAATTGAACATACCTAGATATTTTAAAAAATAGCATAATAATTGTAAGGGGAAAAAGAAGTTAAATTTCGCAGGCCTGTGCAATTTATTACAAAATAATACATTATTTTATTAAATCCTCAATTATCAAGTGAAAATTGGAATAGCCTATCTCAATAATTTTCTAAAATATAAAGTAATATACTATTTAGTTTTACATAATTTTAGTAATAATTAGTAATGATCATGGTACTTAAGAATAACAACAAATAAGCGCTCAGACATTGAACAAACTTAATTTTGTAATATCTCTGGCGATAATTCTAGTCATAATAATACATTCCTATATAATTGTCGTGTTCTAAACCGCTTTTTTTGATAATTTGAATTTTTAAATATTGATTTTTAGTTTTATTAGCAAAACCATTTTCGAAATTTGATATTAGTTTGAGAGATTTGAATTTAATATTATATTTTTGTATTTTGATTATTTTGAAAATTTTAATTTCTTTTTATTCTAAATAATTATTTGTATAATTTGTGAATATTTTGAATTTGGGAGTATTTGCGCCAACAAATTTATGTTGGTAAGAAAATTTCTATAGAACTTTGCTCTTTGCCAGGTCTTCGTTAATTAAATAAGTTGGATTTGTGAGTACAAATTTTATTAGTAATAATTTGGATATTTTATCCCAATGTGAACAAGATTTTGGAGATTTTGGACGTAAATAATTTTGGAAGCGATTTATTTAATTGGATAATTAATTGAATGAATTGGTGATATATTAGAAGGCAACATAAAAATCAAATTGATTAGCGACGTGTGGCATTCACATCGCCACATTTAAGCGTCCCATTGCAATTCGGATAATTTGTGTGGTAAATTTATATTAAATATTTGGATTTTGTTTTTAAATTATTAAATAAGTCTCTTGCTAACAAAAAAATTGGGAGAACCGGTTACTAATTATAATTTCGCACAAATTAAATTACTTTATATTTTGAGACCTTCAGGTTATTGCAATATATTATATGTATTACAATATTATAATTAAAATAATATTATGTTATAAAACTTGAAGTCTACTAGGCTACCACCAAAACTAATAATGCAATAACAATAAATGTAATAGTGCCTACATAAGGTGTTGCACAATTTGTACGTCCGATGGTAAACTATTTAATGTAAAATTGGGTAAATTCAACAATTGCCAAAATATACAAACTGACTACCATTTACACATAAATTTCGTAGTCTAACAATAGAAGTTCAATTTACACGCCTAGCTGAAATCTATTGTGCTTTACCTAATTCATCCAAGTTAGCACACGAGGGTGGTTTGGTGGCACGATTGTTATCATTTCAACTAAAACCTTAGTTTAAAGTTGCCAGCAGATGTAATTCTCCATAATATCATAAATGTCAACAACTATAGGACTGATATCTATGAAATTGTAATATAGTGATATTATGTAGAACTTGATGAGCAATGAATATATATTTATAAAAATATTAAACTTTCTAAAAAAGTTTTGTTTCAACTATTTATTACAATTCCAATAAGGTAAGTTATTTTAAATACATTAAGGGCAAGTTTCATAATTAATATTAAGAAGAATTTTAATTTTAAAACCAGCTTTAAGACAAAACAGACGAATAAAAATGTCAGATGTTCTTAAAGCTGGCTTTAAAATTAAAGCTTTCTTCAATATTTATTTTGAAACTGGCCCTTACACAGAAAGTGTAAAATTTTAATTTCTTGTGTCTACTAATTACTAAAACCCAGAGAGTTAACAAGAAATGAATCGTTATGATATGCATTTTTATTGAAAACTGAAGTAATTTGCTAATTACATAATGATAATATAGTTATTGATAAAAACAGTCAAAAGCTGAATATTTACACATCACAAGATAGCACCATAACACCTAAGTGGATAATGCAATAAAAAAAATTATTTTTATGATTTTATAAATAATTATATTGGTATTTTTATTATAAATTAATAAATTACTATTGACTATGTTACTATTATATTGACTAACAATAAATTATATCATGACTATTTTAAATAATATATACTGCATTTATTTTTTACTATTACTTCTTCTTAAATGTGCCATACCTTCAATGTGCGTTGGCGATCAAACTTTGCTGAGCCAAGATGACGTACTAGAGAATTTAATTAATGGGGTGGTTTCCTGTTGCCTTCCCCACAGATTACTTTTTTAGTTTTCTTTTAGATTACAGCAGCATATTGGACTCGACCAGGATTTGAACCGCGGTCACCCGCTTCCCAGTCGGCCGGTGTAGGCTTTACGCCACACTGCCGGTGTGCTCTATTATTACAATCTTCAATTACTAGAATCTTCAATTTCACATTGCGTTTACAGAATTTTTGTGAAAACAGTCAAAATATGCTGTGGTGAAATTTGTTATGAATACAGTTTGAATAAGTATTTTTATCGTGTTAAAATATCTCGTTCTCAATTTTCACAAGTTGCAAAGTATTAAGCTTGTTCAAATTTGGGTATTTAAATTTTAACATATCAAAATTGACTATAATTTGATAAATCAAAAAATGACTTGTCCTTTTATATGAATATACTACTTTTATAAATCCATCCAAGGCTTTCGGTATCAAACAGTACATTAGCCAAATGCTAATGCAGATCATAATTGCCAACGATCAACTGAGGATGACATATCTCGTAAGAGTAATATCAAAACTGGAGTCTTAATGCGATCCATGTTTTTGCCAAATAATCTGCATCTGCATTTCATACAGAAAATGGGTACTGTTAGTTACTGTTTGATTTCAAAAGCTTTGGATAAGTTTATGAAGAAAGTACCTATCTAAAATGATAAGGCATTCGACTGAAGCCGAAAATATGTTTTGATTTATCTAAACAAATTATATAATTTAAAAAAATAATATTAAATTATTTAATAAATAAACAAAAACAAATTAAAATTAAAGATTACAATTATGATGCTATAGAAATGATTGTGACTAATGATTCAAAATGACCGTAGTGCTACCGATTATAAAATTTCAATTATTGCAAAAATGTTAAGAATTTGATGTAGTTGAATTATTAATAAAAAAAATTTTGTTTAACCACTATTTTAATTCTATTTTTTGTCAGTTTATGTTGCGGTGTTTTTGGTGAGTGACAAATGTAATAATAACTTTCAAATACATTGAAGAGATATCTAGATCTAAAATTTCACATCATTGTAAATAAACCACGGAGTAATAAATTAGCCCTATTCATCTTAACCTTCAAACTGCGTCAATTTATTTTCGAGTAGGCCGAACTTCAAAAGTGATAAATGTTTGCAGATGCTTTGGCGCCGATGATGGGCATTGGCAACACGAAAGGTTTAGTTATTTACTCCGAAAAAGACTGTACCTGTGCAATGTAATTTATAGCAAAACAACCGAATATTTATGTTAAAATAAAATTACTATTAATTTTATAGTTCAGTAACTTATTAATTATTTATGGTAGTTTAAAATATGTATATAAGTGTATGTGTAGGCACATTTATTACAACATGATATTAAATTAATATCAATTTAGGTTTACCAATATATACTATTATCTACACCTTGAAATCAGGTAGTATCAACTGTATTATTTTTCAAAAATTACATTTTAGATGATTTTGTTATATTTTTTTTCTGTTTTATTTAATGTTATAATTTATAAAGTTCTCAAATAATAAGAGATATGTATTTAAGCATATTACCACATATCACGCTACACATATCTCATACGGCACATCGCAAATAAAAATCTTCAATTATTTAGCTCTCTTGAACAATATAATACTCCTATAATGAATATAAGGTACAGTATTATTATATTGTCGTGTAATTTTTATGCATAGAGAAATATTGATTGATATTTAAGTTTTTATTAACAAAATTTTTATTTCATTACTACACTAGCAAGGAATAGAGGATTCCTTGCCAAGATAGCAGAGGTGCCACAAGTGTAATTTTTATTATCTTGAATTCTAAGAAATTAAAAGGTGAATTGAAAAGTGTAGTAGGTAGATGTCAATTGCAAAAGAAGAAAAGAGATTGCAGAAAAAGACACGGAAGATGTAAAACTGTTGTTGATATTCAATTGGTTTTTTTGGGAAATAATATTTGAAGTTATTAATGGAAACACGATAGATTTAATAATCAATCAGCACCTGGATATCGGTATCAAATTTTAACTTTTCCATTCATAATTTATTATTTAAATATTTTTGGAAAATTTTTGAATACCTATACAAAAAATCCATCTTAATATAGGTAGGCAATAGTGTAAATAATCGATTTGCTAATTAAGTGCAAACAACTGAATCTTCCAAAATTGCTTCAAAAATTCGAAAACTTGCAATTATTTCATACTCGTTAGGGTACAATAGCAAAATCAATCTAATAAAATCGAAAAAAATGAATCAAAAAATGCCTTTTTTGAGTCAAAGATTTGCAATTTTTTTTATTTGTGAAAATGACCAAGGAAGTAAGTACAACATTATTATTACATTAAGTTGATTATTTCCTTCATTATAATATGTATACGCCAATCAGAAAGCGAAACATCTAGACAAGCATTTTATTTTTAGTATATTTATGGAAAATATTCAGCGAGCAAATTTATATCAAAAAATAATCACTTGAGTTGTCAGTAGTCTCTTATGAGTTAAGAAAATAGCAATTATTTGAAGAAACTACCGCAGAAGAATTTGTCGAAATATTTCATCAATTATAGAGATGTAAATTGTAATAAATAATTCAATCGTTCCAAGATCTATTTATTATAAACTTAAAAATGACTTTAGTACATTTAGACGTTTTTGAAACAAAACTTTGCTCTAAAGAAATATTTCTCGAAAATTTTACATCCAAAATTCGTCGGGCTACGCACTCGTGATTTTGTTACGTTGCAAATTTACTCGACATATGTTTTGCTTAGCAAACCTTTGTTTAAAAAACCACAAAATTTAATCGGCTATCTTTATGCACTTAGGATATTACTGTTTGTAATATAAAATTACATTATTTTATATTATTATTTATAATATTATTTTTATTCTTGCTGCAAAAATATAATACGATAACAAAATAATAAACGCAAAGTGCATTGCTAATAATGGAACTAATATTTATTGATACACAAGAGATTACCGTGCGTTCAAATTATTGATCTTGAGTAAATTATTGTAATTCCTATTTGACTAATTACAATAATATTGTTATTGTATCGGTAGCAGGTTATTTGAAATAATGGGTTATTTCTCTTGATATCATGGTGGTTAATAACCGCTATACGTTCTTCAACTACACTACGATAAAACGTTTATTTTACAGCAGCTGCTTAAAGTTTTTACGAAAATAGATGCTCGAGGAATTAGAATTATCAGATAAATAGCATTCCTTGCCGCATGTTTGACTTCTGGAGTGTTGTAAAATATAACATGAATGATTGCAACTTTGACATAAACTGCACAACATAAACATATTACTGAAATTTATATTCTTTTTCTTGAGAAATGCAATTTATAATGAGGTTTTAAAATATTTTCCTTCTTAAAAAATTAAATAAACTGAGTTATTAAGGTTTTTCTTAAAAAATTAAATAAACTTATTTTACATTTTTGTTAATTTTCATAGAAGTTTTACTATCTCATAGTAAAGTCATAAGTTGTTACAGCCGACTTTTTAAAATTTATTAACAGTTTTTAACTACTATACGCTACTATTCATTCCTGTGGGCTAGTTATTTTTTTATAACTGATGTAAGGCGTTCTGTTTGTTCTATTCTGTTGTTCATACAAACAATGATACATGGTATTCAAAATATAACAGTTAAATAGGGGTTGATAATGATAATTGCTTAATTTTGTAAATAAATTTTGTGTTGTTAATAATTTTTAATGGTCCGGTATATTTTAAATTGTTAATAATGTTAAGTTGGTATAAGTATTTTGTTAAGTTTGATAATTGTAAAATGTGGATGGATAGCCAAGAGAACGGACGTGAGTTTGTCCGTTCCGAATTAATTGAATAATAGTTTTTGATTTGTAAGTTATAAAAAAAACCTTTTACAATTATGTTTGGTGGTATATTTTGTGAGTGAAAATCTATTCCAATTTGTACAAGTAATATGTATTGTAATATTTGTTTGTCCGCCTTACTAAATTTACTTACTAACAATAACTAAATTAACACAATAACATAATTAAAATAAGTTAAAATATATCGAAACTTTATGTGTGAGTTCAGAACTATAATAAATAATGAACTTCATTATCGTTCTGGACCTACAGTGGCTCCAACAATTATTAATACACCCCTATGTTAACCATGTAAATTGCACATTTTGAAACCGTTTTTTGACATATAAAACTCGCTTTTACAGCAAAACTTTTCAGATATTTTTTATTGCAAATTTTAATCTCTTCAGTTTTGTTTCTATACATTTTTTTATTTTCTTTCGCCGTTTACGAGTTACAGCGACTTGAAGAAAGGTCTGTAAAAAACTCCCATAAGAGCAATGTTAATTCGCTGTAACTCGTAAACGGCGAAAGAAAATAAAAAAATGTATAGAAACAAAACTGAAGAGATTAAAATTTTCAATAAAAAATATCTGAAAAGTTTTGCTGTAAAGCGAGTTTTATATGTCAAAAATCGGTTTCAAAATGTGCAATTTACATGGTTAACATATGGGTGTATTAATAATTGTTGGAGCCACTGTATGTCATGTCAATGTACTTTAACTCTTTTAAATAATTTTGTTGTGTTACTTTACCAAACGTTAATTAGAATGGAAATAGCACTTTATAATTACCTACCCATTAACAAAAACCTCAATTCGATGAATTGAATAGGTTTGTTTACAATCGTCTATTACCAACCGCTATATAGTGACTTCAATATATCGGCGATATCTACTGTTTTTAACGTAGATTAATACGTGATATATAAACTATTAATCGATATTCATATTATAAGTAAATCAATACCGTCGATATCAGCGTAGTATTGAATGTCAATTATATGATCATGTTAGTTATCGTTCCATGTACACTGCTAATCAACAGTAGAATAAGCGTAAAGACGCGTCTCCACTTAGCCGGTTTTTGCCGACGGCTTTAGTGAGAAGATGTGCCGGCAATGTTAAAGAATACATAAAAAGGCGCCCGGGAAAAACCGCTTAAGTGGAGACGCGTTTTAATAATGTAGTCGACAGTAGTGTACTTTTTAACATGTAAGTCACACACAATTACATTACTGTTACGGTTTTTAACGTATAATAACACTTGCTGTCACAAGTACTTATCGTATGTATAAGCTAAAATACAAATGAAGAAGGAATTACATCAGATATTAAACTTGTAATAATATTACATTATAAAGTAGATTTGTCCCACATTAACTTATCTTTTTCAAAAGATATTTAAAGTCTTGCTCTATCATCAGTGGCGGCTTGTCAGGGTAGGCAGGGGAGGCAGTGCCTCACCAAACCGACGAACCAAAGTTTTTTCAAAAAGTAATTTACATATTTTGTATAATGTATAGATTATAAACTTATATATGAAAGATTATGATAGTTCATAACCACCAAGTCAACAAAATTCAAGTTTCAAAAAAATAATTTATAAAGTTTGTTTAATAATTAAAAGATTAACTTGAATGTGAAATATTTCGGTAGTATTAGGTAAAAAACTTCATCTCTGTTTGAAAATATAATATAAGTAGTAGGTATATAAGTTACAGCCGTTACAGTACAATAAATTATAACTATAATTTTACTTATATTATTTTTTGATCAATTTTTTAATTATTTTTAACATTCTTGTATGTTTTGTTTTAATATTATATACTTTTATTACAATGATATGTTATAATATTATTAAATGACATTAAAAACTTATATACTACTTTCAAAAAATAATGTAAATTCTGGTAAATTTAAATGTAGCGAGCAAGCGAGCCTAGTTTTGTGATTTCATGGTTCGATAAAGAGTTCGTTCATGAATAAGCGCACTGCCATAGTAGACACTCATTTTAGCTGCCTCAAGGATTATTAATAGTTACCGTGCAGTGCACGAGTGCGCGTTGGTACAAATTTATACCTAAGTTTACTTGAGATTTCAAGTCGTTCGTAAATATACGCGTGTCCATAGTAGCCCGATGTATTAAGCTGCCTCGTATCATGTACGGCTGCGCCAAATTCCATACTTATCTATTACGCTTGCGTTGGTCAGTTCTGTCGAGTTTGTGTATTGTTTTGTAAGGTGAATTACTTAGGTAAAACAATTCAAATTATAATTCTAAAAATTGCTAATATGTCTGCTGGTGCGAATTTAGAAACGATCACAGTTCAAAATTGTGGGGATATTGTCAATTATTTATTTAATAAATATTGTGCATTTTGATCGTCTTTCATACACCGATAAACTGTATGTTAGGGAAATGAATAGGACGTGTCCTGATCTTAGTAAGACACTAATTAACATCGAGAAACCAAATAAAGCATTTAATAATAATTGGTATGTCAAGCATAAATGGATGGTAGGGAATACATTACATAACTTAATAAATTATTTTGTTGGCCCTGTGTGGTTTGGTGTAGTTTATGGATGTGTTTAGTTGTTTTGAAAACAGAAATTTCTAAACCGACCCAAAAATTATTTAAATTAATAAGTATTATTATGCAATTGAAATGTTCATTGTTTCAATGAAATTTCAATTATTTATATTATTAGTCTGAAAAATTAAAGATGTAAAATATTTGGGATAAATAAGCAAAATAGATTTAAAAACATATTATGTTAAATTTGTACAAAACGGAGTCGATAAAATTTGAGTTTCAAATAAATTTGGGTACCCCCCAAGCGCCCCCCCCCCGCCCTGGTTTACCACGCGTGCCTCACCAAGTAAATTCTTCACGAGCCGCCACTGTCTATCATAAATGTAAATAAATGTTATGTGGGGGTCTTTTTTGAATAAGTTGCTTTTCGTATAATACCGCAATATATTTCAACTGTATAAAATAATATTAGATTATAAAATTAGAACGGAATTTAGCAATGTTATACAAAAGTTTGAAATTTTAATGCACCTGCTTAAAATCATATCACAGTTAACATAGTTTATATCCATGTGTTATTTATGACAAGTTTAGGAAGTCCTATTTATTTACAAAATGTAAATGAACTCGTCATGTCAACATTGGTGAATATGCTAAGCAGGGTTTAGTGTTGTGATTAGTGAAAATCTAAAGTTAGATCAGTAACATTCACATACTAATTTCTATAAAGCGCAGCAGCAAAAAATTACGCTTTTAATGTTTCGGTAAATATAACGTGTAACAATCACAATAGATATTATAATAACGTACCGATATTAATGCAGGCAATGATTTAGATGTGACAGAAGTTTTGAAATATAATTTCCCGAATTGTTATAATTTTAGGAGAGTCGAAAAATCAAACCTAACAACAAACTCGATTAAAATGAAAATACTCTTTTTGTAGATATAAAAAAGATTATTATCGATAGGTATATAATTATTGTACCATATTTTTTCTATTTAAGATATGTAAATAAATATTAATTGTTAAATTACACCTACTTTTAAGATAACGTTTTCTTTGGAAATAGATAAATGATTTACCGAACTGCTTCACTTGTTTTCTTATGTAAAGTCAGCTTGATGCTCGACATGATTGTCGACGAGGAGAAGTGATTATGCAAATAAGCAAGCAACAGATGGTAGTGACAACATCTACTGTTTTTTAAAGAATGTACCTAATAACGTTTAATATTATAAGCAACAGAAATAAATTAAATTGCTTATTATCTTCAAAAGTGTTTTAGGCATTTATTTTTTTGGAATTTTAAAATTTACGGTTAACACATTATATATACATGTCTCATATAGTAGGTAATAGCGTTATATACTACTATATAATATGAATTGAATATCAACTATGCTTTTAATTTTGTTTACTTATATTGTAATTCAAATTTAAAACACATAATAATATGATTTTGTGTTCTTCCTTCAGCAAATAAAACATCAAAATGGGCGTAAAGGAAAAAAGTCAAAGGAATATAAATAAAACATGTGACAAACTTGAACAGTTCAAAGCAAAATTTTGCAGAGGCTATTGCTTTCAAATCAGCAGCTCTGACAGATTTTCCATTGAAGTTATGCATCGATATATTTTATTTAAATGTACCGTTGTTTTGCGTATACAGAAAAGCGTGCATTTACTATCGATAGAAACTTTCAATTTACTTGCTTCTTTCTAAATATATAGCATCGAATGTTCGATTACAAAAAGATATTATATTTCCAATTGCCGTTTAAGATCACGTATTGTGGTAACATGAATTTGAAAACTTTTTATTAATGGTTCTTTTAATCGATTTTAAATGTTTTAAATTACATGCCGCTTATAAAGTTAAAATTGTGGTTGCAATATAACGATGTATATAAAACTGGTATTATTTGAATTTACTTGGCCGGGAAAATGCACCTGAGTCCAGGATTTGTTTAATACCGTTGCGTTATTGATTACGGTGGTTGCAGCCGTACATTTATTTGCGGTAAAGCTGAAATTGTATAGGGGAAAGTTAATATATGTGAAAACAAGAAGCACTGAACAAGAAATTATTGTTAAGATATAAATTGTAGTTGCCTATTTAAATTAATTGAATATCTTAGATATTTTGTTAAAACGATGTTCTTTCGCAATAACGCATTTGCAGTTGGTGTAATGCCGTAATCAAGTCGGTTCACCCTAAAACTCGTTAAAATAAAATCACTTCTACATGCACAAATCAGATATGTTTTGCAGGACAATTTTCGATTTTTAAATTACACAAAGACGTTTTGTGTTTATTAAAAACACATAGGTGCCTACAATGTGTCTACAATAACCAAAAGTTAATTGCTTCTCGTGTTTTGCCTATGTGATTACTCAATAACCGGTCACGTTTATCCAACAGGCACACGTCCGTCGCTGGCAACATGAAAAGCTTTTCATGTTCTATTATTCATTCATTCATTCAGACAAGTCTATACAACATGCGCTTGAATAACGCCCGAAATATAGGAACAGGCAGTTAAATAAAAATTCCAGTAGCGTTTTACCTAACTAAAACCTTTTTATTGATTACATTTTTATTATACAGAAATAAAATTATTTGCAACACTTTTTGAAGTGTAAGCATTTTTGTAAAATTTATTTTATTTTTTTTGCGAAAAATTTGATGGAACCAACAACTGATGTTTATATTTTTTACAAAAGCAAAGAAATGTAGTAAATTGAATATAATCCGTAATACATATCCGTAATATTATCTGACCAAGTATTTTAAATGCATTACAAAATATACAAACTTCGATATTATTAAATATTTTAACATAGTAGTATTATTTTCCTTTGTATAGCGACTTGCAAATATTGCATAATGCTATTATAAATATTTTACCGTGTCTACTTATTCCAGTTGCCACATATTTTATTTAAAGAAACCTTGAAAAGAAGAAACAAAATTTTAAAAAATGTAATAGTCTATTGTGCGTACTTTATTGAATGAAATCGACTTCTGTTGGTTAAAAGAGGGTCACCGTATTTTGGGTGGCATTTATATTTATAGCAGTGCGACAGGATCAAATAAAAAACTATTCTATATTTCACTATCTATTAATTTTTAAATCAAATATTAATTTTTGAAATTAAATTATTGTTGAAACGATATTTATTGCAATGGTAAAATTTAATAATTTATTACATGAAGAATAAAATTGAACATTATTCCACAGTTGTTGCAGGTATAACCGTTAGTTTAATGGCAATTTTGATTGTTTTTAATATTTAAAAGTAAAAGTACAGAGCTCGCTGGATGAATACAATCAAGCCCTAATGCATTATTAACACTGGAAACCTCCCGAACCGTATAACAACTGCGTATAAATTATGGCACAGTAGCGTTTAATATTTGATAAAATTTCTATCCGTTTTATAAAAACTTTTTCTTTTAATTATAATTAGGTGAAGTAATTAGTTTGATAACTTTTTTAATTTTCTTTTGCGTGTGCAAATTTACAAATTATTTTGAAGTTCAAACGCACATTATTTTTAAATATTTAAATACTATTGCAAATATAATATAGTAGGTAGGAAATACATATTGATATAATATCTAAATTGATACATACTATGTATATGTTAGAAACTTATTTTATATTAACCAATGCTAATATTAATAATGTACGCTAACCTATACAACGAAGAGTTTGCATCATAACTAACGTAGAAGAAAGATACATGGTTGATGCGTTGTTTAATTATTAAACACCGACCAAAAGCTATCAGCAAATTTCCCATGAGAGTGATTATCGCTTAAATTGTATTGTTGCTTCGTGGTAGGGTAGCAATTTTGCTATGCACTATTTAAGAATTTAGTTAAGTACTTAATTAATTTAAAATAATGTACAATATGTATAGAATACAATGATGAATTTAATTGTATGAAAGCATTATACATTTTATATATAATTATACCTAATATATTGTATATGTATACATTGATATATTATTTACCCCATTATTTATTTAAACCGATATAAACGAAGTTATTATTATCATAAGAATACATTTGTATCGAGATAAATAAATAATACAACATAAAAATGTAGAGCAAACTAAATTACTAATTTACACTGAAGTAAATTCAGTAATCTTTCGTTATTGATGACCCATGAAAACCAATTTACAGCAAACGTATATTTAAGACAGTTCGCGACATTCTAAGTGATTGATGAACGTCGTTACCTTTGTTTCTACAATATTTGATGCCTAATCAGCCGTGTCTTGTTATCTATAAATAGCCAGAATAAAATTTTCTTTTGTTATTTTTTTTATCATCAATGTTTATTTAAAAATTTTATCGGTTATTTGAAAAAGTTCTTATTTGTTTTGCGCTGTATAAGAAAATCAAATTTGACTAATAATTTTACTAATTTACATTTTAAATTTTAAGGTTTTTTATTGTTGACATCTCACGAAGTCCCTTTTACGTCAATGATGTGTTGAAAGCAATTTTTCAAATCACCTCATCTAACATGCAAATGGCGATCCGCCCTTCTATCTACTCTACCTGCACTTTAAATTTATAGAGTGCATTGTTCTGGACGTGAATCTATTATTAATGTAACAAAAAAGTTAAGGTTTAATATAAAAAGTACGCACCAGTATTTTTCAATAATAAATTTTGGGAGTCATCTAAATGTGTTCGAGGTAATGTATTGTATAATAAATACTTGATAAAATATATAAATTTATTTTAAAAGTTATCGAACCAAATTAACAACAGTGCAGGTCAAATTGAAAAACTTCTAGTACCATTTTATTAAAAAGAACCAAAGGTACATTTAATTTTAAGAAAACATCAGTAACGCTACTAATAGCTTATATATTATAATATTACATTGCTATGTCGTATATTAAATATCAAATTTAATTTCAATTGTTAATTTATCATGATAATTTTTACAATATCTATTTCAAAGTTGTATGAAACAAGAGCATGTACTACACTAATAGTTTTTCTGATTAATATGTTCTGTTCAACACAACTCACAAAGTTAAACATTATAACATATAATAAAATATATATTATGCTATTTTCGCGTACTAAACGGAAATATAATATTACAATATTCAATAGTGGACCTAGTTTTTTCGGGACTTGAAGCTAAATATATTGTGAGGCTAAACGAGGCTTAATAATTCCTTCAAATTTGTAACAGCGATTTAAATATATTAACACATTACCGCCCGGAAACGTAGAAATAGACTTTTCGCAAATGAAAGCTACTACATAGTTTTAAATTATATCTGATCTGAAACTAAAGGATTTTAAGATTTCAATTAGTTAATTTGACAGGTAGGAACTTCAATCTGTCGTTTTTAGAAAAATAGTGGTAATTATGTAAACCTAAATTAGATTTTGTCACCTGTACAGCTAAGATTGCGCATATTACCTTGTACGTCAACGAACGTCAGGACCCAAGCAACACCGCAATCGGTTTTATACCGGTATACCATTGAAGTATAACAAAAATGTATATGGAGCATTCCACGCCAAATCGACCACTTTTGAACCCGACCCTTTTCGATTTGGCCAAAATTTTTTTCTCGTTTTCTACCCCACTAAATATATTTCTCAGAATTTTTTCAACTTTTTTCACCCAACCCAACAAAAGTTATGAATTTTTCAAAAATTTTGCTATTTATATTTGGCTATTTTTTCAAATACCCATAACTTTTTCAAAAATTGACTAAATCCAACGTTCGTTTTTCTTAAATCTTTCAGTTTTGAATGTACTATTCAGATAAAAATATGAAAAAATTTTTCGATGTTAGGTTCCATGAAATTTTTCAGTTTTTTGAGAAAAATCATCAAAAATCATCGTAGAAAACGAGAAAAAAGTTTCGGCCAAATCGAGAGTGATCGGGTATAAAAATGGTCGATTTGGCGTGGAATGCCCCATATTATACTACAAAATATTTTCAAACCTGAAAATTAAGTTAGATACCTAAAAAGTACTTAGGTGGTACTACATACATAATTTTTAATTTAAGGTAAATGAAGGCAATAACGCCAAGCTGGCAATAACGCCATATAGTCATATTTTCGCAAATACAACAATTTACCTGGCCTTTTTCTTTTTAATTTACCTAATTTAATTTACCTAACTTACCTACATAATTACCAATTTATATGGCAATAGTGATTTGTGGGAGTCATCTTAAGAACTCTATGGCAACGATCAAATTTACAATATCTATTTTTCAACACCGCCACCGTAGCCATATGAAAAAGTCTATCATAGTGAATCAGCGATAGTTCATTATAAAATAGAGGTGTTAAATTTAATCGCAACAACAAGCTATCGGTAATTAATTTTTTTTGTTCAGTAATGCTTTTACCTAAATTAGTTGAAAAAAATAAATCTCGTGTATATGGAGCAATAACGCCAAGTAAGTGGAATAGCAAAAGCGCCAATGTCACCATATGTTTTCACCAGCATAGTGCTTCGGCATGGTATAAAGATTAATACCATACGTATTCTTTATACCATGGTGCTTCGGTATACTAATTTAAAAAACAAAAAATCACCCCTTAAATCGAGATTGCATGCGGCTAACGCAATAGGCGGATTTTCCCGAAAATCGAGATTTACACTACCAAACACCACCCCATAAGTTTAAAAAAAAATCGTACCCGGGAATTTTTTCCGGGTGAAATCCTATCTTGACTGGACTATAAGGAATATCTCGTGTGTGGATTGCTAGACAATGCAATTAAAGCGCAGAGCAGATGATATTGTACTTGTCACCGACGCCGTCATTAACTGTTCGACTGCTACTGTTTCAAGCAAACCACAGCTTACATGCTGGTTACCGTCACTGGTTTGATACCTATCAAGTGCAGTTCAAACAGTAATGATTTGGATGCTACATTTCGAGTATCTAATATGTCAAGATACATGTCATTAGTTACAATTTGTGATTTTTATTTTGCTGTTTAAATATTTAAGAAGTACATAATATTATGGAATATACATACATAGATTATACGATAATGCCTTAGTATAAATAAATATGTCCTATGAAAAAGAGTTTGTCACCCTAACATAGCTTTTAGTAGCTATAGCCTCAACAGAGCTTTTTTCGCTACTGTAATAAATTTTGAAAAAATGAAAAGAGACCTTTTTGTATAGGAAGAAATAAGTGTATAAGTAAACGGGAAAATCGCAAAAATTGCACTGGCTTCGCCCATAGAAGTCTGCTGCCGAAAATTATTTTTCCATTTGAAAATCCATTAAGAGGGAGTATCAAGTGAAAGGTCTTGATGAGAACATTCCAGATTATTGAAATTTTCCTTACCCAAAGCCATTTTTAAAAATCTTCAAAATTTTTTAAAATCTTAAAATCCAGAATGGCCAAGTTTACTAAAAGGTTTAAGCAAAAACATTTATTTCCAAATTATTTTCATACAAAAGCACCTAATGAGAAATGACTATTTGAACTAATTTAGATATATTATATATATAATATCCTCAATGGGTCATAATATTATAATTTAGATTCACCTTGATTATA
This sequence comes from Cantharis rufa, assembly GCA_947369205.1. NCBI lineage: Eukaryota > Metazoa > Arthropoda > Insecta > Coleoptera > Cantharidae > Cantharis > Cantharis rufa. The sequence goes on from OX376303.1 coordinate 43,884,400, forward strand.
TTTCTAGACACTAAATTATCATTTTCCTATTTTATTTTTCACTTTTCCACACAATTGCTATGGTTTTGCGAATATTGCAAATCAAAATTTGTGTTTTAACTATCGTTTTATTATTTATTCACTCGAAATCTGTCCAACGATTCGTATTACAGTTTATCAAAATTTTTAATTGTATAATTTCCGTTTGGATCGGAAACATTTTATGTCTTAACAGTAACAAATAACAATAATTTGTATCCAAAACAACAAATCAATAAAAAAATTATGTTTAAAAAATATGTATATAACTATTCTCGATTATATGAAAATATGCACATGCTGTAGCTAAAACTATAAAACTTGCACTGTACATATTATCCATTAAAAAAGTTTAAACTTGTGTAAGTATAATAAAAGCTTATGGTCCAAGAAAAAATTAAATTTAATAAAGTTCTTGATTATAGGAAAACTTTTTACTTACTTTTACAATTTAGCTTTATTAAATTTTTAGTTAAGCAGCAGAAATGTAAAAACTAAAATGCTTTTATCTTTAACTGAGGCAATTAAACCTTACATTAATTTTTAATTAACTTAAGAGAAGTTTTGAATATTTTCAGATGTTTAACAAATTTGTAAACTCTTTAGAAATAATTGGTTAAATTCTTATTAGATAGAAAAGAGAAAGAAAGATACGAAATGACCCTTGTTACGTGCCTCATTAGCAGTAAAACAGTAGGGGTTTACTGAAGTTTTTGTTATTACACTGATCTTTTTATGTTGAGAAAAGAATATAAAAGAACTTTATTGTGCATGCTACAATATTAATTTGAAAATTTAAGATTTAAGTGCTTGTTTTAAATTAAAAGTTTGTTACAGCTTTATTTTATTTTATGCAATTACAAGAATATAAAAATATTTTGGAAATTAATATGCAAGTAGGTGCAATATACTCTTAGCAGGGCGACTCGTTTGTTTTTTAATTTAGATTAATTTGTAAACCAATCTTAACTAAAAAATGTTCAATTTTTTGCTAAATTAATTAATTTTAATTTTTCGAAAATTTAAAATTGGTAAGTTTTTCTTCGACAAATGTTTTTAATTAAAAATTTTAAAAAATCTTCGACGGTGCGACGTAAAGTTTAATAGTTCAGAACTTCAAGGGAGGCGTGCTCCTTTGCATTCTCTGACCAGCTGCCGCTGATGCCTAGGTACTCAAGAGAAACTAGGGAGATAGCAATTTAAACTATTTAAATTCCCAAACTAGGTTTGCAATTTACAGAAATTCGGAGTTGTAAATTTAAATTATCATAAATATAATTTTGGAAGTAAAATAATTGCTAAACACAAACATATAAAGATATATTTTAATTAGATAATTACGACTAAATATGACGAATTCAAGTTTAGTAAACTTTATATATAATTTTATATTCAACTAAAATGTAAATTACTCATTTGTACATTATAGTTAGAGTCCGGATTTGTAGCTAAAATGCTTTTCCTGACAATTCGAAGCAGCTCAAAAATTTTAAATAATCTAAGCGATTTATCAAAAAAGGATCCATTTGGCACCATGTTTTATATGCTTTTTTTGCTTTTTTTTGAATTATTATGCTTTTTGTGCTTTTTTTTTGAATTATTATGCTTTTGCGCTTTTTTTATATAATAATATGCTTATATGCTTTTTTAAAGTTCATTCGTTGTTTTGTTTACAAACTTAATCTTTTAATGCTTAATGCAAAATTCAAGTTTACACCAATCACCAGTGTCGATGTAGAACGAAGTTTTTCAGTTTATAAAAATCTTTTGACTGACAGAAGAATGAATTTTACTCAAGAACATTTGGAACAATTATTACTAATAAATTGTTCTAGAAATGAAATTAATGCTTTTGATGACGAATAAAATCTGTGCTTTTTTTATTTAAATTGATTTTTTTGTTAAATTGATGCTTTTTTTAATTAAATTGATGCTTTTTTTTTATTAAATTAATGCTTTTTTTGGTAATATTTGATGCTTTTTTAAGCACTTTTTTTTTAAATTTTTATGCTTTTTTATCCGGACTCTAATTATAGTTTAATTATTACATCAACAATAAATATTGACAAATTATGAATACTCCTTGACTCTCTATGATAGATACTATCTATATGGGTTTATTTGCAGGTTACATATTATTTCAATAAAGTTTATACGGCTTTTTAATATAATTTTAAATTAAATAACGATACTTTTTAAAAATCAAGTTACTAAGCTTGAAAATCTTTTACGTACACCTATAAAGAAAAAGCAATCAATCTCTTGCGGTATTTAACTTCAAAGGCCTGTCATCCATCTGCGTTACGCATGAAGCAAAATTATCGAAATTATTACAGTACCCCCATTAGCGAAAGAATATAAGCGATAATGCGTCGTCATAGGCGTGACGATTTACCCAACAAAAGCTTTTAGACCTTTGGGTTTCAGAGGCACGTTAATGTCGAAAAATCATTCGTTACGCGTAGTCCAACAATCTTATTGCCGTTCAAAGAATAGCTGCGATATGCACTTTCAATTTGTAGATGTTTGAAATATACTGAAGTCAATTCATATTCTTATACCAGTATACTCACTGTATATTATATATATATATAATTTTAAATAAAAGTTTATTTATGTAGTTTTTTTAAGTTTCGAATTACCTTCATAGTTATATTACATTATTAATAGTTTAATTAATATTATTTTACATTCTGTAACTCATACCGTAAATTGATACGAAATTAAGCGATTATACATAATAAATTTTTATTCTAAAAATGTACGGAGTTATTTTACATTTAATGGTTTATATAGATATAGATTATTATGTTCTATATTTATATTTATACATTTTATGTTCATTTGCTTTTAAGTTTATAGCATACGGTATTATATGAAAAACTTTGTAGCGCTATAGTGTACTTTTAAAAATTATTGAGCTACAAATTGTTGCTTTTGCAACAGGAATGCACCTATTATATTATTATTATTATATAATCAGTATTATTCAAATTCGTTTAAGAATAGTATATTCTGAAACAAGTTTGGAATTAGGCATATTCCGCACGAGGGAAAAGTTTGTCACCCGAGCCGATAGGCGAGGGTGACGGTTCACGAGTGCGGAATAGCCATTCCAAACGTGTTTCAGACTATACTTTCTATACGACTATTAAAATAATAAGCTGTATAAGTTTTGACCATAATTAGAATTTGTAAAAATGAGAAAATTGTTTTGTGCGCGATCGATCAGAATTTTTGCACATGTTTTTCTACCGTTAATTCACAGGTGGGGCGAGGGGGGAGACGTTTTTGCTCAGTTTTTCGATATCTAACGCCGTTTTCGAGTTATTGCTAATTCAAGTTTCCGCCACACAAACTTGAATTAGCAATAACTCAAGAACGGCGCTAGATATCGAAAAACTGAGCAAAAAATGGTCCCCCCTCGTACAGACCCCTTGTGAATTATCGGTAGGAAAATATGTGCAAAAATTCAGATCGATCGCACGCAAAAAAGTTTACTCATTTGACAAACTTGATTTTTGTTGATGTGTAAACAAATTGAGTTCAAAAATTTGGTAATAGATGTCACTTCAAATAGTAGTCTATTCTTTGCTCTAATTGGTCTAATCTGTGTGAGAATAATTATTCTCGCACCGATATCGGTGTGAGAATAAAAAAAAGAAAGAATGTAGATATTCTGTATTTAAAAATTGAATCAGAATGCCCACATTCTATGATAGTCGTATAGAAACGAAGTGATTTCATCTGAACAAAGTACTAAAAGCTATAGAAATTTTCATTATGGGTAAAGTGAATATTGTGGGAAAAAACATTGTTTTGCATCTTTTAAATAAAAATTTATATATTTTTATATATTAGCAATAGAAAGGTACCTATTGTGGTTCCGGTTATCAACTCGAAATTTAGTACAACTCAAATGTAATAATCAAATAAAATATGATGTAAAAGATAATGTGAATTTTATAATCAGCACATCTTTATTGTTATATCCCAAAAAATTGATGCAATGTTCAAAATTTAGCAGGTACTTTGTATATTGAATGCACTTTTAATATTTTTATTGTAAAGTAGTCATCTATTTTGATTTTGGCAAATTGAGTTTATTCTTCAAAATATTTCTATAGTAAGAATAGGATGACTAAGTTGTAATTAGCGTCGGTTTGTGATATGTTAATAATAATTGATTTTAATAATATTAATAATAAAATAAGTCTAGCATATCTGTAATGTTGAGATGTAAAATTTAAAATGTATGTTTATAACTTTATTTTTGACCGTATTGTAGAATATTTATATGGTGTAGTCGTTATATAAGAGAATGTTTGTTGGAAACAAATACAGAAGAACAAAAATATTAATTAGGCAACCGATATAAAGAAAATATTGTTTGTAGGCACTGTTCGCGAATCGTTCAGTAATAAATTAGTAAGTTTATTTGAACTCCGAATATAATTTAAAATTTAGTTACCTAAATATAATGTTCGCTTATTTTGTCGAAGTAAATTACTTAAAAATATTATATGGAATGCTTTCTTGTGTTAATTATAATTGTAACATTTTTACCTTCACGATTGTTTATTGTAAATTTATTATATTTTAGATTGGATATTTCGAATAATTATCATTGAATAGATTTATATTGGCGTGGGTTTAAGTCGACCGTAATTTAAAACTTGGAAATATGACGATCAAGTTTTGGCTAGTTTGCGCATGGTGGGGATGCTGGAAGGGACCAATTATTTATTGTAGCCGAAAGCTTTCAAGCTTTCCTGCTTTAGTATTGCTGGTCGGAGTTGAGTGTGTGTAGATTGTAGTGATTTAAAATTTTAGTGTATTACGTAAATACGTATATGCTCATAATCGAAAAGGTTTTTGGAAACAGTGCAACATTCTTTGGATTACTTATGGAATAATGTATATTATATTATAAGGTGATTATTAAATTTACCAGTACTTAATTAGATATTTATAGTAATCGTATAATATGTTTATCGTAATATTATAAACGAACTGCTAAGAATGTGAACTTAAAATTTTTTGAATGTCATTCATATTTGTTGACGTTTTCTTTAAAATATAGATTTTACCTATATTGTTCATACTAAAAACAAAAATAATTTACAATTTAATTAGGCACTTATGTTGTTAGTCATAATACTTAATTCATCATAATAGTGCATTTCCAATCAGCTACGATGTATTTAGGTATCTACTTTTATTCACATTTTATTATCTGAATATTAAAATTTAATTTATTAAATAGAAATTAGATAATCACATAGTCTCAGAAGTTATAATATTGTATAATCAGTTCATTACTCTATTAATTTTAATACTTACTGCATAATATTTATATTTTAAGGTAAACAAAACAGAAATATATTTTATTATTACATTTTTGATAATATTTTTTGCGAATAACTATACCGCATTATTTCATAAATGATATCTCCTTCTTTTGTTTTCCATTTGTATATTGATATACATTTTGAAAATCTGATGATTGTCAGGACCGAATGATGAACAGGACATGCATTTTAAATTTATTTTATCTTTTGACTAACTAGAACTGTTTGTTATAGAGCAAGATTAGGTTATAATAAATAAGCCTTTACGGTAACTTTTCGAACACAATAATTGATAATATGTAGTACATACTATTATAATGTTTGTTTAAAATATTAAAAATTATGACAATGATCAAAACTACATAATATTATATTAAAGAATTATTCCACGGATAGTAAATATTTTACTTTATTGTAATAATACATTTAAACTTTTCTGACAACTTCAAATAAATTCAATAGCCTGAAAAAAATTATGATTTTCTACTATAGTACCTACAGAGAAAATTGATAAAAGTAATAAAACATTGTTGGCTTTCGTGCAGTTTTTTCATTTTAAGATCGCTATATTTTTTCTGATGTTTAAAATTATAGGTTAACCTTATTAAAATAAAGGTTGAACATAATATTACCAAACAATAATTCCTTATCTATTCTTATCTAGTTTATTTACGACTTAAAAGCGTATCAATATTTAATTTAATAAATAGTAGGGTGTACTTCAGGATATGGCTTTATTGGTTTTTTTATTTGCGTTATTAAAAGTTATAAATTATCATTGCAAAAGAAATTTACCTTGCGTTTTATATTTACAGAAATTTTTGTGTTGTATGAAATAAGAGCAAATACTATATAAAAGGATTGCGATAATTCATTCATAATAAGTTAACAATATCGATTTAATTACCGAAGGTTTAAAATTTTGTTAGAAGAGTGCGGGGGCGTCAAACCCGAACATAAAGGTTAAATATTCCGTATTCATGGTTTGAAATTGGTATTTCGCTTTTAGGTTAGAGGTAGGTGTAATATGTTAAACTAATAAATGTGGAAAATCATTAATATACTACTAATTTTTGGGTCCGTTTTACGCCAAAAGATTCAGCTAAATAAAAGTCCGAATTTTGAATTTCTGTTATGAAACTAGACCAGTAATTTTATCAAAATATTGCTGTGGTTTAAATTACTTATAATATTCGAAAATTTAAAAATATTAGTCTGTAGATACTATTATCGCTAAGTTTGCTATGATTTAATTTATAAAGATTATCAAATTAATAAATTAAAAAGAAATTTATTATGCCTATACCAATGCGAAATAGACAAAATCAATTAATGAGCTCACCGTTAATCATTATCCTTAATAATATGTTAAACGAACGCTCTCGATATACAATCTTTCACAGAAAAAGAATGGCGCTTTGGAGTTCAATATGTACATATTCCTAAAATATTCTAATAAACCAAGGTAGAGTATGGAAAATTTAGCGTGTTTAATGTGTGTTCCTCAATTACATATTAAAGAAAATTTCTTAATTAATTTTTAAAAAGTTGGCATAGCTTAAATTATTTAAACTAGTGAAATTCATATAAATTAAAGCTTGATAACTGATAATATACTATTGCCATAGTTTAAATATTTAAACTATGCTATTGCTATAAACTTCTGAAAAAAATTCAATTCATATTTTTGCTTGAGTAATTTTATAAATTTTAATTGGATATATTTAAAATAAGTCGGATACCCATAAACCACTATTCGAAAAATTAATCGCTCAAATTTTAAATTGGAAGAATATCTTAACTAATATTGAGAGAATAATATTTTAATCATTATTTTTAATTCATCACGTACCTATAGTAAAATTTGTGTAACCTTATGCAAATGGTTTGTCATAAATTATGAAAACAACCATTTTATAGATGCGGAATAGTTTAATATATAGTTTATCACAAATGAAAATTTGTATTTTCACTTAAGATGTGTAGTGTCGTTTCCAACAGAAATCAAACATCCAAAATTTATATACTTTTTCATAATAGACAAATTGATTAATAATAATTTTGCTGCTTTTTACTTAGACTTTTCCCCAATTGATAACATCATACGTGTAACTCTTGTCATAATAGTGTCTGTCTTTTATCAATAATAATCTAGGGGGTTGAAGCTTTTTGAAGCCACTATTTGTACTACTTGCTACGCTTGCCTTAGGCTAATTTAATCATTTTTATAAATTTAACAATATCGAAATGAGCAATACGTTTTTGGATCACTCTCGATAAATACTGCTAAACTCTAATACCGTAACCGTTTTCACCAATAGAATAATAATTAAATAGAGTAGTACATACGAGGGGAGATTTTTAACTTTATGAAATGAGACACACAAAAATGGGAACTATGTTTTTATTTGCATTTTCTAATATATCCTTCTCGGAGATAAATGCATGTATTACATATTTTAAATTAATTTCTCCATACCATCGAAAAAGTAATTTTTATGTTCCTTTATAAATAAAATCCCCTTGAGGTGAATATAGATAAAAAGAACACTTTCATCAAGTTTATAATTTATTTCTTATGAACTAGTTTCATCAGCATAATCGTCAATAATCAGAAAAACAACAAAAACATCTAAAAATCGTCGTAAAACTTTTAATTGTGATACACAATAATATTTTGTGATTGTAATTGAATATTTTAAAAGTTTTACCAGGATTTTTAGATGTTTTTGTTATTTTTGTGATTATAGACGATTATGCTGATGAAGGCAGGATAGCCAAAACTAGTTTATTAGAAATAAATTATGAACTTGACGAAATTGTTCTTTTTATCCATTTACGTTCGTTTGCTAAATGCTCAATTACCGCTGCGCTTGGAGTAATTCATCGATACTACATTTTAGTACTACGATACTACATATGCATTTTTCCAAATTTTTTCTTTAAATTTGAGAACGGGTAGTAATCTCGAGGTACAAATCTGGACTGTACGGTGAGTGATCAGTTGTGATCAATTGTGTCGTAACATTCATGGTAAGCCTCATCTTGTGTATGCATAGTCTTACAATAAAAGTTTGAATTTTGCTCAGTTTCCTTACTCTTTTGACTTAATTTCTCGATTTAAGCGCTCTAAAATATCGTGGGCTTACAAGAAAAAGTCAAAAATGATAGTTTTGAGTAATCTGCATTTTAAAGTTTGCATTTGCATTTGCCTCAATGCTTTACTGTTTAGTGCTTTCTTACATTGCTATATTTCACAAAATCTTGCAGAAGGAAGATTCACGTATCATATTATGTAAATTAAATTAAATATTATATTAAAATTAATATGAAATGATACGTTTATTGCATGTTTGGTAAATGCGTTTGCTGTTTCATTTTAATTTTTATATTATTTGTAAAATAGACCTTCTTCATCGTTTCGGATAGAATCTTACATTAACCCAGATATGCCTATAGCGTAGTTTTAAGATTAAAAAATTTTTTTTTTATAATTATTGTTGTTTGACTTAGTGGACACAGAAAAATACGTTAAAAGTAAAAATAAGATTCATTTACGCCATATAGGTCAGCTAAGTTTGAAACGGCGCAGGAAGAAATTTAAAACTGTTATATTGATGATTTTTGCTTTAAATGTTTACAAAATAACTTGAAAGTCAGTAGCCAAAAATTTAAATTTTTTACGAGTATACAAAAAGGCATAAAGTTACTTCCCGTAAAAGACGAATATCATGTTCTTCCACTTTCAAAAGGAGTAAATTTCTAACACTCACAAAATTATGATTTTAAATAAAAATTAACGTCGCACAACTTTACCAAACTAAGGGCACACTATAATGGTCCAGTTTAATACATTTTTACTAATATTAGGGATGAGTTGTATTTGGAGTTAATATAGCCGTCCTATATATAGGACATTAGGCATATCTGGGTTAATAAAATATGTACATCATCATTCTTGTAATTGTTTCATTTTTTTCAGGTGAAATTGTGTGCGTTAAAGGTTATTAAAGTATTGGTGCATTTTTTGGGTTGTAGTAAATTACGAATATAATCCTGAATTCAAATTTTATAAAATGTGCAGTAAATACTAAACTTTTTGAATTCTTAATTATTTAGCGATAAAATTTTATAGGAACGAAAATAATTTGGAGTTGAATTATTTTCTCCTTTCGTATTGTCACATAATGCTTACTGCTTTTTATTTTTTATACTCAAGTATAATATTATATTATATAGGTATTATTAAAGTGTCTACCTACGCTGTAAAGAGATTTGACAATAGTCAATTTATTTTAATTTGTATTTGTATAAAATGTTATTCATATGGAAGTACATTATGTAAGGTACATAGCATATCGGTAATTTACGCCCACTACTTACTTGAAACATTTATACCTTCTCGTCCCGTGCAGAGTATAATATGAACTATATAGCGACGATTATATTTACATTAGGAATGATATTGGGGTTTTTTGATAAATTATCTCAGTCGGCGATATTGAATTTTTTATTGTTTTATATACAGACAGAGTATTGCTTTTACATCTAAGTTTAGCTAAATGAGATTTTTGGGGTTTTAAGTGATTTTATCAACTAAAAAATTATTATAATCGATGGATACTTGGTTGAGGTAGTGTAACTCAATATTATAAATAAAATCCCCTTGAGGTGAATATATATAGATAAAAAGAACACTTTCTTCGAGTTTATAATTTATTTCTTATGCACTAGTTTCGGGTATCTTTTCTTCATCGGCATAATCGTCAATAATCAGAAAATCAACCAAAACATCTAAAAATCGCCGCAAAACAAAGAAAACTTTTAAAAATATTCAAACACGAAATTAATAAAGCAATTGCTTTCATATTTGTAAAAGTTTTACGATGATTTTTAGATGTTTTTGTTGTTTTTCTGATTATTGGCGATTATGCTGATGAAGTCAAGATAACCGAAACTAGTACATATAGGAAATAAATTATAAGCTTGAGGAAAGTGTTCTTCTTATCTATAGCTCAATATTAACCATATCGATAATAATGCAGAAAACCCAAAGAATGCACATACACTTTTTAGAACTAAAATTATCTTTAAATTTTCACAAATAAAATGCACTGTAACACTGTAAGTATAAAATATCGCAAAAATTTTCACCATACTATATGACATTATCTCTAAACTTGCTTACTAGTTAATCGCCCTATGAATTTAATTTTTTATATGTTTAAGAAGTTATATGTATATTATATAGGTAACTATAATTTGTTGAAAACGTTTACGATATTTTATACTTATAGTGTGTTTTATTTGTGATAACTTAAAAAAATTTTTAGTTCTAGTTTTCAACTAATTTTTTTTTTTAAATTTTTAAGAATCTTAGTTTAAAAGTATTTCCACGGTGAGAGAAGCACTTAAATAAATGTGATAAAGATAATTATATTATGTATTAATCGGTAATATTGCTTTGATGTAGGTACTCGGTAACATCAAATAAGTTACTATAATTTTTATCAAACTGTGCATATGTATACTATAATATAATATATTATTTAGAATAGCTAGCATTCGATGAATTTATGGGAGTTACAGAAACTAATTAGGTAATTAATTTCATACGCATTTCAAATATTTATTGAAAATTTGAATAGTTCACCTACTTTTGTTATTAAACAGAAACCACCCTTCATATAAAGTTTCACGGCAGTTGCTATTATTTTAAAACATCCGCAGTGTATGTATCTACCCTAACATAAACATCCTTAGCTATGTCAGCCTTATAAATAACCGCAAGATCTTAACGAGGGATTAGTAATCCTCGAGGAAATATATTTCATTCAGTTGCTCGTTTTAAATTTGAAAAGATATAGGCATTTTTGACATTAAGTGTTATTAGCACAACCCATATGGATTACTTTAAAATGGATTTATGTTACTAAATTAAGAGTAATTTGCTAAGAAGGATTTAAAACGTGATTTAGTCAAGGGTGGAGTCTAATGTCTAAATCTACATAGTCTCTTGATTTCGATGAAACTTACAGGTAATTACCTATTTTTACCATTTTCTTTGTAGATATACGATGCACTTATATATACGATTTAATTAATTTTTATATATTATATTCTTATTAAAATTAATAACACTTTAAATTTTCAATATATTTTTATACTTTCCTGTAAATCGTTAAATTATTAATTATGCGTAGTAGTACCTATACCGTGTATCATTTGAAAATGAAATATTCTAAATGCAAAATAAGAACATTTTTTATTTTGTTGAAACCACTGATAAATCATTAATATTTAAAAGCTTTAATTAAAATAAATATATTTTCCAACTCCTAATATTTGTAAATAAGGCCTTTTCGTTTACTTCTTTAGTCTTTATGGATAACGAAAACGTTTTTAAATTAATTTCATAATTTTCGACAATAATTAGCGTTGTGTTTATTGATAAATATATTAAATAAATAAAAACTTTTCAAGCATAAATAGTGGTAAGTTGTTTATACATTTTCTAAATTGAACCAATCACTAGCAAGTCAAATTTTAGTAAGTTATTTATTATATTCAAAAGGGAAGTAAATTTAAATCTATTGTTAATTTAAAATTAATGTTTTAACCTTTTTAGTAAAATTTAATATAATTTTACAACTTGCAAACGGTTTTACTTAATCTTAAAATTAGTTCCAACTGTGACTTTGACATTAACCGACAACTCCAAAGGTATCCTGACTTGCTGATAACATCTCGGGAACAAACGGCTCATTGTATATCCCCTAAGCAGAGACAGCTGTGGATGATTGAATCAACAACAAATATTTAATTATTTGTTTTTGTAGGCATGTTACGCTTTACTTAAGAGATTCTACTACAAAATTATTTTATGAAAGATCGACTTGTTTATTAAACATTATTGATAGTATATGCATATCAATTAATTCTCTTTTGTGGTCATTTACATAGGGTTAAACAAGAGCGGATTATATACAAAAAAATGCATATTTGTTATGGTCGGAGTGATGCCGGGATTTTTCCGTCTGGATTCGGAATCATCTTTACATCACTTTGAGTTTGACAAGTGTGCATTTTTGCATATAATCCGCTCTTTAGTTCAGTGGCGGATTTTGGGTCGCCTGCGCCCTAGGCCCTGCGCGCCTGTATAGCGCCCTATAGCGCCCTATTTTTTATATACGATTATTAAAAATACATCTCGAAACAGTGAAGAACGAAAAACGAAAACTATGTTTGTTTTTTAAATATTAATTCCCAATTTATTTCTTTTCTCTCTCTTATTATGCTATAAAAATCTTTTTTCTTCATTCTTTGTTATGCTATGAAAAGAAAAAATAAGGTAAAAATTCCCATTTAATATTAAAAAACAAACATGATTTTCGCTATTCACTGTTTCGAGACTGGACCAGTAGTGCACTGAGAAAAAGGATTTGTCGCCCTAACAGAGCTATTAAGTAGCTCTCAAAATTAAAGCTATTAAAACCTCAACAGAGTTTTTCGTTGTTGTAACAAGTTTTCTGCTGCCATAACAAAGTTTAAGTAAAATTTGTTAAATCAACTAATCTTTTTTACTGAATAGAAAACAACTTAGTTATGGCAACAGAAAATTTGTTGCAGCAACAAAAAGTTTGTTATAGCAGCAAAACAAAACTCAGTTGAGGCTATAGCTACTATAGAGCTATAGCTCTGTTAGAGCGACAAATCTTTTTTCACAGTGTGGTGATATGAATAAGCAAATGTGAGCAATGCTTAGGGGCCCGGGACCATAAGGGGCCCTGCTGTCCATAGATAAGGAAAAGTTTTAACAAGAAAATGGGGAGTCGAACCTACTTTCCCCATAAAACGGCAATCAAAAGTTAAAAAATAATTTGATGAATGTCCATTTTCAAAATCCAGATAATTCGTTTAAAATTAATGTATTTTATTTTACATTAGGCATTGAGAACAAAAGCCTTGAAAATCGTTTTGAGAGTAAGTTTTCGAAAATTAAAAGAAAATTTTGAGTTCTTAGAACCTAGAATCATTTTAAAGATGAAAGAAACTGAAACAGTTCAATGCTGTGATTTGCTTCAGAAAAAATATTGTGATGTTCTTAATAATAATCTCGCTATTCAGTTCAAATTAGGGACCCGATTTGTATATTTGCTTACGGGCCCTAGCTACTCTTGCACCGCCACTGGAATCGACTGTATTTTATTTTGAGGTGTATTAATCCAAATATAAATTTCTTATAAGTAAATTATAAATTTCAAAACGAAACAACAAATGAATTTTTTATGACTAATCACATCTATTTTGTTTTTCTTGCTTTCAAGAAGACATTAACTAACTGAAAAACCTGTTATAGTGATAGCTCTAATATTTGGGTGCTAGCTACAGTGACTTATAATGAAATCCGGACGCTCCTATGATAACAATGCAAAGTGCTGGTTTAGAATCCGTGTTTTGGCATATAAAAATCAATTTTACAGCAAATCTTCTTAGACATTTTATGTTGAAAATTTCATTGCCTTCAATTTTGTTTATATACTTTTTTTTATTTTTTCGCGCCGTTTCTAACTAATAGCGGCTTAAACAAGACTCGGCGAAATACTAAAATATTGCCATCTATATCTCGGAAATGGTGCTACCAAATAAAAAAATGAATAGGCATTTATTCTTGTAAATTTTATTCTCTACATTTTTGTTCATATAAATTTTTCTATTTGGTCGCATCGTTTCCGAGATATAAGTGACAAAATAAAAAAATGAATATAAATAAAATTGAAGGCATTGAAATTTGCAACAAAGAACCTCTAAAAAGATGTGCTGTAAATTTGATTTTTATATGCCAAAAAAGGGCTTCAAAACTGGCAATTACATAGTCACTATATATTGTCGTGTTTCAAAATCATATTTTTGAATTTTTAATTTTTAAGATTTGATTGAATTTGATTTTGTAAATAATTTATTTTGCTGATTGTAAATATTTTGAAAATTGAATTGTTCGCGCCAACAAATTAAAAGTTGGTACGAAAGTTTATGATAAATTGGCTTTTGGCCGGCCGCGTCGACCGGAGTGGTCGATTTTACGGCGGGTCTCCGTATTTTGTAAAATTTTGAGTTAGTTGGAAATTTATTTGGAATGTTTTGAGAATAAAAGTTTTTTTTTATTGCTGTGAGTAAGAATTTTATTGATTTGATTGATTTTGGACGAAAATTGGAAATTAAAAGAATAATTTAAGTGCGAGGCGCATGGATGTTATCGAGCACATTTGCCAAGCCGATAAACAACACATAAAATAAATTATAGATTTTTAAAAATTTAACAATCATCGAATTTAAAATTAATTTTGAAAATTAAGAGGTACGGGTCATCGCATTTATTGGCATCCCTTAACGTGGGGCGAAACTAAGTTTGGAATTCGCTAGAAACCCTGAGATAATTAATAATAATGATCAATTAAAAAAATTAATTAATTTAATTATGGAGAATCGACCAAATTTTGAACAGTCGGATAGTCTACAATTCATCCCCAGTGCAAACAGCACCATAGTAGGCACTGAGAAAAATCTTATGATGGACGAGATGATGAGGCAGTTTAGTAAAATGACGGAAAAATTGTCAAATATGACAGAAGAAAACAACAGAAACTATGAAAAACTAAGTAAAAAAATAGATACGATGGAACAAATTTGGAAATTTGGAATTAACAAGCACGACGCTGATGTAAAAGATTTAAAACAAAATGCAATTAACAACGATGAATTGGATAACAACTATTCGGAAGAAATTAAAGATGTAAAGGATGAAATTATTAATAATGAAAAAGATCCACGACAACAAGACACGAAAAATTTATATGATGTAGATTTGGAAATAATAGAAAATTTCGATAAGATGGTACCGACACTGGAAGAGGATGAGGAGCAAAAGAAAATAAAGAACATGGATGAAGATAAACAAAAAAATGAGGATGTAGTTATACAAATAACAAATAATTTGGGAAATAAAAAAATAGACGAAAACAAATTAAGAATGATGAAAAAATTCGATGAAATTAATCCCGAAAAAGAAAAACAAATTAAGGTTGGACCGGTTACGTCAGCACCAGGGTTCCACAATAAACATCCGCCCACAAAACTAATAATTTTATGGAAAGTGATCAGGTGGAAATAATTTTAGATTTTAGATTTTGAAACACTTTCTTTGTGTCTTTTGTGGCAAACCACCACCGGCCATTCACCGTGTTTCACCATCAAAAGCCAGAGGAGCATAAAATGTCGTGTTTCAAAAACATATTTTTGAATTTTGTATTTAAATTTTGATTTTTGATTGATTTTGCATTTTTGTTTTGATTTTGTAAATGATTGTAAATATTTTTGAGTTTTGGTTGTTCGCGCCAACAAATTTGGAGTTGGTACGAAAGTTTATGATAAATTTGCTTTTTGCCGGCCGCGTCGACTGGAGTGGTCGATTTTACGGCGGGTCTCCGTATTTTGTAAAATTTTGAGTTAGTTGGAAATTTATTTGGAATGTTTTGAGAATAAAAGTTTTTTTTTATTGCTGTGAATAAGAAGTTTTATTGATTTGTTCAGTTTGAGCGAAATTGGTTGTGATTTTTAAAGGAAGAATTTTAGAAATACGAGGCATGTGGTTATGTAGAACATTTGGCGAGTTCGAGATACGTGAAATAAATTATAGATTTTAAAAATTAAATTCGTCTATTTATAAATAAAAATATTTTTGGATTTTGGAGAGACCGGGGCCATCGCAATATGTATTAGGAAGCTAGCTTTTGGAGCCAAAATATTAGCACCACCCCAAAATTAAAAATTTTTAATTTTTCTTTAAATTTTGCAAATTCTAAAATTTTGTTATAAGTATAATTAATAATAATATATTTAAGTTATAAGTATTATTAATTATTATATATAGGGGAGAGTCGGGTGGTTTGAGCCGTCGGGTGGTTAGGGCCACCGCATTTTTTCGGTTTTGTTGATAGTGTGTTTTTTGGTGAATAGTGGCCAATTGTTGTTATACCACCACCTTACTTTTTATACGGTTTCGTAAAGAAAAAACACACTTGCTGTATTTTATCCAGACAGCGTGTACCAAAAGTGAACAAAAAAGTTTTTGCTTGATTTTTAAAAAAATTCATTCAGAGAACATTTTCCACCGATTTTTTAATGGAAAAATCGTTAATGTGTTATAAATTCGATGAATTTTCACGTGTATAAAGTTTTCGTAGTATTGCTTCGTATATGTAATTTTTTTTCATTTAATAAAAAAGTAGCGTCATTCGGGTGGTTTGGGCCAGCGATGTCGGGTGGTTTGAGCCACCAATTTTTTTCGCGTTTCGCATTCGGATCAACATTTATCGATTGGAAATGATAAAAAATTGCGTTTTGGAATGCATGCTACATGAATTTGTTCTAATTTTGTAACAAAATTTAGTGATTTTGTTAGAACCATACAATGGCGCCACTAATTAAGGGCGCCCTGTATCAAGTATACGATACACAACCTTAGTATACAGAGAGGTCCAATAGTAGTATATAATCAGGGCCGGCGTTACCATATGTGCGAACCGTGCATTTGCACAGGGCGGCAGATTTTTGGGGCGGCAAATTTTCGTATTTTTGCATGTGAAAATGCGATCAACCAATGCCAGCGAACAAAAATCGCAACAACACCATCGCATGCAATACGTGCAAAATTGCGGTTCACTTAAAGTGTGCCGATATGGGTTCCCGCTCTTTTTACACTTGTAGAAATTGTGACCCTGATTTGGATTCAGAATAAGATAATTAATCAAGTATTTTTTTTGTTTTGAAGAATTTGAACAATAAAAAAACTTATTTTCATTGAGATTGTGCGTTTTTATTTCATTTGTGCAAGTTTTTTTACTGTTTTTTCATCATTTTTAAGGTGGCTCAAACCACCCGACAAATTTTTTTTTCTTACCAAATTTACTCATTTTTATAATGGAAAAAAAATGAACTTTTTTTTCTAAATTTGAAAAAACAATAATGTAGAAGCGTAGATAATGAGGTAAGCTTTCTAATATTACATCGGCTTCATGATATCTTTATCCAGTGAGATTTTATAGTTAAAAAACAAAACATGGCTCAAACCACCCGACTCTCCCCTACTGTTGTTTTCATCTGATATTTTGAAATTTTTTGTTACAAATAATAGTAATAATAATATAAGTATAATAATATAATATAATATATAGTATCGTATGTTATGGTATGTATAGTATACAAGTACTATGTAATAGCTATTTACAGTCGTGCTGCAGAAAGTTGAACATTGCGGTTGAGTAAGCGATATATCAGAACGAGCGATTAGCGAGATTAGCGAGATTAGCTTTCTAGACATACAATAACTCGAACCCACTATGTACGCCACCATTGCTGCTTATGTGCAAGAATCTTCCGAACACCGCTGCAAAGTATCATTTTCGAGCGATAAAAACTACCTGATATGCTATAATTTCTATAATCGTGTACGTAAAAGTATTATTACATACAAAAGTTTTCGATATTTCAAATTATATAGAGCCTGGATTCCTAACCTGGGGGTAATTACCCCCGAAGGGGTAAATCAGCTATTTCACGGGGGTAACAAATGGCCTAATTATTAGGATCGTAAAAAAAAGTTACAGAACACCGCGCCGTACCGCACGTGGCAAAGCTGGTTGGCATTTGTACAGACGGGGCGGGGCGCCTTCCATGATGAGCATTCTTTCTGAATTTCAAGCACTTGTGAAACAAGTTGCTCCTCAAATGTTACCTTATCGTTGTCTGAGACAACGCTGATTTGCGTTTTTTTGCTGAGTTTTTCAGTGAAATTAACGGTCCTATAATCTCCCCTTGCAAGGAAATATGACGAATATTTTAACAGCGCAGGATAAATTTGCTTGACAGCTGATGTGTCGATGTTTCCACGACTGTGTGAGCAATTGGTAAATACCGAACCAAACGAAATTACGTTTAAAAATTCTGTGATTCAACATTTTTCTGCAGTAATAGATTAACTGAAGCAGTATTTTCCGGACTTGGATTATCGTCAGTCGAACTCTTGGATATTAAGACCGTTTTCTACTGATGATGACATTATTCGAGACGAAGATGTGGCGGCAAAAAATTTTTGTTTTGTTTTTTTTTGCTTGTATTGTTTGTTTTGATAACATTTTGAAGGCGAGGTAAAATCAGTTTTCCACATAGATCACAGGGGTAACAATATGGAAAAGGTTAGGAATCACTGATATAGAGATTCTTTTGATCAATATTATTGTTTTACAACTGATATAAAACGAAAGGTTTTATTACTATCAGAATAAATTAGAATCAATTTATTCTATTTTTGTTAGTATCAATTCGATATACCTAAACAGAGTTTATCTTTTATTTAAATTTTAATTTTTAATCATTAAATATTTCTAAAAGTAATATTGTAAATTTATTTAATTATATGTAAATTAATAATTTTAATAATGAAGACGGTCAAAATTGACGGCCGAAGCATAGTATTCTGACCGTCTTCCGTCCCGTCTCCCTTACGCACAGCAAAGGACTCTGGAGAGAAGTAATTAATAATAATAATTGTTACATACTACAATATAATATAATTATTATAATAATAATAATAGTGCAAGAGAAAACTAAAACTCTTCCCAACACGAGGAAAAAACATAATAGCATTAAATGATTAATAAGAACAAGAATAATAAAATTTCTTGAAAAAAGTTTAAATTTTTACATGTTAGAAAAATTAATAATTGAAAACTGTACTGTTTTATTTTTAGATAAAAGAAAGCTATACAAATTAGTTGAATTAGTTGGTGACATGTGATTTCAAATGTTTCGAATTTCGAATTCTCATCAGGCAAACCTGGTAAAATGTAAAAAATTGAAAGTTTTGCAATATTTTCACACTTTAATAATAACTTGAAAGCATATTCAAATATTTTTGATATCAAATTTTTTATTTATCTTGATTAAACTATTATTAAAAGTTAAAACATATATTTATTATAGGCTACTTATTGTGATTAAAAATATAATACGACTTTAGAAAAATGGATGTAAACCATGCAAAAACAGAAGCTACTCCGGTGATTAATCCAAGTTTAGCTTAAACTGCTTTTGGTTTTGCCTGATGAAATCGACGTTTATGAATGATGTGTAATACATACTTAGTTTGTTTTATGATCTTAATAGCTCCAGGCATTAGCTTTTTTGTGTACCTGCCGCAACTCAGAAATTGGAAAAAAAGAGTAAATTCAGAAATTGTTCGAGTAGGCATTGAGGCATTTTAGCGTGTTCTAGTTTAAATTTTCACTATCTGTTTATAATATCAATATTTATTAACAAATTTATATTTCTTTACAGATGAGTACAATTTGAATTCAAAATGCCAAACGCACCATATTCTCAACATTTACAAGTACTTATATCGTTATTATGCACAACGTTAACAATTAGCAACGAATTATGTAAGTATAGCTTTTAGATACTAAGTAGTTAAGTTTTTAAGAACCTATTTCAAAAACCCTAACATTGCCATGATACCATATGATACCAAAAATTTATATGGCTATAGATAAGGCCTATTATTTAAAATAATAAGGTATGGTATGCTATAATTTGCTTTTCTTACCATAAATATTTGATGAAAAAATATATCCTTATAATTTTTGACTACTGACTGTTTGTGTACGTATGCAGTGTGATCAGATAGATATAGACCAGTGATGTACACTTTAGTTTATTATGAAGAAAGCCAGTATATACATTTTCTAATCTATTCGCATCCTGCATAGCATACAATTTAAATTAATCAATTTATACCAGATCTACAGTTTAAAGTAACCAATGCATTTTTTTAAAAGCTGTGAAGTATAAACAATAGAAATTTGTTTTATCTACAACAGTTGCATGTTATTAATCTTGTTTGAGTTTAGTCCTTTTATCATTTACAGACCTGTTATGAAGAAGTGGTATGACAAGTTTTTAAATTATTAATTTTCTTTAATACTACTTAAAGTAATTCATTAAAATAAAAATTTAATTCAACTTGAATACTTTGTTTTTTCTGCAAATACCTTATTCAAGGCTAACATTTAATTTTTATTTTTAGCTCAATGCATAAGTCCATTGGGAATGGAATCAGGTGCCATCAAAGATAGTGATATTACTGCAAGTTCTTCATTTGACAACGGTAATGTTGGCCCACATCACGGAAGGTATATTATGCAATTAAAAAGTTTTGTTAGTTTTATTAAATTTCAAATAAATATTATTTAGAGTTCGAACTGAACTTAACGGAGGTGCGTGGTGTCCTCATACTGCAGCTACAGCTGAACCCGAGGAATGGCTACAAATCGATCTACACAGTGTTCACGTAATTTCAAGCGTTGGTACTCAAGGACGTTTTGGCAACGGCCAAGGTGTCGAATACTCGGAAGCATATATGCTAGAATATTGGAGACCTCGTTTATCAAAATGGATAAGATATAGAACCGATAATGGCGAGGAAGTATTAAACGGAAATATTAACACTTACTTAGAATCTAAAACTAAACTGAATCCTTCGATCTGGGCAAGCAAAATTAGGTTTCTACCATATAGTTTTCATAAAAGAACTGTTTGTATGCGAGTGGAACTATATGGTTGCCGTTGGATAGATGGTATTGTAAGTTACTCCATGTCTCAAGGTGATAAAAGAGGTCCAAACTGGGAATTTTATGATACAGCTTATGATGGTTATTGGGATGGAGGTAAACTGAAAAATGGTCTTGGCCTTCTAACAGACGGTCGAATCGGTCCAAATGATTTTAAAGAGTCGTTTTATGATCAAACACAAGGTTGGATAGGCTGGAAAAATGATTCACATAGCAACAACTATGTAGAAATTACATTTGAGTTTGATAAAGTACGCGAATTTACTGCTATTCATATATTCTGCAACAATCAATTTACCAAGGAAGTCCAAGTTTTTTCAAAAGCTTATGTGCTATTTAGCGTTGGGGGTAAAATGCACAAAGGAGAGCCAATAACGTTTGACTATATTGAAGATCATATATTTGAAGCACCTCGCAATGTATCGATTAAACTTCATCATCGCGTGGGCAAGTTCGTAACTTTGAGACTAGTCTTTGCTGCTAGGTGGATATTGATTAGCGAAATAAAATTTGATTCCGACATCGTTAAAGGAAATTTCACAGAAGAACAAGAACTTTTGGATGATGAATTTTTACAAAAAGATGAAACTATGACTTCTAATATTATCAATAATAAACAACAAGTTACCGCGGTTGGTTCCTCTGCAGATATGGGTCAATATTTAGGAGTGGTAGCAGGATTGTTGTCAGTGTTAGCGGTATTAGTAATTTTTGTTGTGGCATTCATAATAATACAACAAAGACGACTTAAAAATTCTACAAGTCAAACGCAACCACAAAGCAATAGTGAGAAAACGGCTTTATATAGTGAACCTACATTGGGAAGGTTGCCACTTAATTCTAGTTATTTAGATGTACGTGATCCAGAATATGCCGTACCTTTGCAATCAAATCAAATTCGTTCTACGCCTCCCTCATTACACGAAGTTTTTCCTAAACCTCCACCTATTCCACCAGCTCCAGAAAGCTACTATGCTGCGACAGAAATATGCAATAGTAGATTTGTTCCTCCCACTCCTCCTTTATCGACGCCACCCTTGGCAAGATTAAACAGACAACCTAGATATGTGACAAACGCTAAAACCTATATTGGACCATAAATTATTAATAATTATTATCTGTGATATTTAATTGAGGATTCTTATCCCATAGACAATATTTGTAACAATTTTAATATTATTCTACGTTATTTTTCAACTCGGAATTAATTTAGAGTTACAATTTATAAGGCTGAAAATACAGAGTATTATTTTGTACAATTATGTACCGTTATTTTAATAATATAACAAGACAATCTATTATAATGTAAGTGATAATGCATGACATAGGTACATAATAAGTGTCACACGAAAATTGCTATTGTGTATACTAATCTATTCGCTTTTGTATATAAAATAAATGTAGTATTTGTATAAAGAATTGTAATTTATTGTCGTTAGAATTAAAAATAAATTATTATTAAAGCTGTTTTTCACTTTTTAATAAGTTGACTGAAAACATACAAAAAAATAAGTTTTGAAAGACACATTCGCATACATTCTTTTTCATTCTAGAAACACCAGAACTGCAAGGTTTGAAAGTACTTTCATATATGCGTAAGTTACAATTTAAAAGTATATAAATTTATTTCATTATAGAAAAAACTTGCCAATTTAATAAGATTTTATTAATTAATGGGAATCTCGTTAGTCTGTTCACTACAGAAATTCATGGAGATGAATCCTTACAATATCAATTACGATCTAAACTTCTTTATCCCCGTGTAAAGTAATTAAAATATTTAATTTAAAAAAAAAATATTATTAAAAATTATTATTATTAAAAAATTATCTTGTTAGTTCGGAACCCATGGTCAACCATCTATCTGTGCTGATTATTTAAAGCACACATAAGGTCTGTTCGTTTGCTTGCACTAACTTGAACCTAGCAAGCAAACGAACATACATATTATAGAGATTTTATAATAAAAGATTATAGATACAATATAGGATGAGTTTGTCTGTGGCCGTATTACCCCGCTATCATACACGAAACTATATTGCGATGTATTTTTTTACAATTTGTAATTACTTTAATTAATTAATAATTAATTACTTTAACTTTAATTAATTAAAACACTCTTTTTAAACTTAAAAATCAAAACTTTTATTCAATTATATCGACGAACTCACGCCCGTTCTCTTGGCTATCGGCCATCAAAAAGCATATATCCACATTTTACAATTATCAAACTTAACAAAACACTACAAACTTAACAATATTAACAATTTAAAATATACCGGACGATTAAAAATTTTTAACACAAAATTTATTTATAAAAATTGAACAATTATTATTATTAACCCCTATTTAACTAATTTTGAACACGACAATATATAATTTAATGGTAGTAAAACCGTAAAACAATAGTTTAAAAAAATAATATGATTTTTTTCCGCTATATTTACTTTATTGAATTACTGTGTTAGCAAACAAAGCTGATAAATAAAATTTAAAATACAAACGAAATTGTGATCGGAACCGTTACAAGATAAGATTTATTTTTAAAGTTTTAGTAACACACAACATTGTTTGATTGTTCGATTGTGTAATATTCAAACTGAACATTCTAGTTTGGTGTCTAGTTTCCGGTCAAAAAAGGGCTTGTATTATACTTATACCCCGTATAAATTTTACAATCACAAAGTGAAAAAATTAGTATTTTATAGCATTTCTGTTAATCGGCCGTAATCTGGTGAATTAACCCTACAGCAGCAACTTTAAAGTAATAGTAACAGAAAAAGAAAATTTAATTAAATTAAACTGAGTTTATAACGAACATTTAACGGCGTTTATTACCTTTTTCAAATACGGATATTTAAAGTTATTTTAAAAATTGAAATTTATTTAAACACATTTAAAAATTCGGTTATTTCCCTAAGAAGCTTGTAATCACACAATGAATCTATTTTATTACATTGTTTTCGGTTATTGCAAGAGCTAATAAGCTAAAATACATCCTCAATATTTCTATTCTTGGAGATGAAAGTATCAAGTATCCATAATAATAGTTCTGCCTTATAAATTTCATCATTCCTTATTTGT
Source organism: Cantharis rufa (assembly GCA_947369205.1). Taxonomy (NCBI): domain Eukaryota; kingdom Metazoa; phylum Arthropoda; class Insecta; order Coleoptera; family Cantharidae; genus Cantharis; species Cantharis rufa. The sequence goes on from OX376303.1 coordinate 43,908,539, forward strand.
CACAATTAAAAATATTTATTTGGCATTTACTATAAAATTATAACTTAATTATCGCTACAACATCTTACACGTTTATATATTTATAATATGCATGTAGTACGTACCTACATATATTGTGTATAAACCAAGAAAAAAATTCTCTACATCAGTAAATCAAACAACAGACATTTATTTCACCCTAATTTAGTACTGCAATTTCATCATCAATGGCAGAGGCTGTGTTAGTCGTTCGCAGGAGAAAATAAGTAAATGTCCCTACAAAAGGACAGAAGATATTTATGTACATACGGAATCAATTTTATTTCCACGACGAAACTTATATGTACTATATCTGTATGTTATGGGCAATAGAATTTTTATCTGACTTTTTTCTGCATTGCGTACTTTCTCCTTCACAAAAAGTAAATTTTCTGTTGTTTACACAAAATATCAACACGAAGAATAAAATAAATTCGGCTATAATGAGCTCAATTTTCTTTTTATCTTATTCTTTCAAACTGAAATTATTAAAAAATTCGAAAAATGTAAGATTAAATTAAAAATATCTTTTACGAAATATCTGAAAAAGAAAATTTCATACTAAGCGGTCCAATCCGATCGATGGACCATTTAAAAAATATTGAATTTTTGTCTATAATTAGTTTAACATATTCGTAGTTACTATTTTTGTTAATTTAATATTACTGTATTTTGTTTTCATGTGGTTGCCATATTGGTTTGGCCAAGTGCAGGATTTTCTGAAAATTTTTATCTCCTGTTTAACGTATCAAGGTGAGGTTAAAGGAAATTTGTTTACAACGAAACGGACTAACATGTGGAGAGTACGAGGTCCGCATTTTTGTAAATTTTCCCACTTATCGTGCTGAAAGACCAGCCCTCGAATAACAATTCCCCAAAGCTGTTCGACCAGATGGCCAGAAATTTTCGAGAAAATCGACTTTGAAATATTGCTAGTGGTTCATAAACACAAGATGTAAAATAAATGTCACTAGACGGTTCATGGCGTCGAGATTAGGAAGGAGTCTCGTAATCGATGGGTCTACGGTTCGTTTCTCACCTTTGGTAAATTTGTTTTTCTTTTCATTTTTTTTTCAATACGCATATCCACGTCATTTAGGTGTAAAATTGATCAAAGTTATGCTTGTTGACTAACAATGTTTATGATAAATTAATGTTGATACAAAAATGAAAAACGTAGGGTAGGGTATTAATGTATCTTTTATTTTAGTGGCAATTTACAAACATAACACAAGAACTTAAATTAATTATACAATTAATTTCACTGCACGAACTATCTTCAACGGTGCCTTCATCTTTCATTGGTCGTTGAGGTTGACCAGGTAAATCAATAGATTCGATATCCGACATGATATTTACTTTATAGTAACTACGCTGTATAAATGTACTGTAATTTCTAAATAAACTAAATAAGCACAAATGGTAAAAATATTATAGTTAAAAAAAACAAAAAAACACTCCACACAAAAGCGTGGAGCACTTTTTGATTATGTGTCTTTTAATTAATTTTGACCATATCTATTGTATCAAAATCGATAATTTTGATCAAGCGCCCCACGCTTTTTGAATTAGTTTATTCTTTATTAAATTTAAAAATTATTTTACAATTTTTAGTGCGCCATAAAAGTGTGTTTTTTTGTTTTTTTAAAACTATAATATTTTTGCCTTATGTGCTTATTTAGTTTATTTAGAAATTACAGTACATTTATACAGCGTAGTTACTATAAAGTAAATATCATGTCGGATATCGAATCTATTGATTTACCTGGTCCCTCAACCTCAACGACCAACGAAAGATGAAGACACCGTTGAAGATAGTTCGTGCAGTGAAATTAATTGTATAATTAATTTAAGTTCTTGTGTTATGTTGGTAAATTGTCACTAAAATAAAAGATACATTAATTAAAATTAAATAATTAATTAAAAGATGAAGACACCGTTGAAGATAGTTCGTGCAGTGAAATTAATTGTATAATTAATTTAAGTTCTTGTGTTATGTTGGTAAATTGTCACTAAAATAAAAGATACATTAATAAATAACCCTACCCTAGGTTTTTCTTAATTTATCATAAATATTGTTAGTCAACAAGCATAACTTTGATCAATTTTACACGTAAATGACGTGGATATTGGTATTGAAAAAAAAAATGAAAAGAAAAAGAAATTTTGCCGAAGGTGAGAACCGAACTGTGGACCCATCGTTTACGAAACTTCTTCCTAACCTTGACGCCATGAACCGTCTGTTGACATTTGCTTTACGTATTGTATTCATAAATCACATAGCAATATTTCAAAGTCGATTTTCTCGAAAATTTCTGGCCATCTGGTCGAACAGCTTTGGGGAATTGTTATTCGAGGGCTGATCTTTCAGCACGATAAAAGTGGGAAAATTTACAAAAATGCGGACCTCGTACTCTCTACATGTAGGATTCGTTACCCATATTCATCTAAATGATATTCTGATGTACATCATAAACTAAACGTTTACTTCGTTTTGTAAAAAGGTGGCATTTTAAGTAAAAGTTTTTGCAGGGAGGGGAAGTGTCAAAAAGTTACCTAGTTGTATATTAAATATGGACCTTGATGAGATTTGCATTTCTTAAAAAAATTCTTAAAGTTTGAAAATTTAACCAAATTACAATTGTTAACGCTAAATAAGACTAATTGGGGAGGGGGGGGGGGGTTCCAGATAAAAATTTAAAATTTTAGCCGATAAAATTACTAAAAGAGCACTGGATTGAAATTGGCCACCATTATTTTTATATGAATTTGACAGCTTCAAAGAATTACATGTGGGGTCTGTATTTCTTGCGATTAGTAAATATGGAAAGTTACACAAAAAAACAACGAGTGGTTTATTAAAACCGGTTAAAACTCATTATAAAAATGGGAAAAGTTTAGCTAAAACAGTTTGTAAACTTCATAGAAGTTTCGGTCGAAATAACGTTCCAAATGAATCATCTATTTGAAAATGTATTAAAAAATTTGAAAAAACCGATTCACTTAAGGACAGTAATGCCCGTTTTCACCAACAATTCCTAACGTTAAGAATTCCCTAACTTTGAGATAAGAAACTCTTATGTCAAATTTGATTTTCACCAAGCGCTAAAAGTTCCTAAAGAGCATTAAGAAATCCCTAACCTTAGGTATCCGATTTACCGACCCCTAACGTGTTAGGGATTTCTTAGCGGTTGTATTACAGGTATAAATTAGTGTTTATTCTTATTTTTCTCTCGGCATGGCTATTGTTAGATTTTTGGATAGTTTAGAGAGATTTGAAAATGAAAAAAAAATTTAATGTGGAATTTGTCGTAAGATTTCGGTTAAGAAAACAAACTGTTTTGCAGGTTTTAAAATTAATAGTAGGATCTCTAGAGTTTATTAATGATAATTAAATATATTATTCATAAATGTGCATTTTATTTATGACAATTATTTTGGGTATTATTATTTTAGAATTCAATCAGTATCGCCAATAAATATGTGGTTTTCCAAATGTGTTAGCAACAATTGGTTGTACACATATTAAATTGCAATCTCCAGATAACTACTTATATACATTTTGATACAAGAACATAACACTTGTAATTTTTAATGCAATACACCACCGAAACGCCAGAATTAGACATAAACCTACACAGTTAAAAATGTTTGTTTGACTGAAGGAAATTTAGTTGATCCAAACAAAATATTCTGTTATATATACGCAACTAAAGTATTTGTTAACCCTAATAAAAATTTTGTTTGAGGTTTTTTAGTTGCATAAAAGAAAAATTTTATTTAATTTGATTTTATTTTGATTTAAAATAAATGTTTTATTTGAAGAAATAAACAATTATTAAATTTAAACAGAACAAATTTAAACAATGTGTTTAATCTAAACAAATTTTGAAAAAAAATATTTTTTTGAAATAACAAATTCAGTTTGTTTGAAAGAAATAATTTTGTTTAAATCGAAACAAAATTTCTTTCTATTGAATAAAATTATTCAAACAAAATTATTTATTAAATTCAAACAAAACGGTTTTACTGTGTATAAATTCAAATATGACATTTACAACCCGTATTAGTTCATTTGTCCGCTGTAAAGAATACCTAGCAAGGGAGCTGCTCGTTAAGAAATTCTTATGTTGGTGAAATGCAAATTTTCCTAAGTATTATTTTAGGGAATACCTAGCGTAAAGAATTCTTTGCTAGGGAATTCTTAAATAAATGTTGGTGAAAACGGGCATAAGTCACCCATGCGTTTTTGTAGCGGACATTTACTCAAAAAGATAGCCGCTGTGACGGAAAGTATTACTGATACCCAAGGGACATCAATTCATCATCGCCCATAAGAATTCGGCATTTTAGAAAGCAAACAGCGAATTATAATGAGAAAGATTTGCATCTGCATGCTTACAAGATCCAATTAACAATTTTTTCCTTGGTTTATCAAACATCAGGTAGGGAACGAAAATTAAAAAAAAAAATTTTTAGTGATGAGGCACATTTTCAACTTAATGGCTATATCAATGACAACGTACGACATTTTTTCGAGAGTTTTGCTTTCGGGCGGGTGTAGGGGAGTCGATGTTGGAAGTGGTTCTATTTCAAATTTGCACGTGATCTTTCAGTTGATGTCATTGGTTTAAATTCAAAAGTACATTCATGCCCGTTTTCACCAACATTTATTTACGAATTCCCTAGCAAAGAATTCTTTACGCTAGGTATTCCCTAAAATAATACTTAGGAAAATTTGCATTTCACCAACATAAGAATTTGTTAACGAGCAGCTCCCTTGCTAGGTATTCTTTACAGCGGACAAATGAAGTAATACGGGTTGTAAATGTCATATTTGAATTTGTACACAGTAAAAACGTTTTATCTACGACTGTCAAACAATATTGTCATTATATGTGTAACTATGAATACATAATTTTGTTCATATTCTACAGTGGATAATGGATTCATTATCCACGGCTCCTGTTCATTATCCACGGCTGTTGGCATTTTTTATTTATTTTCTTTATAAATGACAAATGGCAACTTGATTCGATAGTTGAAAATTAATAAACACAATACAATTTTAAACTTAAATAATTAGATAATGCAGTCTTAGTTATTTTTTAACAGTCGTAGATAAAGAATAGTATTCATAATGGAAAAACAATCTCGTCAATGAATAGTATCAATGAATAGTATTCAATTCGTGTATAATGAGCCATATTACACGAGAATAATTACAAAACTCGCTCACTACGTTCGCTCGTGTTCTAAACAATTCTCGTGTAATATGGCCTTCATTATACACTCATTAAATAATATACTATTGCTTGAATTAAATAAATAATTTTGTTTGAATAATTTTATTCAATAGAAAGAAATTTTGTTTCGATTTAAACAAAATTATTTCTATCAAACAAATTGAATTTGTTATTTCAAAAAAATATTTTTTTTCAAAATTTGTTTACATTAAACACATTGTTTAAATTTGTTCTGTTTAAATTTAATAATTGTTTATTTCTTCAAATAAAACATCTATTTTAAATCAAAATAAAATCAAATTAAATAAAAATTTTATTTTAGGCAACTAAAAAACCTCAAATAAAATTTTTATTAGGGTTAACAAATACTTTAGTTGCGTATATATAACAGAATATTTTGTTTGGATCAACTAAATTTCCTTCAGTCAAACAAACATTTTTAACTGTGTAGGTTTATGTCTAATTCTGGCGTTTCGGTTGTGTATTGCATTAAAAATTACAAGTGTTATGTTCTTGTATCAAAATGTATATAAGTAGTTACCTGGAGATTGCACTTTAATGTGTGTACAACTAATTGTTGCTAACACATTAATTTGGAAAACCACATATTTATTCCGGTAGCATAAAACCGTAATGCCAGTAATAATTGATTTATGGGCGATACTGATGGATTTCTAAAATAATAATACCCAAAATAATTGTCATAAATAATATGCACATTTATGAATAATATATTTAATTATAATTAATAAACTCTAGAGATCCTACTATTAATTTTAAAACCTGCAAAACAGTTTGTTTTCTTAACCGAAATCTTACGACAAATTCCACATTAAAATTTTTTTTTCATTTTCAAATCTCTCTAAACTATCCAAAAATCTAACAATAGCCATGGCGAGAGAAAACTAAGAATAAACACTAATTTAAACCTGTAATACAACCGCTAAGGAATCCCCAAGACGTCAGGGGTGGGTAAATCCACAGGTTAGGGATTTCTTAATGCTCTTTAGGAACTTTTAGCGCTTGGTGAAAACTAAATTTGACATAAGGGTTTCTTATCTCAAAGTTAGGGAATTCTTAACGTTAGGAATTTTTGGTAAAAACGGGCATCAGTCTCTACAAAGCGCGAGAAATAGTATTTGAAATTGTAAGAGGACTAATCCCCTTCAAAAAAAGGATTTTGTAAGCTCCAAGGGGTAGCTCAATTCTTCGGAATGTTACGAGGTTTAAATAAAAAAAAATATTCAATACAAAAAGCAACAGTAGAATGAAAGTCATTGGGGTGAAAATTGATACTTACACCTAAGTTGACCATATATACAGATTCTAGAAATTCTCCCTACATCGTTTTTACGATCAATCGTAAATTAAAATGTAATTAGAGGAGATATAATATAACGTATATATTTAAATTAATATGTACATAATGAAAATCAGGAGCACCATGCTCTGCCGGCCAGCGGGCCACGTCCGGCCCGCAAATATTTAGTTTAATATATTTCGGCTTGCTTCATGATAAGAAAATTTCTCGGCCCGCTGACGAAGAAAGTTACTTATAGTGCGATTCTCTAACTGGTAACATTCTATAATAGGTATGTTACGCTGTAAGATTGCATAAATGTTATAAATTAGTAATCTGTAAACAATTACATACCTGTTACTAACATTTCTAACTAACATTTTTCGTAACAGTGCACTTGACAGAATTGAAATTATCGCAAAATTTTAAATTTATAACAGTATGTTATGCAAGTTTTTACAGAGCTATGTTGTTAACATAGTGTTATTGTAACAATCAATAACATAATTTTTAGAGATCCCACTATTACTCTTGATCACGAAGGAATTAATAGTATGCAATATTACGCCGGCAACATATTGAGACACATAATTTAATAATAACATTGATGTTAAAATTTTCATGACGGTATACACCTTAACCTTTTACTCGTAAGGTTGTTGCTATAAGCAATATATCGTGAGGTTGGGTCGGATGGGACCTGATATAAATTTTATTTATATTTTTATAAGGGAATATAATACTGATAGAATTAAAAACATAAAAATATAAGGTTGTTTATTTTTGTAATTATTATAATATTAAAATAATTTTAAAAATTAAAAAAGAAAAATAGTCATTCTAAAGAAGCAATCAAAGACCGTTGTTGGAAGACTGGGAGAAGGGATATCCAAAGTTGCGAAGAAACTTATACAGTCTTTGTCCAAACGAATCCTTATACCTACAGGTCCGTAGCCAGACCGAAAGTGAAGGTAGGGCAAACAGATAGTAAGATTGGGCAATTTTTTGCGCCGCAGGCGAAAATTTCCTGAAATTTCAAGGTCAACGCGGTTTAAGAAAAGTTATAAAATTTATTATTTCCGTATTATTAATATGCACGGCCGCACGCAAGCATAAAGATAGCATTTTGACTATGATATTCATTTCATCTTATCGTAGTAGCGCACAAGGAAAAAATATAGAATTGCATTTGAAAGCATATACCAACTTAAAATTACAAAAAAATTCTTATACAAAAAGGACCAATGTGGAATGAATGGGGAATTTTTCTTTTAGTTCATTGTTGCATATTTTTATTTTAAAAGGTCGGGCGTTGCTCGACCTTGCCACCCCCTGGCTACGGGCCTGTATACCTATAGAGAAGGCTGTATGTTCAGTCAACTCTAGGAATATTGTTTTTAAACTTTGGTACCGTCTAACTTGTTTTTATTTAAAGAGTACTTGGCCATCATTCTTATGTCCATAAGATTCAATGGGACACCCCAATCTAAACACTTGGCTGATGATCGAAGGATAGCTAGTTCTTCTTTTTTGAAAATCGTTATTGCCAGGTAATCGATTATGCTTGCGTGGCAATTTATAAAGAAGATCAAGTTAAAATGAGACACATTATAACAATAAAATATCGTAAATCTGAAGTAATGTAAGTGATGCAAACCTTGATCAACCGATCAATGTTATCCCAGATCTTGATCTAAGTTACCCCCTGAATTAAAATATTTACCAAGTATTACACTAATTTAAATTTAAACTAAATATTTATAGATGACACTTTCAAAGACATGCCTAAAACATTACAAGTAGAACCAAAAGCGAAAATTAAAAACTCACTGCTCTGGACGTGAAGTTTCTCAACACAATAAATGCGACAAAACGTAAGACAAATGAAAATAAACAACTGAGGCGGAGCTACGAGCCACTATGGCACTTGCAATAACACAACTGACTAGCGGTACTAATAATGATCACCTTGTAGAAAAGAAAATAGCTCGCGCATGAAAGACATGGTCGCTAGCGAGGTTAAGAAATATAAAGAAGCTTTGATCAAAGTATACCCAGAATTTAAAGTATCCCCATGTTACGGTACTCTGTTAATTTATTTGAATTAACTGTTGTAGCATCAGTTCTAGGTCGATGTTTCAATGTAAAAAAGGTTTTGTAAATAAGAAAAAGGTATGTAGATAGATATTTGAAATTTCATACTTTAAATCTGATTGAAAATGAATTAACTTGTGTGTATATGTAGTAATAATTACTTTTACTACTTTATTTATTATGCAGATTATCCAATCCAGCTAATAAATGCTGAAACCTTCTTTTAGAGAAGTGAAAGAATCATTTTTATGGATAAAATTAAAATAGTTATATAAATATTATAATAAAGCTAAGTAAACCAATAAAATGCAAAATTATTTCTTCGAGCTTTCGAGAAGGAATGTTCTCATTATCAAGAATATAATTTTTTTTTATTGTTATCAAAATAGTTACTTAATTAATTAGTTTAATTATTTAAACTTAAAATAGGCAACAAAAAAATAAAGTTTAATATTATTGTATTGTAATAAGTTTCATGTTATTAATTCTAAAATTCAGGTATTAATGACATCGAGAGGCCTGATATTATTTTTTGTATACGTTAATGACTATTCCACTATTTTCTTTTGTTATATTAACGATGAAGTGCTTTCTAAATCAAATCTCAGTGTGCTATCTAAAATAAATGCATAGGGACAGAGATTATTATGTTTTGTGAGAGTTATCTGAGAAAGTACACCTGAGTTCGGAGATTTATGAAAGTGCACTTGTACTATTGATTTGGAACTTTGTTAGTGCGAATACTTATCTAAAGCAGAGGGAGGTATCATATTTAGGGGAACTTGAAAAATTTTATTGCTGGAAATATATTTTTTACCTCTAACTTCTAAATCACATAAAGAACGGTTATTTTTTATGTATTGTTACAAATATTATATTGCCACCGCTGAAAAATTCTAATTTATATCTTGATAATTATTACATAAACGAATATAATGTAAACGTAAAGCAAAACTTAATTAAAAATAAAACGCGGCTGAACCAACAAGAGAAGTAATAATGATGACGTTATGTTGAGATTTACGTCTTTACCAAATTGAAATTTTAGAACTGCGACTGCAATTTTCAATTAAGCACAGTTTGTAAGAACTCTCGGAATTGCGTAGAAGGTTTTAAAACGAATTTAATTCACAAAATATAGCACATTTAAAAAAATCCCATTATCTCAAAATGCTGCTTAACTTTTAATACCATAATTTTCATTGGATATAACTAATAATACCTAATCTATAATTTGTAATTTAATTATATTTTTTTAACTTAAAAGTTGTAGACAAAATTATTTAATCATGTTTATTTAAAATAAAAATTTCTAATGTCATTGATAATATTAAAAAAACAAAACAAACAAAGCAAAATCTAACAAGAACAACTTTATTTTTTCAGCAAAAAAGTTTTAAAATTCAGTTTTTACTTCAATAGGTAAATGGTAAAACATTAAACTTTAAAACAAGTTTTCTACAAAAGATGCTTTACTGCCAGCTTAGCTTGTGGATTGGATAATAAATGAAGGGGTTAATATCGAAAAGGTATAAGCACATTTTTAAAAATCTTTGATAAGTGCAAAATCGGAAGTTCACCTTTCATTGGGCTTTCTAAGTTTGTATAATATAAAAAGTTCAGTTTTTTGTTATTTTATTAGTCAATTCGCGAAGTTAATTTTTTTAAATTTAGTTTTTGAAAAATATGTGGTTTGTGGTTTGAAACAATAAAAACCACATTTAAAACCACAAACCACATAATTATAATGTTTCCAAAACACCAATTTTCAAGAATCGACACCCTGATTATTTTTATAAATCTTAAAAATTGTGTAATTCCAAATTCCAACTAATTAATGAAAATTAACAGTTTTATTAAATCCCCACTTTTAAAATAAAATTTTATAATTCTTCAAAACTTACTTCAAAGTGTCAATTTTCACTGAAGTGTATATGAAAATGTATTAGATCATAACCCTTCTAGGTAGTACTAGAAATAAGAAAATTTACATATTGATAAAAAAAACCTGGCAAGACGTAGATTTTACAGGGGATGAAAAATAGTTATTTAATAAACTAATTTGTTAATGAAGGCGATTAATAATCGATACTGTTTAAAGCACGAACGAGTGAAGTGAGTGCCTTTAATAGTTGAGATTATATTAATAGTCCATTAACAAACGAGTTGATTACAATACTTTTTCGTTGACCGTAAATTCTTTCTTTTTTTGTGACAAAATTAGAAATTAATTCGAAATCAAACCCAATTTTATTGAATTGCATTGCATTGATAAAGATGAGACCTTATAAAATACCTTCATCCGTTTTTTCTCCTCGAGGTAGGCTATTTTTAAAATTTTCAACACTTTCCATTCACTTTTCCACAAAGACTATCAAAAGACTATTGTCTTTTCCATACATATCATACATACGTCAACTGCATACATTTTCAATTTCACGTAAAATTCACCTTAGCTAAATAAACCTAGTTACCAGTTACCAAAGAAAGTTGTCATTGTGACAAAGTGATTGTAATGTCATTAATATATTAATTAATTTATATCAAAATATCATCAAAACTTCAAAATCACAAAAACAGTTACATAATTTAAAAGAGTGTATTAATGATGTCCATTAATACATTAATTTTTAAACAAAATAATTCATTATTATCAAAATTAATAAACGGTCAACGAAAAAATAAGTACATGAGAAACCAGTGTACATCGTTGGAATTAAAGTTAAAAAGTAATTATTATTCAAACTGACCCATTGCCAATGTAAAGGGTGGGCCAATTACAAGTTCGTTTTTAAATCATAGGTTATGTTGACACTTACAGCTGTTTTTCGCACGAAATCTTGATAGAAATCAGTATCATACCCCCACGGAACGAAATGAGTCGCTTTACGCTTAAACAACGTTGGGAAATATTGGAAACTTATTTTCAAAGTGAGTGCTGTCTAGCCCAAACAGTGCTTTTATTGAAAAGAAGTTTTGACCGAAATGAAGCACCCACCCAGCGTGCCCTACGCAAGTTTGTGCAAAAAGTTCGTAAGACTGGCAAGCTAGTGGACAACACTCACGGTCCCCGTCGTCGTACGGTGCACACAGATGAAAATGTCGCTGCTGTAGCCCAGAGTGTGAGACTCAATCCACTAACATCAACACGCCATCGATCTCAACAGTTAGCCATGTTATCCGACTATTTTTTTACTGAAATTGAAGACATGGATTTGGACGACCCCTGGTTCATGCAGGATGGCGCGCCATGCCACACAGCCCATGCCACAATGGATCTTTTATACACCAAATTCTCAAATCGTGTTCTCAGCCGTCTTGGCGATGTCAGTTGGCCGCCTCGGAGCTGTAATTTGACCCCTTTGGATTTTTTTTTGTGGTGAACCGTGAAGGACCGATGTTATGCCAACAAACGATTCAAGCACTTAAGGCCAATATCATCCAAGCAATCCGTGAGCTACAGCCCGAAACCATCAACAGGGTTTTGGAAAATTGATGTGACAGAATGCGCTACTGCGACGCCAGCCGGGGCAGCCACTTGAATGAATTTGTGTTCCATCATTAATGGGAGCTTACTTACTTTCTAATAAAGCAATAAGACATGGAAAAAAATTTAATTTTGTTCATTTTATTGCATTTTTAAAAACGAACTTGTAATTGGCCCACCCTTTATTTTCTATATACGCAACAGTTTTTCAGAAATTGTCTAGTATCTATCCGTCACATTTATGCATTATTTTACTACTGAATTATTTTTTTTTAAATATACATGAATTAATTCATTTAAAATCATTTCAATTATTTATTATTTCTACCAAATGAGGAAACCCGTATTTTGTTTTTACTCCAAATCCCAGCTCTACGGCCGACAGTAGAGAAATAAATAATACCTAATTATCAAAAATTAATTAGATTTCTAGCATAATCGATGACAATTCTGAACTTTTGAGTTGATTTTTTCTCTTAAGTTCTTGATTTTTTAAAATACAAAAATATTTCTGTGAAAATTGAAAGTTGTTTTTCAAGAAATAAATAATTTTTTTCTAAAAATGTAATGATTTGGAGAAATATTCGTATTTCGTAATAACATGCTCTCCAAATTTCAATATCAATTTGTTATTAGTTATTAAATTTTAGTCTAGTCATTGGGTACTTTTGCAAGAAACTTTTCTTATATTGAACTAATAATTAATTTATTATGACAATCTATCCAGAGATAATAATGATGATATAAATTGATTAATAGTCATCATCATCTTAATGGTTAACCAATTCTATCGCACCCGCCAAAAACAGACTAAACAGAGATACAGTGCCACCTTGCTAAGAAAAACCCCGGAAAATATGTCAACTAATTTGATAAAAATTTGAATGAACCAATGAACATCGAGTTATTTCTCAAGTACATTCTGTTGTAAAAATTACAAATTATTGTGTGTCAATTTATTGTCATTGTGCTGGTTTTTTGTCTTGTTCGTTTTCGTGTTATTCATATTTGAGCTTTATTGTTTACAGAAAAGTGTTCTTTTTAGAACAAATCTTCATAGCTATATTTTTTAATAAATCAATATAATTAAACATTATTTTACTTTTTTAGGTAAGAATGCATTTAATTTTTTTTTGGGTGTACAAATTTAAATACACCAGCGCCAGTCACGCCCCTTCAGAGCCTTTCTTAGTGTGGTCGAACTGTAATAAGTTATATGGGTGTCATTAATAAGACATCTAGGAATTGCTTAGTGATGCTTCCTTACAATTATTTAATCATAATATTATGACTATTTATTGTCACTTACGAAAAGAAAACTAAAATGTCTTTAACCAATCATTGATATTCTTTCGTTTCAATCGATTGCTAATGTTGCCTCTGAAATTCAATTTTTCAACCAGTTTATTGGGATGTACATTTAATTTTGCATGGTATGGTGAATCAAAGTGTATGATTTCTTCATTAATGGTAAACGTTTGAAGGTTTTAACTGGCCATAATTAGTTTTGACCGTTACAAGCCTTTTTCAAGCGACGCTACTGGATTGCTGCTTTTACGGGAATTTTGAGTTAATTTGTATTAACAAATTATTTTTAGCACTCAGGTTACTTACTGGTTTATCGTTTTCATCAATTATTCGTTTTTGGGCTTTATCATATTTTAATTTAGTCGTTGTAAAATAAATGGATATTAATATTGTAAATCTTTTTATCCACGTATGGGTTTCAGGATGTTTTATTAGCTTTACGCTGACGCGAGTTTTTCTACCATCTGTTGGAAGATTTGGAGTGAACGAAATTCTTTTTAATATCGATTGATCCGAAGAATGAGAAGATTTGTTTTTCCTTTTTGAATTTGGATTTGCCAGGGTTGATTTAATTATTCACATGAGAACATTTCTTTGTGGAATTGTGTTTAAACCTGGTGGATCAAAAATTAATTTCAAGTTGGAAAGCCAGGCTTCGAGAATATGCCTTTTTGCTATACCATATTTTCGATCCCCGATGCGGATTTTATATTACAAAGTCTCATCGAATTACTTCATTTGGAACAAACCATGGAACACCGGTGATAATTCGTAATGTTTGGAATTGAAATCTCTTGAATAATTTGCTGTTGCAGCTAAACGCTAAACCCCACCGGTGAATGCCATAACACAGGCTTCACGATTATTTTGTAAAACAATAGCTTGCTTTCAAGAGTTAGTTTTAAATTTTTGTCAATAATCCAGGGAAATTTACTTAACTTTAACCAAAGTTGCTTTCTCCCAGTAAACACATGCCTTCAGTAAATCAAGCGCCTGTTCAGGTGAATACCCAAATACTTATTATCGTTGGATAATAAACGTTGTTTATTATTATACAGTTGTTGATTATTATTAATCCAGCTGAAGGACATGTATTTCTTCTTAACGTAAAAGTTAAGAAATCTTCGTTGACTTTAATCTTCCAATTTTAAGCGATACTCCTGTTATACGATACGATACAGCTGTTATTTCGAGAATTGATCTCGATAATCGGAAAAATCAATCTCCGGATAATCGGAGTATCTCGATACTCGGATCAATACATGGCTATTATAGTCATGGATGAATACATGACTATTATTCAAGATCAATTCTCAAAATAGCAGCTGTTGCTACGATATGGTCTAAACTCCAGTAATCTCATTGGTAAATTCTAGGATTATCTTGAGCCTCGGATTGATCCGTGACTATTATACCCGTACTAATTAGTTACGGATCAATCCGAGACTCAAGATAATTCTAGAATTTACCATCGTAGCAACAGCTGCTATTTCGAGAATAGACTATAATAGTCACGGATCAATCCGAGACTCAAGATCTATTCTCAAAATAGCAGCTGTACCTACGATGGTTTGATCTGTGCCACGGATCAATCCGAGACTTAAGATAATCCTAGAATTTTCCAATGAGATTACTGAAATTTAGACCGTATCGTAGCAACAGCTGCTATTTCGAGAATAGATCTTGAATCTCAGATCAATCCATACGGGCATTAGTACGGACATGAGTAGTCCAAATATATAATATATACATATATATAGCAAAGATACGATACTTTTGCCACCCACATGTCAGGTTCAAAATAGTGAGCTAACGGTGAATTTTGATCTTTCAAAAAAATTTCAATTTCAGTTTTAGCTCAATTAATCTGGAAAGCGCTTTTCCTCGAGAAAGCCAACGTACATTTGAATGTAACAAAAAATGAGTATGAGCGGCATCCACCTCACTACAAAAAATAGAAAAAAGTCGAGTGTGAAGAGTCCTTGCAGAAATATAGTTGAAGACTTTCACACACTGATCTAAAATTTCTATCAAATTCTCACCCATATCTTTAGCAGCAAGTTGTTGTTGATGGATGAAACAGTGTGTTGTAATTATGTTTTTATTGGCGATTATTTTTAAATGGCTCACAAGTCCATTGTGTCTTCCCGTCATAGCAGCGTCACAATTTTTCCAGCAAAAATGCTTTTTCCACAAAGTAATTACTTAATGTCAGTAATAATTTCTTCCGCGGTAGTTCGTGTTTCTAATAGCAAACAACAAAGTAACTCTTTGCGAATGGTTTTTAGGTTACAGTCGACATAATCCAACATAAATCAAAAGAGTGGGGGCGTCTGCAGTTTCACTAACTTTGTTTAATTTAAGAATTTTAATTCGGGTTACAAATTTCCAATTGAAATGCAAAACTAATTTTGGAAAGAAATTGCTAAATTTTCTGCGACCCTTTAAAATAGATCCGCGACCCCCAGGTTGAGAATTACTGCTATTGAGGATGCTGTGTGTGTTATAATCATCTCTAGCTATAAATAGATAGCATAGACCATAGAGTGTGGTTGAAGTGTTCAAAACGGTTCACCCTGACTGCATGCTTTGGAGGACAGTAAACAACTAAAATAATTGTTAAAGGTTACATCCAGTCCTCTGTTGAAACGCTACGCTAGTCGCCTGTAAGTATTCTTTTTGATATTTATATCAATAAATATCAAATGTTTCATATCAAATAATTATATTTGTAATGATGAGAGCCGTTTTTCCTTGAGCTGTTCCATCTTGGGTAGAATAAACTGTAAATTTTGGAATTTTCAAGAAATCCTTTTAGTAAAATCAGTTCAGAAACTGATTTTATAACATTTATTTCATCGTTTGATATAAATTGAACCAGGTTATTGGCGTCCATATATATGTAGCTAATTTAAGTTTTTTTAGCCATTTCAATTATTTTGGTGACAAGAGTTGTTAGTTTGTTTAACCTGTTGCTCATTTGTCCCATGAGGTCTTTATTTATTTCTTGCATATCATTATTTGGTTGTTGTAATATTTGTAGTTGTTCTGTAACGTCTCAATTTCTCAATTGAATTGGGTTGTAAAGAGGAGTAATATTTGGCATTTGGTTTTTTTTCAATGTTGGATAAGTTTTTTGTTGCAGTTCTTTAAATATTATTCGACAACTCCGATAATTTGTAGAGTGATTAGTGATTACTCTCCCAGAGTAATGATCTTATTCACTTGATCTTCTAAACTAGTAACTTTGATTTTCCATTTTGCAGACATGCGTTAGTCAAGTGATCCCCAGTGTACTTCAAACAGCGTGGACTTCGATAACATAATGATTTGGTGTGCCCATATTTACTTACTTAACACACTGTGGTATCTCTTCCAGATATCGGTGGTCCGAAATTCACAATCCAGTTGATTTACTATATAAATGCCTTTATTGTTTTAATTTGGTTTTAGATCCAATAAATCACTGATAATGGCATTTTTATGGGATTTTGATTAATATTAAATATACATTTGGCACAATACATCCCAAGCTTTTCTCTTGAATTTTTTGACCCGCGTGCTGGACCGCGTTCCAGCCCGGGGGCCAGATCTGTGTGTGTGTAAAGGTCTCAGACGTAATTTATGCAGCACGGCATGTTATACGATACTGTTTATTTAAGGCATTCAAGAGAAAACCGAACAATTCCGTATGAGATATTGCGGATAAATTAGTAACTTCTAAATCTACAGTGCAACGGATGAAATCTTGTGCTGGATTGAGAACTTTTGATGTGCAGAAAGCTTTAAATCGCTAGGCTGAGCAAGAAATTAACGTAAAAATTATACCAAGAGAACGAAGAGAGAAAATTTATATATCACATAATATTGTTTTAGTCAGTAAAGGACATGTAGAAAAACGGGACAAACCTAATTAGATAGTAATTTTGAAAAACGTAGTTTTGACCATGGGTCGTAAACTTTTATCAAAACGATCGGTCTCACGGTTGGTCCCATAAACAATGATAATTTTAAAAGTTGTAGGTAACACATTTTTATATCAATAAGCAGCATTATGTAATTTAATTTAGTAGTCTTATTGATCAGACTACAGTGTAGTATCTGTTAATAATTTGCAACTTTTAAATAATTAAAAATTGCACTACCGTTTAATAAATCACAGATAGTTAATAGCTGAAACAATAATAATGGTACTTTGCCTACTGTAAATACAAATAGGACTAATTTCACCGTAGAAAGCTCAATCCATTTGTCTTGTAACACGTCATACTAGAAATAAGTTATTACACAGTAGAATATAACTCATTTACGATTACTATGTAATTAGATTCAAGTAATACAAACTCAGCAGGCAATTATAAACTCAACAAACTTACAAGTAGAGGAAAATAGCTTTTGATTAAGCGACTTGTACAATCAATACTTACTCAGCAGTAACAACTACCCTATCATTCAACTGCCATATTGGCAGGATATTTGAGAGAATTTAATATATATCACTAGCCTAGAAGCAATATTGCGGAAAATAAAAGAGGATTATATTTGTTTCTACACAAAATTTTGTATTTAGGTTTGTTGTTCATTACACCCGTCAGTGATTGATGAATATTGCTTTAGGTTAAGTTTTAGCGAAACACACAATTTATTTTATTGGAGATTAATAATGAAAGTCAAACAAATAAAAAAAAAACAATAATTTGGTCGTTGACTATTGCTATATAATATACTATCACAGACTATAACTAAAATCTATTTCATGAATACAATCTTAGATACTCGTATATAACAAGATCTGTATGTAGTTTTATAATATAGATTATGTACTTGCAAGTTTTTCGAGTTTTTTTATTAATTAATTTCTTAGTATTATGTTTATATATATCATAGTATCCTAAGCACAAATACTTATTAGCTTTGACAGATGAAGATTTATAGAAATAAATCTTAATTAGTGCATAGGGTGGTATTATTATTGTATCATTATTGGCAACAGCTGTAGCCAAATGCTGAATTTGACAGGGGCGGGTGATTATTTGAATTGGTGTGCATATACCTAAAATTTTGTTATACTTACCAGTTTATGTTTACTACTACTGTGAATTGTATATAACATATTTACTAATAATAATTATTGAAAAAAGATAATTTTTATGATTTGATAGTAATTTGTTAAAAAAAAAGAATAAAATTGAAACACAAAGATAATTTATTGGAATTTAATGTAGAATCAAGATCTTAAACGACGATTTCAACATTAAAACAAAAACATTACACATTCAACTTAACTTTTGATTTTTTACACCGATAGTATGTTCTTTTAAAATGATATAAAACTATACTTACATAACTTCATCTATTCTGGTCATTAGAGACGAATTTCAGCTAGACCCGTCAAAAATTGCAAACCACGGGTTAATATTTGAATTTTAGTAGGAAAATAATTGTGAAAAGAAATAATAAAAGTTTGCATAAGATATCCTTCCCGCAAGTTTCAATATAGTGGGAAATGCCAAAAAAAAGTTGCAAATGCATCCATAAAAACTTTGAATTTAACGTAAATATGTTAATAACAATAATTATAATATTGTTGCACTATAAATTGAATTTTTAGAATTCATTTTAGGAAGAGAGCAAAAGAAATCATAAAACCATTTTTTACATAAATCTAACAATTACTTACTACAATAACATTACTATACAGGGTGACCCAGACCACCCGTATCAGTACTTTTTTTCAAAAACGGTAAGTCGTAGAGAGTTGAGCAAAAAAAATTTATTACAAAAGCCTAAATGACGAATCTAATGGTGATATTATTATTTCCGGGAAAAGTCGACATCCAGAGTAGTTTGCTCCAGAAAGTCCAGAAATCCAGAATTTTAAATGGCACCATATGGCGAAAGTGGTATCGTTGGAAAGCTCTTTAAAAAATAAGCTAGTTTTGTATGAAAAATTTTTTTATTACTCCCACCCCTTTTAAGTTATATTCGACTTTAGTTATTAAATTTCAATTTCTTATAACAAACTTAACTTTAAAAGTCAGCACTTGAAATATTTTTTTCTTTGGGGTCGGATCAAAGATATTGTTTATACAGAAAAATCGACAACGAGAGATGATATGAAGCTCAGAATTTGCAATGCCTGTCGATCATTAAACACTGAAGAAGTACTTAGAGCCACTGATAGTATGACCAGAAGAGCTCAACAGTGTTTAGAAGTAAATGGAAGACATTTTGAACACTTGTGACATTGCTCTAACGCGGTAGCTGGATTTTAAGTGCTGACTTTTAAAATTAAGTTCGTTATAAGAAATTGAAATTTAATAACTTAAGTCGAATATAATTTAAAAGGGGTGGGAGTAATAAAAAAATTTTTCCTACAAAACTTGCTTATTTTTTAAAGAGTTTTCCAACGATACTACTTTCGACATATGGTGCCATTTAAAATTCTGGATTTCTGGACTTTCTGGAGCAAACTACTCTGAATGCCGACTTTTCCCGGAAATAATAATATCACCATTAGATTCGTCATTAGGGCTTTTGTAATAAATTTTTTTAGCCCAACTCTCTACGACTTACCGTTTTTGAAAAAAAGTACTGATACGGGTGGTCTGGGTCACCCTGTATAACATTCTTCTGAATTGCAGTTCTATTTGAGTTTATAAAGAAAAGTTGTTACTTTAAACATTAATTTGGCAGTGATTCATAACTTATTATGAATAAATGTATTTCTCGAAATTATGTTGACTAATGGTTTCACGACGGCGGACGTGCATTTGGCTGTCAATCATTTAATTTATAACGGCTGCTGAAAATATCTTTTCATATTATGTTTTTAAATTTGCATGCGTGTTTAAAAACAACCTAAGGCTCACTGTAAGTCACTTCTTTTTTTGAAAATCAGTAAATAGACATTCATATTTCTTCATTTTTTCAAGTTTTGCTACAATCACCGATTCTAGTACAACTTAAGTTTGTTTATAAATAATTCAAATTAAGTAATTCTTTTCTACAGTAGATGTTAAACTTAGACTGAAAATAATACTGTAATAATCTTAAAAATGTTTGTTGATTATTTGCATTTTATTGGTATCGATTGATGGGTTTCTGGTGGTTGTTTGAATTTAAAGATGGGTTGTTTCAATTTAGATATATTTAATCTTTAGACTTAATTATATGTACACTTAAACTACATTGTTAAACCTACTTTGTCTACATCCTAACTACTACTCTTCTACTACTCAACTAATCTACATTTTACTTATTAATATAATATTGTAATAATTATACTTATTCATCACATACCAAGGGGTCATCATACGTTGGCTTCCTTGATATATGAATATTGAATGTGCAGCAAAATACCAATATTGCTACGTTACCACAATACAAAAAGTGATAATTTAACTGCAATATACATAAGGTGATATTCTAAATCGTCGTTCTCATCCAATTAACGCGACATAACATAGCGCATAGCATAGTATAATAAAAATTGAAAAAAATATCCATTTAAAGAGATTTTTTCCGCATCTAAAAATACCCGACACTTGATATTTTGTTCTTTAATTATTGTTTACAACTCAATAATAAATAAAACTTTAGTAGTCTGGCTTGAATTTAATTGACATTAGTTGCCATTGTTTGGAAATTAAATTCAAACCAGGCTACTAACATGAAGAATATTTTCAATTTATTATTGAGTTTTGAACAATAATTAAAGAACAAAATATCAAGTGTTGGTTATCTTTAGATGCGAAAACAAAATCTATTTAAATTGATACTCTTCTCATTTTTATCCATTATAATTGGGAAGCGGGAATTAAAAATAAATCAATTTCTCACGTTATTTATTCACTATGTTTGGTTGAACGGTTGTACACCTAGTATATTGCCATGTTCCAAAATCATTTTCTTTTGAATTTTAAAATCGAATTTTAATATTTGTTATAAAAACATTACGATTTGTATTTAATTATTTGTATATTTGTAAATATTTTTGAGTTTGGTCTTTCGCGGCCATTTTTACCATAACAAATTGGTAACGTTTTTTAAGGGAGACGAGATTTTGTGCCGTTTGCGTCAACCGGAGTGGTCGTAGAGCTGTGGATCTTTTTTGATTTTAAGACTTTAATTGGGAGTAATATTGATTTTTGCGAATAAATAAGTTTGAGTTTGATTACGAATTTTATTGTTAATAATTTGGATGTTTTGCCCCAATTTGGACGATAAGTATATAATAAACGTGTAAATATGATTCATTTTTATTTAAAACGATTTTTATACAAAGTAAATTAATGTAATTTGCCAATAAAACTTAATGTAAAGTTTAAATTATTTGTTTACAATGAAAGACATTAATTTAAAATAGACAGGAAGATGATCATTAAATTAACATGTTCAAATATTTATAACTTTCTGTATTTGCAACTAGTAGTCGTTAGCTGCTATAATAAATCTAGAAGCTTTTTTGACAGTTACAAATGCAGTTGCAAGTGTGCGTTCTTTAATCTGGTGTTGGATAACTTGAAGTAAAACAACTGAAGAACATAAATTAAACCTCGGTTTCCTCGTAACGATAATAATTACCAAACTAATGAAATTCGGTACGTATGATGGTCTTGAAAATTTAATAATATTCAATTACTTATTTAATTATAACTTGCAAATAAATTATAAAAAATTATTCATTTTAAGGAAAAGTGATTTTAATTTACCAATAAAAACATTGATTTTAAAATTACATAGCTACCTAAAAAATATATAAATATTTAATTTTAATACTTAAGTTTATCCAAAATAATTAAGCTTTTTATTTATTACTCCTGCTATATTTTAATAGCACATAGCACATGAATAATACTGGAAGAGTATTACTATTATTATTAGTACTAGTAATACATTGGAAGAGTGTATTCAATCTTAGAAATGTTTTTATTGTAATTTCTCTGTTTATGAAATAATTTTACAAAAAATTGCATCCAAGAGTAGTAGAATTTTGTTGAAGGCATTCCAGAAGTAAACCACAACTCGGAATTTCACGCATCGAGAAATAAGGCAAATACTTTCCAAGTGAAAAGACATAATGAGAATTTCTAGAAAGCTTGTAATTTATTTTCTGTATGGAAGCAAACTCCAATTTCGTTATTATCATAGGTTTTATATATAGGTGAACAGTATTTCTATACATTTTTATCAATAAATAAACTCTTCTTCATACATTTTTACAATTATGTTCTTTTTATACATTTAATTGATCACACCAGCTATTGAGTGTTTTTAAAATTCCCTCCAATCCTCCAAACTTTAAAATCTTAATATTGTATATATAATAAAAATATGAATACAGATATTAAAGTTGAGTGTTCAGAAAATGTTCGTTTGGAGCTCTAAAATATATCAAACGAACCGTTTTTCTTTTGACACACGTACTAGGCAGGGGCGGAACTACCGAAGTGCGGTGGGTGCAACGCACACGGACCCTCGGTTAAATGGCCCCCAGTTCATCTGTGACCTTCCCCAATCGCTTCAAAAAAAATTAACATCATTAAAAATATAATAATATGTAAAAACAGGGTTGCAAGCATTCCCCAATCCGGATTAAGCAACCATGGGGTCTTAATGTTCAAAAACCTTTTTTTTTAGAGAAAGAGACCGATTGTCTGTATTTTTTTTTAAATACTTAATATTCACAATAAAATATTAGGCATATATTGGCAGTTTTCTTTTATTGAGCTAAACAACGTGGGAATCATTTATTTTTATTTTAAATTACCGACATAGGTACATAGTACAAAAAATGAATATGCAATGATTTCCCATTTTAGCAATATCAAAGTACAATTATTTGCTTGGTGGCTTTCGTAGAAAGATTAGTTTCAAAATGATAATAGTTAATTATAAGCAACTTAAGAACTAGAAGTGGACTTAGGAAGCTTCATAGAAGGCTAAACAATTTAGCAATATTCTGCATTGAAAATGGAGTTTTAAAATTTTGAAAATGAATTCAGAAATTTAAATATTGGCAAAATTATTGATATATTTATCAAAGCAAAAGAAAAAAAGACTTTAAATCATAATTTGTCTAAAATGATAATTACTGTATTATTATTCTATATGGGCCGGTTTTACAATAGCCAAATAAACTTTGTATTGTTTAAATTTATTCGTTTGAGTCGTTTGAACGCAGGGACGTTAGAACGCAAGGACGTTTGAATGAGAACAATTAAAATTGTGCCGCTCTCGTCGAAGTCTGTGCACGGACTTCCGTTTAAATGACAGTTTTGTTAAAAAAATAACAGAACAAATCTATATCTTCGCATAGACTTAGTATTCATTTTAACGTCCGTTTTGCTAAAAAAAAATTTAATGGTTTGTGTTCAAACTTTCCTGCGTTCAGAGTTCCTATGAAGCTGCGTTGACAAGAGTGTTCAATATTCAAGAAGAATAACAATCGTGTTCCATTGCGTGAATTTACAAATTTTAATTTTCACGATTTGATAATTTTTATATTCTTGGCGAAAGTATACACGGTATGTACTTATTAGTATATCACAGTTGTTGTGAACAGTATACGTCGGTGCATATTCAAGAGATATTTTAAATGAATTTTAGTTGAAGAAAAGCAAGAATGGAGATGGCGAATAAGGAAATGGATTCTACAAAGAAGTCGAACAAATTTTCCTAGAGAGCTTTCCGAACATCCTGAAAATTTCAAAAATTTACTAAGAATGTGAAAACACTATTTTTAGTATTTATTGGATCGTGTTAGCCCCAAAATTCAGAGAAATGATACCAATATGAAGGAAGCTATTCCGGTAAGAATATTTTCTTGCGAATATGAACTGCGTAGATTTCTAAATTTAGTTATAACATGAGTTTTAGTAAAGCCTTCAATTTGCATTGCGGCAGTCATTATTCTTGCACCAACAGCACCAGACTTCCATTTTTATATTCGTATCTTGTTGGATCCGTTAAAACAGGCTTGTTTCGATAAAATTCCTAAAATTTTATTGTTTCTACGTCGTTTATTTTCAAAATTCGAGCAGAGGAACGAGCCATAATTGTCACAACAATATAATACAAAATAATATTAATACAACAGAACAAATAAATAAATTGCAGTCATACTGTTCTTCAATTGGCACACATCGTTGCTGTCAAGTCGCTGCCTTTGACGCTTACCTTCTTCCCTAAATTTTTATTTTAAATTTAATTTCTATTCACCCCATCACGATCGACTAAATATCAAACACGTTTGATCTCACCACGAACCTAGTTTTATCAGTTCGTGGCGAAAAATTATGATTCATATTTCACGAATTAGCAGATGCGTATTCTACGCAAGTGTGACTCACGATCGTGATTAACTATATATGTCAATGCAGCTTAATGCTTTCATTTGCTATTTAGAGTTCTCATTTTCAAAATTTGGAAAAGTGGAGAGCAGGTTTATCGGCGATTCTGCGAAGCATAATAATGATTCGCACTTGAAGTGTTTGGCTCCCAGGTTTATCGAGGAGTATCAAAGAATTTTTGTGAATTTAGCGATCGTGGTTGATTTTTACTTGTCTGAGCGTGTAGTAGAGTAATACCTTCAAGTTGAGAGTCATATTTTATATTTTGCTCTATTATTCGTATAGATATAAGAACATTTACATGTTTTTACAATATATGATATAACGACAATTTCAAGTTATAAATCTAAACAATTTAGCCAAGTAATTGCATTGGAAGTTGAAGAGGTAGCTCTTCCAAGTCACCGGAAAATCTTTGCAAGGGGGAAACACCAGGGCCGATTTATCCATTAGGCAAGAAAGGCAGCTGCCTAGGGCGGCAGTCTTTTGGTGGGCGGCAAAAATACTAATTAATTCTAATAAAAAATGTAACATAAATAGAAACTTGATTGTAAATTGTACTTATTTAAAAATCATATTTCATTATATAGAAAACAAACAATTTTAAAGTACCTAGGGTACTCACATGCCTTAACGCGGCCCTGGGAAACACTAATTATGTGACTTGGTGTTTGTCTGGAGTCACCACAATAATAACTTTCATATGTTAAATGCATAAATCTTATGCAAGATTTCCCATCGGGATTGGTTTACATTCCTGGATACACACTATTTAGAAAAGACAGACCTAGCAGGGGCGGGGGTGTCTGCTGCTATGTACACGACTCGATAAGAAGTAAAATTATTACAACTGATGATGTCTCTAATGGGATTATTGAACAATTATGGTTATCAATGGTTATTGATGGTAAATCGTTTGCTGTTGGAACAATGTATCGTCCTCCTCAAGCCTCTACCAACTCTCTCCAAGAACTCGAAACAATGTTATCCAAACTCTACGTCGAATATGATTATGTTATGTTTCTCGGTGACCTCAATGTGGATTTGCTCAATAATAATTGTAGGTTAACAGATACATTCAAATCTATTCTTGCATTTTTCAACATGATTCAAGTAGTCGAGCAACCAACCAGAATTACTGACCAATCTGCTACCTTAATCGATGTTATTTGCATGAACAACAATTTATCCTTCTCCGGAAGCAATACTATTGACATGTCGGACATTACTGACCACAAACTCGTGTACTGCTATCTTGACCTGTCTCCTAAGAAATCGCTAGCCAACCCCATATGGTGCAGAAACTTTCTTAACATTGACCAGGACGAATTCTCGATGGACGCCAGAAATATAAATTGGCTTCGGATATCATATCGCTATTCGACTCCCATGCCCCAATGCACATGCTTAAGATCGAAACCACCAAACCAGGATGGCTAACGGAAACAGTTCAACTCATGATCAAGCTTAGAGAAAAAGCATACACTAAGTTTGCCAAAACTAAGAAAGCAAATCATTTTGCATACTACAAAGAACTTCGTAACCTAGTGTCCCAAGCCATCAAAAACGAAAAAAAAGCCTTCTACAAATACGAAGTTGAAGCTTGTAATAAGAACACCAAGAAATTGTGGAAAATCTTCGAACGTGGATATATTCATCGCAAACCCATGAACAAAGCTAATTTGGATGATGTTGATGTTAATGAACTGAACAAGTATTTTGTTAATGTGGCTCCGGACACAAAAGTCGATCAAATGACCACTGACTTTTACACTACAAATAAACACCCGCTTATCACCAATGAACTAGTCTTCCACAGCGTTACGATAAATGAGGTCGCCAAAGTAATAGGTAAAATGAAGTCAACAGCTACTGGGGTAGACAACATTAATTCCAGAATGCTAAAGATGGTTCTTCCTTATTGCCTTGTGAGTATAACTGATCTCATCAACTCCTGTCTGAACAACTCAATTGTACCGGATGAGTGGAAGAAATCTGCAATATTTCCCATACCTAAAGTACCCAATGCCAGCAAGTTTGAAGAACTACGTCCTATCAACATTTTGCCGTCTCTGTCCAAGGTATTAGAAAACATCATGCATCAACAACTTCTTGAACATATAATAACAAATAAAGTGATTCCTGAGCTACAATCTGGTTTCCGGAAAAAGAATAGCACTGCTACTGCAATGTCAAAAATTACTAACGATATCTGCTCTAATATGGATGGATCCAAGGTAACAGTACTTTCTCTACTTGACTTTAGCAAGGCCTTTGACGTTATTAACCACAAGTTACTAATCGCTAAACTATCCTATTATGGCTGTAGCGACTCGGCTCTAAAACTTCTCGTCAATTACCTGTCGCAAAGAACCCAACGTGTGAAATGGAATAACCACCACTCAAAGGAACTTACATGCAACAAAGGTGTACCGCAAGGAAGCTTGCTTGCTCCGTTGCTGTACTCAATATACACAGCTGATCTTCAATCGATTCTTACTCAGGACTGTAATTTCCACATGTATGCCGACGATACACAGATCTATGTAGCCGATGATGCTAGCAACATCAACGGAATTATTGGAATCCTTAACCACAACCTGGAGTCGGTACTTAAATGGTCGATACAAAATGGGTTAGTTCTGAATCCCACCAAAACTCAATGCATCTGCTTCGGTAGTCCCAACAGATATAAAGCAGCGATAGACAGTAAGAAAACAGAAGTAAAGCTCAACGGTGGCATCGTGAATTTCTGCACAAAAGTGAAGAATCTGGGAATGTTGTGGGATAGTCATCTCACATTCGACGAACATATAAGCAAGATTTCTAGAACTTGCTTCTTCAAACTTAAGTCACTTTATAGATTTAAGAATCATCTTCCTTCCGATGTTAAGTGGAACCTGGCAGTTATGCTAGTACTGTGCCACGTCGACTACTGCAGCACAGTATATCATGGCTTCCTCACTGAACGATTAACGAACAGGCTGCAGGTGATTCAAAATGCATGTTTCAGATTTGCTCATGACACCGACTACAGAGACCATATCACACCACACTACAAGGCACTGGGTGTATTAAAGATGGAAGCACGGTTTGAATTGCAGTTTGCCGTACAGCTATTCTCTATTTTCAAGACCACTCTCCCAGGCTACCTTAACACTCTGTTAACCAGAAGGGGCGATTGCCACACCCGAGACTTAAGAAGTAACTTGAGTATGGCAGTCCCAACTCACAGAACAACAAAATTTGAAGGTTCGTTCCAATATATGGCATACTCAATCTTCAACAAACATTTGGATCTTTTCCTGAAGTCAGAAACCAAAGCCACCTTCAAAGAAAGAGTAATGGAATTTCTACTGAAGAACTAAGGATTCTACCCCGATTCCCCAGGTACACGTCGAAAACCAGCCCTGCTGAACTTGTACCTTTTTTATTAATTTAGAAATACTTTCTGTACTTTTTATTTAATTTAATAAACCATATTATTATTATTATTATTATGTAGTCAAATTTCACTTGTATATGGTTTTGAATATATAAAAATTTAACCACATCAATATTTTAAAAAATTAAGAAATGTGCACACGCTTTTTAGAACTAATATGTTTTTTAAATTATCACAAATAAAATACACTAATATGGTTTATAAAATGAATTTGCCAATACACGTCATTAACATTGACGACGACGTCATATTAGACCAGCGTTGTCAAAATTTTAAATACCATTCAATGATAAAGTACGACATATACTGAACTGTCACCGCAACACACAACACTGTACATACAAGTTAATGTAAACAAACCTATAAAAATAAAAATCACTGTACAATCATAATTCGCATATATTATGTGATAAATTGGAATTTTATTTTTAGGTGGTGGCAATGACGGACGTCATACCTCTGACGTGTATCGGTTTTTGATTTTTAAACCCCATAATTAAATTAATAATTTCATTCGATTCACAATAAATAGCTATAATATGACTAATTTTTACTATAGGGAAATAAAAAAATACAACAGAAAATTAAATAATTTTTTAAGTTGCCATTTACCATTTTTTTTGTGCGACGCTAACTTTTCGAGCAAACTTTAAAAAATATTATATTAAAATTTAATTTAAAAACTAGCACACTTTTAAAAATATCGTAACATATTGTCGTGTTTCAAAATTATATTTTGAAAACTTGTAGTTTTAATAATTGATTAATTTTAAATTTTATTTTAATTTTGTAAATAATTTATTATTGTAAATATTTTGAATTTTCTTTGTTCGCGCCAACAAAACTCAAGTTGGTACGAAAATTTGAGATTAATTTGGCTTTTTGGCCAGCCGCGTTGACCGGGTGGTCGCTTGAACGGAGCGAGCGTCTCCGTACGCTAAATTTTGAGTTATTTTGTTAAGAGTATTTTTGAGTATTTTAGGAATAAAAGTTTATTGATTTACAGTGAGTGAATTTTATTTAATTTGTTTTATTTTAAACAGAAAAGGAAATTAAAAGAATTTTAATACGAGGCAATATGGTATCGCAGACATTTGGCGAGTAGATAAAGAACGCATGAAATAAAAATTTTGCATTTTTAATAAAATAATATCGTGAATAAAATTAATATTATTTTTGAAAATTGAGAAGCCCGGGTCATCGCAATATAGAACGTTAATCAAAATCAACGTTTGATCAAATTGGACAAATTGTATTAATCAGTAAATATTAAATACGATTGCGTTAATTTTCAATTTACCTACATAGGTACATATTATTTCTAAAGTATTTATTTTTCGATATTACTATCAAAAAACAATGACTCGGACAGTTGGCATCTTCGGAGTTTTAGTAGTATATTGTTTAGTAATTCCTGAGGATCAGTTAAGCTACTTTTTAGATTTACAATAATATGTTTTTCTAAATTTGAGCAAAATATCATCTAAAATGCCTGGACTACTAGGTATAGTAAATACATGTCATAGTGTTAAAAAGTATAATAGCCAGTTAGTAGGTTACCAAGTCTCACCAATAAAGGATTAACATGTAAAATCAAAATGTCAAGTATCGTATGGACCCTTTATATCAAATATGTATCAGAACCCTTTCGTGTCACAAGCTGCAGCTGACAGTGGTTTCATTATTCATTGACGTTTGAATTTGAAACCCTACTAAAGCGAACAATAATGCAATATTAAATGTGTGATTGAGATGGAAAACTTTAAAGCTGTTATGTATTTCAGAATCCGAGGATTGACAATATATAAAACTTAATAATATAGATTTCAACCAGCAATCTTCAGAGTTTTTGTAACAATAAGATATATATTTTTTGTATATCCTTTTACAAACACCTTGCTTACGGAAAGTTAATCTAACAGTTTCATAAAAATTATGTAATAACATAATTAATAAAATAAAAATTCTTTCGCTTGGTATTAGTTTATGTGATAAAGAAAGATAAAAAATAATTTTTCCTACTAAACTGCTGCAATTAAATGGTTTCTTTGAAATGTTGTTTTCAATGAATAATACATTTTGATAACAGAAATATTAAGAATTTCTATTAAGACGGCGATCTTTCATTTGGACGAGAATCTACCCGAGTAGATGGCGTAGTTATACAAAGTCTGAATTTAATTATAATCGGCGTTTATCGGCCCGGATCGGTACTGTATTAGGAATGAAATGGTATGTGCTAAAGAGAGATAAGTATTGTGTTCAAATTTTTTTGAAAAATATTTGCAACACTGGCATGTTTTCAGATAAAATTAATACAGGTAGAATGTAGTACCTATACAACATAGTTGTATTTAAATTTCAAACGTCATATCTAGCGTATATAAGTGGCTAAAGATACAGTGGGGTCCGCTAATGTGATCACATCAGGACTTGGGGTTTTTGATAACAATAACCGATTGATAACAAAAAAAAATTTATTGGATATTTATTAATATAATATAATAATTAATTAATAAGAAAAAAAAAACAAATTAAAAAAACTCATCTAGAGCAGTTTGTCTCTGTTGTACGAAAAGTAAATTTTTTATAAAAAGTTTATACTGGTAATGCACTTTTGATTAGCAGGGCAGCGTTACTTAAAAATTTTATTTATTGTTCGTATTTTACATAAAAAACATATTATATTTAATAGAATAAAAATATATATTTAATCAAAACAGGTTAAAAATTATATCAGGTTGTTCAAAAATTCATCTCTTTCTATCAAAAAAAAAGATCATAGTAATAAATGTTTAGCCAATTTTGAGTTGTAAACGAAGTTTTTAAGTTGTGTGGTAAGTAAAATAAAAAAAAAATTATTTTTTAAAATAATAATACTATACTTATCTATACCATATTATATGAGTACATATTAAATTATTATTAAAAATTAATCTTAATGTTTCTTAAATTTTTTCAATCTCCACTAAACATCATACTCCACCTGAGTAGTATTAATTGTGAAACTGTTATTATTATTATTGTTTATTCGAATTATTAAAGCATTCAAAATCAAACAAATTCAACAAAAGTTGTTAACAGTTATCAACCAATGAGACAAATTCTGTAATAGGCAATACAGAAACTAAAATCTTGTTCTCATTGGGTGGTTCTTTGTATACCAATGTCAGTTGAAAATATTGCTTTTGATTTTGCAGCTGATGTGTGGTTGATGTTTTTCTACAGTAACGCTATGCGTTCGAAAAAATTCGATTTGTAAAATCTACAAAATACCACTCCAAGGCATTTTCCAAGTCGCCGTTCAATAAAAAGCAACTCCCTCTCAAGTGGCTTTAAATTTTGAAAAGAGTCATAGGGAGATAGGACTGTAAGGTGAATGTTGTAATTCCTTAAAGCCAAATTCATTTACTACTGTTTCAACAATTCCTGCTTTATGCACCCTGCAATTCTCGTGTAGAAGCCAAGTTTTCTAATCAGAATTGTGGGGTCTTTTTTAATGTATAGCCGCTTTCAAATTCTTAATTGTGTCTTTGTAGTTCCTTTTGGCATAATAATGCAGAATCTCCTCCGCGTCCCAAAAACTGTGGTAGTCTTTTTCTTGCAGAAAATTGGGCCCTTGCTTTCTTGGGTAGCGGAGAGCTTTTACAAATCCATTTACTTTTATTCCGTGAGAGGGTCGCAGTGGTGTACCCAGGTTTTATCCCATGTTACAATTCTATAAAAAAAGTCATTATCTTGGAATAAAGCAGTCAATTTCTCCTCGCAAATTTGTCTTCTATACAGTTTTTGTTCGGGATTGCTTCACATCATTGTTTCTATTTGTTTCTATAAACTGTTATAAAAGTAACAAAATGTAAACGATTGGAACCAAACTTGGGGATGACTATAAAATATCACTAAAACATAAAAAAACTCCTCTTGCAGTTATCTATGGTCAGACAGACACAAAGAATTACAACTAGAACAGTGTAAACCTTGTTCATTGTGATTTTGATAATGTCAGCAGTAGACCTGATGGCATAGATTTCTTATTTTGTTAATAGGTATATGTGTATTCTATGTGTATTCCGATCTAAAATATCTTCAAATTATCTTTATGATGTGGGCACTTTCCTACTCTTAGGAAAAAGACTTACTTATCTCTGATTTTTAAAATGAGTAATAGGGGTGATATTAGTAATTGCAGAGGTGTTTCAATATAGTTCTATGTTTCCGAAATTACTTGACAAGATGGTATCGACTAAACTAGCCACCGCGCCGCCTAACAGTGGTTTGAAATCCAGAAAAAGCGGATAAAAACCCCTAAAAATATATTTTTTCTATGGACTTTTAACGGGTGGAATAGTTGTAGTGATACCCCTACTATGTATTTTGACCATTAAGAAGGGGTGGTCATCCCTACCTAGCTCAGGAATGCACTTCATTCATGAGCGTCTGCCTAGCTGCATTGTTTTAACGAAATTATCTATAACATTTAAAATTCAACGCGTGTGGGAAAGTGAAAAGTGTACGGATTTGCATTCTAAAAAATGGATTCTTCTAAGGAAAGTCAGTACAGTTTGAATGTTTTGTGCAAAAATATCAATAACATTATATGAAATCGTAAATCATTAATAAAGGTGACGGTGTTTTCCTTGGCCACATTCTAAAAATTCGTGTTAAAAAAAGCAATAAGTCAAAAGTGGCGTCAGGTGGAACTCTCAATCCAAATGAACATTGTTGCTTAGACATTTCTTCAAAACATATCCAAAAACTAGCTGCAGCCACTTGCAGCCTTGTCTGTTATGTGTAGCAGTACTATTAAACCGAATTAAACATTTTTAGTTTATTTCTTACCAAACCTTTAGTATTTTTTTAAAACGGTACTCCATCCGGAAGTGCCTAGAAAAGCACTTGGTTAGCACATGGAAACTTGGTATCTGGGGTAGGTAGCAATGTCCGACCTTAAGGGTAGTTTTTAGTTTCATTCTGATACTCGACCGACTACGTATAGCATGTTGTTAGAAAAAATCTAACTACGCGACCAATCACGCTTCAAAAATTTTGTTTGTAAAATACAAACAAAATTTTTCTTAAATTACCGCCTTTTTCAGCCAAATATGCATAAAGTAAGATTGAAGTTTGAGTGTACTTTGTATTAAATAATATATTATGTATAATTTCAGAAACAAAAATTGTACAATTCACCTTACTCAAGAATTTGATTTTTTAAATAATTTTCCAATGTATGTTTACTCAAATTGATCACATCCCCAAAATTTTATATTTTTAGTAATTAATTTATGTTTCATCCCCTGAAATTCACCCCATTCAAAGATTTGATTTTTTTAAACATTTTTCAAATGAATGTTTACCTCGTAAAAGTAGATTTCCAAAGTTTCAGAATTTTGTCCAGTTTTTTTGGATTCTGAATCACTGTGCGCCTGTAGTGACCACTAGGTTGATGGACAACACGAATTTATACCGAGTCATTCTACAACCAAAAATTTGTTATCGTTTGTTACATTTGCACTTGACGCTATGATTTATCATAGCATAATACTGCATACCCTTTAGGGTATGCAGGTCGATGCCGTTTATACTGAGTTGTCAAAAGCATTTGATAGAATCTCGCATAAAGCTCTTTATAACGAAACTGGCTGCAATTGGTTTTGGTCCCTTGGTAGTATTGCGGCTAAACGGCTCTTTGACCGATAGATTGCAAGTACGAATAAAGAATTGCGTGTTTTCTAATTTTGCACTCACATGAGGAGTTCCTCAAGGTTTGCAGATAACAAGAAAAGCGAAGGTGGTCAACCAGAGAGGTGTTGATCGAGACCGAAATTTTTCTTGGAGTCTTCTGAATTTGTTAAATCTGATAAATCCTGATAAACCTGATAAATCGTGGATGTATCCTTGGTCTCGCCGAATACCCTTCTGTGTGATTTAGTTATAATTTGCTGTAAATCCTCAACTCCTTTGGTATTAAATAATAATAATAATATTTTAATGGCATAGTTCAAAGAATATGTTACAGAAAACTGGCACCAATCAAAAATAGTCCATTAAATAAAAATATAATTGAGTGAAGCGTATACCTTAGATAATATTTCCTATAATATTTCCTTTATTTTGGATCTCACATACAGTGGCAATTAGCATAAGATGGGGGATTTAGCTCCAACCATCTTATTCTTTACAGTGTGTTTCAGCTAATTATATTTACCGATACATTTTTCACATAAACTAATTTTGAACAATTATTATAAAAGTTACTTAAATCTAAGACTATACATAATTAGAATTTTAAATTGCTTAGCACATTTCTAATTTTGAGAATTTATAAATTTTCTGACAATATGGCACGTTTCCAAAATAACTGCTTTTTGAATTTCAGGATATAATTTTGTAGATAGATCCAACTTTAACAAATGGGTTTTAAACTTGGAAGATACCACACCAGTAGCCGATATCACTATCGGTATTATTATTATTTTATTGAGACCCCATACACTCATCATTTCCATTGCTAGTGCTTCGTACTTATGGATTTTTTCTCCTGCGGTGGTTATGATATTTTTAGACAGAGGCACAGCAACATCAATATTGACTGCATTTTGGTCTCGTTTTCGTATCAAGACAATGTCAGGCCTCTTATGACTAATTGCTTGATCCGTTAATATAGTCCTGTCCCAGTAGAGGAGGGAAAAGTCGTCTTCAAGTACAGGGTCAGGTACGTAGTCATAATAGGGTCTAAAATTGTCAAGCAAGTTAAGTTTTTTACCGAGCTGCTGGTGTAATATCTTGCAAACTTGGTTGTGTCTTCGGAGATAGACAGTAGGAGCCAAGAATGAGCATCCTCCTATAATAAGCACTATGGTTTCATTGGGGACACTATACACTTTCGGTAGCGATCTGAAACATCGAGATTCATTATGTGCCTCTTGTAATTGCTAGTGGCAATTACACCATCTTGAATCGCACACATGAATCCTTCAATTTCAAAGTGTAGTAATCCCCGCTTCAATCATTCTACTGACATTTATTCTCTATCAATTCCTTCGGAGTCCAAAATTGTCGGATATTTACCGTGAAGCACCTTATTCTTCCAATTAATTTCTAATTCAGATTTTTCTTCACAGTTAAAATTTTGATGTTTTAAATTCAAACCACTAAAATTTTTATCTAAACTTATAATTTTGCAAATTAAAGGAATGTTAATCGAATAAAAATAATCACGCAATAATTTAGTTATAGATTTACAAGGATTAAATAAATTTATTAAACCGCGTCCTCCTTTTTTTCTCTTAATATACAGCCTTTCCACTGCAGATTTCGGATGTAAATATCTATATTTATATACAATTTTTCTTGTTAAGGTGTTCAAGGCATTTAGATCTGTATTCGACCATTTTAGAACTCCGAAAGAATATGATAAGACTGGAACCGCCCAAGAGTTAATAGCCGAGATCATATTCCGAGACGTCAATTTACTTTTCATTAAAATTTTTAATTTTTGCATATAGTTTTGCCTAAAATCTTTTTATTATTATTATTATTATTATTGGACACTAAGAGAGTTGAGGATATATCCTATAAACTCTATAAATAGCAAATTATAATTGGATCACAGCAGTGTATTCGGCGCGACCAGGACTAGAACCGCGATTTCACGCTTTCTAGTCCGCTTATCTGTGCTTTACACTACACTGCTGCTTAGAGTGGAAATCTAAGGAGATATTTTTAGAGTTAGAATTTTTAAGAATGGGGTACCAGAACGTGAATAAATATAAGTTTTCACTGCAGTTTTAACCAGTTCTCAGTGGTGTTAGTACTAAACCCTTAAAAAGATCTTGGCTTAGAGCTCCGAGTTCATATGGTGATCTCATCTTAGAGATGTTAATTGTACACGAAAGTGGTGCAAATTGAAGGTGATTAAATTTAAAGTTAATAAAATATCTAAAATTTCTTTGTTATTTAAAATTTCTGGGTTATTCTTCTTAAGAAAATGTAGTTTTATAAATTAATTTTGTAGCAATGGTAAATTTTATAGAATCAGATGCTAACTGTATATTGTTGTTGAAACCCGTGCTAAAAATTACACTGTTCAGTAATTTTACACTTAAAATTGGTGGAAACCTAGTTGTTGCCAACTTTAAGGTTCTCACACATGGGTTTACAAACCCCTTTGATGACGACCCAAAGCCTTGGATTTTAAATATGGATTTTAACATAAATATGGATTTTTGTTTAGTTCAGTCGCACTTCCTTCCTAGAAATGCGGTAATTGTAACTAACAGCATCAGCAGTGTGTATTAACCGAGTTCCATGAAAATTGGCCAACGAAAGATGGCAATTTTCGAAGAACTTGGCACTCACACGGTGCCGTTTGCTCGAAAACAGCACGATACACGTACATGTATTATCGGCAACTGCCAGATACACAAATATATTGGTAATAGACCTGACCGAGTGCTATTCTTGATTTACTACTTCATTGGAAGCTCACTTTTCTCAGATTTACTAGTTTAGATTTACTATGTTTTTGACGTGAATTTTGTCATAATAGATCTTGAAAGAAATGCGATTATGGAAATTCGATTAATTTACCGCTTTCATTCACTGAGAATTACCCAATTTGTTTGCTGAAAATTAAAAAATTAAAATCAGCTCTTTTCCGCAGTTCTTGTGTGTATCAAAACTAGGAAACATTAAAAAGCCATCAATCATAGTGTCATAATCAAGTGTTTTATCCACAAGTACATTTCTAACTCAGAGAAAAACTTTTACATGTTTGAAAAAAAGATCATTATTAATATAATTAATCATCTAGATAATACATATTGTACTCTAAAACTATAAATTCCAACATTAAGACTATAGTTTCATGCAAGAATTCCCACGAGATACAATAATAGTAGCAGATTTGTTTTTCTTAAAAGCTAAATCGTGTAATCTCGGTGGGATTTAAACAAACATGTGTATTTATTTAAAAAGTTGAACCCAGAAACATCTACATAAAATATAATTTATAAACTTTTAAAATTTTGCAAAACTACTATAATGGTGTAATTTTATCCAATTGAAATTTATAAGCATCAAAGTTTGTTTATTTGCTGCAAACTATGTCGTGCATTTTCTTTGCTACTTTAAATGTATTGATTTTGTAAATACTGGGTGTCTATTATAGGTTCACACTATATTATTTGTACAAATTATAGCTAGTCAACGTGTAAAAAACAAATTATAACTCTGGTAGCTGATCTGTAGTAGCCGTTATTATCATCAAAAATAATAGGAGAACGTCAACCGTACTTGACCACAATTTTATACTAACTAACCACATTACAAATAAAGTAATTTTATAGTAAACAGTTTAGTTTGTCTGTTAAGATTAAAGTCCGGATAAAAAAGCATAAAAATTAAAATAAAAAAGTGCTTTCAAAAGTCATCAAATATTACCAAAGCAAGCATCAATTTAATTAAAAATATTTTATTTAAAAATGTACAATACTTCGTTTAATATTTTCTTTTAATTAGTAAGACGACATGTTTCGAATATAGATATTCATCATCAAGTCAAAATTAAAATATTATTTGAAAATTATTATTATAAATTTTGACTTGATGATGAATATCTATATTCGAAACATGTCGTCTTACTAATTAAAAGAAAATATTAAACGAAGTATTGTACATTTTTAAATAAAATATAAATTAACTTCGATAGACAAATCATAATTAATTAAAAATAGCACCAATTTTATTAGAAAAAGAATTATCAAAAGCATTAATTTAATTTCGAAAACAACTGATTATTAAAAATTGTTCCAAATGTTCTGGAGTGAAATTCATTCTTCTATCGCTTAAAAGATTGCAAACTTGAATTTTGCTACGAGGGAGGGATCCATTTTCAAATTTAACATAGTTTCTCAAGATATCGTTTTGGCTATATCGTCCAATATTTTTAAACCGTAATTTTTTTCTGTAACCTTATTCAATTTTTTTACCTCCTGCCTAGATAGAAAATCACGTAACAAAATTCGCCGAGTGTTGCTAAAAATGAATTTAAGGATATATGACAGGTCTTAATGAACAAAATACTTAATGCGGTTGACAGCGGCCAGTTTCGAGTGTAGAGAGACGTGGATTTCTGAAAATGTCACTAAAATCAAGCTGGTAAGTACAAGAATAGAACTAAATGCGCCATACTCGGACAGTAATCACCGTAAACTTACCTGCAGAAAATTTCTTTGTCCTACGTACATTGGAGGTTCAACATAAACGGTAACCCACGTATAGATGAAATCTAAAGATTCGATTAATAAAACTAGTCGTTTGATAAACGGATTGACTAAATTTATTTAAATTTGCTAGACATACAGCTGCTGATGTGAACATACAATTAGGTGTGATAAAAAGTTCCCGGCCAAATTAGATAGTTTTTTAATCACTAAATTTTTATGTTCCGAAATTCTTTATTTAAACCAAATATGCTCCATTTTTTTCGGAAACCTTTTGCCACTTTTCGGTTAAAACCATTATTCCATCACTGTAAAACTTCTGTGATTTATCGGTAAAAAACTTAACCAAGTGGTTTTCACAGACTTCTTTTGAAACCATCTTTACACCATTAAGGGAATTCAGAAGAAACCGAAACAAGTGATAATCTGATTGTGCAAGCTCTTTCAGTTTTTCTTGGGCTACCAAAGATACGTGAATCGAACGATTTTACATTTAGTCTTTTAGCTAAAAGTGTTATTTTTCCAATGAGAATATATGAATATGCAAACACGTCAAGCTAGCACAACCACCTTTTCAAAACAAAAAAAATTTTATTCTATAATTATGGACTAATTTTGGACAACTTTCGCGAATTTTGGACAACAACGGTTTCGCGTAAAACATAAATCTTTGGTGACGGTGCTGAGTTGACGTCAAGCTAGCACCCCCACCTCGAAAAACTAGCTATTTTTAAAATTTAGTATACAATAATTATGGACTAATTATGGACTCATTTTGGACAACATTCGCGAATTATGAACAACAACGGTTTTGCGTAAAAATATAAATCTTTGGTGGCGGTGCTGAGTTGACGTCAAGCTAGCACCCCCACCTCGAAAAAATAACTTTTTTTTTCATATTGAATTTCATTGTTCTAAAAATACTTACAAAGTATAAATTTAAAAAATTACTTGAAAACAAGAGCCCTTTTCCAGTGGCGGATCCAGAGAGGACAATGCGATAGAGGCAATTAAACCCCACTTCAGAACTCAAAAAACATCAATTATTAGACCCAAAATATTCTGATTTGTTAAAAGTTTCTAAAACAATTTCGAGAATTTAAAAATATTTTGTTTTTTCAAATTTGAATTTTAAATGATGGCTTTAAAATAAAATAAAAATATTTTATTGTATTGTAAATGTTAACACAAGACCACATTTTATACTTCAAATAATTTAAATCCGAACTTCCGGAACCGCCTAATCACGGCTTCAATAAATTCAGGTAAATATCACATTATTGCAATTTTGGAAAATCCAGAAATTTTTTTAATCCCCAAAAGGGTGTTTTTAGGTTTCTTAATACTCTACTTACCACTCTAGTACAGAGTGGTAGATTTGAAAACGATTTAGCCTTAATTTCTTACCAAAAATGAATAACCTCATTAAATGCAGTACAATTTTTAATAATTATTGTAATTTTAATTACGTGCTTTTAGTTTACAACAAATATCGAAAAACTGTATAAGAAGCTTTTCTAAATAAGAAAGGAGAAACAAGACTGACTGAGTCTGAGAGTAAAAAACTCTGCGATAGGACTCGGACCGTCCAATCGTCAAAATCTATAAATTGCATTTTTTTCAAATATGTTTCTTGTATCGCAAAATACCACGGATTTTTTCGCCGAAAAATTATTTTATTTTTTAAAAATCCTTATTTTAAAAATCGTTAATCTTATTTAATATATCTGGTTTCTCAAATAAAATAGTTTTTGAGCAAATTAGCGTTAAAAGATATTATTTAATTTAATTCTTTTGTGATAATATTATCTTTGATGAAACAAATTAATCTTTAAAAAATTTAAATCGACAAAGGCTATAGCCGGGTAAGCATGGGGAAATAGCCCTTACACCGATTTGACTAATTTTTTTTTTAGATATTCCTTTCCAAACACTATTTAATTTTCCAAAATATTAGATCCTAAATGTTGATAGTTTCTGAAAAAAAAATTCTTTTCTAAATTTCGAAAATAATTTTTTTCTAAGAAAGTATTATTGCAAATTAAATGATTTTGGAATATGTTATAGAGGTACTTAAGACCTATAAGTGGTAATTTTTTTGTGGTATTAGCTTCACATCAAATAGGAAAAAAACGGGAAAAAAGTTTTCAAAAATTAAAAAAATTAAATTTTGGCCGTACATCACCAAATTTTTGTCAAATATTCCTTTTATATGCCCTTACACATAGATTAATTTCAAAATTTTACGAAAGGTATAACATATTGATATTTATAAAAGTTCTTACCTAGATGCACCGGACAGCATCGATTGTCGTAATAATAATTTAATAAGGATTTAATAAAGTAACTAATGGTTATCACTATCGCCTTTAATGATTTTCACTGATATGTTTGTATTTTTAAATTAGTCCATTAGGATTTCAGCAGGTTTTATTATTTTTGCACAATATCATAGCATAAATATTATCAACAATCACCAAATTATGTATGTCCTACAAGTATATAGGACATACTGTAAAAATCAATGATATGATTTTCTCGAGATATGCGTGAATTTAGTGAAGTTAGTGAATTTGCAAATATTGCCGTTTTTGTAGAAAGGATATTATTACAGCAGTATTTGTATTAATAAATAAAATACAATTTCACAAACGTTCTATTGTGAACTTTTATAAATATCAATGTGTTATTATACTGTTCATAAAATTTTAAAATAAAGCGTTCATAATAAATTTATCTCTTTCAGCTAAAAATTCCACTTTGTAGAGAAAATCGTGCGTGAAACCAATATTTTGATAGAAAAGTCTACCACTAACTCTGTATATATAATATAAATACCGCAAAAATATTGAAAAGTACAAAAATTGAATATCATGTCTATAGCACCTCTCCCCCCCCCCCCAGATTCTTGACTCTAAGCTTTAACGTTTGACATCAATTTTACTATTGAATTCCACTTGGGGGGCTATCATGTCCATGCCGCATTTCTAGGTGGGGTGCTAGCTTGACGTCAATTCAGCACCGCCACCAAAGAATTATGTTTTTACGCGAAACCGTTGTTGTCTAAAATTCGCAAATGTTGTCCAAAATGAGTCCATAATTAGTCCATAATTATGGTATACTAAATTTTAAAAAAAAGTTGTTTTTTCGAGGTGGTTGTGCTAGCTTGACGTCACTCAGCACCGCCACCAAAGATTTATGTTTTTACGCGAAACCGTTGTTGTCCAAAATTCGCGAATGTTGTCCAAAATTAGTCCATAATTAGTCCATAATTATAGAATAAAAATTTTTTTGTTCTGAAAAGGTGGTTGTGCTAGCTTGACGTGGGTTGAATATGCGATCAGATTCAGTAGTTTTAATAATCTACTTTGACGTCATTTATTGTCTAAAAGGGCCGGGAACTTTTTAGCACACCTAATATTATGATGTGAGCAAACGATTGAAAGAAATTTTATGATAAATAAGTTTCATATGATAATAATTTAAAATAGTATACAATTTTGTAGTCTTAAACTAGATGGAGATGAATAATGATTATTATTTGTAACATAAGATAGTGCTAAATTTACATATATTACATAAATACTAAATAAAATAAACACAGTCAATCATTAAAATTATTAACAAAAGTATCCCCTGTAGGGTTTGAAACCCAAGGTACGCCGATATAAATTATTATCATTAGCTTGGCTAACGTAATATATATTAACCTAAGATAATTTCTTAAATTTAAAGCAAAAATATACAAATAATTGTTTTGTCGAACAGTAAACCTTGGCTGGCAAGGCTTCTTAGCAAAGAAAATATAACGAATCTTTTTTACGGATGTTAAGAACACAGCAGGAAATTAATGTAGCTAACTAATAATAATATAAAATAATAAACTAAAACCAGAAATGGATAAATATAAATTCCGGTAAGGTGTCTGTAAAAATGGAACTGACGAATCTCGATTACACGATGTTGCACTCGTACCAGGGGCGGATGGGCCATAAGACGAACCGTAAAATCTCCCAGTGGGCCGGTTGTTTAAAGGCCCGCAGGGCTGCTGGCTGAAAGTGTAACAAGGAGAGGGTCTGTACTGTGAGTCATTAATTTCTAAACATAAAAGAATGTCTTTGGATAGTAAATGTAAATGTATATTTGAGCCATATCTGGAAATTAAAAACGGGCCGACAAATATTATTTCCCGGGCCGCTAAGATGTTGCCCATCCGCCCCTGACTCGTACCAAAGCAAAAGATATGCTTTAAGCAGTTTTAGCGGAATTTAGAGTAATATAAAATAAGACTACATATCATCGGTCCCATGCCAAAGTTACCAATGTGCAAAATTTTAATTTTTGAGTTATTGATTTCATCTATCTAAAATTGTATTAATCTATCATTTGGCAAAACAGCGAATGTAATCTCCCAATAGAATTCTTTGCAATAGTTTTAAAAAATAGTTTTTACAACTTGAAACTCCGATTTTTACTGAGAAATTAAAAATTCCAATCGCTGTACCTCAAAATTACAAATTTGCATATTGGGAAGTTTGGTATGGGACCGACGATATATTCTGCAGATTAAAAATTTGTCAACGCAACCAATATGATAAACACTTAAAATTGTTTTATTATAAATACAGTAACAAATGTTGTAATTAAAAAGAGGCAAAAACAATTAAAATAACAATGTTGTTTAATTAATTGTTTTAGAAAATTAATTTCTCTAACAGAGTAAAGTAATAAATTATATCTAATAAA
This sequence comes from Cantharis rufa, assembly GCA_947369205.1. Classification (NCBI taxonomy): domain Eukaryota; kingdom Metazoa; phylum Arthropoda; class Insecta; order Coleoptera; family Cantharidae; genus Cantharis; species Cantharis rufa. The sequence goes on from OX376303.1 coordinate 43,951,763, forward strand.
TAAATAATTTATTAAATGTCACTGAAAGTTTTAAAACTGATTGTAAATTATAAATAAAGTAAAGAAATTATAGAGTACATTTTTGTGTTCTAATCGTCTTCTTCTGCTTCTTCGGGTACACTATCTAGTGCATAGGTGATCAGTGATCACTTCACTGAAGCCACAATGATGTACTAGGGAATTTTATTAACAGAGTGGTTTTCCGTTGCCTTTCCCACAGGCTAAAGATCTATTTTGTGTTTTAGATCACAGCAGTATGTTTGTCGCGACCAGGATTTGAACCGCAATTATTTGCTTTCCAGATAACCAATGTAAGTTTTACGCCATACTGCTGGTTGCATCCCAGCAAATTCCTGATGCAAACAAAAACGCAGTAGCGTCACTATCCAATGAATAATTCATAGCAAAAATTGATAGCAAATGAAAAATATAATAGTCAGAAAATTTTTTCACACAATTACTTCAGAAAATTGCTAGAAACTGATATGCGCATAAGTTGAAAACCGAAAAACAGCTCCTGCGTTTCAAGGATAACGAAATTAATTTTAACAAAATTTGTGTATATTTCAACCGAAGAAACCTGTCGATAACCAGCTCAACCGACCGATGACCAGCCAATGTTAAGTCACATTTATCGATCTCAAGTATTGATTTTATCATGAAAAGCATTGATGTGCATAATATGCATGATGGAAAGTTATTGAGTTTATCAATAGTGGCATTTCAGAACCTCAGTTTGTCCTCGACAGGTGTCTTCGGAAGAAAAGATACATAAAGTTCCTTAAAAATAGTTTCGTTGACTTTGAATGGGTTTTGTATACTCCGCTAATTTCTAAGCGGATTATAAAGTGGCTACTTTTTTTTTAACCCTACTTGTAAACTCCCCTAACGTCGAGGGATTTAATAGGTATTAAGATTATCAAGCTTACATGGGATTTATAAGTAATTTTATATTAATATTTTTAAATAATTAATTTTTAACTAAGTAACAATAAGAAAAACTTGATTATTACTGCTACCAACTTTTGATAAATTAGTGAACGGTCCCATGTAATGAAGTTTGTCATGGGGGTTATAGTTTAAATGTAATAATATAAATATAAATATAAATATAAATAGTCATAGTTTTCAAACGTTTTTTTGTTTAGTTTTTTTACGAGCAATTAAAAAGTTTTTGTAATTTTTCAGTTTCCTTTTTGTTTCTATATCAATGAAAAAGTTCAATGGAAAAAACTCACAGTGTTGAGTCCATATCGAGAATGGTCTAGAACATTCGAACGCGGCCGTTTGAACGCAGGGACGTTTGAACGCGAGAAATTATATGCAATTGACCCCCCTTTTAATATATGTAACGTTTTATTCGAGAGATCATCCGATATAATTATTATTCGACAAATCGATATTCGATTCGCATTCCAGAAATCACGAGATATTGATATTTTCATTGTCTTTCTAGGACGAAACATAGTTTACCGGGTCAGGACGTATGTGAACTGCGCCAGCGGTCAATATTTTCTTGGTCGGTAGCTTAAGGACAAGTAGTAAATTGCGCCAACGGTTGGTGGGGAAGCTTAAGTTGTAATACCCAAAGAGTGGTGTACTTATTAGTAAAATTTATTTAAATATTATTATGGTGGATCCGTGTATTATAATGGTTGTCTTTGTCAAATTCGACTCTGCGCTATCCTGCGCTCCGCTCTCCACCGCTCCGGGTGCTCCGAGCCGTTTTGCTAAAGACTAAACTAAAAAAATATCCCTGAAGACCGAAAGAACTCGCCCAAGGTGGAACTCGAAAAAGGTGAAACTCGAAAATATAATAATTAAACATAATAAAGGGGAGGGGGGGTTAATTGCATCTAATTTCTCGCGTTAAAACGTCCCTGCGTTTAAACATCCTCGCGTTCAAACAGTCCTGCGTTCAAATGTCTCTGCGTTCAAACGTTTCTGCGTTCAAACGGCCGCGTTCAAATGGCCGTGTTCAAATGTCCGGTTTCGTATCGAGGAAGATCCACCTCTTTCCTGGTAGCACACTTTGCCGAGTAGGACTTGGGATAGTCCTTATAGACTAGAGAGACTGGGGGAGTCTAGAGGGATATTTTTAGCAAGTATGGCGTTCATCAAAATGGCCCGGAGCTGATGCTATCAGATAAGTTACTGATGGCATCAAAAATACAAACTTCAGACACGTTCAAGTGGCATTCATATAAATCAACACATTGCTGACCTGTGGTGGACCTGTTATCATTCAAGTATATACAGGGTGTCCCCATGACCGTGGAGAACCTCTTAGGTGGTGATAGAGGACACTTTTCTAAAACATATTTTTAAATAAAATGTTTGTCCAAGTCCAAACTCTTGGGGGGTACCTCACTTTAAAGCAATTTTTTCAATTTATGATTTCAAGCGGCCATTGCACCGATATTTTTGATTTTTTGGGTTTCATGGATTAGAGCTTTCCTATAGAGCATTTGAAATCTACAAATTATGTTATAACCTCTTATCGCCTAGAATCAACAGATTTCGAGTTATGAATTAAATTAAAGGGAAAAATGTCAAAAAAATCCGAGTTTTATTTTTTTTACTTGTCTTGCCAATCCCGTATCTTTTAAACGAAACGTCTTAGAAAAAAACTAACGGCCCAAACCGGATAGGGAATTTAACGGGCTACAACTTTAGCTTAATAGTTTTTTTTGTGAAACTTACGGTTTTCACAGAAATTACGAAAATAATGAACAAGGTGTAGGTTAAAAAAACATAAATTAATGGAAAGAATACTGATAGGTGTAACAGAACTTACCGAAAAAAGCACCATTACAAATAATACAGTGCAACACCTTTTGAAAAGAACATGCCTGTGTGCTAAAAATGAGGGAGACGATTTTGAAAATTTATTAAAATAAATTTTGTGAATTTATTTAGTTTTTTTAAAAACAGAGAAAACACTCTGTATGATGAATAAATGATTTGATGTGAATTCTTATTAATTGTGAACGGTCCTTTAATCCTCTGCTGAATTTTAGTTAAATAGTGAATGATTAGTATCACACACGCTTTATCTTGACAATTTTTAATCACGCAAATTGTTGTGCAAAGATTATTTATTTTGTATTTAATTAACATAAATGAATTATTTTAAATTGTAATGGTGAAATTGTGTAACGGATAATTAAACTATGATAAGAATTTACAAACAGGTAGGTAATAATAAATTACGATTTATTATATCAATTTTTAATATCACTTCTTTTCTTTTTTATTTTAGATTAAATTAATTGGTACCTTTTTCGCTCGTTGACGTACAAAAATATCTTATCGACTTTTACTTATCTTGATACAGGTAAATATTTCTAGGTTAAGTTACGCCTTGTTCTACTTGAATTAAATTAGTTCTTTAAATAATTTCAAACCATTTGCTTTCCTTCCAAATAATTATTTTCTTATTCCAATTTACCATAAACTTGGCAAAATCTCAATGACGTAAACTTCATAAATCCTTCGATAATCACAAAAACATAATACTTCATAAATTAATTAACTTAAAACCATAATTTCATAAATTAAATTAATCTCTCTTGAAACCATCTGCTCGCAATGAAATTTGAAACAATACTAATGCTGGCACCTTTGACCTTTGACCTGATCACTTATTCTTGCCACCTCCTTTTATAGGTTTTTCGAAAACAGCCACCTTGATTCCATTTGCATGGCCCCTTAATCTGATTCGAAATTTTGACCATCACCAATCTTCTTGAAATTTTCAGAAAACTTCGATCTTGATTCGAACAACATCCACACAAATTATTATTAAAATCGGTTCACTAGAAACCTCGTAGGAAGCAAGTTCCTTCTTCGTCGCCATGGCAACTGTCAGAAAGTTCAAATGATGATTACTCGCTGGCGCGGGCTTTATTTGGATTTTCGTTGCTTGAGCATGTTTTGAAACATGATCTACAGATCATTTTACTGCTAATGGCATAACTTGATCAGCGCAAAAATTGTTATTCACAAAAATAGTTGTCATAGAACATCGACGTAAGCAAAAGTTTTCAAAATGTTCAATAAGTTTCCTTCTACACTTCCCAACATCACAAAACTTTATCGTTATCACCTATCTACCTCCACGTAACTTATCTACTACTTAAATTAACAACTTTTCATTTTTAGGCAAAGAGTAACCAAAATAACCTTCACAAACCTCTCTCGTGTCATGATTTGTCGTATAAGACTACTTGGTGTCCCTTTTGAATAGCACCGATGCCCTGGTCTATTTAGTTAGATGAACTAAATCAAGTGTTTAACTACTGGCAATCGTTCAATTGGAATTTGAGAAATCCCAACCAATGTGTGAGATACCTCTTGATTTAAAATATGAATATGACTGATGACTTTGACTTTAATGAAAACTCCACAATTAAGGTAAAGTTTTTATGTTGTACGCAACTGTACAAATCTGAATTTTAACTAATTGACCTCAACTTCCAGAATTTGGCAAGAATAACCACCTCCGACAGTCAAACGTAATACGCCTGGCATTCCGAGTTACTAGCTGTTCTCGTGCAAGTACCAAAATGAAAAACAACGTGAATAAAACACAAAAATTACATCATTACCGAAACAATCAATCTACTCGTTACAGTCATTCGACTCAATAATACCTTAATTTAATGATCGTCATAGGTATGGCAGATACTAAAACCAGTTACAATTGTATAATTACTATTTAAGCATATCCAACATGGCAATATAGTAAATTAAAACGTAATGGTTAAATGGTCAATCGTTAAATGGTGAAATCAACGCTGTGATATTTATAATTATTTATACTCTATATAAACGATCATTAACCTAATCTCAAATAAATTGCATAATCCTAAAGGATTATTAACTTAGAGTAAGTATCTTTCTTACTGACCATCGCACAGTGGGGTATTTGACCCTAAAACCTGGCCAAAACTCTGAAACTCTCCAAATGAGTTTAAAATATGCTTCAGATTTTAGAAAAAATAATGAAAAAAATTTCATTGATAAATAGGGTAGTTTTCTGGGGGTGCAAATTAAAATAACAGAATAAAGTTATGAAACTTTCCACATGTTGAGAATTTGACCTACAAATTTATGGAAAAATAATGAAAAATATTACATTGATGAATAGGGGTGGTTTTCTGGGGATGCAAATCAAAATAACAGAATAAAATTATGAAACTTTTCATATGTTGAGAATTTGACCTACAAATTCATGGAAAAATAATGAAAAAAATTACATTGATAAATAGGGTAGTTTTCTGGGGGTGCAAATCAGAATAACAAAATAAAGTTATGAAACTTTTCTTATGTTGAGAATTTGACCTACAAATTCATGGAAAAATAATGAAAAAAATTACATTGATAAATTGGCTGGTTTTCTGGGGGTGCAAATCAAAATAACAGAATAATTAAGTTATGAAATTTTCGATATGTTGAGAATTTGACCAACAAATTTATATAAAAATAATAAAATTATTATGGATGTATTGCGTGAATAATCACTTTATGAAATTCTAAAACTTTCTGGGATTTTTTTGTGGGGGTTAAAAATTAAAATAGAAATAAACTTAAATAAAACTAAAAATTAACACAAAACGGGATATTTATTAAAGAACATAATATGATGACTTCATTAAAAAATTATTCCGATTCGTCACAAGAGCTTTCCTCATAAGATTCTTTGTCCTGATGAACACGTTTCGAACTTTCTTGGATTGAAAATTTTGATGGAAGAAGAACATCGATGGTTTCTTTACAAAATGGTTTTGTAAATTTTCTCGGCAATGGACGCATACTTGTCAAAAAAGGGTCAGAGCTCAACAGTAATCTGTGCATAACATCGGTATTACATGCCACTCTGGAAAATTTTCTTGCGAACCCTTGTCTGAATGTGCGAAAGTGTTTATTTTTGGCTTCAGCAGCCTCCTCTGATAGCTGTCCAATCGGCAACAAGGCATATGAAATAACTGCAGCACCATGAACTAAAATTTTGTGCATGGTTGGTGTCATCGGATGCCAACTATATACAACTATAGTAATAGCTACCGTCAGAAAGTTTAAGACCAGCTTGTAAAAGCAATTAAGACTGAATATTACGTTTCTCAATACATGTTTTTATATAAAAATTTTAGACAAACGTCAACAATTCATTGTGGTTAACAATTTCAGACCATTTCATAAAGTTCAAAATACAATAATTGTATCATTGTGAACAAAAATTGTATACAAAAAAATGCAAATTTTTTAAGTGGTTAGTTTGTGACATTTTTGTTCTACTCTGTATTTTGCGTTTAAAATTTTTTTTCTCTTTGGGGAAAAAAGCCTCAAAGCAATTCTTGCAATAAAAGACCCGATACGAGAATTAATTTAAAAAAATACGGGCATATGACAATCTTTTTTTTTATTTTAACCTCCCCCTCTTGACCAATGCCTAACTACGGCCCTGCTGGGCACACAAAAATTGGGCAATCTGTGTTGTTGATTTGCATTAATTATAATATGGATTAATTAAAACTGCACATTTTACTGTACTCTCAGAAATTCACAAATAATACTTAAATTCAAAACTGAAAAATTAAGTTTTTCTACCTAAAAAGGCATAATTTCATAAGCACGTAGCAGACAGGAAACAATTAAAAAAAAATTTAATATAGCAATACTTTTAAGAAGTTTTATGGCAGGCTTATAGTTTTACCCATTCCTAATCACAGGTAATATTTTATTTATAAAATTCGGTTTTATAAATACTAAAAAGGCATATTGCATTTTGAATATTTTTAAATGGTCCCAAATTGTTAATCGCATCTATTACTGATATTTGTATAAAAATTTAATATTAAAAACATGTATTGATAGGCGTAATATCTAGTTAAACTTACTAGCGGATCTTAAACTTTCTGGCAGTAGGTATAAAAAAAAAATCATATTAGCTAAAACGCTCAACTTCCGCAAACTTTTTTTTCACAGATTGCTTCCTAAGATAGTCAGAATTGATATCCTATTTTTATTTTCACCCGGACGAACCCGGAAACATAACTAATTTACTAATTTATAAAAGGAAAATTTTAAAAACAATAAAATTTTATTATCAATTTCTATAGGTCACAGAGGCCTTAAAATTGTGTCATAAATTAATGTTATTTAGGTAAAAATAAACTACATATCTTCATTTTTATTGTCCATATTGTAATCTTCTTTTAAATCAAAGTTTCACTGCCTTTTGGAAGGATTAAAAGTAGGTGTTTTTCAAAGCGCCGAGAACTGCAATGTGCAACGTAACCGAAGACAAAATTCTGAGTGCCGTTGTAAACAAACTACTAAAAATTTCATTTTCAAATGACTACCGTTTGATGCCCCAACTATTGTACTATTCCAAAAAATTATTACGGCGGTCCTATTGTGAAATTAATAAATTTGAGTTTTGGCCAGGTTTTAGGGTCAAATACCCCACTGTGCATCGGTGCAGTCTACATACGTACCCTAACGGAACCCGGTGCAATCTACATGTCGGATTATGAGACCCTTTGACCATCGGTGCAGTCTACAATCGCCCACATATTATATGTTTGATATATCGTAGAGTGTAAAAAGTGGTGTTAAGAGCCACGTGAGCCTATTTTTTATTTTTTATCAGCGAAATCGGTGCATTAGAGAACCAAGCAGTATAATTTGATCGATACATTCTTTTAAGAGGAATGTAAGTATTAATATAATATTCAAGCTTCTGTCCAGTTGACATAAAGTAAAACATCACCGATTTTGTCAAAGTGAGCCACTTTGAAGTTGTAAATATATTTATCAACAGAGAGACTAACTCGAGATAAACTATACCTATCAGAAAAGATGGTGCATACGTTTCGTGATGTGTTGATGAATCATTACAGCTTGTCGGCAACAATTATTGCAATTGAGATATCTAAACTAGCAAATATTAAATCCAATAATACATCTCGTCGGTTGGGTATTTGATTTCATCGCAATAAATTTAAAAATAATTATTCCAATCATTGCAATATGTTAGTTACATTATTATTGTACTGGTTTGTTTTGCGCTTTTTTGAATAGATTCGACAATCTATTTCATTTCGACAAGTTAAAAATTTGAAGAATAAACTAAATAAAACGAAAAAATTATTATTAAGAAAAATAAAAATAAAACAAGAATAGTTGCTCCCATTCGACCTTCACTTGATTAAATCTTACATTAGTTTTTAAATTTTATTGATCTAACGACATTGATGAAATTGAAGTTTGTTAATAAAAAAAGTATTTGTGTTAATTATTTATCATGTTAAGAGAATATTAAAATTGGTTTCATTTTTATTAAAAGAAAACTATATGAATAAAAATGGAAATAACTAAAATGGGTTTTAATTTTGAAAGTAATTAATTAATATAGACGTAACTTTTTTGGTAATTGGTAAAGAATTTGTTTTTAAGCCAGTAGTAATATTTTGTATCAGGCGTCGCCACTGACGACGCCCTTTTTCCAACTAACAGTAGATGGCCTAACGTTACTAGAATTCTGTTATACGAATATCTTGTTCATTCTCTTGTAAACAGTTACTCTTTGACTGCATCTCGGAATGTTGTGCTACCGTTTCGGATTGCCGTACACTTGAATTAAAATTTTTCAATTCTTAAATTAGTTTTATTAGTGGCATGCCGTGCAATACAAACTATAGACGTATCCGTGATTAATGTCGATAATAACTTTAAAGTTTTACATTTTGTAAAGACGTAAAATGTACAAAGTATGCTATAAAGTAAGTTGAAATATTAAATTATTTTACACATTTAATGAGAATACTGAAAAAAAGGATGTTTTAATAATATTAAAATATTAATGTTCCTAAGAATTAAATTTTATACTACATGTCGCTTAAATAAACAGAAAATATGTTTGTCTAATTACCTACGTGAATATAGTTTTTTTTATTACCGAACCATATTTTTATAAATATAATAAATAGTTTATCTCCAATCCAACTAAAGTGAACTAAAAAATTCCAGAGATTCATAATAAGAACGAAAAATTTTACAAGTGCATTGATAGAATAATACAGGCAATAATTTCTGTGGAAATTTATAATAAATACATGATCTTAATAATGTATGTAAATATATTTTAGTTATTTATAGTAAATAAAGTAATTACTGCCGAAAGCTCACATATTTTCAACAATTATTAGTGTAGTAAATAGAAATACTATATTATACTAAATTAGTAAAATTGCAATTTATTATGTTTCTTCAAGTTAAATACACTCGTATCTCTCTATAATCACGAAGTCGGGACTTGACCTTCTCTCAATAGTAACGACGGGCGGGGTAAGGCATTAAGGCATTATCCCCACTCGTTCATATTATTTGCCGGTAATTTTAATTAGGTTATGTTTTTATGGGCGTATTAGAACACGCGCGCAGGAATTGTAAGTAGTACTCATTCTAAATTCAAATTCGGCGCCAGTTAACAATTCAGTGGAGGGAGTGGAGGAGAAGTGACTCGTGTTACTAAAACGAGATACTGGTCGTGATTATAAAGCGATAGTGATTATAGGGAGATCGACTATAGAGAGATACGAGTGTACTTAGCCAAGTCCATATTATGCTTATCCTTATGCCATATTATTTACATACCAAGTTTCTGCTTGGCATTCATGGTTCTACAAGCACTTGCATATATTCTAGTACGGTGCTAACTTTGCTACATAGCCCATAGATCGAACTTGAGTTTTAGATCATAACAGTTTAGTCGGCACGACCACGCACTAACCGCCGTTCCCCTTTACATGTCAAATTCTAAAAATACTTTTTCCGTCAGCATTATTGCAACAATAATAAATTATAATAAGAATAACAAAATTAACAACAATTTCAATAATTTAAAAGTAATTAATAAAATATGTACATTAGAAATATAAAATTTCAATTTGATATGAGGTGATAAAGCTCAGATGATGGCAGATGCGCGATATCTATTCTTTCCATTTCACGATTCTGTATCAAGGACTTCCATGCAATACTATGTACTTGTACGTTCAGTAAGACCTGATTTGTCCATTACTTTTTCCATTTCTTATAAGTTGAGTCTATAAGAAAAACACCTTTCTTAGTTCCTCCATGTAGTGTTTTTGTCTTTTGGTGTGTTGACACAATGCTAGTTGTTTGAAGACCAAGGATATATTTCTTATGTGTTCTCCTTAGGGGATGTCCATTAATTACGTGAGCAGTTTTTCTTTAAATTTGGACCCCTCCTTCCCCCTTGGTGAGATTTTGTAAGATGTAGCGCCCCCACCCCATCCACCTTACATGAGATTTACTCTATAATTTTTAAATAATTAAATTTATTTGGTGTTTTACATATATTAGGTGCGTGCTAATAAGTTCCCGGGCCAATTAGACAATAAATGACGTCAAAGTAGATTATCTCTGAAACTACTTATCTGATGGCATGTTCATATAATATGTCATTGGAAAAATGACACTTTTAGCTAAAAAACCAAATGTAAAATCATTCGATTCGGCTCAGGCAATTGTGAAAAATTGCTGTTTAAAGATGGAAGTAAGTAAAGAAAAAATTCGCTACATTTTACAATTTTTCTTCGATCAAGGAAAAACGACGCTCAGGCCCGTGAAAAAATTTGTGCTCTTTATGGTCCAGATGCTCTATCGAAAACAGGATCAAAATAATGGTTTGCGCGGTTTTGTTCTGGAAATTTTGATGTCAAAGATGCACCACCCTCTGGTCGGCCATTCATTGAAAAAATTGAGGAAATTCTAGAAATTGTGAATCAAAACCGTCATCTAAGCACTGTAGAGATCGCCAAGAGTCTAAACATCAATCGCAAAACAGTTCCAAACCATTTGAAAAAATCTGAATGCAAAAAGAAGTTCCATATTTGATTGCCACCTAATTTGATGCATAAAAATTTGCTCGACCGAGTTTCCATCTGCGAATCGCTGCTAAAACGTAATGAAATCGTACTATTTTTAAAGCGAATGGTTACTGGGGATGTAAAATGGATTACATACGACAACTTTGTGCGCAAAAGATCGTGGTCGAAGCAAGATGAAGCTCCCCAGAAAGTGGCAAAGCCGGGACTCACCAATCGAAAGGTGATGCTGTCTGGTTGGTGGGTTGGAAAGGTATTTTCTATTATTAACTGGATCAAACAATTGATTCTTAACGCTACTCTCAACAATTAACTAGATTACAGGAAGAGAATCAAAAAAAGCGACAAGAATTTATCAATAGGAAGGGTATTGTGTTCCATTATGACAACGCTAGACCTCACGTATCTTTGGTGGCCCGAGAAAAACTGAAAGAGCTTGGCTGGGAAGTTTTGATGCAACCATCGTATATCCTGGACCTTGCACCATCAGATTATCAGTTGTTTCGGTTTCTTCAGAATTCCCTTAATGGTGTAAAGTTGGTTTCAAAAGAAGCTTGTGAAAACCACTTGGTTAAGTTTTTTACCAATAAACCACAGAAGTTTTACAGTGATGGAATAATGGTCTTAACCAAAAAGTGGCAAAAGGTTTCCGAACAAAATGGAACATATTTGGTTTAAATAAAGATATAACCGAAAAAAACTTATTTCCCTCCGGTTAACACAATGCCGGCCGGTAGCTCTGATGACCTGCGAGAGCGAGCCGTAGGTTCCTAATGAATAGAAGTATATTGTAAATTAAGGTTTGGCCCGAAAAAATTTATATGGCGCCACTGACTTATTAGGCAAAAAATTACGACTGAATGTTGAAATAGTAAAATCCTTAAGTCACACAGGATTAATCAAATTTATTAACACAAAGAAATTAAGTTTATTCCAACAGAGGAAGTAGTTTGTATATAATAGTATAATGGTGTTATTCAACATTAAAGTAATACTACCCAACGCGCATTTAGCTAAGCACCTGTTGGTTTCACAATTTATCATCAAACTAAAATTATCGTATATAATATACCAAGAGCTGGGCATATTTCCGATAATTTGTTCAAGCTGTCAAACAAGTGTTTGTTGCGCGAAAACTGCCCAAGCGCTTGCGCGCGGGCAGTTATCTAAGGGCAACAAACACGCGTGTAGGCAGCGCGAACAAATTGTCTCAGAAATATGCCCAGCTCGAGGTATATTAGGAAAGACTATCGCTTGAACAAGTATTTAAAAAAAAAATTAATAATTTTTTTGCGCACGATTGATCTGAAATTTTGCATGTGTTTTCGTATCAATAATAAATAAGGGTGAGTACGAGGCGAGGGGGGACAATTTTTTGGCTCAGTTTTTCGATATCTAGCGCCGTTCTTGAGTTATTGCTAATTCAAACATTTTCAATCAAAATGATCTATCAAAAAAAAAAAACTATCAACCTAGAAATTGTAAATCACCTGATGTTCGGTTCTATAGGAATAAAATAAGTCAAGGTTTCCAAAAAAGTATATGTTAACTCGACATAAGTTTGACAGAAAGTGAAGTCTGCTTCTCTACCGTAATCGCTAGGTCGCTGCGCTTGCTTAGAACAATGAACAAGGTAATTGGGAGCGGGGAAGAATAGATAGGGCGGTGCAAAAGAAAATGTTACAAAGAATTCCGAAACATAAAAATTTAGTGTTTGAAAAATTATCTAATTTGGCCGGGAACTTTTTAGCACACCTAATATTTACATATAATTTTACACTAAAATACAAATTGTTATTTATTATAATAACGAATCTTGAATAAATTTTTTTTTTAATTAATTAAATTTCTGAATTTGTTGACGTTGACTCTGAAGTTAACGTGAGATTTTTATTGACCCCCCTCCTCTTAAATGAGATTTGGTGAGATTTTGTTGAACCCTTCCTCCCCATTTTGTGCTCACTTAATTAATGGACATCCCCTTACCTTACTCCTATTTGTCTGTCTATCTCACCCACATAAATGGCTGTAAAGTCTTGACAACGAAACTGGTTTACTCCGTTTTCTTCTGAAATACTTAATTTATCTTTGATGTTTATTACACAATAGGTTCATCATTTTGTACTTGAGTGTTAATATAATCTTGTCGTCGATGCAATTAGTAGTTTTATTTGCAGTGTCCAAAATCCCCATTAAAGTTGACTTTAAAAATCAAATGATTATGGACGTGAATGAAAATCGAAAATATAATCTAAAATATGACTCATCCCAATTTTTGTCCAATTACTACTCGAAAACTGCGAATGATGTTAAGAATATTTAACACAAAATATGCTTGTTTTTACAAGGAGACTACGGCCACTCGTCATCACCGATTTCGTCCAGGTTCATGGTATATGTAGGGCTTGACTAGAATTGAACGTGACCCAAGTGGGAACTCCAGATGGCCAAGCGTTTAGAAAATTACGATGCTAACACCAAGTTTTATTTCGGTTCATTGTCACGTAAGGATCGTAAAAATTGAAAAAAAAAAAGCAAAAAAATGCTACCCACAGGAGATTCGAACCTGCGACCCTCGGAGTACTAGTCCGACTTTCTACTGCTAAGCTAATTAGTACTTGCAAATTGACCTAACCTAAAAGACTTATGTAGTGTCAGATCTGCGAGAAAAAAATTGATTTTCTAAACGCTTGGCCATCTGGAGTTCCCACTTGGGTCACGTTCAATTCTAGTCAAGCCCTACATATACCATGAACCTGGACGAAATCGGTGATGACGAGTAGCCGTAGTCTCCTTGTTAGATGCAGAACACTTAGTATTTTTAACATTTTTAATATTTCTTAGCATCGATTGTAAATATATAGTGATGGATCACACTGGAGTGTATTTGGTTATGAATAATACTGGTATTAATACACATATTGCTGTGTTACGCTACAAATAAGTTACGATGGTCTCCTAAAATTGCCCGGCGCCAGTTATCATTTATTGATAACAATAATAATAAAAAAATATAAAAAATTAAACTATAGCAGACCTACCTATTTCAACTTATTATGTACACGCCACTGAACATATCATTAGTAAAATAGCAACGACCATTATTCGTTTCATTCGTCAGATGTAACTGCAAATTTGGTAACAGTCTTAAAAACTTTTCTTTCATAAATTATAAACGTTGTGCTGTGGAGTGAATTGAAATGCTATAAATTTCTGTCATCCGGTTTAATTGCATATAACACGTAAGTATAATTTTCTTACAATTAAACAAAAACATAACCTAACCCCACATATTTATAAAACTTAAATTAAAGAAACAGTTTTACCTAAAAAAAAAACACAACATTTTTACAATCAAATAAGTTTATCTACCTTTTATATTCTTCTATGTAATCCTTTCTACACAACACAACCTAATCACTTAATTTTCAGGACGGTATTATCACATAACCAACAGGTAAGTTTGCACATAATCCTCTTGAAATTACAGTTGACTATATCTTCTTACGTCTTCTTTGAAGAATTGTTGGTTGGAAAGTAAATTTTCAACAGTAAATAATTTTTGTAATTATTTTATATAAATTGCCATTGCTCGACAATTATAATTGCATTATATGAATAATTAAATTAATTTTTAATTATCAAAAAAATATTTCATTAAATTTTTCTAACACCGAAAAATTAATTTTCAAAATTTTTCTATCACCGAAAATACTTTATTAAATTTTGCCACTTTGTCGGGCATAAGCTCCCGCAACAATTAGTTCCAAAAATTGGAAACGAACTCTCCTATTTTTACCAACGCACCTCCTTTTATACGGAATCGGAACCGAATTATTCATTTTATGGCTGATTGACCAATGTCCATCGATAATGCCATTTACCAATGAAAACCCACTAAATTAAAATTTAGGGTGGTGGATGATCTTCGCATCGACCAATAATAATTCGCGGTTCCATAGGATGCCAAATTTTGCGTTGCTATAGAAACTAAAATACTTAATTTAACTTGGTGTTAAATTAACACCACCAATACAATTTTCTTGAGATTAAAAGTTATCTAAAGTCATTAACTTTTAATCCTTCATCTTTTTCGTATAAATTCCATTGCAAACGTTTTTCTAACACGCGTTTGCACACAAAAATCCTAATTTTTCACAAACCCGTGAACACTCGCGAACCTAATCGTCTTTCGTCGCACCTTATAATATTTTGGTCAAAATAATCGTCCCAAAATGTAACCACTTAAATCTATTCTTAACCTAACAATAATAAATACAAATTTTATACAATTTTCACTCCAGCATGTTTAATATTTTCAATTTTCAGCACAACGATTTTTTATATGGTGGAAACAATCCAACTTTGCAATATTGGAATGTCCAGATTGACTTTAACCATAACAAAACTTGCAATGCCAGACCAAACGTAGCTGAATGTTCTCCGATAACAAATATCTGGTACGTTGCCTAAATTTACTTTATAAATTAATAAACATTTTAATTTCAGTTGAATCTCCCCCAATGAAGACTTGGAAAGAAATTTGCTAACAATAATTCTAAGATGATTTCTCTATTTAACCCAATGGTTTCGACCAAAGTCGTTGTACATGAATTTTACCCGAACTATGGATAATTCAAGATTTTAGTGTTATGGGCAAGAATAAACATAGCAATATATACACGTATATACACAAACTGTGTGGATTATATCTTATTAGCTAATAATATTAACCCTTCAATGCTTTATTATTATCGAATAAACACATACTATAGGTATTAATTTTTAATAAAATGAGAAATAATAGATTTTCTTCTTTTGTACTATTTACAAACTAACAAATAAGGATCGCACATATATTGCAGTATTGTTTAAATAAAGTACACAGAAGAAATGCGAAATTTTAAATTCTTAGCCGCAATTTTAAATTATGTAGCATATATGCTACACTGTGCAAGGAAGGGTTTGCATTTGCAGTCAATTAGATTACATAAAAGAGGCCTTTGCTTTCCGCAAAAGTGTTAAGAAACATTTTTATATAAATATTACAACTTTTAATAAATAATATTATTAATAGTTCAGGCAAATACGATTTAAAACGATATTATTTATATTTTAACGATATCTTTTAAAAATGGCTGAATATAGGGTGCGTTTATATCGTACTTCCTATTCGTAAGAAAAACTAAAACGTAGAAAGAAACTGAATAGTTGACAATTCCACCAACTTGCAATCACTAAAACTAGAATTAATTATGTAGTTTTACACGCAATTTTCAAGTTCGTTTTGAAATTATGTATTATGGTGTAAAATATATAGGTACACGGTATTTGTCTTTTTTTAAATAATATGTATAAGGTTTTTCTTACCTGGCACAGTTATACAATATTTGGTTAATATATTATTATATTACATAATTATTATATTAAAAATAAAAATATAGTAACAAATAATGTAAAGCCCGCCTCAGACGATGCTTGTTTTGCTGCTGGATTGCTTGCTGGTTTCTCTGCTGGTTTTCTACCTGCTTGGTCAGGTGATGGTTTCTGTGCTTGGTTGGCTTCACACGCGTTTAACTATCTCTTTCTACTTTTGTCGTTTCAATGCGCACGCAGGTAGCAACAGTTACCAACACACGGTAACACTCGTGTTTATGAACACAACGCGACTTTATCATTGGTTAGTGCTGAAACCCATCACAAAAACCAGCCGCAAAAATAGCACCGGTTCTATCACAAAAATCCAGCACGGGAACCAGCAAGCAAGCCAGCAGTGACGTCATTTTCTATGCGCAGCCAGCACGCGCCAGCCAGCAAGGCTCCCAGCAAGCAATCCAGCAGCAAAACAAGCATTGTCTGAGGCGGGCTTAAGTATTACTATTTAAAATATTATAACGGAATATTATGAATTATTGTGTCTGCTCAGCTTCGCTGGCGCTTTGCCTCGCAAATGCAAAAATTCCGTGTCAAACAAAGTTTTACTAGTAATCCGAATATGACAATATACTATTTACATCCTATTATTAGTGTAATATTATCAATTATGTTAGGTTAAAGTAGGTTAATCAATGATTGTAGTACTTTCTGGCGTCGACTACGCCGGATACTCGAGATAATCACACCTATTGCACTCTTAAATGTCGTGTAAAATATCAACTTTTATTCGGAGATGTAGAAGATGAACAGTCAATTTTGAAATTATTATAATTAATTTTGGAACTGAGAGAACACTATCAAATAATTTATCAATTCTCATTTTTATTTAAATTAAAGTTGCCTGTGCCTTTAAATTGCCTTTATATAATCATATTTTCGCACACTGAAAAATAAAATATACCCGTTTTTTATGGCACATCAACCACGAAGAGTATATTGCTATAAGTCAAAATAGATATGGCGTTGAAAAGAATTTTAGAACTGAATATAGAGGAAAGAACAGACAGTAAGCGACTAGCTTTCATGGCGGGTCGTTTGACAATAACTGATTTTTTGACTCTTCTGTGCCCTTAGCACACTCTGCAAAGCTCTCTGATAATAGAAAAACTCGCTCATCTGACCCATCTTATTTTCTTTGGTAATAGAAGGCAAACACCTCTTTTTCTATAAAACTCTTTCTTAGTGGAAGGTCGAAACTATTTTGCTTTGTTCCGCTCAGCTATTTCTTGCTCATTACCCTTTCGTAGTAGAAGACGGGCATCAATCTTACAGCAAAGGATAATTCGGTTTGATAAAATGTACAGAAAGTGGTACCTTCGTTGATTTTGAATGTAAAATTATTATGATAATAAATAAAATTATTAATATTAATTAAAATTATAAAATAATAATATATTATACAATAATAAAATATTGAAAAATTATTGTTATTTTTCAAATTTTTGGTACGCTTGCAGCGAAATATAGTCATTTGCGGTTTAATTTTTGTTCATTAAGATCTACTAATTTTTATTGAACTAGAAACAATTTAATAATAAAGTTATCTAACTGCAATTCTAAGTACAGTAGTATGGGAATGTACCGCAATGGTACTACTGACCTTTTTTATCACAAAATAAAAATTTCAAAATTTGTTTGCTTGTACTTTGCAGTAGATAGTTTTTTTTATTACATTAACTACACAACACTTTTAAAATACGAATAAAACATCTTCATCAAAAAAAACTTTTAGGAATAAATTGGTAATTTGTAGAAATCCCCAGTAAATCTCATAATATTCAATGAATTAGTTTATTATAAAAATTACTGCATTTGAATTAAATTTAATGGTAAATATCAAAGTAAAAGTACAAATATAAGTAATTTTCGTAAATAATTAATTGTTGTGATATTTACTAGGAAATTATACAGATTACTAATTACAAAGATTAATTTAATTGTTTAAAATTAATTCAATGACTTTTAGATCGTTTTTGAGAACCTTGTTTTTCTCACATTTTAAAAATGTATATTATCTAATACTATTTTACCGCAAAAAAAAACAAACAAAAAAAATTTGAAATTTTTATTTTGTAGTGAAAAGATCATACTATAACAGACTTTAAACAGTATCAACCCCTTTTGTGATACAATAGATTTAAATGCAAATTAGTAAGTACCGGTGCGGAACATTTTCACACTACTGTGTAATTATGTTTTACAAAAAAATTATTGCAAGCTTTATAATACTATTTCTAAACTAATAACCTAAAGCGATAAGTAATATGGAAAAGATTTTTGGAAATAAATTAAGTTATAGTCTTGAAATTACTTCTTCTGATTAATGAAATGAGAATTTTTTATAATTGAACGAAATATTTTTCCTTCAAGCAAATTTTGATCTAAATTAGGGCTAAGTAGGACAATCTTGTTAGAAGATTATAGTATTTTCAATTTTTATTGAAATGTTCTGTATTTGTCAGTGTAACAGGGAAAGTACAAAAACAATGTTTTATTTCAGTATTACTTTTAGTAGCCCGAAAGTGGAGATTTTGTGGCTTTAAGAGCACATTTGTTTTTGAAATACGTAGGGTCGCAGATACCTAGCTAAATATTATGCAATTATTGTATTAAATAAAGTTATATTTTAAAGGGATTATATTATTTTGCTTTATTGGTTTTTGCGGTTTATTGTAAGCACAATAGTTCTGAGCGCTTATAGTTTAAATTAATTGTAAAAGTAAACACTACTTACAATTAAGCAAATATATGTACAATATGTTTTGCATAATACAAAATAAAAAAAATAATGAGAGAATTGCACAATATTGGTAGATGGATACAATAAATTTCAAACGTAAATTTAATAACTGAATATTTGAATTTTGTGCAGAAAGTTCACATGACAAGGTTTAAAATACGGAAAATTAGTTTTTCGTTTTTAAAAGGCTTTCTTTTATTGTTTAGTTGTTAGGATTTTTTATAACGTTTTAATTTGATTTTATAAATAATATAACACGTTATTTGTATTATGTTGTATGTAGTATGATCAATCAAGGGAGTCTAGAAACAGATGCCGAAATCCCAATTTTTGATTTTGGGGTTGTGCTTGGACTAGTCAGGAGGTAAACATACTAGCGATCCGCGGATATTACAGTTGCGGGGTGTAAGCAAGCACAAAGGGAGGCCTCCATTAAGGGGATTATGTACAAAATTGAAGCTGATCAGATTTTAAGTTTTTCAAATTTTCAAATTATTCTAGGCGTCTATCAATTTGTTCTTTTGGGATGCTCATGGTGTAAATTATAATTAAATAAGCAATAAATTGACAATTTAGAAAATCGAAAAACAATAACAGGAGCGTATTATACAGCATTATTGGTTCGTTTGAAAGAAGAAATCAAGAAGAAAATATTCACATTTGTTAAAGAAAAAGGTACCATTTTATCAGGCTAATGCACCAAGTCACACATCATAGATTGCAGTGGCAAAATTGCATGAATTAAGATACGAGTTGCTTCCTTATCCACCACATTCTCCAGATTTGGCGCCCTGTGAATTTTTTCTTTTTTTACCCTAAAAAAATGCCTTGGAGGAAAACGATTTTCTTCATAATACTAAAATTATAAGTGAAACTAATTTTTTTTTTATTTTGATATTTTATTTTGAGGCTTTCGATACAGCATACTATGTATAAAGCCGGCTACAGACTATGTGCACACGTGTGCGCACGTACGCAAACTTGGAGCATACGCGTATATGTGCACGTAGTGTGTATAGTACCACACATCACAAACTTCGCCTATGTGTGGCATGTGTGGACGTTCGGATGGAAGTCGGTAAATGAAGCACACATCAAAGAGATAATGGTCTCCACCATTACCATCACCACACATGTGCACATGATAGCGCATGGTGTGTATAGAGCATTCGTTACATATTCGCATCAAGGTTAAATTTTGCCAAAGATGTGCACATATTCGCACATACCCCACATTTGCGTACGTACGCACACGTGTGCACATAGTCTGTAGCCGGCTTAAGGTTTAGAAAAGATTCCGAAACATAGCAAAAAGTGTGTCTAAAAGAAGTTTATGTTGAAAAATAAATTTCAAAAAAATTAATTCATAGGTTCGTTTTTTCTGACTTATCAAGCTAAGCCCATGTATCTGTTTTATTGGTAGTATCGTTGAATAATATAATAAATATAGTGCATAACCACTTTTTTATTTACCATTGTCATAGATATCGTTATGTTGGTTTTAGTTTTAAGCTGGTATTTAACCCAATCGCTATGGAGAAATATGTAATTGCATTAATTCGATTTCACAATTTTCTTTTTGTAAACACTGAAAAGGATCATTGGTAGTTTAAATCTTAATTTTCAGGAATTTTCCGCTGTCGCGGCAGTCATCTTGAAGTTCAGAGAAAATTTGTTTATATTAAATAACTCGCTCATTTTCAATGTTTGGCTAAAAATGGTCATAATCAAACATGTAAGGAATTTAAATCTCTACAGCTTTGGTCATTACCATTTTATATTTACGATCGATATTTTTGACTTAAACCTGAAAAATTAAATTAAATTAAATACACTATTATCTCGTTTATTTTAAACTTGAGCGCATAAATAACCATTAATAAAATTGTAGGGAATAAAATTCTCTACAATTTTAGTCTTCAGCATTTGTCATTTGCGACGGATAATTTTCGATTTGAGTCTGAAAAATAGAGCAAAATTAAATTAAGTAAAATTATATTATAATATTTTATTCTTGAGCGCATAAATAATCATTAACAAAGCTGTATTTAATTCCGGCTTATTTTTCAGGTTAAAATAAAAAATATCTATTGTAGCCAAAATATAATAAAAGTTAAATAGCAGAGAATTTTATTTCTTACAAATTTGTTAATAATTATTTCTACACATAAATTATAACAAATAAGATAATACAATAATTTAATTTAATTTGTCTTCATTATTCATGTTCAAGTCGGAAAATATTGATCGTAGAGAAAAAACGGCTCTAAGATCAAAGTTGTAGGAAATTTTATTGCCCACAAGTTTGTTAACAGTTATTTATGAGCTAAAGTTTAAAATAAACGAGATAATGCAATATTTAATTTAATTTCACTCCAATTTTCAAGTTCAAGTCGATAAATATCAATCATAGACGCAAAATGGTAATGTCCAAAGATATAGAGAATTAAATGGAATTAAATTGTGCAATTTCAGCAATAAACTTAGCGACTGGGCTAATTTTATATGTATTACCTTGGTATTCCATATTTGTTGCGCTTACTTTGCATATATGTATGTAGGTAAATAATTATATTATCGTAGGTGCATATCAGAACCAAGCAGTGATATAATACATAATTATAATCCTCCGTGCACTAAACCATTACATACCAATTGGTGCACACTTGTATGGCTCTGAAAACTAATTGACATATGGATTAAATTTAAATTTAAGTAATTTCTAATATCTAATTTTATTTTGTTCAGTTTTTGGCTCAAGTTACAAAAATTGTCAAATATCTTGCATAATTTAAATATAAGAAAATGTTAATATGCTTATCTTATATTGTAAGCATCTGCTATGCTTTCGTATTTCAAATTGTTGATCTTTGATCTTGTAGTTCAATACCTATTTAATTTATTAAAAAAATAATTTTCTTGCTATAAAAACTATACCAATAAATATTTTAAATGCCTGTTGCATCTTAATTCTTAGGATTGGATTCGATGAGCTTAATGTAACTTCTACTTTACAAAGAAGTTTTATTTTTAGTAAAATTATAATTTTTCCAGTTTTATGCAAAAATCTTGAGAGGAAGGGTATTAATTTATTCTACGAGTACGATATGACTTACATATGCAAACGTTTAAAAAGGTATCTAATCTACAAAAACATTGAGCTGAAGTATGCGCACTTGTTTTGTAAATTGGGTTAGGTGAACCGGTAACAGTTAGAGATAAGGGTTTGACAAATGTTCAGTAATATCATTGCAGGTTTGAAAACGTTAGAAACGTACCAAAAACTTCTCACTGAAAAGTGCTGAGTTATGTCACAGTCATCTCTAAGAATTAAAGAGCAAAATAACCTATCTGGGAAAGGTAAAAATGAGTAGAGGCCATTGCGACCGCGCCTTGAGCTTCAGTTAACTTTTCGCAACCAAACTAATCAATAATATAACTAATTTTCTAAATTGCTCTGTGTCAGGCACGACCTCATATATCTGATATTTTCTTTGATATAATATTTCCAAGCGATTTTGGGATCGAGATTTAAAATTGCTTTAATTGATATTTTATTAATTGCATTTTATTAGTTTCAATTTAATTTGTAGGTACAGTAGGGTCTCGAAATAATGAATAGTGAAAGTCATATTTGTTTTTTTAATATTAAATTGGAACTTTTATTATTTTATTATCATTCTTTTTTATGCTAGATATGTATAAAAAAAGATAAAAATTTGGATTTAATATTAAAGAAATAAACACTAATTTTGCTGCTCACGGTTTCGAGACCCTTCCGTATATTAAAAAAAAATATTATAAAAAATACTTATACCTATTTAAAAAACAATAATATAATATAATATAAGGTGTGTTAAAAAGTTCCCGGCCAAATTAGATAATTTTTCTAACACTAAATTTTTATGTTTCGAAATTCTTTATTTAAACTTTTTATGTCATAATCTTTTAATAAGTATTTAAATATACAATATAATTTAACTAATGAAAGTTACTTAAAAATACAAATTTAATAAATTATTAAACACTTTATAACATTAATGATTAATAATTGTAGCCGATAGGTAAAGCTGCTCCATCATCTAAACTAGTAATTCTTCACTAGGTCTCCATTTCATCCTAGCGCCTCGTATGCACATACTAGATGCACGTAGAATGGAAAACGCTATTTGTGCCCTTAGCCAGCATTCACTCTATCTTGAGGTTTTTTTCCTTCTGTCGGATAGTCTCTGAAAGTTGGTTCAGGAAACATGTCATCTGGGGAGCAAGGAGGACATCGGCTGAGTATACCAAAGGTGTAAAGGTGGAATGTCGCTGTTCACAAGCTTCACTGTATTTTGTTTTCTTTTCTTCCTCTGCGGCTTTTCGGGTAAAACCATTATTCCATCACTGTAAAACTTCTGTGTTTTATCGGTAAAAAACTTAACCAAGTAGCTTCTTTTGAAGCCAACTTTACACTATTAAAGGAATTCTGAGGAGACCGAAACAAATGATAATCTGATAATGCAAGGTCCGGGCTATACGGTGGATGCATCAAAACTTTCCAGCCAAGCTCTTCCAGTTCTTCTCAGGCCACCAAAAAAACCTGAGGTCTGGCGTTGTCATGATGGAAAACAATACCCTTTATATTGATCAATTCTAGCCGCCTTTTTTGAATTTTTTGTTGTAATCTAGTTAATTGTTGATAGTAAGGTGCAGAATTAATCGTTTGAACAGCTCATAATGGAGAATACCTCACCAGCCTACCAAACAGACAGCATCACCTTTTGATTGGTGAGTCCCGGCTTTGCCACCGTCTGGGGAGCTTCACCTCGCTTCGACCACGATTTTTTGGCCACAACGTTGTCGTATGTAATACATTTTTCATCTCCAGTAACCAATTTCTTCAAAAATGGTTCGATTTCATTATGTTTCAGCAACGATTCGCAGATGGAAACTCGGTCGAGAAAATTTTTATGGGTCCAATCATGTGTAACCAAATATCGAGCTTCTTTTTAGATTCAGATTTTTTTAAATGGTTTGCAACTGTTTGGCGATTGATGTTTAGACTCTTGGTGATCTCTGCAGTGCTTAGATGACGATTTTGTTTCACAATTTCTAGAATTTCCTCAACTTTTGCAATAAATGGCCGACCAGAGTATGGTGCATCTTTGAATACGGAACAACAAAAGATGGCCGAAGAATACGCCGAAATATTTAGATTGGAACAAGAGGAATTCAAACGTGATACGCACAAACCGACTGAGACATTAATGCACAAAGAAGAAGAATTAAGTGAAGTACGGCAATCGTCCACCGAATCCGAAAAGAGTTCGTCGCCCGAAAGAAGTTCAGAAGTAGTGGATGTTTTACTCAAAGACGAAAGCTTTTCTAAGCCCAGCGATTCCATGGAAGTTCACATCGACAAAAGCGAAGTGGAAGATTCCGAAAAAATTACCGATAACGAACAAGACGCTACCGATATCGAGACAAAATCGTTAGATTCCTTAAACGCGATCGACGGAAGTTCGAGAGCATCTTTCAATATTGACGAACAAATTCCCGAAATTACCGTTACTTTATCGGGAAAACAAAGACGCATTAGTGAGGACAGCGAAGATTCAATTGACGAAGTACCGCAAATTGTTAAACCCATCAGTCCAATTCCAGAAATTACATCTCCAATTTGTCATCCGGAAGAAAATATCGATGATACCGTATGGGAGGTTGGAGTACAATCGCAACCCAGTTTTGAAAAAGTTGCCGATTTGCCCATGCACAAAGAAGAAAAACTAGAAGAAGATTTAAGCGGAAGTGTGCAAGAAGAATCGGATTTGGGATCGGAAATTCATCAAGATCATTCCGATTCCCTTGCCTCCGATCGTCACAAATCCGAAAGTCACAGTGAAATTGAACAAATAATTTTAGAAAGCCTACATTTTCAAAATATATCACCCGAAGAGGCCAAAAAAATTGCTGCCGAACTAATAGGCGACATTGAAGTTGAAATTCAGAAACGGCAACAGTGCTTGACCAGCGAATTCCAGCAACAGCTGGTACCATCACCGGAAGTAGCTAGAAATCAAGTATCGGAATATTTACGACACCTGGCGGAAACCAAGGGTCTCGACTCGCGAGAAGTCGAATTGGTAGAATCGGTATTGGCCAGAAAACAAAGACAATTTGCAAAATTAACACGTGACGATACTCAAGCGTCCAGCATGGAAATAACCGACGAAGACTTAAAATTCAGCGGAACCGAAATGGATTTCTCTCCTTCCGGTAGTCAAGCTCATATTTTAGAACAACTCGAAGCGGAAAAAACTACCCTCGACATAGAAGGAATTTTTGATGCAATGAAGAAGGAATACGAAGATAAAAGCACAACGATGCATAAAACGGAAGAACAGCGGGGTACCGATTCCGTTACTTCCAAACACAGTACAGAATTGCTAGATGGTAAAATAGTGGATTTCAAAAGCACAGTCCAAGTCAACACGGAAGAAGGGAAAAAATCAGAGAAAAGCGCTCAAGGTTTGACAACAGAAAGCAAAGCAGGAATCACGAAAGCACTCCACGAAACTGAACTTCTAAATACGGATTCAAAAATAATTTTGAAACAAACCGACGAAGAACTATCCGAAGATCACAAAGTTGAAGCGGTAAGTTCGACGGTCATCGCAGAAGAAAAAGATAAAAAAATCGACAAAACTACCGAATTAAGTAAGTCGGAAAATCTAGAAAGAGCAAAAAGTGAAACCGCCGTTGAAGACAAATCCAGAATTTCGGGATTATACGAAACTGATTTGAAATCTCAAGAAATCTTAGATAACAAAATTATAAGTACTGCTGCAAGTGAAAAACAGTCGACAGATAATATCATGAAAACAGAAACTCAACAAATAATTGACAAGATTACGGAAACTAAAATTGAAGATGATGGCTCGGTGGTTGAAATTACGGAAACCAAACAAGAAACTCATACTAAAACTTCCACCAGCTCAATTGCGATCAACCAAAGCCATCATAAAACTGAAACAGTAACAACTGAAACTGTGCAAGAGCTTTTGGGATCGGACGGTATTCCCAGATTAATGGAGAGCAAAGAAGTGATCGTGACGAAACACGAAGAAGTTAGAAGATCTCTGAGCGATGATTCCAAATCCAGTCAAGACGAGTCGATCAAATCTCCCGAAGATCAATTTTCGACTTGCTCGTCTGGACGGAAAGGCGATTCGGATACGGTTAGCAAAACTGTGGAAAAGCAAGACGTGCGAACCATTACTTTGCTCCTGTTTTCGATAGAGCATTTGGACCATAAACAGCACAAATTTTTTCAAAATCCTGCGCGGCGATTTTTCCTTGATCGAAGAAGACATCTCCAAGATATCTCCAACCAATTAAAGAACGTCAAATCATTCAGTAGCGCACCGTGGCTTTCTTGCAATATGTCACAAATTGTTTTAGTTTTAGATTTTTTTCAAAACTACAAGTAGTCAAAATTGTTTCACATTTCTTATTTGTATAGGTGTTACAAAATCTGTATGTGATAAAGTAAAAAAATTTAAACTGAATTTATAGAAACTGAACTTTTCTTGGATGTGCACGTAAATAATTTAATTACAAATTTTGATTTAGATTCTTCCATTAGTGAATTAATATTTAGTTCTGAGAGCGAAGATTAAAATTATCAAATTATCTAAATAAACAAATACATCTTATAAATACAAGGAAAGACTAAAATCGGATTTTAAAATAAGTAAAATAATTTTATTTTACTACGCCAATGATGATGTAAACACTTCGTATGTGTTATTTTTTTAAAAACAGTTGACCATTAGTATATTACATTACTAGTGGAGAAACCGAAAGATTCGCTCACGCATTTGCGAGTTTTGCACGCGAGCCGTCAGGCGAGTGTGCATCAATAGCGCGCATTCTGCGCGCAAAAATTAAATAAATGACTGCATTTTTCACTCATTAGTGGGTGAAAATTCTTTCGCCCACTCGTTACCGCATAGAAATGATTTGAATGAGTAAAACAAACGGTTTCTAGTTTCGTATCCAAGTAAGAAACGACATGTTTCAATAGCAGGATTGAACAAATTAATTTGTAATTTGGATACGCAACTAGAAACCTTTTGTTTTACTCACTCCAATTATTTCTAAGAGTGAAAAATGCAGTCGTTCATTGTATTTGTTTATGCAAACTATAGCAACGCAACCTACCGTCAATGTTGATTTGCCTACGTATTTTTATATTTTAAAACCAAAACTTTTTCTGAATAATTTTGGGCGCAAAGTGCGCGCTATTGATCTAGAATTTTGCATAAGGCTTCCTAGCACAAATTGCTGGGGGGGTGGGTACGAGAAAGGGGGGTAAATTTTTTGCTCAGTTTTTCGATATCTAGCGCCGTTTTCGAGTTATAGCAAATTGAAAATCTCAAATTTAATTATTGATGACACGAATTATAATAAATTATATTTTCATAAATATTTTAGATTTATAAGTGCAGGATTAAACAAAACGCTATACATCACTCGTGGAGAAACCCTTTCGCTCACTTTTTGCGTCTGCACACTCGCCTAACGGCTCGCGTGCAAAACTCGCAAATGCGTGAGCGAATCATTCGGTTTCTCCACTAGTAATGTAATATACTATTTAAACATCTTTACATCTCATATTAGCGACTAATGAAGCGGTTGACTATATGGGTGGTTTTTTGCATATCTTGAACCCTTGTTATATTGCATATTAATAATGCATATTTTCACCTCTTTAAAATAATGTTACCAACTATTATGATTGACGGTTCTATTTCTATTTGGCACGAACTCGAGCACTTTTATTACAATGATCAGTAGGAGAGTATGATATGAGATTAATTTAATCATTACTAATTCTGTAATAAAAAAAAAGCAGAGCAATGGCTATTTTTTTATTTTCTTTTTTTAAAAAGCGTTTACATATTGTTGCATAATTGCTAGATAACTTTTAAATGATTCATGCACATTGTAGCATTAGATGCTCCATAATAATTGAACAAGTACGGAATTTTTTCTTTTGAACTAATTTACAATCGCAATCGCTTTGCGATCTCATATACTATATCCTAGCATTGTTTAAATAAAGCGTTAGGAAGATTTTAAATTACGAAGCATATATGCTGCACTGTGCAACGAAGTGTTAATCATCGAATTTTGATACCTTATATAACTTATTTTCATTTTTTTTGCAGATCGTAATTATGTGAAGAAATGCGTGATGATACAATCAGAGACAATTTTTAATCATTAGGATGTGAAAAAATAAGATAAACATACTATAGAACTTTCCCAGTTTGCCATGTAAAATACCATGCCGCTACCAGAAATCTTTCCATGATGAAAACAGTGAATCAGATTGTTTCATTGGAAACATTTGTATTATTGTCATTCTACATGGAATCCATTGAGTCATTAGAATTGGGTAAGTATTATTTTTCTATACCAATGCAGTACACAATGAAAACGGTAAAAAATCAATTTTTGCTATATTTTTGGTAAAGTATATACTTTCATGCACAACAATTTTTATAATCAAAAGAGCTCTTTTTAAAAATCACTTCGTAATTTTGTCACACAAAATTTTTAAAAATATCCAAGTTTTTTTACCAAAAAGAAAATTTTATTTTTAGAAATACGTTTTGCGGTGTGCAAATTATTATATATCCGTTATACCAACAATTGCTCTCAAATTATTGCCACAATGCCACTTGCTTAACCGTAGGTGTTATTACACGTGTTAGCTAGCTGTGTTACTTAAAACGCAGTTCTCGAGAAGCGGGGTGTTTCGAAAAACCTCGTGGATTCGCAACCATGTACTCAGATATTCTTATCAGCTAAATGAAAAAAACCTGATGTTATGTGGACGCGAGTCAATACTAATAAAACCTGAAGAAACGAAGAGTCGTCTTATCGTAGAAACACAAATAGAAAGAAAGATGTTGGCGACAATGTTTAATTAAT
Source organism: Cantharis rufa (assembly GCA_947369205.1). Classification (NCBI taxonomy): domain Eukaryota; kingdom Metazoa; phylum Arthropoda; class Insecta; order Coleoptera; family Cantharidae; genus Cantharis; species Cantharis rufa. The sequence goes on from OX376303.1 coordinate 43,980,845, forward strand.
TCACTACTCTTACATAAAACGTACACATAATGATCAAGATAAGCTGCTATTTAATTGAAGATTATAATAACAGAAAACAAAATAAAATATAAAAGGCAAGGTAAAATACTGACATCCACCTGAGGGGTAAATTCAGTTATGTAGCAAAAATACAATTGATCATCCTTGAGGAGGATAAATCAATAAAACGAAGTTATGCTCTAGCAGAAATTAAATTGCACACCGGAATTCATTATCTCGGTTATAATTAATATTAAAAATAGAACCTGGCATACAGCATCATTAATAAATAAGTAAATGTATCTCTAAGAGACTTACCCTGAATGCAATGCTACCAATTTTACGACTAGGCAAGTGTCTCTCCTTCGAATTCAATATCCTCACTTCATCATTACGTTGGTCCACCATCCAGGAATAAATACAACTAGAAAACACAAAATACTTATTTTAAAATCAACATGCTGCCATTTCCAAAACTCATCAATAGAGAAAGTGTGACTGCAAATTCAAATTAATTTCTACTGTCGCATCTTCATAAACCAAACATCTGCTGAAAGTTGAAGTCTCGCATCCCAACAAAACATAAATCCGTGTCCAGGATCGAACGTACACGCAACAACCAAAGTCCACGAAGTCTGACTCTTCAATTCCATAATAATCTCGACCCTTAGGCGCAAACGAATTCATAAGGAAAAGCCTCTTACAAATTTTACAAAAATCCAACCATCGGCATCGAAACCAAAATAACAAAGCTAATCATTCTTCGGGAAATTGATACTACTTAATTCATCCACTTCACATCTTCCAACAGATGGTTATTCAAAACTTTAGCCATCGCAACATTAACAACAACTGTCGAATACAGAAAAGATTTCCACTTTTGATAACATGACCAGGTGCGACGACCATATTTATATTTCCAATAACGAATAATTATAATTAAAATGAATTAACCCGCAACCTGGGTGCTAAAAGTAATTTGTTATTACAAATTAATTAGTCGGAAAAATTATATTTACCCGTCAAACGGCAAAACTAAATTAAAACACATACATGAAGAACTAAAATCGGACTCACTACGATTATACGTCAATCTCTGAAGAAATTTACCGCATAATGGCGTTCCTAATGATAACTTCGACAAGTTACCAACTACAAACACTAAAAAAACACAGTGGCGTTTCAGTCGGGAAGCTCGTAAAAGAAATGTAAATGACAAAATGCATTTTGTCATGTTACACCGTATATCGTATATCGTAGCAACAGCTGCTATTTCGAGAGTTATTCTTGAATCTCAGATTTATCCGTGACTATTAGTACGGGCATTAGTAAATTGAAGTAATATTTCGTTAAATATATTTTAAATAAGTTACATATAATATTATATGTTTTAAGATTATCATTTGTTCTCTAATTCTTCTGTTTATGAAGAAACGCAATCGAACTTACTATAATGTTTAATTCTTTCGGGAATGTTGTAACATGCATAGGACAATTTTGCTCGATTTTCAAGTTTGTGTTATGCCCAGTTTTTTCACTAAAATCATCCTATAGATATCCGATAGACAGGAAATAAGTATAGATAAACATGACAGAACGTATTGCTGTTGTATTGTTGTTCTGACATATTTATCGGTACTTATTTCCTGTCGATCGGATATCTATAGTCTGATTTTAGTGAAGAAACTGGGCATTAGTAGTACAGACACAAAAGATCAAGATTGACATCCACCTAGAACAAATTAGATTTTATTATTTTAACATAATTATTTATATGGGTCTTCTTAACCTGTGAAAAAAAAGCGCCGGTCATGATTTCCACGGCGCCCTAATTTTAGACCTTGCTTTGCACGAAATCCACTACATTTTAAAATTTCAGGAGGCGATAAACGCAGTTGAGATGCAAGATAATTTTAAAATATGTAAGAGAAAGAAAAGTATATTTTCAGTGTTTTGCTGCCGTCACTGGCGTGGCTAGGATTATTAATTAAAAAATGCATAAGTAGTACTTAACAATGTAAAAATTACAAATTATTACACATTTTTTTCCGCTTTTCACTTATGTGTTTGCTGCTTTGAGGCAATTTACCCTCCTGTTCGAGTCGGGAAAATTGCAAAAGCAACAAACGCATTCGTGAGCTCAAAAAAATTGTCGACAATTTGATGCACTTGGGATATTGCATATGAAGATTTTTAAATTAAAAATATTTAAAAATCAGGAAAAATCTGAATTAACCCCAACTTAAAAACTTAACCCCAATATGTAGGTAGAATTAACATAGGAGTGGGCTGTGTATGTTTTCCTATTCATGGTGTTTTTCTTTTTTTATCTCAATCATTTCGTGCAATAACCTGTCTCTGTAGTTGTAAATGGTTTTAAGGATGGCGGTGTTGTTAAAATCGATGTTATGGCCTTCTTCCAGGATGTGTTTGGCAACAACCGTAGATTCAAGTTTGTTGCATCTTATTGAAGAGATGTGTGCACTAATCCTTTTCTTAAGCCATTGATTGGTTTGACAAATGGAGACCAAGTTACAGTCTTTGCACTCTATCTCGGAGATAACTCAAGATTTTATATTGTGTGGATTGTAATCTTTTAGGTTCGAGTAATGTAGACTTTGTAATGTAGAGGTTGTTTCAGGACTTCTTTTTTTCTATTTTTGCAAGTCCTCTTGACAACTTGTGAAGGCTTTCTGTACAGCAGTTATGCTGTTGTCAACAGAGCCATTATCTCGTTTTCTTTTACAGGCAGATGTGTTTTTTTCTGGTGTAGAATTTAAAATTTGCGTACCAATAGGAAGTTTACTTATTGACGGCACGGGTGATGACCTACAGGTGGTGGTGTTACCTTGACGGGAAGACGTCGAGCTACCACTATCTAACGGTGGTAAAATTGTTGGTATAGATACCACCGATATAATTTCGGGAGATGGGTTGGTATGCAAGCTTGGATGTGTTTCTTCAGATAACCCTCCATATTGCGAAATATCTGGGTAAATATACATATCTACTTCTTCGTTCGTTCCCATACTGCAATCTATATTAGTAATCGTTCTGAAAAATGTTGCGTATTTTATAAATTACCATCTGATATAGGATTACCATGGTAATATTACCATTTCAACCATAAACCATACTACTATACCAAATTTGGCAGTGATTGATTGGACGGTTCCGGAATAAATCGAGGGACAAAATTTGACGACAGACAGACAGACCGACACAAAAAAAATTCTTTTATTTTTTGCAGATTTCTTTGCACGTTTCTGACCACGGTGATCTCGAAATTGTAAAAAAAATTTTGAAATTTTTTTTCGATTACTTTGCTTCCAAAAAACAAATTTTTTTTTTTGATTTTAGGTAGAAAGTAGATTTATATTAAAATCTAAATTATCAATTTAGTGATTTAAATTATATTTTGACAAAAAATTATTAATCAGTTTTTAAATCAAATATGTTTCGAATGAGGCAAACTACATTCAATTATCTCTATTACAAATTTTGAAACAATTATTTGAAACTTGATCAAACCATAAAAGTAAATAATATTTGACCCATTGAGGATATATAAAAATAAATATCAGAATTTTACAACGATTTCAATATTTCATTTTTATTTATAAACAACAAAAAGGTAATATTTCTTACATTATAGCTTTAAAGACTTTAAAGATAGCTAAAAAACGCTACGTAAATTAATCGAAAATAAACAAAAAATTATGATATTTCTTATATAAAATCTGATTTTCGTTGATGTATTTGACTTTAAATGAATTTTTATTTATTTTATTAAGTAATATACGTCAAATACATCGACAAAACCGAGGTTTCAAATAAGAAATATAAAATTATTTGGATATTTTCGATTATTTCTATAGCCGTAATTGGATGAGAACGACGTTTATACTACATATAAGCACGAAAAGCTTATTAATTTGTTTGATCTGTTAGCTTATTTAAGCTCTTGTAAATTTTTTACAGTATATCTAACGTACGAGTACCTACTCAGGTATTGCGTCATTTCACCAATTGATTAAATTACTTCTTGTTCAATAATTCAGACAGGTAATTCACACTTTTTAACCTTTTCCTATAAATAATTTATATAAATATTAGTACTGCCATTTTTAACATAGTTCTAATTTTAGGTACGTGTATGTCTGCATTGGGAATGGAATCGGGAATTATTAAAGATTGGGCATTGTCGTCGAGTTCATCATATGATGCCGGCAGCGTAGGCCCCCAACATGGCAGGTAAATAATATTTATTATTTAAAACGTGTATTGTGATTAATAGTATATTATTTAATGAGTGTATAATAAAAGCCATATTACACGAGAATTGTTTACAACACGAGCGAACGCAGTGAGCGAGTTTTGTAATTATTCTCGTGTAATATGACCCATTATACACGAATTTAATACGGTTCTTTATCTACGACTGTTAAACAATAATAATTAAGACTGCATTATATAATTATTTAACTTTAAGTTGTATCGTGCTTATTAATTTTCAACTATCGAATCAAGTTGCCATTTGTCATTTATACGGAAAACAAAGAAAAATTGCCAGCAGCCGTGGATAATGAACAGGATCCGTGGATAATGAATGCATTATCCACTGTAGAATATGAGCTAAGTTATGTATTCATGGTTACACATATAATGACTCTATTGTTTGTCAGTCTTAGATAAATTTTTTTTTTTAATTTAATAAGTTTAATTAATTTGATTTCAATTTAATTTAAACTAATTAGCTTACTTGAAATTTAAATTCACATTCTGCAATACTGTGTACTTATAATAACATTTTCGTTTGAATATAAGGCTTTATAATTGAAGATATACTAACATAACAAACTAGAAGGTGGAAAGTTGCATTGCGTAAACTGTAATATTTTCTAAATAATATTATATACATAGGTAGTATATTTATATAAAAATTTTGCTTTAATTAATAATAGTATTAAGCTAAGTATAAATGTACAATATAGTTATATTATCTTAATATGGGGTCTTATCTTAATATAAGTCCGAGATAGTGCAAAGCCTTTGCATCGTTACTCCGGAGTCCCAAAGTCTCTAAGTTTCTGCATTTGTAGCTGCCGAACTGACCATTTGACATAAAATTGTCAAATTGTCAAAACAAAAGTGACTTGGAGCCAGAGTATCCACGCACGTCGCGTCCCTTACCGAAGCTTTTCCTTGGAGCCAAGTTACCAAGGTCACCTATCTGCTCGCTTACCATCATCTCTTGAAATTTCCAATGGTTCTAGGATGCTAGGAATGTTTGCAGTTGCAAGAGAGCGTCTAATAATAATCAATAATAATAATAAGTTATTGCTTAATCTTTTTACTCTTTGATTAGTATCTGATTAAAGACCTTCAGATTTTTACAACAGATTCAAATCGGAACTGGAGCAAATTTGTCAAGAAAGATCCCAAATATTACAAAATCGTAAATTGACCGTTTTCTGTACATCAAAATTAAAGTAGATACAGTTCTGCGCAAAAGTATAAAAAAAATTATTATGCTAGTCGATCTAGTTTTTGAGCTATACGAGTAGTACTTAACTAGAATAGAATAAAAATAGTTTGATGTTAGTTGACCTTCTATAATTAAATATTGGGAGAATAGTTGATATTGTGATCAAAAGAAACAAATATAATTGTCCGACGTGTCGGGATCTTTATTGTCCTATTTTCAAGGCTACATAAAGACAAACAAAAATTGAAATTAAAATACAGATAAAATTGACAATACGCCATATTAGTGCAGCGTCAGATTCTACGAACCCAGTTCCAAACAAAACAACTGACATAACCTCGTTTTTTGCACTTTGACATTTGGTTTGATTTTTGAACAATTTGGGTGCTTCTGTGCAATAAAACGACTGAAAATGCGCAATTATATATTAGGTAATCGTTCTTGAAGTTGTGGTGAATATTGTTAACAAAATTTAGGTACTCGATTTATGCAATGTTTGAATTATGTTTTGAACTTAACTGTTCGTTTCAGCAATAACAATGAGCCAAATGAACATTTGTTACAGTAGGCACGTTTTTTGAAGATTGGAAAAATGCAAAAATCCTCTAGTAGAAATGGTTTTAATCTTAAGTTTTTAACCTGGCTTTCGGTACACAGTTCTGTCTTTAAATGTGGTAAAATGTATCCACAAATGAATATAAACCACTGTAGAGGTAATAGATTTTTAAAATTTGACTGGATAATGTTATAAACGTTTTAGATGCAAATAAAGGTAAATAAATATGGGAAGTGACACCGGAACAGGTGCAGTAAACGGATTCTATAGCTAGAATTCTATAACTAGAATTCATGTTGCAAGGGCTATCCGACGCATGGAGTGATACAAAATTCTTGATCTTACACCTCACACTCTTAAGACTTATGGAATAATAGTTTGATTGATTGGAAAGCTCACAAATTTACACCCACCACCTGTACGAGAAGTGCAGGAACGTTTTTCTTCGGAAATTGAGAATGAGTTGGATTTTAACTTGATTTATGAACTATACAAAAGCCTTGGCATGAATATTTTTGACTATTGTAATTTTTTGTTGTCTTGATTTTGTTCAATTATTATTACAGAAGATAAATAAGCAGGTTTCGTAGTACGCTTTTCAAAATAAAATAAATTTAAAAACAATCGATTGTCTCCCATTAATTTAAAACCTCGTCCTGTTATTATTATTATTATATCACATAATCACTTTAGATCTTCGTTGGGTACAAATGAAAGGATTTATATTTAAAACTTTTTTATTTATCAAGTCTCCTTTTAGCTGAATATATTTATTCCAGCGATATTTAGTCCATCGATCAAACAAATTGGAAGATCACGGCAGTGATGTAATAGTAATTAAACATTGTACCACCATGTTCGACCATACCATGTTCGAGAATTCCAAATCAACAAGTAACTAAGAATTTATAAGGAATTTGGAAACAATAAAATTATTGTAAACACAATCATTACCTTTATAGAATGTCCGTTTCTTCATTCTCACATAAACATTTGGAAATAATTAAATATAAAGTCACTAATGCATGTATGTACCTTATTTTATATAAAAATTTGTATCATTTACGAATCCACCAACTACCAACCGAGGAATTAAACTTATATAAAAACCATTTCTACTTGAGGATTTTTTCATTTTTCCAATCAATTTTTCTAAAAAAACATGCCTACTGAAACAAATGTTCGTTTGGGTCATTGTTATTGCTGAAACGAACAGTTAAGTTCAAAACATAATTCAAACATTGCATAAATCGAGTACCTAAATTTTGTTAACAATATCCATCACAACTTCAAGAACGGTTACCTAATATATAATTGCGCACTTTTCAGTCGCTTTAATGCACAGAAGCACCCAAATCGTTCAAAAATCAAACCAAATCTGTGGCAAATAATTAAAAGGGAATAAGTGCTATTTGCAAGTTTGTGGGAAAACGCACTTAAAGTTTCTACCAGTATTCATATTCAGAAAAACATTTTTTTAATTTAAAATATTGTGTTTCTAGATTAGTTCGCTTTAAACTTTTTACTATATAAGGAATTATAATCAAGTTTCCTTTTTTTCACCAAAAATATAATAGTTATATCCTTTGTGTTAAAAAATGTTGCTATTTATTATTAATAAAACGGACATAAGTTTACCTACGTTCTTAACTTATTAAACCACAGAACAATATAAATGGTATAAATGGTTATTAATTGTGAAATTAAAAGCGATTATAAAAAGGAAATAACTGCTCTTATTCTAACTACTTTATGACATTTAAATTGATAAAAACAGTTTATTTAAACTTATTGAAGCTGAATTTGCAGCGTTTAAGTTTATAAGGATATAACACTACTTACCACTTACAGTATATACCAAGAATATTATGTAAAAATTGTTGTTTACTGATTAGAAACACAAAATCATCACAAGAATAAGTAAATTTTATTTCAATATTTGAAAAGACATTTATATATTTATACTTATAGTATAATATATAGTACTTATACTTATATATTTATATTTATAGCAATAGAATTGAGACAATTAATAATTAAACATTATTGTGGCGGAATGTCAATTCGTAAAATTGGCGAAATAGTTGGAAAATCGAAGTCGAGTGTCTAAACGGTCATTCGAAATTATGGAAACACGGGAACATTAAAAGTTAAGCCACGTAGTAGACGTCCTAATAATTTATATTAAGTGACACAACAAACAGATTAATTGTACGGAAAGTGAAAGAAAATCCTAAAATAAGTGCTGCTAAAATAGGGGATGATGTGCGAAATGAACTTAAAATCAAAGTCAGTGACGAAATCATCAGAAACGTTCTACGAAAAAACAATTTTCACTGCCGCGTGGCAAGAAATAAGCACCTCATTTCAAAAAAAAATAAACGGTCAAGATTAGAATTTGCTAAAGAACATGAAAATAATGGAATGGACTTCTGGAATCGGGTAATATTTTCGGATGAAAGTAAATTTGATATAATAAGATGCGGTAGAAGGGGAAAAGTTTGGCGTAAACCAAATGAAGAGCTCAAAAAACAAAATTTAATCTTACAGTAAAGCATAGAGGTGGTAGTGTTTTAGTATGGGGGTGCATGGCCGCTTCGAGTGTTGGTAAAATACATTTTATAGACTCAATTATGGATAAGTGGATGTACATGGACATTTTAAGAAAAAAATTTGAAGGAAAGTGCTTTTCAATTAGGTCTCGAGAATAATTACATATTCCAACAAGACGGGGACCCTAAGCATACGGCAAGAATTGTGCGTGAATGGATACTTTATAATGTACCCAAACAACTAAATTCGCCACCCCAAAGTTCTGACATGAACCCGATTGAAAATTTATGGGAAGAATTGGAACGCAAAATTCGGAAGCACGACATAACAAACAAAAATATGTTGAAAAGCATAATACAAAAAGAGTGGAACAAAATTGGTGCTAATATTACTAAAAATTTAGTTGAATCAATGCCAAGACGTATGACAGCCGTTTTGAAAGCCAAAGGTAATTGTACAAAAAATTTTAAAAAAATTTCATAATGTTTCACTTTAATTTTTCTTAACCGTATATAAACTTTTTTGTAATAATTTTAGTAGTTTTATTCTGTATTATTTTTTAATTTGTTTAATAAACCAAATTTAAATAAAATTGTTTTTTAATATTATATATTAAAATATATAATTATATAAGAAGGGATGTAGACATTAAAATATATAATATAATAAAATTATATATAAAATATACTTCTTTAGAAAATATAAAAATTCTAAACTAAAATTTAAAAAATCAGGTGTAAATATCAATATTTATTTTCAAAACGAAGCCGTATGTAGACTTTTTTGTATGACCGTATGTTAACATAAGAACATTTCGTTCTGTATTTTTAATAATAAGATAGATATATATAAGAACTTACGTCCACAGATACAAGACTTATATTTACTTATATCTTTTTAATTTTCATTGTTTATGTTTCTTTTAGCTGATGCGAAGTTATGAAAGAGATATAAATGTACTTAATTTGCTTGTAGTAAACAATTTTATTCAAGCTCTAGTTGTATATGCACTTATATCTTTATTAGCGAAAACAAAAACCAAAAATCAGAAATTTAAGTTTAGTTGTGACTTATTAACTAAATATGAAGGAAGGGGTGTAGATTTGCTAAAATTCAAACTAACTTTTCTATTCTTTAAATTTTAAAGAATAAATAAAGAATAAAAAAAAAATAAATAAAGTTTAAAACTTATATGTGCACTTGTATTCGATTTATTAATGAAGATTAATATATTGAGAGTGAGAATATGCAATTATCTCAAAATTGTCATAAATCGACTTATGTCCTTTTAACTATTTGCCACAGAAATGTCAAAGTGCAAAAAACGAGGTTATGTCGGATGTTTTGTTTGGAACTGGATTCGCAGAATCTGCTGCACTAATATGGCGTATACAGAGAAGAGTACAAAAGAAAAATTTAAGAATTAAAATTAAAGAAAAACAAAAAAAAAACAAAAACAAAAAACATAAGAATAAAAATAAGGATAAAGAAAAAATGACACTACAAATTGAAGAATTGCAAAAGAAAAAATTTATAAACAAATGAAAAACGAAAATAAAATAAATGTAAAAGAAAATATTGAAAAACTTTTAAGACAGAATACTAACCTAAGAGTAGAAAAAAATATATTTTTTCCCCTTAGGGAATAAATAGGGAATAATTTTTCTCCTCTTCGGTTAGCATTCTACCTTAAAAGTTGCTCAATATATATCTTTTTACATTTATTTTATTATTATATTTATTTTATTTTGTAGTGTAATATAAATGATACAATAAACATTAATTATTGTAAACGTGTTTTTTAAATAATACTTTTCTGAATAATATTACCTATTTCTTCGCTTTACGGTTAAAATTCTGTTATTTTAACGTCCTATTTTGTGTTATTAATATTATCTTTTTATTTGTTGTTTTTGAAAGATTAACTCATTTTGGATGTTAACTTTAAAATTTTTTTAATTTATTGCAGTTTTAACTCGAACTTCAATGTTAAATAACTTCTGAAATTAAGTTATATGTGTGTATATAAATATAAAAGTTAAATTAAGTTAAATCTACTTGAAGTATATTCAATATTATCTCGTAAAGCATTGCAAAAATAGTTATCTAATGGAAAACTAGATATACAAAAACAATAATTAATACAATGGATCAGCTAGATATTTTAAAAATGAATTAAATTTATTATATGCATCCTAGTCACCTACATATTTCTAATAGGAATTTTAAAAATTGAATCGAAGCAACAATCGGCACTTTTACTCAACTTCAACGGTGGTCATCGATCCGGAAATGCTTTTAGGGAGATATTATTCCACATGATCTGATGTATCATTTTGACATTTCACAGTGAACCTACTTGCTTGAAAATAACCGATATATTTAAAATTTTTAGTATTCCGATAAAGAAATTATATTTTATAAATGGGATTGAAATGAAATACCTTACAATCGACTGAAACCTTACATAAAAATCACCGCAAGCTTTGTAATCCCTGCAATTGTTTGTAGGTCATTTTTATAATTTTGAAGTTAAAACCAATACATAATAGGATCTAGATAATATAATATTATTTCTATTAATTCTTGTTTATTAATAAACTAAATCTAATAAATTATTGTAAAGTGTAATAATAGCAAGAGCAGGATTTCTGTTAAATAAAACTATTAGAACCAAAATTTACTAATCATAGGTAATAATTAGACACCTATTTATAATTTGGTTTTGTAACGTTGGTACCCCTCAAATTCTCTAGATAGTAGATACCTACAGAAAACCTCCAGGTCCAATGCTTATCTTGTGTCATCAAAAACGAATGTTTGAGAGCTAAATCTATAATTAGTAGGTATACAAACAATATAATAATTGAACTTTCTATTTTATATATTGTTGAACTTTCTATGTTATAACCACAACATATCATCTCAAAAATTAAATTATCAAATCTGTTCTTAAGTTTTTCGTCGAAAGTTTGCTTTTGATTATAATTTTGATTATACAAAATTTCTAGTATAATTTTAGTTTTTTTATTAGACTCTCACATATTTGTGGTGTTACATTTGGGTGGGGGAACAATACCAACCACCTAACAAATAAATTAATGTACATAATTTTTTTTTAATTTACATAAATAATTTTGAAAATGGTTTAGTAATAAGAGTATAAAATTAGTTAATGTTGATTTAAAAATTTTGTAACTATACGACAAGTTCCCAAAACAGTTGCTTTTTGTATATTTTCAAATAATTTTGATGTTAAATCTAAACTTAATAAATGTCTCTCCATATTGCACGATACTACACCAGTAGCAGATATTACTATTGGCACAATTTTGACCTTTTTGAGACTCCATACAGCCGTCATTTCCATTGCCAAATCCTCATATTTACGTATTTTTTCTTTTTCGGTGGATAATACGTTTTTAGACAGGGGCACTGCAACATCAATAAGAATTGCAGATTTGTCATCTTTATTTATAATAACTTTTTCTTCTTAATGTGCCATACCCTCAATGGGCGTTGGCGATCAACTTAGCTGAACCAAGATGACGTACCAGGGAATTTAATTAATAGGGTGGTTTCCCGTTGCCTTCCCCACAGCCCACAGATCTATCTTGGGCTTTAGATCACAGCAGCGTATTCGACTCGACCAGGATTTGAACTGCGGTCACCCGCTTCCCAGTCGGCCGCTGTAGGCTTTACGCCACACTGCTGGTTATTATTTATAATAACATTATAATTATTATTATAATTATAATTATTAAGGATATATTTGTGAGTATTAACAATCATGTTCATTAACAATTCAAGTAGCCAGTTGGTTTATTTGGTTAGAATGCTAACATTTGCTAAATTAACCAAAAAGGAAACTTAAAAAATATTTGTTGCACAAATTGGTAAGTGGTTATGGTTTCAGGTTTGTGTCTCTAATAATAATTCATTTATTGGTCATATTGCTATAACTAAAAATTTTGACGAGTCAAAATAATTAATGAATTATTTTGGTGATAAGTTTTGCTCAATAATAAATTTCGTTGATCGTTTTCCTAAAATTGTAAAACCACAACTTGACGGGAGTACACAGCATCAATATGTAAGTGTCAAATTCAAATCAGTTATAGTCATAATTTGTTCAGCCGGCATGTGAATAATTTATTACTGGCTTAGTTATCAAGTTTTCAATTTCTTTTTCCTCATTTTACTTTCCATTTTTAAATGCATTAATTAATCAAATCAAATAACTCGCTTTACTTATGATAAATTAGTAGGTTTATTATAAGAGTCTTAATTTTATAATAAATTCTTCGATTGCAGGCTAAATTTGTATACCAACAAGAATTTAATATTAAAATTAATTTGTTGCTCGCTGAGCAATATAACAAAGACGCAAATTTGTGTTTAAATTGGCATTCAAATATAAAGTACTTCCGGTTTACGGTAGCTTTCATAGAAATAAGCGGCAGAAAACATTTGATTGGCTTAATTTTTTTAATAAATAATTTGTTACCAACACATTTTCAAGATAATTTCTTCGATTTATCAAAATTGAACTAGTTCGTTAGAATGCTAACATTTGCTAAACTACAAGCAATAACTTTGAAATTGAACACAATCATTTTATTTATGAGATGAGATTGGCTTAAAACATTACAACATCTGGCCATCGCAAATGACCGCCCAAAACTTAATAGAACATAATGCAACCTGAAAATTATAGTTTAATGGTTTGTAATATTAAATTACATACATCATACAGGATTTACTAATCAGGATTTATTAATCATAATACTTTAATATTTAGTAGTAATTGCTTTGTTATAATAATTATAACCATTATATTGTAAAAAAATTGTACATAAGAAGAAACAAGTAATATTTTATAATAATAAATGTAACATTATCAGTACCAGCATTTTTAATTTCCAAATAATGTTTCATTTACTATTTATACATCAGGGTCTTTAACAGTAACAAGAACAGAAACGGGAACGGGAGCAGGAACGAAATGAGTTGTCGGTTCACAATAAACCGGTGCAATAAAAATATTAACAATACAATAACCGGTAAGAACGGTAACGTAACGTAGCTATTTTTTTGAACAAATTCATTTTACATAAACAATAAATGAAGGGCTTATTGTTATAAAATGATAAGCCACAAATGCATAAATTACAGTACAATGAATTTAAACTTGAGAAAATGTGCAACATCTCGGTGTTTGCTAGATAATTACATTGTATTATCGCGTCATCATCATTGCAATATTTTTGTAATACTTCGGTAGTGGCTTGTCATTATAATTCACAATCAATTGGGCTTAAAATCTCAAAAAGTATGAAATGTGGCTTATCATTTTATAACAATAAGCCCTTCAAATATAACTTGAAATACTTCGTAATTAATTTATAAAATTACAGGTGATTTACATTTGAAATTTAAAAATCAAATTGATTTTTCAAATTTCAATTTTTAAAACACGCTTTCTGCTTACGTTGCTTCTCGCTTATCGTGAATACCTGAATACATACATTTTAACTTTTTACCGTTCCCATTTCTGTTCTCTTTACTGTTACAAATGAGTTGTGTATGCACCTTTATTAATATTCGATTATTTTACCTACCGATATTTCTAGGATACAATCGACTAGATAAATAACTAATCAGATAACAATTTAAATTCGCGGCAACAAATAATAGTATATTATAGGCCAAGGTTGTGAAGACTATCATTATAGCCATAGCGCCAAGATTATATTCCGAGGTGCGAATGTTCTTCACAACCGTGGTTTATATACGATTTTTTCCACTACTAGATTTATTAGCATTTTTTTAAAAACTTTTTAATAAAAAATGTTTAAATTTAAAATATTTATATCAAATGACAGTTTTGTTTATTTGACTTATTACTTGAATTCGTAATAACTCAATAACGGCGCTAGATATCAAAAAACTGAGCAAAAACTCTCCTCCCCCCCCTCTCCTTTCCCTTTCCCCAAATAGTAAGAAATTTTATTCGCTTATTAAGACATATGCTTATTCATTGCGACAATTTTGCAAGATTTTTTGTTTATTTTCAGTTTTGTTTGTTGAATTTAATCAATCGCAGGTGTTCAGTTTGAAAGTAATATACTTTATTTAATTTTTTTAATATCATTCAATATCATTTCACAATATCATTATATTTTTGAAAGAAGGGAATTTTGTATATAAATGTTGTCTTGTTGTCAGTTGAAGTAGCTTTGAAGTGTCCGATACAGCCTCCATTATGATGCACAGAGCTTTTGGGCTTAGTTATTTTTCCCTCAGAGATTCCTGGCAGTGTTTCTTGTGTTAACTCTGGCGATTCAAGTTTTCAACTTGAGATTCCTCTGTAAATCTTGTATTTTTTTGTGATAATTCGACTTGTTGGATGGAGTAATGTTGTCACATACTGATGCATGCAACTTTGATCAGAGCAGATTGGGAGCATACCTTTCAGTCTGTTGTTTTTTATGGTTTGTGATATAGTATCATAGCAGGAATGTCAATGTTTTGCTTTATTTGGGTTTGTTTATATTACAGTTATGAGTTTTGGAAACAAGATAGCTGAGGCTAGAGTTCTCATTTGCTGGGTATTTGAAAAGATTTGCTGAGGCTTACCTCGACCCTCGCATACCGTCGGAGCTTAGCCAAGCATGGGCATGGAGTTTCACGTTTTTGTAAACAAGTGCTTCGGCACTAAGCAAAGACTAAATCCACTTCTTGGACCGCTTATGGTGGGCACCGAGAAGGTTAAAGATTTTTGTTTTGTTAGGTAACCTTCTTTTTCTACATGTCACATTTTTCTGCCATTGAAATTTTTTTATCGTATTTTGTTTTTGAGCTATGATGTGATCATAATATTTTTTTAAAGAAAACCTGGTTATATTGTTTTTCATGGATTTATATAGCACATATTTTTTGGGTATCGCAATGACCTTGAAGCAAAAGAGATTTTGGTTTTCAATTTCAATAATTGTAATTCTGGAAACAACTTACAATAATTAATCGAATGTAAGCAAGCGTGGTAATACAATATTAAACAACTTCTATTCAACGACATTTAAGACTTTGGAATCAACGTTAATAAGCAAAAGGGAAATTGAAAAGGAAGTTTTAGATAATTTTAATACTTCTCTAACAAAATTAGGAAATGCTTTAATTATAAAGCTACTACTGGGTATTGTTTTCCAAAATCAATCCAACCAAATGTGAAGTTTTTTCTTCTCATCACTGTGTAGCAAACCAAAACGACATTATTGGTCACCTTACTAATCTAATAATCCAAGGATATGCTGTTCTTTCCAACGATAATATTTTTTTTATCTCTTTTTGACAAATTATAAATTTAGTTAAAATTAGGTAAATCATAACATTTTATGATTTAGTTGAACTTAAGTATTATTATAAATTATAATATTCCTTCCCATTAAGTTGTCGTCGTGTTTTTGACGTAGCTCTGCCCATCTTCCTGCATTTGCAAACTTTTAATTGCAAAATTGGAAATTAATATATTATTAGAATTATTTTGTATTTACTCGAAAACTTACTGAATTTTTATTTAACACAGTATAATATTAATAATTTTGGTACATATAAAATACAAAATACAATTACAAATAAAAAATTTGGTCAAATTCGGCCAGATTTCCAAGTCTCCAAAATGCTGACCGCATTACTTCTTTGGACTACCTTAATTGTCAAGGAATTAGTTAGCAAATTACATAAACTGATTTTTCTTGTTCAATTCGATATAAAACTTATTTTAGAATGTAAAGTGTAAAAACATTTTTTTTTCTTTATTTCTATTTAATAATTTTCATTAAGGGTTTTCATCTAGGCATAAAATTCGAAAAATGGAATTTTTATAATTATTTTTCTGAAGTACAATATTTCGAAAATATGTTTATAACATTTTATGTTAATCTGAGCAAAATTATAATAAAAAAAAAATAATTAATTGTTTAAAAACAAGTGCAAAAAATTCAAATACAATATTAGTCTGATAACTTATCCGACTTGAACAATTCTACACCTCTAATTAGGCAATTTGTTCAACTTTCGACCGCAAATAATTATTCCAATTTCTGAAAAATTCCTTTTAACGATCTAACCTTTCTCTATTGCAAGGTACTTTTCCTATTAAATGGAAATGTTCTTTTTGTACTAGAGTACTATTATGTGGTAATTAGGTCAAAATAGCATGAAATTTCTGAAAACAAAGTATAAAGCTGAAAATTGGTGAGCATGTACATACTTTGAGGTTTACTTTAAGGGTTATATAGTATCTATAGTCATGCGGTAGAAAGAGAGACGTTTTTCATAAATTTGTTTTCATTAAGTAATAAGTTTATTTTTCAAATTATTTTTATATTATAAAATAATTCTTTAAGTCAATTTTAATATTATAATTATTATTTCTAAAAAAATTTAATTATATTTGCGTTTATAGCCGCTCTGCTGATGAGTAATTTCGTTTTCATGCCTTTTGAGAGGTGACCATTAATGAAAAATATTATTATTTTAATAATATTGTGACCATTAATGGTTACTATCGGTCATAGGCCAATATTACTCTAACATTGTGTGCTACATGGATTGTACCTTAAATTTGGTTTATCCAAAATTTAAAAGTTTTAACGAAGTGTTTCATTAAAAACTGATTTATTTTTAAAGTGGCAAATGTTGTAAGAAAATTAGTAGTCAATTTTTATTTTATGATAATGATAATAATCAATACAGATTTTAAAAGATGGTTTCGAAGTAATTGGTGAACAGATGTGAACTGTTTATTGTCACAGGGAGTATTTCCATCGGAATAGAAAACGTCTATCATTGTGCCTGTATCAAACGTGAGGAAAACAATTTTACGTGAAGAATTCAGACCAATAAATACAAGTTTGAAGTTCTTCCACAATTTCTCTTTTCACCGAAATGTTGTGGGCACAACGCTGATCTACTTCTTGTGCTGAATTTCCCATGAAATAAATCTGCAAAAATTTATAGTTTTCATCCGGAGGCGGCAATAGCGAACCTATGTACAGTGCCTGTTTGCAAAATGAGTATTGGTAAAAGTGGTTACTAGACAATTAATAGAATATTACAATTTGGTTTTAGAAAACATCATTCCTATGAATCTTTATTGATTGATGAAAAAATGTGATAAGTGGTTTAGAAGTTTACACAATTATCCAGTTGTTTTGGCCGTGTCCCTCGATTTTAAGAGAGTATTGTACCAATAATTATGTTTTTCTTTTATTGATAATTTTGCCTCGATGACCTGCGATTCTTATGGCAGGCAGACTAGCTTTAAATATAGTGATAATGGGGGTAGGTTCTTTTTTCTTATTGTATTTTTTTTTTGAAACAACTTAACTGGTAGGCGCCAAACTTCAATAAATCCCTGAAGAATGAAGTAAGGATTTACTGAAATTAAAGATTAAAGAAAGAAGTAAAGATAGAGATGTGATTTTATTTAATAATCTAACGATGTATTATTTATAATTTATTCCAATGCCGAAAGGCCTAACATAAACTTTAAATTTGTATTTATAACTATTCAAAATTATGATCTACATTCGACTATCTAATTGAACCATTCGTTCAAATAATCGATTATTCGATTTAGAAATCTCACGTATTAAAATATGAGCACGTTAATTAAATTGATCTCAAGTATTATGATAATTCTGCACTTACCAATCCTCCAAAGGATGTTGTGAATTAAAGAGAATACTAATCAATACCTTTGATTAACCAAGCAGGTTCCTCCACAGCAGTCACGAATTTGTTTTACCGTTTCTTGGAATATCCTGGTTTTCGTATAAGGCTGTATTCTTTGATGACTAACTAAAAGCACAAAATTACCACAACACAAGAAAACAAAATAATTAACTGCCCTAGCCTTTGCAAAATTTTGGCCAAGATGAAAATCTACTAATGAACAGTTCAATTGACAATCGCATGCAATTCACCACTAATCAAAAAAAAACTAGTGAAACAATTGAAATCAATATCTAAGAAATTATATAAATAAATGTTATCAATTTAAATTATTGCGTATGTCCATGAAAAGGTTGATACGAATTGAATCCTATTTCGGAACGGTTGGTTTCCTTTGATCAATAAGATAGATGTCCTTCTTCTTTTATCATTCAACGTAAAATATATATAATTGACCAGCTGATAATATAATCCACCTCGTATAAATAAATTTAATGGTTTTTCCAAAATTGTAATTTAATTATTTGTAACAAATTTCATTTCTTCAAGGATCCTTTTTTATCATTTATCGTACGTTGGTATTTTATATCGATCAATAATAACTGACTAATTAGTAATAATTTGTAATATATTATCCAGTATTAACGATTCAATTAATTCAATCCAAATTTCATATCCACAGGTACCATTTATTTTTAAAATATTAACAAAACCAATTTTATTCAAAACCGAATTCTTTTTCGTTCTTATCGTCTTCAACGCCATATATATTTCTATCTTTTCTCGTTTCAATTTTGGTATTATCTATATTTTTGTGTTATATACAGGAAAAACAATAGATTTAAGGTTTAAATTGTTCGATTGAAAATAATAAATATTATGTAGCGTAAATTGACTAATACACCGCTACAGTATTTCAGATAATTAATTGTCGATTGTTATTAAAAAAAACTGAAAAGTCGAAGACACCACGTCTTCGACTTTTCTTTAGATGACTTTAGACGATTCGAATAATATTTAGCGGACAGACGTCATAAATTTGAAACAAAAGGGTTATATCTGACGGTCTAGGACAAAATCCCGCGGCCACAATCCAGCGGCCAAAATCCCCCCGCCAAAATCCCGCCTGACCATAATCCCGCAGAGCTAAAATCCCGCCGAACCACAATCCCGCCAAGCCAAAATCCCGCTGGACCACAATCCTGCCGAACTAAAATCCCGCTGGACCACAATCCTGCCGAACCAAAATCCCGCCGCACTAAAATCCAACGATTAATGCTTTTAAATATGCTTTTCCCACTGCAAACATAGATGGATGTTTGTTTCACCTTACGAAAAATGTTAAGAAGCACCTGGGTCAACTTCATTTACTCCGCCGTTATAACAACAAGCCAGATTTTGCAATCCAGGTGCGGATGATTACATCGTTGGCATTTGTAAAAATTCAAGATTTTTAAGAATCTTTAAGAAAGAAGAATTACTGTACCAAGAGTTGATGGAAGAACTTAAGGAACTATTAGAATGGTTTGAACATTATTATTTAGGAAACCGCACACGATCCGGAAATATTCGCCGAGGGCCAGCATTTACTCCTCAAATGGGGTCCGTTTACGAAAGGGCCACAGGTAGAACAAATAATTTTTGCGGAAGCAGTGCATAGGCGTTTACAAAGCGAATTAGGCATGGACCATCCCAACGTATGAAAATTTATAAATACGCTAAAAAAATTCAACAGGGTCCTGACATTTTTTATGATAAGTTGGTAGCTGGTTTTGATCCGCCAAAAAAACTTAAACGGTATCAAGACGCAGACAAAAGAATTGTAAAAATTGTAACGAAATATACTACAACGCGTAATTTTGTAGAATATTTAAAAGCAATTTCTTATAATTACGAAATGGCGCCGTAAAAAAATTTTAACAATAGTAAAAGTTTAAATTATATATTTTTAATAATTAAGTAATCAAATTATTTTTAATTTTATTAATTTTTTTTTATTGTCTATATAAATATAATGTTAGTTTTGAGTTTTAACCATAATACATTTTAAGCTTGCGATAAAAATTAATATAATTTTAGTTGGTAAGTTGGGTTCGGCGAGGGAGGGGAGGGGGTTGGCGGCTGGAATTGTAACCGCGGGATTTTAGTGCGGCGGGATTTTTGTTTGGTTGGATTTTGGTGCGACGGGATTGTGGTCCGGCGGGATTGTAGTCTGGCGGGAATATCGGTTGGCGGGATTTTGGTTCGGCGGGATTGTGGTCCGGCGGGATTGTGGTCTGGCGGGAATATCGGTTGGCAGGATTTTGGCGGCGGGATTCTGACGGCGGGATTGTGGTCGCGGGATTTTGTCCCATCCCGTATATCTGACGAAGAGAGTGTTCTTTGTTGAGTTCCCCAGGTTCCCGTACTGGGTGCTATCTTATTTATAATAAAATAGTATATTAATTTAATAATAAAATAATAAAAATAAAACTTTAAACGTATGGCTTTGTGGCAATCAGATGTGCATTAATGTAAATAAATCCAAGTTTATTGTATTTTCTAACAGGCTTAGATCAAATGTTACAGATTTTACTCAATTGAATTTTGTTGTTGATGATCGTAAATTAGAGTACTATAATAGTGAAATTAAAAGTTTTATAGGCATTAGATTGGACCAGCATCTGAACTTTTACAATCAAGCAGAATACAACACGAACAAAACTTTCAAAAAGCTTATCTACTAATAGAATAGAGTAGAATTTATCTATTTGTACCAGATTCCTTTTGCATCGTAATTTTCTTTTCCTTTGTTTTGTAATCGTAGTTCCACATTTAGAGTATTAATTATTGCTCTACCATTTTTTTCGGTCTACCAGCATATCGGTTTCAGGAATTACAAAATTCAAAAACATTTTATGACAAGCATTCTTTCTTGCAATAACACCAATTATAACATTGTTATCAACACTGAACTTAATGATTGTCAAATAAAAGGTAATATTTTCGATAAATACGTGAAGTGACGCAATTTAGGCAAGTGGTGAATATTTTTTTCATTATGCAATGAAACCAATGGTGCCGTACATAAAATCGTTGGGGAAGTTTCAGACAAGGTGGAAAAGAAAACAAAGAAGAAGCTACAATTTTGGCTTACATTAATGAAGAGATTCAACAACTTATAAATAATATACCCCACATGTTATATTATATAATTGAAAAGGGGGTAAAAAACTCTATTTAAATATGTCATAGCCAACTATGCTTTCCATTAAAAAAAAACACATCTTTATGTTATAACTCGGAAATAAATGAAAATATTTAAAATCCCGTTAGACCAGTTTATTCGCCTTAAAAAAGAGTCTGAAGAATGTGTAAATATGTAAAGATTGCGTCCTTAATAAGTATCCTGTAATCAGCAGAAGTAAAAACAAAATTAAAGAGGCAAAGCAGATACAAAGTCAACGCAATTTTTTAAACAATTTTGAATTCTTGGGTGGGGCATTTATCTTAACCGAAAGTAACCGGCGATAACTTCTCTCTAAAGCGGAATTTTTGACAGTTTTTGAGTTTATTTGACAGATAGTAATCTATATTTCTGTCTAGCATTAAAAATGGATTTGGAAATGAGAAAGAAAGTGATTAAATATTGGTATCAGTTTGAGTCTCCGATTTTGATCCGACGTGCGCTAGTTCATGAACATAAATCCGATGTACCGTCAATTATGCAGATAAGAACGGTTTCGAGAAAGAGGGTACAATGTTACCAAAGACGCGTCAGCGAAAAAACACGGTTAGAGTGGCAGAAAACATCGCAGCAGTGGCTCAGGCGATCAACCAGAATCCAACGGCTTCGACAAGAAAACTTTCTGCTGAATTGTCGATCAGTAGACGATCTGTTGGGCGCATGCTTATTGAAGATTTGAATTTATTTCCGTATAAAATTCAATCAGTAAGCAAACTGAACCCTTCTGACTATCCGGTTCGCTTGGCATTTTACAAAACGATGCTTGCAATTTTTGAAACAGATGAAGCACTTATCAATCACATCTTTATGTCTGATGAGGCCCATTGTTACGTGACAAAAATGCGGATCGACAATATCCCCCCAGAATATTAGGGTGCTCGGCCAACTAGCGGGAGGTCGTGGGTGACTACGAAAGGGGAACGTCGATAGTACCAGCCGCACAACAGTTAATGGTCCAGATTCGGCAAAAAAGATTAATAGTCGAATAATAAGATGGGCGCCACCACAAGAGTCAAGTGCTAAAAACTTAATCTGGGTCCTCGTGGTAACCACAGTGCACTAAAAAAACGAGAATTTGTCGCTAAGCAAAAATCCCCCACGGCGCTCTTCAGCACGGCAGCGGTGGATTGCGCCAACAATAAAAAAAACAAAACAAACGAAATGGTTAAGTTACAGAAAATATAATGAAAATGAATCACATCAAATTTCATACAAGCACAAAAAGCCATACAAAAATAAATGTCTAAATCGAGAAAATATTGGTTTGTGTGCACACTCCTAAATTTTACAAAATTAATTAAGTTTAATCACAGGTTAAAAACGGTTTGGAACAAAATATTAATTAGAAGATTTAGAACAAAATCTTAAAATTTAAATATTAAAAATTCACATAAAAATTACGCAGTAAACCGTTCAATTTAGTAGCGTTGCTAAATTCGAAAATCAAAAGTTGATATAACCAATTTTGAATCAAGTTTGTAAACATGAAGTTCGTTGTTTCCAAAAACAAAATAATTAATTGGTTCGAAATAAACTATTTTCGAGTGGCACTATTTAACTTTATTGCCCGGTCGCAACACATATAACGCAATTGTCAAATTTACAAGCAGAATAAAGTGTAATTCGTTACCTTATCTTTGAGCACAAACATTTACATGGGTGTTGAATTCGCCTTTCCACCGCAGCGTACTGTAGAGGACGGGGTTCCCTTGATCAGTGATTGCTATTACCACGAGTCCATTAAAATAAAATTCCATTTACATGAACCTCGAACTTTTCGAGCTGGCGTGCCGTCTTATTTGGTTGTGATAATTAATCCTTCAATATTTGAAGCGGTACTAACAATTTTCCAAATTACTCAACATTTCACAATTAACCATTTGCGGGCTACGCTGGACTGGATACAAACGAATCACCAATGGAACGTTCAGATGTTCACCCACGAATTTTCGAAGATAACAAATTAATTCAACATTTAGTTAATACATCAAGCGATGTAAACCAAAATAACTTTCCGCCGTAAGGCGAACGAGATGATTCGCAACCTACACGGGTTTGAGGCTGTGACTTATCTGACGATGCTAAGATTGCACTGCTTAAGTGAAGTCGGAACAAAATGATTTCATTGGCTAAGATCAAGAGTGCCATTCAAGGTGCATAATTGTTAGGGGTTTTATAACTTGGCAAATGGATAAATAATTCAAACAAAATCCTGCTCCCGAGTGCATTACGCGTGGGTGCTGCACCAGTCAGCAGTTTACTTGAAGAATATTCCAGAACGTTGAAAAGACGCAACGTTTGCGACTTCTTCCTATTTTTATCGTATGGAAATTTCCAACAAACTAATGATGCAATTTATTTATAAAACGAATTAAATAAAGATTTACAAGATGATTTTAATTATTGAATTAAATTATGAAATCTTATTAAATTTTGGTGCCAATAAAAATCCACGTTACACCATTTCGACTTGAATGGAAATGTGAATAAACAAAATTGTTACATTTGGTTTGCCTCGAACCCGAATACCATCCAGGAAGTCAATTTGCATCCGCAACGTGTGACAGTTTGGTGTGCGGTGTCGTCAAAGTCTATTGTCGGACTTTTTATTTTTTGAGTGTCGGGACCGTGTCGTGACCGTCAATAGTCAGCGGTATTTAGCGATTCTCAGAATTTATTTTGCTTAAATTGCGTACTAGGCGAATCTAAAAAAAATTATCAACCGATAGGCCCCATGAGATGGCCACCATGGTCACCAGACTTGATGTCACCGGATTTCTTTTTGTAGAGGTATTGTAAGGCCAAGGTGTACGTAGCCAACCCATAAAATATTGCAGCTCTGAAGGCAGAAATAATCAGAGTAATTCAATCTATGCCGCAGTCGATCTTAATTATCCTTTTCAATAACATGGTTATCCGGTACAAAGCTTGCATCCAAGCCAATGGCCAGCATCTCAGCAGCATTATCTTTAAGAAATGAATTGATAACAGAAATTCAGTAAATTTGTAAACTTTTGATCCAAAAATAAATAAAAAATTCTTTTCCGTTTAAAGCTGGCGGCCTTTTACTTTCGGTTACAATAAATGCCCCACTTTGTAAATTAAATATGTGACGTTAGCGACATGCGCCTTGTAACAGCGATAATTATTGTAAATATTCGTTCGGTGATAATCAAGCAAAATCAAGTTAAAAAAATTTACTTTAAATGACCACAGAATCAAATAACCAACTAATAAACCCAATCAATGTCAATAAATTAATAAGCAAGCCGATAATCACTTTTTATCGGACGGTAATCTGAATAGTAAAATCACAACCAAATAATTGTACAATAGATAGGTATAGTTCTTCGTCTAGTTTTAAGTAAAATATCTTATTTTAGAAGTGTAGCGGGAGACAATTCTGCAAACTTACGTTTTAGCGCAAGTAATTTATTACTTATAACTTGTAATTTGTAACTTGTAGATTTGCTTGTATTGAGCAATAATCCTGTATCGTGGTGAACCGTATCGAGTTGTCTAGACGTATACCCCGTATACCTATAGCAAAATTCATATATTTTGTATTATTCTTAAAAAATATTATTTCACAACAAACCCGAAATTGTTATTTTTTGCTGAACCGATTTTAAATTTTGCTACTATATTACCATTCTTGAAAAATAAAATAATTGAAATATTAAATAATTTTTTATATTTATAATATTTTCATGTTCTAGCGTTGATTGATAAATAGTAAAGATATGCAACCTTATGGACAAAAATGTGCCGGAAAAATGGGTCGACATGTAGACGGCGTTGTTGTAGTTGTGGGTCGAGAATTTGCAGTTGCATACGGATCGTCTTGGTGTACACTTGTGCAGCTAAAATGACAATGGCGAATCACACATGCGTCAACATAATTGTAAAAATACTAAGTAGTTTCAAATTACACATTTAAAAAGTCCAACAGATTGTTTTGTGCAGTTTGTGTATAAATTATTAATATTATTTAATTAATCATTTTCAAAAAATAAATGTACATTATTTGTCGTTAATAATATTAACAAAGATTTAATATCACAAACTGAAATAGACTTCAAAAAGTTTTGCGGTGAACACACAAAGTATGCCATCCATTTTACAGCAAAACTAATAGACGCTTTTTAGTGCAAATTTCATTGCCTTCAATTTTGTTTATATAAATTTTTCTATTTTGTGAGTTTCTGACTGACAGCGGCATGGCCGGATTAAACTATTTTAGCGCCGGGTGTAGATTAGCTAAATGGCGCCTTTAGTTATAATATAATATCATATACAGGGTGTTAATTACCAACTAGTACAAAACGAAAGACTTATTTAAACTTATTTAAAAAAAAGTTCCTATAGTGATTCCCAGGAAAGATGACGATTACGACACAACAAAATCGTATGAACTAAGCGAATAATTTCTAGTCAAATGAAGTCTATTTTAATTTAAAATAAGAATACATTGGTTACCTTTGTTTTTAACCCCCGACGCAAAAAGAGGCATTTCATTTGACTAGGAATTCTTGGCTTAGTTCATACGATGTTGTTGTGTTGTAATCGTCATCTTTCCTGGGAATCACTATATTAACATGGGTCCGCAAACGCACCGCTTTCGAGATACAGGGTGTTCACAGAAATTGTTTTCTCTTACTTTTTTGCGATATCTCAAGAGCCGTTAAGGCTACAGGCTCCAGCTTTTGTACAGATTTTTACATCAATAATAGCTACTTTTAAGGCTCTAAAGCAATGTTCTCAGATATGCCAGTGGTGGAGATTGTAGGGTTGCTTAAGGGTTTCACCTCCGTAACTTTTACGTCACTTGAAAAATTGGCATTTTGACAGCAAATTCCAAAAATATTTTTCGTATTTTACCGAGTCTTGTTTAACCTTTATGTGACTGAGAAACAAAACACCTTCTAATGACGGCATGGGTACCGGGGTACCTTCACATGTTACATGCACCCGTGCCTATGCAAAGCTTATAATTATCTACGATAGTGGTAAGACTATATTTTTTATTGTGCTTTATGTTTAGCAAGGTTAGATCCTAATAGACCCTTCTGATTTTTGCAGTTAAAATTACAAGTGATATCAGTAATTAAAAAATTTAAATTTATAATTTCTACTGGGATGTCTCACAATAAAAGTCTGGACTAAGTCACGGTTCTTTTCGACAACCGAGATTGCGGAAAACAAATAATTATTGTCATTACAAATCGTTTAAATGATTTAATATACAGTTACTCGCAGAAGAACTCGGACATTCCTATTGTTTAGTTTACAATAATTAGCCATTGAATTTTTTTTTTATCCTAAATTTAAACAATCAAATAATCAATATATAATCAAATAATCAATATAATATAATATAATATAATCAATATAATCAAATAAATCAATAATAATGAAAATTCAATTTTCAAATATAAATAACTTTTATAAATTTTAGCACATGTAAGCAAAAGCAAAATAAGTAGTTGACAAATTACTAAGGGCCAATTTCATAATAACAGTTAACAGGGCATTAAAATTTAAAAGGCGACTTTAGACAAAACAGACAAATAAAAATCATCAGTTTTGTTAACCTGCCAGTACAGTTGAACCTCTGTATAACGAGTTCCGTTATAACGAAAAATCGGCTATAACGAGTAAATCGGTTGGCCCCTTGCCGTTTTGTATACGTTTTATATGATTGTTTATAGCGAAAATCTGTTATAACGTGTACGTAGGCTTGTCCCTTGAGTTCTCGTTATAAAGGGGTTCTACTGTACTAACATATTTTTTATAACACGAGTACCTAGTAACGTCGGTCTGTGAAACCGATTCTAGTTTTTAATTTTTTTTAACGTAGTGTTTATATTCTTTATAAAGTAGTTGATCTGAAGGTACTGAGAACCCCCCGATCCTCAGCTGTTATCGTGTTAAATTTACAGTTATAAATAGAAATCGTCGGTTTGTAGTACTGGAGGGTTAAAGTTGCCTTTTAAATTTTAATGCCCTGTTAACATTTAGACATATAGAAATTGGCCCTAAACATTACAAATTTAATTGATTTAAATTAATTTTTTTTTTATTACTACAATTCCCATCTAATTTCATATAAAACTTATAGCGGCACCTGAGTACCCCACCGTCATTAAAAGATGAAATAATTTTGTACGCCATTTTTTCATCAAAATAATCAAAAAATATTAATGCTTCAACCGGTGAAAGGCAACAGTATAAAAAATGTATATAAATAAAATTGAAGACAATGAAATAAGCAACAAAAAAGGTCTAAAAAGATTTGCTATAAATTCGATTTTTATATGATAAAAAACGGTTTCAAAATGTACAATTAACATTGCTAAGATAGGAGTGTACGAATATTTTCTAGAGCCATTGTATATTTTGAAAATGTTACAATTATTCTTCTTTATTTAAATAAAAATCTTTTGTATTTACTGATTTTTAACTTTCTGATTATTTATTACAAAAAATTTCATAGGAAAAGTTTGCACATTGAAATACCATCTAACAATAAGAGCTCGGCAAAAAAATACTACTTGCATTATTATAAAGTACGAGTATGATAACATTGTATCAGATATCACGTATCAACGAAATAATTATGGTACAATTATAATACTATTGGTGGCGGCACTTGCTCACCATTGAGTTTGACGGCGAAGAGGCAGTGGGGTGTTGAAATAGTACATGGTGGGGGAAAAGTAACAATTTCTCATTGCATTGCGTATCTTTACTATTTATCAATCAACGGTTCTAGTCATTTAATTGAATACTTTGCATGAAAGATTACTAATATGATAATGTGTAGAAAATCTTTTATATCAATATAACTAATTTAAAAATCTCCTCTAGATTGCGAAACAATAAAAATGGAGGTGCCTGGTGTCCAAGACAAATGGTTTCAAGCGATGGCATGGAGTTTATAGAAATTAATTTAGATGAGTTACATATAATTAGTGGTGTTCAAACTCAAGGCCGATTTGGTAATGGTCAAGGTCAAGAATACGCTGAATTTTACAGGGTCGAATATTGGAGACAAGGTTTACCTTCTTGGATAAGATGGAAAAGTAGAAATAAAAAAGAGGTAGAAAACCAATCTAAAATTAGTACAAATTATCTTATTAGTATTAACTATAATAATTGATATTAAGTTAGGTATAATTATTATGTTATAGATTTTTAATAGCATTTTATGTTATTCGTTGTAAACAAATTGTTTAAGTTATTAATAGTACACGCTGGCTGCAACAATTTCCAGAAATAAAATTTAATACATTAACGGTAAAGCTTCAGAAGCACATACTACATGTCTACGTGTGGTAAAGTTCCACTTGAACTTCAATTGCAGTTTTCTAATCAATTAAAACTTATTAGTGAGAACAAAAATAATATTATGACCCATTGAGGATATATTCAAATTAAAAAAATACACTTTCCTCAATTAAAATTTATTATTTTTTGTATAGAGTGTAATATTTTATTTGACGGAATATGTTGATAAAGACTGATTAGTCGAAACTAGTCCATAAATAATAAATTTTAATTGAGGAAAGTGTATTTTTTAATTAGAACAAAAATAATTCCATTTTAAATTTGTAACAATCCCATAACTTCTCAGAATAAATCAACTTGACAGAATTAATAATAAATAATACTAGGGATGCAAATCCTTAAAAATAAATAACCAATCTCAATTTAGTAATTCATCGTTTGGTATTCCAAATCTGATCTCTCGTACTGTTTATAAGAAAATATATGACGTAAGAATTCAGGCCCGTAGCCAGGATTTCATTTCCGGGGGGGGGGGGCACTCATAAAAATCTTTCGTAAAAAGTAACATATTCGACGGATCCCCTTAAGACTGCCAAAAGTCATAGAAAAACGGTAAGTCGCGCAAAACTAAAATTGTTTGCATTTCTAAATCAGTTAAATATCCACGTCTTGACATTTTGGCACAATTACGTTAAATTTTAAATGAACTTAACACTCTAAGGGTCTAAGGGCACTAAGTAACAACTGAAGTACTTAAAATTTAAACCCGCTTTTGAAAAAATTACTACTCCTAAAATTACTTACCTGTAGAGCTCGATTATCTTTGGATGTTAACCATAAATGCGCTTTTCATATGACCGCTGTTATACATATATGTATAAGGTACAATTGTTTTGAAGGGATAGCATATAAAAGGTCAAAAATAATCAAAATTTAATAAAGAACCTAATACTCTTCATATTTTGTTCAAACATTACAACAGACAAGTTTTTTACCTGGAAGTTATAACCCTCTTTTGAATATAATAAATTTTATTACAAATATGGTAGTGGTTGCACTGTGTTCATTAGGTATCCCGTCAAAACGACGCTGGAATTTGGACGCGCGACAATTGGACGCCAGTAACAATTGGACGCGCGTCAATTGGACGCATGCGACAATTTGGGGTACGACAATTGGACGCGCGTCGATAGGACGCATGCGCTGTTTGGCACATGCAACAATTGCACACATGCAATAATTTGACATTTATATAATACATTATCCCCTGTATTCATAAAAATATTATAAGAGTGTTGTAAACCTATTTTAATTAAAACGCTAACTAACCAATGAAAACCTTACAAATAAGGCTAATGAACGTTTATAATTGGCAGTGGCGTATTTATAAAATGCGTTTGTG
Source organism: Cantharis rufa (assembly GCA_947369205.1). Lineage (NCBI taxonomy): Eukaryota > Metazoa > Arthropoda > Insecta > Coleoptera > Cantharidae > Cantharis > Cantharis rufa. Next base: position 44,011,101 of record OX376303.1, read on the forward strand.
GGGGGGAGGCAGAGAACACATCATCATCACATCTCATCATCCTTGGAGGGGTTGGAGCGTATGAAGAGCTACTGGATAGTGAATTTTATCGAACCAATGAAAATTTACTGTTACCAGTCATTAACTACTTTGAAGATACATGGATAGGCCGCCCTGATAGAAGGGGACGTCTAAGACCACCATTATGTTCAAGTAACTTATGGAATTGTTATAAACTGGTGGAAGATGACATTCCACGAACAAATAATTCCGTTGAAGGATAGCACAATGGATTTAAGTATTTACTTGGTGCTGCTCATCCCAATATCTGAAAATTTATTAAAACTCTTCAGAATGAAGATAGTGCTAATCAACTGATAACAGAACAATATATCGCAGGAGATATCCCAGTACGCAAAAAACTGTATAAAGATACTGCAAAGAGAATTAAAGTAATTGTCGATGATTATGCAAACAGGATACTGCTGGATTACTTACGAGGAATTGCGCACAACTTTCAGCTGCAGATTTAAAATCAACATGATTTGTTTTTTTATGTAATTATTAAAATGTTATAAAATTTGATAAAAAATGTATTGTTTACATTACAAATAATTGTTTCTTGCAGTTTATTTTTTATAAATAAATCTTATATCTATTATATTAATGTCAAATTACTGCATATGCGCAATTGTCGTACCCCAAATTGTCGCATGCGTCCAATTGTCGCGCGTCAAAATTACCGCGTCCAATTATCGCGCGTCCAAATTCCCGCGGCGTTTTGACGTGGAACCGTTCATTATGATCATGATGTGCAAATATGACACATACCGTTTTTATTGCGCCGTTTGGCCAATAATACTTAAAAAATTAAAACTATTGTTTTGCACTTTATTATATACCTTTACTATTTCACCATACAAATTTCATGATTTTCCTTTGAAAATTTTCAGTACAAAACTTGTAAACAAATTCACATCGCACTGAAAATTTCCCAACTATCAAAAAATTGTGAATCTTCTTATGCCTAATCAATACTGTTGTGCCCTAGAAAATTTTTTTTCAATTTTATCTATTCCTGGGTATTATACAAATATGCTGCAATAGTTAAAATTGGGCATTAACTTCAATCGTAGGACATATAATCAAAACTTCGGTATGTGCCAAATCTGGCACACCATGAAACGAAGGGTTAAGACAATAACTTGCGAATCCAATTGAAGAAATTTAAGATTAAACGATTTTTAGACTTTTTTAGCAATTATATTTTTAATTCATACCTTGAGTCAGTACTATTTAAAGATTTGATATTTGTAGAGAATACATTCTCTACTGTTAATGTTTTAAATAATTTAGTTTGCTTTTCAAACATTTGATTTTTTAAATTGTTATTGTTAATTTGCATTACACTCCCACCAGAGTTGTATTGTCTTACCTGACTTAAATAAAAATAATAATAATGGGGTGGATTACTCGCAATGTTAACAATTTACATTTATAATATTCAACAAAACTAAACAGAACTAAACTAAACTAAAATAATAGAATTTTAAGGTTTTGTTTAATTTTGTTAAATATTATATTTTACGAATACATACTAAATACCACTATAATCTACTTGAAATTTCTTACTTGAAGTTTATTTCTACTTTTTTATTTTTAATGCACTACAATTTGTTGTTTTTAGTATTTTAGATGTTTTCATTTTTATCTCCAGTTCTCTCTATGCTTTTCCGGTACAGGACAACTCGGCGACGTCAACTCAGCAACGGTCAACTTGGCAAACTAAACTTTTTAAACTATTTTCTAATAATTGTCTAGCTTAATTCAATATTTATTTATTTATTATATTACGGGTAAACCAATTTACAAATTCTCGTAATTGAGAAATAAAAAAAATAACAATATAAAGGATATCACTTCATTTCAGACATTCTAAGGCATCCAAATTCCACATAACATAAGTGTTGATACGACCCACCCAATAAATTAAAACTCTCAAAATTATTTAATCTATTGGCTGAGCGGCACATTCTTGTTAATGGACTATTCAAACCATAATTAGTTCCATGATGGTTGATCATAAATAAGTCAGTATCTACGCCTAGTATTGTAAACACCAACACGGAATTTCATACGATCACATAAAACCTCACAATTAATTCCTCCATTAAGCAACTGGTGGACAAAGCATAAATCGGCAGTAATTCTTCTATATTGCAAAGATTTGGTCCTGCAACGGTTAAGAACATCTTCGTGGGAAAACTGTTCTAGCACTCCTCCACACTTGCAGTGAAAGTATTTTAGGAACTTCCGTTCCACTTTTTCCAATCTTGAAATATTTATTTCGTAGTGGGGAGACCATACACAGAAAGCATACTCCAGTTGAGATCGAACTAAAGAAAAGTACAGACATTTAACTGTGTTAGCAGAAAAATATGTACTTTGTCGTCGAATGAACCCCAAAATGCGCATGGCCTTATTGCATACCATCTCAATGTGGATTTTAAAAGATAAGCCGGAATCAAGACGAACTCCTAAATCGTCTATTTCGGTAAATCGATTTAGTACAACGTTACTTATATTGTAATTGAACACACACTGCAATTATGTGCTTTGAACGAAATAACATAACATTTTTCAAAGTTGAGCCACAAATTGTTGTCAGTACACCAACGATTTAGGTTATCCAAATCTGCTTGCAATAACAAACAGTCTTCTTCTGATCTGATGGTCCGGTATATTTTGAAGTCGTAAGCAAATAATAAAAATAAACTGTACTTTATGTAAAGCCCAATGTCGTTGATAAGTTTTCCGGAGATGCTGTGCTGATTTCAATCAAAATATATTCTAAAAAAATATTTCCGACTCGGAACTTTTTTTGAAACCTATCTAGAACTACTGAACTCTTCGAAAACCTTCAAAAGCCGCCGGCAATATTTTTTTTGCGATTTTGTGGTGCTACTGAAAGTTAGCACGGTTCTAGAACTTATTTCGAATCGAGTCATAGGGGGTAAAACTATGTCAGAACTATCGAAAATCCCAGGTTTTAAGTCAGCACCCCAAATTTTCCGGAGATGCCGTGCTGGTTCCTAGTTTTCAAAAATTCAAAAAAATTTTTCCGGCTTGGAACTTTTTCGAAATGGTCGATTTAAAAAAGTGAGGTGCCAGGTTCACACACATCTCCAAATTCTAGATTTTTAGATTAAATATTTTCCGTTTCAATTTTTCAAACTCCCTCCTTGTAAAGATTAAATTTTTTATATGATTTTTTAGTTTGGTTGGTGATACACTCCCAGTCAATCGGTGCTATACAAAGGATATCTTTGCAATCTTTTAAGTCAGATAATTTCTGTGAACCATTCTGTGAAATTTGACTAAATAGATTTTTGTCAATATTATTATTACAAATTCTGACCCATTGTGCGATGCTTGGTGTCAAAGGCATTGCATAAGTTGTGAAAGAGGTCTATCATAGATATATCATTCAACTGAAGCCACTTTTTTAATTAGATATAAAAGTATGCTCAAGCTTAACGTTCAAATTGCAGTTCCGTTATAGCTACGTTACAGCATTTTAAAAACCAGGTTAGCATCTAACTAAAATAAATGTTTGATGTTTATAGAAAGCATAAGCGCGAATAATTTATACATCTTGGCACGTACTAAATTGTACTAAAATAAGAGGAAACAAAAAATCAGAGAATATTATATAATTAAAATGTAAAACTGGAACAGCTTTCCGGAATAGTAAATTAGGGACTAATTAAAATTTGGTGTTTGTGTGACTGTCTATTTCTTTATTCTATTTGTAATAAACTGGTACAAACTTTTCCGATGTTGATTTACCCAAATAAAGATAACATCATCTTTTTTAAGTTAGAAACTGTTAATAAATTATTGCATCGACAATTATTTTATTTAAAATTTTAGATTAAAATGTTTTAAAGAGATTAACATTTAAAAAATAATTAAATAAAATGTTTAAAATTAGAAACAGTAAAACATACCGTAAAATTATATATAGGTAAATAAATTTTTACATTGACGATTATTTTAGGTAGTATATATTTTATTTTTTGCAATATTTTAAATTATTGAACGTCGTGTACTAAAGCAGTAAACTTAAGCATAACCTTGTTTATGTTGTTTCTAAATATGTTGTTTTTGTTGTTTATAAATAATGTTGTTTATAAATAATTCGAGAAAACTGTTGTTTTTTTTTATCTTGCCTTGAATTTAGTTATATTTACACACACTTTTTAAAAACATTACATCGGTTATTGGTTTAATCTGAGGAAAGCCCAATATTTGGCGATTTAAAAGCACATTTTTAACGTTCACTATTATTTATTTATTAAGGAAATAGTTTTTAAAATAAGCTGCAGTGGAATCTTAGGAATCATGCCATAATGTTTGTATATGGTAGAAATTGTAAAAGCTTTACTCTTGGTTTTTAATTTCTTTTGCGGAATCCACGGCGTTGTACAGAGTGAAACTACGGATTTCACAATATATCATCATTACACATCGGATTATATGCAAAAACAAAATATTCAACTAGTAATAACTTAATACTGGGATAACTTAATACTGCTAATAAGCTATTACTAGTTTACCATTTTATTAGCGAACATAATCATTATATTATAGCATATTAGAGCAAACAAGTAATAAGTTATTACTAGTTGAATTCTGTGTTAGTGCATAATATAATCCGATGTCTAATCATCGCATACATAAGAAATAAAATTAATAAAAATTAAGTACACTGCATGAAAATATTACTTATAGGGTTTGTTTGAGAGTTCGAGAACCACCGTGTTAGTATAGGTTGAAATTATATCCTTTCATTATAATAATTTTCATCTGATAATTAATTTTTGTTATAGCTTTTGCCTGGAAATTCTAATACATTTACAATCGTGGATCAAAAGCTAGATCCACCTATCATAGCATCTAAAGTAAGAATTTTGCCGTACAGTGACCATATTCGCACAGTTTGCATGCGTGTAGAGTTACTTGGATGCATATGGACAGGTAAAATTTTATAATTATGCTGTATTACATTGTATATATTTTGTATATATTTTCTAGTTTTAACTTGGTATAGAGCTGATAAAAAATTCAATATACAGTTCGACCACACTAAGAAAGGCTCTGAAGGGGCGTGGCTGGCGCTGGTGTATTTAAATTTGTACACTCAAAAGAAAATTAAAGTGCATTCTAACCTAACAGAGTACTTACCAAATAATGTTTAATTAAATTGATTTATTAAATATAGCTATGAAGATTTGTTCTAAAAAGAACACTTTTCTGTAGACAATAAAGCTCAAATATGAATAACACGAAAACGAAGACTAAAAACCAGCACAATGACAATTGACACACAATGATTTGTAACTTTTACAACAGAATGTACTTGTGAAATAACTCGAGGTTCATTGGTTCATTCAAATTTTTATCAAATTAGTTGACATATTTTCCGGGGTTTTTCTTAGCATGGTGGCACTGTAGTTACATATTACGAAAATCCTTATTTTTCTGTACTATTTAAAAAAATACCGTCTTAGGTTTATATACAAGATAAACTTCATCAACAAAATCCAAATAAATTTTGCACACTCTTATGTCAGCAATGTAAATTGTACTTTTTGGAGCCTGTTTTTGTATTATAAAAGTCGATTATACCGAAAACTATCATTTTTGTTTATATACATCTTTCTATTTCGTCGTACCGTTTCTGAATTACAGAAATTTAGACAAAATAGTAACAAGTACAAAATATATTGTCTTCTGTATCTCGGAAACGATGTGACAAAGTAGAAAAATGTATATGAACAAAAATGTAAAAAATAAAATTTTAAAGAAAAAATGTTTATTTATTTTTCTATACCGTTGTACCGTTTCTGAGATATAGATGACAATATTATTTGTATTTACAGTCCTTTTAAGTTTCTTTTTCTGTAATTCGGACACGATGCAACGAAATCTATATATTATATATTGTCGTTATATATTGTCGTGTTTCAAAATCATATTTTTAAAATTTTAAATTTTGAAATTTTAATTTTTGTTTAATTTGGAATTTTGTTTTTTTTTTCAAGATTTTAATTTAATTTTGCTAAATTTTAAAAGTAAATTTTACTCACTTTTAGTTAAATTTACTAAATAATAGAATCAACTTCCTCGGCCTCATAATCATTAAAGAAAACAACAATAATTCATTTGATATTATTTTCCATAAACCAACAGAAGCAGGATCAGTAATTCATAGCAGCTCCGAGATATCCTTTTACACACAAAATTACTTCTTTTCGCGCCTTTCTTAATCGTTTAACTAGAATTCCTCTTAGTAAAGTACATTTTAAAAAAGAATTAGACAGAATAAAATCTATTGCAATTTCTAATGGTTACCAAGTCAAATTATCTGTCAAATTAATACCAAGATAACTTATTGCGTCAAACTTAACAAAGAAATCTAATAAAAGCTAAATATTTATCCTAATACTTTATAAGAAAACTTACGCGAATTTTAGTGTCATTACTTTTCTTGGAAGAAAATCTGAAAAAATGGTTAAATATTTGAAGAATCAAAATTTCAACATTGCCTTTAAAACAGACAATAAACTTAAGAAATCTAATAAATAACGCGAAATCCAAATCAGATATTTTGGAAAAATCAGGGGTTTATGAGCTCACTTGCAAATGCTGTCAAAAATACATCGGTCATGCCAGTAGATCTTTCCAAATACGATTTAACGACCACACGCAATCCCACAAACTTGCAGACAGAAAATCTACTTTCGGGAAATACCTATTTTGCATGTAGAGTCAAAAAGTAAAAATCTAGAATATTTAGAAGCTATAGAAATTAATAAATTAAAGCAGTCTTCATTATTATTAAATAGTTATCAAATTTAAACAACTCGCCACTCACAATTGTGACCTCAATTGTAACTCACCACATTTTTTAGGTTTTCTAAAATATTGATAAGATTTTTGTTAAAGTTTTATGTTTATACATTTGTATATGTATTATTGTAAAAAATTGTGTCTTTGTTCCTTATCTAAATGCTTTCAGTAATTTGCTATTTCATATTCACAACTGGGGTATTTCTTTTTATAGTTTTTTACTATAAAATTATGGTTTCATAAGTTTATATAGTTTTGTTTGTCACTTACCATGTGACAAAATAACCCAAAATGGTTCGGTACATGATGTAGAAATTTGCATACTATAGAACAGGGAAAGGCGACGTGGGGCAGTGTTCGCCACTTAACTAGCGAAATAGTTTTTATTTATACTGTAAAAAAGTAAATTATTATTCATAATCTCACGCACACATAATTTTCGTGGTAAACAAAAAAATAAGTTTAATTGTTTATTTTGCTATAGTAATTTTCCAAATTTTTCATCTGATAGGTACTCCGTATCCAAACCTCGCTTGGCTCAAGACCAAGTTTGACGACGAAGTTCATCATGCTTCCATAATTCTGAAATGTGCTCTCTAGTACGAGAAGGTTGCCTGCACCCGCTATTATTGAGCCTTGTAGTGTAACATTTCTGTTACCGTAATACTTAATACAATAAAATATGGGATTTTTCATTTTATAGAAAAGATTTAAGTTTGTTATAAACTTATAAGCGACAATCTTTTTAATGTTGGTTTTCCAGTTTTATTTACACATAGTTCTGCCTTCTTTATATTGACTAATGAAAGGAAATTAATGAAGAAAAAGAGGCTATCAATATTTTAAATCTATATTATAAATAAATATAATGTGTAACTCTTATAACATTTTAAATAGATATTAAATTAAACAAGCCTTCAATCTTGTAAAAGATGAAGAACTTATTTGCAGTAAAGTAATATTGAACTACTGCGAATTTACTATCCTGCATATATTATAATTTTTGAAAAGCCTTAGTATACATTATCCAATGAATATGATATAATGTTGAAAAAAAAGTGTCCATCTACTTTTTCATTGCGAAAATGACAATTTCGACAAAATTAAGTTTATATTTGCAATTTTTAATATTAAATTCTTTTTATTACAAAAGTTTTACAACATTACATTCAAATTATATAAATAAAGATACCCTAATTGCTTACCTTCCCCAGCCACATTAACTAAGATTCTGAAAAACCTAATAGTAATAATGAAATGTGGCGAAAATATAATAGGAATAATTTAGTTTAATTATTACTACTTTAAAACATAAGAAAATCCTGATTGTTGTTTACTAACAATTAATTGAACTGAGCACTTTGTAATATACGAAGATATAATATTATGTAGTTATGTTTTTATAAAAAATAATAGCATAGTACTGATTCACTTATTAATCTTTTTGACTTTAAGTAGTAATCTATTCAGATTTGGTATTCACCTACTATAATACTACATATTAAACTAACGTACATATACATATTGATAACCATTTAGTAAGTCTGAAGCATCTATCTATCACATATTTTAGTTTGTTGATTACGGCGATTAGTATGAACTATTAATAATCTCACAAAATCATCTCTCAAAATCATATTATTAAGCCCGAGTATGAAGTGTTTATTAAATTTTAACAATTATTTAGATGGACTTTTGAGCTATTCCGCTTCTCAGGGGCTATATCGAGGACTCGAAGTGAACCTATCTGATAAAACATACGATGGTACTGAAGAAAATGGATATTTATTTCACGGTCTAGGACAGCTGGTAGACGGACAAAAGGGACAGGATAATTTTCGCCTGGACATTTCAGGGAATGGAAAAGGTATATAATATTATATTGTAAAAATAACATTTTTTTTTATTTTTTATTATAAGATAATTTTAATTCATAATGCAGTAAGTGACGTTTGGTAATATAAACAAAACCTACAAACTTTCAACATTTTATTGTACGAAAAGAGATTGTTAAGACGCGTCTCCACTTAACAGGCTTAGGCCGGGCGGCCTAATAAATCATAAATATTTAGGTGTGCGGCCAATGTTAAAGCATACACAAAAACAGTTTTTGTTAAGTGGTTAACAGCAATGGGTCTTCCGGCTATCCTGCATTTGCCTTCGGTCGGGTGTAGGGGAGTCGATGTTAGAGGTGGTTCTATTTCAAATTTGCACGTGATCTTTTAGTTGATGTCATTGGTTTAAATTCAAAAGTACATTCAATACAAAAAGCATTAGTAGAATGTGGTTGAAAAAAGTCATTAGGATGAAACTTGATACTTACAGACTTAACTTGACCGTATAGAGATGCTGGATAATTTTAAAAGTCATAGAGATGCTGGGCGATTTTAAAAGATAGTTTAAAAAAAATTAATTTTAATATGTAATATCTACTATAACTTCAATTATTTAAATTTTTTAAATAGCTGTAATAGTTCAAAATTTAAGTTGAATTTTTATAGAAAAAACTAAATATTTTGAATCCTTCAACTTGTTAAAATTGTATTGAAAACTGTTACATCTATCACACCGGGTGACAATAGTTACACCCCGAGCATAGTAAAAATAACACAAACCGCCCACTAAAATTATATTTGGTAACTTTCATTTATTCAACTAATTTGCAGGATTCATAAATATTCATAAGCAATATTAAACTCAAAGTATTTTTATTTTTTTATGATATTTATTATAATAATTAGTCAAAATGATGTTGAAAATTTTTACAAAATTTGCACTATTCAAGTGTTTATCATTGATTCATACCGAATCATTTCAAATTAAAGCGCTATTTCTTTTTGAAACAAAACTAATTTAAATTGAATTTCAATGATTCGTTTTGAACTAAAAAAATTTTTCACCGTTTTTTAAATGGCAAAAAAATTGTGGAGAGAACACAATTTTCTGAGAAAATATAAAAAACTATGATCTTAAAGCAAAAAGTTTTCGAAATAGTTACTCCCAAAGCTTTAAAACTGAACGATAAAATTATTGTTTTCATTTATAGAAGTTGTTAATTACTAATTAAGTAGATATATTTGTAATTTAGGATTATTGGCTAAAAAAAGTTTTTTCAAAGTAACAAATTTTTACATTTACTCAGAAAATTGTGTTGTATCCAAAAAATAAGTGCTGCCATTTAATAAAAATTCAAAACTTCAAATACAAACATTTTTTATTGATTAAATCGTACATATCGTATATCAATCGATCCATATACTAGGCAGCCTGGGATAAGTCCCTGAATAATGAGACACAGAAACATTTTTTTGGCCAAAGATAATTTCCTTTTAGGTCGATACAACAAGTTCAACGATTTTCTAACTTTTTTTTACCGTCCGAATAGTAGTCAATCGGAAGTTCCTCAAAATAAGCCTCAATTTCAGATATAAGCTTCTCATTTGAGTAAAAACGTTTACCGGTGAGCCATTTCTTTAGATTTAAAAACTGGTGAAAGTCACTGGGGGCCAGGTCTGGCAAATACGGTAATGGAGACGCGTCTTAATATGCGATTAGTGAATTTGCCTTATATTACGATAGTCGGTTGACAGGAAGAGTACAAGAGTAGAACAAACATATGTTTTTATATGTGAGTAGATCACTTTTTAAAGTCCACTTCAAAAACAAATTAAATATTAACATAACAAAATATTCTTTTCATTGTTTTCGGTGGAAATTTATTATAATTATTGTCTTTTAAAATTGTCTTGGAACCGTTAAAAATGATTTAGCAAATAATTTGTAAAGGGTTTTCCAATAAGGACTTGACAACTTTGAACTTTAATTGTGAACGCACCCTTAAACTAATAACCAAACTATCAGTGTCAAAACATTTTGACAAAAGACAACAAAGTAAAGACAACATTTTCATTATGGTAAAGTACACGAACGAACAACGTCGACAAATAATTGAAATTTACTGCAAAAAATCCGAGTCGGTGACTGCAACTTCATAAGCGCTAATTTCCATTTTTATTTAAACGTTTTATTTTATTTTTGGGTAATTATCGTCCCAATAGACAAACAATTCATAATCTAGGGAACAAATTTAAGGCTAATTATTCTTTTCTGGATGTTCTCGTGCCAGCGAGACAACGGTTGACCAACCCTCTCGTTGTACCGAGAATATTGTTGCCGTTCAAGCATCCGTCTCAAATGAACCAAAACAGTCGATTCCATAGCGTTCTGAAGAATTGGGCATAGCTCAGACTACACCTTGACGAATTTTGTAAAAGGATCTTGGTGTGCACCCTTATAAAATCAAGTTATAACAAGAACTAAAGTCACTCGATCATATGAAGCAACGTACGTTCTTAGATTGGGTTCTGGAAATGTCGATTGGGCGTCTGGATCGTGTGATTTAACACCTCTAGACTTTTTTTTATGGGGCCACGTTAAATTATTGGTCTATGCCAACAAGCCGGCGTCGTTAGAGGAGCCGAGCGCCAATATTTAATAACAGATACCGGCCGTTTCCGTCGAAATGTGTGACCGAGTCATCAAAAATTGGGTTCAACGAAACGACCGCTGTAAACGTGCCCGTGGTGGACATATGAACGAAGTTAAATTCTATACAAAAATGTTTTGATTGTACTTCAAGCCAATAATAAAATTTTCGAGATATCTCAAATGGTTTGCGTTATATTTAAAAATAAAGTTGTCAAGTCCTTATTGGAAAGCCAAGTAACATACATAGTATAATATGCAATAACTGACAGTTTTTTGAAATTGTTTCAATTCGACTTATGATGTATTATATAGCCCATTTGGAACTGAATTACTCAAGTACTAGCAGGGCCGGATTTACCAGTAGGCACAACAGGCGTTCGCCTGCAGCGTCAAAATATAAAAGGCGCAAGCCGCCAGGCATTTCTGATGCGTTTACATATGAACGTTTAACAATCATAAAATATATTAACATTTAGTATGGTCGGGGCGCTACGCGCCGCACAGTGGGGTATTTGACTCTAGAAACCGGCCATAATTGAAATTGAAATTAAAAATCTGTTTTAAGGGTTGCAAGTTTTACTGAGAGTACATGAATAGATGTGACGTCTTTTACTGTAAATTTCCGCCCATTAGACTGCAACGGTAACGTTTAAAAAATTTCGAAACTTAGCCGTCTTTGGTTCCATGCGTATTTGTTATTAACTTGGCAAAAATTACTTTTTATTGTTTGAAGTTTAAAGTGAGTTTAAGCGTTAGATTTTATTGTTTCGATATGAGTGATAATCCTCAAGGTACTATGTATAAGTAAGCCTGATAGTTTTTTGTAAATATTTTAAAGTTTTTAGAGTAAAATTTTATGGACTTTTGGAACCGTTTAATTAATATTACAATTAACATTTTATAAGTAACTACAGAGGTTTAGTTATGCTTCCAAGTGAGTCCAAGCTAATATTTTTACATGACATGAAGGGCCAACATATATAGATAATATTTCCAAAAAATTGGCCGCGGATTCCCGCGGATCAGCTGTTAGTGATTTTATTACTTTTTATTCTGTATAGATTTTATAATATAAATTTAATTAAATTATACTCTCTCGTAATTTGTATTATTATTATTAGTGATTAATTTCGGTCCCATACGACATTTGAATTGAAATTTAAATTATATAATAGTATATTAAGAAACTAGTTTTATAAGTGGCGTTTTTAACGCACGCAATCCGTTTAGAAAACGAGCCGCGTAGCGGGGAGTTTTCTAAAGGATAAGTGCGATAAAACGTCTTATAAAACGAGTTTCTTATACTATTTTTTCTATTTTGAACTTTATAAGCCCTAAAAATATTTAAAATGTGCATTTTATTAAATAATAGTAAATTTGAATTTTTTTTGTATTTTTGTGATAGTTGGTAACAAAAAATTTTCAGGTTAGGAGATCGCATAAAAGTTTAAATAAACGAAATTATACTTGCAGTTTACAATTTTCTTTATTATTATTAATTATTTTATTGACAATTAACATTACTTTGCATCAATTTATAGGTTTATAATATTATAATATAGTGACAACATTAGTTTTAATTTTCACTGACGTTTAGTTACCAACCCTTTAAAACAAAAAATTGTGTTTCGAAATATTGTCCATTTCGATACGCGACTGGGTTTCGAAATAACTTTGTTTTAGACGCAAAATAGAAAAAATATTTTTCAAAACTAAATAAAATATGAAAGTTATACTGGGTGAAACCTACAAATTTACACAGCTAATAATTAATTTATTGCTCGTTGATATGATAATAAATGCTTATTAACTGCGTCAATTTTTGATTTTGTCCTGTATAACTTTATTATTTAATCTGTTTTTAAAAATCAATTATCAAATTATCCTAAAAATCAAAAATCAAGTACGATATAAGTGCAATTTAATTGAATTGAATACTTAAAAAAAAATTTTTAATTGAATTACCATTATGAAATAATACCTCGTAAATTTTCTCAAATTTATAATTAATTAATATTATAATATATTTTATGTTTTCCCAGGCAAAAAATCCCGGTTATTAAGATAGAATTTTTTAAATTATTTTCCGTTTATTTATAGATTATATTTAGAGCGAATTCAAAGTTTTAGAATTTTACTAAATTTTTATTTCAACCCTTCGAAAATAACCCCAATACATCGATAATAATTTTTTTATTATTTTTTCATGAATTTGTAGGTCAAATTCTCGACATATTGAACGTTTCAAAACTTTATTCTGTTATTTTGATTTGCACCCCCAGAAAACCACCCCTATTTATCAATGTATTTTTTTCAGTATTTTTCCATACATTTGTAGGTCAAATTCTCGACATATTAAAACTTTCATAACTCTATTCTGTTATTTTGATTTGCACCCCCAGAAAACTACCCTATTTATCAATGTAATTTTTTTCATTATTTTTTCTAAAATCCGAAGCATATTTTGAACTCATTTCATGTGTTTCAGAATTATAGCCAGTTTTTAGTGTCAAATACACCACTGTACGCCGTTTTGACGAAAGCAACAACGACAAATCACTCATCCACCCTAAAAAATAATTATGCGTTTATCTAAATAAAAACTGTTCCCAACATAGTAGTTTAACGGCAAATAATAAGAGTATATCTTAACACACCTACGGGTGACAAAACACCCATGTATAAATTATAGTTAAATTCCTATGTAAAATGCATGAAAAATTTTGATTTTTAAATGCCGTTTTCTCAAAAACTAATGGATATTCCGCAAAAAGTTCCCCAAAATATATTGTGATCTGTGGCGCGACGCCTGGAATGGAACATCATTACCTTATACACACACAGGTCTGGCCGGCGGGTTAGAACGCGGTCCATCACGCGGGTCAAACCTGTGTGTGTAAAGGCACCTATTAGCCTGAGGCACTAGACCAGCTAAATCCGGTCCTGTGTACTTGTTACAGCTAGTTATGTCAAACATCAAATTTACCCACTGGAAGTGTAATGGTTGCATTTTTGATAATATGTACATAAAAAAAAATAAATATAACTATAGAAATATATTGAGATGACCCGACTGCCTCAAATTATAAAATAAGTAAATTTTAATGAAAAACTTAATTTTTCCCGGGTCACCCATTTTTTACTAACAAGAAACTCTAACCACTTTTTTACTATTCAAATCCAAATTTTAATTGTCAACTCCAATTTATTAAAACGTTAAAAACTCATAACAAAACTTCCAATTTCAACAATAAAAAATTTCTTACTCTAAAAGCAACTTTATTCGCACATATTATATTCAAAAAAATCCCAAACCTGAGACAAAATAAATTTTTACGGGAACCGTCCGTAAACGCATCCGCCCGCTTTGACAAACCTGGCAAACGCAAAATTATAATACATTTTTACAAATGTATATACAAATTTTAAATATTTACAATTTTTATACAAAAAAGATTTACAACAAATTAAATTAAATTTTAAAAGCAATCAAAACAAAATTTTAAAAACAATCAATACTAAATTTCAAATTAACAATTAAAACAAAATTTAAATACAAAAATAAATTTAAAATTCAAAATTAAAAAAATTGTTTTGGAACACAACAATATATAAAAATTTATTTACATAAAATTAAATTACTTTGCTTCAGGAATAATCAAAATAGTACACAGTTAAAGATGCTTGTTTAATTCAAGCAAATTTAGTTAATTCAAACAAAAAATTTTGTTATATTATAATGTTTTTTAGGTTTTTTAGTAGCATAAAAGATATAGTTTATTTGATTTTATTTTTTTTTAATTTAAAATCTATCTTTTATTTGAAATATTTTTTTTATAAATTCTTTTTAAAATAACAAATTCAGTTTGATTGACGAGAATAATTTTATTAAGATCAAAACAAAATTTGTTTCTGCTGAGTAAAATTATTCAAATAAAATTGTTTAAATTTAAACAAAACGATTTTACTGTGTATGACTGGAGAGACATTATGAATTATGACATTATGACACAATTATTTGATTAATATAAAAAGTACGTAATTAACAACAAAAGCGTTGGGTTTTGAAGTTAAAAAAAAATTAATTAATGATACAAAAATTTACTTGTTTAATAAGAAATATTCTTCTTCTTTATCTTAATTTAGGACTTCGTTCTATTATTACCATAACTAAAATTAAAATATTTATATAATTAGTATGGGCTAATTACAGATAAAGTTAATAACAATAGAACAATTATTAATACACATAGATATTACACTAATACTAAAACACGCTACAATTAATAACAGTCACTTAACAATAAATCTGTATTTATTTATCACACCACTATTTATTTACACGGTATTTACACTTGTAAATCAGAACTAGAATTGTCCTTACAGCATCAATCAATCAATCAATAACTCTATATTAACATAATAATTGGTACATTGCATTTAACAATTTTAGGTATTTGAATTTTAACATGTCAGTGCCTATTGCTTCTAATTACAATTTATCAGACATAAATGAAGGTGAATACAATTTGTTGATAATAAAAATAAAAAGTATGATTTTACTGGGGAAAAATGAGTACAAAAACCTTACAGCGAATTACATCGCTGTTTATATACCCAATGGATCTTTCTAGAAGCTTCCAGAAAGATCTCTCTAGAAACTTCTAGAAACCTCTGGAACAGTCCAATCCTCTAGTCAGTAGTATAGTCAGCATATTTGTATAGTAACTACCTAGCTTATCATATGTGAGCCATAATGGATGAATCATTACAAATAATGATACGGACGGTGGTAAGTTCCACCAATAGTCAGTTTTTAATACTTTATTTTGCTAAGCCACCGATGGTGAATATGTAAGTTCCGCCGCTGGTCAAAAAGGTATCCGGGTAAAACATGAAAGTTCCACCGGTGCCAACTTAAATATTATTGGATTAAGATACGCTCAGCCGCTTATAGTAATAATTGTGGCAATATTGCAATGAAAATTCAAACTGCAATAAATGATTTTTCAAAAAAGTATATAGATAACATATTAATCTAAAACGAAATCAAAAATATTTTAGTTAACCCCCCCCCCTCATTCAGTTAAGATTCATCCACATTTATCTCATAGAGGCGGTTAGAAATATGTTGTACAAATTCAAATCTGGTAATCTCTTTAGTAGAATATAATTGAAGTAAATGCTTCAACCGTTTTAGTTTCCTTACGCTTACAGTATCACAATTACTTTGTTTAATAATTATATGAATGCTGTGAAGTTTGATATACGTTTCTGCTTTTACTTCTTTGAGTTTTTCCAAAAAAACTGCTAATTAAACATATTGTGAAAATACTCACACGCGTAAGATAGCTGATACCCTATAGATATTATAGATCCGAGATTTGCAGTGGTTACATTTTTTATTAAAACGGCCCGGAGCGTCCGGAGCGCAGAGGACCTGAGCGGATGATAGATACCGCTATCACTAAGACTATGAGAAACACACGTACTATACGGGCGACAGAACACCAATGTATTTATCATAGTTTAATCCCTATGTAAAATGCATGGAAAATTTTGATTTTTAAATGCTCAGAAAATTGTCTTCTTTCTAATAGTCTATACGAAAAATTTTAATTCGTGGAATCGATTGATAGATATTTCCCCAAAATATAACCAAGAATAATACATTCTTATAAAATAATCACTGTTTTATTCAAATGCTAGGCGAGAAGACCAGCCTTTCACGCTGCATTTAAAATATGCAATTGAACACTTGCCTGATGGAGGCGTAAAAAAATATATTATACAATTTTACGACATTTTACTCAAAATTTTATGTAATATTTATTGTAAAAGTTTAATTTTTTCATATAAAATAACTGTAAATCATATAATCTGTATAATGGAGTGAGATTCTGCTGTTTTAATTAGATGTAACGCCGCCGGCCGGCGGATAATAAATGATGTGATTGTATATTTTGCTTAAAACTCTTATTTTATAGTAATATTTAACTTGTTGAATATATTGAATTGGTGGAAGTTTAATGTTATCAGATAATTTATCAATTTGAAAGACACTTATTTAGAAATACATATAAACGATAATAAGCAAAATAAAATATCACAAACATGTTATAAGTTAAAAACAAAACTTATAACATGTTTATGATATTTTATTTTGATTATAATTTCACATGTTAATAAAAAATACTCTATATAAACGATAAATATGAATTAGAGGTACCTATGTACTTCTAATGGAAAAAATTACTTAAATGACTGTTCTTGAATATTATACTAATGCAACTCTACCAACAAAAAATGCTAAATGAGGTATTAAAACATCTTAATGAAACCATGTTTAGTGCTAAGTTTTGAATTTTTCAACTAGATTTGGCACAAACTGAAAACGACACAGCGGTGATAGAAAATTAACCGACTAATAAATAATTAGATTAGATTTTAAATTGAAGTATGTCTACAATTTAAAACTTTTATTTAAAATTTAAAAATAAATTTTTACTCGAAATTATAATCTGCAGTTAGCCCCATAAAAATATCAGTCGTTACAGATGACTTGCCGCAAAGTTTGAATTTGACAAGTCAACCGGGGGAAATTTTGAGTGAATATAATTTTAATTATTTAACCGGAAGGCTATCATATTTGACTGGAGTGTGAAATCAAAAAAATATAACATATTTTACAGACGTTTCGGAGAACTTATTTCTCAATTTTCACGATTACATAAAATAACAAATTAGCCATAAACTGGGCATAAAACCGATTTTAACATTTTTTGTCACATTTAACGTTATCCAAGTTAATGAAATCAAAATTGTAAAGCATGTACGACTAAGGCCCAGTTTTTTAATTGTTAGTTAACTCAAATTCAATGGTTAACCTGCGTTTATGACTACTTTTATGACAATCAGGTAGTCATAAACGTAGGTTAACCATTGAATTTTGGTTAACTAATGATTGAAAGACTACACATGAAACGCTAAAACATTACAATATTCACAAAAACGTTTAGAATTACGCTTACGTTTATGTACTACGTATGTAAATTACTACGCAATAAAATGTCAAAGATAGGACACTTAATAAAGAAAGATACTTGCTTCAAATATATATTTTGTTTGATTATATATTTTGTTCAGTTTAGTTCATTTAATTATCAATACTGTATTATTTTTTTTGATTTTCATTCACGTTCATAATTATTTGATTTTTAAAGTCAACTTTAATATATAGAGTATATATAAATTAATTATTATGGTATAGCTAAATAAACATAAACAAGATTTATTTATCCCAAGCTTTCGAGGATTTATGTCCTCTTTTTCAAGGTAAAATTTATTAATTATTAATAAATTAATAAATTAATAAATTTTACCTTGAAAAAGAGGACATAAATCCTCGAAAGCTTGGGATAAATAAATCTTGTTTATGTTTATTTAGCTATACCATAATAATTAATTTATATATATTTTAATAGCTAATAATTTAATTAATTTATATAGAGTATATGTTTTTGGAGTTTCGAATGATTGATCACACTATAGTTATTTACTGCATGCAACTAATTGAGTTAGTAGACTACATCATATGTTGTGTTTTCCATGCTATCATAATTTTGTCATTTAGATCCTGAAGAAGAAGACAATAAAGATCTTCGAAACGTCGATGTAATTAGTAGTTTTATATAGATAACAAAGTTTAATCGGTCCTAACACAAAAGTTTTTTGTTGTTGGTATTTTGTTTTAGCACACCGAGATGGCCAGTTAAAAATGCTACATGCAGGGCCGTATCTCAAACTTTAATTTGGGGGGGGGTTGAATGATAAATAAAAGTGGGTTGCGTCAGGCCGAACACCGGGGGGTGTGGGGGGAAATTTCTACGCTACGCTTTCGCAATTTTTAAATCCCCTTAATTCTCGAGTTTTTTCCATGGCTATCATGTTTTCGTTCAAAAACAATTTTATCCTATAAAAAGTAAACCTCTTGTGGATTAACCCTCGACTATATTTTAAATTTTATAAAACTTATGTGGCAAAATATATAAGCAATCAATTTCTTACGAGAATTTCTTGATAGATACGAGTATTATATACTAATATTTTAGTTATACTTATTTTCGACTTTACCTTATAATTTAGATAATTAATTGATATTAAATTTTAACGACACATTTTAAGAATGATCCACTTTGCTACTTCGGTAACAATACACTATTAAATTATTTGAAGATTTTAACTATTACAATAAAAAGGATTATACCAACGAATATTGATAAATGATTGTGACCTATTGTGTTTTATTTTTATTTAATTGATACTGAATGTAAAGATGAGCGCGTTAGGGACCGAAACGCGTCAGCTTAAGGCAAATAAAATATTTCGAAAATAATTTAGTTTCTGTTAATCTTACGCAACAGATTCGCAAAACAGTTTGTTTCAATAACAACTTATTGAGATTATGATATAACTTATTTCATTTTCCTGTACAATTACATTCTTGATTAATTTACATAATTTATGTTACTTATGACAATTTTCTCTAAAAGCTGTCTCAACGTTGCATCCGTTGATCTGTTGTTTTTAGTATATACGTCGAAGTAGTTTTCTCCTGCTATAGTATATTTCAAGTTTAGATAAGGTTTACTCTTAACGATCGTCATTGCTCAACAGGCGGTTTCAATATTAACCTTCCAAAATAGCCCAACTCGTAAATTAAACTCTCAAAGTGCTGATGCATCTACTATTAATCACACAGTTTTATAATACTTTTTGTATCAACTCTTTTAGAAAAATATTTTTTATTTCTTAAAGGATATGAATGGGTTGGATGGAGAAACGACACACCTGGTTGGGCAGGACATCCTCTGGAGATTTTATTCGAGTTTGATAAAGTACGAAACTTTTCAGCTATCCATCTGCATACTAACAATTTATTTACAAAAGAAGTTCAAGTAAGTAACTTGAATAAATTTTTTTAATATGTTATAGTTACTGCTAATACATAATAAGTGATTTTAAATATTATATTTAAAACCGTAAATATTTTCGACAACTTCGAACACACTTTTTATAGTCAACATAATATTTATATGAACTTACATTATGTATGTATGTACCTATAATCGACTGAATAAGTATAAATTTTAAGTTAAAAACATGTAGGTAATTATCTACATATTTATAAATATAAAATATATCTCACGATTGAAAAACCGCAAAATCGCAAAACCGAATATCTGAACTAGTTTTAACTTGGCAATTTGCAGGATTACAGTTGAATTATAATGTTATTCTAATAAATAATAGCAAATATTATTTAACTTGACTTAATATAAGTTGAAATTCTGGTAATTACCTATAGATACTTTTTTATTTGTTATTGAAAAATCAAATTATTTACATTAATTAATTTTGTAATTAAATAATTACAAATGAATTCGGTTCTTGTGATATTAATGTATGAAGTCACTTTGTAACGTAACCAATTAATTTCATTTAAATCTGTAGGTATTTTCTCATGCGAGAGCATTCTTTACCGTCAGTGAAAATGAATTTAACAAGGAACCTGTATATTTCTCGTACATGCCTGACCTAGTGTTAGAACATGCACGTAACGTAACCATCAAATTACATCACCGCATTGGCCGTTTTCTCAAACTTCAGCTTTATTTTGCATCTAGATGGATCTTGCTTAGTGAAATTTCGTTTCACTCTGGTAAGCATTGTATTGAATTTCATTTAATATTTATTACCTTATTGGCTACTCTAAAGCGTAACTTGATTTTCTTAAATAATGTACATAGGTACATTATTTAATTAATGTTTAGAAACATTTAATTACTGTCCTAATTATACCAAAATATAATTTAAAAAAGTGATATCTGTTCCCGAATATTAGAACGTATTTGACATTGTGTTTTATCACATTAGCACCACCTCAAGATCAAGATGTAAGTCCAGAAGTGCTGATGGGAAATTTTACCGAGTACGAAGAGACAGAAAAAGAATATATTTCACAAATAGACAAACTAGAAGTTACGTCAAATAAGCCTAGTATCACCACATCTGCAACTTTCACAAAAAGTGAAACAAATGTTCATCCAAACCAATATATCGGCTTTGTTATTGGAGTGCTTAGTGTTGTTATATTGATACTTATAGCTGCCATTGTTTTCATAGTGTTTCGCAATCACAAACTTAAAACTTCTACGCAAACGTGCAATATTGAAAATCGATTGAACTCTGATATAAAGGTAGGTATGTTCATATTTATTTCAACCGTAAATAACTATGTATTTAAAACCATCCATAGAAACATAATACGAGTATAATGTATCTCTATATTATCTACATATAATATAAACCGTATACCCATGCACATTAAATAAATCAACTAAAGTAATCTATCTATCTACAGTCACAATAACTCCTTGATTGAAGATTTAGAGCATGGTAAAGTTTCATTAATAAGTGATAGAATTGAATATTTTTTAAAAGCTTTTCTATTATTTCTTGTAAATCGATCATTTTAACATTTTAACATTTTAGCTACCTTCAATCAAAAAATATACGAGTATGCAATAGTTTGGTTGCTTCCATTAGTATTTGGAACGAAATTTGTGTCAAAGAGTTTAGGTTGCAAAAGGGGTTATGGACTATATGTTTTAAAGTAATTAAAATTGAAATTTTTAAAGTTTTTGATAATTAGAAGGAGTACTATGATCTGAAATTATTTTCAATTTGATATATAAAATGTTTGCTTTAATGAAAAAATTTGAAGCTTGTGCGGTCAATTTCATCCAGAAACCATTTTCTGTTAAATGTACATACAATACTTTTTTTTATGTTATTTTTGATTTATGATTTTAATAATACTCACTATTTATTTCAGCTTCCACAATTTTATTGCTTAATTTGTTTAACATAATATGTATTTTCTTTTAATTATTCTTTACTATTATTATTATTTTTTTAATTTCTTCATTAACCCAATATTCTAAATAGTTATTGATTTTGAAATTTTTTATTAAAAATAAGATCAAAATATTTCTCAAGTCATGTCTAAATGAAGAAATAACATGTTGCTTAATAATGTTCGAGAAACATTTACTAAAATTTTTACATAATATGTTATAGGAATATCTTGTATAGTTGCTTTATTGTTTAAATACAGTATACGACAATTTTTGTTTAATTACTAGCAAGCGTGATGCCAAAGAGGGGACAGTAGTAATTATTCCTCTCTCTCGGAGGTGACATTGATTGGGTAGTTAATTTTGATATTTGTATTCTATATTGTAAATAGGAACTTACATATTCAGTATAAAATTTAATAATCAAAGTTAAATTTTGGTAAATTAATTTTCTTTCCATTAGAAGTGGAGTGGGCATCCGCGCTTGATTACTAGTAGGTTGCTATATACTCATAGTAATTAATCAATTTTGAATTTATTTTATATGTTTATTATTCATTATCTAATATAATATACACGCATACACACCTAAGTTTAAGATAATATAAAATACATTAATATTTTAAAACATTAACAATATATTAGCAATCTAGCCCAAATCAAATATGAAAAATTATGAGCTTCTAGCACACATGATGAAGTCTAGCTGTATGCTGATGATATTGTTACTTACAAACAAGTTAGTATAATGAAAACAGATTATACAGGCTCATATTATCATTTTAAACTATGTAGATGTAAACGATGATGAATAATATTAATTTTGAAAATTGATTTTGTTTTAAATTAACATAAATTCAAGAGAATCGCAAGTTAAGAAAAGCATAAATGCAAATAGAATACTGATATTGTGATATTATGCTTATCTCATTGATTTGTTTTGCGTTTTAGTTTATTTTTGGTGCAAAGATGCATCTCTATAACTTCTGATAAATTTAATTAATTTAAAATTTTTCAAACCAGGATGTTATTCATCGATTAATATAAAATTATGTAGGTCTGTCGTAGGTTAAAACATCAAATAAGTATAATGAAAATTTCGGTGTGTTTTATACTCATTATTACACTAATTATACAGTATAGTAGAGTGGAGTGGAAACCGCAGTAAAGTTTTTTTAATGGAAATCTTGATTTCCTACATAAGAAAAAGTGACTACATGTAATGTGCATTAACGCATTCTGCAGGAGAAGAGGAAGTTTCTTTGATAAAGTCTTCCGATGCGTCATCGCACTTGAATTTCAAAAACTTCAATGTACGTGCATTTTAGATATTGCCATTACCCTATTATGCAACTCTTCGCCTGTTTAGTATACAAATACAATTACTCACATTCTTTGTAAAAACCCGGCTTACTCTTTGATTTAGGTAAAGACTGACGTGAAGAGATGTACACCTTATAAATCCGTCTCTCGCTTCTGGGTTACACACCACCGAATATGCTTCTGTGACAAGTTTTACACAACGTTCTACACTCTGACACTCTGAGTGGGACAAGGAAACTTGAACATTTGAATTTCGTCCGGAATACTTGAAATCACGTCTCTAAGTTGTTCAGAAGAAAACTAGGTCCGTAATATGTAGCTCGACAACAATACTATTTTGCCAGTTAATCACTTCAGTGTACTCACTGGCATCGAAGTTTATTAGAGGTACCTTAATATCCTTTAACTAGCAAAACAATTATTCCTCGACTTCAAAATGCATCTTAAAGCCCCCCCTAAACGTACGTTCAAGTTTGTCGGACTTGCTTGTGCATACAAATTGCAGATTCAAGATTGAAACCTACACTGTACATCTTTGCAACAAACATCTCAACAAATACAAGTTTGTGCAAACTTATCTTCACGTGTAGGTATACGATTTAACAAATACATTGACTTCTATGTTTGACATACAAATCGTTTGCCTAGACGCAGCAACAAATCTGCACTACTAAATTTTATAGAATGTTTTCTCAAATATGTTTTACCGTATAGTTGATCAACATATCACATTAGAAAAGTGCGCACACATAATTTAAAGGAAACCTGGTCGACAACAAGAATCTTCGCTAGACGTAAAATTTTAGTGTCATTCGTTCTTTCAACATGTCGAGCAAAAGAAAAATTGCAGCTGCGATAATAACTGTTGAAACATTGGGTGAAAAGAAAACTAAACGGAAAAGATTGTGGTGTAAAGAATGGTTCATGAAAAGACATCAATTTTCACATATGAATTTGATGAATGAATTATCTTTTAATTTTTTAAAAGTTTTTTTTTAATTTTTAATTAATTTAATATATAATATATTTATATATAATATATTATATATAATAATTAATTAAATAATTTAATTTAATTTTTTAAATAATCTTTTGATTTTTGAATTAATGTTTCATAAGCACTGGCTCGTAATAGCCTATTACTATAATTTTTGCTTTTTATTTGCCATAAACAAGGCAAATCTCTATAAATTTCAATAAATTCTTCTATAAATGTCTTTGAAAAATTTCTTAAATCACCATGACTGCACGCTACACTTTCAAACTTCGATTAAATGAATTGCATTCAAACAAAATATCAAACCCTGCAGTTTATTTAAATATGTTTGTGTGATTAGATTGTACAATCAAGAATCACAGCTACATGCAGTTTCTGGAATGTGCAAACCTCTGCATTCATACAAAACCTATTAATTGTCGTTACGTGTAGTGGGATATTATGTTGATGACAACAAATTTAATAAAACAAGTCAATTCAAACATGTTGTAGTTTACTTTTGTATCTTCAAACATGATTGTGCAAACATAATGTACAAGCATAATTCTAAATGTAGCGCGCATTCATGTTTGGGCACACAACTTGAACCAAACATATTAGATATATTTGTATGAACGTCTAGTTTGGCTATAATTTTTAACTTCGTTTTGATTGTGCATACAAACCTAACAAACTTGATGGTACGTTTAGGGGCACCTTTAATTTCCTAATATACAAACGTTTATAAGCAAGCATACATATTAGAATATTCTCAGCATGGGAAAAATAACCGTTAACTTGGATAATATTGTCAAATATATTCTTTAAAGTTGGTGGTAAGTACCTGGATAGGCGAATTATATTAAAAAACTAAAGAAAACAATTATTATCTTTCCGATTTTAACTTAATGTCAAACCACGTCGGTGTACTCGTATAGACTCTCAGAATAACTTCTACAAGGATTATTATTTTCTCAGGTCATACTACATACATAATAATCGTAATACCCTATTTTTGCAAAAATTAACTATCTGGAATTAGCTGACCGATATCTTCGTGTTGAGCTCTCTAATGTGGTTCCTTTCGATATTGCCGTAGTTAGGTATTTCATGTTTGTTCATTACTCAGAATTTTTAATTTTACTTTTGGGACCACTGGGGTTAATTTAGATTTAATTACATCCCTAGTGTATAATGTACCATCATAATGATAGTGACAACATCTTTGGTGTAATAATAATGCTTTAATAATTTCTGGATAATTGAAATGTATACACATTGCAGTTTGGAGCTCACGTTAAACAGTAGGTTTGTTGTGTATGGGAAACTTTAGTAGGCTCAATATAGAAATCAGAGAGTAGGAAGGATAAAGTGGTTCGAGTTGTAGTTACAGCGGTATTGTTATCGTCAAACTTACTGATTTACTTACGGTTACCTACAATGCCAGCTCAAACATTAAATTTTTGTGTAAACAAAATTTTGTGTGTAACTGAAAACTTCCATTTTCCAGTGTGGGTTGACAGGGTACCAGTCTTTCCAGTTTTGCTTGTTAATTACGCCGCCGAGATAAAATGTGGCTCCTTCAGTAAAAATTATATTCAATTCCGGAATCTATTATCCGCATCCTCACGCAGCAAAATTGTTTCACAAAACTGTAACCTACGCTCAGGATAATCTTCGTTTAATTCTTGAACTGAAACCACTTTATCACTTCCTCTATTTCAAATATTGACTGACCGATTATCTCGAAAACTTTTCGCTTCAAGATGTTTTAGATGTGATTTTACACTTTCCTATTCAGAAAATTGTGCTCTATCAAAATTCAGCATGACGTCACCGCTCAAAAACAAGACACGATAAAAAAATATCGACGGCAGAAACAAGTGACATTTAAAATGATTAGGTTGATGTGTTCGATGATTTTTTGATAAAATTTTTTCAAAAACTGTTAACAAAGTTTCAAATTTACGTGCTCACTGTAATAAATGAGTCTTTTAATGAAAAAAAATACAATATAAACAAAATTTGACATTAATAATCTGTATGTTAAAGTTGCATTAAAACTTTTCAACATTTGTTTCTCAGAAACTGTTGCTCATAACACTTAAGAAAACACGTGTTTGTTTAACTTTAGTGCTCTTTTAACCTACTCAAGCTTTTAATTTTAAACTACGCTTGGGGAGATTTTCCTTGTTAGATAACTAATCAGTTTATCTCTAACCGGAGTGAAATAATAAAATAATACCTCTAAGTACTGACATACAATTATTGGGACGCAGTCACTAACTAGTCACGGACGTGGCCGTAGTTAAATGGTTTTAAAGGATGATTTTAAAAATATCGATTTTTTTTATCATTGTATGTTTTAGTAATATGATATCAAACAAATACTTACTCAAAAATAACACAAATGTTTCACGAAAAAATTTATTACGAGTAGTTACAAAAAAATACACTAAAATGTAGTACTAGTCAGTTTTTACCTAAATATGGAAACTTCTTGAGGTAATATTACTACAGTAGAATCCGCTTAATGTGATCACGGATAATGTTATCAGTCGGTTATTGTGATCATTTTGACTGGGAACCGGCCGCTTTAATTAGTTTACATACAAAAACCACCGGATAATGTGATCAAAAAGCCGCTTATTATTATTTATTTCAAAGAATTACCAACATAATAATCTCGTTTTATAAGTATTTTTTTCTGATTTGTCATTGAAATTTTATATTTTTACAAAACACGTCACTTATTTTAATTTCTATACAAAAACTAATGAAGTTTCCCGTTTCATAGGGTGTTTCTATTATTATTTTGCTAAAAAAGGACTTTGTTTTATGCATTTTAATTTATAAGTTTAGTTTATTCTTGCTTTTCTTTACGATGTTGACGAAAAAGCGAAAGATCTCTTAGTGAAACAGAAGGTGAAAATTATCGAAAATCACTGTAAATTAAGATTCTCTAATTTTCTGTTTCTAAAATACGTTTTCTTCCAAAATTTGCTTATTGTTATCAGTCGGTTAATGTTATCAAAATGTTCTTGGCCCAAAGTGATCACATTAAACGATTCTATATTCAGATACATATTCAGATTCTATAACGATACAGATTCTACTGTATTTTAAATTACAGGAAATATAGTTTTTTAAAATCTGCGGTACCTAGTCGGACAGACTATGGGTCTATACTTAAGGGATAACATAACAGTATATTTCTATGGATATTTATTTTTTTAATATTTATAATAGTTTTTATTTGGTGTTTAGCAGATCGGCGAGGACGGTATACAAAAAATTGCTTCGGATGAAGTTTTTAACAGTTCCAGTTTCTTTCATCAGGAAATAAGTCCAACTTATGAAGGTGAGTTGAGTAATTTAAAAATTAAAAGAAATATAAATAAAAACAATAAAATAATATAAATCACCCCGAAATAATTAAATTGCTTTAAAAAATTGAATTTTTCTTTATGGTTAAATTTAATTATTATGAAACCAGAGCTTCATTAAATAGCTTCAAAATATATTTTTTCTTCAACCTTATTAAAAGCAGTACCGACATTTTTTAAATGTAGTAATCCGTAATCCGCTAGCGCTCCGCCTCGCAAATGCAAAAATTGCTTGTCAAACAAAGTTTCACTTTTAATCCGAATAAGACAATGTACTATTTAATCTAATCTGTTGGATAAAAAATAGAACCTGAAATATGTATTATGTAAATTAGTCCAGCATATTTTCAATTTTCGGTTTATTTTATCAAATTTCAATCTCTTGTAACTTTCAAACGAGGAATTTTAAAGAAAAAATATTGTTATCTGGTTAGTTTATTTGTTTCCTAGACTACGTGGCGGCAATCTAAAATGCCCGGTTGAAAAATTTTAAGTTATTCTTAATTTTTACTTACAAATTTTGTTAACATGGCACTAATTCATATGTTATATAATTGACTAACTATAAATACGTATAAAATTATTAAATTCAATGATATATAGTATAAATAACTAACAAAAGACTTCATTATAAAATAAAGCATTGTTTTCAGGTATATTTTTGCGCTCGAATTTGATATAAATTTTATAGTAAAATAATTATTTAGTAGATAACTAATGTAGTCAAGTGTTGATTAATAATATATTGGTTAATAAAAAAATGTATTCATATTTAGTTGAACCTCCATTGGGCCTTTATTACATCTTTTAAACGGCGTGGCATTGATTGTTCTAACCTCTGCAAGTAATCGTCGCTTACGATTATCTCTAACAAATTTTATCGCTTTTTTCAACTCAGGTATACTTTTAGCACTATTGTCAACTACATGCCTCTTCATAACCGCCCAAAAGTTCTCAATGGGGTTTAAGTCGGGACTTAAGTTAGGTCAATCAATTGTATAGATACCGTTATTAACGAAATAATTCGATACCTGTG
This sequence comes from Cantharis rufa, assembly GCA_947369205.1. Lineage (NCBI taxonomy): Eukaryota > Metazoa > Arthropoda > Insecta > Coleoptera > Cantharidae > Cantharis > Cantharis rufa. Next base: position 44,040,123 of record OX376303.1, read on the forward strand.
TAAAATAAAAAGGAATCAATTTCATATTTTTCAATCATTTGTTAGCTAAATGTATTCACAACAATACCTGATTAATACATTTTGAAAAAAAAAATTATTTACAAAAATATTATGTACCGTTTTCGCGGTATGGCACGGTGCATTATCTTGCTGAAAAAACCATTCTTCGTTTTCAGCATATAAATTTAAAACCGATGGCTCCAAACTGGGTTTAAAAATTTTAATGTATTTTTTTACATTTACAGACCCTACTATGATATGTAGCTCACCTAAACCACGTTGAGAAAAGCAACCCCATATCATAATTCCAAATCGACCGCGTGTTGTTTTTATGGTGCATTTATCTGATAGGCGCTCGGTTTGAAATCGCCGCACATATTGCTTTCCATCTGACCCATGGAGTAAAAATTTTGACTCATTTGAGAAGATGACCCTTCTCCAATCACATACCGACCAATTTTGATATATTTTGCCAAATTGTAACCGTCTTTGTTTCGATTTTTTTGTAAAACGCGGTTTCTTGACAGCAGCCTAAGCGCGTAATCTGAATTCAGCTAAACGATTACGTAAAATTTTTTTGCTAATATTTACGCCAAGGTCATCTTTTAACTGTTTTTTTAATTGTCTTCGAGATTTGAAGCGATCTTTCAATGCCATTTTGCAAAGCTTACGATCTTGTGATTTGGTTGTTTTTCTTTTCGAATTCCCTCTGTCAAGTGGTTTAGTACTGCCCTAATGGCATATTTTTTTTAAAATCTACTTATAGTACGTCTGTCATACCTAACTTTCTCACTAATATAGGTAAAACTCCTATTTTCACCATGTAAAACTAAAATTTTCTGTTTTTCAGTTTCTGTTAAATTCTTTCTACCTACAATTTTTTTATATTTCTAAGATTTATTAAACTAAACTGAATGCATTTTGTACACTAAATGGTTAAAAAGGGTTACCTCATAATAGTGTATGTCATTGTATTTTACAAAAAATTACCACCCTTAAAATTAAGCCGATTGTAACAGGTATATTGCAAATAAAATGCACCGGGCGTTTTAGATTGCCGCCACTTATAGTAGTACCTATATAAAAAATTTATATTGTTTGTTTGTTTGTAAATTTGAAAAATCTGTTGCGCTTAACGTGGAATGATCCATATAATGCAAGAAATTAATGTCGTCATAAAATATTCACCTATTCAGATTGTCTTCTTTTTTCCAAATATAATAAAATACACATAGATTTTGGTTTCTATCAGTAAATAAAAATGACATATCTGTTTTTATACTTAATTAATATATAAAAGCACAGAAGTTATACAGAAATAATAAGTTAATATAACTTGTATTATTTTTGAATATATTTTGCAATTTTTTTATTTTCCTTTTTAAGTTTCTTATTACTTTTTAAATATTCAATTATTAAATAATAAATAGTTCTATATTAACAAAATAATGTAAATTCATGTCAGCGACATAGCGGCGGACGGGATGTAGCATAAATGTGTTGAACAGATATTTTCCGATGAAAAATAAAATCTTTATTGGAAATTCAAAAACAATGAATTATTTCTATTTTGCATTTTCCGATATTTTTGTTTTTTGTAAGCGTTAATCTCTTTTAAATATTTCATTAGCAAAAATGTAATTCGCATCATTTCAGTGACGGTAAAATAATTTTAATTCGATTAAAAAAACACACACTAAAGGTGTGAACGCAAAACAAAATGATTTTCTATAAATTTGCACAATCAAAACGAAATAAGTGATTCAAATTTTTATATTCTTTTGTATTGAATCGTATTAACAGAGTAGGAGAGCCCTTCAGTAAATTCTTTGAATGAATTCTTTTCTTGTTTTTCTTTAAATAATGGTTTTCTTTTTAATGTATTTTTCTTAACATAACTGTTAGCATTTATTATTTTAGTGTTTTGTTTAGTTCTGTTAAATATCATATTATACAAATATGTAAATGCTGAATTAACAAATATACTGAAATTTTTCATCCCGTATTTATTTTCTATGTTATAAATTATAATGAATACAGATATAATGATTTACATCAGGCGAAATGTTAATATGATAATATCAAAACAAAAATTAATAAACCTACATATGCAAACAACATAACACTAGCAGAAAAAACGACTGGAAACTTGCTAATCTTTTATACAACTTCAAACAAACACCTGACATTCATTACACAATCTAATGGTGTATATAACATCTTTTGTAACAACTGTGATTACACGTACATAGATACGTAGGGCAGACAGAAAGACACTTAGAAACTAGAATATATGAACATAAAGAACAAACTCCATCTTCCAAGTAGCTAAACATACAAAACTTAAAAAACATAAAATTAACTACAACAAAACAATAATCTTACATAAAGAAAATAAATACGTGAGAAGAATAGTAGTATGGGAATTATTTGAAATTCAAAAAGCCGCAAAACAAAATGAATCTTAGTAAACATTTTATTTTTATTTTTATTTTATTTTTAATTTTTCAATTAATATCTTCCGACATCTATCTTTCAAATTCAAAAAACAACAATCAAATTTCATTTATAACATAATTTCAAACAAATATTTTTCAAAAACTTAATATTATAAAATAAAAATAAAAGAAATAAATATAATCTTTTAATATTGTAAAATAGTAAATATAAAAAATATAATAATTAAATACTGCTTTGTGACAATACATAATAAAAATATTATTATAACAATAATAGGTTACTATTAGGATATTGTGTTACACATGATAATTCCTTTTTGTTCATTTTAATATATAGTAATAAATCTTTTGTATAATTTTTATAAGGCACAATCATCAGTTAGGTACTTTATTTAATTACAACTATTCATTGAATCCCTAAGGTTGATAGCTAGCCAATCTACATAACAATATATCCATAATATTCAAATAGTAATTACTCGCTAGCAGATACGGCTACAATACATTACAATAAATTTTAATGTAACATATTATAATATATAATAATTTGTACACACCACTTAGTTGTTTAATGAACATTAACAAATCTTTTTGACACACCACAATTTTATAAATAGGTAGCCATTAAGTTATGTTGAACATAACCTTACATAACTTAACAATCGCATTTTTTTAGTTAATTAAACAAAGCAGTGATAATAACACAGGCCAACAAAATGAAGGTTTGTAAAAACTTTTTTTTAAAAATTACTTTAATCTTATGTATTTTTGGATGCTAAAATCGAATTTGAAAGCAGTTTTCTTCTATCACTCACCATTCTCTCACAATACGACATCGATTACATATTTCAAAAAATAGGGTAAAATTGATCTATAAAAATTAAAAATTTATAGTTCTTTTCATTTATTTACAATTTTCTCATAATAAACTTAAACATAGTTTAACACATTAGTATAATTTTTTAAGGCTTGTTGACCAAACAATGGGGTGAAACGGTGTGTGCCATATTGGGCCATACTCACTTTTTTTAAATATTACAATGAATTGATCAATTGGAATTTTTTCTTTATTTTTCCCATTAACTACAGCATAATAAGTAACCAAAAAAAATATATTTTTTCAAAATTTGTTTTATCATGTAACGAAGGGTTAATATTGAAATATGAAAAATTGGAGGGTGATACAACTTTTTTTTTCGGAATCAGTACACCAAATTGCACAGGAATTAGTTAAAATTATTGAAAAAGTTTTTTCATTGTTGGCCTGCGTAATTATCAGTTTCCTGAATCTGATTTTTTAAAATCTTTAAAATAGTTTTAAAATATAAAAACAGCTAATCACAGTCCTTTCATGGTGGTGGCGTTATACGGCGTTTAACTGAATTACAGGCGAAGATTATCGAACGTCGTCGATCTTCGATTTATTCGCGATTGCTTCACCTTGAGATAGCTATCGGATAATGAATCCGGCCGACAAATTAATCAAGTAACCAATCAAATTGTTTATTTGTAATTTTGAGTTTGAATTGTGGTTGTATGATTGGTTACTTGATTAATTTGTCGGCCGGATTTATTATCCGATAGCTATCTCAAGGTAAAAAGATTGGACATTAGAAGCCCATTTGTTATTTAATTATCATTTACCCATAATGAGGTTATTAATGGCCTTTTTTTAAGTTGCAACCACACACATTGTAAAATAATTTACCTTTAATGATCATTAAAATTTGTAGTGTGTCGAAGGAATAAAGGTACTTCTTTGCAATTAAACAAGATTTACTTTTGCAACATGTAAACAATATAACAATATAAGATGTTTCTTATGAAAATTATAATCAATTTATTTACAACTCGAAACACAATATTTGTGAGTAAAATATATAATATTTTATTCTTCATTTAATAATGGTATAAAGTTTCCAATTATTTCTCCATGCACATGACTCTTTCAGAAACAATCTCTAAAATTATGGTAATTGCAGGGTTTGTATTAATTTTTATGTCACCCAATTTGTAATTACGGACAAAACTTATAGACTGTACTATCTTAATCTTAATAGTCGTATAGGAATAAATATATGGTCTGGAACACATTTGGGATGGCTATTCCGCACTTGTGGACCGTCACCTTTCCCGCGATTTCCGGACTTGTGCGGAATATGCCTTATTCCTAACTCATTATAAAATATACTATTATTTCTAAATTTTATGTTTGTCGTTCTTTTAAAATTTATACAGTACAAACTCAAACACGTGAAGTTCAGACTGATAATCATTTTCACAAAATTGTTGTAAAAGTAAATCTTGTTTAATTGCGAAGAAGTACCTTGAATCTATTACTATCCTTCAAAAAACTTTGCTCTAGCATATAACTTATTTAATTATTTTTAAATTATATTTTTTTACTTGTATAAGTAGTGCTATAATTATGTTGTAATTTATTAAAATTAAATTGCGCTTTCCAGCGAGTGCAATTAAGTTCAATCACTCGTAATTAATAATTTCATTTTAGTATGATAATTCATTTATTATTATTCATTAGATAAAAATTTTCAAATTTTTTTTCAAAAATTTAGTTGTTTGACAGACTATAAAGAAAAATTGTCTTTTTTTTATTATTTTATTTTACACATGCGGTATAAGCTCTTTACGCTTGTTTGTTCGTTAAGTTGCCATTTGTCTATTCAACTGTTATTACATAATTTTTATAAATAATTTGCGTGCGGTAATTCTACTTAGTGTACGTAAATTTCACTTAGTGCACGCGAATCGATGCTAAGGCCATCTTTGAATTTTTGTATAAATTAAAAATAAGTAAAAACATAAGAAACAAAGAAACACTCTCAAATCGTTATTTTAAATAATAACAAAGTGACAGTTCGCTTTGAGCAATTAAAATTAATTTCGAAGAGTGCTTTTTCTATATTATTTGAATTAGCAATAACTCGAGAACGGTGCTAGATATCAAAAAACTGAGCAAAAAATTCTCCCCCCTCGCCTCGTACTCCACCCCCCGTGAATTATCGGTAAGAAGGCATATGCAAAAATTCAGATCGATCGCGCGCAAAAACAATTGACATTGACTTACATGTTTTATCATCTTATAACCACATTAGTAAGATAAAATAGTATCTGCAATTCGTGCGGTGATGTCAATTGCCCACTCAAGCTAATAAGCGCACTCACTTCGTTCGTGCGCTCAATTTCGCTCTCGTGGGCAATTCACAATTTACCGCACTCGTTGCACAATATACTATTATCATAAACTCATAACTAGAGTCCGGATTTGTAGCTAAAATGCTTTTCCTGACAATTCGAAGCAGCTCAAAAATTTTAAATAATCTAAGCGATTTATCAAAAAAGGATCCATTTGGCACCATGTTTTATATGCTTTTTTTGCTTTTTTTTGAATTATTATGCTTTTTGTGCTTTTTTTTGAATTATTATGCTTTTGCGCTTTTTTTTATATAATAATATGCTTATATGCTTTTTTAAAGTTCATTCGTTGTTTTGTTTACAAACTTAATCTTTTAATGTTTAATGCTTCATTTTCAAAAGTTGTATTTTACGTAACTATGATACCTTACGATAAGACATTTTCGAGCCTACAAAGCACGTTTAGGATTTTAATTTACTATATCAGCCTACAATGCATAATTTTGAAAAAAATAAACTTATTCTGTCTTTCAGCAATTTTACTCAAGAACATTTGGAACAATTATTAGTAATAAATTGTTCTAGAAATGAAATTAATGCTTTTGATGACGAATAAAATCTGTGCTTTTTTTATTTAAATTGATTTTTTTTGTTAAATTGATGCTTTTTTTTGTTAAATTGATGCTTTTTTTAATTAAATTGATGCTTTTTTTGGTAATATTTGATGCTTTTTTAAGCACTTTTTTTAAAAATTTTTATGCTTTTTTATCCGGACTCTACTCATAACTCATGAACTACTTGATTGAAAATATGCAACCTAAAATGTAATAATTATTGTATATTTTTACTTTTGGAAATAGGGCTCTGGTCGTTGCTCCTCAGATACGAATATATTGATTTTTGTAATATATTATACAAATATATGGAAATGACCGTACTTGACGTGAAAGTGCTTAGGTCACTGCGCTATGATAAATTCATTTTCCATTGTTACACAATATGCTCCAGTTCAAGAACATGTGTTAAAGTTCAAGTCAGACTTGTTACCTAATATACAGCTATGAATTGTCCTGGAAACGCTAATAATATGAAAATATTTCAAGCAGAATTATTTATTCACAAAATTAGTTCCATACTTCAATTCGAAGTTTTCATCGTAGTAGTATATCTATTATTTAAACTGTGTAATTAGTAAATCTACTTTAATAATTATAAGGATAAGACTGCTACACGACAATGATTATATTTAACTTTTGTGAAACATCAATGACCAACAATTCTTCACAATTTCGTTCTATTTTATGGAAATCATGCAAAGAAACATATTACGTATTATATTATATAAAACGAATGCAAAAATGGATATAACCTGCATCGATTAGAAAGCGTTTAATTTGTGTAGAATCGTGCATTATTTTGATGCTAAACAGTTTATATTATTATTTATAGTATATTATTAGATTACAATATTTAATTAACTTAATTAATTTGAAGATTTTCCAGCTTTTTTTGTTGCATTTTCATTACTAACTAAAGAGCGTGCAAAAGAAAACTTTTGCAATAAATTGATTAACTACTATGACGTAATTATACATAATATCTCAAAATGATTTGCTATTTATTTATTTTTAATTTAAAATTTGTATGTGATATGAAAAAATATATCTACCTATATTTTTCATTTTCATACTAAAAATAAAGAAATAGAAAATTATGTTGAGATTATAATATACTCGAGGTCACTACATTATATTAGATAAGGTACCTGATTTTAACCGAAAATTTCCTTAATTCTAGTTCAGTTCTACAAATATAATATGACCCATGCGCTATTACATGCTGTACCATGTACCTATACCACAATTTTAATACTTTACTTATCATTTATCAATACGGATGTAGTAGACTTAGACGTCGTTCTTGCTGAACTAAGGAACATTGGTAGACAATTATACCATAATTTTACCAAGGCTGGGAATCAAATTCGAATAATTCGAATATTCCAATTATTTCAAATCATTTAAAGACAAAATTTAAACCACAGCGGTGGCTTAATGTGTTCGCTAGTTGAAGCTATGAGCGGAGATTCTTGGTTCAAATCCCGGACTCGGCAGAATTTCTTAACTTGGCCCTCTGGTGAACATTACGCTGTGGATCGAAATACTTATAACTTTCCTTACCAGCTCAATGGAAAACGGGGTACAATAAACTTAGAGCTTCAGTACAAAGTGGACCTTGAACCACTACCCGTGTAGCAATAATAATAATAAGACAAAATTTAAAATAATAAATTTACTGGAGTATTCGTTATTTGAGGCATATATTAAAATAACATTTTTAGAAGAGCCATATTATGTAAGTATAGTGATACCCAAGTTTTGAAGTTACTAAGTTCATTTCTTTGTATCTTGTTTGCAACAAATATAATTTAAAACATTTAATTTTGTGTTAGTCAGGGGCGCAAAGTTTTAAAAATTACAATGATTACACGAAGTAAACTGTGATTATGCGATAGGTATAATGTTATTTTAGTATAAGGGTGGCTTAGGGTGGCTACCAAAATCAAAAACATATTTTGAGAATGTACTCCATTATAATAGGTATAATATAGGTATAATAATATAATAATTATAATATATATAAATATAATATCAGTAATGAGCTAAAATAAACTATAAATCAATAAACTAATATTTTCGAGCTTTCGAGAGTGGATACTCTCTTTTTCAAGATATATTATTTCGATATATTATTTATTATATATAATAATATATTATATATTATTTCGAGAGTATCCACTCTCGAAAGCTCGAAAATATTAGTTTATTGATTTATAGTTTATTTTAGCTCATTACTGATATTATATTTATATAAATTTTCAAGAGCTAATAATTCTAATTATTAATAATTATAATAGGAAAAATAGGTGTAACAATAATATCATTAAGTTGCTGAACATTCCAACATATTTGATTATTAAAATTAACAAAACACGCAGGATTTAATTAAAAATTAGACAATTATTAATGCCAAGAGCAATACTACTAAAAATTAAAAAAACTTAATTCTATAATATTTGGATCTTTTATGCTACTGTACGAATACTATTAATTGGTTGACGTTTATTGCAGCACAAGGTAAATTTATATTTTTATGTTAAAAGTAATACAAGTTTTTCTAACTTTTTTAGCAGGATCGTTAGTGTAAATATGGGAATGTATGCTTGTTAAGTAGGGTTTTAATTTGAAATTATCAAGTGTACGAATACCTTTTACGTTCACTGAATTTTTGCATAGTTACAAACACGTATGGACAAACACGTAGAGAAAACAACTATGTGATACTGATGAGGCCTAATAAGGTCGAAACATGTCTATCATTGTTGTTTTCTTGAATAAATTGATTTAAATGTGAATTTTCTGGTTAAGATGTTAATCGTAAGTCAATTATGTAACATAGAAATCATAGTTTAAAAAAAAAGCAAATCATCAAGACGTTTCAGAGACGAGACGAATATTGTATAATAAATAAATTTTACTTGTTCTGCAATAAACGTCACTCAATAAGTATTAGAAAGAAAACAACCCCAATTTGAGTGTAAAGACTATTTTTGTTGAGATACTTACAAAATATGTGTACATTATGCATGTATAACACTTTTGGCTTCTATTTGCCTGCTGAAAATCTGACAGTATGTAGGTACATAAGTAAATTTTACGTTTTTGTATTATATTTTTTGTTTTATTAATTTATTTTCATATTATTTAATGAATACAAGTTATTGCGATTTATTTCAATTTAAAAATAATCTAATTCATTTTTTACCCATTCAGAAGTACCCGACATTGTACGTAAGAATCAGATATTTCAAAAGGACCTCGAGAATTTTAATTTGGATTTGTCGACTAATTTAAATGAAGTTCCGCCAGCATTGTTAAATTATCTCTCAATTCCTCCACCTATACCACCACCTCCCGAAGCATACAAAACGATTTCATCTTTAGACGAATCAGATTTCAAATTATTTCGTGATTATGTAACCTCGGCTACAGTGAAATTAGACAACTGCATCAACTACGATGTAAATGTTGAAATTAATAAATTTCCTCGCGATCAATTACGAATAATCGAAAAATTAGGACATGGTAAATTTGGAGATTTACACATATGCGAAGTGCAATGGAAGTTCAATACGTTAGTAAATTGTAATTGCAAGTTAGTTACTGTCGAGACATTAAAATCGCCAGATTATCAAGCAGATTTTGAAAAGGAAGTGCGATATTTAGCAAAACTTACAGATAAAAATGTTGCACAATTGCTAGGCACATGTTTTGAATGCGAACCATTTCTTTTTGTAAGAGAGTATTCCGAATTTGGAGATTTATGTCAGTATTTACAAGATCATGTAGCTGAATCTGCATCTCCATTAACTACTTCAGCTATTTCTTTAAGGTAGGAATATAAATGTATCAGTTAGATCAGGGTTAACAACATATAAATTTTAGTTACGGTTGTCTGATTTACATGGCAACACAAATAGCATCTGGAATGAAGTACTTAGAATCTATCAAATTTGTTCATAAAGATTTGGCTACAAGGTTAGTATTATAAAAGCATTTTATCACAGCAATATTTAAATAGTTTATTTCCAATTTACAAATATACGATTATACTTAATTTATTAACCAAAAGCCATCGATGATGTCACAAAATTAGCAACAATTGCACGACACACAACAGATACACGAGTCAAAAAACATTCAATTTCATTATATAAATACTTTCACAACTATGTAGCAAACTCCGGTTAAATTCCAAAATATATATCCAATTATAATAATACATCAAAGATTACTGCTTCCTGTTGTAACAAATAAGAATAAAAATAGTATCAACTAAAGATGATTTTTTTAACAATATTCAATTTGCTACATATTTTGCTGCAGATATAAATGAAATTTATACGAGTATTCATTTTAGCACATTTAACGAGCATTAACTACTATTGAACATATTTGAGGTGAAAAATAGTATTGATTATTACATTTTTATTCTTAAGCAATACAATGAGAATCAGGAATATTATAAAACTGTTTGGATCCAATGTGGTTACCGAAATTTTGTCTACGGTAGGGTGGACCGCCATCAGACATGGGGTACCATGAGACTTGCAGTTATTTTCATTTAAGTGAGGTATATACCCCATCTAAGATTTATTTATAAACACCACTACCTATACCAATTTGCTAATCAATTTTATTGTACTGCTCCAGCACTTTCATATGATCTCTTTTTAAATATGTTTGTTAGTGGTATTAGTTTTTTCGTGCGTATTTATGTCACCGTCGATCACGAGAAAGATAAAAATAAGACATATATATTTATTTTAATGATAATCAAATCAGTGTAGCTTTCGTTTGGATGTAATACATTTACAAAATATATTTTTCTAATAATGTCCTTCTTCTTTTAAACAAAAAACGAAGAAGTACATTATTAGTAAAATATATAATTTAACTTCGTAAAAATAAACAACATAACATTTACAAAACCCTAAATTTTACCAGATCAAAAACACGTTTTCCAAATGTGTGTAAATAAGACATGAGACACACTTTCACTCTGAAAAAGGCAAATTAAATGAAATGTATAGAGCAAAAGGAAAAGAGAAAAAATAACCTGAAAAGGCATAAAACGAAGATTATTTTTGCAAGAAAAGACATCATATTATCTTTTGATGAAGTAACGGAGGAATATTAGTCGCTGATTCCTATAAAGGATATTTTTCTTAAAAATCAAGTTTAATTTCAGTATGTAATTCTGACTCATGGTGACCCGTTTTAAGGGCCACAAAATAAAACCAAACTTGATTGATTTGTTTTATGTGGAATATCGTAATTGAGGTTTATAATTATTCAAATTTTTAAAATTTCCAAGAAGATCAAATATATATTTATAATATTATAAAGTTAATTTTAAAGTAAAAAATAAATAGGAATTTCCTCATTTAATATAAACACATATTTCGGCGATAAAGAATTTTGGAAAATGAGGTACAACCAGCCGGCATAATTTGAAATAGATTCCATCTACTGGATTAGGTTTCTCCTCTATGCTAAGTACCAGTGTAAACTTTTATAAATAAAGATATGTCATATGTAATATTTCCCTTCGGAAAACTCTGAAAATAATTTATGATGTATGAGCAAATGAGCATATAGGAGGAATATTTGGGAAAACATTTTTTTATTGTCAATAGGGCACAAGATATCTTTTGTTATTTTTAAACGATTTGTTTACGTTTTTCTTTAATTTTAGTCAAATTGGAGTCAAAAAAAATTACCGCTTATAATAAGTATCTAGTACTTCTATAATAACATATTCTAATATCATGTGATTTAGCAATAACTATTCCAATCTACATTTCGAAATTAATATTTCTTGAAAATCAATGTTACTTAGGAAGGACACTCTAAAAACTAAATCAGTGAAATCTATGCAAAGGCCATTTCACCACATTTACCGGGCTATAATATTTTTACTTCTTTCCATTATTTTACATTCATATGTAGTTTAATATGAGTGGAAAATTTATTTGTTCCAAAAATTTTAGGTTAATATTTCAGTAATATTCCAAAAACATTTTCCGTCTCATAGTGGCCCACCCTACCTTACCAGTAGTATTAGCAATCAAAAATAATGAGAATTTGTGTTGTGTATCTAACACATGTGCAATCTGTAGACCATTTTGTAATTTTAAAAACAGGCTTTTCAAACATAACATCAAAATTACAAACCAGCATTTTAATCATTTCTCCTATGATGTATTTATATATGTTGGTGATACAACGTTATTTCTTTTACTTAGGAACTGTCTGGTGGGTGAAAATTTTTTAATTAAAATAACTAACTTAGGTACGGGAAGAAACTTTTATCACAATGATTACTATGCTGCATCTTCGTCGGAACTTCTACCAATACGGTGGATGGCTTGGGAAAGTATACTTTTGGTACTTCTGATTTTTTGGTTATAGCAAAAAATATTAAATACTATATCGTTCTTAGGGAAAATATACATTTAAAAGTGATGTATGGTCTTTTGCTGTAACATTATGGGAAATTTTAACATTTGCAAGAGAACAACCTTATGAAGAGCTAAGCGACGAAGGAATTATTGAAAATGTTTCCAATTTTTATCAAGACAGTGGCAACCACGTGAGTATTCTTTTTTATTAGTAAAAATTTGATTACAGTTAACTAGGTTGGAAATTGCAATAATAATTTTATTTTGTTACTTCTTCGCAGTTATTTTGATATAATAAAACTATTAGTTTATGGTAAATCTAGCACGATATGCACATTATGTTTCATATTTTTATTCATATTTATTATTGAATATTTTAAATTCTATTATTCTAATAAAAAATATTTTTCTGCAGTTGCATCTCAAGATATGTGCTTTGCGACATTAAACGTGCTCGATTTAACATAAACTAATATTTTTATTATAACCAAATAAATGCAAAGAATTACCTATGTAAAATTAATTTTAATAAATATTTACGTTAAGACTCATAATATCATAAAATATTATTGTTTCGTCGTCCGCAGAAATGGTGTTGTACAGAATTTCTGGAAAGTGTCCTTACTGAACTCACTGATTTTCAGGCTTCGCTTATAGCTCGTAATGAATCCTGACAATTTCTGAGAAGATCTACTTTCTGGCCGGTTATGTTAATAACTATTATTTAACTTGACATGATCGTTGTTCGTTTGTATGAATTTTCTTCAACTTCTTTTTTATACATTGTTTCGAAATTATCTTCCGAAATTAGGGGCATAGCTTCCACTAGCAAGAAATATTTAAGAAAGTTTTAATCGTCTGTTTATTTCGGTAATCCTTTTATGAATTGTACAAATTGTTTATAGAATTTAGAAAAATGTCTCAGTAAAAGTAAATGCTAATAAGTATCCACCTATTGCAAAACAAAATTGAATACTTGTTACAGACACTGCTAAATTTACCGATCAACTGTCCCAAGGAAATATATGATCTTATGTGCGAATGTTGGCAGCGAAACGAATCAGATAGGCCTACATTCCACGAAATACATCTCTTTCTGCAAAGAAAAAATTTGGGTTACAATCCCAATTTGAATTGACAGCAGCTTATAACAATATATTGCATATTTTAAAATTAATGACAATAATACTCTAGCATAATGTGATACATAGGCTTTATATAGTTATTTGTAAATTTAAAAAAATGTGTTTATGTATATATTAAGAGTATAATATATTGTAGTATATCTTTCAATTATTTCTTGTCAATAATGGAACATTAAAAACATAATAATTCATTTTTTTAATTTCAGCCGCTATGAATGTAATCTCTAAGTATTCTACATAATATTTAATTAAATAAGTTATACTCATTGCGTAATCGTGAAAACGCCTGTGCCTTCTATTACTGTTTTGCTAAATAAATGATAATACTAATACATAGATTACCATTATTATCTGTATAAAATTTGCTATTATAATTTTGTATAATTATAAGAAAAAATGATAATTATATTTTTTGTAATGTAACTATTATTCATAATATAGCTGATGTTCTTTGGAAAAAACTACGCATAGTGCATAAAAAATATCTCATTTATTTTCATACATTTTGCAATTCCATATTGTAGAAAATATAGTCTCAAGAATTTTTTTAAAATTCTTAATTTAGGTATCATCTACTGCTAATAATTTTAAATACTTAAATACTTCTAAATTTTAAATACAATCAGGTCTATTATGTATCACAACCTTTAAAAATAACGGTCAACCTTTATGTTATATTAGTTTCAAAATAGCGTAAAGCGAGAAACATTATTATAGCTAACATGTGTCAGAAAGAGAAAGTAATATTTCTATTTTCGGATCAAAACGCGGTTTATCAATTTTCTATTTTATAACTGTCACCTCACTGTTATAATAACGTTTGTGATACATAATAGGTCTGAATAACTGGGTTGAAATTTTTTTTTTATTAATTTGATGTTTCAATAGATTGACAATAAATTCATAAGCGCAATTGCATTTATCAAGTGTTTGTGCATATAAATATACGTTGCACGGACATGAAAATGTTAAACGAAAAAATTTTACTACATATTATTAGAGATAATAAATAACGAAGAAAGATTTTTCTGTTAAAAAAGGTGAATGGTTACAATTTAGCTTGAATATCCAGTCACTATTCCAATGCTAAACTTGGATTTTTCAAACAAATTTTTGAAATTCATTTTAACAGGAAATTTTGTAAACAAGAGTTTTCTCCTGAATACACACGTCTGCATTTGAAAATTAGACAAATAGCTACTTTGTCACGACTGCAAAACGAACACTGGGTAAATTTAGTAAACATCGGTTCCATTCTTAATCGCTTCGGATACACTGCTGTGATCTAAACTCTAACAACAATTTGTGGACTAACTATTCAGTTATATACTAACAGATAAATTTGACAAATCTTCTTCTTAAATATTTTTCAGTTATTATTTTAATTTAAATTTAATTAAGTTGATCCATTTTTCAAAATTAGGTAAAATAGTACATAACGCTTATGCGTAAAGTGTTTATTCATAGCTTGTGTAGATACTCGGCTCGTGACATACCTACCATCCACCTCGATTAATATACTACATTACGCAAAGTAAATTAATTTAAAATCTTTGCTTTTAAACGTATTTTTTTATTTATGTAGATGCGTTGAGCAAAATCATTATTCTTGCTTAATATGTAGGAAATAAAAATATTTGTTCCACAAATGTAAAATTATTATTTCTGCAAAGATTTTTATTTAAAAATTTAATTAATTTATTATTACAAAAATAGTCATTGAAACATTTTTTATTGACCTCAAATTATAATTTATTATAGAAATTTTGCGTACCAGAAAATATTTTATATTATGTGTTTTGAACCGAAACAAAAAATATCAAAATTATAAGTTTCTGTTTTTAAATTCTAAAATAAAATATTAAATAATGACAATAACACCAAACATTTGGACAAAAACTAATGAAATTTTTAAAACCATGGATGTACTAAAAAAATTCTTGATATAAAGTTTAATGAATAGCCGCAATTAGTTATTCAATAAACGCGCTGGAACTCATTGCCGGACATCAAAATTTTCCGCTGCGCATGTACTAAAATAAAATGAATGTCGTGATTGAGAAAATAATAAAATTTAGATGAGTTTTTACTAATAAAATTTGTACATTTTAATAACATACTTATTAATATTTTTAAAGCTCTAGGTACAATTCGATCACGCATTCGAGTAAAAATTATTGGGTGTAAGCTTACATTTGTGTCGTCAGTAAATTTAATATACTCGCATTCGAATGTGCGAATTTAAGATCGCACTCACTGCATTTACACAAAGCGAGCATTAACAATCGTGGATTATTTACTCTGTGGAACTGTGGATTCAGCACGTTATAGTTGTTGTTTCTACTTGCTTTAAATTTGTTTATAATTTCAGAAAAAACTATGCATATTTAACAGAAATTGCCTTTTTAATTATTAATTAATATTTAATTCGAATAAATCGAATCTAGACTGAAGAATAGAAGAATAATTATATTATTTGTAATGCTCATCAATAAATAATATAATCGGTACAAATTTCTAAGAAAAGTTTTTAACTATAACAACTGAATTTAGATGTTATGTTAGAAAATATCATAGCATTTTACTATGCAGAATAGAATTAGTATTCATAAATAAATCCTGTAAATTATTTTTTAATTATATTTATACTCTTAATATAGACACATTTTTGTATTAGTAATTTTGTGTAGGTGATTTATATTCATTTTTTACTGATATTTAAAAAGAATAATTGTAAAATGGACCAATTTACAATAAAATTTGTAAAATAGTAGATTAGAATATTGTTTCATTTTAATATGTTTAATTCCATACCACTGTTGTCAAATATTAGTTGTTACAGACCGCTCTGGATGTGTTGATTTTAGCTGCTTTTCTAGTTTTAGATGTTTTAGTTGATATTCTAATAAGTCAAAAACTGAATCCTTGATTTTAATTTTGGAAGAAAAGTCTTTCGACTTTTTAATTTTTCTCATTGATTTGGTTCATTTTGGGTTTTCAGGAATTTGAAATATTCTCTGATAGATGCTTAAATATTCTTTTTACTGCCAAATTTCACTATTTTCCAGGTTGTAATAATCAAACGTTCACTAGGAGCAAAAGAGTTACACTAACACCATCGTAAGGTCAGAGACCACTTGATTATTTTAATTCTGTATTTAAAGATGAAATAATCTTCTACCAACATACTAGAAATAAAATGGTCTGCAACTTTTTTAATCCGAGATACATGAAGAAGAGTTCGAGTAAGGTAAGTGAAGGTAATAACGCCATGTTAAGCTTTATGCATTTTTTGGTGAAAACTAGAAGCACTTAGGAAAAAAACAATTAGGGTAGTCTCTTAAGCAGTTATTTGCAAATGCACCGAAAAAATACTGTTGAAAATTATATTGCATTTGAACTTGTAGGACCTTTTTTTTAAAAAGATTCAAATTGGCGTTATTGACAACACCCTATTAGCAATAACGCCAATTACAAATTAGACTTAGTATAATCTTTTTATTCTAATATTTCACCTGAAAACCGTATTAGAAGATGGCATATCTTAAATATAACCATATTATGTGGAAAGTTACTTTTGTGGAATCTAATTAGAGTGTGAAGCACTATTTTGGGCCTGCATGTATTTGGTCGCCTCTTTTTGTGTCCCCGTTCTTTTGAGACTGCATCTTTTTGGCCGCGACAATATGTCCGAGTACCGAAGCACTATGGTAGTGAAAAACTATGATGACAAATAGCGTTATTGCTATTCCACTTAGTTGGCGTTATTGCTCGACATACACGAGATTTATTTTTTTCAACTAAAGGGTGTCCCAATTTGAACTTTTTTTCTCAGTAGGCCTATTTTCGCCTACGGCGAAAGATATGTCAATTTATTTTTTGACATTCTGTTAGTATATAGTCTACCATTAACTAAAATGAACGCAATTACTATTGAAAATCGTGTTAAAATTATTCAAATCCATTACGAAAATAGTCGATCTGTGAAAACCACATTTCGTAAAATTATTGATATTTTTATAAACATGATAACTGAATTTTTATGGCCTATTATTGATGATATGGATACTGAAGACATGTGGTTCCAACAGGATGGTGCAACTTGCCATACAGCACGTGAAACATTGGAATTAATCCATGAAAAATTTCCTGATCGATTAATCTCACGTTTTGGTGATGTCAATTGGCCACCAAGATCGTGTGATTTGACACCGTTGGATTATTTTTTATGGGGCTATGTGAAAGATAAAGTTCATAAGAACAATCCAACAACAATTCAAGAACTTAAAACCAACATTGAACAAGAAATTCGTGAGATCCAACCTCAATTATGTAAAAAAGTCATTAAAAATTTTACTCAAAGAATCAATGTTTGCAAACGTGCTCGCTGAGGACGTTTGGATGATATCATTTTTAAACAATAAATGGTAGACTATCTACAACATATTTCAATAAAAATATTCCAAACTTTCATTCAAAATGTATGTTTTATTCAAAAATTAAAAAAAAATTTAAAAAATTAAAACACAATTAAGGAAGAGCGGCAGACACACACTGCTTATTCGACTATCAAGCCATCATACCACGTATGTGTTTCTGACTCATTAGTCGTCATCAGTGCCGCATACTTTGTTGAAAAACACTTAATTGTGTGCACCAAACGGCTACTGGTCAAAGCACATGCCGGACTGCTATACGCAACGCCACTAAACACGCACAAGACCTTGCCAACGTGCATTCTCGAGCAATGTGCTCATAAAATGTATAAAGATAAAAGTTCTCGCAATCTTGCAGTATAAATTTAAAAATTTAAAAAATTAAAACACAATTAAGGAAGAGCGGCAGACACACACTGCTTATTCGACTATCAAGCCATCATACCACGTATGTGTTTCTGACTCATTAGTCGTCATCAGTGCCGCATACTTTGTTGAAAAACACTTAATTGTGTGCACCAAACGGCTACTGGTCAAAGCACATGCCGGACTGCTATACGCAACGCCACTAAACACGCACAAGACCTTGCCAACGTGCATTCTCGAGCAATGTGCTCATAAAATGTATAAAGATAAAAGTTCTCGCAATCTTGCAGTATAAATTTAAAAATTTAAAAAATTAAAACACAATTAAGGAAGAGCGGCAGACACACACTGCTTATTCGACTATCAAGCCATCATACCACGTATGTGTTTCTGACTCATTAGTCGTCATCAGTGCCGCATACTTTGTTGAAAAACACTTAATTGTGTGCACCAAACGGCTACTGGTCAAAGCACATGCCGGACTGCTATACGCAACGCCACTAAACACGCACAAGACCTTGCCAACGTGCATTCTCGAGCAATGTGCTCATAAAATGTATAAAGATAAAAGTTCTCGCAATCTTGCAGTATAAATTTAAAAATTTAAAAAATTAAAACACAATTAAGGAAGAGCGGCAGACACACACTGCTTATTCGACTATCAAGCCATCATACCACGTATGTGTTTCTGACTCATTAGTCGTCATCAGTGCCGCATACTTTGTTGAAAAACACTTAATTGTGTGCACCAAACGGCTACTGGTCAAAGCACATGCCGGACTGCTATACGCAACGCCACTAAACACGCACAAGACCTTGCCAACGTGCATTCTCGAGCAATGTGCTCATAAAATGTATAAAGATAAAAGTTCTCGCAATCTTGCAGTATAAATTTAAAAATTTAAAAAATTAAAACACAATTAAGGAAGAGCGGCAGACACACACTGCTTATTCGACTATCAAGCCATCATACCACGTATGTGTTTCTGACTCATTAGTCGTCATCAGTGCCGCATACTTTGTTGAAAAACACTTAATTGTGTGCACCAAACGGCTACTGGTCAAAGCACATGCCGGACTGCTATACGCAACGCCACTAAACACGCACAAGACCTTGCCAACGTGCATTCTCGAGCAATGTGCTCATAAAATGTATAAAGATAAAAGTTCTCGCAATCTTGCAGTATAAATTTAAAAATTTAAAAAATTAAAACACAATTAAGGAAGAGCGGCAGACACACACTGCTTATTCGACTATCAAGCCATCATACCACGTATGTGTTTCTGACTCATTAGTCGTCATCAGTGCCGCATACTTTGTTGAAAAACACTTAATTGTGTGCACCAAACGGCTACTGGTCAAAGCACATGCCGGACTGCTATACGCAACGCCACTAAACACGCACAAGACCTTGCCAACGTGCATTCTCGAGCAATGTGCTCATAAAATGTATAAAGATAAAAGTTCTCGCAATCTTGCAGTATAAATTTAAAAATTTAAAAAATTAAAAGCCGTTTGGTGCACACAATTAAGTGTTTTTCAACAAAGTATGCGGCACTGATGACGACTAATGAGTCAGAAACACATACGTGGTATGATGGCTTGATAGTCGAATAAGCAGTGTGTGTCTGCCGCTCTTCCTTAATTGTGTTTTAATTTTTTAAATTTTTAAATTTATACTGCAAGATTGCGAGAACTTTTATCTTTATACATTTTATGAGCACATTGCTCGAGAATGCACGTTGGCAAGGTCTTGTGCGTGTTTAGTGGCGTTGCGTATAGCAGTCCGGCATGTGCTTTGACCAGTAGCCGTTTGGTGCACACAATTAAGTGTTTTTCAACAAAGTATGCGGCACTGATGACGACTAATGAGTCAGAAACACATACGTGGTATGATGGCTTGATAGTCGAATAAGCAGTGTGTGTCTGCCGCTCTTCCTTAATTGTGTTTTAATTTTTTAAATTTTTAAATTTATACTGCAAGATTGCGAGAACTTTTATCTTTATACATTTTATGAGCACATTGCTCGAGAATGCACGTTGGCAAGGTCTTGTGCGTGTTTAGTGGCGTTGCGTATAGCAGTCCGGCATGTGCTTTGACCAGTAGCCGTTTGGTGCACACAATTAAGTGTTTTTCAACAAAGTATGCGGCACTGATGACGACTAATGAGTCAGAAACACATACGTGGTATGATGGCTTGATAGTCGAATAAGCAGTGTGTGTCTGCCGCTCTTCCTTAATTGTGTTTTAATTTTTTAAATTTTTAAATTTATACTGCAAGATTGCGAGAACTTTTATCTTTATACATTTTATGAGCACATTGCTCGAGAATGCACGTTGGCAAGGTCTTGTGCGTGTTTAGTGGCGTTGCGTATAGCAGTCCGGCATGTGCTTTGACCAGTAGCCGTTTGGTGCACACAATTAAGTGTTTTTCAACAAAGTATGCGGCACTGATGACGACTAATGAGTCAGAAACACATACGTGGTATGATGGCTTGATAGTCGAATAAGCAGTGTGTGTCTGCCGCTCTTCCTTAATTGTGTTTTAATTTTTTAAATTTTTAAATTTATACTGCAAGATTGCGAGAACTTTTATCTTTATACATTTTATGAGCACATTGCTCGAGAATGCACGTTGGCAAGGTCTTGTGCGTGTTTAGTGGCGTTGCGTATAGCAGTCCGGCATGTGCTTTGACCAGTAGCCGTTTGGTGCACACAATTAAGTGTTTTTCAACAAAGTATGCGGCACTGATGACGACTAATGAGTCAGAAACACATACGTGGTATGATGGCTTGATAGTCGAATAAGCAGTGTGTGTCTGCCGCTCTTCCTTAATTGTGTTTTAATTTTTTAAATTTTTAAATTTATACTGCAAGATTGCGAGAACTTTTATCTTTATACATTTTATGAGCACATTGCTCGAGAATGCACGTTGGCAAGGTCTTGTGCGTGTTTAGTGGCGTTGCGTATAGCAGTCCGGCATGTGCTTTGACCAGTAGCCGTTTGGTGCACACAATTAAGTGTTTTTCAACAAAGTATGCGGCACTGATGACGACTAATGAGTCAGAAACACATACGTGGTATGATGGCTTGATAGTCGAATAAGCAGTGTGTGTCTGCCGCTCTTCCTTAATTGTGTTTTAATTTTTTAAATTTTTAAATTTATACTGCAAGATTGCGAGAACTTTTATCTTTATTAAAAAAAAAGTTCAAATTGAGACACCCTTTATTTTAGGCATAAGCATTACTGAACAAAAAAATCTAATTACCGATTGCTTGTTGTTGCGATTAAATTTAACCCTACACTGCGTGATTTTCTAGTTTTTGTTAAAAAAAATATTTTTACGCATAAAATCATCATGAGTTATTGGTAAAAATATTTAAAAAAATTATTCTCTTAAAAAACACATTTTAATTCAAAAAAAGCAGTTGTATCCTATCTGATACATAGTGAAAAAATTCATGAAAATTGATTGTTGATGATGATGAGAAAATTATGAATGTTGATATTAGCAATATAGTTATTTAAAAAATAAAATTCCATAAATTTATACGTATTTTTATATAAAATAATTATATATCAAATCTACTTACAACTTTAATAAGCATAATTTGTATTGCACTGCACTTTTATTTGCGATTATTAGGCGCCTGTGTCCGCCCACGCAAATTTCAACTTATGTGCATTTGCATAAAGTGGTAGCTAATCTGACACATAACTGAAGAAACGTTAAAAATTTGTAGTATTTATTTAAATAGGATTTTAATTTAGTTGTATCAGATTTGATACAATGCGCAGTGTAGGGTTAACACCTCTATTTTATAATAAACTATCGCTGATTCACTATGATAGACTTTTTCATATGGCTACGGTGCGGCCGTGAGAAGTGTTTTTATAACATCAAAAGTAAAAAAAAATTAGGAGAGGAAAGGAGTTCGTATAATAGAAAGTAGTCATTTAAATTTACTCCTTTTTTGATTTTTTTAAAGCTTCTTTAAAATTTATTATGAAATTTACCCTTAACCTTTTAATTTTCAATAAATACTATTTAAACCCAAATAGAACGAGTTAATGTATTGAATGTGAACGAAAAATGTCATTAAGAGAATTAAATAAAGTTTTGGAAGAGACGCTAAACAAAGCTATCCTTCGCGAAATATGAAGATCCGGAAGTGAAGGAGGAATACTCTCGAGTCATTATAAAATCTTTAAAAGAATCATTGCAAAATTTGGATGGAAACCCCAAGCGTAGTGATCAATTAACTACTGTGAAAAGAAAAGTCGCAGCAATTCGTATACGGAAAAGAAAAAGCGAAGAATTAGCTGCTGCCGAGAAACAGAAGGAAGAAGAGGAATTGCAAATATTGCTTATTGCTTTTGAACAATTCTTACTGGATGAAGAGGAATTGAAAATATCGGTTATTGATAATGGGGATGTACGTGTTTGTTTGGAAGGGCTGATCTCCAGAACCACTGGATCAAATTTAACCAAAATTTGTGTGTTGTGTGAACTATGTGTTGAACGTGGATTTAGCTGCCCAAATTTGATAGTTCTTTCTGGAAAAGAAAGGAATTAGAAAGTTGGAACCTGATTGGTTAAATATGTTTTCGTTTTCGGGGCTGTTTTGTCATTGGGCTATTTTGTCATCGGGCTATTTTGTCGGGGCTATTTAGTCGGTGCTATTTTGACGGGTCACCGAAAAGGACATAACACTTTTCTTTTTATTTATGATAAAACCTAAATTTTTTAAAGGTTCCTAGTTACATCTACATAATATTTTATAGTATTCATTTTTTTTTTAGTTTGTTCTTGGCCGATGTAGTAGAATTTATTAATCATGGTTGAAAGAAAAACTTTTTATTGGTCTGATTCTACACGTTTTTATATTGTTGATGAGAACACTGCATGTTTCGGGTTAGCCCCATTTTCAAGTGTTACCCAAGCAGCAAAATAGGTCGAAATTACATTAATTCGACCTTCTGAGAGGTTATAAAGTGTGTATGACCAAACCTAATTTACGTCAAATAGACGTCGAGAGAAGGTAAGTCATGAATAACTATTCCGCTAGCAGGGCGCCACTAGTAAATTCGTAATAATATGTATTCCCCTCCAATGCCTTTAAATCCTACTCGATCTTTTCTATATACGATACAAGCATTGCGTGGAATTTGCTTATCAAATAGTAATGCAATAGAAGTATTAATTTCAACTGCAAGAAATAAAAATGCAATTGTCGAAAATCATTTTTAGATTAATGTTTGAATAAAATAAGGAATTTTAATATTTTGTTAAATTAAAATGTACTAAATTATGTAGATCGAACAGAAACTTTTAACCCATTAAATTAAATGTGTGAAAAATTCGTTAATGTACGATTTTATTGATTTTTTAAATAGTTTTCACGGAATATTAAGTTTTCATAATAATAATTTTACAAATATTTTTTCCACCAAAATTTTTTCCGCCAAACTTTTTACATCGCCCAAGAGTTCCGCGGCCAAAACTAATTGGAAACCGCTGATGTACGGGTTTCCGTGACTACCACATCACTTTCCTCTGCATTATTCGGGTCGTTTAGGTAATCTCTTATTTTCAGGCCACGTGGTATTCTTGGGTCAACTAATTCTGGAAGAATACAGTCCATATAAAAGCTTTTTAACTTTGGTAGCATGTCATTGTTCCAAAATTGCGAATCCTTGTATATTCGTTCCACTGAAAAATCGGTATCCGTATACATAATAAGATCACAATATGTTCGCCCCGTAATATTGAGCTGCCCTTGTATCTGATAATAATAATTGTGCGATCGTTTTAACCTAAAATATGTAATCGTTGTTTTTCATAATTATTCCTTACTAGAAAAAATTACCGAGTTTGTCCATTAACTAAAGTAAAACACACGGTTTTCTTCGTCACATTTTTAAATAATTGCCCAGCTAAAGATGGAAAACATTTTACTTCTATCAAACCTTCATCTGGAAGTAAGCCATCAGGGCTGGCACCAAGGTAAGGATGGTTAACATCGAGAAAAATGCCACATTTTTCCACCTGAACTTTTTTAAGAGATTCGTATTTTAGAATGGCAGTTTTTTCATTTACTCGACCATAATTAATCGCAGCTGTATTTAATTCCTGTAGTAAAATACAAATTAGTTTGAAATATATTAAATACTACAAAAATAAATATATTCAAAATACAGTTTCGGTGCAATACTTATAGTGCAATCATTAGGTACTTAGGCATGAACATAACTCGGAAATAAACGCTTCCTTTAAAATTTATTATGAAATTTAGCAATACGCAATTATGATTGATAATATTTAAAACTCAAATTAATTTTTGAGAAACTGACCTTGCTATATAACAAACGCTTGATTAAATTATGGCAGTGAGTTTTGGGACGACGTTTTACAACACAACCGAAATTTGAAGCAGTAAGGCGTTCTTTTCACATCTCACGCCATAAAGAACTTTCATGTTGGTCCTTTGTATCATTTGCAACCTCCGACTGTTTTTCGACGGATGACACACTTTCTTGCAAACTAAGCAAAATGATACGTTTCTTTTCCTCAAATTTCTGTTGATCCAAATCAGGTTCGGCACACTGTAATCCATAGTCCTGATCAGGACCATTATTGCATGTGCGCCTCTTCTTTTTTGGGCGTTGGTCTTTAAATGTCAACTTTCTTTTGCAAGAAATAATTTATTTTTTTCGCATTACCTTCAAGAAAGTCTCACCCATTGATTTTGTTCGTAATTTTTTCAACGGGCTTTTATGCCAACTTGGCCCAGCAAAGTGTGACAATGCTGCCCCATAAGCTCTAGTTGCATACGAACTTCTCTTGGTAAAGTTAACGCGTTTTCCACCCACAAATTTAGCTACTAATCCCATGAATCTGTAATTATGAAGAGTTGCAACATATTATTAACGTCTTATTTAATAAAATACCTTTCAGCTGAATTTGTCGTTTCATTAAATGCAAGTCGATCAGCTTTCAGTAACATCGGATCCAAAATTTTTTTAATTTCGAAAAGAAGTTTGTTTTTCTCTAATTGAGGTATAAAGTAGGTTTCCTCGTCATTTTCACGGGTACAGTACGAATTGCTTTAAAATTAATTAAGTTTTGTTAGAAATCTTAAGATGTTTAAAATAATACCAGCACATGGAATGTTGACCAAATACATGATAAGGTGCGTTAGAAATCATTTCGCGCAACTTTTCGACATCATGCGTTTCAGCTACACTTTTAATTGCAACGCGTATTCCTTTGACAAGCCTTTCTATTCGTGTTATGCCCTTAATTCTATCTGTAAGAATACGCCTATCGGCAATATCAAAAGACGTGTTTTTAG
This sequence comes from Cantharis rufa, assembly GCA_947369205.1. NCBI lineage: Eukaryota > Metazoa > Arthropoda > Insecta > Coleoptera > Cantharidae > Cantharis > Cantharis rufa. The sequence continues at coordinate 44,066,068 of OX376303.1, forward strand.
ACAATTTGTGCAGCTTGTCGTTCATACACCTTGTCATATGATTTGCACACTCGATTTTTATAACATGTCTTCCGTACGGTACTTTTGTTAATATATTACTGTAGACGCTAGAGTCACCGTCGCCTAAAATATATCTGTAAGGAACAGGAAAAATATTCTTTTGAAGATATTATTACCGATATAATATTTGTAAATAAGACCATGCTGTTCGATGCTACGACAAAATCCCTCAACGAGTATGTCTTTTTCCATTGCAGTGGACGGTCCACTGTGATTTAAAAAACATTCATGAGGCTTGGGCTCCTCTTTTTTTGATGCATAAAACGCACACATTGCACATATTTTATTGCGTACGCCTACAAAAAGAGGTTTTTTTGTCTCTGCGCCTATTAATATTCCCTAAAAATTTGTATGTCAATTTGATATAAATAAATCTTCCTTTAAACGCCTACAAAAAGAGGTTTTTTTTGTCTCTGCGCCTATTAATATTCCCTAAAAATTTGTATGTCAATTTGATATAAATAAATCTTCCTTTAAAAAATATTTACAACTCCACTAGCCGCATTATAACCATGGCCATAAGTTCGTTTGCTCCATCCTCCATCTCCGATCACTGTAATGTAAGGTGTTCCTTCAGAAGTTACATGTCCTTTCTCTAATGCAATCCGTTTTTCTTCTTGTCCAGCTATATTCAGTTTCTCTATCAAATGTGATTCCCACGTCTGTCAAATGTATTTATTTTTTTAATTTTTGCAAATTTACAGAAGTTATACTTTTATTTACAAATAGTTTTATTATTAGTCGTGATAGTATAACATTCAAACACAAACCTTATTGAGTGAAAGAGAATATTTATGGTAGCTCTTCTGGGTCATAACTGGAACATGAACTAAAGATAATAATTCCTCAAGTTGACTGTGACCAATACCAACACTGAAACTGCCCCATACCATATTTTCATTTATTACTTCGGCTGCATTAGGATCGGTTGTAATAATTTTTGTTTTATTACAATTATCGCATGAAAAATGCAGTTGGGAAAACAAACCTTGGCGTATCTCTTTCACGAAAACCATTTTTCCCATTGTACAATTTATGCCATGTAGTGCAATGCTTTCATACTGCTTTAAAATATGACCTAAATTGACAATTCGCCTACAGTTTAATAATTCGTCAATAGTTTTTGGGGGAGACAAATCTTTTTCGATATATAGGTCATCCAAAGAAGAACTAAAATAAAGTTTCAAAAATTGCTTTTTTATTATGATGCAATATTACATCAATATTCAAAATTTTCAACAGTCGCAGTGGTTTCTTCAAGTCGAGTACATTCAGGCAGAATTGAACTTTCAGCTACAATTTCACTTACAACTGAAACTGAACTTTCAGCTTCAACTGTAGTTGCTATGCTATTACTGGCCTCTTCCTTGCATTTCATTTCCCTAAAAGAAATTTTAAGACATATCATATTGTTTTAAAAATGGGCAATTACAATATTAAGAATATAATTTGGCACTATAGAGTGTTTATAAATTGGACGTTACTAGAAAAACACTTATATTGGAAAGAAATTGAAACGTTGTAAGCTGAATGTACAACTGATGTGAAGTAACCTCGTACACGTATACTTCATGTAAACTCAAGTTAGCTATAAATTTTCAGAACGTTCATCGTAAAATTTCCGTTTAGTATTTGTATGTACTATGTACTTAGCATCACATAAACAACTGATATTGGGTTCAAAAGGACTGTAAAAAAGTGTTACTTTCTTTCGAGTTCTTACTAATTAGTACCTACTTTGTATAAGCAAAATTAACAAAAATAATTTTTTATAAATTTGTTCATAAAAATTTTTGGATTTGTAAATATACCGGAAATAAAAAAAAATTACCGCCTAAGTTGAAATAACATTTTCATTGTTTTAGTCTTCTTATTTCTCTTTGCCGGGCGTGATAAAAAACGTCTGGTTTTCGGCATTTTTGATTAAAAACGTTAAAAATGATTTAAAATTACAAAAGTAATGTGAAAATCGCAAGTGAACATTAACGCACTAAACTTGCTAATAAGAGATATGTAAAATATATCACCTTTCAACTGTTATCAATAGAGCTGGGATTTTATGCATTTTGCATATTCTTTAATATTGATATGCCAACAGAGTCGTTTTGAAATCTGGACGAATTAGGAAAAAGCGAATCCGAAAAAGCGCCCCTCAAAATGCATATTTTGCATATTTTCAATGTTTGGTGCATATTTCAGCAAATAATGCATATTTGTGCATATTTAGGCCACTTTTGGAGTTTTTAGGAGAATGTTTATAGAGAAAATAAAAAATTTTATTATTTAATTTGTCAATTTAAGCAATTATTTTAAAAATAGTCGTGCGTTCTGTTTACAACTTCAATTTTGAAATATGCACTCTAGAAATTTAATGTTTTTCTTCATTGGAAATATTTGGGTAGCCTTTTGGTTTAGTTAGAATGATAGTAAATTTTTGCCAAGTTTCATAATATGTTGTTAGTCTATGATGTATTTGATTTAAATTAGCTACTAATAAAAAAAAATTAATTTAAAGTCAAATACATCGGAGAAAATGAGACTTTAAAGAAAAAATGTCATATATTTTGGGCTATTTTCGATTAATTTTCGTAGCATTAATTGGACAAGAACGACGCTTTATGCTTATATATTAGGTACTACATATTTAAAATACATTACCTATAAAAATTAAAAAAAAAATTTATTATTATGCATATCAATGCATATTTTATCAATATTAGTGCATATTTTAGAGAAATTTGATGTATATATATGCGCATATTTTCAAGTATTTTTGTGCATATAAATCCCAGCTCTAGTTATCAATACCCCTACGTCCTCTTAAGACACGTGACCACACGTATTCTTTATCGGGGGTAATTAAACAAAGCAAGACGATGTAGAGAACAAAGATTGTAACACATTTAAGACGGTTTTGTTAGGTTTTTGGCTAATTCAATTAATTTTTTTTAAATCTGCTTGAAGATTATTCAGGTTGAAACTTCAATCTATGCTCTAATATAAATTTCAATATTCAATAAAGCCCCGGATTTAAATAATATGTATTCTTAAATACTTATTCAAAACGGAACGTTAATAAGCAAATTATACATTTTTCTTTCCAAAATTTTTTGGCTTTTCAAAGTAAAAATCAAAATAAAAATTATGTCATGTCATGGTAAATTAAAGATTCTTGCGTTTAGTTCAAGTTGCATTATGATATCTTTTCAGGTTCGTGCAGAAACTTGACAAATATATTCATATTTTGAGTACAAATTGCGGCTAAACAAATTTTTTTAGAATTTATTTTTATAAACAAATATTACCTAAAATATGTACTTCTACAAGAATATGATTATAAATATACTGTATTACAATATTTTTGCACAAAATCTCAGCCTACTGAACAGCCTTAAGTTGAAGTCAATAATTTGACGGTCGAAATTAAGTAATGCAAGGCATTTCGCTCTATAAGTCATAGTCTCATTTGGTCACATGGACTTAATATTAGGTCGAATATTGGTAATATCTTGGTAATTTTGACTTAATTCTAACCAATTAGTGCCCTGCTCCTTTGGCAACGCAGCCTTTGCCTTCGAAACTTCTAAACGGCAGCATTGTACATCATGAAAATATATAATATACAATCCTTTTACCTCTATCTAGAAGGCGGTGTTTATGCTACAGCAATAACATGGCAACTAGAGAATAAAACTCCGAATAAAATATCAACATATTTCACTGTGACATGACAGAAATATAAGTACGATAGAAAATTTTTTGTGCAGTTTTTCATTTTACATCACTAAAATTAATGCGCTTTCAATAATATATAATTTAAATAATTATTAATTAATTTTTAATTATTTAGCAATAATATATTTTATTGCAAAACATAACGAAAGCGATGCTTTCCGAGTGTCCACCCAGCAGCCAAAACGAAGCATTCCTAGTCAGCTCACAAATCGACTAATAATGTAAAATCGATCATTAATGTGATTTTATTAATGGTCGATTCTGTTACGTCTGCAAGTCAATTCATTTATATTATATCTAAAAATTCTATTATAAAAATTTTTCCGACGTGGGATCCGAACTGGCGATCGCCAAACGATTCAATTATGATTCATGCCCGTACTTAGGGCCAGTTGTATAACACAAGATCAACCTTGGATCAGAGTTAACTGTGATTTTGAGCACTCCGATTGGATCAACAGTAAGTCGATCCTGGTTTAACTCTGATCCGAGGTTGATCTTCTGTCATACAACTGGCCCTAATAGTCATGGATTGAACCGAGAATCGAGATCAATTTTCGAAATAACAGCTGTTGCTACGATACGGTCTAAATTCCAGTAATCTCGTTGGTAAATTCTAGGTTCATTGTGAGTCTCGGATTGATCCGTGACTATAAGTACGGGCATCAATCGCTTATTGCACTTCGCCATAGAGGGTTGCTCTAATGACGTAGTTTTAATTTGTCTTATCTGTCACAATTTGTAATTTAAACAATATTTTTTTATATTTGATATAATAGATAATTTTATGTTTTCCGATAAAAAAGTATACTCACCTCTCCTCGAAATATGATCCGTTACTGGGCGCGCAGCTATATTAAAAAGTAAGCGTAACGGATCATTTTCGATGCTCGGCCAGTAATATACTATTGCATTTAGTTCCTACGCAAAAATATATTAATCTCACACCTACATGAAAATTATCCTGTAATAGACTGTTTTTTGATTCTTGGTCACGCCGAAAGATTTAGTATAATTTTCGACCAATAGGTCGAATTTCCTTAATGCGAAGGAGAAATGCCTAACTTTGAAAACAGATTTCCCTAATCAAGGCATTTGTACTTCAAAGTCGTTGACTTTGAAGTCGTATTGTCGACTAATAAGGCATTCTGACTAATAAGCCCAATTTTCCTATTTATAAGTTAGTTGACTTTAAAGTTTAAAAGTTAAAAAAGTTAAAAATAAAATTTTAAAATCGAGATTGCTGGGTCCCGAGCCATTGAAATATACCTAGATAGAGCATTGCTATGCTAATAATTCACAGATATGTTTTAAAGCAATATTTAAGCAGTACTGTAGGTAAACATAACGACACGTGTTATTAAACAATGACCAGTGGCGTACGGTATATATTTTGTTCTATTTAGAAGTACCTACCAGTTTTATTGTTAAAATAAGTTACACTGTTAAGGATGTATGGAAGGGACAATGATAATTTTGTAAGCAAAGAATATTTTATTTTTAATTTGGTCTTAAATACCATAAAAAACATAAAACAGCGGTTTTCACACGCCCTCCAATTGCGGTTAAATTTTGCAAATTTTTGAATCTTCCAGGAGAAGCTATAGTTTTCATCCGGTGGCTTTAAACTACGAGCCTTTAATGTATTCGATTGAACAATAAGGGCCCGGACATTAAATGGACCCGGTTTAAGATATATCTTATATTACAAAAAGGCTGATAGCCACTTACATTCTAAAGTATTTAGAACTAGTCACGTTCACAATTAAAATTAAATATTAAAATATATTCAAATTTGAACCGAGATTAAGTATTGAAGGTTATCGCCTCACGTGCACAGTATATCTATTAGTGGTCCGCTCATTAGATTTATTTGCTCGTTGATAAGATTTTACGGGTTGTTCTTCAACATCTTCTTTATCTCCATGCTTTCCAGGCGGTCCATTGTTGGTCCTTTCACAAATATGCAGTATTTGCAGATTGTGCTCACATACATCGTGATCTTCTTCCAGCAGGTGGTCGGCAAAATTTGATTTTCTTCTATTTCGCAGTCTCCAGTAGGCTATGTGTTCTTTGAACCTCGTTTCGAAGTTGCGCCCAGATTGACCAATATATCTTTTGGTACAGCTGTTGCAGCTTAATTCGTATATGCCGCTTCTTTGGTGTTTTTTTAAAGCGTTCTTTAAGTTTAGAAAGGCGTTGTCCGATGGATCCTTTGCTTTTATAGGATATTGTGAGGTTTTTGCTGTTGTGCTTGAGTTTCCTGCCTATCTTATCCGAGACGTTGTGGTAATATGGTAGGGGGAGATAGGCATTGATGTTGGTTATGATTTGTAGCCCGGTTTCGTTGCTGATGGTCTTCTTCTTTTTTATTTTATGCATGAGCGAGTTGATGAATTTTCTGGGGTATCCATTGTTATTTGCAATTTCTTTTATTGTGTTTATTTCCACTTGGTTTGCTTTTTTCATCTAACGGGGTGTTGACTAGGTGTTGTAGCATTGATCTATATCCGGCTATTTTGTGGGCCAATGGATAGTCTGAGTCGAAGGGGATGGTGGTGTCCGAAAAAAATGTGGTGTGGTAAAAACTTAAATTTTTTTAACATTTTTGTTATCGAATTGAACATGTCGAATGGTTTATGAAAATTTTCAGGAAATGCTCGCAGTGCCCTCGGCAGAACTTAGCAGATCTTACATAGTTACGTATGTGGAAATTCCAACTGCAACTGACTCGCTTAATACCGGAGTTGCTAGTTTGACACGCATTTTCTCAAATTTGTTTTGGGTTGATATGGCTATTTGTTAATTTATGAGCGATTCTCAACGTCTTGTCTTTATCATTGTTGTAAAAAACTTTTATATGGTTCCAAGAAGCGACTTTATTATCATAATGAATGTCGCATTTCATTAAATTATTTCTGATCGATTTTAGATATAAGATGTTAAGATATAAGTATCAAACATAAAATAAATCTTTTATTCTTAGTCCGTTAAATTCCCTATCCGGTTTGGGCCGTCAGTTTTTCTCTAAAATATTTCGTTTAAGAGATACAGGGTTCGTAAGAAAAGTAAAAACAATGCGCACTGAAAATCTACCTGCCCTCACTTTATCGAGTATCCCTTTTTGTTTCTATAGTTAATATATTTTTTGGTTAAACATAACACAATTAATTGTGTCGAATATTTGTTTAAAATAGAAAAAAAATTTTCGGATTTTAAACTATTTTTTAACCACAGTCCAATTTTAGACTAAATTGCTTTTGAATGACAGGCCCTGAGTCTTGTTTTATGTTTATGTTTCCTCATTTGAAATTGGTAATTTTTGTCTAATCTATTGTACTTTGTTGTGGTACGGTACTAGCATCGTTAACAACGAATGATAATGATGATGTCGAATTTCTATAAAATGCGACAAAATTTAGAACATAGTCTATATTTTAAAAGTATACAACATTTTTTGACTTCTTGCGATACGCACATAGTCGTAAGAAGGAAAAATTTCAATACAAGCGATAGAACGAAAGATGCATTTTAATGTATGGGCCAGCTTTATAGGAAGACAATGGTCTAATATTTAAAGCTGAACGGATTCAAGTACATCGACTTGATTCATGAAAGAAATATACTTATGTTCATGGATAATTCAAGCAATAATACAAGAATTTTAGCAACCAAGCTACGTACTTCATGATTTGATAACAATCCAATTCATGATTAATTAATTCAAGTTACATACATAAATTTTAGCACCTATGCTACTTCATGATTAAATCATAATATAATTCATGGATAATTTCAACTGCAATTCACAATTCAGGATTAATGGAATCACCTACTTGAAGAAGATGAACTGCTATTGTGATGGAGGCCTTAGTTTCTCTCTGGATACAAGTAAACAGACTTGCTTCAGGAAAAGAATACATATTCTATGTAATTCATGGATAATTCAAGCAATGATGCAAGAATTTTATCACAAAACCTACTTCATGATTAGACAACAATCCAATTATTATTCAATTTGATTAATTCAAGTTGCATACATCTTATATTATGTACCTGTATTAAATATGTAAGTCCGAAAGCCAAGATCAACTTCTGCGTTGAGATAACTGGTCATATATTATTTACACAGACCATAAATACTCTAATACACCCTAAAAATAAGGATTACAATATTATAAGATTGTACACAATAAAGTAATCACCTAATAACAAGAAAACAATTTTAGAAATCAAGTACATAATATAATGGATACCTATTTTTCAATAATTAAAGTATAAATTACTATATAGAAGGCAAGTACTACAGGTATACATAAGTACATGATAGCACTTTTCAAACCAAACTGCGATAATTATATTTTGCTAAATTAATTATGTGGTCACATGAATACCGGAGTAAGAAGACTTATACCCATCATTAGTTTTTCTGTATATCTTAAAGAATAATTTTTTTGTGTAATTAAATTCCTAATGATAGGTGTCAAGTTTTGGTATAAATAAAAAAGTCTATTGTCCGGTTTCACCAACCTTCGTCAAGGCATTTGATCAACGTCAAACGGTTTTTCTCTCGTTAACTCATAAAACTCTGATTACCCATGCAAAATATAGTTAACGTTGGTCAAAGTTTCGATCAAATTTGACAACTGAATATTCGTCCGTCAAATATTTAAACGGTTAGTTTAGATTTACTATTGACATTTGTGTTGCATTTTTGCAGTTTTCAAAAGAAAAACTTTACCTTATTTAACTTAAAACTTCTAACTTAAGTTAGAAATGGCTGAAAATTTTGACGATTGATTTTTGACGAAAGATCAATGTTGGTGAAACGACTTAACAAGGCGTCAAAATTTGATCGGCGTCAAAATTTGATCAGCGTTAAAATTTAACGAACGTTGGTGAAACCGGGCATTAGATTTTAATTTATTTATCGCTTATGAATTCAGTGGCTGTGAGGTATATTAATTATTTCAAAATTGTAACTATAGTTGGATTTTTTTTAAGAATAATATAAAAATTTATACTAAACCAATGAGCGCAAAACATTAAGGCGCCACTATTGCAGCATTTAACACAGTGTTTTGGAAAAGTTCCATTTATTCCGTTAATAAGAAATATTTTTAAATGATTCAAAAAATATTAATTAGGTAAATCATTAAACTGTTTCGATAAAAGATTAAAATTTTAAAAATACAACGGCTTTTTATGCAATAACGTCTTTAAATATGTACAACATTCAGCGCTTATGTATTATAATTAATATAAGTTATCAACAAAAAAATTACTTATCGAAATAGAATAAACCTTTACCTGTTGCTATAAAAAAAATTAAAATTTTTTGGTCATTAATCGAGCAGTAAATTGCACGACGAAATGTACTGTTTTACAATTTTTCTCCATACAATTGCATATATTGTAGGGGTAAAGCAAGTTTTATTTCAAATGCACATCGTTCAGACCAGTTGGAAAAAGTAAACATGGTATTGAGTTACTGGCGTGTTGATTACATTTATAATAACACACGATTAGGTATCTCACAACAAAATGCTAGAAAATAATTTCTTGAAATTTACACAAACCAATTTGAATGTTTGTCAAAAACGACCTGGGCCAAAGATGGTAACATTTTACTAAAAGATAACTTTTTAAAAATCTTTAAAAAAATAAAAGATGGGTACATACGTATACATCTTTTTACGTCCATTTTTACATAATTTTAGAAAAAATTTGCATTTTAAATTAGGTTAATTAACAGGCACGGAACTAGCCCTGTTAGACTAAGTGGGCCGAAGCCGGGCCCAGTTAGTTTTAAGGGGGCCAAGAAAAAAAAAGGTAATGTACGTGACCAATAACAAAAAATAATGCAATATGCGATTATCTTAAAAATGCGTATGTAAAACATTAAAGTAAAATTTATTGTGTTCTTACGCAGTTTGTTTATTTTTGAGTCGCCATTAAAATTCACAAAATAACCTTGTCATTAAAAAATCTAGCTTTTGGTCCAAATACAACTAGGTACAGTTTAATTTTGCAGCCAATTCTCATACTCTTTCTGTACAACTTATTATAGTCAATTATTTTATTTTAACTAATTACTAACACATAAAATTGTACTGTATTTACACACTAAAAACTCAACTAATATACATACGTCATAATTAATACACTAATAACTACATTATTACTTCGTTTAAAGATTGTATTTACTATATGTATAAGGTATTTACACAGTTTATTCAGTACAATCAATCAGTAACCGTAGATTGGTTACTAGGTTTAATTCTCAAATCCTTAATTTTTAATTTTTTCGGATGTTGTGGATCAATTAATTCGGGTAGTACGCACTTAAAATAAAAATGTTTTAAATGAAACGACCATTTTTTCCCAAAAGTTTTCATCTTTATACAGTTACTCACATAAATATTCGGACACTCATATGTTAACAATGTTAATTGGACGATTTCAAGACGTTTATTTTTATATCAAAATCGCTTTTACAGCAAAATTTTGTAGACATTTTTTGTTGGAAATTTCATTGCCTTAAATTTTGTTTATATACATTTTTCTATTTTTTTGCACCGTTTCCTGACTGACAAAAAATATTATCATCTATATCTCGGAAACGGTGCGACCAAATAGAAAAATGTATATATGTAAACAAAACTGTAGAGAATGAAATTTACAAGAAAAACTTTCATATACAGTGGCTCAAACAATTATTAATACACCTTATAAGATTTCAATAATTTGATTATATGTCTTAATAGTTTTACTTTAATTATAATTTTTCTTGCTTTATTGTATAAAATTATTATTTAGAATTAATATTATTAAAAAAAAAACATTCAAAACTTTTCAGTAAGTGTCCAATTCATCCAAAAACAAAACATTAACAAAAATGTACGTCAAACAATTATTAATACACTGCAGACATATCTACATATAAAACAGCATACACTGCATTTTAATAATTTATTTATGCAACAGGTACTAGACTTCAGTAATAGAATGCACTTATATAAGCTGTTGTTAATTTCAATCATCATCTTGATTAGTAATTTGTAAAAATGGGTAACAAAAAAAGCGAAACAACAATTAGTGAAAGACAATTAATTTTAAAATTGGTATGTGAAGGAAAATCTTTTCGGGAAACTGCTAAAATTGTTGGCAGATCACTTGGTGCAGTGCAATACGTAATTAATAAATTTAAAAACGAAGGAAATCTTCAAAATAAAACCGGGCGAGGGAGAAAATGTGTTCTCAAACCAAGGGACCGCCAATATATACTTAGGCAAATTAAAGTTAATCCGAAAGCAAGCGTACCGAAATTAACAGCAGAGGTGTCAACACGTATTGGTCAAACATTATCTACAGAAACTGTACGAAATGTTTTACGTGATGAAGGATATAACGGCCGAGTTGCTCGTAAGAAGCCCTATATAAATAAAGTTAATCGACTTAAAAGACTAGAATTTGCTAAAAAATATATTAACGCGGACTTTAATTTTTGGAAAACAGTCATTTTTAGTGATGAAAGTAAATTTAATATATTTGGTTCGGATGGGAAGCAAATTGTGTGGAGGAAACCTAACGCAGAGATGAAGAAAGATAACTTATGTGGAACTGTAAAGCATGGCGGCGGAAATGTGATGGTTTGGGGGTGCATGGCTGCAGATGGGGTAGGGAAATTGCAATTTATCGAGAGTATTATGAATAAGTTTGATTATATGAATATCTTACAATCAAACTTAAAACCCAGTGTTGAGAAATTGGGGTTAAAAAACGGGTATTTGTTTCAACAAGACAACGACCCCAAACATACATCGTATCTTGTAAAGGAATGGCTTTTATATCACGTTCCAAAACAACTCCACACGCCACCCCAATCACCGGACCTTAATCCAATTGAAAATTTGTGGCAAGAATTGGAAAGGCAAATCCGCCACCATCATATTTCAAGTAAAGCCACGTTAAAAACTGTTTTATTGCAGGAATGGGACAAAATATCAAAAAATACTACCCAAAAATTGATAGAATCAATGCCAAGACGCTTACAGGCAGTGATCGATGCGAAAGGATATCCTACCAAGTATTAATAGTTTTTAAATTAATCCTTTTAACTTCATTTATGCAAGTGTATTAATAATTGTTTGAGTGTAATTTTTGTAAATATATTGTTTTTCTTTAATTTTAAGTTAATAAATTTCATTTTTCTATAGTTTTTTTTTATCATATCAAGTGTTAGATATCACTTAGTACAATATTTTTAAATTCAGAAATATTGAACTATAATTAATAGGTTTTCTCGTATTATTACTTGCATTTTATAAGGTGTATTAATAATTGTTTGAGCCACTGTACATATTTTTATTATGATGCAGCGTTTCCGAGATATAGATGACAATATTTTTTGGATTTTACCGAGTCTTGTTTAAGTCGCTGTCAGTCGGAAACGGTGCAACAAAATGGAAAAATGTATATAAACAAAATTTAAGGCAATGAAATTTCCAACAAAAAATGTCTACAAAGTTTTGCCGTAAAAGCGATTTTTACATTAAAAAAAACGTCTTGAAAACGTCAAATTAACATTGTTAACATAGGAGTGTCCGAATATTTATGTGAGTAACTGTATATAATATCCCGTTCCAATCCATAAGGAGTCCAGATTACAGACGCGCAATATTCACGATTTGTAATATTAAGTTGTCCCTGTACTTGATAATAATATGGATGGTTTTTGTTTAATTTTACATTGTCGTGTATAATTTTAGCAAATTTAATTTTTTTATTAATAATCATAATATTAATATTAATAATAACTCAAACTTGAAAAAGTTGATTTACATGCTGTAGTTGCTATCTAAATTTAGTTAGTACCATTAGTCATCTTAAACGCACCAATTCTTTGTCAATTTTATGTTATATTTTTGTAACAATTATAGTGTTTACTTTTTCTGATTACTTAATAATTTACATTTAATAATTCTTCCTCTGAATTTTGATTCCAATTAATAACTGGACCATCAAATTTTCAATAGTATTAAACCTTATAGTAACACCTATTTTATAATATTAGAAATGAAGTTGAGTTTATACAAAAATGATACCTCAGCATAGAATCTGATATGTTGTTTATAAACTTAGGCGAGATATAGAACAAATCTCTATCCACAAGAAATTTCTTCTATTACACGTCAATATAATTGTACAACACATCATCAATTACCTTTATATACATCTATCTTTTCTTGAACTTTGCGGTTTTCACCAACAATATTTTACAGAATAGGAATAGCAGCGCCTTAACGAATGAAATTGGTTTGAAATTAAATGTAAATAAAGCGTAAATTTTGCTAGTATAAAACTACCTAATTCTAAACCATTTTTGTTGGTTAATTATTTCGATGTCATCGGTTAGTATAAATTTTTATATTATTCTTTAAAAAATCCAACTATAAGAAGGTTTTTGTGTCTATTGTAAAGTTAGGTAGTTTTACTTATACCGATATTGTATATGACCACAGAATTTTTACCTACTATTTTTAATAATAATTATTTTTAGTTAATATTATTACGCAATTGCGTTTAGTAATAATAATAATTGTGTTTTTGTCTAATAAACCAAAATCCTAAAGATAATAACTATTTATTATTATTAATAATTACTTTTATAATAATTTTGGTTTCTTTTTACTTTAGCACCATGATAAAATATCACATAAGCGAATTTCTGGTTAGACTTTAATCACTTCCACTGTATGTTGTGTACCATTATAATCAATGTTGTAAAAAATTATTTCATTTAATGTTCTATTTATAGGAATATAATTTCTAAGTAACAACAAAATCTATATCAGAAAATTGTATATCAATAATATCAACTCATTGCCTTAATGTCCAAGCCCGTTACTGATCCGGAAATGCTTTTAGCGGAATGTCATGCAACCCGATTTCCATCACCATTTTGACATTTTACGACATACCTGCTCGAGAAACGCTAGCTGCAGCTTTGGCTGTTTCTAACTTCTGCTTTTTATGACAGGTAATATCGACAATATTGAAACTACATAATATCAAATATATACAAAACGTTTAATTTTGTACAATTTTATATAAGAAACAGACTAGTTTTCCTTTTTAAGAATCAGTTTTTTTAACGTTTACATTTGAAATACACTGTAATTAAAGAACTTCTGATTATTCGATATATATCATCATATTTTTGTATAGAAAATGGTTTACGTTGCTGCAGTTGATTTGTATTTTGCTTACTCGCTGAATTTGTTATGCTTTTGACAGAATTTAAAATTAAGGTATAATAGGTGTATTATATTGTATGTACTATAATACATAATATATCTACTATGTAGAATATATTTTAGATTTAGATAGTGTTTGCAGTGCTAACCTTATCTCGTATCTTTCGCGCAAAGCCTTAAAAATTAATGTCTTAGAAAATTATGTTTGTACGATTACGATAAATAATTTGAAAATTAATCAATATTTGAAACTGTTATAATATATCATCAGATGGATCAAAAGATGAAAGGATTTAATCCTTTGTAACCTCCCCTCGCTATTTTATTAATTATATATTCATTCTTCACAAAAATGCCACGACTATAAATTGGTTTCAACAACTGCATACTTTACAACTTAGCAATGTTTCTGCATATTTAAATTACAAAATTAAATATTTGGTGCTGTCTTATTCGAAATGCAAAGAGAGAAAATCTTATATGACACACGTAGGAAAGTTTATAATTTCGTTACTAGTGTCATAAATAGCTATTAATAAACAAAATTGTTATAAAAATTGATACCAAAAAATGTTTATTTTACTCCTTTAACATTAGGGCAACCTGCTATCTAAATGTAATCCCACATATTTAACTTCATCCATTTGACGGAGTTGACTATATTATATTATATTTATTATATTTTATTGATGATTTATATAATATTAATATTAATATTCTCTATTGCACTTCAACAAATTTACAAAATTACAATTTTAAAAAACTGCACAACAAAAAAAATTATTACGTGAATATCAGTTAGTGTTGGTTTTCATTTGTACGTTGGAATTCAATTGCAAAATAGTCTTCAATGTTATACAGCGGGTTACTGACCAATGATCTTTTGCAGTATTTTCTTTATAGTTGTACTAGAAGTTTACATAATAACACGGGTTATTTCTTATTTTGTGTTATTGTGTTTTGTTGTATTGTAAATTTTAATGATTCTCATCTCTGCATTTCTTTGTATTCTGCTTGAATATGTGCTAGGTGGAACTAGGTCTGTACAATTTCTAGTATGATGAGTGTGAATTATATTATTTTTGTAGAACAATATGCTGCCGATTATATATAATGAGTACTGATTTTGTAGACACCTAGGTAAGCTGTAGTTTTCAAGGCAAGAGCCTGTTCAATTTGTTTGCCAGTGTTTCTAATTCTATGTGTTTTGTATATGCCCTTCAAATTTTAAATTAATCCGTCAAACCATATTTATGATGAACCATTTTTAGTGAACATACATGCAAAATCCTAGCCCCCAGTTTGGTGCAGCAATTGACATGAGTACCCAAGATTAACACTAACACGTAGAGAGTACGACGTCCGCATTTTTGTAAATTTTCCCACTTATTGTGCTGAAAGAACAGCCATCGAATAATAATTCCCCAAAGCTGTTCGACCAGATGGCCAGAAATTTTTGAGAAAATCGACTTTGAAATATTGCTGTGTGATTTATGAAGACAAGATGTAAAGCAAATGTCAACAGACGGTTCATGGCGTCGAGGTTAGCAAGGAGTATCTTAACGATGGGTCCACCCCAAGCAACAAAATAGGTCGAAATTACGTTTATTCGACCTTCTAATAGGTTATAAAGGGTGTATGACCAAGCCTAATTTACGTCATATAGACGTCGAGAGAAGGTAAGTGGGGAATTAAGTTGAAGTAATTTGACGGTCGAAATTAAGTAATGCAAGGCATTTCGCCCTATAAGTCATAGTCTCATTTGGTCAAATGGACTAACATTAGGTCGAATATTGGTAATATTTTGGTAATTTGGACTTAATTCTAACCAATTTGTGCCCTGTTATTTTGACAACGCAGCCTTTGCTTTCGAAACGTCTAAACGGCAGCGTTGTACATCACGAAAATATATAATAATACAATCCTTAACTCTTTCTAGAAGGCGGTGCTTATGTTACAGTGTTACAGCAATAACATGGCAACCAGAGAATAAAACTTGGAATTAAACATCAACATATATTTCACTGTGAAACCGAATATCGCGTGACATGACAGAAATATAAGTACAAAAGAAAATTTTTTGTGCAGATTTTCATTTTAGATCACTAAAATTAATGCGCTTTCAATAATATATAATTTAAACAATTATTAATTAATTTTTAATTATTTAGCAATAATAAATTTTGCATTTAGTACGCTAAAAATATATTAATCTAACACCTACATGAAAATTATCGTTTAATAGAATGTTTTTTGATTCTTAGTCACGCCGAAAGATTTGGTATGATTTATTTTATAACGCCTAATTTTTACAAGCGTAAAAATGTATCATGGAGGACATATTAGTTCTCATAAAGTTGACTGATTTCCAATTTTCGACCAATAGGTCGAATTTCCTTAATGCGAAGGAGAAATGCCTAACTTTGAACACAAATTTCCCTAATCAAGGCATTTGTACTTCAAAGTCGTTGACTTTGAAGTCATATTGTCGACTAATAAGGCATTCTGACTAATAAGCCCAATTTTCCTATTTATAAGTTAGTTTGACTTCAAAGTTTAAAAATTAAAAAAGTTAATAATAAAATTTTAAAATCGAGAATGCTGGATCCGAGCCATTGAAATATACCTAGATAGAGTATTGCTATGCTAATAATACACAGAAGTGTTTTGAAGCAAAATTTAAGCGGTATACAGTACTGTAAACATAACGACACGTGTTATGTCCAGTGGCGTACGGTATATATTTTGTCCTATTTAGAAGTGGCCACCAGTTTTATTGTTAAAATAAGTAATATTTTTAAGGATGCGTGGAAGGGACAATGATAATTTTATAAACCAAGAATATTTTATTTTAAATTTGGTATTTACATAAATCATAAAACAGCGGTATCAAGCAATTTTTCACACGCCCTCCAGTTGCGTTTAAATTTAACAAATTTTTGAATCCTCGAGGAGAAGCTATAGTTTTCTTCCAGTGGCTTTAAACTGTCAGTCTTGAATGTATTCGAGCGAACATTAAGGGCCCGGATATTAAATGGACCCGGCTCTGTCACGATCAGAAACATAAAATAATTTAATTTGAAATAAAATTTGCACCTCCCCCCTCCTTTACCTTCGTTGTATTGAAAAATGAAATGAAAAAAATACTTTCAAACAAAAAAATAGTATTTTTTTGTCTGATAAATTGTAACTAGAAGCAATAGGCACTGACATGTAAAATATTCATATATCCAAATTTGTTAAATGCAATGTAAATTACTACAATTTACTGATCGACTTAAAAAATCGACTTAAAACGAAAAATCGACTTAAGGAAGTATAAGGAAGAATAACCATTGTCTATATATATCGATATTATATATATTTTTTATATTTCGATATATATAAACAATGCTATAACTATAAAGTAAAAAAGAACATGTTACGCCTATAAATTTTGATAGGTTATGTCTTACGCGCGAAGATTCGGTAAACACGCATGGTAAATACGAACAAAGTGTCATGTTCGTGTTGAACAATTATAACCCGGTTGTAATATTTGTTGTGAAATAAACACTTTCCTCAAGTATTTTATAGGTTAACCTTTAGATTACCACGTGGGGTATTTTACATACCCCAATTTTGGTTTTCTGATTGTAGCTTTACACATATTTAAAAAAAAAATTTTTTCTAGCTACTTAACTTTTCTTTTATGCCGGTTAAACCCATATAAACAGATTTTCAAAATACAAAGGAAATGTGGCTTAAAAAATTTTTTTTGCTTGATTATTTACTTTTGCCATTCACGTATTTTCTTTTTTTGGCCGTTTCATGTAAAGATCTTCGGAAAATAGAATGTACCAAAATGATCGTTGGTGTAGACAACATGAATTAATCAAAGCATATACATTTTTTTTTACAGAAAATTATTTTTTTTAGGACTAGCACTAAATAAAATTTTTTTTTTGTATAAACGTTCTTTACTTAACCTTCCAAATAACTTCTGATAAATATTAGTTTCAAAAATCAATAAATAGTCTGGGGTACCAAAAGTACCCCACGTTGTACTTAGCTTGATTTTTATTTACGTGGTAATCTAAAGGTTAAAGTAACCGTCAACAGAGTTCTAAGAGTCTAAAGACAAATAACTAACTTTCAGGGCAATTTTGGTAGGAATTTCGACCTAACAGACCGGTTTTCCTTATAGGTAATTTTCTGTGGTAATTTCAACTTTATGGTTAGCTCTGGATGACCATAAAGGTTTATTTTGTGCCTTAAATATTTCCTATTATTTAAGTCAACCACACAGCACTTATATATAGTAAAAATACGTAATTCTGACCAATTAAGTCATATCGGCTATGAGGTTGAAATTAGGTAATACACATAGGTCACATTTCCTTCAAATGAGACTCTAATTTGACTTATAAGTAGAATTGACTTTGAAGGCATATCTTTGGTCAAAATTTGGTAATTTATAGCTTAATATATAACCTTTAAGTCACTAAACTTTGAAGGCATTTTCTAGGTTTAAACTACGTAATTTTTGACCTGCACACAAGACTTCATACGCTATCTGACTTTTAAGACATTTTTTATCTCGAAAATTGGTTATTTTTCGCTTAAATAGGGCAATCTGACTTTGGTTTAGTCAAGCTGCCCTGCTTTGCTGCTTGGGACGGTTCAATTCTCATCTTCGGCAAATTTTTTTTTTTTCATTTTTTTTTCAATACGCATATCCACGTCATTTACGTGTAAAATTGATCAACGTTGTGCTTGTTGACTAACAATATTCACGATAAATTAATGTTGATACAAAAATGAAAACGTAGGGTAGATTATTAATGTATATTTTATTTTAGTGACAATTTACAAACATAACACAAGAACTTAAATTAATTATACAATTAATTTCACTGCACGAACTATCTTCAACGTTGTCTTCATATCTCGTTGGTCGTTGTTGAGGTTGAGGGACCAGGTAAATCAATAGATTTGATATCCGACATGATATTTACTTTTTAGTAAGTACGCTGTATAAATGTAGTGTAATTTCTAAATAAACTAAATAATCACAAATGGTAAAAATATTATAATTAGCAAAATTTTCAAATTTATGATAATAATTTTCAAATAATATTTTAATTTTGACTTCCTGATGATGAATATCATATATTCGAAACATGTCGTCTAACTAATAAAAGAAAATATAAAATAGTATTGTACATTTTTAAATAAATAATAAAAATATTATAGTTCCGCACAAAAGTGCGTGGAGCACTTTTTGATTATGTGTCTTTTAATTAATTTTGACCATATCTATTATATCAAAATCCATGATTTTGCTAAAGTGCTCCACGCTTTTTGAATTAGTTTATTCTTTATTAAATTAAAAATTATTTTAAAATTTTTAGTGCGTCAGAAAAGTGTGTTTTTTGGTTTTTTTAAAACTATAATATTTTTATTATTAATTATTTGTGTTTCAACAATAAAATACAATATTAATTAGTAAATTATAAAATTTTAATTTCTATGATTTCTTTTTTTAAACAACTTTATAATATTAAACTGAACTGTCAATAATTATGTTAGGTTATCTTTTAAGTTCGAAAAACTGCCACCAAAAATTATTTTGTTATATTTAACTTGTTATAAAATGTAAAAGCAGTTGAAATAATTAATAAAGATAATTAATTAATAAAAATAAAAATAATTTTAAAAAATTAATAAATTAATAAATAAAGTAAAAAAAATTATAAAAAATAAATAATAAATAATCTACAAGAATTTATGATAATAGCTGAAAAATAAGTAGTCGCTTTTGTCGCCAAATTTAAAAGCAAGTAAGATATTAATATTTCTATTCCCAAAAGCTCGAATAGTGAGTTTTATTTGATTTCTCATAGCTCTTACGATTTTTAATTATTTAAATAAGATATTAATATCTGAGTACTTACTATTTATTACAGTATTGCACCGGTGAGTACCTTTCTGGGATAACTTTATAGGCAATTATTAACAAATTAACAAAATTTTAGCGACCTGTAGTAGTTTTTTACTTAATTTTTCCTGTCAAGTTTCTACAATTTTCTATTCTTTGCATTAATGAAAAAATATGAGTAAAACAAAAACATGAAAACTTTGGTTAAAAAATTGTTTGTTTAGTTCAGAAACCCTATAGAAAATGTAATGAGAATTCTTATGTTTACTTTGCTAGCATGGAATTATAAGTTACTAACATGCTTGCTCTGTACTTGCTTGTAGCTGATGGTATTATTTGCTTTCACCGAATTAAAAAGTTACAATATATACTTAGTACAATATAGGTAGTGTATAGCAATAAATGTGAATAGTATTAATATTTGATTAATAATATAACAAATTAGCAAAATTTGAAATCTGATAAACGGGTTGATGTTGCCCCCTTTTCTTTATTTTATAAATTCTTAGATATGCGTAGTTACTAATGTTAGGATGTTGAAATTTTCGTTTATTCTTTCTTAATTTTCATTGTTAGAAACAATATTTAAAGATTATTGGTTAATGTATTGATTATACAAAGTACTTAAAGCACTATATCGATCTGCAAGATCTATTACATTACGATTTTTGTAAAAATTGTTGTGTAATTTTCATTAGACTTGAACACAATTTTTATTGATAGATAAATAGAAAGGATTAAATACAAAGATATACACGCAACAAATTATTAGAAAACCGAATAATAAAATTAACCAACACATACTATTATGTACGATAAAATCAAAGTAAAAGAAATGTTTTCTAGCATTTTCTATTAAATAGCATAATAGTAAGATGCAAAATATGATAATCAGCTTGTAAAATTATAACGAACTATAAAACAAATTATGAAAGTATTAATTAAACTATACTTATAAAATTTGTTTAAATATTTAAATATTTTTGTTAAAGACAAAATTTCCTGTTGAAGCTACTAATTGACTTAGACTATTACCGAATAAGAGTAATTAAACTTTAAGCAGCTTAGTAGTTGTAATCAGTATTTATGGCACAGCTAATTTCCCATTGTCTTCTAATTATCCTAATCGAGTTTATATACGGGCATGCAACTACCTAACTCTTTAAGCTAAAGTTTAACCAAAACTGATATTAAGATGCATAGGTCCTAGTGGACGCATTGAAAAGTTTTAACTAACTAGGATAAAAAGGAATTTCTAAATTTGTGTATATCGCCGTTTAATACGAGTATACGCATAAAACTATTATTAGGTGCGCCAATAAGTCAAAACTTATGGTAATAGTTTTTCAATTCACTATATTGTAAGGTAGTAACTGTTAAATCAATATTATATTAATTATTGAAGTAGGTAGAGTCTAGATGTACCTAATTATTAACTCCAGTATTCAATCATTCGTCATAGAATAATAATTATTCTAGACCTGTTTCAGGGCATAAATGAACACACAAACTCTTTGAAGTATATAATATCAAAAACATTATCTTTATATTTTCAAAACCACAGAACGTTCTATAATTATAAAAAATAAAATGCAATTTTAAAATTTAAATTGTGCTTTGCCTCCAACCTACTGCTATTTAACTCGGTGTGGCGGTGGCTAGAATTTCAAACAAAAACACCGACCGTTGGGAATCGATTAACCAGTCAGATACTTTAACATATTGAAACAATAAATTAAGCGATACGGACGGTTAGTTTGGCATCATTCTGTATATTTCTAGATTTTTCTATTATCATAAAGTCAGGTGCCCTTGCAGTTGTGTTGACTTCCTAGTATTTGAATCATTTGAAAATAACGTTCTATGCGAATTGTAAAAAATTATTTTAATGGCTGAGTTCTCTGCAGCTTGCCAACTTTGGTAAAACTTAGTATTTGGTTACGCGCTTTTTTAATACATTTTTTACGCAGAAATGATTTATTTTTAATTCTAATTATTATAAAACTGTCCCGGAAGCGTAAATTTGAATAATAAAAGAAATATTGCTGTTTTAGTTACTTTCTTTGAATCCCCTGCGATATTATCAAGTTTGTCACTATGAATGTATTGAAAATAAGGTTAATTTAAATGTCATCTTCAAAGTTTTACATTAAAAAGTGGGGGTTATAAAATTTGTTTAAGTTATTACTGGCATAATCAACTCAATTTTTAACAATAATTTGACAATACATTATGAAAAAACTAATATTATATTTCAAGTTCAAATGCATTACACTACAAGGAGATTATAGGTGAAACCGAAAATGAACCGTAAGCTACAAACATTATTTGACATAAATTAAATGTTCAGTTTAATGTTGATGATTCTGAATAGGAAGACATACAATATTTGTGTTAATGTTTGATATTTAAAAGTTTATAAAAGATGAAAGGTTATGCGATGTCTACATAGAATTATGTATCTACATAATCGATATTTTTATTTTTCAGACTCCTGATGAAGATTTAAATTAAAATGAAAAATGAGTACTTTCAAATAAATGAAAAAAATTACAAATTTCAAAGTAGAAGGGAGGCGTCAAGTTTGGTCCCCGTCGACACAAAAACACTTTTTACTAATAAAACATTAACGAACCCAGAACTTTTCAAATAAAGGGTTTTCCAATAAGGACTTGACAACTTTGAACTTTTATTGTGAAGGCACCCTTAATCCAATAACCAATTATCAGTGTCAAAACATTTAGTAAAGACAACATTTCCATCATGGTAAAGTACACGAACGAACAACGTTGACAAATAATTAAAATTTACTACAAAAAATCCGAGGCGGTTACTGCAAATTCAAGAGCGTTAATTCTAATTTTTGGTCGTAATTATCGTCCCAGTAAACAAGTAATTCAAGGTCTAGTGAACAAATTTAAGTCTAAATATTCGCTGCTGGATGTTCCCATGCCAGTAAGACAACAGATTGGTCGAAGTAACGAGAATATTGTTGCCGTTTAAGCGTTCATCGCAAATGAACCAAAACGGTCGATTCCATGGCGTTCTCAAGCATTGGGCATCGCTCAGACCACACTTTGGCGAATTTTGCAAAAGGATCTTGGCTTGCACCGTTATAAGATCAAGTTAACACAAGAACTAAAGCCACTCGATCATATGAAGCGACATACGTTCTTGGATTGGGTTTTGGAATTGTCGATTGGCCGCCTAGATCGTGTGATTTAACATCTCTATACCAACAAGCCGGCGTTATTAGAGAAGATCAGAGCCAATATTGAATGGGAGATACCATTTTCGTGGAAATGTGTGGCCTAGTCATCAAAAATTGGGTTCAACAAAACGACCGATGGCGACGCCTGCAAACGTGCCCGTGGTGGACATATGAACGAAGTCGAATGCCATACATAAATGTTTTGATTGTAAATACTTCAAGTCAATAATAAAATTTTCGAGATATATCAAATGGTTTGCGTTATATTTAAAAAAAAGTTGTCAATAAGTCCTTATTGGAAAACCCTTTACTTCCAAATTATACCAACAAAATTTCAAATTCCAAAATGAAGGGGCCAACTTGACGGAACCATTAAAAACTGATGTACTGATGATCGCAGTTGAAGGAAGTTGATATATATAAATAATTATATAATAATATATTATTCATGTATTCTATCGGAATAATGATCAAAATAATTCTTAGGCTAAAATATAATTTACGAAATTAACACCATGTTAATCAATAAGATTATGGAAAATGGTGAGGCTAACTTCTATCGTAAAAATCGTTTTGCGTAAAATAATATAATTGCAATGTAATTTATAATACCTACATAATATATAAATAAAATATAAAGTTAAAGTTATTAGCTATTATTAACAAATAAAAATAATAAAATACCAAATTTAAGCTAAGGTAATACAGTAAAACGTTATATATTTTTATAAATAAAATGTAATTTTAATATATACCGCACATACATAGCAGCACATCGAGCACAATTTTGCACAACATTTTAATTTTTAATGTATTGAAAATGGCGGGGAAAATAATTTCATGCACATAGCATTAATTAAATTTATGGCACGAGTACTCCTTACAAGTTTGCATTAACAATAGTGTGTGACAGATTTAAAGCAGCCTTTCTCTTTTCACTTTTCTCTTAAAAATTAATAAATGATTTTATGAATAAATGTATTGGTAAAATAATTGTAATTTTTTGTTTGGCTACTAAAAAACAACGCATAATATGCGAATAGAAAATAGTTTATCATTATAGAGATGGTTTATTAACCGCTGGTCTAAAGTAAAGAAAAAGATATTGCAAGTTACAAATTTCTGGTTAACTTCAATTGGAACTGGGATCAACATGTCACTCAATGGGACTTTATATGTGACACGAAAAGGGACAAGGAAAATGACTATTAGAGCAATATTATTTTATTTCTATTTCAAGTAATGTCATATAAAATTAAGATAAAATTCATCTTAAAACATTACAATAATATTTTTTTTAGTTTTTGTTTGCATAACAATTTCAGAATTCTTTATTGGTAATAGTTTCAGAGCTTGCTTTAAGAAAATTAAAAAGTTATTAAATTAGGTACGTCAAGTTTAGCTTTAGCTTTCAGTGAAATTGCAATATCAGTTATTTACTTGAAATTGTTCTGGTAAGCCTAAAAGCACCGTACGTGTCTTATTATTTTAGCAAAATAATTCTAGTAATATGAGATAAATAATTAATAATTTGAATTAATTATAATTTTCATAAATAACATGGAAAAATAAATTATATGGTCATAGTTAAAAAAGCACTTCAACACCTGTAATAACCGCAATAAATCTAGTCAAGAATTAATAGTAATGTTGCGCTTTGCATCGTTTTGCAAAATTTTGAAACCTGCAAATGGAATTATTGCAATCGTGTTTTTATGTCAAATAAATTTACAATTTCGATTGCACTTCCTTGATTTTAAAAATATTTTTATTTCGTTATACATTATAATTATTATAAAGTTCGCCTCAAATATCTGTGCCTCTACGTCACGAAATTCTGGTTAAGAAATGATATACTGAATGTAATTTCATATTAAGCAATTACATTTAAAGCAATATTAAAATAAAAAGAACAAATGCATTTGAAAATTACTTTTACACGATGCCAACAGTCATTTGAAAAGCATGGAAGACATTAAAATAACCATAAATTCGACATTCACAACAACCCACAACAATAACTTTATACGGATTATTTTAAAAACAATAGAAGGCTATTTATATGCAATGACAAATTTTTTTACCTCAAACAAAATAATTATCAGTAGCTATTATAAATGTACCAAAGTCATTTTAGAGAAAGAGGTATTGATGAATTGCAATAATTACTTAATTCCAAATTACCAATTGTTAAAGCAACCAGAGCGCTAAACAAATACAAAAACTCTACTGGAATGGATTGTGGATTGCTTTAACAGAAATGCTAGAATAGAATAGAATAAGCTATATTGAACAAGAAATCACTATTACAAAGTACAGAAAATTTGGAAAAAATGTTGATTTGTGAAAATGGCGGAGATCAGTATTTACGCTGTTTTTGATCTCAACCGTATCTGCGAAATCCAGTCATCGCTTGTTGTAGGAATTTCTAGGAAGTCTTCTAACTTGTAAAATACCTCGTTTATTAGGTATCTTCGCACTAGCTTTTTGAATGTATTTTCATCCAGAGATCGAACAGTTAATGGTAATTTATTAAATAGTTTCGGAGCATGTGTAGTGTCGAATTTCTTGACTTTGATAGTCTTAGTTATGCGTTTTGAATGTTCCTGTTATTTCTTGTATTGTGCGCATGTGTTGTGTTTATGAGGTTATATCTGTGTATGTTTTTCTTTGCATACATTAAACATTCCAATATATAGCATGCTGGAATAGTCAGAATGTTTAGTTTTCTATATTTGTCCCGAACATCTTCACGGTAGCCCATATTTTCCAATATTCTTATGGCTCGACGCTGCAATTTGAAAATTATTTTCATATGACTGAAATGACCCCATACCACGGAGTAATATACATAAGTTACGAGAGTGCACTCGTTCAGTTATAGTGGCCATATAACGCACGCTTGAAAAGAGAGACGGCGCGAGACAGAGAACTCATGGTGAGACTGTTCATTTCCATGTATTTTATAGGGTTTAAAGCATTTTCTACAATTAAACTAGGTACCTTCAACGTTTAATTACATTTATTGTTTTTTATTGATATTATTCATAAACTATAAAGTATTACTTACTACAAAAAACTAAAAATATTAATATTTAATTACATAAGAAGTAGAAATAACATCAATTTGAATACCAGTCGCTAAAATAATTTTCAGTTTGCAATTTGAACATTTTATTTTTCTCCTTAAAGTTCGACTTAGTTTTTAATTCCGTGCCTTTGAAGTTTTACCTTTTCAACAATTAGTGTTTTAGCGTAAAATATTTACTTTCTATATTCTATTGATAATAAGGAATCCTGGTTAAATTTACTTCCAGTGCCCTTGCATTCCGAGATAACGTTTGTTTTGCATGGCGGGATCCACAAAACACATTGCAATTTTCGTTTAGTCTGTGTAAAGCATTCATTGTTAAATCATTTTTCACTAAAAATATTGTTAAAAATATGGGCTACAAATGTTTTGTATAATTAATATAATTAATATCTTTTACGCCATGATATTGTTTTTTTGGCTTTGTTTAGATTTTTCCAAATTATATTTTTTACATTTTTTCAACTAATTTTGGAATCAAGTAGTAGGACTTTTTAATTATAAATGTCAAATAAATTTGACTTGTATTTTGTATTGAGTTCATACTGTCCGGGTTGATTTTAATTTTGATTTTCTAGGTCTGCCTGACGAGATTCATAAATTCGAAACATATAATATATATTAGATGTCGCAGACTATCAACTTAGTGCTTTTTAACAGTAAGATTTTCAATATTTTTAACTTAACAAGATTTTGATAATATTTCACTTTGATTACAAATGTTTTGTGCCTTATTGTCGTTCGGGATATGCATCCTGTAGCGAAATTGTATCTTTATTTTCACCCCCTAAAGATCCTGAGTTGTTGAAAATTTGGATTAAAAATATACCCCGTGCTGATAAAATTTTGAGTCGAAAAGACCGAGTTTGTGCGAAACATTTCGATCCTAAATATATTGTCAGAGAATGGAAAAATGACTTAATTAATGTAAGTTTGTTTTAGTTAATTACACGGTTATGTACAATGTGTATATAGGTGATGTATATAAGGTATGTATAGTTAAGCAAATTCATGTCTTATAGATTTATTAACATAATTTATGTAATGTGTCTTAATTTTTTAAAATTCGGTTCACAAATAAGGCCAGAAAAAAATATTTAAATTTAGACTAATTTAACTTCAAAAAACACAAAAGGACAAAAGTAAACATAAACCACAAAATGTTATTACCGATTTCATTAATTATTTTGTTGGTTTATAATCTTACAATACGAAGTTTTTAATAATCACCCAAATATTCTGATTATAGAAATATTGAACTATCAATAAAATAGATTTTGAGGTGAATTTTAATTTTATGCAAATTGTCCATTCTTATATAATTAAATATTAATACTCTTATTTTATATAATTGGTAATACATTATAGTTCATAAATAATATCAATAAAAAACAATAAATGTAATGAAACGTTGAAGGTACCTAGTTTAATTGTAGAAAATGCTTTAAACCCTATAAAATACATGGAAATGAACGGTCTCACGATGAGCTCTCTGTCTCGCGCCGTCTCTCTCTCCAAGGCGTGCGTTATGTGGCCAAGCGTTAGCCCGTCGCGAGATACTAAGCAACCTCTCCTAACTTATTTATATTTCTCCGTGCCCCATACTAATAAAGCATAGTTTGCGATGGATTGTATCAACGCATGAAAAGCTGTCAAATATATTGCTTTCTCAACTCGATTTATCAGATTTCTAAGTACATACATATTTTGGCATATTTTACGACTCATATTTTCCACATGCGTATTAAAATTTAAGGTGGGGTCCAAAGCTACACCTAGAAAATTTACACTGTTTGGATTGGAATAAGGGTTGTGTTTACTTAATGAAAAAATCATGGCTTGGGTCTTTTCTCTGTTTAGTAATAGTTGATTTGATTCAAACCACTTACTATTAAGAGTATTTATGTTTATTTCTGTTTTCTCCATTATCGTATTGAAAATTTTATCCTTGGTCAGTTTGGTTGTATCGTCAGCAAATAAAATTATTTTATCGTCATTTATATCCAGGGTAACATCTCTGTTTATGTCATTTATATATATTAAAAATAGCAAATGACCTAATATGGAACCTTGCGGTACTCCGTTTGTTATTGGTTTTTGTTCAGAGAGTTTACCTTTATATGAGGTTCTTTGAAATCTGTCCGTTAGGTAACTTCATAGTAGGTGTGTCGCTTCTTCATTTAGACCACAACGTTCTAATTTGTGATATAGCAGTTCATGTAGTATACAATCAAAAGCTTTTGAAAGGTCACAGAAAGTGGCTCCAACATATTTTCCGTCTTCAAATCCTCTGATCACGTATTCCATTAGAGCATTTATCGCATCGGTCGTGGATTTATTTTTTCTGAACCCAAACTGGCAATCGTTTAGTATATTATTGTTTTCTAAATATTTCCTTAATTGATTCTCAAGAAGATCTTCGAAAATCTTCGATATTATCGGAATCATCAAGATTGGTCTGTAGTTGTTTGGATCTGACCTATCACCTTTTTTAAAAAGTGGTATTACCTTTGTTATTTTTAAACATGTAGGATAGATCTGTTTTCTAATACAGGAATTATACAGTTTTGTAAGCGGACTTACTAATTGGTTCACAAAGTTTTTTATGAGTTTACCGTTCATACCGTATATGTCTTTACTGTTTTTGCTTTTTAGTTTATTTACTGCATCCCTTACTTCGTTTTGTGATACTTCTTTAAAATTGAACGATGTTTTTGTACTATTAACATTTGCGCTCACTATGCAGGGCTTGTCCATAGATGCGATAATATCATTTGCTATGTTTACAAAATGGTTATTGAGATCATCAGTTTTCATGGTAGCTTTTTCACCCTGCTCCGTTTCCTTTTTTCTGTAGTCGTTTATGATTTCCCAAAATGCTTTGATTTTGTTATCAGCCGTCATTATATATTTCGTGTTTGCCTTCATTTTTGCATTTTTGATTTCAAACCTAAATTTTTGTCTGTATCGTTTTAGATTTTCTTCCTAATTTGGCGATCTATCCATACCTTTTTTGTTTGACAGATGCATGTATTCCTTTCGCATTTTCTGCAAGTCTTTTGTGAACCAGGGGATATTTTTTTGTTTGTTTCTTTTCATTATTACCAACGAGAATGCTGATTCAAATGTGTTCACTAATATGTCATGAAATTGTTTAAGTTATTTTCTGCGTTTGATGTTGGGTTAATAAAACTCCAATCTTGTTAGTCTAGTAAGTTGTACATAGTATTTAGGCCTTTTTGTGTTATAGGCCGCTGCATTGTTTCCTTCTTTGTATAATTTTTCTTGTTGACTTTTAAGTTGAATTCGAGGAATTTATTTAAGGATAGTCAAGTAGGTAAAGACATATTTAAATAAATTGAATGGACAGATCAAAAAATTTCACTGAAGTACTTAGGAGTACATTTGCACAGTAAATTGACGTGGTCATATCATAGAAACTAAAAATTAAATCAGACATACTCAAGATTAGACTGTTATACCCAGAGATTGACAATTATCTTCGAAAACAAAATTTAGATTGCCAATTTACCAAACCTGCATAATGCTAGTGTACTCGTATGCCAATGTAAACTGGGGAACATCATCAAAAAGCAATATAAATAGAAGTAAAACGGTTACAAAACAAAATCTTAAGATGTTACATGTATATTTTCGTCCATCTCAAATTAATGAATGCATAGGTTTTTGGGATTTCGGATAACTACAAGTTGGTGAAACTACTATGTAAATGCTGACGTTTAGCTATACTTTGTTGTGAACTTCTTTAGGGCTAATTACAATGAAAACCTTGTAGTGTTACAATTAGGGTCGTTCCATATGAAGTGCCCACACTCAAAACCCTCACTTTCTCAGAAGGACACGAAAATTGCAGGAGGTCTAGAATACAGGAGATAAGAGCACCCCTATTTAAGGTTTTTGCCATTCGCCCAACGGCTTGGCGGTGGCGGGGCACGGAAAAACCCAGTATTTTACATTTTGCCCCGCACGGTGAATCACTGTTTTCACTCTATCGTCTGAACAAACTGACTTAGAGCGATGGGACTTGTTCTAAAATGACATACTTGCTTTGACAAACAAGTTAAAAAAAAAAATGTGAAACTTATCAAATTTAAGGGTGAAAAAAAAGCACCCCTAAATTTCAACCCTTAATAACTCAGAAAATAATCTCTTGTTTTCCACCATATTTTTTTTCGAGCATCTCTTGTTCATTGTCTACTTAGAAAAAAATTTTAAATCGTGCACGGTCATAGGATCTGAAGGTATGAATTTTTTTAAATTTATATGCATGCGCATTTAGTTGTGGTTTTGTACCTATGTTTGCAAGGCCTATGTAATTGCAGCCAGAAGTGTGATAATCTTAAGCTTATTATAGCATAATTATAGCTTGAAAAAAGATATGTTGGTAATGCAATGTTTTGTGTGTTAGAACCTGTGTTAGGCCTGTGTGTTAGAAACATGATATGTGGCTGTGGTCAATTTATACGTGGTCTGTGTCTGCCGAGCAATATGACCGTGTGGATCTGGCGAAGTACATCCTTTACCTAAGTCTATTTAAAGAATCCCACCAGGCACACCTGCAACCTTTGCTACCTGTTTCTGCATCCAACCCTTGTGGCCGGAAATTCATCCCTGAGACTGCGAGTGCGAATTCAATTCAGTTTGTTTCTGCATTGGTATCTTGGTCAGTCGCAAAACATCTTTTTCAGTGCAAGTGCATAGTGGAGTGAATCGAAGTTTACTATGTGTTCGTTTCGTGCGCCGTTCATATGTAACTGTTGGAACTGTCTTGCTTATGGAGTTTTATACATAGACTATATTGTTGTGAACATTATAATTATAGTGCTTAGATTAGAATTTCTTATCTTTTACGTAATATTGTTAAATCTTAAACATGGATTCGTTTTGGCGAACAAAGTGCTGCAATCCTTTTAAATACGTATAGTTTTATGCGACAAGAACAACGCTATACAGAGATGTCGTAAGTTAGAAAGAGAACAAGCTTATAACGTGGCAAGCTTCAGGCGCATGGCTTGAAATTTGTAATCTAGTAGCCGCGTATGTCACTTTAAATCGTATTAAATTAAAAAAATTTTTAAACACTGTAAATGGCTGTCCGTATGAAGAAAACTACTAAGGTGCAATATGAAAGTTTGTTGGATTTTGTTAGTATTAACAAAATATTAAAAACGGGAAAAATTAAACCTTCCGTTTATTTCGTTTCTAAAATTTGGAACAAATAATAATCTCTCAATGGATTAATTATTCAATTTAAATTTTACTGTACCTTTTCGCTGCATTGTTTAGTTCTTCGAACATTCCAATATTAAAATATTTCCAAAATTCATGGTTTTAACTTGATTTTAACGACGAAAATATTTTGAATGACAGATAACGGCATGTAAAACTTGCCTGTTATATGTCGTATATTATTCGTAAAATTTTAACATACATGTAAAAAGTTAACATATTTGAAAAACGTTATGACAGTACATCACACTAAAATTGCTAACTTAACATATTATGTTAAATATAACATAATGTACTTACGTTATGTTATATTTCAATATCATTACATTATATTTACATGTTATATATACATCACACCACTGAATAACATATAAGTTAAGCTAGTAAATTTAAGATAAAAATAATAAAACAACACGTGGTGTATAACAAGACACATTTTTTCATATAAGATTTCTTCTAATTCTGTTGCAATTAATATCATGTATTTTGTGCATTTGGGCTGTCAACGCTAACTTGATATTATTTGTTCAGTTTTAAGAAAAACCATTTTGCAACAGAACCAGAAAAAATCTTTTATCTACGACGGTCAAACAATAGTGTCATTATATGTGTAACTATGAATACATAATTTGGCTTATATTCTACAGTGGATAATGGATTCATTATCCACGGCTCCTGTTCATTATCCACGGCTATTGGCAATTTTTATTTATTTTCTTTATAAATGACAAATGGCAACTTGATTCGATAGTTGAAAATTAATAAACACAATACAATTTTAAATTTAAATAATTAGATAATGCAGTCTTAGTTATTGTTTAACAGTCGTAGATAAAGAATAGTATTTAATTCGTGTATAATGAGCCATATTACACGAGAATAATTACTAAACTCGCTCACTACGTTTGCTCGTGTTCTAAACAATTCTCGTGTAATATGACCTTCTTTATACACTCATTAAATAATATACTATTATGTCACACAACGTAACGTCGTTTTTATATTAGGTATGCTAAAAAGTTCTCCGCCCAATTAGGCAATAAATGATTTCAAAGTAGATTATCACAATACCATTAGTAGTCGTAGATGTGTCGAATATTTTGTCGTGATATCACGAATATTCGTTGCGCTTGCAAAATTAAAATTGGAACTCAAACCAGTAGATATGCTAATTGGCTCGGGTCTATTCTGGGATTTAATGGTTAATGGAAAGTTGGACTTGGGCAAAGGCTTACTAATATTAAAAAATACCAAACTAGGGTGGGTAGTAGCTGGTAATGTACCCATGTATGATAACCATTTTAGTACAAGTAGATGTAACTTATTACAAACTAGCTATACGCAAGAAGACGAACAATTAAAGCGATTTTGGCAGATTGAAGAAATTCATAATATAAGTTCGACATTGACCATCGAAGAAGTCGAGTGCGAAGCTTTATTTACAAAACACACTTCACGCAATCATGATGGCAGATTCGTGGTTAAATTTCCGTTAAAACACTCACCGAACTTATTAAGAGAATCTCTAGATATAGCCAAAAGACGTTTTCTTGCGTTAGAGAAACGATTCCAACGAAATCAGAAGTTCAAATCATTTTACCAAGATTTTATCGCAGAATACATCTCTCTTGGTCATATGAGTAAAGTAATTCCAACCGCGTTAAATCCTAATGAAAGTCCAATAAGTTACTATCTACCCCACCATGGTATAGTAAAAGAAGAAGATCATCTAATGTCTAAATTCCTTGTTCTGTTGTGTTTGATGGATCATCTTCAACGTCAACAGGATGGTCTTTAAATCAAATTCAATATATTGGTCCAAAGGTACAAAATGACATTAATTCAATTTTATTGCGATTTCGGAAGCACATCTATGTTGTCATATCCAACGTATCCAAGATGTAGAAGTAGATGTAGAAGAAGATGTAGAAGATGAAGAAGTCCAGTCAAGGTCACTGGTGTTGATTACGCAGAGCCAATTTTAATTAAAAACAAAAAGGGTCCCGGTTGTGAATTAATTAAAGCGTACGTATGCGTGTTTGTTTGTTTTGCAACTAAATCAATGCATCTTGAATTGGTGAGTGACCTCACCACTGATAATTTCATAGCCGTCTTTAGGCGATTTTGCTCCAGAAGGGGAAAACCCACTCACGTTCACTCTGATAACGGTAGCAATTTTGTGGGTGCTCGAGGAGAGTTAAGTCGCTTGGCCAATTTTTTAACCTCATCGCATGATAACATTTCAAATTTTTGTACTAATGAGAGTATAACATGGCACTTTATTCCCCCCAATTCACCACATTTTGGAGGGCTTTGGGAAGCCGGAGTAAAACGAGTTAAATACCACCTTGTTAGAGTCATTGGCGATGCCAAATTAACTTATGAGGAATTTAAAACAATATTAATACTAATTGAAGCAATTTTGAATTCACTACCAATTTGTCCTTTATCATCCGACCCAAACGATTTTGAATCCCTAACACCATCACATTTCCTAATTGGACGTTCAATGGTTGCTGCACCAGACCCAAATGTCATGGAAATACCAATAAATGGATTGTCTCGGTATCAATTATTACAACAAATAAACCAAAGTTTTTGGAAACGATAGTCAAAAGAGTATCTAACGCAACTTCAACAACGCAATAAGTGGAAATCTAGTACTCCAAACCTAGTTAATGGATCAATGGTTAATCTTCAAATCGACAACTCACCTCCATGCAAATAGTCCTTGAGACGTGTGGTTCAACTTCATCCAGACAACGAGGGTGTAGTGAGAGTGATAAGTGTTAAAACTACTAAAGGTATCTTTAAACGTGCAGTTACCAAAGTTTTTCCACTACCATCTATTTAATGCAACGAGTGTTAAACGAGTGTAAATCATAAGAAATAAACAATTATTTTCTTCAATTTGTTATCAAATGTTATGTAATTTAGTATATTTGTTAACTGTAATATTCAACATTATTGCTAGTTTTAAATTTTTATACTATTTCAAATTTTATCTAATTTGAACCCCAGGAGTTCAAGGCGGGGAGTATGTTATGGTCATTTATACATATAATATCATATTACAAAAACGCCTAAGCATCCCTTATGTGTAGGGACCAGCCAGTGTGGAACTAGATGCACTTCACATACATGTGTTAAATATAAGACTTGAAAACTACTTCTTCAATAAATAGTTATAGTTCATTCAAGTGTTTTAATACAACAATTCGAGATACAGTCCACTCATCAACAAAACAAAGTCGATTATCATTATCAACAACACAATATTCACTTGTAATACAATTAAGGTGCTAGATCAATAGGCGCTGATCTGGTGTCAAGTTCAATTCAAAAACGAATAGTCGTAGAAAGTTGAAATTTTCAGTACATACGTAAAATATTGTTCTACATAACACCTGCTATTTTTCAATTTAAAAAAATTAATAAAAAATTTTTTTTTCCTGAGTTTTCATTAAAATACACTTCAGTTATAATATAAAATAGGAGATGTAAAGCAATATCCATCATACTAATCAACCAAATAAAAAAAGTAAGATTAACTTTATTGGCTTGACTTGCAAACTTGACACAAGAATTCAGGTAATCTAGGCGAAATTTTAACTTGGTGCTATGGCATAACCAATCGTAGAGAAAACATGCAGTTCAAGCATTTTCAAAAAGATGTCGACACTTAAATTTGAAGTGAAGACACAAACCCACCTATTATTGTATTGGTACAATATAAAGTGATCATAAGCTACCACTCAGAGCTACCGTAATTTATAAGCTGTCCTGTGCGAGGTTCTAATGCTTTATCTAATTTTTTATTTGTATAATCTTTGACTTTAATTGAAATTATTTTTTAAATTTTGAATTTTTATGTTACAATAATACCTGTTCAAAAGATATGGATCTTGAATGAAATAAAATATCAAAAAGCAACTAGTGACATCTGCTAGATTTCATGATCTATTCCTATTGATCTAGCACCTTAATAGTTGTAGATATGTCGAATATTTTGTCGTGATATCACGAATATTCGTTGCGCTTGCAAAATGAATAGCATGAGTGCGCCAGCACGAATATATCCACTTCCACTTCTATATCCAATAAAGAAACGCTGATTTGTAGTCAACTTATTTTTTCAAAACTTCCATTAGTGATTGTAAATTCACTTGAAATTTTATTTTTAGTATTATTAGGTATGTTTTATTTTAATGAAAGTTTAGAAATTCTCAATATAAATCTGAAAGATTTATAGTATTTAGTTCAACTGTTAGCTGCAAAACACAGAGTTCAAATAATTAAATATGTTTGGTCGTCTAAAAGAAAAATCTTTTTATGTCGTCTATCGTTAAAATTCTTGATTTTTTGAATTAATGGCCTTCAGCTTATCTTTTCAAAAATGCAATTAGGTTGGTAAATTTACTTATGTCTAGATTTTTTTTCAAAAGAAATTGTAGTTCTTACCATCAAGTACTGACTCCACAAAGTTGAAGGTTTGTTTGATTCCCCTTTTTCAAAAAAATAAGCTAACAAACCTTTTTCAGACACACTTTTAACGTTTTCAATTTTACACCATTTTTGAAAGCGTTTACAGGCAAGTTCATACAGTACTTTTGATTTTTTCAGCGCCAAATTTGAAATAGCTGTACTTGCCGCTTCTTCTATATCTGATGGGATATTTTCTGAGTTTCATCTTGGCTATATTTTTCGTATATTTTTAGATATATCAATATTGCTCGCACTAAGAAAACAACATACAATTGTTTAAATTTCTAAGCATCCAGTCTAGTAAACCCTAGTAAATCCCTTATTTTAATATTTTAAATATTTTTGACACTGACAGATTTAATACAAAAGTAAATAAATATATAAGCTGTCAAAATTTCGAATTATTTTTTTGAGATTTTTTATGAAATTATAAAAAATATTGTATGAAATGCGTTGCAAAATTCTTGATTTTCGTACTCGACGTGATTAGAAAATCATGATTATTTTACAAGTTATTGCATAAATAGCTATTATAACACGGCGACAATTTTCACGCCTGGCTATAAAAAGTATCACTGTTATACCTCTTGTTGCATAAGGGGCTATTTTATTATTTAAATAAATTATTTGGATATTTATGCGTTTAAAAACCTCTCATGTAGTTGACACGAGTCTACTCGATAATAAGCAGAAATACTATTGTACTATTTCATTTCTACATATTAAATTTTACACAACCATAGTTAGCCACTAGGTTAATTATAGAATTATTGACATGGTATAAGCTAGATGTTTTGACTTTTTTAATCTTGTTTTAAATCGTAAGAAAAGTAGTAAGCCATATTGCACAGTATAGACATCAAAATTATTGGTCCTGTGAAACGAGCGTTTCAGGATTTTAGATAGAATTTTTTGTACGATAAAGGCATATGAGAAATCGCTTAATGTGATTTAAGCATGCTTTTAAGCATTACAAAAAATATATCATTAAAATCTTCAAAAACAAAGCTAAACAATTGAAAAAGATGTACTTTGTTATTTTTATATTATTAGTAATAATAATGTTTAATAATAATCTAATAAAAATTAATCAAAGTATTAGTTTAATTTACAAACCTGATATTATATTGTATAAATTTTGTATTGAAAAGGAGAGCTTATTTTAAACTATAAACTATTACTTAAAAAAATTAATGTTTGATTTTTAAAATCCCTTAAAAAGTAAGGGTTATTTGCAATTAAGTGAAGATATCTCAATTTAGAATTAAGCTATTTGACATACAAATTAGCTGCAATTTCATCGGCGTCGTTTTATGTATAAAGCAAAGTAGATAAAACGTGGCAATAGAGAGAACTGGCATGTCTTTTATTACGCTTTTCAAGGATCAAAGGAACTTTTGTACAAAAAGTTATTTTATCCAATCTACTTTAAACTCAAATGAACTGATTTTCCAATTGCCAATTTTGTTAACCTTTGGAAACTTTAACTTAACTTTAATTACCGTCTTGTGTTGTATATAGGGTAACTGAAACTTGAAGACTTTTAAATAAATATTTCAAATAGATACATCTTTTTTTTTGTAAACATACTTTATAAAATGCTTCCTATAAAATTAAACCTTCAACGTAAATAACATTATCACAGTTTCTTTTAAACAATGAAATTTATTTATTACTTTGAACATCATTTATTATTTTCTAAAAGCTATCTAAAATATTTTCTAACAACCTTACAGTAATTGTTATAGTAGTAAACTTGTAGCCACTGATGATTTAGTAATAGCAAATAAAATTAAAATATAATTAAGTAGCTGTAGGGTAAGGTTAGTATTACATAATGCCACAGTTAATCGAAAATTGCTATATGTAAAGTTAATAAAAATATTGTTTATTTATGTTATAACTTATTAGGTTCGGTTTTCTTATCACTCAACTTATCATTAAAACACTTAGATTACAAAAAAGTAAACCGCATACATACACAATATAGTACATATATAATCCCACAGGGTATTGGATTTATGCTCTACTTCGGTGATGTATATGGCTTAGGCGCGTATCGTTGTAGGATGTAGGATTAATAATGATTCATTAATTATTAACAAGATAACAGTCCTAGACCTGTTAATAAGAACAAATTTAATAAAAACCAGGTAAAGTGCAAAAAGGAATATCGTAAAGCTTATTTTTACTTGATTAACACCCATGCATTTACTTTCAACCATTTCTTTTCTTTTCAGTTGACGTTGCTTTGGGAAATATGTTTTTGTTTGTCTTTTCTAATTGTTAAATTTTTAAAATTTATATTTTATTAACTAATTAAAATAATAAAAATAAAAAAGCATTGCAACGGTAACCTTCAGAAAAGAAAGTTATCAGAAAATATTATCATAGTTATTTAATATATTGGAATGTATTTTATTTATTTTCGAATCAAATACTAGTATAGTTCCGCAGTTTTGAGAATAAAAATCAGAATTTACGTTACATTTGAATTGAATTATAAATTGTTTTTGTATGGTTTCTCATCAAGTTTTGAGGTTCTTCGCCAATTTAAATCGGCAAGTTCTCTGAAACCAAGTAAAAGTTTGAATGAGGTTGTTGAAAACTTGTCGATTTAACATAAATTGTGATTTTGTGGTTATTTTTAAATTACTGCTGTTAATTACCAAACAGGTTGATTTCCAAAATATTCACTAAATGAAGTCGTGTGTAAGTGACTCAATTTCATTAAAATAATAATAGCGTTCTTGTGTATAATTGCCTAAAATTCATATTTCAAGTATATTTATGTACATATTTAAAAAATATGTAAACGTGAATATATAAAATTTATTATGAAATGTTATAAACAGTTATTTAAATAAGGTAAAATTGATAATTTAATACTTTTCAAAATACTGTTTTGATGATATTCAAAGTGCCAAAGGTGGATTTTTAAAATTGGATTAGCGCCGTTTTGAATATTAAAGTCAAAGCTGGGAGGCAGTTAAGAATATCAATTACATCCAGTTTTTAAGCCAGGAGATTCTTTTTGATTTCCAATTCGACCAAATCTTAATTAACGACTTTCTCGAAGTATAAAATAATATGTTAAAACTTATGCAAAGTTTATGGAAATGATCTAAGAATCATTGATTAGTATTTAGAGTTATAATTGTTTATTGGAAATTAGTAAATGGTTATGCAAATGAAAATTTGCATTTAATGAAATCTGTGCATAGAAATATTTTGGCAAAAATTTGACAAATTTTGAAAAATTTAATGTTGGTTCATGAAATTAACGTTTATAATTATAAATTATAATATATTAATTCGAGAGATGGAAGAAAAATATTTTATATTTGGTAAATTTTCGAAAAAATGTTTTCTGTTTCTTTTCTGATTTCTGAATTTCTGGGGGGCTCTGGGGACTGACCATTAATTTTTTTTATATAAATATTTACATATTAATTACATGTTTATTTATTTACATGTTAATTAAGTAAAATTTCTCTAATTATATGATATTATCATATGCCAATTTTTATACTTTAATCAATAATATTAATACAAATTAAAATACTTACTAGATACTAAGTACTACCTACATGCTGATTCACTTTTGCTAAAAATATTTTTTTAAAATGATTTATTCACCAAAATAGATAAAATAACTAAAATGTTAACATAAGTGCATATACGCGCATTGCATTACATTCAACAACCTGCATAAGTTTACTTACTATAAAGGCCAGTTTACGCGAGGCAAGTTGGTAAGTGATTTAGTTGGTAAGTGAAACCAGCGATACATAGACTAAATTCTATTCTACTTACCAACTTAACAACTTATCAATAGTAATATAACAAGACCTCATTTTTAGATCGATAAGTTGTATTGTAAATACGAAGAAATCGTTGCATAGCAATGCACGAAAAACTTGTTTTGAGTGCAATTGCTTAATGCAACGATGCCTGAGTAAAATTTACAAGCAACTTATCGATCTAAAAATAATGAGGTCGAGTTATATTTATTGAGATAATTACGCGAATATTTATTTAATATTGACAAACGTCAAAATTATGTAAACAAAGAGGCGTGGCATCGAACCGGATGAGGCACTCTTTCCGCAGGAAGAGATACAATTGCCAGCGTAATTGTTTATTTACCTTTCCCAAGTGTAATTATCAACTTAATTTTCACTTAATAAACCGTTTACACGTTACAATTAAGTTGTCAATTAAGTTTAATTTAACTAAATCAAAAAATAGACTGGATTCTATTCTATTTTAAGTTGAATTTTACTTAATTGACAACTTAATTGTAACGTGTAAACGATTTATTAAGTTAAAATTAAGTTGGTAATAGTTACAAGTAGAATAGACTCTAGTCTATGTTTCACTTATACCAACTATAGTATATAACATTACTAGCAAGGTAAGAGGGTTTTTACTGGCGAATGGAGGATATAACTGACGAGCCGCAGGCGAGTCAGTTACCTCCTTGAGCCAGTAAAACCTCATTAAAGTAATGCTTTATTTACATGTTTTTAGAGCTTATAAATCCAAATATAACAATTCATTTTACAAATAAAACATAAAAATAACTCAAAAAAGTGGGAACCGATGAGCTACTCAATTCACCCACTGACTCCCCCAAGCGGAGCATTACAACATAACAATACATTTTACAACTAAAACAAAAAAATCACAGTATCTTCGTTGTTGGAGGTTGCATCTGATAATAAAGTACTTTTTAATGCATTTAAAAATCCAACTTTAACAAAGATCCAAAAATCATACTTTTTACAATTGGCCCCCGGCGAATGACTTGACATATAATTGGACACAATAAATTAATGATCAATAAAATTAGAACTTCAATATAACAAGTTAGTTAAAACGAATAAAATGCAATAATTATATTTCAGCTTTCAGCGAAGGTTATCGCTATCATCAGAAATTATATTTAAATAAAATTACATGTTTATATAGAAACCGAAACAAACGTATTGTCATTTGATACGATCAAAGAAATCACTATGGTCTTGAAATATGATCGCGAGTTAAGGAACAACCTACAGTTATAATTTATAAAATATAATTTCTGATGATAGCGATAACTTTCGCTGAAAGCTGAAATATAATTATTGCATTTTATTCGTTTTAACTAACTTGTTATATTGAAGTTCTAATTTTATTAATTTTCACAAGTTAAGAATTTATATAATTAAATTAATGATCTTGATTAATATTTCGTATCGAAAGAAATTTAAAACCATCCTCTTTCAGCATTCTCCATACATAGCGGAATGTCTAAAAATTAATATAAAAGTTAGTTAAAGAAAATATTAAACTTGCAAAATGATTATACCTTAATAGTAAAAATCCAATTTTTAACTGTGGAAGGTACATATTTTTTCGTTCCCTTTTGAAAACTTATGGTTTTTAAAATTTGAATTGCTTCTATCCAAAAGTCATGGTGGGGTGAAGTCGAGGTAACAGCAACCCTTAGAAGTTTGCCTTCCGCATGTTTTATGCTTGTTCCATTTAAAGAATCGAACAACTTATCAAAAAATAACAAGAAATCTGCAGTGCCTATTCATCATCAATGTAGCAAGTCCTAAACAAAATTTCATATTGTAATAAATTAATAACAAATTAAAAATAATATAATTTACCAGATATTACTCATTCTAGTATCTACACACAAATTTTTCTTCAGTGAAGTTGACCATCACAAAAATAAAAATTTTTAAATTTAAATTTAAAAACACACATCAGATGTACACACTAACACAGGGCAGCACTGTTATATTGTAATATTATATATTATATACTATATAAATATAATATAATTCTCTGCAGTTATAGTTTCCATGTTGTATATCTTTCATTAGCCATTTTGGAAATTTGTTAGCCCATGGTAAATAGTGAAAGTTGTCATATTCTTATTTAGCAGTGCCATCCCATGACAAAGGTACAAACTATTCCCCCCGCACAGATGGCGGTACGACTCCCCACGCCTTGAGTTGAACTAGCGTGGTCTCGGCCATGATCTTATAAAGTTAAGATGTGTTAAACAATAGTTCCTTTTGTTGTTGTGAATTTTGGAGAAAATTAGGTTTATGTAACGTTAAGTTTCGTTGGCTCTAATTGAACTGGGATGAACAATTAACCATTCTGTACAGGGTGAAAATTTTATTACACTCCAAAATTTATTTACACAACATTACGCAATCCAGAGTGGGTGCATTACCAAGAGGAAATTTTACAAACGAGAACTAAAATTTCATCTTACAACTTCCAACAAAAATAGCTTATCAGCAGTATTGGCAGCCTCACCAAAATTTCCAGTAAGCCGTTTTTTAGTCAAAATTTTCAACCAAGGGGATGATGCAGTCAGATTTCAATTTTCATCGCCGCCATATTTAAGTACGCCCTTGTGCCAGCATTTTCATCTTTCACATTAAACCGTTAGTAACTCACCGATTTGTAAGTGTTTAATTCTCATTTAATATCTAACCAATTTTTGACTTTGTGCTAAAACTCTTTTCAATTTACTCCAATTTGAACTTTCGTTTCTTGTTTTTAATTTTTACAAGTGCATCAGTGACATCACCCCATTCGTGCAAATTCCTTCGTACACTCAGATTACATACGGAAAATTAAACTTTTAAAGTTCATTTAAATTCACCTCTAAGTTTTTTTCTTAAATTCAACCCGGATTTTCATTAACATTAAGTCAGTATTCCGAAAGACAATAATTTTGAATTTACCTCGATTCAATAATTTACAGTGTTTTATGCAAAGCATTATTGTTATTTTTAAGACTTTAACTAACCGCACTGCACCCTTTATTCTTTTGTCGTTGAGTTCTTGCTACGAACAGTTTGGGTCGAACCCATGTTAGGTTAACTCCACGATCAAGAATAATTGGTATTATTTATATGCTTGCATTTAATTTTAAGGATTTTCAACAATTAGTGTTTATATTATTTTATTGTGTTATTTGGATTGTCTAACTTGCAACAATATTTTGTGGTGATATTAGAATAATTATTTAAAGTGCTCCCGATTTAGGAATTTGTGAAACATTTTAAGTACTCCGAACAACTTTTATGAAATTAATTTTAAAATCATTCATTTATCATCTAATTTTAAGTTTTACCACAATTAACGTGAATTATCCGAAATCTGGAATCTTATTTGAATTGTTATGGGCGCTCCAGACTCTCGCGAGAACAGCACGAGAACGCGAGAACATCACGAGAAATGAGAGTGTGGAGCCGATTCTCGTGTTCCTTTTCAGGTTCTCGCCTTGCAGGCCACTCCAGACTCTCGCGAGAATCTCGAAGAACCTCGCAAGAACATCACGAGAAAACGAGGACAACACGAGAAAAGAGAGAGTGGAGCTGATTCTTGTGTTCCTCATAAGTTCTCGCTGTGATCTCCACTTGTTGTCGGTTTTTTGATGCGAGACAAAGGAGTTGAGATTGCGATATTGAGAGATCGCGAACCAGTTTTGTGGAAAACAGACATAAAAAGCTATAAAAATAAATCGAAAAAAATCATGATGCTTGGGTGTGCATTAGCACATAATGATGAATTAAGAAAAAAACAAAGATTCGAGGTCTATAAGTCCATTTGGTTTGCGCTATAGACTCCTTGCTTGGTGGCAGTACAAAATGTACAAAATGGCAAGGACACGCATCTTGGTACGTTCTTTGGAGTGTTGATCCCGAAGAGTGTGAATTTGTTTTTTTTTTATTTTATCACCTAGAATATTTAATGCCGATGCAATTTCTGCAATGCGAGTACAATTCCGCCGCTTTATTTGGTTATGATAATCTGCGCTCACGACATTCCACAGACAATTTCTGTCTTCCACCAAATCAATAAGTTTTAAAAGTCCGCACGTTTCCACTTATAAGGTGTCATTATATTGCAGTTTATAAAATTGTAGTTGAAAAATTGAAACATCAAATAAACTGCACCTGCAACGGCTGCAAAAGTTTCACCCAAATAAATATTTTTTACTGCGGCTGCAACTTTCAAAATTGTGAATCACATTAAGCTACTTTTAAACAGCGTGCGCAGTAAAAATGCTGCAGGCAGCACTACTGCATGCGCTGTTTTTTGGGTTGCAACGGTGTTCACGCACAAGCTACTTTTGCTGCGCAGTTTTTTAATTGGCAGCGCAGCAAAAGTAGCTAAGTGTGATCTTACCTTTAGGCGTGTGTGCAGACTCAAATAAGTGAGCGAAAGGGTTTCTCCACGAGTGATGTATAGCGTTTTGTTTAATCCTGCACTTATAAATCTAAAATATTTATGAAAATTTAATTTATTATAATTCGTGTCATCAATAATTAAATTTGCAATAACTCGAAAACGGCGCTAGATATCGAAAAACTGAGCAAAAAATTTACCCCCCTTTCTCGTACTCAACTCCCTTAGCAATTTGTGGTAGGAAGCCTTATGCAAAATTCTAGATCAATAGCGCGCACTTTGCGCGCAAAATAATTCAGAAACAAGTTAGCTTTGGTTTTAAAATATAAATATAAATAATATAAATCAACATAGACGGCAGGTTGCGTTGCTATAGTTTGCATAAACAAATACAATGAACGACTGCATTTTTCACTCACTAGTGGGTGAAAATTCTTTTGCCCACTCGTTACCTTAGAAATAATTTG
Source organism: Cantharis rufa (assembly GCA_947369205.1). NCBI lineage: Eukaryota > Metazoa > Arthropoda > Insecta > Coleoptera > Cantharidae > Cantharis > Cantharis rufa. Next base: position 44,110,754 of record OX376303.1, read on the forward strand.
AATGAATAAAACAAAGGGTTTCTAGTTGCGTATCCAAGTAAGAAACGACATGTTTCAATAGCAGGATTGAACAAATATAATAAGACTACGTCTCTCAGTAATTCCAATCATTTTGCATAATAGGGGAATAGGACATTGTTGTACTAACAACTAACGAAAATATTAATTATTACCTATTAAGATTAATATGCATTCCTTTTTGTTAGGCCGTTATGCATACGTCATAAAAAATATTAGGTTTCAGCAGTTTCAATGTTCTATGTAACTCAATCATCCACGATAGTAAAACCTAATTAAATAATTCGTGCCGACGCGACTTCTTGACGTGTTAATTAGGGTAGAGAGAACTACAGACTACAGCCGTGGATTGGTGTGATCGCTAGTTTAGTTACAGAGAGGAAATTCTGGGTTCGAATCTCGGACTCGACAGAATTTCTTAACTCGGCCTTCCGATGTACATCAGCACGTTGTAGCCACAACATCGGAGGTAGCATAATGGGCCCGATAGGTGGCCTGAATACATGCAAGCTTTGGCCTGCCCTTCACTTCCAATCCTAATCCTAGAGTAGAGGGACAGTAGGGTCTCTAATATACAGCCGCGGAGAGTCTCTATATGCCTAGTAATTTTAAAAAATGTACAAAATTTAATGCAAATTCAAACAGTGGTTTTCTTCTATCAATGTACTAGTTCTTCTATCTATTTTTTCAAGCTTCTGATAATAATATATCATCTATACCAAGAAATTTACCGTTTCTTTGCACCAATGGCACCAACGAAACCTGCCCTTAAATTCAGCATCATTATATTTATGAAATTGGTTTTCTTGTTGACGGAAATTTCTAGGCCGTTCTATTTGTGTAATTAAATCAAAAACTTCTTCATCAGAAGATGATGAAGTACTTGAAAAATTCATTCAAAAATAACATCAAGTTAATCATAATAATAATAAGATTACTTTTTATAGTTTTATAGTTCATACTTTTTATAACTACGTAAGTACCGAGTCCAACTGTCGTAATAAATTCGAAAAATAAAAAAATGCGCATCATTCCAAAAAGTTAACCAGAATATATAACTCGTGGGTAACCGTAGGTCAACTTTGACCAGAGATCTAAAGTTATCTTTCGCTATAGAAACTCAAAATCTATAGTTATATTATGATTAAGCCTAACCTTAGTATAACTCGAGCTTCAGAAACCGGGCATAAATGGTTGGGTAACTAATCCCTTATATGAAAAACATAAATTGTATGCTAATTATTCATAATTACTTATTATTACTAATTTTACAAATTTATTTATGTAGATTTATGTGTAATATTCTTTATTTTATTTTAATAAATGTTTTTAGTATTACCCAGAGTTCGTTATTACTAATTTCTATTCCAAAATGATTTAAAATACTTTAACTGAAAATAAAAATAGATCTCAAAATCAATACATTTAATGACGGTTTGAATCAGACGAGACCGACGAGACTTTTCGAGACGAGACGAGACTTTATCAAACGAGACGATACTTTTCGAGACGAGACCCATCTTAACACGTTCGAGACGAGACGAGACGAGACCAGTCAAGTCTCGTCTCGTGTCCATCACTAGACAAAATGGCAAAACGTCACTGTGTAATGATGAACAGTCGCACTACGGTATAACGTACGATAACCAGTGTGTGACAGCAAGCATTTATATAACCATATCAATATTTTATAAAACCCAAAAAATATGTACACGCATCTTTTAGAACCAAAATGTTTTTAAGGTATTACAAATACTTGTTCACTGTAAGTTAAGTATCACAAACATGAGAATTTGTATTATTGATTTAGGAAGATAATAAGCACTTGGCACCCAAAACACGGTTAGACCAGTTTACTTTTCATAAAAGTTTTAGTCAAATATGCAACAAATTTCTTTCACAAGGTAAAGAAAAAAATCGAGTTATATTTAGTCGGAGATAGAAGTTCTACTGTATTAATAAATTAATAATTTTGTTTTATATTATTTTAACTTACTATCTTAAATAAACCTACCCGTTATCTATGGCTACTAATATAATAAATATCTAGTTATAGTATAATATACAAATAATAGTATAGTAGAGGGTGTTTCATATTTAGCGCCTGGATGTTTTTCTTAAATAAAAGACTAAACTTTTTTGAAATTACTGTGTATCAATATTATATTATTTCAAAGTGCAAATCGTGTACAATTATTTGTGGAAGACAATATCATTTAAATGATAATTGTAACTGCGTTTACAATAATTGAATCGGTCAATGCAGAAACTGAATATGTCCATAATTGACCGATTTTGAGTTTGACATGTAATCGTATTAATTTAAGGTAGTTCTATCGATTGGTAAAGAAAAAAAATATGTTGATGCATTCCTTAAGTTTAAAAACGGCCTGAAACATGCCTAAAGTAAGCATATAGTGCAGAAACTGAATATGTCCCGGGACATGTTTAGTTTCTGCATCACAAGCTGTTGCGGCTGCATTAGATTCCTATACTATCTGAATTCAACTGAAATTAATGTTGATATTGACATTCTATTCTACTATAGTTTTCTTTGGCTAATAGGTGTTTTATGTGTTTATAGCTGTAATACGATAGATATCTACCTAATAGTTATAAAATAGTTAATAAATTTTGCATTAAATCCTGCCCCTTGTATTACTTTTCTTTATAGCGGTCTCGTTCATTGCAGAAAGTGAATATGTTCACAATGATATAACTGCTTTAATTATGAAACCGATAAAAATATTTTTTGTTATCTATACGAATATGACTTAAAATTACATGTACTACAAATAAAAAATTATTCAAAATATTTAATTTTCATATTAAAGCATACAAACAGTTTTTTGTAATTTACTCAAAACTACTGTCAATGGACATATTCACTTTCTGCATTGACTTATTCAATTGTCAATTCGTAGATCATAATGTTTTATAGCTTTTTCGCAAACTTTGGCATTTATTTCCAATATTTCATGTCGTTTACTTTTTAAATAATTCCAAAGAAAAAAGTCCAGTGGTGTTAAATCACATGATTTTGCTAGCTAATTGGTGTGTCCATTTCGTGAAATAATGAAATACAAAAATAAAATGAAATAAAATAATAAACCCAGTAACAGTTAACATTTAAATGATATTATCTTTCACGATTAATTGTCTATGATGGAACTTAAAAATAAAATGACACACCTTTTATCATAAAGAAAGAATTTAAATTGAACAAGTTAAGTAAAGGCTATTAAAATTCATAATTATTTGAGTTTGCAGCGAAGGAAATCACTTTCTTCAGAAATTTGTTTATTTTTACTGTATATTTCACAAGTTAAAAAATAATCTATTCACAAAGTATATAGTATTTATTTATATATTAATGTATACATTTTCTTTTCAATATTTGTCTTAAGTCGAGTATGCCTATGGCTGTAGAATTTTAAAATGAAGGTGTTTTATAAAACTGTTGCCGAAAGTGTAACACTATCTAAAACATTAACTTTGAATAGACACAATGGCATCAGGTGTTTGCAAATCTTTGGATTAACTGAGGATTACGGAATTCGTGCAACGCCAACGCACAGTGGGTCGAAAACACGAAAAAGTGGCCAAAAATCAGATTTTGATTTTAATGACTTAAAACTAGCATAAATAACACGGAAAAATTAATTAAAAAATTTTAAATTAACAGGGATGATTTAGAGGGGTGTTTTTTATACGAGTGGTTATTAAAATATGATTTTAATTTTAATGACTTAAAGTTGGCTCACATAATACAGAAAAATTAATAAATAAAATAAAAACTAAAGAGGGTTGATTTTAGAGGGTGGTTTTTGTATACGGCCAGCAAAAAATATTTTCTTTCGCATTAATTATGTTAAACAACATTGATGCAATACAGTAACAGTAAAAACAAAATTGAGACCCCATGGGTGTGCTCTGTATTCTAAGGGATGGTTTTTGATAAAGTTATTGCAAGTTTGAATTTTAATTTATTTTAAAAAGATTGAATTGCAGGGTGCTTTTTAGAGGATATTTTTAGTCTAAATAATGATTTTTATCACTTCTACGCTATCACTTGTACCTAAATCACAGACGTTTTCATTCAAATTGAAAAATTAAGTTTAATGTATAAAACATGTTTTAATAAGTACCTACATTATATACATAAATTGCAATATAATCATAATTATGCGACACGTAGCGCGTCGCCGTCGCGTTGTTCAAAATCGCGAATTATTTAAAAACGCACTTGAATGCACAAACAATTTTTACATAGTTTGTTTGAGAAATGTCTAATGTATTTTTTGCGTATTTTTTCAAAACGGGAAATTGCGGGAAATTGTTTATAAGTCCACACAAAGTTGGAGAATTATTTGAGATTTTCTATTGAGCAGCTCCCGGAATGAAATAATGTATTTAATTATTGCACCATTGTATTGTCTAAAAATTTTTTTATTCGAAAGTACATACTTCAAGACAACTTTTCTATTAAATACCAATTTAAACTCGAAGCTGAAATCTGGACAATAAGTCGTCAAAACTTGGTGTTGCATGGAGCGAAATGCTACTCAAATCAGCGATTAATAGAAGGTGATTTTTGCATCGCTCTAACAAGCAGAAATATTTTTCAATTCACTTGAGATTCGAGAAAAAGGTGCACTGATGTTTTCTCTAAAGATATACTAAATTTTGTGGCAATACTGTTAAGTTGACAAAAATGTATTTTTGGCCACTTTTCCGAGCGTCTGACCCACTGTGCAACGGTGGGATTTGGTCGATAAAATTCCGATGTTAACAAGATCCTACGCGTTTTAAAACATTGAATCCGAATAATGCAATTAGGCAGTTGGTTTAATATAAATGTAAAATGAGACTTAAAATATTTATATAAAATTGATGAATTTCAGCGAAATAAAAATTTAAATTAATTGTACAATTAGAGCTTTTCCTAACTGTCAGTCATTATAACATAGGTAGCTTAAATTCTCAAGTTTCTCGATACGCTTTTATGTCAAAATTCTTAATTTTATATTTTATATAATGTCTTCTGTACCTAATAGTAATACTTCCAACAACACTGCTAAATTTTGCTACGCGCTCGCACATTCCCATACTTGTTCACAACCAACTATTTCAATTTTTGAAGGTACATTATAGTAGGTACATAAATCATTAATACATTGTCATGTTCAAAATTAGTTTAATTGCTTGATAAAAATAATTGTTTAATTTTTGTAAATAAATTTTGTATTGTAAATAATTTTAATCGTCCTGTATTATATTTTTAATTGTTAATAATTTTAAGTTGGTATTATTTTGTTAAATTTATAAATTGAAAAATGTGCATGTATGCTTTTTGATGGCCGACAGCCGAGCGAGCGGACGTGTGTTAGTCCGTTCCAATTGAATTTAAGTTTTAAGTTTAGTTAATTAAAGCTTTTGAGTTTAAGTTTTTAAAAAGTGGTTTTATTTAATTAAAGTTTTAAAATTATAATTTATAAAAAAGATCATCGCAATATATAATACATCTATCTTCTTCTTCTAATATATAAAAATCTCGTGTCACGGTGTTTGTTACCTAACTCCTCCGAAACGGCTGGACCGATTTTTATGAAATTTTTTGTGTATATTAAGTAGGCATGAGAATAGGTTTTTGTACAAAAAAAAGTTAAAAAATTCGCAAAAATGTGGAATCCACAAACGATTTACGGTAACGTCGCTCTGATTGGTTGACTTTTAATCCTATACTCTGGTGAAAAAGGTACACGTACAGGGTGAACCAAACCGTTGCTATCAGGTAGTCACACAGAGTTTGGTCTAAAATTTGGAGAGATAGATGGCGCGAAGGCTGCGAGCTTATTGCTATTTCATACGGCGTTTATATTGTTTACTTTTTATCATATTTGAATATTATTATAATTTATACATATTTATAATTTAAAAATTAAATTTTAGAGAAAAAAACAAAGTTTACCGGGTCAATTATTTCATACCGCCAGGGCCGTATATGGCGGTATGGCACTAGTGATTTTAAATAATTTTATTAGATAATTTTAAATAACTGGTGACCGATTTTGGCCAAGATTATCGAATATTTGGATTAAAGAAGCAATTAAATTACTTACTTACTTACTGCAATAAAATTAAATAATTATTCTCCTTAAAAAAATCTATTATTATTTTTACTGTGCTTCCACATAACTCCCCCTCCCCCCATGACCAATATCTGGCTACGACCCTGCATACCAATAGATGATTATTTGTTATTTGACAGCTCCGCTATTACTAGTAGAAAACAGTTAGTTTAAATAAGAAAACTGTTGGATTGGTGTTTACAAGTATTACTTGAAGACGGTGGAAGAGATATATAGCGATTAAATTGCAGAAAAGTGTTTAAAAACGACGGTTAGTACAATTCTATTTTGATAAGAAGTCAATAAAGGCGTAAATTGCAGAGCTGATAACAATAGCATTTTCAAAACATTGAAATAAATTTATCACAAATTGTGTGTATAGTAGGCAACACACACTACACCAGAAAACAAATAGATGAGCGGTGAAAGCAGGAAACGTAACAGAGAGGCCGATACATCAATAGAAGAGAAACATACGGAGGTGTTTGGGAGAAGTAAGAAGACAATTAGGTCGCCCGAACAAAGGTTGGCGGAACAAGGAAGAACGGAGTTTTTAGAAAAACCAGCCACCGACATGGAGGAAGTAAGAGAAATGTTCAAAGAGGTGATGAAGGAAATTGAAAAAAGTGCTAAGGAATTAAAACAGGAAATCCAAGAGATGAGAAGTACGTTTAAAGAAAAAGAAGAAAAGTGGGAAAAGGAGAAAGAGGAGATGTCCAAAAGAATAACAGCACTTGAAGAACGAGTCCAAAGAGAAGAGAAATTCAAAAGGAAAAACAATATCGTGGTTAAAGGAGTCCACTTTACTGAAAGTAATATAACGACTGAACTCGAAGAATTTCTGGAAAAAGATTTACAAGTAGAGACCAGATTGGTAAAGGCGTATAAGCTTAAAAATACGAAAACTGAAACAGTAGTGGCAGAAGTGGAATCCTGGAGTAAGAAGCAAGAAATAATGAAAAAGAAAGGTACATTAGGAAACCGAAGGATATATATTGATAATGACTTAACGATTGAAGAAAGACAAATTCAAAGAGAACTCCGAGAACTGGCCAAGCAAGAAAGAGAAAGAGGTAATCGAGCAAAAGTAGGTTATCAAAAAATCGTAATAAATGATGCTGTGTTTGAATGGAATAAGATAAAGCAAAAATTGATAGAAGGAGAGAGAGGAAAATATAATATTCCAAAAAACTAGCTACTACAAATAGCTCACCTAAAGCAACAACGGAGACGACTTTAGCAATGGATACGGAACAACGAAATGATAAAAATGTACAAACAAAAAGAAATGGATTGAAAAAGAAACGATCAAAAAAGCAAAAGATGAAGTATATAAAGATGGGAACATGGAACATAAGAAGTATAAATGGGAAAGAAAACGAACTAGCAAAAGAAATGAAAAAAGCGAATTTGGACTTTCTAGGAATAACCGAAACAAAAAAGAAAGGCAAAGGTTGGACAAAACTATCTGAAGGATACTGGTTAAGTTGGTCTGGAGTCCAAAATGAAGAAAGAGCTAGGTGTGGAGTAGGTTTACTCATAAAAGAAGATAAAATAACAGAGGTAGTAGACGAAAAATTTATAAATGAGAGAATAATGGTGGTAGAGATCAAATGGAAACGAGAGAATTTAACAATAATAGTAATTTATGCACCAAACGAAGATGCTACAGAAGACATAAAAGACGATTTTTATAACAATTTGCAAGAAGAAATAGACAGGACGAAACATAATAACCACATTGTAATGGGAGACTTCAATGCAAGAATAGGAATAAATAATAGAGGCATCGAAGAATGGATGGGTGGACATGGAGAACAAACTAGAAATAATAATGGGAAAAGATTGATTGCATTCAGTATAAAGAATGATATGGTAATTGCAAACTCTAAGTTTGCACATAAAGACAAACATAGATACACGAGAGAGGAACCAAGTAGGAATGAAAGATCAATAATTGACTACTTCTTAATAAGTAGACCAATATGGAAATACATAAAGGATGTGAAGGTGAGAAGAGGACCAGAAATTTCAAGTGACCATTACTTGGTTCAAATGGAATTTATTAATAAGGATGACAAACAAGAAAGAAAAAGACAAATATTGAAAGAAAAAATAAAAGGACAAATACTGAAAAACCCAGATATACAAGAGAAATACCAAGAAGCAGTAGATAAAGAAATTGGAAAACTCAGAGTAACAGACAACATAGAGGAATGTTGGACAAAATACAAGAATATTCTACTGGAATCAGCAAGAAAAATATGTGGAACTACAAAAATTGGAAACAAATTTAAAAAAAGAACGTCATGGTGGTCAGAAGAAATAAAAGAAATCATAAAAGATAAAAAAGAAAAATGGTCAAAATACCTTGAAACAAGAAATGAAACAAACTATGAAAAATACAGAGAAAGCAGAAGAAGAGTAGCAAAGAGAATAAAAGAGGGAAAACAAATAGTCTGGGAAAAGTTTGGAAATGTAATGGAAAAAGCATACAAAGAAAATCAAAAGCTGTTTTACGGTATTCTTAAGCAATTGAGACACAAGAAAGAAATGAGCCTGATGAACATAAAAGATAAAGATGGTAATATACTAAATAAGGAGGAGGATATTATGGAAAGATGGAGAGAGTACTTCAAAGATCTTTTAGAGGCAGAAAACACACAAGAACAGAAAGAAGAGAGACAAGAAAGCACACAACACAAGGAAAAAACCCATACAGAAACAGTTATATTTTCGGAAGAAGAACTTGAAAATGCACTAAAGAAAATGAAAATGGGTAAGGCTGCAGGACACGACGAGATTACCCCGGAAATGATTAAATACGCAGGTGTAGAAGCACAAGAAAAGCTGCTGGAAATCTATAACAAAATAGGGGAACAAAGAAAAATACCCAAAGATTGGCAGATTGGAATCATAATCCCTTTCTATAAGAAAGGAAACAGAAGAGAGTGTAAAAACTATCGGGGTATAACCCTATTAAGCGTGCCAGGAAAAATTTATGCAAGAATGCTGGAAGCCAAAATAAAAGAAAAATTAGAACAGCAATTAGAGGACACACAATGTGGGTTCAGACCAAACAGGGGGGTTCAAGATCATATATTTGCACTTAGACAAATAATTGAAAAGGCCACAGAAAGGGGGAAACAGCTGCACCTCTGCTTTGTAGATTTGGAAAAGGCTTTCGATCGAATAGCAAGAAAAGATGTATGGAATAGCTTGCATGAAAGAGGAATAAATGAATCATTAATTGGTAACATTGAAAGTTTGTACAGTAAGACAATAAGCTACGTTAGAACTAACAATGAAATGTCAAAAACTTTTCAGACGGATCAAGGACTGAGGCAGGGGTGTATATTAAGTCTGTTGCTGTTCTCAGTAGTTTTAGACGACGCCATAAAGAAATGCAAGAAAAAGGTTAGACCATACTGTGTTGGATATTGGAAATTAAATAGAATAAAGGTCAGTGAACTATGCTATGCTGATGATATGGTAATATTTGGGGCAACGGAAAGAGAATTGCAAGAGAACATCAACATCTACAGAAAAGAGCTGGAGAAAAAAAACATGAAAATTAACAAAGATAAAACAAAGACTATGACAATCGGCAGACAAAACATTAAACATAGCATAAGAATCGACAACATTGTATTAGAACAGGTGGATAGCTACAAGTATCTAGGTATTGTAATCCAAGAAGACGGAAAAATGGAAGAAGAAATAAACCAAAGGATAAGCGCAACAGGAAAAATATTTAATGCAATCAAGACAACGTTTTTAGATAAGAAAGAGATACCTAGGAGCACCAAAGTCGATGTTTACAAGAAAGTGGTAATTCCGGTTCTGACATATGGATGCGAAACTTGGGTAACAACTAGAAGACAAAGAAGTACAATACAGGCTACAGAAATGAGATTCCTCAGAAAAATTAAAGGCAAAACAAAGATGGACAGAATACCAAATAGGAAATACCGAGAAGAACTGGGCACGCAAGCAATAGAAGCTACAGTGCAGGAGGGACAACTGAGATGGATGGGACATATCAGTAGAATGGGGCCAGACCGAATTACTAGAAAAATATTTGAAGCTAGACCAGGAGGAACAAAAATAAGAGGAAGGCCAAGAAAAACATGGAACGATGAGATAAAGGTGGCAGCAAAGTTACGGGGAATAAAATGGAATGACATCGAAGAGTTGGCGCAAGATAGAAAAACGTGGAAAATTTTATGGAAAAAAACACCACAAGAGCAAATATAAAACTAACTCCAATACAACCTACATCGAAAGATAAAAGGTTAAATTTTGATTATGTATGTATGTATGTATGTACATTATACATGTTAGCACTATTAGTCAGAACATACAGTCCTGAGTAGGAACAGACCAATAAAAAGATATGTAACCCAAGTACGGATCTGGTGAAAGAATTAATACTGTTTCTGATTAAACGGATTATTAGATTATAATCCTCCAGATTATTAAGTTGGCAATTCAAAAATAACTATACATAAGAAATTGATTTGGAAATAAAGCAACATAAAACATATTTTCGAAATACAGTAGAACCCCTATAACTCGACACAAACGGGACCCATTTCCTGTCGAAGTAAGGGGACTGTCGAGGTAAAGGGGTCGGTTTAAATTTCATAACAAAACGTGCTTACGTGCCTTTGAAGCTGCTTACATATCGCGTTACTCTTGATTATGATAAGTTAATATCAATTTATTTGCCCTATGTACTTTCCATAGCAAACTTGATGGTTTAATTTAAAAAATACAATTTTATTTTAATTAAATTTAATTAGATTAATACAAATTAAGTTTTATAAACGTATTGTTTTACCCCTTGATAATATTTAGCTCAACGAAAAAGTACATTCGTTAGAAAAAATTTACGTTTTCCACTTTCCATTTGTAATTAATTAAACAAGAAGTTAAAACAACCAAAACAAATAAAAAGTGCCAAAATAACTAATATTTCAATTTTTATAAAATTAAATTACACGGAATATGATACTGCACTTGCTTGCATTCTAACACAGATCAAAACACATCAGTATGCGAGTTTTATTAATGCGACTTGCATTAAAGGATCCTAACTGCTGACGTACAATTATTCATACGAGTTTATTTATTACAATAACAATAAAATATTTCGAATCTACGTCAATTCCTCGCGGTCAATTCATCGCGCGACAATTCCTCGCGGTCAATTTATCGCGCGTCAATTCGTCGCCTGCGTCAATTCGTCGCCTGCGTCAATTCCTCGCCTGCGTCAATTCTTCGCCTGCGTCAAATCATCGCCTGCGTCAATTCATCGCCTGCGTCAATTCGTCGCGTGCGTCAATTCGTCGCGTGCGAAAAGTCATCACCCGCGACATAATTCATCGCCTAAAATAATTTATCGCGCGTGGTAATTCAAAACGTTAAAGTACAAAGTAATAAAAGACACTATTGGTTTTATATTTTTTTGATAATACAAAAGCTCTTTATATTACAGATACTGATAGTATTTATATAATAAATAATCAGTAAATATATTTAGTTGGTACTACTATTAACCATGGTATAATAACTACTAAGGTAGGATATCTAAGTGACCTAAAAGCGTCCAACTTTGCATAGTGACGTCACCCGTGAGTAGTAACAAGGAGACGTTATGAAAGTTATAGGCAAATTAATAAAATACTGAAGTTTTTCTTGTATTTTCCTGTATTTGTACTTTCAAATTGTGATCAATGATATATCCCACCTTGATATCTAGGTGGAAAGAGACCGGTGGGACGACCAAGAACAAGATGGAGAGACAATATCATATCAGATCTGGAAACACTAGGCTTACAATACCATGAAGCACTAAACTTGATGTTAAATAGAGACGTATGGAGGGCAATTGTAAAGTCAGCCAAGACCCACCCGGGTTTGTAGGCGATGAATTATGTCGCGGGTGATGAATTGTCGCGGGCGATGACTTTTCGCACGCGACGAATTGACGCACGCGACGAATTGACGCACGCGATGAATTGATGCAGGCGACTAATTGACGCTGGCGATGAATTGACGTAGGCGATGAATTGACGCAGGCGATGAATTGACGCAGGCGACGAATTGACGCGCGATGAATTGACCGCGAGGAATTGACGGTACACCAAATATTTCCACCCTAATCATAAAAATTTGTATTTTGTGATGCGTTTGATGCATTTTATGAGTGGAATAATCTTTTTCAAATTTAAATTACATACGATTTATGTTTAATTATTGCATTACAAATATAGTACTACCATATTTTACACCTAATGTAAATATAATGTAAGTCCAAATTGTTTTATTACAAATTATAAATTGTTTTATTGTCACCATGGTCCAAAATTCGCCACTAATTATTGTATACATAAAATGTAAGTATTTTATCACGTAGGTCGCGTACTAGGTAATTAATATATCTGCATATAATGTTTCACCTCCGAGTTGCGATGAGATAAGGCACACAACAATCTGTCGACTACATAGCAAAATTCTCAGAATTGTCGAGGTAGAGGGGGTCAAGCTATAGGGGTTCTACTGTACTACATTCAAGATCTATATTTATCACATTATCCGTGAACAATGCCAGTAAGACGCAATGGGTCCCGTTTTGGCCGTTGCACTAATAGAACTAGAAACATGCGAAACAATAGAGCTGAAAGAACAGACGAACAAATACAACTGGATAACGAAAATGTGCGTGTGAACATGTCTCAATTGCGTGCATCTCGATCACAAGAAGCGCGAGTTGAACTAAACCAACAACGACAATATTGGAACGGAGACAAGCGCGCCGGTTCGTAGTTGACACACTCAGAGCAAATGACCGACAACGCCAACAAGTACATCGAGCATTTACATCCGCTTCGTTTCTTCGTCTCGCATTCCAGTACGAGCCAGATATTGAATATTCCGCTCATCCGAAAGTGCTGTTTGGTGCTATGAACAAAGAATGTCCCCATTGTCATGCGTTCAAATTCAAATATGAGTCAGCCGGGATGTGTTGCGCATCAGGAAAAGTGCAACTACCAGAAATTGAGAAACCACCAGAACCATTGCACGGCTTGCTCATCGGCACGAATCCAGATTCAAACCTGTTCCTAAAGTCCATTCGCGCATTTAATTCATGCTTCCAAATGACTTCGTTCGGAGCAACAGAAATAGTTCGCAACACTATGGCACATGGTCGACAATTCAATTCAACGTTCAAAATCAAAGGCCAAGTGTACCACAAAGTAAGCTCATTGCTGCCAATGCCAAACGAACCACATAAATTTTTACAAATCTACTTCATGGGTGGTGAGGACAATCGTGTGGATGCACGTTGCGGCTGCAATAACCTTAATTCGCCTAATGCCAGGCGCATCTTCGGCGAACTGGACTACCTAATGAATGAGCACAATGAATTATTACAATTCTTCAAATCCCACATGCACGAATTGCAAAGTGACAATCACGCTATTGTCATCAATCCTGATAAAACACCAGCTGGAGAGCATGTGCGTAGGTTCAATGCGCCTGTTGTTGACGACGTTGCTGGAATCATGGTTGGCGACCGCACAGCGACGCGAGAAATCGTGATTCGAAGAAGAAACAATACTCTGGATTTCATCGCAGACACACACAAAATAAAAAAATAATTACTTTATGTTATATTGTTGTACATATGTTCATATAGAGGGCAGTGCAGGAGTTTTAAGTTATGCTATGAAAATGTACGCAGTTTCATGTTTGTTACAAAAACGGTAGAATGTCTGAATAAAAGTTTTAGTTTAATTTACAAAGCTAGTTTTAATACCACGAAGTGCTACCTAAATACACAACACTTTAAAACATTGGCAAATTAATTATTCTTTCAAACACGAAAACAAAACAAAAACATTTTATAACAAGTTGTTAATGCAATTATTATTACAATAACAAAACGGTACTATGATTAAAACTGCACCTAAACGGTACAATATATTCAAATATATTGTAGTTACCCAAGTTTCAATAAGTATTCATTTAAATAAGTTAAGGTAAAATATTATGTTAAATTTATGTAACAATAATGAACGGTATCAAAACAGATAAGTAAAAATCATAACTTGAAAGTAATAATGCTTCTTTACATATTAGATACTGAAATTGAAACTACCAAAACTATACTATTTAAACTGCACATTATAGATATCAAACCGGCAATGTAAAAATCGTAACTTCCAATTCATAATATAGCTGTTCATATTAGATACTGCAATTATAGTACCGAAGGGGTAAGGTTAAAACTGCACCTAAACGGTACGGTTAAAACTGCACCTAAACGGTACGGTTAAAACTACACCTTAACGGTACCATATATTCAAATAAATTGTAGTTGCTCAAGTTTCAATAAATATTCGATACATTTTCAGGGATAGTTATTATGATCTAACGGATATTTTAAATTTTATAAAATATAGTAACACTTTATTTTAATTTAAAAGACGTTTTAATATTCCGTTGAGCTGGGCTATACCACGTAACTAATAAAATACTTGATTTTATCAAAATGAAAAATTTTAAAATAAAAATAATAAATAATTTAAAATATTTCTAAAGTAATTCTTTATTCAAACACAGAAACAAAACACAAAATTGCAATATATATAAATAGATATTTAAATAATATAATATTATGTACCTTTTAAATGAGTTAGGGTAAAATATTATGTTAAATATATTTAACCATTATGAATGGTATCAAAACAGTTAAGTAAAAATCATAACTTGAAAGTATTAATGCTTCTTTACATATAAGATACTGAAATTGTAACTACCAAAACATTACTATTTAAACTGCACTTTATAGATATCAAACCGGCAATGTAAAAATCGTAACTTCCAATTCATAATATAGATGTACATATTAGATACTGCAATTATAGCACCGAAACGGTAATGTTAAAACTGCACCTAAACTGTACCATTTGTTCAAATATATTTTAGTTAGTAATATTTCAATACATATCTGATACATCAATTGGCTTTACAATAACGGTATGAAAATATATGTATTGAAACGACACTTAAAGAGTACAGTGCAAATATGAATGAAAAATTATGTGCCGTTTAAGTACCTTTTTGATACTTAATTTTCAGGTATGAAAATATATTGTAATGTAAAGTTTAAAGCTCTACACACTCTTACCTATTTCTCCAGCTAGCTCAGATAATTTCGGAGATACTTGACTCTCAGGAGCGAATTCAATTTGAAACCCACGAATCGTATGATTCAAGAAAACAAAATTCTTAATATTAACGCAAATTTTGGTTTATTTATTGCCAATAACTTGAAACTTAATGATATTGTTTCCTGACTCTTTGTGTGTCGTGTAGCGATACTTGATAAATGAATTGCATTTACTTTTATACCAAATATGACTTCTAAATTCATTTACCAAATTCCGCTGTTAGTGTAATTATGTTAGTATTAAAAAACATGAAAATTATAAGAATTCTGAGAAATAAAATAGTTCAAATAAACAATAATTTCTTAGCTTGATTAACGTTTGAGGTCCACTGCTTTCCTCGTTGTTGTTGGTCAAATGCTCCCGTATCACACTGGATGCAACAGGTGTTTTTGCTATTAAACTTTGGCTACCGGAGTTGATCGGATAGTTTTGTTCTTGTGAAATTTCTTCGATAATCGCCTTAATTACACACATGTATTCTTCTATTCCATACAAATTCAATCCAATTTCCATTTGAGGTAAGTAAATTTTGTTAAAATTATAATGGTCGCATAAATGCAAATGGCGGTCGGCGTTACTAAATTTTCCTATCATCAAAATACCAAATTTTAATTTTCTGCTTTATTTCAGCTTGAAACAAAACGCAAACAATATTTTCTTATACAATCGCACTATCAACCATCAGGATATGCTCCCTGACTTAATCAGTTAATCGGCTGACAATTTAACGCAAATTATCATATCACAAATTGAAAACGCACAAATTTTTCGTGGACTCACAACGTCCTCCGCTCAACGAACCTTCTTCCAACCTTATAACAACAAATTCCCTCGTAAGTCTCAAATTGTACAGTATGCACCAAATTTCTTCTAAACACTCTTAATTTTAGGTTCACGTTCGCAAGATTTGTCACTGGTTTCACAACACCTTTAGTTCATTACAGAAAAACAATAATATTTGTGTTATAAGTAGTGTAATGTGTAACAATTTTGAGTTCTTGTTTGTTGTTGGCATTAAATAATTAGAAACCGACTTGCCGACATGAAAACAAGTCTTTGAATCGCGGTGCAAATCGATTAGTGACTCCAACAGAATCAAAACTACCAAGAAGACAAAACTCATCCAAAAATATAGGCTGCTGGTCAAAAATATCATTACAATATGTACCTATTCGTTATACTTCAATGCTATACAGGTATAAAACCGACGTTGGTGTTGCTTGGGAAATGTTTGGAGTACCTTCTTCTTCACCAATTTTCCCTCATTCGGATCCCAAACCAAGCTGTATTCGGGTGTGAACAGTTTCAGATGGCATGCTTTCTTCCCATTTTCTCTCTCGGTTCTTGCTCTTGCTCTTATCTCTTTCATATATTTTCTATCCAGTAGTGTTAGGTCACTATTAATGAATATTTCGGATCCTATCGACTTGAATTTATTCCTTAATACTTGCATTTTATCTTGACGCGTCCTTGACTTCCACTTCTATTCCCATCTTTACGCTAAAAATGTTCTTCACCGCTACCTTCATCTATGGTTATACCGCTCAGTATACTGTGTCACCAAGCTAAGAAAAACCCCGGAAAAGATGTTAACTAATTTGATTAAAATTTGAATGAACCAATGAACATCGAGTTATTTCTCAAGTTGTTGCAAAAGTTACAAGTCATTGTGTATCAATTGTCATTGTGCTGGTTTTTTGTCTTGTTCGTTTTCATGTTATTCAAATTTGAGCTTTATTGTCTACAGAAAAGTGTTATTTATAGAACAAATCTTCTTAGCTATATTTAATAAATCAATATAATTAAACAAGACTTGGTAAGTACTTTTTTAGGTTAGAATGCACTTTAATTTGCTTTTGCGTGTACATAATATTTAAATACATCAGCGCCAGCCACGCCCCTTCAGAGCTTTTTTTAGTGTGGTCGAACTGTAAGGTTGGTTTTTATTTTTTCTATTTCAAGGTCTCCATTCTATTTTCTAATTCCCTATTCCTATTTTCAGATCTCTTCATTTCCTCCTTCATTTGGCATGTGCTCTGTTCATTCTCCTTTTACATAAATTGCAGATCGTTATTGGTTTGTTCTGCTTATTTTTTTTACTTCTTCTTATGTGTTTTTTATAGTGTACCCATTTCACCTTTAATATCAGCTACGCAAGACTTGATTTCATTCACAAAGCTAACCATCATTTCTGTTAGATGATGCATTTGTTCTTCGAGCCTCCTCGTATCACCTCGTAAGTTGCTTCTTTTAGTATGTTTAAAATCTGTGCTTTCTAAATTTGTTTTGTTCTCTTTGCCTTTGGTATCTGACATATGAACCGGCGATCTGTTCATCTTTTTGCTACATCTAAAAATATCATACGTCTCTGCTCTTTTATTGTTAGCTTTATCCGTTGTTGCACTATCGCTAACGCTATCGTGTTTGCTCTTATCTTGCGCTTTCATATTTATGTAGATGGCTTTTCACCCACATGAGGTTTGGATGGAGCTTTATTGGTTGCCTATATTTTTATAAGATAAATTTCGTTATTATTTAAAACAAGAAAAATGTCACTCTTATATTTCCTTTATAAATTTTTGTTACTGGTTTTCTACCTTATTTCGGTTTTCTGTTCTGAGATATTATTTTCCGAGCAAAACTCTGTTTCTGGCTCTCTTCCGAACACCTTCTTCTCTATATTTTCTTTCGCTCAATCACCTGTTTAATTATCCGCTTTTATAACCTCACTCTCTCAGGGCCATATTTCAACAATCAACGAAGAAAATATTAGTTCTAAAATTTACCAATTTGCTTGCATAATATATTTTATTTTTTTATGCTTTTCATAGGATCGTTAGGTATTTTGTAATTAAAAAAAATTACCGAAAATTGTCATCAAATCAACAGTTCCTTGCTAATTTACGCGCAGGGAAATTGGATTTTAATCGGTAATAATTAGTAATTGTAAAACAAAATAAAAGAGACGTCGTTCTTTTCTTTATTATACTTATTATTTTTTTACAGTAACATGGTAACTATGTAGTCAACAAATTGACACACTTGAATTTTGCTCATTTTAAAAATGTTGCTCAATGAATGTTTCAAAATTTCTATTTTTTACGATTTTCGGTAAAATTTAATTAAATCAGGAAAATGTCTCACTTTACTCGGAGCTTTAAAATACTCGGCACAGAGTATTTGGCACGGAGTCCTGACTTTTAGGTAAATAACTATTGTCAATTATATTTGAAAGACGTTATTTCTAAACACGTCTAATAAAGCGAAACCAGTAGAAAATAGATAAAAATATACAATCAAATTCTTTAATTTCATTCATTAATTGAAAAATAAAAAAAAGCTTGTAAAATGAACTCACAAGGTAATCATTTTCTTTTTAATTTTAATAACTCTTAAACAATTTAGGTACTACCTCGCTAATAAAACAAATATACTATTCGCAACCGGTTTCGCAAATTTTATTGCATCATCAGGCGATTAATAGTCATTTAGCCATTCAGATATTCATTGTAATTACTTCGAGGATACATATGATCGATTAATTAAATATTTAAAACAAGTTTTCTAAATTTAAAAATTAAAATTTGTCAATTGTCAATTTTGGACAATTGACAAATTTGTCAATTGACAAATTTTAATTTTTAAATTTAGAAAACTTGTTTTAAATATTTAATTAATCGATCATATGTATCCTCGAAGTAATTACAATGAATATCTGAATGGCTAAATGGCTATTAATCGCCTGATGATGCAATAAAATTTGCGAAACCGGTTGCGAATAGTATACATATTTGCTTTATTAGCGAGGTAGTACCTAAATTGTTTAAGAGTTATTAAAATTAATATCATAACCTCGCCGCAGCAAGAAATAATAATTTTCTTTTGACTTTAATCTGGATACTAAATTAAATAAAAATAAATCAGCAAATTATAATAATAATTTATATCATACACCTTTTTCATACAATCTTTCCACGACTGTAAACTTCAATTCGTATACCATTAGATGTAAAACATTTGAATATGAATCCGTATCTTAAATTCGTATCTCATACAAAAATTTATACAACAAATCCTTAAGAGTTTTAATCATATCTAACGCAACTAATGGTAGTTGTTTATCATCATCAAAGGTTGTCGCCGTCAGAAGTAAAAGAACAAGGAAGAAGGAACCCTTTTAAATAATAATCTCAAAATTAAATTAAATTTTTCGTTATAGCTATTTGCAAGCTAAACGTACTTCATAATTCATTTTATGCGAAAAGAAAATAATCTTAGTTAAACCCAAGGATAATTTAAAGCAATATTATTTTATTAATGTAAATAATTGTTTAAGTTAAATAATAATAAATAACGTTCAATAATGAACGGTAATGAATGGTAATGTTACTAAAACTAACTAAATCGGGACTAATGCCCGATTTCTTCACTTTGAGATATCTATCGGATAACGAATCCGTTCGACAAATTAATCAAGTGACCATTCAGACAATCGCAATTTAAACTCAAAATAACAAATAAACAATTTGATTGGTCACTTGATTAATTTGTCGACCGGATTCATTATCCGATAGATATCTCAAGGTGAAGAAATCGGGCCTAAGGAGACGATACTGTCGCAAGTGGAAATGTATAATCTATAAATTAATGTAATTAAATGTAATTTCACTTGAAGCTCCCTGTAACAAATTTTGGTTAATTTGTTTTTAGTTTATGTGTTTTCGCATTTCGGTTCCCTCTTAATTCGCCTTGAACGGTTATCAGAATTTATTCTAATAATAGGGAAAATTTTTACACCACGTTTTAATTTTTGAACGTAACTTTAATTTTGTTACTATTAATTATTATTACTAGTTACATATGTAGATATCTCGTTTATATTGTTGGGAGGCGCCTTATAAGACCTAGATATTATTATCTGATTTGTGGTTTAAAAATTTATTTAAGACGTCATTACTATTACCATCTGGGTATTTGAGATTTTAACCCTCATTGATTTGATTGCCTATATTAGTGGCTTGAAGAGCATCTTTGAGCATATTATTTGGAAGTGGCTAAATTACGGCCGATTCATTTTTTTGGTTGGGAAAATTGTCTCGAGGATCTGGCAGTCGAGTTCTTCATTCGAGAAGCTGCAACTGCTTGGTGCAACATTTCCTGGACGTTCTGGTTACCACTCCGATTGTTCCGAAGAGCGAAGCGAGAATTGCAGAATTGTTTTATTGGATACTGCAGGTCCTGTTGGGTAGAAGTAAAGAGTGTATATATCGATCTTGTAAACCTATTGGTAGCTACTGGTATGTAATTTTTTTTATTATTTCTAATCCGACGGGCCTATATATGGTGAGCAGTTTTGTGAATCTTATTTTTGGTCACAGTAGTGACTCTTCCGCAACTTTCGTCAGCTTCTACGAACTTTTGTTTGAGGACTTTCTTTCAATTTATTTAACATCTCCACCACCGATAATAACTACTAGTGTGACAGCGATACATATAAATTATTTGATCTTTGATATTAGAGCCAATAAATATCATTTGTTATTTTTATCTTGCGTATTATTTCAGGGAAGCTGTACTTGCCTTGGGATTCTTTTATTCAGAACCACGCCATCGCTGACCGGCATTGATCAGCTAGTGTACCATTTTCGGGCATCTTCACAAGAAAAGAAAGCTGGTTTTATTTCTAGCGTGAAGAGAAAAATTAGCCGTTCCCCTCTGGAAAGGTTAAATTTTCATCTCATCCCTCGCATAGTTGACAAGGTACAGTAATTACAAATAAGTAGGTAATGGATCTGGAAGGGGAAGCATCAAGCGGCGCAATAAAATAATGAAGGAATAAAGGGGAGTTCGGAGTGTGCACCTCCTGAGGTCAAGATGTGACCTGGCCGCTTGATGGCTCCACCCTCCGTAAGGGTACGTAGAGTAAGTTTTAATTATAAGTATGTAAATAATTATTATTAGTATTCAGTTCATATTATAATTTAATGCACACTTGCGACAATACTAAAAGTCCGATTTTGTTTTCTAGTGACATATTATTATCGTAAAATTTTATTCCAATAGATGGCTCTATTTCATAATTTTAAGTGCCAGTGTAACTGATAAAATACCCAGAGTCAATTCATTGTTGATCGAATCAGGGTACTCAGAGTCAAAGTTAACCCTGGTTTAATGTTTTATGTTTAAGTTCAATTACTTCTATAGTACATTTTGTTGTTTATACATAATAAAAGATGATTTATCAGGTGATGCCCTTGCACTCTCTAAGAACCAATATAGCCCTCCGTGTAATAGCAGGATGCTGATTGTCAAAGACAATCCGTTTGAAAAAATATACGTTTTTATCTTATAATACAAAATTATTATACAAAATACATTTTTGTTCAATCATGCTATTGAAACATATCGATTCTTGGGCGCGCAATTGATGTAGAATTTTGCATAGGGCTTCCTACGATAAATTATTAAGGGGGTTGAGTACAAGCAAAGGGTGTAATTTTTTGCTCAATTTTTCGATATCTAGCCACGTTTTTGAGTTATTGTAATTTCAAAATCTCAAATTTAATTATGCATGACAGGAATTATATTAAATTGTATTTTAATACAATTTTTAGAATTACAAGTGCAGGATTGAACACAATGCTATACATCACTTGTGGGGAAATCCTTTCGCTCACTTGCAAATGCGTGAGCGAATTTTTCGGTTTCTCCACTAGTACATAATGTAATATACTATTTTTAAGTGTGAGTGATTTAAATGGGCATTAAATTTTTTAAATCACTGTTTCGTAGTTTTAATAATTATAAAAGCAATTTTAATAAACTAAGGATAAATTTAATGAATGGAGGAGTTGCCTAATTTTTTTTTGTTTTTTAATTCAAACTAGAGATCAAACGGAGTTTTTGGTTTTTTTTCTGATTCTTTTGAGTGCGTTAAGTATAAGAAAAACATTATTGAAATACATTATACTGGGATACCACATAAAAAACGCGCCTCTTATTTTATCTCATGGTGGTGCATAAATGAGTAAAAAAACGGTAGTACGTATTAAGTACCTACTCGGTATTTATTGAAATTTCGAGAAAAAATGTAGCGGTTTTTCGAATTATAGAAATTTTCTGAGTTTGACTCCTCGGTAACTCGTGAACTATTCATCTGATTGAAAAATATTTTATGCAAAAGTTGCAGTAAATTTCATGCTCTATAACTTTTCTAATAACTATTTTTGACCTAGGTGGTACTGGAGAGCAGATATTCTCGAAAAACTGGTTTTTGGTACCGTTTTTCCAATATAGCGGCGCGAGCGGCGGTCGCTCAAGGTCGCAAACTCGGATTATTAATTAGAATACCAAACTGTACAAATCCACCAAATTTGACCTTTCCTTGACCTTTTGTAGCGAAAGCCCCTTTTTATGTCTCCAGTGACTGGACTATTATTCGAGTACCAATATTTATTAATATTTTTTCTTCTTCTTCTTCAGGTACCTATTCGTTCTGGATGTTGGCTATCATCTTGGCTATTTAAGTAATAGAACTAAGGATGGTTTCCAGTTGTCTTCCATGTAGTCCGAAGATTTACTAACTTGGGCTTTAAATAATAACAGTGTAGTCGACGCGGTTTTCTGCTTTATAGTAGCTACATTACTGGTGGTACATATTTTTCTGGGGAATCCCAAATTTCTAGTTATTATATAATATCTTTGCATTTTCTGTCCACTCCAGGACAATCAGCCTTTGTAGTTTTTACAATGGGACTCACAGCGACAAAAGTTTAGGCTTGCTCCGGATTTTATCTAAGTACTTAGCGTAAACAGTTGTTTGGCAAATCAAACAATAAGTTCCATCTGTGGGTGGGTTCTTACTTATTATCTAATATCGCATAATTTTTAATTGACATGTTTTGATCTTGTTCGTGATTTTATTCTTAAAGTTGAACTTATCGGAACCATACCAGCTAAAGTTGCCTTAATGAGTATTAATTGCTTTACATCCAAGAGTCCAGCTTTAACGATAAACGTTATAAATTATTAAAACCAAATATTTTAATATTTAAAAGAGCTTCTATTATACCAAACTAAAAGAAATTATGGAAAAATTGATTCGGTTAACATTTTTTACTAAAAATTGAAATTGAAATTTGAACAACAAAAATAATTATTAAGTACACATGTTATGTAAAATACTACTTAAAAGAATATCATACGTTGTACATGGTTCTTTTCCTAAAAAAGTGCAAATTAATAATTTAAAATATATTATTTTCCACAAAATTCATTGGGAAATTTATCTTGATTTATTATATTTATTAAATTTCCAACTTAGGCATACAAAAAGTTTTTCAAAGCAAAAAATTTTACGGTATACCACTTAGCCGAGTGAACGATGCAATGCTTTATAAATTTCTTAATTAACATACTATGGTAAGGCTAATGGAATTTCCTATTAATGAGCTATTGTTAGTTGTGTATGATAAACGATGTGTATTGTGTTACAATTAATGAACATTACTACCTCAAAACAATCACTATTATTCTCTCAGAGAAATGTTGCTTACAAGAGTTAAGGTGTATAACATTGCAAAAGCACATTTAAGCTTAATTACTGATTGTTCATTAGTTGTTGTGACTAAAATATATTATAATTAATTATTAGTACAAGCATAAATCACGTAATAGGTAACTAAGGTTCTGTTCAATATTTCTTTGTTAAATTTTGCTGGACGGTTCGTCTAATTTTTATTAATCATATTAATAACCTAAATGTAAGTATCGATTTACAACAATTATTTATAGTCTTATATTCTTTAAATTATTTAAAATTACTTAAATTATTTAAAATTATTTAAATTATTCCACTTAAATATCTTGCCGTTTATTGCTACTTTTTGGTATTCTACTTTAATCCTTTCAATATTATCATTTTTCTTTGGTACTATAACTTATAAGGCATTTTATATTTTGCTATATCGCCCATTGTCATGATCATATATTGGATATTATTTAGCTTTACATATTTCAAATTATCATTTAGGTCCACACTGAATTTTATATAAATTTCCTAGCAACTTCACCACCTATCACCAACTAATATCCTTTGTATTTTTCATTATGTTCATTGTTTTTGTCTAATTCTTCTAATTTTCATCTCATCAAATATTCTTTCTGTGTAAGGACACTTTTCAATACCTCAAAGATACTTCTCATTAGTACATTTGCTTCTTTTCGTTCTTTTCTTTCTTTTCGTTCTTTTCTGTTTTCTATTATTCATAATATATCATGGTATATATTTAATTAGAACTGATCATTACTTTGGTTTGATACATCTGTTATTATGGAACCAATTATTCTGAAGCACTAACCCCGAAGCATTCTAGAATCTTCTATGCTAGAAAAATACATAATGTCAGAGAAAGGTGAGTGAATCCATAAATTACACTTTATTTAAAATAAATAATAAAAAACATTTTCGATTTCCCAAAATCTAAAGATGAAAATTCTTCTCAAATTGAAGCTTATTTATATACCAACGGTATTGTATACTAAAGTGTAACGAATAGTGAAGTGGGATTAAGCGAGTGAAGTTAAAACTAAACACGAAACAGTTGAGTAAATTTATATTTTACCTTTAGATTATAACTATAAAAAAATTTCAAACATAAATTACAACTAAACATCTTTACAGTCGTAAAGAAAATTAAAAGAAAAGTGAATAGCAGTGAATGAGATATACAAAACACAAAGAATAAAATGGTTAGGTTACGTTAAGTACGACTTCAAGACACCGGGATTTTTTTGTTTAGGATTTTTGCAATATGATTTCATTGTTTTGTTAAGCAATCTTGGTCCTTTTGGTTAATTTTTATAAAGTTGCCATTAGTAGGTATCGGTAAGGTAGACTGTCTTTCAACGATTATTTTAACTTGAAGTTTTATTTGTTTGTAAACGGAGAAGCATTTAACAACTTGTACATAAAGATTTACTTTAGACATTTAGCATCTTAGTTCTAATTCGATATTATAACGTTTTTCAACTGCATGTCCCTTTGTCTTAAGAAATTCAACCGGGACGCAAATTGTCCCAATTGTTTGTACAAAATGAAGTTTTTGAACATACGATTGAAATTGGTTGAAATTCTCTGGAAAAGAAGTGAAAAATTGTTAAATAAAAAAACAGCTCACTGGAATGAAGTGAAGAACAAAAAAGTTTTTCGATGCCCTCCAGTTGTCTTTTGTCCCGTTTTTTAATTTTATAAATGTGGTCACCCTAGAGCTGTTACGCTGTCATTGCTGTTCTGGATTTTGGTACAAGTAATTCTGTGAAAATTTGGTGCCACTATTTTAATTCGAATCCAGTGTTCTATATAGTCAACTTGAATATTAATCGATTGATACGTGGTTTAGGTAGTGTAACTCCGATATTAACCATATCACTATTTTAGAAAACCTAAAAAATGCACACACACTTTTCAGAACTAAAATGTTTTTAAGTTATCATCATGTATATGTATACACATCGCCTGATGATGCCATAGTATGGTGAAAACGTTTGCGATATTGTATACTTACAGTGTATTTTAATTGTGATAACTTAAAAACATTTCAGTTCTGAAAAGTGTGTGTGCATTTTTTAGGTTTTCTAAAATAGTGATATGGTTAACTTGAAAATTGTTGATTTTGTATTAATTTTTCACTGTCAGATCCATAAAATGAAAAACTATTTGTTTTCCATTCAGTTGCAGAAGAATGATCACCTGGTAATCAATGACAGTAACTAATCAAAACACTACATTATAATATGATCCAAAATGAAAGATTTAGAAGGAATTAAAAAAATTAAAAATAATAAAAAAAGGAAAAATTAAAATACTTACCGGAGCTACCCGGAAGTTTACAATGATATTCCGTATACAAATGGCTTTTAATTTTATGGATCTGACACTGAAAAATTAACCCAAAATACACAATTTTCAAGTTGACTATAGAACACTGAATTCGAATTAAAGTAGTTGTACCAATATACGGAATACCATTGAAAACTTACGGATAGCTCCGCTCCGGTAAAAATTTTTCCTTTAAAATTATCCTTAACTAATTCTAAATCATTTATTTTAGATCATATTATATTGCAGTGGTTTGATTAATTATTGTCATCGATTACCAGGTAATCATTCTTCAGCAACTTCTATTATACATATTATAAACATGTTTTTGATAACCATTTCAACAATTCTAATAAAAAATAAATAATTTGTAATTATATAATCATTCTTAATTTTATGGTAATAAATAATATTGTATCAGATTCATTTATTTTCTTTCATGAGAGTAATTTTATTCACTAAGATTTTTTCATACAAAATTGAAAAAACCTGTGTGGATAACTTTGTGTTCATGAATAATCTCAGGAAACAATAATATTTACTTGTCGCATAAAATTCTTTATCTTAAAGCTAACCGGCTACGTAAAATTAATTCACATCATCAGAGCCTTCTACAAGAAATTACAAATAAGTTGCTTTTTAAGTGCTTATTATTATTTACTAAATAATATTATAATATTATTTAATGAGTGCATAATGAAGGCTATATTACACGAGAATTGTTTACAACACGAGCGAACGCAGTGAGCGAGTTTTGTAATTATTCTCGTGTAATATGGCTCATTATACACCAATAGAATACTATTCTTTATCTACGACTGTTAAACAATAACTAAGACTACATTATCATATTATTTAAGTTTAAAGTTGTATGGTGTTTATTAATTTTAAACTATCGAATCAAGTTGCCATTTGTCATTTATAAGGAAAATAAATAAAAATTGCCAACAGTCGTGGATAATGAATCAATTATCCACTGTAGAATATGTATTCATGGTTACACATGTAATGACACTATTGTTCGACAGTGGTAGATAATAGTATATTATTTAATGAGTGTATAATGTAGGCCATATTACACGAAAATTGTTTACAACACGAGCAAACGCAGTGAACAAGTTTGGTAATTATTCTCGTGTAATATGGCCCATCATACACGAATTTAATACGATTTTTTATCTACGACTGTTAAACAATAATAATTAAGACTGCATTATATAATTATTTAACTTTAAGTTGTATCGTGTTTATTAATTTTCAACTATTGAATCAAGTTGCCATTTGTCATTTATAAGGAAAACAAATAAAAATTGCCAACAGCCGTGGATAATGAACAGGAGCCGTGGATAATGAATGCATTATCCACTGTAGAATATGAGCTAAGTTATGTATTCATGGTTACACATATAATGACACTATTGTTTGACAGTCGTAGATAAATAATTTTATGAGAAAAGTGTATATTTCTTCCCGAAATTATCCATAACTATATATTACTCGCAGAAACTGCCAAATCATTAATTTAAGTTTGTTTTTCCCCAGAGAAGGAAAAATTCATCATATATTTATCTTATGGGGTAAATTATGACTTGATGGTATCTTGGTATGGTTAATAATTTAATTCACGTTGTTCTTTTTATTTGTTACTATTGTTTCATACCCAATTGTTTTATTAAATTAAACCTGCGTGCTTTTCTTTTAGAGCCATCTTTAGCGGGACACCAGAGTAATTAATAAATTTTTAATAAAGCAAATCATGATCATGAATTATATAACATAAAATTGCATTTACATTCTTTGTATAATTTAATTTTCCTGAATAAAATGATATTTAAATTAATTTAATTTTAATTTTTAATTTAATTTAATAATTAATATTAGTATAATATAATAATTAATAAGTCGTAGATAAATTTAATTTAATTTTTTATTTAATTAAATTTAAATTAATTTAATTTTAGGTTTTTTTTAGTAACAAAAGTACAGGAAATGATATCGTTGAATATAATAAACGAGATAATTTGAATATGTTATTTTCTAGTTCTCAAAGCAAGTGTAGAAATGCATTTTTACTAGGAATTCTTCCACTTTAAATAATTGACTCACTCACACGTCTTGTCTTCTTATCCTCACGCTGCATAGCGCAGTGAAAAATTGCAACAGTTCACTCTTCAAAAATAATTTAAAGAATTTGCAAAGGAATATCTAGTCTTGATTCTTTAAAAAATAAACCCATAATTCTTTTTCTAAAATTTGCTTTATTAATTTAAAATTATATTAGTTGTCGAGTTGGGCAAGCATGTAGATTATTAACAATTAAAATGAACTGATTAAAACGACAGAGAAAATATTTCATTCTCTTTAGATTATAAATAAAAAGCCGATACCATGACTGATAATTTACAAAAATTATATTAATTTCAAAAGACCTTAAAATATAATAATATAGAAAAACAGAATCTACTTATCTTTTATCTTTCAGCAAATAAAAAGTTTTTCTAATTTCAATAATTGAGCAATCAAACTATGTGCCTCTCATTTCTTTGTTTTTAATAAGAAGAGCTTTAAATGTAAGCATTAAAGGTTTACTTTGTTTATATTAGGTGTAAGTATATTAAAATATAATAGAAATAATAAGTAATGCTATTAAAATTTCTTTTGTAGTTTATTGATAGGTTATTGCCCAACTTCTAGTTTGCTGTCGGAAGCGATCATTAAATATAATATGATACGTAAAGAATCCTTAATAACAAAAGTTGAACACTATTATAAATAATTCTTTCCATCTTTTCTGTTGGTAGAGTTTTCCCCATGAAGTATTTACATTCTAGTTCGTTGCAAGCTCGAATTTAAATTCTGTTTGTCAAATCGTAGAACTCAAGACTGTTGAACAAATTGGAAACACGTATAGAATATTTAAACAAACAAGTTTTAGGGGTGCAAGATATACAAAATACTACAATTCTTTAAAAATACCTCTTGATAGAGTAGGAAATAACATATAAAATTTATTTATATGCTAAATAATGTATTATAGCTTTCACTTACGAGTAACTACACGAAGTGTTTGGAAACGAAAAATAGTTATAGAATGAAAAGTAACTTCTGATTTCAAAAGTGATTGACCTAATAGCTAACAATCGGTCAATACCGAACGTTTCTAAATACATAGAAGTATTTGTTTTTATATAATATTTTTCATTCTTATTAAAAGTTATTATATTTTTATATATTTTTTCTGTGACTAATATTTTATAATATTTATAGGTATTTTAATAAAATATAATAAGTTTATGCTTGTTTTCAATTAATTGCGCTTGATTTTTAGGATTGATTTGTACACAAATTTAGAATAACAACATAGGTCAGTTGGGAAAAATAAAAACATAAGAGAAAAATACACACAAATAATTATATTTCATCTATTTTTAATCTGTGCTTAACTGGAACTGGCTGTGGAGTCTGAAGATTTCCTTAATACTTTATTATAAAGAACATATCGTGCAAGAAGGCTTCCAACGCATTTGATTGAATGTAAGAACTTTTCTTAACAGCCTTCGTAAAAAGTTCTTATTAGAAGTGGTCTGCAGAAAACGTAAAAAAATAATAGTTTGTAATCAGCACAATATATTTCGTATTATCCTACCGATTATAATTATCATTAGTACGAAGTTTTTGGTCTGAATTTTAAAAAATCTTTAAATTTTTTTAATGTACTGTATTACGTTAAGTCGCTACGACTCAATATTATCGTCTATCAATTTGATATTTCTTTTGAGAACGTAAATACATACGTACATAAATATGAATGCGAGTTCTACCTAAACTGATTTTAAACAATAAGCATATAAGTATATTATGTAATATATTTCTAATTATTATGGACTTTATGTAACTCAATTATTTTTATGGTCAGCCACAAGTACAAACTTACCTACATAGAAAGAATTTCGCAATAGTTAATTTAACAAAACTAATAATAAGTACTATGTAGGACTTCGAAATATTTAATTCAGCAGTTCCGACTGCATGATTTATGTTGGTTTAAAAGTTAAAGCACTTCTTCAGCTACAGATTTATCACCAACGAATCTATAACTTCAAAGTAACCTACGTTATTTTAATGGAATTTCTAAAACCGATAACTTTTTGGTATGTTAGACAAATTTTCATAATTTACAATCTTACTATCAACTATCCGTATGACATTTCAAGAATAAAAATATTATTCTACTTTAAAATTCAGTTAATATTAAGTCAATAAATAAGTTGAATTTATAAATTAATCTCAAATTATTTCACTAAAAACTTACTTCACATGCATAAATGTATTTTATTCAACAAATTATTTAAGATTAATTTATATTCTTGAATTATTATCTTTGTATTAAAACGTATTTTATTTCAGATTTTATTAATTTACTACTTTGCAATGCAAGAAACCAATTTGTTAAAAATTAATATGTATCGATTTTAATATGCTTTATGTAAAGAGGTGGCATTTTAAAGTTTTTACATTGGAGCAGGTTAAGATGAGGGAGTTAATTCAGGCAAAAGAAAACCAGGTGTATACTGCATACACTGGTTGTTACATTAGCGGGGCCTTATTAACAAGTTCGAACTTAACTAACTTATGAGATTTAAAGTAAAAAATATTAACTTTAATCCCTAAATCACGTTAGACTGAATAATATAAATTAAATAAATTTTTGTATACCAGATTTTCATTTGGGAGGTTTCTTCAGACTTACTTACTTGCACAGCACACCTTTGTCCCGAAAAAACCCTTTTTCCGGATTTATTTCAAGAATTTTTCTGCCCCAGAAAATGTTGGCGAATTCTCCTTCGCTCGACTTTAAGCACCCTCTGAATAATAGCACGCATGAGCTATAACCCCGATTAGCCCAATAGATAAGCAAATCCTGTATATTTCACTCTTAATTATATTAAATATTCGATACGTTATGGTAATAACTTACTTTATTACAATTACAACAGTATTGAAACACAATTTACAACTATCACACTACTTTACTGAATCCGTATATTGGGTTTGCTCCCTCTGTGAATTTCTTAGGTTGGTAGCTAGCTAACCCAATCTTCTTCTTCTTCTTCTTCTCCTCTATCTCTTCTTCTTCTTCTTCTCTTTTTCTCTCTCTTATATATATAAAAGAGCTCGTGCGAATGTTTGTTCGCTATACACTCCTAGACCCTTTGACCGATTTGAACCAAACTTGGCACACTTACTTAGTAGGACTTCGGAAAGGTTTTTGTGCAAAAAAAGTTTAAAATTCGCGAAAAAATTTTTTAACATTACCGAGAACAAAGAGTTTATCGGTACTTAAGGGTGGGTACTTAAGGATAGAAGACCTGTAGAATTGGGCGACTGTAACTTCCACCGATGGGTCAAATCTTTTTAATCTGACATGTAAGTTCCACCGCTTGGTTTTGGGTCCCTCTTATCCAACTTGTAAGTTCCACTGATGGGAAATTTTAAGTCGATGCGGTCAGGAGTATTATTAATCTTTTAAGTATTTTAAGCCTTTGAAAAGTTGATTCTTTCAGATTTTACATATCTGTCTATTCCAGGGTCGTACCTACCGACTGACATAAGGGGGGGAGTGATTGTCCCTCTCTGTAGCCGCACCTCTGCCACATGATAAATAAAGAAAATATTATTATTGCAGAAATTTCTTCACCCTTGTTTTTATCCTGTCTTTACTGGTGATTCCAACTGAAAAAATATGTTTATATTCTTTATATACATAAAAAATACTTGATAAATTTATATTATATTATTTAGTAAATTACAAACTACAAGAAATGGATAAAATTTCAGAAATATTGGGCGTTCGTGGTAATATACTATTGTTGTATCAAGGATTTATATTTTATAAACAATCGAATTTATTAAATGGAACTGAGAAGTGGCGTTGTAGCAACAAGCAATGTTCGGCAAACATAATATACACTGTTGGAGGAGGCGAACATCGTGTCATTTCGAAAGCAAATGATGAACACAATCATACTGAAGATAAAGAAAAACTTCAACGTCAAGCGGTAAGTGGGGTTGCAAAAAAAAGGCAGTTAAAAATATATCGGAAAAACCTTCTCAGGTTTTTCATGCAGCTTTGAAAAGTTTTCCCGATGTTAACATTACAGAACCTGACATGGTGCGTATTAAACGGAACGCATATAATGCAAGACGACAAATACTACCACCTTTGCCGACATCAATATTAGATGTGCATTCCGCATTAGATGCCATCGAGATTACGACATGGTCTGAAGAAGATTTTTTAATGGTGAACGATAGCAACAGCAATTTGGTTATATTTTCTTGCGTATCCAACTTGAGGTTTTTGTGTTCCATTGAAAATGAATTTATGGATGGAACTTTTAATTACTGCACGAAATTTTTTACCCAGTTATTTACCATACATGGGTACAGTAACGGCTATTATATACCTTTGGTTTTTTGTCTCTTAAAAAATAAGACTCAAGATACCTACCGTAACTGTTTCTTGAAGTTAATTGAAATTTGTCAATAACGCGATTTACAGTTGCAACCAAAATTTGCCACTGTAGATTTTGAAAATACACGCAGGCTTAAAATATGTTTGGAAAGATATTACGCTAAATGGCTGTAGATTTCATTTAGGTCAATCTTGGTATATAAATATTAAGAAATTTGGATTAGCTGGAGAATATAAAGATGCTAAATCACAAATTGGTAATTGGCTGCGGTACAGTTTTGGTTTACAGTATTTCAGTCCGGTTGAAGTTGATGCCGTATATAGTGAAGATTTAATATCCATATTAACGTACGTTTTGCGGTTGGAGAAATATTCGAACTACTTATTTCGATTCTGCACATCCTCCTCAGCTTTGGGCTGCCAATACAGCGAGCATGTGTCGGACCACTAAATTTTTTCAATAAATAAAATACTAATATAAAACCAATTGTGTTCCTTACATTACTGAAAAAGAATTCCTCCCATGTGGTATTTAAAGATTGGGGGGGGGGTTATTGTTATTAAAAAAAGTCTAAACTTTTCATTTTTCTCATTCTTAGTTTTCAAGCTTGATATAAGTTCTTTATAGCAATCGATAGAACGCAAAATTTTAAACATTATGGTACCAATAACTCAAAATCGCATTTTTTTGACTTAAGTTTATTTAAATCAATGGGGGTGGGGTTACTCTTATTTCTTGCATTTCTTCAAATTGAACGTTTATGTTATTTCTTTCGTTAAATTTTCTATTCTCTTTGCAAATACTATAAGCGGCTTTGCGAGTTAATCCATTAATAGCCTTCATTTTGCATCGGTGGAACTTACAGGTTGCCTTTTTTGCCAGCGGTGGAACTTGCCAGTTACCCATTGGGAGCTTAGCAAAAAAAAGGATTTTAGTGTGACCATCGGTGGAACTTACCCCCTGAATTAGAATTACCTGCAAAGATTAAGGTAGGTACCAGTGGCGTAAACACCACTTATTGTAAATTGGTTTTAAATCTATGTTTTACGGGTGTATGTAAACTGCCCTAATCCCCTAAAAACGGAAAATTGAAAAAAGTGTAAACTGCCCTCCTAACAAAAAGGTAGTCAGTAATCCCAGTTGTAAACTGCCCTCCGAACAAAATGATGTAAACTGCCCTCCAAGCAAAATTGCCACTAATCTGATTAGTGATTAAGTACATGGTGATACAGCAATTAAATTTATTTAAGAAAAACATTATTTATCAGTTAAAATTTATAAAATTTTTAGATAATAATTTTTATATATAATTAATAAAAAAAAATTAAAAGTATTTATTATAATCACATCACATAAAACTAATTATTCAAAATCAAAGAAAAACGTTACAACCTAAAATATTATTAATAATAATATGTATAATATTATTATAACCTAAATCCCTCGCGGTTCTTAAAATGTAGGTTGTCGACTGAAAGGAGACTGATTTTACAAATTGCAACAACGATATTTATTTGGAGATAGTGATGGCTGAGACACAAGAAGTCTCGCAAGACTTCTTGTCTTGTTGCTCACGCAAGACAAGAATTTATAGATTTATAGACAATATATTTATATTATATTAAATTATAGAATTTAATAGACAAGACCTTGTCTACAATTTGTCTACAAGTCTTGTCTACTAGACAAGACAAGACAAAAACAAGAAATAGCAAGACAAGAGCAAGACAAGAATGCCAACACTATTTGGAGACGTCTATGTTCTTTTACCTTCCTCCTTATTGGAAAGATCTGGAGAGATAACCTCCCCCTCATTTGAAATTTACCCTTTAATTTTTAAATAATAAAATTTATTTTACATATTTTAATACAAAATAATATATGTTATAATAATGTACATTCTCTAATTAAAAAGTTGACGTAAAATTTTCATTAACCCTTTCAACGAGATCCGGTGAGATTTCACCTGACCCCCCCCCCATTTGAGTATAAAAATTATTAATAATAAACATAAAACTTTTTAATTTATTAAAAGTAGGTATTTATTATAATCAGGTTACATAAAATAATTTGATAAAACAAAAGAAAAGAAATTTTTAACATTTGGTGTGACTGTACAACGAGACTGATTTTATAAACTGCAACCGCGATATTTCTTCCAGGTTGTATTTTTGAAGCAGTGCCTCAAAAGTTTTCTGTTTGTTTTTAGATTCTCTGCTTTGTGTAGGTGGCTTTCCAACACTATTCAAAGCAATATAAACTTTGTTCGGATCCTGTTTCAACGCATTCAAAAATTGATATATCGTCGGCTTGGAGCAAAAACAAGATAACTCCATTTTTGGACAAAATGAGTTATCTACACCATTGGATACGAATCATACTCAACTACGTTCTGGCAAAATCAGATAATTGTACTAACACTAATAAAATTTTTATTAAGATATTTAGTTTTGAATTTGTATACTTTTACATTGTCAACTCAACATTCAAGTCGCATTATCTCAAAACTATCATTTTGGAGTTATCTTGTTTTTGCTCCAAGCCGACGATATGTTGGGTTGAGAAGAATTAAAATTCTGTTTGAAAGCCGCATGAAAAGATTCACAGCAATTTGTAGTCAAAAGTAAATCCGAAGACGCCTTGGCCCATACTCTGGGAGAAAATACCGCATTGTCCCCCACATAATATATGTAAACAGATATTCTGAAAACTTATCGAGATTAGCATCGGCTGATTTTATCTCAAGTAGATCATTATAAGTTTTTAAGACATTTCCAGCTTTTAGAAATTTTAATCCAAAGCAATATCGCGCCCATCTACCAATTTCGGAAGCCACACCGTTTCTTTGGAGAGATCGATACCATGCTTGGCCCAGATGAAATCTGCATCCTTCTATAGACGCGTGCGGCCATTGAATTTCACATGCGTTTCTCAGCCCCACTTCAAAGTCTGTAACTATTATATCAAATTTGAATAACTGAAACATTTCGAAAAAGCTGTCATCGATCAGAAATCCACTATTAAGCTTGGAAATTATTTTAAAACAATTCGCGTACGTCGATTGTTTCTTATCCGGGAGCAGGCAAAACACGAGCGGCACATAATGTCCATTAAAAAGTCATCCATGTACATATATTGCCTCAGCTCTCGTCAAAGCAGTCAAATTTGTGTTGCGGGAAAATACAATAATGTTTGAATGCGAATCGTTTGCAAAGAGAAAATTTTCACCTTGACCAGTTTTCACTTCCATCTCTTTCAGCTTTTCGTGTACCTCGGCAACATTTTTTAGAAGAGTTTCCACAGTTTTGCGCCGCACATTATACCCTACGAACCTTTCGTTTCACTTCGGACGGTTCGTGACGTTTTGACGAGAGCTAAACCAAATTTAAAACAGCTCTGAGCGCGGCAGAACTCAAAAAGGTGAGACGTGAGACTCGGTTGGGGTGGATCTAGTAGGTAATAATAATTTTGTAACACCCTGTACTGTAAATTAACCAAAATTATGGGATTAATAAATTAAGCCTCAGGTAGTTTGGAGGGCAGTTTACATTTTATGGTCAAGTTTGGAGGGCAGTTTACAATTCCCCTGTTTTACTTTAAACCCCCATGCCCCACCCCTGCTCTGTTATTACCTAAAAAATGTGAGGCGTCCAAATATCGGTCATCGTACGTAACACATCTTATTAGGACTCGGAATAGGCTTCTATATCTTAAAAAATTTGAGCGAGATCGCATTAAATTCGCAAAATAAAATACTATTGGCAAAATGTCATGGACAGGTGGCGCGGGTGAGATTCGGCTTACATTAACTTATAAGTATAGGGCGGATTTATATGCGCTAAAAACGTATAAACAAAGCTTTACTTAATTAGGCTTTACAAATAGCTGCTAGAATTTTTTCAATTCAATCAACGCAAATCCTAGCAGGTTTTTGTAAAGCCTCACTAGGTAAGTAATGCTTTGTTTACACGTTTTTAGCGCATATAAATCTACTTATAATTTATAGTTAACTATAAGTTATGGGCGCTCTAGACTCTCGCGAGAATCTCGCGAGAACATCGCGAAAAAACGAGGACAACACGAGAAAAGAGAGAGTGGAGCTGATTCTCGTGTTCCTCATAAGTTCTCGCCTTGTTCTCCACTTGTTGTCGGTTTTTTGATGCGAGACAAAGGAGTCGAGATCGCGATAACACTTCCACACATGCACATTCGCATTCTTCAGTAGCGCCTGACTCACCGATTAAATAGTAGTATAATTAATTGTGAATTAAAATGAGCGTAAATTGGAAAACGAACAAAAATTGGCATTTATTGATTGCCTTCAAGCAGAACCAGTTTTGTGGAAAACAGGCATAAAAATAAATCGAAAAAAAATCATGATGCTTATTAGGTGTGGATTAGTACAATAATGTAAATACTCGTCGATGAATTAAGAAAAAACAAAGATTCCCTGATTACAAATTATAGAAGTTATAAAAATAGAGTGAAAAAATCAGTGAATTTGGGAGCAGCGTGCCTACGAGGTCTTGTAAGTCCATTTGGTTTGCGCTATGGACTCCTTGCTTGGTAACAGTACAAAATGTAAAAACACAATTAATAATAAAATAATGAAAACTTGGAAGTTTGACGTATTTATGTCGATTTTATACCAAACTAAATTATCTTTTTTTTAACATAATTTTGAAGATTTATGGTTAAGCAGATATTTAATTTAAACTAGGTACTCAATGATACCAGGCCCTACGAACATTCAAGATGTGATTTTGACAAATATTAATTGTCGAAATAAAAAGTAGTTTACGTGTGATCGGGTCTTGGTACGTTTACATAATTCGAGCGCTGTGACATTACTGACCTCACTGGTCTTGTAGCGCAAACCGGGTTCAAACTTCGCTGCGCTTACAATATGCGCGCGTGTATACAAACTAAAATACGCTTCAACAGTCGAAATAAAACTAAATAAAATGGCAATATTATCTTTCAAGAAGAACATTATCGGAATAATGAAGTGGAAATGATCACTGGCACGACAGTAAATGCAACAGAAAATCCTGATACGTGTAGTACAATTTATGATGATACTAATCCATTAAAGGGGCCAAAAATTCCAAATTTAAACTTTTCGACATATCACAAAATTAAAGAACTGTTAATCGTTTTAGAAAACATTATAGAAATGTATTTAAAAAATCTGCACTGTAGTACTGAGAACCTAGTGAGTGTGGATGTTTTCCAATTTTCGATGTAACACGATCGAAAATCATTTCTCGCCTTGTTCTCGCGTTGTTCTCGCCTTGTTCTCCGATGCTATTCCCGCCGAGATTCTCGCGAGAAGTTCTCGCGAGATTCTCGCGATAGTCTGGAGCGCCCATTATAGTTAACTTATAAGTAGAGGTAGTATAAGAAGTACTTATAAGTTATAGTTAACTTGAAAATGGACAGCGCGTGTACTTCACAACTCAAAATACAAGGGCATTGTCACGACGCCAACAACGTTAACTGAGGTACATGTCGCTGGCCCCCCCCCCCAAATCAAATTTTTTATTCAAATTGGTGTCAAACGTTTGAGCTTTGTTAGAGCCTCAATGAGCTTCCGTTCCCGTCGTTTGAGCTTCAACGGTCGCGGAGTTATTCGCAAAAACTTTGGGGGGGGGGGATGTGGACATGATGGCCTCCCCAAGTGGAATTTTTGGCTGAAATTGGTGTCAAACGTTAGAGCTTCATTTTCGTCGT
This sequence comes from Cantharis rufa, assembly GCA_947369205.1. Taxonomy (NCBI): domain Eukaryota; kingdom Metazoa; phylum Arthropoda; class Insecta; order Coleoptera; family Cantharidae; genus Cantharis; species Cantharis rufa. The sequence continues at coordinate 44,149,233 of OX376303.1, forward strand.
TTGAGCCTCAACCGTCGCGGAGCTATTCGAAAATCTTTTAGGGGGGGGGATGTAGACACGTTGCCCCCCCCCAGTCGAATTTTGGGGTAAAATTGACTTCAAACGTTAGAGCTTCGTTAGAGCTTCAATGAGCTTCCGTTTTCGTCGTTTGAGCCTCAACTAGCTATTCGCAACTAAGCTATTCGCAAATCTTTGGGGGGGGGGCGTGGACATGTTTTTCTATTTTCTGTACTTTTCAACATTTTTGCGTAATTTTGGTGTCAATCGATAGAGCTTCGTTTGAGCTTCAATGAGCTTCTATATTCATCATTATAATATTATTTTTTTCAAAGTTATTGGTGTTTTAAATTTTGTGCACCTCCGAGCAAGTTGCGCATAAAAACAAACAATTTTTAAAAATAAAGTCAGATTTTTAAATGCAAAGAAATTTCAAAAATAAATATTTTTTTTTTAAATAAAAAATTTAGTTTGTTAAGATCAAATTAATACACTATACAGACTATATAGACTATACAGAGTTAGTCGTAGACTTTTCTGTCAAAATATTTTTTATTTTTTATTATATATATTTTTTAGATGAAATTGATAAGTTTATGGTTGAGCATGAATGACATTTGATTTTCGTCGTGTAAGCCTAAGATGTAGCAAAGAGATTCCCAAAATTGTTGTCGGTGAAAAGGTTTAACTTTATTAATTATTATTAGTATGTACAGTGATTTGTATCAAATAAATTAGTCCCGATAAAAAAAGCATAAACATTTTTAAAAAAGCATCAAATAACCTACCAAGAAAAGCATCAATTTAATTTCTAAAATAATATTGATTATTAAAAATTGTTCCAAATGTTCTAGAGTACAAATTAATCATCCTTCTCGCAATGCATCCGCAGAATGACCTGGCGTAAGGTGTCTTCGGTGTCAAGTTTAAAATTAAACTTTTGCAAATGAAGCATAAATTTAAAAAATCTAGTTTTTATAAAGCAACGTAAAACTATGAAGTTTTATAAGGCACTGGAAACATAATTTAAAAAAATAAAAAGCATGAAAATTCAAAATAAGCACCAGAAGCATATTATAAAACATGGTGGCAAATAGACCTTTTTTTAATGAATCGCTTAGATTATGTAATAATATTTATAAGCTGCTTCGAATTTTCAGAAAAAGCCTTAAAACTACAAATCCGGACTCTAGTGATTATTATTTATTTCACATAAACTAAAATGCAATTTATGTGATGTGAAAGCGTCGACAAAGAGCACCGAAAAGCATTCTCGCCGCTCTATCCTGATCAATGGCTATAAGGCCAGCGTTGATTCAGATGTCGCCTAAAATACTATATAATTATACTATTTATACTTGTATACATATCATGTTATCTTGGCATGTTATTTTACCAATAGTAAACGCGATATGTAAGCAAACAATATGAGTTGCGGATATTCCGGGTATTCCCCTACTTGGAGAGCGACAGCTTCATACTATAAGTAGTATTGTAAGCTTTAATTGTGATATAAGAATTTTTTTGTAGGATTATCGAAATTCAATATAAATGTCGCAAGAAATGCTGTGATCGTGTTCGGAAACCTTAAACAACTTAACTGGATTATTTTGAATTAGTACTATTTTTATAATTTTATTATTCTGACTTCTTCAGACTTCCCCAGACTTCCCCGGACTTCCCCGGACTTCCCCGGACTTCCTCGGACTTCCTCCGACTTCCCGGACTTCCTCGGACTTCCCCAGACTTCCCGGACTTCTTTAGACTTCCCCGGACTTCCTCAGACTTCCCCGGATTTCCCCAGACTTCCCCGGACTTCCCACAAGTTGTACACCAGACTTCCCGTGAGATTTACACCTCGAATATTACATATAAAAAAAATAAAATGTTTCTGAGTGAGATATTTCCATATTAGGAACAGGCTCTTATTATGGAATAGTATATGTTCTCAATATGGAATGCCAAAAATAAGGTTACAAAGAACGCACAATTTATTTTAATACATTGCTAAGTAATACACAAACACTGAAAAAAGTAAACAAGTTGAAAACTTACAACGTAAGACAAAATTTACAAGTAAATTGTTTTTTAGGAAATTGACACTTAATCCACTCACCATGACTTTCTGTACCTTTCGGTATTCCATATTAAGAACATCATATCGTCGTTGAAATATGTTAACTAGCTAACTCCATTTGGCATAATTTTAAAGAAGGGAATTAAAACAGTAAATAAAATTGTAATGACGTAATATAAATTATGGTTGTTTTGTTTTCTAAAAAGCGCATTTGTTCATTTCTATCATAATAACATGAATTTTTATTTATATTAAGTGATAAGATTTTTATGGCCTGTTTTTAATGCTCTCCTGTAAAATTGTGTCAAATGGAGTTAGCTTGTTAACATATTTAAACGACGATATGCACATAAGTAATTGCATCACAACCTAAAACTTTAGTAGTTGTATGGTTTAAGTGTAGCTGATTATAAAAGTGCATCAAATTCACTTATTAATGCCACAAAATAGCTTTAATAAACCTTACCTTTATTGAGATAATCACTACGACTAGAACTGAGTCAGAAAACTCAAGAAACGCGTATTTCGTTTCGGCGGTTAAACACTTCACCACTGGAAATTTACCAAACTGCAGTGACTGAAAATTCTTGAGAACACGCATTCTAAGGGATCCGTTGCCACTGTTTTCACCATTTGGCAGTAACAGCTTCAAAACTTAGGTATTCTATATTTGGAACGTATTCCATAATTGGTACCTTTACCCTACCTTTAAATTATATTATTTTTATTTTACAGCCCTTAATACTTTTCAAAAATCATATGTTTCAACTCTTCTCGACCCTTGTTTCATCTTACCACGGTATGAGGGAATTGAAACAAGTTAACTTGTTACGGTTAAGTCGATTTTTCACCACAATATTTAACGCTTACAATTTCTTTATGTTAGTCATTCGCAAATGTAAAGAATGACCTATCGATTGGTACTAATATCGTATGATTTATGTCAATGTCAATTTATTTTTGCGATCGATTTGGATTTTTGCATATACCTTCCTACCGATAATTCACGGGGGGTGAGTACGAGGCGAGGGGGGAGAATTTTTTGCTCAGTTTTTTGATATCTAGCGCCGTTTTCGAGTTGTTGCTAATTTAAAATAATTTTAATCGCATGTTGATATATGTATATATATTTATAGAGTTTATTCACTTGCAAAACTTCAAAATGACATGTGATTGGTCGAAACAAAACACATTTATGAATGTCGATTGGTTGTTGATATAGGAATGGATTAATCGGGGGTTAATCTACAAGAGGTTCACTTTTTATCGGATAAAATTGTTTTTGGACGAAAACATGATAGTCATGGAAAAAACTCGAGAATTAAGGGGATTTAAAATTGCGAAAGCGTAGCTTGAGCAATTTTTGTAGATCCCTTAATTCGAGAGTTTTTACCTTAGGGCTATCATATTTGAGTCAAGCAAAAACAATTTTATCCAAATGAAAAGTGAACCTGGAGTAGATTATAGGGAGATTAATCCAATGACTGATTTTGCCTGTCAATGTCAATTTTTTTTTGCGCGCGATTGATCTGGATGTTTGCATATACCTTCCTACCGATAATTCACGGGGGGTGGGTACGAGGCGAGGGGGGAGAAATTTTTGCTCAGTTTTTTGATATCTAGCGCCGTTTTCGAGTTGTTGCTAATTTAAAATAATTTTGACAAACATTAATTATGATGACAGTTGTTACCAAAGGCTACTACACACAAAAAGCTACATCGAGTTTAATCGAATTTAATCGCATGTTGATATATATATTTATAGAGTTTATTCACTTGCAAAACTTCAAAATGACATGTGATTGGTCGAAACAAAACACATTTATGAATGTCGATTGGTTGTTGATATAGGAATGGATTAATCGACATTATACACCCTCCACTAAAAACGGGAACACTAAATATTCTCGAAAACGTGAAATTCAAAATTTGCTGATAGAGAAATTGGCAAGGATGTCAACATTTTAGTTAAAAAATAGACTTAAATATTTTAAATTATAAAATGAAAAGCAACAAATTTTAAATTGTAGAATATAATATTTTTGTTAGATACCTAAATACTATTGTACTATATGTACATTAAAAAAATTTTTAATAGCTATGCAACATTAAGTAAATATAAAGAGTTCATAAACTATCGGGATCGTTGCTATTTCTTTAGTACACATTAATTAATGTTATAATTTAATTTTATAAATCATTAAATCAGTATAAGTAAATAATATAGTTAATACCGTGTTTGTCTTGATATATAATATAGCTGATTAAGTGATTTGTTAAAATTTCTAAAATCAGTTTTAAACTTTGGCTCTTAAAAACCAGCCATAATATTATGTATAGGTATATTTCGAAGTATTTCACATTTAATAATATTTTATGTTATTATAAAATTTTATATTTTTTGATACTTGTAGTGGAGACATAGAAATTATTTTTAAAAAAATGTGCTTTATTTTTTTTACTCTTAGTATTATGCTTAGTTTTAGATGTAATAAATATCAAAATAATTAACAGCACTAAGTAATACATAAAATGTTTAATTGTTAACTTGAATAGCGTTTTGTAAAATACCCAAACGACCCTTTACACAACCATTTGCTGCTATCTCTTTCATTCACGACCGAAGTAATTTCCCTTGCCAATTTTTCAAGCTTTGCTTTGAGGGAACTTTCTTTAGCAGCTGTTTTAAAATTTCATTACTCTAAAACAATGCTGTTTATCAACCAAATGTACCATTTGTCTTTAGTCTCCATCTTTTCGTGATGGTTTGACTGCTTTGATATATTTTGTCATTAAATTAAACATGCAGGATATTTTCTGCTTTGTAAGTAATAATTTTCGTAAATTTAATTTAAAATAGACAGCATTCAAGAGTAGACTGCTTTACTAATGAATCTTTTGTTATATGTACTATATAACGGATTTGCCTCTTTTGCTTGGGTTGGCCATTAAGTAGCTACCAATTAAGTCATGATTTTTAATATAATTTTATAAATTTATTAACACTGCTATAAATTATATTCTTAATTTTAACATCTAAATTAATTTCAAACTAAAAGTATTCTTTGTGAAATTACATTATCTTAAACTTTACTAAACGAGTGGAAACTACATTTGATGGAATAAAGTTTATATCTCTAAGGTAACCAGGTAAACTGATTTACATTGGAACCGTTTTTCACATCGGATATTACGCAGAGTTAAATTGAAAATTATTTTCATCAAAACTCGTAAAGAGTACGATAATTTCCGATGGTCTTTGCAAATGAAAAAGTGAACCAGTTTCATCAAAATTAGACTAGTAATATAATTTTTATTTGACCTGACTTATAAAGCATTCATTACATGGTCACGTAAATGACGAAATTGTAAAAATTGTCACTTAGCTAATCATGTCTAGCAATACAAGCATCTTGAGATTACTAGACAAACAAATAAATTACATAAAATTGACATTTTTATGTCACAGCTGTGGTCACCTGGTCAATATTTTTATCATTTTTTTAAATTAAAACTTTGATCAACATGTTGATGTAACATCATAACAATAGAATCACAATAATAGTAATATGTTATCTGATTCGGATTAAAAGTGAAATGAAAATCCTCATTCATTTGACGAGGTTATACTAACACAGTACACAGACTTCCAGAAAGCATTTGACCAACTCAACTTAGGTTAATGGCGAAGCTGTCATCGTTTGGTTTCTCTAATCAACTAATTGATTTATTCTGCTCATATTTGCTCGAACGCAGGCAATTTGTCCAGTATCGTGGTCACAGGTCCTCAGTCTTCTCCGTTAGTTCTGGCGTTTCTCAAGGGTCCAATTTTGGTCCTCTAGTTTTTTTATTATTTATTAACGATCTACCTAGGTATGTAATATCTCGCAAATTGCTATATGTCAACGACTTTAAAATCTTTTTAAGTATTTTTTCACTTGCGGACTGTGTATTGCTACTAGGTGAGTTTTTAAGTAATTAAATTTAAATAATTATTATGTATTGGTTTTTGGGTTATTGGACTACGGGATCAATAAATGAAACAACTTGCTGTTACGGTCGACGTTTCGTCCAACTTTATTGTGGGCCTCTTCAGGACTACAATATGTTACAATTATAAATGGTATAGTTATATATATTATAAAATCTTACCCAATCAAACAGTTGTCTGGATTTTCAAATTATTGTAACATATTCCCCAAACAATAACAGACATGGACTCAATAGTATAACAACCGCAAAATCGTGAAATTACAAATGTTTGAAACAAAACGGTAAAACAAAATAGTAAAAACAACGTCAAAAAAACGAGTCAAACAATAAAATAAATAATATTATGACCCATTGAGGATATATTCAAATTCAAAAATACACTTTCCTCAATTAAAATTTATTATTTATAATGGACTAGTTTCGACTAATCAGTCTTTATCAACATATTCCTATAAAAATTATAATTAAATTAAATTAAAATTAAAACTACCCTGACATCTTACCGTCAAATAAAAAAAAAAAAAAAAAATATTTTATTTGACGGTAAGATGTCAGGGTAGTTTTAATTTTAATTTAATTTAATTATAATTTTTATAGGAATATGTTGATAAAGACTGATTAGTCGAAACTAGTCCATTATAAATAATAAATTTTAATTGAGGAAAGTGTATTTTTGAATTTGAATAAAATAAATATTAAAACAATTACAGAATTTGTAAAAATCTTTCAACGTTCACAGATTGACTGTCACTTGTAACAAGAGGTACGATTGGGTATACAAGAGAACAAGAAGTAATAACATAAAAAAGTTTGAAGCACTGATAAAAAGGAAAAACGACATTGACTTGCATGAAGAAAACAACATTATATTCAATTTCACAAATTTAGAATTACCTAGTTCAGTTATGGCAGCATTGAAACTAAGCCCGAAATTTGGATTACCCGTTGAAGAATTTCCAACACTAACGATTATAAAAGACTTAGAGGGATGTTTACAGGGACTACGAAATGATGAAGAATTAACGAATGATTTAAGAGCAAAATGTATAAACGTAGTGACTAATTTTAAAAACAAAATTAAATACAAAAGAAATGACTCGGTTTCTAAATTAGTTAAAAATAACTATAAAGAGACGAACCGTTTTTTGAAATCACATCCAGAGATAATAGTGTCCAAATCTGATAAGGGTAACAATACAGTGATTATGTATAAAGAAGAATACGATAAACTTATGCGACAGATAGTAGAAGACGAAGAAGTGTTTAAAGTAATTAAAAAGAATCCTACCACTTGCTACCAGAGTAAAATTAACAAGTTTGTAATGAAATTGAAAAACACGGGAGTTGTTGACAATATACAATATAAAAATCTTATAAGACATAACTCAATTAGTCCAAAAATGTATGGACTAAGAAAAACGCTCAAACAAGAACCAATGTTGAGACCTATAGTGAGTTGTATTAAATCCCCATCATACAACGTATCGTCTTTCTTTAGTAAAATACTCATGAATGTGCTGACGACCTCCAACTATATGGTAAGAAGTTCCAAAGAATTCGTTCAGAAGATTGCAGGTTACACATTACCTAATAATTATGTGTTGATGTCTCTAGACGTGGTGTCTCTGTTCCCAAGTATCCCTAAAGAGGTAGTTTTGAAAGCCATAAGAAAATATTGGAGAATTATTAAATGTTACACGGAACTTAATATTGAAGATATGGAGGAACTGATTGGTATTTGGTTTTCTACAAGTTACTTCCAATTAGAAAATACAGTTTACACCCAACAAGAGGGACTACCTATGGGGAACCCAGCGAGCCCAGCATTCGCGGGTTTGGTGATGGAGATGTTAATAGAGGAAGTTTTAGCAGAAATCCAATGTATAATACCATTTTTTTACCTATATGTGGATGATACAATGGTGGCAGTCCCAAAAGGAAAGGAAGAATGGATTTGTAGCATATTTAACAAATATCATAAAAAAATCCAATTCACACTAGAAAAAGAAATCAATAAAGAAATACCCTTCCTCGCCGTTAAGGTTATAAGAACAAAAGAAAACAAGATCGTCACAAATTGGTATAAAAAGCCGTTAGCTTCTAAGAGATTGGTAGGTTATCACTCATATCATCATTTAAATATTAAAAAAGCCCTTGTATCGGGTTTAATGAAAAGAGTGGCAGATGTTAGCCATGACTCGTTTCGTGAAGATAACAAAATGAAAATATATGAATATCTAAAAAATAATGGTTACCCGATATGGTTTATAAAGGCTACAGAAAGAACAATGGGACAGAAAACGATAAAAAGAGACGAAGAAAGAGAAAATCCACTTTATTTTAAATTTCCCTACGTAAAAGGATTAACTGAAAAGCTCAGTAAGATTTTGAGTCCGTTTTGTACACTGGCCCCGTACAATTTAAAAGACCACAGCACACTACTAACTAGACTTCAAACAAGAACTGGAAAACTAGAGGAATCCGAGTTGGTTTATAGGATCCCATGTCTGGACTGTGATGGAGTATATGTGGGTCAAACAAAACAGTGGCTCAAAGATCGTTTATACCAGCACAAAAACGACTGCAAAAATATGAGAGAACTGCAGCAAGAGATGTAGAAGAAAAAACGTCAGCACTGGTACAACATCATCGATCTTTAGGTCATAATTTTAATTTCGAAGAAACTGTTATATTAGACCGAGAAAACAACTATATAAAAAGATTGATCAGCGAAATGTTCCATATAAAAAACACTAAAAACAGTGTAAATTTTAGAGAGGACGTTCAAAAGTTAAGTGTTATCTATTGTGATATCATAAAGTGATGTACACACAGTGTACTGTAACACCTACTTAATTCTGGTACAATCTGTATATTATCTTTCTACTTGATAACAGCACTTGCAAGGCCGTTCGTTTATGAGTGCAATGTTGAAAATTGTAATCGTGAACGTTGAAAGATTTTTACAAATTCTGTAATTGTTTTAATATTTATTTTATTGTTTGACTCGTTTTTTTGACGTGTTGATGTTTTTACTATTTTATTACCGTTTTGTTTCAAACATTTGTAATTTCACGATTTTGCGGTTGCTATACTACTGAGTCCATATCTGTTATTGTTTGGGGAATATGTTACAATAATTTGAAAATACAGACAACTGTTTGATTGGGTAAGATTTTATAATACATATAACTATACCATTTATAATTGTAACATAGTGTAGTCCTGAAGAGGCCCACAATAAAGTTGGGCGAAACGTCGACCGTAACAACAAGTTGTTTCATTTATTGATCCCGTAGTCCAATAACCCAAAAACCAATATATAATAATTATTACAAAATATGGACGAAAACGACAGAGTAAACATTAAATTTAAATTTTATTTATATGTTTATTATTTATAGGTAATAGTGGATATGCGTTAAAACCATATTTACTGACTCCATTATTAAATCCCATGGGATGGGCACAACAACTATACAATTAGTCTCATATAGGTCAAGAAATGTCGTTGAAAGAACAATAGGGGTGTTTGGTAAAGAAGATCCCCGTGTGTGCTTATGGATGAAGATTAAAATTGGAAACTATATGTTTCCATGGACACGAGACGAGACTTGAATTGGTCTCCTCTCGTCTTAAACGTGTCAAAAGATGGGTCTCGTCTCGAGTCTCGATGTGTTTCGAAAAGTCTCATACGTCTCGTCTGATTTAAATTGATTAATTAGGTTTTACTATCGTGGATGATTGAGTTACAAAGAATATTAAAACTGCTGAAACTTAATATTTTTTATGACGCATGCAGAACGGCCTAACAAAAAGGAAGTGGTCTCGTCTCGAGTCTCGTCTCGATGTCTCGTGTTCATCACTAGCAGTAATAATTGTAGCTACAGCAGTTCTGCACAATGTAACTGTAGACTTGGGGACGAAGAACCTTCAAGTGATAACAATCAGGAGCAACATATTTTAGATATGGAAGTTGCACAAGGGCATTTCCCTAATATGAACATAATGGATTTACAACCAGCGAGATCGGGAATCACTATACGCAATATTTTATCTAACGAATAGGTTGGAAATTTAAATTAATTTAATTACAATATACCTATACCTAATTATTTGTTTGATAAAAATTTTTCTTTCAAAGCACAATAGTGTATATCTAACTCTTAAATTCGTAATTTTAAATTGTCTGTGTTTGCCATTGTTTGCAGTTCTTTTGTAACTATTTCTAGCTGCTTTTATTTAAGATTTTGCTCTACTGCCAAGAGTTCGATCTGCTTTTCCGTTGTAGCTACTATTTTCAAATCTGCCAATTTGCTATATTTAGCATGAAGATCTGTCAGTGGTATTGTATTTATCACGGCCGTGTTCTTCTTCTCCACTCAGAAGTACTTTTTGTCTGGAGAACATTATTTATTGGCGTACCTAATTGCACGGGAGCTACATTCGACCAATTGTCATTTTCCAACGTCTACATCAATTCCTCTTCTGCGAAGTGTTGGTCTTGCGGTGTTTCCACAATTTGATCCAAATTACAAACCTTTAAAATATATAAAAATAAGAAATTAATAGTTGAGATAGAGGTCGTTATAATCTACAAAGTAGATAAATTTCAAAATACAAATTCGTAGTAGGACATCGGTAGTCAGGACCGCATTAGGAATCAATAACGAATGAAAAAAAAGCAAGAAAAAATTATTAAATTCAAAACGCCTTATCGAACGACATGTTTCGGACTTATTCGTGGTTAAACGTGCTAGTTTAGAGCACGTGGAAGGTTTCATGATCGTTTGAAAAAATGGTAAGTTCAATTTTATATTTTCATTGTCAGTACGAGCCTGATGAGGTCAATTTCGTTGGGTAAAACCACGAATAAGTCCGAAACATGTCGTTCGTTAAGGCGTTTTGAATTTAATAATTTTTTCTTGCTTTTTTTTTCATTCGTTATTGATTCCTAATACGGTCCTGACTACCGATGTCCTACTACGAATTTGTATTTTGAAATTTATCTACTTTGTAGATTATAATGACCTCTATCTCAACTATTAATTTCTTATTTTTAGTTTTTACGGTCAACAATAGGGTTTTTGAAATTTTATTTCATTTACCGTTAATTATTTTAAAATATACACAAAATATAAAATTAACTAAAGAAAATCTTTCTACTATTTACTTTACTAATTCTCCATCACTATCTAATCCAAAATTTAAACCCACAGTAATTTTGCGGTTCACCAGCGATAACCTTTCGCTCAATCGCGCATCGCCACGGTTTTTCTAAGTTCCCTTTTTTTATTTTCATATCACGCTTTTAAAGATTCTTTATAACGAAAAATACTGCTTGGACATTTATGGTTGAAATGTGCTGTAATTTCGTTCCATGTGTCTTTTTTGTTTCTATGTAACACTATCGGTTTTAATATTTTGAATAATTTCTTTCTTCTTTGTAATTAGCTCCAACAAGAACTGCTTCTCTTCTGGAGTAAAGTTACAGCCACGTTTTCTTTTGCACCAGTTTTGTGATCCATTTTATAATAAGTAATTTTAAAAATCATATTACTATTTTAGAAAACCTAAAAAATGCACACACTTTGCATTGTGCATTTTTTTAGGTTTTCTAAAATAGTGATATGGTTAATATCGAGTTACACTACCTAAACCACGTATCAATCGATTAATTTTAAAAATTGTTTTGAGTTTCATTCTTTTCTTTTTTTGAGTTTCATTTTTGCTTGATAGTGGTCAGTATCAGCATTAGCTCCTCTGTATGATCTTACGTCATTCACTAATTGTTGTCCCTTTTTTTATATCAATATGTCATCGATCTGGTTACCCTCCTCTCTTTCACTACCAGGCCAGACCCATGTTACTTTGTGCATTTCTTTATGTTTAAATTTCGAGCTGCAAATCACTGTACTTAATGATTCTGCCAGACTACACAGCCTTTCCCCATTATTACTAGTCTTCTCATGAATTGTTTGCTTACCAGCTACCGAGTTTATATAGGCTTCTTTACCAATTTTGGCGTTAAAATCTCCTAGTATTATCAGTATGTCGTATTTAGGTATAGCATCACATAATGTTTCCAACTTGTTATAAAATTTTTCTTTTATTAGCTACTCTCTTCTGTTGGCGCGTATCCGTTCATAAATGACAAATTCGGTTTCGATTTAATTCTCAAGTGTGCCAGCCTACCATCAATTGCTTTGAATGACAATACCCTTTTCACAAAACTTTTCGCTACGACAAATCCTACACCATTTCTGCCTTGTGTATGTTCACCTGAAAAAAACACAGAGTAACTCTTTTTATCTATTTCATCTTGACCCTTCCATCTTAACTCTTGCAGCGCTGCCACATCCACCCTATATCGTAATATTTCATTTGCCACCTCTGTCATTTTTCCCGACCTTAACATTGTTCTTATGTTCTATGTGCAAATCTTCATCTGTTCGTTTTTGTGTCTGATCTTTTTTGGTATCATTTTCGCTTGTTTGTTTTTTTCTCTTAATTCGTTATTCTATTTACATTGCTTTTTTGTCACATCTGTCTCATTCTTCAATCCTGGAGCTTCCGGTTGAGACGATCCTTCAGCTCCCTTATCAACTATCAGTTTTTTGCTATACTTGTTGGGTCCGACATGGTTCCAACCCTTCTTTATCGCTCCACACTAGCATCTTTCCCTCAACGTAAAGTTTCCTGTATCAAATTTTTGTTTTCTTTCCATTCTTGTTCTCTTCTTTTGCGTATTCCACAATTTTTCCTTGTATAGCCCTTTCATTGTGCGTTAGGTCGTTTTCGATGTATACATTCGTTCCTCTCATCTTCTTCTTATTCTCCATTATCGCTAATTTTTATTTAAAACTTTTTAGTTTATCGACTATGATTTCTTTTCCCGGTGTTTTTCCCATTTAAAGGTTTCGTCTACTTCGACTTTTACTGCCAGCTCCTTCTCTAGGAAGTTACAACAAACAAAGTAATAACAAGTAATAACTTTACCAAGGACAGAAAGGCGACGGCAAAAAGTCTACTGTAGCACTTTTACCCCGACGATACTGACGATACGAGACTTCGACATACAGAACTTAGACACATGTTTGATTCGCCCTACATATGCGATACTAGCAACGAAAAGGAATTCACTGAGGAGGAGGTGTGGGAAGCATTAAGTTGCATGAGTCCAAACAGGGCCCCTGGCATCGACAATATTACGTCTGACATATGCACCGTGTTTGCTGAAGATAATTTAACATTTTTAACAAGGTTACTGAACTCTTGCATTACCAGTGGCTATTTTCCGAAACCGTGGAAGAAAGCGTTTGTTAAAATATTGCCCAAACCAAATAAACCGCACCCAAATGAGCTTTCAGCTTACCGGCCTATTGGCCTACTCCCGGTTTTCGGAAAACTTTTAGAAAAACTTTTCACTAAACGCCTTGTTTACTTTGGTCAGACTAAAAATCTTTGGAACCAAAGGCAATTTGATTTTAAAGAGCAAACTACAACTTCCGACGCATTGCGCTGTGCAATTAATATTGTCAGACGTGAGAAAGCACGAAAGCGCCAAATATTTGGTGTATCTCTTGACATTAAAGCGGCGTTCAACAACGCTTGGTGGCCAGCTCTATTCAACCGGCTACGTAACATCCAATGCCCACCGAATATATATAGCCTCCTCAAAAGCTATATCGAAAATCGGTCTCTCGAGCTGGTTTACGCTGACGGAAAGTCGCGAAAGATTATGTCTAAGGGATGCATTCAAGGCTCTGTTTGCGGACCTATTTTTTGGAACATTGTGCTGGATGAACTTTTAGATATAGGATTGCCAGACGGATGCCATCTGCAAGCATTTGCAGATGACGTCCTTCTAATTTCAAGTGCATCCAGCATAGTGAAACTGGAAGAAATAACCAACTCTGCACTAAAGTATATTATCGAATGGGGCGCTGGTGATAAATTAACATTCAGTGCCGTAAAAACTCAAATGTTAGCTTTCACACCAAAAGCCAAATTAACAGTTATAACTTTCGGAAACCAAATTATAAAATTTCAACCTTTTATTAAGCTTTTAGGCATTACTTGAAGAAATCAACAAAAATGAAATACACACCGACTTGAACCAAGAGTTGTTCAATATTATTTCAAGTATAAAAACTAGCACAAGAGAAACAATAGGTTACAGAAAAGGTATAAAGAGCAAAGAATGATTTGACGATGACTGCATAGAATGTAATGAGAGAAAAACAAAATTAAGAATAGAATGGATGAAATCTGGAAAACTGGAAGATTGAGAAGAGTATAAGAAAAGTATCAAAGAAGCAAATAAAACGTATAAGCAAAAGAAGAATGTCTGGTACATGGACCAAATGTTAAAAATATAATCAAAACAACTTCAATAATACAAGAATCTTTTATAAACTGTTAAAGAGACAAAATCCAAAACATAGTATAAAGACAAGAGGTATGAAAGATGACTCAGGGAATGAAGTTTATGAAGCAGAAAAAATAAAAAAGATTTGGTCTCAACATTTTCAAAAGTTATTAAACACACAAGAAGAACTAGATGAATGGGAACCAACTAACATAATTGAAGATAACGAAGAAATATCAACGCCAACACATGAAAAGATAATGAACATAATTCGAAATGGGAAAAATTGTAAGGACTAAATCACGGCGGAACTTATAAAGAATGGAGGAAGCAAACTTCATGAAAGATTGTGTGCCAAATAATTGGAAAGAAAGCATAGTGATTCCATTGATGAAGAGTGGAGATCCAGAAGAATGCAAAAACTATAGGGGAATTGCACTTCTCATCAATACTTATAAGATATTATCAGCTGTAATACACGAAAAACTGAAGGAATACACAAAAGAGCTAGTGGAGGAATACCAGTTCGGCTTCGTGGAGGATAGATCTACGATAGGCGCAATACATATACTAAGACAAACGATGGAAAAATTCTTCGAACATAACATAAATATGCACCTCATGTTTGTTAATTTTCGACAAGCTTTCGACAGAGTGAATAGGAAAGTATTATATCAAGCGATGTTGGAAATGGGTATACCAGTTAAATTGATAAAAATGACAAGAATTACATTACAGAACACCGTCTCATGCATAAGAACGGCAGAGGGCGATACTGAAAACTTTGAAATAAACAGCGGAGTTAGACAAGGAGATGCTCTGTTGGCAACACTATTCGATACAATATTAGAAAAGATAGTTAGAGGGTTGAGAATGGATGGAACAGTGATAAACAGAGAGGGACAATTAATAGCTTATGCGGACGACATCCTGATTATGTCAAGATCGTATGGAAGACTAGAAGAGATATTCAAGGATCTGGAGAAAAATGCGAAGAAAGCGGGACTAATGATCAATGAAAAGAAAACAAAGTACATGAAAAGTTGTAAGAGCGAAACGCACAATCTGCAGAACATTACAATAGATAAGTACACTATAGAGGAAATAGACTGCTGCAGTTAGTTGGGAGTGCAAATAAACAGTAACAATAACAACGAAAACGAAATAAAAAATAGGATACAAGCAGGCAACAAGACATACTATGCAAATATGAAACTGTTAATGAGTATTTTATTTATTATTTAATCAGGTATACATTCCTTAGGAATATTCCTACTTTATAAAAGTCTTTACAATTCATTCATTGGGGTGAATTACTCCCCTTGTTCTCTTCTTCGTTGTTCTAAAGTTTCGCATGTGTCTTTGTCTCATTCACTATTTTTCTCCACTCCACCCTGTCTTCACATTTCTTTCTCCAACCTGTTACTCCCATAGCCCTAAGGTCGTTTATCACCTCGTCCAGCCATCTATCTCTTATTCTTCCTCTTGGTCTTGTCTCACTTGGTCTCCAGTCCGTAATCTGTCTCAAAACACTTTGTGGGTCCTTTCTTGTTATGTGTCCTAGCCATCGTATTCTCTGCGCCTTAATGTGTTTCACTATGTCTTCGTCACCCAATATTTCTTTTATTTCCATGTTTGATCTTTGTCTGTACACATTTTCCTCAATCCTCTTTAGGCCTATACTCGCCCTCAGCAGCTTTCTCTCGAACACTCTCAGTTTTTCCTCCTCTCTTTTAGTCAGGTTTATCACCTCTGCAGCATATGTGACCACTGTTCTCACAAAAGTTTTGTATATTCGCATCTTAGTTCTTATAGATATGCTCTTGCTTTTTAACATTTTCCTGTTTCCGTGATACGCTCTCCAACCCGCTTGTATTTTCTCAAGTATCTCCGTTGTTCTGTTGTTGTTCCTGCTTAGCTGGATTCCTAGATACCTAAATTTCTCCACCTCTTCAAACGTATATTTTCCGATTTTTAGTTTGTCATGTCTTGGCTCATCGTTTCTATTAAAGTTCATAAATTTAGTTTTACTCTCATTAATCTTCAGTCCCATTTCCGCCGCTTGTATCTCCATTTCTTTAAAAATTTCTATCATTTTCTGTCTTGATCTGGAGACAATTACGATATCATCAGCGTATGCCAGCATTTGCCATTCCTTCGTTACAATCGTTGCTCTGTTTTCTAATTTTCTAACGATTCTCTCCACCACCAAGTTAAACAGAGCTGCCGACAGCGCGTCGCCCTGTCTGACCCCGCTACTGATTAAGAATTCTTCAGATTCGCCTGTCCCGATCTTCACTGTTGCGTTCGATTCTTTCAACGTCATCTGTATTAGTTGTCTCAACTTCCTTGGTATGCCCAATTCTACCATCACATCAAATAATTTTTTTCGTTTCACCGAATCAAACGCCTGCTGAAAGTCGATGAATAGCAGATGTAGCCCTATATTGTGTTCATAAGCTTTTTCGGTTATTTGTTTCATTATATGTAGGGCATCTATCGTTGATTGATCCTCTCTGAAACCATGTTGGTATTCTCCGACTTTGAATTTAATCTCATTTTTTAGTCTGTTATGAACGAGTGTCGACAGGATCTTGTAGCTCACCTGCAATAGGGTTATTCCTCTATAGTTTCGGCATTCTTCTATATTTCCCTTTTTGTGGATTGGTATTATTCTTCCTGACTTCCACTCCTTCGGCATTTCTTCCCTTCTCCAAATTTCAATAATCAAATCGTATATTCTTTGCTGTATTTCTTCACCTGCATTCTTTATCAGCTCTCCGCATACTTCATCTCTTCCCGGTGCTCTTCCATTTTTTATCTTGTTTATTATTGCTTTTATTTCGCAGAATGTTGGTTCTGGTATTATTGTTCCTTCTGATTGTTCTTGAGTTTCTACCGACCCGTTTTCGACGTCTGACTGGTTCAACAGATTCTGGAAGTGTCTCTTCCATATTTCTTTTATTTCTTCCTCATTTTCACCAATTTTTCCGTTCTCATCTTTCATTGTTCTCGTGTTTACTTTGCGTTTTCTTGTTTGTTGTTTCATTCCAAGATAAAATTTCTTTACGTTATTATTCTTACACTCCTCATCTATCCCGTTCATGATGCCATTTATCCATTTGTCTTTCTTCTTCTTATACATCTTGTTTGCCTCTTTGATTTTTTCCTTATATATGGTTCGGTCCTCTTCTCTTTTTGTTTTCATCCATGTCAATTTTGCTGTTTTCTTACCATCTGCCATCTCTTCGCATTCTTCATCAAACCATTTTTTTCTTTTAAGTACTGTTTGTTTCTGAAACCCTATTGTTCTTTCTGCACTTGTTTGCATTGTCATTTTAATGTTTTCCCACTCTTTGTCTATGTCCTGTTCTTTTTTTATGTTGTCAATTATTCTGTCAGTTTCTTCTGCATATTTTGTCTTAATCTTGGTATCCACAAACTTTTCCAGTGCTAGTTTTTTGTTTTCATCTCTTCTTCTTTTGAAGATATTTATGTGCGCTAACTTAGCGATTACCAAATAATGGTCGGAATCCACACTTGCCCCGCGGTAAGTTCTTACGTCTTTAATAGATGTTGCACTTTTTCTCGATATACAGACGTGGTCTATCTGACTTCCTTCTTCATTTTTATTTGCTCCCGGTCTCATCCATGTTATTTTGTGTATTGGTCTGTGGTTAAACTTCGTACTACTTATAGTCATGTTCAGTGCATTTACCATATTACACATTCTTTGCCCGTTGTTGTTGGTCTTTTCATGGATCGTAAATTTACCTGCTACTTCGCTAAGATAGTCCTCTTTCCCTATTTGGGCGTTAAAGTCTCCTAACATTATTAGTGTATCACGCCTGGGTACTGCTTCGGCCATTTTTTGTAGTTCCCAATAAAATTGTTCTTTTTCGTCGTTACATTTATCTTCGGTTGGTGCATATGAAACTATAAAGCTTACATTTACCGGACTTGATTTTAATCTCAGATATGCGATTCTGCCGTTAATTGGTTTAAATTGAATTATATTTCTTTTCAGGTCGTTTCTTACAAAGTAGCCTACACCGCTTGCTCCCTGCTTCACTTCTCCAGAAAACAAAAACACGTACTCTCCAGCATCCACCTCTCCATTACCACTCCATCTTATCTCCTGTACCGCAGCTATGTTGACTCTGTATTTCGCTAGCTCTCTTGCTGTTTCGTACATTTTTCCTTTTTTCAACATCGTTCTAACGTTCCATGTGCCAACTCTCCAGACCTTAGACTTTTTTCTTTTCCGTTGTTTTGCCTTTATTCCTTGTTCATCTTTTGTTTTTATATTCGCTATTCCATTTTCTCGCCGTTCCGTGTCATTTATCGTCCGCCTGGTATATCTTGCTAGTTTTTTGGCAGTTGGATTGCGGAGTCAGTTCTCTCTTCTACCAGTCTACGTTTGCGCTGGTCCCAGGTTATTAAAATTCCTGGCTGTTAATGAGTAAACACCTGAAAAGAGAAACCAAAGTTAAAATATATAAAACACTTATAAAACCGGTTGTACTGTACGCAGCGGAGACGTTGTGCCTGTCTTAAGAATTAAGAACTTTTGAAAGAAAAGTCCTTCGCCCTATTTTGGGACCGAAGCTAAATGAAAGTGGTGAATATCGAATATGGATGAATCACGAAATCCAAAATGAAATGAAAGGAGAGGACATAGTGAAATTTGCAAAGTCACAAAGAATAAGATGGCTGGGACACATTATGCGTAGTGAAGAGGGTTCGGCATTGAAAAGCATAACGACATGGAGACCAGCGGAGGATCGAAACCGAGGAAGACCAAGAATAAGATGGTATGATCAGGTAGTGAACGACTTAAAGACAATGAAGGTAAAGGACTGGAGGGTAAAGGTTCAAGATAAGAAATGTTGGAGAGATATTGCAAGAAACGCCGCTTCACATCCAGTACTGTAGAAACACAAGAAATCGAATAATTCTTATGAAGTGTAAATAATTAATTAGGATGAATTGTATATAGAGTAACATGTATAATATAACGTGGGGCTTAATCCTCCCCTTTAGTCGGATTTGTGATTCCTGGAAACGGGAAAGCAATATTCTTTTTGAATGTAATGCTATATGAATGAATGAATGAATTTTAAAAATTGTTAAATTACCTACGTAAAATTTGAATTAATAAAATAAGTAATTGCCTTTATTGTAATAATAATAATAATTGTAATAATTGTAAATGTATACACACACACACACACGTTAAAACAATTTATTTTCAATTTTCCGTAAGTACTGCTGTTTTTATAAACTTTTTTAATAATGTGGGTTAAGCATGCAGGAGGGTTTAGGTACACCGATTTTACCGAAAAAACAGAATTAACTTTTTGAATTTGCAACGTTGCCAACGTGCAACTTAAGCGGCGTTCAGATAGGGTACGTTCCACTTACAGCCCACGACGCCCACGGTCGACCACGGGCGACTTTTAAGCGTTCCACCTAAAGCTATGGTCGTTGCGGTCGAGCTCAAAACATCATCAATGACGTCACCGATTGCTAGCCCACCACGACCACGACGCCCCACTGTAAAAGGTGGGTTACCGTGATCGTGAAAGTTTTTTCGCGTGCAAATTTGAAAGTCGAAGAATGGATTCCAAAAAAATAGCATTTTATAATGCCGATAGTGAAAATTGTTTATCAAATTAAAATATATAAATATATTATTCTTTAGTTAACTTGTGCACTTATTTCCCATAACTTGTTATAAAATAATGTTGTTTTTTTTTCATAAAAATATTTTCATTTTCATAGCAATATGCAAAAGTAAACTTGTACTTGCTCTGTTCTAACAGTTAATCATAATAATTTGTGCAAAACTTGTAAGATTACCAACATCAAGATTTACATTTTAAAATTTGAATATGAAAATTCAAAATGACGTTAGCTCGCCCACAAACATCACAAAAGCCGTTCCACTACACTAAACGACCGTGGTCGCCGTTGGCAAAAACGTATAAGTGGAACGCTAAATGACACCACCAAGCTGCGGTCGTCGTGGGCTGTAAGTGGAACGTACTCATAGAGATTCTTGTCTTGCCTTGCTTAGGTAGAAACTGGCAAGTGCCAATCAGATTGAAGTATTATCATCTATCCCCTCCTTTGCATAAAATTTGTGTGGCGGTGCTGAGGTCTTGCCGAAGCCTGGTAATGTCAAGCTATGTCAATAATGTCAAGACCCAATGAAATCGAAGTATTTTAAATGCAGTAACGCGCGTACTTATTTGAAAATTCACTTCAGATAAAAATTTAAATAATTTGTAAATTTTGGTAAAACTACATTCTATTGTATTCTAAACCGTTATCTTTACAAATTTTAAAATCCGGAAAATTTTGAAAAACCCAAAAATTATATTGTTCGTGCTTGCCTTACCTACCTGTAATAAATAGAATACAATACATTTATTACAATAAATAACACCTACCGTAGATCGGCTTAAGCGGCGTTCAGATAGAGATTCTTGTCTTGCCTTGCTCTTGTCTTGTGTTGCGAGGTCTTGCTTCGGTGTTGCTTAGACGACTTGAGCGTTCACATAGAAATTCTTGTGTTGCCTTGCTTAGACAACAGCGATAGTGACATCTGTATTTTTAGGTTCGACATCCACTACATTTTCATGCAGAGCAGTACAGAGTAAACACCTGTCACTTTAATTAGGGTGACCCAAAAAAAATGATAACAAAACTTTTTATCATAAGAACTTTATTAAACTGAAGAAAAACTTTTTCACAACAAATAATAATAACTAACATTATTGTTGAGAAAAATAATTAACTAGTTTCGAAATGGCCGCCTTCTACTGCTATACACAACGTCAAACGCTTCTGAAAATTTAAGGCTAAGCGCCGAAGCTCTTTCATGGATATCCGATCCCAATCACGGCACAACAACTGCTTTAACGCCTCCGAACTTTTGTGGGGTGTCTCACAGGCTTTGGCCTTCAAAATTTACCACACGCTGTAATCCATCAGATTGAGATCTGCCGAGTAGGGGGAACCATTCCGTGGATGTGATGATATCCGGGAAATGAGATTTGCACCAATTTTGAGTGGCTTTTTGCCCTATGCGCGTTGGTTCGTTGACCAATCTGGTTGAAACGTCCAATTCGCATCGTCGAAATGTTGATAAGTCCATGGAAAGACGACGGCTTCGAGAACATCGCGTCGGTAAACCTCTTGGTTAAATTTCACACCCTGATCCACAAAAACCAGAGGGTTTTTCCAGTTGAGCAAATTCCGGCCCAAACTATCACAGACTGTAGATATTCACGGTGCTATACGGCAGCAGAAGTACCTAGAGCATTAACAGACCAAATCCGGTCATTTTGACGGTTGTGCGCTTGCTCGACGGTGAAAGCTTCTCATCTGTGAACACAATCCGATTCCACGATAGAGAAGCGGCGCGACAAAGGAGCTGACGATATCTTTGAAGTAGCACGAGCTTGTTACTATCGGTCAACAGTTGAACTTTTTGAATATTATTGGGCTTGACCTTAAGGTGCTTCTTAGCTATTCAGCAAGCCGATTCACGCGAAACACCGATCTCGCGGGCAATTTTTCTCATTGAGACCCTCGAATTTTGCAGAAATCGTTTCTTGATGATCTGACGGACCCTCGGCGTGCTGACTGTTCGCTTTCTTCCGCTCTCTGGATGACGTCCGTTTTGACCGCGCTTCTCAATTTGTTTGATTATTCGGCTGACATTTGGTGCCGCTATGCCGAGCCTTCGCGCGATGTCACAATTGCGCATTCCATGTTGATGTAACTCTAAAATTTTCTCTGTTTGATTAGATATCTATAAAATAAGCAATAAAACACATAACAAAATTTGACAGTTTACCATACAGGTAGCATTTTTAACTGGCAATATCAGTGTGCTAAAATAAAATACCAACAACAAAAAACTTGCGTGTTAGGTCCGATTAAACTTTGTTATCATTTTTTTTGGGTCACCCTTATAAGTAAACACCTGAGAAAAAAGTAATTTGATGATTATAAAATATATAGATATCGAAAGTAAACTTTGGTGTGAAATAAAATTTCAAAATTATCCGTTCTCCCTCCAAATATGCTTAAAATAAATTCAAATTATAAATAAAATGTCCAGATGTGGTTTACCTAATTTTTTCTAGAAAAACGAGTTTGTCCAAAAATAAGACATTATATTATGGAATGTAACAAAGTAATAATATTGATTGATTTACAAATTATTTTCGTTTGCAATAAGCCGATCTACGGTAGGTGTTATTTATTGTAATAAATGTATTGTATTAGATTTATTACAGGTAGGTAAGGCAAGCACGAACAATATAATTTTTGGGGTTTTTCAAAATTTTCCGGCTTTTTAAATTTGTAAAGATAACGGTTTAGAATACAATAGAATTTGATTTTACCAAAATTTACAAATTATTTAAATTTTTATCTGAAGTAAATTTTCAAATAAGTACGCGCGTTGCTGAATTTAAAATACTTTGATTTCATTGGGTCTTGCTTCACTTGCGTTGTGTTGCAGAACCGAAAAGCTTAAGCGGCGTTCAGATAGAGATTCTTGTCTTGCCTTGCTCTTGTCTTGTCTTGCGTGGTCTTGCTTCGGTGTTGCTTAGACGACTTGAGCGTTCACATAGAAATTCTTGTGTTGCCTTGCTTAGACAACAGCGATAGTGATATCCATGGTGACATCTGTATTTTTACGTTCGACATCCGCTACATTTTTATGCAGAGCAGTACAGAGTAAACACCTGTCACTTTAAATTATAAGTAAACACCTGAGTAAAAAGTAATTTGTTGATTATAAAATATATAGATATCGAAAGTAAACTGTGGTGTGAAATAAAATTTCAAAATTAACCGTTCTCTCTCCAAATATGCTTAAAATAAATTCAAATTATAAATAAAATGTCCAGATGTGGTTTACCTAATTTTTTCTAGAAAAACGAGTTTGTCCAAAAATAAGACATTATATTATGTAATGTAACAAAGCAATAATATTGATTGATTTACAAATTATTTTCGTTTCCAATAAGCCGATCTACGGTAGGTGTTATTTATTGTAATAAATGTATTGTATTATATTTATTACAGGTAGGTAAGGTAAGCACGAACAATATAATTTTTGGGGTTTTTCAAAATTTTCCGGCTTTTAAAATTTGTAAAGATAACGGTTTAGAATACAATAAAATTTGGTTTTACCAAAATTTACAAATTATTTAAATTTTTATCTGAAGTATATTTTCAAATAAGTACGCGCGTTGCTGCATTTAAAATACTTTGATTTCATTGGGTCTTGCTTCGCTTGTGTTGTGTTGCAGAACCGAAAAGCTTGACGTTACCAAGCTTCGGCAAGACCTCAGCGCCGCAACACAAATTTTATGCAAAGGAGGGGATAGAAGATAATACTTCAATCCGATTGGCTCTTGCCAGTTTCTACCTAAGCAAGGCAAGACAAGAATCTCTATCTGAACGCCGCTTTATTGCAAACGAAAATAATTTGTAAATCAATCAATATTATTACTTTGTTACATTGCATAATATAATGTCTTATTTTTGGACAAACTCGTTTTTCTGGAAAAAAATAAGTAAACCACAACTGGACATTTTATTTATAATTTGAATTTATTTTAAGCACATTGGAGGGAGAACGGATAATTTTGAAATTTTATTTCACACCACAGTTTACTTTCGATATCTATATATTTTATAATCAACAAATTACTTTTTACTCAGGTGTTTACTTATAATTTAAAGTGACAGTTGTTTACTCTGTACTACAGTGACTTTATACTGTAGTCTAAGCAAGGCAACACAAGAATTTCTATGTGAACGCTCAAGTCGTCTAAGCAACACCGAAGCAAGACCACGCAACACAAGACAAGAGCAAAGCAAGACAAGAATCTCTATCTGAACGCCGCTTTACAGTTACTAAATCTGAGGTTTAAGTATGTTGATCGGTGCTACAAGATTTAATTTTAACTTACGGTTTATTTTAATCGCTGGTTACGTAACCGGAACTTTTAACTGACAGTGGTGCAAATGGGCATAATGTAGTTATAAGCGGCGTTCAGATAGAGATTCTTGTCTTGCCTTGCTCTTGTCTTGTATTGCGTGGTCTTGCTTCGGTGTTGCTTAGACGACTTGAGCGTTCACATAGAAATTCTTGTGTTGCCTTGCTTAGACAACAGCAATAGTGATATCCATGGTGACATCTGTATTTTTCCGTTCGACATCCACTACATTTTTATGCAGAGCAGTACAGAGTAAACACCTGTCACTTTAAATTATAAGTAAACACCTGAGTAAAAAGTAATTTGTTGATTATAAAATATATAGATATTGAAAGTAAACTGTGGTGTGAAATAAAATTTCAAAATTATCCATTCTCCTTCCAAATATGCTTAAAATAAATTCAAATTATAAATAAAATGTCCAGATGTGGTGTACCTAATTTTTTCTAGAAAAACTAGTTTGTCCAAAAATAAGACATTATATTATGTAATGTAACAAAGCAATAATATTGATTGATTTACAAATTATTTTCGTTTACAATAAGCCGATCTACGGTAGGTGTTATTTATTGTAATAAATGTATTGTATTATATTTATTACAGGTAGGTAAGGTAAGCACGAACAATATAATTTTTGGGGTTTTTCAAAATTTTCCGGCTTTTAAAATTTGTAAAGATAACGGTTTAGAATACAATAGAATTTGGTTTTACCAAAATTTACAAATTATTTAAATTTTTATCTGAAGTATATTTTCAAATAAGTACGCCCGTTGCTGCATTTAAAATACTTTGATTTCATTGGGTCTTGCTTCGCTTGCGTTGTGTTGCAGAACCGAAAAGCTTGACGTTACCAAGCTTCGGCAAGACCTCAACGCCGCAAGACAAATTTTATGCAAAGGAGGGGATAGAAGATAATACTTCAATCTGATTGGCTCTTGCCAGTTTCTACCTAAGCAAGGCAAGACAAGAATCTCTATCTGAACGCCGCTATAGATTGTTAATATTTAGAAGAAAGTTTCAACAAAATTTTATCACTGTTACTGTTTCTACTATGTTTTTGAGAAATTAATTTAATTAAATAATAAAATTGTAAACAATCATAAGTAGGGAATTGAACTTAGAACAACATTACAAAATCATTGAATAGCACAGGTGGAATAGATGATCAAATATCAGTAAAAATATTTAAAGAATATCTTAATACATAAAATCCCAACACGCTGCTACTGCTGCTGCTGCTCCTCCTCCAACGTGTCATTTTTTGGAGAAATGGAAAGCCTCTGATTGGTCGAATATTTTTACCAACCAAAAAATATATTAAACCACCGCCGGTACTCCCCCTGGGACGAGTTGCACATCAATCGAGTTTCCAACCAATCGGGTCTAGATGCCCGTCTATAGACGGGCTTTCCAGCTCAAATCAATCTGGATTTAGACTTAAACTTTTATGTGATGTGTGATAATGAAAATTATAAAAATTTAATTATATATATTTTTTGACCTCAAAAGGACATTTGAAACAATTAATAGAAAAATGTTGTTAGAAAAACTCGAAAAAATGAGGATAGGTGAAGTTGCGTTATAGTTTTTTTAGAAGATATTTTAACAATGAAAAAACAAAAAGTAAAATTAAGAAATAGTGTATCATCAGAAATATGTAGTAGTTGATGACGGCGTGTAGCACAGGGAACTATATTGGCACCAGATCTCGATCAATTATGTGTCATTTATTAATTTATAATTATATGTACCTGTAAGAGCACGTAAAATAGAAATATTTGCAGACGACAAAATCATTTATTTGATTGGTCAAGATGTTGATGAAATGATTGAAATTGTAAATAGCGATCTAAGAAATATTTATGAGATAATAGAAATTAATTTAGTGATCTAGAAAGATCACTAAAATATATATCAATAATATAGATCAAATAAATATATAAATGTATGTATATAAAAAATGTATTCACAATATTTTAAAGGTATTATCCAAAAACAATTTTGATTTTTTTGGGAAGAATGGGAAAACCTTTTAGTATTTATACAAAATTGTTGCTCTATAAAACAATTATTATTGTTCAGTGATATTATCTACACTTAATAAATAACAAACGGAAAAATTCGAATTATTCAAAATAAAATATACAAATTTTAGTTGAGATAGGGGCCATTTTTATCTACAACGTAGATACATTTCTAAATAAACAAAATCGCATCAGTAGGACTACGGAAGACAGCGCCGTTGTAACCGGGAATTTTTACCCCCTTTTATTTTACCCCCGGGGGTAAAAATTCCCTAGTGAAATTTTACCCCCCCGGTAAAAATTCCCTAGTGAAATTTTACCCCCGGTAAATATTCCCTAGAGAAATTTTACCCCCGGTAAATATTCCCTAGAGAAATTTTACCCCCCAGTAAAAAATGATTAGGGGGTAAAATTTCACTAGGGAATTTTTACCGGGGGGTAAAAAAGCTCAAAATATTCTTAGTGAATTTTTACCCCCTTAAGAAATTTTATAGGTAAATAAGAATTTTTATATCTGTTTATGTATCAAATTCCATAATATTTTACTGCGAAATGCTAAAGTATCTTTCTCAGTCAGATATTGGAACAATGAAATAGGATAATTTAAAAGTTTAACACAAAATTTATTTAAAACTTACATTTTCTTATACATTTTTTTTTACCGAAACTACCACTTCAAAATGATTTGAATTTTTATGGTTCAAATATATTGCCAGATTTTTATAATTGGGTTCATCGGAAAGGTGCATTGAACTTGGAAACCTTAGCCACGCTGGATTTTTTGACAATTGAGTAAAGGAATATATATCGGCTCCTAGGAGTGCTGCAGTGAAAAGCATCTCAACATCTGTTGCCCAAATTGCATTTTCGTCCATTTTTGTTATATTCAGGTAATTCTTAACACCAGAAAACAGATCAACTTCTTGATTTTGAGTTTTCATAAATTCGGTAATTATCTTTCGTACTTCCTGGTGGTGATCTTCACTTCCGGTAATGCATAAAGATATGCACCTAAAAAAACAGTTACCGTCTGCCTTGACGTCTATAACTGTATAAGGCGAATGGAGCAACGAGTTTTTTGATTTCGCAAAGTCGGAATTATTCTCAAATAAAAGTCCAAGCTTCTCACAAAGTCGTTTTTGCCAAATGTTATTTATGGGACAGAAACGAAATTTTGATTTTTCCGTTATGCAGTTAATTTCTTCAACAGATAATTCATGTTCTTCATTTTCGCCATTTTTTTCTTGAGATCCATTGTCGTGGTAATGTTTTAAATTACTGATGGGATACCCTTTTTTTAAAGATTTTCCCACTTTCGACCGTAAAACGCAGTTGCCATTGCTCAGAATTTTCTCTATGGCGTACGGTCCTGTATAGGGTGCTTTTGTCCAACCACCTTTGCGATCATCTCGTCTGCAATTTCGTACCAGTACCGATTCTCCAACTTGAAATTTCACTGCATTTGCACGACGCTTATCATAAGAAGTTTTTTGTTTTTCTTGACTTTCCTTTATATTTTCAGCGGTCTTGTGAAATACACACTTTTGAATTTGTAACATTTTTGAAAGATTTTTTTCAAAATCATTTTGATTGAATAAATTATCTTCCATTTCATAATCTATTTTTTTTGTCACTTCAACGTCGTCAACGTCCATTCCAAATAACTCATTTTCCATTCGGTTAATTTCGTTCATTTCGTCTATTTCGTTCATTTCGTCCATTTTGTTCATATCCTCCATCTTCCTTCCATCCATTTCAATATCAACAGGAAGTTTTGGCTCTCTGTTATATAGCAGGAAAAAAGGTGAAAATTTTGTGGATTCATGACGTGCGGTACGATGCGCAAAAAGAACTCCGTCAATTACATCTGGCCATTTGCTTACATTTTCTTCTTTATAGAGTGTTTTAAGAAGTTTATTTTTAATTGTTCTATTTTGTCTTTCAATAAGTCCATTGCTTTGCGGGTGATATGCAGACGTTACCCGTTGCTGCGTTCCCGTTAACATAAGGAGATGATTAGAGACTTGGTTAACAAATTCCCTACCTTGGTCGTTTATTTGTATCGACATACACGAATGTCTGCAAACAAGTTCAAATAAAAATCGAGCAACAACTTCGGCAGTTTTATTTTTTATTGCCTTGATTTCGGACCACTTACTAAAGTAATCAATTGCTACAACGATATATTTAAATCCATCTACTTCGGGAAGTGTAGCTAAATCTATTCCAATTTGTTTCATAACTTCTGTTGGTATTGGCACTGGTCGGAGTTCAGGAACAGCTTTTAAAACGGCTGGATTTATTTTTTGACAAATATCGCAATGCTTAATAAAGTTTACCGTGTCCGTGTATATAGTTTGCCAATAATATCTACGTTCGATAATTGATATTGAAGCGTCTCTCCCACGATGAGATGATAGCGATATCGATTCAACGCTTGAGTCTGTACCTTGGTGAACCATTGATATTATTTTCTTTCTTTCTTCCAAATCTACTATTACTGGCAACCACCGATGTTCTGCATCACCGCTCGTGGTTCTTTCACTAATTTTAATTGTCTTTTTGTATAATAAAGTTTCGTTCTCCATTGTATAAGGTTTACATTGTTTTCGAAAATTAGACTTTTCATTTTTTCCTTTGATATGTTGAGGATACGTTTTGTTAGTTAAAAATTGCTTAACCATATTTAAATCCAAAGCGATGTACTTTGATGATTTGGCGATTGCAGCTTTATCTTCGTTGCTGTATTCATCACTTTCTCGTGGATTAAACATTTTGTTTTGATTTTGAGGATTTATTTTGATAATAATATAAAATATGCTGGCTTGATTATTATTTTTCTGGTTTGATATCTCGATTTCTTGTGTCTCACTTACCTTATATAAAAATTATAATTATAATATCGCGGTTGGTATAACTACATTTCGTCGTTGACAGGGCCGATTTATCCATTAGGCAAGAAAGGCAGCTGCCTAGGGTGGCAGTCTTTTAGGGGCGGCAAAAATACTAATTAATTCTATTTTTTATTTATTTTTATTCTTCCAAAATCTGAGAAAGATATTTTAGCATCTCAGAATAAAATATAATCGAATTTAATACATAAACACTAGTAAAAATTCTGATTTACCTATAAAATTTCTTAAGGGGGTAAAAATTCACTGAGGTTATTTTGAACTTTTTTACCCCCCGGTAAAAATTCTCTAGGGAAATTTTACCCCCAGTAAAAAATGATTAGGGGGTAAAATTTCACTAGGGAATTTTTACCGGGGGGTAAAATTTCACTAGGGAATTTTTACCGGGGGGTAAAATTTCACTGGGGTAAAAATTCCCGGTTACACCGTCTTTAGAATCAATAACTAATGAAAATATAGCGTGAAAATAATTGTTAAATTCAAAACACGCCGTACCGAATGACATGTTTCGATATTATTTTCGGTTTTATCCGCGACACTAAACTCATCAGATACTACCATCTACTACCAGTTACGTACTGGCGATTGACAATATAAAGTTAAACTTATCATTGTGTCAAACGATCCACATGCACTTGATTAGAAATTAAAAATTCAAATTTAAAAATTTATTTTTATCGTTAGTTGTTTATTAATCCAAAATCAGTGTGTGAAAAAAATAATACAAATGTAGCAGATTTATACATCCATTAAAATGTATATAAAATGATATCTAATTATAGATATGTTAAGAAACGCTTAAAATTGTATTTTAAGCGAAATGTATTCAGCAACCAATAACGTATAGATACATTTTCTATATTTTTTTTAAATAAAATTTAAAAGAGTGCCTAAATATTTGAGTGGACAATTAAAATGTGCGAATGAAGTTCGCGATTATCCCACAAGAAATAATTTGAATTTCATCATTTCATCAACGAGCAAAAAAAACCAACAGAAAGATCGTTATATTTTAGGGGGCTATAAATACATAATAATTTACCGGATAATAAAAAAAATTGTACAAAATTAACTTCATAGAAAACACTGTTATGGAAACACATTGTAAATAATATAGAAAAGTAAGAACTTCTACTATTTAAATATCAATCAATGAAATTGGTTTGAAATTAGGCTAGTTTCATCCTAGCAAAATGAATGCGTTATTAAATATTTATTATATTAACTAAATATATTAATTAAATAGTTCCTACGCAGTATTTCTTTATTTATTTCATCAAAAATAAATTTGTGAAAATACGTTTTGTAAAATTATTACGTAAGTTTTCCTTTGTAAATGTGGCTTTGCATTCGATGCGCCACCTACATTAGACGTATCGTTGATCTAGTATAGTTTAATATTTTAGTTAGGGTTATAGAATACATTTGTATTTAATAGCTTAATGAGCTAATTAGTATGGATTATTATTATAAAATTACC
Organism: Cantharis rufa; assembly: GCA_947369205.1. Lineage (NCBI taxonomy): Eukaryota > Metazoa > Arthropoda > Insecta > Coleoptera > Cantharidae > Cantharis > Cantharis rufa. The sequence continues at coordinate 44,180,115 of OX376303.1, forward strand.
AAAATTTAATAATAACACTTTATTATGTATAGTTTTCAAAGCAACCTGAATGGAATATTTTCGCCTTATTCTAAATCATCCACCCCAGCACCGCAGAAGATAGAATCATGAGCTACAATATTGATCTGCTTGTTTGTCAGTACAGATAAACATGATATTATAGATACATTTTTCCGGTAGCGAAATGTCCTGGTAGCGAAGTGTCCGGGTGCGAAATGTCCGGGTGCGAAATGTCCTAGAATCGTTATTAAGGTTACACATGCAGTTATTTAAGTTATTATTTTGACAAAATGGCTCAGAAATTTAGAAAAATATATCTATAATATCATGTTTATCTGATTTCGCTACCACTTTTAGCATATTTGGATATTTAGCATTATTGGAATTATTTTTCGTTTAAAAAATAAAATTTTTTTTATTTTTAAAAATTTAAAAATTTTTTTTTTCAATTTAGCCACTTTGCTAGTAGCACCTATTTGAGTTCTGGGTTAACATTTATTAAAAAACAATGAATATAATATGCAAAAAATGGTTTCAAATCAACACGGGTCAGGTCTGTTATTCAGTACCAAAACAAAATTAAGTAATAAAATATTTAAATTAACAACAATTAAAATTATTTTAAAAATGTTTATTTGAAATAACTAATAATTTTTTAAATTATGTTAAATTTAAATTTAACATAAATTAAATTTATTAATTGTTAATATTTTATTACCTAATTTTGTTTTTGTACTGAATACGGACCTGGCCCCTGTTGATTTGAAACCACTTTTTGCATATTATATTCATTGTTTTTTTAATAAATATTAACCCAGAACTCAAATAGGTGCTACTAACAAGGTGGCTAAATTGAAAAAAAAAATTTTTTTTAATTTTTAAAAATAAAAGAAATTTTATTTTTTAAACAAAAAAATAATTCCAATAATGCTAAATATCCAAATATGCTAAAAGTGGTAGCGAAATCAGGTAGCGAAATGTCCCCGGGTGCGAAATGTCCGGGTGCGAAATGTCCTAATAGCGAAATGTCCCGGAGCGAAGTGTTCGGCCACCCTTAAGAATAAAGTTAGCTAATAACCAAATAACAATAAATTATATAAGCACGTTTTTTGGAGGAATTAAGTTAAACACTATTAAATTAATTTATTAATAAATAAATAAGAAACCACTTTGCACCTTTTTTTAAAGATGATAGAAATTCCTGATCTTGAATATTTTAGCACTTGGTAGTAGATCAATGTCCATATTAAATTTCAAAACTTTTTCATTTATTTTCTTTAAATACTGTTAACTAATATACGTAACTTGAGCTAATCGAGGACCTCTTTTTCACAACTCAACATCTACAAATTATTCAGCAGAATGTTCTAACTTGTATAATTCCATGCTTGTATATTATGAGATAACAAATTTTAATTTTTAATTTGCATGGTTAATATTCAACTTAATTTAAATTGTTTTTGTTTCAAGTTTGAAGTTAGTAGCAATGTTAGTTTTTACTTCACCATTCGATAGCCATTGTAAAAATTACAGAGAAACCATGTACATAATATATACTATGTATTTCTCAATTTCGGCAAAATTGTAATTTTTGAAAAGATTATATTAAATTATAGATTAATGAAAATATTAAATAGATTTCAAAACTAATACAATAAATTATGTAGTAATATAATTAAGTAATAACTAAAGTTATTCTAATTTAATTTAGTATGTTATATTTATTAATATCTTTACCTTATAGTTGCTCTATTTTTTAAACTTGCAACTTTTTAACAAAGCCATTTATTAAAACTTTTGTAAAAAAATTGTATTTTATATAGTTTGGTTTTTCTGTATTAATATTACTTACTTTTTTACATGCATATTATCTACTGGCACTATAAATTGTGAAAGATGCTGCTTATTTCTTCTACACGGAAAGAGCTGTTGAGTACAAAGTTTAGCAAGGTACTAGTTTTTGACATATTTGAGTTCCAAACATAAATTTATTAAACTTCCTTCTTCGAGTTTGTTAAGTTTAAAAACTACTTAACCTTAATCAAACAAAACAAAACTTTAACAGCATTGTTGGAGTGTAATCTCATCTGTTGTCTATGACAATAAATCCTAACTTAAATGGGAGTTTTAATAGCTTTTTATTTTATCAGCTTAACGATTTGTAGATAACTTATTACTACTCTTTTCATGTTTAACCCTTCTTCTATATTTGATTAATTTAAAATTTAAGATAATTTAATTGGGGATAATTAAAGTAGATCATTATTTAATAAAAAAGGAGCTTGACCGTCACGAAATAAACTATTATTAAAAATAGAAATTTGAAAAGTTCTACATATTTGAAATGCAAATAATGGTAATCATGCAGAATTTACTTTTAAACAACTTATAAAAATGTGTAACAACATCGAAAGTTGCTTATACTAGGCATTTGTTAATTTCTTTTTTGAGGGATTTTTAATAATATGCATTAAAATTTACGCTTTTATTAATGCACTTTCGTATATTTTTTTTATGTTGGCCAACCCTACTTTCATTCTATACGTAATGTTTAACTCAAGATCATCATAGGGTACTGATTCCAAGCGCCACACAATCTCACCACACACGTCTTTTAGTCAGTCGTCTGTAATTTGTTGTAGTAAGAGTATGAGTTGGAGAGCAATTTCTTCTTCACCTGTGTGGATCAAGAAAATGTGATTCATTAAAAAAATACAGATACCGTGTTTCGTACAATCCATTACTAAATGTTTACTTCACTTTACACTGAAAATGAAGAAATTTAAAGAATGGGTAAATTCCCATTACAACTTTACCAGCACAGCTCCTCAAGAATTACTAAAATTTATTTCTTGTAATTCAGCTAGTAGATGCCTTAAGGCAGATTTTCACTTCTCCGTAATGTGTGTATTTTGCCAGGGCAAATCTTGTTCGAATACTTTGAAAGTGATTTAATTAGACTATAAAGATTACAATGAGAATTTACCTAAAGATATAGAAATAGATATAATAGACTAATCAGTAGAATATTCTGAAGATTAAGAACCAGATCCGGAATAATTAGATGTGTAATTGATGTGTAATATTGTACCAGTAACATCAAAAATGCGGAAAAGAGTTGTTGGAGCCGACAATCTGGAATAGTGGAATAGTGTATTAGGTCTATTGCGGAGAATACTATAAAAAAAGTACTTTACCTCTAACCATACCAATATTTTAGGAATTCCAAAATATGCACACACACTTTTTAGACCTAAAATGTTTTTAAGTTATCACAAATGAAATACACTGTAAGTATAAAATATCGCAAACGTTTTCACCATAATATGGCATCATCAGGCGATAAATTAGAATCCTAACTAGGATTATATATAAAAGGACCTATATAGGGTCCTAATTCATCGCCTGATGATGCCATAATCTGGTGATAACTGTGATAACTTGAAAACAGTTTAGTTCTAAAAAGCGTGTGTGCATTTTTTGAGTTACACTACTTAAACCACATATCAATCGATTACTTTATCTTTAAGTGGTTTACATAGAAGCAGGTACAAGTATGTGACCTGATTTTTCGACCAAATAGAAATATATTCAGCTTTTGATCTTTCGATGCACTCGTAAAATGTCGTTTTCTCCACGAGTTCAGATAAAAAGTGTTTTTTCAGGTTTTGTTATTATTTTTGTTATTATAGAGAATTTATACTCTATACTTAAATGATTTTGAAAGATTTAGTCGTGCCCTGTTTACAGTAATCAAGGTATTGAAGAAAAAAACAAAAATTCTATTTTTATTTTGTTTTCATTGTTAATATCAATTATTAAGGCGGAAAAAGAGGTTTGTGGGTATCTCACATTAAGTAGTTCTTGTTCCCTTGCGCGATTCTGGTTTTTTATGTTAAAACCTTGTAGGAATTCCTTCCTGGGATACCCATTAATTTAACTAATTTGCTGGAACTATTTAAAGATAATATAAAAAGCAAAACCGGTGGCAATAAATAGAGATTGAAAAGCCTTGTTCAGCTAGAGCTGCATTGTATTGGATTGTATTATAAGAGCTTGCAAGCACCAATTAGTTTGAAATTTCGGAACTACCATTCTTACATTTACATTCTTACTACAACTTTTATACTCTGAATGGTAATTAATTATATTATTAATTTAACAAAATAATTATCATAATTTCAAAAAATGTTATCTACGGCACAACATTTATAAGATAAGGAAAGCGTGAGGTAGATATACTAAATTATTTTGTTTTTAGAATAAGTTGCACAGTTTCATTTTAGGAAAATAAAGAATTTATGATATTGTAAATGAGATGTGAATTGCATTGTGGTTTGCTATGGTATAAGTTCCCTCGAGTATTTTGTTATTTCAAAAATGATCATGTCTTTTATAAATTGTTTTCTAAAAGTAAGCTATAGCATTATTTTTCAATTGAATTCTTTTCTCTATAAGTTATGCATAATATCAAGCTTTACATTGTCTAAAAACAATATTACAAATTAAATTATTATTTGACAATATTTATTTTATAATAAAAGAAAAACACACTTTGCAATCTTAATAGAGAAAAAAACAGATCTTAAAAGTTCTATAACAGGCTTCTGAATATTCTTAGAACAAAATTCTACCTATTTATAGAACAAAATAATGCAACTTTGACTTATAATGATGTTCAAGAAGTAGAATTCTGCACATTTCTACAATAAAATTATGTAACTTTTAAGTAGTTACACTCATTTTATGTTTCATTAAGGGGTTATATACACTAGTAGCAGACAAAGTGACGTGATTTTCTTGTTTTTTTTTTTCGAAAAGATAATAAATTTTTATTGCAAAATTGTAAACATTGATTAGTACATGTTTCCATGTACGTGTAAAAATTTTTTCATTGCAAAAAAATTTAAAAATGGCGGAACTACAGCTATATTCCTGGAGGAGCGTCTTTTTTTGAGCATCAGTTGCGGTGAACATCATAACTCCGTTTATCCGAAATCGGAATGTGAAAAGATTTTATTAGTATATTGCATTGGCTTGGGCCTGAACGAAGGATTTGTGAAAATTTTGATGTTTAAAGAAATGGCAGCAATTTTAACAAAAAGTTCATTTTTTTAGGTGCTAAATTTTCGGTTTTTTTGCTATAAAAAAAATTTTTTTCAACAAACTTTAAAATCTTATATATTATAGCTTATATCATAATAAATAAGTGGTATAAATTTGGTAGGGATCGCATTAATAGTTTTTTATCAATCGTGTTCACCGCAAAGCTGATTTTCAAAAAACAAGATTTTGAGATAATTGCGTTTAAAGACAAACAAAGACGCTTGTTTAAAGTTAAGCGGCTCTGCTTGAAATACCTATAACTTCGAATCTAATGCTCCGATCTTTATGAAATTTGGTGACAATGTTCTGAAGACATTGTACCTTAAGAATATCCAATAAAAAATATTTTGATTTTTCCGACCTTCCCAACTGTATAAAACCCCTTAACAATTTAATACAATATTTTTGAACATACGGAATAAAAACCTGTACCGTGCCTAAATTAGTTTTAACCATATCAATATTTTAGAATACCCAAAAAATAATAATAATAATAAGGTATCCATTCTCTGGAGAATATGCCTACTTCAATTTTATTTAAGTCTTTAGGATTCATCTTTCGAGGTGAATCACTCCTCGTTTTCTCTTCTTCATTGGTCTACATTTTCGCGTGTGTTTTAGTCGCATTCGCTATCTGTCTCCACAGCACTCTGTCTTTGCACTTTTTTCTCCATTCTGTCACATTCATATCTTTGAGGTTCTTTAGTACTTCATCCAGCCATCTAGATCTTGCTCTTCCTCGATTTCTTGTCCCCCCGGTCTCCAGTCCATGGTCTGCCTTAAAACGTTGTTTGGCTCTTTTCTTGTTACGTGGCCAAGCTATCTAACTCGCTGTGATTTTACGTATTTCACAATGTCTTCGTTTTCTAGTATTTAGGCTATCTCGGCATTTGTTCTAATACGGTACTCATCTTCACCAATCTTTTTTGGTCCTGCCATGTTTCTAAATATTTTTCTTTCGAATACTCTCCGTTTTTCTTCATCACCTTAAGTCAGGTTTAGTACCTCTGCACCGTAAGCGACCACCGTTCTCACAAACGTCTTGTATACACGTATTTTTGTTCTAATTGATATATTCTTGCTCTTCAATATCTTCTTGTTTGCGTGAAAGGATTTTCATCCAGCGTGTATCTTTTCATTTATTTCTGGGGATCTTTCGTTGTTTCTATTTAATTGTACTCCCAAGTACTTAAATTTATCCACCTCTTCAAACGAGTAGTTCACAATTTTCAGTTCTTGGTGTCGTGTATCATTATTTTTTCTTAAATTCATATATTTTGTTTTAACTTCGTTAATTCTCAGTCCCATTTCCCTCGCATGGCTCTCTAGTTCTTGAAATATCTGTACCATTTTTCGCTTTGATCTTGCTATAATTACGATATCGTCTGCATAAGCCATTAATTAATTCTTTCGTTGCTATTGTTGCTCTGGGATCTAATTTTCTCACCACATTCTCGATCATCAAGATGAACAAAACCGCTGACAGTGCATCGCCTTGTCTTACACCGCTGTTAATTGCAAATTCGTCTGTTTCGCTTATCCCAACTTTTACTGTCGCGCTTGAACCTCTCATCGTCATTTGTATCAGCCTTCTCATTTTTTGGGGTATGTTTAGCTGGATCATCACTTCGTTCCGGGGACCGTAAATTGCGCCAGCGGTTGAGGGTTTTTCTAATCCTACACGTAAATTGCGCCAAAAATTTTTAGGGTTGACCGTAAATTGAGTCAAAAAAAGGTTGTAATATTTTAATCCATTAATTGTTTGTTAATAGGATTAGTATTGCCCAAAAGTATTTTTATTTTTTTACAGAGGTGCACTTAGCCCAAATTTTCTCACTGTAGAAGTTTCACTAATTTTTAGTTAATTTGGACTATTTTATTTTAAAAATTTTACATGCATTTTAGATAGGGAATTCATTAACACGAAAGTTGTATTGACGGTGCGTGCGTTCTGATATAGTCTTAGTGTTAGCCGTCAGACGCGATTGTGACACCGTCGGGTACACATCGAGCGTGGCTAACGAGTTTTACCCCTTTCGAGTAGTACCTTTGGCAAGTTTGTGTTATTTAGGGGGATGTTTTTAGCGAGTCGGCGTTCGTCAAAACGGCGCGTAACGCCCGGAGTGGAGGGTAGCGGAGCGTCGGTTTTGACGAACGCAACCAAGGCAATCGAGAATCCACCCTAAAAGCGAGTTCAGCGTTTATTTTTTAAATTGTTGCATAATGTTGCGTAACAACAATGGGTGCTGTTACCAGTAAGGGGTTCAACATGCACGATGTGCACCCGACAATCACCACTATTCTGTAACACATTCGTTACGAGATTACGATTCGCTACGCCTAAAAATTCGTTAAGTTGTCTAGTTGGTATTCACTAACCTCGAAATTCGTTACTATTTTCGTTAAGACCGTATTTTTGTACAAAAGCTCTGAAGCTGTCGTTGCATATTTTTACGAATTCGTTGAGAGCTAATCTGTCGAGTGACAGATTAAAATAAAGTTTAATATTGTTTTTATTATTATCTTAGCTTCTATATTTATAATTTATTTATATAATATTATTTCAAGAGCTAATAAACTAATAATTTAAGGTTTGCTAATTCTTTTTTAATTGAACATAATTTATTGTAAAACGTTTATAATGCAGATATTTGTACAAAAACAATTTAAAAATATACAAATGGATCCACAATTGTTAGAGAACATTCTGGTAGGTGAAGAACTGTAAAATAAATTGCAAAATAACTGCAAGAATGTGCAAATTGCACGTATAATGCTTTCTGCACATTAGCCACCTTTGAAGAACGTTTTTTTTCAATCCCGGTCATTATTGCAAAAAATATAAAAAATTGAAATATGAAATAAAAAGTAAAAATAGTGTAAATGTTCACTAAACCGCTCATGAAAGTTGACTAACGATAAAATTTCGATGTGAACCAAATTCCAAAATTTCGTACACATTTGTTAACAATTGTTGTTGAATAACTAGAGAACAAGGCAATAAAGATTACCCTTAAATCTGCTTATTTCTTTGTCGGCTCGTAAAAGCAATTTTACCGAAAAAATTAAATATCTGATGGACATTTTATTATAATTTGGTTTTATTTTGAGCATACCTATACATAAATTGCGGTAAATACGTAAATTATAATGAATAATTTTGAAAAAAAGAAAATCTATGAATTTTACTCTAACCAAGTTCCAATTAATTTGAAAAATTTATAATTGTCATTATTTTGCCGCTAAAATATCAAAATTCAAATAATTCAAATATGTTTACTGCTTACAGAGCCAAATTATGATACAAATGCAACTTCGTGATTAATCGTAAAAAATCGCTTAGCTTTTTCGTTCAGAACGTGATACGAACGAACCCCGTAACGAATTCTTTAAGATGTAGTTACAGAATACCATTCTCAACGAATTTCGTTGCAAAATTGTTAACGAAACCAAACTTTAAGAAATTCGTTATGATAACGAAGAAGTTACAGAATAGGGGTGATTGTCACAATCGCAAAATTTTTCAATTATTTTTTTTAATTTTTCCCCATCTTTCAATCAATTCGGATTTTGGATTCAGCGCCCAGAAATCTACAAGGGTTACTTAGTTTTCTATATTACCTTGGAAATGATGCCAAAAAGGTATTTCTGATGTACGTAGGTTATAGGTTACTTTTTTTAAAACAATTTTTAGAACATATTATATCATTCGGTATTTATATGCCCCTTCACAAAACTGCGCCACCATTGTGAGGATTACATGATATTATAATAACCAGTAAATTATACCAACAATTGCTCTAAAATTATTGACACAATGCCACTTGCTTAACCGTAGATGTAATTACACGTGTTAGCTAGCTGTGTTACTTAAAACGCAGTTCTCGAGAAGCGGGGTGTTTCGAAAAACCTCGTGGATTCGCAACTATGTACTCAGATATTTTATCAGCTAAATGAAAAACTTGATGTTATGTGGACGCCAGTCAATACTAATAAAACGAAGAAACGAAGAGTCGTCTTATCGTAGAAACACAAATAGAAAGAAAGATGTTGGCGACAATGTTTAATTAATTCACTACTCTTACATAAAACGTACACATAATGATCAAGATAAGCTGGTATATAATTGAAGATTATAATAACAGAAAACAAAATAAAATATTAAAATGCAAGGTAAAATACTGACATCCACCTGAGGGGTAAATTCAGTTAGGTAGCAAAAATACAATTGATCACCCCTGAGGAGGATAAATCAACAAAACGAAGTTATGCTCTAGCAGAAATTAAATTGCACACCGGAATTCATTATCTCGGCTATTACTGATATCAAAATAGAACCTGGCATACAGCATCATTAATAAATAAGTAAATGCATCTCTAAGAGACTTACCCTGAATGCAATGCTACCAATTTCACGACTATGCAAAGTGTATCTCCTTCGAATTCAATATCCTTACTTCATCATTACGTTGGTCCACCATCCAGGTATAAATCTACAAATAGAGCCCACAAAATACTTATTATAAAATCAACATGTTTGCCATCTCAAAACTCATCAATCGAGAAAGTGTGACTGCAAATTCAAATTAATTTCTACTATCGCATCTTCATAAACCAAACATCTGCTGAAAGTCGAAGTCTCGCATCCCAACAAAACATAAATCCGTGTGCAGGATCGAACGTACACGCAACAACCAAAGTCCACGAAGTCTGACTCTTCAATTTCACAGTAATCTCAATCCTTAGGCGCAAACGAATTTATAAGGAAAAGCCTCTTACAAATCTTACAAAAATCCAACCATCGGCATCGAAACCAAAATAATAAAGCTAATCATTCTTCGGGAAATTGCTACTACTTATTTCATCCACTTCACATCTTCCAACAGATGGTTATTCAAAACTTAAGCCATCGCAACTTTAACAACAAATGTTGAATACAGAAAAGATTTCCACATATGATAACATGACATCTGCGACGACCATATTTATATTTCCAATAACGAATAATTATAATTAAAATGTATTAACCCGTAACCTGGGTGCTAAAAATAATTTGTTAACACAAATTAACTAGTCGGAAAAATTATATTTACCCGCTAAACGGCAAAACTAAATTATAACACATACATAACGAAATTAAAAATAAACTCGAACGATTGCACGCAAATCCTTCAAGAAATCTACGCGCAATGGCGTTCCTATTGATAACTCCGAAGTTACCAACCATAAACACTAAAAAAAACACAGTGGCGTTTCAGTCGGGAAGCTCGTAAAAGAAATGTAACTGACAAAATGCATTTTGTCATGTTACACATCCCCCCTGCTTAACTCTAAACCGCCCTCGGTTTTGAAAAAGGAAAAGAAAATCAGACAGAAGTAAAGTCTTATCGTGTCTACAGGTGAAAATCCTAGCTAGACAGAAACTGCATCACAAGTACTATCTTCGCGTTTCAAAAACTAAAGATGAAGTATAGCCTTAGACCAGTCTGTTATGAAAAAACATAAGCCAAACAGAAAATCAACCCCTAAACATAACAGTGTCCTAACAAGACAAACTAGGCAGCTGAAATACACACTCATTCTCAAAAGTTCATTCTCTAGCGAGCCAGCAACAATGGAAAAATAAACGAAAGTTCCAATATCCAGAATCCGCAAGTAGGATTTCAAAAGAAAATCGGTTCTTTATACAACACACTAACGACAGTCCCCAACATCCAGAATCCGCAAGTAGGATTTCAAGAAAATCGGTTCCTTAAATTACAACACACAAATTTTCTATCGTTGATTACTACGCCTAAAAATTCCTTAATGAAAACAAATCGCATAAGTCAGTCCAAGTAAAAAGAATAAAAAACAAGACTTTGAATCATGTTTTTACTTCGCAAAGTTCATTCTCTATAACAAAATCGTGCATCCAATAAAATAACTGACGCGCCTCTCGGATTCAAACGGCGGATCTCGCGGCACTCGTCATACCAATAAGATCAAATCCACGATAGTGTAAACATTGAAAAATCCTTTTTCAACAAAAAAAAAATTGAAAAATCAACAAAACGAAGTTATGCTCTAGCAGAAATTAAATTGCACACCGGAATTCATTATCTCGGCTATTACTGATATCAAAATAGAACCTGGCATACAGCATCATTAATAAATAAGTAAATGCATCTCTAAGAGACTTACCCTGAATGCAATGCTACCAATTTCACGACTATGCAAAGTGTATCTCCTTCGAATTCAATATCCTTACTTCATCATTACGTTGGTCCACCATCCAGGTATAAATCTACAAATAGAGCCCACAAAATACTTATTATAAAATCAACATGTTTGCAATCTCAAAACTCATCAATCGAGAAAGTGTGACTGCAAATTCAAATTAATTTCTACTATCGCATCTTCATAAACCAAACATCTGCTGAAAGTCGAAGTCTCGCATCCCAACAAAACATAAATCCGTGTGCAGGATCGAACGTACACGCAACAACCAAAGTCCACGAAGTCTGACTCTTCAATTTCACAGTAATCTCAATCCTTAGGCGCAAACGAATTTATAAGGAAAAGCCTCTTACAAATCTTACAAAAATCCAACCATCGGCATCGAAACCAAAATAATAAAGCTAATCATTCTTCGGGAAATTGCTACTACTTATTTCATCCACTTCACATCTTCCAACAGATGGTTATTCAAAACTTAAGCCATCGCAACTTTAACAACAAATGTTGAATACAGAAAAGATTTCCACATATGATAACATGACATCTGCGACGACCATATTTATATTTCCAATAACGAATAATTATAATTAAAATGTATTAACCCGTAACCTGGGTGCTAAAAATAATTTGTTAACACAAATTAACTAGTCGGAAAAATTATATTTACCCGCTAAACGGCAAAACTAAATTATAACACATACATAACGAAATTAAAAATAAACTCGAACGATTGCACGCAAATCCTTCAAGAAATCTACGCGCAATGGCGTTCCTATTGATAACTCCGAAGTTACCAACCATAAACACTAAAAAAAACACAGTGGCGTTTCAGTCGGGAAGCTCGTAAAAGAAATGTAACTGACAAAATGCATTTTGTCATGTTACAAAATACACCATGCTTTGGGTATTGTATTACAACTTAAGCTACCCTCACCAACCGCTGACGCAATTTACTACTTGTCCTTAAGCTACCGACCAAGAAAATATTGACGGCTGGCGCAGTTTACATACGTCCCTTCGTTCAGCTTTTCACGTTTAACAGAGTCGAACGCCTGCTGGAAGTCGACAAACAGGAGATGCAGCTCTATGTTGTGTTCGTATGATTTTTCTGAAATTTGTTTCATTACGTGAAGTGCATCCACTGTCGATCGTTCCTCCCTAAAGCCATACTAATATTCTCCAGTTCTGTCATCGATCACTGCTCTTATTCGTTTATATTATATTAGTATTGACATAATCTTGTAAGTTACTTGCAGCAGCGTTATTCCTCTATAATTCCGGCATTCCTCAATATCACCTTTCTTGTGAATTGGCACTATTTTGCCTGTCTTCCACTCGTTCGGCATTTCCTCCTTTGTCCATATTTCTAGAATTAATCTGAATATTCTTTGGTGTATTTTCTCACCCGCGTTCTTCAACATTTCTTCATAGATCTCATCTCTTCCTGCAGCCTTTCCATTTTTTACTTTTTTTAATAATGCTTCCACTTCGGTGAATGTTGGTTCTATCGTTGCATCTTCATCCGTTCTATAATCCACGTTTTCAATAACATTATCTTCGTCATCCTGATTCAACAGTTTTGAAAGTGTCTCTTCCATATTTCATTTATGTCTTCTTCGCTGTTAGCCTGCAGTCCGCTTTCATCTTTCATGGTACTATTCTTTACGCTGCATTTTCTTTTTTGCTGCTTGATTTCGAGGTAGTATTTCTTAATGTTGTTTCTGTTACAATTTTCCTCTATTTCATTCATCATATCGTTCATCCATTTGTCTTTCTTCTCTTTGTATTTCTTGCATGCTTCTAGAGAGAAACTATCATTGTAAGTATAAGAGTATAAGAGAGAAATTATAAATATTTCGGAAACTATTGATGCATGGTGACATAGAGAGTATTTTTAATTATATCTTTTACAAACAAATAATAGAAACGAATTTATGAATTTGAGGTTAGGTGGGCAAGTGTCAATTCGTAACGTCGAATTTTTTTATTGGCTCCGCTATTTTCGAAAATAGCGTAAGTCTAAGGTTACATTGGATGCGTGTCGTACGATATTTTGGTCGTACGTACACGTACGACTGTTTAAATAAAAACAAACGCTTGAAAATACATAGGAGTGGTTATACTGGCGACGGGTTTTTGACGTCCGACATCCCATCAAAACAAACACGTTTGTATTTTTCAAGTGATCGTACATGTACGGCGTACGACCAAAATATCGTACGACACGCATCCAATGTAACCATAGACTAAGAAATGGTATTTTACGATAAGTTTATAATTTTCCGTTATAATCATAAGTAGAGTCCGGATTTGTAGCTAAAACGCTTTTCCTGACAATTCGAAGCAGCTCAAAAATTTTAAATAATCTAAGCGATTTATCAAAAAAGGATCCATTTGGCACCATGTTTTATATGCTTTTTTTGCTTTTTTATGAATTATTATGCTTTTTGTGCTTTTTTTTGAATTATTATGCTTTTGCGCTTTTTTTTATATAATAATATGCTTATATGCTTTTTTAAAGTTCATTCGTTGTTTTGTTTACAAACTTAATCTTTTAATGCTTAATGCAAAATTCAAGTTTACACCAATCACCAGTGTCGATGTAGAACGAAGTTTTTCAGTTTATAAAAATCTTTTGACTGACAGAAGAATGAATTTTACTCAAGAACATTTGGAACAATTATTAGTAATAAATTGTTCTAGAAATGAAATTAATGCTTTTGATGACGAATAAAATCTGTGCTTTTTTTATTTAAATTGATTTTTTTTGTTAAATTGATGCTTTTTTTTAATTAAATTGATGCTTTTTTTTATTAAATTGATGCTTTTTTTGGTAATATTTGATGCTTTTTTAAGCACTTTTTTTTAAAATTTTTATGCTTTTTTATCCGGACTCTAATCATAAGCATAACGGAGAGTTTTACAAGCAAAAAACTACCTTGCGCAAACTCACTATTATCGAGTTACACTACTTAAACCACGTAATCGATTAAATTAGTTCTGACTGTTACAAGTCGCCGATTGCTGTTTTTTGCGAGAACTTGGTGTAATTTTTGATAGGCACCATTCAGGTCTATTATGTATCACAACCTTTAAATCTAACGGTCAACCTTCATGTTATAATAAAGTTTCAAAAGTTTCAAAATAGCATAAAGCGAGAAACATTATTATAGCTAACATGTGTCAGAAGGAGAAAGTAATATTTCTATTTTCGGATCAAAACGCGGTTCATAAATTTTTTATTTCATAACTGTCACTGTTATAATAACGTTTGTGATACATAATAGGCCTGATTATTTGTTAAATTTCCTAGGAGATTAACGTAAAAACAATGTTTGTCCATTGTTAGTTTTGAGATGTTTTTGTTAATTCTTGCTGCATAATGGGTAAATTAGATAGGTGATGGGAATATGCCCTTGCTAAGGGAAAACCTTAGTAAAATATGGAAACAATGGGTTTTCATAACAGTTTTTGTGACTTGGATATTTTCGAATACCTCTAGTAACTATTTCTGAAAAAAAATTTCACAATAATATAATTTATTTTTCTTTATTTATATTTTTTGTAAACCAACCCAACTGAGTATATTAGCAACATATGATGATAATATGCCTACCTGGTTTGAAAAATGAATCAAAATTTTAACTTTTTGTTTTGTTATTATTGAAGATTAATGAATATGGGTCATTCCACCAAATAAAATCATTTTTACGGGGCGACCCTCGCGGATTATGTTCAAAATTTGTGGAGATGTTCTCTATAATAAGAAACAAATTCTCTAAAAGTTTAGCCCTTAATATGCAGCGGTTTCTGAGTTATGATTTTTTGAAATTTTAGAAAAAATTTTTTTTCAACTTTTTCATCAATTTTTTTGGTGAGGAAAACTTTTTCATTTAAATTAATGTAAAACTGTATCTTGTGGGAAAAATTCTCAGATTTCGAATAAAAATACCCATTTTATTCTAAACTCATCGATAGACCCTTATATATCCAATTAAAGTGGAAAAATCGATTTTTTTCTGTGTGCGGCGCAAGATACTTCAAATTTGACTTTCTTTTCTTAAAGCTGAGAGTTTTTTCTACAAAATATATTATTTTCGCGATGTGCATATTTTTTGTTTTATTACAATTAAATTAAACATCATATCCGGTAAGTGTTATACGATTATTCGGAATAGTAAAATATTTAAATTAAAATATTTAGAAATTTCAAACTTCTCCCACTTTATTGAGACAGTGACTACACGAGCCCCTAAATCGGTCCAGGATTGCAAAATCCTCTTATTCGGCCCAAGATGTTGCAAATTCAAGCAAAAAATATATGCTCTAGAATGGCATATGCTTTAAATTTAAAGATTTTCCATCTTCCATGTTAATAAAATGCACTAATAACGTAAAAAAATTTATTTTTATTCTGCCTTAAGCTATTTATAAGCAAAAACATTGTAGACAATCAAAAGTCGGACATCGTTTGCCGCCACTGTCTCTAGAAAGTCACTGTACCTCTATTTATTTTTTTTTGTGAATATTTGTTGACTGATGTCTTTCTGCGGTTGCTTGACAGCTTAACCTGGGCAAAAATATAAAATAAAAAAATTTATATATTTTTTTATTTATAAATTTCAGGTTATGAAAAATAAAGGTCAGGCTGTCAAGCAACCGCAGAAAGACAACAGTTAACAAATATCACACAAAAAAATAAATAGAGGTACAGTGACATTATAGAGACAGTGACGACACGAGCCCCTAAATCGGTCCAGGATGTTGCAAAATCCCCTTATTTGGCCCAGGATGTTGAGGGATTTGTGAGCGCCATCTGCATCGTATTACCTCAATTTTTTAGCGAGCAGTTTGAAATTTTTAAATATTTTAATTTAATTATATTTATTATATTTACCCTAACAGGAAAATATGACTGCCCCTAGGATAGGGCCAAGATTGACTCCCCGCTACGCGGCTCGTTTTCTAAACGGATTGCGTGAGTTTAAATTTAGTTTAAAAGTTTATAAATTTTATCTACTTGTTTAATAACTTTGTACAATTTTTTAAAAATAAAGTTTATAATATTAATCTTTTTAAATCTATTACAATTAATACCGTATTTATCGTAATACCGTAATAGTAATACCCTACCTAGATTTGCGCAATTTACATTTCAGATTACTGTCGACCTTTTTGCTCAGAGCGCAATCTACACTTTTTTTTTCTTATACCTGCCAAATTTGCGTAGTTCACATTCACCCTTTTTAACAGCTACTTAGCGGCTTATTAGCATGTCGTCGGAGCTTGCTGCCAGCAAGCTATTTGAACAGCTATTTAGTGGCTTATTAGCAGGTCATTGCAGCCCCAAGCAGCAAAGCAGGGCAGCTTGACTAAACCAAAGTCAGATTGCCCAATTTAAGCGAAAAATAACCAATTTTCGAGATAAAAAATGTCTTATAAGTCAGATAGCGTTTGAAGTCTTATGTACAGGTCAAACATTACGTAGTTTAAACCTAAGAAATGCCTTCAAAGTTTAGTGACTTAAAGGTTATAATATTAAGCTATAAATTACCAAATTTGACTTATAAGTAAAATTAGAGTCTCATTTGAAGGAAATGTGACCTATGTGTATTACCTAATTTCAACCTCATAGCCGATATGACTTAATTGGTCAGAATTACGTATTTTTACTATATATGTGCTGTGTGGTTGACTTAAATAATAGGAAATATTTAATGCACATAATAAACCTTTATGGTCATCCAGAGCTAGTTATATTTATTGGAATAATATTCGATGTTTTTAAAACTTAATTTTATTTATCTATGAAATATACAAATTTTACACTAATTCTAAACTAACAGCATAAAGCTTTTCTAACGAACAGGTCAATACTAATTGGCTTTTCTAATCTGCCGGTTTTATATTCTTTCTTCACAAAGAGGAAACTTAAAACTTTACATGACTAATTGGGTCCACCTTAAAGTGTTCGACCATCTGTCGAATACACCCCATAGTCTGACAATTATGAAGCAAAACCAATATGATATTTATTGTTACTTATGCGGTAGAATATAACTCCTCCCTTGTAAGTTAGAAAATTGGGACATTAATCGTCTCAAATTTTCTGTTAGAAGGGTTTTTTTTTTAAATCATTATTACTAACTAAATTAATACTAATTACATCAATTACTAAACTAATAAACAAATAAGGTAAAAATAGTCTAAAATCGTGTTGTATGAAATGTTCGTGGATCCTTTTTTTTATTCACTAGTTGAACTTGATTTAATTCTACACTGAATTCATTTTTATAACCGTTTAAATTCACCTTTTAACCGTTTAAATTCACCTTTTAACTGTTTAAATTCACTTAGTCTAATTTTGATAGTTTGATTTGTTTTGGTTTAAAATTATTAGCACTAACTCTTTCGATGTATATGTAGAAATGTTGATGTCGAGGATAGGGCTGAATTTCCGGATCCTGTTGGTGTTTCGATAACTATTCATTCTGTACCTTTAACCTTTTTGAATTTTATATTATTGAATTGCACGTTTTCTTCTTTGCAGTTGAATGGTTCTTCAAAAAATGTTAAAACTTGTACTTCGTAAGGAGTACCCTATTCTTCTGCTAATATTGATAAATTTTCTTCGTATAGGAATTCTTCTAGTGCTTGTTAAGAATCAAAAATTTGGAATTCAGGAAGGATTACTTTGGAGAAAATTGATATCGGATAAAATTGGAAATAGTTATAACCTTCTTTTTCTACTACTTAATGATTATAGTATCAATTAAAATATGACTTGATTAACCTTTGTGTAATTTTTAATTCCAAGAATATTTTCAAATGGTAGAATATTACATAGTATTGGTTCAAATGGTAATTTCGAGTTTTTGATTTGACTACTAGCAAGTTTAATTTCTTTTAAAAGCTCTGCAGGTTCGACTATATAATTATGAAGAAGGTGTTAATTTTCGCAAAACTAATAGTTATTTCTAAATTATTTAAAACGTTATTAATGACTTGAAATGTGTTAATAGATTACTTTTTGCATTAACTCGAAATGGCGAGAGTTTAAATTTTGAATTTCTGTTTCGTTAATGAATTTTTGAAATTGTAAAATTTTGAATTTAGAATCATTTGATTTCGTACAAGAGTGGCTGATGTACTATTAAATTTAGTAATTGCATTTTGCATTACAGTTATTTGGTTTTTTACAACAGTTCTAATTTCCATTTGATTGTGATATAAATTTTGAAATTTTATTTATTTTTTTTTTGATCGTATCGAATAGCATCTTTATAATCCAAATTGCCTGTTACGATTTTTATTAGAGAACCTAAACCATCGATAAGTCCCCGTCTTTGTCCTTTTGAGTCCGTCAAAGGGTTGATTTGGAAAATTTGTTTGTTAATTAGATTTGTCAGGTGATCTATTAGTTGGTAAGAGTTATAAAAATCTTTCAGGTGTTCCTTATTAATATGAATGTTATTAAATGTCAAAGATTTGTACAAAGGCATGATGAAATTTTGTTCTGAGCGTTACCTAATTTATTTGAAAAAACTCCGGGGTTGTCTGTTAGTTTTGTGTAGGTCGGTTTGTCTACGGTAACAAGCCAAAAGCATCTGAAATGAAATTAGGCATTTTTAATTCCTTTATATGAATGATTTCGCTTTTTTGGTTTTTGTGACTAACTATTTCCGCTTTATTATTTGGTAATAAGAGGGTGATTGTATATGGGCCAATGAATTTGTTTTCTTTCTTGTTTCGCGTTCTAGTGTTTAATTTAAATACTTCTTGTCCGATTTTGAAAGTGTCTTGTTCGTTACCGTGGATGTTGCGTTGGTTTATTATTTTATTTTTTGTTTCCGAAAGCTTTTCCTTAACTTTGTCGTATACAATATTAATTTTTTCTTTATGATCATTTACGTATTTTTGGTAAAAATCTTTTTGTAAGAACAATTCAACATTGTCCCGTAAACTAGAGTGTCCGAAAGTGAGTTCGAAAGGTGTAAAGCCTGTCACACTATGTATGGAATTATTATAAGCTAAAATTGCGTACTGCATGAGATTTTCGTCGTTTGGGTGTTTTGTTTGCAAGATTCTTAAATGTTCTATTAAGGTCGAATGTAACCGTTCAATTACGCCGTTGGAATCATGATGTGCTGGGGTTGTAAAGTGAATGTTGATTTTATGTAATTTCAATATTTCTTGCACTAATTCGTTTTTAAACTCTCCTCCGTTATCGCAAATAATTTTCTCAGGTGTTCCGTAAAAATTGAAATATTGAATTAAATGTTTACTTATTTCTATTGCATTTCTAGTAATCGTTTTGAATGCTTGTGCTAATTTTGTAAAGGGGTCTATAATGGTCAAATAGTGAATTTTGTTATACGTGAATATATCTATGTGCAAAATTTGAAACGGGCGACTTGGAGTTTCAGTAATCATTAACGGAACATAGGCTTTCTTACGCGCGTATTTTGCCGTTTGACAAATGTTGCAAGAATTTATATAGTCGGTAACATTGATTTTCATATTTTTCCAAAAGTAATTTCGTTTCAGATACTCTAGGGTTTCGGTAATTCCACGATGATTCGTCTTGCCTTCGTGATGGTATTTTATCATCAGCAATTGCTCGTCATGTTCTCTTATTAGGTGTAATTTTTTTGTACAACGTATTAATTTCGGGCCCCTTTCAGAAAAACTTTTCAAATACACTCGGCAGAAATCATGGTACAATTTTTCCGTATGAAAATAAATATGATACGTATTTCCGATTGTGGTGTAAGTTTGTAGAAATTTTAGGATTAGATACTTGTTAAGTTCTTTTGGGATTTTCAAGACTCGAATTTTAAAATTTTCGTAATCGTGATTGGTAACATTCATCTGTTGATCTAAGTGTGGTAGAACGATTATTTGGTTGGGTTTATTATCTATTGGTTCTTCTACAATTGGGATGCCGTTATTAGTAGTTTCATTAATATTTGAATGGAGTGTATTTTGGGTAGGTAAGTTTGGGGGTCTAACTTGTATATCGGATAAAATTTTGATTTTGTTTTCTTCATTTGAATTTGAGGTACTTGGAATTGGTTGAACAGGTTTTAAACTAAATTCGCTTAACATTTCTAATACGTTTTCGTCAACATCTCCGGGATTGTTAACAATAGATTCAGCATCAAGGGTTCCTAAAGCATTAATTTTTATCCTAGAAAGAGCATCTGCATTTGAATTCATTTTTCCTTTTTTATAAACAATATCATAGTCGAATTCCTCTAAACGTAATCGCCATCTTACTAATTTCGAATTTGGTTCCTTTAGGCCAAAAAGCCAAGTAAGTGGACGGTGGTCAGTGACTATTGTAAATCTTCGTCCGTACAAATACGGTCTAAAGTATTTGGTAGCATAAATGATCGCAAGTAATTCTTTTTCGATGGTCGAATAATTTAGTTCACTTTCGCTTAACGTTCTTGAAGCATAAGCTATTGGTAGGTCGGAACCAATTTTACCTTGGCTTAAAATTCCGCTTATTGCGATATTAGAGGCATCCGTAGTTAAGATGAAAGGTTTTTCAAAGTCCGGATATTGTAATATTGGGTCGTTCGTTAAAATTTGTTGGCAATTTCGAAACGCGTTTATATATTCTGAGGAAGTATAGTTAATTTCTTTACCCTTCTTTAAACAAAAAGTGAGTGGTTTGGTTAGCTTGGCAAAATCTTTTATAAACCGTCGGTAATATCCAAGCAGTCCTAAAAATCCTTTTATTTCCTTGACGGTTTTTGGAATCGGGTATTCTAGGATAGCTTTTATTTTATTAGGATTTGGTTTTACGCCTTCTGGAGTTATTAAATGTCCTAAATAGGCCACTTCCTTTCGTAGAAATTCCGACTTATCCAACTGAATTTTAAAATTGGCATCTCGTAATCTTTTGAATACTTCTCGAATTCTTTGTATATGCTCTTGTAATGATACCGAAAATATTATTATGTCGTCTAAGTATACTAAGCATGTTTCGTTCTGAATCCCCCTTAAAATGTTGTCCATTACTCTTTGGAAAGTTCCTGGAGCATTTTTGAGTCCAAAAGCCATTCGAAGAAATTCGTAGTGTCCATTTTCAACAGTAAACGCCGTTTTTGATATGTCGTTCGGGTTCATCTCGATCTGATGGAAACCAGAGGCTAAGTCCAAAGTTGTGAAGTACTGGCATCTTCCTAATTTGTCCAAAATATCAGTGATATTAGGTATGGGATATTTGTCATTTACGGTCTTTTCGTTTAATTTTCTGTAATCGATAACAACTCTCCATTTTTTCTTTCCACTGGCGTCCACCTTTTTTGGAACTACCCAAACCGGCGATGACCAAGGTGAATTAGAATTTTGAATAATGTTTTGGTCTAACATTTTTTTTATTTGACTTTGAACTTCGTTTTTATGTACGTATGGATATCGATAAGATTTTGTATAAATTGGGGTTTCATCTGTTAATTTAATTTCGTGGGTGATTTGGTTTGTAAATGTCAAAGGTGTGTTTTCGCAATAAAATATATCTCTATATTCATAACACAATTTTCTTATTTGTTCCCGTTCTTCTTGGTTAGTGTGATCTAAGCGTAAATTTTTTAAGTTTGTCTTTAGGAGGTTATCCTGAATTTCGTTAAGGTCATTATCAGTTTCCATTTTTTCAATAAAATTAATTTCCATTAAGTTTAAAGTTTCAATATCCAAAGGTTTTGTAAAATTTAATGTAATAGGATTATCATTCGAATTTATGATGGTAGTAATGGCGAAATTATCAATCACATTAACAACTGCTTTAGGAGTTTCAACGCCTTTTTTAAATTTTTGAAATTGTAAAATTCCTATTCCATTAAATTGATTAACTGGAATTTTAACAACCTGTTGTGTTCTGGAGTCAATATTTAAATTATAATTAAAATTTTTATTTTCTTTATTATCGTTAATGACGTCCTTGTCGTCGTTGGTCTGGAGTATGGGAATATTTACTAGTGGGGTTGAGAGAATTTTATTTTGTATATCTATTTTAGCTTGGAGTCGATTCGCTAAGTCAAAACCTAAAAGACCATCGAATTTCGATGAAAATTTAAAGATATAAAATTTATGTTTTTCATTAGTTTTGAATATTTTGGGTACTGTGATATAAATTATTTTATCGTGTTGTGATAAGCCATGGGCAGTTTGAATTTGGAATGATTCTGATGTTATGAAATTTTTAAAATATTTATTTACAAGTTCAGGGTTCATTAAACTCCTAGTACTTCCGGTGTCGATTAAAAATTTAGCATTAAGTTCGGGAATAAAAATATAAGGTAAATTTGCGGTCTAGGACAAAAGGACGCGGCCGAAAGGACGCGACCGAAAGGACGCGAGCGTTAGGACGCAGACCCAAAAGGACGCAGACCTAAAAGGACGCAGACCCGAAAGGATGCAGACCCGAAAGGACGCGGGCCATAAGACCGCAGACCAAAAAGGACGCAGACCCAAAAGGACGCGGCCAAATAGACGCAGACCCAAAAGGACGCGGCCAAATGGACGCAGGCCCAAAAAAATGCAAAAAATAATTTTTATATTTTAAAATTAATTAAAAAAATGTTCATGCCATCTTGCGATGTATCTAAATACACCATTACAACCTTTATTGCAATGGTTTGAGGATTCTTATTTAGGACGACCCAATCGCAGAGGTAATGGAAGAAATCGTCCTATTTTTCCTCCTGAAACGTGGTCTGTTTACACACGAGTATTAACAGATACTGATAGAACGAATAATCACGCTGAAGCAGCTCACAGACGATTACAAAGTGAGCTGTCGATGGATCGTCCTACAATATGGAAACTCATTTATTCCTTAAAACAAATTCAACGGGGTAGGGACGTATTTTTCGAACAACTAGCTGCAGGTGCTGAACCCCCAAGAAAGAAAAAAAAATATATTGATTCCGACAACCGCATCAAATGTATTGTCATGGATTATGAAAATCGCAGTGTGATTGAATATCTTCGTGGAATTTCCCATAATTACGTAATGTAAAAATATTTTTGTATAATTTATTTAGTTAATGTTAATAAATTATAAATTGAATTAAGTAAAGTTTTTAATGATTTTTAATCCTATCAGAATACTTCCTTCTTACGTTCCCACATTAGATTTATACACAGCACTAATAATCGGGGAAAACGGTTCTGACTATAAACAGACCAATAGTAAGAGACGTGTCACCCAAGTACGGATCTGATAAAAGAACTAATACCGTTTCTGAACGACCCGGTATATAAAACCTCCGAAAATTATGTGTTAAGTTGGTAATGCAAAATGATATATCCTTATATATAAGGAAATGGTTTGGAAATATGAGATAATTAAGAAATAAAGAGCAAGAAGTAATTAAGAAGCGAGCTTACACACAGTATTAAAATAAAAATTAAAAAAAACTTTGAAAAAAGAAAAACTTTGTATCAATAAAATTTGTTATATTTTATAACCTGGTATAAAATATAAAAATAATTTCTATTATTAATTTCATAAAATTGCGTTTTTTGGGCCTGCGTCTATTTGGCCGCGTCCTTTTGGGCCTGCGTCCTTACGGCCCACGTCCTTTTGGGTCTGCGTCCTTTTTGGTCTGCGGCCTTATGGCCCGCGTCCTTTCGGGTCTGCGTCCTTTCGGGTCTGCGTCCTTCTGGGTCTGCGTCCTTTTGGGTCTGCGTCCTAACGCTCGCGTCCTTTCGGTCGCGTCCTTTCGGCCGCGTCCATTTGTCCGGCTCCCGTAAATTTGACCTTTGAATATTATTGACTTTTATTGTTACGTTTCGGTTGCTTGGTTGTCTTCCAATTGAAAATTTACAGCTGATTGTTCGTCTTCAAAATTGTTGGTTAATTGATTTGAAATTTGGTTACTTGTGACGGGTTGTTCGAAATGTTCGATCGTTTCATTCATTTCAAAATTTTGACGTGTCGGGTCGTCATAATAAGTTTGTTCATAGTTCTCAAAATTTTGTTGGAAATTTGGTTCAAGAGATTCAAAAGATTGTTCGTATGAATTTTCATGATCAAAGTTTAAATGAAAGTTTAAGTTTGCCGGTTTACTAAAATTTGTTCTGCAACTATCTACATCCATAGGTGTAGGTTTTATCGCTGACCTCATTGAATTTTGTCTCATTTGAGATCTCGGATTAAAATTTTGGTTCATGTTTTGAAAATTTTGTCTGGGTTGTTGAAAGTATGAATTAGGGTTTTGAAAGTTTGGTCTAAATGCTTGAAAATTATTTACCGGTCTAAAGTTTGAATTCGGGTTTTGATAATTTGGTCTAAACTGAGGGTTACTATTAAAGTTTTGAAAGTTCGCGTTATGATTTTGAAAATTTGATCTAGGTTGAAAATTATTGTAATTATTAGAGGTATGATTTTGTTTAAAGTTTTGGAAATTCGTTCGAGATTGGAAATTTGGGTAAAAATTTTGCATATGTGGTTTAATTTGTGGGTTGTTAGCACTTGCGTTTTGAAAATGGGGTTTGGCGAATCTAAAATTTTGTGTTGGCATGTTAAAATTTTTTACGTGCAAACCATTGCCTTGTTGAGTAAAATATAAAAAGTTTTCTTCTTCGATAACTAAAGTCATTGCCTTTTCTAATGTGTCTGGGTTTCTCAATCTCACGTTATTTTGAATATGACCGTTTAGTCCTCTAATAAAAGTTTTTAACGCTAAATCGTCATAATTTTTAATTTGTAAACGTTTTTCCGCGTCGCTTAATTCGCTACAATCAATTTTAGTTAAAATTAGACTTCTAGCGTCTTGACAACGGGTGCCAAAATCATATGGACTTTCTGTTTTGAATGGTCTTAATAAAATTAAATCCTGTACTAAGCAATCGATATCGCGCTGATCGCTAAAGTTTAATTTTAATGCGTTCTTCAAAGATTCCCAATCATTAATTTCTGATCTGTTGCCAATTAACATTAATGCTCGGCCAGTGAGTTTTCCTAAAATTGCTCTTAACAAGAATGAATTTATGGGGGCATCTACATTTTCCGTATCGTAAAAGTTAATCAAAAATTGTGTGCACGAATTTAGGAAAATATTAAGTGTGTATGGATTTCCGTCATAAGCCGTTATGGTGTCTAAGTACAATTTAATGAATTGATAATTAATTGTTCGAACTGTTGTTTCTCGAAGTGGTGGAGTCATGTTCAATTTGGTTATATCAACGGTTATATTAAGATTTTCTAATTGATTCGTGATTTCGCGAATCACAAAATGGTTAAATTGTTTTAGAATTAAATTGTTTAAAAAAAATGCTACGTATTATATTAAATTTATTTTTACTTAAAGATTAAATTCTGTTTCTATTTATAAAACTAATTACTTCGCGTTTTCGATTAATTAAAATTTCCAAGTTATAACTATTTATTAGGATCAGGTATAACGGATAAAAATTTATTTTGCACTTACGCTATGATAATTATTTTCATCATTTTTTGATTTTGTTGATTTCTTACTGCTAAGTTGTTCGAACGATTTCTACTTCGTTGATAGCGATTTTTGTCTACCACGTTGTAGTTGTCGATCGGTCGGCTTCCAGGATTTTGACTGATGCACCGAATTTCTTAAAACTAGGATTCCTCGATTTGGAGAGGCGATGTTGAAATGATGTGACGTTTTTAATTCACTTTTCACTTCGCGACCGTATTGCTCTGTGTTGTTGTGGCGTTTTTAATCCACGTTTGCACAGGTAATTTCTTAAAACTATGATTCTTTGCGTTTTGAGTATTGCGACGTTTTCAATTCACTTAAACACTTCGCGAAAGTTGATTTGTAGAGATTTTGATCCACGTTGCAGTTGTGACTTCCCAAAAAATAGACGTTTTTAATTCAAATTTTTGGAAAATTCGATCCGTTGCGACTGCGCCAGTTATATTTATTGGAATAATATTCGATGTTTTTAAAACTTAATTTTATTTATCTATGAAATATACAAATTTTACACTAATTCTAAACTAACAGCATAAAGCTTTTCTAACGAACAGGTCAATACTAATTGGCTTTTCTAATCTGCCGGTTTTATATTCTTTCTTCACAAAGAGGAAACTTAAAACTTTACATGACTAATTGGGTCCACCTTAAAGTGTTCGACCATCTGTCGAATACACCCCATAGTCTGACAATTATGAAGCAAAACCAATATGATATTTATTGTTACTTATGCGGTAGAATATAACTAGCTAACCATAAAGTTGAAATTACCACAGAAAATTACCTATAAGGAAAACCGGTCTGAGGTTAGGTCGAAATTCCCACCTAAATTGCCCTGCAAGTTAGTTATTTGTCTTTAGACTCTTAGAACTTTGTTGTCGGTTACTTTAACCTTTAGATTACCACGTAAATAAAAATCAAGCTAAGTACAACTTGAGGTACTTTTGGTACCCCAGACTATTTATTGATTTTTGAAACTAATATTTATCAGAAGTTATTTGGAAGGTTAAGTAAAGAACGTTTATACAAAAAAAAAAGATTTATGTGCAATCGTACTAGAAAGTACATTTTCACATATACGAAACAATACTGAAAGTAGCTATTTTCAGTACGGACATGTCACATTTACTTTCTAGTACAGATATGTCACTGTCACCACTTCTTATGAAAATTTAATGTTTAATATTGATGTTGACATTAATGGCACAGTTGTTAGTATTACTTAAAGATAGCATTTCTGATAAAATAGCTCCTCCGGTTGCAGCAGTAGTTCCGCTAGTACCAACAATATTTTGTATAGATTTTTCCGACGATTTTTCAATTTTTCCATCAGAGAAAATTTGATTTGAAATTTTTTTCTTATTTTCCAATGAATTTTCTACATAGCTTTCTGCAACTGTGGATGATCTCCATCCTCCATGGCGTTTAATAGTCGCTAAGTCAGCTCCCGCATCTGCTAAAAATGATGCAGAAGACCTTCTGAAACAATGGCCCGTGTATGATGAGCAGTCTTCTAGTTTTAGATACTCCGCTATTTTTGTCGGTAGCTTCCCCATAGTGTGCACGCCAACTGGCTGAATGGAGCACTTTTCTTCTTTGTAAAAAATGAAAAAACGACGATGTTGTACATGTGCTGGGCGAAGAGCTGCATATTTCCGAAAAATGTCTATGTTATTATATAAAGCGGTTTGTTGTTTAGTAATGGCGAAGACTCTGTCCACCTTAGTTTTGGTGTCTGGCACCTTTACTACAATTGCAGATCCCAGATCCTCGATGTTGTCTATTGTCATGGATGTTAATTCCTGTCGACGACAAGCTCCGCTGACGCCCATTATTGCAACCACCTAAGAGCGAAATTTTAAATTTAGTAAGAAGTAATGAACTGTTTTACTTGATAATCACCTTCATCATTAGGAAGTTCTAATCGGGTGCTTCTACCATGAATTTGTCGATTTGTTCTTTTGTGAATATTTTTGATTTCTTAGACTTAAATCCATCTGAGCGACGTTTTAAAAATGCAATCAATTTTGTGAAATTTTTTATGTTTATATCTTCTTTCACTATTAGAACTGCCTTTATCATAGAATACTTTGACCAAAGACTAGAGGCTTTGTAGGTCTTGCTTAACTGGGAAAAATAAGCCAAAAGAACATCTTCGTTAATTCTTGTTGCTTTTTTTAGCATACACCATTTCTTGAATTCGTTGTAAATTCCTTCATAATGAACCCTAGATTTTTCGGGCAGCAGATTTAACGTAGCTTGTTTTGCAGCTTCGACAATATCTGGTGGATTAACAGTTATAACACAAACATCATCACCTTCCATTTTAGTTTACTAATATTATTGACGTATTTTTATTTTAATTTCAATTATTTTATTGCTTACCAACTTGATCATTATACGTATTTCGTTAAATTATTCCGTATAACATAATTATCGAACATTTTTTATAAAAAGTATGCATTTTATTCCAATTACACATAAAATAGTGTATGAACCTTGTCCTTAAAGTGCCTTTTTGGCACTTGCGTGGTTATAGACTTCGGCTACGCCTCAGTCTATAATTTTCCACGCTCATACCAAAAAGATGCACTTTCAGAACAAGATTCATAAATAACTATTATTTAGTGCTAGTCCTAAAAAATTATTTAAAAAAATAATTTTCTGTAAAAAAATAAATTTATATGCTTTGATTAATTCATGTTGTCTACACCAACGATCATTTTGGTACATTGTATTTTCCGAAGATCTTTACATAAAACGGCCAAAAAAAGAAAATACGTGAATGGCAAAAGTAAATAATCAAGCAAAAAAAATTTTTTAAGCCACATTGTATTTTGAAAATCTGTTTATATGGGTTTAACCGGCATAAAAGAAAAGTTAAGCAGCTAGAAAAATAAATTTTTTAAATATTATGTGTAAAGCTACAATCAGAAAACCAAAATTGGGGTATGTAAAATAACCCACATGGTAATCTAAAGGTTAACCTATAAAATACTTGAGGAAAGTGTTATTTAACAACAAATATTACAACCGGGTTATAATTGTTCAACACGAACATGACACTTTGTTCATATTTACCATGCGTGTTTACCGAATCTTCGCGCGTAAAACATAACCTATCAAAATTCATAGGCGTAACATGTCCTTTTTTACTTTATAGTTGTAGTGATTCAAAGATGTTAATCTTTTGGTTTAATAGAGTGTACAGACTTACCCCATTCTTGCTTTTAAACTACAGTTGAACTTCCATATCTCAAACTTCCTTAAGTCGATTTTTTTCTATAACACGAAGTTTTAAAGAAATACTATTTGCATCAAGATCACATTTTACGTTAAAAATTGTGGCCCTAACTCGAATTTTCTATTTTTCGATTTTTTCTCGTTGTACAATGGAGGTTCGACTTATGCCCGATTTCTTCACCTTGAGATAGCAATCGGATAATGTATCCGGCCGACAAATTAATCAAGGAACCAATCAAATTGTTCATTTGTTATTTTGAGTTTGAATTAATTAATTTTACTCTAAATTCATTTTTATACTAATTAACTTCAAATTATCTATATATTGGTATATGAAAGATTCGCCATAAAAAATGCCGGCGCGTCTAAGTAGTGTGGGCCTAATTGTAAAATTAAAATTACATTTAAAAAAATTTTGTGGCGTTATTTTGGGTGTTGGGCCCTTTACGGTCACCGGCGTCCCAAAAACATACTATTTTGTTGTTTGAAAGTATTTTTTTTTCATTTCATATAATACAAAGAAGGTTAAGGGGGAGGGTGCAAATTTTATTTCGAATTAAATTATTTTATTTTTCTGATCGTGACAGAGCCGGGTCCATTTAATGTCCGGGCCCTTATTCTTGGATCGAATACATTCAAGACTGACAGTTTAAAGCCACTGGATGAAAACTATAGCTTCTTCTGGAGGATTCAAAAATTTGTAAAATTTAAACGCAACTGGAGGGCGTGTGAAAAATTGCTTGATACCGCTGTTTTATGATTTATGTAAATACCAAATTTAAAATAAAATATTCTTGGTTTATAAAATTATCTTTGTCCCTTCCACGCATCCTTAAAAGTGTTACTTATTTTAACAATAAAACTGGTGGTCACTTCTTAATAGAACAAAATATATACCGTACGCCACTGGACTGTGTTGGACTTAACACGTGTTGTTATGTTTACCTACAGTACTGCTTAAATTTTGCTTCAAAACACATCTGTGTATTATTAGCATAGCAATACTCTATCTAGCCATTTCAATGGCTCGGACCCAGAATGCCTTATTAGTCGACAAGACGACTTCAAAGTCAACGACTTTGATGTACAAATACCTTGATTAGGGAAATCTGTTTTCAAAGTTAGGCATTTCTTCTTCGCATTAAGGAAATTCGACCTATTGGTCGAAAATTGGAAATCAGTCAACTTTATGAGAACTAATATATCCTCCATGATACGTTTTTACGCTTGTAAAAATTAGGCGTTACAAAATAAATCATACCAAATCTTTCGACGTGATTAAGAATCAAAAAACAGTCTATTAAACGATAATTTTCTTGTAGGTGTGAGATTAATATATTTTTAGCGTACTAAATGCAAAATATTGTCATGTTCAAAATCGATTAATTAGTTTGATAAAAATAAATGTTTAATTTTGTAAATAAATTTTGTATTGTAAATAATTTTAATCATCATGTATAATTTTTAATTGTTAATAATTTTAAGTTGGTATTATTTATTGTTAAGTTTGTAAAATAAAAAATGTGTAGAGGGAGCTTTATAATGGCCGACAGCCAAGCGAGCGGACGTATGCTTGTCCGTTCTAATTCAATTTAAGTTTTTAAGTTAAGATAATAAAAGTTTTGATTTAAGTTTTAAATAAAAGTGTTTGATTTTTAATTTTTCTTAAAAGTGTTAATTAATTCAAGAAGAGTCTCATGTGATAAAAAAAATGGGTGGCCCGACGAAGAAGATTTAAGTTTCTATTTTAAAGTTCTATTTATTTTACAATTTTTCACAAGCGGGTCATCACAATATATTATTGCTAAATAATTAAAATTTAATTAATAATTATTTAAATTATATATTATTGAAAGCGCATTAATTTTAGTGATCTAAAATGAAAATCTGTACAAAAAATTTTCTTTCGTACTTATAATTCTGTCATGTCACGCGATATTCGGTTTCACTGTGAAATATATGTTGATGTTTTATTCCAAGTTTTATTCTCTGGTTGCCATGTTATTGCTGTAACATAAGCACCGCCTTCTAGAAAGAGTTAAGGATTGTATATTATATATTTTCGTGATGTACAACGCTGCCGTTTAGACGTTTCGAAGGCAAAGGCTGCGTTGTCAAAATAACAGGGCGAAAATTGGTTAGAATTAAGTCAAAATTACCAAGATATTATCAAAATATTACCAATATTTGACCTAATGTTAGTCCATTTGACCAAATGAGACTATGACTTATAGGGCGAAATGCCTTGCATTACTTACTTCCGACCGTCAAATTACTTCAACTTAATTCCCCACTTACCTTCTCTCGACGTCTATATGACGTAAATTGGGCTTGGTCATACACCCTTTATAACCTATTAGAAGGTCGAATAAACGTAATTTCGACCTATTTTGTTGCTTGGGGCTTGCTGCCAGCAAGCTATTTGTAACAGCTATTTAGCGGCTCATTAGCATGTTATTGCTGTAACTTGCTGGCAGCAAGCTACTTTTCACAGTTATTTAGTGGCTTATTAGCAGTCAAAGCAGCTTGCTGCCAGCAAGCTATTTTTTACAGCTAATTTTTATTTAATTTGGAGCTATGTTTCTAAATTCATCATAGCTGGCAAAATAGCATTAAATTGCTTGCTGCCAGCAAGCAAATAAACATCTATTTCCATTTGCAGCTGCTTTTTAGTTATCAAATGCTACTTGGGCACACACATTTCTCAATTTACAAACTTAACAAAATAATACCAACTTAACATTTTTAACGATTTGAAATATACAAGACGATTAAAATTATTTACAACACAAAATTTATTTACAAAAATTTAAAATTGTTTAATTTATTATTATAAATAAATTATTTTTATTATAGATACAGAAAAATTCGAAATAAAGCCCTCATTAAGATATCGGATTATCCGATAATTATTTAGTAATATAATTTTAGTATATATGAAGAATACAAATATTAAATACAAAAAGAAAATAATAAATAATAAGCCAATTATGGAAAACAACAACGAATTGTGTTCAATATGTTTGGAGTCAATCAATATGAATCGAATAGGAAAACCAAATGCTTGCATACATAGATTTTGCTATGTATGCATTAAGAGTTGGACAGAAAACCATAGAAGTTGCCCTTTGGACCGAGTGCCGTTTGACAAAATAGAAATTTTTGAAAATGGCTGTAAAGTGGACGAGGAGATCTTAATAATCAACCAAACCGTTATTGATAATTCTGAAAATTATACAGTGAGAGAAATGTTTTTAAATAGTATGTACAATTTTCTAGAGATTTAATCCAAAATATACAAAAAACGGTGACAGGCACCAATTGTGCAATTTCGCTCTATACGCCAGTAAGATATCCCAAAAAGGCGTACGCCGCGCCGTCTTCTGGTCAATTATGGCAAAAGTTAGATGAGAAATCGTAAATGCTTATATGCATTCTATGCGAAGAAATGTTAAAATATTTATGTAATTTCTCGATTTTTTGTAATTATCCAATTTTAAGCTGGAGATTATTGAGTTTTAATATTTAAAATTAATAATAATCCGATAAAAAAAAACTATATAAGAAATAATGCTTTGTAAAGATGCATGAAATATAGATACAATGTTTACAATTATTTATTTAATAAAAATTACAGTTTTACACTTATGAGTTCAATTATTATCCAGTGTGGTTACCAAAATATTACTCTTGGCATTTTTCATGGTAAATCTTTATCAAAAGGAGGAAAACCTTTTCAAAACTTTTTCTCAATTTCAATTGACTCTAAAAGAAGATATATTAATTTAAATAATTGAATGTAATAACCTCAGTTAATTATTACCTATTTCAATTTCACCATTTTTATTAGAGATTTCTATATCTTGTCTTTCATTCCGGTTCTCGAGTCACTCGTGCCTAACTGCAGCCGCTGTCGACATTACTAACTTTTTGTAGACAGCTGGAAAAATGGTCGGAATATACTATGGATTATTTACTATTTCAGATTTTTTACCCCCAATAAATTGTGAGCTACTTATTCTAGTATTTTTGTTTGGTTCCCATGGCTTTTTATCGCTGTGAAAATTTCAAAAACCAATTAATTAATTTTAATTAACACTATATCTATATATAAGGTAATAATATAAATCACAGATGCATTTAACTTATATTAGACAACAAAATGTGAACTAATTTCTTTTGAAAATGGTTTTTCACCACTAAAAATAGTAAAACATAGAAACACTATTTTGTCATATCATTATAATATAACTAATTATTGATTACTAGCTGGAAAGCCCGTCCACGAACCCGATTGGTTGGAAACTCGATTGATGTGCAATTCGTCCCAGGGGGAATACCGGCAGTGGTTTAATATATTTTTCGGTTGGTAAAAAATTCGACCAATCAGAGTGTTTCCTTTTCTCCAAAAAATGCGTGCTGGGATTTTATGTATATTGATTATAAATATTAAATAGTATATAATGTAAGAAATGCATTTTATTAATTGAATAAGATTTATTTTGCTTACCTTCCAGCACGCCTAACTGCTTGTATCCACTTTATTTTGCTCCGTTTGATGTGCTCTTCCAGGAAAAGAATAAAATGTTAAATGTGGACTGTTTGCTTCAGTGTTTTTATACATAACTACAGGATTTTTGCAATATATGATAGAAAATTCTGAAAGGTTCTTATAACCTATCTTGTCTTAATATTATCCAACTAGCAGAAAGCCCGTACACGGACGGGCATCTAAACCCGCTTGGTTGGAAACTCGATTGATGTGCAACTCGTCCCAGCGGGAGTACCGGCGGTGGTTTAATATATTTTTCGGGTGGTAAAAAAAGTCGACCAATCAAAGTGCTTCTAGGTTACCAAAAAATGACATGCTGGAGCAGGAGCAGCAACGTGCTGGGATTTTATATATTAAGATGTACTCTGTAATAAAAAACAAAAAAGACAAATTCTCAAAATTAAATGCCAGCACTGATAAATCGCTCAGTCGATAAGCTCGTCAAATGGTGGTCGATAAAGTTATCAATCACAAATTTCTTCGCACTGATATTGTGGATTTTTAAATATCAAATGAAAAATAATTTTAAAGCTTTTAAATAAATTAAACAATGAATGATATTAAAATAAAAAGAACTTATCTTACATTTCTCCTTGCTATCATCGAAGAAAACCACCAAATTGAATAATTCAAGAAAACAAATTATCTGCGATTTCCAAAAATCCGTGGTAACACGATTCTTCACAGGAAAATTTTCATAGAAGATTCACAAAAAAAATCCCTTTCAAATATCTTACGCACATCGTAAAAATCGCAGCCAAACGCCCTCGATTCATTTCAAAAAGCTCCTCTCCTCGATTTTCTCTCTTCTTCCTGCGCAAACGCCTTCGTTCGTCGTCTTCAAAAATATCCGAAATATACGAGGCGCTGCCAGAAAATATAACGAATTTAAAAATTCTTAACATCCTTACAAAATTATATAGATTTGATATAAAGCTCGGTATTGTTTAATTCTGATAAGTTTTTTTTTATTTTTTTAAAATAGGTTTTCAAAACGAGTTTTGTAAAAACGGTCCTCAATTGTTAAAATTGTAAATTAATAAACATTTTAAATAAAAGCTCAAATCTTCTCCTATAGTCACCCATTTCTTGTTACATGAGACTCTTGAATTAATAAATAAAACACTCTTTCTAAACTTCAAATTAAACACTTTCTATTAAATTATAATTAAAACTTTAATTAAATTAACTTGAAAACTTCAATTAAATTGGAACGGACAAACACACGTCCGTTCTCTTGTCTGTCGGCTATCAAAAAGTATAGACACACATTTTACAATTTACAAAGTTAACAAAATAATACCAACTTAACATTTTTTAACGATTTAAAATATACAGGACGATTAAAATTATTTACCACACAGAATTTATTTACAAAAATTAAACTATTATTTTTATCAACCTATTTAACTAATTTTGACCATGACAATATATACAGGGTGACCCAGACCACCCGTATCAATACTTTTTTTCAAAACCGGTAAGTCGTAGAGAGTTGGGCTAAAAAAATTTATTACAAAAGCTCTAATGACGAATCTAATGGTGATATTATTATTTCCGGGAAAAGTCGGCATCCAGAGTAGTTTTCTCCAGAAACTTAAAAAAAATAACTTAAAAGGGGTGGGAGTAATAAAAAAAATTTTCCTACAAAACTTGCTTATTTTTTAAAGAGCTTTCCAACGATACCA
Organism: Cantharis rufa; assembly: GCA_947369205.1. Taxonomy (NCBI): domain Eukaryota; kingdom Metazoa; phylum Arthropoda; class Insecta; order Coleoptera; family Cantharidae; genus Cantharis; species Cantharis rufa. The sequence goes on from OX376303.1 coordinate 44,215,391, forward strand.
CTTTCGACATATGGTGCCATTTAAAAATCTGGATTTCTGGACTTTCTGGAGCAAACTACTCTGGATGCCGATTTTTCTCGGAAATAATAATATCACCATTACATTCGTCATTAGGGCTTTTGTAATAAATTTTTTTAGCCCAACTCTCGACGACTTACCGTTTTTGAAAAAAAGTACTGATACGGGTGGTCTGGGTCACCCTGTATATACCTGCTGAGTTGGAAAATGCTTTATTACTGAACACTGAGATAGTTCACTGAAGCGCGGATCGCCGAAGTGAACTACCATCAGCTCGAAGTCATAATGAAGCTCGAGGTGTGTAGTACAATATTATTATTAGTAAATATGACAAATTAACAGTAAATAATTAATAATTTTATTTAATTTAAAAAAATAATTAAATTATATCTTGTAGGTATCTTAGGTTGGGTAGTGAACCTAGGGTTCACCCATGATACAATAAATTTAAAGATATGATACTACGCAGGTTGGGCGCCATATTGAATTTTTTGTGACGTCACTCGGTTAGTGAACGCCGACAGTTTCAGTTTGTTTTTGTTATTTTCATTTCATTTGAGTTTTTAAATTTGGTTAATTACCAGATAATTAAAAATTAATTATTTTTAAATCGGTAATAAACTATTATAATAAACTATGTCATTATTTTGTCTCAATAATAAAACTATTTTTAAAAAACGGTACATTTCATATTCGTTCTTTTAACGTTCTTAATTATTTAAATATTTAATAAGAAGCGATAATAATGGATATTTTTGGTAAATTGAAATTTGTAAATATTTGGTAAAATTTCACTTTATGTAAATACTTGTTTAAAATGATATTTTAGTTATTTTTCACAATTACTTTTTTTAAATAAATATTGTACTTGATCGTTAATTTATTTATTTATTTAATACACGGATAAACCAATTTGTAAATTCTCGAAATTGAGAAACAAAAATACAAATATAGAGGATATCACTTCATTTCAGACATCCAAATTCTACATAACATAATGCTAATTAAAACTTTTACTTGGGATAAATATATACGATTTTATATTCTCACAATCAGTGCTGTGATGTACTTTTAAAATATAACATAACGTAAATACGTTATGTTATATGAGCTTGTTCTCTTTCTAACTTATAACAACATGACAACGTATAGCGTTGTCCTTATTTCTAATATTCTATTTGATAAATGTGGGCGTGAACTTAGCAAGTGACGTCATGCGCCAAACTGGACGAAAATGAGACTCAACAATATCATATCTTGTAATTTATTGTATCATGGGGTTCACCCAACCAACTGAACCTAGCTACCTACGATTCAGTAGGTAGAAGTAGGGTAGGGTAGGTTTTGTCCTGTGTAGGTTGTAAAGGAAAACAGAATTATTTTTTAAAACAGAAATTTCAGAAGTATGTCGATTACTAACTGATTGTAAATAAAGGGTATTAAAATTATTAGTAATATTAACTCTTGAAAATATATTAAATGTATTAAAATAGTAGAGTTAAAGGATAGATAATATATAATAATAGATATATAATAAAGATAGATTATTGTTTTATTTATTTCTTTAACTCTGATATTTTAATACATTTAATAAAAGATATTAAATAAATTTAGGTAGTCCTACCACATTTTAACATATTTTTGTGTCTTACACAAATGCAATAAATGAATATTTATTTTATTTAGTAAGGAACATAAATATTATAAAGTTAATCGATAATGTTTAATATATTATGATGTACGAAATTTGAGTACAAGTACGACCATTAAGCTATAAATATTTTAATAACAGGTAGGTATTGTCTCAATTTGACGTCTGATATAAAATGTAATAATAGATATTTTGCAAACCTTTTTGTACTTTTTAAATTCTATGCATACATTGTTCGTAGTGTGAATTTCAAATAACTGCTATAATATATTCTAATATTGACCTAGACAGTATTATACGAAATATAATAAAAAAACAAAATATCTATGCACATCTATTGCAATTGAAGCATAAAATAATACAGTAGAATCCGGTTATAACGACGGTCAAGGGACCGGCGATATTACGTCGTACTAACCGGTCGACGCACAGAACGGTTTGAAACTGTATTTGAAAACGTTATATGAAAACCAAACTTGAGGTTGCACTTCCGTCGTTAAGAGCGGTCGGTCTTAACGATAAACGAAGTCGTACTATTCGGATTCTACTGTAGTTGTTATTTGCGATATAAATACCGTAACTCCTTTTATTATGATTTCAATGGAGAAATTGATCAAATTAACCTAATGAAATTTCAAGTTTTATAAAAAAGGGATATATTGCTTAACAAATACTATTTTTTTTTACTTTAGGTAAGATACTAATGGTATTTTGCATAATTATCTTAATATTGAAATGTACTTGGACCTATCATCTGATCGCACTCCTCTTCGTGCCACCATAGATTCATATGTGTCTATAATTAATAAACCACTTATTATCCTATGGATACAGCCTGCTGCCAATTCTTTCAAAAACATTTGAAAAACTGTTCCTAGAAAGACTAAAACCGCTTCTTCGAGAGGGAAATCTAATCCCGGACAATCAATTTGGTTTTAGGTAGGGTCATGAAACTGTGGAGCAAGTACACCACAGTCGTCGTTCGAGAGTTGGCGGAGGCCCGACCCGAGATCCTGCTGGAGGTATTTAACAACTGCCTGCGGGAGGGAAGATACCCCGAAAACTGGAAGATGGCAAAACTTGTGCTCCTGAGGAAGGGAAATAAGCCACTAGAGAATCCAAGCTCGTACAGACCCATTTGTTTGCTGGACCATGCAGGGAAGCTGTTCGAAAGACTGCTTCTGCAAAGACTGCAGCAAGAGATAGAAAAGACTGGGGGCCTCTCGGATAGGCAATTTGGCTTCCGTAGAGGTAGATCTACCATCGACGCGGTGGACAGCATGGTCCGGCTGATAAGATCGGCAAAAGAAGGCACCAGAAAGTCGAGGCGTTTCGTGGTCTTGGTCACGCTTGACGTAAAGAACGCGTTTAACTCCGCGAGATGGGAGTGGATTATGGAGGAATTGGAAAGGAGGGAAGTACCACCATACCTCTTAAACATTATGGCAGATTACTTCCACGGTAGGAAGTTGATAGTGGATGAAAAGCTCTGGCAGCACATCTACTCGGTGTCCAGCGGAGTTCCGCAGGGTTCGGTGCTTGGCCCCCTCCTGTGGAACGTAATGTACGACGGCGTCCTAAGGCTGCCCACACTACCAGGCGTGAGCGTCACGTGTTTTGCTGACGACATAACGGCCGTGGTTGAGGCCGAGACGGAAGAAGACATAGAGCGGCTGGTAAATATAACTATTGCCGACATTTCGGCTTGGATGTCCGCTAGGGGTTTGCAGCTTGTCCCGGAGAAAACGGAGGCGGTCGTCGTTTCGGGAAAGAGGTGGATCAGGCCAGTGCATTTTTTGCTGGATGGACACATTATAGACACGTGTGACCAAGTCAGGGTGCTTGGCGTGGACATCGACCGGTGCCTATCCTTCAAGCCCCACATCAAAAGGGTTGCAGCCAGGGCTTCAGCAACAATGGAGGCACTCTCCAAGATTATGCCTAATATGTGTGGACCGCAGGAAGCGAAGAGGAGACTCCTGTGCATGGTGGCAGAATCGGTCATGCTGTACGCCGCCCCGATATGGGTCTCGGCCCTTGAAAAGGTGACGTACAGACGCATGATGGAGGCGACCCAGAGGAAGAGTGCCCTTAGAATATGCAGGGCCTACCGGACGGTATCTACAGACGCGATACAAGTGTTGGCGTCCCTCATGCCAATCCATCTCAAGGCAGAGATGAGAGACGCCAAATACCGTTCGGCAAACAAGATCATCTTCCAAAACCGATACATGGACATCCAGGATCGATGGCAGGCTTCATGGACGGCGTCCGTGAAGGGTAGATGGACGCATCGCCTGATTCCGGACATCGCACCATGGGTGAACAGGAGACACGGTGAGCTGAAGTATGAAACCACCCAGGCGTTGAGCGGCCATGGTTGTTTCCGAAGCTACTTGTACCGCTTCAAGAGAGCAAATACCCCCAGCTGCCTCTTTTGTGGGGAAGAAGATGATGCAGAACATACCATATTTTTCTGCACCAGGTGGACGGAACAGCGAGAAACCGCTCAAAGGCAGTTGGGGCAAGATCTAACTCCAACCAACATCGTGGAGATGATGCTGGTCAGCGAGCTGCAATGGCAAACGATCGAGGCAATGCTGGTGGACATACTCTCCACCAAAACTACCCTGCAAGATGAAGAGACAAGTCCCGAAAGGGCAGAACACGATTAAACGCAAGAGATGTACGGAAGAAATGCGTTAGCGATTCCCGGCACCTCTAAGGAGTGGGGTTTTAGTCGGTAAAAATCCGACACTACCACCCAAACCATCTGGGTGGTGTCTTTTGAAGATTTCCCCACTCCCAACGCTCACAAAAAAAAAAAAAAGTACACCACATTGTGAAAAAAATCAGAATGGAACTGCAATCCAGCAGATACCGCTCTCTGGCATTTCTTAATATTTCTCAAGCATTGGACGAAGAGTGACACGATAGATTGATATAAAAAATTAAAAACACCTACCCCATCTTTACAGCCGTTTACTAGAATCTTATCTATAACTTACATATATAGTAATATTTTAGTCAAATACAGAGAAGCTCATGAGAAGCTTACTTATGTTAATAAACTTGATGTCATTAATAAAATTTTACAAAATAAAACTTTTTAATGGTAGGTACATTACTGGCCGAGCATCTAAAATGATCCGTTACTGGACCCGCAGCTATATTAAAAAGCGAGCGAGCAACGAATAATTCTTCGAGGAGAGGTGAGTATACTTTTTTATCTGAAAGCAAAAAATTATCTATTTTATTAAATATAAAAATATAGTTTAAATCACAAATCGTAACAGATAAGACGAATTAAAACTATGTCGTTAGAGCAACCCTCTAATCATCGTTTACAATACATCGTTTAGAGAGCGGAGTTCGAACCTCGCATAGCACAGTGGGGTATTTAACCCTATAAAACCTGGCCAAAACTCTGAAACTCACCAAATGAGTTCAAAATATGCTTCAGATTTTAGAAAAAATATTGAAAAAAATTTCATTGATAAATAGGAGTGGTTTTCAGGGGGTGCAAATCAAAATAACAAAATAAAGTTATAAAACTTTTGATATGTTGAGAATTTGACCTACAAATTAGTGGAAAAATAATGATAAAAATTACATTGATAAGTAGGGTGGTTTTCTGGGGGTGCAAATTAAAATAACAGAATAAAGTTTAAAACTTTCAATATGTATATTACCCGATTACGAGAATTAATTTAAAATGCGGGCATATGTCAACCTTTTTGTTAATTCTACCCCCCCCCCCCACGGCCAATCTCTAACCTGCTGGGCACTAATTCACAAGAATTGGGTAGAGGAACAATGGAATTCTGTGTTGTGGATTTGCATTAAGTAATTCATATTTTACTGTACTCTCAGAAATTCACAAATAATACTAAAATTCAAAACTGAAAAATTAAGTTTTTTTATCTAAAAAGGCATAAGCATGTAGTAGACAGGAAATAATATTAAAAATTTTAATATAGCAATACATTTAAGATGTTTTATGGTATGCTTATGGTTTTACCCTAATCACATGTAATAATATTTTATTTATAAAATTCGGTTTCATAAACACCAAAATGGCATATTGGCATTTTGAATTTCTTTAAATAGTTCCAAATTGTTAATCGCAATCCATTGCTGATGTTTGTATAAAAATTTAATATTAAAAATATGTATTGATAGGCATAATATCTAGTTAATTGTAAACTAACTAGTTGATCTTAAACTCTCTGACGGTAGGTATAAAAAAAAATCATAGTAACTAAAACGCTCAACTTCCGCAACTTTTTTTTTAGATTACTTTCTAAGATAGTCAGAATTAATGTCCTATTTAAATTTTCACCCGGACGAACCCGGAAACATAACTAATTTACTAATTTATAAAAAAAAAATTTTAAAAACAATAAAATTTTATTACCAATTTCTATACGTCACAGAGGCCTTAAAATTGTGTCATAAATTAAAGTATTTAGGTAATAATATACTACATAGCTTCATTTTTATTGTCCATATCAAAATCTTCTTCTCAATCAAAGTATCACTGCCTTTTAGGAGGATTAAAAGTAGGTGTTTTTCAAAGCGCCGAGAACTGTAATGTGCAACGTAACCGAAGACAAAATTCCGAGTGCCGTTGTAACCAAACTACTAAAAATTTCATCTTAAAATGACTACCGTTTGATGCCCCAACTATTGTACTATTCCAAAAAATTATTACAGTGGTCCTATTGTGTAATTAATAAATTTGAGTTTTGGACAGGTTTTAGGGTTAAATACCCCACTGTGCTTCGGTCAAATTTTTATAACAGCATTTTTTAATTCATATTTATAAAACAAATGATTTGATATGCAGAAGTGACAGAATCAACCAATAATGAAAACACATTACCAGTCGATTTGTGAGCTAACTAAGAATGCTTCACTTTGTCTTCCGAGACACTCGGAAAGCATCCCTTTTGCATCACGCATCGTGTGATGGTTCTAAAATTTTTTATTTTAATTGTTTTATTACCTTTTTTAAGCAACGGTAGATAACTTCTTATATACCACTGCCAACAAAATGAAAGTTAGTAATAAAAAGATATAGGTAAGCTAGATGAATGCAGTGTATTTTAGTGTAGAAAGAACTTTAATTTTGTATTTTAATTTGTTTTAATTTTGAAATGTACAGGATCTAAAGTTTTAGTTTTACAATGAGAAGTTAGATAGAAGGAATAATGCCGGTCGACGGCGATATTGTTAAAGGTGCAATAATTTTAGTTAAATTTATGGTTTTAAAAATAAATTAATTTAATTATTGAAATTTAATGCTTATTTTCTACACTTTTTCTTTGCAATGTTTATTTACAGGTAAAGATAATATTTCAAGTTTTAATATTTTATAAATTATATATTATAAGTTTTCGTTTACTATTTTTTGATGAAATAATAAAGACACCAGCCGATGAAAGTAATTAACTATTATTAACACTTTTAATATGACTTCAATATTACAAAGCTTATAGTTGTTCTTAAGTTTCTGGTAAATATTCGTCGTAGTTTTTCGGACTATCCTGTATATACAACGTAATGTTTGCTTGCACGATTTTTAAAGCGATGACAACTTATCGCTATATCTTTAATTTCCTTTTTGCATATCGTTAGGGACAAATATGATGCTAGAATCCATCATTACGATAAGCGCTGATGTGCTTTGCCATCAACGATAGCTCACATCAGATTGTCGATCTACCAAATTGTTTTCAGCGCACCATAAACTACATTAACTGTTGCATTTTATCGTTTCTGTAGAATTTATGTTGATAATTATTTAAAAAATATGTAATATCGTAACTTCTATTCACAAAATTTATCAAGAAATTAACAATTATTTCCAAACATAAAAACGTAGTAGATATAATATTATCTACATTTACATTCAAATATTTTAATAAACAGAATTATAAAAACTAATTAAACGTATAAGTATTTACAATTATTGGTAATTGTCATAATGAAAATAGACATGATACGACAAGGATTCCATTTTCATTACTTTTAATTATTATTATATTATCTATATTAATGAATTCTATCTATTAATATAAATTTCTGTATTTTAATTGAATATGAAAGATTAATTTTTGGAATGAGAAACTGTAAATATCACTTCACATATAGATTATTTAATACAATAGAGCCTCGATAATCAATTACGACCAACCTGCTCGGATAACAGTAAACAACCCAAAAATGAGCTAATTGAAGCCTTAAGACTCCTGCACAATAAATTGATCTGTAACAGTAACGAGAACAGAAACGGGAACAGTAAAAAGTTAAAATACATGTATTTAGGTGGCTCCGTTCACAATTAACGGGAACGGGAACAGAAACGATTTATCTTTACTGCTGTGGTTTCCTTCATGCACAAACTTTCGAAAAGCGTGTTTTAAAAATTATAGTTTGAAAAATCTAATTGAACTTTAAATTTTTCAAGTTACTTATTATTTATGTAGTATGAACTATTTTTGATAAAGAATAAACAAATAACGTAAATAACATGAGGAAAGTATACATTTTAATTATGCCATTTGTCCAAACATCTATATCAAAACTTTAAACATAGTAGCTGTCGTTACTGTTACAGATCAATTGTGCAGGAGCCATTAAACATAATAGTCCAGTCAATTACCACGTTTATATGCAGCCGTTAGGTCGACCTAAGCCGGCTCGAGCTAGTTAGTCCTTTCATGTATACACTCAGGTAGAGCGATCTAATCCGTTAGGACGACCCAAGTTAGGTCGAGCTAAAAACGTGGGCTAAGACGTTAGCTCGACTTCAAATTTGAATGTATACGGCTTAGCTCGATTTAGGCACAATTGTGCCAACTATTTAGTGAGTTATTAATATGAATTAGTAATAAATATTCTGTTATTATTATTACTTGTTGACGGTTTTTGAATTATTTTTTGGATATTTTCGATACCAATCGGCGGTATTTTGGTTTAATAATTCTTGTAAGAAAAGAATAGTCGATTTTCTGGCTGGCAATAAAATTATTGTTTATGTTGACCTTCAATCGTCCAATAAGTGTCCAATGAGTCTTAAAAATTCACTGAGGTTCTTTCAAAATAATATTATTTACCATAGTTTCTCTCATCTTATGATAACTTACAAATATACTATATTAAATTTTGTCATTTTCGTTACTTCGGACTTGTAAATAAAAAACTTATCAATATCTATAATATTGACGTTAGAAATGTTTTAGTTGGTAACACCGCTTTCAGTTCGATCTAACTAATTGCATGTATACACCGGTGCGTAAAACTTAGAAGCGAGCTAGCTTAGATCGATCTACCTCAAGGTCGACCTAACGGCTGCATATAAACGTGGTAAATGGGGGATTTTGCTTTGCAATAAATCCGACCGTTTTGAAACTTTGAAACTGACGCTAATATTGAATATAAACTTTTTTGTTGAAAATTTGACGAGCTTCAATTTTTATACTATTTTTATAAGTATTTTTCCGTAAAGTTAATAGTTTTGGATATATTATTGAAACAAGGTGGAACTCGCTTTTGCGACAGTTCTTAGGCTTCTATACATCTACTTTTTCGGTAGGTTAAATTATTTGGGCTTTATTTTATTCCAATTTTTAATGCCTTAATCTTTTAATCTTAATCTTTTAATAAGGAAAACGCTAACATTTTAATATTTTTTTTTTATTTCGACCTTTATAGGTAAATATTTGCAATTTACAAACCACAAATAAAACACAATTCATAATGAAATATTAAAATACCCGAAACACGTACCGAATACCGTATTAGAAACACGTAAAATACCTACTCTAAAAATACAAAATAAGAATATCGGATTAAAAAATATATATGTAAATAATCTGAATAATTAATACCAATCTAAAAATATTCTATATGAAGTAAAACTGTTTTAAGAACGTGCGTTCTGATTGGTTTTGAATTATGCGGACAGACGGACAGACGGACAGACGGACAGACGGACACGGAGCTAGATCATAAGGCTTCTTCCTATACGTTGTATAGAAGCCTAAAACCGTAAACAATCACTTAAAATCCAAGATGGCGGACACTTCCGGACCTCGGAGGGATGGCGACTTTTTTTTGGTTAACCAGTGCCCCAAAACGAAACTTTTTGCCAAAACGGTCGGATTTATTGCAAGCAGACACCATTTTTTGATCCGTATTGACTGGACTATAATGAAAACTTGCTAAAACCGTTAATAATTCACTTTAGTAGTGGAATAATTGGAGCCGATAAATAAAACCAATAATTAATATGAACTTATAAGTAAGTATACCAATACGAATAATTTTCGTTTTTCGCTGGAATTAAATCCGGATTAGCGAGGGTCCGGATTTTCGACGTCCGGATTATCGAGGTTATACTCTAAAATCAAAATCATCATATCAACCAATCAAATTAAAATAAATCTTATTTATATTTTATTGTAAACTACAACAGCATTTATTGTAAGTAATAAATTATTTGTTATAAATAAATAGATCTAGTTAATTTTATATATATTGAGATGACCCGACCGTATCTAATTTATAAAATAAACTAATTTCCATAAAAAAACTTAATTTTTCCGCGGGTCATCCATTTTTTCGAACACGAGACTCTTTTTCCTTATTTATAATAAAAACTCACTAACACAATCAACAAACTTTATTCTCATTAAATAAAATAAAAATATTTCAATTGGAAACGCTAATTCAAAATCTTCTACGAAGATCATTCGCAAACACGTCTATCCGCTTTGGCGGACATGGCAAAACGCCAAGTTATAATACATTTTTCGTACCAACATAAAATAATAAAAAATATTGGCACTAACAAAAATTCAAATATTTACAACTTGACAAAAATTATTTACACAAATTAAATTTAAATTCACAAAACAATGAAATAAAATTTTCAAATTTACAAAATTAAAATAAAATTTAAATACAAAAATAAATTTAAAATTCAAAATTAACAAAGTGATTTTGGAACATGACAATATCTATATGGGAAGATATGTTTTTTCCATATCAAAGAAAAGCTTCATATTTGCTAGTTTTGGTATATTTCTATCATCAGGATACAGCTTTTATACTAAAGTTTATGTTAAGCAGGAGCGAATGGGAACATCTTAGCGGCCCGGGAAATAATATTTGTCGGCCCTTTGTTTAATTTCCGGATATGGCTAAAACATGCATTTACAGGGGGTTACGTATTTTTCCTTTAAAGTTAAATAGATCATAGGTTTATTACAGATTTTTGAATTAGATTACATTTACTATTCAAAAAACATTCTTTTATGTTTAGAAATTGATAACCTAATACAGACTCTCTCCTTATTAGACGTACTTTCAACCACCGGCTCTGCGGACCTCCGAACAACCGGCCCACCGGGAAATTTCCCGGTTTGTTAAGCGTATTGCATGCATTGTATTCTAATGTATTATAATCATTTATTAAAATAAATAATAAAAATTAATAAAAATTTTAAAAATAATTATAAATTAAAAAATAATTAAATTAAATTTATATAGATATTTATAACTATTTAATAATACCAAAATTGTGCTAGTGTGAATCCGCCTAATTTCAAACCAATTTTTTTTAATTTTACAAAAACAGTTTAGTACAAATTTTTGGTTTTTAAAAAGTATGAACTATATATGCAACTTCTAAAGCGTATGAATGGTTCTCACAAATTTATGCTGGATTCCTCTCAGCCTGCCATCGCAAAGAATTTGATGGACACCACATTACTGAAGAATAATCCAGAATTGATTTCATTAATGAGGAATATAAGAGGTGGCCAGAACAGGGATATTGTTAAGTTTGCAAGTTACCATATACTAATAAAACCTAGCATTATATTGCTCTTGCTTTAATCGTGTCAAAGTGGTGATACAATAATAGCGCAGGGTCAAAATAGCACCGAGATCCTTGTTTTCATCAATATCATCAAGAATCACACCGTTGATCGTGTAGTACACGTCACATCTGTTTCACGTAAATTTCATAGCTTCACGTTTTTTATCATTTAATTTAAGATCGGCCATCTTACCGAAGATCACTCTGAAGAATTCTATTGTTCTACCACTAGGCCGCACTGAACCAATTATATAATTTGAAAAATGCAAAATATGACATTGTTGCGAATGCTGAATGCTGAAGAGCTCTCGGTAGGTTTGGTGCAGATTTACCAAAATTCCGAAACTTAGCATAAATTAAAAATAATATTGTTTATGCAGTGAGAATTTTATCATGTTTTACAATGATTGCCATAATAAAACAAAAATAGTTTTTTGCATAACATAATAACACGCAGATCAATATTTTTATTAAATTTATATTACAGTGACCAACTGCTCTCTTCTTATGTTAACTGCAGGTGTTGCAAAACAATAATAAAGCAAATGCAGTTGCGTTCGACTGCTTCAGCAACATAAGCAGCATCTGATGTTGAGTATATAATATCTACATATTACCTATAGTAAAATGCTATATAGATAACGCAAAATGTGAAAACGCATATACAAATTGAATTATCCGAGACCGAATGTGGTTCAGAAAAGTCATATAAATGCAAATGGAAGTATGACATAAAATATTGTTTTAGTAACTCTTGGTTATTTAAATAAGTAAATATTCCATTATACAGCTATCATCTTTATTATGATTGTATATCAATTATAATCAAAATGTAATTTATTGTCAAGTTCCTAAAAAAACAAGAGTACATGAAGTACAACAAACCTATTATTCAACTTACTAATAAACATAGCAAAAAGGTCCCCAATTGTTATAGAAAATTAAACCGAAAAATAAAACATGCAGAGTCAAGTTCCAGCTGCTTGCTTTTTTAAAATGCATATTCTATTTTAATTGATTTTAATTTTATTTATTTATTAAAACTGATATAAAAGTTGTATTTGATTCTCCATTGCACCGCAGTAAAAGTTTGGTTTGACAAAATTTCTTTTCTGAACATATAGTAATCGGTGTGTGATAATTTCTGGTCATATGCAATCCATATAGCAAGCAGCCCACAAGTCTAATTTAAGGAACATGAAAAATGTATACAACAGAGTAGATTCAGACAATCAATAAATTGAGTTGACCAAATTGAATGGTTTTATATGGATTATTTTTGTATTACAACATTATTGCCTTGCAGAGTATAACGTTGCCCGAGAATTATCTTGTTCTAAATCACATTTTCAACATTTTGGAGTTATATGTACCAAAAATTTTAAAAAAATTAGCTTGTTCTATATCCGTTTAAATAACATTATTATTTTGGCCTATAACAAAGTTTTTAATAAATACTTGTGATATATCCTAAAAATGTTGCGAGTTGCTTAGAATTATCTTGTAATATCAATGAATTCAGAATTATAATGTTCTATAAGCCGTCAAGAATTAAATTATTCTATATCCCTTCCTAAAATTATTTGGTAAAAAATTGGTCTATATCCACAAACTTCGTTAATACTGTTTACTTTTGTTGTATTTTACGTTAATTTTTAATTTTGTGATAATATGAGTAGTGAAATTAGTTCTCTTGCACCTAGCAAACCTCCAGAATACACCTCGGAAGATTGGAAGTAAGTAAAATGTAAAAATTTTTAAATAAGTTATTGCCTCTCTAACCTTAACCTCACATTTTAAATTTCTATTAATTTTAGTGAATTGAATGAAATACTTTTGGAAACAAACTATGAAAATTATACTCCATGTCAGGAAGTCGTATTAGAAATTACCGACATTCATGAAAATGGAGATGTATCTATAGCAGTTGAAAAATCAAACCTCATTAATTGCGAGGTGGTGGATCTTGACGATATTGGGGAAGAAAATAAAAAAAATGAGGATTGTGTAGCAGATAAACAAAAGACTGAAAAAAGCGTTACTCGAAAACGCCAGAGAGACCCATCTTCTTGGAAACAAAATGTTAGAAAGTGTAAAAGGCAACAAGGAGCAGAATATCTGGATAGTAAAGGAAAGTTAAAGCCAAGTCGAAAAGTAAAAAAAGAGACGTGTCATACATCAAAATGGCCATTTAAGTGTATTCAAGTCATTTCTGATCATGAGAGAAACCACATACACAAACAATTTTGGAAATTGACTGATGACGGTAAAGTACATTTTTATTCAAAACATGTAAAGCGTATAGTACCTTTAAGAAAAAAAACCAATAAAGAAATAAGCAAAAAGAAGTACAGTTATGAATATCACTTTGAAGTGTCGGGCGTCAAGTGTCGTGTGTGTCAAGAGTACTTTTTAAACACCCTGGACATTAGCAAAAATCGGGTATATTATTTTTTTAAGAAGAATAAAAATAATGATGTCCCAAATCTTCCAACCCAAGGGAAACATAAAAAAAATATATTAAGCCAGAGAAAAAAGATGAAGTTAGAGCACACATAAATTCTCTTCCCTCAGTAGAATCACACTATTGTAGGGCTCAAACAAACAAAAAATACTTAGAACGAGGATTGAGTTTACGAAAAATATGTGACTTGTACAAGTCATCTACAGAAGATCCTGTTAAATTCAACGTTTACTCTGGAATATTTAACAACGAATATAATATAGCATTTTTTAAACCTAAAAAGGATCTTTGTGATAAATGCGAATTGTTTAAGGTCACAGTGGAATCTACTGAAGATCAAACGGCAAAATATGATGAGCACATAAAAAGAAAGAATATTGGAAATCAGGAGAGGAATCGCGATAGAATAAGATTTTTAGAAAATAATGAAGTTGGTGTGGTGACATTTGATCTTCAAAATACTTTTTCTCTCCCTAAAGCCAATGTATCAAGCTTTTATTACAAAACAAAACTCTGTTGCTATAACTTAACAGCCCATTTAGATAAAACCAAAGTAGTTTACAATGCGATTTGGCACGAATTTATTGCTGGGCGTGCAGCTATACATATTGCAAGCGGAATGTTTCGCATTTTAAAAGAAATGATGAGGGATAATCCACAATTGAAAAAATTAATATTGTGGTCTGATAGTTGTGTGCCACAGAATAAGAACTCTGTAATGTCTTTTGCTATACAATATTTTTTGCAATCAGAGTATAGTAAAGATCTTGAGATTATCGAACAAAAATTTAGTGAACCTGGTCACGGTAATGTGCAAGAAATTGATAATGCACATAGTTGCATTGAAAGACATTTAAAAAATCTGGAAATCTGGAGTCCCCTGTCTTTAGTTCGCCAGCTACTGATAATTCCTCCAACGTGGAAGCTAAAATTTAAAGTTATACAAATGCAACATGACGATTATTTAAATTTTCAAATAAATGCTAAAACTCTTAATTACAATACAATACCATACACCAGAGTAAAACATATTGGATATTCCAAAAAAGATATTAATAATATAGAATATAAAGAAAATTTTGAGGGTGCTGTAACTGAAAAGACAAAAATCCAATTAATGCAAGCAGTAGTAGATAAAGTGACTCGAGGAGCTCATAAAAGGAAATGTGCTCCATACGATTTTTCCACAAATGTACCGTTAGCTGAATTGGAAATTAATATATCTGATCAGAAACGCAAACATTTATTGGAAATGAAGCCTTTTATTCCAAATGATTCCGAAAAAGTATTCTATGAAACATTACTTGGAATCAAAAATACACCAAAAAGAATAATAAAAAAGAAAATAGTAGTAAAAACAAAGCACAATCATTTACAAAGAAAGAAAGAAAGTATATTAAATAGAGAAGAAAGACTTAGAAGCAATGTTTGTGATAGAATTGACTTAAAGGAAAAGGAGAATTCCGAAGATGACATTAAAAAAACAAGAAGCGTAACCAGAAAGCAAACTAAGAAATACAACATTCCAATTACTAGCAGAAAAGACATTAAAAAAACCGAAAACATGCCAAAGAATAAACCAATGAAATTAAAAACAAAACAACCAGAAGAAAATTTTCGAAGATAAAGAAACAAAAAATCATTCGGAATTACATAAATATCCAAGTTATTATAATTTTTTAATAATATAGAATTATTTGTTTATTTTATTATTAATAGTTAGTATCTTATTGTTATTTGTACAAAAATTTAGTTTATTTATCATATATGTACAACAGAATTATATATTATTTTTATTAAATATTTTTTGTAAATAAAAAAACTTCCAATAATAATTTATTATTGCCTAACTAATAAAACCATTATAAATCACTACATTTAGTTACAGCGTTTAAGAGGATATTGAACATTGTTTTATTAAAATAGTGTGCTATATCCTATAATTTTTTCAATTGATACTACATTTGCAATTTTTGTTCTATATCCAAAACAAAAAACCTAAATTATTCAAAATATATTCAAAAAAATAAAAAAGTTTTATAGCAGACAGCAGTATTTACTATATAGAATCTAGTCTAAAGTGAAAAAGTTTTGGAAACAGAATTAAAAAGTAATAATATTAACAAAAATATACAAAAGTGCAATTTCCCACAATCGGTGTTTTAGGATATATCACAAAATAATTCTCGGGTGACGATAAGTCTGCTTTGGCTTCAACTTCTAACTTTTCATTTCTACTTTTAGATTAGTGCTAACGTAGCGTTATCTAATAATACTGGTATAATACTTAATTAATGATTAATATAATCAATGACTAAATCTATTGTTAAGTAACAATTTGGGTTGTACAGCCCATGTACGAATGCCGGTAGAGCGCCATAGTTGCCGATATGGCCCAGAGTTGTGCCAAGCCTGGCAACCGACTCTCGGTTGGCGATATTGGCCCAATATTGGAAAATTAACGCATCAGTACCGTGCCAGTCTTGGTTAACAATATTGGTTGAGTTTCGACTAAAAGTACTGCCCCAACACTGGCAACTAAATATATCAGTACTGTGCCAGTCTTGGTTGCCCAGTCTTGGGCGGAGTACTGCCCCAGTATTGGTAAACAATTTTACCAGTACTGTGTCAGTCATGTTTACCAAAGTTGGTTGAGTCTTGGCTGGACGTACTGCCCCAACACTGGCAACTGAAAATATCTGTACCGTGCCAATCTAGGCTACCCAGTCTTGGGTGGAGCATTGGTAAACAATTTTACCAGTACTGTGCCAGTCAAGTTTACCAAAGTTGGTTGAGTCTTGGCTGGACGTACTGCCCCAACACTGGCAACCGAACATATCTGTACCGTGCCAGTCAAGGCTACCCAGTCTTGGGTGGAGCATTGGTAAACAATTTTACCAGTACTGTGCCAGTCATGTTTACCAAAGTTAGTTGAGTCTTGGCTGAACGTACTGCCCCAACACTGGCAACCGAACATATCTGTACCGTGCCAGTCTAGGCTACCCAGTCTTGGGTGGAGCATTGGTAAACAATTTTACCAGTACTGTGCCAGTCATGTTTACCAAAGTTGGTTGAGTCTTGGCTGGACGTACTGCCCCAACACTGGCAACTGAAAATATCTGTACCGTGCCAATCTAGGCTACCCAGTCTTGGGTGGAGCATTGGTAAACAATTTTACCAGTACTGTGCCAGTCAAGTTTACCAAAGTTGGTTGAGTCTTGGCTGGACGTACTGCCCCAACACTGGCAACCGAACATATCTGTACCGTGCCAGTCTAGGCTACCCAGTCTTGGGTGGAGCATTGGTAAACAATTTTACCAGTACTGTGCCAGTCATGTTTACCAAAGTTGGTTGAGTCTTGGCTGGACGTACTGCCCCAACACTGGCAACTGAAAATATCTGTACCGTGCCAATCTAGGCTACCCAGTCTTGGGTGGAGCATTGGTAAACAATTTTACCAGTACTGTGCCAGTCAAGTTTACCAAAGTTGGTTGAGTCTTGGCTGGACGTACTGCCCCAACACTGGCAACCGAACATATCTGTACCGTGCCAGTCTAGGCTACCCAGTCTTGGGTGGAGCATTGGTAAACAATTTTACCAGTACTGTGCCAGTCATGTTTACCAAAGTTGGTTGAGTCTTGGCTGGACGTACTGCCCCAACACTGGCAACCGAACATATCTGTACCGTGCCAGTCTAGGCTACCCAGTCTTGGGTGGAGCATTGGTAAACAATTTTACCAGTACTGTGCCAGTCATGTTTACCAAAGTTGGTTGAGTCTTGGCTGGACGTACTGCCTCAACACTGGCAACTGAACATATGTGTACCGTGCCAATCTAGGCTACCCAGTCTTGGGTGGAGCATTGGTAAACAATTTTACCAGTACTGTGCCAGTAATGTTTACCAAAGTTGGTTGAGTCTTGGTTGGACGTACTGCCCCAACACTGGCAACTGAACATATCAGTACCGTGCCAATCTAGGCTACCCAGTCTTGGGTGGAGCATTGGTAAACAATTTTACCAGTACTGTGCCAGTAATGTTTACCAAAGTTAGTTGAGTCTTGGTTGGACGTACTGCCCCAACACTGGCAACTGAACATATCAGTACCGTGCCAGTCTAGGCTACCCAGCCTTGGGTGGAGTATTGGTAAACAATTTTACCAGTACTGTGCCAGTCATGTTTACCAAAGTTGGAAAAGTCTTGGCTGGACGTACTGCCTCAACACTGGCAACTGAAAATATCTGTACCGTGCCAATCTAGACTACACAGTCTTGGGTGGAGTATTGGTAAACAATTTTATCAGTGCCGTGCCAGTCATGTTTACCAAAGTTGGTTGAGTCTTGGCTGGACGTACTGCCCCAACAATGGCAACTGAATATATCAGTACCGTACCAGTTTTGGTCACCTATTACCGTTGAGATACAACTTTTTTCTACTGATTATCTCATAAAATTATTATAGTAAAGAAAAATTTTTTTTATCAAAAGATAGGTATTTTTCTCAGAATTGCAGGATTAAATTATCTAATTTAAATTGAATGAATTATCCAATTCAATTATATGACTAAAATTCATTCAATTTCTTTAAAGACATTCATATAATATTTATATGATTATATAAATATTGTTTTCTGTGTTATAGTTATAACTAGAGACCGGATTATAAGCATTTTTGCTTATTGTCAACTTTAAAAGCAGCTCTTGAAAATTTGAGATGTGGATGAATTACATAAAAATATGTATTTTAACGTATAGTTTTTCATTTTTTTTGCGATTTCTTGCTTATTTGCTTATACTTGAACTTATTTTTAATATTTTCAATTGATGATATGATGGTCAAACATTAGCCATAAGCTGGGGCCCTAAAATTACACCTTAAAATATTTTTTTACATAGTTTTATTTTTATATGGTAAACAAAACTATTATTTTTAAGACAAATTTAGCATTCGACGTTTAAATTAGATTTTGAAACTGTTAAATATCTTTGAGTTTCTTTTTAAACATTTATGAAGACATTTAAGTTATTTATTTGCTTATCTACCAGCTTTTTACTTTAAACAGTAGAGGTAATATCTATAGTGAACTAGTAACAACAAAGCAATAAAAACTACCCTTAAAACGACTTATTTCTTATCCTTTGTCGGTATATACGTAAAAATATGTCTTATTTTTGGACAAAGTAGTTTTTCCGGAAATATTTAGGTAAATCACATCTGGTCATTTTATTATATAATTTGAATTTATTTTAAGCATATTTAGAGGTATATTAGGAAAAATGGAGAAAGTAGAAAGAAGCTTTTCTACCTAGAAACATATTTTAGACGATAGGAGACACAATTTAATAACCAAACATTTGGAATAATATTTAATTGTCAATTCTTTTCAGCAGCACGAATAGTTTTATTTCATTGTATTATTATGTTTTGCTATGCTATGTTAATTTTTAATTTTATTATTTATTATAATAATTACGTGCAAAGGGGCTTGTTTAATTCTTTCAAAAAGTAGTGGCTAAGATGAGATTTTTTGCTTTTTTTATTTAATTATTAACTTTTTTCGTAACTTTTTTTGGCATAATTTGACTTATTTTTGTAAAATGTGCTATTTTAAGCACTTATTTTTCAAAAAACCGTGCTTATATTTATCCGGTTTCTAGTTATAACTGATAGTAAACTATAGTAATAAAGCAATAAAACTACCCTTAAAATCTGCTTGTCGCGTCGGCACAAAAACATCTTGCAAAAACATCAGCAAAAAATTAAAAGACAATCCGGACAACTTATATTTTGGTTTTATTTTGAGCATAATAAATTAGATTACGAATAGAATAGAAATACGTACATGAATCATGAATGTATGAATTTAAAAAATTTATAATTGTAATTTTGTTGTTGATAAAATTGGAAAATTCGAATAATTTTTAAAATATATGTCGAACGAACAGAGGCAAATATTTTTTAAAGGCCCCTTGGCTTTGCATGTTTTAACAAAAAGGACCGCAGGTTATTTTGATTGAAGCAATAGTTGATTTTTCAATATCAACTCTAAAGTAAAATGATAATAATATTATTAAACATAGTTTATTATAGTTTTTTATAAAACACAATAACATTTTAAAAACAATTTCTTATTATCTTCCCAAAAGTACTCTGGAAAGATAAATTTAAATAGATATCTCCACGTATAATTTTGATAATATTTATTTACAATATGATCGTTACATTACTGTATCATTCCAAATGCAAAAGTGTTACAGCATATCTACTTCCTTCCACAGATAATATCATACATTTGTCAACTATACTTGAAATTGAGTAGAATTTCGCTGTAGAAATTCGGCGTCCTATCTTATAAATGCCTAATTTAGAAGAAGCCATGGGTGTTGTAAAAGCATCTCCTTTGTTTTCAAGAATTTGCCCTTCTAAAAATAGATTTCTTGAGTTGTAAGAAAAAATACGCGAGAGTTGAAAAATCTCGCCATTCGCTAATCATTCTGGCTGATACAAACATCAGCTATGCTATCATTCCGGTTTTTAGAAACATCAGCAATGCTGCTTAAATTTGATGAGATATTCATCATTGATACACTTGAATTTAATTCATCGTCACTAGAAATTTCGGTATCGCTGATATACGCTTCCTCTTTGAGTTTTAATGCTCTGTGCTTTTGCGTCCTATATGACATTATGGTCAAAAATTTAAATCTTTGTTTTAAAGAGCGTGTAAAAGTCGTAAAAATAGATATACCGAATGTGTAGAAAATATTATTTTTTCTTGGAAATTTTTTCTCTCTACCACCACAAGAACATTCGCAATTCGAAAATACGTTCGAGGGCCATGGTTCGGGGGTAAGTAGGTGGGAGCGCATTTCTTGTTAGTACCTCGATGCCATAGATAAAGCAAGATAAAGTAGTTCTTTACCTAGTTCTTATCTATGCTCGATACGAACAACATCCAAAGCTAAGGTGTAAAAGTGAAACTGAAAATACATAAATTGGGAAAATGGATTCGTCAGGCTATGAAAATGAAAAGGTAAGAAAAATAATAGGGTCTAATATTTTTAAATATTAAATTATTGTTTACCTTTATTTAAATAATTGAAAAATTTTTTGTTGAGTAATTAATTTTAATTTAAAAAAATTAATTTTTAATTTTAAGTTAAAAAAATTAATTTTTAATTTTAATTGAAAAATTTAATTTTAATTCATTATTGTCAATTGTTTTCATTTTTTATTGTAATCATAAACAAAATGACATAATTTGTCAGTAAGGTAAAAATTAAAAAAATTTTTAATTTAATATTTTAATAATTTTTTATAATTCAGTTATAGCCTTGAAAATAAGTCAAATTATAAAGACTCGAAACGTTGGACAATTAAAATTGTTAAAAAATAGACCAAATACTCAACAAAAAATTTTTTCTGATATTTTTGTTCTTTTTTCTTTTATTCGTTTTAAACAAATTCGTGATTCTCAAGTTGAATTATATATCTCATCATGGGCGCCGGCAGGAGGGTGCACTTGCACTTTTTTGCATTTTCATAAGAAATAAATTTTTTATTAAGTGATTAAGTTAGTTAGTTAGTTAATAGTATAGTGTGTAGATGCACATGCACTTCTCTGAAGTTAATCCTGCCGGCGCCCATGTACTATCTAATTGAAATAAATTTTAATTATTTCTATAGTTTTAATTTTATTGAATTTTATTGAAGTAGTAATATGAAATACAAAAAGTATTTGCTATTTGATTAATTAACACATAATTTTCTTTACTTAAAATTTTATTTCGTTAACATTAACCACAATTTTATATTGATTTAAAATCCTTTTATTTGAATGAATGAACAATTATTAAAAGTAAGTAATAAACAAATTTTTAAGATAATTTTTTTTCTAAATACCAAAATCAGTTTGATTAACGGAAACAATTTTATTAAGATCAAAACAAGATTTGTTTCTATTCAGTAAAATTATTAAAACAAAATTGTTGATTAAATTTAACTAAAACGACTCCGCAAAAGTAAACCTTCGCATCTGGTAGTAATAAATAAATAAACCGACACCCTCGCACTTGAATAGAATTCCCAAAAGATCCTTCACACTGCTGGTTTGTTATAAGAATTGTTTTGTTTTCATAATTTTTTTAAAGTTTTACATAGTGAAATTCAAGTTTAATTGTTTATTTTGAAGAAAAATTTATTAAAACCTTTAAAACATTGAAAACAAACAAACATTATTCAGATGAATTATTGGCTGAACAAAAAAGGTACCTGCTAACCTATACTTAGTTGAAAATCAACCATATCGATCCTTGAGATCCGGACCCTTTCGCCGAGACGGTAAAGTTAAAAAATTTTCCACTTTCTATTGCTATAAAATTAACAAATCGGGTTTAAAAACGGAGCGTTTAAGACATTGCTTTTTGCTATTCGCTAATTTATAAATTACTTTAAATAACAATATTTATTATATTTTTTTGATAAAAATTAATTTAAAATAATCGTTTCGCTTAAAAGACAATAGCCTTTTTATTAAGAATTAGTTATTAAGAAACTTATTTTTTTATCCATATTTAGCACTTAGCTGCCTTGTTACGCCACTGCAGAGACGGGCTGTTATTATGGTATCTTTAATTTTATTAGATTTATGTATTTAAATAAAATTGACAAGAATTAACTATAATAGCATTAAATATATAAGTAGGTACCAATTTAAAAATTAATTCATTTCAAAAGTTAATATTTAATAATCAATTTTGTTTGAATAATTTTACTCAATAGAAACAAAGGTTTTCTCCAACCGTATTAAAAACAGTTAGCATTACCTCAAGTAAATGTTGACATTTTGTAATTAATATAATAATGCGTACATTGCTGAGCAACACTTTTTTACTGCATTCAAAGTACTTTTTTTATAATTCTGTTAGAAAATGTCTACTTTTTGAATGTCATTTGAGTTTTAAAAGGTCATTCTTTTTATCCCAAGTTATAATAAAAAAGTAAAAAAAAACACGTTTACTTCGTGTTTCATATATATACAAGATTTTTTCTAATTCTTTTGATTTTAATAAAATTTATTTTGTTAACATGTGTTAACGTACTTAAAATGATCTAATTTATTTTTTTCAGATATCATCAAGACAAAATTAGAAGGAGCCACTGAAAAATCCATCCTCACTGCAACCAGCAGATATTTATCTGGAGCTGGTGATCGTGAAGGTGGCAAAGCGGAAAGAGATACCAAAAGAAAATAAGATTAATTACTTTTGTATATAGATTTATATTGTAAATAAGTTTTTTTAATATTTAATAATATTAATAAATTGTTTGACGATAGTATTGTTTATTTAATAATATGATTGATACTTATTGCTAGTAATTTTGAATTTTCAATTTTTTAATGCTATTTTATATATTTTTTTATATATTTATTTTATATTATATAATGCTATTTATACTATATTATAACAATGATTAAAAATATAATTTTTTCAACAATAAGTAAATCGTTAAATACATTTTCTGTGAACACTTTTCAAGAAAGTTTCTTGATTAAAAAATATAAATTCAAGCTGGCGTAAAAATGTTGCCAATAAAGCAGGGTCAGTCCTATACATGTCAACAGTGTTGAGGCAATACTGATAAGCAGTATCGAGCCAATACTAATAAGCAGTATCGAGCCAACACTAATAAACGGTATCGATATCGAAGCAACACCCGTAATCAGTGTCGGGCCAATACCCGTAAGCAGTGTCGGGGCAATACATGTACACAGTGTAGAGCCAATGCTTGTAAGCGGTATCGAGCCAATACCCGTAAACAGATTCGGGCCAATACCTGTAAACAGTGTCGGCCCAATACATGTTTACAGTGTCCAGCCAATACCCGTAATAAGTAACGAGCCAATACCCGTAAACAGTGTGGAGCCAATACATGTAAACAGTGTTGGCCCGATTCAGGGCACAATGACTTGGTCCGGTGATAACAACCCAATATTGGGCCAGGGCTCGTAAGCAGTATCGACCCAGTATCCGTAAACAGATTCGGGCCAATCCATGTAAACAGTGCTGGACCAATACCTGTAAGCAGTGTCGGGCCAATACCCGTGAACAGTGTTGGGCTAATACATGTAAACAGTGTCGCGTCAATACCTGTAAGCAGTGTCTGGCCAATACCCGTAAACAGTGTTGGGCCTTTACATGTAAACAGTGTCGCGTCAATACCTGTAAGCAGTGTTGGGCCAGTACATGTAAACAGTGCCGGACCAATACCTGTAAGCAGTGTCGGGCCAATACCCGTGAACAGTGTTGGGCTAATACATGTAAACAGTGTCGCGTCAATACCTGTAAGCAGTGTCTGGCCAATACCCGTAAACAGTGTTGGGCCTTTACATGTAAACAGTGTCGCGTCAATACCTGTAAGCAGTGTTGGGCCAATACATGTAAACAGTGTCGGGCCGATTCATGGCACCATGACTTGGACCGGTGTTAACAACCCAATATTGGAACATGACTCGTAAGCAGTATCAACCCAATACCCGTAAACAGATTCGGGCCAATACATGTTTACAGTTTTGAGCCAATACCCGTAAACAGTGTTGGGCCAATACATGTAAACAGTGCCGGACCAATACCTGTAAACAGTGTTGGGCCAATACATGTAAACAGTGTCGGCCCGATTCATGGCACCATGACTTGGACCGGTGTTAACAACCCAATATTGGGTCATGACTTGGGCAAGGTTTGGCCCTAGATATTTTGCCAATATTGGCAACTCCGGCAACAGTACCGTGCCAATACCGAGCCTGTCTGCAATACGTACATGGGAGATGATAATTAAACCTTAACATGGGTTAACTTCTCAAAATATTTAATAACTGAAAAACCTGTGATTAAGGCAATATAACTAATGATTTATAAATAGTACTTACTTACGTCGCCGTCATATTGGACTTTTCCTGCCATGTTTTTAAACGAGTTTGTTTAATAAATATTCGACTCATCTGATCGAGACGAAATTTAAAATGATTTTAATGTAATAAAAATTAATATTTTTAATTATTCTTTTAGAAAATAAAATTGAATTTCTAAATTTGTTTTGGAATTAAATTTTGAATCTAATACATGTTTCGGGTACGATATAGTATATTATAAATAATATTATTATTTTGTATTGAAAGGAGCAAAGAAGCAAGTGGGTCATTTTCTCAGTCCACTTCAAGAAGCAAATGCACTGTAATCCTGATGCAAATATTCTTAGTTTCTTGAGATGAAGAGTAAAATAAACCCTCTAAAAAACACAATTAAATTTATAAATTTTTATGGTTAAAAAATATGATGGCAAATTTAGGTTTGTTGTCGGTGCTGGGAGAAAAAAATGGAATCTGGAAATAGTTTCCTTTGGGTGGAAATGAGCCACAAAATCAGGACCCAAAGACGAGTTTTATTCCTCACAGGAAGAAAATGCGTTTTTGGAAAAATAATTTTCGTTATGTGAAAAAACAAATAATTGTAGAATTTTAAATAAGTTTTAATATTATAACAATACATATTGTTGTGTTTTTTTCAATTTATATTTTAAAAAATTGAAATTTTTAAGTTATAAATTTAAACTTTTTGTTGTTTATTGACATAATATGTTGACTGTCGTATACGTATTTGAACGCATAATCAGAGATTAATTAATTATAATTAAGGTTAATTAAGGTTTACACGGGTTAAAAATAAATTTGTGAAACCGGGCATAAGTAATGCATATACGTCAACTGGATATTCAAGATGTGAGTAACCCTACTAGCTTTCCCAGGAAAAGTATAGTTACTATACTTACTAATTTTAGCTTTCCCGCAAATTATATTTAAACACTCTCCAGCATATCAACACCATAAGAAAATTAAAAGAGAAAGACCCGTTTTAACTGATGGCAAAAATTAGAGATTAGCAAAATAATAAAAATAAAAAACAAGCGAGCTACTTAACACTTCAGAGCTTTCTAAACATGGAATAATAAAACAAATGAAAGTAACTAAATATGCAATACTACTTTTGCTTTTAAGTATAAATCATATAAGTAGAAGTATTGCATTGAAATTAATAGATATAATACTTTGGCTTCTTATCGGCCATATAATATGTATTTTCCTGTAACTATGTTGGAATATTAAAATTTGTTTAAGTAAATATATTAAAATATCAAAACTTGGAAAAAGAAGATAAAGTACCTATATTACATCAAATATATGAAATATCCAAAGTTAAATCAATTATAATCAAGAAAACGCAATGATAGACATTTTTTACCTTATTAAGTCTCAGTACCATTTAGTTCGATACCTTAAAAAATTGATTGGATTGTTTACCTTATATAGCAATTTATTGCTGAAGTAAACTAGATTGTCCGATAATTCGAATTTGTCCCGATTACATTCGGATCAATAATTCGCGCAATAATACTATAGAGGTAACCACTCGTTTATAATATCGTTATTTTATAAATACATAGATTGTGCTACGGATGCACTTTTCGATCAATTCTGAAACAAAAAAATTATTTTTTTTTCAATAATTTAACTAAATGATACTGTTGAGACTTAATATAGTCAAAATATGTCTATCATTGTAGTTTTCTTCATTATAATTATTGCTTTAACTTCGAATTATTTTAAATTCTTAACAGCCAGATAAGTTGCGACTCCATCAGAAAGAGTATTCATAGCACAATCCATGTGTTTATACCGGGTGTCCGGTCTCGAAGGTGAACATAGCAATTTACCATAGCATTGTTCCTTATTGTCGATTCTTGCTCGAAAATTCCAAGTACAAGTAATGGTACGTATCAAAAAATAAAATTATGGCGCATCAAATGATTCTAAAAATAAAAGAAAACATGAAATTTTTACAAAAAATATCAATTTTTTTATCGATTTCGCAATAATAATGAATTCAAATTAAGTAGGCAAAAAACAAACCACTTGAAGTAGGTGTGCGTTGTGTGCGTTAATAAAATGGTAAAAAAACTTTTGTAATTGGTGTACACCTAAGCATTTTCATAATATCAAAACTCATCTATGCTAGTTTTGGAGTTACATTTAATAAATAAATAAAATGAAACAGTCTTATTTCTAAGTCCTTTCATTTATTAGAGAACAAGTTTTTTTTAAGTGGGAAGAACTGCAAGATCGTTACAGGTTAGATTAAAGGAACATCTGACAGTCTGGTTTAAGAATTGAAAGCAGTCAATTTTTGCTAACCACCTTCTTGACACTGGACATGATTAAATCATGGAAACGGATTTTTGTCTGTTGAGGATAGCTAAAAGAGGTGCGGTGCTAAATAATCTTAAAGAGATATCGATCTTGAAATCGCAGAATTTGCACCCTTCCGATAGTTTAAATATGTATACAAATAAATTTTAACAAAAACGTTTTGTTTTACAAATCTCATTGCAATGGTACTGATTGCGGGCTGGACTATATGTGATGAAGTCCGCTAAATCGCCGTATACATTTTCATTTTATTGATTGAATTGTATCGTGTTTTATGTGGAAGATTTTGGTTGCTATGTTTGAAATTTGTCGTATTTTTTATTGTATTTTAACTAACTGACAAATCTTACGTGTGTGCAAGTTATGTAAAATCATGTTATTTGCTATTTTAATGTATTTTTATTTGTAGCCTCTAGACGTCTAGACTGTTGATGGGAATGTTTTAAATTCTCGAAACGCGTCCATAATAAAGGGTTTTTCAGTTGGGACGGGTCGATGTTGGCAGCCTGTGGCAGCCATGTTGTTTTGGCAATTTTATTCTAACCTATTTTTTATTATTTATTAATTCATGCCAAATTACCATGACCAGTTACACGATTGAACAGCACGTGCAAATAATAAAATCATGCCACACAGCGAACGACACGATGAACAATCTGCATCAAAGATTTGCGGGTATGGTTATCTCTCGCAGAGGTGACGTCAATTGACCGCCAAGATCGTGCGATTTGACCCCTAGATTTTTTCTTGTGGGGTTTTCTGAAGCCGCAGGTCTATGCCAATAGACCGCAAACGACCAATGACCTTAAAGCCAAGTATCCACTTGAGACAGAAAGTCTCGAGACTCCCATATAAACCATGCTAATACCTAAGTTACTGAGACTAATACTGAGACTAGTATTAGCATGGGTTTATATACTAGTCTCGAGACTTTCTGTCTCAAGTGGACATTAAGCTTAAGGCCAACATATCCCAGGCCATTGCCCAAATTCAGCCAGATCTATGCGGCAGAGTTATTGAAAATTGGACCACTCGGATCCGGGCAACCATGAGAAGCCGCGGGGGACATTTAAATGATGTGGTATTCCATACATAATGGCACACATGAGCCTTTCAATTAAAAAAAGATTTTGATAATAATTCGAACACAGCTTCTTTTATTTCATATTAACAACGAGCCGTCCTTATTGAAAAACCCTTTAGAAAAAAGGACTTGGAGAAATTAGACTGTGTTTTATTTTATGTTCACAATAATTAAAGTAAAAAATTTTTTATGGCAAAAACGTTTAATTCACTATGTTCGACTTTGAGATCAGACACCTCGTGTATCAAATATGTATATATCCAAATATGGTACAAGAACTTTAAGTACGTATTTCTACAAAAATTAAACATAAAAACTATTTCTTTGAAAAAGCACAGCAAAGCAATTACAACAAACAAAATTTAAATAAATACAGGTAACAATTTAGTGGAGGGAGTGCAGGAGAAGTGACTTGCGTTACTAAAGCGAGATACTGGTCGTGATTATAGAGAGATAGATAAATAGTAAAAACCACATTAAAAAATTAAGAAACCGCCTATTTAAAAAATCAAAAAGAAAAGAAAAGCTCTTTAAAAAGAAAAATATAATTCCGCTAAACAGTTTTCTCATATTTTAAATCTCAATTCCGGTTAGACATTTCTAATAAAGTTACTACTAGTCAGGGAGCTGCAACTTTGTGCCACACTTATAATACACTTATGGTGGATTTCATATAAAGGTGTTTTAAAAATTCCGTTGATTAATTACATTCATATCAGTTTTTACATCCACTTGATTTAACATTTATCCACTAGTTAATTGAGTATTTTAAAATTTAAACAGCGATTAAAATTACATAAACAGCGATTAAAACGCATTGTTTTTATATTATTATATAATAATCATAATCCTGGATTAAATCGTATCTCTTTTTTCTTTTTAAAGAACTTTTTTATTGTTTATTTTTAATCGTGAGTTTGTTAGAGTTTTAATTATATTTCATTAAATTAATTTTTATGGAAAAACACATTTTTATTATTTGTAAGAATTTTGGGTAGAAGATTTAGAAATATCTGAATTAGTAATAATTATTTAGTCTGTTTTTGGCCGATGTGATAGAATTGGTTAATCATGATGTAATTAATTAATAGTCAAATTCCAAAGTTAAAATTTGTTTATTCGTTTTTAAAAATCCTGCCAAACTCCAAATTTCTTGATTAGTATCAGTAATAGACCATATTTAATTAATTTTACAAACTGGGACAATAAGTCTTAAAAGTATTCACTAGCCCACGATAATGTCGTGCATAATAACATGAATAATTACCACGTGACCGTAAACTTTTATCGAAACGAACTGGCAAAAATATTTTATTAGTAATTTAGCACGTATTATTAAATGAAAGTCTTAAATAAAATACTATAATAAACTATCTATCAAAGTTCCTTTGAAGAGTTATGATGCTACACTAGTAAAAATCAAGTTTAAAATTACACCACTTTGATTTTGGTAAATGGAATCGTGTAAATTTAAAACACTGTTTGGTGTAAAAACAACGAATTTCCACCAAAAACTATAGGTGTAAGTTATATCGTTGTTACTTGTCAGCAGTGTTATTGTATAGATGCAGAAAACTAGCAACTTTATGGCGTCCTCAGTCGTGGGAAGAATGCTAGATAAACAAATAAAAAATGTATCGGTGGTGTTGATAGTTTTTATGGTAAAATATTTTATCAATACACGATACTAAATTTTACCAAATTCGTATGTGGTAAATTTTCCACCAAAAAGCGGTGGCCTCAAATAGACACCAAACGGGGTCTATTTGAGGCCACATTTTTACTAGTGTACAAACAGACTATGACTGGCAAACATAGGAGTCAAACTTTATATAATACTGTTCTTTATAGTCAGGGGTTAAAAATAGTTTACATATTTAATGAAATTGGTAAGTATTCCATATTTATGTAAGACCCTATGATTAAAAAAAAAAAAGAATGAATTCACTATTGTTCTTAAATATTGGATAGATGTGTGTTATACCAATGTCATAATATTATATCCTATGAAAGCTAATGATAACATCTTGATAAATGTTGATAAATTCGGGTTGATATGCAAATTCAACGTTAAGGCACCATTCCATATTTGGTCACTTTAATCTAATATCTTTTAAACTAACTGCTGTTTATTGTAAACACAGGTTGGCAATACAACGCTCTTGGGAACACAAAAATTTAAATTCACCTAACACAATAAAATTTAAAGTGCATTAAATTGATATAATAATAATTACTAATCATCATTAACCAAATGAAAAAACAATATAATATCTCCTGTAAAATAATAATTACCCCACCAATTGCCGCCATATTGTATTACTGCGATATACAACTCAAATAGCAACCTAATAACATATTTTTCATATTACCTGCATTGAAACAGTGTGTTTCAATAGCTGTCAAGACAGTCGAAACACGACAATTTCAGACCACTGCGAATATTGGTCAAACATTAAAATGTTTCTGCCCGAGGGCAGAAACACTCAAGTTTCTTACCGCCAACTCTGTTTCCGATTTCATTTCAACCCTGTCAAAAATTTAATTAGTATGACAGCTGTCAGATTAATTCGATATTATTGTTTATGAGTAATTTTTTTTTGCGCGCGATCGATCTAAATTTTTGCATATGGTTTCCTACCGATAATTCACTCGGGGGTGAGTACGAGACGAGGGGGGGGAAATTTTTTCTCAGTTTTTCGATATCTAGCGCCGTTGTCGAGTTATTGCTGATTCAAAGAAATTTCGAATTTAAAATATTTATTTTACAAGTTTCAATGCAAAAAAATTTTCTGTTTCAATGCAGGTAATATGAAAAATAGTATGTGTGGCGCGGGGTGAAACGCGATTTCAGACGAAGGTGATGCCAGCCCTCGCTTCACTCGGGCAGGCAAATTTCACCCTCGTCTGAAATCGCTTTGTTTCACCCCTTGCCAAACAATATACTATTGCATAATATAATACTACCATTTGTTTAGATTAATTTAAAATAAAAATTTAATTAGTGTATTCCAATCGTGAGTAAACTCTTCGTTAGTAGCTGATATGGATATCTAACTAACTTAACGTTTTGGGGTATATAATGCTTACCAATTTATTAGAAAATAATATGAAGTAATAAGGCACCACACAGCAGTGGATTAGTGTAATCGCTGAAGTCTGGGTTCTAATCTCGGACTTTCTTAGCTTGGTTTTTCGGTGTGCATCTGCACGTTGTGGAGTTAAGAATTGATTCTATATTTACATAAGTCTGGCCAATTGACAGAAATTCAAGGTCAGAAAATTTCAAACTTAAGAAAGATAACTAATTCAAGTATACCGAAAATACATATAACTGCAAAACAGATACAAATAAATGGTATACAATTATAAAAATATACTCATTATTTTCCTAGCAACAAAAGCCTCTTTTATGGATAATTCAATTAAAATCTTAATATTAAAAATAATATTTATATGAATAAATACACTTTATTCATTAGTAGCTGCAATAATAACTATCTCGCAGCTTGAATCATCCGGTTTTTACAAATGAAAGCTGAGTTCCATTACTCATCAGTTCCTATTTCCTTTCATAACTTGACTGATTAACAAAACTAATGACTTTTTTAGAAATCACTTAGTAGGTACCTAAATATAATTTAATTTTATCAAAACACGGAAAACTAGGAAAGAGGTCTGCAATTATTACAAAAACAATCAAGATTTATTTTAAACAAATGCAAATGTTTACCATTTTGGTAAAATTTTAATTCTTATTATTATTTACTTAATTATATTATCAGTAGCGGATTTAGGATCGCCTGCGCCCTAGGCCCTGTCCGATATGGTGCCCTGTTTGCTTGATAGTAATTATTGTAAATAAAACATTTATATGCGATTAAAAATACGTCTCGAAACAGTGAATAACGAAAAACGAAAACTATGTTTGCTTTTTAAATATTAATTTCCAATTTATTTTATTTTTCTCTTTTTTATGCTATAAATAAATAATAATAATAAGCTTTAATATTTGGGTGCTAGCTAGTGCTAGCACTTTTTTCCCTCAAGGTATTGAGATTATTGTCATAAAAAAACGCTTACATTAGAAAATAAAATACTTATGTGAAAGCATAAATACATAGTTTTGGTAATCATGCATAAACAAATGTTTATGCTTTTTATGTTTATGCTTTTTATGTAAACTAAATGTTTAGTTTTTATGTTTATACAAGCAATTCAATTTATTTTGCTACCTTTCTGCCTATTAGTAATTATTTAAAAATACTTTACTGAAATTTGTTTATACATTCACAGCAAAGCAAAGCCGAATCAAATTTTTAATTTTAATTTTTCTTTGAATTTTATAAATTCTAAAATTTTCTCGCCTCTAAAGTTTAGGCGCCCCTAGAATTTTGCCGCCCTAGGCCCTCACAGATATATTAATTGTGAATGTTACCAATCATTGCTTTAACAATATTTTGATATTATATTATGTCCCACTAGAGCTCGAATGTGACTCATACCTATTTAGTAAAAACTATCCGAACGATATAAAATATTTATATTTCGTAAATATTAGTTACTTGTTAATTGATTGTTAAATAATTACTAAAACTACTAATAAATAAATACTAAAAAATAATTTTTAAAATATAAATATTGCATATATCTTTCGAATATAGCTTTTAGATACATATAAGTCACACTCAAGCTCTCGTAGGACAGACTATACTACTGTTTGTTACTTACTTCACAATTGAAGCTATTAGAGCATGAACTCACTTTTAAGAAATTTTCCAATAATTAAAGATTAAGTTTATCGCTTGGAACTTTTTTTGTGTTAGATAAGCTTACATACTTAGAGTCAGTTACTTAGAGGCAAGTTTAGTGAGTGGACACACTTTTATAGGTATATGTGCCATTTCACCACACACTCCATATTTTTTTAGTTTTGTCTATGTTTTATCCGAAAAAATGAGTTGACACATTCATGCTCTAATAGCTTCAATTATTACTAAATGCGCCGAAATTTAAAAACAGCATGCCATTGGAGGGTTACAAAAGTAAGTTATTAGGAAATCCAGCACTCGAATGGCTTTACACATAAAATTTGAGAAATTAAAAAAAAAGTTTAATGGTAATGTTTGGAATAATAATTTGTCCAAACGTTTGCATAGTAAGTCGACCATTATTGATAAAAATGTATCTGTGTAAGTAGAATTTACCGTTTGCTTACTGTTGTCAATGTTTTAACAGTACTACTATAATATTACCTACACATCTTATAGTACGCGTAAGTAAATATTATACTACGTTAAGAAAATATTGTACTCTTGTATAAATTGTCAACAAAAATAATAAATTACACATTTATTTTTATTACTTTTTTCAATATTTTCTGATACTTCTCGCAGGCGGTTGCAAAAATAGCGTAAGTGGCGATAACCGTAAGTATTTTTGTGGCCTCAAACGCTTAGAAAATCTCGGCTCCACCTCGCTTTTTCAAACTGCATCTTCTCCACAAGAATTACACTTACGGTTATCGACACATATGTAATATACTATTAAATCCGTATATATTATGGAGAGAGAATTATTGTATTGCATTCTGGAATTCGTTGATGGTAATCAATCTGTTTTGTTTGCTAAAGATAAGAATAAGAAATTAAATCACACTAAAGTGATACGAAATTTATTGTGAGGTGAGAGTTTTTTTTATAAATATAAAAAAAAATATTCAGTTGAAAACAATTATTGTAACATTTCGATAGATTATATTAATTTTGATTTTATCATTTATGAACACACATTTGTTTACTTACTTTATTTATTTTATTTTACATTTGGAAATTGCAAAATTATTTTGGGTGCTAAAGTAATTCCAAAATAATATTTGCTTGGTCTCAATGGTCTCAGTTGTTAACAATTAAAATTGGTTTAATTTCGCTATATTTATTAAACCGGCCCCTGGCAATAAAGAGGTTGCTTTCCGACTGCAGGATTAAGCCACATTCAATTAACATAAAAATCATTGCAATATATTAAATAATACTAGTATGTAATATGTACAATGTTATATCTCTAAGGACGGAAAAGTATATGTAGCACTTTTTAGTGCTACAGTGTACTTTCCACTTTTATAGGTCTAAATTGGTATACTAAACTTTTACTTTTACTAAGTTCGGAAAAACCCAGATACAGATACCCATTGCAAACCTCGTTACAAACAGATACTGATATTGATGTAACGGAACTACTAGTGTATCATTTACAATGCTACTTTGAATAGCAAATAGAGTGTTATTGTAATTTTAAAGTTATATCAATTTACGAGAAGAGTTCTTATATTATCTACCTAGTTATGAAACCAAAATGCTAATTCGATAATTTTTTACATCAAGTTTCAACATTCTATAGTGTAATTTCAAAGTTTGGTTCTAATCGCTTACATTTTGTAGTTTTTATATCAGTTTAGCAAAGCAAAACTGAGTGATGTGCAACTTGAACACAAAAGCGTCATGAAATTTTTATCAAAAGAAGGTATAGTGACCCAAATATTATGGAAAAAATAGTCCATGTTATTTCCAGCTCATGCAAAAGTTTAAATGGGGCCGGAAATCTATT
Source organism: Cantharis rufa (assembly GCA_947369205.1). Lineage (NCBI taxonomy): Eukaryota > Metazoa > Arthropoda > Insecta > Coleoptera > Cantharidae > Cantharis > Cantharis rufa. The sequence goes on from OX376303.1 coordinate 44,250,365, forward strand.
CATGATGACCCAAAGTGCGGAACACCTCAGAAAGCGTAAACTGACGGTATCTTCAAAAAAGTTGAAAATTTGGTGTTGACCACCGTGTAGAAGTTTCAGTAATTACTAGAGAATAGCAACATCAAAATCGAGTGTTTTTAAATTTCTACACGAAGCTTCAAGAAGGAGCAGAGTGTCGGTACGATGGATGCGGGAAATGTGATGGCCACAGTTTTCTGGGATGCGAAGAGAATTATTTTAATTAAGTACGAGTATATGCCAAAATATACTACAAGAACGGGAAATGTATACATAGACACAATTTAGAACTTAAAATTTGCTATACACGAGCAAAACAACACAATTATGGTTAGAAAATTCTGCTACTGCACGACAACTGCACGGTGCATAAAGCACGAATTGTTAAGCAGTAGTCCATGAATGCAATCCCAACCTGGTCCCCGTGATTATTATCTTTTTTAAAAACTCAAAAACCTCTTCACATGGAGTGGCTTTTTATGAAATGACGACTTTGAAAATCATGTGCAGACTAACCAAAATAATTTTTTTCAAAAGAATAGCTCTACCAGAAAAGCTTCTTACATTGAAAAATATAATTCCTTGTTCTGATAGCCAGATAAAAAACATAAAATAAACTCCCGTAGTATATCATTTAGAGAAAAAATAAGGAAATGTAAACGAAGGGAGACGAAGGGAGCTGAGCCGAACAGAGATTAACTGAGTCAAAACGAGAAAAACATATGGTGAAAAGAACAACAAAAGTACACTACCAAGCCATGATACAAAAATTACTTACCAACCAAATTATATTTACCAATGTTTACTATATAATATCAATATAACCTCCACAAACCGGGCGTGAACCTTTCTAAACCGACCAATCCGGGCAAAAATTGGAAAATATCCCAATTTAGCTCAGTTCGTGCTCAGGTAACACTTCGAGAAAGCAAGATCAGTTGGGTTGGAAGGAGGTGATTAACTCAGTTAAATCTCAGTTCGGCACAGCCGGTACCTGACGGTACAGTACGGACGTATGTAGACTGCCCCGATGGCGATGGTTAGAAATTAATCCTTTGTTTTGGGGTTTAGACCGAGGGTCACATGTAGATTGCACCGATGGTCAGATGCAGATGGCACCGATGATTAAATGCGGATTGCAACGAATGCATATTGCATTGATATAATTAAATTACTCAATCTCGAATATATTTGGAATTCGGATTAATAAACTCTTACTGATAAACGTAGCGCTTGTATTCAGTTGTCGACCACCGTTTTTAGGGTGGATTCTCGATTGCCTTGGTTGAATTTGTCAAAACCAACGCTCCGCACCCTCCGCTCCGGTGCCTTCCACTCCGGGCGCTACGCGCCGTTTTGACGAACACTGGCTCGCTAAAAATATCCCCTTAGATAGTTGCAACTCGGCAAAGGTGCTACTCGAAAGAGGAGAAACTCGTTTTTAATTATTAGCCATTTTTTATTTTTAAATTTGTTGCATAATGTTGCGTAATATAATCAGTGCGGTTACAAGCAAGGGGTTCAGCATGCACGATGTGTACCCGACAGTGTCACAATCGTGTTTGACGGCTAACAGTAAGACTATATCTTCGACTGATATTTTCGACTTTATAATTTTTTAATTACACTACCAAACTACATGCTGTACAAAAATTGTTGATCCAAGTTTAGACAATCTTATATAAATTTAAATATTTTCAAAAAACTATCCAGTTAACCTCATCTTACCCTATATACCCTAACCGAACCCGGTGCAATTTACATGTCGGATTATGAGACTCTTTGACCATCGGTGCAGTCTACAATCGCCCCTCAGTACAATCTCACTTAAACTAGGTAAAAAGAATACAGCTTAAAAACACTCTATACGACATAATATTATGAGAGTACAAAACATTTTTACTTGTGTAGATTATAATATAAAATAATGAAAACCTTTTATATACATTATTTGTTACACTTTCCGCTTTACCGAATTTTCCAATATTATGTTTGTATCGAGTTTAAAAATTTGATATTTCAAATAAAAACAAATTGGACATGTTTCAATTAAAATTTTAATTTGTATTGCAATTTTGTTTATAAAGAGCGCTTACACGTATTTTTCACCAAGAGTTCACATCGCTACGGCTGTAGTATGTACATACATAGGTGGTACAATATTATAATATGTAGTAGGTATATTCATATTTATATAGATGTATTGCCGAAATAAATTGATGAAACTTCTAGTTTTAGGTGTAACGGCATTCGGTGTCGCATTTTGTCGTAGAACCTTCATAAATTTATTGCTAATAAATTAAACAATCTAATGTAATTTCAATATACATAAACATAACTATTCGGAGTGGTATTTCCGAGTCGCGTCGCCTTGTTGAGTTTTCTGTTACATCTACATAATAATTATGTTAGCTACTCCTCATGGATGGAAATACCAGAGCTCAGTGGACGAGCGTTGTGTCATTGTTTGTTTTAACAATTTTTAAATAATAATAATTAAATAATTTATTGTTCTAAAACCCTTTAACAAAAATTTAGTATGTGATTTGAAAAGCTTGTAAAAACATTGTATGATTTTGAAACTTTGTAAAAATTAAAAAATTTTGTTTTCACCGCACTTTTATCCGCTGGGGCTGATACCGCGTGGTGGTGTGACGAGAGAATGAGATTTTTTTAGTCGACACACAATGGCCGTCATACGCGGTTTGGAGAAAATTTTGTTTACTAAAAAATTTATTTGACATTATTCTTTTATGATTTTTATGATTTTAAAGAATAAAAATTAATTTGATTTCTGACTAAAGATTTTTTAATTTGGGAATTTTAATCGTTCCAAAGTGGACAAAAATTTTAAATATTTAAAAATATTTAATTTTTGTTCACTTCTAGCATTAAAATATCCAATCTTATTAGATTGGATTATTGGTATTTTAGAAAGTAAATAAGGTGGGAACTGAGAAGATTTAAATTTGAAAGTATTAATTGGAATTGGCTTGATTGGGAATGTTATAAATTATAATATTTTGTATTGGAATTTGAAAGTGTCGTAAATGAAATTGATAGCGTCTACGTGTGGTCGAATTATCATATTGATTTGGCGTTCCATTTTATATATGGAACTTTGATTTAATTGGAAGTTGGATTATTTTAAATTGAATTTTGAATTTCATTTTATTGCAATTTGGGAAGAGTCTCTTTGTTCATTTGCGGAAATTTGAACCGGGGTTAAAAGAATTTAATATTAGTTTCAGACCCCTCGATAAGAATAGCTGTATTCTTTTTACCTAGTTTAAGTGAGATTGTACTGAGATACTCAGGTACTCAGTTATATCAGTGTTCTTTTTAACGTTTCCATCCACAAATGTGCTGTGCCGTGCCGAACTGAGATTTAACTGAATTAATCACCTCTCCGGTTGGTAGTGTACTTTTTTTGTTCTTTTTACCTTGTGTTTTTCTCACTTTAACTCAGTTAATCTCTGTTCTGTTCAGCTCACTTTATCTCAGTTGTGTAACTGAGATGGAAATAAAATAGGTAAAAAGGATACAACTAATATCATCGATGAGCTTCAGAGAAAAATAATAATGAATACATTTCTTTCATTCCCTTTTTATATAAGTTCCTCTGTAGCGGCATCTTCCCTTTTCTCCACTCTTCTTTAGTACTTATCAGTACTGCTTCTGTTCCCATTTTGATCAATTTGCTATTTATACTGTCAGTTGTCGCGGTCTTATAAGTTTTCATCTTTGTTACAGTATCAGAACATTCTTAGTATATCGGTTCCCTGATTGTTTCTATGTTTTCATATTTTTTTATTGTTTCTATTTCATTTTCTATTGTTCTGTCTAGTTCTCTTTAGCATTCAATAATTTTTCTAAGTGTTTTTTCCATCCATTTTTGGTTTCATCAGTTCCGTATTGTAATTTTGATTTTTCTATTCTTTCATCCTCTTATCTCGCATTTTAGTTTTATTTTCTGTCTTTTATTCTACCATTGAATTCTCTTAAGTTTTTATGCAGTTCCTCTATCTCTTTCATTATATTGTCTATCCCTAATATTTTGTTTTTTTTGTATAACTTCATTGTCAGTTTTCTTTTATACTTGTATCTTTCTTTATCCGCTTCATCTTAAATTTACATACATTTAATTCTTGCTTTTTTAATTCTACTAGTTCTTTGCAGTCCGCATCAAACCATACATTTCTCCTGTGACTTTCTATTTTTCCTTTCATTTTTATGGCGGTTTTCACTATACTTTCTTTTATGTTCGTCCAGTCTTCATTCGTCTTACTTTATTCTTTGTTAGTTATCTCTTTTGCAATTTATTGTTGAGCATATTTTTATTGGTATTACGGTGTAATTACTTTAATTTTTCAATTTCTCAATTGATATCTTTTTACTCGGTTTCTCCGCTTTTGTTTTGTTTTTATCAATCCTGGTTTTTATTTTTAGTGTTACTATATTGTGGTCCGTATCCATGGTTGTACCTCTGTATGATCTTGCATTACTTACCTTAAGTATTCTTCATTTGAATATATTTTGTTTCCTTTGTAGCTTCTACGTATTATCAAAATCTCTTCGTGTTTGATTTTATGTTTGAACTATATATTTAGTTATTATTTTCATATTACACTTAGCAGCTATTAGCTATAGCTAATATAGCTATTATATCATAGCAGCTATCAGCTATAGTATTTTTATCTTTGAAATTGTTATTAATCCCCCAATACCACTAGGTCATTTCTTCTTGGTATTCTTTCATAATATAACCTTCGTATCGCTTTATATTTTTTAATTTTTTCCTCTTTATGTGCTCTCTCCGTTGGTGCATCTACATTTATGTAATATCGTGTAGTTATGAAATTATAGTCAAAGTTTTTAAGTTTTTACATGATTTTACGTGAAAAATATTCTACACATAAAAGTAAGCATGGGAAAGCTATCAACAAGATGAGTTGCTAGCCATTGCTAGCAAACGCTAGCAATGGAACAAAATCAGAGTTTCATGACAATTTCGGAGCACTGCTTGAACATATTTAAACGTAATCTGAAAGAATTCAGAGTGAAAGAATCAGAAACGATAAAACAGTCAAAACTAATATGTGGAGAAGGGAAGGACAATCATGGGAGAGTTTTATGACGATTCGACGCTGAATTGATAAAAATCAACACCATTTGACAAAGAAAAGGATGATCCTTTACCCCCGAAACACAGACCTATTTTGCACAGTTCCATAAATCATATTTATTAAATTATTTAATATAAATTGAAATATCACTGGACTAAGTGTGCCGAGCTAAATGGAGACTATGTTGAGATATGAATTTTAAAGTATTTTTAAAATGCGTTTTCTTCCCTTCTTTAACACGGGTACTTCTCATACATAAATGAATATAAAGTATTCTCATAGTATTATTTGACAATTAATTCTTTAACGAGGCTCATACGAGACGCTAAGGAATGATATAAATAACCAGGGCCGATTTATCAATTAGGCAAGAAAGGCAGCTGCCCAGGGCGGCAGTCTTTTAGGGGGCGGCAAAAATTCTAATTAATTCTAATAAAAAATGTAACATAAATAGAAACTTGATTGTAATTGTACTTATTTAAAAATTATATTACATTATGTAAAAAACATAAACAATTTTTAACTGCCGCGTGGCAATGTAAGAAAGTAAAGAATAAAAATAAACGAAGAACAAAAAACTGTCTACTGTTTAAGTAAATAAATTTGTTATTTTGCTAATAAATATTATGCTGTTATAATAAGTTCAAATTTTCGTTTTAAGGAGGCGGCAGAAGAGAATATGCCTAGGGTACTCACATGCCTTAACGCGGCTTTCTTTTCTTATTTTATTTAAAAATTACTTAGATTTAATTAATACAGAAAGTGGCAAGCATGAATTTTTTTTATTTAAATACAAATAATAAAAAATAATCCACAATATTTTTATCGTCCATCATTCTAATTATTTAATAAAAAATTACAATTTTTTACATTGTAAAACATTACATTTTACAGTACATCGCTCGACCGTTAATAATAATATTGCAACCGAGAAATAGAAATTTATCTATAGGTACATCAATAATATGTAAAACATAATAATATCTGGATGGTTTCGTATGTGAATGTACAATGCAATCACGTTAAATTAATATTAATTTGAATATATATTACTGTCAACATTATTGAAGCAAACATTTTATTATCTTTCAACTAGCAAAACTGAATCTAATGTGACTACACATGACTTTTCCATTAACTAAGTTCAATTATTTTCTATACAAATTGCATCTGATTAAAGCAAATCGCGCTGAATAGGGTATATCTATATTTTATTCTAGTAATTTAAAAATTTAATACTAATTATATGTACATATATATTATATATACTAGTTTTTTAAATAAAATATGTCAACTTTTAGCTTGTAAAATATAATAAATTAAAACTTAATAAACAAGTTAATTAAACATTAATTATTATAAAAATAAATAAATTTTCTGACGAAAGCGACAATCTTTGCTGAAAGCTTAAAAATAATACTGACTTTTATTATAATGTTTAATTAATTTGTTGTATTGAAGTTTCAATTTATTATATCAAAGTAGTTAAATTTAATGTGAATTTATTAGTTGTGTTTTTAAAAGCAATTATTTTTTTATCTCTTATTAATATTTTAACTTTTTTTAGTACTAATAATAATTGAATGTGGTAACTAAACGACGATTTTTAAAACTTATTTAGGTACTTCAAATGCTTAAAGGAGACAGAAAACACATAAAACAATATTAGCGAAGTACATTCCAATAGTAAAAGAGTGTTCTAATGGCAAGTTGGATCTTGAAGTTTGTGCTAACTTTTGCCCTATCAAACCTACACCAGCATTTATAAGTATTTGGTATCTGTTCTGTAAACATATTACAATTTTATGTATGATATGGCATACAGTCAAGCAACGCTTATTTATGAAGAAATCCCATTCTAAATATGACAAAAATTTTCCAGAAACAGAGAAAAAAAATGTTTGCACATTAACGTAATCAAAAATGTAATCAATAACTTCAAAAGAACTGTATCGCCACCAGACGTGGAGGCATAAGTTCGTGCTCGTTGTAGGTAGTTTGGGCTAGAAAATTGTGCTATACGTGAAAGCGTGAGCGTAATATATTCGAGAACCAAAGATGTAGTCCCTCTTCAATATAAAAGCAATTTGGTCTACGAAATAAAATGCAATTGTAGCAGGAATTACATCGGTCACACCAAGCAAGAAGCAACTTTTGTTCAAACGTATAAAACAGCACAGAAGTGATGCGGCCAGAGGATCCGATAAGACTGGGTTATCGGAGCACTTGCACAAGAATAACCATCAATTTGTAAATGAAAACGTAAGAGTTCTTGCCAGTGAACATAATTTTCTTAAGCGCGCCTTCCTGGAATCCGCTCACATCTTCTCTAGTGAAAATAATATGAACAAAATTACCGACTTTGAACAAATCGATTCTGCGTATTAAGCGGCTTCAATTTTTACAATTATTTTAGTTATTAAACGTTTTTCTCGACCCATGCTGAGTGGAAGGGTTAAAATTTACATTGTTATACTAAAATTGTTTGTTTAATAATAGCAATGTCTTACACAATGACTTAAATGACTTAAATGAGTATGGCTCTATTATATGGACTCCCATAATATATCGGGTACATCACATTGAATCGGTACAACGACGTTTTCTCAAGTACCTAAACTTGAAAACTTATGGAATGTATCCTGAACGGAGTTTCGATCATGGTCGTTTACTTAGCTTGAACAATTTTTAGTCTCTGGAAAATCGAAGGTTTGCAGCATCTGTTTTATTCCTACAAAAATTAATAAAACACAATGTGGACTGTGACGCATTAGCTGAAAACATTAAGTATGTCCCACCCAGAGAAGGTAGGAGAAACAACCTGATGCATAGGACACTTAAAACAAATATAATGAAGAAAAGCCCAATCAATACAATGTGCGATAATACAAATAAGATTTCGGAAATATGTGATATGAGATGTGACGGCCCGATCAAAACTAAGAACAGTATTATACGAATACCTTAAAACTAGAACATAATATTTAATTTGTTTTGTGTAATGTTTATATTTTGTGTAATTTTTATGACGTTTTTTATGACAGTACATTTTTTTCTTATTATTGGGGTTACCTGTTGGAAATAAAGTATTATTATTATTATTAAAGTTGATTGGATAAAAACTCCTGAAAACTTAGTTTGTTTTTAATTGTTTTATTTTATTTCCACTTAAAAATTGTTTTTCTACGACCACTACCATAAATGAACAATATTGTACGAACCCGATCCTATGTAAACATCTCTTTACGTACGGCCGTGCATAAAGTGTTCGATCGTACGGCTAGGGAATATTATAATTTACTAAGATTATGTTGGCTGCAATAGTAAGTTATGTTGATTATTTGACAAAAACAGTTATTTGACGTGAAAGATTTAATTTAATAAAAACTTTAATTTTAATTTATTTGATGTTTTAATTATTTTCAAGCACCTGTCATGTAAAAAACGTGGTATTACATATTATTGTTTTCAATGGATTATGGTGCACGTCACCTCTGAGTCCTTCGTTCCGTGTTTACATCTGACGTGAGATACGTTGCCCGGTTCGATTGGGTTTACAACGGCTTTGATTTCGCATTATTACAGTTATTACTTTTGGTTATTACTCATTGGTTATAATATTAGGCGAGCGCCAAATATTGTATTAAGGTTTTGTGTTAGGAATCTTATCACTTCCCCGTAATAACACCAACATTTAAGAAAATGTAAAAATAAAGTTAAAATTTTATTTTTAAATCAGGAGACACAAAAGTTGAAATATCTCAAAAACGAGACGATATATCGAAAAAGGAAGAAAAAAATCCCCACTTCCTCCTTTACACCCTTGTCATAAATGGAGTCCAGCTATTCTATGGTATTTTCTTTTCTAGTGCACACTACAGCCGAGATATGTACGTTGCCTATTTTAAACTTAAATTTTTACGGGCGATCCGTACTCGACCCCCAAAAATTGTATAAACAAATGTTAATAAGTACCTCTAAAAACACATGTATGCAAATTTTCAGATAAATCGAAAAGTATCCCCTAAAAGTGCCTTTTAAGGATTAGGGTAGAAAATCTAGGGTTGGTCGTAGAAAAAGTATAGTACGTAACTAAGAGTTGTAAATCAATTAAACGCTCTTGAAACTTTTCACTTTTCACTCGCATGTAATATGTTTCTTATAACTCTCGTTACGTAATATACTATTAAATTTCCCTATTAACAGGTAAAATTTTGATTCACAAACATACCTGCCCTTTGTACTTACAAAGTTGCATACAATTTATCGAGTGGAGCTATTTTTATTTCCACCAGTTATATTGCACGCAGATATGTACACCAGAATATTAATTTAATTTCTAATAGATTTGATTGAATTGCTAGCATAGCTCGCATCACTATTGGTATGCGTAATTTTTAATGAACATAATACAAAGCTTGAAAAAGGAACAATTATAAAAACTAAGCTTCTAAAATTTTATACCTTTTTTCTATTGTTAGGGTACAATGAAGAACACGAACTACTTTCATAATTAATGTACATAAATTGTAAATGAATGCGATAGGATTATGACTTCTAATGATATAATCCAGGTCGGTAATACCTACGAATGAAAGCCAATGAAGACACGCATAAAACATTTTAGATCCCTTTTGTAGGACGTTCAAGATTATCATTTCCCGGCATCGCTTTATCCTAAACGCAATTTCGCAACAAATAAACCGATATATATTTATAATACAGTAATGTAATAATAATTATCACTTTACTTTATTATTTAAGTAATATTTTTCATATTTGCTACACGTTATCTACTTGAGCTTAATAATTATAATAAGTATTAATTATTAATTATTTATACATAAAATAAATTAGTTAATTATACAGTAGAATACTACCAAAGAATTATTTTCACTTTTATCGAGGACTCCGACTTAAAATAATTATATCACTCAAAATTACTAAACTTAAGTTTATGCCTTATTGGTCATTCATCCGATGGGGAAAAAGAGATTTTTGACTTAATAACTGGTAGTCGATTATTTTTTAATAAAATGGTTTTTTGAGTGATTCTGAAAGTAAAATTAAGTTTGATAGATTAGAATCCTAAGCGTTCCAGAAATATATTTCAATAATGTCCCAAAAATGCTCTTTTTAAGTAAAGAAATTTTAGAGATCAGTGCCGTATGTACGGCACTTTCCTTTCAACTTTTTTAACATTTTCTTACACTAAAACATTTTCCAAGTTCCAAATTTGGTTAAAATCAGTCGAAGGGTCTAGGAGTGTATAGCGAACAAACATACAAACAAGCTCTTGGTTACTGTCAGATAAGTACAACCACGAATCGGGCCGCGATTCGTGGTTTTCTCTATTGGAAAGAGGACAATTTTCTGAGCAGTTTGAGACCGCACTTTGGTCAGGAATATCCAGTAGTTTTCGAGAAAACGGCATTTGAAAATCAAAATTTTACATGCATTATAGATAGGGAATTGATTCACTCCAGAGTTCTATTGACGGTGCGTGCGTTCTGATATAGTCTTAGTGTTAGCAGTCAGACGCGATTGTGATACCGTCGGGTGCACATCGAGCATATTGAACCCCTTGCTTGTAACCGCACTCATTATATTACGCAACATTGTGCAACAAATTAAAAATTTAAAAAAAGGCTAATAATTAAAAACGAGTTTCACCCCTTTCGAGTAGCACCTTTGGCAAGTATGTGCTAGCTCGGGGGATGTTTTTTGCGAGTCAGCGTTCGTCAAAACGGCGCCTGGAGCGGAGGGGACCGGAGCGGAGGGTAGCGGAGCGGAGAGTAGCGGAGCGGAGGGTAGCGGAGCGGAGGGTAGCGGAGCGTCGGTTTGGACGAACGCAACCAAGGCAATCGAGAATCTAACCTAAAAACGAGTTCAACGTTTGTCGACAACTGAATACAAGTGCCACGGCTAACACTAATAGTAAGACTATATCAGAACGCACGCACCGTCAATAGAACTTTTTAGTTAATCTAATCCCTATCTAAAATGCATGTAAAATTTTGATTTTTAAATGCCGTTTTCTCGAAAACTAATGGATAATCCGCAAAATTTCTTTTTTTAATATACTCAGAAAATTGTCCTCTTTCCAATAGTGCAAGAGTCGAGGCTCGATTCGTGGTTGTACTGAACTGACAGATCCCCAATACTTATTGGTGATTCAGCATTAGTAATTTATTCTATCGAAAAAATTGTTTGTAATATAAAATAACCCACAAATAACCTATACTTTGGTGATTTAGGTACATAGAGTAAGATTTCCCAATATATAATATGTATGGCCAAGAAAAAAAACTAAGTACATATTAATACTTAAATAATTGAGAACCAAACAGTATTAAATACTGTTTTGGCTCTAAATGCCAAAAAGATTTGACATAGTTTATTACATGCTATATGTATATTTTATTATTACTTACTGAGAACGTTTAAAATTATACTGTTGAATATAGCGGCAAAAATTACAAAAAAAATGCTCTAAAATGTAATTTTTGAGGAAAATTGAGTTAACAATTCTGGGGTACAGATCTATATTTACTTTTATATATTTATTGTATTGTCATGATTTTTTTCATAAAAATTAATGATTGAGACTTGGAATAGAAAAATCTAATGTTTATCTTTCTAAAATTCTTAAAATTGTAGGTTGTTTATTTTCATGATGTTTCTAATTTATTATTTCTAAATAATTGTTTCTCGCTTACATGAATTTTATCTGTGTGTAAATTTAATAACGGGTTATAAAATACATATGGAGTTTAGAAATTTTGAACCGATACCATCAGAGGTGCGTATTTGATGATGCGTATCACCACCAACACATAAAAATTAAATTTCAATTTAGCACATTATGGAAATACGAATGTATATAATATGGTGATTTTTATTTTTATTGGTTTGTTTACGTCAACTTGTATGTACAGTGTAGTATGTTCAGTATTGCATGTATAAATAATAATATCAGAAAAAATAAAAATAGTAATTACTATATAAAATTTTGACAATGAAGCTCATGGCTGGTATCGTTTTGGGTTTTACAATATAGTTTATCAACTTATGAGAGTTAGATCGTAATTATCCTTAAATTTTTGTCAATTAGTGATTAATACCACTTAAAATTAAATTGGATAAATTATACACTTTTCTCAATTGTACTTTATTTTTATTTTGAGAAGGTACTAGTTTTGACTGGTACCGGTCGTTTCAACATATTATTCTTATTAATTACAACATTATTCTTATTAATTACAACATTATTTATAAAAATTTTAAATTTAAAAAACTACTCTGACATCTTACCGTCAAATATTAAAACATTAAAACACTCTGTATAAATAATTTAAATAATTAGTTATCAATAATCGTATATAATATACCAAGAGCTGGGCATATTTCCGATAATTTGTTCAAGCTCTCAAACAAGTGTTTGTTGCGCGAAAACTGCCCAAGCGCTTGCGCGCGGGCAGTTATCTAAGGGCAACAAACACGCGTGTAGGTAGCGCGAACAAATTGTCTCAGAAATATGCCCAGCTCGAGGTAGATTAGGAAAGACTATCGCTTGAACGAGTATTTAAAAAAAAATTTAGTAAATTTTTTTGCGCACGATTGATCTGAAATTTTGCATGTGTTTTCGTACCAATAATTCACAGTACAGGGGGTGAGTACGAGGCGAGGGGAGACAATTTTTTGGCTCAGTTTTTCGATATCTAGCGCCGTTTTTTAGTTATTGCTAATTCAAAAATTTTCAATCAAAATGCGAACAATTTTTTGTTGTAAATGTTAGGTTGCAATGAGAGAAACAAATGAATTAATTCAAATGTCAGTAATTAATTATTATTTTTTAATTAATTAATTATTAATTAAAAAATTATAAATTAAAATTAATTATTAATTAATTATTATATTTTATTTAATTAATTATTATTGCATAGCGAAAGCAATTATTGCTTTTATACACTTTTCGCGCTTGTCAATTGCTTGTCAAACAAAGTTTCACTTTTAATCCGAATAAGACAATGAACTACTTAAATTTAAAAAAAAAATTATTAAAAGTCACAATTAAATTTGACAGTTGGGAATTGAACTTAAACATAACCAAATTACTTTAAAAATAATTGACAGATTAAAATCATATGCCATCTTACGTTTGCTTATTTTTCTAAAGTATTGCTTGATTAAATTAAAAGTTTGAAATTAATTTTGGAATTTGATTCTTTGGATAAAAAGTGAGATGTTTTATTCAGATGGAAAAGTTAATCTTTTCTTCATAATAAAGCAATATACTATTTTACCTCGGTACGTACTGTACCTTTTCAGTATATTGTCGTTAGTTTTCCATTAATTTTGTTTAACCTTCCGTTAGTCGCGAGTTCTACGATTGTAGACCATGCCAATGCATTTCTTATGGAGCTCAAGGATAAAGAAATAAAACTAAAAGAAGTCTGAGATCTGTGAAAATTGGTACACATATACTCATTAACGTTGCAATGTACACTCGTATCTCTCTATAGTCGATCTCCCTATAATCACTATCGCTTTATAATCACGACCAGTATCTCGTTTTAGTAACGCGAGTCACTTCTCCTCCACTCCCTCCACTGAATTGTTAACTGGCGCCGAATTTGAATTAAGAATGAGTACTACTTACAATTATTCTAATACGCCCATAAAAACATAACCTAATTAAAATTACCGGCAAATAATATGAAAGAGTGGGGATAGTGCCTTACCCCGCCCGTCGTTACTATAGAGAGAAGGTCAAGTCCCGACTTCGTGATTATAGAGAGATACGAGTGTAATAAAGAAAATTCAAATCGATACACTACAACATTTAATAGTTCTTGCGTTTTTAATTTAACACTTACGTGTTGTTAAAATTCACGATAATCACATCTATAGTTGTGCTTTAAAGTCTGATTTAAAAAAAATTACATGGTGTAATACATTACAATATTTGTCTCTATAAAAATCTAAAGCAAAATCTTAAAAAAAATTAAAAAAACCTGATAATATTATAATTATTATATTGTTATAATTATAAACTTTCGATCAAATTTCAAATGCATTTAAGGATTTAAGGACTGATAAAAAAAAGTTCAACAAAAATAAATATTTAGACTGTATTCGGACCATATATACCCAAAGTGGCCTAAAACTTGAAATCAAAAGATTCTCATAAATGGCAACGGATTTATTCAGAAATGTTGTCACATTTTGGACATACGAAATGAACCTATTCGCTCTTAATCAAACCAACACATTCTTCATGAACATAAGTCTTAGATACAATACAGAGATGCATGCGTTCCTTCACATCTTTATTGCAGATGTCGCAATACCAAGACGTCTTCTACTATTTTGAAGAGATTTTGCAGCTTTTGAGGGTAGTTCTAGAATTTTTATGTTTAGGACTTTAGTCTTAGATGAGACTATCGTCAATCATTTGAAATAGTGTATTTCCTAATAAAATACTGTTCACGTTCACTGTACGTACATAACTGTTTCGAGTGGGCTTATGGGGATTTTAAGGTTTTGGGTGATTGTGTCACTCTGTTCAATTTGAAGTTATTCAAATCTGCATTGAAAATATTGTTTAATATGGTTTCAAGTTTAAATTTGTGCCCATCTTAGAAAAATATTTCCTATATTATTTTTTTAAATCAAAATATAAAACATACATCACACAACATTTTTTAAATATAAAGTATACCTATATAATTGCCACGACCCCCTTTTTTATTAACTACCCTAACCGCAGCACCTCTTTCAGTTGACCTCTTGGTGGGCTCCAAATTATATTGATTAATTAAAATATTTTAAGTGGTTAACTTAATTAAAAGGATGTTTATGGTGAATAACAATTTATTAAACAAAATAAACAACTGAAACGAATTAACTTTAAAAAAATTAAGAAAATTAACGTGTTTGGTAATGTACGTGGTTGTGCGTGTACTTAAAATCCTAAAGAACAAATATGCACATAACAATCAACAAAATAAAAACACAACGAAGAATAAATAACAATAATGGATGAGTCTGGGTTTATGGTGGTATTATTGCAGTAGAATCCGCTTAATGTGATCACGGATAATGTTATCAGTCGGTTATTGTGATCATTTTGACTAGGAACCGGCAGCTTTAATTAATTGACATACAAAAACCACCGGATAATGTGATCAAAAAGCCGCTTATTATTATCACTTTCAAGGAATTACCAAAACAATAATCTCTTTTTCTAAGTATCTTTTTCTGATTTGTCATTGAAATTTTATATATTTTTACAAAATACGTCACTCATTTTAATTTCTATACAAAAACTAATGAAGTTTCCCGTTTCATGGGGTGTTTCTATTTTTATTTTGCTAAAAGAGGACTTTTGCTTTATGCATTTTAATTTATAAGTTTAGTTTATTCTTGCTTTTCTTATGATGTTGACGAAAAAGCGAAAGATCTCTTGGTAAAACAGGAGGTAGAAATTATCGAAAATCACTGTAAATTAAGATTCTTTAATTTTTCGTTTCTAAAATTAGTTTTTTTTAAATTTGCTTATTGTTATCAGTCGGTTAATGTTATCAAAATGCCTGGCCCAAAGTGATCACATTAAGCGGATTCTACTGTTAAATATAAAATAAGTACGACCTTGGTTAATTTTCTTCAGTACTCGTGGGTTGCAAACTTATCGAACGAACGCGGTCAAAGGGGGTGAGATTCCACTCACACGAAAACTCCCTTAAAGGTAACGCACACGGGTTCTATCTCCACACAATAGCACGAACTTATTTTGTAACTTCTCGGTATCTCTCAAATTATTTTCGATCACTAAAACTTTAGTCGACCGTCACGGACTGATTTTTGAGTGATTTTTCTTGTACCTGTTATCCTCCTATCGCCCCTTGGACATGTCTATTTAACACCATCATTTTAACTTAAATTTCTAATAATTTTATTCATAAAGTTAATCCTATTTAGATCAGTTTCATATTGGTCTTCGGATGTACACAAGTTTTTGGGTACACCTTAGAAGTGGGGCCGTTGAATTTCCAGTGATTAAAATTTTGTCTGATTTCAGCTTGTGGCATAATTTTGCCTTACTATTTAATTCTATTTAATCTCTGATTTTATTTCCAACTTACAACCAGAAACTGATAAAATTTACAGTTTTTTTTCTGCCAGTATTTTCACAGTTCACAACTAGCAATTTTGATGACCCATTTTTGAACAAAATAACTAATTCTCTGTTATCAATGGATTTTAATACTGCAAGTGATTCCAAGTTTAAAATGTTGCCACTTTTTTTGGCAATTTATCCTCCCCCACAATCTTCAGTTTTATTAGTTTTAAGAAGTCTAAACGGGTTGGATATATTAAAAATACACACAAAAAACAGTATACAAGAGTAATCCCATGCTTTCTTTATGAAAAAACCTACAGAAATACAGAAGCAACCATACTAGTAGGTCAAGCGTCCTAAGTGCGTGTTTGATTTGAAAACTGCTTTCGGCGTGAAACAAATAAATCACATAATTTATCGTATGCAACTAACTTAAAGCAGTCATGTTGGTAGCCGAAAATTATGTTGGTAACAAAAAAATTAACTAATCTGATGCTTTATTAAACGTCGTAGATTGAGCGATACCGAGTAATCTAATGATTTACTAATATTGTTTTTAAATAAACAGAGCTTGATGCTATCAAGTTTAAGCATCACATTATATAAAAGCTACATTCGGTCTCCACGAAAGTCGTGATCCAACCGCGGTTGGTAAGATTAAAAAACAGTGAGTGAGAGAGTGAGAAACAACAATTTATTCATACTGGCTGCATACTCTCATATCTCAAAGTGCGTAGAACTGTATCTGTACGTTTCACCCTATGCTAACCTAAAGGCGCGTTCTCACGATTCAAGTTTAGTTGACCGATTTTAGTTGATCAACAAAAGTTGAATGATTTTCTATTGCAAAAATAGAGTCAACTTGATGGAAACGAAGGTTCTCGCTTAAAAATCGTTCAACTTTCTCTAATCGGTCAACTAAACTTGATTCGTGAGAACGCGTCTTAAGGAACGTATGTCTCATTATGTATACATATTTTACATGAGAACGTGTTATTAACGATTGCAGTGGGTCGAGTCCATTTAGGTACAATATGATTTGAATCTTGATCGCGAAATTGTAGCAAAAGAATGTACATCAATTACACAATTAGGCACCAGCTATTTTTACCTAATGCTATAAAACTGTATTTCAAATTGCAATCACAGAAAATTCAATATTATGTATAAAATACATATTATATCAATGCATTAATACGATAATAATTATGTAGTACTCAAGATTTCTCAAATTTTTCAGTTTTTTTTTTAATTTATTTCGACAGCGGCACGCGGAATTAATTTCGTTCGTAGCCTACTTTATCGTATTGAATATTATTAAAATGATAATTAATTTTTCTAAATGTTAGTAGCTAATTACTGACGTTTATATAATTTCTATTTATATTATTTATTAATTTGCGACTACAATATAATATTACAATCTATTAACATTCCATCAATAATATTGATTGGAATTTTTTTTCCAGTATGTATCATTAAGCAAAATTGAGTTTGGTTAAATTTATATTAAGCTTAATTCATATTTAATATGATAGGTTGGATGATTGCGTGTCGTTATTGCTATCGAGCTTCGAAGATATTTATTACTTGTCTGACAATAGCACGCCATTGTTTCAGCACCTTATTGATATCTTTATTTACATCCACCCAATGTCTTAAATCTTGGTCTGATTGGCCATCTCTGCTTTAGCATATCTTAGTGAGCAATGAATAATTCAAAAAGGAAGAGTGTTTCTTACCCTTCCTTTTCAGTACACATTCTATTTTTCTCGCGATCAAAACGAGCAAGTAGTAAATTTCTCAAAAGAAGCATAATGGTTCTAAAGTGATGTAAGCCTTATCTGACGAATACAGCCCCTGCTGCATCATCGTTTGCACTAAAGCTATTAATATCGATACATCATTTTTATGCAAATGGTACATACATAATAATATATAAGAGGGTTTATATTTAAGCATACTACAAACACATCAAACTTAGTTATTTGATTAGGTAATTTTAAGCAAAAGCATTATCCACTAAAATAATGTTCATCGTCTTATGTAAATTATAAAAATATAAATTTTAATAGCATTAAGTAAATGAAATTATAAACTTTTACCAAGTTTTTTCTTTTAATTACTCTAATAAAGGTATTCATTTACTAATTAATATTAACTTTCATCTTGTAAAATAAATGGTCACAAAACTTTTAATTTTTAGTCACTATAAACAAATTATTACGACTATAAAATATAAAAGGTAAGTAGAAATAAAATAATTGATAAAATTAATATTGGTTTTTACTCTGCTTTAGAAGAATTTGTATTTTGCGTAAATGTGTAAATCATCAAATCAAGGAAACAATTCTTTCGCTTGGAAGACAAGCATTCTTTGATTGAGCCGGCGTCTATGTTGACTTGAAGAAATTAATAATTATCATTGCAAGTATTATTGATAAAAAATATATTTTTACCCGGAAGTAGAAATCGATATTTCAATTGCAAAAATTGTGATCAAATGAGCTTATTAATCTCTAGGGAATAATATAATAGTCTCGATGAAGTTATTGATAAAATTATTAATTATTAAATTAAAACTAATCAGAGGTGAATTTTAACTTAGAAAAGTAGAAGATGTTAAATTGACATCTGGTAAGGACACAGATATGTGGTAAAATAATATTTATTTATTAATGAAGTTATAAATTTATTATTTAAGGTATAATGATAATTGATAAATCATGATAAATGATTTTCATGATGATAAATCATGATCTTAAAATGATAAATCATTTGGTGAAAAAATTATGTGAGTAGATAGCGTAGATGTATCATAGCATTAGCCGGCTCGAAACTATACGACGTCTGCAGGATACTTATCTTAGAACAGAACGTCATTTACAACACTCACAATAATCCTTATTTTTAACTTTTTAATGCAGATTATTAAAGATCGTTAGGTTTTAACGATATTACGTTAAACGATATTACGATATTACGTGAATCAAAAGCTTATTAACGCAATGAAAATTATATTATATTTTTTATAAATTCTTATTAAAAATTACATCATTATTAATGATTTTATATAATCATATAATAATAAATAAAATTTATTATTAATAAAATATAAAATAAAATTTATTATTATTATGATATAATTATCGTTAGCCGTCTTTTATTACAAAAAAAAAGTAGTCATAATATTCCCAAGATATATTTTTAACTGCAGGCTACGCCCTCTAGCTTCTTTACAATGTAATATAAATTCAATTAAAAATTCTAAAATAAATAACTATATTATGTTTATTATAATAAACATAATATAGTAATTTGTAATTGAAGACGATAGAATATATAGTTTTATCGTCGTGTATAAAATTCAATTATTCACTATAGCAAATATTAAAAAAAAATGATATAAGAAATTCTAATAACAAATTAAATTCATTCATATTTAAATTTGTTGAATTGGAAATGTTGATCTCAATCTGCTAGTTTTCGCACTGCAGGCGTTTGTTTTAAATACACAGAGCTTTTATTTGTTGCTGGGATTCTCCCTCAGAGAATCTTAGCTTAGTATTTTTATTCGGGAGGTTGGTTGATGTAATGTAGTCATTCTACATTACATAATGTAGTATAATGTAGTACATAATGTAGTCAAGCTACAAATATGTAGCTTGGATCTTCAATTAGGCTTCTGTTTTTTACTTTCCCCAATACGTATTAACGTATGTTAAGGGAAAGTATTGTAATCCACCCAAAAATCAAAAATCGAAATTTTGGTATTAAAATGTTCCTTATCATGCTCTGATAAGATTGTGATAAATTATAATTGGATGTTCGTCTGTATGTACGTCTGTATGTCAGTATGTCAGTATCTGGTTGATAAATAGTATCAATCGTACAGGTTGAACCGCTCAACCAAATATCATAAAATTTGGCATAAACGTGCTTCATAATTAAACTTAGAGGCCAGCTAAAATTGGTGAAGATCGGTTGAAAATTAGGGAAATGATAAAGAAAATTAAAAAAATTTAAGTGTTTTTTTTACATATAACAAAGTAGTATCAATCGCACAGGTTGAACCGCCCAACCAAACGTCATGAAATTTGACATAAACGTGCATTATAATTAAACTTAGAGGTCAGCTATAAATGGTGAAGATCGGTTGAAAATTACGGAAATGATAAGCAAAATTAAAAAAGTTCACGTGTTTTTTTACTGTTTTATTTTTACTGTCAATTTGTTTGTCATAAATAAAATGTTCAAACAAACGGCATTACCTCGTTTTTTTGCATTTTGACGAAATAAATGGGGAAAGTTATGCGATGTTTACATAGCCAATTTTTATATATACGATATGATTCTATGTTTCATCATCTCATATATGGATTTAATGATAATATGCTACCCATGTTATTTTGTGATAAATAAACTACCTTTGATAAAGATAAAAGTTCTTGCAATCTATTGCTAGTATAAATTTCAAAATTTAAAAATTAAAAACACAATTAAGGAAAGAGCGGCAGACACACATGACGACTAATGAGTCAGAAACACATACGTGGTATGATGGCTTGATAGTCGAAAAAAGCAGTGTGTGTCTGCCGCTCTTTCCTTAATTGTGTTTTTAATTTTTAAACTACCTTTGGTTATTAATATAAGTTGATTTATCAAAATTTCATTTGTAGATTTTCCGAAATTAATTTTCAAAATTCACACTGTTATAAACTTGCTCACATTAGGGTAACCCCTTAAGACAATCAAAAATTAGTGGATAACAAATACGTAAAGTCAATTGTCCTGTAAAGTATAAGAATGGGTCAAAATATTTCACTATATTATTACAATTTAGGATTAATTATTATTAGTAGGTACCACTAGAAGTAAGTAATACTTAATATACAAAATAATATATACTTCAATTTTTAATTTTTTATCCTTCCGTAAACTAAAGTTACAAGCCGCTACTGTTATTACATAAATTAAATCTGATTTTCTTATAGTAAGTACAAATTGTTTCGCGTATAATTTATATCGATGTTTTTGAAGCATAAATTTAACTTTAAAATTGCATTATACTAAAAATGGCATACTATTATATATTTTAACA
The DNA here is from genome assembly GCA_947369205.1 of Cantharis rufa. Classification (NCBI taxonomy): domain Eukaryota; kingdom Metazoa; phylum Arthropoda; class Insecta; order Coleoptera; family Cantharidae; genus Cantharis; species Cantharis rufa. The sequence continues at coordinate 44,271,735 of OX376303.1, forward strand.
AAAATTAGTTGGAACGTAGCATTTCGAACTAATTTAAATTCTACAAGAGTTTCAATGTCTAATCTGCAAATTCATAAAAGTACGTCTTAAGTTTTAAATAGAAATTAGCATATCAAAATACTGCTTTTAAGATTCGGTGGACCGTAAATGTTCCAAGATGTTTTAAGCAACGACCGGAAGAAGTACACCACATTTATAATATTTTACAATTTTTTTAATGCTACTGCAGTAAATATTTACCTACTATGTATACATTGTATTCTATCATAATAAGTACTTACATTAATTGAAATTTGAAAAGCCATTCTCATATTCATCCAAATATTTAAAAAATTAAACTTAAAGCAAAGTAGATTTTTAGTTTATTGATTAAGTACATGTTTTCCTTATAAAATGTGAGCAAGTAAAATATAATAACATTATATTATATAAGCGGCTTTTCCACACTGACCATGTTTACAATGATTGTCTATTTTATTTTATTTTAGGCTACGGCCACCTAAATTTCTTCAAACTCTCTTAAATTTCTTTTAGTAAAATTTTGACATCTTATTCAATTGACAAATTGGAAACTATAATATCATCCATCCACGGTTCTAACATTTCTATAAATTAAATTTAAAATAATAAGAAAGTAATACTTTCTTACTTACTAATTACTAATTACTTAATAATTAAAGTAATTAATGATTCCCCTCAAGAAACAGAAGTTGGCATATATCATAATGCACGAATTATGAATTCAGCGCCATCTCACCTGTTAGTATTATCATAAAATACCCAATCAGAGATTAACATCGACACAAATTTTTAGATTTTTATAATATCGTAAACCAATAATAATGATTGTTATAATATTACAAGCTAGTTTCTGTATAAAATAATGAATTAAAATAGTCTAACAGAATAAGGCCTGAGATGTGACAGATAAGGCTGTAATTAAAACTGTAATTCTGTAAAACTAGAATGCTGGTTTTACTGATGAGAATAATGCTTCAGTGTACAAATAATATAGCCTGTCAGTCAACGCGCGCGACAGAAGAAAAACCATATGAATTGATAGATAAATAAAGAGCATTTTCTCCAAAGAACTATATTAATAAGCAAAACTAGTTTCGGGGCTCTTTATGTAGCCCCATCTTCAGTAGCAAAAAGTTTTCAAGAATTTGTCCGAATGTTAATTAAACGAGAAATAATACATTATACTTCTCGGTTATTAAAAAACAGTAACATCAAGCACAAAAACAGGACAGCACAATGTGTCAATAAAAAATTTTAAAACTTTTAAATGTCGACAACAAATTTTCTAATTGTTATAGAGATAATCCTTTAATCTATTTATATATTTATCTATATAAGTAAAACAATACTTAGATTTAGACAACCAACGTAAAGACTTGGAGACTATACTATAAACAGGACCAACCTAAAGAATTTGATAACCTATTTAAATAAACTAATAAAATATAACATGGTGTCAGAAGAAAACGAAATGGCAATGAACTTAAAACAAGTATTCGGAATATTCGAAGTTCTACACAAAGCGATAGAAATGGCGAAAGAATTGGATTTAGCTAAAGAACAGTTAAGACTGCTAGAAGTAGAAAAAGAGAATACAATCGCAAGGTTAACAATAAACAAAACAAGTAACGAGAATGAATACAATAAAAGAAAACAATACGAACAAGATGCGCTCTCAATAAGTAGAATATAGGAAAATAGCAAAAGTCTAAATTATGTTGAAAACGATCATAGAAACAATGGATTTTGCATATCAACTACATATATACACAATATTAGTCATGAAAAAGAAGAATGGACTATCGATGTTATAATCAAAGAACGGAAAATGGAATGTCAACTAGATACCGGAGCGCAAGCAAATATATTGTCATATAACGATTTCAGGAGATTGGAAGTAAATCCTGACAAGATCAAGAAGACGACAGCAAAAATAATGACGTATAGTGGCGAAAAATTGAATGTAGTGGGCGAATGTAAGTTCATTGCCATTTCGTTTTCTTCTGACACCATGTTATATTTTATTAGTTTATTTAAATAGGTTATCCAATTCTTTAGGTTGGTCCTGTTTATAGTATAGTCTCCAAGTCTTTACGTTGGTTGTCTAAATCTAAGTATTGTTTTACTTCTGTGCAGAATTCAAGGCAAATTATCAAATGTGGATTTCTATATACTAAGAAATGTATGTCGCCCAATCATCGGATTACCAACATGCAAACAATTAAATTTAATTCAAAGAGTGGCACAAGTAACAGAAATAAAAACGATGGAGCTCAAAGAACAAAGCATGAACAAGTTTGATTTAAGCAAATACAAAACGTTGTTTGAAGGGTTAGGAAAACTTCCTGGTCAATTGAATCTGGAATTAAGAAACGATGCCACTCCTCAAATAGATCCGTTGAGAAGAGCACCATTCAAGTTGATGGATAAATTAAAAAATAATTGGAAGATATGGAAACGCAAAAAGTAATAACAAAAGTTAACGAACCAACAGAGTGGGTAAGATCCTTGGTGTTAGTTAACAAACCATCTGGTAAGATTCGAGTATGCTTAGATCCAAGAAAATTAAATAACGCACTTAAAAGAGCTCATTATCAGTTTCCTAGCATAGAAGAAGTAAAATCTCGTTTAGCTGGTGCCGAAGTATTTTCAACATTGGATGCAAATAAAGGATTCTGGATGATAGAACTAAACGAAGAAAGTTCTAAGTTGTGTACATTCGGAACACCATTTGGAAGATATAGATTCTTACGACTACTATTCGGAATCAACGTAGCCCCGGAAGAATTCCATAGAAGGATGTTAGAATGTTTTCAAGGTATAGAGAATGTTATTATTTATGTGGATGATTTTATGATATATGGAAGAAATATGCAGGAACACAATGAAACCCTCTCAAAAGTATTGATACGAGCACAAGAATGTGGATTGAAGTTTAATAAGGAAAAATGTAAAATCGGTCTGACAAATATAAAATTTTTAGGTCATGAATTTATCAAGAACGGAGTGGTACCAGACAACAATAAAATTAAAGCAATAACAGAAATGACAACTCCAAAATCAGTAAAAGAATTACAACGATTCCTGGGGATGGTAAACTATTTGAGCGCATTTATAAAAGATATGTCATTAGAAACAAGTAACCTAAGAAGTCTACAAAGAAAAGATGTGATTTGGAAATGTGAACATGAACACCAGAAGGAATTTGAAAAACTAAAGGAACTAATATCTAACGCCCCTTTATTGAGATATTTCGATAACGAAAAGACTATTATGATGTCAGTAGATTCATCAAAAGACGCTGTAGGAGCTGTTATTATGCACGAGGATGGACCGATAGCCTATGCTTCAAGTACATTAACGAAATGTCAATAAAACTACGCTCAGATCGAAAAAGATTTGTTAGCAATAGTTTATGGATGTAAAAGATTTCATCAATATATGATATGTGGACAAAAAGTATCTGTAGAAACTGATCACAAGCCACTAATTCCACTATTCAAACGAAGTTTATACGAAGTACCTGCCAGGTTACAACGTCTTATGCTACAACTACAACAATATGATTTGAATGTAATATACAAGAAAGGGAAAGAAATGTATGTAGCTGATACTCTATCACGAGCAGCGACAAAAGACGTAAATATCGAATTAACGGAAATTGATATTGAAAATGAGCTGCATATCAATTTACTAATACAGAATTTAGCCGTATCGGAACGAAAACTTAAAGAAATTCAACAAGCTACTAAAAATGACAAAACATTACAACGTATTATGGGTTACTATGCTAACGGATGGCCAGATCATCAAAGTCTAGTGGACGAAATAGCGAGAAACTACTTCAAAATAAAAGATGACATCCACGTGATAGATGGTATTGTTTTTAAAAACAATCGAATCGTGATACCAAAAATAATGAGAAAACAATTATTACAGGTACTACATGAAGGACATTTGGGCATGGAAAGATGTAAAGAAAATGCACGCTATGGTATACTGGCCATCAATCAATTATGAAATAGAAGAACTAATAAACAATTGTGAAGCATGTTTGAACCATAGAAACAATAATCAGAAGCAATTATTAAAACCACATGACATAACTTCACTACCATGGGAAAAAGTAGGAATTGATTTATTTGAGTACAACAAACAAACATATTTAATGGTCGTGGATTACTATTCTCAATATGTAGAATTGGCTACTTTATGAAGTTTTACTGCAAGTGCAGTAATCATGCACTTGAAAGCAATATTTGCAAGACATGGAATTCCCCAAATAATCATGTCTGATAATGGTCCACCTTTTAATTCTAAAGAATACAGAGACTTTTGCATTGAATAAGATATTGAAAAACAAACCTCGAGTCCAAATTATCCAAAATCAAATGGGTTAGTGGAACGGTCAATTGGAACAATTAAGAAATTATTTAGAAAATGTGATGAAACGAACAGCGACAAACATATGGCCCTATTACAATATAGAAATACAAAAAAAGGCGAATTAGATTCCCCAGCGGAATTACTAATGTCAAGAAGTTTACGGTCAAAAATACCAACACTAAAAATAAATTTACAACCAAAATTAGTCGAGATAATGAAGAATTACTATAATCGAAGCACCCGACCATTAAGTAGCATTGGGAGAGGAGAAATAATAAAATTTAAAATAAAACCTACAGAGAGGTGGATGCCAGGAAAAGTTAAACAAGAAGTACATGACCAAAAATCATTTATTATAGAAACGCCAGAAGGGAAACTATTCAGAAGAAATAGAGAACATATTGTGATGTAAAGTTTCAAGCTCTACACACTCTTACCTTTTTCTCCAGCTAGCTCAGATAATTTCGGAGATACTTGACTCTCAGGAGCGAGTTCAATTTGAAACCCACGAATCGTATGTTTCCAGAAAAACAAAATTCTTGATATGAACGCAAAATAGGGTTTATTTATTACCAATAACTTGAAACTTATAAATTCGTTTCCTGACTCTATGTGTAATTGTGTAGCGACACTTGACAAATGAATTGCATTTACTTTTATACCAAATATGGCTTCTAAATTCATTTACCAAATTTCGCTGTTTGTGTAATAATGTTAGTAATAAAAAAATGAATATTATAAGAATTCTGAGAAATAAAATAGTTCAAATAAACAATAATTTCTTAGCTTGATTAACGTTTGAGGTCCACTGCTTTCCTCGTTCTTGTTGGTCAAATGCTCCCGTACCACGCTGGATGTAACAGGTGTTTCTGCTACTGAACTTTTGTTATCGGAGTTGATCGGATAGTTTTGTTTTTGTGAAATTTCTTCAATAATCGCCTTAATTACACACGTGTATTTTGCTATTCCATACAAATTCAATCCAATTTCCATTTGAGGTAAGTAAATTTTGTTAAAATTATAATATTTCGCATAAATGCAAATGGCGGTCGGCGTTGTTAAATTTTCTTATCATCCAAATACTAAATTTTAATTTTCTGCTTTATTTCAGCTTGAAACAAAACGCAAACAATATTTTCTTATACAATCACACTATCAATCATCAGGATATGCTCCCTGACTTAATCAGTTAATCGGCTGACAAATTAACTCAAATTATAATATCAGAGTTGGAAACGCACAAATTTTACGTGGACTCGCAACGTCCTCCGCTCAACGAACCTTCTTCCAACCTTATAACAACAAATTCCCTCGTAAGTTTCAAATTATACAGTATGCACCATATTTCTTCTAAACACTTTTTAATTTTAGCTTCACGTTCGCAAGATTTGTCAATGGTTTCACAACACCTTTAGTTCATCACAGTAAACAATAATATTTGTGTTAAAAGTAGTATAATGTGTAACAATTTTGAGTCAGTTTGTTGTTGGCATTAAATAATAAAGACCGACCTGCTGAGCATAAAAACAAGTCTTTGAATCGCGGTGCAAATCGATTAGTGACTCCAACCGAATCAAAACTACCAAGAAGACAAAGCTCGTCCAAAAATATCGGCTGCTGGTTAGAAATATCATTACAATATATTGAAAACAAACAAAACAGACCAAGTAAATAAAGAATATGAAAGTAAAAGTGAAGACAAAAATGAGATTAAGGAAGAAAAGAAAGAAGAAACAGATAATCAGGAAAGCCCTATAAACAGACCAATAATAAACAATACCCCAGTGATGAAGGGAATAAACAAACTCCAAGAAGAACAAGATATGGAAGACAGATAAAACCGCCTAGACGATTTACTTTCTCGGATTAGGCCTAATGGTAAAAAGGGAAGATGTTATAGAGATAATCCTTTAATCTATTTATATATTTATCTATATAACTAAAACAATACTTAGATTTAGACAACCAACGTAAAGACTTGGAGACTATACTATAAACAGGACCAACCTAAAGAATTGGATAACCTATTTAAATAAACTAATAAAATATAACACTAATAACAATCAAAAAAGAAAAAAGAGTCACAGGATGTTTCCTTGCATACAGGTGAGTAATATAAAAGAGAAGGCAACATTGCGAGAAAAGTGTTTAGAAAGGTTGACTAAGTGAATTTTAGGGAAAAGGAAAACTGATGGTAATGGGTAGTGAAAAAGAGGAAAGTCGTAAAAAGACGGTCTAGAACATTTTGCCGTCGCCGTTTCGCCGTGGCCGTTTCGCCGTCGCTCATTACGCAACTACGGTAAATCTTGGATTTACCCTTAAAAAATTTCTGCGAATTTCAAAATTTTATGAAACATAGTCGATCGGGCTACCATCTCGCGGCAGAGCCTCCAACCTAACCTAACGTTTTACGCATTACCACCACCTACTTTCAAATGACAACTACTTTTTAGGTTAGAATTGTATATTACTGTAATATCGATTTTTCACTTTATTGTAAGTTTCCGCAACAAAATTTTGTTATTTTCCTACTTGATACATCTCCCGCCTTCACCCCTCTCAAAAAAATTAAAATCGGGTCTATTTGTATTTTCTGCATTCCGGCCCATAATTCGTTTATCAATCTATTCACAATATGTATGATAGTATAATACGTTTCGTAATATAAAATATAGAGGGCAATTTAGAATTTGAGTCAACTGGCACATTTAGTTTCATCATAGACTGTAGACACGTAATAATCAAATCCCCAACATAGAAAGCAAAACGTCCGAGTCTCGAGCGTGGCCTTATACAAAATGGCCTCCGTACAAAATAACCCCGAACTTTTTATTTATTTATTTATTTTTAACGGAAATATCCATTTTACATATAAAATATATACAAAATTAAATTATACTATACACAGACATAAAGTAATGGTAACACTAGACTCGTAATACTCTAAACAACCGCTTCAGAATCGTTTTGGCAATGGATAAAAAGTTTTTAGGAAATGTGATACGGAAGCTTAACATAAATTACGTGGCCCGGCGTAGCATAGTCGGACCTCCAGGGTCGTACTAGTAAAATCGCGGCAGCTGGGGCAATCTGCGAGATGTAGCCCAGGTTGTTATTTGCTTATTGCTGGTAGCTCGAATCCTTACAAAATTACCCTGAAAAAGAAGTACACAAGAAAACTGCCAATGAGGGTTTGTAACGGTACGTATAATAGTCGGAAAATATGTTGTCATACAACGCAGATTTCTTAAGCTAAATAAAGGGGTCGACCTCGGCATGCATGAAATTAATGCTAAACAAATACACAAAAAATACAGTTTGGCCACTCCAACAATCTGGAGGGTTGATGCTGTCGAAGACAGCGGTCTAAAATTGCGATAAGTACGGTTTCGATGCACTTTAATAATTAAGAATTACTCACATTAGTCTGTTGGATTCAAGACACCGCAAAAAGCGAACAACTGAAGCAATTCTTCAAACGGCAGACGGTAATAAAATAAAGCTGGAAGCGGAATGTGGTCCTGCAGAAACGCGGGAGCGTTACTTCGACCCTGCGCACAGTCGTGGTATAGCAGATGCTCATTCAAATAAAATGGACGTAAGCGTCCTTACAAATATGCGTCATCAAGTTATGACGTCACTACGGTAACGATGACGGTATTTCAGCACGTCACCTCAATAAGAAATACTTATACTTGCACCAGGGTTAAATCACTTCCTGGATTTATTATACTACCAAAGTAGTCACAACAAAAAAGCGGAATTGCGTAATCACTATACGCAGCGCGGTAATCACTCACGTGATCTACACAAAAATCGGAAATAAGCCACAATTACGGTAATTCACAATACGATACGCATGAATCGGTATTCAAATTATTCGGCGGAATTATTCGCTCGCTCGAACATTTCCAGCAACGTGCACGGCTAGAATGCCTCCTAAAACTACAAGTTGTCCTACCCTCTCTTAAATTGTTCGCTCTGGAATGTTCAGGCATAGACTTGCTTACCCAAAAAGGTCAAGCTTATCTCCCGGCCTTGAGTAAAGCACTCGATGCATTCTGCATTTTAAAGGTTGGAGCGTGTCGATAGTTTGAGAAGGGCGCGGAATTTAAAAGAAATTAAAATATAAATTCGTAACCGTAACAAATGGAACGCCTATTTTTGAAGGAAAAAGTGTCTCGTCGTCTAACTGATCTTGCACATGTCATGAGATAATCGATATATTTTGGTGCAGAACATTTAATGGGTTTCTTAACGGTGCACAGTGGTTCAGAATCCGAAAAAACTGGACAAAATTCTGAAACTTTGGAAATCTACTTTTACGAGGTAAACATTCATTGGAAAAATGTTTAAAAAAATCAAATCTTTGAATGGGGTGAATTTCAGGGGACGAAACATAAATTAATTACAAAAATTCTAAAATTTTGGGGATGTGATCAATTTGAGTAAACATACATTGGAAAATTATTTAAAAAAATCAAATTCTTGAGTAAGGTGAATTGTACGATTTTTGTTTCTGAACTTATACATAATATATTATTTAATACAAAGTACACTCCCGCGCTTCAAACTTCAATCTTACTTTATGCATATTTGGCTGAAAAGGGCGGTAATTTAAGAAAAATTTTGTTTGTATTTTACAAACAAAATTTTTGAAGCGTGATTGGTCGCGTAGTTAGATTTTTTCTAACAACATGCTATACGTAGTCGGTCGAGTATCAGAATGAAACTAAAAATTACCCTTGAGGTCGGACGTTGCTACCTACCCCAGATACCAAGTTTTCATGTGCTAACCAAGTGCTCTTCTAGGCACTTCCGGAAGGAGTACCGGTTTAAAAAAATACTTAAAGTTTGGTAAGCAATAAACTAAAAATGTTAGATTCGGTTTAATTTTACTGGACTACACATCTTCCCACAAAAATTATAATAACAGACAAGGCAGCAAGTGGCAGCAGCTAGTTTTTGGATATGTTTTGAAAAAATGTCTAAGCAACAATGTCCATTTGGATTGAGAGTTCCACCTGACGCCACTTTTGACTTATTGCTTTTTTGAACACGAATTTTTAGAATGTAGCCAAGGAAAACACCGCCACCTTTATTAATGATTTACGATTTCATACAATGTTATTGATATTTTTGCACAAAACATTCAAATTGTACTGACTTTCTTTAGAAGAATCCATTTTTTAGAATGCAAATCCGTACACTTTTCACTTTCCTACACGCGTTGAATTTTAAATGTTGTTATAGATAATTTCGTTAAAACAATGCAGCTAGGCAGACGCTCATGAATGAAGTGCATTCCTGGGCTAGGTAGGGATGATCACCCCTTCTTAACGGTCAAAATACATAGTAGGGGTATCACTACAACTATTCCACCCGTTAAAAGTCCATAGAAAAAATATTTTTTTAGGGGATTTTGTCCGCTTTTTCTGGATTTCAAACCACTGTGCGGTGTGGCCAAAATCCTAGCATGCGTAACGCCTTATTACAAATGATTTGGATGTGAGTATTAAATGTGAACTTACAACTGATATGAACACCTAAATTAACAACTTCACCAACTGTTAATGCGTCTGATAATTTACCACTAGAGAAAAGTAGCCTCCCCATTTCTAAATGATTATTTATTTGGCTTTCGGTTATACATTTTACTCGTTGGAAGGGGGGTCACAGTCACACCGAGCGTAATATTGCTTAGTTACGGTTCTGCTTTTATTAATTTCTTGTGGTCAAATGTAGACTTTTCCAAGTCCTGGAACTTAACGTGGAATCCAAACCATGGCACAATATTTGGCAGCAACTTCAAATTGTTTATAAATCATCTTATGTTTTATGGAATCCTGTAAAAAATATGTCAAGTTTAAAACAATCATCGAAATAAAAATATCTTATTACCAAGTAAAAGTAATATACTTTTTGATATCGATATCGATGTAAGATATTTAATCTTACATCATCAAATCTAGGCATGCCTGTAGTTCTTATGACATCACCTTGGGCGCTGTTCATTAGCCATATGGGATAATTATCTACCATATGAGGTTCTAACTAGGCCTGTGAACATGTCCACACATAAGTTCTAATAATGATTAAAGTTTATAAATTTTTAATACACGATTTCATTTAATTCGATTACTCGAAACTAGTACCTTTTGAATTTAATTATATTACAATAATATTTACCTCTAGATTTGCCGAACCACAATAATTAAAATAATATAATACAATAGTACAACAAATAAATTTAGGTAGCATGTCAACACGTCTAGTCTGGTTGACTGCTCAAATCTAAGAGAGGGCCATCTATCTGGTACCCTTTTCCGTCGTAGCTCTTACCCCTCCCACTTCTTCTCCCGTTGTCTCACGGGTAGTGTCTCACATAGCGCACTTTGCATCGTGCCATTAGATAATTGGCAGTGGTTACGTTAAGCGCTTTCAATGTAATGTATGTGTATTTGATGGTATGTATATTTTAATCATTTAAATCGTTCTTTAAGCGCCAAATATAAATTACGTAAATATCATTACAATGCTGATCTTGTTTCTCGTCCCACAAAATCGCAAGTGGTTAGACCAAGAACTCTCCACTTTGAGAAATAGTCTGAAATGGAGTTTAAAGATAGGTTTCGTTTTTCCGAAGACACTGTTACGTTTGTTATTAACTTCATTAAAAGAGATATAGCACATTTACAAATTTGTGAGTCATTTTTAAATTTCTACATATCTTTACTTTACTATTTTAACTTCTTATTTGTAGTGATGTTTATTCGTTCGTTTGGTTTGAGATGACCAAGATTGCAACTAAATGTGTTCAAAAGTTTTGGTAAAGTACAAAGCCAAGATCGAGTGCAAACACACATGATACCTCGTCCAATGACAATAAAATTAAAGCTAAAAGAAACCCATCTAAACATTTGATATTTGCGCATACTTCTGATTGCTTGAACCTAGTTCAACTTCTCTTGAATGACCATTCTACCTGGTATTAGTCAACGTCGATTTGACGATTGCGTTGAACCAAAGTTCACCTTAAACAACCTTTGAATAAGGTTGGTGCAACTGACCCTAAGTGATATTTTCTGTACTAATTTTCACTTTCTTAAAATTATTACAAAGAAAATTGTTTGAATAGATAGTATTGTTAGTTTTCATTTTTTACTATGTTTTTTTTTCAGTTACATATGAGGGGGTTAAAGCCATAGTGGTGTAAGTCACATTAACCTTAATTTGAGAAACAAAAGGATTTATTAGAAATTTTAAATAAATTCTCGAATGAAATTATTACATGGAAAGTCGAATAAAACATTTGTTATATACCTCAGTCTTCTTCTGAAAAAAATAAATTCAGAATGTTTTCCCTGGCTATGACTATCAAGAGTTGAAAATGACTTACACCGCTATGGCTTTAAGCCCCTCATATGTGTATGTGACTGAAAATCGAAAATCATCGTAAATTTGATCGCATTATCGCAATACTATCCCTTTTTCTTTTAATTTTATTTTTTAATTTTATCATTTTTCATAATATATAGTCATATTTATACTTAGGTACTTGTATCTGTTTTAATTATTCTTAGTCTCCTCCTATCGAAAGTAATAAATTAATGTCTTTATAGTGCTTTTTAAATAATTATTACCTACATAGAAATTCCTCACTTTACGGTTAAAATTCTATTATTTTATTATTATGTTTTGATTTTTATTACCTTTATTGCTAAATTTATAAACAAAACATAATATATTATTGATTGAATTTAAGATAAAATCAATATTTTCATTTAAAAAAATAAATTTTAGAAGAAAAAAGCATATTTTGTTTTACTTAGTACACTACTCTTCCATAAGCCTAATATGGAATGATTGCTGTAAAACTTAGTTTTAGTGCGGATACTGAAAATGTAAATGTACAATTAATATATTATTCTACAACTATGTACAATACAAAGAAATGGAAGAGAATCAGTTCGGTAACAAGCGTCCGGACTCAATTGACCGGAAAGACAGGCAGGTCATCAATGTTGCAAAGGGTCGTAACCTGAGGGACACATTTGTGAAAACAATGAGAATTGTGTGACTTCTCAGTATAATTTGAATGCATATAACAATTTCGCTTTTGTTAAATTCCTTTTATTAAAATTAAAGAAAAAGAGTGAAATAATATTAATAAGTTACATAACGATTTCACTAAAAATTTGATCAAAAATTATTCTGTTATTCCTCCAAGTTTAAAAAAAAAAGCTGATTATTTTTACCCTTCAATCTTTTGCTTTGTTTGAAACAAGTGCTGATCAATGAACACAACATTTTTCAAGCAATGAAGTATGAGTTTAACAAAATTAACAGAATAAGATCAAAACACCAATTTGCTACTAATATAAAACGTCGAATTACTTTTAATAATAAATTAAAAGCATGCATATTAAAGTTTAGTAATAATCGAGATATTAATTTTTGTTATAAAAAAACACTCAAATTGACAAAAATGATAAAGTCAATTTTTAAGTTTATAATAATTTTAAGTCAACTTGCTTTTCAAAACTGGACATAATTTCTATTATGCTACTGTGGAAAATATTCGGGAGTGAACGATAAAATTAACAAAAATAGCGAAAATACCAGTTTGACGTAAAGCGACACTTTTTAAAAGAATAATAGTTTTAAAGTTCATAAAAATCAGTTCACGTAAAAGTATTAATCGGGTCGAAAGGTTCAAAAGTTAAAGACTAATATTAATTTGTACCGTATTTGTAGTTTGTAGTTTTTATATTTTTTCATTAATAAATAATTAAATTAAGGACTTTTTAGCTACGTAAATCAAAGTTTGTGTGTTTGCAACAAATGAAATTTGTTACGGGACTATAGAACTTGAAAGCGGACAGGTTTGAAATAAAACTAAGAGTTGGCCAAATAATTATAAATTTTCAATATTAAGAAGATTAAAAATGCACTTTCATAGTGCGTTGAGTTTATTAGATTAATGTTGCCGATTGGTTTCTAGATAAAAAGTTCTAATTTTCAAAGCCAACTAGAAAAAACTATTATTATAAATATTACAGTTAGTGAAATGTTAAAAAACATTTACTGGTTATTAATTAAAAATTAATTGATATCACATACATTAAATAAATTGTATAACAGATAAAAGCGGGTTATAAATTTCGAAATCACTAAAACTAAGACACGCAAGTAGAATGCATTATTGCAATGTCGGATATGACAATATGTCTAGTTTTAAACCGCAAAAATTTAAATAAAATGTAAGACGCAGGTTTAATTTTGGTGTTTTTTCCTTGCGAATTGCAGTACTTTCGCTAGGACTTGAACTATTTCCATTTTCTCCAGTAGGTTCATCGTTTTCCCTCCATTGCTATGATTCTGAAGAATTCTTGTTTCATCAACGGTTAAGGTATGATTGTTGATTTTTAAGTAGTATCCAAATTTGGAGCTTGCTAGTCAATTGATGTATTCTTTTAATCCCACCTCAAAGTTTAACCTATGAAGTCGACCTCACATTGGCGACTGTAGTTTGTAGTTTGTTGATTTTCAGTAGACAATAATATCTTTGTTGTTAGTTAATAAGTCTTCTAGAGTTCTGAGTGGTTTAATATCTAGGTTATTTTAAGTGCTCCTTCTGGAGGCTGAACAACCAATGTGAGGCAATCCACAAAATCTTTTATTTATCTCTAACTTTGCTTAATTTTGGTGTTTTGGCGTTAGGTTAACTATATGTTGCACCGTTTCTTTGTTGTTATTGTCAAAGTTGCTAGACGGGTAATTAGGTGAAGTTCTCTTCGCCTCTGTTTAACAATAAAGAGAAGGTTTGAAACCTTATCGATATAATGTCTTGGACGAGGTCATCTTGTGGTTTATCCTATATAAGGTAGGTGATAGGAATAGGATAGGATAGCCCATGCCAAAGGAAAACGTTAATAAAAATAGAAACAATGGGTTTTCATAACAGTTTTTGTGACATGGATATTTTCGAATACCTCTAGTAACTATTTCTGAAAGAAATTTTACAATAATATAATTTATCTTTCTTTATTTATATTTTTTGTAAATCAACCCAATTGGGCATATTGGCAACATATGATGATAATATGTCCACCTGGTATGGGGTACACAACCTCTATGATAATAGCCAGTAGGGTTTGAAAACTTAAACAAAATTTTAACTTTTTGTTTTGTTATTATTGAAGATCAATGAAAATACAAAACTAAAAACGGTTTAAAATAAAAAATAACTCTAACAAGAAGAATTATTTAATTAAAAACTCATAAACACTATTTTTAAGCAATATAGGAGCGTGACGTTGCAATATAGCAATGTGACTCTCGGCTGCGCCTCGAGTGCCCATTTTTTCTCATGGATTAGAGGCTTGTTAATCTCCTTATATAATTAATAACTATTTTCAAATATAAATTTTTTTCTAATTCTACGCTAAGTTTTAAGGCCAACCAATTATATCATCATGGAGGATTATTATTATAGTTTCAGATTTTTTTGTTATTTCAAAAAATTATTTCTTATGAAACTCTCCCATTCACCTTCAAAGCTGAAAAAACACAAAAAATTAAATTCTTTAAGGGTTACGCAATAAAATCGTAAATTATCAAAAATCAAAAATACCAAAAATCTACAATTTGGTTGCCTGGCAAATCTTCTCAACATATTTTGACGAGTTCAAGAAAGTCATTAAGGTTGGCGTTTCGCCTATGTTAAATATATGGACGATATGGTGTCATTGTATTTGCTTAGGAAGAAAAAGTAAGAACTTTTAGAAACCAAATTTTGAACCATTTAAAAGCTAAAAGTTGGCTCCCGGACCCTAGCTAGTTTTTATTACGATCAGAACATCGCAAGTATTAAAAATTTTGCTGTTAAATTTACAATTTTTTTAACCACAAATGTAGCCATTTAATAATTTTTATAAACATTACTTTAATAAATAGAAGTATAAAAAGTAGATCACATCCAGCACACATGTTCCATCTAACTTGAAAAAAATTTTGGTAGCATTATATGCATTTTTGTAGAAACTAGAGCAAATATAAATTGATAATACAATATTTCTTCTTATGGCGAATTTACTTGAAATATTTGATAGAAATCTGCCGTATTACAAGAAAAAAAATTAAATTTTATTGTGTAATAGTTTGTCTATTTCTTCAGCAACGGCGCTGATTATAAATGCTACCAATGGTTTTAAACTTTGCTAATTGCATAATACTAGCAGGTAAAATAAGAATCATTCATAATATACGTGTGTGGGAAGGGTATGCTGATTGGGCGTTATCATACGACTGTATACGTTATCAAAGGTCAACCGTATACTATTTTTATAATATTAAATATTATGCTATATAAATAGTACAGTGCTTTCTTGAAATTATTTTGACTTCTGTGGACACGTCAGGCTTAAAGGCTGAAACTTTCAAAAATGAAGGGTTAGATGCCATATATTCATAATCCGAAGGTAATCAAAAATTAGAACCCGTAAAAGGGCGCTATAAAAAAAAAAGAGATAAGATCATTAACAGAAAGCTAATATAATGTGAATTATTTTGATATTATTATAATTTGAAATAATTTTTGTACGAAATCCATTTCTTTTTATGTTTGAAAACTGTAAATTGTTAGTCGCTTATGAAGAATAAAAATTTTTTAACCACCGCCTATCACTCACAAACGTTTATTTGTCCCTGATATACCGGACAAAAAATCAGCCGCCAAAAATTTATATTAGAAATAAAAATTGTATAATATTATTAAATTTTTGCGAAGTTCAATTCAAGCTCTTATGCTCTTATGCTAAGTCAGTCAATTTAATTGTGTATGTGGATGAATATAATATGATGCATTACATCATCACATGATAAAATCTTGCGAGCTTTATGTTGCGCAGGTCAGTGTTCATAGCGAGATAATAAATTACATGATAAAACAATAACACAGGTAATTAAATATTAGTAGATTCTCGGGTGTAAGGGAAGGGGATGAAATAAAACAACACGGTTATCGGCCGACTAGTTTTTAGGGAAAGAACTTTTAAAGAGAAAGAACTTTTAATATGTAATTAATTATTTCTGTTAAATTTACAGATAATACCCCATGGTCAAGGTGGACTCTGGACATAATGCATTATTGTTTAATTGTAACTAGAGCTCGGATTTTATGCATTTGCATGTTTTTTAATATTGATATGCCAACAAATTCGTTTTGAAATCTAGACGAATTCGGCAAAAGTGATAAGTGAATCCAAAAATTCGGTTTTCAAAATGCATATTTTGCATATTTTCAACGTTTGGTGCATATTTAAACAAATGTTGCATATTTGTGCATATTTGGACTACTTTTGGTGGTTTTTAAAAGATTTTTATAAAGAAAATAAAAATTATTATTATGAGGTGTTGTACCCATTTATATCCAAGTTCTAATATGCCCCAATAACTTCAGTAGACGTCGAACTACAATACATACATAAATATTCGGACACTCCTATGTTAACAATGTTAATTGGACGTTTTCAAGACTTTTTTTTTATATAAAAATCGCTTTTACAGCAAAATTTTGTAGACATTTTTTGTTGGAAATTTCATTGCCTTACATTTTGTTTAAAATGAAGAGATTAAAATTTTCAATAAAAAATAAAATAAAAAAAATAAGCACATGGTATAATATTATTATTACCATGCATTTCTATTTTGAGAAACAAGATAAAACTAGCTAAGTTTCAATTAATTCTTGGTAAGTAGCAAAGAAAAAATAGTTCAGCTTTTATAAACAGGGCACTGCCACTTTCTTTTTAATTATTCTGAAATAAAGTGCGAGGTGATCGCCCACGCTAGTGACGCCCCCCTTAAGTGCGTTTGGAAAGAAATTCCGATGGAAGCCGTGCGTGCCACTTGTGATGGGTTTGAGAAACGTCTGAAGCTTTTGAAGTGGCCTTTCGCTATAAAAGTACTTTTAATAAAATACACTTTTTGACTAACTAAACAGTGTCTAATTTTTTTATTGGATTTTGATAGTGTATCCGAATTTAATGGACACGAGTAGATATATTTTAGTAAAAATTGAGTTTCATTTGCTGTTGTATATTTTTTATTACAGATATAATATTATATTTTACTGTATATCTGTGATATGTGTATACAGTATGTATGTGTAAAGTATAGTGCAATCCTTAATTAACTTATATGAAACTTTGTCATAAGTATTTTGAATTATGTTATACTATATATTAATTTTATTTAGGTAATTATTAGGTACATATTATATAGATTCACAGGCCAACAGTGGTTTTCGTCCAGAGAAATTTGGAACTAATTTTATATGAATGTGGTGCCCTGTAATCGAATACAGCATAAGTTTTTGCCTATCAGCTAAAATTTCGATGATATAGCATTTTAGTGAAATATATACATATTACACTATATATATTATAGTGAATAACTTGCCTGATAGAGGCGTAATAAAGTTAAACCCACGAATCAAAAAAATAACTAACGGAATTTTTATTAATATGTTATACAAATATATAATTATATACTATGTTATACGGAGCCGGACATTTGAACGCGGCCGTTTGAACGCAGCCATTTGAAAGCAGGGACGTTTGAACGCAAGACGTTTGAACGCGAGAAATTAGATGCAATTGACCCTCCCCCTTTTATTATGTTTAAATATTGTATTTAATAATAATTTTTATTAATAATAAATAAATAATAAATGTTACCATTCTTTTTAACATTGCAAAGAATCTAAATCCGCAAACGGACGTTGGAACTTTAATTTTAGTGTTTTCTTTTCCTAAATTATTAACTGTTTTTTAACTAGTGATGGATTACAATAATCGGAACATCGTTGATTTTTTGAGTGGTATTTCTAATAAATATGAAATGAATGGTTAATTTTTTAACAAATAAATATGTCGACAAACTTTTTTTTCCAAATCCAAATCTTTATCACCCCCTCCCCTTTTATTAACCCGTCGTAGGTACACATGTGAGCGCGCCGCGCACATAAATAAGATTTCGTATATGTCCATCGTATAACAAATGATGTCAAATTAATTTGATACTATTAATACCTTCAAATGACATGTCTACAAATATAGAAAATAATAAATCATAATGCAATTTGTCATACCTGCCTAGTTATTGTCTTACAAAGTCGACAATACCGATAAAGTAAGCGTCACGCTAACATTGTACTAGCCGTGCAATATTTTTATCACCGCCCCCGTAGTCGATTACGTACACGGGTTTCTATATCATATATCTTATTTCAATTCATCATGGACAATAAAGTTACTCACAGTGTAACAATCACGTTGCGAAATATATGTGTACCAACGACGGGTTAAATATAATAAAGGGGGGGGGTCAATTGCATCTAACTTCTTGCGTTCAAACGTCCTCGCGTTGAAACGTCCTCGCGTTCAAACGGCTCTGCGTTCAAATGTCTTTGCGTTCAAACGTCCCTGCGTTCAAGCGTCTCTGCGTTCAAACGCCTGCGTTCAAACGGCCGCGTTCAAACGGCCGCGTTCAAATGTCCTCGACCGTATATTATACTATTTTATGCTATATTATACTATAATATACAAATTTATAAACAAAAATAGAGGAAAAATTTAGCGATGAAACCACTATTTTACTGAATACTTTGGAATCTTATTTTCCGTGACTTTCTTGAATGTATTTTGGTACAGTTCCTCTTTATAAACTCCAGCAGTAATCTGCCATCATGTGAGTATCCCATCTTTCTTGATATCGACCTTCTATAGTTTCGCTATCCTGGTGAAATCTTTCACCGGGATCTGTCAGGAAATTAACAACACGAATCGAGCCTCGACTTGTACACTATAGGAAAGAGGACAATTTTCTGAGTATATTAAAAAAAGAAATTTTGCGGATTATCCATTAGTTTTCGAGAAAACGGCATTTGAAAATCAAAATTTTACATGCATTTTAGATAGGGAATTCATTAACACTGATATAGTCTTAGTGTTAGCAGGCAGACGCGATTGTGGCATAGTCAGGTGTACATCGGGTGTATTACGCAACATTATGCAATAACTCGTTTTTAGGTTAGAATCTCGATTGCCTTGGTTGCGTTCGTCAAAACCGCTAAAAACATCCCTTTAGGTAGCCCAAACTCGCCAAAGGTGCAACTCGAAAGAGATGAAACTCGTAAGGGGTGAAACTCGTTAGCAACGCTCGATGTGTACCGCACGGTATCACAATCGCGTCTGACTGCCAACACTAAGACTATATCAGAACGCACGCACCGTCAATAGAACTCGGGAGCGAATCAATTCCCTATGTAAAATGCATTTAAAATTTTGATTTTCAAATGCCGTTTTCCCGAAAACTACTGGATAATCCGCATCGAAGTGCGGTCTCAAAATGTTCAGAAAATTGTCCTCTTTCCAATAGAAAAAAAATCGAAGCCCGATTCGTGTTAATGAACTGACAGTAACCCTTTCACCTTGTTCCTCACTCATGTCTCCTAAATTTTCAGGAAAACGGTTTAAGTGGATGTGAAAATAGTGCACCTTGGAACTCATATTACACTCAAGAGATCTGAAACTGTTAAACCTCTCGTTTACCACTTCAACATAGTTTTCAGCTTTGCGTTTGCCTAGAAAATTTCCGACAACTGCAACAAATGCAGTCCATGCTTTTCGCTCAGCTTCATTCATTGAATTTACGAAAGCAGAATCCCTAATGACTTCATACAACTATAACTTTATAACAACTCCTTCACAAACACATCGCACTCTGCATTGCGAAAACTCACAAATTCTCCTCTATTTATTTTAAGCGTCTTACTTAAGTTAAGTCACAGTGTGCTTTATCCATCTTGTGGAATTTCATGTAACTAACTAACCTGCAGACTAAGAATAGGGCAGATGTATACAAGAACCAATTCTTATATTATATTTATAATGTAATTTAGCACTGCACAAAATAGACCACATTGCTGCATTTTCGTGTAAAACTGCACGTTTAAAGAAATATCCCTTATCTAAAAAAGTAGAGCTGATAGAGAAAAACTCTTTTCATATTTAGATTCAGCACCCAAATATAGCTAAAATCAGTTGCAAAATCATAGGCACTAAAAAAAATGTTGATTTTGTAGGCCTGTGACAAAATTATTATCGGTTCATTTAAAACCATTTCAAATTTAAATGGTTATAAATCAAATACTACAAAATTTAAGATTAGATAGTTTTATAAATATAATTTAATATATTATTATACATGCAATTTATAGGAAATATCATGGCAACATACTACATAATATTATGTATGTACGTAGTAGTATATATCCATATGTGTAAATTGTATTAAATATTGATTTTGTGATGTTTTGTAACATTGTGTTTTAATATTGTATGTATTTAGTTTATCGATAAATATTGATATTATTTTTATGATTTAAATTTTGATTGTGACAATATAATTTATCATAACAGAAATAATTTTTTATATTGTTTCATAATACTCACATAAGGTTTTGTTATATACTGTTTGATAATACGATAAATAAAAAATAAAATAATTTTTAATAATCATGTTAATTTTTTTATTAATTTACACGAGACCTACCTATACCTTGGTCATTAGTGAATTTATATAATTAAATTACCTTGCATGACTATTTAATTCACTTTTTAACATGTTTCTTTTTGCACACTATAGTTATACATTCCGATTTCAATTTCCATTTACATTTACCCTCGTACACTACTGATAAAATTCTTTTTAAAATTGCAGTAATATATTATACTAAATAGATCCACAATTTTGACACGCAACAAGAAAACATGCATGGCTCTTTTATTATTTACTTTGAAATATACTGCTGCTTTATATATCATAATAGTATTTTTTGCTTACAAAACTGAGTTTTAAATTTTGTTTGAATTTTAGTTAGAGACCTACCCAATATTTTTAAGTGACTTGATAAAATACAAGTAGTATTTTAACCTAACATTTGGGAAATATTACCATGAATTTCGTTATATTTAAATTTATTTATTAACCACAACAGTGGATTGGTATGATTGCTTGTTGAGATACAAAGCAGAAATTCTTGGTTCAAATTTTGGACTTGACAAAATTTTTTGGCTCGGCCTTCCGGTGTGCATATAAACGTTGTGGATTTATAAACGTGGACATATAAACGTTGAAGAATTAGTTCTATATTTACGTAAGTCTGGCAAACTGACAGAACGTCAAGGGCAAAATTAAAAACAAAATTTATATATTTTTTCATAATTTTTATCAACACTTCTCGATAATAGTTATTTCTATCATAAGGCTTGAAACTGAATTTTTCCGAGTAAGAGTTTTTTTTACTGTATTTAAGAGTACTCAGAAAACAGTTTCTATAATTTATTACATAAAATTTAATTATTTTTTGAAATATTTACTATTAGGGATATTTTGTTGTTGTTGGTATAACAGATTTGAATTCAAAATTTGACGTTTTAATTTAATTATTTTGTATCGTGTTATAAAATTGCGACTGTGATAATATTTGTGATAAAGATAAAAGTTCTTACAATCTTGCCAGTATAAATTTCAAAATTTAAAAAATAAAACACAATTAAGGAAGAGCGACAGACACACACTGCTTCTTCGACTATCAAGCCATCACGCCATATATGTGTTTCTGACTCATTAGTCGTCATCAGTATCGCATACTTGTTGAAAAATACTTACACAAAATTGTGTGCACTAAAATAGCTGTGGTCTGAAGAACATGCCGGACTACTAATAAGCACGTCACTAACACGCACACGACCTTGCCAACGTCGTGCAAACAAATAAATTAATCTAATTAATTTATTAAAATAATTCATTATTTGTGATAATGGATATACCAGCACATAATAAAGAAGCGGCAGAAGGATTATTGGTAACTTATTGCCAGAAAAATCCGCACCCCGATACTGGCACGAATACGAGTTATTTATGAAATGTAATACTTATTTAATTTTAATTCCATTTGACGTACAAAATATAACAAAGAATGCCTACATCTTATAAAATAATCACTGCTTTCTTTCAAACGCTAGGCGAGAAAACCAGCTTTTCACGCCGCATTTGAAATATGCAATTGAACACTTGCCTGATTTTTTCGCTATATTTTTTCTTTCTTTAATTGGCTATAATTAACAAATCTCAATGAGATATCTGATGCGATATATTGCTATATCATTTTCCAACTTAAAAATGACGTATTATATTATTAAAAGTTTCGCAACGCAACGCTACTCTATGAATATTATTATCTCAAATTTTTAAAAAGTGCATAAGTACCAAACCTCGTACATCCTCATTTATAATTTTAGCTTCTATACCTCCATTTATTTTATTTTATCAAATCCTTCTCGGTCGTCCTCTCTTTCTCCTCTCAAGCAGACTCTACTCCAAAATTCTTGTAGGCCATCTCTATCCTTTTTCATTTTTTTCTACTTTTTATTAACTATACCTGTAACAATTACAACAGGGTACAGAAATAATGTACTTATTAAAAACGGTAATAAGCTGATGCAACTTTTAGAACAGTTTCTGTTTTCTATTTTCTATTTTCTAGTAATTAGTATTTTACAGTCAGCATTTAAAGTTTTTCTTTCTTGAAAAAGTTACGGCTTTTTAATCCAAGCGGAAAAATAATCAGTATAATAAGTTCTCAATTATTCATAAAGTGTAAAATTCGTAAGTATAAGTAGGGGTAAATGTGATAGCGGGGCTATTGGACTACACCGATTTTGCATAACAAACGGTTTACACAAAACTGCACTTTTTACACTGATGCATAACATACGCTTTTAGTGCAGTTAGTGTAGTTCGGGTTGCACTAGGACTGTCATAACAAACACAGCTATTATTAATCGCCTATTAACAAACGAGTTGATAACAATACTCTTCTTCGTTGATCGTAAATTTCTTTTTGTGAGGAAATTAGAAATTAATTTGAAATCATAGGCAATTATTTCATATTTTTCATCGCATTGATAAAGATGAGACGTTATAAAATATCTTCTTCCTTTTTTTGTCCTCGAGGTAAACCATTTTTAAAATTTTCAACACTTTCCATTTGTTTTTCCACAAAGACTATCAGAAGATAATAACGTCAACTCCATACATTTTCAATTTCACGAAAAAATCACGTTTGCTAAAAAAATCCAGTTACCAGTTATAAATTAAAAAAAACGTGTGTTCACTAACCTCTTCCCTTTGTAACTGGCACTTGAAATAATTTAAAAAAAAACGTGTGTTCACTAACCTATTCAATTTGTAACTGCCACCTTAAACCTGATATTACTAACTAACTAACTAACCACAGCGTGGGTACCAACCGCACCCACGGTTGGTACCAAAAAAATTTAAATTTTAAGTATGTTTCTATTTTCATAAAGTATTTTTTAGTAAATTCATTTTAATTTAGGTATAAAAAGTATGTTATCGGTTCTTTTTGAAACATAATTAGAAAAAATATTGTTCGATACGCGTGAAAAACTATCTATTTCCATTCTCGGCTTCGGTTTACGATCTCGGCCTTCGGCCTCGATCGTAAAACTTCGCCTTGAATGGAAATATGTTAGTTTTCCTAACTTGTATCGAAAATATCTATTTCTCCAACCAAAAATTAAATAAAATTTAAAATATAACGACACCCCCAAGGAAGAAGGACGAGCATTCGTTACAAGTTACGAGCATTTCTATAATCGGGGGAAAAGGGCCTTTTTTTCTGTAAAAAAATTTTTTTTTTACGACCAATAATCTCAGAGATACTCAGTGGAAAATGGTTGTATCTCAACTTTTTTTTCCTATTCAGCTGTAATAAGGACGGTATTCAAGTTACTGCTTTTTTCCAGTTTAGGAATTTTATAATATTGTTCGTAATATAGTGGTAACTTGAGTTACGTCTTTGTTCCACTTAAAATAATTGAAGTTCGTATGAAAAAAAGCTGCCGAAAAGGTCGTATTTTAACTAACTGCTTTATTTTATCTAAACACTATTGCATTTATGTAGTCCCAATCAACTTTTAAATACTGACAAAGTTATTACGGCCTAACAGGCACCTTGACTTGATTTTGTTTTATTTTATTTTATTATTATTTATTTAATTTTCATTGGTTAAATGTAACCAATGGAAATTCTTGGTATTCTGTATCGTAAATTGATTCGTGAATTAGTAAAATGCATTTATGGGCACACCGAAACTTGCAAGTTGCAACCAAGACGGGAAGTTTGACTATTCGAATATTCATGATTCCCAGCGGTAGTAATTTTTCAGATAAAGGGGGGGGGGGCTTTTCAATCCCATTTCTCCTTAAAGGTGCATCTGTGAATTCTTTTAAAGTTTTAAAATTTTTTTCATTTTAAATTTTTTATAAATTTTGCTAGTTGGCACTAATATAGCTTGTATACCTCAAACTCATATTATTCCATGACCTCAATCATTATAGTAAACAAAATTTAAAAATTACAACCTCACGTTAATTAGAAGTAATTGCAAGTATGAAAGTGAAAATGGCATCATCAAGAGGGAAAAAAATGCTTGAATTGTGCAATAGGGAGAAAGATGATAACTGCAATTCAGACTTATCAAGTGAAGCGCCTGAAAATTCCGATTATCAAAGTATAAAAAATGTCTGGGATTTGGATGTTAACGACTTACCATCCGGTCAAATTGAAGGTTTAAGTAATGAAAACACAGATTTTCAATATGATCTTAACAGAGTAGATTTGAGTTGTTCGATTATTGAAACAGAAGACGAATTGATACGATTCAGAAGGAATTTGAAGCTTAATAAACCAGTTATTAATTACGACACCATTGATTCCGACGACGACGACGATGAAGAAGAATTATTCTCTTCAGATGAGTCCGAATTTTTGCCATTAGCAGTTTTGTCATCCAGAAGTTCAAACGCATCTGTCAATAGCCTACATGTCGATTCTGATGATGAACAAAAAGAAGTGCCTGAAAAAATTGAGTTGCAGCAAACCGAAATAGCTCTTGAAAATGACAATGTAAATACTCAAGCAAAAAATAAGATAAGGTGCGTGCCAAAAAAGACTACCCCAGGAAAAAAAAGCCAGCTTCGACATCAAATGAATACTATAATTTACAATTAGCTTATAAAAATGGCACGTTACCAATATCATTAGCAAAATATAAAGACTTAAATAGTCTTTGCAGTTCTAAAGCTATTCCAACTATTTACCATGAGTATTATAAAAATCTCAAAGTGTTGCAAAATGAAACTGAAGAAAATCCATCGGATACCGAGTAAAAATAAGTTATATTTTGTTTTATTTTGTTGTAATTGACATATTATTGTGTATATTTTATTATTCCAACTTTTTAATATAATACTATTTTTACAAAACTACCGAAAAGCGTTATTATTATTTTTGTTACGTCTTTTTGCCATCTATAAATATACAATTATTAAATAATTTTGACAGGAAGAAGGTTGTATCTCTGAGATACGACCTTGTTCTACGGGTTTATTAAATTTTACCCCAGGACGTAACTCATAGAAATCATAGTTTCGGGCTGTATAAATAGATAAAAATATAGAAAATAAAGCAGACAACAATTTAAAAGGTGTTCTCATTTAAAAAAACTTTTTCGCGCTTAAAATAATACTTCTAGAATTTTTCAAACTTTCAAATCGCTCTCCTGGAAAATAGGCAAAAATGAGTTACGTCCTTCTTCTTTGGGGGTGTCGATAAATACTTAATTTTAAAACATTATTTGACGTATAATTAGAAAAGTCACTTTGACATTTAAAAATTGTGTAATTTCGAAGAGTGCTTTTTTTATATTGTTTGAATTAGCAATAACTCGAGAACGGCGCTAGATATCAAAAAACTGAGCAAAAAATTCTCCCCCCTCGTCACAGACACACCCCCGTGAATTATCGGTAGGAAGGCATATGCAAAAATTTAGATCGATCGCGCACAAAAAATACTAAAAAAATAAAATCACTTTTAAGTCTTGCACAAAAAAGTCTTTTTAGTGCACGTAAAAAAAGTGTTGCTTAGCAATTTTCGCATTTTTATATTAATAACGAAAACGCCAACTTTTAGTTGAGGTAATGCTACTAAAAATGTACTGCTTTTAATACGGTGTTGGAGAAAAAATAATTCTTTAATTTCAAAATTAATAAACGGTCAACGAAAAAATAAAATAAAATGCCTTCACACTAATAGATTTTATAATATTCGGTAAATATCCTGTATGTGAGGTACATTTTCCGTTCCATAAATATAAATGTTACCTTACATTAACTTTAAAAGTTAAAATAATAAATAAAGTTTACCTACGGAGTTAAGATTAGACGTTTCGAAAGCTCACATATTATAGTAAACTAAGAGTTATGTTGAGTTCTACCCTAAGGTCACACAAGACACTACAAATCCTACTGTAGTGAATTGCAAAACATTGATTTGATATAAAACATAATTTCTAAATCTGATTTAAATGTGAATAGATCTGATTTCATAATAATCAAAATAATATATTTAATTTCTGATTACTCTGTTTAAAATATTAAATAATTTAATAGATTACAAAAAATGTTTTACTTTATTTCCCTGCCAAATGAAAATCTTTTATATTGTTTCCCTCAAAGTTATACTAAGCGCGAAAATTTTAGGAACATCATATTAGTTTTGTTAATATGTTGTATTTATCGAATTACCTAAATGATTTTACATTTAAACTTTTCATTGAAGTCCTAAAATGTAAATGAAAATATTGTGTTACAAACTGTGGTATACATAAAACCGAAAGTTAACCAAAATTGAAGAGACAAAACCTTATTAACACGTGATATATTAAATATTTTGCTGTAATAAATACGTATATTTAATACGAAACGTGACTTACTTTTCGAATATTCTTCTGGACATCGATCGACCCATTGACTATAAGCTGCCCGAAGCTAAATATTTCATTAAATTGCAATAAACAAGTCATCCAAGTTATTTCAAATAATTTCTGTGTATATAAATATTTTTTTATATATTAGTCTAAAAGTTAAAGGTTGTTATGACGAAACTATGAAATCTTGATGAATATTCTTCTTTGTATACTTTTTTTTAAAACTCTAAACCCAGAAACAAAGAATTTTCCCAGTAGAGGTGAGTATACTATTTTATCAGACAACAAAAACATTAAATATTAGTTTATAAAAATAAAAAGTATCGTTTAAATATTACAATGTATATAATGTAGGTACTCGTATCTGAATGATGTTGATAAGAATAACTGATTTTCTTTTCAGCAGAATGTATGAGAAATAATTTTCTTCAATCAATAATAATAATTATTATTGTGAAGATGTTTAGTCTTAAAATAATTTTTCTAATTTTCATTGTTAAAAAAGAAACTTAAATGTAAATCTGATTCGTGGGTACGATTCATGGTACTACGAGAATACAAATTTATTTCCGCTTTGCCTATAGATTCAAAAGGTACTGCAATTATTTATGTATCCTAAAGAAAGAACAAGTTACAGTTTTAAAAGGGTTAAATATGACCGAGGTTCAAAAGCTGTAATGCGTTTATCGAATAAAAACTACAATATTGAAATAGCATATTAGTATTATTATTATATTGATATGTATTTTACATATTTTTTTACAAATTTAATCTTTTTGCATTTTTATAATGCATTAGATAATAAAAATTTGTTGAGTTGTAGGTCTATTTAAACAAATGATATAGTCCGATGTTTCAACAATTTTTTAATTTATAAAATCAAAATAAAAGATCAACAATAATTTAAAACTTAATAAATATTTATTTACAGTAGGTACTTTTTAATAGGTATACATTTTTAGTTTTAGCAAAATATAAATCTTCCAAGTACATTTGGAAGTAATTAAAACTGAATGCGATATTAAATTGATGGTTATTTGAAACTCGGCAAGGACTTACAAGAAATACAAAAAAATCATATTCAGAGACAATTTTACAAAGAAATCTGTAATAGCATATTACTTTTTATTTAATAATTTAAAGTTGCGGTTAACAATTAAAGTATCAAAATTTGCGTTTTTGAATGAGGCGTAAATCTTGTCATGGTCTTTTTTATGGAAAATTTAACTCTTTACAAAACGGTTAATGTATAATTTTTAGCATATCAATTACATTAATATCAAATACAATTTATTATTATTTGTCAATATAAAATGCCACACTATGAATCTTTGGCTGAGTTAAGCTGGAATGCAGTCTCGCTATTTAATAGCGACACCTCATATTTATTATGCATACAATTAAAATTTATGCATTTATGAGATACCATAATAAGTCTAATGTAAAGTTTAACAATAATCGGATATCATTGCTAATGATATAATTATTAATATTACTAAATATTCATTGCTTTATTAAATACATATCTCTACATGCATATATCAGATATTATACTTTCAAATGAATTTAAAAAATAGCAAAATTCTGCTCTCTTTAAATTTAAATAAAAAAAGTAGGTATCAAAAGCAATATAGAGTTTTATATTAGATATATTATATATTTCTAGAACCTTGTATTCCGAACGAGCGTAAAATTCTATAGCAGCACGTCCACGAGAATAATATACTCCTTCATTTTGTATCGCTACGCGTTTGGCGTCATCAGAATGTTAAATTTGGAGAACTAGAAATTGGCTTCGTTTCATGACAAATCCTTTTTTAGTGATCGAGCCGCAAGCATGAAAACTAACTAAGGCTTCAAGCTGCAAAGAAACAAGTGCGATAAGATTGGAGATTGCACGTCCTCTCCGGGTCTCGGTCGAGCTACTGAGCTCTCAAGGAAACAATTACTTCACTCTGGTATTAAAATACACGCAAGAAATGAATTCATAACGTTATATTGATCCAAATTTGTTAGATAACGTTGTTAGCCACTTTTATGTGTTACCATTTAAACACGCATTTGTTTTTTGATGCAGTTTTTCTGGTATTAAATGTACTCGATAATTTTATTTACGTATTTCGTTAGAACTACACGAAGAGTTAAGTTTACTATTTTGAATTAGTGAAGTGAAGGTTACACATCTTAATGAATTATACGGAAGTTGTTATCTATTAAATGGTTCTTTATGAGTATACATAACCCGAAGTACGTGGTGAAGATTTTGTTATGGCATTCATAACAAAAGATGAATAAGTTGTAATATTATATACAGGGTGTAAAATAAAAACAATATATTAAAAATAAATTTTGTATGGAAACATAAAATTTTTATCAGAGATTATTTATACATTTGTAAAGTGAACTACACGATTTAATTAATTTCTTTCTTCGTTTTGTTTTAAATTTCCTTCAGACGCTTGTTAAAATCATTACATGCGGCATGCACCACTTTATCCTATATTTCCTTCCATACTTTGGTTATAACTTTTATAAATTTCCTCAAATTTATATTTTTTAAATTTTCCCAGTTGCTAAACATATAATCCCTAATACAAAAATTCAAATGGAGAAGGTGTGGGGGGGATACTGCAGGCCATTCTTCAATACTGATAAATCCAGGCAAATATTTCTTGGCACCACTTTTAAGACATTTTTGCCTCATGGAATTGAAATACTGTTTAGGTAATAAGAAGTATCAATTTTTACCTTTTTTTTAATGAAGTTTGTCTATTTCGTAAAACGCCTTCCAAACCATAACCGACGCAATATTCCGAAACCTCTAGACTCTTATTTAACTTTTAATAATATTATCCACATTAGCAACATACAAACAGTCAATTTGAGGGTTGTTTGGTTCTTGAAGTATTAAATAGCTATTTATGCAACCTACATAGATGTAAAAGTGATACTTTTTATATTCAGGCGTGAAAATTGTTCATCGAGGCCCAGTCAAGATGAACAGCGCGCCGTGGTATAAAACACACTTTTATATCGTGTTGCATACAAGATTTTTTCTAATTCTGTTACAAAATGGTTTTTCTTAAAACTTAATTTTTTGAATTAGCAATATCTGGAATTGACGTTGGCAACTCAAATACTTGCACAAAATAAGTTATATTAATAAAAATCATGTACGAAACACGAGGTAAAAATGTCTTTTTATAACAAGGCCTGCTGTTCGCACCTGGTTATAAAAAGTATGAATTTTCCTCTTATTGCATAAATAGCTATTATCTGAAAAGATAATTTTACAATCATCGTGCCGCCGAAACACTGCTTAGCATTTTTTATGTCTATTTTCTTTTTCATTTTGTGTGAAAATTTTCTTTTTTTTTTGATGCTTTTAGACTTAGATCTATTCTTAAAATTAAATGGACTTACTGATGACACATATTGAGATTCTGGACAAGTTTTCTTGTCGAAACTGCACAATTTCTCTGCAAATTCGTTTCCCTACAATAGTTTTTGTTCTAATTTTACTATTTCAACTTTTTTTTTTCGATTTTAATGTTTCCCAAATCGCCGAACAAATTTTCTATTCTTTTTTTTGTGTTCTAATAACTTCTCAATTTCACAAATTTTATTTACATTGAAGTTGTAAATTTAGTACAAGTTCGCGTTTTACGTCCATCGTTACATAGAATTTAATAATTAAAATAACTAAATGCCGATTGCAGTGCTAAAGACATAATAAATAATAGATGATGCAACTGTAATTTGCAGAATTCGTCTAAGCATGTTATCACTAAAGATATTAATTGATTTTCAATAATATTATATCTGTGCAACAGATATAATATTACTTTTTGTGAAAATGGTTTAGTTACACACTGGTAAATAGTTTACTAGCAATATAGCAATATTTTAAAGTATCGTTTTTAGTTTGTGAATATTACAAGTTTGAACGCGTCAAGCAGAAATTTTGGTAAATATTTATTAACAGTAATAATAATTAGCTAATTAATTAATCAGTTTGATATCAAGGGTGTTTGTTGAGATAAAAATAACAGAAGAGAATAGAAAAATACAGCATGTAAAAATCGAATATTTATGAATTTAATTTATTAATTTATAAATAAAAGATTATTATAACAACGAAGCAACTAAAAGAGAGACGGTTAGAATATCGGAAAAATATTTTTTAATTTACAACAAAAAAACTTACTTAAAGTTTTCTTTTTGTTTTTCTAAACTCATTAAATTGAAAATTCAAAAATCTTCATAAAATAACAACAGACGAAACCTTAAAAATTGTGAAAAGTCAAATAAAAAAAAACTTGCAACACACTAAGCAACCAAATCTTACTACAATAATCCCGTCTTCTATATTAGGACATTTTTGAATTATGCTTTGATTCATTATTTAATCATATAAAACTTTTCAATGCTCTTAAATCTTTTTTTTTTAATTCAATATTTAATAATATTATGTACCTACTTTTAAAAAATATAAAAATAATTTTATCAAATTTATTATAATATTTTTTTAAAGTATAGCCAGCTTTCGATCATCACCGTGGTGTCCTCCCTTAATAAATACGAAGAGATTGAAAAATATGTTTATGTAAAAACATATTTTGTCTAGCAGAGTAAGAATATATATATAAATTTGATTTTTCTAAAGCACAAAATCTCTATACAAACTTGCTCAAATTTTTCACCATGTAGCAAATCGGATTTAGCTGAAGAATTATATTTCAGATTTCTAGGGGTTTTAGTTTATGCGGCTAAAACACTATTTATATTTTATAAGATTCTAGGACACTTCGCTCCAGGACATTTCGCACCCGGACATTTCGTACCCGGGGACTTTTCGCTACCAGATTTCGCAACCACTTTAAAAAAAAAATTTTTTATGTTAAAAATTTTTTTTAATTTAGCCACCTTGCTAGTAGCACCTATTTGAGTTCTGGGTTTACATTTATTAAAAAACAATGAATATAATATGCAAAAAGTGGTTTCAAATCAACAGGGGTCAGGTCGGTATTCAGTACCACAACAAAAAGTAATAAAATATTTAAATTAACAAGAATTAAAATTATTTTAAAAATATTTATTTGAAATAACTAATAATTTTTTAAATTATGAGCAATTCCACGAAGAAAGTAAAGCTTTTCTTCTGGATCATAAGTTTGAAGCAACGTTTCGATACGTTTATCCATACGTCTGGCCACCATTTTGTAAACACAATATAATATTATTTTATTATTTTCTGCAATCATTCAAAATAATAATTTCAAAAACTGATTAAAATATCTTGTTAATTAAAATTTATAATATGCAAAACCCACCTAAAGTTTCTAAATAACCCCCACGTCCAACCATAAAATAACGTTAAAAGAAAATTATTAAGTTGGAAGCCCAACTAATTAAAATTTTATAGTAGATTTATTAATAAACATTTTTAATATACCGTTAATATTTAATGCAGCTTTAAACTAATCTATATATTTTTATTCATTAAATATTTAACAATAAAATAAAATTAACCTAAAATATTATATAAAATGCTAAATAAATGACAAAATAAGGCAATAAATAATCTAGATTACGGTCGCGTTCGAGTTGGATGAATACGACGCTTTTGGTACCAACAACGCCAACGCCTGTTTTTTTAAGAATCAAAGTGTCTAAAAAGTAGGCATGGTATCAAAAGTGCTGTAAGCTTCCAACTCGAATGCAGCCTATGTTAGAATAATAATTTTAGTATAATTTTTCACCATTAAGATATAAACTGCAAGCGTATGTAAATTTTATTACCGTTAGTGATTACAGTGATCGTCCTTTTACAATTATCGTGCAGGTAGTCTTTCAATCTCTAATTCAATATTCAAATGGTGTACCTTAATACCAAAGCAATACTGCAAAATAATTATTTTCAAACAATTAATAATTTCTTTCAATTAATATTTATATATTTTTAATCGGTGTTTCTTTATCGTTCTTCATTTTGAAATATAAAGTAAATCCCAAGAAAGCTTTTTTGTGTATTATTTCAAATAGTTTTATTTTGTATCAATTCTTTGGGCTGTATTTTATTAAATTAAAATTTAAAAATGATCACGATAATCACGAGATTTCCATTTTTTGATGTTCGGATAAAATATAAAAACCGTAACCCCAAATACGTTTAATCCGGTTTAATCTTTAGTTAGTAACATCTTTGTAAAATATTCTATTTCTTCATAATTATTATAAAACTATAACTAAAATACTGCATATAAATGAAATACTTAATATAAAAAATTGTATTTTTACGATTGGTTGTTGTTTCATTAACTCTAACTTATGCCAGAAGAATTAGGAAATTGAATTTTCTCAATTTTACATCTTATCTTGAAGTAAGTAAATGGCCATTAAAAATCAATGATCTAAGTGTATCTTTAGAATACATCGCGAACGTAAACAATTTTTTTACTCTTAAGTTATAATAATTTAATTTTAGGCATACTCGAAAAACAATATTTATTATATTCCATGTTAATAAAGCAAAGCGCAACAGCCTTTAAAACTAGCGCAGGACCAGCGCACGCCGTCACGACGCTTAGGTTAAATTTCGTATAGCGGCGTTGTTTAAAATCGATGATAGTAACAGACGGTGTTCAGTTATAAAGGTACTTCTACTGTGTGTGTATTTTCTACTCATTTTTGATATAAACTTTTAACGTCGCGAAATGTATTTTTCCTTTTTATTTATTTAAAAGCCTAACGTCCTAACGGCATCATTAAACTGTACATAAAAGTTTACCACACCATAAGGTAAGTGCAAACAATTAAACTTCTTTAGAATAGCATTAATTTTACATTATTAGGATGTACTATTTTATTATACATTAAATTCACAGCACGCAAGAGGGCTAAAAATATTAGGATTATGTGTCTAAACAAAACTAGTACAATTAAAAAAAAATTAAAATAATATTATGACGTGCATTTCTTGTGCATTACAAGCGGAAATCCGGACAAAGAAAGTAGCGGAATACTTTATTTAGAACTACAATTAAATGATTTCCCTTGTCGCAAAGCCGAGGTAGCGCTTTTTTGGTTCACCTGGGATAATGATTCGGAAACTTAAATCTTCTTTTTAATCTAGTATGCAAACAAGACGGTAGGCAGCTTATGAACTTACTTTTTAGTTTATGCCTAATACACGAACGTTATAAAACATTCTTCCAAAAGAGGTTTATTATTAAAAATTTTCTGTAAACATTAAATTTTAAAAAGCTTTCCAAATCCTAATTAATTTTATACTAATTCGATAAGTTAAAATAAACTTAAGTTTTAATTAATAAGGTATTTATTGATGTCATCATCGAAATAATATTTTTTTATTGTTAAAATTATAAATGCATACTAATACTGATCGCAACCATTTTAATTTTGAAACATTGCAGTGAGTTTTCAGCATTGTTATTTTATATATCATATAATTAAGTACGTAAGTTTTCTTATTTTCGAATAATTATAGTAGTAGTATACTTTTATCTTTTTTCTTCAGTGAAATACCTATACCTATAACATGGTATTACGGCATTTTGTACTTAGAACAAAGCATATTATAACATTAACAACTATACTCGAAATTTAACTGAAAAGAGTAGTTTAGTTATATTATACATTCTGTTGCAAAGTATCTATTGTCATTGGTTTGTGAATAATAATAATTTTTTAAAATATTAGATAAAAGTGTACAAAAAGTGTACAAATATAGCCAACTGGATAGCCAGTATATTAAATGTGTCTATATCAAAATAACCACTAACAGCAAGATGAATCCGTGTAGAATCAAGTATTTAGAAAATTACTTAATAATATTGTGTAGAAAAACTCGTGAGGGTCAAGTCAGTATACATAGATTATGAATGAGATCAATGTAAATGAAGAACTTTGGGTTAATTTAAGGGTAAATCAATGCAAGAAGCAGATATAGCGTGCGGATCAAAAGAAAGGCATATAGATGATGTAAAATATGGTTAAATGTTCTAAAGAAAAATCTGTGGAAATGAAATTAAAAGTTTAGCAAACAAAAGTTTTATGATAACTTGGTGTATAGATATTGTTGAAGCGAAAGAAGCCACAAAGATAAGAAAGTGTGGAGTTAGTGTATGTAGATGGATTAATAAGAGTGTTTTTTGAGAAGCATATCTACATATAATATGTATGTGGTTTTCTTACCTACCTCGTACGGGAACGGCGCGATTTATTAGCCATATTATATGAATTTTAATAATTAATAAAGTAAAGTTTTATGAACAGCGAGTATACGAGTACAACAAGAAACAAAAAATTAAGGAAATCGTTTAAATTAATCTGAATTTAGTCCCCAACATTGTTTTTCACACCGTTATGTTAGTCGCGTGAGAGACATTTTCTCGCTTAGTACATACATTTTGTGGTCAAACTGATATTTTTCAATATTATATTATAGACACGTGATATTATACCAACATATTTACAACACATAACAGAAGTTAATATACCTCATTCTATACATTCTTTTTCGTCATTTTTGTTACGGACAATAGGTAAATATAATATTTTGGAACTTATACTGTGCAATTTTTCCGATCGGTGGTGTAAACTCTTTAAAGAGGTGTACGCTCTTTTCTAGTATTGCGTTAATATAATAATAATCGTGTCTATTATTTTGATTTTTGAGATCAAGTTAGTTTTGGTTCGCTATAACTTCTTGTAAATCTGTATCTCTATATTATGAAGTCAATATAAATTTCAAATATTTTTTAAAGATTTTTTAAAACCAAATCTACTAACTGTTTTCCACGACTTACTGTACACTATACGTACATACTATCATATTAACTTATTCTTACCGAATATCTAGTACTGATCATAGGTATAAAAATATAAATGCTTCAAATACCTACATTTGATTTTAAATAATCAAATAAATTATTAAAAACTTTACATTATTATTCGTTTGTAGCATATTCCCTACAAAACATTTACACTTCTTGACAATATAACATGGAATGACAATTTAGAGCGATAAATCCAAATTATCTAGCCAATTGATTACATTGGACGATAAAGAGTATAGTTCTTTCAAGTTACCGAGAAATGTTTTCAAGGGGCAACAGACACCAATTATGTAACTTACTGTTTGGCTTGTCATTATAATCTCGACTTGGTTGTAATTTGATTAAGTTTTACCAACGGTATATCAGTTTATATTCAGATAATATTATTTTTCTTGACCTGTCAACTATTGATGATCTGATTATTTGAAGTAAAATTGTACAGAATAATAGTTTCAATTAATTCAACATTTACATACCTGCTATGTACAGTCCTTATTTGAGAGATGACTGATGCAAATCTCAATCTTCGATAGATTAGCATGCAATTGTCAATTTTTATAATGATCATATAACTTCTTCAAATCTGATGTTAGTTTAGATAATACTACTTTTTCAGAAGGTTTATCATCATCATTGTACTGCAATGCCACCGCTAGATTATCTACATACTTATGCATATACATTTTTAAGGGAAACAGAAATGGTTAAATCTGAGGTGTTTAATTTAATTGAAGTAGTACGTTGAGCTAGCAGCAACCCTTTAATATGAAATAAAATACATTGTGTTTAAAAACTTGTAAATAATAGTATATTACTGGCCAAGCATAGAAAATGATCCGTTACTGGGCGCGCAGCTATATTAAAAAGTGAGCGTAGCGAGCTTTTTAAAGCTGTAAGCCCAGTAGCGGATCATATTTCTAGGCGAGGTGAGTATACTTTTTTATCGGAAAACATAAAATTATCAATTATATCAAATATTAAAAAATATTGTTTAAATTTCAAATTGTGACAGATAAGACAAATTTAAACAATGTCATTAGAGCAACCCTCTATGGCGAAGTGCAATAAGCGATTGAATCATAATTAAATCGTTTGTGCGATCGCCAGTTCGAATCCCACGCCGGACAAATTTTTATAATAGAATTTTTTTATAATATAAATGAATTGACTTGCAGAAGTATCAGAATCGACCATTAATAAAAACACATTAATGGTCGATTTTACATAATTAGTCGATTTGTGAGCTGACTAGAAATGCATCGTTTTAGCTGCCGGGTGGACACTCGGAAAGCATCGCTTTCGTTATGTTTTCCGATAAAATATATTTATCCACAATTCGCATATTATGAGCCCATAATGATACTGTTTCTAATTGAATTATGACCCCTATAAAACACTAGTGTTTTATTAATTTAAATCGTAAATAAAAATTGGAACCAGAACTTTATTTGTTAATATTTAAATTTACATTGATATTGATGGATATTGTCTTCTTTGCCTCGTCGCTATTGTAAAGATTGATTGTGCTTGTAGATGGATGTACGTCAGTACCATCAACAGTGGGTTTCACAGCTAAAATTTCGGAAACGGATTCAGAAACAGCGCCTTGAATTTTTTTCGCTATATCAATTTTATTCGACACTGAGTCTTCAATGTAGCCCTCCGCAACACTAGAAGATTTCCATCCTCCGTGACGTTTGATGGTGGTGAGATCGCCACCGGCGTTCGCTAGTAGAGTTGCGGATGAGCGTCTCATGCTATGCCCAGTATATGACTCTGCGTCCGGAAGATTTAGGAAGGCAGCAACCTTTGAAGGAATTTTGGACATCGTGTTGATTCCAACCGATTGCACTGTGCATTTCTCGTTTTTATATTGCAAAAAGAATCTGACGTTGGAAACGTTTTCTAGACGTAAATGTATGTACTTTCTACAGATTTCAAGGGCGTTGATAGAAAATCCTTCCTCCATGATTGTAAAACTGCGTGGAACGTTCGTCTTAGTATTCGGCAATGAAATAAACAAGTACGACCCTTTATTCTGAACATTTTCGAATTTCAAATTCGTTAACTCATTGCATCGACAAGCTCCAGCAATGCCAAATAACAATGCAACCTATCAAAAATCAAAATAAATATGAAACATATTAAGGAAATTAAGTTTTAGGTACCTTCATCATCAAATATTTGTCATTAGGGGCCTTATCGAAAAATTCCTCAATATGTTCTCTTTCAAGAACCTTTGATTTTTTCGGTTTGTATGTTCTAGATTCGCTCTTCAGATATGAGGTTAGCTTAGCATATTTAGAAATATCTATGTTTTCATGCATTTTTAAAGTGGTCTTCAACATTGAATACTTCGTCCACATCGAAGACGCGGCAAACTTTTTCTTAACGTTCAAAAAATAAGCTAGCAGAACCTCTTCGTTTATCACGTGCACAGATCTTCTTATTTTCCACTCGGAAAAATTTGTTAATTCTTTTTCGTAAGCTGCTCTAGACTTCGTTGGCAACAAATGCAAAGTCGCTTCTTGGGCTTCTTTGAGAATATCTTCAGGAATAATCTGGTTTTCGTTCATTTTCAGACCGCGAAATTATTTTTTCACAAATTTGACGCGATTCGAAAAATAATGAGGGAATCAACAACTGTCATAGAAACCATTACATGGCCCACCTTACCTGCTTTTATCGATGAATTCGTTTTGGCCCAAATCTAAATTTATAACGCCTTCATAATATGCGAATTGTGGATAAAACGTTGTATTACACACGTGTCTTATTGGCCTCCAAAACACTCAAGAAATTAAACACTCGACCTGCGGTCTCGTGTTTAAACTTTTCTTTCGTGTTTTAGGGGCCTAATAAGACACTTGTATAATAAATAACTATAAAACATATGTAGATTAATGTTTTACGAAGAATCATTATAAACCAATATTTTAAACTAATTTTATTCAAAAGCATTTACATAATTATCTAAAATAAATACATAAATGTTTGATTTTTTTAAGCTGTGTTTACATGAATGTTTTGTTGTCCTGGTAATAATTTGTGTTAAAAACATATTAAACCTCTTTTGAAACAATCTTACATACTTAACCCTGTATCGGTTTTTGTAACCGTACGGTTGCTATGCACTTTATATCGCTTCATCTCCGATTAATTTAATATCATAATAATAAAGCATTTTTTGGTTCTTTGCCCAATACAGAGTTAAGTTCTTCTTTTTTAAGAATCATAATGTAACTAATTATAAAAATATAGTTCACTAAACATACATACATAGGTACTACAATAATCAGAATTAGCCAATCTAAATAAAAATTTGTAATGTATTATTTTGCGAACATATAAAACGTGTAAGTGAAAGTATACTTTTCAACTTTTCTTAATTTTATTATAATATATTATTATAAAGTTACTCGTATTTCAACTTTATTTTCAAAATTTTAGGGGTAGAGTAACTATGCTCTATTACCTCGGTTAAACGCTGCTTTACCATCTTCCGCGATTTAAACTTTATTGTGCCACCTTTTGATTCCAAATTTTAATAAACAGTTTTTAATGCCATTCTCTTTAATTAATCGTAAAGGTTCTATAAAAACAAATTAAAAAATTTATTAAAGTTTCTTTGAAATTATCAATGATTAAATTGTAGAAAATTAAAATAACTTTTGCAAACCCAAATATACAATATTATTTTACGTCATTATCTTTCATTATTACAAACGTGGCGATTGTTTGTAGATA
Source organism: Cantharis rufa (assembly GCA_947369205.1). Lineage (NCBI taxonomy): Eukaryota > Metazoa > Arthropoda > Insecta > Coleoptera > Cantharidae > Cantharis > Cantharis rufa. The sequence goes on from OX376303.1 coordinate 44,311,675, forward strand.
TAATTGATTTTGTCCGAGATGTTTACTTTTTGTAATATGCCAAATAGGCGTTTCACTGTGGATATTATGAGCAAAACATCCTGCCAGTGCTCATAGAAAGAGTGTCATTTAAGTTTATAGTTTGCGTATCTGTACTATGTTAGAGTGAATGGAGAAATCTTTTGATACTAATCTATTCTCCTTTGGTTTGGAAAATGTGTAGGGTACATTATTTTTAAATAAACACGCACTATTAGTTTGAAATATAAAGTCTGATAACAGACGTTTAAAGGTAATTATATTGTAAAATTAAAAAAAAAGTTTTAAAATTGTTAATTATTGGCTTAAGTATATTATGCATGTAAATTATTATATGCAATGGGGAAGTTCGTAACATAAGTTTTTTTTTAATTATATAGATATTTTTCTTTAAAATTACTATTTTAAATGGGTACTTTAAAATGCATACTGTTTAATTTGTTCGACTTTTATAGTAACATATATGTATAGATACTACCGCATTAATGATTAAGAATCACACTGAACTGGTTTTCCTATAATTGTTATAAAAACGTTTAAAAAGAATTAACGAAAAACGAATAAGAAATGTAATACTTTAAAAACTTTAAACGACCAATAAAACTCATATTATTAAACTGATGTTACTATAAAATTGTATACAAAAATTTTAACGTGTTAGGAAGTAGAAGTATTTTCACTTTTTATCTATTTAATGGAAAATTACACAATTAAATCACTTGGGATATTTTAACCATGGAAATAACATTTTAAACTTAAAATACGGGAATATCGCACATAGTCCAACTTTGATTAATTTTTACGGGTTAATTTACCTACATGCAGAAAATAAATTTGATGAGAAATTTTCGAGAATACTTTCTTTTCGTACATCCTTCGGTTGCAGGAAAAACTTGAGAGCGTTATTCTTATCCAATTAACGTTACGAAATTTAGCACAACAAGGTGGTTAAGAAATACATAGAAACTTAAGTGTGGGCTTAGATTAGATGATTAGAATAATAATTAAGAACTTAACTCTGTAAAATTTAATCTAGAGTTCAATTCATGCTAATATTTTTTTTAAAACAAAAACATTAGAGTTCCAAAGTGTGTGTGCATTTTGTGCGTTTTATAAAATATCAATATGGTTATCGAGTCTCGCTACCCAAAGCACGTACATAATAATACATATCTATCGATTAATTTTTACATTTCTTTAAAAGACCCATATTCACGAATTCCTAATGTCCCTGTCTTATGGTCAAAATTTTAATCAATATATTGCTAATAATTTTCATTAAAATGGTTTAGATAAAAATTTACGACCTGTTAAAAATATTTTTAATGTTGTTTTATTTTCATGACATCACATCTACACGTTGATCAAAATTTTAATAAAAACAATGATGGAAATATTGAAGGTGAAACTCAATTCAAGTGTTATATTTCAAGTTATTAACTGGCATAAGAAAATTTTAAATATTTCAATGCATACCTAAGAATTGAAATCAAGTTCGACAAACTAAAATTTTAGATCAATGTATAAATACAAAAAACTAATATTGCTTGCTAGTTTGAATAACTGCATACATTTTATACATGAAGTGGGCCAGCGAGTATAACAACTTTTGACATCCAAGTTTTATGACAACCATACCCTATCTCCAATATTATTATGTGGAATATTATGTGTTAACTCGTTGTTTAATTAGAAAGAAAACTTTCTCAATTATCCCATTGACAGTAATATATAATTGTAAAACAACTTTTGTTTGAAAACAAATTATTATTATTATATTGTAATAATGATAAAATGTTTCTTCCGCTTTATAAATATTTTTGTTACCTTTCGCAATTACAAAATATTTGATTTAAAACCGTTTGTAATATATCAAACGTATCCATGAGAAACACCAAAACTTAAAATGAATGTAAAACTCGTGATGAGTAAACTGTATGTATGTACAATGCTGATATTGCAAAGAAAATCCGCGTAAAAGTAACGCGTACATATATAAATTTAGGGTAAAATTTAAGTGGGGGCTTTGATAAAAGCAAAACTGAAGGAAGAAACGTTTACATATTGGCGTAGGGATTTTTCCAGTAAATTGCGTGAAGAATGTCAACGTAATCAGGACATGAAATCGTGCTGTCTATGAAACTTTTGCTCTTGTATGGTTGATATTGAAACCTTTGCATTATATTAAAGAGCTTAACTTTTATACAAATATTCAAGGTTTTATAATGCTATATATTATTATTTTTTATTATATAGTTTTCACTATAGCAGAATTTCAAATATTGAAATATAGAAAAAATATTGAATATTGAAAGAATTTCACCTTATTGAGTTATTCAGCAATTATTTCATTATTTGATATAACTATATTTATAGTATTAAGTTTTTTATTAAATCAAAGTACATATGTACATACATGTATTAATTAGCAAAGATATACATATGTGTATTATCTCACAATTTTGTCTAATAAAATTTTAGAAACCCACGTCCTCCTCTGTAATATTTTTAAAATTACCGGTCTTATTTCAAAAACTTTATTATCAAATTAGATTAGTGCTTATTATTATCTATGACAATAAACTCTACAGTAATAAGAGCTAAATTTAGAATTTAATAATATGGTAAATGATTAGAAATTTTAAGAATTTTCCAGGAAATCTAGGTAGCCACCGTTAAATACTATACTTAATATTTTGAAATTGTTCCACTAGCTTAGTTAAAGATGTGGAAGGGCAACGAGGTATGTAGATGGTTGAGGTTATACATAATTATAAAATATTGGGGCTAGCTTATAGTTTAAAATTTAAGAAAACTAGAAAAAGTTGAGACGTGATGAAACAATCCGACCGAATAACCTAAAAGGCGAAAATTGCTTATCATGGTATTAAATTAATTGTTAAGATTTAAAAAAAATTAAAACAACAGTTGTTGAATTATATGGGTCACTGCTATTATTTGTAGTTAGAAGAGCAATATTATTAGTTACTAAATGCAATAAGATAATTAGATACGATATCTTTCTGAAACTATTGACAATTTGCTCTAGTTAATGTTCTAGTTTAATCAAACAAATTGTTTAAATATTATTAGCGACCACTCCTTGTAATATTTAACAATTATTTAATATTTATTTTGATATACAGCTAGTAATTTTGCGGAATTACAATATAAATATATTTTGATGTTAAATTCGGAAAATAAAAACTGCTTAAACAAATTTATTTAAGCCACAGCCGTGGATTGGTGGGATCGCTGGTTGAGTTACAGAGCGGAAATTCTGAGTTCGAATCTCGGACTTGACAGAATTTCTGGGCTCGGCCTTCCGGTGTGCATCAACACGTTGTGCCCTCAACAGGTGCTAATAACCATAGTAGTTGATGCATGTTAATATTAAAAAAAAAAAAATTATTTAGATATTTTATTCAGCAACATACAAAATATTACATAATATGTTGTACATACTATTTACTATGTGTTTGGTTACAATAACTACACCAATTGGTAAACTTAACAATATTCATTTACATTTTTTGTATTCCATATTTTGCGAATTATTGCAAATTCTGTCAGTATACACAATATTTTTTCGGGTTTATTCGAGAGTCACCTAATATTTGAAATATTTTAATATTTAATAATAAAAACATAAGACTTACGTAAGACTAAAAATATATATACAAATATAAACATAATGAAGTACTTAACGAATAATATTAAAATTTTAAACCATACGACGTAGAATTTTCTTTTGTATATAACAAAATCTCTCCAATATTAGTCAATATTTGATTAAGATCTTATTTGCATGTTGTAGTTGTAGTTCTTACGTTCTATATATTTCTTTTATCATATGTACATTGTGAACAAGAATTTACTATTTTCTCTTATAATTTTAGTGGTTCTGAATTATTGGGCGCATTATTCGTCGATAATGATTACTAAAAACACTGTGAACGATTTTACTGTTCTTAAATGAATAATGAAGAGTGAAAGTAGGGAAACTACTGAACTACACTTTCAATAAAATGTGTTGCAGTTAAACCTGTTTTATCCGATACTGGATTATCTGGAATTGTGACGGGTAAAGCGGTAGGTTTGAAATGATACAAACACCGGGGTACAAAATTTATTATATTACAAGTAGAAAACATGCAAAGAAAAGATTCCACTAAAAATAATAAATGCAAATAATACGCATGGAATGGCTTCCTTAAAAAATATAAATCACAAGTTAACAAAATATATATTTAAAACTAAAATAACAGCTTGAAAAATACGAACAAATGCTGAATTTACTTCTCTTTGTGTAATTTAAGTAGATTTCAAAATACTAGTAGATAAATAATTAATAAATGCAACAAGATTATTTAAAAAGAGTAATTGATGACCATGATGAATAGAGCGCGGATTAAAAAGCATTTATTTTTCGAAAATAAGCGCTTATTATAAGCACTAAAAATGTTATAAAAAGCCCAATAAAAGCTTGCATAAGCAGTGAAAAATTATACCTAATATGTATGTAATGTGGCATGTACAATAAATCATAGATGGATAAAAAAAATTTTAAGGTGATAACCACTTTAACTTCATATATAGGCTACTAGAACAGTGACCATTAAAAGTATCTTTTCATTGGACACCCGGTCTGGTTGAAATAAAGTAAGTTAAACTTTCTTGCACAAATCTGGAAAATTTTTTTTTGTAGTTCCTTGCACGAAATAAAGAAGGGATCAGTTGCCTTTTCATTGTTTAATACACCCACAAGTAAATTGGGAATATATCGGCTACAGGCGTCCGTGGTTGAATCTATTATGCTAATCTAAATATAATTGTTTCCGATACTAGGCTTCACTTGTTCAAATACTTTTATATAAATTTGGTTCATATAGTTCTTACGCAATGAATTCTCACTAGGAATTACTCTGTTGCACTGCTGTTGGAGACAAGTTTTTAAGTGTTTATGCTCTAGTTTTTTGAGAGGAATATTTGCGGTTATTTTAAAAGACCTTAAAATGTTATCTTTAACCTTGTGCATTTTATTTAATATTGTCGCTACGAACTTCAGCAAATTGTAAACCCAACTACGAGCAAAGACTATTATAATCTGTGTACTAAGTAAGGTGTTCTCTACAAACACGTATTAAGGAAAAAAGCACTATTAGTAGTAATTTGATAAACATGTAGAAATTATGAAAAAAGCAAATTATGCAAAATAAAAGTGTTGTGAAACGCTTTAATTTCTTGTGAAACGCTTTAATTTCTTGTGAAACGCATTTATTCCTAGTTCAATTAGAACTGCATGCATTACAAACAAATATGCATAATACATACTTTAAATCTGCGCTCTAATGATGAATAATATAAATATGACTTTGGTTGTTAATTTGACCCTTGTTGGAATTTTTCGGTGCATTTTTTTATATACTAAGAAATAGCTGCGGTTGACAACAGTTATTATTAGAGTTTTTTATAAGAATTGTAAACTATTGTATAATTGTTATAAATAACTTATGAAAAATGTTGTCTGTGTATCAAAATACACCTCAGGATGTGTTCATCCTTCATCACTTCAAGTTGAGATGTCATAACATTGATTAAATCAACTTCAGGACTTAATCACAACTAATCTTCCATTAAATAAATTTGTTTACGGCACTGTTATAAGAACATGTCATCCGATTATGAAGTATAAGTTGGGTAGCCTCCTGGTAATGTCAACAACAAAACAAAAATGTAAACTGCTAGTCTATTCTGCGAAAGAATTTGCTACGCTTGGTCACTATAAAATGGTGGTTTGAAGATCACGAACGTACATATGACAAGGTCCATATAGTAGTGTTTGGTTTTAGGTGATTTGAGTTTTGAAGAAGGAGACCGAGATTCATAATTCAAAGTCCGTCACTACAGAACTTGAGGCAATTTAAAATTAATTAGTTATATTCATTTAAATATTTAAAATAATAATGTATTGTTAAAAGAACAACAAAATTAATTAACAAATTCGCGAACGTGAGCGCCAGGTTATATTAATCATATATTACAAATACAATTTGGTTCATAAAAATGTTAAAGTAGCTTAGATCTGACTTGAAGAACTTTAGATGTACTATAGTGTCATAATAGTGTCATAAACATATAAATAAATAATATGTATACACACATTCACACAAAGCGGCAGACTTGGTAAAACTTTGTAAAATTTGGTCCAAATCTTGATGCAAAAACTAAATTTCGTTAATTCCAAAACTAGCAACTCACAATTATTTGATTAAAGTCATCGACGATCACTTCAGAGTTGTCACAGTGTGAAAGAAAACAAAGAATTTAGTGGACTTGTGCAGTGTTTATTGTAATACATAATATGTAAAATTTTAATAGTTTATAACAGCATTAATAAAATTAGAACTTTAATATAACAAGTTAGTTAAAACGAATAAAATGCAATAATTATATTTGAGTTTTCAGCGAAGGTTATCGCTATCATCAGAAATTATATTTCAATAAAATTACATGTTTATATGGAAACCGAAACAAACGTATTGTCATTTGATACGATCAAAGAAATCACTATGGTCTTGAAATATGATCGCGAGTTAAGGAAGAACCTACTGTGAGTTTCCGTCAAAGTAGGAAAAACTTAACTCCAATACGTGCACGAAGGAAACTAATCAAGTAAATGGCTGTAGATGTTGCTTAAACCATCTATGTCAGTTTTTATATTCATAGAATTCTTCTCTCTTTTGATGTAGATCATTTCATGAAGTATGTCCTTGTAGTTGGTTACTGATTTAATTACTTTGGCGTTTTTGAAGTCTGCATCATGGCCATCGATTAGAACATGTTTAGCTATGCAGTAGAATCAGGTTTATTGCATCGTATGGTTGAAACATGTCCACTCATCCTTTTGTGAAGGCATTGGTTGGTTTGTCCAATATATACCAAATCACAGTTGTTACATTGAACTTTATACACTAAATCAGATTTCTTCTCTAGAGGTACGGGATCTTTCAATTTAGTGTAAAGCTGGCCAATGTTGTTAGTAGATATAAAAGTCATATTAATTTTATGTGGTTTTATATAATATTCTTTTAAGTTTTTCGCTCAACCCTTGAACATATGGCATAACAGTAAAGTTGGATGCTTCTTTTTTGATGGTGTTGCCATTATAAAGTCTGTTAACTCGATCTTTTATAATTTTTTTCACAAGATGTCCAGGATAACCATTTTTAAATAAAGTTTCAGTGACAATTTTTAAGGTTTCTTTTCTGTAGTCGCCATGTGTAAGTTTTAGTGATCTATCTACAAGTCCAATAGCTGTTCCTATAGCTTGACTATTGTGATGATGAGACTTGTAGTTTAAATATCTTCCTGACCAAGTTTCTTTTTGCGTCCATTTATATTGAAGGTATTCATTTTAGTGGATAAGTTGTATGTCAAGGAAAGTTATTTTGTTTTGTTCTACTTTTTCGATGGTGAACTGGAGGCGAGGATGAAATGAAATCCATTAAAATGGTTGACAATGAAATCTTCATAGTTTTTAGGAATGGCTGTGATGATGTCATCTACGTCTAAGCATTAATCTATTAATTGCTTATTAATCCCATTATCCGATCCAATAGAATAACTAGAAAGCGTAAAGCCTTTATTGTGGATTATAAACCGGACCTCCCACATGAATCAATATGAAATATGTTAATTAAAAATAAATTCATTAAAAACAAAAGTGATAATAACTAAGCTTAAAGTTTATACATATTAGTCCAGTCATATTAGAGTGAATAAAAAGGGGTCTGTGTGGAAATAAATCGGAAATTAATTCTTGTTAAACCTTTTGCTTTGGTAATAGAAAAAAAAGGCCTTAAGGCTACAACAAAATTCTTACAAATTTGTAAAAAAAGGTTCCAAAAATCCCAAAATCTTAAATTGGCCGTTTTGTCAGGAAAAAGTAACTTCAACAAAATCTAGAAAGTTGACTAAACCTACCTATAATATTCCTCAAGAATACAGATATTACGTCAAAGCTGGATTCAATTCAAATGTTAGCACTAATTCATCAGCAATTGCAGCTACCACGAAAAATTGATTCGTTATGCATGGTTTGCCTGATAAATTAATTAAAACTTAAAAATAAATTTACCGCAAAATTTTTAGCGGTAAATAGCGGTAAAGTAAATAAAGTATTTTTTCCACCACTAGTCATATAGGCTATCATTACAACTTAGCCAAGTCGCATGTGAAGTGACGCATTTTTGACCAGTGGTGAATAATTTTTTCATTATACACTACTAGTTAATAATGAACATATTGATATTTTTCGATAGTTTGGCGACTATTTGTAAGACAAATTTTGTTAAAAAAACGATTTTGTATTACGAAGAGATGCTATTTAATTGCATTTAAACTATTCAAAACGTTTTTTTAATAGTTTAATTCCATTTTAAACATTTGTCAACAACTGTCAAATCAACAAAACAAAACAAATCAAAAGTGTCATTTTAAATAAATATTTTAAATTTGAAAATATTTTTAACAAAAATTAAAAAAAAACGGTAATAAATCTAGTAGTGTAAAAAATCGTATATAAACCACGGTTGTGAAGCCCATTATAGCCTACGCGCCTTATATTCCTCGCTGCTTCGCACCTTGGAATATAATCTTGGCGCTAGGGCTATAATGACAGTCTTTACAACCTTGGCCTATAATATACTATTGTCCGACGTATGTAAACTGCGCCAGCGGTGAAGTTAATAATACCCAAAGAGTGGTGTACTTATTAGTAAATATTATTATGGTGGATCCGTGTATTGCCGTGGTTGTCTTTGTCAAATTTGACTCCGGTCCCCTCCGCTCCGGGCGCTCCGAGCCGTTTTGCCAAAGACTAAACTAATTAAAAATATCCCCGAAGACCGAAAGAACTCGCCAAAGGTGGAACTCGGAATAGCTGAAACTCGTTTATTTTTATTTATTTTTAGATTAAATTTTGGGTCAACCTTAAAAATTTTTGCTGCTATTTACGGTCCCGGTGTAACCGGGAATATTTACCCCAGTGAAATTTTATCCCACGGTAAAATTCCCTAGTGAAGTTTTACCTCCTAATCATTTTTTACTGGAAGTAGAATTTCCCTAAAGAATTTTTACCGGGGGGTAAAAAAGGTTAAAATAACCTCAGTGAATTTTTACCCCCTTAAACCTCTTATTGCCGTATGGGTCAATTTAGAAACGTACCACTATGTCTGACAATTAGTATTATATGAGTTATTATCACCCTAATAAATGATTTACAAAAAGAAATTTTTTTTTCGAAAAAATAATTCAGGCAACAAGAGGTTAAGAAATTTTATAGGTAAATTAGAATTTTGATTAGTGTTTATGTATCAAATTCGATTATATTTTATTCTGAGATGCTAAAATATCTTCCTCAGATTTTGGAAGAATAAAAATAAATAAAATAGGATAATCTATTATTTAAATAGTAAAAGTAATAGTAATACAGGAGAGGCGGGGGAACCTCCCACATTTCAAAAAATCGCAGTGAAAGAATGGGGGTCCCAGAGCGGCGGGGTGGTATTGTTTGCAAGGGTGTATGATGTAGTTTTCACACGCCACCATGCCCTGGTCAAGGAAGCAAGGTTCGTTTGTATTCGAGATTTTTATTAAAAATTCAAAAGTGTGTATTCCAGAAGACCGCTGACAATATAAAGAAAGTCAAGAAAAGCAACTAACTTCTTATGATAAGCGTCGTGCAAATGCAGTGAAATTTATAGTTGGAGAATCGGTACTGGTACGAAATTGCCGACGAGATGATCGCAAAGGTGGTTGGACAAAAGTACCCTATACAGGACCGTACGCCATAGAGAAAATTCTGAGCAATGGCAATTGCATTTTACGGTCGAAAGTGGGAAACTCTTTGAAATAGGGGTATCGTATCAGTAATTTAAAACATTACCACGACAACGGATCTCAAGAAAAAATGGCGAAAATAAAGAACAAGGAAGTACGAAAGCTAATTACCAAATTTGTGAAAACTCTAAAACAAAAAGTTGATCTGTTTTCTGGTGTTCAGAATTACATGAATATGACGAAAATGGACGAAAATGCAATTTGGGCAACAGATGTTGAGATGCTTTTCACTGCAGAACTCATAGGAGCCGATATATATCCGTTTACTCAAATGTCAGAAAATCCTGCATGGCTAAGGTTTTCAAGTTCCATGTACCTCTCCGATGAAGCTAATTACAAAAATCTGGCAATATATTTATTTGAACCATAAACATTTAAATAATTTTGAAGTAGTATAGTTTCGGTAAAAATAGTGTATAAGAAAATGAAAGTTTTAAATAAATTTTGTGTTAAACTTTTAAATTATCCTATTTAATTCTTCCAATATCTGAGGAAGATATTTTAGCATTTCGCAGTAAAATATTATGGAATTTGATACATAAACAGATATAAAAATTCTTATTTATCTATAAAATTTCTTAAGGGGGTAAAAATTCACTAAGACTATTTTGAGCTTTTTCATCCCCCGGTAAAATTTCTCTAGGGAATACTTACCGGGGGTGAAATAAAAGGGAGTTAAAATTCCCGGCTACACCGGCATCCATACATACTTAAAAATTGCTAGCAGATTTATAGATTTTCTTTGAATTTATAGATTAACAGATTTTTAGCTCCGGACTTTTTTTTTCCTCTTTCCCTTCTACGTTAACCACGTAAAAGAGGCGTATATTGCTGCGAATTGATACAGCGTTAATAACAAGTTTAAAAATAACTTAAATATAACAATAAAATAAATAATTAATAAAGCTCCGGACTTTTGAGTACCAGGACTTTTGAGTGCTCGTAACCCGGAATGGGACGTTTTGCCGTGGCCGTTTCACCGTGGCCATTTCGCCGTGGCCGTTTTGCCGTCGCCCATTTGGCCGTCGTTAATTAAAAAATATAAATCAAAAGTTACAATTAAAGTTTCATTAAATTATATATAAAATTAAATAAAAAAATTAATACGGATACAAATTAAATAAAAAAATATATAAAATATCGAGGGTTTTTTCATTTCTGCTTTTCTAATTTCTAATTTTTCATAGCTCCGAAAATATTAATTTATGCAGTCAAAATGTTATAGTTTTTTTTATAACTTTTGAGTTATAGATTAAAGTAAAAAAAATGTCGAAACGTCGACGGCAAAATGGGCGACGGCGAAACGGCCACGGCGAAATGTCCTAGACGCTCATAACCGTCAAAACCGTTTAATATCCCAGCTAATTCGGCTCACTAGGTAATAATATTATATTATATGTAAATATAAATGTATATTATAAATATATAGTATATTATAAATATATTGGTCAAACTAGACAGAGATTGAACAATAGGATTAAACAGCATACTTATGACATTAAGAATAATTCAAAAAAGACAGGCATCTCTGAACACATTTTAAATACCTCACATAAGTTTGATACCAAAGATGTAGAAGTTTTGACCACTGAGGTTAATTGTAACAAGAGAATCTTTTTGGAAGCAGCCTATATCTCCACAGAAGAATTGAATCTGAACAAACAAACAGATTTTAATCAGATTCGCGAAGGTTATCGAACACTTCTGAAATGTTTTAAGGAAAGGACAAAGAGGCAAGTCAAAAAACCTTGATGAACACTATTCACTTTGTTTTTGTTTTATTATGATTTTGGCAGTTTCCTTTAGCTTACTGGTTAGTACTGGTTAGTGGGTTCACTTTTTGTACGAACATCTCCTAATAGTTTACATTTTTACCATTCTCTTTGGTTGACGCATTGTTTTGTGGTCGTCTTAGTAGATGACGCTGTCTTATATCTTGTTTTGTTATATCTAATGGCGGGAAATGTAGGTATTTTGAATTTTAATTAGATTATTGGTCATGTTTATCAGTAGGACCGTTCTATTTTTGGCAATTCGCCAGATGTGATAACTAATTTTTTAATAAGTTTAACGTTAATTTTTAAAGTGTTTTAGAGTATTTATTTATATTTAATGTTTTATTTATACATATTTTTAATAGTTGTTGACGGTGTTAAAGCCTGCGAATATTTCTCAGCTAATCACAATTTAATGTTGTTTCCCAATCAATGTACTACGTTACATCTAGTTATGGAGGTGAGATTGTTTTAATTGCTTACTTTTTACCGACGATCCATGCTTTGTTTTCTTTCTTCTAGTCCTGAAGATGAAGGAATATTAAACCTTCGAAACGTCGACGATATAGCATTTGTAGTTTTATTTTGGAGTCCGCAAACCCGATATTCCTTTTATCAATCTTTCATTAAATTTGATAGTAAATTTTCCGTACTATTAATTGGTAATTTTATTTTTAGGATTGAGTGAGTAACTAGGGAGAAATGGAGAGTTATAGTCGATTAGTCGTAAATCTTCGATAGTTTTTTATTAATTACAAATTAAGCCGGAAAAATTAAGCGGATACATTTTAATGTGTTCATAATGGAACCTTTAACTATCGATTGATATAACTTTCATTCCCTGAAGCGCAACTTTTGGGTTACCCTATATTCAAACTCCGCTTCGACTGGACTATAAATAAATTGACTTGCAGAAGTAACAGAATCGACCATTAATAAAAACACATTAATGGTCGATTTTACATTATTAGTCGATTTGTGAGCTGACTAGGAATACTTCGTTTTGGCTGCCGGGTGGACACTCGGAAAGCATCGCTTTCGTTATGTTTTCCGATAAAAGCTTTTAAAAAAACACAATTTTATAAAAACAAAAATCAATATTTGAAACCAAAAAGGCAGAGATGACAGCTCTCAAAAATATAATTTAGAAGAAATAGGGCAGAAAAAAAACCACTGGTTTTGAAATAAATTAGTTAACAATTAAGTATTGTTGTAACCAACTCCCTCTTAAAAATCAGGAATATTTTTACCATTCAAAATAGAAGAATTTTTTTGTAATATACTTTGTATCCTACATCCTTTGAAAAATTTGTTCTGTTTATTTTATATCTAATCTTATTTTGACAAACTCTTCTATATGGCTTAGAACAACATAATGTTAAATTTTGAACTCAAAAATAAGTCTCAATTAAGCACAAAATTAGAAAATAAAGTACAAGTACAGTAGAATCCGAATAGTACGACTTCGTTTTATAACGACTGACCGCTTTTAACGACGTAAGTGCAACCTCAAGTTTGGTTTTCATATAGCATCCTGCAAAAGTATATCCGTTTAGTACGACTCCCGTTAAAGCGACCAACCGCTTTAAGCGACGTATTTATTAAAAATCGTCCGATTAAAACGACGCTCATCTCAAAATAATTCATAATTTCAAGCGCAAATGCATACTTCGCATTATATTGCCGCCCCCACAAATGCCTTACACAAGTAAAATGCCTTCTATGCACTTTATAATTATTATTCCAGAGTAAATCACTTCGTATTTTGCTACCTTTCACTGTGTTATAACTTTTTTTTTTGATTTTCTAAACCAGTAGGTTTCTTATTATACTTATCTACATGTACCTACATTATTATGTACATTACAATCATGTTTTATATTTTAAATTGTTTATTAGCTTGTAACTTTACCTATTAGATTTAATTATAATTAAAGTTTAAATTTTTGTTTTATTTTTTTATTTTACACGCATATTATTCAACTGGCTGCCTGAATTCGCCGTGAAAATTTCAAACCGTTTTGTGCGTCGTCCGGTTAGTACGACGTAATATCGCCCGTCCCTTGGCCGTCGCTATAACCGGATTCTACTGTAGTTATATACAAGTAGTTATAAGCATATAAACAAAACAAAATCACAATAAGCAAATGAAAACATAAACAATTAGTTAAATTTCTTGTTTTTATGTAATTCATGCAGATTTAAAAATCATTTGTGGCTGCTTTTAAAATTTAACATAAGCAAATTAGCGTAAAATCCGATCTCTAGTGATGTTTGACCGATTATTCTTCAAAGATACATAGATCCTAAACCTATAGATTGTAACCTCGATGATCCGAACTCACTGTTAGTACTTTGAGCATATTAATTGTTTTACCTTCAAGACCAACGAAAGTATCACATTCTGTACACTTTTATCAAACTGAAAATTATACTTGACTGTAAAGTGAGAGAAAAACTTATTATGTTTTTCTTATTTTATTATATACTTATACTTATTATATTTATACTATTAAATATTATGTATATTCTGAATAAACTCGTACAGAAAATTTTATTTTCGAGTCACTTTTATTCTGGTTACCATTCTTTGTACTTGATTCAGGTTACATTTAATGTTTTTTATTATGGAAAGGTCCCGCGTCTTGAAGGTAAAGCTGCATACGTGTTGCGCGCCGAAAGAAATTTTTACCAAATTCGTACAAAATTATGCTTACTCATTACGTAAAGCATAAATGTTTCGGTCGCTCTCCCTTGAATACTAGCTCTTCTGGGATGTTTAAGATTCCATTATTCGTATGGTACCGGCCGCAACTAATTTTAAAAGTATTTGATTGTTAGTAGAGCAGACCCAAGTTTAGCGACATATTATATAGAAGGCTACAGGAATAAAACAAGGGATGTCCATTATTTGGCAAAATGAAACCGTTAAACCCATTTCTTACCTTATTTTGACACTTTAGGTTGGTAAAATATGTTTGTTAAAAAACTATGAATGTCCATAAAATTTAAGGTTTAAATTTTGTTATACCGGTATAAAACAAGGTAAGCATTAATATTAAAATCGAGATTTCTCAGTATCTTTATTTTGTCACATTCCTCGTTTTATTCCTGTAGCCTTCTATAATGACTACAAACTGACTGGACTATTTTACGTCAGTATATGTTTTGATTAATATTTCTGTTTATAATTTACTTTTCAAGTATTGTATTTAAATAAATTTATTAAAGATTTAGGCTTGTCTCATATCTTGCATAGTATTATATTGTAATCTTTCTATAATAAATGCCTAACGTTTTTAAAAATTGATTGTTAATTCTTTGACCACTACGCAGTATAGCGTGTCATACTTAACGTTCTAAAACACGAACACGAGTTTTTTTATAATCTTTGTTATTTAGTAGCAATCTATGTTACATTAAAAGTTTATAAGTAAATTTAACACACTTATGTATAGGTACGAGATATAGTTTGTAGTACTCGTTATTACAAATAGAAATTGAAAATCAATTGGAAACTTTTAAAAGCCAGTGGTACATTATGAATATCTAAAACTATAACTAGCATTCTTCATGCTTGTAAGAAGTTATTATAAATATCATAAAAGCATTTAAAGTAAGGCAATTTTGTATAAAAGCTTGTTTCTGAAGAATTATCGTAAAACTTTGAAAATTACATCTTAATTACAAATAAACTTGCTCGGGAGTTGTTATACTTCAATATATCATACAATTAGTAAATATAATTTCTATTCCAATACTTAGTAGCGCTTTTCTTAATTAGTTAGGTATCATTATTATTGTAGATGCTATTATAATAGTAGTACCCACGTACAGCAATATAGGTTGTAGTAGGTGCACCTTCTTGTGGTAATTGTTATACTACTATATTTTAATCGTAAAACAAGAAAAAATGCAATTGCAATAAGTAATAAATTAATTGTAATATTTCATTTATTGAACTAAGTAATTGTTTATAAAATGTAATAAAATCTGAAAATATTTATTGAATTTGTTCACAATGGATACATGTATGTAGAGTTCGTTCAGAAGCTTAAGTCTCATACAATGCGCGAAACGGGCAAAATACATAAAAATAAATGTTAAATGAAAACATCAGCTTGGCGCGAAAATTTAAAAAATCTGACTTGAACATTATTTTCATTATAATTATAGAAAAGAAAAACTAATTATAGAAAAAATAAAATGATTACTATAGGAATGTAATTTATTGTAAAACTTTATTATTATAGTACAAGCAAATACTATTGTACAAGTAAAACAAATTATTTTTATTATAATAAAATAATAACGAACAAGAAAGTTAGTAATCGCACATTGAAGTAAATTTTATTAGCCGAGTAATTGATTTTTTTTATTTTTATCTTTACAAGATGGGCTCACATTCTAAATTGAACTCTTCATCATCTTCTTCATCTTCCGAAGACAGATAATCTGAACTGTCACTTTCATCTTCGTAATTTACTCTAATAATGAGTTCATCTACATCATCCATAATATATTTTCTTTATTCATAATATATTGAATGACATTATAAATTATTTGTCGTCCTTGACTATGAACTACTTTACGGTTATTCATATTAGTAATGAATTTTAACTGTAAAAAATATTGTTTGTTTAAAAAACGATGTTAAATTAATTTGTTTATGCATTACCTACCACAATAAAATAATAAACGTTTTCGTCAAATAGATGTAAAAAAAGATTTAGTGGTGCACACAGCTGTTTAACCTAAAAATAAAATTTTTGTTTAAAAACGATTTTAAATTAAAATGTTGTTTGTACTAACCTCAGTATAATAAAAATACTCAAATTGCGTTAAAAAAGGCTGATTGTTATTTAAATTATCAAATAATGTTAATATCATTTAATAATCAAAAGCACGAAAATAGCGAATCTGTCAAAGCAAAACGTCAACAAAGAACGATATTTTCAGGACTGTATTTATTTTGTTAAAATGAATTTTATCATTTCTGCGCACTATTGTATGGGACATGACCTCCTGAGTGATCTCTACATACATACTATATGGAAGCTAAAGAAGTAAATAAAAAGTGCAATGTTTTATTATTATTTTTTTGTTTAATGCTCATTGCATGAAAGACAACAAATCATTGGTCGTTTAGGTAGGTATCCTTCATTTGAATCGTATTGTTACAGAACTACATAATGACATTACCTTTCGAAATTATTATTATACAAAAATTTTCTATTTCAGCGAGATGTGTCTTGCACACACCCTAAGCAATAAAGCTACATTTTTCATTCTCCAGTATGATTGGTGAACTATTTATAACAACCTATAACAACCAATCGAGTAACAACCAATCGAGTTCTAGAGCAATCAAGATGCACAACAATCGAGTTGCTAACCAATCGAATAACACACTAATGGAAAAGTGTATTATTGCAGTTATTGAAAATCAAATTTTAAAATTAATTACCATTGATATCTTTGTTACTCTAATTATTATCTTTAATTATTCGTAAAACGTTAAAGATGACAGAAAAATTACAGTTATCTTTATATTGTATCAACATAATAATACTAAGAGTAATTCTATGATATAATAGTTTTTTAAACTCAAACAATAACTTATAACCGTAGTTTAGGTAAAATTTAATGGTAGTTTAAAATATAATTTTAAAAATAGTATTTTGATTTTACGGTCTCGAGCTTAGATCTCCGCTTACCTGCAATGTAGTTTTCAGCTATTATTTTTTTGTTATTCAGCTACTGTAACATTTTGTAAGAGTCGACTCTACTACTTCTGCCAATGTATAAAAGCAGGTATTAAATTTAATACTAACTTGTAAATGCAAGAACATGAATAAATAACTTAAATTACCGATTCTAGATGAACAGGTGGTGAAGTTCTCTCAAGTGTATTATGGAATACAAAAGGAAAAACATAAAATTTATAATAAAAGTTTTATTATACTAATACTAATTTATGAATTCGCTTATTTAATATACAAATACGAAATGATGAAAGTTATATTGCACTATAATAGTAATATGTAGTATATAATTAAGATAGTTTTACAGTAATAACTTAAACTCCTTTTTTGTATACTTAGATTAAGGTGATCTAAGAGAAATTTTAAAATTAAAATTTCTGAAACATTAGGTTTGAAACAAATTTCGTGTCCATGGAAGAAATACAGTCGTCGATTTTTATCTATCTCTTGCAAGGAATTGATGAGGTTACCGATGTCGATCGTTCTCTATAATTATGATACCTAATACATTTTATACGAGTTATCGGAAGCTTACATAGATTTCTGATCATTGTTAGTCCAAAGGTTCTAATCTTGCTCGTGTTTACTCGTAATTTCAAACTATGCTTTTTACTCTGTAAATCTAAGTTTCTATGTAGTTCACTTAGCTTAACTGAAACAAAATTCCTCATTGTTTAATGTGTAAATTCTTTAAATTTTGTCTAATTTTTGATTTTTATACTGTTTACACACTTCTGGTCGTTTTCGCTTAAGCCCTGGTATTTTAAATATATTTGACAAACATTGAAATCTTACCGCTAACCCATATTTGAAACAACGAGAAACTGTCTGAATTCATTTCAAATCGTACAGACTGGGTGGAACTTATGTTCTACAATTCGGTCTTGCAAAAATTAGCATATCAACATGTCTATAGATACCCTAAATATTCTAAATAAAAGAGGCGAAATAGACCAATGGAGTTTAATACTCCAGTTAACACTTAGCATAACACATTGTGCTGCAGGAAATCTAAAGTAGTATACAAAGCGTGACGGAAGAACTTGCTCAAGAAATCATTGATCAACACAAAAAAGAAACCAACGAGTGGACAACAGTTACAAATACACGAAAAAAGGCAAAGGTTGATGACCGAATACGCGAAAACAGTTAATCCAATTAACAAATTCCAATCGTTGGGAAATCTGAAGGATCCACAAGTAGAAAATATAAATAATGAGAAGAGGTACATAAATCTATTATAATACAACAACCTTTTATCTTTTTAGCAGAAATTAAGGCTGTAAATTAGTGTATTGACCAAATTTCTGGAATCGGCGGATAAAGTTTAAGATAAATATTATAAATTCAAAATACTACCAAAAATTGAAGTTCAGGTGTTGACTAATGATAAAGCCTCATATACGGGTACATTAGAAGCATTAGCAAAAAAAGAATAAGTGTCACTCATATCAAATAAAAAACAATAAAAACTTTCAAGTCGTCATTAAGGGACTCCATTACTCCACAAACATTGAAAAACTGAAAGCTGAAATATCTACTCTTGGACATGAAGTACAAAAATTTTGTACATTATGTACAAAAGTACATAATGTTAAAAGTCGAAGGGACCAACATCCCGTATCAAAGTATTTTGAACAAAGTTCCTTAACGCGGCTTATTAACTTTTACGGTAGGACCAAAACGGCAGAAATCGTCACGCGTATACCTCGAAATCCTTACTTGACATTTTTTTATTGAAAAATTAATGAATATAATATAGTGTAAGGAATTTCTTTCTAACCGAGTGCCCCACGACACCTTTTTCAATTTTTTGTCAACTTAAAATCCAAAGTAAAAAACAAAGAAGTATACGGAACACGAAAACTGCAGCGTAGTTACGTAAATCTTGAACTAATACGTCAAACCAGACAAAGTGCACCAAGTGCTAGATGTCAGCGACTACGGCACATAAAAAATGATTGCACACGCCAACCAAGATGTATTCAAGTGTAGCGGATAGCGGATACAAATAAAGTTAAAAAATACAAATAGAATGAAAATATACAAAAAGAATGAAAACATAATATAATACAAAATAAAAAGGAAAAATAAAAAGAAGAAATTGAAATGAAACAATATAAGAAAAATTGAAAAACTTTTGAAGGAATACTAACTTATTTAAGAGAAAAATGAGGGTTAAAGAGCCACGATATTCCAAGACAACCCTATCTTCAACCAAGTCACCAACAAAACACGTGGCGTTTTCCTTATTTAAAATTTTTCAACAAAACATAATCAATATGCCAATCGAAATAAGTAGCAAAATCAAAAAGAAAATATTTTTCAATCTAAGTTTACTGCTCTTCTAATTTAATTTGAATTATAGTTAAAAATTGAAAAAAAAATTTTAAATTAAAAAAGTTCAAAAGTGAAAATTCCGCTTCGGTGTTCTCGATGCCTACAATAGCATTAATGGACGAATTCTTCTATCTTATTGGATAGTTTGTTATAACTTGTTATTCCTGTTATGGTTCTTAATTTATATATTATTGTAAACCACAAAGCATTGTCAGAAATAAATTGTAAATAAGTTATCATTATACAGTCGTGCTCAAATGTAGTCGGCCACCTATAGATTTTTAAGTTTTAGGAATTTGGAAGGCTTTTTAATAAAACTAATTACAAATATAAATTGAAAATATGTTTTTTTAATTATTTTTAATATTTGGTGGCACCACCTTTTGCCTTAAGGACGCCTTTAATGCGATTAGGCATTGTAGCTACTAATTTGTAGCACACATCAGGGGTAATTTTTGCCCATTCTTTAAATATTGTCTGCTTTAATGCCTCTTTTGTTGGAGTTTTATAACGGGCAACCCTCTTCTTCAATATCGCCCATAAATTTTCAATGGGGGACAGGTCAGGACTTTGTGGCGGCCAATCCAAAATGGGAATTTGATTTTCTGTAAACCATCGCTTTGTTTTTTTTGAAGAATGGCATGGTGCATTGTCTTGCTGAAAAATATATTTTGGGTTATCTTCCTCAAATAATTTTACTATTGTAGCTTCTAAATGGTCCTGTAAAGTCTCGATGTAGGTGTCCGAGTTCATCCTCCCTTCGCAGATTTTCACTTCGCCGACGCCCCTGGCCGACATTGAGCCCCATATCATGATACTGCCACCCCCAAATTTAACAGTGGGCACAACGCAAGCAGGGTCAAACTCTTCCCCCACCCTTCTCCTTACATAGGTGGATCCAGGCTGACGAAAAAGCTGGAAAGTAACATTCAAAATTAATATTAAATATTAATAATTAATAAAAATAACTAAAATAAGTGTTTAAGGTCCAATTATACAAAAATATTATGTAAAAACATTATAAAATACGTACCTCTATGTTGCTTTCGTCTGACCAAATTACCTTTGCCCAGTCGGCAACATTCCACTTTTTGTAATTTCTTGCAAAATGAAGCCGTTTTTTCATGTGCTGCTCAGTCAAAAGGGGCTTCTTTCGAGCTTTGCGACCGTGTAGCCCCTTTTCCTTCAACCGCCGTCTAACTGTTTGAGACGATATCTCGACCCCACATTGCGCCCTTAGATCACGTGTTAAATCTTTTGAAGTTTTCCTTCGATTTTTTAGTGACAATCTTTCCAAAATGCGATCTTGTCTGGGTGATGTCACACGTTTTCTTCCACTTTTTGGCCGATTTTCTACAGAACCAGTCTCAGCCACTCGCCTCAGGGTATCTTGAACCGTCGCACGCGAACACTTCAATTTTAAAGCAATTTTTCGTTGAGACATACCTGTCGAATCCAAAAAGACAATCTGACTCCGAAGAGCAACACTTAAATGCGGCCGTTTTGGCATGATGTTGTTGCTATCACTTCACAATATTAAACTAAAAGTTAAATTTGTAAAAATTTTACCCTTTAGATTAAATAACAATACCGTTATCGACAGGTACATGTAAACCGTAATATTAAAAATTTACATTATTTCAAAAATGTACCTTATTTTACCGCCCTTTGGTGGAAATTTAAATTTTAATCTCATTAAAGGGTGTTAGGTATATGTATATGTAGCATTCCTTTATAAATTCGGAACGGCTTAATACTTATGACAAAATCTTAGGGTGGCCGACTACATTTGAGCACGACTGTAGTTGTTATTAATAACACTACCAGATATGTAAGCGGTGATTTCCACAATCCTGAATCCTTTTCAAATGTGGGTTTAAAGAAGAGTATCTTAGCGTTAAATTTCACTTGAAAACTAAAAAAAAAATTTTTAAGAGGTTTTACTAATGATTTAATCGTAATAAAAAAAATTTTGATTTGCTCAACTAGGTACATCAAACAAAATAGCATTTCGACTTTGAATACAATAAGACTTTATTTAAATTATTTAACCTTCTAGATTGATATCACCCCCGTAATGACAATTAAGGGTTCACGGTCAATTAAGAAAATTTATGTATCATTTATTGTATTATGATATTTATTGTAGTATGAAAAATTTAATTAAAATCGGTTAATGTTAAAAGATACAAAAAACCAGGGATGCAAAGTGGAAGAGGTTAAAATTCTGATAGCATTTAAATATAAGCAATTAAAAAAAATAGCATTGAATTTTCTTTAAAAACTTTAATAACAATATACTAATAATAAATTATCTGTATACGAGTACTCTTACCGCTAAATCATTAATTTAAAATAATATTTAACGGATTATGGGTTAATTAGACAAAAGCACAATGAATATTGTTAATCTATGGTCGACGTTTCGCCGTCTCTCATGGCTTCGTCAGAACTAAAAGCTCTTTATCTGTAAATTAGTAATTATTTCATTTAAATATGAAGAATTAGTAACCCATTTATCTATTTATAATAATAATTATCAATTTATTAAAATAAATTTTAATAAGAGTCGCGTCATCGTGGTTTCAAAAAATAAGATTAAATACTGTCCATAAGTTGAATTACAACGGTTCGTTTTATATTAAGTAGTAAGAATTATTTCTAAAGAAATCAATTGCTACTTTAAAGGTGACGTGTTTTCAGTTGGAATGAATGGCCTAATTAAGACAAATAATGTGTAAGGGTAGATAATGTATTTAGTTACGGTATGCGTGACCACGTTTGGATGCGTTTATGGTTAACTAATAAAGCTTTGAAACACAATTTTCAATCAATAATTTAAGCTAATTTATAAAAAAAATGTACATTTAGCAATAATAGAAAGCAGTAGATACTTTTAAATAATATATCATGTAATGCAATTACAATAAAATACTTTTTTTTAGTATCGATTTAAAAGGAAAAGACTCTAATGTTCAGTCTATCGCCTATAGAAACTTTTAGGACCCTTAAAGTTTGACCTGCCGATACAAGTTTAAAAGGGTCCTGTAACACGTCTGAAAATAGCAAGCAGACGTCCATTAGTCGACGTAGGAAATAAACCACCAGCTTCAATTATTTATGGAGCGACAAGCTTAATGCGTATTTTTCTAAAAGAATGGAAAACCATTAAACAAAATAAAATTTTAAATTTATCGTTTCTTGAGTTGTAGGTAGTACACGCATTTTTGATATAAAATCGCAGTCAAAAGCTCCTGTTGCGTTTATTAAACAATTAAGTAAAACGAGATGAGATCATTTTTTGTAACAGATACCTGCTAAATGATATGAGAAAATTGTAAAAAAATAAAACTCATCGAGTCATGAATTAATTTCAAAAAACTATAACAGCAATAAAGAATCTTTAATTCCCTTCTTTTTTCTTTCGCATCTCCTTCTGACTTAGCTTGATGGTGTACTGTGGCAAGTATGGAATTTATTTGAATTGATACTATTACCAACTTCCCATTTATTAATATAATATAAATATCATATTTTTGGACATTCGGGTTGTTACTTTCGCCCCTTGTAACTTTCGACTCCGCTCTAGCATACCACTAATTTTATTTGTGAAAATTTTATTCATTTTATTCATGATAAGTGTAGTATAAAACAATGTAATGTACTTAGTGCATTGCTTAGTTATTTAATAATACTGCTCTGGTTAATATCGAGTTTATATTAGCGTTTATTACTCAAAATTACTATTCCGAAATGTATATTATTCTTTTTCGGGTAAAAAGCTTTCAGAAAGCAATAACAGAAAATTAAGCATAAATGGCTGTGTAGGTACTTTCTATTCTGCTGAAAGTAACATTGAACTTACGGAAGTTTAGTAAAATAGTAAATCAATACGTTAAAAAAATTTCAATAACAACATGATGCATTCTAAAAACGGTTTCCCATATTAGCATAATAGATTATAAGACCGGTATTATAAAATGCTGAATTGAAAACAATTATAATTTAATATTATTTATTAATAAAGCAGCGATGCTGCCTAATGCCATGCAAATAATCTTTCTTGTCAATTCATGAGAGTTAAGTTATATAACTTTACTGTTCACGCTTGAATGGGTGACCGCCTTGCGAATGCTGCCCACGATCGTGCCTGCTCTATTTTCAACTTGCACTTAACTATTATGATAGTATATGATCTATCAGATCAAAACAACTTATACCTAAAGGTTTTGCTAAAGGTGGGCGATAAAATACAATTAATTACCTACCTTACCTATCCAACATAGAAATTTGTAATAGATAATGCAACACATTATTTTATAGTTATGACTTGGCGATAAAAATAAATAGTGTAGGAAAAAAAAGTTAAAATATACATGGTGTTTCCGCAAAAAATATACATCTCTTAGGTAGTGATACTTTTCATTTTTCACACTTTTCTAAAAAAACTTAACTCAAATTTTTGTTTAAATTCAAACTCTTGCAACCTTCAAAGTCATATATTTAATTAGCACCTTCAAGTAGCCATTACTGAAACTAATCATTTTTCAGTATAGATAATTATAAAGTAAAAGTCGTTTAAAACAGCATCAAATTATTCTGCAAAATAGATTGTAATGCTTTATTGCCTAAAATAAATGGCTTTTAAATTATGAACAATATTCATCATCTTCATCATCATCTTCACGTGTGAGACCGCGGTCCGTTACGTCACTCAAATTGATCTCAATATTAATAAAGAAAATTTAAAAGAAATTTAAGTAGTACCTACTTATTTTATTTTTAATTTAAAGTTAAATGGGGTAAAAGTGAAATGAAAGATAAAATTTTCGATATTTCAAGCACTTACGAGCCAAATTAAAATTGTTTATACAACTGTTAACTGCAGTTTTATATTATCGTTCAAATTATATATAATTTTTAAAATTTTATGTCAATGATGAATTGAAAAAGACTGTTTCACTTTTAACCTTCATTTTGGAGAACGTGAAATAATATAAATAGGAAAAAGTCAAACAAGCTTGTACCTCCTATATCCTGTAGTATAAGCAATATTTATATTTTCTTTGCAAAAATGTAACAAGCGAATGAAATTGCACTAATAATAATATGCTAAAACCTTTTTTGCACGAAATTTTTAGACAAAATAATTTAAAATTCATCTCAAGGTGATGAAAAATACTACAAGATTACAATAGTCTGAAAGTCTCTATTCATTGAAAAGTATATAAACTATAGAAAGCAACTACTATGTATAACTGCAGTTAACAGAAATTAAAAAACGTTAAAGAAGTTAAAGAAAACAGTTTTAATTTTTAAGATTCGTATATAGAAACCGTTAATCACACTAATTGAAATTCAATAAACTATACTTGACAAACTTTGTATTGTAGTAATGTAATACAGTTAACTCTCTCTCTCTCTCCATCAAACTCCTCCCAGTTCAAATTTTTCTCTGAATTAAATTATTTATTTGGTTTGTGTAATCAAATACTGTTTATAAAAAATTATTTTATAAATAGGAACTTTTTAATTCGAACCTTCTTTAAATGAAATCCAATGTTTGGCATTTGATGTCAATTTGCATGTAATTACTTGAAGTGTATACATTTGTCTAACAAACTCACGTGTCTATCTAAAGTTTCATGACACTGCAGTGTGTTATTATAAATTTTTTATATTATTGTGAATACATGCATAATTATTAATTATGAATAAAAATTTCCTTTAAATTTACACAACTAAGTACATACTCGTGTTCATTATTTTATTCAAATATTTTTCTTACTTCCTATCTATAATATTAATCAATAAATTTTGCTAATTTTACAACCTTAAGTCACACCGCAGATTTTACATTTCCACCAACAAAATTTTAAACATTTATATTTTTCCTACAACAGTTTCACATTTTACCTGATTGGTGTTGCACTTTTCCTCAAAATTTTAATGTGGTGTTATATGGGGTCATTCATTTTGCGTGATACATCTTTGAATTTAAATAAAACAAATTGTGTTTGAGATATAGCAGATTTTTTTATTTTAAATTAATGAGCATTGGATACCATTATGTTTTAAAACTAATTTCTTTCAAATGGGCTCCACGGCTTTGTGTCAGACTACAATACAAAACAATAATTTTTAATCCTACCCCACGTAAAATATAATAAGCTGTGTAATCAAAACAAAAGTTGATTGATCAAAACGGAAAGTAGATTTAAATTTACAGTATGGAAATATAGCGGAAAATTGAAAAAAAATTCCGGAAAATTTTAATAAGTGAAATTTTGTAGGCCTGTGATATATTTGCTTGTTTCATTTTTACCCAAATTTTTCGTTTCACATTTATGTTACTTAAGCCTGTAAATAAAATAGCTTTGAAAATACTAGTTAGATTTGCATAAAATTGTAATATGCAAATAAAATTACTAAGAAATTACTGAAATATATGAAATATTTACTATACATTCTCCGTACATTCTTTGTACTTTGCAGTGGAATTCAGAAGGGGGGCTAGTGAAATTTAATGTAGAACTAAAATAGGAATAAACAAGAACAAAAATATTATATTATATTTAATATAATTATATAATCTATATACATCAGTATATTTAATTATAAAGTAGATACATATTATTGGCAGAACTATGACCCAATAACCTATGGTGAATATTTATATTATAAATTTTGATATTTAGTTTTTTTCACTTAATATGTACATACCTAAAAGGTAACAAAACTGCTTTAATATTGAAGTTATTATTTGTTTATTTTTTGTTATATTCGTTCAAAGCTGATCGAAAGAAAATAGTATTGTGCATGTTATAATTGTCTGGCATTAGTGTGTAGATACTTACCAGAACTTATACTCAAGATAATTATAATTTATTATTATGTTTGATATTCTTTTTGTTTTTCAGGTTCATGTATCATTAGGATATTCAACAAGGATAAAGAGGAAGAATGCGTGCAAATTCTAATTTACTACCGCATTTATATTTTTTCTTAGTATCACTAGTGAACTACTATAGCGAAGCGCTAGATATAAGTAAGTTTTCGATAAATATATATGTTTCAAGGGGATAATCACTAAACAAAGCATGTGGAACGGGAAAAAATAAATCTGCATGCAAAGTCTTTGTAAAGTCTTCATGATGTATGTGATCCTCAAAATTCAAAGTGATAACCCCCTTGTACTATTTTTATTCAATTAATATTATTCGCATTGTATTTATTTTTTATTTATACTACGAAGGGAGTTTTATGTTATCTACTAGCTATGGAAAAAATATGCTATTGCAAGAACTTTTTTACGTCAAGTCAAGTTTCCATTTTGTAATTTTTGTATTAGTTTAGGAAAGCAAAGATGATTGATGTGATACTTGAACACAGAAGTGTCATGAAATTTCTATCAAAAGAAGGCAGTAGCCCGAAGAATATCCATGAGAAAATAGTAGCAGTGTATAGAGAAAATAGTCGTTCTTATTTCCAACTCAAATATTAGTGGAAACAAGTTAAATGGGGCAGGGAATCCATTTATGACTACCCAAAATGTGGAAAATCTTTGGAAGCACAAACTGACAAAATCATTGAATGGCTTTGATTAAAGATTTTAAGATTTAAAGATTTGGCGTTAACCGCCGAGTAAAAGTTTTAATTTTAGAATCCTAGAGAAATACGAATATCTAAACTGCTCACTTCCAAACAAAAACTGTGTCTTTTTGAGTTGAAACCTGGGTACACCACTGGGACTTTTCCACGAAACAAGAGTCCATGCAATAGGTTTGTAAGAGAAATGAGCTCTCCACCACTCAGAAGGTAAAGACGTAATTTTCTACAGGAAAAAAATAGCCTTTGTTTTCTGGGACGTGGAGGGGATTCTCTTAAATGATTGAATTCAAAAGGAGACTACAATAATGGAAAATGCATGCAAAGACACAAATACACAAAAAATTTCAAAACTCAAAAGTCATTTGAGAGCGCGTCGCTTTATATCAAATGACGACTTGGAAGATGTCGTGGAGTCTTATTTTGCAGACTTACCAAAAGAATTTTGTTATTAAGCACATAGGGTTACTAAAAAATAGTTGGAAGAAGTATGTTAGTGTAAATGGTTTTTACCTACATTGAAAAATAAAATTTTTATGTCATCTTAGCAACTGCTTGTTCTCATAGTTACCTAGAAAACATAAAGAAACTCCCCTTGGATTTAACGTAGATTTAAATGGATTCTCTATAGGTATAAGATCAATTCCTTGCATAAAAATCTTTGAACTTATTTCTTATTACTTATTATAGTAACTTATTATAGTAGTTGTGTTCCACATACTACACGACCTAAGCGTGAATATGAAGAAAACACGCGCTATTGTCATTTTGTTGCCTCGCGAGAGCAAATGGAGAAAGACATTCAAAATCATCTGTTTATCGAAGCGGGTCAATATGATGACGATCTGTATGGTACATCTGTAGCATCTGTTCATCAGGTCGCTGAAAAAGGCAAACATTGCATTTTGAACGTGAGTGGAAACGCGATTAAAAG
The DNA here is from genome assembly GCA_947369205.1 of Cantharis rufa. Classification (NCBI taxonomy): domain Eukaryota; kingdom Metazoa; phylum Arthropoda; class Insecta; order Coleoptera; family Cantharidae; genus Cantharis; species Cantharis rufa. Next base: position 44,340,018 of record OX376303.1, read on the forward strand.
ACTACAAGTTGCTCAATTACATCCGATGGCGATTTTCATCAAGCCCAAGTCGGTGTAATCCATCATTGAAATGAATAAGAGGATGACCGAGGAGCAGGCTAAGACCACGCACGATCGAGCTTTGAAAATGGAGCAAGAATTTTGTGAATATTTTACTGCTGTGGTTCAAGAAGACACACCAGAAGAAGTTTATGAAGAAGTGAAGATGGTGATTAAGAAACAATCAGGACCTACTATATGGGTACCGGCGAAAGAGCAGCTGTGACGTTCGGCCTTACCAGCGTGGACTTTGAACTTATTTTACTAAACCAACTTAAGACAATTTATTATTGTATGTAACCACATACTCATCACAAGTATAGTTTTGGTGTTAAACTAATTTGTTTTATTTATAAAAATTCTGTCAAACATTAAGTCGTGAATTTATAAGATAAATTTATTGATAAAAACAAAATACATATATTCCACTCTGCCGCCCATCATAGAAACCGCAAAGAATGTATAATTTTGAATTTATTGCCAAAAAATCTAAAAAGAGGTATGACAGAGAATGTATTAATTAGTTTGTTATTAAATGGTGCAAAATAAAAAAGTTGGTCATGACGGATGAAAGTCGACTGCAGAAAGAAGAAAATCATTGGAAAATATAGTATTCGTTTTGATACTTGAGATAAACTAGTAGTAACTAGAGCATTACAAGTAATGTTAACTAGTCACAAAATGAAATCTGGAATCAAAATTAAAAATTGTCAAAACTATCCAATAACCTTGCACATTATTAATAATGAACAATAATTTTATTACTGTTTTGTATTCCATTTTAGACACATTTTACTTTTGCAATGGACCATTGCCGTTTGCCGAGCGGCACATGCCAACTTTCAGTTATTAACTGTCAACTTGAAAAACCCAGTTTCACAATCAAGCCTAGGAAAAACATTTTACACATATTTGCTATTATACGGCGGAAGTGGTATATTCCTTAAGATTACGCACCCAAGTTTGTGATATGCACGGTAAATGTTATAACTACGTCGATGCGATACACCCTTTTTACTCGGGCACAATAACACCTTATTGTTAATAGACTTGAACCTTGAACACGGTAGTAGTATTTACATTCGTTTAATTAATTTTCTTGGCTTTCGCTGAGACTTGAGGAATTTTTTTTTACAACTTTATTTTAAATTTCCCCGGTTCTTGGGTTTCTATGTTTTTTGACATTCAAGTGTGCCCTTTAGTTGCAAAAATGAAAAAAGACGTAATTTTTTTTTGATTTTCCAATTTCGCGTATTTAGGCGTTTAAAAATTAGTTTTTTGTTTGGACCTTTTCTACTTAAGTTTGTAATCAGTATTCATGTTAAAAAATTGTTTTTTAAAATCCGTGGAAAAAAATTTTAGTTAAAAATTTTTGTCACTTTTTTAGTTTAGAAATTTATTTATTTTTAATTTAAGTTTTAATTTTGAATATTAGTTTAATACATTTGGTAGTTTAAAAGACGAACTATTTTTATAATGTAACAGTATCAAACTTGAATATACAATTTAACGTAATATAATAGTATTCAATCCACGAAACATCATAAATTTAATTTGAACATTAATTACGTACTAAAATTAGTTGCAATATAATAATCAAAATTATAACTATAATCATATAATAATAATTATTGGAATCATTGCAACGAACCTTTGATATATCGAATGAAATAGAAACATTTGCAAATATTAATTTATGAATTATCCAGCACGGCTATCTCTAGACGATTTCGTTTATCATGGCAGCACCGTGTCCCTTCAAATAAGTACATAATGACATTGTGTAAAAAGATAGCAACTATTATGTAAAAATTACCCTTTCTTATGTGAAAATATTTGCAACATAAAATATTTGTTTTGTAGAAGTTTTTTCGCTACGTATCTTTTTATGGAAAAGTCTGTTATTTGAACGGTATCTTATGTCAAAGTTTTACCAAATTTCTATACCTATTTATCATCGAGATTGCACTCGAATATCAGCTGCCATTGCAACAAAATTAATAGATGAATAATTTGGTTAGCAATAGATGTATTTTTTTAAATGGAATTACAATTTTGCTATTGTTGCAAGCTTTTACACATAATAGCAGCCTGGAGACAATGTAGCTATGGCTTTAGCTATACATAGATTATTTAAAATAACGGTGTATAAGCTGGGTCTTTCTTTGTGAAATATTATGAACAATTATTATTATATGTTAATAAAATGAACAAGTGTAGCAGGTATTAAAGATAAAATAAACACGGCGTAAAATTTTAGCGTAATATATTAGTCTTCTGTTATTATAGATGACCACAATGTAAACTTGTATTAATAAAAGATTAAATTCACGTAACATAACTTAAACCAGTTATGAAAACGCGATTCATTTCTATAAAGCACGGCAATCACTTAAATGTGTTTCTTTTCTATTCATGTCAAATCTTCAAAAAGATCCTTTGGATATTGGATGCGTAAACAGAAAACCAAAATCCATAAATCACTATTCTACTATGTTACACATGCCTTTTAGATGAATTGCCGTTTCGGCAGTTTTATATCACAAATCATATAAAATACGTGTTAGCTCGCTTCTTTACGATCTTTCTATTTTATAAAATTTCTGTTATAATAAGCTTATGAATAAAACTAAAGTTTTTTGTATTAATTATACTTATTATAAAAAAAATTAACATATTATATAGTATATATATATGTATAATAAATATACCCTGCATTTTATATTTTAGAAAATACAAATTAAATGAATGTATAACACAATATTTCAGCTTACAGATACTTTTGTCTATAAATGCAACTCTTTTGCTCTCAAGAACAAAAAAAAATTTGCGCAAATCATCAGAGTATCTTAAAACCACGGAGTTTAAAACACATTAATCTATAATATGCGTGTCTTTGTAATATTTATTACTTCTAATTTTCTCTATGAAGCTTTTTAATTTGTGCAGATTTGGATTTAAACAAATTCTTATTACTTTTTCATGTCATAGATGATCATTTACAAGCGATTAAAATAATTTCAGTTGCTTTGCAGTTTGATAAGTAATAACCAATAATTACAAGTTAATTTTGGTTATGATTTATTCAAGTATTTTCTATTGTATTTTTGTTTGTGACTTACAGTGTATATTGTGTTATTTGTACCTAATTGTTTTCTAGATTAATCTTAATAATACATATATTTTCGACACAAATAATTAAATATGTCAAAATATTTTAAATAATATATATTTTTATGATTACACAGGTCTACAAAAAAAGCATTTTTTTTGTTGTCCTGATTTTTTCAACGAATTTTGAAGATTAAGAACTTAAAAGTTATGAATATTACGAAAATTGGGCAATATTAGCTCTAGTTTTTATGCTATTGTAATATACGAGGAATGTTCAAAATATATTGGAAATTTTTGCATTTTGCACGAGTAAGTTACCAAATAAGATAAAAAAATTTTTCTAAGTTGATACAACTATGATCTATGAACTATGAACTATGCACATGTAAATTTTTAGCCATATTCGTTGTACAGTTTGTGTTTAGCAAATTATTGTTTATTGCATAACTTTAAAAATCCGCAATTTTCAGAATTCATTTTTGTTTTAAAAACGTTATTTGCTTTAAATTCTGTGTTAAAAATTAATTTAAAAGTGTAATGAAGCATAAGAAATGTTGACTAAATTTTTGGTGTAGAAACTAGGTCAAAAAATACAAAAGTTTACAAACATTTTCAGGAAATCGGTGCAGATTTGAGAATATGAACATGCAAACACATCAATTAGCGATAAAAATGTTAGAAAACCAAAGACACGTTTTTTTTGTAAATTGCCGAAGCACTATTACAAAGGTCGCAAAAGAAGTTGGAATCTCAATTGGGTCATGTGATGCAATTTTTAAGGCCAATTTGGATTTGAAACAAGTGGCAACCAAACATGTTAAATGTTATACAAAAACTGAATTGCAAAATCATCTCTCAAGAATCGTTAACCAAAGTTCCTAAAGATCCAAACTTTTTCAAACGCATTATAACCAGAGGCGGTCATATTTCTAGTTGCTGAAGGGGCCATTTCCGAAAAAATTTCCAAAATCTTGAAAAACCTTTAGGTATTTAGTAAGGACATTAGTTTGAAACACGGTAATATGTTTGGAGTTTTGGAGTTTGGAGGAAGCCATGGCCTTCGTGCCCCCCCCCCTTATGACCGCCCTTGAACATAACATTTTTTCATTTTTTGTTAGTGCCTAAGGTAGGGGTGACCTACTTTTATGTGAATTAAATGTGGCAGATTACTGCTGGACTCTACAAAGACATGATACTTAAAAATTTTATAAAAAACAATCTTTCAAAAATGTTTCTGAATTTTTTATATTTTTCAATTTTTTTTTTTTTTTTGATAAATTGAGTATAACCAAAGCCATTGGTTAGTGTTTTATTGATATACTTTTCATATTACAAAAACAAATCAAATTTTTCATTGAAATAATGCAGTTTTGAGTCAAATATAAAAATATCAATAAAATAAATAACTAGAGCCAATTTGAAAAAAATATTGCTACCCTTGGTGTTTTTTACATAAAATCTTTCAAAAATTAAACAAAAATCCAGGGCAACAAAACCACTGTCGACCAGTGTTATTGATGTTAACAGTAGGTATATCTACTAACTATTTTCTATTGACAGAATTTATCTTAAATCATAGGCTGGAGTGGCTCATGTTCTAGAATAATTTGTTTTCGTTGAAATATGTTGTTCTTTATACATACAATATGAGGAAAAAACTGAAAGTGATTTTTCTCAAAAAACTCTATAACATACTCTATATTTCCTCTAAATTTAAATATCGATTTATTATTATCTTCGAAAGTATACCTTCGGATACTTTCGTGTCTGTCTTTTCATTTAAATGTAATACTACGAGAAAAAATTAATAAAAACTCAAGATTTTTAATATTCTTTCAATAATACCTCTCGGGTTGTGTACTGCTAGAAAATTTTACAAAAATTATTTTGATGAATCAATAAATGAGTTTACCACAACAATTTTAACCATGCATAAAAATTTTCGCAAGCAATACCACAAGAGCTTTGATTTATCCGGATAATTTTTAATTTCAACAAATACGTGATTAGCAATTTAGCGAGAGAAACCTGGGTCGACTAAAATCACGAGAGCGATCGAGCGTTAGCGAGATTGCTTGAGTGATTTTGTCCGACCAACAGTTATCTCGAGCTCTCATTTTATTCCTCATCAGGACTTCAGGTATAGGTTACTAATAATTGCATACTTGGCATTAGGAAAAAGCGAAAATCAAATATTTCATTCGGCATGCCTTTCAATTTCTTACAATGCTAAAATTTAAAACTGAATAAAAAATTAAATTAAAAGAAAGGAAAATTGAAATAAATTTTTAAAATTTTAATATTGTAAGCGGTTTAGTGGGTGCTGAATGATATCGGCGGTTCCATGCCAAAGTCACCAATGTGCAAAATTTTTATTTTTGAATTAAATCTAAAATTATATCAATTTATCATTTGGCAAAACAGCGAATGTAATTGGCCACTAGAATTCTTTGTAATAGTTTTAAAAAATAGATTTCACAACTTGAAATTCCAATTTTTACTGAGAAATTAAAAATTCAAATCGTTTTACCTCATAACTACAAATTTGCACATTGGTAACTTTGGCATGGGACCGACGATATGCGGTTTGATTTTCGCTTTTTTCTCACCAATTTACAATACATACTTATTTTTTTTGTAGACCGTATTTTAAAAACTAATAGATTTAAAATCGACATTGACATTTACATAATTATTTACATAACCTAAATATGACCAACTTAATATTTTATTTTTAACCAAAATCTCAAGTGTATGAAATACAAGAAAAATTCCAAACCGTATTTTGTGACTTATCAAGAGCTTTTGATGAGATGAACTACGAAATATTTCTAGCTAAAATACAACACCATGGATTCAGAAAGACAGCTTACAGGCTAATAAAATCGTACCTAAGTGGTAGTAAGCAAACGGTATCGTGGTTAGGTGAACTAATATGCGGTATACCTGAAGGAAGTACTTGGAACCATCTCGTCTATCTCGTTTATAAAAACGACTTCCCAGAAATTATAGAATGTTCGACAGCCCTATACGCAGATGATACTGTGATTACACTAGACAAAAGCAAAAGAAGAAAAGATCGCTAGGTACAGATCTGTATGCCATACGAAGAATAAAAGCAATCATCGAAGAGAAAACCGCAAAGTTAGTTTAGTTAGTTAGTTTCAAAGTCCATTAGAAAATGGTTTACGGTCTGTAGATTTGGATAAAAAAGCCATACCAGATTTAGACAGACGAACAACGACACACCACCGCTACGTGCCTCTATAAAACCCGACAAAGGAACCAAGTATAAACAACACGGTTTTGACTGAAATGTTGTAAAGGTAGAACCCTAAGCATCAAATTATATGTAAACTGACACAAAATATTCTTTCATTCATACAATTCAAAAAGAAAGTAAAGGAATTCCTCATAGAAGAAGTACTATAATAGAAAGTTGCAAAATTTTTAGAATAAAAATAAGTTAACATGAAAACCTGCAGCACTTGGTTATGATCTCCACTTTTTAAGTTCAAATTTATTATAATTTGAATTAAATCCTAATAAAATACCTTTATGAATTAATAAATATCATTATTATTGTTATTAAATTTAAAAGGTACTTATTCTTGGCAATTGTACTAGAACAAGTGTTTTATTTTATATCAGCATGACATGTTTCTTGTCACTTGTGAATCTTCTACACTAGTTATCAGCATTTCACTCACTTATAGACCGTGTTTAAAATATACCACTATCTAGTATCTAATAACAGTAGAAATAAATATAATAATATATATAAGTAAATTATATATAAAACTTCTAAAAAAAAGACAAAATATTTGAACATTTTTATTTCACAAAAAACAAAAATAAAGAAAATATAATAATTTATATATGTATGCGTGGCATACCAAGAGAATATAAATACATCATAAAAAACGTCTGGGAATCTTGTTAATTTACTTTGTAATAATTATAAACAAAAAACTAACATTCTAAATTCCAATGGAGTTTATAGATTTATATTACAAAAATTGCGATTATTCATTCATCGGAGAACTGGAAGACAACTACAAATTACGAATCGAAAATGAACACCAAAAAATATACTCCAAATCACAACTCTCCAAACATATTCACCTAAAAAAGTGCAAAATTGATTTAACTAAAACCATCATTTCGTATAGAGAAAATAAATTCATGAAAAGAACTTTATGGGAAACATACGAAATACAAAAATCTATTAAAATGAATAAACCAATTGTCTACCATTATTTAATATTTTTATTTAATTACCATAATATCAAAAAGCGTCCTTCACTCACACTTACACAAATACTTTATATTTAAAATTTTTTAAATACTAATGTTAATAATTATAATTTATATTCTACAAATTAATCTATTCTGAAAAATAATGCGGTTTTCAAAGTGTGTACCATTTATCTAACATAGTATTGCAAAAAATTTTCAAATATCTAATGAATATTTTCTGCAGTCGCATCTCAAGATATGTGCATAGTCGCATGAAACATGTCATGCTAATATAAAACAAAACACTTGTTTTATTACAATATTGCAAAGAATAAGTATCTTTTTAATTTAAATTATTAATTATAACCAACTTCGCTAAACGTAATTACATCATTATTATTATTAGTATTATTATAAAAAATTATTAATTTATCTCACTATAGACAATTCTTTTAATTTTTATAAAATATTGCTAAATTAAATTAAAATTTAGAAATTAATATTTGGAATTTGATCATTTGGAAAAAAATGTAATAGATGTTTCATTTGTTTCTTGCCATGCATGTTTTCCATTCGTTTGATTTACTCCCACCTGTAATCTGTAAAACTCGCTAGGCAAGTTAATTTAATATTTTCATTCTAATAAAACAATATACTATTACCGTAATTACGAACCCAGTCGCACATAAATTGGACCCAAAAAATATGTAAGAGAATTTTGATTTTTTAAATAAATATTTATTAGGAGTATAAAATAACGTTTTACAGTAATTATTCTGGTTCAAAATTATTTCAAATTCTTTAAAGTTAATGATTAAAGGATACTAAGAAATTATGTAAAGCATCTTAAAGTGGTCAGAGAGCAGTGGACAGAAGAAAATTAAATTTTTGCCATATTCTTTAAAGTTAGTTAATTCGGGGATAGTGCACACTTGAGAAGTGCGATGGGCTTTCTTCATTTGGTGCCAAAGGGTCAGGATAAGGGATAGGTCAGGTCCGCCGGAAGATCACTTTAAGACATATTATTCATTTGCTGAAATCATAATATTATCCTTTTTACTGTAATAGCATGATGCCCGTGGGATTGATAGAGTAAAAGTGGGAGAGATGCCATACTTTTTGTAGAAAGGCGAAATAAATACAAAAAACGCAATATAATTAAATCATTTATTTTTTATTTAAAAGGTACACTAATATATTATGTATTATAACCACAATGTTTTTGTCTTTCGACAAAAAAAATAAAAAAATGAAAAATAAAAAATGTAAGTCGGGAAAAGGCCATCTCTCTCACATAGTGTGGGAGAGATGCCATGCGGTGCTGAAGATACGACATACTGGTCATCAAGGCTTTTTTTGGTTCTTTTTGAGTAGTATTTCTCTTCCACAATTATTGCAATGCAGAGACTACATTGTGCATGACTCATAAAGCCATTTTTCCTCATTTTTTAATATTTCACTTTTTTTACTTTTTCTATGGCAAAAATTTAATTTTCTTCTGTCCACTGCTCTCTGACCACTTTAAGATGCTTTACATAATTTCTTAGCATCCTTTAATCATTAAAAATATTCGATAGATTACACAACGACAACACTTTTTCAAAGGCTGGTATCTCTTCTCATTTCGTGGGAGAGACGCCATAAAAACCACTTCTTACATTACTGTGTCTTTATATTACTTGCAATATTCACTGAAACTTCATTCACACAAAACTTTCATGAAAAAAATTACGCACCAAGTAAATATTTTCTTCATAAACACGTCACGCTTGATCGCCGTCGAACAGGCACTGATAGGTTTAACTGATATCGTCTATGGGTAGTTAGGCCTAATTAAAAAAATAAAAATGTTTTTCCCACATAGTAAATTAGCGAAGGTACGGCGTCTCTCATCTTATGGCGTCTTTTCCACTTTTACCCTATATAAATCCGCCTTCTGGCAGCCCATCTGATCTAATAGTATGCAGCAATTCTTGCTGTAAAATTGTTGATGTAAAGAATTCCCTCAGCATTACAGATGCCGGAAACTCACTTTTATAATTTTATTAATAAATATTTATTCTGAAAAATAAAATTCTGTTACATATTGCTTTGGTTCAATATATGTGCAACTGGACTCGTATTATAGTCATTCATAAAAAAATTGTAAATCATGAAAACAATTTTCAGTGGGATTATCACAGTGGGTTTATTAATTAACCAACCTGAAATTATTTGTCCAGGTAAATACTTATCATATAAATATACATCATTTAATAATTGGTTCTTCGTGTCTCTCATTGCTGTAAGGGTTTCATTAGCAAGTATTAATGAGTGATAAAATGGATATTTATTTAACCAGTACCATTAACCAGTATTAGTAAAAGCGTTTAAAGCTGAATACATGCACTGGCGTTTTGCGATTTGCGGAATGCGATTTTTGTTTTTATTGGTCAAATTTGAACCATTTATTGAAATTTAACCAATCAAAATCAAATAACAACAAAAATCGCATTCCGCAAATCGCAAATCGGCAGTGCATGTATTCAGGTTAAATCCCAAATGTTTACAAAGAAATGATTAAACAAAAATACGTTACATTATGTATTAAAAATTATGTAAAATTAATTTATCTATAAAATTTATGACTATCAAAAAAATATATCACAACAAAGTATAGCAATCGGTAAAATTAAGGTGGAAGGAATATTAATTTATGCACCATACTATGTATTAAGAACCTATTAATTAGTAACTAAAGTAGTATTTTGTAACAGCATCAAGGACCGTTGAAGTCTTAGCAGTATTTTAAATAGTATACAGGGTTGCCCATATTCGACGGACCCATCTGGCAACGCCATAACTTTTGACAGAGATGTCAGATCGCTTAATGACATACCGCGTTTGAAGCGTCAGTCCAAGCAGATTTTTACCATGGAACAATACACGCCACGCGAGCGCTCTGAAATAGTTGAAATTTACATTCAACAGAACAAGTCAATTGTGAAAACTCAACGTGCTTTTAAAAAATTAAAAAATGTGAAAAGTGCGCCTTCTAAGAACACCATTAAGCGTTTATACGAAAAATTTTCGACTGGTGAGGCTCTTTCTAATCCGAAGAGGCCAAATAAAAGTCGACCAAGGCGATCGGCCGAGAATATCGCTGCCGTACGAGCCAGTGTTGAGAGGTCCCCAAGAACATCCCAAAAACGCCGTTCTCAGCAGTTGGGCATGGCTCGGTCACTTTACAACGGATTATTCGCGTTGATTTGCATTTGTTCCCGTACAAAATTCAATTGACGCAAAGATTGTTGCCTGCGGACAAGCAAAAAAAAAAAACAAAGTGGTGATTTGGACTGGCCACCGCGTTCGCCCGATTTGACGCCGCCTGACTTCTTCTTGTGGGGATATTTGAAGTCAAAGGTTTACGTTAACAAGCCAAGGACCGTAGAAGAGCTCAAGGACAACATTCGTGAAGAAATAGCCGCTATTCCGGCCGAAATGTTGGCGAAAACGATGGAAAATGCTGCAAAAAGGGCACAATACGCCATCAACGCCAGAGGCGGCCATTTGAGAGATATCATATTCAAAAATTGATGTAAACAAATCTACTTGGAACAAATTAAATGATTAAGATTGCCAACCGCCAAATTTTTATTTTTTTCTTTGATTTTTTTAAAAAAAACATGGGTCCGTCGAATATGGGCAACCCTGTATATTATAGAATAATAGCTCCTGAAACTTTAAAAGTAATTATAGTCATAAAATTATATTTAGTAGATTTTGTATTTTACATCAATTATATTATGTACTACTACTTGAAATTTTCACTCCGAACTGGTTAATTTGTTGATAAAAGAAAAGAATTTATTAAATTGAAAGAGGTGGTCACTTTGTAATAATAGGATTAAACAAACAATTATTTCTTACTGGTGTTTTGCGTTGATTTGATGTGGCTGAGAATAAATAAACTTTAATTTCTTTCCAAAGAATTGGTATTTTAAACTACTTGATATAAAATAAATTTCAAATTATGTTAACAGCCGATAAGCTAATAAATATTTCTTAACTTATTCTCAACTTATTATCAAATCTAGAAGTAAAGAATTTTATTGTAGTACCTATCTTAGAACTTCGGGTTTATGAAAAAGGTATTTAGCTTCAATAATAATCGTTGATAATGATAGCTGAGAAGCTTAACTCGTACACCATTACAGCAACTAGTACCACTTGGTACCAAGATTGTTGAATAAGCAGATAAAAACTGTTTATTATGCGCACATAAATTGTGAATAACTGACAATGATTGATGTAGTTTTGTTAGTTTATGTTAGATCAACAGTATTTGTGTAAAAGAAATTTTATATTTTTCGTATAGTTATACACCAGTAGGTACATAATATCTAAATTTATAAAATTTAAAAAATAAAACACAATTAAGTAAGAGCGACAGATTAATTGTGTTTTATTTTTTAAATTTTAAAATTTATACTGGCAAGATTGTGTTAACCTTTTATCATCTAAATTTATATTTTATAAATTTCAGATTTATATTAAACAACGTAATTTGTTTTTAATATGATAACTCGTTATTATAAAGGGTGCTTCATATTACAGCACCTGGATGTTTTTCTCGAATAAAGAGTAAAGCGTTGTTCTCATTCAATTAACGCTACGTAAATTAATAGAAAATAATAAACAAAATATGACATTTCTTCTTTAAAATCATATTTTCTTCGATATATTTAACTTAAAATAAATTATTTATTCAATTTATTAACGAATTTACTTCAAATACGTCGACGAACACGAGGTGCTAAAGAAGATATGTAATATTTTATTGGTTATTTTCGATTAATTTGCGTAGCGTTAATTGGATGTGAACAACGCTGAACTGTTTTGTTGGGTATAAATATTTTATTTCCAAGTGCAATCGATTACAATTAAACTTGGAAGATCATTTAAATGATAACTGTGACTGCATTTACAATTGTCAATTAGTAGATCATAATTTTTTGTTACTTTTTCACAAACTATGACATTTATTTCCGAGATTTAGTTTCGTCAAAGAGTATATACTTTATGGTTTCGTATATATTAGTTTTTATGGTGGCCGGACACTTCGCTCCGGGACACTTCGCTCCGGGACACTTCGCTCCGGGACATTTCGCACCCGGACATTTCGCACCCGGACATTTTGCACCCGGACATTTCGCACCCGGGGACATTTCGCTACCAGATTTAAATATTAAATATTTAAATAAATATTTTTAAAATAATTTTAATTCTTGTTAATTTAAGTATTTTATTACTTAATTTTGTTGTGGTACTGAATACCGACCTGACCCCTGTTGATTTGAAATCACTTTTTGCATATTATATTCATTGTTTTTTAAATGTTAACTCAGAACTCAAAATGGTGCTACTAGCAAGGTGGCGCCTAAATTAAAAAAAATTTTAAAAATAAAAAAAATTTTTTTTTCAATTTTTAAAAATAAAAAAAAAATTTTTTTTATTTAAAAGTGGTAGCGAAATCTGGTAGCAAATGTCCCCGGGTGCAAAATGTCCGGGTGCGAAATGTCCTAGTAGCGAAATGTCCCGGAGCGAAGTGTCCTAAAATCGTTTTTATAGTGAGGCAAAAATGATAGAGCATCAAGACCATAAACAGCACAAATTTTTTCACAAACCTGCGCGGCGTTTTTTCCTTGATCGAAGTAAAATTGTAAAATGTAGCGCATTTTTTCTTTATTTACTTCCATCTTTAAACATCAATTTTTCACAACTGCATGAGCTGAATCGAATGATTTTACATTTGGTTTTTTACCTGAAATTGTCATTTTTCCAATGACATAATATATGAATATGCGATCAGATAAGTAGTTTCAGAGATAATCTACTTTGACGTCATTTATTGTTTAATTGAACCGGGAACTTTTTAGCACACCAATAATAGCATTTCGACTTTATTCTTGAAAAGACACTAAATCATTTGTATAGCTCGTCTGTATGTTCTATATTTTTATTTGTACCAAAGAGTATCCATACTCTTAGTTCGTACAGATTTTGTATTTGAAATAATTCAAAATCATTCCATTTTTTAAAAATCAACATTATACCTAGGCATAAAAAAATAGCAAATGATTTTCCAAAAAATGTTATCGTTAAATGTCAAAGTGATATCTTCATGGGCTTCCTATAACTTTAATAATGAAAAACACACCGACCTATTTTATTGGTGGGTAAATATCTCAAAATTATTGTGTGCGCATAGTTGGAATTCTCGTGAAAATTACTTAAATATTTTTGGAAATCGCTGAAATACTCTTTAAAAAAAGAGTGGGAAAGCAAAGAAATTGTCGGCAAAGTTTCGAACAGGGAAATCAAAGTCATAATGCGGGTCACAGAAAGTCCTTTAAAAGTATATTATGTGGAATTAGTTGGAAATCATTTCATTTGTCCCTCTGTGTTTCAAGATATCACTTTGGAATTAAATAGTAAGATTTACAAAGTTATATGGCATCAGCTTCTGTTTCCTCTAAAAATGATCAATTTTCTTTTACATTCCTTTCACCGCTTTTTCGGCCCAAATCAACTACCTATAAATAAAATAAATCGTAATATTAACTGCAAAAACATTTGTAACTTTTAGTTATTATTTGGCAATGTGAGTGGTTTAAAATCTAAATATTTATAAACAAATAAGTATCATAATTAATTAATTCCATCCTTCAACTTTAAAATTAATGTTTTTTTTAAATTTTATTTAAAACTTAATGGAATCATTAAACTTTTTTTATAAATCAAAAAATATAAGTGCATGAATCACGTGATCTTTCTTTTAAATAGATACTTTCTAAATGAATCCATCCAAAAGGTTTTTCTTGACTTGAAATAGTGATCATCAGTCTTCTGTTTAACATACAAACACATTTGACAAAACTAAGGATTGTATTAACCCAGATCGAGTTTGGACATTACTCTAACGAGAAGTGTCTCATCGGTTGGATCATTGGAACCATAAACACTGTGAATTAATTAATGAATAATTAAATTGAAGACTTTTCTTAAGAAAATATATTGGTTTATGTGAACTAGGTGCACTAGTCGTTGTCCCTTATCATATTGTCAAATTTATAAACAAGTAAATATATAACATATTGTTAACCATTACATATTCTGCACAGTGCACAAGAGAAAGTGAAAGCTGAAAACGTTAACGTAGTTAAAAACTAACCATATAATACCGATTATATTAAACCTTATCATTATAAATATAATTTTACCACTTAAAAGTGAAGGAAACATATAGAGTAATTTAAAATATACATAGTACAAATAGATAAGAAACCAAGAGTGCTAACGGTAGTAGATCGGAGTACAATAATCTCTACCCAGATCTTCAGATCTTTGGATCTGGGTTATCGTACTCTAGTCTTGGCAGAAAATATTCTAATACCAAAATGTTTCAGATCCAAATGTTTGGTAGCGAAATGTCTAAGAATTATGAATAACACAGTAATTTAGTCTCGGCCTCTCGTTTTTACAATGAATAATAATGACTTTATATGAATGGGATAGTTTTGCACCGTATTATTAACTAAAATGTAAAGTAATCGGTCAAGTATTAAGTAATTTAGTATTTAACAAGTAAAGTATAAGTAAACAGAGTAGGTATTAGTTGAAACTATATGTTTATAAACTTTTTTTTTTCAAGTGCAGTTTTCTGAATGCAGTTCAAATAACAATTTCTTAGAAGTAATTACTGTCTAAATCCAGTGTTTTAATCAGATTTTACAGGAAATAATTGGCTGTGAAAGATTTTATTTAAAAATCGCTATTCAAGAAATACCTACTTCAAGGCAATCGTATTTAATGCAAGATTTAACAGAACTAAACAAAACATTAAAATAATAAAATTTAACAGTAAAGTAAAGAAATTTTAACCACTTTTAACCGTAAGGCGTAAAACTAGAAAATAAACTCAAAAAGAATTTCAAGTAAATTTGAATTTTTTCAAATTTTAGAAATCAAACATAGGGGGCAGTGCCTCTTTTGATTTCAACATAGCAGTACTACTGTTTTTAGAATATTTTGTTATCATTCTTCAAAAATTCAAAAATTCATGTTAACACGTGGCTTTGCTTAATTTTATTTTTGGTTATTTTGGTAAGTCATTTCTTCATTTTTTTAAATTTTAGTCATTATTTGTTTTTGGTTTAAATATTTTCTTGGTTTTTATATTTTTCAATTAATTTAGAGTTAGGTACGACTGACGATCGGCAACAACCGTAAAATAAGGCCTTATATCGTATTACTCATTATTTTTTTAAAGTTTAATCCTTTTACGGAAATATTTCATTTTTAAATATTTTTAATCCTGTCAAGTGATAATTAATGTCTTTTTGGTTTTTATAGTAACGATTTTTCTACGTATTGTATTTCTTTACTTTACTGTTAAATTTTATTATTTTACCGTTTTGTTTAGTTCTGTTAAATCTTGCATTTTACAAATACATACTAATATACCACAAAATCTACTTGAAATTCTTTTTGAGTTTATTTTCTTTTTTAATCGTATTTAAATACATAAAAGTAAGTATATACGTAAATAGCTATAAGGTTAGGTGGTTATTTTAGCATCATAAACCTAAAACAAATCATTTCATTTACACCTATTGATATATTAATATAGTTGGCAAATATTTTTTTAACTCGATAAAAATTATATTATATTAACGGTGCGAATAAGCTATTCAAAACCTATTACGCACAAACCAAATGTGGCTTGAGAGTATCTACCCTAATGATTGTTGTTTGCTAGATTTGATTATTTAATCGAATACACCTGCGGCCTGGAACTGTCAATAAATGTTCTGATTTTGACAGGTAGTCCCATTCTGGGAATTAAATTATTAAACCTATTTCTAAACATTAAAATGATTTATAAAACTATACAAGATTATTTTACAAAAAAAATCTCGAGATTTATTCATTCCGTCCTGTATTTAGTATTTTATTGTTATTTCTATAAAATAATAGTGAATCTCACCATTTTGTATAAATATAATGACAATACTAATCAAATTATCTTTAAATTATTCAAATTCGCATCAATTCGGGTTAATTTTAAGCGCTATAGTGCGATATACGGGGTGACCCAGACCACCCGTATCAGTACTTTTTTTCAAAAACGGTAAGTCGTAGAGAGTTGGGCTAAAAAATTTATTACAAAAGCCCTAATGACGAATCTAATGGTGATATTATTATTTCCGGGAAAAGTCGGCATCCAGAGTAGTTTGCTCCAGAAAGTCCAGAAATCCAGAATTTTAAATGGCACCATATGTCGAAAGTAATATCGTTGGAAAGCTCTTTAAAAAATAAGCAAGTTTTGTAGGAAAAATTTTTTTATTACTCCCACCCCTTTTAAGTTATATTCGACTTAAGTTATTAAATTTCAATTTCTTATAACGAACTTAATTTTAAAAGTCAGCACTTAAAATCCAGCTACCGCGTTAGAGCAATGTCACAAGTGTCCAAAATGTCTTCCATTTACTTCTAAACACTGTTGAGCTCTTCTGGTCATACTATCAGTGGCTCTAAGTACTTCTTCAGTGTTTAATGATCGACAGGCATTGCAAATTCTGAGCTTCATATCATCTCTCGTTGTCGATTTTTCTGTATAAACAATATCTTTGATCCGACCCCAAAGAAAAAAATATTTCAAGTGCTGACTTTTAAAGTTAAGTTCGTTATAAGAAATTGAAATTTAATAACTTAAGTCGAATATAACTTAAAAGGGGTGGGAGTAATAAAAAATTTTTTCCTACAAAACTTGCTTATTTTTTAAAGAGCTTTCCAACGATACCACTTTCGCCATATGGTGCCATTTAAAATTCTGGATTTCTGGACTTTCTGGAGCAAACTACTCTGGATGCCGACTTTTCCCGGAAATAATAATATCACCATTAGATTCGTCATTAGGGCTTTTGTAATAAATTTTTTTTGCTCAACTCTCTACGACTTACCGTTTTTGAAAAAAAGTACTGATACGGGTGGTCTGGGTCACCCTGTATAAGCAAAAATGAAAAGTAGTAACATAAATATAATAATTTCGATATCTTCCAAAATTAAGATTTTAATTAAATACTGCAAAACTGTCTTTATTTTAATTGCAATTTTATGATTTGCACAAGATTCCTTATATTTCCAACTAATACAGAAATTATTTATAAAATATTTTTAGCTTGATGATTTTTAAAAAATAAAAGAAACTTAATTATTCAACAAGTTTTATATTAATTATTAGTAGTTTAATTTATTATATTACTTATTAAAATCATGGTATTCTTATAATATTCTTCTTTATTGATTGCTGTTTAACTTTAATTTATCTTTTATAAATTTTTTCAATAAAGCAATTATTTAACTTAAATTTTCAATTAACAACCTATTTAATTATAATTTTATTTCAATCGTCCAAATCAATTTCTTATTTATTTTCTTCCAAATCCCATTTTCAAATCCACTTTTTAAATCATTCAATTAAAGACAAAACTTTTAATTTTATTCGAAAGATTAATCACGTTTAAAATCAGCTATATTTCTCACAAAAATTGAAAATTATCTTAACCTTTCGTTACATGATGAAACGAATTTTGAAAAAAAATATTTTTTTGGTTACTTATTGTGCTGTAGTTAATGTAGTTCATTGTAATATTTAAAAAAAAGTGGTTATGGCACAATATGGCACACACCGTTTCACTATGTTGTTTGGTCAACAATACTTAAAAAATTTAAACCATTATGTTAAACTGAAAAAACTGTTTCATTATTACTATTTTACTATTATACTTCAAACGTGAAAAATTCACGTCGCACTGAAGATTAACCAATTGTAAAAAATGCTGATTATTCTTATGTTTAATCAATACTGTTGTGCCCTAGCAAAATTTTTTCACTTTTATCTATTCTTAGGTATTCTACAAATAGGCTACAGTAGTTAAAATTGAGTATTAACTTTAATCGTAAAAAATATAATCAAAACTTTGGTATAAATATGCCAAATCTGGCACACCATGAAACGAAGGTTTAAATTGAAACACAAAATTATAATTTTTACGGAGACCGTCCGTAAATACGACCACTCCGGACAACTCAAACGGCAAAAAGCAAAGTTATTAACATTTCTACCAACTCAATAACATAATAGTTGTTGTATCCATAATAGTTGTAGCCAACAAAAATAGTTGGCGCGAACAATTGTTCAA
The DNA here is from genome assembly GCA_947369205.1 of Cantharis rufa. NCBI lineage: Eukaryota > Metazoa > Arthropoda > Insecta > Coleoptera > Cantharidae > Cantharis > Cantharis rufa. The sequence continues at coordinate 44,358,656 of OX376303.1, forward strand.
ATATTACAAAAATTAAATTTAAATTTTTAAACAATTAAAACATAATTTCAAATTAAACAAAAATAAAATTTTGAAATTTTTCACATATATGTATAATATGTAACTCGTGCTTCTTAATGTACCTCGTGTTTCCTCCGTTTAAGTCTTGTTTGAAGATCACAGCAACTTGGACCTAATTCTATCATGGTATGGACTACCAAGATTAATAATAATTATAAAACAAGATATTTTTTATTATTATTATCCTTCATTTTTAAGTAGCTGTGAGATCAAAATCATTATTTTTTACAATAATGTTTTGTACATTTATTTTTACTGAGTAAACGAAAAAAGCAATCTGCATTGCAGTATTCTTATTTGAATTTATACATTTAGTTTTATATTGTGGTAGATAGGTAGAAAATTACGCTTCGTCTTGCAAACTATTAAGAACCAAAATGGGGATACCCTTCTTATCTCCAAGTAATATAATAATTATAAAGGTTTATGATCTGTTAATAGTAAGAATGTTCGGAAAATGCTGATGAAATTTTGTTAACATCGTAAATTATAACAAAGCATCTTTGTCTATCTGATTTTACCTTTTTCTGATAATGAAAAGTATAATAGAATAATATGTATGCGACGCATGAGAGTGAGTGTACATATCTACTATATTTGTGTTTGGAAATTCTTTAGGTAAAATTGCTCTTATTCGATTTGAATATAATCAGTAGGTGTACATATTAACTAAATTTAAAGATAAATTTTGTATATGAACTTAATATATTAGTTATAATTTATAATACAATAACGCTTATTTTTATTCAACACATTAGAGTTTTAGTTTTGAAGTTAGTAAACTAGTATCTATTTATTGTCAGTTATATACTAGGTATTATTTCTTTTTCAACCACGTCAAGATTTTTAATTTTGTTTTGTTTGTAAAAATTATAAATTATATAAAATTTTAAATTCAATTTCTATTTATATAATTCTAAATTTGGGAAATAATATCTATATAAATTATATTATCTACCTATATTTAATAATAGATTTTATCCAAACTCATAAAGAAAACTATTATTTTCCGGAGGTTTCCTAGAACGAGAAAGTAAAACATTACCAAATTATATAAATTCTTAACTTGTGAAAATTTATAAAATTAAAACTTTAAAATATCAAGTTAATTAAACCAATAAATATTTACATGTTTATATGAAGTTTATATTAATTATTTATATTAATATGAGTAGATTCTCGGGTGTAAGGGAATCTACTCATATATGATTTCAAGGGAAAGAACTTTCAATATTTATTTATATTAATGTTTATATTAAGCTGAAAGCTAAGCTTAATTAATAATTATTGTATTTATTGGTTTAATTAACTTGATATTTTGAAGTTGTAAAACATTACCTACTAGTTTCTTCAAAATTAGGTTGGTAATGTGACTTTGATTGACCTGACTTGTAAAGTGTTCATTACATGGCCAGGTTAATGACCAAACGGTAAAATTTATTACCTATATACCTAATCGTCACCACAATATCGTCACCTAATGTATCGTCAATACAAATACAAGCACCCTGCATGTACAAGACAAACAAATAAATTACAAACAAACCGCACATTGTAAATGTGAAATAGCAAATTGTTAATGAATATTGTGTCTATTGAATAGATATTACAAGTCGGAATATAAATAAATGAATACGTTACATCGTCCGAAAATAATCTTCGTCTATGCCTCTATGGTATATTTTAGTTCATCGAATACTGGTTTTTACATCAGTGTAACGGGAGGTCGTCACTTGGGCCTTGTGCTCTCAGGCCGTACTGAGAATTATCGTAACTTGGGGGTGCGCCGTTCTAAGGAAAATTTTATTTGTTGCTGCCACCACCTTCGAACGAACAAACCACCCTTGATTTTTCTCAGTCTTCTGCACTTTGGTAGCGTGCAACTGGTCAAGCCACCGGCCTTTCGGTTGTACGGCGCTGGCGGGTCCCCGGCTTAACTTTGTGGGAATTGAAATCCCGGTTACGGGTCTAGACGGAGCACGTACACTATTCTGAAAACAAATATAATTTCCCTTTGTTTCAAAGGAAATAAAACATCGGCGTTTCTTTATACTAAAGTTTATTTAAATTAAAATACTTCACAAAATAATTAAGGAAAAAGTTTAACAAAACAATTCCACAATAAATCGATTGCTAAACTGTGAATTCCGTGGTCCCTAAAATCTACCCCTAATATTATGTTGGCCCTTTAAAATAATTATTTATTTCGCAGAATAACTAATTATGTTTTCCAAAAAGATTAATAATAAAATATAACAAGAAAAAAACACTTGCGGAATTATCTCCGAAGAAATCTGTCCTGGTAATAATAATTATAACTTGCAATTATACAAATCTGCAAATTATAATTATGGCACTCAAAAAAATAATATTCAAAAAAAAAACACACTCTAACGCACAGAACCCAAAGTTGATTTCCAAAATCAACTTTCCCGACAAAAATCTCGTATCAAATCGATCTCTCGGACCGTCAAAATCGATCTCTCACCGACTAAATCGAACTCTCGGACCGTCAAAATCAATCTGCCTCTCTTTGAATATTAACCCCCTTTTATATGAAATTTCCACCAACTTTCCGTGTGAAAAAGATTATATAAAGTCAGAGTCCAAAAATCGAAAGGAAAACTACTGGTACGGCTATTACGACCCTCAAATTGCAAAATAATACTTCATTTTGTTCTTTTGTACCTGAAGCTGACACTATAATTGTAATTAGTCCATCCTGTTCGACTCGTCATTCTGTCTGGAGATTGCCATAATCAATACAACTATTATTATATTTCTATAAATTATTATCGATTCGAGATAATAATTCATTATTTTCGATTTATTCCTTTTATGATATATAATTATTCTTTTAAATAAGGACCCACTAAATTAATTAATATTAACTACATTAGAATTTAATTTGCTGACCAACAAACTAAATTCTGCTTTTAAAAACAATCATGGAAGCTAATAACAAAAATACAAAAACTTCATATTGTTCCCATTTTTGTTACATCAATATACATAGTTACAAGGTTGCATGATTTTACTTACATTTACTTACGGTTCCGATGTTAACCCCGCTAATAGAACTCGTTTATATTTACCTCTATTCGAAAATTTTTACAATTATAACTTTATAAAATAAAATTAAATTATAAATTAAAACAAAAACATAAAATAATTTAAAAAATAAATAAATATAAAAATAAGCTCTTCGAGCTCCGGTTTTAAAATAGTCGAATATAAAAAGAAAAATTTCGCGTACGCTCACTTTTCAAAATATGACTTTTCAAACTGAGCTGTGCGCTCAGTAACGCGTAATTTTCGATCCTTGACCAATAATATACTATTTTTAAAGAGCTGAAATTGAAGCTCGGTATCGACTTACATTTTGAAAGAAACTCGATTTAATTTAGCATTAATCGTGGCTGGTTAAATATTAATCAACTTGATTGTCATATTGAATACAGTTCCTACAAATTGAATATCAAAATTGCTGTCGTCGACATTATTAGAATTGTAATTTTTAAAAACATTTTGTAGTTTACATTATAAATTATTTATACCAAATTAAATGTTTCTTACTTTAATTAACGCTCTGTATAAACTTTCTGGTTACCTCAAGACTATATACATTTAAAACAATTAGCTACAATTTATTTGATTTTCAAGAATTCCTATAACCATAAGTAACTACCTTTACTAGTTTATATTCATTTTAGTACCTAGAGAATATTGAAAACGCTTTTGAAAATCTTTTGTATGGATACATTATCACTTGTTTATCATATTAAGGTTTCCCAGCTTCCAATGAGTAGGCATATATCGAAATATAACAAAAATGCCTATTGATTTCGCATATTAATGCAATATATACAGGAAACCAAATAATACAATAGGAAGTAGAAAAATCGATTGACATTCTATTTTTATAACAAAGAACTTACCTAATTTATTTTAAACGAATTGACAACAATATGTGATACATTTCTACTGTTAAGGTAATATAGTCTTCATATATAGATTTTAATAAGTCTAACAATCAACTAATTTCACAATAAAAAATGTGTCTTAATTTGTTTTTATAATTCTTCTATTCTCTCTCCTAAATCTCCTCAAGAATTCGATCATGCGAACAGTTTTTGTTTTAATGTAACTCCAGCAAAAAACTTACACGGGTAACTCAATGCAATAAATGCTTTTAAAATGTAAAAATTCCGGATTTATTTAAATATTCTTTTCTGCAAAAAATAGATTTAGACGTTCCGGTATTTTGATTTATACTTAGATCTTGAACAAGACATACTGCAACGAACTGAACTAGTTTAGTTCAACTAAACTGAAAAGCCACGGCAGACAGTTAAATATTATTAGATATTATTTAAAATAATTTATTGCTATTATTATTTTAAACAGATGCACGAAAATTGTTATATAATTATATAAATTCTTATATTTATATTTTAAAAATTAGCAACAAGCTAATTAAACTAATAAAATTTAATTATATATTTTTGATATACATACATATTACATATGATTTAAAATTTTGTTTATTTTATTAATTTATTATATTATTAAATATTTATATAATAAATAAAATTTCTGACGAAAGCGATCCCCTTCGCTGAAAGCTCAAAAATATATAATTTTGAATATTGAATATTGAAAATTGAAGAAGTTTTAATATTATGAAAATTATTATTTATGTACATGATAACTTATAATTTATATACTGTAGTAAGTAAGAATCAGATATTATAGTATAGTACTTGATGCGCATATGCTACTTTTATATTTTTAAATTTTAATACCAATCGGATTTAATACAGCTTTCCAATGGTAGCATTTTCAAAGTTATGTAAGGCCTTAGGTAATTTTTTGATAAATTCGAGCGTCTATTCTATCCCATAAAGTAAAAACTTGTTATATTTATATTTACATTAAATTGTTAATCAATTTGGGTTACAGATTTTCCAAAGTTATAATGCGAGACTAGTTTATCAGAAGCAATGACTCGGTGATTGTTTTGGTCGATCTGAAAGTTGGTGTGTGTACCAAATTTAAAGATCGGTCAGAGTCAATCTAAAACTGAACTTTCTAATCAAGTTGGCGTACTAACAAAGACGGGCATCCGCACTTTTTTCACTTTTTTGGCAACATTTTCCGGGGAAAAACCCCCTGTTAATGAGGACATAAATGTACTTGCACCCTTGCATTTGTGAGAAGAACGTTTTAATCTTCCTAAATAAATACATTTATGTGAAATTTTACTAAAATGTACATTTTGACATATACAAAACAATACTGAAAGTAGCTCTTTTTAGTACAGATCCGTCACTTTTTAGTTTTTAGTACAGATATGTCAAATGTTTTATGTAAAAGTAATGACTGTTTTAAAATAATTAACGCAATTAAGGTAAAAAACGATGGACACATGGACATTGAGGTGATGGACACCTTCCATTTTGCAAATCAATGTATTACTTCGGTATAAGATTTGCTTACTAAATATTATTGACAAATTTTGAAAAAAAATATTTTTTTGGTTACTTATTGTGCTGTAGTTAATAGGAAAAATAAAGAAAAGATTCCTATTTAACAATTCATTGAAGTATTTAAAAAAAGTGAGTATGGCCCAATATGGCACACACCGTTTCACTACGTTGTTTGGTCAACAAACTTAAAAAATTTAACCTATTATATTAAACTAGGTTTTATTATTACTATTTTACTATTATACTACACCAATTTCATAATTTTCCTTTGAAAAATTTGAAATTTCATTGACGTGAAAAATTCACGTCGCACTGAAGATCAACCAATAGTAAAAAATGCTGATTATTCTTATGTTTAATCAATACTGTTGTGCCCTAGCAAAATTATTTTCACTTTTTTCTATTCTTAAGTATTCTACGAATAGGCTACAGTAATTGAAATTGGGCATTAACTTTAATCGTAAGAAATATAATCAAAACTTTGGTATATGCCAAATCTGGCACACCATGAAACGAAGGGTTAACATAACATTTTTTACAGAAAGTGCGCATTTTATTTCAATTACACGTAAAATAGTGTATGAACCTGGTCCTTAAAGTGTCTTTTTGGCATTTGCGTGGTTCGGCTACGCCTCAGTCTATATTTTTCCCGCTCTCATACCAAAAAGATGCACCATGCACCTTCAGGACAATATTCATATACATAAATAACTATTATTTACAAAAATTAAAACAGTTTAAACACGATTAAAAGATTATTAAATCATTAGAGCTAAGAACCAACTGGGGATAATAATATCCATATTTTATGTCCATTACAATGATTTGAAATGTTCCATTAAACACTTGATTTCGATAGCTAAAATAAGTTTTTCTAATGAAAGTAATGTTTTTTAATAATTGTCCAACTTTAATTATTGCAATAATAATTTTAAAAAATGTAAAAACTAAAAATGTCACATTTGCAATAATTAATAATATGAGTAAAGAAAAAAACAAAATAAGTAATGTTTAGGTATGAACAGTAACGGAAGTTGTACAAAATGCGGTATCACATCGAGGTAAATGCATCCCAGCAGGAAAGCAATTCGTTTAACCACGGAAAATATAATAATTTTACTAAGATATGCATACAAATAAAAATAAAATATGAAACGATAAATATACTGCAAAAACTATTCAAAAATAGATCAAGCACTTCAAATTTCTAAATATGTTTAACAAAAGCAATATAATGTATGTATTGTCGTGAAACGGAAAGTCGATCTTATTTAAATCTAGCTACGCGGTCATTTGATTTGTTTATGTGCTGCAAATGGGTAAGATTATTCAAAAATAAATAACAGCTGATTTTATTTTGTTACTTTCAACACACTATAAACACATTTTTTATCTTAATTATGTCTAACTATCAGTGTCTGTTTGTGCTACGCAAACCTAAAAAAAAAAGAAGTAATTAGTGAATTGTGAAACATCCGGTATATTTCAAAAGAACGTACGAATTTTAGTTTTGGAAGGTTGAAGCAGGTTTGGAGCTCTCTCTCCGGTAGCGTCAAGAAAAACAAGACGGATTTTTCGAGGCCGGGCTTTTTTGAAGCCACATAAGTGTAGTTTCACTGATTTCCAGGGTGAAATCAAGGAAATCATCGCCAAGTGTTATTTTCTGGAGAAGAGATAGAATTGACGAATTGGTAGAAGTACGCGTTGGGTACGCCATATTGAAATTACAAGAAATTTTCGTAAAACATTTTATTTTACTTACCTCAATGTTTTTGGAGAATGAGGAATCCACGAAATTAATCGAGTGCATCGACCTCAGCTTTTTTGAGAATAATACCGACAATTCGACAGAAGACTTTTTCACGAACAGGTGTGACCAAACAGTAACAAAAGATAAGTCACATGCGGTGGTACGATTTGGAATCCGTTACATTACAGTAGCTAAAGTAGGCAAAGAGGGGAGAATTGCATCATCGACACCAGAGACCTGCGAGGTATCTTTATTTTTTTTATTTGAACTGCAGTGAGAAAAATAAAACATTTATTTTTGTTTCCATGAACATTTATTTAATTTTGTACTCATATAAAAAAACACATCTTACACTAGAGTGGCAAATGATCACGAAATTTAGCGATCCAAGTTTAATAGTAAATGTTGTTATCAGCGGCCACAAACATTTTACACCAAATTTTATCCAGCTACGAGCTTGTTCGATTTTATTATTTGTTTTTGAATAAACCATTGTTTTCGTGTTCAATAAGAATTTTACTTGCAACTCAAAAGATTAATAAGATCAACCAGAACCTACAAACTGAAAGTCGCATCTCCCGACAAAAATCTGGCCAGCAAAGCACATTTTAGGGTTTGTGTGTAATAAAGTAAAAAGTTTACACAACAGTATATAAATGATGGCAGTGAATGCATAGTTGTTATTATGAAAATAACGAGTACTGAAAAGGTCCAACGATGAATCACTTGAATAATTGATGATGCCAATAAGGTTGACAAAAATAATATGTTAAAATTAACGTAACTTAACCTAGCCCACATCGAGCGGAATTTTTTTGTCGATTTTTTCGATTTTAGGCTTCGAACTTTAGTATAAGGAGAAATTCAAACTCTAAATAGTATATTAAGAAACTAGTTCTATGAGAATCATGTTATCGCACGCAATCCATTTAGAAAACGACCGGCGCATGGAGGAGTTTTCGGATAAGTGCCATAAATCGTACATTTCTAAACATATCTGATGAGACGACTTTTATATACTATTTTTTCTATTGTGAGCTTTAAACGCTCTAAAAATTTTTAAAATTTGCGTTTTATTAAATAATACTCCTGGTAAATTTGAATTATTTTTGTATTTTGCATTGCATAAAAGTTTAAATAAACAAAATTATACCTGTAATTTACAATTTTCAATAAGCGATTGGGTTTCGAAATGACTTTGTTTTAGAAGCAATATATACGTAGAAAAAGTATAATATAATATTATTTGATGTGGTGATTAAAGGTATTCAAAACTGATAAAATTAAATTTTCATTACATTGTTTCATAAGCTTCAATTTACATGTTCAGCAGCACATTAATTTTTGTACGTCCTTTCTAAAAACATCAAAGTACAGTTACCTAACTTCTTAAATAAAAACTACTTTTATTATAAAGGGATTAATTATTATTTAACTATGCATAAATCTTATTATTACCAATTTTGTCAAAGTACAATATGTGTTAATGGTTAAGGTAACTACAATCTATAAGTAAATATTTTTCTACACTTGTATCTCAAAACACATTTTATAATGAAAACATTTTAAAATATCTAGAAATTAAAAACATTTATTAAAAATTATGATTTAAAAAAGGGAATACGTAATATAAGAATTACTTTAATTTTATTTGACAAATTAATGTTAAGAAGTATGATGCTACATTATGTATCTACATACCATTCAAATGCAATGAAATCTTTTTCAAACATATAATATACAGTTACTCACATAAATATTCGGACACTCCTATGTTAACAATGTTAATTGGACGTTTTCAAGACGTTTTTTTTATATAAAAATCGCTTTTACAGCAAAATTTTGTAGACATTTTTTGTTGGAAATTTCATTGCCTTACATTTTGTTTATATACATTTTTCTAATTTTTTGCACCATTTCCGACTGACAGCGACTTAAACAAGACTCTGTAAAATCCAAAAAATATTATCATCTATATCTCGGAAACGGTGCGACCAAATAGAAAAATGTATATAAACAAAACTGTAGAAAATAAAATTTACAAGAAAAAATTTCATATTCATATTTTTATTATGATGCACCGTTTCCGAGATATAGATGACAATATTTTTTGGATTTTACCGAGTCTTGTTTAAGTCGCTGTCAGTCGGAAACCGTGCAACAAAATGGAAAAATGTATATAAACAAAATTTAAGGCAATGAAATTTCCAACAAAAAATGTCTACAAAATTTTGCCGTAAAGGCGATTTTTACATTAAAAAAAACGTCTTGAAAACGTCAAATTAACATTGTTAACATAGGAGTGTCCGAATATTTATGTGAGTAACTGTACATAATACTAAAAGTATTATAATACGTCTAAGCAACACCCAACATTAACCAAGAATTATAATTACTTAATACTAAATAATATAATAATTATAATCTAAATTACATTTAAAATTAATAGTAAAGTTTTAATTATTTAATTGATAGTTATTGTATTAATGAATTTTCAACTCTTTTTACCGTGTAATTTTTAACAAATTTTATTATTATTTTTTATAATTTTAACAAATTTTTTAAAATCCTTTAAAAATACATTGCGAATATAGGAATACGCACATTATAGCATAGATTAGGATGTTGAAAAAAACTCATTACTCTCTAATCTACGATGTATGAAGCAAAAAATTGAGTTGAATTTACTGTATAATTATTGAGAAATCATACTAATACAATTTCAATAGGGAACTGTCACGAAAGTGGGACCACGAATTCAATTTTTCCTATACACCATTGGAAAGAGAACAATTTTCTGAGTATATAAAAAAAAAATTGCGGAATATCCATTAGTTTTAGAGAAAACGACATTTAAAAATCAAAATTTTACATGTATTTTTCTATAAGGATCAAACTGCAATTTCTACATGGGTGTTCTTACCCGTACGTGTAACAATATTTGCCATTGACCTAGTATGTTATTATTATTTTATTTATTTTTTATTATGTTATTACAGTTTTCAGTTAGACAAACATAAAGCTAGTTTTAAGGATAAATCCTAGATTTACCGTGGTTGCAGTCGTCAGTTTTGTAAAATGTATGGAAAATTTAGATTTTTAAATGCCGTTTTTTTGTAGATTTTGTAGAAATTGTAGATTTCAACCATTGACAAGGTTTACTTGTTTTCGACCCTTGACACTTTTCTTTTACATGAGACATTAAAGCGGCAATATACGTAGTTACACTTTGGCTCAGGACCAGCAGGACATATTAAAAGTTTACCAATGATATCTCTCTCTTATCCAGATACTTATTCACCGAAAAACTTTAACTTTTAGAATGCTTTTGTCACTGAATTGTATTTCAAACACATTTTGAACGTCAGGACTTTACAACAATAATTTGCACGCCGTTTTTCAGTTTTATTTTGACGTTTAGTATAAAACAGATTATAGTAATAGGACAAATAAAGCAATTCAAAACGTTTACGTATGTCCTGCAAGTTCTTTTAATTTACGTCACCGCGATCGCTGGTGTCGATATTCAAACTCACGCAGTTTTTCTACAGTTTTTTATTTTATAATTATTTTTACTATTGTGCCATAAATGATTGTACAAAAAGATGATGAATTTTGATGACTAACGCTCCATAACGGATCGAAAGTTGCTCTAATACGAAAATTTAATTTAGTTGTATTAACCTATGAAACGCATTTACCGCAATTGAATAACAAAATAGTTTACATCAAAAACTGAAAACTAATTTTTTTAGAGCAAAATCTAAAAAAATGTGACATTCCTGAGGAGCTGCATTACTTAAACTACTTATATAGACGCTGTAACAATATTTCTTCTTAATTTCACGTAGAAATTCGGTTGGTTTAATGTTAAGCATGTGATACGTAAGTAACGGCCAACCCAAAATTTTGTTAATTTAGAGAACTTCTTCGACAAATTTGGTCATCTTCCGGTCTAAAACTAAAAACTAAACGATAGGGTTTAAGCAAAAGTTACTACTACCCATAGATACTTATTGATTGTGAGTACTATGAATACTAATGTTAAAATTAAATTATGTAAATTGTAGATAGTTGCTTTATCCTCCATCAACTCCATCTTATATAAAAAAAATTCTCCGGAATTGAATCAACATTATATTAATAAAAATCCATAATTTTGTTATCGTCCATAATTTAATAACTAATTAGAATGTTTCGGGATAATCTTTTGGAGAGGTCTAAATCAAACTCGTACGTATTTATTAATAAATTTTACTATTAATAAAAATATTTGAACTTATTGTAAGTGTTTCAAATTTTATTGTATTCTTCTTTAGGAAAGAGATACAGATTAAAACGTATCTAAATAGTAGTAATTTTAATTAATAAAAATAAATTTTTAATTTATTGTTGTTATGTTTAGATGCCGACTAATGATTTTGTTTTTGTTTTAGAAAAAAATCTAAAGATTTGTATTCTGAAAACAGTGTAGAATAAAAATCTAAACTAAGTTCTCTATCTAAGAGAACTAACTCTAACTAAATCTAAATCTAAGTTTAAGTGTTTTTTTAACCTTGGTTTAATTCTCGAAAATGTTTTATATAAATTATTTAAATTTTTAGGTATGTTATACTATTTGAAAATTTTATACAGTGCCACCATGCTAAGAAAAACCCCGGAAAATATGTCAACTAATTTGATAAAAATTTGAATGAACCAATGAACATCGAGTTATTTCTCAAGTACATTCTGCTATAAAAGTTACAAATCATTGTGTGTCAATTGTCATTGTGCTGGTTTTTTGTCTTGTTCGCTTTCGTGTTATTCATATTTGAGCTTTATTTTTTACAGAAAAGTGTTCTTTTTAGAACAAATCTTCATAGCTGTATTTAATAAATCAATTTAATTAAACATTGTTTGGTAAGTACTTTTTTAGGTTAGAATGCACTTTAATTTTCTTTTGAGTGTACATATTTAAATACACCAGCGCCAGCCACGCCCCTTGAGAGATTTTCTTAGTGTGGTCGAACTGTATATGTGTTTTCCAATTCAAATTTTATCCCTTCCACAGTGTCAAACATACTATAGTTGGATTTTTTTAAGAATAATATAAAAATTTATACTAAACCGATGACCCCTAAACATTAACCAATATAATTGGTTTGAAAATATAATTGGTTTTTAGATGTAGTACATAAAGCGTAAATTTTGCTAGTATAAAACTACCTAATTCTGAACCAATTTCATTATTGTTAATTATTTCGATGTCGTCAGTTTAGTATAAATTTTTATATTATTCTTTAAAATATCCAACTATAGATGTCGAGTTCTTCTTTCACTGTGACTTGTTAGCTAATTCCATCTTCAAAATTAAAATATTAGGTTAATAATACGCCTTCTTGAAACGTATTATGCCTATATATGGTCAAAATTTGTACACATGATGATTTATTCTACACCCTCGTCAAATAAGAACCGACGGAAAGTCATACAACAAAAATGGCGGCTTATCAAAATGCACAGCATATTGAGTCTTAAAATTACTTTTTAGTTGTTGAAGAAAAATGATAATTTGGTATACCTATATCTACCCTAATTATATTTTTATTAGCTATCAATTAAAATTTATATTAAACTTGCTGTTGATTTGTAACTTATTCAATAAGAAGTACGTTTGCAATTACAATAAAAACAGAATATTGTAAAGGTTTGCTGGCTACTTTATCAAACAAGCTGTAATATACGTGACCAAAGTCATATTTCCTGCCAGTCCGTGTGGTAAAGCTGTAACGCAACGGTTTAAAGTCGCAAGCGTGTGGTATCTTATTGAATTAAATTAGAAGGGTGTCGAGTATAACGTTTAGATAGGGAAATACACGTACAAATTCTCTATTTTAAATTAATTTATTCATTTAGCTCGGTTAATTTTTTAATGTAGATATTGCTATATTTTGTTGTAATAAATAAAACGCTTTAAATTTTTAATTTGATGTTACTTGAATAGAAAATATTCTACAATAATTGAATGCAACGTGTTTTGGTCAAATTACAATAATATACCGAATCTAAACAAATTTATATTATCGGCTTTTGCTCCATTATGAATTTACTCCCAAGTTCCGCTGTTATCTTACTATCGACGTTAAAAAATCCAATACATTATTAACTCTCCAAAATTAAGTAATTCTAATATCATACTATAATATTTTACGCGAAGAAAATTTCAAATTTACCTATTTTCCAATAATTAATTATAATTATAAAAGATAAAAATTTTAATAGTGTTAATAAAGTGACAAAATTTAATTCTTGTACCGCTAGTTAACCAAAATTTCTTCTCCATGGCAATTTAATTTAGTTCTAATTAGCCATAGAAGGAGCTTTGATCCAAACATGTTTAATGAATATTTTTCAGTTCTTTGTTCGGTGTAACATTTAATAATTAATAATTATACCCTGAGTTTCGTAAAAGCCTTTGTACCTACATATATACTTCAAGTTCTTGAAAATTTTAGTGCAACGCTTCTTAATTAAAGTTTTGAAAATAAAAATTCCGAAAATCTTACAGGGTGTATTTACATATAAAAACTATCCACTTATTTTATTTTTAACTGCACGAAATAATTATACAAATCAAAAGATTTGTTGATAGAGTTCTACAAATCCAATTAAACATTTTTATTTAAAATTTTTAAATTTTTTTTAATGACAATTTAAACTTGTATTCCACTTTTCAATAAATTTTTTGTATTGCAATATAAATAATAATGATAACATAGAAAAATAAAATACTTTTGTTTAAAGCAAATAAATTTCTAGTTCTTAAATTCGTTTTCGAAAAATTTCGAAAACGAGATATTTCGAGATATTCAACAGAGAATTGACTTTATTTTACTAATTTGTTATATGAAATTTAACAATACTTAAAAATGCCAAAAAAACAAATACTTTAATGTATTTTGTCAGTTGGTAAAACTTTGCATAAAGGAAAGCTTTTGTTTTGGATGTTGCAGAACATTTAAAATAATAAAAACACCATCTAAATTTTTGACTATTAAAAAAAAACATTTTTGTTAGGCAGGTTTCCAACCTTCATCCGGAGCTGATAGATTTCAACAGATTTGCATTGGGCAATGGTGTGAGCAGTAGCTGGCAGACCTACGGCTACTTTAAACAATCTTCATTCGGTGCATTGGAGCTTGTGAACTTTGGGAGCTTCGTATAATTATCGTATTTCTCTCGCTTTTTGCACTTCTGATGATTAAGTACTTCGTTAATTTATTACCAATTTAAAATTGCAGTTTTTTGATTAATATTACAAAATTGATTGGTCCATTTGGTTCTAAATTTTATATTGGTATTTAATGTTCAACCAATAATCTGAAAAACCTGACGTTTAAAAAACTTGACGATCTAAAAAAACCCCACACCGTGTTTAAAAAAGGTTGAAAACCTTCAAAAATAAATATTGATAAGTGATAAATTAATAATGACTTCAGAAATCTATTTATGTCAACAATATATTGTCGTGTTCCAAAATCATTTTTTAAATGTTGAATTTTAAATTTATATTTGTATTTAAATTTTGTTTTAATTGTTAATTTGAAATTTAGTATTGACTGTTTTTAAAATTTTGTTTTGATTGTTTTCAAAATTTAATTTAATTTGTTGTAAATCTTTCTTGTATAAAAATTGTAAATATTTGATAATTTGTTGCTTCAATTTTTTATTTTATGTTGGTACTAAAAATTTGCGTTTGCCAGGTTCGTTAAAGCGAACGGACGCGTTTACAGACGGTCTCCGTAAAAGTTGATATTTTGCGTTTCTATTTGAGATTTTTTTGAATAGTATATGCGAATAAAGTTGTTTTTTTGAGTGAGTAATTTTTTATTATTGAAATTGGAAGTTTTATTATAAGTTTTGAACGTTATAATAAATTGCAGTTGACAATTAAAATTTTGATTTAAATAATAAAAAAGGTGGCTAATAGTCTCTTACTGGTAAAAAATGGATGGCCCCAAGAAATATTAACATTTTCGTGAGATTATAAAAATTAATTCGGGGGTGCATCGCAATATGTATCTATGTAGAAAGTACCTAATAGTCGATCTCCCAATAATATTTTAAATACTCTATTATGAAGTATATTATATAATAATAATTATTAATACAATAAATTATTTAGTTCGTAATATTGTATCAGGTAATACCAAGTTATTGTTTTTAGTAATTTTACTATTTTGGTTTTGTACTTGTACATGGGTAATATATATATGTGCATAATAAATGTGTATTGGTTGTTACATACATAAATATATTTTTTAAAAGCATATTTTTGGGAACGAGTTAATTATAATATGCGTAAATAAATTTAGTGATGTAAAATTTTGCATACTTACCTTATTATTCTGACATTTACTACCGGTACAACAATCCTTCATAACACTTGTTAACAATGTACAACCAACATTGGTATAATTATGCAAATGTTACTTCATGTTACAAAAGTTTTTGTATACGCGAAGTAAGGTGGTCTTCGTAGGGAAAGAAATGTAAAGCATTATACCATTACAGTATACTACAAGTTAACTAATAAAATGTTGAAATTTTAAGCACATACTACTGAGATCTAGTATGTACAGGAAATATGTATACTCTATGTACATAATACATATTATATGATATACATATTATAATTGAGAATAAATAGTAGAAAAAGTATAAATATAATTAATTTGAAACACAGTATAAAATATAACAAAATTTATTTAAACATTAAAAATACAAATTCATTTTAAAACTTGCAAATTGAGTATTTTAAAATTTACCGTGCCTGAGGGTACGGCCACGCCATCGATTGCAAGCGAGCAAATTGAGCGCGCGAACGATTTACCTCACTAGTGCACGCTCTATTATAGCCACCATTAAAAGCGTGTAAATTTAAAATTAAATTTAAATTTAAATGTAGTTTATTTTTTTAGTTTCGGTGCCAATTTTATTTTAGTTTTTATGAATACCTTTTTATACAAGTTTGCGTTAAATATTGCACGAAGTATACTTCGACACATGTTAGTTCTATGGAATAACATTGCATACTAAATTGTTATAAAAACCAAAGATTGGGATTATCGTAACGCACTCTCTACCAAACACACTGGAGTAGATGGCCATCATCATGATATTTTAATTTATACCTAACGATCGCAATGCAAATGATTGAAGTACGATCCTTGCTAAAATTAAAAACATTACCATAGCTATAAGCAGCATCATTGCTATAAAATTTAAATTGACAGACCAGTAAATAAATCGACATAAAATAGTATTTTACAACACCTGTATAATTAAAGAAATTATTGTAAGAATGTGATAAGAACATTTTTTCAAAAATTACATTTAACTGCATTGTTATCAGGAAAGAAAGTGTTAGTTGAAAAATAATTGCTTTATTTTGCTTTTTCCTATATTATATTTTTAAGAATTTTTATATTTTAGTAATTATAAAATGTCTATTTTCTAGAACAGCAATCGACAATAGGTGGGCCGCGATCCGAAACCGGACCGCGGAAGGTCGTACCCTTGCCCGCCATGAAATTATAGTGTATCCCAAAATAATTGACATACAGGAGAAAAACAAATTTTGTAATACCTACATGAATATTAAAAAAATCTGATGTGGCACCACATAACTTTCCTATTTATTACTAGGCTTAATATAAATAACTATAATTTTAAATAAGAATTTTACCATTTCTATGTTTATAATTTTATTTTAATAAGAATTAAGAAGAAAAATGTCAAGTATTACGCATCATCAGAAGCGTTAAGAAATTCTCTTTCAACTAATAATAATTTCATTACTATCCACATTAATGGATAGAAGTACCGGGCTTTAACAATTTTCATTCCATGAAAAATTAAAGTAAAAAGTAAGGGATTTCAACCAAAATCTAATCAGCTCTCTAGATTGCTGCTACAAACCAGCATATGAAATTTGAATAAAATCGGTTCACGCGTTTTGAAAAAATCGTGGACGAAAAAATCGGCCACACACGCACACACATCCGGACATCATTGAAAAACTTGTCTCAAACGATTTGTATGGACTCATAGAGTATAGAAAAAATGCTAACTCAAAAAATTTTTTTTACTCTATTACAATACTTTCCTTTACTACATAAATGGGAAAGTAATAGTTAGTTATTGAAATAGCGAGTTAGTTTTTCTTTTATGGGCTTCGATAATATTTTTATTTATGAATCCGGACCCAATTTAAAATTAATTGTCGATCCCTGGCTCTAGAGCGTCAATTTAAATTTTTGTATACTTGCAACGATTTTGGTATAAGTATAAAATTATATATAAAAATTTATAGTACATGAACATTCGCAACATTTTATTTTTGAATTAGGCCACAGAAACTTTTATGGAAAATAATAATAAAATCCATAAGTTGCACTGTACAAACAAATGAAATAAATTATAATAAAAATAACAATTTGCAATTCACTACAAAACCATGTAGGTATACGTAAAATAATTCATTTGTATTAACTCTATCCACATATTGATATTGGAAAAATAATTTAAAGTGGGCAATTAATATTTGTATACAAAGCTTCTTACAAACTTCACAAATGTTTGAACATGTTTTAATAACTACAGTTCTAGCAATTCAATTAGTTGTATTAATTAACAACTGCTTTTTGTAGGTAAGATACATGCAAATATAATTATAACTCGTGGAGTTGGTTTTCCCACAATGTTCTTATGCTTATACCATAATCTAGTCACGAAAGCTTTCCTCATCACGTTATAACATACAAGGCCTTGAGCGTACTAATTTAAATTTTCCGTCAACTTCTTATAAAATATTAGGTACATGTAACTACCTGTTTGAAGTTATGAAGAAGTACTGCATATCAAAAGAAAAAGTTTATCTTGTGTTTGCTTAAATCCTTTCTTTCTACAGATTTGTTTTCTGCACTGAAAAAAGTTTTGTATATTTGCATAGATACATATGTAACTAATGTAGAGACACATAATATGTATAATATTATGCAATAATATGTAATGTGTACATAAGATATGATGTATAATTACTTAATATATAATGTAATTTTACGTTAATATCCATTGTCACTGGTGGCCATCGATAATATTATATATTATATTACGTAAATTTACAAATTACTTCTTTTAGTGTATTATGTAGGTGCATTTAGAACAAACTACTTTTACAACTATTGGTGAAACTTATTAGGCTATCCTATGCATTTCTAAAATTTTAAGATAACTTTACCACCTTATAAAACAAAAATTAGTTGGTCGAAAAGAGTTGAAGATTTATCTACAACATTATTGAAGGTAGATATACCTACTACATTAAAGTACTTACTATGCAGAAACAATAATTATTTTAAACTAAAATCGTGAAAACTAAGCAACAAGTTAGTATTAATAAAATCAAATTTTAAACTTTTTTTACATCGAGTACCTACTTAAGTCCTCGATCTGTTATCGTAATCTTCAAATGTTTTTAATTTTGGATATAGAAATTTTTAGACATTCTGTTATTTAGGACTTCTTAGTTACACATTTTTTGTTAGCCGCAAGAAAATTCTTGCATTTTATTTTTTTATCCAAAATCTTTTATTACTTTTATTTTATTAATTAAAAAGTTGTTGAGATGCAGTTTTATTTAAACAATTTTATTTTCCGACGTTTCGAGTTTTTATCAACTCATTTTCAAGGCTTAAAATAGATGATTATAATTATTATAACTATTGGAAAAATTTTAATTTTTACTTTAACAAATGTCACATGTATGAAGGAAGTAAAATTTGTTTCATGACAACATGAAATAATTGCCTATAAAATTCATTAATTAAAAATTATATAAAAAGTTTCAAAATCTTCAAAACTGAGCAATTTATTTAGACAAAAAACTAAAATAAACGAGGCCATTAACATCCATATTATAATATAAATAATAAAACATGAATGATAAAAAGGATGTTCAATATTTTCTTGGTGGATAAAACACAACCTAGATATCAAATTTCCTTTATATTTGTAATTTTTTTTAAACAATTTGTTAATTAATAAAATAAATATTTAATATTATAATAATTATATATCTAATGTAGTTTTTATTTTAGTTCTTGATGGTTTTAATTTTCAAACAATTGGTTTTCGTTCCTCTTGCCCTTTTAATTGATTCAGACGTAATTTTATCAAAAAATAATCTAGTATTCCGATTTTAAAAACACTAGAGGTTAGAAAAACAAAAGAGAAAAAAGCAAAAAGAAATTTTGTGAGATATGAAAAAGTCGCGCAGTAATTGTACCATTTATTGGAAATTAGAAATTATTAGTGTGAAGTTGCTCGAATGCTTCGCATTCTTTAACAGACCGTATCGACAGCGCAACAAAACATTCAAAGTACTTGGCATTAAAGAAAAATGAAGAAAACCTTTTTATGTAAAAAGCTTAAATACTAACTGATGAAAACAGTAAAATTTTTACAATTAAACAATTTCACAATCGTCTAAATAATAGTTATTAGAAGAACCATACTTGAAATACTTTAGACGCTGTAGTAGTGCTTGAATAGGCTCGTCATCACTTTAGTGACCAACTTGAGACCATTTAACAAAATTCTGCTCTTGTCCATAAAATAAACACTAGGTAGAATGGTGCCGAATTAATTTTTTTGATTCTATTAGTTTCGTTGAGAGGTCCCGGTACTCACCTGCTTCTATGTAGAACCCCATAAAAGATTAAAATTACTAAAGCAATCTTTACGTCAAGGATGGAACAAATATCCGTAGAAAAGCTCTGAAAAGCAGCCAAAAATTTCATTCGATGTTTCTTCAAAAATCCATAATTTATATTCTAAAACGCCTCAACCATTTTAAAATTTTTACTTTGTTGCATTTAAATAAGTTAAATAAATAATATCTTTTACAAAATGATAGTCCGAGCTTTTTATGGGTCAATGTGTATATATTGCGGTGTCCAACGCGTTCAAGGAAGAAGGTTCTTGGTGAGAGAGATTTCCATGATTCTACAATTGTTCATAGGATACTGGAAATCGAGTAACAAATTACCATCGTTAACTTAACTTTAATCTTTGTATAAATAATTTAAGTTGCCATGTTCCTAAATTTAAGTTTTTAATGACTAACAAATTTTTCTGGGTTTTTAAATATTTTAAAACAAACAAATAAACTAGAACAAGAAAGATAAAAGTTTTGGAAAATTATTATGGGAAAACTTTAATGTATTTATCTTCTCTCTTTTCTCAGTCGAGAAAATACACAGAGCGAAACGGTTGACGAAAAATTCGTTAAAAATATAAATTAAAGAAATAGTGCAAGCAGATTAGGCAAGTGCGAATTGCCCCTAATAAGACAGCCATTCTTAAATAAAAGGACCCAAGAGTTACCAAGAAGTTTTTCCGAAATCATAAAGTTGTGTTTGTGTGGATATCATCCAGGAAGTTTCGAGCGAGTTTTGACGAGAAGCCCAAACCGAGTACGAACAAACAACAATTGAGGTCGTACAAATATTTTAAAGTTTTATTAACCCGGACTCACCCAATTTATTTATTATTAGTAGTGTTGTTTCTTTTGTAATTGTTATGTGTGTAAATTTTGTTCATATAATTTAAGTACTCGCACAGACACGTACACTACTCAACACGTTAATTTGTTGATTTGTTTATAAAGTTTATTCGTTCAGTTAATTATTTTGTTTATTAAAATCATTGAAATTCAACATAAAAATTCTTTTAATTGAGTTAACTAACAGGATTTTATTAATTTGAAAAATTTGGCGCCCAGCGAGGAGGAAAGAAGGTGCTTACGGACCTGAGAAGAAACATCTACTAATAGAGTAGAAAAAGGGTAAGGTCGTAGCAATATGTTACGGTCAACGATGATAATTCGGCCATCAAGGTCAAGGTCAATCAAGGTCAGAAAATAACGTTACTGACCGTGCATTTTTGGCGCTGTTGACATTTAAAATTTTACATATGGTTTTTACATCATTTTCCGGACAATGGCGGCATTGCCTAATACAGAATGGGCGATGGATGAAACGAAGTATTCTACGGTGGAATGTTATAAAAAATTTCACTCCAGCAATAAAAAAAATTTGCCAATTTCTGACTTAACCCCTTTATACCAAACTGCTGATAATTATTATTAATGACAATACTCCACTTATCTTCTTAAGATCAACTCGATTTTTCGGTTGTATGCTCCTTTATATATTTAAGGTACATTTTATTAAATATATTTCTTACTTTAGCCCCTCTCTATATATTATTCCTTCCAAGTTAGTAAGTTTCTATTATTTATTTTTTTTCCCAAAAAAAAATTAAAAAGTTTGATTAGGTCGAAAGTTGAAAAGCTATTTCTTGATCTACCTATAAAACTAAATATTACATACATCACTTCACTATTCACTTCTACAAACATCTTAAAAACCTAATAAGTTTTAATGCAAATGGATATAAAACAAAAAACAATGAGCTGGATATTTATAACAACTGCACAATAACCATTTAGTAAATTCAAAACTGTCTGCTTTACATAGACGTGTTTTTAAGTTTTGAAATAAAATGATTTTTCACCTTGATGTGACGTTCTAGTTCCAGATAACCTACTATTATTAGTAGCATTATTGTGAATTTAATAAAAAAAAAGTATTTTGGTTATTTTAATATTATCATGAATAGTATAAATAAAATACATCTACATGCTGTCATAAAACTAGAATAAAATTTTATACACAAAAGGAATCCCATTTTAATCGTATATTACTTTAAATATAAAACACTGCTACTGCATACTTTTTTGTTTCTTACCTACAACACATTCTTATTTCAATCAAATGAATTCCTACTTCTATACTACATTATGAGTATCCACTTCAAAAACCAATTTCCATTTTGTTTCGTGTACACTAAGAATAATTTATCTTCTCCAAACAATATAATACAACGCGGGAATCGTATTGCAAATTAATTTTAAATTACGGAATGTAATAAACGCAGAGTGGAAGCGAGTAAATGATTTCATGCGTTAGTAACGCAGTAATTTATTGTACCCTACATAGAATGATATTGCTCCCTATCAATCCAAATTTACAAACTTAATAAAATATTAATAAACTCTCTAACATTTAAATTATTAAATAGTTAGAGCTCATTAATAGCTCCTTGAAGTTCCTTGATTGCTGAATAATTTTTTATTTTAAAAATTATTGTTTCTTGATAGATTCGAACTGCAAAATTTTCAAAAATAACTTAACTGAAAAACTACTAGCTGTTTGTGTATTAAGATGAATAATATTATACATAACTGCTTGAGAGAGTAGTTGTTTTATGGAAAAGAACAGACAAGTTACATAAAGTATTTTTTCTCGTCATAAAATATATTTTTTTTAACTTTATAAAATAAAAAATATTATTTAATAATCTTAGTTTTACTGCCGAGGACGAGCGCCACTAAAGTCAAAACGAAGGTTGGCTGGTGGTACATCAGTAAACCTATAAATTGTTTTAAATTAATCTTGAAGTTTGTACGTATTGAATAAATAAATAAAAATTGAAAACATTCCAAAAACTAAAAATTGAATTTAAAGCTACAGAAAGTAGAACTATAAAGAAAGAGAGAAACTATTGAAATTACAAGTTATTATAGAGAAGCGAAACAAAGGTTTAATTAATAAAAACATTTTTTTTAAAATAATTTTTTACATGTTTTTGACTTATCGGTTCTAATGCTCACAGCACTAGTTCCTTCGGGACACCACCAAGGAGCTGTTGGTAAAACCACAGGTCGCAGACCTAATGCAAGACGAAGTAGAAAAAGGTTTGTTTTGGTTAAGAACTTCTGAACAAACAAGTTAAATAAAATAAAATTATCAAAATATTATAACAACCTTATCATTATTATAAAAAACTTTTGATATCACCCAACACATCAATTAGCACGCATCCGATCCAATCAACCAATTTCTTTGTATCACTACATCCAAGAACCACGGGTTTTGGCGGCGAATTCTAATAAATCGTGCTTACTTTCACTGATTTATATTTTAAAAGTTTTAGTTTTCATCGTTGATTAACTTGCTTCCTGGCACAAAATTTCCAACGACTTGGAACTACTATGAAGAACCTCTTTGATGTTCGAAATTGAAATTTGGTTTATTTTTTTAATATACAATCAATCACACAGTGGCATGTAATATAAGAAGTTGTGATTTGTTGGTCTGAAAACTTGATATTTACAAAGTGCATTCTAAAATACCACATTTTTCACAAAAGATTATTTTTGGAATAAAAGTGTAAATTAAACTACATAATATGTTTAACAAACCTACGTGGAGTACTCAGGCAAATACTTAAAAAAATATTTTATTATTTGATTATGTAAGATACAACCGAAACTTAAGTCTATCTCTCAAACTTACTAGTGATCTCACTGTTGTATTACAAACAGTTTTATTCCGTTAATATAGTTGAACATCTCTATAACGAGTCTCGTTATAACCAAAAATCGGCTATATACACTTTAACAGCTTTATTATTTTAACTTTATTATATTTACTAATAATATTATTATCTTAATTATTTTATTTTACTTTTCAGAATATTGTAATGAAGCATTAGGAATGGAATCCGGAGCTATTTCTGACAATGTTATCACTGCTAGTTCATCATATGTTGCAAATGTTGGAGCAAAATATGGAAGGTGAGTCTAAACTCTCTAGACAATAGTTTGATACAGAACCCGGCAATAAAGGTGAATTTTTTTATTTAAATTCTTTCTGCAAATTCTAAAAAAGTCGAGTAATGATCAAAAAATTGTGTTGCAAATATATAATTATTTAAATAAACAAAATACCACAAACTACTGAGAGAACATAATTATTGTTATAGAGTATAAAATTCTAAGAAAAAGTTATCTTATCAATTTTTTGCTATAACCTCTTTAGTTTCTATCATACAAAACTAAATACATACATATTTTAAAGAAAGGGATTTCAGCTTTTAAAAACTTGAATCCCGTAAGAAAAACGCTCTACCATAACTTATTTCCAACCACAACGTGGTACAATTAATTCTATTTCGGCAATCTCACTAAGAGTACTAACCCAAATACAATTAGCAGTCACAAAGACACCGACCGAAACAAAATCCAAATCAAATTAATTCGATAGAGACACTACAAACGGAAATAAAAATATTTTTAAAAACATTGCCGACGCCAGAAACAAATATTTACAATTAATCAAAATTGGTTCTAACAAACTGAGCTACCAGACGAACTTTTAAATTTGATCGCCCACCGAAAGCGTTTCAGATGTATACATGTGACAACAAACTACAAACATTTAATAACAAAATTACAATAACAACTGTGACAAGAAATACCTATACAACACTAATTGGAACATTTAAAAACAAATTTTTTTCATTGGGCTAATTACACGTAAATTTGATTATGGCAAATCTATTCGGGACTTAAATTTAGAAAACAGTCTACGTCTATAAAAATTCGTGGGGAATATTGGACTAATAAGTCGTATGATGATAATGATATGGACGCGATTGAAGAACATAATTAGAAAACAATGTTATTGCTATGATTGAACGAGAAAAATCGGGGCCCTTAACGAATTTTGAACTAAACTTCAAAGAGTTCAGAACAACAACTAACAAACCAAATTTTAAAAGAACCTATTTCATAAACAAATCTTACACACTGAACACCGATCAAT
Source organism: Cantharis rufa (assembly GCA_947369205.1). Classification (NCBI taxonomy): domain Eukaryota; kingdom Metazoa; phylum Arthropoda; class Insecta; order Coleoptera; family Cantharidae; genus Cantharis; species Cantharis rufa. The sequence goes on from OX376303.1 coordinate 44,383,732, forward strand.
ACACTAAATTATTGACCGACTTTAGCAAAGTCACATACTACGTAAAGATCTTACTGGATCATAAAGCACCTGAACCTGACAAAATTAAAAATTTAATTTTAAAAGCCTTTCGAAAAGAGAGCCATCTGTCGTGCAACTAAATTATATAGTAAGAGCAATGTTTAAATTACAACAGTATCCAACCGAATGAAAAATTAAGCTATATCAATCAACTAGGTCAATACGGACACAAGGATAAATTTCCACAATACGAAAAAAGTATCAACAAAACTCAATTCGGTTTTGGCAAAGAACGAAACAACACTAGAACCTTACTTTAAATTTTTGAATATTAATCCCGATTGAAAATAGGTGTACAAAAAGTAAGAAAATGAGTATATTACCGGTCGAGGAAAGAAAGTACGAAATTCGCCCACACATGTGCCAGTTTATACGCGAGGCAGCAGCCGAGTCCGAAATGGCACACAAGTGAGAGAATTCGTATCTTCACGAGGCTGTATAACGCTTTGTTTAATCTTTCCGCTAGAACGTCAATATATTAAATTTTATAAATTAGATTAATAAAAATATTAATTTGATGTACATAAATCAGCATGGACGGCAAGTATTGTATTGCTGCGCTTGGCATAAGCATAAAATTTCAACATTTGGTTCTCACAAATATCACACCGAGTGGTTGAAAGTACTTTCATTCACTGGTGAGTAGAGATAATGTGTGTGAGCAAAACAAATCCTCAAGTAATATAGAACCAATCAAGAAACAATAAGTTGCAATAGCAGGACTAAACAAATGAAATTAACTAAACAAAAAATTTTTGAACATCGTACTATTTTGAAAACTAGAAGTTTACATCAGCATTTACAAAATCTAAAATTATATTATGTATTGTGTATATAATAAGTGAGAAATATTTACAAATTCATGAAAAGACATAATAATTATTAATATGGTTTATTAAAATTGGTTTTATGTTTTATGTAAAATTTTAAAATTTTATTTTCAATATTATAAAGCTTTTTAATTTTTTATAACTAAACTGTTTTATAATAATTGACACCTAGTATATTGCTCAATTGCTCATTCATTCAAATTGTGTTATATGGATATAGCTCTCACTGAGATCCAGCAAATATTGCAATCACATTGTATAAAATGTTGTAAATCAAGTTACTGAGGTAGAATTTGACGAAGGAATGCACATAGAAAATATCATTTTTATTTTATTAAATTTATTCTTAATTTAAAAATAAATATAATCAAAGCACCGACAAAATCTTGAATGCCAATAATGTTTAGATAAATTTAAATTTAATTTATAGATTAATTTGTATTGATTCATTACTTTCTATTTACTTAAAAGTTTACAATGAAATAAATACTAAATTGAAATTGTTAAAAGTTGAAGTGTTATAAAACAATGCAACAATACTTAATAATACTATTTCATTTAAGAAATATCTTACAGTTATCTACAAAGTAGATGTATAGTAGATACCTATTCTGTAAGTAACGTACGCATTTCAAAAAACTAGATGAAAATTATTTTGAAAAGATTATTTCCAAGTTGGAGTTTTACTCTTTACAAAAGAATAAAATTTGAAATCACAATAGAATTATAGCTGTTATGGCATTATTTAAGCAATTGCAAGTGCAATCGATCTCTTTAATTCGATGACAAAAATATAAATACATATAATAATTATTAAAAAATTAAGCAAAGAATAACGCACAAGTTAAATATTAAACAAAAAACATGAAAAAATAAGCATATTTTCGATTATTATTCATTTTATTTTAACTTAATAATATGTATTATAATGGATAAGTGATAGCGCCAGATTTAAACTTTTAAGGAATTAAAAAATTAGTTATAAGATTAGAGCCGTGTCATTTTCCAAACCCCAATACCCTAATAACGATTTTTTAATACTTGAAAACAAAAGTAATATTAATGTTGTCCAAAGAATTAAAATAAGTTTGACGAAAATTTAAAGAGAAATTGTAAGATGAACCGAATTAATTACCAAGTATTAAAGAAAAATAATAATACGTATGGTCTGTTCTCGCTATTGTGCTCTTCTTCATTTTCTAGTCTATTGGTGCTCACTTAACAATTTGTGGCTAACCCTACCAACTATAAACTGTTTGAGCCTATAACGATATTGGTGCTTCAGTTCAAATGGTCCCATTGAATTAATTAATATTCCCCTGGTTCCGGGTGATTAACCGATCATGTAATTTGCCTGAAGCTATTGGAAAATACGTTAAATGTATATATTGTAGTTGAGTTTTGTTGAATTGCATTGCCAGCCGATCCCTTTAAAATAACTTAAAATACTTTGAATAGTTTAAGCAACGTGTTAATAAATTACTGTAATTGATTGGTCTTACACAATACTCGAACAAGCGTTTAGAAACTATATAATATGAAAATATAGCTAGTCAAGTATAGTAGAAATTTTAAGTTTCAATAAGTAATTAAATTCAACTACATACCTACATTCAAATAGTGAAACTTATGAAATATGGATGCATCATTAAAGTTGTTGAAACTGCGTTATTCTCCACTATTTTCTACAATTACAATTAAAAATTTTCATGGTAATAAAAAAAAATCTATAAAATTAAACTTCTTAATTTAACATATGCAAAAATTAAAACTTCTTATAATAAAAAGGAATAAAAGACCCAGTTTATATTAATAATAAAAATTTAATCAACTTCGATTCTAGTTGTGTATTGCACAGTTTTCCCACCAACAAAGTTGGGTGAGTGCAAAAAATGACCCCCTAATAAACGGACGAATCTGTATGTCCGAAATTTTTTATTAGATTTATTTTTGATGAGTGAAAATAAAAAGTGATTTTTTTAATTTAAATTTCAACTCAAATAATATGATTTTGGGAATAATCCGGTTATTTGGATAATTTGGAAATTGGAAACAACAAATTAAAATTGATAAGCAGACACCTAGAAACTGGTATCAATTTATTTAACAATTTTCCATTTATATTTGAAATTTTATTGGAATTCAATGCAAAGTTATTTAAGATTTCTATTTTTATGACGGATGCAAAAATTTGGACTGGGACCCTGGAAAACAATATGACAATAATTATATTGGTCAGTATTTTACACAACCAAATGAAAACACTTTTTAGAACTAAAATATTTACAATAGGTACACTGAATTTTTAGTTTTAAAGTGTGTGTGCATTTTTGGGTTTTTTAAAATATTGATAAGACTAACATAGAGTTTCACTACCTAAACCACAAATCGATCATTTCTATTTTTGTAATCGATCGATTCTATCTACTGCTTACCATATATTTATAGTTTCTCAATGATTTTAACAATTACCTATCCAGAGGTCTTTGCAAAAATGCAATTCTAGCATTTTATAAGTAGGTACTGCATCCTGAAAAACAATTGGTCACCATAACAAACATGTACTAACAGTAACTAATTTTTTTAGTAGCTCTAGCCTCAACTAAATTTTGATCTATCACAAATAATCAGTACTTGTTGAATATAACCTTGTTATGTCAACTAATATTACGAATTGGAATAACAGACGCAAATTGATATTGCAAGATAAAAAGTTGTTGACAAGTCAAATAGAACTTGTTGGGATTATTGGCATAAAACTACGACTTATTGTAATAAAAATAATTAGCTATAATTTGTTGCATTAAATGACTTGACTTCTTTATAGAACAACTTTTCTAAATCGTTTATCAATGCGCACATAATTGCGCCATGCCAACTTTTGACCCTCACCATAACTTCTTCATTTTTACACCCAATTATTTGAAGTTTTACACAGTTATTAAGAAGCCCTCTATAATAATACAGGGTGCGGCGGGGAAACTTGCTGATTTGAAAGGTCAATAAAAAAAAGTACTTCACATATCGATTTAATTCTTTTTTTATCGTATAGTAGGCATTCTGAATTTTTGTTCTATATGGTTTTAAAAATGACATCGGACAAATGACGGCCCTTATTAGCGATACACTGATCTACCCTACTTTTGAAGTTTCTCTCCACTTTTTCGTGCATATCGACGTGAATGTTGACGATGGCTTGGCGGATGTTGTCCTTCAAATGTTGTCAAATGGACCGCACTACTGAAAAACACGAGAGCGTCCTGTGGCAAGTTACTGAGCGCTTCACATGCAATTTGGCGAGAAACAAAATCGCGTTCAGTCAACTGTTAGACCACAGCAAGTTTGTAGGGATGGAAGAGGAGTTCATTGTGAATAATTCCTCTCACTGTGTGATCAGAAATCCCCAGAGTAGCTGCGTGTTTGCGCGCCGAACGCACAAAAACGACTCACTCACCCTCTCTTTCTGGAGTTCTGAAAGTCCGTTGACCTTCTGGTCCTTTTTTTGCCACACTGCCAGTTTCCCTGAATGTGTCCACCCTCGAAACAATCGATTACCGGCCAGGAACGAGACCCGCAGCATGAATATTGAACCAAGTTCGGAAGGCACGTTGGGTATCGACTACCGAATGACCGTTTGAAAAGTAGGCCTCGACAGCGAACGCAAGTTGCTTGTTTGTCCCAACGCATGGCGACAACTGGCTTGTGGAGTAACAAAATTTCAAGACACCCTCTTTCGAATAAGACCCTCCCTACCACTTTCTGATAGAGCATTTGAGGCCGTGAGAGCAAAAGTGGTGTAACCATCAAATTTTTATTACCGGTTTTTTTGGTGTTACGCCTCTCTCTTAGGAATATCTTTGAAGTAAAATTGATGTAACCAACATTATCTAATAGTCCAATAGATTGCAGTGATATAATATATTGTTTTTGCATTCACAAATTTAACGAATATTTAAAAACAATAATTAAATATCTTCAATAGTTGTAATTGAGGGTTATACCACTTTTGCTCTCATGGCTTCATTTTAAAAATCGTTCATTTTACTACTGACCCACTCACCCACTCAGCAAAATTATCTAACACTTTCCGTGTAGGTAGAAAGTTTAAATTTGGTAGGATGATAAATCGAAAAATATACAAAAGTTATACTAGACCACGCCCACAAGAGTTGGAGGACGAAAATTATTTTTCCATTTTATAACCCTTTCAGTGGGGTATCAAACAAACGGTTTGATATTAAACAAATTCCAGATATGATATTTTTCATTACATAAGCCCATTTTTAAAGATCTTGGAGTTTAAATCCTATTATCCTATCAAAAAATAACCCTTTCATTTTGACATCAAGTTTGATTAGAAAGACTATTATATCTTGTGACAAAATAGAAGTCTGGTCATTAGAAGTTATGAGATTTGAAATACATGGCCAAGCTTTCTGAGCATAAGGAAAAGTGGTGTAGCTGCCTACATAAACCAACATTTTAATAGTGTGATTTTAAAATTCCTCTGTTAATACCTAATTTCTTGTTTTTAATTGGAAAATTTTTTGTTCATTTCTTTACCAAATTCAACTTGCCAAATAAAAACAAGAAATATAAGGTAAAACCAAGGAAATTTTAAGAAACAGACTAATAAAATGTTGGCTTATATAGGCAACTGCACCACTCTTTTATGCCCAGAAAACTTGGCCATATGTAGTACATATACATATAATGCTGGATCTCAAAACATTATTTTGCTTGTGGATAAATTAATCTTGGTAATGAGCATTAATACTTCCAGTCATCCAATATAAGATCAATAATTAATAGAATTAAATATTTGTTTCTATAAATAATTTTTAATTAACAAATCAAATTCAATTAACAACTCATTTTGCTCAGTGGGTTTTATAAAATTTCTGCGTTGTAATGTTATGTTAATTCCTATTACGATTACCCGCTATAAATAAAGTAAGTCAATATCATATCAGCAAGAAATTAATCTTTGGAAAGTCCGTTTAAAATATCAATAATTATTAGCCCGAAATGCTGTTTTTCTGTAGATAAGAGTCCCTTATTAAGTCTCTTAAGAGACTAATAAAAATAAGATATCCAACACTCCAATTGTAGTGTTGAAGCTTACTATACAAGATTATTAAAATACATACATATTGTGGGGAAAGATGTTTTCCAAAATGAAAACACGTGGTATCGACCGGTTTCGGTAAATTAATTCAACATCATCTTCTTTTATCTTTCGCATTATATATCTCACTGAAAGGGTATTCTATTGATGGTGAATTAAATCAACCAAAACACATCAATAATAAGTATTTTCATTTTTGTAAAAACATAATTTATTTCCATAGAATATTTTATTTACTTTAATTTTTTTTAAATATCACAATGTAGAAAATTAAATCTTAGATTAAAGTAACTTAGAAACTGGTGTTCACTTTATTAAAATACATACTATATAGTTGATTTAATGCATATACTGGTAACGGTAAGATAATGATAAACAAAAATTACATTATTTGATAGTTATGAATATTGGTTATACACAGCGTCATTACTTTATAAAAATGCTTTATATTATATCAATTATTATTTATTGAAAAAATGATTTAAAATAACTTTTACAGATTACGAATAGAAAGAGCTGGAGGAGGTTGGTGTCCAAAACAACAAGTAGAAAAGGGTACGCGTGAGTACCTTCAAGTAGATTTAGAAGAAGTTTACATAGTTACGGGTATACAAACACAAGGGCGATATGATCGAGGACGAGGTCAAGAATATGCTGAAGAATACACTGTCGAATACTGGAGACCAGGACTAGATGAATGGAAGGAATACAAACGGTGGGATAACAAACAGGTATAATCGATACTATTCCGATTTCAGCTTTGTAATATTTATATAACAAGATTGTTATAGTTAATTTTTTACCAGATTTCTAACATTTTCTTGCGCTTATAAGATTGTTATAATCTTGTTAAGTATATCCTGATAACTATAAAGAATCATTCAGTTCGAGTTGTATTGTGTCGTATTGCATCGTAAGAGCTTGCAAGCACCAATCACTTTAAAAATTATGTAAACTCCCATTCTTTAATACTTTGACTGAACTGGTACTGGCATACTTTAACAATGCAATACAATACAGCTCTATCTAAATGGGCATTAAAAACCTTGCCTTACTAACAAAGGTGTAATCAAAAGTATTCTAACAATCTAGTAATCTAGATCAATCAAGTAATCAGAAATAATCTACTAAAAAGTAATGTTTAAATAATCATGCTGCACTTTATATTTTTTTTAAATTGTTGCTTATTATCGTAGCAATAAAATTCAAATAAAATGGAAACATCTGGTTTTATATTGAAAACAAAACATTATATTTTCTTTTAAATGAGTTCTATCAGATAGATTACGTAAGTACTTCAGTGACTTACTTAAATAAAGTTATTTGTATTTCTTTAACACTATCATATAAGTATAATATTAGGTATTATACTGCATATTGTAGAGTTTTAGAGTCAAATGATTATGAAGCAGATGTGATTTAACCTTATGTTATTGTACATCATTTATATTCTGTTTGTTTAGCCGTAATATTGTAAAAATTATTCATAATTATTTTTATAAATAAATTTAAATATTATATTTCAAATTTTTACTAAATAATTAATCACTTGATTATTCTAATACTACATATTTCGGTTAATTATGTAATGCTTGTAAACAATTTTTTAAAACCTCGTATATTTCAACTGCTTCAGGCAATCCAGTTTTTGTCCTTTGTCACAAATATGAAGCAGATCTACATTTTTCATATCTGAATTATGATCATTTCCTGTTAAAAAAAATTCCAAGAATTTCCACTTCAATACACTCTTCAAATGATATATTTAAACGTTACTCTATCTTTAAACTTGCTTATATCATTAACAACATAAATATGCAAAGAAATGCAAAGTTAACATCTTTATCTAGCATGTTCACTGTATTACAAAAATTCATAGAATAGATGAGTTGATACATAGATCATTTGCTATTATTAAACATTGTGAAACTTATTCTATTTCAAAATTATTTTAACATATTTTACAAACAAAAATATGGTTTGGCCATGAGTCATTGTTCGCTGTCATTGTTCGCAGATGATAAACTAGTGAAAAAACTGTATTCATTAATTTAGTAATAACTGATGTAAGCAACATCTTTGGAGTTTTAAATGCCTAAAAGCAAAACTCCGATCATTGACCTATGAGACTTCTCTATACAACTCATTTAATATTTTTTTCTTTTTTTTTCTTCTTCTTTTTCTATGTGTATAAAAACGGTCTATGACAATTAATCTCAACCAAAATACCTGAACCAAAATACCACTGAGACAATAGTATATTACGTGCCAAGATTGAAAATGCTTTATTGCAGCTGAGCGCTAAGATAGTTACTAATAAGGAAAAAAGCGCCGAAGCGAAATATAAGCACGAAAATGAAATAAAACTTGACACCGAGGTACTATGTATAGTATTTTATTCACAATCAGTAAATATGGCAAATCAATGTTAATAATTTTATTAAACTTGCTATTATAGTAGTCGTCACGGAACTTTGAGTCTCGTCATAATTGAAAACCATTGTTATGTATTATGACGAGACGTGAAGTTCCGTGACAACTACTATGTCATATAGGTTTGAAGAAGACAGTAAATAATAAACTATAATTGGTATAGTAAACTAGTACTGCTTCGCAAAATAATAAAATATTAATCCTTTAAATTTTTCATTTTTAATCAATACACGTTTTAAACTTGTGTTCGCAAAAATTTTAACGAACCGTTAAATTTAACGAATGATTTCTGTAGGCTTGCTTGTACCAAGAAATAATTTCCATTGGTTTGTTAAATTTAACGGTCCGTTGAAAGTTTTACTAACGTTTGTAAATATAGGCATTAATCTTTTAAACAACGCTTTTAATTTCTTGCTAAACAGTTACTAATTGAGTAAGTGCGTCGAAAAACGACTGTCGCGTCGTCAAGAAAATTCATATGCAATTGATTGCATGAAAACGTACAAAGGTAGATATAAATGTCAAAAATGCATGTCAAAATAATCATAATAGATGGATAATATGTTAATTCTATCTTTTTATTATGAAACTTTTTAATATGAACTCAGAAAAGTGAAAAATAACCCAACAGCTCTTCATGATTTTAAAGCGAAGTTCTTGGAGTTTGTGTGACTTTGGAATTTTAATGTTGAATTGAGGGCTACAGGAATAAAACGAGGAATGTCACAAAATAAAGATATTGAGAAATCTCGATTTTAATATTAATGCTTACCTTGTTTTATACCGGTATAACAAAATTTAAACCTTAAATTTTGTGGACATTCATAGTTTTTTAACAAACATATTTTACCAACCTAAAGTGTCAAAATAAGGTAAGAAATGGGTTTAACGGTTTCATTTTGCCAAATAATGGACATCCCTCGTTTTATTCCTGTAGCCTTCAATTAATCGATATTTATAAATTTATCGTGTGTCATGGACTGAATTTGAAATGAATTTGATGGCCTTGCACTAGAAAGTACAGAAAACCAATCTTCTGGTACAAATACAATTTTTTCCTTTTTACGATGAGAGAAAAATCTCTATTATTTGGTAAAAATGATATTATAAAAATAGGAAATTCAATTCAATTCTGGTGAAGTACCTTTTTGACATCAAGAATTTGTTCAGCGTCAATGTCAATTAGTTGTTGCTCTGGTCGACACATCTATCAGACCAAAAAACGGCTCATGGTGTCTGCGTACCAGTGATACTAAGTTTGCCAGATTTAACTCCATTTTATCGAAGAACATAACGAAAGAGATGATTTCCGAATGTCCGCTCCAAAACGAAACATTCTTAGTCAACTCACAAATTGACTATAGTAATGTAAAATCGACTGGTAATGTGTTTTCATTACTGGTCGCTTCTGTCACTTCTGCATGTCAAATCAATTTTTGTATATTATAAAAAAAAATGCTATAATAAAAATTTGATCGACGCGACGTGAGGTTGGAACTCACGATCTCCAAACGATATAATTATGATTCTAGCACTTAATACATTTCGCTATAGGGAGTTGCTCTAATGACATTGTTTTAATTCATCCTATATGTTGCGATTTGTGATTTAAACAATATTTTTTGTACTTGATATAATAGATAATTTTTTGCTTTCCGTTAAAAAAGTATACCTCCTTGAAAAATTATTTGTTACTGGGCTTACATCTTTAAAAAGCTCTCTCACGCTCGCTTTTTAATATAGCTGCCCGCCCAGTAATTTTCGATGCTTGGCCAGTAATATACTATTTTCGACGTTTACCTGCATCCGTTTTCTGCATTTCATTATTTATTATTCTATCAATTTGCTTGACAACGGTAATTTTTCGACGCACTTACTCAATTATTAAAAATAAATTTGCTTGACAAACACAACTTTATTTAAAATAATCAACTTTTTCCCAACTTAATAAAATTCAGGAAATGCTCGATTACTAATTAATTGCCAATTAAATATTTTGTTTTATTGTGAATGATTAGAAAAGTGTCTTTTACAATATCAATTATGCAAAAAAAATCAAATAAAATACCTTTCACAAGTTGGTTTATTATTAAATGAACTAGATTTTTAAAACCTTAAAAAATATAGAATTTGTCAGTAACTAAAATTACTTCATGTTAATTGTATAACACTCGGCTACGTCTCGTGGCTGTTAGGGAAAATATTTAACAGCCTACTAAATTTTAGATAATGAAATTTAGTTTAAAATTAATTGCCACTTTCTGCGCCCGCAACTTATAAATTAAAAATAAGTAATAAATGCGAAGCGAATATTAGTCTGTAAATATGTCTTTGTATATTAAATTAAATTAAATTTTTATTTAGAAAGTATCGTGTATCGTGAAGAAGAATGTTGGTAACTTAAATATAGAATATACCCAGTATCTCGTAATTAATATGTTGTACAATTTTTTATAAAAAAAATTATCATCTATACAGAATAGTTATTTTGATATCAAAATGTCAAATTGAATTTCACAGCAAAATATATTTGCAGTGTGTTTTCATAATAGCTATTTATGCAACCAGAGGTAAAAGTAATACTCCTTATAATCAGATTGTTCATTGGGGCGCAGCCCAGCCGAGATGAACAACGTACCGTGTTATAAAAAAATCCTTTTACCTGCTCGGCTTTCATAGAAAAATTTTTCTATTGGAAAATTTGTTTTCTTAAAATTTAACAATTAATATCAAGTTTATGTTGGCATCTCAAATACTTGCACAAAATAAATTATATTAATTGCAACAACTTTTTAAAACTCAAATGACATTCAAAAAGTAGTCATTTTGCAACAGAACTAGAAAAATATGTAGGTATTTATTAAAATAGTACCAAATAATTTTTATCCTCGACAATTAATTGCTTAGTAGTGTACATACATACTTACTATTTAAACAATACCATTTATTAAACAGCAATAATATTATACTATTTTGAGGCGCTTTGGTTCGTTTGATAGCTCATTAATAAGATTAAAGATTATTATATTTTCGGCTGTAACATCGTCAAAAAATGACGTTAATCCGTATCTTTAGGAAATGAAAATGCAAGTTTTACCGACATATTCAATTTTAGATAAGTCTTTGGTTTTTTATTCTCAGTTTGCAACATTCTGTTATGTATTCTTCTTATCGAAATATTTTTGACCTTCCTAAATTGCCTGTATCAAACTGTGAAGTTACATCGATCGACCAACTCTTTAGAATTGCACGCGAGCCATCGGTGATCGTTACGAGTCAATTTCAAGTCAGTTTGCGGTAACATCCGTGTTCAGCGCCCCATCAATGATCGTCATGTGGGTTAGAGTGAATGAATGTCCTTCCGTTCTCGCATATCTAGTTTTTTTCATAGAAATACATTTATATCAAAAGATATCTAAGCAGAGTCGATTGTGGTTTGTTATTTTGGACTGAAATTAAAATATAGCAATAATTCTAGTCAATATCATTCAATAATTCAATAAACAACTGCTACATCAAGTAAATCTTCTAATTATTAACGGAATCTTTAATTATAGAAATTAATCAATGTATAACTTTCTTGCAGGATAAATTTTGAAGTTCGGTCATTTGTACTTTCTTGCATAAATAAAACTATATGATCTATTTTACCGGTTTCATCTTCTATTCGCCATCATCAAATTTCAACATTCTCAGAATCACATAAAATTTTAAGACATTGCAATTTAATAATTTAATAAAAATATTTTTAATTATATTAAATTAGTTATAATAATATAATAAATAAATAATCAAATATGAAAAAGTATCAAAAATATTAAAATTATTCTATGTTTCCAAACTTTTGAGCGGTAGTTTCACCACTTTATAAATGCAAGTAAGCTACGCAAATGCTTGTTTTGGTATTCGTTATAATTTATAAGTTAGTGGTATAAATATCTTATATAATAAGGCAGTATATCATATTGAAGTACATATTTACAACAACCAAAGTCAGTTGGTCTATTTATGAAACAAAACATCATCTACACCTTCTACTTAATAATAATATAATAATTATAATATGACAACATATCGTGGGCGTTCAGCCAAAAATCATTAAGTGCAAATTGTTACTTCTGAGATAAACAGCTTTTAAGTTTCATAGTTAAAGCTATAATGTGAGTTCCCTAGGCATATTTTTTTGCCGCCCCCTTAAAATTAAAATTTGAACTTATTATAACAGCATAATATTTATTAGCAAAATGAATATAAACACTGAGACCAAATTTATTTACTTAAACAGTAGATAGTTTTTTGTTCTTCGTTTATTTTTATTCTTTACTTTCTTGCATTACTATGCGGCACTTAATAATTGTTTATATTTTCTACATAGTGAAATATGATTTTTAAATAAATACAATTTACAATCAAGTTTCTATTTATGATACATTTTTTATCAGAATTCATTAGTATTTTTGCCGCCCCTAAAAGACTGCCGCCCTAGGTAGCTGCCTTTCTTGCCTAATGGATAAATCGGCCCTGGCTATAAAGGTATGAAAAGTATAGTTTGTGACTTAATGATATTTTAAATACTTAGGTAACTGGTTATACATGATGCCGGGGACTTAGATTGTTTTGCCAGATCAAAGAACCTCTTTTTTTTAGATAGATGGTGTTCTTAACTCTAAATAGCCAAAAATGGACTTAATGACTTTTGCCAGAACTTTGTATAGTACAGAGTTTAGTTAACTGAAAATATTTTTTTTTCTAAAAACAAATCAACAAACAAATAAGTATAATTGTGTATCTAAGAATTAAATAATTTTCAAGTCAAAAAATTTGTTTTATTCGGAGTGATACATAGATCTTTTAACACGAATAAAAAGAGTTTTAAAAAATAATTGAAGCTTATTTTTTATTACATCAATAACACAAACAATTTTGTTTTTATGTCTTTGAATTTATTTAGGCTTATTGAAATACACCAAATATTTTACGTAATCAGACAAACCATCTATGTAGTTCAAAGGCGATAAATTGCACAATCTCATATTAGGTACAATCAATAACAACGATTAACGTAATAATTAATACTAATCCATTACAGAAACAAATACAGTACTCACTCTGTAATCCTACAATTCACTTCTCCGGCCCTGCCAGTAATCTAGCGATTTTATACAGGCAGCGGGTAGCATCACGGTAATTTCGACCGGGAATTACCACACTGCAATTACATCTATGTACTAATGCAGTGTATAATATAGTATTACATACACATAATATTATGAATGCAATAAAGCATAGCTTTGCCATTTAATCCGGCAAAGAAAGAATCCGCCGTTTTCGTTAATCCGGAAGTGCTTTGGTCCGATATCTGCCGGTTTACCGAGATACCACCGTGATAGTATATTACAATATAATGTATAATATAATAGTATTATACCACTGTATATAACCATTTTGCTTTTTAAAATCTTGAGCATAATGACATCTATCAAAGTTACACACATTTCCTAATCTCTGGCGACCTGTTGAGGTAGCTTGCAAGAAGGCTTGAAATGGTCAAAACTAAATTTCTGAATATCGCAAATCTCAAGTGAAATGATTGAACAACTTTGGAATACAATACAACGTTTATTATATTTATTATTTATTTACTTTTCATGTATTACTCGAAAAAAAAAGCATCTCTTGACTTCGTGATTATTCTAGATCTGAATCATGAAAAAGTTTAAATAATATATAATAAATTAGCGTGACACTTCATGCACTTACCATGATTGTGTAGCATAATGTTTCTCCCCTCTTCCCTATTTTGTTTTTCAGTCAGTTTATTTACATTTATTTGCACTACAGTCTATTTTACTTAAATACATTGTCAAAAATATTTGGGAACTTACTTTATCCGCTCTTCGTAATATAGTGCAATGTATTTTTGATTAAATTTTTAAATTAGTAACTTTAATAAAACCACTTTTCAAACTCAAAATCAAAATTTGTATTTAAATTCAATCTAGAACGGACAAACTCACGTCCGTTCTCTGGCAATCGGCTATCAAAAAGCATATCTACACATTTTTTAATAATCAAACTTAACAAAATATTACCAACTTAACATTACAAACAATAATTTAAATATACCGGACGATTAAAAATCAACAACACAAAACCTATTTACAAAAATTAAACAACCGTCATTATTATAATTATTTTGAACATGACAATAGAAGATATAATATAATCTAATGTAAATATTTTATTCTAAGAATGCTTTTTTATTTTTGTTGTATAGATACTGAGAGGAAACAGCGATACTTCTACAGTGGAAAGCCATAGGTTGATGCCGCCAATTTTTGCAAGTCGTATTCGAGTATTACCATATAGCGTCCATCGTCGCACAGTTTGTTTGCGCCTCGAACTTCTTGGATGTTTAAACGAAGGTAAAGTTAACGAAATATTTATGACTTGTCACTCAGTGCACGATGCTTCTATTAATTATAAATACTACAAGTAACAGAACGTTATGTCGTTACAAGATATAATCTAGCGTCTTAGCCGACACTGTATGTGACATTGATTAATCACATTCAACATTTTTTTAAACTGTTTCACAAAGTTCATAATATGAGAAGTAGCAGGAGTACGCTGCCAATATATCAACAAAAGGCTTGCTTTTAATAATGAAATAACGAAATATTCAATAATGTTAACTGTTAATAACAGCGTAACAGCATGATTGTGTTATAATAATCATAACATATGTTAATTATTATAGCATTTCACCTGTATAGTTAATAGACTAGCTATATTTAACATTTTTGACAAACAAATAAGATTAGCTTTTTTAGATGTTATTTCAATTATCAAAGGACTAGGGAACCCAAGTCATATCTAATAACAGGAATTTCTTTTTATATCAGTTTTTCATGTCTTTTTCATAGCTTCAACATTTTTGCCCAAATCTAAAAATAAATACGGAAAGTCTAAAAATTGACTTAAATGATTTTCGAGCATTACTAAACAACATACTAAAATTCCCAAAACCCCTCCGTAAGCGTCATTGTGTTTTTATAGTAATAAGGACGGAAGTTACACACATATTAACAAAATTTTACTAAAATCTAGTCGAAACTATTGTTAATTAAAAATTGGCTCAAATGAATGTAACGCTTGCTGAATATTAAAATTTGTCTACTTTGGTTAAAAATTTATGCAGATATGATCTTTTTAAGAGTGAGTTATTTTTTGCTCTTTCGTAAAATTCAAATTTTAACTCGTCAAAGTAAAAGATAACTGCATTTCATTTCATTTTTTATATTTTGATTATTTTATATTTTAAAATCAAAATTGGTCTTGTTATTACCATAATTATATTTAATAATATATAAAAAAGATATTTTACAAGTTAAATAGATAGGGATATTAATTATTGTATTGCATTAGTATTTTTCTAATGATTATTTATTCCTTCTTGGTCATTGCCATTTTTAAAAGTTATAATCATGCCAATTACAAACAAAATTATAACTCATTAACAATCGTTCTTCTCTAGTGAAGTTAAAGACAGCTTATGGTCACACTGTAGAAATATTGTAAAAAAACAAATAATTAAACAAATAAGCAAATAAAACCAGGTTGATTCGATATATTTACGTATACTGTCAAACCGTTATAATTTGTAAATATTTACCGGCTATCTTATGTTTGTAGTTAATATGATTAACTTGTAAAGAAGTCGAAACATGTCGGCAAGAATAAATAATCATTAAAAAAATACAAATCAAGCGCAATAACCGATGAACAAAATTTATCATATTGATGAGAAATTTATAGCATTAATGAAAAATCATTATTTTAATGAATTTTGTTCGTGCACAAAGATTATGAATTTTTCATCAATATGATGAACCACTTTTTTCAGTGTACAGTGGTTAAACATACTGAACTGTCACCGGAACAATGCTGTAAACACAAGTTGACAAACAAACCTATAAAAATAAAAAGTCACTATACAATCGTATCTCGCATGTGATAAATTGGAATTTAATGTTTATGTGCGCTGGTAATAATAGATGTCATCAAATTTGGATCTGTAATGTATATCGGTTAAAAATTTACAAACACCATAGTAATAGTGTCTAAAGAAATGCTATTGTCACAGTTGTTGCATTATATGTGAAAGCAAAAGAAACGAAAGATCCAGTGGCGGTGATATGAATTCGCGAATGTAAACAATGCTTAGGGGCCCGGGATAAACAGTCCTACTGTCCATGGGTAAGGAAAAGATTTAGCAAAAAATGGGGAGTTAAACCTACTTCCTTATAAAACGGCAATCAAAAGTTAAAAAACATTTTGATGAATTATAGCTTCTGATTGTCATTTTCAAAATCCAGATGATTCGTTTAAAATTAATGTATTTTATTTTACATTAGACATTGTAATACAGCGCCTTAAGAATCGATTTAAGAGTTTTCGAAAATTAAAAGAAAATTTCAAATTCTTAGAACCTTGAATCATTTTAAAGGTGAAAGAAACCGAAGCAGTTCAATGCTGTGATTTGCTTCAGAAAAATGGTTCTCAATAATAATCTCGCAATTCAGTTCTTTAATGTTGTTTCTTTATTAAAAACCGATTTAAATAAACACATGAGTGTTAAGGATGTTTTAAATTTGTTGCTACAGAAGTATAGCGTTCTCACAAGCGATTCTGGTGAGGTTATTACTGCATTACTTTTAATTTTTATATTTTAACTCTACACCTGTAACAGTTGCCACAGCAGAGAGGTCTTTTAGCGAATTAATAATAATCAAGAATTATTTGAAACATAGTATATGTAAGTCAAAATAGACTACGTGATCTCTCCGTTTTGGCAATTGAGCGGAAAACAACGTCTGCTATGGACATTCAAGGACTTGTTAAACGGTTTGCTAAGTAAATCCCGAAGAAGAGATTTTTAAATATAATACGCAATTCAAAATTAATACTTCGTTTTTTTAGGGGCCCGTTTTGTATATTTGCTTACGGGCCCTAGCTACTCTTGCACCGCCACTGGAAAGATCACGAAGAACATAATGTATGTGCAAATATTTATACAAAAATGCAACTTGCATATATATGTAGCAGGATATATTAGACAGAACTGCAGTATACGACAGGTTTAAGCTATATGAATGTGGATTTTCACGTTCGAATCTCTGCTGCTCTACTAGCTGCGCTGCCGCATTTTAAAATGCGAATATCAATATTCGTTTTGTAGTACTCACAAAACCAATAAGTGCCAAGATTAGAAGTTTTGTAGTTGAGAATAACAAGGCTTGTTCCTGAAATAGAAGGAAGTATAAATTATTCTGCTTATAATGCAACTTGTTAACTTCTTCGAGGAGACAGCAACTCAACAAACAAAATTAGCTGAGCATAAATTTCGATAGAATAAACAATTCTTTAATTTGTGATTTTTAGAATCATTCAACAATTTTGGTGTAGCAGTTTTTTAAATTACGGAGTTATTAACTAAGAACAACACATTTAAATCTGTCAGTACGGTTTATGTGTAAAGAATTAAGGAGTAGGCGCTGACTTAGTATTTTGGGTTATGTTATAATAATTTCTTAATTTATCATAAATTAATAATTTGTATCAACTTTTAACATTTACAACTATTAACTATTTAATTCAATTGGGAATTTCTTTCTAACAGCTTCCTTTGCTTGTTCTTTAAACTCTCGTTTACTATTCCAGAATAATTTTTTAATGTCGTTGCATATTTGCAACGTATAAGTTGCATATTTATTAAAATAAAGAAAAATTGCAGCAAAGATATAAGTTTTATTGAAGTTAACAATATTATGGACGGAAATAAGAGTCAATTTCATAATATTGTTTGACCATTTATTTAAAAAATGACTTCAAAGAGACTCTAGAGGATTATTGGTAATTAATAGTGTGCAACCTTCTTTATCTAAAGACGTTTGTCAAAAATTATGATCTTCAATTATCGTATAAACTGCAAGTCGCAACGTTACGTATTTATATAGTTTATTATTTGAATCACCAAGAAAATATTACGAAAACAAATGTTTTAAAATTAACAACAATTATACTGGTGGTCTATCATTATCTCCTTTTAAATGAGATTAAGTCGTTTATGGGTTTTAATTTTTTTTAAGTTTACATATTTTTGCTCTAATAATATTTTATTTAACATAGATTTATCATTATTAGAAAAAACACGTTAAGCAATATTTATAAACTACTTTTTATTGCAAATTATGCAAAAGCTTGGATTATTTTAGGTATATGGTTTCAACCCATTATAAATAAAATTTTTCTAAAAGTAAACGTATTTATAAAACAAAGTCCTGCGCAACTTTTTTTAATTAAAAAATTTCTGGTAACCGTTCTAAGTAACTAAGTAAAGCTAAACATAGATATGCAGTATGAATTTAGTTACAGTATAATATCAACATTTTTATGTATTCATAAAACTATAATACATAAAAATTTAATAAAAAAATTGAAAATAATACACAATAAAAAAGTGAACAATACAAATCAACAAAGGGTGTAACCTAAAAAATCAATATTCCGTTTCTTATTACGCTTTCCCACACAACCACCGTTTGCAGTTGTAATAATGGATTACAGGGACTTCATGATTTATCAATACATTCCAATGGCATACTACAATGTACTGAAAATCTCATCACTAGAACTTTTATTACATCACACACGAATGCACTTGACTCAATAATCTTAAAGAATTTTTATGATTTAGGTGGGGTGCTTTCGTACAATGCACCGGAAGGATCTGAATCTGCATTAGGATTGACCGACACTTCATATGATGGCCATCTATCTCAAAATAAACTTTACGGTGGATTAGGTCGTTTAGTCGATGGAGAAACCGGAGCAGATAATTTTCGTCTTGATATTGGCTACGGAAAGGGTTTGTATATTTTTGTTGTTTTATTTAATCACTTGTTGGGTAATGTTTACTACTGTAAAACATGTCAGTATGTTCACTTTATCTTGATATTTTAATTAGATAATTACAATCCATAACGATGTTGTTGCTGTTATTCCAAGTTTTGTTGTAACAATCCATTTGCAACTTTAATTTTAAGAGAATCAAATTTTTCATAATATGTTTGTTCCTGGAATCTGAAAATAAGAAATGAATAAAAACAATAGAATGTATGTATAAGTCGATCGTATTATGCAGGTACCTTCGAATAAAGTTCCACTTAAGTGCAAAAAAGGAGAATCAAGTGAAATGCGTTAATAAGCACTGTGCTGTTGTAATGTTTCTCATTATTTAATTGCTTGTCAATATAGTTAGTTGGTCATGACATACTTTTAATGTCAGGGAAAATAGCCAAAAATAGTATTACAACAAAATTGGTTGGTTTACTTGGTGAGATAGATTATTACGAACAATTTTGCATTGCGCTCAAATATAAATATTTTGTTTTAATTTAAAGTCTAAAAGCTACTAACTTTAATTTATTATATAAGAAAGAAAGGTATTCAATTTATAAAGTGATTTATATCTAATACTTCAACTATAATTTATTATTTTAGTATTATTAATAAAATATTTTGTCAACAAAAATTGTTTATAAACTATTTATTCAAAATATGATTATAAAATTTATAATAAACGTAATTTATAATAGAGCAAAAAATAATAAGTGAATTTTGAATATTTATTCTCTAATTTATTCCATTAATTAATGAATATTAATTTATACAAAAAATTTGTCCAGATTTTGCAGTTGCGAAATATGATTGTCGGCATTTTCACTGACGAAAGATTGGCCGAGTTTTTCAGTTCTTGTCAAGATTTTCTCTGTCGAAATTTTTGTTTTTCAAAGTGTAACTCATGGACTTTTGACACGAACCTGTAATTATTTATAGAACTAGTACTTCAGCTACCATATTTGATGAAATGGCATTTTTTATAATAACACGTTTAATCGTAAATGAAAACAATAAAGAGACGTTAAGCAAACTTATTAGCGGAGAGCAAGAGTTTAAATCTGAGAATTATAATATAATAATAAGATAATAATCTCGGTTTTTCTGGTTATATGGAAATTATTTTGTAATAATAATTAAAAATGAAGACATTTTAATAATTTATTAATTACATTATATGGTAATGTGAAAATATACGACAAAAATTATTACCACAAAATAAAAATTATAAAATTTGTTGTTGTTTTTTACTGTAAGACTAAACATCTTTAAATTACGAATTATGCAAGCAATATGAAAAGTTATATTAATCTTTATAATTAATAATCTGTATAATTTCCCAGTACATCTCATAATATTTCATTAATTAGGTAATTATAAAAATTAGTAAATTTGTACATTTACCAATTACATACAAATATAGTAATTTTTGTAATTAACTAATTGATTTATTTTTTTCAAGTAAAACCTTTATAGACCTTTTTGATCAACTTGTATTATTGGTACTTTAAAGATATTAACTAGTTTACAACGAAAGTCAACCTAACGAATTTTGAAATTTTAATTTTGTGGTAAAAAGGTGATACTTCTATTGATATGAAACAATATCAACTACTTTTTGTGATACAATAGATTTAAATGCAAAATACTACGGGTACGGTTTATTTTCACACTAATATACTGTAAATAAAACAAATCAACAATTAAATTACAAATAAATTATTAAAAAAAGAAAATTAGATGGTTCTTGATGATCTTTTTACTTTAAACTTGTAAGTTGTAGTAAACTGAAATCTAACAATGTATTGTTAAGTTTAAAAAGCAATTTTATTTCTACAAATAAATTGCTTTATTAAAACTTTATAATAAATTTATTATTAAATTTATTATTAAATTTATTACAGAAATATGAATTAAAAATTTTACTTTAGCATAATTATGTGGCATATATGCATTTGGATTTTAATGCTAAATTTATTTTTAATGTTGAATTATTTGCTACCTTAGTGATTTTAAAGATAAACTGTAAAAAAAAGAATTTAGTAGGGAAAACCTACTTTATCTTCTGTATGTGCATACTATTGTGTACAACTTGCATTCAATAAAAACTTGAAGGTATGATTTTCCAAAGACCATTGAATCGAAAAAAACGTTCATTTAAATGTTGCACATACCAAAATTTATTAATTCCTTTAAATATAAAGAAACCATAATTTGCAAAAATTCTGATACTATTATGGACATTCTGAATTGAATATTGTTTAACTGGCCACAACCGTTATAATAAATATAATTAAATATGATGGTTCTCAAAAGTGGATCTACTATCCACATGATAATTCCAATACGTTTAATAGTATTTGAATCAGTAGATTACTATGATGAATATTACTTACTTGAATAAATATAGCTTTACATTTTTATAATAATACTAATGCCCGTATACCTACACAAACTTCCGTAAAACTTTTAACGGACCGTTAAATTTAACAAACCAATGGAAATTATCTTAGAAATTTAAGTTTTATTAAAGTTTGTAAAATTTAACGGTTCGTTAAAAGTTTTACGGATGTTTATGAATACGGGCATTAGTCTAAAATTAAAATTGTGTAGGTTTTTCATTGTCGTTATTAAACTTAATTTTTTTTTCAGGAAATGCATGGGTAGGTTGGAAAAATGATTCAACATCAAATGGTTATGTAGAACTTCTATTTGAATTTGATCAAATTAGAAACTTTAGTGCCGTTCATTTATATATGAACAATTACTTTAGCAAAGATGTTCAGGTTAGTTGGCTATTACATTATACTATAATAACTAAATTATGATGGTTTGAAATAAAGTAATATTAATTTAGATTGAGATTTTCAAAAAGGTCACTAGACTAAAGTTGTATGCTTTTGTAAAATGTTTCATTTAAAAGATGTAAGGTCTGCTAAAATTTATAAAAAACTGTTTTAAAATTATTCATATTTTGTTTAAATAATTTAAATGATCACTTAGACCCCTTTATTTTAAACAATCAAGTACCTATCATAATTCATATGGTTTATTTTTCAAAGGTTTTTTTTGTAATCAAGCACACGTAATGAATAATGATTGATATTAAAATATTTTTTTTCAAATAAAAATTAGGAGAATTTCCATTCAGAAGAAAATTTCAGTTCAAATTTTCGACCATTCAGTTGACTCTTTGCATTAGTTATTAGAAAATTTTTAACATAAACATATTTTATTTTTATACTATGTAGTACATAATTTATTACAATCAATAATGAATACTACGCATTTGTATTATGAAATATAATATAATATGATGTAATACTTTTATGTTATTGAAAATGCAAATTATTAATATTTTTCACAAAAATATTAATTGCTTGGCACTATCCAAACTATTAATAATCAAATTCTTTTACTTTCAGGTATTTTCCAAAGCTAAAATAATGTTTAGTTTAGGGGGTCGTTATTACAGCGGAAAAACTCTTTCGTATTCGTATATGCCAGATCGTGTCCTAGAAAATGCACGTAATGTATCAATTCATTTGCATAGCCGTACAGCTCGTTTTATAAAAATTCGTCTATTTTTTGCGTCTTATTGGATTATGCTAAGTGAAGTAGCTTTTGAATCAGGTAAGAAAACTAGGCAATGGTAATATTTAACTATTTACATTCAATTAATTTAAAACTTAATTCTAATTTGCTTTAAATATTGAATTTTTAAAGAACTGCATTGTTTTAAATTTTTTATTTCAAATTAAAATCGTGACTTATCGTTATTTAATAATCATTTTATAGAGAGTGCTATTGTGATTTAAGTACCTACCTATACAACTTATTAGATGACTGATTAGCATGTGTTTCAGTGCCTGTAACAATGAACGTAACCGACGAAGAAATTTTAGAATCAGTAGAAGATGAACTTGTTATTAATTCACACGACGACGTGGTACAAGATGTTTTTGAAACAAGTATAGTATTTTGGGATGCCAATTATTACAATTTGATTGATCGTTACTTATTTTACAGTAAGTACCCGTAAAGAAGATAACAGTTACGTGGAGATTATCGTAGGAGTTCTAACCGCTATAATGCTGTTACTTTTGATTGTCTTCGTTGTTATACTAATACTAAGTCGCCGAAACAAATTTCAGGGTTCTCCTTCTCTTCTTAGAAATCCATTTGGAGTTACCATGAATATGAAGGTATAACGAATTTTTCAAAAAAAAATTAGATTATAGTTTTATAATTACATTAAATTCAATAATTGCTAACTGATAGAATAATATTATGCAATATTATATTTTACCACTGTTTACCAAAATGCAACGACCAAATCGTATATAAATTATTAGCTTTAAACAACGATGATAGTAAATATTTCAATAAATTGATAATTTAAAATGAACTCTAATATGTATTCCATGTAATGTAAAAATGACTGCAATCCTTGCTAAAGCCCTGAAATAATTTGTAATCATTTTAGCCTGTTAATTTATTGAAATATTATTATTGGTTACCAAATATTATAAATCAATTAAATTATATTATGTTTATTTGTAGGATTTATTAATGAATTTATCGTCGAGCAATAACGGGGCTGTAAATAGTCATCCCATTACCCCAGTTAGTCAAGGGCCACCTAGTGATCCGCTATCAGCATCTTTTCAGCATTGTCGATCATCATTAGTGGATCTATACTATGCTCAAAACTGTCTGGGTGCATTTTGTTCTTCATCGCAAGAGGAATCAGAAGAGCCACCGGAAGTACCACCTCTTCCTTCGGCGTTATCTTTAGAACAAACTTCATCCGTTAATTCACCAACTTACTATAAAAGTTTAGAAAGTACGCCCGTTGAAAGTCCAAAATCGACGTTAATTAATTTGGGAAACTATTTTCCCAAAATAACTACCATGCCTACCGACAGTCCTAATCGAAAATTATATCAGACTGCCCCTCGAGAGAAACAAAAGGTAAACCGCAGAACTTAAAATAATTTCAGTAGTACCTACTTAGTTTGTTTTCAATTTCATAGATACTACCTCCCGTTGTATATTGGAATATTGCACCTAGTATGGGATGTCCGTACAATTGTAAAGAAACCGAACTCGATCCTATTCCACGTTATGCTTTAGCGCCACTTGAAAAACTCGGTTCATGTCACTCAGGAGAGGTATTGCAAATTGCTGCGCTTATTTAATTAAACTGTTAATTCTAACGGCATTTTCAGATTAGTTTATTTGAAACCGAGGGGTTGGAAGATATAATTCCTAAAGTAGGGCGATTAGTGGTAGTCCGAACTGTGAATTTAGAACGAGCGAAAAGTTATGCGGGAACGGGATCAATGGAATCTCTACGTGAAGTTCGCTTTTTAGCAGGTTTATCTGACCCAAATATATGCAAAATATTAGGCATTTGTACTGCTGAACAACCTCCATGGACTATTATAGAATATGGTGACATGGGGGATTTAGCACAATATTTACAATTTATAGCTAATAAAAAAGATGCAATACGAACGTCAACGTCACAACTAATGAAGTATAAATTTAATAATTATTACTGAATAATATGTATTTTACATTTATTGTTGTTTTAGTTTGGGGTGCCTTGTATTTATGGCTACTCAAATTGCATCTGGAATGAAATATTTAGAATCAAAAAATGTTGTACATAAAGACTTAGCAGCTAGGTAAGATAAATACATTTGTTTTGTTTTTTAAAATACACTCTTTTTATTTTTTAATAGAAACTGTTTAGTTGGACGTGGATACTTAGTAAAAATTGCCGATATCGCAATGTGTAAGCCTCAATATCGAAAAGATTATGCAGAAATTGGTGGACGACCGCCAGCTCCAATACGATGGTTACCCTGGGAAAGTATACTTCTGGTAAATATTATACATATCCATAAAATATTTATAATTTTTCTGTAAATTGATTTTTTATTTTAATATATTGTTGGTTCTTTTGGTATTTACATTTTAGTAGTTTGTAAAAAACAATTTTATGTATTTTATAATAAATTTACACTCAAACTACTAGAATCAGCATAATAATAAGTTATCTATCTACTGAAACAATACGAATTTATCATGTTGCTGGTTCTCTGTAACTGCAGTAATTTATTATTATTGATTATTAACCTCGGGTCATATTTCACTCATTTCGGACGAATCAGAGAGTCGCATTTGGAGCTGTCTGAGCGGAGACAAATGCTTGTGCACATCTGCCTTAGGGCAATATTCGAATATTTCCCAAGGGCAATATTCGAATATTGGCCTTGGACGGTCTTCGAACGTGTCTTATAAATTTAGTTTCGGGCGGAGACGTTCCAGCTCCCGAAATTTAAATTTTGTCTAAAAATGTCAAACAAACGCTAAGTAACGTGCTCTCTAGTGTAATCGAAACACTAATATTAAAATATACTACTCTCATTTTGTATATATGCTACACTTTATCCCAACTCGTACGCACTAGCTACTTTGGTTATTTAAAATTTTTTGTCTATCTTCAAGACTTTTTGTGCTGTTTTATTTCTACAACTTGCTTCTAAATTTAGTTGTTTGTTATATTTTCACATTCATACGTAATTCGATTTCGCCCTTTGGGCACCAATATAATTCGCATGCGTAAAATTTTGCTACATTTTAATAAAACTTTTTCATTTTCGGATTAAAAATTTTCTGTTACATTTTAAGTTATCCTAAATAATACCTGATTGAATGTCAATGTTAAAAGATGCTTTTATTTTGTGTATTTCGGGTTTTTAAATTTTTGCTTCTCGGTAGTCGATCGTGCTATTCCAGCTTTCCTTTTTCTTTTAATAGGTTTCTCCCTTCACCACAATATAAATGTCACTGTCAAAGTTTTGCGGGTTACGTTTAACAATGAAATCCTAACCTAATTTAGGTTAATTTAATCCAGATGGCAGATGGCGCTAATTATTAAAACTTGACAAAAATCTGACATAATAAAAATAATTTAAAATACATAGCAAATTTTTTATTCTCGATTAATAATCTTGAAAACAGCCCTCGAGCGCAAAAAATATCTCGAGTATTTCCTGAGGACAGGCCTTGAGTATTGCTTTCGCGAGGGCGCAGCCCGAGGGAAAGCAGACGAGATTAAACGTATTTAATTTTTTGCACCCTAGGGCTGTTACATACGAATATTAAGGAAAATATTCAAGAGGTTTATTTTTTACTTTGCAAACCTCGAAAGTAAATAAAGCAAAATGTGATTCTACTAATTTTTTACAAATTTACATGTTTTGAGATCCCTTGGATAAATTCTGATAATTTATAGAAGAATATACGCACGTGTATGTATGTATTGCCCAATCTTCAAAAATGAATAAAATTGCTTATGGGAAAATTATACATATTGATACTTCATATAGGCATAACCCTCAAAGTTTTGAACTTTGAGTTATGCATATTTCTGGGTTCTTAATGTTGTAATCTTTATTTGTTGCCAAATGTGAAATGAGAATTTATTGCATCTAGTATGCAAAATTAATACAACTGTAATTTTTTGAATACCTACCTATTTTTAAAAGCATCGATATTAGAATATTTGGTTAGCATTTTATTAAATAAAAAATGAACAGTATATTTTACCCACTATAAATAATCAAGTTTCAATATACGTAATATTGAATTGGTCAATAGATATCATTTTGTGTTTTGGTCAATAAAATTAAATATACAGGGTGACCCAGACCACCCGTATCAGTACTTTTTTTCAAAAACGGTAAGTCGTAGAGAGTTGGGCTAAAAAAATTTATTACAAAAGCCCTAATGACGAATCTAATGGTGATATTATTATTTCCGGGAAAAGTCGGCATCCAGAGTAGTTTGCTCCAGAAAGTCCAGAAATCCAGAATTTTAAATGGCACCATATGTCGAAAGTAATATCGTTGGAAAGCTCTTTAAAAAATAAGCAAGTTTTGTAGGAAAAATTTTTTTATTACTCCCACCCCTTTTAAGTTATATTCGACTTAAGTTATTAAATTTCAATTTCTTATAACGAACTTAATTTTAAAAGTCAGCACTTAAAATCCAGCTACCGCGTTAGAGCAATGTCACAAGTGTCCAAAATGTCTTCCATTTACTTCTAAACACTGTTGAGCTCTTCTGGTCATACTATCAGTGGCTCTAAGTACTTCTTCAGTGTTTAATGATCGACAGGCATTGCAAATTCTGAGCTTCATATCATCTCTCGTTGTCGATTTTTCTGTATAAACAATATCTTTGATCCGACCCCAAAGAAAAAAATATTTCAAGTGCTGACTTTTAAAGTTAAGTTCGTTATAAGAAATTGAAATTTAATAACTTAAGTCGAATATAACTTAAAAGGGGTGGGAGTAATAAAAAAATTTTTCCTACAAAACTTGCTTATTTTTTAAAGAGCTTTCCAACGATACCACTTTCGCCATATGGTGCTATTTAAAATTCTGGATTTCTGGACTTTCTGGAGCAAACTACTCTGGATGCCGACTTTTCCCGGAAATAATAATATCACCATTAGATTCGTCATTAGGGCTTTTGTAATAAATTTTTTTTGCTCAACTCTCTACGACTTACCGTTTTTGAAAAAAAGTACTGATACGGGTGGTCTGGGTCACCCTGTATATGATCACTAAAATTATTTTAATGTTCGGTCAGTACAATTTATAGATGCTTGATCCGTAGAGATTATAAAATTAAAAGTCAGAAAGTACATTTTATTCACGATCAGTTAGTAATCGACCCATTACTAAATTTTAATAAGCTGGCTAATAACTTATTATTTACTTCTACTTTAATTACTACCTGTCGGAAAGTTTTTTATTTGATTTTCCGACTTACCGGTCGGGAAGCGATCACTTTCCGGCCTGAAACACCTATTTGATACAAAAATATTTTTATAAAATTGAAACAAGTTTAACTAAATAATTAATTATTTACTGTTAAATTGTCATTTAACACCTGATTATTAATAAAATAGTATACGTGTGACACTTTAAGTTAATAAAAGCTTCTGCAAGAATGTCGCTGGGTAAGCATGAGGCGGAGACCCACGGTCCCCTGTCATTGTTGAGCCACGTAACGCCAGAAAGGTTAACATTACCTAAAATATAATTGTCTGTGTCATTAGCATTTAAAGTGTCACATGCATGATCATGTGGGATACAGTACCCAATTTGGTTTCAAAATAAATATTTGTATTTTTAATTTCTGTTTATTTTCCTGCGTCTAATATGGACAAATCTTTACATAATAAATATTATGCATTATTATTTATAATAATAAATATTATACTATTATGTATTATGGTTTATTTTTTATTTTTTCATAATTTATTATTTGAAATATATTATAAATTTGGAAAGTCTGAAAAATAACATCATATAAATTATTTTCAGGATAGATACACTTGCTCAAGCAGCGTATGGGCATTTGCCGTAACATTATGGGAAATTCTAAATTTTGCCTGTGAAACTCCATTTTCCAATTTAACTAACGACAAAGTGATTCAAAATGCTGAGCATATGTACTATGGTGGAGAATTACAAGTATGTAGAAACTACATTACTTATTTATAATTATGTGCATATTAAAAATATTTTGCTAATCTTAAACTGTTTTAAAATTTACAGGTTTTATTAAATAAACCACCTTTGTGTTCTACTGAATTATACGAACTAATGTGTCAGTGTTGGAGAAGAGATGATGCGACACGACCAAGTTTTAAGCAAATTTACATATTTCTTACACATAGTAATAAAGATTATATACCTTTGGACTGATTTACAAATACTTTATAAAGCATATTATTTTATAACACATGGGAGATGTGAGAACAGTGACACACTTGCATTTGAACAACTTTGGCATTCAATTTTATAAAATATTTTCGTATAGGTAAAAATTTTGTCTTTGTTTATTTTTTTATATAAATACTGACCGAAGTATGTCTGACCAAAGTCTGACCAAATTTAAACGTTCTTTAACGCAGAATTAATACATCAAATAAATATACCTTACCAATAATAATAACTTAGTTTTACAAAAAAACTATTACATAAAAAAGATTTAATGCGTACAGATATTCTCTTCGGCTATTTTTTTAAATTGTTTGATTAATTTTGGCATATTCTCATTAAAAATAATAGTTATAATAGTATCAATTTAATATTAATACCTAAATAATAACTAAAATATCAATAAAATAACTTCTAAAAACTTATGTATTAATAATATAAATATAATTAAGTACATAATATGTACATATGCTTACTTATGAGAAATATTCTTTTTATTGAATTAATAATTGTTACCATTCCACTGAGACCTGCATTATTGATGAGGATAACAAATAATTAATTTGAATTAATAACTTTATGCAAAAGTTGAAATCACATGTTTTGCGTTCACTATCTCATATTTCTCCCAATAGATAAACTTTAAGTATTATTTTCGTAATCTTAAATATGAATTGATTGCCATAAAAAAAACAACAAAAATATTCTATAACAAGGAAAGCTCGCACAAAATTGATATTTTATCAAACGCACATCTTAAGCCGGCTACAGACTATGTGCACACGTGTGCGTACGTACGCAAATGTGGGGTATGTGCGAATATGTGCACATCTTTGGCAAAATTTAACCTTGATGCGAATATGTAACGAATGCTCTATACACACCATGCGCTATCATGTGCACACGTGTACTGATGGTAATGGTGGAGACCATTATCTCTTTGACGTGTGCTTCATTTACCGACTTCCATCCGAACGTCCACACATGCCACACATAGACGAAGTTTGTGATGTGTGGTACTATACACACTACGTGCACATATACGCGTATGCTCCAAGTTTGCGTACGTGCGCACACGTGTGCACATAGTCTGTAGCCGGCTTTATACGTATATACATATAATATATTTAATAATAATTAGTATAATCATTATAAATCACTGATTTAACGATTTGGTAAAATTATAATACAAATAAATTAGATGAAATTACTTATTAATTTGTTATAAATATAAGTACCTAGTAAAAGGTTTGATTACAATCAAAGTTATAAGATAATCGAATACATTAACGAATATAGTAAAAAAATCCTTAATTTAAACCGTTTCGTTTTCATCTACCATTTATTTTGGTGAAATTAGATGTGGAACGGTTTAAAAATTGGATTTATCTGATATTGAAAATTGGTTAACTAATTATTATGAGACATTAACCTAAACATTTTATTTTAGCTGATTTAAGGATCGCGAGGATAATTCACAAGGTAAATTGCTAAGATGTAATTGAAATGATGATAAATGACTACCGGAACCCTAAGTTAGAAAATTAAAGGGGCGTCACTTTTGCGCACCGGATTGAATAACCGCAAAATGCTACATAGGGGAACAGCAAAGTTAATCTAAATAACGTTCACCTTATTTTAAACTTAATTTTATTGAAAATTAAACGTATTTAATGCTTTGAATTTTTTACTTTGTCAAATTGTTAGAATATTATTTACATCTTGCTGAGAACAAACATTTTAAGAAAGCAATAATAAAATATTGCCGTGATGTGTTATAGATAATTTTTGTTGTTTTTCAAACCAGGCAATGCAGGCAATGCCTGGTTTCAAACCAGGCAACACCTAATACTCTATTATATTAAATAATTAAATACTACTTGACTATTTCAAGTGCTTCCAAATGTAAAAATCTAATCACTTTTTAATTTTAAAACTACAACTTTTTATGAACCTTATAATTAAAATGTGATTGATAGTACCGTAAATCGAAAAGTATTTATTTCTTAAAAACCCATAATTTATTACATATCCACTACTTAGGGCAAAAATACCTACGGTTTTCAATAAATAATGTCACTTCATATCAATGAAAATTCGACTTACGGTATCTATACTATAAGAAATTTAATAATTATTGGTAGTTCTAATATTTAATATAATATACAAATACCTACATACGAGGTAAGAAATACAAGAATAACGAAGAAAAATTTATTTAACAATATTTGAAAAGATTAAGGATAGAAATACTAAGAAAGAAAGGTAGTTCCTTTCATTTAAAAGTTTTTGTTGCAAATTGGTAGAAAAGCTATGATTTCCAAAAAAGGCTACTCTAATATCATAATGTAGACCGCAACTTTTAAAACAGTTCAATTATCTTAATAGTATAATATTATTTTATTAAATTTTTTTTGTGTTATTTTAAATAACTTCTAGATATAATTCAAGTAAAATTCAACCCCATCATAATAATGGCGTTTATTATTATTATTATTCCTAAAACTTAAGTAGTAAAGTTTCTACGAAAAATTTTGTTTTGAAAATTTAAGTGGATATATGACACTTCGTCGCTTATCTTGAAATAAAAGAGACATTAATTCAAAAATGAATATGAACTAATCGGTTTAGGGAAGTCTTGAATGGCATTCTAATTTTTATTAATAACTCGAATTAAGTTGAGTTTTGAAATTAAATCTAATTTAAATTTACTATTTGTAAATTAAGTTATAAATATAAGTAATTAAATAATAAAATAAAGTATATCATTGATACTAAAGCAGATATAGAGATATGGTTTGCGGCGAATTTCAATTAACGTACTCCAGAAAACTTCAAGATTGCTCTTTTTCAGTTTTCATAATGGTGTCTACTTTTAATTTTGCATTTTGTTTAACAATCAACACTCGATGTAGATTTAAAATGTGAATTTCAATTAATATGCAAAAGTCAATGCAGTATACAATGGGATGTCTAGCTAAACACTAACTAACTAACTAATTTTAAATGTAACTAATCTAACTTTCAAATAAATACTATAAAAGTATACTATAAAATAAAATTAAAAAATAATACTATTCAAATTAATTTACTCGAATATGTGCTTAAAATACATTCTAGAAGCTCAATCAATTTTCTCAAATTTGAAATTTTAACCAATACTTGAGCAAAACTTAATAAAATAATCAAGCACAAGTTTGCGAAAATAGTTGGAAAACTTTTACAATGGCGAATACAAACAATTTGGGAAAATTGATTTGAATTGACCAGTTCAATTTATTCAGTATAAATTCTGTTATAGAAAAGGCAAAAGAAAACTATTCCATTACATTTTTCTGACAAAATCAGTATTGACGCAGCAGTAGTATTGAGCCAATTGATTTTCAACGTTTGAAGTAAATACTACCAAATTCGATTCATTTGTAAACTTTTCTCAACACCTTATCCAATTATCTCTTTTTCTTCCTAAGAAATTACTGACTGTTAATATTAATTTCATTAATGAAGATAAAAGGTTATCGTTTTAAAATTTAAAAATTAAACACAATTAAGTAAGAGCGGCAGACACACACTGCTTATCGACTATCAAGCCATCATACCACGTATGTGTTTCTGACTCATTAGTCGTCATCAGTGCCGCATACTTTGTTGAAAAACACTTAATTGTGTGCACTTAAATAGCTGTGGTCTGAAGAACATGCCGGACTTCTAATACGAACGCCACTAACACGAACCCGACCTTGCCAACGTGCAATCTCGAGCACAGCGCTCATACAATATAATGAAGATAAAAGGTTATCGTTTTAAAATTTAAAAATTAAACACAATTAAGTAAGAGCGGCATTAATTAATTTAATTTTTTATTAATTAATTTCATTTTTTTTACATTTCTAAACTTTACTATTTAACGTCGACTTAAAAGCATAGGAAGCGTTAACTGCTTCATTTGAAGAATAATTTTATAATATTTGATTCGATTGTTCCCTAAATCGTTAAGCATGTATTTTGTGCTTTAATGTCTCTTTTAATTCTAAATACCTTTAGAATGGACTATCTTGAAATTAGCACACGCTATGAATAAATACTAATACATTATAAGGTCCTTTAACAGATATGACATTTTTAAACCTATAATGGTAAATTTTCCAGACAAAGAACGATAACGTTAAAGCAATGGTATTTATTTTTATCATAAAGTACTTTATTATTGATCATTTATATAGCTTTAAAAAAACAAGTTAATACTTATTGATTGTTTTGAAGAATGTTCCTATACATTACATTCTGAATAAGATTTCCTTCATATAAGCACCACAAAGTCAATTTGATCAACCCAATTTTTGCATAAATTTTCACATACAGCTGGTAGAATATCATTAATAACTCGCTTTATATTGACTTTGAATGCATCAAGTGTTCGTGGTTTTCCTGCATAAACTAATAACTTAGAATATCGCCAAAAAAATAGTCCCAAAGAGGGTGTTAGATCACACGATCTTGCTAGCCAATTGATAGGTCCACAACGTGAAATAATCGCATCATTAAATTAACCACGTAATAAATCCATTGATCCAATGGAATTCGATATAGAGCAATGTTAAATGAATTTTAAAAAAAGCACCGTCGACGACGGTACGGCATGTCATATCAATGGATTTATTACATTGTAAATTTAATGATTGGATTGTAACCAGTGTAATAGGAAAAAATTGTTCCTCTGTAGAATTTTTCGCTCTACAATTTTGATCTTTACGTAAATTTTTGGTTTTTGTCTATTTACGCATATATTTCCAACACAACATTTTTTCTGCCATTACCACCCTCTTTTTTGAACTTACAGAAGAGGTATTAATGCAAACTTTTTTAAATTTAATTGCACAATCATTTTTCTCCTTAAATCTAAAAATTAAATTTATTTGGTTTATTTCTAGACCGCAATATTTTTTTATGTTAATGGTATAATTTGCACTACAAAACATAATATACTATAATCTCACTATATTCCACTGTAACATTTCAATAATATTTCTAAAATGTTTGATTTAGTAGTAAAACGGGACCAATAAATTATCCTTATAATATGTTTTTAAATATTTAGGTAAAAAAAATAAAAACAAATTGATTTAAATTGAAAGTTATTAAATTAATTCTAAACATAATTAAATTATTTTATCAGAAAACATAACAAAAGGATGCTTTCCGAGTGTCCACCGGGCAGCCAAAACGAAGCATTCCTAGTCAGCTCACAAATCGACTAATAATGTAAAATCAACCATTAATGTGTTTTTATTAATGGTCGATTCTGTTACTTCTGCAAGTCAATTCATTTATATTATAAAAAAATTCTATTATAAAAATTTGTCCGAAGTGGGATTCGAACTGGCGATCGACAAACGATTTAATTATGATTCAATCGGTTATTGCACTTCGCCATAGAGTACGTGCCAAATAGAAATAGAACCGTCAATCATCGCGAGCCACACCCTCAAGATATCTCCAACCAGTTAAAGAACGCGAAATATTTCAGTAGCGCACCATATTTTTCTTGCAATACATATGTTAATTTAAAATTGTTTTAGTTTTGCATTTTCTTTCAAATCTACAAGTCGTAAATAGCTATTAACATATAAGTGATAGAAAGAAAGCCATATCAGTTTTAGCAATATATCAGAACGAGCGAGAGCGAGTTCTGATAGCTAAATCTGATATGGCTTACTTTTTACGCGAATGATGTTATGCATTTTTCATCCAACACGGGTCCTTTCCAAAATAAAAATATACGGTGATAAGTAACAAAAATACCACTTTTAAAATAAACAGTAACTTATTAAGTATCTTATTAAAGCATGTGACATCATTATATAAAGATGAAGCAAGATAAAGTCAGCAAAATTGTAATCTAATCAGCTAATACGTCACCAGATTGCCAAAGCTATGCGTATGAAATAAAAGTAACAACGAAGCGAAAGGTAAATTTACATAGCAAATAATAGCAACACGGCGAAAATACACATATACGTTGTTATGACTAGCGATATCGTGGTTACTTAATATCACACCGCCTATTGCACATTTTCTCTATCTAGAATTTACCGTATATGCTATACTTTCGATAGTGTTGGATGAAAAATTGTTTCACATTTGTTATTTGTTACCGCATGTTAGTTAGTTATAGTTTGTTAGATTGTTAGATTGTTATAAATTATACTACGCCAATGATGTTGTAAACATTGCATATCGTGTCATTTTTTGAAAGCAATTTATAGACCTTATGAATTTAAAACATATACAGTTACTCACATAAATATTCGGACACTCCTATGTTAACAATGTTAATTTGACGTTTTCAAGACGTGTTTTTTTATATAAAAATCGCTTTTACAGCAAAATTTTGTAGACATTTTTTGTTGCAAATTTCATTGCCTTAAATTTTGTTTATATACATTTTTCTATTTTGTTGCACCGGTTCTGACTGATAGCGACTTGAACAAGACTCGGTAAAATCCAAAAAATATTATCATCTATATCTCAGAAACGGTGGGACCAATTAGAAAAATGTATCTGAACAAAACTGTAGAGAATGAAATTTACAAAAAAAATTGTATATTCATTTTTTTATTATGATGCACCGTTTCCGAGATTTAGATGATAATATTTTTTGGATTTTACAGGGTCTTGTTTAAGTCGCTGTCAGTCAGAAACGGTGCAACAAAATAGAAAAATGTATATAAACAAAATTTAAGGCAATGAAATTTTCAACAAAAAATGTCTACAAAATTTTGCTGTAAAGGCAATTTTTATATGAAAAAAAACGTCTTGAAAACGTCAAATTAACATTGTTAACATAGGAGTGTCCGAATATTTATGTGAGTAACTGTATGTATCACATATTCGCGACTAACGAACCGGTCGACTTTATGGGTGGTTCTTTGTATACTTCGCGCCCTGGTATTTTAAGCGGAAATGCAATTCTCTGGCTTCTTATGTATGCATTCAGAGAAATACCTATCTCACCTATTAAAAATAACGTTACCAACTATTATGATTGACGGTTCTATTTCTATTTGGCACGAACTCTAATAACATTGTTTTAATTTGTCTTATCTGTCACAATTTGTGATTTAAACAATATTTTTTTATATTCGATATAACAGATAATTTTATGTTTTCCGATAAAAAAGTATACTCACCTCTCCTCGAAATATGATCCGTTACTGGGCTTACAGCTTTAAAAAGCTCGCTACGTTACGGATCATTTTCGATGCTCGGCTAGTAATATACTATTATAAACATTATTAGAACAATTTTAAACAACATCGTTTGTATTCTTCAACCTAAACGTTCAAACATAGGCTCAAATTTTTTAAAGTGCGTGCAATTGTCGCAATTTTAAAAACTTTCTAGTAATTTTATTAAAAAATAAAATCATTCCAATTCCAATATCAATGCTGCACTACCTACATAGGAATCATAATATCATAATATTGTGTCCAATGATAGCGTTATGTTTTTATTACAAAAACTATTATTTCATCTATGCGTTACTAAACTTGCTTAATGATTAATATTTATAAGTTTATAATTACTGAAATTGGTTCTTACGGCAAAGAAGATGATTTCAGTAACACTTGATCTGGAAAATTCAATTTTTCATAAGAAAGTAGGTAGGTATACCTACTACTCGTACTTGGGCTCTACTAATATGATATTAACACTAGGTATTTTAGATCATGATGCTCTTTGTTTTGACAATAGGTAAGCACAAATATTTATTCCTACAGAAAAGGTGAATCTTGAGAGTAAGAACATAATGTAGGTAAATAAAAGAGTAAAATTCATTAAGTGACGGAATTAAAGTGGGGAATTAATTGATTTTTAATATATTTTTCCACTTCGTTTTGCAATCAATAAATCAAAATTCGGGAAATGCATTTTTGCAAAAATATTTTTAAGTTAATAGAATTTGACACTGTAATACACCTAATATCAAAAACTCACTTTTGCCATAAAGATCACATAATTTGTTTCCTTGCATGATATTTACCAATGTGGGATAAATCTTATTAATAAACTTATCTCAAATTTTCAAGCTTCATCTAATCTAAAGGTTTCAGCCAAGATGATAATTAGTTCTTTAAAAGGATGCAGTACTTGAAAGTTGAGTTTATGTACACGGCATAACGTGACGCAACTCTATTCACGCTGCTGATTGGTCCACCACGAAACATAATCCAATGAGAATCGTTGAATGCTGCATCTCGTTACACTATCTACATAAACTAAGCTTTAGAAGAAGATTATCTGCCAAATAAAAGTCTGGTCAAGTCTAACTTAAAACAATGACATTTTTGCATTCCAGTTTAAAAAGTACGAGGTCATACCTGTTAAAGGATACACAGGAAAAATAGTAAAACATTTTCCGCTTCAAAATGCTTGGTGCAATTAAGTAAATTACTTGTTTTGTTCGATAATTTATTTTATATAATAATAATAAAAGTAAGAATAATTTTTAAATGTAATTTTAAATAAATTTTGCTAAATACACGTTTTTGTTACAAATTGACAATCATAAATTTGTTTAAGTTTCGCTACAAATACTTTAAATTAGTTTTGTATTTTATAATGTATACTGGCGTTATACAGTATTGCTAGAAATAAGATAGTACGTACAAGAATAGTTTGCTAAAACCGTCTGACACTGAATATTTCTGTAGGCATTTTATTATGCAATAAATTAAACCTAAGCAATGCAATGGGATGATCTGTCAAATGGCTTTAGTTATCACTACTTGTATACTACATTTACAAATAAAATGTGATGGACCAAAGATTGTTATTGTCACGATAACTTACTGTTTGTAAATAAAAATCTTTCGAGAGTAATTTTAATTGTTATTATTTTATTTAAGTACGAATATTTAAACCTAGAATTCCCTGTTGCTTTATAATACTTAAATATAAAGATTTAAGAAACGGTCAACTCTGAACATTGGACGGTTTCCGTGCAGTCTTGGATCACTTTTTGCCAACTTTGCCACAGCATTTATTTTAAAAATAAAAATTTTTCTAAGAATCGAAAATCGTTTCTTTAAAAACCTGATATTAATAAATCCGTTGCTCCGGTTCGTTTAAAATCGAATCATAAAAAATTTATTCCAAATCAATGAGTTTGTTTTCCTAATTCAAGAAAAAAATCAGCTTGGCATGAGGACCAGGGTTAGAACGAATATTTGTTAAAGGAGCAAAAATTTTGTCCAAGGCAATCTTTAGTAGATAAAGGATACTGAGGATAATGGAACGCCGGTAATAAAAACAAATAAACTGTTGGACGACGTTTCGGTCTATTTATGAGACCATCTTCAGGACTAAAAAAAGAGATACATATAATTCTCACGGAGAATTACAAATTATCATACATTCACCTCGCAGTTAAAGGTGGAGGTTGTCTTTGGCGTATTGATGTAAATTTTATCGGAGAGAAGATACGATAGGTGCTTTGTCAACATAAGTATAAAATACAAAAGTTTAAAAAAGTAGAACATGTAAATTAAAATTCAAAACGAGTTTTCAATATAACAACAAATAATGTCGAAAAGATAAAATATTACACCTGACAAATTTTCAAAGATATAAAAATACAAAATCCCCAACATGAGATGTACATTGTACATGGTGTGACTGAAGTCACAGTAGAAATAGTAGCATTCCCTCCAATAGGACAATTAGGATGAGTAGATGTCAAGACAATAGTGAATGTGTGAGACCGCAACCAACCAAGAAAACGATAATAAATACAAAGTTAATACCAAAACAGGTAATCTCGAAAAACGCCATGTACAATAAACGGTGGCATCGGTTAGACAAAAAAACAGGTAAGTATGGGTGCAAGCCCACATTACAACAAGTTTAAAAATTATTTAAATATTCAGAGATGTTCGAGAGTATTATAATTTTCATGTTTATCATGACACCAAAATCAAAACACTATCCACTGAAAACAGGAAGAATTTCTATCACAATAGCACAGCATGGATAACGCGAAGTGAAGATGCCCACGGGGGCCGATCTTCTACCTTTCTCTCAACAGGTTCCTATATCCATTTCTGAGGTATACATAATCGGATTGTTTATTAATATTGTTGCTGGTAATGTAAATGTGGGCGGCCTCTAGAAAAACTCTTTTTTGGTAGTTGGACTCACTGTTGAGTATGCTCACATCGCCGAGAGAAAATGTGTGGGAATTCTCGATCATATGTTCAGCCAAACCTGTTTCTTTTGAGCCAGTCCTCACGTCATATTGGTGTTGTTTACTCTGTTGAGTAGACGTTGTTTGGTTTGGTCTATATATTTTTTATTACAGCTGCATTTTATGCAGTAGATGACGTTGTTTCTCTGTAGGTTAGGAATCTTATCTTTAGTTTTAGAGAAGAGCAAGTTGTTGAGCGAGAAGCGATTCCGGAAGGATAAAACTAAATTAATAAAAAACTACTCTACTGAATATTTGTTGCTGTATTTGAGTATCTTCAGTAATGAGAGTGACATTTTTACTGCTTTGAGTTCTTAAATGCCCATGCTAAGGGAAAACATTAATAAAAATTAGAAATAACGGGTTTCCATAACAGTTTTTGTGACATGGATATTTTCGAATACCTCTAGTAACTGCTTCTGAAAGAAATTTTACAATAATTCACTTTCCTTTATTTATATTTTTTGTAAACTAACCCAACTGAGCATATTAGCAACATGTGATGATAATATACCCACCTGGTATGGCTTTATGATATTATAGCCAGTAGGGTTTGAAAAATGAAAAAAAATTTCAACTTTTTGTTTTGTTATTATTGAAGATTAATGAAATTCCATAATACTATTATCGTCTTCTACTCAATAAATAATTAGATTATTAAAAAAATAATAATAATTTTTTTAAATAAAAGATTATCCCGATAACATTCTAATTATTAATGAAAATACAAAACTAAAAATGGTTTAAAATAAAAAATAACTCTAACAGGAAGAATTATTTAATTAAAAACTCAGAAACACTATTTTTAAGCAATATCGGAGCACAATGGACAAATAAAAATTAATTTATCATTTTTCGTAAGTCCACACATTCTTTGCATATACATTAAAGAAACTGTCTCTAACAAACTAAACGCATGTTGTTTGTGTTCGTGGGCATATTAACAACACCTCATGTTGATACATTTATGCATGTTTTAATAGAAATACAAAATATCGTTGTATTATTTTACATAAAATGCACTTTCCATCAGGTTGCGGCTCCCACGTGAGATATTTTGACATGCTAAGATCGTGGTCAGTTTATTTGTTTTAAGTCCTGCAAATGAGTTATAATTATTCAAAGGAAAATTAAAAAAGGCTATAGTATATAACATTACTAGCAAGGTAAGAGGGTTTTTACTGGCGAATGGAGGATATAACTGACTCGCCTGCGGCTCGTCAGTTACCTCCTTGAGCCAGTAAAACCCGTTACCTTGCGTGTATTGTTTTATATTTTATTCGTTTCTCATTTGTAAAAAGGTTAGATAAATTCCAAAAAAATCTCAATAATTTGTCGCAAATGTCGTAAGCTATGGAAGCGTTGCCATGAACATGTCTGTTTATTTTTCTTTACATTTGTTTTGGCGAAAGCGAAAATGAATGTACCAAAAGAAATTATTGAGGCAGCCAGCAGTGTAGCTTCAAGTTTATTACCTGCAAAATCAGCTTCAAGGTACGAGCGAGAATACGACGACTTCAAAAAGTGGCAAAACAAAAATAGTGTGATTGGGGTAACTGAAGATGTTTTGTTGGTATACTTGAATCAACTATCAGCTAGATTTAGTCCTAATACTTTATGGGCAAAATGGTCTATGCTGAAAAGCTGCTTGGAAATGAAAGAAAATGCCCCTGTTCGCAGGTTTGTTTTCCTTAAAAAATTTATTGAAAAATATGACGTTTAGTTGTCATTTGCAGATTTCAAAAGGTAATAGCGTTTCTGAAACGAAAAAATGAGCGTTATGCGCCAAAAAAGGCCAAGGTATTAAGTAAAGAAGAGGTTGAACAATTTCTTTTACATGCTCCTGATGACCAGTGGTTGCTGGCGAAAATTGTAACAATATTTGGGATTCTTGGATGTTGTCGATGTGACGAAATTCTCTCCTTAAACATGAATGATGTAGAAGATATGGGAAAATACGTTATTGTGACATTGCGGCAAACAAAAAATTTAACAACAAGAAGATTCACCATAACCGATGATGGCTGCAGCTTCAAGCCCTGCATGTTATACAGAAAATATGTAAATCTTCGGCCTCCTGGAACAGAAAGCCTAAGATTTTTTTGACATACCGACATGGAAAGTGCATTTCCCTTAATGCTGCCCAGCACACTATTGGTGGTGTCCCAAAGCAAATAGCGAAATATTTAGGTTTAAAAGACCCCGAGTTATACACCGGCCACTCTTTTCGCAGAACTGGAGCCACTATGGTTGCGGATTCGGGTGGAGATATTTTAGCACTAAAGCGTGCAGGAGGGTGGAAGAGCACCGAAATTGCGATGAGTTATGTCGATGATTCGGTCAACAAAAAAATCGTAATGTCTAGCAAATTATTTGGTAGTAAGGAGAGTACAAATCGTCGGCTTGGAGCAAAAACAAGATAACTCCATTTTTGGACAAAATGAGTTATCTACACGATTGCATACGAATCATACTCAACTACGTTCTGGCAAAATCAGATAATTGTACTAACACTAATAAAATTTTTATTAAGATATTTAGTTTTGAATTTGTATACTTTTACATTGTCAACTCAACATTCAAGTCGCATTATCTCAAAACTATCATTTTGGAGTTATCTTGTTTTTGCTCCAAGCCGACGAAATGTTCTGCAGTCCTCGAGTTCAGCAGTTTCTGAGTCAACAGATGGTTCATCATCATCAGTATCAACTCTTTCATCATCAAAAATCTGTGTTACTGGAAATAACAATTGTACAATGATTTTCAACATATATGACGATAAAACAAAATTTCCTAATGTAAATAATACTACTAACTTGTAAAAATTTTGCAAGTTAACTGTCAGTTTTACAAGTTATGCCCGTACCTATAGTCGATACTTCGCTCGATCTCGGACTTGAGTCCGACTCAAGCTCGGAATTGCATACTATAGTCGCAACTTGACAACCAAGCAATACTTCGCATGTGCTTGACAGCTGTCTTGCCCAAGTCAGCTAAACACCTGTCTTGAGTCGTACTTGGCTAATAAATTATATGTAAGTTTTAAAATTAGTGTTAAATAAAGATATAATCTTTGGTGGTAGTAATGTATTGTATTTATAAAAATAGTGTAATATTCAATTATGGATCAAGACGAAGAAGAATTTTTAGAATTTGTGGATGTTGTAGATGTAGAAGACGTAATTACTGGAAGAATATCGAAAAGATATGTACATGACATGGAAAATCCGTTAGAAAAATATCAAGAGGATGAATTTCGAAGCAGGTACAGATTTGGAAGAAACACCATCATATTTACGATTTTGCCATCAATAATAAACGACCTAAGCAAAATTAATAACTGCGGACTTCTTTTTCCATCTACAATTCAACTAATGGTGTGTCTTGGAGTTTATGCTACTGGAAATTTTCAGGCGTTTGAATAAATATGAGATACAGAAAAGCATACAATAAATTATTGTTTTCAATCTTTTTGATTGTATCTGGTGATTTGGGAGGGATTAGCCAGCAAACAGTATAAAATTATAAAATAAAGTATCTATACTGCTAGCCCAATTCTTAAATCAATATGTCTATTTTCCAAATACTGAAATTTACCAACGAAAGTATATTTCAAAATTTGCAGAAATATCTGCATGTGTAGATTGTACCCATGGATTGTACCCACATTGCAATTGCAAATACAGGAGGCGATGCCCAAATGACCGAAGTGGTTTACGACTTGGTTCGAAAATGGTCAAGTATTGGGGATAATTTGGGGAGATAACGGGTATCCCTGCAGACAGATTAACACCTGTCATACAACCGGATAGGTTAAATATTCTTGAATTTGTTAAAAGTAATAAGAGTTTTTGAATTAGTGGAGAATTTTCCACTAAGTTGTGTGCGTCCCCTAATGATGCTAACAATATTTTTCTTTGTTAGTATAAGGGATAATATAAGCAACAAATTTATTCATTTTAATTTTTCTTACGACTTCAAAATATTATTATTTTAATATAATGTTACTTTATTACTATGACAATTAAACAATTATTTCTAGTTAATATTGATATTTGCCTGCTTCGCCGAAAATTCACGAAGCTTTGACTATAGTAGAGCTAGTGAGCGAAGCACGAGCTCAGGCTCAAGCACTGCTCCACCAAGCACATCTCAAGCACGAGATTGAGATTCGACTATAAGTACGGGCATTTTACGGACATAAAATGCCCGTACTTATAGTCGAATCTCAATCTCGTGCTTGAGATGTGCTTGGTGGAGCAGTGCTTGAGCCTGAGCTCGTGCTCCGCTCACTAGCTGTACTATAGTCAAAGCTTCGTGAATTTTCGGCGAAGCAGGCAAATATCAATATTAACTAGAAATAATTGTTTAATTGTCATAGTAATAGAGTAACATTATATTAAAATAATAATATTTTGAAGTCGTAAGAAAAATTAAAATGAATAAATTTGTTGCTTATATTATCCCTTATACTAACAAAGAAAAAATATTGTTAGCATCATTGGGGGACGCACACAACTTAGTGGAAAATTCTCCACTAATTCAAAAACTCATTCAACAATGTTTTGTGTTTGAATATGCGCAGTATTGTACCTCAGTTCCTGCGGGTTAGCTATACATCAAATTTTTTATTACTTTTAACAAATTCAAGAATATTTAACCTATCCGGTTGTATGACAGGTGTTAATCTGTCTGCAGGGATACCCGTTATCTCCCCAAATTATCCCCAATACTTGACCATTTTCAAACCAAGTCGTAAACCAATTCGGTCATTTGGGCATCGCCTCCAGTATTTGCAATTGCAATGTGGGTACAATCTACACATGCAGATATTTCTGCAAATTTTGAAATATACTTTCGTTGGTAAATTTCAGTATTTGGAAAAT
This sequence comes from Cantharis rufa, assembly GCA_947369205.1. Classification (NCBI taxonomy): domain Eukaryota; kingdom Metazoa; phylum Arthropoda; class Insecta; order Coleoptera; family Cantharidae; genus Cantharis; species Cantharis rufa. The sequence continues at coordinate 44,428,086 of OX376303.1, forward strand.
ATACATATTGATTTAAGAATTGGGCTAGCAGTATATAGATACTTTATTTTATAATTTTATACTGTTTGCTGACTAATCCCTCCCAAATCACCAGATACAGTCTAAAAGATTGAAAACAATAATTTATTGTATACTCTTCTGTATCTCATATTTATTCAAACGCCTGAAAATTTCTAGTAGCATAAAATCCAAGACACACCATTAGTTGAACCACCATTGTAGATGGAAAATGAAGTCCGCGGTTATTAATTTTGCTTAGGTCGTTTATTATTGATGGCAAAATCGTAAATATGATGGTGTTTCTTCCAAATCTGTATCTGCTTCGAAATTCATCCTCTTGATATTTTTCTAAGGGATTTTCCATGTGATGTACATATCTTTTCGATATTCTTCCAGTAATTACGTCTTCTATATCTACAACATCCACAAATTCTAAAAATTCTTCTTCGTCTTGATCCATAATTGAATATTACACTATTTTTATAAATACAATACATTACTACCACCAAAGATTATATCTTTATTTAACACTAATTTTAAAACTTACATATAATTTATGAGCCAAGTACGACTCAAGACAGGTGTTTAGCTGACTTGGGCAAGACAGCTGTCAAGCACATGCGAAGTATTGCTTGGTTATCAAGTTGCGACTATAGTATGCAATTCCGAGCTTGAGTCGGACTCAAGTCCGAGATCGAGCGAAGTATCGACTATAGGTACGGGCATTAGTGCCTTGATAAAATAAACTTTCTTGATTAATATTGTGTTTTTGGAAACTGACGTTTACAAATGAGAAACAAATAAAATTTATTACTTCAACACTTACTGAACACAATACAATACAATACAATATATAGTCTTACATTCCCGAAAGGAATATGACTGTCCATTTTGGACTTAACAAATCCGTTTGTTGAGGTGGATTAATCCTCATTAACTTTCCATTTTACATCCATATATTTACAACTTTACACTTGTTTTTGCGTCCATTGTCATTGCCTTCCAAAAAGTCCTATCCTTCACTTTCTCTCTCCAGTTCACGACCCCCATACTTCGCAGATCCCCTATTACTTGGTCATACCATCTTAAATCCGGTTGTCCTCTCCCGCGCTCCTGCATCGGTTTCCACTCCGTGATCCGCCTTATCACATCATTCTCCTTCTTCCGCATGATGTGACCAAACCATTGCAATCTATGCGATTTGATTACTTTGACGATGTCTTCATTTCCAACTGCTCTCAGTATCTCATGATTCATCATGGGTCTGGTTTCTTGTTCAGCAATTTTTATTGGTCCCAGTATTTTACGCATTATCTTTCTTTCAAAAACTTTCATCTTTTCTTCCTCTCTTCTACTATAGCACATCGCTTCTGTCGCGTACGTAGCCACCGGTCTAATTATTGTCTTATATATCTTGATCTTTGTTTTTTTTTTGACAGCTTCTTATCGTTCAGAAAGTTTTTGTTCGCGTAGTAGGCCCTATTTGCTTGTTGCAATCTCCTTTCTAATTCTTGTTCTCTTTTGTTTCTATTATTTAATTGTGTTCCCAGGTATACGAAGTCGTTTACCTCCTCGTATGTGTGGTCTCCGATTTTCAGTTCACCTAGGTCTTGTATTTCTCCTCGTTGACATCTCATATATTTTGTTTTCTGTTCATTTATTTCCAAGCCCATTTGCTTCGCTGTTTCTCTTATTTCTTGAGTTCTGCTTGTTAATTCACCTTTCGATCTTGATACAATAACCACATCGTCCGCATATGCTATCAACTGCGTTTCCTTGTTGATTATTGTGCCGTTTACTTGTATCTTTCTCATGATCTTTTCTAGAAGTATGTTGAACAGGGTTGCCGACATAGCATCTCCCTGTCTCACTCCACAATTTATCAAGAAATCTTCAGTCTCTCCACTTGAGGTTCTAACACAAGCTGCTGTTTCTTTTAATGTCATGCGTGTAAGTCTTATTAGCTTGCCGGGTATTTCCATTTCTTGCATTGTTGCCATCAGCTTACCTCTCTTAACCTTATCAAAAGCATGTCTAAAATCGATAAAAATCATATACATGCTTATATTCTATTCACGGCTCTTCTCCATAATCTGTTTCATTACATATATTATCGCATCTACCGTCGATTTACCTTCGACAAAACCGCACTGGTAATCTCCTATTTTATTTTTCATCGCAAGCTTTATTCTTTTGTTTAATATCTTTGACAGCACCTTGTATGTTACATTCAACAGTGTAATTCCTCTGTAATTCTCACACCTGTCCGTGTCTCTTTTTTTCTTTATTGTAACAATTATTCCTTCTCTCCATTTTTGTGGCATTACTTCTTCTGTCCATATTTGTTTTACAAGTTCATAGACCCTTCGATATAATAATTCTCCGCCATATTTTAGCAATTCTGCTGCAATACTGTCTTTGCCAGGGGACTTTCCATTTTTCATGTTCTTAATTGTCTCCGCTATTTCTTCATATGTTGGTTCGTCTATTTGTTGTTCTTCACTTATTATTGTTTCTTGTTCTTCCTCTGGTACGTCATTCAGTAGTTCTTGAAAGTATGTCATCCATATCTGTTTTATTTTTTCTGTGTCGTCTTCTATTTTATTGTACTTATCTCTCATTCCCCTCGTTTTGATTCTGTGTCCTGCTTTCTGTTTCTTCAGTTTTTCATAGAACACCTTACTATTATTTTGTCTGTTATTCTTCTCTATATCTTCCATTATGGCTTCCACCCATTTATTTTTTTTCTTCTTGTATAATCTTACTGTTAAAAAGCAACTATTTTGGCATTAAATAGTAGGGTTTCATTAAAACAATTATTGTGTGGATTAGCCTTTACATTTCAACTAAGCTCGAATCCCCGAGATTTTGGAATTAGGTCTTTTACGCCATGAAATTGTTTTTTTGGCTTTGTTTAGATTTTTCCAAAATATATTTTTTACATTTTTTCAACTAATTTTGGTATCAAGTAATAGGAATTTTTAATTATAAATGTCAAATTAATTTGACTTGTATTTTGTATTGAGTTCATACTGTCCGGGTTGATTTTGATTTTAGATTTTCTAGGTCTGCCTGACGAGATTCATAAATTCGAAACATATAATATATATTAGATGTCGCAGACTATCAACTTAGTTGCTTTTTAACAGTAAGATTTTCAATATTTTTAACTTAACAAGATTATGATAATATTTCACTTTGATTATAACTTCATTTGTTAATAACTATACATTATATAACTTGTATGCTTCACTTCTTTTTCTTTTGTAATTCTCTCTATCTTTTTCTTCATTTGTGTTAAGGTATGCCAATCTTGCTTCTCTCTTTTTTTTTCATCTTCTCACAATCCTCGTCAAACCAACTCTTATCTCTCTGTACTTGTCTATATCCTATCACTTTCTTTGCTGCTGTTGTTATACAGTCCGTGATATTCTCAAATTCTTCATCTACATCGTTACTTTTTTTACTGTTTTTTATATATATTTGGATCGTATTTTCATAATTTTCCCTTATTTTGGCATTTCTTAGTTTTTCTGTTGCAAAAAGTTTACTTTTGTTCTTCTTTATGTTGTTTATCGCTTTCTTCATTTTTATTTTTGTCACTACCAAGTAATGATCCGTTTCAGCATTTGCTACTCTATATGATCTTACATCATTAATCAATGATTTTCGCTTCCTTGTAATTAAAACATGGTCTATTTGGTTCCCTTCATCTTGTTCTCCTCCGGGCCAGACCCAGGTTATTTTATGGATCTTTTTGTGTTTATATCTGGTACTGCAAATATCCATATCTAAAGCTGCTGCCATGTTGCAAAGTCTGTTTCCATTATCACTTGTTTTGCTATGTATCGTATGCTCTCCCGCCACATCGCTTACATACTCTTCTTTCCCAATTTTTGCATTAAAATCTCCCATCAATACCGAACAATACTGAACACATATTTTTTTATTTGTAATTTTATAAACGTTGATTTGAGTGATGTTGTGATGTGCTTCGAAAACGACCTACGATAAAGGAAAAGAATAATAATTTGTGCAACATCCTATACGTAGTTGAAGGACTTACGTGGTGTGAATTTTCTTCAAGTTGGGGCCAGGTCTGTTCCATGAGCGTTGGAAGCCAAGCGGTACGCTTGATTTACGTTGTGCGTGATTAAATTGAGAATTTGTATAATTTTTACTTTGAAACAAAGTAAAAATTAGTTTTGGATCCATAAAGTGGAATTTTGTGAAGAATCGTGAAGTTCAGTAAAGAATAGCTGAAAAATATTAAAATTTGAAGACAACGTGATTGAAAATTTACAAGGTTAAAAATTAGAGGACGCCATTTTTGGAAAGATAAAATTTTTAATGCAGATGAAAATTTACTTGCCTGCAATAAATTTAAAGTTAGTTTTAATTTGGATATTTATTAAAGTTGGATCAACGCATGTAAGATTGATAAATTTCAATCTAACGCACTTTGGATATTCAAATCTACACCAGATGTTAAAAAATTACGCATACGACATACACGTGTCAACTTATAACAACGGGAGCAAAGACGAACTGGACAATCGAACTACTTATGTAAACCCAACAAGAGTCATACAAGGTATTTCCAAAAAAATAAACATCTTATTAAAAAACATTTTTGATAAATAAAAACAACGAAAATTTGTATCACATTGTAAAAATTATTAATTGCTACACATTTAACATACCGGCAAATGAGTTTGAAATTTAGAAAAGTTTTTGATAAAGTAAATACAATTTCAAAGTCAGTGGCCGAACACTATAACATTTCAAAGCCTAACAGCGAGATTTGTCGCTACAAAAATTTTCCTTTGAATAAACACAATTTTACGTTATTCAAAAAAAGCAAGAGTTTTTATTTGCTACATAAGCAACCGAATTATTTCCACTGGAACCTACTACTGTTAGAGTGTAACTCAGGCTTCCGAACCTACTGGCTGCCGAGGTATAAAAAGTATAATACAGGGTCTTGATAAAAAAAATATCATTACAATATATTTTTAAGAACCATGTCTCTAAAGATCTAAAGGAATTAGAAGAAAACAAACATTCATATGACATACTTACATTTACGAAAAGCGGCTTTACTTAAACTTGAGGTAGATCTAAGCTTTTAATTTGCTTGTAACACAAGACGTCGAAATAGTAACATGCACTTTGTAACTAGTCAATAAGCATATTGAGGTTAGATCTGCTCAGGGTGGTGGTATTTTATGTAAATTGAAGCTCCTACGGCCATTTTAAATTTTTTCGTTTTAAATTAGGTGAAATTTTAGTTACTGGGCATATTATCAACATGGGCATATTCCCATCACCTTAGAGCTTTCTTGTCGCTTTCTTAAGCTGGTCGAGTTCTTCACACCACCTTGCTTGAACCCGTAATCCAGCAGTCCTTAGCGGACATGACAGCTCATATGCTTTTGTGAGGGAGTTCTGTAGTTCATTAGCAAATGTCTCAATCTCCTCTGTGGTTGTTAGTTTTACTTTGTTGGACAGTCCCTTCAGCATTTTGGTAGCCATGGATGCTGACAGGTGTTCTAAAAAGTCCGCGTTCCTCGGATTGCTTGGGTTCCATTGTTTTGGCCTTTAATTTAAAGGAAATCCATATATGATCTGACATTGTCAGCTGTTCGGACACTTGCCAGTCATATAGGTAATTTGAAATACTTAATGAAGCCACGGTAATGTCAATTACCGAGTTGCGCTGGGGTGACACATAAAAAGTGGGTACATCCCCGCGATTAAGTATTACTAGATTTGTACCGATAAGATATTCTAATAGAGACTTACATCGATTGTTGCAATCTCTGCTGCCCCACGTTTGATGATGGGAGTTGGAGTCGCAACCAACTACGACCAACTGTGCTTCTGTTGTTGCTCGCAATAGTTCACCAGATCCATCATCCTCCGAGAAGGTGGCAGTTCCTACGAATCGATTGGGAGGTAGATAGACGCTAAAACGACGTCTGTTGGGCCATCCCCTAAGTCGCAGGTAGTCGGAACTGCTGTTAAATCACAGTCGCTATACTGCGGCAGAATGTTGGCCTCAATGTTGCCAGGTATGTAGATACACGTCCTGCATTTATTTGTGGAGCTACCTGTAAATATAGTTCCATTAAGTTTTCTAAAGCCTCTTATGTTGTCAGGTTGTCAAGGTGGCGGCATAATACTGCCACTGCCTCCCGACAGTGCTGTAGGTTTGTTTGCAGGAGATTCCACCCTGCCAAGGAAACCATTTGACCTACCTTGGAGAGCTAATGCCCTGTTGCGATTCCAACCCCCGTTGCCGGACTTGCGTTTTGATGGCGGCACTGTCCTCCTGTCCGACACCAAAGACAAGGAGTTTACCTTTCGGTTCGTCCCTGTCCGCGTCGTGGAAGACGCACCACTCTTTTAATTTAGCCCAGCTGTTCTGAGTAGCAAGGCGCCGTGTGGCCAACTCAGTGGGCTCCGGTTCGCCGGGAATCCAAAGAGTGACCTTGGTCAGCCTTGGTAGATCGTCCACCTGGACTACATCTAATTTAGCTCCCTGCCACAAAGGTGGCAGGTTTGCTATTGTATTTTGCAACCATTCTAGCGAGCTCTGGTCACTGCAGGTGATTCTAAGAATCTGCCCTGAGTGATAGAGCCTGCCGAAAGTGGGTGCTGACTTCGCCTCGTTTTCCACTGCTGCTATAAAAGCATCTAGTGCAGTGGTGAGCTTGTTTGCAACTATCCCCGCTTGGGACTCATCGAGTTTGCCCAGGGGGTTAAATGTTGAGGTTTGGTTATGAATAAAATAAAGCCATAAGCTTCTGTTAAAGCATTTTCAAAAAATAATTTTATTACAACTGGACATTTTTCTTGGGACTCAAAATATGATTTTAGAGGTAAGAACATCGTTAGAAGTCGTTCGACGGCAGGAAGTAAAGCCAACCTTGTTTTACTGTAGCCTAAAATTTGTTAATAATCTTGATTTACAAACTCGCGGAACTCTTTCAGACTCTCAACTCTAATGGTGTATATGTTACGGTCAATGATGTAAATCGGGCGTTGACGTCAATAGCCGAACAATAACGTTATGGCCAACATAAATGGGCACTGACGTCATTGTCCGGCCATTGACGTCAACGCCCGTCAGGGGTGGACAATGATGATATATAGAATAAATACTACAAGGAACACCAAGACAGTCAACTGGCAAGTGACTCTTACGTGTTTTGCATGCATTGTATTCTAATGTATTATAATTATTTATTAAAATAAATAATAAAAATTAACCAAAATTTTAAAAATATTTATAAATTAAGAAATAATTAAATTAAATTTTTTAAATTAATCATTTTTATTCTGGTATAAGAGTAATCCATGGCATTTCGAATTGCAACTTTGTTTGCTGGCGCGACACCCACATTTATTGTTTTTACATCCACCCTTGCAGTGGCAACGCTTGTAACCCTGTCCCGCTAAAACACTGCTTTGAGCTGCAATTTGTCTAAGAGTAATCTCGTTTTCTTTGGTAGTATCACTAATGTTTTCCAACAAAATTAACTTTTCTCTCAATAATCTCTTATCTCTAATCTCTAAATAACTAGTACTAATTGTAAAAGCACATTAAATACGTTACTTTCTGATGGAATAGAAAATCAAACCGCCAACTAAAATGATAACAGTTTTGCCACACAGCATTCCTTACCGTAAAAATCAAAAAATTAAATTATTAGTTAATGTTAAACCTGTAATTTTGTTATAAGTATTTTGTATAGCATGTATAAGCTGAACCAATAATAAATCAAATAAAAAAAAGAATAGTTTCATCATCGCCCGCTCTGTATTGGGCAATGACGTCATTGCCCGGACAATGATGTAAAAACCATATATGAAATTTTAAATGTCAACATCGCCCAAAATGCCCAGTTAAGCGGGGCCTTGACGTCATTGTCCGGCCATTGACGTCAATGGCCGAGTTGTCATTATTGACCGTAACATAATATATAAAAGTAGGTGTATCTTTTCGAGATAAATGTCTTATCGATAGGAAAGGTATCAGCAGCTGTTTGAATGGTATTGTGTATTATGTGAGCTGAACACCCAACACCAATCAAATTGTGTCTCAATTTCTGTTTCAGTTTTGCAAAGACATTGTTAGCACCTTTTTTAGTAGAAAGACCTCTAAAATTGCAATTAGTATTATCCGCACACAGCGCTACAGTTTTTCTTCTACATTTAAACTTTTCAGGCTCTCAGTTAAAAATATATAGACTATATCAGATGTTTCTCCATCAGGCAAAGATTTAAGTTCCAATCTTGAACCCCTTTAACAGGACTTAAAAAATCTGACTATCAATGGAAATATTTTAATGTCTTTATGATTTGAAGCATCAGTCATCACTGAAATAAAATTTGCTTCATGAATATCAGATACTAGTTGAGAAATTGCAAATGGAGTTAAAACGTTTAATACAATTGCTTTTGCTTTGGTACGGGTACACGAAAATTTAGATTCAAAAATGCACTGAATTAGTTTTGAAATACAATCCATCAACTTGAAAAACTGCTTATGCTGCACCATATGGTAAGCGAATGCACCGTCAGCAACTGCTAATTTCACTTCGTCTTCACCAAATGTTTCACTTCTAAAATATGATGTAAGAACGGAACTGGATGCACTAGCACGCAAAGCATTTTTATGTTTTTCAGTATTTAAGTGATGTTTGATATCTGAACGGCCTCCAAGACAAATATTAAATGTTGAACTGCATGTATTGCATCGAACATCCGAATTTGATATTAGTTTTTTTAATGTAAGGATACTCATTTTGAAGGTCGGGATTAAAACTACATTTTCTTTTAGGTGGCATGTTTTTACGTTTATTAATACAATGCACACGACTCACGTCAATAAAAATGTTTTGATACTCGTTCCAGGGCTGTTCTAGCTATTACAAGTGTAATAGATCTATTACTTTTAATTAAATACTGTTACCCTATTACTTTTTGACTAAATCTATTACTATTTTTTAAAAATTCAAATTAGCAACTTTTTTTTTAAATAGCTATGAAATTATAAAAATTTCTTGGTAATGACGTCGACAAGGTATAAGAATTTGATTGCCATGCGAAATGCGATTCTCACACACATATTATTTATCCTGTAAAATGCGAATTTAGCAGTAGCGGCAGTTTGAGTTTTGATATTAAGTGCTCTTCGATTCTCAAAATCAGAGCAATAATTCTTACTTTTAAACAAGTGTGAAATTATATAAATTTCATTCATGGTAATAAACTAATAAATTTATAACTTGTTTTTCTAATAATTTGAATTTTATTCTAATCGCAGTGACAACTGCTTATTATTAATTCTATTACTAATTCAGAACATAATATATTACAATTTTTTTCCATAAAGTAGTACGCTGTAATTTTGGCTTGGAACAGCCCTGACTCGTTCAATCAATGCAAATGTTTATTCTGACGAAGGCGATTACCATCGCTGAAAGCTCAATTGAATTACCAATTATTGTAGTTTATTTAACTTGTTCTACTATATTTTAAAGTTTTATCTTATTATTATTCTCACAAGTTAATAATTTATTTATATTTAAAGAAAAAAATAAAATTAACTTTTTTGGCAAAACATGAAAAAAGTTTTTGTCGATCGATTTTCTTCGGCATTTCTGCGTCGATTGCAATCAAACTTATTGGACGTATACCTCGTGGGCTCGAATGGGGAAAATAAGGTTTTGCCAGAGAAATCTTCACCAGGGCCACCACAATAAAACAAATAAACAAAAATGAAAATGTCGTCGTATCTCCGGAAATGTTTAACCGATTCAGCTAAAATTTGGTGTGTCGATGGAGCTTTGAAAGTATAAGTATTGGTGAGAAAACAACCGAGCCAATTGTAACAGGGCGGGCAGGTCAGAAAAATTACAGAAAATATTAACTGAAATCTTAATTTATATATTTTTTGTGAGAATTTGTCAGATGGCTTGCAAAAATAAAACAATATATTTAAAATTTTAATAAACGTCATAATTTTGTGACATGTGTCAAAATTAGGTTAATGTTGATTTGTATACCAAGAATTGAGTTTAGGACTTATAACAATTTATTTTAGAATACAAAAATAGGTGGTTCGGTGGGAAATATTCTATAATATCGTTGTACGGACTGACGGAACGTTACTTTATAAGTAAAAGGTTCTGCCACTACCCAGTAAACACAAACCTGTTATAGAGAATGTAATATATTCGATTAATGACAGCTACAATAATATATACCATTTATTAATTTACAATACAACTACAATTATCATGCGACTATATCACAACAACACAACTACAAGAATACTTTTTGTACACGTTTTTTTGATTGAGGTTATCTAGGTACCAACCCCCAATCCCACTGTCCAACTCTATATACAGGGCGACCCCAAATACTACATTTTCTTCCTTTGTTTTAAAACGTTAATTTTTCCGGGGCTTTTCTAATCCGAGCACTTCGACGCAATGGGGGGGTCCGACTCACTTGCTGGTGCTTCTGGTTGAACTTCTAATGCGCTGGAATCACCTAGACTTACGTATGCCCGTTCTCGCTCAGGATCCTCTTCCACTTCAGTTTCTTTTTCGTTTCCCAATTCTTTCGGTATTACGCTACTCTCTTCGATTGCTATTTCCATACTTCTTGCCGGCAGGTATTCTCTATTTCCTGTCGGGGATATTTCATTTACGTCTTCCAACAACAACTTACGTAAATTATTTGCATGTTTATATAGAATCTTTTCTTGGACCTTGACCAGATACGTTACTCCACTTATTGCTTTGACGACCACTCCTTCTTCCCAATTAGTTCTCGAGTTGGGACCTAACGCCGACACCAACACTTTTTCACCTACTGCAAATAACTTCGGGGATACATATTTTTCAGGATTCCTTGTATTTATTTTGCCACTTGATGGTCTCAGCATATCCAGTCTGGTTCTTGGTTTGTATTTGAATACCATGTCGTTTGGAGACATTCCTGTCGTTATGTTGGGTGTGTTTCTGTATGAAAATAGGAAATTGATAATCTGCTGCTCCACTAACAAGCTTGACTTGACTATTAAATAATTGGTTAGGGCACTTTTTACGTTTTGAACGTGACGTTCTGCCAACCCGTTTGATTGTGGGTGATATGGTGGGGACTTCAGCGCACTGATACCATTTACTTGACAAAACTTTTGAAATTCCACCGAATTAAACGGCGGCCCATTGTCGCTTACCACTGTTTCAGGAATTCCCATGAACGCAAATGTTGTTTTTAGTTTTTCTATAGTCTTTATGCAATCTGTACCTCTTGACATTGCGTGTATATCCAACCATTTGGATTTGCTGTCTACAATAACTAAAAATGTTTTTCCCTGAAAATGAAAAAAATCAATATGAACTCGTTGCCATACTTTGTCGGTTTTTGGCCACGATATTAAGTTGGATTCTTTGGCTTTATTCTGGGTAAGTTGGCATACTCGACATTTACTAATCATTACTTCGATATCTTCATTTAGATGGGGCCACCATACTGCAGATCTTGCCAACATCTTACACCTGACCATTCCCACATGTTCTGCATGTAACAACTCTAGTACTTTGGTTTTTAGACAATCTGGTATCACCACTTGAGTGCCTCTCATTATACAGCCATTATCGATTGATAACTCGTTCCGCCTTATAAAGTATGGTTTCAGCTGCGTGTCCGTTACCTTGTTTGGCCATCCTCGATAACAAAAATCCATTACTTTTACCAATATTGCATCTTTCACTGTTAACCTTTTTACTTCTTCACCTTCTAGCGGTATCTCTTCGGTTAAGTTAAAAGAGTTGATTGACGATTCCACCTCCGTTGCATCTGCCAGTGGTAACCTTGACAACGCATCTGCTTCTGACAACAGCGACCCCTTCTTATATTCGATCAAATAATCGTATGTTGACAGTATTAAATTCCATCTAACTAATCTTGACGCGGTCATCACCGAAATTGCCCTATTTGGGTTAAACAAAACTTGTAACGGCTGGTGGTCTGACAATATCGTAAACCTTCTTCCATAAATATATTTATGAAATCTTTTTATTCCAAACATTATTGCTAGCGCTTCCCGTTCAATCTGTGAATAATTCTTTTCTGTTTTTGAGAGCGTTCCTGAGGCAAAGAAAACGGGCTTATCTACTCCGTTTATACGGTGACTTAAAACGCAGCCCACTCCATACGAACTCGCATCGCATGCTATCACGATAGGTAATTTTGGATCGTAATGCACCAATACCTTGTCTTGGCAAATCTGGCGTTTACTCCATTCGAAACATTCCCTGCATTCGGGTGACCATACAAATTCAGTCTTTCTTTCTAACAGCCTATACAACGGACGTAATTGTGATGATAACATCGGTACAAACTTTGAATAATAATTTAATAAACCCAGATATGACCTAAGTTGACTAACATTTTCTGGCTGTGGTGCCTCCATTATTGCCCGAATCTTGTCTATCGTAGGATGGATACCTTCTTTATCGATTCTATGGCCCAAATATTCAACACTATTTTCAAAAAACTTGCACTTTGCAGGATTGGCTATTACTCCGTACTTCTTTAATCTACCTAAGACAGTATCGACCAACAACTGGCATTCCTTAATATCTTTTCCCGCTATCAAAATATCATCAAGGTAACACTTAACTTTTGGGATTCCCATTAGAATGCGATCCATCACCGATTGGAACTTGCCCGGTGCGTTGGATATTCCAAACGTTAATCTGGTATAACGAAACAATCCTAAATGTGTGTTAATCGTTAACAGTTCTTGTGATTCTTCTGCAACTTTTACTTGGGTATAAGCACCTGTCAAATCTATGACTGCAAAGATTGTTCCTCCCGCTACTGAAGCAAATATATCTTCTGCAGTTGGTAACGGATACTGTTCCTGTACTAACACTTTGTTTACCGATACTCGAAAATCCACACATATGCGAATATCTCCATCCTTCTTGGGAACTATTACTATCGGAGATGCCCACCTGCTATTTTTAACCGGTTCCAGTATCCCTGCTTCCACTAATGCCTTTAGTTTTTCCTCGACCTTAGATTTCAGTGCATATGGCATATTATAAGCTTTCCTAAAAATTGGTTGTGACCCTTCTTTAACTTGAAGGTTAACTTCAAATACCTTAATTGGATTAACTAAACTTCCTTCGAACACCGATTTGAACTTTTCTTTTAACTTGTCCACTGTCGTCGCTATCGCTGCTATTTTAAAATTCCCTTGCCAATCTCGAAACAAACTATCCAACCAATTTCTTCCCAGTAATGGTACAAAACTATGTTGCGTCTCCACTACCACTAACGGCAACGCATACGTTTGGTTTGCTTTTACGACTTTAACTGTACATTCTCCCAACGCATTAATTTCTTGACCAGTTACCGATGTCAAACTGAATTTCGCCCGATGTAGTTTTACGTCTGCAAACTTTTCATGAAACAAACTAGATGGCATGATTGTTTTGCACGCTCCCGTATCAACTTCAAATTTGATTACCTTGTTGTTGATTTTCAGGTCAATCTTATGAGACACACTGTGAATCGACTCACCAATACAATTTATATTGTGTAAAGGATACAAATCTGGCGTATCTTGGTAGTTTTCTTGACATGCTTCCTGATGCTCCTCGACTGCTCTGATTGTGACTTTCGCTCGACACCGTTTTGCGGTATGCCCTCTTCTTTTGCAATTGAAGCATTCCCAATTGATTGCTGGACAGGTGCTTGGGTTGTGCTGCCTACCACATCGAAAACATTTGTTTGGGATATACCGACCGAACCCTCCTTTTTGCTGGTTTCCACTACCTTCGGCTGTTGACGCCTGTCTTTCGATTTGTCTTCCTGTGTTTTGCTTTCTTCCTTTCTCTATATAATGCACTTCCTCTTTATTACTCATTGCCTTGACCTGCTTAACTGCCATCTCGTATTTTTCAGCCATCGCACAGGCTGCTGAGAACGTTAATTCCGACTCCGCTAAAAATTTTCTTTGTAGCCCTTCCGCCTCGACTCCGACAACTAGTTGATCTCTTAAAGCTTCATCTAAAAATGACTTAAAATTGCATGAACTGGCAAGTTTCCTTAGTTCCACTTCGTATTCTGCTATCGTTTGATTTGGTTTTTGCTGACATTTATGAAACTTGAACCTTTCACAAATCTCGGACTTGACTGGCGCATAGTGTTTTTTCAATATCTCCAGAACTTCTTGAAAACCTATTGATCCTGGTGATTTTGGTGCGACTAAATCCCTCAACGTTTTGTAGGTTTTCGCTCCTGCTAAGGTTATGAATAACGATGTTTTCATACTTTCCTCAACCGCGTTGACCACAAATAAGTGTTCGATTCTTTCACAATAGCACACAAATTCTTCGGCTCCCCCTTCAAATTGCTCGATTGATCCTACTAAACCTGTCGCCATCTTCGTCGCCAATGTAATATATTCGATTAATGACAGCTACAATAACCCTTGCGGTTTTGCCCTCACTTTAAATTAACTGTGAATTAGATGTGAATTAGATGTGAATTAGCTGTGAAATCACGTAACAGCATAAAAACGGCATGTTAGCGGTTTTATTACAGGTGAATTGTTAGGAAACAACAGTGAATTTGTGAAAATCGCTAATTGAAAGTATATTGTGACTACTTTGTATATAATCTGTAGTTTGACAGTAAATTTACATTCAATTTACACGTGATTTACACGTGATTTACATTCAATTCACGTTCAATTTAAAATCGATTTACAGTTTATTATTTATGAAGCTACTATCCATTGACGCCTCATTTTCACTCAATTCACAGTGAATCTACACTCAACAAACAGTTAATTTACAATTAATCTCGAGTCGATGTATCAAAAGATTGACGTAATAGTTACAGACGGGTGACAGTCCTTTTATTATTATCGGGAATCAAAATAGAGTAAGCGAGCCGTGATCTATGCGGAACCTACCCAGTTCTGAATAAAATATGAATTCCAACGGATTGGAAATCGTAAACTCAATGCTGATATGTACACCTTGTATCGAGTTAATTTTTTAACATTATTTTGTGTAAACAGAGAGGTTTCAGAAGAATAATTATTGATAGTAGAAAAATAGTAAATTTTAAATTTGTACATTAACCTATTCGGTCAAGACCATTTTTTGTATGCATGAAATTAATTAAAAGAAATAAAATTTAAAAAAATGAATTAATGCATAGATAGGGCAAAAAAAATGTTGAATTTGTGTATTCAATTAAATACACAGTGACCGAAAGAGTTAATAAACAAATTAATTAATGTATTTATTAAAACCATGAAAATAAAACTTATAAGAAAATTAATATAATGAAATAAACAAATGATAAATTTATCGGAAGATATTTTATTAATTATATTTGCAAACAAAAAAATTACAAATGCATTAGAATTAGTAGAACTGTTAGTATTATGCACTATTGCAATGGCATAACAATTATCTACAAACCAACTACCTACATAATATGTTATAAATAAGTGGCGACCGCTTAATCAGCAGAATTAGCTTTCAGTGCGTTTATACATAGATGCGTTTATATCTGTCCCGCCATTTATTAGTTGTATTAAAGTACAAGAAGCCGGTATTGTTTTCTGCGAGACAAGTATTGTATTCATTGTTAACTTTAACAAAAATTATATTTTTATTTTTTAGGAATGTCAAGATATTTATACTGAAAAAATATGTATTGGTGATTTTTCCGGATTTGGATAATTGACCTGTTAAAATTATCCACTGTGATTCAATTTGTGAAAAAAACCAACAAATATAATTGGAACGTTGTGGAAGACTTGAATGATAAAAATAAAAATTAAAAGTAAGATTTCGTATTGCTTGGTTAATATTATTAAAACTTGACATTTCAATAATTATTTATATTTTTCAGGAGTCACAAATGCATTTCAATAACAATTTAAGAAACTACCAATTAAATCAAACGACAATAAAGTTACAACTATATTAATGTAAAAAGTTGGACTGTTGATTGGCTGAGAAGTACGAAGCAAACATCAAAAAACAAAAGAAATTATAATCCAAAAAATACACTATAAGTTACATATATTAAAACTAAGGACTATAATGTAATATTAAAACTAAGGACTATAATGTAATATTTTTAATTCTAAAAACAAAATATTGACACCATAAAACTGTGTTTTTATTTACCCCCATTGATTTACATTAATCTAATACGTAAATGAGCATTGACCGCCCGTATAATACCTTGCATAGCAAACTTTCAGCAAGTAATACGTTAATTGCATGTGAATCGCGTGTGAATTGAATGTAAATCTTATGTGAACTAACTGTGCATTAACGAGATATTTCTTGATAACTTACGATGATCAGATGGCATTTGAGTTATGAAAACACGATTGACTATCAAAGTAAAGCTAATGAAGTGACAATTCATTGTCATGACTTTCTCAGCTTAATTACAGTTAGCAATTTTCAAAAATCCACTGTAATTTCATTGTTATTGTATGATATATTGCTTGTAAAATTAACCTTCAATCATCGCGAACTTGTCGCTTTTTTACCGTGATGACTAAACTGTAAGGGAATATATACCATTTATTAATTTACAATACAACTACAATTATCATGCGACTATATCACAACAACACAACTACAAGAATACTTTTTGTACACGTTTTTTTGATTGAGGTTATCTAGGTACCAACCCCCAATCCCACTGTCCAACTCTATATACAGGGCGACCCCAAATACTACAGAGAAGTAACATAGTTTACCCGTCGGGAAGTGTGATGTTCTGTCTAGTGCCTGTTAACTTCTCTAGGACGTCCCTGTCTACTCTTATGTCCGACTTTTAAGAAGCAGTATAAGATGTCACATAGAGCTTCCACTAATACTACTAACATCTCATAGAAGTTTTAGATTTGACGTTATGCGATTAACCGCTATGCAACAACTAATAGATGACACGAAAAGATGTTATACGTGGGATCAAAATAGGAAGTCGCATAACATCCCATGGAGTTTTGTGTTTACTGGGAAAGTAAAAAGCAGTCGGGTAATAACCCTTCCTTTTTGGCTTTGCCGCAGTCGGGTAAAAAGATATGTTGACAAATTCTTATGAATAAAAATAAACCGGAACCAATTTCCTTTGGCTCGTGTTTTAAATTACGCTTCCGACTCCGAGCACAAAAGGGTCACTTTCCACTTTTAATACTATGTCCAGTCATTATATCCATAAAAGGTACCTAACCCTGAAAGAACTCTATGGCGCTGTTTTATTGTTTGATGCTCTCGGGGGGGTCACTGGGAATGTACCTTTGAAATGGCGACCAAATCGGGCTGTTGCTTGTGATCGAAAATTGGTCTTTTAGGTAAAAACCATTTTTCTTGAAAAACTCTGCCATTATTGATTTTATCCAAAAATCGTAAGGACCAAAATTGTAGGAAATTTTGTCTTTCATCCTCTACAAGTTCAGTTCTTAAAGTTTACCTTCTAGGATCGATAGTTTTTTAATTACACTCAAAAAACCTTGAGAAATAGTTGAAAAGTTGAAAATAAACGAGATTATTTCTGAGGGTTTGATGAGATGATTTCTCAGGGTTTTTTGAGTGTAATTAAAGAAATATCGATCCTATTAGAAGAAAAATTGTAAGGACTAAACTTATAGAGGATGAAATTTCCTACAATTTTGGTCGTTATGATTTTCCGATAAAATCAATAATGGCAGAGTTTTTCAAGAAAAAGCATTTTAACCTAAAAGACCAATTTTCAAACACAAGCAACAGCCCGATTTGGTCGCTATTTCAAAGGTACACTCCCAGTGACCTCCCCGAGAGCATAAAACAATAAAACAGCGCCATCGAGTTTTTCAGAGTCAAATCCTATAATGACTGGACACAAAATTTATTATGAAAGTTATGGAAACTAAAATAAACATAAAATATTGCATTTTATTAGTTTTTCCGTTGACCGTTTAATAATTTTGATATTAATGAATTATTTTGTTTAAAAAAGGATCTATGTAGTAATGGACGTCATTAATACACTCTTTTAGTTTAACTTTTCTTGACTTCCTGTGTTTATTTAACCATTTGATTTTAATGGCAGCCAAATATGAAAAGCAATTTATATTAAAAGTGTCCAAATCTCATTGTACGTCCAATAGTACTATAGCTTTTTACTACTAAATAAATATTATTGTTATATCTCCATTCTCTAGTGCATTTATTTTAGATGTTAGAATATTTTGTTCAAATACTCCAAAAAAGTTCTTTATTTGGTTACGAGTAGCATCGGATCTATCGGTAGATACTTTTAGGTCTTAGCAATTTCAACCTGGATCGATTGTGTGATTGCCCTAATAATCAGAATTACTGCGTTTAAAATATCATTATTTTTTGTATTATCAGTAAAAATTACATAACATAGCTCTGAAAGTTTGGATCCTACAAAACAAAATTAGAGTACTATTTATAGTATTGTCGTGAAGTTATTGACAAAAACCATTTGCTAGCACCTTTGATATGCTCCCATAACTTAAGCAGTCATCAGAACAGGCAAAAAACTTCGAATACACTTACTTACAGCCCTACGAAGATTTTAAAACAAGTTAAAATATTCCTGTCTACCTGAATACTACCGGTAAAACTACCTGTCACATAGCTATTGACTCAATGTTAGTATATAAAATTTATTTTTAAATAGTTGTGATTGTGATACAAACATAAATATTTCACTAGAACGTCCCTTCATCTCTTTATAGTTAACATGGTCGTTTTTTTCATTTTTAATCAAAATTTAAAATAATTCATTATATTTAATTTAATTCGTCTTCACAAAAGATGCACAGATTCATTGATGAATTTGTTTTGTCAGAACGCAATTTAAGTAATTAAACAAATATAATATGTATTAACAATTATCAAATTACGAACACTTAATTAACATAATTAAACAACATAATAAAATGAACTTAAAATAATAACAACTAATAAAGTAATAACAACTAATAAAGTAATAACAACTAATAAAATAATAACAACTAATAAAATAATAACAATTAATAAAGTAATAACTAATAAAATAATAACTACAAATAAAAAATTTCGTCAAACTCGGCCAGATTTCCAAAAGTTCCTAATATACTGGCGGCATTACCCCTCTGAATTTCGAAGCCTATGCGTTGAATGAAGAAAGACTTGGCACGACGGTCACCGGATTTTTCAATTAAAATTTTACCAATTTCATCGGCAAATTTCTTTGAGTCCGATGACCATGTACCTAGAGTTTCCACCGCAAAGCCTAAAAATTCGTAGTGGTCACGCAGACCAGCATATTTTTTAATTTTTAAATTTTGAGCAGTCAGAGCTGCTGCTCCTGCCGACTTAGAAGACGACTTGAGGTGACATGAAGCTAGTGTGTCCACGCACGTAGCATCCCACACAAGTGCTTTCCCTCGGCACCACGGCACCAAAGTCATACCATCCGGACGCTTTCCGTCGTCGCGTGACATGCCCGGCGGCTCCAATACAGCAGGGATATTACTAGATGTTAGAGATCTTTTAATAATGTTATTGAGACCGTTGTGTCTCGAGAATCGCCCGGTGTAACCGGGAATTTTTACCCCAGTGAAATTTTACCCCCCGGTAAAAATTCCCTAGTGAAATTTTACCCCCCGGTAAAAATTCCCTAGTGAAATTTTACCCCCTAATCATTTTTTACTGGGGGTAAAATTTCCCTAGAGAATTTTTACCGGGGGGTAAAAAAGTTCAAAATAACCTCAGTGAATTTTTACCCCCTTAAGAAATTTTATAGGTAAATCAGAATTTTTACTAGTGTTTATGTATTAAATTCGATTATATTTTATTCTGAGATGCTAAAATATCTTTCTCAGATTTTGGAAGAATAAAAATAAATAAAAAATAGAATTAATTAGTATTTTTGCCGCCCCTAAAAGACTGCCACCCTAGGCAGCTGCCTTTCTTGCCTAATGGATAAATCGGCCCTGTCAACGACGAAATGTAGTTATACCAACCGCGATATTATAATTATAATTTTTATATAAGGTAAGTGAGACACAAGAAATCGAGATATCAAACCAGAAAAATAATAATCAAGCCAGCATATTTTATATTATTATCAAAATAAATCCTCAAAATCAAAACAAAATGTTTAATCCACGAGAAAGTGATGAATACAGCAACGAAGATAAAGCTGCAATCGCCAAATCATCAAAGTACATCGCTTTGGATTTAAATATGGTTAAGCAATTTTTAACTAACAAAACGTATCCTCAACATATCAAAGGAAAAAATGAAAAGTCTAATTTTCGAAAACAATGTAAACCTTATACAATGGAGAACGAAACTTTATTATACAAAAAGACAATTAAAATTAGTGAAAGAACCACGAGCGGTGATGCAGAACATCGGTGGTTGCCAGTAATAGTAGATTTGGAAGAAAGAAAGAAAATAATATCAATGGTTCACCAAGGTACAGACTCAAGCGTTGAATCGATATCGCTATCATCTCATCGTGGGAGAGACGCTTCAATATCAATTATCGAACGTAGATATTATTGGCAAACTATATACACGGACACGGTAAACTTTATTAAGCATTGCGATATTTGTCAAAAAATAAATCCAGCCGTTTTAAAAGCTGTTCCTGAACTCCGACCAGTGCCAATACCAACAGAAGTTATGAAGCAAATTGGAATAGATTTAGCTACACTTCCCGAAGTAGATGGATTTAAATATATCGTTGTAGCAATTGATTACTTTAGTAAGTGGTCCGAAATCAAGGCAATAAAAAATAAAACTGCCGAAGTTGTTGCTCGATTTTTATTTGAACTTGTTTGCAGACATTCGTGTATGTCGATACAAATAAACGACCAAGGTAGGGAATTTGTTAACCAAGTCTCTAATCATCTCCTTATGTTAACGGGAACGCAGCAACGGGTAACGTCTGCATATCACCCGCAAAGCAATGGACTTGTTGAAAGACAAAATAGAACAATTAAAAATAAACTTCTTAAAACACTCTATAAAGAAGAAAATGTAAGCAAATGGCCAGATGTAATTGACGGAGTTCTTTTTGCGCATCGTACCGCACGTCATGAATCCACAAAATTTTCACCTTTTTTCCTGCTATATAACAGAGAGCCAAAACTTCCTGTTGATATTGAAATGGATGGAAGGAAGATGGAGGATATGAACAAAATGGACGAAATGAACGAAATAGACGAAATGAACGAAATTAACCGAATGGAAAATGAGTTATTTGGAATGGACGTTGACGACGTTGAAGTGACAAAAAAAATAGATTATGAAATGGAAGATAATTTATTCAATCAAAATGATTTTGAAAAAAATCTTTCAAAAATGTTACAAATTCAAAAGTGTGTATTTCACAAGACCGCTGAAAATATAAAGGAAAGTCAAGAAAAACAAAAAACTTCTTATGATAAGCGTCGTGCAAATGCAGTGAAATTTCAAGTTGGAGAATCGGTACTGGTACGAAATTGCAGACGAGATGATCGCAAAGGTGGTTGGACAAAAGCACCCTATACAGGACCGTACGCCATAGAGAAAATTCTGAGCAATGGCAACTGCGTTTTACGGTCGAAAGTGGGAAAATCTTTAAAAAAAGGGTATCCCATCAGTAATTTAAAACATTACCACGACAATGGATCTCAAGAAAAAAATGGCGAAAATGAAGAACATGAATTATCTGTTGAAGAAATTAACTGCATAACGGAAAAATCAAAATTTCGTTTCTGTCCCATAAATAACATTTGGCAAAAACGACTTTGTGAGAAGCTTGGACTTTTATTTGAGAATAATTCCGACTTTGCGAAATCAAAAAACTCGTTGCTCCATTCGCCTTATACAGTTATAGACGTCAAGGCAGACGGTAACTGTTTTTTTAGGTGCATATCTTTATGCATTACCGGAAGTGAAGATCACCACCAGGAAGTACGAAAGATAATTACCGAATTTATGAAAACTCAAAATCAAGAAGTTGATCTGTTTTCTGGTGTTAAGAATTACCTGAATATAACAAAAATGGACGAAAATGCAATTTGGGCAACAGATGTTGAGATGCTTTTCACTGCAGCACTCCTAGGAGCCGATATATATTCCTTTACTCAATTGTCAAAAAATCCAGCGTGGCTAAGGTTTCCAAGTTCAATGCACCTTTCCGATGAACCCAATTATAAAAATCTGGCAATATATTTGAACCATAAAAATTCAAATCATTTTGAAGTGGTAGTTTCGGTAAAAAAAAATGTATAAGAAAATGTAAGTTTTAAATAAATTTTGTGTTAAACTTTTAAATTATCCTATTTCATTGTTCCAATATCTGACTGAGGAAGATACTTTAGCATTTCGCAGTAAAATATTATGGAATTTGATACATAAACAGATATAAAAATTCTTATTTACCTATAAAATTTCTTAAGGGGGTAAAAATTCACTAAGAATATTTTGAGCTTTTTTACCCCCCGGTAAAAATTCCCTAGTGAAATTTTACCCCCTAATCATTTTTTACTGGGGGGTAAAATTTCTCTAGGGAATATTTACCGGGGGTAAAATTTCTCTAGGGAATATTTACCGGGGGTAAAATTTCACTAGGGAATTTTTACCGGGGGGGTAAAATTTCACTAGGGAATTTTTACCCCCGGGGGTAAAATAAAAGGGGGTAAAAATTCCCGGTTACACCGGCACTTTTCTGGCACGATAAGCCATGAATTCCGCGTGCACTCACAACTTGACCACAAACACATATATGTGACTGGCAAATGTTGGCACCCAATCTTAAAGCAAGACAGATACGAAGGACGGTCTTGTCTAAAAGAGTACCAAGATTAGGTGATGGAAATGCTTGAAGCCATGCTCCAGCTTCGAATTGCGATGTCGCTAGAATTCGTGCGCGATCAATTTCGGAGCTCTTCTCTAAAATATTTGCATGAATGTTTTTCAAGTGTGGGTTATCCCAACTACTCTGCAAATTCGGGGAAGCAGGTAAGTTTACATTTGGACATAATATTCTCCAAGCCTGCACAGCTTCATCCATATAGTTGATCTCAAAGACATTGAGAAGTGTCGGAGAAAGAATTTTACCGATGAGATCATAACTACCATGAGACGAAGATAGAAAGGCGGGCAGAACTATGTCAGAGACACGGCGAATACCTATTCCACCAAACTTAATTGGAAGGCTAGCAAGTTGCCACAAGTCATCGTTATCTAAATTCACATTAATAATTTTTTCTATACCATTTCTAATACATTTGTCCATCTCATATAACAGTGGTTTTTCCTTCCAAATAAGACTACATCTTAAAAAATATGTTAGGCGTGGAATGAGGAAACAATGGCGTAAAAAATAAAATGCTGCGTGTGGTTGAATATTTTGCAGTCGTTCAATGAAAAATTTTATTTTATTAATTTTCTCTTCAAAAAGAGATTTCATTGATTCCTCAAATATAGGAGCACCCAAAAGAAAAAGATTATCATGGAAAACAATACGAAATCCCGGAATAATATTATTTAGATGAGAGATAATGTCGTTTTGTTTTGTTTTGGACAATGATGGAAAGAAAAACACTTCACATTTGGTCGGATTGATGTTTAAACTTATTTCATCAAATTTTTGTATTAAAAAATCCAAATCCTTTAGAACTTCATCGGATTTTCCTCCTAACGTTCCATCGTCGAGGTACCAAATATTTAATCTCGATTTTATTAACCTTACTATAGGGTTAATAGTAAGGCTGAACAAAGCAGGGCCCATAGGGTCGCCTTGCTGACACCCTACTGCAGAAGAAATAGTATGATTCCCTCTTAAAAGTATTGAGGGGCTTGAATAATTTTGAAAAATATATGGATATGCAACAGGAATTTCGGTTTTAACTGAGTCTAAAATTGAGTCACGATCTAAAGAGTTAAATGCATTACTAACATCCACTTTTAAAATAATTTCAGCTTCACTGTCATTTTGAATATACGTCCTGACCGAATGAACCGCAGCTTCACAACCACATTTCACACCAAATCCCAATTGTACTGGACATAGTTTATCTACAAGGGAATCTTTTAAAGACTTGCATAAAATTTTTGAAGTTATTCGACGAAATGTACAACCAATGGCAATTGGTCTGATGCCACCTTCTTTTTTTTTGAGTGCGATTAAATTTGCTCCATATAAATAAGGAATGAATTCTTTATTTATTTTTCCATCAAGCATTAGATTTGATAGTTTTACTAGAGCTTGAAGCAATTTTGTTGCCTACTCACCGTTTGACGATGAAAGCATATCTTTTAGGTGCTGTGGTGAAATACCATCCATACCACCAGCAGATCCATTAGGAAATGACTTGACGGCTTCTAAAACATCATTTTCAGTTATATTTATTTTAGGCAAAATTTCAGATGGATCATCGCGTAGAGTAAGAGGGCGTAATGGAAGCGGGTGTTTATCTCGTAAACATTCGATTAACTCTTCGCTATCGGAGGCTATGGTATCATCTGAAGATAAGAGGCGAACGGCTCCACGAATGTCACCGTCGTATAATTTCAATTCCGCTTTTTTAAATATTGACGTATTATAATTTGTAAAATTTGAATCTAAAATATTCGGTAATTTATAATGAGTTACATTATGCTTAATTTTTGTTAAGGATATTTTTTTACTCCTATCTTTCTTGTTGGTCACATGCAGTACTGAATAAGAGAAATAAAACAATTCCTGCCAGTTGTTAATGTTGTTACTTGATACACAACTTTCAATTATCTTGGTCAATTTTCTGGAAACCGATTCACGAGCTCCACGAGGTATTCTCCTAACTATTGCTTTTGAAATTCGGTACTTTTTCAATCTCTCTAAAAAAGTGATTTCCTCTTCATTAATACAAGAATCGTTACCCAAAACAGGCTCGTTTAAAATCGAGTTCCTTGAAAATTCGCCATGTACACGGGTAATATGTGTTTTCAAACGCTTGAAACCAGATTTTGCACAGTGTGGGCAAGTTGACAGTGTACTTTCTGCTGCGACAAATGATGGTCCAGAATCTTGTGAATATGATATTGGATCCGGGTTCAGTTCTATATCTCCAGATAAAATAATCAACCAAGAGAAAAATTTTGAATAATTGTTAATAATTGATTTATATCGTGATCCATTTTTAAACTGATCATTGAAAGTTGATGTTGCCACACAGCCGCTAAAAGATATTCGAAAGCTGGGCTTCAAAATATTGAATTCATTGAATTCTTCCAAAAGACAACACAACAAAATTAATGTAGCACAAACGAAAACCTGATGTTTTAAACACAATAGATAATTAAACCAATAATTTATAAACTTAAATACGTTAAATAAATCAAAAATTAAAACTGGAAGTAATTTTTGACGTGACATTGACATATATTAATAATTTATATATTAATAATAATAATAATTAATTAATAATAATATTCATTATATTATTTATTATTTTTAAGCAATAACACTCCTTTCGGTTTTAATTTACTTTCTAAAATTTTTTTCATTCTATTTTCTTCCTCTAATTGCATCTGTTGATGTCTCTCTACTGCAAAATCAACTTCAGCTGTTAGTTTAATAATTTGTTCTGTTATTTGTCTATGCTTTTGCATACGTAACTTCTGCCTTGATCCATAAGGGGTTGATCTGCCATCAAGAAAAGAAAAATCCGGTGAATCGGTGAGAATTCCCGATGCATTTGGATTCATGGGTAAACCTCTTTCTTGACGCCACTTCTGATTAAGATAAATTATTGGCGAAGTATTTACCAATCTTTTTGATACAGAATTAAAGCCTACAAAACATAAAATTTTATATTTCCTTAGTACACAGTTTATATAATATTACATCTTGAACTATACAATCGTTTATAGATAAAATTTAATACTTACTTAAATATTTATTGAATAAATTTATTTTTAACAAATTCATTTTAAAATTTATAAATGGAACAAAAAATCAAAATTTAGTCAAAGTTAGGTTATAATAAAAATTACAGATGTTCCCCAGAACAGAAACAAAATTCTCCAACTTCCAAATTATAATTTCCTACTGCGTACATTTCATCGAACAACTGCGCATTTGAACTACTTTTTTTTATTTGTTATTTAAGTTTTATATGTTCAGTTCTTGTTTTCAATGTTTTCTCAATTTAATTTTTCATCAGAAACTAAGAAAACTGTGAATTGGTAAATTTTATAAATTGATAAAGCTCAATAAACATAAAATATAGAAGTAATTTGTTTTTATGTTTTAAAAAATGTATTATATTTGGACCACCTTGTATACGCTGGCTTAGTAGTTTCAAAGTACAAAATGCAAATCAACTACCTATAATTAGAATAAATTTGCTCAAAAAGTTTATATGATTTAAGTGAATATAAAGTGTGGTAATGGCTAGTAAAATAACTAAACGTAAATCTATTCATTCTACGACCGCAAAACTAAATTTTCGACCATCAACCAATGATAACATTAAAAGTGATTTAAAAGGCACAAAACCTACATCTGCTCAAACTTCAGTAAAAGAAATAGTCACCTTGATGATTTTACATTTATGCAGGAAGTCGTTATTTTTTAATACAAACCTTAAGGTTGCCTTATATCTCGGAGCACTCTTTATCGTGTCCTTGATAGCCGACGTTTACACTGTTCCGAAAGGCTATTTTGCTAGACCTAGTAATTTATTCAACAAATACTTCGTCAAGTTTGCATGGGGATGGAATTTAATTTTATTGATACCGTACGTACTTTTAACTTCTTATATATATTGTTGTGGAAAAAAAGATAAAATTGTGAAGAACCATTTTGTGCGATTATTGGCTGCAACATTTTTTTGGTGGTTTTGGACAAGTTTATTTCAATTTATTGAACATAAGTATGGAAAGTGTAATGTTAAAAGCGAACAGTTTAACACTAAACAAACGTGTTTAAAAGGAGGTTACATATGGAACGGATTTGATATATCGGGTCATAGTTTTATTTTGATATATGGAAGTTTATTGTTTATCGAAGAAACCAAAAGTATGACAAATTGGGATAGCATTAAAGATTACATTCGACTCGAAGATCATTATCGTAATACAAAAGATGGCACCATTAGCAATAATCCGTTGCGATCATTAAACGATCAACAATTTAAATTTTTACAAGTTAGTTATGAAAAATATACGCCTTATATCAGGGGACTTTTTGTTGCAATTACAGTTTTTCAAATATTGTGGGATGTTATGCTTATATCGACGATGTTGTATTTTCACATCATGATTGAGAAGTTCCTGGGTGGTGTGATAGCTATTTTAACATGGTACTTTACCTATCGTTTTTGGTATGATCATTCAAGTGTTCTACCTAGTTTACCAGGTGATGGGCTTTTTAAATATATGAAAAATAAAACGACTTCAAATAATGTACAATCATCTGCGAGAAAAAGAACCGGAAGTATCGTTGGAGAAAGAAGTCACAGCGCACATTTTATGGGAATGCCTTTATATGGATTAAAAATGGATAACGGAAATTTAGCCAACTCTCAAGTAGATGATATGTTTAGATAAAACTTAATTAAAATTCTTTTTTTTTATGGTAGCTCTACCTGCTTATTATTTTTGTTATGTGGAAGTATTTATTTATTATTATATTATAATATACTTATGTTAATTTTGTTTTTCTATAAAATTTATATTACGTTGATAAAGAAAATTTAATACCTACAGTTTACTCTCTCTGACATGACACGACTGCGGGGCATTAAAAAAGTGTAAACCTATAAAACTTAAATTTAAAATTGTTTCATTTATTTTGCATAATCATTATTATTTATATTATTTTTTTATTTAAAACTTTTAATGTTGAAACAATTTTTAAATATTTTTTAGAAACATTTTGTGTGTCATTAGTTTCATTGTAAACTTTTTTAAACTAAATAATAGTATGTTGGCTTATTTGGATTAAAAGTGAACTGAAAAGTGACATTTTTTTTGTATTGCATTTATGAAAAGCAAAGAGCGCCAGTGGAGCCGACCATGTGCAATAGTTGCATGTCATAAAAGACACTGTTAATCCAAATGACACATATTATTTTTCTCCAACCAAAAATTAAATACTACATCATTAATAATGTATAATATTTCAAAGTTTAAATAACTTCAAACGTTTTGTTTGAATATTTGTGTAAGAAAATCCAATAGCCGTGGTTTTTGTGGTTTTTTTTAATATTAACTGCATAAGGCAACTTTTAAGGCTAGCACTTAAAGTGCGATATTTTAGGGCACATACTTAAAGAGTTGCTTAGCAATGTTTATATTTTTATATTAGTAACAAAAACATCAACTTGAATAATTTTAGGTAATGTTATTAAAATGTACAGTTTTTAATACGGTTGGGGAAAAATATTTTCGTATCTTTTATTAATTTTTGTAACCGATTTTGAAATTATTATAATCAAATACTCCTCATCGTAGAGGTACTTTGTTTTAGAGAAAGTAGACTGTATCTAAAAATAATCGTTAAATTTGCGCTGAAAGAAATTTATGGAATACAATATAGTTTTTTTAAATTTGTAAGGGATACTAATCAGATTTAATAAAACTTGAAAGCATATATTGCTACCAAGGTCAAAATGTTAAAAATTACTGCTACAATTTGTACATGTTGCTATTTTAATAATAAATTGCATTACTTAGTTTTTCAATCGTAAGTTAACCGAAATTCAATGGTTAACTTAGATTTCTGACCAATCAGGTAGTCAAAAACGTAGGTTAACTCTTAAATTTGGGTTAACTAATGATTGAAAAACTGGGCCTTAGTAGTGCAATACATTGTAGTAAAAATTCCTATAAATTTTTTTCAGTTTGTGAATGTTTCAATATATCTGCCTCCTATGGTGTCTTGTTTTTATTTATTTTAATGATGCATTATAATGACAAATCAAATGCAAATTGTACGATTTGCATTTTAAATGTACCTACTGTTTTTAATTTTAAACCTGGAGAAAATGTCTGCAATAATTAATAATAGATACCTATACTTATCGATTTATTATAGAAGTTGAATGTTATGCGTTTTTGTGAAACTATTAGGTATCGCACAATACGTTATTTTACACGTTTACATAATAATAAACAAAATACAATTTTGTAAAAAAAATTTTTTAATCAAGTAATCAAATTTAAATGTTAAGATATCAATAACTAATTATTTATTTTTACAATTTGTGACAAAATGGGCTTGTGACAATCATTAACACTTATGGAATGATTGCTAATTTTATACAGCAAGGTTCAATTTCAAATAGCATTTAGGAAAACCAACAATTGACCTGCAATAGAATCACGATTAGGTACTTAACAAAACGATATTTTTTTACATGTCTCGGTACTTGATTTTTGTTATCATTTTAAATGCAGTTTTCCACCATCTCATTTTGGTTTCACTCATTAGACTCACACAAGCTTCATATCAAAGGCAAAACACATTTTTGTAACTTCGACTTTTTTCATTTTGATTACTTATATAACATCAAAAAATTTCAATAAGTTTTTACAGATCTGATAATTTGTGAATTACATCTAATTAATATGATTTTTTGTTCTTGTACATTTTTAAAAATATATGTTACATTGTTTCTAAATTGCAATTGATATAATATAGGCTTGTATGATTTTAGTCAAATTTTTTACAATAAATTGTGCATGGAATTCTCAAGAGGTAGATGGTAAACTTAATGTACAATTTAATTGAATCTTTATAGAAAAAAATGCATGTACAAATGTATATTCGTAAAAATGCTGTAGGTACATTCGATAATCTTAGAAAACCTGGTGTATAAAATTTTGCCAGTGATCTACCCCTCGGGGATTCTTTAAAATAAGATACTCTAGTTTTTATTTTTGTCCTACAATTTAGACATTAAATTACATTTTTTTGTAACAATTTTTAAACTGATTTGAAATAAAAAGGTATGTGCTGGTAATATGGGACAATTTTTTTTCTAAAATCTTGGCTATTTACTATGTATACTTCCTAAGCCTATATTTATCTTACCTATAAAAAATAATTTACCGATTTCCATAATTTCATTTTTTGAAAAATAAATTTGTATATTTTGAAAAACCAAACTTAATTTTTAAACATTTTTTACTTTCTCCGTATTATGTATACATATTGCGATGTCAAAGAAGAAAGTTTTTAGTGAGAGGGATTTCCATGATCCTACAATAATTGTTCATAGGATACTGGGAATCGAGTAACAAATTACCATCGTTAACTTAGTTTTAATCTTTCTATAAATAATTTAAGTTAGCATGTTCCTAATTTTAAGTTTTCTTTAACTACAAATTTTTCAGGGTTTTTGAATATTTAAAAGAAATTCCCCAAAAATATGTTACCAAAATTACTGACAAAAGGGAGATATAACCACGCAGAGCCATCGAGGACTATCCTACCAAGAGTACAAAGCCAACCATCAAGTTCCAGAAAAAAATTTTTAATTCTGACTGCCATGCATACAGTAGGGCAAAGTTATGCCACAAGCTGGAGTCAATAGACAAAATTTTCCACTCTAGAAATTCAACGGCCTCACTTCCAAGGATGTGCACAAAAACTCAAGTACATCCATAGACAGACATTTAACTGATCTAGACAGAATTAAAATTATTAGAAATTTAAAATTAATTATGCCCGGTTTCACCAACGTTCGTTAAATTTTGACGCTGATCAAATTTTGACGCCGATCAAATTTTGACGCCTTGTTAAGTCGTTTCACCAACATTGATCTTTCGTCAAAAATCAATCGTCAAAATTTTCAGCCATTTCTAACTTAAGTTAGAAGTTTTAAGTTAAATAAGGTGTTTTTCTTTTAAAAACTTCAAAAATGCAACACAAATGTCAATAGTAAATCTAAACTAACCATTTAAATATTTGACGGACGAATATTCAGTTGTCAAATTTAATCGAAACTTTGACCAACGTTAACTATATTTCGCATGGGTAAACAGATTTTTATGAGTTAACGAGAGAAAAACGGTTTAAAGTTGATCAAATGCCTTGACGAAGGTTGGTGAAACCGGGCATTAGTGTGCTAAAATCGACATCTCCAAGGGCGATGGATCAGTCTGCAACATTCAAATGAGCGTGACGTGACGGTCGACGAAAATTCAGTAATCGAAATAATTCAAGAGATACCGAGGAGTTTTCCCAGGAAGTTCGTGCTATTGTGTGAAAATAGAACCCATATGCTAACCCACGAGTACGGAAGAAGAATAATATCAAGGTCGTGCCCATTATTTTTATTTTAAACACCACCATAAAACTCAGACTCACCTATTTTATTATTTGTTATTTTTCGTTGTTTTTGCTTTGTTGATTGTTTTGTGCATAAATTGTTCATTGGGATTTTAAGTATACACGCACAACCACTTACACTATCCGACACATTAATTTTGTTAATTTGTTTAAAGTTGATTCTTTTCAGTTGTTTATTTTATTTAATAAATTGTTATTCGCCATAAACATCATTTTAATTGAGTAACTGCTACAATAGTATATTACTGGCCAAGCATAGAAAATGATCCGTTACTGGGCGCGCAGCTATATTAAAAAGTGAGCGTAGCGAGCTTTTTAAAGCTGTAAGCCCAGTAACGGATCATATTTTGAGGCGAGGTGAGTATACTTTTTTATCGGAAAACATAAAATTGTCATATATAATTTCCCATGTGCATAGAATATTATCGATCATTTCGTTCGATTACATATTTTTGATAACAATCGGCCCGACTCGCAGAGGAGGAAAAAAAAAGCGGCAAAATTCTACCAAAAGAATTTTACTTAAATTAAAAAAAAAAGCAAAAAAAAAAGTCATCGAGGTGTTCATTCAACATTCAACATGCTCTAGCTTTTTTCAAACCCACAATTTTTACATACCGCAATCTGCCGCCCCCCTAAATATGTGCCGCCCGGGGCGACCCGCCCCCCTCTAGTTACGCCACTGGATAATGAAGGGCATAAACCAGAAACTACACACAACAAAAGTATTTCTAGACTTAAGTAAAGCATTTGATGCAATAAGTCATGAAACCTTAATCAATAAATTGTACCGATATGGAATAAGGAGATGGGCCCTGGATTTGATTCGTTCTTATATGCACAGAAGAATGCAATGTACCACCTATTATGACAAAGTAAGTCAATCGAACATTAAATCGCTTTTATGGGAAGTAAAGAAATGAGTGCATCAAAGATCACTTCTGGGACCGCTGCTCTTCCTGCTTTAGATAAACGATAGGTATGCCTAAATGCATCGACTACTTTTCTGTTCTCTATGCAAACGACACCTCAATTATATTACACGATGATGACAAACTCGAACACAAAATTTGACAAATGTTTACAAGATTGATTCAATGATACTCATCAAATGACCTCAAACTAAATAAATTATGGACAAAACAGAAATTGTTCAATTCTCACTTACCTCAAGAAAAATGACGAATTACGAATGATTAACAGATAACCAAGAAGTAACCTGCAGTTACTCCACAAACATTCTCGGGTTAAAAATTGATGCTCGTTTATAGATTGGAAAGCACACATCGAAACATTAGCAAACAAACTGAACAGTATGGCCTTTGCCTTAAAACATTAGCCTTCCTGATGTCTACAAGATCAGCACTTGCGGAATGCTTTGGTTATGTCGAGTCTGTACTAAAATACGTTATCATCTTCTAGAGTGACTCAGTAGAAGTACATAGTAGAATTTTTATAGCAAAAGAGGATCATCCGAAACATGTTTAACATAACACCAACGGAGACATGTAGAACTAAATTTCTCCTATTTGCGTCAAGTAATAATTTTTCTGTGTACATAGCAAACCTTTTTTTACTTTTGAAGTGTCGATACATTTGGCAGTGTTCGCTAATACAGAATGCCCAAATTTCGACGTTTCCAAATACAACGTGGATCTCGGTTATCTTGAGATACGAAGAAATTATCGTTTGTCATCGTGAAAATATTGACTGTGTGAACAGTCTTTATTACAGAATATAAAGCAAAATGGATAAAATATTAAGAAAACGTTTCGTTTATACTGAAATTTGTTATTTTTTGTATTTAATTATTAAATGCATTATTTCAGTTAACACGAAAACAAACTTTTTTTTTATTAAAAAATTTCATTAAAACCTAAGTAGGTATTTAAAAAAGTTTATAATTTTTTGGCCAGATACCGCTTACATAAAAAATAAATAAATAAACGAAGAAATACATAATTGATAAATCAAATAATAATATTTATATAATAAAAATTTAACATAAAAAATACTACCTATTTTCAAATTTGGTAGTGGTTACTTAAAAATTTAGAAAAACAGATTTTTAAAATTCAATTACAAACTTTCGCAATTCTATTCTGATTTCAGTTAAATTAAAAATACTAAAATTATTTTTAATAAAGCTGTGATTTTATTATAAAGTAAGCAGCAGTAATACCTGCAATAATGCTTAAACTTAGCCCTATAATCAATGGCTTCTGAAAAGTATGTATAAACATTTTAGTATGAATCAAATATGTAGGTACTATGTTCTTATACGAATCTCGTTGTTGAACTCTTGAATAATATTTTTCAATATTAGGTCTCTCATTATTTTTCCATAATTGATGATCGAATCCTAACTGGTTTAAACGTTCTAAAAGGACAGTTAATGCTACATCAGCCAATGTAAATTTTTCAGCACAAAGCCACCAATGTTCTCGATCTGAAGCAGAATTACAAAATATTTTTATTTCATTTATTTTCAAAAGTATAATAAATTACACTAATCAACGGTGGTTTTGTTGCCTTGGATATTTGAGTGATTTTAGAAAGATTTGATGTTAACGACCTTAACATAAGGCATAGTTTTTCAAAATTGGCTCTATAGTTATTTATTATATAGACATTTTTATATAATGACTTAAAATCTATAATTAGATGATAAATTCGATTTTTTTGGTAATATAAAAAGTTCATCAAAGAAGCACTAAGAATGGTTTTAGTCATACTCAATTTATTCATACAAAAGTGAAAAAAAAAAGAAAATAATTATAATACTTTTAAGAAACTTCTTATAACACATTTTAAGATAAAAAGTAGATCTTATGTACACATAAGTTGGCTACCCCCCTACCCTACAGCACTAGCAAAATAAAAATTTTGTTCTACCGACAAAAAATTACCGAATAGTTTATTCGCAGTTATAGAATTCCAACTGAGAACCTAGGATTTTAATTTTCAACTTATTTCGTAGGCACTCTAAGGCCCAGTTTTTCAATCGCAAGTTAACCTTAGGTTAACCCAAATTTAAAGGTTAACTTAGATTTCTGACCAATCAGGTAGTCATAAACGTAGGTTAACCCTCAAATTTAGATTAACTTGCGATTGAAAAACTGGGCCTAAGTGTCCCTCTCAAGTCTGGTCTCTATGCGGTTGCACTTGTCTAGTTACGGCACTGCGTGGACAGCTGCAAATATATTCAGCTGCGCAAAGTGAATGCGCACTAAACGTGTTTTAACGTGTCGGTCAAATTGGAATATTAAATATTATTACTATTAGAGTATAATTACAGTAACATAAAAACTAGAGCCAAAATAATATAATCATGGTTTTATTCATAACTTCTACGGTCACAAGCACCAAAATTCAAGAAAAAAATTAGAGCAACAAATAAAAATATATTTTTTGTGAGCTGTATTATTATTCAAATAATTAATTATGTATTTACCTTCAATGTGTTGGCTAAGCTCATTTTCTATTTGATCAAGAACATTTATAAATTGGTCCACAACTTTTAGATATTTAGTTCTATTTACTAAGGTACCAGTCTTTCCTTCGTGAAATTCAGCTTTTTGAATGAGTACATCTCTATGGATTGGGTTTTCATCTGCACACTTTCTTAACACTTTTCCTATGTTTTTTTCAGAATCTAAATAGTATTAAACAGATTTTTAACAATTTTTTAGGTGATCTTGTTTTGTATTTTGGAAGGGCCAGAATAAAGTACCCCAAAGAAATGGCAGTAGGTATTTGTTATTTCGCGTATTATTATCTCCAATTTGTTATAGCAGTCGTGTCAAAATATTTTCAATTCCAAACAGAACATTATTAGTTAATCCCATGCATCAAAATTTAAACAAACATCATCCTTGGAAATATAACATATTGTTTAGCTGAACAATTTTGGATTTGACAGCTATCAATTTTTTCCAAATGTTATTGCAAAGAAATAGTTATTTGTCAAAAGCCTTTGAGATCCTGCATCAGATAAAAATTAAAATCTATCAAGAAGTAGAGGGTCTATGCAGTCAAAAATATTTAATCGTGCATTGAAGTAAGTTAAAGCCGACCATTTGACCGGTTTCAAATTCAAATAAATGTTCAAACCTTTCGTTATTTTTTTTGATACATTATATTAGCGGTTAGTTCAAATCAGATATTTTAATATGGTCCTCTTTGTACTTACTTGCTAATAAATTTCGTACAGGTCCAATAAATGGAAGTTTAGGACAACGAATAAGTTCAGAGTGAAACAATGATCCCATAGTCAGAGTTCTTATCGGTAGCTGATCTATTATATTTCTAAAATAAATAACTTTTTGTCGAGTAGAATTATTTTCGATGGGTACTAATCTAATTGCATCTCCTAAAATTTAATAATTTATACAACTATAATTAACAGATTTATATTTTTGAGTTAATTTATCAATGCAAAGTTAATATCATGAAAATATCATTTACAAAGATTCCTGAATGTTAAATTTTTCACTACATATCGATAAATTATCTGTGCATTGCAAAATTAAATATATAAGCACAAGCAAAAATAATAAATTTTTCCATTACTAAATTGGTCTTCTAAATAATCGATAATACGAATAGAATCGGGTATAACTTCAATTCCTGATTGAAGAACTGGAACTTCGCCTTTTGCATTAATGTTCAGAAACCAAGACTGGTATTGACTTCCTTTAACTATGTCAACTACATGCTTTTCAAATGGAATTTCTTTTTCGTAAAGTACCATTAATACCTTATTGTAAAAATAATAATTAAGTAATAAAATAAAGTAATAAATATCCTTAATCATAAATAATTTAGAAATGATTACAAATTATGTACATATTTCAAAACAAATTTATGTGGTTTTATTCTTCTACTTTTAGGCTTGGTTTGCTTCTGTTTGCCTTAACCTCGGGCTGTATTCTATCGAAGAGAAGCCGAAGCGAAGTCACTATTAGTCTGTGAGCTTATTAATTGTTTTACATCTGAGGGAGCTTGCTGGGCTCGTCTCAGATGTGCCCATAACCCTGAATTTTTGTTGATGAGGGCAAAATTAAAATTTATAAATATACACCTACTCATCTCTTTATTCCCCAAAATAAAAATATATTATCTGTGAACTAGGCAGTTATTCACTATATTTTTTTCAGAAATCACTATATTTATATAATTATTATATAATTTTTTTCACTCTATTCAATTGTATAATTGAATAAGTCAATGCAGAAAGTGAATATGTCCATTGACGGTATAGTTTTGAGTAAATTACAAAAAACTGTTTGCATGCTTTAACATGAAAATTAAATATTTTGAATAAATTTTTATTTGTAATGCGGGGTGGTTCAAATTCGAATGTTCTTATGGGAAATTCACAAAGGTTTACTTTCTCGACTTTTCGTTAAATGTCGATATCTCGGTTGTTTGTAAAGTTACAGAAACAATATTTACACCTTCTTCAGACACTTTTTTTATTGCGAATGAACTGGGCTAACGGGATTTTAAATATCTTCATTTATTTCCGAGTTATATCATAAAGTTGTGTTATTTTAAATAGAAACCGTAGTTGGCTATGACATATTTAAATAGGGTTTTTTACCCTCTTTTCGACTATATATTATAACATGTGGAGTATATTATTTCAGTTTCTTCCCGTTATATTAAAAAATGTTAAATAAAAATAAAAAAATATCGTAAAATTAAATGCTAGCTTTGTGAAAACAAAGCACTATACAAAATCATTATTGACATCTAAAGCAATTGTCTGCAATTATTGTTCTCAATAGGTGTTTTTAGTGAAATAATGTGAAATATATAAACTGTTATATTAAACATATTATATATAATTTAAAAGGGGGTAAAAAACTCTATTTAAATATGTCATAGCCAATTATGGTTTCCATTTAAAAAAACAAAACTTTATGTTATAACTCATATAATATATGAAAATATTTAAAATCCCGTTAGCCCAGTTTATTTGCCTTAAAAAAGTGTCTGAATAAGGTGTAAATATTATTTCTATAACTTTACAAACAACCGAGATATCGACAATTAAGGAAAAGTC
This sequence comes from Cantharis rufa, assembly GCA_947369205.1. Lineage (NCBI taxonomy): Eukaryota > Metazoa > Arthropoda > Insecta > Coleoptera > Cantharidae > Cantharis > Cantharis rufa. Next base: position 44,465,566 of record OX376303.1, read on the forward strand.
GAAAAAGTGAACTTTTGGCCATAACTCGAAAACGAAAAAAGATATCGAATTCCGGTTTTCATCGTTAAGCTTTTCTTAAAAAAAGAGATCGAGGATACGCCATCCTTTTTTCCATATCTCTTATAGTTAGCGAATTTCCCATAAGAACATTCGAATTTGAACCACCCTGTACATGTAATTTTAAGTCATATTTGTATAGACAACAAAAAATATTTTTATCGGTTTCACAATTAAAAGAATTAATTATTATCATCATCATTTACTTTCTGCAATGAATGATATCGCTATAATAAAGAAAAGCAATACAAGGGTAGGATTTAACGCAAAATGTATTAACTATTTTATAACTATTAAGTAGATATCTGTCATATTACAGGTATAAATACATAAAACACATATTAACCAAAGAAAACTATAGTAGAATGTCAATATCAACATGAATTTCAGTTGACTTCAGATAGTATAGGAATCTAATGTAGCTACAACAGCTTGTGATGCAGAAACTATACATGTCCCGGGACATGTATAGTTTCTGCACTATATGCTTATTTTAGGCTTGTTTTTAAACTTAAGGAATGCATTGACATACTTTGTTTATTCACCAATCGCTAGAACTACCTTAAATTTATACGACTACATGTCAAACTCAAAATCGGTCAATTATGGACATATTATTCAGTTTCTGCATTGACCGATTCAATTTATAAAATCTTAAGATAAATAATAAGAGATAAAAGCATGTTACAAACATGCTACATCTCATATATTATTATATAGCACAATGTAAATAAAAATCTTTATTTACTTCTCCTAAACATTTTTGAAAATGTGAGTTAATGCAGTCTGGTTGTATTGGAAAATGTTATAACTTTAAATACAAAATTTTATAGCGGCTCATTCGTACCGTATTACAAGAAATTCAGAATTAACATTACAAATCGGAGATTACACCGACTCCTTGTATTAATAAATTAATATAAATTATAGCAGTGTTAACTGTATAAACATCAAACAAAACATAAAGTTTATCATAACTTCATAACCGTAATATGAACAGATATTATTTACATTATCAATAACTAGCACTGAAATAATTTAAAGAAAATAATTTAATAATTATTGCAAAATATAATTTTTAAAATAGCCAAAATGCCTATTTTAAATAGAACTGGCAGTAATTTTATACTTTCACTAGTAATTTCACACTTTCACTGAAATGACTAGTTAAATTAGATTTAAATTCCATTAACATATTTTCACCAGTGCTTTTATATAGCTACTAAATTCTAATAGTGAAAGTTATTCTAAAGGGCCATTTACACGAGGCAAGTTGGTAAGTGATTTAGTTGGTAAGGGGCTGTCCATTAATTACGTAAGGGTTTAGGGGGGGGGGGGTATAAGAAATCTTACGGACCCTTATGTGGGGGAGGGAGGGGTCCAACGCAGTCCTTACGTAAGGTTTTTAAACCATTTTCTTAAATTAAATTTAAAATTTAAAAATATTCAAAATTTAAAAATACCCAAAACTCAAAAAACAGGTTTTTAAATTGTAGATGTACATACCAATAACAAAAAATGATTAATAATTTTTAATAAAAAAATTGCCCCCCCCCTAACCCTAATAAAAATGGGTAGGGGGTCAATTAATTTTTTTTTATAATCCTTACGTAAGATGTGGGGGGGAGGTTGCCACAATCTTACGTGCCCTTACAAAGGGGGGGGAGGGGGTCAAAAATTACAAAAATCGTCCTTACGTAATTAATGGACGGCCCCTAAGTGAAAAATAGACTGAATTCTATTCTACTTGTAACTTACCAACTTAATTTTCACTTAATAAACCGTTTACACGTTACAATTAAGTTGTCAATTAAGTTAAATTCAACTTAAAATAGAATAGAATCTAGTCTATGTTTCACTGGTTTCACTTACCAACTAAATCACTTAGCAACTTGCCTCGTGTAAACTGGCCTTTAGGAAAATATGAATTGGTCACCAGCATGGACTTAGAAGTCCATGCTCCAACTCCTTCTAAGTCCATGGTCACTAGCCAGTCTGAAGGAACTAAAAGTTCGAAAGTTTGGAAAATGTCAATTAATTAAAATAAGACTTAGAAAGGTCTAGTAAAAGTTATAAACCCTTATGTGGCAAAAGGAGTCCATAAAAAATGTTTGGATGATTTTGCAGAATGGAAGCTTTTTAGGGCTCACTCAAGCCTACTTATGGAAAAAAATCGATAAACAGAAACAAGTAGTATAGCAGAAAAGAAAAATATCATACAGAGTGTACCATAGTTTCAAAAATATGTTAGAATAGAAAAGTAAATTATGTAATTCAGCTCCCCTTTTACCTTGAAGTTCTTGTTATTTGACTGAAAACGAGTAAAGATAATATCGAAAAATATTAATTTAGCCCGCCGCCGGCCCCGATTCAAAGTAAATAGTTAGGTTAGTCAACTGTAAAATACTTCACTAGTATTTTTTTTAATTTTTACAAATAATTAGGTTCTATCCAGGGGTGGGCTGCCAAGTTTTGAACAACCGGCTAGCTATTATTTCAAAGAAGAAAAAAACGGTAAATGAGTACATTGTCGAGCACCTCGTATTTTACGTACGCACATGATGTGTGTAGGTGTAGTGTGTTGCGCACATGATATGTTTGCGAGTGTGTGGCACATCGCCGCGATGTGCATATCGCTGTCCCAGTGCAAGACCGCTACAACTCAAAATTGTGCATTAAGAGATAAACAGAAAAAACGGTCGAAAATTGATACTATAAATTAGGTACTACTTGAACATCGCTAATTTTTTTTCTATTACTACTTGATCAACTTTACTAACGATTAGTATAAAGTTAATCTAAAATTATTTACAGCGATGATCAATACGATCGATTTTTTGGGTTAGTGCAGTTTAGAATTGGTGAAATAATAGATCTTTTACTCTTAATTTCTAGTTGAAGCATCCTTGAACTGGATTAGTAGTATATTCGAAGCTTGTAAACATACTACAAAAACTTTAAGGCTGTTCAGTAGGCTGAGATTTTGTGCAAAAATATTGTAATACAGTATATTTATAATCATATTCTTGTAGAAGTACATATTTTAGGTAATATTTGTTTATAAAAATAAATTCTAAAAAAATTAGTTTAGCCGCAATTTGTACTCAAAATATGAATATATTTGTCAAGTTTCTGCACGAACCTGAAAAGATATCATAATGCAACTTGAACTAAACGCAAGAATCTTTAATTTACCATGACATGACATAATTTTTATTTTGATTTTTACTTTGAAAAGCTAAAAAATTTTGGAAAGAAAAATGTATAATTTGCTTATTAACGTTCCGTTTTGAATAAGTATTTAAGAATACATATTATTTAAATCCGGGGCTTTATTGAATATTGAAATTTATATTAGAGCATAGATTGAAGTTTCAACCTGAATAATCTTCAAGCAGATTTAAAAAAAATTAATTGAATTAGCCAAAAACCTAACAAAACCGTCTTAAATGTGTTACAATCTTTGTTCTCTACATCGTCTTGCTTTGTTTAATTACCCCCGATAAAGAATACGTGTGGTCACGTGTCTTAAGAGGACGTAGGGGTATTGATAACAGTTGAAAGGTGATATATTTTACATATCTCTTATTAGCAAGTTTAGTGCGTTAATGTTCACTTGCGATTTTCACATTACTTTTGTAATTTTAAATCATTTTTAACGTTTTTAATCAAAAATGCCGAAAACCAGACCCACGTCAAGCTAGCACCCCCACCTTCTCAAAAATTAGAAATATTTATACTATAATTATGGACTAATTATGGACTAATTTTGGACAGCATTCGCGAATTTTGGACTACAACGGTTTGGCAATAAAGGATAAATCTTTGGTGGGGGTGCTGAGTTGACGTCAAGCTAGCACCCCCACCTCGAAAAAATCACATTTTAAAAAAATTAATTATACCATAATTATGGACTAATTATGGACTCATTTTGGACAGCTTTCGCGAATTTGGAACAATAACGGTTTCGCGATAAAAGATAAATCTTTGGTGGGGGTGCTGAGTTGACGTCAAGCTAGCACCCCCACCACGAAAAAATTACTTTTTTTTTTAAATTAAGTATACCATAATTATGGACTAATTATGGACTAATTTTGGACAGCATTCGCGAATTTTGAACAATAACGGTTTTGCGATAAAAGATAAATCTTTGGCGGGACAAATGTTTTTAAATATTTAACAACAATTTAAATACTAACAATTTAATAGATGCATTTATTAAAAAAAATAGTACTTATTCTGAATATAACAGTAAAGCGGGATAAATTTGTTTTTCTTTTCTTACGGTGTTTTGGGCATCTTTACAATCGTCTAATTGCACCCATACTTGCTGGTTTCGCAAACAAAGCGCATAATAGTGGCCAACGGAAGTCAAATCATCATCCAGTGGTGGTTCAAAATGAACTAATCCCATCATTTTATATTCCTTTTCCATAAAGGAATATTTTATCTTTTGAGGAATTCTATTTAATTCGATAAATGGAAGTTTTGATGGATTATTAGAATCATAAATCTCAAAAGCAAGAAAGTATCCTATAATAAAAATAAATAAATAAAAACGAAAAACTAGGAAAAAAATCCGACTATAGATTAATCACTTACCAATTTCTGAAACTGTAATAATTTCAGTGCCTGAGCATTTGCTTCGACAAGGACACTGTGTTCTTATTAAAATTTCGTTTTCCATGCACAGGGTGTATCAGAAAATGCTCAGAGTCAAATATACATGTCACTACCCCCCCCCCAAATGAATTTTTTATTAAAATTGGTGTCAAACGTTTGAGCTTCCTTAGAGCTTCAATGAGCTTCCGTTCCCGTTGTTTGAACTTCAACGGTCGCGGAGTTATTTGCGAAATCTTTGGGAGAGGAAAGCTGTAGACATGTTTTTCTATTTTTGGTACTTTTCAACATTTTTCAGTAATTTTGGTGTCAATCTATAGAGCTTCGTTTGAACTCCAACGAGCTTCTATATTCATCATTATAATGTAATTTTTTTCAAAGTTATTGGTGTTTTAAATTTTATGTACCTCCAAGCAAGTTGCGCGTGAAAATTTTAAATTTTAATTTGGTAAACAACTTTTCACTTGGATTTGATTTTATTTTGATTTAAAATTAAATATTTATTTGAAGTAATGAACAATAAATTATCATCAATTTTGGGTCCCCTGACTGATGGCTGCTGGTCTTTCAATTAAATACCGCAATTCAAGTTTCTTAGCATTCGAACCAATAAAAACGATTACCTCCCTGTAGAAAAGGGCCATAGGAATATAAAGTCTTGTCAACTCGAACAATAGCAGTAAAAGCTCAATGAATCTTAAACAAAACTTTATCGATTGATTTCGATTGCATAAAGAAAAAGTTACTATAAATTCTCTCTACTCTTTCATATTTTCTTCAACCATTTTTATGAATTTGGGAGGCTCAAACGACGAAAATGAAAGCTCAACTAAAGCTCAAACGTTTAACACCAATTAAAATAAAAAATTCGATTGGGGGGGGGGGCAGCAACATGTAAGTCAGAGTCAAATTTAAAATTTAGCCCCACCAAAGATTTATCTTTTATCGCGAAACCGTTATTGTGCATACTAAAAATACAAAAACTTTTGATTTTTCATTATAATTTCATTAATTATTATTATTGCACATCATCTTCGGTCTTAATGATTTTAAAAAAGTCCCAGTGCACGCGCGGTATCACATGAGCTTTGCATAAATCGACTAAGTCTTTTTTCTTTAATTTCGAAATACTTAAATGCATTTCGCCAGCCCCTCTCCAACATTTCGAATTTTGGATCCAAAATAGTCTAAATCGTTTGCACCTTGTTTTGTACCCGTTTGTACCTTCCTTATTTTCGTTTGTACCTATTTCGCTTTTCAGATATTTCGAAATATCTAAAATGGGCATTTCGCCAGCCCCCCCCCCCCCCATTTCGAATTTTGGATCCAAAATAGTCTAAATCGTTTGTACCTCGTTTGTACTTTCCTTATTTTTTTGGTACCCATTTTGTTTTTCGGATCCCCCCTCCCGCCCATTTCGAATTTTTGATTCAAAATAGTTTAAATCGTTTGTACCTGTTTGTACGTTCTTTATTTTCGCTTGTACCCATTTTATTTTTCAGATATTTTGATATATCTAAAATAGGCAATTCATCAGCCCCCATTTCAAATTTTTGATCCAAAATGTTCTAAATTGTTTATACCTCGTTTGTACCCATTTGTGCCTTCTTTATTTTCGTTTGTACCAGTTTTGGTTTTGAATTATTTTAACATTTCTTATAATGACACTTCCCTAAACCCCCCTGGATTTTAAATTTTGGTATAAGATAGTTTTGTTGGTTTTAAAAAAGTGAATAATCTTTATTTCTGTTAATTTCTTAATCCCAAAATAAACAAATTAAATTTTGGGTGTCACATAATTTTTTACTTTTTACCCCCGATTCGTAAAAAATTTGTTTTTGTATACAAATATTAATTTTGTTACAATAAAGTATAAACATACTTTTATTAAAAATTCGTCTTCCATTTGTTGATTTATACTGCAAATCATTATTAATAAAAAATACTATCACATTATTAGAATATTTAATTTAAGATAATGTTGTCTTGCACTCGGGAGCCATGCCAGTCATAAAGAATTTTTCAAGACCATACTAAACTATCTTGAGTTGCAATAGTCTTGCACTGAAATGGTCAGTAATATTTTAAAATTCAAAAGTAAACTAAACACTCTTGAAACTTTATCAAATGCAAATTTGACATAATGTAGTATAGAACTGGAAAGTACCACTTAAAGGAGCATTTTCCTACCATTAACTCAAAAGTGGTAAATTTTGAGTTATCGCAGTCTTGCACTGGGACAGCGATATTTTGCATAAACATTCTATTAAAATAGCTTATTTTTTGGTTTTAGGGGTAATTTAACAAACGGCTCGCCGAGTTTTAAAAATTTTAACAACCGGCTCGCGCGAGCCGGACAGAGCCGGATCCAGCCCACCCCTGGTTCTATCAATTTCTTTTATTATCACAATTAGGTACTATATAGTGCAATGTAGTAGTTATGTATAATAACTAAGAATTTTCTACGTTTCCTAGAAAAACTTAGAATTTATTATTTTTTTATACTCCACTTTTAAATTTCACTAATTTGATAGGTAAATGTGTGAAATTACTAGTAAATACAATGCATACAAGTGAATGTCTTACAATCACAATAATATAATATATAAACTTTCATTCTTTAATACTTTAATTTAATTGGTACCTACTTGCAAAAGAAGTTTGTTTTGATATTTATAACTCGTGCAAAATAAATTCAATTTAAAATTGTCAATTACAACGCTGACATACAACGCTGTTTTAGAAATACATAAGTAATATGTATATAAACCGGCACAATAATTGACAATAATTATATTACTTATTTAAAATTAAAATACTTCATAGTTTCAATAATTTTAACACAATTTTAATATTAAATAGTTTACCTAGTTTACGAACTATATATTCACATATCTATAATAAATTATAATATATTATATTTACTCACCTTTTGTGAATAGTAAGAATAGTGATGAAAATACAGAATTAACTCATGATTCTTTTTATCAGTAGCAGTTGATGAATTCACAAATGTTGAAATCATTTTTACAGGATAAATAGATAATAAGTACTACTCGATCATATACATTCATAAAAACGATGGAAATGCTATCAAGTGTTAATTTACTTCTCGTGATGCAATTAACATAACTTGAATTTAATGATGTGAAGGTCGTAAAATATACAGTTGTCAGGTACGCACTTTATTATATTTTTTATTTTATAAACTATTATATTCGGTTACTACATATGTATATTCATTATAAGCTAGGGTCGGATTTGTAGCTACTAAAAACCTTAAAATTGTTCAGGCAAATAAGCTCTAAAAACTTCAAATAAGCATTAAAATATGCGCTAAAAACTTTCATTATACATCAAAATGTTAGTTTGAAATTGTTGCAAATAATGAATTAATCCTTTCCTTTTCTTTTGGGCATCTTTGGACGCATACAAATATTAAATAAAATTTAATACATACAAAATCTAAGCACAAACTATTAATAATTTTTTTGCTTTACACAGTTCAAACACTAGGTCACATGAAAATATTAGCTTTATTTTGTTCCTGTAGTAGTTAATAACGGTTTGAATTGAAATTAATTGAATCTATTTTAAAATGTAAAAAAAAGCTTTTAAACCGTTCCGAATCGTTGCAAATACCAACGATTTTATTTTTCCATTTTTTATAAGCAATTTTTAAAAACAATATGCACCAACGTCGCTCACATCATGAATAGATGAACTTCCAAAATCCAAAACTAAAAAATCTAAAAGACAGCACCTTACAGCATGCAAAGCCAGTGGCGTAACAAGGCAGCTCCGGGCCTGTGTTCCGACTCAAACCGGGCCCCCAAATGGATATTAAATTAACATGGAATTTTTTTAATAGCCTTATAAGCGGAACGATTTTTTAAAATTAATTTTTATGAAAAAATATAATAAATATACTGTTATTTAGTTTTATTAAAATCACTCTAGGGCTAGGGATTAACTACTAGGTAAAGTATTTAACGGAAAATCAAGGATTTTATTCAAAAACAAACATTACTTACATAATAAATTAATTTTATTTTACTAATAACGTACTTCTTCGCTTTTTATAAGATGTTTATTTTTAATTAAGACAACATGTTTCGTATAAATTGTTATACATTTTCAAGTCTTCTAAATTGAGTTAATTTTAAATATAATTTTATTTTTGAAGTGTTTTTGAAATTAATAATTTAATTAATAATATTATTTTTGAAAAATAATATAATTCAACTTTGTAGAAAATAAACATAATTAATAAATTAATAATCGATTGATACGTGGTTTAGGTAGTGTAACTCGATATTAACCATATCACTATTTTAGAAAACCTAAAAAATGCACACACACTTTTCAGAACTAAAATGTTTTTAAGTTATCACAATTAAAATACACTGTAAGTATACAATATCGCAAACGTTTTCACCATACTATGGCATCATCAGGCGATGTATTAAAAAGAAAATTTAGAGAGAATCCGTTTAAATAACGTTCGGGGTGGTGGGAGTGGGTAATTTTGAAAAGGAAAGGGTTTTTTTTTTAAATGGAAGGGGTGTGTAAGTAAATGTTCTAATAGGTTAGATAAAAAGGGGGGGGTAATTAAAAAATTACTATTTGAATATGTTTAATAGAGGCGAGTTGTTTAAATCTGATTGACTATTTAATAATAATGAAGAATATTTTAATTTATTAATTTCCATAGCTTCTAAAAATTCTAGTTTTTTACTTTTTTACTCTACATGCAAAATTTCGTACCCCCCCTGTTTGTGATTAGTGTCTAATAGGTGTTTCGCGAAAGTAGATTTTCCGTCTGCAAGTTTATGGGATCGCGTGTGTTCATTAAATCGTGTTTGGAAAGATCTGCCTGTATGACCGATGTATTTTTGAGAGCATTCGCAAGTGAGCTCGTAAACCCCCGATTTTTCTAAAAGATCTTTGAATTTCGCGTTATTAATAAATTTATTAAGTTTATTGTCTGTTTTGAAGGCAATGTTAAAATTTTGTTTTTTTAAATATTTGACAATTTTTTCAGATTTTTTTCCAAGAAAGGTGATGACATTAAAATTCGCGTTAAAATTCGCATTTTTTAGGTTTAATAAATTAATTTAATGTACAAAAGAGAAGCAGGAAACAAAAATAATAGAAGCATTAAAGCAGGTAAGCTGCAGGTATGGTAAGCAGGTAAAAGCTGCTTTACTCAAATTTTACAATATTATTAGATATATCAATTGTTCGGGTAATTTAATTTTCAATTGACATCTATATATATAAACAAGGTGGAACTCGCTTTTGCGACAGTTCTTAGGCTTCTATACATCTACTTTTTCGGTAGGTTAAATTATTTGGGCTTTATTTTATTCCAATTTTTAATGCGTTAATCTTTTAATTAGGTAGATTTTTTTACTATATAAGGAAAACGCTAACATTTTAATATTTTTTTTTTATTTCGACCTTTATAGGTAAATATTTGCAATTTACAAACCACAAATAAAACACAATTCATAATGAAATATTAAAATACCCGAAACACGTACCGAATACCGTATTAGAAACACGTAAAATACCTACTCTAAAAATACAAAATAAGAATATCGGATTAAAAAATATATATGTAAATAATCTGAATAATTAATACCAATCTAAAAATATTCTATATGAAGTAAAATTGTTTTAAGAACGTGCGTTATTCTGATTGGTTTTGAATTATGCGGACAGACGGACAGACGGACACGGAGCTAGATCATAAGGCTTCTTCCTATACGTTGTATAGAAGCCTAAAATGGATGTATGTATGTATGTAGGTATGTATGTTCCTTATAGACTCCTAGACCGCTTGACCAATCTTTATGAAATTTGGTGTATAAGCTAATTACGATGCTGCGAAGAAGATAGGCTACTTTAGAACGGCTTTCAACAAACTTTAATGAAATATGTGGCAAATAGTGCCTATTCATCGGATCAACAGATCGACGGATCGACGGATCAACGGATCGACGGATCAACGGATAATTGGATTAATTTATTCCCGCATACCGATGATTACCAACGATTTACCATTCCAGTTCAAGCGGCTTCAATTCCCCTTGCGTCTTGCCTTCGCGATTACAATCAACAAAGCACAAGGGCAATCATTAACTAATACGGGCTTGAATTTGGAGAATTCGTGTTTTTCACACGGCCAATTGTATGTTGCTTGCTCCCGAGTTGGCACACCAAAAAATTTGTACATTTATTCACCGAATGGAACTACCAAAAATATTGTGTATCCTTTAGCATTACGATAAAATAATAATAGACAACGTCCGTTGGGTCAGCTATGATAAATATATCTACAGAGTGTACCTAAATATTATTACTTTGGTTTAAATAAATATATAAATTTTATAGACAAAAGAAAAACCAAAATTACTGTTTTGTTGTGTGTACGCATTGCTGAAGTCCGTTCGTATGAAACAAACGAGTAACGGAAAGCAAGATTGGAAAACGTTCGAGTACGTAGACTAATGCAAAGTATTTTATTTTTAAAGAGACCCCGGGCGAAGCCGGGTATCCAGCTGTAATTTATATGGCAGAACGTTCGCCGAGTCACTTGGTATATTAATTCTGAGGCGGTACGATGTTCTAGAATTTTACAAATAATTTATATGGTTCAAGTTCTGAGGCGATACGAAGTTCGCCGGGTCAGCTAGTAATAGATAAAGCAGGATAACCTTTGTTCTCTCATAGTATTCCTTAAAAAGTTTTTTATTACTTTTTATTTTGAAAACGATCTTTCTGCTGAAGGCGCAGAAACAGGTATGGTGAGAAAAATATAACATAGTTAAAATTTACCTAAAACTACTGCACGAAAAGAAGAATTTAATCAACTATACTCCAAAATAAACGATTTAATGTAAATTCCACTATTTAAAATTTTAAAAAATCTATAAAAACAAAACAATTCTTATCACGAACAAACTAGCAGTGTAACAAAAATCAAAATATACCCTACCGGATTTTTTCGGAAGTGCCAAAGGTGACAGTTATTTGTTTATTACTGCACGTATATTGCTACCAGCGCAGCGGTGCGATTCTAGGATTTTATTGAGATATCGATCGATATCTTTGTCGATCGACAAGTGAACGATCGGTATCTCACTCTATCGGCAAGTGAACGATCGATATCTCACCGTGCGATTCCGACATGTACTGCGATATCGATCGTTGAGTTCTCGATCGACATTGAAATGTTGAAGTTTGACACTAAAGACTACTTTACCGACCTAGCTCTTAACCAATCAAATAGCGAGATTGGCAAACGGCGCCATTCATTTATTGTTTCAAAATCTAGATACTGTACTGTCAGATTTTTATAAGTGCATTTGAGAATTGTAAAAATGAGTAAAAGGTAAGACAGTCAAATTTATTATAATAAACAGAATACTACTAAATTGACGATTTATTCAAATAACAACTAATATTAACTTTACCGTAATAACAAGAATATTCACAATGTTTGATATTTACAGATCCAGCCGAACAACTGTTTTGCAGTATTCCAGCATGCTGGAATACATGCAAAAATTTCAATTTTTTTTTTTGATTTCAAATTTCTTTTTTTATTTGAAAGTACAATCCTTCCGGTTAATAATGGAAAATAATTTCATTCAAGTGGCTGCCTCGGCTGGCCATGCAGTAGCCTACACGATCGGTCCAATTTTTAAGCACATTATCGATTGTGTGCAGCTGTATGCTGTATTCACCAATGGCTTCACGAATATTGTTCTTTAAAACGTCAATTGTCTCTGATGGCTTGTCGGCGTAACACTTATCTTTGAGGGCACCCCACAAAGCACAAATAATAGTCCAACGGTGTCAAATCGCAGTTCCGAGGTGGCCAATGATTTTCAATCATTGATTTTCAATGTAATGATTTTCATATATAATCTATTAAGTGATGGTTTTGATTTCCGGAAATTTGCCGCCTGGATTGTCGAGTTGCTTGATGCTACTGAAATCTCGCGAGTCGAAGACGAGCGGGATTTCCCAATGGCATCAAGGAACGAAACTATCCAGAAGGTAAATTTCCACAGCAAATCAAACCATCACGAAATAGATTCAGCTAGAAAATCGCATGATATGAAGAGTCGTCTTCGACGACCCGAAGTGCACAAAACCAAACAATATACAATAATTCCGTGTTTCATTGCAATTCTTTAAAAAAATAATTATAGAATAAGTTTCATGTTCGTTCTTTTTATGAAAAAATTAGTTCAGCAAAATACCAATATGATTTTCGCTATCATCACATGTGATTTATGGAAATCACGACTATACAGAGATTTCCATATAATCAAGATTTCGTTGATATTTAAGTCAAAAATAGTCAAATCTGATTGGTCTGAATATATAGTATGAGATTTTCAAAGTAATGTCGCAATATTTCCCAGCGTTGTTCAAGCGTATACACAACCATATTCGTTCAGCGGAAGGATAACACTAATTATCTGTCAAATCAGACATGAGCTAAGTGTTACCATTCACGAAATAAGCACTAGTTGAAAAAAAAAAGTTATTTGGCGGACCCTTTACAAATGTATTTGAAATACAATAGTATATTGTTTGGCAAGGGGTGAAACAAAGCGATTTCAGACGAGGGTGAAATTTGCCTGCCCGAGTGAAGCGAGGGCTGGCATCACCTTCGTCTGAAATCGCGTTTCACCCCGCGCCACACATACTATTTTTCATATTACCTGCATTGAAACAGAAAATTTTTTTGCATTGAAACTTGTAAAATAAATATTTTAAATTCGAAATTTTTTTGAATCAGCAATAACTCGACAACGGCGCTAGATATCGAAAAACTGAGAAAAAATTTCCCCCCCCCTCGTCTCGTACTCACCCCCCCGGTGAATTATTGGTAGGAAACCATATGCAAAAATTTAGATCGATCGCGCGCAAAAAAAAAATTACTCATAAACAACAATATCGAATTTGACTTTGACGAATCTGACAGCTGTCATACTAATTAAATTTTATTTGAAGTAATAAAAATTATTTTAATTCTGACAGGGTTGAAATGAAATCGGAAACAGAGTTGGCGGTAAGAAACTTGAGTGTTTCTGCCCTCGGGCAGAAACATTTTAATGTTTGACCAATATTCGCAGTGGTCTGAAATTGTCGTGTTTCGACTGTCTTGACAGCTATTGAAACACACTGTTTCAATGCAGGTAATATGAAAATGTATTTTATACATTTTTTAAATGTATTTTGTATTTGTATTTAAAATACTTGACTTTCGAGTATTTTGTATTTGTATTTCAAATACAAAAAAAATGTATTTTGCCCAGCCCTGGGCACGGTAGAGACCGCCGTCCTATGCCTCTTTTCCTTATCACTAGAGACCGGATTTGTATGCGATTGCGTGATTTGTTTGATGCAACATAGAAAGTTGATTTTTGGTTTCTAACGCACGTATCTCATTGAAAGGAATCAAAATACAAAGTTTTAATTTCATATTTAGGCTTTTACTGCATATTATATTGTTGTGTAATAAAATAATACCACGCCAATCTTCTATAAGGCCTCAGCTAACTCATAAAATCGTCGGGAGCATCAGATCTTCAGGCAAAGCGAGTTCCTTACGATACGAAATTAAACAAATTGCACGATAAATCAATCTTAATGAAATTTATTTAGAACAACTTTTTTCTGACAATTTTCAGAATTGGGCGAACCAAAACACAGACCCTTCATCGCGTTCAACTTATCTCCTTTAAATCTTCCAAATCGCATTTACGCACTTTAAATAAAATAATTTTTAAAATTTGGAATTGTATCTGGTAACACGACAATATATATTTACAATGCATATAGCTGTATATAACAGCATATAATCGCATACAACCGCATACATATTTCTGATTTTAATATTTAGGTTCCACGTCAAAACGACGCGGGAATTTGGACGCACGACAACTGGACGCGGTAATTTGGACGCGCGACAATTGGACGCATGTGACAATTTGGGGTACGACAATTGTGCACATGCGGTAATATGACATTAATATAATTGATATAAGATTTATTTATAAAAAATAAACTACAAGAAGTTAACCAGAAGTAGTTTTTTCAATTTTTTGTAATGTAAACAACATTTTTTATCAAATTTATAACATTTTAATATTTACATTGAAAAAAAACCAAATCATATTGATTTTAAATCTGCAGCTGAAAGTTGTGCGCAATTCCAACGCAGTAGCTGGATTAGTTACTACTACACTTACTAATTTATTGCTTATAAATGAAATCCTTTGATAATATTTAAATCAATCTATTAAATTTTAATAAACATACAACAAGACAAATAATATTTTGCAGCTTTATAATTACAAATTATTATAAAGTCAAAATCAAATGGTAATCACCACAAATTGTTATTATTAAATAAAACCCTATTTTCAATTACATACAAAATTCCTAAAAATGAAAATTATGCACAAGGCACCTAATTCTCTAAATAAAATTATAAAATAAAATACAAGTTCCCTAAGTGAGAATATAGAAATATTCGAACATCAAATACCTCTGACTTTTGTATACGTTAAATCTTACACCCATAGATTTAATTAATTCAATTTAGTTATAAAAAACATTTCTCTTACCAAAATTATTGTTCAGGATATTTGAACTCGTTACACATATCAATTTAACAACAAATTTAAAATCAATTCCAATTTTAATTAAGACAAATGGACCGCACAATGTCCCAAAATAATGGCCCCGAAATGGCCCGAAATTAAGATGGACCGACCACCGTGGTCGGTTCTTTTTGGACTCTATGAATTATTATCAAAACTGACAACTAATTTTTTTTTTCTAATTAGTGCACCGGTTTATATGCAATTTTATTTTTCTCCCATGTGGGTAAAAATCCACTCCACTTAAGATGCGTACGTGACTTTAGACGAAGATTAGACAGAAAAGATTCGTCTCCACGTGTCATCTTAATTTGTTTATTTATTATTAATTTTGTTTTTCTTTAGGTGTTTATTTCTCGTCTGGACACTTATGACTCGCGGACACGAGAAATGTTATTATTACAACATTTCGATGAGTAATCTGATGTAATTTTTGATCAACTATTTCATACCGCCAGGGCCGAATATGGCGGTATGGCACAAGTGATTTTAAAGAATTGTTATTCATATTAAGGTGGCCGATTTTGGCCAAAATTATCGAATATTCGGATTAAAGAAGCAACACGGATTGCAATTAAATTTAATGATTATTGTCCTTAAGAAAATCTATTATTATTTTTATTGTGCCTCCACATAACCCTCCCCCTCCATGACCAACATCTGGCTACGACCCTGCATACCCACAGATGTTTAGGGTGTCCCTATCCAGAAATTTTTTTTCGATAAATGGCGTAAAAGTTACAAGTTATTGGTAATATTGTATGTAGAGATTTACATAATAGAGAGACTTATTTCTTTTTATCATATTTGATTTTGAATTGAGTTTAATTTAAAAATTAAATTTCAGAGAAAATGAAAGATTTTCAGAACATTATAATATAAATGATGCGCTAAAAAGCGCTTCATTAGTTGCACAATATGAAGATTTCCAGGTGAGATCTGAATTCCATCAAGCACGAAATAGATATTTTCGTTAAAAGTTAGAAAAACTAAGATTTTTCCATTCAAGGCGAAATTTTTAGTAAACTAAAAACTCACCGAGTTTTTTGAATTACTCTATTCCGAAGTACCAAGGTATTTCACGTGGAATCAAACAAGAAAATGGATTCCCCGTAAGCAAGGTACACTTACAAACAAAGGTACAGGTACAAACAAACACTTTAGGCCGTGTATATGTTACCGACAATTTGCGAAATCCTGCAATTTGCAAAATTCCTAGGTAATCTGCAAACCGACTAAGTCGTAAGCCACTATGCAAATTCACTAGTACTTTAGGCAATCTGCAAAATGGCTACGGTGTTTCAGGCAATTTGCAAATTGTCTATATTGTTAGTTAATGTGCTTTTTGAGTATGTAACAGACTCACATTGACTAGGCAATGTAAAAAATGATATTTTAAATAGATAATTTTAAAAGAACCATTTATTAAGCTCGTTGAACATTTTACATAAGAATAAAAACTATAAACCCATTTTTACATGGATTAGAGAAGTGACAGCGACTATTACACATTACTCTATTTTTAAGGCGTTTGCATGATTTATTTATACACTTCTTTGTAAAATTACATTTCAACATTCCCTAATAACCTGTAGAAGAAGCAGTTGCCAGCACTGCCACCCGAAGACTAATTTCGTCTGCAGCTACATCTTCTGCATGCACTATAAAGTTTTGCGTCACCGACTCAAATTTATTTCGACTGTACCATTTCTGAAGATCTCCTGCTATAGTGCCTATTTTATAAAATCCCTCTTCTTCGCCAAGAACTACACCTAACATATTCCTTGGATCTGTTCGACCGCAGTCGAAAGACGGAATGGGTATGATTACATTATCGTCAGTAGTGCAGCTTTTTAATCTTTTTTCAGAATTTCCAAGAATTTTATTTCTCTGTCACTTTTTTAATCCACGTAAAAATAAGTAACCTAATGTTTATAGGTTTATAGTTTTTATTCTTATGTATTTAAAATGTTCAACGAGCTGTTTTAATAAATGGTTCTTTTAAAATTATCTATTTAAAATATCGTTTTTTACATTGCCTAGTCAATGTGAGTCTGTTACATACTCAAAAAGCACATTAACTAACAATATAGACAATTTGCAAATTGCCTGAAACACCGTAGCCATTTTGCAGATTGTCTAAAGTATTAGTGAATTTGCATAGTAGCTTACGACTTATGCCCAGTTTCTTCATTAAAATGATCCTATAGATATCCGATAGATAGGAAATAAGTATAGATAAATATGACAGAACTACAATACAACAACAATGCGTTCTGTCGTGTTTATCTATACTTATTTCCTATCTATCGGATATCTATAGGATCATTTTAGTGAAGAAACTGGGCATTAGTCGGTTTGCAGATTACCTAGGAATTTTGCAAATTGCCGGATTTTGCGCATTGCCGGTAACATATATACAGTCGATCCAAAGCAGATCGAGTGTTTCTATCTGCGACTTTTGTTGGTTAATGTCAGTGACCCATTGTCATTTCTATATACGCAAAGTGAATGGACAACAGCTTCCAACATATAAAGATGCCTTGCACTCGGTTTACTCGAAGACAACAATCACTGGAACGATATTCTTACTGACGCAGCACTGAGCAGTACAGCAACACAAATTCGTCTACTATTCGCTATAGTGTTGACTACATGTTTCCCGAGATGAGCAGACACGTTGTGCGATAAGCACAAAGAATCAATAACTGAAGATATATTGAATTCCTACACGGTGCAACGATCTAACTATTGCATTCAGCGACGCTATGCACAATGAAGCATTGATTGCTATCGAGAATCTCTGCGTTGCCATTGCCAATTTACCACTCAGTCATTTCGGTATGAGTTCGTCAAATCGAAGTGTATCTGATTTAATGGCCACCGAAATGAATCGTGAACTGAATACGATACTGCACAAATGGCAGCGATTGTTACTCGCAATGTCCCACTACTAACTAATGAAAAAATCATTTACGATCGCATTATGTTGGAAGTTTCGGCGGGACAAGGTGGATTCTTTTTATTGATGCACCAGGTGGAACTGGCAGAACATTTCTAATTTTGCTAATTCTCGCTGAAATACGATCAAATAATGGCATCGCATTGACCGTTGCATCATCTGGCTTTGCAGCAACCTTATTGGATGGAGGCAGACTGCTCATTCAGCATTTAGGTAAGCTGCCACTGAATATTCAAAGTAATCCAGACGCAGTGTGCAGCATAAAAAACAATCGTCCATGGCCACAATGCTGAAACAATCCAAAATTATCATCTGAATGATAGTGTACCATGGTGAATGTACGATGCCACACAAACATTCTCTTGAGGCACTGAACGGAACACTAAAACAGTGGCGTATTTAGAAAATGCATATGGGGGGGGCAAACAAGGTAATTTTTTTGGAATCTCGTTAATCCAGTCATGCGCGTCAGCGCTAATAAATAATAAATAAAAAATAATAAAATAAAAAAATTCAATAAAATTAATTCTTAATTAATTGATCTGGTATTATTATTAGTATAGCTTGATTATGTATTTGATTTCTTTATATATACAAATTTTGGTGTCAATGTTGATTATCTTAAGATAATCAACATTGACACCAAAATAATTTGATAATTTATATATATTATATTATATTATAGATAATTTATCTTATTAACCGATTTACCAACCCAAAAATAAAATTTTCAAAATAACAAAAATACAATGGGATTATTAATCCTATTGTAGTTGGAGAAGGGTACCTAAATAACGATACCTAAATAACGGTACCTAAATAAATTAAATTTACGAAAATATTAAGAACACGTGGTAAACATTATTTTCTTCAGAAGGGGCTTCAGGGTTAAAATCCGAGTCATCCTTGGGGGGGGCAATTGCCCCCTTGCCCCCCCCCTAAATACGCCAGTGCACTAAAAGATATAAAAAATAACGACAAATTATTCGGCGGCACTCTTTTACTCCTTTCAGGTAATTTTAGACAAACACTTCCCGTCATTCCACGTTCAACGTACACTGATGAGATCAACGCTTACTTTAAAGCATCGCCACTGTGGCGTCATGTTGAAAAAATCCACTTAAAAACTAACATGCGAGTGCAAATGCTACAAGAACCATCCGCTGGCACATTCTCAAAGCAATTATTATATATCGGCGATGGTAAAGTTGCTGTTTATGAAAATACTGCATGCATAAAATTACCCACTAACATCTGCACAATCATTGTTTCGCAAAATGCTTTCATTGATCGCATATTTCCCGATGGAGGCACACAACACAAGAATCATGTGGAGAAAAAATGTGGACGTCGACGATTTAAACTACAAGACACAGCTGTCGTTTCCAGGCGACTTGGTATCATACAAATCGATCGATTCAGTTTGCGATGCCAACGAAGCTGTAAATTATCCAACAGAGTTTCTGAACTCACTGAAATTGTCAGGCATGCCACCACACTTTCTACGACTAAAAGTTGGATCTCCGGTTATTTTACTTCTGAATTTGAACCCCGCACGGCTGTGCAATGGCACCCGATTGGTAATTAAAAGATTAATGATAAACATTATAGAAACCACCATTTTTGAATGGCAAATTCCGAGCCGAAAATGTTTTGCTACCACGAATTCCACTGATTCTCACAGACGTGCCAATCAAACGCGTTTAATTTCCGATTAGGTTGGCATTCGCAATGACAATAAATAAGTCGCAAGGCCAAACGATGTCTGTTTGCGGCATATATTTGACAACACCGTGTTTTTTACACGGACAATTATACGTGGCATGTTCTCGATGGACTGACGAAAAAAATCGTACACTCGATTGCTTTTCGAAATTAATATTTATTTTTTTTTATATTTATGTTCCTTAATAAAATACATCGAATTGAGAAAATGAATGGTTAGTGTTTTTTATTTTTATGGGCGGTCATCGTCTACATATAATTTATATGGCAGAACGTTCGCCGAGTCACTTGGTATATTAATTCTGAGGCGGTACGATGTTCTAGAATATTTTACAAATAATTTATATGGTTCAAGTTCTGAGGCGATACGAAGTTCGCCGGGTCAGCTAGTAATCTATATATTCTAATAAATAATCAAAAAATTTGTTTTCTTTTTTTGTTATCAATCGGTTATTGTTATAAAAAACACCCAAGTCCTGAAGTGATCACATTAAGCGGGCTCGACTGTATTACCAACCTACCAAATATAATTATCAGATGTTTTAATCTGATATTTTAATGCCGGTTTTACTTGGAATTTTTCTGTATCTATATTCTAATCTATATTTTTCAATTTAACCAGAAGCCTAAGAACAGCGGTCATCTGAGATTCACCTTGTTTAATCCTATTTTTTTCTAAGATTTATACTTTTGCCGCCCATAGGCACTGAAGTTTTTGCCGCCCCTATTTAAAGGAAAAAAAGTTGCCTTTCTTGCGTCATCCCCGATCTTAAATAATTTTTGATCTTTTTTAAACAAGAAAAAGGTCTTTCTGCTGCGTAGTTGGTTGCCGGTATAGATAAAAATATCCGTAGAGCAATGTCGACATTAGGATAGAGACTATCCAATCCTTCTTCATACATCCAACTGAGCATTTCGACAATAAAATTTATATTCGATATTATCTTCAAATGCTCTCGAAAATGTAAACATTCTCCAACGAATGTAGTTTCGATATCTTCGAGACAGCATTTTTTAAGATTGGTTGCAGATAATTCAATTTCCGTCTGATCCTACTTTGCCATGTTAAAAAGAACCAAAAACATGTGGTTTCAAAAAAAAGGTGTTTATGAGCGACCTTTCGCTTTTCTAATTCGTTTGGTAAATATTATTTAAAAAAACATTGAAATTAAAACATCAAAAATATTTACACTTTTTTTTCATCGAAGAATGAATTTTAATATTTTAATGCCGGTTTTACTTGGAATTTTTCTGTATCTATATTCTAATCTATATTTTTCAAGTTTAACCAGAAGCCTAAGAACAGTGGTCATCTGAGTTTCACCTTGTTTAATCCTATTTTTTTCTAAGGTACCGATGGTCAATATCATGGACTTATAGTTAGAAGGAAAACTTTTCGTGTAAGTTCCACCAATGCTAACTTCAAGTATTACTAGATTATGGATTAGACTAATGATAGGCACTATCGAAATATTTTTGCTATCGATAATTAGGAATTAATTTTATTTTATTTTTTTATTATTTTCTAACTTACTTTTAAACACAAAAACTAAGTAACTAAGTTACTTAAACACCAAACCAAAAAAAACTATGGAGTTTAAACTATCGAATAAAAAACATCCAATAAACAACATAAATAACAAAAAATTATTCAAATTATCGCTTAGGTTGTCTTTCATATTTTTTATTCAAATTTCTTTCCAACAATTCTAGCCATTTCCCAGAAGTCCTGAATTTTGCCAGCTTCTTTGCTCTTCGCAACATCCAAATAAGCTTTTTTGCATATTTTTAAAAGAATGCTATTGATTTCCAACAATGTAAGCGATTTGTGACAATAACTAATGGTTTTGCCAATTTTTTTGGCAAATAATCAATTAAGTAACTAAAAATTCATTCAATAGTTTGAGTAACTAAAAAGTTATTCGAATAGTTTTAGTAACTAAAAAGTTATTAGAATATTTTAGTAATTAGAATCGACTATCGATAGTTCAAATGATGACTATATGGAATAATTCGATAGTCCCATCACTATAATACTTATCTATTAATTTAAATATTTAGGTGAAGTACCCATGATCCTTTTATCCAACATGTTATCCACGAATTTAATTAGATGCTACCTACTCCTACTATATCTAACCCAAACAATGCATTTATTAATATTCCTACACAGTCTAATTTGAATATTTTACCTAGTACTATCGGCTTCTGTCGTTTGTGCAAACATTATTATTTTATCATCAAACTTGAACTTACTGTTAAAATGCTTACATAATCTGTTTGATCTATTCCAAAGGTCGGAAAATAAATTAACCATTAAAAAAATGTTTATGTTTCGCTCTAACGTAATTAGTATATGTAAAAGTGCACGATTTCAAATAACATCCAAACTTAATATGAGTAATATTCCAAAATCACGACTGGATGGAAAAATTGCTGTGGTTACTGCAGCTACTGAAGGGTAAATAATCTCAATGTTAAGGTTATGTACAATATTCATTTTTTTACAAGTACAATTTTTAC
Source organism: Cantharis rufa (assembly GCA_947369205.1). Classification (NCBI taxonomy): domain Eukaryota; kingdom Metazoa; phylum Arthropoda; class Insecta; order Coleoptera; family Cantharidae; genus Cantharis; species Cantharis rufa. The sequence goes on from OX376303.1 coordinate 44,488,144, forward strand.
AGAATAGGATTTTCAATTGCAAAGAGATTAGCTCAAGAAGGAGCTAAAGTTATTTTAAGTAGTCGAAAACAACATAATGTTGATAAAGCCATAGCGCAATTATCTTCTGAAGGATTAAATGTAACCGGTTTCGTTTGTCATGTTTCTAAAGAAGAAGATAGAAAAAAAATTTTCGACGAAGTAAGTAACAATAACAATTTACAAAAAGAGTAAATACTTATTAAATATTGTCAAACTTTTGTAGGCTAATAAATTGGGTGGATTGGATATTTTGGTATCAAATGCCGCTGCAAATCCTGAAGCAACTGCAGTTTTAGATGTACGATATCAATTTTCACAATAATGGTTATGTATTATGTTAATAATAAATTTCTTTTTAGTGTAGTGAACGTGCTTGGGATAAAATTTTTGAAATCAATCTTAAAGCTTCCTACTTATTAGCCAAAGAAGCTTTACCGTTAATTCGAAAACGTGAAGGAGGCCGAATTATATTCATATCTTCAATTGCAGGATATCAACCGATGAGCGTAAATATCAATTCTGTTTCTAATTAAAAATCCTACTTTAAGGTTATCACAATAATTCATTATGATTTGGTTGATCAATATTCAAGTAAAATCTTAATTAACTTTTGGATCAGAAAATTTACATGGACAAAGTAAATGCAACTTAAGGTCCCTTAAAGATGGTACGGGTTTATATTGTAGCTACATTTAAGGGCATAGAAGAGCGCTTATATTTGCTTTGGTTTTGTTCAAAACACTGCACTTAAACCAACAATTATAAATTGCCAGTGTGCCATCTGAAAAAGCTTATAATAAAAATGAACCTTATCAGCACACCAATAAAATTATATTTAATTTTTTTGGACACAAAGTAGTGGCCATATTTTGTTAACGATAAAAGAATATCCCTTTGTTGATAAATGAATCAAGTTTTGAATATTAAAGATTGAATTATCAGTGCGTTGGGTTGATGACGTGCATATTTTAAGATTTGTACCTACTATGTGCAATGCAAGTATCTAAATAAACAAGTTTACAATAATTTGATCATAATCACAAAAATGGCCAAACCTTCCGAAGCAAAAAGAATGCTAAGTTTTAATAAATCAAAATTCTACTTTAATTTTTGTACAAATTAGAAAATTAAGAAAAAATTTACTTTTGTGTAAATCTCACATATAATTTGCTTCATTTTTAAATGTATTCTTTAGCTTTTAGGTGCATATTCTGTAAGTAAAACAGCTTTGTTGGGTTTAACAAAAGCAGCCGCAGTACAACTCGCAACTGAAAATATTACTGTAAATTGTGTTGCTCCAGGAGTAATTACGACTAAATTTTCAGATTACGTAAGTTTAATAAAATTGCTAGTTTAAATTATATTGTCTAATATTGTAATAATAGTTAACAGAAAACGAAGATGTTCGTGACATTGCTTTGCAATCTATTCCAATGCATAAGTAAGAAATAATCAATTAATTACAGTTTGTATACAAAACTAGCAAATAAAATTTTAGGTTTGGCCAGCCAGAAGACATATCCGGAATTGTTGCATTTTTAGCTTCCGATGATGCTAAATACATTACAGGTGAAACCATCGTTGCCGCTGGTGGCATGCCTTCAAGATTATAAATGAGAAATACAATCGAGTTTATTTTTTATATTTATGAATAAGTATTCCATTTACTTTCTTTTTAATTTTATAATGAAATTTTGTGATTTTGTGTTATTAAACCAAACTTACACGTTTGGTCTCTTGCAAAATTGAAATAATTTTTGAATCTAAACCAAAAGTGGAATACAGGGTTATTGTATTATATGGAAGGGAAATAATTTTGAGTTATAAAAATTTTATTTTGTTATTATTTTCACAATAAATGACTATAAATTTTACATTATTAACCTACCATGGTTCTTTTTCGACCCCTTGCGCTAACTTCTTGTAATTTTGATATAACTTCTGCACCAGTTTTCTTATATTGTCTTTTATAAGCGTCTAAAATTAATCTAAATATTTTTTGTGGTTCGCTGTGAATACTTATAAGTGCTCGTTCTAGTACATATAAGTCGACACCTTTATCTTCTACACTTGTGTCCATGTAAGATAAACCAAAATCAATTAGCACTAACTCTAAATCTTCATAATTATCAAATTCGCATTTGCCGTTGTTATTGATTAAAAGTAGATTTGAAGTCGTCAGATCACCATGAATTACATTATTGGCATGCATTTTTGCTAACATAATTCCAATATTGTATGCAAGTCGTTCTACGTCTTCACATTTAGCTTGTTGTATGAAATCTTTAGCAGTAATCGAATTTTCAAAATATTCCATATATAGAGTCCGTTTTTTAATATCAACGAAATAAATTGTAGGAGTATGGATATTTGCATTTTTACAACGTACAATTGCACGACTTTCGGCTCTAATACGTTCCTTTGATAAATGCAGATCCAGCTCGTGATGTCGATAGTTTTTGTGAAATCTTACTTTTGCCAATGTTGGCTTTCCCAAATAAGTGCCTCTGTAAAGTCTAGCTTCGGCACCTTGTTTAAGTAGTTCAAAACCTTCCATAACTTTGAAAACTTCTCAAATTTTAAAATATAGCTACTTAACCTAACTTTCACTGGATGGATGCGTTCTGTAATCTGTAATAAAAATATAATAGGAGCGTTCAAGTAGTACATAGTCGATTGCCATTGTTGCCAGACAACATTATAAATATTTTGTTTGTTTGATGTTCTCAAGGGTATTCCATAAATAAAAACTATATAACGTAACAATAGTAGTTGTAATTTGTGGATTTTGGGTCAATTAAATAACACAATATCTTCCGATTGTTCACTTTCGATTTATAATATTTAAATCTTCAGTTAATATAGAAAAACTAGCTGACCCGGCAGACTTTGTCCTGCCTATTCTCGGATAGGTGGCGCAAAGAGTTTTCGCGAATGACTTCGCAACCGTAAAACGCAATGCGTACGCCGCGCCGACCGATATTTGGACACCTAACTGGTGGCATCTTTTCTAAAAACTTATTATTGGGAGACGGTTCTTCTTCACTTAGCAGACCTTAATTTTGATGACCTCAAACATTGGAGCTTGGTATTTATATTTATTATCCACATGAACATGCATACCAACATTATTAAATAAAATTTTTAATTATTAAATGGCCAATCACAGTTTACTCCTCAAACGTCGGAACTCTACGTAACTACTAAATTTAGCTTATTTTTCCCTTTCACTTTTGCATTTTCCCTAGCCTCTCTATTACTCCCGCATTTGAATTATCTCCTTTTTTGTAAGACCTTGTTTCCCGTTTAAGGTTTTTTTAACTGGGGGGGGGGGGGTATAAAGTCAAACATAGGGTTTTTAATGCATAAATACAGGAGCAGAGTAAAGTCAAACAGAGGTGTAAAGTCAAGCATATAAATATATAGATTTTTAATAAATTAATCGGTAGGAGTTTAAAATCAATGTACAATAGGTGGTGTTTTAATTCCAAGTACGCCACTGGTACTTACCTACAGTAACTTTATAGAGATATCTATACCTACCTTAGGCTTAGGATTTGTAGTGGAGGGCAACATAAACTTACATGCACCATTTACCTTGCACCTTACCTAATCTCCAATTAGGTTTCTAGATAGCCTCTATATCTCTTAATTTCGAATTAACCAATTTTAATCTTAAAGGAGACAAATTAAATGTCACTGCTATGAAAATTAATGTTTATTTTAAATTTAAATTGTTGGGCCAGTCCTAGCTGTACTGCAATGCCAGGTTAACCCATGATAGCAGTCGAGCAAGCTCCTAATCTCTATCCATTCTCAAAAATAAGTTTCATATATTGGACCCGCATGGGGCGTATCAGATATCAAACTGATAAGAACAGATACTACACTTTGATCTTAGCTGATGAGCCGAGAAGCGATACTTTTGGAGTCAGTAGTTGATGAACTGGTTTATGTCAACTGATGTCAACAATCGCTAAAAACATAATTTATGATGTATTTAGTTAACGCCCTCTAACGACCACTCAACCACGGGTGAGTAAAAAGTGAACTTAGCAGTTTTTAACCACAATAGGTGGCGTCACCTGACGCAGCTTAATTCTACAGGGTGATATTCAAATGAACTCTTTGTTCTCGCTAATGTTAAAATTTTTACATTTCTTTCGCGAATTTGGAACTTTTTTTTGCACATAAACCTAGTCGGAGATGTAGACAACAACTCACCAAAAAATTAGCCTAATCGGTCCAGCCGTTCTGAAGTAATGCGCGAACAGAAAAAAACAAAAAAAAAACAAAAAAAATGAACAAAATAATTATCTTTTTTAACAAGAGGTTTGACGAGAAGCAGCTGAGTTAATGTTAAATCCCAAAACACACCACGAATCGAGCCGCGACAATTATACTATAGGAAAGAAGACAAAATTCTGAGCAATTTTTGTAATAAAATTTTTGCGGATTATCCATTAGTTTTCGAGAAAACGGCATTTGAAAATCAAAATTTTACATGCATTTTATATAGGGAATTCATTAACACGAAAGTTCTATTGACTCGTTTTTAGGTTAGAATCTCGATTGCCTTGGTTGCGTTCGTCAAAACTGACGCTCCGCTACCCTCCGCTCCGGTCAAAACATCCCCCTAGGTAACACAAACTCGCCAAAGGTGCTACTCGAAAGGGGTGAAACTCGTTAGCCACGCTCGATGTGTACCCGACGGTATTACAATCGCGTCTGACCGCTAACACTAAGACTATATCAGAATGCACGCACCGTCAATAGAACTCTCGTGTCAATGAATTCCCTATCTAAAATGCATGTAAAATTTTGATTTTCAAATGCCGTTTTCTCGAAGAGTACTGGATAATCCTCATCAATGTGCGGTCTCAAAATGCTCAGAAAATTGTCCTCTTTCCAATAGTATAATTTTTGCGGCCCGATCCGTGGTGGGTTTTGACTGATAGTAACCGCCCATTGTAAGTTGTAAGCTTGTCGTAAGCGGATGTCGCCATATTGTATTGTAAGCGGATGTGGCCATATTGGGATTTAATGTTAAATCCCAATGTACACGAGATACACCAAAGATACAACGGATACAACTATTAATATTTCCTTTATTTCGGATCTCACATATAGTGGCAATTAGCATAAGATGGGGGATTTAGCTCCAACCATCTTATTCTTTACAGTGTGTTTCACCTAATTACATTATTTTTCGATACATTTTTCACATAAGCTAATTTTGAACAATTATTATAAAAGTTACTTAAATCTACTACTAAATAATTAGAATTTTAAATTGTTTAGTACATTTTTAATTTTGAGAATTTAAAAATTTTCTGACAATATGGCACGTTTCCAAAATAACTGCTTTTTGAATTTCTGGGTATAATTTTGAAGATAGATCTAACTTTATTATTACATTATTATATTTTGTTATTATTATTATTATGTCTTAATATTATAACTATTATAATACGTATAACAATTAATAATTATACTTTGGCTAGACGATCTCAAGATAGTCTCTATCATCTGTGGTTAAAAAGTTGTTTGGCAACGCTGCGCTATAACGTCGAGCGGTAACCGGTTTAATATAACCTACAATTATTTCATACTAATCAGAGACAAATCGTAATGTTTATATTGTGAAAATAATTATGAGTATAAATAATAAAAGAACAATTTATGTTGGCGGTTTAGCAGAAGAGGTAGATGTAAAAATCTTAAATGCAGCTTTCATACCGTTCGGTGATATTGTAGAAGTGCAAATTCCACTTGATTATGAAACTGAAAAACATCGAGGCTTTGCTTTCATTGAGTTTGAAAGTGCAGAAGATGCTGCTGCAGCAATCGATAACATGGTAAAACGTTTTACGTTATTATATTTTATTTAAAATCTAGTAACATGAATTTACTTTTGTCAGCATTCTCATTTGTCACTGTTATTTTTCTAATCAATAGAACGATTCTGAATTATTTGGTAGAACTATAAGAGTAAATCTGGCGAAACCACAACGTATTAAGGAGGGATCTACGCGGCCTATTTGGGGAGAAGATACATGGCTGCAACAGCATGCTGGTGAAACATTGACCAACACCACCGATAATGTTCCTGAAATTACAGAAGCTGCCACCACATCTGAAGCAGTTCGTTGTTTTATTTGTTATTAATTTTAGATTTGCTTCTTAATACCACTTTATTGTAGGATGTCGCCGAAGCTTCTAAAGAAACTAAAAAGGTCAAAAACCCGCAAGTCTACTTTGATGTTAAAATCGGCAAAGCTGAAGTTGGTCGTATAACCATGATGTTACGAGCAGATATTGTCCCTCGCACAGCAGAAAACTTTCGTTGTTTATGCACTCACGAAAAAGGATATGGATTCCAGAATAGTACATTTCACCGAATTATTCCTGATTTTGTATCCTTTTTGCACAATTTTTATTATACATAAGTTGTAATAGAACGTTGACACATACAATCCATGTACGCAATCACTTTTAAAATTTTAATTTTCAGTTTGATAATTCTTCTAAACAATTATGGGATAAATAATTTGATTTTATTTGCAATTTTGAAGTATTTATAGTGTGGACTTCTAATATTTTAGATTTATATAATCAACATAGTTTTATGCATTGAAATGATTTATTTTCTTAATTGTTTTTGTGACTAACACATTTTGTCCTAAACATCACAAGGTGGTACATTATGAACAGTGGAAAGCCATAATTTGGGTGACACCGAGTCAAGTAAATTAACTAGTATACTGTTTCAAGAATAAACTAAAACTTGTCCTACCAGTTTTTGGTAGGAGATTATAAATAAAATTTCTATTTGTTGGCCGACGTTTTACTCAACTTGAGTATAAGCTCTTTAGTAACATTACAGGAAATTCTTATCAGATTAAATTGCTATTATGTTAATAAATTGTAATGGACTATGTAAATCATCAAAGCAATTTAGCACAATTAATATCACTTTTGAAGCTACCGAATTGCTGAATACTTTTACAATGTGAATTCAAAATTCAATTAACTGCAGTCGTGGATTGGTGTGATCGCTGGTTGAGTTACAGAGCGGAAATTCTGGGTTCGAATCACGGACTTGACAGAATTTCTTAGCTCGGCCTTCCGGTGTACATCAACACGTTGTGGCCGGTGCTAATAACCATAGTAGTTGATGCACGTCAATATTAAAATTTAAAAAAAAAATTCAATTATTTCCTAATTTGTAAACACACAATTCAATTACAATATTTCAAGATTTTAGTAAAAGATATAACTCCATTTTTAAATTTAAAAAGGTACTTTGATAAATTTACTTTCAGTGTTATAACTTATAAGCTTATTAGTATAGGTGACATTCATTTAAAAAACATCCTTAATAAATTATTAGATGTGTCAAGGAGGTGATTTTACTCATCACAATGGAACTGGTGGCAAATCAATATATGGTCGTAAGTTTGCAGATGAAAATTTTGAATTAAAGCATACAGGCCCAGGTACACTTTCCATGGCCAATTCAGGTGCTAATACTAATGGCTCTCAATTTTTTATTTGTACTTCAAAAACGGATTGGCTTGATGGTAAGCATGTGGTTTTTGGACATGTCATCAGTGGAATGGATGTTGTGAGACGCATGGAAAGATGTGGAACTAAAACGGGAACTCCCAATGAAAAGATTATTATATCTGCTTGTGGAGAATTACAATAATACTTGCTAATTTTTTTTAATGTACATACATATACATTTTTGTTTTTATTAAAGGGAATTTAAGAAAACACTTATAAAGTTTTGATACATGGGCAGTTAATTTTGTGGTCAGAATCAAGGTTGATTACGCTTACACTAGAAGTATGTTAAGTATAGCAGAAGCCATAAGAATGAAGATGCACCAAACAATTAAAATATTTACTGCTGCAGTTTTGTTTACAAGAAAATCATTTCGTACTTTTTCTGAATATTATCTCATGAAACAAAATTAAAGATTCTTTAAATCTGATAATATTATTTTGGTACCTTTACTTTTTCAATGTGTGTGTGTGTGTGTTCAATGTGAATGTGCAATTGTTTGTAGGATTAGTTGGTCTAGTTAGACTAGAGCATGACAATTATAGAGTTCTTTCTAAAAATTGTGAAGTTGACTTTTTACCTCAAAGCTCAAGATAGCAAACAACCCACATATAGTCTTGTTTATTAAATATACTCAAGCTATAAATACATCAAATATGATTTTAGTCTAAAAAAAGTCAAATGCTTGACCAACTTGTGAGAGGTCGTGGGCGAATTTGATATAAAGGGAAGTCAAAAGCTCAACCTGCACGTTTTATTGTCAAAATAAGTAAAATACAATAGAGCCTCGATAATAAATTCAGATCAATTAATTGCGACCAGAGTCTATCCAGATTATCACAATTCCAGATTATCGCAAAGAACCGAAAAAAAACCATTTTAATGCCTTAAACATGATGAAAACTTGCTAAAATCGTTAATAATTTATTTTAGTGGTTAAATAATTTTAGCAGATAAATAAAACCATTAATTAATAGGAAGTTATAGGTAAGATTCCACCACAAATTATCCCCACAACAAATGATTCTCTACTAAATCGAAAATTACAGATCTAGATAGACGGGATATTCGAGTCGCTCCACTCATTAAAAACATCTCTAAAAGCGTCTCCAATTCGAAATTTACAGATCTAGAAAGACTCACACATACTCTTGTTGTGTGGAAGTTGTTGTTCTTTGTTACTGTTATTAATTTATAAATTACTAGCTAGATACCCGACTTTGCACGGGGTCTCACTAAAAATGAAATACTTGACCTTTGTCTAAAATACCTCGATTTAAACATTTGAACTTCGTGCAACAACATTCTTAAACCGGGATGGCACGTTTCGGCGCAGCCGGTTCGGCGCAAAGACGGTTCGGCGTGAGGACGGTTCGGCGCAATCCGGTTCGGTGCGAAGACTTTTCGGCGCGAGAATAAAATATTTTAAAATTTTTGATCTACTTTAAATTGATACATTAATAGATAAGTAATATAAATAATAAATTTATTAAAACTATAATATACATGTATAGAAAATAGGTTAATGTAACTACTGTGTTAGGGGCTGTCCATTAATTACGTAAGGGTTTAGGGTTAAGAAATCTTACGAACCCTTATGTGGGGGAGGGAGGGGTCCAACGCAGTCCTTACGTAAGGTTTTTAAACCATTTTCTTAAATTTTTAAAATTTAAAAATATTCAAAATTTAAAAATACCCAAAACTCAAAAAACAGGTTTTTAAATTGTAAATGTACATACCAATAACAAAAAATGATTAATAATTTTTAATAAAAAAAATTGATCCCCCCCTAACCCTAATAAAAAGGGGTAGGGGGTCAATTAATTTTTTTTTATAATCCTTACGTAAGATGTGGGATGGAGGGGGGGAGGTTGTCACAATCTTACGTGCCCTTACAAAGGGGGGGGAGGGGGTCGAAAATTACAAAAATCGTCCTTACGTAATTAATGGACGGCCCCTTACCAATTCATTTTATTTAATTTTATTGGCTTTCGAGTTATGAATTAAAGTAAGTAAAAAAATATTTAAAAAATCGAGATTTCTCTTTTGATTATTTTGAAAACCTCGTATCTTTAAACGACACATTTTACAAAGGATTACAGTTTAAAATTCGTCGGTTGGTACCGTTTAAGAATTAAATACATTATATCGTTGATTGATAAATATAGTAAAGATACGCAATGCAATAGGAAATTGTTGCTTATCCTCCCATATCAGGTATTTCAACACCCCACTGCCTCTTAGCCAACAAACTCAGTGGTGAGGGTGGTGAGCAAGTGCCGCCACCAACAGTATTATAATTATAAGATTATACTGTTAATGATTATAATTAATACTAATTTAGTTATTTGGAATTTAATGAAATTATTATAATATAATCGACTATATGCGAGGATTATCGTATAATTACGAAATGAATCCTTAACATTTTTTTATTTTTTATACATGTGTATTAATTTTAATAAATTTATTATATATATTATTTATCTATTAATGTTTAAATTTTTCCACATTATTTTTCTTTTAAAATATTTTATTCTCGCGCCGAAAAGTCTTTGCGCCGAATCGGCTCGCGCCGAACCGATCTAATAATTGATAATTATAAAAAATCACTTCATCTGGCTAATCTAACTAATCACTGCAGTGATTTTTTTTAATTATCAATTATTCCAAATATTTATTTAATTTTCAATACTAAAATTTTCTTCAAAAATCAAAATTATTTAATTTAATTTACAATAAAATTTCTATATTAAAATGGGAATCGAAAGTTGACCATACGCGAACGATAACAATTTAATTTACGCTGCCTTCAAATTTAATCTTAAATTTTCAAATTTCACCATAAAATACCAATTATTAATGCTTAATTTTAATTATCCAAATTATTTTCTTTTATCTCCAAATTCAATCTCCAATTAACAAACTTATCCTTCCTTTTCCTAGTTATCCAAACTTTGTCCAAAACTGGGATAACCAAATTCCAAATGATTAAAAATCACTTACTCAAAAATATTAATTAATTTATTCTCAAATAAAACTTTTCAAAATACCAAATTCCAATAAACTTAAGAGACTAAAATTCTACGTTCCGCATCCAGCGGCCATTTTGGCAAAAAGCCTCGGTTTTCTCCGCTCACCATTGCCACCTTAACTAGTTGGCGGGAAAACCTACAAATACAAGTTTGATACAAATTTTAAAATGAATAAATTTTTACAAAAACACAAAATTTTCCAAATAAAATATTAATAAAATTTTCAATGAAGGATTTTGGAACATGACAATATATGTATATAAGCAGATACAGATACGGGGGTTCACAATTATTACAAACGCAAATTCGGATTACCGAGTACCGATTACTGCAGAATTCGATGTAATGAAGGTTCGGATTATCGAGATCGCACTGTAATACTTAATTTTAAAACATTATTAGACGTAATATTAGAAGTCACTTTGGGAGCGTTCATAAACCACGTAGTTTGATTTTGACCTTTTTAGAACCCCTCCCTCCCATCATGTAGCTTAACGTAGCTTTTACCATGATAACCTTACCCCCCCCTAGATTGAACGTAGTTTTTTTTCCTATAAAGTCCAGAAGACATGTTATGTTTTCTGTTAACAAAACGATTTAAAAATTATTTGGTATAAAAAATGAATAACACCGATATTTGCTTTTAAAACAAATAGCGCACCTATATAATAGTATATTATACACTTAGTGCTTGTTCACAATGTACGTAAGACATAAGATGAACATAAAACATACATAAAACGTAAAGTTGAGCTAGTAGCAAAGCAATGTAGGTGTTCACAGTGTACCTACGTAATTCTTAGGTTTACGTAGTTCTTATGTTCAGATTACGTTCGTTCATTAAGATTGAAATAATTTCAATTTTATGTATTTTTTACGTGATTCTTACGTTACATTTAGTGAAATTTGTGGTTTGAAGTTGGTAATATTTGGTTATATTGGTTATATTTTAAATAATTTGACATTAACATAACCTTTGTTTATTCAAGTTTGTTTTATCAAATATTTAAATAGTAGTATTTAAATAGTATTTGGTTTTATTAATATTTGAGTATTGATTTAAATTCAATTAATATTAAACGTAGGTAAGTTATATATATTTTAACATTTTGACTAGTAAAACGTTAATGTTATGAATTATCAGGTAATGGAGAACGTCGACACAGAGTTATTAATCAATTTGGTGAGGATTAAGCCTTATTTGTATAACAAAAGTGATAAGTGCTACAAAGATCTAGTCAAAAAAGAAAATGCTTGGAAGGAAATTGCTGAATCACTAAACATAACACGTAATATAAATAGTTTCATTTGACAACATGTAGGTACATTGTACAATAAGTATACCTTAATTTTTTCTTGTAATGTAGCTATTTTGTGCGAAAAAGTATGGAAAAGTACTAAAGATAAGTACCTTCGAGAGCGGAAAAGGAAAAGGTCAGTTGCTAGTGGCAGTGCAGCTAGAGAATGTACCTGGCCGTGGTACGATGATATGTCCTTTTTAGATGGAGTTATTTCTGAAAGGAGGTATACGATTGATAGATCCATGATGAATTAGAATATTATCATAATTTTTACTTATTTTTTAGAACGGTGTCTAATATAAAGCCGCAAAAGCAATTGTTGCAGGAAGTATTGCCCGATGACATCGACATAGAAATGGAGAGCACAGACGGTTAACTATATTAAATATAAATACAAATTCAGAACAACCTTCCAGAATTAATATTATGGAAGTCGTATCGTCATAAAAGACATCACTTTAATTTCGGAAATTATTCTTAACAATTAAATTGGTGCATAAAATAAAAACAACTGTACTTTTTCAAGTTTCATGTATTAATACAGTAGAATCTCTACCAACCAAATCTGTCATATCGGAATATTCTGAGAATTGCTCGTTTTATCCAGAAGGCCCTCGGGAGCACGTTTCACATAATCTCTTATATCCGAAAACTCTCTTATATGAAAGGAAACAGGGTCCCGTTTATTTTGGTTAGTAGAGATTCTACTGTAATTGAAACTTGAAATAATAATAGGTATTAATAACATTAATTACTCTAAAATTGGAAAAATGAGTTTCAATATTAAATTGGTGTGTTTTCTGGCTATTGATTTAATTATTAAAAATTTTAATAATCACTACCGTAACATTTTATGTTCCACAGCTTTCACCGATTCATGCTTTGCAGAAGATTTGGAAACGTCAGCACAAGATTTCGAGCCTTCAATTGGTAAAAATTTGTATAGATATTCTTGTTTTAATATTTAATTTTTTGCAGAATTAGATGCAACAGACATTCCAGGTGCAGGTGAAAGTAATGTGAACATATCGAGGCGATTAACTGAAACCCTTCAGAAAGCTGTGCCATCAAAAAAAAACAGTGATATAGATTTAAAAATTTTAGACACCATAAATAACCTCAATTCCAATACAAATCGGGAAAGTGTGTTTGGTGCATTAGTGGCCGATGAACTGGCGAAAATTAAAGACACGAAAAAACGAAAAAAAATGAAAAGAAAAATTCTGGACATACTTTATTTGGACGATAGTGATTAAAGTTAATGTGATTTTCAAAACAATAAAATACTTTTTTTACAAATTTAATAGTTACGTTCTTTTTACATATTCAATTTGCCCTGATTTAAAACCCGCTGGTGTTAGGAAGTACTTTGCTAAGTTGTTCCTCATTTGGTTTGCTCCAAAGGTGCTGTTGTTAGTACCAAGTCTTCTGCATGTTTCTATTATTGAGCTAGTAACTTCTTGTCGCCACCTTCCTAACACGTCTTCATTGTCGACATAATTTGGTGGACAATAGCGTTCTTGTGCTGGAAGGGACTGCCTAATGAAATTATGAAGGCAAACTGTCGCTTTTATAATATTGTCGGCAGTGGACGGTGAAGCACATATTGTTCTATGGTATATTCTCCATCTGGCAACCAATATACCGAATGCGTTTTCGATTACTCGTCGAGCACGTGACAAACGATAATTGAAAACTGCTTTTACAATGTTCAACATTCTGCCTGAATATGGTCGCATTAAACTTTCGCTCAATGGAAAAGCTGCATCGCCAACAAAAAAATGTTCCATTTTAATATTACTGCCAGGTAAGTTTTTTGATTTTGGAAAAGGAATTGTTTTGGATTTAATCTTCTTTCCGAACATTGACGAACTAAACACTCCTCCATCGCTAACCGATCCATACGATCCAATATCGACATAAATAAAATTATATTGTGCATCGCAAACACCCATCAGAATAATGCTGAAGTAGCTCTTGTAGTTGAAATACAACGAGCCGCTCTTTGCTGGTGCCATCACACGTATGTGTTTACCGTCGATGCTTCCAACACAATGTGGCATGTTCCAAATTCTCTGAAACTCTTCAGATATATTTTGTAAATCGGTTTGTGTTGGTTCTGGTAATACAATTGGTGACAAAACATTCCATAAGGTACGTAAAACCTCTTGCACTACCACACAAACTGTTGACTTTCCAATATGGTAGCTGTTCGCTATCGAAAAATAGCTGTCCCCGGTAGCTAAAAACCTTAAAGTAATAATTAGATGGTTTGTTTTCACAAAGTTTTTTTATTATCTACCTTAGAGTAATAGCCAATCGCTGACTTGCACTTAATGGTTTTCTAATACTTTTTTTTTCTAAAGTCGGCCCTACTAAACTTAGAAGATTATCGTATAATTCTGGAGTCATTCGTGTATAGGCAAAAAACCATTCTACATCGTGTAGTTTGATTTCAAGCGCTAATCGTCTGAACTCGCCTCTCTTCTCTCGATCTTGATTGATATGCCTGACCCACCAACGTCGGTTTTGTTGCACTTGCGTTGATCTTCTTCTTAACAGCAGAAGCAGTAATAACTGCATTTGGATTTGTGAATTTAACATTTTACTATCAAAATTTACACGGCACAATTAATTAAAAATAATTCAAAAGTGATTTTCATGCACTAATGTCAAAATAATTAATTTGATCAGATTTTATTTTCAATTGTTTCAATATGAAATTTAAAATTTTTGTTATACGCATGCGCAGTTCAATATATTTCTTATGTACATTGTGAACACTTTTGCGGCTTATGTATAAATTACGTTTTATGCTCATCTTAGGTTTATGTTCATCTTATGTCTTACGTACATTGTGAACAAGCACTTAGGTTGAGAAGTGAGCCATTATTTACCGAGTACTTTTATATCCAGAGGCGCGTAGCGCCGAAGGTTATAATGTGCGAGGTTAATAATGGCCTTCTCTACCGAAGTGTATATAGGATTTTTTCTACTACTAGAACTATTACCATTTTTTTAAAAGAATTGTTTTTTATGAGAAGATGTTTTTTTGCGCGCGATTGATCTAAATTTTTGCATATACTTTGACTTTCCTACCGATAATTCACGCGGGGTGAGTACGTGGAGAGGGGGGAGAATTTTTTTCTCAGTTTTTCGATATCTAGCGCCGTTCTTGAGTTATTGCTAATTCAAAAATTTTTCGAATTTAAAATATTTTATTTCAAACTATTGTTTTGTTTTTTTGATGTGACAGTTGATTTGACATAATTAAATCGAGTTTTTTATAATATAACTGAAATTAATCTATTAAAAAAACGATTTTTTGTGCAATTCAATAGCATCTCGTGGTTATACAAAATCGTTTTTAACCAAATTTGTCTTATAAATAGTCGCCAAACTATAGAAAATTATGAATATGTTCATTATTTACCTAGGTTTTTTTTTATTCTTATTTACCTAGGTTGAGAAATATTACTTCTCATTAGTGCAATGGAGCGAATAATGGTGTTTTCTCATGCTAGTCGTAGAAAAAATATAAATTAAAAAAATCCAAATACGGAAATAAATATCCATATTATGTTGTCGCTTATATTCAGAAAATTGATTTCATAATAAATGAAGAAAACTACGTAGCTTGACTATAATCCCCCCGTACCCTCACGTAGCCCTGCGTAGCTTTCTACCTAACCCCTCCCCCCCTTGGCCAAACCACGTAGTTTATGAATGCTCCCTTTGACATTTAAAAATTGTGTAATTTTGAAGAGTGCTTTTTCTATATTATTTGAATTAGCACTAACTCGAGAACGGTGCTAGATATCAAAAAGCTGAGCAAAAAATTTTCCCCTTTCGAAACAGAACCCTCATGTCTGCTTGGCAGCCAAAGCAATGCATTCCTAGTCAGCTCACAAATCGATTAGTAATATAAAATCGACTGGTGATGTGTTTTATTTAAAGGTCGATTCTGTTACTTCTGCATGTCAAATCATTTATATTATAAAAATAATGCTATTATAAAAATTAGACCGACGTGGGGTTCGAACTCACAATCTCCAAGCGATGTAATTATGATTCAAGCACTTAATACATTTCGCCATAAAGGGTAGCTCTAATAGTGCGTTTGATGTAGTCGTCGATGTCGCGCCACTAAAGGTTTACATCAATTTTATTTCGCCAGTCTTATTTTTCAAGTGCATGCTAATGTCATGTCTTATAGTCTCATGTTATACTAGGCTTTCTCTCTTGCGAATTTATTTTTATAGGCATTACTATGAACATCCTATAAACAAGGGCACTGTTTGTAAGCTTCTAAAAATTTTATGGTCTTATCAGAGTTCCACTTTTGACTTATTTTTGAAAATTAAAATTTAACAACACGTGAAGGTACTATAAAATATAAAATCATAAGTGTACTGTCGAATCTGCTTGCGTAATTTAGTTGACATTTGCCATTTTGACTTTACATTACAATGACGTATGAATCATTGCTGGCGCGCCAAAAAGTTGGAAGGAACCAACTTTACTCAACTATGCATGCATTGTTAAAATTTGCACGTCATCGTCAGTACACATTTACACATGCATTTTCTTTTCTCTGGCGCGCCATCGACGACTGGTGCCACTAAAGCATTGCATGTGTAAACCCACTATAATGATGTTATGTAAGGTAGGTGTGTACTTTTTCGCAAATAAAAAACAGGATGCACTGAATACGACTAGTTTCGAAATATCATCTTCAGGCAATCAACTATAAAATTTTCAACATTATAAACATTTTAGATTCAAATTTAATTTAACAACTTACTAGTCAAATATCAGCTGTAATAGATATATCATTGTTGGTTCTTGGTGAATCAATCTTATCGACTCGAGAAAACAAATAATTGTATGATAATACAGGAGCTTAATTATAGTTAACCCTTTCAGTCACGACTTTTTGTTATTGAAATTAAAATTTTGAAACTATGAATAGAGCTTAAATGATTTATTTAAAAATTTTTGAAATGCATTTCAAGGTTTTACGGCCCAAACTTTTCGAAAAAAAAATAATGTTCGTCAGAATGAATCAGGGTAAATCAGGGTAAATTAAAAAAAAAGTTAAACCAAGAAAATATTTATTTTGTATGAAAGACTTGAAAACAATGTCGATCATGTGTAATACACAAATTCACAAAGCAGGTGCCATTTTTACATCTTGTGACGTCTTTACTTTCATCGAATAAAGGCAAATGATCTGTTTCATCAAATCGAATTT
This sequence comes from Cantharis rufa, assembly GCA_947369205.1. Lineage (NCBI taxonomy): Eukaryota > Metazoa > Arthropoda > Insecta > Coleoptera > Cantharidae > Cantharis > Cantharis rufa. The sequence continues at coordinate 44,505,325 of OX376303.1, forward strand.
CATTTATGACCCTTGTTTCCGTTTTTGGTTTTTTTGGGAGACATTTTTATATAGACATATAATTTAATACATGTTCCCTTAGACGATAGTGATGATCAAACCGATAAAAATGCATTTAGTTAATATTGGTAGTTATCAGAAGTTCATGTTCGTTTTAACGACCATGGTGACTGAAAGGGTTAAAATACTCAAACATTCAGGCGTATTATGTATCACAAACGTTATTATAACAGTGACAGTTATGAAATAAAAAATTAATAAACCGCGCTTTGATCCGAAAATAGAAATATTACTTTCTCTTTCTGACACATGTTAGCTATAATAATGTTTCTCGCTTTACGCTACTTTGAAATTTCATTATAACATAAAGGTTGACCGCTATTTTTAAAGGTTGTGATACATAATAGACCTGATTGTCAAAAATTATAAAATAGAAACTTTGTCGTATAAATGTAGTTATTAGTTTTTGAATAGATAAATGTCAAGGTAATTCAAATCTCGTTATATCGTTTCGAACAGGGGCGTAACATGAGTTTGTTCTTGTAAATTAAGTAGAATAATGTTGGGATCGGTTTTTGCTTTTTTGATTTCGTAAGCCTCCCATAGTTTGCGCTTGATGGGGTTGCTTTCTTTGTGTAGCAATTTCACGCTCTCCATGTTGATGGCGTGTTTTCTCATTCTTAGGTGCTTTCCAACTTGTGATTTTTTCTTTTTCTGTTGGGTGTTCTGCGATCCTTGTTTTTAATCTTCTACCTGTCTCCCTATATATATATATGGCGTTGCAGTCTCTGCATGGTATCTTGTAAACTCCGCTGCTGTTCTTTATATTTTCTTTTGTTTTTGTGTTGCACAGTGTATTTATTTTAGTGTGTCGTTGGTTTTTCCTATTGTGGTGATGTTATGTTCTTTGAACATTTTATTTATTTTTAGATTGATGTTACCTTGATATTCCAATTTTCTGTATGTTGTTTTTTTCTTGGTTTCATTGTTTTCAAAATAAAAGTGCTCGTTTTTTATTTTCTTTCTTTTTAATAGTTTTTCTATTGTTTTTAGAGGGAAAAGGTTCGCCATTGCTAGTTGTTTGATAATGTTAATTTCCTTTATTTTATTTTCGGGTGTTAATGGAATATCGAATGTTCTATTGATTAATGAGTGAAAAGCGGCTAGTTTATGTTCATAGCAGTGTTTGGAATTGTATGGTATCAGAGTATCGCATGAGGTGGGCTTACGGAATATTTCGAATTGTGTTGCGTCATCTTTGATTGTAATAGTTATGTCCATGAAATTGATTGATCGATCCTTATCCCATTCTATTGTAAAAGCAATGTTCTTGTGTATGTTGTTTAATCTGTTGGAAGAATTCTCTCATGTTTTCTTCAGAGCCCGTCCATATACAAAATATGTCGTCCACGTATCTGTACCAAGCCAAGCTATATTTTGCCAGTAGTAGTTCATGTATTTTCTGTTCGATGTTGTCCATGAAACTCTCCGCTAAAACAGAGGACAATGGTGATCCCATGGGTAAACCATCATTAACTTTGTAAAATTCTCCTTCGAAAGTTAAAAAGTCTTGGTTTGTGACTAATTTTATTTGTTCGTCAATATTCTCAATGTCCGTTCCAAGTGGTTTTTAGGAAATATTTGAGGAGTTCAGTTGATTCTTTTCGTGGTACGTTTGGATATAGGTTGGAAACATCAAACGAAACCATTCTCGCGTCTTTTGGAATTTTTACAATGGACAGTTGTTGAGTTAGTTCTTTTGTGTTTTTTATTGAATATTTTGTTTTAAAATCTAGTTGGTGGATTATTGTCTGGTTTAAAATCCGTGCTAGTTGATGTGTCGGTGATCCCCATCCATTATTGCATTATCATTATTGCATATTATATTGCGATGAATATTTATAGCAATTCATATAATTATTTTAAAAATCGAAAATTAATTTTTATATTGCAGTCCAAATATAATGTTGAGCAAAATGTGTGCGAAATAACTCGACCACACGTTGCTATCAACTCCGCTTCACGTCGCCTTCAAAACCATAATTTTATAATTTTTGAAATTACCATATACTTAATTATTTTAATTTTCCCAATCCAAATACAATTATTTTGCAAATCCAAATGTAAAAATCCAAATTAATTTTAGCAATCCAATTATTGCCTCCAAATCACTTTCTTACATACAAAATTCTCTTCTTAAACGTCCAAATTGCGGACAAAACTTCCAAATTACTTAATAATAACAATAATAATAATAATATTATTATTATTATTATTATCTGGACTTGATCTTAAAAATAAAAACTTAAATTGTGATCAAAATTTAGATCTTGAAATAAATTGGAAAAATAAAGTATTGCATGGCAAACATGCTACAATTTTGGATTCTGTAGGAATAGAAAAAGATATGTCGGTACTATGGATAAAACAAGGAAGATTGTATGCAGAAACGGAAGGTTTTATGTATGCAATTCAAGATGGTGTAATTGCCACCAGAAATTATATGAAACATATTATGAATAAAATTGATGTCATAGATGTATGCCGTAAATGCAAACTACCTAACGAAACTATTGAACACATCATAGCCGGTTGTTCAGAATTAGCGCCCACTGAATATCTTCATAGACATAATCTGGTTTGCAAGATACTACACCAACAGATTGCACTTAAATTCGGTCTGATGCACAATGTAAACCCATATTATAAGTACATACCGGAACCTGTTTTGGAAAAAGAGGGAATATTACTCTATTGGGACAGACTGATATTAACCGATCGACACATCAACCATAATAGACCTGACATTGTCATAATAAATAAAAATGAAAAAAATGCAGTTATCATTGATGTGGCAGTGCCTTTGTCTAAAAATATATTATCAACAGAATAAGAAAAAATACGGAAATATGAGGATTTGGCAATGGAAATGAAGGCTCTATGGAATTTAGAAAAAATCAAGATTGTACCCATTGTAATATCTGCTACAGGTGTAGTATCTTACAATCTAGAAAAATATTTATTAAATTTGTGTTTAACTTCAAAATTATTTGAAAACATGCAAAGAGCAACTATTTTGGAAACCTGTCGGATAGTTAGAAAATTTCTTAATCAAAATTAGCAAGACTTTATAATTTTTTTATTTTTTCAAATTTTATGTAGTATGTATAACAATAATGTAAATTATTAACCCTATTACCCTATTATAAATTAACCCTATTACACTAATTAAAATGTTAGGTGGTTGGTATTGTTCCCCCACCCAAATGTAACACCACAATAAGTGAGAAATAAATATATAATAATAATAATAAGCGCTTTATTTCAAAACTATACGAACCAATATAAAACATTGTATTGCGTTTGAAATCGTCAAAATGAGCCTATTACATAGTACTAGTTGATTGTTAATTTGAACTGTATGAAAAAAACACTAAACAATAAATAAATAAAACACTACTTTATGTTTTTAATTGTTTACTTTAAAAAAAAAATCAAAATATCTCAAATAAACGGCTCAAAATTTATAATTACGGAGAAGCTCCGCAAAACCGACCACTCCGGTCAACGCAAACGGCAAAAAGCCCCATTACATTCAATTTTCGTACCAACATCAAATATTTTGCGGCGCTAATTTAAACACATTCAAAATATTTACAATATTTACAAAATTATGAAACAACTACAAAATAAAATTAAATTTCCCAAAAACAATCAAAAATACCTTCAAATTTATAATTACTTATTAAATTAAAACTATTTGGTCATTTAAAAATCCAAAATAATCACAATTAAATTATAAAATTCAAAAATTTAAAGAAAAACAATTTTGGAACACGACAATATATTGCATATATATTGCATATTGCATATCATATTGTATCCATTATCCATTATTGTGGATAATGGATGCTAGCGCTCCGCTAGCGCTCCGCCTCGCAAATGCAAAAATTGCTTGTCACACAAAGTTTCACTTTTAATCCGAATAAGACAATGTACTATTCTGTGCATTTTATTAAAAATATATTTGCATGGACCCGAGGTTTATTACAGATTTACGCTTGAGCGAAGTTGATATCAATATCGATTGGTATCGTTCACTAATTGAACGCAACTATTCAGTAGTGTATGCATTCTTGTTGCTAGGTTACAACAACACAAATAAATAAAGACACAGCAAAACACACCGAGTGAGTGCTCTAGAACTAGAATATTTATTTTTAATTACCTAGTAGTTAATAATTCCGTGGTGTAAAATGTCAACTAACGTAAGTTTAGTTAATAATTATAAAATAAATAATATTAATATTATTATGTATGTAGATAATAAAAGTTATTTTTAATTTTTAGCAAGACAATGTTGAACTTTTGGAATTTAATTCTTCTTCTTCATCTAAATCTCAATTTAAATCAAAATTTTCGATTAATGACAATAGAGTTGAATCGTCACCAAACTATTCGCCAGTTCAGAGTCCTATAAAACACGAAACTGATTATTCTTTGTTTAACAAAAATGCAGCTTCCAAATTGAATCCTCTTTTAATTAATCGCAATCGAAAACTAATGCATAAATCTACAGTACTAGATAATCTACAAAGAAACAATAATTTACATAACAAATTTTCAGAGAGTGCATTTTCAGTTAAATCTGATGGCAGTTCTCATAGAGAAAAATTTAAAGAAAGATTTGAATCCGTTAAAGAGAGAGCTGGCAAGTCAGCATTTACAGCTAATATTTCTAAAACAAAAGCAAGTAAAATTGAATTACTGAAAAGAAATATAAATTTAATATACAAAGAAAATCAAAAAGTAGATTTGGATTTTGAAAATTACAAAGAAATTAAGAAAGCCAATAATATGAGTAAAGACAACTTTGTATCGAAAGCTGAAGTTTACCAGTTTTTTTGTCAAAACAGCACTACAAATAATAATGAAGTTAGTGTTGACTTCTATTTTAAATAATAATTAATAATATATTTGGTTAACTCAATTTATCGTTTACTATTGCAGATAAATGAAAGCGAAGAATGTCAAACTTCCGATGCTGTAGAAAAATCTATGGAAGTACTTATACCAATTTCTCACCAACTAGATAATGATGAAATGTATCTTGTTAAATCTTTTACCGATGATTTGAAGCTGTATATTCAGTTATCAGAAACAAATTTATTTTGGACACCTTCACGGTAAGATTTATTATATTATGTAGAAATAATACATTATGTATGTATACCTACGTTATTTAAATAATTATTGTTTACCAACTCAAGTAATATTCTTCTTGAAGGTAACATTCAGTATTCCAAAATATTTATACAACCTTTTCGTCAACATAATCAAAACTAATCGATGGATATGTAGTTTTGGTAGTGTATTCCTAATTCGATATTAAACATATGTATATTACATAATACCCAAAAATGCACATATACGGTTTTGGAACTACATTGTTTTTTTAAGTTATCACAAATAAAATAAACTCTACGTATAAAACATAGCAAATATTTTCATATTACTGTGGCATCATCAGGTGATAAACTTGAAAGAAATTTAGAGAAACTTCATTTAAATATCGTTCAGGGCGATGTCAGCAGGTAATTTTGAAAAGAGGAATTTTGGAAAGTGGTTTAATAGGGTAAACGTTAATAAAAATAAGTGTAAGCACTTCTGTAGGTTAAGGATACTATAATTTACTTTTTAGTTCTACATGTAAAATTTCATACCCTTCTTGTTTGTGCTTAATACGTAATAAAAATGCATTTATCAAAAATTCATTGGTCATACAATGTATGAAAAAAATTAATAGACATTTTATCTTGTAAATTTCATTTTAAAAATTTTTGTTCATATGCATTTTCCTATTTTGTCGCACCGTTTCCGAGATATATAGATAACAATATTTGTTGTATTTTACCGTGTCTTGCTTAAATCGCTGTCAGTCAAAAACGGTAGGACATAAAATAGAAAAATTTATATAAACAAAAATAGAGGCAATGAAATTTGCAACAACAAAATTTTGTGTGCCCAGTGCCCACCCCAAATATATATTATATTATATACAATATACAAAATATATACAAATGTATATGTATTATATATACGCGATCTTTTTGGACGTCTGCACAGAAAAATAAATTATTTGTCTCGATTAAACATATACTTGTAGTATAAATAAACTAGCTTTTAGTTTTATTAGACATACAAGGTATTGCAGTACATTTATGGGTTACTGTCAGTTAACTGCCAGCACGAATTGGGCTTTGATTTTTTTCTATTAGAAAGAGGACAATTTTCTGAGCATTTTGAGACCGCACTTCGATGCGGATTATCCAGTAGTTTTCGAGAAAACGGCATTTGAAAATCAAAATTTTACATGCATTTTACATAGGGAATTGATCCGCTCCCGAGTTCTATTGACGGTGCGTGCGTTCTGATATAGTCTTAGTGTTGGCAGTCAGACGCGATTGTGACCCGGTCGGGTGCATATCGAGCGTTGCTTACGAGTTTCACCCCTTACAAGTTTCACCCCTTACGAGTTTCACCCCTTTCGAGTTGCACCTTTGGCGTGGTTGGGCTACCTAGAGGGATGTTTTTAGCGAGTCAGCGTTCTGCGTTTATTTTTTAAATTATTGCATAATGTTACGTAATACACCCGATGTACACCTGGGTATGTCACAATCGCGTCTGCCTGCCAACACTAAGACTATATCAGAACGCACGCATCGTCAATAGAACTTTTATGTTAATGAATTTCCCTATCTAAAATGCATGTAAAATTTTGATTTTCAAAAGCCGTGATTTTCCTCTTTCCTATAGTGTAGGTGTCGAGGCCCAATTCGTGCGGGCAGTTCTCTGACAGATCCCCATTTATGTTATAATAGACGTAGAAAGTATAGGGGATAGTTACAGGGTTGCTAATTATGTAGTGTATACTGTGTAATCTTGATCGAATTCTCTTATATTACCTATTTGTAATTTAATTTGTTTTAGAAAAAAAGTAGATACAAAGAACAAACTTATAATTGACTACCCAAGATTTCTAGCAGACGAAGGTTTATTTGTGGAATCAAAACTTGGTGTACAATCTTTTCATTTAAATATACTAGAACAACGACTGTTATCTAGTAAGGATACGTAAGTACTTTTTAAAATTAAATTACTACTTATAAGTACAGAAAAGTGATCAAACATGGAATAGTGTTAATTTAATGGGCGCTCCAGACTATCGCGAGAATAACATCGGAGAACAACGCGAGAACAACGCGAGAAAGAGAGAGAAAGGTTCTCAGTACTACAGTGCAGATTTTTTAAATAAATGTCGATAATTTTTTCTAAAACGATTAACAGTTCTTTAATTTTGTGATATGTCGAAAAGTTTAAATTTGGAATTTTTGGCCCCTTTAATGGATTAGTACCATCAAAAAGTATAATTTTTGAATTAAAGTCTATTTGTACCTGCTCAAAAATTGTACTACACGTATCAGGATTTTCTGTTGCATTTACTGTCGTGCCAGTGATAATTTCCACTTCATTATTCCGATAATGTTCTTCTTGAAAGATAATATTCCATTTTATTTCCTTTTATTTCGACTGTTGAAGCGTATTTTAGTTTGTATACACGCGCGAGTTAAGTAGTTCACCCAAAAATTATTTAAAAAAATACAAATTTGGATGATTAACAATTTATTCAGAAAAACCTGCAGCGATTTTAGCTTACAAAGTTAAACTTCCACCTCTACAATATTTCCAGCAGTATATATTATAAAAAAGTGCTTATTATGAATTTACTTATTTTACAAAATATTCGTTTACAATTATTAGAATTGAAACTATAAGAAAATGTTGTTCTCAAGCTTCGAATGATTTTACATGATATAACAAATATTAGTTTACATATATTTATCAGAATTAAAACTATGGGAAATGTTCTGAAGGTTTGAATGGTTTCATATAACACCTCCCTGCCGAAGACCAAAATTACGGTTCCGTTAATTTTGTAGGCCAACTTGGTCGATTGAACTGCCACCATGATTCGTTGGTACCCTTTTCCATTTTGGAACTAATTTAACTAAAACATAATATATTATAAAAATTGTTATTATTAAATATAAAACGATAGTCCATCCGCTGGTTTGGTGAAAATAAACTGAGGATGGTGTTGTTTCGTCGATTTTTTCATTAATTTGATGTAATTTGATGTCGGTTAATTTTAGCTCGTCCAAATTTATTGATTCCAATTGGATTGGTTGAAGATTAATTTTTGGAGTTAAATTGAAATCCATGAACAGTTTCGGTACTTCGATTATGTTTGTGACTTGTCTGGATTCTTGACTTTTAATAGTATTCGATTTGATTTTTACGTTACATTTTCCATAAATTGTTATAAGGTACGTTCCGTTTAGTGAAATTGAGGTGGATTTTGAGTCACATTCTTGTCTCACGATTTCTTCCTGTTTGGTAATGACAAGCCATTGATTTTTTGAAATAGGTTGAATTTTCGTATTTTTGATGTCCAAAAATTCGTGATGACAATTTTTGTAATTTTGTGTGAATTGAACAAGATGAACTTCACATGGCGAATTTTCTTCAATCGGATTGGTTTCAAATTTACACATATATTGATTCAAATTGATTGCGATGCACTCTTGGTTACTCAAGGCATAGCTTTGCTCATTTATTAGGAGAAATTTAGCTTGTGGTATAATTGTTGAATAAACGGAATTTTTCTGGATTGGGCATGAGTATAAATGGAAATAGTTGTAATCAACAAGTTCGACAATTGGGACTTCTAGGATAATATGTATTTTGGAATTTTGAATAAACATTTTGATATGGATAAGTTTTTGAAATTCAGGGTAATTTTCTTTTTCCAAAGGTAGGGGGAATTTTGTTGTTGTTAACGTTGCTTTTACTTCTAGCAGTTCTTCAATTAATTCTTCAGGAGATAAGATCGATTGGTGCATGACTTTCATTACGCCGAATGTTATTGTTTCTTCTAATTCTTCCAAGATGTCCTTGATACTATTGAGTGCTGTTATTAGTTGGAAATAAATTGATACTATCATTAATTTATGCTCAGATTTTAGTTTGTAAACATTTGTTGCGTTGATTATAAGCTCTATTTGACAAATTCTTTCTTGTAAAACCATCTGATTACTTGCCAATTTGCTGATACTATTGTTAAATTTTTCGATAGCTGTTGTAGTTAATTTTATTTGTTCTTTCATTAATAATTTTAAGCCTTTTTGCTGGTCTGATAAGTTTTTGATTGCATCATTGTATTTAGTTGCATCTTCGCTGTCGAGGTTTCCTGTTACTAATCTAATAAGCGACCCGAGTCCGTTAATTAGACCTCTTCTTTGTCTTTTCGACGGTGCTGGATCCAAAGCGTCAAATTTTTTCTCAATTTGTTTTATAATGTATTCCAAAAGCGTATGAAAATTTTCCATTTCTCTAAAATAGTCTTTGCCGTTTTCATGCTTACTATATGCTAACGTTACAGTTTTCCAGTTATTTACTAAATTAACATATTCTATTCTAATTGGTTCTAAATCTATTATCTTAATTAAGGTCCAGTAACTAATTTGGTTACTAGCAATTCCCAAATAAGCTGGTAAAATTCCGGGATTTTCTTTTAGGTCCTTGATGTCGATGGTTGCAGAACATCGTCCTGAACAGCATCTGTAACAACAGGTCTTCTTAATAACCTTAGATGAACTTTTTGTACTTGATTATTTTTTGTAATTTCGGCGGTGTTATCATCAAAAATTCTTTGTATCACGTAAGGTCCTTCAAACTTTTCTTTAGTTTTTCCTCTTATGTTACTGGTTCTTTTCACATACACGGTTTGTCCAATTTTGAAAGGATGTGGTTCTGTTGGATTTCGAGTTTTTGCTATTTTTTCTTTTGTTGTATGCATTTGTTCCTTGACATTTTCGTAAATTAAATTTAACTTGTTCATATGATCATTAACGTATTCTTTGTAAAATCTCGTGTCCAAAAATAAGTCGAATGGGTCTCGAGAATTTGTATGCCCTAAAGTTAATTCGAGGGGGGTATAGCTGGTGGATGCATGTATGGAATTATTGTATGCGATAAAAGCATATCTCATTAAAATCTTGATGTTTGTTTTTTTATCCTGAGCTCTAAAAATTCTTAAATGTTCGATAATCGTCGAATGCATTCTTTCGATGATTCCGTTTGAGGGTGGATTTCGTGGTGTAATAAAATGAACTTGAATTCGATGCAATTTCAACAATTCTTGCACTGTATCATTTTTTATTTCGGTACCGTTGTCAGTGACAATGGATTCTGGCACTCCATAAAATGCAAAATAATCTATTAGTGCATTGGCTACATCCGTTGCGTTTTTACTAGTTATGTGAATTGCTTGTCCTAATTTCGAAAATGAATCGATTACAGTCAAAAAATGTTGTCTTTCAATAGAAAATGTATCAATATGCACCTTTTGGAATGGTTTCTGTGGTGTGTCAGTAATCATAATAGGTATTTGAGTAGGATGTCTTTCGTATTTAGTTTTTTTACAGATTTCACATTGGTTAATAAAATTTTGTATATCTTGGCACATGGTTCCCCAATGATATTTTCGTTTTATTGCCGTTGTTGTTTGCGTAATACCACGGTGGTTTGTTTTACCTTCATGATGTAATTTGATCACATTTGTTTGTTCATCTTTATCCGAAATTATTTGCAATCTCTCCGTGCATCTGATCAATTTAGGTCCATTATTCGTGAAATATTTTGTATAAATTACACAAAAACGTTTATAAATGTCTTCTTTGTCAAACCATAAATAATACCTTTGTTTCGCAATAGTGTTTTCTTTAAGAAAATTTAAAATTTCGTTTTCATTATTTGATTTTGGAATGTTTACGTATTTAATGATTTTGTTGTCCAATTTAGTTGTTTTTACCGTGAGTTCGCCTTGGTGGATAGTTTTAATTATAAATTGTTGTTTTTTGTCATCTATTGCTTCCTTAAGAATTGGTATCACTTCTCTTGGTTCGTCATTTAATCCGGAGTGGATTGTTTGATTTTCGTCTTGAATTACATTATCAGCTGGTTCGTCATCATTTTGATTGTTTACTGCTTCTTGCATTATTGACCGAATATTATCAGGTATAGGTGAAGGTGCTTCTGATGCTTCTAATTCTGTATAGAGATCAGGCACATTTACGATCATTGATACGTTGTCGTAATCGTTTTCATCCTCTTCCATAGCATTAATTTGGATTCTTGACAATGCATCAGCGTTGGTGTTCAATTTCCCTTTTTTGTAAATGATCTTATAATCGTACTCTTCTAATCGAAGTTTCCACCTTGCCAACTTTCCGTTTGGTTCCTTTAAATTCATCAACCATACCAACGGGCGGTGGTCGGTGTAAATTGAAAATTTTCTTCCATATAAATATGGACGAAAATATTTTGTTGCATAAACAATGCTTAAAAGTTCCTTTTCGATTGTGGAATACTTTTGTTCGGTTTCGCTCAATGTTCGTGAGGCATATGCAATTGGACGATCACTTCCTACGATGCCTTGCGATAATACAGCTCCAAGTGCTACGTTTGATGCATCGGTGGTCAAAATAAATTCTCTGTCGAAATCTGGATATTGGAGTACTGGGTCATTTATTAAAATTTGTTTACTGTCCTCAAATGCGTTAATAAATTCTTGATCATGTTTAATCTTTGCACCTTTTTTCAAACATTTTGTTAATGGTTTAGTCAATTTTGCAAAGTCTTTAATGAATTTTCTATAATACCCCAATAGTCCTAAATAGCTTTTAATTTCTTTTGTTGTTGTCGGTAATGGGAAATTCTTGACTGCCTTGACTTTGTCTGGATTAGGTTTCACTCCGTCCCGTGTAATGACGTGACCTAGATATGACACTTCTTTTTGTAAAAATGAACATTTTTCTAACTGAACTTTGAAATTTGATTTTCGTAATCGATCGAAGACAGCTCTTAATTTTTCGATATGTTCTTGTAAGGATGTTGAGAATACGATTATATCGTCCAGATAGACCAAGCACATTTCATTTTGAATTCCTCTCATTATGTTGTCCATGACACGTTGAAAAGTTGGGGGTGCATTTTTTAAGCCAAAACTCATTCTTTTGAATTCGTAGTGTCCACGTTGTGTACTGAAAGCCGTTTTAGCTGTGTCTTGTGGATCCATTTCGATCTGATGGTAACCTGATGCCAAATCGAGTGTGGTAAAATATTGGCTGCGTCCCAATTTGTCTAAAATGTCGTTGATGTTCGGAATTGGGTACTTATCGTCGATTGATTTTTCATTGATCTTCCGATAATCAATAACCATTCTCCATTGCATTTTTCCGTTGGCATCTTTTTTTTTTGGTACTAAATGAACTGGTGAACTCCATGGGGAATTGGATTCTTGAATTATATCTTGCCTCAACAATTCTTTGACTTGTCTGTCGATTTCTTGCGTTTGGAAAGGTGGTTGTCGATAAGCTTTTGTATAAATAGGCACTTCGTCAGTTAAATGAATTCGGTGTTTAATTTGGTTAGTGAAACTTAAAGGAATTTCTTCGTGATGAAAAATATCTTTATATTCGAAACAAAGTTGTTTGATTAAATGTTGTTCTTCTGAGTTCATATGATTTATTTTAATTTTGTTTAGATTTTCATTTAATAATTGTTCATATTTTTGGGGGTAGTCGACTTCCATCAGTTCAATATTGGTTACTTTAATTGGTTCATCAGTTAGTGGTTCGACATTCATTGGTGTTGAAAAAATAATTTTTTGAATTTCTTCAGACGAATTTGTAACTTCGGTGATTGCAAAATTATTCGTACATTTTACCAAGGCTTCGGGAAATTCAATTCCATTTTTAAGTTTACGATACCTAATTATTCCTTCTTGATTTACCAAGTTAACTGGAATTTTAACTACCTTCCGTGTTCGTGGTTCCACTGTAATTTGATAATCTCGATTTTCGAAATAAAGAGGAATATTGCCAAACTTTGTTTTTAAAGTTTTGTTTTTGATATCAATTTTTGCATCAATTAGTTCTAACAAATCAATTCCTATTAACCCATCATAATTTTTATTAAAATCAAAAATGTAAAATTTGTGTTTGACATCCGTTCCTAAGAGAGGTTTTAAATTTACAAGTGCAACTAAATCGTGTGTTGAAATATGATGTGCTGTTTGGATTTGAAAAGATTCGCGAAATAATTCTGAAGAAAAATGTTGTAATGCGTGGTGTCTGTTCAACAAAGATTTTGTTGATCCTGTGTCCACCATGAGTTTAAAATTAAAATTTGGAAATTTTATATAAGCTAATTTTGACTGAGATATTGAATTAATATTAATTTTTGTTATATTATTTATGTTTGGTTGTTCGTAATAGGATCCTCGTGAAAATTTTGGGTCTTAGTTTCTGAATTTTCAAATTCTTCAACTGGTACTAGAAGTTGATTGAATGCGTTTTCCTGAAAATCGTAGTCTTGATTGAGGTCAGACGAATCGAAATTGTCGTAATAATCTTCTTGAATTTGATTTTCATTACACACATCAACATTATCGTAATTTTCAATATTTTGGTGGTATAATTCTTCTGATGTCCATTTGTGTGCAGGTTGGTTCGTTCTTCTAGTATGCGCTGATGACGTATCCATTGGCTCAGCTGCTTGACTAGGTCGTTGAAACTGTCGTCCTCGGAAATCAGAGCTTTGCTGATAAGCATTTACACGTTGACTTGCAGGTCGAAAGTGGCGTTGACCTGATAAAGTTGTTTGATTTGGAAATTGTTTAAACGCAGAAAAATTTTGTTGAGGAAATGGCGTAAAATTTCTATTTGGATTAAACGTAGCTGGTCTAATAAATTGTGGTCTTTGAAAATTTTGAAAATTTGGTTTATGCTGATTCGAAAAATTTTGATTTGAATAATTTTGGTTTGAATAATTTTGATTTGAATAATTATTTCTAAACATCATTGGATTCACCACGGGTTTGTGTGAATTCGCCGGTTGTTTTATTTCGATAGGGTTATAATGTCGTTGACCGTTGTTAAATAAATTAGTTTTTGACTGTGCGTACATGAAATTTTCTTCCGCGGTCAAATGTCCTAATGCTTCTTCCAAAGTTGCGGGATTTTTAAGTCTTACTACTAGGCCAATTTGTCCATGCAAACCTTGCAAAAACGTTTGCAACGCTAAATCGTCGTATAATTGAGTTTTGATGGTTTTTACGTTTTGGTTAGTTTCCTTTAATTGTAGTCTTGTTAATAATAAACAACGTACGTCCTGACATCGCATACCAAATTGATATGACGATTCGCTTTTTAACGGTTTTAAACTCATTAAATCTCTGAGCAAGCAATTTTCGTCTCTTTGATCCCCAAAATGTTGTACAAGTAAATTTTTAATATTACCCCAAGTTGTTGCGTTTTCTCTGCTTGCAATTAAAGTCAATGCACGACCTTCTAACTTACTAAGTATTATTTGAATTAATTGTCTATTTATATCAGATGGTGTCGTCGTACTACACATAGATAATAAATGTTCACATGCATTTGTAAAAATTGATAAAGTTGCCGGATTTCCATCGTATTTAGGAATGGCGTCGACGTGTAATTTTTCCAATTTTGCCATTGTATTTGTATTTATTTCAAGATGTTCGTTTAATTGCTGACTTTGTTCTTGTATGATTTCGTTAGTTATGGATAATTGTGACAATAGGTTTGAGATTTCGGATTCTGACATAGGAAATTGTAAAATAAATTTGAGCAAAAACTTACGCAATGAATACCAAGAGCGTTGTAAATCTCTTCATCACAGGTAGCTTTCCTCGTATGTTAAATTGCGGTTTCTTCTTTCTTGATTCGGTAGTCTTTTTACACTTTATTTAGAGTTTAATATTTTATTTTCGCGGAACGCGTTTTCGTTTATTTAAATTTTATTTTAAATTTCACTTTTAATTTATTTCACTTAATTCTAACTTATCACTAGGTTCGTCAGTTAATTCGTTGATACGAAAAAGGTACGTTTTAGAAATGTTATCTAATGCCTCCTGACATCCGACCCGACTGCGCCAGTTAAGTAGTTCACCCAAAAATTATTTAAAAAAATACAAATTTGGATGATTAACAATTTATTCAGAAAAACCTGCAGCGATTTTAGCTTACAAAGTTAAACTTCCACCTCTACAATATTTCCAGCAGTATATATTATAAAAAAGTGCTTATTATGAATTTACTTATTTTACAAAATATTCGTTTACAATTATTAGAATTGAAACTATAAGAAAATGTTGTTCTCAAGCTTCGAATGATTTTACATGATATAACAAATATTAGTTTACATATATTTATCAGAATTAAAACTATGGGAAATGTTCTGAAGGTTTGAATGGTTTCATATAACACGCGCATATTGTGAGC
Source organism: Cantharis rufa (assembly GCA_947369205.1). Classification (NCBI taxonomy): domain Eukaryota; kingdom Metazoa; phylum Arthropoda; class Insecta; order Coleoptera; family Cantharidae; genus Cantharis; species Cantharis rufa. The sequence continues at coordinate 44,520,756 of OX376303.1, forward strand.
GAAGCGAAGTTTGAACCCTGTCTGCGCTACAAGACCAACGAGGTCAGTAATGTCACAGCGCTCGAATTATGTAAACGTACCAACACCCGATCACACGTAAACAGTACTTTTTATTTCGACAATAATTAATATTTGTCAAAATCGCATCTTGAATGTTCGTAGGGCCTGGTGTGATTGAGTACCTAGTTTAAATTAAATATCTATTTTATCTATTTAACCACAAATCTTCAAAATTATGTTAAAAAAAAAATAATTCTTTTGGTATATAATCGACGTAAATACGTTCAAGTTTTCATTATTTTATTATTAATTGTGTTTTTACATTTTGTACTGTCACCAAGCAAGGAGTCCATAGCGCAAACCAAATGGACTTTGGAGTTAAAAGACCATTAAAAGACCTCGTAGGCACCTGCTCCCAAATTCACTGATTTTTTCACTCTATTTTTATAACCTCTATAATTTGCAATCAGGGAATCTTTATTTTTTCTTAATTCATCGACGGGTATTTACATTATTGTGCTAAACCACACCCAAGCATCATGATTTTTTTTGATTTATTTTTATAGCTTTTTATGCCTGTTTTCCACAAAACTGGTTCTGCTTGAAGGCAATCAATAAATGCCAATTTTTGTTCGTTTTCCAATTTACGCTCATTTTAATTCACAATTAATTATACTACTATTTAATCGGTGAGTCAGGCACTACTGAAGAATGCGAATGTGCATGTGTGGGAGTGTTATCGCGATCTCGACTCCTTTGTCTCGCATCAAAAAACCGACAACAAGTGGAGAACAAGGCGAGAACTTATGAGGAACACGAGAATCAGCTCCACTCTCTCTTTTCTCGTGTTGTCCTCGTTTTTTCACATCTCGCGAGATTCTCGCAAGAGTCTGATGTGGCCTGCAAGGCCAGAACCTGAAAATGAACACGAGAATCGGCTCCACACTCTCGTTTCTCGTGATGTTCTCACGTTCTCGTGCTGTTCTCGCGAGAGTCTGGAGCGCCCATAATACACTAGTGTATTAAAAGGCCTCTAATACACGGCAAACGGGCGTATTAAACCTTTCTAATATAGTGATCGTGGATAAAAATTTTAACAATTTCAATAGTATATTACATGCCGAGGTGGAAAATGCTTCATTACAGCCGAGCGCTAGGTTAGTTGACTGAGGCGCGAAGCGCCGAAGTCAACTATAAGCGCGACGCTGGAATGAAGCTTGACACCGAGGTATGTATACTATTTTATTCACAATCAGATGGTAAATAACAAATAATTAAAATTTGTATTAAATTATACGCTGCTTTTCACTTTATTTCATTTTTGAAAAGAAAAAATAGTTTATCAGGTTGGTATAAAAAATAAGCAAATTGCTGTTTATGTCAAACAAAATGATGCTAAATATTTGAAATTGTACTTTAATTATTCGGGGTAAATTAACAATATTGTTATAAAACTTACATTTTTAAAGTAACTAAAATAAAATTAGATTAGTTAGCTTGCACTAAATTTGCACTTGACATTTGACATAATCTTAATTAATTTGACGCACATTATTTGTTAGTTTCTTTTCTTGCCATCATGCGACTTTGCAGGTCGGGAAGTGATCACTTCCCGACCTGAGGTAGGTTGGGAAGTAAAACAAAATAGCTCTGATTGGTTGGCAAGTGAAAGTAAACAATAAACTGCTTCCCAACTTTTTAAAAATCAGGAATGTATCGATTACTAACCGATTGTGAATAATAGTATATTACATGCCGAGGTGGAAAATGCTTCATTACAGCCGAGCGCTAGTTAGTTGACTGAGGTGCGAAGCGCCGAAGTCAACTATAAGCGCGACGCTGTAATGAAGCTTGACACCGAGGTATGTATACTATTTTATGCACAATCAGATAGTAAATAACAAATAATTAAAATTTGTATTAAATTATACGCTGCTTTTCACTTTGTTTCATTTTTGAAAAGATAAACTAGTTTATCAAGTTGGTATAAAAAATAAGCAAATTGCTGTTTATGTCAAACAAAATTATGGTAAATATTTGAAATTGTACTTTAATTATTCGGGCTAAATTAACAATATTGTTATAAAACTTACATTTTTAAAGTAACTAAATTAAAATTAGATTAGTTAGCTTGCACTAAATTTGCACTTGACATTTGACATAATCTTAATTAATTTGACGCACATTATTAATTTGTTAGTTTCTTTTCTTGCCATCATGCGACTTTGCAGGTCGGGAAGTGATCACTTCCCGACCTGAGGTAGGTTGGGAAGTAAAACAAAATAGCTCTGATTGGTTGGCAAATGAAAGTAAACAATAAACTGCTTCCCAACTTTTTAAAAATCAGGAATGTATCGATTACTAACCGATTGTGAATAAAAGCATTTTTTGACCTCTTAAGGTGCTAGATCAATAGGCGCTGAACTGGTGTCAAGTTCAATTCAAAAACGAATAGTCATAGAAAGTTGAAATTTTCAGTACATACGTAAAATATTGTTCTGCATAACACCTGCTATTTTTTATTTTAAAAAAATTTATAAAAAAACTAATTTTTTCTGAGTTTTCCATAAAATACACTTTAGTTATAAATATAAAATAGGCGATGTAAAGCAATATCTATCATACTAATCAACAAAAAAAAAGTAAGATTAACTTTATTGGTTTGACTTGTGAACTTGATACAAGTATTCAAGTAATCTAGGCGAAATTTTAAATTGGTGCCATGGCATTAACCAATCAGAGAAAACGTGCAGTTCGAGAATTTTTAAAAAGATGTCGACACTTCAAATTTGAAGTGAAGATACAAACCCACCTATTATTGTGTTGGTAAAATATAAGGTGGTCATAAGCTACCGCTCAGAACTAACGTAATTTATAAACCTTTAGCGGGTTCTAATGCTTTATCTAATTTTGTATTTGTATAATCTTTGAATTTATTTGAAATTATTTTTCAAAATTTGAATGGCTACGTTACCTGTTTAAAATGTATGCATCTTGAATAAAATAAAATATCATAAAGCAACTGGCGACAACTGCTAGATTTCATGGTCTATTCCTATTGATCTAGCACCTTAAGTAAAAGCTAGATGAAATCCAATGCTCTTATCATTCGTAGTCTATATTTTTGCTTTATTTTTGTGTTTTACATTTTTTTTCTAAAATAATTAGAGAAGTAGGAATTTGCCTAAATAATGTTTTACATCTTAAATTCTTATGTTCGGTTAACTCATTCAGCACCCGGTACACTAATTCAAAAATTCATTAACTTTCGTCCCAAAATTCATACAAACAATAAAAATTTGCTTGTTCATTTAAAAATTAATAAAATTAAATAATAAAATCAAATAATATTTTAATTTTGACTTGATGATGAATATCTATATTCGAAACATGTCGTCTTACTAATTAAAAGAAAATATTAAACGAAGTATTGTACATTTTTAAATAAAATAAAATAAAATTAAATTAATAAAAATAAAAGATTGGTCATCTCGACTGACTGAAGGCTTATTTAACTTTTTCTTTTTTTAAATTAATAATTTTATCGGAAAACATAACGAAAGCGGTGCTTTCCGAGTTCACACTCGTCAGCCAAAACGAAGCATTCCTAGTCAGCTCACAAATCGACTAATAATGTAAAATCGACAAGTAATGTGTTTTTATTAATGGTCGATTATGTTACTTCTGCATGTCAACTCATTTATATTATAAAAAAATGCTATTATAAAAATTTGACCGACGTGGGATTCGAACTGGCGATCTCCAAACGATTTAATTATGATTCAATCACTTAATACATTTCGCTATAGAGGGTTGCTTTAATGACATTGTTTTAACTCTTCTTATCTGTCACGATTTGTAATTTAAACAATATTTTTTTTATATTTGATATTATAATAGATAATTTTATGTTTTCATATATAATCTTTTAAGTGATGGCTTTGATTTCCGGAAATTTGCCGCCTGGATTGTCGAGTTCCTTGATGCTACGGAAATCTCGCGAGTCGAAGACGAGCGGGATTTCCCAATGGCATCAAGGAACGAATGTTCGTTCTTTTTATGAAAAAATTAGTTCAGCAAAATACCAATATGATTTTCGCTGTCATCACATGTGGTGATTTCCGGAAATCATCACATGTGGTTTCTGGAAATCACGACTATACAGAGATTTCCATATAATCAAGATTTCGTTGATATTTAAGTCAAAAATACTCAAATTTGATTGGTCTGAATGTATAGTATGAGATTTTCAGATAAAAAGTATACTCACCTCTCCTCGAAATATGATCCGCTATTGGGCTTACAGCTTTAAAAAATTTGCTACGCTCACTTTTTAATATAGCTGCGCGCCCAGTAACGGATCATTTTCGATGCTTGGGCAGTAATTAAAAAAGCAAATTCATTTTGATCGACCGAAATATGGTCCAAATGCTTGCATAATGATAAAACAAAACGAACGGTATCTTTACACCTTTTACTAAAGTAACAAACAGTCAATAAAACTAACAATTTGTACACTAATACATGTTTCGGACTATTAGATCTTCATTCAGTTAAAACAATGTATAGAGGTTACAGAAAATTGAAATAAAATAAGTGGTTTCGGATATTATCGACTATCGTCCTTCGCGAGATCAACACTGAAAGTACTGATCATCTGAGCGTAACAAACATTTTCTTCTTCTTCTTCTGCATGTTTTAGGTAATAAAATACCCGTTAGGACATCGTTAATCATTGGTCACTCCATCACTTTCTTTTCCTTGAAGAGTTTCCCTGGAGTGTCCCATGTTTTAACATCTGGTGCAATTTAATTTCCATTCCAAATTGACCTTAAAAAGGGACTCTATATTGTAATGATATTTTTTATTTTGTTGCACCGGCTAGCTCAGATTTCAAATAAATTATTAAATTTAACAAAATTCAATTTTAAAATTGTTTTACAACATAAATGTAAAAACATTGGGGCACGCTAAATAAATTCGCATGTGGCGATAAGCCGCCAGACCTTGGTATCGCACCGTTCCTTTGCCTTTAACTTTAATTTAACAATAAAATTCCAAATTCCAATTTTCATTAACAAATCCAATTATAACAAATCCAAATCCAATTTAATAAAATAATTAAGCAAAAATCCAATTATAATTATTTAAATCTTCCAAACAACCAAAATTCTTACAACTCGCAATTTACTGCGCAATAAAATAAAAGAAATATCCAATCTCACCCAAAATTACTCTTTATTTGCTTTAATCACAAAACAATTCGCACAAATCCAAATTAATCCACAAAATCGCCAAAATTTGGCGTTATTACGCAAAAACTCAAAATAATATGGGAGCGACGTTCAACTACATCCGCTCTCGTCCGCCACTTTGGCAAAAAGCCCCGACCTTCTACAAACTGTCGCCAACCTACAAAAATGTTGGCGCTCAAATAACCAAATTCAAATTAAATTATTTACAAATTTACAAAAACAAATGAGTTAATTAAAAATAAACAAAATCATCACAAAAGGAAATAAAAATATTTAAAATTTGATTTTGAAACACCACAATATATTATAAATATTGTAGAGAAGAGAAGTTTAAAAGGATTGCATCCATATCGACATCATTTCGTATACATTTACATTGCAATTTTTAACAGTATTGTTTAATTTTTACACAATATTTAAATTTTTTTGTTTTTCAATAAAATAACTTTGGGATAGTGCAACACTTTGTTTTCCGATGGTGGCGCAAGAGGTGACGATTTTAGGAACTTGATTCGCATTATTTTAACATATTTTTGAAACGGTACGCGACAACTCGGCGACGTCAACTTGGTGATGGTCAACTCGGCGACGTCAAATCGGCGACAACCAACTCGGCGACCGGTCAGCTCGGCGACGCGTGTACTCAGCGACGGCCAACTCGGCGACAGCCAACTCGACGACGGTTAACTCGGCGACTGGTCAACTCTGCCATGGTTCACCCCATGATACAACAAATTACAAGATATGATATTGTCGAGTCTCATTTTCGTCCGGTTTGACGCATGACGTCACTTGGTAAGTTCACGCCCATATTTTTCAAATAGAATATTAGAAATAAGGACAACGCTATACAGAGATGTTATAAGTTAGAAAGAGAACAAGCTCAAGAGTATTTACGTTATGTTATATTTTAAAAGTACATCACAGCACTGATTGTGAGAATATAAAATCGTATATATTTATCCCAAATAAAAAAGTTGTAATTAGCATTATGTTATGTGGAATTTGGATGTCTGAAATAAAGTGATATCCTCTATATTTGAGGCGTGTAGAATCAAAACCGGACATGTTACATAAGAGCGAATTTGAGAAAAACGTAAAAAACTACCAAATAAATTCCAAACGCTAAAAAATTTTTTTTTCTGTAACAACGCCTTATGATTAATTAGTAAATAAATGCTGATCAAGAAATTATATAAAATTTTTATTATTTTGGTTGTTATTCAAATATCTATGGTACACTTGTCCGTATTTGCAACCAAAACCTGGATTTGTCCGGTTTTGAAACATAAATGCGCTATAGTTATTTAGGATTTGAGTGTAAAATAATAATTATGTTAAACTTAACGATACTTAGTGGGGAATCTTGGACTTAACTTAACGTCAGAAATTTAAAAGATTTATTTAAAAAAAAATAATTTTAGAACCTGGGTCAATCTATATCAAAAAATTCAAAAGATAATAAATGAATAAAAATTAGAAATACTAAATGAAAGGAATTTCTTCTAAAAGGTCACGTTCTTCATCTTCATTTCCAACTTCTAGCAAACTGTTTTCGCCAAGAATGTTTTTGTAAAACCCAAGCGTTGGTAAAGTTGCCCATTCCTTTCCAAAATGAAGACTAGCAGCATTTCAATGTCTTTCTTCTTGGTGTCTTTTACAGGAATCCTAACTTGTATTTCGGCTGGTGCTATGTTAGATATTTTTTTTTCCTTTTTTGTTACAGCCAAAGAATTTAAAGTTGAATTACGATAGTTTATTTCACCCAAAATCAAAATATTTTTTGATGTACCTACGTTTGAGTATTAAGTCTCTTTATTTTAGAAATTTTAAAATGTAGACTACTTGGTGCTTTTATAACAGTGTTAGCTTCGTCTTTCCAATTTTGTACTGTCCAGTCTTTTCCGATTAATAATAAAGTGGCATGCTCTTCAAACACCTTGTAATATTCTTTTTCAAATTAAAAAAAAATTTTTTTTCAATAACCCCAAAAACTTTGGGGGTAAATAAGAGTGCCCAGTTATAGAAAATATAATTTAAAGTTCTTTGACGCTTTTACGTGCTGTTTTCAGCCATTTACCGCACATAGTTGACAAAGTGTAATTTTTATTTTAACCTGGACATCCATCTGATATTAGACAAACAATATCCGTATCAAACATTTGAAGTTCGTGCATTTTTAAACAATGGTATACCGCAGATGCAAATTACTGCATCTTAGTACTAGGTCAGGTGATATTAGAATGCAATGAAATTATTGGTTCACGCTATCGCGGATGGACATGTCCGCTATTGAAACAAAAGCGCTGCGGACAAGTCCGATTTTGAAACCAATGCTCATTTTCTACTCCCATTTAAATAGTAAATAAGAGCTTTTATAACCAAAATGTAATTTTAAATGGTAGAGCAGCTTGCCAGGAGCAAAACGTATATCTTAGATTATTTTCTTTCAAAATGTGACATGTCCGGTTTTGATTCTACACGCCTCATTTGTATTTTTGTTTCTCAATTTCGAGAATTTACAAATTGGTTTATCCGTGTATTAAATAAATAAATAAATAAATTAACGATCAAGTCGAATATTTATTCTAAAAAAGTAATTATGAAAAATAACTAAAATATAATTTTAAACAAGTATTTACATAAATTGAAATTTTACCAAATATTTACAAATTTTAATTTACCAAAAATATCAATTATTAGTATTATTAGCTATTCTTATTAAATATTTAAATAATTAAGAACGTTAAAAGAACGAAATAAAATCACAAACTCAATCTTTCGGGAATATGAAATGTTCCGATTTTTAAGAATAGTTTGTTATTGACAAACAGAATAATGACGTAATTTATTAATATAATAGTTTATTACTGATTTAAAAATAATTAATTTTTAATTAAATCTGGTAATTAACCAGATTTAAAAATTTAACCAAACACCAATAAATTGACGTTTAACCACAGGTTTAACATTCAAATGAAAATAACAAAAACAAACTGTCGGCGCGCGGCGATTACTTACCAAGTGACGTCACAAAAAATTCAATATGGCGCCCAACCTGCGTAGTATCATATCTTTAAATTTATTGTATCATGGGTTCACCCAAACCTACGTGATAACAAATTAATTCGTAATTTAACCAGGGGATCTGGATTTAATCGATATTACAATGCGGTTATGATTATTTTCAAATCTTACATTTATAATTTATTATATTTTTGAATCACCCTGTACCAAGTTCTTCCGAAAATACACAATTGTTTATTACTATTAATATTAATAAAAATGTTAATTATTTCACTGTTTAATTTTGTTTATATATACATATTACAAAAAAAATTTTAAAACATTACCAACTGACAAAATTTTTCCTGTTCAAATTTGTGATGGTTCTCATTGGTTAAAATCTGTTTTTAAAAGGTTTGAAATTCTTTTCAATTAATTTGAAATACTGTATGCTCTTAATTGCAAAAAATATTGTTACTACTACAATCCTGAAATAAACAATTGTGTATTTTGATAGAGGGTGATCCAAAAATATAATAAATTATAAATGTAAGATTTGAAAATAATCATAACCGCATTACGAATTAATTCGTTACCACGTAGGTTTGGGCGAACCATCGCCGAGTTGACCGTCGCGCGTCGCCGAGTTGATCGTCGCCAAGTTAACGCGTCGCCGAGCTGACCGTCGCCGAGTTGACGTCGCCGAGTTGACCGGGTCCGTTTTGAAACGCATGTTAAAAACAAAAGTATTTGTCTTATTAATATACATTAGAATTACTTAGAAAACTCTTTTTATTTAGGTTAAAACATCTAATTATGTAAAATTTTGAATAAGTAGAATTGACATACGTCAAATATTTATTTGACGTAAGAAAAAGTTACGCATGCTGTCAAAATCGACCAATAAATGAATTAGCCAATACAGTCAAAATTCTCATAATGCATTAAAATGCATTCGAATTAGGGGGAGTTCGAGTTAGAGAGTAAGAATAAAACTCTATTTGGTTGCACGTGCCAAATAAATAATTTGATTTAGAGAATATTTCGAATTAAAGGTAGTTCGATTTAAAGAGTTTTGACTGTACTGCAACTACCTATACCCGAGAAATTATTCGTTACCGGGCTTAGAGCTTTAATAAGATTGCTGGCATGGTGCTCTCTTGTCAATAACTGTGTGCCCAGTAACCGGTAATTTTTCGGTCAGTATAATATACCACTTTTGCGAATATCTTACTCTGAATCTGAACATAAGATAATATTACTAGAATACCTAGGTATTTACTATATCTCATAAAATGTGTATTGTTATTTTAGAAAATGGTTTAACTGTGAAGGTGAGTTAGATACATTGCCATATCCGTATTCAAGTATTTCATATCGACTACAATTAAATAACACGAAAGATCTTCCTACAACATATTATACCAGCGCAATAAAAGATGGTGGTTTTGATAATAAAATATTATTTAATAATAATATTATAAAATTTGAATTTACTTCGTTAACATTTTTTCATCATCCGTTGTTTAGTTCAGAACATGTATTAAAACAAAAATTAATTGAGCTATATCAAGAATACAATGAAATAATAAGTACAAATAAAATTGTTCGTATATACAGACGTCTCGAAGCATTGCGAAATAGTAGCACACCTTTGAGGAAAGTTAATTCGAATTCGTGTACTGAAAATGCGTATTCGAAAGAAATAAAGAATTTAAGAGAACTATATTTTGAAACAAGTGAACACTCCCGATCACTATTACAGCTTATTCTTAAAACCTGGAAGGCAATTAAGAATATTCGAATAACTAAAGGCTATTCTAGTACTGCCATAAAATTAAGCATCAGAAAAGAAAGGTGTGATTACGAAACAGAAAAAGTTATTTGGGATAGAAATATACAGCAAACTTGCGAAGAAATATTTTCGGAATTCAAGCAAGAGTATGATTTAAATATGGTAACTTATAAAGCTAAATTACATGAATTTAAGTTGCATATCAAAAATAACGCTAACGATAATATTCTTTTAACAAAACCCATCAAACCTCTTAAAAATTTTGATTATAACGAAATTGAAAATATGATAAATACAAAATTTACTGATTGCTTTAAAGCACCTGGTGAACCGAATTTATATTTGGATTTATATTACAACAATGAAATTTCTATGGAAATAAATGATGCACAAGAAAAATTACGAAGAAGCGCTGTACAATCTACAAAAGTTTTTCTGAAACTGTTGTCAAATAAATCTGAAATCTGTAAATTGGGACCCGTAAATTTAAACGAAGAGTTTTTGTGTGTGTTTAGTGAATCCATCTCTATAGAATTATCAACTGCATTAAATAGTACAAATCTTATATTAGAAATATATGAGCAATCAAGCACGATGATGAAGCGTAAGTTGGGAGAATTAAAAATAAATGCTGATATTCCACAAGAAAACTCGCTAATTATAAATAATAATAAAAGCTATAAGCAATCGTTTGAGAAAACTGACATTGTGCATTACAAACACGAAGGGGTAGGAAGTGGTATCGAATTAAAGAACATTTTTACCGATATTGATGAAGCGCATAATAAATCTTTAAATACTTTAGGAATAATCAATTATAAACTACAATGGCATCTTAGCAACGATAGTGGTCGAAACGAATCAAATGGTGACTTTAATATCAAAGAAAATATTTTAAACGAAAATGGTAAAATTGATATATCTAAATTGATCAAGTGGTCAAACGAAAATAATCCCGATCCACAAGATCCAAAAAACGCTTCCTTATTTGAATATTTAAACAATTATAATGAAGATTTTGACAGCAACAAATTGCTTGCGTCTAGCGTTTCGTTCAGGTATAATATTGATGTTTATATAAATTATTATTATTTTTATAATTATATTCATGTTAACAGATATAATCAAGATTTGTCTAGCTTAGTTTTCTGTGACGGCAACGATATTCAGAAAAATGTACGTTTTCGGGTTTTAGAACTTAGAAACAAAAATGAGCCAGAATTTTTAGGAACAATTGTTCCAAATAATCCGAAACATATACCACTTTATATACTGGACGATTACAAACGCCGTATAAATGAAGAAAAGTATGATAATTTAAGCGAAGACTCAGTTTTAAACGACAACAACATAAAATCTAGAAGAAGTTATGGATATAGATTATTAATGCAAGCCTATATTAAAATTTTTCAACAATGCAGGAATGGCAAAAATAACTTAACATATGAAGATGTCGTAAATGAAAAGATTGTTCCAAATATAGAGTAAATATAATATTATATACAATTATTGCGAATTACACAATATCTATTTATTTTTTATTTCAGATCCTTTGCGAGAAATATCGTATCATTTGTAGTGAATTGGATTCAAGCACAACCTACCATTCAATTTATATTACCAACCAAAATATTAAAACCTCTTTCTCATAGGAAGATAGAACTAAATAAATCAATACAAATTTTAATAACAGTTAAATCGGCAATAAATATACCACAACGATGTCGTATTCAAGAATCACAAATGATATATGATAATGATTTAGACTTTAAATTACAGGAAGAAAATGTTCAATATTTTGTAAAAGTCAATTATCGAGATATTTATTTGGAATCTTCAAAAGTGTGTGGTACGAATCCTATTTGGAATGAAGAATTAATTGTGTTCTTGGAGTAAGTAAAGATCTTCCTGATATTATTGTGGACATATTGTTCTCAGGCTGCGTCTTCGGTCAATCCAAAGTCAAAAATAAAAACTTTATCGGGAAATTCTCACCCGAACCATTATTCTCTAAATGCCGTTCAAGTACAAGGGAAAGGGTACCTCGGCCTTACTCTCGCTAAAATAATTATTAAAAAAAATTATTAGCTTAGCGAAAAAGAATTTCAAACGTGCGGACAGACTATATAGAAACCTAAAATATGTATTTACGCTCACCCAGCCTTGGTTACAACCGTTAGGGCCGCCTTTTCAAATATAGTTTGCACTTGTTGCATTTTTCATTATTTGCATGCATTATTTGCATACATTTTTTGCATCTTATGTGGAAGGCGGGCTGCTACAACCAGTAATTAATGTCAGTAGCATTGGATATGTTATGAAAGATGTATTTATCATAAGATAAATCATTTGATTGAAGTCATACTCTTATTTGAATTATCAAATTACTGTCGATTACGTTTATTTATTTATTATTTTATGTATTTATTAAGTTTTATTAAGTATTTACATAATATATTTAGTTCAATTTTGCTTAGATTGATTTTGGACATAGTAGGTTGCATAGAAAACTAATTATATAAATAATATAAAAATGATTTATTAAATTTCAAATATATCAAAAATAGCGCTTTATAAAAAAAATTAATAATTATCATTTTGCATTATACAAATGGATTATACAAATTTAATTTATTAATTTTAATTAATTTATTTCTTTGCTTTTGTATAAAGAATGAGATCTACTACAGTGCTAGCGATTATTTAAATTTTTGTAGCATTCTAGAAACAAATGCCATAAAACTCAAAATAGTTGATTTATTATTTTATTGGAAGTTAACTTTTGACTTGTTATGGCAATTATGTAGAACCAACGGACAAACGGAACCTACCGAAATCCGGTAATTATTATTAGCAGCAAATAAACATACAACTCTTTCTAAAAACTTAAAGAAATCCGCTTATACGCAATAAAGTACTTTACTGCTGGCCGTCGGAAGTACCAGTACCTACTTTACAACTTTGACAACTGATTGATATAAATTGAAGTTTTAATTTTGTTTAAAAAATTTTTTTTTAATATTAGTTTTAAATATTAGGTTATATTGTGCAATAGTTTTTATTCTAAATATTAATTTTAGGACCAAAAGCACGGATTATATGAGTCCTAATTCTTTAAATGACTCAATCTTATTAAATTTGTTTAATGAAGTTACTCTAAAATCACAAAACAAATCTTTAATAATAAAAAATTGGCTAGGATTTATTGATATTCCAATATCAGCAATCGCATATAATAATAAAGTAAGTAGATATATTTACTGTTACCTTTGCTATGGTATGTAGTGAGCTCGAGAGAGTTTTATATCATTACCTTAAAATTACTTATTGTTTGTAACTACGCTTTGATTGGTCAACTTTTTTTGCCAATCTAATAAATATATATGGTAACCAATCGAATTCTAATCAATTACTCACTGACTAGAAGATCAAGGCAGTCGTAAAGTGTAAAGGTACGTTTTGCAAGCGACTGCACTTGCAGTACCGCAGAACTGCTCATATGCAATTTCTGTTATGTGGCTTGCTAGACGATACAATCGAAGCGCAGCAGCTCTCATTACGTATTGCACTTGCGACTGACGCCAGCCGTAACTGCACTGCTGCTACTGTTTCTTGCAAAACGTACCTTAAGGCTCTATCAGGTCACTTGACCTTTTATAGTCTGTTAATTTAAAAGATGAAGTGCATGTAAATAAATGCACGCAAGCTTCACGTGTGATTTTAATGTAACGTGATAGCACATGGAGCAAGTTATAACTAGACCAGGAACGGATTCTACAGCTGCACTTGCTATACAGAATACAAACTTAGAAATAAAACAACTTATTTAAAATGTTTATGAAAAGTTAGTTTAATAATAAGTATTAATATGAAACTAATAAATGAAAATATAAACAATAAATGCACAAATTCAACAATCCAACTAAATGCATTTCTAATGCAATTAAATAGTAATAGTACGGCCCATGTGCTGATAGGTACATTATAGTGTAGAACACGAGTAGAATAATATGTTAATCACGCGGTGGGGTGTATCAGAGGTTGTTATTGTGCACTTCGTCTTTTAAATGAACTAATATATTATATTTAGGCATTTACTAGGTAGTAGGCATTACTAAGTACATTTTACTCCTATTTTTTATAGATTGATGGAATGTTTGAATTGCGCAAACCATCAATATTATTAGGATACGAAGAAGAGGGGATAAATTTTGCAACACCAAGAAAACCAATTTCAAAAAACCTAAACACGTATTTGTATCTCAAAATAGCATTGAATCCTAATATTCCTAAGTTGAGTCAAAACATGGTTAGTAAATAAATAAATAATACTAATACTAGTCTAAAAACGTTTAAACATTTTAATTTAGAGCGAAATCGATTCCAACGAGCTTGCTTATATCCAAAAATATATTTTGGAATGGAATGAAGAATTTAATGTTAAATATCCGGATCGTAAATTTTCAGCACTAGCGATTAGTATTGATGGAAAAAGCACTTGCGTTACAAGATACCTAAAACCATTAGAACCTCCACAATTAAGTGTTGATAGGTTTAACGTAACTGCCGATCAATGTGCTGCTTATGTATCTATGATACCATTTACAGATACGAATCATTTTTATCAAAATGTTTGGTTAACTACTGAGGTAGGTGTAATAATGAAGGGTATTTTTTTAAATTTCATAAAACAATTTTAAAATAAAAAAAAATTGAAGAGCTGTGGTTTCAAAAAAACGGCGCAACATGTTGCACAGCTCGCGGCACGATCAATTTATTTAAGGAAACATTCGATGAGGGCATAATTTCGAGTAATGGATTTGGGAATTGGCTTCCAAGATTATGTGATTTAACACCTTTAGATTATTTTCCTTGAGGTTATGTGAAATTGCTAGTCTATACCGATAAACCAAAGGCAATGGACGTGATTGCCGATATACGGTCGCCGCTGATCCAAAAAGTGGTCGAAAATTGGATTTTAAGATGCACTTTAATCGAGACCGCCTCGGCGCCATATGCCCTGAATCATACTTAAGCACTAATAGCGTAAAATTATCTTTTCAATAAAGTCAATACCATGGCCATAACCACGAATTTTATGTGTATTATTTCATTTCCGAGTTTTATGTCTCTAAAAAACACTCTTTATTAATGTTAAACTGATAACTTAAAATAATAAAATTGTTTTAGCAACTATTAAAATTATCGTTTGGGTCAGTTATTGATCATGCAATTGCTCTGACTTGCTACTTATTGTCGTTAAATATGGAAGTGTGGCTTTTATTGGGTTATGGATTACCCAATGGATCAACCGCTTATGTGCTTTTTCGAGAGCATTTAAGAGGATCGAACTTACCGTTATATTTCATTTACGATGTTGTAAATGGAATTAAATATAATATTTTAGATGATTATTGTTCGTTACAGAAAATATATTGCATAATTAATGAGAAAAATGTAAGTTACAATGATTTTAGGTTATAACAGGTTTAGTAGTGGCAATCGATGATAATGATTTGGTGCGCTTTTCACTTGACATTGTGTCCCACACATTTGGTCCAAATTTCTTTTATTAAATTTTGACTTAAAATTGACTCGACAACCACTGAAGGATATAAAAAAATTATTTCAAAAATTCGAAAATGTGAAGTTGGCACAATAAACTTGAAAATTGAATTTTTTGCAATTTTGATCACCACACAACTATAGAATTCACTACTTTAGCGCTTTTCAACCTTTCAGTATTTGCGACTCAATTTGAAACATATTTTCATCACGCTCCTCTATCGTACAATATTTTTGTCTATTTTATTTTTTTATTATGTCGGAATGTTTTTATTTTGGTTTCAATTCTTTAAATTAAATAATATTGTTCTCAATCTCGATATGATCGCACCCTCCATTTAGTGTTTATACGAGGCGCGCCTCATAGGTTGAAAAACGCTGCACTGCTAACTTAATGAACATTTTTTTCAATAATGCCATTCTTTTGTAAACGATTGCATCCACTAAATTGTAATAAAGTTCTTAAAATTTATTTATAGAAATCGCCGTATATTTATTTCCCTAATAGTACTCAAACTAAACTATTTACTTAACATTTATACAATTTCTTTACTTTATTTATTTTATTTTAACAAATTATATTATTCTGCAGGTATGGGCAAATATCCAAACAACAAATAAAATTCAATTAACACGATTTGATTTAACTCGAAAACAAGATTGGTTAACTTTATTTGCTCAACAAGTTTCTGCTCCTACAAATTCTATTCAACTTGATCTAAATTATGTTAATGCCCCAGATGTAAAACAATTAGAAATTCAAATCGATAAAGTTATACGTAAAAAATTTTTAAAACTTCGAAAACAAGAAATAACGGTTTGGAATCATACCGTTTCTAAAGAATTGAAACAATTTTTATCTAACTTTGAAATACATAGAGTAGACGATAAGCAAGAAGAATTATTTCAAGTTATTCGGAAACTATCTCAATCATTTCGGGTAAGTTAATTAGAGAATGCTCTAATTGTAATATAATAAAATCTTATGTAATAATAAATATCCATTTGCTTATAATTTTTATGTATAAAATAGTTTTTAATAGTTTTACGATAACAGTAGTTTTTAATTACAATATAAATTCTTAACTTGTGGAAATTAATAATATTAAAACTTCAATATAACAAGTTAATTCAACCAATAAAATACAATAATTATTTCGAGCTTTCTACGAAGGGTGTCGCTTTTGTTAGAAATTTATTTATTTATTTATTTTTTTTAAATAAATTTCTGACGAAAGCGATAACCTTCGCTGAAAGCACAAAATAATTATTGTATTTTATATTGGTTTAATTAACTTATTATATTTAAGTTTTAATATTATTGATAACAATAGTCTAGTACTATTACTAGTCTCTTTATACTAAAGCTCGAAGCCTAAAATCGAAAAAACCGACTGAAAAAGCTAAAGGCTTTCGAAAGGGGCGGCATAGCCGCCCGTCCGATGTCTCGAAAAATCGACAAAAAAATCCCGCTCGGTGTGGGCTAGGTTAAGTTACGTTAAATTACCGATCGATCCCACAATTTTGATTTTAAAATATTGGTTTTTGTGCGATTTTCGATAACCCACGTTCAACTTTTGAATCGTAGCCTATCGCATTTCTTTCTCGCACACGTAAACCGAGTTAGACGGAAAACAAGTCGCGTCCATGTCGCGTCGTAGTGGGCCTCGAAATTGCCAGCAAACTGACTTAGCCACGCCTACTTATTATTCGAAATAATTAATTTGACATTTCCGACGATTTTTATAGTTTTAAATAAAATCTATTTGATTTTTCCAAAATTCTAACGTTTTTGCATTTTCGAGACGATTACGGACCACCGATGGATTTATTTATAACTACTTTAAAAGGGTAAGCCATTTATATCCTTTCAAAATGTATCCATTCGATACAAACTTGAAGGTTAGGTAAGCTAATTATAAATTTTTATTAAATTTCTTCGTTTGTATCGTTTATTTGTTTTAGGTCGCCAAGTTCTTTACAAGTTTGAATATTATTTTATTGTGGTGCAATTACTTAATCTAATAAATTTACTAGATAAGTGTAACAGTTCACCGCAGCAATCTCAAAAGTCATCGAAAGGCAAGTTCTGTATTCGAGTTTTATACCAAAGCAAAGTACCAAAGCCGAGAATATTTCGCCTATTTCACGTTCCACATCAAATAGATCTAGATAGATGCAAACCAAGTTTTTTCGAAAAACAGTCATGTTATGATATATAAATCTACTTGCAAAAGGTTTTTCGCCTGTTCGAATTTCTCCAAAATGTAAAATGTGTGTGTGTGTGTGTTTATGAAACAATTTTAAACTGTTTATAATCGTGCAACGTGTGTTGTTCTTGGTATCCAAAAGATTTACGTTTTTGAAAATTCATTTTTACTGCCGAGCATTCAAATTTGCTTTATTATTATAAAGCAAATTGTGAAATTGCTATTGCAATCGTTATCGAAGTTACATTTTAGGTTATTTTAAATGATGTCAGATTGTTGGGTTTGGTGCAACGCTTCGAGGCATTTTATTCTGTTTTACCAAATTGCAGCAATTTGTGTTCGACTCTCAGATATAACAGTTTATTGCAACTGATCGAAGCTGCAGTGTTTATGAAATTTGTATTTAATTTTTTAAGATTTGTAATTAATTGTTTGACTGCGAGATTGTACCTAACTTAAACGCCGGTAAGAAATTTTAGCTATTATTAACGATGATGTGAAGTCCAGTACAGTGGCGCAGCCAAGGGGGGGGCTACGGGGCTATAGCCCCCCCCAGACGCCCAGACACTCTTTTTTTTAAATGATAATTTTCTTTTAATGATCATAGTCGGTTTTTTACCGGTGCAATGAAAAATTTTCACTTCAATTTAAGGTAGGTAACAATGGTAACGCAATAATTATACTCGAAAATAAGATGACCACGCCCCTTTCTTCGAAAAATTTTTGCCTGCGGCGCACGCCTTCGGCGTAGCTCGCTACGCTCGCATCCCTAAGCCCCCCCCATAACAAAATCCTGGCTGCGCCACTGGTCCAGTATAATTTCAACACCAAAGAAAATTAAACCGAGTTTTTAGTTTGTCTTTTTGATTTATTTTGAATAAAGATGTTTTAACAAATTTGCAAAGTTTCAATTATAAAATTTTATTATTAATTTAAGCAAAAGTGTTTCGAGTGTTTTCGTAAACTCCAAAGATGGTTCGAAAGTTAAAGAATCGAAGAAAAGTTTGCATCGAAATGGACCAAGAAATATTATTATAAGAATATTTTCGGCATTGTAAATAATGCCTGCATCGAATAGAACAATAAGTTAAATTTTGTGACGATATTGTCATCAAATAATATTGTCCATGTATTTCAAAAATCAAATAATAATTAAACTATAAAATCGAATTTATTCCCAACTAAGATTTTATACATGTCCTACTGTTGCTCTGAGACGAGGATATGGTCGGTGGTGACTTTTTTGTGAGATATTTATATTAAAATTTTTTAATTAAATGGTTTCTCACCGAAAGGAATTCCAAAATGTGTAAGAAATTAATTCTATAAAAACATTCAGGTCTATTATGTATCACAACCTCTAAAAATAACGGTCAACCTTTATTTTATTATAAAGTTTCAAAATAGCGTAAAGCGAGAAACATTATTATAGCTAACATGTGTCAGAAAGAGAAAGTAATATTTCTATTTTCGGATCAAAACGCGGTTCATCAATTTTTTATTTCATAACTGTCACTGTTATAATAACGATTGTGATACGTAATAGGCCTGAATGAGTACTTGAAATGGTATTTTCTTTTTGAGAATGAATTATCGAATACCTTTTTGAGAACAGCTATAAACTATACTTTTACGTTCGAAACATATCTCGCCGGTGTATTTGGAAATATACAGTTAATTCTAAATTTATTCAAAAATTGCTGTACATGGCAGGCTCTTTCGTTTTCAAATTTTTACGCCAAAGAAAAATTGTTTTATAAAAATTTTACCACTCAAAATGCTTCTGTGACGACTGCGACTCGGTTTTGTCGTTAAATTAAAAAAAAATTTATCAAAGTTTTCCGAAATATTTTCCAAGGCACACCTTGACATTATTCTTTCTAAATTTTGTTTCTATTTTACGGCTTTCCTGATTGAGATGAGGCAAATATTTATTCCATCGATTTTGTGGTAAACCTCCGGACTCAAGCGATATCGTATAAGATTTAAAAATCAGTACATAAATATGGCCGCTACGGGGCTACGACCGTATAAACAAATTTTCAAATTTTGCGATTGTTGCGCCGGTAGCGCGGAAACCATGCAACTTTTGGAAATTTTTTTGCTGCTCTCCGATTTCATTTTACAAGAAGCGTTTTTTTGTATCTTAAACATTTTGTCGAAAATCGCTTAATAGCAGAATAAATCGCGAAATTAAATTTTCGTTTAAAATCTCTAGCGTCTAGCCAATTTGCCGTACACAAATAATGCGTGTTTTAGGCATAACCGAACGTTTTTTCTAAAAACTCCAAATCAAATATTCTTTTTACGAATTATACTATCGAAATAAGCATTTTAAAAATCAAATTCTGAAAATTTTACAAATATTGGTAAATGCGGTAATAAATGTTTGTTTGTGTTTATACGTCAGTCGACGTTGGTTTGGCAAAATTCAAATATTTTTCTCATTTTTGAAACATATACGGACCATCGTTGAATTTATTTATTACACGTATATTTCGTTTTATTATTAAAAAGCTAAGTCATTTTTAACGTTTCACTTTTAAGTTTTCTCAAACCGATCCGACACTGCTGGAGAAACGCACCAACAACTGCAATCTTTAATGCATATAAATTTATTTATTTATATTATTTAATAGTTAAAATTATTGTTGTCATAAGTTATTTGCTTTGATCGCGTTAGTTGGTAAACTGCTCTTCATCGATAAAAAATAATTATTTAATCCACTTTTTTTTTGTAATTTACAGAACCATCGATATTTCACCAAGCAATTACTATTAATTCAAATTATTTCTTAGAATTAGAATTTTTCCGAAAACGTCACAAATAAATCGTCCATATTATCCAGTCTAAGCTCTGTTATTTAACTGCCAACTCGAAAAGGTCTGGAATAATGGTTTTGTTTTCGAGCCGAGACCCATTTACACGACGTCGTGAGTAAACTGTCGGTTATCCAATCAAAGTTACAATACTGACCGCCGACTCGCGAAGGTCAGATATATTAATTGTTTTGTTATTCGAGTGGAGTCTCATTCCTACATCGTCGTGAAGAAACCGTGGGTTATCCAATCTAAGTTACAATATTGACCGCCGACTCGCAAAGGTCAGGAATAATTGTTTTGTCATTCAAGCCTTTTAAAAGTCGTTAGGAATAAGCCGTCGTTAATACGAGCAAAGTCCCCACCTAAATGCCGACTCGCAAACGTCTACAACTGTTGTTGTTATATAATATTGAAATTTATTCAAAGATCTACCTGGTTAACCACTAGTATATCTATAATTAATATAAAATAATTAAATTATTGGCTTTTAACAATATAATAATACAAATCTTATAATAATAATCTTCTTTTTTACAAATTTTAATTTTATTTATTAATTTTTCTGATCAAGTTATCGGACAAATGTCAATATTCAACTATCTCGTTACTATGTATCTTATTTATTCATTCAAATAATATATTCTTAATAAAGAGAACATAAATTCTCGAAAGCTTGAAAATTATTTTGCATTTTATTGTATATTTAGCTCTATTGTAAGATTTGTATTATTATAATTATAAAGGTGCAATATAGATTGTATTAGTATTATTAATATATTATAGTAATACATATAAATAGATACTCTACAAATTGCTGAAATCAAACATATTATGTAAGGGCTCTTCTTAGTTTCACACAAAGAGTAGTATAAGTTTTATTCAAGTTTTAAAAGATTGAAATATTATATTGATACTGATTTCCCTTATATTGCTTTCCTACAAACGTTATACAAATTTGCTTTTTGATTGTCTTTTGATTGACTGTTTGTCTGTATGTCGTATGTGTGTGGTTGGGATATAAAAAAAGTTAGTATATCAAACGCACAGGTTGAAACGCGCAGCCATATGTCATGAAATTTGACAGAAACGTGCATCATAACTAAAATTAAAGCCCGCCGAAAATAGTGAAAATCTGTTTAAAATTGAAGAAATGACAAAATAAAAAAGTTCAAGTGTCAATTACTTTTAGACCACCTTTGTTTTCACTGTTCGATATAATTATTTGACATAAATCAAATGTTCAGTTTTATGTCGATGGTTCGAAATAGGAATGCATACAAATGTGTTAATATTTGACGTTTAAAACCATGGTGTAAGGAGAGTATGGTGTGCTACAGAAGTGTACGAATATTGGTTGGCCTCGCGCATGACGTCACATAGGGAACATTTTACGAACAGTTTCCATCAGTTACGATGGTTACCACACTAATTTCATCGTTATTACTTATGTTTTGATGATTTAAAAAAAATAGCTTGCATTATAATTTTACAAGAAATATGTGTTTTAATTAATAAGCGATTTATATCCTTGGCAAAAGATAATACATAATTACAACTCATAATAATACACCTACATACATATACAACTCACACAAAATAGAAATTTTACAGGAGATCCAAAAAAACATTTTTGATTAAAAATAAATCAAAATCGAAATTCGGAATTCACAAATACATTAATTAACGAAGGTTTGAAGTACATAGCCGGTTATGTAGCTTATAGATTTAATAACAAGTACAAAGACCTTAAGTTAGGTGTACTACACACGCAAGATAGCTTTAACCACGGAAAAAATACTCCAGATTGGATAGAATAGTTCTCGAGGGGAAATCTAATGAGTCCTATTGAGGATTTAATAAGACTAGCTCGAATTTTAAATACGGAATTTGAAAAACTTCACGGAGATAGATTTTCTACAGAAGATAGGATTTTTGATAAATTAACTGATTGCCTTGTTACTGAGCATAATTTTAACATAATATTTCCTCGAGAAATTATTAATTGTATGGTACGTACTAGGACTTATATTAGATTGAGAGAACTAAATAAAAAAATGAGTTTTGAAAATTGCAGAAAAAAACTAAATAAAAAAATGTCCAAATTTACCAATGTAAAACCGTAATTCTCTTTTTAAGCGAGTTTTTTGTATGTATTTAATGTAAAACATGTAGTGGATCTAGAAATTATTAATATACTCATATATTAGCAATGTAAGTTTTACCTTTGGACGACTTTTTGTATCATATAAAAATTGATTTTGCAGCAAAATTTTTCAGACATTTTTTCTTGTAAATTTAATTACCTTCATTTTTGTGTCTATACATTTTTCTATTTTGTCGCACCGTTTTTGAGTGACAGTGACTTTAAAAAAACACCCTGTAAAATTTTTAATAAAACTCCCATAAGAGCAATGTTAAATTTATTTAATATTTTACAGAGTCATTTTAAAGTCGCTGTCACTCAGAAACGGTGCGACAAGATAGAAAGATGTATATAAATAAAAATAAAGGGAATGAAATTTGCAACTAAAAATGTCTGACAAATTTTGCTGTAAAATCGACTTTTATATGATAAAAAAAATCTTCAAAAATAAATATACATTGCTAATATAGGAGTGTATTAATTTCTGGAGCCACTATATTTAATAAAAAGATGTTTGTTAATTTAATTTATTTATTTTTAAATAAAATATTTCCTTATTTTATAGCTAAGGTCTTGTTTAATCTTTCTTGAGTTTCTGAAATATTATTTATTTAATAAAAAGAGTCAAAAATTAGAAATATATCTTCATTAATACGTTTAGTGCGTTTATTTTGTTTCCAAAGTGTGACCTATCTGACGTCACAGTTGGCGAGAGAGAAAGTAGGATCTCGCTCACTCGCTGCGCAATAGCACACCATACTCTCCTTACACCATGGTTTAAAACCTAATTTTGAGTATTATATTAAATTATGGTCAGGTAAAATTTTAATACAACATATTTTTTGCTCACAATCTATTAAATTGGTGTATAAATTATGGTTTTTAAAAATTGAGAGAAATCTGTTTTAATTTTCAATTTGCCTAAATTTGTTTCATATTTAAATTTTCAATAAGAACCAAATGTTTTTAAAATTGAGGTTCTATTTTATAGCTTATACGAAGGAAATTTTTCATTTTTAGATATTTTGTTTTCGTATTTTTCTGAATCTTCATTGATTTTACTAAAAAATTATACTCTTAAAACATTAACTATGAAGCGAAATTAAATGAGGCGTTAAATGCAATATTTACATAATATCCGATCATTTAGTCTACTTTTCAGTTGTTTTTTCAGTTATGAAATTGCGTTTAAAAAAATCCAATCACCTGAAAAATAAAGCGGTGAAAAATGAAGGAAAAGACTGTTCAAAAAATTTGCTGATCTTCACGTTTTTTGATAGTCTTTTTGATAGTTATAGCAACTTAACTTTTTATTAACCTGTAAAACTTATGACATACAAATTAATATTCTTCCATTTAAAAATAATGCCTGTCTAAGCTGGGCCTTGGTTTATTAAACAAACTGATTAAT
Organism: Cantharis rufa; assembly: GCA_947369205.1. Taxonomy (NCBI): domain Eukaryota; kingdom Metazoa; phylum Arthropoda; class Insecta; order Coleoptera; family Cantharidae; genus Cantharis; species Cantharis rufa. Next base: position 44,544,964 of record OX376303.1, read on the forward strand.
GTTATAGGTAATACACAACATATTAATATTATCTCTTCTTTTTCAGATAAATGGATATATCATAAGCATGAGTTTTAGAAACATTAAAGAAATTCTTGAAAAAATACTACTCACAGATGTTCATCTAATTCCAGGAATAAATACCGAATTTGTTTTAGTTGTTAAAGTATATTCTTATCCAAGTTATGTTCTAAATATTTCTATATGCTTAGCAGCAATTATAAAACAATTAAAAGATTAAGAAAATTTAATAAAAATTTCATTGGATGGGTACCAAACTATTATTAATAGATCTATTCAATAAAGCATTATAATAATATAATTAAAATTACTATAACGGTATTTTAGAATAATCAAAACATGCACTATAGTACAATTGGTAAAGGAAGAAACATTGCACTTCCGATTACTAACGTGACATTTGATGCACATCTAGAAAATTTTAGGACAACACATGATGTTGTCACAAATCCAATAAGCAAGCTTCTTCTGGGTCAAAAACACATGGGCTCTTCAACCAGTTCAAGACGACTGGCGACTAGAAATCATACAATCATTCATCAGAAATACATGAATGCCATCAGAAAGGAAACAGAAATGCAAAGAGGTGGAAAGAGTGCTAGACTCCAAATTGCCTTGGTGAGGAACCACCATCGTAAGCCTGACTCCTTACGAAAATCTCAAGAAATGTGTATATCCAATGAGGATCAAGAAACTCTGGAACTTTTACTTCTGATACACTTTCCAGGATGTAAACTAACACAAAACTTAAAAGCCGATAAGATGTACCCGGACATTTAATCTCAGTGGGATGTTTGAGGTGTTCTTTCCTTGAGTGGGGGTGGCAGGGCGTGCCACATATGTCCAGGCGAAATCAGTTTGCCCAATTAGTTTAATGTCATTTCTCTTTAGCACTCTGGAGAAGCTAATTTATAAGCATATCAGAGATGGTTTCTTGGGAGGGTCGCCACTGCATAGACATCAGTATGCATAACAGAAAAACTGAGTAAATTAAGTATACAGGAGTTAACTCTGAGAGAAGAAAGGGCCCATGGGGGACAAAAAAAATGCCCTGGACGCTTTCCCTGATAGGAATTTCCAACCGGAAATTGAAATTGTGACAGGTGACGTTGAAGGGTCAGAAATATGTGAAATACTATATTATTTAATGAGTGTATAATGAATGCCATATTACACGAGAATTGTTTACAACACGAGCGAACGCAGTGAGCGAGTTTTGTAATTATGGTGTTTTGTAATTAAAGATAAAAATTTCTCGCAATCCTACCAGTATAAATTTAAAAATTTAAAATACAATTAAGGAAGATGACGACTAATGAGTCAGAAACACATACATGGTATGATGGCTTGATAGTCGAAGAAGCAGTGTGTGTCTATCGCTCTTCCTTAATTGTGTTTTATTTTTTAAATTTCAAATAAATAACATAGCAATATGTACATCAGTATTATCGGAAAAACTTAGAGCAATGTAAAAAAGCATTGCATAATAGATCTTTACGATATGTGTATCATAATGTAGAATTTTGCGATACGCGATGGAAAAATTGCCCAACAAGTCGATGGCGAGTTGAATAATCATCAAGTATCGCAAAGATACATTACAATACAAATATTGTACAACGCTTTATCTACTTTGATAATTAGAACTTATTCAACCTTACTTACTTACTCCCGCAAAAAGAAATTGATCTACCTACAGATACCCACTGTGAATTTTTCTTAATTACAGTAACTCGACAACGGCGCTAGATATCTAAAGCACTCGATTTTTTACCGATATTACCGCACTACTGCTTTATTACCGCACTAGTGCGGTAAAAATTATCGTTACGGTACTAAACCAAATTATGAAATATAGCGCATTACAAAATCAAAGTAGATAAAGATTTTTAATTATTGAAAATTGTGTTTTGATTTTGCTGATTATGCCGCCCTCTTACAGTACCGCCATCATAGTACGACATGACCCCCTGCATGAACCACCCTGACATGAACCACCCGTTCTTATTAGATATATTTCACCTCTTTGCGTTTAATGTGGAGGAACGCTTGGGTGGACATCGTCTGAAGTTGCTTCTCGAGAAATTCAAAAGCAGAGCCAGGGAGCACTTCCTATCGAATCGAGTCTTTGGTGTTTGGAATCTTCCGAGTCTTTCATGACGGAATTAATTCTGGGTTTCTTTTGAATCTTTGACATCTGTTGATTGTGTTTGAGTATCACTGCCTATTTCATTTTGACATTTAATTCGTCTGTTTTTGTATTTATTTGATTATTTGTATGTTCACTTGTTTGCATTTGAATCGCACTATGTCCAAATTTTGTAAGTTCTCGAGTTTATAGGATACGTCCTCAACTATCTCAATATTGAGAGATAAAAGAGATAAAAAGAGGGAATAGAAATTTTAATTTATAAAATCTAGTCAATCATTAATTCGAAAATGTATGTACTTGTTTAGGTGTATATTATTTCAACTATCGCACCGAGGCGAGGTGAGAAAATGAGTTTTTTATTGAAGGTATAGTATAGATCAGTATAAATACTAGATATTTGAAATAAAAACTCATTAGCAAGAAGTGCTGAGCAAATGGACATTCAAAGAACACTTATTAAAATTTATAAAGGAAAGAATCCAGAATATAATTTCCGTTCAGCTTAAGATTATCCACTGTATAAAAGTCCTAAAAGTTACACCCCCTCCTTAATCCCTAAATTTAAACCCTATTAAAAATCTGTGGGATGATTTGGACCACAATAATTATAGGGAAACTCCAATAAACAACCGGAAACGCTTAAAACGACGCTTAAAAGAGGAATGGAAACTTATAGTGTTTTTTTTACATAAACCGTAAGTGTAAATTTTGTGGACGAGATGCAGTTTGGAAAATCTTAAAAAAATATTAAGAAAAAGATTAATGATTGAAATGTTGAAATAAATTATTAAATTTATATGGGGTGTTTTACAAGTCAATCTAGTTTTCTGTAGAGAAACAAAAAAGTCTTTCATTTGCCTAGTTTCTTCACTAAAATCATCCAGGAAATAAGTATACATAAATTGACAGAACTACAATACAACAACAATACGTTCTGTCATGTTCTGGTCAAAATTTTTTTTTTTAATTTCGCATATCGCTTCTGCATTTTGTAAATAGGTAAAAGAAAGGTCACTCTATCTTTTGTCTTTTCCTAGAATATTTAGCTCATTTATGCCCGTACTTATAGTCACGGATCAATCCGAGACTCAAAATGATCCTAGAATTTACCAATGAGATTACTGGAATTTAGACCTTATCGTAGCAACAGCTGTTATTTCGAGAATTGATCTCGATTCTCGGTTCAATCCATGACTATAAGCACGGGCATAAGTGAAATTTCTACTTGCTAAGGGATCGCAAACACGATCCTTCCGCCCAGTGGCGCAGCCAAGGGGGGGGCTAGGGGGCTATAGCCCCCCCCAGACACTCTTCCTTTTTATTAATGATAATCTTTTTTTAATGATCATAGTCGCATTTTTACCGGTGCAATGAAAAATTTTTTAAATTAAAATATTTTTGTGTTCGACTTTTAATTTAAGATAGGTAACAGTGGTAACACAATAATTATACTCGAAAATAAGCTGACCACGCCCCTTTTTCAGAAATTTTTTTGCCTGGGGGCGCACGCTTTTGGCCCAGCTCGCATTCTTTAGCCCCCCCCCCCATAACAAATTCCTGGCTGCGCCACTGCTTCCGCCTGCCAGCGGAATAAATGTAATTTAAAATGGTCGGTCAAAAAGACCGACTGCGAGCATTAACGTAATATTCAAGGTGCGAGTGTTCTCGGGTTAGGAATAGAAAATAAACAAATGAAACTACAAGTCAAAGATGAAATTGACAATTTATTGTATCAAGTTGCATTGAACAACAATTGTAAGTAGTTCCATTTATGTGCGTGAAGTTAGGCCCGCCATTTTTAAAAATTTTAAAAATAAATATTGTGCCGGGCTGTGCCCGATGTGTGCCACGTTGTGTCGTATTTTTTTTTATTTTATTTTATTTATTTTGGATTTTATAGAGATTGCTTATTTTTGGGTAGAAATTAGCCCCGCCATTTTTGATTTTTTAAAAAATCAAAATTGTATTGGATTCTACTCGACGTGTGCCGTTGTGTGCCGTAAATCATAAAATTTTATTTTGATAAATACATTTTTTTGGGTAAAAAAACTATTTTATCGATAGAAGTTAGCCATTTTATTAGCGGTTACTAAGAAGGGGTTCTACACGTACGACGTGTTCTCGACAGAATAACGATCGCGTCTGACCGCTAACCCTAAGACTATAGCGGAGCACACGTACGGGCAATAGAACACCCATGTAAAATTCGTAGTGTAATCCCTATGTAAAATGCATGCAAAATTTTGATTTTTAAATGCCGTTTTCTCAAAAACTAATGGATAATCCGCAAAAATTTATTTACATAAAATAAATTTTTAAAAGGTTCAAAAGGTTGAAGCTCAATTCGTGGTATCAAAATTAACTGACAGATCCCTGCAATATATGCATAATATTGCAACTGTCAATATTAATCCAATTAAGAACTGACAACATCGGATGACTATGTTTAATTCTGATTGGTTAGCTATAGCGGACAGATTAAGTATTTTTTTTCAAATTAAATTTTTTTTTTAATTCTACACTGATTTTTAAGACCAACCAATTATATAGACGCTTCATAGGCAGTAACCAACAAAATTTTAAAAATTGAGTTATGGGCATTTCTGGGTTCCAAATGTTGTAACGCACCTTTTCTGGTCGTACCGGAAACATGAATTTAAAGTATGAAAAAACTCAAAAACACTCTTTGGTCGTAAATGTATGAATGATTTTAGAGTCAGGTCAAATGGCTTAACTGTCGGGCGTAAACCAATCAACAAGAGAACAACATAATGACAAGCACTGAAGTTTTCAATCATAAACCATGCATATTTGAATGATTCATTTAGTTTTTTCTTCTTCCTGAAAAAAACGAAAAATGTTGGTTACGCCCTTTGACCTATGAAGTGTCGATATCATCATGCAGCATTTTTATTATAGTTTCATTCAACATTATATGTTATTTCAAAAACCTATTTTGTTAGGAAACTCCCCCATTCTTGTAACCGATATCGTTATTCGTATTAATTTTAACCCTCCAGTACTAACATATTTTTTTATAACACGAGTACTAACGTAGGTCTGTGAGACCGATTCTAGTTTTTAATTTTTTGAACGCACTGTTTACATGTTTTTTTACCATAAATGAAATAATATCAAATGCCTAGATATTTTTCTTTATAACAATGTTAATTCTAGTAAGAAAAGGTAATTTTATTTTACAAAATTTTATTGCTGTAAAAATACTAAAAATTATAAACAATGACAAATTATAAATAAAATATTAGCAGAAAAAACTAAAATTTGACAGCAACTGATATTTTTATATGTAGAGATAATATTATTATTAAAAAGAAAAAAAAAATTGTTCTAATTTAGCCCCAATAATAACCGAAATATTTCGCGTACAATTTACTCCGTTATTTGCACATTTCAGTCATTGCAAATTATCACCGAATGTTCTAAACAAAGCTATTTAATGCAAAAATACCTCGTTTTCCGGTTTATTTTTGGGGTACACACAACACATCTGCGAGGTATAGAACTTTTTGGCATAGGATTGTCGTCAGCGGTACCCAAAATTTCTTGAATTTTGATTTTAAAAGTTTGAATTTTAAAAATAATGTTTTACCGAAAAATTTTTTTAAAAAACATCTTACTCACTGTGCGCAACGGTAAACGTAGTTTATTTACACAAATATACGTATTGTAATTGGGTAAATTTTCCAATCGAACACAATCCCTTATTAAATAATTAAAATGTTTTTGTAACGTTAGTACTAACATCGGTCTGTGAGACCGATATTGTCAATAAATAAGTAACAAAAGAACTCTTTCACTTGCTGAATGTCACGAAACGTACTAAAGTAGTTAATTTGAAGGTATTGAAAACTCCCGTCCCTCAGATGTTATCGTATTAAATTTACAGTTAAAAATAGAAGTCGTCGGTCTGTGAGACCGACTGTTAGTACTGGAGGGTTAATAAAATATTTTGTGTCCGGCAAGTATATGAAATATTTTAACGATTAACATCGATATCAATTAATTTTTATCAATTAAAAATCATCCACCAAGCACCAAATATAAAATAAAAATGTATATCCCACAATGTATAAAAGTGCTAATAACCGAGTTGTTGATGCACTCAAATTTTCAAATTAAGAAAAAAAATTAATTTTGTGTAAAAATAATTAAAATTCAAACGATTTATAAAAATTTTTCTTGGTGTGTCCAACTTGCTTTTTTTCTCTCAGTGTTTTTTTCTTAGTAAGTACTCATATATAGGTATTCGCTATGAGAATGTCTTGTGGCGCCTCTGTTGGTTCGATAGAGTGAACTAAATCTGGAAATATTTTCATTGTATATATACAAATTTTGCGATATAAACGGGATATTTTAATAGAATAAAATTATTTGAAGTAACTTAGTTTATTATAAGTGGTACGGTTGTTATTGTTTTCAGTTCATAAGAAAAAAACGTAAGTACTCGGTTTTATATTAATATAATCTACGTTTTTTAGTCTAGTTTATAGGTTATTTATTATTTCTGTGTTGATTGCGAAAAAGTGCCAAAGTCAATATTTGACAAACTGACATAATGACATAAACAAATTTATAGTAGGGGGAAAGTTAAGTGTAATTAAATTATTTAATTTGATTAAAAATGGTATTATGCTTGTTGAAAAACGATATTAACTACGATTAAGAAGTATTATACACTTATAAAAAGTAATTAAAAGACACAGACTTAATTTTTAATTTCATTAATAAAATTAAAAATCAATCCTTTTTTTTAAATCACTCGTGGAGAAACCCTTTCGCTCACTTATTTGCATCCGCACACTCGCCTCTTTCGGTTTCTCTACTAGTAATGTAATATACTATTGTAATGTGTATTTTGTAAATCGATTTTGGAAATGAATAAAATTTACATGTACTATTAAAACCCGTGTTTCTATAAATTTTCACACAACAAGTTTGGTGGCCCATAATTATTGAAATAATATATAACCATAGAAATTTAACCATTCGAGTTTGACGTTTTGTGACAGCAGTCTAGTAGTTTCCAGATTTAATGCACAAAGCTGTCACCATGGGCGCTACGACCCGTATTCATATCCCTTCTTTTCCTAGGCACGTAGCCAATGCACTTGAAAAAAGTATGCAGACTTAGGTGATTTTTCCCTAATTTTGAAATATTTTGATTCGGGGATATCAAAAATTATCATGGTTTTCCAATACATTTTTCTTACCTTTCCATGTTATATTTTAAAGTACCTAGTCTAAATCGTTTGAAATTCATTAACGTTTACTTTTACATTTTGTCACTTTATTAGTTTATACTTATTTGAAAACGAGGTAAGTATCGTTTTCATCAAATTAATTCAACGTAATAAAGATGACATTTAAACGACGAAATGATATTGAATATTCTGGTTCAGTTAAAGGATGAAAACGATATTTTTGCTTTGGCAGATGATAAAGTGCGGTTTGTTCGATGAAAATTAATAGAACAAGTGTGACACTTATCAGGCATTGATAATGTAAATTCAATAAAAGCCGGTTATAGACATTTTGAATTTGAAAATAATAAAATAACTGGAGATCCCCTGCTGATGATGTAGGTAATACGTATCTACAACAATTGGCAACACCTGCTACTAATGCGGTACATTCGAACTACTGGTTGTACAATAGCAACAACTATTGATACAAAATTATTCGTGGTTGAAAAATTCAACCTAAATAGTATTGGAACAAAATAACCAATCAATATTCGATTATAATAATAAATTAGAAATATGTATTATAATGGACAGGATTATTATATAAAACTACATTAGCGGCTACATGAGGTTAAATTTTTAAAGGCGATTGCCAAATTAATAATAAATAAGTACCCACTTTTTTGAATACGGCAGTAACATACCATTTACTAGTTTTCTTTTATCGTTGCTATGTAAAAGAAAAGTGCTAATTCACAATAAGAAAATAATTGTTAAAATTTGTCCCAAATAAAGGCGACCTTCAAGTTCTATCATAGCTTTTTAAAAGTTATTGTAATAGTACAGAAATTAACAAAATTTTGAATTAATACTTTCAATACACGAAAATTTTATGTTGGCCATTCTGTAAACGTTTGACAACCGCACTTTTTCGTAAACGGCGAATGTCATCTTTGCTATAATAGAAAATTTATACGGCGATTGGTAATTCGTTCACGGCGTGTAAAAGTTGTGTGGGGTCAAGAGCATTAACATCACCAACATGGGCTATTCTTTATCTTCATACAGCTAGCTTTTAGCTTAGAACTTTTTGTGGTTTGTTCGGGGTTGTCATTATTGTGTAAGAGTTTACCGCGAATGTTTATTCGTTCAGGTTAAAATGGATAAATTTTCGTGTAAAAAAAAAGTGTGATAGTACAATATAATTTTAACGGCAATGGCTGTCGAATAGTTTTTCTGTAATTTTAATTGTTGCATTTTTTCGTTTTCTCAGTTTTCTTTACGTTATTAGTTTTGACTCCGATATTTACAATGGTCAAAGAAAAACCTAATTCCATCCGCATATACGACGATGAAGGTTTCCGACGCCGTGCAGCATGCATCTGCGTTCGATCTGAATCTGAAAGTGAGGTAGGTAAATTTTTGTTTTCTATGTAAAAAATATAAGGTTGCCCAATGCAAATATATCATGTGGTCGTACAGTTAGTCAGTGCACGATTCGGTCATTGTCCTAACTTGGAAAATCGATTATTTTAGAGGGACAATTTTGTTCAAAGCTCGTCTTTTTACCCATCTCTTTATATATGGTGATATGATAAGATGAAACCAAAAATATGGACTTTGATTGTGTAATTAACTTAATGTAATCAAAGTGCACTATGTATGGATACAAATTTTGTTTTGTTCTTAAATTTTATCACTTCGCTGTTTGTTTTGTTATTTATTTTGTCTTATTTAACCTTTAAAAATAGCATCAAAAACATCATAATATTTCGTGTGGATGTACATAATATGTATCTATTATTCAAGCGGACAGTTTATTTCAAAATATTTCAATATTACATGCTGAAAGACGTTGCGACTTAAACAGTTAGAATTATTGCGTGTTATAAAAAACTCGATTATATTCTCTTTCCCTTTTCTCCGACAAATTTGTAAAATAACGTTATTTTATTTTTTTTCCATGAAAATGAAGTAATTTTCTATAGTAAATAAATAATATATCCACTATCCATGTGTCAACTTACTGCAGTAATCTACTGCGATATTTTGATTCCGACGGGAGTATAATTTGTGGTTATGAAACTTCGACCACCTGATGAACATTATTTACTCGTGAAGATATGCAAGACATAATTAATCGAACTGCAATTATTGCCGATTATTGCACTTCAATATTTTCCGATGTTTTTCATATTTCTTATTCTTACAGCATATTACTAATATCGAGAGAATATTATGCTTCTTCGTTTTGCTACTTTTATTTATCCCTTAAAATTGAGGCTTTAGGCTTTAAAAAAATTCAACTTATCGTAACATTGACCTTGCAAGATATTTGACCTTGAAATTGAAAAATAGGCTTACTTTTTCGAATACCTCCTGGCGCAACAAATTTTGTTAGGAACATAATATTGAAAATTGAAAATATTTCTGTTCAGAATAAATCAATATAATAATTTATAAATATATAAATTTTATTAATGTTTATTAATTAATTTATTTTATAAGTATTATATTGAAGTTTAAATTTATTAATATAGTTTATATTTTATACTTAATTAAAATAATTCATTTTATTAATTTCATTTTTTGTAATAGAAGATTTTCACACATAGATTTCGTAAAAATAGGGAGGACCGTCTCCCTCAATCCTCAATATTTTAGACAATTAGAAAATCACTACTTTAAGTTGGAAAAACCTTGAAACCCACGTAAAAGTTAGAAAAATGTCATAAAAAAATTTCGATGTTCTACTACTGATTTATACATTATAAAAAAAATATACAATACATTTCTTTCGCGTATAATAGGGCATAAAAATACGTTTGCCCTCTAGGGCGAAAAAGTAGTTTGGCGCTCCTCATACATAATAGGTACATAATATATTTCTATTGTAAAATTGTCAAATGTTTATAAGTGAAAATAGCAAAGCACTTGCTGAGAGCAATCCTGACATTTACATTAAATTACGCGTAATGTTTAGTTACATGGATGTAACAGGATGTACATCAGGATGGTATATCTCATACATAACAAATGGCGCACGGTTTTTAGATTTTATTTTTGTTTTATCAAAAAGAGTAGATGTACTTTTTAAAAATCGTATTTTACACTAGCAATATACGAGATTTGAAATTAAAATCCTAAATATTCGATAATGAGAAATAGGCGCATTATATTTGCCGAAAAACCATAATCAAGTTGAGGTGAACTTATATAGAAAAACTCTTATACCTGTACTATTAGTCACGGATTAATCCGAGATTGAAGATTAATTCTCTAAATAGCAGCTGTTGCTACGATACGGTCTAAATTCCAGTAATCTCATTGGTAAATCCTAGGATTATCTTAAATCTCGGATTAATCCGCAACTATTAGTACGGGCATTAGTAACTTAGTTTTACAACTTAGTTACTATGGGGAAGCTTTTATAATTTTTTTTAATTAGATAGGTAATAAATAATAATTAAGGGGTAATGACACTCTAGAGACGCAAAAAATAGCATAATTTTTTTCAACAGTTTTTGTGCCGTTATAGTAAATGCAATACAAAATCTTTTTAAAGGGACATATAAATTGGACATAATATTTTAAAGAATATTATTGTACTTATAATTTTTCATAAATTTTTTTTGTTTCAAAAATTGCAGCGTAAAATTGCAGCAAAGGAAACCCCTCTTTATAAATAGCGTTCCGCGGCCGGCAAGATTTCTCCTCCAATTTTTGACCTTGAACAAAAAACAAATTTTTTTTCAGTTCTCTATAAGATTATCTAGAGCAGCGGTTCTCAAACTTTTTTAGTGACGGAACCTTTTTGGAAAGCAAAATACTTGACGGAACCCTGCAATAAAACAATAGTTTTTAAAAGTGTATTCTTTATTAATAAACATAATAAAAGTACAATGTAACAGTTTCTAATTATTACTTACTTTACCACATGGCAAGTACATACATTATTAGAAGATAAAAAAGAAAAAATCTAACTAATGGGAGGTATGAAACTGTTTTTTATTTTTCATTCATTGGTTGATGTCAGGTTTGATAGAAGACAGTTGCAGTCTCATATCAGGTTCGGCGTCCAGTCTATTGCGATATTTTGTTTTCGTGGTTGCATACGTTGAGAATCCTGTTTCGCACAAATATGTTGTTGGGAACGGGAGAAGAATATTCAGAGCCATTTTGCCAAGCATTGGATATTCATTACGAATTCTGCATCAAATTTTTGGGTGCAAATTTTGGCAAATTGGGTAAAAAAGGATTATGAAACCATGAATTCAGTTTCATTTTTGTATTCTGTTCTTCGGGAAAATACTTTTCAAAAGATGTGCGCATCAAAGTGAGATATTGGACCAATTCTTCAAACATATCATCTTGAAACATTTCTGAGTCGTTACCGCTAACAAACTCACTGAGTGACGTAAAGCTTTCTATTTCTCTCTTATCAACGCAAACAATCCAAAAATCTAATTTTCTTTTGAAGGCAGTTATTTTGTTATAGGCCTAGAACACTGTTGTCTGTTTACCTTGCAATGATAAATTCAATAGTGTCTAATTCAGAGGCGGCTTTTATCAAAGGGACTGCACGCTCACAAGTATACGCGCGGCGGCGGCGGGCGGAGTCAAAACGTTCGACCAGAGAGAGGTGTTTTGATTTTTTTTTCTAAATTCTTGCGGAACCCCTACAGGGGTATCGCGGAATCAGTATAGCTGATCTAGAGAAGTACGTAGCGGAATTAAAAAATATTGGTTTTTGTAGGAATTGTGCCCGATTGATTTCAAATTTCTGTTTTTTCCTGAAAAATTACGTAAAGAATTGTTTATAACTAGAAAAGTATTTCTCTAGATAATATAATTTTACAGCTACAGTTAAAATTTGAAGCAAATCGGTTAAGATCTGTTAAAATTGTGCTGCCGGCCAGTTTAGAAAATGTAGTTTTGAGATTGTTGAAGTTTTTATCTCTAGTATCATAAACTTGAGTAATTTATTGCCTATACTTCTTATTGCGCTTGACATACTTGAGTTCCGAAAATATTCAGAATATCAATATGAAATTTTGACACATAAATTTTAAGACATTGAACTATTAATTAATGCAAAAAAAATGTTTTGCATTTTTTTGAAACTCTAGAGTGTCATTGCGCCTGAAAGTAGCTCTGAACCAACCGTATTTCCTAATTTATACTTATATTTACTAAATTATAGAATTAGTTTAAAATCTGTCAAAATGAAATTACATTAGCTTAGATTTTTATATCTTACCTAACTTAAAGTCGCATTAAATCAGCATGTAAAGGGTGATGTTTTTGCTACTTGGTTTTTCGCTGTCAAGTTTCTGACAGATCACACGTGATTCGTGACATGTGTCAGTGAAAAAATGCGCAGTAAGGTTTGCCATTTCACCATGAATAGACTAACAAACGAACAACGCTTGCAAATCATCGAATTTTATTACCAAAATTCGTGCTCTTTATTTATTATTATTAATCTCACGTTTTGGAGCAGTGCATTGGCCGCCAAGATCATGCGATTTGACCCCACTAGACTATTTTTTGTGGGGTTATGTGAAGTCTCTCGTGTACAGGGACAAACCAGCCACAATTGCAGCCCTGGAAGACAACATTACCGCCGTCATTGGTGAGATACCGGCCGGAGTGCTGGAAAAAGTATGCCAAAATTGGACTTTACGGATGGACCACCTTGGGCGTAGCCGTGGGCAACATTTACATGAAATTATCTTTAAAAAGTAAATGGCAGGCATTGATTTATCGCTCCAAATAAATATTTCATTTACTTTTGCAAATTTTCTGTGTTTTTTTTTTCATTTTCAAAAACCAAGCTCTTAAAAATCACCCTTTACATTGTACCAATTGCAGATCTCGCTTATGAGTTTACCGGACACTTAATATGTGCAAAATTTTATACAATTTATTATATGTATTTCTTCATTAGTGCATAATGATCCTAGAAGATCTTGAAAATATCATTTGATATTTGTTTTTTTAAGATAAAAAGTTGATTTTAACAAAGCTGGGAACTGTATGGTTATCTAGAAAGAGAAATAGGAATTATGCTCTGCAACTTGTGATTATTTAAAATCTTAAATTAATTTTATTATGCATATATTTAAAGTATGTACCATACATACACTAAACTATACACATTTAGAACTACGAAATCATATTATACCTAAACATTTTTTTTCATCAGGTGCTGCTAGTAACTTCATCACGGCGACCGGATAGTTGGATTGTACCTGGTGGAGGTGTAGAACCTGAAGAAGAACCGAGTGTAACTGCCACTAGAGAAGTTTTAGAAGAAGCTGGTGTCATTGGAAAATTGGGTCGTAGTTTAGGCATTTTTGAGGTAATTTGAGATAGTTTTGAAAAAGATGATAAATATTAATTGTTTTCAGAATAGTGAACACAAACATAGAACAGAAGTTTATGTTATGATAGTAACAGAAGAATTGAATGAGTGGGAAGATTCAAGATCTATTGGCAGAAAACGGCAATGGTTTACTATAGAAGAAGCTTTGGAGAAGTTAGCTTTGCACAAACCAGTGCAACGGCATTATCTCCAACAATTGCTTCGTTCCAAACTTACTTGACTGCAATTGTTTTACAAATGACGTTAATATCAAACATGTGCTTTTATAATGGTTCTATGGGTTATTGATAATTATGAAATTTTGTAATGCAACATTAAATGTGACATATTTTATTTAAATTTGTAGTTTATAATTTCTGCAATAAATATACTGTAATTTACACCTCGTTTAAAATTTACGCATTAACGTGAACAGTAACTGAACATTGTTTTGCAATAAAAAAAAGTTACAAATTAATCCACCTTAGAAAATAAAACGCTGCTAGAACTGTAAGAAATAATAAAACAATTTATGGGCTACTTTGAATCTCATTCAGATCTGGACTCTTAAAGATAAGTATATATTCTCACTTTCTTGTATTAAATTTTATTTAAACAAAATTGTTTATTATGATAACATGTAATATTATAATTTTTATGTGTATTTGTTTTAATTCGTGCAGCTTCTTAGTGTATAGGCTAGAACAGTTCCACCAAACAAGGGAATGACGTTCCAATGATAAACCAGCTTAACCCTTCTTGTGTTATATGGCGTACCACTTTTGAAGATATCCCTAATTGATAGGGACGAAACTGCAATCAAGTGAAAATCTATTATTAAATTATAAGAAAATTGCACTCTCATTTATTAAAATTTATTTATCTTTCACATTTGTTTACATTTTTGGTTATAAAATCTGTTGCAAGTTTTTGCAACTTGCAACTTTTGTTCTGTATTGAGGAATTTTGGTAACATTGTTGAAGAATTTTCTACCGAAGTATCGCCAACATTGCTACCATATACGGTACGAATTAACCGCGGCATAGGAAGGTTAAATGTAAAGTACTGTCATTGTGTCTAACTTATTATAAATAAATTAAATAACTTATTCGTTATTACCATAATATAGAGCTGGGATTTTATGCCTTTGCGTGTTTAACATTGATGTGCTAACAGCTTCGTTTTGAAATCGGGACGAATTAGGCAAAAACGAATCCGAAAAATCACTTGTCAAAATGCACATCTTCAATGTTTGGTGCATATTTGGGCAACTTTTGCTGTTTTTTGAAGAATTTTAATAGAGAACATAATTGGACACCAAAGAAAATGTATATATTTTAATTATTTTTAAAGAACTTTAATTGATTTTGGTGTTGATAAAATATTTTATATATACATAGGTACTTGGTGGACATTAAAGAATTTGAACAAAATTGCATACAAACGAAATCACTTACAGAAATTGAATTTAATAGCTTGAATAAAGCCTGTAGTACACTATTTTACCAATGGTGATATATTTGGCTAATTTTTCCAAACAGCTACACCAAATAGTGTACTGACCAAATAAATTTGATCGTATACTTATTATTATCGTAGAATTTTTGAGTGTGGACGGATATCGTATCAATTCAAATTTATTTGTTAAAAGATTTACTTTATTATTTTTGTAAATATTTTTTAATATTTATCGTCTTCCTGCCAAAGTGTTAAGGTGTCAAATACGTGGAGAAAAGGCGAGGTTTTTACTGAAATGGCGGCTAGAAGTGGCAGGAAAGTGCTTGTCTTCCGAAATTTATAAGAGATTTTGTTTTTAAAACTTGATTTTGAAAATAAATTGATATATAGATGGCTTAATTAGAAAACCACGTAACTCCAAAAATTCCATTTTTGAGACTTTGATGGAGAACTATTAACATTAAATAGACTATTGATTGTTAATAGTCTATTAACAATCATTCTCCATCAAAATCTCAAAAATGGAATTTTTGGAGTTACGTGGTTTTCTAATTATGCCATCGATGTGTGCCTTTTGAATGAGTATGATTTTTGTTTGTTTTGGATTCGATTGTTCGATTGGTTAATTTTAGATAAAGAGTGATTATTGGTATTAATAAATTTAAAAGAAGAATTGAAATTTTGAATGTTTTAATTACACTTATTTTAAAATTATATGGTTGAGTTATCTCAACGATTTGTGTTTTCATTTAAATCGGAAAATTTGCTTTTTAAGTTAAAATGGAATTGGATTATTGTTAAATTTATCTGGATATTAAGAAGAGTTTCGCTCATCGTGATGCGGTAATTTGACTTGGGGTAGGCACGATATATTTTTTTAAATTACCACCCCCTCTCCAAATTACACGGCAATATTAATATAAATATAAAAACCTTAACAAAAAAATCTAAAAAACCTTTGTTAAGCTCAACACAGGTTTTCTTGTTGCTACAATAAAGTTTTTTTTTACAACTAATTTATGTTAGATTTTGAGACTGCTTCAATGGCGGCTTTTCCAGAAGCCATTATTACTGGTTGCTATTTTCATTTATGCCAAAGCATTATAAGAAAAGTTCAGCAACTTGGAATAAAAGAAGATTATGACACTAACGACGTCTTCCGTGAGAGCATTCGTAGTCTGACAGTTCTTGCTTATGTTCCTGCCCTTGAACATACTGCTGCTTTCGATATTCTTGTCAAATCCATATGGATGAACTCTTGACATATTTTGAACATACGTAGTATATTCGAGGTAGACGCCGACATACCGACGTGCGCTTTTCAATTGATTCGTAGCACCGGGATGAAGCAACTATTGACGGAATTGCACGAACGACAAACAGGATGGCACTGCGGTCTGGAAACACAATTCCAGTGTCATCATCCAAATTTTTGGAAATTTTTAGAAGGTCTTCACAAAGACAGCCTTATGGGCATATGGGTGTTACACATGTAGCATCATTTGTAATGATGCACATTTGCAACAACATGCATCATTTGTAATGATGCACCCGCAAGGAGTTGCGGGTGCTCAATGTCGACAAATAAGAAGGTACCGCAAATTAAACATAAAAGTTCGAAACCCAGTTAGTAGATACGCTCGAATTGAAGTATTGACGTACTTGAGAGCTATTTCGCATTTGTTCTATTCTTAATAAATGATTTTATATATTTTTATTGTTTTTGTTAATATATAACTATAGTTTTGACTTAATTTAAATATCTTACTTTTTTTGCCAAATTTTTGAGAATAATTTTGGAAATTTCACTGATCGTGCGAAAATCTGTAATAAAATGTTTCAAGAAGCGAAATAATATATTTCCGTGAAAATGTTTAGGTCAGTAGTCCAAGGGCCACTTGTCGTCAAGGCGAGTTGTCGTAGGGCCAAGTGGCTCAGGGCCACATGTCACCAAATCGTTTTTTTTTTTCTACAAAATTCTGTAATCAGTAATATTTTTATTGCAAAAATCTTCACAATTCCGAAAATTCCCCTATCATTTTCTTTATATTTTTTCAATTTGATTTTCGCAATAAATATAACTTTTTTTGTATTTTCTTTAGTCCATTTTTTACATGAATTGTGTGTTGTATATAAGAATGGAGTTGTTACAAATGTAAAGAAGGTGACAGATTACCATCAAACGAAACCATCACTTTTGCTTCTATGGCTAACGGTCAACAAAAATTACAACCACTAAAGGTCGCTCAGATCGAGCAACAAATAACTCAACAATATGACCCCTTTCCGAACTAATGTATTAACTATAGTGTTTTAAACCAATGTCCTTACTAAATACCTACATATTATTTTTCAATATTTTGGATATTTTTCAGAAATGACTTCCTGCAGAAATTAGAAATATGACCGCCTCTGCTGTGCCTCATTATGTCTACAGAACATAATTATTATGCTGGAAAAAGTCAAAAATAGTTAAGGCGTGGCTGTATAACTTGCTCAAGAAATCATTGATAAACACGAGAAAGAAACCAACCAGTGGACAAAAGTTACAAACACACGAAATAAAAAGCATAATTCGCCAGATCCAGCCGGAAATAATAGGCAAAGGTCGATGACCCAGTACGCGAAGACGGTTAATCCAATCAAGAAATTCCAGTTGGAAAATCTGAAGGAACAACAAGTAGAAAATACAAATACAAAATAAAACCACTATCTTTTTAGCAGAAATTAAGGATGAATTGATTGAATCGGCGGATAAGGATAAATATACATTCAAAATACTACCAAAAAATGAAGAAAAACTGAAAGTTGTATATCTACTCATGGACACGAAGTAAAAAGCATTCACAATGTTAAAAGTCGAAGAAACCAGCAACCATTACCAATGTTTTTTGTCGACTTAGAACCTAAAGAAAATAACAAAGAAGTATACAGAATACGAAAACTGTAGCGTATAAAAATAGCTGTATGAAACGCTGACGGTCTTACTAATCATGGACCAGGAGTGAAATCTTTCTTGAAGGAACACGATATTGACATAATGCTATGTTATAGAGATAATCCTCTAATCCTTTAATCTATTTATATATTATCTATATAAGTAAAAACAATACTTAGATTTAGACAACCAACGTAAAGACTTGGAGACTATACTATAAACAGGACCAACCTAAAGACTTGGATAACCTAATAAAATAAACTAATAAAACATAACATGGTGTCAGAAGAAAACGAAATGGCAAACTTAAAACAAGTATTCGGAATATTCGAAGTTCTACACAAAGCGATAGAAATGGCGAAAGAATTGGATTTAGCTAAAGAACAGTTAAGACTGCTAGAAGTAGAAAAAGAGAATACAATCGCAATAAGTAGAATATATGAAAATAGCAAAAGTGTAAATTATGTTGAAAACGATCATAGAAACAATGGATTTTGCATATCAACTACATATATACACAATATTAGTCATGAAAAAGAAGAATGGACTATCGATGTTATAATCAAAGAACGGAAAATAGAATGTCAACTAGATACCGGAGCGCAAGCAAATATATTGTCTTATAACGATTTCAGGAGATTGGAAGTAAATCCTGACAAGATCAAGAAGACGACAGCAAAAATAATGACGTATAGTGGCGAAAAATTGAATGTAGTGGGCGAATGTAGACTTCTGTGCAGAATTCAAGGCAAATTAGCAAATGTGGATTTCTATATACTAAGAAATGTATGTCGCCCAATCATCGGATTACCAACATGCAAACAATTAAATTTAATTCAAAGAGTGGCACAAGTAACAGAAATAAAAACGATGGAGCTCAAAAAACCAAGCATGAACAAGTTTGATTTAAGCAAATACAAAACATTGTTTGAAGGGTTAGGAAAACTTCCTGGTCAATTGAATTTGGAATTAAGAAACGATGCCACTCCTCAAATAGATCCGTTGAGAAGAGTACCATTCAAGTTGATGGATAAACTAAAAAAAGAATTGGAAGATATGGAAACGCAAAACGTAATAACAAAAGTTAACGAACCAACAGAGTGGGTAAGTTCCTTGGTGTTAGTTAACAAACCATCTGGTAAGATTCGAGTATGCCTAGACCCAAGAAAATTAAATAACGCACTTAAAAGAGCTCATTATCAATTTCCTAGCATAGAAGAAGTCAAAGCTCGTTTAGCTGGTGCCGAAGTATTTTCAACATTAGATGCAAACAAAGGATTCTGGATGATAGAACTAAACGAAAAAAGTTCTAAGTTGTGTACATTCGGAACACCATTTGGAAGATATAGATTCTTACGACTACCATTCGGAGTCAACGTAGCCCCGGAAGAATTCCATAGAAGGATGTTGGAATGTTTTCAAGGTATAGAGAATGTTATTATTTATGTGGATGATTTTATGATATATGGAAGAAATATGCAAGAACACAATGAAACCCTCTCAAAAGTATTGATACGAGCACAAGAATGTGGATTGAAGTTTAATAAGGAAAAATGTAAAATCGGTCTGACGAATATAAAATTTTTAGGTCATGAATTTAACAAGAACGGAGTGGTACCAGACAACAATAAAATTAAAGCAATAACAGAAATGGCAACTCCAAAATCAGTAAAAGAATTACAACGATTCCTGGGGATGGTAAACTATTTGAGCGCATTTATAAAAGATATGTCATTAGAAACAAGTAACCTAAGAAGTCTACAAAGAAAAGATGTGATGTGGAAATGGGAACATGAACACCAGAAGGAATTTGAAAAACTAAAGGAACTAATATCCAACGCCCCTTTATTGAGATATTTCGATAACAAAAAGACTATTATGATGTCGGTAGATTCATCAAAAGACGCTGTAGGAGCTGTTATTATGCACCAGGATGGACCGATAGCCTATGCTTCAAGTACATTAACGAAATGTCAACAAAACTACGCTCAAATCGAAAAAGAATTGTTAGCAATAGTTTATGGATGTAAAAGATTTCATCAATATATATATGGACAAAAAGTATCTGTAGAAACTGATCACAAGCCACTAATTCCACTATTCAAAAGAAGTTTATACGAGGTACCTGCCAGGTTACAACGTCTTATGTTACAACTACAGCAATATGATTTGAATGTAATATACAAGAAAGGGAAAGAAATGTATGTAGCTGATACTCTATCACGAGCAGCGACAAAAGACATAAATGTCGAATTAACGGAAATTGATATTGAAAATGAGTTGCATATAAATTTACTAATACAGAATTTAGCCGTATCGGATCGAAAACTCAAAGAAATTCAAGAAGCTACAAAAAATGATGAAACATTACGACGTGTTATGGATTACTATGCCAAGGGATGGCCAGATCATCAAAGTCAAATAGATGAAATGGCGAGAAACTACTTCAAAATAAAAAATGACATCCACGTGATAGATGGTATTGTTTTTAAGAACAATCGAATCGTGATACCAAAAATAATGAGAAAACAATTATTACAGGTACTACATGAAGGACATTTGGGCATGGAAAGATGTAAAGAAAATGCACGCAGTATGGTATATTGGCCATCAATCAATTACGAAATAGAAGAACTAATAAACAATTGTGAAGCATGTTTGAACCATAGAAACAATAATCAGAAGCAATCATTAAAACCGCATGACATAACTTCACTACCATGGGAAAAAGTAGGAATTGACTTATTTGAGTACCATAAACAAACATATTTAATGGTCGTGGACTACTATTCTCAATATGTAGAATTGGCTACTTTACGAAGTTTTACTGCAAGTACAGTAATCATGCACTTGAAAGCAATATTTGCAAGACATGGAATTCCCCAAATAATCATGTCTGATAATGGTCCACCTTTTAATTCTAAAGAATACAGAGACTTTTGCATTGAATGGGATATTGAAAAACAAACCTCAAGTCCAAATTATCCAAAATCAAATGGGTTAGTGGAACGGTCAATTGGAACAATTAAGAAATTATTTAGAAAATGTGATGAAACGAACAGCGACAAACATATGGCCCTATTACAATATAGAAATACAAAAAAAGGCGAATTAGATTCCCCAGCGGAATTACTAATGTCAAGAAGTTTACGGTCAAAAATACCAACACTAAAAAGAAATTTACAACCAAAATTAGTCGAGATAAAGAAGTATAAACAAATTAAGGAAAGAAATATAGAAAGAATGAAGAATTACTATAATCGAAGCACCCGACCATTAAGTAGCATTGGGAGAGGAGAAATAATAAAATTTAAAATAAAACCTACAGAGAGGTGGATGCCAGGAAAAGTTAAACAAGAAGTGCATGACCAAAGATCATTTATTATAGAAACACCAGAAGGGAAACTATTCAGAAGAAATAGGGAACATATATTGAAAACAAACAAAACAGACCAAGTAAATAAAGAAGATGAAAGTAAAAATGAACATAAAAATGAGATTAAGGAAGAAAAAAAAGAAGAAACAGATAATCAGGAAAGCCCTATAAACAATACCAGTGATGAAGGGAATAAACAAACTCCAAGAAGAACAAGATATGGAAGACAGATAAAACCGCCTAGACGATTTACTTTCTCGGATTACGCCTAATGGTAAAAAGGGAAGATGTTATAGAGATAATCCTCTAATCCTTTAATCTATTTATATATTATCTATATAAGTAAAAACAATACTTAGATTTAGACAACCAACGTAAAGACTTGGAGACTATACTATAAACAGGACCAACCTAAAGACTTGGATAACCTAATAAAATAAACTAATAAAACATAACATGCTATTTTCGGAAACGTACTTCACAAACCGTATATTAATTTAAAGATCCACAACTACACCTTTTCGGATACAAAAAATACTTTGCCACCCTGGGGTAGCAGATTTCTTGCTGGTGGAGACTACAATGCTAAGCACTCAAGATGAGGTTCCGGCCTAAAACAACTAAAGGACTTGATGAAATGTATAGATAAACAAAATCTAGGAGTTCTTTGCACTGAAACAACTCGCCTACTGACCTACAGATACAAGCAAGATTCTTGATATAATAGATATTTGCGTGACGAAAGGAATCTCACTGGATCACCTCTGGGATGATCAAGGTTTTGACCTATCATCAGACTACTCATACATTATGGTATTACTGCGCTTTACGGTAATAAACAAACAAAAACCACTGTACCTTGCTAACAAGTGGACAAACTGGGAACTATTTAGGTTAGCCATTGAAGAAAAAATCAATACCTACAAAGTTCAGGCTTGAATCTCACTGAAAATTGATACAGCCGTAGAAAACCTTATAAAATCAATACAGCAATCAGCTTGGAATGCAACTTCTGTACCGTATATTAATATAATTAAATTGAAATCAGTCAAAGTTATCAAAAAACCCATTAAAGACAAAAGAAAATTAAGTAAGATATGGATGACGACAAAGAGCTCCTCAAAACAAAGTATAAACATTAACAGAGCGGAACAAAATCTTAAAAAGCTTGACGACAAAAATATAGGTCTTCAAGAATATCTTGATGGTTTAATATTTTCCAAAGCCACTGAATTACTCATTGTGAAAGGCAACGGCAAAATTAAAAAGAAAGAAAGAAAAAATTTCCTCTATAAGAAAATCAGATAAATCGTGGGCAAGAACAGATAAAAAACGCGAGACGTTTGTCTGGAAAGTGTATTCAAGCTCTTTCCATCTATGATTCTTCAGGAGGAGAATGACATCGTCGAGATTTTGCAAGCGTTATACTAAATGGCACCTCCTATCCAAACCATGAAACTCCGAGAAGTCAATGCTTTATTGATTAGAAAAATAAATCAGAATTCAGAAGGTTCTCGGGTATGATCTTATAACTGGCACAGTCATTAAACAACTACCGGACAAAGCAATAATTGCGCTAATCCAAATTTACAATTCAATTTTAAGAACTAGCCATTACTCAACCCAGTGGAATGTAGCGCAAGTCATATTAATTCCAAAGCCTGGAAAACATCTCGAAGAAATCACATCATATAGACCAATCAGTCTGCTACCTATTCGTCAAAGGTTTCTGAAGAAGCTCAATTCAAAACACGATAAACTCAATATCATATTATCAGAAGACCAATTTGGATTTCGCAAATAACATGCAACTATTGAACAGGTACTACATAGAGTAGTGTTGAAATAATAAATAGTATTGTTCGGCTGCCTTTTTAGACGTTACCCAGGCGTTTGATAAAGTAAACCACTTCATGGTTAAATATCAAGAAGAAATCACCGACCTACACAAAATAACAGCCACATTTGCAGAAGACCCTGCTATGTTTACAACCTGTGGTTTGGCGGTTTTTATTTGGTTTTCAAACAAAAACAATAGCAGTGCAGCACCTAAAATGTAATGCGACGTCACCAAGCCTATTGTGGTAAATTGTGAAATGGGGAACTGTCACTTAAATGGGACCACGAATTTAATCTTTTCCTATAAACCATTGCGAAGATGACAATTTTCTGAGCATTTAAAAACAATTGTTGCGTATGATCCATTAGTTTTCGAGAAAACGGTATTTAATAATCAAAATTTTGATTTTAGTGAAAAACACTAAACCGGCTACTGGTCAAAGAACTAGGCGGACGACTTTAATCAGTAGCCGGTTTAGCGCACACAATTAAGTGTTTTACAACAAGTATGCGATACTGATGACGACTAATGAGTCAGAAACACATGTTGTGATGGCTTGATATTTGAAAAAGCAGTATGTGTCTATCGCTCTTTTCTTAATTGTGTTTTAATTATTTAAATTTAAACCACATGATGTACATATGTGAGAATTTGCTATCCTTATCAATAAAGTTAATGTTAATTTATAAGCAAATAAAAATATGACAATATATTATATTTTTTTTCTCAAGTTTCCTTGAGAAAAATTAAGTTAGGCGAGAACTGCCTCTTTCGTGAGGTGCATTTCGCCAGCCCCCCCCCCCCCATTTCGAATTTTGGATCCAAAATAGCCTCACAAATAGCCTAACAAAATCGTTTGTACCTGTTTGTACCTTCCTTATTTTCGTTTGTACCCATTTTGTTTTTTAGATATTTCGAAATATCTAAAATGGGCATTTCCCCCCCCCCCCCCATTATGAATTTTGAATCAAAATAGCCTAAATCGTTTGTACATATTTGCACCTTTCTTATTTTCGTTTGTACCCATTTTGTTTTTCAGATATTTTAAAATATCTAAAATGGGCATTTCCCCAGCCCCTCCCCCCCATTTTGAATTTTTGATCCAAAATAGTCTAAATCGTTTGTACCTCGTTTGTACCTGTTTGTACCTTCCTCATTTTCATTTGTACCAGTTTTGTTTTTGAAATATTTCAAATTTTCTAATAATGACATTCTGCTAAACCCCGCCCCGAATTTTTAATTTTGGTTATAAGATAGTTTTAATGGGCTTAAATAAGAGAATAATCTTTTTTCACTTAATCCCTTAATCCCAAAATAAACAAATTTAATTTTGGGTTGGCAAATAAATTTATATTATTTTCAACTTCTTACCTCTGACTGTTTTTCAAAAACACAGGGTTACTATGTAAGGGTTACTATGTAAAGGTTACTATGAAGTTACTATGTAAGGTACATGTCAGCGGCCCCCCAGTTTCGAATTTTTTGATGATTTTGGTGTCAATCGTTAGAGCATCGTTAGAGCCTAAATGAGCTTCCATTATTTTCGAGTGAGCCTCAAAGGTCGCGAAGTTATTCGCAAAAAACAACTGGGGGGGCTGTAGACATGTTTAGCAATTTTTGTTCCCGTTTTGAATTTATGTATAAAATTGATGTCAATCGATAGAGCTTCCTTTGAGGCTGAATGAGCTTCAGTCAGCAAGATGTTAAGTTAATTTTTTACCAAGATATGGATAGTTGAAATTTTCGTCCAAACTCCGAGCAACATGCGTTAAGTCTTAAGTTCTTTAAATCTTTTAATCTTTGATTTAAAATTTTTGTATTAACTTTTTTATGTAATAAATTTAGCTTTTATCTATATAAATAAAATTTAATTTCAATTTTTACATTCACTTGTAAGTATATTATTTCTTATTTTTTAAAAATATAAGAGTCGAGGAGGGATGGGGGGAAATTTAAGTTTTTTAAAATTGCATATATAAATAACGATATATATATAAACAATGGTAAAATAAACAAGAAGTGGACTGTAAATGTTGCTTAATCCATTGATGTCGGTTTTACGGTTCATAGAATTTTTCTCTTTTCTGATCTCAATCATTTCGTGTAAAAGCCTATCTCTGTATGTGGTTACTGTTTTAATGATTTTTGACGGTATGTGTCCACTAATTCTCTTTTTTAACTATTGATTTGTTTGCCCGATGTACACTAAATTGCAATCTTTACAATCCACTTTGTAAATAACCCCAGATTACTTGTCATGTGGAATATGATCTTTGAGACTGGTATACAGGGTGACCCAGACCACTCGTATCAGTACTTTTTTTCAAAAACGGTAAGTCGTAGAGGGTTGGGCTAAAAAAATTTATTACAAAAGCCCTAATGACGAATCTAAGGGTGATATTATTATTTCCGGGAAAAGTCGGCATCCAGAGAAGTTTGCTCCAGAAAGTCCAGAAATCCAGAATTTTAAATGGCACCATATGTCGAAAGTGGTATCGTTGGAAAACTCTTTAAAAAATAAGCAAGTTTTGTAGGAAAAAATTTTTTATTACTCCCACCCCTTTTAAGTTATATTCGACTTAAGTTATTAAATTTCAATTTCTTATAACGAACTTAACTTTAAAAGTCAGCACTTGAAATCCAGCTAGCGCGTTTAGAGCAATGTCACAAGTGTTCAAAATGTCTTCCATTTACTTCTAAACACTGTTGAGTTCTTCTGGTTATACTATCAGTAGCTCTAAGTACTTCTTCAGTGTTTAATGATCGACAGGCATTGAAAATTCTGAGCTTCTATTCTAATATATTATTATAATATATTAAATATAACTCGAGTCTCAACTTAGGTGGCGCGGTCCATGTTTTTGTCAAACAAATCTGCTCTTGCAACTTGAAACAAAAGTTGGTGCTACTTGTTTGGCGTCAATAAAAACAGTGGCTGGATATTTGAAAGGTAGTACCTTATCTAATATGATAAGTCATCTCGACTGAAGGCTTATAAAAACTTTTTAGTTTTTCTCTTCTTTATTATTAAATATATTAATATATGTTTCAAGAGCTAATAATGTATTTATCTACCTTAATATAGAACATATTAGCCAGTAGCGAGCATAGGTTATCAAAAACATTACAGTAAAAATTAACTACACTGAGAAAAATGATTTGTCGCCCTAACAGAGCTTATTACGGGTGCACCGTGAAAAAAGATTTGTCGCTCTAACAGAGCTCAACAGAGTTTGTCGTTGCTGTAACAAGTTTTCTGCTGCCATAACAAAGTTTTTTTCTATGCAGAATAAGAAAATTTGTTAAATCAACTAATCTTTTTTACTGAATAGAAAACAACTTAGTTATGGCAGCAGAAACTTTGTTGCAGCAACAAAAAATTTGTTATAGCAGCAAAACAAAACTCAGTTGAGGCTATAGCTACAATATTTCTTTTTGAGCGACAAATCTTTTTTCACGGTGTACCTGTATAGTAAATTAGCCCGGACAACGATGCAAACGTTATGCAAAAGGGGAACTAACCCCTTAATGAACCGTCAAAAACCAACAAAATCTACTGAAGATTGATAAAATTTAAAAAATATATCTAAATTCTTATCAAAATAATATATCGATCTCCACTCGAGCTTTATTTACCCTTTATTCTATGAATATTTCTTGGAACTGCTCTTTGCTGTCTCTTTATAGTACCTATATAATGAGATCAGTTGTAAAAATTTTAAATAATTATTTCACCTTTGTGAAAATCTTATCGCTGTTTGCTGTTTGAAACGTTTTCTTCTGCAAACTAAATGGACTGAAGTTATGAAAATTCAAATAACTCTGTATAATATTTAATTTTACTTTATATGATTGGTATCCATGTATGTTATATTATATTTGTAGGTTAGTAGTTATCAAATTGTTTGGTTAGTTTTGAAATAATTGTTATTATAATTAATTATTATAACAATACCTGCAGTAGTAAATATTTAATAATAATATGGAAGAAGATAACTTATATCGACTACAGGGCACATCTGAACAGGAACAAAAAGGGGGATTAATCATAATAAAAAAATCCACGACCTTTAAAGTACCGAAACCATCTTTGTTAGGTTTAGATAAATTAGCTTTGGCGAAGCGTCGGGAGAAGGAAGACGCTGCTAGGAAGATATCTTTTACGGTAGAAGAAGACGAAGATAAAGAAAAATGTGACGAAATGTCAATTAAAAGCAAACATAGTAAGAGCAGCCGTAAGATAAGATCACCGCATATTGAAACGCCTACTCATACGGGTGGAATTACCGATTTAGCTTTACAAAGAAGGACAGAAAAACTTAATTTTAATAGAAATAAAGAAAAAGGAGTGTTTGCTAGCACTAAAACTTTGAAATCTTACAATACAGATCGTAAACGTAACGACGATTATAAATCGTACAAACAAGAATTTGATGGTAAACATAATAGAGATAGAAAGCGCACCCGGGGAGGTGATTCCTCAAGTCGAAACGACAAAACTCCGCGTTTTCGAGACGAACCTAGAACTCCCAATTTAAAAATTAAAGATGAAGTATCAAAATCGTCTTGGGATGAAGACGATCCTGCTCCAATGAGAACATCGTCTTGGGATTTTCCAACGCCTTCTAGTTATAAATCAAACTTGGAGTGGTCAGAACGCAGTATGAAATCTAGGAGATATGGAGATTCAGAGAGATCTAATAGAAAATATAATAGTGATACCCCACGGTTTACTCCCGTTCACAAATATAATGTATGGATGAAGGATTCTAAAAGAACCGATGCTCCTTCTGGATTAGAAAACGAGGATGATTTTAAATGGCAGGATGATCAAGATAGAGAATTGTGGGAAGATGAACAAAAACGAATTGATAGAGAATGGTACAATTTAGATGAAGGTATGTTTTTTAAACTTATATAGTTACTATTAGTATAAAAATAAATATGATTTTTGTAGGCTATGATGATGAAAATAATCCTTATTCAAATATGAGCGATGAATATGTTAAGAAAAAGGAAGAACAATTAGAGCAACGTAAAAAGAAGCGAATGTCTGCTCAACAGCGTCAGATAAATAAAGATAACGAATTATGGGAAAGAAATCGTATGATCACTTCAGGCGTAGTTCATTCAGTAGATTATACTGAAGATTTTGACGAAGAATCTCTGGACAGGGTACATTTACTTGTACATAACATAGTACCTCCATTTCTTGATGGTCGTATTGTTTTTACAAAACAACCGGAACCCGTCATCCCTGTAAAGTAAGTTGTTTTTTTTCATGATTATTTTAAATTTTTAAATGCAATACTTTAGAGATCCAACTTCGGACATGGCTATGGTTGCTCGAAAAGGTTCTCATCTAGTTCGTGTATTTAGAGAACAAAAGGAAAGGAGGAAAGCACAGAAAAAACACTGGGAACTAGGAGGAACCACTATCGGTAAATATTAATTTTATGTGCCTACTTTTAATAGTGCCTGAGATAATTGCATGTTCTCATACTCATAGTTGTGTAGGTAATATAATGGGAATTAAGAAGAAAGAAGATGAAGACGATAAAAGATACAATAAGCAGGACGATAGTACCGATTATAGAACCGATCAGAAATTTGCAGATCATATGATGAATACAGAATCTGCTAGTGAATTTGCTAAGAAGAAAACTATATTGGAACAACGTCAATATTTACCCGTTTTTGCAGTTAGACAAGAATTATTAAACGTTATTCGAGAAAATTCTGTTGTTATTATTGTTGGTAAGAATTTATTTTTTATATTTATTTAAAATTCCAGTTGTGTTCAATTATTACTAGTATCGATGTTTGTGAATTTTTTATATTATTAAATATAAAAATAGAACAGGTACAGAAATTCAATAAGCACTAAATCTATAAAAATCTAATAGTACAATTAAATTATGCATATAATATGAATGAACCAAGTCATAGGCCAATAGTTCGAGTGTTGAATTGATATTTTGCTGTTGTGGGTTTGATCTCTGCCCAAGCACACTTGGTATTAAATGTCTGAATACTCTCTGGGTCTGCAACGTCTGTCGCACTTCTCGATATATTAAATACCTATAATTTACATCAAAATATTACATTGATACAGCTGTATAAATATTTTAATTTGGTCAATATTTTCCAGACCTACATTCATATGTCAAACATAAATGCAATAAAATGCCTTCCAAATCTTATACCGGTTTGCATCACCTACATTTAAAATTCAGGTTTTCTTTAAATTTTATTCGAACCAATACAATGGGCTAACGAAATAATTAGTGGACTTAACGATTTAAGGATCACTTACAATTTAAATATAAGTGGTGCAAACGGACATTAGTAATTTATTTTAATCAATGAAAATTTTAGGTGAAACTGGAAGTGGTAAAACTACACAATTAACTCAATATTTGCACGAAGATGGATATAGTAAATATGGTATGATAGGATGTACTCAACCACGTCGAGTAGCTGCTATGTCTGTTGCAAAGCGTGTTAGCGATGAAATGAGCACAAAATTAGGTATAACTAATTTTTAATACCTAAAAGAAACTTTATTTTATAAGTTACTTAATAATTAAACAAAATTAAAATCTTAAATAAATCTAAAGAAAAGTTTGAATCTGAACTTATTTTTCAGATTCCTTTTTTTCAGATTTATTTAAAATTTTAATATTTTGATGATATTATTAAAATAATTATTACAGGTGATGAAATTGGATATGCAATTCGATTTGAAGATTGTACATCAGAGAACACTGTTATTAAATATATGACTGACGGAATCTTGCTCCGCGAGAGTTTAAGAGAGCCTGAACTTGATCATTACAGTGCAATTATTATGGACGAAGCACACGAAAGGTCACTTGGTACGGATGTGTTGTTTGGATTATTAAGAGAGGTAAGTGAAATTTTTGATCTTAGTTTTTAGCTGTATACAGAATGATCCTATGAGACGTCGACACTTATTCGAAAAAGTATATTACAAATAATTTGATGTTTCATTGAAAAATTTAAATAAACTTATATAATTATGATTTTCTTAAATTTGTCAACATTTTATAAGGTTACTCTGTACTTAAATTCTACACTAAATTTAAATTTACACTTTATTTGGCAATTATCTGTCTGTCACTCTGATTAAGTAATTATGTAAAAAATTAACCAAGGTTGTTTTTTGTTTTTACTTTTAATCTACTACATAATCTGCCACGAGGGGTTTGCTTTTGAGTAAAAGTGAAATCTAAAGTGCGAGTGCACTTGGTGCAGTTATTCATGAAGCTCTTAGTGACTTTTGACTTCATTTGGGCGGCTGATGTTGACCACAACATGATGTGTAGGCTTAACTTTTCTTCTTCGTATTAAAAAATGATTTTTATCGATTGCATTTGTTTTTCTATTGTATTACTTGTCATATTCTAATAAAATAATGACACATACGCTATAAGTATTGTTGTAACTACCATGGAAGCCAAGCGCGAATTAATTTTAAAGTTTCATTTCAAAGGAAAAAAATTTTGTGAAATCTTAAAGTTGCTTAAAAATGTTGGTGTAAATTACAAATTCATTCAAAGAACTGTGAAAAGGTACAAGATAACAGGTAGTGTAAATCCAAAAAAAAAACGGGCGCGATTTTGTCCTGTTAGATCCAATTCAACCATTAAGAAAGTGCGTGAGCGAATTCGACGAAATTCTCGTCAAAGTCAAAGAAAACTGGCCAATGAGCTTAATATTTCAAAAACTTCTGTGCACAATATTATTAAAAACAATTTAAAAATGCATGCTTATAAGAAAAAAAAGTACATGGGCTAACAATGAAACAGAAGGCTGCAAGACATGATAAATGCGCGAGATTACTTGAATGGCACGCAGGTGACGACATAATTTTTTCTGATGAGAAATTATTTGTGCTACAAAATTACCATAATATACAGAATGACAGAGTGTATGCTAAAAGTATGAGCGATATTTCTGTTCATGAAATAGCGATTGAGAGATTTCAAAACGCTTCAGCCGTCATGGTTTGAAGGGCGATAAGTAAAAGAGGAAAATTGCCATTAAAGTTCATTGAAAGAGGCTTAAAAATTAATGCAGAGTACTATTTAACGGAAATTTTGCAAAACCATTTGCTACCACACGCCAAAGATTTATTCAGTGATGAGTACTATTGCTTCCAGCTGGACTCTACCCCCTCTCATAAGGCTAAAATTGTTAAAATATTTTTAAATGAAAATTTACCGGATTTTTTAACCGTGGATGATTGGCCTGCAGCTTCCCCAGATCTTAATCCATTGGATTATACTATTTGGAGTTATATGCTATCCAAGCTTGGCAATTTTGGTAATTTAAATTTGGATACATTTAAGAAGCGTTTAACAAAAATTTGGAACGATATACCGGATCAAGTGGTGCTTGCCACCTGTGAAGCCTGGAAAAACCGTTTAACGTCTGTAGTGAATGCTAAAGGGGAGAGAATTGAATTAATTTCATATAATATGCAATCTATGTATATGAATAAAAATAAATATTTTTCTTAGTTTCATTAAAATCGAGCCATTAGTGTTTCTTTAGTAAGTAAATGAAATTAGGACACCATCGTGACCATGGTGTACAAAAAGGTGCATTTTTATATTGGGAGAGTGAAAAAAGGGGAGTAAAGTAGACACTTTATTTTTGAGAAAAAAACACTTGAAAGAAAAACAACATATTGAAACTGTGGCTTGCAATTGTATTTTTATATAGTAGTTGTAATAAAATCAACTTTAATTTCAAAAAATATTATGAAATGAACGGCTCTTCAGACAGTTGAAGACTTTTTAGTCAGCAATTGTGAAGTAATATAAATATAATTACTCTTGAAAATAATTTTTTGCGGTAGGAGCCGCTAGCGAGTATCTTCATCAGTCTTTTTCTTACAGCTACTTAAACTAGGTTGGGAATTATGTGTGGTTAGTTGCAGTATTAGTTTTTAATTTGCTGCTATATGTACAATCAAACTTCTCTAAGTCGAACCTCCATTGTACAACGAGAAAAATTCGAGAAATAGAAAATTCGAGTTAGGGAAACAATTTTTAACGCAAAATGCGATCTTGATGCAAATAGTATTTCTTTAAAACTTCGAGTTATAGAAAAAATCGACTTAAGGAAGTTCGAGATATGGAAGTTTCACTGTAGTTGACTAGGAATTGAACCTGATACTTTCAGGTTTCACTTCGACTATTATGTAGTAATAAGTAACGGAAGGATATTTTAGACATTAATTAGATTCATTCAAACTAGCATTATTTATTTACTAAAAAATAATCAAGTTAATATTTTATAAGTTACAATACAAAGAGCATGACACTTGCGGTAAAGAAATTTGTTAATTGCTCACGCTTCGAGAACATTTAAAATCAAATTTAAAAACGATATAGATAATAATTATTATGTTTGACTCAAAATTTTAATAAAAACATTTTTTGTTTCATAAGAAAAGTAAAAAAGATATTTTTTTTGACTTTTTATTATAACGACTCTTGCACTCTACTAAAGGTCGGATTTATAAAACTTCGTAAAATCCGAAATTCGAACCCGGAATTTCAATTCCATAATAACCGAGGGTGGTCACACTAAGCTGTTTCTGTGACCAGAAGGGATATTTAGATCAAATTTATCGTTTTTATGATCTTGCTTAGGAAAACATCTGTTTTCGAAGATATTACTTTTAACTTAGAACATTACTATTGTCATAATATAAAACATTGCATATTTAAGTATTATTATAATATATATTATTTCATATATAATTATTTGGTAGGCATGCGCCTATATTTTAAAGAAATTACTTTAAAATAATTATATATATATATTGATTTTTATAAATTCTGCAAAATCTTCAGTTTGAAGTAGATATGTTTCTTTTTTTATTTCCCATTAAAAATAATCCCGTTGAAAATCCCAAGTTGCCCCATTTTAAGCTGTCCGTTACCTATAAATAAAAAGATCGTATCATAAAATAACCTTGATAAACTTGATTGTTTTTCAAGTGTGTAAAGCAGAAATATTTATTTATCATACATTATTACTATTAATCTCAAGGAGCTGATACTACAGGTATTATTAGAAGAATATGATGGGAAGTGCGCAATTTGTTTATCTTATCATTTAATTAATTACTGTAAGTTTCAAATTATACATACATAGATAGTATATATAATTATTATAGTACAATACAAATCTTTTTTGGAAATCAATGTCAGGTTTCATAAAACTTTTTATTATTACAACTGTTAAGTACTTACTGATTTTTTTTGGCGATAATTTATAGGAGTACCATATCTACACCAATAAGTAAAATGTTCACTGTTATGCCATTTGTGTTTATTATTTTGAGCATACATTATTTGATTTTTAATTATCTCTTCATTATTTGGATTAGTAATTTGATCGGATTGGTTATTTATTCTTATTTGTGCATCTTTTACCCAAAAATTAAGTAAATTACACGATTGCACTTTGTATAATCCTTTTTGTAAACACACTGTGTAAATTGTAACATAATCTGGATTTTTACTTTTTTCTAAAAAAATTTAATTTATTATTTGGAAACCTATTTAAATTAATCACTTCTTCTTACCGTACCCTGGAGTCCAAATTGCTATACCTCTTTCATCTTCTGTATTTTCATCTTTTTTTTGTATAATGAAACCAGATTCTAGCACTGCACAAACAATGTTTATTTCATTATGGGCGAACCATTTTGATTCTCTTAATTTTTGACCCACAACTAAACTATTTTTTCTATTAAGTTTTACGTTTGATTGGCCATTCAACCTTTCTATGCTGGCACTACTCCTACTAGAAGACAATCTTGGTTTGTTTTCATAATTTTTGACCAAATCTTCGTGATTTGATCCGTAGATATAAGCAATTTCTTGAAACATTATTTTACGAAACTTGTTTGTAAACAATCAAGTTTTTTAAACTTTGTATATGTGCGAGTTTTTAATAATTGCCAAATTAGAGCATAGTGGGGGATTGTTCAGTATTGGCTGAGAATTGAGATAATGTACACGAGATATGAAATTTATTTCTGAAACAGACGTAGAAACGCAATTACTTATTTATAATAATAAATAAGAGCAAATTGCAAGCGTTGATAATAAATTATGGTTGTTATTATTATAATAACTATCCACGATAATATTAAGGGCGTGTTCTAAAAATATATCACATGTTAATTTTTAAAACCTATTGAATAATAAAAAAATAGAGAAACATTATCCGAATTTTCATGTTCTGAAATATTTCTGAATAACCCAAGTTCGTTGTTAACCTAAGAAAAGTCTTAGTAAAATATTTTTATATCTAATCCGTATTATTAAATTCATTTTTTTTCAATAAAATTCAATGTAAAAAATTTAAATTTTAATGAAACATCTAAGTTAGAAAAAAATATATTTTTTAAAAGTTTTTTTGCGCTATTGATTCCGATTCCCAAACTTTTTAATTTTATACAAGTGACTACCTAATAAGTAATGTTATCTGCTATCCAACAATTTTATATGACGCATTTATTTTGAATAACTTATATTATTTGTTTTTGATATAAAACAAGAATTATTCCAACTTTAGTGTACAGTTGAGTTTCACTTAATGTTAGAAGTACTCCCAGTTATATGTACAATTCAATTTTTGTATGAGAATTCTATTATAATATATGTAGGGTAGTGTTCCCGGGTATGAGGCGGGTTTTGTTTTTGAGCCAAAAATGTTCACCAATTAAATAAAATCGAGTGTTATAATATACTGTTGGAAAGGTAATGAAAATACGCAACTTTTATCATAAGAAAGCTTTGTGATTGCATTAACATGTAAAATTTTATGACCAATTTGTGGAGGATGGTTTCTTGACAAGAAACTTTGTATTTCCAGGTATGAGACACCTAGAAAAATCCATTAAAAAGTGTAAAATATGAAGTGAAACCTCATATCTATTTGAAAATATTAAATTTATTAATTTTTAAAGCCTTTGGCTTGAAGCAGCACATTGGAATCCTTTTGTTGGTGTTCTTTTTCCTTTTTTGGAGTTGACATGGCTAAAACGAAAATAAATACCAAAAACATCGATCAAAATTGCAAAAAAATTTAAAAACAGATTCTTTGATTAAAAATAAAGAAAAACTTTCCTATAAACGTTTGTTCAGAAATGTTTCATTACCGAGATACTGGGTTTAATTTTTTTGATTAATTTACTTTTGATAATTTAATATTTCAAAAGCCTTTTTTTTCGATGTAATTGATGATTGACAGGTTAAGCTGATTTTTGTGTCATTATATTTCGTTTATTTAATCCTGGAGCGCCTCCGGATGCATTTTATTTAATACTAGCTGGAAAGCCCGTCCACGGACGGGCACCTAGACCCGATTGGTTGGAAACTCGATTGATGTGCAACTCGTCCCAGGGGGAGTACCGTCGTCGGTACTTTAATATATTTTGTGGTTGGTAAAAAATGACACGCCGGAGCAGCAGCGAGCTGGCATTTTATGTATTAAGATTAATAAGAGAAAATAGGGTACGCCACTGTTTAAGTCCGATAATTAAAACTTGCATTTTTTTGCAATATTAAAGAATCGCCCTGTATAAACACTTTCTGCTGACACAAATGACGATATTATTTGACATTTGACAGTTGTATATCATTAGGGTTCGAATAAAAAGTGTCTCATACCCGGATTATGACACTATTTTGAGAATGATGAACAAAAATGTTTCTATTTTTTTTTTAATGGGATTGCAAAATATAAGTAAAACACTAAATGCTAATGCATTACACTTACATTTTTCGATTTATTCACTCGAAAAAATAACACTTTGAAAAAGATCAAAAAAGTTTTACTAGTGCAATTTCGAATACAATGTTTGCACTTGATACAAGCAATACGTCGATTGATTTCGGTGTTGGCACAAAAACTGACCCATGACAAATGAAATATATGCCAGTAATTAGATCGGCCATATAGACATTGCATAATGAAAATAATTGACTTGTCTCATACCTGTTGCTGTCTCATACCCGCGAACACTCCCCTACATTAAAAAAAATAAACAGAACCGATTATTATGTTTCCTTTTAGGAAAACGTATGAAAGAAGTATTTTTTCTGTTATTTTTGATACTAAAGAGAATCCAATAAATTATAATATAAAATATAATGAATGTATATGGAATTCGCTAAATGGAAGGTGAGACAAAATATAATTTTTCGCCTAAAAACATTTTTTTATAAAAAAAAATTTAAATTTCAGAGGAAAGTGTGCTTTCTAAATTAATGTAAATAATTGACTACCAGCTGATAAAATTGGGAGGATAATAAATTACGTTTAATGTTAGTACGGTAGCACTTGCGTTGATAAGGAAGGCTCATTCTTGGAAAAGAGAGGAACATCACATTGACTATTATAACAAACTTTTTTCTTAGTAATTTTAGTTTTCAAACAAAAAATGCATTATTGCTTTTAAGCAAATGCACTGTTTTTAGCAAGAATATATTTTTGTTTACAATCTTAAATTTCCGATTAAAACTTTAGGTCTTTTTATATTAAGTACTACTGAAAATTACAAAAGTTATTTGCTTTGTCTCACTTAGGCCGTATTCAAGTTGGAAGCTTTTGGTACGAATTGACGCCTACGCTGAAGGTTGGTTTACACTACCGCTCAAAAGTTTGGAAACAGAATAATTTTAATATTTTTGATATTTTTTCATATTTGATTTTATTTATATATACGAGTATATATAAAGTTTTGAATAAATACATTAATGAGTGACATATTAAGGTTAAAAAAATTATTAAAAAAATATACACAATTGAAAATTAACACTAATTTTTTAGAATTTCCGTTCATCGAAGTAGTCTCCGTTACTTTTAATAATTAGCTGCACACTTCTGGGCATTCTTGCAACAAGTTTTTCACATTGAACGACTGTTAGGGCATTCCAGGTATCTTATAAGTCACTCTTGGTCTGCCACTTTTTTTTTATCCCTTAAACTGCCAGAAGTTTTATACCGGGTAACAGTATAGTGTACTCTCTTTAGTGATACATTTTTTTTTTGCGCTGTAACGCAAAGTTTTTTTTTCGTTATAAAGCGTAATAACTGCACTACGTTTTTCTAAACTAATTTGATATTTTTTCGCCATAGTAAAATAAAATTACACTCAGTAGCAACTCAAAACAAATTTACGAATGATTTAAATTTTTGAATGTAGCTTATATTGTATTGCAACTTACAAAAGGGTCGTAAAATAAATAAATCTGCAGTTTGGGGTAATTACAATCATAAAATATAAAAAAAATGAACAAAGAAAAAGCCTGTTCACACTATAAAATTTCGTTTAAAATTTTGCTTAAAATTTTCGTTAAAATTTCTGTAAAATTCATTAAAATTTATGGATTTGTAGATTTGTGTTTACACCTTAAAATTAACCTTAAAATTATAACCTAGAAAATCTGCCAATGAAGCTAATGAAATACGGCAAAAATTTACTGATTACTTCAATGGAATTGGATTTGTTCCGTGGCAGTGGGAAGCAATAAAAAAATTTAATTTTTAGATTTTTAACTTTTATTTTTAATTTTTAATTTTTAACTTTCTTTTCTTACTTTTATTTTCTTTGACGATGGGATCGATTAATTGCCTTGAACTGTAGGTAGGCTGACTCTCATTCGACACATCATCTTGTGTTTCATTATC
The DNA here is from genome assembly GCA_947369205.1 of Cantharis rufa. Lineage (NCBI taxonomy): Eukaryota > Metazoa > Arthropoda > Insecta > Coleoptera > Cantharidae > Cantharis > Cantharis rufa. Next base: position 44,583,066 of record OX376303.1, read on the forward strand.
TTGACTCTGCATAAGCTACCAACGTAGATACTGACAACCTGATATCACAAAACACACCATAAAACTCACTATATTTTACGTAAAATTTTAAGGAAATAGGTACCGCCCTATTCCTTAAAATTCGTTAAAATTTCTCTTAAAATGGTTTTTAAGGAAAATTTTAACAAAAATTTTAAGGTGTAAACAGTGAAATTTTTTTTTATAAAAATTTTAAGCAAAATTTTAAGCGAAATTTTATAGTGTGAACGGCCTTTTATTAAGCCTGTTCACACTATAAAATTTCGTTTAAAATTTTGCTTAAAATTTTCGTTAAAATTTCTGTAAAATTCATTAAAATTTATGGATTTGTAGATTTGTGTTTACACCTTAAAATTAACCTTAAAATTATAACCTAGAAAATCTGCCAATGAAGCTAATGAAATACGGCAAAAATTTACTGATTACTTCAATGGAATTGGATTTGTTCCGTGGCAGTGGGAAGCAATAAAAAAATTTAATTTTTAGATTTTTAACTTTTATTTTTAATTTTTAATTTTTAACTTTCTTTTCTTACTTTTATTTTCTTTGACGATGGGATCGATTAATTGCCTTGAACTGTAGGTAGGCTGACTCTCATTCGACACATCATCTTGTGTTTCATTATCTTGACTCTGCATAAGCTACCAACGTAGATACTGACAACCTGATATCACAAAACACACCATAAAACTCACTATATTTTACGTAAAATTTTAAGGAAATAGGTACCGCCCTATTCCTTAAAATTCGTTAAAATTTCTCTTAAAATGGTTTTTAAGGAAAATTTTAACAAAAATTTTAAGGTGTAAACAGTGAAATTTTTTTTTATAAAAATTTTAAGCAAAATTTTAAGCGAAATTTTATAGTGTGAACGGCCTTTTAGGGCTCAAATTGGTTTCAAGTTCGCCGTTGCCGCCAGGCACGTGCTAGCAGGTAAAATTCCCAACATTTGTTTAATTCCTTCCATTTAAATTTAAGAACTTCCGAAAGCGGATTTTCCGTAAATTTTTACATTTATAAATAACTCAAAACTGATGTTGTGTCAAATTTATATCAAATTTAAATAGTATTTTGTAGTAAAATTATTTATATTTAAAAAAAAATTTAAGTGTTTCCAAACTTTTGAGCGGTAGTGTATGTCAACCTTAACGCTTTTAGCGTTTCATTTGGAAATTATGACTTACAGCGCAGCGTACGGGCAACCGTGACATCACAGATGATATATTATGCATCTCATCACAGATTCGCAATTTGCGTTTGGAGCCAATTGGTAGTAAAAGCGCATAAAGACTAGTGTTCACTTGAGACAGAAAGTCTCGAGACTCTTATTATAAACCATGCTAATACTAAGTCTGAGACTAATACTGAGACTAGTATTAGCATGGTTTATATACGAGTCTCGAGACTTTCTGTCTCAAGTAGACACTAGCCTTAAGCTTCCAACTTGAATACGGTCTTCATACATTTTTTACTTATACTACATAAGCCTTAATCATTATTAAGAATATTGTAATCAATAACAATTACGCATATAAGGTCGGTTGAGAGGTGATTTTCAAAATTTTAAAATAATCATTTTTACAATCTGAACCATCCCCACATATTCCTTCTGAAAGCCTTCGAAATTATAAAAAGTTTTACTAAAATATTCCCACCTAATTTTGTAAAAATAAAATATTGCAGACCGCATTATTGAGACCCGGGCTTTATTTGATCAAACTAGGCTATGAAATATGATATTCCACTTATATGTAACCCTCGATTATAAAGACATAGCTTGCAAATAATATAATATATAAGCGAAATTACTGTATATTGACTTTTTTTTTGAGATATAGCATTAACGTTATCGACGTTATTAATAAAAATTTGTTCTATTATCCTTGTAATTATAAAATGGTTTATCTGAAATATCCTTTTTATTCGAGTTAGGTAATAATAAATTAATTATTAAAATCTTATTTATTAAAAAAAAAATTAGTGATCAAAATAATTATATAAATTATTATTTGTTTATTTTATATATTTCTATATAATTTATTATTATTTATATTAAGTTATATAAATATTTTATAAGAGGCGGTCATTAGCTTAGTAAGTTAGCCATACAACTGCTGATTTTAAGGTACTCGAACTAAGGTTTTATTCTTGGACATGTTTCATTTTTCTACTTGGATTTAATGTTCTCTTGCTATCCAGATATTGTTCTCCTTTCTGGGATTTTACACTTGATAATATTTTGTTTCCCAGAAGATGCTCCCCTTTTCCACTTTTGAGTAACAACTTTTTATGTGTTCATTTCTTTATAATATATAATACAAGCTGTACATTCCCGAGGGAATGTGGCTATCTCTTACGAGACTTTACAGATCCATCTTTTGGGTTGGATTAGTCCCCATTTTCATTGTCTAAATTACATTTACAATTTATCGTCTTTTCTTGCCTTCATCACTATTTCTCTCCAGTCCCGCCTACTATTCACTTTCACTTTCCACTCTCTCACTCCCAACCTCCTTAAGTTATCTATCACTTGGTCGTGCCATCTCAAATTCGGTCTGCCTCTGTGTCGCACCTCCATCGGTCTCCACTCAGTGATCTTTCTTATTGCAGTCTCTCCATCGCTTCTCATCACGTGACCCAGCCATCTTGTTCTCACAACGTCCTCTTCATCCATACATTCCACCAACTCAGAGTTCCATCTTGTTCTGTATTCTTGGTCATTCACTCTTATAGTTCCCAATATCGAACGTAAGACCTTTCTCTTGAATACCCTCATTTCTTCCTCATCTCTTTTACCTTGAGACACATGGTTTCAGCTGCGTACGTAATTATTGGTCTTATTATAGTCTTGTATATGCGTAACTTTGTTGATCTTGACAGTTTTTTATCTTTTAGCAGTTTCTTATTTGCATAATATGCCTTATTGCCCTGTTGGATTCTTTTTTTAATCTCATTTATTCTCTTATTTCTACCATTCAGCTGTACTCCCAGGTAACTAAACTCATCCACTTCCTCATATTTTTCACCTTCTATCTCCATTTCTAGTCCTCCCATCTCTTTCCTTCTTTGAACTTTCATGTATTTAGTCTTACTCTGGTTTATTTTCAGTCCCATCGGATTCGCGGCTTTTCTTATTCTACTTACTACCTCCTTCAATTTTCCTACCGATCTTGTTATCACCACCACATCATCCGCGTATGCAATTACCTGTGCCTCTCTGTTTACTATTGTTCCATTCATTTCTGTCTCTGACTATTCTCTCCAGTACCATATTGAATAGTGTCGCAGACAGTGCATCACCTTGTCGTACTCCATTGTTAATCATGAACTCATCTGACTCACCGTTTGCCGTTCTCACACATGCCTTTGTTCCTTTCAGTGTCATTTGCGTCAATCTCACAAGCTTATTTGGTACTTTCAATTGTCTCATTGTCCAAAACAGTTCGCTTCTACTTATCTTATCAAAAGCTTGTTTAAAGTCTATAAATAACATATGTATGTTTATATCATGTTCTCGACTTTTTTCCATGATCTGTTTAATCACATATATAGCGTCCACTGTTGATTTGCCCTTCATAAATCCACACTGGTAGTCCCCAATTACTTCGGTATACTTCTTTAATCTGTTATTAATCACCGTAGACAACACCTTGTAGGTAACATTCAACAGAGTTATTCCTCGGTAATTTTCGCATCTTTCCGGGTTTCCTTTTTTCTTTACTGTAACCATGACCCCCTCTCTCCATCTATTAGGCATTATTTCTTCCTCCCATACCCTCTTTATGAGATCATAAATTTCCTTGTGCAATTTTTCTCCCCCATATTTTACCAATTCCGCGTTAATTTCGTCTTTTCCAGGCGATTTTCCATTTTTGAGGTTCTTTATTACTTGCACTACTTCTTCTAATGTTTTTCTTTCTTTATCTTCATCTTTGCTACCACTATGTAGTGGTCAGTGTCTGCATTGGCACCTCGGTATGACCTAACATCATTCTCTGTTCTCTTCATTCCCCTTGTAACCAGGACATGATCTATTTGGTTTCCATTTCCGTTTTCTGCTCCTGGCCATATCCATGTTATCTTATGGAGTTTTTTGTGCTTAAATCTCATGCTACATATGTCCATGTTTGTTGCTGCCACTAGGTTACAAAGTCTATTTCCGTTGTCTGTCGTTTCGCTATGTATCGTATATTTACCCGCGACTTCTTCAATATAATTCTCCTTTCCAATTTTGGCGTTAAAGTCTCCTAATATAATCAGAGTATCTCTTTTTTTAATTGTTTTGCACAGTTCTTCCAGTTCATGATAAAATCTGTCTTTTACACCTTCGTCACTGTCTTCTGTTGGTGCATAAGCATTAATGATTGACAAATTCTCAGGGTTTTTATTTATCCTAAGGTATGCCAATCTTCCACTTATGGGTTTAAATTGCATTATATTTCTTTTCTCTTCAATTTTTACTAAAAAGCCCGTTCCGTTTCTACGTTGTTCGTTGAACACGTTGAACGTTGAAATGAACACGTTATGTGTTCATATTATCGGCTCAGAACCCCTGGAGTGTTTGTATGTTTTTAGATACCAAACACTATTTTTGGTGTCGATTTTTTCAAGATAATGATCGCAATAAACATGTTCCATGTTAAAATGATAGTTGTGAAACCATTGTAAACTTTTAATAATCAATTAATCTTATAAATATTTTTAGATAGTTGCAAAACGACAGGATTTGAAATTGATTGTTACATCTGCCACAATGGACTCCAGCAAATTTTCGTTATTTTTTGGAAATGTACCAACCTTTACTATACCTGGAAGAACTTTTCCAGTTGAAGTATTATTCAGTAAAAATCCTGTAGAAGACTACGTTGATGCAGCGGTTAAACAGGTTTTGCAAATACATTTGCAACCCCCATCAGGAGATATATTAGTATTTATGCCAGGACAAGAAGATATTATAGTTACTTGCGAGGTATTATCTTAAGTGTTATTTGTAAGTTTAATAAATTTACTTTGTTTTTTTTTATAAATTGCAGGTTTTAGCTGAGAGACTTACGGAAATAGATAATGCTCCAAAATTGTTGATTCTACCAATTTATTCACAATTACCATCGGATTTACAAGCTAAAATTTTTCAAAGGTCGCCAGATGGTATTAGAAAGTGTGTTGTTGCAACTAATATAGCAGAAACCTCGTTGACTGTTGATGGCATTATATTTGTTATTGATTCAGGATATTGCAAATTAAAGGTGTATAATCCTCGCATTGGTATGGATGCCTTGCAAGTAAGATTAATTTTTGAATTTCTCTAATTTTTTATTAATTATTAAAAAAATATCGTCACTCTCTGCCGCAATACCTCCAATCACCAGCACACCAAATTTTGTCCGGAGATACGATGACATAATGTTCATTTTTGTTATCTATTGTGGTAGCCTTAACAAAGATATCGGTAGCCCTGGCAAAGATATCTATATGTATCACCCCCTGCCCTAAATCTATCTATAAAAGTTTTTTTAACAAAATCTAAAATGAAAAAAATTTTTTATTTTTGTACGCCACTGAATTTTTTCCAAAATTTTTATATACGTCACATAATACCGTAAGAAGTCACAAATAAAATTTTTCCAAGATTGGTACAACAAATTTTTTCGGTCATCTAGCGGATTTTTCGAAAATAAATTTTTGTAAATTACTGACTGTCGATTTACTGATTCTGAAAACATTTGCGAAAAAATTTAACAAACAGCCTAAACTTGGTCGCTACCTAGTGGCAGAACCTTTTACTTATAAAGTAACGTTCCGTCAGTCCGTACGACGATATTATAAAATATTTCCCACCGAACCACCTATTTTTGTATTCTAAAATTAATTGTTACAAGCCCTAAACTCAATTCTTATGCTGCACTCGGTATACAAATCAACATTAACCTAATTTTGACACATATGTCACAAAATTATGACGTTTATTAAAATTTTGAATATATTGTTTTATTTTTGCCAGCCATCTGACCAATTCTCACAAAAAATATATAAATTAAGATTTCAGTTAATATTTTCTATAATTTTTCTGACCTGCCCCGCCCTGTTACAATTGGCTCGGTTTGTTTTCTCACCAATACTTATACTTTCAAAGCTCCATCGACACACCAAATTTTAGCTGAATCGGTTAAACATTTCCGGAGATACGACGACATTTTCATTTTTTTTTATTTATTTTATTGTGGTGGCCCTGGTGAAGATTTCTCTGGCAAAACCTTATTTTCACCATTCCAGCCCACGAGGCATACGCCCAATAAGTTTGATTGCAATCGACGCAGAAATGCCGGAGAAAATCGATCGACAAAAACTTTTTTCATGTTTTTGCCAAAAAAGTTAATTTTATTTTTTTCATGTTGCATTACTGATTTCTATCGAAGGATTACATATGCTCTCATATCCATTAGGATCAATGTACCTACGTACCAAATTTGGGTAAGATCCCTTCAGCATTTCTTGAGTTATTCACTCTTAAAGTTTCAACTTTGACAACTTGTGATTTTTGACAGACGACAGATAGAAGATTAATTTTACCTATTCTGGATAAAGCCTTTTAAGGCCTTTAAAATAACATATCGCAAGATAAAATATTTTTTTAAAATCCCGTATTATTTTCTTGTGGTGGCACTCCTGATTGATAGATCGCGACGAAAACCTTATTTTCACCTTTCCACCGTGAACCCTACCACCATACCAAATTTGGTCGTAATTGGTTGGATGGCTCGGAAGCAAATCGATCGACAAAATTTGACGACAGACAGACAGACAGACCGACAGACAGACCGACACAGAAATTTTTTTTTTACTTTTTGCAGATCTTTACGTTTCTGAACACGGTGATCTCGAAAATGCAAAAAAAAAAAGTTGAAATTTTTTTTCGATTACCATACCTCCAATTTTTTTTTAAAATTGATTGGAGGTAAAAATACAATTAAGAGTTACTTTTTAATGCTTACATGTTTCTAAGCTAAATATAAAAAATGAAACGTTTAGCTCAATTAACAAAAAACGTTCAGAATTTTTTTCAATTTTTTGATTAATTGTATTAATTTTATATTAAAGATATAATTATATTAAAATTTTATATAAAAATTTTATATTTCTTTAACTATGAAGTAATGTAAAATATCGAAAGGTGTTAACAAACTGGCAAAGGTTCCCGAAGGTTTTTATTTTTAATATAAAATGAACAAATTCTACCTAAAAGTTTTGTTTTCTACATTTAATGAAATTGATGTTTTTTTTAATTTTTAGATTTATCCTATTAGTCAAGCTAATTCGAATCAACGTTCTGGTAGAGCTGGTAGAACGGGTCCTGGGCAGGCATTTCGACTATACACTGAAAGACAATATAAAGATGAACTTCTTGTCTCGAACGTTCCAGAAATTCAAAGAACAAATCTTGCAAATACAGTGCTATTGTTAAAATCACTTGGCGTTGAAGATCTATTACAATTTCATTTTATGGACCCTCCTCCACAGGTATATTTTACTTTCACCATCCATGCAAATACATTAATAAGCATACATATTTTAGGATAACATATTGAACTCTTTATATCAGTTATGGATTTTGGGAGCTTTGGATAACACTGGAATTTTAACTAAGCTTGGTAGGCAAATGGTGGAGTTTCCACTTGATCCACCTCAATGTCAAATGCTTATTGTTTCTTGTGAAATGGGTTGTACAGAAGAAATACTTACTATAGGTTTGTGGTAAACCAACTCAACATAAAATTTATACAATGATATTCTCTTATTTTAGTATCAATGTTGTCTGTTCCTCCAATTTTTTCTCGTCCTAAAGGTAGAGAAGAAGAGGCTGATGCAGTTAGAGAAAAGTTTCAAGTTCCCGAAAGTGATCATTTAACATATTTACATCTTTATAATCAATGGAAACAAAACAAGTAAGTAATCATATTTGTAATTCTTCTTCTTCTTCACTTCACGCATTAGGCTTTAAAGCCTGTCACGGTGCCCATCTCTTTCTAGGTCGTCCGACATTTCTTCTTCCTTCTGGTTTATATATTTGTAATTATGCAATATAATTATTTAAATTTTCTAAATCAATAAATTGCAAAAAGTCAAATACAAGTCAATACGAGGTCTTAAAGAAGACAGTCATTTTTTAAATTATTTTGCGTAGCGTTAATTACAATACAATAACAATATTATTTAACTTGTTATGTTGAATAAATTTAAATTTAATTAAGGGCGTGAATTTGCAACTTGTTTCAAAACGACAGTTATAGTATGTTCCTACAATCATTATTTTCATCAAATTAAAAAAAAAATGTTATTGACATGTTGATGTAACGTCATAACTAGAGTACGGATTTCTAGAAATTTTGCTATACAGAAATATTGATAGCACTTAATTGATATAATGTCCATGAATCTGATAAAAATAAGTCATTTGGCGCTATCTTTTTGATGCTTATGTGCTTATTTTGATACTTTTATGCTTAAATTTAGTTTTAAGCTTTTTTGGTGCTTATTTTAGCACATTTTCGATAAATTAAAAAAAAATTTTGCTTACTGCAAATTTAATGTTTAGTAGACAAAACGTTTTGGGTTTATAAACAAATGAAAAGACGGCAAATAGTAGCTTCAAAACTTAATGATATTGATATTTAATGATCTACGATATAATGGAGGTATAATGAAAACTTGGGTATTTTCAATGGAAATTTTAGTGAAGAAATGAAGCTTGAACTACCACTAAACCTTAGTGTGAAATTTAAGAACGCCCCAATTACCATAGTGTCGAGGTAGAACGCATTTTTTCCAGATTTAAACATGTCTTAAATTTAAATGATAATCGTAATAAAATTTTAATCGAAAATTTAGAGAAACTTTTTAATAATTGCAATTTTTAGAAATGATGTAGAGTAACTATTTTATTGTTACTTTTTATAACTACTTTTTTACTTTTGTTTCTTTTTCATTGTGTTACTTTTCAAAAAATTTTATTAAAAAAGTCTTTACCCCGAATCAAAAAAATTTTTTTTTTTTTATTTAAATAAAATTTCAAATTTTTCTTTTTTACTTTTTTTAAGTGCTTATTAATTATTATGTTAAAGTTTAATGCATATTTTTATGCATATAATGGCAATTTTTTGTGCTATTTTAAGCGCTATTTTCAAGATTTTTTATGCTTAAAAGTCCGTACTCTAGTCATAACAATAGAAAAACAATAAAAATATTAATAAAAATATTGATCGTGGGAACACGCTATTACAGCGCAAAATTGGCCGAATATATTACGACGATTTTTTTTTTGGAATAGAAAGAGAATAATGTTTCGAATAACTTGATAAAATTTTGATCTTGATTTGATAAAAAACAATTTTCTTATTGTGTTAACCTAGTTAACCAATTTATGGCCAAGTTATAAAGATATAATAAAAATCAAAGCTCAGAATATTTTCAGAATATTGAAGATATTGCAAAACATGACATTAAAAATATATTTCTATATGACTATTGTAGAATGTAAGCATTCTGGTTCAATTTTTAATTAGAAAACAGCCACATTCTTACACCTGTTTAGAATTAGAGTTAGTTAAAAACTCTTTATTAAAATCAAATAAAATCAGATACAAATTGGTGTTGGTTTTACAAGTCCGCGCCTATTGTTTTTGAAACAATTTATCAGACTGTTGTGGTGTAAATTACAGGTTGTGATTTTTTTATGATAATTGAAAGTAAACTAGTCCAGGAGAAAAATAGAGTACAAAAACCCAGCGTCATGAGGTAAATAGATTAAATTTTATATTGTCTTGATATGGTTGAAGAGGATAAAATCCAATTTACATGAGAATATTATGTATGAGTTTGTGTTTTATTCTAAAAGGAGCGCTGGAATTGCGTATGTTTGTAATGTTTTTCGTGAGTGTATTTCGTGTAATGGTTTCAGTAAAGAATTTGATCGCGGTGTATTTTATTTCAGCCTGTAGTGTGGGTGTGTTGTTTGCGTACCTGTGTAGTTCGTAAATTTCGGTAGTCATTGGGGATCCGGTAATTAGTCTGAGACATTTGTTTTGTATCTTTTGAAGATAGTATGAGTTGGAATTAGCTGTTTTGCTCCACACCGGTGAGGCGTAAAGCAGAATTGGCGGATCATGGAATTATATAGTTGCAGTTTGGTTTTGAGCGGTAGTTTGTTTTGGTGATGGAGCAGGGGGTAAAGTGAGTGGAATGCTGAATTTACTTTTTTGGAAGTTAATACGCAGTGTTCCTTGAACGTGAGTTTCTCATTAAGCGTCACGCCTAAGTACTTAACGGAGGCAGTATGTTTAATGTCGCTGTTATTGATTTGTAGTTTTTTGGTGGGTTGGTCGCGTTTGTGGGAGAATGTAGTTAATGTGGTTTTTCCGGCGTTTAGTTTGATTTTCCAGCGGTGGTAGTAGAGTTCAAGTTCGTCGAGATGGCGTTGTAGATGCGAGATGATTTCTTTTTTTTCCTTCCGATGCGACCGCGGTGTCATCCGCAAAGAGTGCAATTTGAGTGTTGTGATGTTTTGGGATGTCGTTTACATAGTAGGAAAAGAGCGTGGGAGCAAGGACGGATCCTTGCGGAACCCCGGCGGGAATTGGATGTCGGGATTTATTTCTTGGGTTAGAACTTGGAGTTCATTAAACTTGTTGCGCAACCCGTTTGCATTCCAAGTTAACAGTTTGAGGTTAGGTCTGGTTTTAGATTTGAATTTAAGGATCGTATTTGTTTGAGATTTCTGAAAGAATTTGAATTTGTGACATAATGTCATTTACGCCAGCGAGTCTGGCTTTCATTTCTCGAACGATGCTGATCAGTTTGCTTATATTCACAGTTTCGTTGAGACTTTTGATTTCCTCGAACAGAGTTTTGATGTCATTTGGATTTGCATTGGCGCCAGGGTTGACAATTGGTTGACGTTGCTCGGGGGGGGTTTAGGTTACGTGTGTATTCATCGGAGTTAATTATGGATGTAGTAATTTTTGGTGCTTGACGTGGAGTGGGAAGTCGAGGAAACCATTTGTTTTGGATGTTGAAGTTTGGCTGATTTAGGCTATTTGGGTGTTTCTGAGGGCTAAATTTGGTTGAACGACTTAGAATTAGAATTATAGAATAATTCTTATTTTATTCTAAAACTAGTATTAGAATAAACACTAGTAGTGACATCTATTTCAAATTATTTAACTGATTAATAAATTTTATATTGCTAATCGTTCATCGGTCAAATTGGTTTGCGTTTATTTGTTAGTGATAATGCTGTCTTTTATGAATTCTTTTAGATAAAAGAGTTAAAAGTTTTTTCTTTTTTATTAAAATTGGCTTTCACAACAATTTTTAGACATATTATGACAGCAAAATAATAAAATTTATTATATAATAATAATACAGTAGAACCCCTCTATAACGAGAACTCACGGGACAAGCCTACTTACTCGTTATAACAGATTTTTGCTATAAATAAATAATCATACAAATCATACAAAAGTATACAAAACTGCAAGGGGCCAAACAATTTACTCGTTATAGCCGATTTTTCGTTATAAGCGGGACTCGTTATAGAGTGGTAGAACTGTATATCTATAGTCAGAATATTTGAGTGATTATTCAAAACTCTATATTGTCAGCCCGCAAATAATTAATGAAATATTATAATTTACAAGAAAAAGGGATAACGGGTTGACTGGGCAGCAATCAAACAAACTACAATTTGTAAGTCGACTTTTCTGTTGCTATATGCAACCATTACCAAGACGAAAACAAATAAAGGTGTTGGATTGTTTGATCTACATATTATGCTGGGAGCTGGTAAGCGTAGGTCACTAACGTGGCCACATTCAACATTGGGGTTGTCCAGTCAACCCATTATCCCTTTTTCCTGTGATTATCGGTTTTGGGCGAGATTTCTTGGTTCGTGTATTATAATTTATTTGAAAAATTTACCTGATCAAAAACAGATGATGACGAAACAATTTATTATAAACATGTCATACATGTACTTGCATACACTAGCATAATTAGGTAGTCGAGCATCCAATACACAAGCATAATTTCTACTAGAATATCTATCACCCGGTTAATACAGTCCCTATACTGGAGTCACGTAAAAAATTTAGTACTTTTCTACCCATATTTTTCTACCCATATTTTCTATGAACTAACTGAAGTTTAGTTAATTACTAAAATTATCATTATAGAAATCTGGAACACGTTTGGAATGGCTATTCCTCACACCGTCGCCCTCGCCTGCCGACTTGGTTGACAAACTTTCCACTCATGCAGAATATGCTCAATTCCAAACTTGTTACAGAATAATACTATTGAATAATATTAACGCACCATTGGCCATAAATGGGTTAATAAGCAATTTACATCAAAACAGCTCAATTAATAAGAATTTTAAATATGTCATGACATAGTTAAAGTAACAATCCTGAATAATCTATTTTAAAAATGTTAGTATTATGAGCGCTGTCAAAGACGTTTTCTCTCAAAATATATTAATGATTTTAAAACGCGCGTCTTGTCGTTACTTCATTTCGGCTTGCATTGGCTGTCACTGAAACAGTTTAGCGATATTTTAAAAGACAGCACTTTAATAATTTATCCACAATTCGCATATTATGAGCCCATAATGATACTGTTTCTAATTGAATTATGACCCCTATAAAACACTAGTGTTTTATTAATTTAAATCGTAAATAAAAATTGGAACCAGAACTTTATTTGTTAATATTTAAATTTACATTGATATTGATGGATATTGTCTTCTTTGCCTCGTCGCTATTGTAAAGATTGATTGTGCTTGTAGATGGATGTACGTCAGTACCATCAACAGTGGGTTTCACAGCTAAAATTTCGGAAACGGATTCAGAAACAGCGCCTTGAATTTTTTTCGCTATATCAATTTTATTCGACACTGAGTCTTCAATGTAGCCCTCCGCAACACTAGAAGATTTCCATCCTCCGTGACGTTTGATGGTGGTGAGATCGCCACCGGCGTTCGCTAGTAGAGTTGCGGATGAGCGTCTCATGCTATGCCCAGTATATGACTCTGCGTCCGGAAGATTTAGGAAGGCAGCAACCTTTGAAGGAATTTTGGACATCGTGTTGATTCCAACCGATTGCACTGTGCATTTCTCGTTTTTATATTGCAAAAAGAATCTGACGTTGGAAACGTTTTCTAGACGTAAATGTATGTACTTTCTACAGATTTCAAGGGCGTTGATAGAAAATCCTTCCTCCATGATTGTAAAACTGCGTGGAACGTTCGTCTTAGTATTCGGCAATGAAATAAACAAGTACGACCCTTTATCCTGAACATTTTCGAATTTCAAATTCGTCAACTCATTGCATCGACAAGCTCCAGCAATGCCAAATAACAATGCAACCTATCAAAAATCAAAATAAATATGAAACATATTAAGGAAATTAAGTTTTAGGTACCTTCATCATCAAATATTTGTCATTAGGGGCCTTATCGAAAAATTCCTCAATATGTTCTCTTTCAAGAACCTTTGATTTTTTCGGTTTGTATGTTCTAGATTCGCTCTTCAGATATGAGGTTAGCTTAGCATATTTAGAAATATCTATGTTTTCATGCACTTTTAAAGTGGTCTTCAACATTGAATACTTCGTCCACATCGAAGACGCGGCAAACTTTTTCTTAACGTTCAAAAAATAAGCTAGCAGAACCTCTTCGTTTATCACGTGCACAGATCTTCTTATTTTCCACTCGGAAAAATTTGTTAATTCTTTTTCGTAAGCTGCTCTAGACTTCGTTGGCAACAAATGCAAAGTCGCTTCTTGGGCTTCTTTGAGAATATCTTCAGGAATAATCTGGTTTTCGTTCATTTTCAGACCGCGAAATTATTTTTTCACAAATTTGACGCGATTCGAAAAATAATGAGGGAATCAACAACTGTCATAGAAACCATTACATGGCCCACCTTACCTGCTTTTATCGATGAATTCGTTTTGGCCCAAATCTAAATTTATAACGCCTTCATAATATGCGAATTGTGGATAAAACGTTGTATTACACACGTGTCTTATTGGCCTCCAAAACACTCAAGAAATTAAACACTCGACCTGCGGTCTCGTGTTTAAACTTTTCTTTCGTGTTTTAGGGGCCTAATAAGACACTGGTATAATAAATAACTATTATTGAACTTTCTTATAATATGCAGCTTGTAATTAAATTTAGAAGTTGTATAACTACGCCATCTATTAGATTATTCTCGTACAAATGATAAATCATGATCTTAAGTTCATTTTATTGTAATGTGGAGTAGGAAAAATAATTTATTAATGCTTACTTATTTTCAACAGTTATTCGTCACGGTGGTGTAGTGATCATTTTATTAATCTTAAAGCACTAAGAAAAGTTCGAGAAGTGCGGCAGCAGTTGAAAGATATTGTAATACAACAAAAATTAAATATTCAATCTTGTGGCACCGATTGGGATATTGTAAGAAAATGTATTTGTTCAGGTATTTATTTTATTAAATAATTTAATTATTGATATGTATTAACTTGTACAATTACAGCTTACTTTCATCAAGCTGCTCGATTAAAAGGAATAGGCGAATACGTTAATTTAAGGACAGGAATGCCTTGTCATTTGCATGCTACATCTGCTTTATTCGGACTAGGAAATACACCTGATTATGTTGTGTACCACGAACTTTTAATGACATCTCGTGAATATATGCAGTGCGTTACTTCTGTTGATGGTCATTGGTTGGCCGAATTGGGTCCAATGTTTTTTTCAGTTAAGGAAACTGGTAAATCAGGTAGAGCAAAGAAGAAACAAGCTGCTGAACATTTACAAGAAATGGAAAATCAAATGTATCTAGCGCAAGAAGAAATGCGTGCACGAAAAGAGGCAGCCGATAAGCGGGAAGCTGCTCTTAATAAGGGACAAGAAATTGTTAGTGCTGGAACTACACCAAGAAGAACGCCGGCTAGGTTAGGATTATAGTTATAGGTTAGATAAATAACGTTTATAATATATTTTTTAATTCTTAAATTTTAATTGTTTTTAATAAATAAATAAAATATATTATGTACAATGGTTTTTAAATAAATTAAGTATTTAAAGTAGGAATTTGTTGACAACCAAGAGAGCATTTCCATAAGCAAGTCGAAAGTCTATCCAAAAGTTGATTTTTTGCTAAAAAGATAATATTATTACTTCAATGAATTAATATAATTACTATTCCACTTACAACTACTTTGTAGATGTGGCGATTTAGGTTCGTATGCGGATGTATCTAAAAATAAACATAATGTTTTTAATAGTCAATTTAGGTTCCAAGTTCAATATAATATAATTATATAAGTTGTATAATTATAATGTATACACAACAAAAAAAAATAAAATAATAAACAAATTCAAAATAATTTACAATTAGTATTACATTGAGGGCCGATCTTTTCATATCAACTTTAAACGTCAAGTAGTTACTTGACGTTTACTTTACTTGAGCTTTTCAATCGTTGATTAGGACATTTGGATCTTTTCATCAAATTTTATACAACCAGTAACTACTTGAAGTATATGACGGTTGGTATTATATTTAAAACTAAAATTTAGCGCGATTTGAACTAATAATCATAGATGAGAGAAATTAATACAGTGCGACCTCGATAATCCGAACCTTCATTACACCGGATTCTGCAGTAATCCGGCCAAGCATTTCAATTGCATTGTGTACTTTATAATCCGGATTTGATAGTACTCGGTAATCCGAATCAGCGTTTGTAATAATTGTGAACCCCCGTATCGTATCTGTGATTCACATAAGCAGTGTGTGCTTTCGTTTTGACCGTTACTTATCGCGTCTGAGGATTATTAATTGCTTAGCTTATTACTTAGTATGTTTTTTTGTTCAGTATTTTTTTTGTTAATTTATAAATATTTAACAGATGTTTCATATTATATGCTCAATCTTCTCACTGAGCAAAATCTCACGAATGTAGAAATAAGTATCCTTCTGTTTTAAATAATTTTGTTTCTAATTATATTTCAAAAAGTGTTACTTTGTAATATTCAAAAGTGTGTGGAAAAATACTACTTTTCCGCACAACATCGGAATACTCCGACATATCTGACATTTTTATGTCAGATAACGTGAATGGTAAAACTTCGCCTTGAATGGAAAAATCTTAGTTTTCCTAACTTGTATCGAAATTTTCTATTTTCTAGTTGTTTTGTATTAAATGTTTCTCTTTTCGCTAAATAAACTGTCGCTTCAGTAATCCGAATTATTTATTAATCCGGATGACCGCGGTTTTAATTAGTCCGGATTATCGAGGTCGCACTGTAGTATAAATATTCAACTCAAGGCTCTGAGATTTTACCAGTGGCCAGGGATGGCGCTGTTAGTTAATAAATAAAATTTACAATTGAAGAGTGGAAATTAGAAAGGGCCTAAGTAGCAAAAACAAAGTTTTGAGATAATCGAGAAAAACTGAATAAAAGTCAAACAATGTTATTGATCAAACTTTTATATTAGATGTTTTTAATACAAAAATAATATAACTTTGAGGCTTAAAACCTTTCATAGGACATAAAGCATGGTACTTAGAACTTATCTATGTCAAAATCTTAAATTTTTCGAAAATGTCACTTAGACCCTTTCTAATTTCCACTCTTCAATTACACAACACGCAAAATGGACCTAGAAACATAATTGTTCAGGTTTTAAAATTTTTTAATTTGGCAAAGTTGTAAAGTAAGTTAAGTATTAATTAAGGAAACGTTTCTATTAATTATGTTTGTGCACGGTTAATTTGCGTAAACTCACTAAATTAATTTAAAATGTAAAATTTTTAAATATTTTAGTTTACTATGGAAAAGCGAGAAAGAAGTGAAAATTTTACATCTCACGAACAATTACTCAATGCTAATAATTAATTGTGTAGAATTAAGGTGCACGCCAGTGACCCACCCAGTTTAAAAATTTTAGATGAGTTTGGTGTCAAGCGTTAGAGCATCGTTTGAGCTTCAATGAGCTTCCATTATTTTCATTTGAGCCTCAAAGGTTGCCAAGTATTCGCAAAAATCTACTGGGAGGGCTGTATATATTCAAATGAAATTGAAAATAAAAAAAATGATGTTTGGAAAAGCGTTGAAATTCACTTTAATTCACAATTTGCAAACAAAATACGAACAGTAAAATCAATGAAGATTATACGAAGGAAGCAAAAGGTTATTAAAGAAAAAAGATGCACAAAGAAAACAATTTTTAAAACTGGCGGAGGAACTGCAGAAATTCCCAAGTATACACTTATTATGAGGACAAATTGATAAAATTGTTGGGTGTTATAGTTATAGTATATGGGGCATTCCACGCCAAATCGACCACTTTTGAACCCGACCCCTTTCGATTTGGCCGAAACTTTTTTCTCGTTTTCTACCCCTCTAAATATATTTATTATTATTATTATTAAAAAACATTAAGAGTTGAGGATGCATCCTATAAACTCTGTAAATTACAAAATTCATAACATTATAGCAAAATTCAAATTCAAATACACATTAAATTAATGAAAAAAAAAAAACGAATGAACACAATCAACAGATAACACAAATTAAAAATTAAAAGACACACATAAACAATCAATCCCGTCACGGAAGAGCTAAAAGATCAAACCGATTCTTAAACGAATTAACAGATGGAGCCGTCACCACGTCATCAGGAAGGTTATTCCAGACACCGAAAACACGATTTGATAAAAAGTGCTCCCTGCATCTGGTTTTAAACCTCTCGCGAAGCAACTTCAAACGGTGTCCACGCAATCGTTGGCTCATGTTAAGGGAAAAAAGGTGAGACATATCGATCGGAAATAAACGATTTAGCGCTCTAAAAGTGATTATCAAATCACCCCTCAAACGTCTATTGTGAAAGGGTGTCAAATTTAAAATTCGTAAACGTTCTTCGTAAGATGGTCTGTTATGATAATCGTATGCTAATCGCGTTGCAGCTCTCTGCACAGATTCGAGCATGTTAACATCACGCTGCCACTCTGCATACCACACTGGACCAGCGAACTCAAGAAGAGGTCGAATGTAGGTCATGTACAGCCTCTTAACAATACGAAGACTAGGCTTCTCAAAGCACTTAGATAGAAGATAGACCATGGTTCTAGCTCGACTGCAGATCTTGTTTATATGACTACTCCAGGAAAGGTCGTTAGTCATTGTTACTCCGAGATCGTTGGATAGCTCAACAACTCTCAATCGAGAAGAGTTAACTGTGTAACCTAACCGCGGATTGTTCTTACCGAGATGCATCACAACACACTTATCAATGTTCAAAGGGAGCAACCATTCGGAACACCATCTCATCACCATATTTAAATCACCTTGTAGAATATGATAGGAAGAATTTCTCAGAATTTTTTCAACTTTTTTCACCCAACCCAACAAAAGATGAATTTTTCAAAAATTTTGCTATTTATATTTGGCTATTTTTACAAATACCCATAACTTTTTCAAAAATTGACTAAAGCCAACGTTCTTTTTTTTAAAATTTTTCAGTTTTGAATGTACTATTCAGATAAAAATATGAAAAATTTTTTCGATGTTAGGTTCCATGAAATTTTTCAGTTTTTTGAGAAAAATTATCAATTTTTCAAATTCCGACACTTTTAATTTTTGATTTTTTTTTTCTGAAAAAAACTTCAACTTATTCTGCAGTTAATGCCGCTAAACCCAGAGTGGGCCGACTCTGCTTTCTATTTTTTTTTTCAATTGAAAATTTTTTTTGTTTATTTTACCACAATCTAACTTTGTTTTTATAATAAATAAAATTTAAATAAATATATCTTACATTTTTTTTTACTTTATTCGTAATCTTAACTAATGATTTATAACTGAAAATAATTTTTTATTTCATTATTCTTGGTCGTTTAAATAATTTACAGACTATGAACTCTTTTGAATTAGATAAATTTCTAACAAACATACATATAGACTGCAAAAATCATAACCCTTCCTTTTTGGCTTTGCCGCAGTCGGGTAAAAAACCAATGTGTTTGGTATCGCGCTGTGCAATTGCTAAGTTTGTTTATTTTACCACTATCCAACTTAAATAATTAATTAATTAAATAATAAATTAAATTTAAATAAATATATCTATAGTAGATATGTTATAAATGTACAAATTTTCCTTAATGAGAAGATTTTTGAATAGTTTTAAATTAATTTGATGAGATTTTTGTCAATTTATACTACCACAACAGTGATTTTGGAATGCCTGCTGAATGGCATTTTTTTGCGATTGCTCATGGAAAAGGTTCGTGTGATGGAATTGGTGGTACGATCAAAAGAGCAGCTGCGAGAGCAAGTTTTCAACTAGCAGTTGATAAACCAAAACCACACCTTACGAGCTATATGCATGGGCTTCTGCACCGAATAATCTTCCAACTACATATAACGGTAAAGTTTTCGCCAGAAGTGGATTATAATAAAGCTGTAAACAACCTAAATGACCGATTTTAAAAAACGAAAACCATTGCAGGAGCTCAGCAATTGCACTTGCACAGTGTGATACCAGACACAGATATATTAGAAATTCTTTTTATTATTCTTTTATAAATCCTTTAGATTATTAGAAATTTTTCTAATTTAGAGGAGTATACTGTCTGTAAATTATTTAATCAATCAATCAATCAAAATCAAAAGCCTCATTTATACCCGAAGGTGTTGAGGTGTCCCTTATCTCTTTTAATATAGTGGCATTTTCATTTATAAATTTCCGCCACTCTCTTCTATCTAGTGCCATTTGTTTTGCCTCGTTCCATGTTTTCCCCATCTCTTTTAGTATCTGTCCAATGTTATCGTCCCATGTTTTTGCAGGTCTGCCTCTTGTTCTCTTCCCCGCTGTTTTTGCCTGCCACCTGCCACACATTTCTCACTGGCATATCGCCCTTCAACCTTCATCCGGTTCAGATTTCCGAACCATCTCAGTTGATTGTCGGTTACTTTCCTCATTCCTGGCTCTACTGCTAGTTTATCCCTAATCTCTACGTTTCTTACTCTATCCAAAATTATTTAAACGACCAAGAATAATGAAATAAAAAATTATTTTCAGTTATAAATCATTAGTTAAGATTACGAATAAAGTAAAAAAAATTTAAGATATATTTATTTAAATTTTATTTATTATAAAAACAAAGTTAGATTGGGGTAAAATAAACAAAAAAAATTTTCAATTGAAAAAAAAATAGAAAGCAGAGTCGGCCCACTCTGGGTTTAGCGGCATTAACTGCAGAATAAGTTGAAGTTTTTTTCAGAAAAAAAAAACCAAAAATTAAAAGTGTCGGAATTTGAAAAATTTCATGGAACCTAACATCGAAAAAATTTTTCATATTTTTATCTGAATAGTACATTCAAAACTGAAAAATTTAAAAAAGAGAACGTTGGATTTAGTCAATTTTTGAAAAAGTTATGGGTATTTGAAAAAATAGCCAAATATAAATAGCAAAATTTTTGAAAAATTCATAACTTTTGTTGGGTTGCGTGAAAAAATGTGAAAAAATTCTGAGAAATATATTTAGTGGGGTAGAAAACGAGAAAAAAGTTTCGGCCAAATCGAAAGGGGTCGGGTTCAAAAGTGGTCGATTTGGCGTGGAATGCCCCATATATTTACTCCTTCTATTTCTTCCAATTCCAACAATTCGTCAATTTCAAAATTTTTTGATTGAAATTGTAAAATAATTAATTAATAATATATTCAAATTTTATAAATACGTTATAAAATAACTAAAAACGTCATTATTAGTATATTATTTAATGAGTGTATAATGAAGGCCATATTACACGAGAATTGTTTAGAACACGAGCGAACGTAGTGAGCGAGTTTTGTAATTATTCTCGTGTAATATGGCTCATTATACACGAATTGAATACTATTTTTTATCTACGACTGTTAAACAATAACTAAGACTGCATTATCTAATTATTTAAGTTTAAAATTGTATTGTGTTTATTAATTTTCAACTATCGAATCAAGTTGCCATTTGTCATTTATAAAGAAAATAAATAAAAAAATGCCAACAGCCGTGGATAATGAACAGGAGCCGTGGATACAATAGTATATTATTTAATGAGTGTATAATGAAGGCCATATTACACGAGAATTGTTTACAACACGAGCGAACGCAGTGAGCGAGTTTTGTAATTATTCTCGTGTAATATGGCCCATTATACACGAATTTAATACGATTCTCTATCTACGACTGTTAAACAATAATAATTAAGACTGCATTATATAATTATTTAACTCTAAGTTGTATCGTGTTTATTAATTTTCAACTATCGAATCAAGTTGCCATTTGTCATTTATAAGGAAAACAAATAAAAATTGCCAACAGCCGTGGATAATGAATCCATTATCCACTGTAGAATATGAGCTAAGTTATGTATTCATGGTTACACATATAATGACACTATTGTTTGACAGTCGTAGATAAAATATTTTAAACTTCAGTAAACAGAATCATATGTGCGTTTTCTGTCCGTCAATTTTATCATGCTAATAAATATTTACAGGGCTGTGGGAGATGCTAATAACTTTGCTAGCCAGTAAGCTGATTTACTAGGCTACTAAAATTTTACTTGTAGTTGAAAAGAGCGAAAAGTAACCTACTTGTCGATTAAAACTTACTTGGGGTTTACGTGAAGGTCGGCTCTCGAAAAAATGTGACTCTTGGCTGCGCCTCGAGTGCCCATTGCCCATTTTTTCTAGTGGATTAGGGGCTTGTTAATTCCCGAATGTAATTCAACGTTTTATCCACGACCATGGACCAAAACCACAAATAAAAATTCTGTTTTTGAGAAACGTCAGATTTGACAAATTTATTTTGATCAATAATAGATCAACTAGTGTATTATGACATTATGAGTTCTCATTCTCATTAGAACTCATTAGAACTTCATTAGAACATGCGTCCAATTGTCGCGCTCCCAAATTAAAAGGGTTCCATGTCAAAACGACGCGGGAATTTGGACGCGCGACAATTGGACGCGGTCATTTGGGCGCGCGACAATTGGACGCATGCGACAATTTGGGGTACGACAATTGCACACATACAATAATTTGACTTTAATATAATGGATATACGATTTATTTATAAATAATAAACTACAAGAAGTTAATCAGAAATAGTTTTATCAATTTTTTGTAATGTAAACAATAAATTTTTTATCAAATTTACAACATTTTAATATTTACATAAAAAAAAACAAATCATATTGATTTTAAATCTGCAGCTGAAAGTTGTGCGCGATTCCTTGTAAGTAATCCAGCAATAGCCTGTTTGCATAATCATCGACAATTACTTTAATTCTCTTTGCAGTATCTTGATACACTTTTTTGCGTACTGGGATATCTCCTGCGATATATTGCTCTGTTATCAATTGATTAGCACTATCTCCTTTCTTAAAAGTTTTAATGAATTTCCAGATATTGGGATGAGCAGCACCAAGGAAATACTTAAATCCATTATGCCATCCTTCAACGGAATTGTTTGTTCGTGGAATGCCATCTTCCACCAGTTGATAATAACAATTCCACAAATTAAGTACTTGAAAATAATGGTGGTCTTCGACGTCCCCTCCTATCAAGGCGGCCTATCCATGTATCTTCAGTCGTACCCCAAATTGTCGCATGCGTCCAATTGTCGCGCGTCCAAATTCCCGCGTCGTTTTGACGGGATACCATTAAAAGGCCTCTAATCCACGACAAACGGACGTATTAAACCTTCCTAATATAGTTGTCGTGGATAAACAAACAAATCTACAGTTCGACCACTCTAAGAAAAGCTCTGAATGTTATTAAATTCAATAATGTTGAATTAAATTGATTTATTAAATATAGCTATGAAGATTTGTTCTCAAGAGAACACTTTTCTGTAGACAATAAAGTTCAAATATGAATAACACGAAAACGAACAAGACAAAAAACCAGCACAATGACATTTGACACACAATGATTTGTAACTTTTACAACAGAATGTACTTGAGGAATAACTCGATGTTCATTGGTTCATTCAAATTTTTATCAAATTAGTTGACATATTTTCCGGGGTTTTTCTTAGCTTGGCGGCACTGTATGTCACATAGTAGGGTTCAAATAAAATCCGCTAGTTGTTGTATCGCTTAGCAATAAACCTCTATAAATAGTAGTAGGGTTTATGCATGATACAATAAATTTTTTTATCTACGACTGTCAAACAATAGTGTCATTATATGTGTAACCATGAATACATAACTTAGCTTATATTCTACAGTGGATAATGCATTCATTATCCACGGCTCCTGTTCATTATCCACGGCTGCTGGCAATTTTTATTTGTTTTCCTTATAAATGACAAATGGCAACTTGATTCGATAGTTGAAAATTAATAAACACGATACAACTTAAAGTTAAACAATGCTGTCTTAATTATTATTGTTTAACAGTCGTAGATAAAGAATCGTATTAAATTCGTGTATAATGGGCCATATTACACGAGAATAATTACAAAACTCGCTCACTGCGTTCGCTCGTGTTGTAAACAATTCTCGTGTAATATGGTCTTCATTATACACTCATTAAATAATATACTATTATTTGGGATAAATATATATATATGATTCTATATTCTCATAATCAGTGCTGTGATGTACTTTTAAAATAATAACATAACGTAAATACGTTATGTTATATGAGCTTGTTCTCTTTCTAACTTATAACATCTTTGTATAGCGTTGTCCTTATTTATAATATTCTATTTAAAAAATGTGGGCGTGAACTCACCTAGTGACGTCATGCGCCAAACCGGACGAAAATGAGACTCAACAATATCATATCTTGTAATTTATTGTATCATGGGGTTTATGGTAGAAAGGTGAAAATAAGGTTTTCATCCCGATCTGTCAATCAGGAGAACACCTAGAAAAGCTTTATCCAGAATAGGTGAAATTAAATTTCTATCTGTCATCTGTCAAAAATTACAAGCTGCCAAAGTTTAAACTTCAAGAGTGAATAACTCATGAAATATTGAAGGGATCTTAACCAAATAGCCCCCACATAACTTGACAGCATATAGAACCATTTGATAAAAATCAAGAATTCAACATTAAAAAAAAAATACGTTTCTTTTTTTGCTAAAACTTGAAAAAAGTTCTTGTCCCTAGATTTTCTTCGGTATTTCTGCGTCAATGGCAATCAAACTGTTTGGACGTATATCTTGTGGGCTCTAGTGGTGAAAATAAGGTTTTGGCAGAGAAATCTTTGCCAGGGCTACTACAATAAAATAAATAAAAAAACTGAAAATGTCTTCGTATCTCCGGAAATGTTGAACCGATTGTGATAAAATTTTGTGTACTGATAGAGTTTTTAAAATACAAGCATTGGTAAGGAAACAATTGAGTCAAATCTCAAATGTAAAAGCATAGTCTGTACCTTGGAATAGAAAGGGCGGATGTCACAAATTATTAAAATGAGATAAACGGCCATTATTGATATTTCTGATGGTGCAACATTTTTTAGTTGTAAACTTAAATCTCATAAGAGAATGAGATACAAATAAAATTTTTTGAAAAAATTTAAAATATCGTTTAAAAGATGGACTTCCGCTTTTTTGATATTGGGTTTTGCAATATTTTTATTGATGGACATCGGGCTTTTAAAGGTGTAATTAGAAGAAAAACTATGTAAAATGGTAATTTTTATTTAAAAAAATATATTTATTAAAATAAGTATCAATAAAAAAACAAAACATTAATCAGAATCTTCATTTGTAGTCTCAATGAATGAGAGATTTTTATAAAAATCATGATGCCTGGCATCTACCCATTGCAAGAGGTTTATCATATTTTAACTATTGCAAGGTTATCATATTTATGCTTTTTTATTGGCAAATGACTGCCCATTTGTAAAGGCAATAAATTATCACTGAAGTGCAGATCTTGCCTTTTCTTGCGCTTATAGCTAACTTCCTTAAACTCTCTATCATTGAAAGATGTTTTATAAAAATAACTCCCCGGATGATCAGTTTGGGCTTTAAAGTGGACGATTGTGAAGATTAGAAACAGTTCTCCTAATGTATTTACTTTCCGAACCACTAATGATTCTGATTTGGCAGAATACAAACTAGCCCAATCAATAAAATCTTCTTGAGCCATTTCGTGAACTCTAAAAGGTTTGTTTTTCATTTGGCACGTTCTCACAAACTGCGTCCACTCTAAGGAGTTTGAATGGACATTCCTGGTAGTTTCTTCTTTTTTGTTTCTATAACTGCATGTACGCCATCAACCTCCATATGGGTATGACCAGTAAGGAGGAATTTGTGATGTATTTCCTTAATATGCTGCAGGTTTTGAACGGCATACAGATACATGGAAAAGAGCATTGAATTTCTATTTTGGCCAGTACAGTTATCCGACCAAATGGTTATTGTTTTTACATCATCTGGGAGAGTATTCATCCACTTCATTAGAGAAGACGCAACTTGATTTCCACTTCTTCCAGAAATTGATTCATCCCACACCATACAATGATTTTCTGAAACGGTGTGATCATGGATGGTAAAATTGAAGGTTCAAAGCTGTCTGAGGTAAAATGACTTAGCATTGGTCAGCATTGGTAAATATATACAAATAAAAAATGGTGTTGGTAAACAATTTTGAAATCAGAACACCTAAAATCATCATTTCGACCACTAAAACCATTTTCATGCGTGAACATACCTAATACATGGCAATTTGAAACAGCCAGATGTCCATTATATGGCTTTTTCAAATTATTGTAATATAGGATTACCGCCTTTTTATTTTTCAAAACTTTTGAAAAAGCCAGATGTCCTTTATAGGGCTTTTCCAAATTATAGCAATACAGGACTACCGCCTATTTTATTTAGCTAACTTTTAAACCAAGCTATATTGCGATTTAATACCAATATTTTTGAAATCAGCGCATTCTCTTACCTAAGAATCTAAAAAAAATTGACAAAAATGGACTTCCGCCCTTTCCATTCCAAGGTACAGAGTACAGAGTTATTTACCTAAAAGTCAGGAAAATGATACATTACTGACGAGGAGTATTTTAAAGCTCCGAGTAAAGTGAGACATTTTCCTAACAAGTATGGTATTAAATTTTACCGAAAATCGTAAAAAATTGAAATTTTAAAACATTAATTGAACAACATTTTTAAAGTGAGCAAAATTCAAATGTGTCAATTTGTTGACTACATAGTTACCATACATAGTTACTGTCAAAACAATAATAAGTAATAAAGAAAAGAATGGCGTCTTTTTTATTTTGTTACAATTACAAATTATTACCGGACTAGTCATTAAAATCCAATTTCCCTGCGCGTAAATTAGCAGGGAACTATTGATTTGATGACGATTTTCGGTAAAGAAAATTACAGAAAATTTTAACTGAAATCTTAATTTATTTATTTTTTTTGTGAAAATTTATTAGGTGGCTTGTCATATGACGTGATATTAATTTCGCAAGTTTGACAACAATAACACAATTATTGTTTTATACGATTTTCTATTGAGCACATACATTTTCAATCGTTCTAAATAATTATTAACAATTACTGATAATTGACATAGATTTAATCACTTTTTTAAAAATTCATATAAATGAATATGTCATAGTATCTCCGGATAAAAATTGGCGTGCTGATGATTGGAGGTATTGCGGCAGAAGTGACGATATTTTTTTTGCAAGCATACTTTTTTAGAAATTCAATTTTAATTCAATCACAGCCAAGAAACCAATAACGGACACTGATGAAATCTAATGAGATCGAAATAGTTTATGTGTTTATAAATTGTTATATTACCTTTTTCAAATATGTTTCAGCCATCACATTTTTATAAAAAGAAAAAAAAAGGGAGTGATAGGGGTGCCGTGAAAATCTTTTAAGGACTTAGGGTGCCGCCAGACAAATAAATTTGAGAACCACTGTGTTAGATTAAAAAATTATTTTTTAAATGTATGTTCTGAAAAGAGCTCGGACTTATATGCACCAAAATACTTGAAAATATACGCGTATGTACTAGAATTGATCGAATTAGGCAAAAACAAGTCTGAAAAACCGCATAAAACAATGCATATTTTCAATGTTTGGTGCATATGTGAGAAAATAAAAATTATTATTAAATTTGCCAGTTTAACCCGTCGTTATTACACATGTGAGCGCGTGTTAGTACACTAACAGTGTACTAACCGTGCAATATTGAAACAAACACAGAAAGTGAATAGATATATTTAGTTTAATTGAAGCACAATTAACGTTGTATTTTGTCCAAGTAAATCACAATATAAATGGTATATAAAAACCACTAGTACGGCGTTTTTCGATCCAATCTTTTGTACATTGAAACCTCCCAATAATAGGAGGGAGTGTCGTAAAATTCAAGCGTCTTATATGGTAAACGCATTATGAGAATACAGCGTAATAGGAGGGTTTACTGTATTACATTACTAATTTTATTAATCAATTTACTATACAATTTTGCACAGTCAATGGTGCTTAAGGAGCATACACTAATTTTCAACACTTCTGCGCAAAATTGTTCAACAAATTGTGTAATGTTATTCAGCTTAATGAGAAAGAAGAGATTATTATGAAATTTTACTTTATAAACTTTTTCAATATACTTCTGTAAAAGCAAAATTTTTAATTTTCACACGTTAAAATTGCTTATGACTAAATTTGACTTTCATTAAACATTAATTTTTAGCGTGCAATGAATAAATAATTCTACGACAACCTAATAATTATTCTTTACAAATACAAAGAAGCTTCTTAATATTATAAGTAGGTACCGACCTACCCAAATTATTTATAACAATGAGATTGCTATCTAAACATATTTAATTATAATGGTGAAACTTTTTCTGTAATAATTATATATGCAATTATTTAATTTTTTATAAATTTTTAAATAATGTCATCTAATTGTAATTTTGCAGACTAGAATTTTAATAAACAATATTCTTGATTTAAAGATTTTTTGGTGGTTTTTAACCTATATGTATACTATATTTTAGTGTTCAATCACATTCACCAAGTTAGCCCCTTTTCATTATTTTTTAAATCATTTTTTATGCTAAACCTTTGGTTACGATCAGTACCAGATTATGAGCGACTGTGATGCGGGTAATCGCGGTTCAAATCCTGCTCGCGTCCAATATCTGCTGTGATCTCAAGCCCAAGATAGATCTTATAGTTTCAGCCAAGTGATCGCCTACATATTGCATAGTGTAAGAACTTGAAGAATGATTAGTATAGTAAAATTTAAAGTTTTGGTAGTTGATTGTTTTTACATAATTAATCGTTTTAAATTTAGCGATTTTGTAATCGTTGAATCAACGTCAAGTAATTGTTTGAATAATCTTTTTAATCAATTGAAATTTTTAAGATAAGCATAAATATAAACGTTTAAAATTAAATTTAATCGCATGGAAAGTTTATAAAGTTAAAAGTTTGAAGGGCGACGTTGTTCGAGTGCAACGAATTATGATCCGCAGGACGCACACATTTGGCGAGCGCATTCGCGATTAAAATTTTACGTTTGTTTTTTAACAAGTTTGTTTTAGAATTGACAATTGTTTTAAAATATTTGGATTAAGAGTATTGTGTTACAAAGAAAATGAATGACCTGCTGGCAAACAAGTTTATGACATGAAACATGATTATGTTCTGAATATATCAAACGAAACGTCGACTTGAAAACACTTTTAGTTTGATTTCCACGATCCAGAATCCCGATATTTTTTTTATTGAATTCTAAGTTTAATTTAAACTCCATGAAGATATATTTTACTTTCTATAAATATTATGGGAACTAACGCTTATCAGCATATGTGTATTCCGACCAGATTTCACCTTTCCTCCAACTCAACGTTATTACAATGTAAAATTTAAAACTTTAATTACAACATTAATTTTTCATCAGCCATTAAATACAAAATTTTCTTCTTTTTCAATAAATACTTATTCTTATTAATTGCTAGTCGAATGTAGTATCAAAATATTTCAAGTAGGTACTTTCATAATTACAACGACATACTTTTCATCCAATTTATTATTGTATCATTCAATATTAATCATTTATTTTTTATCAAAAATATTATAGAGCTGCTCGAGGTAATTAATCGATTAGGAATTCTTGTGTACGCCACTCAAAGAATTCTCTAAAATTCTTGATTTTAATAAGTTTTGTGTACTTATACTAAATTTTGGATATATCGATCCCTTCGGAGCTGTTTATAAACATGACTACTCTGAACCACGTAAATTAAATTTCCAGTTTACGCATCACAGCAGCACCAAAACTAGACATTTTGCTGCGGTATTGAAGGTACTTAAGGTAGTAGTACTGTCGATATTGCAAGTGTCAGAAGTATACACTCTTTCGTTTGACTTACTCAGTATTTTGACCACCCAACGTCGCGTCGCGATGGAGTTAACGTAGGTACGAGTATTTGATGGAACGATGTCAGAATATGATATGATATTTAAGCAAGTTATGCCAAATCCGTGACACGAGCTGCCAAACTAATTTTTAAAAAATCAAGAACTGCATTAAAAATGTCGTCACTCTCTGCCGCAATACCTCCAATCACCAGCACACCAAATTTTGTTCGGAGATACGATGACATAATATTCATTTTTGTTTTCTATTGTGGTAGCATTAACAAAGATATTGGTAGCCCTGGCAAAGATATCTATGTATCACCCCCTACCCTAAATCTATCTATAAAAGTTTTTTTAACAAAATCTGCAATGAAAAAAATTTTTTATTTTTGTACGCCACTGAATTTTTTCCAAAATTTTTATATACGTCACATAATACCGTAAGAAGTCACAAATAAAATTTCTCCAAGATTGGTACAACAAATTTTTTCGGTCATGAAACATTTTCGAAAAAATTTAACAAACAGCCTAAACTTGGTCGCTACCTAGTGGCAGAACCTTTTACTTATAAAGTAACGTTCCGTCAGTCCGTACGACGATATTATAAAATATTTCCCACCGAACCACCTATTTTTGTATTCTAAAATAAATTGTTACAAGCCCTAAACTCAATTCTTATGCTGCACTCGGTGTCGGTATACAAATCAACATTAACCTAATTTTGACACATATGTCACAAAATTATGACGTTTATTAAAATTTTGAATATATTGTTTTATTTTTGCAAGCCATCTGACAAATTCTCACAAAAAATATATAAATTAAGATTTCAGTTAATATTTTTTGTAATTTTTCTGACCTGGCTGCCCTGTTACAATTGGCTCGGTTTGTTTTATCACCAATACCTATACTTTCAAAGCTCCATCGACACACCAAATTTTAGCTGAATCGGTTAAACATTTCCGGAGATACGACGACATTTTCATTTTTTTTTATTTATTTTATTGTGGTGGCCCTGGTGAAGATTTCTCTGGCAAAACTTTATTTTTACCATTCCAGCCCACGAGGCATACGTCCAATAAGTTTGATTGCAATCGGCGCAGAAATGCCGAAGAAAATCGATCGACAAAAACTTTTTTCATGTTTTTGCCAAAAAAGTTAATTTTATTTTTTTCATGTTGCATTACTGATTTCTATCGAAGGATTACATATGCTCTCATATCCATTAGGATCAATGTACCTACGTACCAAATTTGGTTAAGATCCCTTCAGCACTTCTTGAGTTATTCACTCTTAAAGTTTCAACTTTGACAACTTGTGATTTTTGACAGACGACAGATAGAAGATTAATTTTACCTATTCTTATTCTGGATAAAGCCTTTTAAGGCCTTTAAAATAACATATCGCAAGACAAAATATTTTTTAAAAATCCCGTATTCTTTTCTTGTGGTGGCACTCCTGATTGATAGATCGCGACGAAAACCTTATTTTCACCTTTCCACCGTGAACCCTACCACCATACCAAATTTGGTCGTAATTGGTTGGATGGTTCGGAAGAAAATTGATCGACAAAATTTGACGACCGACAGACAGACAGACCGACACAGAAATTTTTATTTTACTTTTTGCAGATCTTTACGTTTCTGAACACGGTGATCTCGAAAATGCAAAAAAAAAGTTGAAATTTTTTTTCGATTACCATACCTCCAATTTTTTTTTAAAATTGATTGGAGGTAAAAATAAAAATGAAGCCACAGAGACTAGGTACTTGGTATGAAAGTAATATGGTACTTACTTATTTCTCTGCATGAATATATTCCGATTGCAAATAACAATAATAAAAATAGCAATATAACAATATAAAAGAAGAAAAAACTTAACAATGGTAGGATTAATTAATTCGGGTGTTAGCGTAAATATATTTATGAAATTCTAACAGTTTTCACTCGCGTTCTTCTCAAGGTTCAGGTATACTCCTTTCCTGTGGGGTAGCAGCTAATTGGAGTGTCAAGTGTCGTCGGTTGGGTTTGGGGTTGGGTTAGAAATTTTGGTAGGGTTTGATACGGAAGTTAGTATTTTCGGATAATATTGTTGGGGGGACGTTTTTCGTAAGATTGCTTTTGCTCGTCTGCCGAGAATAGAAATTTTCGGATAGTCTCCTAAAGTGGCTTCCGAGGAATTCCACTTGGACGTCATCCTGAATAGTGGTTAGTCTGGCGTATCTGTTTGCCCCGGTGACGAGGCATGGGCAGCCGTGAAACACCTGCAGAGGCCTTAGACGTGTTTTAGAAACACCCGCCCATGCAGGACAGGCGTACGTTAGCACCGGTCTTAGTACCGGTACACTTTTCAGCAGTGGATTTTAGATGGATGTCGAAATTTAGCCTGAAGTCCATCGTGACTCTCAGATATTGGTCGTTTAAGGTCAGATTCCGAAAAACTCGGTGATTCATTCGTTTTCTCGAGAAGACAATTGTCTCCGTCTTCTCAGCATTTAATTTAATTTTCCATTTGTGGAAGTACTCCTTGATGAGGTAAAGATGGATTCAGGGCGTCAGCGTACAGGGCTATTTTAGTTTTCTCGAAGGTGGGGATGTCATTTATGAACAGATTTGATGTTTTTAGTTTTGAATATGGTAGCGTCGACTACGACCGTGATTGCCGTATCCGTGAGGTAAGACTGAATGAGTTTTATTGACTTTGTATTTGAAAATTTTGGATAGGATTCACCCTCCAATCTAATAGTAGATACATATCTACAGTACAATATGAATATTTTTTTAAATTATTAACATGATAATAATATTATTTATAAGTTTTAAATTATTGTTGACCTTTTATTTTATTAATTAAAATTTCTTTATTTGTAATAAAGAATTTTAATGTTCACACATCATGTTAAATTAATAAATTTCGTAACTTACCTATACATTCAGTCATTTCAATTAAAAAATATTTTGATATTAATAAAAAATATGAGTTATAATATAAGTTTATATAAAGAAAAAATTGATTAAGTAATTTAAGATGAATGTAATATGTAAAATATAAATAGGTAATATAAATTCTACTTACACGAAGAGCTTTGGACCGATGAATTTTTTGTAGCAGTTGGAATTACGGTATGTTCATAATTTTTTGTATTTTCTTCAGAAGAACCAGATATTATGTTATTGTTATAGCCAGCATCCATTTTTGTAAAGCTATTATTTATACTATTATGCGAAGATTTGTCACTACTTTTTGCTATAAATTGTTTAAAAATAGTTTTTAATAATTTTGCACAAAATCAACGAACCATCGTTTAACCTGATCTTGCTTTTGAAACACGTTTAAATTGAAGCATATCATCTTCTTTTATTATATGTTTTAATTGAAGATAATTTGAAAATTTGTAAGTATTCGCTGGATTCAACTTGTTCCTTGTAGAAGAGATGGTAGCGTACGTAGAAGATTCAAAAATTGATGGAACATTATCGTCGTCGGGTGGAATATAACAACATCCTTGTAAAAATGTATTCATTTTTTATTAAAAGCATGACAGGAACGTAGGTTGAGATAAATTACGTAATAGCTCGTTCTAACACTGCCTACTAAATTTTTAAATTATTTTATTATTATACATTATTTTACAAAATCAAAAGTTAAAACATTGCATTTAGCTATATAAATAACTTTTTGTTCCTGTTTTTAGTTTTAATATTCTAAATTTGATTTCTGTAGTTAATTTAAGTTTATACGAAGGTAACAGATATTTATTCATTCCGTTAGCTAGCACATATAAGTTTCCATTTAAATCAAATGTAAAACTATCTGGCCAAACAAGAAAGTCTTTATTGGAATCTAATTTTCTTGCAGTACTAAACGGTTTCCGAATATTCCATTTTCCTACTCCATTATTACTTAACATGCCAAAATATAAATTTCCTTTGTTGTCCATTGTCAAACCGTCACTTTGACTTTGCTTTCTTCCCATCATTTTAATGTCTTTTCTCCATGTGCCACTTTTACATAATTTCTCATTTTTTAATATATCACTAGCAATTCCATATAAATTAAATCCATTCAGTGCGCAATAATATACCATTCTTTCGTGATCTCGTATTTTTGGCATAGGCGCTAACGCTATACCATTAACGGGCATCAGATCGTTGTTTTCTATGTCATCAACAGAAAATTCAGCAGCATCCAATTCGGCAAACATCGTTGCATCTCGAATTTTCCAACTCCTGTTGAAGTGTCGTGAATATACGACTATACCTGGATCCTGCATACTATTATCGGTTATATAAGCAAAGCCACCATCACTTTCATCTAGAACAAGATATTTAAGAAATCCTCCGTTATGTAAACTTACTTCGTTAGGAAATATATGAGTTTGTAAAATTTTTCCGTTATCATTTAAATCTAACAGCAAAATTTTAGGCGGACATCTAGTAATACCATTAAATCTAACGCCGTCTAAAACCCACATTATTCCATATTTATCTATTTCTATACTTTGAACACTCTGTAAAGCAGCACAATTATTTAAACTGTTCATACTCCAGCTAGGATAAGGGCGTAATAGAGCGTTGTATTTTTGATCATAATTTGTGTGTACATACGCTAACGTAGTCGGTGTACCAGATCTCAATCTTGGTAGTGCCATATACATTTTATTATTGTAAAGTTTGATTCCCGTTATTACATTATTTTCTGGAATGTATTTAAAATTCGTAACTGCATGATGATATTCCATAACCGAAGGCCAAGTGAAATTGATGTAGCTCCATTGAAATTCGATATGAAATTTTTCTGGAGGTTTTTTTTCTTCACTTCGTTGTCTTACACAATATGATACAAATAAAAATCCAAGAAGATCACAAATTCCCATTTCAAATATCATGTGGCAATTTAAAATCAACAACTAAGACCGCATTCAAGTGTAGAACAACTAGTGAGAGTTGTTTCTTAGACACCGGTATTCACTGACTAATCAAGTTCAAACTAATGAAATAACCATTAGACGCCGTTCTATGAAAACCATCGTGAAAGCTATGAAAGAGGGATAATTTCTCAATTCCCACTTGCCAATACGCGCAAAGTATTCAATTTTTATAGTCTTGAAATTAACGACTTATAACTGTTCCTAATTTTCGGCAATCATCTGTAAAAGTAAAAGCGGTATTAGTGTTTTTGATATATATTAAGAAATTACCATTAATACCCATATAATATATTCTAGTTCTTACATAGTGTAAATTGTAAGTTTTATTACTTGTCAAAATAAAATATGTAATATTGTATGTATATGGTATATAACTATGTATACATACTTGAAGTTGTTAATACTCCTAAAAATTATTTTTAATTACACCAATTAAATTATTTACTTTTTCATATTTTATTTATGCTACTTAATAAAAACGAGTAATTAATTAAAAGTCCGTAATTTTTAAACTCATTATAGTACAATCATATCAAGTAAGGTAATAATATTTAAATAGATCGTTAACTTGAAAGTTCTCTGTCAAAAAAAGTTTTTAATGGAATATTATTGCACTAAATTTATATTATTATCCAAAAACCTAAATTAGCTACTAAACAATTATGTAATTTGGAGCAACTGCAGGAACTACTTTTCTGGGTATGTATCATTTAAGTGTACAGGTACAATAATTGTTTCAAATTTTATTATACATAATATAATATCTAATTTAAAAAATGTTTTTATCGTGCATATTATTATGCCCTTGTAATTTTTATGAATCTCGTCATTACATCGCTTAAAGTTATGAATTTGCTAATATTATTGAAAAGAAGACGTTGCTTTGCGGATTATTTTAAATTTCAAAAAACCAAAATACAAATTTCCAGAGGAAAATGCAACTAATAAAAATAGAAACAACATTATTACAATTTTTTCTGTAATTGAGCATGGGTTATACGTTATAATAATAATTTTTCTATACGACTGTCATAGAATACAAGAGTATTCTGATTTAACTGTTAATTACAGAATGTCCATATTATTCTTATACTTGTTATAGAATGGTTTTCATTCTATCACTTATTATAAATTATTATAAAAAGTATAGTCTGGAACACGTTTGGAATGGCTATTCCGCACTCGTGGACCGTCACTCTCGCCTAAAGGCTCGGGCGACAAACTTTCCTCTCGTGCGGAATATGCCTAATTCCAAACTGGTTACAGAATATACTATTCTACAATCGCGTATAGAAGTTTTATTGTCTATATTATGTATAATAAAATTGCATCCTGAGCAGCATAGTCAACATAGTCAAACATCAACATGTTTGTATATAAATTTATTTATTTATATAATTAAGTACTATTTAAATGCTATAAAAATAAGTAGAAAAGCTACAATTTTGATTTATAATTACCACTTAAAGTTTTTAGGTTTTTTAACTTCAATACAATAAATTTCTTCGCTATAAGCGTATAATGCTTTAAAAAATATGTTTGCAATAAAAATAAAATATTTCTGCTTATACATTACTAACTGCTATGTAAAAATAAATGAAGTAAAATAAATATAAATGTTTCTGTTACAAATAAATTACTGCGCTATAAAAATAAATAAAATGAAATAAAAATAAAATGAAGTGAAACAAAAATAGATGACACTGCTACTAATTACTGCCCTTTAACCCTTCAGACCCAGGGTACACTATAGTGTACCCAAGGTTTATTAACTTATATTGAAGTTGGTGACATACTTAAATGCTAGATAACAATTATTTCTTAATAAAAGAACCCCGGGGAATCCAATAAAAATACAAGAAATGTTCTATAAGAAACATAAACTATGGATAATCAATAAATTTAAATCAAAATTGTAAAAAATATTCTGTTATAGAATAGCTTATTTTTAGTTACGAATAACTCAGCGAAATATCATTATAAATGCATAATTTCTTTTTTAGTAGTTATCATCGTGAACTTGGTCTACGAACAATAGACACCTGTTTAAATCTGAAGAGTACACGGGAATAACGATCAGAGTCCAATTTTGCTGAAAATAAACTATTAATGACATTCGATAGATGGTAATAAAAGGTATCTTCTAGTAAAAAAGTAAAAATATATAAGATAAAAATAATTTAAGTCCAGTGTAGAAAACCATATTTTTAAAATCATTTGTTAACGATCTTATGAGTCTGTAAATCTTGACGTTCAATTTACGCAAAATATATAGTTTGTGACTCTGATCAACTGATCATTATTCCCGTGTATTCTTCATACGACAGTTAAAATTATTATACACAACTTGTAATAAAAATTAAAACATTAAAAGGCCTATAATTGTAAGAGTATAAAGAATGAATGTTCACAGTTCTTCCATAAAAAGCACAATAAGCAAGTGAAAGGATATCGGAGGTTTTAGTTATGATTCTTACCATTCTGGCGCTGCAATCTTTATTTCTTTTTCCTATATTCAATAATAAGATCTATATTCAAAAATAAAATGGTAATTAATGATGATATAGACATAAGCAAGTATGCACAACTAATATCAATTTTAAAACAAAAATATTATTGATGGGTATCATGGAAACAAATTAAAAGTTCTATCACGAGAATAAATTGATTGTTTTTTTTATCAAAAGCAAACGATAATGAATATTTAATGATTGAGATAATACAATACTGCATTATTTATTTATTTATCTATTTATTTTTATTTATATAATTATATTATAATAATAAGTACGGGCAAGCCCAATAGATAATAAAACTTTCATTCAATGTAAATAATACTCGCACAATGCAGAAAATAAACATATACAAAGGTGATTCCAAAATGTCATGGCATTTCGAAAGGCTTATGGAAATTGAAAATTCTTATATTCTATATTTTAACCTAACAAAGTAAGGTTAACAAAAATTTGTTTATAAAGAAACGGGCTATACGATCGATCCTTACCCATTTTTACCTAAAAGGAGAAAGTTCATCTGAAATGTTTACTTAAAAAAAGATCAGGTTGATTGGAATATGAAATCAAACAAATAAAATTTGCTTTTCCGACGTTTCGGGGAATTTATTTCTCTATTTTCAAGACTAAGAAAAGAAATGAGCCCTAAGTTGGGCCAAAAAACAGATTGCACTCGCCAAACAAATCGAGATGTTAAGTTGCTTAATTTTAAAAAGGTGGAAAAATGGAAAGCCAAGGTAACATTCTTAGATCATAATAGTATATTATGTAATCAAGCGCAAACCAAATTTTATATAATTTATAGTATTTGCTCAAACTAAGCTCAGTTGTACTAATCGACTTCGACGTTCGGGAACTAGCGTGCATGGGAACTAAACCATAAGGTACAAAATTTTTGAGCATAAAGACTGAAAGATCATTGAAAATAAGTAATAAAACCGCCCGTCTGCCACTCAAGTGGCAATATTAACTTGGAAGCGCCGAGCCGTGAGAAAAGAGGCATTTTTGGGGTTGAACTAAAGGGTACATAAAAATTTTTTATATGAAATGCTTTCTTTTTTGTGTAGTTTTCAAGTTTTTTGACAGACGGTTTTCAGTGCAGCCTTCATGGCGGCAGACGCGTTTGAAAATATATCAAGCGAGCGAGAGTAATGCGCGGAATAGCATAACAAGCAGAGATAGACGTTCGCCTTGATTGCAAACGAGATTCGGTAGATGTAAATCAATTTTATAAATACAGTAAATTATTATAAGCGATTATTTTCTTTATTAACGTACATCATACACTTTTTGGTTTTTTATTAATATTTTGTTTTTAGAAAAGGCTTTTATTAACCTCTTCAGTCGCGAGGCCAACTTGGAAAATTAAGTTTTTTAAATTTTGTGCCAATAATTTGTGCTCTTATTTAAAAATAAACAAAAAAGATCGTAGCAATTTTTAAAAGTACTGTTTAGTGTCTCTCGAAGGCAACACCATAACTGAGGAAGTTAAAAACAAAAATTACTTACTTTTTAAATATTATATAGGATGGCGCAAAATGAACGTTGTAGTTTGAACTCTTTATAACTTTTTTATTTAAACGACAATTTTATTAAATATACTGCATTTATATATATTAATGGGGAATATTTTTGGTACCTTATAGTTTACTTCCCAATTCCCATACATCCTAGCTCCTGAGCGAAAACCACGAATACGGTATCCTTAAAATTTAAAAGCAAGCTAGATTAGATCGATCTAACTTTAGGTCGATTTAAAGACTACATATCGTGGGCTGACAAGAAAAAGGCACTAAGTCCAAAATGATAGTTTTGAGTAATCAGCATTTTAAAGTTTGCATTTGCATTAGCATCAATGCTTTCGTGCTTTCTTACATTGCTTATATTTCACAAAATGAATCAGATATAACTTGCTGCGTTCTTTCAGTAGGAAGATCACTAAAATTGAGATCTATAATTCACTAAAAAGATAAGTGAAATTTTGACTTAGTGCCTTTTTCTTGTCAGCCCACGATATGTAATATAATATGTATGTATATCTTTTTACAATTCACAAATTAAATCCAAAATAAAATTATTAATATTCGAATTTCTAAACATTGTTAATACCGTTTAGTTATACGAGTAGAATATGAAAACCAATACTATTAACTAATTATGGTACAATGGAACAGTTAAAAAGCAATTAATTTTCTAACTATAATAATATTTTACTATATCCACACCGCGCACGCACATTAACACGATAATAAATTTTCACAAGTAATACAGCAAGTATTGTTATTGAGGCTATGTTCTACAATAATTTATTGTTTTTAAACATTTTTGCATGTTATTCAGAATATTTATTTACAGTTATATAAGTTATAACAGTGATTCCCAAACTTTTTCGAATTCCAGCGTTCTTGTTGAACTAAGGTTTTTCCATGGCACCCCACCCTAACTTTCAGCATGATTTTTTTGACTTATAGTTCTACACCAACTCTCCTGGCACAGTAAGGAACTATCATTCAATCGATCCCACGAAATGAACTTTTTCCTATAGAAAAAGAGGACAATTTTCTGAGCATTTAAAAAAATATATTGCGGATTATTCATTAGTTCTCGAGAAAATCACATTTAAAAATCAAAATTTTCCTTGAATTTTATATAGGGATTAAACTACGATTTCTACACAGATATTCTGTCACCCGTACGTGTGCTAAGATATACTCTTATTATTTGCAGTTAAACTAGTATGTTAGGAACAGTTTTTCTTTAGACAAATGCAGAACTGGTTGTTAGGGTGCTCACAAATGCGTTTGTTGTTTTGAAAGTTTTCCCTACTCGAAAAGGGAGGAAAATTGCTTTAAAGCAACAAATGCATCAGCAAAAACAAATTGTCTTGTAGTTTGTTATAATACTGCAATGCAACAGAGAGCCCGAAATATGTTACAATTTCATGATACGAACCAAAAATATTATACATTCTAGAATAACTGACGTAAAAATATAAGGAAAAGTCTTTCGCATAAAACTAATTTTTGTATACAATTAAACTAATATAAATAGGTAAAATTTTAAATATAAATTCTATTCGAAACGCATATTTTTATGTCAAAACAAATTTTTAAGTTAATTTGTTAAATCAACTTTATTCTATATGAAAGATTTAACCTTATAAGTTATATATTATAATGTA
This sequence comes from Cantharis rufa, assembly GCA_947369205.1. NCBI lineage: Eukaryota > Metazoa > Arthropoda > Insecta > Coleoptera > Cantharidae > Cantharis > Cantharis rufa. The sequence goes on from OX376303.1 coordinate 44,623,174, forward strand.
TTATATATTTCTGCTTTAGTTATTCACGAATGTAAGTATATGTTACGGAAAAAGTACGTTACTGGAAAATGTATACATTTACCGGTAAATGTGCACATGTGAACATGTACCTTGGTAAAAGTGAATTGACTAATGCAGTTTATTGTGACAAGAATCAATATTACAATATTTAAAAAGAAATAATTTAATATTTTCAAAATGCTACAATAGCAATTTGTGCTGAAATAAAGATCAATTTAATTATTACGCTGGTTTTAGTTTTGCAGTAGCTAAATAAAATTAATTTAAAACTTAAATATTTATTTTTCCATATTTAAATTTACATTTGGACAAATATACTTTGCGGTTCGGTAAAAGGAAGTTAAGTCACAAATTTGCAATGTTCTGGTACCATAATGTTGTAAATTTTGCGCTCTTTCTATTGGTATAAAGATAATAAATCAATTCTTTAACATGAGAATAAAAGAGATGCAGATTATGAAGTTATGTTTATTTTTTTAGTGAAAAGAACCAAATGAAGTTAACTCGACTTAACTGTGTTATACCGTACACTGTAAATCTGAATTGGTCTTAAATAGTTAAGTCGAGTTACATTTTGTCAGTCAACTGAATGTAGTTTGGTATAAAGAGTTTAAGTCAAACTATTTATTTCGTTTTACAATACATTGTTAATAAAGAGTGAATGAATCTTAAGACGCGTCTCCACTTAAGCGGGTTAGGCCGGGCGGCACAGCCTCCGGCGAAAGCCGCCTTAGTGAGGACATGTGTACGGCAATTTTGAAGCATCACATAACTAGCCGCGCGGCTCAAATCACGTCTCCACTAAAGCGGTTTTTGTTGTACGGCAAGGCTGTCAGGAAGTGCCGAAGTGCTACCAAATGTTGAACGAGTTTACCGTCCGATGTCGGTAAGTTACAACAAAACTTGAAGCTATGGTCCGCAAAATATTACGGTCATACGGTAATTATTACTAATAAGTTTGACAGTTGTTAAAATTTAAAACAAAACTAAACAAAAATAATAGTATATTACATTACTAATGGAGAAACCGAATGATTCGCACACGCATTGGCGAGTTTTGCACGCGAGCCGTTAAGCGAGTGTGCAGATGCAAAAAGTGAGCAAAAGGGTTTCTCCACGAGTGATGCATAGCGTTTTGTTTAATCCTGCACTTATAAATCTAAAATATTTATGAAGATATAATTTATTATAATTCGTGTCATCAATAATTAAATTTGAGATTTTCAATTTGCTATAACTCGAAAACGGTGCTAGATATCGAAAAACTGAGCAAAAAATTTTCCCCCCTTACTCGTACCCACCCCCCAGAAATTTGTGGTAGGAAGCCTTATGCAAAATTCTAGATCAATAGCGCGCACTTTGCACCCAAAATAATTCAGAAAAAAGTTAGCTTTGGTTTTAAAATATAAAAATACGTAGGCAAATCAACATAGACGGTAGGTTGCGTTGCTATAGTTTGCATAAACAAATACAATGAACGACTGCATTTTTCACTCACTAGTGGGTGAAAATTCTTTAGCCCACTCGTTACCTTAGAAATAATTGGAGTGAGTAAAACAAAAGGTTTCTAGTTGCGTATCCAAGTAAGAAAAGACATGTTTCAATAGCAGGATTGAACAAAAATAATGATGAAATTTATTTAATCTTAATTCGAAAATTAATAATATCACTATTTTTATGTAGAATATGGTTGTCAGACAACCATAGTACCGATAATTTTTAGTTGTATGACAGGTATATCCGGCGTCGCCGGTCCCATGCCAAAGTTACCAATGTGCAAATTTGTATTTTTGAGGTAAAGCGATTTGAATTTATTTATTTATATTGAATATATTTAAATAAATAAAAACTATCATAAATAGCTCAAAGAAGCACCAATACAGGAGTAAGTGAATTTATTTTCTGAACAAATAATTTAACTATTTACTTTTCTTTCCTTTAAGTTCTTAATTGAGTTTCAGATGTGTTTAATAATTTTTGTATTGATAAAAAAATAATATTACTCTGCGTAATAAATTACGTCTTTAAAATTATATCTATTCAAAATAATATCAATCGTCGGCTACTTTTGTGTTACCTAAACACAAAAAGGTTGTTTATGAGATGACATAAAGATGTCATCTAGCATGCTGGATGCCGTACGGCATATGTGCACTTAAATTGTCTATTCTGTATCATGTATCACTATATAGAAAATGCAATGCCGAGCCGCTTTAGTGGAGACGTGTAAGCAACAAAATATAATCTGTCTGCAACAAAGCCGTTTGCTAACCCGCTTAAGTGGAGACACGTCTTTACAGTCTCTTATTATTTTTTTATCAAACTGAAGTTAAATAGTACGTACTGTTTTAAATCAATCAGCTTTACAATGCAAAATCTAAAATTTAATAAACTATCGATCGATACATGCCATAAATGTGATACGTGACATGGAAAGTAGCGGAACAAAACAAAAATTATCAAGAAAAACAAGAAGCAGAAACACGGCTTCAATGCCACCAGGAAAAGGCGGATTTGGTTTTTATGTGTAAAAAACAAACAAAATAGAAGCCACAATGGATCTAACAAAAAAATGTTATTCCTTTGATTTACAGCAATGTTTGCCCACACCACTTCTTGTTTCATCAGTGGCATTCTATAAAAGGCAATTTGACTGTCCACGACAATAGTACTGGAGTATGTAAAAATTTCATGTAGCACGAAGCATTAGCTGGACGTGGAGCTAATGAAATTGGTTCTTGCGTCTATAATCGTTTAAAAAATTTACCTTCTGAAATAAAAGAAATTACGTCTTATTCTGATACTTGCCAGGGGTAAAACAAGAATAGCCATATCTGTGCCATGTTTTTGGCATTTATGGCAGAATTAAAACACATTACAACAATCAACCATAAATGTTTTGAACCTGGGCGCACACGCATATGGAATATAATGAATGTGGATCATTCATTAATTGAAAAAAAAAGCAGACGCCTCTATTTTCCATCCACATGACTGGTATCAGTTAGTTCGAATCACTGGAACCAAAAATAAGTTCAAAGTCATTGAGATGAACCAAAACAATTTTTTAAAATTTTGCCCCTCTTTTAAGCAATACTTTAGTATTTCGGAAAAAACTGCAGCGGGTGAGCTGTTTAAACTACAAGAAGTGCGTTGGTTTCAATATAGGACCAACGAAATTGGTTCTGTTTATTATAAAATAGATTTAAAGCCAGAATCAGAATTTAAAAAGATTAGTTTTTTGCGTAGGAAAAATCGCACAACAATAAAACTTGAAAAACGCTACCGCTGTCCAGTTGTGATATCTCAAGAAAAAAAAAAGACCTTATGGACCTTCTGCACTTGATACCACGGGTCTTACACCCTTTCTACAAAAATTTAACTACCATCGATATTCCAGAAAATGATCCGGATTTGGAAGAATTCGAAGAGGATTAATTTTTTCATTATATTTTGCTTAGCCTTTACAAAATTTATTTTACTTAATATAATATTATCTGCAGAAATTTGTGATTTATTTCCAATCCTAAAATCATAACTTGACTTTATAGTACCAAAAATGTATTTGTAACTGCGTGTTCTAAACAGTTAAGTCATAAAAAAACCACTAAAGGCCTTATATCTTTAACCGGGCCAAAAGGGATAAATACAGCTTAGTTAGATAGCGCAGTACCCAATACAAACTTTTTTTTTAAGAATATAATTGTGGATATAAATCAATTACGACGTTATTTGCTTCTCCTGTAAAGTTGACTTTTTTGACTTAACTTCCTTTTACCAAACTGCAAAGTTTTTTTTATACGTTAGTATTTTGAATTGAATTCGAAAACTAAGTTGTTGTAATGTTTCATTATACCTTTCCCAACATCACTTGGATATTATATGCAGATATTCCTTGACTCTATTGGGAAAGGTATATTGTATGCACATTTACCGTACGCATCGGCGTAAGTGTACATTTACCGGAAAATATGCATTTTTACCAGTACACGTTCTGTTTTCGTAACTTATATAATATATAGCACTATAATATGTTTGTATCAAAAAATTCTGACATATTTCGGTCTATCTCTCTCTCTATTGCATTGAAATATTATAAATAATATCTATTTTTGTCAATGAAATCTTATCATTAAGCATTGTTTAAAGTAAAAATTGGTTGTTTTTTGTATAATAATATGTAATGACAAGTTCTTTGGGAACTTTGGGAAGTAGTTATATCTACTTAAAGTGATAGCATTTACTTCACCTATTACTCAAAATCTAATTATCTGAGAGAAAAATTGCTATGTTAAATATTGTAAAGAATATCGTATCTTTTATAATTTGCATAATCGCTATTCTTGCTCTAGGACGTACGGTAGAAGAAGTATAAAAATACTGAATTTGGCAGCGATATTATTATATATTCAAAAGAACCTTGGCTCAAAATTCTTTTTTCTATCTCTTATTTTTGAACTTGTCCTGTTATTACCATTATACTATACGATAATAAGTGGAAACTTGACATGTAAGTTCTCGATATACATAAGTTTGAGGCCGCACTGATGGTTTTTCTTCATCTTGTTTTCACTTAATGAAATTGGTGCAATTAGAATAATAATCATAAAATTTATTAGACATATAAGACGACTTGAATTGTCATTTAAATAAAAATTAATTATTAATTGCAGTAAGTACCTACTTATACTAATTAAATAAATTAATAGGTAAGTAGTAAGTAATTAAGAGAAACGAATATCAATCAATAACTTTCGTTATAGTTATTAAATAAAATTATCGACATTAAATGCGAGGTTAGAAATCTAAAGTTAGGGTTGTAGGTATTTTCTCGCAAATAAAAAAACAAAAAATGCTTAACGTTGATCGGTTTTGGTTCATTGGTTTATAACCAGGGCACAGCGTCATACTAAAGTATACATTATTAAAACACGGCGTGTTTATTAAAATACGGCGTGTGGCGTAGCCAGGATTTTCATTTACAGAATCGTTGGCGTAAGCTAAAATGCTGGGTGGTGCGGAGCGCCGCAGGTGAAACTTTCAAGGTCAAGCCCTGTAATGTAAAGTTACAAAATCGCTATAAATGTATTTATTTAATAAATTAATAAATTTTCTGCTAGCTAATGAAAAAGAAAATAAGCCTCTCAAACTTGGGAATATATGAAGAGCGCAGGCTAAGAAGGGCGGTAGTCATTTTTTTAAATTTTTCTAATTTTTACGGCAATTGATAGCTAATAATGCAATATTCTATCGTATAGAAATGTAATATAGGCTAAAATTGAAGTTAGGCAAAAGATATTTCAGATTAAAGTTTGTCTATACCGGTAAAACAAATGAGGTTTCAAACTTTAAAATCGCGTTTCTGAAAAATTATAAATTTTGACTATCCCCCTTCATTTTTTTCATAATAAATAAAAAAGTTCATTTTTAATTTATATATTAAAACAATATATAGTGAAATCCATTGGAGGGGGGGGGGCACGTGCCCCCTCCATGGTTACGTCACCGCGCAGATTCTATAATTCAAAAAATGGCAGATTCTATGATTCAAAAATAGCAGATTTTATGTTTTGTGCGAGTTTTAATTTATTTTATCTCAAAATTGCTAATTTATACCGGGTGATCGACCACTCGTCCGAATATAGAAAAATTACATGGAAAATTGATTTTTTTAAATTCCTACATACTTCCCATAATATTGGATGACAATGAGAAAGGTATCAATTTAAAGAGATTATTTACCTATTTTACACGTCCAAAAATGCCCAACAGTTGATATTTAGTTCTTTAGCCTTTAGCTTTCCTGATTGTTAGTTATCATAAGTATTATTATTGTAAAGAATTATAAATTATTATGTTACAAAAAACTAAATATATTAAAATTATTTTTATTTAAATATTAATTTATAATAAATATTTGTATATTTTTTTAAGTCACTTTTCCTTTTTAGCACAAATATTACATGAACGTGATGCTATCTAATACCGTATTCCAAAAAAACTTTTGTAACTAAAAACTAATACAAATCATAATTTTTAATTTTGTGTTCAGTGAATTGGCAAAACAAATTTCACATGTGGTTAATTTGGTTTAGGTAATCTTTGCCTCCAAAATTACTTTTGATGTTATTGTAGCTATAAAAAGAAGTTATTCAGAAAAAATAACAGTTGATTGTTACTTCTGTTAAATTTTAAATCTTTAAAAATATACCTTCTTTTAAACAGCAAGAAAAATCGTAACAATAGTAATATTATGATTATGCATATGTATGTATATCAGAAAAATTGATTAAGGTGATGCCATTAGATTTGAAAAATGTGCAAAGATCGTTAGTTTTAGAAATGTATCAATTTGATTAATAAATGTTAATAGAAAAAATCTTAAAATGTGATATTATGTGGATAGCATTTTTGATCAAGACGATAATACTGTTTTAAAACGATTGAGTGTCCTAAATATAAAAATTAGCCGGCAGTGCAGGTTTTTCTCTCAAAATCAAGAAGGAGCGACGTTCCAAAAGTAGTTCAAAAAAGACTTTAAAGGCTCACAGATAGCTTAAGCTAAATCAACAAGGTTTCTACGGGAAAACAGATGGTTTTCTATATTAACTTTAAATTTGAATTTACTTGAAACTACATTTTGAAACTTGAATCATTTTAAACAAATTAGAAACAAGTTAGAACATAATAGATTATGTTTCCTAATTTAACATTTTTTACAACTTTTTTAGGTTCACCGACGACAAAACTTGTAACACAACTATTGCCCGTTAGTTCCTGATCTATTATATACCTATTTTATTCAAATTGGGGTGACTTCGAGTTTCCCTAATTCATTGAAATTGGGTGGCGCTTAGCTATTTAATGGAAACTTAAATTTTAAAGATAGGTGGTGCAAACGGGCATAAAAATTTGTAATTAAGTTTTATTTGAAGATTGGATGTGCAATGGTGCTGCTAAATTTAAAATTCCGGAGCCACGAGTTTTGACAGTTGATATTGTTGTTCCGTACATACAAGAATATAACAGGAATAATTGCATTAAAATAAATATTTTGTAATATGGAATGATGGTCAAGTACAAAATATAAATATCAGAAAGATCCGTTTTAATGTCTAGCTATAAAATGTTTTTTAAGCAGTGCGGTGCAATAAAAATATTAAATGCTAATCTACTAAATTAGATGAAAAGAAAATATGAAGCAAATATTAATATAATTAATATAATTAATTTAATTAATATAATTAAGGGAATATATTATTATTGTACCAGTCGGGAAATTATACCATTAGATTTCAAAATTGCAGATAATAAATTGCCCTCAATTTACTAAAATAAGGTACATTTTAAGATGCATATACCTTACGTACATAACAGGCGCGGATCTAGACTTTTGATAACGGGGGGGTCACAGGTAGTGGATATTCATTAGGCCTGAATAAATATGGGCGGTCGTTACACCGTGTCAGCAAAATGCGCCGCATGCGATTTTTTTTTAATTGTCCTAGAAGCACGTATGTGAAAAGTTAGGGTTTTCATGGTTATTATCTGTTTTTTTTTTAAATTTAAATATTAAATTAAATATAAACACTTTTTAAACTTTAGAGAAGCTTTTATTTAGCCACAATTATGGATTCAAGGGGAGGTCATGACCCCCATGACCCTCCCCCTGGATCCGCCACTGGTACATAATATGGTTGTGATGTTTTGTATACATTTTTCAAGTTATTTTATGCAGTCATAAATGGTTGTTGTTGAAAATTGGGTTAGGAACATTAATATTTTTTTCCAAGAGTCCTTTGTTGGTTAAATTATACCATTGTCCAGTCGGATATGTGATGTATTGTAGGAGAAAGTGTTCTAATATACTAATCACCCAAGGTAAATAAAATTGTAGACCAGTAGTATGTAAAATAAATAATTTACTTTTGTTAGATAACATTTGTTAAGAAACTAAACATAAAAGCAATTGCAATGAGAAACTCAGTGTGAGAGCAGAGTTCGGGGAAGACCGAGAATTAGATGATGGGATCAAGTTGTGAATGATCTGAAAGAAATGAAGATCAACGGTTGGGCTGGATTGACTGGTGATAGACAGAGATGGATAGGTGTTGTTATGGAAGCTGTGAACCACCCCAGGTTATGAACACCTAAAAGAAATAAAATGCCCGAACCAGAAAAATGCATGAGAGTAGAAGAGTAGAAGAGGAAGAAAAAATAGACACTTGAACGTAACATGTGATTACGGGAACTAATATACATATTATGTATATTCAGAAGTGCAGAAGAAGAAGTGGTATCACGAAAGTTATACCACCACCACCAGTTTCCACCAGTTTCCTCTTCGAGTCGGGAAAATTGCAAAAGCAACAAACGCATTCGTGAGCTCAAAAAATTGTCGACAATTTGAATGCACTTGGGATATTGCATATGATAATCTACTTTGACGTCATTTATTGTCTAATTGGGCCGGGAACTTTTTAGCATTTTAGCCAGGGCCGATTTATCTATTAGGCAAGAAAGGCAGCTGCCTAGGGCGGCAGTCTTATAGGAGGCGGAAAAAATACTAATTAATTCTAATAAAAAATGCAACATAAATAGAAACTTGATTGTAAATTGTACTTATTTAATAATCATATTACATTATTTAGAAAACATAAACAATTTTTAAGTGCCGCATATTCTTTTTTATTCTTCATTTTATTCTTTACAAGAGAGTAAAGAATAAAAATAAACGAAGAACAAAAAACTCTCTACTGTTTAAGTAAATAAATTTGTTATTTTGCTAATACATATTATGTTCAAATTTTAATTTCATGGGGGCGGCAAAAAAGAATATGCCTAGGGTACTCACATGCCTTAACGCGGCCCTGATTTTAGCACACCTAATATTATATTTATTATAATTAATTAATATTCTGTAGACACCTGAATCGTGATTAAAAAGTAGTTAAAAAAATTACCTCTTTTATTTTAAATGCAAAGTCGTACAAATTTAAGAAAATAAGATATTAAAAATACTTTTTCTCCAACCGTATTAAAAGCAGTACATTTTTAGTAGCATTACCTCAACTAAAAGTTAACGTTTTCGTTATTAATGTAAAAATGCGAAAATTGCTAAGCAACACTTTTTTTTACGTGCACTAAAAAGACTTTTTTGTGCATAACTTAAAAGTGATTTTATTTTTTAGTATTTTTTGTGCGCGATCGATCTAAATTTTTGCATATGCTTTCCTACCGATAATTCACGGGGGTGTGTCTGTGACGAGGGGGGAGAATTTTTTGCTCAGTTTTTTGATATCTAGCGCCGTTCTCGAGTTATTGCTAATTCAAACAATTTAGAAAAAGCACTCTTCGAAATTACACAATTTTTAAATGTCAAAGTGACTTTTCTAATATTACGTCAAATAATGTTTTAAAGTTAAGTATTTATATTTTAAATTTTATTTAATTTTTGGTTGGAGAAAAAGTAATATGTCTCATTTGGATTAAAAGTGTCTTTGTTTGACGTGCAATTATTGCATTCGCTCGGCTCCGCTGGCGCTCCGCCTCGCAAATGCAAACATTGCTTGTCAAACAAAGTTTCACTTTTAATCCGAATAAGACAATGTACTATTGTCAGACGTAAACATTTTCATTATCCTTTTTCTGTTGGACTCAAAAATTTTAAAAATATTTCATAACTTGTTTCTAAAAAGTTTCAGCTTTTAATACATACTCAAATTTCCACCGTTTTGATCGGTTATGCTTCATTAGAAATTGTTTACTCATTAAATGAGTATTATTTATTCTTATGAGTCTTTATTAAATGATTAAAGCCAAATTTTAGGGCCGACTTATTTATTGAAATTTTTTGTACTATTGATACTAAATGCCACTTTTGTCACTTTAAGGTAGATTTTTTTGAAATCTCACTTGAAGCATTTTCTTCTCGTGGTGTCAAGATTCTTGATCCGCCAGTATGTAATTTATTGATGGTAGCGTTACTTTTCATATAATTATGTAGTTATAGCACTTTAACATTTTTGGTCTTGAACAGTTTTTTCACATTTTTATGGCCCATTGCAACGTAGCTTGTTAGAACAGTACAGAATCGCCACTAAAATACTTATGTCGATCATATTCATATGAGTTGTTTCCAAAATATAAATGCAATTTCCCGACTATAGGTATGTACGTATAACGGTTTTTAAGTATACCCAATTAATGAATTGCAAATGTAGAGGTTTGAATACTTATAAGGCGTGTATTTATGAATACATTGAATTAGATACTTTTTATCTTTAAAGTAATCAATTAGTTGCCTACAAATTTGTTTGGAATATTTTCAACATGTAAACGAACTCTTATGATTAATTTGTAATGGAAATTTTCGATACATTATGAGTTATATCGTCTAGAGTTTTATTACAGTTGGGGGTATGAATACTTATGGGAGTCACTGTAGTAGAACCAATACTTAATCAACAGGTTGCAAAATCGTGTTCGGCGGATAGACGGAAATTTCCGCTCTGTAATTCAATCAGCAATCAAAGCAAAAGGTACAGCTGTGGTTGACATTTGGTTAACAAGTAGTTTACTGTATAGTTTATTCAATTTCGATGATTTAATCTTCACAAAATTGAATTTAATAAAACTGGTCCGAAATTATTTAAAGTTATTAACGTATTTAATGTTGAGCATAATTTGCTCTCATAGCATTGTAAATATGTACGGTAAATTCAACTACCGTATTCAATCCTTTAAATACATTTATCTAACATTTTATTAAATTGTGAGTTCAAATTTGAGCATAAATTCTCTCACTCGCTCTTTTCTTGTTTTTCTTCTTCGTAACAATTTTTGTGAATCACGTGCCCCCCCTCCATGGATTTCACAATATATTTTTTTTATGTATAAAAATTTAAAATTTTTTAATTTATTAAATAAAAACATTTATCGCAATTTTTTAACCTTACATTACATGGCTTGACCTTGAAAATTTCCAAAAACTGCGGCGCACTTTGCTGAGCGGTACTCCGCTCCCCCCAGTATTTTCTTACCTCAACGATTTTGTGTCCCCCCAAATGAAAATCCTGGTTACGCCACTGGCCGCGAGCTAACAAATTTTTGCATTAGATACGGATTTTTGGAAAAGGATTTTTTTGTTATTTTATCTTTTAAATCTTTATAAACTGTTTATTTTAACACTATTTTAACATTTAATAGACCTTAATAATATAATAATTGTTAAAAAATGTAGTTTAGGAACAATAACATTATTAACAACTTTGTAGATAATAAGTTTCTATTACCGGGAACCGCAATTAAAAATAAATATTTATATAAAAAAAATAATACTTTAATAATAAATCTCTTTATACTTAAGCTCGAAGCCTAAAATCGAAAAAACCGACTGAAAAAGCTAAAGGTTGTTGAAAGAGGCGGCGTAGCCGCCCGCCCGATGTCTCGAAAAATCGACAAAAAAATCCCGCTCGGTGTGGGCTAGGTTAAGTTACGTTAAATTACCGATCGATCCCGCAATTTTGATTTAAAAAAATATTGATTTTTGTGCGATTTTCGATAACCCACGTTCAACTTTTGAATAGTAGCCTATCGCATTTCTTTCTCGCACACGTAAACCGAGTTAGACGGAAAACCAGTCGCGTCGTAGTGGGCCTTGAAATTGCCAGTAAACTGACTTGGCCACGCTTATTTATTATTCGAAATAATTAATTTGACATTTCCGACAATTTTTAAAGTTTTTTAAATAAAATCTATTTGATATTGTATTTTCGCTTTTATAATTGAAGAAAACTGGAATTTTACGTAATAATACTATTATTGATAATAATATTAAGTTCGACGATGAAAATGGTGCACATTGAAATGCTTGATATTTACTTGCTGTGCCCCGACGTGCATGTCATCGCGTCGCGGCGAATCGTGCCGCGGTAAAACGTGCTCCGGCAATCGTGCCGCGTTAGACCAACCATAAAAACAAGGTAAACTTTGCTAATTAATTTTTGAAAACTATACATGCGATTGATTATATCTATTTGCTTTCTTTCGACCGAACTTTTTGTTTTTTTTTCTTTCCCTTATAGAAACAAAACAATTTGCAGTTTTTGCATGGAAATTTGCATTATTTTTATTGAATTGAGATAAATAATTAACAAAAAAAATTGTCCCTTAGTAAAACTACTAGATTTCTGAATGTGTTTTAAATTTCAAGTAAATTTATCAGTACAAGTAAGTTTTTATAAGTAACTATGAGAAGTCATGTACACCGTCTTAAAAATGCAGTTTCGAGATAAAGGACTAGGGTTTTTGGTAAAATCATTACATTTTCATTATTTTACTAGTTGATCTGCGATACTTGCTCTATAAAGTTGACCTTTCTAATTTTTTGAAAGTCTTGATGATTTTTTGATCGGTCTGAAGGACCGATCGAGTTTATGTTTGCCGAATTTTGTTTAAATTTTGTCAAGTTTAAAACAAATATTTTGGTAAGGGAGTATCGTATAGGTTGGGACACCGTATAAGATGGGACAGCGGAATGTCTGCGTTGCTGGTAGTGATAACACCATAGTTAACATCATAGTATATTTAAACTATGGTAACACCTATAGGTATGTCACCTATATGTTATGACTGTCGCAGTAAAGGTTGGTTATAACCCAACTTTTCATGTGCATTAGAACAAAGACAGGGTTCATTATGTGTATACCAAGCAACCAGTAAATTTTCTTTGAAAAAACATCTTTAAGGTAGTTTCTAAGTGCTTTCCATGGTTTCCAAAACCATATTTCATATTGTTCCGCTTGGCATGCTATAATTCAAAATATACCCCAAATATCAATATGGAACTTTTGCCACATCAATTTTTAGACATTAAAATTATTTTTAAAAAAATTGTTTTCGATTTAAAAAAATATTACACTAAGAAAACTCCTTAATTTGACCCCTTAAAACCGTACTTATTGCTTATTCTTCTCAGTACCAACTCTTCCTTTGAAAATTAGATATTTTTAAAGTTTTGTGGTAACTCTTTGTGCTCTAATTTTAAAATAAAGGTGGTATAAAGTACTGCCATCGATATATAACATGTAGTATAAATGGCAACAAATCTAGAAACAAATTATTTCACGAAGCAGTTATTTAAAAAATATTATTTGGTGTCTTCCACAGGCAACACCAGGACTGAGGAGGAAAGTAAATAAAAAAAGCTTGGTTATTGGAATTACTAAATAAATTACTAATTGAATTTCTTTTTTTAAATGTGCTTTTATTAGTATTTTCATTTTAGTAAATTTAGATTAGTAAATAATCATACAAATTTTTATTTGTAGTAATAATGTTATCAGTCACCCCTCTATCCGATTTTATAATACTTTTTAATATTATTTAAATATAATAATTTCTTAAATTTTCAGTATAATTGGCATTTCATTAGCGAAATTCATACTTAGATTATTTTTTATTTGTGAAAATATGGCGTGCATTTTAAATTTAGCGGGAAAGTATTTAGTAGCATTTTTGGTTCTCTCAAATAGTGATAAGTTAGTATTGATTTTCTACCATATCAACGAATGCATTATCTTATTGTACGATATTATAAAGGTACCCAAAGTCATCAAATTATATAGTCATATCTGGTTATGAATTCCAAGCGGCGACTAAACACTGCTCACTTTCTAGAAACTAGAGCGCATTTGGAATATTTGGAACGCTGTGGATGAATATATCAAATTAGTTAAATATTATTATGTCTACCCCACGTTTGGAATGCATTTCCATATGCAAAATGCATACATTTTACACATTGACAACATAGACACGTAGAGCTGTCTAAATAATTATGGTATAATTTAAAATATTAGCATTTTTGGTTTAAAATTTTTAAATGTTTTTTTTTCATTTTTTTGCCATAAATTTACATCGCGAGAACTCCCTTCAGAAGTCCCCGTGTATGGTAAAAATTCCTTACTTCTAATATTAATTAGTTGAGCAAACCGCTTTTTGTTTTACTTGGTTGAAATTTTGAGTTCAAGTTACCGGTTAGGTATTTACGTATTTCAATAATTTTATAATATTACCTAATACTAATGGCATATTCGCAACTACATACATGTTTCCATTATTGACTTTGATTTTTTACTTTATAAATGAAAGAATTATTCGTCTCGAGTGTAATTTATTAGTTCATGCATTATCATTCATTCATTACCTTCATAAGATTTTTAATACCTACATTGATAGTAAGTATAGGTTTGTACTTATATTGTGAAGTATTTGGATAGGCATAATGTGGTTTAATTATGATTCCGTATAATAATTATTGTCTTCATAAAGAAAATTAGCAAAAACTTTAATTTTGTGTTAACACTAATGGTAATTACTTTACAATTACTTTTAAATGTTATAAAACTTACGAATAGAATTATTAATATTATGATCTAATAAGATGATTATAAAAAATAATTATAATATATTGAGTCTAAAACGAGAACATAGGTCAATGTAATATTATTTAGACTGTACATCGTTATTAATACCGGTCTAATTTAAAATTTGAAAACCTGTTCCTGTACTCAGATACTTGCAATAATAATTATGTCTGCACACTTACCTTAGTATGTTAGTGTGTCAAATATGATGTAATCAAATTACATTAGTTTTAGAAATACAAATAATTTTTTTTAAACAGTAAGGCACTAAACAGTATTATTTAAAATATTTAAACGATTACGGCTTCAGAGTAGGTACTTAACACGCATCACCGAGAATTTCGATAGCCGATTTGATCATATAATTTTGCAGTTATTTTTTAGGTTTGGAAGTATCTTACTCCGTTATTGTAAATAAATTGGTGGGAGTTAATCATATCCAGATTTTTTTGGGTTACGCTATTGTAATTGTGCAGAAATTCTGCGATAATTTATTTAACAGGTGACTTGCTTACTACTATATTTATTAAGAATTTTTAGTGAAATTTATTTATCTAAATGTGAGTTATCTAATCAATTCTCTATTTTTGAGATATTTGACATGTTTTGTTGTAACAAATTTTTTTAAATTTTAATTAAAAGTATTATTTGTGAATTTTGTAACAATTTTTGCTGTTACAATTTTGTGTTTGGATGTTTGAATTTTGTAATTATATTTGTGATAATATAAGCAAGTGCAGTTCATAATCTTATAATGCTCTAATTTTTTATTTATAATAATTTAATTACATTATTTGGAAGTTTTTTAACGAAAATCAAACTGCTAAAAATAATTAATAATGAAAAATTATTACTGAAAAATTAAAAAAAAAAGGAAAGTAGTAATCCAGCCTTAAAGTTGAAAAACTGTTAAAAACATATTGTTGCAGCATAAATTTAAAATTTTTATTCTGTAAATGTATGTACATATAGGTGAGAGTTCCAGAAAGTTAGGTGTTAGTCAGAAAAGAACATTTATCAGAAGTGTCAAAACGCTCGCGTTTTCTTAAGAGAAGAAAATGAAAATACTTATACGGCTTTATGCAAGCACATGACCGATAACTCTCATTCCATAAAACGTGAGGATATCACAATACTGACTAAGGAGAAGATAGTAAAAAGCGAGAAATTAAAGAGGTAATTAACATTCACATGAGTTCTAAAGCAATGAATGATAAAAGAGATGTTCAATACTTTCACGGTGGATACAAGCACATCCTGGCTATCATGTTTAAACGGTGACATAATTTGTGGTCAAATTATTTAATAACTTTATAACTAGGTATTCAATTTTAATTTTTAATTTATTTATGCCGACTAATCTATAAGCAATTGTTTGCAAGTTCTGAATTATTTGACATTATGACATATATGACATTATTTTGTAAAAAATAATTTGTTAAAGTCAAGTACATTTTTGAAAACTTTTTAAAAATTTTTAGTAATTATTTTAAAATAAATTAACGTAAAAACATTGTAAAATATAGATATATTTAACTCAATCATTTTTAATATGATTATAATTTATTATTTGTGTCATTATTTGTATTCAAATAATATTATCGTCGCGCGTCGCGTCGGGTTAATTTCAAAACTTAGTAAGATTACTTTTTAGGTAAATGGAGTTACCCACGAATTGTTTATCTCATGTCTATATCTAATATGGAAGAAGTTTATAAGTCCTAGGTACTTTCTAATGCAGTTTTCAGTTATTTAATTTTTAGATATAATAACATTTACTTTATCAGTTGTCTGATACTGATGCTGTTGTAGAAGCATTTATACAACGTTAATTATTAAATAAGAAATTATATTCCAATTCAATAAAAAATATATATATATTATGACTTTCTGAATTTTGAATGATGTTTGCGTGTACTTCGAATATTCAAACTGAATTATCAAACTTACTTAAAACGTATCTATTAAAAATGTTATTACAAAAAATACAAACATCTCCAACTCCTCTATATATTTATGAAATAATTAGTTCTGTTATTACCGCGCAGAAAGTTCTGAAATTATACAAAGTTTTCCCCATTTACTGTCGAAGTGGAACAGCTCTTATCATGAACCATGGAACCAGTTTGAACTCGATTAAAATTAAATGTGGCATTTTTCAAAGAGATTCCTTGAGTCCACCCTTTTGCCTTGCTTTGGCAATGAATCCACTTTCGACATTATTGAATGATTCCGCGGCAGGATTTAGGCTTAATTTTGAAAATAATACCAAAAAAAACTCATTTGCTTTACATGGACGATTTAAAATTATATTCTGGAATGAAGATCAACTATGTAATTGAATATAAATTACAAAATTATTAAGTACTGACATTTGCATGGAATTTGGATTTGAAAAATGTACAAAAATTGACCTTCATAGGTCAAAATAGGTAAAAATTTAACCAATTTTTAAATTTGATATATTAAACGAAATTCCTAAGCTATTACCAAATCAGTTAATAAAAATTACAAAATCAGTCAAAATAAATATTTGAAATGTAAAAAAATATCGGTTTGGACCATACACTTCTAAAAAAAAGATGTGTCGAAATAATTATCACGGCGATTAACTCTTGTGGGCGGTTCAAGTCTTATCGTATTCTTTTGAGGTTCTGAAATGGTCGAATACAGACCGTAATACCAAAATAAAATTTTATTTAAATAATAGATATTACCCGTGTGAAAACAGCAACTAAACTCAGCGACAAATTTTTACGATTATACCCGAACATACCATAGCAGGAATATTATTTAGATAGTTGCGCATGCGCAGTAATTCACATTTTTTAAAAAATGTATTATTATTAAAAGTTTTTTCCAACACAAAAAATAACTATTATCGCAGACACTTTACTCTTTATTATGAGGTAAACTATGGTAAACTAGGT
Source organism: Cantharis rufa (assembly GCA_947369205.1). Classification (NCBI taxonomy): domain Eukaryota; kingdom Metazoa; phylum Arthropoda; class Insecta; order Coleoptera; family Cantharidae; genus Cantharis; species Cantharis rufa. The sequence goes on from OX376303.1 coordinate 44,640,554, forward strand.
AAACTTGTTGAACAAATTATATCGCGTATGAGCTACTAAAATATATGTCAACATAAAATTTAAATAAAAAAATGCAAAAATTAAATCTTTAAACCAACACACTCTTGTTTTGAAACTCACACCACATATTCATCTATCTATAGGCTACAACCCCACATAAGTGCCAACAATTTAAACAGGGGCCCTGGGGGTAGCAACTGCCCCCGAATGCTACTTTTTTTATATGAATTTACTTTAAGTATTTATTTATTTAAAAGTATTTATTATTGTGTAGTGACGATATGTAAGAGTCCACATGAATTGCGGAACCAATTGCTGTAATTGTGCACATAATTAAAAGTTACATCATAGTATGCGGCACTGATGACGACTAATGAGTCAGAAACACCACTTCGTGTGATGGTTTTTTAGTTGGTAAGTCAGTGGTGTCTGTCGCTCTGTTTATAATTATGTTAATTTCTTATATATTTAATTGCATGTATTGTGAAAACTTATTTTTATTAAAATTTATTTAAATATTAACGAATTTAATTATTAACGGATTAAGTTATTCAAAACAGTATATAAGGGTAAAAGGAACCCACCTAATATAAATTAAAAAAGAACGAAGAAATAAGAAGAAAGAACTGAGAAAGTAAGAATTAATTAAATATTGCAATATGGTGTTTGCTAAGAAGTCTGTGGAAACCGTTGCGATACAAAAAGAAAAATTGGTTAAGTTGATGGAAGAACATAATATAAATTTGGCTGTTTCAGAATCGCACTACAAGAAATCTTCTGCGTATGGTATAATATGTACCTTAATGAAAATTAAGAATACGTATAAACACCGTAACAAAACTTATTACTTGTGGAAGCACATTTAGCACGTTTAGAAATTTGTCTAGATAAATTGAGCAGGTCTTTAGGAATATTGAAATTTTCAGGTGTTTACATCCAAATCTATTTGATTATTACTAAATTTAGGTGAACTAATTTTTGTAGCTTCAGAGTTGATAAACAAGTCTGCAGATTTCTCAATGCAACATTCGGAAGATAAATCATTACTAAATGAGACATTTTTATCACAAATAACGCCATTATTAAATATTTGTTCTAATGGCGTTGAATCAATTTTACATTTACTGTAAAATTTAGGTAGACTAATTTTTGCAGCATCAGAGATGATACACAATTCTGCAGATTTCTCAATGCAACATTCAGAAAAAAAAATCGTTGCTAAATGATACATTTTCATCATACATAACGCTATTATGAAAGATAAAAAAAAAGATATTTTAGTCACCCCCCCTTTTCATTCACATTTATCTCACAGAAGCGATTAGAAATATGTTGTACAAATTGAAATCTGTTAATTTCTTTGGTGTAATATAATTGAAGTAAATGCTCCAACCGTTTGCGTTTCCTTGCAGTATCACAATTACTATGTTTAGTTATGTGAACGCTGTTAAGTTTGATATATGTTTCTGCTTGGATTTCTTTCAGTTTCTCCAAAAACGTATATAATGGTGGGTGGGCAGTATAAAACTGCGAATTAAACATATTGTGAAAAGACTCACAGGCGTTAGTGGTCCGACACATACTAGCTGAATTTGCAGCCCAAAGCTCAGGAGGATATGCTGAAGTTGCATCGACATACGTGCGAAATAAATAATCCGAATATTTTAGCAACCGTGGATCGTCCGGTATAATGGATATTAAGTCTTCGCTGTAGACTGCATCGACTTTATTTGGACTTAAATATTGCAAACCAAAACTATAACGCAGCCAATTAGCAATCTTTATATTTTCTGGCTAATCCAAACTTCTTAATATTCCTATACCAAGACTGGCCTAAATGGAATCTACAGCCAATTAATACAATATTTTCCCAAACGTATTTTAAGCTAGCGTGTATTGCAAGTTCAAAATCCACAGTGGCAAACTTTGGTTGAAACTGCAAATCGTGTTGATGACAAATTTCAACTAATTTTTGGAAACAGTCACGATATGTATTTTGTGTCTTGTTTTTCGAAAGACAAAACACCAAAGGTATATAATAAGCTAGGGTCCGGATTTGTAGGCATTTGCATGTTTTTTTTTGCGTACAGGCTCGTGAAAAATTTTAAAAGGAGAGCATGTTTTACACCTTTCTGGATCGTTTTATGAGTTTTTATTTTGCTTATAAATGCATATTTTGAGTTTAAGTGCATATTTGGTGATTTGTTGCCTATAAATACATATTTGCTTATGTTAGCTTATATTTTGCTACCAAAAGCTAGGTAAATCTGTTGATAATTCCTTTGAAAACTATATCCTGTAAGATTAAAATAAAATTTAATGCTTGTGCTGACGATAGATGAATATTATGTACATTTTTGCAACTCTTAATTTAACACTGTTTTCTTATCGCGGTATTTGCAATTTGCATTTGCAACTTGTTACTTGTTCTAAGTTGACGCGCTCTTGTAACCAATTTAAGTATTCGGTGGCTTAAAACAGTTTCTACTGTACCTTAATTTTATATATTTAACTATATTAATTTGTGTATTAAAAATGCCCAAAGCTAAAGAAAGTTTGGGTGCAATTTTACAACGTTTAATTAAGGGACATGATTGTTTCACAACGGACGGAAAAGTTCTCTACTGTCAAACTTGTAGTAAAACGGTAAGAATTATTGCGTTAATATTTTTTAATGTTTGTAATGTACATTTTTAATAGGTTAATTGTACGAAAAAATTTCATGTAGATCAGCATTTAAGAACGGCACTGCACATTTCCAACAGTAAAATTGTAGGAAAAAGGACTTCGGTTCAAACTTTTCTAACTCAGCCTCCTCGAAATGATAGCGCCGATGAATTTTCGTTTGAATTATGTGAAGCTATGTTAGCTGCTAATATTGCATGGAACAAAGTTCAAATCACAAAATTTCTTGAGTTTCAAGAGAAATATTGTAAACGAACTATTCCGAACGAATCAACACTCAGAAAAAACTACTTGCCAAGATGTTACGATTTAAAACTTCAATACATTCGCGATGCAATTGGCGATCATGATATTTGGGCTACCGTGGACGAAACCACAGATGCCAATGGGCGTTCAATAGCAAATATGATTGTTGGAATACTATCGTCGGACAAACCTGGTATTGGGCATTTAATTGCGTGTAAAGAGCTGGATAAAACAAACAATGCAACTATATCCCGCTTTGTAAACGATTCCTTAAAGTTACTTTGGCCAGATGGTGGAAAAGATAACAAATTTCGTATACTTTATACTGATGCTGCCGCATATATGTTAAAGGCTGGAAGAAATCTCAAGGTGTTCTATGAAAACCTAATTCATTTTACTTGCCTTGCCCATGGAGTTAATTTGATAGCTGAAACATTACGCAATCAATTTCCAAATATCAATAAGTTGGTATCAACCACTAAAAAAGTATTTTTAAAAGCACCTCTGAGAAGAGATGCGTATCGGGAAAAATTACCCAACATTGCTTTACCACCAGAACCGATTTTAACTCGATGGGGCACATGGATAGAAGCAGTAATTTTTTATAATGAACATTTTTCTGCAGTGAAATCTCTCATAGAGAGTTTCGACCGGAATGAGGCACAAAGCATTTCTGCAGCTCAAGATGCATTTAAAAACTCATCTGTTGCAGCTGATTTAGCATATATAGCTTGCAATTTTAAAATTATAGTTCAGACAATAAAAGCTCTAGAAAATTCTGGCGAAACAGTGTTTACAAGTTTTGAAAGAATAACACGACTTTTAAATCAGTTAAAAGATGCACCAGGAAACGCAGCTAATGCAGTTGTTTTAAAACTAGAATCTGTGCTATCAAAAAATCCCGGATATGATTTATTGCATGGAATCAGTAAAGTGTTGTCTGGTCAGTCAACCATTATTCCATTGGAAGTATGTGGTACTGACATTTCAATATTTAAATATGCTCCAGTGACATCTTGTGATGTTGAACGTTCTTTTTCAGTATACAAGCAAATTTTAACTGACAACAGGCGCCAATTGACACCCGAAAATTTAGAAAAAATTCTTGTTTGTAACATTGGTGGGAATTGTAAAGAATAAAAAATAAAGCAATATTTTATTATTATCAATATATTATTTCATTAATAATTGAATTTATCTAACAAAAGTAGTTCATCCATTATTTGGATCAATTGCAATCGAGCATTTTGCAGCACAATAAAATTTTTTAGCGCATATTTGGGTGCTTATTTTGAAGTTTTTAGAGCATATTTGCCTGCATATTTTCAAGTTTTTTAGTGCCTACAAATCCGGACCCTATGGTTATTATCATTACTGTACCCATGGATGGTAAATAACTGAGTAAAAAATTTTGTGCAGTAATTGAAAGTGCCATCCATAAATACATTTTCAATGGAACACAAAAAGCGTAAATTAGTTAAACATGAAAAAATAATGAGGTTGCTGGGGCTATCATTCAACATTAAAAATTCTTCGCCAGACCATGTCACAATATTGATGGCATCTAAAGCGGAATGCACATCTAGCATTGACGTTGGCAAAGGCGGTTATATTTGTCGCCTTGCATTATATGCATTTCTTTTAATCCGCGCAGCATCAGGTTCTGTAATATTAACAGGCGGAAGACTTTTTAAAGCATCATGGAATATCTTAGAAGGTTTTCCCGATATATCTTCAATCGCTTTTTTCTTAACAACCCCACTTACCGCTTGACGTTCAATTTTTTCTTGATTTTCCGTGTGATTATGCATATCATTTTTTTTTGGAAATCTCACGTAGTTTTCCCTCTCCCTTGGTGTATAGATTTGCTGAACACTTGTTATTGCTACAACGCCACTTAATAGTTTTATTTGATAACACGGATTGTTTATAAAATGTGAATCCTTTGTACACTAACAATGTATTACCACGAACGCCCAATATTTCTGAAAGTGTTTCCATAGTATTCGATAATAATAAGTAATCTCTTGCAATTTGTATTATTTGCGATGGTTAATTTCTCGTTCGTGTTTTGTATTTCTATAATAATTATTCATTGATGTTTTCCTTATATAATAATTAGATGTTGTAATTGTATTAGGGGAATGTCTTGCAGGTTGCCACTTCTTGCAGGTTGCCACCACTGCCGAATTTCTACATTCCAGGTGGGTCAACCCTTAAATTCCGACGGACATCGATGTTAAACGAGTAGTTGTCGCTTTTAAACTAATTTTGGTGCTTACCGACATAATAATAGAGTGTTTTGGGATAAAAGTTTAAAATATTATTTTTTACAAATTGAAAAATTAAAATTGTGTTTTTGTTCTGTGTCCGTAAATTGAACTTTTTTGTCGACAATTTATGCTAAATATTTTTGCTGTGTTGCTTTTATATTCAATTTACATAATTCTTAAAAATTTCTAAACATATCATGAGTTAGCAGTCTTTTTTTCACGTATGATCTAAAGTGGTGTAAAAGTGCAGGTTGCCACCTTTCACCTAAATTCATTTTAAATAAATAAGAACGTATTAAACTTTTGTCTCAATTTTTTTTATTGACTATTTACAATATAATTTACAGAAAAAAAAATAAAAACAATTTTTTTCAAATTTTTTATAAAATTTTAAAAAATAATTTTTTTCATATCAGTTTACATTAATTTTTTTTTCATAGCTACCAAGCGTAAATATAAATAAATAAATATAAATCATATGTTTTTACTTGGTTTTTTCTACATTTTTAACAGTTTTTCAAGGGGTGGCAACCTGCAAGCCGAAATTTCAAGGTGTCGATTTTAGATGTTTTTGAAAATTTGCTGTAAAGTTTTAGTTTTTGAAAATTTCAATGATTTCTAACTCACGATAGTGCCTTTATACTTCCCCTTTCCTATATATGTTATTATATCAACAATACGTTGATTGTATCACGAGTTATGATCAAAAAGGCTATGGGGTGGCAACCTGCAAGCCTTTCCCCTACCAATTACAAGTTGGCAACCTAATTAAAAGTAAACCCCTCCCCATCGATTCTATTTATTATAAATAAGAAAATTTAGAGCTGTATTTAATTTCTCTCTGCGATTATTACGTATCTACTGATAGAATGGCGTCAAAACAAGATTCCGACTCTTACCTTTGAGACACCCTGTATTTATAAAATCAAAATAAAATGTGGTTTATTTGCTAGTTCTGCTTACACAGCGTTTTATTTTATAACATCAGAATAATTTTCGTCTCATGAAATCTATATTTGATATTATAGACTATATAATTTGATATATTATGGAGCTTGCCTAGAACTAATTTTATTGTAAGTGAAATTGCATCATAACTCACAATTTTTTTAAACAACTTGAATGAAACTATTAATTTCTCACAACACAATGAAAACTTAAAAGGGCTTAAAAGATTACTAATAACTTTGACAACCTCGACTTAATTGACCGACCGTTGGAACTTACATATTGCAAGGTAGTGACCCAAAACTGACCGGTGGAACTTACATGTCGGATTAAAAAGGATTTAACCGATCGGTGGAACTTACAATCGCCCAGAATTTGAGAATATCACGGAATGTATAACAACAGCAGCAAAGAAAGTGATAGGATATAGACAAGTACAGAGAGATAAGAGTTGGTTTGACGAGGATTGTGAGAAGATGGAAAAAAAGAAGAGAGAAGCAAGATTGGCATACCTTAACACAAATGAAGAAAAAGATAGAGAGAATTACAAAAGAAAAAGAAGTGAAGCATACAAGTTATACAAGAAGAAAAAAAATAAATGGGTGGAAGCCATAATGGAAGATATAGAGAAGAATAGCAGACAAAATAATAGTAAGGTGTTCTATGAAAAACTGAAGAAACAGAAAGCAAGACACAGAATCAAAACGAGGGGAATGAGAGATAAGCACAATAAAATAGAAGACGACACAGAAAAAATAAGACAGATATGGATGACATACTTTCAAGAACTACTGAATGACGTACCAGAGGAAGAACAAGAAACAATAATAAGTGAAGAACAACAAATAGACGAACCAACATATGAAGAAATAGCGGAGACAATTAAGAACATGAAAAATGGAAAGGCCCCTGGTAAAGACAGTATTGCAGCGGAATTGCTAAAATATGGCGGAGAATTATTATATCGAAGGGTCTATGAACTTGTAAAACAAATATGGACAGAAGAAGTAATGCCACAAAAATGGAGAGAAGGAATAATTGTTACAATAAAGAAAAAAGGAGACACGGACAGATGTGAGAATTACAGAGGAATTACACTGTTGAATGTAACATACAAGGTGCTGTCAACGATATTAAACAAAAGAATAGAGCTTGCGATGAAAAATAAAATAGGAGATTACCAGTGCGGTTTTGTCGAAGGTAAATCGACGGTAGATGCGATATATGTAATGAGACAGATTATGGAGAAGAGCCGTGAATATAATATAAGCATGTATAAGATTTTTATCGATTTTAGACAAGCTTTTGATAAGGTTAAGAGAGGTAAGCTGATGGCAACAATGCAAGAAATGGAAATACCCGGCAAGCTATAATAAGACTTACACGCATGACATTAAAAGAAACAGCAGCTTGTGTTAGAACCTCAAGTGGAGAGACTGAAGATTTCTTGATAAATTGTAGAGTTAGACAGGGAGATGCTATGTCGGCAACCCTGTTCAACATACTTCTAGAAAAGATCGTGAGGAAGATACAAGTAAACGGCACAATAATCAACAAGGAAACGCAGTTTTGATAGCATATGCGGACGATGTGGTTATTGTATCAAGATCGAAAGGTGAATTAACAAGCAAAACTCAAGAAATAAGAGAAACAGCGAAGCAAATGGGCTTGGAAATAAATGAACAGAAAACAAAATATATGAGATGTCAACGAGGAGAAATACAAGACCTAGGTGAACTGAAAATCGGAGACCACACATACGAGGAGGTAAACGACTTCGTATACCTGGGAACACAATTAAATAATAGAAACAAAAGAGAACAAGAATTAGAAAGAAGATTGCAACAAGCAAATAGGGCCTACTACGCGAACAAAAACTTTCTGAACGATAAGAAGCTGTAAAAAAAACAAAGATCGAGATATATAAGACAATAATTAGACCGGTGGCTACGTACGCGACAGAAGCGATGTGCTATAGTAGAAGAGAGGAAGAAAAGATGAAAGTTTTTGAAAGAAAGATAATGCCTAAAATACTGGGACCAATAAAAATTGCTGAACAAGAAACCAGACCCATGATGAATCATGAGATACTGAGAGCAGTTGGAAATGAAGACATCGTCAAAGTAATCAAATCGCATAGATTGCAATGGTTTGGTCACATCATGCGGAAGAAGGAGAATGATGTGATAAGGCGCGGATCACGGAGTGGAAACCGATGCAGGAGCGCGGGAGAGGACGAGCGGACTTAAGATGGTATGACCAAATGATAGGGGATCTGCGAAGTATGGGGGTCGTGAACTGGAGAGAGAAAGTGAAGGATAGGACTTTTTGGAAGGCAATGACAATGGACGCAAGAACAAGTGTAAAGTTGTAAATATATGGATGTAAAATGTAAAGTTAATGAGGATTAATCCACCTCAACAAACGGATTTGTTAAGTCCAAAATGGACAGTCATATTCCTTTTGGGAATGTAAGACTATATATTGTATTGTATTGTTCCTTATCAAATTGCAGTTGGTACCAAATATTCTTTAAATCATTTCATCAGAGACCATCTTACCCTTAAAACAATCTTTAAGTGCTGTGCACATAAGTGATTTTCGATATCATTCAGTTCTTCAAAACGATAGCACTTAGCAATCTGTTTTGAAGTGAACGAAAATATTCTTCAAAGTTATTCGTTAAAACATCCGGAAGTCCGCAAAGAGTTCCAAATCCAAAACATATTGTACTATTGTTTTGCCAATAAAAAGTTTTTTAATAGTTTCCGAATATGCGGATCCAGTACATCCAATTTTTTTCGTTGGGGATGAACATTGATTTTTTCAACCATTAAAATTCTGTATCGCAAGGCAGGAGGTGTAAATAATATTGGTTTTGAACATCTAAATTCTAAATCAGCGTGTGTATTCTTTTTTAAAATTTACTATGAAATACAGAAATTATTTCGACTGCATATGGTTAGCATTGAAATGAACGCTCGGTATAAGTAATAGTGGAAGAAGAATTACAAAAAAAAGTTAAGTATACAATAGCAGACGAGAAAGCGAATTTCAATTAATAAGTTCAACATATTTTAGTTATAAATATTTCAAGTATAATTTTTTAATCATTACACTGTCATAATTCATCTGAAACTGTATTGTAAATTATAGGGGAAGATTGCCGCAAATGAACCAGTTTTTCGATTGGACCATGGTCTGTTTATATGGTTTGAATAATTTTGGTGCTATAAAATTTTAAACGCGTTATGCAGTTATGTTCATTTTTTAAAATAACGAGGTTACATTAAACTGAGAAATACCGGGTTTATGCGTACATACAACATACCTAACTATGTAGAACTTAAAAAATTGAAAACATACAAAAATAAGATTTATAACTTTAAAATTTACATTTATTGAAAACGGTACTACATAACTAATTTATAATAAATCATTTTGGCAAGTATATACCTAATAATATTTCAGAATATATTTTTCACTGTAAAAAATTCCCGAGTATAAAACTCCTAAAATTACCCAATGGGTAACCCAACTGCTAACATGTCGTCGACATGCAAAAATAAATTTCCTACAATCTCTTTCATTTTCAGATTCACACCACCCTTGAGTGGAGGTGCAAGCATAACCACACTTTAAATTTGATCATTTTGATGAAAAATGATAATCTTGTTTTCGCCTGTTATCACAATATGTTAATTTTTAAACGTTCCTCAATGGTGTTAATTAGGATCTTTTAAGCGATAGAAGAATTAATTTAATCCCAGGATATTTGAAACAATTTTTAATAATCAATAGTTTTAGAAATTAAATTAAAGCTTTTGATGATTCTTTTATTAATAAAATAGATGCGCTTCTTCTAATTAAATCGATGCTTTTTTTTCATTAAATTGATACTTTTTTTGTAATATTTTATGATTTTTTTAAAGCACTTTTTTTTAAATTGCGGCATTTTTTAAATGCGACAGAACTCCGCCTTCCGGGGGGGGGGGGCGTGACTGTAAAGGGCCCAAAATAACGCCACACACAACATTTTTTTATCGTAATATTATTTATGTCCGACTGTATAATAACATGATTACAATACCACTTAGCGACCATAAGATAACATTTTATGGTACTAGGCCGTTTTAATTTAATGATAAAGTAAAACTTTAATGATAAAGTAAAGTGGCCGCCTGTCATTGTCAATGAAATAAACCTCAAAATTAAAATTTAATTTAATTTAATATGAAAACGATTAAGGTAACAGTACTAATAGATGACACTCCTTAAGAGAAAAGAATGAAAAAATTAATTTGGCACATATCTTTTTAAATAATTAAAAAGTAAAAATACAACCAGGTAGCCTAAACTTTATTTTAACTAACGAGTGGGCCATGTAAAATTTGAAATTTGAACCCCCCGTTATTTCAAAGAATATGGGCCAATTTGACATTTTTGAAGTGCCAGATTATTAGTTTAAGGTTAGAAATAGGTCACTTTACGCTTGAAGAAAATTGGGAAATATTAAAAACTTACTTCCAAAGTTCCAAACTCAAACTGTAAAAATCTACGAAATAAATTCGATAGAAATAGAGTGCCATCAACGCAGTTTGTGGATCAATTTGTGAAGCGATTTTGTCAATCCGGGTCTTTATTCGACAAAAAAAAGTCGAGTACGTGCTCGTCCAGTGCGTTCAATGGAAAATAATGCCGCTGTAGCTGAAAGTGTGCTCGAACAGCCATCAACATCAACTCGCCACCGTTCGCAGAAATTAAACATTTCTCGCACTTCTTTGCGCAGAATTATTCATAAAGATCTCGGTATGAAGGCTTATAAAGTCCAATTAGTCCAAGAACTGAAGCTCCTTGACCATCCGATGCGTTACATTCGATCTTTAACGCACCATGTTCAAAAACCGCACAATCAGCCGAAACTCGGAAGTCAATTGGCCGCTTCGAAGCTGCAATTTGACTCCATTAGACTATTATCTCTGGGGCGCCGTGAAAGATAAGTGTTACGCAAACAATCCCCAGTCCATTGAGGTCTTAAAACAGGAAATCGACGCTCTTGTTCCCGAGATAGAGGCCCAAACAATCGAAAATGTACTGAAAAATTGGGTAGATCGAATGAGGTACTGTAAAACAAGTCGTGGAAGCCATTTGAACGATGTTGTGTTTTATTCATAAATTTCAATGATGGACCTTACCATAGTAAAATCATAATTTTGGAAAAATGTCTACTAGTACTTTTTTTAAAGCGAAATTAAATTTCAAATTTTACATGGCTCACCCTGTATTTATAATATAATTTTAAGATTTAATGAAAAATGTATAGGATGAAAAAAGTTATAGCAATGATAGACAACATCTTGCCTATTTATAGATGACACCACTAGATTGACATAGACCATTGAATAAATAGTAAAGGAAGTAGGGTTTCCTATACCTGCCGTGTTAAACTGTTAAAATATTCAGACAAAAGACGTGGGCGGTCGCCATATCTAAAAGCCTACGTGATTCATACTTGTGAAATTTTAAAGTGTGAAAATGGTGAGTTGTGCAGCATGTAGAACCACAAAAACAAGAAGAACTGTTTATCGTGGCATAACATTTCAAGGAAAAGTATCTCATCCAAAAAATTGCAATAAGTAGAAAAGGATCTCAGGATATTGGAATATAATAAATCAAACTATAAAGATTTGAAGTGCCGACGTTTCGGAAGATTGATTCTTCCATCTTCAAGACTGGAAGCAAGAAAACAAAATGAGCCCTAAAGCGGGGCGAAAAATCTAAATACACTCACCATACAAATCGTGATGTTACAATGTTTGATCAAATAAATAATAGCTACATGGAGAGGAACAAAATCCAAATTGGTCACACTCAACAAAGTCCGTATTGTAAAATTAGTAAAAAGAATAAAATTGAAAAGATTCAGACGGTCAAACATTTAAAATTTAACAAATAATTGTAAAAATATAACTCTGTTTTAAAAAATTGCAGTAAAATCACTGTTTAAAACTTTTAAAAATCAAATATGTAAAATATAAAATATAAAAGATAAAGTCTTTTTTCCATTTTCGTATTTAAAATGAGATGTGACCAATCATGTGGTATGGAATAAAATAATCTTAAGAATTCAAAATTTCCCGCCAATGTTACTACAAATTTTCGTTATAAAATTATTATTAAATTATTATTACACGGAGAGAAATGTTTTCAGATATAGTTCGTAAGACGCATAACTTATGCGTAATTTAATCATAAAATACAACTACTACTAGCTATTCATAAATTTATAAACTATCGGTATAATTTATGAATAGTCATGATTGCATCTACGATGATTATAATGCATAACCTATGAAATAAAAAGATTCATAATTCATGCGTAATACTCATAAACACTGATTATATTATGCATAAAATCTTAAGTAGGTAATCACATTATGTGATTTATAAATCATATCTATTATGATTATAATTCATATTCAGTGAGGAAGTATATTCATTATATACATATACTAATCACATATTTATGATTAATATTCATAAATTCTAATTATATAGAAAATAACTTTTTAAGCAACTAATCATAATATGTGATAAATAGAGTATAGTTTATTATGTAATATTCAGAATATTGGATTAATAATTATGAATAATAATAATAATTTTGGAGTTAATTTTTTTTTCTTATACGAAATAATCACAAGGTATTTCTATTATATATTTTAAATTAATAAAAAGTATATTTCAAGTTTTAATAAATGTTTATTTCTTAATGACGATTACACAATATTATTGCAGCTATAAGTACACCACCATACTTACTACAAAAAATACAACATATATATAACACAAGAGTAATTACATAAAATAATGTTTAATTTCTTAAATACTAATGCATAACTAATAATAGGTACATAATAATATAATAGTAATATGTAATAAATATATTATATTATTATAAAAAATAAAACATTAAAACATTATACTTAAATAAATAAAACTTAAATAAAAACAAAATTTAAACAGAACATGGGTCTTAAAGAGCAACAATTTAAAAAAGTAATGTTACATGTTACTAACCACGAAAGATTTTCCTCCGTCACCGGGAAGTTGATTTAACAAAAACGGTTTTTTATATTGAAGTTGGAGAAAATTAATACAAATAAATTTTTTAATAGGTTCATTAATCATATACACGTAGTAATGCTTATTAAATCCATTAATCGTGTATTCATTCATTACCAAGTATATATTATCTTCGTTTGCTTTAACAAAATCTACAATTTTGTAAACTTTTTCGTTTAAGAAAATATAGTATCCTATTTTGAAGCAAGTTCCTCTATAATCAACTCGATTGAATCTAGTAACAGTTTCTTCAATATTAAATGGAAATTCAATTTTGTTGGAAAAATAATCTGCATTTTTTATACAATCGGATTTCGCATCTTTAAAATTATCAATACTTTTAAATGGATCTTTTTTACTTAAAATATTATTTGAAAATTTAATTGAAAATTTTTTTCCGATTGAGTATTCCAAATTTATTCTCGAGTAAGAAACTTTTGAATATTCTTTCAAATTTTTATTTTTGCTTTCATGTCTCATACACCACAAATGCCTAAGAGGACCAACTGCTTTAATTGCCGAGGGATAATGAACAATATTATGATGCTTCGGTTTTAAATTCTTATTTGGGAAACATTGTAAATATAGCACATGATGTTCTTTAATAATAGATGTCAAGCAAATTAAATCTACATTGGTAAATTCATGTTTAAGTAAAAAATCCATCATTTCCTTTAACTTTAAAACATATTTCCAAACATTATTAGATTTAGAAACAAATTCTCCTACTAACAGGGTAAAATGTTGCAAGAAACTGTAAGTTTCTCTCGCAGAAAAATGAAGTTTATTGTTTTTTAAATGTTCAGATTTAATATTTCCAGAAGGTCGGTTTTTCAATTCAATTTCTCCGTAATCAAACATTTTAATTTTATTGTTTAGAATCTCTAAAGAAAAAAGTTTCTCTTCATTTATAAAATAATTTAAACAGTCTACTAAACCAAATTTGATGCAGCCTTCAAGGCAATCATGCATTATATCTGTGTAAAAGTTTTGTGTAACATGAAAAAATTTTAAATTATTCAATATGGAATTTTCTTTAATACCTGTACTTTTATAATCATTTTTTTGAACATCTGTTTCATAACTATCTAAACTTCTGATGATATTTTCGTTTTCTACTAATACATTATTGAAATCTAATTTTGAAATTTTGCAAAGCCTGCAAGGAAAATTATGACTAAACGATCCCGAGAAACTGAGAAGATTGTTTAGTGCTAAATTATCACCTATAATTAATCCCGTAACAAAATATACTTTAAATGTTCCATATGTAGTTTTAATTTCTATTCCATTTTCAAGTTCTCTTAATATTTCTACAAAATTTGCTAAAATTTTAGAAATTTTAAACTTTTTTATATAAGTACTTTTGATAAGCATTGCCACAAATATATTTTCCAAAGACGTACAGTTAACAGGTAAACTTGGAAAATGGTAATAAAATGCAGCTATAGATTGTTTTCCAGAATGACTACCTAAACTGTTCCCCATTTCAATGTCATCATAATAATAAATGATAGGTAATACGATTTGATCATTTGAAAAATGCTTTAATTTTTCCCTCCAAACTTTGCCTTGAACAAAGTTTTCAATTTTCCCATTGGGTTCTTTTATTAATCTTTTTGTATATGCAACGGTCTCTTTTAAAATATCTTTCTGTTCAAAAAAAAGTTGAATTTGATGAGTAATGGGCATAAGTACTCCTTCAGATGTTTTATTGGCTAGAGTGCTTTTTCCCTTTTTATAAATTTGACTTACAGATGAATCAATTTCAAATTTTTTGGGTGGTTTATAAAATCCCATTTCGCTCATTGTTTTCAAAAGCAAATACTCAGTACTGATACCTTTGAATGGTTCAGAGCATAAAAGCAATAAATTCTTTAAAATTAAATTGTTTTTTTCATCCAATATTGGATTTAATAATTCAACTAATGATTCACAAATTGTTTTCATTATATTTTCAGTAAAGTGATGCAATATGTTTT
Source organism: Cantharis rufa (assembly GCA_947369205.1). Lineage (NCBI taxonomy): Eukaryota > Metazoa > Arthropoda > Insecta > Coleoptera > Cantharidae > Cantharis > Cantharis rufa. The sequence continues at coordinate 44,655,813 of OX376303.1, forward strand.
CGATAATTTTTGTTGTCAAATGACTCTCACAAAAAAGTTTATTAACAAACAATAATGATGAAAATTTTAGATTTTCTAAAATGTTATTAATTTTTTCCGAACTAATAATATTTTCTTCAAATCCAAAATTTTCATGATTATTTTCCATATTATTAGAATCACCTGAGTAACCACTTGATGTATTATCGTTGCACAGAAATTCACGTTTTTCGAAAGATTGCATTGCAACTATTGATTGTATAGGAGCTTGATCGTTCAAAGGAAAGTTGTTTTCGATATATTTACATTTTAGAATATGTCTTTTATAACACGTAAAGTCATAAAATGTAGAAGAACAATTGCCCTGTGAGCAAACAAGTTCACTATTTTTTTTTCTCAAATCATGTATCAATTTTAAATGTTTTATCAACCCGTCTACTGTCGTCAATGTTACTTTACATATAAAGCACTTATACATAATTAGATCTCTAAAATGTTAATAAAATCACTCAAATTGGGAAATACAACTTTGTCAGAGTCTATGTTATAAAAATACGACTGTACAAACTGCCAAAATTCTTTGTTTTCAAATGAATATTGCAGATCTAATACGAAGAATATTTTAAAATATGCATCAAAAGCTTGTAGAAAATTACTGTATAAATAGGTTATATTATCTGTTACCAAAGCAAACTGTAGATTTTCTTCTTCGTGATCTCCTATTACTATCAGAAATGGTTGTAAGGTAATTTTTCTTTCAATACAAAATTGTTTTCGTTTGTTTATAACTGTACATATATCTGCCACTGTTCTCACTTCGGAACTATAAGACTTCCAAGCATCTCCAATACTAACTTTCCATACTTTATTGCCTATTTTCTTACGACCTTTAGGTTTTACCACTCCTTGCAATACTTTAGTTAAACTATAGCGACGTAAATCTAGAAATAAACAGTATGTGTACTAGAAAATATAAATAAAAATAGATAGAAAGTTATCAAGATTCAAAGTAGGGGGTTACAAAATTTTAACTTGCCTCGGCGGAACCTTGATTATGATATACAAGGTTTACCTTATCAGAAATTAGCATTTCAAAAACTGTTAGGCGTAGAGGGTTAAAAAAAATTAAAAGATTATATTAGCATTTCTCGAAAATGTTGATACCCTAAACGTGTTCCAAAGTATTGAAAACTGCAGATTTTCTAATAGCACGAGAGATCAAAAATGATATTGCTGAAAAGGTTTTTCAAAAATAAGTAAATTGTGTAAAATAATTATATTCGAAAACTTATTTCAATAAAATTAAATTTTAAACAATTTTACTAAAAATAGTAAAAATAAAACAAATAAATAAAATCACAAGTGTTCAAACAGCTTTCTAATTAATTCAAAACAGTTTTTTCTTCTAAAAATTAAGAAAATTTTCAACAATATCATTTTCGATTTTTATTAAAAAAAATCTATATTTTGGAGTCAACTTTTAAGGATGCCAAAATTTTCGGAAAATGCTACCATCACCATTTGATTATATGTTTAGGCTTTTGTGATCAAATAATCAAATAAGTTTTTTTCTTATCCTATAATGACTAACTGTTTTTGAAAAAATTCCAGAGGTGACCTCACCATACAATATACACATTATGTGTATGTACATATGTATATATACATATTAAATTATTTACAATAAATTATTTTTTATATGTACTTCTAAAGTAGGTACTCGTATATTCATGAAAGCTACAATTTTCAATCCTTGCATAAACTGTACAATTGAGAGTATTTATGTATTTCACATTAAAATGGTTAAAATAAATACCGAGTATTTATTTCCAAACTATCCAGTAGAAATACCTTCTTTTTTGAACAAATTTGATATAAATCGACGTGATTTTTGTTTTTCCAATCTCTTTTCAAAAAAAGAAGTTACTTCGACTGGGTAGTTTGGAAACGAACAACCGGTATATGTAAAGGTAGTTCCATATCTCATGACCTTATGGCCTTAGAATGAACAAACGACAAATATAGCTCCAATAGATCAATAATTATTATTGATCAATAGTTTTTACTTGTTATAATATATAAAGTGTAACGGTTATTGTAGTACATAATTTCGCGCAGTTTATTTCAAAGCTAACAAGATTTAGAACTACCTCTATCTATGTAGGTATAATTCTCACCAGGGTTGTTCGATAAATTTTCCAAGATGTCACTTGCAGCTGGAAATTTATTACATTTCTTGCATGCTTCTACTAACTTAAACTCCACCGAATTCCATTTATCGAAGAAAACATTTGATTTTCCAGGAAATATCATTTCGAAATCTATATCAATCTGAAAAAAAAAATCAAATAAAATAGCTCAAGTCTTAAAAGGTCGAGATTCGCTGTTACAAAGTCGAATGCAAGACTTACCAGACGACTACCAGTGCTATGTAAGAATAATGGCCATTCTTCAAATACTTTGTTAATTGAAACAGAAGTACTTTTTACATCATTTCGTCTTATATTAAAAGTTTGCTTCCATTTCAATTCAACAACGTTCCATGGAGAACTCCTTGTTTTGAGCCATTCCTTCTCCTCAATTTGATTTGTTATATCAATCGTATTATTTGTATCTTCGATTGGACATTCTTCAGCTGAATTTTTGAATAAAATACAAGATAAATATGATAACTATTTACTATAAAGAGTAATATAATACTTATGGTACGATTTTTTCTTTTTTCTCTTAAGGACCCTGTAAACAATCCGGACCTTTTGAAAGAACTGGATTCAGATCGGTATCTATTATATAATCTTCCCGATGATGTTTTTGATTTTTTAACAAAATAATATTCCTACAAACATCAATATCATTACCATTTTTTTAAACAAAGAAACTATGATGAAATACCATCGGTTCATTTTCAAATTTGTTACAAATTTGGATGGCGATATCTTGACATGTATTTAACGTCATTGGAATATTTTTATCAATGTAATGCTTTACAATATTTTTTACCAGTACTTCCTTTTCCGGCATTAGAAACTTTTTATTGTCTTCATATATTTTTTTCAATTTCTTTCCAACATCAGTTTCTAAAAATGTATCAATATTCTAAAACAAAATAATATAATCAGAATTTGCAAAACATTTAAATATTTTGTTATTACAAATATATTCGAAACTGTCGATGACGAAATTGAAAAAGTCGTTGATGTTGACTTGGAAGAAACACTTGAACTTCTTGCATCTTCTATTGGCAGTTCCAACATATTTTCTCGTTCATTTACACAGCAGCATGGTATTACAGGGAAACCCTAAATCAATAAAACTCAATAGTATAGTATCTACAATATTGTATCCAAAAATTTAGACTATTTCAAAGTTACAATGTGTCTTACATTTGAAGTTCTCCAGTCATTAACTAGACCTCGAAATTTTATTCGTGCGCCGTAGTTCATACCGAATATTTCTTTTAAATCGTCTTCCTTGATCCACTGGAAGCAATCCATCGTTATACCTCTTTCTAGAAAAATACCTAGGTGATTTATGTTCCTACAAATATTTTTCAGTATATGAAGAACAAACCTTTAAAATATATGAAAAAACTTTCCATTGAATACTTTGATAACAATAAAATCAAATCGTTATCTTTGTTTAATCCTTCTATATCATTAATATTTAGAAGTAGAGTTGAATCTCCCAAATTAAAACCTTACAATGGTAATATACACTTAATTTTAAGCATCATCAATTAAAATTATTGTATATAGAGGGTGTTAATTTAAAAACGCTCATTTGAATATTGAACTTCCGTAACTTTATTTTAGTTAGACGAAGAGAAATTCTCAAAACTAAAAATTATTAAAATCTACCTTTTTTGAAAATTTCTATGGAGTTATTAAAAGTAGATCCGTTTTTAAATAAAAACCCTGTTATACTGTTTGTTTTTTTCTTTTTTTCAAAACAATCAAAAAGGTTAATTGGTTAGTAAGAATCAGGAATGTGCATTTTCTTACTAGTATTATTAATGGTTTCAATTTCGATATTAGAATCTGCTCCATCACTAGTAATTTGGTTATTATCCCTGTCACCCATTGTTACATAAAACTATAGATATCGACTTATGTATATTGTATGTATACTAAATTCTAATCCAAGCTAAAATAAAAATACATTGCATGCACACATTAAAAAAAAATGGCAAATTAATTTTATGCACATCATGCAAATGCATACTACCTAATGTGTATTTTATCTTAGTTTACGCAAGAATTTTAAATTTGTGTATTAAGGTGTTATACTAATCTTTTCTATCTTATGTATATTTTGCAAAAAATAATCAACATTTACAAATTAGGACACAAAAATTAGAACTCAAAAAATAGAAGTATAATATGATAATATAATAATTTTCTTACCTTAAACCAGTTGATAACGCGGGCTGATGGTACAAGTTATAAATGCACATAATAACTGCACTAACTGCTTATGGGACGTTTTGATAATTTATCATAATATAAAACTGACTCTTCATAATTTAAGATTAGTTAATCATAGTATATGTGTTTAAAGAATAATTATTATTGGCCTAAGCACATTTAAATAAAAAATTTATGAACATTAATCATAGCCAGTGATAACTAATTCAGCGGAATGCGATAAGTAATTCACAATCCAACTTTTACGTTGATTTTTATTTTATTATTTAATGTACCTCCCAATTTTCCTCATTTTTCTTTTGCAAATTACCCCTCGGCATAATATAAAAATATAATAATTACTGATTTATGCACATTTTATTAAGTTAACCACATATTGGTGCTTTATTGGCAATCAATATTGTACCAATATTTTAACTATAAAATAAATATTACTTTAATATTTTATTCTACATACTATGTAGAACAATATATGTAGTTCTACAATATAGGTAACATATTACCAATATACATATATATCTATATATAATGGGTAATATCGGAATCGGACTCATATTTTGTAGCTAGGAAAAGCTGAACATAGCTTTTACCATGTGCTTTTGTTATTTATGAAAACAATTCATAACTTTATTACATTTATAAATCGTATTCATAACACATGAATATACCTAACGCATACAAACTGCACACTTCGGAATATTGTATGAGTATTACGCATAATATCTTAATATAATTCATATTTTATAAATTTTATTAAATGTGTAATTTATGAAGACACTATTCATAACTAGTGATTACAGATTTCTCTCCGTGTATCGTAATTATATTACAATATGACAATCAAAACAGTTAAAAGGAAAACATTTTGTTTTCTTGCTTCCAGTCTTGAAGATGGAAGAATAAATCTTCCGAAACGCCGGCACTTCAAATCTTTATAGTTTGATTTATTATATTCCAATATCCTGAGATCCTTTTCTACTTATCATAACATTTCATCTGCAAGTACTTAGACTCAATTAAATATATTAATTATTAACGTTTATAAATGTGTGGTTATAGAACCATCATAGACGTACCTTTTCTGTAAATACCCAAATGTAATGTTCTTTATAAAACAAGTTTTATAATAAAAATTATTTTTTAAATAAAATTATAAAATTATTGTTGACTTTTATTTAATTAAATTAAAAATTTTGACCTCAACAATTTTTAATTTCTAATGTATTTAATACATACAATGGTGAATCTTTTTTTGTTACGCCACTGTACAGCGGCCATTGAAAGCCTACTTTGACAGTTTGTTGTCTGACAAATTTAGACGAAATGCTCCTTCCTTAACTATTTATTCAATGACATAGACCAATAGATGACATAGTTTTAAACCAATAGATGACAGCTTATTGTAAAATAGAAATAAGTAATCAACAATAAGTTCTAAATATTGTCCAGAGAGAGGGAAAATAAGCCGAGAGCAACGGCTGGAAATAGTGGTGAGGAGCATAGATGAGAGAGATCATAGATAAAACAAAGAGAAACAAAACTGCGACTACAGCGACCTACGGGAGAGTTCATCGAACTAAAAATTTTAAAAAAAATTTAGCGGGCAATTCAAATTATTGCATTTATGCACTTGGAGAGAAATGTAGAATAAAACTTGATTAGTTTAAAAAAAATTAAGTTTGAAAATTTTAACCAATTTGAATTAAAAGTAAATTTACATTTTAATCCGAAAAGGAAAATTCTCAAGCCCAATTTTTAAAAATCCATCAAGTCAAAATTATCTTTATGCAATAAAAATAGGGTAAATCAAAAATACATCAGCAAATATAAATAAAACAAATTTATTAGATTTAACCAAGATTTACAAGGCCATTTGTGAACCAGTTGCTGTCTGTTTTGCTATCGTTAAGCCTAAACGATCCTCGATACTCCATAATATTGCAAAAATGGTAACTTCATCCCCTTCAACATTGCACAGATCCTCGATAGCATGAAATAAAAACAAAAAGATGTTGGCAATGCTTTAAAATTCGTAGTTTTTTCGCACTAGTACTACTATTAGAAGAAATATGGCTTCGTCTAATATCCACATAATATTTTTAGTTATTTTTATATTCAAGTTGATTGTGAAATTGTTTTCAAGCAAATATCCTCAAAATGATCTTGATAAGATGTAAAATCAAAATTATTAATGTAATGAAAAGGTTATTAATGTAATCTTTAGAAATACCACTTGCCTCATTTATGGCATCTAACCATTTAAAACGGTAAATAATGTTTTTCGGAAATTTAAACAAATTTTTAACGGACGTTTTCCCTTCAAAAAAGTTTGAACAACCAGAAACAATGCAGTTATTAGACTTGGCCAAATTTAAATTAAAACAGAAAGTTAAGCAATATAAAAGATACTTTTATACTTACCTGTATAATAATTATTTTTTAATATTACTTATAATTATTAAATAATTGAAACGACACCTTAAAACTACGCGGCCATTAATTTAACAATGTCAAAAAGTAATTGAATGCGCCAACTCGGAACACAAATCTTCAAGAAGCAACGCCGTACGCAGTTTTAAGAACTAAATTTGTAGAATCCTTTAAAAATTTTGCTAAATGGTTCACAGAACCACTGTTCGAGTCGCGCATGTTGCTGTTGAAGGGTTTGCCTATGCGATTAAACCATCTCTCCTACTTTATCTATGAGAGAGATAGTTACTATAGATGTTGAACTCCCACCAATTTTTGTGACCAAGTAATAGTTCATACCTACATCACGAGATGCGCTGCTAATGGCGCAATAAAATCGGCGGGAATTTAAATAATATACATTATTATATTAAAGATTTTATATTTATTGTAATTTATTTTTTATGTTATTATATATTATATATTATATATTATATTTATATTTAAATGTAATATAATTTTATTACAAAAATTATACTGGAAAAATTTCCACTAATATTTTAAACAATACCCAGAAAAACAAAAAAAAACAATGTTTCTTTTCAACAATTTCTTTTTATTTCTAAACAAAACATTTCAAAACGTGTAAACACAGCATTAGTTAATGTGTTAATGAGGCTTTACAAAAACCTGCTATTTGTTTTGATTGGATTGAAAACATTCTAGCAGCTTTTTGTAAAGCTTAATTAGGCTACAAAAAGCTGCTGGAATTTTTTCAATCAAATCAATGTAAATCCTAGCAGGTTTTTGTAAAGCCTCATTAAGTATAGCTTTGTTTACATAATTTTAGAGCTTATAAATCCGCTCTCCAAATATAACAATACTTTTTACAAATAAAACAAAAAACAACACAAAAAACTGGGAACCGATGAGCTACTCAGTCCACCCACCGACCCCCAGAGATTTTACAAATAAAACAAAAAAAAACACAAAAAACTGGGAACCGATGAGCTACTCAGTCCACCCACCGACTCCCTCAAAATAACATTTTTAGACAAGTTGTTTGGTTTTCTTAATCTTTTCTTTTGCTGCCCTAGTTTTAAAATATTTTATTTGAGCTTTCTGCTTGATAGGATCATTTATAGCAGCCTCTCTACTCTCAGCACCTTTTAAAATTCTGTTCACGTTTTTTATCCACATATGTATGTATGTAAAAAAATACAAATATGTCCACAAACATTTCAAATGTATTGTGAACGTTGCATGTTAGGTTATTCTGTACCAAGATACCCACATATGAAACCAAACTTGCTTTAATATTTTCTTTGCAGCATATTTTTGGAAGAAAATAATGCAACACGTCATTACACTTTTTAAAAAGTTTTACAAAATTTGTATTCGGTCTTGTTAATGCTTTTGAACTATATGCCCTCGCTTCTAATATTGGAAATATATCATCTTCCGAAGTTTTTGTAAATCTTGCTTGCAATTCTGACAAGCACCTATTTTTTTAAAAATTTTTCGTGCCATATAACCCGCAAGATATGGGTGTGCATTCACATTACTATCGGTGCTAAAAATGAAATCATCATGCGGTGGATCAACTTTCAAATTGCTTCTATTATGAGCATCGACACAATATTTGCTATCCTCGCTAAAATGAATATCACAAACCACATAATTCCTCCTTTTCTCATATGGAATATCTTTTTGAACTGCAGCAGTCCATTTATTGAATCGATCCAATTCCTTGGGAAATATGTGAGTTTTCACATTTACAGCTGTAGAATTCGTACATCCTTCAACAACGCACCTGCAAACCATTGTAATAGTAATTATTAAATAAACAAAATAAATTATATAAATAATTAATAAAATAATTATCATATAAATAAAAATTAGTTATAGAAAATTATATAATATATTATTATATATTATAATAAAATTATTTTATTAACTATTAACTATAAAAAATTATTTAATTTAATATTATTATATAAATATAAATAAAAAGTAATTTAAGTAAAATAGCCCTGGAATCACTCGTAATCGCTTGAAAAATACACTCGAATTTTTCTCATTAAAATAACTTACCAGATATTTCTCCTAGTTGTAGTACACACAAATTTTTCTTCAGTGCAGTTGACCAACATCGCAAAAAAATTTTTAAATTTAAATTTAGGAACACACATCAGATGTACACACTAACACAGGGCAGCACTATTATATTGTAATATTATATTAATATAATATAATTATCTGCAGTATATTTTGCTTGTTGTATACTTGTTGTATATTGTTGTAACTTAACCAAGTGGTTTTCACAGGCTTCTTTTGAAGCCAACTTTACACCATTAAGGGAATTTTGAAGCGGCCGAAACAAATGATAATGTGATGGTGGAAGGTCCGGGCTATACGGTGGATGCATCAAAACTTCCCAGCAAAGCTCTTCCAGTTTTTCTCGGGCCACCAAAAATACGCGAGGTCCGGTGTTGTCATGATGGAACACAATACCCTTCCTATTGAACAATTCTAGCAGCTTTTTTGAATCTCTTGCTGTAATCTAGTTATTTGCTGATAGTAGCGTGCAGAATCAATCGTTTGAACAGCTCATAATAGAGAATACCTTTCCAAACCCACCAAACAGACAGCATCACCTTTCGATTGGTGAGTCCGGCTTTGCCACCGTCTGGGGAGCTTCCCCTCGCTTTGACCACGGTCTTTTGCGCACAACGTTTTTGTATGTAATCCATTTTTTATGTCCACTAACTATTCGCTTTAAAAATAGTTATAGTTCGATTTCATTACGTTTCAGCAACGATTCGCAGATGGAAATTCGGTTGAGCAAATTTTTATGCGTCAAATCATGTGGCAAATATCAAGTTTCTTTTTGAATTCAGATTTTTTCAAATGGTTTGAAACTGTTTGGCGATTGATGGTTAGAGTTTTAGTGATTTCTACAGTGCTTAGATGACGATTTTGTTTCACAATTTCTAGAATGTCCTCAACTTTTTCAATGAATGGCCGACCAGAGCGTGGTGCATCTTTGACATCAAAATTTCCAGAAGGAAAACGCGCGAACCATTATTTTGCTCCTGTTTTCGATAGAGCATCTGGACCATAAACAGCACAAATTTTTTCACGAGCCTGCGCGGCGTATTTTCCTTGATCGAAGAAAAATTGTAAAATGTTGCGATTTTTTTTTAATTTACTTCCATCTTTAAACAACAGTTTTTCACAACTGCATGAACCGAATCAAATGATTTTACTTTTGGTTTTTTAGCTAAAAGTGTCATTTTTCCAATGACATATATGAATATGCGATCAGATAAGTAGTTTCAGAGATAATCTACTTTTACGTCATATATTGCCTAATTAAGCCAGGAACTTTTTAGCGTACCTAATATAAATATGTAAAAGAGAACGAATTATTATACCGGACTTATTCACAAGCCTATGCAACGCGTCAGAGAGACCATCTTTTGCCGGATTTTTACAGGTTGACCCGATCAAGAGAGGCTACGGGATTTTACGGCATTAAATTTTATAATGCACTTCCAGTGCACATGAAATCTTTGCAACCAGTTCAGTTTCGCAAGAAATTGTTAGAAATTTTGGAAACGGCTGCATTTTATTCTGTAGAGGAATATATGAAATTTAAATTTCAGATCGTGTAAAGTTGATAATATGTATTTTGTTTTTATAAAACGTATTTTCTTGAATTGAGCTTTCAATTCTTTTTTTTTACTAGAGTAAATATACCATATATTATAAAAGCACAAATTAATAAATCTAAAATCTAAATCTAAGCTAACGTTGTTTTCTATTGGCTATTGTACCTGATGATCCGAGCTTCTAAAATCCCCCGTCGCATCGGTTCACTTCTTAGCATGTCTTTATGGACATGCTTTATGATTCCATTGACCGATACCAAGTAAGTGTTGAAACTGATAACTCGAACAATTTTTCCTTTCAACCATTTTATACCGGAACGTTCATTATTGTTCTTCACAAATACCATCTCTCCGTTATTATATAGTTTCAACTGTCGTACTTTTCGTACCTTTTCTTTTAGGTTTCTCTTAATACTCTTGAACATTTACTGCCGGTTTGATAAGATCAAACTTGACTCTTGGTGTCATTCTTAGTACGCATTCCGATGGGCACACACCCGTTACTGTGCTTGGCGTGTTCCGATAAGAGAACAAGAAATGTGCTAAACGTTCTATTATATTTCGCTTTCTGTCAAACGTTATTGTACTGATCTTGGAATTGTTTTCTCTAGCGCTCTTTTAACCGTCTGTACTCCCCTTTCTGCTAGTTCGTTCGACTGAGGGTGATATGGTGGTGACTTGACTGGCCGCATGCCAGTTTTGCGCACTGAAGGGAGGGTCATTGTCTGATACTAATTCCACTGGTAAACCTACTACTGAAATGACTTCTTTTAATGCCACTATTACCTCTTTTGCTGATGTTCCCTTGTTCATAAATTTAAATTCTATCCACTTTGACTTGCTATCGATCCAAATCAAAAAATTGTAACCGAATTTGTGAAATAGATCGATGTGTACCCTTTGAAAATTGTTGTTTTCTCTTGGCCATAGCGCTGCATCTGCTCTGAAATTCTGTGCTTCTTGACATCGGCCACATAATGAAATAAACTTTTCAATGTCCTCATTCATCCCTGGGCACTAACAGTATGAACGCATTAACATTTTGGATCTCACAACACCAATTTGTTGGTCATGGAAAAGTTCCAGCACCGACCGACGTATCGCTTCCGGAATGACCACGGTAGTGCATCCGCATTACCGATATTCTTTCCTTTTCTATATTCAATCGTATATCTATAACCCGATAGGATGATTGCCCATCTCTGGAGACGATTTGCCGAAGTTATGGGAATTCTTGCATTACTGCCAAATATGTATTGTAGCGACTGATGATCGGTGATCAATGTGAATTTTCGACCAAACACATGCTTGTGAAATTTTTTTTACAGCGAACATTATCGCTAGCGCTTCTCGTTCGATTTGTGAATATCTTTTTTTTGCGTCTGATAGAGTCGAAGACGCAAATATTATCGGTCAATCTTGTCTTTCCAATCGGTTCCTACTCCATGCACGATACGAATAAGGGCGCTTCGGGGTCGTAGTGTGCTAATATTTTATCCGTAATCAGTAGCTCTTTACTTTTGGTGAAACATCGTTCGCATTCCCCCGACCATACGAATGGCACATCCTTTTTGCAAAAGTCGTACAGTGATTTTAACTTGGATGTTAAATTGACCATAATAATTAATTAAGCCCAGATATGATTTTACCTGCGAAACATTTCTTGGGTTTGGTGTACTTCTAATGGCTTCCAACTTGTCTTCACATGGGCTTATACCATCTTCACTCACTATGTGTCCAATAAATTTAATTTTTGACTTAAAAAGTTCACACTTCTTCCCATTGACCTTAATGTTATATTTTTGTAACCGTTGCAACACTTTGGATACGTTTTCGTAATATTCCTGTAGCGATCTTCCCGAAATTACCACGTCATTTTTTTTTACCCCCCCAAATTACCCCCTTCAAATCCAACACCGTGAAGTATTTACTTCCCTTCAACGTAGCGAAAATGTCCGAAGATGTCGGCAACGAACAACTACCTAACTTTTTTTAATCTTTTTTGGTATTACCACAATGGGACTTGCCCATTCCATGTTCTACCTTTATCAAGACATTCGATTTGATCAACCTATTTAATTCTTCTTCTACTTCTGCTTTTTGTTCGTAGGGCATTTCGTATGCTCTATGGAATACTGGTTTCACATTTACTTTTAAATGAATGCTCGTAGTGAAACCTTTGATTGGTCGTGACATATCTTCATCGAATATCCCCTTAAACGTATCTGCCAAACTTTTGCTTAACTGTTTACCGTTATCCTTGAGACCCTTTGCTTCTTGAGGTATCTGGGAAAAGTATCTTAGAAAAGTTATCTTGGGATGATCCCCTCTTCCTCGCCTTTTAGAAAAGCAATGGATAGATTTAAGAACGGATTTATGTAATTTGAATGATCTTCAGATAGACAGCAAGGTTATTTGTAAAAACCCTCAACGCTTAAAATTACACGGCTTCTCTGATGCGTCCTTACAAGGTTATGGTTATGAAATTAATGGTAATCATGTAAATTTATTATGTTTACGAAATCGAGTTGCTCCTTTAAAACCTCTAACAATTCCACGATTGGAATTATGTGGAGCAGTTGTTCTAGCAAATTTGGTATTTCAAGTTCAAGTGGCGTTAAACGTCACTTTCCATGGTGTTTTTTTGTGGACCGTATTTTTGTGGAGGTATTCTTTACAGCGGACAAATGAACTAATACGGGTTGTAAATGTCATATTTGAATTTATACACAGTAAAAACGTTTTGTTTGAATTTAATAAATAATTTTGTTTGAATAATTTTATTTGATAGAAAGAAATTTTGTTTCGATTTAAACAAAATTATTTCTATCAAACAAAATGAATTTGTTATTTCAAAAAAATATTTTTTTTCAAAATTTGTTTAGATTAAACAAATTGTTTAAATTTGTTTTGTTTAAATTTAATAATTGTTTATTACTTCAAATAAAACATTTAAGTATTTTAAATCAAAATAAAATCAAATTAAATAAAATTTTTCTTTTAGACAACTAAAAAACCTCAAACAAAATTTTTATTAGGGTTAACAAATACTTTAGTTGCGTACTATATATAACAGAATATTTTGTTTGGATCAACAAAATTTGCTTCAGTCAAACAAACATTTATTTAATGTCTAATTCTGGCGTTTCGGTTGTGTATTGCATTAAAAATTTTTTTTTTGTTTTTTAAAATTGTCAAATTTTTAAAAAACCAAAATTTTAACATTGCCTTCAAAACAGACAATAAACTTAATAAATTTATTAATAACGCGAAATTCAAATCAGATCTTTTAGAAAAATCTGGGGTTTACGAGCTCACTTGCGAATGCTCTCAAAAATACATCGGTCATACAGGCAGATCTTTCCAAACACGATTTAATGAACACACGCGATCCCACAAACTTGCAGACGGAAAATCTACTTTCGCGAAACACCTATTAGACACTAATCACAAACAGGGGGAGTACGAAATTTTGCATGTAGAGTCAAAGAATTAGAATTTTTAGAAGCTATGGAAATTAATAAATTAAAATATTCTTCATTATTATAAAATAGTCAATCAGATTTAAACAACTCGCCTCTATTAAACATATTCAAATAGTAATTTTTTTAATTAACCCCCCCCCTTTTTTATCTAACCTATTAGAACATTTACTTATACACCCCTTCCATTTTTAAAAAAACCCTTTCCTTTTCAACCCACTCCCACCACCCCGAACGTTATTTAAACGGATTCTCTCTAAATTTTCTTTTTAATACATCGCCTGATGATGCCATAGTATGGTGAAAACGTTTGCGATATTGTATACTTACAGTGTATTTTAATTGTGATAACTTAAAAACATTTTAGTTCTGAAAAGTGTGTGTGCATTTTTTAGGTTTTCTAAAATAGTGATATGGTTAATATCGAGTTACACTACCTAAACCACGTATCAATGGATTAGTATTTATTTAGACTATTTCAAGAATAAAATATGGGAGGTTAATATAAAAATAATAATTAATTAAAAGTAAAAATCAATGTATCGTTGATACATTGACATTAAAAATTAATCAATATTTTATGTATTATTTAAATGTTGCAGTTAATAAAAAAATTGTCGCTTATGAAATCAACTGTAAAAAATTGTCATATGCAATATCCCAAGTGCATTCAAATTGTCGACAATTTTTTTGAGCTCACGAATGCGTCTGTTGCTTTCGCAATTTTCCCAGCTCGAAGAGGAGGGAAAATTGCCCCAAAGCAACAAACGCATAAGTGAAAAGCGAAAAAAAATTGTATACAAATTTGAAATGCACGAGAGGATATTTATTTAGACTATTTCACGAATAAAATATGGGAGGTTAATATAAATAATAATTAATTAAAAGTAAAAATCAATGTATCGTCGATACATTGACATTAAAAATTAATCAATATTTTATGTATTATTTAAATTTTGCAGTTAATAAAAAAAATTGTCGCTTATATTTGCTTTAAAATCAACTTTAAAAAATTGTCGCTGCAATTCGATTGCTATTGGCCGAATGTTTCGTTGTTTTTTCATTCCATTGGTCTAATGACAGCTGAGTGAAATAGTCGCTGCAATTCGATTGCTATTGGCTGAATGTTTCGTTGTTTTTTCATTTCGTTGGTCTAATGACAGCTGAGTGAAATAGTCGACATATCTTGAACTACTTGAGAAACTAGTTGAGACTAACTTTTAATGGATTACCCACTACGGACATCTATATAAAATATTAACCATATTTATAACCGGTGTATTACAGTTTCCCGTTGTTTGCAACAGAAACCTGTAACTTTTGTATTTTAAAAACTAAAATATTTCAAATAAATGGTGTTTCAAAATTACCTGACATTTTAATTTATTAATAAAACATATACTCTATTATTTATTGGAAAAGTACGAATGTTTTTATTTTAATATAAGGTACAAACATCATGGAGGTTATGTGTGGAACACAATATCCGATAAATGGGCTCCTCGATCTTGTTTGCAAACGGTCATTCTTTTGACGAAATTTTCAATGACATTTTAGTAAAATTGCAGAGTAATTTCATTAATGGTGCGTCTAATTTCTTCCTTGAGCTCCAGAATGGTCTGTGGATCATTGGCATTCACTTTTCCTTTACAAGATTTTTTTCCTCTCAAGATTCAATCTTGAAGAAGCAAAACCTTTTAACGTACCAGCGGATCCAAACATAACTTTAATTAATAGCGATGTGGAAACAAATAAGAAGATTCCCTCAGACGCGGATCAAGGATTTCGTTTAGGGGGGGGGGGCAATTTTTGTGGGATTTTACATATCTTTCAGAAAATTTGTTCTAAATAAAGAATTTGATAAACTTTTATTCATATAATACTTAGAGCCGGATTAAGAATATGTGAGACCCGGAGTTAACTTTTTTTGGAGACCCCTTGGTTTTGTATGTTTTAACAAACTGCGCAGCAGGCGAAATTTTTTAATTATTCAAGGTCAAACGCGCTTAGATCAAATGTCAAATTTTTGAAAGGATAATAATTATTATACATAGTTGATTATAGTTTTTTATTACAAAACACAGGAAGTAACAAAACAAACACATTTTAAAAACATATTTTTCTTACTTTAAGATGCACAAATTCAGTTATCAAATCATCAAAATTTGCTTGTCGAAGTAGATCACTTTCAACACTCATTAAAGCAATCGGGCAAATCGTCGTGTTGGAGGTGAATAGACCTAACCCACAAATTGCAACTTTCGAGTTAGAGCCATTCAAAGATTTTGCGCGCTTGTTAAATCATGATTTTTGTTTATTGTAGCTTTATTTTTGTAAAATCACAATAATTCTTTTAGGCTTTAAATTTAATTATAAGTTATTAATTAAGAGCACCATAAAAGTTTATTATAACTTTATTGTTTATAATAATTAAGGTGGCTTAGAACCTTTCATCACAATAAAATATGGAATTGTAAGAACTTTAAAAAGTGTTAAAAAGAGTTCAAGTAAAGATAAATTACTATAAACTGACTTAGGACTTTATTGAAAACTGGTAAAATAAGATTAATAAAAAAAATCAGCAAAATCTATTTATTTAAGCACATAGTATAATGGCAAACTTATTAATTTACTAAATAATGAAGAAAGTACAAAAATTATCCAAGTTAACAAATTTTAGAGAAAAAGAGAAAATTAGTTAGAATTAGAGAAATTCGAGAAAATTTTTCAATTTTCTTCTTCAAATGATGTGTCAACCATACTGTCGTTGTCTTCGTCGTCAGATTGTAGGTATTGCTCATAGAATGTGTGGTAAGTATTAGGAATACTTCCAGATGAACATAATCTGCGTAAACTTGCAATTTTTTTTTTTTCAATTTTTAAACTATGATAGTACAATCGGGGAATATTTTCTTGCGTAAGTGATACGGAATCCATTCTAGTGGCCCTTAACTTGATACGAATTGATTTAAATTGCAAATCACTTAACCGCTCCTTAAAATAAATGCGACTGGGATCTTCTTTACGGTACTGCAACCACTTTACTTTCAACCAGTTTAATGTACCACCATCCTCTGTTTTGTTTTTGTTGGTAATAATTTTTGAGGAAAAAGTTTTAAAGTCTAGAAAGTCTGTAAAGTCCATTTCTGTTACTTTGTACCATGGTTTCTTAATTTTTGCAGTTTTTGCCACAGTATACCATCCTTCTGGAGTAAAAACATCAACTTTACATCCTCTACTTTCAATACTGGAATGGACACTATCGCATTCCATTTCAGAATGTCCCGATTCCATGAATTTTTGATTAATTGTAGTTAATGGTAAGATTGTAACAGCTCGTAAAAACATCGCTGCATTAATAGAATTTCTGTTTTGACCTGATGCAGTGTCTGCATAAAAAGTGACTTCCTTTACTGCTGGATCTAAATTAGACAGGGTGTTCCAATAAAGGCAAGTTGCAATTTCAGAAGACCCTTTTGTGCCAACTCCTTCATGCCACATGTAATTATTAGCTTCGGAGGTGCCTAAGTTGTAAACAGTAAAATTAAAAGTTTTGAGTTTCTGGGTGTAGTATAATTTTCCAATTTGTAAAGATGGTGTCACAAGAATTTTTTCCATATCCATTGCGTAGCAAACAAATGAATTGTCACATTTTGATCTTGCTTTATCTGCAAGCTTATGATCCCTAGCTTCCTCTTTTCTTATAATGTGCATATCGTAATCGTGCTGTGCCAGTTCTTTTTCTTCAAGCTGCTTATTACTGTAAACTGTACAATAATCGCACTGGTCTTTCTTAGGCCGGTGAAAACCAAGATTAAATTCCGTGGTAAATATGTGCTTGTAATAGCTTGGTTTTTCTGGTAGTATTCCAAGTTCATCGCAATATTTTTTGTAGTCATTGTACAGTCTATTTTCAGATAAACCTGTTGCTAGATATTTTCTTTTGGTAGAACTACGGCAGTAGTGTGAATCAACAACAGGCATTGATCTAATGTGATCTCTTATAATATTTTTTACACCTTCTGGTTTCTTCTGCGGCGGACTTTTTTTACCTCGCTTATCTGCTTCGATAGTTCCACTACTAGTTAATTTATTAATGGCAGTTCTAACTTTTTTGCTAGAAATAATCAAAGTTGAAATAAAAAACTTCTGACATACTTGATGGGGAATTTGGCTCAAAGTTAAGGTGTAAACATTAGTGAAACACCTTCTATCTAAATTATCTACATTATAAGATCGTTTTTTTGGAATACGCTTTACATGTCTGGCAATGAAATTCCACCTTAACTCCTCGGTGTCCAGCAATAAGAAACTATTAAGAATGGTTTTCCTATCTTCAAATGAAAAAACAGTATTGCATTTATAATGACAATGGCAGTCGACTTCTTTCAATATTTGAGCTGCTTTAGATTTTCCTCCTTGTGTCAGATATGGTTTGCCTTGCATCCTTAATCGTTTTTGGGAATTTCGTTTCCATGAAGAAGGTTTTCGTTTTTTCTTGCGAGTTTGATTAGTGCCACTGTCATCATTTGCTGTTAATTTTGAAAAAATTAATTTGTTAATGGAACAAGTTATTGTCGATTTACTTACAAAATAATTCATCATTACCAGTAGACGTAGAAGCAGTTGGATCATTTGGTATTATTTTTCGATCTTCAGACTCGACACTTTCTGATGATGATTCTGATGGATCATAATTTGCGTCGAATACGCTGTCAGTGGAACTAAAAGCATCTTCTAATTCAGAATGTAAGGAAGGCGCTGAAGACGATTCACTAGAGTTGCCTTGGTCTACATCTAACGAAACTAGAATAAAAATCTTTAATTGAAGATATTATTTTTTATAGTGTAAAACGGATAACAAACTACTCAGAAACAATCATAATGCACTTACCATCAGTTTGGTTATTTACAACCATGTCCATTATTCTTTTTGATCGTGAACTCATTTTTCACAAATTTAATTTTAATTATAAACTCTTTGACAAAACAAAATCACGAAATAGAACTAACTTGCTTTAAAGTTAAACTAGAACTGCACTACTTACCAATTTTATACTTTATTATCAAAATATTTGCAGGTGTATTGGGATTGATAACAAACCGGACGAAGGCTATCAATTGTAAAATTGTTTCTTCATTACACATAATACATGTAGAATTTGACTTGCGACTTTTCACCGCAGCTAATTTTCAGCAAAAAAATACTTAAAATTGAGTAGTGAAAAGAGTTATGCTGCTTAGGACTTTTCACCATAATTTTTAGTGGGATAGAACTTTTAGCAATTTTTCATTTTATATGGTTCTAGGTACAATGTTGGTTATTTCTTTTAGCCACCATGAAATTCAGACATTTTAAATAGGGCTAATGGTAAAATCAGCTTTTTTCAATTTCGTGGCTTAGGTCTATTCACCTCCAACACGACGAAATATTAAACGTGTTTGTGTAACACTACTTCTTAAGCCTAGTGTCCACTTGAGACAGAAAGTCTCGAGACTCCCATATAATGCTACTGAGACTAGTATTAGCATGGGTTTATATACGAGTCTCGAGTCTTTCTGTCTCAAGTGGACATTAGCCTTTAATTTATGTTTAAATAAAAAATAATTTTGAAAATGATTCATATTTGAATCAGTTTTGTTGATTTTTTAACATAATTTACACTTTATTTTAATTAATTTAACTTATTTTAATCTGTGCTAATTTAAATTTTGTTGCTTTCAATTTTGTTGAAGCAAAAGCAAAATTTAAAAAAAACACATAGGTATAGATAAAAAAAAAACAATTTAATTTGAAGTAAGTTTGTATATTATAAGTTTTTAAAAAGTAAACTCTAATCTCTTCTTGCCGCCTGTTTTTGCATATTTAGTGATTACGTTCTCAATATCAATACCCACGTCAAGCTAGCACAACCACCTTTTCAAAACAAAAAAATTTTTATTCTATACTTATGGACTAATTATGGACTCATTTTGAACAACATTCGCGAATTTTGGACAACAACGGTTTCGCGTAAAAACATAAATCTTTACTTGAGCTTTTTAATCGTTGATTAGGACATTTGAATCTTTTCATCGAATTTTATACAACCAGTAACTACTTGAAGTATATGACAGTTGGTATTATATTTAAAACTAAAATTTAGCGCGATTTGAACTAATAAATAACCATACATGAGAGAAATAGTATAAATATTAAAGTCAAGGCGCTGAGATTTTACCAGTGGCTAGGGATGGCGCTGTTAGTTAATAAAATAAATTTGGATTAAAATTTACAAATACACAACACACAAAATGGATCTAGAAACATAATTGTTCAGGTTTTAAAATTTTTAATTTGGCAAAGTTGTAAAGTAAGTTAAGTACGAATTTGTGGGTGTTGCCAGAAAATGTTGGTTGTACATTGGTCGGGTGTCTGCTAGTGTTAGCGAAAGTACTATAACTTCGTTCTTGAAAGATAATTTTCCTTCACACAACTTCTCATGTATGAAACTTAATACATATGACGATATCTCATCATTTAAAGTTGGAGCCGATCTCTCGTTACTTGATTCGTTAGTTAAACCCGAACTCTGGCCCAACGGTGTAATGGTACGACGATTTGATTTTTTTCGTGGGCCACAAAGGAAGTAACTTTCCCAACATAGATTTAAATGCTGCTAATTCTAGGTTGGATTCCTTTCAGAAACCCAATGGTTCTATATCAGATTTAAATCTATACATGCACAATTGCGGTGGGATCAAAACCAACATAAATGATATCAGCAACAATGTCAATTGTTGTCATTATGACATAATAATACTCGTAGAAACCTTCCTGGATGATGGCATCTCTTCTAGTGAACTGAAGTTTTCTAACTATAATATTTTTCGTTGTGACCGTTCAATTAACTCCAGTACGAAAGCAAGGGGTGGAGGTATACTTGTTGCAGTTCGCAAAGATTTACATTGTATTCGAATCGATACGGTGAAAACTGTCGAAGCCCTTTTTTTAAGAATTGGCAACCTTATTTTAGGCTCTGTATATTTACCTCCTGATTCGGGGATCGAAGCCTACGATGAATTTTGTGGTCTTGTTGATGATATTGTGGATCATTTTCCTGATTCGAAATTTGTTGTTTGTGGCGACTTTAACCTTCCAAAGGTTAATGGATTTAGAGATAGCACTCATTTGATAAGTTGTGGAAACGTATGTAAGAAAGTTCAATTGATTGGTGATTGCATGTCGTTACACAATCTAGAACAATTGAACAAAATTCCTAACAGTCGAGGTGTTATGCTTGATCTTGTCTTTACCAATATCGATGATATGTCTGTATCTGTGGCTAGTGACCTATTATCAAACACTTCAATTCATCATACTGCTTACACAGTCAGTTTCAAGGGTATCAATTCATCACATTCAAATCTAGAACCTGTTGATCATATCCTTGATTATAGATCAGCCGATTTTAATGAAATTAATAATCGCTTGCTGGAAATCGATTGGTCCAAGTTATCACAATGTAAGGATGTCGATGACAATGTTGATTACTTCTATGAAATGTTGTGGTCCATCATCAATACCTATGTACCCCGAAAAAGGGTAGTGGTCTCGAAGTATCCCAAGTGGTTCTCTAAGGAGTTGATCAACCTAGTAACTGAAAAGAAGATTTTACATAAGAAATTCAAAGAAACTCGTCATTATGAATATTACCAAAAGTTTTGAGAAATTCGTGATCGTGCAAAGAAACTCAACTTAATTCTTCATCGTAGTTACAATGACAGCATCGAAGAAGAAATTTCTGCTAATCCTCGGACATTCTGGCGGTATATTGATGACTGCAAGAAGGTCAATGGATATCCAGCTTCCATGTTTCTTGGTGATGAAGCTTGTTCCTCTGGTCAAGAATGCGTCGATTTATTTGCTAAGGAATTTTCTAATGTGTACTCGAGCGATGATGCCACCAACTCCAGGTATGTCTTGAGCGATGTCATTAACCGTAAATCATTTGAAATCACAGTGGAAGATGTTTTTGAGGCCATTGCAAAATTGCCTGACAATTTTAACTGTGGGCCAGATGGAATTGCTGCCTACTTTGTGAAAAGGTGTCAATATTCGTTGTCGGTTCCAATTTTCAAGTTTGAATTATCGCTGTCCAGTGGTCGTTTTTCAAGTATTTGGAAAAAGAGTTTCATAACTCCCATCTTTAAAAAAGGTAACTGAGGTGACATCAAAAACTACAGGGGTATTTCAATCCAATCTACTATACCCAAGATACTGGATAGTTTGGTTTCAGTTCAACTAATGGATGCTAGCAAGAACTATATAGTGGCTAACCAACGTGGGTTCTTTCCTGGTCGTTCGACTACTACGAACCTGCTGTCTTTTGTTACCGATATCGTAGAGTCATTCAAAGATCACATGCACGTGGACGCTGTATATACTGATTTTTCCAAGGCGTTTGATCGTGTATCACGCGCTTCTCTTCTTTCTAAAATTACCTCTTTAGGATTTGGACCAATGATAATCCAATGGCTTGGTAGCTATCTAAGGAACCGCAAACAGAAAGTGCGCATAAATTGTTTTCTCTCGATTGATATTTCAGTGTTGTCAGGTGTTCCACAGGGCTCTCACTGTGGTCCGATACTGTTTTTGTTGTTCATTAACGACATTGGCCAGTTTATTAAGTACTACAATTATCTATTGTTTGCCGATGACCTTAATATTTACAAAGCAATTAAATCAAATCATGATTGTTATTTATTGCAAATGGATCTTAATAATCTTAATCTGTGGTGTCAGAACAACAACCTGAACTTAAATTTTAATAAGTGCTCAGTGATATCGTACTCCAAGCATAGTTTCAATGCCTTTGATTACTCTATTAATGGAAAGATTTTTAATCGTGTCTCGGAGATCGATGACTTGGGTGTTTGCCTAGACACTGGCTTAACTTATAACAGCCACATTGCTAAAATATGTGGCAAGGCACTTCGCACTCTTGGGTTCATTCACAGACAAAGTAAATACTTTTCGGCTAATACAGTCAAAATTCTCTACTTCTCTCTCGTGAGATCGCAATTGGAGTACGCGTCGTGTGTATGGTCTCCTTTTTACCATACTTCTATTGGTAGATTGGCATCGGTGGAGCGAAAATTTCTCAAATACCTCAACTTTAAACTTGGTTATACAGCAGAAAATTTCTCTAGTTCCAACTGTTTAATTGCCTGTAACACACAGTCGTTGGAATACAGACGCTCGGTCGCTGACCTATGTTTTACTTATCGCATGATCAATGGTGGATTTTCCTGTCAACGCTTGACAAATAGTTTCCAACCATTTGTTTCCCTGCATGACACTAGACACAAGAACCTCTTTGTTTCATGTCAGTATAGGACGAATTATGGCCTTCACAGCCCCATTTCAAGAATGATCCGTCTTGTCAACAGACTACAGAAAATCGAAAAGTTTGATTTGTTCCATCCGTCATTTCACGAGTTCAAGCGATGTATAATGTGGAATATTGATATTATGCTTGGTGGTTAACTTACACCACCAAGTTCTGTTACTAGTGTTACTTAATACTTTCTATGTAAAATGTTTTGTATTTTTATGTAAACTGGTATACCCGTAAATAAATAAATTAATTAATTAAGGAAAAGTTTCTATTATTTATTATTAGTGAGTTTGTGTGCACGGTTAATTTGCGTAAACTCCCTAAATTAATTTAAAATGTTAAATTTTTTAATATTTTAGTATACTATGGAAAAACGGGAAAGAAGTGAAAATTTTACATCTCACGAACAACGATAACTAATAATAATTAACTGTGTAGAATTAAGGTACACGTCAGTGGCCCCCAATTTCAAATTTTTGGATGAGTTTAGTGTCAAGCGTTAGAGCATCGTTTGAGCTAAAGCTCATTAAAATGAACTTCCATTATTTTGAGCCTCAAAGCCTGTATGTTCAAATGAAATTGAAAATAAAAAAACTGATGCGGTTACAACAGCAGAAAAATAATGTTTGGAAAAGCGTTGCAACTCACTTTAATTCACAATTTACAAACAAAATACGAACAGTCAAATCAATGAACATTAAATACGAAGGAATCAAAAGGTTATTAATGAAAAAAGATGCACAAAAAAAACAAGAAATTTTTAAAACTGGCAGAGGAACTGTAGAAATTCCCAACTATACCTATTATGAGGAAAAATTAATAAGATTGTTGGGTGTTATAATATATTTACTTCTTCTATTTCTTCAAATTCCAACAATTCGTCAATTTCAAAATTTTTTTATTTAAATTGTAAAATAATTAATTAATAATATATTCAAAATTTATAAACACGTGATAAAATTACTAAAAATGTCATTATATTTTAAACTTCAGTAAACAAAATCATATGTGCGTTTTTTATCCGTCAATTTTATCATGCTAATAAATATTTACAGGGCTGTAGAGACGCTATAGTATATAACATTACTCGCAAGGTAAGAGGGTTTTTACTGGCGAACGGAGGATATAGTAAAGCCCGTTACCTTGCGTGTATTGTTTTATATTTTATTTGTTTCTCATTTGTAAAAAGGTTAGATAAATTCCAAAAAAATCTCAATAATTTGTCGCAAATGTCGTAAGCTATGGAAGCGTTGCCATGAACTTGTCTGTTTATTTTTCTTTACATTTGTTTTGGCGAAAGCGAAAATGAATGTACCAAAAGAAATTATTGAGGCAGCCAGCAGTGTAGCTTCAAGTTTATTACCTGCAAAATCAGCTTCAAGGTACGAGCGAGAATACGACGACTTCAAAAAGTGGCAAAACAAAAATAGTGTGATTGGGGTAACTGAAGATGTTTTGTTGGTATACTAGAATCAACTATCAGCTAGATTCAGCCCTAATACTTTATGGGCAAAATGGTCTATGCTGAAAAGCTCCTGAAAAGCGTTTCTGAAACGAAAAAATGAGCGTTATGCGCCAAAAAAGGCCAAGGTATTAAGTAAAGAAGAGGTTGAACAATTTCTTTTACATGCTCCTGATGACCAGTGGTTGCTGGCGAAAATTGTAACAATATTTGGGATTTTTGGATGTTGTCGATGTGACGAAATTCTCTCCTTAAACATGAATGATGTAGAAGATATGGGAAAATACGTTATTGTGACATTGCGTCAAACAAAAAATTTAACAACAAGAAGATTCACCATAACCGATGATGGCTGCAGCTTCAAGCCCTGCATGTTATACAGAAAATGGAACAGAAAGCCTAAGATTTTTTTTGACATACCGACATGGAAAGTGCATTTCCCTTAATTCTGGCCAGCACACTATTGGTGGTGTCCCAAAGCAAATAGCGAAATATTTAGGTTTAAAAGACCCAGAGTTATACACCGACCACTCTTTTCGCAGAACTGGAGCCACTATGGTTGCGGATTCGGGTTGAGATATTTTAGCACTAAAGCGTGCAGGAGGGTGGAAGAGCACCGAAATTGCGATGAGTTATGTCGATGATTCGGTCAACAAAAAAATCGAAATGTCTAGCAAATTATTTGGTAGTAAGGAGAGTACAAATGTTCTGCTGTCCTCGAGTTCAGCAGTTTCTGAGTCAACAGATGGTTCATCATCATCAGTATCAACTCTTTCATCATCAAAAATCTGTGTTACTGGAAATAACACTTGTACCATGATTTTCAACATATATGACGATAAAACAAAATTTCCTAATGTAAATAATACTACTAACTTGTAAAAATTTTGCAAGTTAACTGTCAGTTTTACAAGTTAGTGACTTGATAAAATAAACTTTCTTGATTAATATTGTGTTTTTGGAAACTGACGTTTACAAATGAGAAACAAATAAATAACTTTATCGGAAAACATAACGAAAGCGATGCTTTCCGAGTGTCCACCCGGCAGCTAAAACGAAGCATTCCTAGTCAGCTCACAAATCGACTAATAATGTAAAATCGACCATTAATGTGTTTTTATTAATGGTCGATTCTGTTACTTCGGCAAGTCAATTCATTTATATTATAAAAAAATTCTATTATAAAAATTTGTCCGACGTGGGATTCGAACTGGCGATCGCCAAACGATTTAATTATGATTCAATCGCTTATTGCACTTCGCCACAGAGGGTTGCTCTAATGACATTGTTTAAATTTGTCTTATCTGTCACAATTTGTAATTTAAACAATATTTTTTAATATTTGATATAATTGATAATTTTATGTTTTCCGATAAAAAAGTATACTCACCTCGCCTCGAAATATGATCCGTTACTGGGCTTACAGCTTTAAAAAGCTCGCTACGCTCACTTTTTAATTTAGCTGCGCGCCCAGTAACGGATCATTTTCTATGCTTGGCCAGTAATATACTATTATTAGCCAGTAAGCTGATTTACTAGGCTACTAAATTTTACTTGTAGTTGAAAAGAGCGAAAAGTAACTTACTTGTCGATTAAAACTTACTTGGGGTTTACTTGAAGGTGAAAAGATCGGCCCTTAAAGTTATAAAATTTTTACAAAGTTATTTAGGTATACAAGAATAGTTGAATTATATAATTATTATAAGGGCCGATCTTTACTTGACGTTTACTTTACTTGAGCTTTTTAATCGTTGATTAGAACATTTGAATCTTTTCATCGAATTTTATACAACCAGTAATTACTTGAAGTATATGACGGTTGGTATTATACCAACTTGCCAAGATTCGATATACAATTATTACTAAAAAATTATGAAAAATGTTGTCTGGGTATAGTTTCAAAAAATTGTATAGCAGTATATTCATTAGTTATCCTAAAATAATGGTATAACAATTAATGTCGGTTTTCGCTATTTAAACCATGAATCTATGTATTAGGTATTATCGCTGTATAATATTTATAGATTTTAAACCACTTATACATCTTTCATTGAGGACCACCCATTTTATCACGTATTATATACATAACAAATAATAATAAAACGTGAGGTTTTTGTCACCTCGTACCCTTTTAGTAATTTTTTAAATAAACTCAAGTAAAATCTTAGCACCTACGACTAAGAACGTGTGAAGTAGCGAACCGAAAGTGATAATTGCCTTAATAATATAAACTTAAAAACATGGCTGTACGTGTGTTCGTAACACAAATTAGACGCCCTTTATAAAAGAGTTTGGTTTTAGATCTATACCGTTTCGTAATTTCGTCGCTTTTGACATATCAAGCCTTCCTCATAAGAAACTATAACTAATTTTAATGCATTACCAGACTACAACATAAAATACGAAGTCATGATATGACATTGAAATAAATGAAATAAATATGAAAATAAATGAAGAGGTATTAACAAATAAAAGTTACGTTTTTAAACTTGGAATAATTGTAATAGAGAACAACAATTACACTGTACAACAAAAAAGCAAAAAGTGGACCCTCAGAGAAATCCTTTGGTGGAAATATTGTTCGCTTAAAACGATAACGTTTGCCGTTTACCGTTTGATTCTAGCAGGTGTAGTTTTTTTTAATAATTTTTAACGTTTTTTGCCATTTCTTGTCGATTTTTTTGGAAATTTAAAAATTTTTTTTGTATTTGAGAAATAAATTGATTAATTTTAATTCGACAAATCAGATGTAATTTTTTAAAATTTTGATGGAAGTTTGTAAAAATTAAATGAAATTTGCTATTTCTATTAGTTATAAATAAAAATAAATTTGTAATTTTTAAATTATTTTTAAATTTTAATAAATTTTAATTAATAAATTAAATATCAAATATAAGTTAAGTCTGATTTTCGCACAAAAACTAACTTGACTATGGGAAAAAACGGCAACAAATGGCAAAAACCTTAAAAATTAATTTTAAAAAAACTACACCTGCTAGAATCAAACGGTAAACGGCAAAAGTCATTGTTTTTAGTGTACAATGTTTCCACCAAAGGATTTCTCTGAGGGCCTACTTTTTGTTTTTTTGTTGTACAGGGTGGCTCAATTTTGATCTCTCTTATGGGGAAATCGGTAACCATTGGAAATATCGAAAAATGGATGGCGCATCCTCGATCTCTTTTTTTGAGAAAAGCCCAATGGACAAAACCGGAGTTGGCTATCTTTTTTTGTTTTCAAGTTATAGCCAAAAATCCGATTATTGGACTTTTTGATAAATGTCGATATCTCGGTTGTTTTTGAAGTTTCCAAAAAAGTGTTAACACTTTCTCAGGCACTTTTTTAAGGGCAAAAAAATGGGCTAGAGAGATTTTAAATATCTAAGTTAGTTTCCAAGTTACAATATAAAGTTGTGTTTTTTTAAATAGAAACCATAGTTGAATGTGATATTTTTGAATAGCATTTTTTATCCTCTTTTCAATGATGTATAACATGTGGGGTCTATTATTACGGTTTCATTCCATTTTCTTAAAAAATATAATAAAAATAAAAAATATCAAAAAATTAAATATGATAACATTTTTAATAAAAAAATCACTAAAAAAATTGAAGCACGTAACAAAAATTAAAGTAAGTATTCAAATTGAAGTATATTGTTTTCAATACATAAATTACATCTCTTCCTCACACTCTTAATTGCATTGTGTATGTGGACATTTGATACTGAATTAACACATTCTGTAAACTTTTGTTTTAGTTCGTCGATGTTATTACTTTTATTCTTATATAAGTTGTTTTTAAAATAACCCCAAAAAAAATCCAATAGTGTCAAATCAGGAAAACGTGGTGGCCATCTCACCGGACCGTTAGTTCCTATCCAGTTGTTTCCAAAATTGCTATTTAGTAATTCTTTAACAATTCTGGAATTATGGGGTGGTGCACCATCTTATTGGTAATACAAATATCTTCTTTCCAGCAAGGGTAGATTATCCAAATACTCTTTAACAAAATGTTCGTTTAAGAGTTTATAATATCGTTGGCCATTTAGATTTTCTCTATACGTATAGTATAAAGTATACTAAAACATGATTGCCAACTAGAGCACACCACACACTAAAACCGAACCGTCCTTGCATTTGGACGTCAACAGTACGGTGAGGATTAACATCAGACCAATAGTGTTCGTTATGTTAAATATACCAGCACTGCTAATGTAAGCTTCATCTGTCCAAATCACACGTTTGAAGAAATTTTCATCTTGTTGACATTTTAGCCCATACCAATTACAAAATTCCAACCGTCTCTGAGCATCTCCTGGTTGTAGATAATGTTGTTTTCGTATTACATAAGGCCTGAATTTATGTTTTTTTAGTATCTGCAAAGCTTTACATCTTGAAAGTCCTGATTCAGTTTCAATTTTACGACTCGAAACTGAAGGATTTTCAACTACAGCTGCAATTACATTAATGGCAGTTTCTTGAGCATCTTGAATATTATAATTTCCTGATCTAGGCTTGTTAAAATTTCCATAATTAATAAGATTTCCTTTGAATCTATTAAAAATACTGATCTCTGGTTGTCTTCTTTCAGGATAACTCTTGAAATATGCTGCACTTGCAAGACGAGCATTATTATTATTTTTAATGTAGCACTCCAACATATCAAATTTTTCAAAGTTTTCATAAGCCATTTTATATTTGCGTAAAATGACCAGTAAATAATAATATATTATTAATTATAATAATATATTATTATAATTATAAAAATAATATTAATATTAATATTAATATTAAAAATAATATAATATTAATAATATTAAAATAATAATATATTATTATAATTAATAATAATTATTATTATTATTATAAGTAGGTAATAATGATTATTTAATATAATAATGAAACAATGACAGCAATTCCCCAACAATTAAACAAACATTAGCCTACTATAAAACATGTGGTGAAAGTCTTTTAGATGCCAATTTGGTAGTGTTTTGTTTTGAAAAGTTATGTATTGAAAACAATACGATCTTTAGTTTGAATACTTACTTTAATTTTTGTTACGTGCTGCAATTTTTTTAGTGATTTTTTTATTAAAAATGTTATTGTCATATTTAATTTTTTGATATTTTTTATTTTTATTATATTTTTTATGAAAATGGGATGAACCCGTAATAATAGACCCCACATGTTATACATCATTGAAAAGAGGATAAAAAATGCTATTCAAAAATATCACATTCAACTATGGTTTCTATTTAAAAAAACACAACTTTATATTGTAACTTGGAAACTAACTTAGATATTTAAAATCTCTCTAGCCCATTTTTTTGCCCTTAAAAAAGTGCCTGAGAAAGTGTTAACACTTTTTTGGAAACTTCAAAAACAACCGAGATATCGACATTTATCAAAAAGTCCAATAATCGGATTTTTGGCTATAACTCGAAAACAAAAAAAGATAGCCAACTCCGGTTTTGTCCATTGGGCTTTTCTCAAAAAAAGAGATCGAGGATGCGCCATCCATTTTTCGATATTTCCAATGGTTACCGATTTCCCCATAAGAGGGATCGAAATTGAGCCACCCTTACAGTGTTATTTTATTGAGTGTAATTAGTTAATTCCGCGCGCCAAATTTTTTCTAAAAAAAATGAAAATAAATTTTTTCGTTGTAAATTACATTTCCGATAAGATGCGTATGATCAGATTAGTTTTAAATTCATTCTAATGTTTAAAAACAGTAAAAAAACTAAGACCATTCAAAAAATTTAAATAACTTTGTTTACTAAGTTACAAAATAAATAAAGCGACGCGACGTTTCGAATAAAAATCGATTGCTCTATAAAGACTATTCCTTGGAGTTCTCAGATGTGTAATTTATAATTTTATATAGATATTTAATTATTTTATGTTAAATGGCATTAAACAAAATAACGCAATAACAAAACACAACTATATTTATGTATACTGTTTTGGCACTCAAGTTATGAACTTGAACGGCATACAAGCGAACGACTTGAAGATGAATGTTGTTTGAATTACTACTGTAGATCATTTTTACTCTATAAATAAGTTACGTACATATGTGTATAGTTTATATTATTGTTATCTTTAGCTTACTTTTCGAGATATGACTGATTTACAAAAGAGTCCAAATATTTTGCAGGTTTTTTCAGTTTTTCAAGGAGACCTCTAGCAGGGTGGTTTCAGACTTTTAACCTATTAACATTGAACTAAAAGGTGAGACTAAAGAGAAAAAACTATGCATACTCTGCTCACATGCCTTTACATAAAAATTTAAATGGCACTATTTTCTTCTCGACATGTCAACTAAAGGTCGTTTAAAATGTAATCATTTTACGCCAAGGTAATTAAAATTTATAGATTTGTTTTAAAAAAATTACCCAAAAACTATTTTATTTATAAAACTAGAGAAAAACATTAGTGTTTCTATTTTGGAAAATAAATTCGGTGATATTTTATTAATACCCAAAAGATTAATTAACCTTTATTAAATTTTTTTTAATTTAAATAAGTCATTTCAAGTTGCTAAATTTCCAAATGTAAGGCAAAGAAAATTAAAACATGCAAAAGAAGAATGTAACAATTTATGGTTACTATATATATTATATTACTTAAAAAATACTAATGCATGTTATAAACAAAGACAGTTTTCTCTTTAATACTAACCTATAAGTATTAACATCGGCTTACTATTGGCTCTTTCGGATTCAACTTCTTAGTAACTTTTATTTGTATAAGGAAACCTGTACCGAATTTATTTAACTTTCAGACCTGTCACTGGTAAACGAATGTATTATGAAGGTATAAGTAAACAAACGCGCACTATACTTGAAGGAATTTCTGAAATCCTCACGTCTGTTTGATTTTTTTGCTTGCTTAGTAAGTATAAAAATAAAATGAAAATATAAAACTGTTAATCAATTCGTATGTTGATTTTGATGTTTGAAAAAAAAACACGAACCAGCTTCTCAGTTATAATAATGAAGAAGTGAAAACCAATATTAGATTATACCATTTCACATTTTCACACCTTAATGCCATGACGCCATTTTGGTACCATCGCATTTATTCTAATAATATTATGTAGGTATTGGGGAAAGTGTTCTACTATTGATCAGTAGATGCTAGTACGATATGTTTTATGATCGAGGTAAATCTTATGAAATCATAAATTTCATCATAAATAATACTATTTGTAGTAATATATTATATGTGTGAACCACATATGCGAACCAGTATGTATGACCACCCTTTAACCCTTTCAGTCACCCTATAATCCATTGGCTTCATCACAATATTAAAAAATATAATTTATCAAGGGTGTAAATAGCAAAATATTTTCTCCAATATAAATAAATGATGATTGAAAAGGTTTAAATCCTAATATTATGGAAAGCGTTTAAAATTTTCTGAAAATAACCATGGTACCACCTTCCTGGTAGAAAACTGATATGTTTAAATGTTTTAAAAATTTATACTGGCAAGATTGCGAGAACTTTTATCTTTATTTAAATGTTTTGTTATAACTAAAATACAAAATATTAAGATCATTACAGTTTTGATAAATTTGAGATGTATTTGATAACTCTGTATTCTACGTTAAAATAGTTGGTAAATTTTACCACAATTATCTAGGACTATAATCATTCATTACAATCAAAACAGATTCAGAAAAAATTATTCAATTTGAATTATGGATATACTAACTCAAAACGGTAAGTTTCTGAATGATTGTTTTAAAATTTTTTAATTTTTTACTTGTTATTTACATGATTGTAAACATTGTTAACATATGAAGAGCGCAGGCTAAGGGGGGTAGTCATTTTTTAAAATTTTTTTAATTTTTGTGGCAATTGATAGCTAATGCAATATTCTTATCGTATAGAAATGTAATATAGGCTAAAATTGAAGTTAGGCAAAAGATATTGCAGATTAAAGTTTGTCTATACCGGCAAAACAAATGAGGTTTCAAACTTTCAAACTTCAAACAAAGGTTTCAAACAAAATCGCGTTCCTGAATAATTATAAATTTTGACTATCCCCCTTCTTAGCCTGCGCTCTTCATATGTTATCATAGTACATAGTTGAATTAGGCAAAATGTTATTTGCCGAACAAAAGAACGTGTGCCAAATTAGAACTTATCCCACATGTGTAATAAAAAATATATTGCGATGTCCTGCGGCTTTTAATTTTAAATGAATATAAAAACTTCTCATTAACAGTAATCCATTTTTATGAGCACGAGACTCTTTAATTATTTTATATCACAATCCAATTAATTGAAACCGATTCCAAATTTTATTCAATATTTCGAAACTTTTAAATATTAAATGAATTTGCTTAAAGGCCGAATTTGCCAGGCGCTTTTACGCGTGCGTATTTTTGTATACATGCGTATCGTGTAAAAATTGAACGTATTTCCATTAATACGCATATTATGTCACAATTTTGTATTTTTAGGTTATTCGACGACAAATGACATTTGTATCTATTGTAATGCCCCTGTCTCACGGTCAAAATTTACAACATTATGCTTATATCAATATTTTGATGGTGGGACAGGAGCATAATGTAACAAGTAACAACATACGTGCAGGTGATGTACATATTTTCACGATCCGGAGTTATGAGCAGTTGATATTGACATAAATTGATAAGTTAATTACATTTCTTGTAATATAAGTCTTAAATCACTTAAGTCATTACTATGAAACCACGTCAGAAAAATAATAACTATAAATTTAGCAAGGGTAGCGAAGAAGTATTGGTACATTTTATAAAGAGTGTTCGAGAGCGGATTTCCTTCCGTTATGCTTATCGTCAATATTTAAGGCAGCAATAATATTTTTAAAATGTGTACGATTTATAAAGAATATTATCATTTGACACTAAGTTTTTTATGCCTTTTTTGCCTTTTTGAGCATTTTGTGCTTATTTTCAATTTTTATGCTTATTTTAGCTTTTTTCTTGCAAAAAGCAACTTTTACTGCCCGAGACGCCCCTAAACAGAATTTGAACACTTTACCTGAATTGAATTTTGAAATTTGAATTTTTTATATGGTACCAACCTAAGCATAAAAATTTATTATTACAAAAAAATCAATGCATTTTGGTACTAAAATCAGTTTAAAATCCATATTGGTGAAGGCAAGAATAAAATTTATCAAATTTTGATTGTTTTACTACTGATTTGTCTACTATTTGTAGGAAAAAAATTTGTAATCAAGTGCCAAGCAACAGTGGCGTAGCCAGGAATTTAGTTCGGGGTTAGGAATTTTTCAGTTTTTAGTTAGGAGTTTAGTGGGGACCTCCCACGAGCGAAGCGAGTCTTGTAATAGCGTCGCAGACGAAATTTTTTCAAATTTTTAAGATCAAACGCTTAATAGAAAGTTAGAAAATTTCAATATAAAAAAAATTTCGAGGGGGGGGGCATTTAGTAGTTAACTGTTTCCAGGAAGCAGTGTAGCACTTATTTTTTAAAGACTTTTAAAATATTTTTCTCTTATTTAATTATAAATAAAACAATTTTTAAGTGTACTACATTAAAAAAAATTTTTGTGCCTTTTTTAAGGTCTTTTTAATTATTTTTTTATTTGTTTATTGCTTTTTTTTCACGTTTTTTGAGCTTTTTTAGGCGCCTTTTTTGGCTTTTTTAATGCCTTTTTATCCGCTCTCTACTACTAATGTGGGATTAAATAATTTTAAAAAAGGCTGTGATAAGCGTACTTACTGTTAGGGTTCGTCGAGATCAAGACTATCAAGTCTCTTGTCTTGAAAATCTTGAAATTTCAAGACAATAGTCGACGTTTATCTTGTCTTGAATTTTCAAGACAAGATCAAGAGTCTTGACGCTAATCTTTGATTATGATCTTTCCTCTATATTGTTTATTACGATTATTGGCCGATGCTGCCCTGGAATATCTAAAGATTTAATCATTTTTTTATGAGATTTGTGATTAGATTACCACGTGTTCAAAGAGCGAGAGGACTACTTGGTAACACGTATAATTCAAATCACGCAAAATTTCATTAGTTAACACTTAAATAAATGGGTTGATGCATAAATTTTAAGATTCAAGACTTTCAAGACAAGATCAAAAGCTTCCACCTCAAGATCAAGAATTACTGAATTCTTGTCTTGAGATGTCAAGACAAGATCAAGACTTCCCAATTCTTGTCTTGATTGCTCTTGACGGCATCACTAACAATTACCATATAAATGAATGCCCCCGTTTTCTTTTCTTTATTAAATGTTCAAAAATTTCATCGTCCGTATCCAAGTCTGCTATTTGTTGTAATATTGCAACTACTTTATTAATCTACAGTTGCCTTGCTAGTAAAATTTTCAATATTTTAAAACTTGATTTTTGATAAAGTCAAATTGACAAGTGCGCATAGTTTGAAACTGCGTAATATTTTAATTCGGGCAAAGCATTTTTATTTTTACGCATGCGGTTCAAAATATTTTAAGCATGCACGCGTAAAAGCGCCTGGCAAATTCGGCCTTAAATGTGTTGATACCACCATGCCACATATGTTGCTATAAATTTGATTTACCTTGCCTTTTTACCATTTAAATTTTTATAATTTTGCCGATACAAATTAATTCTTCTTATATTCCAAAGTTCAACACCAGTTATTCAATTAATTTAATTTATTAAAATACATTTACTGGCAAAATCTTTTCAAAATTTACCAAAAATCTCTTCAAAATCATCCTAAATCGTCCAAAAAACAAATAAATTTGCCGACGTTTCGGGTTCTTTATTGACCCATTTTCAAGGCTACATAAAAGGAAGGGAAAAAATATAATAAATGTAAATGTAAAAACAAAATTTGAAAAAACTACAATGATAACAGAATGACTAAAAATTACAAAAATACTAAGAGATTGCAAAAATTTACAAAAATAACAAAATTGAATAAAATAAAATAAGATTGAAAACCCTATAGATGGAATACTAACCTAAATGGAGAAAACTGGAGGTTAAAAAGCCACCATATTTCAAACTACCCTCCTCTTGGTCAATCTCATTGCCACGTGGTGTCTTCAGATTTAAAATTCTTCAACAGTGTTGAAGTGTCGAACGTCGAGTGTTTCTTTTGTTGAAGAATTTTAAATCTGAAGATACCACGTGGCAGTGAGATTGGCCAGGAGGAGGGTAGTTTGAAATATGGTGGCTTTTTAACCTCCATTTTTTTCCATTTAGGTTAGTATTCCATCTATAGGTTTTTAAATCTTATTTTATTTTATTCATTTTTGTTATTTTTGTAAATTTTTGTAATCTCTTAGTATTTTTGTAATTTTTAGTCATTCTGTTTTCATTGTAGTTTTTTCAAATTTTGTTTTAACTGTTTTTACATTTACATTTATTATATTTTTTCTCTTCCTTTTATGTAGCCTTGAAAATGGGTCAATAAAGAACCCGAAACGTCGGAAAATTTATTTGTTTTTATGACCGCTTCCTCAACAAGTATCCACTAACAAAAAATGAAATAACTCCAAATATTTTGAAGAGAAAAACAGCACCACTTTTACAAATGAATACTGAGAGAAGAGCTGAAGAACTGACGTGGTTTTATCTCTTTCCTAAAGGGTAGTGTCGTAATGGTTTACAGGAAGATTATATTTACTATGATGTCGATCGAATGGACGGTTTTTTTTAAAAAGCTTGAATTGGATATGGATAGATCGAATTTTTTTAACAATTACAAAAAACTGATTTATAAACAAATCGTAAAAAAGAACATTAGTGACATACTAGCAGACAACGAAGAGACAGTAAAAAAAATTGATAACATTTATAATGGACTGTGGACTGAATCGACAAATATAAATGACCCTAACGAAAATATAAAAAATAAATAAATTGTAAATATGCGTAATGACCGTAGTAGTTAAAAACGCTTTATTATATTAAAAAAAAAAAAAAAACAAATCGTAATCTGGTAATATAAAATATAATATCCTGGAATATCATTTTTGTTAGTATTTTTTAAATTTTTTTAAAACAACCTACCTGACAATTTTATCTTATCAGGAAGACTTTGCAATATTTTTTTTGTAGAAGAACTTAAACTGTTTTCACAATAATGAGATTTTAAAATATTGTCGAATACTTTTGACTAGGCCAAGTCTGAGTTTTACTACCATATAAAATTATCTAATTTTTTAACTATACTGATTATTATTAGACAGCAGCTACACATATAATTATAAATTTGTGGTTGTTTTATTACAATCTAAAAACAACCGTGTTTTGGTAAACTGCAAACAGGAACCTTCCAAATCGGCAGAACTTACACTTCCCAAAAGGGAAATCTGTGGAGTTGGTGGCGGCGGTGGAATCTCCGGTGGTGGACCATGTAACCAACGTCTTCGCAGTAAATCGTTTAGTTGGTCTGTTAGTTGATTATATCTGTAATATATATTATTTATATTATGGAGGTATAGGTATAGGTATATATATATTAGGCAAGAAAGGCAGCTGCCTAGGGCGGCAGTCTTTTAGGGGCGGCAAAAATACTAATTAATTCTAATAAAAAATGTAACATAAATAGAAAAACTTGATGGTAAATTGTACTTATTTAAAAATCATATTACATTATGTAGAAAACATAAACAATTTTTAAGCGCCGCATAGTAATGCAAGAAAGTAAATATTAAAAATAAACAAAGAGCAAAAAACTATCTACTGTATAAGTAAATAAATTTGTTCTCAGAGTTTATATTTATCTTGCTAATAAATATTATGCTGTTATAATAAGTTCAAATTTTAATTTTAAGGGGGCGGCAAAAAAAATATGCCTAAGGACCTGTTTCTCAATCGCAAGTTAATCTAAATTTGAGGGTTAACCTATGTTTATGACTACCTGATTGGTCAGAAATCTAAGTTAGCCTTTAAATTTGGGTTAACCTAAGGTTAACTTGCGATTGAAAAACTAGGCCTAAGGGTACTCGCATGCCTTAACGCGGCTCTGATAATAGCTCTATAAATAATTTAGATTAAATATAATTTCTTACGCTTCTTCTATAAACTCTTCTTTTGCTACTAAACCTTCATTAGATAGGGGAGGATTGTTGTTATATGAACAAATTCCTAACGTGTGCATTCCTATAAAAGTAATAAAGAACAATAGTGGTCCATTTATAAATATAGTTAAACTGTACCTGTTCTGTATTGGTTTATATCAATAAAGTTAGTACGCATTTTGTCCATTAAGTAAAATAAACTTTCTAGAAAATATTTAAAGCAATAAATTATTAATAATTTTGTTTGTAAATTCTGTTTATTTCAAATGTCTCTGTTCTTGATAAACATTAAAATCAGCGAATGCTTGTAGTAACATTTTATGTTTTAGAACAAGAAACGTTAGAAGGCAGAATTTAATGAAGAACTTTTTGATCGAAAACAGTAATGCTATTGATATTTGCACAATACAGCTGTCATTCGTAAATTAACTAATTTACATAAACATAATAATCCGGTCAATTTAGACATTAGGGCCACGTTTCATAATCAAAATTTACTAATATTACTAGTTACAAGTAACTTTAAATACTCTTTAAATAATTAATCTGATGAGCTACCTGGGTGGTTTTTGGTACTTATTAATAAAATAACCTATTCTAAAAGCACAGCAAAAAATTTTTCTCCGATGGTTTTCAATAGCAATAATATACAACTAGTATTTTCCAACTAATAATATTAGTACTATTATGAAACGCGGCCCTGAAGTTACAATAATTCCCAAAAAGCTGAAAATTGGTAAAATTGTTCAAAACATGATTATAAATAAAATTTAAAAAGTCCTCTGTACTGTTACGGTACCTGGAAAAAATTTACTCCAGGTCAAAGGTCAAACAAATTGGTTTTTTGCAATTTTCAGCAAAACAATAAGTTTTATCATAAAATTATTTCAGACAAAAATTGTGGATCATGTAATTTTCTATAAAAAATATATCAATACTTTTTTTCCTAAAAGCCTCCGTTTCTGAGATATAACGATTCATAAGTTGGAAAAGTTGAAATCATCATATTATGCATAAATATTATATATGTATGTACGTATATACATCACTGAAGCTGGTAATACAAGTAAAAATATTTTTCTATTGGTGATTGTAATTGAAAAAACTACTTTTTTTAAACTAGGAAAATCTCAATATCAACCAGAAATATATTCATCGAAAAGTTTATCTACTTTTGCAAAGTGTCAAGATCATGTACTATTTTTATACGCAATAACTGGCTGTGATACGATATCTGTATTTTATAGGAGGGGTAAAACAACAGTTTTTAAAATGTTTGAAAAACAAGACTTAGTTCAATGTGCTAAAATTTTTAAAAAAGTAATTCAACTCCACAAGAAGTTATCACCAACGGAATTCGCTTTCTTCTTTCTATGTACGAAGCTCCTAAAAGAACTACCTGCTTAGATAAGTTTCGATATGCATGTTTCGTTAAATATACTCGAAATAAAAAGCAAGTGCAATTAGCTCGTCTTCCTCCAACCTCAGTTGCTGCTCATCAACATCTTTTTCGGGTATATTACCAAGTTCAAGTGTGGCTTGGTTATCAGCTAGATTCAAAAGACGGGTTGGAAGTTGGTCGACAATTACATTAGAACCAGTTCAGATTTTACTCCCACCTGCGCCAGAAAAACTGCTAAACACAATTTTTGCAATTGTAAAAAGGGATGTAATGCTAAATGTCGTTGCAAAGAAATTGGACTGTTTTGTTCTCTGGCATGTACAAATTGTCAAGGCCGGTCGTGCTCTAATGTTGAATCACCAACAATAGAGGATTCGTTTGATATCCCATGAGGAGACATGCGATACATCACTATTGAGGCAATTTACTTGCACCCAGAATAAAGAAGAAGAACAAGGAGAGAAGAATATCAATAAGAAGAACAAGAAGAAGAGAAAGTAGATGTATTTGAAAGTTATGAATCAGACGAATAAATTTCTCTACTTATTTTTAATTTACACCGATTTTAACATTTCCTAATATCTGTTATAATGTAATAGTTTTAAATTAAACAGAATCGCAACAGACCCGTGGAATAGACCTACCGGGAAAACCACATTAAAAAAACGCGCTAAGTAGTACACTACCTCATAGGTGACGTGAAACGTGTGCATATTATGATGACAATTACAACATTTCCAACTTTTGGAATCGATATATCTCTGAAACAGTGACTCCCATGAAAAAAGTATTGATATATTTTTATAGATAATTACATGATCTACAATTTTTGTCTAAACTAATTATATGATAAAACTTATTGTTTTGCTGAAAATTGCAAAAAAACCCATTTGTTTGACCTTTGACCTCGAGTAAATTCTTTTCCAGGTACCGGATCGATGAGGACTTTTTAAATTTCATTTATAATTATTATGTTTTGAACAATTTTACCAATTTTCAGCTTTTTGGGAATTATTGTAACTTCACCCTTATATTTTGGTCTAATTTGACCGGACTATAATATGATTTTTCCCGGTCCAAACCATTCCCGATGCTTTATGATTTAAATGTGCTTTACACACTTGTACATTTTTCGTATTGAGCAACTTAAAAGGTGGCGCAAGTCTGATATTCCAACGTGTGAACCTTCAAAAATATACGCCACTTTTCAAAACTGCTTGTGTAGTAGCCTCACGGTACGCTTTGGATGTATTGTGGGAAGAGTATCTTTCTTTTGATAGATCATAGACGTAAAATCTATTTTTTTATTTATCGAATACGGGAGTTTTGATATGTTAAAGTTTGAATTTTTCAAACATTAATTTCAAACTTAAATAAAATAAAAAGGTAAAATGTTACGAAAAAATATTTTTTTAAATGGAAACATTACTGGCATTGCTTTGATAATTCTGTTAAACAAGATCAACTGATGGGCTCTCGCATTTAACGTACGGTGCATTTACCTAAATGTTTTCTATTGTAAAGTAGTGGAGGTTCGGTAAATCCTGCTCGAAAAACAAGACATTGATTCAATAGGTCTATAATAAATTCAATTGGATTATCTGCAAAACAATTATTTAAATTTTTTACAGCTTAAGATACATTGTAAGAAAGTTGGCTACTAGCATAATTAGTAATAGATTTTCAATTTTCAATAAGATGTTAGTAAAATGACAAAACAGTGAAGCATACATTTTTAATGAAACTGTTTTTCTTCAATTGTTTTATTTAAGGGGGAAAAGGGTCTGAGGTACAAACAAAGAAGTATATTTTTGTGATTTTTTTGCAGAGTACCGTATTT
Organism: Cantharis rufa; assembly: GCA_947369205.1. NCBI lineage: Eukaryota > Metazoa > Arthropoda > Insecta > Coleoptera > Cantharidae > Cantharis > Cantharis rufa. Next base: position 44,696,917 of record OX376303.1, read on the forward strand.
GTTAATATTTTTAAAAACTTTTATATTATTAAGCATTTTATTAAAAATTTTTTGCTAAATGTTTTGCAAAATAAGCCTAAAAAACAAAAAATATATTTCTTTAATACATAAGTTTATTTTGGATGTGAATGAAGGAATTAACAAAATATTACTTTTTTACTTTTTGGTAAAGGTGCAATCAAAAAACGCGATTGTGACCCGGTCGGGTGCACATGGAGCGTTGCTTACGTGTTCACCCCTTACGAGTTTCACCCCTTTCGAGTTGCACCTTTGGCGAGGTTGGGCGACCTAGAGGGATGTTTTTAGCGAGTCAACGTTTGTCAAAACGGCGCGTAGCGCCCGGAGCGTCGGTTTTGACGAACGCAATCAAGGCAATCGAGATTCTAACCTAAAAACGAGTTCTGCGTTTATTTTTTAAATTATTGCATAATGTTGCGTAATACACCCGATGTACACCCGGCTATGTCACAATCGCGTCTGCCTGCAAACACTAAGACTATATCAGAACGCACGCACCGTCAATAGAACTTTTATGTTAATGAATTCCCTATCTAAAATGCATGTAAAATTTTGATTTTCAAATGCCGTTTTCTCGAAAACTAATGGATAATTCGCAAAATTTCTTTTTTTAATACACTCTGAAAATTGTCCTCTTTCCTATAGTGCAGGTGTCGAGGCTCAATTCGTGTTGATGATTGACTGACAGTTCCCATTATTAGTAATATAAAAAAGTAAGTTGAATTAACTTAAAATTAATTTACCTAAGTAAAATTAATTTAGCTAAGTAAATTTAATTTTTACGTATAAAACTTGAAATTTCTGAAGGTAATTTTTTTGTTTTAAAACAATAAATGAATCGATCAATAAAAAACCTACTTTAAAAAATATTTGTATCCTAGAACCTGGATATATTAACTCACATTTTTAAAATTGCTCAGCCGAGCTAAATAATAGCTATTTATGTCACGAGTACATAATTTAGATCTTTATCGGACAAAGCCGAGTTTATGCCGAGTCTGAGAGTCCAAAATGCCTAATAATGTGCAAATGACATACATAGTTTTATGTTCGACTGCACCACAGAAGACTTCCTTTAATATTTTTTCCATTTTGACATTTAGCTAATAAAAATTGTATAATTTCGAAGAGTGCTTTTTCTATTGCTCCTGATTTACTATAAGTTGTTTATTAATTTGGTTTAAAATTGTGCGAAGTTATTTAATAAGTTAAATAATGGAAGAAATTGAATATAATTATGATTCAAGCACTTAATACATTTCGCTATAAAGGGTTGCTCTAATGACATTGATTTAATTCGTCTTATCTGTCACGATTTGTGATTTATTTATTTATTTATTTAATACTAACGGATAAACACCATTACCAGAATACATAATTAACATTAAATGACAATATGAACAAAATATTACAATAAATGTAGGTACTATAACCAAGACTAAACCGAATCGAAATATGCCATTATCTCCTTTTTAAAATTACTTGCACTTCCGTGAAAAAAGTCCAATTCTTTGTGTTGCACAAAAACAGTATTTGCAAGACGACACAATCTAGACATGGCTGAATGCTGACCGAACGTAGACCTGTGAAAACTCTCGAAGAAAATTGGATTTTCTCTCAAACGTTTCACAGGTACATGAAACAGGAATAATTCAAGTAACTCCGGACAACTGACAACATTATTCAGCAATCTGTATATGAACATTAAATCTGAGACAGACCTCCTTTCAGACAGCGTCATCAGCCCAAAATACTTCAGAAGCATTTCATAAACTTCGGAGGAGTACTGGATGTGACTTCTAAAACACAAAACTTTAACAAACCTACGCTGGATCCTCTCCAGCCTGACAACTCGCGAAGAATACGATGGACACCAAATCACCGAACAGTAGTCAAGAATTGATCGCACAAACGATGAATACAAGGTAGTCAGAGCACGAATGTCACTAAACTCAGAAGTCGACCTGCTGATAAATCCCAGCATCTTATTTGCTCTCGAGACAATCGAGTCCAAGTGATGATGGAATGACAGAGCAGGATCAAGAATAACACCAAGGTCTTTGTACTCATAAACATTATCAAGAATCACACCGTTGATCGAGTAGGAAAAGCACACATTACATCTCTTTCTTGTAAATTTCATAGCACTTTTTAACATTCAGTTTGAGACCATTAAGGTCACACCAAACTTGTAATCTTACAAGATCACTCTGGATAAGTTCAGAATCTCTGTCGGAACAAATCAGACGAAATAATTTTAAATCATCGGCAAATAACAAAAATTCGCAAAATCTTATCACAGAATCCACATCATTAATGTAGAGTAAGAAAAGAATAGGGCCCAGATGGGATCCCTGACCAACTCCAGATGTAACACGAAATCTGCGGGAAGCATAACCATTTTTAAATGGTTTTAAACAATATTTTTTATATTTGATGTAATAATAGATAATTTTATGCTTTCCGATAAAAAAGTCACCTCTCCTCAAAATATGATTCGCTACTGGGCTTACAGCTTTATATAAATGTAGCTGCGCGTCTAGTAACAAATCATTTTCGATGCTCGGCCAGTAATATACTATTATTTAGGTTGTTTTATAATTTTTAAGCCATTTCTACGTCGTTTGGAGCACTTACTGTTTTTCTTAATGTATTCTGTTACCATGCATCATACACATAACACATAGGTACATAAATGTAGATTGTAGACTATTGCATGCATATTTACAAGAATGCATATGAACCAATAGAAAAACTCGGAAAACCTCAAATGCCAAATTTAGAACCAATCCCATTTCTCTTGTCAATTAAATGACAAGTGTACGGTGCATTTATCGTTTTGCACTAACTTATCGATTTCGTATTATCAATTGCACAGTCAAATCCAAAAAATAAATTTCTATTTATTTATTTTTGCAATAGTCTGATAAATTGTATTACATGCATAGCTTATGTAGTTCCCATCGATAATACTGACTAAAGATACACTACTAGGTTGGCAGTCCGGCAAATTTTTGTCGTAAAAAATTGTCATGCATCTCTAGCCATCAATATTGGAAACTCGCTAAATGTATTACAAAAGGTAGGGCTCAATACAAACTATCTGCCAAAGCCTGCTATTACCCAATTAAACAAAATTTATGTATAATAATACTTTTTTTTTGCTAAAATCACTATGCAATTTACATTTCGTAGACATTTACTGTTTTTTCCTAAAAATTAAAAAAAATATTTGTAACGGGACGACAATTTATCTTTTTTTGCCGGGGCGACATTAAAGTTAGAGCGGTACCTGTTGCCTCTGATATTTTTGTTAACTTGATGGATTTAGTACTACTCTTTTGACAGGACGTATTACTTTGCAGAGCTCTACTGCAAAAATAAAACTGCTGATTCAGATCAGTAATAACCATAATAATTTTATCTACTACTGTCAAACAATAGTGTCATTATATGTGTAACTATCTTAATACATAAAATCCCAGCCCGCTGCTGCTGCTCCAGCGTGTCATTATTTTTTACCAACCAAAAAATATTAAAGTACCGACGACGGTACTCCCCCTGGGACGAGTTGCACATCAATCGAGTTTCTAACCAATCGGGTCTAGAGGCCCGTCCGTGGACGGGCTTTCCAGCAAGTGAATACATAATTTGGCTCATATTCTACAGTGGATAATGGATTCATTATCCACGGCTCCTGTTCATTATCCACGGCTGTTGGCAATTTTTATTTATTTTCTTTATAAATGACAAATGGCAACTTGATTCGATAGTTAAAAATTAATAAACACAATACAATTTTAAACTTAAATAATTAGATAATGCAGCCTTAGTTATTGTTTAACAGTCGTAGATAAAGAATAGTATTCAATTCGTTTATAATGAGCCATATTACACGAGAATAATTACAAAACTCGCTCACTACGTTCGCTCGTGTTCTGGCCTTCATTATACACTTATTGAATAATATACTATTGTCTCATAATACATTATTTAAAAATATTTAAAATACTACCAACTGTAATCATTCTTATTATAGAGAGTAAGTTAAGTGAATAAATTAAGAAAAGAAACTAAAGAAAGAAAACTAATTACATGATACTTAGATAATTGCGATAATACCAAACAGTATTAAAATGGACTTATATAGTGCGGCTGGCTCTATAAATGCAAGAGGGTTTTAATACGGTTTATATTATGCTAAATCTCTTATTATTCATCTAAGGCAGGGATGCAGAGACTTTTGGGCCTAGGGGCCACTCGGGCAGATTATGAGCTAAAGTCGGGCCGCTGTAAATAAAAATAATTTAATAAAATTTTAAAAACATTTAGTTGTTTCACATTTAGTTTAGTTTTTATTTTTTGCCATTTCTATTCATTTGCTCGCGGGCTGCACATACATCGACGGCGGGCCGCATGCGGCCCGCGGGCCGCTGTTTGTGCATCCCTGATCTGAGGACTTGAAAAATTATACGATTGAATAGAGCGGAAAAAATTATATAAGAATCATCTAAAATGCAATTTTTTAAAAGATGGAGTTAATAAATCCTGGTTCTAGGGTATATTTATGGAATTATGTCATAGCTCTGTACAAACGAAGTACCAATCGACATAGGGCTTGGCTAGGAAAGGGCTTGGTCAACTAAAATTATCCCCTAAAATTGGTTGTCGACAGTAACAATTTATTTTTTTTTGCATTAGTTTTTTTCTGATTTTATAAAATCCAAGTATCACATATAATGACGTACTTCGGTTTTTATAGTCTTAATATACATACCAGGAAGAGCACTCAGCATGTGAGCAATAATAAATTCAAAAAATTTAAATATGTTATGACTTCGCAAATATCGTTGTGCGTTTCTCATAGCTTCCGACGTCTTTAAAATTGGTTCTTGTAGTCCAATTGGCAATTTTTCTACTTCCTCGGCATTCTCTTCTTCATCTTCTTCTAATTCATGTAAACCCATTAAGTACAAAAGCTTTCTTTTAGTTTTAGAACCATCTGATTCGGCAAGAGATGCGTTAGTTTGTGTTCCAGAAGAATCACTCTTTGTTAATTCTGTTTCAATAACATTTGAGGAACTAGTACTAGGTGTTGAATAATATTCTCCTTCCCTTTCTTGTGCATTATAAAGCTGTTTTAATTTGAGGTGTTCATCTAAGTGAAGAGCTTCTTGTAATGAAGCTAAATTACGTAAACCACATCCTGTAACCAGAAAAGAAGGAGCTTCTTCTTTTTCAGGTTCGTTTAAAACAGTTGCAAATAAAGGCTTTTCAGTTGTCGCTATATGGCACAAAACACGCTTCTGCAGTGATGTTCTTTTCAAGCAATCATGTGAAATTTGTAATCGATGAGGAAATCCAGGAATTATAGCCGACTTAAATTTCTTTTTTGGTATAGCTGCAAGATGAAATACCTAATATAGAATAAAATAATTTTACCAAACAGAGAAAGATGCCTATTTGTCAGCTGTTATATGAAAATTTACTTCAATCACCTAAGAAATCGATACACAATATATGATTTAAGAACAAAATTTGTCGATTTCATCCACCTGCGTTAAGGCCGTGAACTACAGTGACCGATAGAATTTTGCGATTTATTTTTATATTGTAGTCTTACATATAGTTTTGGGTCTTGAAAATTTTTTCAGAGAATATTAAAGTGAATCTTATTAATTCAATGGTGTTTATAATTATAACTTTTAAAATACTTATAAATAAATTTTATATCTATTATATTTATATCAAATTATTGCTTGTCGCATGCGCCATATATCGCATGCGTTTAATTGACGCGCCTTCAAATTTCCACGACGCTTTGACGTGGATCCATATTTGGCCGCGCGATATTTGGACGCACGACAATTGGACGCATGTAAAAATTGGGTGTGCATCAATTAGACGCATGCGATATTTGGTGCAAATTTTGATAAATCTCATATGTGTTGAGATGACCCTAGCCTCTCCACAATCCAAAATAATTCCAATTTAATAATCGACGATATTAAATTGGAATTTGGAAATTTTAGCCACCTAAATACTTGAATTTTAACTTTTTATCGTCCCCGTTTCTGTTCTCGTTATTGTTATAAATATACATATTTGTATATGTTCCTTTAGTATTTTTAGTTACAATTTGAATTGAATTTGAAAATTAACTTGTCAAGTATCAATAGTATACTTTTCCCAACTTCACAACTTCACTTGATATAATATGTAAGTATCACGGAGTAATATACATAAGTTAGGAGAGTGCACTCGTTCAGTTATAGTGGTCATATAACGCACGCTTGAAAAGAGAGACGGCGCGAGACAGAGAACTCATCGTTAGGCCTATGGTTAGGCCGTTCATTTCACCGAGTATAGCCTGCAAATCATGTAGTTTAAAGCATTTTCCACAATTAAACTAGGCACCTTCAACGTTTCATTCTATTTATTATTTTTTATTGATATTATTCATAAACTATAAAGTATTACTTACTACAAAAAACTAAAAATATTAATATTTAATTACATAAGAAGTAGAAATAACATCAATTTGAATAACAGTCGCTAAAATAATTTTCAGTTTGCAATTTGAACATTTTATTTTTCTCCTTAAAGTTCGATTTAGTTTTTAATTCCGTGCCTTTGAAGTATTACCTTTTCAACAATTAGTGTTTTAGCGTAAAATATTTACTTTCTATATTCTATTGATAATAAGGAATCATGGTTAAATTTACTTCCAGTGCCCTTGCATTCCGAGATAACGTTTGTTTTGCATGGCGGGATCCACAAAACACATTGCAATTTTCGTTTAGTCTGTGTAAAGCATTCATTGTTAAATCATTGTTGACTAAAAATATTGTTAAAAATATGGGCTACAAATGTTTTGTGCCTTATTGTTGTTCGGGATATGCATCCTGTAGCGAAATTGTATCTTTATTTTCACCCCCTAAAGATCCTGAGTTGTTGAAAATTTGGATTAAAAATATACCCCGTGCTGATAAAATTTTGAGTCGAAAAGACCGAGTTTGTGCGAAACATTTCGATCCTAAATATATTGTCAGAGAATGGAAAAATGACTTAACTAATGTAAGTTTGTTTTAGTTATAATTACACGGTTATGTACAATGTGTATATAGGTGATGTATATAAGGTATGTATAGTTAAGCAAATTCATGTCTTATAGATTCCACTGGACTTACAATACGAAGTTTTTAATAATCACCCAAATATTCTGATTATAGAAATATTGAACTATCAATAAAATAGATTTTGAGGTGAATTTTAATTTTATGCAAATTGTCCATTCTTATATAATTAAATATTAATACTCTTATTTTATATAATTGGTAATACATTATAGTTCATAAATAATATCAATAAAAAACAATAAATGTAATGAAACGTTGAAGGTACCTAGTTTAATTGTAGAAAATGCTTTAAACCCTTTAAAATACATGGTTTGCAGGCTATACTCGGTGAAATGAATGGCCTCACGATGAGTTCTCTGTCTCGCGCCGTCTCTCTCTCCAAGGCGTGCGTTATGTGGCCAAGCGTGTTAGCCGGTCGCGAGATACCAAGCAACCTCTCCTAACTTATGTATATTACTCCGTGGTAAGTATACAGTAATCCTAATTTTATTAAGGGCCAATTTCGTAATAAAAGTTAACAAGGCATTTAAATTTAAAAGGCCACTTAAAACAAAACGAATGATTTTTATTGGTCTGTTTTGTCTTAAGTCGCCTTTTAAATTTTAATGCCCTATTAACTTTTATTATGAAATTGGTCCTAAGAAAGATACATTGAATGTATGTATATTGTACAACCGTTTAAGCGTCAGCACAAGTGTACATTTACTGGAAACAATAAAGAATTAAATTATTAGCCCTTGAAAATATATATTAATAAAATTATCAAAGGGAGCTAAGGTAAATATAAATAAAACACTTTAAATTCGAACTTTCGAGAATGTAATTTTCTCTTTTTCAAGAAACGAAGTTAAAAAATTACATAGCAACGTGCAAATTTGAAGTATTGACATTTGTCCGATAACTTGATTAGAATTTGTTAAAGAATGAAAAATTAAAAATTAACAAAAATGAATTCAATTCTAATAAGCTACCGTGGGTAAAGAAAAACCAATGGTAAAAAGCTTATAACCCCAATACTATATATTATAATTAAATGAGTAGTAGACTGTATAATATGTTGCTTAATCTATTGATGTCGGTTTTTCGGTTCATAAGAGTTTTTCTCTTTTGTAATCTCAATCATTTCGTGTAAAAGCCTATCCCTGTATGTGGTTACTGTTCTTATGATTTTTGTTTTGGTAAAATCAATATTGTGTCCATCTCCTAGAATATGTTTTGCGACAGCGGTGGATTCAGGTTTATTCCATCTTATGGAAGATATGTGTCCACTAATTCTCTTTTTTAATCATTGATTGGTTTGCCCGATGTACACTAAATTGCAATCTTTGCAATCCACTTTGTAAATAACCCCAGATTTTTTTCATGTGGAATAGGATCTTTAAAATTTGTATAGTGTAAGCCTAAGTTGTTGGGAGATCTAAAAATAATTTTAATATTATAATATATGTAAAAAAGGAATAGCGGTATATTGGAACGCTCAATAAAACAACTGAATTGTCGGTCGACGTTTCGGCTTATTTACTAAATGCCATCCTCAGGACTAAAAAAGAAAGACAATATGTTAAACAAAAACGGTTACAAGTATGATCTCACACCAACCAAAAAATTCGTGATGGAATTAGTTTTAGCGCGATATAAAAGTTATACAATATAAAATCCATAAAACTTTAAAACATAAAACTAAAATCAAGAAAACTTTTCTTTCGGAGAGATTTTCTAGTTTTGTAATTTTGAATGTTATAATTGATCTTGTTATGTTGCTTTATTGTGAATATACCTTTAAAGTGGTGACCGGGCAACAATTGTTATCACATTTTTCGAAAATTTGTTTGAGATAATCTTGTTATTAGATGTACGTTTTACACTCGATTTTAATTAGTTATTAGTTTATGGATTTTATATTGTATAACTTTTATATTTTTAAATTTGACGTGGTTGAATGTGTTACTCGACAGATTGAGTTTTCCCTCTTCCGAAGAATATGATATCGCGCTAAAACTAATTCCATCACGAATTGTTTGGTTGGTGTGAGATCATACTTGTAACCGTTTTTGTTTAACATATTGTCTTTCTTTTTTAGTCCTGAGGATGGCATTTAGTAAATAAGCCGAAACGTCGACCGACAATTCAGTTGTTTTATTGAGCGTTCCAATATCCCGCTATTCCTTTTTTATATTAAGCTTTGGAAGAGATTTACATTTCTAATTTATAATATATGGTTTAAAAAGATATTTTATTTTTTCGCTTAGTTAATTAACATAATATGGGATTACAACGTAACCTTGTGTTTGGCTCTTTTATAGTTGTATTTCCATTATACAGTTTGTAAACTCGGTCGTTTATAATTTTGTTTATAAGGTTTTTGGGATAATTGCTTTTTATAAAAGTTTTCTTTGCTATTTTAAGTGTTTCTTTCCTAAAATCCCCAAGGGTTAATTTGATTGAACGATCTATCAAGCCAAAAGCAGTACCAATTTTTTGACTTTGGTGGTAGTAGGGTAGGAATTATAATTAAGATATCTGCCTGACCATGACACTTTTTGGGTACATTTGTATTTAAGATTGTTATTTACTTTTATAATGTCAATATCTAAAAATGTTATTTTATTATTTTTTTCCTTCTCTAATGTAAACTCTAGTTTTCATCTAGTTTTTTTTCGATTAAAATATTTATTATTCTAATGTACGAAAATTATTAACAACATTAAAACGGAAATTCTTTTTAAATACAAATATAACAAAATATTAAACACTTCATATGATTAATTGTAGCCGAGAGGTAAAGCTGCTCCATCATCAAAGCCTAGTAATTCTTCACTAGGTCTCCATTTCATCCTAGCGCCTCGTATGCACATACTAGATGCACGTATAATGGCAAATGCTATTCTTGCTCTTAGCCAGCATTTCACTCTATCTTGAGGTTTTCTCCATCTGTCGGATAGTCTCTCAGAAAGTTGGTTCAGAAAACATGTCATCTGGGGAGCAAGGATGGCATCGGCTGAGCATACTAGAGGTGTGAAGGTGGAGTGTCGCTGTTCACAAGCTTCATTGTATTTTGTTTTTTTCTCTTCCTCTGCCGCTTTTAGAACTGCTGCCACGGAGCGGGATACATATGAGGGAGCATCAGTGTCAATGACACGTACGTCAAATAAAGACTCTCTCTGTGATTCCCAAACTCCGCGACAGGCTAAATCGCCTCGCAATCCTGGTAACAACTCTGTTTCCTCTCTAATGATTGGTTCCTTAACAACCTTTCCCCATGCTTTTTCCATCAATTCGGCTAGTACATCTCGAACATCATTATGTCTTCTTGTAATTAGTCCTTCTTTCTTACAACATAATGCGTGTTCTAGGGTGAAGCTGATTCCGCCACATCCATCACATGATAATGGCATGTTTGCTGGGGTTCCTTTATATCTTATGGCTAGTGCGTCTTTGAATTCGTTGGGCGAAAGGTCAAAATTATTTTTACGTAGAGGTAGTACTGTTAACCATCCAGATGATTTAATTTTTGATTTGTCAATTATAGATCGTTCAATAGCGCGTTTTCTTTCGATTGGAAATTTTTCTATAGTCATCTTCATTTGTTCATCTTCTTGTTCTTTTCTTTTCTTTTTAGATTCCAAATTTTCAACTCTTAAATTATTGTTGTGCATTTCATCTAGTTTTCATCTAAACGGGATGAAACCCGTTGAAATTTTCGATGATGAAGTCTTCTTTGTCTTTAGAAATGGCTGTTATAATGTCATCTACATATCTTTTAAAAAATGGTAAATTAAAAGGAAGAGATGAAATCCTGTAATTTTCCAACTTTCAATAACCAAATTGTCTAAAGTAACAGAGATTGGACTTCCCATAGCTGTACCAAATATTTGTTGGTATAATTGTTCATTGTACTTGAAATAAGTGGTTCCTAGACCGATTTTAAGAGTATTAAGAAATTTATGTTTAGGGATGTTTGTGTGGTTTTTGATTTCATCCCATTTATCTTCTTTAGCTTTGGTGCCAATTCCAAAGGTATATTTGTAAGCAGTGTCTTAAAACATCTAAAGATACCATTATATAGCCATCATAAATAACGAAAGTTTTTATTTCCTCTACAAATGTCCATGAATCTTTGGTATAGAATTTTGTTTTTCCTAAAACATTAGTAATTATTTTTGATAAAAATTTTGCAAGTTCATAAGTAGGTGAGTTGTTGCTAGCAACTATTAACTATATATATTCTCCGAGAATATATGAACTTTCTAAAACTCATAAAAAAGGAACACGCGTAAGACCAATATTTTAAAATATATTTTTATGAACTTCATTTTTTGAAAAAGAGAAAATTACATTCTCGAAAGCTCGAATTTAAAGTGTTTTATTTATTTACCTTAGCTCCATTTTGATAATTTTATTAATATTTACTGGAAGCATAATACATACATGCTATTAAAGAAAATGCAAAGGTACCAACATACTAATAAATGAATTAGTCTTTTGTCTACCTTTTTTGAAAACTTTATATTTTACAGTAAAATTCTAACATGCTGTTCAGTTTTGTTAAATTTATATTTTACAATACTTACGAAATTCCTGATAATTTAATTTTTTTTTATTTCACTTTTATTATTTTTGAATATTTTAATTTTAGATTTTTTTCGTTGATTATTTTCCTTAGATAATTTTCTATTTCTTGTAAGCCAGTCAAATTTTTTAACACTAAAAATCGCTAAAATCGCAAACAAACGGCTAGTTATGATTTTTTAATATGTTAGGACCTCTATCAGAAGTGTATATCCAAATTTGCAGCTTCGAAAGACCTGTGCAAACTTTGCAGCACTCAAAAAACCACGAAATTTTCGCACTCTTTCTGGTTTTTTCAATATAAATCCTAAACTATGCGTTTTTTAAAGAAATATTTTCTATATATTTTTAAAGTTGACTAAAATTGCTACAATTTGAGATTAGAACGAGCTTTGTAGGTTTAATAGTTACCGAGATACAGCCCTCCAAAAATTGACAATTTTTTCCGAACAAGTGAAATTTTAAGACTTGGTCAATTGTCGACCCCGATATCGGGCAAAATATTCATTTTGCGGGTAAAATCATAAGGAAAGATGTTGTAAAAAATGTAATTAGCTTTAATTTAAGCACAGAACGATGCCTGTAGGCCAGGGGTGCTCAAACAGTCGATCGCGATCGAGGCAACATCACTCCGCGTCTTTGAATTACAATTAGTTCTAAACTTGTTGGAATATTAGTTTTGCATGTTCTGTTTGTATGTTTTTTTTTTTAGAAACATTAAGTTGGTCGATCGCTTTTCACCTAAATATATTGTGGTAGATCGCCGGCACTGTAAGTCTGAGCACCCCTGCTGTAGGCCATATAGTTTACTCACAAATCTTAAAATTCCAAAAAATTTTAAAACTGCATTTTTCTTAAATTTGCTCTGTTGGATTTTAATGTTCGATATGACTAGCCTATAATAGCAGTGTGGTTTAAAATTTAAATCAACGGGCTAACCAAGCGATAAACCGTTCAATTCAATCGTGTCAACTCGAGACTAATGCGGGATAGGACAAATGCCGTCTCGTCCCACAACGGGATGTCAATTAAGTCCCGCTCAGGACAGTCCCGTGCGGAACTGGATGCCAATTACATAGTGTGTAATTTATTGTAATTGTAATTAATTGTAATATGTAATCATACATACATACATATGTGTACGATAAGTCGAGTGCAGAAATTTATTTTTCTCGACTGTCCTAGAACCATTATAACGCACGATAATCTTAACCAAGCGGATAGAATCGATAAATTTTGCTTTGACTTAATCGTTTGTGTAGTTTTCTTCTGAAGTCGTAGAAAAACTACTTATCGGCAGAGCCAGATTAAGGATATGTGAGGCTCGTCGCTAACTTTTTTTGGAGGCCCCTCAGTCATCATGTTTTAACAACTTGCGTCGTAGGCAAAAAATTTTGATTTTTCAATGCCATCACGCTTAGATTAAATGTAAAATTTTTGAAATTATAATAATTCCTAAACAGTTTATTATTAGTTGTTTTCTTATATAAATTCTTAACTTGTGAAAATTAATAAAATTAGAACTTCAAAATAACAAGTTAGTTAAAACGAATAAAATGCAATACATAACTGAATTTACCCCTCAGGTGGATGTCAGCATTTTACCTTGCCTTTTATATTTTATTTTGTTTACTGTTATTATAATCTTCAATTAAATAGCAGCTTATCTTGAGCCTTATGTGTATGTTTTATGTATTATTTTGATTAGTGAATTAATTAAACATTGTCGCCAACTTCTTTTTTTCTATTTGTGTTAATGCAATTAACCGCCTCTTGATTTCTATTAGTTTGATTTGCATTAACTGGCGTCCACATTACCAGCATTTTTCCATTTAGCTGAGAAGAAATCTGAGTGTTGATCCCATATTTGTTAAGAATCCACGAGGTTTTTCGAACACCCCGCTCTCAAGAACTGCGTTTTAAATAACACAGCTAGCTAACGCGTGTAATAACATCTACGGTTGAGCAAGTGGCAGATGTGACGAATTTTTGAGCAATTTACGTTACACTTATTTGAGCTTTCAGCGAAGGTTATCGCTATCATATTTTATTCATTTTAACTAACTTGTTATTTTGAAGTTCTAATTTTATTATAGTTGTTTTCTTATAAAACACAAGCATACATACAATAACATTTTAAAAATATTTTTTCTTACTTTAAGTTACACAAATTCAGTATCTATCTAATTAAATCATTCAAATTTGTTTGCAAATATAAATGTAGATACATTTTGTAACAATTTTTTTCCTATTATTTTATTATTTTCTACTATTAATTTACAAGTATCCAGAGGATTATTTGACTGAAAGTTATAGGTTTTTAACAAATCACAAAAAAAGTTCAAGCTCGAAATAGTAAAAATAAAAAAAGCTCAATATAGTTTTCGTAACTAAATAGTCAACACCTATTTACTACTCTTTGATATCTACTAAAAATAAAATAAGAAATGTATCATAGAAAAAAGACATTGATCGTAGGTACCTCATAATAATAAATTGTGCATCATCAAAATACAAGAGGTTTAAATTTTAACTTATTGTTTCAAAAATTAATTTCATTCGTGTTAGAATGAATCAGTTTTGTCGATTTTTTAACATAATTTACAATTAACTTCAATTAATTAATTTTAATCTGAGCTACAACTTTGGTGATTTAAATTTTGTTGCTTCAATTTTTTTGAGGCCCCTAGAAATTTGAAGACCCGGGACTGTAGCCCCCTTAGCCCTCCTTAATCCGGTTCTGATTATCAGTGAAGTTTTGTTATCAGATTTTTATTGCATTCAACTCTACTATTTACTATTCGATTGCACGAATATTCAAAATAATATGAAGTTTACTAAAAATTTACAATAATTTGTATGTGTCTGATTATACGTTTAATTAAGGCCGTGAGAGCAAAAGTGGTATAGCCCTCAAATTTTTTTCATCGGTTTTTTTGGTATTACGCCTCTCTTAGGAAAATCTTTGAAGTAAAATTGATGTAACCAACATTATCTAATAGCCCAATAGATGGTAGTGATATATACTGTTTTTGCATTCACAAATTTAACGAATATTTAAAAATATTAATCGAATATATTTTAGGGTTACACCACTTTTGCTCTCACGGCCTCAATTTATCTAATAGATATTATTTTAAAGATATCTCGAGGTGAAGACATCGGGCATTAGTTTACCATAACTTATAGTTTTACTTATGATTAATGAGTATTTTGATATTATTAAAACCTGGAGGACGTTCAAGAAACGTTACTTCTTGTTCACTTTTTGAAGTATGACTAGGCAACGTTATATCAGTATCTTCTCTTGAAGACCGAGTTATTGCAGACTTTGATTCATCCAATACTACTGTAGATAGTGTATCGGGTTCTTTAATATTTCCAGTAGCTTCTTGTTCCTCCTGTAATTATTTTTTTTAACAATTTATTTACTTAAAATATAAAATTCTTACCATTATTTGGAATATAATTTGCGTATAATAATGTCAAAATTTAAGTTAATATATAATATATTTTATCTTTTATACCTACTAGATCATTACTATACGTACTATATTAATACGTAGCTTATTGTATATTATATTAAAAAGAAAAACAGATGTTGCTTATATCGTGTTTTATTCAAGCATGAGTTAAACTTTTAAATTAATTGATGGTAACATAGTATTTTATTGACGTGAAAGAAATATTTAATGCTGAAGGACGTACAGTTGTAGGCAAAATCATACCACATACAAGAATCACTAATTCTCCTTATACAGTAAAAATAAATTTAAAAATTTAATTTTTAAATTTTTGTGTTTTTAATTTTGTTATGTTTTTAATTAAATGAAGATCAAACGATTTCAGAATCGAAATGTGCTACAAGGCTGCATTGACTATTAGCAGCGCCGGATCGCCAGAAAAGTCAAGGGGGCCTTAGGCTCTCCTGAAATTCTGGACTATTAAACGGTTATCATTTTCAAAAATGTAGAATTTAGATTTCTGATAGTTAAATCCATCAAAAGAAAAATGATGGATACTCCTTCCACATTACATATTCAAAAAGTAATATAAGACTACCACAGAATCAGTATCCTTAGCCTACAATAAAGTACATGCAAATTATTTAGCCATCACAGGGACTCTATGGTTTTACTGTGCTACCAATGCTTTCGAGATTACTTGGAAGAGATTTTTTATCATCAGGTACAGATTAACGCAGTGAAACCTCCGTTTTGCTATGCCGCCATCGATTTAACGGCATAAAGTGAACACACAACACAGTTCCAGTTTCTTATTGTGATATTGTGTATCCAACGTAATTACGTAGTTGGGCGTCAGCTTCCTTTGTATTTGTAAATCGTATGTCTTTATAGGCCTGTATTATAGTATGTACATTTTTTCAACAAAAAAGTCGCGAGCCGCCCGCCGTTTACTATTATATCGACTGCAAACATGTTGCTGCTGTTGGCATTTTTATAAATAACGAATCGACAGAATCAAAAACTGATTGACCATAATCATAAAGCCAGCATAATAATGCAAAAATTACAGTGAAAAGCTTCGGTGATAATCCGCCTAAAGCTGAGGTTACATTGGATGCGTATCTGTGCGATATTTTAGACGTGCGTGCTCGTACGATATTTTTCGTACGAGTGAAGTGGTTACACTGGTTTAAACGTTAAAACACGTGGGTGTCAGTGACGCAGCCAAGGGGGAGGGGCTATAGCCTCTTAGCCCCTCTTCCTTGTTTTTAATAATAATCGTTGTAATAATAATTAAGCCCTGAGTTTTTTCGGAAATACTGTCATACTGTCTTCAATTTAAGGTGGGTAACAGTGGTAACACAATAATTATACTCGAAAATAAGATGACTACGCCCCCTTTTCCGAAAAATTTTTGCCTGCGCCGCGCGGCAGTTCGCTTCGCTTGCATCCCTTAGCCCCCCCCCCATAACAAATTCCTGGCTGCGCCACTGGTCAGTGTAGAACAAAGATAGACGCCGATCTGTACTTGATGAAAAATAACTTGTTGAAATACGTACTTATGAAAAATAGATCATATCGGGTGAATGATTTATACCATAATATGTACAAAGAAATACGGAAAGTGAATTTGCAAGATTGTTCAGTAAGTTCTGTGAACAACCTCAAAAATTCTATCAGTACTTTAGAATGTCTTTATCAACATTCAATTACATTTTAAATAGAATAAAAGAAAAAATCCAAAAATATTAAAATTTTCGTAAATGCATTGGGCCTGAGTAAAAATTAGTCTTACACGAGGGGTAAATCTCACGGGAAGTCTGGTGTACAGCTTATAGGAAGTCCGGGGAAGTCTGAGGAAGTCCGGGGAAGTCTGGGAAGTCTGAGGAAGTCCGGGGAAGTCTGGGAAGTCTGAGGAAGTCCGGGGAAGTCTGAGGAAGTCCGAGGAAGTCTGGGGAAGTCCGGGAAGTCTGAGGAAGTCTGGGGAAGTCCGGGAAGTCTGAGGAAGTCCGGGGAAGTCTGGGAAGTCCGGGGAAGTCTGAGGAAGTCTGGGGAAGTCCGGGAAGTCTGGGGAAGTCCGGGGAAGTCCGGGGAAGTCCGAGGAAGTCCGGGGAAGTCTGGGGAAGTCTGAGGAAGTCTGGGGAAGTCCGAGGAAGTCTGGGGAAGTCCGAGGAAGTCTGGGGAAGTCCGGGAAGTCTGAGGAAGTCTGGGGAAGTCCGGGAAGTCTGAGGAAGTCCGGGGAAGTCTGGGAAGTCCGGGGAAGTCTGAGGAAGTCTGGGGAAGTCCGGGAAGTCTGGGGAAGTCCGGGGAAGTCCGGGGAAGTCCGAGGAAGTCCGGGGAAGTCTGGGGAAGTCCGGGGAAGTCCGGGAAGTCTGAGGAAGTCCGGGGAAGTTTGGGAAGTCCGAAGTAGGAGGAAGTCTGGTGTACACAATTTTTGACCGTGGTTTACCCCTCGGTTAAAACATTGTGGAGACATCTTATATACTTCTTGAAAACGATCTGGATAATTATGTAGATCCTCCATTATTTTAAAAATCTATTGTCTTCATTGCTTCGCCATACCGGATATACCCAGTAACGTCTAAACCCTCAGTACATCAGTGCTAACACATCTTCATATTCGGAAGAAGACAAAGTGTTATCCTGTCCAAATCGGACTACTGAATGACGTTGGTTGAAAACCGTCATCTCTCGCGGCTCCCAGAGTCACGTCCGTGCCTCGTCTTTTCTATATGTTTTAAAAAGTCGCGACGGCGCCCCGTCTCGTCTTACGTCTTTTCTGTGTGTTCATAGACTAAGGACTTAATACGTATTTCCTTAAATTATTCCTTATAACATAATATTATTATCGTACATTTTTTATAGAAAGTGCGCATTTTATTTTAAATTCACATAAAATCGTGTATGAACCTGGTCCTTAAAGTGCCTTTTTGGCATTTGCGTGGTTATAGATTTCGGCTACGCCTCAGTCTATAATTTTCCGCGCTCATACCAAAAAAATGCACTTTTAGGACAAGATTCATAAATAACTATTATTGTCTTCGTAAAATGGAGTTTTCCATGTTGTAAATCATATATTCACCTTTATGGTTTCCAAGATTTGTTTTTGGCCGATTTATCAGTCTTTTAGGGGGCGGCAAAAATACTAATTAATTCTAATAAAAAATGTAACATAAATAGAAACATTATGTAGAAAATATAAACAATTTTTAAGTGCCTCGTGGTAATGCAAGAGAGGAAAGAATAAAAATAAACGAAGAACAAAAAACTGTCTACTGTTTAAGTAAATAAATTTGTTATTTTGCTAATATATTATATTATGCTGTTATAATAAGTTCAAATTTTAGTTTTAAGGGGGCGGCAGAAACGAATATGCCTAGGGTACTCACATGCCTTAACGCGGCCCTGTCACCTGTAGGAAGATTTGGGGTCAATAAAAATTATTATTTAACACCAAACTGTCCGAAAATTGGTTTACTGTGTCCTTTTGGATTTTGAATCACGATGGTTTTTATTTTTAATCACAAGAGGATTTATAATATAAGTAAAAGGATATCGGGTATTTTGGAAATTCAATCAAACAAAATAATTTGCTAAGTCGACGTTTCGGAAAATTTATTTTTCCATCTTCAAGACAAGCAAATAGAGGTGTTAACTTGTTTAATTACAAAATTATATGGAGAGTAATAATATCTTTTTGGCGGTCACAACAAACGAAGTCACATCAATAAAATTGTAAAAATAAAAAATATAAATAGTCATAATGTATTATAAAAACATTAGCGAAAAACACCATATAAAATTTCGTGTACAAAAATGCATACAAATTGTCATTGACAATTGACACTGACTATTTATATTTTTTATTTTTACAATTTTATTGGTGTGACTTCGTTTGTTGTGACCGCCAAAAAGATATTATTACTCTCCTTATAATTTTGTTATTAAACAAGTTAACACCTCTATTTGCTTGTCTTGAAGATGGAAAAATAAATTTTCCGAAACGTCGACTTAGCAAATTATTTTGTTTGATTGGATTTCCAACATACCCAATATCCTTTTACTTATATTCAATATCATTAGTTGAGAATTTTGTGTTTCTTACAAGAGGATTTTCTCTTGTAATGAGTTTAAACCAAGTGAATCAAAAGCAGTTTCAAATTGAAGAGCCATGATTTGAAGATTTACTTCTTCTTGTTATACCGTCTTTGTTATCCCGAATGCGGATTTGTTTTACACCCCGACTTCAATCAAATGATTATTTTATGAGGATATTTCAATGGAGATTAATTGAATTATATAGTCACACTTACTCTTTAGATGAGTCTTGGAACTGGCAGGAATGTTGATTTTTTAATTTTAATTCCTAGATGGTAGACCAATAGAATGATGAAGTAATATTTTTGATTTAGAAAGGTCCCGACGAAAGAAAGACACTTGCAAATTCGCGAAATTGGTGGTACTGCATTCAGGCTCTTTTTATAACTTCTTTTAATAACATAAATCTTTTAATAAAATAACTTATTTTTGTTTTTGTATCTTCAATGAAACTCAACTGTATTTTTTTATATGTTTCAGGTGGATGTCAGTTCTCCAAGTTTGTATTTTGTTTTTTTTTTGTTTTCTATTATTATATTATAATCCTCAATTACGTGCTACCTTTACTTGATCTATATGTTTACGTTTTATGTTTATGTGTTATGTGGTCATTGTCGACCAATTTTTTTTTTCTATCTGTGTTAGTACAATAAATCGACTCTTTGTGTTTCTTATTAGTTTTATTTGTACTTACTGGCGCCCACTCAACATCACATTTTTCCATTTGGCCGAGATGACATCCGATTATTCTAAGAACTATTTATGTTAAGAATCCACGATGGTTTTCGAAATACAATTTACTACAAATTTTTTTAGCACTCTGAAGAATTGTGTAAGCGCATGAGAATTTTTTCACCATAAGAAATATTAGATAAAATTGGTTATTAATTTTATTTTTTACAATATGACCCACTTGACACCGTACTGCTAGTATTTAGCATCGTAAGTCTCGGATTTATTTAAATTCGAAGTATGATGAAGTTTTCGATTCGGACGAGTGTTGACAGAACATATTTTTTGGGTCGATCGTCTTTATTACCAAATTCTTTAAATCGTTTGATGACAATCAAAAATGGTATGTCAAGGAATACAAACACTTTGTCACATTGACAATTTCCAGCTTCAATAACGATATAAAATTGCGTCGCGACTTTTTGACATCTTGTAATTCTCCAACTTATTTTTTGATTTCTGTTCTCTTCAATTTTTCTGATCTCTTAGTACCGGAATACCAGACTAATTTTTTTCTAAAATTTGTGTTTTTTACGGAAAGAGTCAATTAAGTTTTTCGAGTTGTTGTAGGTTACGGTGTATTATTTATAGTATAACTATTTAATTTATCATTTTTTACCAAATTATTAATTTATCGCCCTGCCTAATATGATAATTGTCTAAATCCGCCACTGCATTAGCTCTTGACAACAATTATTATTATTATTAGTTTACATAATAATTATAACAATGATTATTTACAACACGGGTATATTTTTATTAGGGACATGTTTTTAAGAATAAATTGTATGAAAGAGGGTAAATATTAAATAATAAACGCGTGGCGACACGAGGGTTATCAAGCGTGGGAAAGAGGGTGATACAAGTACGAGAAGTTATTAGTAACCCATTTCCCTCGATGGCGATGTATGTATAGTATCGAACAAACTTATGTATAATATTATCTAAAACAGTTTCCCGTGCCTAACATTGATTAGATCAAATTGATAACAAAAAATTAGAATATTTTTTGATAGTTATTGCAAGTTTGTTTAATTTATTTATTTTTTATTTCATTTTTGACCTTGACGTTTTTGGTCAATTGGTCAGACCTAAAATCCCCAACGTATTGATGCTCACCGGAAGGCCGAGCCAAGAAATTCTGTTAAGTCCGATATTCGAACTCAGAACTTTCGCTCTGTAACTCAACCAGCGATCACACCAATCCACTGCTGTGGTTTGTTTAATTTATTCATTTGTAGTTTAACTAATAAAATTTTTATAACGTTGATTTATATTTCGATTTTTTCACTGACATAGATATTTTGCCAAAAGCAAGTACTGCTGTATAACTTTGAAAAAATTGAGAAATTCTTTTGAAATTCAATTTCCGCTCATATTTTCCACGAAACATAAACATTAGGTATTTGTTTTATTCGTACGAACTACGAAGTATAATATAAGAGTATGTGGTACATAAATTCTAGTTCGAATTATTAAAACTTGGAAATATTTATTTGTAATTGTACTTTTTTAATTCTTTTTGTGTTTTCGGTGCTCGAAATGCTTTATTTTTTAATTTAACTTGGCTTTCCGAGTTATTTGCAAGTAATTCTATACTATGTAGTGCATGGACTATATCACTAACCAAATCAATTATTATATTAACCAATAAGATGAAAGCAAATAAAATATAAGGAATTGTTTTTTTTTTCAATCTGTGTTAGTTTACAATTATTAATTTTAATAACTCATGTATGTATGTATAAAAGCATCAGCAGGCATAAACATTTATATCTATTTTAAGCCATGACAATCGTAAGTTCTAATTTGTACTTACACATACTACATTAATTGAAGAAATTTATGTGACACGTATTTTAATAAAAATAATATAATAACTTGCATAAAAACTATTATAATGTAATGGTTGCAGAAATTTTAAATCAATTTTTAAAAAATTATAGCAAAATAGAAAATTTCTTCATCAATTTACATCAAGATATATATTATCGGAATCCGGAATCGGATTAAAAGTGGCAATTGGTTTAAAAATCAATTTTTGCAAAATTGAATTACCTAACTAAAAAAAGATCGAACAATTATTAAATTAGTCTTTCGATAAAAAGATAAAATACTTAAAGTTGAAGTTTGAAAGTAAACTGAGAAAACTTGAAAATTGAATAGGTATAATATGTGGTAGATAATCTAAATTTTGTAAATAATTGCAGGTTTGTAAAACATTCCAAAAAGTGTATCACTTTGCAGTTATTTATGGCTATCGAAGAAAATTATTTAAGAATTTATAAAAAATACGTTGCCCTATGTCTAAAAAATTTTGAGGAACTAAATCTAATGTAACGTTTATATTTATTGTTAAAAATTTCGTAAGGGTACCGACGCTACTTATATTTTTATTTTTTATCTTGTATTATATTTATTTAATAATTTTTCATTACTGTGTTAAAGACATTTCTTCAGTTATTTAACATTTATTCGGTTGCAGCATTGCGTACTCTTGATCAATCTGTATGGAATTCAAGAGTATATTAAATGAATTTTAAACAAAATAAACGCACTAATAGTTTTTTTAAATAAACTCCTTAAGAAGAGCCAAAACCAAGGTAAATACTAAAATTTCCATGGTTTCCATTATTTTGAACCACAAACCACATATAGTAACCGCGACCGCGTTCTAGGATATAGCAAATCATAAAAATATTAGGAGTATATATTTTAAGTTATAAGTTATAATCAATAATTTTGCAAAAAATAAAATTATCAACAAAAAATTATTCAATATTGGATATTAAAATATTGTAAAGTTATACGGTACTTGGGTAGGTAACAATACATTATGTTGAAAACCTGAAAACCAGCACTAAAAGCATTGTCGCCAGTAAGACGCCTCCTGACAGTATCTTTATTAAGAAACTTGCAAAATAACAATAGTTACTTGCCAGATTAACTTCTTAACGTCTTTTTGTGACTTATTCCTAAAATTACCAAATTGTAGTAAATAACAATTTTAACAGTTAATTTTAAATGTACCTATATTGTATATAGCAAAAGCGCAGTTTAAAAGTATATTGTAATCCATCTTGTTGTGTATCTCGTACTCCATCAAATTAGGTCCGTTTAATCAATTTTTCAAGTTTTTTTTATGGCAAATGTTTGCTAAACCTTTGGTGGTAATTGGTAGTTTGAATAAAAGTTTTGATACAAAATCAATCAAAATTTAACTTCAACTTAGCTTCACTTCAGTCGGTATTAAAAATTTTTTTTAATGTGTTAAATTTAATTTATTTGTTGTATATTGTACTATACAAATACAAATTTAATACATTTAGAAAGTAGTTTCCAATACTTCTTCGGAATAAGCAGGATACAAATTTATCAATTAAATAAATATATAAATTTACTTCAAATATAATCAATGTGGTTTTAATACTCATTTCCTACGTAGTTAATTTGTAATATCAACAACTACTCAAAAATCAGTTGTTGTGACAACTCCAAGGAAACCCAAGAAAGACGTACGGACTAATTATTATTACTAATCATTTGAGATAAAATTAAAGACAAAAGAGAAACTCTGAATAGTGGCAAATTCAATATATACTTTGATATTTTTAATGTTTTTAGTACTATGTATAAATAATTTATTAATAACACGAAATCAGTTTGGATAAAATCTAGAGTTTAATATTAACTTACGAATACACCTAAAATTACATTGAGCATAGAGCCAGATATAATACGACGGAAAATCTACATTCATGACTAGAGTACGGATTTCTAGAAATTTTGCTATACAGAAATATTGATAGCAGAAGTGTAATTGATATATATGTCCATGAATCTCATAAAAATAAGTCATTTGGGGACATTTTTTTTATGTTACCGACAATTTGCGAAATCTGGCAATTTGCAAAATTCCTAGGTAATCTGCAAACCGACTATGCAATGCAAATTCACTAGTACTTTAGGCAATCTGCAAAATGGCTACGGTGTTTCAGGCAATTTGCAAATTGTCTATATTGTTAGTTAATGTGCTTTTTGAGTATGTAACAGACTCACATTGACTAGGCAATGTAAAAAACGATATTTTAAATAGATAATTTTAAAAGAACCATTTATTAAAACATAGCTCGTGGAACATTTTACATAAGAATAAAAATTATAAACCCATAAACATTAGGTTACTTATTTTTACATGGATTAGAAAAGTGACAGCGACTATTACACATTACTCTATTTTTAAGGCGTTTGCATGATTTATTTATGCACTTCTTTGTACAATTACATTTCAACATTCCCTGACAACCTGTAGAAGAAGCAGTTGCCAGCACTGCCACCCGAAGACTAATTTCGTCTGCAGCTACATCTTCTGCATGCACTATAAAGTTTTGCGTCACCGGCTCAAATTCATTTCGACTGTATACCATTTCTGAAGATCTCCTGCTCTAGTGCCTATTTTATAAAATCCCTCTTCTTCGCCAAAAACTACACCTAACATATTCCTTGGATCTGTTCGACCCCTGTCGAAAGACGGAATGGGTATGATTACATTATCGTCAGTAGTGCAGCTTTTTAATCTTTTTTCAGAATTTCCAAGAATTTTACTTCTCTGTCACTTTTCTAATCCACGTAAAAATAAGTAACCTAATGTTTATAGGTTTATAGTTTTTATTCTTATGTAAAATGTTCAACGAGCTATGTTTTAATAAATGGTTCTTTTAAAATTATCTATTTAAAATATCGTTTTTTACATTGCCTAGTCAATGTGAGTCTGTTACATACTCAAAAAGCACATTAACTAACAATATAGACAATTTGCAAATTGCCTGAAACACCGTAGCCTATTTGCAGATTGCCTAAAGTATTAGTGAATTTGCATAGCTTACGACTTTGCAGATTACCTAGGAATTTTGCAAATTGCCGGATTTTGCGCATTGCCGGTAACACTTCTATGCTTATTTTGATACTTTCATGCTTAAATTCAGTTTTAAGCTTTTTTGATGCTTATTTTAGCACATTTTCGATAAATTAAAAAAAATTACAGTAGATACATAAATTTATACCTACATTTATTTCTATTTTCACCCCTGACTGATTTTTGCTTACTGCAAATTTAATGTTTAGTAAAGTTTAGTAGACAACACATTTTATTTATATAAACAAATGAAAAAACGGCAACTAGTAGCTTCAAAACTTAATCATATTGATATTTAATGATCTACGATATAATAGGAGGTATGATGAAACATTGGTGGTTCAATGGAAATTTTAGTGAAGAAATGAATCTTGAACTGCCACAAAACCTTATTGTGAAATTTAAGAACGCCTCAATTACTGGTGTCGAGGTAGAACGCAGTTTTTCCAGATTTTTCCGCTGGCGCTCCGCATCGCAAATACAAAAATTACTTGTCAAACAAAGTTTCACTTTTAATCCGAATAAGATAATGTACCATTATTTAAAAAAGTTTTTACCTCCAATGAAAAAAGAATTTATTTCAGAGGTAAGGTAATGGAAGAAAATTTCAAAATATAATTTTTTTACTTTTTTTTAAATGCTTATTAATTATTATGTTAAAGTTTAATGCATATTTTTATGCATATAATGGCAATTTTTTGTGGTATTTTAAGCGCTATTTTCAAGATTTTTTATGCTTGAAAGTCCGTACTCTATTCATGACACACTTATTAGTACGATAGGCCTACATTAGGCTCCAACCATCAAAGGGGGAGGTGGTATGAAATTTGCAGAGCCGAAAAACAAAACAAAAATTTTGAGAAGCTATTGAAATCAATAAAAAATGACTAAAATATTTATACTGCCAAAAACAATTAAAAACATTAATCGTTAGGTGGGCCCTATTAGCCCCAAGTACCTTAAATGTTCTTTTGTTCAAAATTTTGTTAAAAAAAAAATATAAATAAATTAATAAAAAAATAAATCTACAAAATGTAGGTATATGCCGTATATTTTTTTATGTTTTGCTATCACAAATAAAAATTAGGATAAAACAATAATTATTTTGTTGTTTCCGTGTTAACAACAGGTAGGAAGTATGTAATAGCAAAAATTATAACAAATAATATCAAAATAGTGCAAGTGTGTGGACGGAAAATAATAATGGACAAGGAAGTGGGAACTACAATGTCGGTTGTTGTCGATATAGTTCGGTGTTAATATTCAGTCACTCTTGTTATTCTTCTTGCTTGGCAGTTAGTTGTTCTTCAGTGGTTGTTGTATTACATCAAGGGCATATGAATTGTAGAGTCGATTTACGCGTAATAGATAAACTTTAATTCATATTAACAATCAGTAATATTATTTTGAAAACCAACTAGTATGTAGTCATACAAATGATTATTCTTAAGAATGTTGCGATGTTAAAGGTCATTTGGTTATTGTAATGGAATTTAGGAACGGGTGTTTTGATTATTGTGATGGTTTATAAAATGGTGCCGGACATTTATGTGAGGGGTCGAGGGCGGACCAGCAACATAATGGATTACTGTGTTTTATTTGCATATATAATGTGGGTGACATCTGCAACAATCATGGGTGATGAGTGCGATTGGACTGGAAGGTAATTAATAATGTTATTATTTTTGAAAAGATTGATTGTGAACACCAACTTGGTACTTTTTAAATGGTTAAATTTTAAAAAAATGTACTTTCTGCTTCGTATAAAATCTTTCGATTTCAAAATATAGGGATAGTGAGAAGGGAATATCTAGGTAGTAAAATATGAATTTCTAAATACTATAATGAATTATAGATATTATGTATTTGGGCTATATTACGATAAAAATGTATGCAATCGACAATAAATAGATCTTATTTATATACTATTGTTGTTTGTTGAAAGTAAACATTTTAAGGGCGTTTTTTTAAATGACTGTAATTTTTTGGTGATTGCTATAAGATTTGCCTTTTAAACGTCAAGGTAGAAAATACAAATTTTATTAGGAAGTCAAGTTTAGGTCCTGGTTTACTAGAAGGACTTCTTACATTGGCATCACTAGCGGTGGGCGATTTGTGTCATTGTACACGAGTGCAAATTACCTAAGGGCGCCAAAATTTGTATTATATTAATAATAATATTTCTATTTTATTCTGTTTTATTTCTTTACTAAAATATGTTCTATTGGTGATAAAGGAGCCTTAAATTTTTCCGTTTTGTACTTGCATTGTTTTCAAAGCTTTTTTGTTTTTTTTTGTCAAATTTTAATTACTGTGTAATTCCAAGATACCAGCGAGATACCAACTCCGGTACCAGTGCTGATAGGCACTATTGATTTACAAACAATAGTTTAATATGGATTTTTATGATAAATGAATATAAGAATATGTATGATTAAAAATATTACCAAAAAGAACACGCTTTGAAAGCAAATTTTACAATTGGTTTATAAAAAAGAGCAAGTGTAGGGAGTTAAACATGTAGTTATATTTGAAATGCAACATTTCAAAAACGTGTCAACATGCCATTTAACAATAATTATAGATCTAAAAGCTATTAAAGCATAATAAATTTTAAAGCAATAGTACCTAGTAGTTTTGAAACTTGTTTTGAAATAGATGAACCTCATAATATTTTTACTAACAAAATTATCGTATATTCAGATATTCAGTTGTGTTGTCAGATGGTTGTGACATGTGTCAAAATTACAAAGAAATCAATAAAATAGGTATATTATATGTATAGTATTGATTGTCTGAATTTTCTAATAATTAATTTTTGTAAATATGTATTTTGTTACTTTTTATAACTATTTTGTACTTTTGCTTTTCCTGCCAAGAAGTTGGAATTATGACGGGAAGGGGACGAGGTCCGAGATTTTTTTATTCTAGTGATTTTGAGATTAAAATTGATTCGTTTTTGTGAAGGTGTTTCAATTGATTTAAAAATTTCTCAGTGAAATTATGAACAAAGTTTGGATTTTGAGCAAGGACACAATATTTGGCACTCAACGTGGGGCGTCAATAAATGCAATGACCCGAAAATAATAATTTTGAAAAATTAAAAGTCACTGGTCATTGCAATATATAGATATTTCGTGCAAATTGATTTTACTTGGGCTATAAACATCATTTGTTAAGCTTATCATTTGCTGATAAGCTTTCTGCCACCTCAATTCATTACTCTGTCGGAACACAAAGTTGGAATGTATAATATGTTACGGTGAATCTAGAAAATTCAGTGGTTGTATATATGTACTTACTGAAGACGGTCACGGCCTGGCGCTTATGTGCGTCAATTGCTATGCCGGAATCTCCGGTTCGATCCCGGGCGAAGTAAAAATAGTATTCTGACCGTCTTCCCTCGGCAGGCCACGGCAAACCACCGAGGTATTTGCCAAGAGAACCCTTGTTAAAAAAAAATAAGTGGTCAGTTATGCTCTTACATAGAGCGAGGGATTCTGCATATACTTACTAGTGATTTTACAATTTTACACATTCATTGATAAAATTAGAAAAATGTGGAAAATCACCGGTTACTCTATACATCAACATTTCTTAATCTCTCAGTATTTATCATCATCATGTAAGACCGTGGTCTGTTACACGTCACTCAAAACTGATGTCAAAAACCTTTCAGTGTTTGCGATCCAATTTTTAATCATAATTTTCATCGCTTCTCGCCCCTCATACAATACTTTTTTTATATTTTTGTGCATTTTATATTTTTATTATGTCAGAACGTTTTTTATTTTATTTTAATTTCAGTGTATTAAATAATTTTTCTAATAATATTTAGGCTTGCGCCCCCCATTTAACGGAATACATAATTTTATCGAACCTTTGTTATACGAACATCGGTGTTTAACATTTTGTCTTGCAAGAGCATTTCAAAAATCCCCATCCAGATTCTATAAACTTCCTGGTAGCCAATTCATCTTTTTTTTTGTAGATTATATACAACAATTCTACCAGCTGATAAATGTGGTTTCAACTTTCAGGTTACATAATTTTATACTGTATTTAACGTTCCCTAATAGGATGTAGTGATTTTCTAAAATGACTAGTGGAAATAAATTAATAAAAATGTTATTTCACTTTAAGTGATCTTTTTAGTGAATGTGTGAAATTTCTAGGGATAGTATAAAATCACTGTTTCCGTGCTTTCACTGTAACATAATATACACGAAACTTTTAAGTTGGCCATATATTTTAATTGTGTTTCATTTTTTTATGTTTTGTTTGGTTAATTAAAATTTAGTGATACGTTGTATCTAATGATACGTATTGATCATTTCGAAAATACGACTATTCGCGATTTACATTAAGAATACGCCACTCCGCGGAATAATTTCAAACTAAGCCAAAGCCAAATTCAATTGCATTTTACGTGATTTTTTAATCAAAAACATTGTTTACGTGTATTTATCAATCAATTTGGTGAATTATGTTTTAATTATTAAGTTGGGAAGTAATTTATTGATATTTAGTGTATATATAGTAGTGTTTTTGTACCAATTACTGCAATCTACTAAATAATCTTTTTAAAATACTAATACGGGGCGTTTTCTGGTTCAGCACACATAATAAAGGTGAAAGATCACTAATTAACAAAACAAATGACAAAAAATATAAGAACACACTAAACTTTTTGTAAAATTAACCATAAAAACATTGAAGTGTACGCTTTAATCCTACCATATTGTTGGTAATAACAGCGCCCCCAACGTTAATGTAAATCGCCAATTTCGAGTTATAGGTCATTGCTTATAATAATTATTATAAACAATACTCCTAATAATTAATTTATTCTCTTTGTTTAGCCTTATTTATATTGACTTAAATAAATAAATATATTAAATATAGTCCAATTTTTACTAATATTATGTATTAGTAAAATTTGGACTATATCTAATTTATTTATTTATAAAAGTCATTAATAATAATTGACTATAAAAAATACGTCTTTTTTGGATATAAATAAAATTTACATAAATATTTATATGACTAATCTTGAATTAACTGAAGAAATGAATGAGCCAACGTTTACTTTTAGGCATTAGTATGTAAAAATAATAATTTCTAGCAACTAATTCCCAAAACATTGTTATTGCAACACTAAAATAATTTTAAATATACACCAAAAGGCCAAAACTAAACTCGTCGATTTCGATGATAAATTAATGATGATAAACTAATCTGCCTTTGTTCCAATTCGCAATGCAAAATACTTTTATTTTATTATTATTTATTATTAGCCTTTTTAATAAATTGTATCGGTTTAGTTCTAAAGGTATATTTAGGGCGCTAAATTTTTCTCGCACATATGTGTCAAGTGGTCTAGTTACCCTACTGGTTGATGTCTAATATAATTATATAGGCCGCAAACTAAGCGTTAAAATTTTTGTTTTATCATGGTGCCTGCACTATGCAGCATTTATTTCTTTAAATCCCCTTTAATGGTCCTTAAAATTGACAAAATTGTTTATTTGTACCATCTTCAATACGGTAATAAGGGAGATCTTTTTACCTCATTTAAAACCAACAACCACCCGTCTTTTATGTATTACAAAGGGATTACTTCTAGTACCTTTTACAATATGATATGTATTTGTAAATATGACATTTGAAATCAGATTTGGTACAAATGAAAACAGATTTTCTAAAAGTCAAAATTATGAACAAAATAAATATTTTTTTTATTTTTGTTACATTATTATTGTTTCCAAAATGTGGTCTGAAAGCCTTAAATGAATCTGCATCACTATGGCAAAATGACCTTAAAATGTAACAAAAATAAAAATACATATTAAATATTATATTCCTACTGCCGTGTTCCAAAATCACTTTTTTCTAATTTTGAATTTTTAAATTTTATTTTTAATTAATTTGAAATTTTGTTTTAATTATTTTTAAATTTAAATTTAATATTTTGTAAACATTTATCTACATATTTTATGAATATTTGAATTATTGTTCGCGCTAGCTATTTTATGTTTGTACGAAAATTTGTTTATAACTTTGTTTTTTGCCATCTGCGTAGACCGAAGTGGTCGTGTTTTACGTGTTTTTATTTCCCGTGCGTCTCAAGTATAAATTTTGTGATAATAAAATGTTTGATTCAAGTGAGTAAGATTTTTATTCATTTTTTGAAAATATTCGTGACTATCTCCCTCTGATGTCATACCTAACCTGTCCACCAATCACCAGATTTCATTTCAAAAATGTAGTCCAATCAGATTTCAATTTAGCGAACATTTTAAGTTGTCTAGTGAAATCTACCAATCTACCAATCATTTCAAGATTCTCGCCACTAAACTTAACTAAATATTTTTTAGGAGTGAATATTATACCCCTTTTAGTATTACTAGTATTTAGTATTACTAAATTTACTTATTTTGCTACTAAATTTTCAAAGTTTTTCTTTCTTATGCACTGGTGCTCTGGATGCTTCAACATTTGTGAAATGTGCTCTAGCACAAAAAAGTTACTGACACCTGATTTATAAAGATTATAAAGGGGATATAGCTTAATGATCCCTGGGAGTAGCCTTGAAATATTTGCTGTACAGCAAAGAAAATCTGAATCAATTGCAGAATAAAAATTTACTTTTTGTCTACTAGTATAACATTTTGGTTTAATTTAATTACTTATTCCTTATTATTTAAGTTCTAATTAAGCCTAAAAATGTAAACAGGTAGTTTTTTTCGGAAATTGTAAATTTTGTCAGCTAATTAATCAATGCCTATTTTGAATAATACTATAAACGTCTCATATTTTAATTGTTTATTTAATTAACCTAATTTCCGTGGGAATGATCTGTAATACCGTTTTCTCATGAGCAAAAAAAGTTTAAAAACACACATGTGCGCGAATAACAAGATCCGTTTGTTCGTATTATAAAAAAATAATTTTATCAGGGTGTCTAATACGAAGAATTATAAACAAGATTTTATAAAATATTTGGAATTCGAAATATTAAAAAATCTCTTGGCTTAATAATTATTATTGTTATAACAAGAAAAGTATGGAAAATTTATTGGGATTGTAGTAGTTAATATAAGTTGTTAGTTGTTTTTAAAACATTCCTGTATATTTTTTGTTTTAAAAGCTTAGTACATGTTTTTAATGGCAGTAACCAAATACTGCTGTATCCGACGAGTCAAATTTTTATAAGTTTAACTAACCACTATATTTTGATGAGTTATAAGTTCAGATATTAAAGTACTTTGCTCTCGAAATGACTCGGAAATGTGTTTTATTTGCTTAAATCTTTTAAAATGGTAAATTTGTCGAAAAATTTCCCTAAAATGACGGAGGTTGGTAGTTTCCAATTCACGCTATACTAAAATAGATATTATAAACTAGAAATTCTAGGTAAAACTAAAACTAAAAAATTAACGGCTGTCCCCTTCTTGTTAAATCTGTTAATATGACGAGTAGCGTCGTCTCCAACTTTGTATTGCATTTTATAACGTTAAATATAATATAACAATTTTTCCATATCCGGGATCATTCGAACATAGGGGGATCATATTTCTAATTTTTGGAGGGGGTCATTTCTGAAAAATAACCAAAATGTTGAAAACTATTATATACATACGAGTAGGTATTTAGTAAGGACATTCGTTTAAAGTACTATAATTGAGTCATGGTTATGGTCACCCCCCTATGACCACCCTTGTTCTAACATGAGATTCCTAATATATAAAAATAAAATCTATAGGCTTAGATCAAATCACCACCTAGGATGAACTAGAGTGTATGGTCTAATGCAGGCCTGGCCAACCAAAATTGTTTTACGGGCCACTTGGATGGCAGCGGGCCGCACTTTTGCACATGCTTTTAAAAAATGTAATACAAATACATTTTCAATTATTCAATATTTATTATATTATGTACATACAACGAGAAACAAAAGTTTTAATAGAAATATAAAATTGGCCGACGGGCCGCGTATCTAAAGGCTAAGACACACATGGCCGCACTGCAAGTCGGCCGACTGGAGGTGACGTTGGTTGATGCGAAACCACACTTTCTCGATCTGGATGAAAAAAAATCAAAGCTGTTTTATTTTTATTGTGCGAATATTAAAGTTTGAAATAAGTAATATTTCACATTATTAATGATGTATTTAATCTTTGGTTGGAGAAAAAGTAGAGTGTCTCATTTGGGTTAAAAGTGTCTTTGTTTGCATTTGCAATTATTGCATCCGTTCGGCTCCGAGACTGACGCTCTGCCTCGCAAATGTAAAAATTGCATATCAAACAAAGTTTCACTTCTAATCCGAATAAGACAATACTATATGCCATTTCTGCATCACATTGCCTGTTTTGTAATTTATCTTTCATTATAGCAATAATAAAGGGGTAAATATCCCGAAAATTTTGTGTACACTCGTTTGGAATTCCTTGGAATTCTTTAGTAATCACTGGAATTCTTTAGATTACACTATGATTTAAAGTCATTGAAAATCATTGGAATTCGTTGGAAATCCCTGGAATTCTTGGAAATCGTTGGAATTCCTTGAAAATCTTTGAAAATTATTGGAATTCCTTGAAATTCCTTGGAATTCCGAGTCTTGTGTACAGAAATTTTACTGGATATTTTACCCCTTGGCAATAATAGTCGCCTAAATAAAGGACGATTTTATTAACTAAATTACAAGAAGTCAAACCTACAACTTGACTGGAAACCGGCGAGTACTCTAGCTGAAATTCGTGTTTTTAAAAAAGTAGTAAACAAAATACAATAACTCTTTTGTATGTTCACTTGTCTTTAATATTGATAATTCATCAATGATTATCTGGGGCGGTAAGAAATATTTAAGTTAGTTATAAGAATTATTATTTCACAGAAGATCAATATTGAGATTTCTAAATTCATTTTAAAATCGCATAATATATACTCAAATTACATAATATATGTATTACTAATAAGGGCTTACCACTTCCAGTATATCGCCAATCGAGATCCCAATTATTTTAGTGATTCTAGGAGCCGAAACAAAGTATGTCGTGTCTCGTTTTTTTACTGTTGCCAATTTTTATAAATTGTTATGATAGTGTAATGGTAGAGGCTGAAACTAGTTGTTATACTACTAGTAATACCTGAACGAGAATAGTAAGTCCATACTGATTCGGAAGACATACATAATGTCCCAGGTTCCCCTACGATAAAATTTTAAACGTGAAATAATCACAGAATTAAAAGTGCAAAATAATTGGATAGCTCAACTTGGAACACATTTCTCGTACTGGGGATATCAACTAACTCAAATGTCATAATTCTCTCGTATCATTCGGATATTAAATGACTGCGTCGGAAATTATTTTTTGTGAGGATTAAATCCAAAACTGCAAGGATTAAACTCTTAAGCTGCGTACACATCTGTATGAAACCAAAAATTAGTTTGGCCCACCAAAATTAATAAAATTAAAAACAAAAAAGACTGAATACAAAAAGTAATTATAATTCACCACACCAATCGCTATAATGACGTCAGTAGTTAATATAGAATAACTAAAAATCGGGCGTCGCCGCTGCTTCCAAATTTTAAATTTAGAATAAATATTCTATTGATTTTTATTTATTTTAGTATTTATTCAGAAACCAAATCCTTTATAATTGATCCACTCTTGGAATGTGCAGAAATAAATGTTGTAATTAATTATGCGAAACATTACAAAAACCCTAACGTAAAGATAAAATGAAACTTTTGAATATTCGTGGAAAGACTTATTCAGATTCATCATCGAATTAAACAACATTAAAAAAAATACTATTTTATGCATTATTTATATATATTTTTTTTTATAAAAAAATACTTGGCAGATTTAGACGTGAAACAGGCACACCCTGAAAAATTAATATCCTAAATTTATTGTCTGTAATTAAAATTTTTAAAATAAAATAAATAATTTTGAATTAAATCACTTTTCTATCGATAAACGTAGTACATATTTGCGAATTTGCTTTACATCTTTAGACGTAATAAATCCGGCACCGCCCATTATAAAAAATAACGTGATTGTTCAAAAGATAATTTATTCTAATTCAAGATATTGTGTAGGTATTCACTATAGAACGATTGTCAAAATTGAATTTAACTGAACACACTCGACGAGACTACACCCGTTATTCACACCCACTCAACACTAGCACGAGGCAACTTTGCATTTGTCACTTATTTAAATAAATTATTCACTTTGATAACAATAGCTTTTGTCTCAGTTCGCATAAATTGGATCAAAAATAACTATGAAAATAATAATAACATACATTAAACATAATTTTGTTATAATTTATAATTATATTCAAATAATTTGGTAATCTAAATGCTGGGTAATGAACTTATTTTTAAAATAAAGTGAAAATAGTATGTTGTTTTATTAGAAGTAAAAGTTTGTAGGATTGATACACGAACGAAGTGAATCCGACAATAAAACGACGGTTTTCGTCGACACACAATGGATTTTATTGTAGTAAATGAAGGTGGTCTGTAGGCTGCTTTAGGATGCTGCGTTAACCAATAGCGCGTGTTTGGATATACATGCGTCTATTGCAATCCAACTAGTCACTAACGCATCATGAAACACTCGTCCATTATAAAAATGTTAAGAAGTATAACTGTTATTAGTTATTATTACTAATAACGAATAATATGCAGCTGCACTTTATATTTTTTATTTTACTTTACATAAAGGTAAACCTTGAATTATTATGTCGTGCATTCATGCTGCTTTAAAAAGGAGCTTTCGTCATACCCCCCCCCCTCTCTCAATACCTAACACATTTCACCACGACTACTATAATTTTTAAAATAATAGTGGCATTCAGGTAGGTGGGTGTGTTACACAATAAAGTATTAAAACTAAAAAGCATAGTCTGCACTTACAACTAGCTGAACAATAGCAAACACCTTATATGTATATATGACTTTCAACTTTGGTCGGCCGGTTTTTCGTTACAATACTTCCTACACATAAAATATTGGCCATGTATGTTATCTTAACATTATAGTATGGTATTCGCTTGACTTGGTTGTTATAAGAAACTTTGTAAATAACAAATTTAAAATCACCGATAATGATACAGTGGCGGATCCAGGAAATTACCATAGGGGGGGCGACAACATAAAAAATTTTTAAATGAAAAAATAAAAAGTAGTATAATAGCAATTTCAAAAATAGTTGCAACATTTATATTTGCAGAACATTTGTCTTGAGATTTACTACTTTGTGGTTTACTGTCTTGATTTTCATTTTCTTGAATTTTGTGCTTCTTTACAATCATATTCAGGTCACTGTCAGTTAACCATAACCACGAATCGAGCCGCGATTTTTTCTCTATTAGAAAGAGGACAATTTTCTGAGCATTTTGAGACGGCACTTCGATGTGGATTATCCATTAGTTTTCGAGAAAACGGCATTTAAAAATCAAAATTTTACATGCATTTTACATAGGGAATTGATTCGCTCCCGAGTTCTATTGACGGTGCGTGCGTTCTGATATAGTCTTAGTGTTGGCAGTCAAACGCCATTGTGATACCGTACGGTACCCATCGACCGTTGCTAACGAGTTTCACCCCTTACGAGTTTCACCCCTTTCGAGTTGCACCTTTGGTGAGTTTGTGGTACTAGAGGGATGTTTTTACATAGTGAGTCATCGTTCGTCAAAACGGCGCGTAGCGCCCGGAGCGGAGGGTAGCGGAGCGTCGGTTTTCACGAACGCAACCAAGGCAATCGAGATTCTAACCTAAAAACGAGTTCTGCGTTTATTTCTTAAATTATTGCATAATGTTGCGTAATATAATGGGTGCGGTTACAAGCAAGGGGTTCGATATGCACGTTGTGCACCGGATCATGTCACAATCGCGTCTGACTGCTAACACTAAGACTCAGAACGCACGCACCGTCAATAGAACTTTCGTGTTAATGAATTCCCTATCTAAAATGCATGTAAAATTTTGAATGTTCAAATGCCGTTTTCTCGAAAACTAATAGATAATTCGCAAAATTTTTTTTTTTAATATACTCAGAAAATTGTCCTCTTTCCTATAGTGCAGCAATCGCGGCTCGATTCGTGGTTGTGGTTCCCCGACAGATCCCCACATTCACAGTGGACTGACTCGGACACCGTTTCATTTTCAAGATTCTTAATTACCTAGATATACGGTTAATGTGAATTTTTAAATATAATGTCTGCTTACGTAAAATCAAGTTCAAATTTAATCAATGATTAAAATTTTCCAAAAAACTTTTAAATTGTTATGAAATTTAATTTATTGTATGTATATTAATTTTTAACACATTTTAGGAAAATATGTTAGAAACACATTCTTCAGATAGAAACTCCAACAGCAAGTATAACAAAATAATATCTAGTATTATTGAAAATTGAATATTGATTATTGATGAATAATACCACTGCACATATAGTTTTTATTGTTTTATAAAAAATCAACTGTAATTGTATCATAAATTAATTTCACAACTTCACTACTCACTTAATTTAAATGATATCAGTACTGAAGTACTGAAAATATATTCAAAAAACGCAAACTGAAATAAAAAGCACTTCTGTTTGCTTTAAATTATGAAAAGCAATGACAAAGGAGAATATTGTTACCTAAACAGATTCTTTTAGGAATTAGGGAAAACACCAGAAATTTTGGGTTTTCCAAAATTGCAACAAGCTTATACAATTTACCTGGCGGCGCTATAGAAGCCTCAGATTAGGCGGCTTTCGGAAGTTCGGCTTTAAATTCTTTGAAGTACTAAATTTGGTCTTATTTTATAAAATAGATATAACATTTAAAAATATAATAATATCGTAGTTTTGTGATTTTGAAGTTTAAAAAATACAAAATACTTTTGTATTTTCTAAATTCTTAAAATAGTTTTAGGAATTTGTAATACGTCAGAATTTTTTGGTGTAAGAATTAATGTCTTTTGGAGCTCTAAGGGGGGGCGATCGCCCCCATCGCCCCCCCCTGGATCCGCCACTGTAATGATAATAATAATAGGTGCCATTATTACAAATCCGACTCGAATTATAAGTTCGCTAAATCTCTCCCCTTAGATTTGCCATTAGTAGACAGTCGCATTTTATAACCACCTAAAATTTTATTTAGTGTAATAAAGTGTATTTTAAGGATTTACAAACGTAGCGCGTATCTGGATTGCATATTCTGGTAACGGATACAAAATAGAATTCGTAAAACGGAAAACCATTTTTTTTGTAAAAATGTTCGAATCTGTGTATTTCCTTATTGAAAATAAATATTTCAAAAGCATCCATATATTTATTTTTTTTTGTCTTGATGTTATGACATCAACTATGGTGTATAATTGTTTAAATTTCAATCATTTTTGGTTTCATTTGATGGTTTTTAATTACCGCCCAAGTCAAAAAAACTTAACTTGATGACATTTAATTGACACAAAATTACTTGCAGATTCACTTTTGTGAAAGCAGTTGTTTTACTTCATTGTGGGCGACGGGCGGCAGTAAAGTATTTTTGTGTCGAATACTTCAAGTACTTCGGTGTCAGAGTTTAAATAATAGAAAAACGGTACAACCGGCACCGATTCCGCCACCGGTCACCGAATTCAATGTTAGAAACTTTCAAATTTATCAAATTAATATCAAAATAGACATATCGTCGCTATTTTGTATAAAGGGCGAATGAACCATTTTTACGACAATGAGATTTTCATACACTAATATTTGATATATAAATGGGACATATTTGTATTTTGACAGGAGTCGTCAGTATGGCAATGTCCTTTTTTTTTTTCGGCGAATTATACCGAAAACGATTTCGTATTAAAGGAGAATGAAGGATAAACGGTGCAACGAAGTATAAAAATGAATATGCATTTTTTCTTGTAAATTTAATTCTATACATTTTTGTTCATACACATTTTTGTATTTTGTCGCACAGTTTCTGGGATATACAGATGACAGTATTTTTTGTATTTTACCGAGTCTTGTTTAAGTCGTTGTTAGTCAGAAACGGTACGACAAAATAGAAAATAGTACATTATCAAAATTGAAGGCAATGAAATTTGCAACAAAAAATGTCTGAAAAGTTTTGCTGTGAAATTGATTTTTATATGACAAAAAACGGCTTTAAAATTTGTCGTTTGGCGAATTCGCTCTTTTTACAAAACACAACGATATTATACGGTTATTTCTAATATGTTTAATGATAATTAATACGATTCTGAATACTGAACACTAAAAATATTCTACATTTATAAAAAATTCATTTTCAATATTATAAATTAATATATATTGATGATAATATTTCAATTTTAATCCATGTGTAAATCACAATGAAAATATCACTACAATACAAAACTACGTACACAGTGGAACTCGTTCCAAAACAAATCTTTCGTAAAATCCTAGGATTTGTAGGGAAGGGTTAGCTGATTTTGGGTTATTCACTACCGAGGGGTAAACCGCAGACCAAAATCTTGTACACCAATTTCCCTTCTTGTTTCCAATTTCTGCACTTTCTGGACAATTTCCTAGGAATTCTTGCAATTAACCCTTGGTATAATTCATTATTCCTTTGTAGTTTACCCCTAGGAAATTTGTTTTCCATACATGTTACCTTTACCCTATAGGAAGAACCCCATACTCTTGTAGGGAAAAGAATTATACAATTACTGACTCGAGCAATTAGGAACATAATACGTCATCATTTTATGTTTTTTTTTTGTTAAGCCGCAAGTCAATATGTCCTATATGTCATTGGATGTTATAGACCCAACTACCACCTGAGTTCGAACTAAAGTATGATGATTTTTGAGATTAATTTCACCATCTATACCATTTTTTGAATATTGATGGATATTTTTATAAAATTTTAAACACGACGAATACATGTAAAACTAGAAAACAGAAGTGAACTTAAAAAAATTATAATTTCAAGTAAA
This sequence comes from Cantharis rufa, assembly GCA_947369205.1. Classification (NCBI taxonomy): domain Eukaryota; kingdom Metazoa; phylum Arthropoda; class Insecta; order Coleoptera; family Cantharidae; genus Cantharis; species Cantharis rufa. The sequence goes on from OX376303.1 coordinate 44,736,845, forward strand.
TTGTGTTTCGACTTGGGTCAATTAGTTTTGCAATAAAACTTCAAAACCAATCTAGGCGAATCTAAACTTGCACAAGAATAAAGGAACATGACCGTGAAGTGGTTACCGTGCGTGAGTGCAGCACGAGCCCAGGGCAAAACGATCACTAGCATAGCATGTAAATGAGGAAAACCAGTTCAAGATAATAGTTCTCTGATATTCAGCATGCTAACAATGTAATACAAAAATACATATATCAACGAAAGTAATTTTACACCTAAAAACTATTTTATATATTTTTACATTTACAAATTACATTTAGATAGGGATTTTATGCGATGTTCATAACCTAACTTGAGTACATAACCCAAACCTGATAATTAGTATAAATCGGGGATAGCCAAGACGTCAAGTGCGGTCGCCATTTTTTATATTCGCCCGCGCCTTATAATGACAAAATGTTATTTAAAAACCATATTATATAAAAATGAACTTTAGTTTATATTTGGGCTTGTATGTTACTATATCTCTTTACGATAATAATTAACAATTGTTCACACGTTATCAATAATATCACGGATTTGTCTCATCAGAAATAAAAAGTTTAGTCTAGTATATAAACAGACTGTATACTAACACAATTTTTTTCTTGAAAAAATCCGCCATATGGTAATATGTTTATAGTATAATATGTTTATAATAACACATAATATCGCTCAAGACAGACTAATACACTTATCTAATCTTCTAATCGGCCGTTTGCGACAGTCGAAATTCATAACAATTTGTACTATTCCTGGTAAAAACTGTGGACAGACTGACGTGGTTAAGATGTACTGGTTGTGTTCATATAGCTTGGTGCTACTTATTGAGTTTAATTTAAAACTAATTCTGAAAAAAAAACAGCACATACAGTTACTCACATAAATATTCGGACACTCCTATGTTAACAATGTTAATTTGACGTTTTCAAGACGTGTTTTTTTATATAAAAATCGCTTTTACAGCAAAATTTTGTAGACATATTTTGTTAGAAATTTCATTGCCTTAAATTTTGTTTATATACATTTTTCTATTTTGTTGCACCGGTTTCGATTGACAGCGACTTGAACAAGACTCGGTAAAATCCAAAAAATATTATCATATATATCTCGGAAACGGTGCGACCAATTAGAAAAATGTATATGAACAAAACTGTAGAGAATGAAATTTACAAGAAAAAAATGTATATTTATTTTTTTTATTATGATGCACCGCTTCCGAGATTTAGATGATAATATTTTTTGGATTTTACAGGGTTTGTTTAAGTCGCTGTCAGTCGGAAACGGTGCAACAAAATAGAAAAATGTATATAAACAAAATTTAAGGCAATGAAATTTCTAACAAAAAATGTCTACAAAATTTTGCTGTAAAAGCGATTTTTATATAAAAAAACACGTCTTGAAAACGTCAAATTAACATTGTTAACATAAGAGTGTCCGAATATTTATGTGAGTAACTGTACGTAGTTCTTCGTACTGGTCTACGCAGTCGTGGGATTTAACTATATGCCTAAAATGCTTTTCTTTAGAATTTTCATTCGTAATTAACGTTAAACCATAGGTTCTTCTACGCAACCTCAGCGGCTTGTGGCTTTTTCATATGAGGAGGCTGATGATCACAGGAGCGAATAAGCCTATCTGTCACTGTGCCAAGAAGCAAATATAATATGTATAATAATGTATAATATAATAATACCTTTAGATTAATAATTTGAAAACTACACACACCCTCTTCACATTCACTATTTTTTAAATCAACACACCATCTAACGTCAACTTCAAAAAACAATTTTCAAATTTATTATAATAATAATTTTCAAATAATATTTTAATTTTGGTACGTTATAACTTTATCTAATAATATATTTGTAACATAATCTTCTGTAGACTTCCTGATGATGAATATTGTATATTCGAAACATGTCGTCTAACTAATAAAAGAAAATATAAAACGAAGTGTAGTACATTTTTAAATAAATAATATAAATTAACTTCGATCGACAAATCATAATTAATTTTTAATTGGTTTCGCGTATATAGATTCCAATATTACACACACAGTAGTGCTACAACCCAGGGTGGGTTTTGGCTAACCACTTTATTTTTATGAAGGATTTTCAAGGCAGATTACCTCGGTGGTTTGCCATTGCCCGCCGAGGGAGGACGGTCAGAATCAAGTTCTTACTTCACTCGGGCTCTAAAGCTATATTCACATAGGATTAGTGCAGAAGTATGGTATTTGTACTGCAGTGGTAAGAACCGTTTTAAGTTCAGACCATTCACATAAGCGGTAATTTTGTAATATGAGGCTCAACAAGCATTAGGAGGTTATCAAACATTGGCACACTCATTCTAGTGTAGTTAAAGAAATAGTCTGAATCTTCATTCCTCATCTCTTGATAAAGATTGTAGAAGTCCCCTTGCCGCTTTTTCCTTCTATTAATTGGGCGCACCCACCATCTTCGAGGTCTACTTCGCCTCTTTTGCTTTTGGTTCATTTTTTTTCTTATCACATACGTACCTGCCAGTAAAAGCAATAAGCACAATTGCGTTCTTAAATTATTACGGTGTAACTCATTAGCATCCATCATTAATAACACGATTAATACTCAATTTTCAATTTTAAGGTTAAATTTCAAAAATATTATGTAATTAAATGTCAAACTAGTAAACAATCACAATGCGCATACGCGTTTCTTACCACTCGTCGTCTGATTGGTTGCTTGTAACGGTGTAGTGCAGAAGTTAAAAAGCTTGTAGCTTCTGCACTACCACTACCATACCAATCTTACCGCTTAAGTCAATGTGAACGCTGTCGTAAGAAACCGTTGGCAAAGCTTTCTTACCTTACCACTAATCCTGCACTAAGCCTATGTGAATGTAGCTTTAAGCTAACTAGGGTTCTCGCTTAGTAGTCAACGCACTTAAGTATCAACCCGTAAAGGTTGGTTTATGCAAGACACTGACGCGCGTGACAGTGCGTGCGTCGGCGTCTTGCATAAACCAACCTTAACTGTCCTCTAGATTCCAATATGGTGCTTCAAAATATCCGAAGTAAGAAAATACGTTTGAGGAATCTACCCGTCTCTATAATCTAGAACCCGTTGTTTTGACGAAAAACTATTTCATAGGCGAATTAAAATAGACGTACATTCCAGTAATTCTAAAAAGAAATACACGAAATGTTCTTTTCCTAATGGATTGGATACACGACAAATTACTCTTACTTGGTTTTAAAAACAGATTGATTTTAGTAAAAAACTAGTAATGATACTAGAGGAAAAGTTGTAAAGCAAAGAATTTCGTGCTAATGTAAATAAATAATGTGACCTGTAGTTATAACTGCTTATATTTAACTTATATTAACTAGTTATAACTACAGGTCACAAATTACCTTTGTGACCTTGTATTGACATCAAAAATCGGGAGAAAAATGTGTTTAAATGGTTTTCGTATGTGAAAGATGAACAAAGGAATGCAAAGTTTTTTTTTTTTGAAAATGATAGAATTTGCGAGAAAGGGGTTTACAATATAAAAGAATTATAAAATAAATGAAAAGATGAAATATTGTCGATAGAAGTGAAGATATAGACTTGTATGTCATGTATAATTCCATGTCAAATGTTTATTCGCATCGCATAAATGTTCAATCGAATAAAAAATGTAGATGTCTAATAAAATTCTGGACACGGTTTCATGCATGCCCCACGAAAAAACTGCACGGGGATTATTAATTGTAGGGGATATTACCTGTTTAGCTAGTATCTGTCGCTAATTAGAGTGACCGCTAATAATGTAATATTATTTATTCATAAATAAAACACCTAAATATACATGGACACTGCCTTTTAATTACTGTGAACATTAGCTACTTCGTACACATTTTCTGTATTTGTTTTTGTGAAAATTACAATATTTTAGCTGAGATTTTATGTTTAGGTATTGTTTATATGTAGATCGTGCTGTGGTTATTTTGCTTATAAGTTCAAACTATAGAGAGTGAATATAATTTTAGTTATTATCACTTTACCTAAATATAACTGTTACATTTTTATTGTACTGTACTCCTACTTCCAAGAAAGCATCAAGTATGTTATTTCTAGATTAGATAAGCCTGGTAGTAAACAAGAATACATTTAAAAGCTAAAAATTATTTAGCCTAAATTATCATATATAAAAAAGACTCAAGTTTTGTCTTTTCTCAGATCTTTTAAGAACTGGACTAACATAAATGTGAAATTCCTAGAAAATTTTTAACTATAAAAGTAAGAAACGTGTTTATGTATTGTATGTACGTAAGATACTAATATAATAAACAAAATGTGTGGGTACTTACGTGCATACTTAATAATTTCAACTGAAGAAACAATAGTATATTACTGGCCGAGACTTGAAAATGTTTCGTTAGTTGAAATTAATAAGTATGCAGTAAGTATCGTGTTTATTATTATCATGTTTATTGTTTATTTTATCGGAAAACAAAGATTGATCAATGTACTATGTATGTATTCTAAATAGTGTCGACAAGGGTGCGATTCTGTAAAAAAATTAATAGCAGATACTAAACAAATATTCTTTAAAGAACATCCAGTGCAGTAAACAAACACAAACAAATCTAAAAAAATACTGTTTCCACGGAAACATTTCTACACCACTACACGGGAGTAGCTAGAGTTGACAACTTTTATTATTTGGTTGTTGACCTGGCCATGTAATGAAAACACTTTACAAGCTAGATCAAACAATGAAATTTATATTACTATCTAGTATAATTTTGAAGGAATTATTATTAATGCTTTGCATTCTCACCCGAGAAGACGTTCAGAAAGTATCGTTTTCCTTATGGTTATGTTTTTCGATAAAATCTTTTTTCTAAACTCACTTGTAAAAACCGTAATTTACCAGATTCTCTTTATTTAATTATTTAATTTTTACCATTCGTTATTGGTGAAAACGTCAGATTTGTGATCTATGTATAGAAATATTTTGAAGAGATATTAGAGGAAAGGAAGCAAATATGGGCTACCTATTATATTTTTACATGTAAAAGAAAAATCACACATTCAATATCAATACCAAACATACTCAACGATAGCTACATTAGTTAGTTACAACCTGTCATAATTTCACGTTGATTAAAACAAAAATAAGTTCATTATTTTGAAAACAGTGAGAAGATGCAATTTTGTTTCAATTAAAAGTTGACTATGGGCTACCCATATAAATGTGTAATAAATATAAAATGCGAAGTGCAAACAATTTTATTTGTCATAATAATCTAAATTAATCAAAATAATATCTAAAATTTTAATAAATCAAATAACTTAGGTCTACTATTTACAAAAATCCCAAACATAAGCGTCTTTCATTGTTGAAGCTTTGAGAGTACCCATATCGAGCTGCCTTACTGCTGTTATTGCGCGTTGCATGTCGCTTTGGTCCCAATTTTGAAAATATTCTTGATTTAGATACATAATTCTAAATATGGGCTACTAGCCCATAATCGAAACACAGGGCTGGCTCATATTGCAAACATACTCAGTTTATATATCAGAAGAAGTTATAACCAAAAGTCGTTAATTAGATTAAAACTAATAAGCACACATGAAATCCTCGTTATGTGGCTTTCAATTGCTGCAGGAATGGTTTTAAACGCACTGTTAAATTTCAAGTAATAGAATTTATAAATTAACCTAAAAAAGTTCTATGACTAGCTGAAACGACGAAAAATTCACATAAACAAATGAGTGTTTAACAAATGAAGTTAATGAGTGCAGCGAAATCTCTACCGTAGAAGTTTAACATCGCCATTTACTATTTGCAATGATCGATTGAATAAAAAATCAACGGTCAGCTGAGAAATCCACCTAACCCATATTAAAGTACTAGCCCATATTTGCTTCCTTTCCTCTAATAAATTTTTTCCTGGAAAAATACCGAATTCCATCGGATTTACCTTCACTTTCGAATCGAAATCGATTTCGTATCTCGGTTTAGCAGTTGACGTATTTCCACATCAGGCCATAACAATCTTTAATCTAATAATAATATGTACAATAAATTCAATTCGATAATAAGTATTTAGAAAAACTAACTTTGCTCTCCTCTGAGAGTGCAGAATAATTTTGTAACTCCTGTTATGCATAGAAGGAAAGGTGGCAGGTGGGGGTTTACCATATTATTTGTAACAACCCTACAAGGTTGAATGCAAAGCTCAATCAGATTTTGATTTTCTTTAAAATAAAAATTTAGAAATTTAACCGAAAGATTATACTTGCGAATTAACGTTCAATTTACAAAATAGAAAAGGGCGTGGTACTTGTACGCCTCGTTACTTACTTAAACTGTACTACTTTTACTTTAAAATAGTTCCTGTTAAAGTGAACGTCGTCATATTACGTAGGTAAAAGTGCATTGTTTTCATTAAAACGGAGATAATTATTGTGCAATTTTAATATTAATTCTGAAATAAGAAGTAACAATTTTTTAATAATTATTATGTTAAATTTAAATTTTGTTATTCTACGTGATAATAATACTTACTTATTATTTATTTTATTAGATACACACCTGGGCCGCGTTTCATAATAGTACTAATATTATTAGTTGGAAAATACTAGTTGTATATTATTGCTATTGAAAACCATCGGAGAAAAATTTTTTGCTGTGCTTTTAGAATAGGTTATTTTATTAATAAGTACCAAAAACCACGCAGGTAGCTCATCAGATTAATTATTTAAAGAGTATTTAAAGTTACTTGTAACTAGTAATATTAGTAAATTTTGATTATGAAACGAGGCCCTGGTCAACTACATCTCATACGTTAGTAACTAAATGCTATCAAATCGGTCCATAGGAAAATCGGTATAACTTGATCTAATTTATTGTATAATCAAAAAGTTAACAAATATTTTATTTTTCCACAGATGACCATTTCTCGTAATTTTTTTACTAATTTTACTAATTAGCTGAACATAACTTGACAATTTTTGTATAATTTACAACAAATAAAAAATAATACAATTAATTAAACAAAATTGTTCTTGAATTTTTAGATTTAATTCAAAGCAAAGCTAGGGCAATGACGTTATAACTATTATTGTATTATGTATAATAATTATATTATTCGCAAGAATTGATCAATATGAAAATCTAATTACCCTCCTAGGAATTAAATTTATCATAGAATATGGATTTATTTTTTTTAGCTAAATGCTAAAAAATCATCAAATAAAGTGACGCATGTGTATATTTGAGGAAGTTTTGATTGACATAACAAGGCTTAATTGGAACAATTCATATAATATTATGATTGTACTGTGCAGTTTTTGCTTAAATTATTGAATATAATTTTATGCGGAAAGACGTCTTTTGGGCATCTGAAATCTTATACAAAGCAGTAGCAACGCGAGGGCCCCAATAAAATATATTGTCTGCCCACCCGAAAGTGGTGCAATAACAAGTTAAATAATATACTATCAAAACAATTTATTAAATCAAAACCTAAAAAAATAAATATGTATTATAAAGCGAGATAAATATTTGTTCAATCCAATATAAAACTTTCTAGTGTAGCTTTTGGTGAAAAGTGACTCTTTATCAAACGAGTTTCTTTATTATGCACGACTTTCGTATAAGTAGTGTGGAAAATAAAATCATACACAATGATTGCACAACATGAACGTGTGGATAGTTTACTGAACTTTTAAATTTATTACTCTGTCTGACAGCTTATGCTTAAATGTATCTACTCGTTCAGTAAAATATTCCTTTCTCACTTACTGCTTAAACCGCTATTTATTGAACCGATAAATTTTCCGATGCTCTTGTGTGATTAACGAACTAAATTTTATATTTGTATTTCAGTGGGCTGAGCACATCGAGCGAAAATAGAGTTGTAACACCAATATATTTGCGGTGTACAGCAGGAACAGTTCGGTGGTTGTATCCACGTGGAGCACTTCGAGTATTACTTCGATTACCAGGACAAGACAAGAATTTTCGAGCTTGCATTAAAGTACATCCCGATAAAGAAACACGTCTTGCTGCACGAATATTTTTAGAAGGTCCTCGGTCATTGCTGCCTCTTTATTCTCCAGATGAATCGGAACAAAAAGCTATTAGGTAAGCGAAAATTTTTAATTTACAGGCCGGGTTGTTTTTCTTTATGAGACCATTAATTTTGGAAAAATTAAGACTTATTCAACAATTAGCACCAGCTACGTTCCCAATTATTTGCTATTCAATCAATTACAAATCTAGTATAAAAAGTTAACACTCAATCTAGAAACAACATCAGTTTGGTCAGAATACGATCAAGAGCCACAGATTCAAAAGTCAAATTTTGTGGTTGACAGTTATATGATTTCTCGATATTGCAATGCGAAACATTGCAGTTTAACAAAAAAATTGTTTTTATACCGTTGCGAACATAAAAATAGCAGTGATTAAGAAAATTTTGAAAAACTCAAATAAATTAAAAATTTCTTTTAACTTAAAAATTTGAATTCACGTTTTAATACATGCTTCTACATTGCTAAAAAGATATAATTTTAATTACCTCCTAAATTACAACTCTTCTAAATCTCAAAGATTATCCAGGCTAACATAAAAATAGCAGTCCTTATTAAACATACAAATTTATACGTCAACTTAAACTAAAAACTTTTTTCTTACGATTCTTAAATTCTTATGATAAATTTTGTCTAATATTTTGTTGCACTGCCCAAATTTTAATTACATCAAAGTTAACTAATCGGATACAACGCTCAACAGCACCACAGCTATTAGCTAACAGTGCAAAATGTAATGCGAATAAAATCTACAAATTTTGTATTATTAGTCGAATTACCTTTAAATACAGCTTGTTAGATTTATTGCAAAGATTTACAATAGGGCTCCGGCCAGAAAACTGAGCAGGCCTGACCCTGACCTTTCTGGTAAAAGATTTTCATTGTTGCACGGTAACAACACATTTTCCAAAATAGTCACGTAAATATGCTGTTCAATGATTTTATTAATGTAATGTAAATACCTTATGGATTATGGTATATCATCATACCAAAATCTTTGAGCCACCGTGTTACCGTTTTAATGGTGTATTTTGGGCTGGTACTGAGTGGACGTCAAAAATAGTGCCAGGAACCAGTGCCACCACTGCCACGACACTCGTACAAAGTATATTTTTGGCCCATCTGTCCATAATACTTTACGCCATTTGTAAACAGATCATTCAACATGTTTCCTTACGAATTCCATCTTTTAAGTATGTGTTGACTTGTAAGAAGAAGCTTTTTGCTCAAGCAAATTTTGCTTCTAATAATTTTTTTGTGCAGTAAATAATTTATTATATCTTTGGCCGATAATCGATTTTTTAAATAATAATGTTATGTATTATATTATTTATAGACGTATGTATATATTTCAGATGTTTTCAAAGTCGTGGTGAACAAGCTGCACTTTATATCGAATCCACTATTACCGATGTTACAAACAAAAGGATTTCAGAAATAGAGTATGATTTACAACCGCTAGCAAAAGGAACTTATGATGCTACAGAAGGTAATATCTAATTTTTATACTAATTTAAAATATATATTGACGTGTTTCATTTGTAGACTGGCTCTGAGCTGTATATTCATTAAAAAATTTGTTGTTTCCTTATTTATAATTATTATTCTGTATTTGAATTTGGTACGAAGTTTGTTGAAGTAGGGATTTTGTTGTAGTGGATATGGAATTTTATGTTGAATACTGATTTGGCATTTGCCCGGGTGGAAATTTTAATTAAGTGCGAAGCAATGTTAGAAGATTTGAGAAGTTTTAATTTTAATAAATACTGTCAGTTCAATTTTTTTAATATATTTAAAAATTATATATAATGTGGAATACTAATTTGAAGAAAGAGACATAAAATTAACTTGTAAATAAGACCATATCACTATTTTAGAAAACCCAAAAAATGCACACACACTTTTCAGAACTAAATAGTGTAGTAACTAAATAGTAAAGTGTGTGTGCATTTTTTGGGTTTTCTAAAATAGTGATATGGTTAATATCGAGTTACACTACTTAAACCACGTATCAATCGATTATTGTAAATAAGAGCTAAAATTTGCATTGTAACGTTGAAGGAAAAATAGAATGCTAGCTGTAAATAGTGATAAGGTAAATAGGTACCTACTGGTTACAATCTTTTGCATGCAAGTTGATTAAAATTTACACAAAGTTTGAAATAGAATTTTGAAAAAAATAAAATATAGAATAAAAATTTTGATAGTATTGAGTAAAATTTAAAATGCAAGTTCTAATTTACAAGGGTGGATTATGGTAACTAAATTGGTATGGTAACTAACAATGTGGGGCTCAAAATGAATAAAATAAAAATTAAAAATTTTAAAAACCCCTGACTGTAAAAAAATTCTAAAATAATTAATAATAAAAGCACCTTACTTTAAAAACTACTGTTCCCTTTAAAAAGAAAAAAATGATTTTTTCTTCTTCATTCAACAACAAATTCTCAGACACTTTACTCGAAAAATTAACTTATCATCATCCCCCCCCCCTCCGCTACAAAATTTAAACATTAATTTTGAAGTCAGGGGAAATACAACCCTGTGTTTTTTTAATGAAAAACTTTAACAATTTATTTATGATAATTGATAACACTGAGATTTATTTTTAATTATACAAAAGTTAGTAATTTAAATAAGGAAATTTTTAGTCCCGCGAAGAATAATTTAATTAGTCGACGCATTTAATCGTAAATTAAATTAATAAGTAACAAATTAAGAGTAAATTAAAACAATTTCAAAATGGCCAGAAGATATTTATAGGTCTGACTTGCGCAATAAGAACACTTCAATATACATACAGTGAATTCCCTCGTAAGCAAACATTCGAGGTTGCCGCTTAATAGAGGTGCCGATTAAAAAGAGACTTTTATCAAGAAGCCGGCAACCGGTTTTGTCAATAAAATTCTCTTTATTGTAGGAACATTTTGGGCATATTTATGTAGAAAGTGTGTCGACTTAAGGGCGAAAATCACTGTAACAGTTCGAAAAGGAGAAGTATCTTAAACAATTGTTAAGAAACAAGTTAAACAATTGAAAAAAACAATAGGACGATTTTAAGAAATTAGTCATTTTTGGTCAATTGAAACTCTTTTCTAATCTCAATGATAAACTCCGAAAAATGTTTTCAAAGAAATAAAATAAATTGTTTTTTTGCAGAATGCAGACCATGTAGTAAGACGGAGATGATCCATGCTTTTTGTACCAGTGATCTTGGTGAGTAATTATTAATATACTAGGGGGAAGCCCCCCTGTCTTCCTTCGGAGTCCCAACCCCCCAGGCCGCTTTGCGGTCCTAATATCATAAATAAAAGTATATAAATACAAATTAAATGTTTGTAATCTCTTATACAGAAAAGGTTTTGCAATTTCATTTGCTATTGTTTAAAAGAAAAGAACCAATCAGGAACTGGAAAGCGTCGTATAAAAACGTTGCATATTTTATACATTTTTGGTTGGTGATTTAAGGGATAACCCTAATGTGACATATTTTTAAATCGAAAAAAAAATTTTTCTAAAACAAAAACATTTTTTCATTTTTTTCGGATTGATCCCATTGCCAAAATCACCTATATCATCTGACCATGCACGAGAAATAATGTTATACGTAAATTAAATAATTATATTTTAATATAATTTTATATGTAAACTAAGAAAGATAGTTATTAATAAATATCGAAAACTTTCAAAAATCGCATTTGTAGTTTTCCCGGAATTAATTTTCAAAGTTCACATTGATTTTCGCCAGCTCACATTAGAGTAACCCCTTAAACTGGCTAGAAATTATTGTTTTGGAGATATAATATAAAAGCCGAGACGTTGTTAGCTGGTTTACAAATTAGCCAAAATTTGAGGTTAATTTAAGAAAAATTTTATTTTCTAACTTGTGACCTTTTAAACGTTGAATTTTGCCTAAAGTAACTTACACTTAAATTATAGACAAACAAATTTTCTCCTACAAAAACAGTACAAAAACTTAAAGTTTATGAACAGTGGCGGATCCAGGGGGGGGCGATGGGGGCGATCGCCCCCCCCTTAGAGCTCCAAGAAACATTAATTCTTACACCAAAAAATTCTGACATATTACAAATTCCTAAAACTATTTTAAGAATGTAGAAAATACAAAAGTATTTTGTATTTTTTAAACTTCGTGTTTTAAATAATAACCTTACAACAAAATCACAAAACTACGGTATCGTTGTGTTTATTGTGTTATATCTATTTTATAAAATAAGACAAAATTTAGTACTTCATAGAATTTAAAGCCGAACTTCCGGAAGCCGCTTAATCTGAGGCTTCTATAGCACCAGGTAAATTGTATAAGCTTTTTGCAATTTTGGAAAATCCAAAATTTCTGGTGTTTTCCCTAATTCCTGAAAGAATCTGTTTAGGTAACAATGTTCTCCTTTGTCATTGCTTTTCATAATTTAAAGCAAAACAGAATGTGCTTTTTATTTCAGTTTGCGTTTTTTGAAGATATTTTTAGTACTTCAGTACTGATATCATTTTAATTAAGTGAGTAGTGAAGTTGTGAAGTTAATTTATCATAAAATTACAGTTGATTTTTTATAAAACAATAAAAACTATATGTGCAGTGGTATTATTCATCAATAATCAATATTAAATAATATTAGATATTATTTGGTTATACTTGCTGTTGGAGTTTCTATCTGAAGTTAACTAAAAAGGATACACATTATATTTCGTTAAATTAACAAAAAAATGTTGTCCCTGCAGGTCTACTACAATTTTTTGTAATATTAACAAATTTTATTATTATAGTAACATAAATACTTAGAAAATATAATAATTTGAATCATAGAAGTTATTATTCTGCGTAATAAATTTGCTAATATAACAAAAAAATTGTAGTAGACCTGCTGGGACAACATTTTTTGTTAATTTAACAAAATACTTTTTACTGTGTAAGTTGTTTTATTTACTTATGCTCGTTTTCACTAAAATGGGTTAAAAATTAATATACAATAAATTAAATTTCATAACAATTGAAAAGTTTTTGTAAAATTTTAATCATTGATTAAATTTGAACTTGATTTTACGTAAGCAGACATTAGATTTAAAAATTAACATTAACCGTATATCTATTATTATAGGTAATTAAGAGTCATGAAATTGAAACGGTGTCCGAGTCAGTCCACTCTGAATAATATATTTGTAAAGAAGCAAAAATTCAAGAAAATAAAAATCGAGACAGTAAACCACAAAGTAGTGAATCTCAAGAGAAATGTTCTGCAAATTTAAATGTTGCTTCAACTATTTTTGAAATTGCTATTATACTGATACTCGTACTTTTCACTTTTTTATTTAAATTTTTTTTATGTTATCGCCCCCCCCTATGACAATTTCCTGGATCCGCCACTGTTTATGAACAAGCTAACATATTGTCTACAATTAGAGTAAACAGTTTTTATATTAGCCAGAAAACAAAATTTTGTAACCTTTTTTTTATACGGAATTTTATATAATAAGTAATAAAAAGTTGCACAGATATAAATTTATAAAATTTAAAAAAGTTGATTTATTTTAACTTTAAACCACGTTATATTTTATTCATATGTGTTTAGTTTTATTTTAGACAGCACCAAGAAAGAAATGTTAAATAATTATAACTATGTGATAAATGCTATCTAAAGTAAATTACACACATTATCTTTAAAAAAAATTTGTATTTTATCAAGGAATTTATTGTGTAAATTTGAACAAAATCGATAACGGCCAACAGTGTCAAGTTAACTTTAGTTTCGCGTTAGATCTTGGTTACCCAATAAACAATTTACAAAAGAGATAAATCAAGAATTTACAAAATATTTCCGTAACGTTGAATTTTACTACCCATGTACAAGAATAAATTAATTGTGAAGAAAGCGTAATCTGCATATTATTGCAAATAAAATTAATTTTTTTCTTTATAATAATAAATTATAGAGTACACTCAGTATAGCACTACAACCCAGGGTGGGTTTTGGCTAACCACTTCATTTTTATTAAGGGTTTTCAAGGCAGATTACCTCGGAGGTTTGCCATTGCCCGCCGAGGGAGAACGGTTAGAATAAAGTTCTTACTTCACTCAGGCTCGAACCAGGGTTCTCTGCTTAGTAGTCGATGCACTTGAGCATCAACCCGTAACCGTCCTCTAAATTATAGAGTACTATGTTATAATTCGTCATCAACGTTTATATAATCTAGAAAATAAGCTGAAAATAAAAAATTTCAAGTAGATTTGTGATAATTTAGTATGACCCATTTGTAAAATATCATATTTGAGAAAGAAAGTGTACATTAGAGTGGACGTTGACAAAGTGTGTGGAGTAAATAAAATTTCTAAAATAATGCATCTTCATCCTCTTTTAGATTATTATTTAGATTACTTATATAAAATCTTTTTCTTTCAATATACAAATATCCTGAAGCTTATTTATTATGGTAATTTGTATTTATATTATATTATTCTATTTACAGTAACTCGTGGAACTATACAAGGAATTGAAAATGAAGATGAAATGGAAGTATCTCGACTTGCAATACGGATAACAAAGTTAATTCGTCACACGACAGAAGATTTATATGTCGATTACTTAGACGAAAACGAAAATAGAATTGATAATATTTATCAAAATAATATTTCTAAGGAGGTTGTACTTCATGTAGCTCAACATTGTGCAGTTCAGCATGGTGTAGGAGAATTTGTTTTTATGGCAAGAAGCAAGTTGGGAGATTTAACTCTTCAGTGCGCACCTAGATTAGAAGATTGGGTTTTGTTGATTAATTCTCTATCAGATGACAATAACATACATTGTTTTTTGAAAAGTTAGTAGAGAGACTATTTATTGTTTCAGTTTTGATATAAACACTGGCAGGCGGCTTTCACTCCCGTATCAGGTGTGCAAAAATAAAAATTTAATTTTAGTATGCAAAAAATAATTGTACAGCAAATCCTATCTGGAATGGCCAACATTTTATTCAAGCTCTGCATAGCAACTCTGAGCATTTGCTCACATCATCCCATATGCCCAATTGCTTAAGTTAGTCTTTCTTTTAATTTATTTTTCAGTCTATAAATAAATTATTTTATACTTCATTCGTGAAAATTAAAATATTGTACAAAGCTCCTACAGGTATTTGTACCATACTAAAAGTGATAAAAAAATGTATTTTTGTATAAAAATTAAGTCAAGGTTAAGGGATCATACAATGCTTTTTTACCTTAAGTACAGTAGTGAGTCAGACTAGATAGTTTTTTTACAATGCTTCAGACAATGGCAACAATGTATATATAATTTTTTTTATATAATTTCTTATTTTCAATTTTAAAATAATTTTTCAGCTTTATATGTCAACAAATGTGCAATTTTCACATCTACCACACCTAGAAAGCCGCCAGTGCTGATAATTTAAGTAAATCTGTGATTAATTTAATTATAGGTGTACATAAAATTGTAATATAAAAATTTTATTGGCATCATTTGCAAATAATGCTCTAATGACAATATGAGAAGCCATAATTTGTGATTTTATGTTTTAGAATTTACAATAAATAAGTATTCCATATTGGAGTTAAAATTGAATTATTTTGATGAATTTTCTTTTTAGATCTGCAGCGTTTCATTTTATACAATTTTTTTATATAACACAATTAGGTACAATTATGATAATATGTACTTCTCATACATATTATAAAGTATTTTTATTATCAAGAACTTTTTAATGTGCAATCATATTTTTCATTTGTAAATATTATTGCAAGCATTAATTTATTTGCATTAATACAACTGCATTAATAAAATAACAAATTTTGAATTCCAAGTGCCAAAATAACTTTTATTAGTTTAAATAACTTATCACAACTAAAGCTTAATTATGTGATTTTCGATGATTTGGAAATGCATACCAATTATGTTATTTTAAAATTGATCTCGTGCAATTTATTTTCTACTTTTTTATTAAGTTGTTGCAAAATTAATATTAATTTTTATTGTGCTTTATTAATAATCATGTAAATATGTAAAATTTTAAGTACATAATAATATATTGCTATTTATGCAATGTTATTCTGTGATATGTAAAATATATGATTTACATTTATAGAAAAACTATAACTAATTGTTAGCAATAAAAGTGTTTTGCGTTTCTTACGTTTTTGTTTTTTAATAACTTCTTGTTACTGTTATTTTACTAATTACACAGGCCTGCGATGGTTTTCCCCTTAAAAAACTAATTAGCAATTTGGGTAGGTATTAGGTACTAAGCTACAAAAAAATAATAAAAAAATTCCATCACGTAAATTTTGTGAAAAACGTTACTTGCAATTTCTTTGATAGCAATGCATGCTATCGTTCATAGCTGGGACGTCATCATCAGTATCTCAAGGCGTTGTAGAAGATACTTCAGATTCTGATGATGAGTATGTGATAATTTAAACATTTATCGGATGCAAAGATCAAAGAAGACATTTTTGTTGACCCTGAGATAATTAAGTTAATGCAAGGCTCTAACTTGGAACAAATCATGAATAAAACCGAAGAGAACGCATGGAATTTTTTTAAAAAGGTAGTGAAACATATTTTAGGAAAAACAGAAAAAGCCCAGATTATGAAAATATGGTGAATAATAAGTATGCTCAGCAATTTCCATAAACTAGGTTGCAAAAAGATATTAAGGTTATGGAGAGCAGATACCAAGAAATATGGAACTCAAAAATGATGACAGACTACTGCTTGATGTTGGAGAGAGATGAACCGGATGGAAACTATAGAAGAAGAAGATCGAACAGGAGTTTTGAAGGAAGTAGAAAAAGATACCATAAGTCTTTTTGATTTACTTAGTCTCTTTAACATATTTTTAACTAATACTGTTGGTTTTTAAGTTAAAATTTAATTTTAAATTCATTAATTTTAGTTATTTCATGAAAATTTGGCTGAAAATTCCAAAATATGCATGTCATCAATAAAAATAAATCTCGATGTGCTAGAAAAAAAAACAAAGCTGTATTTTAATTGAACATACCTAGATATTTTAAAAAATAACATAATAATTGGAAGGGGAAAAAAAAAGTTAAATTTCGCAGGCCTGTGTTATTAATGGTGTTTTACTTCTTCATCACGTGCCTATCATCCGATTTCAGATGCATGGCTATCATTCTGCCAATTTAAGTCAAGATGGCGTACTAAGGAATTCTTATTTATGGGGTGGTTTTCCATTGCCTTATCCATAAGCCCAACAATCAAACATATGCTTTATATGCATAGTCGGCGCTACCAGGCTTCGATCGTAGTTTACCACTTCATAGTGCGTCCATTTAAGCTTGACACCACACTGCTGGTTGCATTGTTAATGCATTTATTGTATTAGGTCCAGTTTCACCAAACAACAAATCGAGTTTAAGGTGGCAAGTATCCATGTTATTTCGCCATAAGAACTTACACGGATTAAAAAAGGAGTACAGATAACGTATCGTGCTAAAATTTTGACATAATATTACTTGAACATTTTTCGATAATATAAAGCAATTAAAGGTAAAAAGCATTTATGGTTAATGAATAATGAACAAATAAATAAAGATAACAATTTTGGTTTTGATGATATTAATAAGATTTTCAAAATTAAATCTTTTCTACAGATGCTCTTCAATGCTTTTTACCTCTATTGCTTTATATTATCAAGAAATGTTTAAATAATATTATGTCCAAATTTTAGCACGATACGTTATCTGTACTCCTTTTTTAATCCGTGTAAGTTCTTATGGCGAAATAACATGGATACTTGCCACCTTAAGCCAAATTTGTTTAATTATTTGTTTGTTTAAGTAGTATCCTGTAAATTTCAAATTTTGTTTGAATTTTTGGATTAAGAATTGAGGAAGGGGGTATTGTGGCGGCTTAAAAAGGATATACCAAATAATCCGATAATCCCATTATAAATACTTTGAGTAATTGAATTACTTTGGGTGATTGAATTACTTTGAGTAATTGCATTACTTCGAGTAATTGAATTACTTTCAGTAATTGAAGTACTTTTTTGTTACATTGAGTAATTAAATTACTTTTTGGTTGCTTTTTAAATATTTCAATTACTTTTACGAAGTATTTGGTAATTGAATTACTTTTTCTTAGTAGAGTAATTTAATAATTGACATGTCAATTACTTTTAAGAAAATTTGGTATTTGGTATTTCAAGTACTTTCAAGATCGACAAAGTATTTGGTAATTGAATTACTTTTATCAAGTGCTTTGTGCAGCTCAGGCCCGTAGCCAGACCGAAAGTGAAGGTAGGGCAAACGGATAGTGAGATTGGGCAATTTTTTGGGCCGCAGGCGAAAATTTCCTGAAATTTCAAGGTCAACGCGGTTTAAAAAAAGTTATAAAATTTATTATTTCCGTATTTTTGCACAGCCGCGCGCAAGCATAAAAATAGCATTTTGACTACGATATTCATTTCACCTTGCACAAGGAAAAAATATAAAATAAACACTTATGCAAAGGAAAGTTCATCTATAACAGTGTTTCCCAAATGTCTCGAACTTGCGGACCCCCAAAATTAGACACTAGTATCATGGGGACCCCCAGAAAGAATTTCGTTACAAAAATAAAAATTAAAAATTTTAAAAATTATTCAAAAAACATGAAATGTTTCAAAAAATTAAAAATAAAATACAACGAATACAAAATATAGGGGTTCCCTCAATTTGGGAAACACTGATCTATAACTTTGATGGCCACTGAGATATCGTAGATCTCATAGGTCGCTCTTAGGTGTATGGTGGTAGGTACTACTGTGATGATTTTTCAATTCTACGAATTGCATTTGAAAGCAAATACCGACCTAAAATTTAAAAAAATTCTTATACAAAAAGGACCAACGTGGAATGAATGAGGAAATTTTCTTTTAATTTATTGTTGCATATTTTTATTTTAAGAGGTCGGGCAAAATCCTTAAAAGGTCGGGCGTACGCCCGACCTTGCCACCCCCTGGCTACGGGCCTGGTGCAGCTCTGTTAAAAGCAGCCGAGCGTTCGACCTCGATGCTGAGATAAGGTTTTTTCCATTACTCTTATACTTAGCTTTGCTCGTCTGTTTATTGTTTGTTTATTTCGTCCACCTCACTAAAACGCTTCTAACTCGGCCATTTTAGCACCTAATGAGCTGAAACTTGGTATATAGGTACATCTCGGCGCAGGCTTTAATTTAATGAAAGAAAAAAACATGAAAATTTTTCAATCAAAGAATTAGGAATTGAATATCTGAATGATTACAATATTTCTCTTACAAATACTTATTTATTAATGGATTAACCAAGTTTACATAAATCTAATGGATTACATCAATAAAAAAGAAGTAACAGAATTCGGTGATATAAGTAAACCACTAAACACAGGGGCGTCTAGAGAAAATCGGGGCCTTGGAGTAGTAACCTACGCCCCGAAATCTGAGTCCCTTCAAAAACTCTGGGTCCGGGGGAATCACCCCCGACCCCATCTCTCATCGGGCCCGACCAAGCATAATATCAATATTGTACAACACTAAACTTGAATTTTTTAAAGAGGATTTTTAAAAAACGTGTTTTTCTAAATTAGTTTAAATGGTCCTCTTTAGTTTTCATTTCTTTCCTTTTTCTTTTATTAAATTGAAGCTTCCGCCGAGATGTACTGATGTATGTACCAAATCACTATAAGCAAATTTCATTCCAGCTGCTGTCAAAAGAAGTTGCCCGCTTCTGGCCAAGTAGAAAATAAAATAACAAAATACAATAAACAAGTAAATATATTTTCCCGTATTGATGTATATTAGTACAGAAGATATTACATTAATGTTAAATTCTTACAGTTTACAAAGAAAGATTTATTATAAATTGTTGTGATTATTATGCAATAATTAGATAAAAAAATAATGTTATAATTTTTTTTTACAATATATACATAATAGTGCTAAGGTTATATTCAGTCTTGTTATATACTTATTAATAATAATTTTATGGCTATAAAAATAATTTTTATCACTTTTTAAATAAGAATTGTTTTAGTTTCGTGGGTTACTTATGAAGTAAAAAAATTTATTAGGGAAGTTTGTAAATAGGTCGGTATAGTGTAAGAAAATTGTGAAAATAAATTCAAAATCAAGCTTCCACGATTTTACGACGCATGCTGTACGATAATAATAATTTATTGTCTGTAGATACTTATTGTAACTTATTTAAAATTTTGTATTTCAGCAAAAGATTTATAAAAATTCAAATGCAATATTTTTTGTTGAATTTATAAAAATAGTTATTACTATAATAAAATTAAATTAGATAAAATTCTGAGTAAAAATTATTATCGAGATCTTTAAGAAGTGTCTATTAGTATTTAGAAACATTACAAAATATAGACCTGGCGATAGAACAACATATTATCTATGTAATTTACTACACTTTTTTTAAAATGGATAATAATTATGAGTGAGTTTCACGTTTTCAGCATCTCCTGGCACCAGGTAATTAGTATTTTAAATGACCATAATACTAACTCTTCCTTTGCATGTTTAAGGTTTGTTACATTACACAATTTTTTGTACAATTTTTCATAGAAGCGAGTTTCGAGTATCTGCGTCCTTTGCAGACGATGTAATGCTGTCTTTAGGTGTAAGAAAACGGAGTTCGTAAAAAAACTGACTTATGCACGATTTCTTCAACTAGATATACCCAACGGATAATGAAGCCGTCCGACAAATTAATCAAGGAACCAATCACATTTTTTATTTATTTTGAAGTAGTAAATAATAATAATTAGTCATTAGTTTAGTAAGTTAGATGAACAACTGCTAACTTTAAGGTATTCGGTTCGAATCCGGGGAGTGTCTAAAACTTTCATATGACCGTTTTCGTGCTTCGGAGGGCACGTAAAGCCGGCGGTCCCCCTGAGTTGATGATTGCCGCCATCAACTACTAAAAAGAGGGTTACAGGCATTCCCCAATCCGGATTAAGCAGCCGTGGGGTCTAAATATTATCTAAATATTTAATCGAGATCTTGAAAAACATTTTAATCGAAATGTGCGCAATTTTCTTACACTAGAAGTGATGTTGGAGTATAGGTAGCGAGAGATGAATCACGACTGGAAATAGATGTAAAAAAAGTGGAATTATCAGTATTTATGTATGAATTTATGGCAGTTAGTGTGGTATACAATAATATTATTGTAGCATTGAGTAAAGTAGTAAATGACTTTTTTAAGCCAGATATGGACCCCTCCAGTGGCGGAAAATATTATTTTTGATGTTAGGTAGATAAGTAAATATAATATGAAAGGGATATTACAAAAAATTACAAACTTTTTTAAAACTATTTTTTATAAAAAAATCAATATCATTGGTACCCAATGTTTCATGTTTAGGGGAAGTCCAAATTTTCAAATTTGGTGTAGTGAACCCCTCTATGTTATTGTTCAACATCAACTATTTATCGTTATTTGTAGAAACATGTACATATATTACAATTTTAATTAATGTAAAATTTAAAAACATAACAAATAAAAAATATAGAGTATAAGTAAAATCAACAGCATACAGTTAGTATGTTAAAATGCTCACCTAAGCATATAATAGTACGTTATTATTATACAAATTAGTTTTGTAACTATCCAAGCACAAGTACCCACTAATTTTCACTGTCTTCATTAATAGAAATTTCTTTTTTCATTTTTTTGATTTTCCATTCTACATAAACAAATGTAGTTGTTCCTAATACTAATAAAACTAGTAAAATTCCTAGTTGGAAATAGAGACCAATCGAAGCTGCATAGAAAAAGCAAGCTGCTGCTGCAACAGACTACAACTAAACAGATTAGAGAGATATTTAAGTAAATAAAATAAAATAATCAAAATTTTTTTATCGGGGTAAGTGGCAATGTCGGTAAATTTCGTGTAATTTAATAGCTAGCTGGCTTTAGTCACGTTAGATTAATTTATACTCTATGTACGCAATTTAATTAATTTTGTTTGATTACCGCATGCCATCCCTTCGTGACTATTACCAGTGTGCCACTTGAAATTAAAATTAATATGATATTATAATAAAAATAAAAAATTAACGAAAAAAGCATTAGATTGTGGTGTTAAATAAATTACTGGAATTAATTTAGAATAATTAAGAATTGACGGTAGTGTTTACGTTTACTAATACATTTTTAAATTAAACCGGAATTAGTTGCCCTCAGATAAAATCAGCTGCGATATTATTATGATGTGGTCGGGTCCACACAACAGAGGGAAAACTATGCCCTCTTGATTAATACCGCCCCCTTAAGGGTAGGGATCATAGGTCCCCCCCTCATTCTTGGTAAATTAATAATATCCTTACAATTAAAAAAAACAACTTTTAATAAAAAATAGCAAGTGCATTTTCAACTAGCATCAAAAATTCTATCGCCATATTTCAAACCAATATCTTCAGAGGTTTCCCAGACGACTATACGAAAAATAAAAATAATAAGAGTTTTACTTTTCGTAGTCATACGAGAAACCGCTTAAGATATTGCTTTAAAATTTAGCAGTAGTATTTTTGATATTACTGGTAAATGCACCGGCTATTTTGTAAAAATTGTTTCTTTAAATTGCAAGGTATATATTATAAATTTACAAAAAATGAGGGGGGGCATATACCCTACCCTTAAAATTAAAATTTGAACTTATTATAACAGCATAATATTTATTAGCAAAATCACAAATTTATTTACTTAAACAGTAAACAAGTACAATTTACAATCAAGTTTCTATTTATGTTACATTTTTTATTAGAATTAATTAAACTTAAAAATTAAATTAAGACTGCCGCCCTAGCCCTTTGTTGCCTAATGGATAAATCGGCCCTGATTGTTCCTTTTTTGTGGCCCTGTTCGCAGAGTGTAGAGTATTAAATGTCCCATTTTAAGCCATCCTCCCTTGGTCAGTGCTATGCTAATATCAATATAAGCATCAAACCTAAGAAGATGGGACATTTCGCTGCTATCGTTTATTCGTCGACCTATTCGCTTTCGGAAATTAAATATTTAATGTTTTAATGTCAAAATATGCATCCAGAATATTTTTTCAAACAAACTCGACATTTTTTAATGTAGAGTATAGTACAATATAATATATTAAAATTTAGGTGATGTATTGCGTTGAGCGCAGCAAAGTATTAGTTAAAATTAATTTTCAATAAAGGCGCGTTCTCACCGTTCAACTTTAGTTGACCGATGTTAGTTGATCAACAAAAGTTGAATGAGACTTGAACAAGTTTTAGTTCACACGTTTCAATAAAAACTGATCGACCGTTTCAGTTTTAAAATGGCGTCTAATACAGATTTGCGCGAATTTGCACAGATGGGTTAACAGAATAGCAAGACCAGAAATTTCCATTTCCTTTACAACAGAACCCAAAGCATGAAAGCATTTCTCGTGCATCTTTGTTTTTATACTTATCAATTCGGTGGTTCCAAAGACGAAATGCTTATGATAAAGTTCCAAAAATTTCATCATAACCCTTTCAGACCATTCTCATATAGTCTCAGGGGCTCATTTTTTAAAGATATTTTATTATTAAAAATTTTAAATAAGATCTTATTTATGAAACAAGTACGTTTACTGCAGCTATAGTTGCAAACTACACGGTCAACAAAAGTTGATTGCATAGTTCACACGTTTCAAGTTATGTTTCAATTTCAAAGAAATTCGCTATGATTGATCACTTGAACGACAAAAGTTTGACTCGGTCAAACTTTTGACTCGGTCAAACTTTTGTTGATAAACTAAAAAGTTGGTCAGCTCGATTGAAACAGAGGTTCTCACTACAGTTTTCATTCAATTTTTGTTGATCAACTAAAATCGGTCAACTAAAGTTGAACCGTGAGAACGCGCCTTAAGTACTTCTTCGCAGTTATAATAAAACTATTAGTGCCACACACTATGCAGAGCGTAGGCGATTACTTGGCTGAAACCAGGCACAGATCTATCTTATAGCAATACGGCTGGTATATAAGTAAATACATACTTGAAATGATTTTTTGAAAAATTAAACTATAAGTTCAGTTAAGATTTTTCCTATTACTTAAAATAAATTTTAAAAATATGAAGGTTTTGACGTGTGATGTACTTTTAAATTATAACATAACGTAAGTACGTTATGTTATATTTAACATAATATATTAAGTTAGCAATTTTGGTGTGATGTACTGTCATAACGTTTTTCAAATACATATGTATGTTAACTTTTTACATGTATGTTAAAATTTTACCAATAACAGGCAAGTTTTACATGCCGTTATCTGTCATTCAAAATATTTTCATCGTTAAAATCAAGTTAAAACCATGAATTTTGGAAATATTTTAGATATTGCTTAGTGATGGCTGAGACACAAGAAGTCTCGCAAGACTTCTTGTCTTGTTGCTCACGCAAGACAAGAATTTATAGATTTATAGACAATATATTTATATTATATTAAATTATAGAATTTAATAGACAAGACCTTGTCTACAATTTGTCTACAAGTCTTGTCTACTAGATAAGACAAGACAAAAACAAGAAATAGCAAGACAAGAGCAAGACAAGAATGCCAACACTAATATTGCTTATGTTCGAAGAACTAAACAATGCAGCGAAAAGGTACAGTAAAAAAACTTAATCCATTGTGAGATTATTATTTGTTCCAAATTTTAGAAACGAAATAAACGGAAGGTTTACTTTTCCCCGTTATTAATATTTTGTTAATACTAACAAAATCCAACAAACTTTCATATTGCACCTTAGTAGTTTTCGTCGTACGGACAGCCATTTTATAGTGTTTAAAAATTTTTTTAATTTAATACGATTTAAAGTGACATACGCGGCTACTAGATTTCAAATTTCAAACCATATGCGCCGTAAGCAGGGGTGGGCAGAATTAAAATACATGTATTTGAAATACGTATTTGAAATACATTTTGCAAATGTATTTTGTATTTTGTATTTCAAATACAAAATATATTTTAAAATACAAAATATATTTTAAAATACAAAAGTACATTTTAAGTATTATTTATTGCTGAAGGTTGGGCCAATGAAAATGCATATTAAGGGTCCTGTTAAAAATGTCTATGAAATGTTCTTTAAATGCTTTGCAAAGCATATTTTTGGATAAATGATTAAAATACCTCAAAAATTTATAAATAGAATAATCTTTTCTGGACACTGTCAACTCTTTATAATTTCATTTAAAATTAAAATTTTTAAATTTAAAATGTGCCATAAAGCACCAATTACAAACGTTTATTAGCCTTATCTTGCAAGATTTTCATTGGCTGTTTAAAATTTAAAATTTAAATTTTAAAACACACAATACATCAATACATTTTAAATTACAAAATACATTTTGAAATACAAAATACATTTTAAAATAAAATTTATTCTGTATTTTAAATACAATGTTAAAATAACATTTTAACATAATTTAAACAACTTAAAATTTTCAGCAATTTAAAGAAATTAAATAATTATAACATGCATGTAAAAATTTTAAAATAAAATGTATTTTGTATTTTAAAATGTATTTTGTATTTTAAAATGTATCTTGTATTTGAAATACTGTATTTTGTATTTGAAATACTGTATCTTGTATTTTGTATTTCAAATGCATCACATAAATGTATTTTGTATTTCAAATACATTACTCAATGTATTTTGTATTTCAAATACATTTTTACCTGTATTTTGCCCACCCCTGGCCGTAAGCTTGTCACGTTATAAGCATGTTCTCTTTCTAACTTACGACATCTCTGTATAGCGTTGTTCTTGTCGCATAAAACTATACTTATTTCTACTTTAACATATTTGACTTAACGCAAGCCATAACGTTTATGTTATCTCGGTGATACATCACACCAATTTTACGTATGTACGTTATCGGGACAGTTATCATCATGTGTTAAGTTAACATAACGTGTTTATGTTATGTTATATTTTAAAAGTACATTACACCACTGAATGTGTGTTTTATATAAACATTCAGGCCTATTATGTATCACAAACGTTATTATAACAGTGACAGTTATGAAATAAAAAATTGATGAACCGCGTTTTGATCCGAAAATAAAAAATATTACTTTCTCTTTCTGACACATGTTAGCTATAATAATGTTTCTCGCTTTACGCTATTTTGAAACATTATTAAATTATTATAATTATAACATAAAGTTTGACCGTTATTTTTAAAGGTTGTGATACATAATAGACCTGAATATGTGTGAACGGACGGCACCACTCTCCACCGATGGTTGAAAGTTAATCCCCTACCCCAAAATGGTCAACGTAGAGCACTAGCATATTCCACCGATGAAGGTCGGGGTCAGCTTATAGAGAATTAGTAGGAGTACAATGGGGCGATTTAATAAGTTAAAAGCTTACTGTTTGGCATTTAATTTTAAAAACTGCAGAATTATTTTTTATGGTGGATCCGTGTATTGCCATGGTTGTCTTTGTCAAATTCAGTTTTGCCAAAGATTAAACTAATCTTTTTTTTAATCAAAGATTAAACAAAAAATAGGGTTTTTGAGGGGGGGGGAAATATTATTATTAATGATCATTAATATGAGTAAAATGATGGGAAATGTTTTTTAAAAACTCTAATCTACTCATTGCGCTAGTAGAGTACGAGGTAATATAGTGCTGCAAACGTTGTTGTTTTCTGATGGTATCACTATTGCCCGCGTTAGGTAGCTCGATACTATTAATTTTGATATAAGTGTAAATTTACATCCCTTTCAATTTGTCTAAAAGTAAATATAGCGATGGATGGGTGCTATAAAATTTCGAATTAAATAGATTATGAAAATATTCGCAAGCATTCGTCGTACGGCACATACTTGCTGATTGTGCTGCCCAGAGCTGAGGCGGAAATATCGAATTGGCATCGATATAGGTTCGAAATATATAATCGGAAAACTGATCTAGCCTTGTAGCGTTAGGCAGTATCGATATTAAATCTTCGCTATAAGCGGCATCAATTTCATTTGGATTTAAATACTGCAACCCAAACATGTAGCGCAACCATTGGCCAATTTGGGAAGTCTGGTCTTTGTATTCTGTAACCAAACCTAGTTTTTTTACCAGGCTTGGCTTAAATGAAACCGACATCCAGTTAGTTCCACATCTTGCCAGATATGTTTAAGGCTAGCATGAACAGCCAATTCAAAGTCAACAGTAACCGTTTTCGGTTGAAAAAGTAATTGATTTTGAGCACAAATATCTATTAATGATTGGAGGCAATGCCGGTAAGTTTCCTGAGATTTGTCTTTTAAAAGACAAAACGCCAGTGCTATATAATGTCCATTCGCGTAACCATGAATTGTAAACAGCTGCTTAAAGAACTTGGTGCAATACTCAAAAGTACCATCCATGTATATTGCTACGACCCCGGTTCCGAATTCTACTCAATAGGTAGATATAATCTTTTGAGGCTCGTAGCACCTTCTTCCTCCTCGCTGGGCGCCAAATTTATTTAAAATATAATAAAAACTTTTGTATTTAAATTTACTCAATTAAAAGAATGTCCATGGTGAATAACAAAATTTTATTCAACAAAATAACAAACTAAAACGAATAAACTTTTTAACAAATTAACAAATTAACGTGTTGCGTATGTAGTGTATGTGCGTGTACTTAAATACTAAGAACAAAATTAACACACATAACAATTACAACAAGAAAACAACACTACTAATAATAATAATATAAAAAAAGCGAGTCTGAGTTCGTGAAAGATAAATTATAAAATTTTGTACGACCTTATTTCTTTCTGGGCTTTTTGGTTTGCACCCTTTGTCGATTTAACTTGGCCACAAGGGAGTGAGGGTTCACTCTCACAATATCACGGCACTATTCGGATGGTTGTACAACGGCGGAAACACTCCACGATAATTTTTGCAATAATGGCGAAATTAGGGCTGAATCGCACTTGCCTTATTTGCTGCACCAATTGCTTTTTATCTTTACAACCAATTTTTCATCGACCGGTCGCTCCGGTATAATTTTTAGACTCCTTCTTTTCTTTTCTTTTTTTTTTTGACCGTTATTATTTTATTTTTCATCTCCTTGGAAATCTGTCCTTTGGCACTCTCATTTTTATTTTAAAATAATTTTTAAATAAAAATAAAACTTTTTCCTGCTTGATTTTTTTTTTTATTCTTTCAGAAAACCCAGAAAACTTTGTTGGACGTAAAACTTAAAATTAGGAACATGGTAACTTATATTTTACAAAGATTAAGGTTAGGTTAACGATGGTGATTTGTTACTCGATTCCCAGTATCCTATAAACAATTGTAGGATCATGGAAACCCCTCTCACCAAGAACTTTCTTCTTTGAGCGCGGTGAACATCGCAATATATTGTCTACAGAGCATAAACACCGTAAGTTAGTAATACACGAAAAAATAATTAAATTATTTTGGCTATCATTAACCATTAAAATATTTTCATTATTCTCTGTTTCAACGATGACGATGAAATCTAACGCGGAATGAACGTCCAACATTGAAGTCGGTAAAGGTGGTAGTTCTTTTCGCCTCACATTATAAATACTTGTAGCAATTGATTTAGCATCCTGGTAAGTAATGTCCACTCGATCAACTTTAGTGGTAGCGATGGCGTTTTCAAGAATGTCCAATGGTCGAAAAATCTTCAACAGCTTTTCTTTTAGCAACACCGGCAACCGATTGCCGTTTAATTTTTTGCACATCTTCTTCGTGGCTATGTTGCGGATTTTCACTCTCAATTTTCCTCTGTTCTCCGCTTCCTATGGTATAGATATTAGCTGAACATGTTTTGTTGGAACATCGCCACTTAACCCGCCCATCTTGCAATTCTGCCTGCTTGTAAAATTTGAAGTCGTTACGCACTAATAATATATTTCCGCGCTTACCGTAGATTTCTCGAAGCGCTGCCATAATTTCTGTAGGTGTTGTTTATTCGTATTCTTCTAATTTATATTGTATTTCTATGTTTGTTATTTTGTTTATATAGTAAATATATTGTAATTGGCACTAAAAATAATTTTGATCCACCTCAATTGCATCTGCGATATTTAGAACTGGTCTGATTTAGAACGGCTTATAGACTTAACAATTAAAAGATTAAATTTATGACCAGTCTACCTGCCCACGGCAGCGGTGGAATATGCATATGGGATTATAGGAACCCTTGACCATCGGTGGAAAGTGAAATTGCCCGTGTGAACTCTTATATATACTCCAGCAAATATAATATTATGTTGGTACAAAATTATCTTAAATAGATTATACTAAAGTCAGGGCAGATGTAACCAAATAATCACAAAAATACACGAATAACAATATTTTACACATAACTCAAACCTCAAATTAGCTATGACTTTCACACGACACCAATAATGTTCAAGGTGTCGATATTTGCGATATTCGCTCGGTCCCTATTCTAACGGTTTTAATACACTTGCCCTTTTCTTATATAAAAGTAATGGAAGAGTTCTTACAGTTCTGTGTTATTAGAAGCTTTACTGTTATTATAAAAGATAAATTATTTTATAGTTTGCGAAAAGATGTTTCTTTTTAGCTGTAATAATATTTCTTTTGTTTTTCCCGACAAAGAAATATTTACCTAGCGTTTTAATTTGCAGGGAGATACCTACTTACATACAGTTACTCACAAAATAAAGCGTATACCTTGGAATAATTTAATAATTGCACCATATTTAACAAGAAACAATTTTTTTTTCAATTTTCTTTTGTTATGATTCGTTTCTAAGGACTTCTGGGCATCATTATCGCTTATTACAAATCAAAATTTTAGTTAGTATTACTGATAAAAAAATTGTTTAACTGGACATGCTGATATGCGACGTTACAAAATAAAGCGTACATCTAAGAAATAATATGGATTGAATTACATAGCGCAGATATATTCGTATTTATCATTGCACATTTTATTTAGATTAGTTATTTGGCACGTGATTTATGAAAAATGTAAATTATTTCGGAAAATTACCTAAGTTTTGAGAAAATAAATTCAAAAATGGTTCAAACAAGCTATTTCTACCAAAATGATCATTATGAAATCAGTTTTTACGCCAAATTGAAAAATTTGCTGACAGAATACATTTCACTATACATAAATTTTTTTAATATTAATAATAAATATAATAGAACCCTTCACAATAAACCTGGTTGTTGGCTTAAAATATTACTAAAGGATTTCAAAATCCATAATACGATAAATTAAACGAAATTCAAAGACAAATAAACAAACATTAGCATCGATCTAGTGTCACCGATAATTAACAATCCAATATCCATTCAAACAATTTGTCGGGTTTTAAAATTACAAGGCTATAATGGTCATATTGCGAGAAAGAAATCATTTATTCAAAAGTAAATAGACTAAAACGGCTAAATTTTGCAAATGCTTACCAAAATGTTAGCAAATTTTTGTCGAATAGTGTTATGTTTAGTGATAAAAGTACATTAATTAAGTTGGTAATGACGGAAATCAAATTGTGTGGAAAAATCCACACAAAAAAATTAAATAAAGGAAAACGGTAGAATCGTGAAGTATGGGGATGGATCTGTTAGGATGTGGAGGTGTATGTCGCCAAATGACATTGCTAGTATAGGGATTTTACACTACCGATGGTGGCGCTAGTGTAACTTCAATATGTCTGCTATATTAAGTATACATCAGTAGAATTTTAATTTGTTTATACTGGTTTATACAGAAATTTTTGGTTTTTTGTTTATCTGTGTCCAAATTAATTAAAAAAAACACTATAAACATACGTTAAAAGACACTTTGGTATACTCAAGTATACTTGATGGAGTAGTTACAATTGCTGTCGTATGGTGGCGTTTGGTTAATGTTAAATCCCATCAATACAACAATACACAATAGATAAGTACAAATATATTTTGATTTTGAGAGTTAATTTAGGACCTTCTACCGAGAAAATGAACTTATACCCTGGTTTTTATTTTTAATGAGACAACAATCGTAGACATACGGCTTTCTTGGTACAAAAATAATTACTAAAATTAGAACTTCAATATAACAAGTTAGTTAAAACGAATAAAATGCAATAATTATATTTAAGTTCTAATTTTATTAATTTTCACAAGTTAAGAATTTATATAATTCAAAAATAACTACTGTATCATGCACCAAATCAACTGACAATTAGGGCTGGGCGATATTCAAAATTCGATATCGAATTTCGATAAGTGAAATACTATCGATAACTTCGATTAATCGATATTTGACGATAATTATCGAAGTATCGATATATCGATAATTATCGACA
Source organism: Cantharis rufa (assembly GCA_947369205.1). NCBI lineage: Eukaryota > Metazoa > Arthropoda > Insecta > Coleoptera > Cantharidae > Cantharis > Cantharis rufa. The sequence goes on from OX376303.1 coordinate 44,768,265, forward strand.
TAATCGATATATATCGGAGTATCAATATATCTGTAATTATTATCGAAGTATCGTTAATTATCGAAATAATACGCGTTTTCTTAGAAAACTGACAGTTTCTCGGAAACTGAAAACTGGATGACTGAAAAGTGTGTTTTATAATTTAGAGCTACTGAAGTCCTAAGCAGGGTCATAATCATAACTTAATAAAAATAATGATTTTATTATAGAAATAATTACTATTAAAATTATAAAAATCATTTTTTAACATCATTGCCTTTTGAAACTCAGAAATAACAGAAAAAACAGAAATAAAATAAACTCAGATAAGAAAACGACGTGTTCTGACTTCTGAGGTATCTATATTTATGAAATATCGATAAATATCGAAATATCGATAACTGTCAAAATATCGATGACTAACGGAATATCGATAACTATCGAAATACCTGTCGATATATCGATATTTATCGCTACACCGATTAATCGATACTTCAAAAATAAAATATCGTTCTTCAATTTATCGATAATTATCGATATTTATCGATAAATCGATAAAAATTCCCAGCCCTACTGACAATATCTCCACAAGGTTACTGTCAGTTAATTAACAACACGAATCGAGCTTCGATTTTTTAAAAGCTTTATATTAACTTACCCGGGTATATATATATATATTTATATAGAAGGTAAAAATCTTTCGGCTGCTTTTTAACAAACTTCTAGCCGTCCAATCAAGCTGAAATTTTAAACGTCGACTTGTAGCTCTAGACATTTTAATCTATCATATTTTGAAACCGATCCGATCATTCACCGCAAAATTAGCACAGTTTCTGTGCAAATTTTGAAACAGATCTATCCACTACGAAATCAAGTAAACATATGTCAAAATAAAAATTTAATTCAAGTGTCAAGTTATTGAAGTATCAGGCTAACACATTTGCTATTTAAAGCATCTTATTATGAAAAAAGGTATTAAAATTAAGAAATTATTCTTTAATAGCTCGAAAAATGGAATCCAATGTAATATATTTAAAATTAAAAAAATATGTGAGTTTTGAAATCGATTTTTAAAAAAAGTAGAATATAGATAAGAAACTTTAGAAAAACATGCAGTGATTTAAGAAAAAGTATGCTGTATAATATAATTTAATCAATTACACATTAAACTACTATAGTAGCTATAAAACTTAAAAAGCACAAAATAAAAATAAATTAAAAACAAGTTTATAAAAAAAAAACTTTATATTATGAAGACCAATGAAAATGCATTCTTCTATGTGTGCTCTTGCTTGGAAATGGTTAGAGTACCTATAAGTTTTTTGTAACATAATTTCTTTTCAAACTTTAAAGCTTTGGTGGTGCCTTTCATATTACATACTTCCCTATAAGTAAGAAAAATGCATAGTAGATGTCAATCTCAACGAAAGTTAGACCAACACGAATTTCCAACAGCCAAAGCTGCTATTGAATATGGGTCAAGATCTTTTCAATTTTATCACAAACAATATAATACGTAAAGCACCACCAAACCTTTAAAGTTTGAAAAGAAATTATGTTACAAAAAACTTATAGGTACTCTAACCATTTCCAAGCAAGAGCACACATAGAAGAATGCATTTTCATTGGTCTTCATAATATAAAGTTTTTTTTTTATAAACTTGTTTTTAATTTATTTTTATTTTCTATTGGAAAGAGGACAATTTTCTGATCATTTTGAGACCACACTTCGATGCGGATTACCAGTAGTTTTCGACAAAACGGCATTTGAAAATCAAAATTTTGCATGTATTTTACATAGGGAATTGATTCGCTCCTGAGTTCTATTGACGGTGCGTGCGTTCTGATATAGTCTTAGTGTTGGCAGTCAGAAGCGATTGTGATACCGTAGGGTACACATCGAGCGTTGCTAACGAGTTTCACCCCTTACGAGTTTCACCCCTTACGAGTTTCACCCCTTTCGAGTTGCACCTTTGGCGACTTTGTGCTACCTAGGGGGATGTTTTTAGCGAGTCAGCGTTCGTCAAAACGGCGCGTAGCGCCCGGAGGGGAGGGTAGCGGAGCGTCGGTTTTGACGAACGCAACCAAGGCAATCGAGATTCTAACCTAAAAACGAGTTCTGCGTTTATTTTTTAAATTATTGCATAATTTTGCGTAATACACCCTATGTACACCCGACTATGTCACAATCGCGTCTGCCTGCTAACACTAAGACTATATCAGAACGCACGCACCGTCAATAGAACTTTCGTGTTAATGAATTGCCAATCTAAAATGCATGTAAAATTTTGATTTTCAAATGCCGTTTTCTCGAAAACTAATGGATAATCCGCAAAATTTCTTTTTTTAATATACTCAGAAAATTGTCCTCTTTCCTATAGTGTACAAGTCGAGGCTCGATTCGTGTTGTTAATTCCCTGACAGATCCCATATTACCTGACCTGATGAACTCCATCGAAAATGTATAGACTGAACTGATAAAACTGATAAAAGTAAAACACTACTATTATACAAGCAACATAGCAGCACTAATAATATAACTGCTTAAACAATAGAATAAAATTTCACTAGAAATGATAAAAAATTAGCACGATCAATGTCCAGACGTTTACGAAGAATTATTATAAGTGCAAAAAGTTACCCAAGGAACTATAAATTTCAGAATTATGGAATTTAATAAGACAGTATACGATTTACTTTGTAACATCTAATTTCTTTGTTTCTGATTAAGTCAGTCTTTTGCTAGTAATACAAAACAAAATTTTAATTTATAGTTAGATATTGTGGTTCACAGAGGTCCTTAGAAACAAATTACAAAAAATTTTTTTTATTTAACCTGTATTCTTGTAATTATGATGAAATTATTAGGTACATTATGACTAGGTGTACGCTTTATTTTGTGAGTAACTGTACATACATCCAATTATTGTTAAATATAAATTATTTAGTTATCGCGTTATTATAATCATTTTAAATACTCACTTGAATAAATTTAAAAATTGCGAATGCTGAAGCACTATCTTGAGCATAAACTCCTCCTAAATATGAAAAAATTTGGGTGTTGAAGCATGCGTCTCCAAAACCTAATAAAAACGAACAAAATATTGCCAATTCAGCCGAACTAGTTATGAATGCTTTTTCGTCAGTATCATTAAATGGAGAACTGTTGGGAAGATTTAAAAATATGAGAAAGAAAGCTAGTAAATGAATAACGAAACCAGATATTACAATAGGATCTCGGCCCCACTTTGTAAATTTTGCTCCCATTATACCAAACAAAGATCCAGCTAAAAATGTTATTAAATATTACATTAAATAAATTAAATAAATAGACAATGCATTTTACCTAACACTTCTCCAAATCCAATTAATATACCTGAAAGTCCTACATATTCTTTGGCTCTGTTACCAAATTCTTTAGTAAAGCCAATGCAAGAACTGTAAACGCCACTGAAGAAAGATAATTCTATTCCTACAATTTTATCACACTTTATTATTATAACAATATTTTAAAATTTTCACCGTTAAAACTGAAGTACAAACCTGTATAAAAGAAGGTACAACTGAGGAGTATCATATCTTTAGTTGTAAATAGCTTTATGGCATCTTTCAAAGCTTGGATTGGTGTACGATTTACTGGTTGTATTTCGTTAGAAGCCGAATCGGATCGCACTCTCGGAAGTAATACCAGAACAACAATGCCCAATACACATATACCAAAAAGTACCCACATAACTAATACTCTAGTATCTCGATCGATTTGTTCTAGTCCTCGAAATTTAAAGAACACGAATATATTTCCAAAAAACATGCTGCAACATAATAAAAAATGTTAAAAACCAAAATATAATAGTAGTTCAGCGTAGATTAATATTTAGGAACTGAATGTAATATCTACGACAAATCCCTAACTCTTTTTAGGTAACAGGACACAAAGATAATCTAGGGCACTGAATGCGAAACAATGTACGAATGTGGTTGGATGTCGATAGGCAAGATGGACAATGCGTTCGCTCGTTGAGAAATATTCAAAAAAGTACCTGCAGATATCTCGAGACAATTTGCGTATTATCGCTGCGTTTCTCATGGAATACCCTATACCCAAGATACTGCCCTATAACAGGATCTGTTGGAAAACTTTTGGTCTGGCTTGGCCAGTATTAGTGACACACCGTGTTCTAAAATACCAGGGTTTGTTTTAAGGTGCATTCAGATTACTGCGTCGATCCGCGAAAAACATTGTAGTTTGGACGCTCTAACGTACTAATTTCGCTAAATTTTTGCATTGAATGCCGGACTAACTGCAATGTTCTTAAACGGTTTGCACAGATCGGCGCTGTAGTCTGCACATTTAAATAATAGATGGTTCAGGAAATAGAAAGTACGGCGGGCTGCTACTAAAATCAAGGGTATAATAATGGGCCCAATGTGTGGCTTAAATGTATGTAAGAAAAAAATAAGTTTCATGAAAATATCGATCAATTCGAAATCTAGAATCGTCAGCAATACACAGTTAAAATATTAGGAAACGATATGGCCATAGTACTTTATCCAATGATAGGAAATAGGAAAGTGAAAACCCCATTTTAGAACCCCAGAATGACGCCTTTGAAGAAGAAGAAACCGAAAACAAGCTCTAACAAAGCCGGAAAGGTAAAAATGAAAAACTTTATAAGAAACAAAGTCATGCCAAAAACAAGGACAAAGAAACAAAATGAAAAACTAACAAGGAAAATTGATGATAGTCGCATGTCGCAAGCGTGGCCAGCTCCATTTAAATACATATTGCGACCTGAATCCATCGTTTTGCCGCTACGTTCGGGCCGCAAGCGTGCTCCTGTCTATCATAAAATTTTATTGAACATTTATTTGAAAAAAAAATTTTAATTTTTTAATTTTTCCTTTATTCGTTTTTCAATTCGATCTCAAGAAAAAATTTAAATACACCAAAAGTAGTATAATATCTGCAACCAGAATGATATTATTATAATATTTTAAGTTCACTAGATGAAACCATTTGAGGTCTGGACTCAAGGACTACAAATTATAAATTAATTGCTAATTAAATAATAAAAAAATAGAAACTAATAATATTGTAACAACCCTGATGAAATCGGTGTGTAATTTAGTAAAAATTTCAATTTCTCTAATACTGTTTCTCCCGTAATTTGAGATATATAAATTTTTTTCTTAGTCTTATTATTAAAATGCCGTATCTCGAGTCAATATTTTTTTTGAAAAAAAGGATTCTGTAAGATGATTATTAGTGTAAATTCTGTGAGAAAAGGGTTATTCAAATTTTATAATAGTGAAACTTCAAAGGTCATTTTTTTATTTTCCTTTAAATAAGAAAATTAGGTCGCTAAACTAAGTTTTAATAATATAATTACTACATTCAATTCTTTGCTGCTTGACTTCACATTTTAATAATTTTTTATAGATTACTTTTACTTATTATATATTACGTAATATACGATATTTACCTTGCTTGTAGCATAGCCCAAAATACACCAGAATTTCTTGCAATGGTAGCTTCAGTTGAATTAAGACTCAAATAATTCCCTTGTCCGGTCCATATCATCGCCGCTCCTGTTCCTACCACAACACTAGCCAAATATAACAACCATGTTAAGGGTAAAAGAAAAGACATTATAAATAATCTGTAATAAAAAAAAGAATGTAAGAAATATGGACTTGATTCTGACTGCATACGTAAAGACGCGTCTCCACTTAACCGGCTTAGGCCGGGCGGCCTAATAAACCATTATAATGTTATGTAATGTAAATACTGTAATGTAAATAATGTAAATAATGTAATGTAAAATAAATATTTATGATTTATTAGGCCGCCCGGCCTAAGCCGGTTAAGTGGAGACGCGTCTTTACGTACGAATGGATTCGGATTAACACACAAGATAAATATTTTAAGTATCTATCGCTCGAAGAAATCCTTTATAGTACAGCATTACATTTCTCATGATTATTCATAATTAGATAAATTTTCCTTAAATTATCAGTTATCGCATAGTTGTCATTTATGTTTCACGTATCCAAATATAAAATTTCAAATCGAATGATTTTAGAAATGAAATTTGTTGAAAAACTATTATATTTGAATAATAATAGAAAAATAGCAAGAATTTGTAAATAAAATATATACTTACGCATAAGTAATTCCTCCATAAATTATTGCAATTTTGGGTCCAAACATACTGATTACTGATGGAGCTAGCCAGTTAAATATAGCAAAGACTGCATAAATAATGGCCAAACTTGTGTATCCATCGCCGTTAAAACTATTATCTTCATTATGAATACTATTTAGCACAGTTTTCTGCAACAAAATGTGTACTTTATTAAACCCACTTACAGTTTGATCTAAAACTAAATTACTTGAATCAACAAAAATACTATTTTATTTTAGAAATTCAATGTTGAGTCATTTTATACAGACCACAAAAAAACACATATTCCAGATTACGACTCAATAGGTCAAGGATGCATAGACCTAAGAGACATAAACCTAAGAGCACTTTTAGCTAAAGCGTTTTATTAGTTAAAAAATGGAAACAAAAGTGACAAGTGTGCAGAAACAGAGAATCATCTGCATCGAGATCCAGAGAACAATTGAAATCAACTGCTCCCAGGAATCGCTTGTATTTAATAGTAATTACTAGTAGCGTGGTAACGATGATCATATTTTTATATATTCTCAATATCAATTATTATATATTACGACAAATTGCTAGGGGGGGGGGGTTAAGTATGAGTAAAGAGGGGTAAATTTTTTGTTCAATTTTTCGATAGCGATTTATTACTCGCCTGACGGCTCGCGTGCAAAACTCGCAAATGCGTGAGCGAATCTTTTGATTTCTCCACTAGTAATGTAATATATGTACTATTAAGTACTTCTTATTCGTAGTAGTAATAAAACAAGTCCTGCTAGATTTCAAATAAAACATTATATAAGTATATTACAACTGCGAAGAAGAAGTACATATTTAAATTTAATTTAAATTGTCTTTCTAAAAGAGTGAAGAGCTTGATAATAAAAATTATTTATAAATTCAGTGGTTTTCTAATATTTGAATTACTTAATGGGTAATATATTATTTTGTAAGATAGAAACAATGCAATAAAACACTGTCAAGGCTATAAACATTGTTTTTTCATATATTTTTCTGTAATCTTTTAAGTTAATATTTAAAAAACAGTACCTATATTTATTATAGTTATATTATATTATACTATAAGCTATTATATTTATTATAAGTATGTAACTAATAAATTAAATTAAAGAAAATGTTTAAATATTATACTTCGACCCATTGCTTTTATTTTATTTTATAAAAAATATACATTTCATCAATCAAATTCAATTGTTTACTATCATTTTTGTTGCCGAGTACTATGTTATAGTACTATATGTTACTATGACTATGTTAAAGTGGAAATCCCTATTTTTATTTTGATAGATTTTTAAATTATTATAATTATATTACAATATTATTAGGATTATGGATTATTGGACGTGAATGATCCTTTATAAATTATAATATACAAATTTACAATCCCTTATATTATATAATATGTATAGAGGTGTCAATATCAACCTACAGAACTGTGGTTTTCCGAGTTCCACCTTGTTATTTTATATATCATTTTAGTGACTTGCTTTTTGTAGATACAAGGCCAACGTCTCTTTTTAAAAATTTTGTTTGTTAATTATTTTAAATCTCAATTTTGTGCTGGCTCGGCACTTGCACTAGTTATAGAAATCGGAAGCGAAGATGTTTCAAATGTCAGCAATATTACTTTCAGCTGAAAACTGAAATGCGAACCTCGTTTTGATACTAAAACTTTTACCTGCATAAAATTAATTTAATGATCTTGAAAAATCTGTATAATTATTAAATTATTTCAATAAAATTCAATAACAATCTAGTAGCCTCTTTTCTCCTGTTTTGAATTTGGTTTTCCGACACAGCTTACTCTTATAGTGGATAAAAGTTTATATAAATGTAAAGCAGAAGAAAAACGAAATATATTATCTATTATATCAGTTTAGACCGAGTTAGGATAGCACAAACGAAAATACCTTTCGGTATCATTATTTATTAATAATAATCGTAAAAATCAAATAAAAACCGACCCAGTTAATATTGAATTTATCATTTTGAACCACTTCAAGAGCAACTTTTGAAACTTTCCAAACATGACAACAAGTTTCTTGCATTATGTTTATGGTTGAATAATGTATTTTTGTTACTTATTTACATGATAATTTTATGTAGATATGCTTATTTATAAAGCAAATAATGAGGGTAACGGCGATATTACTATAGTGGATGACATTTAAAAGAAAACAACAAATCCATGTAACATCAGTAGGGTTGAAATTATAAGCAGTTCAGTATGACCTGCTTTCATTACATAAAAAATATTAATTATTACATAAAAAATAGTTTTCGATTATTTAAAGCATTTATTACATTTTATAATATAAAATTTCAAATAATGGTATGTAATCTACTACTAGTAATCGTGTAGCTTTTATTATTTTCTAACAAGATCAATGATAATAAAATGTTTGCAACGATGAAAATGTTTGTTTAAAATATTTCGTTCTTAAAAAAAAAGTTTTTGTACACTTTAAGGCGACATCAAATGGAAGAAGATAAGTAATGAAACCGGCAACTTGAATGATGTCAACGACAACTGCAATAACTTTCACAATAATAATTTATTATTAATTATTTAAATTGTCTTTTTTTAAGCAGATTAAACAAGAAAACAAACCAAATATAAAATAGTAAACATAAATCAATAGCACTTTTACGAGTAATCCCATTAACGATATATTATTTCTTATCTTTAAAAAAAAATATCTTTAAAAAAAATAAAATAAAATAATTTTACAGCAAAAAAGTGCATTAAAAGTAAGAAACCTATATTGTCGACGTATAGTTTTTTCAAAAAAAGTTATTAAAAATTTTTTTTGATAAGTTAAAGTTGGATTATGTCAAACGCACCACCGCATGCATTGAACGCACTGTACAAAACGCAGCACAAAAATATTGGTTTATGCAGAAGTTTATGTTAGACGTGTTTGAGTTTTGAAGTTGAAGGATTTTTTACACAAAAATAAATAATAATTAACAATAAAAAAGAAATAAACTGATTTCTGGATAAATATGATAATTATTTCATTTTATCTGAAAATATAAATAAGAATTAAAAATTTATTTCCAAATAAAATGCAATATTTTATTTTATACTAGCTGGAAAGCCCGTCCACGGACGGACCTCTAGAACCGATTGGTTGGAAACTCGATTGATGTGCAACTCGTCCCAGGGGTAGTATCGTCGTCGGTACTTTAATATATTTTTTGGTTGGTAAAAAATGACACGCTGGAGCAGCAGCAGCAGCAGGAGCAGCAGCAGCGGGCTGGGATTTTATGTATTAAGATGTAATTAATTATAAATTTCGTTACGTTACAACTTATTGAACTAAAAAATTGTAAATTAATTATAATAACGGGTTTCTTTAACAAAAATAAGGGTTAAAATTTTAAATATTTTGGTGATAGATAGATATATCTGCGAAATATACGGGTATACCTGACTAACAAAAAGTTCCTAAATTTTGCAATAAAGAGTTTTATTACCAGAAACGTAAGCACATTTGAAGATTAAATAAATTTCAAGGTTATGTGCTCACGCCGTCGAAAATCACGCGCGTCAACGAAGTGCATAAACCAAGTGCATAAATTCAATGCTTCAAGTTGCTTGCAGTGCGTGCTCGGCGTTTGACATAAACCAACATTTAGCTTCGATCTAAAAAACAAGGTGGAAATCGCCTGCCGAGGAATGGTCGCATATTTTTATTGATAGGTCGTTATTAATTTCTTTGCAATAAATTAATTAAAATTAACACAATGAAAACTTCTCGACCCTAAAGTTAAATTAATAAATCAACAGATGAACTAGATTTTTTCTTCGTGGGTATTTTGGGTCCTTAAATCAAACAACTGTTTTATATGTCTATTGACCGGTTTCAACCAACTATATTGGCCTTCATCAGATATGGTCTTCATATGATTGGATTAAGTAGCATCTACGCTGGTCTTATAAAGCCAAAAAAGCGTTTGCCTTGCCGATAAAGATGTGTATTTGAGACGGACCTGTGTTTGTTTGGAATGTGTGGTGTTGTAGTGTTTTTAGATTAGAACGTTAAAAGAGATTGTGTTTAATATATTGCTTGAATTTTTAATTTTTAATTTTTGTATTGGCAAATTTGCAATTTTACGTTGTGACTGCATTTTTACAAATGTTTTATTTATTTTATGTGCGTTTACATTCGCCAATGAGTTGTAAAGAGTTTGTAGTAGAAGTGGTGGTTTGTTGGTATGTAATTGTTTGTCGATGCCATGATGCTGTTTAGTCATATGATTTCAATTTGTAGATTCTGGTGAAGGCCAATATAGTTGGTTGAAACCGGTCAATAGACATATAAAACAGTTGTTTGATTTAAGGACCCAAAATACCCACGAAGAAAAAATCCAGTTCATCTGTTGATTTATTAATTAAAATTTATTAGCATAGTACCAAAAGTTAGCGAACATCATAGTGTAAAATCAGCAGTCGATTCATAATAGATAAGTAATATTAATCCGAACAATAAGGCCCTTATTAGCAGGGCCGTGTGGTGCTGTGAGGCGGCCGCCTCGGGCGGTACAGAGAAAGGGCGGCATTTTTGACTTTTTGTAAAACGTATCGATATAAACACAACTTGGTTGAAAAACTTTCAATGTTGACAAAATGTTTTACTATTTTTAAAATTTGTAAAAATATTGAAGTAATTGTACCTAAGATTTTATTGCCCCAGCAATAAATTGTCGGCAGCCCATCTCAAATTTAAAATAAACCAATAGTTTCGGTAAGTGACAGAATAGCAATAAAATGTTAAAATGATTAGTGCCGTTTAAGTTTATTTTCTCAAGTGTAGAATGAACCAAAACAAATCTCAACCTCTTAGGATTTTAGAATAGTAGGTACTTATTTCCTGTTATAAGTGAATATTTCTCTCGTTTATCAAATAAAAGACAAAATTTCTATTAGGTGACCGAGCTTCCAAACTTCCATAAGCGGTAGTGCATGAGTGCATCGTATGTACAAGTGCACGGATAATTTTGTGAATTCAATTTCTATTACTTTTCTGGTTTTTCTAATAATTGTACACTAACTTATAGTATCTAGCGCTTTTATTAACATTTATCAAGTGTCAAGTTTAATGTTAAAAGTGACCTAAAAATGTTTGCTGAAGCGTAAGTAAACTTTATACATTTTACTTTTAAAACTAACTTAAAACATTTATGGTAACTCCTCTTATAATGGTACGAAAAAGAAAAAGTAAATTATTAATATTATTAGTTCTTGAAATATATATTTAAATAATTAAAACCGTAGAAGCTGAAAGAAATCGATTTAAAATCAATAAACTTTCTTGAAAAAGGGAACATTAAATTCCCGAAAGCTCCAAAAAAAATTTCTAATTGATTTTTCTTAGCTCCTACGATTTTAATTAATTAAATAGAAAAAGAAAAAGGTTATCGGGAAGTCAATATGAACATAACGAATGCAAAAACTAGCTAAAAATAAGAAAATGAGGCATTATTTACAAACATTTTTAAAGCCGACGTCTGAAGTACTACTGCTACTGAAGTAGCAGTAGCTAGCGGTGAAAGGAGTTTTTCAAAATTAAAATTATTAAAAAATTACATGAGATTATGTTTAAGTTAAGAAAAGTTAAAAAAATTGGCTGTAATTCCAATAGAGTCTAAATTACGATGTAATTTAAATTATGCCGAATTAATATATGAGTTTGCTAAAAAAAAAGTAAGAAGAGTAAAACTGTAAATTTGTTTTTATAATAAAATTTTACTATTGTTATTACTTGTTATTTTAGTTAATAAATTTAACTTCTAAAAGGCTTTAAAGCATTGCCTCACATTGCCTATGCTTTTGTTAGCATGGAAATTTAAGGAAGTTTTCGTTTAAAATCCGGTACCTACCTAATACCCACCAATTTTCTCTAAAAATAATTAAAATGGAAACGATTTACAGAAATTTTCCTTGGTAACTTATTTTTTTACTTACTGTACATGGGCGTATCCAGCTTTTGGCCTAGAGGGGGGGCAAATCAGGAATTTTCTGTTGATAAATAATTATCCTGGCACAGGCACATAATTAACTAGCTAAATGTATGGGAAACAGGAAGGATCCAGGGAGGGGCAGCTGCCCCTCCCTGCCCTCCCCTGGGTATACGCCCATGTCAATGTAGGTACCTGATTTTAAACGAAAATTTCAGTGAATATACCGGTGTAACCGGGAATATTTACCCCAGTGAAATTTTACCCCCCCAGTAAAAATTCCCTAGTGAAATTTTACCCCCCGGTAAAAATTCTCTAGTGAAATTTTACCTCCTAATCATTTTTTACTGGAGGTAAAATTTCCCTAGAGAATTTTCACCGGGGGGTAAAAAGTTCAAAATAACGTCAGTGAATTTTTACCCCCTTAATAAATTTTATAGGTAGGTCAGAATTTTTATTAGTGTTTATGTATCAAATTCGATTATATTTTATTCTGATCCCCTCGAGATCCCCTCGTGTAAGGTGCCCTTCTATGCTAAAATATCTTCCTCAGATTTTGGAAGAATAAAAATAAATGAAATAGGATAATTTATTATTTAAATAGTAAAAGTAATAGTAATACAGGGTGGGGCGGGGGAACCTCCCACATTTCAAAAAATCGCAGTGGAGGAATGGGGGTCCCAGAGCGGCAGGGTGGTATTGTATTATATATTGGTATTATTATAAAGGAAAATCAAGAAAAGTAAAAACTTCTTATGATAAGCGTTGTGCACATGCAGTGAAATTTAAAGTTGGAGAATCACGACAGGTACGAAATTGCAGACGAGATGATCGCAAAGGTGGTTGGACAAAAGCACCCTATGCAGGGACCTATACAGGGACAAGGACCTATACAGGAACCTATACAAATTTTATAGAGAAAATTCTGAGCAATGGCAACTGCATTTTACGGTCGAAAGTGCGAAAATCTTAAAAAAGGGGTATCCTGTCAGTAATTTAAAACATTACCACGACAACGGATCTCAAGAAAAAAAAGGCGAAACTGAAGAACATGAATCATCTGTTGAAGAAATTAATTGCATAACAGAAAAATCAAAATTTCGTTTCTGTCCTATAAATAACATTTGGCAAAAACGACTTTGTGAGAAGCTTGGACTTTCATTTGACAAGAATTCCGACTTTGCGAAAACAAAAAATTGGTTGCTCTATTCGCCTCACACAGTTATAGACGTCAAGGCAGGCGGTAACTGTTTTAAGTTTTAAATAAATTTTGTGTTAAACTTTTAAATTATCCTATTTAATTCTTCCAATATCTGAGGAAGATATTTTAGCATTTCGCAGTAAAATATTATGGAATTTGATACATAAACAGATATAAACATTCTTATTTACCTATAAAATTTCTTAAGGGGGTAAAAATTCACTAAGAATATTTTGAACTTTTTTACCCCCTGGTAAAAATTCCCTAGTGAAATTTTATCCCTTAATCATTTTTTACTGGGGGTAAAATTTCTCTAGAGAATATTTACCGGGGGTAAAATTTCACTAGGGAATTTTTACCCCCGGGGGTAAAATAAAAGGGGGTTAAAATTCCCGGCTACACCGGTCCATCGTAAAATCTTTTTAAATAATTAGGGAGTTTTCATGCTAATAAAAGCCTTATCGTTTAGTAGATTAATACTACTTATCTATTATTTGAATGAACAGCTGATTTTACATTAATCGTGTTTGTTAACTTTGACATGCGCAAGCGCCAAATCGTCAAATTTCAATTAATTTATTACAAAGAAATTATTAACAGGCGATTTCCTGTCGATTTGCATTTTTTTACTTCAAAAAAGTGGGAGATTTTAATTTACTAAGAAAATTAAATAATTTTTTTAAAAGTATTAGTAGCTAACTATAGTTAAATCAGAGCCGGATTAAGAATATGTGAGGCCCGGGGTTAACTTTTTTTGGAGGCTCCTTGGTCTTGTATGTGTTAACTAAATGCGCCGCAGGCGAAAGTTTTTGATTATTCAAGGTCAATTGCGCTTAGATCAAATGTCAAATTTTTGAAAAGATAATAATTATTATACATAATTGATTATAGTTTTTTATTATAAAACACGGGAGGTATACATACACATTTTAAAAACATTTTTTCTTAGTTTAAGATGCACAAATTCAGTTATCAAATCATCAAAATTTGTTTGTAGAAGTATTAATACTCACTTTTAATACTCATTAAAGTTAGCTAACTTAAACGTTTTTAATTTATTTTTAATAAAAGATAATTTTGAAAATGATCTTTCTGATTCACAATTAGCGATAGGTAGGTAGGTAGGTGGATCAGCACGTTTCTTATCTCAAATATCAATTGGTACAAAATTTATCATTGATTACTCAAACAGGTGGCAATACCACGGATGGGTCCAAACAACTGCCTACGTGTTTTTAAGTTATAGGTTACCCTATAACCTTATAGGGTAACATCTCTGAATAAATCAATTTAATTCAAAATTATTTGGTAAGTACTTTTTTAGGTTAGAATGCATTTAAAATTTTTTTTTAGTGTACAAATTTAAATACACCAGCTCCTGTCACGCCCCTTCACAGCATTAGTGTGGTCGAACTGTAGATTGATTTTCTACGAAACTTTTCTAAATATTCTTGAAGTCTTGCTGGAATACCAACCAGCTTCTTAAGTAAAGCGCTCATCTTTGGCGCATCCATTGGAAATTGTATACACCGATATTAATACAAATATGTAAATATATTAATAATTTAATGATTATTGTCTATTCACACAATTTTTATATTAATAATTTATCAGGTTGATGCATAAGTTCCTACCGTTCTCTGTTTCTAGTGTAAGAGTGCTTTGGAAACAAAGGCTATAGCCGGGTAAGCATGGGGAAATGGCCCTTACACCGATTTGGCTCATTTTTTTTTAGATATTCCTTTCAAAGCACCATTACATTTCCCAAAATATTAGATCCTAAATGTTGATAGTTTCTTAGAAAAAAATTATTTTCGAAATTTAGAAAAGAATTTTTTTCTCAGAAAGTATTATTGCAAATTGAATGATTTTGGAATATGTTATATAGGTACATAAGACCTATAAGTGGTATTTTTTTTGTGGTATTAGCTCCACATCAAATAGGAAAAAAACGGGAAAAAAGTTTTCAAAAATTAAAAAAATTAAATTTTTGGCCGTACAACAATCACCAAATTTTTGTCAAATATTCCTTTTATATGCCCTTATAACATATATTAATTTCAAAATTTTACGAAGGGTATAACATATTGATATTTATAAAAGTTCTTACCTAGATGCACCGGCCAGCATCTATTGTCGTAATAATCATAATAAAGAAATAGAAAATACCATTTAATTGCAATTATATAACTAATCATTTAAGTAACTAATGGTTATCACTATTTACCTTCAACCAGGCCTCTCGTCTGATGTCCTCAGGAAATACTCGAATATTTTTCGCACTCTAGGGCTGTTACATACGAATATTTCTTGAATTTATCAATTTGTCACAAGTTAGGGGTAATTTTTAGCTAAAGAAAATGGAGAGTGAAGTACAAAAAAATCAACATTTCCGACATATCCTCTTGTTTAACATAGTTTAACCGAGGAGTTAAGGCATTGGAGGCTGCTAGAATTATTTGTGGCATTTACGGAGAGAACGCCATCGTGGATAGTACTGCACGAAAATGGTTTTCATACTTGAAAAAGGAAAGAATGATTTCCCATGTTCAGAGATACCATTCGGCTTTGATAAAGACCGATTAAATGCTTCAATTCGTGATGATCCACGTTAATCAATTCGGGAATTGGGTAATACGATGAATTGTGACCAAGCAACTCTTTTTATTGAATCAAAAGTAGATAGATTATAACATTAAAAATTTATTAATACGAAGTAGCACTATATTAGCCAAAAATTATTAAAGAAATCAACTATCGTATAGTATTGTCAACAACTGCGTGGCCTGGAGGATGCAATTCAAGAAAAACGACCGGCATCACGGCATCAATTGGTTTTTGCAGCATGATAATGCCTGTCCGCATACTGCAAAACATTCCAAAGCAGCTGTACAAGACCTCGGTTGGAAGATTATTCAACATCCGCCTTATTCTCCTGGTCTTGCTCTATCAGATTTTCATCTTTTCTGCTTTCTTTCCAACGATCTCCGGGCAATCTCATTTAAAACGACGTGCTCTTCACCTTCGCATTTTTTCACCTCCAAACCACCGAATTTCTTTAGGTGTGGAATCGAAAAACTGAAAAACATTGGGAGGCAATCATAAACAATACAGGAGAATATATTATTGATTAGCTGGAAAGCCCGTCTACGGACGGGCATCTAGACTCGATTGGTTGAAAACTCAATTGATGTGCAACTCCCCAGGGGGAGTAGGCGGTGATTTAATATATTTTGTGGTTGATAAAAAAATTCGACTAATCAGATGTTTCCTTATCTCCAAAAAATGACACGCTGGAGGAGCAGCAGCATGCTGGGATTTTATGTATTAAGATTAGTTTAAGTATTTTTTTATAATAAAAAAGAACAGCTATGAACTTATGCATAAATATTATATATTGTCGTGTTCCAAAATCAATTTTTTTGTTTTTAAGTTTTTAAATTTATTTTTGTTGAATTTGAATTTTGTTTTAATTGTAAATATGAAAATTTGTTTTGATTGTTTTGTAAATTTAAATTTAATTTTGTTGTAAATAATTTTGTAAAATTATAAATATTTGACTTGTTGTTCCCGCCAATAATTTTATGTTGACAGAAAAATTTGTTTATAACTTTGCTTTTTGCCGTTTTACGGGAGATCTCCGTTAAGTTTACATTTTGCGTCTCTAATAATTGCGATTTATATTGAATATTTTCGAATAAAGATTTGGGTGATTTGGGTGAGTAATTGATGTCGGGATATCTCAATATACAGGGTGTTAACTACCAACTACACAAAACGAAGGAGGTGATTCTATGACTTATTTCAAGAAAAAAGTTCCTATTAACATGGGTCCGCAAACGCACCGTTTACGAGATACAGGGTGTTCATATTGCATTTTGTACGTTTCTTTTTCGGGAAAAAGCTTTTGATCAAGAGCACCTTTTTTATGTAAAAACCTCTGACGCTTTGGAATTTGCTATAATCTCCACCAATGCCAAATCTGAGAACATTGCTTTAGAGCCTTAAAAGTAGCTATTATTGATGTAAAAATTGGTACAAAAGCTTGGAGCCTGCAGCCTCAACGGTTCTTGAGATATCATAAAAAAAGTAAGAGAAAAAAATTTCTTTGAACACCATGTATCTCGAAAACGGTGCGTTTGCGGACCCATGTTAATAGAAACTTTTCTTCTTAAAATAAGTCTTAGAATCACCTCCTTCGTTTTGTACTAATTGGTAGTTAACACCCTGTATATATATATACTTATAATATATTTTGCAGAAATATTTGAGACAATAGTTTGTGATGCTTTTACACTGCATACTAAGAATGACACAGTTGACAATCAGCATGTTTTTTACCTGAACGATAAACTAACTTACTGGTCTTCATCCAATTCGTCATATCTGTTCTTGAAAGCGGATGGGATGCCGATTGAATCTCACAGACCTTACAAAGGCTCTTCTTCTTTAACTTAATTTAAGACTTCGTCCTGTTATTACCATTAATACACCAAGTTTACATTTTGCACTCGTGGTTCTGTGAGCCATCTTGTTTTTATTTTATTGTCGTGTTCCAAAATCACTTTTTTATTTAGAAATAATATTATATTGCATTTGAATTTTTATTTTTATTGTTTTTTTTTTAATTTGAATTTGGTTTTGTAAAAATGTTGTACTTTATAAATATTTTGAATGGTTGTTGGCGCCAAAAAATGTTATGTTGGCATGAAGAAATGGGTAACTTGATGATTGCCGGCCGCGTTGACCGGAGTGGTCGCTTTGACGGAGGGTCTCCGTATTTTGTAAATTTTGAGTCGTTAGTTGAGAGTTTTTTTTGATTATTTTGCGAATAAAAATTTTAATTTACTGTGAGTAAGAAATTTATTTAATTTGATTAATTTGAACGAAGTTCGATAGTGGTGAATTGAAGGCAAAATATTGGAAGTACGAGGCATGTGGTAGGATATTTGGCAAACGAATCTACAACGCAGAAAATAAACGACATTTTAAAAATTAAGTTCGTCGAACTAAAATTAAATTTATATTATACTCGTATTAACGAGTTTCAATATAATATATTTATATACTCAAGAGGGTTTCCACTAAATATAAAATTAAATTATTTTGGATTTTGTAGAGGCAGGGTCATCTCAATATATTAACAATATGTAGACTGTGCTTGAACATTCGATGTTTCTTCTTTTTGCTGATGACCTGAAACTGTCTTGTAAAGTAAACTATGGCGATAATGGTACTTTATTTAAAAAAGACTTTGAAAATTTGAGTGCTTGGTGTGCTCAGAAGTGTAAAATTATGAAATTCATCCGTAAAAGAGCTAATACGTTATTCCCATACGGCATTGACTACCAGACACTTAAAATGGTTTACGAATTTAAAGATTTTTTAAGACTTGTCACTCATAATCCCACGCTATCTCATTAGTAACTTGCATTTCGATACTGGAATTTGTTACCCATTCCACACATAGCTTTTCTGATGCAAAAGCACACATTTTACTGCCCAGAGTTAAGGCGGGATCCCACGAGTGGTGCATTGTACAAATGTTGGCCAAATATAGACAACATTTCAGCAACTATAGCGGTCCCAAAAAGTGGTAAGTGTCAACATGTGGTCAAAATTTGATAAATACACCATTCGGGAGGTCCCGTCTTAATTACAACTTCCTGGGACCGCTGTAACTGTAGAAATGTTGTCAACATGTGGCCAACATTTGTACAATGCACCACTCGTGGGATCCCGGCTTTACTTCATAATTCGTAAGCTACCACAACTCATCGCTCGCGACTTGTCCTGATATATACATACATTATGTATATTTACTCATATATTTCGGTCACTCTCTGGTAAATAGCGATTTCCTGATAAGGACTTACTATGTTCTAATTATGTTTTGATGAGCACCATATCTCAATTTCATAGCAAGATACCCTACATACATAATATTTTAAAAGTTGCTTAATAACTTAATTTGTGTGGCTCTCTAACTTCTTCATTTAAACTTTTTTTTAATGACGAATTTTTACATAGTGTTATATCATAAAAGCAATTATTTTATCAATTTTGTTGTATGTAAAGATACACAAATCAGGAAAATAAATTGATCTTATTGAAAAGAGGATAATCAAGCATTGGATTAATAAATTAATGTTTTTCATTCAAAAACATTCGCTTTCATAGCATACATATGTCACGTTTTGCGATGGGAAAAACAATTCATCAATTTAAATTACATTTACCAACATTTACTTTACAGAACTAAGGTAAAATTTTGTATTTATTATTAAACCTCTTGATTACCTACTTTAATATAATATTATACTAATATTTACTGATAACAACTAACTTTCGAGTAATTCAAGTGTATTTAATTATTATTTAATTCAATTATTAGTTTCTATGATACTCTCATATTAATGAATGTAGGTTTATTTATAACCAAGGCCACGTTAACCAGGAGATTTATTAATTTCCCACCCTGCGTTAAATTTAGGAATTCAACATTAGTTGTTGTTAACATGATAATTATGGGTGGATTTTATACACCCACGTATTTCGTATCCCAAATCGTCTTCTTATTTAAAGCATGGTAACTATTTTATTACTATTACCAATAATAGTACCAATTAGTACTGTAAGCATATTAATTGTTTAACATTAGCTTTACCTGTAATTCTGTTTTATTTTTAAGGGAGGAAATCATCAACCCGCGGAAAACGACAGCGGTATGTGCCTTCTCATAAAAGTCATTAAGGAAGTTAGTTTCACCTTGGATACGAATCGCATTCCATAGTGTTAGCAATTGATCGCGCCAACTACTAAGCCAATGACCACATCCCGTAAACAATAGTGATGGACACGAGACTTCGAGACGAGACCACTTCCTTTTTGTTAGGCCGTTATGCATGTGTCATAAAAAATATTAAGTTTCAGCAGCTTCAATATTCTATGTAACTCAATCAATTTTTCATGCACCTTATAACACTTAATCATGTCTTGTTTTGTCAGTCAGATCAAAGAATTGATCTATTCAAGTGATATGGTAAAACCACCAACATAGGTTAGATTTGAATATTATTGAAGAATATAAACAACAAAATACGTAACCGTGCTAAAATTCAACCAAGGAAAAGTTTGTGAAAAGGCTCAAGAGCTTCAAATTATTTTATTCAGTTATAAAGTAAACGTTAAAAATTTGTACCTATTTATCTACTAATAAAATTATTAAAAGTAAGAATTGAAATAAAATTAATCACGACATAGGTATATTGCTTGTCAAACAAAGTTTCACTTTTAATCCGAATAAGACAATGTACTATTTTAAAATGCTCCTTGACCGTCATATTTTTTATCATAAGTTAACAATATGCGATTGTTAATACATAGAACTAGATTAAATATTTACATAGTTTGTTGTTTTAGATATCAGTGGAAAATATAATTCATTTATATTGATATAAATAAGCCACTTCTTCAATGACGAACCGAATCCTAACATTTGAAAGGTTATCCAGATTTAAAAAATCTAAGCGTTAAATTTTTATTTTCCAATATAATACAAAAAAATCAATAAACGGTTCGGTTTTTAAAATTGATTGAAAAGTCCGGGGTGCAATCCCATCACGGCACACCGGTTCAGTCCGCCACTGCAGTTCCTATATTCTATCTTATCTTATTGACATGGTCATTAGCCCGCAGGACTTTTGATTTCGTACACTTGAATAAAAAAATAACTAAATACAATTCGTATAGAACTAACCGACATTTGTATATTCTATAGTATTTATTGCATATAACAGTATCTACCTACATACTACATCTATTGTTTAAAAGTGTCATTGCAATGTTAAAGGGAAATTAAATGTGACAACACGTAAAATTTAAGGTTTAAATTGCACACACGTTTGCGACCTTCAAAATATTTCGCGGTACTATTTATAATTAATAGGAGTAATATTTTTTTAATTTGTTATAACAAACAAAATATCGTTTTACTATTATTTTAATATAAAAAATAAATTGTAAAAGTTCTAATCAGTTTTAAATTATTGTACCTATGCACATAGTACATAATTTTGTAAATGTGTTATGGTATCGTAGCTAGGTAACATACCTGTATATTACCCATAGTTTGAAATGCTGTGAAGACCAACATAAATCCTAATCCCAGAAGAACTACATTTCTAAATTTGTAATCTAGAGCCATCGCGTTAGTGATAGTAATCAAATAATAAGCGAGGATTATAACCAATTCATAACACACACTGAAAGCGACTGTTTGAATTTACTTAAGTAAGATAATATTAATATAATGGTTTGTAGTTGGACAACTTTCTATAGAACTTTCTATATCATCAACAACACATGCTGACATCATACGGATAAAAGTAAACCTACAAATAAAACATTTATAAAATATAATATACTGTAGGTAGCAAGTAATCGGTAGTAAAACAACATAATGACGTCTGCATCGCAACTTGTTATCCCTACTTTTGTGAGTGGATATGATTGTATCACAAAGTGGACGGGTGGTGTTCATTGTATAATCCTTTAAATACCGCGACTTTTCTTTTGCTGGATTAACTGCAAAATACTCAACACAAAATATATAACAAAAAATAGAAGCTGCTATTTCTTAAAATTGACATAATCATGGGATTTTCTTGATGTATGCTTGTTGTTATCTCATCGGGGAATTTTTGATTGCCAGAGGTTTATTTTGAAATGTACAAAATGTGGCGTAAATTTTGTTTATCTATGATTACCACGAACTTACAAGGAAGAAACTTTTTGTAAGTTCAAGGTTATTACTAACTAAATTGCCATTAGGTTGGAAAGCCCAGTATAACTACATAAGACAGTCAATGTACATTGACAATACCTGGTATTGGTACTATACACTCTTTATGAACTAAATTAAAATTGGTATAAATTAAAAACCGAATCAGTGGCGGAACTTTAAAATTTGGACAATTTCGTTTTCTGCCTCTCCCCTTTAAAATTGATTTTTTTTTGTTAAAAAAAGTATTATAATAGATAATAATAATAGCTTTACATCCACCTAAGCGGAATTTAGCTGTTTCTTACGAAACTTACAAATCCATTTTCTTTTGGGGTGGATTAGTCCCCGTAACAAATACTTTTACAAATTCAAAGTCTTACACATCTGTTTTCGCATCTGTTACCATTCTTTTCCATTCGTTTCTGTCTCTGGCTTGATAAAAATCAAGAATTCAACAAAAAAAAGATTACTATTTTTGCTAAAACTCGAAAAAAGTCCTTGTCTCTCGATTTTCTTCGGCATTTCTGCGTCGATGGCAGTCAAACTTTTTGGATTTATATCTGGTGGGCTCTAGTGGTGAAAATAATGTTTTGGCAGAGAAATCTTTGCCAGGGTTACTACAATAAAATAAGGGTTGGGTACAATTCGCCGAGAGCTTCTAGCGCCCTATATCAATAATCTAATTACTCGATTTGTTGACCTTTTGTATTTACATGAGGACACAGGTCAATTAATATAGTTCTATATCTCTAATAAAAAAAATTATTTTTTACGGTGGATCCGTGTATTGCCATGGTTGTCTTTGTCAAATTCGACTCTGCGCTACCCTGAGCTCCAGTCCCCTCCGCTCCGGGCGCTTCGAGCCGTTTTGACAAAGACTGAAATAATTAAAAATATCCTGAAGACCGAAAGAACTCGGAAAAGGTAGAAATCGAAAAAGGTGAAACTCGTTGAAAACGTGAATATCGTTTTGTAACAGTTTTATTTATTTAATTCATTTTTATGGGTTAAGAATATATCAAAGATTATCGATAGATGGGGTCACTGAACGGATAAAAATAAAAAAATCGCGGCGAATCGTGCCACGGCGAATCGTGTCGCGGCGAATCGTACCGTTCCCATAAAATAAAAATATAAATTGAAAATGTCATCGTATCTCCGGAAATGTTTAACCGATTGTGATAAAATTTAGTGTGCTAATAGAGCTTTTAAAATACAAGCATTGGCGAGGGAGCAATTGAGCCAAATGCAAAAGCAAGAAAATTACAGAAAATATTTAATTGAAATCTTACTTTATGTATTTTTTTGTAAACATTTGTTAGATGGCTTGTCGCCATGACGTGACATTCATATGAAGAATAAAATTGGATAAAAGGCGAGAAATTACATTCAAAAATAACATTTTCCGATAAATTTATAAAAACGCTCATTTTCTACGCGCTGTAATTCTAAAACCATTAATCTTAGATAAAAATGTATAGGACAAAAAATATGCAGAATTTTACGCTCTACATTTTTGTATTCTTACATATTTGGTGTATCTGGCACCGTTAACCAGAAAATAGCAAAAAGTGTTTTTCCACCCCTTTAAACCAAGATGGCGGAGCGAGCGGAACCCGCTCAAGGTCGAAAACTTGGAATTTTATATAACTTACCTAACTGAACAATCATGCCAAATATAAACTTTCCTATACCTTTTGCAAGTGAAGCCCATTTTTTTCGCTCTATTGACTGGACACCTTGAATGTTCTTCCTTTGGATACCAGTATATGGTCTATTTGGTTTCCTTTATTGCTTCCAGGCAACATCCAAGTCTTCTTGTGTTTGATTCTATGCTTGAAGTCTGTGGTTTTTATTCTCATATTGCTGCTAGGCTGCACATCTTTTCTCCATTTTCATTCGTTATTTTCATGTATCGTATTATTAATTTTGAAATTATTATAATCGTTTTTCTTCTCATGTTCCATTGAAATTGCAGGAGTTGTTATATTACTTTGTTTTAAATTGATTAGTGTTACCCTTGAACTGTTCTGCCCTTCATCTTCTAGCTGCGCTTCCAGGGACTTTGCTATTGTTTTCCATTCATATGTCTTATTATTTATTGTTAACTTGTTTATTGGTAACCTATTTTGATTATATTTTCCTTTACCATTTCTTGCCTTGCCAGTTTTCTCAATTTTCTGCGGATTTTCATTTCATTCGTGGTCATGTAACTGTCAATGTACATTTTTCTTCCGCTCAGTTTGCTCTTATTCTTCATTACCTGCATTTTATCCTCCCAGTTACGTAATTTCACCACTATTGCCTGGTTATCCTCACTTTTTCCTATTTGAAAGATATCAATCTGTTGTATTTTCACTCCTATTTCCTCTTTTTGAAAGATCTGAACTCTTTCCCTAAGATTCGCTATACATTCATCATTTTAACTCCTTTGGTTATTATGTTGTTTCTCTTTTTCGCTTTTTGTTGTCTTTCAACTGTACACTCCAGCTCCACTTCTCTAAATTGCCATCTTCCTTCTCTCCACATGAAGGGCCTAAGAAGGGGATGAAGTAATTCATCAAAAGGTAAGGCTCTTTATGGGCTTTTGAAAGGCCATACGCTATCGCTTACTAAGTACAACTCTCAAGTCCCTAAGCCGTATGCGTAATGCGTCATAAGAGTTTGTTTTTATTCATTGAAGGTGAGAGCAATTAGATATATTGAAAACGTTTTATCCCGTTAATCTAAAATATTTGTGAATATAAATATTTTCTAATAAGGGAAACCGGTAAATAGTTTTAAAACAAAAACAATCGATTTGATAGCACAATTATAATTTCTATTTTACAATGATAGGTCATTTGGTTTGCGAATAGATGATCCAATTCTAACTGGATTTATTAAAACCTTAAGATATTGTAAATTATCTAATTGTACAAATTGGAAAAATTAGTAAATATTTGCCAAAATCGAAAATTATTTCTTAATACGAAATTGTTAAATTTTAATTTTGAAGATGTTGTTATCGCAGTTTTTGAGAAATTTATATTTTACGACGACTTAAACGATTGCTATGACGGCTATTCGGACGGCGCGGCGATTCAATTTGTGGAAATATTTTTTCTGTAAACGAGTTATATTATAGACGCAATGGATGTGACGTATATGGAAGTCGCTCTTTATGCATTGGTTGTTTTGAAAATTTTCCACGTAAAACTTACAAATATACGATCTGTAAATCAGAAGAAAGAAAATCGAGTAGATGTGGAGAGTGATGAGTGAGAATCGTGGAAAGTAGGTTGGCGTTATTCTTCGTGTCAAGGGGATAACAAAAAATATATAAATGATGAAGGTGTAGAACGTCGACTTGGTATAATGATGGAAGCCATTTTTATCTTTGCCCAGGATCTCTTCACTGGTGTCGAACTGAACAAAAAAGTCAATGACATGGTTTACTTAATTTTGCATGGCAATATTGATGATTTATCTAGTTTCAAGCCTGAAACCAAATTTCAACATATCATCGACTGTATTATGATAATAAAAGAATCACAATTAGAGCACCCAGATATTCTATCGAAAGCTACAAAACTGAAGCAGATAATGAAGATTTTATATATACATATAAAGCTCGGATTGTTGACCATAACCAGATTGTATACGAAAACTTGCTTGCAGATTACTGTTGTATATAAGTACTATTTAAAACACAGAAAGGATTTTAGAAAAATATTTACAAAAGTTGTATCCGAAAGACTAAACGTTGCCGAACAAATTTTTAAGCTTTATTTAAATAGTGTATTTAAATGATGTAATTACTATCGGAGGGGAGATATTTACAACAGGCGCTCTGTCAAGCGACACATCATCCAGGTCAATATTAGTGTATAAATCAGAATTTAAAAAAAGTAAAACATGTAAATTAAAATTTCAACACGAAAGTTCTTAATATAACACATAAATAATGTCAAAAGATAACAAATTTGTCGAAAATATAAAATGTAAAAATATCACACCTGACAAATTTCACGAAGATATTAAATACAAAACTTCTAATATATGATGTACATGGTGTGACTGAAGTCACGGTCAAAAATAGCAGTATTCCCTCCAATAGGGCAACAGGATATAAACATGTTAAGACAATAGTGAGTGTGTGAGACCGCAAACCAACTCAAAAAAGACAAAATATACAAAGTTAGTACAAAATAACAGGTAATCTTGAAAAATGCTATGTACAAAAAAGTGTATCGGTTAGACAAAACGGGTAAATATGGGTACAATCCCGTATTACAACAAGTTTAAAAATATATAACAAATTTAAAATTTTCAGAGATGTTCAAAAATATTATAATTTTCATTATATCAGGACACCAAAACCAAAAAATCATTGAAAAAACAAGAAACAAAACACTACAATAGCACAGCACGGACAACACAAAGTGAAGATGCCTACGGGGGTTGGTCTTCTATCTTTCTCTGGTACCCCCTCAGCAGGTCCCTATATCCATTCTTGAGGTATATATAATCGGTTTGTTTATTAACATTGTCGCTAGTAATGGAAATGTGGGCGGCCTCTAGGAAAACTCTTTTTTGGTAATTGGACTCACAGTTGAGTATGCTCACATCGTCAAGAGAAAATGTGTGGGAGTTCTCGATCATGTGTTCAGCCAAACCTGTCTTTTTTGAGCCAGTCCTCACGTCATATTGGTGTTGTTTCACTCTGTTGAGTAGACGTTGTTTTGTTTGGCCTATATATTTCTTATTGCAACTGCATTTTATGCAGTAGATGACGTTGTTTCTCTGTAGGTTAGGGACCTTATCTTTAGTTTTAGAGAAGAGCAAGTTGTTGAGCGAGAAACGATTCTGGAAAGTTAAGACTATATTGCTGTTGGTAAGTGCTTCTTTTAAGGTACTATTGATTCTTCTGGCTAACCAAGGATGGAATGTGATTTTACAATAAATTTTGGAGGAATCCTCCAAATGTGAGTCCAATACCACTCTTTTTGTTCTCTTTTTGAATAGGGCACTGCCGATAAGTTTTCCCGGAAAACCATTCTTCAGTAGTTGTACCTTTAATTCGTGTAGTTTCATGCCAATATGTTGTTGAGGTACGCATGAAATAATTCTGTTCAAAATTTTCTGTTCAAAAGTTCTGTTTTTTTAAAATTCTGATTTATACACTAATATTTACCTGGTTGATGTGTCGCTTGACAGAGCGCCTGCTGTATCTCCCCTCCGATAATAATTACATCATTACGCTAAAGACAACCTCCACCTTTAACTGTGAGGTGAGTGTGTGATAAATTTGTATTTACCGTTGAGACTTACATGTATCTTCTTTTGTAGTCCTGAAGATGGTCTAATAAATAGACCGAAACGTCGACCAACAGTTTATTTGTTTTTTATTTCCGGCGTTCCATTATCCCTAATATTCCCTTATCTACTATGTATAATTGCCTTGGACAAGATTTTATTTCTTCATCTGCATTTTCGATGATATTCATCTTTAAATCGGTACTAAATCCAGTTTTACGAATACAGGCTAATGGCTCAAGTTTTGCTCAAGTAGCTGTAGCTGTAGGAATGTGGAATCGGAATGGCAAACCAGTGAAAGAACGCATAAATTTTTATCGAGATGTTTACTACAGAACCGAAATGCAGGATCGTGATATTCAATTGTTACAGATTGTGAAATTGCAGCTTCGTGTATAGAAAGCAATCAATTTATAATTTGATTACTGGAACAGTTAGATTTGGAAAAATGGCTTTCGAGTGGTCTTAAAGAAGATGATAAGATAAACACAATTTTAAAACAGTAATGAGCAGGATCGAAGCGAACACTATTTTACTAAAACCGATCTCGCCTACACTGGCACTTGTATTATGTGTTAAGGTTCCACCACATTGAATCTCCAAAATGAAGTTTTAGTTTCGCCGGCATTCGTACAACATTTCCAAATTTTGTGTGATGATGTGGTCATATAATGCACTTTAAATGCTTAAAAGTACAGATTGATGTTCTTTGGGAGAAGGAACGAGAACAAACATACCCGTCACAACTACGTTTTGATATGGATCTAGAATGTGGTTCTACCTTTGTTACCACAACTATCATCCATTCCGGCAAATCAAATTAAGTTGGACAATGAGTTGGAGTACATTGTCGGGAAGTTCAACGATAAATTCAACAATAGTACTACTCTTCAATGACCGTTTCAGCTGTGGAAATCCCTTGCAAACAAAATACATACCATCGAAAATTTAATGAGGGATTCAAATAAACCCATCTTGGGATACTTGAGCGGTCGGCACCAGGATTGTTTAGAAAGATTTGTTCGGGTTGCTGGAGTTACGAAAAACTTATTTTATCTAGGTCGTACATCTTACGATTGGAACATTCAGCAATTAAATCATCTTTTTCAAGGCAAAAGCACCAAGTTGGATACGCATTTAAATTGTGACATATTTAGCTTATTAGTTACTCTTACGTTTTCAGAATCTAATATGTTGGAGATTACTGATTTCCGCACATTTCGTTTGATATTTGAAGTCTAAATAAAATATCTTAAACATGTTATAAGTTAAAAATTAATTGAAAATCTTACTGTTGAAAAAGCAACTTTAGTTGATAGACTGCTATATTTGAATTCATATATTTCGATTTTAGGAATCTCATCAGGCATGACTATAATTTTACATGTTAATAATTACACATTATTTTGATATTTGTAGCTCAAATCATTAAAATTTTGATTACCACACATTTTGACGATATGGTCGATAGCGTCGAATGCAAACAAGATACTCCATTTGCTAGTATCCTACAGTATACAGCTATTTGCTAACAAGTTTGGTCATCTTGGTGAAAATTTCATTTGGAGTTACGTTCAAAAGCTTTGCTTGCCATTTTTGCGATGTTGTGTGATCTTTTACAGATTTCTGCGTGACTTTCCGCCATGTGTGAATATCTAGGGCTTTCTCAAACACGAGAAGAACTGTTATATATTTACGATATTTATCCCATTGTTAGTATTGGATGCAACATCCTGATATTAAAGAATATTTAGAAGTGGTGGTAACAAAATATATTTGTCGTGTTCCAAAAATCATTTTTTATTTGGAAAATTTATGGTATTGCATTTGAATTTTTATTTTTATTCTTTTTCTAGATTTGAATTTGGTTTTGTAAAAATTTTATACTTTGTAAATAATTTGAATAATTATTGGTGCCAAAAAATGTTGTTGGCAAGAAATTTGGTTTGAAATTTGCTTTTTGCCAGACGCGTTGACCGGAGTGGTCGCTTTTACGGAGCGTTTCCGTATTTTGTGAATTTTGAGTCGTTAGTTAAAAATTTATTTTGATATTTTGAGAATAAAAGTTTTTGATTTGAAGTGAGTAAGAATTTTATTAATTTATTTAATTTGAGTAAAATTGGATAGTGGATACTTGGAAGCGGAAAATTATAAGTACGAAGCGCAAGGTCGTTATCGAGCACATTTGCCGAGCCGATAAAGAACACAAAATAAATTACCATTTTTAAAAATTTAACATCGTCGATTTAAATTAAAATAATTTTGAATTTTGAGTGGCTAGGGTCATCTCAATATGAAACTGACTCATGCTACATTAATGAACTAGTAAATTTCCCCAATGAATATTGGGTATTAATTAAAATTGCTTCGTTGTTCAGATGTCCAAATAGTAATGGGAAAGCAGCTACGGATCCAGTTATCTGCTTTTTTGTTTTATGTTTTTGTTTTTAGTTTTATGAAGGGAAATATTTTTCTGTTGTACAATTGTTAACGAGGAACTCAAAACACCTTTATATTTGCATTATAAGAATTGTAGCAACGAAATATTTTTGAGAGTAGAAAAACGAGAATTGGGTTTAGTACGTCTAGACGCGGAAGCATTGCCTGCACTGTACCAGAACCTTATTTGCATCATCACTGCAAAACTTACGTAAATACAAACCCAGACAATGCTTTGTACCTTTCTTGCAGAAAATATAAGGAATTGCAAACTTTGTGGTTAGGGCATTATTCAAAAAATTTCCTCTCTTTGCAGAAGATTTTCGCAAAATGATGACGAATAATTTTTAAAATGTGTTATTAATGTATTTAACAATTTAATAAATATAATAAAATTATAAAAACAAGTCATTCTAGTCATTAGTTTTTGGTTTTATAAAATATCAAATTACTTTGGAATTAGGTAACTATAAGTAAATTGATCCCACAAATCGAACTTTTGCCTATAGACTATTGGAAAAGAGACAATTTTCTAAGAATTTTAAAAAATAATTCAAGGTAATCGATTAGTTTTCTAAAAAATCGGCATTTAGAAATCGAATATTTACATCTATTTTAAAAAGGGATTAATAGTGCGATTCTTTAAAAATTATGTTATAGAATGTTACGACAATATTATGTTAACAACATAGCTTTGTAAAAACTTTTATAACATACTGTTATAAATTTATAATAACATTTGATCTGTTGGTGATACAGAAGAACAGAAGATCTGGACACTCCAGAGAGAGCATAGAAAATCCCAGCTAAGAGGCACAGAAGCCTAAACGAAACAATAAAACAGAGGCGGTCATTATCAAAATTTGTGAAAATGCCACCCCTAAAGATATCATCGATAGAATCAAAGCGGAAGTAAAAAATAAAAATTTCAAACTGAACATCAGTAAGATCCTATCGCATCAGGTGAACTTCTACTAGAGATGAAAAAAAGAGCAAGAACGCTTAAAGAACAACTGGACCCGATTGTCCTAGAAAACTTTATAAGAGTTAAAGAAACCAGAACTCAGATATTTACCTACCACAGAAAAGAGACTACCACAGAAAAGGTCGGAGAGGCAATGAATAAGGTGGATCGGTTCGGAGAAAGTATAATTATTGGAATTTACTTGGTTTACGGAAGATAGACCAGGGCGGTGATTTTGGTGGACCCAAACACAGCGGAGAAACTGTAAGAAACTAGCCTAACAGTTGGCCTGATATCAGGATGTAGAGCTAAAGAGAAGAGCTTTCGGGCATTCTGTAAGAGATGTTGCGAGTACGGATATAAAGCCGACAGTTGCCACAGCACCAAAAACTATGAGAATACCTACTTACGATGCGGAGAAGAGGAACATAAGGTATCGACATACGCCAAAAGAGCACCGCGGTGCCCAATCTGTAGAGGCCCACATCAGTTTGGCCCCAGATGTTCACGGGGTGGGGGGGAGTAAAATAAACATCTTGCAAATTAATCTAAACTGCGCCAGGCTAGCTCAAGAACACCTCAATAAAACAGCCACGACACACAGGGACATTTAATATTCATCAGCGAGCCAAATAAATATCTAGATACTAATTGAAAGAAAAGTTCAGAGAGAAAAGCGGCTATATATACACACTCCCGTAGACATTCCTTCCATCCTTGACCATACCCTGGAAACCAACAATGCAAGCACTTAAATAGAAGACTGGCGGGTCTTGGAGGAGGAAAGTGGAAGTGATCATCGATACATTTCCTTCCGGTTCTCCTCAGACGAGGAGAGAATATACCTCATCGGACTAAGAGAATTCTGTATCCAAAAAGTCACCAGTACTAGATCACCAGTGTACCGGTGGACACAGGAAATCACGAAAATGAGAAGAATGAGCAACAAGACAAAACGTAAGATGTTTAGGATGGCTGCAGGATTTCCCGAAATAGCCGCAGAATTAAAGCAAAAACACATACAAGATAAAGTCAACTTAAACATAGAAATAATGAAATTCAAAAAACACAAATGGGACAAAAAAACGAAGGCAACCATCTATAAGCATTCGTCTTTTAGGCCTGGAAATCAATCCGTTTGGCTCACGGACCTAAACAACGACGTATGGGCAGGGGATTATTATTATTATTGCTACACGGGTAGTGGTTTGTACAAAGTCCACTTTGTACTGAAGCTCTAGGCTTATTGTACCTCGTTTTCCATTGAGTTGTTAAGGAAATTTATAAGTATTTCTATCCACAGCGTAATGTTCACCAGAGGGCCAAGCTAAGAAATTCTGCCGAGTTTGGGATTTGAACCATAATCTCCGCTCATAACTTCAACTAGCGATCACATCAAGCCACCGCAGTGGTCTGGGCAGGGAATACAAAATAGTCTCTAAGAGATTCGGCAAGAGAGCTGCACTGGATCTCTACGAACCAAACTGGGAATGTGGCAAACGTACTTTGCCCAACACACTCTCCATTCGAAAGAAGGAGAATGGAAGAAACACTAAAATAGACATCTTCTCAGAAGGAGAGCTCAGAGAAACACTTAAGAACAGTGAAGACAAATAAGGCACCGGACCCAGATGAAATGCCTGCACTGCTGGTGAAGCAATTTGGTGAAGAAAGGCCGGAATGGATCCTGAACATTCTAAACACCTTGGCAGAAGAAGGTAGTTTCCCTCCATAATGAAAAAACTCAACAGAAAAACAAACAAAATGGAAAAAAAACTTCTCAAAAAGGGGAATAAACATAATAAGCCAGCAAACATTCCTTCGTCCTACCGACCATTATGATTGCTCAATCATCTCAGCAAGATATATGAAAAACTCATTCTGGCCAGACTAATGAACTCGAATCGAAAGGGGGACTGTCATCCAACCAATATAGTTTCCAGAAAGGGGACTCAACAACTCCTCACCACAGAGCGCCTCACCAGCATTATGAAACAAGCCAAGATGGGGACTTGGAGAACGAGAAAGTTTGTCATGGAGATAGCGTTAGACGTAAAGAACGCGTTCAATTCCGCCAGATGGGAGAACATCCTTACAGAACTCAAAAAAAGAGGAATCAGTGCAGGCCTGTTATGTATATTTTCGGACTACCTTAATCGCAGGAGCGTTTCAATTAAAGACATACGCAGTCACATCAGGGATGCCCAGGGATCAGTTTTGGCACCGGTGCTTTGGAACATCAATTATGACAGAGTATTCTCACTCAGAATGCCAGAGACAATTAGGCTATGCGGATGATTTGAACGTAATAGTCGTGGCACACAGAACTTGGATGAATACCTCAGGCCTCACACTGGTACCCGAGAAAACCGAAGCGATGCTGGTGTGCGGAAGATGAACGCACCGGTCTATAAGCATCCGTCTTTTAGACCCGGAAATCAATCCGGTGGAATGCATCACGGTCCTAGGAATCCGAATCGATAGAAGCCTAGCATTTGGAGAACATGTCAAAAACGATTGAAAATGTATGTGCTCAATAGAAAATCATAGAACAGTAATTGTGTCATTGTTGTCAAACTTGCTAAATGAATGTGACGTCATATGCTCATATGACAAGCCACCTAACAAATTTTCACAAAAAAATACATCAAGTAAGATTTCTTACCGATGGTTAAAGGGTCTCGTAACCTGGCAATTAGATTGCACCGGGATCGGTTAGGGTGCATAATATGTATACCCTAATTGAACCGATCATCCGCACCCTCCGCTCCAGGCCGTTTTGAGAAACGCCCAAAAATATCAATTTCCCTAAAACCATACTCACTAAAAAGAAAGAGGGTGGATCTCCTTCGATGTGGACTCAACGCTGTGATTTCTATCAGTTCGGAATTAAATTTGTATTCTTAATTGGTATTAAGAATACCAATTGAAATTGCTAATTAAGAATTTAACATTAACCAAACGCTACCATACGACAGCAATCAATTGTAACTATACTCCATCAAGTATACTTGAGTATACCAAAATGTCTTTTAACGTGTGCTTCTCGTGTTTTTTTAATTAATTTGGACACAGATAAACAAAAAACCAAAAATTTCTGTATAAACCAGTATAAACTAATTAAAATTCTACTGAGATATACCAAGGTATACTGGATATAGCAGATACATTGAGGTTATCGCTAGCGCCACCATCAGTAGTGTAAAATCCCTATCAGGGTCGGAGATTTATGGGATTAATATATTACACAAAACCAATTTTTAAATCAATTACGTTGACGGCTGCCTCGAGTACGGCGTTGAAAAAATATATTAAAGTGATGCCAATTCTTCTAAGCTCCAAACGTTGCCAAAAAATTAACAATGGGTATAATCACGATTAAGATGATAGCAGGTTCTGCTGGAATTGTGCGATTGACATTAAAAAAATTCATATGCAAAGAAGAAAAACCTTTACCACGTTTTCATAGCAGATAATTCAAAGATAAAATTTTTAATGCAAACTAAAGTAAACAAGGTGGAACTCGCTTTTGCGACAGTTCTTAGGCTTCTATACATCTACTTTTTCGGTAGGTTAAATTATTTTATTGGAATAAAATAAAGCCCAGATTAACCGAACATAGGAAAGTAACATGAATCATAACATAATGCGTTAATCTTTTAATTAGGTAGATTTTTTTACTATATAAGGAAAACGCTAACATTTTAATATTTTTTTTTTATTTCGACCTTTATAGGTAAATATTTGCAATTTACAAACCACAAATAAAACACAATTCATAATGAAATATTAAAATACCCGAAACACGTACCGAATACCGTATTAGAAACACGTAAAATACCTACTCTAAAAATACAAAATAAGAATATCGGATTAAAAAATATATATGTAAATAATCTGAATAATTAATACCAATCTAAAAATATTCTATATGAAGTAAAATTGTTTTAAGAACGTGCGTTCTGATTGGTTTTTTGAATTATGCGGACAGACGGACAGACGGACAGACGGACACGGAGCTAGATCATAAGGCTTCTTCCTATACGTTGTATAGAAGCCTAAAACGCAATTTGAAATTGATAATCAAAATAAAATTTGAAAGATTATTTACCTGCATAAAATACAATCAATGTTTTTTAAGAAAACCCAACAAATAATTGCTTCTACAGTTTAAATCTCAAAATTTCAATTAATGATCTTTCACAAATCTGTCCTATTCTAAACCACACGATCATAGATAATAATCTGCACGTATTAAAAATATTTATCGTTTTTTAAAAATTTAGTTCTTACATGGCGATGAAAAATTAAAATGTAACATTTAAGAAATTGAAAAATTTGTACAAAAAAAGTGGCGAAAAAAAATGACATTCGCCATGTTAAGATAAGATCAGACTATGGAGGGTAGAGGTAAGGAGGACAATCTCTGTGTACAAAAAGTGTCCTTCAAATAGTAGTAATTAACGTTTCAGAAAGTGTCCAGAATGGCGCTGGTGTACCAAGAGGGTATGGTTTTTGAACTATGGAACATATCGCCGTCTGTCTTTTTTCCAGGCCAGGGTTTGAAAGATTAATAAAAATGTTCAATTTATATTTTATTAAACTTTTATAAACAATTTTGTAGTATTTTAATTTATTGCTTTTTACACAATCTTGATAAATGAAACTTTTTATGTCAAGCGAGGAGTTTATATTTATTATTCAAGTTTAATTCTCAGCTAATGCAATATAGAGTCATCTACCTTCCATAGTTCAAACCATACCCTCTCGGTACGCCAGCGCCATTCTGGCCGTTTTCTGAAACCTTATTTAGTGCTTTTCAGTGGCCACTTTTAGAATAAAGCAGCCATATGAGATTGTCCTCCTTACCTCTACCCTCCATAGATCAGACGTAGCTACTTTTGCTGCGCCGCCAATTAAAAAACTGCGCAACAAAAGTAGCTTGTGTGTGAACACCGTTGCAACCCAAAAAACAGCGCATGCAGTAGTGCTGCCTGCAGCATTTTTACTGCGCACGTTGTTTAATGTGATTAATGTGCTTAGATTCACAATTTTGAAAGTTGCAGCCGTAGTAAAAGATATTTATTTGGGTGAACTTTTGCAGCGGTTGCAGGTGCAGTTTTTTTTGGCGTTTATAGATTTGACGTTTTGATTTTTCAAGTTCAATTTTAAAAAGTGCAGTATGACATCCTATAAGTGGAAACGTGCGGATATTTTTAAACTGATTGACATGGTGGAGGACCAAAATTGTCTGTGGAATGTCGTGAGCCCAGACTATCACAATCAAGTAAAGCGGCGGAATAGTATTGCAGAAATTGCTACTACTTTAAATATTCGAGCCGACGAAATAAAAAAAAACTTCACACTCTTCGGGCTCAACACTCCAAAGAGCGCAGCAAGATAAATTTGAAGAAATATGGGAGTGGTAGTGAGGAAATATACGAAACAAAATGGGAATTTTACAATGCTTTACAGTTTATGTTTCGGCATACCAAAGATACCAGAACAAAAAATGCAATGGTAAGCAAAATAGTATAATTGTAGTTAATAAAGTAAATATTAGTAGTAAGTACATTATCTTCTTAAATAAAATTATGTTGCCTAGCAACCTTTCCTTCTCGGCAAAAGTATTCTTTAAATTCCTCTCTAACGTTATTTGCCAATGTGGTTGCATTTCTGGACACGGTTCCAGGCAATGGTTCCAAAGCAGTACATCCACTGCGCCAAGTACCAAAATTAATTTTTGCGATTCGGCGTCTTCTCTTTGCTTTTGTTAAGAGAACAATTGCCAGACATGCTACAACTTTGGTATCCATCAATATAGTAATCAAATATAATTATAATATTATATTATCAAATACCACACACAATTTTTACTTCACTTCACACTTCACGAATAAATGGCTACGATATACGTTGACGGTTGCAGCTGCAGTAAAAGCAGCTAGGTGTGAATAGTGTAGCTACTTTTTTGCAGCTTGCTAATTTTAATAAGTAGCCGCAGTAAAATAACTGCGTGTTGCAAGCTACTTTAGGTCTATGTGTGACCCGACATGCAGCTTTTGCAGCCGCAGTAAAAAAACTGCGCAGCAAAAGTAGCTACATCTGACCCTAGCTTAACACCACCCCCTTATATACGAACCTGGTGAGTACTCATGTAAACCTGTAAACGAATTCGGTATATAAGCTATATTAACAAAATAATTAGAATTATTAGCTTTTGAAAATTTATATAAATATAATATCAGTAATGAGCTAAAATAAACTATAAATCAATAAACTAATATTTTCGAGCTTTCGAGAGTGGATACTCTCTTTTTCAAGAATTAATAAAGAATAAATTATACATAGTTACGACAAAAGTGATTTATTGAAATTTATCCGATAACTTGATCAGAATTTTAAATAAAGTTAAATGAAATAAAATATAAGAAATTCTAATAAGTTATCGTGGGTTAATAAAAACCAGTGGTAAAAACTTAACCCCAATACATGGAGAAGAAATTATATTAATAAGGGACTATAAATATTGCTAAGTCCCTCGATGTCAGTTTTCCTGTTCATGGTGTTTTTCTCCTTTTTAATTTCTATCATCTCGTGTAATATTCTGTCCCTATATGTTGTGACTGTCTTAATAATTTTTGTGTTTTTGAAGTCAATATTATGTCCGTCTTCAAGGATATGTTTTGCGACATACATTACATCTAATAGATGAAATATGACTGCTGATCCTTTTCTTGAGCCATTGATTCGTTTGCCCAATGTAAACTAAATTGCAATCATTGCAGGACATTTTGTAAATAACTCCAGATCTTTTTTCTTGCGGAATGGGGTCCTTAAGTTTTGAGTAATGTAGCCCTAGATTATTTGAAGATCTAAAACAAATGTTGATGTTAAAAGGTTTAAGAATATATTTGATTTTCTCGCTAAGACCATTCACGTAAGGGATAGAAGCAAAGTACATTTTAGGGTCTTTTGTGGTATAATTGCAATTATATAATTTATGAACCCGGTCTTTGACAATTTATTTATAAGTAATTTAGGATAGTTATTTCTGAGAAGTGTTTCTTTGGCAATTTTTAAAGTTTCCCTCCTGTAGTTCCCGTGTGTTAATTTAATGGCTCGATCTATTAACCCAATAGCGGTACCTATTTTATGACTTTGGTGGTGATATGAGTTGTAATTTAAATATCTCCCTGACCATGTTATTTTTTGTGTCCATTTATATTGAAGAGTGTTGTTGTGTCTTATGATTTCAATGTCTAAAAACGTTATTTTGTTGTGAATTTCTTTCTCTAAAGTGAATTCTAGTCTGGGATGGAAACCGTTGAAATGTTCGATAATATAATCTACTTTGTCTTTAGGTATTTCGGTGATAATGTCGTCGACATATCTTTTAAAGAAGGGAAGACTAAAAGGAAGTGTTAAGATCCGGTCGTTTTCCAGAGTTTCCATAACTAAATTGGATACAGATGCAGAAATCGGACTTCGAAAATATTAGTTTATTGATTTATAGTTTATTTTAGCTCATTACTGATATTATATTTATATATATTAACAAAAATAACAAATAACCTAACCCGATTAATGCCGAGTAGGACCGGTCTACTCTTATATAAATAACCTCTAGAGGGATATTTTTAGTAAATATGACAACCAGAGTGGAGGGTGCGGAGGGTTAGTTTTGACAAATGCAACCACGACATATCTCAGATTCATCCTAAAATCCTTTTGTACAATTTACAAATTTTTAATAGTAATTTAATAATATAATTAGTAATCAGTGGTGTGGTGTATTTTTTAAAATATTATAACATAACGTAAACACGTTATGTTATATGAGCTTGTTCTCTTTCTAACTTAAACATTTCTGTATAGCGTTGTCCTTATTATTTACTTTATAACATAACGTACTCACGTTATGTTATATTTTAAAAGTAGGTACATCACACCTCTGAATAGCAATTTTAATAATAATTTTAAATTTAATAAATTTGTACAATTTTAATAGATTAAAATTAATTCTATACTTACCTTAAGGGTGTTGGGATTTGTGTTAGAGATTACCGCTAATTCGCTTAGGTTCAGGACGCAATTTAAATCTTCAAAAATAGTGACCACGGGACGTAATTTGGCTGCGCCTCTAACATCGACAATATGCAAGAAATATGGGTTGGAGATTAATACTATAGAAGAAGAACCTGATGTAAACTCGGTATAAATTGTTAAGTCGGAAGACAGTAAAGCATCTGAACATATTTTAACGGCAGCAGCAGAAGATATTTTAAATCAAAGTGAAATATTATCATAATCTTGTTAAGTTAAAAATATTGAAAATCTTACTGTTAAAAAGCAACTAAGTTGATAGTCTGCGACATATAATATATATTAGATGTCGCAGATATAATATATATTAGATGTCGCAGACTATCAACTTAGTTGCTTTTTAACAATAAGATTTTCAATATTTTTAACTTAACAAGATTATGATAATATTTCACTTTTATTATAATTTCATTTGTTAATAACTATACATTATATGAAGATATTTTTACCCTTTCGTAGTTACTTGAGCGTTAAGGGTTTTTATAAATTGAGATTTGTATGATAAATACGCTGTATGAGGTTTAAACGCGAATTTGTTTTATATTATAAGTTTTATAACTTATGGCACCTCATGGGAGTGGAGGAGTAGTCATGTATATATGTACGCAGTGTTTAATAAATATTGTTTTTAAAATTGAACCCTTTTTAATAATTGAAATATAAGTATCTTACTGGCAATAAATGAAGTGATTTTAGTAAATACTTTGTTATGTTTGTTAATTAGTATGAAAAGTGAATTGGTATTTTACCTGTTGTGCTGAATGATCTCATCGTTAAAAATTGACAGTCGACAAATTATCAAAAGTTAATATTGGCATACTGATAATCAATTATCGCAAAATAATTATCCAGAATTACACTTCCATTGGAAATGATATAATTAGTAATTGCCACGAAGTTGAATAATTCGATTTTATTTAAAAAGTTAGGTTAATGGTCAATAAAGTATGAAGAAACAATTTTTACGTGTCAAGCAATACGCTGATCAAACATTTTTGAAGTAAGTATTGAAAAAGTATCATAAACATGTAATTTGTTAAATAGTAATTCCTTTCAACAATAGGTACCTACAGCTAATATCCAACATACAAAAGATTAAATTGTTCTGTTTGTATACCAATCATTGCAATAATATTTAAGACCTATTATTTGCTAATTCAATTTCTGCTCCTTTTTCCTGACACCCATTATTATGGTTACACTCCGAGATAACATTTAATTTATATAATGATATTAGATAATTTAATTTGTCGATTATATTTGAACTTCAATTATTCTTATTTTGGTTAAACTGCAATCGTTTATTTACTTGAAACATAAAATCGTTTTCTAAAAAATTTAGTTATTGTACATAATAATAAACCTAAATATTAAAACTAAAAACATTAGCTTTCTTTTTTGAAAACGCCCATATTTTAAGAAACAATTTGTTTGAGAAAATTTTATTGTACCTATACAGACAGATTGATTATAATTCCAAATATGAAATTGTTTCATGGTTACATTCATTAATTGAGGTTTTTACAAAGATTTGTATTTTTTCCAATCGCCCGTGCATGCTGAAAAAGTTGTTTTTGTTGTTGAAAATGTAAGAAAAAGCAGTTTCTGACCTTTTTGGAGGCAATCCAGGCGATTGATCATGCACATATGACAATATAAATGATAATTAAAATCTATATCTGTGTTTGAGCTTTGCATCATTTTTTCCAAACCAGACAATGACATTTTTTTCCTTCCTTACTGCATGTTTTAATTTGACTTGCATAATCACTAAATAAAATTTTATTTAATAAAAACAAATATTCAATATATTACTGTGACGAGTAGAAAGGTAACCGATTAAGAAATTGAAAGAAAACGAAAGTGCACACAAACTTAAACTAATAAAGTGCTTTCTGAAATTATCTATATTGCTATTACCTACCTTTCAGAGGTGCATGACTAAACCTTAGATGCATAACCTTTTTCTTAGTTGCTTCAAACAGATTCGAACATTTGAATAACGTTTTCTACACTTTTCCAAGATATTTGTTTTAAAAATTTTTCACCTATTTTATAAGTATTGAACTAAATTTTTAATGAATTTTGTTTCTCAGAAACATTTTTATTAACTAGAACAAGATTTACTACTTGTTTGCACTTGCATTTTGCAAATCTAGTTACTAAAATTAATTTCTAGATATATAACTTTTTTTAAATACACTGTGTATAAGTAATCCAATAATATATTTTTAAATTATTTTAAATAACTCAAAACACTTTTTAGAGCTGAGAAAACTGAAGCATTAAATAACAAGGAATTGCAGATTGCTGATCAGAAAGTAGATTACCTGAGAAGTTCTCTCAATAACATAATCAAACGCCTTCCATTAAATCAAATTTCTGAGGGCAATGTTGAAAAACGTATGGTAAGATCAATTTATATAATATAACTTACTTTATAAGTCTGGATTTATACATATTTTATGACTCTTACTTTTACACTTTTTTGATTTTCTGATGTTCAATTGTGTTACATGGTTTAACCTATTTTTATACATAAATAGTTACTTAGCAGATATTTCCTCTGTGAGTGCTTATATCGAAATTAGTTATCTTCGAGTTGTAATCGCTGATGTTGTAAATTGTCAAATACGAAACATAACAAAACCACATATTTTATACATATTTAGTAGGTACTATATAGAAACATCATATAAAAAATAGTTATCCAGCATATCGCTACCCTCATTCTAATACCACGTGTATGAGAATTTTTAACAAAAATTAAATTTTGATTGATTATTAATCAGTGTTTCATGATCTATCTATTGATTGTTGTATCATATATCAGCTCAATTCAAATACCACGTATCAGAAATTAAATAATTTTACCCATAAATTTTTTCAGTTTTTTTCACTCTCCTGAACAATTTTGATTTAGTTTCATACGTGGTATTAGAATGAGCGTCTTGTACTAACGCCACAGTGTCCACATTACTATATTGAGAAACCACCTCACTAGACATCCCATATGGAAAAGCTTCAATTTACTACTTAAATTTGTTTGATGTACTTCTCAATTTTTCTATGAAATTGAAACAGATTTTACAGCATTTGTATGACTGCATTGTTATGAAAATAAATAATTCTGCAGTGCATTACATTTTGTTCTATAATCAACTTTCCAGGAACGTATCTCCGTCATGTAACGAGATATTGGTGTAATAAATTGGTTTCATTATAAGTTTTATGTAAATTATTTTGAATAATTATGTAATAATTTGTTATTTCCAAATGTTCTTAAATACTTAATTGTTATTTTTAATTTATTAATTTAAAAGAATTTTTTAAAGAAAAAAGCAATATTTGTAGAAAAAATATCCTGAGTATCTATTGGGCCAGTCCTTACATGATCAAAGTCAGCGAAGTATTGATAGCGAATGTAAATTGCTTCAATCCATTTTGAAGGAATGCGCGTGTGTTGAATTAGAGCTTGCCAAAGAACAATCTGAACATGAATCGAAAGTGGAACAGCTGGTTAGTGCACCGATACAAACTGTTATCGATAACGATTTGCCCAACATATTTAAGC
This sequence comes from Cantharis rufa, assembly GCA_947369205.1. Classification (NCBI taxonomy): domain Eukaryota; kingdom Metazoa; phylum Arthropoda; class Insecta; order Coleoptera; family Cantharidae; genus Cantharis; species Cantharis rufa. The sequence continues at coordinate 44,810,763 of OX376303.1, forward strand.
ACAAACGAAATCTTAACAAATATATTTTGGATAAAGATTCTGCCAGCAATAGATATTATGTAAGTTATTTTAATTAGTTTAATTATTGATTTTAGCAGTGTGCATTTATAATTTTAATTATAATTTTTAGTCATCAAAAAATGGCAACAATAAAGATTCTTTAAAAGATAATATGGAAGAAGCCGACGTTAAAGTCGAACAATATAGAGATATTTTAGCAACCGAAATGTTTCATTTACTTAGAAAAGAATGTGAATTATCTCAGCATATGCTACAACTATTAAAACTGCAGAGAGCATATCATGAAAGTGCTTTGAAGAGTTTGGAAAAAATTATTCCTGCTTTAGAAACAAAAATCAGTAAATATTACTTTTTGCTACATACGTTATTATTTTTATTGATTTATGTGTAAATAATATTAACCAAATTAGATACTTATTTTTTTATTATGCATGTAGTTAACCAGACGGCCTTGTTTCTATTATCTATACCATATTTAATAACAATTAGAAAAAGCAATCTTAGGTGTGCAAGAAGTAAACTTGAGACACTTATTTATAAATATTTTTCATCGTTTTTTGTAATGCTGATAAATAAGAACTGTCTAAAAGTGTATTTAACATACGAATTTGATTATACAGATAACAACTTCTTGCTCATTTAATGCAGATAATCAAAACCCGACGGAACATCATTTCATGATATAATTATCATGTAATTATGGTCGTTGATGAAAGATTATTTTTGAAATAATAAATTATAAAATATGTAATACATGCTTTGTTTGTAGGTGATAGTCCATCTAAAGCAGTCTTTGGTTTAGACTTAACAGAACATCTTCGAATTAGTAATAGAAGAATTGCCTTTCCATTAGAGCTTTGCATAAGGGCACTTACAGAATTAGGATTATCCGAAGAAGGTTTATTTCGAGTTGTTGGAGGTTAAAAGAAAATAAACATTGTGAAATTTAAACTAATATGACAATCTATTTTTTTTCTAGCTGCATCCAAGGTTAAAAGATTAAAATTGGCAATCGATTCGGGCTGCTTTTCATTTCCATTAATATCAGAATATACGGATGTTCACGTTTTAGCAAGCACTCTAAAATCATACCTTCGTGATTTGCCAGAACCATTACTAACGTATAAATTATATGACGAATGGATCGATTGTATGCGATATTCACATGACGAAAGGATTTTGGTAATTCAACAAATATTAAAGAAGCTTCCAGAAGCCAATCGAGATAATTTGACATATTTGATTCAATTTTTTGCAAAGTTATCGAAAAATATTGAAAATAAAATGAATGCATCAAATATTGCTATTGTAATTGCACCCAATTTATTATGGAAGGAAACAAAAGAAATTGAAATGAATATGGGTAGTTTTGCGACGTTAAATATGATCGTAGAAATGTTTGTTAGCAATGTTAATGTTTTATTTCCCGATAATGTCGATTGTTATCTTACGATTCCATCTTCCGAAATAATAATCGAAGAATCCGAGTTTTCACGACCGATATTATCGAATGTAAAATTATTAAATACCGATATGAGTGACTTGTCCAATTATGCAACCGAAAATGTCCTTCACGACAACTCAAGTCCGAAGCCTCAAATAAGAAGAAAAGCTAAATTAGCTCCACCTGTACCTCACACAAGTAAAAACGAAATGGACTTTTCAAATGATCGTTCGAATATCAGCCCTTCTTATCCTTCAGGAAGTACAACTTTAAATAGATCGCATAAACCAAAATCGACATCGGAAGTTAAATCTGTTGTGTTGGTAAGAATTTTGTTTATTTGCATGAGAATTGAGTCTGATTTTTTTTTTTTATAGAATTCACAAACCTTGGAGGATTCGCCTAGTCCTAGAAGACAAAGCTTAATTATAGACCCTGCCAATGTAGTAACGATACAACAAGAAATAGTGAATCCACCTCTAGTCAATTTAGAATATGCAGATATTGCGGACATTTCATATGTATCACAACCGTCTACTCATATACAAGTTTCAAAAGCTAAACCTATTCAGCAGGTCTCCGCACAAACTCTTAATATTGACAAAATAAATATAACTGCAAGTAATATTCAAACAACAATAAGCGGTAATCAACAAAATGCGGAGAATAAAATTATTAATAAGCCTATTGCTGCACCTAGACCTAGTTTAATCTGTGATAATAAACAACCAATCGATGCCAATAAAACAACAAATTTAAAAGTTGATACGCCAGAAGAAATAGAAATTGCAGACGGAGAATATGTGCAATTGCGTAAACCGTTTAATGACAATATAAACGAAAGGCCTAATAAACCTGCGGTACCTGTAAGGCCTGCATCTTTGAAGGCTCCTCAACGAACGAACTCCGAAAGCAATAACGATGTTGCTTGTCAAAAAACACAGTGTTCTGTATTCAGCTTAGCAAACAAACAACACGCTAGCTATGTTAATATACAAAATAAGAATTTAAATAGTGAAAAATTTCAAGCAGGACATGATATGCAAATGGCGGAAAAAGAAAGATTTCTAGGTCATCACATTGACAAACCTCCATCTTCTATAGAAAACAAGCGTGGGGATGTAAATTTTAATAATTCAGAAATTATTAGAAATAGAACTTCTTCTGTTGGTAGTCAAAATAAGCCAGAAATTCCTCCAAAAAGTAGTGTACTGAAATCCAATGAGAAGTTGGATTTAAAACTACCCACGGAAAAATTTAATGGAAATACAAAATCTAGTCACACACGTACACATTCAGATGGAAATTTAATAGAAACTATGAGCCCTGTTTCGTCTTTCGCACACACGCCACCATCACCGAGAACTTTAAGTAAACCTACGCAACCTCCGCCGCCACCGCCCACAGGTGCAAGCAGACCTAAATCTAATTCAGATAGTACTGATTTATGAAATTTTTACTACTAAATTGGCTTATTTTAAATCTAATGATTATTAATGTTAATAAGTTGACTGAAATTAAAATTATTTTAATGCTGTTCTGTGTTAAATGTTATTGTATATAATATTTAGGGTGCTACTTATGGGTAGCAAAAAATTGTTAATCCAAAAATTAATTAGATAAAGCGAACGATTTAATCTACATTTTGCACACTTTTTTTAAAAATCATTAATATAAATTAGAGCATATTTTAATCGTGTTAATGTAGGGATACAATAACTTCAAAAGAATTTGTTTTATTATATTTTATTGCTACAAAGTATTATGCAATAATACAGTTTTTAGAGTTAAATGCTAAGAAATTTTATTTTGTTAAAATATTCGTGTGGATGTTAGCTTCGATTGCTTTACCACATGTTGAATTAAGGCAGTAACTTGCTGAATTGTCGCAATCTTTTTATTTAATCAAAATAAGTTTTTTTTAGATTTTGTTCTTGCAATGTTATTATAACTTTGACTTTTCTTATAAAAATTTCTTTAATGTACATACGTGATACTTTTTTTTGATAATATAATTATTTCTAAATAAAGTAAATTTGTAAAAGAAATTGGGAGTATTAATTGTTATAAAAGTTAGTCAAAAATAACGAGCCTCGACCAAGAATCGTATAGATATCTCAAAGAAAAGTTACTTTGTTTCCACTTCTTCTCTTAAATTTTATTCTTCTGTTGAAATTTAAATAATTTTATTATTCAAAGACTTTTTAAGTTAGCACGAACATAAATAATGATATATAAAGAAATTCTTCATATCGCTACCCTCATTCTAATACCACGTATGAGAATTTTTAACAAAAATTAAATTTTGATTGATTATTAATCAGTGTTTCACGCTCTATCTGTTGATTCTAATATCACGTATTCAATTCAAATATCACGTATCAAAAATTGAACAATTTTACCCACAAATATTTTCAGTTTTCTTCACTCTCCTGAACAATTTTGATTTAGTCTCATACGTGGTATTAGAATGAGGGTAGCGATATGCAACAATTAAACTAATTTGACGAAATACAAAAGCAATTCAAAATTATAACGTATTGATAATTTTATAATTATTATAAAAAACGTAATGATAACGTATTTGGTGCATACTCACAAAAAAGACTTGCATTATAAGAAAGATTTATTAATTCATTTTGGCTGGAACAAAGTGTTGATAATAATTTCGAGTAAAGTCTATCATTAAATCTTGTTGGCATTCGGGTACATCTCCTATTTGAATTCCAGGCGATCCACCGTATCTTGTAAATGGTGATACCACAGTTTCAGGTGCCAAAATTGTATTATCTTCAATTATGGAGCAATCTTTCAACACACATCTTCTACCCTAGAAGTAAATATAAAAAAAATTTTATACAAATTATATTTCTATATCTTTACTATAACGACATTTTTTCCAATATATACATAAGATCCTACTACCGAAGCATTTACAATTGATCGCTCTCCGACAAAAACATGATCGCCTATAGTTAATGGAAAAAATGCAACTCTGGAAAAGTAAATAAAGTATACACAAGTTAGTTGTATATTCAAAATTAATACTTTACCCCTTACTAAATTTTTTATAAGGCGGTCGAATAACAGCTTCTTTGCTTATTATACAATATCTCCCAGTTCGAACATTTGCTAAATCACCACGAATGATTGCATCAGATTGAATTATAACTTTGCCTTGTAGGACAATATTTTGTGAACCACATAAAACCGTTTGACGACTGACTTTACTTCCAGAAGCCTATTTTTGAAAATATAAATTGAAAAATTAACCTAAATATTGGTGTGAATAACAATTTACCGTTTCTACGTATTCGCTTTTATTATATACCAAATCTTGCATCTCCATATTACTTGTTTTTTAAAAGAAATCAATTTTCATTAAAAGCCACTATTCAAAACTGTCTACAATTTGGCATCTTTTGAATTGAACAAATTTATTGACTTATATGATTCAAGTAGCTACGTCAAATACCATGTGTGCAAACAGCGGTGGATTAAGGTCGGTTGAAGCCCCGGGCGCAGAAGAAAATATTGGGCCTCTTCATAAGCGTAACTATATAAGATCACAGAATAGACAATATTAAGTAAATACAGTGGAACTCGATTGGTTGGGGGATTGATATGGAATTCGACTGATGTGCAACGTGCAAATTGGATCTATCAGAGGTGCGTTAAGGCTAATGTCCACTTGAGACACAAAAATGCCCGTTTTCACCAACAATTCCTAACGTTAAGAATTCCCTAACTTTGAGATAAGAAACTCTTATGTCAAATTTGGTTTTCACCAAGCGCTAAAAGTTCCTAAAGAGCATTAACAAATCCCTAACCTTAGGTATCCGATTTACCGACCCCTAACGTGTTAGGGATTCCTTAGCGGTTGTATTACAGGTATAAATTAGTGTTTATTCTTATTTTTCTCTCGCCATGGCTATTGTTAGATTTTTGGATAGTTTAGAGAGATTTGAAAATGAAAATAGTATATTAAGAAACTAGTTTTATAAGTGGCGTTTTTAACGCACGCAATTCGTTTAGAAAACGAGCCGCGAAGCGGGGAGTTTTCTATAGGATAAGTGTGATAAAACGTATTATAAAACGAGTTTCTTATACTATTTTTTCTATTTTGCAGCTTTATACGCCCTAAAAATATTAAAAATGTGCATTTCATTAAATAATAGTAAACTTGAATTTTTTTTTGTATTTCTGTGATAGTTGGTAACAAAAAATTTACAGGTTAGGAGATCTTTTCTTTATTATTATTAATTAATTTATAGACAATTAACATTATTTTGCATCAATTTATAAGTTTATAATACTATTTATAGTGACATTATTAGTTTTAATTTTCACTGACGTTTAGTTACCAACCTCTTAAAACAAAAAATTGCGTTTCGAAATATTGTCCATTTCGATACGCGATTGGGTTTCGAAATAACTTTGTTTTAGACGCAAAATAGAAAAAAAATTTTTAATGTGGAATTTGTCGTAAGATTTCGGTTAAGAAAACAAACTGTTTTGCAGGTTTTAAAATTAATAGTAGGATCTCTAGAGTTTATTAATGATAATTAAATATACTATTCATAAATGTGCATTTTATTTATGATAATTATTTTGGGTATTATTATTTTAGAAATTAATCAGTATCGCCCATAAATCAATTATTACTGGCATATGGCATTACGGTTTTATGCTACCGTAATAAATATGTGGTTTTCCAAATGTGTTAGCAACAATTGGTTGTACACACATTAAATTGCAATCTCCAAGTAACTACTTATATACATTTTGATACAAGAACATAACACTTGTAATTTTTAATGCAATACACAACCGAAACGCCAGAATTAGACATAAACCTACACAGTTAAAAATGTTTGTTTGACTGAAGGAAATTTAGTTGATCCAAACAAAATATTCTGTTATATATACGCAACTAAAGTATTTGTTAACCCTAATAAAAATTTTGTTTGAGGTTTTTTAGTTGCCTAAAAGAAAAATTTTATTTAATTTGATTTTATTTTGATTTAAAATAAATGTTTTATTTCAAGTAATTAACAATTATTAAATTTAAACAAAACAAATTTAAACAATTTGTTTAATCTATACAAATTTTGAAAAAATATATTTTTTTGAAATAACAAATTCATTTTGTTTGATAGAAATAATTTTGTTTAAACCGAAACAAAATTTCTTTCTATTGAATAAAATTATTCAAACAAAATTATTTATTAAATTCAAACAAAACGTTTTTACTGTGTATAAATTCAAATATGACATTTACAATCCGTATTAGTTCATTTGTCCGCTGTAAAGAATACCTAGCAAGGGAGCTGCTCGTTAAGAAATTCTTATGTTGGTGAAATGCAAATTTTCCTAAGTATTATTTTAGGGAATACCTAGCGTAAAGAATTCTTTGCTAGGGAATTCTTAAATAAATGTTGGTGAAAACGGGCATTAGTCTCGAGACTCGTATATAAACCCATGCTAATACTAGTCTCAGTATTAGTCTCAGAAACTTAGGTATTAGCATGGTTTTATATGGGAGTCTCGAGACTTTCTGTCTCAGGTGGACACTAGGCTTAACTATTGAGTTTAGTCGAACGCTTGATAATTATTGTGTGTTTAGTTTAAGTCAGGGATGCACAAACAGCGACCCGCGGGCCGCATGCAATGCCATGCTTCAAAGTAAAAATTTTAATGTAAATAAGGCCCAAAAGTCTGTGCATCCCTGGTTTAAGTTATTTGAAAGAAAAATATGTCTGTTGTTCAAAATCGTTAAAATAAAAATAAACGCAATATTTTTATTATCAATTTATGATTCTTTTCAATCTCTATTTACAGTAGAAAGGTGATTTAGCTGAACAGTTGCCGATAAAATGCCTGTTCCCTGCAGTGGCGTAACTTCAAAAATTGGGCCCGAGGGCAAGAATTTTTGTAGGGCCTTTTGTGGTGAGTAAAAAATTCGATGCTTTGCGCGTCGCCCCTGGACCCCCAAATTTCTTCTATTTTAGTCTCCGACTATTATTGTATCAAACATGAAATATGTTTTTCGGTATCAAACACCTTCCTCCGACTTCTTAACAGACTTGCGATAGTATTAATGAATCAGGAGATAGAAGGATCAAATAAACAAGTGGAATTCGGATTACCGTAGTTCTTGGGCTTCTATACTAGTATGTTTCTGATGAAATTGGAAAAATATAGATTAGAATGTAGCTACAGAAAAGTTTCCAATAAAAACCCCATTCAAATATCGAATTATCGGATAATCCATTTTTTTATTGGTATCCTATTTTGCTTATTTAAAGTACGCAATAGCGTGCCTAAATCCAACTTTCAAAAACGCGCATGTTTTAAAGTTACCATAACAACTTCAACAACCTAGGAAACGTGAAGTTAAAAAATGTCAACTTTTTAATTATTGATTTGACAGAAATACATTTTAACGTCAAATTATACTAATATTCAAATATTTAACAATATTAATTTTTTAAATAAATGTTTAAATGATTTCAAAGTGTACCAATAAAAAAAAAATTATGTAAAGTATTCGTGGATACATGATTTTTAAAACACTTGCTCTATTTCGAGCTCTTCGGCTGCGCCGTCGTGCTCGCAAAATCGCGCGTGTTTTAGAGATCTTAATATCCACTTATACTTTAATATACTATTAAAGTTAGTAAAATAATTTCGGATCAAGGGCTAAACGGATCAACGGCTAAATGGATTTCGGATTAGCAGCAGATATGCTGCTGAAATTTTATGAAATTTTATTTACGGATTCTAGAAAAACATTAAATATAAAATGTGGGTTGGGTACAACTCGCCGCGCACGATTCGCCGCCGCCGGCACGATTCGCCGCCAAGCACGATTCGCCGTGGCACGATTCGCCGCCAAGCACGATTCGCCGTGGCACGATTCGCCGAGAGCTTCTAGCGCCATATATCAATAATCTAATTACTCGATTTGTTGACCTTTTGTATTTACATGAGGATACAGGTCAATTAATATGGTTCAAATTTTATCTCTAATAAAAATCTCTAATAAAAAAAATTATTTTTTTCGGTGGATCCGTGTATTGCCATGGTTGTCTTTGTCAAATTCGACTCTGCGCTACCCTCGACTCTCGGCGCTCCGAGCCATTTTGACAAAGACTAAACTAATTAAAAATATCCCTGAAGACCGAAAGAACTCGAATAAGGTGGAACTCGAAACAGGTGAAACTCTTTGAAAACGTGAATATCGTTTTGTAACAGTTTAATTTATTTAATTCATTTTTATGGGTTAAAAATCTATCAAACATTATCGATAGATGGGGTCACTGAACGGATAAAAATAAAAAAATTGCGGCGAATCGTGCCACGGTGAATCATGCCACGGCGAATCGTGTCGCGGCAAATCGTGCGCGGTGAAAATATACAAACTATTGGAGTGAAATTATTATGAGACACAGAAAACACTCCAATAATATAAACAATGTGATATGTCCGTCCATCCGTATGTTCAAATTCTAGTGTGTTAAGCTCAGAACTTCTTAAATTTGAAACATGCGGACGGACACGGGACCAAAGCATAAGGCTTCTTGCTATACTTTGTATAGAAGCCTAAAACGGATTAACAGATAAATTTTATTATTACTTCTTTGTAAAAAAGGAAGTATTGTAATCCCGATTTTTTTCGGTTTTCAGATTTTGACGGAAATATCTATTTGACTTTCCCTGAATCCATATTGACTAGTTTTGTCGTGACGTCTGTACGTATTATGTATGTACGTACGGACGTCTGTATGTCGCATAACTCAAATACGGCAAGTCGTAGAAAGTTGAAATTTTGTATTTGAGACTCTTATAGCATCTAATATCTATAAGCACCTCCTATTTTTGGTTGCAATTGTCCGGGCAAAAAGGGCACATGTAAAGCGATACATGACGCGCACGAATAGATTAACGAGATTCGAACTACAAAATAATTATTCTACATTTTAGTTATTAAAAAAAGTATTAGCAGTTTAACAAGGAAGTCACGTGGTGTCCACGTTAGATTTTTTTATATATTTTATTGTGGTAGCCCTAGCAAAGATTTCTCTGCCAAAACCTTATTTTCACCATTCCTCTTTAACGGCTTTAACGGCGGAACAGTTTAATGAAAGACAAAGTTATTTTGAAGGGATCAGGCGATTCCTCCACGAAAACCCGAGAACTAGAATAGAAAAGAAAAAGTAAAGAAAGGGAAGTTACGCGTTAAGCAATTATTATGAATTGATTATAGTTTTGATGAAAGTAATAAATGAATGTTGAAGTGAAGGTATTTTAGTAAGTTGAAGTAAATCGTAAGGGAGAATATTGCAGTATTGGCATAAGTTTTCGTGCTTGAATCGTATATTTTGGACAGGAAGCTAACAAATGCTGCATAGTCTGCCTACTCTTTGAATCACAGGGGCACATGTTAGGGGCACAGTGGAAACTGGTTGTATGCAATGCGACAGGGCGATATTGCCGCATCTTTGGCACATAAATCGGCAACTTTGTTTCCACCGATGCCGTAATGAACTTTAACCCACCCAAACAAAATGTCGATTTGATTCTTTAACTTGAGAAGAGAAAAGTGAATGGAAGTGACCAACGGTACCGAGCTGTCTCTGTTGCGGTTGGACATAAGAGAGGAAAGGCTATCGGAAAAAATATATGCAGAATGTATGCTCCTGGGGGAAATCCAATTCAGGACGGAGTCGATTGCATAAAGTTCGGCTTGAAATACACTGTATGACATATTCAGTCGAAATTTGTTTGTTTCCTGCCGACCCTGATGATAAATGACCACCGAAGCGCCGAATTCCCCGCCTTCTAACTTACTTCCATCCGTAAAAATGGCAGCCGATATCGTTTCACATAATCGAACTACTTCCTCCGAGTCACTTATTCGAGTAAACTCGATCGTTTGTCTTTGACAATACTTGTAAATTTTGATTTGGGTGTGAAGGCTATCGCTTGAGTTTTTGCGGCGCTAGAAGTTAATTTGATTCCAGCGCCCCACTCCGCGATTGATTCAAGTGCAATGTTAATTATTTTTTCTAGCTTCATTAATATACTGGACGCACTCACGATTAAGAAGACATCATCTGCAAATGCTTGCAGATGACATCCTTCGGGTAAGCCCAAATCTTCCAGTTCGTTCGTTCGATACAACGTCCAGTACAATGTTCCAAAAAGTAGGTCCACAAACAGAGCCTTGAATACATTCCTTGGTCATAATTTTCCGCGACTTTCCGTCAGCGTAGACCAGCTCAACAGACCGATCTTCAATATAGTTTTTGAGGAGTTCATATATGTTCGGCGGGCATTTAATGTTCCGAAGTCTGTTAAAAAGAGCCGGCCACCATGCGTTGTCGAACGCCGCTTTTATGTCCAGGGATATACCAAGTATCAGGCGTTTACGATTTTTCTCACGTCTAATTACGTTTATTGCACTGCGTAGTGCGTCAGAGGTGGAGGTTTGTTCCTTAAATCCAAATTGCCTAAAATTCCATGCCTGACTTTGCTGGCCAAAGTAGACCAGCCTCTTGGTAAATAGTTTTTCTAACAATTTTCGGCTTAGGTAAAATTTTGACATAGGCTCTTTTTCACGGTTTCGGAAAGTGACCAAGTTTCAGGCATGAATTGAGTAATTTTGTTAAAAATTTTGGGTTTTCTTCCGCAAACGCAGTACAAATATCAGACGTGAGATTGTCGATGCCCGGTGCTTTGTTCGGACTCATACAGCTTAATGCGCTCATTACCACTACCTCCGTGAACTTCTCTTCATCTACAGTGTCCCATAGGTACGGCGAATCAAACATTTGTCAAAGTTCTGTATGTCTTAATTCGGAATTGTCAGTATCGTCAGGATAAAAATGCTGCAAAAGTGTCTCTGCAGTTTTGTCACTGTTTCTAGTGAATTTGTTGTCACACGCTAACATTAGTGGAGGACGATGAATTTCTATTCGTTATTTATTGTTATTATTTTCATCATGAGAGCCCACCAGACATAATATCTAAAAAGTTTGACTGCCGTCGACGCAGAAATGCCGAAGAAAATCGAGGGACAAAGACTTTTTTTTAAGATTTCGCAAAAAAACGTAATCTATTTTTTTGAAGTTGAATTCTTGATTCATAGCAAATAGAGCTAAAATGGTTCTATATGCTGTCAAGTCTTGTGGGGGCAATCTTCATACATACAAAATTTGAATTTGTATTAACTCATTAATAGTATATTACTGGCCGAGCATCGAAAATGATTCGTTACTGGGCGCGCAGCTATATGAAAAAGCAAGCGTGAGGGAGCTTTTTAAAGCTGCAAGCCCAGTAGCGGATCATCAAAAAAGACATTTTGTGAAACAACAATTGCTCTCAAATTATTGCCACAATGCCACTTGCTTAACCGTAGATGTTATTACACGCGTTAGCTAGCTGTGTTACTTAAAACGCAGTTCTCGAGAAGCGGGGTGTTTCGAAAAACCTCGTGGATTCGTAACCATGTACTCAGATATCTTATCAGCTAAATTAAAAACCTGATGTTATGTGGACGCCAGTTAATACTAATAAAACCTGAAGAAACGAAGAGTCGTCTTATCGTAGAAACACAAATAGAAAGAAAGGTGTTGGCGACAATGTTTAATTAATTTACTAATCTTACATACAACGTACACATAAGGATCAAAATAAGCTGCTATTTAATTGAAGATTATAATAAGTAATAACAGTAAACAAAATAAAATATAAAAGGCAAGGTAAAATACTGACATCCACCTGAGGGGTAAATTCAGTCATGTAGCAAAAATACAATTGATCATCCCTGAGGAGGATAAATCAACAAAACGAAGTTATGCTCTAGCAGAAATTAATTGCACACCGGAATTCATTATCTCGGTGATAATTGATATTAAAAATAGAACCTGGCATACAGCATCATTAATAAATAAGTAAATGTATCTCTAAGAGACTTACCCTGAATGCAATGCTACCAATTTCACGACTAGGCAAGTGTCTCTCCTTCGAATTCAATATCCTTACTTCATCCTTACGTTGGTCCACCATCCAGGAATAAAAGTCTACAAAATAGAGAACACAAAATACTTATTAAAAAATCAACATGCTTGCCATTTCCAAAACTCATCAATAGAGAAAGTGTGACTGCAAATTCAAATTAATTTCTACTATCGCATCTTCATAAACCAAACATCTGCTGAAAGTCGAAGTCTCGCATCTCAAATAAAACAAACATCCATGTCTACGATCGAACGGAAACGTAACAACTAAAGTCCACGAAGTCTGACTCTTCAATCTCATAATCTCGCCCCCTTAGGCGCAAACGAATTCATAAGGAAAAGCCTCTTACGAATTTTACAAAAATCTAACCATCGGCATCGAAACCAAAATAACAAAGCTAATCATTCTTCGGGAAATTGCTACCACTTGTTTCATCCACTTCACATCTTCCAACAGATGGTTATTCAAAACTTAAGCCATCGCAACATTAACAACCATATGTCGAATACAGAAAAGATTTCCAATCTTGATAAACTCACAATGTGCGACGACCATATTTATATTTCCAAAACAAATAATTATTATTAAAATGAATTAACCCGTATCCTGGGTGCTAAAAGTAATTTGTTACTACAAATTAATTAGTTAGGAAACCATAATTACCCATTATCCGGCAAAAACAAATGAAATTGAAACATAAAAAACTAAAAATGAACACACATTGACCACATGTCAATCTCCTACGAAATTTGACGTGCAATGGTGCCTATCGAAAATGAACGCATAGCCTGCAAAACGATAGCGTTTCAGTGGCGTAGCTTGTGGAAGATTAGTAACGTCCAAAACGCATTTTGGCACGTTACATTTGATAAAAAAACTAATACCCACTATACAATCATGGATAACCAGAACTCATGGAAAACTAAATTTTCACTTAATGCAAGCGCTTACAGGACACGGATGCTTTAATAACTATTTGAAGAAAATTCAAAAATCAACTCCAACTGATTCTTCTGTGAGGAAGAAGGATGCAAGGTACAAAATTAATAGATATAAGACGGGACACCGAAGAAAAAACCAAAACAACACTAACACCTCAAAATCTGGTGTCTACTATGCTCGCTTCTGAAGAAAATTGAAACTCCACCAATGAAATGATCAATGAGATGATTCAAGCACGGAAATATGAAGAGAGGAGGATACGCTAAAGATAGGGAACCGTAGCTTTACGGCAACTCCGATTGCACATTACCACCCCAAGGAACTTGTGCTCGAACTTTTTCGAATTGATTCGCATACGGATCAATATCTTTCGACCTTGCATTCGAAAGTAACGTATTTGCGTGTGTGAAACGGGTCGTGATGATTTAAGAATAATACCTTAGAACATCGGAGTAGTCCCTATGCAATGTTTTCACCCTTCCACAAGAAAAACTGTAACATAATATATAAATAATTAATTACATCAAAAGCAATACAAATTTAAGTGTTTGAAATTTGAATAGAATAAACGGAATCAAATAAACTAATTTAATTCTTGAAAATTATTTTTTAATTTTAATTATTTGATTCCGTGTATTTTATTATTTAATCTTATTCTTTAAGAGAGCACTTGATTTGATTTTATTATTACTTAAGTGTTTTTTACTGCTAAATGTTTAGGCACGTTTCTTTTTAATTGGAGGTTCACAAAACACTTACAAAACTTTATTATTAGTTATTATTAGTTTTCTTAAAATTAATCAAGGGCTTATCGAACAAAAGTGTGTTGTAAAGCTTAAATCGACGAGCTGCAAAGCGGGAAACCCCGGTTTCATGCCTGGTTGCGCCCACTACAATGCTGTGATCTAAAGTCCAAGTTCGATCTATGGGCAATAGTCCGGGAGCCCGCGACAAAATACCTGTACGATATTTACCAGTTTAAATTGTAATTTATTTTGTTAAATTGAAAGTGGAGATTACAAAAATGTACGACTGCTTTCCTAGAGTGGGTAACTTTATAGACAGTAATCGATTAAAATTGCATAAAAAATACGAAAAAAGGTCAAACTTAACAGGTTAATTTTCTTATTACAGTATGTTTTCATTACTAAAAGCAATAAAATTCTTGTGGCAGTCGATTGGAAAAGGGCATAAGGTTAGGCAGTTACGTGGAACATATAGATGTTAATGATAAGATTAGGTGTTATAGTTACCAGCAATTTTTACGTTACTCTTTGTTTTCATCCTTAACAACAATAAAATACTATTGACAGTCGGCTTCGAATAAGCGCAAAGATTGCCCAGTCTTGCGAAACATGTAAGTAAAAAAAGATATGTTAAATTATGGTTACCAGGCTAATTTTTACATTGTTAATTGCTTTCATCATTACAAACAACTAGATATAGCTGGCAGTCGGTTTGGAAAGTTCCGAAAAATAATATATACAATTAAAACGTGCAAAGGTCCGATATCAAGTTGATATCAATCAATCAAAAAAAAACATGTATAAAGGCGGATCCAGACACTGCGAGGCTGCCGCGCGCGGCTTGCCTCGCACAGTGCGGACCACTTGTATCCCAGCTAGCGCGAGCCAGAATTTTCAAGGCTGCTTCATATGTATCCCCTGCGATTGCGTACTTGGCTCTATAGAATGCATCTGCAGTTAGTTGGCATCGTATCATGGCATCTGAGCATATAAATACCCTATAAACGGAGCATGGAAGTTATAAATCAAATCTTTTAAAGAAATAATTAAAAATTTTTACTAAGAAAGAATAAATAAGTTCACGGATAAACCTTTCTTATTTATTTCAAAATCATTACCAGTTGCACTTATTCTTTAAGTAGCGTGAAAACGTAACTAAAAGATATATTGGTGTTATTGTTGTGAATATCACAGCACTTACCTGAGGTTTATTATTTCTGATTTATAAGTTCGAAAAATAATTACTAAACGAAGTCGATAAACTAATAATAATTAACTACCTACAACTTGCATAATGTATTTTTGCATCTATGAAAATTTTATCATAATATTCATCCTTTCTGTAATTAAATAATTGTAGTACTAATCAATTTTATAATAATTACCTAAAAGTAACTAATTAGGTATTTATTTTATTATCAATTTAGTTAGTTTGCAATGTTTTTTTACAATTTTTCATTTTTATTTAAAACAAAAGAAAACAATCGTTTGCTGGAAAGTAACAACATATTCCTGTTTTTAAACCAATATGTATAAACATGACGTATACAATTTGTATTATACACGTTGACAAGTTAGGCTAAAATTTTAAAAGTTTTAAATTTGAAATGCACATGGTCATAAATTATGTAATAAATAACACCTAAAATTGAACACTTAATGGCAATATATCTTCAATTAAATACCCAAGTATGACAGTAATGTTAACTTTATCCTGTTTGGAAACTTTGTTTATCTACTCGACCACTTTTGTATGTAGTCTTTTCTTTGAGTCGAACGACAAAATTTGGCTCGCAGCGAGGCACCTCCGTTTTGTATCTCCGTTACTGTAAACATGGTCTAGACCTTTCCGATGTGGCTAGCGAGGCAGCTTTGCTTCGCTCGACACATGTCTACTTAATGAAATTCCTATAAGAAAATCACCGTCCACACAGCGCGAAGCGTGCCGCGCGCGGCAGCCTCGCAGAAAACATGGTCCACACAGCGCGAGGCTTGTATCCCGAGGCTGCCGCGCGCTTCAGCCTCGCAGTGTCTGGATCCACCTTAATATTTGACATATTAAAAACAATACTTGACATAATGCATATTTGATTTTTGAACACTCCTCCTCATTATACAAATTACATTGTTTTCTTAACTTGATTATTCTATGAGCTGGTAATAGCTTTGTAAGCATATCAGCCACCATTTCTTCCGTTGGACAATATACAAATTTTACTGTTCCTTTATCAACATGATTTTTTACAAAATATACGTGTACATCTATGTGCTTTGAACGGTTTGATAAATTTTCCTCTTTAATAAACTTCAAACAACTTTGATTATCTTCAAAAATTAAAGTTGCTTCTTTTTCTGGTTGTCTAAAATCAGTCAGTAAACGTCGAATCCACATAGCTTCACTTCTTGCTTCTGAGAGTGCCATATATTCGGCTTCCATGCTTGATTTAGCTACACAAGTCTGTGTTTTACTGCACCAACTAATTATTCCACCAAAATACATAAATACATAGCCCGATGTTGATTTCCGTTGTTTTAGTGCAATGTCTTCTGCCCAATTGGCATCTGCATAACCCATTAGACTATTTCTACTATCAGTGATTCTAAGAACCAAAGATAACTCAATTGTTCCCTTAAGATATCTTAAAATCCGCTTTAATTCAAACCAATCTTCTTGTGTAGGTGCGGTAACTTTTTGTGCCATGATTGCTACACTAGCTGAAATATCAGGTCTAGTATTAACTGATATATAAAGTAAGCATCCTACTAATCGCCGATAATAATAATTCTTTCCTTTTCCATATGATAAATTAATTGGCACGTTTGATTTCTTGGCGTCTAACATACCATAATCATTCAGAACTTTCAATATGTACTCCTTCTGATTTATTAGAAAATTACCTTTCAAATTTTATTTAAAGCTAACACCAAGATAATTCTTTATATTTCCGAGATTTTTAATTTTAAATTAGAAATTTAATGTCTTTTCACAATTCAATAGCAATTCATTGCTATTGCTATTGCTAGCTAAGATAATATCATCAACATATATTAAAGCATAGCATAGTGCATTTTCTAGATTTAGTATATATAAACATGGGTCATTTCTACTTTGAATATATTTGTTTGCTACAAGAACTTCATGAAGTTCTTTGTTCCAAACTCTTGCAGACTGTTTTAACCTGTATATACTCCTCCTCAAGAGACAAACGCAATTCTCTTTCCCATCTTCAATGAAACCAGGAGGTTGTTTCATAAATATAGTTTCTTTTAATTTTCCATATGAAAAAGCTGTTTTCACATCCAAAGGAATTACTTACTTTCATTTTTTCTTTAGCAGCTATAGCGAGTAAAATTCTATAAACTGTATGTTTTACAACTGGAGCAAAAACTTCATCATAATCAATACCATCTTTTTGTGAAAACCCTTGTGCTACCAATCGTGCTTTGAATATTTCATTTGTTCCATTGTTTTTAACTTTGCAAATCCATTTACAACCAATAGCATGACGATTATTTGGTAGTTCTACCAGTTCCCATGTTACATTTTCATCGATCAATTTCAATTCATCTTGCATTGCTCTAATCCATTCATCCTTTTGCTCAGAACAAATAGCCTGGTTGTATGTCTTTGACTTAATTCTTTCTTTTATAATATTGATTTCCTGAATGTTTCCAGATGATTTACGAATTACTGTTTCTGTCTCATTATTTTTATTATCTGAATCAGCTTCATCATTATCATTGTCTTGGTCATTGCCAGTAACTGGTGCTAACTGAATAACTTCATGCATTTCATCACTTTCTTTAATTTCATTTTCCTGAAACTGCTGAATGTCATTTAGTTTCAAATCAATATCTTTATGAACAAATTTTACATCACAACTAATTATAATTCTTTGAGTATCCAGTGCATAACATCTGTTATAACTGTTATCTGTTATAACTCGCTATCGCTCGTTCTGATATATTGCTAAATCTGATATGGCTTACTTTCTATCGCTTATGCGTTAATAGCTATTACTTCTTCGTTTGTCAACCGATCTAAATTAAACTGTCTAAACACATCGACTAATCTTCTGGCTGGAGCTAAATTAGTTTGCAGAATATTTTCCAAAATTAAATATTCGGTAAAATTTAATATACCATACTTGTCAGGAAAACGTCTCTTTACTCGGAGGTTTAAAATACTCTGCACAGAGTGCTTCGTATTTTAACATTGCTCCTCGTCAGTAATGCACCATTTTCCTGATTTTTAGGTACCTAAATAACTATTACTTAAATTTGTATTAAAAACTTAATAAGTAGTGAAATAAGTTACTTAAACGTACCGCATTTTTAAATGTGATTCCTACTAATAGAATGTCTTTTAAACGAGCTTTTACTGTGCAATATAGTCTTAGATCAAAACAATGTAGTAGATACTTTCGGTATTTAAAAATAAATATTACATTTTTGAAAAGTTTTTTGTGTATAAATTAGCTTCCCATTTACACTTTTGCGATGTAAAAAAAATGGAATCGACACGAAATTTCCTGTTGAGGGTTGGTCGCTAATTTTTATCGGTAAGTCGTTATTAATTTATTTGTAATAAATATACCTAGTACCTACCACAATAATGGGTTAGTTGACACGTGTGTGAACTTAGCCCCGCACTTTTTATAAAAATAATTTTTGAAAGTTGTTCCAGGTTGTTCCAGGTTTGTTCTATATTGTTCCAAAATATTTTTTCAATAACTGAAATATTAACACGAAAAATCACGATAAACAGTTTTTCCAATTAGGAATATTTATTTTATTTAATAAAACACCAACAGATGGCGCTACATTTATTTTTCAAAAATCTAGCAACAACTGGTACTACTCTATTGAAAGGCCGTTAATTGTTTGAAAACATCAATTATTCTGAAGTAAAATGAAAGCGGTAAATTTAAACCGCTGTCCTAACCTCTAACCCAGGGATGGGAAAAATACGGCCCAAGGGCCATCTCCGGCCCCCAAAGAGTTTTAATCCGGCCCGCCAATGTCCATTCTAAAGTAGCAGTGTATGGCCCTCGGAAATTAATTTTAACAGCCTCATCGGCACAAACAAGTGTAAAACAGATACGTAGATAAAATTGCAAAAATTTCTGCCACCCGCCTGTCTGTCGGTCGTTGCTTGGCGTGTCACCATGTGGGTGAAGTACTACGACAGTCGTTCTTTTTCCAAACGCGACCCACATGCAATGATCACTAACAAGGGCTGGCTCAAACGTATGAAATTTTGTTTTGCTTTATATTTATATACTACGTGAAGGTTACACCTAAGTTATTACGTGAACGAAAAAACTGTTTTTCGTAATTTTTCGTGTTAATATTTCAGTTGTTGAAAAAATATTTTGGAACAATATAAAACAAACCCAGAACAACCTGAAACAACTTTTAAAAATTATTTTTATAAAAAGTGCGGGGCTGGTCACAAATGTTGCTCGCGCTCCCACGATTTTATTTTTGAATTTATGGAAATGATTTTCTGGAACAATATAGAACTAACCCAGAACAACCTGGAGCAACAAAAAAAAATTAATTTTATTAAAAGTGCGGGGCTAACTCGAAAAATGGTTTTTTGCGATTTTTTGCGTTATTTTTTTAATTCGCGAAAAAATATTTTGGAACGATATAGAACAAATCTGGAACAACCTGGAACAACTTTAAAAAATTATTTTTATAAAAAGTGCGGGGCTAAGTTCACACACGTTTTGTTGACTCTGATAACTAAAGACGCAAATTTCGAAATTTGAAAATTTTGATAACTTGACCAAAACATAAATTTTATTAAATCTGAAGGACGATAATGGTAGACAGATCAAAATTTTTGGTCGAAGGAATTTTCGTTGTTTTTAATCTTTTATATTAATCGGTATTAATTAGTATTAATTCCATGAAAATTACGAAAATAATAATAACGAAAAAAACCCTTTCTAATGAACGAATATCTATAGGTACTTGAAATTTATAATATTACTTTAAATTTTTAAATATAAACTTATTATTTTTATATGAACTGTTATAAATATATTTTATCTTTAAAATCGACGAATGAACTTATTAGATAAGTGGTTGAGTGTTTATATACGAAATAGATAAATATTGGACCGGAACTCCCTATCTAAGCGATTAATAAAACAACATTTCACTGTAATTTAACTAAAGTTAGATTGCACTTTTGTTTTTATATTATAAACTTGTTTAAGACTACTATATGAATGATAGTAAAATACAAAATGGGACAAATTGCCACGAAAAAACCATTTGTAAAATAATTTTTTTTTTTCAATTTTCAAAATTGTCCTCATCTTCATTTTGTGTGGCAGTTATTTTAGGCATGAGTTTATTTTCTAAATAAGCACGATTTATATCATTGTCGTCTTCAATATATTCATTTTATTTATTCTGCCAATTCTTCTTGCGTTTGGCACGAGTCTTCATCGAGTAATGCCTTTAGTTCGGAATCTTCGAAAGTTTTCTCTCTTCCACCAGCATGCGGGTCCTCTACGTCAAATTTACCGCTCTTGAAGTGTTGAAACCATTCACGACATGTTCTACTATTTCTAAGAACAGACTCACCATAAGTACTTGGTAGCATTCGATGCGCCTCGGCGGCAGTTTTCTTAAAATGTAAGCAGAAAATCAAAACTTACCGCAAATGACGAGAATTTGATTCGAAAACTGACATCTTCGATCGAGAATAAGTTTTTTGCGAACACAAATTCACTAATGTGGCGCTGTCATTATGATGACAGATGTCCAAGCTTACTGTTTAACATTTTTAATCTGCCTATTTCGACCAGCACTTACCGCTACCACCCAACGAAAAACGGAGGAAGCAAATTTGTACACCTAATAATTTCTGCATCTATGCAGATAATTTGATAAACGTTTAAATTATTTCAAGTTTTATGTTTAAGCTTTACCTTTAGCAGATGCACGGAATAAAATATTTTGCAATTTTTAAAAAACTTTTTAGTTTCGAGATATTGAAAACTGATATAAGCAATGCCAATACTAAATTAATTCAAGTATATTAAAATTTAATAATTCACAAATTAATTAAATAATGAAATTCGAATAATTTTTAATATTGCACCTAGAATAACTTTATTTAAGGTGCTAGATCAATAGGAATAGACCATGAAATCTAGCAGTTGTCACCAGTTGCTTTATGATATTTTAGTTTATTCAAGATGCATACCTTTTAAACAGGTAACGTAGCCATTCAAATTTTGAAAAATAATTTCAAATAAATTCAAAGATTATACAAATACAAAATTAGATAAAGCAAAAGAGCCCGCTAAAGGTTTATAAATTGCGGTAGTTCTGAGCGGTAGCTTTATAACCACCTTATATTTTACTAACACAATAATAGGTGGGTTTGTATCTTCACTTTAAATTTGAAGTGTCGACATCTTTTTGAAAATTCTCGAACTGCACGTTTTCTCTGATTGGTTAATGCCATGGCACCAATTTAAAATTTTGCCTAGATTACTTGAATTCTTGTGTCAAGTTCACAAGTCAAACCAAGAAAGTTAATCTTATTTTTTTTTTAGTTGATTAGTATGATGGATATTGCTTTACATCTCCTATTTTATATTTATAACTAAAGTGTATTTTATGGAAAACTCAGAAAAAATGATTTTTTTATTAATTTTTTTATAATAAAAAATATCAGGTGTTATGTAGAACAATATTTTACGTATGCACTGAAAATTTCAAGTTTCTATGACTATTCGTTTTTGAATTGAACTTGACACCAGTTCAGCGCCTATTGATCTAGCACTTTAGTATGTTGTGTAATCAAAAACTCCAATTTCTTTCAAACTTTTTTACCTGCTTTATTTATTGATGTTTTGTATTATATTTACAACCAAACTAAAATCAACAACATATGCCCGGTTTCACCAACCTTCGTCAAGGAATTTGATCAACTTTAAACCGTTTTTCTCTCGTTAACTCATAAAAATCTGATTACCCATGCGAAATATAGTTAACGTTGGTCAAAGTTTCGATCAAATTTGACAACTGAATATTCGTCCGTCAAATATTTAAATGGTTAGTTTAGATTTACTATTGACATTTGTGTTGCATTTGTGAAGTTTTTAAAAGAAAAACTTTACCTTATTTAACTTAAAACTTCTAACTTAAGTTAGAAATGGCTGAAAATTTTGACGATTGATTTTTGACGAAAGATCAATGTTGGTGAAACGACTTAACAAGGCGTCAAAATTTGATCGGCGTCAAAATTTGATCAGCGTCAAATTTAACGAACGTTGGTGAAACCGGGCAATAATTTTTAAAAAAATATGCTTATTGTGCATAATATCTATTTTCTACCTATATACAGAACAATTATTATTAAAATCTGAAACATTTTACTTCAATTTAAAAAATTTAAGCTTTACCTTCAGAAAGTAAAATAAAAAGTGTTAGACTTCTAGAAGTTTTACATTTTAAATTCTTAATTTAGGAGTTTTCTATAAATGACAACATTTTCTTAATAGTTACATGTTGTAATAAACCAAAATAAACAATACCAATTTAATATATTAAAATTTAAAAATTAACTGGTTTATTAAACAATAAATATCAAATCAGTTTTATTATTGCTTTTTTATTCTTATAAGTAGTACCTACTATAATGTATATAATCGTGCATAAAATTTACCACTTTTAATTTATTAAGTGGGCGATTTGAAATTGTGTTTCGCGGTTACTGTTTTTGAAGATAATTAAAGTTGTCAAAAAACGGCTGAAATAAATTGCGTCCCGAACTTTAACTGAATCAGCGTTAACACTGAGCAGAGAATAATTTTGAACAAAATTAAATAAAACGAGTGGTTTTTCTATATCGACACATTCATCATCTTTATTCAAACATGATGATACATACTATGATGGTATGATTTACATACCAATATTAGAAAAGTTCTTACATGAAACACAAAAGCGTCATCTATTGTCAACAAATACCTAATACAAATCCTTAGTAGTCACGGAACTTCAAGTTTCGTCATAATTCTAAACAATGGTTTTCAATTGTGACAAGACTTGAAGTTCCGTGACGACTACTATATTAGATGGGCATGGGACGCAATTTACTAATTAAGTTGTCCTTCAAGGCCAAGGTCAATGATAAGTGAAAAGAATGTATATATATTGAGATGTATTTTTTTAAATCAAACCAATTTTTAAAATATTCATAAATTATTTTATAACAACGCAGTCCAATATTATTTAAAAACAAAATGTGCATGATAACTCGACCACACGTTCCTTATCACTTCAATTCGCTTTGTCTTCTAATTTACAACTTTATTATTAATTTAAACAATCCATCCATATTTTAATCAATCCAAATCAATTATTCCATTTTTTACCAATCCAATTAATTTTGCTTTCGTAATTACCTTCACCAAAATTTCCAAAAGTCTTCCAACAGTCATCCAAAATACGGACAAAAATACTCCAAATCAATAACAAATATGCTACTTACGTCTGTAAATTATTTATTTTCAAAAAATTAAAATATCCCAAAATTTCGAGGCAAAATACAGTATTTATAGAGACGCGTAAACGTGTCCGTCCACTCTTACGGATCCGGCAAAAAGAAAATCAAACAATTCTACCAATTCAATTAAATAAAATATTGGCACGAACAATGATTCAAATATTTACATAAAATTAAAATTTTTAAACAAAAATAATTCTAAATTAAACAAAATTAAATTTTCAAAATTCAAAATCCAAATTATATTATTTTAAAACACGACAATATATTTAGTTTTTAAAAAAGTTGTTGACATTTTCAAATCAGTTTTCAAAGGCGTTAGGGCTAATTGGAGTTGGTCAATTATAGGCTGGGGACGGAATGAATTATTGGTGATGTAGGTGGCGTCGTCTGCGTTAAAACGTTTTTTCGAGCCTTGTGATGGGGTTCCAGCTGTAATTTTCTTAAGGGAGGATCGGGGGGCTTCTATCTGAATTCGAAATTGTCGGTCTTTGAGATAGAATGCCATCAAGGTATACCAGTGATGCTGGCAGATCTGCTTGGAACAATTTGTAAAGCAGGCCTTCGTGCCATACTTGATCGAAAGCTTTGGATATGTTGATATGTTGCCAGTTGCCTCTTTTTTGTTCTAGTGCTCTGTAATATATTCCGTGCGGCGGAGAATTTGATGCACGGTGGAGTGCCCTGGTCGGAATCCGAATTGTTATTATTGATAAATAAATTGATAAATTAATTGGATAAATTGATTTGATGATTAGACAAAGTTAATTTGGTTTAAAAAAATTAAATTGTATTGCTTTTTAGAAAAATTAAACGTTAAAAATTGAAGGTATGTTAAAGTCGGTGCGATAGCAACGGATGGTCATGTCATCGTTCGAATTTAGCGAGCTCGTTTACAATCAAATATTTTATGAAATTGAAAAGTTTGGTTTATGCAAAGTATAACCTAAATAAAGCACACTATACACTAACGCAAAAACAAAATACTTCAAGTTGCTTTGCTCTTACTGTTACTTGCTTAGTTTCATTCTGATTGGAGACATCTTTCCTGTTTACTATGTTCTCGTTATATCGGCGCTTTTAGTTACGATTCCTATCACAGTGGCGCTACAATGTTCACTTCTTCAATTTCTTCTGAATTTCGTTTCCTTAGGCTTTAGACTCTAGAGAACTGAGATTATTGTAGAGTTTAACCCAGTTATATAGTGGGACAAGAATTGATTACTTATTGGATTGTTTAATATTTAAACAGTTTTAACAAAAACTTCGCAAAATATACATATTTATTAACAGTTTGAAATATTAGTTATAAAATGTTTTGCATTGCCAATCTTATGAATTAGTAAAAATTAAAAAACTACTAAAAAGCATTTTTCATAATAATTTCAAAAGTGCTGTCCCTGTATCCAACGGTCTCCTCCACTTGATTATTTTTAAATTTACCGTTTTTACAAATTATTTTATTTTATCGGGTATCTACGAGCCGAAATTATCTGTATGATAATAGAGATAAAAGTACTACATATAATACTAAAATATTATTTTAAAGTTTGGTAGAAAGTTATAACTAGTTTTGTAGTTGCCACAGTTTTACGTCCAGTTGTATTTTAATTATGGGAAAAAATTTTAATAAATTTTTGTTGTTAATGTGGAAAAATGTTTTACTGCAATGGCGGAACCCCATTCAAACTATTGTTGAAATATTAGCCCCTACCATGTTTAGCGTTTTATTGGTAATAGTTAGAAGTGTAGTACATCCGACATATCATTCTGCAACTTTTTATAATTCTTTTGAAAATAAGATGCCGCTCTCTGTTATCTTTAAGAAGTAAGTAAATACTTTTATGAGCATGAATATTACATTTGAGGTTAAAATATTTAATTTCGGATTAATTTGAATTGAATGTGTTTTTTTTTTATTTTTCAAATGGACTACAAACATATCGAGTAAAAAATTTATAGTACTAATTTAATAATCAAGGGAGAGTCGCTAAATTGGTTGCATCGAAAGATTTGCTTCTGTTTCATAAATTATAAATAGAATTTGTTGGAAAATAATATAAGTAGAAGATAAATTGATGTTTTAGCTATTCTTAATTCTTATACATATACTATTCGGGCAATAGCGTTCAATGCACTACATCCTTAGTCATATTTGTTACAATATTATTTAAAATCTAATAATCGATAGAAACCAATAAATGTAGAAACGAATAAGGGTGTGGGATATAATTATTATAGTACATAGTTTTAGGAAATTGTAAATTGAATTTTACTTATATTATGTAGAAAGTTATCTATTCTAATGCAATTTACGATAAAAAATGGTTACCTATAGTTGGATTTTTTAAGAATAATATAAAAATTTATACTAAACCGATGACATCGAAATAATTAATTAATGAAATTGGTTTAGAATTAGGTAGTTTTATACTAGAAAAATTTATACTCTTTGTTTACATCTAATTTCAAACCAATTTCATTGGTTAATGTTTAGCGGTCATCGGTTTAGTATAAGTTTTTATATTATTCTTAAAAAAATCCAACTATAGGTGGAATTTAGGTAGCAAACAAGTAAAATTGTTACAATATTTTCTTTGTTTTCCAACTTGTTTCTTACTTCTATAATCTATAACAAATATTTTGTCAAAGCATATAATAATATTATATAATAATTTAAATAATTATAATAATATAGGGAATAAAAAATGATGTATGTATAATAATATGATAATAATAATTATTATACACCTACTTAAGTTTAATCAAAAGAATACTTTAATTTTTAATTTAAATTTTGTTCATGAAAAAACTTAATCAACAGTGACAATTAAGTTTCTGTTATCGTTTATAATATTAGACAACTGATAGACAACGATAACTGATTGCTGAAATCATATATACTGCAGTGATATTTTCTAATTCCCAAACGTTTGATTAAACGTATCACAAACCAAAATTTAAATTATTTTAATTCATTTCCAATAAAATTTCCGATATAAAATAGAAACACAATTCGAAAGAGATAACCTGATAATACGCTATCGCTATCAATTTCATTCTTACTGCTCTGAACTTTTAATTTTATATAGTATTAAATTTTACGAATTTTATTTACTACCACAACAAATATTTTTCCAGACTTCTAATATTCCAATCTTTCAAAAATTTATCACTTCAAAATAAATCACCCTATTCTCAAAACAAATTATTACAGGAGACTATTTCTACTCAACCGCTTCAGGCGGCCATATTGGCAAAAAGCAAATTTAATCAAAATTTTCGTGCCAACTTACAATTTGTTGGCGCGAACAATTATTTAAAATATTCGCACTATTATAATGAATTATTAACAAAATCAAAATTCAATTTCCAAATATAAAAATTAAAATAGTTATTTACAAAATTAAAAATCGGATACTTAAAAAAATAAAAAGAATCAAAATTAAACCACATTAAAATTCCAAATTTCCAAAATTTCATTCGGTAACACGGCAATACATATTATATATATGTATATATATACATATTATAAATCATTGTGGGCTTACAAGAAAAAAGCACTAATGCCCGTACTTATAGTCACGGATCAATCCGAGACTCAATATGATCCTAGAATTTACCAATGAGATTACTGGAATTTAGACCGTATCGTAGCAACAGCTGTTATTTCGAGAATTGATCTCGATTCTCGGTTCAATCCATGACTATAAGTACGGGCATAAGTCAAAATTTTACTTATTTTTTTTTTAGTGCATTATAGATCTCAATTTTAATGATCTTCCTACTGCAAGAACGCAGTAAGTTATATCTGATTCATTTTGTGAAATATAGCAATGTAAGAAAGCACTAAAGCATTGATGAAAATGCAAATACAAACTTTAAAATGCAGATTACTCAAAACTATCATTTTTGACTTAGTGCCTTTTTCTTGTAAGCCCACGTCATATATAGTAATGATGTGTCTATCTTGCAATACCGGCTACAGGCTACATCCAATTTAGTAGACGCCTCATTGCGGAGCCGAAAAGGCATTTCCGCTATTGATAATAGTACTTGATCTTCATTAGAAGTATAAAAAAAATATATGTTATAGAATGATGCGCCGTGGTGATGCGCACAATTTGTGATAAGTGACAATTGCAGAGTTCTGCGACTTTCCCTATCCAAATATAAATATTGCAAGATAACTATATCAATATTTTAGAAAACTAAGATGAACTAGTTTATCCCTGATGATGCCATAGTATGGTAAATACGTTTGCGATGTTTTATACTTACACTGTATTTTATTTGGGATAACTTAAAAACATTTTAGTTCTAAAAAGTGTGTGTGCATTTTTTGGGTGTTCTAAAATATTCATATGGTTAATATCGAGTTACACTACCTAAACTACGTAGTATGAATCGATTATTATTATTAAAACAATATATTATGTGGTATTCTATTTACAGTCATACAAGATTGTCCACGACAATGTATTATTTTGTCGTCTTTGGTTTTGTCATTTGTGCAGCTATAGCATTATTAAAAAAATGTAGCTTTGACGTACAAGCACAACAAACTTGTTTTAACGGAATTTTGAGATGAGACGGCTTCAAATGTAACTATTCATGATCATGATGGAATATTTCATATTACTATGCTCAAATACTACGTACCTACATACATAATTATTATATTTTTTATATTAGTTGATATATTTATAGCACACTAGTTTGGTCTCCTAACAATTTGGATTTAAATTTAATTGTGAATGAAACTGTAAATGCAATAAATAATGACAATCGTAGACCTTTTAAATTTAAACATCATGCATTTAATACTAGTGCAGAAATGGAAAATTACTTAAGCAACGATTTAAAGATGGTTAATGTGTTGGCTGGAATTCAATTTGATGATGCTTTTTTCAATTTAAGTAGTTCAACGTTGCTTCCTTCAAATATGAACATTACATTCAGGTAAGACACAAATACAGAACATTCTTTTCTTACCTATTTATAATGAAAATGAAAAAGTAATTGTTGTATTTCTTACTTAATATTATTTATTTTTTTATTTGCAATATTACTACAATGTTTTTAAATACCAAAACAATTTTAAAAAATTTAAAAGGTTTCCTGCTGAAGTACTAGGAGGACCTAACGAAAATTGGAGAACCAATAATATATTTCCAATATATGAAGTAAATGGACCACGAAATGCAAAATTAAAAAAAGGAGGATATCCAAGTAAGTGTATAGTATACGTGTTATATTTTTACAAGTAAAACAATGTTTTATTTAAATCCTCAAATCGATATTTTTCTTGGTCCCTATTATAATAGTTTTATAATAATTTTTTTTAAATTACTATTGTTATTTTAATTTCTAATACACTTTTCCACATCATTAAATAATCTTATGCAAATGTTCTATTTTTCCATTTATCATTCGAACCATACAGATGTACTATGTATTTATTTACTTA
This sequence comes from Cantharis rufa, assembly GCA_947369205.1. Taxonomy (NCBI): domain Eukaryota; kingdom Metazoa; phylum Arthropoda; class Insecta; order Coleoptera; family Cantharidae; genus Cantharis; species Cantharis rufa. The sequence goes on from OX376303.1 coordinate 44,839,952, forward strand.
AACATTTTTTCTATAGCAAGTACAGTCGGTATTCTGCCATTAATTTATATTTTTTCATTTACAAATGTTTTTATAAATGCATATAAATCATTAACTATTACGTAAGAAATTATTTTACAGTCCATTAAAATATTTATAGAATATCTTAATTATTCTAAATACTGATTTCCGAGAGTACTTCAAACTTCAAAATTGCGATATCTCCATAATGTAAACATAGGACTAACAAGTTTTGGTAGTATACTGACGACATTATACATAGTATAATATGAATATTTTTATACTCGGTAGTAGGGGAAAGTGTTCTATTATCACATAGATACTTTATTTTAAAAGTGAAACAAAAATACAGTTAAGTAGTATCTATTTCTCACCTAAAGGTACAAATAAAAAATTTGACATTACTAGGTATTGGCTTCAGTTTCATATGTTTTTTAACATTATCTTAACCACCAAAAAATAGTTATATTTATGAATCTTGTGCTAAAAGTGCATCTTTTTGGTATGAGCCCGGAAAATTACCACGCAAATGCCAAAAAGGCACTTTAAGGACTAGGTTCATACAATATTTTATGTGAAATTAAAATAAAATGTGCATTTCTATAAATATCGATTTACAACGTTGCTGCGGTGTACTTTTTTTTATCATGATATTAATTTGTCAATGTTTATTGAAAAGAAATGTTAAAACAAAAGCAAAATTTATTATTTGTCAAGTAACAGCTACTATATATGTAATTACATATATGGATCAAAAGTTCTAAGGTTCTTAAAAAACTCTCTTTATATGCAGCAAGCTGTCACGGTTTATATTTAAATAAACAATGAAATAACACTATACTTATCAAAGGATGATTACTTACATAAGGTTATTTGATTGTATTTGATTGTACCTAATTTTATACTTTCGATCTCATTTAGGCTAAAGTTTGTTTTATATAATTTTTTAAACATATCTGTCATAAATGGGCAATCCTATACGGGTGCATTTTATACTACATATTATAATAAGAGTATATTTTCATTTTATTTTATTTTAATTTTTATTTATTATTTTAAGGTTATTACTGGGAGGGATTTTTGACTTTACAACAGGAACTGTCCTTTTCATTTATAAATTACTACAAAAATAAAATTAATAATTCATCATTTGATAGATCATCCATACCTATATATATGCATAGATTTCCTTACCCAAAATACACAGAAGATATACTGACATCTGCACTTTTAATTTTCGTTGGATTGCTTTTTATGCTTAGCTTTGTTTATACATGTATAAATATAGTTAAAGCTATAACTGCAGAAAAAGAAAATCAGCTAAAGGTAAATTATTAACATTCATTAATAATGAATTATTATATAATTAAAACTAATCCTGTTAGGAATTAATGATAATTATGGGTCTACCAAATTGGTTACATTGGACGGCATGGTTTGTCAAATCACTAATTTCGTTAACAATATCAATTGGCATTATGATTGGATTTATGAAAATTAAATGGTATCCAAATTCAAGTTACACCGTATTTACATACTCAGATTCAACCGTTATATTTCTGTTTCTTTTACTCTACGCCTGTTCCACGATTACATTTTGTTTCGCCATTAGTGTGTTCTTTTCTAAAGGTATGTTTTTAAAAATGTCTAATTATATTTTTTAATAACTACACATTAGAGTGGTTCTGAATTTTTCAAGTCTTGATTTTTATTATCGCCTCTTTAATATTGGTATCAATATAATTTTAACTTTTGCAACTGCCAATCATGAGCACCGAGCTTTTACATTTCCAACAAAAAGATATTTTGAGAAATTGGTTATTGATTGATGTTTAAGATTTTCAGTTGCGATTATAGCTCATTTGAAAAATAAATTAAATAACAAATAAATGAAGATAATACATTTTTTCGAGGTTTTCAAAACCCTGATAATATGTACACACATATAAGTATTCATTTTGTATCAATTCTTACAATGTTATCGCAAGCAATACCACAAGAGCTTCGATTTATCCGGATAATTTTTAATTTCAAGGAATACGTGCATAGCAATTTAGCGAGAAAACTGGGTCGATTAAAATGTCGATCGAGCGATCGATCGTTAGCGAGATTGCTTGAGCGATTTTGTCCGACCAACAGTTTCCTCGAACCAAATTTTAAAAGCACGCACGAGTGTTCAAAAATTAAAAATTATCAGGATAGAAATCAAAGCTAGCGTTGTATTTTATAAAATAATTCTGCGAATAAACGATGAAATTTAAATTTAAATTTGAAAATTCATTTTGGTTGTCATTTCAAAAAAGGTAAACAAAAAAATATCCGCAAAAAAATTTCCACTTGCATTTCTGTTCCTTCCCAAAGGCCAGTTTACACGAGGCAAATTGGTAAGTGATTTAGTTGGTAACTGAAACATAGACTAGATTCTATTCTACTTGTAACTTACCAACTTAATTTTCACTTAATAAACCGTTTACACTTTACAATTAAGTTGTCAATTAAGTTAAATTCAACTTGGAATAGAATAGAATCCAGTCTATGTTTCACTTACCAACTAAATCATTTACCAACTTGCCTCGTGTAAACGGCCCTTTAAGTACAATTTTTATCCGCTAGCAAACTTGCAAGTTTGACGTTTCTTATGCATTGTTTTATACATAAGTATAATTACCGGTGTAATTTGCACAGTTTCCGCTCGAATGTCGTCTTTCAACTCATGCGAAGTTTTGGTTGGTTGCAAGACTTGTGTAACCCCACAGAAAACATTCTAATAAATTGTATAAGAATTGTTGATAACAATTTATTGTACCTAATCAGTCAAAATATTGATTTAAAATTAAAAGATATACAACCCAATAGAAGGTTACAAAAAGTAGGAATAAAAAGCAATACTTGGCAAAATAAGAATCACTGAAGCTACTAAATTTTTATATACTTACATTATTTTTATATTTGGTTAAAGCAAATACAGCAGCTACGATAGCAGGGTTGGTTTGGTTCTTGACTTATTTTCCATATATGTCCGTACAAGGTAGTTTTAATTCCGTAAGTTTAACAAAAAAAATATTCATGTCATTTTGTTCTAACACGGCTATGGCATATGGATTTCATCTTATGGTACTGTTTGAAGCTACTGAAGAAGGTATGCAGGGTACCAGTCAATACAATATTATTTTTAATAGCTTAAAATACTTAGATAAAAAATATATTATAAGCTAGAAGTAAATAATTTTGCTAATAATGTTTAAATAATCTTTTAAAGGTTCAAGTTCAAATGTTTTAGAATGGCAGTAGTACAGGGTGAAACCTCGTTAAGACAAATCCTTAAAATCATCAAAAAAGTTTGGCTTATGAAGGTTCCACCTTTATAATGTGTACGAGTTGCCATTGTAAAAATTCTTTTAGGATGCCAATGGTATAATATTTGGAAAACTCCACAACCAGATCAAAATCTCACATTAGCACACATATTTATGATGCTGTTATTAGATTCAATTATATATTTATTAATTGCTCTTTACATTGAAAAAGTTATACCCGGTGAATACGGAATTCCAAAACCATGGTACTTTCCATTTCAAGTTATATATTATTGGTTAAAAACAACACCACCTTCAGGTACTATATATTTATATAAACAATACATACAATACACATACACATACAATACACATATACGTATACAAACTATAAACATATATGCCCGACGAGAGGAAAGAGGGTCGAGGGTGATACTCCCCAGGCCCGGAGTAAAATTTGATAAAAAATTGATAAAAAATTTGATTACGAACGATGAACTCCCTCGGGCCCCGATTTTCTCTCGGCCGCCCTGTATATAATATATAATTAAATACTCCTATATAAAAAGATAATAATATAAGAGTTATATTTACTTATTTATTCATCTAAAAATAATACGTAGAAAGTACACAATAATGACTTTATTTTTAGTAATTTTATGCATTCACCTGCATACGTTATATTATAATACTAGTGAATACAGCAATATAATATTATATTGAAAAAGTCCGTGCAAGAACGATTTAAGTCACGAATTATACAAACTTAAGATATAACGATTTTAAAGTTTCAAGACTTGGTGTTGGTATTATCTTCTATGTAATGATGTAAAACTCATCTTAATAGCAAAAATATTGAGATAACCCGTACCTCTCAAAATTTAAAATAATGAATTGAAAATTGAAGATGTTAATTTCTTAAAAATGTCTTTTATATTGTGCGTTGTATCTCGACTCGTCAAATGTGCTCTGCAATACCCCATGCCTCGTACTTCTATTTTCCTGTTCCAAATCACTACTATCAAACTTCGTTCAAAATTAAACAAATTAATAAAAATTCACTCACTGCAAATTAAAACTTTTATACACAAAATATTCAAAAAAATTCTCGACAAAGGACTCAAAATTTACAAGTACGGAGACCCTCCGTAAAAAGCGACCACTCCGGTCAACGCGGACGGCAAAAAGTGAAGTTATATCTAATTTTTCGTACCAAAACAAAATTGTTGGCATGAACAACAATTCAAAACATTTATAAATTATTAAATTTTTACAACAAATCAACTTCAAATTTAAAAATAACTATCAAAACAAAAATCAAAATTCAACACAATAAAATTTCTAAATAAAAAATGATTTTGGAACACGACACAAAACAAAAATTAAAGATAAACACAAGCCTTTCTTTCAGATTTGTTGTTTTTTATTTTCATTAACCAATGTAGACAAGAGTTCGTTAACACACTTTTATCATGAACACTCATTATGTACTAATGATAAAACAAACAACTGCCGACTATTGTATGTTATTTGGGAACTAACCTGTATCAACAGATGCCATTTTATGTAATACTTTTTTAGATGAACATGGATCACTTTTCCAGAAATAATTTTTGATCGCGATTTTAAAGAACTTTAATCGATTTTTAAGAGTTGCTATTAGTCATGGTAAACTACGGCTGAAGAAGAAGCATTCACTAGCGAATTTAGGAGAGAGGGTTAAGGGGATAACCCATCCACGCCGATATTAATAGTAATCAAAAGTATTTTATTTCGATTGTGTGTTGTTTTAATTTTTGAGTTCTTTTGAACTTTAGTCCCTCCTTCCCTATTTACCACGGAAAACTTATTAGGTTCAAATATGGACTTAGATCGTTTTTCCCCGGATATCTTCTATATATAATATACAGCAATGTAAATTGTACCTTGTCTAAATACCACTCAGTTTGGGGGGGTTATCGGAATACATATACATCGATCTACATATATAAATTGTACCTTTCGAAGACCTGCTTGTCAAAATCGTTTTGACAGCAATAAATAAATTTATATACACAAAAATTAAAGAAATGAAATTTTTAATAAAACGTTTCAGATAAGTACTGCTCTAAAACCAATTTTATAAATAATAACACAAGAAGTTTTAAAAAAATATTATTTACATTGTTAACATAAGAGTGTGCAAATTCTTTTTACTGTACTGTACTTAATATACGTCTGTACTTAATACACATACTTAATATACTCTGTACTTAATATACATATTAAGCTGGTTACTATTTCAAGTTTAAATTAATATTTACTGAGGTGATTTTCATTATTGGGCTTAAAATAATTTACAAATAATGCAGTAAAAATTTCAACTTTTTTTTATAATATTACACTAAATCATTATTTGTCTTTTATATTTTGACAACGATATATATTCAATAGGCTATAATGCCCTAGGGTGTATAAATCATAATTCCCGCTTATTATTATGCCCTCTCGTTCGCAATTATATAATATAATTCAAAAATTGCACCATTTTATTGTTTACAATTTTATTTAAAATTAAAAGTACAACTTGCAAATGAAGATTTACTAATTAAACAATTAAAAATTAAAAAAAAAAATTGAAATTAGCAATCATCAAATTCAAAATTTATGTTGACAAATTCAAATGGAGTGAAATATAAAACATTGTATGCATTACGAGCATTACCCGATGTTTATGCTCTCGAGCAACTTAAAAACTTTCGGGCCTAGCGGCCCTCGCCCTTTTAAATTGATTGCCCTCGACATAAACATCTTCATAATGCCGTAGATACATAAATAACTATAATATTTAACTTAAAATTTGAATCGACAATAATAAATTATTTAAAACAATCAAAACGAAACATATAACAAAGCAAACCAAATGAACACTTTTAAAACTATATTTTTATATTTTATATGCTCTTCTAATGGTAATTTTAAAAATAATTCATTGTCGTGATTATAATTTAGTTAAAGTCATTTTAATTTATTATAATTATTATCATTCTGTTAATTATTAATATTGTTAAAAAATAATTGCAGATTCTACAGAATCATTTAAATATTTCTCATCAGAAGAAATTTTGGAAAATCAAACTACGAAATTGGAAGTGGGAATTGAATTAAATCAATTAAAAAAAGTTTTTGGAAGAAATAAAGTGGCAGTGGAAAATCTTAGTCTATCTATTTATAAAAATCAGATTACTGCACTATTAGGACATAATGGAGCAGGAAAGTCAACGACTATGTCTATGTTAATGGGAATGATTCCTCCTACTACTGGTAGCGTTGTTGTCAATGGTTACAATATTGCAACTGATATAGGGGGCGTAAGGGAATATCTAGGATTGTGCCTTCAACATAACGTATTATTTGATAGATTAACAGTTAAAGAACATATTTATTTTTTCAGTCGATTAAAGAATCTCGATAAATCACTAATCGAAGATGAAGTTAATAAATATGTAACCGCATTAGAACTCACATCAAAAGTAAGCAATTTTATATTACATTTTAATATGAACTTAAAAAAAGAGATGGAGACTTAAAACATATTTGATCAATCAAATTTGATTCGTTTACATTAATTTATAATATACTCCGCACCTAAAGTGTAGCTACGATTTTATTAATTGTGATAAGAATAAGAAACATGAGATTTTGCAAAAAAAAATTGTTTAAGTATAAATTGTTGTTTCTCGCCTTTTTTCTTATAGTTATATGCAATTGAAGATTGAAAATGATCGCAAAAAAACTTATATTGCAGTTTATATACTTATAACTTATAGTTTTGTTATATTATAGTATTATATTTAAATATGTATTCGTGATAAATGTTAGTGCAGACTTAAAAATCTAGTTTACAAAAAATATAAAGAACAATCTAGTGCCCGCTGATATTAGTAATTAATACTTATATATTATTATTAAATGAAAAGTATATTACTAAAATATCAATATAATATATTTTTTAGGTAAATTCTTTAACTGGAACTCTTTCTGGTGGTATGAAAAGAAAATTATCAGTTGCTATTGCGCTTTGTGGAAATTCAAAAATAGTAGTCCTTGATGAGCCAACTGCTGGTATGGATCCATCTGCTAGAAGAACTTTGTGGGATTTATTACAAAGTGAAAAATTAGGTAAATATATAATTTATGTCATTATATCTGTTCGGTTACTTAATATACCGGGTGGCCGACTTTTCATCTGAACACAGAGAAATAACATGGGAAATTGATTTTTTTAAATTTCTACTTTCCGTTATAACGGATAAAAACGTGAAAGTTACTAATTTAAAGATACCCAACATTTGATATTTTATTCTTGAATTATTGTTCAACATTCAATAATAAAATGAAAGTAGAGTGTTTTTAGAAACACATTATTAGCCTGGTTTGAATTTAATTGTCAAACAGTGGATAAGAATGTCAATGAAAATGTAGCCAGGTTGCTCAAAATTTTTCAGAAGAGCTATATTTTCATTTTTCTATTTGGTTTTTAACAATAATAATTAAAGAACAAAATATCAAGTGATGAAAATTGCTTTAAATTGATACCTTTCTCATTCTTAAGCTGAATACATGCACTAGCGATTTGCGATTTGCGGAATGCGATTTTTGTTTTGATTGATCAAATTCGAACCATTTATTGACATTTAACTTTAAGCTGAAAATTTAACTTTAAGTATTCAGCTTTAAGCTGAATACATGAACTAGCGATTTGCGGAATTCGATTTTTGTTTTGATTGGTCAAATTTGAACCGTTTATTGAATTATTGGTTAAATAACCAATCAAAACAAAAATCGCATTCCGCAAATCGCTAGTGCATGTATTCAGCTTTATCAGTTATAATGGAAAGCAGGAATTTAAAAAAAATAAATTTTCTGTTATTTCCCTATGTTCGGATGAACGCTAGGTCATCCGGTATATCGCACCTTAAGTTCAAGCTGAAGCTCTCGTGCGTTGCTAAGCAAAAATATATTTTTGTTTACAAACTAAAATATAAAAATAAAACACGAGGTCTTGTTATATTACTATTGATAATGTTTTCGTATTATACCAAGAAGATCAGTCTTTTTTTTGAAAGATTTAAAATTATATTATAAGTGTTTTAAATTTTAAAGGGATATTTTATATGATGCGGTAATGATTTACAGCGGTCTCAAATGCAGCGGTAACAAATGTTTATATAGGTAATTCATAGTTGTTGGTTGTTTAATTTCCGTACAAAAATATTTATTATTGCTGCATATGCCTCAAGTGGCAGACACATCTAGAAAATTAACTTAAGACAGCTTTTTTTTGACTTACATGTAATTACATAACAATTTTTTTCCATTTCTGTCAAGAAAAGTTATAGTCAAACTGGGCACCGAAATGAGTAATAAATTAAGATATAATAGCAATCGCACACTTAACAATATAGATAAAATACTTAATTTTTTTGGTCGTGACAGAATCGGGCGCTTTAACGTCCGGGCCATTGTTCGATCGTACATGGAACACCGGTAGTTACGCCACTGATTGAGATCATTCAATTTTTAACATAGCCTGAAATTGTGTTGAAAGCGGTAGTAACCGAAGGTTCTTCTTTTATTTATATTGAAAATTATTACCTAATTGAATATAAATAAACTTGGGACTATTACTTCAACTTAAATAAAAATAATTTTTCATCCAACACTATCGAAACTATAGCATATACGGTAAATTCTAGATAGAGAAAATGTGCGATAGACGGTGTGATATTAAGTAACCACGATATCGCTAGTCATAACAACGGATATGTGCATTTTCGGCGTGTTGCTATTATTTGCTTATGTAAATTTACCTTTCGCTTCGTTGTTACTTTTATTTCATACGCATAGCTTTGGCAGTCTGGTGACGTATTAGCTGATTAGATTACAATTCAGCTGACTTTATCTTGCTTCAACTTTATATAATGATGTCACATGCTTTAATAAGATACTTAATAAGTTTCTGTTTATTTTAAAAGTGGTATTTTTGTTACTTATCACTTTATATTTTTATTTTGGAAAGGACCCGTGTTGGATGAAAAATGCATAACATCATTCGCGTAAAAAGTAAGCCATATCAGATTTAGCTATCAGAACTCGCTATCGCTCGTTCTGATATATTGCTAAAACTGATATGGCTTTCTTTCTATCGCTTATATGTTAATAGCTATATCAGAAAACTGTTATACTTAAATCATTTATTTACTATTATTAGGTAGAACAATATTATTTTCAACGCATTTTATGGATGAAGCTGATTTATTAGGAGATCGCATTGCAATTATGGCAAACGGTCAATTACAATGCTGCGGTTCAAGTTTCTTTCTTAAAAATAAGTATGGAACTGGATATCATATTGTTATAGATAAAGATTTGGATTGTAATGTGGAAGAAATCACCAAACTATTTCAAAACTACATACCAAATATTAAGGTAGTAACTTGCAATAATTAATATTAAGGTGACCACATACATACATTATGTAGATATTAATACCCACTTATTACCGTACCATACATACCCACACAGTGTACCCACTTTGTTGGATAAGGGTATAACTTGTAATTTTAATTTTTAAACATCATAATAACAATGCATTTTTTAAACGTCTGCATAGTAAATGGACCATTATTAATAAAAATGTATCTGTGTATACCAATTATACATGTGTATACATTTACCGTTTGTTTACTGTTGTCAAGGTTTTAACAAGTACTATAAAGGTCGTTTCTCACCTATCAGCACAGCGACTGATCAGCACCAGCAAATATGATATCTTATGTGTATTTAAATGTAAGTGCGCCTATCCAACAGCATCAGCACATCACCTGCACGGCACGTCAATGTTCCATTTAAATACACATAAGAAATAAAATTTGCTTGTGCTGATCAGTCGCTGTGCTGATAGGTGAGAAACGACCTTAATATTATTATTACTTACGCGTCCTAGTACAACGCGTCACTAAATATATACTACGTTTAGAAAATATTATACTCTTCCATAAATTGTCAACTAATAAAATGTCATTACGACACCTTCAGTTTTATTAATTTTTTCAACATTTACTGATACTTTTTGCAAGCGGTTGAAAAAATAGCGTATGTGGCGATAACCGTAAGTATTTTTGTGGCCTCAAATGCTTATAAAATCTCGGCTGCACCTCGATTTTCCAACTGAATCTCGTCTACAAAAATTGCACTTATCGGCACGTAATACATAATATACTATTAATTATGTAATTCTGGTTATACAGAAAAAATAAAATAAACAAATGTCATTATTGTACTTGCATAACTGTAAAACGAGGCGTCGAGTTCGATAATACCTTACGTTCTGCATTTATCACATAAACCATAGACTAATACACTAATACCTAGCTCTAATACCTTTATATTATATTTTGTCTCCATGAATATTGCATAGAAATTTCATTTTTTGATTTCATAAAAATCTGTAACTGAATATTGTGTGATTTAATACTTTGGTAAGATAACTTAATAAAACAAATTTTAGGTTAAAACTGATATTGGCCATGAATTAACATATGATCTATACAAAGAAAACGTGCAAGTCTTTGAAGAAATGCTTAGAGATTTTGAAGAAAAAAGTAACAGTTTAGGCGTTTTAAGTTACGGAATATCTTTAACTACTTTAGAAGAAGTTTTCATGACGTAAGTTTTTATGAACTGATGAAGTACTACTACCTATATGTATATGTGTAGTAAGAAAACACAATGCTAAAGTTTTAAATAATTTAAATTTAAATACGTCGAAAAGACGGTATAAATGAAAATAGTGAAATTGTAAAATTTTGGTGGTGTGATCTATTAAATGATAAATATTTCTTCCCAATACTAATCTAAAGCATAATGTGAGGCTACCGCAGAAGCGGTTCTTTTAGCGTAGAACATTTACAGATAACAAGCCATCACATAGACTACAAAGCTTTAATGTGTTACCAATTTTGAAATTATTCTCAAGAGATTTCTTATCATCAGGCATTCATTAACCTGCAGCGATGAAACTGAAATTTTCAGGTTTAATTATTATTAAATCTGAGACTTCTGTATAAATATATGCTTCAAATTTTTTTTTGAACCACCAGTCGTAATTCGATATACCAAACCTGCTGTACCGTCACTGTCAAGGGTACAAGCAACCCACCAGATGAAAGCGGTATGTGTCACAAACCAAAAACAAAAAAAGAAAAGCTTTCAAACCTGAAAGCTATGACGACTAGGTTAGACTTCGGAAATTCCTCAGAGCCTCATGCCCTAGGAGTATGTGTATTATGTATGTACTGTAGTGCTCTTTGAGTCTCTTACTCTGAAATATGGATCGTTTGTTCTCGAATAAAAATTGTCGCATATTCAAAACAACAAAAAAACTGACAAATAAAATAAAGATTTATTTGCAACCTGCACACAACAATAAATAAACAAATGGAAGGACTCACGTAAACTTCTAATTTAAATTCACAAATTCGACTTGTCTCGCCGGTTCTTGAAATTCAACTGACCCCTCATCCTCCATGTTATTTTCCTCGCCTTGGTTTCCTTTACTAAGGTGTCCTTTTTTTATTGGTCCTGGTCTTCCTTCGTTTATTTTTTATTTTATCTAGATTTGTTTTTATTAAAATCAAAATTGCTGCATGTTGCTTTGCTGCCTGCCTTGACCGACATCATTTAGTGAGCCCCAAAAATATAACAGTATAAAAAAATGGTACAAATTAAACTTTCTAAATATAAAAATAAATATTAAAAATACAAACAACTTAAATTAAACAAAGTAACAATATAACACAAACGCACAAATAAATATGGAACAAAAATGAAATAAAATGGCAAAGTAAATAAACTGGATTGTACAGCCCTTCCATTATTGTTCCTCAGGTTGCAAGTCAGTTCTTTATATCTTTATTAGCAACCCCTCTTTGTCGTATGATATGAACAGAACAGTACATTGGTATGTATATTAGAGGTCTCTCATAAGAAGCGGACAAACCGTTTCAGAGTAATTTCACAACCGGTAGTACAATGAAGGTGCTATTACTTTAGTAGCCATACGTTACGCTTTTATATGTATTGCTGGAGGGAAATCTATTTTTAGATAGTTCACAAAGTCAAAAATCCACTGTTTTGATTTGATGTTGTAAGGAAGTGCAATGTAAAAGCTTTCTATAAGAAGTTTGTGTGATAGCACACAAGGCATACAAGATAGGCAGGATTAATCAGAAAAACCAGCATACACAGTAAAAAATTTGTTGTCAATTTAACAACAATTGTTGGATTTTCGGGCCACCACATCTAGTAGTTAAAATGATTGTATATTCTATTAACAATATCTCAAGTTATGCTGATTTATAAAAATCACGTAGTCAATATAATGATACACCTGCACTTTAGATCAAATTTCATTAAGTATGTTGTTGTATGTAACAGATTAGCCGGCCGACCTGTTGTCGACAACAGAATTTTATAAGTAATGCCCAAGTGAAGTGAAGCGAGCGATAGCGAGCGGAACGAACAAACGAACGAACATTTAATTGAAATTAAATGTCACGTTTTTCCAATTGATGGACAATTATATTTCATTGACATGCAATTCCCTGCTTCCCATCAAATTCAAAATTTTTTTGATGTAAACGAGTGGAGCTCTTTGCATTACCAAATTTGTTGTAATTTTTGAAAATATTTGATCACTTCTTGTTAAACTAATAACTGGCAAGTGACTATTGCACATTTTTATATTACTGAATGAGTGGTTAACCGCTCAAAGGTAATGCTGTACGATGTATCAATTAATTAATACTTTATCTCAGGGTAGGAGGGCATCAAATACCACCTACTAGTATTAATTCAAGCGATAATCAAAAATGTATACAAAAAGGGAATACAGCGAACCCCAATTCCGAAGCAAGCAACAACTTGACTATCAACAATTGTGGTTTGGTGATTAATGAAAAGAGTAGGTTTTGATTACTTCTAATCAGATTCATTCTATATAAAGTTTAATTTATAGGTAACTATGAATCGATTGAATTAATAAATGGCTGGAAATTACTATTAAATCAATTACTAGCAATGTTTATGAAAAAAGGATTGTACATCTATAGATCTTGGTTTTTAACAATAACTCAAATAATTATTCCATCGATGTATATATTTTTAGCAATAATTATCGCAAAAGACAAATTTGAGCTTCATAATTTACCAAAATTGGAAATAGGATTAAATTTGTATCTAGACCCTGTTACCGTAATAACAAGGTATTTACCTAATAGGTATTCTGAGAATTATATACAAAATTTACGTTTACAAAAATTTATCAATTGGGAACAACAGGATTTTGAAAAAAATATAATGTTGGAAGTAAATTGAGCATATAAATAGCAAAAGGTATTCATTATCATTAATTTTTACATTTTAGACACAGAGGGATCCTCGCACTGTATTATACAGCTATATTGTTGGCGCAACATTTCATAGTAATAACACAATAACGGCTTGGTTTAACAATCAAGCGTATCATTCTGCACCATTAACATTACAAATGGTTATAAACTCAATTTTGCAAAAAGAATTGAATTCTGCTAACTATTCTATAGGAATATATAATAAGCCATTACCATTTTCACTGAAATCAAAAGTAAGTATTTATATGTAGTGTATAGTATAAATATTAGATGTGGTTTAATAGTTATTAATATACAAATATTGCAAAAGTTTAAATTTTTAACATATTAGAAAAATTAATAATTTAAAAATTACTGGTTTTTAGATCAAATCTATGCAAATTAGTTGAATTAATTTCCGACATGTATATGCTTTGACATATCATATGACATATGTTTCGAATATCGGATTATCATTAGGCAAACCAGGAATAAATTCTATTATAAAATAATAATTAAATTTAAATCTGTTTTGGTTAGTTTTAAATAAAATAGTTTTATTATAAATTATTATTATGTCTGTTATATTATTATTATTATTATTATGTAAAATTATTATGTCTGATGAGAATTCGAAATTCAAAACATATGATATCACATGTCGCAAAATCCATTAACTAATTTGCAGAATTTTGATGTAAAAATAAAACGGTAAGTTTTTCAATTATTAATTTTTCTAAAATGTAAAAAATTTAAATTACAATAATTAATTCATTATTAGTTATAGGTAGGTAGGAAATAATACATAGTTATTGTAACTATTGAATAATTATTGTCGAACAGTTAGCATTTTATCTTAACGTTCCCAAATTTACAGAATAAATTTTACAAAAAGTGTCCCATGTGAAAAAGAAATTATAAAATACTGTTACGAGTTTTCCACAGAGACACTTTCGTTACCAATAAGAGAATTGATGAGTAAGTAATTATTCTCATGTAATCCCGATATTAGCAGGAAATAAGAAGGGCATGGAAGCATTGAAGAAAATAATGAATAATCAATAAGTTAGTTGTGTGTGTATGGGTGGATATGGAGAACAACCCGTAGTGAAAATTGCCGTTTGAATGTGTATCATCTTCCTTGCCATGGTACTTTTCAAGTAGGAAATGTAGTTTAAGTTGATACAACTTATTTTGTTAGTTTCCTTTGCAAAAATGTCTTTAAAACGTTAACCACCATGAAGGTCTCTAGGGACCGTTTTAAAAATTTTATACTAAAATTAACCTAATGTTGTGCCATCAAATAATTCTATTCGTGACATATTTTTATATTACACTGATCATAAATAAGTTGTCTAGGGCTCGTAATTCTGTAACTAGAGATAATTTATGGCTAACTAAACATGTGTCATTTTCATTAAACTTGCTAAATTTTAATAAACATTCAGTGCTATTCTGTAACTAGAAATAATCTTAGCAACTTATAACTATATCTAGTAGTATATACAGAATTATTTAGCAATATTTCTCATGTTTAGCAAGTTGCTAACATTATTTCTAGTTACAGAATAGCACTGAATATTATTGTATTGTGATGAGGAAGTGTCCGGTACTTCCACCATGTAGGGTTGCGGGTTACTGTCAGAAAAGTACAACCACGAATCGGGCCACGATTTTTTTTTCTATTGGAAAGAGGACAATTTTCTGAACATTTTGAGACCGCACTTGGGGCAGGGTTATCCAGTAGTTTTCGAGAAAACAGCATTTGAAAATCAAAATTTTACATTTATTTTACATAGGGAATTGATTCGCTCCTGAGTTCTATTGACGGTGCGTGCGTTCTGATATAGTCTTAGTGTTGGCAGTCAGACGCGATTGTGATACCGATGGGTACACTTCGAGCGATGTTAACAAGTTTCACCCCTTAAGAGTTTCACCCCTTACGAATTTCACCCCTTTCGAGTTGCACCTTTGGTGAGGTGGCAATCGAGATTCTAACCTAAAAACGAGTTCTGCGTTTATTTTTTAAATTATTGCATAATGTTGCGTAATATACCCGATGTATGTCACAATCGCGCCTGACTGCCAACACTAATGCCCGTACTTATAGTCATGGATTGAACCGAGAATCGAGATCAATTCTCGAAATAACAGCTGTTGCTACGATACGGTCTAAATTCCAGTAATCTCATTGGTAAATTCTAGGATCATTTTGAGTCTCGGATTGATCCGTGACTATAAGTACGGGCATAAGACTATATCAGAACGCACGCACCGTCAATAGAACTTTCGTGTTAATGAATTCCCTATCTAAAATGCATGTAAAAATTTTGATTTTCAAATGCCGTTTTCTCGAAAGCTGGATATGACGCAAAATGGATAATCCGCAAAATTTCTTTTTTTAATATACTCAGAAAATTGTCCTCTTTTCTATAGTGCAGCAATCGCGGCTCGATTCGTGGTTGTAGTTCCCTGACAGTTCCCGATTCTGCTATGCCTCTCTCTTTTGTTGCTATTTTCAAGTTCAATTTCGTTATTAGTAAGTGTATTTTTGTGGAAATCTCTTTATAATCTTTTATAGTTTCGTTTTAACATTTTACACTTTTCCATTCATGACAATAGTACAAATTTTATTGTAAATATAGAAGATGCATAATAATCGTAAATAAGAATTCCATTAATGTATTTTAAATACAATCATGCAATAACGATAAGGTTAACAATGCTTAATTTAGAAATTAATTAGTTTGATTAGATATAACAGTAATCAAATTTTGATGAAATTAGTAATATTTCACTTTCTTATTCGCGAAGATAATAGGAAAGTAAACTTTTGCTACGAGTTACGATAATAGTAGGTATATTCTGTAACAAGATTATTTGGTATATTCCGCACGAGTGGAAAGGAAAGGCGATGGTCCACGAGTGGGAAATAGTCTTTTCAATCGTGTTCCAGGCTATACTTTTTATACGACTGTATAAGTAATGAGCTGTATAAGTTTTAACTGCAATTACAAAAACGGGTGACATTTAGTTGTCGAATGTCTAAAAATTGTTGTGACGACTAATTTTAATTAAAAAGAAGAACATTTTAACTTTTTTACCTAAAGGCATTCCTAAAGGACACCACTATCACTAACAAATAAACGAAAACCAATTTGACAGATGAGTGATTAGCAATATAAAATTTATTGATCAGTTAAATAATTTGGAATAGATGTCACTACTAGTGGTTATTCTAACACTAGTTTTAGAATAAAATTATTCTATATAGTAGTCGTCACGGAACTTCAAGTCTCGTCATAATTGAAAACCATTGTTATGAATTATGACGAGACTTGAAGTTCCGTGACGACTACTATAACAGGTATAAGAATGTGGCTGTTCTCTAATTAAAAATTGAATCAAAATGTTTACATTCTACAATAGTCATATAGAAAGTATAGTTTGGAACACGTTTGGAATGACTATTCCTCGTACTATACTCTTACACCGCCGCCGTTGCCTATCGGTTTGATTGACAAACTTTCTACTCGTACGGAGTATGCATAATTCCATACTCGTTACAGAATATACTATTCTGTATTTTACAACGGCAATTATTATATTTATTTTGGTCGTCTGTATTTTTATTTATTACTAAATAGTCAAAATTTTCTATAATAAATAATATTTTGGTCAGCATAAATAATAATTAAGTGGTGGTAATATCATATCGAATTTGGTAAATACAATTTTTTTATTGGTAGGTATAAAATTATAAAATTACAGTAATATTTTGTAGTCGATACATTTTATTGATTAGTTAATTTTTGTAACCTTTTTATTTTATTTAGGTTTCAAAAATTAAATAATTTACTATAAAATGTGAAAAAAAAATTGTTTTTGATAGATTATGCTTCAATGCCATTCTACCTATTCGAATATGATTACTAAAAACTTATTGTCGCCGAATGCTAGAAAGTATACTTTTCGAATTACATTTGAGATACAGAAAATTAAAATCTGGCAAATTATTTCAAGATCAAAACCTTCAAATTTCTTCTGTATTTACTGCATGCATTATTTTATATTCACATTGAGTTTGACAGTTTTGTTCAAGTTTGTCGATTTGCTTTTGTACGTACGTTTTATACCGTTGTTAAATTTTATAAATTTTTTAAAATGTTACCACTGTTACACACATTTATTTAGGGCCAATTGTATAAAGCTCAGATAAGAGTTAACCCAGGATCAACTCACTGTTGATCCAATCAGAGAACTCAAAGTCAAGTTAACCTTGTTTTAACTCTGATCCGAAGTTGATCTTCTATTATACAATTGGCTCTTTTTGACTATTTATTACTTTTTATTGCTTTTACTGACCCCGATGAAGACCTGGATGTAGGTCAAAACCAAAACCCTGTTTTTCAAAAACAAACTGTTTTGTTGTTATTTACCCAGGTATCCACGATTTTCCATCTCTTCTTCTACTTCATATTGTATTTTCATTTTTTTTTATTTTTAAAATATATTTTGAAATACTGATTATCTCTTTAAAATACCTACCAAAAATGTTTAAAAATTCTGATTTAAATCAGTCTTGTAATATTTAATTTTATTTTTCAGATTGCAAATATTTACCAAATAAATAATATAGGTTTTCAAATAGCATTTAATATTGGATTTAGTATGGCATTTGTGTCAGCATTTTATATAATATTTAACATCAAAGAGAGAGTATGTAAATCTAAACACTTACAATTTATTGCTGGGGTAAATGTAGTTATGTTTTGGTTGCCGTCTTATATTTGCGATGCTATACTTTTTACATTGACATCTTTATTTACCGTATTTACTGTATATGTATTTCAACAAGAAGGTTTTTCAACATGGTCAGATATTAGTAAGTACCTATAACGCACCTTCAGAAAGAATAACTTGACTCTTTTTTCAAGCAGTATCTGTTTAAAAAGCGATTATGTAACTGCAATACAATTATTATTATTGTTGCTAAAAAACGGAAAATTCCCAATCCACGTGAAAGATAAAAACAAGTCAGAAAAGATTAATTCTTTTTTTCAAATTTTAATTGTTATAATATATTTTGTACATAGAAAAATATGATTTTTCTAAAAGTACAAAATATCCAAAACGCTGTCAGGCAAAATAGGATGTTTTTTGAGTTAGACGTCTTTTTTCTGGGGATGCGAATGCTTAAATGAAAACTATACTATATTAAACTAAATTAAATTTTATAGGTCGACTGCTTTCAATATTAATCATTTTTGGATTTTCTGTTTTACCTATGACGTATTTATTTTCATATTATTTTGATACTCCATCAACAGGTTATACAAAAATTACACTAATTAATATTTTTACAGGTAATACATAATTATTTCAAATGCACTAATAAAAATATTTCATATAATTTTCTTTGTAGGAATTGCAGCGTTTATGCTAGTAAATATGCTTAGGCATCCAAAGTTTGCTTTGGAATCTTTATCAAATATTTTTCATTGGATATTTATTTTCGTTCCTCATTATTCATTAAGTTCAGCTGTAGTAAACTTAAACGAATTTTATTTGGTCAAAAAAGTTTGCAGTGACTACATAGATAGCTGTGCCTACAGTAAAATACCGTTTTGTCCCAATATTTCAATGAGTTATTCGCTTTGTAAAACATTGATTTGTAGAGTGGAAAACAATTGTTGCCGTAAGTAAACTTGCTACATATAGTACGTTGGAACTAGGGGTCTGCTATAAAATAAAACAAAATATACAAATTACAAGTAGTAAATTATTAGCACCAAACATTTGATAAATATCTTCCAACACACTTCTAAAACATGAGTATTTGTGAAGAAGAAAAGTCAGCTGATTCAAAGTATTTTATTGAGACTGCTTCAAATTACTTGTAATTTCTAATTTGTATATTCTATTGCGCAATAATCACAATTTGCCTCAAGTGACATTGTACCATGGTTTCTTAATTAACTGATGGCTTATTTATTTTTGTTACAGATCTCGGTGACAATAATTATTATCAATGGAACTCTCCGGGTATTGGAAAAAATATTACGTTTTTAGTATTATTTGGGATAGTGCTAAATGGAATACTGTTACTTAACGAATTTAAAGTAATTGAAATTCTGTTCGATATAATTTCAAGCAAATCTAGTAAAACTGTTATTCCTAGTGAAAATTGCGACGGTGATGTGTTGCAAGAAAAAAATAAAGTTAATCAAATAGTTCTGCAAGGAAAATCAGATATTCTAAGCTATAATCTTTTGTTACATAATGTTACTAAATGTTATAATAATTTTATTGCTGTAAATAATCTTTCTCTGGCCGTCACCGAAAAAGAATGTTTTGGTTTGCTGGGTATAAATGGGGCAGGTAAAACAACTACCTTTAAAATGTTAACAGGAGATCTTAAGTTGACATCTGGAGACGTATGGATAAGTGGAATATGTTTAAGTAGAAAAGAGAAAAATGTCTATCAAAATATAGGCTATTGTCCACAATTTGATGCTTTACTAGAAGATTTAACTTGTTTTGAAACTTTAATAATGTTTGGTTTATTGAGAGGAATTACCCGAAAGCATACTGTATCGTTAGCAAACAATTTGGCAAAAAGATTTGATTTCGATCAACATCTGTATAAAAAAGTTAAACAATTAAGTGGAGGCAATAAAAGAAAACTAAGTACAGCAATAGCGTTATTGGGTAATCCAAAAGTTGTCTATTTAGATGAGCCTTCAACAGGTAATATATTAATTTTATTATATTCCACATTATTAAATATAACGACATTTTATAAGGTATGGATCCAGTAACAAAGCGCAAATTATGGAAAGCCCTAAGTCAAATTCGTAATGAAGGAACATGCATTATTCTGACATCTCATAGTATGGAAGAATGTGAAACTCTCTGCACGCGTATTGCAATTATGGTAAATGGCGAACTTAAATGTTTAGGTACATCGCAACACTTAAAGACAAAATTTTCTAATGGTTTTACTTTAACCATTAAAATTAAATCAGAAGCCAATAAACATGTCAGGGCAGATAAATTAAACAATATAGAAACATTTGCAAAAAAGCATTTTTTAAATATATTACTTCGAGAAAAACACGAAGAGTTATTAACATTTTTTATAAAAAATCAAGTTTTACCTTGGTCGAAAATGTTTGGTATTATGGAACGTGCAAGACAGTCGCTACACATTGAAGACTATTCAATTGGACAATGTACTTTAGAACAGGTTACAAATTATTTAGCAATAATAATTATTATATGTATAACTGTTATATTTTGTTACAGGTATTTTTAAGTTTTACGAAATATCAAACCGAAGAGCACAATTAATAGATATAATTAAAATAATATAATATTATATTATATATAAAGAATCTCTTGGGGAGATCAACGTGAGAGAACTTATTGTACTGTAAAATTACGAAAACCCTAGTTTGAGTTTGAGTGGAGCAAGAACTTTATCCTAGCTGTACTCTCTCGGCGAGCGAGCAATGACAAATCACCGAGGTAATATGCCTTTAAAACCCATCATAAAAAGAAGTAGGTATCCAAAACCCATCCTAGGTTGTATTCTGTGTGTATAAAATGAAAATTAGCCGCCACAACAACCTGCGGTTTTCCAGATTAATTTATTTATTATCTATTGTTTTAAAAAAATAAGAAATGTAAATGTGTACATAGATGAGAGAAGTGTAATTTATTTTTTGATTTAAATGTTATATATTCGTAAGTGACCACTGTTGCACATGCTAATAATATATATAATAAAAATAATATACCAGCAGATGTAATTTTTGAACTATATATATTTATCGATCGATGGCAATAATTTATTGTTCTACCAATTTTCCAAAAATATTTTAGTTTTCTAAATATTTTAATTGACTCAAATTTTTTAATGTATTTTTAATGTAGATTTAGACAAAAATTTTATTTTTGGTCCAAATGAAGATTTGTTGGATTTATTCAGCAGTTTGCAGAGCTCTCTTCAAGGAAATACATTGCATTATTTAGCTGTTACTGCTGTCAATAAAATGTATTATTTATATGAAAAAATTAATTTGTATTTATAAAAATATGTGTAATAAAATTGTGCATAAATGAATTTCCGATAAATAATGGTCCTCTCTTTCAATAAAATTTTTTCAAAAGTAGTTGTTGAAAATAATGCGTTATATAGGTAATATAAGGTAATACCCTTTAATAATCCCTAAAAAAAAGTCGTGTTTTTGGATTTATGACGTAGTGTGTCTTCCGTTCCCACATCTCCTTTTTCCTCTGAGTTTATATAAATATCTTATGTACCTACATAGTATAGTATGTATATACAATATACATATGTGTATATTATATTATGTACATCTACATTCCATCGTATAAATTAAATTGATTTAAAATTGGGGTCGAAAAAATTATCATTTCACCATGGTAGTTGAAATGTTAGATTCATCAATCAATATCACGGCGCTTTTAGAGAATAGAAAATTAAACATACACACAAATACAATACCTACCTACATAAGTAAAAGTAAACATATAATTTTTAAAAGCGTAATAGTTAAATCGATTAGCAATAAATTTTTTTAAATAATTAATGAATTAATGTGACAATATTTTTCTCACATAGTGATTGTGCTTGTATATTCAGAAACATTAACATCAAGTTAATGTTGTTCAACCAAAATGTCAAATTTAAATACGCTTTATGGTACTTTAAAACCAGTATATTATATCGGTCGAATTTTTGGTTTAGTGCCATTTAATGTAAAAAATTCAAAAATTGAGAAATCACAGTTCGGTATTTTATGGAGTATCATAGTTATGTCAGTTCTAACAGGATTTGCTTTATTTTCCAAACTTGCTCAAAATAAAACAAATAATGATTATGGAATATTAATGAAATTATGCAATTATATGGCTAAATATTTAGATGTAGCAAGTATGAGTATTATAATTTTTTGCAATTGCATTCATCAAAATACGGTAAGTACAGTACAATTTCAATTAAGTCGGAGAGAATTGCCTTTGTAATATTATATTTAATACCTTATAATGTAAAAAATACTTATACATATTTACTTATCCTTTTATTAATACAAAAATATGTTAATTTTTCATAAATAATTTCATGTTGTCGTCACACAGGCAATTAGTGTCGTACATTTTATATGTTGACGCTTCTATTCTATTAAGTAGTGATAATAATTTGGACGATTTAAGAAATTATGTATTGTCTTGGACTACAATCACATTTGCAATACAAAATATAAATAACAATGCAATTCGTACAAAAGTATTTCATTCACTGACACTATTTCATGTTGCAAGCGTAGTTGGCTGAAAATCCATTTAAATCCTACATAGGACATTGTAACATTTCCTTGCAACCTGGACACGGTGTGTTTCTAGCGGTGTTTGTGTCATAAACATGGCTCTGGTCTCACAACATGAGACAAAGACGCTTTGTCTTGAACGATTTTTGTAAAATACGTAATTATATACCTATTACCTTATATTTACTTGCAAATTTCTTGTCTAGCAAAATAAAGCAATATTTTTTCCTTTCTGTCTTTATCTCTTTTCCTTTCGTTCTATAATTTTGTTTAAAATATTTCTAGTCTTATAGTCTGTTATAAAGTAGTAAATAAAATTATTTTCTGAGTTTATTTTACAAGCGGTTTTTTATTTTTCATTTATGCTTGGTTTAACAAAGGCTAATTAAAATTTAATCTATGATTAAGGGTTTTCAACAATGAAAATGTATTGTTGCGTCATTGTTGAAAATCATTAATCATAGATTAAATTTTAATTAGCCTTTGTGAAATTAGGTATTAATTAATGAAATTAACGAAATTGCTTGAATATTTTTTTATTTATTTTCTATTTATTTCTAAATGTTCAAATGGCAGACATTTACATTTAGAATTTAGACCATTTAGCGAAAAATCTAAAATTATTGGACTTCGTGTATGTGTTTATAGTATTCCTCCAAGTTACGTGGTTCCATATCCTCAAATTGTGCTCTCGAAGACCTTCTTGCTTATATTAGATTTCAGATATTAATCAATTAGTAGATATATGCCCGTTTTCACCAACATTTATTTAAGAATTCCCTAGCAAAGAATTCTTTACGCTAGGTATTCCCTAAAATAATACTTAGGAAAATTTGCATTTCACCAACATAAGAATTTCTTAACGAGCAGCTCCCTTGCTAGGTATTCTTTACAGCGGACAAATGAACTAATACGGGTTGTAAAAAATGTCATATTTGAATTTATACACAGTAAAAACGTTTTGTTTGAATTTAATAAATACTTTTGTTTGAATAATTTTATTCAATAGAAAGAAATTTTGTTTCGATTTAAACAAAATTATTTCTATCAAACAAAATGAATTTGTAATTTCAAAAAAATATTTTTTTTTCAAAATTTGTTTAGATTAAACAAATTGTTTAAATTTGTTTTGTTTAAATTTAATAATTGTTTATTACTTCAAATAAAACATTTATTTTAAATCAAAATAAAATAAAATTAAATAAAATTTTTCTTTTATGCAACTAAAAAACCTCAAACAAAATTTTTATTAGGGTTAACAAATACTTTAGTTGCGTATATATATAACAGAATATTTTGTTTGGATCAACTAAATTTGCTTCAGTCAAACAAACATTTTTAACTGTGTAGGTTTATGTCTAATTCTGGCGTTTCGGTTGTGTATTGCATTAAAAATTACAAGTGTTATGTTCTTGTATCAAAATGTATATAAGTAGTTACCTGGAGATTGCAATTTAATATGTGTACGACCAATTGTTGCTGACACATTTGGAAAACCACATATTTATTCCGGTAGCATAAAACCGTAATGCTAGTAATAATTGATTTACGGGCGATACTGATTGATTTCTAAAATAATAATACCCAAAATAATTGTCATAAATAATAGGCACATTTATGAATAATATATTTATTTATCATTAATAAACTCTCGAGATCCTACTATTAATTTTAAAACCTGCAAAACAGTTTGTTTTCTTAACCGAAATCTTACGACAAATTCCACATTAAAATTTTTTTTTTCATTTTCAAATCTCTCTAAACTATCCAAAAATCTAACAATAGCCATGGCGAGAGAAAAATAAGAATAAACACTAATTTA
Organism: Cantharis rufa; assembly: GCA_947369205.1. Lineage (NCBI taxonomy): Eukaryota > Metazoa > Arthropoda > Insecta > Coleoptera > Cantharidae > Cantharis > Cantharis rufa. The sequence goes on from OX376303.1 coordinate 44,864,859, forward strand.
TACCTGTAATACAACCGCTAAGGAATCCCTAACACGTTAGGGGTCGGTAAATCGGATACCTATGCCCGTTTTCACCAACAATTCCTAACGTTAAGAATTCCCTAACTTTGAGATAAGAAACTCTTATGTCAAATTTGGTTTTCACCAAGCGCTAAAAGTTCCTAAAGAGCATTAAGAAATCCCTAACCTTAGGTATCCGATTTACCGACCCCTAACGTGTTAGGGATTCCTTAGCGGTTGTATTACAGGTATAAATTAGTGTTTATTCTTATTTTTCTCTCGCCATGGCTATTGTTAGATTTTTGGATTGTTTAGAGAGATTTGAAAATGAAAATTTTAATGTGGAATTTGTCGTAAGATTCAAAATTAAGGTTTTAAAATTAATAGTAGGATCTCTAGAGTTTATTAATGATAAATAAATATATTATTCATAAATGTGCATATTATTTATGACAATTATTTTGGGTATTATTATTTTAGAAATCAATCAGTATCGCCAATAAATCAATTATTACGGGCATTACGGTTTTATGCTACCGGAATAAATATGTGGTTTTCCAAATGTGTTAGCAACAATTGGTTGTACACACATTAAATTGCAATCTCCAGGTAACTACTTATACTCATTTTGATACAAAATGTTTGTTTGACTGCAGCAAATTAGTTGAACCAAACAAAATATTCTGTTATATATACGCAAATAAAGTATTTGTTAACCCTAAAAAAAATTTTGTTTGAGGTTTTTTAGTTGCCTAAAAGAAAAATTTTATTTAATTTGATTTTATTTTGATTTAAAATAAATGTTTTATTTGAAGTAATAAACAATTATTAAATTTAAACAGAACAAATTTAAACAATTTGTTTAATCTAAACAAATTTTGAAAAAAATATTTTTTTGAAATAGCAAATTCAGTTTGTTTGATAGAAATAATTTTGTTTAAATCAAAACAAAATTTCTTTCTACTGAATAAAATTATTCAAACAAAATTATTTATTTAATTCAAACAAAACGTTTTTACTGGTGTATAAATTCAAATATGACATTTACAACCCGTATTAGTTCATTTGTCTGCTGTAAAGAATACCTAGCAAGGGAGCTGCTCGTTAAGAAATTCTTATGTTGGTGAAATGCAAATTTTCCTAAGTATTATTTTAGGGAATACCTAGCGTAAAGAATTCTTTGCTAGGGAATTCTTAAATAAATGTTGGTGAAAACGGGCATTAAGGTCCGGATTTCTTAATGCTCTTTAGGAACTTTTAGCGCTTGGTGAAAACCAAATTTGACATAAGAGTTTCTTATCTCAAAGTTAGGGAATTCTTAAAGTTAGGAATTGTTGGTGAAAACGGGCAATAGATTCTTTCTACATATTCATAATCAAGTTGTACTATGGAAGATTTTAATTTCTGATTCTATTTGACTTAACATTTATGCGACCCTTTTTTCGTCTTGAAATTTTAATCGACATACATTATTTATTGTTCCACTGAATGAATTTTATTCATTATTTTTCCACAGGAATCATTATTCTTTTAATGATTTTTTTTATAATACCTATAAACATATTTTATTGTTGACGACGACAATAAAGTGCATGACGCTAATATTTTGAGATATCGGGTATTCTTCTCCGATCGCCTAACCCTTCCTAAATTTCTAGGCGGTAGAGCGTCACCAAACAGAAGCTAGCCATGCAGGTATTATGAACACTACGCAAGAAGATCCCTACGTCATTGTTTTATGAAATTAGAAATAAACACGATATATAATTTTGTTATGTCGTTTAACGTAAGAGAGACGAAGATGCAAAATAATTGAGTTGTCTTACAGACAAAATCTATGAATTTGACTAATGTAGTAATAAATGCATTACATATACAGTATTATTTGTTTATTTGACTTTGACAAATAGAACATAAAACAAAAGTACTCGCAACACGTTCTGAGCATATTATAAAATCGGGATCTGTCAGTCAATCGACCCCACGAGTTGAGCTTCGACTCTTGCACTATTGGAAAGAGGACAATTTTCTGAGCATTTTGAGACCGCACATTGATATGGATTATCCATTAGTTTTCGAGAAAACGGCATTTGAAAATCAAAATTTTACAGTGTTCTATTGACTAGAGTTGATAGCAATGCAATTTGTTGCATAATGTTGCGTAATATAATGAGTACGGTTAGAAGCAAGGGGTTAAACATGCACGATGTGAACCCGACAGTGGAACAATCGCGTCTGAAGGCTAACACTAAGACTATATCAGAACGCATGCACCGTCAATAGAACTCTCGTGTTAGCGAAATCCCTATCTAAAATGCATTTAAAATTTTGATTTTCAAATGCCGTTTTCTCGAAAACTAAGGCTAATCCATATCGAAGTGCGATCTCAAAATGCTCAGAAAATTGTCCTCTTTCCAATAGTGTAAAAATTAAATCCCAACTCTTGGTGTCGATGAACTAACAGCAGCCATAAAATCTACAACACGTTGCGGCTATATCGGTTACTGACCAAATTCATTTTTTGAATTTGAATACAACATACATAATATGTTTTGAATATAGATTTTTGTTGCAGGTAATAAATGTACTCAAGTACCTAATGAATTTGGATAGCAAGTTACAATCAAATAATGTTGTATTCGACTTACACAGCTCATACAAAAAAGGAAAATTGTGGGCAACATTGTTTTCTGTGGTCGTAATGCTATATTTTCTTATTATAGTTACTTTAAATGTTGTAATTTCTTCTGACGAATTTAACACTATTTTCATTGGTAATATTATTTGTTCTACGTTTCCAAAAACGATAATTACGATCACAGAGTTGGAATTTTGTACTATCGTTCTAATATTTAGAAAAAGATTTAAATGGCTTAATGATTATATTTTGGAAGTTGGGAGAACTTTATTAAAAAATAATTCTGGGTAAGCTTTGATTAATTTTTATTATAAACCAAATATTCTGCTTAACATTATATTTTTAGAGCGACCAACCAATATTCCAATGAAAATCCAGCCTCAGACAGCATCTCTCGAATCAAGTTTCATCATCAACAGCTATACTCAGCTTCAGTTGAACTTAATGATGCATTTTCTATTCAAATTCTTTTACTTATTGCAACAACTTTTTTAAATTCTATTATGACGTTATTCTTTTGGTCAATTAAAAGTGTTCACCCCACTGAAAGTTTTTCTAAAGCCGATGCAATTTTTACTACCACCGAATTAACTTGTTCGGTAGTTCAGATTTTTTTTATAGTGGTCATCTGTTCTCAAACAGCAATTGAAGTAAGTTTATGGAATATTTTTTGAAATGCATCTACATGTTCATAATCTATGAATCAAAAAAAGGATCATATTTCTCTCTCTCATATTTCTGAAATTGATATCATAACTTATGCAATATAGTATGTAGATGCACTTAAGAAGAATTCTGTAACAGAAGTAAATGTTTAATTTAAATATTTTACTTTCACTACTATTTAAATATTAATTGTTAAGGGCCACTTTAATAATAGATATTAAAGAAAGCTTTAATTTTAAAGCCAGCTTTAAGACCAAACTGATAATGTCTATTGGTCCGTTTTGTCTTAAAGCTGGCTTTAAAATTAAAGCTTTTTTTAATATTCATTTTGAAACTGGCTCTTTATTGCTTTTTTGTAATCAAATAGTTCATTTGCTAGTCTACTTCTACTATTTTATACTATTTATATCATTGAAAACATTTAATATTTCAACATCATGTGGATGTTGGATGGTTACAATACACAGTAAAAAATTTGTTGTCAATTTAACAACAATTTAAGAATTAACATAATTAAAAACAGAGCGACAGACACCACTGACTTACCAACTAAAAAACCATCACACGAAGTGGTGTTTCTGACTCATTAGTCGTCATCAGTGCCGCATACTATGATGTAACTTTTAATTATGTGCACAATTACAGCAATTGGTTCCGCAATTCATGTGGACTCTTACATATCGTCACTACACAAATGTGAACCGCGCCGACGTGCTAATCTCCAGGATACCACCTGATACTAAGTTTTAATAAAAATAAGTTTTCACAATACATGCAATTAAATATATAAGAAATTAACATAATTAAAAACAGAGCGACATAACAACAATTGTTGGATTATACGGGCCACCACATCTTGTAGTTAAAATGATTGTATATTCTAGTAACAATATCTCAAGTTATGTTGATTTATAAAAATCACGTAGTTAATATAATGAAACACCTGTACTTAAGATCAAATTTCTTTAAGTATTATTACTAGATGTGGTGTCCCGTATAACCCAACAGCTGTTGTTAAATTTGTAAATAAAAAACAGATTTCTTACTGCGTAAATCAGTTTTTAAAATAAACCATATCAATATTTTAGAAAACCCAGAAAATGCACACACACTTTTTAGAATTAGAACTAAAATGTTTTTTTAGTTTAGCTTAGTATATCCGGATTTGATATTTGCGATATTGTATACTTATAGTGTATTTTATTTGTGATAACTTTTTCACAGATAAGAACAAGATAAGTTTCTTCCAAACAGATTGTTTTCGTACCTGGGTTTTAGTTATCCGTGCCAAAGTGCATTTTATTTTTCCGCACATGTTCATTCTAGTTACTAAACGTTAGTTCTTGTTTTTTACTTTGCTTTTTAATGTATTTATTTTGTATTTAGTGCTTGTTCACAATGTACTTTGGACATAAGATGTGCATAAGCATTATGACAAGCATAACACGTAATTTTTACATTCTTCTTCTTAATGTGCTATACCTTCAATGGGCGTTGGCGATCAAACTTGGCTGAGCCAAGATGACTTACTAGGGAATTTAATTAATGGGGTGGTTTCCCGTTGCCTTCCCTACAGCCCACATATCTATCTTGGGCTTTAGAACACAGCAGCGTATTTGACTCGACCAGGATTTGAACCGCGGTTACCCGCTTTCCAGTCGGCCGGTGTAGGCTTTACGTCACACTGCTGGTCATTGTCATATGGTCAGATGTAATTTTTACATAAGCCGCAAAAGTATTCGCAATGAATATAAAAAATATATCAAACTGTGTATGCGCTGTCAACAAAGTATACTTATAAATTTTAAATTCAAACAATTGAAAATAACATCTGATCAAAATAATTATTTTGACACTAATGCATGAAAAGCACTGTTGCATTGTTTTTAACTGTATGGCATCTAAATTTTGCTAATCAAATAAACAGAAATAAAGTTTTAAACTTTCTTTAACAATGGTTTAGGTCAATTTAATTCAACTTATAATCAAACACTACCAACTTCAATCACAAATTTCAAATTTCTAGGACGTATAATAATATAAATACAATTATAAACAATATAAATGAAAAGAACACTTTCCTCAAGTTTATATTAAAAACTTATCAAGTTACACTTAACTTCTACACTTAAAATCCTCGTAAAACTTTTAAAAAATATTCAAACACAACAACCTTTTGAAATCAGCAATAGCAATAAAACAGAATGTACTTGGTCTCGTTTTATCCTTGATATACTTATCTTCCCGCTAGTATCATATTTGTTAAAACATATCAAATAAATGTACGTACAGGGAAGTATGACGGGCCCAGGCCTGGGCCAAGCCTGGCTCTATCCCGGGCCAGGTCTGGCCCGTCATACTTTCCTGTTAGGGTAGTTAAGGTTTTTTTTGTTTGTTGAAGAATCGTTCCAGTCTCCTTTTGGGACTGTCTAATTACCAGATGTCCAAATAGGCCAGCTTCTTTTCTTTATTTTTTTTGCTTTGTGAAGCAACACGATATTTTCTTCATTGATGGCGTGGCCAGTTTCCACTTGATGTTGTGGAAAGGCTTGTTTTAAACTTGTTTTAATTTTTGTGTTCTGTCAGCCTGCTTTTTAGGTTTCTATCCGTTTACTCAATGTATTTTGTATTGCAATTTATTGCATAAACCCCGCTCTTTTCAAGTTTACTAATTTTGTCTTTGTTGTTGACAATTGCTTGCTTTATTGTATTGATGCTCTTGACTTCTGTTTGCAGTTTACATTTATGTAATAAACGTGTTATTTTATGGGCAATTGGGCACAGGTTGAAAATCCTATTGTATCGCGCTAACATGTCTGGTTTATTAGTTCTTTCTTTTTTATCTCTATTGCTTATAGGTTTTGCTATTATTTCACTGCGGTATTCATTGTTCCTGGCAATTGCCTTTATGATGTTTATTTCTTTTTCTTTTTCAATGGTGTGCATATTGGTGTATCAATCACTCGATCTATGTATGCTTTGAAAGCTGCCATCTTATGATGTCCTGGATGATTAAAAGATTTGGGTATAATTAGGTCGGCTTTCGGAAAATCCAAAATTCAATATTCTTGTTTCTTCTCTTCATTAACAATTCAAAGAAGTTGAGGGTTCCATTATTGATTTAGATTTCAAGTGTTTATTGTCATTTCTAGAATTTAAGAATCTCAAAAATCTCCCCGATTCTTCCCCCGTGCCGTTCTAGATACAAATAACATCATCTACTTATCTTCCCCAAAATTTTATCTCTAAACTCGTTGGTTTAGCTGAGCAATTTACCTTCGTATTCTTCATGTAGAATTCAGCTATACAAGTGACGCAATAGGGGAGCCTATTGCCAGCCCCGAGCTCTCGTGGTACTCCCCATTAAATGCAAAGAATGTCTGTTCAACTATCTTCAATAGATTTACAATGTCCTCATGTGTCTCCGGATTTGAAGTTTTCTGTTCCAATTCTCTGTCTATGATCTTAAGCGCCTCTGTAACAAGTATCGAGGGGTCAAAGTTGGGAACATCTTGCGAGATAAGCATTTCAGTTTCATCTAGCTCAACTTCCGCAAGCTTTTCGACCGCATCTTGCCTATTTCTAATTCTCTACTTTGGATTGAATTCTGTGATGTATGGTAAAATATTGTTAAGCCATCTACATAATATGTCAAAAATCAGACCGGTGAGTCAATAGATGTGATTATTAGTCTTGTAGGTTGGCCTATTTTGGGCATTTTAACTAATGCATACATTCTAGGCATTGAAGGATTCATGTGTATGAATTTTATAGTTTCTTGTGTTTTGCAGCTTCTTTCGGTTTCTTTTAAGATTCTCTTAATTTTGGCAACATACCTGTTCATTCTATTATTCTTGAGCTTGGTATATTTGTTCTATTTCATGAATTTTTCTACTTTTTTGCAATATATTGTTTTGTAAAGAATTACCGTGGTGTTACCTTTATCTGCTTTTGTGACTATCAAATTGTTTTCTCTAACCTTTTCCTTTATGCCTCTAATTATTCTAGGTTCTTGTTTACTGTAATTGACCATACCTTATTGGATTTTCGCAAGTTCTTTACGTATAATGGCACTGCATTTCATTCCAGATATTTTTTTCTTCTACTTTATTCAACTTGTTAATGGCCACAACAGCTTTAACTACCAAAATTTTCAACTTAATACTTCGCTGTGTGATGGAGTACGATAATCTAATGTTAGGATTGCAATGTAGCAATACCTTCTTACCGAAAATATTTTGTTTACTTTTTGTTTTAGGCCCAACGAGCAGGTGCTTTATTACATTATATAATGCCAACGACTAAAGTTTTACCAAATCGGAAAGGACTACAAATTCAGGTAAATATTAATATAAGCCCAAAGTGTAATAAAATAAATTTCGATTTAGTGATCTCTCAAAGATAGAATACTTCTTTCCATGGGCGTACCCAGTGGGGGGCAGGGAGGGGCAGCTGACCCTCCCTGGATCCTTCCTGTCTCCCATACATTTAGCTGGTTAATTATGTGCCTATGCCAAGATAATTATTTATCAACAGAAAATTTAGTAATCAAAAACTTTAATCGCGAGGCATTGGAATACTTTTAATAATACACGTTTAACCTCAATTCAAAAGAATAGATTTCAAAGTATAATGAAAATTTAACTACATTTTAACTTGACTTCCTAAGTTTCGGTTTTGGTTGCGGTTTCGGCCGAAACTAGAAGAGGAGCCGAATATTTGGGTACGGTTTCGAATGAAAATCGCGTTTCGGTCGGATACACACTTTTTTCTTTAATGTCAATACATTATTATTACTATGAACTAATATTATTGTCATGTTATTTTCTATTTTGTTACCGTTTTTTTGGAAAACATTACAGTTACCCTAACAGGAAAGAAAATAAACTCAAAAAAAATTTCAAGTAGATTTTGTGGTATATTAGTATGTATTTGTAAAATGCAAGATTTAACAGAACTAAACAAAACGTTAAAATAATAAATTTTAAACGTTAAAATAATAAAAAAGTCATTTCTTCATTTTTTTAAATTTTAGTCATTATTTGTTAAATTTGGTTTAAATATTTTCTTGATTTTTATATTTTTTCAATTAATTTAGAGTTAGGTACGACTGACGATCGGCAAGAACCGTGAAATAAGGCCTTATATCGTATTACTCATTATTTTTTTTTAATGTTTAATCCTTTTACGGAAATATTTCATTTTTAAATATTTTTAATCCTGTCAAGTGATAATTAATGTCTTTTTGGTTTTTATAGTAACGATTTTTCTACGTATTGTATTTCTTTACTTTACTGTTAAAATTTATTATTTTAATGTTTTGTTTAGTTCTGTTAAATCTTGCACTAACAGCAAAGTATGACGGGTCAGGCTTGGCCCTATTCTGGGCCCGTCATAGTTTCCTGTTAGGGTAGTGAAACTAGTTGGAGCTTTAGTTAGTTAGTTTTAACTAACATCTCCATGTAGTAACTCAATTGTATCAGCATTGGGTGATTTATTTCATATTTTATGAAACCAAAAACGAGCAGTTAATATGTTGTATTTCTGAATTTTACATATCTAAAAGAACTGTTTAGAATGAGAGTCGAAAATGTTCTCAAAATAAAACATAATGATGCAATATAAGCTTTTTCAATATGCAACCAATGGGCCGAGTAAAATAATTTGCTACCGCAGGACAAAAAAAAGTAACCCAATCAAAAATTAATTGTTTCAAAAAAATCATAGTATGATTGTTTGACGAAAGTTTCATTTTTATTTTATGATTTCATTTAAGTCAGTTTTTTTATGTAAACTATATAAAAGAAAATAATTCAATAATATCAACGGTTTTTATCCAATAAATTAACTAAAAAAACAACTCACTATATGAAAAACTCGATTATCCTAACAAACTTAAAATTACATATATCTGTCCGAAATAACAAAGCTGTGCTATATATTTTGTTAAATTAGCAATTCAAAAAAGTAATTAAATAGATAATAATGATTCAGTTTACTTCAAAAGATATATTGTCACGAAATTTAATTATGAATCTTTGCACTAAACATTTAAAATAGTTTCACTGGCGATAATTTGCGGATGATGGTTACGATAATAGTAATACTAATAATTTGATAACAACACAATCTTATAATCTACTTAAAATCAGATATATTTTTGAGTACGACACTGTTTACTGGAATTTTCTGTGGTTCAGTTTTTCAATCGTAAGTTAGCCCAAATTCAGGGTTAACCTTACGTTTATGATTATCCTGATTGGTCAGAAATATAAGTTAACCATTGAATTTGGGTTAACTTACGATTAAAAAACTGGGCATATGTCAGCATAATATCGTGGAATGTCGAAGGTAGGTGATATCAGCCTTAAGTAGAAAGCCACGTAACAGCCAATAAGCGTTTTTTTACAGGAGAGACATAAAACTATATAATTTGCGCATGTAAACGTATGTAAACGTGTTTTTTTATTCGCTATTTAGAAGGCTAAATAATTTTTTGGGATTTACGAGGTTTTCAGGGTAGGTGCGCAACACTATTAACAACCATTCCCCATAAAAATCTCAAAAATGGTATTTTTGGAGTTACGTGGTTTTCTACTTAAGCCATCGAAATGTTAATCCTCTAATGAGTCGATAATTTCCATCAAATGAAATATTTCCTAATTAAATGTTAATAACTAAGGCGTGTATTCTTAGTTAATTAATTCCCGATAATTTGGGCAATATAAAATTCACCAGGTGCAAAACGTAAAACTTCACCACAAAATAACAAAATACACGGTCACGTGTGTTGTTTAATCTGCTAAATTCTTAAATACTACATTAACTTCAACCACGAGTTTATCGACATTCCTAAATCTCAATTAACTTGAATTAAAACGAAGGTATTATTTCCTAACTGAATTTTTAAAAATGATCGTTTGACTTGAGTAATTTCCGCATAAAGCAACTTGGATCCCTACTAACGAGATGCTCATAGGTGACTCACTGCCCCAAGCCGTTTTCCAACCTGGACGCATTTGGTACCCTATGCTATTGGAATTGGAATGTGGGGACAATTCCCCACTTCATAATTTTTGCAGTTTCTTACAAAGGACGTAGTTGGGCGACGTCCAGCAAGGACGTCGGAAGAAAACACATTTTCTATTGGCTCAAAAACGTGACAAACATTAAACAGATGAGTTGTCATGGCCGCCATACGAAAAATTAATCTTACTATTAGAGACCCTTTGGTAACTTTGCACATGTAGCGTAGTATGGAACCGTACACTTGTTGACCAAACAAGATCGATTTGAAATCAGTTTCCAAGTAGTCTCATATGACTGACGAATTTCGGTTTCAATTGCGATTGTATAGTTTTAAAACTATCGACTGATTTAAGATACACTTGCACTCATGTGCGGTGTGTGGACATAAGTCAATTTATTGTGAACTAGTTGCACAATAGTCGCTTGAGCAACTGGTTTGAAATTCTCGTTGCAAAATAATTTCACCGTATGTCTCTGAGGGCCTTAGTATTTGCCGTCGAAACATTTGGTCATTGGAGTACTAATGCGAAATAATTGGTTGCTTGCATTGAACGTCTGCTAATTTTTGTTATTTATTATTAAGAATATTGTTTTCTTTAAATCTTACTGCAAATTTTTTTTGCAGTGTGGGGTACAATTTTACCCAAACAACTAGTTTACAGTATGTTATCTTACTTACCTGACCTTTGACCTATAAGCCACAGAATAATTATGACATCCTCATCCTATAATCAAAAAACAAACCATTGTATAATTTTGCCGAATTTTACTTTTTTAAGATTAAAGATCTTTTATCTTATTTAATTATACTTTAGGATATTATGTTATATGCTATAAAATAGTGATACAAATTTTGAATTAAAATTACTTTCAGCTATCATCATTTTCACTTCAACTTGCTGATTATAATGTGAATTTTAATGCATGTGGAGTGTTTCCTATCAACGAAACATTAATTTACACTGTACGTATAATGTATTTTGTTATGCTATATTAACACTAATATTTACTGTAATACATTTCTAGATAGTTGGCACTGCTGCAACCTACTTAATTATCGTCATCCAATTTGAGTTACTTAATTTAGATAGTAAAAATGCTACAAGTTTAATTCTACAGAATTCTACATTGTAGTATTGTTTTATAAACATTATAATGTTATCTTGGCACACAATAATCTTATATTACCTTATTATCTTTTAATCAATAATAGATTAGTTAATAACTGCACTACGTTTTTTAAATTGAAAGTAGCATAATTGTAGAATGTAGATAAAATATAATCGCACCTTTCAAATAATATGTAATTGGTTTTGAAGATACTCAAAAGTGCTTTGTTGTGAGCAATTTTCTCTGTGTAGACTTTGATTTTACATTTGCGTGTTAATAATTAAATAAATTTGACCCTCCCTGAACCTGATTGTATATTTTATGATTTACTTCCACTATAGATTTGTTATAAAGTGACAAGTTTTTTGATATTATGTTTGAAGGGAAATTTTAAATTGTTAAAAAACAAACAAAATTAAAAGAATCTTTTATTTGCGAATCTACTTTTAAAAAGTACTACGAAACTATACTTATTTTAAATAACTTCGCTAGACGAATATAATTTCATTAAAACAATTCAATTTAAAAATTGTGTTGTATGTTTATTTATGATATCGGCGTATTAAATTTTACTGGATATTTAGTTTATAAAATAAGCATATTTCTTACAATAAAATCAACCGGAAAATGTCAATCGCTAGGCATGTGTTCGTTTTTGACCGTGCCAGTTGAACAGGCTTATACTGTATTAATATCAACTCGTCTTATAACAAGTATCTATGACAAACGTATTTGTCAGAATTCAGAATTTATTTCTGATAAATTACAGATAACGTGCTATTTTACGCCCTTTTACGCTTATTTTAACTGCCTTTTAAACATTAATAAATTACACCGAAGCAATGTAACCACAAAATGCGCGAGATCGCTTCATAAAATAAATATAAAATAAAAACAGTAATTTTAAAAACTACCTCTACGATAGGTTTTCCTGAATTAATTACCGTAACATGGGGATACTTTAAATCCTGGGTATACTTTGATCAAAGCTTTCTTTATATTTCTTAACCTCGCTAGCGACCATGTCTTTCATGCGCGAGCTATTTTTTTTCTACAAGGTGGTCATTATTAGTACCGCTAGTCAGTTGTGTTATTGCAAGTGCCATAGTGGCTCGTAACTCCGCCTCAGTTGTTTATTTTCATTTGTCTTGGGTTTTGTAGCATTTATTGTGTTGAGAAACTTCACGTCCAGGGCGGTGAGTTTTTAATTTTCGCTTTTGGTTCTACTTGTAATGTTTTAGGCATGTCTTTGAAAGTGTTATCTATAAATATTTAGTTTAAATTTAAATTAGTGTAATACTTGGTAACGATTTTAATTCATGGGGTAACTTTGATCAAGATCTGGGGTAATATTTATCGGTTGATCAAGGTTTGCATCACCTACATTACTTCAGATTTACGATATTTTATTGTTATAATGTGTCTCATTTTAACCTGATCTTCTTTAGAAATTGCCACGCAAGCATAATCGATTACCTGGCAGTCGACAATACCGGAATTATACCTCCGAGAAGTTAGAAAAAGCGCTGCAAGTAGTGTTTGAAGGTTTGTGCACATTTCGCGAGGCTTCTAGTAAGTTTGGAATACCTTTTGGCACATTATACAACAAATATGAAGATAGAAATAGAAGCTTACCAGGCCGTCCAACGATTTTCAAAAAAGAAAAACTAGCCATCCTTCGATCAGCAGCCAAGTGTTTAGCTTGGGGTGTCCCTTTGAATCTTATGGACATAAGAATGATGGCCAAGTACTCTTTAGAAAAAACAAGTAGGACCAAAGTTTAAAAACAATATTCATGGAGTTGACTGGACATACAGCCTTCTCGATAGGTATAAGAATTCGTTTGGACAAAAACTGGCTACCAATATAAAAAATCGAGAGCAGCAGTTTCAAGAGAAACAAGAGAAAGACCTCCCAAGTTTAAATATGTTTAACAACGATGAGTCTAATTTATCAGATGAGCCTGGAAAAAGACAAGGAGTTTACAGACGTGGCGTAAAATATCTGGAAAAGGTTATGAACCACTCGAAAAGCTGTACAACAGTTACGATAATATGTGATTCATCAGACGGCAAGAGCTGATATTAAACCATAAATTTTGGATTTTTAACCTCAGACTTCATAAAATTGTCATTGTAAATTTTTTAATAATTTTATTTTACCCCTATAATTTTTAAAAAAGTTAAAATATGGATATAGAAAATTATATTCTAGAAGATTTGCAAATTTTAAATCATGCTGCAATATGTAGAAAAGTGAAAACCTATAAGGAAAGAATAGATTCATTTAATCATTATTTAGATGAGGATTTTATACATTTCTATAGATAATAAGTAAATGATTACTCAAGGGGTAAAATCCAGTAAAATATCTGTACACAAGACTTGGAATTCCAAAGATTTCCAAGAATTCCAACGAATTCCAAAGAATTTCAACGATTTTTAAGGAATTCCATAGAATTCCAACGATTTCCAAGGAATTCCAGGGATTTCCAAGGATTTTCAAAGAACTTCAAGGATTTCCAAGATTCCAATGATTTCCAATGGAATTCCAAACGAGTGTACACAAAATTTTCGGGATATTTACCCCTTGTGATTACTTAGCAATCTTTAGTATGGAAAAATTTGTTAAAGTTTAAATATATTTAAAACAAGGTTTGACAAAGAAACTGCAAAAGAAATGTGGATCTGATAAGCATAATAAAAAATAATTATGCGCAAGGTGCACCAATTCCTATTTATCCACCAATTATCGAGCAACATAGCTAATCAAAATAATTATGTATTTTATAATATAAATTATTTGCAATCAGACACCACATAATACCAAATATTATATGAAGCTAACCTACTATATTGTTTTGAAATATTTCGCGTACATTATTTTTATTGCCACTTCTTCCAAATTTCACTAACTTTTTCAATTTCAGGTTAAATACAGATATTAAACTAGTGTCGGCACTAATTACCATATTGGTACCAAAATTTAATGTCAGCTTTAAATTTAGTTAGTACTAGCTACTTAGTAGCAACCCTATTACTAATTTAAAGTCGGTACTAAAATTTGTTATTGGTAAGGCCCATTAAATAATAATTCTAACAATTGTTTCTAAAGAAATTATTATTTGCTTAAAAAAATCGGAGATTGATAAATTGAGTCTAAGTTATGTAGATAATAATACTTAAATTATAATGGATTAGATAAATTATCAAAACTTTATAAGCACCAACATATTTTAGAATTAAGAATCTATTAAGATTTCATAAAATGCACTGGAAGTATAATTTATTATAACTTATAACTATGTATACATATATATATATAATATATTATATTATGATAGGATAGCCTTTATCTAAAAAAGTACCAAAGCCAAACTATGGGTTCGCGCATATGGTGGTTAAAGTTTTATAATGGCGAAAAATGAATACATAAATAAATAATTAAAAAAATAATAAGTTGGCGGTTGGTACCTTTTAGATAAGCGCTATGCAATGATTTGTCAATAAATTCAATTTTAGTTTAAGGAATTTGTAGATTAAAAAATCTGATAATGTTTTTCTACTGTAATTAAGAGGGAAAAAATAATACTGTTCAAAGGATTGTATTCTAACTTATAGAAAAATAACCACTACCTAGCCAATAGAAAAATATATTATATTGAAACACGTTCCTCAAGTGTTGGAGGAACACTTAAAGGACGTGTTTCAATATAATTTATATATACTCAAGAGGGTTTCCACTAAATAGAAAAATAAGTTTTTTAACGAGTTTTTTTAAAGATTTTCTAAATTTTAAAAATAGTAATGTTTTAGTTTACCTCTTTTTCTTCAGTAATACGTAGTATTGAATATTTTTTTTAAATATAAAAATCTTCGTTTAAATATTACTCATTAAGTTTAGAAGCCCTTTGGATTGCACTAAAGAAATATGTATGTAACAGAATTTAATTTTTCCTAATAAATAATTATTGAGTTTTTTTATTACAAATTACAATATAAATTCATATTAAAAACTCAAATAAAATGCGCAACTACAATATGGAACTTGCAGAATCAGCGTCACTTAGATAATTACGATGAAGATTATAATAATGATACCATTTTTGTATCGTGCAGTATTGGCCAATCTTATAGCAATCAAATCTTATCAAATAATAATTCACAATTTACTTATACAAATGATTGTAGTTTTTTTATCAAAGGACTGTGAAAGTACTCGAAAGATACAGTGAATAATAAAAATATCCGGACACTCCTGAATTAACAATGTAAATTGCCGGTTGTGAAGCCGTTTTTGGCAAATAAAAGTCCATTTTACAGCAAATTTCATTGCCTTCAGTTTTGTTTCTATACCTTTTCTTATTTTGGCGCACCGTTTCTGATTGACACCGACATAAACAAGATTATAAAATGCAAAAAATATTATCATTTTTATATAACTCAATATTGATGCACAAATTTTGTTTACACTTTTTGTTTTATATTTGTATTCAACAATAATAAACGAAAAAAAATAATAGAAAAATAAAAAAAGATAGATAGCAGATGTAAGATCCCAAATAGTTATACTGTAACAATTTCGATTAAACTTTTCATAGGTAGTTTTTCAATTAAACTTCTTGATATGATATACAAATTATATCTTATGGTAGAAAAACTTATACGAAGCCAAGTGTTGCGATGAGCATAGTAAAAGAGCAAAAAGTAAAAGGCTACTTCAATATCCAATCCTAGACCGCACCTGTGCTGAGATGAAAACCAGTACCTGCTGATCTCCACCAAATACCATGACAAGGTTTTTTCTTTTAGGATAAATTTATATAAAATGAATTATTTTATTTTACATTTTAAAAAGCGCCTATGGAGCATTGATTTCAATATCAATTAATTTTTGTTTTATGTATGTCGATGTATATTATATTATTATGTATATATTTTGCAAACAGGTTAACCGTAAATAAATAAATAAATTATTTGTTTTGATGTAATAAAGATTATTATTAATATTATTATGTATTATTATTAACCGTTCCTGTATAAGGATTACAGTCTCATAAAAATTAATAAGAAGTACCCTTTCTAAGTAAGTACTGTTATACTTTTTTCAATATCACATAAATATGATCAAATTAAAAATTTATAAATTAATAACAATAACAGAAATAACAAGTTATTACAAACTATCCAGTACGAGGAGAGAATTCGTCCATTAATATCCTGTAAGCATCCACCTTAGCACGACCTAATTCTTTGCATTAAGAAACTCTTTGTGCGTCTATCCCATGATATTACATCAATAAGAAGACGACCGATCCAAGCGATCAAAGCCTTTGAATTTCTACTCCAAGGGCTCAAGGTCTCTACAGCAAAAGTTAAGAAATCATAATAATCTTCACTGGATTATATAAAAACCAAGTTCCTGAGCAGCAACATATGTACTGCAATTCAAATACCTGTTCTCGTTAGATCACAAAATATAAGCTTAACACGTCACACGTAATTTTTGTATCACTATTAATGGCTCGATCAAGTTAGAACGTTCAATCATACATAGAAATATATCTATTTTTACACTTTAATGCAAATTATATTTTGTATGTATTATATTAATAATTTTTAATTAAACTCGTTTTTGTAAAAGTTTTGTTTATTGCTGATCTGTAAATGGCTTTGAATTTACTGGTTTTTCCGTCAACTAGTTAAAGTGGCAATAGTGAGCGGTAAAAACCAGGATTTTTGTAAAAATGTCGGCGGGAAGTAGCATGAAAATTTTAGTCTCTGAATTTAATTACGATTTTGTTAAAATTTTGATATTTTGAGAATAAAGAATTATTGTTTTCTTTAAATAAGTGATTTAATTTTGGATTTTGAGAATTGTCTCAATTTAGTCAAGCTTTGAATTTTTTTGGATGTAATTATTTGTAATGGGTTTATAAATAAATATTTTAGTAGTTGAAGATGGAAAAATAAAAAATTAAATTGGAAATTTACCTTTAGTTGTGTGGTAATTTGTGGAATATAGTTGAAATATAGAAATATAGTTGAATTTTATTATCAAGTTTATTTGAATTTGGATAAAGTAGCTGGGCACAGTTTTTAAAGATTATAATTTTCTGGGGAGGACCGTTTGGAAATTTGCGACTCTAGAAAAAAAAATATTTCAATATATATGTAGTCGCCTTCCAAAATCCTAATTTGGAATTATATTATTTATTTTCAAAATTTTGTCTTTTTGTAAAAATTTTGTTTTTGAATTTGTAAATATTGTTGAATTTTCTCGCTTTCCCGGGATCAGATTGGAATTATAAAAGCGGTAGGGAAAAGCGAGGTTTCTTGCCAAAAATAGCCACCCATGCAGTTAGAGAGAAAGTCGTCTTCCGTTTTTTTGAGATTATTTTTAAAGTTTTAAGATTTGGATGAGAGATTTGGTATTTTTGGAGAAAATAAAGTTTGATTATTGCTTAATTTTTGTTTTACTTGGATTTTTCACAAATTTAGACAATTTGATTGGTGATCTGACTTGGATTGATTTAGACCAAGAGATTTGATTTAAAATTTAGAAACATTAATTGTTATAATTGGATTAGTCAAATTATATAATTTACAATCGAAGTTTGAAGGTGTCGTCGAATGGAATTGATAGCGTTGCATGTGCCTCTGTTTATCAGGTAGATTTGATTTCTCAATTATACTGGAATTTACTGGTATTTTATATGAAATTATTAATTTGGATTGCACGAGAAGTTTTCAAAGTATATTTTCGATTTGGCGTTAAACATTATACTGTAAGGTTTATTTTAAAAAGCCGATAAAAGTCTGGTTTTACGACTAGGCGGGAACAACTTTTAAAGATTTTGCATCGAAAACTTTTTTATTTTAATAGAAAGCGATTCAATAAAGTGCGTTACAAATGATAATGAAAAATAATAATTCTAACAATACCATTAAAATTAAATTTACAATTAAAATTCATATTATAAATTAATCCAAAATCACCAAGTTATACATTTACTATAAGAACCATCGTATTTGGAAATATAAATACAGCTGTCTTACAAATAATAAAAAAATTCCATATACAAACAGTGGCAAAATGAATGGAGCTAGACTAAAACAAATTACATAACCAAAAAAATCAATTAAACCACGGGTAAACAAAAATGTGTTCAACAGAAAAATACTGTTTTAAAATAGCGTTAACAAGGCTGCGGTTGGCCACATCATAATCATCTATGAACACAAAGTGCAAAAAAAAGCACCGTAAACCTGACTTTATTATTGAGGACATTATAATATAATGTCATATATATTGCTATGTTTATTCTTGCCCATAACACTAAAATCTTGAATTATCCATAGTTCGGGTAAAATTCATGTACAACGACTTTGGTCGAAACCATTGGGTTAAGTAGAGAAATCATCTTAGAATTATTTTTAGCAAATTTCTTTCCAAGTCTTCATTGGGGGAGATTCAACTGAAATTAAAATGTTTATTAATTTATAAAGTAAATTTAGGCAACGTACCAGATATTTGTTATCGGAGAACATTCAGCTACGTTTGGTCTGGCATTGCAAGTTTTGTTATGGTTAAAGTCAATCTGGACATTCCAATATTGCAAAGTTGGATTGTTTCCACCATATGAAAAATCGTTGTGCTGAAAATTGAAAATATTAAACATGCTGGAGTGAAAATTGTATAAAATTTGTGTTTATTATTGTTAGGTTAAGAATAGATTTAAGTGGTTACATTTTGGGACGATTAATTTGACCAAAATATTATAAGGTGCGACGAAAGACGATTAGGTTCGCGAGTGTTCACGGGTTTGTGAAAAATTAGGATTTTTGTGTGCAAACGCGTGTTAGAAAAACGTTTGCAATGGAATTTTACAAAAAGTCGTCTGGACTTATGAAAGAAGAGTCTATTGAGAAATGAAAAACATCATCGGAAAGAGCAGGAAATTCTCTTTAATTTAGGACAATTTGAAGATCCGATGATGAAAATTTAAGAGTATAAGAAGAGATTCCATCCGAGAATGTGGACGGATCTAGACAAATTGGACTTTTTAATTGAAGCTGGAGTCCGACCGGAAACATTTAGAATAGGAAAATTTATACGAATAAGATGAAGGATTAAAAGTTAATGACTTTAGATAACTTTTAATCTCAAGAAAATTGTATTGGTGGTTACACCAAGTTAAATTAAAGTATTTTAGTTTCTATAGCAACGCAAAATTTGGCATCCTATGGAACCGCGAATTATTATTGGTCGATGCGAAGATCATCCACCACCCTAAATTTTAATTTAGTGGGTTTTTATTGGTAAATGGCATTATCGATGGACATTGGTCAATCAGCCATAAAATGAATAATTCGGTTCCGATTCCGTATAAAAGGAGGTGCGTTGGTAAAAATAGAAGAGTTCGTTTCCAATTTTTGGAACTAATTGCTGCGATAGCTTATGCCCGACAAAATGGCAAATTTTAATAAAGTATTTTCGGTGATAGAAAAATTTTGAAAATTAATTTTTCGGTGTTAGAAAAATTTAATAAAATTTTTTTTTGATAATTAAAAATTAATTTAATTATTCATATAATGCAATTATAATTGTCGAGCAATGGCAATTTATAAAAAAAAATAATTACAAAAATTATTTACTGTTGAAAATTTACTTTCAACAACCTACAATTCTTCAAAGAAGACGTTAGAAGATATAGTCAACTATAATTTCAAGAGGATTACGTGCAAACTTACCTGTTGGTTATGTGATAATACCGTCCTGAAATTTAAGTGATTAGGTTGTGTTGTGTAGAAAGGATTACATAGAAGAATATAAAAGGTAGATAAAACTATTTGATTGTAAAAATGTTGTGTTTTTTTTTAGGTAAAACTGTTTTTTTAATTTAAGTTTTATAAATATGTGGGGTTAGGTTTATGTTTTTGTTTAATTGTAAGAAAATTATACTTACGTGTGATATGCAATTAAACCGGATGACAGAAATTTATAGTTTTTCAATTCACTCCACGGCACAACGTTTATAATTTATGAAAGAAAAGTTTTTAAGACTGTTACCAAATTTGCACCGGTACATCTGACGCAATCTGACGAAGGATATGAATAATGGTCGTTGCTATCTTAATAATGATATGTTCAGTGGCGTGTACATAATAAGTTGAAATAGGTAGGTCTGCTATAGTTTAATTTTTTATAATTTTTTATTATTATTGTTATCAATAAATGATAACTGGCGCCGGGCAAATTTAGGAGACCATCGTAACTTATTTGTAGCGTATCACAGCAATATATAATATAATGACACGCTGGATGAGCCGGAGCCGGAGCAGCAGAGTGCTGGGATTTTATGTATTAAGATGTCCACAGTATTCACGGAAAGAGTAGAAAATAGAATTCCGCAATAACTTGGTGAAGCTCTGAGCCCAGAAAAAGCATTAACGATATAATGAATTTTCTTCATACAATATAGATGCACTAAAAAATTGATAAAATTTATCGTACTTTAATACTTAAATAAAAAAAAATAATTAAATAAGAAAATATAATTTGTTATCAATTTCACCTTGAATGCTCTTGAAATAAAAAATAATAAATTATAGTATTAGTCACCCTTCACACATTTTCATCTTGAATTCAAACAAATCACCATTATCTGGTATGTCAACATTGTCATATTATGTGTATTTAAGTTTTCCTAAAATAAGCGGTAACATGAAAAATAAATAAGTAAGTAATAAGTATAATAAATAAGTGAGGTAAGTAAATAACACGGCCGAAATGCCACAGCATTAACATTTTCCGTTGACCGCGAGGTGTGCAATTCTTGTATCGAAAAGTCGAATACCACATTTCATTATCACTCACTTTTTCACATGTTTTTTTTCTCTGAAAAAAATTATAGAAATCCAATCTTCTGGTACAAAACTTCAATTTTTCTCTTCTCTTTGTAAACCAATAAAGCAAAGTTAGAAATAATTGCTCTGTTATCAGAAACTTTTGTTCAATATTGTTGAAATATTGAAATTAAAAATTTATAGAGGGCTAATATCAGCCAGTTGTTGCTTTCGCCGACGCATCTATTATCCGACCAAAAGATTGCTCGTCGTGTTTCGTTTACTGGGTATTTCTCTTCTGTACAAGGTAGAATGCAACACCCCATATCAATCGATATTTGTTTTCCTTCCAACTCGTTCTAAAATGCACATGCAACATTTTTAGACTCGGAATGTACTAAGCAAAAGTTATAAGATCGCAGTTGACGTTATTCAAATCTTTAAGTAACTCGGAGTCGTTAAACAACATCTGTCACACAAATCTACTGTAAAGCTGTGGTAGTTTTTTTTTTAGAACATTTCGTATTACTCTGTATATCGTCGGCGATCTGACAATACCTGCTAACTGACATTTTGGTCAATACGGATTCTTATGTAGTTAGCATCATATTTCATTGCTCATAAAAAGAAAAATTACAATTTCATTAAATTGTTTTGTACTTAGCAGATACTCTAAATATATGCGCAATGAAGTTATGATGGAAATTACATACAAATCCGTAGTTAAAACAAATGTCAGTTGGCAGGTATTGTCAGATCGCCGACGATATGTAATATTATTCATTAATTATCTTGTTTTAGAATTCTAACGCTACATAAATGACACCTTGTGTATGCAAAGTTTGAAAAAATAGCTGAAATAGAAATAAAAGTTCATCTTAACTTAAAGAATCGCAATCGGTATAATTATTAAAAACCACAAAAATTACATTCGACAACATCTAGTTATAACATAATAATTATGTGAGTCGAAATTAGATTTTTAAATGTATTAGGCATGCTAAAAAGTTCCCGGCCCAATTAAACAATAAATGACATCTAGAAGTAGATTATCTCTGAAACTACTTATCAGATCGCATATTCATATAATATGAAGAGTACACGGGAATAACAATCAGGGCCCAATTTTGCCGAAAATAAACTATTAATGCCATTCGATAGATGGTAATGAGAGGTATCTTCTAGTAAAAATATATAAGATAAAAATGATTTAAGTCCAGTGTAAAAAACCATATTTTTAAAATCATTTGTTAACGAGTCTGTAAATCTTGAAGTTCAATTTACGCAAAATATACAGTTTGTGACTCTGATCGTTATTCCCGTGTACTCTTCATATGTCATTGGAACTTTTAGCTAAATAACCAAATGTAAAATCATTCGATTCGGCTCATGCAGTTGTGAAAAATTGCTGTTCAAAGATGAATGTAAATAAAGAAAAAATTCGCTACATTTTACAATTTTTCTTCGATTAAGGAAAACACGCCACGCAGGCTCGTGAAAAAATTTGTGCTGTTTATGGTTAAGATGATCTATCGAAAACAGGAGCAAAATAATGGTTTGCTCGTTTTCGTTCTAGAAATTTTTATGTCAAGGATGCACCACACCCTGGTCGGCCATTCATTGAAAAAGTTGAGGACATTCTAGAAATTGTGAAACAAAACCATCATCTAAGCACTGTAGAGATCACCAAGAGTCTAAACATCAATCGCCAAACAGTTGCAAACTATTTGAAAAAATCTTAATTCAAAAAGAAGCTCGATATTTGGTTGCCACATGATTTGACGAATAAAAATTTACTCGACCGAGTTTCCATCTGCGAATAGTTGCTGAAACGTAATGAAATCGAACCATTTTTGAAGTGAATGGTTACTGGAGATAAAAAATGGATCACATACGACAACGTTGTGCGAAAAAAACTGTGGTTGAAGTGAGGTGAAGCTCCCCAGACCATGGCCAAGCCGGGCTCACCAATCGAAAGGTGATGCTGTCTGTTTGGTGGGATTGGAAAGGTTTTCTCTATTATGAACTGCTCAAACGATTGATTCTGCACGCTACTGTCAACAATTAACTAGATTACAGCAAGAGATTTAAAAAAATCGGCCAGAATTGATCAATAGGAAGGGTATTGTGTTCCATCATGACAACGCCAGACCTCACGTACCTTTCGTGGCCCGAGAAAAACTGAAAGAGCTTGGTTGGGAAATTTGATGCATCCACCGTATAGCACGGACCTTGCACCATCAGATTGTCATTTGTTTCGGTCTCTTCAGAATTCTCTTAATGGTGCAAAGTTTGCTTCAAAAGAAGCCCGTGAAAACCACTTGGCTAAGTTTTTTACCGATAAACCACAGAATTTTTACAGTGATAGAATAATGGTTTTGCCCGAAAAGTGGCAAAAGGTTTCCGAACAAAATGGAACATATTTGGTTTAAATAAAGATTTTCGAAACATAAAAATTTAGTGTTTGAAAAACTATCTAATTTGGCCGGGAACTTTTTAAGACACCTAATATTTTATTATAGCTTTTATAACTTTTCATCAATTAACATTATGTAAATATGTAGTATGTTATATAACTTATAAGAATACACACCCGTGGTTCGTAATGATAAAAAGTTATTAGAATTTGAAACGCTTATCTGATAAAAAAATTCTTTGTAATCTCTCGAATAAATTCAAACAATGTGACTAATGTCCGATTTCAGCTAAGTATTTAAGTACTAATTAATTGATAGATAGGTAGTAGTAATAGACTTTAAAGTACTTTGAACAGGGCTCTCCCCTAATATTTAGGGAATTGGTAAAATCATTTAATAGTTGGCCAAGTTGGCAAAAGCTGCTAAACCAAAAATAGGTTTGAATAAATTTTATCAATTCAAATCAATTAAATGTAATAAAAAACCTTTTAATAACGGCACTTTTAATGTAAGAAAAAAAATTCAAAAAATAATCCATAAAAATATCTGTTAGTAAGCAAGATAAGGTTTTTCCCAACGGTAACGGTAAACCACGTTTATGAAAATAAAATTTGTTATTCAATTTAACATTTCGTGAATAATTACAGGATTTTTGCTAATATTTTTGAGAAAATAAAAAAAAAAACTTGAAGAAGTTGGCAATTTTTATTTATTCAGTTGGCAAATTAAAGATTGCTCCCCCCTCAAAAAAGTTGGCTGGGCACGTCCCTGCTTTTGAATGGTTTGAATATGTCACAGTTACTAACTTACAAAACATCAAAGAAATAAAATCCAAAGGAATAGCTAATGGCTTGTACAAAATTGGAACGAAACATGGGGTTTTAAATAAACTATATTGCAGGTAGGGTTATAGAATATTTAATTAGGATTATTTACAAAATATTTACGTAATAATTCAATATTTACTTTAGATCAAAATTGATGTACCTTTTGAAGTTTTGTCGACTCAAGAACAAGTGCCAGATGAGGTAATTTGACTGAGAACTGCAGCCAAAAGCTGCCGAAAGACTACACAAGGTTTTCTTGTGCTCTGTTTTGTGCTCTTGTGCTCTATTGAAATTATGGTACATGTAGATGTAAATTTTTTTGGAAAATACGATGCCTGGAATCTCTGAGAGAGAAACCTAGTCCAAAACCTCTCTGCATCTGAATGAAGGCTGTTATCAGATGTTATCTTCATATCAAATTCAAGTTTTGACAAAGACAACCATGGCAATACACGGATCCACCATAAAAAATAGTCTGCCCTACCCTGCGCTTCGGTCCCCTCCGCTCCGGGCGCTCCAAGCCGTTTTGACAAAGACTAAACAAAAAATAAAAATAAAATTCATATAAATTCGATATCGAATAAATGTTAAGTCAAATAACTGCTCATCCAAATAACTGTTAAATCTAATAAAAGCATTCAAACAACTGCTATTCGAACAAATGTTGTCGAACAAAATTTCTAGAATCATAATATACTGCTACGACCCTACTTTTAATTTATTACCCTTAACGTAGTAAACCTCTTCCAGGTTCGTGGGTATTTTATCCTCTTGCTGGGCGCCAAATTATATAGAATAATTAATAAATTTTGATGCAGTTAAACTCAATTAAAAGGATAATTATGGAGAATAACAATTTATTAAACAAATAAACAAACGAAACGAATTAACTCTAAACAAATTAACAAAATTAACGTGTTTGGTAATGTACGTGGTTGTGCGTGTACTTAAAATTCTAAAAAACAAATATGCACACAACAATCAACAAAATAAAAAACACAACGAAGAATAAATAATAATATAAGTGAGTCTGGGTTATGGTGTTTAAGATAAAGAATTGGTACGACCCTAGTTACTCTGGTACCGTATACTCGTGCGGTTTTAATAACTCGTCAAACAAACCGCGGTCAAAGGGGGTGAGATTTCACTCATACGAAACACACACGGGTTTAATTTTACCACACAGTAGCACAAACTTCTTTAGTAAACTTCTCGGTAATTCTAAATTTATTTTGGTCATCAAAACTTTCGTCGACTGTCATGCTTATCCCAATACTGCAGACTGATTTTGCTTGTTCCTTGTTATTGGCTCGATCCCCTTAGAGATATCCATTTTAACACGCTCATTTTTACCTCCAATCAATTTAAAAAAAAAAATTGGAGGTATGGTAATCGAAAAAAAATTTCAACTTTTTTTTTTGCATTTTCGAGATCACCGTGTTCAGAAACGTAAAGATCTGCAAAAAGTAAAATAAAAATTTCTGTGTCGGTCTGTCTGTCTGTCGGTCTGTCTGTCGTTGGATTTTGTAGATCGATTTGCTTCCGAACCATCCAACCAATTACGACCAAATTTGGTATGGTGGTAGGGTTCACGGTGGAAAGGTGAAAATAAGGTTTTCGTCGCGATCTATCAATCAGGAGTGCCACCACAAGAAAATAATACGGGATTTTAAAAAAATATTTTGTCTTGCGATATGTTATTTTAAAGGCCTTAAAAGGCTTTATCCAGAATAGGTAAAATTAATCTTCTATCTGTCGTCTGTCAAAAATCACAAGTTGTCAAAGTTGAAACTTTAAGAGTGAATAACTCAAGAAGTGCTGTAGGGATCTTACCCAAATTTGGTACGTAGGTACATTGATCCTAATGGATATGACAGCATATGTAATCCTTCGATAGAAATCACTAATGCAACATGAAAAAAATAAAATTAACTTTTTTGGCAAAAACATGAAAAAAGTTTTTGTCGATCGATTTTCTCCGGCATTTCTGCGTCGATTGCAATCAAACTTATTGGACGTATGCCTCGTGGGCTGGAATGGTGAAAATAACGTTTTGCCAGAGAAATCTTCACCAGGGCCACCACAATAAAATAAATTTAAAAAAATGAAAATGTCGTCGTATCTCCGGAAATGTTTAACCGATTCAGCTAAAATTTGGTGTGTCGATGGAGCATTGAAAGTATAAGTATTGGTGAGAAAACAAACCGAGCCAATTGTAACAGGGCGGGCAGGTCAGAAAAATTATAGAAAATATTAACTGAAATCTTAATTTATATATTTTTTGTGAGAATTTGTCAGATGGCTGGCAAAAATAAAACAATATATTCAAAATTTTAATAAAAGTCATAATTTTGTGACATATGTGTCAAAATTAGGTTAATGTTGATTTGTATACCGAGTGCAGCATAAGAGTTGAGTTTAGGGCTTTTAACAATTTATTTTAGAATACAAAAATAGGTGGTTTGGTGGGAAATATTTTATAATATCGTCGTACGGACTGACGGAACGTTACTTTATAAGTAAAAGGTTCTGCCACTAGGTAGCGACCAAGTTTAGGCTGTTTGTTAAATTTTTTCGCAAATGTTTTCAGAATCAGTAAATCGGCAGTCAGTAATTTACAAAAATTTATTTTCGAAAAATCCGCTAGATGACCGAAAAAATTTGTTGTACCAATCTTGGAGAAATTTTATTTGTGACTTCTTACGGTATTATGTGACGTATATAAAAATTTTGGAAAAAATTCAGTGGCGTACAAAAATAAAAATTTTTTTTCATTTTAGATTTTGTTAAAAAAACTTTTATAGATAGATTTAGGGTAGGGGTGATACATATGTATAGATATCTTTGCCAGGGCTACCGATATCTTTGTTAAGGCTACCACAATAGAAAACAAAAATGAACATTATGTCATCGTATCTCCGGACAAAATTTGGTGTGCTGGTGATTGGAGGTATTGCGGCAGAGAGTGACGATATTTTTTTTAAATTTTAATAATTTCATTTTGAAGTTGATCCTATCTAGATCAACTTAATCTTGGTTTCCTTGATAATTTTGATAAATTGTTTTTGTCGAACTTTGTTTTAAATATATAAAATAAACCCAGAAAAATACTTAGTAGTCGTAAAAAAGCTTAAAATTAGGAACATGGTAACTTAAATTTTTTATACAAGGATTAAAAATAAGTTAACGATGGTAAATAATTTGTTACTCGATTCCCAGTATCCTATAATCATGGATCATGGACATCCCTCGCACCAAGAACTTTCTTCTTTGACCGCGGTGGACATCGCAATACATTAAGTATACTATACTGTGGTGATATTTCCACAAATCAGGTAGCGGTTCCTACGTGAGATAATTTGACATGTTAAGATCGTGGTCAGTTTATTTGTTTTAAGTCCTGCAGATGAGTTATAATTTATTCAGAGGAAAATTAAAAAGGCTAAATTTAATACTTTAACACATCCTGAACACATATTTGTATGGTAATTTTTATAAACGTTGATTTGAGTGATATTTGTACTGTGCTTCGAAAACGACCTACGATAAAAGAAAAGAATATTAATTTGTGCGACATCCTGTACGTAGTTGAAGAACTTATGTGGTATAAATTTTCTTGAGGTTGAAACCAGGTCTTCCAGAGCGCTTGGAGGAGAGTTGTACGCTTAATTTGCGTAGTGCGTTATTAAATCGAGAATTTGTATAATTTTTACTTTGAAACAAAGTAAAAATTAGTTTTGGATCCATAAAGTGGAATTTTGTGAAGAATCGTGAAGTTATAGCTGAAAAATATTAAAATTTGAAGACAACGTGGTTGAAAATTTACAAAGATTAAAAGTTACAGAAAGACGCCATTTTGAAAAGATTAAAATTTTTTAATGCAAATGAAAATTTACTTACCTACAATAAATTTAAAGTTAGTCAATTTGGATATTTACGAAAGTTGGACCAACCGAATTAAGATTGATAAATTTCAATCTAACGCAGTTTGGATATTTGATTCTACACCAGATGTTCTACAAGAATTCGCAAATCACCGCACATGTGTTACTTTGGCGTAACGGGAGCCAAGACGAACTGACCAGCCGACCCGCTTATATACAACCCGAACGAGATTTATACAAGGTATTTCCAAATTAAAAATGCATCTTATTAAAAACATTTTTATTAATAAAAACAACAAAAATTTGTACTACATTGTAAAATTATTAATTGCTACACATTCAACATACTGGCAAATGAGTTTGAAATTTAGAAAAGTTTGTAGTAAAGTAAATGCAATTTCAAAATCAGTGGTGGAACACTATTACATTTCAAAGCCTAACAGCGAGATTTGTCGCTAAAAAAATTTTCCTTTGAATAAACCAACTATTTTAGGTTATTCAAAAATAAGAGTTTTATTTGCTCCAAGAGCCAACAAATTGTTTTTACTGGAACCGACTACTGTTGGAGTGTAGCCCATGCTTCCGAACCTACTATAGCAGCCGAGGTAAAAAAAGTGTGATGCAGGGTCTCGTTAGAGAATACCATCACAATAAATTTAACAATACGATATGTGAAAATAGCAAAACACTGACCTTTATATGCTATCCCTATTCGTCAAATAATTTTTAAACTTTGGTTTAAAACGTTTTAATCGCAAATTTTTTATATTGGTCGACAATTTGTTATATGCCACTGCTTCTTTTACAAAAATTGAATTTTAGTTTATAATCTTTAATAAAGTAATCTCTTATCAAATTCAAAAATATCTTGTGCATGAATACAAGAACCTGGTACTCTGCCCACGTACAGCCTATTTTATTAAGGTCACGAAACATGCTTCTCCTATCCTAGTACACCTATTCATTTTCAAAACGATGCACAATGCTTCATTTTAAAAAACTTACAGCCTTTCCAACTCTTCCTTATTTGCCATATATGTAGCCATACCCATATAATTAGTTATAATACGGTAAAACTATAGTGTTATAAATAGCGTTCTCCTGGAAATAAACTTACTTGGCACGCCTAACTTGCTTGCATTTTTCCTTTTTAACTTTGAGATTTAGTGCCTCAAATTTAGTTTCATAATCTTTCTTCCCAATAACATTGCTTTCGTCTGTTGTAT
Source organism: Cantharis rufa (assembly GCA_947369205.1). Taxonomy (NCBI): domain Eukaryota; kingdom Metazoa; phylum Arthropoda; class Insecta; order Coleoptera; family Cantharidae; genus Cantharis; species Cantharis rufa. Next base: position 44,894,504 of record OX376303.1, read on the forward strand.
GTTTGGTAGGGTGAAATGAAGATGTCTAGAAATTTTTATTTGGTATTTTTAATGAAATAGGATTAAAAAGCTGCTTACGGATAATTAAATGAGATAAGTAAATAGTATATTACATGCCGATAACTGTAAGTGTAATTTTTGTAGACGAGTATGCAGTTTGGAATATTGAGGTGCAGCCGAGATTTTTTAAGCATTCGAGGCCACAAGAATACTTACGGTTATCGACACGTACGGAAATTTTTCAATTGCCTGCGAAAAGTATCAGAAAATATCAAAAATATTAATATAAAATAAATGTGTCATAATAACATTTTATTAGTAGACAATTTATAGAAGAATAGTCATAATATTTTTTAAACGTATTTTGATACTATGGTGTTTTGAGATGCCCCAGCACAAAGAAATTAAAAAAAAAGTATAATTTTGTGAATTAATTGGCAGTCTGACTCAGATGTAGATAAGCTTAATAATCCATAAAAGTAGTATTTTTAAAGTATAGTTATAACGCTTATATTTCAAAGTAACAAAAATAAAAAATGTTAAGACTAGCTAAAATGCTAATGCCCTAATAATAATGTCAGGGTGACCAAAAATCTTTAAAAATAAAAATAAAAAAAACACTATACAGTGCCACCATGCTAAGAAAAACCCCGGAAAATATGTCAACTAATTTGATAAATATTTGAATGAACCAATGAACATCGAGTTATTTCTCAAGTACATTCTGTTGTAATAGTTACAAATCAATGTGTGTCAATTGTCATTGTGCTGGTTTTTTGTCTTGTTAGTTTTTCTAGATTTTTTTTTATAAAAAGTTTTTCTATAAAAAATAAAAAATTTTTTCCTACAAAACTTGCTTATTTTTTAAGGAGCTTTCCAACGATACCACTTTAGACATATGGTGCCATTTAAAATTCTGGATTTCTGGACTTTCTGGAGCAAACTACTCTGGATGCCGACTTTTCCCGGAAATAATAATATCACCATTAGATTCGTCATTAGGGCTTTTGTAATAAATTTTTTTAGCCCAACTCTCTACGACTTACCGTTTTTGAAAAAAAGTACTGATACGGGTGGTCTGGGTCACCCAGTATGTGGGAACGTTTAATATTCGCACAATGGATTAGAAGAAAACCTTACCGAACTCGAGGAAGAGCTAAAAAACACCGATCGGTCAAATCCTTTTTAATTCGACATGTAAGTTCCACCGACCGGTCAGTTTTGGGTCACTACCTTGCAATATGTAAGTTCCACCGGTCGGTCAATTAAGTCGAGGTTGTCAAAGTTATTAGTAATCTTTTAAGCCCTTTTAAGCTTTCATTGTGTTGTGAGAAATTAGTTTCATTCAAGTTGTTTAAAAAAATTGTGAGTTATGATGCAATTTCACTTACAATAAAATTAGTTCTAGGCAAGCTCCATAATATATCAAATTATATAGTCTATAATATCAAATATAGATTTCATGAGACGAAAATTATTCTGATGTTATAAAATAAAACGCTGTGTAAGCACAACTAGCAAATAAACCACATTTTATTTTGATTTTATAAATACAGGGTGTCTCAAAGGCAAGAGTCGGAATCTTGTTTTGACGCCATTCTATCAGTAGATACGTAATAATCGCAGAGAGAAATTAAATACAGCTCTAAATTTTCTTATTTATAATAAATAGAATCGATGGGGAGGGGTCTACTTTTAATTAGGTTGCCAACTTGTAATTGGTAATACAATTACAACATCTAATTATTATATAAGGAAAACATCAATGAATAATTATTATAGAAATACAAAAGAAGAACGAGAAATTAACCATCGCAAATAATACAAATTGCAAGAGATTACTTATTATTATCGAATACTATGGAAACACTTTCAGAAATATTGGGCGTTCGTGGTAATACATTGTTAGTGTACAAAGGATTCACATTTTATAAACAATCCGTGTTATTAAATAAAACTATTAAGTGGCGTTGTAGCAATAACAAGTGTTCAGCAAATCTATACACCAAAGGAGAGGGAGAACTACGTGAGATTTCCAAAAAAAATGATATACATAATCACACGGAAAATCAAGAAAAAATTGAACGTCAAGCGGTAAGTGGGGTTGTTAGGAAAAAAGCGATTGAAGATATATCGGGAAAACCTTCTAAGATATTCCATGATGCTTTAAAAAGTCTTCCGCCTGTTAATATTACAGAACCTGATGTTGCGCGGATTAAAAGAAATGCATATAATGCAAGGCGACAAATACATCCGCCTTTGCCAAGGTCAATGCTAGATGTGCATTCCGCTTTTGATGCCATCAATATTGTGACATGGTCTGGCGAAGAATTTTTAATGTTGAATGATAGCCCCAGCAACCTCATTATTTTTTCATGTTTAACCAATTTACGCTTTTTGTGTTCCATTGAAAATGTATTTATGGATGGCACTTTCAATTACTGCACAAAATTTTTTACTCAGTTATTTACCATCCATGGGTACAGTAATGGTTATTATATACCTTTGGTGTTTTGTCTTTTGAAAAACAAGACACAAAATACATATCGTGACTGTTTCCAAAAATTAGTTAAAATTTGTCATCAACACGTTTTGCAGTTTCAACCAAAATTTGCCACTGTGGATTTTGAACTTGCAATACACGCTAGCTTAAAATACGTTTGGGAAAATATTGTATTAATTGACTGTAGATTCCATTTAGGCCAGTCTTGGTATAGGAATATTAAGAAGTTTGGATTAGCCAGAGAATATAAAGATGCTTTCTCGCAGATTGGTAATTGGCTGCGTTATAGTTTTGGTTTGCAATATTTAAGTCCAAATGAAGTCGATGCAGTCTATAGCGAAGACTTAATATCCATTATACCGGACGATCCACGGTTGCTAAAATATTCGGATTATTTATTTCGCACGTATGTCGATGCAACTTCAGCATATCCTCCTGAGCTTTGGGCTGCAAATTCAGCTAGTATGTGTCGGACCACTAACGCCTGTGAGTCTTTTCACAATATGTTTAATTCGCAGTTTTATACTGCCCACCCACCATTATATACGTTTTTGGAGAAACTGAAAGAAATCCAAGCAGAAACATATATCAAACTTAACAGCGTTCACATAACTAAACATAGTAATTGTGATACTGCAAGGAAATGCAAACGGTTGGAGCATTTACTTCAATTATATTCCACCAAAGAAATTAACAGATTTCAATTTGTACAACATATTTCTTAGCAAAAAAAGCGGATTAAAAACTGACCATCGGTGGAACTTACCACCGTCCATCCTGGCAGGGGCCGCTCTAGCCTTTACGCCGCCTCGGATAAAAACACAAATTTCCGCCCCTTTATGGGGTTAGTAAGCTTTTTTTTTAGCTTTTTCGATCTTTTTGTGGCGTCTCGGGGAATTTCATTAATATTTCAATTTGTCACGTCAACCGCCAAAATGCCGCCCTTTAGATTTGCCGCCCCGGACAAATGTCCGGATGGTCCGCCCCCTATAGCGGGCCCTGATCCTGGTAAAATACGAAATTAATACACGAGGTAATAGAGACGAATGGAAACATGAATGGAAAGGGTCATCAAAATGAAAACCAGACACGGTATAGTAGTAACAGATAAGAGTAAAATAACTAACATCATCTATGAATTCTACAACGAGCTCTACAAATCCGAAATGGTAAGAAGAAAGATTGAAATTAAAACAATAATGAACGTAGGGTCGGAAGACATGCCTGAAGTGACAAGGGAAGAAATCAGAAACACCTTGAAATTTATGAAAAATAAAAAATCACCAGGAGAGCATCAAATAACAACCGAGATGCTAAAGTTGGGTGGGGCATTGTAGAAAAAACACTAGCAATGCTCCCAAACAAGTCCATAGACGAAGAAAATATAAGGTAAAAGATAGGGATATGACGCACCATTCGGAGATTCTCGATTTCTCGGTCACTAATCATGACTTTCTCATGACGATTGGATTTTTAGATATCTAGGACCTTTACCTATCATTAGCCCTAAGTGCAGTTAATTCTGATAGTGCTAAGTACTATTAATTTAATTAATTGAAAAGGTCGATATTTATGCCATATTCCTAACGGGGGTAGGCATGCATATTGGTGGTGAGGGATATGGCTTATGGCAATTTACATGTAATTTAATGTAAACAGATAAAAATCAAATTTGTTTAAAAAATTTTAATTAGAACTGAAAAATTACACAACTGTTATTGTGCGGCATATCACTAACATTACGTCATTTCGTATAGAAATTTATAAAATGTAAACAAAGACCAGCATGTGTAAATCTACTGTATATTATTAATTTTAAAAGGCACACAACACCGTAGAACACATAAAACTATTAGCAAATTCAGCAGGAACAGTTATATGAAACTTTTAAAATCATGCGTTGAAATTTCACATGTGCTTACCTGCAAAACTGGGTATAAAATAGGTAATAACTCCGGCACCGTTGACAACACTCTGCAGTAGATTTTCATCGTATGCTGGTAAACAATCAACTAATGGATTAATAATCTCTTGCAGCCGTGGTAGACCCCATTGCCGAGATCTCGAAAATGCGTCATATCCCTAACCGCGGCATATCACTACCTTTTACCTTACCAATCACATAAATAACATGGAAGAACGCAGAAGTGGTTCTATTTAAAAAGGGAGATAAGACCAATATCGAAAATTATAGACCGATAAGTTTGTTGTCTCACTTGTACAAACTCCTTGCCAGAATAATTACAAATCATGTAACACAAAAACTGGATTTCTATCAACCAGTAGAGCAGGCAGGGTTTCGAAAAGGTTCTAGCCTCACCGACCATCTACAGACATTACGATTATTAATAGAAAAATGCACGGAATACAATGTCTCGATACACTTGGCATTTGTCGGTTACAGCAAAGTCTTCGACTCAATAGAAACTTGGGCTTTTCTTCAGGCACTAGATAACGCTAATAGGATAGACTCAAGGTATACTAAAGTCATCAAGAATATTTATAGTGAAGCTGCCTTGCAGATTAGGCTGGACAAGTCTGCAAAAACCAATAAGATTACCATTCACAGAGGGGTCCAGCAGAGAGACCCGATGTCTCTAAAGTTGTTCATCCTGGCCCTTGAAGACGTCTTTAAACAACTAACTTGAGAGAAAAAAGGTATATTAATAGACGGAAAATATCTAAGTCATTTACTTTTCGCGGACGATATAGTTGTAATTAGCAGTACGGCCGCAGAACTGAAAAATATGCTTCAAGAACTTAATCAAGCATTTCAACGTATAGGGCTAAAAATGAACCTAGCCAAAACAAAAATTTTATCAACCGGGGAAGAAGCACAAGAAATAATAGAAATGAACGGTACCATAATAATAGTCGATGAGTACTTATATCTAGAACATAAAATCAGATTGGGAAAAGGAAACCAAAAAGCTGAGATAGGAAGAAGAACAAAATTTGGTATGGGTAGCTTATGGAAAACTGCGGCACGTGCTTGCAAACACAGAATTCCCAATAAATTTAAGACGAAAAATATTCAATTCATGCATACTGCCGGTGATAACCTACGGGTTGGAGACAATAACTATTACCAACAAGAGTGCAGAAAGGCAAAGGGTGGTGCAAAGGGCGATGGAAAGATTGATGTTGAACGTAAGTTTGCAAGACAAAATAAGAAATAGTGAAATATGAAAAAGAACTGAAGTTGTGGAGGTGATAGAGCGTGTAGCGCGTCTGAAATGGAGTTGGATCGGGAACGTGGCAAGGCAGGATTACAAGAGGTGGACAGTAAAGATTATAGATTGGAAGCCAAGAACGATGAAAAGAAGTAGAGGTAGACCCCAGAAGAGATGGCTCGATGATGTCAAGAAAGTGGCAGGTCGAGTGTGGTTACGGAGAGCCAAGGAGAGAGAGGTTTGGAGCAGATTAGGAGAGGCTTATGTCCAGGAGTGAACCGAGAAAGGCTGACAAAGAAGAAGAAGAAGATTAAGTATTATATTTTACAAAACAATTCATACTAAATTCCACACAAATTAACTTGAAATATCTTATTTGAAGTTATTTGAAGTTCACTTTTTTTCCCACAGGTATTTTTTTCTATTTAATATTTTTAAATTCACCTTGAAAATCATTTTTATATAAATTAATTTCACCAAAAAATATTTTTTGGTGTTGGAAGATCTCCTTTACAATGAACCATAAAATCTATTTGGGCTCCTGACGTCTTAAAATTGATTGTAAAACGATCATCTTGGTAATATTTAATGATTTTAACTTGACAGAATGGAACCGTATTCACCAAACATGAACACATACGACACAATAACAATGTGATGTTCACATACGACAAAATAATTGAGGATAATTTTATTACACAATTTTACACTGATTTTATGTCGTATATCCAAAAATTTGGCGTTTGCGACAGTATAATAATGAGGCTACCGCATTTTGTGGCGTATACGACAAAATTGATACCCAATATCTCGAAAACTATACAATTTAGGATCGTTTTGAAAATACAAATCGATAGAGTAAAAAAAATGAAACAAGATAGCTATCTTAACTCATTTTTTTTGATTTTGTGTTGTACGACAGTATAATTCCGGGTCGACGTTTTATCTAGTGAAACAGAGAGGTCTTATTTATGAATCGGGTTCAGCATATAGATGGATCTCTATTATGTTTAGTAAATTATCGTTATTTATGTATAATTAATAGAAAGCCGAATATTTCCGATTATACTGTTACGGAATTCTATAGTATTTTAATTCATTAATGATACTGAGAATTTAATTTTGTTATACCTGTAGATAGTAATGATTAATTGTTTAATCTGAGATAACATGTTTAATATAATATAGCGAGATATACCAGTTTATTGATTATTGTGCAAAACCCTTTCATTCGTTGTAGTTATACTCTTTAAATTAAGTTTATATCTTTGTATGGAATTTACATATTTTGATTTAGTATTACATTATTTATTACTGCTATATGCCAGTCAAGTGAAATTACACAGTTTTGTGCTATATAAAAAACATGTAAGTATGCTGTAGGTTCCATTACTTAAGTATCATAATTATTATAAATACCTACTGTTTTGAGTTTTGACGATATTTTTTTATTATCGCATATAAAGCTTTTATCAATCCTTAAAAAACTTTTAATGAGAAACGCTATTATATGAACATTGGAATGCATGATCCCTATATAAAACATAACTTGCTTTTCATTCTAGAAAGAAATATATATTAAGGCTCATTTATTACTACATAGACGTCTAAGAGATGTGCCCATAGAGCATAGAGAGAGAGCTTAATAACTTTTTAAAAACAACAGTAATTTAGCTCAAATCATTTCACATTAATTCATAATTATCAATAATGATCTGCGATTTTATTTACTTAGGATACTAACAGATCTTCACAACATATTCCCGGAAATTTTCAAGAATTCTTGTGTTATTAAATTTTGGATATAGTAACATTCCTAACCTTTCTTAAAAAACAAATTTTTAGTTGCATTTTAAGTTGTAGCGATGGATAAAAATCTCAAATTGGTGAAGACCCAAAATTAACTTGAAAAATTCCAATAAAAGTGATAAATATTTTGTATAAATCAAACTTTTGCAATTTTATTGATTTTATTTCAATTTTTATTTTTTATTTACTCAATTTAATTGAGTAATTCCTGTACATATAGCCAATGCTTAGCTGTAGTAAAAATTTAAGAAAACTTAAATACGCCCCCAATATTGGTTAATAGTTGACAAATTTACCAAACAGTTATCAAAACCATTAGTTGTCGCAAATCGCTTATATTGCTAGAAATCAATAGCAATCATTTAAAAAGTAGTGAAAAAGCTCCTTCGTAATCTTTGCATCAGCAAAGAGAAAAATCGTTAGCAAATTTAGGACTACCTATTCCTCTTTTTAAAAGTATTGGTTCGGTTCGTCCCTGACCACTGCTACGTATGTATGTCTACGAAACCCGATAAATTAACCTATGTTTATATACTATATGTAACTATTTTATAACAAATAAATTTGGCTAGTACGAAAACGCCTAATTTCAAACCAATTTCATTGGTTAATATTTCGAGGTCATCGGTTTAGTACACAATTTTATTTGCTTCTTAAAAATTATAGACTATAAACATACAATTGTACAATAAACTACCACGAAATATTAAAAATATTTCTTTGATGCAATTAAACAGAAATTTCTGATAGAAGAACCATTATACGAAGTTGCAGAAATTTTAATAGGTTGATATGAAAACCTTTGCATGTGTCTGACAACAGCACCTTGCTGTTGTCGTCTTTTTAAATTAAAATGTATTGCAATTTGAATTAAAAGTCAATACATTTATGCCTTAATAAAGATCATAATTATTATTACTATATCTACTTTAATAGATATGAGTATTGTGAATAAGAGTTTCAAAGGTGTTTTTTGCTTTTACTGTACAATTAGTTATTTAAAACTTTAGTTAAAACTTTTTAATTGCTAATGCCCGATTTCTTCACCTTGAGATATCTATCGGATAACTATAAGTATAACCAATCAAATTACCAATCAGAAAACCGTAATTCAAATTTAAAATAGTAAATCAAAAATTTGATTGCTTATACTTATAGTACTTAAACTTATCCTTATTTCTCAAAGTGAAGAAATCGGGCATAAATCGGATATAAAACTGCGACCAAAAAATTCTGCTTAAAATGAAAAACCGGATAAGATTACAATCTGATACTTGATATATCTTTTCAGTAAATTATTTTTGTTAGTAATTTATCTACAAGTGCTTACAATCTTTATAGTAGACTATATAACTATGGCATAAAATGGCTTATTAATGGTGAGGTGGATTGTATGTCTCAAGAAGATATAGAAAATTACGATGTAATTTATTTATATTACTTTATTTTCGTAGGACGTAGGACGTAGGATTTAGGATGTTTGGACGCGAACAATGAAAACTCAATATTATAAACATTATATTATGTAGGAATAACGTTTAATCGAAGTATTTTTAAATATATAAAAATTATATGTACTTGTTCTTAGTACATATAATTATAAATATAACAAGTACATATAATTCTTATATATTATATTATGTATTTCAAAGTCATCTTGAAGTGTTTCTCATTTTTAGATGATTAAGCATTTTAATATATAATAAAAATAAATATGTATTAACATCACTGTTGGAATGTGAAAAATTTTCTAGTTACGCAAACACTAATATTGCGGGGTAATTAAAAATCGACAGTAATTCAAAATGTAAACTACGCTTCGAAAAAAAAGCAGACAGTGATTTGATAAAGAAAACCATGGTTAAAAGAAATGTAAAAAATGTCAAAAAATTCCGAGTTTTATTTTTTCTACTTTTCTTGCCAACTCCGTATCTTTTAAACGAAACGTTTTAGAAAAAAACTAACGGCCCAAACCGGATAGGAAATTTAACGGGCTACAACTTTAGCTTAATAATTTTTTTTGGAAAACCAACCGTTTTCACAGAAATTACGAAAATAATGAACAAGGTGTAGGTTAAAAAAACATAAATTAATGGAAAGAATACTGATAGGTGTAATAGACCTTACCGAAAAAAACACCATTACAAATAATACAGTGCAACACCTTTTGAAAAAAACATGCCTGTGTGCTGAAAATGAGGAAGGCCATTTTGAAAATTTATTAAAATAAATTTTGTGAATTTATTTAGTTTTTTTAACCTACACCTTGCTCATTATTTTCGTAATTCCTGTGAAAACGGTTGGTTTCCCAAAAAAAATTATTAAGCTAAAGTTGTAGCCCGTTAAATTTCCTATTCGGTTTGGGCCGTTAGTTTTTTTCTAAGACGTTTCGTTTAAAAGATACGGGGTTGGCAAGAAAAGTAATTTCTGGGAATTTTTGACATTTTTTCCCTTAATTTAATTCATAACTCGAAATCTATTGATTCTAGGCGATAAGAGGTTATAGCATAATTTGTAGATATTCAAATGCTCTATAGAAAAGCTCTAATCTATTAAACCCAAAAAATCAAAAATATCGGTGCAATGGCCGCTTGAAATCATAAATTGAAAAAATTGCTTTAAAGTGAGGTACCCCCCAAGGGTGTGGACTTGGACAAAAATTTTATTTAAAAATATGTCTTAGAAAAGTGTCCTCTATCACCACCTAAGAGGTTTTCCACCGTCACGGGGACACCCTGTATGTATAATACGTGCATAAGGTCAGTATTCATGAAATTCAAAGTAAAGCTACTTTTGTCTCCGCTTGTATCATCTCCTATACATCTTTAAGGAGTGGAGTAACTCAAAGATTCCGTCTTGTAAACTTTGGAATTTTGAGTTCTGGTCATTATAGGGATGTTGTTAATAAGTGGAGCGACTCAAAACACTGATCACATCTCTTATAATGCCTTAAAATGTTGTATTATTTAAAATTGAAAAATACTTGCCTTGAGATGATCTTAATATACATATTAATATGATGTTCATAATATTAAAAATTTAAATAGTTCGCGTTCAAACGTCCCTGGGTTCAAACGTCCGTTCCATCGGCATTCAAAGGGCCGCGTTCAAGTAGCCGCGTTTAAACGTTCTAGACAAACGTTACTATACATCCAATTAACCTTTTCAGGCCCACAATTATTTTTAACAACCATAAAAACTTTTTTATAGTTTCAAAGTATTTCTATAGGGGCGCAACCCCCCTAGTAACAAATAAAAAAATAAACATATTATACCTTTAAGTAGGGTAAGATGAGGTTAACTGAACAGGTAGGTTAACTGAACAATTGCATATATCTGCCATTTCTTAGTTACTTATGGGCTCTAATTTTGACAATTCAAAGACTTTCCTATAAATGTCACTTTAAGTTTATAATATATTCCAGAATATTAAAAATCCCCTAATCACAGCCTAAAATAATTTTTATCGCTGCTGTGTAAATTTTAGAACTCTTACATATTTTGTTTCACGTGAAAAAATCAGTATTTAACTATTGATTATCATTGTTGTTTTTTTTTAAACCGATGTTGTTTTCCACTTATTTGTTAACATTTTTTGTATACACAACAGGTTATCTGGCCTAATAATTTTAAAGATATGCTCAACTAATCTACCTATTTATATGTTCAGTTAACCTGCAGTATGGGGTTAACTGAACCATATTGCAGACATGCAAGAAATTAAAACTAGGAGGTGTATTTTTATAAACTTTGTGTTAAATATATTTTTTTTATTGCTATATAACCAAACTACATGCTGTAAAAAAATTGTTGATCTAAGCGTAATCAATCTCATATAAATTTAAATATTTTCAAAAAACTATCCAGTTAACCTCATCTTACCCTACATAATATTTTTGTTAACCTTTAGTAATATATTGCGATGTATTTTTCGTAAATTTTTAAATTTGTTAACTTTTATTAATCAAACACTTCTTAATCTTCAAAATCAAAAAATTTTATTAAATTAAATCGCACTTTTATTAAATTAATTTTTGAACGGACAAACTCACGTCCGCTCTCTCGCAATCGGCTATCAAAAAGCATATTTTCACATTTTTTATAATCAAACTTAACAAAATATTACCAACTTAACATTACAAACAATAATTTAAATATACCGGACGATTAAAATTCAACAACACAAAACCTACTTACAAAATTAAGCAATTATCATAAAATCATAATAAACTCGTATTTTTAATTAATTTTGAACATGACATTTTATTTTATTTTTAGAAAAATCAATGGGCAAAACAAGTGGAAATTTTTTTTTATTATTATGGAAAAATTTTCTATTGCAATGGCGACATCCAATACAAACCGTTGTAGAAATTGTTATACCTGCGTTGTTCGCTATAATTTTGGTAGTATTACGAAGTGCAGCACCTCCTAATTTACATTCAGCCAAATTATATTCACCTTTTGAAATTAATTCATATCCTTACAGTAACAAGTTAAAAATCTATAAATCATCTACTTAAACGTTTTTTTAATATTTAATTTTAGATCTCAAGTATGGTGGTATCCAAACGCTACAGACTTATATGACTTGATTAATAATAATATTAACAGCAGTTTTACATTTCATGAATTTAAGAGCGAATCTGATGTATATAATCACTATCAAAAACAACAATACAATCTATCTAATTTCTTGGCTATTATCGAGTTTAGTGGTTTATACGCTAATGATGATAATGAAAACAAGAATAATTATAAGGCAGAAATTAAGATTAGGTAAGCTATAAAACTATTTATAAAGCTTTTTACTCACGACTTTATCTGGTCAGATGTATACTTGAAGCAATAGATGCCTTTCATTAGATCATTGTTCCATGCACGATGCATCAACTCGTATTTTAATCAAATTTTGAATACATAGATTTGAATAAAAACTACATCAAGTTAACTAAAAACTTGTCTTTTATAAGCATGCGCGTAAAATTAAGTACTGTTTTTGTTTTCCCCTGTTTTCAAAAATTAAAAATTGATTTTTATATTGTGTTGTTTTCACTTTTTATTGGATTGCATCGTAAAAATATTGTTCATTTCACCAAGCATTAAATTAAAAACCGCGAAAAACCGTGTTTTGTGCCATCCTTATTCTAAAATGTAGAAAATTTGTTTGTTAATTAAAATATCTAACTTTAACCCTAAACAAAAATGACATTTTGCGCTGAAATTAATTAACAAATGTCTCATGCCAAAATTATTATAAGACCGGTTTGGATCGAATTTAGGGATTTCGTTTTGTAATACTTGAAAGTACTAAAGTCCCCTTTTATACAGTAGCTGTAGATAGTATCTTACCTGTGAGACAAGCACTTGAGAATGACTTTGTTTTTTTATCTATTTATTTCGAAGTTATGATTTTTTTCAACAAAATTTTAATGTGCGCATTTTAAACTAATTTTGTCAGCTAGAGCATATTATAGCAAACAAATTCACAAGTTTTGTTATTTTTTCGCTAAATTGTATATTTACAAAGTTATATCGGAAAATATTGGAAAAAAAGCGTAATTTTTTCGTTTTTTTTTCAGTTTCCGATTTTTCTTGCATCTAGCACACTTTTATGGGCTGGAGGAAACTATATTTTCATTATATATTTTGTTTTTTTCTAGGGTAATAATAATTTTAATTTCACGTGCATACATATTAGAATTTCTTCGTATATTCTACTTTTAAAATCTTGGTAGTGATGCGGTTAATTTAATGCTCTATCAAAGAGAGACAATCAATATTTTGATAATTAGTTATTGTATGTCTTTAATTTTGATGTCTTTAATTTTGATGCTGTTGATTGGTCAATCCATAATTTTAAAAAATTATAAAATTTCTCAAGCGGAAAGTTCTGCAGCAAACAACGCATTTAAATTATTAGCAAACAGTTTTAACAAAATTATTGATATTATTACTTTTTCAATTTTGCGTCTAAAACAAAGTTATTTCGAAACCCAGTAGCGTATTGAAATAGACAATATTTCTAAACGCATTTTTTTGTTTTAAAAGGTTGGTAACTAAACGTCAGTGGAAACTAAAACTAATGATGTCACTATAAATAATATTATAAACTTATAATTTGACTAGCTGGATACTAGGCTTCGCCCTTTTGATACATATATGTAATACAAATCTATAATATTTCTTGGTATACTATATTATTCGTTTTCTGATTGGGTACATAGATAAATAAATTATTTTCCGAACTAACTCGAGAACATGCGACATAAAATTGCCCATGAGTGAAGCAAGGATCTGAATTGTCGATGCCTGCTAGTTGTAACGTTTGACCTTGGCTTTATTGATAGTCATCGCAAAGCAAATTTTCACAGGAAATTGAAGACGTTTGAATTCAAAGAGATAGTCCGTTGTTATCATTGGAATTCTCGGAATGTATACAGCCAGTCAAAATTTCAGCTTCAATGAAGTACTTTTTCAAAGACTTTACCCGCAATCTTGTGCCGTTATACAATTTTGGTGCATTCAAATTGTGCATTAAAATAATCGGAGTACCAACTTTTATCTTAAGTTTATATGGAGGAAGCCCAGGGGGATTTAGAGAATTCAGAAATTCAAGAGGAAAATTGACGGCTTCGTCTTGGTCTACAATAGAATCTACTGAGAGATAAGTTTCTTGGTGGGCATCAAACATACCGAGAATCTTTTCATTGATAGCAAAAACCGAGTCGTTTCTTGGAGCTAAAATTACGCGCTCCTGTAACCATTCGCTTGTTTTCTCTGAAATTTTTTATATTTCTGGATAAATAGTAAAAATCAATTTATCTTGCCCTGAAACAAATGTAGCGAAAGAAGAATCAATATTTATCACGCCATTGTCATTTTGAAATTGCCCATTTCCAATATTCAAAAGCATCTCGGAAAATTTCGCGGCATTTCCATTTCCACCTAAACTTACACGCATATTCGTAGTAAGTTTTAAGATCTGAATGTGAGACCATAAATGCGATGATTTGAGGCAAGCATTGATCTCATCGCTTTTAGTTCCTCGTAGAACTACTGGCAATATTTGCCTGAAGTCTCCTGCTAACATTACGGTCACACCTCCCATCGGACAATTATTATTTCTAATATTTCTTAATGTACGATCAAGAGCTTCCATTCCAGCTTTATTTGCCGTAGTAACTTCGTCCCATACTATGAGGTTTGTCTCTATCAAGAGTTTTGCCAATGAACTTTGTTTTTTGATGTTACATAATGGGTTTTCGCTACTTTGAAGATTTAATGGCAATTTAAATGTAGAGTGTGCCGTTCGTCCATTTTGCAACTATGTAGCTGCTATGCCAGAAGAAGCAACCCCCAAGACAATTTTGCGTTGCATTCGTAGTTTTGAAAGCAGCATATTAATTAAAAATGTTTTTCCAGTTCCACCAGGCGCATCAAGAAAAAAAAGCTGTCCAGAATTTTGGTCGATACTGGATAGAATAGCGTAATAAACGTTTTTCTGATCATTTGTCAAATTATGTTCATGCATAAGAAGGTAGGCTGATAGTTCATCGCGATTGTAAGATGTTTCTGAAAGATATTCTCTATTGTGGAGAACATTCTCATCTGTTCTTGTTGGAGATGCCAATCCAAAATCACTCAAACGTTTGCAGGTTATTTTGAAAAGTTCGTCTTCTATAAAAATCAAAGCTTCATTATGATTGCAGGGGAGTTGTTGATCTCCAAATCAGGAAAGTCATTCCTTACTCGTCGAAGTATATCAGCCGACATGCTTTCTTTGTGTTTTTCTTTTTCAAATAATTTAGTCGCGTCTGTCAATTGACAAAATCCCAACATAATTACAAACAATTCACGTAAGCGACGTGCAGATTGAAATAAAGCAGCTTCTTCCAAGGTGTTGTTCCAGTGTCTGTCATCGTCAACGGTTCTCAAATACTCAAATGACGTTGGCCCTCGAATATGATGCAGGAGGAGTCGTAAATAATAGCACTCTGTGTTGTTTGGATGCACCGTGTAAACCCTGCCAAGTACGTTCGATCTTCTAGGATTTGAGTTATCATTATCAACTATAGCTCCTTGTTTTCTTTTAAAAAATTTGCCCTTACTGAATGTATAATAAGTCGGTACTTTAAACTTAAAACTTTAATACAAAAGTGATTTGGCAAATTCATCTCGTGAAAATTCTAGAAAAGTTCCATCAAAGTGGAATTCTTTAAATTTTCAAGACTTTCTTGCACATTCTGTGGAGTAAAGTAAACACGTTGTCCATTTTCCAAGTGTACCGATAGTTGGAATATCGGTGGGAATGGTTCATGTGTGGAAAATCCAAAAATTCTCCAAGCGGCCTCCGATGAACTTATCTATCTGCCATTTCGGAAAGTTTCAACTTCATTAAGTGATTCCACAGAGAATGTTGCTTGGTCAGAGCCCTTGTTGATGTAATCACAAATGTATTTAATTGACTTTAGAGAGTTGCAAATTTCTACATTAATATGGCAATCAAATGCTCGTAATAGCAAGGGGCTGTATGGAACTACCCAGCTGTTATCAATTTTAACAGTGCGATTATTGGAAATTTTCAATTCAAACGATTTTCCACCACCACCAGGAGAACGACGACGATATTTAGGATAACCATCTTCACCTGTTTGAGTCTCAGCAATGAATTTTTTCGGAAGTCTTTTAGTGCATTTCCCGTCTTTTATGCACTGTGAATTCCTGTTGTGTTGTCCACATGGTCCGTGTATCATATTTTTCGTGACAATATCAAACAATGCTGGATCTTCTTGTTCATTTGGCAATTCTGCACTGAGGACCTTGTCAATATCAGCTGGTTGTAATCTATTCACCAACCAAACTAAAATGTGAGCTTGGGGAAACCCTCTTTTTTGCCATTGTACAGTATACATGTGGCATCTGGTTTCGCCAAAAATTTTATCCTTGACAATCAGTTCTATAAGGTTTTTGATCTTCAAATGGAAAACACGTGCAATGATGGCATTCCTATCATACGATTGTTGATTCTCAAACAGACATGATCGAATTTCAGGCCATTTTGGGTTAGAGGTCATAGTAATGAAAAGATCCGGCCGACCAAAATTCCTAACGTAAACCATAGCATCTTGCTTGCGTTGTTGCATATACTGAGGGCCACCAGTGAATGAAGATGGCAGAATGACTCTTTTGCCTATATTTGTAGGATCGCCGTCAGCTTGCATTACATCATGAATATCCATATAGCTATCAGCTCTTAAATTGCTCTGGTTTGCTTTGATAAAATTGAGTCGCTCTGTTTCAATCTTAGCATACATGTCTACTAAATATTGATTGAGAAGCGAATTAAATCTTGAAATAAAATTTGTGAAATTTTTTCTGACCATTAACCTGTATGCGTAGAAATTCATTGCTGAAACAGTTTTATTGGGTACCATATGCCATAGTTGTTGTATGTAGAGTGTTATTCCTCGCTTTCAAAACTATATCTCTCTTTGTAAACTCTTGGCCAACAATCAGTATAGCTACTTCGTCTGTTTGTGGCACATTAAAACGACCTCTGTGCTCTGTCCGTGGCATCCTATCAGCGCAAATTATCACCTTAAAATCTTCAAAATTTAGTGGCATCGTATCCAAAGCAGTTTTAAAGCTTATTACATATGTATTATTGGTGTGGAGTAACGCTTGCAAATCATATAATATCTCTCTGTTTGTGTGAAGAGCTACGGGACAATCTTCGTTCCAATTCTCCATTTCCCATAAAATATATGTATCTGTAAAAACTTCGGCTCTTCGTGCGTTGTTGGAAATAGGGAACCAACTGCATGGAACACTTGGCCTTGAATTTTAAACGTGGGCATAAAATTCCCATGCCGTATCTCGGTAGCACCGAACGATGTCATTTGAAAAGCCGAGTTGTACTTTCGTATATTTTTAAGAAAATCATGCGAATTATAGTGAGTTCCAAGTAATAAACTTTTTAACGGTTCTGGTGGTTCAAGAATATCATCTAGCAAAACTTTTCCACTACTACAACATAGGCCAGGTGCTTCTTTTTACTATTTCAATGCATGACAGTAGTTGCAGCTGAAAGCCATAGTTCCAATAGAAACGTGAGAGTCAGCTGCATAATCAATGGAGACATCATAATTAAATCCAGACATTTCCCTGCTTATCCATGGAAGCAAAGAAACGATTTCATTTTCGACTTCTATATCATGCAAATGATCATCACCATCAACTCTTATGGACTTGGATTTGCTGTGAAATGGGATTCTGCGCTCGCTCAGAAGCATTAAGAACATTTCTGTCTTTAGAAAACTCCCCGCTACGCGGCTCGTTTTCTAAACGGATTGCGTGCGTTAAAAACGACACTTATAAAACTAGTTTCTTAATATACTATTACATACAAAAATTTATCTGTATATAGGTTCCCAGCTGAATCACGAGGTGAAATAAATTTTTGGAAAACGGATAAGCTATACCCTGCTTTTCAAACACAAGGTCCTAGAAATTGGTATTCAAATACTGGTGGATATCCAGGTTAGTATTTTATCTCATACTGTTATTAATACCATGATCCAGCATATTCCTAATACGAAATATAAGTATCAATAATTAGCTAAGGAAACTATTAAAAATGCAAAAATATCTTCGAGCTTTCGGGAACGGATGTTCCCTTTATCAAGAATTTATTTATTTTAGTTCTCGAAAGCTCGAAGATATTTTTGCATTTTTAATAGTTTCCTTAGCTAATTATTGATACTTATATTTCTTATTTATTATTATACATAGCTAATAATTTTAATATTATCATATTCCTAATAAGTCGTGGAAACCACATACCATAATACGACTTAGGTTTGATTTTACAATAGTCGGTTAAGCATTATCTAACCGGGGGATAATGTTATGCCGGTGTTTATTGGTTTTACAATAATTATCAGTTAAGTTAATTTTGTTTCTGAAAGCAAACAAACTTTAACACCACGATAAAGTTATACTGTAGGTTAGTTATACTCAAACTTAACTGACTATTGTAAAGCGAGCTTTACATGGTTTTCTATGGTACCATGGATATGTATTATCGATTTTGTTTTTATAAAGTTTATAAACTTGCAGTAAACACGTATGCACTGATCACTAATCAGTTGTTGCAAGCTTGTGGCAATCTTAAAATGCTATTTGAGTACTGTACATCCGCGTTTACTAAAGTTTGTAAAAGTTGCGAAAGTTGGCATAAGAATGCTAGTTGACGCACAAAAAGCTTGTCTAAAGCTTTGAGCTACCTTGTCGTAATAGGTAAATGGTTTTTCACAAGCTTGTCATTTGCAAACTTGTCGCAATCTAAATGCCTTTTATCAAGTTTGTTGTAGGGTTGACTACCCAAAGCTTGTCATAGCAAGCACTAAAATAAAATTTTATATTTTAGATTACAATGACGAAAGATTTTTAATATTACAAAAAGAATTATCGTTGGCTTTTATAAAACAAATAAACAAAAAAAATACACAAGCTAATGATTTAGATGAATTGCGCATATTCATGCAAAGATTTCATTACCCGAAATGGATAGACGATCCATTATTGGAAGGACTAGAATCTGCAATAGGATCATTTATAATGTTAAGTTTCGTTTATACTTGCATTAGTATCGTTAAAGTAATAACTTACGAAAAAGAAAAACAATTAAAGGTATGACATGGTATGGTATATTATACAAAATTACTTATAATATAAGCTATGAAGTTTACCTAAACAATATTTTCAGTTCTTAAGTGTGTTAATATTATAATAATTGTAAGTAAGAGGACAATTTTCAAGTTTATCAGTAAATGTGTATAGGTTTCACCAAGATATATTTCAACGATTTTCATGTAATTTAGGGATTTCTAAAGAATTCAAGCGATTTTCAAGGCTAGGGTGACCAGGTTAGTAAAATTAAATGACGGGACAAAAGACAATAGTTGGAAGGTGATTAAACAAATTTTGGTTCTCACTTCATACAAATGTGCTGTTTTTATTTTTAAAATATTACAAATAAGTCAAATGGATTAAAATATTAGAGTTAAAGGAACAAATAAAACAATAATCTATATAGCATTCGGGAATGTGGTGTTCCCTTTTTCAAGAATATATTGATAATATCCATTTAATATATTTTCAAGAGTTAATATTATTGTCCGGGTGCCCGCCGACATAAAGTACAACTCATACAAAACCGCTTATAACTTCTTGTATGGTTTAATTACACCTGGTCTACCATCATTTCTTCTATGAAAATTTTCGGAATCGCGGCATTTCCTCTGCCATTTTTCCGAAAGTTGTCAATTTCGTATTGTATAAAAAATTTATAGATACTGTACCCTTATAAAATATAGTTGTAAGAAAAATTCAGGAAACGTGCGAGAACAAAATTGTCCGACAAAAATGTTGGAACCTTAAGGGTGTCTACCAACAGAAACATGTAAAAATTTCAACTTTCAAAAATTTATCGATAACCAGCTGATTTTTTCAGGATTGTTTAATAAAAATGTATGGAATCTAATTATTGAATTGTTCGACAAAATACATTTTCCGATTTTCCAGTCCGACGCGCGGAAATCATCGGTTCCACGAGGACCCAAAATTTATTAATAACAATTTCTCTTTCTAATTTTTTGTTTTTAAATGATGTGTACAGCATGATGAAAAAGTTGTCCGACAGTCAAGTATTAGCCTGTACGTAAAAAACGAACAAATTGTTTGTTTTTTTTATTAAGTTTATGTAGGTATACCTGCATTGAAACAGAAAATTTTTTCTGCATTGAAACTTTTAAAATAAATATTTTAAATTCGAAAATTTTTTGAATTAGCAATAACTCAACAACGGCGTTAGATATCGAAAAACTGAGAAAAAATCACCCCCCCCCTCGTCTCGTTCACCCCCCCCCGTGAAATTTCAGTAGGAAACCATATGCAAAAATAAATTTAGATTGATCGCGCGCAAAAAAAAATTACTCGTAAACAACAATTTCAAATTAATCTGACAGCTGTCATATTAATAAAATTTTATTTGAAGTTATGAAAAATTATTTTAATTCTGACAGGGTTGAAATGAAATCGGAAACCGAGTTGGCGGTAAGAAACTTGAGTGTTTCTGCCCTCGGGCAGAAACATTTTAATTTTTGACCAATATTCGCAGTGGTCTGAAATTGTCGTGTTTCGACTGTCTTGGCAGGCATTGAAACACACTGTTTCAATGCAGGTAATATAAAAAATATGTTTTCCGATTTTCCAGTCCGACGTGTTGAAATTATAGTCCAGTCAAGATAGGATTTTACCCGGAAAAAATTCCCGGCAGCGAGTTTTTTATTTTAAACTTATGGGGATTTTCGGGAAAATCCACCCATTGCGTTTGCCGCAATCTCGATCTAAAGGGTGAAATTTTGCTTTCTAAATTACTCGCTTATTTTCAACTTTCAACTTTAGACTGAAAATAATAATAACCAAAGTTGTGGGAAATTTAATTTCCCACAAGTTTGGCTCTTATAATTTTTACCCTAAGATTGATATTTGTCGAGTTAGGGGTGAAAAACTTTTTTTTTAATAATCTCGTTTATTATTATGTTTATCGTAAAAATGAATATAAGTAATTAGGTAGGAAATTTAATTTCCTTCAAATTTGGTCATAACAATTTTTGCCCTAAGATCAATATTTTGAGAGTTAGAATCAAAGTGCGGGAAATTCAATACATATCGTTACCACTATGCAAAGCTATCGAAAGTGAAATAACGGCGGTTGTGCAGAAAATATGCAGATTTAATTTTTCCTTTTTTATTTCCTTATGGGGGGGTGTTTGGTAGTGTAAATCTCGATTTTCGGGAAAATCCGCCCATTGCGTTTGCCGCAATCTCGATTTAAAGGTTGATATTTTGTTTTCTAAATTACTCGCTTTTTATTAAATGTTTTTTTTTGTTTAATTAATTAATGCCCGTACTTATAGTCATGGATTGAACCGAGATTAATTCTCAAAATAACAGCTGTTGCTACGATACGGTCTAAATTCCAGTAATCTCATTGGTAAATTTGATGAAAATCGATGTTTTTTTGTCCGACTGAGGATTGACCCCGACATATTTGTCCGACACTTGTACTACATGTTGGGTACTTCTCTGGGACACATTAATTTCTTTTTGTCCGACAGTTATTAATAAATTTTGGGTCCTCGTGGAACCGATGATTTCCGCGCGTCGGACTGGAAAATCGAAAAATGTATTTTGTCGGACAATTCAATAATTAGATTCCATACATTTTTATTAAACAATCCTGAAAAAATCAGCTGGTTATCGATAAATTTTTGAAAGTTGAAATTTTTACATGTTTCTGTTGGTAGATACCCTTAAGGTTCCAACAACATTTTTGTCGGACAATTTTGTTCTCGCACGTTTCCTGAATTTTTCTTACAACTATATTTTATAAGGGTACAGTATCTATAAGTTTTTTATACAATACGAAATTGACAACTTTCGGAAAAATGGCAGAGGAAATGCCGCGATTCCGAAAATTTTCATAGAAGAAATGATGGTAGACCAGGTGTAATTAAACCATACAAGAAGTTATAAGCGATTATGTATGAGTTGTACTTTATGTCAGCGGGCACCCGGACAATAATATTACAAATAAGTGTACTCAAAATTTGCTGGATTTATTCATTTAATTACTCTCTGTATTTGCCCTTTGGGTTTTACCGAAGTTTTCATTACAATATCCTTTATAGGGAAGGTGAGTGTACATTATGTGAACGTATGAGCCCAATTGTATGTAAAAATGCATTGTCATCGTTTAACAATGGATTCAAGATGTTTTATTTTATTTTTTAATATATTTTTTACTGATTTTAATTTTTTTTTAAATATTCTATAGAAATTGTTTGAATACGATGTCTTGTTTCTTATTTTTTATATATTTTAGTTATATGCGCCTAAAGATCAAAAATATTCGTTCAATAGTCTTATATCGCATTGCTATTCCTTCTAAAATTTTATTTTTGTATTTTTTAATTTTTTATATTTAAAATTTTCGTTTTTCTTCGTTTTTTTTTATTATTGTATTTTTTCAAATATTCTTAGTATTCATCTGTTAAAAGTGGTGATTTAAGGGGTTAATCTAGTCTAGAGACACGAATTCAATTCAGAGGGAATTCATCTGCAGGTAGTCGGGCAGTGCCTACCATTTATTGTTTATTTGTTTTGGTGGTATCAGATTAGATGCCGCGTCATTAAAATGGCTATAACTCGTTAAATAATCGTAATTTTGAAAAATTCTTTTAAGGGCATATTCTTAAGTAAATGTCTAAACTTCGAAAGTATAAAAAATTTTTTTTTGATTTTTTCAAATTTCTAGACTAGAATACCGCCTTAATATCTGTTTAGTTTTGCTTCAAATAACAGGTTTTTGTGTGCATGGTATCCCAATGATCAATGCAAAGTCTTTAGATGTCGATAAAAGTCACTTTTTTAAGGTAGAAAGCACAATTTTTCCTATTTCTATCTTAAGATGGTTATTATTAGCCTAAGAAACAAATTATAGCTTTTTTACACGTGTTTTTATATATATTTTGTACCTTAGCTTACTTGCCCATTTAAAAAAATCAATTTTTCACCGAAAGGTACTTGTCATAATAGTTATCTTTCTAAAAGAACAGTGTTCATTAATAACAATAATCCAGAGGAATAATATAACAAGATTTTTCAACAGATTTTGATCAATTCCATACACATATTATACTAGAACAATAAATTATTATGTGCAATTCATAATATATTTATTCTGCATTATTATAAAAGTATTATTTTACTGATTTATTTACTATAATTATTATGTACAAGTTATAGTAATGTCTTTAACAATTTTCATTCTTTTAAATAATTTGTTTCTAATTTTAGGAAGCAATGAAAATTATGGGTTTACCTAGTTGGTTACATTGAACAGCATGGTTTATTAAAAGTTTTACAATCTTAATAATAAGCGCTATAGTGATGACAGTTTTACTTAAAGTTCGATGGTATCCTGGTTCAAGTTTATCTGTATTTACATATTCTGACGCTACAGTCATTTTTGTATTTCTGTTACTTTATATGTGCGCTATTATCACTTTTTCATTTGCAGTTAGCGCTTTCTTCAGTAAAGGTAAATTTAAATACTAAACTCATCCCATTCCATATTAAATGACCTGTTCATTTGCATGACGATTTTTGAGTTGTAATGTTATGAAGAAATAAAGGTTCAAAATTTCAAATATCATCTTCTAGCGAAAGAAATACTGATAAGAAATTCGTACTAAATCATATTTTTGACGTTATTTGTATTACTTATACGAAAGCAATAACAATGATATAATAATACGTATATTGATATTGATAAAAAAAAGTGTGTTTTTGGCCAATGTCGTTAGTGTAGTTTACGCCTTCGGCTTGGGAACTAAATGGGCGAAATTGTTTAACAAAATTTGTTAATTTTTTCTAAAGTTTATTTTTGATAGTACTTTACAAGACAAAAATCAAAATATGTAACTTTTCTTTCACTGAGTTATGAGCAATTAAGATTGTGTCAAAAATTTTAAACTCTAAAATTAACAAAAATATTTTAAAATTGAGACAGTCATTAGCCTAGTAAGTTACCCGAATTACTGCTGATTCTAAGGTACTTAGTTCGAATCCGGGAAGAGTCAAACACTTTTATATGACAGTGTCCGTGCTTCTGAGGCCACGTAAAGCCGGCGGTCTTAAAAACGGGGTTACAGGCATTCCCCAACCCGGTTTAAGCACCCGTGGGGTTTTAATGCCCAAACCTTTCTTGAAAGAGAAAGAGATCCGTAGTCCAGGAACGGACTGAAAGGCTAGATTTTAAAATAGAGAGACAGTGCAAGTGAGTTGCATATTGCATATGGTTTCAGTTGCATAGGTATACAGCTAATAACAACATGTTTCATAATATAATTTTCACCCGACTGCCGAAGGAAGGTAAGGTTTTCAATATATTCTTCGTCATTAAAATTATATTATTACTTCTATTTTTTAATACATAATACTGTAGAGCAGATGATTACCTAGTGTTGCCAAACAAATTGTCTAATTTGTCTCCCTATGCCATTGCATTCTTCTATTTTGCCAATATCTTGTCAACAAATTTTGTTTAGTCCAGTTTTTACTTTCATTTGTTTTAATAATACTTTTATTTTCACCAACTGAATCCGACAGTTTTTTGTCTTTCTTTTTTTAACTCTCCAAAAATAATTTTAAAATTCTTTTGTTCTTCTTTTTCGGCCTTTTCTGCAAGACAATTGGCTTTTTTCTTGAAGAGAAAGGTTTATAAGCAAACAAAGGTTGAAGACCCCACGGTTATATAAATCATTTTACATTTCTTCGTTCTGTTACTTTTACTGTATGTAAGTTACTGTAAAATATTGCAGTTAATAGATTAGAATTATTGTAGTCTGTTCTACGAAAGCTCGAACGTGGCTCATTGATTATTGCTGTATGAATTAATGTACACTATTAGGTTGTCTTTGACGTACTTACAAAATGTACATATAGAAAAAAGAGTGAATACAGCTGTCAAATAAATTGTTATTGTTAGCCTACATACTTAAATATGGTATTTAAAGACAAACGCTTAGACAATCGTTTTGTTTTATATCGTTCAGATTGGTTTTAGATGATTTTCAGTCACACTGGAGTTCTCGTGAGACAGACTAAATTAAACTACTTCTGAAAGATCAGAATTTGGACAATTTAATTTTTTTTTATCTCCGCCTACTGACAATAGAGAAATTAACACGGTTTGCGCATGCGATCTAAGTTGACAATAATATTCCTAGTTCTTACAATCTCACGTTTCTTCCTTTGAGATATAATACACCCACGCAAATTAAGCATTAAAATACGTCTAGCAAGTTCTAGCACTCTTATCAACATAAAATTACGTCACCTCTTGCCGTCGCCTATATTCTCAGATCTGTTTTCTTGCTTATACTGCCTAAGTAAACATAGTGTATTGAATTACTTTGTTACTCGCAAAACTTGCCTACGAACATTCATATATTTGTAATGTATATTTTTAACTATTAATTTGTACCACGAATTTTTTTATTGTTTCCATTAATTTGTTAATTTCTCTATTATATCTGCAGACGAAGATAAAATAGTATATTAAATATCTTAATTTAAACTTTTAATTTATATTTTTATTTTGATTTTAATTTAATTTATATTTTAGCAAACACAGCAGCTATCTTGGCTGGTATTTTATGGTTCCTATCATACTTGCCATTTACATTTTTGAGCCTTCAAATTGAAACTCCCGGTTTACCAGCAAAACTGTCAGCAAGCTTGCTTTTTAATACTGCCGTAGGATTTGGTTTTCAAATGATGTTATCGTTTGAGGGAATCGAAGAAGGTAATCTTTTTAACTTTCTAAAATTTTAAAGTAAGTAAATGTGTAGTATTGGTTTCTCAGGCCAGCTCTATTGTTATTAAAATTGACTCAAGTTTAATAACAATAATAATAATAATAGAAGACAAGTTTAACTTAATATCACTATGTATTCAAAAATTAAATTATTTTTTTTAAATATTTGTATACAAATTTATAAAAATCAAGCAAAAATTTGATGTTAAATAGTATATTGTTTAACAAGGGGTGAAACAAAGCGATTTCAGACGAGGCACAGTGGGGTATTTGACACTAAAAACGGGACAAAACTCTGAAACACACCAAATGAGTTCAAAATATGCTTGGAATTTTAGAAAAAATAATCAAAAAAATATATATTGATAAATAGGGTGGTTTTCTGGAGGTGCAAAGCAAAATAACAGAATAAAGTTATAAAACTTTCAATATGTTGACAATTTGACCTAAGAATTCGTAAAAAAATAATGAAAAAAATTACATTGATAAATAGGGTGGTTTTCTGGGGGGTGCAAATCAAAATAACAGAATAAACTTTTGAAATTTTTGATATGTCGAGAATTTGACTTACAAACTTATGGAAAAATAATAAAAAAATTATTATCGATATATTGTGGTTATTTTCGAAGGGATGAAATCAAATTAAAAAAAAATAAAATCCATTTCTAACAGTTTTTCATCCAGTTTTTGTTTATTGCTATTCTTGAAAATCATGTACAATGATCTTCTAGACATTTGGATGTAATTTGGGTCGGAACCTAAAATAAAAAACAGCCTATAAAGTAAATGTGTTAAATTATGATAAAATACCAATAAAATATAAACTGCCTTTTTTTTAAAAGGTGGGTAGATGGGTGAGATATTTTTGATTGGTTAGCATTAATAAGGTGTACCTACAGTTAACTATAAAAAAAAAATCTTAGCCCGATCATGCCCGGAAGTAGTACAAAAATACCTTTTTTTTAAATTATTTAATCAAAAATATTAATATTTTAGTATAAGCCATTTTCATCTCAAAAATATACTAAATATCAAGAAAAACAAACATATTTTGATATCAAAATTAAGTACATACCTTGATCTTCAGTATCCATTGAAATATTTTTCAAAAATCACTACCAACAGCTCAAAACACAAACTGCACCATTGTAATTGAAGGTGTATCGAGAATAAAGACGTGTGCATTTAACATCAACTAGATTTCAACTATCTATGCGTCTCGAGCGCGGTTCCCAAGCCTTTTTTGAAGCCGGTTTAAGTTAGCTTGATTTATGAGGTGTGAAAAAATGATATATGGGTGTCTTTCGTTAAAATTTCTATTTTTGATTTTTGTCCGGATTTTTAAGTTGAATACTCCTCCGTGCGAGGGTAAAATTTGCCTGCCCGAGTGAAGCGAGGGCTGGCATCACCTTCGTCTGAAATCGCGTTTCACCCCGCGCCACACATACTATTTTTCAGATTACCTGCATTGAAACAGAAAATTTTTTTGCATTTAAACTTGTAAAATAAATATTTTAAATTCGAAAATTTTTTGAATCAGCAATAACTCGACAACGGCGCTAGATATCGAAAAACTGAGAAAAAATTTCCCCCCCCCCCTTGTCTCGTACTCATCCCCCGGTGAATTATCGGTGGGAAACCATATGCAAAAATTTAGATCGATCGCGCGCAAAAACAAATTACAAAAAAAAATTAAATTTAAAAAAAAAAAAATTTTAAAATTTAAAAAAAATTAAAAAAAAAAATTATAAAATAAAAAAAATTCCGATATTGGTGATATAAATCACCAATCAATTGGTGTTAATTTTCACTTAACTTTTGAAAATGTTGAAGATCAGTAAGTAAAATTTAATAATTAAAAAATTAATAACGTTTATAATAGCTGGAATCCGGATAAAATAACCATAAGAATTTAAAAATAAAGTGCTTAAACATGCATCAATATTACCAAAAGAGGCACCAATTTAATAAATAAAAACATTAATTCAATTAAAACAAACACCAATTTATTAATAAAAGAATTATCAAAAGGATTAATTTAATTTTTAAAACAATTAATTTTTAAAAATTGTTCGAAATCTTCTGGAGTAAAATGCATTCTTCTATAAACAATTTTTGTAAGCTGAAAAGTTTCTTTCAACGTCGACATTAGTGATTGGTGCAAAACTAGAATTTTTCTATCAAGCAAGGGATCGATTTTCAAATTTAACATAGTTTTTCCAGATAATTAATCTTTTTGACTATTGTCCAATATTTTTAAACCGATATTTTCTTCTAAAATCTTATTCAATTTTTTTTAAATAAAAATAGATATAGCATGGAAATTCATAAAACATATAAAAGCATGAAAATTCAAAAAAAAATTCAAAATCCTAAAAAATCAAAAAGAGCAAAGAGAGCTTATAAAACTCATTTAAAAAATATCGTCACTCTCTGCCGCAATACCTCCAATCACCAGCACACCAAATTTTGTCCGGAGATACGATGACATAATATTCATTTTTGTTTTCTATTGTGGTAGCCTTAACAAAGATATCGGTAGCCCTGGCAAAGATATCTATATGTATCACCCCCTACCCTAAATCTATCCATAAAAGTTGTTTTAACAAAATCCAAAATGAAAAAAAAATTTTATTTCTGTACGCCACTGAATTTTTTCCAAAATTTTTATACACGTCACATAATACCGTAAGAAGTCACAAATAAAATTTCTCCAAGATTGGTACAACAAATTTTTTCGGTCATCTAGCGGATTTTTCGAAAATAAATTTTTGTAAATTACTGACTGTCGATTTACTGATTCTGAAAACATTTTTGAAAAAATTTAACAAACAGCCTAAACTTGGTCGCTACCTAGTGGCAGAACCTTTTACTTATAAAGTAACGTTCCGTCAGTCCGTACGACGATATTGTAAAGTATTTCCCACCGAACCACCTATTTTTGTATTCTAAAATAAATTGTTACAAGCCCTAAACTCAATTCTTATGCTGCACTCGGTATACAAATCAACATTTATTAACCTAATTTTGACACATATGTCACAAAATTATGACGTTTATTAAAATTTTGAATATATTGTTTTATTTTTGCCAGCCATCTGACAAATTCTCACAAAAAATATATAAATTACAGTTACGCCCTGTTACAATTGGCTCGGTTTGTTTTCTCACCAATACTTATACTTTCAAAGCTCCATCGACACACCAAATTTTAGCTGAATCGGTTAAACATTTCCGGAGATACGATGACATTTTCATTTTTTTTTATTTTTTTTATTGTGGTGGCCCTGGTGAAGATTTCTCTGGCAAAACCTTATTTTCACCATTCGAGCCCATGAGGCATACGTCCAATAAGTTTGATTGCAATCGACGCAGAAATGCCGAAGAAAATCGATCGACAAAAACTTTTTTCATGTTTTTGCCAAAAAAGTTAATTTTATTTTTTTCATGTTGCATTACTGATTTCTATCGAAGGATTACATATGCTCTCATATCCATTAGGATCAATGTACCTACGTACCAAATTTGGGTAAGATCTCTTCAGTACTTCTTGAGTTATTCACTCTTAAAGTTTCAACTTTGACAACTTGTGATTTTTGACAGACGACAGATAGAAGATTAATTTTTCCTATTCTGGATAAAGCCTTTTAAGGCCTTTAAAATACCTTATCGCAAGACAAAATATTTTTAAAAAATCCCGTATTATTTGCTTGTGGTGGCACTCCTGATTGATACATCGCGACGAAAACCTTATTTTCACCTTTCCACCGTGAACCCTACCACCATACCAAATTTGGTCGTAATTGGTTGGATGGTTCGGAAACAAATCGATCGACAAAATCCAACGACAGACAGACAGACCGACCGACAGACAGACCGACACAGAAATTTTTATTTTACTTTTTGCAGATCTTTACGTTTCTGAACACGGTGATCTCGAAAATGCAAAAAAAAAGTTGAAATTTTTTTTCGATTACCATACCCCCATTTTACCTCCAATCAATTTTAAAAAAAAATTGGAGGTATGGTAATCGAAAAAAAATTTCAACTTTTTTTTTTGCATTTTCGAGATCACCGTGTTCAGAAACGTAAAGATCTGCAAAAAGTAAAAAAAAAATTTCTGTGTCGGTCTGTCTGTCGGTCTGTCTGTCGGTCTGTCTGTCGGTCTGTCTGTCTGTCTGTCGTCAAATTTTGTCGATCGATTTGCTTCCGAGCCATCCAACCAATTACGACCAAATTTGGTATGGTGGTTTACGGGATTTTAAAAAAATATTTTGTCTTGCGATATGTTATTTTAAAGGCCTTAAAAGGCTTTATCCAGAATAGGTAAAATTAATCTTCTATCTGTCGTCTGTCAAAAATCACAAGTTGTCAAAGTTGAAACTTTAAGAGTGAATAACTCAAGAAATGCTGAGGGGATCTTACCCAAATTTGGTACGTAGGTACATTGATCCTAATGGATATGAGAGCATATGTAATCCTTCTATAGAAATCAGTAATGCAACATGAAAAAAATAAAATTAACTTTTTTGGCAAAAACATGAAAAAAGTTTTTGTCGATCGATTTTCTCCGGCATTTCTGCGTCGATTGCAATCAAACTTATTGGACGTATGCCTCGTGGGCTGGAATGGTGAAAATAAGGTTTTGCCAGAGAAATCTTCACCAGGGCCACCACAATAAAATAAATAAAAAAAAATTAAAATGTCGTCGTATCTCCGGAAATGTTTAACCGATTCAGCTAAAATTTGGTGTGTCGATGGAGCTTTGAAAGTATAAGTATTGGTGAGAAAACAAACCGAGCCAATTGTAACAGGGCGGGGCAGGTCAGAAAAATTATAGAAAATATTAACTGAAATCTTAATTTATATATTTTTTGTGAGAATTGGTCAGATGGCTGGCAAAAATAAAACAATATATTCAAAATTTTAATAAACGTCATAATTTTGTGACATATGTGTCAAAATTAAGTTAATGTTGATTTGTATACCGAGTGCAGCATAAGAATTGAGTTTAGGGCTTGTAACAATTAATTTTAGAATACAAAAATAGGTGGTTCGGTGGGAAATATTTTATAATATCGTCGTACGGACTGACGGAACGTTACTTTATAAGTAAAAGGTTCTGCCACTAGGTAGCGACCAAGTTTAGGCTGTTTGTTAAATTTTTTCGCAAATGTTTTCAGAATCAGTAAATCGGCAGTCAGTAATTTACAAAAATTTATTTTCGAAAAATCCGCTAGATGACCGAAAAAATTTGTTGTACCAATCTTGGAGAAATTTTATTTGTGACTTCTTACGGTATTATGTGACGTATATAAAAATTTTGGAAAAAATTCAGTGGCGTACAAAAATTAAAAATTTTTTTTCATTTTAGATTTTGTTAAAAAAACTTTTATAGATAGATTTAGGGTAGGGGTGATACATATAGATATCTTTGCCAGGGCTACCGATATCTTTGTTAAGGCTACCACAATAGAAAACAAAAATGAACATTATGTCATCGTATCTCCGGACAAAATTTGGTGTGCTGGTGATTGGAGGTATTGCGGCAGAGAGTGACGACATTTTTTTTTTTAAATTGATTGGAGGTAAAAATTAAATTTAAACCTATAAAACCTAAAATTTAATTTTTAAATCATAGCAGCTGATGGATCTATCTGTAATATTTGTACATTTGTACTATTTTTACGTAACATTTGAACTATTTCTAACAAGGTTTGGTTATGCTTAAATTATAACCATCATGATTATGCGTGTTTTAACAGAATACCTACTTTTAATTGTAACTTTACCAAAATTACCACGGAGATGGTTATTTATAACTTAGGATAACAATCTAGTCATAACAATATGGTTATACAATCATGTTGAAATCAGAATCGCACCGAATATGTATCTTGATGTTTTAATAACAAATATTAATTTTTACTTATAAAATCTAGTAAATTCTTTTTGTTAGGCTGAATCGCAGAGATTACAAAATTTTTGTTATGATAAACGCAATATTGTAATTTCAATAATTTAAACCGATTTAAAAGAAAAACATACTTTTTACATGCATTTTTATAACATGGTTTAAAGTTTATGACATTTACAAATCTCATTAAAAATAATCATTTAAAATAATATGTATCACTACACGCGTAAAGCCAATATTCGTGAAATTTAAATTAAGCCTACTCTTGTCTCCGATTGTGTCTCCGATTGTGTCTCCTATTGTATCTCCCATACATCCTTAATCACAATGTACGCATAAATGTACAAAGGCTTCAAAATTTATTAGTAGGTACTATTTAATTGGTGTAATGTTAACGCCACTTAGTGGCCGTATTACATTATGTCATTAAGCGCTGTTAGGCCAGGCGGCAAGTAATCTAAACCGTAAATAAATGTTGGTAAAGCTTTTATTGTTTTAAATGGTTTATTAGGGTGTGATTAGCAAGAATCTAGATTTTCCCCACACCCTTGAGGCCCGCGTCCATCTCTGTGAGGCTACAAAGGTACAAATTTTTGGTTTTTCGGTAATATCTCGTTTTCTCTTTGTCGTATGGCCAAAATGGGCCTATATGAAATTAAAGGTGACAAAATTCTGTACAAAATAGTTTTGTTATCATTTTTCCATGGGACTTATAGTTACGGAGCAGTAGCCGCACGAAGTTTTACGAGTTTTGACAAATGCATCAATATCGATTCTTGCTTACCAAATTCTTTTCTCTCGTTCTGGTGACTGTTGTCAAAACCCACACAACTTTGCGCGGCTACTGCTCCGTAACTATAAGTCCCATGAAAAAATGATAAGGAACTATTTTGTACAGAATTTTGTCAACTTTAATTTCATATAGAACCATTTTGGCCGTACGACAAAGAGAAAACGAGATATTACCGAAAAACTAAAAATTGGTACCTTTGTAGCCAGACGGAGATAGACGCGTCGAAGGTGTGGGGAACGCCTCGAAGGTGTGGGGAAAACATACATTCTTGCTAACCACACCCTAATAAACCATTTAAAACAATAAAAACTTTGCCAACATTTATTTACGGTTTTGAATGATTTTATAGCCCCGCCGCCTGGCCTATGTGTACTTTATTGGAATCCAAGAAGATTTCTCGCGGTCAATTTATCGCATAGAAATTCATCGCTATGTATGTGTATTTTAAGCATGAGTAATTATTTTTGTAGCAAATAATTATTTAAAGTTTGTAAATTATTTATTAAAAAGTTTGCTTATTTATTTGTTAAAATTCTATAAAAATCATTGTATAAGCTTATTAGTTATAATATGTACATTAACAACTCAAAATCTCAATTCTAGTTTCGGTAATACTCCCAATTTTATTTAATATTGTACGCATGCGTACAATAACATGTATGCGAAAAGCGTCTGTCAAAACAGACGTTATCAGATTTTCATATATAATCTATTAAATGATGGTTTTGATTTCCACAGGAAATCAAACCATCACGAAATAGATTCAGCTAGAAAATCGCATGATAGAAGAGTCGTCTTCGACGACCCGAAGTGGACAAAACCAAATAATATACAATAATTCCGTATTTCATTGTAATTCTTTAAAAAATAATTATAGAATAAGTTTCATGTTCGTTCTTTTTATGAAAAAATTAGTTCAACAAAATACCAATATGATTTTCGCTGTCATCACATGTGGTGATTTCCGGAAATCATCACATGTGGTTTCTGGAAATCACGACTATACAGAGCTTTCCATATAATCAAGATTTCGTTGATATTTAAGTCAAAAATAGTCAAATCTGATTGGTCTGAATATATAGTATGAGATTTTCTAAGTAAGGAATTCCGAGTTATAATAATATAATAATGTAATATATTAATTTATAACCTAAAAGTACTATACCACTAAACTCGAGAGTAAAAAACTAAATAAACTATTTTCTAATTTTGTCTTTAAATGAGTTTATTTATATTTTCAGGTATTCAATGGTCAAATGTATGGACAAGTACAACTCCAGACGACGGACTTACTTTAGGCTATTTAATGATTATGCTGATTTTCGATACTGTTTTGTATCTTTTAATAGCATTGTATTTTGAAATAGTTTTTCCTGGAGAGTATGGAGTGCCACAACCATTCTACTTTTTGTTCACCAAATCTTATTGGTGTAGCTATGCCGAAGGTAAGTTTTCATACTTATAAAAGTTTCATCTACCGCCCCAAAATGTATGGCATATTTGAATCCTTAAATTAATAGTAATATCTAAGTTATGAATTATATACTCGTTATAAATAATTTTGAAGCTTGTAAGTAAATTTAGTTTTATTTGAGTGTATTTCTTACGGTAAAAGTTCACATTTTCCGGTAAATGTATACACTTATGTCGACGCCTATGGTAAATGTACATACAATGTACTTTTCCCAATAGAATTAGGAATATCTGCATATTATGTACCAAGTGATGTTGGGAAAAGTATATTCGGACTTTACAACAAGGTAGTTTTCAAATTCAATTCTAATAATAATTCAAAACATTAACTTCGATATTCATTCAAACATATTTAAATATGGAAAAATAAATATTTAAGATTTAAATTAATTTTATTAAGCCAATTGAAAACTAAAAACAGCATAATAATTAAATTAATCTATATTTCAACACGGATTGCTACTGTAGCATATTAGTTAACAAATATTTAGTTATCTTTTTTTCTAAATTGCATTTGTCGACCCACTTTTACCAACAAATGGATACATTTTCTAGTTACGTACTTTTTCCGTAACATTTACACCACAGACCTGAAATGGATCCTACAGATATTGATGAAGTGGAGAAAGCTTTAAAAAGCATCAAGAACGGATAAGATACAAAACTAAAAATGTCAATTTCGAGAACTCTGCTGAACTCTACATAAAATGTATGTAATAGTAGGATTATAAATAAAAAACTTCAAATTATCTCGGATATCCTTTTATTGGAAAAATAAGTACAATTATATATCAAATAATCCAGAAAAGACGAGAATTGAATTTAAAGACTCATTTAGCTTTCATAGATTACGAAAAGGTATTCGACCGAAGAAATAGATCGAAACTATGGGAAATAAAGAATAAAAGGGAATATTCAAGGCATCTAATAAAAACCCTTTATAAAGATACAAAAATTGCCTTTGATACAGTAGAAGAAGTAAGCACATTAATCAGAACTAATCAAGGGCGAAGTCAAAGATGCTGTCTATGGTTTACTGTTTTTAATATATACATAGATGATTTACTAAAAGAATGAAAAAAGGAGGTAGACCCCGGTATCAAATTAAGTCAACGTGTATATTTAAATACTGTCATGTTTTGCCGATAACGCAGTTATTATACAAGAGAGCGAAAATAAATTACAAAAAACAATCTATAGGATCCATAAATTAAGTTCCAACTACAATCTTTGAATTTCAACTCAAAAATCAAAAGACTATGAATTTTTTAGGATCACATCCAATAAGAAAAAAGATTGTATAATATTTACAATTAATAACATTTTAAAACAGTTGGCGCACTTTCAATTTCTAGACTACGATGTCACTTATAAAGAAAATAAAGATATAGGAACTAAAATTACTAAATACCAAAGAATATGTGGTACAATTTGAAGAACTTGAGAAAGGAAAACGAGAAAAGAAAGGCAGCTAAAGTTCTATAAAGTAATAGCTGCTCCTACCATACTGGACAATAACAAAAA
This sequence comes from Cantharis rufa, assembly GCA_947369205.1. Taxonomy (NCBI): domain Eukaryota; kingdom Metazoa; phylum Arthropoda; class Insecta; order Coleoptera; family Cantharidae; genus Cantharis; species Cantharis rufa. The sequence continues at coordinate 44,930,147 of OX376303.1, forward strand.
TGACCTCCAGAACATCCAAACATCAGAAATAAAATTTCGAAGGGCAGTTAAAGGGTGCACAAGCGAAGATAGAATCAAAAATGATCATATTATACGAGCAGAACTAAACATAAGCTCAATTGTGGAAATGACTCACGAATATAAAAAAAAACTGGAACTTAACAACTTAAAAAAGCTTAACACTAAATGCAAAACATTAGAACGCTTATACGTTAATAGCTATAGTAGAAGTAATTATTTGTATAGTTCACCTGCATTTTCATGTTAAAACAACGTTAATATTGATTTTCAGAAAATTAATGCTTATTAAGGGGGGAAATACATATAGACGCGTGAATTTTGCTAAATTTTGATCAACTTTTTTTTTTAAAGAATAAATCGTTCGATATTTTTGAAACATGGCATATGATTTATTTGTACATTTAACGATTAGATAAAATTTTTGTTTTATATTTTAATTTCAAAATAGCTGAATGATAGTTAAGTCTTCGGAGAACGTCGCAACGGGAGTTGTTGATTGGCCTGACTTGTAGCTTCTGTAATATTGATCTGAAAGGAATCAGAAAAGTTCTGAGTGTTTATTTATGTTATATTTTGTAGATGAACCTAAAAAAAATGAAAAAAATAAAAAATTCGCGGATTGCAACACTTGATAAAAAAAATTTGAATTTTCAACTAAATTTTTCAATTTATTTTGCTTGAAAAACTAGTTTCTTCAACAAATTTTTTCAAACAAGTAGGTTCATATAGAAAGTAATATCGTTGAAAAGACCTGTACAAAATTTCAGCTCGATTGATAAAAAACTCTTTGAGTTATCGTTCACGCCAATTTGAAAAATGTTATTTTGAATAAAACACGTTTAAAGTTTAGGTACATAAAAATTAAATGATTGCGGTGGACTTATCTATAAATCAGCAATTCCAGCGTCATATAATAGTCCTTCTGTATCCTCATACAACTCATTTTTCTTAAGAAGTTCCTCTTTACGTGTTTGACGCGCTTTTTTAGTCGGTGATGAGTTGCGCCGATTTTCTCGAGTAACTCTCCGTTCATCTATTTCTTCTGTGTATGACTTACATTGTTCGCCAATTATTACGCTAATCAAATACTTACCAATCAAATACTACTTCGAATTAAGTTTTAAAAATTTGGTCACATATTCTTAAGATGTTATACTATCATTTTATAAACAGAAAAAAAAATTACTTTTTTGAAGCTTCTATATGTATTTCCCCCCTTAATGCATTTATACGATTTTACTACCATATCCATACAAACTATTTATCACATCATTTTAGAAAAACAAAAAATTGATCCACAACTTTTCAGAATTATTAAAATGACTTTTACTAAGGCTTGGAGTCTATCATTTTTGTATTCGAATATTCATTTATGAAATTACTCGAATATTCGAATATTCAAGATATTCGAATTTTTCAATTATTCGATTATTCAAATTGTACATTTACATTAATTCCCCATTCCTTTCAATGCTTTCAATTTTATTGTGTAAATATAGTAAATTTTTTGAGATGCTTTAAATTTTATGTGCAAATTTAGTATACATATTTGATATTTCTTGACCGAATGGGGATTGAATAATCGAATAATTTGAATAACCGAATAATTTGAATAATCGAATAATTTAAATAACGGAATACTTTGAATATTCAAATTATTCGATAAAAATTTAAGAAAAAGTAATAAGATTTAAAAATATTTCCACAGAAACGAGTTTGTTCGAAATGGAGCTTAATCCAAGTTACGAAGCCGAACCTACCCATTTAAAACCTTCTATACAATTACACAACTTGTCAAAAAAATTTTCAAAACAAATGGCAGTAAATAATTTATCGCTAAATATTTACCAAGATCAAATTACTGTATTGTTAGGCCATAATGGTGCTGGAAAAACAACAACCATGTCGATGTTATCGGGTATGATCCCACCTACAAGCGGAACTGCGCTTATTAATGGTTACAGTATTCAAAAAAATATGAAAAAAATTCGAGAAAGTTTTGGACTTTGTCCACAACATAATATACTTTTCGACGACTTAACTGTAGAAGAACATATTTATTTTTACAGTAAACTAAAAGGTATGACTAATAAAAAGGAAATAACTCAAGAGATTGAAAGGTACATAAAGCTATTACAGTTTGAATCTAAGGTAAGTTTAGTTTTGAAAGTAAAGCATTAATGTTATTATACCATTTTTAGGCTAATTCAAAATCATCAACTTTGTCCGGTGGCATGAAAAGAAAATTGTCTGTAGCCATTGCGCTATGTGGTAATTCTAAAGTAGTCATGTGTGATGAACCAACAGCAGGAATAGATCCTAGTACCCGACGAGCTTTATGGGACTTTCTAAAAACTGAGAAAAAAGGTAGATTCTATGTAGATTAAGATGATCCTTATTTGGAAGCAAAACTAATTTTTATTAGACCACCTGTCAATTTTAGCTTCATACTCTTATAAATAATTCACAAAGAATGAATACAAATTAACATCGCCCATGTTTCTCATTAAATTTAGAAATTTTGATTTGACTCTTTTTGTTTTTGTGAGTTATCCTAAAAAATTAGAACTAGTTATAAAACTAAATAAATGTAGGTGTAATATAATTTGAAATCTATTTAGGAAGAACAATCCTTCTTACAACACATTTTATGGATGAAGCAGACTTATTAGGAGATCGTATAGTTATTATGTCAAATGGTCAATTGCAATGTTGCGGTTCAAGTTTTTTCTTAAAGAAAAGATATGGAACTGGTTATAAACTTATAATGGATATTTCAGAAAGATGTGACGTAGGAAAAGTTACAAGTCTTCTTCAGAATTTTATTCCTAAGCTACAGGTTGATATGATTTTTAAACAATAATTATTATATTACACGATCATAAAATTACTTTTACGTTCAAGACTATGGAAAGTATAGCATATTAGGCAGTTTTAATCCCTGGAAAATGATACTTTACAGCACTGTTTGTTACAAACTTGCAAATAAGCGGCTATGATGGTGTATATAAACGTTACGTGATATTGCATATAAAGGGAAAGCACTGCGCACCGCTTTCTCACTATATACAATAAAATAATTTATACGAATCGTGACCTACTATCTTGCTACGGCGGATGTTGATAAGATAAGATAAGATGCTGGGACCTGTATTATATTCCAACCCGTTCTATAAAAGTTAATGTATATTTTAAATGTGTAATTTTTGTTATCAGTTTATGTTTTTATTTTGGAAAGGACCTGTCTTGAACGTAAAGCTAGATACGGTGACTCGCTCGGAAAGTAACATTTTGGGTTCGTAAGCTATCAGAACTCGCTAAGCGCTCGTTCTGATATATTGCTTACTCACCACAATGTATAACTTTCTCGAGCACGACCGTAAATAGCTATTTCGTGTGTTTTACTCGATTGTGCATGTTAACAAGCTAAATTAACAAAACAAAAACTAATTTAAATTACATTACATTCAGCAAGTGTTCTTATTTAAGATAGTAAAAACTGTCTAAAAATTTTATTAATTTAAATTATTAAAGTTGAAGGCGAGTTCACAATTGGTCTGCAATTTCGCTTCACAATAAAACAGGAACAGTAATGATAGCTATGATCTAAACTAAGATTTTTAAAACACTCCTAGCTATTTGCGGATTTTCTTTTACGGGATTCTTGAGAACTGTTCCCGGATTTCTTCTTGAATTTTTTAAGATTTTCTCAAACTTCCCCAGCGATTCTTCCCCGTCTAATGTAGTTTTCTAAAGTACTTTATATAAAATATAGGTACTAATGTTTATTTTTGTATATGTAGGAAAAAAGTAAAATTGGTTCTGAGTTAATATACACGCTAAGCGAAGATTATGTTTCACATTTCGAAAGTATGCTCGAAAGTCTTGAAACACAAAGTAATAATTTAGGAGTATTAAGTTACGGAATATCACTTACAACTTTAGAAGAAGTATTTATGAAGTAAGTAGGTTTAATAATTCTAATAATGTAATATTAATTATTTAATATTTTAGAGTTGGTGATATTGAAAGACATAACGATAATATAATTAGCAATCAATTCGAGGACATTAATAAAAATACTAATACTAAAGATAATCCACATGCAGACACTACTGGTAAATTTATTAGAAAATTGCCAAATATGGGGTTCAACCGGAAGGTTTCTAGTAGGCGATGAAATAAAGAAATAGTAATTAACCACAATTAATTAGTCTAGATAATAGGTAATTTGATCAAAAATTAGCTTATTAAAAATAAGTAATTAACTGGTGCAGCCTTCCGGAATAGTAATTTTATGCTTTCATCAAAAATAGAAGCTAGCTGAGTTTTTGCAAAGTAAACACCCCTTTGCATGTCTCTAATCACTGTACTACCCGTAACAGTACTACCTACTATATTGTTTAAACAAAGTCTTTTGATGCACGTTGAGAAACTTCATACAAAACTGGTACTTTGTATTTCGGTAATAAATCAAAAATATTCCTGATGGGTATATTTGCATACTTAAAATTGTAAAATCGCTTTTAAATTTAAAGGAAAATGCGCATTAACTTAGTAAATTGCAGAGGTTATTGAAAATGTTTTAAAAGATCTATCACAATATTATGATTGTTTATAATTTATTTGTTTCTTCGCCTGTTAAGAACCATCCGTATCCTATTCAGTATTGGCAAGCCTTGCATAACTATAATATTATATTACTTATTAATAATTTTATTTATAGTTGAATTTGGAACTGATTTATTATTGGGCTGCTCTTTATGGTGGAATCAAGTTTTAGCTATGATCACAAAAAAATTCATATCGACTTATCGTTCATGGTTATCATTTTTAATTCAAAATCTCATACCTGTTTTTTTCTTATCTCTAACTATAGTAATGATCCGAAATGCGATAAAATTAAACGATCCTCCTAATTTCAAATTTGATTTAAATTCATATAAAAGCCCCGTTGCGGTTTTAACAGGAAAAAATACTGGTGAAACTAAAGCGTATATTGGAGCTTATCAAAATCTGTTGGAAAATCGTTTGAAATATTGGGAAAATGAAGACATGGGTGAACAAATGATAAAGATAGTAAGTACCTATTTAGTAACACAAATTTAGACGAAAAATTATATTGAAAAAATTATACAAAAATTATATTGAAATACTTTTTCGTAATGAAATACATTAGTAACTGATATGTTAAATATTTTAAAGAAAATTATTTGGTATTTCAAGTATTTACTTTCCATATCAACAAAGGAATTGTTAATTGAATTGGTGATTTCGTTCTGAAACTAAAAGTAGCTATGTTAAAATCATTCGAAACGATTAAATACATAAACTACTTTCAGTTATGAAATAAGTAATTTAAATACGCAATGCGATGTACTATTATTATAAATAATAAGCGACACGTCTGACGGGACTCAAATTATTTAGTTGTTTAAAAAGCGACGTTACTGAAGATTTAATTACTTTTATTATAATTTATATTTTTAGACTACAGCAAGCAGAAGTGAAGTAAGAAGGAGGTATATAGCAGGAGCATCATTTGAGCATAATAAAGCAACTGCAAATACAACTGCAACTGCATGGTTTAATAATGATCCATATCATGCTTCTCCATTGTCGTTACAATTATTAATGAATTCGATATTACAAGCATTAGTTGGAAAACAAGAATACAGCTTGGAATTTTATAACCACCCGTTACCTTATACTGTTGAGACACGGGTAAGACTAAAAACTAGCTCGAAACGTTTTAACGCTGCTGTTGCAACATAAGATGTTGTTTTGCCTAAACTTAACACAAAAATCATAGATACAAAAAATTGACATTTATTATTCAGTTTTTTCTTGTTTCTGGTGTAATCGATTATACACGGCCCAAATTTCCAGATACAAAATGTATAGATAGATTTTAAATAACTTACAATTAGGATCTCCGTTTGCTTAGACGGTTGTAGGGTTAACGATTAAGTAGCAAGAGCCACTGTCTCAAAGAACCTAATAATAACTTTATTTCATGTTTTTGAAAAGCAGTGCTAATTCATAATTCATGTTTTATGTCATTTAATTCTAGAGCGCTAGAGGAATTTGAAATATTGTTACCTATTTATATTATGTAGATTTGATAATAGGGAACATAGTACCTGTATAAAGTTGCCCCCTTTACTTTTCCGTTACAAAATTAAAAAATTGTGCTACTGCCGGTGTAACCGGGAATATTTACCTCAGTGAAATTTTACCCCCCGGTAAAAATTCTCTAGTGAAATTTTACCCCCTAATCATTTTTAATGAGGGGTAAAATTTCCTTAGAGAATTTTTAGCGGGGGGTAAAAAAGTTCAAAATTACCTCAGTGAATTTTTACCCCCTTAAGAAATTTTATAGGTTAATCAGAATTTTTATTACTATTTATGTATCAAATTCGATTACATTTTATTCTGAGATGCTAAAATATCTTCCTCAGTTTACTCAAATCTCAAAAAATCCTGCTTGGCTAAGGTTTCCAGGTTCAATATGCACCTTTCCGATGAATTTAATTACAAAAATCTGGCAGTATATTTGAACATTAAAGATTCAAATCATTTTAAAGTAGTAGTAGTTTCGGTAAAAAGAAGTGTATAAGAAAATGTAATTTTTAATTAAATTTTCTGTTAAACTTTTGAATTATCCTATTTAATCTTCAAATATCCAAAGAAGATATTTTACAATTATTTTTCGCATTTCGTAGTAAAATATTATGGAATTTGATACATAAACAGATATAAAAATTTAGTAGAAAAACTGATTCTCGTCCGATGAAATATGATTGATGAAATATGAAAAATTCTTATTTACCTATAAAATTTCTTAAAGGGGTAAAAATTCACTAAGAATATTTTGAGCTATTTTACCCCCTGGTAAAAATTTCCTAGTGAAATTTTACCCCCTAATCAATTTTTACTGGGGGTAAAATTTCCCTAGGGAATATTTACCAGGGGTAAAATTCTACTAGAGAATTTTTACCGGGGATAAAATTTCACTAGGGAATTTTTAATAGGGTAAAATAAAAGGGGGTTAAAATTCCCGGCTACACCGGTCTTAAAATCAAATTTCCGTTTTTAATTTCCGAAAACAAACTTTATTTAGTCTATTCACTCCATTTTAAAAACTTATTTTTCAGTACCTAATTCTAAAAACAATTTGATAGGCTCTCATTTTTTTTAGAAAATTTCAATTTTTGTATTCAATAAATTGTAACAACTGTTCTGAATACCTTTCTAAAATATCAGTTTAATATTACAAACATATTCAACCAATATATAATTTCCTTTTTTTTTTAGATATTCATCTCCTTTTTAAAATACTTTTATTTATATTGTATTAAATTGCTTAACAAAGCTAGTAACTTTAACCCTACACTGCGCATTGTATCAAATCTGATACAACTAAATTAAAATCCTATTTAAATAAATACTACAAATTTTTAACGTTTCTTCAGTTATGTGTCGGATTGGCTACCACTTTATGCAAATGTACATAAGTTAGGCGGACACAAGCGCCTAATAATCGCAAATAAAAGTGCAGTGCAATACAAATTATGCTTATTCAAGTTGTAAGTAGATTTGATATATAATTATTTTATATAAAAATACGTATAAATTTATGTAAAAAAAATTTTTTTTTATTTTATTTTTTAAAAACTATATTGCTAATATCAACAATCAGAATTTTCTCATCATCATCGACAATCAATTTTCATAAATTTTTTCACTATGTATCAGATATGATACAACTGATTTTTTTAAAATAAAATGTGTTTTTTGAGAGAATAATTTTTTTAAATATTTTTACCAATAACTCTTGATGATTTTACGTATAAAAATATTTTTTTTAACAAAAACTAGAAAATTGCGCAGTGTAGGGTTAATTTCTCAGATTGTCACTCCGAAACATTGATTGATTAACTCAATTTTTGGTTGTTTTGAGTTATTTACATCGAAAGACAATTAAACTAAACTACTCCAAAATAGAGTTACCAAATTGTTGTGTTGAGGTAATGAGACAAAAATGAATTTTAATATAATTATATTGTGTATCTGTAAGTATTTACTATAATAGTATCTACTATAATAGACCACAGCGGTGGCTTGATGTGTTCGCTAGTTGAAGTTATGAGCGGAGATTCTGAGTTCAAATCCCGGACTCGGCAGAATTTCGTAGCTCAGCCCTCTGGTGAACATTACACTGTGGATCGAAATACTTATAAGTATAACTTTCCTTAACAACTCAATGGAAAACGGGGTACAATAAGCTTAGAGCTTCAGTACAAAGTGGACCTTGAACCACTACCCGTGTAGCAATAATAATAATAATCTACTACATATAATATAAAGAAATGATAATTATTTATTTCTTTTTTTATAAAAATCAGATCTAGTAGTTATTGTTAAAACGGCACGAAAAGAATTAAATTTTTGCATAAAATATAATACAAAACGAAGTTGTTGTTGTTTTGCAAGTAGGTGCCTACTTTAATATGTTTTACTACTATTTTAGATGCAACAAATGGACAAAACCTCAAATATGGGATTTCAAATAGGATTCAACTTAGGTTTTAGTTTAGCATTTACATCTGCTTTCTATACAATGTTCTACATAAGGGAAAGAGCAAATAAAGCAAAACATTTACAATTTGTATCGGGCGTAACCCTTACATCATTTTGGGGTACATCTTACATATGTGATTTCTTGTCGTTCTTGTTTACCAGTATCGTGATTATAATTACACTAGTAATATTTCAAGAAGATGGTTTCAAAACAGCAGATGAATTAGGTACGTAGTATATTAACATATATTTTTTATTCATGATAAAGTAACATTTTTAAATTACATCAAACTTTTTTTTTGTGATTGACAAAGTGTTGTGATGTACGGTGTTTAGTTGTGGTTTCATTTTTCACTATCTAATTAAATTTTAAAGTTAAAAACAATCTTTTAGTTTATCCTAGTTTAGTGTAAAAACTAATAATATTTATATAATATTATAATAAAAAATTAAACAAATTATAGTAAACAATTATAGCGATGATACTAATAAAGTTAAAGTTACTAAAGTCAGTGCTAATTCATAAAACAGCTCTAAAAGTTAAGACATTTTTTACTAATTAGAAATCACTTTCTAAAACTAAAATTTTTTTAAACTATCACAGATTGAAAACAGTGTGTTTTATTTTTGATAACTTAACTCTTTCAGACCCAAGGTACACTATAGTGTACCTATGTTTTATTAATTTATTTTGAAGTTCGTGACAAATTTATATGCTAGTTAATAATCATTTCTCAATGAAAGAACTCCGAGGAATCCAATAAAAATAGTTAGAATGAATATTCTAGAAGAAACATAAACTATGATACTAAATTAATTTAAATACAAATTGTAAAAAAATATTCTGTTGTAGAATAGCATAACTTCAGTCAATAGAATAACTCACATCAGACAAATATCAATATAAATTGTGTAATATTGGTTCTAAAAATATTAATATGTTCAGTGAAGACAATGTTTTAGCCTTATTAGGCAATGGAAACGTATATGTGACATTGGTGATTTTGAAAATGATAACAAATGTTATCTGCGCATTGATAAGAAAAGTAACAGTTTAAAAGATTACTATCTTCAAAAATAATATTATTTGTTTAATTCTATATTTTTACTTTTTTGTATGTAGTATTTTAAAAGTGGTACTAGTATACAGAACTATTATTTGAAAACCAATATGCAAGTTCATATAATTTTTATTTCGTACAGTAGAATCCGCTTAATGTGATCACTTTGGGCTAAGGCATTTTGATAACATTAACCAACTGATAACAATAAGCAAATTTTAGAAAAAAACTTATTTTAGATACGAAAAATTAGAGAATCTTAATTTACTGTGATTTTCGATAATTTCCACCTTCTGTTTTACCACGAGATCTTTCGCTTTTTCGTCAATATCGTAAGAATAGCAAGAATAAACTAAACTTATAAATTAAAATGCATAAAGCAAAGTCCTCTTTTTAGCAAAATAAAAATAGAAACACCCCATGGTGGAAACACCTCATAAAACGGGAAACTTCATTAGTTTTTGTCTTAGATCATATATATTACATAGATACAAACTGCCTTATTCCAATGCATTGAAGCTAGTGAAGCAAGATAGTTGCGACATAATAATTTGTAGCTATCTTTGTTAAACGCTATAGTTGGACATCTTGTATCTCTTACAGAATTCAAAAATTGACCGGCGCAGGTATAATTTTGTTGTACCTGTAAAAATTGCTTTGTTCTATTTCATAACATATTTCCATTCAGTATTGCTGCAAAAATAGAAGGCATAATACCGGTGTTAGGACGTATTGAATTTAAAAAGAGATGCATAAATTAGCTCTACAGGTGCAAGACAGAAATGCAGTTAAAATAATACGTCGGTGATATCTTGCGTCTCAACATTTTGGGGTACTTGGTATCTATGTAATATATATGATCTAAGGTTTTTGTATAGAAATTAAAATGAGTGATGTGTTGTGTAAAAATATATAAAATTTCAATGACAAATCAGAAGAAGATACTTGGAAAAAAAGATTATTGTGTTGGTAATTCATTGAAAGTGATAATAATAAGCGGCTTTTTGATCACATTATCCGGTGGTTTTTGTATATAAACTAATTAAAGCGGCTGGTTCCTACTCAAAATGATCACAATAACCGACTGATAACATTATCCGTGATCATATTAAGCGGATTCTACTGTATTTAAAATAAAAAGTATTAACAGAGTTTAAATTTTTTCCAATTAATTTGTTGTTTTAATTAATATCAACATGTTTAAATTTGAATTGGTGTTTGTTTAAATACAACACTTTATTAATAAAAGTGTTTAGTAAATCAATTCATAAAATGCACTCGACAAGAACCCAAGAGTACACTATAGTGTACTTACCTGTATTTTCGTATTTAAAAATCAGAAAATTACGAAACTTGCCAAAAACACTTTTTAGAGCACACACTGAAAAAATGTGTAGCAATTTTTGCTACAATTGCTAAAGGAATTACTACAATTTGTAAATAAAATAGTGACATAAAACATAATATAGGTTGAAATTGTTGTAATATTCTCTAAAATTTTCTAGTAAATTTTTGTAATAACATGTACCATAAAATTGTTGAAAATTCACTAATAAATATGTAGGGTAATTATCTGACAAAGTAGAAAATTAGCTAACAAAGTAGGAAATTTTCTAAAAAGTTTGAATGTAAGTTTCTAATAAATTTATGAAAAACTTTGAAATAAATTTGTAGGAATTTTTCTAAAAAATTTAGAGTAAGCTTTCTTTGTAGTAACCCAAATTTGTGGAAAATTTTCTAACAAAGTTGTAGTAAACTTTCTAACAAATTAGTAAGAAATTCTCAAACAAATTTTCAGGAGCTTCTAATAAATTTGTAGAGAAGTTACAAACAAATTTGTAGGAAATTTCGTATTACTGCAACGATATGCAGTTCGAAATTTCGAAACAAAATGCAATAATACGAAATTCACCCAATATAAGTCGAGTCTAAAAGGGTTAAAAACAATTTAGTAGTAAAATGTTTGTGCTCATTTTGAGTTTTTTAAACATCGAGTTGGTTATTGTTAAGTAGGTTACTAAAACTTAGGTATTTATATATATTTACTTATAATTTTCATTTGCATCTTTTATAATATAATAATATTAAAAATTCAAATTAACAAGTTAATTAAACGACAAAATATTCGCCGAAAGCTCAATTAATATTTTGATTTTGTCGTTTAATTTACTTGTTAATTTGAATTTTTAATATTGTAATTTCACAAGTTAAAAATTTATATATATTTAATATAATATAATAATTGTAATTTTATTATTATTAATAAAAAATGTTATTATACCGTATACTTATAATAAACATGACACGATAACATAAATTCTTGTACTTTTTAGGACGCGTTTTCTCCATTTTATTAATTTTTGGAATTTCTGTGCTTCCTTTAATGTACTTGGCATCACTATGTTTTGATGTTGCTGCTAGTGGATACACAAAGACGTCAATGATTAACATATTTACTGGTAAATAATATTCTTCATAACTATAAAAATTAAATTTATTAACAAAAACTATTTTATGCAGGTGTGGTATTTATGGTGGTGATAGAAGTCTTAAAAATAGTGAATACTGACGTAGCAGATTTTTTAAATGATGTAATGCTATTATTTCCTCACTATTCTTTCAGTACAGCTATACAAAATTTACAAAATCTTAGTGCACGAAAATCGTTTTGTGCCAATTTCCCCTCTTTTTCTACTTCTAGACGTGAAATTAACTGGAACGATTCACAAACTCATTTGAGGAGTTCTTATTGCGGTAAGTTTTATAAATTTTTATTTAACTATATACACTACCGCTCAAAAGTTTGGAAACAGAATAATTTTAATATATTTGATATTTTTTCATATTTGATTTTATTTATATATACGAGTATATATAAAGCTTTGAATAAATACATGAATGAGTGACATATTAAGGTTTAAAAAAATTATTAAAAAAATATACACAATTGAAAATTAACACTAATTATTCAGAATTTCCGTTCATCGAAGTAGCCTCCGTTACTTTTAATAATTTGCTGCACACTTCTGGGCATTCTTGCAACAAGTTTTTCACATTGAACGACTGTTAGGGCATTCCAGGTATCTTATAAGTCACTCTTGGTCTGCCAATTTTTTTTTATCCCTTAAACTGCCAGAAGTTTTATACCGGGTAACAGTATAGTTACTCTCTTTAGTGATATTTTTTTTTTTTTCGTTATAATTTGTTTATAATTTCGTTTTTTTTTTTCGTTATAATTTGATATTTTTTCGTCATTGTAAAATAAAATTACACTCAGTAGCAACTCAAAACAAATTTACGAATGATTTAAATTTTTGAATGCAGCTTATATTGTATTGCAACTTACAAAAGGGTCGTAAAATAAATAAATCTGCAGTTTGGGGTAATTACAATCATAAAATATAAAAAAAAAATGAACAAAGAGTTTTAAGGGCTCAAATTGGTTTAAAGTTCGCCGTTACCGTCAGGCACGTGCTAGCAGGTAAAATTCCCAACATTTGTTTAATTCCTTCCATTCAAATTTAAGAACTTCCGAAAGCGGATTTTCCGTAAATTTTTACATTTATAACTCAAAACTGATGTTGTGTCAAATTTATATCAAATTTAAATAGTATTTTGTAGTAAAATTATTAATATTTCAAAAAAATTTTAAGTGTTTCCAAACTTTTGAGCGGTAGTGTATGTTACCAACAATTTGTGAAATCCGGCAATTTGCATAATTCCTAAGTTAATCTACAAACCGACTGAGTCGTAAGCTACTATGCAAATTCACTAGTACTTTAGGCAATCTGTAAAATGGCTACGGTGTTTCAGGTAATTTTCAAATTGTCTATATTGTTAGTTAATGTGCTTTTTGAGTATATAACAGACTCATTATTGACTAGGCAATATAAGGAACGATATTTTAAATAGATAATTTTAAAAGAAGCATTTATTAAAACATAGCTCATTGAACATTTTTACGTAAGAATCAAAACTATATAAACCTACAAATATTAGGTTACTTATTTTTACATGGATTAACAAAGTGACTATTATTTATGCACTTCTTTGTACAACTACAATTCAACATTCCCTGACCACTTGTAGAAGAAGCCGGTTTTCACCGACACCAAAAGACTAATTTCGTCTGCAGGTACATCTTCTGCAGGTATAAAGTTTTGCGTCACGGCTCAAATTTATTTCGACTCATTTCTAAAGAACTTCAGAAGTTCTTATAGAACTAAGTTCTTATAGACACTAGAGCAGAATCTGCTCTAGTGTCTATTTTCTAAAAATCCTCTTCTTCGCCAAAAACTATACCTAACATATTCATTGGATCTGTTCGACTCCTGTCGAAAGACAGAATGAGTGTGTAGTTTTTTTATTTTTTCAGAATTTTCAAGTATTTTATTTGCTTGAAGATCTTGACAAATTTTTGTCAATAATTTATTCACATTTTCAAGAAATATCTCGTTCTTTACGATCACCATTTCGCACAATGTCTGGGCACTGTGAGGTATGAGCATACTCAAAAAGCACATTAACTAACAATATACAATTTTGCAGATTGCCTGAAACACCGGTTTGTAGATTACCTAGGAATTCTACAAATTGCCGGATTTTGCGCATTGCCGGTAACATATTATTATACATTATAAATAGATAGTTACTTTTTCACTTAATAATCTATTTTAGAAGCAATACCAGGTTATTATGATTTTGAGTCTCCAGGAATAGGCAAAAATGTATTATTTTCTATCCTTGGTGGTTTTATATTTATGTCAATTCTTGTTATCATCGAAAATGGAATCTTAAGTAACCTTCGGTATGCAATATGTAATAAAACTTCAAAATCTGCTATCCAATTAAATAATAAAGAAGACGACGATGTCTTCCAGGAAAAACAAAAGATTGAAAATCTTTCTCACAGTGACATCAAAAATTATGCAGTAGTAATGAAGAATATTTCAAAATATTTTAATAATATTGCTGCTGTTAACAATTTATCATTAGCAATTAGCAAATTTGAATGTTTTGGATTGTTGGGAGTTAACGGCGCTGGTAAAACAACTACTTTCAAATTACTAACAGGGGACATTAAACATTTTTATGGAAATGCGTGGATAAATGGATTAAGTTTGCGAACAGATAAAAAGAAAATTAATAAGTTGATAGGTTACTGTCCGCAATTTGACGCATTGTTAGATGATTTAACATGTAAAGAAAATTTAATTATATTTGGACTAACTAGAGGATTAACCCTTAATGACAGTAAACTTGAAGCTAATAAATTATCGAAACAGTTTGATTTCCACCAACATATAGATAAAAAAGTAAAAGAATTAAGTGGAGGAAATAAACGCAAGTTAAGTACTTCAATAGCTTTAATAGGAAATCCTTCAGTAATTTATCTTGATGAGCCTACCACAGGTATGTACAAAAAATAATAAAAAAACCGTTTTTAAACATTATGCAAATTGGGTGTTTGTTTTATAGAAACTTAAATGCTAAATGAAAAATTGTGTGCATTTTAATTTTATAATAAATAAATACAGATAATTATATCAATGCAATTTATATGATGATACCGGGTTTCCATTTCAAAAGTAGCTAGTTGATTATTATTTATGTTATACTATTTCTAAAACCCAAACCAATACACGTCATGAGCATTGATGACGTCACATTAGGCCAGCGTGTTACGGTTTGCTTTTCTTTTATTTTCAAATAAAAGTTCGCAAACCTAACAAGTCATAAATTACACCTTTCCTGTCGCTTGCTATCGTTAATGGTCTCAAATTCCAACGGGCGAGATAGCGCGAACCATTTCCAAGCAAGTCTATGCAAGATTCGACAAAGTTAACATCGTGGAGAGGGGAATTTAACTAGAGAATTGCTTGAAGCAAGGGAGTCTACCAGAGTCTACCCTGGAGCGCCGGGCGGACCAGTGTGGTCGCGTAGCTCCTGGGATAGAACCCATTGTGACTTGAGTTACCGTTATGCGTAATTACCGAAATTATGTCTTGTGCCGGGCGACATGCGCAGTTGTCGCATTGTAGTTTAACGCGCAAGGTGCGTAAATTACGCAACTATGGAATTTGCGTGGGTGAGGTTTACCTGCGCGACTACCGAATACCGCCTACTGCGCAACATTTTGTAAATCAAGTGTTACTTATGTAAAATACCGCAAATACCGTTAATCCGCCAGGAGGCGTGTAATAAAGTGTTTACGAAATAGTTTAAATTTCGTGAATGCGTAATTAGAGAATTACGCAGTGTTACGTTTAGTGACGCAATTTAGGCTTGTGAAGCCAAGTTCGAGTTACGCATAATTTCTTCCCTATGAAGAAAGTGCGAATTATGTTTTCAAATGCTTATTTCCGGTTTTATAAGTACGCACATTTTACGAGTTCAATTCAAGTCAAGTTACGCCTTTCCGATTAATGCCGATTCTGCCTACATCTTTACAATACTTCCGTCTCTAATATCTTATCTGACGAGCATCTTCATCAGAATACCATCAGGTCAATGTGTCGTCAAGCCAGCTAATTAGTGAGTACTGTCTTACCTTTTAAATGAATTAGAATTAGTAGTGCGTCAATAGTGCACGCCAAGTTGGTATTTGCCGGATAATTACCACAGTGCTTTTGGAGGCCAGGTATTATTGTCGGCCACAGATCCATCAATTGATGCTGCAATTCACTAGATGAAGTGAATAATATCTATGTATTTGCCATGCTATTTTGTATCGAAGATTGTCTTAATTTTAAGTAATCATGCATGAACAAGTGTCGACACTATCTCGTAGCATTTAAGTATTTTACTGTAACTGCCGATTTCGCCGAACATCGAGTCATCATTAAATTTTATATTTTGTTTTACATTGTGTTTAATTGTCTTATGTATTTCTTTTCAGAGGTATTTATTTGTAAAGTGAGTTTACCGACACACTTGACCGTCATATGAGATTGGATTGATACTCGTAGTGATTTATCCAATTACGGTTTAGTTTCCCGCCTCACGACCCTGAGGAAGTTTTGATGCAAGCTGAGCAGCCGGAAATCCCTTTTTTTAAATTCAAGTTTTTTTTAAGCAAATTTTTATTTTCAATTAATTTTTCATTTAATTTACTTTTCAAGAAAAGACCTACGTATCAAGCGTTATCAAAATTTTAAACACCATGCAAAAGGTGCCATTTAAGAAAACATAGTTGACCTTCAAATAACCTTAAAAAAGTCAATAAATTAAAAAACAATTAAGCCATATTCTTTCCCTCTCGCTATCATACAACTTTTGTCCGAAACATTTTTACATCTGACATTTGGTTTTTGAGATATTAATTGCTGGATGTTTTAAAATGAACACCCGGTATAATTGTTACGGTCAATGATGTAAATCGGGCGGTGATGGTAATGGCCGGACAATGACGTCAATGCCCATTTATGTGATTGTCAGTTAGCTGTGGACACTAATGTAAATATTTTCATATTATGATTGTTATATTTACGTTTTTGGCCGGTCAATGACGTTATTGACCAAAAAGGATTGGACAATGATGATTTATAGAATAAATACTATAATGAACAGCAAAACGCCGATTTGAATTAGAGAGTCAACTGGCAAGTGACATTTACGGGTGTTGCATGCATTGTATTTTAATTTATTATAATCATTTATTAACAAAAATTTTAAAAATAATGATAAATTAAAAAATAATTAAATTAAAGTTCTTAAATTAATCATTTTTATTCTGGCATGAGAGTGATCCATGGCATTTCAAATTTTTTAAAATAGTAGTTTTATTATTGCCCACTCTGTATTGGGCAATGACGTCATTGTCCGGACAATGATGTAGAAACCACATATGAAATTTTAAATGTTAACATCGCCTAAAATGCACGGTCAGTCACGTCATTGGCCGGACGTTAACGTCTATGTTCAGTTAAGCAAGGCATTAACGTCATTGTTCGGTCTTTGACGTTAATGGCCGAGTTGTCATCACTGACCGTAACACATACATAACCGATTTTTTCACAATTTTTTTCATTTAAATCTTGCATAATGTAATTAATAAGTTTACATAATAATAATATATGTACAAAGTAAACTCGAGGTGTAATTATATTAACAAAATTTATCTAGGCATGGATCCTGCAACTAAACGGTTTCTTTGGAATGTTCTTTGCAGAATTCGAGATAGTGGTAAATGTATTGTATTAACATCCCATAGCATGGATGAATGTGAAGCACTTTGCACTAGACTGGCAATCATGGTTAACGGAGAATTTATGTGCTTAGGTTCAACACAGCATTTAAAGAGTAAATATTCAAATGGATATCTCTTAACGATAAAACTGAAAAGAGATGAAAACTACAACGAAATGAATGATACTGCGTTAGAAGCTGTTCAGACCTTCGTTCAAGATAAATTTTCGAATGTTGAAATTCAAGAAAAACATAAGGAGTTAATAACCTTTATGATAAACGACAAATCAAAAACTTGGTCAAAAATGTTTGGCATATTAGAAAAAGCAAAGGTAGATTTAAATATTGAAGATTACCTTTTAGGGCAAAATAGTCTTGAACAGGTATGTGTTACATATTAATCCAATTTTTTTATTAGAAATATTTTTATTTTAAATTTTGTTAAAACAAATAAAAACGACAAAATATTGGAATTACTTATGTAATAGAAATTATTTAACCTTGAAAAACTCATTATAAAGTATGTAATAGCATCTTAATTTGATATTTGGTTTATCACAATGTGTTAATTTAAATATCTTTTATTTAAAGATATTTTTTAAATATCTTCTTTACTGAATTTTTGTAATTTAAAAAGTAATTTTAACATTTTATATTTTGGCTATTTTTGGAATTGAAGATCGATAGTGATCCTAAAATAAGCTGATATTGCAATATTAGTTTTTTTTAAACTTAATTTTTTTTTGTTTTATAATAGTTCATTGTGTATAAATTCCCTGTATTATTTTTTTTACTTTTGTCAAATATTCTTAGTCTTAAAACCTACCCAAAGTGGTAAATTAATCATAAATTTTACCTATACATTCTTTAGTTAAAATTTATCTTGATACGTACCTCCTTCTAACAAACCTTATTTACCTTAGATATACGTATTATATGCTGAGTAAATAACAGCAATTCTTTTTTATCTAATGTAAGTCGAAACCTTCAAGAGATGGCCCTTTTAAAGCAAATTTTCTTTTTCGAAATTAATATGATCATAGCATCAGAGTTATTGTATTGCTAGTGTTCTACTCAATACTTAAAATAAATTCAAGTTAATCGAGTGAATACGGTTAATTATATATCATATATGTTGTGATGACTTTCCATATTAATAAAAAAAAAGGAATATGTTATTTGTCTATTTTAAGAAAAATTATTTGATTTATTTATGACTATATTAACATATTCATTTTTAATTAATCAAATATCAACAAATACCTCGTTTAACGTATTTCTTACATACTATAGCTAATGAGAATTAATACAAAATTATGAAATATAAAGTATAGATAACGGAAAAACAAAATAATAGCATCTACATTTTCCAATGCACTATTAATTGCTAAATAAATGGTTTATTTTAGATTATTTACAACTTATTTTTTTTATTTATTAATGCATTTTTTTGTTTCAGATATTTATAGCTTTCGCGAAAAAGCAAATAATACATTACAACAAAGATGACAATAAGAAAAACAAATAATAGTTAGTGATGTCCTCTTTATGCGAAGATCTTTCTTTTTCTCAAACATTTCAATTTTATAGTGTTATGTAAAAAGTTAGTTTTAAACAATTTTCTCGAAAGGTTGAATATAACGATAGTGAAAAAGACAAAATAATTTTATTAGAAAATTGCATTAAATGATCAATAAATTTAAAGTTACCTACTTAAAACATATTATTTATACCTCAAAACTTTTAAAAAATCCAATCATCTTGCTTTTTCTACAAATCTATAAACTGTTTTGAACCCTATATAATATATATATTATATCCTTTGCTTGAAATACCGTTTCGTCTGCCCTATATAGGTTTTATTACAATCCAAACAAGGTATGTATTTCATAGATCAATTCTGATCTGTGACTAAAAGACTGAAAAGTCTTTGGAGACTTTATCCTTCAATCTAATCTAGATAGAAGCTTATCGTGAGTATGCAGACTGTATGTATATACCCAACTTGCAATGATCTTTCAGTGTGGCTTGAACTCTCTCCGTCAATCCCCGTATGTACTAAGAGAATCTAACGTTCCTTATTTCAACTCATTAAGTGTTATAGTAGGATCCACGGACCACCAAAAGTCGTCTAGAAATAATTTCTGTTGGCCTTTGGGAGTTAAAAGCTGGAACTTCTTTTAATTTATTCCTTAATCCCTAAATAACAAAATCCCGTTTGTCGTCAAGATTACCCCAAAAACAAGTTGACGTTATTTATAAAAAGCACATTTTTGTCGTTTTTAAATATTCAAAAAATAAATCTAAAGGGCTTAAAATCAATTTTGGTACTGCGCTATTACTATGAAGAGATATGGAAAGACATGAATGTCTTATGCTGTGGCCAACAATTCCTTATTGAAACTACATATTTTACACTTACTGCGCTATTCCTATCTTTATTTGTGAGAATATCAAAAAATCGAAAAATTTGCATTAATAACGTGGAATAGCGGAGTTTCGACTAACCGAACCAATCCATTTTATTACAAGATTATGTCCATTCTGGAATATTTAAATCAATTTCTTGTAATTGTAATCAGTGGTGTTAGAAAGGTCGACTCTCGCTTGATGCTATAAATAAGAACGTCTAATCTTGCATAAAGGTTACACTAGAATCGTTTTTTTTAAAGCTAATTTTATTATCATTATTTTTAACATATTTTTATTAAAAAATATAAAAAATAATATAACAGAAATCATTTATAGACGATTTTTGGTGGTCCGTGGACTTTATCAACCAACTTCTAATTTGGTTTAAAAATCTGTGAGGCTATTAACTCTCAAAAATATTAAATAATAGAGGACATAGAATTATATTAACATATTTATGTACTTACTATTTAAAAGAAAAGTATTTTAGCATTGATTTTTTTACTCTTTCCCTTTTTACTGACATGGAAAATGTAATAGGTAAAGGTGGGTGGGGTGTATTAGTAGTACCGTAAGAAAAAATATTATTATGAAGTGCGTTTTGTATCTATAGTAGTAGCTTTTGCAGCCCTACATATTTCAATAAATTATTTGAACAGTTTTATTAGAAAATGGGAAAGTTAAATAAGAAGGTTGTTACCCCCTTAAATATGATTTTTAACATACGAACCCAAAATAGTATATTACGTAACGAGAGTTGTAAGAATCATATTACACGCGAGTGAAGTAAGTTTCAAGAGCGTTTAATAGATTTACAACTCTTAGTTACGTACTATACTTTTTCTACGACCAACCCTAGATTTTCTACCCTAATCCTTAAAAGGCACTTTTAGGGGATACTTTTCGATTTATCTGAAAATTTGCATACATGTGTTTTTAGAGGTACTTATTAACTAACATTTGTTCATAAAATTTTTGGGGGTCGAGTACGGATCGCCCGTAAAAATTTAAGTTTAAAATAGGCAACGTACATAATATGTATGTCGGCTGCAGTGTGCACTAGAAAAGAAAATACCATAGAATAGCTAGACTCCATTTATGACAAGGGTATAAAGGAGGGAGTGGGAATTTTTTTCTTCGTTTTTCGATATATCGTCTCGTTTTTGAGATATTTCAACTTTTGTGTCTCCCATTTAAAAATAAAATTTGACTTCATTTTTACATTTTCTTAAATGTTGGTGTTATTACGGGGAAGTGATAAGATTACTAACATAAAACCTTAATACAATATTTAGCGCTCGCCTAATATTATAACCAATGAGTAATAACTGTAATGATGCGAAATCAAAGCCGTTGTAAACCCAATCGAACCGGGCAACGTATCTCACGTCAGATGTAAACACGGAACGAGGGACTCAGAGGTGACGTGCACCATAATCCATTGAAAACAATAATATGTAACACCACGCTTTTTTTACATGACAGGTGCTTGAAAATAATTAAAACATCAAATAAATTAATAATTAAAGTTTTTATTAAATTAAATCTTTCACGTCAAATAACTGTTTCTGTCAAATAATCAACATAACTTACTATTGCAGCCAACATAATCTTAGTAAATTACAATATTCCCTAGCCGTGCGATCAAACACTTTACGCACGGCCGTGCGATCAAACACTTTACGCACGGCCGTGCGATCAAACACTTTACGCACGGCCGTGCGTAAAGAGATGTTTACATAGGATCGGGTTCGTACAATATTCAATTACGGTAGTGGTCGTAGAAAAACACATATTTATACTTTTTTGATTTTTACTTATATTTATATATTTATTATCCAATACATTTGACGACAATCAGTGGTGTGATGTACTTTTAAAACATAACATAACGTAAGTACGTAATGTTATATAGTTCTTATAACAGTTATAACATAATAAGGACAACGCTATACAGAGATGTTTAACTTAGAAAGAAAACAAACTCATATAGTCATATAACATAACGTATTTACGTTATGTTTACTTTAAAAGTACATCACACCACTGATTAACGATGCTTTAAGAGTGTGTTAAAAATTTTGGAAAATGGTCCACCTTCGAAGATATTAAGTGATTCCTATGAAAAAATTATATGAATTATTAGTTATAAAAAGAACTATTCCGGCGTTGGTTTAGTTAAAATCAAAAACTTCTACATGAAAATTTAAAAATTTGATTTTTCACTGTATTTTTGGAGGGCGATTACACCGCCTCAAACCATCTATCAGCAGCTGAAAAAGGAGTTCTCTTAAAGGAAGTTTCTAATTTTTTGATGCTTTACCAAATATCCAAAAATTACCCAAATCGGAGAGGACACCGGGAAAGCTTTTCTTGTTAGTTAGATTAATATTATGATAATTATTGACAAATATCGTAACAATACTGATATTAACATTAATAATAAAATGAAAAACCGAAGACTATTTGAAAACAGAAAAGGCGCGGGGTAATATTTTGTTAAAATAAGTTTTCGCAACACTTCTTGCAATTGAATATAAAAATTATATGAAATTAACATAATTAAAACAGAGCGACAGACACCACTGATTTACCAACTAAAAATCCATCACACGAAGTGGTGTTTCTGACTCATTAGTCGTCATCAGTGCCGCATACTATGATGTAACTTTGTGCAATTGTGCACATAGTTAAAAGTTACATCATAGTATGCGACACTGATGACGACTAATGAGTCAGAAACACCACTTCACGTGATGGTTTTTTAGTTGGTAAGTCAGTGGTGTCTGTCGCTCTGTTTTAATTATGTTAATTTCATATAATTTGTAATATTTTGAGTTTAGTCTTTTTAAATCATTAGAGCCTTAGGAATTAATAAATGGTTTGCTATCACCAAGAAAAGAACAATAATTGAGCAGTTTTTGTTGACAAAAAGCGGCCAACTCCAACATAAGAAAATGTTTATTTTAATAAAAAATAATTATATAACACTGTACATTTTATGAAATTACTTAAAAATAGGTAATTAATTAATGTAAAATGTAAATCACAGATAAAATTAAGCATGGCAAATCACAATTCTTATTAAAATACAGTATTACCTCATCAACATGACAATTCGAATAAAATACGAGATTATAAACTAGTTTTTGATTAAAAATTATATAATAGTTACTTGTAAAGAAGTTTAATAATAAAAATAACATTCCAGTAATTTATTCTATACGAAGAATAATAATAAATCATAACTAACATTTCTTAGTATGTAGTAGGTAGAGTTGCTAAAACTAACAAATATATGGGTATAGCTTAGTGCAGCATGGAATATGATTAACAAAGAAATCTATCACAAAATTCTTTCAATTGACATGTTTTAAGCAAAATATTATTAGGTATGATCTATTAATAAATAAAATTAAAATATAACCTGAACTTGCTCTACTAAAGTAGTCAATGCTATATTATCACTAGTGCAAATTTTAATCACCTTTAACATTTGGATTGCTTCACTAACATCTATTTAACATGCATATTGCTTTGAAAATGCAATATTTGTAGTAAGAAATTTAGAATATTTCATGTTAACAATTAACAATATAAAACTTGTATTTATATTTTGCTGGAACCGATTCATATTGTGATTAATAATTATTATGCTGATGAATAGGTGAGCAAAAATAATAAATATAAATAAACAAAGTATGATTTGTATATGTACTGCTTCAGTTTGTCTTCAATCTTAAATTCCATCGCAATCATAACTGCAAAATCTTTAGTTTTCTATAAAAAAAAAATAATAATAATAGCAATGGAATCGTGTGTACCGATAATAATTTCTAATAAATAGATAAAAATATACTATTAGTTTAGCTGCAAGCTTACCTGTAATTGCTACGAGGACGGATCAGACCCTCTCAGGATATAGTTAGATTGCTTGTTGGTAATAACGATTGAAGATGGATTATGCAATAATAGACGAGTTTCTTCAGTAGGTGATTGATCCATAGGCGGTGGTGGTGGACAAATATATAAAGGTAAATCACGAACACTGTCACTACACTGTTTTAATTTATTATCAATGGTAAAATCACTTTGCTTATTTTTACTCATTATATCGTCTAATAAAAACAATGGAGATTTTAATGTTCGTGGTTTATTTAATTCAGGTTGACTTGAAAGTGGAAGTGATCTTATTAATGTTCTTTGTGTACGATGTTTAATTGGTGGTGATGACAAATGTTTACTGGGAGATGAATATTCACTACCAGATCCTACGTCAATTCCAGAAGTACTGTCGGATATAAGACGTTCACTTTCCGGATCTCCGTTTCGATGACATCCGCTATCTGATTTTTTCAGTATCGATTTAGACCTTCTGTGATGTTCTAGTTGAGAGCTTGTTCTACTATCCATGGAATCCATCGACAATGAAGATTTACTTCCACCATTTTTAGCTAAAATATAAATAAAAACATAATATTTTAGTTTCAAATATTGCCTCAAATTGTTAAAACTATAGTTTCTCACAACACAGGAGTGCGAATTTTGCTGATTTAAATTCTGATTGCTGAATAAGAATCTATATCAAATCTTTTACCGATCAGAAGTAATCCGATAATTCTCTGTTTGCGGTAAGGATCTACCATTTGTCAATGAATAATATGTATAATATAAATAATAAATGAATAATAATAATATGTATGTTTGTTACTTCATACTACATAATACATACGAGAATACAAAAGTAACTTGGTAAAAAACTCTAAATTATCTAATACAATATGTTTGGTAAAATAGCAATTGCATTTGTACAATAAAACAATTCTTTTTATCTCTCAACATAGAAAAATGAGTTACAACTTTTACGCGTATGTTTCTATGCCAGTTTGTCTGTCTGTGGCTTCAGATTTCATCAACGGAAGGTCGAATTTTGATCCAATTACTAGTTGTGTTTTAAACGAAATTTACGTTTATATCGAGGATGTTGGTATTTTTTTGCTGCAGCTCCAGTTTGTTTGTACACACTGTGGATTTAAGAGATTCGATTATAATGTACAAAAATCTTAGCAATGACAACACGTTAAAATCAAAAAAGTAGAAATAAATGTCAACTGTACACTGAGAAAAGGAATTTGTAATAGTAACTACTTTTTTATTGGAAATGGCACCAACAAAGTTTGTTTTTGTTACTATTACTAAATATTTTGTAATATAAAATAAAATGTTTGTTTAATCAAATAATATTTTTAAATTAATATCGGCGATGTCTACGAGTAATAATATTATAGAAAATTTCGGAAAGAAATATACACTTCTCGTATAATTTTATTTTATTTTAGGGCTAACCGGTTTCGTGAAACTAATTCACATCATCAGAGCTCTCTACAAGACAAGAAATTACAAATTAAGTTGTCATAAGATGCATTGTAACAATTATTACTTACACGTCAATTAAAACAAACAAACGACTAAAAACATGATGGTGTATCCCACATTCAAATATTAATTCTGATAAAATATTTAAGCGTCAAAAACAAATTAAAATCAAATTATTTCGTTTCTTAGTTTGCACATTGGTAATTTGATTTAATTTTAATTTAATTTAATTTGATTTTAATTTGTTTTTGACGCTTAAATATTTTATCAGAATTAATATTTGAATGTGGGATACACCATCATGTTTTTAGTCGTTTGTTTGTTTTAATTGACGTGTAAGTAATAATTGTTACAATGCATCTTATGACAACTTAATTTGTAATTTCTTGTAGAGAGCTCTGATGATGTGAATTAGTTTCACGAAACCGGTTAGCCCTAAAATAAAATAAAATTATACGAGAAGTGTATATTTCTTTCCGAAATTTTCCATAAAATAATATTTTGTTGTTAATGACGCTTTTTCTCTCAGTGTAGGTCTAAAGAAATAACAAATATTTTAACTATTTTTTAATAAATTATGTTAGATTCTAAAATAATACTATAGTAGTTAATATTTAGCTTAACTATAAATAAGCTACGAATGTATTAATTAAACTCTTAGAAATATTGATCTAGAGCTAAAAGAACTTTCAAAATTTACACAGATAATACTAGCGAAATATTGCATGCAACATCTAAAACTACCATAGAGCGAATCAAAACCTCACGAACTGATATAGATGGATTACTATTAGTAATTCTAATTACAAAACAGTCAATACTACTATAATATACTAACATCATAAAAAAACACTTTTACAATAAAATAAACAAAATTGCTTTATTTAAATGTTATACATACTAATGTGAAATCAACGCTAGAGCTACAAATATGGAAAACCTAATATCACTTTTCGGGTTATCTAGCCAGATTAATAATATTAGAATGAATTAGTAGTACTCACACGATCACAAAACCAATAAGTGCTAAAAGTAACGTCTTGGCACACAGTTGGAAATAATAGGACATAGTCCTAAAACAAGATAAGAAGTACCTATTATATGAAAAGTAATTCTGATAAAAGTGTAACACTTTTTATATGGACTTATGATAAACTAAAAAATAATATCACCTACATTAATAAAGTGTATGTGAGAATGTGAAACAGAAGACCTCGGATAGAACTTTTATAAATTTATTAAATTAGTACGATATAATGTGAATAAAAGAAATAGAGAAATATGAAGAAAAACTGAACTGGCTTACGTTCAGAAGTGGATGAAAACAGGTTAATTAAGAAACAGAATTTGAATAAAAATAAACTTGCTAAAATTAAATACCTTATACATAGTACATTATATGAGAAAAACGTAGGTTTAATAAATGCTATTGAAGATTGACTAATTACTAAAAAATATTATATTTTAAAGAAAACTCTTATAAATACAAAAAGTATAGATAAGGTGGTATATACCGGGTGACCGACCTCACCCTGAAATAACATGGGAAATTAAATTTTGTTCAATTCCTGCTTCCCATTATAACAGACCAGAATGAAAAATGTATCAATTTCAAAAAATTATTTTCTTGCGTCTAAAGATATCTTGCTCTTGATATCTTGTTCTTCATTTATACACTCAATAATAAAAAAAAAATAGTTCTTTTAAAAATTATTTAGTAGCCTTGTTTGCATTTCATTGCCGAACAATGCAAATAAAAGCAACGAATTTTCAAACAAGGCTACTAAATAATTTTTAAAAGCGCTATTTTTTTCTTTTATTTTTAAGTTTTTAACAATAACTAAAAAACAAAATATCAAGTTTTGCCTATCTGTGGCCGCGGAAAAATATCTTTCAATTGATCCTTTTTCATTCATATCCGTTATAATAGGAAGAATGAATAAAAAAAATTCATTTTCTATCTTATTCCACTATGACCGGGTGTAAGGTCAATCAGCCATTATAATAAATTAAACCATTAAACATAGTAAGCGGTTGTATCACATTGATTCATTTAGATTATCAATGATACTACTATAAGGTTATATATTAGATTTCCTTAATTATTAAATAGGAAAAATTATACACCATCTGTTAAGGTTCCAATAAAATTGCGGGCGTTTTCCACTAGTGCTTAACGTAAAATTTTTTAACCAACGAAAATCAAAAAATTTCAAAAATAAATAGATTTTTGATTCTAATTGGTTATAAAGTTATTTTTCTAACACTGGAGTCAAATGCCAGCATTTTTCCTAGATCGTCAGGTTTACATTTCAAATTATTATTAAAACTTTGTAACCTCTACATCAGATTTTTTACAAAATTCAACTAATAATATTAAAATTAATTTATCAGAAATAACAAATTTTAAATGTAGATGCTGCCGTGCCTTTGTATGTTAGAAAACATTTTATGTAACAAAA
Source organism: Cantharis rufa (assembly GCA_947369205.1). NCBI lineage: Eukaryota > Metazoa > Arthropoda > Insecta > Coleoptera > Cantharidae > Cantharis > Cantharis rufa. The sequence goes on from OX376303.1 coordinate 44,958,249, forward strand.
ATAAACGAACAAATTAAATTATGAAGTCAAATAACAAGGATTTGGAAAACAAAAAAAACATCAATAAGCCCGGCGCCACGCTTGCGACCTGAACGTCACAATCCGAACTCCGCGACAAAAATAACAATAAAAATCTAACCTATTGTTATTTTATTATACCTTGCCTACTAAGCAGCTACGTATAATAATTTTGACAATTGGATTAGTACCGTCAATTTTTTTAAAATAATTACGTGTCAAACAGTTTAATAAATGAAGTACAAAAATCAGTAATAATGATGGTAGGAACCACTTGACCAAAAAATTATTTAGTTAAATTCCGGATATAATTTCAGAGCGTGTCATTTTTATTTGTATGTATAAATAATTCGTTATAGTTAACGAAAGCACTATAAAATTCCCTGCTACACTGAAAAATAGCTACATCAAATATTCATGATTTTTGCGCCAATAAACAAAATTCATCATATTGATGAATCATTCATAGTATTAATGTTGTATTATTAGATTTATGAATTTAGTCATCAATATGATGAATTTTGTTCATCGGCGCAAAAATGACGAATTTTCCATCAAAATAATGAACCATTTATTCAGTCTACTACAGTTGTATTAGAGTTGTAACTCTATATTATGGTGAGTATTACGTTTATTCAAATGAAATATTTTTCCGGTTGCGGTCTGATGTTTCAGTGCGTCGACTATTATGAAGAGAACCCTGCTTCGAGCCGGGGTTGAGTAAGAACTTTATTCCAATCGTCCTCTCTCGGCGGATAATGGCAAACCACCGAGATAATCTGCCTTAAAACCCCCTCATAAAAATGAAGTCATTAGCCAAAACCGACCAAAACCCACCCTGAGTTGTAGCGCTACTGTATAACTGCAATCATTTTTATGGATTTATCAGGATCGACGCCGGCATTAGTGTTATTTGGTTTAAAATATGTTAGCATATTTTTATGTTTGTGTCAGTTCTGAGCTGATTTGTGTTTTAGAAAATTGGTTTTTCTCGTATTGTGTGATAACCGATGTCAATGTGATTTTTAAACCTTTGAAATAAAATCTTACAAATAAATGGAAAAAAGTGACAAAAATTTGTTTTTAATTTTGAACAATGTTTTCAATTGATTCAAATATAAATATCTATATATTTAAAAAAAATTACAAAAAAAAGAGTATTTTGGAGTTTGCTGTGCTCATCACGAAGCTACAAAAATTTAAATTGTTTTAACAAAAGTATTCGTACATTAGCAAAATGTTACTTTTTGAAATTACGCTTGCGTATGTCCGGGTGTTTCATTGAATCATTTTTGTACAAGTGACTCTATGTATTTAGCCAGAACTATCTCTATACTGTTCATACCTGATCGAGATCCACCTAAGGCGTGAAGGCCAAACAGATGCTGATTAATAATTCTAGTAGCTGACGCGAAACCTTTGGTAGGAATAAACAACGATTTCTTTGAAGTTCGTTTCCCTTCTAAACTTTCTTGGGATTCACGATCTATCGGATTTCCAAATCTTGTTCTGGGTCTATTTGTCTGAAAAGTTTTGAATATTACTTATTGTGATAATTGCATAAAACTATATGGTTTTATTATAACAATTACCAAATACTATGTGCTTATCGGTAAATTTTTTCATGTAGAATTTTTAATAACAAAGTATACAAACTGACGACATTTAAATTAAATTAAGATAAATTTGTTCGTAATAATATTCTTAAAATGAGAACTGGAAAATAGCATAATATTTAGTATCTACGTATGTATAATCCAGTAAAAATTTTAACCTCTTAAAATTTTACATGTACATACATAAAAGCATTTCGTTTAAAATAGATAATAATAATATAATATAGACAAATATACATATTTTATGTACTAATAGATAAATTATAGAAATTGAAACTTTTAAGAAAGCAAATGATTACCTGCAGAAATCGGGTTTTTCGATGTTTAAGTTGTGGCGAATCGTTGAGACTAACGCGACTCCCTCTATCTAAACCTCCAAATCCTCGATAATTTTCGTCAATCGGCGTTGCACCTAAACTACGTAATCCTGTATCTCCAGAAGCTGACTTCTTGACCACTGAACCAATACCAATAGGAATATTTGTTATAGTAGGACTATTATTGCCGCTCTTGTCCATTGGATTTATATATAAATTACTATCAAGCGCGCAAGATGGATCCATTATATTTGAAGTGAGATCTCCTTGAGAATGGTACGGATGCGTATTGCAACTTGCAAATGTATCAGAACTATCCATGCTTCCCATTTCTGCATTGTTATTATTATTATTATTCACCTGACTTATTGGTTTTATGCTAATATCAAACTCTCCGATAGGAATATAAGTTTCGCCGCTTCTAAACTTTAATGTTTTCATTTCAAGGCAAACTGGGTTTCGAAAGTCGCTCGTTCCCAATGGCATTAAGTTTTCTGCATCGACAAACTCTTTATAATCCTTTAAAATATAAAATCATTATAAATTGACAGTCCTATCATTTGATTAAAGAAAATAATAATTGTACAATATTATACAATACTATACAATTTATTGAATGTTTTAAATAGAAAAATGTTTTCAAATATATGGTTACAAGTCAATAATATTACAATTAAATGGTTTTGTTCTTACCAAGTTAATTCCTAAGGTATAAAGTATGTACTTCTGCCATTAACCCTTATGTTAATACCCAAATTTACCGACGTTGTTTAGCACCCGGGGTACCCGGGTACCCATTTATAGTAATATTCAAATTTTTAATATTTCAGTAAAGGGAAGTGTTTTAAAATATTATTTTATATTAAATATACATTGTTATTGAGTATCTAAAAAACTTTGAGAAGAAAAAATGCTGTATAAATGTGCTATAAACTTACTATAAAAAGACGACGAAAAACGCGCAAGAGCTGTAACGAATGTCAACTGCCGGTTTGTGATGAGCATTCAACAAATATTATAAAATGTATGGAATGCAATAAATAATATTATTTATAAAGAAATAACTGTAATGATTCTCTATTCTTACAATAAAATTTACTTCCATGCGTTAATAAAAATAATTTTAAAAGTATCTTGTAGAAATTCCGTTGTGGGTACCCGGGTACCCGGGTGCGAATGCAGCGATGGCTGAACTTTAAACTAATTTAAAAAAATATATAATAATAATAATAATAAGTTGAATTCATGTTTAGCTTGATTTTGAGCTAAATAACGACGATCCGGGAGCTCAAAATAAAAATTTAATTTTTTTTCAGTTATTTTCATGCAAATACAACACGGAGGGTACCCGGGTACCCGGGTATTAACATAAGGGTTAATACAGTAAAACTATTGTTCTTTAGTAATGGACAACATGTTTCGTGTAAATGTTACACATGAAGTCCTGTTAGAATAATACATGTTAAAATAATAACATATTGTGTAAGAAAAAATTTTATCTCTAAAATTAAATTATAATTGGTTTTGTTAAGTGAAATATTTTTAGTTGCTAAAATTTTAAGTTAAATTCAAAGTAGATAAAAACAATTATTTTTGATTACAGAAAAATGTAATACTATAAAGGTTGAAAATATAGTTGTTCTTGTTTGACGAGTAGATCTTCTTTGTTTTTTATGAATTTAAAAATTTCGAATGCTTTCCATAAAATAATGAACAATAGTTTTATTATATTAATAAATTATATTATATAATAATATATACTTAATACCTTAATAATATTATACATTATATGTAAGTGATGTTCAGCAGCGTTCGGGACATTGCATTATAATATGATCATCATATTATTATTATTTATTACAATAAACAAAAGTTCTTAGTTTTTTTTTCATGAAGATTCCTCTCAGAGCCGTCTCTGATAATATTGCAACTTACGTTTGAAAAGGCAGCAAAAGTTCCAAAAAGAATGAGATGTTAGTTACTAATATAATAGTTGTAACAAGAGTTTATATCTATTTGTCATTCAATTTGTCACTTGGCCAAAATTTGGCTTAAAGCCAAAAGACAAATACATATTATATATAAACTTATTGCTACTAATAAACAACTTTGTATCAATTTTTTTAACTTCCGTTATTTTTCCATAACTGAATTTCAATATTCTACGAGATTTCGATTAAATGTTCAATAAAATAGTTAAAATTATTTTTAAGAGTTCTTTGATAAAACTGAAAATATAACTACTTAAAAATTAATAATTTTTACCAAGCGTTTTTTAATGAAAACTAATTTTGTCTAGTTATGTTAAGTGGAAACAACAGAAAATGTAATGCTTCATTATATATAAAAATTTGACCAATATATTGCTTGTCGTTCTGTCGGGTTAAGTACAAGTAGGTAATCTTGTGCTTATACTAGTCTTCGCCAACATTTTGTAAACTAACCAGACTGTTTTCAGTGTCAAAAAGTTGTTCTAAATCTTCCTCACAATTAAATAATTAAATCAATCCCGAAGCTGTGAGGAGAAATTTTGTCAATAGTCCAACTGCAATTAGCTCGATACTGAATATCACTTAATATGACTTGACTTGCTACCTGACCAATGCAATATTTTTTCATAAATTGAATGTATCGATTATAAGTAGTGGTCATACTACGAGTAATCATGAAAATTGGTAAAATGATTTTATCTTCTCTACACTAATTTTAGGTTAGTGATATTTACTGATGTCATTTTTTTAAACTTGACCGATTATGCTTGATAACACGTTTTAATAATAACTATTATAAATGCTTAATAACCTTTAAACAAACATTTTTACTTCTAAGAAAAGTATACAATAAGGAAACGTTATATAATATATATAGGGCGAGCAAATTTTGTTATTTATCTTAGAAAAACAAATAATAAAAATGGTTTGCGGTAATTTTTTCATCTTTGTAAGCTGCACCATCAGATTTGAATTGTCTACTTGCTATAATATGTAGTACTACTATAGTAAATCTCTACAAATTAATTTTTTTACTAAATATTAAAATGTTTTAAAACTTTCTGTCGTTTTCAAAATTTACAGAAAAAACATTAAGACACTTTTTTATTATTATTAAACTGTTTAGGAAGATATTATGCATCATAAAAAAATTTTTGTTTTGTATAATTTTTTTTGCAATAGCTATTTGATTACTTTATTAATTTATTACATTCATTAATCACGTCCATAGCATTTATTATGTCCATTTAATTAATCGAGAATTTTCATTATAAAGAGGTTCGGAGCCAATTCTAAGAAATCATTTTTAGACTATTTTTATATGTTTATAGTAGCAAATGATCTCGTTATTGCAAGATGTATACTAAAATTTGGAATATGTTAAACATTTAAATTTGTACATGAATCATCAATTATTAAGAAACAAATGCCAGTCATAAATTCAAAGTAAGTAAACGATTGTAAAGCCATTTACTCTGAGAAAATGACCAACCGAATCTCATTAAAATTGAATTGAATTAAACGTAAAGAAACATTGAAAACTACTACACTTAAATTTAAAATGTGAAAAAGTTAATGTAGGGGATAACAATAATTTGATTTCTAATAGAAACGCGACCACGAATTATTATTATTGTTGTCATTAATCTAAGCAATATCACATAATGTAGGTATATTATTTATATTATATTCCATATTACACATAAAAATATAATTATGAATAAACTCTTTATGTGCTATCAATTATTGAGCCTATTTTTACAAATACATAGGACTTACTGCATAACGTGAATTCCGAACCACAATATAATTATAAGTAATTTGAAAGTAGCCGTGGTTTAAACTCGTAGCATTTAGATCAATAGTCTTCCTGTCTCAATAGTCTTCCTGTCTACCAGTAGTGAAAATATCGGTACTACCTATACCTAATATACGGCTTACATTAAAGATTAGTGTTTACATAACACTTCCTGTCTCCCACTCTGTTTAAAATTTACATTCAAAAAGCGATAGATGCATGGAGGAGAAGAACACGGGGTATGGGAATAGAAGTGGGAGCGACACATTTGACAACTCTCTTATTTGCAGACGATCAGATCATCATTGCTAATGATGAAGAGGACGCTGATTTTATGTATAGAAAATTAGTAGAAGGGTACCAAGAGTGGGGGTTGACAATAAACAAGAAAAAAACGGAATACCTTGTACAAACAAATGACAGTCACGAACCCGATGTGGAGCTCCAAATAAACAAGGAAATAAGGAAAAGCAGGGAGTACAAATACCTGGGCAGCATAATTTCAGAAGAAGGAACATCACGAAGAGACATACGTTGTAGAACCCAACAAGGTAGGAAAAGCACCCGGATTTTAAACTCTTTGTTATGGTCCGGCAGGATAAAACTACATACAAAAATGACCATCTATAGATCAATAGTTGAACCAATTTTGACATACGGAGCAGAATCCTGGCAACTAACGAGCAGAGACAAAAGACTTATTGAAGCTACCGAGATGGACTACCTAAGACGAGCATGTAGAGTCTCCCGAATGGAACACATCTCAAATGAAGAAATTAGACGACGAACCAACAGGACGTATACAGTAATAGACAGAATAGAGTCTCGGCAACTAGTATGGTATGGGCACGTGATGAGGATGCCCGAGGATCGGTGGCCAAAAAGAGCTATAAACTATATACCAGCTAACAAGAGGAGAAGAAGAGGAAGACCCAACATGTCATGGATGCAAGGGATAAGAGAGACAATGACGGATCGGGCAATAAAGGAAGAGGACTGGCAAGATAGAGAGGTGTGGCGATCGAAATGCGGGATGCGGCAAAGGCTGTAGGAACCCCGCTATATGATATAGTTTACATAAATAGCATTTAATTACAAAAATATTTTGATAACAATATAAATTCTTTCTAAAAAATTATATAAAAAGAGTCCACACTTTTTCATAAGAAAAATTGTTCAAATATTAAATAAGTATTGTTAAATTTCGTAAAAAAATCAATAATCGCACACGAATAAGTCCATTAAAAAAATTACCCAGAACACGCTTATTACATAGGTACGTTTTTCTAAGATCAATAATAAGCAAGCTAACGTGCAAAAACAACAAAATTTGCTCATCCTGTACATATAAACATATTATATTACATTGCAACCAATATGCTATTGTAAATGAAAATCATTGAAAAGAAAGACATTTACAATCCAGCAGGTGCAACTAATGTAATTTATTATATTATTGAAATAGTGTAATTTATCACTTTCAAGGTGCGCTTATCTAGTGACAAATAAAGCGAAGATGTTTTAATTTAAATATAAGAAAATAGTACTATGTTTCTATTCTACTATAGTGCAAGACAAGACAATACCACTTGATAAATACGTATACCTGTATATGTACTTACATAATAATAAAAGTACTACATGCAACATTTGTTTTTTGATCTCACAAAAGCGTGCAAATTATAATCCACTTACAAACCTTTTGTAGTCAAGAATGGTACAGTAAGTACTACAATATTTAGAAAGAAATTACGTTTTATTTCTGTTTATATAATTACGGTTTTAAAATATGTGTTTAATTGTAAAATTAAATAACATAGTTTAAATAAAACGTATTAATAAAGCAAAAAATAGTAAATATAATTTATAAGCTTACTTAATAAAAATAATAATTTAACGGTATTTCAATTTGTTTTGAAAAGTGAAAATGATTAGAAGTAGAGCGATTGATGATTTTTTTTATGGACACTGATTACCAGAGGGAAACTCACCTGGTATTATATTTGAAAGTAGAAAAGGCTACACATTTTTCGGTTGAAGTGGAAAACATTCCCCCTGGCACCTTCCATCTTTACAATCCTGCAACGCATTCTATTCTCAAATAGTTATTTTTTCCTTATAATTTACTCCAGTAAAAGCTTTCCTAACGTTAGTGTTAAAGCTGTTGTTATGACAATGTTAATACAATACAAATGAAAACAATTAAAAATTAACAACATAAAAAAAACAATATTTTATATAACAAAGTAGTGTATTAATAATACATGGTGTGAACTATTATATCGTGAATTTATTGTATTATTTTTTTGATGATTAAAACATAAGTGATTACATTTTCCCTTATTATATTACTAATTAATGCACTTTTTACTCTTGTTTACTAGTTGAGTGATTAAAAAGTAATAAAATAGGAAAACCTTAATACCTACAGTATTGTTAAAAATTTATAAGAAAGCTACCCTTTACATAGATATCTCTTTTAAATCACCTTCTTCGGTAGGAAAATTACTGCAACACGGAACTGCTTTTAACCTGAATTTTGATCAATTAGCCAGTAGATTTTATCAGTTTCTAATTAAATTAGACCTTTTGAATAATTAAATTTCTGTTATTATGTAAAGTTAAAACCTGACAAAATCTTTGCCGAAAATAAATAGCAATTGAACGACATAACATCATGCCGGAATGGTTTCTGTTTTTGAATAATTTATAATTTTAAAATTAGTTGTTTAAGTGATATTTACAGGTTCAATAATGTTAATAATAAACAAAAGAATTACGAGAAAAATTTTGACCACTTCACCGTAACCACGCGCTGATTGGTCACCTTGTTTACCGGCTAATAAAATATATGGGAGTCAATGGAGTTTTACAGTAGACTAGTAGATCACCAACTTCCTAGTTCATAAGATTTACATAGAAAATTTCACACTTTACCAATATGAAAATAACAAATAAGTATTTTGTTGTAAACTACTCTCCTTGCTTGTGTTCTTGGAAGTCTTTATTGCTATTAATTATTATTAGAAATAATCATTTTTCTAAAATAATTTATTAATATTCGCTAATTAGAATTAGCAAAGAACTTTTTTTTTATTTTTGACCTATTAATTTTTGAAGATATCAAACTAAGTAATTAACATTTTTAAATAATAATTATTTATTATTAGTAGTTAATTACTAACTACATAATCAGTGCTATTCTGTAACTTGAAATAATGTTAGCAACTTGCTATACATGAAAAATATTGCTAAATAATTCTATATAGTTCTATGCTTATTTAGCAATATTGCTCATATTTAACAAGTGGCTAAGATTACTTCTAGTTACAGAATAGCACTGAATATATATTATATAATTGTGTTTAGTTGAGAGCAATATTTTTATATAAGTATTAATCAAGTTTGCATTTTTTGCATAAGCTAATAAATGATAAATATTTTATTTGCTTAATAAAATTAATGTTAATTGAATTTCAATTACTGTATGTGCATAGTAAGTAAATATTATAATATATTAATATTTATTCGTAATAGAAATATCAAATAAAGTGACGAGTACTGCATCATCATCTTTGGTGTTTTCTTGAAAGGAATGTAGTAATCTTTTGGCACAAATTTGACAGCGCATCAGCATTTATATGTTTTGTTGTTTTGATAATTTGATCTTTAACATCTGAAATACCACCTTACGCCACACTCATATAACCAATGTGAAGTCGTTCATATAAACGTTTCGGTCAATCCCACTTGATAAACAAATGTTATTCGATAGGTATACTATGTATCCAATAATTGGATAGTACTAACCTATAATAGTATTTTATAACTTATAGTTGCATTATTTTATTATTATATTTTATTATCTATAGATATATTATATATATATAAACACAATATATTACAGAATAAATATGTTAAATATAATATGTCGTATTATTGGCGTGGCTCTACTGCTATGATAACTATGATAACAGGCTTTTGCAGGGTATGATAAAAGTGCTATGAACACACTGCTCAAATCGAATCCACCCGGAGAGATACCAATATGAGTATAATATAACTAGTAGGTTGTCTGATTAATACAAGACTTTTGATATATAGTTATATGATGTAGTTCATTGAAATTATATATCAATTAATAACTTAACTATTAAAATCTGCAAATTCGAAACAAAAGAAAAGGTGCCACGAACAACTCTAAAGCCTAGTGTGCACTTGAGACAGAAAGTCTCGAGACTCCTATATAAACCATGCTAAAGTCTCTGAGGCTAATACTGAGACTAGTATTAGCATGGGTTTATATACGAGTCTCGAGACTTTCTGTCTCAAGTGAACACTAGCCTTAACTTCAATGTGTATTTGGCAGCGTTGAATGATATAGCCTCATTGGAGTCGCACGATTGAATTTATATCCTTCCTTATTGTAACAGTCAAATAAGACTTAGATTAAATTGATTAACATATCAAACTCGTCGATTTTTTTATGGCGCTTCAGTATAAAAATTCTTCCGCCGCACAATCTTATCTTTGGAAACTGAATTAAAATGTGATTGCTATCTGCGTTTTTCTTGGATAATGATGAGTTTGATGATAAGTTTGCTTTTTTTTTTTCTAACACATACAATTTTTTATGCACATCAAGTAGCATTTGGTAAGTTCGTAATAGGTCACTACAATAAGTTTATCAATTTTACAATATACTGACTCACCCCTTAAGTTAGCATATTCTCAGACTCGATTATCACGTGTCAGATGCATGACAATATTTTATTTTCATCACAACTGTAAATCTGAGCCAAGTTTTAAGACAATCGGCTATTTGAAAGTGGCTCAAAATTGGATTACAAGATTTGTATCTACATATGAACTCATTTATTAACCTCTCCTGAAGTTTTAAATAAGAAATTGTAAAAAGAACTAATATTGTTTATATTACAATATTTAATATATTAAACGATTAATATATCGTGTATTTTTTGAATAGATTACTAAATTTTGACTTTTTAATATTTTCATTACAATCGCGATCAAATGAATTTGTAGTTTAAATTAACTAATTACAATGTGCATCGGGGCTCTATTAAGCAATAAACATATTTATTGATCAAATACCAGAATTGTGAGATTTTTAGACAAAAACGCAAAACAATATCGTTAAATCTTTCACGACTTCTTCAGTACTAAACCAGTAAAATGAATATAATATTAAATTATGAGCGTATTTTTTGTAGATACGTACTTCTAATAAAATAAAAATATATTTAAAAAATCACAATTAATCTAAAATTTACTAATAAGAAAAATTATAAGGTAGTTTGGCTTGATTATTTTCTATTTCCATAGTTTACTGTCACAATATTCCTCAAGTAATTAATGAATAGCTTCCAGAAAATTGTTGTTAATTTGAATATTATTTATGCCCCAAAAACTGAAATATAATAATGATTTAATAATTATTGTCATTGTTTATATTTCTAAGTCATCGCGTCGCATCGGTAACTTTACAAAAGTGCTTAGTGCACTCCTTCTTTTGATCTTTTTCCCTAAATCTATATACGAATCTTGAAACATGACTAAACCAATGTATAGTTTCTTTGAGCTGGTACGTCGTTTAAACCGCTTTAAAGGATCCCACAGACCAACACGATACTCAAAAGCGCAAGCGGAAACTACTTTGGTCTACAATACGGCGTTCTTCTTTGGTTTTTTAGCGTTCCCCACTTGCTGCGGGTACGAATATCTGGTTGCAGAAACCAAAATTTATAGTTAAGTACAAATAAACACCAAAGTAATACTTCATCATTCAATTTTTATATCCGATCTTGCCCGTACAAAGCTTTTTTCCAAATGATTGCATTTAATAATCGTCTCATTCCAATAGTTACTCCAAACAAGTTGGAGTTATTTCGATTTTGTACTACACTTTCCTACATACATTATATCTTTGCATCTTTTAACAGTATAACTTAATTTTGTTCCTATATTTTTTTATCTATATCAAATTCTCGCAACTATTTTCGTGGTGCGGAAAATATTACATTTTAATTTTAATTAATATCGTAAAAAAAATTAATCGTTTATTGACATTAAAATGAAATTTTTCTTATATTGGTTGCTTTTAAGGTGCCATCAGACGATCAATATAATATCATATTGACAATAAAATACTATTTTTGTACACTGTCAATATTACACTCCTTGCAATGAAAATTTCTCAATTTAGCAGTCAAGACCGGATATTTAAATTACAAATTAGCAAATATATAACAAAAACTATATATAATTTAATATCTCTATAAAATTGAGAATAAATATTATATAAATAACTATAACCAATATAACAGAAAAAAAACGATACATAGATGAAATTATTACTACCTTAATATACTCGTTTAACTTTTATCATAAAATTATAATGATATTGGTCAAAAACTGTTAAATAAATAAAAAATGTTAACAATGTACATTATACAAATTCTAATTATTTTTTCTAATCTAATAGTATAATTTATTGTCTATTGTCTTATCTGGATTAAAAGTGAAATTTTGTTTGATATGCAATTTTTGCATTTGAGATGCAGAGCGTTAGCGGAACTGAGCTGATGCAATAATTGCACGTCAAACTTATCCAATTGAGACATTCTACTTTTTCTCAAACCATAAATTAAATATTACATCATTATTAACGTGAAATATTTCAAAATTTAAATTATTTCCAAGATTTTGTTTGAATATTTGTACAATGAACATAAAACAGCTTCGATTCTTGTTTTTTTTATATTAAACTGTTATTTTATATTAAACTCTTTTAGGCTAGCACTAAAAGTGCAGCGTTTTAGGGCACGTACTAAAAGAGTTGCTTAGCGATGTTAGTATTTTTATATTGACAGAAACATCAACTTTCATTTTAGATTTAGGTTGGAGAAAATCAGTTTTTTCGACCATTCATAGATATTTTTTTCGCAGGCAATAAAACGGAATTTAATAAAACTCGTTTTATTTTATATAAGTCAAGTGAAAACTAAAAATTCACGACTGAAGAAGTCGTGGAGTGAATTATTTTTCATAAATCTATAATTAAATTTTAGCGTCATTAAGTAATTAAAAAAAATTACTGCCAAAGAGACAGTAATTTTAGTAAATATAAAAAACTTTATTAGTATAATCGTATAATGCTTTTCATAGTAGTAGTAACAGTTTTGAGTAGTTGCCTGCTATTAATGTACACCAACCAATACTATTTATTTAATTTTATAAATAAAAAAATGACACGAAATAAAATTATATTACATAAATATTAGTTGTAAGAATTCAGTATAAATTTTGAAATAGTTCAAAGTTCAAAATTTTTTATTTGAAAATTCCTTAAAAGATAGGTACCTCATTCCCAAATTATTTAAAAAATTTGATCCTGAATTTGTGATTTTATTATCCAGATTATGATTGTAGGAGTAATCGTAAGTACACAATAGTACTTACACAGCTTCTTTTCGAGGTAAATAGCAATTTTCATTAATTTCTAGTGTAGTTGCCAACACGCCTTGCCAAGTAATTCTTTGTTGCAGCAGCTACAAAATTATTGCCACTATAGCAGGAAGAGAGTATTTTGTACTATAGCAATCACAGATGAAAAAAACATTGGCCTGCTTTAGAGTGTTTTAATTTTGCAAGACCTAACAATACATTGCATAGCTCGCTTCCAGGCTATTTATGCGTTACTAATATTCAGGTAATAGCATAATAAAAACCGATTTCGTCGTTACAATGAAAAAAATTTAAAAAAATATTGTAGCGGTATCTCAATTTCGAATATATTATATTCAATTAAAAGATATAAAAAATGTCTATTACAAAATGTTATTATTATTACGTTTTATTATTATGTTTTTTTATTAAAAAGTATTTTTATATTTTTGTCAATGTTTTAATTTCTCGAATCACTCAAGTAGAATACTTTTTATTAGTTGTACTTTTTCCTCGATACATTCCTGTAGAACTGTAGAGTAGATGGTCTAAATAGATAAATTTTAAATAAATATATTTTAATTCAGTAAAGCCTCGATAATTCGGATCAATTGAGCATATCCGAATTATCAAAAGTCCGGATTATCAAAAATAACGCTTCAAATGACGCCTCATAAACATAATAAAAACATGCTAAAACCATTAATAATTCACTTTAGTGGTAATAATTAGACCAGATAAATAAAACCATTAATTAATATGAATTTATAAGTAGGTATACCAATACGAAAATATGTACGATTATCAGATAATAATTTTTATTTCCGAAATTGAATCTGGATTATCGAGGGTCTGGATTTTGGACGTCCGGTTTATCAAGGCGCTACTGTAATTTGATATTATATTATATATCTTTAACTATTATTTTTAATAAAGTTCAAATGAATTTGGCTTTTCCATGTATTTACTACCTAGTATACCTATATAATATATTAAAAAAAATGTAGTCAATGATTTTCTTTAAAAGAAATTTAACTGAAATATTTTGCAATTTACTATCCATAACGGGATAAATTGAAAAAGTAGTTAATGTAAAATTCTATTATTTGTAAGTTTTACTATATTAATTAATTGCCGAATATAATTATTATTGATAGTATTAGTTAAACGTGCACATGCACTATGAATTTTCTATAAGTGCAAATATACATAATGTAAACAATGATAGCAGTGACTTAAATAGTAAATGATATTAAGTTTATTTCAAACGGTAAAGTTAAATATTTGATTTAGGATTAAGCTTAAAATGGATGTGATTTAAAAATATTTACAGATTAAGTAATTAACTTAAACAAATTATGTAAGCTGAATGAATTATGCAAATTAGCAAAAGCTTATAAGAAATGAGAAATACTACCTTTGATGTACAAAAGCAACATTCAAATTCGGTGGGAATTTCGTCAAATTTTTCGATTTTCTTGTTGTCTTCCGATTTTCTAACGTTACCCTACAAGATCACAACTATATTGTATTATAAGGTATACTTAATAAACAAATACTTAATATATTATACTATAATTATTATATTAATAAATTATACCTATTGCCTATCAATTATTGTATTTTAAATATATTAAAAGTTTTTATTAAAAACAACAACTATATTTTTTACTATCTATAAATAGTTGCTTTATTTATTTGTTTTTTTTTGTTTTAATTTATTTGTTGCTTTATGTATTGACGCAAGTATTTTTTACAGTGTTACCATTTTTATTTTTTACTATCTCTTTTATACTTGGAATTATTACCATAATTAGGATTATACTTCGTAAAAGTGAAATTAAGAATATAACAATAACATAAAGTGAGCATTCAACATTATATTCACAAACAGTGCATATTATGCTACATCGAAATCACTCACAAATTACCAAAACAATAAAAAATACAATAAACTACTTAAATTCTGTTTGTGCAAAAACAAATTAGTGTTATATTGTTTATAATGCTTGCAATTGTACAGTTTCGGCACAGCAAAATGCGCAATCCCAATAATCGCTCTAATAAATATCATCTTTGCGCAGAAACTTTTATTTGAAAAACAACATAGTGTAACACAAGCACTAGAAAATTCTGAACCGAATAATTTTTGTCAAGTGTTTCGCAGTTAATGGAATTAAACTTTTTACTTTTTAACTAAATTATTATATCTAAATACAAATATAGCTTTATCACTGATGATCATAAATAATAACTATTATTTAACTAAAGGTAGTGACTAACTAAAATTTACTATTATAGCTTGGTCGTTGATATTGTGAACCTTGATACTAACTATATTCGTATTTTAGAATAAGAAAAAAAAATAGTGCATGAAACACTTTCCTGCGCATATTCGCCAATGTTTTTGTTAAAAAAGTGTTTCGTGCACAGATATAAAAATATTTAACATTAAACTTACATCTGGCGAAATAAATCCCTTAGAAGGAGAACTAGGTAATAGTTGCGTCTCATCTTGAGCAATAGGTGCACCACCAACAATCGCTTGCTGTTCCATACCTTCGAGTTCGAGTAAATGTCGTTGAGAGGGTGGCGAAGGAACTGGATGGCCTTCTCCCACTGGAAGACAAGGAATTTGGGAAGAATTAATGCGCTTGGGTCGATTAAGCATTTGATCGTAGTTACGGTAAATATTATTATCTGTTTGAGGTTGATTACGAATACTTCCAGATTCTCCTTCGGCGCTGTTAGTGTCAACCCGAGATAAGTTGTGCCCTGGCGAGGACACTTACGTCAGCAAATTGTCATATGAATTAAAATCGTACATATTTTTATTTGATACAAACAAACACGCAAATATGTAAATGCAATTGCTAGATATTAATAGTATGGACAAAACTAGATAATTTTCCCAACAGCAATTAATCAACGACAATAAGCACATCGATGTAATGATATTAAAAATTTGTCACTAATTTTTCAAAGTGCACATGAAAAACTGCGACAACAAATTCAAAATAAGCGTGTGACATGCGTCCTAGACAGGGCAGTGATTTAACAGTTTGAGCCTTCATTTCCACCAATTAAAGCACAATTGTCACCTGGGAAAAAATATACTTTTTGTAAACTCAACTCGGTGGAGAAAAAGGCATATATACATGCAATGTAAAAATACAGGTAAAAAAATTATTTGATCTTTTATTGTTTAGCAGCAATAATGCATTAATTATTGTTAAAATATAACCAAACAACTGAAATAATTTTCATGGTTTAAGTAGTAAACTTTAATACCTACTAACCATATTACTCGTATAATATATACCGCTATTTTAACACTCTTTAAAACCAAAATGCACAAGTAACCTAACACAAATAAAATATACCCTAAGTATAATTTCGTTATAACGATACTACGAGTAAGTTATTTATTCAATCAGACAAATATATCAGACAATTTATTCTTATAAAAATATATTTTACTTTTAAAAACGTGCATTTTAGTTCTAAAATTTGTTTGTTTATTACGTGTTTTGTAATTCCAAACAACCGATAATATGATTCGGCAACCAAAATACTAGCCACTAGCCAGCAATGGTAATTAACATAATATAATAATATTTATAGTACCTTGATGTCCACAGTCTGCATCATGATATTTTTGCTGATTATAAAATATATTTTGGAAAAGTTTATCGAAAGAAAATTTAGTCGAATGCAGGTTACCATAGGTAATTTTTAATTACCAGTATTATACGTTCACATAATAAATGGAAAAATGAATATATGCATTTTTGATTAGTAATCTAATTCAATTTGTATTAAAAAACTTAAGTTGAAAAATACTCTTTTTTATCTTAGTGCTAGTTCACAATGTACATAAGACATAAGAAATACATAAAACGTAAGAATTATAAATTCAAATAAGGCCATAATCGCATATTGAATAATATTTGAGTTGTTTTGTTATATGAAGAAAAACATTCCACATAATGTAGTTTAAGATTTCAATGTTATTCGGTATTCTATTAAGCCTTTTTTTGTATTTATATTTGTAAGTCTTATGTACGTCTTATGTCTTACGTACATTGTGAACAAGCACTTAACTTCACGGCTATTAAAAATTCGTATGATATGCAAATTATTATATTATAGTATTTAGTATGTATGTATAAGTACCTACTAGGTATTTTGTATTTACTTTCTAGTACTGCGTATTGCCCGCATTTTGAGAAACCTCATAATCATGAATTGAAAAAAATATCAAAATAAATTAGAACGATTTCATTTGGATGAATATGGGTAGGAGTATTATGAAACCATATTGATCTCATATACGATCAATGAGCCAGATATTGCACGAGTGCATGATGGCATCAGGTTGAACTAGAATACTGGTTAAAAAATTAATTACTAAAAACTGTTTTGTACAAAATAAAAATTGATAATAACTTTTGTCTTAGACAAATTCCGATTAACTATAATACTGATGAAATATTGATTACTGCTTAAATAGTCATTAACTATAAATTATAATTATTGTAGTATGAATAAGTTTGATTTTGCCATGGTAAAATGATCGGTATAGACCCATTAAATGATTAAAGCTTTTTGTGCCTGTAAAATCTGTTCAAAATACCAATAATTACTGCGATGCATATTATCAAATTAGTAAGTCAGATATTTATCTAATTATTATATATGTTTTTTTAATTTTTAGATAGCATATAGGTACATATAATAATCTGTAAATTATTCACTTATTAAAATATCAATTAGTATTTATGAATAGATTTTGTAAATTTTATTTTCTGATATCACTTTATCTTGGGAGTGGTTAATAAATAATCAAAACCGGTCAATACTAAAAGCGTTATATTTTGACAAGGATAATCATTTTGTCACAATAATATATAATAATTTCGCATGAGAAGTTCATCTATCATTATTAATAATTGTAATATTTCTGTATATAATATGAAGATTACAAAGAGCTACAAAAAAATTATGAATTATGAGTTATGGCATAAAAATTTACATTTAATTTTGAACCAAATTTCCTTCGGTCAAATCATTCTTGAACAAGGTAACTTTTCGAATATACATATAATAGATATATTTATATTATGTACCGTCATTGTAGATGACGTAATTCTTCATCCTTTAGATGAGATTCTTACTGTGCCACTTTAGTCAAGTAAAAGTAAATTTGAAAAATATACTCTGAAGTCATTCTTCTTTTTTATTATTCAGAAAAAAATTTGTTTTAGATAATCTCCATAGTTACCCGTTATAATGATAAATAAAAATCTTAAAACAAAAATATTTTAAAACAAAAAACAATTGATTTAATACATTTTTTAATCAATATCTTTTTATTTTTGTTTTTTTCATAAAAAGACATGACAATAAACTCAATAAATCTATAATGAAGTAATAATTTGTGCAATTATTCAACTGTAATTTAATGAAAACATAATAATTGCATAACCTAGAACTGTCATTGTACATTATAGCGTGGCGTAGCGTAGCGGAATGTAATGCAAAGCATGTAGGCACTTCAATCTTCTTCATATGACTATAGTTGGCATTGAAATTTAAAAAGCCATTACGCTGGCGTGGTCTTATCACGTCGATCTGGATATGTCCTTTTAGTAATACAAAATTATAATGAATTATTATGACAAAATAATTTGAAGGTAGAATTTTGATAATTTAGTAAAGTTACTGATCTTTATTACTTTTAAAATAACTATATACTATTATGAAGCTGATTGAAAATTATCATCTAAAGCTGAGGTACTAAGTTGAGACAATCAGACTGGTGTACGCAACTTAATTTTCATACGAAATTGAACATAATTAGTAAATTTTAAAATCTAAATAATTCACCAGTTCGTAGTAGAAACCTGGTATCTTAATATAAAAAAAATTAATTGTAGAAATGACATTAGAAAATGATAAAAATAAACAGGTTGTTTTAGAAAACTTTAATTTAACAAACGGAAAGACCATATTATACCGGTACGTACAATGAACGTCATTTTGCAATGTTCATGCTACGTAATTTCTAGTGGGTCTCGTGTATGTCCACTTCCACTAAACTTTTATAACTAAACAAATCATACAAGTTGTAATAAATTAAAGTACGACAAGTTCGTAAATTTCAAGTTTACTGAGAAACACTACACACTTGTAGCAAAATAGCATATAAAAAGTTTTTCACTTTCTTATGACGTAACGTAAAAAGTTTACTAAGTTCTTAAGCGTCGTTTTCACCTAATTAACGCTACACAAAATAAAATAGCAATAACATAGTGGAACATAACATAACATAACAAAACGATATCGTTATATAAGTTGACAATTGCATTAATTAAATTGATACTATTCGGCTATTTATTCTATCCTCAAACATTATTATTTCTGCAAATTGTCATACGTTCGATGTCTACTTGCAATTTTTATCAGTGCCTACATATTAATTTATTGGTAAAAATAATAAACAAAATAATATAACGCAAATTTGAAGTTAACTCAAGTATGTTATGCTAAGTTATGTAAACCTCGTTATTTATCATTTTGAACCCACATTTAATGTATTTTAACATTTCTTAATTAATTTTGTGCAACGTTAATTAGGTGAGAACGACGCTTTAAGCTTCTTACGTCTATAATTAAGTTTGCGTATCATTACGAATATCTTTGTTTCCTACAAGCGATTTAATTTTTGCGTTACAGATACAATTACTGTTGGCTTCGATCGCCAAGCATGATATTGAAGTAATGCCATGTAGACCGTTAAAATACTAGTTATTAGACATAATATACACAGTTGTAAGGTTATAAATTAACGTGAAAAAGGAAATTGTATAGGATTGATTAAATATAAGTAAATATTAAAGATGACTATTATCTTTTTTAACTCGACAGAACTTCTCAATATTAGTGATGGACATTTTTTATTGGATTACTTACTTTTTATTTATTTAAGTATTTATTTTTGAATATTTATTCTACAAGTATAAAAAACCAATGAAAGAAAATATAACAAAACAAAAAATAAAAATTATTTGAATAAAAAAAAACCATCACAACTAAAAATAAATATATAGTAATAATCACGTCGATAAATTAAAAAAAAATGTTCTGTCTAAAAAATAAAAAATCAATATTTTTAAAATAATAGAATATTATAGATTATCATATTGCCCTGTTGACATTCCGTATATTATGATAGTTAAAAAGAAAAAAAAAACTTTATAGAGTATTACAATATGAATTGAACATAAACAAAATCAAATACAATGAACACATTATTAAATACGATTATCATTACGATTTTCATGCAAATTGACAATCTTACCAGTATCAACGATCACGTCAATTAGATCCATGCTTTTGGCAAACGCATCTCTCAAGTTGATGTGATGAAAGGAGACGATGCTCCCTTCTCTCTTGGCTCGCTCCAAAGCTTCTCGTCGTTTCAATGCCTTCTCTCTTCTCATTTGGTTTTTGTAAAACTCAGCAAAATTGTTAACAATAATAGGAATGGGCAGTGCGATCACCAAGACACCACAAATGCAACACACGCTTCCTATTATTTTGCCTAACCAAGTAGTAGGATATATATCTCCATAACCAACGGTGGTCATTGTAATTCCTGCCCACCAAAAAGTTTCAGGTATACTAATAAATTTAGTTCCGGGTTCCTCCTTTTCAGCAAAATAAGCCAAACTAGAGAAAATAAGGACACCCATTGCAAGAAAGAGCATAAGCAAACCCAATTCCTTGTAAGAATTTCGCAAAGTAAACCCCAATGATTGCAAGCCAGTGGAATGACGAGCTAATTTTAGAATTCTTAATATTCTCATAATTCGAAACACTTGTACTACTCTCCTAACATCTTGAAATTGATCGTTAGCATTTTTATTAGTTTCCAGCAAAAATAGAGACACAAAATAAGGCAATATGGCTAACAAGTCGATAATATTGAGGCCACCCTTAAAAAACTTCCATTTATTGGGCGAAGCACTAAAACGAAGAATATATTCTAAGGAGAACCACGTTATGCAGACAACCTCAACCATTGCCAGTTGTGGATTGTCTTGTGATACTCCTCTGTCATCATAAACTTGCATACTAGGAATTGTGTTGAGAGTAAGAGCCACGGTGGATACCACTATGAATAAGATGGAAATGATGGCGATTACCTGTAATGTACCAAATACATAATATCTACACTGTTCAAAAATCGTGTAGGTACACGTCAAATTTATAAATACTATAAGTAGGTAAATGAATGCTCAAGTAATTGAGAAATAATACATAATTATGAGTAATGTGGGATTGTAATATAGCTAATTATTGTCAAAATTTATTGTTCGTTGCAAACCTTACGACATAATATTGAATGAATTTAAGATGTCGATATAAATTAACATTTTCAAAAAAAGTGTACTTTTGAGATTTACATTTTTTAAAACCTAAGGAAACCTAAATATTATTCACGATTATTTTATTTTAATAATAATAATTGAATGTATTTCTAAAATTTATATCATAAAAGAAATTGCAAAATACATTTTTAGAAAAATGAAAGGCAGTGTTGCCATCTACTTTCCATTGTTCCAAAAGAAAACACCTTAACACATAATATTATTATTATATCCTAATCCATTTCAAATTTTAACCAGTCTGATCTTATACGGTTGTGTATTGTTTTAAAACAAATGTTAGTTAAACAATTAAAAGATTTTTAACTCAAAGTTGCTTAAATTTTATTGAATTTTAAGAAATTGTGTATTTTTATAATATACGGTCTTCGCGACCCTAGAGAATCTCTAAACTGGCGATGAAAGACATTGTTCTAAGAGAAATCTAAAAACATTTTTTGATACTCTTGAAGATAGCCCTCTTTAAATCAATATTTTAAATTTTTTCCTTAGGACTGTAATGACACCAAAACTATTGATTTTTTAGTTTTGATGGATTGATGGATGGAACTTTTCAAACTTAAAATTTTGTAAAATTTCTAAACTTAGTTAATTTCCTAACTCGAAATCTGATGATTCTAGATGATAAAGTGTTATTGTGTATAAATAAAGTGTAAGTTTTCGTTACAAAAGTTAGCAGATATAAGTGCGAATGTTTAGCATTAAAAAATCACGAATGCGATAGTTTCGGTACAATAGCCGCTTAAAGGCATAAATTAAAGAATTGTTTTAAATAAGGCTACCTCGAAGAGTTTGAACTTGAACAATACTTTTATTTATAAATATTTCTAAGAAACATGCCTTCTGTTATCACCTGCGAGATTCTTCCAACAATCGCGGGACCACCCCCGCGTGTATTATATTATAGATTGCTACCTACTTTCTTACTGTATTTTGGCTCTTTATTTGTAAAATGTTGAATTAAATTTTTAGTTTTTATTTTACGTTTCTGGTGATATTTTGCTGGTTTAGTTTTCATTATTAGCCATAATAATTCCATAGAAATTTAACATTATTTTCTTAAATTTTCAATAAACTTGTTCCACAAAAGTTCGGTGACAAAATCACGTCATAATTTTTAGTAGTTTGCTTTTGTCAGAATTTCAAACATGTTTTACCTAGGTATTTTTTTCATTTGATTCACAACTTTGTTGATGTTGATATTACCTGTTTTAATTATTTTGATATTTTTTTACCGATAACCGTATAATATCATTGAGAAACAAAAGTAAACATTTATTCAGTTATGGAGCTATTTTTTATTAATTTGACATTGATATTTAATTTGTTTTTGGAGTTTGACAAAAAATATAATTAGTAATTTAATTTGGTTTTGAAGTACATTTTGTAGGTACCTTACTTTGGTTAAAGTAAAGGCACTTGCCGCCTTTGATACTTAGATTACCATTAAATCTACTTATATTATCAAATATTATATTGCTGATAAATTGAATCAAATTTCTAGAGAATCATTTTTGGCAGATTTAAAAACCGCAATTAAAATTAATATCAGCAGAAACTAAACAAATGTAAATAGCTGAGATCTAAAACTTCGTACAAATTTCATAAAAAAATTGGTTTGAGCATATAAACGCACAAAACGTGAAGTTGTTTAAAACATTTGTGTATTTTATGATTTTTTACAGCAGAAAAAAATCTTTTAATCGTATTCGTGTTTATTTGTGTTGTATATTATATACAAAAGTTCTAATAAGCACATGATATCCACGGTATAGCGTGTATTTAAAAATTGTATTAAACAATTTTTAACAATTGCATAGTATAAATTATTATGTACAAAGGTAAAATGTTCAAGTTCAAAAAACGCGAACGTATTTCGGAAGTATTAAATTGGAACTGTTGTAATTCTACTTGGAATATTATAAATAAGTATACAGTTTTAAGAGAGTAATTTAGTAACATAAAATAAAGGAAGGTGTTTATAATAAAAATAAATAATTAATTTGTGGTAAATGCAGTACAATAATTGTAATTTAGCTTGATAATTTAGTCGGAAAGGAAATTAATTTAAAATTAAAATTTCTACTTAATGAAAATTTTGGATAATTTTATAATTATTAATGTGTCTCTTTGAATGTGTTAATAATTTAAGCAATTGTTAGAAATTATAATATTTTACAAGCAAAACAAAAAATTATATGGAATGCATACCGCATTCTATCGAAATTCACGTTTTAATTGACAGTAGGTATACAATATGAATATTGTAGTAAAGTACGAGCAGTTTCATTCATTGTATAATTTTAGGCTTTACTGGTATCATGTAATATTCAATAACATTTGATGCATATCTTTGTTATTGTGTTTCGTGTATATTGATATGTTCACTCGTACACGAGCTCAATATGTACAATTTCAGAACTACATATTATTTAGTGGTAACTATTGATTTCATTTTTAACTATGTATGTCATTAAAATGTGTAAATTCCCAGGTAACACACTTTCGTATATTAGACGTATATATTTGGGATATATGGGATATTTTTGGTATACGTCTAATTTATAGACGTATAATAAACGTACATTATAGCCACTTTAAACACTATACTTAAAATATTCGTATATTATACGAAGCTTATATACTTAAAAATAACATTTATATCAATGGTAGTATTTTGATCTACGAAATACGTATAGTAGATGTATATAAAATATGTATATATTTAATAATATAAAATAGTATATTTTAGGACTACAATATATGTTTAATAAACGTTTGTTCTAAACGTAAACACCCAACATGATTTTTTTATAATTGAAGCAGAGCAGGTTAGAATTTTGAGCTAAAATATTCGTATTGTAGATGTATATTATACGTATAATTTTATCATATTTAAAATAGTATATTTTTGGACTACGATATATGTTTAATAAACGTTTGTTGTAAACGTGAACTCTCAACATTATTTTTTTATAATTGAAGCAGGGCAGGTTAGAATTTTGAGCTAAAATATTCGTATTGTAGATGTATATTATACGTATAATTTTATCATATTTAAAATTGTATATTTTTGGACTACGATATATGTTTAATAAACGTTTGTTGTAAACGTGAACTCTCAACATTATTTTTTTATAATTGAAGCAGGGCAGGTTAGAATTTTGAGCTAAAATATTCGTATTGTAGATGTATATTATACGTATAATTTTATCATATTTAAAATAGTATATTTTTGGACTACGATATATGTTTAATAAACGTTTGTTGTAAACGTGAACTCTCAACATTATTTTTTTATAATTGAAGCAGAGCAAGTTAGAATTTTGAGCTAAAGTAAACGTATTGTAGATGTATATTATACGTATAATTTTATCACATTTAAAATTGTATATTTTTGGACTACGATATATGTTTAATATTGTTGTAAACGTGAACTCTCAACATTATTTTTTTATAATTGAAGCAGGGCAGGTTAGAATTTTGAGCTAAAATATTCGTATTGTAGATGTATATTATACGTATAATTTTATCATATTTAAAATAGTATATTTTTGGACTACGATATATGTTTAATAAACGTTTGTTGTAAACGTGAACTCTCAACATTATTTTTTTATAATTGAAGCAGGGCAGGTTAGAATTTTGAGCTAAAGTATTCGTATTGTAGATGTATATTATACGTATAATTTTATCATATTTAAAATTGTATATTTTTGGACTACGATATATGTTTAATAAACGTTTGTTGTAAACGTGAACTCTCAACATTATTTTTTTATAATTGAAGCAGAGCAGGTTAGAATTTTGAGCTAAAGTAAACGTATTGTAGATGTATATTATACGTATAATTTTATCACATTTAAAATTGTATATTTTTGGACTACGATATATGTTTAATATTGTTGTAAACGTGAACTCTCAACATTATTTTTTTATAATTGAAGCAGG
This sequence comes from Cantharis rufa, assembly GCA_947369205.1. NCBI lineage: Eukaryota > Metazoa > Arthropoda > Insecta > Coleoptera > Cantharidae > Cantharis > Cantharis rufa. Next base: position 44,983,860 of record OX376303.1, read on the forward strand.
GCAGGTTAGAATTTTGAGCTAAAATATTCGTATTGTAGATGTATATTATACGTATAATTTTATCATATTTAAAATAGTATATTTTTGGACTACGATATATGTTTAATAAACGTTTGTTGTAAACGTGAACTCTCAACATTATTTTTTTATAATTGAAGCAGGGCAGGTTAGAATTTTGAGCTAAAGTATTCGTATTGTAGATGTATATTATACGTATAATTTTATCATATTTAAAATTGTATATTTTTGGACTACGATATATGTTTAATAAACGTTTGTTGTAAACGTGAACTCTCAACATTATTTTTTTATAATTGAAGCAGAGCAGGTTAGAATTTTGAGCTAAAATATTCGTATTGTAGATGTATATTATACGTATAATTTTATCATATTTAAAATTGTATATTTTTGGACTACGATATATGTTTAATAAACGTTTGTTGTAAACGTGAACTCTCAACATTATTTTTTTATAATTGAAGCAGAGCAGGTTAGAATTTTGAGCTAAAATATTCGTATTGTAGATGTATATTATACGTATAATTTTATCATATTTAAAATAGTATATTTTTGGACTACGATATATGTTTAATAAACGTTTGTTGTAAACGTGAACTCTCAACATTATTTTTTTATAATTGAAGCAGGGCAGGTTAGAATTTTGAGCTAAAATATTCGTATTGTAGATGTATATTATACGTATAATTTTATCATATTTAAAATAGTATATTTTTGGACTACGATATATGTTTAATAAGCGTTTGTTGTAAACGTGAACTCTCAACATTATTTTTTTATAATTGAAGCAGGGCAGGTTAGAATTTTGAGCTAAAGTATTCGTATTGTAGATGTATATTATACGTATAATTTTATCATATTTAAAATTGTATATTTTTGGACTACGATATTTGTTTAATAAACGTTTGTTGTAAACGTGAACTCTCAACATTATTTTTTTATAATTGAAGCAGGACAAGTTAGAATTTTGAGCTAAAATCTTCGTATTGTAGATGTATATTATACGTATAATTTTATCATATTTAAAATTGTATTTTTTGGACTACGATATATGTTTAATAAACGTTTGTTGTAAACGTAAACACTCAACATTATTTTTTTATAATTTAAGTAAATCAGGTTAAAATTTTGAGTATATAACAAAATATTTCTAAGATCCGTTTGATTTTAACTGAAAGATGGGAAATGCTATACAAATTTATATGTACGCTTTTTCCTCTAGTAATTCGACACAGAGACTCTGTGATTGGTCGTAAGGGACCCAAAGTAAGTTTATTTACTTTTTTTTCTTGCATATAGATGGTGTTACTAATAATTGAAATAATTCAATTTAGTAAATAGTAGTGCCATCTGAATACTGAATACCCCACATTACAGATACATTTAATATGTATGTAGTAATATTTTTGAACATTTACGTAAAATGGACTCGTTACTATTAGTATATTTCTATTTTTTTGTTAAAATCGTTTTTAAATTTAAATAACCTTAATAAAAAAGACTGGCGCTGGCCCTGTATTATGTCTAACAAAAGATATTTTAATATAATTTAAATAACATAATTTGGTAACATTTACGAAAAATGTTTCATTTCTATTAGTATATTTCTATTCAATTTAATTATTCTTAAATTTAAATAACATTAATCTCCTGTTAACAACATAAGTAGGTATAAGTTTTGGATTATGTCAACCTCATTTTAAAAAATGAGAAGTGCATTTCAAATAGCATTAAAAATTCTATCGCCAAATTTCAAACTAATATCTTCAGAGGTTTCCCAGAAGACTACGGAAAATAAAAATAATAAGAGTGTTTTTACTTTTCGTAGTTATACGAGAAACCGCTGATTAGATATTGCTTTGAAATTTAGCAGCAGTATTTTTGATATCACTGGAAGCTTATACTCTACCCTTTATGCTCTTACTAAACAACAGCAACTAACGGTACATAAGTTGCACGTGGTGTTCAAATGTTCTCTTCAAAATACTTGTATACCAAAATCGTTGGTTTTTAAATTATTTTAAATAATAATTAGAAATCGAGGTGATAAAATGAGCTTAGGTACTACGGCGATATTATTACTCTTATATTCATAAAAAAATTTGAAATTTACAAAGGTTTGCAAACCTTTTTATAAGAAAAGCACCAATCACAAAAGTTTATTAGTCTTATTTGGAATTATGCAAACGTGTTTCTTATTTGTAAGTATATCATCAGGAAGGGTATAATGTAGTGATCCTTTAAAGAGCCATCAATAAATTACGTCACACTTTTAGGGGAGGGTCAACGAAATGTGGATCGTGTGAAAAGAGATAGGGGGGGGGGGGTCAAAAACTTTGATAATGAAGATGTTCGTTCGATTTTAGGTACTCCTAGAAGTGCAAGTACTATTAAATTCGAAAATGGAGAAATGATTTATTTTGGCATTAAAATTTGTGGAAAGAGTAAACCAGACTCTTTAGATGACTACCTTAATGGCTTCATTATGGAATACACAGAACTTGTCGAAAATGGGTTAGAATTTAACGGGACTATTTATGAAATAGAAATTAGTTATTTTACCTGTGATTCTCCTGCAAGATCATACTTAAAGGAAATTATGGGCCATACAAGTAAGGTTGCATGTGAAATATGTGTTCAGGAATTTCATTTAAATACATGTATAATTTGTACGAAGATTCAATAGAATCATCAATATTATATATTATGCCGGGAAGATAAACACGAAAATTTTTCTATCGCAGAAATACAACATAAATGCATTGCTATAGCTTATAAAAATGGCTATGCAATTTTTCCCATTCTTTATTAAATAAATTAATAAATTAATACAATAAATAATAGCAATTTTAAAATGTTTCAAAGTTAAAAATTTTAGAAGAAGCCAAATAAACTAATCAACCATAGAATTTGTATATGTAAAGAATTAAAACACTTTAACGGTTTTAAAATCGCTTAACGGTTTTAAAATCAAAAATAATATTTTTTTGAAAATTTAGATAAATTAATATTAATTATAAAATTAATAATTAGGTAATTATATATTTTGTTTGGATAATATTATATATAACGCTTTACAAAACAATATTTCTGTAAGTCCTTCATGGCAGAATCCATTACGCGTTAGAGTAGAGATCCGAAGGTCACGAGTTCAAACCCCGGCCGGTGTTGAGGTAAAAAAAAAGTTAAATATAATAATAAAATATTTAACATTGTTAGTATTAACTATAAAATTATAACTTTACAGACATAGGCGAAGATGCGAACCAATGCGACAAGACAAATTATAATAAAAACGTTGTTAATAAAATCAAAATTGTGTGAATATAGTTGACCTTCCGTATTAAGTTAGTGATTATTGTTTAGAAAGCGGTCATAAAAACAAATAAATTTGCCGACGTTTCGGGTTCTTAAGAGAACCTCAACAATAATCAGTAACTTAATAAAATCAAGTTCATAAAAAAAGTTGAATATACTGCCAGAATACATAAAACAATTTTTTTAAAACAAATTTTAACGTCTACTTATAACGTTTAATATACGTGTTTACTATACGGATTATAGTCGTAGCATGCTACGAATAATATACGTTTATTGTATGGATATTATATACGTATATATACACGTTTGAAACGCTGACATTTTAACGTTTAATATTCGTTTTCACTATACGGATTATAGCAGTAGCATACTACGAATAATATACGTTTATTGTATGGATATTATATACGTATATATACACGTTTGAAACGCTGACATTTTAACGTTTAATATTCGTTTTCACTATACGGATTATAGCCGTAGCATACTACGAATAATATACGTTTATTGTATGGATATTATATACGTATATATACACGTTTGAAACGCTGACATTTTAACGTTTAACATTCGTTTTCACTATACGGATTATAGCCGTAGCATACTACGAATAATATACGTTTATTGTATGGATATTATATACGTATATATACACGTTTGAAACGCTGACATTTTAACGTTTAATATTCGTTTCTACTATACGGATTATAGCCGTAGCATACTACGAATAATATACGCTTATTGTATGGATATTATATACGTATATATACACGTTTGAAACGCTGACATTTTAACGTTTAATATTCGTTTTCACTATACGGATTATAGCCGTAGCATACTACGAATAATATACGTTTATTGTATGGATAATAGATACATATATATACACGTTTGAAACGCTGACATTTTAACGTTTAATATTCGTTTTCACTATACGGATTATAGCCGTAGCATACTACGAATAATATACGTTTATTGTATGGATATTATATACGTATATATAGACGTTTGAAACGCTGACATTTTAACGTTTAATATACGTTTTTACTATACGTATTATAGGCGTTTATTACGTTTGGTCTAGACCAATATTATACGTCTAATATACGAAGGTGTGTTACTTGGGTTATTGTAGCAGCTATATTCCAAGGTGGCTATCTAATAAACAAATCGTATAATCTCATATAAAACTTTTCGGAAATTAAGCGATATAATAATTATGTACACAGTTAGTGAAATTAGAATATAATAGTATGCAAATAAATGCAAGTGCAAGACATTAAGAAAAACTTGAATAGATAGTACATCGATATTAATAGGTACATGGAAGCAAGGTGAATGCCAGAAATAAAAGAACGTCAAATGCCTTTTGGTATTTCATAATTAGCTAAATTAGGAAGCATCCAATCAAACCCATAGTAAATTGTAACCAGACTAGACAGTAGCCGTTTTGATAATACTTTCAATTTTAAGGTAATACATAATTTTTTATAATACACTATTTCTGTCTAAATCTAAGAACTTTTTAAAAATTTAAATATTGTCAATATCATTTTAAATAATATCTTTGCTAAATATAAATAAATATAAAAATATAAAAATAAATATACTATAGAGAAAATCGAGAACAAATTGCTCACTTAAAAAGAAACTTATTTGTTTTTATTTTGATTCCTAACAAACTTTTCATTTCTGTAATACTTTATTTTGCAGATGATTTTATTAAATTTTTAATCATATAGTACATTTTTTATATAAATTGAAAAAGCATATCTCAAGAGACTGCAGTCTAATTACAACATACAATACATTTAGGTTTGAAGCGAAGTAGCCTGATCGTCGCAACTGCCCATTACTATCAAAATAAGCACATTAATTTTTAAAACATGAAATTCTTGCATCTTCTTTATGTAGAGCAACATCTAAAAAGTTATATGCATGAAACAAAGATCTGTAACATTTTTAAATACACGTTTAGCATAAAGAGCATATTATAAATAAATACAGCATCCAAGCAACATATTATGTACATACACACAACTCATACTATAATGATTTACACCATATAGATAAGACTTGACTAGTACTCATCATAAAAATATTTTTTATGTTATTACTTTGTATTTAGCATCGCTCACTGTTCCATAATTATCGAATGAATCGGTTCTTAGTATGAATTAATGTTCAGAAAAAAGATCACTTAAATTGTTTGCATTCTAGAAGTTACTTTCTATACGACTATCATAGAATGTGGGCATTCTGATTCTATTTTTAAATACAGAATATCTACATTCTTTCTTTTTTTTTATTCTCACACCGATATCGGTGCGAGAATAATTATTCTCACACAGATTAGACCAATTAGAGCAAAGAATAGACTACTATTTGAAGTGACATCTATTACCAAATTTTTGAACTCAATTTATTTACACATCTGTCAAATTAATAGGAAATATTATATTTAAGTGCCTGAATTACAATTTATAAAAGACAGTTAAAAATTTACTCGCGTATTATAAAAGACGGATAAATTTAAATTTATCATTTAATTTAACCTCTTGATTTACTATTGATTTAACCTATAAATATAAGTGTAGTTGCCAATGCGAGTATTTAATGTATTTCATCGGTATCGAGTGTTTCATCTGTCTCCACTATTACTTCAATCACTTCTGAAGATGAAAACCACAAAGAAGTACAGTCAAGAATGCCGCGTATATTTAGAAGCAGAATTGAGAGATAAAATCGTTTACTGAGAGAAATCATGCTGTAACGCCAATAAAAATATGTTCTTGATTGCACTGCGTTTCTATGCTACTGGTTATTTTGTTTATTAACATTGGGGATCACTTCAATGTGTATTTTCCTACTAATAATTCACAAGGGGTGTGTACGAGGGGGGACAATTTTTTGCTCAGTTTTTCAATATCTAGCGCCGTTCTTGAGTTATTGCTGCGTTTCCGCCACACAAACTTGAATTAGCAATAACTCGAAAACGGCGTTAGATATCGAAAAACTGAGCAAAAACTTCTCCCCCCCCTCGCCTCAACTCCCTCCACTGTGAATTATCGGTAGGAAAGCATGTGCAAAAATTCAGATCGATCGCGCATAAAAAAATTTTCTCATTTTTACAAATTCTAATTACGGTCAAAACTTATACAGCTTATTATTTTAATAGTCGTATAGAAAGTATAGTCTGAAACACGTTTGGAATGGCTATTCCGCACTCGTGAACCGTCACCCTCGCCTGTCGGCTCGGGTGACAAACTTTTCCCTCGTGCGGAATATGCCTAATTCCAAACTTGTTTCAGAATATACTATTCTACAAAGCCTAATTAGTTATGAATGTAACTTACCAAAGATAAAAAGATTTTAAATCTTTTATATCACCTTATACCCGGCTTTTTAAAAATTTTAATATGGCGCGGCAGCGTGACGTTCAATTTACGAAGTGTTAATAGTTTTATGAAATAAATGGTTTTTGGTAACCATCATGTTAGCCCGTCAATGACTACTTCGAAAAATTCGAAAACCGATCAGAAAGAGAACTGTCCGGACTAAAACGATGGTTATGAATAACACTTAAGGATGAGGGTTAGGATATAATTACCTATTATTGGCATAAGTAATTGTAAATGTTGCTAAACTAAATAATATGTGTAGTACCTACTACTTTAATAATATAATATTACTTGCTCTAAATACTCTAGTTGTATTGCTTGTTTCCAAACGTCGCTAGCGACACTGTTATAATATTATTATGTAATGTGTTTCCCAAGTGTTTTGACACACATAAGAAAATGGGTGCCAAATCACAGGATTAATCTTTCCTTTTATTAAGATTCTGATCTACACGAAGGACCGAGTAACAATGCAAAATATATTAATATTATCCAAAAACGTTGAGTCAAACTTAACGTAAAATTTTTTAAAATTGCATTATATGAAAAGACATTATTTTCATTTAAATAATTAAAAAAACATATTTTTAAATTACGAAGTAGTAATATACATAATTATTAGCATTTAAAAATTACACGAAAATGTAGTATAGTGAAACATTCGGCTGATACCAGCTGATACACATAATTATGCTTAGCAAGTAGACGTTGGAAACTTTTCGATGAGATTATTATTATATTTATACCGTGACCCACAAGAACTCGGACAAACGTTTTTCTTTTAAATACTTATTTAAACGCAACAAAACTAAAATTTAACAGCAGATAACGATAAACAACGATCTTTTGTAAAACATAAATTATGGATTTTTAAAGTGGACCCCTTCTGTGCAAATATAGAGTTTAAAACGATGAATGAAATTATTAGCTGTTTTTCTGTATTTATCTTCTAAAAATATTTGACTTGAGGATTGCTTAGTGATTCCAAACTTTTGTGAAATTTTACAGAAATCTTAGCATCTATAATTAACATTCATTGGGCTGAAATCTGGTGGGTTTCCAGCCATTCAACGAATCAGATAAAATCAGGAAAATTGATTTGGCACTACTTAACAGTCTCGAATTTCTTTGAATCCGAAATTTTTCTTCGAGAGTAGGACATTTTTTTCTTTGCCGGTTTGGTCTTCTATGTTACTAAGTTCTTTGAATCGTTTGATGGGGTCCAAAGCGGTTTCTCGAAAAATGTGAAGCATTCGAACAATATCACAATGGCTATTTCCAGCTTCTAATAATAATAAAATTGCCGTGCAACTTTCGGAAATCGCGTAACTATTAGCAAATATATTTTTTTATTTCTTTTATTTTTTGATCTAACTTCTTTTAAATTACTATTTCTTAATTTATATTTGGAATCGGAACACTAGATTATTTTTTGATAAAATTTGGTGATCCTAGCGGAAAAAGAAAAAGAAGTTTGTTTGAGTTCGTGTGGGTCATGGTGTACATTTTGGCCAGAATCTGAAGAAAAGGAAATATTTCTACTACGGCACTACTTCCATCCTACTGTGTCAATGTACTATTTAAATTTTCAAAAATTGTGAAAACTCATAAATTAAATAACTTTTAAAGGCATCTGCTCTTAAGTTTGTTCCAACAAACAGCATGCTCTAGAGTTAAAATTTTAACTAAAGTAATCTTTAATATTTTAAGATTTAGTTAAAAAGCATGCATATAGTCCTAAAACTTAAAAAAAAACTGTTTATTAGAACAAACCCATGATAAACTAGCATAAATTAATTAAAATTAAGTGGATAACCGCAAAAGAGAGAGAAAATAACAAATAAACATGCTTGATGGTAAAAATTATATTAGATACTCCTTAGTAATGTGTACTGCCTGAATAGCTAATGTAAATAAGTAGCCCGCAACAGGTATAATTAAATGTAGATATACGTGTTTCTACTAACAATTTTTTGGTATGTTTGTGTTAATATCTATAATTTTTTAAACATCATTATAACTATTATAAAATTAAAACTTCAATATAACAAGTTAGTTAAAACGAATTAATTATATTTGAGCTTTCAGCGAAGGTTATCGCTATCATCAGAAATTATATTTCAATAAAATTATATGTTTATATGGAAACCGAAACAAACGTATTGTCATTTTATACGATCAAAGAAATCACTATGGTCTTGAAATATAATCGCGAGTTAAGGAACAACCTACAGTGAGTTTCCGTCAAAGTAGAAAAAACTTAACTCCAATACGTGCACGAAGGAAACTAAGCAAGTAAATGGCTGTAGATGTTGCTTAAACCATCTATGTCAGTTTTTCTATTCATAGAATTCTTCTCTCTTTTGATGCAGATCATTTCATGAAGAATTCTGTCCTTGTAGTTGGTTACTGATTTTATTACTTTGGCGTTTTTGAAGTCTGCATCATGGCCATCGATTAGAACATGTTTAGCGATAGCAGTAGAATCAGGTTTATTGCATCGTATGGTTGAAACGTGTCCACTCATCCTTTTGTGGAGCCATTGGTTGGTTTGTCCAATATATACCAAATCACAGTTGTTACATTGAACTTTATACACTAAGTCAGATTTCTTCTCTAGAGGTATGGGATCTTTCAATTTAGTGTAAAGCTGGCCAATGTTGTAGTAGATTTAAAAGTCATATTAATTTTGTGTGGTTTTAATATTCTTTTAAGTTTTTCGCTCAACCTTGAACATAAGGCATAACAGTGAAGTTGGATCCTTCTTTCTTGATGGTGTTGCCATTATAAAGTCTGTTAACTCGATCTTTTATAATTTTTTTTCACAAGATGTCCAGGATAACCATTTTTAAATAAAGTTTCAGTGACAATTTTTAAGGTTTCTTTTCTGTAGTCGCCATGTGTAAGTTTTAGTGATCTATCTACAAGTCCAATAGCTGTTCCTATAGCTTGACTATTGTAATGATGAGACTTGTAGTTTAAATATTTTCCTGACCAAGTTTCTTTTTGCGTCCATTTATATTTAAGGTATTCATTTTCGTGGATAAGTTGTATGTCAAGGAAAGTTATTTTATTTTGTTCTTCTTTTTCGATGGTAAACTGGAGGCGAGGATGAAATCCATTAAAATGGTTGACAATGAAATCTTCATAGTTTTTAGGAATGGCAGTGATGATGTCGTCTACGTAGCGTTTGTAGAAAGGAAGTTTAAATGGCAATTTCGAAATACGGTCTTGTTCCAAAATTTCCATTACCAGATTGGAAATTGTAGCAGATATTGGGCTTCCCATGGCGGTACCGAAAATCTGTTGGTATAACTTTCCTTTGTATTGGAAGTAAGTGGTCTCCAAACATAGCTTGAGTGCCGTCAAAAATTTTCCTTTAGGAATGCTGGTGTAACTTTTGATCTCATCCCATTTTTCTTGAACAGCGTTAATTGCCAAATCTATAGGTATATTGATGAAAAGTGATTTGACGTCTAAGGAAATCAACATATAGTTGTCAGGTATTATGAATTTCTTGACATCTTCAATAAAAGTCCAAAAGTTCTTGGTGTAATAATCAGTTTTACCTAAAATGTTATAAATTATTTTAGATAAGTATTTGGATAATTTATAAGTTGGCGATTTTATGCTAGCAACAATAGGCCGAAGTGGTGTTCCAATTTTGTGTATTTTAGGTAATCCGTATATTCTTGGTGGTAGTGCGCTACTTATTTTCAGTTTTATTGCGGTAGTTTTATCGATGTAGTCGTATTTGGCCCAATCTGATATAAGTTGATTATTTTTTATTTGGAGGTTGTTAGTGAGATCTTTATTTAAAACTTTATAGGTGGTGTTGTCATTAACTAAGTTGTTCATTTTGTCTTCATAATCTTTTTTCTTTAAAATAACTGTAGTATTTCCCTTATCGGCTTTGATAATCATAAGTTCTGGGTGTTCCTTAACAAATTTTTTGATTTTTATAAAGTCTTGTACGCTGGTCGATTGTTTGTTCTATATAGTATATAGTATCTATCTATAGTATCTTCATCCTTATGTGTAGTCAGAAAGTTGGCTACTAGCATCATTTTAAATCTTAGATAAGACATTAGTTAGTTGCTATCGAAGATTTAAAATGTATTACATTATAATAAATATTATTAGAAAAATTGCGCTTATTGGTTATTAAACTGTTACAGTGCAACCGATGTTGTATCACATTGCTGTTATGTTCAAGTCAACCCAATTCTGTTGCTACTAAATTATTTAAAAATCATTAAATATGCAACCTTATTTTATAGATAATACTATTTAGAAATACTTTAAAGGAAAACTATTAGACAATTAAAAATTAAAAAAACGATTACTTATGAATTTCTTAGTAGGTATTTCTTTTGCTTTCATTTACATTTTTACAGAAGAAATTAACAGTTTTTGGTATCAATTAAGCAGATAAATAGTTTCAAGTAACAATTGAAATAGAAATTTTAAGACATCGTCATTTAAAGGTGCGTAGTTAAAATATTTCTTTTGAGTTTTTACCTGTATATACCTAAGCTCCTATTAGAGATGTATAAATTCTATATTGGATTTATGTATGTCAGAAAAAATTAACGACATAAGCTTAGAGCGTGTTATATACAACAGTCTATATGACACCCAAAAATTTTGCTTTAAAAGTACGATTTAAGGTACGTTTCAAAACGTTATTTACAACACAATAAGTATTTGCGAATATTTTTAATGAAAAGAGTATAATTTTTCGAATAAAGTGATATAATTTTTAATATGGTTTGATTACGATTATACAGTAAACATTTACTACGTTAATAAGTTTTTTATAATAATAATCTTTGATGATCTGCATTAAAAATTTTAAAATAACTATTATTGTGAGTGTAATGACGTTCTCTTTCAAAATAACTTCAATTATTTCAAATCGCGCGCCTTGTGAAGTACGTCGTTTCGCTTTGCGTCAGCCAATGAAACCGAATTGTACCATACCGATAAACGATTATTACAATTTATTAAATTCAGATTATATATGTATATCTACGCCATCTACTCACATAATTCCTCGTTCAAACGTTAAATCATGACCACAAAATCAAAAAAAAAAAAAAAATTACAGCTAAATTAAAATGTTGTTATCTTTAAAAAGGCGTCGTCGTTCTATTTTTTCAATTTGTAAGTAATATGGTTTTTGGTGGTTACAATAAAAGTAAACTGCTTTTATTTTAAAAGCATAAACTTGCATCTACATACTAGCTGAAGTATAATATTACAACAATGACCTAGAAGTCTAAATCAGTTACTTCTTTTTAAAAAGGTTCTGCTGTTACTTCAAAATCAGCATTAAATTGAAAGTGAATGATTTTATTAATAATAATTGAAATCCAAAGCAGTTACTTACTTTGTATTCAAAAAAATTTGGACTTCATTTTAAAAACCATAGGTTTGCATTCAAAATCCAATAATATCACATTTTAATTATGGATATTCAATTTATTCTTAATTTTAAAGCTAAATATATATTTCACTTTAAAAATTAGGAGGTTTGTTTTAAAATTAGGCAGTGTTTGATGGTTGTTCTTAACTTTTATAAATTCATCAGCGGTCACAACATTTAATTATTTGAGAAATTCATATACATTATAATTATGTAGCTCAGGTTCGCTAATTATTCTTTCAAGTTTTTTTCCAATATCACCGCTATTGTAACGTAAGGGCAATTCAAAATTATTTGAGCAAAACGTCACTGAGCGTTGGGTCCTTGGACAGTAAACTCAAAAGTCAAAACTCAAAAATTCGTTTGTTGAACACGCCTTTTAGCAAAAGGATTTTTTAATAATAAATAAATAAAAAATCAAAAAGCATTCATTTTTCACATTTCAAACTGAATTAAATGAAGTATGTATACCCTTGTACTTACTGTATTCTCGTGTATATTTTTATAAACTAAAGTACAAGTTTGCAAACGAAAACGTACTTTATCACAACAAAAATTGTAACCCAAGAAGGTATAGAGAGATAATTTTTTAAATCAAGTATGAAATTTTCAATTAAAATCAGTAATTGTTTTCTTTTATTTTATCAATACTAATAAAACGACAATAAGCATAATTTTATTTTGAAAAACTATTTGGAACAATATTTAGGTATGTATTCATAATTATATCGATAATAGATAGATAACTGCATGTTAGTTCTACACATTTTCGGTAAAGGAAGAATTTTGTAACTATTTATGAATGTAAAATTTTGTTTTAAGTAAGTTTTCCCAATTGTAAATTTGCGGAAAGCGATTTGAGATTGGACGTGATATACATATTATTATCATGTTCAATATTACAAAATAAATAAAATGCTTAACACTTTTCCGGGAATTAGACTTGCTTTAAAAAACATTAAAATTAAAAAAAAATACTTTAAGTATCTATTAGATTTCTTTATCCCAAAGGCATCATAGTTGCAATAAATTATGTAAAAGAAATAAAATTATCAGTTAATTCACAAACTAGCGTCACAATGAAAAGTTTACAATTAAAAATACATATAAAAATACATACAAAAAAATTCATATAAAACTTCAAATTGAAGAAAAATATGAGAACAAAGGGAATGAAGTTGGGTGGTAAACCACAGCATTTTTTTTATTATGATTTATTATTTTATTATGATTTTTTTAACAAACTATCAAGTCCTTCACTATGAAACCAACGTTCCTAAAAGAAACATTAGTGACATGTTTTTTTATAAAGGCAAAAAAGCACTGTTAATTACAGTGAAGATACTAAAACACTGAGCATTTTTTGTGGTTAACTCATCAACATCCAGTACATCTCAATTAGGTAGTGTTGGTGTCAACTTTCGGGTGGTCGCATAATATATTTATTAATACCTACTAAAATTCATTAAATTTTGTTATGACTAATCTAAAGAAAAGTAAAATATAAACTTGAAACGTTGATTAAACGTTAAACTATGTTTTAAACCAAGTCCAATTCCCGAGAAAGTTTTTAATAATATATTATTTCACAGTGATGGACTAATAAATAAAAATTAATAAATCGGTATGGATCTTAGGAAAACTAACTTCAAATATATAATTCTAAACGATGCTTTTATGTATCCAAGTTTAATACTTATCAATAATGTTTATGTCATGCGTCTAATAATATCAACAAAATATGCATCCAAATTTTGTTCTAGGTGGAAAATATTTGTTTGAAACATTCTGTCACTCCATTATAAGATGTCACTTGATACCTAAAAAACTGATATTCTTCCCGTTTTTATTAATAGGTACGTCTATTTTGTGTTATTATAAATTCTAAAAAGAATAAAGAACGCTCTGTTATCAACTAGATTAAAGTTAAAAATCTACATTTCGTGTGTTTAATTAAAAATAAATATTATTACGATTACTAAATATCATCAATGTTTAATTTGTTGATGCAATTAAGTCTTGTTTTATAACATTTTATTTGTTTATTTATACTAAATAGCTCTAGTAATTTGTAAGTGGAACAGTATAATATATACATAATATAAATTAATCCACTGACAACTACCGTACATAATTATTTGCTCACCAATATCTTTATGGGTATTATGAAAACTGTTAAATGATTTCTAAAAACAATCATGGCACCACCGCATGCCTGGTTTCAAAAAACTTTTAACAGGCCGTCAAAGTTAACTAATGCTTTCTATTGGCTTCTTAGTACTAAGAGATAATTTCCATTGGTTAGTTAAATTGAACGCACCGTTAAAGGTTTTTATCAAACCGGGTATTAAGGCCTTGACTAAATTCTAGATTTTATCGACACCTTTAGATTCTAAAATACAGATAGTAAATTCTACCCAAATTATATTATAGTAGTACCTAATCATTACCAAAAAGGAGTTAAAACAAACGTTAATAAACTGTTAAGATACTGCTGACTTAACAAATTACAAGTTTAAATTTTGTTGTTTTATTATAACCAATACCTTTTATAGCAGCCCACTTGTCAATTCAAACATTTCTGAGTTTAAAAACAAATTACCATTTGTTTTAATTCAAATTTCCAGTTTTGAATTTAGAGTCTCTCAAAAACGGTACGCTTCTAAACAATTCTTTCTATTTTGCGTGTAATAAAACCAATTATTGTGAAACTCAATCGCGTATCGAAATAAATATTTTTATAAAACGCAATTTTTTTTTTAATTGAAACTAATGATGTCACTATGTATAAAATTACAAATCCATAAATTTGTGCAAAATATGTTAATTGCCTATAAAATAAAATAGATACTTGTAATTAAAATATAATTTTGTTTATTTAAATTTTTATACATCTTCCTAACATGTAAATTTTTGTTATCAGCTGTCACGAAAGTACAAAAAAAGATTCTAATTCACTATCATTTAATAAAATAATGTACATTTTTTAAATTTTAGGACGTAAAAAGTGCAAAATAGAAAAGCAGTATAAAAAAACTCGTTTCGTAAGACATATCTTTTATTTTGCGTCTAAAACAAAGTTATTTCGAAACCCAGTCGCGTATCGAAATGGACAATATTTCGAAACGCAATTTTTTGTTTTAAGAGATTGGTAACTAAACGTCAGTGAAAATTAAAACTCACGATGTCACTATAAATAATATTAGAAACTTATAAATTGATGCAAAATAATGTTCATTGTCTATAAAATAATTAATAATAATAAAGAAAATTGTAAACTGCAAGTATAATTTTGTTCATTTAAACTTTTATGTGATCTCCTAACCTGTAAATTTTTTGTTACCAACTCTCACAAAAATACAATAAAATTCAAATTTATTATTATTGAATAAAATGCACATTTCTAATATTATTTGCGTGCGTTAAAATCGACGCTTACGAAACTAGTTTCTTAATATACTATTATTCAACTTTTTTTTGTAATCATTCGTAGATACTACCTGTTACATAATTTTGGTAAAACTTACTAGATATTTTAACGCATAAAAAATGTTGAAAAATTCTGAAGTTTAATTTTCTGTGTTCCTCGAAACTTGATATTAACCATATTAATATTTTAGAAAATCCAAAAATGCACACATACTTTTTAAAACTAACATGATTTTAAGTTTTCAAAGAAAAATAACAATATGTATTTTATTTATGAAAACTAAAAATATTTTACTTCTAAAAAGTGTATATTCATTTTTTGGGTTTTCTAAAATATTGATTGGTTAAAATCTTTAAAATTAAAATTTTGCACAGAAGAAAAGGTAGGCAGATAATGATAAAATGGCATCGACAAAAAAAAAGAAATAATTTATTTCCACAAACAACTGAGAAACCTATAATTTAATTGATTACTAAATGGTTGTAGGGTACTTATTACCAAATTGCATGACTCAACAATCGTGTTCATTCTCGTTTCCCCTAATTTTGAGATGGTAACGTTCTCGGTAAAATAGTATATTAGAAATATAATAATAATAATAATAATAATTTTTAGTAATAAACTACAACAAGTAGAAAACTACAAAACATTTTAAACATATTTATAATATGAATTCCTTCATTTTTAGGTGAATGTAATTTTTTGAATTTTATATCGTATTTAGTATTTATTAGTATCATTACAATAAATTACTACTAATTATTTTCCATACCATACTTAATCCACACCTACTTATATTTTGGAGAGATTTATCCTAATATTAAAAAATGTTTTTGAAACTCTTGTTACTAGAAATATACCCACACCTATAGTTTTTTTTTAAATCTGAAGGACCGTATACCTCAAACAAAATAGTCAAATTTGGTTAATAAAATCTAGTGTAATAATTTGTTGTAGTCTTTTATAATATAACATTATAATATTATACAAAGTCAAACTAATAATTGATTACTTAAAAGAATCAAGGGGCATGTTTGCAGTATTTTGGATTGTAATAAACCTGAAACTACTGCAATAATTTTCTAACATAATATCTTAATCTATGAACACGACGCTAATTTTAAAAATATGAATATGATTAAATAATCTTTTTGCATTATTATGCATGCAATATGCAAGAAATTTTTTTATCGATATCGCTCTGCTCAAAAGAAAAGGTCAATCGTGAGCTTTACTTTTTGCATTGGTTATTTGTTGTTAATTTTTCTGATTTATTAAATATTTTAGTTTTATAATAAAGTAAATATTAAAAGATCTAAAAACTGTAAATATCTAAATGCTCTTCGTATATTTCGTATCTTATCTTACTAACCCATTAAAAGTAATCACTTTCTTATCACGAAGACAATAGTTATTTTCAGAAGAACTAATTTTAGACTGCTGCTAATACAACATTTTGGTCAAAGCGAACGTAAAAATAATATTATATCACGTAGGTCTATTCATAATATAACATTATAGTAGTTATAATAAATAAATTACAATTTTAAAAATCATTAAACTATGCAAACATAATAAAATTTAAATTACATACAAATATAAGCTTACAGTTATCGGTTATTGTTCTCTTTTGATGTATAATATTTTTAATAATCGATTGCTGAAAGCGTATGAAATAATTTAAGTTTTAAATATTGTATTTGCTTAGTAGAATAATTGTTAAAATATCAATTTAATATTTTCACAAGATAAAAATTTATAATATTTGATTATAATAATCATAATACATAATATAATAAACATAAATTTAAAAGTTTTTTAGGGTATAGACAGTTTGAGACAAAATATTTTATAACCAGGTAAAGAATTTAAACAATACCGGCTATTTTCTTTTCATAATTTGAAAAATTAAATGTTAATACTTATCACATACATGAAGCTTACCCTGGCAGTAATTGAAGTTGTAGGCTTCTCTAACGTATCCCATAACCACTTCTGATATTGTGAACACTTATCATCGCCAAATTCTTCTTCATCTCGTTGTCGTAACGATTCCGCTTCTTTGCGCATTTCCTCGTGCACATGCTCTTTTCTTTGGTGGTATTTGTGCTGACAGCATGATTCTAGGTAGAGTTCGTCAACACCCCAATATTCAAGATCATCACTAAACGCAAGAACACACATTTCATCAACTAAATGAAGCTTTCCTGTCCTATAAAAGTTAAGAATGGAACTAAAAGACTTAGGGTGGCGATCAAAAAAAAATTCGTTGTCTACAAGCGAATAATCGTCACAAAGCTCAATTATAGCTTCATGTGTATTACAATCTCGAAGGCGTCCTAGTCGTGTATGCGGTAAGCGATCAAGAGTTCTCCATAAAACTTCATGTTTAACACCACCTACATTAATAATAACCCGCCGATTTAGTGCTTTTGATCGCATAATCATAAAGGGCTCGGGAGGCAATGAAGACATAGAGCGCGAGTAGGGTCTTTTGTGTTGCTGTTGCAAAGGTAATGGTAAAGGCAGTGCAGTTGGTAATGGCGGCGACGCTTGCGAGAAAGTAGCATAACGAACTTCTCGTATGCTACCGGTTTCCGCAGATGACGGATCCCATCGCGTACCCACCTCATCGCCGTCCCGGTCGCCCACCATGGACAGCAATTGATTAGGTACTGTCACACTAATATTATCGAACTTCTTAGCTGTTGTTCATCCACCGGTATCTCCGCTTTCTTTCTTCGTATTCATATTGAACTATAACAATTTACAGTATTACTTCCAATTATGTTGGTACTTACTACTTGATCTAAATTATCGTATAAGTTTAAAGTAAAACTAACGTTAGTTACAACAACGTAAAAGAAACAAAAATTATAGAGAACTTCATGTATATTTTAATCTCACCATATACGAGTAATCTCGACTATTGTTACTTTATTGAATTTTTTGGAATACTATTAGCATAATAAGTATGCTATTATGGTGCAGAAGAATTCCGGAAACATCTATAACAGAGAACAGAACGGCTGTAGAACGTCGAGTACATAGTTTCACAACGGTTTTACGTTAAAACACCGAAATATAGTAATGTATGTTACATACGAGTCGAAATTATGCACATTATTCACATAATGGCTGATTACTGGCAGCGGGTGACTACTGCATAACCAGGTTAGCAAGATTTTACTATACTTGAAGTACACTTATTAATTAAGCGTCGTTCCCACCCAATTAACGTGGACATAACCATAACATAATATAACATAACAAAACAAAACCGTAACGTTTTGATTGTCATAATGAAGTTGACTAATTATATAATAACAAAATAATAAATTCGCTGTAATTATACTACGTAATAATACCCAATACAAATAATTATTACGTTCAGACGTTTATTTGCAATTTCTACCAGTGCCTTGGAAAATAGATAAATTCGTAATAGACATAAAATAACATAACACACATCCCATACGAAGTCGCCCATTAATGAAAAAATGCCGTAGAGCGGCCAATGTTTGGCTGTTAATGCTTGGCCAAGGATCGATTTTTATAGTGGGCCACGTTTGAGCCATGCTTGGTTAACTCCTAGTAACCAATACATATCCTATGCATGGCATGCGATCAACAGCCGTGTTTCGGCCAATACTGGGATCCGTAAGACTTTGCGCAAGCGCAATAAACTATAAATCAGTAGATCGGCCGATGTTTGGCTGTTAATGCTCGGACAAGAATCGATTTTTATAATGAACCACGTTTGAGCCATGCTTGGTTAACTTCTAGTAACCAATACATATCTTATGTATGGCATGCAATCAACAGCCGTTTCTTGGCCAATACTGGGATTCATCATTCTCTGAGCAAGCGCAATAAACTTTAAATTATTTGCATTTTTTCATCATCGTTATACGAGCGGTTAATTATTTTTACTATGGAAAAATAGTTTCAATTGACAATGTCTAACTCATATGAGAGAATTAAAAAATATCGTGCTTTGAAAAAAAAATTAAATAATCTTGAAGAAATTGATTTACCTTCTTGTTCAAATAGTGTAAATATTGCGGCAATTAATGATGATGACAGCAGTTACAGCAATGATAGTGTAAATAGTGTAAATAGTATAAATAACGAACTAAAGAATGACAGTAATCAATCTCAAAACTCATCAGAAGGTATGATTATTGATGGTGGTGATGATGATGCAAGTGATATTAATCATACAAGTTTTAAAAAAAAACTTCGTCAATGGGCGTTAAAAAACGTAAAAAGTCTTCAGTTAAACGTTATTTCGGAACTTTTAGTAATTTTAAGAGAAGAAGGACATACGACGCTTCCCAAAACAGCTCACGCGTTGCTAGAGACAAAACACCACCATGTGGAAAAATCGATTATTAGCTTAAAAGAATGCTACGGTGACTACAAATATTTAGGAATAGAAAATGGATTGAATAAAATTATTTCACCTGACGTTTTTATTGAAGATGTAATAGAGGTACTGATTCATGTAGATGGAATGCAGCTTTATAAAAACTCTCAAATTCAAGTGTGGCCTATAAGTGCTAAAATTTTGAATACAAAATATATAACTCATCCTTTCATAATTGCCATTTATTGTGGAGATTCGAAGCCAGGTGATGTTAATGAATATATATCTGATTTTATTAAAGAATCCAAGATATTAATCAAATCTGGTATTGTTATACAAAACAAAAAATATAATTTTAAAATAGCAGCAATCGTCGCAGATTCACAAGCTAGGACGTACCTGAAATGCTGTAAACAAGCAGGTACTTTCTATGCTTGTGAAAGATGCATCACTCAAGGTAAATCTGTTGGACCGATAAAAAAGAAAAAAAGAATTTATCCAGATATGGATTGCGAACTTCGCACAAAAGAATCCTTTAAAAATCAAACACAACCTGAGCATCATAAAAACTTTTCACTATTAATTCAATTGCCTGATTTTGATCCGGTGCATTCAGTTGTTCTTGATTCAATGCATTTGGAAGATCTTGGTGTTATGAAGGCTCTTATGGAATTTTGGATTTTAAGAAAAAATAAGGCTCGTTTACAAAAAAGGAAAGTAAAATGTCTTCGTTTAAAATTTTTATCAATAACACCTAATGTACCACATGAATTTCAAAGAAAGAAATTTGATATTTATGATTTAGCTAGGTGGAAAGCGACACAGTATCGTTTTGTTTTGCTCTATTGTGGACCAATATTATTAAAAGATGTTTTATCGGATGAACAATACAAGCATTTCTTACTTTTGTTTGTGGCAAATCGGATTTTAAATAATAAAGATTTAATGATTACTTACAATAATTATGCGAAACAGTTACTCAGACAATTCTTCTTTTTATTGCCATCATTATATGGAGAAAACTCGCAAACTTTAAATTTTCATCATTTAATTCATTTACCTGATGATGTTTTAAATTTAAAATTACCTTTGATCAGTATATCTGCCTACTGGGGTGAAAATTACATTGGTAAGATACAAAAGCTTGTCAAATCGCCTTACAAGCCTCTAACTCAGATTCTAAACCGATTGTCTGCGATAGAACATGAAGAAAAATTAAAAATAAAAAAATATAAAATTGTCAAAAAATGTATAATTGCTGAAGATTCGTCCAATTTTATTCATCAAGGTGTTGAGTACTGCAGTGTTTCAAGTGTAATAATAAAAAATATTCACGTAAGTTCAACGCGGCCAAATAATGTTGTAATATTAAACAATAATAAAGTGATTATTATCGATAAAATTTTGCTGACAACAAGCGAAGTGCAAATCTTACCTAAAATAGATAAACTTTTTGTTTTAGGACGTCAAATTATTAATATAAACACTGTTTTTGATTATCCAACTGCTTCACCTGATGTTGGTTTAATTAAAGGAAAAAAAATTTCAGATTTAAAGGAAATTTTTTCAGTAAAATTAATAAAACACAAGTGCATTCTATTTAATTGTGATGGTGAAATGTGTGCTGTTTCATTATTACATGACTAATGGATTTTTTACATTTTTTTAAAAACCAAAATAATATTCGTTCATGAGTGACTAAATTTACTAAAGTCTATTTTTGTGTGATATTAAAATAAGATATGCATTATTACAGTAAAAGGTGCATCGTAAGCATAGGTAAGCATGCTTCATGTGTGGGTTGTGTTATTAGATATCCTGTTGGTGTGGCGGCAGGAATATGCGACAAACCCATAGGTAGGCAAAACGGGCAAAACTGTGTTGTGTTCCCTCGCTTTTCTTGCAAATAAAAGATTAGTACATGTTTGATTTGCAAAGCGTCTACATAAACCGTTAATTAGTTGTTATACTATCAGAATAGTTAGAGTAAATTAAAATAATCTTGTTCGTATCAAGTAGTACCAATAAAATTAAGGATACACCGTAAGTAATTTTTCTGCATTAAAAAAAGCTTCTGGAATTTTGTGAATCAAAATAAATTTTTATTATTTCAGATGGGTGAAAGTGGTGGTAGCGATAATATGGATGTCGAAAGCCACTATGCGGTTGTTTGTTTTTTGCCGCGAAATGAAAATTCCGCGGATGAAATTGATTTAATTCCGTATTCCTGGCTTCACAACCAAGATGCAAAATGGTATTGCTATTATCCGAATACAAAAAAAGACTTGAAAAAAAGGGATAAATACCTCGAGCGGTTAAGCCTTCCCAAAGACAATTGGCCATTGTGTCCTGTAGAAATTATCACTACTACAGGTAAGTTACTACTATTTGATTTTGATAGCTATTGAATTTAGAATTTCCTTAAAAAATATAAATCAAAAGTACATAAATATTTAAATTATTCATTTATAAAAAAAATTAATAATTTAAAATAATTATCAATAGTGAGTTGATTAACACTTTCACTACTACACAAAATTTGTGGATAACTTTGTTACAATTATTATGCTTATGATAAAAAATAATTTTTTTTCTAGATTCATTAGACCAAGGAAAACGGCGTTTAAAGCGGGCCGAAAGTACGTTAAAAATTAGTACAGATGATGGACAAGCAAACCAACGCTCTCCAGAAACTGTACTATTTACGGCTAAGGAGATAAATAAACAATTTGATAGTATTGGGCCAATGTCGTCAACACCATTACCTTTAGAAAAAGAGAAGCGAAAAAAAGAGAACTCAACACAACCAGCAGATGGTATTTCAGCAATTGAAGGAAGTAATTTAATTACGATTGATACTGATGTAGTTCATGAGCCAGTAATTTTAATGACGGAAGAATCTATAGGTAAGCGTTTATTGTTGTGTAAAATTTAATTTCATTTAGTAAATATATATTTTTTATCTACTGTTTTTATTCTAGAGTCTTTGAAAAATTATTTTGACATGAAACTACGGGAATTCAAAGAAGAATGCTTCCAGAAAATAGACTCTGCTAAATCTAGTTTAGCCTATGACTTAAAAAAAGAAGTGAGGTCGTTAAAAACTCAAATGGCCTTGAGTCAGCTAAATCCCCACCCAAACAAGACTTTGACATCTGTACAAGAACCATACAGAGGAATTTTTCCCATTACAGATATAGAAGACTTTAAAGTATTTGATTCTGTATTAGAGAATCCTGAAGAAAACCAGAAACTCTTGGATCTCTATCGTGTGATGCTTTACGGTGAAGAGGATGTAGCCAAGTGTATTCGAGTAACTCTTTCTGCTACAATTTCTCGCAATGTACAACTGTGCTACTCCGGTGTTGGTAAAACAGTAAGAGGCGTGGGCAAATTAAATTTCAGTGGGACTAATACGTATAAGTGCTTAAAAGGTTTGTTTATAATATTGATTTATCAATTCCCGTTACTAATAATAATTAATAACACATAAAATTTATCTAATATCATTCAATTAATATATTTGTATGTTTAATTTTAGACGTGATCGAGGAAAAATTTGGCGACTCCGAAAAAACTAAAAAGTTTAGCTCTAAAGTTGGAACTTTCTTAGCCAATGCTGGAGACAGAGAAGGCAATCGTCGTCTACGTGGTGTAGAAACCGAAACAAACCAAGCATCCTAAATACTGTAATAAATTATTATTATTATTTTTCTTTTTGTTATTATGATTATTCTTATGATTATTATAATTATTAAATTTTTCAACAAATTTAACTGGAAATTGTTTTATTTAATTTTTACCTTTCTATAGTTATAAAACCGTGATGAAAAAAGTATGATTTATTTAAAAGTATGATTCAGCTATCTTTTTAATAAATATTATAATAAAATAAAAAATTGGAACCCATAAAATAAATTATAACTAAGGTTGACCGATGCTTGGTTTCCAGTTTTGGCCAATGCTTGTTTTTCACGATTGGCCAATGCTTGGTTTGCACGATTGGCCAATGCTTGGTTTTCACGATTGGCCAATGCTTGGTTTTCACCATTGGCAGATGGTCGGCTGCCAATCTTGGCATGGTGTTATCATTCCAGATATCAACCAGTGATTGGCCGATAATAAGTGCTGATATTCGGCCGATGCGTGAATAATGGCCGCCATGATTATATAAACTATGTTTATGCTAGGTTATGTTACCTCGTTTATTTGTCATTTTGAACACAAACATAAGCTTCAATGTACTTAAACTTTTCTGTTAAGCTATCATATTATGTTGTCACGTTAATTGGATGAGAACTACGCTCTAATCTAGAAAAATGCTTGTTTCCTCCTATTTTTAGTAATTTATTACTCGTATATTCAAGTTTTGTAACAGTTTGCATAGGTGTGTTGTACTTTTAAATATCGTCGGCGATCTGACAATACCTGCTAACTGACAATTTGGTCAATACGGATTCTTATGTAGTTAGCATCATATTTCATTGCGCATATAATTTTTCAACTTGCTCAGTAGAAAAATTACAATTTCATTAAATTGTTTTGTACTTAGCAGATACTCGAAATATGTGCGCAATAAAGTTATGATGGAAATTACATAAAAATCCGTAGTTAAAAAATATGTCAGTTTAAACCTCATATTAAACCAGCGTTGTCAAAGTTTTAAACACGATGCGATTATAAATTGAGACATATGCTAAACTGTCAGCCGAAATTACAACACTGTACATACAAGTTAATGTAAACACACTTATAAAAATAAAAATCACCATACAATCGTAATTCGCATATCGTCGTTGATACTGCATCTAAATAATTATATCCAAAAAAAAACAAAAAAAAACCTAATTCATCAGTTTTTCAGCTAAATCATCAGTTAAATCATTAGTATCAACATTACTTCTGCACTGCGGTTTTTCCCTCTCCTGAAAATTCAACGTTTTTTACTTAAGTCCTATTGCAGTATCAACGACGATAATATGTGATAAATTGGAATTTTATTTTTACGTGGTGATAATGACAGACGTCATACCTCTGACGTGTATCGGTTCAAAAATTTTCACACTCAAAATATTAAAACAACATAAATACATATAGTCCGGTCAAATTAGACCAAAAAATAGGGGCGAGGTTACAAAAATTCACACATGTCTGAAAATTGGTAGAATTGTTCAAAACACTATTATAAATGAAATGTAAAAAGTCCTCATCAATCCGACACCTGGAAAAAAATTTACTCGGGGTCAAAGGTCACAAAAACGGGTTTTTCGCGATTTTCAGCAAAACGGTAAGTTTTATCGTAAAATTAGTTCAGACAAAAATTGTAGATCAGATAATTATCTATAAAAAATGTCTATATAGTTTTTTTCCTAAGAGCCACCGTTTTTGAGATATATAACGAGTAAAAAAGTTGAAAGACTTCCAATCTACTACAAAAATATCGTCACTCTCTGCCGCAATACCTCCAATCACCAGCACACCAAATTTTGTCCGGAGATACGATGACATAATGTTCATTTTTGTTTTCTATTGTGGTAGCCTTAACAAAGATATCGGTAGCCCTGGCAAAGATATCTATATGTATCACCCCCTACCCTAAATCTATCTATAAAAGTTTTTTTAACAAAATCTAAAATGAAAAAAATTTATTATTTTTGTACGCCACTGAATTTTTTCCAAAATTTTTATATACGTCACATAATACCGTAAGAAGTCACAAATAAAATTTCTCCAAGATTGGTACAACAAATTTTTTCGGTTATCTAGCGGATTTTTCGAAAATAAATTTTTGTAAATTACTGACTGTCGATTTACTGATTCTGAAAACATTTGCGAAAAAATTTAACAAACAGCCTAAACTTGGTCGCTACCTAGTGGCAGAACCTTTTACTTATAAAGTAACGTTCCGTCAGTCCGTACGACGATATTATAAAATATTTCCCACCGAACCACCTATTTTTGTATTCTAAAATTAATTGTTACAAGCCCTAAACTCAATTCTTATGCTGCACTCGGTATACAAATCAACATTAACCTAATTTTGACACATATGTCACAAAATTATGACGTTTATTAAAATTTTGAATATATTGTTTCATTTTTGCCAGCCATCTGACAAATTCTCACAAAAAATATATAAATTAAGATTTCAGTTAATATTTTCTATAATTTTTCTGACCTGCCCCGCCCTGTTACAATTGGCTCGGTTTGTTTTCTCACCAATACTTATACTTTCAAAGCTCCATCGACACACCAAATTTTAGCTGAATCGGTTAAACATTTCCGGAGATACGACGACATTTTCATTTTTTTAAATTTATTTTATTGTAGTGGCCCTGGTGAAGATTTCTCTGGCAAAACCTTATTTTCACCATTCCAGCCCACGAGGCCTACGTCCAATAAGTTTGATTGCAATCGACGCAGAAATGCCGGAGAAAATCGATCGACAAAAACTTTTTTCATGTTTTTGCCAAAAAAGTTAATTTTATTTTTTTCATGTTGCATTACTGATTTCTATCGAAGGATTACATATGCTCTCATATCCATTAGGATCAATGTACCTACGTACCAAATTTGGGTAAGATCCCTTCAGCATTTCTTGAGTTATTCACTCTTAAAGTTTCAACTTTGACAACTTGTGATTTTTGACAGACGAGAGATAGAAGATTAATTTTACCTATTCTGGATAAAGCCTGTTAAGGCCTTTAAAATAACATATCGCAAGACAAAATATTTTTTAAAAATCCCGTATTATTTTCTTGTGGTGGCACTCCTGATTGATAGATCGCGACGAAAACCTTATTTTCACCTTTCCACCGTGAACCCTACCACCATACCAAATTTGGTCGTAATTGGTTGGATGGTTCGGAAGCAAATCGATCGACAAAATTTGACGACCGACAGACCGACAGACCGACAGACAGACCGACACAGAAATTTTTATTTTACTTTTTGCAGATCTTTACGTTTCTGAACACGGTGATCTCGAAAATGCAAAAAAAAAAAGTTGAAATTTTTTTTCGATTACCATACCTCCAATTTTTTTTTTTAAATTGATTGGAGGTAAAAACGATTTTGTCTTGTGATAAGTTATTTTATCGGAAAACACAACGAAAGCGATGCTTTCCGAGTGTCCACCCGGCAGCTAAAACGAAGCATTCCTAGTCAGTTCACAAATCGACTAATAATGTAAAATCGACCATTAATGTGTTTTTATTAAATGGTCGATTCTGTTACTTCTGCAAGTCAATTCATTTATATTATAAAAAATAGTACATTGTCTTATTCGGATTAAAAGTGAAACTTTGTTTGACAAGCAATTTTTGCATTTGCAAGGCGGAGCGCCAGCGGAGCCGAGCGAATGCAAAAATTGCACGTCAAACAAAGACACTTTTAATCCAAATGAGACATATTACTTTTTCTCTAACCAAAAATTAAATAAAATTTAAAATATAAATACTTAATTTTAAAACATTATTTGATGTAATATCAGAAAAGTCACTTTGACATTTAAAAATTGTATAATTTCAAAGAGTGCTTTTTCTATATTGTTTGAATTAGCAATAACTCGAGAACGGCGCTAGATATCAAAAAACTGAGCAAAAAATTCTCCCCCCTCGTCACAGACACACCCCCGTGAATTATCGGTAGGAAGGCATATGCAAAAATTTAGATCGATCGCGCACAAAAATAGTAAAAAATAAAATCACTTTTAAGTCATGCACAAAAAAGTTTTTTTAGTGCACGTAAAAAAAAGTGTTGCTTAGCAATTTTCGCATTTTTATATTAATAACGAAAACGTCAACTTTTAGTTGAGGTAATGCTACTAAAAATGTACTGCTTTTAATACGGTTGGAGAAAAATTCTATTATAAAAATTTGTCCGACGTGGGATTCGAACTGGCGATCGCCAAACGATTTAATTATGATTCAATCGCTTATTGCATTTCGCCATAGAGGGTTGCTCTAATGACATTGTTTAAATTTGTCTTATCTGTCACAATTTGTAATTTAAACAATATTTTTTAATATTTGATATAATTGATAATTTTATGTTTTCCGATAAAAAAGTATACTCACCTCGCCTCGAAATATGATCCGTTACTGGGCTTACAGCTTTAAAAAGCTCGCTACGCTCACTTTTTAATATAGCTGCGCGCCCAGTAACGGATCATTTTCTATGCTTGGCCAGTAATATACTATTAATCACTTTGAAAAGCTTTATCCAGAATAGGTCAAATTAAATTTCTATCTGTCATCTGTCAAAAATTACAAGCTGGCAAAGTTTAAACTTCAAGAGTGAATAACTCATGAAGTATCGAAGGGATTTCAACTAAATTTTGTATGTAGAAATATTGCCCCCACAGAACTTGACAGCATATAAAACCATTTGACAAAAACCAAAAATTCAACATTAAAAAAAGGATTATTTTTTTTGCGAAAACTTGAAAAAAGTTCTTGTCCCTCGATTTTCTTCGGCATTTCTGCGTCGATAGCAGTCAAACTTTTTGGACGTATGTCTGGTGGGCTCTAGTGGTGAAAATAGGGTTTTGGCAAAGAAATCTTTGCCAGGGCTAACACAAATCGAGGGACAAGGACTTTTTTCAAGTTTTCGCAAAAAAAAGTAATCTTTTTTTTTAATGTTGAATTCTTGGTTTTTATCAAATGGTTCTATATGCTGTCAAGTTCTGTGGGGGCAATGTTTCTACATACAAAATTTGGTTGAAATCCCTTCAATACTTCATGAGTTATTCACTCTTGAAGTATAAACTCTGGCAGCTTGTAATTTTTGACAGATAGCAGATAGAAATTTAATTTCACCTATTCTAGATAAAGCTTTTCAAGGTGATTAAAATAACCTATCACAAGACAAAATCGTTTTTAAAAATTTGTGTTATTTTTTTGTAGTAGATTACAACTCCTTTAACTTTTTGAATTGTTATATCTCAAAAACGGTGGCTCTTAGAAGAAAAACTATTTAAACATTTTTTATATATAATTATCTTATCTACAATTTTTGTCTAAGCTAATTTTATGATAAAACTTACCGTTTTGCTGAAAATTGCAAAAAACCCATTTTTGTGACCTTTGACTCCGAGTAAATTTTTTTCCAGGTGTCGGATCGATGAGAACTTTTTACATTTCATTTATAATAGTGTTTTGAACAATCCTACCAATTTTCAGCTATGTGTGAATTTTTGTAACCTTAGATGTCTAAATTGACCGGACTAATATTCGTAGTCAGCGTGTGACCTACAGTTTTAACGCAAACTACAAATTAGGATGCGGAAGTGTAATTTATATGTTGTATTCGATAGAGTAATTCGGCCAGTGACTGAAATTTTTATACCAACAACGCGTTCTTAATTTTTTAATATACTCAGAACATTAGTGAGTAAATTTATTTCTTTTATTTTGGGCAATGGGCAAAGTGTATTACCCACAACGCATTCTTAGCATATTAACAAAACCGTTAACACGATTTGTGTTGTGGATAATTTATGTATCCACAATGAAATGTTGAAAATTTGTTTTTAATGGATTGGGAAGTTGGAGTAAAAAAGACAGAAAAAATTATTTATATTTTGGGTTAATCGTCGTTTGGGTAGATATAATATGTTAAATTTTAAAATTTGAAATCATTTTGCCACCTTGTTTTCGAGAAAATTAATGTTAAAGTCAGAATTTTTATGTGCTCTTATTGGAGACCTAACAAAATCTGTAATAATTTTCAAAGTATACACCCGTAAAAGTAGAAAAAATTTAATACAAAACTTTTTATATGAAAAAATGATTAATTATGAAGGATTATCTACAAAATAAAACTTTACCTTCCCGTTTACAAATATATCCATAAACGTAAAATAAAACTTGAATTCTTCTAGCGAAACAGTTGCATCATGTACAAAGTATGGCATATTATGTCAGATTTCAACTAAAATCCGACAGTTTTAAGTGATTGAAAATAATGTATGCCGGTGTATTTATGAGTATTTTTATTAACGTTATTTTATTTTTTGAAGGTTTAATTTAAACAATTTTATTTGCTTTTATTTAATTTAATAAATAGTAGTAGATTGTTAAATGGTAGAAATAATAAAATAAAATTAAAAATTTGAAAATTATGATTTAAAAAAAAATTAAAAAATTAATAAAAATGTCAATTTATGGGGAATAAAATTATATTTTAGTGATACATATCTGCCCACATTGCTCAAAGACATTTAAACATTTTGGAAAACTTTTCCTGGAAAATATCAGATCACATCAAATAGCATAATCAAGTACTTATCGTAAAACTTTAGATTTTTAGAAAAATTAATAATTGAAAAACTTACTCTTTTATTATTAGATCAAAACTATGCAATAGCTGAATTATTGCAAGATGTAATATCATGTTTCGAATTTCAGAATCTGATCAAGCAGGCCTGAAATAATTTCAACTTTCACAATATTTTCATATTTTAATAACTATATTATAATGAAATTATATTCATCTTAATTGCGGTATTAACCGATTTTCTAACTACTACTACACATAATAATTATTATCATAGTACTAATTACACTATATTATGTACATGACATTTATAGCCAAAAATCGTCTAGGTACCCAAATTTAATTAAAATATTTAAAATTGTGCAAATATAATTTGAGTTTATTATGATCACGTTATCAACCGATTATTATATACGATAGAATATAATACTATGTTACCTTAATGTTACCCCAATTACCAATTTCTTTTATCTAGAATAAAAAATCAATATGTTAAATATTTTTATCGAACGATTAGATTGTTTTCATCGGTTTTCATAATACACATACTCGCACATATCTATTTACCTCGAACAGGAAAAAGTTAATATTATAAGATTAATAACATATTTGTCACATTTTTCAAGTTTTTGTGTTAAATAAAATATTAAATATTATTTAAATGAAAGAAAAGATCACCACAATGATTGTTTATTAATAATAATTAGTTACTCTATTTTCAAAGGATGTAAATTTTTTTCAAACGAACGCACAAAACTACCTTTAAATGACCAATGGCCAAACTAGGTGGAAATTTCACACTTGATACAGTAAAAACTGAAATATCCGGCAAGGTAGTGGAGACGCTACCGGATAATCCAATATCATTCCACGAACATAAATGATGTTACGTGGTGCCAGTTTCCTTTATAGAATTACTCTTTTCAAATGACCTTCATACATTTATTAATTTACCTACTAGTATTTTGAAATCTACAAAAATTACACAAAAAGAATCAAATTGAGCATTATTTTGTTTAGACTTTATCCAACATTTTGAAAATCTTTTTTAGTTTTTAAATTATATCTTTTATTTCCTTCTGAATTATATATTTTAAGATATCATTCTGTACGTCTTATTTGTTTTAATTATTGCTCTTATTGGAATCTTTCTTTGGCATAACGTCTTAATTTTGTATGTACTAGTAAATGTGATAGACAGCGTGCATGTTTGCAACTTGTAATTTAATAACATTTTTTAATGTGATGTTTGTTATTTAAAATTCAATCATTTAAATTTTATTCTTCATATTCTTCATTATTCTTCATTTATTCTGCATAATCTAGTACCGAGTATAACATGTTTTGGTGTAGTCAGGGTCGTCCTAAGATATTCGGCGGCCGTGGGCTAACAAAAATTATGCGCCCTATAATAACCTACTCATAATGACAAAAATAATATAACACTACTAAAAATTACTGCCCCACATTGATTATGCCTCTGGGCTCTAGCCCATTAAGCCTTGTAGTAAGCCCTGACTGTAGTACAATTCAGATGGTATAAAATTAGTAGCTTTACAACATTTATACACATTAACCATATCCCTATTTTAGAAATCCCAAAAAATGCACACACACTTTTCAGAACTAAAATGTTTTTAAGTTATCACAAATAAAATACACTGTAAGTATACAATAACTTAAAAACATTTTAGTTCTGAAAAGTGTGTTGCATTCGTCCGTATCTCCGGAAATGTTGAACCGATTGTGATAAAATTTTGTGTGCTGATAGAGTTAAAATGCAAGCATTGGTAAAAAAAAGAAGAAAAAAAGAAGAAAAAAAAAAGAAAAAATATTAGGTGGCTTATTATATTAATTTCGCAAGTTTGACAACAATAACACAATAATTATTGTTTTATGATTTTCTATTGAGCACGTACATTTTCAATCAATTCAAAAAATAATTATTATTAACAATTACTGATAATTGACATAGATTTGATCACTTTTTTAAATATTCATATAAATGAATAGTATGTGTAGCATCTCCGGATAAAAATTGGTGTGCTGATGATTGGAAGTATTGCGGCAGAAGTGACGATATTTTTTAAATTTAAATTTAAATTTCATCGTTTATTCGCAGAATTATCTTATCAAATACAACGCTAGCTTTGATTTCTATCCTGATAATTTTTAATTTCTGGATACTCATATGAGTTTTAAAAGCACGTATATACGTGCTTTTAAAATTTGGCTCGAGAAAACTGTTGGTCGAACAAAATCACTCAAGCAATCTCGCTAATGCTCGATCGCTCTTGTGATTTTAGTCGATTCAGTTTTCTCTCGCTAAATCGCTAATCACGTATTCGTTGAAATTAAAAATTATCCAGATAAATCAAAGCTCTTGTGGTATTGCTTGCGACTATTCCATTATGGATACAAACGAATATTTTACACCATTCGTGCTAGCGCACTCATGCTATACATTTTGCAAGCGCAACGAATATTCGTGATATCACGATAAAATATTCGACATATCTACGACTACTAATGGTATTACAAGTGAAAACACTGTGTATCAATATAATTTGTTAATCTTGTTTCATTATTAACATTTTAGTCATGCTAACTGCTGGCAGCTATAAAATACTCCATTTTTAGTCTATTTTCCTGATATATACATACATAAATTACTATAATATGTATGAAATTATATAAATTCTTAACTTGTGAAAATTAATAAAATTAGAACTTCAATATAACAAGTTATATTGAAATATAATTTCTGATGATAACGATAACCTTCGCTGAAAGCTCAAATATAATTATTGCATTTTATTCGTTTTAACTAACTTGTTATATTGAAGTTCTAATTTTATAATATGTATATATATTCATATAACAATAATACATGCTAGAGGCACTGTATAATGGTTATTCCATGCTAAATGTCCAATCAATATGCACAATATCTTGCAATTTTATCTATTTTAAAATGCCATATAAGAAAGCTCTATGTGCTGGTCCGATGTCCATCCTTCCGACTCCATGTTTCATACTTTGAACTATTATGTGCATAACAAACTAGAATTTGAAACATACGGACGGACATATTTTCTATACTATTGGAATATTTTATAATAATTTCACTTCAATAGTCTAAAAAATATAAGTACCTACCCATAAAGTATAATTAACATAGATTTTTATTTATTTTTCATTTAATATTTATCTTATACAGTAA
This sequence comes from Cantharis rufa, assembly GCA_947369205.1. Lineage (NCBI taxonomy): Eukaryota > Metazoa > Arthropoda > Insecta > Coleoptera > Cantharidae > Cantharis > Cantharis rufa. Next base: position 45,017,328 of record OX376303.1, read on the forward strand.
AATTATATTACCAACCTACAAAATAATTATCCAATAATTTATTTGGAATTTTTCTGTATCTATTTTCTAATGCATATTTTTCAAGTTTAACCAGAAAGATAGCGGTATAGAACCCTTAGTACTGCGGTCATCCGAGTTCCACTTTGTTACTTACATAGTTTTGGAGGCTCGAACTTTTCCATACTTTTTAAAAATTCGGCGTAAGCAATAATTTCAATTTCCCATGATTGTACTAAGAAAAATGATATTATTTACTATGATAATATTAATAATAATAGAAAGATATTTTCGTAAATATAAAATTTTACCGAGTAGCCTGATAGAATTTTATCAAATAAGAAGAATAAAATACAAAAACCACTAAAATTTCTACAATCATCTGGTTTATTTAACAAAATTAAAAATTTTCATTTTTTATTACCTATGTATCTATTTATAATTGCTAATAATTTAAAAATATTCACGTTAGCTATTTATTAATAATTTTTTAATTTTTTGTTTTTAATAATATTGATTAAAGTTATGTTACTAGTTATTGCTAATAACTACACTGATTATGCACACTATTTTTAATTTTTGCTTTATAATTATTTGTATCTGAAATAAAATTTTTGAGTTACTATACACAAAAATTTCCAATTAATTAACCCTTTGCAATTTTGTACTTACATTTTCTGTGTAAAAGTACTCCATTATGGGGTACTTTCACATTAAAACTTTGTTTATTTCATTTCAATTAAAAAAAAACAAATTTATTAATCAAATGTTCAATCAATTAAATAACTATCATCGCTTTTAAGAAATATTCTGTAAAATAATAAAAGATGGAGTTTTGCACAAAAGATGTGTATTAAATACTTCAAATTTGCGTGAACATCACACACGTTCGGTAATGATTTCATTTCATGACTGATGTCATAAAGTCCCATTTCAGTTTTCATTACTATTGGTTCAGTTTTTTGGTTAGTTTAAAATTTCCAAATTTATTTAAAATTATCTGTTTTATTATTTCTATATAAGATTATTCTCAAATGCCCTGTTCTACCTAAAACACGTATTTTTTCGCATCAACTCGAAGTGCGAAGTGCAGTTTTCAAATTCAAAAACAATTTAAAATTACGAAAGGATTACTGTTGTAAAACTTTATTGAATTGGTCTAATAAAAAATACGCAAACTGTATTATTATGAGTAATCTATTAATCATATTTTTTTCTATGCAAAAATCATTTTTGTTGTTAATTTGTTCTAATGCAATAGTTCGTGTAAATTCGGCAAACCTAACATAACCTAATCTTTGAAAGGTAAAGCCAACTGTACAAAAATCAATATTCCTAAAATGCTGTGCAAACTTGATAATAATTGGACAAGAATTATAGATTCGAAATACAAGGAACAGAACGTTTAATGCAACTGTATACACCTACTTATTAAATAGTTAATATAATATTGACATTTTAAGTCATTGGTCGGTACTGAGAAAATAAATTATAAATGTCAACAACTGAAAGTAGTATAGGTACCTACTAATATTAAAAACGTGCGTTTTGTAAAAAAAATAATAACAAAAATATTATTAGGTATTAGTTGAATATGCAAAAATATTAATTTACTACAATATCTCACCTGACTTTCGTTACTAGAACAGTTTTAAGCCTAGATTTTCATTCCTTCTACACTTGTTTTCATTCTTTTTATTTCGTTCGTAGGGAAATTTCTAGATATGCTCAATTATTCTTTGAGAAAACGATATGTCAATTATTGCTTTTGAAGAATATCTACACACTTGTTTATATAAGATTCATTAGGAGAGAGTGTCATTTTGTAAAATTTTATAGTAATGCACAACATTAAACGCTATTGAATACCGGTGGTAATAATTCATTATTGATGATTAACAATCAATTGATATTAGTTGATGTGGCTCTCTAGACAAAGACAAAATTGCTGAATGTATTCTAGATACTATCACTGTAACGCACTATAATAATTATAGAAATTATAATATCACACCGATTCCCCACAAAGCATATTACAGGTAAAAATTATAAATACAATAATCACAACACATAATTTAGATTTTCACACAATCACTCAATGAATTTCAGTGTTTAAATCGCCTATACATTTTTCCGATGCCGAACCCAAAGCTTTCCACGAAAGTTTCCGGTGTAATACGAGCGCTGTTCGATCGCGAGCAACACATAGCAACGTTGTGGGTGTCACCCTCAAATTTGCTATGAAATAATGGAAATTCTGAATTTATTTAGATATCTACTTCAACTTTTAATGAAATCTTGAAAGTAGTAACATGCGAATGTCTTTATACAATTACATTAACTAATTACGCAGTCATGTATTATTTATTTCTTTAATATCTCTCAAGACATATCCAACAACAACGTTCTTGAACATAGTACAAATAATAATGTTATTATTAAACCGTAGAAAAATGTAAAAAGGTACAACTTTTTTTAATCAATTTTGATAAGTCCCCTTGCAAAAAAGCAGATATAGTCGTAGGTAAACAACCTTCTGGTTGACCGATTTCATCCATTAACGAACTTGACATTTACTTTTTAATAATATAATGTAGATGTATTATAGAACTTGGCAGAGAAATACTTTTCACATAATCCGGTAATGAAAAACTTGACAGATCGATCAAAAACCTACAGTTTGAAGAATTATACCTAGTTACGCGATCATCCAATAGTTTCGTTCTTCACTACCCGCACATTCCATCTCTTTATCCTAAACTTTATTCAAAGACGAAGAGGTAAAAAAAAGTGCAGCAATATTATTTGTACAACTGGCTTAAAATGCAACGTTAATCCAAGAATGTGATATTTGTACAGTGTGGAATTACACAAAATTTAAACCAAAAATTTAAAGAAAACCGTGGGCATCAAAATAACATTGCCTTTTTTTAATATTAGTACGTTTTAATGCGTTCCAAAGCTGTACCACGTTTAATTTTACTACACGCTACGCAACACACCAAACTGCTTGTGCATTCAATGAAGGATCTCTGAAATACAAATTTCATAGTAAAATTCAAAATTTTGAATTTTATATTATTGTTATCTAAATTTCATGTTTGCAAATAAATAGGAAAGTGCAATCCTTATTAGAATTAAAAAAGTTTAATTAACATCTTTTGAATTTTATCGCAAGACCAATATTTCTGCTGGATATTACAATGCGAAACAAGAGTGGAAGTCAAGTAAGACACAAAAAATAAAATTAACAAATATATTTACAATATGGCTACTACTGCTAACTGCGAATTGAACAACACTCGAACCATCAGGTTCACACAGTTTCCAAGAGTAATAAAATATAATAAAATCGTCAAAAAAGAAATCGCAATGTTGTAATTACTAAACAGTTGATCGCGTCCATTGGGTATTGTACTTGTCGCCGATGATATTAAATATCAAGTTCCCACTATAAAACACGGTGGAAGAAACATCATGGTATGGGGCTGCTTTTCCCGTGGTATGGCATTGGACACATAATTGATACTATTATGAATCGGCTTATGTATGCCGACATATTGAGGGATCATTATGCTACAACATGGTAAAAGAAAACTGACACGCGGCTGTATTATAAAGTAAAAGATGTATAGCTATATCGAATTCATAATAAATGTTATTTTTAATGAAAATAATGGTTATTATCAATTTTCTACCTATTCTATGCGTAAAATTTTTTAGAATTTTTTAAATTATTTTAATTGGTAACCCTTGAGTAGGTACAACATTTCTATTTCTTTCGTATTAAATATTCGTGTTTTCTAAAGTTCAAATGCAAATGTCAGTTATTTCTAAAGTGTTATCTTTTTCTGACATTATACTACTTAATAGGGAACCGATCAATTACTAGAAGGTTTCTGACACAATAATTTAGCAATATCTTAATACCTATTTATGTATGTTACGATTTTAAAATTTGACAAGATTTGCATGAGATTAATCATTGAATGATAAATGGTATATAGTATTGTTAGAGGAATTCTTTAAGTATTATAGCAACCTGCGGCATTGTAGTACGTCTTCGCACTAATAATTGTACCGAAAACCGGTACAATAGGTATGTACCTACTTAGTACTAGCACGTCAAGTAGTACCGTGAATAGAAGTGAGTACGTCGTACAAAATTTTGCAAAACCTACATATATTTATTTCATATCATATCATAATATGATCGTATGTCCTTTGAAGGGCGAGTTAGGGCAGAGAACTTCATAGGTTCGCCTGAATTAATTATTGTCACCTGTGTTCAAAAGCACAAAATTAGATTACCACCAATATTTGTGGTGAGTGTTTCCAATATTAATCTGCTTACCAGCTTACTAAATGAAATTGCAAAGGACCTGTATATTCTAAAGACAATTATTAGCAAACAAGTTAAAGTACAATCTAAAACAGGCAAGATATACTCAAATATTACTAAAGCTCTCATAAAAAAACTCAGTTAATTTCATACTTACAAACCAAATTAAATACAAAATATTTGCAAGTTATGACAAAAAGCTTTACAACTTAAATTAAAAATAAATAAATAGTACATAAAAAAAACTATAAATGGATTAAAAATATTTAATACTTCTTTTGCAACCTCTTTTGTAGGGATAACAACTTTACATCCTGATGGCATAGAGTCAACCAGCTTCTCTAATGTCAATGATATATTTTTAACAATTCCATCTCTAATGTTTCGCACAATTTAATTGTATTACGATAAGTTTTACCTCATATTCGTCGATTTGAACACCTCTATGGTGTTCAAATCCGGAGACTGACTAAGCCATTATAAAAGGAAAATGTTGGCTTTATATGTTTTGGGTCATTATCCTGCTGAAATATCAAACCGCGGCATTTTGCTCTTACCATGTTGTAGTATAAATCCCTTAAAATCTCGGCATGCTTATACCGATCCATAATACTATCAATTCTGTATAAGGATCCAATGCCACTACTGAAGCTGAAGAACAGCTTTAAAGTCAAATAAGGATGTATAGGAGATACAATCGGAAACAAAAGTAGATGTAATTTGAATTTTTCAAATTTTTGATAAACAATATTATAAAATTTATGTCTAGTGAAAACCTCGTAAGTACTAAAAGTAACATTTTACAGGAGGCATAAAAAACTTTCAAATTTCACTAGTATCCTACAGAAGGATTTTAAATTTAAAATACAACTGTTATTAAGACTAATATACTTAATGTCATTACATTTTTTGAAGAAATTTACAAGAAAGTTTTTATATAAGACTTACGAGGTTTTCACTAATGGTATCAATAGATATACGGGTTTTTCATTCATTCATAGTAACAAATTTTAATTAATGGCAAAAAGGAAATCGTTGAAATTTTTATTTCAAAAAAAGGGTAGAGAAAATTTATAATATATAATTAAAATATACATAAATAATAAATAAAATATAACACATTTAGTGCGGCAACGAGTCGTAAAATGGATGGAAATCTTTTGGAATCACCGACTTCAGTTCTTGCAAATGTTTAAATTTTGTGTTTTTAATTTTCAGGCGTTGGTTGTATAATGGTGGCGGTTTAGGATTCATTCTTGCCGTTTTGCAAGAGCAACAGATATCACAGGCATAACTTTTAGGGGAAATGAGGCCAATATTTTCATCTGTAAGAACTTGTTTAAAAACCTGACGACTTTTTTTTTGGCCTTTATTTTTTTATGAGGAATAATTTTTGTATTCCCTGTAAAGATGAGCTTGAGATTGCCACTCCTGTTCAAGGTACAATTTTTTTGTATTTTTTTGGCAATAATGAGATTCTAATTTTGGCAGGGCTGCCAGAAATTCCCGTACTGAATCTCTGTTGTCCAAGAATTTCTTTCTAATAGGATTCATAGTATGCATCTTTGAAATAGTAGGTGTGTCAACGTTCGATTGGTGTTTTCCTCCTAATGCCCAACTTCTTGCTGACCATTCACCGATACACATTGTATTGAGAAAAAATGTTTTGCATACTTTAACACGAGCGTTGTTGCTATCCAAATCAAAGTGATAAAACAATGAAGCAGATCGTCGAGAGCTCATTGCATCGGATTTTCTTTCTTTGACGCCTTTGGTATCAACCTTACCGGCCACGTAGACTTTCCTCTCTTTCCATGAAGACAGGTTCCAAAAGTTTAAGTACATTTTTTGCCGACGTTCTTCCGAAAACTGTGCACAAAAATAAGTTGGTTTTAAGTCTTTGCTAGATTTACATTGACAAAAAGGTTTCATTTCTCTTGATTTTCTTTTTTGATCGAAAGTGGACTTCTTCCTGGCTAAGTACGCTTTTCCAGTCAATCTTCTTTTCTTGTTGTCTTGAGCAATATTAATTTTTCCCAAACCAGGTCGCCGCTTCCTGGTGTTGATGTTTGTAGATTGAGAATCAAAGTTCATTGCTACACAGTCGTGCGTATCGATATTAGATTTAGATGCCCTGGTAGATTCATCACTATTATTATACAGATCATTGTCATTATCTGGTAAAAAACTAGGATCATCAGTCGAGTCCGAAAAAAACTCCTGTACATTTTCAGCACTTTCAACATCAGATAAAGTATCTGATAGTATATCAGATATCACAGCTTCTATTTCCGAGGACAGTGTTGGGGCAGGGCTTTCAGTTATTTCTAAATATTCTATCCTAATATTCTAACCTTAGAGTTAAATACGAAAAAATTTAATAATAATAAATTAAATAAAAAATATAATATAAAATATAATAACAATAAACATTTTAAATAAATAAAAAAATATTACTTACCAATTATATCAATTAAATCGTATTCACACTGAATTTACATACTATAATTTCAAAATTTTATGCTCTTAAGAAATAATTGACTTAAAGCAATACTAGGTATATTTTATAGACACTACATCTATCTATTATAGAAAATAAATAACATGCAATTTGTGACTTTACACAATTTACTTAGACTTACGAGTTTTTCATAGCACTGTTAAATATACGAGGTTTTCATTTTATCCTATAGAAATATTACGCCATTTATTTTATAAAAGTTTTAACGCATAATCCTTTGAGATACAAGGTTTTAAACTATATTTTCGAATAAAACAATTTTTGCCAAATTTGGACTTGCGAGGTTTTCACTAGACACTGACGTATGCATGTACAGATGAACCATGCTAAGCAAAACTCTGAAGGGGCGTGGCTGGCGCTGGTGTATTTAAATATGTATAGGCGATCAAATTTAAGATCGCAGCGCCAGTGCGGTAGGATTCGTAACTAATTTCAGAGACATGGTTTGGTTTGTTTACATGTTATTAAAGCGAATATATGGATATTTTAATTCAAGTTTTGTGACTTAGTGGAGGTAGTAGTTTTTCAGTGTTTATGTTAAAATCATTGTACGATCTTAAACTAATTAAACATCTTTGAGGTTTGTACAATCTCTTTTCTAGTTTCTAGTTATTTAATATATAAAAGAACATTATTTTGTATTTCTAGGTTATCATAAGTTTCTCAAGTTATTAAGTAAATAATGCAAGTGTAATAAGTTGGGCGTTTTAGCCGTGACTAGTTTTTTTGGAAGCCAACGCCAATTCGCGATGTGTTTATGAGGGTGAAGCAGTGCTAAACGCCGAGCACATTATTTTATGAGGAAAAGTGAAGTGTTTGGAGGAAGACATCATTAAGTTATACCTGTGGTTATACGGACTCTGTTTGCAAACCAGCGCTTACATACAAATCTTCACGAAATAGAAGTTGTATTAGATGTCGATCAGGAAAAGGCGACTGTACAAAACATGACGTGTACGTGTAAAGCAGGAAACAGCGGAAAATGTAAACAATCATATAATATCTGCATTATTACTTAAATGTTCTAGGTATAAGTTTTTGCTTTATAGTTATTGTGTATTTTACTAATTTTTTTGTTTTAGGATGGGTACTATTAATGAATTTGAAGAAACTTCACAGACCGATATCAAATGTGTGTAGTCGACGCAAAAAAGATGACTGCGGATAAGTATAAGGCAGCTCCTATAGGTGAAATTCATTGTTTCCAAGGAAAAGTAGATAGCAATAAATAAAAATTTTATGGAAAAAATGTTTCATAATTTGTGTAATATAAATATATCAAAATAACTAATAAAATATAATATGTTTATTGAAGCGGCTGCATGTCTAAATTATTTAGTTGGAAATCTAGAATTTGCAAAAATTCTGCTTAAAGTTTGATCTGTTGTTATTAAATCGCACACTGTTTTAACTTATTCTGGCATTAATTTGCATCTCAAAGTCTCGAAAAGTTCTCAATCTAGCATTGTTCGGTTGCATCTCGGGTTTGAAATTGAGTGACTGAAGTAAAGCCTCAGCTGCTTCTATGTCATCTGGATTTTGATTGTTATGAAGTTCTTCTTCATTGTCACATATAGTTGCCTCGTCAGATGCATTGCTTTCTTTCAATTCGTTTCTTTTAATTTAATCGCTGACTACGTTTCATAGCACCTCGTATGGCAGTATCGCCAGTATCTTCAACATGTGAGTAAAAATGTATGATTTCGTCTTGAGGACGTCAGGTCCTAGTCTGGTATTTTCTTTAACATGTGTGGGCAACTTCAAGGTAGGGACTGGGACAGCATTTTTTTTAAAACTCTCTTACTTTTCTTTTCGCCCATGATTTGCAATGGGGAACTGAATAGTACGCGTTGGACATTTTGAATATATCTATTTAGAAGGTTTGTAGCAACAACTAAATGTGTCTTCATTTAATTATACAAAATTTACATAAAAAAATAAGAGATACAACAGAAAAACTAACATTGCACTCGCCCTACACCAAATAAACAATAATAATCATGTCTCTGAAATTAGTTCCACCGGCGACCGTTGGTGGCGTATCGCTTATCTTGAATCGCCTATACTCAAAAGAAAATTAAAATGCATTCTAACCTAAAAATGTACTTACCTAATAATGTTTAATTAAATTATTTATTAAATATAGCTATGAAGATTTGTTCTAAATTGAACTCTTTTCTGTAGACAATAAAGCTCAAATATGAATAACACAAAAACGAACAAGACAAAAAATCAGCACAATGACAATTGACACACAATGATTTGTAATTTTTACAACAGAATGTACTTTTGAAGTAACTCGATGTTTATTGGTTCATTCAAATTTTTATCAAATTAGTTAACATATTTTCCGGAGTTTTTCTTAGCTTGGTGGCACTGTAGACAGGTTATTTTTCTTGAAAACCTGTTTAATTTACTAAAATTTCAAATATTGAATTTATTACCTATAAGAACAATTTTGCAAGTGACCATCCCTATAATCCAATCTAACAAAATAAAAATAATTAGTAATTTTTATTAGTAATAAAAAATATTTATTTATAGTAAACATTGATATTTGTTATTAAAACGTCAATAAAAAACATAATAGACTATAATATGATATTTATACTTTACAGCACCAACAAGTTTTAGATATTCTTAAGAACCTTTTAACGTCGATATCTACATATACGTACTAGTTACAATATATATTATGAAAACCATGAAAGATGATACTTGCGCCATTAATAATGAGAGTATGAATTAATACGAGAATACCTAATCAAATCAATATATTTTTCATATATTTAAACCCCACCACATAATTTTTTGCGTTCTTCTGTCAAAGTCGAATAAAATATAATTTTTAGGTTATGACTAGGGATCGGATTTTTAGTTATTTGCATGTTTTTATGAATGATGAAGAGACACACAAGAACTTGGAAAAAAAAAGCTTCGTCGCAGGGGCGTTGCAGGTTAAGTATCGTTGCCGTCGTCTTCGTTGTCATCATTTTCGGTCGTCAATGTCTGTGTAAATAATGGTAAATTTTGATATGACAATTTATGTTTAATTTTGAAAGGTGCATTGTTGAATCGAATTTTAGTCAAGTTAGTCTTTAGTAAGTGGGTTTTTAAAAATTTGCGTGTTGTAAAATTTAGTAGCAAGTCGGTTTACGTGATCTTGAAAGTATTCCATGTCTGTCAGTTCATGAAGTGTCGTAATTCGTGTGTAGCGGTCCAGTCTGGTTATTAGTCTCAAGTTTTTATTTTGAAACACTTGCAGCGGTTTGATAGCTGTCTTCGAAATATTACACCAAGCTGCTGAGGCGTATGTCAGTACGGGTCGCATTAACGTTTTGTAAAGTAATAATTTATTTTTGTCGGTCATCGTTTGTCATATATATATAAATATACAATTTGTTTTCTGTTTTGTAGGTTCTGTTCTGTTCTGGAGCTACCGGATGGTAGTCGTTTTGCTAACCTCGGAACAATCCCGGTTACTTGCAAATCAATGCAACCGAGCAGCTTATGACTATAATATTTTAAATTTTAATTTTCAATATTTTTTTTTTTTACAGTTGCGCGCTGCCGCTTGTCCTAGAGTCTCTTATTACGAAGTACTTTTCCACCCCAAAAGGGTTTTTGAATCCGTGACCCACAGTACAAGTCCCCTCCTTGTTAGTTGACGTATAGGGAAAAGAAGATGACTGGTCGAAAACAACAACATTTGCTAACTCCTGGTTAGGTTTTCCGTCTATCTTAATTTTCTTTGTTTTTACTTCTTTAGTTTTATCTTGAATCTTTCCTTTTATAGGAGTTTAAACGTTAAACAGATTCAGCGTGGGAATAGATGCAAGTAATAAACCTTCACCAAACACAGATTCTTATATCGAAAACACAATAATTGAAAATGATCCGATCAAACAATATAAGTTTTATAAAAATATTCAGAATCCGTTGATTTCCACAATAAATCTAAATGCTAAAAAATGACATGTTTTCCGCAATTTGTTTCTTATAACAGCCGCATATGGAACAATTTGGTTCACGTTTATTTGACTTTTTATAAAATTTATATCAATTTACTTGATGTGTGATACAACTGTGATACAATACGTCAGAAGTAGGTGCTACTCATGCCGCTTATCGCTAAAGGCGCCACTTATGCAATATTCCTACAATTTGCCGAAGTTGTACATATTAATAGTTTATTACAGTGTTTCCCAAATGTCTCAAACTTGCGGACCCCCAAAATTAGACACTAGTATCATGGGGACCCCAGAAAAAATTTTGTTACAAAAATAAAAATTAAAAATTAAAAAATGTACAAAATTTATTAAAAAACATGTATACAATGAATGGGGGTTCGCGGACCTCAATTAGGGTAACACTGGTTTATTACATTTGAGTAAAGGAAACAAAATTATAGTCCAATTAAAGTTCTATTGGCTAACTGGATTAAACTAACCAACGAAAAGCTTCAGTTTTATTTTCAAATCGGTTTTAAAATAAGTGCCATTAAATAAAAATTATGAAATTGGATGTTACTGTGTTATCTTATCGTTATCATTGTACTTACTAATTTTTATATGCTGAAGATATTATAAATTTAGTAAATAATTCAATAAAAAATATAACTATCTATAATTATATAGTATTTATGTCAACTTAGAAAGACAGAAAAAGCCAAATAAAATATGTTTCTGCATACTACAAGATCATGGTCGAGCATTTAATAAAATTGTGCAAACAATAGGGTGGCGCTGCCAAGCGGCAAACTTTGCAACATTGATCTAGAATTATTAATACTGATTGGTTGAATATTAACGAACGAATCAATTAGAAAATTAAGTAACCAATAAGAGAACAAAAAATGTGGATCAAAAGTTCCTAAAATCCTAAAAATTAAAGTGTTGCAGAATCTTATTTATTTTGGTTTAAGCTAATTTATTTTATTTTTTAAATTTAGTTTAAGACTTCAGAATCAGGCGTCTTAAACGGCAAATAAAATTTATACGGAATAATGTGGATTAAGTACATTTTGACAAATAAGAATTCAAAGTGTTTAAAAATCTGGTACTTTTCAGACATTTTGAAACAATCCAGTAACAGAAAGTTTTCTTGTGTAAATTAACTTCTTACCTTGTAAGTTTACTACAAAATTTTAAATAAACTGTATCAATGTGGAACACGCATGAGTTTTAATCAATTTCGTTTTAAGGTCATCCGTTCAGTACCATTAAAGCATTATTAAAGGTGCTTGCACACTTGTTACACTTTAGTGGCGCTCAACATTGATGTATCAATTTGACAGTGGCGCGCGCTGTTAACGTGTAAACCAAAAAAGTGTCCTTTGCAACTGCCAGTGTCAAAAGTGTCATTGAAAATTACATTTCTTGCACATTCAAGCATCGGTTCAACCCTTAAATTATTATTATTAACAATTTTTATAAATTGGTCTGCAGTTTATCTGCAGTTCACGCTACTTATTAACCAATGTGTTGGTTCATTTTTATATTACGCAAGTATAGGGGTTCTGACAGATTACATGTAGTGTACACTTTTAAATGCACGCGTTTTGTAAAAGTAGATATGTTTTTAAAACTTGCAACGCTCTTCCCACGTTGGAATATCAGACTTGCGCCACTTTTCAAGTTGCGCAGTACGAAAAGTGTACAAGCGTGCAAGCACCTTAAAAAATAGACTGTTCTATAACTTTAGTATAGACTAACAATAATATTTTTAATTACCGCTCGTTTACACAATACTATAGTATTGTGCATACATGTACATACAGTGCCACCAAGCTAAGAAAAGCTTCGGAAAATATGTCAACTAACTTAATAAAAATCTGAATAAACCAATGAATATCGAGTTATTTCTCAAGTACATTCTGTTGTAAAAGTTACAAATCATTGTGTGTCAATTGTCATTGTGCTGTGGTGGCACAGTCATGCATGCACACGCATGCGGGACAATGTCACTGCAGCTACATTCTATGGCATTACTTGGCCATATAAAATTAATTTGGAAATCCAGGAACTTAAGGATAATGTTTCCGGTTAATAACAAAAAAAGTAAATGCTAAGCGTTGTTAAGGTTTTTTTGTTATTAGCAGGAAAAAGTTAGTTGAACCGAGTCAACAACAAAGGAACAACAACGTTCCAACGCAATTTTAAATATTCCCTAATAGTTACATTGTATCGATTTTAAATCTGTGTATAATTATTGTTCTTGTTCAAGTTAATTTGTATTATTTATGTGAATAAAAAGTTTTATTAGAAAAACTCAATTATTGTTAAACTTGATTCCGTCCCATCTACAAGTTATCTGGAAACCATAAAGAACCACCCTAACAATAATTGGTGGTGGTGCATGCACAGTGCTTTTGTCATTGTGCAATTGTCATTTTTGTCTTGTTCGTTTTCGTGTTATTCATATTTGAGCTTTATTGTCTACAAAAAGGTGTTCTTTTTAGAACAAATCCTCATAGCTATATTTAATAAATCAATTTAATTAAACATTATTAGGTAACTATTTTTTTAGGTTAGAATGCATTTTAATTTTCTTTTGAGTGTACATATTTAAATACAACACCACCAGCGTCAGCCACAACCCTTCAGAGCTTTTCTTAGCATGGTTCATCTGTAGTATTATAATTGCTGCGTTCTATTTACCAAAAAACTAACTTTAACTTAGATTAAAATCTAAGTAGAGGAGGAAAAATCTAAGTTCGAACTTAGCATTTTATTTGTTGTTTCGTGATTATAACCTTACATTTAATTACAAAATAATTTAATTTATAAACCACATAAAACAGATAATGCACATAAACAATGACATAACCACATAAAACCGTCAAGTTTTACCTTACGAAACAAGTAAAAAAAACTAAATTCCCTTCAAATGCTAAGTTGGTAAATAGAACGCAATTTTACCTAACTTTAACTTAGATGAACTTAGATTAACTTGGTTTTTCGGTAAATAGAACGCAACAAATATTGTTATGCTCATTGACACATTGGATGTTTGATTTTTCTTTATGTGTAACATTCGTTTGATTTTAACGCATTTTATTTCAGTTAGATTTTGTTTCGTTTAGTTTAGACTCAATTTTTCGATTTATTTTATTCAGTTGCGTTCTATTTAATTTTTTATCAAAATGGTTTCAGTTAGTAGCATGTGAAATTATTGTAAAAGTTTTTGATTTTTACATGTTAACGAAATAAAAATTGAACACACTGTTTTTAAAATATGATAAAAACTATGCAAATCAGTTGAATTAGTTCACATCTTAATCTCATCAGGCAAACCTAGAATAATTTGCATTTTGCAAATATTTGTATAGTTTTTATCGTATTTTATAAATCCAAATTCAATGGTTAACTTAGATTTCTGACCGATCAGGTAGTCATAAACGCAGGTTAATCATTGAATTTGGGTTAACTAACGATTGAAAACTGGGCCTTAGTGTTCAATTTTTAATTCGCTTACATGTAAAATATTAAAAACTTTTACATTAATTTGATATCTGTATTCGGAAGCCCTTTTAGAGACGTCCCCGCCATAATGTCGTTTAGTTGCTTTTTCTTTTGCTGAAAAATTCTTGGAGAAAATCTAAATTTATTGAAGTTTACGTTTTGAGGTTGTGATTGGATTTGTGAGAAGTTTACATAAACAAATCTGCCTAGTGCAAGTTAGTTATGTAATTCGCTTCAAGAATAAAAGTAAAAATTGTTGATGCAAGTGGCAAACGTGGCTCGTGGCCTCTACGTTCAGGGCCGTGCCGTAGAATTTTTCAGTATGATGCAAGTCTCCGTAATGCCGCCTCTTAAATGTTTTTTCTTCAAAAAAACCTTTGATTATGATAAAACTGCAAAAAATATATGAATACTATTTTTATTTTGAAAATACAATTTACTACAATCGTCTATTATCAATCAATCTATACTACAGTTTTACCTTTCTAACTTTAATTTTAGCAAATTCGTTAATTAGAGATGTACAGTTTAGAGTGAAAGCTAATCTAGATTCAATAGAAATTAATGACAAATTTCTTAGTTTTATTTGGTTTATTGAACTTCTTAAATAGGTTTTTATTAATTTTAGTTTGGAAAAACATTTTTCCTACTAGCTACAGATATAGGGAGTGTTAATAAAATCCTCAGAGCTACAACAGTATTCGGATACAAAGTAATTAAGTTACTTTGACACAAATAATTTAAAACGTCCAAAGGTTTCATAGAATATGGTAGCATTCGGGATACATCACGTAATTCTTCTTGAAGATCAATTGCATTTACCTCCGATTTATTTTCGACCGAAAGTATTGTGTGGAGACTGGTACAATACATTTTTTTTTTATAATCTTTCGTCCTTCTGGCTCTAACTTCAGTTTCGGCAGAAAATTCCGCACTGCATTCAAGATGTTCTGCAATCTCATTAGCTGAAATTTTCATTTGAACATATCCAGATTCTCTATAATTTTGCATTTTTTGAATGGTTTCCGATAACATCCTTATACAATCTCACAAATTTATAGTCGCAGATTGCAATAGCTTCGAGACTATATTTATTTCAAATAAAATATCATGCCAAAGAATTACACCGCATATTAAATTAATAATAATAATAATTATGAAAAGGTGCCGTTGTACTATAAATATTAATTAATTCTTAAACACTTTATTTCACTTCACAAAATTTTCTCACTGATAAGTTCAAGGTCTGAACTCAAAAGCAAACTTTTGTGTAAAACAAAATTTTAAAATTATATTCATTATAATAAAATGTCCAGGTGTTATTTTTTTCTAAATAAACTGGTTTTTCCAATAAAAAGATATGTATATTTCAATATTTCTATGGGCCGATAAAGTAAGAAATAAGCAGATTTAAGGGTACTCTTATTGCTTTAATACGTACTGTAGTTTACTATTATACCCCTACTGTTTGGTTTACTTAATAACTTAAATGTTTCCATAAATGTGTATTGAAAAATGTTTAAACATAGAAAATAAAAAAAAAATTTAATTATTGAATGATTCAAATTGTATTTTGATCTCGCTGCTTATGCCGCTCTTCTATAGTGCCGCCTGATGCGGCCGCATCTTTGCATCATAGCACCGTACGGCCCTGTCTACGTTTATACAAGACATCTTTGTGCGGTCTAGGACATTTGAACGCGGCCGTTTGAACGCAGAGACGTTAGAACGCTGAAACATTTGAACGCGGAACGTTTAAGCGAGGACGTTTTAACGCAGGGAAGTTTGAACGCCGGACGTTTGAACGCGAGGACGTTTGAACGCGAGGACGCTCAAAGGAGGAGAAATTAGATGCAATTGACCCCCCTTTTATTATATTTAACCTTTTATTCGAGAAACCATCCGATATAATTATTATTCTACAAATCGATATTCGATTTTCTTTCGAGAAATCACGAGATATTGATATTTTCATTGTCTTTCTAGGACGAAACATAGTTTATTCACAATCGGTTAGTGATCGATACATTCCTGATTTTTAAGAAGTTGGGAAGCAGTAATACCATTATTTCAAGTACTATGTGGCAGGTCGCACCGTTTTGTTGGAGAAACATGTCCTCCACATCAGTTACATATAATTTTTACCAAAATTCGTTTCGTAGTGCTTCTGGAAATGTTTAATTCTTGACCACGATGCCGAATGGAAGTTCCTGAAGTCTCGGCCACAGATTCCCTTACTGTGGCTATATTTTTGAGTGACCGACAAGGACGACGACGAACTAAGGTCATCTGATGTATCAACGTAAATTTGGTCTCAAATTTTTTGTAATTAAACGCCTCACTGTCGATTCATTTGGCTCATAATTGCGACCGAAAACTTGACGAAATTGACAAACTGTTTTCGCAAAACTTTCACCATTTTTGTAATGTGTTTTTACAATAATTTAACGTTGTTCGTTTGAATACTTCTCCATATTCTTAAATCGCGTGGTCTGTACGTGACAACTGTTAAAACAAAATCACCGTACAACTCGTATTAATGGCGGCAAATTTAAATCCGTCGCTCTTAGTGGGACACCCTTTACAATCTTATTTATAATCCAACGTAACTTTGGTTTTTTATTTACATCATTAAAGAAATAATTTTAAATTAAGATTAAATTTTGGTGCCTCAAATTTTAAGTTAATTTTAATTTAGCTTTGCAACCCCCACCTTTGTTGTTTGACGTTCAAGTGATATAACACAACTTGAATTATAAATGGATGGACTTCTTTAGATTTTGCCGAACTTATTCATCCATCATAAATTGTACCTTCGCGTTTTGTTAAGCGTGTTTATTTTACATGTCCGATTAAATTATTCTACAATTTTAGTTCACATAGTTTCGTGACAACAATTATTATAATTCATTACCATTTTAGTTTTATTTAGTATTAAGTGCTTTATTAATCTGCTAGGGTATTCCCCGAGTACATAATAGATTCTTTGTTACTGGAAGTTTAGCCTGAGTTCTTTTGTCAATCGTTATGTCTAGAAGATACTGCAATTATTTTATTGCTTTCCCATTTAAATTTTAAGGATTTGCTCTAGAAACCCAATTATGAATTGTTATTTATTAATATAAATATAATTTATAAACTACATAATATAGTTATTATAGTTTTTTTTTATTATGAAGTTTTTTTATTAATTTATTATTATTATTTAATTTATCTTAAAAACCATGGTATCTCTCATACGTTTTTCAAATTTTAATCGATTGATACGTGGTTTAAGTAGTGTAACTCAATATTAATTATATCAATATTTTAGAAAATCCAAAAAATGCACCTACACTTTTTAGAACTACAAAGGCTACTTCATCGCCTGATGATGCCATAGTATGGTGAAAACGTTTGCAATATTGTATACTTACAGTGTATTTTATTTGTGATAACTTAAAAACATTTTAGTTCTAAAAAGTGTGTGTGCATTTTTTGTGTTTTCTAAAATATTGATATTGTTTTAAAATTTTCTTAAAATTTGAAAAGTGTACCTAAATTCTTATCAAAATATATTGATTAACCCTTCCCCAGCCTCAATTATCTTTCTTATTAACTTTGCCAGAAATGGCGAGGTGTTTAGATTTACCAGAACTCGTTTTTGAAGGAAACCCAAATTGCTTTCAAATTAAAATCAGAAAATTTTTCAGAGAAAGCGTTGCACTATAGAACAGCAATTTTGAGAGATACCTGCCGGTTATGAACTCTACACCACCCAATTTCTCAGATTTTCTAAAAAGTCACGAAGATAATAAATCTATCCGACTTGTGATATACAACATACTATAATAGTAGTATACAATAGTTTTTCTGTAGGGGATCCTGTAGTGACTATACCTACAGAAAATTCTCAATTCTGCTTCGTTAAAAAGTAGGGATTGGCGATAGAGATATCCGCAATAATGAAATAGAAACATTTATATACAATTATATGGATAATTGAAATAATGTGTTTATAATTTAGATACTTTAAATATTATAATTTGGAGTTTGAATTTTATTTGTTTAAAATTTAGTATTTATTTGTTGTGGAAATTTATTTTAATTAAGAAGTTGAATTAAGATGTTGGTGTTAAATTGAGGAGACACATTGGAATAGTTGTTTTTAAAGATTTTGGCTACGAAAAAACTCGGGAGTTTTTCTAATAATAATGTTAATTACTAGCTAATTACAAAGAAAACAATATGGATAAAGCCATGGAAACACTTTTACAGAGAACATGTCAAAGAACAAATGCTGTCAAAAAATTTCAAGTATTTTGGACATAAAATTCTGAATATTGAACCTGTTGAATATCCGACTATTTTAAGTAAGGATAAAAAGGACGTCTTTACGGAAATCCTTAGTATAGTAACAAATTATAAGTAAGAAAGTGCGTGTTTTTAAAGAAAATATCCCGGGTCCTGATTTTATTCGAATATTTCTGCAAGAAAGACATGACATTCGACATATAATTATAAATAAATCCAACATATTATGTACGTATGTTTGTATGTACTATATATTATATTATTATTAAAAATATACACAAATTGGTCTTCCTTCAAATTAAAGGGTATTAAGTCCTAAACGTTTGGGACAAATTATAATAATAGAATAAAAGTAACTGTCCAGGTCGCCCCAACTCCAATGTTACTTTGACATTCCAAAACATTTTGTTTTTTACTATCTGGCTGGTTTTTTTCAATTTTAAAGTCAGTTTTGCCAATATAAAGTTGATATATGAATAATATGTAAAAATGGTGTCTAAAGAACCCCACTTTATAGTATATAGTTTAAAAATGTAGTTAACCAAATGATAAAACTATAGATTCTTAGATATTATTATTAACAAACTGCTGGGATTTTAAACAAGAAAGTGCAAACTCGTTTAATAAAAAAGTAATAAAATACGGTAACCGTTACTTTTTCTTGTTATAATAATTAAGTATCATTAAAATGTTCTTAATCTAAGAGTAATTATTGATAGTTTTAAAATTTATTCCACAAGAATAAGAAAAATCTAAATATAACCACCACCGTTCAACACGAAAGCTCCAAAAATTAAATACAAGCATGCAATGCATGCAACGATTTTATGTAAACTATGCTATACATATTACATAATCGGTACCTATATTCAAAGTATTGACGTTTACACCGTACTGTAGGTACCTTGATATTATCGTTCAAGTTAAATATTAGTTCTCCTTTCTAAAAAAAATATTCTATATTGGGTTTTTGTTTTAAATTCATTAACATGAGGATTTTGATTTAAAATCAACATATTTATTGTGGCCCGTTCGAACGCCATCTAAAATCACAATAACCAAAGGTTTATATCAGTGGGGTAGAAAATATAAAAAATGTTTTATTATAAACACTTTTTTGTGATTTGCGACATTAAACAATTAATCAATCAGAAAATAAAAAAAGCTTATGGCACTTCCTTACAATAAAGTAGATAACAGTATAATGAAAAGTCTGATTTGAAGTCTAATTGACAATATAAATATATTACAAAATAAATATAAACTTCTACTTCCTTCTACTACTTCTAATTTCTAATTATTTTAGATCTACTACTAAGTTAATAATTATTTAGGTATCAATTAAAATAAAATCTTTTTAATATTTAAAGTATTGCTGAAGATGTTCAAACTAAGTAATTCTATCCATAAAATCAATTGGTCATATTGAGGCTACACAAAAATTGTGTTTCAAGATCCAAAATGGAATTTTAATTATGAAAATTGTTATTTTGATTGTAAAATTTATTTATTGAAACATTTTTTTTTATTTTGGATTTGCTGGTTTTCCCGCCAACGAGTTTGTAGTGGTATCAATGGGCGGTGAAAACCAGGCTTCTTGCCGATGATGGACGTCCTACGCGGTTGAGGAGCAAATGGTCTCCTTTATTTTGTGATTTTTGATATTGAGATTTGGATTATTTGCTAATGAAGCGTTTGATTTCACGTGAGTTAATTTTATTATTATTGGAATTTTTCCAAAATTGAGCAAGATCTGGAGAAAGATAAAATATTTTTAAAGAGTTTAATTTGAATATTTGATTTGGATAATAATATTAAAAATTTTGAGATTGGATTATGGTTTTTGGATGATCCTATTTTTATTTGGTTTGGATATTTAAGCAAAATTTTAAGGAGTGTATTTTTTTGGATGAACCCAATTGAAAATTTTGAACATAGAAAATATCACTTTATCATATACATATATTATTATAATATAATGATAGGAATAGTTTGAACTTGCATTGGATTTAAAATATAATTTTTATATTTTTTAACTTGATTTTATTATTATCTTAGAATACAATAATCACATTTATGCACTAACGTTATATTGAATTTTAATGTTATTCTTATTTGATTTGTAAATAAATTCTTTTTATTTTTATTCATTATTCTTTTTTTCAACTATAAATTATTATTAAATATCTTTAAGGTTTTCATTGTAATGTTGATTACACTGGTCGACAGTGGTTTTGTTGCCCTGGATTTTTGATTAATTTTTGAAAGATTTTATGTAAAAAACACTGAGGGTAGCAATATTTTTTCCAAAATGGCTCTAGTTATTTATTTTTTTGATATTTTTATATTTGACTCAAAAATGCATTATTTCAATGAAAAATTCGATTTGCTTTTGTAATATGAAAAGTTTATCTATCAAACACTATATTAATGGTTTTGGTTATACTCAATTTATTCAAAAAAAATTTTAAAAATATAAAAAATTCAGAAAAATTTTTTGAAAGATTGTTTTTTATGAGATTTTTGAGTATCATGTCTTTGTCGAGTCCAGCAGTAATCTGCCATATTATTCGCATAAAAGTAGGTCACCCCTACCTTATGGCACTAACAAAAAATGAAAAAATGTTATGTTCAAAGGTGGTCATAAGAGGGGGGCCATGGCCTCCTCCAAACTAATATATTACCGTGTTTCAAACTAATGTCCTTACTAAATACCTAAATATTTTTTAAGATTTTGGAAATTTTTTCGGAAATGGCCCCCTCAGAAACTAGAAATATGACCGCCCCTGGTTATGATGCGTTTGAAAAAGTTTGGATCTTCAGGAACTTTGGTTAACGATTCTTGAGAGATGATTTTGCAATTCAGTTTTTGTATAAAATTTAACATGTTTTGTTGCCACTTGTTTCAAATCCAAATTGGTCTTAAAAATTGCATCACATGACCCAATTGAGATTTCAACTTTTTTTGCGACTTCTCTAATAGTGCTTTGGCAATTTACAAAAAACGTGGATTTGGTTTTCTAACGTTTTTATCGTTAATTGATGTGTTTGCATGCTCATATGCTCAAATCTGCACCGATTTCTTGAGAATTTTTGTATTTTTTGACCTAGTTTTTACACCAAAAATTTAGTCAACATTTCTTATACTTCATTACACTTTTAAATTAATTTTTAACACAGAATTTAATGCAAATAACGTTTTTAAAACAAAAATGAATTAGGAAAATTGCGGATTTTTAAAATTATGCAATAAACAATAATTTGCTAAACACAAACTGTACAACGAATATGGCTAAAAATTGACATGTGCATTACTCATAGTTGTATCAACTTAGAAAAATTTTTTATTTTATTTGGTAACTTACACCGTGCGAAATACAAAAATTTCCAATATATTTTGAACATACCTCGTATATTATAATAACATAAAAACTAGAGCCAATATTGGCCAATTTTCGTTATATTAATAACTTTTACGTTCTTAATCTTCAAAATTCAATGAAAAAATCAGGGCAACAAAAAAAATTCTTTTTTGTGGACCTGTGTTATTATTAAGTATAGCGTATAGCTTCGAAAATAATAAAAGATTGAGCTTTTAATTTTTCAATTTATAATTAACACGACATATTTCAGACGAAGAATCGTGTATCTTCAGGTGTCAATGTTTATTAAAATATATTTTTGGAATTATGTTTGAAAGGGAATTTTAAAATTGTTGCTTGAAGTTGAATAATTATAACATGTCACGTAATTATAAATTAAAAATTAAAAGTTTTTTAAAAGGAGAAGTACCACAAAACTACCTACATATACTTATTACAAATAACTTCGCGTGACGAATATAATTTATTTCTTATTATTATTTTTTAGGTTCTTACTTTTACTCTTTTTTTTACTTTTTCTTTTTTTTTCAAAAGAATTTTATTTATACTAGACTTTTAATAACTGCGAGGATACCACAGTATATTATCAGAAAATGTACTGTACCTAGTACAAAACTTATCTGTATTACAGAAAAATTTTGAAACCTTTTTTACTTTTTACATTTTTCTATTTTTAAATTATTCCGTTTTCAAACTTAAAAGCACCTACTTGGGTATTCCAAGAAACACCAAAACAGCAAAATTAATAACATTTATACACATTCAACAGCCTTAGAAGAGCTTAAAAAAAACACAATTGCGATGACAAGCAAGTTTCTAAATATTCAAATTTTATAACGAATCCAAAACCAGCAAAGAAAATTTTAGACCACGAAATTGAGTTAACAACCAAGGGTGGTGTTGAACCAAATTTGAATGAACCATTTGTACTGACGATTAACGCAAATTATGATTAAGTAAAAAAGTCCTATTGACTAATAGGGGAAAGGAACTTTGCTAAATCAGAGATGTTGGAAGTCTTAATCAGAGAACTGAATATAGTAATTTAGTAAGATGACTTAATTTTTGAATTGCGAACAAAACTGTTGCGTTTTATAAACTACAGTGTTACTTTTGAGTTTTGATTTCCAAACGAAACCAAGTCGTGTGTAGTTTAACTTAGTTACGGGCTGCCTGTCACTAAGGGCCATACACAAGTTATTCTCTTCATTTTACTGTAATCGAAATTTTATAACTATCTACTTTTGGAGGTAAAAGACATGCTAATGAGGGCTGTTCAGAATGCTACCAGCTTTTAGCAAGATGACAGCATGTACGTCTCAAAATTTTTGTTTTTAACAAGTACTATCTTTATATAGACGCAATTTTTAATTTTAAATTGATATGTCAAT
Organism: Cantharis rufa; assembly: GCA_947369205.1. Taxonomy (NCBI): domain Eukaryota; kingdom Metazoa; phylum Arthropoda; class Insecta; order Coleoptera; family Cantharidae; genus Cantharis; species Cantharis rufa. The sequence continues at coordinate 45,040,718 of OX376303.1, forward strand.
TACTTAGTTTATGTTTTGCAGCAATTTAAGAAAGGTAAGTTCTGATTTTCCTTAAGCAATGGATAATGTTAACATGAATGTTGATGAAGCATTGGTTTTTACGTGGAAAATCCGCTCAAGAAATCAAGGAAAGAAATAAAAAGTATCATTTGGAATACACGCTTCGTCTCATACAACTATAAAGTATTGGAAGTGGCCGAACAAGCGCAAAAGATGGATATGGTGGTATATTTTTACCCTACAATGCATGATTTTTTATTTTGTAAATTAAAATTTAGAAACTAGAGAGGAATAATGGTTAGATTACTGTAAATAATAAAATAAAAATTTTTTTTTAATTTTCATACTATTTTATTAAAAACATTGAATAGTGATGCATATTTGAATCGTCATCGGGGGCAGAAAACATACACTACAATGTAATCTTTTCGGGCGGGGCCATCGAAAGAATCAAAATCTAATACCACAACATCATGCATTACAATATTATATTCAATGCCGCGAAAAAAAATACATACCTCGAACACACAACAGGCGTTATTATAATATAATATTTTACAAAATAGCACAGAATAGTGGGAATCGCTACATAATGTTTATCGCATGTTGTTATGGTCATAACTAAGTTATAATTTATCTGCCGACTTCGAGCGTCTTTTCATTAGGTGGATACTGATCCATATTAGATACATAATGTATTTGTGATATAAAATGTTTTAAAAATAAATAAATAAATAAATAATAAAAAAAACCGCACCGGAAATGGTAAAAATGTCTTCCTATCTTCAAGGTTTGGTTTTGAATTGATTTTTGGATGGCGCATATTCTAATTGCCAATATTGGGGAATCCGTAGTAGCTCAAGTTTATACCGACTCCAGAGAATAAAGAAGTTTGATTTTAAATTGTGCAAAGAAAGGTATTGGATCAGGTTTACATATAGAAATATTTGTCAAACCATCTTTGTCAAGAACAGTCGCTTTATGTTTAATTCGAGTGTAATGAAATGACTATTAAAAATCTAAATTTTTAATATTTGAGTTCATTGTAGCAGAGGAGATTTTTGAATACTAGTGTTTTGTTATATAATTAATTTTAGTTTATGATTATTGAAAACCGACAGATAAAATTAGCTAAATGCGCATGTGGTAGGTTATATTCCTGTAAATACATATATCTATTCACGAATTTTGTTAATTGTATACTGCTCTAATCACATTACTTCCTCTGTTGAAATAAATTAATGTTTTTGTAAGTAAATTTATTAGTCCTGTCCGACTTCAGGATTTTTATTTTTGCACGAATCACTTGTTACTATTTTTATCTAGTAAAATCATTTGGGCCATACAAAGAGGTATCAATTTTATTAACAAAACTTTGCTTCAATTCTTGAATAACCTACAAATCGCTTTCCAACAAACAACAGAACTACCGGCCGGCATTATGGTAACCAGAGGATTGGAGAACAACCCAGTTATAAGCGTTTACTGACTTTCTATAAAAAAAAATAACTAGTTGATATTTCTGAGCACTGCTTTCTATTGTTTAGGCGTAATCAAAGGAAAAAATAGAAGAAGAACAACCACATTTAGCAAAATCCGTTCATTTTCATCAAAACAATACATATGCCAATTCGTAAAGATACAATTGCAATGTCTAAATTGCATGAATTACATTATCGATATTACCACATTTACCGTATTCACCAGATTTAGCTTCTGGTGAGTTCTACTTGTTTCCAAGTTTGAAAAATGTTTTGGAGGATTAATTAAAAATTAAAACGCGCTGGATAAAATGTATTTACCTTATAAACAAAAAAAATCTGATGTGGCAACACATAACTTTCTTATTTATTACTAGGTTTAATATACCTATATGTAAATAACTAATTTTAAATGAGAATTTTTCTATGTTTATAATTTTATTTTAACAAGAATTAAAAAGAAAAATGTCAAGTATTGAGCATCATCAGAAGCGTTAATACTATCCACATTAATGGAAAGAGGTACCGGGCTTTAACAATTTTCATTCTTTGAAAAAATGGAGTAAAAAAGAAGGGATTTCAACCAAAATCTAATCAGCTCTCTAGATTGCTGCTACAAACCAGTATATGAAATTTGAATAAAATCGGTTCACGCGTTTTGAAAAAATGGTGGACGAAAAAATTTGCAGTCATGCACACACACATTTCATTTCAATAAATATTTTATAAATATACTTTATATCAACTTATTTAAAATATTCGGCAAGTTATTTTTACTTTATTTTATTTTACTGATATCGAAATTAGTCTCAATCGACGTAGATGAAATTAATTGCAGTTTTCAATTTTAAAATAATATAGCTGAAGCCTTACGAGTTACTGCATTAGAAAAAAAAGTATTATAAAAACATTTTGAAATACGCTTTTTCTTCACCCCGCAAATGTGCACTAAAAAGTAAAAAATAATTTATCAAATAAGAATAAACAAAACTCCTTGAAAACATCAATAGTATGAGTATAAAACAATATGTAATAAAAAATAGGCCCCAATAATTTAGACGAATAGTAGTCACTGAGAAGTGATTCTCTAAACTAAAACATTTTTACACTTGTGAAAATAAATTAAAAAAAGTTGTCGGTACTAATAATTGTAAGGGTTCTGTGAAGAAAATAAATTGGGAATCGCTGCTGTAAAAAATAGTTGAAAAATAACTTGAACAATATCTTTAGCTTTGTCAGTTACAAAAAATATTTTGTTTGTTTAATATATTTTTGTTAGGCACCCTTTGCTTCTGATAACTTCATTCAAACATTTAAGCATGTTATTGATAATTTTTTGTAAATAGACTTTATTAAGTGGTATTATTCTGTCCAATTTAATTAATAGATTTTCTATAAGATGAAGTACAGGTGATTGAAAAGGCGAATGTAGTATTTTCTATAAGGCATTAATATAACAAATACTCTGGAGCCAAACGTAGTTTATGTTTAGAATCACTGTCTTCATAATATTTAAAAATACTTTCTATGTCCGTTTTCGTAGCACTTGCTACTAAATTGTCTTGCAAAAGCTGCAAATACTTAAACTTGGCCACAACACCATCCGTTACAACCAAGTTATACCCACTTTTTAGGTGGAAATACCGTCCTACAACAATCACATTTTCACTTCAGTGCTTTACAGTTCTGCGACTCGAGTTTCGTATTAATAAGTCTACCTCCAACTATCAGACCCAAATACTATGTAGAAATTAAGGCAACAATAGAACAATTACATCATAAGATTTTATTTAATATTAAAAATTGTATATTTACAAATTATAAATTAATAAAATTAATAATAATAAATTGATTAACTGTTTGAAAATGAAATATGTACTTATACTGTTTCAGTATCGTACATACATATTATAATATATGCACATTAAAGGCGTAATATTATATTTCTAAAAATACAACTAACATATTTATATACTTTGTATTTGTAATTGAATGTAGTGCCCAAAAAATAATTAAGTGTAAATAGTATATTATACATAAGTACAACAAATATCTATAAAATTAATTATTGTGTTTATGTACAAATTATGTACTAAATTTACATTGCAACGTAAATTAAGTTACACGTAAAATGTTTCAGAATAAAATTTAATGGTTTAAGGATTTACGCTTATAAATAATAATGAACAATTGTAAAATTTTATTCTATTTTGTAATAATAATCTTAATAGCAAAACTGTATTGCTTAATTAGAAGCAAAAATAAAACCTAATATTTTTTAATTACATATTATAACGTAATAATAAATTATTATTATTTTTAATTATCATTCATTTTATACTAAACTTTTAGTTGCACCCGTAACTTTGTCGACAATTATAGTAATGTTAATCGATAATTACAAAAAAGACTAGAAAGAAGAAGAAATTTTTATCAAAAACGGTTGCTTCCACCATCTGAAAAAAAACAGGTGTTTACTTAATTTTACTGCTCTTTCGGCATATCAAAACTTGTCTCGATCTTAGAGTTACACTTGATGGGTTCTCCTTGTGAACCGTATTAACGGTCATCACCTCTAATAATAGTTGTATTCTTTTCACCTATTTTAAGTGAGATTGTACTGAGATACTCAGGTACTCAGTTAAATGGGTGTTCTTTTTACCGTTTCAACAGATGTGCTGTGCCGTGCCGAACTGAGTTTTAACTGAGTAAATCACCTCCCACCCCAACCTAACTGATCTTGCTTTTTCGAAGTGTTACAACTGAGTAGGAACTGAGCTAAATTGGGAAATAGCCCGGATTGGTCGGTTTAAAAAGGTTAACGCCTCATTTGTTTTTGTGGAGGTTATGGTTATAGTAAACGTGTCACGTTTATGTTATGTTGAGGTTATGTTGAAAGTAAACATTGGTAAATATGATTTGGTTAGTAAATAATTTTTGTATCGTGGGTTGGTAGTGTACTTTTGTTGTTCTTTTCACCTTATGTTTTTCTCACTTTGACTCAGTTAATACCTGTTCGGCTCAGCTCACTTTGTCTCAGTTGTGTAACTGAGATGGAAATAAAATAGGTGAAAAGAATACAGCTAATATATTAATTAGTTTGTAGAAATAATACGAGGGTGGTTTAGTAGTCAATCAATCAATGAGCTACAAGCCTATAAAAGTAAACACCTCTTTTTAGCAAAAATTATTACTTTCCTATTTTCGTAGTAATGTAAGCAATGTCCGGATGTGTGTGTGGGTGTACGTGTGAGGGTGTTCAATGGTATTCAGTCAAGATATAAAAAATATTTATAATATTAACTATAATAGTAAATTCGAAATATAATTATCAAATATTAGTTAAGAAAACTATTAAAACGCAAAAATATTTTCGAGCTTTCGGGAACGGATGTTCCCTTTATAAAGGGAATATTATATTTTGTTTTATAATAATATTATATTATATTGATAATTATATTTCGTAAAAAATATTTAGTTTAGTATATCTTTATAGATATATTTTTGGTGATAAAATCAATCAATTTTAGAAAAGAGTTCTCATCTTTGAAACAGTGACTATTTTAATTTGATGATTAAAATAATTTAAAGTTAAAACACTGTGTCCATAAGAACACACCAAAGGTGACAGCTCTTTCTTTTGAGAATAACCAACGGCGTAGTAATGTTTTAAATTATTACTCTCTTTCTTAATTATGCAAGTTATCGAAGTTTTTAATATTATTTTGTTAAATTTAATAATTTTGTTAACAAAAAAAAAATTAAACATTATTATACATCCCCCAAGTATAAAAATTCCGCAGAAATATCTAAATTTGTAAATATAGACAACCACAGCATAATAGTCATTCATCATTTACTCATCGGTTTTTAAGAGAAAAACTTTTAATTGTGTAATTAAGACACATTAATTGTGTAATATTGAGGTTTAGACTGAAGCCTTTCATGAATGCGGAATATAAACTATGTTATCACGCATACCCCTGGCTATGTCATCACGCCCACGAGCAATGCTTTTCTTAATTTTGTGGAAAATTTCGAATATATATTTGCATTACAATAATTGCATTAACTTACATAATGATAATAACCTTATTAATAATATTAACTTTAGCTATAAAGTATAATATTTATCTAAAAAACTATAATTCTAAAATATAACTAAAATGTACTGTTTACCAGAAATAACTATTTCTAATTTTTTAATTTAAAAATTAAATAATTTTTATATTGTCGGATAAATTATTAAATATTTTTATCCTCGAAAAACTCAGTAACTGTTTGGTTCGCTCTTTTTTAAATTTTATAACGAAATTCACATTATTTCTTGTGGGATAAACATGGACTTAATTCGAGGTATTCACATGTTTTAATTGTCTACTTAAGGGGTAAAGGTTAGCAGGTTATCCAGCAGGTTAAAAATTAAAACAAAATCGTATTGCATAAATCACTAGTAAACCATCTTAAAAATACATATGCGCCTGAAGTTTCAAACCAAAATTCGAAGTCGATTTTGTTTCATGTATCTGTTGAATAAATTTAAAATGTTTTATTACGAGTTCATCGATGACAAATAAAACTAATAACAAAACTAAAAGAATTTATAAATATATTTTGGTTGAGGATTTGATTGGTAAGGATCACACACTTATATTTTTAAGCGTCTTTTCAAAAATGACTTTAATAGGTGCATATCAGCTACATTGTACATTTTTTGTACTGCTATTCTCGTACACTTCTTTCAACTGATTTAAAAAATTTTGATTTGATTTTTATTAAAAGTAGGTAATAAAGTAATTGAAATCGTGCAAACATACAATTACCATTATTCTCCCCAAATATTTAATTCTCTTTACTATTTCCAGATTCACACCAGTAATTTAGAACATTATAATCAAAATATACATATACTGATTTGGTAACATTTATACACACCTATTTACACTTATGAATGGTAAGCACTTACATATATTTCTCAAATCACCATTTATAACTTAATCATTATAACAACATCTTTATCAATTAAGTAAATCATGGTATCATGGTAAACATTTCTATTTTATTAGATTTTTCGCAGTTTGGCATATCGTTTCGACGCTCCCAAGGCAGAACGAAATAAGCGCCGAAATACGAAAATTGAGATATTGGTATCATTAGAAAGCTGATTTTAAGACTTACTTTTTAGTATAGTTAATATAAAAAACAACAGATTACACAAAAAGTTATTTTATGTTATATATGCATGCATAAGCGATTTTGATGCCAAAGTCAAAAAAGTAGTTTGGCATAAACACCAATCGAACATTGCTTTAACACGGATATAGTTATGACTATGTTTACATTTGAAAAAGCTTAAATAGTAAGTTTATGTTAATACATTTTTAATGGAATTTGAAAATTAAATACTTATGAAATGTGTAGGTAATTTACTTTTAAATATACTTAGATAATTCATGGTTTTATTCGTAAAAGAAATCAGTGTCGGTATTATCAGGATAACCTGTATTAAAACCATTAAAAACATTTAAAACCAATCTACAAGAAATGATAATGTGTAAATCAAGTTAGCATAAGCGATATAATTTGGCTTTTTATTAATTATTTATGAATCATCCTGTAATATTTTTACTGATATATGATTATCTGTTTCTCCTTTGTTTTTCGACACCATTTTTAATATACACGCTTACATGCATTTTGATAAAGTGATAAAGATAAAGATAAAAGTGGTAATCTTATGGGCTTGATAGCATTGCCAAGTGCATGTGCGATAGATAACCTATAAAGTTAGCGTTCAATATTCATGAATGCTTCAGTTTTAGGCGGAATATTGCACAATTAGGAGTTTGACTAATACTTTTTCTTTTTTGACGTTGACGTTCTGTCAATTGGCAAACCTTATGTAAATGTAAAATCAAATACCATCACCAACCATCACAGAGTATCGATGCACACCGAAAAAGCAAGTTAATAAATTTTCTGAAATCCGAGATTCGAACCCAGTATTTCCGCTGTATAACTCAAACAGCGATCAATTTAATGCACTGCTGTGGTTGGTGTTTATCCTTGATTGTGCAAAAGAGCCTTATGAGAGAAGTGACACTGCTAGCTCACCCTGACCAGAAAATCTGGCGACGCAGCTGATTATGTTCGTTCCTTGCAACATATTAAGCATTCATTTTATATTCTTATACTCGATCTTGAAAATTTAATCTGTGATTAAGAATTTTTAACAATGTCTCAACAATGAATTTAAATTTTAATGTTTTATAAATTTCGTTTTCGAATAAATCGACGTTTTCCATAATGTTTACCACGAGATTATTTTGCATGTAAAAGATTGCATGAAAAATATTTTAAAGAAAAAAATGACGAAAGAATTTGATTATATTATTAATTACTCCTACAAATTTAATTTTCAATAATAGATTATTATTACTCTATAGTTTATTATTAAAACAATTTTTAAATATCATTGTAATACTAGTAAAAAGTAAACGACTTTATAGCTACGCTTTATATATTGTATGTTACACGACCTATATATAAATGTCCTTAATTTAGGTCAAATGAGAGCAAAATTTTTGTATTTGTTTTACACCAGGCATCTGATAAATTTAGTTCATAAAAATAATAACACTCAATGACTTGATTGTATTTTTATTTGCATAACCATAAAATTATGTTTAATTATTGTTAATTGTAATTTTTCTTTATTTGGGTGTAATAAAGTCGATATACTAATAAAATAATTTTGAATAGAATAAATTACCAATGTAATGCTCGAATGAATTGCATTATAAGAAATTGATATTGTAACTTTTCTCCAAAGGCCTGTCAATAAAGAGAAGCTGGAGGGAAATGCTTGGACTAATCAGAAGATAACATAGTAAATATTAATAAACAGGATATAGTAAAAGCTCCCAAACCTAGGAGCAGGTGATGTCCTGTGATGTGAAGGATGATGTAAAGGAGTAAAAAGACCCAAAATGGTCCCGGATTTTGGATTTTCGCTAGCGATTAGTGATATAGATAAGAAGTGATAAGGTGTTAAATTCATTCTGATCAGTAATAATCTCATTTCAAAGATATTTTATTAGAATTAATTTGTATACATAACTTTCACACAATCTGTTTGTTTAAACATCATTGTTTATAGCAAATTATAAACAAATCGTTTATTTTTATAAAAAAGTTGATTTTCTTAGGTTATAAAATATTTTTGAAAAAAATATATGCCATTTTAATTATTTTCCCAAAAATATGGTTAATGAATTTTTTGTCAGAATACTTTTAAAGTAGGTAATTAACGTAAGTAAAGTCATAATATAGCTAATTTTTACTATGGTAAAAATGATCTATGGAGCAGCGCTTCCCAAATAGAGTTACGTTGATCCCCGGATTCCGTAGAATTATTAAACTTGCTTATCTATTTAAGATAAATATTGAAGCTTGCCGAATAAACTTTGAATACTGAATATACTATTAATATAAATTACTGAATTAGAAAAACAAGATAAACAAGGATTGCTCTACAATTCAGCAATTCTTGTAACGGCTAGGAATTTCTGAAATTCACATATTTTAGTTTTTACCGCAAACAATAAATAATAACAAATAATCTGCAATGCAGTTGGCTTTTTTTCGAAAAAGTTTCTGAAGAACGTATAAATAACTCTTCTCTAATTTTACATACATACAATCGAGATGTTGATTGAGATGCTAGCTGATTATGTTTTTTAATGCGCCTAAAAAAAGATTGTTCTCCACTTCTTGACTTCTTTGTTTTAGAAAATTTGTTAATAATTTTATTACTTATTAATTATTAATAATTATTTTAATTTAATTACTTTAATTGAATTTTAATTAAATTTAAAAAATAATTAAATAATTAAACTAATTAATTCTAACGCTAATCCCACCTAAAGTCAAAATTTTGTTTAAGAAAGAGAAATAGCTTATTATTTACTCTAAGCAAACTTTATAAAATAATATACGTAAAGTCAATATTATTCCGTTTTCCCTACAAGTCGGATATTATTGCATATTGGAAAATCGGCATATGTCAAATTATGAAAAAATGCGTATAATAAGATTATACTATGTATTCTCAAATGAATTCTAAAACCTAAAATCAGCAAAATACCAAAACTAATTCAAAAAATCAGTTTGTTTGCTAATTTTCGAAATAAACAAAATAGTCTAAAAATTCGGTTGCACAGTAAAAAGTACTATATTATGCTTTTGTAGCTTTTTTTTAAATATGTACTAGTTTCAATTTAAACGACACGACGACATTCTAACTACAACATCGAAAAATTTTTGAACCCGAATTTCGCATTTCGATAACGCTTGATGCAAACTAAACTTTCCTCTTCTAGGACATCATGTGTGTAGATAAGTCTCTCTATATAGTCTGTAAAATCATTTTCAAACTAGTACTACACAACACGATTTGTATTGTGGGTAATTTATGTACCCACAACGAACGCAATGTTGACTAATTTATCTTTAAAAAAAAATGCTACTATCGATAATAATAATTATGGTAGTTGTGCACCTATTATTTATTTTTGCACATTAGTGAACCATAGCATTTAAAATGGCACTTGGCGTTTTGCTGTTTATGGGAACACTTATCGGTACAAAATCTGTTTCAGTTGCATGTTGTACCTAAGAAAACCTTGACCTAAACCCATTACTGGTATATTTGCATTTTTGTTTTGAAATCTTATATATAAACAGGGCCGAATCTAGCAATAAAGCAAAGAATCAACTGCTGTTGTCGACAAGAAAAATATAACCGAAATGATGCCTTTTTTGCTCAAAGAAATATAATACCAAATGCTACTTTTGCTACGATGAATGCTACTACGAAATTTTAGTAGCAAACAAAAAGAAAATAGTTCAGGTGAAGGTTTTCTCAAGTGCACCTGCAAGTAATTTTCCACTGACAATAAGTATTCCTCCAAACGGAGAAACGTTAAGTTAGTGTAATTTTAAATTCCGTGACTCGATAACACGACGAAATAATTAATGGGTATTAGGAATGCATTAAATACCTACATTCATATACTTGTTATCACGAATAATGATGCGGATATCAGAAAAATTTGAATCAAGCACCAACAACTGCCCTTACAAATTACAACAAAGAAACACCTATGTAAATGTGTCGTAAGTGTCGGATTTTGTCATTTTGTAAAAATTTAGACATATAAACAAAATTTACAAGTATGTACATATATATCGATTATATCATTTTTCATAATTCATTTTTCATTATAATTATGATACATAAAAAAGTAAGTATATTAATAATCTGCTGCAAAATGTATCTCTCGAATCAAGTTAACACTATGCATTCACACTGCCTACTATACCGGATGACCGACCGTTCCGTTCATCCGAACGGAGGATAATAACATGGGAAATTGCTTTTTTTAAATTACTGCTTCTTATTATAACGGATAAGAATGAGAAAGGTATCAATTGAAAGAGAACTTTTTCCATGTCTAAAAATATCCAAAACTTGATATTTTGTTCTTTAATTATTGTTAAAAACTCGATAATAAAATGAAAATATAGCGCTTATAATAAAACTTGAGTAACCTGACTTGAATTTAATTGACATTCTTTGCCATTGTTGGCAAATTAAATTCAAGCCAGGCTACTATAAAGGTTTATTAAATGCAGTAGTATATTTTCATTTTATTATTGAGTTTTGAGCAATAACACAAGGCTGAAAAAACATTTTTTAAAAGCTGCTTGTACTTTGATAACTGATTTCTATTTTGGATGAAAAACTCAATTTGACGCAATTTTGTACATTTTTTCCATTTAAATAGAAATGTAAATAAACAGAACTGTCAAATTTGGGGTACAGAGAATCCAAGAGTGTTTCATCAGCGTCAATTACACCCTGTTTAATGCACTATTTGGTGTAGAATTTATATTATGTTTATAGAATTTAAGTAAATGTGTTTTTGAAAATGACGATGAAAATTTAAAAATCTTCTCTGGCGCGGTATACCAGATCATGATAGAAAATTTTTACATCTGGCAGTTCAGAACAACCCTGAGATATGGTTTCATTATAAACGTCTTAAAACTTTCTCACATTACTTTTTAAAAATATTTGTAAACAAAATTTAAAATTTCTTAGGAAATATTTGAAATTTTGTCTAAATTCAGTCCTACTTTACTCTAAAAAATACGCAAATTCGACAAAACTAGATATCGTCGGTCTAAGATGCAAATGGCCTAAGTCCACTTTTGGGTCAAATTTTATTTTTGGTGACATCTGACGACCGGTAGTCAAACCTACCACCTGTTAGTTTCCTAAGTCCATATAAAAATTTTTCGCGCCATAAATGCTTTAAACGCATTTTTCATTTTCATTTTCATTTATTATTGATCAGCTACATTTTTTGCCTCTCCTGTAAAATTTTCATTTTGTGAGTTAGGCCATTTGCATCTTAGACCGACGATATGCTAATTCTAACAAAACTGTACGTGATAGGAATTTTTCAATAATTTTCTCATAATCAGCACTAAATATGCTATAAAAACCACTGATTATATTTGAGATAATTTTGTTGTTGCAGACCTGTGTAATTAAAGAACAAAATATCAAGTGTTGGGTATCTTTAGAAGAAGAAAATAAATCTTTTTAAATTGATACCTTTCCCATTCTTATGCATTATAATAAAAAGTAAGAATTTTAAAAAAGTTCTCATGTTATTTTCGTATGTTCGGATGAACATTTGGTCACCCGGTATAAAAATCTATATAATATTATTAGACGAAAATTATAAATATATTTTAAAGGTTCTATCAATTAATATTTTGAAATCCAATCCTGCTTGATTTAAATAAAAGTAATTTTAGAATAATCGGCCATGACATACACGCGGAGACCATTATACTATCAGAAAAAGTCGTTACAGGTAAGTAATTATAATTTTCAAATTATACTATGTTATCTAAAAAATGATTTCACAAAATGATTTCTAAAATAATAAATAAGTAGATAGTAAACTTAAGAAAATGTTTATAATAAATGAAAATTTATTTAATTACCTACATTTAGAGAATTTATGTTAAACAATATCACTAAACTTTAATAAAAAATAATGATTGAAAGTTAATGAAATATTTTAAGACTGGGAAAATACTACTACTTTATATAAAAGTTCTTAAGGCAACAAGTCTTTTGGAACAATTCCAAGTCGATTATTATAGACATGAAAAAGTGACCAGGAATTACAAATATATAATTGTTTGTTAGTTATAAAGATTAAAATATTTTAAAACTTGAATATGGCATTCATTTAAAAAAATATTTGCGGATAAGTTAGTCATGAACATGTAAATAGTACATATAATAATAATTGATAGTAATATCTACTAACACTTCACACTTCTCAAATTTAAATACCTACTAGAATTTGAATTTCTCATTTCACACACAAGCATGTTTATATTGTCTTTCATTATAGGTATAAACTAACAGATGTGGCCAAGTCGCCAAGTGCAAAATAACGTAATTTATGCTAATATAGGTAACAGATTTAAAAAGCAACTTGATAACTTACAATGAACTATTATTACATTATCTTCTTTTCATAATGTTTATAGTATTTTCAGCGTTCATATTAATTTAAACATTGCAGAAAGTTTCAAAAATCATTGCAATTTTTATTAACGGAGTCAGTTATTCAACATTAAATTCAAATATCTTTTTCACCGCTAACACTAGAACACGCATTCGCGACAACTTTATATTTATCTGCTTTGATTAACGGTCATGGTTAAACTGGTAGCTACTCCAATAAAATCTCTAAGTAAATGCCGTCGAGACGCTTAACGACGCGACGTACACACACGTATTATAGTGTTTATGCTCCATCTTTTGGAAAACCGTTAACACTCATTAATGGGGTAGGGAATTAATGTTATAAATAATATTATCACCCTATAAATAATAGGAACATTTATTATTGTTAACATTCTATATATTTAGCTTAAATGCATTTATAACAGCATAATATGTTGACTTATTTAAAATGCTTAGATTCTGTACAATTTCACAACCTTTTCAAGTTATATACTATATTAATTTGCAGGATAAGCGGCCTACCCGCCGCAATGACTTCATTTAAATTAAGATTAATAGTTGAATTAAACTTGAACTATACTTACTACCAATACATATTTACGTATGTTTTGAATGCCGCGAAAGGCATTTATGCAAATGCTGCCGTTTGCAAATGCGCCTTACTTACTTATTGCAAACATAATAAGATATAACGTAAATCAAATTTGATTTGGTCAGTGTGCGGCCTGGACGTACTTCTATAAGTGAATAACTGCCCTGTCAGAATAGTGTTAATGTTAACATAATATTAAGGGGGGAAAAGGGTCTGAGATACAATCAGAGAAGCATATTTTTGTGATTTTTTTTTGCAGAGTACCTTACTTGTTAATATTTTTTAAATTTTTTACATTATTAAGCATTATATTAAGATTATGCTGCTAAATTTTCGTTAAGAAATATTGCAAAATATGCCAGTGGTAGTGGTGAGATGGTGAGAACTTTGTTACGTCGAAAAAAAAGGTTCCATGCGGTAGGCAGGATAACTCATGGTTGCTTCATCTAAAATCAAAAAACAAAAAATATTTCTTTAGTACATAATTTTATCTTGGTTGTGAACGAAGGATTTTTTTTTATTTCTTTTACAACTTAGTTTTTAGTTTTTAATTAAGTTGTTATTGTAATTTAAGTAAAAAATCACAGTTTTTTGATTGCACCTTTGCCAAAAAGTAAAAAAGTAATATTTTGTTAATTCCTTCGTTCACATTCAAGATCAATCAATCAATCAATTATTTATTAACCACAACGCATACAAATGGTTTGATAAGTCGAACACCTACAATATTAAAAAAACAAAAATACAAAAGAATCACCAAAAATTCACGAAGGAGCAGTCGAGGCACAACACTACGCCAAGTAATCACTAACCCTGTAGAAACTTTGCTCCAAGAGTATATTTCTGAGCTTACTCTTAAAAAGTGACAATGTTGCTGCACTTTTAATATCGGCAAACAGCTTATTATAAATTCTAACACCCATGCATCTAGGTCCCAAATCAGAAAGATTCAGGCGATGCTGAGGAATCAAAAGTTTGTGCCAAATCTGGTGTCGCGGCAATGCACACCAAAAGCAGTGGAAAACTAGACAAGTTCTCCCGAACATACATGGCAATCAGCTGTATGTATAAACAAGGCAGAGGCAAAACACCAAGATTTCTAAAAATGGGCTTACATGACTCCAACCCACCAACACCCACCATGCACCGCAAAATACGCTTTTGAATAATGAAAAGCTGCTTTGCATGCCCAGACATTCCATAAAAAATTAGGCCATATGCCAAGCGCGACTGTACTTCCGCATAATAAAAAGATTTAAGAACCGATAAGTTCAACACCGTCCTAAGCGTTCTCACTTGAAAGCACACAGAACTAAGCTTATTTGCCACTGAAGCACAATGTTCACCCCACTGCAAAGTCTCCTCAACATGAAGTCCCAGAAATCTCGCAGATTTAACTTGGCGAAGCTCACATCCGTTTATATTAAGATGTGCAACATCCCCCTAAAAATTTGACCAGCATGGAAAATCATATACATATTTAATGTCACAGCCGCTAACACCAGACTTGTTGTTACGCGCATGAATAATCTCCCAACCAACCTTACCTTTATTATCAGCAGCAGCTATCATCGAGTTATAATAATCAAATTCAGCCTGTGAAACCAAAGCACAGTGCTGCGCCTTTCTCTGCTCATAAATAGGTTTCAAAAAAACATACTTTCTAGATAAAACATATAAATCATTCAAATTAGAATTAGACCGAGTTACTTGAGGAGTAATCCATTTTTGTACATCATGCTTTTTACGCACCAAAACGGGTGGAAAGCATAAATTTACATGAAAACTCAAAGCATCAACAAAACTTACAACCTTATCATCAACGCAGGTTGCGCGATACATCTCATGCCACTCCTCTAGAGTCTAGACAGATGCAATCAAAAAATTTAGCATTGCGATTTACGTTGTTAAAGCATCGCGATAAGAAAGAATTCCTACTTTCATACGGCTTAGAACGTTCCACATACAAAAGCAACAATAACTTGTGGTCTGAAAAAAATGTATCACTCACCCGCGCTTCACACTCAAATGTAATGCTGGTAAAAATAATATCAATTGCTGATGATGATAATCCCACATCACGCGTTGGCCCAGTAGAAGCAGGAGACATCCCATAAGCAGTCATCAAGTTCAGGAGATCAAATCTGGACCTAGACTCAGCCAGAAGATCTACATTAAAATCCCCTCCCAATATTATTGGTCGACTTTCTTGATAAAGAGATTCAAGTACATCCGCGAGCAAGTTCAAAAATACAGAAAATTCACCAGTAGGTGCTCTATAAACTATAAGCACTATCAAAGGACCATATTGTTGAGAATTCCAGATTGCACCACATATTTCAAAATCACCACACACACATACTGCCTTTAAATCAAGAGGACTCATGTCCAGGGCATCACGTGACCAGATACCCACACCACCACCTCTGCAAGTCTTACGACAGTAACCACTAACAAATTTGTATCCGCCAAGAGCAGTTGCATTAACAGTCGATTCCGATATCCAATGCTCTGCCAAACCAATAAAAGGCACTTCGATACATTCATCTTTCAGTGTGACGAGCAGCTGACTGTGTTTGCAATTAAGAGAACGAATGTTTAGAAACAACAAGATTTGCACAAGCTGCAACTCATCACCCTTAACACAAGCATTGTTCTCGGTCTGCATACTTTCACTACGCTGTAGACCAACCCGAGGCCTGTGGTCTAAAAATATAAGGCCTAATTTCAATATCCTTGGGCCACATTGCTGGATTCATGACTATCTGTTTATCTTCACTATTTATTCCCAATCTAAAGCATGCAAATATACCTCGGGTTGGCAGCGGATCCACGTTAAAATTTCCATTAGGAAGTATTTCAGCAACGTGCTCCTGTATTTTACGCAGCTCCGTCCCTTTTCTCAAGCGGCCAACAAAAACTCAAGTTTTCCTCTCCATAGCCATCAATCCAGATTTAAAATCAGCCACCGAACCACTACCATAGATCGATCTTTTAGCTCTTCTCCTTCTGACTTGAGTAAATCCATCACTTGCATTGAAACCACCTGCTACAATATTACTATTTCTTTTACCGTTATCAGCTCTTGTAGATGCAATCAAATTAGATGCAGTTTCAAGCGTCGAAGTATTCACAATCGAGTCGGAAACCTCATCTTTACGAGCAAGACCAACACCACCACTTTCAACTGCTTTCTTACTAGCAGCAGCATAAGGAACTTCTTTAACAGGATTAGGGATGTTTTTTATAATAAGATCATTCTTAACTGCCTGTGCATACTGCTTCTTACCAACATTTAGCGAGGATTTCATAGTGGTCACCTCACGCTCCAACACCTGAATCTTTGTATCCTTAGCTCGAATCACTTCAGCCATATCTGTTATTTTCTTGGTTAACGATTCAAGTTTACCATTCATTGTGCGTTGCTGCTCCAAAAGAAGGTCAATCTTCTCGTCCATACTCATTTCACATGAAGCACTGATAATCGGATTATCCTTCATCACATTAGTAGCTGCATTTCCATCTGTCATAATGGGCATGTCCTTATAGGTTATGTTCAAAGTACAATCACTACATTTCCACGCTTCAATATCACCACTAACATTCATGTCTGAGAATATCTCGGTCGAGATCCCTATACACTCAATATGAAAAGAACCACTACAACCACCAAAACAACTGACAATATCTTCGTATTTATTAAACTTTCGCTTACATTTATCACAAAGAGTTGCTCTCGTACGTGGCGCCATCTCATGAATGTCATGATCTCAAAATCTCATGATCAACTTATGTACTAAAGAAATATTTTTTGTTTTTTGATTTCAGATGAAGCAACCATGAGTTATCCTGCCTACCGCATGGAACCTGTTTTTTTTTGTTGTGACTCAGTTCTCACCACTACCACTGGCTTATTTTGCAATATTTTTTAACGAAAATTTAGCAAAACATTCTTAATATAATGCTTAATAATATAAATTTTTTTTAAATATTAACAAATAAGGTACTCCACAAAAAAAACTTACAAAAATATGCTTCTTTGTTTGTACCTCAGACCCTTTCCCCCTTAACGAAAGCTCGCATTTGATTGGTAGATCGTCGGAAAGATGGCTTTAAATTGGAGCATTTGTTCAAAGTTAAGTCGACTACGTTACGTTAACATGATTGTGACAGCACTGTAAGAGCAATCATCACTCGGTTTTAAAAAAAATAAAACTGTAAGAAAATTTTTTACAGAAGAAGGTTTCATGTATCTCTTTGAAAATATCAAGATGACTTAAAGCGTGGGGCTATTACTTAAATGCAAAATAGGTGCTCTTAAATTCACCATCTTGAAAACAACAAATTGACTAAAAGCGTGGGCTATTAATTCTTTCATTCAGAATTGGCTTTCCACGCTTTTACTTTACCACTAATTTCTTCACTTTGAGGTATCTATCGGTTAACGAATGCGCCCGACAAATTAATCAAGTGCACAATCAGACAACCGCAATTCAAATTCAAAATAACAAATCAAAATTTTGATTGGTTACTTGATTAATTTGATGAACGGGTTCATTATCCGATAGATATTGTCGCGTTAAGTCATCATATAGAATGCTTATAATTCATTCATAAATAAAATTTAGAATAAGTAACAATCTAAATCTATTAAACAAAATAACCAACACTATACATACTTAACAATTTAACTTAAATACTAATTCTTACCTATACATTACAGTTAAGGGGGTTGAATAGAACTACCCATCTCTGTTGATGGAGAGTGGAGTTCGAGGTGTCTTCCGCTATCGCACCCGCGTAACTTCTTTATTCTTATTATCTATTATGGTTATGTAACCTATGCAAACCCCTTCCTTATTTCATAATCATTTCTTAATAAGTCGATTATAATCGAATTAGATCGGCTCAAGAGGTCAAACGCCCCTTTGTCATAATGAGACATTTTCCAGTTATTAACGGAAATGCATTAGACAGTTATTTGATACAATTTTCCTGTGTAAATCTTAACTTTGCATTTTAGTGATTTAATAACCATTCGGTACTTTAAGAATTTATAATTTATAAATCTATAATTGAATTTCTTCAATTATTTATTGCATGTGACAATATCTTAAGGTGAAGAAATCGGGCATTTTAAGTAAAAACCCCTCGCTTTAAAATATTTGACTGACTGATACTGATACTGATCAGATACTGACTGAGTTTCTAACTGGCAGAAGTCAACAAGTAACCATTGGATGTAATACCTCAAAATCTTTAACAGTTTCATCTGGTGTTCCCCAGGGGTCCATTTTAGCACCTCTGCTGTTCTCTATATACGCATCACAACTGCCAAAACTTATACAATATTGTAGCTTACACATGTACGCTGATGACACTCAGATGCACTATTCTTTTTATCCACGTGTTGCAGTGGATGCTTGCAGAATCATCAATAATGACCTGCATTCGCTATATAAAGGATCAAGTAGATTTTCATTAGAAATCAATCCAAACAAATCTAAAGTAGTTCTTTTTGGTAAAATACCTGATGATTTGAAAATGTCAATGAAAATTACTATGGGCGGGTCAGATCTAGTTATCTCGGAGTCAGCACGAGATTTGGGGTTGCAGATTGACGCTAATCTAAGATTTAAGACGCATGTCACCAGTTGCATTCAGAAAGCGTACATGAACTTGAGGTTGATTTACCAACATAGATATTTTTTGTCATTGTATTTAAAGAAAACCTTATGCGACTCTTTGGTTCTATCGCACTTTAATCATTGCGATGTTGTATATGGGTCTTGTCTTGCTTCTGTCGATATTGCTCGAGTTCAGCGAGTTCAGAACGGTTGTCTTCGACTTATATACAGTATAAGAAAATACGATAGAATATCACATATGCTCACCACAGCAAAGTGGCTTAATATGGCTAATCGGCGCAAGCTTCACTCTCTGTCGTTTCATAACATTATTACAACAAAATAACCGCCTTACCTATACAATAAAATCACATTCCGTACAGACGTTCATCATCTCAACTTGCGTCGAAAGATCTATCTAGTCATTCCTCGTCATAGATTATCGTTATTCAAACGCTCCTTTTCGTATAATATTTCTTCTTTATACAACAAATGCCCTGATGAATTTAAGGAGCTGTCTTTGCCTGTATTCAAGAAGCGAGTTTTCGAGATGCTTTTCGCCGAGCAGTGTTCACTTTTACATTTGTAGAGTTATTAGAACTGCCAGTAAAGAACTTTTGTAATTTTTTGTAATCTTGCGGGAATTCATGAGTCAGAAATGTCGGCCGATGCCTGTGGTTGGGGCGTGGGGGGGGGCCTGGATGCGCGCGTGTGCCAGTCTTAGGGTTGAGTGGTAGAGCAGGCGGTCTCCATAGGGAGACCATTCTGAACTTCGCCCTTTCTCATGAGTTGGCTACCTAATTTGGTTTTGTTTATTGTATTTGTTCATTTTAACAATTGTAGTTAAGTTATAATTAATTTATTGTTTTACTATATTGTATAATATACCACAGCAATTCATGGGAATAAAGACATTATTATTATTATTATTATTTTAATATTTTTAAAAGAATGTATAAAAGCTTTTTTTATAAATTTATTTATAATTTTCTGTTTATTTTTAACTTTTTGGTCTTACCAAATTTCTCTTATAGAAAATCTAAATTCATACACTGTATACTGTATAGAATTGTAGATTTATATTATGTACTAAATTTTTTTTTTTTTTTAATATTAACGTGCATCAACTACTATGGTTATTAGCACATGTTGAGGCTACAGCGTGTTAATGCACACCGGAAGGCCGAGCAAAGAAATTTTGTCAAGTCCGAGATTCAAACTCAGAATTTCCGCTCTGTAACTCAACCAGCGATCCCACCAATCCACGGCTGTGGCTGTACTAAATTTGTTTTTCTTATTACTAGAATGTCCGGTTTCAGCAACGTTAACTTTATAACATTATAACCTGTGTTTATAATCAGTTGTTACATTTTTAATGGTTTGCAGCAACATTTTCTAATATCATATTGTTCATATTGTACAAATAGCTTATAGCAGTCCCATTAGTTCATAATAGTATATTAAGTATCTAGAACGGTATGTACAATTTACCGGTTGACAACAATGTTTGGAGACTGAGCAAAGCAAAGTCTCCAATATTGTTGGAAACCGGTAAATTGTTTACCGTTCGTGATGGTTATAACATTTTTTGCACAATCGAAATGTATATAAATAATAATTAATTTAATAAAATATAAGTACTATTGACATTTAATCATTATTTATAAAATAGGTAAAATTTTTGAATTTATTTTGTTGCCATGGTTGTGTTTACAAAACAAACAAATTGTGTGATTTGTAAAATTGAGAAAATAGTTCTTACAATAATATTATAATTTAATGTATTAATATATGTATAAACAATTTTCTCACCCAATTGTATAGTAATAATAAAAGGATTTCAGGTTGGCTGGGATTATTTTGTTAAATCAAACGATTATTTTAATTTGCCGACGTTTCGGACACATCTATTGGTCCATTATCAAGACTATGGAAGAAAACGCATGATCACAACAATGTACTCAAAATAATACAACAAATTGACCAAACTCACCGACAGATCAAAAGGTTGGAACTTTGTTTGATATAAAAATATATATGATGGTTCCAGAGCGTATGTTACAAACTTGATCACATTCAACAGAGTCAGAATATAAAAATATAAATAAATTGTAAATATAAAATTTAAAAAAAAATGTATTAATATATTATAAAACCGAAATGAGTGATCCTGAAAGTGAAAATGGTGATATAGAAGAAGCTTGGAATATTGGACGTTCGGCAATAATTCCCGAAAAATCTAGGGAACGTTATGAAACGACCTACACAATTTTTAAAAAATGGTGTGTAGAAAAGAATCAAAATACGAGTGAAAAAATTTTGTTGGCATATTTGGTCCAAAGAAATGGAAAACTGAAAGCTGCTGGTAGTTTATGGGCCGAATACTCAATGTGGAAAGCTACAATTTTTCTACACGAATCTATTGATATTTCAAAGTTTTCCACATTAATTGCTTTTCTAAAGAGAAAAAATGTTGGATACAAACCTAAAAAAGCCAGTGTTTTTACGAAGGATGAAATGTGTAAATTTTTAATTGAAGCACCAGACGAATTGTTTTTAATTCATAAGGTAAATTGAGATTATTGGTCAAACACGTGGATATGCTTACGACTATGTATTTTTTTTAGGTAGCAATGATATTAGGAGTAGCGGGAGCATGTCGCAGAGAAGAGTTATATAACATGACTATTCAAGATTTAGAAGATCGTGAGATCGTGAATCGTTTATTATTATAAGCATTCCAAATACAAAAAATTATATTCAGCGGACATTTACTGTCATAAATAAAAGACGAAATAATTCATTATTTAGAAATTGTTTGAAAATATATTAAACTGAGGCCGAACAATGCAAAGTCGTCGCATTTATTCCTAAATTATCAAAATGGGAAATGCAATAATCAGGTAGTCGGTAAAGGTACAATTGGAACTTGACCATCGAAAATTGCTGAATATTTAAAATTGAAAAATTTTCTTAATTACACTGGTCATTCGTTTCGACGTACTTCAGCCACATTATTAGCCAATAAAGGTGTAGACATTTCAGGGCTAAAAAGACACGGAGATTGGAAATCTTCGACTGTGGCGGAAAGTTATGTCGAAGATTCTCTTCAAAAGAAAAATCAATTTGCGGAAAAGATTGTGCATGAAGATAATAAATCGCCTTGTATTGTATCTAATAATACACTGCAATCTTCAACTTGTGCTTCTATTTCACGGGAATTATGTGTTAATACAAATACCGAAAAAAGCAATATTTCCACTTCCAACTGTACAAACTGTACATTTAATTTTAAATAAATCATATTTTAATGTGAAATTTTATTTATTATACTTGCGTATCTATTTACTTACCGTTTTTAGAACGGTAAGTAAATTACGGGAACGGTACGATTCGCCGCAGCACGATTCGCCGCGACACGATTCGCCGCGACACGATTCGCCGTGGCACGATTCGCCGCGATTTTTTTATTTTTATTTTTATCTATTTTTATCCGTTCAGTGACCCCAGCTATCGATAATCTTTGATAGATTTTTAACCCATAAAAATGAATTAAATAAATTAAATTGTTACAAAACGATATTCACGTTTTCAACGAGTTCCACCTTTTCCGAGTTCTTTCGGTCTTCAGAGATATCTTTAATTAGTTTAGAATTTGACAAAGACAACCATGGCAATACACGGATCCACCGTAAAAAATAATATTTTTTATTACAGATAAAATTTGAACCATATTAATTGACCTGTGTCCTCATGTAAATACAAAAGGTCAACAAATCGAGTAATTAGATTATTGATATATGGCGCTAGAAGCTCTCGGCGAATCGTGCGCGGCGAGTTGTACCCAACCCATAAATTACTTACCGTCGTGTTAGGCGTAGCAACCAGTAAAATCAACTTACTGTCATAGAAACACTATTCGTAAATAAACAAAATAGTACGATCGTGCAAAAATTATTATAAAGTGAGGTTCAGTACAATTGTTATTGTTTTTTATCGTAATAAAATGGCACCAAAAAAATTGAGAGTACTAAATAAGAAATTACAATAAATTGTTAATTTCAATTTTGATTTTGAGTAATCTTTTATATTTGAAGTTCAAACTTTATTTTACTTTTTAATAAAAACAAGCAGAGTAAATTTTATGTTGAAATTTGCATCGACATTAACAATTTCTCAAAAAGTACTTGGGGTGCTCATAAAACAATATAAATTTTTTTTTAATTTTAAAATCTGAAAAAGAAGATAAATTAGATAAACCAGACAGTTTAAAAAAATTTTAACTTTGTAAACACTTTTAAATCAGATAAATGAGATATATCACACATTTAAAAAATATGGTAACTTTGTAAATAGTAAAATAAAATACTTTTTACTTTCCCCATACCAATTAACGTATGTTAAGGGAAATTGTTAATTGAAATCCAACCAAAAATCGAAAATCAAAATTTGATATTAAAATGTTCCCTACCATGCTCTGATAAGATTATGATAAATTTTTATTGGATTTATTATTGGATAAATTTGAGCACAGAATCTATCCTAGGTACCGCAAGATTTGAAAATGGCCTTTAGGTTATTTAGGTTATTAGGTGCCGTACATTTTGCAATGATCTTGCACCATATAGCTCTAGAGCAAGGGTGGGAGCGAGCGGTTTCTCACCGCTGTACCCTCAAATTTGTACGGCGTTTCTGAATAATGAATCTGTATAAGCATACAAAACGAATTACACAAATGCCGTACAGTAATAAATCGCCTATACGGATTGGAAAATTTTCGGAAAATTAAAAAATTTTCCTCGCTCCAAGTACCACTATTTTTGTACGGCACTCGGTTTTTCGTCATTATTTTTTTGGGATCTATCGTTTTTCAAGAAAGCCGTACAAGAATAGTTGGTCGTAATTTCCCATCTTTAGGTGGAAAATTCAATTTTCCCATGTACTTTCCTGTACCGCTTAAAACTGACGGCATAGTGCTTAAAGTTATTCTTTCATGTAGCAGCGTCGTTCTAAACATGATTCATGGTGGGTCATTTCACCCCCTAAAATTTTCCATGGGCTTGTAGTCTATTCAACTACCTTGTTCCAGCTAATGACAAAAAAACCTTAACAACGCTCAGCATTTGCTTTTTTTGTTATTAACCGGAAACAATATCCTTGAGTTCCTGGATTTCCAAATTAATTTCCAATGGCCAAGTAATGCAATGGAATGTAGCTGCAGTGACATTGTCCTGCATGCGTGTGCATGCATGACTGTGCCACCACATTACTCCCCCTTCTAGAGAGAAGAGTAAGAAGGAAACAGGAAAGGAAAGGGTATAAAACAGAAAAAATTAATCTGTCACGTGACACTGTTTTTTCCTTATTACGAATTTTAATGGTAAAATATTTTTTATTTCGAGAGACTACTAAAAAGGGTCCTAAATAAGCAGGCTTAAGAGCTTTTTTTAATGTGTCGTCTCGCATGAAAACGTGGGAGCAAAATTCTAACTCTTTAAAAATAAAAATTGAGCGATTTGAATGGTTTTGTGGTGGTACAGGGCGAAAGTCGTCAAAAAATGTTTCCAACGTTTGAAGGAACTCATGCGTTGAGGCGGTGCTTTTACATTCTGTAAAAAAATTACCTGGTACGCGTAAGGTAGTTCCGTATACTAATTGCGATACCGTGGAATTCAGGTCATTCCTAAACGAGGTTCTAAAACCTAATAAAATTAAAGGTAGCACCGAAACCCGCAATTTCTACTCTGATAGCAATTTATAGCAGCTTTTAACGATCTGTGTAATCTTTCGATTATGCTGTTACATTCGGGGTGAAAAGAGGTGGTTCGAGTGTGTTTTATACCTAATAGTAATGAAAATTGGTTAAAAAGAGAGGATTCAAATTGACGGCCTTGATCAGTAGTTATCTTTAAAGGGACGCTAAACCTTGCAATCCAATTAGCTAAAAAATGTGTCGCAGCTGTCTCGGCAGTAGCATCTGGAATTGGAATGCATTCCATCCATCGCATCGTGTATAACGGTCTATACAAGTTAATAAATAATTAAAATTTTGACAGGTTGGAAGTGGGCCAACTAAGTCAATATGAACATGTTCAAATCTTTCAGAAGGAAGAGAAAAATTTTGAAGAGGAGAATGAACGTGTCTGGTAATTTTAGTTTTTTGGCAAACAAGGCAACATTTAGTCCAAACGGCACAATCTTTATTCATTGCTGGCCAGATGTAGCGTTTGTTTACTAGCTTAATTGAAGCTTTGATACCTGGGTGTGACATATTATGTAAATTGTCAAAAATTTTCTTACGCCATGACAGTGGCAAGAAAGGTCTAGCGACATTTGTAGAAGTATCACAGTAGTATATTAATTTAGTTGAATCAACGATTGGTAATAATTCTAAATTAATACTTGGGAGTGATTGAAGAACTTCTAAGTCTGGATTCTAAGTCACAGTTGATCTGTTGCTAAAGATTCAAAATCAAAAGAGGCGGGAAAAGAAATCGTTCTGATACGTGAAAATGTATCTGCAACGACATTTTCGTTACCGGGTATAAAATTAATATTAGTACTAAATTGACTGATGTAATCCAGATGCCTTATTTGTCTTGGTGACATGTCGTTTGACTTTTTGGTAAAAGCATAAATAAGTTGTTTATGGTCGGTCAGTATTGTAAAAGGTTTACCTTCCAAGAGATGTCTCAAATGACGTATAGCTAGGTATACAGCTAGTAGTTCTCGGTCGTATGTACTATATTTGGTTTGAGCTGGAGATAATTTTTTTGAAAAAAAATGTAATGGTTCCCAATTTGGATCATTGAATTGTTGTACAACTGCGCCAACACCGTAACTGGATGCATCTACCATTAAAGAAAGCGGTAGGTCTTTAGATGGGTGAGCAAGTGTTACTGCTTTTGCTAAACATTGTTTGCAGACTTCGAAAGCAGTAATCAAAGATACGTTCCAATGAATAGCAGTTTTGTCGTTCTTTTTACTTCCGTGGTGCACTGTATGCAAAGGTGCTTGGATGGAAGCTAAATTAGGCATAAATCTATGGTAAAAATTTAACATGCCCAAGAAGCGTCGAAGTTCTACAACAGTTGTAGGTTGTGGGATATCTAAAATTTCTTTAGTTTTAGATGGTAAAGGTTGAATACCGTGTTTCGAAATAAGGTGGCCTAAAAATTCTACCGATGGTTGAGCAAAAATGGATTTATCTACGTTTAATATTAAACCGAATTCCTGTAAGGCTTTGAAAATTTGATTTAAATGAAATAAATGTTGTTTTAAATTTTTTGAAAAAATTAACAAATCATCGATGTATGGAAAACAGAAGTCGAATTTGATTACGATCAAGTTGATGAAGCGTTGAAATGTTTGTGCAGCCTTCTTCAATTTCAATTGCTGTTTTTCGATGTCTTCTGGGTTCATTGGTATCTGGTGGTATGCGCTTACTAGATCTAAGGTACTAAAAATAGTTTTATCACGTAAATTATTAGTCATGTCTTGTATATTGGTTATTGAATATCGGTCGGGCACAGTTATCGAATTAAGACGTCTGTAGTCACCACATGGACGCCAATTACCACCTATAATAAAATATATTTGGTACGGTTATGTTCTCCTGGTCACGTGTGTACTTTTAATAATTAACCTAGAATATATCAAACGGTAATGTAAATAAATTGTAAACTAATTAATAATTCGATGGTGCTTTTGAACAAAAGAAACGGGTATCCTAATTTAATTTCGGAAGCTATCAGGATGCTAATGAACAATTAAATAACTCGTTTTTGGTATACTATTTTTACGGTAAGTTGGGTTACGGTAGGTGCTTTAAACAGCTGAAAGTCCCTGCGCGGGCGCCAAATTTGTAGAGCTACTAATTTGACCCTTCTAATGAAGGGTTCTCGTCTGCAGCTACTGGGTAGCTCCGGAAGCCAGGTCAGGGTGGACTTACTTCGTCGAATTTTTCTCCCTTTTATATTTTCTTCCTCGGGCGCCAATTCGAATAATCGAATAATTACACTGAACGGGACGGGGGTGTTTTAAACAAAATAAAAGTAATAATTCAAAATAAATAATTGTTTATTATAAAAAAAATAAATATACTCTAAAATAACTTAACTTAATATTGGTAACTTTGAAACAAAAATAAAATGCTGTCTGTCGCATTTTGCGTACTCCTGGTTGCCTACGTTGAAGGCTCAATTATTTGAACTTTTAAATATTGTATTCATGCGCAGCTTTACCACCACACCGCCGGCTACTTGTAATAACCAGTATGAAGTGTGAGTTCAACTGTTAAACACTCCATGCGTACTTGTACATTTACTATAATAAAGATTTCACTCAACAATTAAGTTTGTGTTAAATGAAAATCCGCAAAGAACCGCCAGCATACAGTCCACTCAAAATCGATCCAAGGGCTCATGACAACAAGTAGAGTCCGCAACACTGTCATTAACAAAATATGAACCCTATAATAAAATATATTTGGTACGGTTATGTTCTCCTGGTCACGTATGTACTTTTAATAATTAACCTAGAATATATCAAACGGTAATGTAAATAAATTGTAAACTAATTAATAATTCGGTGGTGCTTTTGAACAAAAGAAACGGGTATCCTAATTAACTTTCGGAAGCTATCAGGATGCTAATGAACAATTAAATAACTCGTTTTTGGTATACTATTTTTACGGTAAGTTGGGTTACGGTAGGTGCTTTAAACAGCTGAAATCTGCTACTTGTAAACCAAATGAAATTTTAAGTTACTAGCTGAAATCTTTTATTATAATGTATAGTTATTAACAAATGAAATTATAATCAAAGTGAAATATTATCATAATCTTGTTAAGTTAAAAATATTGAAAATCTTACTGTTAAAAAGCAACTAAGTTGATAGTCAGCGACATCTAATATATATTATTTGTTTCAAATTTATGAATCTCGTCAGGCAGACCTAAAAAATCTAAAATCAAAATCAAAATTATTAGATGTCGCAGACTATCAACTTAGTTGCTTTTTAACAGTAAGATTTTCAATATTTTTAACTTAACAAGATTATGATAATATTTCACTTCGATTGAAATCTTTTAGATACTGGAAATTAACCTCGTCAGCTTAAGCGGCTACCTAATTGAATACCAAAAATAATACGGCTTTAATTTCCCCACGGCAGAGAAATTACGGTAGAAACGGAATCTGGTTTTCAAGTTGGTAGGATATTTGATTCGGGATCCAGAACGGTAGTTTGCAATTATTAGCAATTTCTGGTCTTACTAAATTACTCCTTGAGACACTTCGGTAGGATCGCAACTACTGTCTCCTGGGTAACCTGCTATCTAAGGTGAGTTTTTACGATAGGTATTATTCGGAAGTTTTAAGGTTGCTTATTGTAGGAACTTCCGTTAGCCTTGTGCAACGAAAACTAGCGAACAACAGGATTCGGAAATCGTCTAGTAGCCGTAAACGATGTACAGGACGGTAGCAGTGATAAAGACCTTGTGTAACGAAAATCTTTACCTCCGGACAGACGGTAGTGAGATGAACACCTTGTATAACGAAAATGTTTTTCTCCGGAAAGACGGTAGCGAGATGAATACCTTGTGTAACGAAAGTATTCACTCTTTGGAAAGGAAATCGGAAAGTGAGATAAACACCTTGTGTAACGAAAATGTTCATCTCCGGAAAGATGGTAGTGAAATAAACACCTTGTATAACGAAAGTGTTCATCTCCCGGAAAGGAAATCGGAAATCGAAATAAACACCTTGTGTAACGAAAATGTTTATCTCCCTCGTTGGAGCAAACTTTTGCATCTCAAGCTGGCATCTGCTGAAAACTTAGATGAAGATATTTTCAACTACCAGCATCTACAGTAACCTTTTATAAATTTAATATTGTTAAAATTGATTAGTTTTCTGTAATAGATTACAGCTATCTTGAGAACTTATTTTGTTTAAATTTGTATGCAACCCAACTATCTTGCTGCAAAGCAATTGTGACATTAAAAATTTCAATTTTCTTAACAAAATGATTGAATTTTAAATGCACCCACAATTTTATCTTTACATATGTAAATTTATTTATTTATATTTAATAGTAAAAATTATTGTTGACATAATTTTACTTTGTCACGTTAGTTGGTAAACTGGTCTTTATCGATAAAATTTAATTATTTAATCCATTATTTTTTTGTAATTTACAGAACCATAGATATCTCACCAAACAATCTCTATTAATTCAAATTATTTCTTAGAATTAGAATCTTTCCGAAAACGTCACAAATAAATCGTCCATTATCCAGTCAAAGTTCCGTTATTTAACTGCCAACTCGAAAAGTTCTGCAATAATCGTTTTGTTTAAGAGCCGAGACCCATTTACACGACGTCGTGAGTAAGCTATCGGTTATCCAATCAAAGTTACAATATTGACCGCCAACTCGCAAAGGTCAGGAATAATTGTTTTGTCATTCAAGCCTTTTAAAAGTCGTTAGGAATAAGCCGTCGTTAATACGAACAAAGTCCTCACCTAAATGCCGACTCGCAAAGGTCTACAACAGTCGTTGTTGTTATATAATATTGAAATTTATTCAAAGATCTACCTGGTTAACCACTATACTAGTTAACAATAATAATTGACGATACAAACAAACGAAATCTTAGCTTTCGATGTTTTCTTTCTTGCTGGTCGCTATAGTAATTTCCCAAAAATAAAAAGAAATGGAAGCTTGCAGTGAGTTCCGATACAGATGGACAGGTGGAACACTCGATATCAATCCAGCCAGAAATATTACACCAAATATAACAAAAACGTACAAAGGTAGCGTCACGATTGATATGCTACAATATTGGTAATCCAAAAATAGAAAAAAATGATAAGATAGTGAACCACTGTTAACACCCTCTAGATGTTATGGAGGGTTTGTTAGTCAAATTTCAAGCTCTGGAATTTACTGAACAAATTAATCCTTCGAATGAAGATCAGATTATTTCCCAAAGTGCTTAACCAAGCCGGCAGGTACAGAAAAAGAAATCCAAAAATACGTAGTAACCAATATGATGAAAAATAACACAATTTTCAAAAAAAAATTGATTAACTACAACGTCCAAATATAATTACTTAACTCAAAAATGTGTAACTTTTCTCAAGATCGCTAATTCAATAATGAAAAATGTGCATGTTATCATTGTTGATAATGATTCTTGTTGAAATTTAGAATTTTAAAAGTGAATTAACATGCCATCTTTCGAAAATTATTGCAAAAGATTTTAAATTCCTTTAATACAAAATCAAACCGTAACAATGTCAATTCGGTTTTGACATTTGTGAAGTAAACAAATGCAGAATACAAATCGACAAGCCATGAATCGGTTTATTCCGCAAGAACGCGGATATTCTGAAGAAAGCATTTCCGGCTCGCTTAATCTCTCGTCTTGGTGATTTGCACTGGCTGGCCAGATCACCCAATTTAACCGTTCCAGACTTCCTTTTATGGGATTTTTTGAAATCACGGGTTTACGTCAACAAGCCTCAGATTCTTGAAGCTCTTAAGAAGAATATTCGTCAGTAATGCGAGAACCTGTCCCTCGAAGTTCTGGCAAGAGTGATGGAAAATGCCATGAAACGGGCCCGTATGGTCATCAACTCTAGCGATGGCCACTTGGCCGATATCATATTCTAGACTTGATATGGAATTAATTCTAATGGATTAAATAAATAAATTTCACAAGCAGAACCAAATTTTTTTATTATAAAGAAAAAATTTCAGCAAAAGAACATCGGGTGATTACTTTTGCCTCATCTTGTATAAACTATTTAATAATATAATAAAAAATTGGCTCTGTAAACATCGCATAACTTTCCCCATTTATTTCGTCAAAATGCAAAAAACGAGGTAATGCCGTTTGTTTGAACATTTTATTTATGTCAAACAAATTGAATAAAACAGTAAAAAGATACGTAAACTTTTTTAATTTTGCTTATCATTTCCGTAATTTTCAACCGATCTTCACCATTTGTAGCTGGCCTCTAAGTTTAATCATGATGCACGTTTATGTCAAATTTCATGAAGTTTGGTTGGGCGGTTCAACCTGTGCGATTGATAAAATTTTTTTATATGTAGGAAACACTTAAATTTATTTTATTTTGTTTATCATTTCCGTAATTTTTAACCAATTTTCACTGATTTTAGCTGGCCTCTAACTTTAGTTACGATGCACGTTTATGACAAATTTCAGGACATTTGGTTGCGCGGTTCAACCTGTACGATTGATACTATTTATCAACCACATACTGACATACTGACATACAGACATACATACAGACGAACATCCAATTAAAATTTATCACAATCTTATCAGAGCATGATAAGGAACATTTTAATACCAAAATTTTGATTTTTGATTTTTGGGTGGATTACAAACCTTTCCCTTAACATACGTTAATACGCATTGGAGAAAGTAAAAAGTTCTTACCTATCTTAACAATATTAACTTAAATGTGAACTAAATATTTCATTGGGCGCTGAAGAGAATCTGGCCTGTAAATATCAACTATTTCGGAGCTGACCACTGTTGTGTCGGTTAATTTATTCATGACGGTTTTGAGTTCATCATCCCTCTCAATTATTAGAACAACAAATGACTCCAAATCAATAAGCAAGGTGTCCATCATAGTTTTTTCATCATCCGCCAGGTGAACTGTCTCCCAAATCCGTTTTGCCAGAACAAGATACCAAGGCGTGACCTCGCACTACCCTCGAATAAGCGTAGCCATGCATCATCTTTTCAATACTGTTTTCTGCATTCACCGTATTAAACAGCTCTTTATTAATACGGAAAATTGCTCTCTAAGGCCGCTTCCAGCCATGGTGGCTCCAATGGTTTCCATGAATGGCATGAGTTGGTAAAACCTTCCCAGACGTAATTCTTCAATGCAGGGTCATTTCTGTTTCTTACTATGTCTTGTGCTTCGATATACAGAGGCTGTTCAAAGGTGACAAAACAGGTCTTTCGGCCAAGTGCTTTACACTTGTCACTGGTGAGTCGAAGAGCAGTATAAATTGTGTCATATTGAGTTGGAGGATTTTTGATGAATGGAAGACAGAAGACAGAGAATTTTGGAACGTTGATAATGCTCATGTTGGGTTTCATTCTCCATGAATCCATTCCACCCTGCTACTTTGTCATACAGCCAAAGGATATCTGTTCCAGAAGGGATTACCTCATCTTTCGAAGTCTGTATCCGCAATGTTGCCTTTGTTCAAGCCAGCATTGTCAATTTTTTTTAGATCGTTTTTTTTAGATTGTTAGGCTTCTTAGATTACTGGTTTAAAATTTAATATCAATTTAAAATTCAGCACCAAATGGACCCAATAAAGTTGTATATCTTATTAATCGAAAAACCGGAATTTTAAATTAGTAACCATAGCCCAATCCAAATCTCTTGAAGTCCATCAGCTCCGGATAAAGATTGGAAACCTGCTTAACAAAAATTGTTTTTTTTGCAAATAAGGGAAACTGTTGTAAACACTTCACAGTGTTGGAAACACTGCTTAAGGTTGTAAGATCTAAAACTTGAAAAGCTGTAACTCGTGATCTATTTGACGTTAGAGAACCCACCCATCTGCTGATCAAACTGTAGCAAATTTACTTTAGTTTAATAGTTATTATGCAGGTTCTTATTTTAATTTCGTAATTAAGAAGGTACGGGATGAAAATTGGCTGGAATTCTCAAATTTCCCAATTTTGGGAAATTTTGCTGATATTTGAAAAGCTGTAACTCAAAAATTACTGGAGCCAGAAAACTTTTTAATCTCAAATAGTTGCGTAGTAAAGCGTACTTCGACCGCTATTTGGCAAAAACTAAATAAAGTCAGAAATTTTCGCTGTTTTTCGCTGTTCACAAATTACGTAACGGCCTTGGGGGGGGGGGGGGAATTGACAATTTGTTACGATTTGTTACGGTGGGGGGCGGGGGTGTTTTTCAAAATGTTACGTAACCAAAAAATTTATTTTTTATCAAAAAATTAGATAACTTTTCTAGATATTAAAATTTCATTAATTTGATAAATTAACCCAAAGAGATCCATTCAGTCAAGAATCATAATAATTAAAATTTGTGGAATAGATACACATATTTTAAACACATTACACAATTACATTTTAACAAGTTCGCATAATTATTAATTATTTTTTTTTATTTTCAAGTTAAAGTTTTAAATAAAAATTGTTTTAACTTTTGTTACGTTATTCTTCTGGGGCGGGGTCTCGCAATTTGTTATAATCTGTTACAATGGGGGTGAGGGGGTTAAAAACGTCAAACATTGCGTTACGTAATTTGTGAACAGCCCCTTAATGCATCTATTCGGATTTTACCTCCAATCAATTTTTGGTAATCGAAAAAAAAGTCAACTTTTTTTTTCCATTTTCGAGATCACCGTGTTCAGAAACGTAAAGATCTGCAAAAAGTAAAATAAAAATTTCTGTGTCGGTCTGTCTGTCGGTCGTCAAATTTTGTCGATCGATTTGCTTCCGAACCATCCAACCAATTACGACCAAATTTGGTATGGTGGTAGGGTTCACGGTGGAAAGGTGAAAATAAGGTTTTCGTCGCGATCTATCAATCAGGAGTGCCACCACAAGAAAATAATACGGGATTTTAAAAAAATATTTTGTCTTGCGATATGTTATTTTAAAGGCCTTAAAAGGCTTTATCCAGAATAGGTAAAATTAATCTTCTATCTGTCGTCTGTCAAAAATCACAAGTTGTCAAAGTTGAAACTTTAAGAGTGAATAACTCAAGAAATGCTGAAGGGATCTTACCCAAATTTGGTACGTAGGTACATTGATCCTAATGGATATGAGAGCATATGTAATCCTTCGATAGAAATCACTAATGCAACATGAAAAAAATAAAATTAACTTTTTTGGCAAAAACATGAAAAAAGTTTTTGTCGATCGATTTTCTTCGGCATTTCTGCGTCGATTGCAATCAAACTTATTGGACGTATGCCTCGTGGGCTGGAATGGTGAAAATAAGGTTTTGCTAGAGAAATCTTCACCAGGGCCACCACAACAAAATAAATAAAAAAATATGAAAATGTCATATCTCCGGAAATATTTAACCGATTCAGCTAAAATTTGGTGTGTCGATGGAGCTTTGAAAGTATAAGTATTGGTGAGAAAACAAACCGAGCCAATTTTAACAGGGCGGCCAGGTCAGAAAAATTACAGAAAATATTAACTGAAATCTTAATTTATATATTTTTTGTGAGAATTTGTCAGATGGCTTGCAAAAATAAAACAATATATTCAAAATTTTAATAAACGTCATAATTTTGTGACATATGTGTCAAAATTAGGTTAATGTTGATTTGTATACCGAGTGCAGCATAAGAATTGAGTTTAGGGCTTGTAACAATTTATTTTAGAATACAAAAATAGGTGGTTCGGTTGGAAATATTTTATAATATCGTCGTACGGACTGACGGAACGTTACTTTATAAGTAAAAGGTTCTGCCACTAGGTAGCGACCAAGTTTAGGCTATTTGTTAAATTTTTTCGCAAATGTTTTCAGAATCAGTAAATCGACAGTCAGTAATTTACAAAAATTTATTTTCGAAAAATCCGCTAGATGACCGAAAAAATTTGTTGTACCAATCTTGGAGAAATTTTATTTGTGACTTCTTACGGTATTATGTGACGTATATAAAAATTTTGGAAAAAATTCAGTGGCGTACAAAAATAAAAAATTTTTTTCATTTTAGATTTTGTTAAAAAAACTTTTATAGATAGATTTAAGATAGGGGGTGATACATATAGATATCTTTGCCAGGGCTACCGATATCTTTGTTAAGGCTACCACAATAGAAAACAAAAATGAACATTATGTCATCGTATCTCCGGACAAAATTTGGTGTGCTGGTGATTGGAGGTATTGCGGCAGAGAGTGACGATATTTTTTTTACTGTAATTTGACTGGATATTTTATGCTGTTTTTGAAATGACCGATTCAATTAATTATTAGTTATATGCGAAACAATACCCTTTGCTTTGTGTCATTGTCTCGTGTATCTGCCCCACAAACCTATTAATCGACATTTTCTTCTCTGCATTTCTGCATACATAGCATTTGTGGTTGTTTTCAGGAATATCCTGTATATGCTATTGCAAGCGCCACCTGCTGTTGTTTGTGGTAAATTTTTCAGATGGTAAACATCAAAACATCAGCATTAATAAGCATAACCCTAGTTTTAAAGTTTCAACCGGTGCATTATATGACAAAAGAACTATAAATTAATAGTAGAGAATTTGGAATCTCTCACAATTTAATAACCCTTTAAATTTATTGTGGTAAAAATGTATCGTTCAGATAAGCACTTTATGAAAAATCCTGCAACAGCATCATCACGAATTTACATTGGAAACATAGCTGAAGCAGTATTAGCACCAGATTTGGAAGATAAATTTAAATCGCACGGAAAAATATTAGGTTTAGTATTGCAACGTGGTTTTGCATTTATACAATTTGAAAATGAAAATCAAGCCCAAGCAGCAATATCTTCTGAGCATGGTTCATTATTTTTTGGAAGAAAACTAAATGTTAAACAAGCTGTAGATAAAACTCGGACGAATACTCCTCTACAACCAACATCTTCTATTCCACCGCCTTCACCTCAACATATATCACAACCAGTTGCACTTCAAGCACCTTCACCTGTACCATCGTTATTACAAAAGCATTTTTCCCCTCCTCAAGATGCTCCATTATCAAAACCAGATGAAATGGACATCACAATGGAAGACGACTTCAAAGGAAATCTTAAAAACAAACCATTGCAGAATAATTTTGATCTTCAAAATCATCCAATCGATGATTTAGCAGAGAAACGAAAACGTGGTGGTCGACGAGGTGGAGATGTTGGTCCAGGATGGAATCAAAGAGAACGACGTCTTGAGAATGAAAGATTACCTCTTGATGATTTTAAGTAAATAAATAAGTAGTGGGTAATAATACGCATGTTAGTTATTAATATTTTAGTCCTAGAGAGATGCCACCTCGAGATCAACCAATTCGAGATGCACCTCCTTATTATGGAAGGGAAGAAGGATATCGTCCAGGATTTGTTCCACCAACTACAATTGATCGGCCTGAACGCAACGATTGTGAAATCATTGTAGTTTCGAAATTATTGACGTAAGCATAACCAATTGTTCCTATTTTAATTTGGCAAAAATATCAACTAATTTAACCCCTTCATGCACAAGTAAAATTCGAATTTCTGGGCAAAAAGTAATCCAATTTTTTTAAAGTGAAAATTTGGTGTTTGTACAAAATTAAGTTGAAAAAAAATAACTAAAAATTTTTATAAATTTTGTGTAACACTGAATATGCCCGTGAACGTCACAGGTATGTACAAAATTTCCAGTAAGACAAGCCCGTGGATGTCACAGGCAAATGCATGAAGGTGTTTATTAAAAAATTTCTTTTTTACTCTAGGTTTATGTACCTACCTAATTTCATTCTTTTCTCTTTTAGAGAATATGCAGAATATATAGAAAAGCGATTAAAAAGCATAGGTTTAATTGTTGACTTATTATACCCTAACGAAGATGTTCCTCTTGGAAGAGTATTAGCCAATATATCGAGCAGAGGATGTTTGTATGCTATTTTAGTAATGCCCCAAAATGAAGATTGCCGCAGTCTGACTCTTAGCATTCTTCACGGTATTGCTCAAGGTTAACAGCAATATACATTTTATAAATTAACATTTTATTAAATTATTTTCATTTACCTAGAACACCGAAATATGCCTGTCGATGATGCAATTCTTTTAATATCTCGCAACTTTGATGCATATATGAGAGGTGAAAAATCTGATTCAAATGTTTCTGGTTCTGGAACTGGATCTCTAACTGAAAGACATCCCGAGGCAGTGCAAGTAAAATAATTTTGGAATGTAGTTGTTCCGTTATGTATTTAAAAAAAATATATTATTTTCAGATGCTCTTCAATTTATTGGCAGAGAATCGTCAAATAACCACTGTTCAATATGACAGACTTTTAAAATATTTAGAAGATCGCAGAAAACTTCAGAGGCAGTTTGAAATTTTGGAAGGCAATGCAAATGCAGAATCCGAAGGCGAACCTACCAGTAAACAAGCAGAATTACAAAGTCGCATTATGAATATTCTTAATAAGTCTGCCGATGACCTTCCCAAACCTCCAGAAATTCCAACACACCAGTCTTCGAGTGGCCCAACACCTTTACTAAAAGATCCATCAGTACAGAAAGCATTGGATAGTCTTCTTTTAGGAGACATGTTTAAAACTATGAGTTCGAACTAATAATAATTTTAGATCATTAATTTTATGTCTTAAGTGTAAGTTATTTACATAATTAAAGGAGCAAATAATATGAAAGATATTCTTGAACAATTTTATAATGGTCTCTTTCTTTTAATGCAAATATTATCATGCTTCAAATTTTATTTGCTCTATTCTTGAATGGTGTTACGCAACAGGAATCCAACCCATATTACAAAAATTTGAGAAATGGCAACATTGAGGTGTCTTACCTATAAGGGGTCACATTACAGTATGACCCCTGATTGCTGATTGATCAGCAATCAAGATCCCAATGTTTTGGTGATTCTAGAAGCCTAAAATATGTCTTGTCTCTGTGTTTCGTCTAATGCTTCCTAATTTTTGAGTTATGAATATTTAAAAATATTGAAATTCTAATATTTATATTTTCTTATTCACATTTACCCATTTCTTTATATGAAATATAATCAATGAAAAGAATAAATTAATTATAATTATATTAAAATAGCAGGATAAAATTTTTAAATTAATTCAAATAATAAATTATACAACTTTCAAAACTAGAAAGTAAAGAAATGTTACCTGATATGGAAAGCGAACCTAGACTTATGAATTACCATAACAGTACTCGACCATTATTAATTTGTTCAAATATAAATCATAAAATGTAGTTTCCGAGATATAGCTCAGATTTTAAAGTTTCAAGACTTATTTTAAAATTTTGCACTTATGACAATCTAGTAAGAAATACTGAAAAAATACAATAAGATATAACATAATACTTACGAAGGATTCCAAGTGGACTGAGTTGAGTATTCCATCGAAAATAGTGGATTTGGATCGTTTTTCCGAATTGCACATTATTTTCAAAGGTGAAATGACTGGACACTACTGCTATTATGATAACAATATTAAACAACAGCATGGGTAGGAATCAGATCCACCAAAAAATCAGTTTTCAGAAATTGTGACTGATATTGATATTCCTGCTACTTCTTCATTTGTTAACAGTAAAATAGTTAAAAGCAGAGACATTTTTGTGGCTTCTGGAATCATCAAAAAAATTGATATCTTGATTCCTGATATACTCACAGTACTTGCTAGCCAATTTTTAATATTATTAATTTACAAACAAAAATAAAAAATACCTGAACACTGGTGTTTTCTTTCTAAACATTTTCAAATTTTTGCAATGTGCGTTGAACCCCTGTTGCATAATATTAATTTATTATTGATTTGTAAAAATTGTACTTGTTTAAAAGTAACTTGGTGGTTTCATAATATAAATAAATAAACATCAAGCATTATAATATCTCTAAAGTGGTATGTTCTTGTGGCCAAACTAGGTTTTTATTAATAATTATATTCCTAATATCGTCAGTGACTGGTAGTGGAGCAAAATGGATCTGAAAAGTCGCTTCTTCTTGAAGATATTAAATTTGGTGTAGATTCAGATTAGACCTTGTGAAGTTTATAAAATGAACAATTTTACATAATAAATGGCTATTGACATTTTTCTGTGGTATATAATTTTTTTATTTCATAAATGGTTATTTTTTATACAGACGAGCGACAAAGTTGTAAGTAAATTACTCTTTGCAAACCGATAATTGAATTTTACCCTCGTGTATAAAATTCAAGTTTTTTCTGTAACAGATGTTAGGAAAACGAATATAAGAAATCTAAATTACAAATTAAATCATTTATTTCTATAGCATAAGGGCGTGATAACCAATGTTGTCAATAATTTAGTAAAAGATTCCTCAACGTTCCTTATAACTTGACTCAAATTTTACAAATAAATAAAATAATTTTATTCGTAAGTTTGATGTGCAAGAAAATACTTTATTTTGCTTATTTCTATTTTTTCCAGACAATTTTATATGTCGTTTGCTGCCAACTTATTACAAACGCCAATATAAACTTAATATGTACAATTCAAAATCTTTTTCTCAAAATTTCTCTTTACATCTTGAGGAATTACTCACAGGTTGGCAACACTAACTGATGTGATAAGACTATGTAATGCTGGCCACTCACACTACGGTCTACCCTATGGGTCTACCTGTACAGGTGTACCTGCGCAGGTAGACCGGAGCACTAATGGCAACGGACCTGTGCAGGTTTTTAACTGTACAGGCGACCGGAGCAAATTTGAAAATTAATATTTTTTATCGACACCGTACGGTAGACCTGTACGTGTGTGCATGTACTCCGGTCACCTGCGCAGGTCGTGTCAGTTGTTTTCTAGTGTCTGTACTGGACGGTCGTCGAATCGTATTGCCACGTAAATCAACAAGACCGCTCCGGTACACCGAACGTCCCCATTCCGGTAACCTGCACAGGTAACATCTCTGGTAGACCGTAGTGTGAGTGGCCAGCATAAGGAAGGCAAGCAACTGCTGTTTCAACATACAAATTAATTATGGTAGAAATGCACAGGAAAAAAAGAATATCATGTTTCTGTTTTAATTAAAAGCCGTAGAACTGGAATAATAATTAAAAAAATTATTTTTTCGATAATTCTTACAGCTAATTTGATTAATAGGACCATATCGGAAGCTACTGTTATATTTGCCAACCTGACATCTTCAAAAAGACTGTATAAGGACAATTTATTAATGTTAGATACATCTTTCAACTTTTTAGTAAGGTCAGATTAGATTTTTCTGTGTTATGCTTGGAATCATCTTCATGTTTTGCCTCGCTTATTATAAAATTAATCACAAACAGGGTCAAATTTAAAATGAAACAATTTTTTGGCCAATTTGAACTAAAACAAACTAACAGTATTAGTATTTGTGTTGCATAAAGTAGAAACGGAAACTTGGTATGCCTTCTTTACTACTTAATCTAGATAATGAATTTTCCTTTACAACAATTGACGAGAAAATATGAAGTTTTTGGCATCTGCAGACACGGAAAATAAATTTCTTTCAATTGATATTACTTTTACTCTTAACCGTTATCCGACCCATATGTCGTTTCTTTTGCTTTCTATTTCATTTTGCTAGACAAATTGATGTAATATTTTATAAGTTACACAATGAAATAACATAAATAAAATTTGATTTTTGAACTTGTATTATTTTCATAATTTAGAGAATATTTTTATGACTATGTTAAATTAACATTATTTCAAAAAAGAAAATAACTGTAAATTAAAATTACTATTGTAAATTCAATCAATCTTAAAGTAAATATCATTAATATAATTTGTACATGTTACTTAAAACTTACTGCTTATGATTCACAAACACATTCAAAAAATGGTACAGATTTTTTAAAATAAACTAACGAATAAAAATAAATACTTCATGAAACAAAATGCATTTTGTCAATATATACATAAAAAATGTGATTTGAAATATTCTCATCGTATACCTCTTGCTAATAAAGAGTAAGAACTTGTATGTATAAACGTCAACTCTTCAGATAATGTGAAATTGTGTTTTTTAAGAATATAATGTATAAATTAGCACTACGGGTCCTATCGATTTAATTTTAAGAACACTATACGTAGAGATTTAGCATTGTCCTTGCCAAATTATTGGTGTTTGATGTATATTATATTGAGACTAGAGAGTTTATAATTCAATTTCAATAGTGTGAAAACGCACAATTTGACTATTCAGCAAGATCGACAATATTAAATCTTTTTGTGAATCTTCGAATACAGTAGTCAGTATAGAAAAAAAATTTATTACCTGAAAAGTTTTATGAGGGTATTAAGTGTCAAATCTTTTTAGTAAAAATATCATTTAAACCATAAAAAAGTATCAAAGAGCCTACCAGTTCGATATAATTAAAATATGGATATAATACCAAAATAAAAGTTCCAATTACTAGCAAAATACAAAATAAAGATCGCAATTGTTTTTATCAACATTTTGTAGAAAAATATCAATAAATAAACTCTTGTCTAATTTCTCAGATGTTTTATATTGTCGGCTTACAAGCAAAACGCACTATCCTATATATTTTCTTCCATTCTATTGACTGGTAAAATTCTTTAACAATGAGACCACGGCTACTCGTCATCACCGATTTCGTCTGGGTTCATAGTATATGTAGGGCTTGACTAGAATTGAATGTGGCCCAAGTGGGAACTCCAGATGGCCAAGCGTTTAGAAAATCAATTTTTTTCTTGCAGATTTGATACTACATAAGTCTTTTATGTTAGGTTAATTTGCAACTACTAGTTAGCTTAGCAGGATAAAGTCGGACTAGTACTCCGAGGGTCGCAGGTTCGAGTCTCCTGTGGGTAGAATTTTTTTTGCTTTTTTTCAATTTTCACGATACTTACGTGAATGAATCGAAATAAAACTTAACGTATTCTATTTATTCATATTTTCACAAAAAGCACAGGCCGTCATTATTTTAACATTTTATTATTTTAACAAAAAGGAATTGTAATTAAAGCGAACACGAGGACTTTTTTTTTAATATTAAATTTTTTTATAATATTATCATGTGCTGGGGTGATATTATAAAATTCGGAAATAATACAAAATTATAAAAAAATTTTTATACGAAGTCCTTGTGTACACTTTAATTAAAATCCCTTTTTGTTAAAATAATGACGGCCTATGCTTTTTGTGAAAATATGAATAAATAGAATATACGTTAAGTTTTATTTCGGTCATTGTCTCGTAAAAGGATCGTAAAACTTGACAAAGAGCAAAAAAAATGCTACCCACTGGAGACTCAAACCTGCGACCCTCGGAGTACTAGTCCGACTTCCTACCGCTAAGCTAACTAGTAGTTGCAAATTAACCTAACATAAAAGACTTATGTAGTGACAAATCTGCGAGAAAAAAATTGATTTTCTAAATGCTTGGCCATCTGGAGTTCCCACTTGGATCACGTTCAATTCTAGTCAAGCCCTA
Organism: Cantharis rufa; assembly: GCA_947369205.1. Lineage (NCBI taxonomy): Eukaryota > Metazoa > Arthropoda > Insecta > Coleoptera > Cantharidae > Cantharis > Cantharis rufa. Next base: position 45,083,251 of record OX376303.1, read on the forward strand.
CATATACCATGAACCTGGACGAAATTGGTGATGACGAGTAGCCGTAGTCTCCTTGTAAGTCATAACATTTCATGTTACAGTAAAATTACAGTTGTAAGTTTTTCATTAACACACAAATCATACAACCGTACAAACTTCTAGCTCAATTTTCTCAATTCTAACATTTTTGACTTAGTATGTTTTCCTTGTAAGCCGACGACATATTCTTGGGATTAAGTGAACCATTCAACCCGATATCCTTGCTTCTGTTAAGCTGGTTTTCGCAATCTACGAAAATAGAATACAAAATCTACAATCAACTAAAAGTTGATGATTATTTAAATAAGGCTAAATCCTATAAGACTTAAAAAAATTTCACTTTTAATTGCATCTAATCTAGTTGCAGAATAAAATAATAATACTACATAATGCTTCGATTTAACTAATTTGCGATTTTAAAAAAAGTACATTCTCAAACAAAATTTACATTCTTTTTTATGGTTGTCTATAGATTTTTAGGCAAACATATTGAGTCACAACTTGTGTTACATAATGTCACAAATAAATAAATCAAATCACATTTAACATTTTTTAATATAAAAAATATATGTATAGTATCAAACTTAATAAATACAACCATACAATAATTATCGTGTTGCACCACATAATGAACAGTCAATAATTATTTTAATGAAGGATGACAAAAATTTTATAAACAAACTTTCAATTCACGGTAATAAATTTCCACAATTGTATAAGATGCTGCACATAAAGCCAAGTACCAACAATAATTATTATGCACATTTAAATACTATCGTCACTATCTTCTTCAGGCAATTCGTTAAATCTGCTTTGTTGTTGAATACCAGCACGTTCTGAATGATAATCTTCGGTGGTAGGAGTTTCAGCATTAATTAACTGTTCTACGGCAGGATCAAATGCTTCCCTTATTTGACTGCTTGCACCCTTGGGATCTAAATCGGTGGCCCAACTAAAATTCATAAGAGCTAGGTCAGTATTACCCAACTTTTTGTGAACTTTCCCTATTAAATAATAAACTAGCGATTCTTTAGGTACAATTTCTTTCAATTGTTCTAATTCGTTAAGAGCTTCTGCATGTCGACCAAGTGAAAAATAAACCGAACTTCTATGAAATCTGCATAAAGGATTCTTTTTATTAAAATTAATTGCCATATTAAACGTTTTCAAAGCCTTCTCAGTTTTCTTCAAAGCCTGTTGCACAACACCAATGTGGCACATAAGAACGGCACTGCGAGGATGTATTGTCAGTGCTTTTGCATAATTCATTTCGGCTAATTGATATCTTTCTTGTTTGGAATAAATACTACCAATACCAAACCAAGCATTATAATGACGAGGATTTATTCTAAGAGCATTTCGAAAACAACTCATAGCTTTGTCCAATTCATCCGTAACAATGTATTCGTGCCCTAATAAACTATATGAGTAAGCAAAATTGGGTTCAACTTGAACAGCACGTTCAAAAAATTTAATAGCTGTATCGTGTTCTTTATGAAGAGAAAAACAATTACCTGCAACACACCACGTGGCTGCAGAATTCCTATTATATTGCATTAAGTCGAGAGCAAGAGACGATAAAATACTTTCCTTTTGGGTATGCCACAAAGCCGTAGAATATATATCCATATATTTTGTTTCGTATGGTTCTCTATTATGAATTTCCTCAAAGCATTTAATGCAATTGTCATAATCGGTTAGTTCAAAATAAGCCAAACCAATCATCGAATAAACCCACGTTGTGGTGTATTGATGTGCAGGCAAATTAGTCAGTTCCGTTATTGCAGCTTCACAATTATATTGGGATAAATGTAAATAAGCTTGTCCCATATCTCTTAACAGCGACATAAGACCTTCTGCACTTTGTTTTTGAATAACGACCGTTTGACTATTAACAGATGTAGTGCTGGTGTTTTTGGCTTCCACAGATGTAATAGTTTCGTTTTTTCCTTTTTCAATTCTATTCTTAGCGTTTTCTGCATAAGTGGAAGTTTTATTTAAATTATATTTGGATATTCGCTGTTTGGTTTTACGTGATGGTGACTTGGGCGATTTGTTTCTATTAGGAGATTTATTATTTTCTTTAACTGAACAACTATTACTAAATAATCTCGAACTACGACGTACATTCGACTGAATTCCACCCATAGGTGCAGGGGTACTTGGTGTTAATGGAATTGTGTGACCGACATTACTAGACAGAGGTTTATTATTTGGTAAATGAGATTCTTTTCTACTTATTAATTGTCCCATGTGAGCTTTAACTTTTTTAGCTAAAGAATTGTGTTGATCATTGACTTCACTAAGCGTTGATTGTGCAACCAATGGTGTCACTATAAAATTATCGGGACTATCAGTTGGTAAAATTCCAAAACTTGGTTGAGAACTAACTGGACTTTCCGTACCAAAACGATACCGCAATTGCTTAATTTTGGTAGTAGGTAAAAGTCCTAGACCTGACATAAGTAAAGGATTTGCCAACGGAGTATCCTCTGGTGTTGATTTAAGGCTGCTGTTAAATCTTACACAATAAGGTTGTGTTTGCCCATAATTAGGAGTTATGTATGAAACACATTGTTGGTTGGGTGTTGCTTGTAACATTGCATTGTTTTCCACATTATTTATAGACACATCGTGACAAGTCGACCAATTATCAATACTCGAGCACTGAAAAATGTTATTTGGATTAGGCTTCTCACCAAGATCACACAATGTTGTGAAACTAGACCATAAAAATGGGTTTAACTTAAGAGATTTCTGTAATGCTTCTATAGCTCTAGATCGCCTATCTGTTTTTAACGATATTTTAGCCAATAATGCTAGGGCAAATGCTGCTTGGTCACCAAATTCTTTAGCAAAAGCATCTAAATTATTGAAAGAATTATCGTCCAACAAAAATATTGATTCTGCTTCGGCGTACCTATAAAAAAAAATAGATGGAATAAATCAAAAATTAATTTTTAAAAAAAGACTTAAATATAAAATATAAAATTATTTTATGCATATGTGTCTGTTTATTTCATAAAATCCATTCTTAAAGAGTATTTTTAATTTGATTATATTATAAAATACCATTTACATAACGTCATTGAACTACGAAATCCTCGTAAGTCACAAAAAGCTAATTGTACAGGAGACAATGTTGCTTACGAATTTACATTGCCCTGTAGGACGCAAGTAACGCTTATGTGGTTACCTAACAAGGCTGCATACATGCATTCTGTTGGTTAGTGCCTTACGAGCTTTTCGTAGTACACACCAGGACATATTTTTGTTCAAACAAACACATAAACCCATTTTTAGCATGGGTGTTGCTTACACCAATTTTCAAACATAAGCAAAAGCCTGATTTGGTCGCCATTTTAAATGTACACTCCCAATGACCCCCCCGAGAGCATAAAATAATAAAACAGCGCCATAGAGTTTTTTCAGGGTAAGGTGCCTTTTATGGATATAATGACTGAACTATACTGTTTGCTCTATCACACTAGTATCACATTGACAATAATTAATTTATTGTAAAAACAGCAGTTTTGCTTATGTGTACTCTCAGTTATATGGATATTCCAGTTACATGTATGTACAATTAAATTTTTATATAGCACCTCTGTTATATGAGTTTTATATGACTGACGAAACGTGATGCCACGTAACTCGAATTTAAGTAAAAATAGGTTATTTATATCAGAATTTGCAGAAAATTTTCGCGCTTCGGTCTAGAGAGCACACGCAACTATTAAAAATGTTGGTAATCATAGAAATTTTAGTTCAATATTTTGGTATAATAGGATGTATTACATTTTGTATATATTTTTACCTCTCCTGAAAAGTTACATATTTTTAGTTATGTATAATAGCATAATAGTGCGATCAACAATATGTACTATAGAAAAAAAATCGAAATTTTATTATATGATTACTTATAGAACAATTTACGAAAAATATATTTATTTTTACTATTTTTTGATAAGGAAATTGGAGTAAATATAATGAAAGTATATAGCCCATACTAGAAACCACCAGTACGGCGTCAAGCCCACACCGGCCAATTTGGAAGTAGATAACCTCTGTACAAAATCTCACTACCGAGATTTAAAACCCAAGATCAATATGCAGACTCTGAGGAAGGCATCGCAAAATCACCTCTTTAATTAAATATTAGTAAGCCATGTTTACTTTGACCAAGTTGATTTTAATCAATAAAAATTACATATTAAGTATTATAATAGTGATATTCAAAAAAAAAAATTAGTAATCTTTACAATAAATTTAAATCATTCACACATTCTCCTCGTGAACACACTTCGTTGAACACACACATTCGTGAACGCTAACAATATTACTCATATGTCAAGTTTTATGAAAATATAGCTAGTGAAGATAGACAAGATAGTGCTCTTGTTCATTATCTGTCAGATTACCGAGAAATCACTACCTTAATAATCTCGAATTAATCTCTTTTTCAAATTTAAATTATTTATTTTAGCATTAAGAATGCTGTTCTTTTCCTAGTTATAGTGTAAGCATTTTAATGTAGGTAATTAATGTTTGTTTACATGTTCACCTCAGAGTCGCTGCATGATAAGACTCATAAGCATTGGTCAGATAGGACGATAAATTCTCAGAATGATCATATATAGAAGAACGTCGGTTAGCAGAGCGTCTAAGGTAATAGTTATCAGTTATGACTAATTAAGTAGTCAAGGTATCGAAATTCTGTTTGAATACTGTACTAAATTAATTAATGCTTTTCCATCACAGGCCTATAATCTTTTTACAAATCAATTTTATATTTAATTCTTTTAATTTATAATATAAATAAGTAGACCAATCAAAGGTGTTTACAAGCAGAAGAGAAGAAAGATACTTGGCGTACAATTCATCAACTAATAATAACTAGGAAATAATCCAGCCACAATGATCTCCTAATGACCTAATGTATGGACACATTGAAACTTGATTGGTGTGCAAGCCGACTGGTAAAATATTTGTAAAAAAATTGGCCAATCAGAGGTAAGTTATGGATAAAAAGAAAGTAACCTAACAGCGCTTCAGTCTTACCATCCGCCTTAACTAAATTTTTGATAGAATTTGATATTAAGTATACTTATGAGAACGGCACATGATTAAATTTAGACATTCGAACTTCGCTTTATACTTGCTTAAAAATCAAGTTAATTCTTATCACTTCTGAAGTTGTTCATTCATTTAGTACGTGGCACTAAATTGAGCACACCTTTAGTTTTAACGTGTGCACGCTCGGATTAATCTCCTACCTTCAGCAATCTTCAGTTCTACCTTAACACCAAACTGAGCATGTCAATGACCTCTAACAGTAATCCATAAAGTAACATTTTATGTAGACAATAATATGTCATACAACCTCACTATGATAAATAATTATCATATATTGATAAATAATTATTGTATATTGATAAAGTGATGCAATCAATTTATGATATGTTAAATAATAATAATAAATTATTATACATTTAAGAAGTCAATTAATAAAAAGGGTTTTCTTACTTTTTTAACTCATAAGCACATATACCGAATAAGTAACGAGACTGAGATGAAGCAAGTGGTTGTTCATTCAAAACATTGTAGGCATTATTCACTAATCCACTCCTGTAATATGCCGTGGCTAGTATGAATAAACTGTCATCGCTTTTAACTGAAACAAAAACAACTTTAAATATTTATTCGGGATTTAATAAGTGAACATTCTTACCTTCGGCATATAATCTTTCAGATAAAAACACAGCATCACTATATTGATAATGATCTAAGCAAAACCATATTGCTGCCTAAAAATTTAAATCATAAATACAGATCCTTATAAAATTATTAACTAAATTTAGAGGTTACAAATTTACCTTCACAGGTTCATGAAGAATCATATTTGACGATATTTTGCCTTCGGTATTATCACATTAAAACTATCTGTATAATCTACAAATTTATTTCTATAATAATAAATTGAAATTGAAATAAATTACAATTACTTTTAGTATAATTGATTTTTATTTTTTTGACATAAACTGAACAAACCAGTTGCCATTTTAATAATATTAAACTTTTCCATTTCAGGATGACCAACGTTTGATACTTTAAGTTACTAACTGTAAATAGAATACCCTTTCATTGGTTCCAAACCACAGAGTTTCCAATTTTGAAAAGTACCAAGATTTTTTACTTTTACTTTTTTACATTCTGTTCAAGAGAGGATCCAGCCAAAGTTCATGCAGGGATAAAGCTGAATACATGCACTAGTATAGCGATTTCCAATTTGTTTTTGTTTTGATTAGTTAAATTTCAAGATTAGTTAAATATGGTTCAAATTTGACCAATCAAAACAAAAATCGCATTCCGCAAACCGCTAGTGTATGTATTCAGCGTAAGTGGGGCAAAACGTATGTTTGACTTAGTTTGCATAGTTACTTTTTGGCATAGTAAATATTTATTAATTATTATTAATAATCAAGTATAAATTTGTACTAAACCGATTACCTTGAAATATTAACCAATGAAATTGGTTTGAAGTTAGGCGTTTTTACACTAGCCAAATTTATGTGTTATCAAAGAGTATGTTTGGTGTTATGAAATTTAGTAGTTTTAAGTTTTATATATCGTCGGCTTGGAGCAAAAACAAGATAACTCCATTTTTGGACAAAATGAGTTATCTACACCATTGGATACGAATCATACTCAACTACGTTCTGGCAAAATCAGATAATTGTACTAACACTAATAAAATTTTTATTAAGATATTTAGTTTTGAATTAGTATACTTTTACATTGTCAACTCAACATTCAAGTCGCATTTTCTCAAAACTATCATTTTGGAGTTATCTTGTTTTTGCTCCAAGCCGACGATATGTACTAGCTCAATACCCGGTTTCGCCTGGGTCTCATTAAAAATATAATACTTTGCCTTAGTCTGTGTACTCCAATGTTTTCCAGTTTTGCTTTCCGTTGCTTATTTATTTGTGAAGATCAAAATACCCTTTTGGGGGGGGGGGATTATGAGAATCTCGTTAATCCGATTATGCGCGTCACATAATTTCCCTAATTTTGCAAAATCTTCTGTTTCTCTCAATTTTACTTTGGCAAAAACCTAAGTCAAGTCCCACTGAGCAAGTGTGCTAAGTTTGGTTAAAATCGGCCGAAGGGTCTAGGAGTGTATAGCGCACAAACATACAAACAAGCTCTTTTATATATATTAGAGAAGATTAGAGAAGAGAAGATTAGAGATAGAGATTAGAGAAGAGATTAGAGAATAGTGATATATAGTTAAATTGTTCAGCTAAATCACTTTTCGACTGTAAATAGAGATAGGGTAAGGGTTTAAGGGGTATAAGAAATCTTACGGACCCTTATGTGGGGGAGGGAGGGGGTCCGACGCAGTCCTTACGTAAGGTTTTTAAACCATTTTCTTAAATTAAATTTAAAATTTAAAAATATTCAAAATTTAAAAATACCCAAAACTCAAAAATAGGTTTTTAAATTGCAGATGTACATACCAATAACAAAACATGATTAATAATTTTTAATAAAAAAAATTGACCTCACCCTAACCCTAATAAAAAGGGGTAGGGGGTCAATTTTTTTTTTATAATCTTTACGTAAGATGTGGGGGGGGGGAGGTGGCCACAATCTTACGTGCCCTTACAAAGGGGGGGAGGGGTCGAAAATTACAAAAATCATCCTTACGTAATTAATGGACGGCCCCTAAAGTTTCCACTTGTAAATGTGATTTTGCATTCGATGCGCCACCTACATTAGACGTATAATTGATTGTCTTATTCAGTACTATTCACGACCATGATACTACAACTTTAAAAGATATGATACTATTTGTTCTCAAAGTCGTCCGTCTCCGCGCATTACGTCACTGGTCTTTCTCCATAAGAAATACATTATTAATTTCTTAACTAAACTATTCTTAACTAAAACTGCATTGTTAACGTTCCAGTGACGTCACAAATATGGGCGTCTACCTGCGCAATATCATATCTTGTAAAGTTATAGTATCATGATTCACGACAGCCTTATTAATCAAATTTTTCAATTTTTTGTCAATTTTGACAGTTATCAATATTTTCTTGTCAATGCTTGTCAATATTTTTAAGTTTCCTTATTCACGAATTAACCTTGACAACACTGTCAAGCTATTTTTCGAGTTTGATAATAGTCAATTATAAACGATCATTTTAATGCAAAAATTTTTATAATTAACAAATATTATCACTTACCTTCGTAATTCGTTCACAAATATTTCAAAAAATATTAAATCCATATCTTGTCAACATCATCTGTCAAGCTTGACAAGTTATATGATAAGGCTGCGTCGTGAATAGCACTGTATAATCTTCACCACACCTGCGTGTCGCTACGTGCTTAGAAAAAATAACATGCATCATGTTAAGCTGGATTTATAGTTTGATGGACTGCAAACGTAGACGCACTGGAATATAACAAACGTACTGTAATTTATTGTTACATTTATAAATCGACGGAACGGAACTTTTGAATGATATTTGATTTAACCTGCAAATTATATGAATCAGCCATACAAATTATACAAAATAAATTTTGACACTGACATCACACAGAATTCTTTCTTTGGTTGGCTCAAATACCATAGACTATAGTCTATAGTATTTGGTTGGCTAGACGTAAGAACCCAGGTAAAACGCAATGTAAAAGATGAAAGTTGGTCATCCCTTCCGTTCCAGTCCGTTTCCGTTTGCGCTTACGTTTATTTATAATTTGATCTATGGTTGATCTTTTTGCAGTGCGTCTACGTTTACAGTCCGTCCAACTATAAATCCAGCTTTACATGAAACGTGCTCACAGGGGTCTTCTGGATAAAACGAGCAATTCTCAGAATTTTTCGATATGACAAATTCGGTTGGTATAGACCAGTGTTTTTCAACCTTTTTCATGATGCGACCCCCTTGGTATGAAAAAACATTTCGCGACCCCCCGACCCTTCGCTTTTTTATTTTTTTCGATTTTATTTTTTGTTTCTCTTACTTAATAAATAAATAAATTCATATTAATAATCTTTATTGTCTTTCTTTTACTAAAGTACCTAGTTCTCTCGACCTCTGGCGACCCCCCTACAGAAGCTTCGCGACCCCCCAGGGGGTCGCGACCCACAGGTTGAAAAACACTGGTATAGACTATAGAGATTCTCCTGTCAAGAATTCTTACAAGTGTTTTATAACCTCAAATTTTAGTTTAAATTGTTTAAAATGCGAATTTTTGTTTATCTAGGAATTACGATTTCGCCTTTAGTTATAAAGTATTTCTTAGAAAAAATATATAATACGACGAAATGTTTAAGTGTTAAAAATTATAATAATTGCAGCACATTATTTACTACATTGAAAAACTACAAATGCAGAACTCATATATTTAAAAAAAATCAATGCAGCAATACATGCTCATACGCTTATGTGATCAGGATTGTAAATTTTATCGAAAATGCTACCAAAAGTATCAGTTTATGTGTTTGTTTGCTTACAATGAAAGAAATTTGCAATGCATTAATTGAAGCGGCTAGTCGTGGAATACTGGTTCGTTTAATTAGCGACAGTGTAATGATAGAAGTTGACGCTGCTAAGAAAAATGTACTATTAAATTCAGGTATGTTGCGTAGCGTAGGTAGTTAAATATTTAAATACACTTAAAATTTTGTGTGTTTAGGAATCAAGATAAAAGTACAGCCTAGGAAATTCAACAATTGTCTAATGCATCACAAATTTTGTTTGATTGATGAGTTTGATGATTTAAATGCTCAATTATTTTATGGCTCTCTTAATTTAACTCTGCAAGGTATTACATCAAACTGGGAAATGGTTGTTTTTACAAAAAATCAAAACATTATCAAATATTTTTCTGAAGAATTTGAATACCTTTGGGAGACATTTCCTATTATGAATACAATAAATTAATTATTAAATACATATTTTCACATTTTTTAATTTAAAAATTTTACATTCTTGTTTTTATGTGATGGCGCAAGGAAAGGCAACATGGGGCTCGAGAAGCATTTATAAGTTGCTCGCCACTAACTTGACAAAATTTATTTTTGAATTATTACCTAGGAAATATTCCTAATTTTTCTCCAGACTCACAATCTGAGGAGTACTCTGTAACCCCCGGTGCTTCTAAAATTTTGAAATGTGGTTTCTAGTACGCAAATGTTGCAGACACCCGTGATAGTGTATAAAATAAAATTTTTCCCCTTGTTTTCGAAACTTGGATGGTAATTACTAAATTGTGATGAGTTGTCACCATAATTGCTGTTTATGTGTCTTCCAGATATTTCTTCACCGTCCCTAACTGCATTGAAATCCTGTAAGATTTTGGTAAATAGTGCACCTTGGATATGGCAAATGGTCTTGGTTAGGTTTGTCAGCAATTTCAATCGAAAATTTGTTGTACTCAAATTATCAATTTTAAAATAGGAAAAAGGGTAAAAACTTAAAATTATTTACAGAACTAATAAAATTAATAAACTTAATTTGATGAAAGCTTGTTCTTGGAACATAATTTTTAAATTGTTAATAATAAATGAAATTAGATAAATTAAAATATTAGAATAATTTCCTAATTTTATATTTAAATGTCGGATGTGATACTAACGAAAATCTCATTAGTAATTATAAATTACTGTAAGCAGTACTAACAATCGACTCATATATCTCAGTAAAAAATGATAGAAGAACAGGCCGTCGATCCAATTTTGACAATCCAATGTAAATTAAAAAGAAACGCTCAAAAATCTGCACATAAATGTGCTCTTCTAAATTGTAGACATTTGCACTCCAATAGTTACTGTAATTGTACACAATGTCACCGATGTAATATCAGAAAAAGTTTTAAATATAACTGTATTTTAAATAAAGAAGTACTTCAAACTTATTGGAATAAAGTTTAATAAAAAAAATTGTATAAGTAAACTACCCAGTAATCTTAAAATTAATTTTATTTATACATAATTACCAAGTTCTTCAAATTACTGATTTTGTTGTAAGACAATCTTAATTATAATTGCATAATTATAATGTTTTAAAAACAGGTGCACAATATGATAGTCTTAGTTTATGATTACTTATCAAGATCGAGACTATTTAATTCTTCATCTAAATCATCTAGATCGTCATCAACAAATAAATTTTCGTTAATAGGTACGACAGATGTTTTCGCTTCTTGTGTTAACCCATTAGCTAGTTTTTGTGGATCTGTTTCAGCAGCCTGCAGTCGTCTCTCTATTGCTATTGTTCCACTATTATCAACCTGAAATAAAAAGATATAGAATTTAATGAAAATCAATGATGGTCTCCAACATATTATAATTTGACGATTCTTTAGATTGGCTATCCCTTACTATTATTCTTACTAGCAGGACATTGACGGCCTATGTACAAATTCTAACTTTCTAACAAATTATACAACTTTTAAATCAATATAATTTAAAGGTGTATTATATTTTTGGAATCACTGTCATTTGGCCGAATTCTATTGGCCGACACATCGTTTAGCCGACCAGTTTTTGGCCGACATTTTAATTTTTGGAAAATAAATAAATATTTAAATACATTTTTTTAATTTCACTTTTTACGTTAATATATTATAAACGAAATTAATATAAAATGATTGTGAAATTAAAAAAAATTATTTAAATATTTATTTATTTTCCAAAAAATAAAATGTGAGCTAAATGATGTGTCGGCCAAATGACTGGATACCATATTTTTGGTATTATATACTAAAGAGGACGGTTACGGTCTGATGCTTAAGTACGTCAAGTGCTAAGCAGAGAACCATGGTTCGAGCCCGAGTGAAGTAAGAACTTTATTCTAGCCGTCCTCCTTCGGCGGGCAATGGCAACCCACTGAGGTAATCTGCCTTGAAAACCCTTCATATTGAAGTGGTTAGCCAAAACCCACCCTGGGTTGTAGCGCTCTGGTTTGTTTGTTTTTATTATATTTTCAACAATAAAATAATGGTGGAAAAAACTTGCCAAAAGGAAAAAGACGATTTACAAAAAAAATTGTAGAATTGACTTCGATTTTAAACACCAAATAGGGCGCTACGAAGAGTAAGCTGTATATTTTTATTATACAGCAGCGCTACAACCCAGGATGGATTTTGGCCAGGCTAACCACTTCATTTTATGAAGGATTTTCAAGGCAGATTATTTTGGTGGTTTGCCATTGACCGCCGAGGGAGGACGGTTAGAATATAGTTCTTTCTTCACTCGGGCTTGAACCAGGGCTCTCTGCTTAGTAGTCGACGCACTTAAAAGCATCAGACCTTAACCGCCCTCATATACTTAATAATTATAAATTAAATTAACTATATGTTGCATTCTTAGACCTTTGTCGAATATAAATGCAAAGTAAAAAGTAAAGTCAGAAACTACCAACAGTGGTGTAAATAATGGACCAAATTTGAACGAACTTGAGGAAAAAGTAATGGGATTAGGATGGGTGACCGTTAGTGGCGAACCTAATTTAACAGAAGCGGAGATAGCTGTTATAAAAGATATTGATTTAAACAATGGTAAATATTTGTTATTAGTTAAACGAAATATATAGTTTCTCGCATTGTTTTCGATTTGATAGCTAGTTCTTCTGCGCTTGTGAAATGTATGAAATTTTTTAAATAAATTGCTTTAATAAAATAATTGGATCAATACAATATTACCTTTGCTCTTGCTCTTCAAAAATATTGAAAAACTCATGTTCATTCAATAATATTTCGTGAAAAGCCATAGTCGTTACCGTAAAACACCATAATTTAGTAGTTGCTACGATAGCGACAAATAATAGCAACGAGTCGTTAACTTGAACAACTTTGAATTTTACAAAATAGCATTTTTTGTTATAACAACTGACCTCTCACATAACGTCTAAATTTAGTTGTTATGGATAACAACTTTTTTTAGAAAATCGCACCGAGTATCTACTATCAGGACCTGCTCTAAGGGGCGGCGTTTTGCTGTTAATGAGACAAAATATTAATAAGTTCTTCTTCTTCTTAATGTAGGACAAGTCCTGTTTAAATTCAACTTTGTCGCCCGGTACTGTTGTACCTTCTTTTTTTTACGGAGTATCTTGGGATGCTGACGTCCAACTCTCATACCATCTTTTTGGTGGTCGTTCAGGTAATCAGGTTTCAGCGGCATAAGTTAATAGTGGTCTAACGCATGTTTTGTATATTCGTACTTGGCTGTTGTCATATATTTGTTTCTCCATATTACGTCACGTAAGCATCCTGATATAGCGGAAGCCTTTGCGGCCTGGGCACGTACTTCTTGTTGGATGTTCCTGTTGCTAGATATGTAGGCACCTAGGTAATTAAAATTCATTACCTGTGTAATTGTTTTGTCGTCCGCGGCGAGTTTGCAGCGGATAGGCTCTCTGTTTATCGTCATAGATTGGGTTTTGTTGGTCGACAGTTTCATATTGTATTTCTTTGCTGTTGTTTTAAACACATGTAGTAAACGCTGCAAGTCATCCTCATTCTCCGCGATAATCACTGCATCGTCTGCATAGCATAAGATTTTTATGGTTTCATTACCTAGCCTGTATCCATTATTTTGTGCTTTAACCCTTTCTATAATTTTGTCCATGATCAGATTAAATAGTGCAGGGCTAATGCTATCGCCCTGCCTTATTCCGGAAGACACTTCTACCTCTTCAGTCAATTTTCCACTTGTTTTTATCATGGTCTTACAGTTGGTATTGAGCGCCGTGATGATTTTTATAATGTTTGCATGAAAGTAGTTCTCTTTTAATATATTTAGTGCATCACTTAGGTTTACACGATCGAATGCCTGCGTTAGATCAATAAAGCATAAGAAGGCTGGTTTGTTATATTCGATGGCTTTCTCTTCTCTATTATTTGGCGTAGTATGTATATCGCGTCGATTGTGGACCTGTTCTTTCGAAATCCCTGTTGTTCCTCGCTTATTCCCACCTTACTAATGACCTCATCTGATAAGATTTTGGTCAATAGTTTTAAGATGCTACTGAGTAAACATATACCTCTATAGTTATTGGGGTCTGCTTTTGTCTCTTTCTTAAAAACCGGAATTGTGATGCTGGTTCTCCATTGATCAGGTGTAGTCCCCGTGTCAATTATCTTTTTGTATAGGGTGGTTAGTTGTCGAGTTAACATTTCGCCACCATACTTTAACATTTCGTTTACAATTCGATCAGGCCCTGGCGATTTACGGTTTAGTTAAATAAATAATAAGTTAAATAACCAATTAAAAAAAAAAATTTGAACCTTTTTTTAAGATAAAATCACCATGCAATTTACATTTCGTATTTACTGTTTTTGCCTAAAATTAAAAACAAAAAATATTTGTAATCTTTACTTCTGAATAAAAATTATGTCGAGTACTGCATAGAACAGCACACAAGATAGTTTAAGGCTGTGAATTACTTTAAACAGGAATAAAATTGCACGTGTTTTGAAATCAATCAATTTGACTAATAAAGCATCATTAAAGTTTATAGTAAGCATAGTTTACTTAGCTAAAAACTATATTATTTATGCTGTGCTTTAAGCTTATATCAGTTGTAACTAAATTTGAAATACTGAGCAGCTGAATTTTCCCAATAACATTTCATCTTTTCAGTAATTTAGTTAATTGGATGAATGCGATAATTCAGTCTTGAAAATAAAATACCATTATTATATTTGAAGGCTACAGGAATAAAACGAAGGTTGTCCATTATTTGGCAAAATGAAACCGTTAAACCCATTTCTTACCTTTGACACTTTAGGTTGGTAAAATATGTTTGTTAAAAAACTATAAATGTCCATAAAATTTAAGGTTTAAATTTTGTTATACCGGTATAAAACAAGGTAAGCATTAATATTAAAATCGAGATTTCTCAATATCTTTATTTTGTGACATTCCTCGTTTTATTCCTGTAGCCTTCATTTGTAATAAACCAAACTTACTTACACTTAGTTCAATGTTATTTTCAACCATTCTAAATTTCTACAATTGCAATAAACTTCAATATTATAAAATTCCCTTTTCAATATTGGTATTTAAATCAGACTTAAAGAAACTACATACCTCGCTTGCTTCAAGTGTTATTAAATCTAATTGTAATTCTTTGTATTCAATAGATTCGTCTTCATCATCCGACGCAGCATAATAATCGAAAGCTTCATCACCATCTTCCATGTCTTGATCCGCAGCAAGTTCTGGATTAAAACTAAACATTTCTCTGCCCGAAAGACCAACTTGTCTGCCTGCTTTGAAATCGTTACGTTTCTTTTCTTCAGCTTTCATAGCAGCCTTTTCTTTTTCAAGTAGTTTTCGCTTTTTCCACGAAACAAAAGTTTCCAAAGTGATTTTTGTTTGATTTGGTCCTAATGCAGCTCTTTCGGTTTCAATCAATTCTTCCAATGATATCTCACTTTTTTTATCGTCCTTCTTTTTATCTTTCTTTAAAACAAATCCTGCAGGTAATGCGTGCCTATAAATGCACTTCTCTCCAGATGGACACTGCCAGAACCAACCATACTTGGATCTTTCGACAGCTCCCAAAAAATGTTTGCATATCTAAAATAAAACATTTAATAAATAACAAACAAAAACATCGATTTGTTAATTTTCTTACTATATCCGTATTGGGCATAGCGCTGTTTGTCTCACCATGTTTTTTCTCTATCACTTCTTTTAATTTTCCTTCATCCCAGTTATCCATAGTGTCTTCTAAACCATCATCCCTCATATCTACATACAGCGACCTTTTTTCAGCCTTACGTTCAATAGTTAGATCGTGCGAAAATTTGCATTTATCACCTTTAGTACATTGGCCTTGTTTAAAAAATGCACATATTATAGATTTAGGATCTGCTCCTTTTTCAATTTTTTGAGTTTGCACGGGTTTAAACAACAAAGCAAGTTCTTTTTGTTCTTTAAGTTTCTTCTCTTTTTCCAATTTTTTGCTAGTGCCGTCTTGCGAAAGCGGGTGTTGACCGCCCGATTTAACTTGCTTTTCAACTTGTTGTATGAACTTTTGTTGCTTAGCGCCTTTTTTATTTTTTAATCCGAATGTTTTATCCTACACAAAAGTTTTTTATAAAGTAAGATATAAAAAATGAACTGTTATGTACCACTTACTTCGATTACTTTCTCTTTCTTCTTTTGCTCGGTTTTCTTACTTGCAGACGCAGGTTTCACTTTCGGAGGCATGATAAAATCAGTTTTTCTATTCAACAATATTGTTTAAAGTATGTTGTTTAAATAATCAACTGCACATGTAGCACCAATACAACAAGGCAAAATTTGACAGATTCGGTCAAATGTGATAATCGCGGTTATAAATAGTTTGGCAATTACCAAAATCAATGATACCAACCGTGATACATATTAGCAGCGTTCAGTCAATGTGAAATATGTACCCGCTTTGCAAAAAGGCGTGTCTACGTGCTCCAAGGCCGCGTTCTGTTTGACGCTTTTTCGCTTGTAAGCGCCAACAAACACTTTTTACTCGTTTGCTTTGGCACTTTTTGCTCTTTCAAATGCTTAGGCCCTGCCCATTTTAAAAGCTTGAAACGCTTTTTTTCGTTTTTTTCATTTTAGGTGGATCCGCAAAAGCGTGACGCTGTGGTGGCAAAATTGCAAATGAATTTGAATTTAAATTTAAATTTGTTTGCATATTACACATACACATCGTATTGAAGTGAATTGATTTAAAAATGTGTACCTAATAATAAATTATAATAATTAATAAAGCAGTTACATCATAATTTTTATAATTTCTTTAAGAAAAAAGTAAGTTTAATTTCTTTCATCGCCACTCCAATAATAAACATCACATTTTCTTGAGATCATTATTGCTAAAAGGTTTTTAATTCATAAAACAAATGTATCACACGTAAAAAAATTAACTTAAGTAGTACCAGTAGTAGGTACTTAGTTATTATTATCGTAAATTCTTCGTTTTAAATCAAACATTACATTTGAATTCCTTAAACACTAAAAACTAATAAAAATAAGTAAGATTAATAGTGCGATTCTCTAAAAATTATGTTATAGAATGTTATGATAACATTATGTTAACAACATAGCCTTGTAAAGACTTTCATAACATAACATAACTTTCATAACATGTTAAAAATTAATAATTTTGCGAAAATTTCAATTCTGTAAAGTGCACTGTTACGATAAATGTTAGTTAGAAATGTTAGTAACAGGTATGTAATTATTTACAGAATACCAATTTATAACATTTATGTAATCTTACAGCGTAACATAACTATTATTGTTATAAGTTAGAGAATCGCACTATTAGACCACCTTTTTATGTTCATTTTCAGGTTCTCGCCTTGCAGGCCACTCCAGACTCTCGCGAGAATCTCGCGAGAACATCGCGAAAAAACGAGGACAACACGAGAAAAGAGAGTGGAGCTGATTCTCGTGTTCCTCATAAGTTCTCGCCTTGTTCTCCACTTGTCGGTTTTTCGATGCGAGGCAAAGGAGTCGAGATCGCGATAACACTCCCACACATGCTGTAAAATCTCCCGAACGAGAGATTTTGAGGCTTTGGCAGACTTCTGAGCGTTGCAGCCTCACCAACGAGTTTTTAGGCTTGGAACTCAGAAGTCGCCGTGGTGGTAGAATAAAACTCAAGGTATGGTTTTAGACTATGTTTTTATTCATCAATTGCTGGTCTTTTATATAAATTAATTTGATGAGTAGTCGATTCGTGCGACTTTACAATTGACATTATAATTGCTGATGAACTAATAACAATTAATAAGTTCACCTACTTATTGAATATGTGCAGGATTGCAAAATAATATTGTTAATTTCTTAAATATTTTCACATACAGGATGGTTTTATAATTACATATTATTAAAATTGATAAATTTTGTACAGCCAAAGAAATCATGTTTAACGTGGTTAAACATACTGCCACCTCGGGGAGTGAAGATGTTGATGTTGTCTGGTTGGTTGTGCCCATTTGTTCTTTTACTTGCTCCACTTGATCCATTTGTGCTACTGGTTTGTAAGACCATCGCTTCGTCGTTCGGGAGTTCCCAATCTTATCGCGGGGAACTGACGTACACCGAGGATGTATCGGGCAGTATCCTAAGCTCAACTGCACGATAGGCTCATACAAGAGTAGTCGACAGCATCCTTGATCCGATCTGGAATTCCCACGACCATTCTCCTTTAAATGATTTTCTTGTTGTTGTTAACTGTGCCCATTTCCAATCCTATTTGATGCTCTTTCTACTTGTTTCTTCTTAATAGACTTCTTATCGGTAACTTTTTTGAAACTGTAACCTTCTTGTAATCTTCTTCATATCTTCGTAACTGCTAACTTCTTTGTAACTTCATAACTGTTTCTCCTTCGTAACTTCTCCCTTGTAATACCTGCGTAATTGTTTCTTCGTATCTTCGCAACTGCTTCTTCATATCTTCGTAACTGCTAACTTCTTTGTAACCTCTACTTCGTAATAACTTCATAACTGTTTCTTCCTAATAACTTCTTCTTTGTAATTGTTTGTTTAATTCTTCGTAACTTCGTATTGTTCGCTTTGGAACTTTTGCACTTGAATAGGATGGGCTTCTTAACTTCTTTTTGGACTTTGCACTTGAATTGGTATTTCTTATTGATGTGGCACCTTAATTTGATTGCCGGTTGGCAGATCCGGAATGTTTGAGTATTTTGGCAGGTTTGGAATTTAGAAGTATTGATGTTGCTGCAGAGAAGCTTTACATGATTTGAATCATGTAAGTTGCGCCTCTCCACAGAAATTGATGACTTATAATTTTTTCTTATTTTTCGGCCAGCATTTGATGAATTTTTCGTAAAAAGAATTTTAGTCCATTCTTCTTGTTTTTATTTATTTTTTTTTGTAGTTGATTTTTCTTTTCTTTTTCTGTTGTTTTAATTTTTCGTTATCATTTTTTCAGTTTCTTCGGATTTTGAATTTGTAGGTTTTTGACTTCGCTCATCTCTCGATTGTTAGCTTTCATTTAAGTGGATGATTGATTGAATTTGTTGTCGTTGTCGCTGATGGACCGTGTTGATTGAAGTCGCTGATGATGGGTGTTTGATGCTGGTGGTTGGTGTTTGATGATGGTGTTTGGTGTTTGGTGTTTGATGCTGGTGGTTGGTGTTTGATGATGGTGGTTGGTGTTTGATGCTGGTGGTTGGTGTTTGATGATGGTGGTTGGTGTTTGATGCTGGTGGACCGTGGCGTCGTCGCTGGCTTCTAGTTGACTCGAAGGACCATGTAAAATCTCCCGAACGAGAGATTTTGAAGCTTTGGCAGACTTCTGAGCGTTGGCAGCCTCACCAACGAGTTTTTAGGCTTGGAACTCAGAAGTCGCCGTGGTGGTAGAATAAAACTCAAGGTTTGGTTTTAGACTATGTTTTTATTCATCAATTGCTGGTCTTTTATATAAATTAATTTGATGAGTAGTCGATTCGTGCGACTTTACAATTGACATTATAATTGCTGATGAACTAATAACAATTAATAAGTTCACCTACTTATTGAATATGTGCAGGATTGCAAAATAATATTGTTAATTTCTTAAATATTTTCACATACAGGATGGTTTTATAATTACATATTATTAAAATTGATAAATTTTGTACAGCCAAAGAAATCATGTTTAACGTGGTTAAACACATGCAATTCGAATTCTTCAGTAGCGCCTGACTCACCGATTAAATAGTAGTATAATTAATAGTATAAGTGAATCGCTTATTATTAAAAGGACTTAAGTCACATTTTCACCATTTTGAGTTATATATTGATTCCTATTATATTGACCTAGACAAATCGTTTGGTGATAAAAGGGACTTGGTTCCACTAATTTGAATGAAAGTATTGTGCACTTCTTACTTTGGTTTGGTTTTAAAAGGTACTAAGTCGCTTGACTTAGTACCTTTTGTTATTAGCGATTATAATTGACACATTTCATTTGTTACTAATTGTAATGGGCGCTCCAGACTCTCGCGAGAATCTCGCAAGAACAGCACGAGAACGCGAGAACATCACGAGAAACGAGAGTGTGGAGCCGATTCTCGTGTTCATTTTTAGCTTCTCGCCTTGCAGGCCACTCCAGACTCTCGCGAGAATCTCGCGAGAACATCGTGAAAAAACGAGGACAACACGAGAAAAGAGAGAGTGGAGCTGATTCTCGTGTTCCTCATAAGTTCTCGCCTTGTTCTCCACTTGTTGTCGGTTTTTTAATGCGAGACAAAGGAGTCGAGATCGCGATAACACTACCACACCTGCACATTCGCATTCTTCAGTAGCGCCTGACTCGCCGATTAAATAGTAGTATAATTAATTGTGAATTAAAATGAGCGTAAATTGGAAAACGAACAAAAATTGGCATTTATTGATTGCCTTCAAGCAGAACCAGTTTTGTGGAAAACAGGCATAAAAGGCTATAAAAATAAATCGAAAAAAATCATGATGCTTGGGTGTGGATTAGCACAATAATGTAAATACCCGTCGATGAATTTAGAAAAAACAAAGATTCCCTGAGCAAATTATAGAGGTTATAAGAATAGAGTGAAAAAATCAGTGAATTTGGGAGCAGGTGCATACGAGGTCTTATAAAGTCCATTTGGTTTGCGCTATGGACTCCTTGCTTGGTGACAGTACAAAATGTAAAAACACAATTAATAATAAAATAATGAAAACTTGAAGTTTGACGTATTTACGTCGATTTTATACCAAAAAATTTTATCTTTTTTTTAAATATAATTTTGAAGATTTGTGGCTAAATAGATAAAATAGATATTTAATTTAAACTAGGTACTCAATCACACCAGGCCCTACGAACATTGGAACATTCAAGATGCGATTTTGACAAATATTAATTGTCGAAATAAAAAGTACTGTTTACGTGTGATCGGGTGTTGGTACGTTTACATAATTCGAGCGCTGTGACATTACTGACCTCGCTGGTCTTGTAGCGCAAGCCGGGTTCAAACTTCGCTGCGCTCACAATATGCGCGCGTGTATACAAACTAAAATACGCTTCAACAGTCGAAATAAAAAGAAATTAAATGGCAATATTATCTTTCAAGAAAACATTATCGGAATAATGAAGTGGAAATGATCACTGGCACGACAGTAAATGCAACAGAAAATCCTGATACGTGTAGTACAATTTTTGATGATACTTATCCATTAAAGGGGCCAAAAATTCCAAATTTAAACTTTTCGACATATCACAAAATTAAAGAACTGTTAATCGTTTTAGAAAAAATTATAGAAATTTATTTAAAAAATCTGGACTGTAGTACTGAAAACCTTGTGAGCGTGGATGTTTTCCAACTTTCGATGTAACACGATCGAAAATTATTTCTCGCCTTGTTCTCGCCTTGTTCTCGCGTTGTTCTCGCCTTGTTCTCGCGTTGTTCTCGCCTTGTTCTCCGATGCTATTCTCGCCGAGATTCTCGCGAGAACTTCTCGCGAGATTCTGGAGCGCCCATAAAACCTCGTTCGGTTTGGAAATACTTAGACATTTATTAGACGGTTATTGCCGATCTTCAGTCGTACTTAACTCTAAATTGAATGAAAAAATATAAAAATCAAGAAAATATAATATTAGGTATGCTAAAAAGTTCCTGGCCCAATTAGGCAATAAATGACGTAAAAGTAGATTATCTCTGAAACTACTTATCTGATCGCATATTCATATATATAATTAACACCGAAACCATTAACCAAAAAACCCATCCAAGACGCTCCTAACACCTCGCCCAACCCACCCATCCCACTCACAAATCAAACTCCACATCCCACTCCCATCCATGCCGCAACAACCACAACTCATAAAGGTGGATTCAGACACTGCAAGGCTGAAGCGCGCGGCAGCCTCGGGATACAAGCCTCGCGCTGTGTGGACCATGTTTCCTGCGAGGCTGCCGCGCGCGGCACGCTTCGCGCTGTGTGGACGGTGATTTTCTTATAGGAATTTCATTAAGTAGACATGTGTCGAGCGAGGCAAAGCTGCCTCGCTAGCCACATCAGAATGGTCTAGACCATGTTTACAGTAACGGAGATACAAAACGGAGCTGCCTCGCTGCGAGCCAAATTTTGTCGGTCGACTCAAAGAAAAGACTACGTACAAAAGTGGTCGAGTAAATAAACAAAGTTTCCAAACAGGATAAAGTTAACATTACTGTCATACTTGGGTATTTAATTGAAGATATATTGCCATTAAGTGTTCAATTTTAGGTGTTATTTATTACATAATTTATGACCATGTGCATTTCAAATTTTAAAACTTTTAAAATTTTAGCCTAACTTATACATATTAGTTATTATTAATTATTCTGGCGTCATGTTGACAATTGCAAGAACACGAAAGGTTTACCTGTTGACATGTTTCTTGACGATAAGAAGTCTTGCACCAGTCAACAATGTGCCAATCTATTTGCTGACTTCTTTTCGACTGTTTATGGGGACAGCGACCCCAACGTATACAATTACAATTATGATGCTGAGTTCTCAACCAACTGTGAATCTATTGTAATATCTGAAGCTAACATCTTTGAAGTTATCAGTGACTTGCCAGACTGCATCAACTCTGGTCCTGACGGTATCCCTTCATATTTTATTAAAAGATGTCTTTATTCATTATGTAAGCCGATCTATCACATGTTTAAAATCTCTCTTGACTGTGGAATCCTTCCTCAAATCTGGAAGGAAAGCTATATTACGCCTATCTTCAAAAAGGGTGACAGAAGTGACATCTCCAATTATAGAGGTATCGCTATCCAGTCAACCATTCCTAAAATGTTAGATAAACTGGTTTCTCAACAATTATTATCCGCAAGTAAAAATCTCATTGTTGAACACCAACATGGATTCTTTCCAGGACGTTCAACCTCATCAAATTTATTATCTTTTACCACATTTTGTTTTGACGCTTTCGAGAAACATATGCAAGTAGATGCCATTTATACTGACTTCTCAAAAGCATTTGATCGTGTTTCTCATGCTGCTCTTCTAGCTAAACTGTCCTCCCTCGGTTTCGGTCCGTTAATTATTAATTGGCTCCGAAATTATTTAATGGGTAGAACTCAGAAGGTAAAAATTCATAATTTTCTTTCTCGTGTTATTCAGGTGTCTTCTGGCGTTCCTCAAGGCTCTCACTGTGGCCCTATTCTTTTTTTGCTATTTATTAATGATGTAGGGAAATTTATTCTCTATTCCTCTTACTTATTATTTGCCGACGATTTTAAACTTTTCAAAGCCATTAAGTCTTCTACCGATTCTATACTTTTACAAAATGATCTTGATAATCTTTCCAACTGGTGTGTATTAAACAATTTACATCTCAACTTTGATAAATGCTTTACAATTTCCTTTTCAAAAAAAACCTTCACACAAGTCTTCAATTACTCCTTAAATGGTAATCCACTTCAACATGTTACTGAAATTAACGATCTTGGGATACGATTGGACGCTGGCTTATCTTTCAAAAAGCACATATCACATATCTGCAGCTCTGCTTTCCGTACATTGGGCTTTGTCCGTCGTCAGTCGGTCTACTTTTCGGCCAATACGGTGAAAGTGCTATACTTTTCATTAGTCCGTTCCAAATTGGAATATGCTAGTTGTGTTTGGTCACCACACTTTCAACTACATATAAATCAAATTGAACGAGTACAACACAAGTTTTTTAAACATCTCCACCTTAAATTAGGTCGCAATAAAGATGACTTCTCTGACCAGATTTACTTGGATTTTTGTAAAACTAAGTCACTAGCCATCAGACGTAAAGTTTCCGATCTCTGTTTCGTGCATGGTCTATTCAGTGGCAAAATCAACTGCAATGCAATGATCCGTCTTTTCAAGTTTAGAAAGCCAAACATACTCACCAGATCCAAGTGGATTTTTGATGTTCAATACCACTCAACAAGTTATGGCAGGCACAGCCCGGTGGCTAGGATGGTTCGGTTATCCAACACTTTAAATGTGGATAACGACTTTGATATATTTAATACTTCGTTAACAAAGTTTAAAACTATCGTGTCAAAGATCGAACTATCTACTCTCTGAAGTCTTTTTTTTAAACTTTATTTTATTGTTGCTTTTTTTTGTAAAAAGGTTGAACCGTTAAATAAATAAATAAATAAATAAATTAGTTTAAAAATAGGAATATGTTGTTATTTTCCAGCAAACAATTGTTTTCTTTTTTTTATTGATTAATTAGTAGGTAATCGGCAAATAAAAATGCAAAATTGTAAAAGAACATCGCAAACTAACTAAATTGATAATAAAATAAATACATAATTAGTTACTTTTAAGTAATCATTATAAAATTGATTAGTACTACAATTATTTAATTACAGAAAGAATGAATGTTCCCAGGTAACACACTTTCGTATATTAGACGTATATATTTGGGATATATGGGATATTTTTGGTATACGTCTAATTTATAGACGTATAATAAACGTACATTATAGCCACTTTAAACACTATACTTAAAATATTCGTATATTATACGAAGCTTATATACTTAAAAATAACATTTATATCAATGGTAGTATTTTGATCTACGAAATACGTATAGTAGATGTATATAAAATATGTATATATTTAATAATATAAAATAGTATATTTTAGGACTACAATATATGTTTAATAAACGTTTGTTCTAAACGTAAACACCCAACATGATTTTTTTATAATTGAAGCAGAGCAGGTTAGAATTTTGAGCTAAAATATTCGTATTGTAGATGTATATTATACGTATAATTTTATCATATTTAAAATAGTATATTTTTGGACTACGATATATGTTTAATAAACCTTTGTTGTAAACGTGAACTCTCAACATTATTTTTTTATAATTGAAGCAGGGCAGGTTAGAATTTTGAGCTAAAATATTCGTATTGTAGATGTATATTATACGTATAATTTTATCATATTTAAAATAGTATATTTTTGGACTACGATATATGTTTAATAAACGTTTGTTGTAAACGTGAACTCTCAACATTATTTTTTTATAATTGAAGCAGGGCAGGTTAGAATTTTGAGCTAAAATATTCGTATTGTAGATGTATATTATACGTATAATTTTATCATATTTAAAATTGTATATTTTTGGACTACGATATATGTTTAATAAACGTTTGTTGCAAACGTGAACTCTCAACATTATTTTTTTATAATTGAAGCAGGGCAGGTTAGAATTTTGAGCTAAAATCTTCGTATTGTAGATGTATATTATACGTATAATTTTATCATATTTAAAATTGTATATTTTTGGACTACGATATATGTTTAATAAACGTTTGTTGTAAACGTGAACTCTCAACATTATTTTTTTATAATTGAAGCAGGGCAGGTTAGAATTTTGAGCTAAAATCTTCGTATTATAGATGTTATTATACGTATAATTTTATCATATTTAAAATAGTATATTTTTGGACTACGATATATGTTTAATAAACGTTTGTTGTAAACGTAAACACTCAACATTATTTTTTTATAATTCAAGTAGAACAGGTTAAAATTTTGAGTATATAACAAAATATTTCTAAGATCCGTTTGATTGTAACTGAAAGATGGGAAATGCTATACAAATTTATATGTACGCTTTTTTCTCTTGTAATTCGACACAGAGACTCTGTGATTGGTCGTAAGGGACCCAAAGTAAGTTACTCAAAATAAGTTTATTTACTTTTTTCTCTTGTATATAGATGGTGTTACTAATAATTGAAATAATTTAATTTAGTAAATAGTAGTGCCATCTATGACTGAATACCCCACATTACAGATACATTTCATATGTATGTAGTAATATTTTTGAACATTTACGTAAAATGGACTCGTTACTATTAGTATATTTCTATTTAATTAAATCGTTCTTAAATTTAAATAACCCTAATAAAAAAAAACTGACTCCGGCTCTGTATTACATCTAATAAAAAGCATGTCAAATTAAAGACATAATTTGGTAACATTGACGAAAAATGAACCCATTTCTAATAGTATATTTCTATTTTTTCGTTAAAATCGTTTTTAAATTTAAATAACCCTAATCAAAAAGACTGGCGCCGGCCCTGTATTATGTCTAATAAAAGATATGCCTAATTAAAGGCATAATTTGGTAACATTTACGAAAAATGTTTCATTTCTATTAGTATATTTCTATTTAATTTAATTATTCTTAAATTTAAATAACATTAATCTCCTGTTAACAACATAAGTAGGTATAAGGTATAAGTTTTGGATTATGTCAACCTCATTTTAAAAAATGAGAAGTGCATTTCAAATAGCATTAAAAAATTCTATTGCCAAATTTCAAACTAATATCTTCAGAGGTTTCCCAGAAGACTACGGAAAATAAAAATAATAAGAGTGTTTTTACTTTTCGTAGTTATACGAGAAACCGCTGATAAGATATCGCTTTGAAATTTAGCAGCAGTATTTTTGATATCACTGGAAGCTTATACTCTACCCTTTACGCTCTTACTAAACAACAGCAACTAACGGTACATAAGTTGCACGTGGTTTTCAAATGTTCTCTTCAAAATACTTGTATACCAAAATCGTTTGTTTTTAAATTATTTTAAATAATAATTAGAAATCGAGGTGATAAAATGAGCTTAGGTACTACGGCGATATTATTACTCTTATATTCATAAAAAAATTTGAAATTTACAAAGGTTTGCAAACCTTTTATAAGAAAAGCACCAATCACAAAAGTTTATTAGCCTTATTTGGAATTATGCAAACGTGTTTCTTATTTGTAAGGATATCATCAGGAAGGGTATAATGTAGTGATCCTTTAAAGAGCCATCAATAAATTACGTCACACTTTTAGGGGAGGGTCAACGAAATGTGAATCGTGTGAAAAGAGATAGGGGGGGGGGGTCAAAAACTTTGATGATGAAGATGCTCGTTCGATTTTAGGTACTCCTAGAAGTGCAAGTACTATTAAATTAGAAAATGGAGAAGTGATTTATTTTGGCATTAAAAATGCACTTTTAACGAAATTGAGAAATGAACTAAATATTTATAGCTCGAAACTATTTCTACAAATTAATATAGATGGAATACCTATCTATAACAATAGCACAATTCAATTTTGGCCAAATGTAATGAATTTTTAGATAAATCTCCTATAGTAATCGCAATTTTTTGTGGAAAGAGTAAAACAGACTCTTTAGATGACTACCTTAATAGCTTCATTATGGAATACACAGAACTTGTCGAAAATGGGTTAGAATTTAACGGGACTATTTATGAAATAGAAATTAGTTATTTTACCTGTGATTCTCCTGCAAGATCATACTTAAAGGAAATTATGAGCCATACAAGTAAGGTTGCATGTGAAAGATGTGTTCAGGAATTACATTTAAATACATGTATAATTTGTACGAAGATCCAATAGAATCATCAATATTATACATATATTTATTAAGTATGCCGGGAAGATAAACACGAAAATTTTTCTATCGCAGAAATACAACATAAATGCATTGCTATAGCTTATAAAAAT
This sequence comes from Cantharis rufa, assembly GCA_947369205.1. NCBI lineage: Eukaryota > Metazoa > Arthropoda > Insecta > Coleoptera > Cantharidae > Cantharis > Cantharis rufa. The sequence continues at coordinate 45,110,829 of OX376303.1, forward strand.
GGCTATGCAATTTTTCCCATTCTTTATTAAATAAATTAATAAATTAACACAATAAATAATAGCAATTTTAAAATGTTTCAAATGTAATCAACCATAGAACTTGTATATGTAAAGAATTAAAACACTTTAACGGTTTTAAAATCAAAAATAACATTCTTTTAAAAATTTAGATATTTTAATATTAATTAATATTAATTATAAAATTAATAATTAGGTAATTATATATTTTGTTTGGATAATATTATATATAACGCATTACAAAACAATATTTCTGTAAGTCCTTCATGGCAGAATCCATTAAGCGTTAGAGTAGAGATCCGAAGGTCACGAGTTCAAACCCCGGCTGGTGTTGAGGTAAAAAAAAAGTTAAATATAATAATAAAATATTTAACATTTGTTAGTATTAACTATAAAATTATAACTTTACAGACATAGGCGAAGATGCGAACCAATGCGACAAGACAAATTATAATAAAAACGTTGTTAATAAAATCAAAATTGTGTGAATATAGTTGACCTTTCATATTAAGTTAGTGATTATTGTTGAGAAAGCGGTCATAAAAAAAAATAAATGTGCCGACGTTTCGGGTTTTTAAGAGAACCTCAACAATAATCAGTAACTTAATAAAATCAAGTTCATAAAAAAAGTTGAATATACTGCCAGAATACATAAAATAATTTTTTTAAAACAAATTTTAACGTCTACTTATAACGTTTAATATACGTGTTTACTATACGGATTATAGCCGTAGCATGCTACGAATAATATACGTTTATTGTATGGATATTATATACGTATATATACACGTTTGAAACGCTGACATTTTAACGTTTAATATTCGTTTTCACTATACGGATTATAGCCGTAGCATACTACGAATAATATACGTTTATTGTATGGATGTTATATACGTATATATACACGTTTGAAACGCTGACATTTTAACGTTTAATATTCGTTTTCACTATACGGATTATAGCCGTAGCATACTACGAATAATATACGTTTATTGTATGGATATTATATACCTATATATACACGTTTGAAACGCTGACATTTTAACGTTTAATATTCGTTTCCACTATACGGATTATAGCCGTAGCATACTACGAATAATATACGTTTATTGTATGGATATTATATACGTATGCATACGCGTAGATTAACGAACAAGCACCAAAAATTAAAAAGACGTTGAGGCACATACGTATAAATATCCTTTGAGACCCCGTATATATACAACGCTATATAAGGTGTTGTGGCACCTTGGCTATATATAAAATGGCATAAAGACGCGATTCGGCACCTACTTAATTTTTAGCGAGTTATCATCTTGACCTTGATGTGGTTTGCATTTTTTACCTTTATAATGTCTTGTTTGCATTCATTGTTGAAATAAATACATTACAACTTTGCATCTACAAAATTAAAGAGGAAAAGGAAATAAATAAGAACGTAGTCTTTCTTTATTCACAATACGTTAACTATTCTTCTAATATCTTTTATAATTCATAGGGAAATAAATTTAAATATCTCTTATCGAAATTATTTAACCAGGTAAAAGTATCAATTGTTTGCATCTTATGTATAAAAAACACACATTTTGGAAGATGGCGTTTGTACCGTGTTTTTCTAGCTAATACAATCCAAAATTACTGAGTTACTTTAATGAAATTTTTACCTATTATTTCTTAAAAAATCAATCCACTAACAAAAAGAAACTAACAACAAGAAAGTAGAAATTAAATTATTCGCTCGAGTTTATTTTACTTCAGCAATTCAGCAACTTTTGTTGCTAATTTAAGGTCGTAACTCATATATCGTCACAGCATAGGAACAGCGACTGATCATCACAAGCAAATTTTATTTCTTATGTGTATTTAAATGTAAGTGCGCCCACCTAACAGCATCAGCACAACACCCGACGTTTGCATTTAACTACATGTAAAGAAAATTGATGATCAGTTGCTGATCCTATGCTGTGCTGTTATATGAGTTACGATCTTCATAATTATAACTTTTACAAAGTTATGAGCGGTTAAAATTTTTTTACACCTCCGAACAAGCTGCGTGTGGGAACAATTCGCACGTTGGCCGGAATAATGGCACAAGTCAGCATAGCTGATTTCGACTAAACAGCGTACAAACATTTTAACATTATACTAAACTTTAAAAAAGTATTGTCAAAAATTTAATAAGTATTAAATTACCGATAATAAAGCTAAAGTGATGTAGTATTTTAAAAACAATAAAATATGCATATTTCATTATAAAAAAATTTCTATTCATTTTAGAGATATGCCACTATTTTAGTTAAATAAAGTGAAAATTCTAACTGAAATTTTTACGAATTAAAATTAAAATTAAAAGTAAGGTGTACGTCGCATACGCAACTTGCTCGGTGGTGTACAAAAAGATATTTACACTAACGTAAACAAAAGTTGCTGAGTCGACTGAAGTAAAATAAACTTAAGTGAATAATTTAATTTCTAGCCGTTGTTATACTCCAATGATTTGAAGAAATAATCGATACAATTTTCTTCAAATTCGGTTCACTAGTTTTTGAGATTAGCCCCGGACAACACAGTACCTACTAGATAAATTGGAAAGTGGTGTTTGTATAAGTTGCAAACAATTGATACCTTGCTGGTTGAACAATTTCATCAAGAAATATTCCCCATATTGGTGAAATAACAAATAAATAAAATCAGATATCCGGCGGTTAGTCTGTAAATTTGCCGTGAACATTTTTAACAATAATAAACGAAATTTTAAAATGTAGTTCTGTACGACGCAAAATCAATTTATCAAATTCTAATTGTAGACTATTCTTATCTACTATGAATAAATTCTTGTAACGTTGTTTTCGAAATATAGAAATAATTATTTTAGGTAAATTTTTGTTTTGTTGAGGTAAAATATTTTGTATATCGGATATTTTGGATTAAACCGTGTGTTATTATATTATTATCATGTATAATTTAAAATTGCCAAATTATTAATTATAAAATAAAACAAAATTTTTTCAATAAATTAATGGTTGGTCAAGTTTTTTCAGAATTCAGTTTGTTTAATTACCCATTAGAGCATATTGACCGTCATAAGGGACGCGAACGCCTATATTTTATTTTAACTAACATTTTTAATTTGCTGATATAAAATTTTCAAAAAGACTAGATAAATATTGCATTCTATTATTCTTAAAAAATTGAAGTGGTTTTTCTCAAAAACGCCACATTTATTCTTCTTAAAATTTAATATTGTTTTGGAAGAATACTTATACTCTTTATATTTTATAATGTAAAATTATTATTTTTACTAATAATTTTTTAATATTAAAATTATGTAGCTGCGTAAGGTATTGAAGTACAAATGCTGTAATGTAATGTGATTATAAATTGTTGCAATTGCTGAAGATCAGCATTTTTACGCAATTACATCACTATCACTTTACGCGGGAATTATGCACCTACTAATATGTGGCACTTTTTCCTATTCGAAAATTTGATAACAGCTCCCGTTTCATATTGCACAAATTTGTTTAAAAACACAAAAATGCGATTTGTTGACATTCAACGTCAAAGAAACACAAAAATATTATTGCGAAACTTAGTTAAAAGAAATTCGTTTTTTTTTTTCTACTAATAAATAAATCCAATTTATGGTTCCAACGGCACCCACAGACAATAATTAGATGTAATCTAAAGAACTGTTTGAAGTAATTTTGTTATTTGAGCGCTATATAGAGAGAAATTGCTTTGTAAAATTTTGATAACATATTTTATTATTTTGAAAAAATAATCATTACAACTTAGCCAAGTCGCACGTGAAGTGCCATACTTGGCATGCCCTTCCAAAAAAATCCAAAAATAATCTTTTTTTTAACCCCGACGCAAAAAAGAGAGGTGTTCTTATAAATTTAACGTGTGTATGTGTGTCTGTGGCATCATAGCTCCGGAACGGATGAACCGATTTTGATTTTGTTTTTTTTTGTTTGAAAGATAACTTGATCGAGAGTGTTCTTAGCTATTTTGCACAAAAATCTGTTCAGCCATTCAAAAAAATCGTAAATATTTTTGAAAATTTATAATCTTGAGAGATCGTGTTACAAGTATGACAGCATTATTATCATTATGTGGGCGATACTACTGCAATACATGTTGCTTTAACAAGTGTTTGTTTACATTGTTACAATCAATTACTGAATTTACTAGTATTCCTTTCTTTCTCATAATAAATTTAATTCTAATATAAAGTTTGATTTAAAATTGTTCTCTAACAAAATATTATATTTGAAGTTCTTGTATTGTGGTCTTGCTATTTAAAAAGAAAAATTGGATTTATTTAACTTCCATGCTCCGTTATCACGTTTACTTACATAAATATAATAAATAGTTTAAAAAGCATGAAATAAAACTTAAATTAAAAATTTTAAAAACCCCCTACACAAAAAAAAAACATCTAAAAAGTACAAAAATAATACTTATTGGCCATTTCATTTTAATGTAAGTATAGTAATATTTTGATCTAAGCGTCGAGTCGTCGCGTCGGGGAAACCCCACGTACGGACTGACAAAATATTAATCAAGAATTTTCCCTGTTATCGCTGCGGTGTCGATCGACTATAAGTATAAATTAGATCATTTAATTTTTTATTGTTTTTTTTTTCATTGTACAATTTTTCATTTTTACAATTTTCTCCCTACACCCCCCTGTACAGGACGAATTCCTGACGACCAAAAGGATTTTGTTATTTAGGGATTAAGGAACAAATTGAAATAGGTTCCAGCTTTTAACTACGATGTGCGAACAAAAATCGTTTCTAGACAACTTTAGGCAGGCCTCCTGTGAATTTTAAAACCCTATTGGGGCTAAAAAGTACTTCTTATTAACAAACTCTAGGTCAAGCGGAAGCGCGCAACTCTCAAAAAGAACAAAGTTAAAATTTAAATTTTATTTATTCATTTATTTATTAATTCATACCATGCTCGGTTGCATTAACTTTTTACAGAGTTTTGAGCGGTTAAAATTTTGTACACCTCCGAGCAAGTTGCGTGTGGGAATGCTTGCTTCATGCAAAATTTCAGTAAGAAATTTTCAGATCAGATTTGTATTCTAGTCGGTCAAAAAAATGAATTTTTTTTATATAATGTACTACATTTTGTACATCGTTTTCGAGATACAGGGACTTATTTTAGTAAAAATTTGTACTAAACCGATGACCGCGAAACATTAACCAATAAAATTGGTTTGAAATTAAACGTTAAACAACGTGTTTTCTAGTATAAACTGCCTAATATTAAACCAATTTAATTGCTTAATAATTCGATTTCATTTGTTTAGGACACATTTTTACTTGATTCTCAAAATATTCAATTATAATGTTAATTTTATTATGATTTTTATATGAAATAAAATTTCAAATATAATTTATATTACTAACAAACGGCTGCATGTCCATTTTTGTGAGTGACATGTTTTACAAAGACATATTTCTTACAAAGTGTGCTTACTAGTATAATTTTACAGAATTTTACAGCATTTATAATTAAGTTTACAGTAATTTGTGTTACGTATTTTTATATTTACATTACGGAAGAAATGAAAAGATACGTAACAATATCTTGTGTGAACTGAAACCGTCTTGGCAACTGAATAGAAAACTGCTGTACACCTACGCTATGTCCAGAAACGTCTATTTTAATTTTGCAAAGTATTTATAAGGTCAAACGTATCCTATACTAAAAACCGTAGTAAGGTTTTTTTTCAAATTTTTTTTAGATAAACTATTCACAAATTTGAACTGTCAGGAAAACTTCAATACAAACCAAAGTTAAGTGAATAAAAAAACTTAAGTGAATAATTTAATTTCTTACTCGATTGACTTGAAAAAATAATCAATAAAATTTTTTTCAAATTCGGATCAGTAGTTTTTGAGATTAGCCGGGACAACACAGTACCTACTAGATAAATTGGAAAGTGGTGTTTTTTATAAGTTGCAAGCAATTGATACCGCGCTGGTTGAACAATTTCAACAAAAAATATTCCCCATATTGGTGAATTAACAAATAAATAAAATCAGATATCTGGCGGTTAGTCTGTAAACTTGCTGTGAACATTTTTAATAATAATAAACGAAATTTATCAAAATCTAATCGTAGACTATTCTTATCTACTATGAATAAATCTTGTAACGTTGTATAGGTTACTAAGCGCCAAATAGACGTGCAACTTGGTAGACAACCTCTTATCTTTATTCATAAAGAAATGACAATTTTTTACGCTGCTTTATAATTTGTTGAAAAAAAAATCTGAAATTTCGACAAGGTCTTCAGCACACAAGACCGCAAAATATAGCAGTTAAAAAAGTTCTAAATTAATAAAATTTTTAGAATCTCGGTTGCCAAAATCTAGCTTTTCCCACAAAAAACCAAAAGCATTAAAATTAAAATTCAAAAAATTTTATAAATTTAAATCTTTTTGAACTGCTATAATATTTTGTTCTTCCTTTTTTAAAAGCGTTCTTATTGTTTCAGAAATATTATTTCTTACGATATTTTACGCAAAATGTAATTTGTGTAAGGTTTTGTAAATTCATTATCGACAAATTCGATAAGGACAAATTGTTTTGCGAAACTAATTTTTGGTAATTAATAACGAATATAAAAAGTATTAAAATGTTATCAAACAAAAATTCACCTAAGCAACTTACGATGCAAGTATTTGCAAGGAAATAGCAAATGCTTAGGGATGCATTATGCAGTTACATAAGGTAATCACGCGGTGATTACAAAATGCTTTACAATAAAAACCTTCTCTAATTTTGTTATGACGAAGTTTAGGAGTTCTGATATTTTCACATAATAAAACAGTTGCGGGAATATGATATGTATACAATTTAAAATAAATTTTGGGAATCCCCTTGTAGAAGTAAGAAGTAACTAGTAGGTAATTTGACCTAAATTAAAATTTATAATTTATAGTAAGTACATAAAAATTGTTTAAGAAGTGTTCTGTAATTAATCAATGTCAGAGAAAGGATGCGAATCATAATATGATTTAAAAATGATTTAAATTATGATTTAAAATATATTTTGAATTAGTGGAATTCATAATAAAGTTGAAATCGCTAATTATTATAAAACCACTATAAAATCTTTATTCAAAGAAAAAAACACGAATACTTGGTAATTATCAGTATTTTCTCAAAAATGATCAAAAATCTACCGAGTTGACTAGTCCGTCAAATTCGGCATTAACCTCAACGATAAATAAATACTTTAATTGCCAAAAATAACTGGCACTGGAAAGTCTTGATCGATTCGTCCACAAACCGTATTACATTAAAGGCGAAAACAGCATGGTAATGCAAGTTATTCTCGCCTTTAATGGATTTTTGTCATTAGAGTTTAGAATCGCAAACACTAGTTACCTATGCATTTGTAATATCATAAACTATAATAATGATAGCTAATGAAACGCCCAGTGTGCCTAAACGTCAAAATACTGTATACAAAAAATGCGGTGCCTAAACGCGTGGATAAGTCAACCTCAAGTCGATGCGACGAACTCATAACTACAATGGCGCCCTCTGAACTTATATGATTTTATAAAAGGGAACTAAACGTCTATATTTACAGTGTATATAGTCCAACTGGCACCTTTCACAAACTTCATTAATAGGCTTACTGGCCCTTCCAGATGACATACAGTACCGTGCAATCGAATTAGGGCCACTCTTTAAAAATTAATTTTCTTATATTTACCTTTCAATTTTCGCAATTTCACGATTACTGTAATTTCCAGATCTTAAAAGACCTTCAATTTTAACTTTTTTGTCCCATTTAAGGTCCTTATTTTTACCCATTTCGTAAAAATAATTTTGAAAACTTAAAATTTTATATTAACACTGTAGGTATTGCTCACTAACGAAATACACAAAAACTAACTTGTTCACAACACTTGTCGGGTAGTATACACTTGTAGGAACCACAATTTAATTCAATCCCTTAAATAATGACCAACAACAGACAAAACTACCCCACTTAAAATACCCAAATTTTTGGATTTTACAAATTTTAAATTGATGTATGACTGTTAGGGTGAAATTTGATACCTGCAATTTTTTGAATGCATTTTTTTGAATGCAATGTATTTTTTGAATGTTTTTGAATAATTATTACTTGATAGAAATTCAAAATTAACCAAATCTAAGCAATTGCATTAAAAAAGTAAAAAATCGTGAGTGGCTCTAATTCGCTTGCACGGTACTGTATATAATTGTAAAACCATCCGGCACCATAAAATGGTGCCACAACGTAAATATAGGTGCCACAACGTCGGTTTATATGCTTATATGGGGTCAGAACGTCGACTTACAAATATATATATACACGTTTGAAACGCTGACATTTTAACGTTTAATATTCGTTTTCACTATACGGATTATAGCCGTAGCATACTACGAATAATATACGTTTATTGTATGGATAATAATACATACATATATATACACGTTTGAAACGCTGACATTTTAACGTTTAATATACGTTTCCACTATACGGATTATAGCCGTAGCATACTACGAATAATATACGTTTATTTACGGATATTATATACGTATATGTAGACGTTTGAAACGCTGACATTTTAACGTTTAATATACGTTTTTACTATATGTATTATAGACGTTTATTACGTTTGGTCTAGACCAATATTATACGTCTAATATACGAAGGTGTGTTACTTGGGTTATGATAAAATTTTCATAGATGTAAAAAAAACATTATGCAAGTTGTAGGTAGGTAATTATTATTAGTTTATCGACTTCGTTTAGTAATTATTTTTCGAACTTATAAATCAGAAATAATAAACCTCAGGTAAGTGCTATGATATTCACAACAATAACACCAATATATCTTTTACTAACGTTTTCACGCTACTTAAAGAATAAGTGTAACTGGTAATATTTTTGAAATAAATAAGAAAGGTTTATCCGTGAACTTATTTATTCTTTCTTAGAAAAAATTTTTAATTATTTCTTTAAAAGATTGGATTTATAACTTCCATGCTCCGTTTACACGGTATTTATATACTCAGATGCCATGATAAGATGTCAACTAACTGGAGATGCATTCTACAGAGGCAACTACGCAATCGCAGGGGATACATTTGAAGCAGCCTTGAAAATTCTGGCTCGCGCTAGCTGAGACACAAGTGGTCCACACTGAGCGAGGCACCTGCCTCGCGCAGCAGCCGCGCGCGGCAGCCTCGCAGTGTCTGGATCCAGCTTAACATACCCTCAAACCAAGAAGAAGAAAGTAGAAAGAACCAAGAAGCCCTCACTGCAATAATATATGAAAATTATGAACTAGCCCATAAAATGAGACAGTACCTTCTAAAGTGTAAAGATGCGCTGAAAGACAGGGATACCTCTCTTGACATGTTAAAATCCTTCGAACGAAACACAAACAAGTGCATCATCATGGCGTACAGTTTAAGTGAACGCCTAGCCTACGCAAAACCAACAGCATCTCCAACCAGTAACACCGACACACAAGCCATAATAATCGACATCCGAAAAACCATCCCACTACAACCGAAACCAAAACTAAACCCAGGAATCAGAATAGAAACAATAGCCGCACCACCTACCACAGAAGCTCCAGTTATCAAACAGAATCCTCCCAGAGACTACCTCAGGGCAGTTCTCAATCAACCAGCTCAACCCAATTTTGAAAAACCAACTAAATACAAGGTGCTCGTATATCCTAAAGTAAATGATGCAAACAAAACCTCTGCCGAAACTAAAAACACCCTCACTAGTATATCCTTTGATAAATTAAAAATCAAGCCCGATAGGCTTTACATGGTCAAAAATAATGGTATGCTTATAGAATCTTCAGACAAATCCATAAGGAACCTCATAGGCAATCAACTTCTAGCCGATGTCGGGCTTGAAGCCAAAGCACCCACACAAATTTGGCCATCCATATACATAAAACAGGTGGAAAAAGATATAGACCATTCTACCATGATAGGTGCTCTCGAATATAACTAATCCTCTGCCATCGAAAAAGCGGGTGAAGGCTGGTTAAGATCCCTTAACCCCACCAGATCCCAAGACCGTCCCACTAACAACTGGGTAGCTAAAGTTCACCCTCTGGTGGCTGAAGCTATAAATAAAGAGAAAAGACTCCGCATGAGATGGCGCTCATACCCCATTTTAGACTATATAAACTTGACAAGATGCTATAAATGTCAACATTTTGGACATCCTAGCAAATACTGTCGCTCAGTAGCTGTTTGCCTAGTCTGTGCCTCTACAGACCATCTATCCATTGATTGCCCCAACAAATAAAATCCTTCAACTGACAGGTGCATCAACTGTATCAGGGCAAGATACAGTGATGACAAGCACCAAGCGTCCAGCAGTCTCTGTAGAGTCTACAGAAATCGACTCATGGAGCATGTCAATTCGATTTCCTCTACTTCCGATTCTACTCATGCATAATCTTAAAATCTGACAACAAAACCTCAGAAACTGCGAAACCGCAACAGTCGATGCCCTAAGGCTGTTGACGGAAGAAAACTTCAATATTGCCATCTTTCAGGAACCTTACAGTTACCATACCAACAACAATATTTTCTCACTTCCATACCATCCAAATATCTTCTCAGCCGCCATCTCTAGTCAAAAATTCAACTCATGCATTGTTATAAACAGAAAACTTCAGGACAATTCTACCTTTACCTTTCATAAAAATCTTTCAAACCAATTCTTCACAATCATTTCCGTTTCTACTAGCAAAAACAAACCTCCAATCTTCATCATAGGAATCTATCTTCCACCTTCTCTATCCAATATTGACTCTCCCTTAAAACTTCTAGAAAGAGTGATGCGAACCTGTGGGAGTAGCCAAGTCTACCTATGCGGAGATCTCAATTGCAGATCAAAGCTATGGTATGACGAAGTCAATTCCAACGACCGTGCACTCGCCCTAGAAGAATTCATAACTCAAAACAATCTAACAATACACAATAAACCAGGCAAACCTTTCACTTACGAGAACACTAGGGGAGGAAAGAGTAACATCGATCTAACCCTGGGAACCTCCAATACATTCAATTCAGTCTCCAACTGAAAGTCTGAAACTGAAAAAGTCATTCTAACCGACCATAAAACCATTACCTTCAATATAAAACACCCAGACCAGTGTTACAATCAAATCCGCGAACGCTTTGTTGACTGGGTCTGTAGGAACGCATAAACTTTGTAGTAGCATATATGCTTCCTCTTCGAGATTGCTTAACAATATTGATCGTTTAACCACAGAATCTTCAATTTTATTAGCCACGAAATATTGTGTTAATTTAGATTTGTAAATTTTCCAATCCATTTTTAAGTTGAATTCCTTCACTGTACCAATCAATGTAACCGCCATTGTTGCTTGATCGTCATCAGCCATTTGAAAAAATCTTTTCTAACTCCTCACGTGAGCTCGTAACACTGCCTCGTCGCCACTGTTATGTTTACCACCTGATTATAATAATACACTTGCTCATAAACACAATTTATTTTCTGTTATTTCAAAGATACAAAATACTCGCTACTGCCGGCAACCATAGCCGTCGCCGATCTGGCGTTTCCCCCGTACCAACACAAACTCTACCAACATTCTAACCCCAAAATCCCATATCCTACAATAGTCAAAAACAAAAATCCGAACACAATCCCGCCCCAAACAATTTTAGACTTCCTCACACCCTGGGTAGAACTTTCTACCCAATTTTACCCGCTCCCTTCATGACATCATCCAGGAATTAATCAATACTCATGCTCATTACAAGAAAATCTAGAAGCTAAAAAAAAGCTAGAAAAAATTACCTAAAGAAGAAATCTCTTCTTTACAAAAATAAAAACGAAAACTTAAAATAATCCCTGTATGATGCCATGATGGGAAAAAGGAAATATTCCAGAATGCCCTCAAAAATTCCAGAAATAGTAACTGGAAGAAATTCGGTGAAAACGACTTACTCAGCGACCCTTGGGGAATATCCTACAAATTAGCGGCGGGAAAATTCCGGAAGCAGGCCATCCTGACGTCTTTCCGTAAGGAGGACGGCATGGAGACCCTGCATCCGGAAGAAACCCTAAACTACCTTATGGGAAAGTTACTGCCAGTCGATGACCAAAACTCAGATCTCATTGTGGATCACCAAACAATGAGAGCTGATTTTGAGAGTCTGAAGACAGCAGCCAACCCTAAGGATCATCAAGAAGTAACCTTAAATGAATTGAACGAACTTATCCGCACCACCCAGTCAAAAAAAGCTCCAGGGTTTGACCTGATACAGGGATCATTCCTAAAACTCATATATTGCACCATCTAAATCCCGTTACTAAACCTATATAATGCCTGCTTAAAACATTCTCACTTCCCAACTCTCTTGCAAAATGGGATCCTGAAATTTATCCTCAAAGATGCTTCGGGAGACCATGGCGCTGTTAAAAACTATAGACCGATCACCCTACTCCTTGTATTCGGGAAAATCCTGGAGAAATTAATAAAAACCAGACTCTTCAATTCCAAAACTCCCTTCCACTCTCCCTTCCAATATGGATTTGTAAATATTAAATTCACTATTTCCGCAGTCACCAAATTAGTTAATACCATCCAAGCCGATAACAAAAATAAGGGGTGCACGGCAGCCCTGTTCTTTGATATCTCCGGGGCTTTCGACAATTTCTGGTGGCCGACTCTCTTTCACATCTTGTGTAAGAGGAAAACGCCCCAGGGACTCATTGGAATCCTTAAGAGCTACTTGAGGAGCAGGCACGTTACCTTTCAATCCGGATCCACCTCTGTCGGAAAGAGAATTACCAAGGGGTGTCCCCAGGGATCGGTCTTTGGGCCGGTCCTATGGAACATCCTATTGGATGATTACCTTTCTGACGAAGAAGAACTAAACTTACCCGATGAGACAACCCAAGCATACGCAGATGACCTTGGTAAAATTATCAAGGCGAATAACCGAAAAGATCTAATACTGAAACTCCAAAATGCTGTGGACAGACTTGACTGCTGGTGTAGGCGCATGAAACTCAGTCTCTCGGCAACGAAGACAAGAATCATGTGCTTTCGCCCGGTACGGTCGTCCAACACAGACATCAAAATCATGCTGAACCACACAAAAATCAAAGTTGTCAAGGAGTTTAAATACCTTGGCATGCTTCTTGATGAAAAACTGTCCTTCCAACCACATAATATCAACATGGTATGCTCGAAAGCGAACAACTTGATCATTGGACTACAACGCAAGGCAAGAGCCAGCTGGGAGACGGACCTAAGAGAGACCATGACCAAGATTTACAAGGGGGCTATTGTCCCCATCGTGGCTTACGGAAGCGAAATCTGGTCGTGGAGGATCGAGGAACGTTACACGAAAGCTAGGCTCTTGTCGTGCTACGGCCTAGCCTGTAGACTGATGATCAAAGGATACAGAACGATCTCCTCCCTGGCTGCAGGGGTCATCGCGGGGATCCATCCCCTTGACTTGGAAATACGACGATTACATGCCATGAAAACCATCAAGAAGAGACAAGCCACTCAGTTTTTGGGACAAGAGATTGTCCCACAATACTTCGAGTCAATGGCAGAAATAAAACGCGAACTAATCCTGATCATCCAGGCCATATGGCAGGACAGATGGGACAAGTTTGAATATGGACGCATAACCCACCAGATAATCCCGAACGTATACCCCAGACTTCAAGTGGAAGCAAACTTCGAAACCACACAACTTCTGACCGGGCATGGCGAATTCGGGAGACACCTCAAGAGATTGGGGAAGAACCCGGATGGACTGTGCCCGGCCTGTGACACTCTAGACGAGCCCTTGCATAGGATTCTGGACTGCGTTCAATACAGGGAGGAAAGGGAGGCGGTGGAATCTTTCTTCACCGAAAACCCACCCCTAAACCTAACTGAACTGTTTGAACGCACTCCCCGGGACCTATTGCATGGGTTCCTACGAATAAAAACAGAGCTACAAGACGACCCCACCGATAGTGAATAACGATACCAAGCATAACAAACCGGAATTTTGACAAACACAGAGTACTCCATGACCCTGACTAAGAAAACACTAACTAGACAAAACAGAAATTAAATAATGAATAATAACAGATAGGAGTACTCGATTACTAGATACACAAATTAAAGCAAGAAAATTGTAATAAATAGATGTGCATTGTGGATAAAATTTGGAACTATGCTACAGGGACGGTCCCAAAAATTTGATCTAAATTGAAATTAAAACTTATAGGTATATTTATGTTTACTGTTAAAATTTTGACCAATAACAACACCCGACCAATTTGTCGGGTTTTAAGCTGGTACTTACTTTGTGTAATTTTTTTTACTATAAATAAAGAACTTAAGTTGCCCAGTGTAATTGTAACACGACTTTCTTGGTGCATCGTATTTACTTTTTTTTTTCTGTCTTCGATTGCAGCATTATCTTTGTAAATTTTTCTCGTTTACAAATTTCATCCTGGCACTCTTGGTCGTACCATTCTTTATTTTTGTGTGTTTTTGTCGTGTTTTGGATGGATATTGCATTTTTTATAGTCCTCAAGGATTCGGCTTTTTAATCCAATGAATTGACCGCGATGAATTGACGGTACACTTTTTTCTTCAGTTGGTGCATGGAAGTTTATTAGACTTATTTTTTTATATTTACCTCTTAGTCTCAGTACACACATTCTGTCTGAAACAGGTTCAATGTTTATCACAGCCGCCTTTAATCGTTCACTCACCACCATACCAGTTCCCAATCTTCTGTCAAGACCACTGCTCATGAAGAAGGTGTAAGCTTCTTGTTCAAATATCCCGCTGTTTTTGTATTTTGTTTCTTGTATAGGATTAAAATATCAACTCTGCACTCTAAAAAATGGGGGTAATTTTACCGGTGTAATTTTAACCACTTAAAAAGGAATTTTAATCACTTAAAAAGAGCAAAATTAATTTTAGATCTGAAAATTACCCTGTTAAAAATAGTAAGTTTACCCTAAAATTAAGGTAATTTCATTTTTTACTCTAAAACAATGTAATATTACCCTGAAAATAGGGTAAATTTACCCTGAAAAATGGTGGTAATAAAGTTTCCTCCATTTAATAGGGGAAATTTACTAAGTTATTAGTAATTATCATTTACAACATTCTTGTGAAAATTACCCGGTTTATAAGAGTGAATTTACCTTAAAAATTGTCGACTTTTGTTTTGTTCCACTATTTAAAAGTAAATTCACTCTTATAAAATTACCCCTGGTATGCGAATTTACCTTGACAATAGGAGGTAATATAGTTGCCTCCTTTTTTCTGGGTAATTTTCCCCAATTTTTTTTTTAGAGTGTGTAATCTTTAAGAATTTTTATTAATTGCTTTAATATTCCCCCTCAAATATACCCCCAACGTTCCAAATAACTATTAGTATCTTATAATCGTTTTTCCTGTTTGTCTTTCTGTGTTCCATTCTATAACCTAATTCATTTGTTCCATGACTCGCCGTTGTTGTCCTCTATTGTTTCCTACCAGTTTGACTTTTTGTCAGTTTTTTGATGTGGGGTGACCACCGTGTTTCACAAGTTTTCCCATATAGGTATCCCAATTCCAGCGTTCACCCTCTATGAAAATCTTTTTGTATCCCACACTTGCCTTTTTTCTTTTGTCTCTTTCAGATTTTGCAAATTTTCGTAGCTCGGGTTGCATTTTCCTTTCCTCTTTCGTCATATCGTCATCGATGGATTTTTTAGTACCTCGCAATTTTCGTTTTCCCCTCATAGCTTCCATTTTGCCTGCCCAAGATTTAAGTATTGCTACCACGAATAAGGGAGGTGCGGTTTTTTGTTTTATTACTTCCGCTTTTGTGATCTTTGCGTTGGTTTTCACCTCAGTTTTCAAAAATACTTGCACTTCCTTCTTTAACTCATTTGCGTTAAAATCAACACCTTTGATAACAATATTGTTCTTTTTATCCCTACTTTCCATTCGATCGAGTTTGTTCTCTAGCGCTGTGATGCGCACCTTCAACTGATCATTTTCGACCCTTATTGCTTTCATTTCTTCCTGATAACTCGATTAGCTTTTTTGTATTTCTTTAATTTCTCCCATCATTTTTTCATCATATTTTTTATTTCATCCATTTCCGCATCCTTAGTTGTTAAGGATAGGTTCTTTTTTCGGTTCTTTTTTCGGAGTATATGTTTTTTTGAATTTTCTAAAAAGTTCACATTTTGCTGCACGTTTTCTTCTAGTGGTTTCCAATGTCGAGTCCTCACTATCGATATCTGATATCGCTCATTCCCTAATCGCGTTAGTAAGTTGTTTACCGGGTCCACTCCTCGGAGTCAGCAACCTACTTCACTTTGTGTGCTTTGTATTGTCTAGCCGTGGTTTATTTAGAATTCTTATTTGACCTGGCACAATCAGACCAGTGGTCTGTAATTAATTAGATACTCCTATCAGTTTTCCTTAATTACTGAATTTCAAACTGACCTTATTTGTATCTATTTCCACCTGTTCCACCTCACTATTAAACCTATTTGCTACTTTCAAATCGCACAATTTACCATATGAAGCACTATGAAGACGGAGCCGTTATTTGCTGTTATCGCGTCGTTCACCTATTCAAATTTAATAATAAATAAATAAATTTATCGCATATGGGTTTTAAAGGGTGTTCTATGGGATGTGTAGTGCAAAAGCCTCACAAGGGCTGGCTTAAACGTGTGAAATTTTGGTTTGCTTTATACTTATGGTCGATTTATACTCAACATTTAACATTTATCACTTATCATTTATCATTTATCATTTATCATTTATCATTTATCATTTATCATTTATCATTTATCATTTATCATTTATCATTTATCATTTATCATTTATCATTTATCATTTATCATTTAAGAGTCCGGATACATGCTGAGCTCATTTAAAATTTAAGAAGTTGACAGATTTTTGACATTTGACATGCATAAGTTAGTATTGTGAATGTTTTCATATCTTCTGTGGTTTTTGTTTTGCGATTTTTAGTTTATTTTGGGCTATGGGAAAAGTAAAAAATATTTCTGTGGTAACAATTACTAATATTTGTTACTGCTAACTACATAATCTTCTTCAAAGTAAACAATAATTTGCGCGTGCCGTTTAATCTTGCGCATTGTGAGCAAAATTTCTTAAATGTTTAATGAGTATAAATGCTTATACACAATTCCTATTGTTAAACTTCTTAAATGATAAATGATAAATGTTAAATGTTAAATGCTAAATGTTAAATGTTGAGTATAAATCGAACATTATACTACGTGAAGGTTACACCTAAGAAATTATGTGAATGAAATAGTAGGGCGCCATATTCAACCAATTTAAAAAAATAGGCTATGCAAACATCGCATAACTTTCCCCACTTGAACTTTTTTTATTTTGTTTATCATTTCCGTAATTTTCAACCGATCTTCACCATTTTTAGCTGACCTCTAAGTTTAGTTATGATGCACGTTTATGCTAAATTTCATGACATTTGGTTGCGCGGTTCAACCTGTGCGATTGTGCGACTATTTATTTTATATGTACCACAATCACACACTGACATACTGACTGACATACAGACGAACATCTAATTAAAATTTATCACAATCTTGCAGAGCATGACAAGGAGCATTTTAATAGTAAAATTTCGATTTTTAATTTTTGGTTGGATTACAATACTTTCCCTTAACGTGTACGTTAATACGTATGGGGAAAGTAAAAATCGATTTTAAAAATTGTAGCTTTTGTTTAACTTACCATGATAAACAACTTTAACAATACAAGGTTCGTAAAATATACTACTCGTATATACAGGTAAATTTCATGTTTCAAATTTCAATTTTAAAGATAATGTCAAACGATCGACAATATTGTAAGCTCAAAAATGCGATATTCCTAAGCTGACAATTATGTGGATCTTAATTTTATCTTGTAGGCACTACCAAAAACGCCGAACTCTGAAAAGTAAAAGATAACACAAAAAATAAGATAGGATTTATTAAAAAGTGTAATATAATTTCACATATAGTAATTATTGTCCTAGAATAGGAAGAAGTTTAAAAACAATTTTTGCAAATCTTCTAAAAAACAATAAAATGATTTTTAGTAATATAACATACATCATATTATTAAAACAGATTTTATATAAATTATGATACATTTTTAATTAAATGAAATCATATTTTGTTTATGTCGTTAAAACATTTCATTTTGTAAATCCACATAAATAAGATCTAGTGATCCTACAATTTTAAAAACTATTTAAGTAATAATAGTATATTACTGGCCAAGCATCGAAAATGATCCGTTACTGGGCGTGCAGCTATATTAAAAAGTGAGCGTAGCGAGTACCTCTACCCTCCATAGTACTTAAGTAAAGTACTGCAATTACTATTGAAATTGCAAAGTATCCGTAACAGAAAAGTATGACGGGCCCAGGATAGGGCCAGAGTCGGACAAAGCCTGGCCCTATCCCTGGCCAAGTCTGGACCGTCATATTTTCCTGTTAGGGATGTTAGATTTAATGTAAAAATAGTATATTAAGAAACTAGTTTTATAAGTGGCGTTTTTAACGCACGCAATCCGTTTAGAAAACGAGCCGCGTAGCGGGGAGTTTTCTAAAGGATAAGTGCGATAAAACGTCTTATAAAACGAGTTTCTTATACTATTTTTTCTATTTTGAACTTTATAAGCCCTAAAAATATTTAAAATGTGCATTTTATTAAATAATAGTAAATTTGAATTTTTTTTGTATTTTTGTGATAGTTGGTAACAAAAAATTTTCAGGTTAGGAGATCGCATAAAAGTTTAAATAAACGAAATTATACTTGCAGTTTACAATTTTCTTTATTACTATTAATTATTTTATTGACAATTAACATTACTTTGCATCAATTTATAGGTTTATAATTTTTTAAATAATAATTTAATTTGTAATTAGAAATTTCTTGCACCTTTTTTTAACCCTTAGTTGCCGGAATGTTGAAATAGACAAGAAAGATTAATTTTTTTAATGGTTTAAGCTTTATTGGGACTTAACTAAGTGTCCTATATTTTTTTCTAATTTTTCAAAATGTCCTTTTCTAAAAAATTGGAAAATTTCCAATTTCCAATGAACCATGCAAAAAGTAGTAAAAATATCTATTTAGATAGAAAAGTTTAAAAAAAAGCAA
This sequence comes from Cantharis rufa, assembly GCA_947369205.1. Lineage (NCBI taxonomy): Eukaryota > Metazoa > Arthropoda > Insecta > Coleoptera > Cantharidae > Cantharis > Cantharis rufa. The sequence goes on from OX376303.1 coordinate 45,130,094, forward strand.
CTTATTTACAACTTAATTTACATCTACAGAATGAAATTCTGCAAAGCAGTTCTTTTTTTCATTGCAAATAAGGTGAATATTATAGAGCTTACACACAAAATAAGGATATAATACTGCCAACTCGAACTAAATAAAATTTTAAAAGGTATTGGGTATGTGCAAAAATCGTCAGTTGTTGAACGTAAATAATTCATAATAGATACATACTAGACCTTATAAAAGTGTGAGTACTTTAAAGTACCGTCCGTCAACTAATGGTTAAATCTGCTATAGAAAAAAATTGAATTCTATACACGATGATAAATTTTAATTATCGATTCACGAAATATAATTTACTCTCTGTCTTCTGTTTTGTGTGGCTAGGTGATTTAATAATAATTTCGGTTAATAAAAATTGGAATTTTATATTATTTAAAATTGTATTACGCTTATGGTGGCACAGTCATGCATGCACACGCATGCAGGATAATGTCACTGCAGCTACATTCCATGGCATTACTTGGCCATTGGAAATTAATTTGGAAATCCAGGAACTCAAAGATAATGTTTCCGGTTAATAACAAAAAAAGCAAATGCTGAGCGTTGTTAAGGTTTTTTGTTATTAGCTGGAACAAAGTAGTTGAACCGAGTCCGCCAAAGGAACAACAAGTTTCCAATATTGTATTCCATAATATTGCAATAATATTGTATCAATTTTAAATTTGTATTATAAATCGTTCCTGTTCATTTTTATTTATATTATTCAGAGAATAAAAAGTTTTGTAATAAAAACTAAATTATTGTTTAAACATCCTAACACGCTGTTACATCCCTTCACGAGTCTCACTCATGGACTCATGGTCATTTTGGATTTATAATTATGATTTTATTTAAAACAAGGCTTCAAGTTATAATTTAGATATTGTGCAGTAAATAAGTTAGTCTGATGTATCAAAACATTCCTTTTATTACTGCAATAAGTAGTTTTTTCACTATCGAATTCTAAAATGAAATTGTTTCTTTCTACTCCGGTCTATCTAAAATTTTAAATGATTTTTTACCGTCAATCTTGAAGCTCCAATTTTTCTAACGTGGAATACATCTGAAATTGTATACTTATTTGTATATAATTTATGTGCAATATTTCTTAATACATTGTTATTCCGGACAGATATAGTTTTGAGTCTGTTGGGATTATCAAATTTTCCGGATTAGCAAAGTATCGTTTGTTAAACGAAAAATTCTTACCTATTCCATGAAAAAATTTAGATATTTCAAAAATCGTATCTTGCCTTTATTCTTTAGAGACATTAAATTTTTCAGCAACTTGTCGGAATTTTTAACACTTTTTCAGAGTTCTAGTATTAGACACTTTTTAATATTTAGTTTTATTTTTATTATTATACTGTTGTTTTCGTCCATATTTTGTAAATAATAAAAATTGGTTTTCGGGATTATAGGACTGGGGTGTTTTAAATAAAACAACTTATTCAATATGTCGACGTTTCGCCCAACTTTAATTGTAGGCTTCTTAACGACTAAAATATGCCAATTAATGGTGGACATGTAAATATACAATTATCTTACTTAATCAAACAAAAGTTTGGATGTTAAAAATTAGCATATCCCCGCAATATGTCAACATGGGCGGTAGCAGCAACCGCAAATCAGTGTAAAAATAAATAAATACATGCAGAACAGATAACATAAATATAAATAAAATCATCAACAGGTCAAACAAACCAGTCAATTAATATCTATTACTAATAATATAACAAAGTTAAAACTTTCACATTAATAATAAAGAAGAGAAAAACTAAAAAGTTTTTATAAGCCTTCAGTCGAGCGGACCTATCATACATATTTGAAAGGTAGTACTCTAATATGATAGGTCATCTCGACTGAAGGCTTATAAAAACTTTTTAGTTTTTCTCTTCTTTATTATCATAGAACAGTCGATAAAATGTTAAAATTTGGTTTTCTAAATTTTTAATATATTTTTGTTTTTCACATTAATGTTCACAATTACTATAATAAATGAAACCTTTGCAAGGTAACTTATCTAATCTTCGCGATATAGAAAGTTTCTGTTGTTCTTCAATCTTGCAATTCTACTGTTCATGTACCTTTTCATGTACCTTTTTTTTACCAGTTGATGATGTTATTTATATTTATGTTATCTGTTCTGCATGTATTTATTTATTTTTACACTGATTTGAGGTTGCTGCTACCGCCCATGTTGACATATTGCGGGGATATGCTAATTTTTAATATCCAAACTTATGTTAGATTAGGTAAGATAGTTGTATATTTACATGTCCATCATTAATTGGCATATTTTAGTCCTGAAGAAGCCTACAATTAAAGTTGGACGAAACGTCGACATATTGAACAAGTTGTTTTATTTAAAACACCTCAGTCCAATAATCCCGAAAACCAATTTTTATTATATTATTTTTATATAATATTTTCGAGAATTTGGAACTTTTTACAATAAAGCTATTGTGTACTTGTTAACGTTTCGCCCAACTTTGTTGCTTGCCTCAGGACTAGAAATTGATTTATTAAAGAATACTAAAAAAAATATATATTTTGTACAATTTCTTCTATACCTAATTTCTTTCTATATAACCTAATGTAATATTTTTAAGAAATAATTCAATTTCTTTAGGTTACGCGTTTGCAGTGGCGTATTCAGGAGGGGGCCTGCCCCCCCGAAATTTTCTTTGTATTATAATTTTCTAACTTTCTATTAAGCGTTTGACCTTAAAAATTTGAAAAAGTTTCGTCTGCGACGCTATTACAAGACTCGCTTTGCTCGTGGGTCCCCCCGAACTAAATTATGGCTACGCCACTGCGTGTTTAGATAGATAACTGGGATAAAAGCAGTTTTTGACATAAATCAAAATTAAACATTATAGCGTTTCAGACAAACTTAGACAAACAAACAAATCTTTTTTATGCTGTTAACGGTGCAATTCTTTTAGACACATTCTCAACTACAGTGTGCTTATGTCACCATAATACTATGTATATTACACTCAGTTTTAGTGTATCTTCTCGATAAATTTATATTCTTTGTTGTTTTTATATGTGATAAATTTCCATATCCAGAACTTTTATATTTTCAAAATCAAAAGGTAGTTTTATGGTGTTGAACCAATGCTGACATTTGTGGTGCTTGATTATCTTTGTCGTTTCTTAAATTTGCTATTAAAATTTTTGTTGGCAAAATGTTAAGAAGTACACAAAATAACTTTATTGAAAAAAAGTTCAAATTCCCGAAAAAGTATATAACATTAATATCATTATGAACGAAAATACCTAATTATCTGATAATTTAATATTTAGGGTAAGATTTTTATGTTACTGTTTGTTTTTTAAATTTTAAAAATAAAAACACTACCGCAATATAAAAAGTTTTTAAACTAACTGCACTGCACAATGGTCCGTTTGCAATCAAGAACTAAAGTAAAATCCATCAAAAAAACATAATAATACAGGTACAATGATGTCATTGTTTAATCTTATAAGATTACTGATAAATTGCATAAAAATAGAAACTGAAAACAAAAATATGGTTTGCAGAGTTAAAAATTATAAAATGTCCGTAAAAGAGAAGTGACCGGATTACTAGTGTGATTGGTTTAAAGTGTGTCCGAATAATCAAAGCTGTACTATGTTTAAAAGGCAATATATTATATTTTCAAATGAATTATTCAACATGTTGATTGTTTATACTTTCCTGTATATAATTTGAATCAAATCAAAAAATAATTTGTTTAAATTAACATTTGATTCGTATAGATGGAGTTCGCCTGGCATTTGTAGGTTCGCGTCCACTATTATAGAATATAACATTAAATTCTCATAAACTTTTTAAACGCAAAATGAAAAACCTTCAAACATGAAATTTCAGTTAACTAGCCTGAAACAGGCGAACTATTACACTTTTTGATTTAAGCTGCAAAATCAAATGTAAAAATAAACGTTCCAGTGAAATTGATTCAACAAAGGCCGTGTAATCACAGTAATCTAGTAATAAAATGTAAAATTTAAATTTAAATTTTATTTATTGTAAAATTATTATATAATAAAATTAATATGTAATAATTTTTATTAAAGACGGCATAAAATGGGCTGGTGGCTTTCCAATGTGATTAAGTTAAAATTCATTATTGTCTAAGGACAGATTGAAATATAGTTCTTGGAACCAATATTAAAAAAAAAAATTATTAGGCACGTCAATACCGACGAATGCTAACGTTTTATATTATATTAGTAATATGTTTATTATTTTATCCACCACACCCATTATACATAAAAAGCTTTACATGCGTAAAATAAATTGTTTACTTGAAATAATTCTAATAAGTTAATATATAATAATTATAACCAATGTTAGAAAGGAAGACTGCTAATCGAACATTAACATGCAGTATACTATTTTCTCAAATTAAATGAATACTTATATTTTAATTTGCTCATTTATGAAAATAAGTGAGACATGTATGTTTTACACCGAGCGTCAGGCTATAGCCACAGGATTCACACCTAACTACAACGTGTTAGTTAATAGTTAATATCACGGGTAGTTTGGAATTCTGTGATTTATAGCCTGACGCTTGCATCTATTTAACAACTGCTTGTCAACTATACTTTAGTAACAAATAGTTCAGTCTTTTTAGTAGTTGTTTCCGAAAAATTAGAATGTATTCAACAAACATTTTAAAGTTGGGTGGTACCTGTGGTACCTATACGCGTTTGTAAATAAGTATATACTATTTATATAGATAATCTAACTTAACTCTAAAAATAAATTAATTTTGATATTACAATAATACTTATTATTGCTCAAGTAAAAATTTTAGTTTTGATTTCAATTTCAGTTTTACAACTTCAAAATTTTAATAAATAAATACAACAGTTTCCTCACAGTATTACACATTAGTTAATTTAACCGGTTTCGACTTCTGTCCTTAGCAGCATATTATAGTATATAAACTTACAAAAACCACATGTTACAACCATATTCAATTTAAAATGTTTTATATATTTATTACAACTTATCTAAAGGAGAAATCCTAACAATACTTGCTGTTTTAGATTAAGACAATCCGAAAATTTATAATACATTGGTTTACTTACACTGTAATAAATACTTATCTCTTGTACTATTATATATATAACAAATATATAAAAATAATATATACTTATAAAACAAATAATAATTATTTTATGAAAAACATAAATACTTTAAATACACAATTATTGTGTATTTAAATAATAATTAAGAAATGTAGGTATACTAAATGCTTATCTTCAATATTTTACTATTTACTGAAGGTGGTTTTTGTACCACACAGCAATTAATCGTTAAAAATATTTTTTCTATGTGGTAATACAAAATTGTACGGATCGATTTACTGAACTACAGTCAAATGGTTGAATTTTGAATTATCTACAATTTATGGTTATTACATTGAAAATATAATATAATATGAACGTTTTTATTTTAGTATTTAAATATTAAAAAAACAACTCCAATATTTAAATTATTTAAAATATTAAATTATATTAATAAGTACAGAATTTTGGCTTGAAACACAGCCAAAGAATAAAAAGTAATTTTACATGGTTTCGTTTGAAGATACTAATTTTTTCACTTTCTAATAGAGTAAATTTTAAAACTTTACGACTACAAAACGATGTATAAATTCGGAAAAACTGCCAAGTTTGGCCGCTGAAGTTTGGATATTTTTGTTGTTGATAAAACTTGTGGTATTGGCATTGTGGTTCAATATCATTGAACCGACTAGTTCAATGATACAAAAAGTTGGCGATTTTAGTAATTTTGAAAATTTACTAAATTAAATTCAAAGTGTAAAAAATAAAATTTAATTAAGTAAATTTATATAATATACCTACATTATATAATTTCTGTACCTTTTTTTGTCTAATTACTAGTTTGATCTAGTTCAGTTTGTAGATGATTTCAATTTTAAAATAGAAATTAAAACATTACTTTGAATGGGTTAATTCAAACGGGTATGTATTTAAATAAACATTTTGCTTAGAAAAGTGTTATAATATATCACCACGTTACCATGTAATATATTGTCTAATTATATATTATATAATATATTCTCAGAAAAACACCCTGACATTTCCATACATCTATATTGTATTCTTCATTGTAATCACAATATTAAAAAAATTGAAAGTATTTTGGAAAAATGTAGATGAATCAATTTACTATTTAAATGTTTATTCTGGTACAGCCCAATAAACGAATCTTATTCGAATAAATTGTTATATACGAAACATAGTGATTTTTTGCAAGATTATAAAGCGTCGAGATGGTACCTTTGGTCATGATCCCGAAAATACGAGAGGCAGATCTAAAGTACATTTATCTTATCTTAATATAATTGTTATTTAAATTATAATTATAAAATAATATTAAAAATTTCATATCCCATTAAAACTCGATTCTAGTGGAACTATCGAACATCCATTTATAAAAAAAGAGCGGTAAGAAGAATTTTTAAATTTCAAGAAGTTAAAAAATGTGTAAAACAATTTTACTTGACTTATCTATCTCTTATCTCTTAACTCTTTATATCTCCGACTTCTATCTTAACTGTTATATTCATTACGCCATTTAATATGTATTCAAAACAACATTATTATGGCTTTTTGATGATTTACGACTACCGTTCAAAAATTTTAAGGGTCATGACCAAAAGAAACCACTATCATACCTGCTGCATTAATTTATTTGTTTTGTAAATTGTAGTGATAGCGAATATTTTGTTATTAACGTTACAACGAGTTTATGTTTTATTACGTATTACACATTGCACATATTTATAAACATACAAAGTTATTACGATATTAATGTTAACATTGAATATAATTAAGTATAAGGTTGGTCATTTTATTAACATTTATATTACATATATAGGTAACATTTGGGAAAAATAGTACACAATGGCTCAACATTACTTTTTGGCTTACTTGTAATTAAAAATATAAAATATTTACATTTAAAATAATTTTCATATCAGTTCAGTCACGGTAATAAGTAGAAGACTTGTCTCAGAAGCATCCAGAACGTAAAAAATATTCTGTGCCATTAAAATGGGGGGATATTTTATCTTTATATTATTATTATTTAGCATTGTACGTTCTGGTTAAAAAGCTCTGAGTTGTTACAATAACTATACAGAAAAATGCTTTGGTGGGAAACATGTCAAGTTTGTAAATCGTTTTATTTATTTGCGAAGAAGTATCCCATACCAAAGCATTAATAAAATTCTTTGCTGGTAGTACAAACTAATATCAACTATACAGGCTATATGTTACATTATACCAAATTATTATTTATAAGAATTACAATAAATTTCACTTAGAAAGAACAAAATTTAATTAAAATTTAGGCATGATTTGGTGTTAAAAGTAAAAGCATTTAGGATATTACAGCCTTACAGTTTAGAATACTTTACCTTTTTTAAACAACATGCTTCAATGTGTACGGAAGCTTAATGTGATTCTTACAATCGAAAAAAGTGATCAAAAACATTTAGTAACAAGTGGAAGAATTATTTTTTCACAATCTTTTAGACTTATCTTAAGTCAATGAAAATGGAAGCTCAAGTGGGACGGGTTAGTGAAGTATACCTGTAAACAACGGCAGTTTAATTTAATTTCACAACAAAAGTAACATTGATGTTTTCTACGTTTTTGTCTTCATCGTAAAAGGGTTATATTTGAGAATTACGAAACTGTCTTTAGATTTTGACATTTTGACATTACGTTCAATATTATTATTTCAAATTTAATAAATATCGATATTATAAAAAATGTAATGACTACACGATTACGCAGATATTACACAAATCTTACAAGATTTTTCGGGTTTCTCTTAAATAATTATTTTGCCGACTAAAAAACTTTAGGTGGGTACTTACGCATCTTCTAATGTCAATAACGATTGTTTTTATCGTTTTTATGATAATTATGTTGAAATTTTCGCAAACGAACACAATTTTATAGGCGGAAATAATAAATTTTGCTTTGATGACAAAAAATAAAATTTAATTTCATGACAAATCAGTTCAATAAATTTAAAACAACTGATAATAACTCACAGTTAAACAAATCATATGTTTAAGTTACGCACTCTTGGTGTTGGACGGAGTATAGTTACATGATAAATAGATACTTCCTTTTTCTCTCAAGGACATCGTCGAATTTTCATGATATTGGCGATTCCATAATAAGAAACTATAATTAATGGTCCCTTTCACGAATAGGCCATAGATCAATTTTATACTTGAGAGTATTGTATTTGGCGCCAAATTTTATGACACACCACGGGGCTCTAAAATTGACACTATAAAGTGCTATGTTAAACTAGTTTATTGTGTATACTAGAAACAATTTGCAGCGAAAAATAGTGAACTGTGTTAGTTTCTTTCACTGGTAACTTTCCATGTGTGGTAGGTATGACAATTGGACACTTTTTGAAATATGCTGTTGAAGTAAAAATTGAAGTTTGGATACCATGTTAACTGCGGGATCTGCCTGATATGCATTGGTTGCATCGTAAAGGAAATATAGTTCTGAATTTACCAATGCCAACGTTACGGGTATCAGGCAGTACTAAAATTAAATTTGCAATTTTGCACACTTATTTTACAGACTGAAAGTCGCCAGTGGTTTATTTTTAATAGGTCATTATGTAATGTAAGTTTTTTTCGAATACTCAGTATGTGTTTGCTTTGTAGTGTAGTTGTTTTTCTGTGTTGGTCTTTCAGGACGGAATTTACTTTGTTATAGATAATTTTAAAAACTATTTTGTTATAGAAAATTAGCATACATAATATAATTGTAATGTTTATATGATTTTTAAATAATACGATAAATTTCTTTCTATCACATTGGCAGCACTCTTCCAACCGGACTCTCATATTTTGCACTATGCAATGACTCATTTACATATAAACATGTATAAGAAAATCCTGTTAATTTCAATAGTATGTATGCAGGGCCGGATAAACCATGGGTGCAATGGAGCCGCCGCACCCAGCGCCAATGTTTAGAAGGCGCCAAAATTGAACGTTTTTTAATTGTGCATAAATGTACATTGTGATTGTGATTCCAAGGTACTGCATTTTTTCTTTGATTATAATATTCTATATGATATTATATTAGTATTAAAGGCGCCATTTAACTAATCTGCATCCGGCGCTGAAATAGCTTGATCCGGCCCTGTATGTATGTAGTATATATATAATTTTTCAGTTATTGATTGTAAACTGGAAGCTCAATATAGACCTTGTTCATTATATACAATTACAAAATAAATTAACATAGATAAGATATTGTGACATGCAAGGTCAGGAAAGTTTATCAAATATAAAAATTACTTGATCCGGTACAATGTTCTGAAGATGGTCTTTTGTGATGGGGACTGTGGTTTCACCTTGCTGGAATTATGTTTCAAGATTAAAACCAGAATATAGCTCGAGCTCAGTCTCGAAAAAGATGTAATACATGCAAGTATCGACAATTATTCATGGTTCATGGTTAATACGCAATCTCAATTGTTCTCAAAGTAATATGTTAACCATTCCTGGTCTTCAGGGTCGCCGGATTCCTTTAAACTTTCTTGAGTAAATACTTTAAGAAATTTGCTATAAATGCATATATTGTCTGACATTTAAGTTTATATTTAACGGTCGCGGTCATAGGATCGTATAGGTATGCACATATATTAAAATTAACAACATTGTTCAAAATATTTGAGTCCGATTCGAAGAATGTTGCTCCAAAATGGAAGAATGTACCTATTACTAATTTATTTTTACAAATACATAATTTGAAAACAATACATTATTAAATAAAAATAAATAATAAAAACACACTATAATAATAGATTTAACTATGCATAATAATTTATATGAATGTTAAATAAACATTCATATTGAAAAAGCATGCATGCTAAAAATGTTTTTTCACTTGTTTTTTATTAATTAAAAATAGAGGAAATTTCTAGGTGATAATAATTATTATAACTAAATTTACACTGAAAATTACATCGTCGGACACACTATACTTTTTTTGAAGTTGTACATATTACGATACAAACATGATAAATATACATGATGAACTATTATGATTAATTAGTCCTGAAAGACCCTGTGTATACTCTTAAATAATATGGATATTATTTTATTACCCTCAAACTTAAATTAGCTGTCCAAATCAGCGGTTCTCAACTGTTTTCAGTTGCCATACTGTAAAAATTATGTTTTGCAAAATCTGATTGGTAGATATAAACTTGTTTTTAAAACAAGTTTGTTTAGTTTTCTGGTATTTGAGTATATTGCATATTTAAAACTTTTTAATTTGAATTTTTAAGCAATGCGGATTAACTATAGCAATTACTTATACGATTATTTATACAAATTTTTTATACGATATCATTTCGTGTTGAAGACCTTATGAAATGTTTGTGAGAGCGTCCCAAGTTCTTATTGACGCTGTTGGTTTGCGTACAAGATAAAAATATACAAGATAAAAAAATACAATAAAAAATAAAAGCACAGCGTTTTATTTTTATTTTATTATGCAATTTTCTCAAAAGAAAAATGAGCATAGATCGACAAGCAACACGTCAGTTGAGAACTGCTGCTCTAAATAACTAATAAATAATATAGGTACTAAAAAGAAGTTTTATACAGCCTAAATAATAAATTATTGTCTTGTAATAGTATATTACATATTGTTTTATAAGAAGCAAAGTACATACAAGTACATACAGTGAGTCGTATATACAGATAGGGCAACAAAAGTACTTTGGTTTCGAATAAAATATGCAATATTTTTAAATGTAAAAAATAATTATCATATATTTTAATTAACATTTTTTTTAGTGCCAGCACTAAAGTCAAATAATTATGTTTTTATAAAATACTTGAACAAAGCAGCATGCATGGCCAACTTAGTAGCTACTATAGCAAAACTAATAAATAAATTAATCACATACGAGTATTATTGCTTATCTACAGATACTACAGTAACAGAAGTAGCGGTAGTGTACAGGATATGTAAGATTATATACTTCTTTTAATGTACAATAGTCATTTGAATATTTGCTAGTAAGCTAAGCTACCAAGTTGACTATGTGCGCGTCTACATGTAATTTTATTAACCTTTAATTAGGTAGGTTGAATTTTGTGACGTAAGTAGGTAGGTGGGGTGCTCACAACATATTCCAACAAAACCTTACATTTACAGAAATAATTTACACTCATTTTTAAATTCACATTATTTTGGATATTATTTTATAGCCAAATGTAAAAATAATAAAATTTAAGACTTTTAAATAGCAGTTTCTACCAGTCGTAATAATTACTCTACGTAACAACCTTAAAGAAATTAATACGTGGGGGTGTTAGTTGTGGCCACTCCGCATATCTAATTAAAGGTTAAATGACATCAAGTAAAGTTTTTTTGACGTCTGAAAAAAAATCAAGTCACTTTCAAAAGTATCGAACAGAACTTAATATTATTATTATGAAATTATAATTTAAATTTCTATAAAACCGTCAATTTAAAATTTATTATTAGTTAATAATAAATATTTTTACATTATATTTCGAGCCACTGTATTCTATTCTTCGCCACACTTACAAAATACTTCAAAAATTATTTTTTTTTACTTTTATACATACTTAATACTTATTATACATACATAAGTATTTGCTATAAACAAATATAATTTACAACAAATACAATATAAAGTAGGTAATGCTTGATATTCTTTAAATGAGTTTCAAGAACAATAGTTAATTAATAGTTAAGTCAGTCACAATAGCAAAATAGATACAAATAGTTATTCTTAGGTACTACAATTATGAAAATAGAAAAATTTAATTATAAAAACTATAGGATATGAAGATTTTCGCAATTTTTAAATTTAGAATCTTCTTTTCCAAAAAGCCAGGTCAGCATTTGCCTAGCTTTCATACTTGCTCTGACAACTCCTCTACTTTTGTACCATTGTGCTTGTCCATGATCGCGGTCATCGTAATGAAAACCTTTTAATCTGATTTGGGTCAATATTCCTACCAAAAGTTCGTCAACGTTGTGATTAATTCCTACTGATATTTCCATAAATTTTGCTCTATAAGTACAAGCTAAACATTTTCCATCTGAAAAGTAGTTAACATTAGTAGGTAAGTATTATGCAATATTAATTATTCAAAAATAATTACTAAGTAATAATCAGTAAGCATAGATTATCAAATATAAATTTACAAAAAATCTAGGATACATACTACAGTATTAAGCGTCGTTCTCGTCAAATTAACGCTACACAAAATATAGCCATAACATAGTGGAACATAATATAAAATAAAGTATCAAAATGGTATCGTTTTAATTGACATTTAAATAAGTTGATTAATTATACAGGGTGTCCCCGAATATACTTTACATAACTTAGGTGGTGATAGAGGACACTTTTATAAGGAAGAAAATTTATTTTCTAAATTTAAACGCTCTAGAATTGGGCCTCTTTAAAGCATTTTTTTAATTTCCACCTTCACGTGGCCATAGCCCAGAAAATATTCACTTTTTGGTAAAAATGGACTAGTGCTTTTCTAAAGAGCGTGAAATAATTTACAAACTAAATTCAAACCTTTTATTGTCTAAAATCAACGGCTTTTGAGTTATAAATTAAAATAAATAAAGAAATGTTTAAAAAATTTTGTTTTTTTTTTCAAAACCCTGTTATCTTTTAAACGAAACTTTTTACAAAAATTCTGACGCTCAATTTTGGATAGGAAATTTAACGGACTACAACTTGACAATTTTTGTCTAGTAAATATTTTTGAAAAGCCAATTTTCACAGAAAATCAGAAAATAATAAACAAAGCAGCTAGAAAACAAAAAATTAAATTCACTTTATTAAATTCACAATTAACAGAAATAAATTAAAAATTTTTGTTAAAAATGTTTTTTTTAGAAAAGTGTCCGCTATCACCACCTAAGTTATGTAAAGTGTTTCCGGGATACCCTGTATAATAATAAAATAATAAATTCCCTATAATAAATTATACTACTGTTAATACACAATAAGAATGATTATTATTATTATTACATTCCGATGTTTATTTGTAACTTCTACCAGCGTCTACCTATTAATTCATTGGTATAATAGGTAAAAATTAATTATAGGTAGTATACATATTATAATAGCATAATGCAAATTTGAAGTTGAGACAAATATACTGTTTTGCAAACCTAGTTATTTATCAGAAAATGAACTCAAAATAAAAAATTTCAGGAATAGTAGATTTGTAGTAATTTAGTATGCATTTGTAAAATATTATATTAAACAAAACTTAACAAATCGTTAAAATAAAAAATTCTAACAGTCAAGTAAAGAAAAATCAAGTAAAAAAAAAATACGTAAAAAGTGCATTACAGATAACTTATTATAATATTATTATATAAAAATATTTTGTTTTGTTTTTTAAATAATTTTAATCCGAACCGGTAAAGTAGTTATTTATATCATTTCTTGGTTTTTTAAATAATGATTTTCTAGTCATTGTATTTCTTTACTTGACTGTTAAAATTATTTATTTTAAAGTGTTGTATCATAAACGATAGATCGTTTTGAACTCACATAAGTTTTAATGTAGGGTAAGGTTGCCAAAGTCGTACCACTGCTTAAGTCCTACCTCTTGAATATTAGGCGTAATATCACACCAACTGCACCCCTTCCGGTAAAACGAGTTACTCCCTGGTCAACCATATTGTTTTAGGGTCTACGAAGAGTAACTCGTTTAGCCGGAAGGGTAATGGTGTGATATTACGCCTAATATTTAGGAGGTAAAAACTACGTGTACCACTAAAGTGGTGGTACGACTTTGGCAACCTTACCCTACCTACTTTAATTTTTCTCAATAATTTGTTATGCTATTTTGTGTAGCGTTAATTGGATCGGAACGATGCCCGATACTGCGTACTACTGTATTATTAGTCGTCGGCCACTTATCCCCAATTTCCTCTTCTTTACATCTATCGCCAGTTCTCAACTTTCAGATTCTTATAAATTAGATGAATTAAATTGTAATAAATTACTAATAAAAAGTAATAAATTGGTTGTTTTAAGTCAATAACACAAGTACTTACAGGCACCCCTTAACATTGAGATAGAGAACCAAAATTTGTTCTATATTTTTTGTAAATTATTAGAAATCCATTGCGAGACAGGCAAGGCGGCCCAGTAAAAATTAGTCTAGATCTTAAATAAAGACCACTGAATGCGTTTCTATATTATGCTATATATTATTAAATATAAAGTTTGTATATGTAACTCCATTGGGCTATAAAACATGGATACGTATTGTCTACTGAGGTAAATTGTAATGTTTTATTGCAATGTTCAAAAAGGGAGATATAAAAGTACCACGAAACTACAGAAGTATCAATCTCCTCAACACCACGCTTAAGTTGATAACAAAAATAATAACCAAATAAGCAGTTCTACAATAATACTAGCTGAAAAACAACAAGGATTCAGATCGAGAAGATCATGTAACTACGCGGTGTTTGTTCTTTGACAAATTATGGAGAAATCTTTAAAATTCAATAGGTTGGTGTACCTGTGTTTTATCGATCTGGAAAAGGCTTTTGACCGTGTACAACTCTTTGATGTAATACATTTACTATGCAACAAGAACATACCTATGGACCTAATAAATGCTATCAAAGAACTGCATATACTACAACACATCATACTGAAAATATACAATTTAAATAAGGGTAAATTGAAAAGTTTCGGAAAAATATGTTTTGGAAAGGGGTATACGGCAGGGAGACTCATTGAGCTCTCTTCTCTTTAATGTTGTAATGTACGAAATAATAAATAAGGTGCGTAATGGCAAAGGATACAAGATGGGCAACAAGGAGATTTCCATGCTCTGCTATGCAGACGATACCGTGCTTGTGGCAGAGAGCGAAGAAGATCTACAGGGACTCTTGCATCAGTTCAACCTAACAGCTAAAAAAATTATTATGGTAATATCGACTAAAGAACTAAGTGCATGGTAATATCTGCGGAGCCAATTACATGTAAACTGGAGACGAATGGAGATGTAGTTCCACAAGTAATGATATTCAACTATCTGGGCATACCAATCTACAGCTGCGAAGATACGAAAGCGGAAGTCACACTATAAGTCAATAAAGCTAATAGAATAACAGAATGCTTTAATGATACCATTTAGAGAAATAAGTAGGTACCTTGGAATGGAAGCAAAGACCATAATATAGAAGGCAACAATGAGACCAAACATGACTTATGCAGCAGAAACGAAACCCGATACAACTTAAAACAAACCGTGTCTTGGAAACATCGGCAATAAAAACTATTTGCTAGATGGGTGGTAAAACCCTTTGTAATAGAGAATGCAGTGAATCTCTGAGACAATCATGTAACATCGAGAAAATCATCGAATGGATAATTAAAAGAAAAAGAGAAAGGAACCAGCATATAAGCAGAATAGCGGATGACAGGGTAGTGAAGATAGCTAGAGAATCTCCTGTAGGTTGAAGAAGGGTTGGGAGACCATGAAAGATGTCGAGAGAAAGAAGAAAGAACAGGCGGAAGTCTAAATAAAAGAAATAAGAAGTTTGCTTGATCCTGTTATATGTATTTTAGTGTCCTAGAAATGTAAAGTACTAGTTTATATGTAAATTTAATTTTTGAAAGAATACAATGATCGTTCATAATTATTTTATGGATTTATGGATTTGCAATAAAATAATTATGCAATAAAATAATGGGTAAATAAAAATTAAAAATACAAAAACTTGCAAATTACTACAATAAAATAAATCGCTATGGATAGAAAAATAGACTGTTAAGTATAATACAATATATTATAATGACGTATAACGATATAGGAAATACGGTAAAGGTATATATTATATTTATAGTATATCATAAAAAAAGTTATAGAAAGTTTATTTGTTAAATATTGAGTTTTGCTAAAAAAGAAAGTATTTATTAAGTTCTTCGCCTTAAAATTTAGAAGGATTATTATGGCAGATTACCTCAGTGGTTTGCCATTGCTTGCATAGAGAAAGATAAATTTCGTACTCCGGCTGGACTCAAATGCGGAAATCCCGGATTAGCAGAGGGCGTACTTAAGGCGCCAAGGCGTAATCGGTTTACTATGTGCTTCAAATCATTTGTATGTGTTCTACGATACCACTAAATGCATAATTATAATAAAAATAAATACCCACCCACCTTGTGAAGAAACTGCTCGACTTCGGGCTAAATCAATTTTATTTGCTACTAAAATGGCAGGTCTTGATCGGAGTAAATCTGCATCTTGCAAACGTGTTAGTTCAATTTCTGCTTTTAAGTAACTAGCTTTATCCACAACCGAATAAAGTATTACAAATGCATCGGGCGGGTTCAATTTGTCGATATCCTAAAACAAATAAAAATCTTTCATTTAATTATAAATAACTTAACCCTCTCAGTCACCATGGTCATTAAAACGAACATGAACTTCTGATAACTACCAATATTAACTAAATACATTTTAATCGGTTTAATCATCACTATCGTCTAAGCTAAGGGAACATGTATTAAATTATATGTCTATACAGAAATGTCTCCCAAAACAACCAAAAACGGAAACAAGGGTCATAAATGAAATTCGAATTGAAGAAACAGATCATTTGCCTTTATTCCATGAAGGTAAAGACGGCACAAGATGTAAAAATGACACCTGCTTGGTGCATTTGTGTATTACACATGATCGAAATTGTTTTCAAGTTTTTCATACAAAATACATCTTTTCTTGGTTTAACTTTTTTTTTTAAATTTACCCTGATTTACCCTGATTCATTCTGACGAACATTATTTTTTTTTTCGAAAAGTTTGGGCCGTAAAACCTTGAAATGTATTTCGAAAATTTTCAAATAAATCATTTAAGCTCTGTTCTTAGTTTCAAAATTTTAACTTCAATAACAAAAATTCGTGACTGAAAGGGTTAATAAAAAATGTTGTTAACTTAAATGATAATAATAATTAAAGGATATTTTTGAAATTGCATTTCGAGAATTTCCAAGAATTTAATACTTTGTATTTAGTACTTTGTAATATAGGAAACGAAGTTAATATAATGATGTTTCGTTTAACTAATAAATTATTATAGGTAATAAATCTTACATCTAGATTCTAGATAACTCGAAGAGAGATCTTGTTCTAAAAGTCCCATGTTTTTAATGGATAAAAATATAGGAATCAATGCCAAAATTTTTTTTTTGATTTTTACTTTCAACTGGCCATATCATCAAAATTATTGACTTTTAAGTGAGTTTTTAGTGTAATAAATGTATTCGTGTTTTATTAAAGAACTTAAAATTATGTACACGAAATTCAAAAATAAAGGAAACATTACTACCTAAAATCAAAGGTTTCGAGTTAGGAATTTTAACATTGTATTATAAACAAAACTATAAAAATATTTACGCCCCTTTCTGGATAGAAAGTTTAACTGGTTGTACTTTTCAATATTTTGAAAAATCAACGTATTCTGTTTGAAAACCTAATAGTAAATTAGTATAAAGATAATAAAATAAGGAAATAAATTTTAAAAATAATAAAAATTATTTTGTATTTAGGTTAAACCACGGATGAGTTAAACTTTCAATTTAATTTTAAAATTTTAATTTTTATTAATAAAATTTATCTAAATACAATTAACTTATATAACTATTATGAGAATTTTAATAAAACTTCTACAGAGGATGTATTATGTCACCGTATCTCGAAAATAGTGCGACGAAATATAAAATGTATATCAACTAAAATAACGGAAATTAAATTTTCAACAAATAAAGTGCTGTCAAAGTGATTTTTATATGAGAAGAAAAATTTTCAGAACTACAATTTACATTGCTAACAGGAGACTGTACGCTCATTAAAATTTGCAAATTTAAAAAATAAAAATATTTTATATTACACAACATTGCATATTTTATTGCAAAAATTACGTTTTATCAGGACTAATAAATTAATAAGATAATAATTATCATCTTTTTCTATTTAAGAAAAAGTAACTTTTATTTTTTGCCGAAATAATGGTAAAAGGCTGTATTGTCTTAAACAATTTCATATTTCACAAACAATTTCCTGAATAATTTAAATTAAGCAGAATTTTGATGGACTTTGGTTAATGCTGTCGTTAATGTTACACAGCTTTAAGTAATACTACATATTAAAAATCGTACACATCATCAGATGCTCCTTTGAATAGTTGCAAGTTTCCCATTTATTCATCTCAATTGTTCTTTTACTTAAATGACGTATTGTAGGGTAGGTAAATATTTTATAAGTATTATTATAACCGCTTATATGATTATTCTACTAATTCATAATCCTTCAATGCGGTTTAAAATAATACTTTATGAAGAAGAAACAGTTATGTTTATTAATAAATATTACTAGAGTTTACTCCTTATCAACAATTCATTGTTCCATTTTGAAGTAAAATTTTCCAACAGGAAGCTAGCTAAATAAAAGATACCCTAGTTTCATACTGAGCATATTGATGTGCTTGCAATGCTATTATATGACAAACAAAAGCATTGTCTTAACAAATTTCAAAGTTAAAAAGCTTTATATTAATGTTCGAATAGTAAACCTTTTATTGAGTTAATATTCTTGAACAACGTAATTTACAATGCTTACTTAACGGTGTATATATTATGAGCTGCAAGAAATTTCGTTATGAACATCTCTTTAGTATTATATTACATAATTCTTGCTTTAAGTCAAGTATTTTCAAAATATTACAAAAAGTTAAATTTTGAAAGTTGAATCAGTAGTAGGTTATATACTAATAATTATGCTAAGGCTAAATTATGCTAATAAAGAATTTTGCTTTTTATGATGAGATTATAATATATTATATGTTTTTCTATCCAAACTTTTGCAATGTTTTTTTCAGTACTATTTTTAATTATAATTTAAAAAGTATGTTCGAAAAGACATTAGATGCTTAGAAATTAATCGTAATTTTGTGTTCTAACGCGGAAATAACAGATATTCGTTTTATGTAAAATATGAATCCTATACAGTAAAATAGACATTACATTAATTTTATGTATGGTCGTGCTCGTGCCAACGGAAATTTTTATGAGGTATGTCATCTTCACGCCAACTTAAAAAGTTTCCATTTATACTAATTTCCCTATCAGCAAATAAAAATAATGGTCGAATAATAAAACCGTGACTCAATTTGATTTTTTAAAAAGATCTAAAAAATTTCTCAAGATTTTATTGGTGAATTTCAGAACAAATTGAATTAGCACTATTACTAAAGCTAACTATGAGACGACTCAACTAATCCTGTATCAGATATTATTTGATTCAACAATTACTTCTATTTAATACAATTTATTATGAATTGCAAAATATGCATTTTAGATATAATATATCCCTTTATTAAACCAGCGAAATGAAGTTCTTGAGAGCAACCAAGGGATGTACAAGAGAGGACAGACTCAGAAACGACGATATTCGAGAGAAATTAAATGTTAACAAAGTACAAGATCAAATTAGAAGCAACAACAAAAGATGAAACGACCATATATAGAAAGAATGACAGAGAAAAGACTACCACTGGCAGCCCGGAGATACAGACCGGTTGGGAAAAGATGCATAGGCCGACCGTGGAAGATATGGGTGCTGGAACAGGCAAGAGTCTAACCCATGAAGCGAAGAAGAAGAAGATTAATCCTAAAATGGGCAGTATTTTTTATGAAAAACATTCATCATTACAAACAAGAAAACTAATTTAAAAAATTTTGTGTTTTTGTTTATTTATTTTTATAAATATAATAAAAGTTGTTATAATTTATATTCTTAGAAAATTGCACGGAATATTTGTAAAAAGTTATAAACTTTATAAAAAACTATTATTACTTATCTTATTATTATAATTAAATCTTAATTATCAAAGTGAAAAAAAATTGAAATGTGGATCTTGTACATAAATGTAATACAAGTATTCAAAAAAACCATTTGATGCAGAATGAACCAGGGTGTACTGTAGAGAGAAGTACTATCTTGTAATTATTTCAAGTTGTGTGAAATGCAGAATTGCAGTTTATCTCGTTACACATTTTTGAGAATATGTAATTAATTGATAAGAAAATTTCGCTAAAATGCCAAAAGCATGAATGTAATTTTTGAGATATGTAAGTTTCAAACTTAGAGAGGATTATGAAAAATTATACGTATTAAAAAAAATTAAACAACTATAACACATCAAATGGTATATGGTCAGCAGAGCTGTTTGTGGGTGTTATGGAATGGTACTGATAGGCATCCGGCGTTTCTTAGGTTAAGTCCATGGCAATCAGATCTACGAACTAAAATATCGGCTAGGTACTTCGGGCGTCTTGATTTTAAGATTGTAAAGAGCTGAACAGCGAAACGGAATTCAAATCGAGCTTCAATTTTCAAGATATTTAATTCGCAGTAGAGAGGCGTGATGTGAGCTCTGTAGTTCCAATTATAGGAATACCGAAGACAGGCATTTTGAAGTACTTGTAGTTTCTTTCTCGCATCTACCTTCAAGTACCCGTAATAAACAGTCAGGCAGTAGTCGACGTGACAGAGAACAAGACTTTGTACTAAATACCATTTCATTGTTGGGGAAAGGAATTCTTTATATCTGAAAAGGGATTTAAGTTTGAAGTAGCCGACACTCGTAATTTTATTAACGGTGGAAAATCAGGCCTAAATTCCTGGTCTTGTTGCAGAGCTCAATTATGTTGTTGTTAAGCATAATGTTAACCTTACGGGTTGTTGAAGCTAATTCGCAGTTGTAAGGGCTGCCTATACACATGCTTACGGTTTTCTGCGGGTTCAGGATCATGCCATTTTTCATAGACCAACACTGGATATGTTCTAAAACCGAGTTAGTGTAGGTGATCAATTAGTTAATCATCCGAGGCGACCCAGAGATGTAGTATTGGGTATCGTCAACATATAAGTGTAAGCGACACCCAGCAGGCAGGCAGAGTGGAAGGTCAGCGGTAAAGATGAGAAATAATAAAGGTCCCAGCAGACTACCTTGCGGTACACCACGCGAGGGGTAGAGTTCCTTAGATCGTACACCCTGGTGTAGTGTTACTTGCGATCGGTTGTTGAAATAATTACGGAGTAGATCTAACGCTGAAGAACTACACCCATAGTAGGACAGCTTGGCAATGAGTAGGTCATGATTGATTACGTCGAATGCTTTGCTGTAGTCGAGAAGCGTTAAGATATGGTAGTGTATATAAAGGTTACGTGATATTGCATATAAAGGGAAAGCACTGCGCACCGCTTTCTTACTATATACAATAAAATAATTTATACGAATCGTGACCTACTATCTTGCTACGGCGGATGTTGATAAGATAAGATGCTGGGACTTATATTATATTCCAACCCGTTCTCAAAAAGTTAATGCTTATTTTAAAAGTGTAATTTTTGATATCAGTTTATGTTTTTATTTTGGAAAGGACCTGTCTTGGACGTAAAGCTAGATACAGTGACTCGCTGGGAAAGTGACAATTCGTGTTTGTAAGCTAACAGAACTCACTGTCGCTCGTTCTGATATACTGCTTACGAACCCGAAATGTATCGCTTTCCCCAGCTCGTCTGTAAATAGCTATTTCATTTGTACTCGTATTTTGTTCTTTGAAGGAAATTACTTTTTTCCTACGCGATTTTGCTAGGGGGGAAAATTTGTTTTTCTGTTAGCCAAGTTTTTCTTCATCTTTTCTGCTTTATAATTTATTAATTTCTTTCTATTAAAAAGTACATCAGAACCCTTCTGCATTTTCATTTTGCATGAATTACTATTTGGAATCATACGACTAAAAGTTCATTTTTTTACCTTATTTTTGAGAAGGTAAACATCACATATTTATATGCAAAAAATAAAGCCTTATTTTCCGCTAGCGTCTCGTAGGGATTTTTGTTTTAAAAGCAAGTTAAAACTTGGAGATTAAAAATGGAGAATATATTTTTTAATAATTCTAATTAAAATTCTTTAACCTGCCGTTACATATATGTGGGGTGTGGTAAACCCCAGCGTTTGAAAATCGTTCTGAATATGTACCAAATGTGATCTCCTGTGCTTATCCATTTCAGTAGCTTTCTGCATAAGTCTCCACCATCGAAATCAACTGTTAGTGAAGTATTGCGTGAACAGAAAATTTAGCTAGAGTCAACTAAAGTGTTCTGGGGTGTGTCAAACCCCACATATGTAATGGCGTTTTTAATTTAGTCTTTAAAAGTAAATTGTGATTTTGAGATTTTTTTGATTAGGGAAATTAATATTCTTACTTTTTGTGGTGTATATGCATGCGGATATAAAGGTAGGAGGTAACTACCTCCTTGGAATCTTGGAAAAAAAAAATTCAATCAAAAATAGAGAACCAAAGACAACTTATTTGGCTTTCAAAAAGACATCACACTTTTTTCTTATGTGCCAAAGAAAAATAAAAATGTGATGCTGATGTCAACAATGCATCATGTTGGAGCAATTGATGAAGCAAGTGGGCAGAAGCATTTACCCAAAATTATAAGTTTTTACAACTTTACTAAAAGTGATGTCGATGTGTTAGACAAACTCTGCAAAACCAAGTATTCCTGGTTTCTGCTTGAATTGCAAGTTGTTATTGTGTCTGGAACATGCCATAATATGTTGCCAAAATTGCCTGAATTCAGACAGCG
Source organism: Cantharis rufa (assembly GCA_947369205.1). Classification (NCBI taxonomy): domain Eukaryota; kingdom Metazoa; phylum Arthropoda; class Insecta; order Coleoptera; family Cantharidae; genus Cantharis; species Cantharis rufa. The sequence continues at coordinate 45,152,913 of OX376303.1, forward strand.
AATAGTTTTTTTTCTGTTTGGTTTATTAAGTATCAAAAATTTTTCCAACGTTCTTTTGTTATTTGTTTACCGTTTCCATTTAGTGTTTTCAAAATACGATGTTAATTTTTCTTTTAAATATTTGAATAAAGATAATATGTATTTTGTTTGATGAAAATTGACTGTTTCTACTTTTACCTCCAATCAATTTTAAAAAAAAATTGGAGGTATGGTAATCGAAAAAAAATTTCAACTTTTTTTTTTTTTGCATTTTCGAGATCACCGTGTTCAGAAACGTAAAGATCTGCAAAAAGTAAAATAAAAATTTCTGTGTCGGTCTGTCTGTCTGTCGGTCTGTCGGTCGTCAAATTTTGTCGATCGATTTGCTTCCGAGCCATCCAACCAATTACGACCAAATTTGGTATGGTGGTAGGGTTCACGGTGGAAAGGTGAAAATAAGGTTTTCGTCGCGATCTATCAATCAGGAGTGCCACCACAAGAAAATAATACGGGATTTTTAAAAAATATTTTGTCTTGCGATATGTTATTTTAAAGGCCTTAAAAGGCTTTATCCAGAATAGGTAAAATTAATCTTCTATCTGTCGTCTGTCAAAAATCACAAGTTGTCAAAGTTGAAACTTTAAGAGTGAATAACTCAAGAAATGCTGAAGGGATCTTACCCAAATTTGGTACGTAGGTACATTGATCCTAATGGATATGAGAGCATATGTAATCCTTCGATAGAAATCACTAATGCAACATGAAAAAAATAAAATTAACTTTTTTGGCAAAAACATGAAAAAAGTTTTTGTCGATCGATTTTCTCCGGCATTTCTACGTCGATTGCAATCAAACTTATTGGACGTATGCCTCGTGGGCTGGAATGGTGAAAATAAGATTTTGCCAGAGAAATCTTCACCAGGGCCACCACAATAAAATAAATAAAAAAAAATGAAAATGTCGTCGTATCTCCGGAAATGTTTGACCGATTCAGCTAAAATTTGGTGTGTCGATGGAGCTTTGAAAGTATAAGTATTGGTGAGAAAACAAACCGAGCCAATTGTAACAGGGCGGGGCAGGTCAGAAAAATTATAGAAAATATTAACTGAAATCTTAATTTATATATTTTTTGTGAGAATTTGTCAGATGGCTGGCAAAAATAAAACAATATATTCAAAATTTTAATAAACGTCATAATTTTGTGACATATGTGTCAAAATTAGGTTAATGTTGATTTGTATACCGAGTGCAGCATAAGAGTTGAGTTTAGGGCTTTTAACAATTTATTTTAGAATACAAAAATAGGTGGTTTGGTGGGAAATATTTTATAATATCGTCGTACGGACTGACGGAACGTTACTTTATAAGTAAAAGGTTCTGCCACTAGGTAGTGACCAAGTTTAGGCTGTTTGTTAAATTTTTTCGCAAATGTTTTCAGAATCAGTAAATCGGCAGTCAGTAATTTACAAAAATTTATTTTCGAAAAATCCGCTAGATGACCGAAAAAATTTGTTGTACCAATCTTGGAGAAATTTTATTTGTGACTTCTTACGGTATTATGTGACGTATATAAAAATTTTGGAAAAAATTCAGTGGCGTACAAAAATAAAAATTTTTTTTCATTTTAGATTTTGTTAAAAAAACTTTTATAGATAGATTTAGGGTAGGGGTGATACATATGTATAGATATCTTTGCCAGGGCTACCGATATCTTTGTTAAGGCTACCACAATAGAAAACAAAAATGAACATTATGTCATCGTATCTCCGGACAAAATTTGGTGTGCTGGTGATTGGAGGTATTGCGGCAGAGAGTGACGATATTTTTTTCTTTGTTTTCAAATAACGCAATTCCAATTATTCTTTTGGTTCTCATATGATTCTTAGGTGATCATAAGGACCATTAAACAATGAAAAATTAAAAAAAGCAGAAAACAAAAAAATATCAATTCGTTAGTGATGGGGTTTGCCATACCCCACACTTTATACTGATGTAATTTTTTTCCACATAATTATGTAACGGCGGGATAATAAACGTTATAATTCATTTTAAAACATGTACATACCTTCCTCTTTTCATCCTGCTTTTTTATACATCTCCGGAAAATGAAAGTCACAAGCAATGGAATGTAAGGCTTTGAAATTACTTCCCAGGTAATAGTTAATATTTATAGTTTACCGCGGATGCTGATTTGATATAAGATTTCATTATATTCTTTAATATTACTAAACGAACCAATACAAAACCACGTAGAAATGTTTATGTTTTACAAAATATCAACAAAATATAGTTTTAGTTTAACCAATTGAAAACAATAATTACATCAGACCTTTTATTATAAATATATAGTCTATCATTTTAATATTACTATATTAAATTTGCCGTGAAGTCTAGGGATGCAAAAAAACATTATACTAAACGGGTAAATTCATCGGATATTGTTTAAACGCCTATTTTGAAAGTGGGCCTTATGTTCAGATGAGCCTTATTACTCTCCGATAAGTTATAATATATGTATAATATATTTAGATTATAAATCATACATTATAATTTTATTTTATTTAGTTCGTCTTTCTTTTGTGGCCATTTCTACGTTTTCAAGGATTTTTTCATAGCATTAATAACTGCCCCATTATCCTTTACTTCTGTTATTTGTCCACGATACAGTTGTTTTTTGTACAAAAATATTACATATTCACCTAACTTTCTCTGAAGTTCCATCAAATCGTCTACAATCTGCATATCATGGCCGAAAGAATTGGATTCTAATTTCTTTGAAAATTCATTTTCTTCTTTTGCTTCCCGTTCAATTTCATCTATAACATTCGCATCAGATGCTATATCGTTGCAAGACGATATATAGACGATATAGATATAACATATAAAGTATCCCATTTTAGCGCCAAAAGTTACCCGTTATATGAATATGTTATATGAATGAAAAGCACTGTAAAATGTTTATAATCTCTTTTTGGATAGATTTTAAAATTAAATTGACGAAAAAAATCTTGTAAGCTCTCAATAAAATTGTATTCACCCCGCAATCTCTTTTCTGAGTATTTTATGAGTATTCTGAGTATTTTTGATATATATTTTATATTTTACCCTGACTAAATTTTTCACAATTTTCATTTCTTCCTTACATAACAGTTCAAAGTGAGAGAATATTGATTTATTCTTCCTACATTTTTCCTTTAAGTTTAGTGCTCTAATCAATTCTCTATCAAGTCACGGTGGATAACACGTTGTGTTGGCAGTATTGTTTTACCTTGGGAATATTTTTATCGAAAGCTCTATACACATTGCTATAAATTTCGGCAACCACATTATCAACAACCTCGGCTCCATACATTGTCGACCAATCTTCTTTTTTCTTAATGTGTCATACCCTCAATGGGCGTTGGCGATCAACTTGGCTGAACCAAGATGACGTACCAGGGAATTTAATTAATGGGGTGGTTTCCCGTTGCCTTCCCCACAGCCCACAGATCTATCTTGGGCTTTAGCTCACAGCAGCGTATTCGACTTGACCAGGATTTGAACCGCGGCCACCCGCTTCCCAGTCGGCCGGTGTAGGCTTTACGCCACACTGCTGGTTGGCATATCAAATGGCATATCAAATGGCATAACAAATGGCATATCTTTTCTAACAACAGAGCAGTTTAAACTACCCACCACAAAGTCCAAAGTTTTCCCGTATTTATCGTCGACCAATCACTGTTTGCAATATCATAAATTAGGTTATTCTTTATTACTCTTTATTTACTTTTTTAAAGTTATAACTGTTGTTAGGTATGCTGTTCTTAATATACTTATCCGAAGATACTTTTGGTTATACTATTAAAGTTGGATGATAAGGCATCCTCGCTAACAAATGGCATATCTTCTCTAACAACAGAGCAGTTTAAACTACCCACCACAAAGTCCAAAGTTTTCCCGTATTTATTTATGACCATAATTATATTGACCATAGTGAAATATGAAAATATGACCATAATTATATTAATTACACGACAAAAACGAATTAATACTTAAAAATTTTAATAACGTTAGCTTATTTTTAGATAGTCATTCAGATAGTCATTTAATAAACTATGTAGTTTGTTTAATGAAGGCGATTAATAATCGATACTGTTTAAAGCACGAACGAGTGAAGTGAATGAGCGCTTTTAATAGTTGAGATTAGAGAATAGAGAGAAACAAACGAGTTGATTACAATACTTTTTCGTTGATCGTAAATTCGTTTGTTTTGTGACAAAATTAGAAATTAATTCAAAATCAAAGCCAAATTCATCTTTTTCACCGCATTGTGAAATTAATTAAAAATCATTAATACTAATACATCAAAATATCATCAAAACGTCAAAATCACAAAAACAGTTACTTAATGAAAAAGAGTGTATAAATGACGTACATTAATATACATCCCATTTTAAACAAAATAATTCATTAATATCAAAATTAATAAATGGTCAACAAAAAATATGTATAATATTATATTATTTTTGTAAATTTTCTGTTGCCATAAGAAAGTATATTTATATTCAAAATAAGAAAATTTGTTAAATCAACTCATTTTCTTTCCTGAATAGAAAACAACAGATGTGGCAGAAGAATTTGTTGCAACAACAAAATATTTGTTCTAGCAGCAAAAAAACTCAGTCGATGAAGCTATAGCTAATAAGAACTCTGTTAGAGCGACAAATCTTTTTTCGCAGTGCTTCAATTATATAATACGAGAATATGTACTCGTTATGATTTTTTACTGTAGAACAATAATTTATATATGTAGTATAGTCCATGTAGTATAGTGCTAACAGTATAGTACAACAAATAAACTGTCAAATTAGGCACGGCTCTTAAAATAAAGCCAATCAAAAGTGGGTGTGGAATACTAGAAAATTAAAAGAAAGAAAATGAAACTTTTTAAACATATAATTAAGTTTGAGCTGCGTATTATTCGCTTGATTCTAAGTACAACTCTTTACAGTAACTCTTTGTTACAACTATCTAGTTGTTATAACTATTGTATACTACTATACAACAATTCAGTAAATTTTTAAAAACTATATTACTATTATATTATCAAATTTCAAAAATAAGTGGTCATTTTAACTACAGCAATAGATTGGTGTTATCGCTGGTTGACTTAAAGAGCGGAAATTCTGGGTTCCAATCTCGGACTTGAAAGAATTTCTTAGCTCGGCTTTCCAGTGTACATTAGCATCTTTCGGATTTAAGAATTGGTTCTACATTTACATAAGTTTGTCTTAAATATCGTCTTATTAACAATATATATGTACTGTACTGATCTATTTTCTTTAAAATATTTTGTAAAATACTGTTATCCGTTCAACAAATTTTAAACTTAGAGCTTGTTTCACCAACTCTGATTAAAACTTAATCCTTTAATTAAATTTTACAGTCCAATAAGTATAAAAATTCTATTTAAACTGACGAATGATTTCTATTGGATTATTAAATTTAATCAGAGGAAAAAGTTTTAATCGTAGTTGGTGGAACAGGCCCTAATTAGTCTCATAATGAGCAAATCGATGAGATCTAGTTTTTTTTCGAATTTTCAATTTTCGCAAAATCGCAAAATCAGAAACATCTAAAAGACCACTTTGGTCCCGACCGTACTGACGGACGGTCATCTTCACCACAAAAAGCCTCGTTTTTACAATATACCAATTCTAAAACAAATAAAATGTCTAGGAACAGATACAAAATTTACAAATAAATCACCCAAAATTCCAATGAAAGATTTTGGAACACGACAATATTAGGAAATCTCTCAAGTAAGGCTGCGAATTTATCATTTTAGTGTTTGAATATTTATTTAAGAAATTTTTCGAATATTCAAGTTATTCAAATATTTTAAGGGCAAGATAAATAATAAACTGCTTCCTATCTTATTCAAATTCAGGAATGTGTTGATTATTAACTGATCGTGAATACATATTTTCAATTACTTGAGTGATAAACAAAGAGACTATCATGAATAACAAAGAAGTGCTGTGTAAATGTATATTAAATTTATACAATTATTATTATTCTTTAATACTCAAAACATCAAAAAAATGTAAATTAGTTTTTGAATAATATAATTGATTATATATTATTGCAGTTGGTATATTCGAATATTTTGCTAGTATCGAAAATTATTACTATAATATTATGTAATACTTATCAACGTAATAAGGAGAGAGTTTGCCTGTTGGTGGTCTTTACTATGGTTTTCGTTCACCGTAAATATACAATTAAATAAGCATAAATTTTACAAATGCAAAGTAAAAGATTCCTACTCTAAATTTGAAGTCAATTAACCAAAATAGGAGAATTGCCCTATTAATTTTTATATCTTTGGTGGACGAGAAGCAGAAAAGACTGTTGATAGGCCTAAGACCTATCAATAATACAATACTTGAATACAGTAATGAATCAAGGAAGAACATTATTCTGGTCGACATAACTTAAAAAGCTCTAACTGAAAATTATTTTTTGGGGTTTCTAATTTTATGAAAAAGTGTATCTTTCCAGATCGATTTGAGAACACTACAAAAAAGCATTTATAAATAAGTTGGAGTTAGGACCTTTCAAATTATGACGGCAGTATTATACACCGAAAAAAAAGTACATAAAAATGCAACATATTGATGAAACATTCATAGTGTTGATGAAAACGTCGGCGAACAACTGATGAATTTTTCATCAATATGATGAACCATTGTTTTCAGTACAGCCACGTAATCGGTACTTTTACCTCGAGATACAATGGAGATATTACGTGGTTATAATATTCAAATTTAAACATTCTTATTTACCTTGGGATTAACTATGTTCATAAAGGTTAGTTCAGATTCTTCTCCATTAAGCATAATTGAAACTGATTGCTGACTTGTGTTATCTAAAACATAAAACAAACAAAATGTAATAAATTATAATATAAAATACTAAATTGATAAATAATTTGTTGTATTTTTGAGGTTTAGTAAAGTATCACAAAGGGTATGGTGCCTTTTAAGTTTTTCATAAGGACAGATTGTGATGAGAGGGTCAAGACGAGTACACAATTAATCTGGAACGGTAATCATAATAACATAACAATAATTTATTATTTAGTTTAAGTAACTATCTATTATCAATCTATTTGTACGTCCTTATAAACCTCACAATCTAACATGGTATTGAACGTTGTTTACGATCGCTTTTTAATAATATATTGTTGGCTGATGAGACGCGAAAATTACTGTGCATAGGTATATTAAAAAGTAAGCGCGGGCAAACTTTTAAACGCTGTAATGGCATTACAGATTTAAAAAGCTTGCTTGTTACAATGCGCAATAAATTTTTTTTGAAAATATCGAAAAAATGATATATTATGCCAAAATTACTCACAACTACTATTAATAATATGAAAAAAATATTGAAATTTAAATACGGTTAAGTTTTTACATAATATACATATATGTTGTTATGTTATGATTCTTCAGTTTAATGTAAACAGAATATGTTATTTTCTATAGTCACGGATAAATAGATGTAAGCTACGAACACACGAGCCGGAACTTGGCTCTTCTTTTTTCAGAAATTTAATTATTTTTGCCGTTCTTGATTGTTCTCCATTGTATCTTAATTGTTCTAATTTTATTTTTAAATTTACAAAAAATTATGAAAAAAATCAAATTTTAATAATTATAGAGTTAATGATGCTATTTGCGTTATAAAAACAATGAAAAATGAAAACATTTAATTGCAAATAATTTTTTTCGGTGAGTTTTACAATAATTATTATGTTGGATTAAAAATTTAAAGATTATTGCAACCATTATTCAAAATTTGAAAAACTATAGCGTATCATTGCTATAATCAGTATTCGAACAATTTACGGAAGACTTCATAGTTTAAACAATGTTCAAAAAAAAGAAGCAAAAGTACAAAATTAATTTAATTGTTTGAGCGTTTTTACAACACAATAGTTTTTATGATACGTGGGTATTGAAATTATTTCATAAATAATGAAACACATTCCACCCCTGCAGTAATTATTACTAGGTATGCTATAGAATATAATTTTCGAACTGGTATGTCACTTTAACTAATAATGAAGTAACGATTGCTACATTGTTAGTATATAATATAATATCAACGAAAATATTATATAAGTATGATTAATTTAAAAAAATGAATGTGTTTTAAATGAAATTGGTCAACTATATAAGAGATTCTACTAGGTACTAGGTATATGTATGCTTGTACGTGTTTCTTGCAGAAATATACCATCAAAATATTTTTAAATGAAAATGTTTGGTTTTTTAACTCTAGAAATATACAGTAATTGCTCTCGTATACTAATATTAAATTAGTGTAAGTCACGTCATGTACTAAAACTGGAACATTGCCAAAATAATATTTAGAGACTCTAACTTAAAGTCATTATCATAATCGGAAATTTTAGAATTGTATGTAAACTTTTTGAAAAAAGTTTCAAACCAGTACAGTGGCGGTCTGCGAAGAATTTAGGTAGCGACATCAAAATTTTTAACAGAAATCGTTTCCCTATTTTTATTTGCAATCATATTATTTTGTTGTATTTAATTTTTAAAATAAGAATTAACGCTAACAAACTCGAATCGTTATCGGTGTTCTATTTCTGAAGTGACGAAATGCTAAGAAACATTTCTTGAGGAAACTGCCGACTGAAGATGGGAAAGTAATCTGCAAAACCTGAAGTACAATCCAATCTATTTTGTTTTTAACAAAATATAATGACTATATCAGTATTTGAAGAAAATAAAGTTTATTATGCAGTACTTACCTAATGTATTTGTTTCTATGTGAACGCTCATTAATTACATGTTGTTTTTTTTAAATTTGGATGCCCCATCCCCACTTGATGAGATGTACTTACAAAGATAGTTAAATTTATAGTGATCCCAATTGGATAATCCTATTAATTACCATTAGTTTATTTTATTATATTTATTAAAAGTAACTAGGTATTTATTTTATTATTAGTTTAGTTAGTTTGCAATATTCTTTCTCAATTTTGAATTTTTATTTGCCGATTACCTACTAATTAATCAATAAAAAGAAGAAAACAATCGTTTGCTGGAAAATAACAACATATTCTTGTTTTTAAACCAATATATATATAAACATGACGTGTATAAACAATGAAAAGTTAAGCTAAAATTTTAAAATTTGAAATGCACATGGTCATAAATTATGTAACAAATAACACCTAAAATTGAATACTTAATGGCAATATATCTTCAATTAAATACCCAAGTATGACAATAATGTTAACTGTATCCTGTTTGGAATCTTTGTTTATTTACTCGACCACTTTTGCACGCAGTCTTTTCTTTGAGTCGACCGACAAAATTTGGCTCGCAGCGCGGAAGCTCCGTTTTGTATCTTCTTTACTGTAAACATGGTCTAGCGAGGCAACTTTGCCTCGCTCGACACATGTCTACTTAATGAAATTCCTATAAGAAAATCTCCGTCCACACAGCACGAGGCGTGCCGCGCGCGGAAGCCTTGCAGGAAACATGGTCCACACAGCGCAAGGCTTGTATCCCGATGCTGCCGCGTGCGGCAGCCTCGCAGTGTCCAGGACTCGCCTTTAAAATTTTCGTTTTAATCCAAGTGACGTCACATAGCGCCAAATAGTGCGAGAGAGATAGAGCTAACCATGCGCAACGGCATACCGGTGTAAGTGTATCGTGGTTATAACTAAATATTTCAAAAATAACTGAAAGTTACTAGTTATCGACATTACCAACTATAATTAATAATCCTAAAGTCACCTTTAGCTAAAGCCTTCACAGTCAACGTTTGTTATCATTATGAAATTGTCCCTTATTAGTTATTAGATTAAACAATTCATTTAATTTAAATTATATGATTTTAAGTTTTTAAAGAATAAACGAATTATAGAAGCGATTAGATAAATTTTCGAATTTGTTTCAATGGTTTGATGGATTAATATTATTGTTTACGCCAATTTTCAAATTCTTCCCGTCGAGGCGATATGAGTATGCGCCAAAAGTCGAGAACACGCGCCATATTGGAAGAACCAACAATTTTGTTCTAATATCAGTTTTGTGGTATTTTCCCGGTTTTTTCAAGTGTTTTGTGACCAACAACCAACCTTGACCAGCTGATTAATCAAGGAACATTTCGCTACATTATAATAGTGCTTATCGGTGATCATCCTATTGTTATCCTTTCCCTTCACCCTATATGTTATTTCCCATCCGAAGAGAGAGGAGAAGCAAGAAGAATTCTCTGGTAAGTCGCTATTATTCTTAACATCTATTACGCAATCATAAACCTAATATACAGTCCACTTTTTTATTCTCACTATATTTTTTGAAGTGAGATTTGGCCCAAACATTTGTTCCTTCGAGCCGAATTGGGTTATTGTTTGTTTTTTTCCAACTCAATTCAGTGATTTCGGCCCAGTTGATTGTGTTAACTTTTCTGGTCATTTTCTTGATTATTCAGCGATTTGTTTAAGTTTTAATTCCACCATTTGTTCGATTCTAATTTTGAAGATTAGATTAATCCAATTTTTTGATTTTATTACAAAATTATTTCTTTGAAAATTTCCGATTTTGTTAAATTGAGTATCGTAATCGAAACGATATTTCTTTCCGCAGCTGCATTATTAATAGTTTTATCACGTTCGTTAAATATTTGCCAGTTAAAACCGAATTTGTTTTTTAAATTCAAACTAAGAAGATTACCAAAATGACAAAAACCCAAATGGAAAAAAGGCTAGAAATTTTGTCTGCGAAGCGAGAAAACATATTTAGACGAATACAATTATGTCATGATGCTGCAGTAACCTTCAGAAATGATATTTCTAGCCGCACCTACAAGGAAAACTTTAAAATAAGATACCACACCATCGAAAAAGTAGTTATGGACTATAAGGAAACTACGCAAGAAATAATAAATTTAAAGTTTGACCTAAATCCAGAGGAAAAACCTGATTATGCTTTGTTCCATGGTTTTGATGATATGCACGATACCATCCAATACCTAGCTTCCGAATTGTTAAAACCTAGTGCAAATAATTTACCCACAACATCATTAGCTGGTAATGAACACAGACCAAAAGTGAGGCTTCCCAAGATTGAATTGGTTAAGTTTGATGGCACTGATATGTCGCTTTGGCCAATTTTTTATGGTAATTTTAAGAACCTGATCCATGCTAAACCTGAATTTTCCAAAATTGAAAAACTCCAGTATTTATTAGGAAGTTTACACGGTAAAGCATTAAAAACATGCAGCGGTATAGAACCCGTACCTGATAATTATGATATCATATGGAAACTCCTAAAAGATACCTACCATGACAAGAAATTCTTATCTAACTTGTATTTAAATAGAATAACCAAGTTTCGCCCATTATCAATGCATCATCCTACAAAATTACAATTCTTTTTGGAAAACTTTGATACCAGTGTCAGCAGCTTGAAGAGATTGAAAATTGATAACCTCGCTGATTACATTATCACCTACCTGGCTATGTCAAAATTATCTCAAGAAACCATTAATGCTTTCGAATTGATTAATTCCAAGACTACAGATATGCCAACTTATGACCAATTGATAAGTTTTGTTCGTCAGCAAAGCAAAATCGTTATAAAACACGACAAGCATCCTGTTAGTGATCCACATTTCAAAAATCCTAAGACTTTCTTCACTAATAGTACCGACTCTCGTTCGAAAACCAATTTTCGAAATTGCATTTCGTGTAATAAACAACTACATTTGCTGAAAGATTGTATTCACTTCAGGAACAGCACACACGAACACAAGTTTGGCCTATTAAAAGATAATAATCTTTGCTTTAATTGTTTTTTATCTAAACATTCCGCATCTTCGTGTCCATCTAGATTTAGCTGCACCATCTGCAATAAGAGACATCATACCTTATTGCATAAAACCAATCCAATTAGTTTGGCAACCCCTACTTCATCTACCGAAATTTCCAATGCCGCAATGAATTCTAACAACGAAGCGGTTCACAGTTTATGCACTAACGTTCTGTTAGTTAAGAATCCGAGTCCCAATTACGTTTTGTTGAGCACAGCCCTAGTTAAAGTAAAGGATAAATGGAATAAAGAGCGTACACTCATTCATTATCGATAGCGGGTCTATGTCCAATTTCTTGACCTTCAATTGTTGTAACCGATTAGGATTATCTTTCACCAAATTATCCACATGTGCCATTGCAATTGGTTCAGCTACCAAACCCATTTGTGGACGAACAAGTTTAACTATTTCTTCAAATTTGAATTCCAATTTGAAATACGCAATTGAAGCGTTACTCATCGATAAAATTAGTGACGAATTGCCAAGCTTTCCAGTAGATATTCAATTCTACAATCACCTAAAATTTTTACCATTAGCTGATCCGACATTTAATATTCTTGGTCCAATTGATGGTCTTCTTGGAGCAGCCATGTTTGCTGAGATATTAGGTACTCACAAAATACCGGGACCCCTTAACACCCCTACAGCCATTCAAACCACCTTAGGATATGTGATTCTGGGCAATATTTCTCAAATGAAAACCAACATAAGTCCTCTGAACCGATCGACGTTCTTAACCTTAGATAATTTAGTAGAAAAAATGTTTGAACTTGAAGATTTCAATCCTCCTGCGTCAACTAAAGAAGATACTGTGGCCGAAGAAATATTTGTAAACCATGTGAAGCGTGATGAGAATGGGCGTTATACAGTGGCCTTACCGTTTAAGGATGATCCAGAGAAGTTAGGTGATTCATATTTTCTTGCTAAAAGAAGATTAATTTCTTTGGAAAACCGATTGCTAAAATCCCCAAATTTTCGAATGCTTTATAATTCCGTCATCGAAGACTACTTAAGCCGAAAGCATATGTTGTTAGCACCAGAATGTAGTTTAAATTTTCCTGGTTATTATATTCTTCACCACTGTGTATTTAAACCGGAAAGCGTTTCAACCCCATGTCGCATAGTTTTTGATGCAAGTATGAAATCTGATAATGGACATTCATTGAATGATATTTTATATACCGGCGCTAAATTGCAAAATCATTCGATACCGATCTTGCTAAATTTTCGCTTATTTCCAATTGCCTTTTCATCAGACGTCATATAGATGTATCGTCAAATTAATGTGATCGAGTCACACAGACCATATCAACGCATCTTATGGAGATTCAATCCGGAAGATCCCATCCAGGTTTATGAATTAAATACAGTAACCTTTGGTGTCAAATCATCTCCCTTCCTAAGTTTACGAACAGTAAAACAATTAGCAAGTGACGAATCTCTGTCCTATCCTCGAGCTGTAGCATATGTTAACAGAGATATGTATATGGATGATTTGATTTCTAGTGTACCCACTATTAAAGAAGCAATTGAATTATACCCTGACCTAATTAATATGTTCAAGTCCGGTGGATTTCAATTAGCAAAATGGACTTCAAATTCGTCCAACTTCTTAGAACGTATTCCAGATGAATTTAAATTAATCCAGCCTTTCGATTTTAATCAAGATAACGTAAAAATTCTTGGTTTACGTTGGAATCCCGTGACAGACCAGTTTTATTTTAAGATAACTGTAAATATTCTACCCTGCACTAAGAGGAATATGTTATCTTTAGTAGCACGTACGTTTGATCCATTAGGTTTTTTGGCCCCTATCACGTTATTGATTAAATTGTTAATTAAGAAGTTGTGGAAGATGGGCATCGACTGGGATACCCCAGCACCTCTGGAAATTGGAAAAATATGGACAAAATGCCAAAATGAATTCGTTCTTCTAAACAAGTTGGAAATTCCACGTCATGTTTTGGTATTTGAGAAGACTCCTGTGACATTAATTGGTTTTGCAGACGCAAGTCAATCCGGATATGCTGCAGTAGTTTATCTACAAACTATTGACTCGTCCAATAAAATTAATGTGAGATTCCTATGAGCTCAATCCAAGGTTGCCCCCATGTGTAAAATTACCCTTCCACGTTTGGAACTTTGCGCCGCTACGTTATTATCTAAACTTTTAACACATGTTCGAGATATATATTCCAATCGAGTAAAAATAAATAATATTTTTGCATTTACCGATTCCAGTATAACCTTATGTTGGATCAATTCGACTACTAAGAAATTAAAACCATTTGTTGGAAATAGAGTAGCAAAGATACAAACTTGTTTACCTCAGTTACATTGGTATTACGTTCCAGGGAAATTGAATGTGTCTGATTGTGCCTCTCGAGGACTCACTCCTTCAACTTTACTTCACCATCCTACATGGTTTGCTGGCCCTCTTTGGTTGACATCATCTCGTTCCAAATGGCCAATTAAACCCTTTTGTGAGATTATAGTCCCTCCCGATGATGATGATAAGAAAGAATTAGTGCTTCTTACCGTTCCAGATGTGATTTCTCCATTGCATTCATTGATAAATTATTTCGCGTCTTGGACCAAACTTCTAAACGCCACCGTTTATGTTCTTCGATTTATAAGGTCTATGTCCCCAGCACCCCCACCTCGAAATATTGAAATCGGACTTGGTGTAATCGTTTGTACTTCGTTTGTACCTGTTTGTACCGCAAAAATTTTCGTTTGTACCAAAAAGATAAAAAAGTTACAGCACTTTCAAAGTGGGGGTGCCAGAGACATGCCAACACCCCCACCACAAAGTATTGAAATCGGACTTGGTGCAATCGTTTGTACTTCGTTTGTACCTGTTTGTACCGCAAAAATTTTCGTTTGTACCAAAAAGATAAAAAAGTTACAGCACTTTCAAAGTGGGGGTGCCAGGGACATGCCAACACTCCCACCTCAAAGTATTGAAATCGGACTTGGTGCAATCGTTTGTACTTCGTTTGTACCTGTTTGTACCGCAAAAATTTTCGTTTGTACCAAAAGTACAAAAAAGAAAAGCTGAAAACAAGCTAAATAAAAAAGTTAGAGATCGACGCGCATGCGCATATTGTACAGGGGTGGCTTCAGAACTCAGTAAAAACTCTCCCCCCCACCCGTATTAAAGAATATAACGAGCGATATTGTTATTATTACTTATAATAAATAGTAATGTACAATTTATGTTGAAGAAAAGTTCTTTAAAGTTATGAGCATTTCAAATTTTAGAGAACTGCGAGTGAGTTACACTTGGTTACATTTCATTTAACAGAAAAGATGAACAGGAGTTATTTTAAATAAATAATTTTATTGTATTAATATAAAAAAAAGCAAACACAATAATTAAAAAAGTACAATTATTATTATACTATTAAATAGTGTAAATCAAAAATTGACAATTAGTGGCGACAATTGATTGTCTCACTATCTTGGAACGATTTTGTAGATCGTCATAACGTTCCCATTTTGTTTGTACCTGTTTGTACCTTCCTTATTTTCGTCTGTACCAATTTTGTTTTTAAAATATTTCAAAATTTCTAATAATAACATTTTGCTAAATCCCCCCCTCGGATTTCGAAATTTAGATATAAAATAGTTTTAATAGTTTTGACCTATGTGTACCTTTCTTATTTTTGGTTGTACCATATTTCTAGATGCTAAAACAATAATTAAGAACAATGTTAATAACCAGTGACGTAGCCGGCCCTTTTTAGCCATTCGATTTACGGCTATAAAAAATAATACACAAATAATAAATACGTATACTCCCACTAACTGCTCTATAATCTTATAAATAAAAAATTTATAAGAAAAATAGCAAATAGAAAATATTTGTTATAAGTAATTTAGGGATGTTGTATCCTAAGTATTTATCTTCTTCTCTATCTCTAATCTCTATCTAATATATAGTATATAAAAGAGCTTGTGTGTATGTTTGTTCGCTATACACTTCTAGACCCTTCGACCGATTTTAACTAAATTTGGAACACATACTCGGTAGGACTTGGAAAATGTTTTAGTGCAAGAAAATGTTAAAAAAGTTGAATGGAAAGTGACTGATTAACGAGATTCCCGTAATTCCCCCCCCAAAAAAAGGTGTATTTCGCCAGCCTACCCCCCAAATTTCGAATTTTGGATCCAAAATAGTCTAAATCGTTTGTACCTGTTTTTACCTTCATTATTTTTGTTTGTACCCATTTTGATTTTCATATATTTTGAAATATCTAAAATGGGCATTTCGCCAGCCCCCCCCCCATTTCAAATTTTGAATCAAAATTAGTCTAAGTTGTTTGTACCTCTTTGTACCTTCATTATTTTCGTTTGTACCTATTTTGTTTTTCAGAAAAATATTTTTGTTTTATTTCAATTTAAAATCCGGGGGGATATTTAGCAGAATGTCATTATTAGAAAATTTGAAATATTTCAAAATCAAAACTGGTACAAACGAAAATAAGGAAGGTACAAACAGGTACAAACGATTTAGACTATTTTGGATCAAAAATTCAAAATGAGGGGGGTGGCTGAGGAAATGCCCATTTTAGATATTTCAAAATATATGAAAAACAAAATAGGTACAAACGAAAATAAGGAAGGTACAAACGAGGTACAAACGATTTAGACTATTTTGGATCCAAAATTTGAAATGGGGGGGGGCTGGCGAAATGCACCTAAAAAGGTATTTTGAGCTTCACAAATAAATCAGCAGCGGAAAGCAAGACTGGAAAACATTGGAGTACTCAGACTAAAGCAAAGCATTATATTTATAATGAGACCCCAGGCGAAGCCGGGTATCCAGCTAGTTTATTATAAAATGATGTGTTTTATTCAAAGTACATTTGTAATTCTCTTATATCGAGATTTACTTTCTTTAATCTGCGGGATAAAATAATTATCGGATCCGCTAATTTAGAGCCGCCACAGTAATAATAACAATATCCCTCGTTATATTCTTTAATACGGGGGGAGAGATTTTTTACTGAGCTTTGAAGCCACTCCTGTACAATATGCGCATGCGCGTCGATCTCTAACTTTTCAATTTAGCTTGTTTTCAGCTTTTCTTTTTTGTACTTTTGGTACAAACAAAACTTTTTGCGGTACAAACAGGTACAAACGAAGTACAAACGATTGCACCAAGTCCGATTTCAAATACTTTGAGGTGGGGGTGTTGGCATGTCCCTGGCACCCCCACTTTGAAAGTGCTGTAACTTTTTTATCTTTTTGATACAAACGAAAATTTTTGCGGTACAAACAGGTACAAACGAAGTACAAACGATTGCATCAAGTCCGATTTCAATCTTTTGAGGTGGGGGTGTTGGCATGTCCCTGGCACCCCCACTTTGAAAGTGCTGTAACTTTTTTATCTTTTTGGTACAAACGAAAATTTTTGCGGTACAAACAGGTACAAACGAAGTACAAACGATTACACCAAGTCCGATTTAAATATTTTGAGGTGGGGGTGCTGGGGACATGGACCTCGATTTATAAAAGTTTTATCAAACCAAACATCGCTTACCACTTTGCATTTAAAAACTTCCAAAATGTATCTCATAAAAGCCGTTCAACAACGTTATTTTCAAAGCGAGTTTCATAGTTTAAGGAATAATAAAGTCGTTCCATCCAACCTACTTCGTTTATGTCCCTTTATAAAAGACGGTCTTATCCGAGTTGGAGGGCGGTTAGCCAACGCTGCTGTTAATTATGACCACAAACATCCTATTTTATTGCCCAAATCAGACCCGTTGGTAATCATGTTAATTACCTATTATCACAAACTACATCATCATGCGGGAGCATATTTATGGCAATCTTTGTTAATGCAAAATTACTGGATTTTATCAGCAAGAAGTATAATCCGCCGATGCATTTGGAAATGCAATCATTGTTTTAGTTTATCTCCAAAGCCTACAATTCCTTTGATGGCTAATTTACCATTTGAAAGAGTTAACCAAGCTAAAGCCTTTATATCAACAGGAGTTGATTTCACAGGAGCCTTTCAAATTACGTTAAGTCGTCGTCGAGATGTCCGAACCCAGAAAGCCTACGTCTGTCTCTTTGTGTGTCTAGCAACAAAAGCTGTTCATCTCGAGTTGGCTTCCGACTTATCTACCGAGTGTTTTATAGCCGACCATTGGTAAACTTTGCCCACTTCCTAACCAGTAACCAATGGTTTTAGTTTTGTTCATTTTTTGGAACCGTATTTAATTTTGCCTATATTGAATTTATGTTATTTTTGATTTGTTTCCCTTATTTGTTTCCTTCTTTGATGATAATTCCTTTTGTTTGTTTATAACAATATTCCTTCTTGAATTGATAATTCAAGCCCGGGCCGGCAGGATGTTTACGCCAATTTTCAAATTCTTCCCGTCGAGGCGATCTGAGTATGCGCCAAGAGTCGAGAACACGCGCCATATTGGAAGAACCAACAATTTTGTTCTAATATCAGTTTTGTGGTATTTTCCCGGTTTTTTCAAGTGTTTCGCTACATTATAATAGTGCTTATCGGTGATCATCCTATTGTTATCCTCTCCCTTCACCCTATATGTTATTTCCCATCCGAAGAGAGAGGAGAAGCAAGAAGAACATCTATTACGCAATCATAAACCTAATATACAGTCCACTTTTTCATTCTCACTATATTTTTTGAAGTGAGATTTGGCCCAAACAATTATTATATAGGTACGTTTCATTAATTAATTATTATTTGAATTAATGAATTATGAATGAATTAAGTAATTGAATGTTTAAATGTTTTCTTTGAATTAATTAATAAAACTAGATATTTTAATTAATATGTTTAAATGATCAATTTACTATAATTGAATGATATATTTACTGTACTTAATTGATTTATTTACTTTAATTTGCTGACTTATTCATTGGTTTTTTCATGATTATTAATATTTTGTATAATTATTTTATTGGTCAGCTGCTCGCATGTAGATACCTGATGGTTACTTGAAATAAACGATTATACAATTTAAGTAAATGATCCTTTCTCAGCTGATGCGACGCTATCTAAACAATTAATAAAGAGAAATGACAACAACTTAATATGTGACTTTTAATTTAAAGACTGTCCCAGAAAAAAACGGGCCATCTTATACTGAGTATAAAATGAAAACAAATGAACTTTTTTGAAGTTTTTGAATTTTATTATAAAAGTACATAAAATTTTAATTAGTTGAAATGAAAAAACAAATAATTTTATGATTTACCATAAAACACCCGCACTTTTTGTTTGACTACCTTCATAAGAGTTTGTACATCGTCAACACTAATCGAATCGGCGCTTTTTTTGTACTTTCTCTTGAAATTTTTGATGTTCACTGCTTCACTTTTAGTTTTTTTTTAGTTTTTGTTTAATATGCGCCCAATATTTTTCTATTTTTTTAATTTGGCGGATGCGAATCTTTCCGAACAATATTTATCAAATTTTCTAGGTAAAATTCTATATTAATATAATGTATACATAGTTATTAACAAATGTAATTATAATCAAAGTGAAATATTATCAAAATCTTGTTAAGTTAAAAATATTGAAAATCTTACTGTTAAAAAGCACTAAGTTGATAGTCTGCGACATCTAATATATATTATATGTTTCGAATTTAATGCCTGACGAGATTCATAAATTCGAAACATATAATATATATTAGATGTCGCAGACTATCAACTTAGTGCTTTTTAACAGTAAGATTTTCAATATTTTTAACTTAACAAGATTTTGATAATATTTCACTTTGAGTAAAATTCTATACACCTTTTACTATAGTGCCAGGTAGCTAAGCGGATCTGAACAAAGGCGATGTACTATGGCTATTTAAAAAGGGTAGTAACAGCTTTAGCAGGCCCCGCCTTAAATAAATTACCGTAATTTATTTTTTTAAAGCCGATTTTAAACCGCATATGCAAATTCCCTGCCAAATTAAAGACTTTTTTTGGAAATTTGGAATTTTTTTTCCTTTCCTCGACCTGGTTTGTTTTTGGTTTGGTTTGGCCCTGATTAATTTTCATTAATCTAGCCAATTGTCTTTGCGACAACTCAGGTTTTTTTAGGTGTAAAAAATTAGTTTTCTCCTTTTCTCTTGTTCGTCCTCCATTTTTATTAGCACCAAAATTTCGAATATGACTAAAATAATAAAATTTTAAGCAGTTAATTCTGATCAAAATGACATACAATTTTATGGGATATCATAAAATTTGACCGTATGAAATCAAACTGAAAGTGGCCCGTTTTTTTCTGGGACAGTCTTTAAATTGTTGTCAATGAATTACAAATATCAAATATAAAAAATGTAGGAACAATAATACCCCGTCTTACGCTAATCTTATCGAATCGAGTCGAGGTACGCGATTTTTAAATTTTCTCGTCGATTAGTTTGAGCGCCGTGCAACTCTCGCTTCTCCAATAAATTCATCTCCACACTAGTGTTCCGCCTACAACATGTAACAACAGTGTTACTGAGTATTTATAATTGTGTGTTTGTTATATCGAATGTCGTTTAAAATTTTGTTAAGTAAAAAAAATGTAAAAAACACAAAATTTTGTTTATTAAAAACTTCGTTGGTACGTTAGAAAACTTTGTAGTGAACAGAAGAAACAGTTTATACAATGAGTGACAAAGGGAAAGAAACCATACCGGACAACTACGAAAGTGAAGGGCCAACAACAGATGAAAATAACAAGAAGAGAAGGATCGATCACGATATTTTTAAAATAGTAAGAAAGTACATAGATCAGCAACAAAGAAGCGAAACATTCTAAGCGATGGAGATGAAGGAAGAAGTATTCCGCAAGAAGGAATCTCAAGAATCGAAAAAAAATTGGATCGACTTACAAGCATGGTTGCAAAATTCATGATAGATATGCAGGAAAGTATTGGACTGATCAAACAAGAGGTTGGCGAGCTGAGAAAAGAAATTGCAGATAGCAAAATCGAAACGAATAAGACAAAGGAAGGCTCACAGGAAGTAAAAATGGAAAACAAACAGAAAACACAAGCAGTGGGAGAAAGAATGGAAAGTCTGGAATTGAGAAATATGGAACTGGAGTACCAAATGAAAAAAATCGAAAGAGAGAGAATAAAAATAACTTGATCATTACAGGAATTACTGTGAATGAGAAGGAACCAGAGAAAATGAAAATGGCAATGAATAAGTTTATCAAAGAAAAGATAGGGGTCACGAACGAAATTAAGAACATGTATAAGATAGGCAACAAACGAAGCGTGATTGATGTAAACAAATGGGAAGATAAGATGGGGATATAAAAGAATAAATCCAAGCTATGGAGTATAATGAAACAAATATGCAAAAAAACATACAAACATAATATACAGCTACACCTATTATTTATCGACTTTTGATAAGCATTTGATTCGATCATACGCGAGAAATTGTATGAAGTGTTGGAGGAATTGAAAATACCACAAAAGCTGAAACGACTAATAAAGATGACAATGAAGGGAACGAAAGCAATGGTGAAGATTGGTATAGATGAACCGAAGGAATTTGCAACCAATGGAGGAGTGAGACAGGGTGATGCGCAGTCCGCTGCTATGTTTAACTTAGTAATTGAGATTGAGAGCATTATTAGAAGATTAGGAAACATAGCAACAATCGTTACGAAAGAATGGCAAATATTAGCATATGCTGACGATATTGTTATTATAGCCAGATCAAGACAAGAATTGATCAGCGTGTTTAGCGAATTGGAAGAAAGAGCAAAAGAAATGGGACCGAGAATAAATGAGAACAAGACTAAGTATATGAACCTCAACAGAAAAGAAGACACAAGACAAAGCTAATTCAAAACTGAAAATTATACGTTTGAAAATGTAAAAAAATTCAAGTATCTAGGACTCCAGCTGAATAAAACCAACAATAGAACATCAGAGATACATGAGAAGATACAAGCAGGATGGAGAGCTTATCATGTAAACAAAAAAATATTAAAGAGCAAAAGTCTATCGATAAGAACTAAGATAAGAATATACAAGACCTATGTGAGAACAGTAGTAACGTACGCAGAGGAAACGATAAACCTGACAAAGAGAGAAGAGGAAAGACTGAGAGCTTTCGAGAGAAGAATGATGACAGCGATGGTGGGTTTGAAGAAAACCGGAGAAGGAGAATACAGGCAAAGAACAAACACCGAAGTGATGAGGATTCTGGGTGATGGTGACATCGTGAAGTACAAAAAGGCCCAGAGAATTAGCTGGCTGGGGCACATCACAAGAAGAGAACCAAAAAGCGAATTAAGACAGATAACGAAATGGAGACCGAATGAGGCAAGACCCAGAGGAAGAACGAGAAATAGGTGGATGGACGAAGTGATGGAAGACCTTAAAGCGATGGAAGTGACGAGATGGAGGGGAAGATGCGAGGATAGATTAGAATGGAGAAAGGTAGTGAACGAAGAAAAGACAAACGCTAGACTTTGAAAAACGAAGAAGACGACAAGAGGAGTAATTAACTTGAAATGAATTGTAAAGACTTTTATTAAAGAGTAGAAATATTCCTAAAGGAATGTAAACCTTAATAATAATAAAAATATGAATAATTGAAAATTATTAATGAATGCGATGAATGGCATAAAAAAATCCACTCGCGTAAAGTACCATTTAATAAAATATTATCATTAAGATATCTGTAGGAGAAGCAAATAGGGTATTAGCTAGCTACCCGTTCATTATTATTATTTTTAATTACTAATGCACTAAAATACAAAGACAACAAGAAAAGAATTGAGATTTAAATTTCACTTTTGTCATAATTTATCTTGGTGTTATGACACACGATTCTGTAAATAAAATTAATCGGAATAAATTTTTAATTAAATAAAAACATAAATTAATATCTTTATTGTGTCATTTTAGCGTGATTTGAAATAAAGGTATACGATATAAATAATAAGTGTAGGTAAAGCACATTGATACTGACCTAATTTAAGTTCATTCAGCTGTGTAAATATGTGCGTTTAATTTTGGAATTAGCGTATTTTAAGATATTTTAAATCTATTCTTAAAAAATTATACACTGTGATTCTGTGAAAGTTGATTATACCTTAACATCATAGTACCACATTTATAATTATTATTGTGGATGTTACGGATAATTATTTAGATAATGAATCAGTTGTTATAGTTCAAGAAGTTATAAGATATTAAGAAACGTTGTAAGAAACTATCGTTCGACTTATGGCTGTATTTATTATTGGTTAAATTTTCAATGAGTAAAATATAATTATAACTTGCTATTTTGAGAATTAGGCGAATTTAGAATTTTGATCAAATCGAGTTTGGATAGAGCTTTTCCTGTGCTAGCTGTAGGAACTTTTTATATTTCTTTGAAGTCGGAGTTGTGCAATTTTATTCCATTTAAACTACTAGATACTTTAAATAAAACTTGAGTAAATCTATGCAAGGTCTATTTTTGACTAAAATAAATGTATTCAATTAGCACTTACATTCAACAGAGGCATAATATTATACCGAAGTAGATATTTTTTAATCATATAGTTAATACTATATGATGATGAATCCCATCGTTGTGATTGAAAGAGCTTATATTTAATAATTTAAGATATAGGAAGATGCAATTCAAATCAAATAAGTAATATGCATTGGAACACGGCTTTAAAAACTATATTTTCATTCATAGGTATTTTAATATTTTTGAAACTCAAATATTTATATTAAATTAATAAATATTTATATTAGATGTGATAACGTCGATAATTTAGAGACCGGCACGGCAGTATTATTTATATTTATGTATTTATATATTTGTATACTACATGTATGTAATATGTATTTATATATATTAACTTGTATTAATTATTATATTTTTGTATTGTATTAATTACAAGTTAATCAATATCAGTACATAATGGCAAAAGTATAATTTACGTATCAAAATAATTCAAAATATCAGGAAAAATCCAGTTTCAGACGTTTCGTAAATGTATCAATTAATTTATTTTTGTGATTCCAAATTTTCCAGTTAACTTTCTTCGGCTAATGTAGTGTTATTCCCAATCACTTAAAAATTGTTTTAATAAAATGAGAGTAAATCGAATAAAATTAGTAATTACTTACTATTAAATACAAAGATGCAATTACAAAAGATAGAATTCTCCATGAAATGATCTGCATCAAAAGAGAGAAGAACTCTATGAATAGAAAAACTGACATAGATGGTTTAAGCCATTTACTTGCTTAATTTTCCCTCTTGCACGTATTGGACTGGAGTTAAGTTTTTCCTACTTTGACTGAAACTCACTGTAGGTTGTTCATCATATTTCAAGACCATATAGATTTATTTATATCACAGATCGTATGAAATGACAATATGTTTGTTTCGGTTTCCATATAAACATGTAAATATTTATTGAATTAAATTTCTGACGAAAGCGATAACCTTCGCTGAAAGCTTAAATAATAATAATGATTGTATTTATTGGTTTAATTAACTTGATATTTTGAAGTTTTAATTTTATTAATTCACTAACTGTGAATAAAATAGTATACAAACATACCTCGGTGTCAAGCTTTATTACAACCTCACGCTTATAATTTATTTTGGCGCTTTACGTCTCAGTAAATTAAGAAGATATCTAGTTTTACTATGAATTTGAGAGTCGACAGGTAGGACGCTATTAGTTGGTACTTGACCTTATATAGGTAAGTAACTAACTGCAACACTTCATTTAAACAACAAAATACCATTATATAATGACTATGCAGAGCCGTTATCAAAGCAACTTGATCAATTTTTGCGTAATTCTAACGCCATTGGTTAGAATTGATCGGTTCGTTAAATATTCTTGATTGATGTTAGTCATGTGACACATCTGTGCAATAGTCACAGCAAAAGGATTCACAACAAAGTACTAAATACTTTTATTCTAGATTATTTAATTACATTACTGTATTTTCTTATTTAAACGTTTTTTAAATTTACATGTTATATATAAATATTCACCACTTTTAAAATTTTATTTTTATAGACGTAGGTATATGGTTATTCAAAGATATGCAGTTATAATTTTTATAATTCCTAAGTGCGAGAATTTAAAATTTAAATTTTGAAAATAAAAAAGAGAAAAGTTGAAATTTGAAAAAGTTATTGTGAAAAACTGTATTGCCAATATACTAACAAAACTACAGATGAACGCTACTGTACAATATCGATAACAATAACTATTTATCCACTTTAGTTTATTGAAATTATTTATAATAATTATTGTGGTTCTATGCATGATTGAAATCGCTATTGCAGTTTTCCTATTAATTTGGTTGTAATTAAATTACGTATGCCTAAAGCTTCTGGAAAATTCTAGATCTTTTACTTCAAAACTACTTAGGGTAAGGTTGCGCTAGTCGTACCACCGCTTAAGTCGTACCTTTTAAATATTAGACGTAATATGACACCAACTGCGCCCTTTCCGGCAAAACGAGTTACTCCCTAGTCAACCATATTGTTTTACATCGCGTTCGTCTCCCGCCGATACCGTTAGTAAGCAGCCGCTCAACAAATAAGTTTATCGTAATTTTCTTATAATTTTTACTGCCTGTTTGGTAGTTTATCTTGCAAATATATTGTTGAAAAAATCATGCTTCATATTTTTAAGTCATCCAGTAACATTTAAGGAGTTGTTTACTGTAAACAAAATCGTGTTAGCTTTATTCAGTGTTTGGTTATGTTCATTTAAATTATAAATTGTGAGGTGTCTTAAGTGGTACCTGCATGACGTTATAATGCAAAGGATAAAAAAAATGACAAAAAAATAAAATGCGAGGGATGGATACACGACTTATGTGCAAATTAAAAAATAACTTATGTGATCATTGTAATTAATTATAATCATAAATTAATTGAGAAAAGCAAGTTTTATTATAATTGTCCAATTTTAAATGTATAGGTACGACTTAAGTTATAGATGGGTACGACTTAGAATACTGGTTTCTTAAGTCGTACTAAATTTGTGTTCATAAATATTATTAATTTTATCCAAGTGAGTAGACTATATGGAATTTTATTGTAATAAATATTAGTAACGACAACACAAGATATTATTACCACACATAATTTAAATTTTTTGCGGAGATGCTACGTTTTATATCTATTTCTTCTTAAGGGGTACGACTTGCGCAACCTTACCCTAATTAAATTAAAAAAAATAAAGTTTTAATATAATTCTTTTATATCTTACCTTTCTGTCTATCATATGCATTAATACATTCGGAAGTCATGAACTGGCTAATAAGTGCAGTTTTGCCTACACCAGGTGATCCGATAAGAGCAATTACATATTTTGCAATATTAGTTGCTGGTATATGTTCTGTTCCATCTGTAATAATACAATTTGTTGCAGTCATTGTAAGTGGACATAGACTGTTACTTCGAGATCTTCGTCGTCGAAAAGAATCACCCCGATTAACGATTCCTAAAACAAATAATACAGTGAAAAAATATGCATAAGCAGGATAGAGAAAAATACACGACATGGTGTATTTATAATACAAAATACATTAATAGTTATTTACATCACTAACTGCGTAAGTGCATTATTTTGGGCAAGGAGGTAGTTAAGGACCGAGATGAAGCCGAGGCCCGTAATCCTCCGAGGCAAAAAAAACTTATGCAGCATGTGATGTAATATACACTATAATAATACTGCCGTCATAAGAAAGAACACAGTAACTCTGAAAAAGTTGAAATCGAGAAAAACGGCAAAAACATTTAAATGCAATGCAATAAACATTGCAATAAATGCAATTTTAGAAGACTTTTTTACCTTTTAATGAGCATTTTTCTGTTTTTTTATCGTATTAGATCTGTAGAATAACGTATCATATACACTAAGTTGATATTAACTCATTTTTCAAAAATTTCCGACTTACTGCTGTGTTCTTGCGTATGACGGCAGAATACAAGTTATAATACAATGTGATGTAATAATACTACCGAATTCAAAATTATATATTATCAAATAACGATTATGATGTATAATATTATATAAAATTAATTAAAATATTAGAGTTAAATACTGAAAATATTGAAATATATTAATTTCAATATATTCTTGATAAAGGGAACACCATATTCCCGAAAGCTCGAAGATTGTTGTTTCATTTGTTCCTTTAACTCTAATATTTTAATTAATTTTATATATTTTCAAGAGTTAATATTACTAATAATTGTACATCACAGTACAGTACAGTACCGTACTGTACAGTACAGACAGTACTTATTTTTAAGTAGGCCAGCCATTTCAAAATTTGTTGACTAGCAAAGTATAAACAAACAATTCACATGTTTGTTAGTGACAACTTTTAAAGTTTTAAAATTGTATTTACTTCTTGATTAAGTAAAAAAATGAATGATTGAAAATAAGTGAAAGTGCAATTGATAATGTCGTTGATATTATCTTTGTTAATTTTATTTTCAGCTTCAACTCAACAAAATTCTTCAGAATTTCACCACAACCTGTTGGATGTCCTAAATCTCAACGTAATCCGTTCGAAGACTTATATGCCAGATGACCCGAATATTTAAATATGACCTAAGTAAAATATTGTAAGTTTTCGAGATATTAACCCTTCTATGAATTTCGTGAAAATCGACACCACTTAAAATCAGTTTTTCGAGTGCCACATGTACGAAATTCCATATTTTACGATTATAATTTAGATTAAGCAAACCATGAATAGCTCTGCTATTATTGATCACAGATTAAAATAAAACTATTAGTGCCATAGTTAGAAAAAAAAAAGTTTTTGCCCGATTCATGAATTAATTTTGTTTATTCGAAAATTTCAACTCTTCGTACTGTAAAAAAAAATGTACCACGCTAACCTGGCAAGCTATTTTTAAAAATTTCCCATGCAGTGTAGTTTTCAGAATGGTATAACATTTGCTGTGTTTTACTTAAAAAAAGAGATATTGTTATTTTACAGAAATTAACAATTATTTCAATAATTGAGAATTCAAGTAAAAACACTTGTTAAATTTATTAGATTAACAGGTTGTTATTTAAAACTAAACAAAACACAAATAAATAAAAATTGATTTAATATAATATTATGATAATAAATTTATTACAATAATAAAATTTAAAAAAAAAGATTTGTTGTAATTCTGGTCAGTTTTGAGCTGGCCTATCAGCTCTCCAAGGGATGACGTTGAGTTCTGGAACATCCTGTATATATATTTAAAATAATTAATGAAAATCAATTGAAGCAGATCATAATTATTAGAAAACAATTTTAACTGCAATTTTAGGTTGCACTTATTCATCATGCCAAATTGCATGATGTTCTACATAAATACTTAAACAAACAGTTAGATATTTCAAAGTATGCCGCTGCACTATTACGATAATAGACGTCTATTATTTATCAGCTAACGGCATCTATTTCCGCCATTCTTCTGGCTGGATTAGTATTTTTGGCAAGTGCCAACAACGAACCACACACAGTTAATAACTAACACAAAGCAAACACAAAGCAAATTTATTTGATTCAAACAAAAAATTCTGTAGCAACTAAAGTGTTTGTTAATCCATTCAAAGAAATTGTTGAGAATTTTTAGTTGCCTAGAAGAAAAAGTTTATTTGATTTGACTCTATTTTGATTTAAAATTAATATAAAACAAAAGTTTTTTTAATGCAAACAAGTTTTTTTTTTAATTTTTAAGATACATTTCGTTTAGGTAACAAATTCAGCTTGATTGACGGAAATAACATTATTAAGATCAAAATAAAATTTGTTTCCGTTGAGTAAAATTATTCAAACAAAATTGTTTATTACATTTTATCTCCGCCTACATGTATAATAGAGAAATTAACACGTACTGCGCATGCGTTATAAGTTTACAACAATATTCCTAGTTTTATAATCTCACGTTTCCTCCTTTAAGATATAATACACCCACGCAAAGTAAGCATTAAGATACGTCTATCAAGGTTTATGCACCTTTATCAACATAATATTACGTCACCTATTGCCGTCGCCTATATTCTCAGATCTGTCTTTCTGCTTATACTGCCTAAGTAAACAGAAGTGTATTAAATTACTTCGTTACTCGCAAAACTTGCCTGCGAACATTTATATATTTTTAATGTATATTTTTAATTCAAATTTAAATCACTTTATTCAACAAAACAACAACGATAAACATGTTTCGACCTTATTAGGTCTCATCAGTATCACACAGTTGTTTTCTTGTTTATATTTAGTATATTTTTAACTGTTAAATTGAACCACGAATTTTTAAATTATTATCCATTAATTTGTTAATTTCCGTATTATGTCTGCAGGCAAAGATAAAATAGTATATTAAACTCGAGTTTAAACTGGTTATTATAACTGCGCCTCGTGATATACCATCCACCTCACATTTAATAATTAATCCGTTTAAATTCCTCGTTAAATAATATACTATAAACAAAACGTTTTTACCATGTATAACAGAGAAAACATTGGCGAAAAAAGTACATCTTATTGCTCTACCATTTTAAAAATTTTGATATTTACTTTCCCCAATACGTATTAACGTATGTTAAGGGAAAGTATTGTAATCCACCCAAAAATCAAAAATCGAAATTTTGGTATTAAAATGTTCCTTATCATGCTCTGATAAGATTGCGATAAATTTTAATTGGATGTCTGTATGTATGTCTGTATGTCAGTATGTTAGTATGTAAGTATGAGGTTGATAAATAGTATCAATCGTACAGGTTGAACCGCGCAACCAAATGTCATGAAATTTGACATAAATGTGCATCATAATTAAACTTAGAGGCCAGCTGAAAATGGTGAAGATCGGTTGAAAATTACGGAAATGATAAGCAAAATTAAAAAAGTTCACGTGTTTTTTTACTGTTTTATTCAATTTGTTTGACATAAATAAAATGTTCAAACAAACGGCATTACCTCGTTTTTTGCATTTTGACGAAATAAATGGGGAAAGTTATATGATGTTTACATAGCCAATTTTTTTATTTTTAATTTTAGAGTTTTATCTGGTCCCCCACGAACAACATTTAGGGTTTAATAGTGTAATTTTGTTAATTTTTAAATTAAGGAATTTTGATAAAAAAGAAGTAAATCTTAGGGCTAATAAAATTATTTGGTATGTGATTTAAACTAATTTTATCTCTTTATAAAAAAAATTAAATGTTGAGATTTTTTCTCTTTAAAAAAAATTTTTCTTCAAATATGGCATTTTTAAAAAACCAGATAAGAATTGAAGCTGCAATTTAATCGTTTAAAATTGATTTTGAGTAAAAATATGATGTAATGAATAATATTGTAGCCCGTTTCTCTTCCAACAATTTCATGTTTTCACCATTTTGATAAGGCAAATAGAAGCTGAAATATTTCAGTTACAGCAAACCATTCAAAATGTAAAAAAGCCGCACATTTAAAGCAACTATGATCCATACACGAAAACAAAATACCATAAAAATGAAATAATAGTCATTTGGTACTACTAACATGTTAGGCTGACTTCGCAAAAAATTTTTTTTTCAAATTTTCATCTGCGACAATAGCACTAAGCCAAGAAACTCGGTACCACTAAGATAGTAAAAGTGTGAAATTAATGAATGAAAAAAATTTAGGGTGTCCAAAATTTAAGTAGCTAAAGTGAAAATTAAACTTAAAAGTATAGGTAATCCATATACAGGGTGTACACCTTGTTAACCACATAGAAATTCCAATTGTAAATTCTTAATGTTTCTTGTTTAATTATTTACTCCCGTAATTATTTTAAAGACGAACAATAAATCTGTAAAAAAAAGAAATTGTTTTTGAAAATGCTTGGATATTTTTTCAATTTTGGAATAATATTGATGTACTTTTTAGTCTTTCACAACATTATATATTTTGTTGATATGTTTTGTTAATTTTATGCTTAGTCTGCATGCGTATTGTTAACCAAACCAAAGAAGGTCCTGAAGAAAAACAAAATATAGGTATTATTAAAACGTTGATAAATTAAAGTTGTATGTTATGGGACTGTTTATAATTTCCAAAGAAAGACGCTCAAATAGATTCTGATAAAATTTGTAAAAATGAAACTTATGATTTCATACACTATTTTAATTATTTATTTATAAAAGGTTTAATTATTCTGTAAAACCCGAGATTAGAACCTATAATTTTCGTTTTGTAACTCAAGCAGCGATCACATCAATTTACTGTTGTGGGTCAAGTTATTGTTATATTATAGTTAAGCACAAATATAAATTGAGTACGTGTCCAACCCGCTTGCTTTCACATTATGAATAATGCAATGCAGTTACATTTTTGATAGCAAGTACAGCAAACGGTTTAATACATGTAATGCATTCCAGGGTAGAATAGGAAGTTCTCAATCAATGGAATAGGTGAGAAACATACTAGATCACAGTTTCTACTTAACAGAACGTTTGGATGGTGCCTTATGTACTTGCAGACATAGTTTTATAACTGAAGCCAATATTTTTCTACGCGGCTCCGGATATAAAAGTGCTCGGTATATCACTTCTCACTTCTCAACTTCTCACTTCTCAACCTCAGTATATAATATACTATTACATACCTAAGGTTTATTAAATAATTTTTTCAAATTAAGTTTGAAATGAAATTTGAAATGTTTTTGAAGTTGAGTATACAGATGTCAGCATAGGTGTATTGATTGCAAAAAAAATAATAAAGAGGGAGTATGATCGATTAAAAAAATTTTGTTTTAAATTAAATAGGTTAGTTAGCGAAAGATATTGTTAAAGGGGAAAGGGGAAAATATTAATTGTTCGTGTTTATTCAATAATGGACCATTATTCGCCTCACCTGGCACAAGGTTGCAAAATCTTGTCAACAAGGTTGGAGTTGATTTCTATGCTAGCTCTTTGAGCTTTAGATTTTAAATAGTCTATTAGATTTGCTCTAAATATCTAAAATAGTTTTTATTTTATTTTGTTTTATTTTTCGTATGGTATTAGAGGAACTTTTAACCGTAAATAAAGATTATAATTATGTTTGGTATTTTTTTTTGTATTTCACATGATTTCCATATTATTCTTTTTAAATATTTATCTTCTTTACGAAGAATTATTATTGTTTTATTATAATTAATTTTGTGTTTTTTAAATTTTAATTGCTTAGCTACTTGACAGATGGAGTATGTTTTTTTATGTTTTGCTATTCTGGTTTCTAAGAGTCTTTGACTTTGTCATATGTATTTATCGAATGTGTTGCATAAAAAGATTAGCGAGATTTCCAATAGTTTTTCGGAGGATATTGTATTGTTTTTATAGGTTGTTCATTTTTTTGTTTATATTACCATAATATTTTATAGCTTTGTAAACGGTTAGTTCTTTATTTATAATGTTACTTTTGAAATATAGATTTTTTTTTAGTTTAATTCTTTTTATTAGTTTGTCTATGGTGTTTATTGAATACTCTTTATGTTGTACTAGTTGTTTTATTATGTTGAATTCTCTCGTTCTGTTGTAGATTAAGTGGTAGATTAAATGCGCGTTCAATTATAGAAAGGAAAAAAGCTATTTTGTGTTTGTAGCTGTGCTTTGATCGGTGAGGAATTAAGGTGCTGGTTAAGGTTGTTTTCTTTTTGCAATGTAAATTTTGTTGTAGTATGCTAAGTTGAAGATCTACAAAGTTGAGTTGATGGCGTTTCTCTGTTTCTAATGTAAATTTATATTAATCTATTAATTAAAAAACATCCACAAAAACATCAAATTTAATTATTTCCAGGACAATTCGACAACACTCAAGAAGAGTTCAAGGTTAAGAAATAGTTTTGATTTCATGTTCTTAAATATTTTCCGTTCTATTTTAAGTATACCTCTAATCTGATTTCAGCTACATTAAACTTTATTAGAGTATTTTTCAATTATTTTTATATCTTTTATATAGTAGGTGCTAATTATACTATACACTGAAAATAAATTTATTTAAAGCTAATGCAAAATTTGTTCATCTTAAAAATAAATTACATTTTTGTATTTTGTAAAATATAGGTATATATGTTAAATTAAATATAATCTAGCATTGGAAAATTTATTATATTAGTGAAATGAATATTCGTATCAAATATAGACATATTATCTTTATTATGTATGGTATATTAAATCTTTTTACTACACTCTGCATTGGTGCGTCTTCTGTATTTCAAACCCGCATTTCATACTTGTGCACCTGGTATATGTCGCAGTCAAATAATAATTTTACGCAAATTGCTTTACAGTATTTTATCTCTATTTCAATGTTAGGCAAATAGTATCTCCCTAATATAAATTAATTTAAATTTTTTGTCATAAATACAGATGTCATATACAATATTCCTCGCTATTGGTAGTAAACTGTATTGTTTTAACAAGAAAACCGTAATGTTTATAGTACGATAACTTGTGCAAAGCCAATTTAAATACTTTGCTACTGTAAGAAAATGTAACTACTTTTATTTATGAAAAAATGTCTTTTATATGAGTAGGTACACATAAGTTCTTTTGTGATTATCAACTGTATGGTAACAACTTCAGAAGTACGTTGTGGAATCTTGTATTATTACGACACAGGATGTAACAAGAAAGTTACCACAAAATAAACAAATTATGATAATGCAGAGTTTCCTTAGTCTGTTGTCTGCTCAAACAACATGGTATCACAAATATAAGATATCTATTAAGTACGTACCAAGCTAGATACATACTAATTTCTACATAAAATATTTTGTATTTTAATTTAATCAGTATGGGTCTAATGAGTTCAGTTTCACGGATGGAATCATAAATGCAAAACGAAAAATTTTATTCGTGACGGTATCACTGATTATATAATTTTATTTTTTCCTTTCTTGCTAATTTTTCATTTGGCGTGGATCCTGAGGAAGGCCCTGATTGTTGTTAGTGTTAGTATTTGCAATATTAATTTGTGGAAAAATATGGGAACTGTCAGAGAACTGTCAACACGAATTGAGCGTCGACAACTGCACTATAGGAAAGAGGACAATTTTCTGTGTATAATAAAAAAAGAAAATTTGCGGATTATCCATTAGTTTTCGAGAAAACGGCATTTGAAAATCAAAATTTTACATTTTCTATTGACGGTGCGTGCATTCTGATATAGTCTTAGGGCCAGTTCCACCAACTACGATTAAAACTTCGTTCTCTGATTAAATTTTACAGTCCAATAGAAAAATTCTATTTATACTGTCGGATGATTTCTATTGGCTTATTAAATTTAATCAGAGAACGAAGTTTTAATCGTAGTTGGTGGAACTGGCCCTTAGTGTTGCCAGGCAGACGCGATTGTGACATAGTCGGGTGTACATCGGGTGTTATACGCAACATTATGCAATAATTTAAAAAATAAACGCAGAACTCGTTTTTAGGTTAGAATCTTGATTGCCTTGGTTGCGTTCGTCAAAACCGACGTTCCGCTACCCTCCGCTCCGCTACCCTCCGCTCCGCTACCCTCCGCTCCGCTACCCTCCGCTCCGCTACCCTTCGCTCCGCTACCCTCCGCTCCGGTCCCCTCCGCTCCCGGGCGCTACGCGCCGTTTTTACGAACGCTAACTCGCTAAAAACATCCCTCTAGGTAGCACAAACTCGAAAGGGGTGAAACTCGTAAGGGGTGAAACTCGTTAGCCACGCTCGATGTGTACCATACGGTATCACAATCGCGTCTGACTGCCAACACTAAGACTATATCAGAACGCACGCACCGTCAATAGAACTCGGGAGTGAATCAATTCCCTATGTAAAATGCATGTAAAATTTTGATTTTCAAATGCCGTTTTCTCGAAAACAACTGGATAATCCGCATCGAAGTGCGGTCTCAAAATGCTCAGAAAATTGTCCTCTTTCTAATAGAAAAAAAAATCAAAGCCCAACGAGTGTTGACAGTTTTCTGACAGTAACCAAATATTATCTAGTCGTAGATTATTTACAATCTATTCCTCAACTATAATTTCTGTTGTTATCAATATAGGTCAACTATTACAGTTTTGCAAATATGCTAAATTTATAATTAAAAATTTTAAAAATCGTCATTACACACAGCACTACAACCCAGGGTGGGTTTTGGCTAACCACTTCATTTTTATGAAAGGTTTTTAAGGCAGATTACCTCGGAGGTTTGCCATTGCCCGCCGAGGGAGAACGGTTAGAATAAAGTTCTTACTTCACTCAGGCTCGAACCAGGGTTCTCTGCTCAGTAGTCGATGCACTTAAGCATCAACCCGTAACCGTCCTCAAAATCGTTATTATATTTATTTATTTATTTTATTCATTAACTTATGGGTTATAAAACGGTTATAAAAGTCGGTTGTTTCTTAAATTCACCATTTACATAAATTCTCATTTAAATAATGAAATACTTGTGGCATTTATGGTAATTGAAATTTATTGGTTAATTTTTCCATCTCCATGTAGGTCCATATTATAAATCATTTAAATATACTATTTGCGTAAAGACGGTTTAGGCAGATATTTACTATTTGTATAGAAAAATACTATTTACTTAGGCAAATAGCATTTAAATAAAAAGAAAATGCTGCAAAGGTATTTGCCTAGGTAAATACTATTCGCGTTGGCAATAGTTATTTGCCTAAAATTACTATTTGCTTGCCATGTATATTGGCTTTTTAATTCCGCTTACCAATAAATTGTTAAAATGTCAATCACAGATTATGTTAATGAACACGATCATGGTGGATCAAATATACCGTTAACATCAATAGTTTAAGTAAATAAGAAAATTCTTGTATACTTTTAACCAGGGGTAGAGATTTTGAATTTTTTTTATAGACTTGTTTGTAATTCTCTTGGAATTCATTTGAATTTCTTGGAAATCCCTAGGAATCTTTGAAAATCCCTGGAATTTCTTAGAAATCATTAGAATCTATTAAAGTTAGAACCACATATGGTAGATAATTATCACCTATAACTGACTAAAAGCTGAATATGTGATAATACAAGAACTGCAGGTACTCCAGGTTTCTATGATTCTAGATTGAAGTTTGGGGTTATTTTGTACGGAGGCCATTTTGTGTAGGTCACTCTCGAGACTCGGACGTTTTGCTTTCTATGTTTTGGGATTGAATTATTATTTTTAAGTCTATGATAATACTAAATATGCCAGTTGATTCATATTCTGAATTGCCCTGTATATTTGATATTACGAATCGTATGATGCATACTATCTTACATGTGAATTGATTAATAAGGAATTATGTATTTTGATCATATATGAAAATGACGTACTATATGTAATTTGCCCGACCACAAATATGAATATTGAAATGACAAACAAAATGACAAAAAGCTAACCACAATGTGTAAATTGAAATTATACGACAATGATTTACAAATTATAAATATTTAAACTGCTCTGTGTTTATATATGTGTTCGCTTTGCGTTTCTCCTGACTCAATTTGCTACTGCTAAAGTTCATTCATCATTACGAAGGAAATACTACGGCGTGGGGGTAATGTCTTCGGGGTGTAGGTTACAACGGGGGTCCTAGCATTTATACGATCTGGCATTTCGCGTGTGGTGGCCACCATTATGGCGATTAGGAAAGTAGGGATTCGGTGGGAAATTTGAGTTTACGTTTTGACATTACAAGTTTAAATTACATAAAATTAAATTAAAATTAAAAACTACCCTGACATCTTACCGTCAAATAAAATATTGCACTCTATACAAATTAATAATTCAAATAAAAAACAATAAACCGAGATAGTGATTTTTAAAAAATTTCAAAGATGGGTGTGAAACTTAAATATTCTTGTTCGTTTTGTTTATAATTAAAAAGAAAAATTTTAAATTAGAATTTAAAAGTTTTAAATTAGAATTTGACATGGGCGATTGTAAGTTCCGCCGATCGGTCAAATCCTTTTTAATAATAATAATAATAATAATAGAATTTATTCATTGCAATAAAGATTACATGAGACGTCAATTTAATACAACACAATAAAACAAAACGCAAAACATCGAATTGTCAGTTACAACAGATAAGTATATCACGAATCACGACCATCAAGTCAGTACGCCCAACACATCACTAACAACACACAGGTCAAGATGACGCAAAGAATTCTTCCAGCGTATATATTGTTTTTTCTAATAATACCCTTTTTACCGATCCGGTAAACAAATTATCAGGCAGTTCCTGCAGCTTCCGTGGCAATTGATTGTATAATTTTGTTCCCCAATACCGAAGACCCCTAGTGGCATTTATCCGATGAAGTGGTATTACTATATCGTCTTTTCCTCTGGTATTGTATTTTTTGAAAGTCCTTGTTGCTTTTAAACTTTTTTTTTTTTGTTTGTATGAACATATTTTAAAACTACCAAGATAAAAATGCTGCACAAAGTAAGTATCCCGTGTTCTTTAAAAAGTTCTCTGCAGCTATCTCTTCTATCAGCACCCACTAAAGCTCTCAATGCTCTCTTCTGCAGAACAAATATTCGTTCTGCATCCGGAGTGGCGCCTCAAAACATAACTCCAAACTGCAAAACGGAGTGTATCTTTGCGTAATAAAATAATTTTGCTGCTCGGTATGTACTGACCTGCACTACTCTTCTAAGACAGTAAATCTGTGAGGGCAACTTTCGGCACAAGTCTCCAATATGAACTCCCCACTTCAAGGAGCTTTCAATACTCAATCCAAGAAATCTGACGTGACCAGACTCCGCACCGGCACCAAAATGAATCATTTGAGTTTTATCTCTATTTAGTGCTAACTTATTCGCATTCATCCATAATCCCGCGTTCCTCAACACTTCTTCCATCACAACGACCACCTCAGAAGCTGAATTTCCTCTTTTAATCCAACATGTAAGTTCCACCGATGGCGATGGCCAGTTATGTCAAGGCGGTCGAGGGTTTTATTAATCTTTTAAGACTTTTTAAGCTTTCATTGTGTTGTGAAAGTCGAATTTCATTTAAGTTATACAAAAATCTTGACATTTATGATGCAATTTGACTTAGTTCGAAGCAAACTATATAGATAATCATAGACTATGATTATCAAAGTACTTATCAAAGTACTTTTAAAACAAAAAATCTTGACATTTATGATGCAATTTGACTTAGTTCAAAGCAAACTATATAGATAATCATAGACTATGATTATCAAAGTACTTTTAAAACATAACATAACGTAAGTACGTCATGTTATATATAACATAATAAGGACAACGCTATACAGAGATGTTTAAGTTAGAAAGAGAACAAGCTCATATAACATAACATCAGTGTTTTTCAACATGTGGGTCGCAACCCCCAGGGGAGTCGCGGTCGCAAGCCAGGAATAATATAAAACAGAAATGTATTAATAAAGGCTGTGCCTGTTTATTCTTTACTAGCAAAAAGCCCGTCCACGGACGGGCATCTAGACCCGATTGGTTGGAAACTCGATTGATGTGCAACTCGTCCCAAGGGGAGTACCGTCGTCGGTACTTTAATATATTTTTCGGTTGGTAAACAAATTCGACCAATCAGAATGTTTCTTTTTTCACCAAAAAATGACAATGACAATGACCTGTTTTTTGCCGATAATGGGAGGTTTGTTTTAGTTATAAAAGGGTCGCGTATTCGGGAAGTTTGAAGAACACTGGTTTATATAAAAGATATAATGTAGTATTTCATGAGACGAAAAGTATTCTGATGTTACAAATAAAACGCTGCGCAAGCTCATTTAGCAAATAAAACACATTTTTATCAAATTTTATAGATACAGGGAGTCTTAAAGGTAGGTTCGTAATCTTGTTTAACGCCATTCTTGCCCGTACTAATAGTCACGGATAGTCACGAATGAGATTATTGGAACTTAGACCGTATCGTAGTAACAGCTGTTACTTCGAGAATTGATCTCGATAATCGATTCAATCCATACGGGCATCTATCAGTTGATACTTGGTAATCGCAGATAGAAAACAAAAAACTTCAAAGTTCCAAATTTTCTTATTTTTAATAAAATATTACACTAACTGGTTGTAGATTCCATTTAGGCCAGTATAGGAATATAAAGAAATTTAGGTTGTCCGGAGAATATCAAGATTCTTCCTCACAAATTGGCAATTGGCTGCGTACAGCTTTTGATTTACAATATTTAAGTCCGAATGAAGTCGATGCAGTCTACAGCGAAAACTTACTATCCATTATATCGGACGATCCACGGTTGGTCAAATATTCGGATTATTTATTTCGCACGTATACATACTCGTAGATGCAACTTCTGCATATCCTCCTGAGCTTTGGGCTGCCAATTCAGCTAGTATGTGTCGGACCACTAACGCGTGTAAATCTTTTCACAACATGTTTAATTCGCAGTTTTATACTGCACCATTGTTTGTATGCGTTTTTGGAGAAACTCAAAGAAGTACAAGCAGAAACTTATATCAGACTTAATAGCATTCACATTACTAAACCGAGAAATTGTGATACTCCAAGGAAACAGTAAATGTTAGAGTATTTACTTCAATTATATTCTACCAAACAGATCACCGCATTTGAATGTGTACAAAGTATTTCTAACCGCTTCTGTGAGATAGTAAATGTGGATGAATTTTAACTGAAGGAGGAAAGGATAGGAGAGTTAAGTTTAACATTTTTTAATATCACTTTTACTTTTTTTTTGTTAAAAATAATAATCAAACGTCAATTTGAATTTGTTACAAAAAATTATGCTTTTTAAATGTTTCGAGAAATCATTTGTTGCAGTTTTAATAAAAAATTATCATTGCAATATTGCAATTTAGTAATATACTAAAGGGTCCGCCAAATAACTTTTTTTTTTCAACTAGTGCTTATTTTGTGAATGGTAACACTTAGCTCATGTCTGATTTGACAGATAATTAGTGTTATCCGTTTGCTGAAGGAATATGGTTGTGTATACGCTTGAATAACGCTGGGAAATATTGCGACATTACTTTGAAAATCATTACATTGAAAATCAATGATTGAAAATCGCATTATCAGCCGCAAAGCTGATATTGTTTGGCCATCTCGGAGCTGCGATTTGACACCGTTGGACTATTATTTGTGGGGTGCCCTCAAAGATAAGTGTTACGCCGACAAGCCAGAGACAATTGACGCTTTAAAGGACAATATTCGTAAAGCCATTGGTGAAATACAGCTGCACACAATCGATAATGTGCTTAAAAATTGGACCGATCGTGTAGGCTACTGCATGGCCAGCCGAGGCAGCCATTTGAATGAAATTATTTTCCATTATTAACCGGAAGGATTGTACTTTCAAATAAAAAAAGAAATTTGAGAAAATATTCAATAGTTTTTTTTTATAGCATTTAAAAAAAAAGTTATTTGGCGGACCCTTTATAAGCGGCTTTGTGGGTCTTAATCCAATAATACTTTAAATTAGCATCGGTGGAACTTACATCTTTTGCCCAGGTACCTTTTGACTATTGGTGGAACTTACATGTTGACCATCGGCAGCTTAGCAAAAAATAGGATTAAAAACTGTCCATCGGTGGAAGTTACCACCGTCCTTTGACATACATATATAGAAAACCTACCAACACAGGCTCAGTAATACAAAATTCATCAAATCATACCATCAAGCACAAATTAGCAGTATTTAAATCATATATAAATAGAATAGAAACTACTCCAATGAACAAAGAAGATTGAAATAAAGAAATCAAAGCAATTAAACTAATCGCAGAGAATAACGGCTATAACACCAATGTAATCGACCAACTGATCAGAAAATACAAAAAACAAGAAACTAATACCATTAATGAAACTAATAAATTAAACGTAATATGTATATAATAAACTTTCATATTTAGGACCAATAACAGATAAAATTAGAAGATCCTAAACAAATACAGCATCACAACAACAACAAAAAGTATAAATACAATTAGTGAAAACATTTTCAATAATAAAGACAAAATTAACTTAATGGATAAAAACGGAGTATATGCAATTAATTGCGGAGGATGTAATGGTAAATATATTGGTCAAACGGGAAGGAACTTAAAAGTTAGATTAAAAGAACATCAAAATAAAAATAAATTTTCAGCAGTTTCCCAACATTTATTAGAAACAGGTCATCATATAAATGAAAGTAATATAAACATACTACATAACGAAAGGAAAGATAAAAAGTTAGATTAGAATTTCTCGAAATCCGAAAATTACAAAAGGAACCAAATTACGTCAGTTTAAACGAACAAGAATATTTAAGTTTCACACCCATCTTTAAAATTTTTTTAAAAAATCACTATCTCGGTTTATTGTTTTTATTTGAATTATTAATTTGTATAGAGTGTAATATTTTATTTGACGGTAAGATGTCAGGGTAGTTTTTAATTTTAATTTAATTTTAATTTAAGCTTTTTATAGGAATATGTTTATAAAGACTGATTAGTCGAAACTAGTCTATAAATAATAAATTTAAAATTGAAGAAAGTGTACTATATAATTTGAATATATCCTCAATGGGTCATAATATTATGAAATTTCAAATTGGTAATTTAAAGCAAAAATGTCATTTTTTTATCATTCATGTAATAATTTTATCATTCAATAAGTACCATTACTTTTCTTGTATGTTGAATTCGCGAGAAAGAATCAGCAAACATGAACAACATTATACTAAATCCGTATCTTTGAAGCTGGAAACCCGGTGTATTATTATATATGGGGCATTCCGGCATTCCACGCCAAATCGACCACTTTTGAACCCGACCCCTTTCGAATTAATACATTTTAATACACTTAATACATTTCTCAGAATTTTTTCAACTTTTTTACCTAACCCAAAAGAAGTTATGAATTTTTCAAAAATTTGGCTGTTTTTTTTCAAATACCCATAACTTTTTCAAAAATTGACTAAATCCAACGTGTTTTTTTTTTAAATTTTCAGTTTTGAATGTACTGTTAAGATAAAAATATAAAAATTTTTTTCGATGTCATGTTCCATGAAGTTTTTCAGTTTCTTGAGATAAATCATCAATTTTTCAAATTCCGACATTTTTAATTTTTGATTTTTTTTTTAAAACTATATTCTGCAGTTAATGCTGCTAAAGAGTGGGCCGACTCTGCTTTCTATTCTTTTATTTCAATTGAAAATATTTTTTGTTATTTTACCACAATCTAACTTGGTTTTTATAATAAATGAAATTTAAATAAATATATCTTAAATTTTTTTTCTTTATTTATAATCTTAACTAATGATTTATAATTGAAAATAATTTTTTATTTCATTATTCTTGGGCGTTTAAATAATTTACAGACTATAAACTCTTTTGAATTAGAAAAATTTCGAACAAAAAGGTAACCAATGTGTTTGGTATTTCGCCGGGCAATTGCAGAGTTTCTGCAATAGTTGTGTTTTTGAAAATAACTGATTTTGTAAAAAATATTTCTGAGAGGATTAGTAAAATTTATTATTTTTCGGACGGGGCTCCACAGAGATTACTCCACAGAGGTACTGCCAATAACAATACAGTACAGTCTCGGTAATCCGAACACTCGCTAATCCGAACATCCAGTAATCCGAACAAAAAAAAACAAACTCAGTAGTCCGCACAAATAGTGCATTTGCTAGCAAATAGGACATATTCTATAGTCCAAAAATTTCATTACTTGTGTTCTGATTATAACTATTTGTACGGATTACTGAGTTTTTCTTTTTTTGTTCGGATTAGCGAGTGTTCGGATTACCGAGACTGTACTGTATATGTAATCTTCCAAACAATTTTTGTTAAGTTTTAAAAAAACATTAAACTGTAATTTAGAGATAAACTTTTGTAGGAGCTCTTATACTTTTCTCATGTATTGCTAAGTTTTCTAATGATACATGTATTAATACAAAATAATTTTTGTAACTTAAACGTAAATATGTAAACTTGTTATAAAGTGCTTGAATCATAATTACATCGTTTGGAGATCGTGAGTCCAAACCCCGCGTCGGTCAAATTTTTATAATAGCATTTTTTTATAATATAAATGACTTGACATGCAGAAGTAACAGAATAAACAATTAATGAAAACACATTACTAGTCCATTTTACATTACTAGTCGATTTGTGAGCTGACTAGGAATGCTTCGCTTTGGCTGCCGAGCGGACACTCGGAAAGCATCGTTTTCGCTATGTTTTCCGATAAATGAATTGGTTATCAAAATAAAAATTAATATTTGGAAAATAAATTAAAATTGAGAGTCTCATGTTACATAAAAATAAATAATATTTTCATGAAAATTAATTATTTTATAATTTGAGCTTCGGATCCTCAAGAGCTTCCCACCCAAAGGGCTGTGTAGTATTTAGGCAATTAATACCTCAAAGATGTAGCCAGAATCTTGTGAGAAAGGGACGGTCGAAATTGCTATATGTACTTGGTCAGGGATCGAACCCACGACTGCAGCGCAGCATAGCAACTTAGCATTCTAACAGCTAGCTCACGATCGTGTTCAAAAAATGCATTAAGGCTGTTTAGCTTCTAACCTCTTTATTTCTAATTGATATCACATTGTAAAAATTAGGAAACAAGATTAAAGCAAGTGCTTTTACAAAATTTATAGTATAATATGTATTTTGTATAACATACTACAAGAAGACAACAATTAAATATATAAAATATAATGTAAATTTTACGTAATGACCTTGCAGTTATAAACAGCATAAATAATAAAGTTATATTAAAAACATTAAAAAAAAACTCTTCCATAAAAAATGACAGGTTAATTAATTTTACAAAAAGAGTTTGTGAGGTTAGTTTGTAATTCAGTTGAAGAACACCGAGACAAACATTTTATTTCATATTGTTTGTATAGTGTTTAGATATGAGTCACACTTGAGCTCTCGTGTGACAAACTGTAACGACGGCTTTGCTAAAAAAAAGTAACTTAACCCTACAATGCATGGTGGTGATGCATAATATATGAATCACTGTGCATTTATGCTTATGTAGATTTATTTTGAAAATATTTTATATCGAAAATGCATTATGTATCTAAAAAATTTTATTTTATTTTTCCAGTATAGTAAAAATTGATATTTGTTTTTAAAATATCGATGAAAACCGAGATATAGATACATGATATTTATAAAACTAACAAATTTTGAGTATTCTTAATGCCCTTTTATAAAGACCTCATAATTATATATAATTTTTCAAAATTTATGCTTATTGGTAGCAGCTTATAATAATTAATTTCTCGAGAATAGAGAAAGTGGTAAACAGTGATAAAATTTTGCTGATATCTTGCTTCTATGAAACAAAAAAATTGGAAAATGGAAAAACATAAAATGGTTTTTATATTATAAGATTTTCATAATATTTCTCAAGATTTTGCTTTAGATTTTTATTGAGACAAGTATTTGATCGTTTTAAACCTTGTAACTTTCCCTAAAAGCAGACTCTTAAGAAAAACCATAGATGTAATTTTCATGAATTTTAACAAATAAAACGAAAGTCTAAAATTGAAACCTCAAGAACTATTTTTTTTATTACATTATAAATTCAATAAGGATATGTGTATCAATTTTCACCAATCTCAGACTTTTTTAGTTTTAAAATTTTGTCTCTTACATCCTTAAAATATATAATAATAATATACGTAATATTAATAATTTAGTGGTTTGCGTTCAAACGTCCGTCCCTGCGATTAAACGTTTGCTCCGGTAAAAGACATAAAGATTGCCGCG
The DNA here is from genome assembly GCA_947369205.1 of Cantharis rufa. Classification (NCBI taxonomy): domain Eukaryota; kingdom Metazoa; phylum Arthropoda; class Insecta; order Coleoptera; family Cantharidae; genus Cantharis; species Cantharis rufa. The sequence continues at coordinate 45,197,528 of OX376303.1, forward strand.
CCAGTGATACATATCGTAACTAAAACCTCCGATATACTTTCACTTGTTTATTGTGCGTCATATGGAAGAATAAATTGTAAAAATGCAGTCTTTTCACTCAATGAAAGGCCTTTTAATTTTTATTATTGAATGTGACAAGCTGTGCATAAATAACATCAGCTGTTATTGTATTGTAATGAATATGTTGGTACTGCATTTAATGATAATATTCAACACTACAATTTCTATAGATTTTAATTAGATTGAAAATAAACTAAACAGTGCTACAAAATTTAAGATTTAGTTGTAAATAAATTCAGAACAGTGCAGTGTTTGACATTGTATAAATAAATTTAATATAAACTTTAAACTTATAATTTGTCAGGAACGCAATTTTCAAGTTTGAAACCTCATATTATGTTTTGCCGGTATAGACAAACTTTAATCTGCAATACCTTTTGCCTAATTTCAATTTTAGCCTATATTACATTTCTATACGATAGAATATTGCATTAGCTATCAATTTCGGCAAGAATTAAAAAATTTGAAAAAAAATGATATATATACGTTACACATATTTGTGTGTGTGGGGGGGGGGCGGGTCTATCCTTCATATCATTCAACTCCATTTTATTCTTTTAAGTTCAATAGTTTCGACTAAATTTCAATTATGTATTTCTCGCTTATTTTATTTAATATGAGAAAAAGTTAATAAAAAACTAAAACATTATTTCAAATAAAATTTTTAATTTTTAAAAAAGATTCAATGGAAGTAAAATCATATATTTATGAATCAGATTCTTAAAGACTTATTCTTAATTTGTATTAAACTCTTATGATTGTATAACGATGAGTTGGGTAATGATTTATGAGACATTCAGAACTAATTTAATGAACTAATAGTTATCATTAAAAAGTCGGTTAAAAATAATTTAACAAGGTGCTTCTTTACGAATTTTAAAAGAACGAAAAAAAGGTTTCAATTTATAAAACAACGAATTAAAAAGTTTATATTTCAGTCAAAAATTTCAAAATCAATATTTTGATATCATCAATATACCTACATATTTGATTAAATATAATAATATACCAATATATTGAAAAGTCACTAGCATCAAAGTATTACTAATTTTTGAGAAAATTATTATTATTCAAAAAATCTACGGGTATAATTGTGATTTAAATATCTTTTTATGGGATTTACAAAATATTTTTAAGAAAATTTATTAGAAATTGAAATCTATTCGTGTACGAGTATGTTAAAATAAATATTATAAAAAAGAACAAAACAATAGTACATTGTCTTATTCGGATTAAAAGTGAAACTTTGTTTGACAAGCAATTTTTGCATTTGCAAGGCGGAGCGCCAGCGGAGCCGAGCGAATGCAATAATTGCACGTCAAACAAAGACACTTTTAATCCAAATGAGACATATTACTTTTTCTCCAACCAAAAATTATAAAAATTTAAAATATAAATACTTAATTTTAAAACATTATTTGATGTAATATCAGAAAAGTCACTTTGACATTTAAAAATTGTATAATTTCGAAGAGTGCTTTTTCTATATTGTTTGAATTAGCAATAACTCGAGAACGGCGCTAGATATCAAAAAACTGAGCAAAAAATTCTCCCCCCTTGTCACAGACACACCCCTATGAATTATCAGTAAGAAGGCATATGCAAAAATTTAGATCGATCGCGCACAAAAATAGTAAAAAATAAAATCACTTTTAAGTCATGCACAAAAAAGTTTTTTTTTATTTTGCGTCTAAAACAAAGTTATTTCGAAACCCAGTCGCGTATCGAAATGGACAATATTTCGAAACGCAATTTTTTGTTTTAAAAGGTTGGTAACTAAACGTCAGTCAAAATTAAAACTAATGATGTCACTATAAATAATGTTATAAACCTATAAATCGATGCAAAATAATGTTAATTGTCTATAAAATAATTAATAATAATAAAGAAAATTGTCAACTGCAAATATAATTTCGTTTATTTAAACTTTTATAGGATCTCCTAACCTGTAAATTTTTTGTTACCAACTACAAAAAAAATTTCAAGTTTACTATTATTTAATAAAATGCACATTTTTAATATTTTTAGAGCGTATAAAGCGCAAAATAGAAAAAATAGTATAAGAAACTCGTTTTATAAGACGTTTTATCGCACTTATCCTTTAGAAAACTCCCCGCTACGCGGCTCGTTTTCTAAACGGATTGCGTGCGTTACAAACGTCACTTATAAAACTAGTTTCTTAATATACTATTTTAGTGCATGTAAAAAAAAGTGTTGCTTAGCAATTTTCGCATTTTTATATTAATAACGAAAACGTCAACTTTTAGTTGAGGTAATGCTACTAAAAATGTACTGCTTTTAATACGGTTGGAGAAAAAATATTTTTGTTAAGCTGATTTCCAACTTTGATTTAATTCTTGAATCGCTATATTATAGATTGCAAAGGATGTTAGACATTTTTACAATCTGCTCTGTTGGGGTTATAATTTATTAATTAAAATTAATTAAAATAATTATTAATTAAAAAAAATAAGATTAATATGCCGGTTCCGTTTTTTTGTGTAACACTCTAAATAAACTCATTCCGTGTGCAAAGAAAGTTGGAAACTTTCAATAATATGAAATTAAATTGTTGCATAAAAATGACATTCTACTTATAATATAATTATTAGATATTACTGAACCAAAAGTAGATTCCCTAATTTTCCGAAGTTGTTTGTGATGATAATACAAATAGAAGGTAACAAGTACACCTACTAAAATTCATAACCGCATGCAATATCAATTATTTTCGTTGGCACAACATGGCTACAGGAGAAGATTAACATCTCTAAAGCATTATTTTAATTTATTCCAACATTAATTTACTATTTCTATGGGCACTGGAACATATTATGTATAACTAGTTATTACTTCACAAATTCAGAACTGTAATACATTGAAATTATGTCATCCAATGAGACCTAAAAAATGATATCCAGAACACATCTAAATCATATATGTTTTTAGAAAGATTTAGACAAGAATGCAGAGAACAACAAGAAACAAACAAAATCGTTGGCAATTTTTGGTTAGTCAACTGCAACGTGAATGAAAATCGATCGCGGTAGTGAAAAGCTAATAAACATCGTCACACATTATTTTAAAATCACCTCTAACGTTGAAGACATTTTGGATTTAAGAAACGGCAATTATTGATAAAAATTGTCTGAAGTCGACCGATCAACGTTATAACGTGGATAAGTTTTCCATATACCTACGTTTTGAAAAAATGATTGGTTTGGAAATGTAGATTTTCAAGAATTAAGCTCCAGGATAACTAGTTTTTCCCGACTTTAATGAGGTTGTAACATAGCTTTTGCAGTAACTCAATATACTGACTACTTACTTAATGCTTATGTGCTAATAAATGTTTGACTGTCTTAAATAAAACCTTTTTTAAAACTGGTAAAGTGTATAATAGTAAAATGATGCGTAGTTATAATATCAGAATAATTAGTTAAAATGGCGCTATTACACATGCAAAAGTTTAAAAAACTTCTGGTAGTGAAAATTTTTGGATTTAGTTAATATACTATTATGATGATCGAAGTCTTAAATTTGTATTGAAAAATTAATATCAAAGTCATTTTTATATGATTCTTGCAATGACTGCACAATTTCGCAAAAGTAATTTAGGTAACAAGGCAATAAAAAATGTTCAAGATTTTGATAATCGTCAAATGGCTTTTGTTTTTGAAAGAAGGTTTTGACGGTTTTGATTAAATCTTTTTAAAATACTTATTTATCCATAAAATCTTTCAAAATATTTTTAATTACATTTATCTAACTATATTTTAGGAGCTAATAATTTAATTATAATAATACATATTTTTTCACCCCAAGTAAACTGCACCTACTCGTATGTGCAGGGTCACACATCGCAAACTGCTAGTTTAATTTTCGTCACGGATCACTGATTTTGTGAAATTTTCACATCCATATCTTATTTTTTTATGTATCTTAAGGTTAAAACGTAACTTGCGAAAGGCAAGAGTACAGATAGAGCAAGAGGAGAAGTTATGTGTTGAGAGGAATAAATTTATTTGATCTATCAACATACTATCCATAATATTCACCTGTGGCGGTTCGCTAATTAACACGGTTTTCAGTTAGAGTGAGGAATTATTGAATTTATTCACTTACTTTATTCACACAAAAAAAATTTAATTTTCATGTGACAACCCATGCAGGACAAAAAAAAATTCCTCCATGCGTGGAGGATTCTATCCCTAACGATTTTTGGGAGTCGGTTTTGGTTCATGCATAGGTAAGCTTTTCAAAAATGTTGCAATACCGCATTTGTTTAGTAATTTTGGTAATATTTTAAAAATATACATTGCTTAACCAACGAATTATTTCTTTAATTCTTCACAAATTTCTGTCATTTGAGGTTAAGCGATAGTTTATGCAGTCAACATATTAACATATTAACTTCCATAAGAAGTTAAGGGACACTAGATTTTTGGTTATATATTGGGCAATCTTAAAAAAAAATTTTTAACTGCAAATATTTAACTTTATTAATTTTTTTCTTCAAATCTAAAACATTTATACCTGTTTGCACCACCCACACTGATGATCTACACTGAATGATGTAATGGAAATGAGACTTAACGATTTAACGGCAGTTAAAATTAAAGATTTTTTTAATTTGACAAGGTCACTTATTCCGTTTTCTTATTGGTTGTAATAACGTATGATTGTTGTATTTTTTGATGTTACTATATTTTGTAATAATTTTGCTCCCCTTCCAGTCTTGAAGATGAGGACATAAAGCCCTTGAAACATCAACAGTGTGAAATATTGTAGTTTCATTTATGGTTCCACGTAGCCAAATATTCCTTTTTTTCTTTTAATTACGGTTTGGATGAGAGCTTCATGATTATTAATATTTAAGAAATGCTTAAATTTAAAGTGTAGGTGGTGCAAACAGGTATAAATGTTCTAGATTTGAAGAAAGAAATTAATAAAGTTAAATATTTGCAGTTAAAAATGTTTTTTTTAAAGATTGCCCAATATAATATAACCAAGAATGAGAAGCTCTCGTTCATTCAAGAGAAGCTTGGAGAAGCTCTAAACCCAGAAAAAGACCATTATATTATATATAACACAATCAATTACTTGCAAAAAAATAAAAATCATCCATCAAATATACAACAAAAATGTATATCCTACAATGTATATAAGTGCTAATATCCGAGTTGTTGATGTCACGGACCAAAACGTGGCCAGGAGGCGCACGCACGAAACCTACCTTTCGTACTACCCTAGCTAGCTCGTGGCGATGGGTCGCGGGGGTGTATCGAACGGATACCGCGGAAATACGAAAGATAGGGGAGGTGGAATCACGGGTCGATTCATCACAATCGGGAAAAGTTAATCCTATGGGCGCCACTCGAACTAAAAGAGACTTACCACCAATAACAAGCTGCGCTATGCTTGTTCGAGGAATCGTTACGGAACCTTTCTTATTAGAATCTGCTTGGTGGTCGTAGGACAACAAATGAATAATTTAAAATACAAGCAACAAATGGATAAACATATAATGCACAAAATAAATGGTAAACAAATAAATGATTACGCCTAAGGTAGGCGATACATTAAACAACACAAATAACTGTAACGAGGAGTTATGATGAGAAATGATGGGCACTCACAAGGGTGACCCTACCAAGGTAGACGTAAAGGTACAGTTGGCGGTAAAACTGGGCATTTGAGGTTATGAACGGAATTAATATAAACGGAAGCCGGTACAGCGGTACAAGTAGTAACATAAAAATGGTTCGATGACGTTACGAGAAATAGTGATGACTGCATAAATGTGCACGAGAGTGCAAACTGCTACTACAGCAAAAGCAATTTCTTTTTGCAACCCGGAAGTAATAATTCGCACAGAGCGATACATAACCCGAACGGTAACAACTTCACATAAAAAGTCCGGTGCTATAGCTTTATAAACGGTCAGAACATCGCTTTTCACATTTAATGGCCCTTTTTAATGGCGGTCAACAACAACCAACGTTCGTCTTTTTGTCCTAACGCGCAAGAACAAATCAACTCCGCCAAATTCCTCTGTTAGTTCGCGAAAAGGACACTAGATAACTCCAGGTAACGGTAAATGAATTGAAACTAAAATAAAGGTACGTCTAGGCTTAACTAAGTTAAAAAAAATATCTACATAAAAATAAGATGTCAAAATGACATCACATTGATGCACTCAAAATTTCAAATAAAAAAAACATAATTTGCAAAATTTTGTTTGACACAATTATTTTTTAAACACTCGATAATTATCACGTGATGCTATCTTTCTATTATATAAAAATTAAAAATCAAACTAATAATAAATAGTGGCTAAAAAAGTAAATCTGGGTTCTTTCATTTCTTTGTAGTAACCTCACAAGAGATTTATCTTTTCTAACAATTTGATTTACTAGTCCTGTTAAAGTGTATTGTACAGAATATAGTTAAATCATAGTATAAGAATAAATTTTATTTTATTATAATAGATAGATACATAATAAAAATGGCGGTGAGTACGATATTATGTGGAATAACGTATCTACTTAAAATACCTATATATAGAACTGCGTATAGTTACATACAAATAATTATACGTAAAATTTCAAAACAATTGCTTTTTAAAACTTGTATAAAAAGTTATATTTATTATTTATTGTGGTAACCTAACAATAACAATTGCTTTATTTTATTTGCTCTTATTTCTTCCAACATAAGTGCTTTTCTTCGCTTGCGGAATACAATATAATAATAATATATACCTATATCCCATTATACATATAATATTAGATTTAATAAGTAATAAGAGAATATAAGAAGTATTTTAGACTTTGACTAAAAATTCACAAATGGCAGTTTTTTGTCAATTTTTTCCAAAGAACGGCTTTGCAATAGTCGTTCTATTGATATTGCGGTTGTATAGTTTTGGTTTTTTTCTGCTAAAAATAATGCGTGATTTACGCTTGACATGGATTGACATGGATGACATGGACACGGAAATAAACTAATTTAAGCCATATGTATTATTGTCTACCTAGCACCACCAGGTAGACATAAATTTTGGTATGCCAAAGGAATTGGATCAGAAAATAAAAGAAAAGTTAATATTCTCACCGTTTGTAATTTATAATAATATGAAGCTATTTAGTTAAGTACTAAATAATAAACTACTATTATAATTGTTCCCATGAAAGATGAAGCTGAATGAAATATTGGATGAATGGTTGAGTTAGCGGTCTTAATAAAAATAAATAAGATCTGTCATTAAAGAAACCAAATCGTCGGACAATTTTATTTGTTTTTATTAAGACCACTAACTCAACCATTCATCCAATAGTTCATTCAGATAGTTCTGATGTCAGCTTCATCTTTCATGGGAACAACTATATATTTGTTGCAGTTGCAGTGTTCTGTTATGATTACCTGCTAATAATTTTACGTCCAAGACTAGCGAAAGCAGTACATTCTAAGCAGTTTTATAGCCTGGAATGTGATACGTTACCGGAGTGTTTGTAATAAACATGCATATAAGGGGATATGGTAGTGTATATAAAGGTAAATTGATATTGCATATAAAGGAAAAGCACTGCGTACCGCTATTCTCACTATATACAATAAAATAATTTATACGAATCGTGATTCCCATCTTTGGGAATTTCCATCTTGCTACGGCGGATGTTGATAAGATAAGATAAGATGCTGGGACTTATATTATATTCCAACCCGTTCTTAAAAAGGTAATGTTGATTTTAAAAGTGTAATTTTTGTTATCAGTTTATGTTTTTATTTTGGAAAGGACCTGTCTAGATACAGTGACTCGCTGGGAAAGTGACATTTCGTGTTCGTAAGTTATCAGAACGGGCGATAGCGAGTTCTGATATTTTGCTTACGAACCCGAAATGTATCGCTTTTTCCAGCTCGTCTGTAAATAGCTATTTTTTTAAATTAGTCGAATTGTTCGTCGAATCGTAACTATTATTATATGCGACTGTCGCAAAACTTGATTTATTCCTGTGTGAAAAAATGTGGTTTTTTAATTACATTACAAATTACTCTTTACTCAAAAAGAGAGCTCTGTATGTAGCTGTAGTGTATAAATATCATACATAGTATGTATATACATAAGTACGCTGAATATCTCGAATAATTTGTTAGAAAATAATTTTTAATTTAAGAAATATGTAATTATGAAATACATTGAACTAAAATATTATTATCTAATTTTAATTATGTAGCTCTTTAATGTAATTAGTATTTATTTACAAGTTTTAAGAAATAAGTTAATTTACCTTTTGAAGTAAAGCTAAATGAGCGTAAACGGTATGAATCCTCGTCTTCATCATTAGGGCCTTCCACTCCAGACACCCCACCACGATGGTCTGGAACGTCCAGAAACGCTGAAGATTTTCTATGATAAACTGACGTTCCTCGGCGAGTTGATCCTTTCCTTCTAATATTAGGTGACACTTCTGGAGTTATTCCATGCTGATCTGCTAGTTTAGGTTCACTGTTACAATGATTTCTAACTTCCGAATTATTCAAGCCACTATTTACAGCAATACGTCGTCTAATTGATTTACTACCCGAAATGCGAGCACTTTGTGAACGTGTTGCAGGCCTACGACGTCGCGTAACAGGAGTACCGTTATCTGGTGTGTCACTATTTGGTGATATGGCAGCATGAATTGCTTCCATACTGGAAGAGCCGGTGGCACATATAGACGCAGAGCGTCCCTTTAACCGAGGTAACACGTGCGCATTATCGTCCGTCATTGTGCATACTGAAGCCGGGTGTTCTACTTAGAGCGTCGTGACGCTATAGTAAAAGCTCCCTCTGTAATGTACAGCTCGCATTATAATCTATTTTAAGAATAACAATAAATTTTAATTACAATTTCTATACTTAGCTTTACATTTCAATTTATGGTATATTATGTAGCGGAGCATAGTGTAAATTTTAATTCTACGCGATAAAGAACAAATATTTAAATATTTGATAATTGTTCAAAGGTACCATTCTGTTAAATACCTATTACATAATGTGTATCTTCTATTGTAAATGTGAAATGGTATTTTGTTGTAACGAGTAATCTCCGAAACTAACTGAATTGATCAACTTGCTTTTTTTTAATGATAGGGTACATCACGGAGCAGGTTTTAAGCCTAATTCCGCTTTTGTAAGTTAATAAACAATCGAGCAATTAACATTTTTTATACATTACACCCTTAAAACTAGACCTGTTCTTATTATTCTATTTTGTAAATTTCGGTTAAGATTAGTGACATTTTGTATGTCGGTATAATAACCTACTCCTAGTAACTATATAAATTAATCCAGAAAATAACTTTGGCAGAAGAAAAGAAAGGAAGAAAAAGATTTATAATAATCGCATAAAATAGATTCTCAAAGTGTCATTAGCAGCAAAAACAGGTTGCATGTTCTAGAGTTAGCTCAGAAAATAATTTATATATTATTTATGAACCTAATCAAATAACAAACAATATACCTACAGTATACCCAAAAGTAACCTGTGTTGAATGCTTTTCTATCTTCAAGAGAAAATTCTTGAGTACTTCAATAAAATCTTTATAAACTGAATATAAAATTATTATTAGTATTTGTGTTTTTTTCTACCTTAACTTAAAATTCTCACATTTTTTAATAAAATCTTTTTATAAGATTGAATTTTAAAATATTTTCTGTACATTTATGTTCTAAAATAAATTTTTAAGTAATTCGGCTAACCACTCGGTGAACTCGGACAGCTTATCTATATAATACGAGCAAAAAAAAATTATTTTTGAATATCGATCGAGTTGTACATTAATATAGTTGTACATTAATCGAGTTGCACATTAATCGAGTTGAACATTAGGCGAGTTCCACTAAATTCACTTACAAGAAGGTAATAAACGTTCGTACAGTGTGTTCACGATAAGAGGTAATAGTGAATAATTCTTATATCTTACTGAACAAAAAGAAGCTTAAATAGATTTTTATTCAACTATAAATTTACCATCGGAAACTGCGGAGGTAATTTTTTTGTACTTCAAACTCAACCGGAAGTAAACATGATTTTTTTCAAATAGCAACCTGTCATTTTTTAGCATTTTCGTAATCTGCAGTTTTTTATCTATAATATAATATATATAAAATTATCATCGAGTTACATAAGAAACTTTTTCTATTTTGCGTCTAAAACAAAGTTATTTCGAAACCCAGTCGCGTATCGAAATGGACAATATTTCGAAACGCAATTTTTTGTTTTAAAGGGTTGGTAACCACTAAACGTCAGTGAAAATTAAAACTAATGTTCTCACTATATTATAATATTATAAACCTATAAATTGATGCAAAGTAATGTTAATTGTCAATAAAATAATTAATAATAATAAAGAAAATTGAAAACTGCAAGTATAATTTCGTTTATTTAAACTTTTATGCGATCTCCTAACCTGAAAATTTTTTGTTACCAACTATCACAAAAATACAAAAAAAATTCAAATTTACTATTATTTAATAAAATGCACATTTTAAATATTTTTAGGGCTTATAAAGTTCAAAATAGAAAAAATAGTATAAGAAACTCGTTTTATAAGACGTTTTATCGCACTTATCCTTTAGAAAACTCCCCGCTACGCGGCTCGTTTTCTAAACGGATTGCGTGCGTTAAAAACGCCACTTATAAAACTAGTTTCTTAATATACTATTTCGAGAAAAATGCAAGATTTAAGCAAACAATAAATTTATTAATTATTTAATTTATTTAGTGTTATGAAAAACAAAAAAACATCACGGTACAGAAAACAAAACCTATCTGATAAATTGTTCAAAATTGCCTCCATTTTGTTCAAGACATGATACTGATCTACGGAAAAGTTCATCATTAGTTGCTTTTTTTATTTGATTTGGTAATAATTCTCCAACTAGCACAACAAGGCAGATTTTACGTAAATTTTACGTAATTATTAGTCGTTGACCTAACGTCGGCGACTTGTTTTACTTAAAGTTTACGTGAATTTTAAGTAAAATTTACCAAGTGGAGAAAAAATTTACGTAAAATTTGGGTAGAATTTACGTGATCTTAAGTAAATTTGGCCAATAAGTAAATAACCTATTAGTTAATATAACATTCAGTAAGTAAACTTTACGTAAAGTTAAGGTAATCCTTACCAAAAATGACCAACATTTTACCTGCATTTCGTAGTTCATATGCAGAACTTAAAGTTGTAAAATTACTTCCCAGGTTAAATTTTTGTATCTCTATCTCGTTTCCCTTTGTTTCGTAAGTATAATCTTTCTATACCGTTTTTGAAGTTTGTATTTTGTATATAAAAAAGGGAATGAAAAGTTTTTAATAATTTAGATGATTATTTAGATAGGTGAAAATAGATTATTAATTATTAGATAAATGGGAGAGCTAATGTTGTGCGAAAATATGGCTATAGGACATTATCGGCAGGTGATTTTAAATTTGAATTTAATTTTATCAGACGTTTGTAGTTTGTATGCGTGGTTTTAAATATTTGACAGAGTAATTAGCGACTTAGTCTAATTGTTCATTATTGAATTTTATTGTTGAGGATTGTGGTTCTTTTAAATATTCCTTAAATGTTCTCTCCTGAGATAGGAAATCTTGTATATTTTAATGGTTTGAAACTACTGTATTGGCATGTGTAATTATTGTCGGCACTACTTGTTTATTGTAGATGAATGTGTTTTTTAGATCCTGAGGAAGAAGACATAAAAGCTTTGAAACGTAGATCGATTTCATTGTTTTATTTACACCTAGTGTCCAAAATTCCCCACTAATCTTACGAAATTAATTTAAGAAATGCACGTGATTGAAGAGTTTGATATATCATAAGTATTTCCCGGAAGATTCGTCTATCTTATATTGGAAAAGAATAATCTTAATAGACCTGGAAGTTTGTCATAATAGGCCCAATCAGTGGCGGTGATATGAGTAAGCGAATGTAAGCAATGATTAGTGGCCCGAGGCCATAAGGGGGGCCATAACTCTACTGTTCATAGATAAGTTGAACCTACTTTTTCCATAAAACGGCAATCAAAAGTTAAAAAGCATTTTGATGAATTAGCTTCTGATTTTCAAAATCCAGATAATTCATTTAAAATTAATGTATTTTATTTTACATTAGATATTGTAATCTAATGGCTTGAGAATCGATTTGAGAGTTTTCGAAAATTAAAGGACAATTTAGAACCTAGAATCATCTTAAAGATGAAGGAAACTGAAGTAGTTCAATGTTGTGATTTGCTTCAGAAAATATATTATGTTCTCTATATTTTATAATAATCTTACTATTCAGTTCGTTAATGCTGTTTCTGTATTAAAACCAGATTTAAATGACGACATGAGTGTTAAGAATGATTTAAATTTTTTGCTACAGGAGTAGGTATAGCACTCTCGAAAGCGATTTTTGTGGGGTTATTACCGCATTACTTCTGTTTTAAACTCTACCTGTAATAGTTACCACAGCAGAGAGGTCTTTTAGCAAATTAAAAATAATCAAGAATTATTTGAGAAATAGTACAAGTCAAAATATACTACGTGATTTCTCTGTTTTGACAATTGAACAAAAGGCAGTGCCATGGACATTCAAGAACTTGTTAAACAGTGTGCTACTAGTAAATCCCGAAATATAGATTTTTAAAATTAATGCTTTGTTTTTTTATGGGCCCGTTTTGAATATTTGCTTACAGACCCTAGCTGCTCTTGCACCACTACTGGGCTCGATATTACATTTAATAAGTAAACAGGACACAGAAGCGCAGTTATGATTCATGTTGCAGTGCCTCAATCATAAGAGAAGAACTCGAAAAATATGAGGCGCTAATAATGGAGACGACTTCTATTTGACATATAAATATCATTACTTTTTACCTGTTGTTATATTTGAACTAGCTATTGGTGTGGTACCTCATAAATTTTAAATACACTTGTCATGTTTAGACCTCTCTTCCAAATTATTCAGTGTAATGCAAAAAGCAGCTATTTTATTAATGTGCACAGCTAAATGTGTACGAAAATTTTTAAATATTCAAAACTAAAGCAAACTTTATTATTTTCTCTTATTTATACTACCATCTAGTAACAATGTTGTTTACAAAATTAATGTTTAAAATATGCTTATATAATTAATACACTGTAATGAATTCGGTCTTGTGCTTGTCACCGAAAGTGTTCAGAAAAAAAACCAAATGTAGTTAGAGATTTAATAAATAATAATAATGTTCGAAATTAATTTTAAGCATTCAAAGCCTGTTTTTAATTAATAAAACACATTTTATCAAGTAGCATCAGTACTCAGGTTTCAGTTAAAATGATGTACTAATATTATTTACAATAACAAATTACAAAAAATTATTTTATACTTTTAGTATTTACACATAAAATGTACTATATGCTATAAAATGTAAAAACAATAATTAAGTATGTGTGTTTTATCTCTAAGTATAAAATACAATCTGTTTAATTACTACAAATATTAAGGCAAAATAGTAGTCCAAATTCGATCGTCATCTAAATATGGTTTAATTGTAATTTCTTTTTTCTTGCCTTTATGAATAATTTTCAGATTTAATTTCCAAGAATCGTCTGCCAAATAAGCATAGATATCACTAATTTCATGTACAGGTGTGTTGTTTACATGAGTTATGATGTCTCCTTCTACTAATCCACTTCTATAAAATACGTTAAAATTTTAGTATAGTTAATAAAAAAAAAAACAAAAAATTCAGTTGAGGCTATAGCTAAAAAAACTCTGCAAAACTGGTAGGCAAAAGATTATTTCTTACTGCAAGCAGATAACTTATTTCTAAAAAATTGTCAAAAATAATGAGCATGACAATAGGCTGATAAAAATAATGACGAACATTAAAAGCAACGAGAAAAATCCAACAAACCAGAAATGTTACCTAGATACAATAAGATCTTCTATCTTGGTCAGAACATCAAAATATGCCTAAATTAAAAAATCGTTAGTATTTGAAATATTAACAATTTAATGAATTTTGTGAAAATCGACACCTTAAAGCAGTTTCTTGAGTGCCCCATGCATATTTTAAGATTATAATTTTAGGCACGCAACCCTGAGTAGGCCTGTCATTGATCACAGATTAAAATAAAACTATTAGTGCCATAATTTAAAAAAAAAATGGTTTTGCCCGACTCATAAATACATTTATTTTTATTCGCGAACTTCAACTCTTCATACTGTAAAAAAATGTACCAAAGTAACTTGGAAAGTTATTTTACTGCAAAAGGAACATAAATTAAAAAATAATTTAAATAATATAATATTAAAATAAATTAAATAATAAAAAAATTATAACGATATTTCCCTAAAGTCATATTTGACTTTCTGATTAGTTATGAGCTGACCTATCAGCCAGGAATGACGTTGAGTTCTGAGACACCCTGTGTCTTCTATTGCTCATAGAACTACGTAAATTTGCCTCCGTAATGGACAGGATATTACGTTGACGACCCGGAAAGCGAACACGACGCGCAATAGGAATAAGCAACTGAGAAAGACAAAACGTATGGAGAATTGGAGCATGGAACGTCATGTCTTGGAGCCAAAGAGATCAAGAAATAATGATGAAAATCTCACACAGGGAAATTGATATAATATATTGTAAATCTGAAAGAAAAATGAAAGAAAAAGGCACGCAAGTAATAGGAGACTACAAAAACAAAAACAAACGAGCAACTGTTGAGCTACATAAAAAATTCGAAAAATTTATTGACGGTATTGATTACGGTAACGAAAATATCCGAGTGACGTTAAAAATCGTCGATAAGCACTTCCACATACCAGATGTCTACCTCCCTGACATCGGAAAGCCAAGAAAAGAAAAAAGAAACTTCTATGAACATCTGCTGTATCAGGTTGAAAAACTCCAAACGAATGACAAGAATAGGGAACGACCCCATACCGGCCGTCAGACAACGTTTTCACGATAGCACACACAGAACAAAAACTAAGAAATGCTGTTCGACTTTTGCAGCCAAAATAGTAATACCAACAAATACTAACAATTTGTTAGAAAATTTAAAAAAAATAATAAAGGATTAACACCTTCTTCGGCCATAAGTGGCAATATAAAAATATACTTAGGAAAACACCCGAGGTCAAAAGTCCGTCATAGACTATGCCATTACTAATCGACATATTATCACACCTAGTTAAATTTATACTTTATAATTTACGTACTCAGCCAATATTGGAAGTGATGATGACCTGCTCCTATGTAAATAAAAATGCAATATCAACCAATGAGAAGAAAGACAGTAGAATATACTGAGACGAAGTAAAATATGAAGGTACCAACTAAAAACTGGCATTGTTCAGGCTGTAGAAAAGGCATTAGGCAGGAGAAAAGTGAGCGGAACAAAAAACAAAAAACAAAGAACAAAAAATCCTGGTACAAAGAAGTTAAAGATATTGCGGCAAGAAAGAAAGAGGGATACTTGTAATTAGAAGAACACAATCTAGAGAAGACAAAGACGTACACATTTACGAAAGAAATTTAGTAAACATCAAAATAAGGCAAATTAAAAAAAAATATTAAGAGCGTTTATCGAAGGTATGGAAGATGCTTGGAAAGAGAAAGTGTCAAGTTCGCAATATGATACAAATAAATAAAATAAGTGCAAGTCAAATATACGTATGTCAAATAAATGTATAAATATTTAGGAAACTGTCTCATTAAACAAATGAAAATACCATACCAAATTATAAAAAATTAAGAAAAAAATAAAAAAAAAAATAGATAGTTTTCGATAGTGGATATTAATCTGGTAGAAGTTCAAAATGCTCAAATAACTAACGTTGCATTTTTAATCATAAAAATCAAAGTTATGTTAGTAATGATAAAGGTAAATTGCTGGTATTAAAGGCACCTGTCACGTGTCACGACTATCGAAAACTATCGATAGCTACAGAAAACTATCGATGGCTTTCGATAGTAGTTACTATCGATAATAATCGATAGCGCTATCGATTGTTCTCGACCTCTATTAATTAGTAGACACTGTACGATAATATTTCGCTGAAACGTGTATAATAATCTCATTTAATAATAATTATACAACCGTATTACAAAAATTTGCTAACGCCAGCAAAGGATTGGGGCAAGAATAAGTTTACAAACATCATTAGAAAAAAAATGTATTCTACATGTGACGATATTCCGGAATTGTCATTATCTCTCAGTTATGTGAAGAAAGACATAATTGATTTTTCCAAGCACCAGCTTGCGACACAAATTAATATAAGAGATGATTATCGTGAATTATTAGAATTAGCAATTACTTTTCTTGGAGATACTCCACCATTTGAGATTCGTTTTTAGTCACCGGGTGTCATGCACTATGCACGTTGGATGTCTAAGTTAATTTACTCCCTCAAGATTTTTATGTTCCGATCCCAATTTAAACTCACTTCCTCAGAGGAAAAAGGACTTCAAGAAATGTGTAAATTTACAGTGATTTTGTATCTTAAAGTCTGGTTTACTGCAACTTCAGCAGTAAATGCACCACGTAAAGATCTCTGTCTCCTTAGTGATCTATATCAGTATGAAAAGCACAATAAAACTATTTCAAAAGAAACTTGTAGAAAGTTTGAAAATCATCTATGGTATTTGTCCGAGCAAATAAGCCGATTGGCTTGCATTTTTTGATGTTGAAGTATCGATCGCAACAAAACGGAAAATGGTCAAAGCTTTAAAGTTAAACCAAAGCAACAACCTTGTTACTAAAAAAGGCCCAAACCGTGTCATACTTAATGCTAGTAGTGCAGCACAGCGTAACCTTGCAGATTTTGTAACACCCAACACAATTGGATTTTTCACAATCCTGAATATTTCAACTACATTTTTACAATTTGACCCGAAAACTTGGGAAGACAGGGAAGACTACAAATCAGATATTGCTGTTGTACAGAAGATTTTGGTAACCAATGATAATGCAGAACGTGGGGTTGCTCTTGTCAAAGAATTGAACAAGCTCATTACTTTCAATGAAGACCATAATTTCAGTTTCTTTTGCAAGGTGTGATTGATCATTGTAAGCGTTGCACCTATACCAAAAGATCTCTTTTGTGAGAAGCAGTAGCCTACTTCCAGTTTTAAATAATACAACTAAGTATGTATTCCTGTAATTTTATAACTTTGTATGTTTTAAATTCTAAATAGTAAGATGTATTATTAAAAAGTATAATATTTAATGGCTATGGCTATTGGCTATATTATTGTTGCACCTTTAAGAAATACATTGCAGATAACACAAAAGTTTTAATGTCTCGGGCGACCATTAAACATTGCTCGATTGCTTCTAGTTTTATCTGGTATTGCTATAACACCAAAAGGAATAATTCTAGTGGGTGGGAGCATCGAATTTAGAAAAAAAATTTTTATCCATAACACTATAAGGACCACCCTAATGGCTAGCTCGCAGAAGATATAGAAACACAATCAGAAATTGGACAAAGTGATTCCTTAAGTGCAGTATTATTTAACTCGATAATGGACAAAATAGTTCAAAACGTAAAAAAATTACTAGGGTATAGAATGGGAAGAGCTCATCAGATGTAAATTGAAGGAAAAATTATCCAACAGATCATGACCATAGTATTTAGGAATTATCGTCTTCAGTAAACGCAATTTGAACATGGAAGTAAAACATCACTCAATACGAGGATCTAGAATATCTGGTTACTTTATCACATGGAAAAACAAATATATGTCAATAGAGAGCAAGGCAAAAATACATAAGACAATAATAAGACCGATAATGACTCAAGGAGGTGAAAGTCGCTCAGAAATCAGCAGAACAAAAGAAATATTAAGAACAGCGAAAATGAATACCCTAAGAGCCATAGTAGGTAAAACCAGATTAGACAAAGTACGTAACACCGAAGTGAGACAGGCATGTAGCATAAATGACGTCATCAAGTTCATAAATCATAAGACATTATGAAAAGAGTGGACCGAACATGTCAACAGAGCCAACAATGATCGACTGATTAAAATTACAAGAGACCTGAAACCACTGGCAAAGCAATATCCTGGAGAACCACCTAAAATATGGGTAGAGAGCTGTGTGTCCACATCAGAAGAAATGTGAAGAAGCGACAAGACGTGAAGAAAAGCAGGCTGATGCTTATAATAAAAAAATAAGGTGGGTGAACGACCCACCTCCTTAGGGAGCGTTCATAAACCACGTAGTTTGATTTTGACCTCTTTAGAACCCCTCCCTCCCATCATGTAGCTTAACGTAGCTTTTACCAGGATAACCCTACCCCCCCCCCTAGATGCAACGTAGTTTTTTTTCCTATAAAGTCCAGAAGACATGTTATGTTTTCTGTTAACAAAACTATTTAAAAATTATTTGGTATAAAAAATGAATAACACCGATATTTGTTTTTAAAACAAATAGCGCACCTATATAAAATATAAATAAAAAAATCCAAATACGGAAATAAATATCCATATTATGTTGTCGCTTATATTCTGAAAATTGCTTTCATAATAAATGAAGAAAACTACGTAGCTTGACTATAATCCCCCCGTACCCTCACGTAGCCCTGCGTAGCTTTCTACCTAACCCCTCCCCCCCCTTGGCCAAACCACGTAGTTTATGAACGCTCCCTTAAATATTAAAACCCATATAAAGCAAGTTTAATGCCATCAAATTTTTTCGATCTCACCCACACAGATCATGTTATATGCGGACGATACCGCATGTAAGTGAGCTTACTTAGACCACATAAATTAATACAAAAACTACAATACCTGCCGCATAAGGGTTGACCCTAGCAAGAGCACGGCAACATACTTCTTGAGAAAAGCAATCATCAGCGACAAAAGAAAACCTCAAGTAATGTTCAAGATTTTCTCTGGATATCTGGATTATCTGGAATGCCGCGGTCAAACTCTACGAAGTTACGGACAACTCCGAAAATCCGATAGTCCAAGGGCTTGGTAATTACCAACTCAACGACTTCCTGCGATACAAAAAACCCAACGCAATCCTGCAGCCCCCCTCTAGCGCTGTTAATCTGAGTGCGACTATTAACAGATAAGGAAAAGTTCTCCTCTCAACATACTAACAATTTATTTTCAGGGGCACTGACTAGACAAACCATAATGCCGAAATGTATCGAAGAACACCAAGCACTCCAAAATCTCTCCTCTGTTTGCTTTTTAAATCACCTCGGACATACACTTCACTTGAAAGCACTTCAAAGCATAAAAAAACCGATCCCGCGGGTCAGACCAAATTGGTTGGCTAAAACAACTCTGGTGGATATCGAGCTGCAAAAGCTACAAAAATACGACCGATTACGGCCACACGAATAGTGACAACTATATCACACTCAAAATTCAACCTTTTCCTCCTTTTCTTATCGGACAAAATGCGTTAATGCTCCAAGTACGAGCGACCCAGCAAATCAAAGCGAATAGCTTAGCAATAGAATGAGTCGAAGCCCACCGTAACCCCGCGACTTCCGAGTTCCACGTCAGTGCCTAGCTTTCTTCCCGAATGCTAAAAATGGAGTCGGGATATTCAAGAGCCGTTTGCCAAATTCTAGGACAACAACGCCACTATTTTCAACTCTCCGCGTCAGACTTTTCACGATGTCTAGAAATGTGGGGTATACATCATTAATTTATATTTTAGAAGACAAATTTTATTGTATCGATGGTCTCGCGCAAAATGGAATTTCTACATCATTTAAACTCTAATGCCCGTACTAATAGTCACAGATCAATCCGAAACTCAAAATAATCCTAGAATTTACCAATCAGATTACTGGAATTTAGACAGTATCGTAGCAACAGCTGTTATTTCGAGAATTGATCTCGATACTCGGATCAATCCATGACTACGGGAGTACGGGTATTAGAAGTCGAGGTGGAGAAAGGACGCCTGACCTGCTAATAATGTAATAAAAATAATTACTTACGAATACGCTGGGGTTCCATTTGCAATTTTCCATACCAGTACTCCATGTTGAATATCTTTGGGTATGTCACTGTGTATAGTTTTTAAATCTTCCATTATTCCAGGATTAACGGATATAGTTGTAATACCTAAGTTTTTCTTAGCTAAATAAATTTTAGATGGTTCATCATGAGAAGAGAAATGACTTCGTTCAAGAAACTTCTTTGCATAATCTAAAGTTTTATAATTTTTATTGTTACAAACTTAACATGCTTATTATTTTGTCTTACCAACGGGTATTGCAAACGCAATTCCTGCCGTAACTCGTAAATTATTTATGCCAATTACATCTCCATCTAAATTAACAAGAGGCCCTCCAGAATTACCAAATGTAATCGCTGCGTCAGTTTGAATATAGTGCATAGAAAAGTTTTTCAGCCCCAACTCATTCGCTGTACGATTTACTGAACTAATCTTTCAAATAATTTTAATAAATACATTTTATCCTTTCAAAATATTTATTAGTATAATAGAAATAAACTTAAAAGAATAAAATTTAAAATATACTATAGTGTATCTATTTAGTTTGTATTGTAAAGTATAATATTTAATAAAACTTGAACGTTTTTTTTAGCGTTCTATTTAGTTTTGTTAAATATTATATTTAATATAACTTTTAAAATAATTATTATAAGTAAGAAAATTTTAATTAATCGTAAGTTGGGATAGGATAATCCTTGTACATCCATAATATTATTGGTTTATAAAATCATCAATTAGTCATCATAGTCAATTAGTCAAAATCATCATTAGTGTTTTTCAGTATTTCCTTAAAGCTCTGTTCCAATAGAGTTGTATTGTTGTTATTATAAATTTTGAAAATTGTGAAAACTTGAATTTTAAACAACCAGGAATTACTTCTTTATATTTTTTGTAATAACCTGTTTAGCTTAACAAAATTTAAGTACATTTAGCAGAAATTCCTTTCTTTGTTTTTCAAAATAGGGTAAAAAAACATTAACAAACTCTCATTTTTAGTAGAAATTCTTATTATTTAATAATATTTTCCATTTTCAGTTAAGTAATAAACACAAGCTCTAGTTCCTCAATCAGTTCAGGTAGCTGTTCTTTGATGTTGATAAATTTTAGTAGTGTGCACTTTGTAGGTACTACCTACCTATATTTCAATTTTATTGGATTTTGTATCGCTTCTATTGTCAAAACTTTAGATTTGCAAGCTTAAGCCCTGGAAGGAAGTAGGATTAGAAGTGGAGGCAGGCCAAAGCTTGCATGCACTCAGGCCATATATCGGGCCCATTATGCTACCTCCGATGTTGAGGCCTCAACGTGTTGATGCACATCGGAAAGCCGAGCTAAAAAATTCTGTCAAGTCCGAGATTCAAACCCAGAATTTCCGCTCTGTAACTCAACCAGCGATCACACCAATCCACGGCTGTCTGTGGTTAGCTTAAGCTCTGATTCTGATAATATTGTATTGGATTGCATTGTAAAAAAAGTTTAAATAGAAATCCTGTAACAATTTTTTATTTAATAATTTATTGTTTGAACGTCCCTTTTGCTCTCTGCTCCGTGCCGCTAATGAAAGATCGAGGCGATATAGGATATGCCGTGAATTTACGCGTGAATTAGGGCAGTCTTGGGTTGAAGTTATGAGAACGCGGATGTGAATTTGCGAGTGCAAGTGGGAATGCAACTGGGCAGCGTTTTGTTTGTTAAGTAACGAAGTTAAGTAGTTCGAATCCGGAGAGGACTAGTTGTGCGAATTATTAACGTGACCCGAGACCAGCTTCTACAGGTGCCTAATTGGGGGATTTATGTTTAACCTGTTGCGACGTTCAATTAGTCAATATACCATCAACACGATTGAGAATTTTACCATCCGAATCATTATTGCGAGTGTAAGAATCGCAAGTCATTATTTCTTGAATCTAGCCATCGTTTTCAACGTACATCAAGTGATTGTGATCATCGTGTGCAGTGTTTGGTGCAGCATCTTCTGTTCAGTCATCTGCCAATCGGTCGTTTCCGTCAGCTTCAAGCGAAGATCGTCATATTTCAAGCAGCTGGAATCGTCACGTCGTTCTTCGGATTCCTGGAGAATCGAAGCAGGGGTAGTAAACTACCATTGTCGTTACAAATTTTGTAAACTGATCAGACGCTTGGTGAGTAATTTTTTGCTTTGCTACTTCTTGTTGTGGATTGTTGGAATTATTTGCTGCGTGATTGATTTTCTATGTTTTTGCTGCCGAATTTAAAATTTGTGCATCGGAAGTTGTTGTTTGTTTTATTACTTAATAATAAGTTTAGATTCAATACATATCTATTCAGTAACAGTTGTTTTATTTGGTGCAGAAGCAAACTCATTCTTTTTCAGATTCACGCTCTTTGCTTCTCCAATAACTATAGAGCTAGTTGTTACATCTGGGGCATCACCACTGAAAATTTTATTACTGGGGAACACCTATCCCAGGTGTGGTGAGAAATTGTCGTTTCCTAATTTTTGTGGGAAAGATAAGTTTCATTACAATCCGCTTGCTTTTGTAACGCAGTTGTTTGAAGCGATAAGAGAATCTGAGGAAACTATGTGTACAAGTCAAGGGAAATCTGAGAAAATCTTAGAAAATATAAAATTCTAGGAAATCCAAGGAAAATCTTAGGAATACTATGAACAACTTTCTTTTTAATTATTCCAACTTTTCGAAAGATACCTTGAGACAATCCAGGTGGAAATTCGACGAAATTTTTCAAAAATTTTGTAAAAGAAAAGCTAGTATACAAAACTTCTCAAGATTTTGAGTAGAATCAATTATTCCACCGTAACGTTCAGCAGGTTCTGTGAAGACCAACTCTGAGTTAAACTTCGACAAATGCAATTCAAGGATTTTCAGTCCGTCCGAAGATAAAGCAATCGGAGACCGTAAATTGCGCCAGCGGTTGAGGGTTTTTCTAATCCTATCAGTAAATTGCGCCAAAAATTTTTAAGATTGACCCTAAATTTAATCTAAAAATAAACGAGTTTCACCTTTCACGAGTTCCACCTTTGCCGAGTTCTTTCGGTCTTCAGGGATATTTTTATTTAGTTTAGTCTTTGGCAAAACGGCTCAGAGCACCCGGAGCGGAGGGATCGGAGCGCAGGGTAGCGCAGAGTCGAATTTGACAAAGACAACCATGGCAATACACGGATCTACCATAATAATATTTAAATAATATTTACTAATAGGTACACCACTCTTTGGGTATTACTACTTAAGTTACCCCACCAACCGTTGGTGCTATTTATTACTTGTCATTAAGCTACCGACCAAGAAAATATTGACCGCTGGCCCAGTTTACATACGTCCAAAACAATCCGTACATGCAGAACAGAACTTAAAATTGAAAACTTGATCGATATACAGAATTTCTATCATAATTTGTATTTGGAATTTAATGAATTTCTGTAACATGTTTTGTCAGCAACTTTATATTTCTTCGATAATAAGCAAACCGCAAATAAACAACAATAAACAAACAATAAACGTCGATATTATTATGCTCAACGAAATGTTTCTAAAATAACATCAGAAATGACCGAGATGGTACTCGTGGCGGAGAGGTGGCGATTGGCATCCGAAAATCTATCCAACATTGACCGTTACCCGC
Source organism: Cantharis rufa (assembly GCA_947369205.1). Lineage (NCBI taxonomy): Eukaryota > Metazoa > Arthropoda > Insecta > Coleoptera > Cantharidae > Cantharis > Cantharis rufa. Next base: position 45,221,227 of record OX376303.1, read on the forward strand.
ATACAACACGAAAAATATTGAAAACATGGACGAGATGTTATACTAACTTCAGCTTATAGCCCAAAGTACTTGAGCACTTTCGAGTCAGATATAAAAAAGCTGGCACCTAATGAGGAATTTTTTATATTTGGCGACTTCAATGCTAGAAATAGAGCTTGGAACTGCATACGAAGCAATACGGCAGGTACAATACTATTTAATTTGCTACTGAGATCCCATTGGTTTTTATACATTCAAATTCTGCAACAAACTTTCCACACTCGGGTGCGAATCCATCCACAATTTTTTTACAAATTTTTGACTGTGAGACACCAAATGTAAAAAATTGAATAATTATGTAATAGTTATAGAGAAGGACGGTTACGGGTTGATGCTTAAGTGCGTTAACTACTAAGCAGATAACCCTGGTTTGAGCCTGAGTGAACTAAGAATTTTATTGAATTCTATTCAAATGAAAACCATTCATAAAAGTGAAGTGGTTAGCCAAAACCCACCCTGGGTTATAGTGCTACTGTGTGTGTGTATAGAGAAGGATGTAAAGTTTGGAAAAACAATTTCTGAGATTGTTGCCAAAAATTATCATAGTTAAAAAAATTATTTAATCTTGGATAATGAAACTCTATTAAATGAATGCCTCCATACGCTTCAAACACATTAAAAAAATAAAATTTTCTTACCACTCCAGCAGTAACCGAATGGCTCAATGAGAGCGGACTTCCCAATGCAATTACCCATTCACCTGTAGATACATCTGAAGATTTTCCCAAAGTTAAATAAGATAATTTCTTATTGGAATTTATTTTTAATAGGGCCAAGTCGACATTCATATCCGCATCTTCTACGGAAGCTATATACGATGTACCGTCATTCAACATTACCACTACCGAAGACTGTGGTTTGTTAATTACAACGTGAGCATTGGTTAGAATCCATCCATCATCTCGAACAATAAATCCAGATCCATTAGAAATTGTTTGAGGTCGTCCTGTTTCAGGATCCATTTTTTTATTGTCTCGAATTTCAATATATACTACGCTGGAAGCACAACTTTTCACAACTTTATCAATAAAATTAAACTTTTCCCGCAGAGATTCTGTAGAAGATATATTTGGAGTTCTAATTGGTAATTGTCGCTTTATTTGTTGATTACGTTTCAAACTATATAAACCCAGTAAAATTGCAGTTGAAGTACCCGCGATAAATGCAAATTTCTTAAAAACACTACCAAATGCAGTACTTTCGTCGGGCTTTTTTGGATTCGGAATTTGTGATAAGTTCTTTAAGCTTGATTTAGAACATCTTGTAGCATGTTTTAGAAATTGTGCTGGTCTTAATACTAACCACAAATACATTCTATACCATTAAAAATCTTTTATATTATGTAATAAGTAGATCTAGAACTTTTATGAAATAGAGCCTTTTTATGTATTGTATTTAAGGAATACATTTATTTTACACTAATAATTTTGACTTTAACGATGACATTTAATTACTTCAGGTTACAAATGTTTTAAATTAAAAGTACTAGATTAAAAAAAAAAGAAAAAGCAATAATAATTTTATTAAATTTACAAAAAAATTCAACTAACTTTAAATACTCTCGAGATAATAATTAGTCCAGATCAGGTATCTACGTAGTGTTCGGTATTTATTACAACCTATTATAAAAGCATGGTAATAGCTATTTACAGGCGAGCTAGGGAGAGTGATTCATTTCGTGTTCGTAAGCAATATAGCATACGAATACGAAATTTCACTTTCCCAGCGAGTCACTGTATCTAGTCTTATCTAGTCTGTATCTTGACAAGCGTCTAGGTACACCGATCTTGATATGATTCGTGTTGTGATGCGCATGCGTGAATCGTTTATTGAGTTCAAGTTTTGTTGAACTTTAACAGGTCTACTTTTTCGAAGTTTTGAGGTTAATTGTTTTTTTTGTTTGATTTCAAACTAAACTAAAACTAAACTTGTGATTTGTTTTCACTCAATGACACAGTGTTTCTGGCTTGTCCATGGCATAGCTATCCAAGCCAGATTTACGGTGTCGACTACTCTTCCTTAATTATATGTGTCGAATTAAATTTAGCTTTAATTTTTGTAAAATTAAAACACTAAAGCGTTAAATGTATAATATATTCATAACACTGCAATAAGCAATAGTAGAAGACCGCTCTCGCTAGAAGTTTGAACAGCTTACAAATTAAACAATTAACCTCAAAACTTCGAAAAAGTAGACCTGTCAAAATTCATACTTGAACAAAATAAATGATTCACAAGTTCGCGCATGCGCATTACAACACGAATCATATCAAGATCGATGTACCTAGACGCTTGTTGTATCTAGTCTATAGAGAAGATATCGTCCAAGACAGGTCCTTTCCAAAATAAAAACATAAACTAATAAGTAACAAAAACTCTACTTTTCAAATAAGCATTAACTTTTTAGAACGGGTTGGAATATAATATTATAAGTCCCAGCATCTTATCTTATCTTATCAACATCCGCCGTAGCAAGATAATAGGTCACATTCGTATAAATTATAAGTGTTTTGCATTACTTTACTGTATTATAGTGTGAAAGCGATGCGCGGTGCTTTCTCTTTATATGCAATTTCACGTTTCCTTTATATATGTTACGGTCAATGATAACAACTCGGCCATTGACGTCAATGGCCGGACAATGACATCAATGGCCGGACAATGACGTCAATGCCGTGCTTAACTGGGCATTGACGTCAACGCCCGGCCAATGACGTCACTGACCGTGCATTTTGGGCGATGTAGACATTTAAAATTTCATATGTAGTTTTTACATCATTGTCCGGGCAATGACGTCATTGCCCAATACAGAGCGGGCGATGATGAAACAACTCTTTTTTTTATTTGATTTATTATTGGTTCAGCTTATACAAGCTATACACAATACTTATATTACAATTACAGGTTTAACATATTAACTAATAATTCAATATTTTAATTTTTACGGTAAGGAATGCTGTGAGGCAAAACTGTTATCACTTTAGTTGGCGGTTTGATTTTCTATTCCATCAGAAAGTAACGTATTTAATGTGCTTTTGCAATTAGTACTAGTTATTAAGAGATTAAAGATAAGAGATTATTAAGAAGAGCTATTAAGAGAAAAGTTAATTTTGTTGGAAAACATTAGTGATACTACCAAAGAAAACGAGATTACTCTTAGACAAGCTGCAGCTCGTAGCAGAGTTGTAGGGAGACCGAGTTACAAGCGTTGCCAATGCAAGGATGGATGTAAAAACAATGTGCACTCTCATGTCAGAATAAAAATGATTAATTTAAAAAATTTAATTTAATTATTTTTTAATTTATAATTATTTTAAAAATTTTTGTTAATTTTTATTATTTATTTTAATAAATGATTAAAAACATTAGAATATTAGCGAAGCGTCACTTGCCAGTTGACTGTCTTGCTGTTCCTTATAGTATTTTTTCTATATATCATCATTGTCCAATCCTTTTTGGTCAATAACGTCATTGACCGGCCAAAGACGTAAATATTACAATCAGATGAAAATATTTTACATCATTGTGCACCTCTAACGGGCGTTGACGTCAATGGCCGCACAATGACGTCAATGCCCATTTATGCTGGCCATTACATTTACATGGCCATGGCCATTTACATCATTGACCGTAACCTATACACTACCATATACTCATATTTACACATAAGCATGTTTATTTTAAAATGTCCGGTATCGTATCACATTCCAGGCAGTAAAAATGCATAGAATGGAATTCTTTCCATCATCTTGGCGTAAATATATATACTTACATTTGTTATGAAATAGTAATAATAATTAACTTAAACTTTTTTTTTTCAAGTTAAAGTTGAACTTTAACTTGAAGAACTAATAATGGTAATATAATTAATTATGCAACTGTTAATTGTCGTTATTGGTTTGACACTTATAGTCCGGTCAATTTAGACAAAAATAGTGATCAAATAACAAAAATTCAGACAGAACCAAATTTACCTATACAGGTTTATCAAAACACTGGCGTAGTAGGATATAGCAAAATAAATGTGTGAGATTTTGATTATGAAAATGAAACAAAAGCAACTTTCCTAAAAGCGCGTTTTTAGTTTCCTAAAAACCAGCCGAGTACGCTACCTCACAGGTTGTGTGTAAATGTGTGCATATTATACAATATTATGTAGAACGTGACTCTTACAATCGCGATATCTCAGGAACAGTGATACTTAGAGTAAAAAATTATAAGAATCTTTTTTTTACAAAATTTTGAGATCTACAACTTTGGTCTGAAGTACTTTTGTGATAAAACTTACCGTTTTTGAGAAAAATTCAAAAAATCTGAAATTTGGCCTTTGACCCCGAATAACTTTCTGAGCGCACATGAAGCCGGAACAGGCAAATGTGCCTAAACCTGGAAAGGCAGAAGAAGAAGAAGCGCACATGGGATTGATGGGGACTTTTGAATTTTTATTTTTTAGGGTAAACCCAAGGTCTCCACCAAAATTTGGCTCTGTCAAAATTTTCGTTATTTTAATTGTCTAAATTGGCCGGACTATTATTTTACCCAAAATTTACATATTATTTTAATTCTTATCTAAAGTAAATTTTCAAATACATCGCTTGCGTTGTTTTGCAGAACCGAAAAGCTGGACATTGCCAAGCTTTGGCAAGACTTCGCCAACGCCACACAAATTTTATGCAAAAGAAAGGATAGAAGATAATACTTCAATCTGATTGGCTCTTGCCAGTTTCTACCTAAGCAAGGCAAGAAGAATCTCTATCTGAACGCCGCTTAATAGAAGTGGAAGTTGACTATCTGAAAAAAATTATTAGGTAAGCTTTTTTAAAATATATGTATATTAATATTTTAATCTGCAATATTATATCAAAATATTTTTTAAAGAAAATATTGGATGAATGGTTAAGTCAGCGGTCTTAATAGAAATAAATTGTCCGACGTTTCGGATTCTTTAATGACCCATTTTTAAGGCTACAAAAAATAATACAAAATAAAATTACAAATTAAAAATGAAGAAACAAATAAAGAAAGATGAGAAAACTATAAAAGAAAAAACTACAAAAGATAAAAAGCATACAAAAATATTGAAAAAGCTTTAGACGGAATACTAACCTAAGAAGAAAAAAATGGAGGTTAGCAAGCCACCATTTTCCAAAATTACTCTGTCCTTAACCAAGCTTCCAACAACAATACATATCTGAAAAATAAATTAAAAAGAAATCGGTGTTCCGCCTAGAGCTTATGGTTTATCGAAGATTCATAAAGACGGTCGACCCCTCAGACCTATTGTTACTGATCTTAATGGTCCTTTTGGCCCTCTTTCTAAATTTATTGCTACGTATTTAAAGATTTTTTATATGGATATACTTTCTAATTATTCTCTTCAGGAAGATGATATTTTGGTCTCCTTAGATGTCTTGGTGTTTAAATGTCTTGGTGATGTCTCTTGGTTTACCAATGTTTCCGTAAACTTGGTCATCGATTATTATATCAATAATCAGATTTCAGAGCTACGGGATAGTTAATGAGAGCTTTAAAACTCATCACTAAAAACTATGTAACATTTAACAAGCTGCAACATTTTTCTCTATTGCAGTCCTGAAGAAGAGTGAAATAAAACTCGAAACGTCGACTAATTGAAAAAGAGGTATGCCCGTTTTCACCAACATTTATTTAAGAATTCCCTAGCAAAGAATTCTTTACGCTAGGTATTCCCTAAAATAATACTTAGGAAAATTTGCATTTCACCAACATAAGAATTTCTTAACGAGCAGCTTCCTTGCTAGGTATTCTTTACAGCGGACAAATGAACTAATACGGGTTGTAAATGTCATATTTGAATGTATACACAGTAAAAACGTTTTGTTTGAATTTAATAAATAATTTTGTTTGAATTTAATAAATAATTTTGTTTGAATAATTTTATTCAATACAAAGAAATTTTGTTTCGATAAACAAAATTATTTCTATCAAACAAACTGAATTTGTTATTTCAAAAAAATATTTTTTTCAAAATTTGTTTAGATCAAACAAATTGTTTAAATTTGTTCTGTTTAAATTTAATAATTGTTTATTACTTTAAATAAAACATTTATTTTAAATCAAAATAAAATCAAATTAAATAAAATTTTTCTTTTAGGCAACTAAAAAACCTCAAACAAAAATTTTATTAGGGTTAAACAAATACTTTAGTTGCGTATATATAACAGAATATTTTGTTTAGATCAACTAAATTTGCTTCAGTCAAACAAACATTTTGTATCAAAATGAATATAAGTAGTTACCTGGAGATTGCAATTTAATGTGTGTACAACCAATTGTTGCTAACACATTTGGAAAACCACATATTTATTCCGGTAGCATAAAACCGTAATGCCAGTAATAATTGATTTATGGGCGATACTGATTGATTTCTAAAATAATAATACCCAAAATAATTGTCATAAATAATATGCACATTTATGAATAATATATTTATTTATCATTAATAAACTCTAGAGATCCTACTATTAATTTTAAAACCTTAATTTTAAATCTTACGACAAATTCCACATTAAAATTCTCATTTTCAAATCTCTCTAAACAATCCAAAAATCTAACAATAGCCATGGCGAGAAAAAAATAAGAATAAACACTAATTTATACCTGTAATACAACCGCTAAGGAATCCCTAACACGTTAGGGGTCGGTAAATCGGATACCTAAGGTTAGGGATTTCTTAATGCTCTTTAGGAACTTTTAGCGCTTGGTGAAAACCAAATTTGACATAAGAGTTTCTTATCTCAAAGTTAGGGAATTCTTAACGTTAGGAATTGTTGGTGAAAACGGGCAGTAGTTTTATTAAGGGAGCGTTCATAAACTACGTGGTTTGGCCAAGGGGGGGAGGGGTTAGGTAGAATGCTACGCAGGGCTACGTGAGGGTACGGGGGGAGTTATAGTCAAGCTACGTAGTTTTCTTCATTTATTATGAAAGCAATTTGCAGAATATAAGCGACAACATAATAGGGATATTTATTTCCGTATTTGGATTCTTTTTATTATTTATGTCATTATTATACGACTAGGCAAAAAAATAATTTCAATTTTGTATTATTAAAGTGAATATTAGCGCATCTTTAATTATTCTAGTGTTCTTTAAAGTGTCACTTCAAGTTTCAAACAATTGATGTGAAATGACCCTGTACAATAATCTTCACGAGGCTTATCGGAAATGTTTTTCCAACGAGTTTTCAAAAGCCAAAATCCAAAATGATGTTAATGAGTTATGGAAATCTTTTAAACAGGGCACAACATGTCTTCTGGACTTTATAGGAAAAAAAACTACGTTCCATCTAAAGGGGAGGAGGGGTATCATGGTAAAAGCTACGTTAAGCTACATGATGGGAGGGAGGGGTTCAAAAGAGGTCAAAATCAAACTACGTGGTTTATGAACGCTCCCTAACCAGTTGTCCAATCCTGATATTCTTTACTGATTTGAGTAAGTATGGACGATAACGAATCAATAACTAACTAAAAACTATTTTGTGGCTAATGGAAACACTTATTTACAAAAGAAGGGGGTTCCTATGGGTGCGCGCAAGCATATCTGTTGATCTTGCCAACATCTGTATGAACATCCTTCTCGATGGCCGTGTTGTGTCTTGTGTATTTTAATCAAAGACACAATAACAGCATAAGAGCAAAAAGTTTTAAATGGTAGAATTTACGTTTAACCCGTTGTTATTACACAAGTGAGCGCGGCGCTCACATAAATAAGTTTCGAATGTCAATCGCATAAATGATGTCCAATTAATCTCATACTATTATGAGAATACCTTCAACTGACATGTCGACAAATATAGAAAAAAGTAAATCATAGCGTCACTTGTCATTCCCGCCTAATTATTGTCTTACAAAGTCGACAATACCGATAAAGTGAGCGTCGCGCTAACAATGTACTAGCCGTGCAATATCGAAACAAATACAAAAAGTGAATAGATAATTATTAACGATATTAATAATTATCACCCCTATTCTGTAACTCCTTCGTTATCATAACGAATTTCGTAAAGTTTGGTTTCGTTAACAATTTTGCAACGAAATTCGTTGAGAATGGTATTCTGTAAACTACACCCTAACGAATTCGTTACGAGGTTCGTTCGTACGACGTTCTGAACGAAAAAGCTAAGCGATTTTTTACGATTAATCACGAAGTTGTATTTGTATCATTATTCGGCTCTGTATACAGTAAACATATTTGAATTATTTGAATTTTGCTATTTTAGCGGCAAAATAATGACAATTATAAATTTATCAAATTAATTGGAACTTGGTTAGAGTAAAATTCATAGATTTTCTTTTTTTCAAAATTACATTCATTATAATTTACGTATTTACCTCAATTTATGTATGCTTAAAATAAAACCAAGTTATAATAAAATGTCCATCAGATGTTTAATATTTTCGGTAAAATTGCTTTTACAAGCCGACAAAGAAATAAGCAGATTTAAGGGTAATCTTTATTGCCTTGTTCCTCTAGTTATTTAAAACAATTGTTAACAAATGTGTACTTTCATGAGCGGTTTAGTGAACATTTACACTATTTTTACTTTTTATTTCAATAGTGATAAATTATTCTCACCCCAAACAAAATTCTATATGAACAGGGTGAACTGTTGGGTATTTGGGGGTGCAGTAGAAAATAAAACGACTCGGATTCCGAGTCCGATTCGACCGAGTCGTTTTATTTTCAATTTTTTATATTTTTTGCAATAATGACCGGGTTGAAAAAAAAACGTTCTTCAAAGGTGACTAATGTGCAGAAAGCATTATACGTGCAATTTATGAGAAATAATGAAACTTTCCGAACAAAAAAAAAACCATGCCAAATAATGAAATGGGTTACTTGTATCTCGAAGATGTCGATGATTAATCCTTATATTGTTCCTAAAAATTACAATCTGATTTAGTGGTGGCCTGTCGGGGTAGGCTCATGAAGTCAAGTATCATAGTTCCGCAAAACTATAACTAATATTTTTTAAAAACCTCGAACTTCGGTTTCACAGGCCTGCCCCACCGCCTAAACTTTTCACAAGCCGCCACTATTTACTAAATACGTATTGTACATAAAGGAACATGTACTGACCTTCTTATATTTTGCAGTTCTTCACCTGCTAGAATGATCTCTAACAATTGTGGATCCATTTGTATATTTTTAAATTGTTTTTGTACAAATATCTGTATTATAAACGTTTTACAATAATTATGTTCAATTAAAAAAGAATTAGCAAACCTTAAATTATTAGTTTATTAGCTCTTGAAATAATATTATATAAATAAATTTTAAATATAGGAGCTAAGATAATAATAAAAACAAAATTAACCTTAAATTTAATCTGTCACTCGACAGATTAGCTCTCAACGAATTCGTAAAAATACGCAACGACAGCTTCAGAGCTTTCGTACAAAAATACGGTCATAACGAAAATGGTAACGAAGGCATTTACGAATTTCGAGGTTAGTGAATACCAACTAGACAACTTAACGAATTTTTAGGCGTAACGAATTGTAATCTCGTAACGAATGTGTTACAGAATAGGGGTGTATATCTGATACATATAACACCCCTATTCTGTAACACATTCGTTACGAGATTACGATTCGTTACGCCTAAAAATTCGTTAAGTTGTCTAGTTGGTATTCACTAACTTCGAAATTCGTAAATGCCTTCGTTACCATTTTCGTTATGACCGTATTTTTGTACGAAAGCTCTGAAGCTGTCGTTGCGTATTTTTACGAATTCGTTGAGAGCTAATCTGTCGAGTGACAGATTAAAATAAAGGTTAATTTTGTTTTTATTATTATCTTAGCTCCTATATTTATAATTTATTTATATAATTAGTTATAGTTATGACTTTCATTCTTTCAGGAATATAGTCAACCCCTTGCAGGAGTTTTTGATAAATCCATTTTATGAGGTGGATTACTCCTCTTTTCTCCTCAGTCTTCCCTTTTCATTTTTCTCTTATAGCTTTTTGTGTGATTTTGCCTTCTCCGATATCTTCCTCCATACGATTCTATCTTAGCACATTCTTCTCCAGTTGCCAATTCCCATCTCCTTCAAATTCTGCTGTACGCCATCCAACCATCTTAACCTTGGCCTTCCTCTTCGTCTTTCCTCTAAAGGTCTCTATTCCGTTACCACTTTTGTCAGCTCATTATCCTGTTTTCTCATAATATGCCCCAGCCATCTTATTCGTTGCGCTGTTATATATCTTACTATATCTTCGTTCTCAATTTCCATCATCAGCTTTTGGTTTGTTCTAATTCTATAATCTATTCCGTCGGCTACATTTACTTTCTTCACACTCAGTATCATTCTCAGTATTTTTCTTTCAAATACCTGCAATGTTTCTTGTTCATCCTTTAATATTTTTTGGTTAGCATAGTATGTTCTGTATCCGGCCTGTATTCTTTCATTAATTTCTTCCCCTCTGTCATTACCATTGTTCAAATGAACTCCTAAAAATAAACTTTTGAACTTCTTCGAACTTGTACTTACCCACTTTGATAATATTCTTTCCATCTTTACTATGCTCACTGTATTTTAAATATTTCGTCTACTGTTCGTTGATCTTTAGTCCCATTTCTGCCGCTTCATTAGCCAAATCTAAGCAAATTTCCTCCATTCTTCTCTTTGACCTTGAAATGATTACTACATCATCTGCGTATGCAATTATCTGTTCTTCTTGATTTGCTATGGTGCTCTTGCAGTTTATATTCTTTACTACTTTTTCTATTGTAATATTAAACAAGGTTGGTGACAGTGTATCCCATTGTCTCACTCCGTTTCTGACTATAAATGCTTCTGCCGTTCTTACCTTTGCTCTTGTTTTTTCCAGCGTCACTTTCACAAGCTTTATTAATTTTTTAGGAATTTTCATTTGCCGCATTATTTGAAACAAGCGTTTCCTTTTTATTGTGTCAAATGCATGCCGGAAGTCGATGAACAGACGGTGCAGATCTATATTGTGTTCCTGACATTTTTCAGTTATTCTCTTCAAAATGTGTATTGCATCTAATCGACGCGTCGATTTTCCCTCTCTAAATTCTTGTTGGTACTCCCCTATTAGTTTTTCTGTGAAATTTTTTAGTCGCTTGTGTATAATCGTCAAAAGTACTTCATATACAGCAGGTAGCAGTGTTATCTCCCTGTAGTTTTGACATTCATCCATTTTGCCTTTTTTGTGTATTTGTATTATTGTTTCTATATATGCCAGTCGTCAGCCATTTCTTATTTGTCCCATATTCTACAGATCAACTCTTTAATCTTTTGTTGTAATTGTTGACCACCGTTTTTCACCATTTCCGCATAGATTCCATCTCCTTCTTCTGCCTTATTATTATTCTTCATTTTTCTTATTATTTCGTTAATCTCTTCCTGTGTTGGGTTTTCTATTATTTGATCTCCACCTCTTATCTCCATTTGTTGTTCTTTGATTTTGTCTTCTCTGTTTAGTAGTTTCTCAAAGTGCCTCTTTCATATTTCTTTTATTTCACTTTATCATCTTCAGCTGTACTTTTTTCGTTTTTCATTGATCTTGTCTTCATTGTAGCAGCTTTTCTGTGGTTCCTGATTGATCTATAAAAACCTCTCGCATTATTCTCCCTGTTAAAACTTTCAAACTCATTCGTCATCTCCTCCAGCCATTTGTTCCTTTTTTGTTTACATATCTTGTATTTTTCCTCTTACTTTCCTCTTCCGTATCACCTCATCTTTACACTCATCGCCAAACCATTTCTTATCTACTTTCTTTCCTTCATATCCTATATGCTTTTGGGCACACTCAATCATCTTTTCTTTTAGGTATTCCCAATTTTTGCTAATGTCATTGTCCTCATTCATTTGTTCTAATTCTCTATTCATCTCAGCTTCATATTTATTCATCATATTAAAAATTCAAATCACATTCAAATCAACAAGTTAATTAAACGACAAAATCAAAATATTATTTTGAGCTTTCAGCGAATATGTATGTCGCCTTCGTCAGAAAGTTAATTATTAATCATAGTAAATACATGGAAACCGAAATAAAAGCATTGACATTTGATACGATCTATGATCCAAATTATAAAAGGTTTAGTAATATGATCGTGAGTTAAGGAACAACCTACAATAGTTTCCGTTAGAGTAGGAAAAACTTAACTCCAATGCGTGTAGGCAGAAGTTAGACAAGTAAATGGCTGTAGATGTTGCTTAAGCCGTCTATATCCGTTTTTCTATTCATTTCATTCTTTTCTCTTTTGATGCAGATTATTTCGTGAAGAAGTAAGTCTGTCCTTGTAGTTGGTAACGGATTTGACAATTTTTGCGTTTTTGAAATCTGCATGGTGTCCGTCTATCAGAATAAGTTGCAATGGCGGTAGAATCCGGTTTGTTACATCGTATACTGGAAATATTGCCACTCATTCTTTTTTGAAGCCATTATTGGTTTGCTTGTCCAATGTATAGTCCGGTCAATTTAGACATCCAAGGTTACAATAATTCACACACGGCTGAAAATTGGTAGGATTGTTTAAAACACTATTATAAATGAGACGTAAAAGGTCCTCATCGATCCGACACCTGAAAAAAAATTTACTCAGGGTCAAAGGTCACAAAAACGGGTTTTTGCAATTTTCAGCAAAACGATAACTTTTATCATAAAATTAGCTTACACAAAAATTGTAGATTAGATAATTATCTATAAAAAATGTCAAAATAGTTTTTCTCCTAAGAGCCACCGTTTTTGAGATATAACAATTCAAAAAGTTGAAAGAGTTGTAATCTACTACAAAAAACTAACACAAATTTTTAAAAACGATTTTGTCTTGTGATAGGTTATTTTAATCACCTTGAAAAGCTTTATCTAAAATAGGTGAAATTAATATTCTATCTGTCATCTGTCAAAAATTACAAGCTGCCAAAGTTTAAACTTCAAGAGTGAATAACTCGTGAAGTATTGAAGGGATTTCAACCAAATTTTGTATGTAGAAACATTTCCCCCACAGAACTCGACAGCATATGGAACCATTTGATCAAAACCAAGAAATCAACATTAAAATAATAGATTACTTTATTTGCGAAAACTTGAAAAAAGTCCTTGTCCCTCGATTTGTGTTAGCCCTGGCAAAGATTTCTTTGCCAAAACCTTATTTTCACCACTAGAGCCCACCAAAAATACGTCCAAAAAGTTTGACTGTTATCGACGCAGAAATGCCGAAGAAAATCGAGGGACAAGAACTTTTTTCAAGTTTTCGCAAAAAAAGTAATCTTTAATCTTTAATCGTTAATGCGTGTGCGTGTATGGTAAAAACGCAGATAAACAGGTCTTACTGAAAATATAGTGAACAGTGGATAAATAGTTTAGAGTAAAGCAGTAGAAAGTACAGAGAGGTTGAAGTGAGAGTGATTCAGGGGCACAAAGTGCTGAATCAGAAGCGAAAACCCAATTAAGTGAGTAAATTGAACAAATTTGTAAAAACAGAAAAGCTAGGTTACACAAGGCGAAGGTTTCCGAGGTGTTGAACCGAACCTCAACGCGGAAAAGTATAAACTGCACGGTAGTATAGGCAACACAATAGGCACCGTAAGGAAGGGAGAAACCAAAAAGTATAAAGTATAAACTGAACTGTAGTATAGGCAGCACAATAAGCACAAGAATTCAAGACATCATAAGAGTGAGAAACCGTTTGCAGTGAACAGAAGAAAAGGTTTATGCAATGAGTGACAAAGGGAAAGAAACCATATCGAACAACTACGAAAGTGAAGGGTCAACAACAGATGAAAATAACAAGAAGGAAGGATTGACCACGATATTTTTAAAATGAGTAAGAAAGTACAAAGATCACCAACAAAGAAGCGAAGCATTCTAAGCGATGGAGATCAAGGAAGAAGTATCCCACAAGAAGGAAACTCAAGAATCGAAGAAAAATTGGATCGACTTACAAGCATGGTTGCAAATTTCATGATAGATTTATAAGTATGATATGCAGGAAAGCATTGGAGTGATCAAACAAGAGGTTGGCGAGCTGAGAAAAGAAATTACAGATACCAAAATCGAAACGAATAAGACAAAGGAGGGCTTACAGGAAGTAAAAATGGAAAACGAACAGAAAATAGAAGCAGTGGGAGAAAGAATGGAGTGTCTGGAATTGAGAAACATGGAACTGGAGTACCAAATGGAAAAGATCGAAAAAGAGAGAATAAAAAATAACTTGATTATTACAGGAATTAATGTGGATGAAGAGGAACCAGATAAAATGAAAATGGCAATGAATAAGTTTATCAAAGAAAAGAGAGGGGTCACGACCGAAATTAAGAACATGTATAAGATAGGAAACAAACGAAGCGTAATTGAAGTAAACAAATGGGAAGATAAGATGGGGATATTAAAGAATAAATCCAAGCTGTCCGGAACCGACATTTACATCGATAGTGATCTCACGAAGATGGAAAAAAGCATAATGAAAGAAATTAGAGCACGAGCAAAAATTGAACGAGAAAAGGGAATAAAGGTAAAGATTGGATATCTAAAACTTATTATGCCTGGAGTGGTGATAACATGGAATCAGCAAGAACGAAGATTGGTGGAAGAGAGAATTGAGTCTGCGGAACGGATACCAAAAAACTATCAAAATGTACAGGATGGATGACACATGGCACGAATCGGCAAGGAAAAGGAATAACGAGAATGAAAACAACGGAGAAACATAGGAAAGTAAAACAAAGGAAAAGAAGAGAGTCTAAGATGTGGAAGATTGGAACATGGAACGTCAGATCAATGCTGAGGAAGGGTAAGATGCAAGAGACAACAAGAGAACTAAAGAAGTATGGAGTCAACATAGCAGCGGTACAGGAAATTAGATGGGGGGTAGCGGTGAAGTAAACGCCGGCGAATACGTATTATTGTACTCAGGAGAAGAGAAACAAGGAACAAAAGGTGTAGGTTACTTTGTGAGAAGCGATATGAAGAGAAACATAATGCAATTTAAACCAATTAGCGGCAGAATAGCATATCTGAGATTAAAGGCAAAACCGACAAATATAAGCCTAATAGTTACATATGCGCCAACTGAAGACAAGAGTAATGACCAGAAAGAACAATTTTATTGTGAATTGGAAGGGGTGGCTGAAACAGTGCCTGGGAGGGATATATTGATAATGCTAGGCGATTTTAACGCCCAGATTGGGAAGGAAGATTACATTGGCGGAGTAGCAGGCAAATATACGATACATGAGGACACTAACGATAACGGACAAAGATTGTGTAACATAGCAGCAGCACTGAATATGTATATAAGTAGCACGAAATTCAAGCATAAAGCAATTCACAAGGTAACATGGAAGAGACCCGGAGCAAATGACGAGAAAGAGGGAAATCAAATAGACCATGTCTGCGCGGTCTACGACGTTTCGGCGCAGCCGATTCGGCGCAGCCGGTTCGGCGCAGCCGGTTCGGCGCGAAGACGTTTCGGCGCGAAGACGTTTCGGCGCGAAGACGTTTCGGCGCGAAGACGGTTCGGCGCAAAGACGGTTCGGCGCGAGCCGATTCGGCGCAAAGACTTTTCGGCGCGAGAATAAAATATTTTAAAAAGAAATAAAAAGAAAAATAATGTGGAAAAATTTAAACATTAATAGATAAATAATATATAATAAATTTATTAAAATTAATACACATGTATAAAAAATAAAAAAATGTTAAGGATTCATTTCGTAATTATACGATAATCCTCGCAGATAGTCGATTATATTATAATATAATAAAACACCTTCACAACAAATTATTTACTTAATACAGTGTTGGGTACAATTATTATAAACAATATTAGATAATATAATTTAAATTAACAAGTTTGTATAGTACAATAAAAAGATAAAAAATGTAATAATTTCATTAAATTCCAAATAACTAAATTAGTATTAATTATAATCATTATACAGTATAATCTTATAATTATAATACTGTTGGTGGCGGCACTTGCTCACCACCCTCACCACTGAGTTTGTTGGCTAAGAGGCAGTGGGGTGTTGAAATACCTGATATGGGAGGATAAGCAACAATTTCCTATTGCATTGCGTATCTTTACTATTTATCAATCAACGATATAATGTATTTAATTCTTAAACGGTACCAACCGAGGAATTTTAAACTGTAATCTTTTGTAAAATGTGTCGTTTAAAAGATACGAGGTTTTCAAAATAATCAAAAGAAAAATCTTGACAAAGAGGTGACAATGAAAAGGAAATAAAAGGAATATGGAAAAGACACTTCCAGAAACTGTTAAACCAAGTAGAGGACGAAAACGATGAGGTAGAAAAGGAAGAACAAAAAGATGAAACAACAGTAACGGAACCAACATACAGCGAGATGAAAACAATATTGAAGAAGTTAAAAAATGGGAAGGCACCGGGACGAGACGAAATAAGCGGTGAAATGATGAAGAATTCAGGGGAAGTGATACATCAAAGAATGTACGAGATGATACTTGAGATCTGGAGAAAAGAGGAAATGCCAAAAGAATGGAGAACAGGAAGAATAGTAGCGATACACAAAAAAGGAGATATAGAGGAATGTGGAAATTATAGAGGAATAACTTTCTTGCAAGTGGCATATAAGATCCTGTCGACGATCATATATGACAGAGTAAAAATTGAGATTAAGAACAAAGTAGGTGAATACCAACACGGCTTCAGAGAAGAACGATCGACGATAGACGCGTTACATATAATGAAACAAATATGCGAAAAAGCATACGAACATAATATAGAGCTACACCTATTATTTATCGACTTTCGACAAGCATTTGATTCGATCATACGCAAGAAACTGTATGAAGTGTTGGAGGAATTGAAAATACCACAAAAGCTGAAACGACTGATAAAGATGACAATGAAGGGAACGAAAACAACGGTGAAGATTGGTATAGATGAATCGGAGGAATTTAAAATCAATGGAGGAGTGAGACAGGGTGATGCGCTATCCGCTGCTATGTTTAACCTAGTATTGAGAGCATTATTAGAAGATTAGGAAACAGAGCAACAATCGTTACGAAAGAATGGCAAATATTAGCATATGCTGACGATATTGTTATTATAGCCAGATCAAGACAGGAATTGATCAGAGTGTTTAGCGAATTGGAAGAAAGAGCGAAAGAAATGGGGCTGAGAATAAACGAGAACAAGACTAAGTATATGAACCTCAACAGAAACGAAGACACAAGACAAGGCGAATTTAAAACTGGAAATTATACGTTTGAAAATGTAAAAAAATTCAAGTACCTAGGACTCCAGCTGAATAAAATCAACAATAGAACATCTGAGATACATGAGAAGATACAAGCAGGATGGAGAGCTTATCATGTAAACAAGAAAATATTAAAGAGCAAAATTCTATCGATAAGAACCAAAATAAGAATTTACAAGACCTATGTGAGAACAGTAGTAACGTACGCAGCGGAAGCGATAAACCTGATAAAAGAGAAAAGAAGAAAGACTGAGAGCCTTCGAGAGAAGAATGATGAGAGCGATGGTGGATCTGAAGAAAACCGGAGAAGGAGAATACAGGCAAACAACAAACACTGAAGTGATGAGGATTCTGGGTGATGGTGACATCGTGAAGTAGATGAAGGCCCAGAGAATTAGCTGGTTAGGGCATATCACAAGAAGAGAACCAAAAAGCGAATTAAGACAGGTAACGGAATGGAGACCGAATGAGACAAGACCCAGAGGAAGAACGAGAAATAGGTGGATGGACGAAGTGATGGAAGACCTTAAAGCGATGGGAGTGACGAGATGGAGGGGAAGATGCGGGGATAGATTAGAATGGAGAAGGATAGTGAACGAAGCAAAGACACACGCTAGACTTTGAAAATCGAAGAAGACAAGAGGAGTAATTCACCTGAAATGAATTGTAAAGACTTCTATTGAGGAGTAGGAATATTCCTAAAGAAATGTAAACCTTAATAATAATAATAATTCTCGTGGATCAATTCTATATCGAGGAAGGTTATTTTCGTTTGTTCTTCTTTTTCGATTGTAAATTGTAGTCGGGGGTGGAATCCATTAAAGTGGTTGAGAATAGAATCTTCATGGTCTTTGGGAATAGCTGTGATAATGTCGTCGACGTAGCGTTTGTAAAAAGGTAGTGTGTAAGGCAATTTTGCAATACGGTCTTCTTCGAGAACTTCCATCACTAGATTGGAGATCGTGGCCGACATAGGACTTCCCATGGCGGTTCCGAAAATTTGTTGGTAAATTATCCCATTATATTGAAAGTATGTAGTTTCCAGATATAGTTTGAGGGCATTTAAAATTTTCCTTTGGGAATGTTAGTGTAATTTTTGATTTGGTTCAATTTTCTATCTACAGTGTTAATTGCTAGATCAATGGGGATGTTTGTGAAAAGCGATTTGACGTCTAACAAAATTAGTATATAGTCATTAGGTACCACGAATTTCTTGGCATCTTTAATAAAGGTCCAAGAGTCTTTTGTGTGGAATTCTGTATTGTCTAACTTCTACCAACACGCATTGGAGTTAAGTTTTTCCTACTCTAACGGAAACTATTGTAGGTTGTTCCTTAACTCACGATCATATTACTAAACCTTTTATAATTTGGATCATAGATCGTATCAAATGTCAATGCGTTTATTTCGGTTTCCATGTATTTACTATGATTTATAATAAACTTTCTGACGAAGGCGACATACATATTCGCCGAAAGCTCCAAATAATATTTTGATTTTGTCGTTTAATTAACTTGTTTATTTGAATTTTTAATATTATATTTTCACAAGTTAAAAATTTATATATATTTAAATATTTATTCATTACAGCTATGGCTTTCAGCTTTTCCATTGCCCACTTACTCCTTTTTTTATCTCTCCGTACTTAACATTTATTTTTTGTTTCATCTCTGGAATCACCAAATAGTGGTCAGAGTCGGCATTTTCGCCTCTGCAAGTTCTTACATCTCTTATTGTCTGTACTCTTCTCTTATTTATGAGGACGTGGTCAATTTGGTTGTCGTTGTATCCCTTATCTCCTGGTCTCACCCCCGTTATTTTGTGAATCCTTTTATGCTGGAATTTTGTACTAGTCACTACCATGTTTGTTACCGCCGCCAAATTACACAATCTTATTCCATTATCATTGGTAACTTCATGTACTGTGTGTTTTCCACATATTTCTTTTATGTAACCTTCTTTCCCAATTTGTGGATTAAAATCTCCCACTGTGTCATGTGCCGGCACCTTTTCTACTATTTCTTGTAATTTGTCATACCATTCGTCCTTTTCATTGTCACTCTTTTCTTCCGTCGGGGCATATACATTTCTTATTGACAGAGGTGCTGTTTCTGGCTTTATTCTGAGGTACGCCATTCTTCCATTTATTGGTATAAACTGCAGTATATCTGGTTCCATCTTTTTGTTAACGTAATGTCCAACTCCATTTTTTCCTTGTTTTATTTCTCCAGAGTACAGAAATACGTAATCTGCAGTAGCAATTTCTTCTTGTCCTTCCCATCATATTTCTTATACAGCTGCTATGTCAATTCTATACCTCTTCAGTTCTTTCTCTACTTCCTCAAGTTTTCCCGGTTTCAGTAGCGTTCTCAGATTCCATGTTCCTAACCTTATAATTCTTTTCTTTTACATACAAAATATAATTTAACATCGATCGAACAATTAATAATGATATAAAAATTACGTTAAATAATCGCGTTTCCCAAAAATTTTTTAATTATTTAGTTCGCCTCAGTTTAGACAATCAAAATGCAAGTTAATTTAATTCAATATTTAAATTACCCAATTACCTTTATCTCTATTTCAGTTAAAAACATTTGTCCGGTTTTAACCCTTTACGCAGCCACGTTGTACTTCTGCAACACACCATTCCACTTAAAATAAAAATATAGGAAAATCTGATAGATCGAATTTACTCGGTCTTGCACATGTGCAATAAAGCATTTTAACGACTTGATAAATAATTCGGCTAACTAGGATGCTTACAGGTGTATTTATTTTGCTGAATTATTTAAATAAATAATTATTTCTGCTACAGAAATACCTTGCAAATGTTACAGGAATTGCATGTATTTTTGTAGATATTTAATAGTTTCCTATAGTAGCAACTTTTTCATTATATGTATCTTTGAATTAATGAGCAGATAGTTATTCAATTGAATGATATAATCCTTCTTCTTCAATATCTTCGATATCGATCGTAGAAAATAAAACAATGGATGACTTTTTGAATAATTAAGAAGGTTTTATTTCTTAAATTTCCGTAGTAATGATTTAAGGAATTCTTAAAAATAAAGTTTTCTTAGCTAATTTCTGATAATTATATTTCGTTTAAGGAATATGTCAATTGGAATAATCTTTGATTAAATAAATAAATAAAATTTTAGTAAATAAGTTTTTTTATTATTACTTAGGTATAATATAATATATAAATGTATTTGTCTATTATAAATTTATTTAATAATAATTTTTAATACATAGAGTCTCATTAAACTAATATAAGGTATACTAAACTTTTTATACAAATATGGAATCTACAAATTTTTGAATTTTGTTTGTTGTTTTTCAATGAATAATTTTGTGGTAAATATACGTATTAGGTATACTAAAAGAACGAATAATAAAAATTCGTGTAAATTACCTTTCCGCACAGTGTGCGAAAGAAACGTATTTTACGTTACTCAAACCAATATCAAATTTTTTATAATTTGAATTTGAATAATAAGAATTTATAAAAAAATGAAATTTATATATATATTATATTATATAAAATGAAATTTTATATATAACAATTCTCTATTATATCAAAAGACAATTCTGGAAGGAATTTTGAAGATTAATTTTTTACTCTTTATTATGACTAATTCCATAGAAAAATGCAAAGAATAGAAAAAATATGCATTATCTGATGATATCTAGTGATTTATTTCGTAATATATAATTCATCAATTTTTGGTGTATTATGTATTTGCAATGATTCACTACGTGTGATCTGATTTTTACGATAAATTAAAATTAAAACCATTGTACAAAACACAAGTACAATAACAATAGCAAGATAAATAATGGTTGGTAGTATATTAAAACTATGGGAAGAATTTGGAAAACTTATAAAACAATTGTTGTTTTGCTCTTTTTCGTTTGTTATTGTGTTATTATCGTCTGTTTCTGGCAAGAAAATCATTAAAACAGTGTTACTTCGTACATTAAGTTCTTCAGAGTGCGCTTCTATTTGTATTGTTATGAAATTTTCGGTTAACAATTTTAGACTGCTTAGCGGTTCTATTACATCCACCTTTACTTCTTTTTGTACCGCATCATAGTAAATTTTAAAATTATTATCGTAATCTAAAATAATACATTGCATTATGTTTACAAATTTTCTCTGTACTATTAACTTATAGCAAATTTTAATAAAGTCCATTGTTTTTATTTAAATAAGAATCAAGAAAATTTATTAGTTAAACTATTACAAGTTTTGATTTCCAAATTATGTGTTTGCATTATGCGATTTTACGTGTATAATAGGATATATCTAACAGTAACAGGTAAGCGCCGAGAATATCTTTTGTAATCATTTTCCGAGGTTTGCGCTTCAATGCGCATGTGTGTAGAAAATTAAAACGCACAAGTGCGTGAAAAATTACTTTTCCGCACAGTGTGCGAAAGAAACGTATTTTATGTTACTCAAACCAATATCAAAAAGTTAAGTAATTATTTATTAAAGATGTGTAATAAAGGTG
Source organism: Cantharis rufa (assembly GCA_947369205.1). Lineage (NCBI taxonomy): Eukaryota > Metazoa > Arthropoda > Insecta > Coleoptera > Cantharidae > Cantharis > Cantharis rufa. Next base: position 45,243,047 of record OX376303.1, read on the forward strand.
AATGTTTTAAGTCAGATTGACTGTTTAATAGCAAGGAAAATTGTTTTAATTTATTTATTTCAAAAACTTCTAAAAATTACTGGGTTTGTTTTATTATTAACTAAGAGTTCTTGGATTATGTTTACGGTATCTTCAATAGGCACACTTGGAAAGAGATAAGTGACATCAAATGAATCAGGATAGTAATCCATAACAGCTCTGAACACACATATACAAGTAAAATCTTTTTTTCGTGCCTTTCTTAATCGTCTGACTAGAATTCTCCTCAGTTAAATAAATGAAAAAAAATAGAAAGAATTAAATTTATCGCCATTTCCAATGTACATAATATACCAATAATAGTCCAGTCAAAGCGGAGTTTGAATATAGGATAACCCAAAAGTTGCGCTTCAGGGAATAAAAGTTATACCAATTGATAGCTAAAGGTTCCATTATGAACATATTAAAATGTATCCGCTTAATTTTTCCAGCTTAATTTAGAATTAATAAAAAACGATCGAAGATTTACGACTAATCGACTTTAACTCTTCATTTATGCCAAGTTATTCACTCAATCCAAAAAATAAAATTACGAATTTATAGTACGGAAAATTTTGTGAGAAATGTACAATCAATTTATTTATAATTTTTTAAGATAGTTCGTAAACATTATTGATATTGATCAGGCGCAGGTGCAGAGGCTACGCGATGTGATTATTTGACAGCTTGGCAACAAATATTTTCAAACCACTTTAAAAAATTATAATAAATTAATGGTACATTTCTCACAATGTTTTCCGATTGAATTTTATAGTAAATTTTCCGTGCTATAAATTAGTAATATTATTTTTTGGATTGAGTGAGTAACTTTGGCAGAAATGGAGAATTAAAGTCGATTAGCTGTAAATCTTCGATAGTTTTTTATTAATTACAAATTAAGCCGGAAAAATTAAGCTGATACATTTTAATATGTTCATAAGGGAACCTTTAGCTATCGATTGGTATAACTTTCATTCCCTGAAGCGCAACTTTTGGGTTCAAGTCTAATTTTATTGGACTACAAGTCAAAGTAATAGATAACGTATTGCGTCAAATAAAACAAAAATCTCTTGTTAATTCAATATTTATACCCTAATATTACTCATAATAAAACAAACGTGAATTTTAATGTCATTGCTTTTCTCCGAAAAATGTCAGAAAAAATTTTCAAATTTTTAAATAATCAAAATTTTAATATAGCCTTGAAAACCGATAATAAAATCTACAAATTCATTAATAACGCAAAAAATAAGTCGGAAATTTTAATTAATGCATGGGTTGTTGAGCTTGCTCGTGAATGTTCTCTAAAATGTATCGATCATACAGGTAGATCTTTCCAAACACGATTTAATGAACATGTGTGATCTCATAGACTAACAGACAGAAAATGTGCTTTCTCTAAACACAAACAGGGAGGGGTAGTATTTTATATGTCGAGCCAAAAAGTAAAAAAACTAGAATTTTTAGAAGCTTTGGAAATAAATAAATTAAAATAATCATATACAATATCCCAAGTGCATTCAAATTGTGTACTAATTTGAAATGCACGAGAGGATATTTATTTAGACTATTTCACGAATAAAATAGGAGGTTAATATAAATAATTAATTAAAAGTAAAAATCAATGTATCGTTGATTATGTTTTTTTAGTCAAGGTAACATAAAACAATCTTAATTATAAAGACGTCGCACGGTAAACGTTTTGGTGCAAATCATTTGCAAAATATTAAGAACAAAATTGAGAATCTGGTACCAAGAAATACAAAAAAATCTAAATCATCAGTTTGGAAACAATTTAATAAGTTTTGCTTGGAGAAAAATTATAAATTGCAACAAGATACAACAATGGAAAATCTGGCGCTCATATTGGTTGACTTTGGTTATAATATGCGCAAAACCGATGGAAATGATTACAAAGAACGAGTTGTAAAGCACATGTGGAATACGGTTGCAAAATTAATACAAGAAAAATATTTTTCTGAATATAATATAAATGTCAATCCGTTCAATGATATGGTATTTAAAGGAGCTAGAGATGCACGAGATGCAAAAAGAAAAGTATTACAAATTCAACCAGAAAAACGAAAAGTTAGTTCAGCACCAATTGCATTTCAGGAATATGAAGAAATATCAGCTTTTGATGAAGACTGTCCATATGGCTTACAAAAAAAATTTTTCATGTGGTTTCATATGAATTAGCGTGGAGAGGAGGCGAGGCTGTAAAATGTTTGGTACAATATTTTAAAATTGAATTAAATAATGCCGGTATTGAAACTGGACGGATTGAATACAATCCAATTTTTGAAGAAACTGCTCAAGGAGGTGCACAACGTTTAGCCGATAGCAAATGGTTAATTCATAATTCTGTCAATTCCGAAAGATGTCCTGTGCGGTATAAATTTCTATTTAAATAATTTTAAATTAACTATATATCATCTTATTCATAGATTATTTAAGAAAATGATGGAGAAACGAACAAGTAATATAAAAACTGATCGTTTATTTCTTACTGTAAACAAATCGTGGAATGAAAAAAACTCTTTGGGTTTTTTCAAAAATAGTCCTGTAGGACGCAACGAATTGTCCAAATGGACTAAATTATCTGCTGAAAGCATAGGGTTAGATACTAAACGTGTTAAAATCACAAATCATTCAAATCGTGTCAGCGCTGTATCGCATCTAGCTAAAGTTGGTGTTGGTGAACATCAAATTTCTAAAATCACGGGCCATAAAAATGCTTCGTCCATCAAATCCTATTTGCAACTAGATGAACATCACCATAAGATGTTAATTCAAAACATGCGAAATATTCCAGTTGAAAATCAAACTTCGAGTTCTTCGTTCATTTCCCATGAGCAGATACAAGAACCAGCATCAACCAGTATTACATCTTTGGAAACCAAACCAATTATTCATTACCATAATTGTACTTTCAGCAATAATTCAAATTGTAATTTTTCTTAAGTGTTATTTGAATTTATAAATCTACAAATTAAACAATTTGTAGAATTATAAATTTACACAATTAAAATTTGAGTTACTGCTGAAAGTACAATTTTTTTCAAGTTTATTAAGTAGGTACATTATGTATTATTGAAATGTTGAAGTTAATAAAAAAAATTGTCGATTATATTTGCTTTAAAAAATTGTCGCTGCAATTCGATTGCTATTGGTTGAATGTTTCGTTGTTTTTTCATTCCATTGGTCTAATGACAGCTGAGTGAAATAGTCACTTGTAATACCACGAGTGCGCCAGCACGAATGCTATTCGCAAGCGCAAAGAATATGAGTGATATCACCACAAAATATTCTACATCATCTATGATTACGAGTCGTATTTAAGAGACTATTCACTGAACAAATTTTACTTTTAAAATAAAATTGACAAAAAAATTGAGTTACACATGATTTTATTTCTGTGACAACTATAGTAAACAAACTTTTGTTATTCTTGAAATTCATAATAATTTATATTGAACGCGTTTTCTTGTTGTGAATTTTGTAAACGCTATAATGAAAAATGCTTCGGAGAGATTTGGTGGTAAGTCAGATGAAGAAATTAACGCTGATATTGTTCACAATGTGCCCGAAAATACAAGAAAATCGCATTCATCGGTATGGCGACAATTTTCGGATTTTTTGAAAGAAAAGCATTTCGAATTAAAGAAATCCACATCATGTATGGAATTAAACATTATCTTAAAAAGTTGGGCTTCTAATATGAAAAAACAAGATGGAACGGATTACAAAGAAGGTGTAGTTAAGTATATGTTTAACACCACGGCAAAAATGCTTCAAGACATGTATTATAATACCTGGAATATTGAAATTAAACCCTTTAGTGACGTGGTATTTAAAACTGCAAGGGAGGCTAGAGACGCCAAAAGAAAAAAATTACAAACGCTTCCAGAAAAACGAACCATAAGCTCAGCGGCATTAACAAAAGACGAGTATTTAAACATTCTACAAGGTTTAGACGAAAATAATCCCGATGGCCTTCAAAAAAGTTTTTTTTCGTGGTCTCTTATGAACTTGCTTGGCGAGGTGGCGAAGGGTATCAATGCCGAATTTATTATTTCAAGATAGAAATTAACAATAAAGGCTTGCCTACAAATCGTATAGAATACAATCCAATTTTTTCCAAAACGGCACCAGGAGGTGGAAAGAAATTAGCCGAAAGCAAATGGCTCATTGAAAATAAAAACGTTGATCTGTGTCCTGTAAGGTAAGCTATCTTATATTTGATCCAGTAATTTTAATTTGTAATTGTATTATTTCTTTTGCAGGCTTTACCATAAATTTATTTCTAAGAGAGGTGACAATGTGAAGACTGATCGAATGTTCCTGACGTCTAATAAATTTTGGAAATTAAATGAATCCAGTAAATGGTACAAAAATTCGCCCGTTGGTGTTAATGAAATCGCAAAGTGGGTTAAAATTGCGGCCGAAGAATTAGGTTTAGACATTAAAAAACGTAAAATATCGAACCACTCGATTAGGTCTAGTGCTGTATCAACGTTAGCAAAAGTTGGGGTTGGAGAGCAGCAGCTGATGAAAATAACAGGACACAGAAATACTGATTCAATAAAATCTTATTTACAATTGGACGGTGAACATCACCAAACAATAATTGAAAAGATGCGTTCCAACCATACAAGCGAGAACGAAACTTTGGCAATGCCTTCTTCAAGTAAAACGGGATTTTTATCCAATTGTAGCAACGTAAGCTTTTCAAATTGTACCATCAATTATGTTTTAAAATAACTTTTTAACCTAATTAAAAAAAGTGTACAATATTTAATTGAAATATTAGTAAAAAGTGTTTCATTTGCGCATTGTACACTTATTTGTATTGTAAATCTACATGTAGTTTTTAAAATTTTATTTGTAGTGAAAAATAAAATCTAAAAATAATTTGAAATAATAATCAGATAATAATAGCAATAAAATTTTTTATTTATTTAAAATATTCGCTTGTCCTACTATGGAATAGTCATCCTAATTTATTAATCAGTCAATCTGACTTAAACAATTCACCTTCATTAAACATCTTCAATAAATAATTAATCCCCTCCCTTCTTTTCACTGTATAAACTACCCCCACTACTTTGACTTAAAGAGTGCTTAATGTTTTTACCTCTACCCTATCAAATCATCTTCCAAAAAACCCTCTCCGAAAATAAATACCTGCGCCCACTACCTCGGACGATATTTAAACGGATTCTCCTTAAAATTTCTTTCTAATTCATCGACTAATGATGTCATAGTATTATGCTGAAAACGTTTACAGTGCATTACAGTGCATTTTATTCGTGATAATTTAAAAAAAATTTAATTTAGATAAGTTGTTACGCCGATGGTTTTTTAAACCCTAGTGACCGCGCAAATCGTCTGCGCACCGCGCAATGGTCGGGGTAAGCTACGTTCGATTTTTACTTACTTTACTTCTGACGTCGAAGGAAGTAAGTCGCTCGCTATGAAGAAAACTAATGTTGAATGTAAAATTTAGTTGGGTGAAAGTATTGTGGAAAGTTATGTTTCCTGGTGGAATTATCTAGAAGGTTTACGTTTTCCTGGTGGAAATTCTGGTTTCGCGAAAGAGTGAATTTTTTGAAGAAAAATTGAGATCATTATGTAGTGACGCGCGCCAGGCGATTCTCGACTCTATTAAACGCGGTTAATGGTTACGGTGTTGCAATTCGCGCATGGAATGTGCTTGAACTGGGAACCATGTTGCCGGTAATTCTAAGAAATTTGTTCAAGGAATATGACAGTGCGATTTGTTGTCGAGATATTCAAATTTATTATTGTCGTTATTTTAAAGTGCAGAAATATTGAACTCTTATGGTTTATTAATACTGCGCGTTACGAACTTAGTAAAATTATGAAGTTTCATAGTTGGTTGTCGCTATGCCAAATTGTTGTCATTTGCTGTTATTGCGGTTAGTTTTGAACTTTCGAGTTAACCACGTTCCATTTTGATGGTAATAATTTTGTTGCTGAGCCTTCGGACTGATGGCTTTGGTACGATCAATGGAATGCAGAATAGCTTCTGGTAATTGGAACTTCGAGGTGCCTGATGCCGACCTGTTATTTATCCTCTCCAGGACATCTGCATTGTTGGATGGAATTTATTATAATAAAGGTATCGTTATATTTGTAAAACTTAGTTAGTACCTTCTTGGTGCGTTGGGCACGTCCCATGGACTTGTCAGGTCAACTAAAAAAAATTATTGTCGTATTGTGTTTACGATATCAAAAACTGCAGAGTTTTTTCAATAAATTCATGTCTGTCGTTATTCGCGGATGCTAATCCGAATGGTTGCACCTTGTAAAGGATTTGATGTCCTCCTTCAGTGGACACTTACGTTACCGTAATTTGTAAAGCTGATCAATAGGGGATTTTGCTGCCCCATTGATCCAGCTGTCTGCACTTTTTATTGGTTCAGAAGATCTTCAATTATTCTGGTCTGGCTGGAGCCGTACCTGTAGACTTTGTTATGTCATGTGTACAAATCTTAAAGTCGGTGTTGTAGTGATGTAGTCATCATTGTAATTATTTGTATTTACGGGCACTGTTGCCAATCATTTACCGTTGGTGTTGACTTATAATTAGGAAAGTAAGCAATTGTTGTTTAATTAGGAGTTGTGGATTTAACGCAGAAAGGGAGAAATTAAATGATCTATTATTTATGTTTGTTTTAATTGTGTTACCATCCCTGAGTAGACCACGCCCTAATATTATCACCACTGAGCCAGCCGTCGGCAACAACAGAAAAAAGTTATAGGTAGGTACCATAGTAACAAAGTGTGTGTGATTTTTTGGGTTTTCTAAAATATTGATATGGTTAATATCGAATTACACTACCTAAACGACGCGATGTATCAATCGATTAATATAATTATGTTATTAAAACTATTTTAAATGGTTACCTTGTAATTTATAAAGTTTAATCTAATAATCACGGCATATTATTTAGTCTATTCCATATCCAAAGTGTTAGCTCATTAAGATTTTTTGAATATTGAATAGACCATAATTCACTTTATTTATACCTACCAGATTGTAAAATAGTTATGTCGCTTAAGATTACTTCTTTAAATGCAATAATATCCATTTGAACTTCATCGTTTAAGGTGTAATTTCCATAATACAAATTCTTAGAAAAGTAAGGTATTTGTTTTTTAGTTTCTTCATTAAAAATCAAGTCTACTGTAATAATTACTTTTGCTGTCTTACTTATGTTTGGTGTGCCATCATCCTTAAATCGTAAAATTTTATTGAATATTTATGTTATTTCTATTTATGTAATTTAATATATTTTACCGTTGCCACGATATCAAATTCTTCTCTAAATGGAGTTGTTAGATTAGTTATTGTTTTTAAAGAAACGTGGTGATATTTTGAAATCATATTTCTATTAGGCTGCAGCAAAATATTTTTAGACGGCTCTCCCTTAAATGAAAATGAAATTTTGAAGTTGGTAAAATCTCCATCCGATGCCTTAATCGGAAATACTTCGGTCAAATCAAATTTTTCAGGTATAGTCATACCAAAATTGTATTCGTATATTTCCTTACTAAATGTGGGGTCATGGTTATTGATATCTATAATTTTCTGCGTCATGGTCTAAAATAAAAAATTAATTACGTTTATATAATATTATAATTACGATATGTCTTTGTAAATAAGTAAGAGTGAAGTGCACCGTAAATGTAAATTGTTTTTGTTGAAAAAACTAGAATGTGCCCTTAATATTTTGCATTTTTGTGTTATAAAACATTAAAATAAATCAGTGTTTTACTAGAAAGGCGGTGCCATGGTGGTTTTCAGAAATTATTTAACAGTTTCCATAATAAACATAAAAATATTGGTGAGCAAATAATTATGACCGTTAATGTAGGTGAACCTATTATTTTTTGCTTTCTCAACTTCTTCTAAAGGAAATCTTAAGGAGATCTAGAAAAAACTCCGAAGGAATCTTTCAAAAATTTCGTAAAAGAAAAACTAGAGGATAAAAATTTGTCTTGTAACTCGCCTCTCGTCTCTAAATTGCTACAGTAGACTGAAACCAGATGAAGACACAATTACCAGGAATGGTCTTAAAAATCACAATATTATGTAATATCATATAATGATATTATGTATGTACATACGTATCTTATACACAGAATAATAGGAAAATAAATTAAATGCAATGCCGAGTATACCTAAAAATAAATGTTATACTCGGAAAGTACTATAAGTTATTTGATATTTGAACGTAGCAAGAAAATATCAAATTTGAAAGTTGTGATTGTTCTGTACAGAAAACTGAATCGAGGTTCACTAATTTGAAGAATATTTTTGAATCAAATGATTGGAAATCATATTCAAATATATAAATAAAAATTTATTATAAATATAAAGCTATATTATTTATAAAATAATAAAGATATCACAACAATTTTTAAAAATTATATTTCTAGTGTAATTTTAGTAATAATAATATTAGGCATAGGATACGTATGATGGAAAGGCTAAACCTAGATTTTTGAATCTTCTTCAATAAAAAGTGGGCATTGTTCGATTCGTGCTTAATGTAAAATATACTTAATGGTACAATCATTATCAAAGTTATAGGACGCCATGAAGATACCACTTGGACATATATTTAACGATAAAATTTTTAAAAATGCTTTGCTTAATGCCTTTGTTATTATTTTTATTTTAAGGTTTAAATTGATTTTTAAAAAATTGAAATATTTTAAATAAAAATATAGAACTACAAGCAAGTTACAAAAAATGAAACAATCTCTTGGCGATCAGAAGTTTGAAATGGGAGGGAAAGCTTTCAAAATGCCATTAATTAAATAATTTGAAAACAAAATTGGTACAAACGAAAATACAAAATACAAAAGACACAAGCAGGTACAAATGACTATTTTGGATTCAAAATTCGAAATAAGGGGTAAATGAAATCCACCTAAAAACATTTGTCTTTTTGAGGCTTTCAGACAAGAAACAAAATTTACTTACCAAAGTATCTGATCCTCCAGTAGTACATTCAAATTTAAAATCTATTCTAATTGAATCAATGCGAGCAGCTTGAGCCTCTTCTTCAAAATCCTCAAAAGCTTCAGTTGTAAATATTGTTAAATTGGAATTTTCCCATCGGGCATCCAAATACTTTTTATTTTTAACTGTCATAGCTACAATAATGAATGTATTGTATGTTATTGTTATTGTTAATGTTATTGTATGAAATATGGAATCTTTTACAATAAATTTAAATTTAGTGATTTGTAATAAAAATTTAAGTTAAAATAAATTAATGAGCTGAGCCATGCTATACTGCATTTGTATGCAGTTGTTAACAGGATTAATTTTTAAAATTTTGTTACATAATTTTACTAATAACAGCCAAACTTGGAAATTTTCTTTCCGTAGTCTGGCGTTTGGCTATATCAACTGGTTCACAGCAGACACTTTGATAGTATTAAACAAATAAATATTCATAAAATATTTAGTGAATTAATATAATATTACAGTTATGTACTAGTTAAAGCTGTATATAGCTATTTACGTACGAGCTAGCGAAAGAGAACCATTCCGAAGTAAGGGATATATCACAACAAGCGTAGCGAGTTCTGATAGCCTACGAAACGGAATGGATCTCTTTCGCAGCGAGTTTCGCCTGCGATTTTTCATCGAAGACGATGGAAAATGACACCTAACGCCGCATTTTAACTTATCGAAAATACTAAGGCCCAGTTTTTCAATCGTAAGTTAACCTTAGGTTTTTCCCAAATTTAAAGGTTAACTTAGATTTCTAACCAATCAGGTAGTCATAAACGTAGGTTAACCTTCAAATTTAGGTTAACTTACGATTGAAAAGCTGGGCCTTTGTATAGTATTACTAAACATGTTATCACTAGACATAACTTGCCGGTGTAACCGAGAATATTTACCCCAGTGAAATTTTACCCCCCGGTAAAAATTCCCTAGTGAAATTTTACCCCCCAGTAAAAATTCTCTAATCAATTTTACGGGGGGTAAAATTTTCCTAGAGAATTTTTACGGGGGGTAAAATTTTCCTAGAGAATTTTTACGGGGAGGTAAAAAAATTTTTACCCCCTTAAGAAATTTTATAGGTAAATCAAAATTTTTATTACTGTTTATGTATCAAATTCTATTATATTTTATTCCAAGATGCTAAAATATCTTCCTCAGATTTTGGAAGAATAAAAATAAATAAAATAGAACAATTTATTAGTTAAATAGTAAAAGTATAGAATATAATAGAAAAATCAAAATTTCGTTTCTGTCCCATAAATACTATTTGTGAGAAGCTTGGACTTTCATTTGACAAGAATTTTCATACTTTGCAAAAACAAAAAATTCGCTGCTCCATTCGCCTCACACTGTTGTAGACGTCAAGGCAGGTGGTAACTGTTTTTTTAGATGCATATCTTTTTGCATTACCAGAAGTGAAGATCAGCACAAGGAAGTAAGAAAGCTAATTACTGAATTTATGAAAACTCAGAAACAAGAAGTTGATCCGTTTTCTGATGTTGAGAATTACATGAATGTCACGAAAATGGACATAAATGCAATTTGGGCAACAGGAGCCGATATAAATATTCGTTTACTCAAATTTCAGAAAATCCTGCTTAGCTAAGGTTTCCAGGTTCAATGCACCTTTCCGATTAACCTAATTATAAAAATCTTTCAATATATTTGAACCATAAAAATTCAAATCATTTTAAAGCATAGTAGTTTCGGTAAAAAGAAGTGTATAAGAAAATGTAATTTTTAAATAAATTTTATGTTAAACTTTTAAATTATCCTATTTTATTTTTCAAATATTTCAGGAAGATATTTTAGCATTTTGCAGTAAAATATTATGGAGTTTGATACATAAACAGATATAAAAATTCTTATTTACCTATAAAATTTTTTAAGGGGGTAAAAATTCACTAAAAATATTTTAAGCTTTTTTACCTCCCGGTAAAAATTCCCTAGTGAAATTTTACCCCCTAATCATTTTTTACTGAGGGTAAAATTTCCGTAGGGAATATTTAACGGGGGTAAAATTTCCCTAGGGAATATTTAACGGGGGTAAAATTTCACTAGAAAAATTTTACCGGGGGTAAAATTTCGCTAGGGTATTTTTAACGGGGGGGGGGGTAAAAATTCACTAGGAAATTTTTACCCCCGGGGGTAAAATAAACGGGGGTTAAAATTCCCGGCTACACCGGCATGCACCGAAAGTATTACTGCATAATATTACTTAGTATTACTTTCGGTGCATGTCTATTTTATTTACTTTTGGTGCATGTCTAGATAGCGTCGTATTTTCTTGCTGTGGTGTGTATCTTTTTTTTAATAAAAAATATAAATAAAAATATAGTATATTGTTTGGCAAGGGGTGAAACAAAGCGATTTCAGACGAGGGTGAAATTTGCCTCGCTTCACTCGGGCAGGCAAATTTCATCCTCGTCTGAAATCGCGTTACACCCGTGCCACACATATTATTTTTCATACTACCTGCGTTAAAACAGAACATTTTTTTGCATTGAAACTTGTAAAATAAATATTTTAAATTCGAAAATTTTTTGAATTAGCAATAACTCAACAACGGCGCTAGATATCAAAAAAATGAGAAAAAATTCTCCCTTGCCCTTGGGCAGAAACAAATTAATATTTGACCAATATTATTGTTTTTATAATTTCTCTAACACTAGCAAATGTTATCGCTTTCACTTGGTTGTTTTAATTCTCACTTTTATTAATGTTAATGTTTAAATTAAAAGCTTGAAATATAACAACTTAATAATTAAACTGAAATTTATATTATATTATTTAAATGGTTGTTACTTCTCACAAGTTAAAAATTTATATTTTTAAAAATTTATTATTTTTAAAGTGAAATTTTTGTTACTTATCAGTTTATATTTTTATATTGGAAAAAACCTGTCTTGGATGAAAAATTATTTTCGTTTCTCACTGTCATGTGAAAATAGCAAATGTTTAATTGAACTGATTTCGAAATATTTACATTTTATATTCTTAGTTTTGAAGGAAGCCACAAAACCTCGATGAGTATCGTTAATTGGCGGATTAATAGAATATCCCATCAACCAGATGATATTGTCGAGTCCTTCCAAGTCGCAGTCGGCTGAAAATTTAAATTACAAATTTGATTTAGTTTTATTGCTAATCATATTATAATACATATATTATAAATAAAATTTATAGTAGTTACCCATGTAGCACGCAATGATGGTGCAATATTGGGGCAATATTACAAGATTCAGCCAATATTGTGCCGATATTGGAAATCAATATTGCACTGAAATAGATGACCAATATTATCTTCCGATGTTCAACCAATATTGTTCATTGCGAATAAATATTGTGCTAATATTAGAAATAAATATTGCACCAATATTGAAAATTAATCTTGCACCAATATTGAAAATTAATATTGCACCAATATTGGAAAATGTTCACATCTAAATATTGGTTTAATATTGAAAATCAATCTAATCAATCAAAAAAATAAATCTAACTTTTTGGAAATTAAATTTCCTATTATAATAGTATATTGTTTGGCTAAAAATAAAACAAACCGATTTTAGATAAGGGTGCGGATTGCCTTGGCATCACCTCAATTCTAAAATCGTGTTTCATCTCGTGCTATATATACACACCATTTTTCATGTTATCTGTAATGAATCTCAAACCAATTATTTAGTTTCTGACCAAAAGTCGCATTGATCTGCAATTGTCGTGTTTCGACTGTCTCAACATGCAATGAAACTCGCATTTTCATAGCAGGTAATATGAAAAAAAGTTCAGAGCATATTTTTTTATCTTCAATAGTTTAAGTGTGGAAGTAAATAAATTTTAAATTAAAAAAAAAAAACAATAGTATATTACTTGCCGAGCATCAAAAATGATTATCGTTACTGGGCGCGCAGCTATATTAAAAAGCAAGCGTGAGCAAGCTTTTTAATGCTGTAAGCCCAGTAGCGGATCATATTTCGAGGAGAGGTGAGTATACTTTTTTATCGGAAAACATAAAATTATCTATTATATCAAATATAACAAATATTGTTTAAATTACAGATCGTGACAGATAAGACGAATTAAAACAATGTTATTAGAGCAACCCTCTATGGCCATTAATGAAAACACATTACCAGTCGATTTTACTGCTTTGGCTGCCAAGCGGACACTCGAAAAGCATCGCTTTCGTTATGTTTTCCGATAAAATAAATTTTGTTCCAATGCCGTTCGTTACGTAATACTGATGTCACGCCTTATTTTTGAGTAGATAGAATTTAGATATTTTGTTATAGATTTATACAATAACTAGTACCAATTATTGTTTTATGGCACAGTAGGGCCAGGAGACTTGATTCCATGGCCAAAAGTAGTCAAATTTTTAAACTTTCAAATTTGTACAAAACAATCGGGCCATTGTAATCCGTGATAGTTACAGTATTTACATTGTAAGTTTATTACAGTAATTTAGTAATTAATAATTTAGTACAGTTTATTATTAGTAAGCATTTGTTTATTAATGAAACCCTAATCGGTTGACAGTTACGCCAAGTAAAAACTTATTTTATGTTTATACATGTTCCTCCTTAAGATATTTAATATATTTATGAATTATTCATTAACGTTAGGTAATGTAATTGCATTTTTTAATTCGTCCTTATATTAGATATAATACACAAACACATAAAAGAATGATTGATCACTTTAAAAAACTATTTTTCGTTATATTTAGCAGTATTGATTGACATTAACAAATCATTAGTACTTGAGTCAAGTTTCTACTGCCGTGTCATGGTTTCCCGCCATTCCCTCATAGTTACCAAAAAATTACACATATTAGTGTGTTGCTTATAATGTGTACTTTAAAGTAAAACTACTCATTTTCGCTCTTTTTCATAAGTTGCGCTAAAAATTACAAATAACAGAGCCAGCGTCCGATTACCAAGCATCGGTTCTGACTGTGCCGCCTCACAGAACATCATTGTGACCAGCCGGGTAGTGTATCGCTCTGCTTTCACTTGCTTTCCAGTTTGTGTTTACTTTGATTCGGATTTTTATCGAAAGTTGAAACCTATTACTTTTGTTTTTATTTGACTACTTTTTTTCTTAGTTTCGATTATATTGTGCATAATATTATGGCGAAGTTTACGAAAAAAGATATTCTTGAGTTTCTAATGACAAATTAGTTTGTTTCAACTATTCTTTACATATTGTCGAGACTAAATCTGAATATTAAAAACATCTCGAGACAAGCGCTATAATCTTTAAAAGTTGGCATGCGGACCCTCTAATCTAAACGCAATACAGAATTTCAAGCTGAAAGTAGAATACCAGAAAGATTTGAATCTAACAACTCTATGTGGCCGAATTCCGATTTCTGTTTTGCCCTTTCCAGGACACAATAATTCTGCTTCATTTTCACATTTTGGTTGCCCGGTGTTTGAATTTGCCAAACAATATGATCATTATTTTACATTTTAGCACATTTACCACAATTCAGCCCAATTGAAGCATCTTTAGAATTTTAGTCCACCATATTGGATGTGCTATTTTGAATTTCTAAATTTTTACGTCAGAAATAGAATCAGCGATACCGAAACCCTTATTTATATGTGACATTGCTAGATATTTCCACGCATTTAACGAGATGTGTACTTCTGGTCAGTTTTACTGGTTTCCTAGCTCATAGTACATAGTATAGATTGAGCGCCACACACCAGGAGCATTCCTTTTCCTTTATTTTCTGCATCAAATTTAAAGCGGACAATTGGTTGTCTCACGTAAAAGCGACCGTTGGTGAGGTTGAAGTGGTCTATATCTGATATAGCGAATTTACATTTTTACATGTTTTTAATTGTGTCATACAATTTAAAAAAAATACAATTTGCAATCTAATTGTAATCTAAATTTCTATTTCAATTGAATAAAAACGAAATACCGTCTTATGTTGAAAATTGACAAGTTTAAAAAAAGTTCTCAAGTTAAAATGTATTTCATGTTTTAAATATTTCTTATTTTACTTACTACACTTAGTACCCCGACGGATTAACGTAATTACGCTTCTATCTATATATGTATATGTTAAAAGACAAAGAGAGAGAGAGAGACAGAGGAAGAAGATAGTCAGTTCGAAACGGTAGTATGGAAATTTTCCAAAGGGTTAAAACAACCTCTGAGTTTTCAATTAAAGCTTATTCACATGTTGAAACAAAAGAGAAAACTAATGGTATGAAGAAGATAAAGAATATCTTAACAAACTTGACTGGAGTTGTTAAATACGGTTTTAAAGAAAATATATAAAAAGTAAAAAACATAAAAGAAAAATTAGAAGGAATGAAGATAAAGTGGAACAAGGAGATCCTGGAAATGAAACAGGAAGTTGAAAGACTGGAGGGAAGATTGAATGACCAATACCATATATGAATGACCTTACCCTATCATTAAGGATTTCTTCAATTTATATTATTTAGTACGCGCACCTTACTAGCTTATGGGATTAAAGCGGAATCAACCGGGATACATAGCAGTAGAGCTTAAATTGTATTCTTGCTAACAAGTATACGAATACATATGAAAATTAATAATTGTTTAAAAGTTATTTATAATGTTACAATTATATTTAGCCGCATGCTTGGTAATGTATCGTGTTTCACTTTTCGCGTTTTAGTTTGCTTTAAGTGTGAACATGTGTACTTAAAAACTCGCTTCGAAAACTTCTAAGTTTGCTTAGTATAAAACAATATACACACCACTGTCTATTTATTTATTTGAATAAATAAAATATATTTAATTAAAAAAAAAATTAAAAAACTTGTGGGGAAGGCAATGCAAAACCATCCCACTATAGTTAACATTTCCCAGTATACCTAATCTTGTCATCGCCTATGCACTGAATAGAGTATGGCACTTGAAGAAATATTTAATTTGGAGCACTATATTTTCTAGTATTACTTACTCTTCAGAGTAAAATTCACTTTATGTACTTATAATAAAAATGGTGAACTATTGATAGGTAAATAGAATGCCATATATTACGCATGTATGTGTATTTAAGGATCTTCCAGATCAAATGAAACAAGCAAAGAGGCGAAATTGCAGCCAATGTTATTTATCATAATCTGTCAAACCAATATTAATAAAAATTAAATAAAGGCGTTAGTTAGAGAGATTACGCGAATTTGATTTGGAAGAAATCTGAATTTTAAAAAAGAAAAATTTCAAATCAACCTGAAAAAATTTTATATAACTAAAACCCTTAGTTGCCCCACTTCACCAGAATACTATAGCTGCTATATTTCACCAGAATATCATAGCTTTCATACTTTACCAGAATAACATAGCTTCCACAGTGGTGTATTTTAAGAGATAAAATCAATATGTAAAATACTGTAACTCCTACTCATTTGCTTGAAAATATTTTTAAATAAATATCCAAAAAGAAGCATTAAAAAAATTATACCAGAAAATCCAATAACAAATTAAAGTATTATTTAATAATATTTATTTTTCAGTAATTTTAGTAAAAGTAAAGTACTTTGATATGCTTAATTTTAAAGAGTACTACTTAATGTACCCTGCGGTCTTATTCTACTATTTTGAGTTGAACAAACCGTGCTTAAACATCTAATATAGAAAAAATATATTTTATTTATTTAATATATATAAGTACTTATACTTACTGCCAAATAAACCTGCACTAACATTATTAATACTATATATTGTTAGAAGAACAATGGATAGCAAAAATTTAAAAGACATGTTCTTATCACACAGATACATGTTAGCTTCTCAAAAAGAGAATTGATATAAAATGTAGAAAGTTGCAAATAGAAATAACAATAGGTAATTACAAAATGATAACTATAGTGCCGATCAAACTAATTTTGTCACGTATTGTAGATAACCCAAGCTTTTAGTTTATCGATATCTATATCTTGTCATAATAATTAAATAAGAAATTTTTGTTGAGGGTTACTACATGAAATAATAGTATATTGTAATACTAATGCTTAAGTAACATGTCTCTTACAAATTATATGAAACGTCAAGAGATATGAAAATTTTTCATTTTAAAATAAAAAATATAGGTGCTCCCACACTGGAGTATATAATATTTGCTGTCGAAACCTCCTTTATTCTTCTAACAATCGCAGTTATAAATCCGTCTATATTCACTGTGTAATGTAGCCCAGTAAAAGAAAACGAGAAAAGGGGTTCTGCGTGGAGATAAATCGAAAAGATCTATACTTTAATATTATAAAGAAGACTCGAAGATTTTTACAACAGCTTCAAATCAAAACGGAAAACTGCCAAAAGTGCCAAAATCTTAAATAGGTATTTCTTGTACATTCTATACCCACAATACTTCGTCCCAAAATTAAAGTAGATCAAATTCTGCATAAAAGTATAAAAAAATGTTTGTAGTATATCTAGTTTCTGAGCTAGAGAATTTGATAGAACCCCGATTTTTATCTTCGAGATATACGCTGTCCCAGTGCAAGACCGCTACAACTCAAAATTGTGCATTAAGAGATAAACAGAAGAAACGGTCGAAAATTGATACTATAAATTAGGTACTACTTGAACATCGCTAATTTTTTTTCTATTACTACTTGATCAACTTTACTAACGATTAGTATAAAGTTATCTAAAATTATTTACGGCGATGATCAATACGATCGATTTTTTGGGTTAGTGCAGTTTAGAATTGGTGAAATAATAGATCTTTTACTCTTAATTTCTAGTTGAAGCATCCTTGAACTGGATTAGTTGTAGGTATATTCGAAGCTTGTAAACATACTACAAAAACTTTAAATTATAATTATTATTTTTATTAATTATTGTACATACTAAAAATACAAAAACTTTTGATTTTTCATTATAATTTCATTAATTATTATTATTGCACATCATCTTCGGTCTTAATGATTTAAAAAAAGTATCACATGAGCTTTGCATAAATTGACTAAGTCTTTTTTCTTTAATTTCGAAATACTTAAATGCATTTCGCCAGCCCCCCTCCAATATTTCGAATTTTGGATCCAAAATAGTCCAAATCATTTGTACCTCGTTTGTACCTTCCCTATTTTCGTTTGTACCTATTTCGCTTTTCAGATATTTCAAAATATCTAAAATGGGCATTTCGCTAGCCCCCCCCCATTTTGAATTTTGGATCCAAAATAGTCTAAATCGTTTGTACCTCGTTTGTACTTTCCTTATTTTTGTTTGTACCCATTTTGTTTTTTGGATTTTTCGAAATATCTAAAATAGGCATTTCGCCAGCTCCTCCCCCCCGCCCATTTCGAATTTTTGATTCAAAATAGTCTAAATCGTTTGTACCTGTTTGTACGTTCTTTATTTTCGCTTGTACCCATTTTATTTTTCAGATATTTTGAAATATCTAAAATAGGCAATTCATCAGCCCCCATTTCAAATTATTGATCCAAAATAGTCTAAATTGTTTATACCTCGTTTGTACCCATTTGTACTTTCTTTATTTTCGTTTGTACCAGTTTTGGTTTTGAATTATGTTAAAATTTCTTATAATGACACTTCCCTAAATCCCCCCCCCCCCGGATTTTAAATTTTGGTATAAGATAGTTTTGTTGGTTTTAAAAAAGTGAATAATCTTTATTTCTGTTAATTTCTTAATCCCAAAATAAACAAATTAAATTTTGGGTGTCACATAATTTTCTACTTTTTACCCCCGATTCGTAAAAAATTTGTTTTTGTATATAAGTATTAATTTTGTTACAATAAAGTATAAACATACTTTTATTAAAAATTCGTCTTCCATTTGTTGATTTATACTGCAAATCATTATTAATAAAAAAACTATCACATTATTAGAATATTTAATTTAAGATAATGTTGTCTTGCACTCGGGAGCCATGCCGGTCATAAAGAATTTTTCAAGACCATACTAAACTATCTTGAGTTGCAATAGTCTTGCACTGAAATGGTCAGTAATATTTTAAAATTCAAAAGTAAACTAAAAAGTAAACACTAGCAACTTTATCAAATGCGAATTTGACATAATGTAGTATAGAACTGGAAAGTACCACTTAAAGGAGCATTTTCCTACCATTAACTCAAAAGTGGTAAATTTTGAGTTATCGCAGTCTTGCACTGGGACAGCGATATACTAAAAAAAACCTTTTGCTTTCCGTTTTTGATATAGAGTTTCTCTTCTGTTCATCTGACGCAAAAATAGTCTACAGATAAGTAAAACTAGACTCGATTATCTGTAAATTTATTAATAAAAACCGTTTTAGTTACAATAGAGCCCTACCAATACTCAATCAAACTTTTTGATACCTTTTGAATTTTTTTTTTCATTTTTATATAAACACCTTTATGTAAATTTTACATTAATTTAAAACTATTGTAATGGGGGAATTTTAAATTTTAAACATTGCAGGCAACAATCTATAATGCGACAAATCATCGACATAGATCAGATATCGATCCAAATTTTTGAATTTCTCTATTTCATCAAACAGGCACAAATAACGTGTGTCAATAAAGTAGCTGCACACATTTCAAACACAAATATTCAAAATAGGCACAAACAATTCCAATAATTCAAATTTTATTTCTTCATAATACATCTTAAACTCTAAAATAAAATTATTTGTATAGTACTAATGGAGCATTATCCTCGATACAGCGTATTTTTCTTGCAACGTCTTTCATCATCCTTGGGACAGCATGCATTGGGACTTTTCGTAGACAAATCCGAATTCGTCAATTCATCTGTTTGTATGTTTGTGCTTCCCAGCCTTCCTTGTATACCTCTTTACTCAGTAGAGACCAAAAATCTTCAATTGAGCGTGCCTTTAGTACGTTTGGTGGATTGGCTGTTTTAGGTGCAAAATTGATGTTTTCCGTGACTAACCAATCGATGGCTTTTTTGGCATAATGACTCGATGCTAGATTTATCCAAAATTATATTTTGTCGTCTTTATGATGTGTTTTGATAAAAGGTTTCATTTTTTTAAATATTTTTCAATATAGACATCTGCATTGATTGCTGGACCTTTTGATGGTTGAATGTGCACCTGAGAAATTCCTCTCTTTGATATAGCGCACCACACTAAAAATTTTTGTTCAAACTTTGCTTTTGGAATGTATCTAACATTGCTAGGACTATTTTGAATAAGATCAGTATAAAATCATTTATTTTCAACACGATTGCTACACGTGTAACTAAAATATATTTTATCGTCCATAACCAGCACAATGTGTGGTTTTAAATGATTTTATCGTAGCAAACGACACTTTTTAGGGATTTCCCCCAATTTCCTTTCTGTATACCGTGGTACACACTCTCTTTTGACATTTTAGACCCATTTTTAACAAATTTTGTCTAACAGCTTCTTTTGAAATTTTAAATTTACATGCTAATTTGCGATTTGAACTTCCAATTTTGTTTGCAGTTATTTCTTTCAGTTGTTGGCGTTTTCTATGTGTCAATATTGGTTTGCGGCCCGATTTTTGTTATTCACATAAGGTAAACCATTAACATACCGTTTGAAAAAGCTGTAGGTGGTTCTACGACTAATGATTTCACTAATGCCCGTACTTATAGTCACGGATCAATCCGAGACTCAAAATGATCCTAGAATTTACCAATGAGATTACTGGAATTTAGACTGTATCGTAGCAACAGCTGTTATTTCGAGAATTGATCTAGATTCTCGGTTCAATCCATGACTATAAGTACGGGCATTAGAAAATTGTTTAAAGCAAACTTTCTTTCGTGCTCTGTAAGCATTGCCTACACCCGTTCACGTAAATAATTTTATTCGCCAACCTTCATCGCGAATATAATGAATTAAACTAAATGTAATCAAAGTGGATTATAGTAAAGTAATGAGAAAAAATTGCTGACCAAATAAAAACATTATTATATAAAACACTATAATATAATAAAACTATATATAGTTATAAAACACATTATAATACAAGAATTAGTTTTGCATACATCTGCCCTGTTGTTAGTCTGAAGGCCAGTTAGTTACATGAAATTCCACAAGACGGATAAAACATACTGTGACTTAACTTATGAGATTGAGAAATATAGAAGTCGTCCACGTCATAAAACTTCAAAATTCAAGGATTCATTTGAGTATAGAGCATCTTATGTTTTCAATGTTTCATTATGTAGACATATATTTCCAACGACTGGATCAAGGTTCATTTTTAAACACAAGATTTACTGATAGCTGCACAAAGAAGTATAATAGAAAAAGTACTTTGCAGAATTTATACCATCAGCTTTTATAAAATTTTATAAAAAAATTACAAACATTATGTGGTATTGTTGTAATAAATAAATAACTTTGGAACATTTCTTGACAAATTTGTCGGTTATATAATTATTAAATTTCAAAAATTAATATCTCTGAAAGTAATAATAAATTGATATTGAAATGTGGAGAGCCTGTAAGGTAAGTATCTCTCAAAACATATTAAATTCTAAAAAAAATAGGGGGTTTGAAGAAATCGATTTTCAATTTTTCATATTTTTTAATAACTTTTTATATCATAAAATATACATTCTATACATAAATGTAATTCGATCATTATACATAAAAATTCCTCTGCTCTATACGTCTTTATTATTTTAAATTGTTTATATAATAATTTGAATCCTATAAAGGGTTCTAAGCAAAAAGCAGAGATTTGGAACGCTTTAACTGTAATATAAATAGGCGATTATACTTTAAAATAAAATGTTTTCTCTTCCTCACAGGTGAGGCCCCATGACCGAGTACTTACATAATATTATATGTTCCATTTTATAAATTTCTCATCGCTTCTTAGTGAATTGAAGAATCGGCAGAATTCATATTTGATTAATTGTATTAAAAAGTTATATTTCATATATTAAATTGTCAATAATAGTAATCTTAATATTGATTAAATACAAATCACATTATGTGTTTATTGCATGTAAAACAGCTTTTCACGTTAAGTATTTGTCCTATTAAATGACCTTTCAAGCAGCTGCTTTAAATACTACAAATATAATATTATAATCATCCCATAACAACAATATCAATTAATAATTGGCGAGCAGCATGTATTATCTGTATGAAATAAATACGTGATCAACTAGCCGTACTGATAACAAGAGTGCTTATCGATCTTGGATTTTAAATTAATATTAGTTTAAATTATTATTTTCGTGTGAATTGAATTACCTACGCGTTAACAATGAATTTGTTAATTTCAATTTTTTTGATCTTATGTGCAATTAGTTATGTCTTCGCTTCATCAAAAGACAAATATAGTTAGTTAACTTATTTACAATTCATTTTAGTTATTTAATTAATAATTTTTTAGCTACCTGTGAAATTGAAGGTATTAAAGAAAGGGGTAGCAGTAGCAAAGGATACTATGTTTTAGATGGGGAAATAGATGATATATTTATGGGATTTATAACAAGCTTGAAAACAAAGAACATAGAACGTGCGTATTTATATAAAATATAAACAACCATAAAGTGTATTTTACTCATTTCAGGAATAAGGCCTAGTGTTGATTATCTTAATGTTACATTACAAAATTCAAAACTGACATTTTCTACCACCGACGCATTTAAAGATTTTGAAAAAAATACTAGTCCACATAGAGACCCACAAATATATGTTAAATTAGAGATGGACTGTGTAAAAGGTGGAAAGCGTGAAAAAGTGGTATGTATATTAGAATATTGTATATTTTGCCTAAAGGGTCGTCCAAAAGGATTTTCATGCTTAGGGAAAAAATCACAAAACGTGACCAAGTGCGATACGGGAGGTGAGATGTACCCAAATGTAACTTTCGCAAGAAAATCCTATTTTAGATCAAATTTTAAGCCAATGTTAGAGAAGTAATAGGAAGTTTTTAATTTGTCACTATTAAAAATTTCTGAGGGGAACCAAAGATTGTGACCAACTGTGGCAAGGGTGGAACCTAAATCAAAAGGAACCAACTAATTTTGTACAATATGCTATACTTTGAACAGCTATATATTTAATTACTCGAGTATTACATTTGTATTTTTTATTATACATATTATATAGTATTTGGTATATAACATGATGTAGAGATCTTTCGATTGGTTTTTAACCACCTTCTTAAGTGGTTAAGCTACCAAACAAGCTGAAATTTTAAACATCGACTTGTATCTCAAGACATTTTAATTAATCAAATTTTGAAACCTGATCTGACACTTTTTCTAAACAAATTTTGAAAGAGATCTATCCACCACGAAATTAAGTAAGCAGATGTCATATTAGTAATGACACATACATAATGTTATAACGAAATTTATTATGGGCAACACACAGTATTAATTAAGACCGGCAAAGCAAAAAGAATATTGTCAAGGAAAAAGAACAAAGAAACAGCATAGAAACGTGAAGCGGTTTTAAAAAGAGCTCTTACAATGCCAAAACGTCAAACCAACTCGTTTACCCGAGTTGGTTTCTTAAGGGGGCGTTAAACGCAAGTGAGATATAAATACATTTTAAGATGGCTAAGAGAGAGAATAAGGTACGTTTTCAGTGTTTTACTCCGGTCACGGACTGACTAGGTTCGTAAATAAAAAATGCGGTCTAAATAACAAGACCGATAAAGGGCAAATTTTGGTCAGCTTTACTTAGTTGTTTCAAACAGCTTAATATTTTGGTAAATACAAAATAGCTTAGAGTATATTTCGGGCTTCGTAGATTACTTTTCCATTATCAGTGTTTTCCTAAAAATCTTTTTCTTTGCATGGCTGTGACTCCTGTTTTATCGGTTTTACTCTACACACGTCAACAAACAAACGGGATTATCGCCACTCTAAATATGTTACGCAAAATGCTTAGAACTAGTATTGTCATAATTCCTAAAACCTTCAAAATAAACATAAAGTAAAAACAAGTTTTATAAAAAGTTAACAGCTTGATGAAAATATAGAAAAATTAAAATCATTTCTTCTTGTTTCTTGTAACATAATATTCCTTTGTAACTTTAAAGCTTTGATGATGCTTTATATATTATATTATATTGTTTGTGGTAAAATTGAAATCCCTATTTATAAAATATATATTTAAATAATTAAAATCGCAGGAGCTAAAAGAAATCAAATAACAATCACTATTCCTAATATTAATAATTACTAATAGTATTAACAATTTATAAAATATATATGGTAATACTAATAACATGTAAAAGTTGAAAATGTATTTATAATCTTTATCGTTTGACAGACAAAATAATGTAATTCTCTAATGATGTTATTCATGCATAAATGCTTTCCATTTGATTGTTATGAATTATGATTCATAAATAATCTTGAATTGCATATCCGTAAAATTTCTATTCAAACAAATGGCTGTAAAATGTTGGAGCTATTTTTCAATATTTTTCAAGGTTGGCGACCTTGACCGAACTCCCCTATTCAAACTTATTGGTCTTCTCTATGAATTCTGTATTGAAGTAATATTTAATGTTTTAAAAACATGTGAATCAATGTGAATTAATTTAAAATCATATTCCAAATTAATTTTAAAATCAACTTTCAACATCAAAAGTTAGAATGGCAAGTTAAAAGATATCAGCACCTGTGACGATATCGTTTTAAACTTGAAAAGTCCTCCAAATTTTTAATTTCATCAACTTCACTATGTACCTATTTATAAGTTTGGCAATCAAATTGCCAAACTTGATACAAGTGGATTGTCCAACAATACTCTAATTTGTGTCTAATGCTAAATATCCAAAGTTTGTCCAAAATTCGCAAAGTATAATCTAAATCTCAAAATACTCCGTGGAGGAAAAGCCATAAAAATTTCACTTTTTTTCCGGAAAATGTGAAAATTCTGAAAAATATTTTTGATAAAGTGTATTGCCATCGGGGACGAATCGATGTGCAAAATTTCAGATCGATTGGATAGCGCCAACTGGGTCAAATTTGACTTTCTAAGTTTTGCCGTAGAAAGGTGAAACTAAAATTAAGGATTTAAAAATAGCAAATCTCAGGAGATAACTTGCTCCCTAACCGCTTCGAGCGTTCATTTCAAATGTCAACCTGATGACGGGAAAATAAGAAAAATCATAAAAATATTTACAAATATAATAAAAGGAAAAGTAAATAACATCTGGACAAAATACAAAATTTTGAAAATATTAATTTAATTCCAAATTGGGATTGTAGAACACGACAGTATATAATTGGAAAATTATTGTAGCTACCCCTCTTAATATGCAGTTAATAGTTAATATGCAGTGTTGCACTCAGCGGCTGTAGTTTTCATATACAATGACTAGACACAATATTTCGGGCCTTCGAAAACAGTCAACAATGCATACGTGTTATAGAGCTATCTGCTCATCAAAAAACGACTAGATAATCATATCATGAAAGTTTCGTAAAATGTATATCGATATATAGAATAGGGATAAGATATGCAATAAAAAATTAAAAATTAGTTATTTTAGTGTTTCGCAGAAATTAAAAATGGAAACTAAATTTTAAAACTGACAAATAGTGGCATAACAGTAGCACAACCAGGCCCAACTTTTAAAATTTAAGAAGTGTGGGGCCAATTTTTCAAAGATAAACCTGACCTAAACCAAAGTTGTAACTTTTGACATAAACTTATCAAAATAAGGAATTACATTTTTTTTAGTGAATTCATACTGAAATTTATTAAAATTTTCAGTTACATTGTATAACTCTTTTACTGCATCTAATACATTTAAAATGAATTTCTAATCAATCAGTCGTGTGATGTACTTTTAAAACATAACATACGTTATTACGTACGTAAGTACGTTATGTTATATGTAAATAAAAAGGACCTATACAGAAATGTTTAAGTTAGAAAGAGAACAAGCTCATATAACATAACGTATTTACGTTATGTTATGTTTTAAAAGTACATCACACCACTGATTATTTATTTAATTTACAGTTTACATTTACATTATTACATGGTTAAATTATAATTTTTTCAGTACTTTTATCAAAACGTGAAGGATACCAATAACCATCCGCCAACTTTTAATCAAGAGCACTACAATTTCAGCTTTGGAATGCCTATACTGGAAGGCTTATATTTAAATGAAATCTTACCTATTTTTGTAACAGATTATGACGTTACAAATTATGAAATTGATTTTTTAATCGACAATTCAGAAAATTTTGAAATAATCTCCTCTAGAGGTAGTAGTAGTAGTAAGTACAGTAACCGTTACCAAGTAAATTTGGTAGCAAAGAGAAAACTTACAGCTCCATTTGAAGAGACTATCGTAATTATCGCTACCGTAAGTATACCTGCATTTCGTCGACCCGATATTATTTTGTCGTATATCCGAAAAATCGAGTTTTGGGAAATCGATGTTAAAGATTGAAACGCAATAAAAAAAAATTGGCTCGAAAAACTAGTTTCGATTTTCTGGTCACTTATAGTTCATTTCATTGCGGTTTTTTTGGTACTAAGATATAGAGCTTGTTATAAATAAATTTTTGATTTTAAGGAGTTTTTGTTTAAAAGTATCTTGTCGTATACGCCACTTTTAACGAAATTTTAATCATGCATAGCACTTTCATAGCACATACGACAAAATCATATTCAATAAAATGCCTAATTAATAGAGAAAACTTAAAAATAATGTAATTAATTAAATAATCAAATTATATTCTATATTATATTAACAAAAAATAACAAAATTAAAATTTTTGGAAATAAAAATTTTTGATTTTGATTAAGAAAAAATATAGGTAATAAACTAAAATTATGTGTTTCCACTATCTTCCATATTAATTATTTTAATAAACTGTTGTAATATTCAATCAATTTCAGGTATAAAAATATAGAGACTTATAATATCACTTTTTTTCCCACAGGTATTTTTTTCTATTTAATATTTTTAAATTCACCTTGAAAATCATTTTTATATAAATTAATTTCACCAAAAAATATTTTTTGGTGTCGGAAGATCTCCTTTACAATGAACCATAAAATCTATTTGGGCTCCTGACGTCTTAAAATTGATTGTAAAACGATCATCTTGGTAATATTTAATGATTTTAACTTGACAGAATGGAACCGTATTCACCAAACATGAACACATACGACACAATAACAATGTGATGTTCACATACGACAAAATAATTGAGGATAATTTTATTACACAATTTTACACTGATTTTATGTCGTATATCCAAAAATTTGGCGTTTGCGACAGTATAATAATGAGGCTACCGCATTTTGTGGCGTATACGACAAAATTGATACCCAATATCTCGAAAACTATATAATTTAGGGTCGTTTTGAAAATACAAATCGATAGAGTAAAAAAAATGAAACAAGATAGCTATCTTAACTCATTTTTTTTGATTTTGTGTTGTACGACAGTATAATTCCGGGTCGACGATTTATATTTGTAATAAAATGTTTAACAAAGATACAAAATATTAATTTACAGGATCATGGTATACCTCCAAGGAACACATCAGCTGCTATTACAATCACAGTAAAAGACCCTAAAGATTTGGAAAACATTGCTTTTACTAGAAAGAATAAGTCTCCAATATTTTCAAAATCTATGTATTTTGCCGATTATACCTTAAATAATGAAATTTTAATGGAGGAGTTTATAACCTTGGAACACGAAACTAGTGGCGTCACTCATATTAAACAAAATGGTAAGACTTACATATAATACACTACTATTTAATTCCAAATAACAATTTAATTTTGGAGCAAACTTAATGATCGTTTCATGAAGTGCAAAAATACCACTAATATGTTTGAAATTCTTTATTTTAAGTTTATTTCCATTAATTTATTCTGTTTGTATAGCCATAATGTTAAAACTTACAGGAGTATTATTTAATAATATTAATTACTTTTTTTCTTAGGTTATGAAGAATATTTTAATGTTAAATTTGAAGATTTAAATAAGAAGAATATTATTATTAAACAAATCATTAATTTACCTGAAGTAATAGTCAATCATTTTGATACCATTGCAATAGAAATTGAAGCCACGGCAGATTTCCAAGAAATCAGTTACACAACTCTTATAATTAGATTGCCTAATTTCGGAAGCAAAATTATGAAACAAAGCGTGGAGACCGAACTTCAAGCTACACAACAATGTAATACATATTTCCAAAACGATTATATTACACAGAGTTATAGTGTACCTTTGATTTTATTTGCGATAGCTGTGTGTTGTATAATATTCATCAATACATACATGATAATTTTGTTTTTTAATAAAAAGGAAAAGTAACGCCAAATTAATATCAAATGAAAATTGTAGATACCTACTGATAATGTTATAATAATAATCTTTAGTTCTTATTCTTATTAAAATAAGTTTTTTATTTATCATAAGATAATAATTTGTATCAACTTGTCTTGAAATATTATTATAAATAGAACATTTTCAAAATTTACAACTATTAAATAATATGCAATTCAATTGGAAATTTTCTTCTAACAAATTCCTTAATTTTTTCTTTAATTTCCTTTTCACTGTCATTAGTTAACTTACATAATATTAAGCAATCAATTCTTTCAATTTTAGGATAATAATAATACATGCATACATACATTTATAATCAAATACAGTGCTATTCAAAATTTGCATAAATTTGCTAAAATATGTCATGCTTATAAATTTAACACTCCAAATAATTTTTACGTAGGTGAACAATTAATAATTTTGTGATACCAGAAACTGAATTAGTAAGAAATGTTGCTTATGTTTTATATCACAGTGTATACTTTATATACATAACAGTACTGACTTATTGTAATTTGTAATCAACTTGATAGAATTAATATATTATATTAGAATAATTGTTTTAAATATAATAAAAATGTGTAAAATATTTATAAAACAGTAAATTATCTTTATTACTTTTGTGATTCTTTTTGTACTTGAAATTATTTTAAGCAAGTGTTTCAATAGGTTTGTTCGTTTGTCATGCAACACCGACAAAGTTAGTGTGGTGTAGTTGTACCTAAAAGTGGAGGTGGTGTCAACTGGTGTAGTAACACCTACGGATAACAAACGAACGCTTTTTGGACATTTCAGTGTGCAATTTTAGATTTACAGGTTACTAATGCGTGTAATCAGTAAGTTTATAGTTGCCTACATTAAACAAGAGTAATTCAGAAAGTGAAGTAACTAATGTAAAATTTGCGGAGTACATTCTTAGCCAAGTATCTTTCGATTAAAGTACATCCCATATTCTCGTCATCATCGCTACTTGACGAACTATTTACAAAAAGACTACCGTCGATATCATCGTCCATAAAATTTGCAACTTTGCTTCCATTTTAATTAAAAATTTCTGTAATTGACAACTGACAAGTAGTATTTTTAGGTTATGTATTCCTACACCCTACACCACTTTTTATTACACAGGCTACATCAGCAAAATCACGGCGTGGGTTGGTGTAATACTGTTACGAATATTTTTGAGAGGGCATGTTGCGAATTATTTTTGACGGGGGATTTTGTATTAAATGGGGGCTAAGCACAGTTGTAACAATAATTAAATATTTATTAAATTAAAATAAAATATGAACTAATATTAATAATTATTTACATACTTAGAATTACGACTTATGCCCGGTTTCACCAACCTTCGTCAAGGCATTTGATCAACGTAAAACGGTTTTTCTCCCGTTAACTCATAAAAATCTGATTACCCATGCAAAATATAGTTAACGTTGCTCAAAGTTTCGATCAAATTTGACAACTGAATATTCGTCCGTCAAATATTTAAACGGTTAGTTTAGATTTACTATTGACATTTGTGTTGCATTTTTGAAGTTTTTAAAAGAAAAACTTTACCTTATTTAACTTAAAACTTCTAACTTCTAACTTAAATTAGAAATGGCTAAAAATTTTGACTATTGATTTTTGACGAAAGATCAATGTTGGTGAAACGACTTAACAATGCGTCAAAATTTGATCGGCGTCAAAATTTGATCAGCGTCAAAATTTAACGAACGTTGGTGAAACCGGGCATTACTCTACTTAACTTAAACGGAGGGTGGATCCATCAAGTGGCCAGGTCACATCTTGACCTCAGGAGGTGCACACTCCGAACTCTCGTTAATTAATTAATCATTCTCTTGTACCGCTTGATGCTTCCCCTTCCATATTCATTATCTACTTATTTATAACCATTGCACTTTGTCAACTTATACGAGGGAGCTTCAAGTGGAATTACATTTAATTACAATAATTTATAGATTATATATTTCCACTTGTGACAATACTTTCGGTGTCAGTGTGCCCGCCACTGAACAAACGAATACGATTGGTGTTCTTACACCGTGACAAACAAACGCCACTTTCGCCACTAATTTATTGGTGTAGCTTAGTGCATGACAAACTAACAAGTTTACACGGAAATAAATTCTATATTTACAAACGTCTGCATAGTAAGTGGACCATTATTGATAAAAGTGTATCTGTGTAAGCAGAATTTACCGTTTGTTTACTGTTATCAAGGTTTTTACAGTACTATAATATTACGTTTACGTTTACGTAATATTATTATTTACGTAATACGTATTATTTACGTAATATTATAAGTAATATGCATTACGTAATACTATACGTTTAGAAAACGTAAAAAAATATTATACTCTTCCATAAACTAATAACCTTCCATAAACTTTCAACTAATAAAATGACATTTTATTTAATTAAAAAATTACACTTATGGTTATCGGCACTTAATATTCTATTAATATGAAAAAAATATGATTCTTGATTTCAGCAAATAAAAATTTTACTCATTTTATGAGTAATAAATAGTTATGAGTAAACAAGTAAACATGAGTAAGTAGTAAAATATTAAAGACAAAAATTTACATTATAAATTAACGTCGCGTGTCGTGACTAGAAGTACACCGGAGGTCCTTACATTATTCGTACATCGCCTGGTACAAGTCGTAAGTAGATATTTTTTATTTGTCTATTTGTAAGGTTTACAAAAGTGTCTTTGTTTGCCGAGCAATTATTACATCCGTTCGAGTGCTCTGCCTTGTAAATGTCAATTAAACAAAGTTACACTTTTAATCCGAATAAGACAATAATAAACTATTAGGTAGACAGGTAGGTACTTGTTAATATAGTAAAATTCAATGCAATCAATGAAAATTCAAATTTTCCATTTTAAGAAAGTAGTAGTTATTTATGAATCTTGTCCTGAAATTGCATCTTTTTGGTATGAGCGCGGAAAATTATTTTTGACAACAGGTGGTCCATCTCATCTCCTATGCTGGGTAGGAGAGATGGGATAATTTAACAGTTCACTTTTTTAACTTTTATAGTTTTACGGCATTATTTTTAGTTTATTAAAGTTTACCAAGAGGACAAACAATGATTTATATAGGTACTGTATTGCTTTTATTTTAATCAATAAAGAAATCATGATGCAGAATAATTTGTCGATTTTGATTGTTTCTTCTTACTTTCTCGATGACTTCCGGCAAACTAATGGTAGTATACCAATCACCGGTCACGGTTCTTCAATCCTCTAAACTAAAGCTATGGTTGCCACATGTCCAGTAACACTAAAAAGCAAGCGATTATTTTCTTTGCAGCACTACGTGAACGAACGACTTTTGTCGGTTTAGGCTCACTTTGAAATTCCCGAACGGTGGACTGTTGTTTATTTTCGTGTTCGTAGGAATAAATCCAAGTTTCATCACCAGTAATAATATATTATATAAATATTATAATAAATTATAATAAATTATAAATAATTATAAATAATAAATTATATACCAAATTTGAATGTTAAATTTCTTGAGCATTTGTTGGCACCACTTGACACGATTCTGTTTTTGAGCTTCTGTCAAATTGTGTGGGATCCAACGACTACTACAAAGTTTCCGTACGTCTAAATGATCATGCAAAATTGTGTGTATTGCTTTTATATATAAATGCCTAAGAATGCTTGAATCTCTCGATATGTCATATGCCGATCTCGCTTAATCATTTCACGTGCAGCATTAACATTAGTGGCAACTACAGACGTTGCTGGGTGGTTTTTCTTCTCTTGCACCAGACACCATGATTTGTAAAACTGCTTAATTTCTGTCTTCAAAACATGAAGTAGTAATACTAGTGGCGGATGTAGAACTATTAGACTGAAAAAACGATTAGACAAACCTGGTATAATAAATGATATTTTACAATATTCCATGCCTTATCGCTATTTAAAGAAAACACAATGAGTACTAGAGGGAGGAGTTCTAATAATGATTGAGATAAACAGCAACAAGGCCATGATTATATGTATATTGTAAAATGTTATTTATGTATACTCAGTTTGTCTAATGGTTTTGTGCATTTGCTTACAAGAGCTCACGGCATCCAGTATATCGGCAGTGGAGATCCCAATTCTTTTGATTCTAGATGCCAGAAAAATAGTGCTTATTAGAAATGCAAAATGTGAATGAATAACTTCAAATAATTTTTATGCTTCGAATGTGGATAAATTATGTAAAATAATCTTTAAAGAAATTATACATTTAATAAATACTTTTTTAATAAGTTAATTTCAATTAGATTATTTCAAAAGGCAAAGTGTAAAAGCATAAAAAAAGACACTCCAGAAAACACTCGACATTGCAATTTAAAACTTTTTCCAATGAAATTGGTCATTCTAAGCTTTGCACTGATCTGAGCATTTTTTCGCGCACGAGCGCTTTACTCATAAAATTGCTCTAATAAGTACTAGGTATCTACATTTACAAGGAGCAATTTTTAAGCTTGGACGAACATGATTAGTCCGCTTTCAAAATAAATATTTTACGCTCACGAAAGCTTTACGCGTAAAATTATTATACTCCAAAAGATATCAATCAATACTCCATTCTTAATAACCTATTTATTAATTACTGTTTTTATTTAAGTAGTTGTTTGACAAAGCAGTACCATTCATGACTTAATGAATAAACGTAATGACCACTTTTGATTAAGTTTTTATAAACCCAGCTGAGGTAAATTACTCTTCATTTCTTCCCATTACCATACCGTTTCCCATATCGCGTACTGTATATTATCATAATAGCCCCTGTTGTAATGTACATGAACCAAAATTTAAGCACCTTTGTGCGTGGCGGACTCGATAAAATGATTTAAATTGAGAAATATTTGTTTCACCCGCCTACGACTTATTACAATAGTTATTTATGAATCTTGTCCTGAAAGTGTTTCTTTTTAGTATGAGCGTGGAAAATAGCCGAAGTCACTATAACTACGCAAATGCCAAAAAGGCACTTTAAGGATCACGTTCATACACTATTTTATGTGTAATTGAAATAAAATTCGCACTTTCTATAAAAAATGTACGATAATAATATTATTATGTTATAAGGAATAATTTAACGAAATACGTATAATGGTATAATAATCAAGTGGGTGTATGAAATAAAATAATTACAATAAAAAAAATAATTACAAAAAAAAAAGAAATACGTCAATAATATTTAGTAAGCAAATCTTATACTGAATTAATAAATTTCATAATTCATTCATAAAATAAAATCCCAAGAAAAAAATTTATGAAAATCATTTCATAAAATATGAGACAAATCTCACATCATGTGTATTGTGTCCACACTCCTTTATTTTAATTGTGTTAACTATTTTTTCAACCAAGACGATGGAAAATGACACCTAACGTCGCATTTTAACTTATCGAAAATGATATGTGGCGGTATAGTATTACCTTGTATTACTAAACATGTTTTCGCTAGACATAACTTGCCGGCAAGCCCCAAAAGTATACCTTCGGAGCATGTCTATTTTACTTTCGGTGCATATTTAGTTAGTGACGTATTAAAAATTTATATTTTGGAAAGGACCTGTCTTGGATGAAAAATCGCATACGAAACTCGCTGCAAAAGAGATCCATTCCGTTTCGTATGCTATCAGAACTCGCTATGCTCGTTCTCATATATGCATACTCCGTATAATGAATCTCTTTCGGTAGCTCGTACGTAAATAGCTATAAAACAATCATTAATTTTACATAAAACATTTGAAGTGGTGACATATCTGTACTAAAAAGTAAAAAGTGACGTATCTGTACTAAAAACAGCTACTTTCAGTATAGTTAAAAATAGATAAAATTATAATAATTTTTATATTTTTTCCTTTAATCATTAAAATCAATCACCGTGTTTCTTATTTTTATTATTCTGAGTTCAATATCAAAATAATGTCACGACATGTTACAATGGAACTGTTTGTTTTTTAACACATTAAGTACCAGCGTCCTATTATGAGGACAATAGGAATAACGGGAATAACAATATTCTTCAACAATGAAATCTTTCTTAAAGAAAGACATTGTTATTCCTATTGTCCTCAAAATAGGACGCTGGTACTTAATGGGTTTTAAGATTGCGTGAATCAATAATTGTTTTGGATCTAAGTCCGACTGACTTTATAAAAATTTATGAGTTTTGCTTCCGCCTTTTGTCTAACTTTTATTCATGAAAGTGGTTTGAAAATCTAAATTTATTAAAAATCATCCAATGAATATTGATAAATATTTCAGATAAATACAATCAAAATTTCGAGAGTCAAAAATTTACATTTGTGAATACTTAGTCAGTTGTATGTAATACTTGGTCAGTCTATCCTTGTATTCATCGCTATAGTTGCCGCCAGTTTCTTTAAGTAACAGGAAAATATAAAAATTTACAAATTTTACGAAAATAACAAAATAATGTTTTTCTCCAACCGTATTAAAAGCAGTACATTTTTAGTAGCATTACCTCAACTAAAAGTTGACGTTTTCGTTATTAATATAAAAATGCGAAAATTGCTAAGCAACACTTTTTTACGTGCACTAAAAAAACTTTTTTGTGCATGACTTAAAAGTGATTTTATTTTTTACTATTTTTGTGCGCGATTGATCTAAATTTTTGCATATGCCTTCCTACCAATAATTCACGGGGGTGTGTCTGTGACGAAGGGGGAGAATTTTTTGCTCAGTTTTTGATATCTAGCGCCGTTCTCGAGTTATTGCTAATTCAAACAATATAGAAAAAGCAATCTTCGAAATTATACAATTTTAAAATGTCAAAGTGACTTTTCTGATATTACATCAAATAATGTTTTAAAATTAAGTATTTATATTTTAAATTTTATTTAATTTTTGGTTGGAGAAAAAGTAATATGTCTCATTTGGATTAAAAGTGTCTTTGTTTGACGTGCAATTATTGTAAAAAAAATTGCTTGTCTAACAAAGTTTCACTTTAATCCGAATAAGACAATGTACTATTTATAAGAAAATAAACTCAAAAAAGCAAATTTCAAGTAGATTTGTGGTATACAATATTGTGGCCGATATTGTGGCTTGCCAGCGATTGGCCAATGAGATCCATCTCGTTATAGAGTAAGATCGAAACTCGAGTCTCAGTCTAGGTGACGCGGTCCATGTTTTTGTCAAACAATCTGCTTTTGTATATTAAAACAAAAGTTGGTATGCTGCTCGTTTGACGTCAATATAAACAGTGGCTGGATATTTGAAGGTAGTACCTTATTTTATGATAAGGTCATCTCGACTGAAAACTTATAAAACTTTTTAGTTTTTTTTCCTTTATTTATCAAATTACAGTCGATAATAATTCTATTGAAATTTGGTTTTCTAAATTTTAATATCTTTTTTTAATTTAATATGTATTTGTATTTTTCTTGTTTTTCTTTAATAATGATTTTCTACATATTGTATTTCTTTACTTGACTGTTGTAATTTATTATTTTAACGTTTTGCTTAGTTCTGTTAAATATCGTAATCTAAAAATATGATGAATAATTGTTGTAATTGTAATTGTCTTTAATTTTTCATTTTCCTAGTTATATACAACTGATGATCAAATATAATTGAATAAGTCAATGCCGAAAGTGAATATATGTCCATTGACAGTTGTAGGTTTGAGTAAATTACAAAAAACTGTTTGTATACTTTAATATGAAAATTAAATATTTTGAATAATTTTTTACTTGTAGTACTACATGTAATTTTAAGTCATATTTGTATCGATAACAAAAAATATTTTTTTCTTCAACCGTATTAAAAGCAGTACATTTTTAATAGCATTACTTCAACTAAAAATTGACGTTTTCGTTATTAATATAAAAATGCGAACATTGCTTAAGCAACACTTTTTTTACGTGCACTAAAATAGTATATTAAGAAACTAGTTTTATAAGTGCGATAAAACGTCTTATAAAACTAGTTTCTTAATATACTATTTTAGTGCACGTAAAAAAATGATTTAGAGGTAATATATTAATTGATTGAATTTGTCCCATGTAGGACACGAACAATTTGTATTAAAATTAGTTTTAATAAATTGGAACAATTTTAAACTAATTGGATTTGGATTTTAAAAATATGGATATTTAGTTAAATCTAAAATAAAATAGGAGTCCAATGCAAGAAAAGATGGACGTGCCCAGGCAAGGCGTATTTTCGTGATATGTTTTCATTTTCAATTTAATAATTTTTAAATTATACCACCGCCCCGGATGCATATATAGCTTTATATAAAAATTTCACGACAATATATTTATTAAGATATCATTTAGGTTGAACTAACTACTATTTATTTAGGTTTGTAGTATAATGTAGTAGTTTTGTAAAATTTGAAATTAAGCGTCATAGGGTTAAATTGAAAATGTAGGTAAATTAAGTGTTTTTGGAAGATGGTTGATTGTCTATCTCCATTTTTCTGTCAAAAAATTTTAAATTTGTAATTGTATATTTAACATTGATAATAAGTTTACAATAAAGACCTGAAATATCGGATATTATAATTTTGTTTTAATGATGCCTATCTTATCTATTTCGTCAATAATTATAATTGAATGCGTTAACTATATTCAAACAATTTTAATCCTGCATGTAGTTTACCTTTTCGGAAAGTTTATAATTCAATAATAAACAGAATTTTTAATAATGAAATCAACATAATTATTTCTAATTTGAAAATAAGATTTTTGAAAATTAGAAACGTCGATTATTTGGTACCGGTATTTGATTGCCACCGGTCTAGCCAAGTGTCTAGAAACACATTAATGGTATACTACTTAATAGATTAATGACTTGTTACTCAATTATACTTTAAAAATTATTGGTTTGTGCTTAAACTTTTAAGATACAACATTTTTAATTTTTTAGCATAATAATTTTGGTCAAAATCACAAAAATAAACTTCTTAAAGATGGTTTAGATTAGATAGATAGATTAAACTTAAAAAACCGTGTCTTGTAATTTGGTAGTCGTTTTAATCAAAATATTATAATAGATATAACATGCAGTTGCGTTTCTTGTGATGATCAATTTGTTGATGAAATCATTTATCATTAGGATGCACAGTGGGTCAGACGCTCGGAAAAGTGGCCAAAAATACATTTTTGTCAACTTAACAGTATTGCCACAAAATTTAGTATATCTTTAGAGAAAACATCAGTGCACCTTTTTCTCGAATCTCAAGTGAATTGAAAAATATTTCTGCTTGTTAGAGCGATGCAAAAATCACCTTCTATTAATCGCTGATTTGAGTAGCATTTCGCTCCATGCAACACCAAGTTTTGACGACTTATTGTCCAGATTTCAGCTTCGAGTTTAAATTGGTATTTAATAGAAAAGTTGTCTTGAAGTATGTACTTTCGAATAAAAAAATTTTTAGACAATACAATGGTGCAATAATTAAATACATTATTTCATTCCGGGAGCTGCTCAATAGAAAATCTCAAATAATTCTCCAACTTTGTGTGGACTTATAAACAATTTCCCGCAATTTCCCGTTTTGAAAAAATACGCAAAAAATACATTAGACATTTCTCAAACAAACTATGTAAAAATTGTTTGTGCATTCAAGTGCGTTTTTAAATAATTCGCGATTTTGAACAACGCGACGGCGACGCGCTACGTGTCGCATAATTATGATTATATTCAACGCATTAAAATACAATCACTGTCGAAGTGTGGAACGGTATTTGGAAAATTTGGAGTGACGATTTATATATTATTTAATTGTTTCCGTTGAAAGTAAAAGGATTCAACATCACTAATAAATCATGCATTGATCACGCATCCGACAAGTGACCAACAGAAGGGTTGTTTACGTCCCGGGCTCGTGAGAAAGTTTACATTAGGAGTAATAAATGTTAACTAAAATTTATGTATCCAGCTTTGTTGTTATACCTAGTACGTATTGAATTGTATTTGAATGAAAACGTCTGTGATTTAGGTACAAGTGATAGTGTAGAAGTGATAAAAATCATTATTTAGACTAAAAATATCCTCTAAAAAGCACCCTGCAATTCAATCTTTTTAAAATAAATTAAAATTCAAACTTGCAATAACTTTATCAAAAACCATCCCTTAGAACACAGAGCACACCCATGGGGTCTCAATTTTGTTTTTACTGTTACTGTATTGCATCAATGTTGTTTAACATAATTAATGCGAAAGAAAATATTTTTTGCTGGCCGTATACAAAAACCACCCTCTAAAATCAACCCTCTTTAGTTTTTATTTTATTTATTAATTTTTCTGTATTATGTGAACCAACTTTAAGTCATTAAAATTAAAATCATATTTTAATAACCAC
The DNA here is from genome assembly GCA_947369205.1 of Cantharis rufa. Taxonomy (NCBI): domain Eukaryota; kingdom Metazoa; phylum Arthropoda; class Insecta; order Coleoptera; family Cantharidae; genus Cantharis; species Cantharis rufa. The sequence continues at coordinate 45,281,777 of OX376303.1, forward strand.
TCGTATAAAAAACACCCCTCTAAATCATCCCTGTTAATTTAAAATTTTTTAATTAATTTTCGCGTGTTATTTATACTAGTTTTAAGTCATTAAAATCAAAATCTGATTTTTGGCCACTTTTTCGTGTTTTCGACCCACTGTGGGATGATTTGATGGGGGATTATTTCTTACAGAAAGTGGGGTTAAATTAACGCAAAATTTATTGTACTTACACTAGAATTCTTCAACAAATAATATTTTTTTAGAAATTATTGAACTTTTAACAATTTCTAAAGAATTCTTGAGAAATTATGGAATGACTGTACATAAGAATTCATAATCCCCGTTTTAGGGGGATAATCTCTAACAGCACTATATTATTATATTGCATGTTATAAAAATAATATTTATATGTAGGTATATGTAGTATAATAATTATGTTAAATATCTTATTTAACGTTTTTAAATTTAAATAAGATCAAATTATAATAAGTTTAGTGGTAATTGGAAGAAATGCTTAATTAAAACTAGAAGGTGTACAGTATCACTTTCTACCCGAAAAACAATAACTGGATATAGCATAATTTCTTTTTTAATAATATTAATTTGACAATATTGTTACAAGAGTCAGTAATAAACTAATCTTATCGAAATACGTGCGGTTAAATAATTTATTATTGTTAGAAACGGAATGATATTTAGATAAATAATTTGAAGTAGGAGATAGTATAGTTTTATTTCACAATTTTTTGCATTGTGATTCTAACAATGCCTACAATTAATGTACAATATAATAATTATAGTTGATGTTTGTTTAATATATTTATATTATACCGCATGACTCTTAAGAAATTATGGATTAACTTATTTTTCTCTTACTGCAAAAGTCATTGAATTATTAACCAGTGGCGTAACTAGGGGGGGCAGACCACTTTAGGGGTACTTAGCATGATAAATGTTTGATTACAAACACTTCGATGACCTTTTTTTGCTTTTTTTTTATTTAAGTAGAATTCTTTTGGTAGGGGGCGGCAAAATATCAGACCGCCCCGGGCGGCAAAAGCTCTAGATACGCTACTGATTATAACTAAATTATTAAATTATAATTATGAGTAATTGGTTTATCATTGAAAAAGATTAGTAATTCGATTCTAAAAACAATGAAGAATTGAAATATAAAAAGTCAAAAATAGTTTTTTTGACGCTACCGAACAATTCACAGTAATGAATTAAAATGATAATGATAAATAACAACCAAAAAAATCATTATCAAACTAGGATTTGAAGAAATCTAAAAAGCTCTGTATGTTAAAAGTGTCTCGGGAAACTAGATGGGCAAAGCCAAGGCAAAGCCTTATAAACTACAAAAGACTCAAAGCCTTATAAACTACAAAAGACTCAAATTCTGATGAATGAAAACAAGAAAGTAAATTTTCAAAAATTTCGTGTTTTTCTACTTCTTTTGAATGGAAGAATTTTGTTTTTACCGATTGAAAGTAGTAACAAATCAACAACTTCAAAATCGTCAAAACGATAAATATTTATCCGAAAAACATCCTGACCTTTGGTCATTGTTTGTCAATCGCCAATACACCAAAGATTCGGGTTCTTGAAACCCTCGCGCAACTCCTACTGCGTTCCAATTATAATAATTTTATTAGTGTATTTCTGTAATACGATGACAGAAATACTGTACTATGTTCGTTGATTATTTATTTTTAAATTAATTCTTATTGCAAAAATTATATGTAATTCTAGTTTTTGTTTGTATAATTATTTTTCGATTATAAATTGTTTTTAAATATTATTATTCAATTTTAAAAATATCAAAATTATACAGATTATAATAAAAGATTAATATTGTAGTTATTAATTATATAAGGCGATTAACAAGCCTCTAAACCAGGAAAAAAATAGGCACTCGAGGCGCAGCCAACTTTTATTGGAATCCGTAGAGAAAACTACGTTTACGGTGTCAGAAGTTCAATATTAGATCGAGAAAACGAAGAATTACAAATCACTATAAAATTAGACTAGCAATGAACTGCCTGACTTATGCCCGTACTTATAGTCACGGATCAATCCGAGACTCAAAATGATCCTAGAATTTATCAATGAGATTACTGGAATTTAGACCGTATCGTAGCAACAGCTGTTATTTCGAGAATTGATCTCGATTCTCGGTTCAATCCATGACTATAAGTACGGGGCAATAGTGTTTATGACCTGACCGTGTCAATGATCAAATGTAAAAATTGTAAGCTATCTAATCGTGTATAGCAATGAAGAACCCTATATCTGCTAGACAAACAAATAAATGTACAAAAGAATTTTGAAATTTCATTGACGTGAAAAATTCACGTCGCACTGAAGATTAACCAATTGTAAAAAATGCTAATTATTCTTATGTTTAATCAATACTGTTGTGCCCTAGCAAAATTATTTTCACTTTTATCTATTCTTAGGTATTCTGCGAATAGGCTACAGTAGTTGAAATTCGGCATTAACTTCAATCGTAAGAAATATAATCAAAACTTCGGTATGTGCCAAATCTAGCACACCAAGCAACGAAGGGTTAAACGGTAATTTATTTCTACAACAACAAAACAAAAAGGGTAGTTTCCATGCAAATCATATTTTTAAGATCTGATGAATTTTCTTGGGTCACGTTCAATTCTAGTCAAACCCTATATATACCATGAACCCGAACGAAATCGGTGATGACGAGTAGCCGTGGTCTTCTTGTAAGTATTTATCATAACCAAGCGTTGGAAAAGTAGATGAATAACAATCCTGGTAGAGTGGTAACTGCGTAGCAAATAAAAAAAAATTTTTCCGAGATTTTCCCAGGGATCTCTTACTGAACTTTTAGAAAATATGACGAAACTAATAAATCACATACATATCATAAGAAATAAGCATGCCGTTACAAAGATAAGTAAATTCACTATTCTTAACAATTTAAATCTTGTGTTTGTGTCTTAAACTTTGAGCGCAGTAAAGTTTTTCCCTTAAGGGGATTATTTTACACCCATCTCCCCTAGTTACACTACAATACATCTAGAGGAATTCGTGAAAACAATGTCAGAAGGCCGCGGAAACTGCGGATTTGCGATTAATTCAGTTTTTATGGCCGAAACGGAAACAAAATCTATTATAAAAGTTGTACATATATAAATTTTCTACCTTAAGTTATATATTCTTTCAAGGTAATACCTAACCGTTTTGGAGATATGACTCGAACTAAGTGAAAAATGCATTTAGTTCTTCCAAACCTCTTTGGCATCACATATTTCGCAATTATCTTGCTTTTTGTGTCTCGGAAGGAAAATTAAATATTGCTGTTACATAGCTCGGTAATCTTTATTCTTTACCAGAATGTCTTATACATTTTATTTACATTTCTTTATAGCGAATAAGTCAAAAAATGCATTTATTTTCGCACTATTTTAGAGGTAGAATGCTTAGCCCGTGTTTTTTTACATGGTTTCCCCAGGAGTCCTAATCTATGCCGGATCATAAATTAGGCAATATTTCCGACTTCTTCGGCATTGGGAACGTTATCGTCCAATGACAAATCATTGGACTAGCAATGAATATTGCTCCGTCTCCATTTTTGCCCTTCTGGCCAAATTAACTTTTTAGGGATTCGGACCTGGTGTTATTAAATGGTTAGAAAGCTACTTATCAAATCGTATTCAAAATATGCCAATTCAGAATTTACTCTCATTGGACATTATGGTACATTTGGGTGTTCCACAAGGTTCCCACTGCGCACCTATTTTGTTTTTGCTCTTCATCAATGACATTAGTCGTTATATTCAGTATTGTTTAGGCTTATTATTTGCCGATGACCGAAAAATCTTCAAAACAATCGCGTCTGCTGATGACTGTAAGTTACTACAATTGGACTTGGACAACCTGTATCAGTGATGTGCCGATAACAATTTATTGCTCAACCTCGATAAATTTTTAACTTTTACATATAAAAACATAATTGTGTTCCATTTAATTATAATCTAAACGGTGTCCGATTAAATCGTGTTTCTGAAATTGATGATCTGGGCGTTAGACAAGACTAGACTCTGGTATATCGTTCAAAAGTGACATCGCAATAATATTCAATAAGGCTCTTAGCACATTAGGCTTCAACCCGTCGACAAAGTAGAATTTTCTTGTCCAACACATAGTCCAGTCAAATTAGAGTAAAAAAATCCGAATAGATGCATAAATTCCGGTAGAGCAAAATTTTTTATATGTTGTACGGGTTGAATTCGCGGATTGATTTCCAGTAGTTTCCCAACAAAAAATTTTTCCGCGGGCGCCGCCATCTTTAAAAAACAGTGAAAATTTCTGACTTTATTTAGTTTTTGCCAAATAGCGGTCGAAGTACTCTTTTGACAGAAAATGTATGCAATACTTTTTTAAAGTAGATCGAATTTGGTACTATTTGAGACTAAAAAGAGTTTTTGGGCTCCAGTAGTTTTCGAGTTACAGCTCTTCAAATATCAGCAAAATGTCCCCAAAATTGAAAAATTTGAGAATTCTAACCACTTTTCATCCCGTACCTTCTTATTTACAAAATTAAAATAAGAACCTCTATAATAACTATTAAACTAGAGTAAACTTGCTACAGTTTGACTAGCAGATGGGTGGGTTCGCTAACGTCAAATAGATCACGAGATGCAGCTTTTCAAGTTTCAGATTTTACAACCTTAAGCAGTGTAGGTATATGTAATGAAAAATTTATATGGTTTAAAAAAAAACAGTTTTCTTAAATTGAAAAAAAAACATTTTTGTTAAACAGGTTTCCAATCTTTATCCGGAGCCGATGGACTTCAAAAGATTTGCATTGGGCTATGGTTACTAATTTAAAATTCCGGTTTTTGACTTTGACCGCTATTCGGAAAAAAGCTGAAAAAATGTAAAAAAGATCAAGCCGACTTCAATGCAGGACTAAATCTTTGGAATACAGAAGAACCGTAACCGAACTCTGCTTCGTCCATTGCCTGATACATAGGAAAATCAGCTGACGTTTCTTCACGATCACTTCAAATTTTGAGTTGCAAGGCTTGATGATATGTTTACAATATGTCATCACCGTACGAATTATGGTTTAAACAGCCCCATCACTAAAATGTGTCGCTCAGCAAATTTGTTGAATAAGTAGAGTTTTACATGTTTAAAGAGTGCATTATGTGGAGTTGAAATGCTCTTGATTTTTGATTTTTAAAAATGTATTTTTTGCTACTAGATATATTTAGTTCAATTAGTTTTATCCGTATATTGTAAATAAATAAATAAATAAATAAATAAATTATATTTAATTTCATTCCGATAAGATTCTACGTCATTTATTCCGTCATTCATAACAATTATAGGGGCGGCATTCAAACCTCAAATTAACATTGTTAATTTATTGGCAAAAGGTATCCAATCCTGTATAACGTCTGTTCCAAATACGCAGAACATTGTCTACGTATCTTCTCAATCCGTCTATCTTTGTGGAATCTATCTGTCTATCTATCTGTCAGTGAAAGTTGGTGAATTTCTATCTTCATATTGTCCACACTAATAAAAAGAAAACATGGAGCGAACTTCGTTTCAGTTGAGTCAAATACGCCACGTATTTAAATACAGCGAAGTACGGTACGACAGTGTTGCCAGATCGTGGGCAATTACTCACGCCATGGGCAATTTAAAATTTTTTTGGAAAAAAGGCGAAAGAGTTCCCAAATAGGTAAAAAATGGGCAATCTTGGTAAGATTTTTTTGAACTATAGAATCACAATAAAAAGGAGTTTAAGACTTTTTAAAAAACTTTTTAAAAAAGAGTTTAAGTTTAAGACAACTTTTCTTAAAAATAAAATTAAATCATTTCAAAAACAATAAATCAATAAATATATTTATTGCTTATCATACATTGATTTGTTATATTTTTTGGTGGCTCTCTGTCACCTCATACTGGTAGTATGCTATTTTTTTGACGCATAGCCGTACGCACGATGCAGATTAACTTTAGACTAAATATTATGTACTAAGGGCGACATTTCTGAAAAAAAAACGCGAATTAAAATAGCAATAAGATTTTATTTAGCCTTTTTGCTCTTTCTTTAAAAAATATGAAAATGGGCAATTTTGTGCCAAAAAGGGCAATTTTAATAACCTGTTTGGGCAAAAGCTCGGATTGGATCTGGCGACACTGCGGTACGACATAGTTTTAAGTACTCCACGTATTTGAGGGAAATCGTTTACTCAAATACATGGCGGTATTCATAGCGATTGCTTAGTATTTGTGGAGACTTTGCACGCAACTAATTCAAAAAATAAATAGAATATAGCAAGTTTTCACGTTTTCAATACATTCCTAATAATCTAAAAATCGTGGGTATACCAAGTTTGAAGCCAAAAAGCAACTACAATAAATACGAAATATAAATATAATTATTTTAAAATAAAATTCTTAAATGCGATTTTTAAGGTCAAGTATATGAGCCCAAAAATTTTTTACAACTTTTTTTTTATTCACGTATGAAATCACATAGGAAATAAAATTTAATCGGCAAAGTCCATATTTTTAACATTAGATTTTCCGTTGCGGACGGGACTGGTCGATATATCGACCAGCCGTTTATTGCCCAATTCTATGTGGGTTTCACATTTCACAATTCTCAATTTTCACAAGTTTCACAATTTTCACAATTGTATGTGGTTTTATCTACAAACTTTATGAAAAAAAAAGATCAAATTACACGTAAACTTCCCCGTCCTTAAAAAGTTAAGTACATAGTATACATGTACCATAATTTCAATACTGTTCTCCATCTCATCGGATCTCTCTTTAAAATTATACACTGAAGTGATATTTTTTATTTCCCGAACATTCCAAATATAATATTTAAAAATTGTATATCAAATTATTTTAATTCATTTACAATATTATCTAGCTATAAGTTATCTAAACTTTGGTCAAAACTGGGACAACTAAATTCCAAATAATTAAAAATAGTTTACTCAAAAACATAAATTAATTTATTCTCAAATAAAACTTTTTAAATTAAAATACCAATTAAACTTAGGAGACAAAAATTTTACGTTCCGCTTCGAGCGGCCATATTGGTAAAAAGCCTGGTTTTCGCCGCTCACTATTGCCACCTTAACTAGTTAGTAGGAAAACCAGCAATTACAAATTTAAAATAATAAAATTTTCACAACAGAAATGCAAATTTCCTAAATAAAATATTAAAAATATGCAACGAAGGATTTTGGTACATGACAATACATTATAGACTGCAAAAGTCTGACGTCACAAAATATTAGCATTAGCAAGTTCCTTGTTGCATTGAGCTGTGTGAGTGTGACATGCGTGATTATAGAAAAAAAATAAACAATTAAGGTAAGAAATATACAAATTTTTGTACCCTATTTACTTCTTGTTACACCCCCGAACCTATTGTTCCGATTCATGTCAGATATTTTTTTATTGGTAAGACGAACATTTCTCTCCATGACACCTAATCTACAAAAAAATCTGGATAAAGGGAATACTTTTTCTAATAACCTTCATTTATTTGTTATAGTATATGGGTGACTTGAAACTCGTGAAATTATGCCAAATAAATACAGACGCACTGCGAAAGAGAAAGTATAACGATTTTTCTAAAGAAGATTTAGAAAATGCATTGGAAGATATTATGTCGGAGAGGTTGTCTTTGCGGCAAGCTGCCGACATTTACGGCATTTCAAAACTACCCTTTGGAGGAAGACAAAAAAGTTACACACAAAGCCATGTGGTGGCCAATGTGCTTTACAGGAGACTGAAGAGGATTCACGTGCTCAGACAATTTTGTACGCAAGTGATTGGAGATTTCTTCTAGACAAAGAGGACATCAAGGAACTAGTCCAAAACTACCTTAACAGACAGGGAAGAAGCCTTAAGCAATTTACTAATAACAGACTTGGAAACAGCTGGTATTATCGTTTCATTCAACGAAATATAGTTCATATAATTTTTTTTAAATTCATATTGTTTTTTAGAATTTATATTGTTTTTTTTAGAATTTATATTGTTTTTTTTTTCAGAATTAATTTTGTTTTTTGCGTTTGAATATAGTATATTAAGAAACTAGTTTTATAAGTGGCGTTTTTAACGCACGCAATCCGTTTAGAAAACGAGCCGCGTAGCGGGGAGTTTTCTAAAGGATAAGTGCGATAAAACGTCTTATAAAACGAGTTTCTTATACTATTTTTTCTATTTTGAACTTTATAAGCCCTAAAAATATTTAAAATGTGCATTTTATTAAATAATAGTAAATTTGAATTTTTTTTGTATTTATGTGATAGTTGGTAACAAAAAATTTTCAGGTTAGGTGATCGCATAAAAGTTTAAATAAACGAAATTATACTTGCAGTTTACAATTTTCTTTATTATTATTAATTATTTTATTGACAATTAACATTACTTTGCATCAATTTATAGGTTTATAATATTATAATATAGTGACAACATTAGTTTTAATTTTCACTGACGTTTAGTTACCAACCCTTTAAAACAAAAAATTACGTTTCGAAATATTGTCCATTTCGATACGCGACTGGGTTTCGAAATAACTTTGTTTTAGACGCAAAATAGAAAAAATCATTTTACAATTTATATTGTTTTTTTTTGTTTAAATAGTTTTTTTTCTTCACTTAACATGCATTTTTACATTTTTATAAACTCTTTAATTTTCAAGTCGCCCTACTTCTGTAAAAAAATGATATTACAGCGGTTGTTAGAGGCGTGTTTCAAGTCACCCAAACTGACGGGCGACTTGAAACATGCCTTCTTTATTTTTTTAAAACTTTTGTTATTGCTGTAGATCTTTTATATTATAACAATCGATTTACCAGGTCAATTGGCATATTCAATAATTTTTCTGTTATTATTGCTGCCCAAACTTAACTGATATTGAACAAAGAAGTCTAAAATCGTAGTCAAGTCGCCCAATTTGACGGTACTCGTAAATCTTGTGGGAAATACATGTAAACAAATACCTGTGCGCTCCCAGGCGGCCATTTTGTGACGTTAAAATTTATGCAGTCTATACTAAGATTGGAACGATATAGAGAAGATTAGCATGGCCTCCGCGCAAGGATAACACGCAAAATCGTGAAGCTCCACAAGAAGATAGTTATATGGTTTTATGCATAAGTGCGTGGACTACTAAACAGAGAATTCTTGTTCGAGCCTGAGTGAAGTAAGAACTTTATTTTAACCGTCCTCCCTGGGCGGGTAATGGTTAATCACCGAGATAATCTGTCTTGAAAACCCTTCATAAATATGAAATGGTTAGCCAAAAGCCATCCTGGTACTGTAGCGCTAGAAAACTGTGTGTGTGTGTATTGTGTGATGTTTACCATCGCTTTATGTATTCTTGGAATAGACTTCATAGTAGACATTTTAGAGTTCATTATATAAGGATCAACCCGTTTTCTTTTCAGTGCACTTAAAAATAATATATATTAAGGAATTTGGTGTAATTCTCTCCAATAAAACTTCAAGAAAGATGTACTTTCTGTACTAATTTTAAGTTTTACCATTTTTGTATATTCTATTTTTAATTTTAAAAATAAACTTTTTATACATCGAAATTTCAACCGGTGGCAACAAAATATTTTTAAACCAAATGTACCTTCACCCAGGTAAAGAAGAACAAAATTTTACCACCATCTGAAATGTCAACATGGTGGAACTCGGATGACCGTAGTTCTTAGGCTTCTATACTGCTATCTTCCTGGTTAAACTTGAACAATATGGATTAGAATATCAGGTAGATACAGACAAATTCTAAATGAAGCCCGCATTAAGATATCGAATTATCCAATAATTATTTTGTAAGTTGGTAATATAATTTTACACCCGTATTCATAAAAATTTTAGAAAGTTAAAATAGCTTTAAAATGCCTTTAAAATGCAGGCGTCATAAAACACCAATCACAAACGTTCATTTGTCTACGTTATAAGGTTTTCATTGGTTGTTTAACTTTAATGAGCGTTTTAGTTAAAATAGGTTTAAAACACTCTTTAAGTATTTTTATTAATACAGGGGTTAGTATATAAGATTACTGGAATACTTCTTAAAGTTGAAACATGCGGACGGACGGACGGACAGACTGACAGACAGACAGACACGAAGCCAGATCATAAGGCTTTTTTCTATACGTTGTATAGAAGCCTAAAAATCATGTGACAACCAAAATTCTTAAAGTACTTAAATTCTAAGGAAGAAATTTTAATTTCAAAAACATACCAATCATTAACTTAATTACCACGAAGAAACGAGGAAGATCCAAGTCGAAGAAATATAAATATCAACATTGGGGAAATTTAAGTACCTTGATTGTTAAATTAAATTAAATTAAACAGGAAGGCAATATTTTCGGGGACGCAACTTACCAAAATAACAAGAGGCATTCACCAGGTTAGAAACAAGCACCAGAGTAGACGGTCGTGTTTTTCTTTGCAACAATTAATTTTTAATTGAGAATAAGTTTCGGTCGCGAATAATTGTAGAAGAAGATAAATGTGAAGGTAATCCACAAGATCTTCCGAGAGAAGTTATTAGTTAGTACCAACTAGTGCTGGGACATCGATAGAAGAACATCGATGTTCGATGTCGATGTCGATGTCTAACCTGGACATCGATGCCATTGATAACATCGGTTGAAAACATCGATGTTTTCGTGACATCGATGTTATTGCCCATTAGTTTAAATCAAGGAAAAAACACGATAATACACTTAAAACAATAATTTTATTTAGAAATGAACCAAACACTAGTCACAATACATAGGAATGTTTACAAAATACATTAATTACAAGTCCCAAAACTTTTTATCAATGGACTGCAAAAAGAGCAACTGGCCAAGACGTTTACTGTGCAAACTATTTCGTTTTTGAGTAACAATTTCACCCGCTTTTGAAAATAAACGTTTTGATGGCACCGACGACGTGGCCACAATTGACAACATATTTTTAACAAAGGGTGCTAATTCGGTATATAAATTTTTATGGTGCTCTCACCATTCCATTCCATAATGGAATACATGTTAATTACAATTTTGCTTTTGCCCAGAAATTGGTATACCTAATACTAAAATTAGTATATTATCAACCGTCGTGTATTTGACGCGAGTTTACTTTTTTTATATATTTTCGGTAACATCGAAAGTCTCGATAACATCGCAAGGCAAACATCGATAGTTTTGATATATCGATATGTCTGACATCGATGTTTCGATAACATCGATGAACATCGCCCAGCACTACTACCGACGAAGTTCGATCGGGTAAATCACTACGGCTTCCATAAGGGAAAGATAAAAGTTACCAGTTCTTCATAGAAGTGCATCTACATCCACATTCCACAAGCCATCGATTAAAACCAGGTTTTCATTTTAAAATTAATTATTATTTCTTTGATTTCCTCGTTTACATTACTGAACCCCTGACACATTTTTTCGTTTATTTCATCTTGACCCTTACACATTTGCTCATTCATTTTTCTTAAGAACTCTTTCATTGGATCGTTTTGTGGTGCTTGGACTTCGTGTTCGGTAGTTTTCACCGCCGCTTCTTCTATTTCCGCTACTTCCTTTGGATCAGTAGTTTCTTCGAAGCTTTCGTCGCATTTCTCCCCAATTATAGAGATGTAGATAGGGATTTGACGTTACATTGTGTAGTTTTCTAGTTATAAACAATTCTTTACATAATTTTTCAAGAAGAAACAGAAATTTGAAATCAATCGTGCACATTTCCTACAAAAACCAATATTTTTTAATTCCGCTAGGTAGATACTTTTCTGGATAATCTTATATAAAACTGAAAAAAAATTTGTTTTTTTGTGCAAGGTCATAAATTGGAGGAGAAATCTTGCCGGCCGCGGAACGCTATTTATAAAGAGAGGTTTACTTTGCTGCAATTTTATGCTGCCATTAAAAAAAAATTATAAAAAATTATTCAATATTCTTTAAAATATGTCCAATAAATCTCTTTAAAATGATTTTTATTTTATTTTATTATTAACGTGCATCAACTACTATGGTTATTAGCACCTTTTGTACATATTATTTATAATATTTATATCACAATAAAATCTTACAACTTTATAGCTTGTTTATTATTTTGAGTTTTCTGATATATTTGATTGTTTTGGCGATGTTGTCATGTTCCGGATTCAGGGCCTGCTCATAGTTTTCCGACATCCCGCTCTGTTGTCGTTGGTGGAGGTAGCCGGGGCACTCCACCAGTATGTGGTCCACTGTTAGGACTTTACCACACTCCGCGCACAGTGGCATCGGCTTCTTCGCCAGCATATACGAGTGTGTTAGTGCTGTATGTCCGAGCCTCAGTCTGGTCAGAGCGGTTTCAAGTACTCTACATGTGACTCGATATTCCTCCATGGCTTTACAGATTTTTTGGTTTTGAGTAACTTTTGTCCAGTTCCATTCCATTGTGTTTGCCATTGATTGTAGATGCTCTTCTTTATTGCAGCTGCCGCATTGGTATGGAGCATACGCGTTTCTAGTTCTGCTTTGGGGTTATTTACAGCGTCACCAGCCAGCTAATCTACTGCTTCATTTCCTCGTATTCCCACATGGGACGGTACCCATACATAGATCAACGTTTTCCCATTCTGCTCCAATTAATAGTGTGCATTTTGCACTCTCTATAGGTGTAATTCGATATGCCTCTAATATCAATCTCAGTGATGCATTTTGAATAGGTTCCAATTTGTTCAGTAATGTTCGATATGCCGAAGAATATAGATAATTGATCCGTAGTCGATCTTTGATCGGATCATCGTTTGGTATACCCTGAGTAGGGTTTCACGCTTTGCTCCCCAATTTTTATTGGATATGATTGTCAGCATATTTTGTGATTGTATGGTTTTTACTTTTACGGTGTTTATGTGCTCTTTCCAAGTCAATTTATTATAAAATTTCATGCCGAGATATTTGACTACCATTGTGTATTTGATGGTGTGATCTCCAATTTTGATGATGGGCTGTTCTTTGCTATCTTTTCTAAGTCGTGTAAAGAGTATTGCTTGTGTCTTGTCTGGTGATATTTTCAGTCCTGTTTTATTTGACCAGTTTTCTATTAGTTGTAGTGCATCTTGGAGTAGTTTTTTTATTTTGTTTAGGTTTTCATTTCTACAGTATATGGTGATGTCATCTGCGAATAAGGCTATTTTCACAAGGCTGCTGATATTATCTCCTATTTTGTTTATTGCTATAATAAACAATATTACGCTTATAGGCGGGCCCTGTGGTATACCGTTTTGCATTTCTGTTACTTCTGATAGGATTTCATTTAGTTTGACTCGGAATGTTATCTCTTTTAGTATGTTTTCTAGAAATGATAAGACGTTTCCTGTGATATTCCACTCGATCATTTGCAGTATGATAAGGGGTCTCCATATTTTATCAAACGCCTTCTGCAGGTCTAAAAATATTGGGATCAGGTGTTTATTGTTTAGGAATGCCTCATGTATTTCAGATTATATATTGAGGATTTGGTCAATTGTTGAATGTGATTTTCTAAAACCTGATTGATTTTTTGTTAGTAGATTGTTTATTTCTAGTTTCCATATCAATCTTTTGTTGGCCATTTTTTCTAGTAGTTTTGCAAGACATGACGATAATGCTATAGGTCTATAACTGGTTGGGTTTGTTGGGTCTTTATCAGATTTGAGAATTGGTATTACAATTACTTCCCTCCATGTTTCTGGATATACCTTTTCTTTCCATATATATAGTTGTAGATGTTTAAGAGAGATCTTTTTGCAGATGAAGATAAGTGTTTTATGAAGGCGTATGGGATATTATCTGGACCTGGACTTGTGTTTGCGGTTTTTTTAATATTTTCATCTAATTCTTTCAGAGTAAACGGTTGGTTTATTGGATCTTGTGTTTTGATGTGGTTGATTATATGTTTTTCTTCAATTTCTTTCTTAAATTTTAAAAATTGTTTGTCATATGTTTCATTAGAGTATGTTTTGCTTAAATTTTTAGCAATGATATTTGCAATGTCTTTTCTTTCCGTAAATATTTTATTATTGTCCTTTAATGCTGGAATGGTGAATTGCTTATTTATACCTTTGATTGCTTTGATCTTGTTCCACATTTCTTGACTTGTGGTGCCTGAATTAATTAATTGCACAATTTGTTGCCATGATTCTGTAAAATGATTTTGTATTGCATTTGTTTGTTTTGTTGAAAATTAGATAAATTGTGATTCTGCACATTATTTTGGCCAGGTTAACTGATTCGTCAGAAGATACCTGAAATTGTTTCTAGAAATACCGATCATTTTGCATCGTAATGGCATCTGAACTAGCGTTCCTTTAAAAAATGTGCTTAGGATAGTACTAATATTGTAAGTAGGATGAATAAATAGAACGGGTTTTGCAATAGTCATTTGGTTTAACGTTATTCCTTGTATAACGATTGCTGTTGGCACAATTTTTGTACTAGAAATAACCGTGGTGTTACCACACCACGGATATTGTCAAACCGGATCTCAGTGGAATAAGTAACAACATTGCTTTTCACAAATAATAGCCGTTTAAAAGTTTTATTTTTGTCGTCACAAACAGAAATTCCTATATATATTACATTAATAAATGCAATGCATTTTTGTCTCTTTCTTAATATCTTAATAGTTTTATTTTAAAAAAGTTTGCACATTTTTGATTGTTCTATAATTTAGGTATTTTTATAATAAACATTTATTATCTGAATTACTAAGCAATCCAATATCACTAATAATTTTATTATCTTAAGTACATTTAATATACGTGATCTCTTAAAGAAAGATTAATTATTTATTAATATAAGCAGCATTTCTACAAATTGATTAATTAAGTTACATCTTGAAATCAAACACAATGGACAAAGTTCTAGTTTTTTGTATTTTACTTCTTAAAGTTGGTCTTTTGACAGCTGCACCCCAATGTAAGTATTAAATTAATACAATTTAAGTAATAAAAATTGTAAACTATTATAACAATAAAAACACTTATAATTAAAACGCTAAAAATATTTAAATTTCAATTTAAAACAACTAGAAATATTTTTTAATAAAAACATAATCAAGTTGAAGAAAACGATATTTAGTATTTCAGCGTTTTAATATGATAGTTCAGTTAAGATATATTTTTTCCTCGCTATAAAAATTGAAAACCAGGTGAAACTTGTTTAACATTTGAGTTACTTTTATAGTAAATTTAGTACTAAACTTTACAATAATTTTTTTAATTTTTCCCGTGTCATACAGGCAAATGTAGTAATAAACTTGGTAATAATTTTTTTACAAAATTTGTCAAGCTTCAAAATAAGCAAAAAACTTCAAGCTAAAAAAATGCTTTTTAAAGATAAGGATTTAGGCTTTGAAATACATATATTTTAGATTAATTTTTTATTATTAGGTATTATTATGTTGTAATATATTGATATGATTTCTTTAATGTCCAAAATTTAGAAATCAGGTTCTTCAAAAAAAAAATACACTTCTTAAAATCTTTGCCCGGTTCTATTTAAAAATTGAAATTAAAATTTCAAATAAATTTTTCCAATATAAAATGGAACGTTAAAATGTGACGATATGCCGACCATACGTCGCGTCGCTATCGGAACTCGCTCTATGTTGCCTTCTAATTTTAATTTCCAATAATTAATTTTAAACAATTATACCATTTACTAATTGAACGTCGTTTATTCTAAAAATTAATTCTTCAAAATCGTCCAAGAACTCATCCAAAAACGATCCCAAAATTCGTCCAAATTGGGACAAAATATTCTCCAAAATATAACAAAATTGTACTCACAAATTTTAAACTATTTATTAACCAAATTATCAAATAATCTCAAATCAGAGACGCAATACCATACAAAATCAACGGAGACTTCCGCAAAACGCGCCCGTCCATCTTGACGGACCTGGCGAAAAGCCTAGATTTCACCGCTCACTTCTACCACCTTAAATAGTTGGCGGGGAAACCAGCAAAATACAAAATTTCAAAATAACCAATTTCTACAATTTAACAAATTATCCAAAAATACAATCTCAAAATTTATGAGGAATTTTGGAACATGACAATATATTACATATATTTGGATTTTTTAAGAATAATATAAAAATTTATACTAAAGCGATGACCGCAAAACATTAACCAATGAAATTGATTTGAAATTAGATGTAAACAAAGCGTAAAGGTTATAACCGGGTAAGCATGGGGAAATGGCCTTTACACCGATTTGGCTCATTTTTTTTAGAGGTACCTCTAAAACTGAATTTTTTGTTTGTGAATTTTAGTGAAGAATTTTTTTCTCAGAAAGTATTGTTGCAAATTTAATGATATTTTAATATGTTATAGAGGTCCTAAAACCTCTAGAAAGTGGTAATTTTTTTGTGGTTTTACCTCCACATAAAATATAGAAAAAACGGGAAAAAGTTTTCAAAAATAGAAAAAATTAAATTTTGACCGTACAACAATCACCAAATTTTTGTCAAATATTCCTTATATATGCTCATATAACATATACTAATTTTACAATTCTACGAAGGATATAACATATTGATATTTATAAAAGTTCTTATCTAGATGCACCGGCCAGCATTGACTGTCTTAATAATTATTAATTTAATAAAGAAATAGAAAATACCATTTAATGATAATCACTCATATGATGGTATTTTTAAGTAAGTCCGTTAAGATTTCAACAGGTTTTATTAATTTTGCACAATATCTTGCATACTGATGATGCCCCAGTATGGTGAAAATGTTTGCGATATTGTATACTTACAGTGTATTTTATTTGTGATAACTGAAAAACATTTTAGTTCTAAAAAGTGTGTGTGCATTTTTTGGGTTTTCTAAAATATTACTATGGTTAATATCGAGTTACATTACTTAAACCAGGTATCAATCGATTATTATCAATATATTATTGCTGCCAAATGAGAGCAACACTCAACAGTTCTCATTCCATTACAACACTCGCAATAATATCTAGGGATTACAGAAACACTATTAGTATATGCAGGGCATACTCTAAAAAGCAACGATATGATTTTTTCGAAATATGACGTGATTTTAGTGAAGTTAGTGAATTTGCAATATAGCAGTTTTTGTTGAATGCTTGAAAGGATATAATTACATCAGTATTTGCATTAATAAAACACAATTTCACAAACGTGCTAGTGTGAACTTTTATAAATATTAATGTGTTAAACCTTTCGTAGAATTTTAAAATTAATATATATTATGTTATATGGGCATATATAAGGAATATTTGACAAACATTTGGTGATTGTAGTACTGCCAAAATTTAATTTTTTAAATTTTTGAAAACTTCTTTCCAGTTTTTTCCACATTATATGTAGAGCTAAAACTACAAAAAAATTACCACTTATAGGTCGCTTTAGTAGGTACCTCTATAACATATTCGAATATCATTCAATTTGCAATAATACTTTCTGAGAAAATAATTCTTTACTAAATTTGAAAAAAAAATTTTCTGATAAACTATCAACATTTAGGATCTAATATTTTGGAAAATGTAATGGTGCTTCGCGAGGAACCTCTAAAAAAAAATTAGCCAAATCGGTGTAAAGGCCATGCATTTCCCCATGCTTACCCGGCTATAGCCTTTTGCTAGTATAAAACTGCCTAATTCTAAACCAATTTCATTGGTTAATTATTTCAATGTCATCGGTTTAGTATAAATTTTTATATTATTCTTAAAAAAATCCAACTATAGGTACTACAATTTATTTCCAAGTCTATTAATTGAATTTTGTCTTAATTTCTAATAATGCCTTTAACTTGTATTCAATTTTGTGTTATAAACAATCAAAAGTCTTGAGTTTTAAGAAATATATGATACCATAAGAACTTTTCAAAATGTTCACGTTTTAGATTATATATCATTGAAAAATTAGTTTGCTATTTACTGTGTATAAATCCCTATATACTAAAGTTATATAATAAAGAATTGATAAATAATATATACATTGCATTATTTAAAAGCCGAAATTCTTCTCTTAAGGACGCGTTCTCAGCGACGAAGAATCGACTTCATATATGTATCTCTTTTTATTTGCCGGAAAGTGCTGGCACCTAGCGTGTGATAGAAAAATATGAAGTTACTGCTATTATGGTAATAGGTGAAATGATCTTCAAGAATGTTTGCATAATTGCAATATAAGTATTTCTAAATATAGTTTTGTTATGATAGTATAACGTTACAATGTAGATGTATTTTTATTATTTCTGACGAGTGTTTTAATTTCAATTCACGTTAGAAATTGTAAATGTCATATAGTCAGTGGCGGATCTTACATCATATAATTTTAGTAAAATGAAAAATTTTTTATTTTAAATATTTTTAGAAAAATGTATCACAATTTCAAATATATAATTATCACAATGAACTAAATTATGTTCAATTGTAGGATATTTTGGGCTGTTATTTTAATATTTGTGTATATCAATGAGTTAAAAAATTGGTAATTCTACAATTTATTTATACTACTACCTAGATTTGGATTTGCGTAGGTTTGAACGTGGTTAAAAGTTGAAATTGGCAATATGTAATGCAGAGAACAAATGCAAAAGGGGGGGGGGGCAGCAAATGCTCTTAAGCCTTACCCTTTGGGTTAAAATATACTACTTAGAATAAGGATAACCATAGTCAAAGAAATGGTTAAATATATAAAATACGTATGTACATGTTCTACACAATGTTTAAATTTATTTTAGATAACTTTGGTTGCTTGATGGAGGTTCTTTTTTCTTAATTGGCTGAGGTACATTTAATAGTATTTAACTTACATGGAGTAACAAGGTGGAACTCGGATGACCGTAGTTCTTATAGGCTTATAGGAAAATATTATTAGGAGATACGTGTCCGTCCGTCTGCATGTGTCAAATTTCAAAACTATTTCTATGGTTTAAAAACTATAATGGAGTAATTCTTAAAGTTGAAACATGCGGACGGACGGGCGGACACGGGACCAGAACATAAGGAAATTTTGTGTGCGCGCATTGTAACAGATTGCACTTATAAAAATTTATTTGTTGACAGCTAATGCAGCTAACCTAAATATCCTAAATTCAGTTTATTAGAACAGTCAATGTTTTGGTGTTTTATTATAAACTAGCAAGAAGCCCGTCCACGGACGGGCATCTAGACCCGATTGGTATATGTTAATGTGCAACTCGTCTCAGAGGGAGTACCGGCGGTGGTTTAATATATTTTTCGGTTGGTAAAAAAACCGACCAATCAGATTGTTTCCTTTTTTACCAAAAAATGACACGCTGGAGCCGGAGCCGGAGCCAGGAGCGGATCTAGACTTTTGGCAACGGGGGGGTCACAGGTAGTGGATATTCATTAGGCCTGAATAAATATGAGCGGTCATTAAACCGCGTCAGCGAAATGCGCCGCAGGCGATTTTCTTTTATTGTTCTAGAAGCACGTATGTGAAAAGTTAGGATTTTCATGGATATTATCAGTTCTTTTTAATTTAAATATAAACACTATTATATAGCTACAATTATGGATTCATGGGGAGGTCATGACCCCCGCGACCCTCCTCCTGGATCCGCCACTGGCCGGAGCAGCAGAGTGCTGGGATTTTATGTATTAAGACTAGCAAAAAACTCGTCCACGGACGGGCATCTAGACCCGATTGGTTGGAAACTCGATTGATGTGCAACTCGTCTCAGGAGGAGTGCCGGCGGTGGTTTAATATATTTTTCGGTTGGTAGAAAAACCGACCAATCAGATTGTTTCTTTTTTCACCCAAAAATGACACGCTGGAGGAGCCGGAGCCGGAACCGGAACGGAGCCGGAGTAGCAGAGTGCAGGGATTTTATGTATTAAGATTATGTTATATAGTATAAATACGGGGTGAAGTAAATAATAAAAGCAATATCAAAGTGTGACCAACTCAGAGATGTTACCCTATATAACCTATAAGGGTTATACTGGACCAACTGTATAATAATTATAATTTATAATTTTATATTTTATATATTATATAAAAATACATTTCAATTATTAAAAATTAAATCAATGTTTATTTAGTTAATATAAACCATTGTTTATACCAATTATTGGTATTCAGTATACTTTTAAGCGTTCCACCAACCTAAAGCCACAGTCGTTGCGGTCGAACTTAAAACATCATCAATGACGTCACCGATTGCTAGCCCACCACGAGCACGAAACCCCACTGTAACAGCTGGGTTGCCGTAATCGTGTAAGTTTTCTCGCGCGCAAATTTAAAAGTTTAAGAATGGATTTCGTAAAAATTGCATTTTATAATGCCGATAATGAAAAAGTTATCGAAGTGGTTATAGGTATCTGAAGTTGATGCAAATCTTGTAAAAACAGGTAAATTATCTAATTATCACTAATTGTTTATCACATTAAAATATATATAAAAAAATTATTCTTTAGTTAAGTGGAACGCCAAATGACACGATTGCGCCGCGGTCGTCGTGGTAGTATTTGGTAGTTTGGCTGATCTCTCTCATCTATGGTTAGAAGGGTCTTTTTCAAGTAATACTGATTCACAAAATTCTGCCGGCTTCTTTGGAGCCTTTTTTAAAATAAAATTTTAAAACGCGTACACTTCGTTTCTTGAAAGATAATATATTTTATGACTTATAAATAAATAAATTAGATATAGTTTGAATTTTTAGTAATATTATAATCACTTTATTATCTTTTATTGTAATTAATCCATGTTTTAATTTAACCAAAACATGTATTAATAATTACAATAATTTGTAAATTGGTAAAAAAAAATAATCTAATTTATTCATTTATAAAAGTCATTATGAATAATTTTTATAAAATTACGGTTGAACAGAGAGATATATCAACTAATTTATTATGCAAATATCATGTAGGTACGGACAATTTTGTAATATTTTGAAATTAAAAATAAAAGTAAATTAACTTGGAAATACAGCGCCGTCTGTAAAACAATGGCTGCACTGTTTTTCATAATTGTCTAATAGGAGCTTATGCAACCTATCCGACTTCGATGAATTTTATTAAAATTTTACCAATAATTTTGCAAATTTGGTCTGTCGAGGTTAACGCCGTTATTACAAAATATTTTTTGAAAATTAAAGAAGTAAATTGAAGTAAATTTTCGTCTGATCATGCTAAATATAACTGCTATATAAATAAATCAAGTTAAAAAGGTAAAATTTGAAATATTACACATGCTTTAAAATGCACCTTTTTGAGTGCCCTAAATATAACATTTATAAATTATATGGTTTAAGTATAATTGGTTTAGTATGAAGCTGTAACCTTATACTTTATATTTCTGCTTCATTTACCATCAAATTCAAAATAGTTTTTCTGTGGGCCTCGACAGAATAGAGCAACTTTTTCTCCATTGATTTAACATAGCGTTTTCACGCCCTTAACGTATTATAATAATAATCATATTAAATGTTAATAAAGTGTTAAGGTGTATTTTCTCCGCCTATGTAAGGCGGAGAAAATACATAGTACCGACTTTATACTGCATTTCACTCGAGAACCACTAACAGACGAAAGAAATTGATTAAAGGATTAAACCTTCTTTTGTAAAATTTTCCGCTGTACAATTTTTTTTTAAATTTTTTGTAGTTTGCTTATTTGCGATTTTATCTGCAATACAACATTTTTACCACTACTCCCACTTTTCTGGAACTTGCAGGAGGGGTATCACACAAACATATTTTTGTTTGATTACATGATCATTTTTCGGAAATTCACCTGGTATGCAATTTTTGCCGGCTTCTAGCTGAAACTTGTTTCTACTGACTGCACTATTAGAAGTATTAGTTAAACTTTATAATGTACCTACCAAAACTCACAGATCCCATAGTTTATACCCTATTAATCAAAATTTCCTGTTAAACTAGTATCCACAAAGTTATAATAATATAATATTATTTAACTGTTCATTTTTCAGCAAGCTGTAAAGTAATAGGAATTGATAACAATGGATCTCCAGCTTATTATACTATAAAGGAACCTATAACTGCTGCACATAAGGGCGTCATTGCAACATTTAATACAAGCAATATTAAAGGTAAGATATTTTAATATTTAGGGGCGGTCATATTGATTGTTTGTATGAGAGTTTGATTTCTTAAAATTTTAAGAAGTTATTGCAATATTTTGAAATACATACATATATGCATTCAAACTTGAATGGATTGCAATATTCCTAAAACAAAAAAAAATCGTTGTTTTATGAAATTTGGTAAATAATTCTAATTATTTGAAATTTTAAAGTATAAAAATAGTCGAATTAAAATATCTCAAAATATTGCAGTTTGCTCTATTAACCTTTATTCGAATACTTTCAATTGAAATAAATATTATAATTTTGATGAACAGGTGGCTTGCTACCATAGTACGTATTAGTTATTTGTAATTAATATAAATAGATAAATATAGAGATATGTTTTAGATTTGAAGAAACAATAATGTTAAATGAAATGTCGTATCAAAGTTTATGGCTTTTTAAATTGTATTCCATTTTAATCAATTGGCAATTGTTATCTAATTGAAGCACGCGCAGTAATTGAGTGGGCAAATTTAAATATTTTTAGTTTTGGTATAATGGGAATAGCACGATATTCAGGCTTACAAAAATTGCAACCAACAAATTAAAAAATTTTTTTTTTACTTTAATTTTTACTTTAATTTATTAAACTGTTTATATTTATAAACAAGTTTATCAATAAGTGACAGCTTTTATACCAATTATTTTTCAAATTTTTTAAATCTGAATTTCAACGAAGATGATTTTTATCTCAATTGCAGGAGAAAACTAAATTACATTACCGTAATCAAAATATGTCTGTAAAAACTTGAAATAAAAATAATTAGTATTTAGAAATTTTGAAAAAATTATAATTTTTGCGTATATTGTTATTGTCCTAATTTCAAAGTGAGTTACTGTTTATTAATTAATTAAATTGATAATATCGTAATATTATGTGCAACTTAAACATTATTTTCTCGATTTCAATGAACTCTTTAGAATCAAACTAATATTTCAAGTAAATTATATTCTTTCAGGAAGAAATTTGAACTTATAAAGAGTTTTCCAATAAGGACTTGACAACTTTTTTTTTTAAATATGACGCAAACCATTTGAGATATCTCGAAAATTTTATTATTGGCTTGAAGTACAATCAAAACATTTATGTATAGAATTCGACTTCGTTCATTTGTCCACCACGGCCACGTTTGCAGCGGTTGTTTCATTGATCCCAATTTGTGATGACTGGGCCACACATTTCGACGGAAACGGCCGCTATCTCTCGTTCAATATTAGCTCTGAGCTCCTCTAACGACGCCGGCTTGTTGGCATAGACTAATGATTTAACGTAGCCCCATAAAAAAAAGTCTAAAGGTGTTAAATCACACGATCTAGGCGGCCAATTGACATTTCCAGAACCCAATCCGAGAACTTACGTCGCTTCAAATGATCGAGTGGCTTTAGTTCTTGTGTTAACTTGATGTTATAAGGGTGCGAACCAAGATCCTTTTGCAAAATTCGTCAAAGTGTGGTCTGAGCGACTCCTGAACGGCAGAAATATTCTTGGCACTTTGACCAACCCGTTGTCTCACTGGCACGGGAACATCCAGAAGCGAATATTTAGACTTAAATTTGTTCCATAGACTATGAATTGCTTGTCTACTGGGACGATAATTACGACCAAAAATTGGAATTATAGCTCATAAAGTTGCAGTCACCGACTCAAATTTTTTGTAGTAAATTTTAATTATTTGTCAACGTTGTTCGTTCGTGTACTTTACCATGATGAAAATGTTGTCTTTACTTAATGTTTTAAGAATGATAGTTTGGTTATTGGTTAAAGGTTGGGTTCACAATTAAAGTTCAAAGTTGTCAAGTCCATATTGGAAAACCCTTTACTTGTATTAATGATAATTTCTGATACGAAGAAAATACATACTATGTTTTTAAACCATAAACAAGTAAATTCAAGAAAAATGTATTCTTTATTTAAAATATTCTTCTTAGTGTTAATTTAAAACTCATATTATTATTTACCTATTATGCAAATTTTTTACTTTATTCTTCTACACTAGAGAGACCAATACACTCATTTGCCATTTTGTAAATATTTATTAAATTGAACATGTATATTAAAAAGTATTTTGTTTCAGAGATAATTAGCCAAAACTCAGAGTACTTAGAAGCCAGTTTAAATTCAAATATCTTAAATATTTACACAAATAAAAATTATGACAATTATAAATTTGAGTTTAAAGATTCGTATATCCATGGTTCAGGAATTGAAATAGAAATTTTATTTAAATGTATTGACACAAATGGATTGGAACATACAGATACATATGTAAAGCCGTATTATTATAATATTATTAAAATTTTATTTTATTATGGGTTTTACAGATTATTAAGCAAGAAGTTAAGATACCAAGAACTGACTCCATTGACAGTGATAAAGGGGTTCCAAAATTTAGTCAAGAAAAATATGAATACACACTTGGAATGGCAATTCCACAAGACTGTAAACTAACTAAATTGCAGCCAATTACAGTATCGGCTGATATAATATCTTCAAAATCAGATTTATACTTTTTATTAGAATTTAACGAATACTTTAGAGTTACTTATAAAGGCGCAAGAACTAAGGATAATACGATGTATTCCACTAATTTAGAAGCACTACAAGAAATTAAACCGCCGTTCCATAAAACTTTTCAGATATTTGCTATGGTAATATCAACTACTACATTTATATAGAATTAAATTATTCTAGCAAATAATTGATTCGGAAAGTAATTTCTTTCGTTAAAGATCTAGCCAGAAATGCGATACTTAGTTTTCTTTAAATCAAATTTCTAATTTGTTTTTTATGTTTTTTATTTAGCAGTTATATAAATTTGAATTCCGACTTTTGAACAATTCAAGATTTTAACAAAAGAAAAAACTTCTCTCAATTTGATTTGATTTTTATATAATAATTAAAATAATTAATTTATTAGCAAAGCGGCAAGAATATTCCTGAAAAAAATGGTTCGGTGTTAGTAACCATAAACATATATGATCATATTAAACCACCACTTCCTGAACTTCCTGAAACAACGGGCCATCCTCCAGTATTTTGTAAATATTTGTATTATGGAAACTACACTGAAAGTAATGATTTGTATATGGATGAAGTTATCTCTTTCAAATATGGTGCCCAAGATGATACCGTCATAACACAATCTGGTAAAGTAACTTATTATAAGTTTTTTTTTAGTCAAACCGACTACGGCTCGAAACGTCGGACAATAAAATTGTTTAAATAGACCTGCAGCTCAACAATTTTTTAATTAGTAATTTATTATATTAATAAAAGATCTATTACTTCAAAGCTTAAAACGTACAATTAATAAACGTAGTCATTCATATAAAGCCCATGCGACTGGTTTAGCGCAGACCAAACTTGACTAGATACCATTTCTATACAAAATTTCGAAGTAAAATAACTTTAGTGGTAGAAGCAAAATGACTTTAGTGATGGTTTTCAATTTAAACATTTGATTTGATAAAACTTTTTGATCCATTTGGCCCAACGCGAAGAACTCTTCAAGTGTAACTCTAGTATGAGGACAAGCTTTGGTAGATTAAAAGAGCACTAAAATTTAAACAAACATCCACTTGTTTTCAAGTGCTATAACCATTTCTGAAAAATAGCTTTAATAGTATATTATTTAACGAGGAGTTTAAACGGCATATTAAAATGCGAGGTGATATACTCGGCTACGCTTTGTGATATACGATCCACACAAGCGGTTAATAACCGGATTAACACTTTGTTTAACATTTTGTTTCAATTTTAGAGTTACATTTGAGGATATCTCCTCGTCAGTTCTATAGCAACCCAAAAATCGAAAATAAAATTTTTAATTCATGAAAATCTCATCTATGGTTTTGCTTAACAGTCTACTTTTAAGGAAAATCACAAGGTGTAAAACAGTAAATCACTTGTTTCTATAAAAATTTAAGGCAACATTTAAAAAAATACATATTAAGAAAATCTTACAATGTAAAAACCATTTTATGAAAAACAATAGTTTTTCGAATATTAGTTTAAAAAAGATAGTTAGAAAAAAGTCGGAATTCTTCCAATTATTTTGTAGGTATAGGTTGACAATAGAAGATAGTTTCAAAAGATAAAATTGTACGAAATTTCTTCCCAAGAAATTAATTTTAAGCGGCAACCAATACATATTCAAATCTCCGAAAATTAAGAATATTTAAAACTTGTTGGTGATATAAATATTACGTATATCTCGGTTTTTATCGATATTTAAGTAACATATCAATTTTTACCAATAAATAATTTTTATTACCATTAAAAACTACTAAATCCTTTTATTCTGTTAGGTTGGATTGCAGAGATAGTCACTCGCAAACTTTTTGTTTTAATAATTTCAATATTCGTAATTTCAATTTTATAATATTGTTAATCGTTATTGACGCCAGGTCAATATTCGTAAAATTCTACTTAAACCTATGTACCTTTGTCTCTAATTGTATCTACCATACACCCTTAAATAAGTTAGATCAAATTTGATACATTAGGTGGTTAGCTAAACTATTATGTTTAAATTAGCCTAATGATAATTACAACAATGCATATAGACTTGGAGCAAGAGGTGGAGTCGAATAAAAAATAACTACTAGCGATCGTAGTGGACAAATCGTTAAAGAAGTGTTGAATACATTTCCATATAATCAAATGCAATATTAATAAAAACCGGTGTTTAAAACTTTTTCAAGCACTGAAATACTTTAAAAAAATTTTCTATATATCATTGCATTAGAAATAATCGATTTATTCTTATATGATAAAGATTTACCTACCTAGTTCTGAAAAAACTGCAAAAAACATTAAAATCATAACCCTAAATTGTGCAAAAAAGATTTTCAGTTCGTTAATTTTAAGCTGTGTGCCAATATGTCGGACTAACTTAATTTGTCTCATTTGTTGTTTTCAAAATGTATCTGTCTATCTGTATATAAACATTAATTAATAATTAATCAGAGTGACATGTGGCGGCCGCGGTGTCGAAAAATAAAATTAAGTGTGGAATACAGTAATTTTATTTTTCGACACCGCGGCGCCACATGTCACTCTGCTCCAAGTCTATACCAGTCAATGAAATTTTTCATGCAAATAAACAGTTTGGATTCGAGTATAATCAAAGGTGAAAGGTTTAACTAGTGCAGATAGTACATCTAAACTCTCGACCACGGTTGTCAAAATTGTATGAAAATCCGTGTTACCTGTACTGCAATTACCTCGTTTTAGATAATATTATTTTTATTATTTGTGAATATTAGTGTACAATAAAAATTTAACAAATAATATATTTTGTTGCAGATTATGAAGATTACATATCTATCGAATTAGACAAAACTAATGTAAATATAATAAATGTTCAAATCAAAAAAGCATTACCAGGCAACTTAATTAAATCCTTAGACCTAATAGTTATCGAAATTAAAGCTATAAATAAAAATATTAAGATTGCGGGAAGAACTTCTCTATTGATTCGTTTGCCTAATAAAGGTAAACCAACTTCAATAAGCGTACATGGTGAAAATAATTATACATACAGTAACACACCTGTAATACTATTAACAACTGGTATGATGTTCATTATATTTTTAAATATAATTATTGTAACCTGGTACTTTTATAAAAAAAAGTTAAACTGAAGAACAAAGATTATAACACAAATTTTAAAAATGACGCATCCATCCCACAATATTATACCTATTATATGTACGTAAGTGGGGTTTGTTTATTAGCTGTATACGTAAATTTTCACATAATTGTAATATAGTTTCACGATTTTAAAACAATTTCAGCTAAATTTATTTTATTACATTTTTATATATTATTCTTTATTACATATATCTGTTATACCTAAGAGATTTATTAGCTATATTTTATTTTATTTGATTAAATAATATCACATCAAAAATTAATAAAAATGTACAAGTTAGTAAAATGTAAACTGCAACAATAACATAATGTTTTTACTATGTACTATATTATAGTTAAAATATCATAATACATATTACTTCATCTACTTTGATCTTGTAATGTACCATATTTCATAATTTTTTTTAGTATCGTAATGATAGTTTTTACAGCACTAGTGCGGTAATAAAGCAGTAGTGCCGTAATTTTGTAAAAAAAAGTGAATTTTGCAAAAAATTGATTATAACTATTTATTAATATAAATTACACAGTTTGAAACATTTTCAAAATGAACTTCAGACGCTGTTTCTAAGTTGAAGCTGGGTTGTTCCACCGTTAATTTACTTGTTGAAGTCACAGTAACTGAAGGGCTCATTATTTTCGTTGCAATTATTTTTTTATTTTCTATTGATGTTTCAACATATCCTTCTGCAACACTATCAGACTTCCAGCCTCCATGACGCTTGAGAGTATGCATATCTGCCTGTGCATCAGCTAACAATGATGCCGAGGATCTCCGGAAACAATGTCCTGTATAGTTAACCGGTTCAGATAATCTTAATGCAGTAGCAATTTTCTTTGGAATTCCTCCGATTGTATTAACTCCAACAGGCTGCTGGGTATACATTTGCCTCCCCTATAGGGACCGAGCGAATACCGTAAAGTAGCGCCTAACGGCGGAGACCTATAATATTATATTTTCTGGAGCATATAAAACTTTACATTGGAATAATAAAGGACACATTATTTCAACCCTTAAATTAATAGATTTCAATATATTTATATATATATTTGATATAGACGATATGGAAGTTGTTATTACATTTGGGTTTCAACCCATTCATTATGAATTTAAAAACAGTTCATCACATGAGAAAGCTGTCGGACTTGTAGAATCGAAACATGTTATTAATGTTCGTGAAACGAAAAGCAACAATATGAGTGACGTGCACTGTTCTGTTATAAGACAAACATCAGTTACTTTACCACCTTACAGTACCGTGCAAGCGAATTAGAGCCACTCACGATTTTTTACTTTTTTAATGCAATTGCTTAGATTTGGTTAATTTTGAATTTCTATCAAGTAATAATTATTCAAAAACATTCAAAAAATACATTGCATTCAAAAAAATGCATTCAAAAAATTGCAGGTATCAAATTTCACCCTAACAGTCATACATAAATTTAAAATTTGTAAAATCCAAAAATTTGGGTATTTTAAGTGGGGTAGTTTTGTCTGTTGTTGGTCATTATTTAAGGGATTGAATTAAATTGTGGTTCCTACAAGTGTATACTACCCGACAAGTGTTGTGAACAAGTTAGTTTTTGTGTATTTCGTTAGCGAGCAATACCTACAGTGTTAATATAAAATTTTAAGTTTTCAAAATTATTTTTACGAAATGGGTAAAAATAAGGACCTTAAATGGGACAAAAAAGTTAAAATTGAAGGTCTTTTAAGATCTGGAAATTACAGTAATCGTGAAATTGCGAAAATGGAAAGGTAAATATAAGAAAATTAATTTTTAAAGAGTGGCCCTAATTCGATTGCACGGTACTGTAGACAGTTCACATTGAAGTAAGTTCTTAATAATATTCATCGGGTTACCTGTGATAGTTTGTATAAAAAAAGTGTTTCATTAAAATTAATTATGATTGTAGGTGGATGGAAATAGAAATGTGATTCACAGTAGCTGTAACTGTTTAGCTGGAATTGGAAGTAAGTGTAAGCACATTGGTGCACTGGTAGTTTTTATGAATACTGAAAACTCGGACCAGGGGCGGATGGGACAACCGGGACACCGGGCAAATGCCCGGTGGGCCGGTGAAGCGTGGGCCGGTTTATTAAGAAACGAAAAATTATAATTATTATTATTTAACTTTATCCCTTATCTCGTATTGTCTTGTCTTGATAACAACACAAGACCAAAACAAGACTTGGTGATTCAATTGTAACTTGCAAAACAAAATAACAAATAAGAAATATGCAAAAACAAGAAATCTTGCAAAAAATACCACATTTTGTACTTCAAAGAATTTTACTCCAAACTTCTGGAAGCCGCAGTGTGCGGCTTCAATAAAAACAGGTAAATTACCAGCTTGTTGCAATTTTGGAAAATCCAGAATATTTTTTAATCCCCAAAAGGGCAGTGTTTAGGTATCTATATTATAATAGTCAGAGCCGGAACAAGGGCGTGGCGAGAGAGGCGCCCGCCACGGGCGCGAGCTAGTTAAGGGGCGCCAAATTTTCAATTTTAAAATTAAGTTTAATAAAATTTTAAAAAAAGATAAAATCCTTGAATGTAAAATATAATAAAAGATTAGCAGGATACCTGTGGTCTTTACCACGTGTAGATCAACTACATGCTGCTGCGTGCTTAGTCCTTTAATATATTTTTTAAATAAATTTGCTTCATTAAACCTATTATTTGAGAAAATATTTTTGTATCGCGATTTTCTAACTTTACAATAAAGCGCTTGACCTTGAAAATTTCAAAAAAATTTGCCTGCGGTGCTATATGCTAGGGAGTAACCCCCACAAACCCTCCGGTAGAAGCGGAAATTTAAAAGTCGCCACGGGCGCATCATACCTTCATACCCTAGTTCCGGCTCTGCTAATAGTCGCGAATTAATCCGAGATTCAAGATTAATTCTCGAAATAGCAGCTGTTGCTATGATACGGTCTAAATTCCAGTAATATCATTAGTAAATCCTCGGATTATCTTGAACGGGCATTCAATATATTGCTATGTCCTCCCCTATTAAATAAGTCCTTCCTCGTCGTTAGACAAAATCAAAGAGAATGTTTATGGGAACACAAATTTTTAATAACAAAAATAAATGACAGAACGAAAGCAACTTAAACAAATTAACAAAATTAACGTGTCGTGTAATGTTCGTGGTCGTGCGTGTACTTAATTCTAGAAATAACACACAACACGTAAACAAAAACACAACGAAGAATAAATAATAAAAATAGTTGAGTCTGGGTTTAAAAATATAAAATTTGGGTATGACCTTAAGGACTGTTCTTCCTTGGTGTAGTGGTGTACTGCCGAACTATTGTGGAACAACGTTTCCACGATTCCACTCACACAAATATCTCGTGGAGATTGACGGACGCACCGGTTTGGCTTTGCACAAATGGCGCGAACTAATGAGAGAACTTCTCGATTGTCGAATTTTCCTAATCTTATTTCACTTAAAATTCAAATAATTTTTATTTGAATCGCCGAAAAATTTCATCGACCGATCCGTTCATGCGGATGTGGCCGACTGATCTCCCGTCCATTATTATTTTTCTCCTCCCCCTTGGAGATGTCCATTTTCGCCCGCTCTTTAATTTTAAATTTTTTATAAACTTTCATATGCTTGATCCTATCTAGATCATTTTTTTTCTTTTATGTGCCAAATAAAAATATTTAAACCCAGAAAATTTTGGAGTCGTTAAAAACTTAAAATTAGGAACATGGTTATAATTACAATTTAAATTATTTATAAAAGGATTAAAATTAAGTTAACGATGGTAATTTGTTGCTCGATTTCCAGTATCCTATGAACAAATTGTAGGTTCATGGGAATCCCTCTCACCAAGAACTTTCTGCCTTGACCGCGGTGGACATCGCAATATATAATAGGCATATTATACGGTCATCAATAATGAACATTTAGAATCATTTATGATAATGAATATTAAAAAATCGTAAGTCAAATAGATAATGAGGATATTGTTAATCGGCTCTCTAATGCCCAGTTTCTTCACATTCGGATAAAGTTCGGTCTAACCCGTCGGCCGGATAAGTTTATCTCATGTACAAAACAAAATTGGTTTTCTTCACTCTAGTTAAAGTAGCCGACAAAAATCCTATTCGCGATTCCAGCTAAGTGAAGCGACGTCTAGCGGAAGAAATGTAAACTAGTCTAAATGAGTAGTTTGTCATAAATTTACTTGTATGTTATGGTCATTTATGATATTATAATCGTTTTTAACGCTGAATACTTTGCAAGTGCTTGCATTTGGAAATCCATTTGTTATTAGGCGAACAAGGAAATAATTGATAACAGAAAAGGGTGGATGAAAAGCTTCAAAATGGGAAAAAAAGCTTCAAAATACATGGTTGTGTGCAGTAAACATTTTAAATTAGAAAATTATATTTTATTTATTTATATAAAGTACTTTTCAATTGTTTAATTTACAAATTTCAGGATGGTTCATATTTATTCCCATGTTCCACATATTTATTTGTAAATTCCTTGGGAATGAACAGAGTTTTTGCTTGTTTACCCCAATCATTTGCTTTATAGATAGCACGTTGTACCTGGAAAAAACAAAATCGATGTTACTTATTCTTAAATCCACCACATGGATTTGAATGGACCATCGACATGGTCTTCTAGGAACTTATTTTCCACTTCGTCAGCCGTATGTATAATGCAAAGGCAGAATTGGGTAATCGGTTAATCATTCTTTGGTATAAATCCTTATCGGCATTAATATTTCTTAAATTAACTTTAATGTGAATGTAGCAACAATATTTGGTAACATCTTCTACTGTTACTTGATATTTATCTATAACCCCTTTTTCATATTAGACCACAACCATTTTTTGTCGGTTGCCGAGAGCTGTTCTAACTCGTCTAAATTATTTCTGAAATCAAAAAATTATAAATAAATAAATCATCTTCAGTTAAAATTAATCTTACCTGCTGCAATATATTAAAGCTCCGACTACATGCTTACAGCATTCCGATGCTCCAGCTTTACACGAACAAGTGAACTTGGATATTGACAAATTTTGTTTTATTAATTGATACTATCACTTCATGAGGCGGTGACGACAAAGCTGTAGTTTGTAGAACTAAGCTATAAATGTAGTAGAATTCGTCGTTACTAGGCGTTTTTCCACACAATAATACAATATGCTTAGCGTTTGCTCAAGCATCCCCGTTACAAATGTTTCTAAACGCACTACTTCCACAGAATTGCAAAATACTGTTTATTGTTAACTGTTTATTCATATTTAACTATTATTTAAACTTAAACGAACAGGGTTGTTAGTAAATAGGGATAAACCACTTCTTCTTTGAATTCCGCTTTGACAACCTTTGGATACTTCTAATTTCCTTAAATGGTGAACAACGAACAACCAACCGAGTTAAAACATATAGGGGGACATACGACACGATGTATGCTTCATGGCACAAACCACAACACGTTTATAAACACGTTAAAGTGTTTTTTATAATGCATAATAACCTTGTTTATGATAGCAAAACTTAAAAGTTACTCATTTGTAGCGGCCATTTTGAATATTTGGTCACGTGACTTTCCTTAACTTGAATCGCGAATAGATATCCCAAACATACATTTGGAAACATTGAATTACTTAAATATGACAAGCATCACGTGGTCATTTTATGTCAGTTCATCTTATAACCTAAGTGTTCGTGAATTTTACGCTGTAATTTGTATCTGTTATATTTTTCTTGTTTAATAATAGTTTTTGTTCATATTGACTTAAATTGTTTGTATTTTATATAATAAGTGTGTTAGTTGTAGTTTTGCGTTATTTTATGTTTAAGTTGTTTTTATGTGTTCATAGTTTAGTCGATTTTTTTTGTATAATTTATTGTTTATAGTGTAATTAAATTTAAGAATACGCCGATTAAATAAACATGGAAGGTAAGCTTAATAGTTTATTATAATTTTTTAACAAGAAAACGTATAACAATTTTGTGTTTACAGGATCCGCCGAAAAACGCGCTCGCAATTTTAGCCGAGTAGAAGTCAACCAATTGGTTGGCATCATAATTAAATATAAGGCTGTTCTTGAAAACAAACGTACGGATGGTGTAACCTGGAGGGAGAAAGGCGATGCTTGGGACAAGGTAGCGGAAGAATTCAATGCAGTATGTGCATTACCAGAGCTCTCCAAGATCTGGTAAAGCATTAAGATCGAAGTACGAGACCATAAAAAAGAAAATAAGAAAAACTTGTGCTTTCATAAAACATGAGCGAGCTAAAACTGGTGGAGGATCAGCGAATTGCTCTAAATTAGAGGACTTCGAAGAAAAAATACTGAGTATGACGGCAGTAACAATGCTAGGTCTTCCACCTTTATTTGAAGCCGAAAGTATTTCAGTGGTTCAACAAGAAGGTTAGTGTATTGTCATAAATCGTGATATCATAAACTGTATAATATGAATTGGTAAATGGATGAACAGTACTTGTAATAAATAAATACATGGCAGATGTATCCAGTCACCAATTCATTTTATGCTTGATATTTTAAAACTAATTTATCATTATTTCAGAACCATATTGTAGTTGGCAAACCAGTGTAAGTTTTGAGATTATACAAAACTTTTGAATAATTATTAAAATGTTCATAATTTATAGGAAATGCTTTTGTACGATGATATGCCGGAACATTTATTACCAGATCTCGGAGAGGAGCCTCAGCTCACCAAGAATGAGCTGCTACCTGCAAATGAGCCAGCACCACCGGTAGAGCAATTGAGAGTTCCCATAAAAGGTATGTAATTTAAGATAGTTTTAAACCAAAGCATAATTTAATTTTTGTAACGTTTTTAGGAGTCAAAAGGCACGCCTTTAGAATAAACCAATCCAATAAAAAAATAAGTTGCCTGATAATGAATTAAGTGAATTAAAACGTACGGTACTCAATTTGCAGAAAGAGCTTCTGGAGGACGAAATAATAGAAAAAAGAGAGATCAACCAATTGATAATTGAAAGTTTGAAATTGGACATAGAGCTGAAAAAGCTCGATTGAAAATTTTGCAGCAAAGCGGAGATCGGTATCGTATAGTTTTCAACCTGTTAATTTTTTTTATCTCTAAAGCATGGTGTCATCTCAACATTAATTGCCCAGAAAGTTATTTTGTAGGAATGTTATGGTATTACTCTTACCAAAGGTTGAGGCCCATATGCTCCAATAGTAGGTATTTATTATTTATTAATATTATACGATTTTATTATAACAAAGAATTTGAAGACGAAGTTAAAGTTCTGCTAGGAAGAAAGTAGGTTTATGTATTTTCTATTTAAATAAATGTTCCAATTAAAAATCATTTTATTTAATCAAAATAAAAACAATAAATTCTTACATTTTTTTTGTTTTGTTTTGCGTAGGAAGGGGGAAATTTTCCAAAGACACCATCAGCCCGTGCTGTAAGGTAGTGTAGGATTCTTACCCACTAAAACCCCCTCCCGTAGTATTGTTCGAGTGAATTACATCTGCTGTAGTATTGAACTATTTTATAATCTGAAAAATACCACATGAAAGTAAAGCACCACTAACAACATTTTCGCTATAAATACATACCTTGACAAGAAATCGATGATTTCACGTCTAACAGCATTATCTCTTCGCATGTTGGGGTTGTTCCCCTCGTTGGGTTCGTTGTCAGTATCTGGTACTTCCACTAATACTGGTGGTTCATCTTCGTTTTTATCTCTGCACATATTCTGTAAAACTGCCGTTGCCAGGATAACAGCTTGAACAGATTCCAATTTCAAATTGATTCCAATGCTCAAAACAGGGAAGCGACGTTTCCATACTCCCAAGTGCCGTTCTATAATATTCCTTGTTAGTATGTGGATTTCATTATAACGCCTTTCATCCTCGTCAACGGGATTTGACAATGGAGTAAGAAGATAATCTTTGACCGCATAACCACCATCACCAAGTAACAACCCATTCTGAAATTGATGTTCTTCCGACCTTGTTTGCAAATTACTGTGGGCAAGTATCGTAGAATCGTGAGAGGAGCCGGGCCATCTTGCAACAATATCTACAACCTTCATGTTGTGATCGCAAACCACTTGGACATTGAGGGAAAAATATCCTTTGCGGTTCCTAAATGCTTCGGCATCATCACCACCTGTGAATAATAACGATTTGGACATATGTGCCAACACTGTTTATGAAGTAAACTACAACACAATACCAGTGCAATTTCAAAGTACTTGCCCGGAGAGCGAATTTTAATGTGTGTACAATCTATACACCCAACTACTCTTGGAAATCTATGCAACCACAGTCGTGGATTGGTGGGATCGCTGGTTGAGTTACAGAGCGGAAATTCTGGGTTCGAATCACGGACTTAACAGAATTTCTTAGCTCGGCCTTCCGGTGTACATCAACACGCTGTGGCCAGTGCTATGATCGCGTAATTAAAGCACTTAATAAATTGAAAAAAAAAAATCTATGCATGGCATAAAATCCCTGCTGTACCTCACGTATTTCTTGAATAGTTCTAGGCATCGTGATTATCTCAGGACGAAGCGAAGCAATAATCATGGACACTTTCTGAATTACTCGAGAAGCGGTACTTATGCATACTCCAACAAAGTCTCCATACACACGTAAAAAACTTCCGGTTGCATAAAATCGTAAAGTCAGTAATAGTTGGTCCTTAGAAGATAATGCTCTAGACCTGAAATTGATTTTGTGAAAAGATAGGTAATACTTTTGTGTAATTACACAAAAAACATCATTAGAAAAGTTCTGACAGTAGTCCAATGTAATAATTGATAAATAATTAAAAGAGGTACTTACTAATACCAACATACAACTAACCGATCTTCTATTTTATTAAATAGCATCGTAAAAGTATCTTTCTTTAGACGAAACCTTGCAAAAAAATCGGTGTCGTCCCATCTTTCCAAGTGATTGACCCTATCGAGCAAAATATACGGTCTTCGCATAACTTGTACTTGTTCGTCATCATCGTCAGAGAAAACATTAATATCGATCATTAATAAATCCATATTTTGGGGTTAGAAAATGTTCACTGACAAATTAATATTGTTATTTATACTTATCCGCCCGACAACTAGCACTTGGACTACGGTCTAAACTTTTCCGATACTTTATCCCAAAACTACTAGATATCTCACATGAAGAAAACCAAATTTCGTTTTGTCGGCAAGATATCTCACGGATCAAGTTGTCGGCAGGATATCTATTAGTGAAGAAACTGGGCATTAGTCGAGTACTTTGTTTCGAAAATCTTTAATGTATTAAATTTGCAAATAAAATAATTCTAAAGTTCGTTGAGTTTTAATGTTATAAGCCATATTAGTTTTAAGGCAATTTTAACTTAACTTCTCTTAAATGGGCCGGTTGGCTCGTAAGTGCCCGGGCCGGTCTGATGTATCCCATCAGCCCCTGACTCGGACACAAAGACTAGTGAAGAGTGTCAATGGAGAAAGCCAACCAGTGCAGGGAAAACTAAATATAGTAAGGGAAAAACTATTGAAGAATTATATCCAAGAAAGAAGGCAAGGTATAGTGAAAATTCTAATAATATAATTGATCTCGAATTAATTAAGAATGTTATTCCATTACAACTTATGCTGAAAGCGGAAGTAACTGCATTTTGTAGAGGCATTGTTAAAAACATTTTAAGTGATGTTTTCAAAATGATGATGTGGATAGTGTTGACAGGTATGTCCTACTAA
Source organism: Cantharis rufa (assembly GCA_947369205.1). NCBI lineage: Eukaryota > Metazoa > Arthropoda > Insecta > Coleoptera > Cantharidae > Cantharis > Cantharis rufa. Next base: position 45,319,342 of record OX376303.1, read on the forward strand.
CTACATTATTATTTAATTTTCTTGACTATTCAATTTTTAGTGTAATTCAGTCATTTTCGTTGCCGATATATGATATCAAATTGTTATTCTCTGCGCAAGAAGATTCGAAATTTTTGAATCATGTTCTTAGTGAGCCAATTGTTTTTAAACATAATTGTTGCAAAGAAATTTATGACAATCTTAGTTTATATAATGAGCTTGATATTTGTTACTAAAGTTTACTCGACAAACAAAAGTGGAAAAATTTTCGTAATTTCGACTAACGGCATCACACTGTTATGAAATTTACACATATTCAAAAGTAAGTATGTCTATATTAGTATTTAGAACTTTTTATTAATATTTTGTATTTTATAGATTGATTGGCAAACTTAAAGTCTTAAGTACTTCTGGCCAAAAAGTTTTAACAGTAAATACACCAATCATGGACTTACATTTGAAAATGATGCAAGACAAGCTTACAGCACCATTTGTCAAACACATGTTTTAGAAGTCGGTTTAATTGTTTTTGCTAAAGAACCTTGACTGGCTGCCTCACCCGATGGAATCATAATGAACAATGGACGTCCTTTTAAATTATTGGAAATAAAATGTCCATACAAAGGTATAAAAATTTATTATCTAATTTTATTGTGGTTCACTAAAATATTAATCTAATTTTTAGGTAAAGAAGTGTCAGCCTCAGAAAGTCCAAATCACTGCACGTTTTTAAAAAATGATAACGGAAACATTGTACTGTTGAATGTCGACGAATGTGATTTATTCATTTACTGCTCGTTTGACAAAACTTTTAAAATTATTAATGTTCAATTTGATTATGACTTGGCTATGAATCTAGTATTAACACTAAAACGCAATTATTTTCAAAACATGCTACTTTTTATTTGTGAAAAAAATACATCATAAAATAAAGAAAAATATAAACCAAACTTAGCTCTCTTGACAATGTTTAATAATTTTAGGGAGGTTGTCGAATAATTGGTGGTTGCAAGTTGGTTAATACACAACACATACGGACTATGTCATCAAGGTATTGCATTAAATCGTGGCTTATGTTGTGCAAAATGTAATGGGTTTTGATGCGCTGTATGCTTCTTTCGACATGAATTCTAACGCTGGCAACATTATAAGTTTCTTGTACTTCTTCTGAAGTTAATCTTCCATCATGAACAAATGGCGGCATAACAAGAACAGCATTATCTTTCAACTTGATGCCGGGAAACCCCTTATCAGCTAAAACGACATCTCCAGTATCCAACAAATTTAAAAATCCTGAGTCGTTAGTTATAAAGGCGTCACTAGACCGTCCGCCATAACATTTTGAAAGAAATGTTACCAAACCGTTTGGAGATATTCCAACTAAAAATTTTGCAGTAAATGTACTTTTGTAATGTGAATATGTGTAAACCCTTTTTTCAACTGAATTTGATTGTTGAATTCTTAATTCACTACAATCTATTATAACCCTGCAGTTCGGGTAATTTAATTTAAATGCTTGAGGCATTGTTTCCATAATAGTCTGTTTGCTTGGCCAAAATATAAATGATTTAGTTTTCTCTACTAATATACAAAGTATTGAAAGAAAAATATTTGATATAGTTGTTCTATGAAGGCCATAAAGAACACCTAAAGCAGAGTTTGAGAGTCCGAGTTTCATTTTCATCAAAAATAGTAAAAGTTTACCACTAACGTCAAGTTTATCATTTCCATGTGACTGCATCAAAAATGACAAAAGTAACTGAAACCGATCAGAAGTGACACCGAAAACAGCAATAAGTTGTTCTTCGTCTTTAATGGATTGATAACCATGAAATCCGCCACAATTTAATTCATTCGCTGAAGTATGATCCGGCCCTACTTTTTGATCACAATAAGATCTAAACTCATTTGGTCTATTTATACCAACATTAGCTTGAACTGCAACATTGTTCGAATCCATGTGCGTACAGTCAAATACAAATGATTCAGTTTCGTTGATTAATAGTTGCATCATTTACAAGCGTCTTATTCATAATTAGTAGGTCAGGGGGTTTATGAACCGAAGTTGCAATAATGTCGTTACTGTCGACGTCCGATATATAATCTGCGATCGTCGGCAAAGGTGTCCGGTAATTTTCCAACGGAGGGTTACGATTATTATTGTTTACGGTCGCGTGCTCGACTTCCTCATTGGGTTTACTTGGAAAGGCTAAATTTACATTCGAAATTGTGGGAGGGTATTGAGGGGAAATGTTTTCGTTATATTTTTGGGGGAGTTGAGGAGTCAATTTGGTTTCTTCGACGGGGATATTTTCAATAAGGCTAATTTGTGAAATTATATCGGTTCTATCTAAATAATTTTGCTTAACTTCTAAATTATTACTAGAGTCTTGTAAAGGTATTTCATTTACTTTTACGGTCATTGTATTCGTTTCTTGGCTATCCGCAGGTTCATGAACTGTCACATTATTGTGCTTAAAAGCTACAGTATTTATAGAATTATTATTGTTAGTGTTATTTCCAAGATGGGATTTCTTGTACTTATTAAATTTTAGGGAAACTATTTCAGTATTTTTTCCAAGGTTAATTGTATCATTTTCATAATTAATTACTGTTTTGTGTTCGTTCATGAAGTTAGTCCCTATAAGTAAAGGTTTAGGGGAGCGGTCCACCACCAAAGCATTTAAGTAAAAAATATGGTTATCTAGTTCTACCCTAACTGTACTACAGCCGGTTACAGGTACTATATGATCTCCGCTTGTTTTCAATAAATATTTTGTAGTGTTCTTATTGAAGTTATTTATAAAATCGCGGGAAATTATGTTGTGGCTTGAACCGGTGTCAAAAACTATCTCTATCTTATTATAATCATTATTTAAACTACCCTTTACCATTAAAATATTAGTTAATTTGTCGGACTCATCGTTCAAAAATTCGTAAGAGGCGATGCTGTGAGTCCATCTCACCGCCCTCCAGCGTTTGGGGTATTCGAGGTTCTATTGAAATTATTATTCCCGTAAGAGGGACCACCATTTCCGCGTCCTCGATTTTGAAAGTTTCGCCCATAAGTAGAATAATTATAATTACCATTGAAATTATTAGTTGGGTGAAAACCTGCGTAGTTATTAAAATTAGGTCCTTTGTAATCGTAACCCCTAGCACCAAAATTTTGAGTGAAAGAATTTCCTAAACCTTGATTATTTCTAAAATTGTAAAAATTTGAATGAAATCCTCCACGGTTGTGAGTATTACTGTAACCTTGAAAATGTTGTCCCCCTGAATTTTGAAAGTTAGGACGCATAGGGGATCGACTGTTGGGATTGAATTGCGAATTGGTATTTGAAGCATTCCGGTTTCCTTGATTGAACCAGCACGTGGAAGTATAAGTGTCCAAGTAAGTTACACCGACTACAAAAAGGGCGATTTGTTCGTCTCTGGGGAAAATTATTGTTATTTGGTTCGTTTGTTCGGGTCAATATCGATTGGAAATTTGAAGTATTTTTTGGAAGGCCCGGATTGGTAGATTCCAAACTAAGTAAGGAAGGTAACTGATTTAAATTACCCACAGCAGATCTTTCTTCAAAATCACTAAGGCGTTGGACCAATTTTTCAACATCATCCACTGACATTCCCGCCGATCTCAACGTGCAATACATTTGTAAAAATTTTGGTTGTAATCCGTTTTCGAAATAATCTATAAAATCTTCATTACTCATATTGGGGTTATAATTTTCGGCTAAAGTAACTAAATCGTAAAAATAATTTTTGATATTTTCCGACGGTTGTTGCTTTCTATTGATTAGTTTAATTCTGGCTATTCTGACGCAAGCTTCTCCCCCAAATTTAGAAGTGAAATTCTTTTTTACATCGGCCCAAGTCTTACTAACATTTGCAGGGTCTTCCATATACTTATTATACCAAATGTTACTTGCCCCCTCTAAAAAACTGCCCAAAAATTAGATTTTATAATTGTTAGTCCAACCATTTGCTAAGCAAGTACGTTCAAATGAATTCAAAAAGTTAACAACATTACTATTAGCTGGATCAAAAACAGTAGGAGACACAAATTTAGGTAATATTGGTGATTGCAAAGTAACATTAGTCTCTTGGACCGTACAATTTAACTCGCTCGCCATTTTGCCGATTAAGTTTGGGTTAATAACAACGTCCGTTAAATTTTCACAAGGAACTAATTTATGTTTTTGAATATCAGTTAAGGGTTCATTAACCTCAGAAAAAGAATCTGAATGTAAAAGATTATGGGAGTCAGAAATCGCGGAACGCCTTGGCGGGATTCTTAAAATCATAGAACTTCTATCAAAAGGGTTCGTGGCAATCTCAAATTCTTGACAATCATCTTTTAAATTTTGAACGCAATTATTAATCGTACTCTGAAAATCAGGATGAAACTGCTCGCTAGTAATAACCGCATTGTTTAGAGTCGAATTATCAAGATTTTCTATTGTCCCATCATCATCACTATTGGTTATAATTATAAATTTTAATTTTGATTGAGCCCTTGTAAGGGGTTTATTAGGCATTAAATTTAAATTTTTGGAATTACTACAAGAAAAAAAAATACTAAGTGAGGTTGATATCTAACATTTATTTTTGTTTTAGCAAATACGGCGGAACATTCCTAGTCCAAAAAAAAAAACAACAAGCTTTCCAAATGGACTCAAAAATAGACGACAATTGATTACATTGGAACTTACAGAAGAACTTTTTTTTAAAAAAATTTATTAAAAATTTGAAATGTTTTATCCCAATTAATTTTTGAAAAAAAATAAAGTTTAATTGGAAAGCATAGAGTGATTTAATTGAATTAACCATTTACTTTTAAAATTAACAAACAAATTATGACAATAGTTGGAAATAAAAAAAAATTTTGACCTAACATGAACTTCCTTTAACCTTACATGAACTAGCCTAGTAAGTACAAAGTTTATACTTTAAAATGAAACTGCATAGTGAGAAAAAAAAATTTATTATAAGTGAATTTGAGAAGTATTTAAATGAAATTTATTAATAACCTATTTAAACAACATTTTTAAACGCGTAGGCCATTTTTCAAAAATGTAAATTTTAGTTAATTTCCTAAAACACAAATATTTATATGGGACATATAACACCACGTAAGTTACACTCTTGTAGGTACATTGAACTTAATTTTAGTGGGTCCCCATGACAGTCTCATCACAGGAATTTAATGCGTACATTTAGACTTGATGCAACCACCAAAATAAGCTCGGGACGCTCCACCACATGTCACGACTATTTCGTGGGGGGTTTACGGGGTAGCTCAGATTTAATACACCATAAAAGTTTAACGCATATATTCAATCAAATAGAATTATATACAGGTTACAATATGACTAACTTACCCTAAAACACATAGGTGGGAGATCATGATGCAAACGGGCATAGATCACGGCGGCAACACTGTTCAAACCGTAATTACCGGGAAAAGCTGCCGCTTCCGTGCTCTCACCCCCATATATCATATTTCTCCCCCTCAATCTTCATTATCAAATTAATTACCTCTATTGGTTCTTTATCGATTCTTGTACTTTTGATCTTTTTAGTAATCGTGTTCGATCAGCGTTCCAACTGTTCTACTTTTGATTTTGTTTAATCATCGATCACACCGGATATCCAAAGATATTTCGTTTATTAATTATAATTTCAATTATATACAGTGTGATCGGTATTTCTGTGACAATAAATTTCCCCTATTAAATAGAGACAACTTTATTACCACCATTTTTCAGGGTAAATTTACCCTATTTTCAGAGTAATATTACATTGTTTTAGAGTAAAAAATGAAATTACCTTAATTTTAGGGTAAATTTACTCAGTCGAACAGGGTAATTTTTCCAAAACCTGGAATTTTATATTTTAATTTTACTCTTATTAAGTGGGTCAAGTTCCACCGGTAAAATTACCCCATTTTTTAGAGTGCATGTTATGATAACCATTGAATGTGTTGAACTTATGTAGTCGAATGGTGTTTAAAATTTTGACAACACTGTTCCATCATCTATGTGCTATCGTAAATGTTCATGACGTGAATTGTTGTAATATTTACAAATAGTAATATCACCAAACAAATAATACAAAAAAAAACAAATGAAAGTTTCCGCCTAGCAATAAGCCCGCCCTCGCGCATTTCACCCATGCCAAGCTAGCACCCCCACCTTTTCAAAACAAAAAAATTTTTATACTATAATTATGGACTAATTTTGGACAACATTTGCGAATTTTGGAAACCAACGGTTTCGCGTAAAAACATAAATCTTCGGTGGGGGTGCTGAGTTGACGTCAAGTTAGCACCCCCAGCTCGAAAAAATAACTTTTTTACAAAATTACCCAAAACAATATATCAGCTTAAAAATTGCAAAATGATATCACTTTATTCACTAATGCCCGGTTTCTGAAGCTCGAGTTATACTAACAAAGAGACCACGGCTACTCGTCATCACCGATTTCGTCTGGGTTCATGGTATATGTAGGGCTTGACTACATGGACTACGTGGGAACTCCAGATGGCCAAGCGTTTAGAAAATCAATTTTTTTCTCGCAGATCGGACACTACATAAGCCTTTTATGTTAGGATAATTTGCAAGTACTAGTTAGCTTAGCGGTAGGAAGTCGGACTAGTACTCCGAGGGTCGCAGGTTCGAGTTTCCTGTGGGTAGCATATTTTTGCTCTTTTTCAATTTTCACGATACTTATATACGTGACAATGAATCGAAATAAAACTTAACGTATTCTATTTATTCATATTTTCACAAAAAGCACAGGCCGTCATTATTTTAACATTTTATTATTTTAACAAAAAGGAATTGTAATTAAAGCGTACATGAGGACTTCGTAAAATTTTTTTTATAATATTATCATGTGCTGGGTGATATTATAAAATTCGGAAATAATACAAAATTATAAAAAAAATTTTATACTGAGTCCTTGTGTACACTTTTACACTTTAATTAAAATCCCTTTTTGTTAAAATAATAAAATGTTAAAATAATGACGGCCTATGCTTTTTGTGAAAATATGAATAAATAGAATATACGTTAAGTTTTATCATATTTCAGTTCATTGTCACGTAAAAGGATCGTAAAACTTGACAAAGAGCAAAAAAAATGCTACCCACTGGAGATTCGAACCTGCGACCCTCGGAGTACTAGTCCGACTTCCTACCGCTAAGCTAACTAGTAGTAACAAATCAACCTAACATAAAAGATTTATGTAGTGTCAGTTCTGCGAGAAAAAAATTGATTTTTTAAACGCTTGGCCATCTGGAGTTCCCACTTGGGTCACGTTCAATTCTAGTCAAGCCCTACATATACCATGAACCCGGACGAAATCGGTGATGACGAGTAGCCGTAGTCTCCTTGTAAGGTTAAGCTTAATCATAATATAACTGCAGATTTTGAGTTTCTATAGCGAAAGATTGTTACGAGGACCTTACCTGTAAACTTATGGGTGCCAACGACTTGCTCAGCGGATCTAAAATATGGGCGTAATTTAATTTCTCCCTTAGTTTTCGTATAATGAGCAAACTCATTTAATAATACAACAATGTACATAACATCGATAAACATATAGTCAACACAGCAGTATATTGTTGGCAGCAAATGCCATATTTATTATAACTAAAATTTATGATGACGACATCACGACAAGAACTAACTTTAACAGTAGTAAAATACAACAGATCAACATCTACTGTTAAGACGGCAAACATGAATATATCGCCCTGTCACAATAATGTTAACGTAACTTAGTTGACATAGCCTTGACTTAATGTTAGTCTATTTCACGTCCAGAACATAGGAGTTCAATACAAGTGATCACAATAATGTTAACGGCAATGTATGAGAAATGCCCATGTCAACGCGACATAAACTTCCAGAAGATAGGATTTCAATAGAAGTGTTCACAATTACGTTAAGGAAAGGCGATGTTAACGTAATGTTAACTTAACGAAAAAGCAGTCCAGAAAATTTCTAGGATTGTTAAGTTGTCGTTACCATCGAAAATCGACTTGACAGATAACCTTAAAATTTCTTGCTATAATATTATAACCATGAATTTTTTTAAAAAAATTAAATTTTTAAAAAATATATAGCTGCCATTAAACACTATACAGGGTGTTAAACAAAATTTCCAAGTAATGAAATTGTTATACAGGGTGTTATACAAAATTAACAATTAATGAAATTGTTATACAGGATGTTATACAAAATTTCTCACCAATTAAATTACTATACAGGGTGTATACCAAATACAAGGTACTTTTCTAAGAAAGATTTTCAACTTTTTCCTTACCTGTTTATTTCTTTTAAAACAATGTATTTAATTTCTGCCTTTGAAAATAATCTACCAAAACTACAGATCGACGTAGCCAAGCCAAAACGGCATAAGAGTCATATAGTAAATTTTTCAGGGCAAACAAAAAGCTAGTTAATTTCCTAAATGCACAAATGGTGCTTGATTAAATTTTAAACTAAGATTGAAGCAAATATACACTTTTGGCGGTTATGCCGTTTTGGCTTGGCTACGTCGAGATATTTATTCTTAAAATCGTCTTTTGCCAACCTAAAATAAAAGTGATTATTAGAGCCCGTATTTATAAGCACTTATAATTCCATAATAAGCGCTTAAAAAAGTTTCAAAAAAAAAGAAAAAAAAGTCATGTATAAAATTGAAAAAAATTAAACATCAAAATGTAATTTTTATTAAATATTAATTACATATTCTCTTTATAATTATAAAAAAAATTAATTATCATGTATTTCTTGCAAGTTTTCTATTTTGATGGAGAGATCCAATCGTATCCGATCCAATCCACACGAGCTTATCCACACATGTTTAATAAGCAGTTTAAACTCGAGCTTAATATACCATTTTATCTTCGTCTGCAGACATAATACGGAAATTAAAAAATTACACTGGCAGATATTGTCCTTGTAAAAATTCTCCATCTCGCAACAAAAATGCCGAAAGGATTCTCGATAACCCTTCTAGCACGAAGCCTGTAATAGAGAATGGCTTGCTCTTTTGTAAGGTTCAGTCCTTTATAGGGTTTCATTAAATTCATTTAATGTAGTAGCCGGAGGCGATACTAAAAATGGAGTCGCCTCGAGACAAATATCTACAATAACATAATTAGAAAAACTTAAATAAATATAGGTACAGCATCGTCTTACCTTAACGTCATGGCTAATCTTTGACTCGGAGATAGTGGTTCTCGACGGCTATATTTCTGTAGTCGAGGACCCACAATCGCAAGACAGTCGTCAAATTGACTTGGAGTCATTCTTGTAAATATACAGAAAGAACCATTCATGAATCATGATCAATTATCTAAAAATTAAGAAACTTATGAATTAAGTAATAGCGACATATTTGCCATAATAGTTTTACCTTGTATCTTAAAAATGATGAATAATATTCACCAAACTCTTTTCTGGTCTTCAATACGGGGCGAATACCTCATCGTCGCTTTTTTGTTTTCAATAAAACCAACAAATCCACAATTAATAAATTCTTACGGAAATTTTTGCTTCTCGGCATTTCGAATAAAACAAACGGGAACAAAAATTAAAAACAAACGTGAATAAAACTTATGTGTGTCAAATATGTCAAACATCGTTATTTGTATTTGTAGGGTTAGAGTACCGTAGCGTCTACATTGACCGCGCAGTCTCTTCAATACTTTTTCTTATGTCAAGCTTATTTTCAAAGTTAACGACTAACATTAAGTCAAGGTTATGTCAACTAAGTTACGTTAACATTATTGTGACAGGGCAGTTAGTGTGACAGGGCTGTAATTGTTGTACATTTTTTTAACATTACATTAATCGCATCTGTTTTCTTATTTTCAATTATGTTTTTAAAATTTTATAATATGCGAAATAAAATGTCCTTGTCGAGGTCGGTAAAATTTTTACTACGTTTGCTTACATCCATTTTGTATTTATGTATAAAATAATTTATTTTCAAATAATATACCTATTTAAATTAATGACAGATTTTTGAAAGATTGTCAACATTACTACCCTGGTCACCAAGTTATTGCTTAATTTGAACTAATACAGTCACTAGATACATATACAGTACCGCAACGTCCGGCCATTTTGGGTCCAAATTTATACTTTCTCTCTCGCACTCATTCACTCATTGGGCGAGTGGCCAATGAGTGCGAGAGAGAAAGCACATAAATTTGGACCCAAAATAGCCGGACGTTGCGGTACTGTTGTAGCAAAACACACCCCTATCGTTGGGTTTTCTAAATTAATTCACAACCCCGTGTTTGCTTTTTAAATAATTATTAAATGTTGTTCCTTGAACGATGTCCCAAGTGAAGTTTTGAGATGCCTCACGGCTTAGAAACCCAATGCTGACAAAATTAGTTCTTGTAATTAAAAGAGAATATTTATTTTTTAAACTGCCACCACTGTTGAAATTACATGTGTAGAACTCACTTTAATCAACATTGTTAGAACATCCTGGTAGCTGTCCGAATTCTGGATTTAAATCCCCAAATCCCGCCGGAAACAGGGCGCAGTGGCTCACGTTCGCATTAAAAGACTGTCTGCACCGTTTAATCGTGTTGATGATTTATTGCTTATAATTGAAATACTTTGATAGTATTTAAATCAATCTATTAAATTTTAATAAACATACAAAATTCCTAAAAATGAGAATTATGCACAAGGCACATAATTCTCTAAATAAAATTATAAAATAAAATACAAGTTCCCTAAGTGAGAATATAGAAATATTCGAACATCAAATACCTTTGACTTTTGTATACGTTAAATCTTACACCCATAGATTTAATTAATTCAATTTAGTTATAAAAAACATTTCTCTTACCAAAATTATTGTTCAGGATATTTGAACTCGTTACACATATCAATTTAGCAACAAATTTAAAATCAATTCCAATTTTAATTAAGACAAATGGACCGCACAATGTCCCAAAATAATGGCCCGAAATTAAGATGGACCGACCACCGTGGTCGGTCCTTTTTGGACTCTATGAATTATTATCAATTCTGACAACTAATTTTCTCAATTTAATTAGTGCAACGGTTTATATGCAATTTTGGATTTTCTCCCGTGTGGGTGAAAATCCACTCCACTTAAGATGCGTACGTGATTTTAGACGAAGATTAGACAGAAAAGATTCGTCTCCACGTGTCGTCTTAATTTGTTTATTTATTATTAATTTTTGTTAGGTGTTTATTTCTTGTCTGGACACTTTAGGATTTGCAGACGCGAGAAGTGTTATTATTGCGGCATTTCGATAAGTAATCTGATGAAATTTTTCTTACCCATCCGAAAATTTATTTGTATAAATCGCATTACGTGAAATTATGAAAGGAACAGAGGTTTTCAAAAGTTTTTACTTATCGACCTACTGCATAACAACTAGAAATTTAACCCTTAAATTTCTGGGTGTTACACTGTATATATCTAGTGACTGTATGAACTTATAGGTCTTGGATGCACGACCTATGTGTTGCGTTGTTTTCACAAATAATCATACGACACGTTATGTACAAAAGTATATTTACAAAAATTACTAAAATCACATTCATTCTTACTTGCTTGTTGTTAATTAAAAACCCAACTATCAACTGGTCTACCGCTCGGTTGCACTACCGAAGTATGTGCACTAATCTTGCTAGCGACCTCTGGTGGCGGTTGGGAAAACATATTTAAATTTAAAATATAATAAAATACAGAGTCGCCACAGTACTCCCCTTCTAGAGAAGAGTATCTGAGCGAAATATATACAATAAAAATAAACATATGTTACAAAATTTTTGAGACTTTCCATTATTTGTAGCAGGCTGGAAGATTCACTTTCCTTCCGGTTCTTGTTTGTACGTCAGGTGCAAATGTAACCTTCTTGTTTTTGGTTTCCTGTAAACTTGGTTGATGTGGCCGTGATGTTGAACTTGTCTCTTGTGGACGCTTGTCCACAGTGTGCGCAGCCTTTACTCGATCAACCGTCACCGTGCTGTGTTTACCATTTATATTAACCACGAAATTTTTGTCAGTTCGTGAGACAACTGGAAATGGTCCTTCGTATGGTGGTGTCAGTGCTGGGCGAACCGTATCGTTTCGCAGGAAAACGTGTGTACACGTACTTAACGCTGGTTGGACAAATATGTTGTTTTTGCTGTGGTTTGATGCTGGCACTGGCTTAACCTCTTGAATCTGCTTCCGTAGTTCTGTAACGAATTCAGATTGTAGAACCTGGTCTTCATTCTTGCTAAGGAACTGACCTGGTCGGGATATTGTTGATCCGTAAACCAATTCGGCGGGTGCTGCCTGTATGTCTTTCTTGTATGTAGTACGAAGACCCAAGAGGATTGTACGTGGTACATTACACAAGTCCTTGGTTTCATACGCCATTATTGCTGACTTTACAATACGGTGCCATCTTTCCACCATGCCGTTTGCTTGTCGGTGGTACGCTGTTGTGTGGATGTGTTTAATACCAAGTGTGTTGGATAATTCTCTAAACAATGTTGACTCGAATTGGCGTCCTTGATCTGTGGTGATCCTGGCAGGAATTCCAAAACGTGCTATCCAGCCTGATATTAATGTAGATGCAACCGTCTCAGCCGTGATGTCCGTTAGTGGCCATGCTTTGGGCCATCTGGTATAACGATCAATACATGTTAGTAAATAACGGTAGTTTCTGCTTGGTGGTAACGGTCCTACAATATCCAAGTTAATGTGTTCGAAACGCTTACCAGGTAGAGCAAACGGCTTGATTTCTGATATGTTGTGGCGTTCAACTTTAGCTCTTTGGCATGATAAACATTGCCGTACCATTTTTGCACATTCCTTGTTGACGACGGGCCACACGAATCGTTGAGTTATCAGTTTCGTAGTGCCTTTGATACCTGCATGCGACAATTTGTGAAACTTTGAAATGACTTCTTCACGAAACTTCTTTGGAATAAATGGTCGTACCATGTTTTGCGAAATGTTACAATACACTTCTGTTATGGTATCTGTAAACAGAATTGGCTTTAAGTCGAGAGAGTGACTAACCTGTTTCGTTAGAAGTTGTTTTAACTCTTCATCACTGCGTTATTCCAGAGCTATTGCGGGATAATCGATGGTTGGATTGTTAGTGACTGTGCAAATCCTGGAAAGGCAATCGGCTACAACATTTTCTTCACCAGGAACGTATCTGATGTCGGTGGTGAACTGTCCAATCAAATCCAAATGTCGTAACTGTCTAGGTGAAGAGTTGTTTGGATTCTGGTTAAAAGCATAGATCAGCGGTTTATGGTCGGTGTTTACGTAAATGTCTCTTGCTTCGAGAATGTGCCTGAAGTGCTTAATGCCTTGGTATATCGCTAGCAGCTCTCGATCGTACGTGCTGTATTTACTTTCTGCTGGCGACAATTTTTTTGAGAAGAAGCTCAAAGGTTGGAGGATGTTGTCAACTCTTTGATGGAGAACGGAACCGATGAACGTGTCTGATGCGTCACACAAGAGTGACAACGTTGCTTTCATCGACGGGTGCGCCAACAAGGAAGCTTTTGCCAAGTCGTCTTTACACTTTTGAAATGCCTCCAGTGTTGCTTCATTTCAAGTGATTTCGGTGTTGTCGTTCTTTCTATTGCCCGGGATTAATTCTTGCAGCGCTCTTTGGTTGTTGACTGCATGGGGTATAAAACGTCGGTAGAAGTTGATTATGGCCAAAAAACGCTTTAATTCTTTTGCCACAATTGGTAACGCAAAGTTGCTAATAGTTTCTACCCTTTCGGGAAGGGGTTGAATTCCTTTTGCAGAAACTCGATGACCTAGAAAATTAACTTCTATTTCGCCGAACTTGCATTTTGCTACGTTAATGCGCAACCCATATTCGCGCAACCTTCTAAGTACAGTTTGAAAATGTTCGAGATGATCCTCGATGGTTGGAGACAAGATGATGATGTCGTCTACGTAAATATAAACAAACTCGAAATCTGCTAAGGCTTCTGTAATTTATCGCTGGAACGTTTGAGCTGCATTACGTAAACCGAAGGTCATGAACAAGAACTCGAAGAGGCCAAATGGTGTTATGATTGCTGTTTTAGGCACGTCTTCGAGATGTATCAGAATCTGGTGAAAGGCACAAACCAAATCTACGGTTGAGAATATTTTCTTACCTTCTAGGTTGTACGAGAGGTCTTGTATGAACGGTATCGGAAATCGATCGGGAACAGTGGCTGCGTTCAGCGGTCGGTAATCCTCACATGGGCGAAACGATCCATCTGGTTTCCGGACCATATGCAGAGGACTTGCCCATGGTGATTTGGATGGTCGGCAAATACCATTCTTTACTAAATATGCAAACTCTTCTTTAGCGATCTTCAACTTGGCTGGAGTTAGTCTTCTTGCCCTGGCAGAGATCGGTGGGCCGTTAGTTTCCAAGTGGTGAAAAACTTTTGACTTTGCTGTTGGTGCATGACGTTGGTTTTCTGCTAAAAGTTCAGGAAATTGGGCGAGAATCTCACTATATTTGTTAGAAATATGCAACAATCTTGGTGCTTCTTGAGTATTGCAGGTCGATTTTGCGTTGGACGTTTGTTTAGTCTTTTTGTCGATCAGCTGGCTTCGTTTGACGTCCACTAGTAGATCAAAGTGTTGTAGGAAGTCCACATCGATGATGGGTTCTTTTACATCTGCTATAATGAATTCCCATTCGAATTCGCGACGTAGTCCTAGGTTCAATTTCAAACGTTTTAAACCATACGTTCTAATTATTGTGCCGTTTGCTGCGAATAGACATTGACGTGCCGGGTTCTTAATTTTGAAGTTTGCGGAAGGCAGAACTGATACATCTGCTCCTGTGTCAATTAGGAATTTTGCAGAGGTGCTGCGGTCGGATACACATAGACGGTTTAGCTCTGCAGTCTCCTCTGCCGCCTGAGACTGCAGCGCTAGTTTAAATCATTGTACGTGCATGGTTTAACGCATTTTGTTGCCTTTTCTCCAAACCTTTGGCGATATCAGCAATTCGCTTTGTCTCGGTTTGCTGGGCCTTTAGAACGAGATCGTGACCTGGAGCGATTGGTGCTGATGGATCTTTCCAGCAATTTTGTAAGTTCGTCAACTCTCTTCTCTAACTCGGCAATTCGGTTGTTCTCTTGGTTTTTAATTTGCGAGATATTTGATCTGTTATCGTGTACCTCCATGACTTTATCCGCTAATTTTGCCGGAGCAGTCAAATCACCGTCGCTGGCTGCCAAGATTCCTCGAACGTTTTGCGGGAGGCAATCTAAGGTTCGTAAAAGGTCTTCGCTAACTCCTTTCGTGGTGTGCTGTCGCATCTCTTCCAGTAGGTGTGAAGGAAACCGGTCGCCTAATGTGAATTCCGATAGAAGCTTCTTTATTTTTTTCTGCTCGCTCATCGAAAAACGATCCAGGACTTTCGCTTTAAAATGCTCGTACTTGTTTGCTATTGGTGGGTTTAATACGGCATCTGAAATTTGATGTAGGATTGGACCAGTCATTTCAGCGATTGCGATGTTGAATTTCGTGCTATCATCTTTGATACCGCTTAACATAAATTGGCTTTCAATCTGCTTGAACCAAATCTCAGGCATTTGTTCGTAAAACGGTGGAACCCTTACTGCTACACGTTGCACCGTAATGGCTGGTGTTGGGCCGTCTGCAATCCCAGTGGATTCCGTATTTTCGTTAACCATCGTGTTCGAAATATGCAATCAAATTATAACCAAAAAATTTCGTTGCGACTACGTACAATTAGTATACAAGTTTTACGTTGCGCTTTTCGCACGTGGAAAAATAATATTATTGTACTTTTACCTTGCACGTGTAGTCGATTTGATGCTTGCGTTTATGTTCTTACTCGGAGGTCACCATTTATAGGTCTTGGATGCACGACCTATGTGTTGCGTTGTTTTCACAAATAATCATACGACACGTTATGTACAAAAGTATATTTACAAAAATTACTAAAATCACATTGGGCACGTTCAGCGGGTACCAACCGTTGAGTTGCTGAGTTAGCGGCCTCGGCTGAACGGTACGCTGGGTAGGTCATATAACCCAGCAGTTGAGTAAACTTACCAGCAGAAATAAAGTACGCTTGGTTAGTGATTTGTTTGGCAGCGGTTTATCAAAAGTTTTTTTGGGAGGTTAGAAAATGGAATTTAAAATTACAACGCATTATTTAGTGGTCAGTGGTGATAAAAATTCACCCGTAATCGAGAATAATAATATTTTATTACAATCGCTGGTTTTAATTCAATTAATTAAATTTTTTAATTTTAATAATTATAAAATAAAATAAAAGAACGTTGTGGAATTTTACATAATAAATCTTTATTATAAATAAATAATCTTTTACCAATAATTGTATATCAATAACTTTCAAAGGACTTTGTGACACCCTGTATTATTACGATACAAAGTGTAACCTTGACAACAAATATACTGTAAGTTGATGACTCTCAACGTACCGTTTAGCCGAATTCTTTCCGCTGTCATAAAGCATACCCAGCTGCTTTACTGATGTTACTCAACGGTTGGCACCCGCTGAACTTGCCCAATCATTCTTACTTGCTTGTTGTTAATTAAAAACCCAACTGTCAATTGGTCTACCGCTCGGTTGCACTACCGAAGTATGTGCACTAATCTTGCTAGCGACCTCTAGTGGCGGTTGGGAAAACATATTTAAATTTAAAATATAATAAAATACAGAGTCGCCACAAACTAATAAAGTATATCGCCATCTACGGGAAATTACATCAAGCGAATTGACAAGAGGTTATTTGTGGTTTCAGAAACCCATTTTACTTTAACCTATGCTTAACTTTAACCTTTGATTAGTTATATAGAATATAACCAGAGATCTTCAGAAACCGGGCATTAGTGCGTACTCTTATACGCATTTACCCTATTAGTAAACGTTCTGAGGAAAAATCTCCTTTTACAAGTGTTACAGAAAGTCATAAAACAAAAAAATAACAGCACCAAAACGGAATAAGGACAAAATTAAATATAAAATTTTTTTAATTAAATATAAAAAAATATGGAAACGAAATTGGCAATTGAAATGGAAAAGCTTGATGGGATACAATAGATGGAAAATGATATAATAGTTAAAATGAGCGAAACATAAAAAAAATCAGAATAAACCAGAGTTCTCACCCAAGCTATATGATAAACGGAAAGGAATAACGGGTTGAATGGGCATGCAAATCAAACCACTATATTATGATTGTCGACGTTTCGGAGTCTTTATTGCTCCATCTTCAGGACTAGATGGAGAAAAGGCAAACAATTAATTCTAAGATCATGTCAACAATTCCTAACAACACTCACCGATATCAAAATAAGATGTAAATCGTTTGATGTAAGCATCAAAAACGAGAACAAAAACGCAATGGCAATGTGGCAGTCACTTTCAAACGAAGTCAAAAAATTTAAAATGTAGAAAAACTTGTACAACATATAAAACTTTACAATTAAAACAGTAATTAAAATGTATAAATATAAATAGCATCTGTTTAAAACTAAGTGAAAATATTAAAAACAATAAGATAAGTGATGTGACGTACAGATAGGAAAACATTTGAAATTTGCCACGCTTTACGTAAAATAGAAAACAAAGAAGCGTCCTCTCGTAGAGGTATCTAAAAGTAGGTGAGCGTTGTGTATAAAAATCTGCAGGTATTCAATAAACAAACTAGAAACCTGTGAACGCAAGAATATACAAATATCTAAAAGCATAACTAAACAGTTAATTGTGAAAAAAAGGAATAGAAATTCCAGAAAGTGGTCGTTACCGTGTAGTGGACCCAGATGATCAGGTACCAGAGAATTTCTCTTTAAATTTTACCAATAGACCCTTCCATCCGTTGTTCAAGTAGTTATAGTCCGTTTGTTTGTTGACATTGTTGGTATTGGTAGATATATAAGCGGCTTCGAGGAAGGTTCTTTTCGCGAAGTTTTTCTCCGTAGCAAGAATACTGATGTCGTCCTTACTGAAAACGTGTGCAGTCTGGATGACATGCTCTGATAGTCCAGTTTTAGTTGCTCCCGCTTTGACATCGTACATGTGTTGTTGTATACGGGAGGTCAATCGTTGTTTCGTTTGACCAATGTAATATTTATTACATTGGCATTTCACACAATACACCACGTTGGCCCTATCTAGGATGGGGACTTTATCTTTTGTCCTGGAAAACAATATTCTGTTGAAGCTGTGACTGTTATGGAAAGCCAGGCGTAGTTCACCACTCCTCACAACATGAACTTAAGCAGCAATTGTTGAAGAACGGATATCCAGCTCGTTTGATCGATCGACTACTGTTCCATAAAAATAAGATAACTCCTACTTTGCAAGGGACCGATCAACATAATAATATCCATAATGATGAGGGTACTTCACAACCACAATTGACTGATCTAGATGTTATTACTAAGTTTAGTAAAATTACTTTCCACCCATGGATTGAGAGCAAAGTGAAACATACCTTCAAGGATAAGAGCGTATAAGAGTACGCACTAATGCCCGGTTTCTGAAGATCTCTGGTTATATTCTATATAACTAATCAAAGGTTAAAGTTAAGCATAGGTTAAAGTAAAATGGGTTTCTGAAACCACAAATAACCTCTTGTCAATTCGCTTGATGTAATTTCCCGTAGATGGCGATATACTTTATTAGTTTGTGGCGACTCTGTATTTTATTATATTTTAAATTTAAATATGTTTTCCCAACCGCCACTAGAGGTCGTTAGCAAGATTAGTGCACATACTTCGGTAGTGCAACCGAGCGGTAGACCAATTGACAGTTGGGTTTTTAATTAACAACAAGCAAGTAAGAATGATTGGGCAAGTTCAGCGGGTGCCAACCGTTGAGTAACATCAGTAAAGCAGCTGGGTATGCTTTATGACAGCGGAAAGAATTCGGCTAAACGGTACGTTGAGAGTCATCAACTTACAGTATATTTGTTGTCAAGGTTACACTTTGTATCGTAATAATACAGGGTGTCACAAAGTCCTTTGAAAGTTATTGATATACAATTATTGGTAAAAGATTATTTATTTATAATAAAGATTTATTATGTAAAATTCCACAACGTTCTTTTATTTTATTTTATAATTATTAAAATTAAAAAATTTAATTAATTGAATTAAAACCAGCGATTGTAATAAAATATTATTATTCTCGATTACGGGTGAATTTTTATCACCACTGACCACTAAATAATGCGTTGTAATTTTAAATTCCATTTTCTAACCTCCCAAAAAAACTTTTGATAAACCGCTGCCAAACAAATCACTAACCAAGCGTACTTTATTTCTGCTGGGAAGTTTACTCAACTGCTGGGTTATATGACCTACCCAACGTACCGTTCAGCCGAGGCCGCTAACTCAGCAACTCAACGGTTGGTACCCGCTGAACGTGCCCAATGTGATTTTAGTAATTTTTGTAAATATACTTTTGTACATAACGTGTCGTATGATTATTTGTGAAAACAACGCAACACATAGGTCGTGCATCCAAGACCTATAAATGGTGACCTCCGAGTAAGAACATAAACGCAAGCATCAAATCGACTACACGTGCAAGGTAAAAGTACAATAATATTATTTTTCCACGTGCGAAAAGAGCAACGTAAAACTTGTATACTAATTGTACGTAGTCGCAACGAAATTTTTTGGTTATAATTTGATTGCATATTTCGAACACGATGGTTAACGAAAATACGGAATCCACTGGGATTGCAGACGGCCCAACACCAGCCATTACGGTGCAACGTGTAGCAGTAAGGGTTCCACCGTTTTACGAACAAATGCCTGAGATTTGGTTCAAGCAGATTGAAAGCCAATTTATGTTAAGCGGTATCAAAGATGATAGCACGAAATTCAACATCGCAATCGCTGAAATGACTGGTCCAATCCTACATCAAATTTCAGATGCCGTATTAAACCCACCAATAGCAAACAAGTACGAGCATTTTAAAGCGAAAGTCCTGGATCGTTTTTCGATGAGCGAGCAGAAAAAAATAAAGAAGCTTCTATCGGAATTCACATTAGGCGACCGGTTTCCTTCACACCTACTGGAAGAGATGCGAGAGCACACCACGAAAGGAGTTAGCAAAGACCTTTTACGAACCTTAGATTGCCTCCCGCAAAACGTTCGAGGAATCTTGGCAGCCAGCGAAGGTGATTTGACTGCTCCGGCAAAATTAGCGGATAAAGTCATGGAGGTACACGATAACAGATCAAATATCTCGCAAATTAAAAACCAAGAGAACAACCGAATTGCCGAGTTAGAGAAGAGAGTTGACGAACTTACAAAATTGCTGGAAAGATCCATCAGCACCAATCGCTCCAGGTCACGATCTCGTTCTAAAGGCCCAGCAAACCGAGACAAAGCGCATTGCTGGTATCACCAAAGGTTTGGAGAAAAGGCAACAAAATGCGTTAAACCATGCACGTGCAATGATTTAAACTAGCGCTGCAGTCTCAGGCGGCGGAGGAGACTGCAGAGCTAAAGGGGTAAGGTTATCATGGTAAAAGCTACGTTAAGCTACATGATGGGAGGGAGGGGTTCTAAAGAGGTCAAAATCAAACTACGTGGTTTATGAACGCTCCCTAAGGCAAAAATGATAGTTTTGAGCAATCTGTATTTTAAAGTTTGCATTTGCATTTGCATCAATGCTTTAGTGCTTTCTTACATTACTATATTTCACAAAATGAATCAGATATGACTTACTGAGTTCTTGCATTATATGAAGATCATTAACCCTCCGTTAGTCGCGCTATTTTAGGCTCCATAAGAAATACATTAGCATGGTCTACAATCGTAGACCACGCGACTAACGAAGGGTTAAAATTGAGATCTATAATGCACTAAAAAAAATAAGTAAAATTTTGACTAAAGTGCATTTTTCTTGTAAGCTCACGAAATTATCTAGATTATATCAAATAATATAAAAATGACAAAAGGTCAACTAAGGATTTCCAGCTATACGAAAAATAGTATATTACTTGCCGAGCATTGAAACGTTTATTGGGAAACATAAAATTCTCTATTAATATCAAATATAAAATATATTGTTTAAGTTACATATCGTAACAGATAAAACGAATTAAAACAATGTCATTAGAGCAACCCTCTGTAGGTCAATTTAATAAGTGCTTGAATCATAAATAAATCGTTTGAAGATCGTGGTTCACGATCGGACACATTTTTTTATAATACAATAAATGATTTGACATGCAAAATTCAGAATTTTCACAGATAATAAACAAAACAGTAAACCAATATGGCGGCCACTGGGTATAAAAATGCGTGACGATTTCTGCCGATTTGGTCCTTCCGTAAAAGTTCATAAGCCGGGTTAAGGAACTTCGTTCCAAAAAGGAACAGGAAGAAAAATACAATAAATATTGGAAATTAGAATGTGAGAATGTGGTTAAGGGTGGGTGGAATTTTTGAAATGGAAATTGAATCAAATAATTATTTATTTCTATACTCGGTGAAAAAATGCAGGAAAGAAGCAGGATAAGATATTGTTAATGATAAGATTGAAATTGGAGATTGAGGAAGATAAGTTATTGGACAATTGAAGTTACTTAAATGATTGAAGGAAAAATTTTATAATACAAAAATTAAATTACAACCGTCGTGATGTTAAAATTGAGAAATGGTATAGTTATCAATTGTATTAATCGTTTTCATTTTGTACATCGAGGAATTTATTAAAAAGTTTAAGTTGATTTTGAATTTGAATTGAATTTGATTGGCCAAGAAGCTATAAAAGATTGTACTTTTCTAGAGAAACCTGTTAAAAATTTGGCCCGTTGAAAAAACATTATACAATAGGTTATTTATTATTTTCTTATGATTTTGTCTTATTTCAAAAACAGGACTCCCTTTAACAACTTCGTACACGGGTCTTTTAACTTCTTGTTACGCCACTGAATGTCATATATTTATTATGGAACCCGGTTTCATGTTATTCCCACTTTTCTTTTTCGACGGCCAAATATGCCATCTATATCAGACAAATAAATATATCACGGAATTCCATAATTAAATTCACGCATGGGAAACCCCACAAGTCAATAAGCATTCTATAACAGAAGCAACTCTATTTTACATCAAAATTAATTAAAATTAAGTAAGTTAGTCTTTACTGTAGTTTAAAATAATATTTTATACTTAATTCCAATAAACTCTTTCGCAAACTTGAATTATTAATTTAGCACTAATAATAAAATCACAATTTATACACGTACAATAGAAGGAAGCTGTGGGTAAACTAAAACTTTACACAAACCCTATAATCAAGGATGGGCATGCCGCGCCGGCCGTAACTGTTTACTTCACTCTTATCATCTCTCAATATTTGCTTTGTGGGTTTTGAATAGAGAGATAAATAAGTTCTTTGTTATTTAGGGGTTCATTAGTAAATTTTGAATATAATAATTAAGATAGCATAAACTTCAAAATATTGTAATTTAATAAAAAATTATTTTAAGATATTCAGTGCTATTCACGACTTATCAACATTGACAATTTGACGTTTAAATGACATTTGACAGCCTTGTCAAGCCCTAGTCAAGTTTCGCTATTCTGGAAGGGTTGATAACGGTTGATAACTTGTCAAGCTTGACAATTTAGTCAAGTGGCCTTGATAATGGTCAAGCTTGACAGATGTTCTTATTCTGGACAGCATTTTTTAAGCAATACTTGATAATTTTTAATTGACACCCGGCAAGTCGGTAAACTACTTGCTGAGATTGACAACACTTGACAACAGCTATAAATTTAGGAGTAGAATTAAGAAGTTGATGTTATAAACGCATATTTAATTAAAATTTTGAAATAAAAAAATTAAAATCGCTATTAAAGAGATGGATTTAATATTTTTTGAAATATTTGTGAACGAATTACGAAGGTAAGTGATATTTGTTAATTATAAAAATTTTTGCTTTAAAATGATCATTTTTTCAAGTTGCAACTTAATAGAAGCAGGAGAATTTTAAGAAAATCTAGTAACTCTAAGATACTCCATGTGTTATGATGTAAGAGATTATATACATTTTTTAAGAGATATGGAACATTGGTTACTTCTAGAAATTGGACATCACACGAGATTCCATTTTTTCGTTATTGTATTTCATTTTAGTTACTTATCTATGTTTTCAATAAATACTATGCTATTAGAAGAGTGGGAGATTTTAACGCACTAAAAATATAGGTAACAGTACAATGGATTCGAATTCGAGATCTCGACCGCAACAGGTGTCAGAATCTGTGAATATTATTTTATTCATAGTCCGGTCAAATTATACCAAAAAATAGGGGCGAGGTTACAGTAATTCACACATGACTGAAAATTGGTAGGATTGTTTAAAACACTATTATAAATGAAATGTAAAAAGTCCTCATCGATCCGACACCTGGAAAAAATTTACTCGGGGTCAAAGGTCATAAAAACGGGTTTTTCGCAATTTTCAGCAAAACGTTAACTTTTATCATTAAATTAGCTTAGACAAAAATTGTAGATCAGATATTTATATATAAAAAATGTCTAAATAGTTTTTCTCCTACGAGCCACCGTTTTTGAGATATAACAATTCAAAAAGTTAAAAGAGTTGTAATCTACTACGAAAAACTAATACAAATTTTTAAAAACGATTTTGTCTTGTGATAGGTTATTTTAATCACCTTGAAAAACTTTATCTAAAATAGGTGAAATTAAATTTCTATCTGTCATCTGTTAAAAATTACAAGCTGCCAAAGTTTAAACTTCAAGAGTGAATAACTCATGAAGTATTGAAGGGATTTCAACCAAATTTTGTATGTAGAAACATTGCCCCCACAGAACTTGACGGCATATAAAACCATTTGACAAAAACCAAGAATTCAACATTAAAAAAAAAAGATTACTTTTTTTTTTGCGAAAACTTGGAAAAAGTTCTTGTCCCTCGATTTTCTTCGGCATTTCTGCATCGATAACAGTCAAACTTTTTGGACGTATTTTTGGTGGGCTCTAGTGCTGAAAATGAGGTTTTGGCAAAGAAAACTTTGCCAGGGCTAACACAAATTGTGTAACACAAAGTGGAATTTGATTGATTCGTGGTTTGAGTAGTGTAACTCGATATTAACCATACCAATATTTTAGAAATTCGTCGCTTATTTTTCAACCTAATTCATCGCCTGATTATGCCATAGTATGGTGAAAAATAAGTACTTACAGTGTATTTTATTTGTGATTACTTAAAACAGGGTTCTCACTCGTCTGGAAAAGTCAGGGAATTCCAGATTTTTTTATTTTTTCAGGGAAAAGTCAGGGAAGTTTTTATTTTTAGCTCCAAGTCAGGGAAATTAAATATTCAGTCAGGGAAAATATAAAATTTTTAAATTTAAAAATTTAATTTATTTTAAAATTAAAATTTTTTTTAAAGTTTTTTTTAAGTAAAATCTGGAAAAAAATTCGAAAATTGAAAGTTTAAGAAAGAAAATTTAATTTTTTTGTAAAATAAATTTATTTATTTCTATAATGTATTTTCTCGGGTCTAACGTTATCATTTTATCTTCCGATTTATCAAAAAGTCAGGGAAAATTTTCATTTTTGGTCAGGGAAAACCTAGAAAAGTTTTTCAAATGTTTAGTTCTGTTAAATCTTGCATTTTTCAAATTGTTATATATACTTAAAGTGTTTAAAACCACTACCGACTTGAAAAATTGAGTTTAATTTAAACTTTGAGTTTGAATTAAACATGAGTTTTATTAAACTCAATTTCAATCAATAAATAAATAAATAAAATAATCTCAAAAATGGACAAAACCTCCAATTTCAATAATAAAACAAATTACCACACAATGAACACTATTTATTTTGTTACACTCAAAAAATTGAAAAATTCTAATAAAAAGTTTTCTTGGCTATTTATATTGAAATAATCTTAGCATCTCCTAAAAAATTTTAATAGTGTGAATGCATTTAAATAATCAATTATGCAAAACTAGGTCATCAGTTTAGTAAAAGCAGACTAGTGCTTGATTTCTTCACCTTGAGATATTTTTCGGATAAAAGATCCATCTCCAACAAATTAATCAAGTAACCAATCAGACAACTGCAATTATTGAAATTCAAAATAAGAAATCAAGAATGATCGTTCATTGATTAATTTGTCGGACGGATACGTTATCAGATAGATATCTCCATTGAAGAAATCAAGCATTAAACGCTCTGAAAATTTCTATAATAAACAAAATGATATGGGTTTCATACTATGTCTGCATTACCTAATGCCCAAAAGCCAAGTTTTTGTGAGTAACAGTTAAAGATGTACAACATACTTGGTGAGAGTAATTCAATCAGATTACCAAATACTTGCAAGTACTAACTGACATTTTTTGTCAATTACTAAATTATTTCACTAGAAAAAGTAATACAATTATCAAATACTTCAACATTAACCAAAACACAATTGAATTACTCTCACATTATTCGAACTCAATTACCACAAGAATATTTAAAACTAAAATTCCAAAATATTCCAACACCAAATACTTGAGGTTAATTTCAAAAGTAATACTCGATTACTTTATCCAAGCCTTCTAATTAAGTTATTTCCAGCTCTGGGGGCAAGGTATTTTTGTAGCAGTTACCTATCCAAGTGGTATTGTTCTACTAACATAATAATATAACAATACAATGTCTGCATTGTATTATGTCGCTGCTTAAAAAAAAAAAGATTTGTTATTAAAAATTATTAACTGAAGCATTTTAAAAAAATACTTAAATTAAACCAGTACAAGAAAGCATAATTGCATAATACTTATAACTTGATTGAAAAAAAAAGTAAATGATGTTTTTTTAAAACTACAATACAAAAAATGAAATTACAAATCAGAGGTGCCTGGTGAGGTTAATTTAATGAGGCAGACCAAAAGTGTTAAATATGCTATTTTGGTAAAGCGTACCTCATTAAACTTAAACACACTAGCTGCCACATCTGCTACAAACTAAGTTTCACAATAAATTGAAGACAGTATTATTATTTATTGATTAACTGCTGAATTTTAGTAACTAAATAAGAATTATATTCTTTGTGGTTGATAGGGTCCACTTTAACTGCAACAGTTTTTAGACGTGCTTCATCCTAAAAATTTATATTTAAAATAGGAATATTTAAAAAATAATTAATAATTACATTTTAGCACGGCACTTAATTACAAACTGTTTAAAATTAGCTTTATCTGCAATTTCAGTCAAACTTTCTGGATCATTTTCCACTGCTTCTCCAACTTCTTGTGAAGTCATTCCAATAACTTTTTCAGCTTCTGTGGCAAACATACCGATCCATTCATTTCCACTCCAATCTCCAACATTCATCTTGAAATTTAAAGTATATTTAGAAAATACTTGATGTCTGTCTCTTGATTAATACATACCGATCCTAATAATCTATATTTGAAATTAGGATATTCACGACTGCATTTTTCACAACGAAACATTCCATTTTGCAAATCAACAACTTTTTTATTGCAATCACCTGTTGGGCACGCTTTATAAAAGCAGTTTTCTGAACGAAATAATAGAATAGTTCCTTTGGTTTGAAAGTAATCGCCTTTTTCGGCAGAACCTAAACCTTGATTTTGGACCTCTTTATAACTTATCCATGGTGTTGAAAAACTACCAGATGTACTTCTATAAATAACAATTATAGCCACAATTTTATAGATACAAAAATAACATTCTAAATTTACTTAGCACTAATATTGTTAACATTTTCATTGTTTCCACCATTATCGTACCACCCACGTAGAATATGAGAAGCGGGCAAATCAGGATTAATTTTCATTACACTGCTAGTTAAAATGGAAATATTTTTCCGCCTCCAAATTCGCCAACCTTTGCACCTTTAATACCAATAATTGGTTGAGATGTTCCATCAAATTTTTCGGCATCCATTCCCCATAAAGTTAAAGAAATCTGAAACAATATAATTTGCAGGTATTTTTTTGTAATTTGTAAGTTGCAGGTATAAAAACAATATTATCATGAATTTTGAAACTCAAATGGTTATTGTGACGGTAAAAAGAGACAATAATTCGATTAATTCTATCATCTAAAATCTAAAATATGGCCAAATTTTTCTTCCAACACCAACACATTAAAAAAAACTAAAATAATAACACACAACAGTAATTTAAATTTAACAAGGTGGAACTCGCTTTTGCGACAGTTCTTAGGCTTCTATACATCTACTTTTTCGGTAGGTTAAATTATTTGGGCTTTATTTTATTCCAATTTTTAATGCCTTAATCTTTTAATTAGGTAGATTTTTTTACTATATAAGGAAAACGCTAACGGAAGAAAATTGAATGTTTTTTTTCAACACAAAAACACAAATATATTGAGCAGCAGGTAAAAAGTTCACAGATACAAAATGGACCAATACAAATTTGCCAAAGAAATTGAAGCAGAAATGAGATTGTTAATAAAAATGACAAAAACAGAAAATTGGCCCAGAAGCTGCTATTTAAGAGAGCTCACGCTCAAATCGTTTAAAGAAACGATGAAGAACTATCGCGAACATCCTATGCGCCAGGTGGAATTGAAGCGTGCCAAGGCATTTAAAAGAAAAGATGCAAGCAAACGTAAGGCGGAAGAGGAATTGTCCGCAAACAGGGCAAAAAAATTTAAGCAAGAAGAAGCTGAAGAAGTAAGAGAAATATTAGATATATTAAAAAAACAAATCGATGACGACGAGACGATTTAAGTGTTGTTATTTTTTATTTAATAAACAATAAAGGATAAAAAATTAAATATTTTTGTATTTAAATTTATGGCTTATTCCAGCCATTAAAGCCACATATAGCTGGAACATTTTTCTTACTTAAGATCGTGCTTTGATACTACTTATTTTTGTGATTTCATGTGTATATTAGAATAAGCTTGTTTTTTGCTTTTCAGTTGATATTTTTTGTTTGTAATTTTTTTGGTTTTTAGTTGATTTTTTTACGCAGTCGGGTTTTTTTGTTTTTTTTTTAAATGATTAAATATAATTGTTTAGATTCATATACTAATTTATCGTTATTGCATAATAAGATTTAAAAAATAAAAGTGATTACGTGAATCACTACACGTTGTTTAATTTAAATCAATTCTTGCCCAAAGTGGTTCATGATAAGAAGAAATCGATGTGTACACTCCAGCAGATAATATGTCAAAGTTCAAAAATATTGCGTCGATTTGCGTGCCATTCCGAGTTGTTGGTATTGGTGGCGACCGAATTTGGAGACCTAGTTCACGAAGTGAATGTTGCAGGATATTACTTTTTGTTGTGTTAAAGTTCTCATTAAAATCGCCAGCAACGAAGGTGCGTGACACGTATGAGCGGGACATAACTTTTTTGATTAAGGATATCATCACGTTCGAATTACAGCCTGGTGACTTGTAGACCACAATTATGCGAATGTTCCCAAAAGTAATGGAAGACATACTGCAGGAACCTTGTGTGTCGTATTGAATTTCGGAATTTGCATCTGTTATATGTTCGTGGACTAAAGGACAACAATATACTCGAACCCCAGTCGCTCGGCGCATGTTTTCGTTGTCCACTGATGCGGCAAGGAGATGACTACCTATTGGGAAATCGTCACTTGTAAGCGTCCATGTTTCTGCCATAAGGATAATATCGGAATTTTTGTAAACCTCGTCCGATTTATAGAGATCATAATGCGCATGAAGCGATTGCACATTATGAAAAACTATCTGTATTTTATCATCGGTCCGAATTCGTAAATGATCATATACAGGAATTAGCTTCATCTCCTGATGTCGTTTAAATTCAAGGGATATCGGATCAGTCTCTTTTGGTGTACTGGTTTTCTTAATTTGGCCAATAAGGAATAATCCAGTGGCCTTTGTTGCTCGTGAACACGCAACATATAAAAGGTCACGCTTAATTCCTGGACTAAAGTGGACAACAACGAGCTCGTACGTAGACCCTTGCGCTTTATGTATTGTTTGAGCTTCGGCTGCATTAAGTGGAAATTGAATTCTTGTTATCTTTGATGTTGAATTTGACCGTGGTTGAATGACAACAGTGCATGGTGAGATCGGAGTCCATTCCGAATCAATTTGAAGTTGCCGAATAAGTTCAATATTGCGAGAACGAAGTTTCTCTCCACTTCTAGAATTTTCAAACTTAACCCACAGACGAAGAGGTTTTTGCACAGATGAATCTAAATTACTTATGCCAAAATCAATTCTTTTGAGAATGCATCCCACGCCATTGACCAAACCATCACTTGTGTCTACATTTATTGTCATTATGTAACGACCACCTTCTTTAAGCATAAGACTTGTATGAAGTCCCTGTGTTTTTGATAGAGGCGCAGATGTCACCCACTTAAAAAGTGCAGCTTTGGATGCCTCGCTCGTGTAGCCGGATAGTGAATCTTTGGCTATTGAATACGCTTGAACTCCTGGTAAAGCAGACAACGCAAATCTGTTGTATGCGTCGACTGCTTCATTTGTATAAAAGAGATGAATAGGGCGCTGCGTTATTACCTCTATAGGTACAGTTGAAAACTCGCGATCCTTGAAGAGTTGCAGATCGTCATCGGTCATTGTCCCTGATGCCATATTATTTAATGCCAGAGCAAAAGCTGCATCATCACGTTGTCTCATGATTGTCGTCAATTCATGGACTGAAAACATATGCCATAGGGGTTTGTTGAAAAGCGCCGAAATAGCATTTGACATTGTACCAGCCATGAGAGATGTTGCTAAAACAGGGGGTAACTGTCTGAAGTCGCCAACGGCAATGACTGATATACCACCAAATGGCTTAGATCCGTCACAGAGGTCTCGCAGACGCCTGTCAATCATTTCGAGAATGTGTTGACCGACCATGCTAATTTCATCAATAATGAGAACACGAAGTTCGGAATACAGAGTGGCCATTGTATTCGAGACACTATCTGACAGTTTAGTAGCTTCCTTTTGATTAACAGGAAGTTGAAATGCATTGTGAATTGTTAAACCAAAAATGTTAAATGCCGCTAATCCTGTAGGAGCCGTCAAAAGAACAGAGGGTTTATCGGGGTTCGAATTGATGTCATTATTGAATACTCTAATCAATGCTTGGTAGAGACTAGAGAGTTCGTATAACATGAGATTTTCCTACACCAGCACCTCCTTTTAAGTATGTATAGATGGGGATATCGGGAGATCTCTTGAAGTGATCAAGCAGATGAGTGATGAAATCCCGTTGTTGTGTATTTAGGGAAGAAAATAATTTTTCAAACTCCTTATCTAAAACTCTGTTGGGGAGATTGAATTTTTCAGCAAATGGGCGGATCACGTCACCACAAAAATCAATATTATTGTCAAGAACGGGGTCCATCAGTTTAAATTCTTCCTGAATTTCTTCAGGTATCTCATTGATTTGGTCCTCGTCAAATTGCCGATCTTCAGTCAACGCACTTTCCATGGCCACATCCAGAATTCCTTCTTGAAAGGCATTAAACTCTCTATGATTAGCAGAAATTATTTCAATATTATCAGTGACTATTTTTTCACAATCCTGATTAATAATCTCAGTTTGCTCATCCCGCCAAGGTTTATACAGCATTACCTGTTCTCGAAAAAAGTTGTCACGATCTTTGTTCATGTTGTAACGGACATAGCGAATAATCTTAGGAAATGTTCGTTTCCAAAGATATCCTGGTTTTTCGTTCTTAAGAGCGAGGTATTTTTTAAATTTATCTGCCGTTTCGGCCTCTTCGCTTTCAGCGGTGTCATCATTTTGCGGTGGCATCCGTAAACCTGATCGTTTCAACGAAAAATCATACCAAGCGGAAAATTGAGCAAGGTTAAGGTTAGATAATATATCTGGACGAGATATATAACGTTGTAGAAGTCCATCGACAAAGACATCTTCAGAATCTACATTCAACTGTTGTAATGCAATGTTGGATTTCATCATTCTCGTTCGCTGATCGGGTGGACCTGTTGGGATAAAGATGCATGATTCTGTGCATCGGCTCATGGGAATCTGAAGCACATTGTATGCAGCTTCTTGAGCAGAAAGTTCGCTGTTCATGTGATGAGCCGCACCGAGAGCCTGAAGGCGTTGGGCTAAAGTTTTATTTCCATTTTGGACATCTTCAGAAACCTTACGCAAGAGGTCGCTAGTTCCACGATCGCTCTTGTTAATATAATCAATAATATAGCAGCAACAGGCATAAGCATCCAAGATGAATTGAATGTCCATATTGGATTTCTGCAGTCTCAAGATCTTCTCACTGTAGGGATTTATGTAGATCTCACATGGTCGTCGTTTAATGAAAATTTTAGATTTCTTCAAGGAGCTCCGAATGGCTAAAATGTATTGATCGCGTGTCATGGAGATCTCCTGTAGGAACCCTGCAAATGCCATATCTGATGGAAGTGGATTCTCAGTAGTTTCCAAATACTTACGAATCTTTTTGTAATCTTGTTCAAAATTAGTAATTTCCCGAGGCTGCTCATCAAATGGATGAAAAATATTAGTTTCGTCCATTGGGAAAAATGGAATTCCGAAACGACAATTAACTCCTTTGTGACGTCTTTTTTTACAAGTGTGAGTGTGTCGATGAGTTTGAAGATACAAAAGTTGGCGAATAGGATCTTCTTCAGGCCAGTCAGAAGAGCATGTTAAAACTTCATCAATAAAGCGGCAAACTTCTTCAATTGAAGATGAGTTGGACGCGTCGTAGGTTGGTGCACCGTCAAGCCACAGGATCATGTGTATATGAGGACTTCCTCGATGTTGGAACTCAATGCGATGATACGAATGTTTAATTAATCTGTTACCAAATGGGCCGTTCGGATTTTTCCAGGTCTTGAAAATAGCAGATGCGCGATGCTCAAAGTTTCGAGCGCAAGTTACTGGATCGCGCTGAATAAGTTCTTCTTTTTCTTTTTTGGACATTTTTTCTACTTCGTCTTCGGAAATGAATATTTTGTCAAGTACTCGCTTAAGAATTGCAATCAGCTCATTCCATTTAAGCTCAGCGGCGCTAATGGTGACAAAGAGATGTGGTAAATTAAATTGACTAACCATCCTCCGTACCTTGAGACCTTCTTGATGCCAATGATGACATGAGTTTCGTACTCCTTGTAAAACTTTAAAAGCGTTATCGTCGTTAATTAACCCATCCAGAAAGTTAGAGTGGGTAACTTGCCCGGCAGTGACTTGAATTAACTCACCATTGTGTCTACGCTTACGAAGACACACCTTGCGATTGTCGGAGATTTTCTGAATTTCAAGAGACTTAGCCATAAACAACAAAAAATCAACACATTCAAAAGCTCGACGATCACTATTACGAGCCATCGATTTTACAAATTCGGAACGGCTCAGTAACTTACCATTGCTATCGGAAGGTATCATTCGGTGTCCAGCACATAGCTGAGGAAACGTGAGAAAATACGAATCGGGGTCGTAAAGAACAGATAGTGGTTGATTTCCTTGAGCTGGAGCCATTCGGATTCCTTCATCACTTGTTATCAGGGTTTCTCCTCTGCCTGGATTTACGTCGTCGCTTTCTTCTTCATTCTCATCTTCTCTTATAATATTTTGTGGATTCTCGCTTAAAGCTTCAATAATTTCCTGCTGACATTTCTCTGTCCAGTCGTTTGAGAGAGAGATTCCATATTCACGGTACAGTGGTGATTTAGCTAAAGTTTTAGCGGCCTCCATTACATAGCCTGGACGAATGTTTCCAGCTGTATAATTTTTTGGAACTTCAATCTGACGAGCTAGTCGAATATGAAGAACATCGTCTTGATTCGGTAGCCTGGGAAGTGATTGAACAGTATTGTCTATAGAAACTGGGACATTAATAATGCGCCCTTTTGTTTTCATCTGCCCATGCGTTCCATACACAGCCCAGATAGACTGGAACACATGTCGAGCTGAAACCAAACGGGCTTCCAAACGTGACAGATTCTTGACACTTTGTGGAATACAGGGAAACTGCAGATCATTGGAGAGGCAGAGACGCGGAATCTGATTTTGTTGGATAGAATTGTGACAAGTTGAACAAAATTCAACGAGGTCTGCTGTGGTTGGGATTATAATTACTGTGTCGATGAAGGCTTGCTGCTTTCCAGCTAAAAGGAGTTTGGATATGCTGTGAGTTTTAATGGAGTAGTGAAAAAAAAGTCCCCCACATGAATGACATACGTGAGTGCAGCCCTTACGAATTTCAGCTTCGAATCGATGAATTTCATCTTGCCACGTACCTTGCTCACGAATTCTACGAAGATTATGTTCGTGCATGCGCACGTCTTCATTAATTCGAGCCTGGCGATGGTTTTCGGTGTTGCGAACTTGCTCCTGTAAATGAAAGGAAGGATCTTGACGAGCTTGACGATGGTTTTCGGTGTCGCGAACTTGCTCCTGTGAACGAAACAAAGGATCTTGACGAGCTTGACGATGGTTTTCGGTGTTGCGAACTTGCTCCTGTAAATGAAACGAAGGATCTTGACGAGCTTGACGATGGTTTTCGGTGTCGCGAACTTGCTCCTGTGAACGAAACAAAGGATCTTGACGAGCTTGACGATGGTTTTCGGTGTTGCGAACTTGCTCCTGTAAATGAAACGAAGGATCTTGACGAGCTTGACGATGGTTTTCGGTGTCGCGAACTTGCTCCTGTGAACGAAACAAAGGATCTTGACGAGCTTGACGATGGTTTTCGGTGTTGCGAACTTGCTCCTGTAAATGAAACGAAGGATCTTGACGAGCTTGACGATGGTTTTCGGTGTCGCGAACTTGCTCCTGTGAACGAAACAAAGGATCTTGACGAGCTTGACGATGGTTTTCGGTGTTGCGAACTTGCTCCTGTAAATGAAACGAAGGATCTTGACGAGCTTGACGATGGTTTTCGGTGTCGCGAACTTGCTCCTGTGAACGAAACAAAGGATCTTGACGAGCTTGACGATGGTTTTCGGTGTTGCGAACTTGCTCCTGTAAATGAAACGAAGGATCTTGACGAGCTTGACGATGGTTTTCGGTGTCGCGAACTTGCTCCTGTGAACGAAACAAAGGATCTTGACGAGCTTGACGATGGTTTTCGGTGTTGCGAACTTGCTCCTGTAAATGAAACGAAGGATCTTGACGAGCTTGACGATGGTTTTCGGTGTCGCGAACTTGCTCCCGTAAACGAAACGAAGAGTCTTGTCTAAGAGTTTGTTTCCTGATAGCGTCCAGCTGTCGTCGGCGGGCAGCAGCTGCTTTTCGCTCTTCAGGTGTCAACTGCTTTCTAGGCATTACAAAATTGTGTGGTTTTATCTACTTCAAATTATACAAAGCTTGAAGATTTTATATACTGCTTGTATTATAAACCTTCTCCTATAAACCCCATACACCTTTATCTGTTGATCTGTTGATACGCTGATCCGCCGACACGCTGATGCATTGATACACTGATCCGTTGATACACTGACCCGTTGATACACTGATCTGTCGATACGAAACAGTTAAAATATTGTATACCCAAAAGCTTTCCAATAAAAATAATAACGTATGAAAAATTATTTTTTCACTTTGAATCGGTATGATGACTGATTTTGAAAAACTGTTCTATGACTTCCGGAAGTACCTACTATTTCCAAAAATTATTTTAATTTCTGCAGAAAATAAAGATTTACAATTTTAATTTGAAATCTAAAATTCACGCCAAAACGCTTACTTGTGTTATTATGGCGTCTGTTTGTAACGTCACGCCTTAGAGCCAAACTACACGAGCGGTATTTCCGTCGCGTATTCTCCGCCGCATTGAAAACCACACGTTAAAATGGAGCAAACTACACGAACGTAATTACGTTGAATGTTCGATCATCTAATTAGCCGTAGACACGATTAGCCGTTATGAATTTGCATAAATAAGTTTTTCATGTTACTTTCCTATGTTCGGTTAATCTGGGCTTTATTTTATTCCAATTTTTAATGCGTTAATCTTTTAATTAGGTAGATTTTTTTACTATATAAGGAAAACGCTAACATTTTAATATTTTTTTTTTATTTCGACCTTTATAGGTAAATATTTGCAATTTACAAACCACAAATAAAACACAATTCATAATGAAATATTAAAATACCCGAAACACGTACCGAATACCGTATTAGAAACACGTAAAATACCTACTCTAAAAATACAAAATAAGAATATCGGATTAAAAAATATATATGTAAATAATCTGAATAATTAATACCAATCTAAAAATATTCTATATGAAGTAAAATTGTTTTAAGAACGTGCGTTCTGATTGGTTTTGAATTATGCGGACAGACGGACAGACGGACAGACGGACACGGAGCTAGATCATAAGGCTTCTTCCTATACGTTGTATAGAAGCCTAAAAATGTAGGTTTGTTACTATTTACTTTTTTGAAAATACTTTCAAATTTTGCCACTACAGCGCCACGCTTATGCTGCACTACTTAAATGAAATTTGCGTTGTGAGCGTGAAAAATTTGAAATCCGTGACGTCACGCATATCATCTGTAACGTCACAGTTGCATCTGTGAGCGCCAACATTTCCAAATCGAACGCTAAAAGCGTTAGCGGCAATTGGTACCAATAGCGTCCAACTCGAACGCGGCCTATATTCACACCACGGTTACTAAAATGACGTCATAATGCGAAGATTTTACATTAAGCCCGCCATATTTATTAATACGTTTTCGCGCTACAGAAATTCATTTAAATTTAAATATTTTTTTCTGGCTTTATTTGTGAACCGAATTTTAAAAAATTAAGACACATTACATATGTTGATATGTAGAATAGGTATATGTTAAAATTATAAATCATGCAAATTGTCCATTGTTAAGTCTAAGCTGTTCGAAATCAGACCAGTTCTAAATATCGCAGATTCATTTGAGGTGGATCAAAATTATTTTTAGTACCAATTACAATATACATATTTACTATATAAACAAAATAACAAACATAGAAATAGAATATCTCTTCTCTAATCTCTAATCTCTTATTTATATATATAAAAGAGCTTGTTTGTATGTTTGTTCGCTATACACTCCTAGACCCTTCGACCGATTTTAACCAAATTTGGAACACATACTCAGTAGGACTTGGAAAATGTTTTAGTGCAAGAAAATGATAAAAAAGTTAAAAGGAAAGTGAGATTTCACAAAATTAGCTGACGCGCATAAATGGATTAACGAGATTCCTATAACCCCCCCTCCCCCTCCATCAAAAAAAAGGTATTTTGAGCTTTACAAATAAATCAGCAACGGAAAGCAAGACTGGAAAACATTGGAGTACTGAAACTAAAGCAAAGTATTATATTTTTAATGAGAGCCCGGGCAAAGCCAGGTATCCAGCTAGTAAATTATAAGAATAAGAATAAACCATCAGAAAACAACAACGTTTGCAACACTATATTACCTCGTACTCTACTAACGCAATGAGTAGATTAGAGTTTTTGAAAAACATTTCCCATCATTTTATTCATATTAATGATCATTAATAATAATATTTGCCCCCCATCTCAAAAACCCCATCTTCTGTTACCTATTTGTTTTATTTTAATAAAATTTTTTACCTATAAATTATTACCTATTGCATAACTTTGTAGAATGTATATAGATCGGCGTTAAAAAAGTACATTTTTTAATACCAAGGATCCGTCCGCAGGTTACTGTTACAAAA
The DNA here is from genome assembly GCA_947369205.1 of Cantharis rufa. Lineage (NCBI taxonomy): Eukaryota > Metazoa > Arthropoda > Insecta > Coleoptera > Cantharidae > Cantharis > Cantharis rufa. The sequence continues at coordinate 45,356,084 of OX376303.1, forward strand.
CGATATTCAGTATTCAACGAGTTTCACCTTTTTTGAGTTCCACCTTTGGTGAGTTCTTTCGATCTTCAGGGATATTTTTAATTAGTTTAGTCTTTGGCAAAACGGCTCGGAGCGCCCGGAGCGGAGGGTACCAGAGCGCAGGGTAGCGCAGAGTCGAATTTGACAAAAACAACCATGGCAATACACGGATCCACCATAAAAAATAATTCTGCGGTTTTTAAAATTACATGCCAAACAGTAAGCCTTAAACTTATTAAATCGCTCCATTGTACTCCTACAAATTTGAATTAATCTTTTTAATTACTTTATTACAAAAACTCTTTTACTTATATAATAATTATTATAACTACTGCTCTTAAGTAGATTATCGGATTATGAGATTATCTTTTAATCTCATAATAGTAGTGATGAATACACTACATACCTCTCTTCTAAAAATCTTAATAATCTTTTTATTAAAATCCATATCTATTCGGTTTCCTGATTTGCCTTCTTTCTCGGTTTACAGCATTGCTGACTTCCTTATTGCATTCTTCGTTCGTTTCGTCTTCTGTGTTATTAGGACATTCCGTTATATCGGTAGTACTTCTGGGTATTCGTTACTAGTATTAGTTTGTAAATTTTTCTGTTCCGTGGCAGCTTCTTGCATTTGTCTTTCTTCTAAATCTTCTTCTTCAAAGTCTGTATGTACTTGTGTACTTGCTTCTTCGGCCTTTGCTGTGGTTAATTGCCTTTCCTCCTTCTTATCCTGTTCCGGTATTCTTGCAAATATTTGGTTTAGATGTCTTTTCCATCGGTTGTTGCATCCCGGCACTTTGCATATGTATGTTCTTAATCCTCAAACTTTAATCACTTTTGCCTTGGTGCAGGATTTTTTGTTTCTATTTCGATAATCGCGTATGTAAACTTCTTCTCCCACTTTAAATTGTTGCTCTCTTCCTTCTTTGATTTTTGTTAGTTCTTGCCTAACGTTTGTAACCGCCGGTCGTATGACGTCGAATCTGGTTCTTATTTCCCTGTTGAACATTCTGTGAGCTGGTGTTACTTTGGTCACGCAGTGTTCTGTAGTTCGATATCCTAACAGATATCTAGCAATAATACAATCTATTGATACTTTTACGTTTCTTGGATCTTCCAGCGCTTTTTGCAGTGCCGATTTGACCGACTTAACCGTATTCTCTGCTGCCCCATTCGACGCCGGGTGATAAGGAGGGCTTAAACAATGCCTAATATCTTTTATACGACAAAATTCTTAGAATTCTTCTGCTATTTTTTAGAAGAAGCACTCAAGGACAAATTTGTAATAGGTCTAGAAGAAGGCGCAGTTTTTGACAGAATCAGTGAAATTGAGCCAACAACAAGAAAATTACAGGAAATTTATGATATGGCAGTAAAGAAAGAACGATCATTGCAATCAACACGTAAAAGTTTACAAATAAAACAGGAGGTCTACGAAGAATCAGAAGTAAATAAATTATATAGACGACCAGGGAGATTTGGACAACCGAGTCAAGGAAAGAAGGAACAACAAGTTATGATCAATAACAAGAACGAGAAATGTACAACATGTGGAAGAACAAATCATAATCAAAAAAACTGCAGATTTTGGAAGTACAAATGTAACCAATATGGGCGAGATTGGACACCTGGCAAACGTATGCAAAAAGAGGAATCATTTTTTAGAAATCTCAGAAGAAGACTCTGAAAACGAATCAATTAACAATATTTTCTGCAATAATCCAATGGGCTTTGCCCGCGTGGGTTCGAATATCCTCGTCGCCATTTGCCATGTTTGAATTAATCTTTTTAATTACTTTATTACAAAAACTCTTTTACTTATATAATAATTATAACTACTGCTCTTAAGTAGATTATCGGATTATGAGATAATTGGGTAAAACAACCTGCAATTTTGTTCAGCTAAATCACTTTTCGACTGTAAATAGAGATTGAATCAACTATTAAAATATTGTTTACATTTTTTATTTTAACGATTATGAACAACTTGTGAACGACTGACATATATTTTGACATACATGGCCAGAGCTACATTTTCATCTTTTTAAATAACTTAAACTAAACACATAATTAACACGCGTTCCACTAAACTCAATACTCCCACTTTTAGTTGCAAGTTACTACAAAATAATTAACTTATTCTTCTATTATTTACATTACTTTTTCTTTCTCTGCCGCAATTAAACCATCGTCAACGTAAATTGCTAGCACCATCATACCATTTTTTCCATTGCACACGAAAACACATGGATCCGAATTACTGACTTTAAAATCAAATTTTGTTATAAACGACGTGAACTTCCTATTCCAGCAGCCTGATGCCTGCTTAAGACCATACAAGCTTTTTGACAACTTGCAAACCCGTCCACTTTCATCGTCATAACCAATCGGTTGACTCATATAAACTTCTTCTTCTAAATCTCCATTTAGAAAAACAGTTTTTACATCAAACTGTTTCAATTTCATCTTCTTCGAAGCTGCCATTGCCAGAATTGCACGGATAGATGTAAATTTGACGACTGGACTAAACGTTTTTTGATAATCGATTTATTTATTGAGTTTAGTCGAACGCGTGTTAATTATGTGTTTAGTTTAAGTTATTTAAAAAGATGAAAATGTAGCTCTGGCCATGTATGTCAAAATATATGTCAGAACAATATTTTTATAGTTGATTCAATCTCTATTTACAGTCGAAAAGTGATTTAGCTGAACAGGTTATACGGCCCAGTAATAGTGGAAATAGTGAATTAATTAAAATTGGAAAATTCATATTTGCCACTGTGAAATTTGTGCTGTGGAAAAATAGAGAATTTCGAACACGCAATTGAAAGAAATTGTGAAATAGTTTTGCGCCAAGAACAGTGACTCGTTTTTTCGTGGAATCGTTTGTAAGCGTACTGTAAATTCTCGGAAAAGAATTTTGTGCAGTCTTTGGCAGCATTCTGGAAGAAAATCGTGTCGGTGTATGCAAGTATTTTTGTTGGAACTGTAACGAGCGCATGATAATAAAAATATTCGAACAATAATTTTTATTGGCGTTTTGTCGAGAATTTTCTGGAACAGGAAGGTTGTTTGCAGTTCATGCAAAACTACGGTCGTTTCGAAAAAGTGAATTGAAGTCGAACATTTTGTTTTGGAAATATTTGTGAAATTCTGTTTTCTGGACAAATATTAAAACAAAATATGGATAACGATAAAATGGGAATAGATCGGTTGGAAGGTGGCAGTAACTGGCTCACGTGGAAATTTCAAATGAAGCAATTTTTTGATGCAAGTGAATTATTTGGTATTGTGGACGGCACCGAACCGCCTCCAGTTATTTCAAAAAGAAATTATGCTACACAAATTGTTGCGTAGAAAAAGTCAGATGCCAAAGCACGACGAGCAATTTCAGCCGCGTGTAAAAAGCAACCGTTATTGCAAATCATGAATTGTGAAACGGCAAGTGAGATGTGGACGACGCTCAAAAGCACTTATGAGCAAACATCGAGGTCAAATATTTTGTTTTTGCAACTGAAATATTATAGTTTTACAAAAGAGCTAAGTGATGATATTGCAACTATTTTATTGAAATTAATGGAAATCGTGCAGCAAATGAAAGATCAGAATGAAAGTATTTCCAATTCGATGGTCATAACTAAAGTCCTAATGTCGTTGCCTGCTGAATACAATCATTTTCACAGTGCATGGGAATCGACAAGTGCGGATGGACAAACCATGGCAAATTTGCGTTCACGATTAATGGCTGAGGAACTTCGACTTAGGTCTCAAAGAAAAGTCGAAAGTGTGGAAGCGCTGCTGGCGAAAAGAAAATTTTCAAAGAAAAATAATTGGAAAAGTTCGTCGAACCAAGGAATTTCGAGTCAACGAAATTCGTCGAAAAATGGAAAGCCTAAGGGCAAGTGTTTCGGTTGTGGTCAAAAAGGTCATTATAAAAGCGAATGTCCTCAAAAGAAGAATGACACGGAAACAAAGCAAGGAAATGCATCGACCGATGCATTTATGTGTAATATTTCGTTTTCAACGAATGAAAAAGACGCTTGGCTTTGGGATTCTGGTGCAAGTGACCACATGTGCAATTGTCGTATATGGTTCGAAAACTTTGTGGAGACATCCGAAATGGTATTATCAGTTGGGGCTCAGAGCGACAGAAATCGGTAGCGTTATCAACAACGGAATCTGAATCAGTCCATTTGAAGTAAAATAATTATATGAAGCCGTGAATTTTATGAGAACACCTGATCTATACAACGGACGTAGCACATACGTCGATTTGAACGATTTAGGCGGCCAAAAATCAAATTGTCAAAGTGGCGTAAAAATTCCAAAAAAAATCCCAGAGCTTAAAGACAAAGATAGCAACAATAATTTACCATCTCCACTCTCGAATGTCTCACCATACATGCGCGCAAGCAGTTGGAAGTTGGTCGTCTTACGAAGTGTATGTCTTATTCTCAGAGTTCTCAGTATATAAATTTAAATAAAGTGATTTTGTGGAATATCAAACTAATTTTTCAAAGAGATTGTGATGGATCCGAATAATTCAGGTAAGAATCAACATTTCTTTATTTTTGTAATTAATTTTTAACGCTATTTTATACTATTTGTAAAACTGCAAAAATAAATCGTTTTGCAATGCAATTTTATTTAATTTTCATTTTTAAAAGATATTTTGACATATTATCGCCTCCTCTCGGGCAATAATTTTTTTTTTGGTATATACTCACATATTAGGCTAACTAATGATGTATAATTTATCTGCGGATATCTGCGGATGACAAAGTTATAACGTTTTTTGTTAATGAGGTAATTAATTAAAATAATTAATATAAAATAATTATGATTTGTCAATCGAAGTTATTTTATATTAATTATATAAAATTGTACAAGACTTCGTGGTTTTATATTTTATTTATTAAACACCATGTTTCGAATAAAGATTATTCATCATCAGGAGTCTAAGTTAAAATGTTGTTTGAAAATTTATTATATTTAAATTTAAAAAAAATAATTTTCGAGGGAGCAGTGCAACCTTGATGTGTATAACAGATTATTATTGACTTCAGATGCTCTAATAAGTGGCATGAATCAAAGAAAAAGAAGGATTAAATCAAGATCATTTTGTCCCGAAGTAATAAAAATGTTGTTACCGGCTGACCCGAATATCGAATCTGACTCAGATTAACAAAATTTTAAATTTATGAAATGCTTTAGAGAAAATATGTTCAATAACAATAATAAAAATCTTCAATAAAATATTTTGTTGTTTTTTTAAATTGTTTTTTTTATTTCTTATAGGGTATTTTTAATTTTTTCTGACAGGAAATACAAATATTTTACAAAAATTGATAATTTCTATTAAAATATGTGATTTAAAGTCAAAATCCGGTGTAAAATAATTTTGGCCGCCTAAATCGTTCAAATCGACGTATGTGCGTAGATTAGAAGAAACATAGCTGTAATATGATAGATATCACCTAATAGAAATAAATAGTTAATAAATTTTGCGTTAAATCCTGCCCTTGTATTGCTTTTTCTTTATAGCGGCCTCGTTCATTGCAGAAAGTGAATATGTCCACGATGATATAATTGCTTTAATTATGAAACCGATAAAAATATTTTTTGTTATCTATACGAATAGGACTTAAAATTACATGTACTACAAATAAAAAATTATTCAAAATATTTAATTTTCATATTAAAGCATAGAAACAGTTTTTTGTAATTTACTCAAAACTACTGTCAATGGACAAATTCACTTTCTGCATTGACTTATTCAATTGTTATGTCTAATAATTATAATATTTGCCAAGCAAATACCCAAAGAACAGGACCCCACTAATCTTGAAAACATTTGTACAATCCTCACAAGATCGGAGAGATGCTGGACCATCAAGAAATATAGCCAATATTCAAGCTGAAGGTCCACATAAATGCACGTCATGCAAGAGAGATTTTGAAACAAAAAGAGGCCTAAATATACACTCAAGCCGATCCATTATATGCTCGCAAAGCAAGAAGTCGTCCTTTTTATATCTAAATCACCAATCCATCAAAATACAGCCTCATCCAAGCGAAGATGCCAAATTGAACACACACTGTGACATTTTGGACAAAATTTGCAAAATGCGCTGATGCCTCTGAAGAGGCCGTCTTTTACATCGCATCCCAAAAGGAGCCCTAGCATACTAGCTGCAGAGAAATATTGTAGCTGCATAGACGATATCTTAAGTAATGACTCCACGTTTTCTTGGCTAAATTTTTTTACATTCAGTTACACCTGCCTCAAAGTTCCTCGTAAGCAAAAAAATCTGATTCGCTGAGTAAAAATGGTTCCCTTTCAACCAAAATAATTAGGTTGCTACGAAATTTTCCAAAAGAAAAATCATCTTCAACGGCCATTCAAGAATATTTGAAGGAATCAACATCAAAACGCAAACATACATCCAACAAGAATCACGCAGAACAAAAATCGGCCGATCTAGCTGCCGCCAAATTATCTGACGGAGACATAAAATGGGCTCTTCGCATTGCATGTTCAGACAACTTAAGTTCTTTATTTATAATAAAAAAAAATAACACAAAATAAGTACCAACTTAAAACCCGACAAATTGGTCGGGTGTTGTCATTGGTCAAAATTTTAACAGTAAACATAAATATGTATATAAGTTTTAATTTCAATTTAGATCAAATTTTTGGGGCCGTCCCTGTAGCATAGTTCCAAATTTTATCCACAATGCACATCTATTTATTACAATTTTCTTGCTTTAATTTGTGTATCTAGTAATCGTAGAGTATTCCTATCTGTTATTATTCACTATTTAATTTCTGTTTTGTCGTGTTAGTGTTTTCTTAGTCAGGGTCATGGAGTACTCTGTGTTTTGTCAAAATTCGGGTTTGTTATGCTTGATGGTATCGTTATTCACTATCGGTGGGGTCGTCTTGTAGCTCTGTTTTTATTCGTAGGAATCCATGCAATAGGTCCCGGGGAGTGCGTTCAAACAGTTCAGTTAGGTTTAGGGGTGGGTTTTCGGTGAAGAAAGATTCCACCGCCTCCCTTTCCTCTCTGTATTGAACGCAGTCCAGGATCCTATGCAAGGGCTCGTCCAGAATGTCACAGGCCGGGCACAGTCCATCCGGGTTTTTCCCCAATCTCTTGAGGTGTCTCCCGAATTCGCCATACCCGGTCAGAAGTTGTGTGGTTTCGAAGTTTGCTTCCACTTGAAGTCTGGGGTATACGTTCGGGATTATCTGGTGGGTTATGCGTCCATATTCAAACTTGTCCCATCTGTCCTGCCATATGGCCTGGATGATCAAGATTAGTTCGCGTTTTATTTCTGCCATTGACTCGAAGTATTGTGGGACAATCTCTTGTCCCAAAAACTGAGTGGCTTGTCTCTTCTTGATGGTTTTCATGGCATGTAATCGTCGTATTTCCAGGTCAAGGGGATGGATCCCCGCAATGACCCCTGCAGCCAGGGAGGAGATCGTTCTGTATCCTTTGATCATCAGTCTACAGGCTAGGCCATAGCACGACAAGAGCCTCGCTTTCGTGTAACGTTCCTCGATCCTCCACGACCAGATTTCGCTTCCGTAAGCCACGATGGGGACAATAGCCCCTTTGTAAATCTTGGTCATGGTCTCTCTTAGGTCCGTCTCCCAGCTGGCTCTTGCCTTGCGTTGTAGTCCAATGATCAAGTTGTTCGCTTTCGAGCATACCATGTTGATATGTGGTTGGAAGGACAGTTTTTCATCAAGAAGCATGCCAAGGTACTTAAACTCCTTGACAACTTTGATTTTTGTATGGTTCAGCATGATTTTGATGTCTGTGTTGGACGACCGTACCGGGCGAAAGCACATGATTATTGTCTTCGTTGCCGAGAGACTGAGTTTCATGCGCCGGTACCAGCAGTCAAGTCTGTCCACAGCATTTTGGAGTTTCAGTATTAGATCTTTTCGGTTATTCGCCTTGAAAATTTTACCAAGGTGATCCCTGTATGCTTGGGTTGTCTCATCGGGTAAGTTTAGTTTGTGAATATTATTTTTGTGTATCCACTATTTGTATCTGACTCTTTATTACTACTTTTATAATTAATTAAATAGACTTTTTAATATGACTGACGTAGCTTTATTTATTTTTATTAGTTGTCATTTTTTATCCAAAAAATACTAGATTAAAAATATTAAATTTATAAACAATAAAACTTATTACTAACATACATGTATAAAAATTCAACAATTGAATGAACTTAAAATATAAAATTTGTGGTAATGACCGCCACAAGTTCTTCTTCGTCAGAAAGGTAATCATCCAAAGGATGTTTCATAGGACCAGCCCAAGGACCGATCTCTGGGGGCACCCCTTGGTAATTCTCTTTCCGACAGAGGTGGATCCGGATTGAAGGGTGACGTACCTGCTCCTCAAGTAGCTCCTAAGGATTTCCATGAGTCCCTGGGGCGTTTTCCTCTTACACAAGATGTGAAAGAGAGCCGGCCACCAGAGATTGTCGAAAGCCCCGGAGATATCAAAGAACAGGGCTGCCGTGCACCCCTTATTTTTGTTATCGGCTTGGATGGTGTAGAGCAACTAATTTGACCCTTCTAATGAAGAGTTCTCGTCTGCAGCTACTGGGTAGCTCCGGAAGCCAAGTCAGGGTGGACTTACTTCGTCTAATTTTTCTCCCTTTTATATTTCCTACCTCGGGCGCCAATTCGAATAATCGAATAATTAAACTGGAAGGGACGAGGGGTGTTCTAAACAAAAATAAAAGTAATAATTCAAAATAATTGTTTATTATTAAATTAATGCATATATTTTAAAATACCTTAATTTAATGGTGGTAACTTAAAATAAAAGTAAAACTTTATTATTAGCAAATATGAACCCTACTACAAAATATATTTGGTACGGCTATGTCTCCTGGTCACGTGTGTACTTTGACAATTAACCAAGAATTTATACAACGGTAACGTAAATTCAATAGTGAATAATTCGGTGGTGCTTTTGAATAAAAGAAACGGGTATCCTAATCTAATTTCTGAAGCTATCAGGATTCTATTGAACAGTAATTAACTCGTTTTTGTTATACTACTTTTACGGTAAGTTTGGTTACGGTAGGTACTTTAAACAACTGAAATCTGCTACTTGTAAACTAACGGATATGAAAATTAAGTTACTAAACTTAAATCTTTTTAGGTGCTGGAAATTAACCTCGTCAATCTAAGCGGCTACCTAACTAATTGAATACCAAAAATAATACGGCTTTAATTTCTCCACGGCAGAGAAATTACGGTAGGAACGGAATCTGGTTTTCAAGTTGGTAGGATATTTGATTCGGGATCCAGGACGGTAGTATACAATTATTAGCAATTTCTAGTCTTACTAAATTACTCCTTGAGACACTTCGGCAGCATCGCAACTACTGTCTCCTTCTGGGTAACCTGTAATCTAAGGTGAGTTTTGTGATAGGTATTATTCGGAAGTTTTAAGGTTGTTTATTGTAGGAACTTCCGTTAGCCTTGTGTAACGAAAACTAGCGAAAACAGGAAGCGGAAATCGTCTAGTAGCCATAAACGATGTACAGCAAGATAAAGACCTTGTGTAACGAAAATCTTTACCTCCGGACAGACGGTAGCGAGATGAATACCTTGTGTAACGAAAGTATTCACTCTTCGGAAAGGAAATCGGAAAGTGAGATAAACACCTTGTGTAACGAAAATGTTTATCTCCGGAAAGATGGTAGTGAAATAAACACCTTGTATAACGCAAGCGTTCATCTCCGGAAAGATGGTAGTGAAATAAGCACCTTTATAACGAAAGTGTTCATCTGCCGTTGGAGCAAACTTTTGCATCTCAAGCTGGCATCTGCTGAAAACTTAGATGAAGATATTTTCAACTACCAACATCTATAGTAACCATTTATAAAATTAATATTGTTAAAATTGATCAGTTTTCTGTAACAGATTACAGCTACCTTGAGAACTTATTTTGTTTAAATTTGTATGCAACTCAACTATCTTGCTGCAAAACAATTGTGACTTTAAAAATTTCAATTTTCTTAACAAAATGATTGAATTTTAAATGCACCCACAATTTTATCTTTACAGCCCCCCATCTACAAATTAAAACAAAATCTAATCGTACCAGGAGACTTACTACAATCAATAAGTAACAATTTAAAAAAAGCCGGTTCTTTCCTACGGATGATGACCCTCAGTTTCCAAAATCATATTGTTCAGGTCCGGCCTTAGTTCCCTTCTTTGTTATTCACTCCTAGCTTTCCAATTCCGGAGTTCTTCTCAAAACTTTTCCGAGCCTTGCTGCTCTCGCCGCAGGGTGATTCACCAGGTCCAATATTTCGGAAAAACGGAATCGGCTTTAATTTCCCCGCGGCAGAGAAATTACGGTAAACATGCATCCAACAAGAATAACGCAGAACAAAAATCGGCCGATCTAGCCGATAGTTAGATAGATAGTCTAGATAGCCAAATTATCTGACGGAGACATAAAAGGGGCTCTTCGCATTGCATGTTCAGACAGAGGAAGTTAGTTTATTAGTTAAATTAAATTTACAAAATATACCAACAGAAAAATACAAAAATACAGGGTACCCGAAAATTGTCGGGTAAAAAATTTCAAAATACAGGTACGGCTTCAGAAAAAAAATTTAGGGGTTCAGTTTGTTCTTTTTTAAAACCAATTCGGTTGATGGTCGATTATTAGTGGTTCAGATCGGAAAATGTAGGCGTGTTTTATTTTAACTGGGTTTTCATGGTTTTTACTATTTCAATAGGTGGTGAGAAGATTCAGGTCATAACTATGGGGTTCGGTGATTAAATTTCATTGTTTTTGTTGTTGTTAGTGATTTCTATTTTGGTGTATTGAATTTCAGTTTTCAGAGTTTGGTGTGCCAGATTCTTGTGTGGATGTGTCGGATTGATCGGAGTTAAGGTTTTTGTCAAGTAGGAAGGCTAATAGTAATTCAGGGGGGGTCATTTTATACAGGTTTTTTTTTTTTTTTATTTTTTAAATTCGGGTAGGTACCATAGTGATAAAGTTCTATTTCTGTTCGTTCTAACAGGGGTAACAATAGGGTTCTTGGAAAAAAGAGAGGTGAGTTGCAGATTGGTCAGCCACATGTTGGGCATGTGTAGTGGCTGCCTCGTAGTTTCGGAGATTGATGTGTAAAATTTTGAAATTATTCATGATTGAGAGTAGCGTTGATTAGTGAGCTGGTAATTTCGTGAAGTCGGAGTTTGTAAATTCTGCATGAGTTGGACCCTGCGGTGTGGTTTACAATTTTGTAACCAGCCCTGATACAATTTGCACACCTGTGATTGGAAATGTCATTTTGGATGTTACAATCCCTAGACATGTGTTCAGAGCTTGCGCAGAAGCCGCAGGTTGGGGCTGATTTGCAGTATTTCGTTGTGTGGGCATAGCGTTGACATTTGTAACAACGCGTGACGTTAATGTAGTCTTGGAATCGGTAGGTTTTCCAACCGATGGGGATTCTTTGAGCCTTGTCAAGTGCCTGTTTGACAATGGGGTGAATTTCAAGAATCCATTTGTTGAAAGGGGAGGTTCTTGAGAAGACTGGGTTTATGCTTTGAAGCCAACCAGATCCAGCAAGATTTACTGCATCGGTAAACTCAGCTTCGATTGCTGCTTTGATATTTTCACCGTTGATTTCTTTTTCAGCTATGAACATGCTGATGGCAGGCCATGCTTCGGTGGGGGTCTTAGCTATTAGATTTCTCTGTTTTAAAATTGGATTGTTGAGCATGGTTTGGAGTGATGGGTCAGTGGATTCGATTAGAACGCCTTTGTTCTTAACTATGAGGACACGATCGGGTTTGATGTTTAGGTCTTTTAAGTTAATGCTGGTTAAGTGTTTCTTGGTTTCTTCAGAGCTTGTGATGTTATTTCCTTCGTCAGGAAATACCACGACTTTATAGGTTTTCTTCCTAGGCTGGAGATTTGGGTTCTTTTTTAGGGCTGTTAGGTAATCCCTGGGGGGGTTCTGTTTTTGTGGGGCTGATATTTGTTGTGGTTCTTGAATTGGTTGATCTGAAGGTGGTCTGATATTTAAAGTTGTGGTTTGTTCTTTTTCTTTGAGAGTGGCTATTGTCTTCTTAACTATATGGTCAATTTCAGTTCGAGGTATTTCCTGAGTACTGCCCTGTGGTTCATTATTGTTGTTGTTGCCAGCGTGTTTGTACGCGATCATTAAACTTATGTTCATGTTTTTCTCGAGAGTTTTGAGCTTTTCGAGAGCTCTGTTTCTGTTTGGAAGAGCGTCTTTGCTCCTCATCAGGTATTCCCTGATTTCATGAGCGATTTCCATATTTTCGTCTAGCATTGATAGTAGTTCTCTTTGGGTGTACGTTTCTTTGATGCGATTGTTGGGTTCATTGGTTGGGTTTGGGTTGGAATTTGAAAGGGAGGTCGTAGCAGGAATGGTGGGGGTCAGTGAGGGAGCAAGAGTTTGAGTGGGAGTGGGGTCTATTTGGGAAGTAGAAGGGATGTTTGGGGCTGTTGTGGGTGAGGGTCAATTTTTATGTTTCTTACTTTTCTTTTTCCTAACTAGTTCAAATTCGTCATCTGAGGGATTTTCGGTTTGGTTGGTCGGTTGAGCTTGGGTCGGAATTGGTTTTGAATTTTTCAGCCTGGATTCTTCCACTACGGATTTTCTTGTCACTCTTTTAGATTTTTCGATTTTTGATCTTGCTGACGAGGCTATTATTTCTACTTCTGAAGGTGATTCATATTCAGATGACGATTCGTCACTTGACTGGATGCTACGGACTTTGGTTTTGATTATTTCGTTTTTCTTCCCCATTCTAGGAAGTGTGGGATTCGTTTCAGTTAGGTTTCGCAAAAAACTATTCGGAATTTTGGTTTGTTCTAAAACGTGTTCTGGAAATTGAATGTTCGATAGAATGTGAGCATGTTCAGACAATAAAATCGCCCCGGCGACTGAAGGCAATACCATCATCATGCGTGAGAAACACCCAAAACGTTACTCAGACTTTCGTGAACCACCAAGTACCACCAACAATAACCCGGCTCAAGTTTTAGAAAATGACGTAGAAAATGCTTTAAACTCTTTTACTAAGGGTACGGCAGCTGGATTAGATGGTCTCCGTCCTCAACACTTACTTGATATGATAGACTCACGCAACGGTGATCATGCCCAAAAGTTATTAAGATCTACCACGGCTTTTATCAACAAAATTCTTGAGGGCAAGATACCTGATTTTATCCGGCCCATATTTTTTGGAGCTAGTCTTTGCTCGCTCGAGAAGAAAGACGCAGCCTCAGACCAATCGCTGTAGGCCTAACGCTTTGTCGCCTGGCCTCAAAATGCGCTATAAATAGCATCAAAAATCGTGCTATACCCTACCTCAAGCCGCTACAGCTTGGCTTTGGAATTTCAGGTAGCGCAGAAGCCATCGCACATACTGTCCGTTCAATCATTAACGCCGAACAAGTTATTAACGAACTCGATAACATTTGGCTCAAAGTAGATTTCAAAAACGCATTCAATCTAATTAGACGGGACACGATGATGGAATTAGTCTCGGCAGACTTTCCGGAAATATATCATTATGTTCATGCGAGTTACAGCAACACGTCTACCCTCCTTTATGGTAACAAGATAGAATCCCAAGAAGGAGTTCAACAAGGAGATCTTCTCGGTCCGTTTTTATTCTGTGTTGCAACCCACCCATTATTTCAAAAACTCAAGTCAAAATTGAACGTATGGTATTTAGATGACGGAACACTTTTGGATACACCCGAAATAGTAGCTGCAGACTTTAAAATTATAGACAACGAGGGCCCAAAATACGGTCTATACTTGAACAAAGAAAAATGTGAGTTATGCCCTATCTCTACGTCAACAGAATTGAAAAATTTTACGTCAGAATTCATCGGATCTAAAGTCACCATCAAGAACAATCTAGAATTACTAGGAGCTCCCCTTGGCTCTCATGCTGAAAATTCACAGAAGAAAATAGATTCTTTTACAATCATGTGTAGGCGCTTATCGTTGTTGGAACCACACCAGGCTCGCTTTCTTTTAAAAAACTGCATTGCCCACCTACTCACCTGCTCACCTACAATATCTTTTACGCACTTCACCAATATACAAACACAGTCTTCTTTTAAAATTTGATGATTTACAACGCCATGTAGTCAGTGAAATTTTGAACATTAAATTATCTAATACTGAATGGATAGGTCTTCCCGTGAATTCTGGAGGACTTGGAATCAGCTCTGCCGTTGACGTGGCCTTACCAAGTTTTATTTCTTCTTCTAAATTCTGTCAAGACCTTTCAACGTTTTATCTTCAAATTTTTTACAAATTGATATTCATTCAACAGCGGAATCAATAATTATGTGGCCACAAATAACTAGCTCCTCCACTTTACCAACTTCTACAAAGCAACATGACTGGGACGTTCCTATATCATTGATGTGGCCAAAAACCGTCTTTTTGAAAACGCCACTAACATGAAGAACCAAGCCCGCTTGTCAGCTGTTGCGCAAAAGGAATCCAGCTCCTGGTTACACGCCTTGCCATCGTCCAACATAGGAACACTGCTGAATAGGGACATAATTCGCATATCGGCAGGCCTCATACTCGGATGAAAAACGGTGGAACCCCACATTTGCCGATGCGGATCACTTGTCGACGCAACCGGAACTCACGGTCATTCATGCAAATACAGCAAAGGACGTAGCACCAGACATCAAGAAGCCAACAACATCATCAAGCGAGCACTAACATCAATTGGTCTTCATCCTGTCCTCGAACTACCTGGACTAATGGCTCGCACTGATGGGAAACGTCCAGACGGAATGTCCTTAATTCCTTATTCTCATGGAAAATGTTTAATATGGGACATAACAATTGTCGACTCAGTTGCTCCATCGTACTTACCCTGCACTGCCATCTGCCCTGGTGCTGCGGCCGAAAAGACCGAAGCCAGAAAAAGAACAAAATACAGTGTTTTGTCAAACGATTACTTATTCATTCCTATCGCGATAGAGACCCTTGGCCCTCAAGGTCCCAGTGCGCGGTCTTTCATCAAAGACATCAGCCAGAAGCTAATCAAAGCCACTGGGAATCCCAAAGAAGGCTCTTGGTTCAAAGAAAGACTCTCAATCGCGATTCAGCGGGGAAATGCCATCAGTGTGATGGGAACTCATTGCACTGATGACACTTTCTCGTTAAATTGCGAGAATTAAGCATTCGTATCTGTGTAAACTTACGTATTTAATTTTTCTTGCTTGAATCATTTTATGTATTGAGCGTTTATTGGAATTAAGTAGTAACATATGATAATTAAGTTGTATTTTATTTATTTATTTAATACTAACGGTTGAGCACCATTACCACAATACATAATTAACATTAAATGACAATATGAACAAAATATTACAATAAATGTACTATAACCAAGACTAAACCTAATCGAAATATGCCATTATCTCTTTTTAAAATTACTTGCACTCTCGTGAAAGAAGTCCAATTCTTTGTGTTGCACAAAAATAGTATTTGCAAGACGACACAATCTAGACATGGCTGAATGCTGACCGAACGTAGACCTGTGAAAACTCTCGAAGAAAATTGATTTTCTCTCAGACGTTTCACAGGTACATGAAACAGGAATAATTCAAGTAACTCCGGACAACTGACAACATTATTTAGCAATCTGTATATGAACATTAAATCTGAGACAGACCTCCTTTCAGACAGCTTCATCAGTCCAAAATACTTCAAAAGCATTTCATAAACTCGGAACTCAAAAAGCTATCATTCAGCCATGTCTCCGTCAATAGAACAATCTGATAATTTTCGGAAAGAACAGCATTATATAATTCAGTAGTCTTTGTACGAAGACCACGAAGGTTTTGATAGTATAACATGATAACGTTGCTGAAATTAAGAAACCTAGAACATTAACATTATGGAAGTCAGTATACATACGGCTATCGGTCCAGTCTCGCAGATCATTATTACGTGCATCCAAGTTCAATCATTGCGGATTTGTTCTAATTGGTTGATATCTAAAAGATGGTCTCCTGGGCAAAAACTCACGTACTGCAACTCCTACAGGCCATATGGCGGAATTTAACAAGTTTGGCAATACACTTTCACGTACGCCCAATTTGAAGGAGCATGTCTCCTCCGCAGCTACGAGCAACTCACACTTGACATCCATCGATCTTCAATACCTTCTTTACATACGTCAACATTGCATCTGAAGTGGTGTCAGGGCAGAGCCTACCAATATATATCCACTGACGCCTGTCTGCTGCCCGCAGTGGTGCTGCCTCTACAACTCCACTCGCTTGAGATTTGCTGCCAATAACCAACGATCTTCTGTCTCTAGCAGCAGTAGTTAGGGGTTTTGAAAAAACCAATTCTTCTCTGCCTTGGTCGAAGCGCTGGGAAATAGCAAATGCGCCTTTAATAGAAGTCCCCTGATGAACAGCATTTTGAACAATATTCCAGAGTTTAGTTCTTCTGGACTCGTGAAGCACCTTCAAATCCCTATTCTGAATGACATTCCTGGGTTTAGTTCATCTGGACTCATGGAGCACCTTCAAATTCCCATCCACTATCGGCTCTGAGATAAGTATTTTAGGTGACAAAGGATTCAACGGAACATCCAAGTCATCACGATTATCCATCAATTCTGGCAAAACACCGGCTTTATCACAATCCGGAATGCGTGGACTAACAAAACCAGCAGAGAAAGCTGCGGGATCAGAGACTCTCTGAATTATATCACCAGACCGATTTATCAATTTCATAATGGAGTTGAGTTTCTCTGTGTGGTCGGCAAGAACAGACATGATTTTATTAATTTCAAGTGAGCCACTCGCCCCATCGGGAAAACTATTACATCCATCACAGACATATTCCAGATTTTTTAGGTCACAGATGGTTTTGAAAATTGATCTGGAGATCTTTGCACTATTAATGGCATGCAAGTACGATCAACATATTCTGCACCTAACCATCTCGCTTAATTCTGACGAGGTGAAGCACTTACTGCATTCAACAGCACTCATGGTTATTGTAACAAATTTGTTTCCAAAAAATGAGGTTATGTTCCAAATCAAACCAAATCAAAAAAATTTTAAAATTTGCCCCACTAAAACATGCGCCCATGTATTCATAGTTGAAAACAGAGAAATTCTAAATATAGTTATGGATAATTTCTAGATGAAAAAATTAAAGTCCTAAATATCGTCACAAGTGGATATGTATAATCAATGCAAGTAAATGAATGTCCACTTGCGGCTTCTTCGTACAGTGTTATCCGTGACTGTTAGAACGGGCATAATAGTTAATAATATTGGTTTATCAAGGATGTACGCAAACTAATCAATTCGGTATCAGTTCCTACGGCGGGATAATTTAGAATAATTGATATTTGGGATAATTAGAGGAAGGAACTTGAATAAGAATTTAACTTTGAATTTCGAAAACCCACAAACAAAGTCAACGTACATTTTGTAATGCGACTAAAATTTCTCGTCCAAATATTTAATTGATTAAGGGATCTCGGGTTAGTGGAACGTATGTTAAAATCAAACAACTAGTTTTTTTGTCGACGTTTCGGTGACACAAGGTGTAATGAAAAACTGCTTCCGCTCAGAAAAACGGCAACAGCCCTCCAAGCCCAACACCTGGAATAGGTGTCTTCCAGTAATACTCGTGGTGAAGCCCAGATGTTTCTTATTCGGAGGCAAAGAGCGTGGGTTCTGAAAAAAATAATAATTTGCTTCCTCGTAGAATAAAACGCAAATGCTAATATAAGCGTATAATGATGATCTCAAATTCAGCAACAGCAATATTACAGCTAATTCAAAAATTAATGACAGTAAAGTTATGGCAACAATTTCCAAAATTACACACTTTATGATTCGGCAGCCTATCTGGCGACCACCCGCGTCGTCACTATTACGCAAAAACCAACTGCGCTCGTCATACTTTACACAGCAAGGAATTAGTAATACGAAAAGGTACTTACCCAAGCGCTCAGATAAGTTTACAAGCTCTAAGATGACAATCGGAGTACTACCAAAACCCGCCGTGCATCCAATTGAACACGGAAGTCGGCAATGTGGTGAAGTCCCGCTGCTTGTGGTTGTAAAGACCTTCGACCATTTAAACTTATAGACACGCCGTTTCCAAATGCGTCTGAAGCCAACATGTTCTGCGCATCTGACGTCATGAAAGGGCAAGAATTCGAATATGGCAATAAGTTTTGTATTGAAAGCATGAACTAAAACTCGTATTTTTTACATTTTTATACCCAAATTAATATTAAAAGATATTATGATGGGGTAATATAAATAAAACAAACAATATAATTAACAAATTAGTTTATTTATGAAATATTACTGACCACAAAACATAATAGTTTTAATTTATTTACTCTAACTCTATTTAAATTTTTATTTAAACTTTCTCCTTTATGATATAACCTAAGGTTGCAGTAGTGAAAACTAATGATTTTGATTAAATTTGTAATAAGGTTAGATTCAACATCATGGTCATACATTTGTATATTCTCTGTATTTATGGAAAACTGAACCGCGAAGTTTCGTCCATAATTCGAATTTCACTTTCAGCTATTTTACATATAAACAAAATGTAATTATCAAAAATTAGCTAAAAAACAAACTATTAAAACAATAAAATATTTTCAAGCTTTCGGGAACGGATGTTCCCTTTATTTTTTTAATTAATTATTTAATTTATTAATTATTTATAGTATTATTTATTTATAGTAATAATTTAATAATTAATTATTAATTAATAAATTAAATAATTAATAAATAATTCTTGATAAAGGGAACATCCGTTCCCGAAAGCTTGAAAATATTTTATTGTTTTAATAGTTTTCTTAGCTAATTTTTGATAATTACATTTCGTTTATACCTTTAATAGCTAATAATTTTAATAATATTATATTTTACATATATGAATCAAGTCTTCGGAGGGTTGAATTAAACACTGCTTAACATTACTTAACATAACATTACATTAATTTTTACCAAGTATTAATGTTGAATTTAAAACATCAGATTGAATAGCAGTTAAACAAATGTCGCAATCTAAATTTTTTTTTTCACTTTCTTGACTACAAATCCAGATATATATTTCACAACATTTGAAACATAAAAATAAACTTCTGGAATAACTTATAATACTAGTTAAAGCGTAATCGTGATCATTAATTTCATATTCCTCATAATTTTCTATCAACTGGTTGTCAATGGTTTTCATAGTGACTTTGTTGGAGGTGCTCATTGATTGCAAAATAATTAAAAAAAACCGAAAAACGTGTAAAATTAAAATTATTTTAACGAAATTTACAGGAACACTAATGAATGTCAGTTGATGCTTTGCCCTTACGTGACGTCATGCGCAACGTTATAATGTTGGCTTCACTATTCAACCAGTGTAAAATAGCATACGGCGTGTCTATAAGTTTAAATGGTCGAAGGTAAAGACGGCCACCCACACGACTGCACCTGAAGAAAACGTAGTCCTCGAATTCGACCAGGAAGCCACTTTGCACAAAACTCGGTGCACTTGATTTCACAATAGCACACAATGGTCGTCGACTGCTGGTGCGGTGATAACAATAAAATAACGACTACTGCGTTGTAATAAAGTTCAACGAAAATGAATGGACCCTCTGAGTTGTTAGCAATTGTTGTCACACTAATTAATAATTCCCATATGGCATTAAATCCCCAATCGGCACCGGAATTTACTTTTGGTAGTAGCGCGTAACTTTATCAAACGGATCTCTATCCTACGATATTGACTTGCACTTCCGCCTTAGGCTTACTTTTAACAAATATTCGGCCTACAGCACAAACCAACTACCTACGCAAGAAACTAGGTCAAACCACCACGGCTCTCGCCACAAGTCTGCCAACTCGCGCAGTGCCACTTTTACAAGCGTTCTCTGCGCAAGAGGTTTACAGGAGCGTATCAAGGCCAATAGGACAAGGAGTCGCGCTAGCAATTATGCAATAAATACAAAGGTTACAAAGGTACACCATCTTCAAGACTATAATAAATAAACGAGGTGAGAACATAAAATCATGAGGGAACAAGGAACATACCTCAAAACGGCATTTCAGAAAACGGGTGAGCAAGATCCGAGAAAAACTGATGATTCGGTGGCGTTAAATAAATTACACCAAGCATCAAAAAACAAATTGAACTTGTCAAATATAAAATCTCTAAAATTAACACTACATAAAAACTATGAAACATGTAATTAAAAATTGAAGTAAAACTTCGTAAATTAAACTGAATTATTTAAAATCGTCAAAATGATAAAATGTGAACATTGAGATAAGTAAAATGAGGTCCGATTATGCACTTAGGCCACCAAAGTGACAACATAATCGGATACAAAAATTTTAAAATAACGCCATACGATAACAACAACGCATAAAAAGTTGGTAAAACATGTCACCCGTGAATGAACAAAACAGAAGTAAACACCATCGCGAAAGGCATATAGACATTCACTCCCGTTAAACCATCGAAAAAATATATTGGACCAAGGGCGGTCAAACCGCACAGACAAAACCAAGACCGCGTCAACATCACAATCTGTAGGTAGGGGTTCTAATGTTCTCCCTATAATGTTTTAAAATGGTGTAATACCTCTCCCCTATGCTGTCAAAATCTGTAATTTTATTAATGTTATCATCTGTGGTCGAGATGTACGCAGCCTCCAAGAACGTTCTCTTTTATGTAATTATGTAAGTTAATATAATAAATAAATTAAATTAATTATGATTAAATTAATAATAATTTTAAAAATTGAAAAAAATCGTTTATTACTTCAGTCGAGTTACTCTTGTGGAAAATTTCAAAAGTGTTACTAGGATCATTTAGGGAATTCAATTATCAGTTAAAATTGCTACTGTAGACCAACCTGCATGGAGGTACCTATTATTCCTTTCCTGGTACATACTCCATTTTTTGAGAGCGGTTTTATCTAATCTGTTTTTATTAAAGTAGTTTTTATCTTTTAATTTGCTATAATGTAATCATGATACAAAAAGGTTTAATATTTTCCTTTATCATAAATAACTTTTAGTTTTGAACTCTTGACAGCGATTTGTAAGAATATTTAATTAAAATGTTACTAACTCAAATTTTAAGTATTTTTATATTGATATTAGTTCAGTGTTCTCCTAGTAGAAGTCTTGATGTTGATGAATGTAAGTTATAGTTATCAAGTATGAATGTGTTTTCAATATTAATTTCAAAAAAGTAATGGCAAGAAAGTTTATTAAAACGTTATTAAAAATTTATTATTATGTTTAAATTATTTTATAAACAATTAGATATAGACATAGATGAAACAATTAAAAGATTCGTTATTTAGATAATTGGGGAAACCATACACATAGTTAAAATATTTACTACCTATCTATTTATACTTATCATGAGTTGTAATATGAATTTACTAATTTCTAATATTATAAATTGACTATTTACGAATTTTGTTTCAAAATTCACCATTTATGATACCACATAATTATATTATAATACAGTAGTTTTTCAAATTTAGTGTACCTAGATTTTTGTTTCATTATAAATTATAAATTTTTAAATTCTAACGCCACCTATCTAATCATATTGGTAACGCTACCAAACTACAGTGCGTGTTGGGTTTCATATGTGTTTAAGAAAATTGTTTGTAGATGGCAATCTTTTTAATCTTGAATCAGTCTTGAATTTCTGTTTGAATGTGGTTTGAACCGATGCGGCATAAAAGAATACGCAGTTCCGCAGTTCATTTCTCGTTTAATCGCTTAATGTACGTGCCCGTGACATACCCAGGCACGCCTTACTCTATGGCATGCCCGTGTGGATCACGGGCGACCGTTATACCATACATACACACTGGCGTAACTACCAGTGTTCGATGTGTTCAATCGAACAAGGGCCCGAACATTAAAAAGGCCCGGCTCTGCACGACCAGAAAAATAAAATATTTTAATGAGTTAATACGAATTCAAATTTTTGTGATTTATTGTAGCACTAAATATTGAAAATATCAATGAAACCAGAAAATATGCAGTGCTTTTTCAAAATAACGTGTCTGCCACATTTTTAATGTTCCTATTTAAAATATAAAATATTATCTTATCTTATCTTATAAAGCAGTATCTTTTGTTCAATTGAACTTAAAGCAGGCATTGATAAAGATGAAACTCACCGTAAAAATAAAACTTCGCATCTGGTAGCAATATAAATAAACTGTGACCCTTAGCAATTCAGCGGGATTCCAAAAAACATTCTTCAAAAGTGTAGGGTATATTTTAATTTTTGTTTAAGCCGCACTGCTAGTTTATTACAGTACATGATAAAAATTTATCAATTTTTGGGACAAACTAACACCCACAATTATGTTTGGTGGTGGTTTGTAAGTGAAAATCTATTATAATTTTTGTACATTTGTAATTTGTATTATAATATAACATTCCAATTATATTTGAATTATATTATAGGTCACTATATATTACGCTGATCTTCCGCGTATCTTCTCAAAAGTTTATGCTATTTTTATAATCTTTATATAATCTCGCTTATTGATTTTTTTATATACGTTTCTTCTATTAGATCCAACACTTTAGCTCGTTTAAAAACAATGGAATGGTTCCGTTCTTTGTGATTCTGAATTAGTGCTGATGTATTTGGTGTGGTTCATTGTTTACGTCTTTTCTCAGAGATGTCTTTTGTTCTGTCAACGGCTCCTTATCAAATCTTCTTAAATCATTTTTATGTTGGTACAATCTGTCTTTTAAGAACTGTTTGGTCTGGCCAACATATTTTCCTTCACATTCTTTACAAGGAATCCTATATATAGCAATTCTTATTTGCTTTCTTTCTAAATTTTTGTTTTCAAAATTGTTAACAGACTTTTGGTCTTTGATATTATAATGAGCTAGGGTACAGTACGGTTTTAACATTTTTGTTAATATTTTGGTTAAACCTCGTATGTAAATAAACTTAAAATATTTTGGTTTGACATCTTTTTGTTCAATATCTTCCTTCTCAAAAGAATGGTGGCTGATATTCGTCACTTTCTTTATAAATCCAACTATCGAAGCTTTCTTAACTTTTACGTGGCGATAAGAATGGTAGAATGGTACCCAACCAAATTTCTGGATGAATATGATTTTATGTACCTATTTATTATTTATATAATTAATTTTATATACAGAAAAGGGATCTCCCCGTTTTCTTAACATAATTAAGAAATGTATAATTTAATTTGATTATTTTTTAATTTATAATAACTTTTTAAAATTTTGTTAATTTTTCAAATTTTTGTTAATAAATGATTATAATACATTAGAACACAATGCATGCAACACACATAAATGTTACTTGCCAGTTGACTGTCTAATTCAAATCGCCAATTTGCTGTTCTTTATAGTACATTTATTTTTCTATAAATCATCATTGTCCACCGCTAACTGGCAATCACGCCAATGGCCGGCCAATGACGTTAATGGCCAATATAAATGAGCATAGACGTAATTGTCCGGTCATTGACGTCAATTACCGATTTTCATCATTGACCGTAACATATACAAAAAATTATACAAAACTATAGTACCAACTCACAACAAAAAAACGTCTGATAACGTCAGACGGCATGTGCCGAACCAACACTTTTGAGGGGAGAACAGTCTTGAATTTGCCAACTACTTTGCTCTTTTCAACATACAAATAATGAACCTTCTTTAGTTTTATTTTTGCTTTTCTTAAAACAAATACTATATTGATTTTCAACAACAGGGCTGGCGAACTCATTAGGCGACCGCCAAAAAAGGTGCTTTATTTAAAAAGGAAAAACGGCCGCCTGTCATGTCAATGAAATAAACGTTAAAATTAATATTTTATTTTATTTTATTTAATTTAAAAACGATTACATTAATTGATTATAATTGATATTAATTGATTACTTTGATTATAATAGATTACTAAAGATAGCTTTTGAAGCAATTTCAACGATTGTTTTCACACAATTTTAAACCAAATTAATAAACAACTTACATATGTGTAAACCAGGAGCAGTAGAAAAAGCACTAATTCGAAATTATACAATTTATTTATATTAGCTAAATGTCAAAGTGGAAAAATATAAAAGGAAATCTTCTACGGTGCCGTCGAACATAAAGCTATGTATGTCATTTGTACAAGACCTAAATTATGTATGTCATTTGTACAAAACCAAAATTATTATTATTATTATTATTATTATTCAGTATTGAGAGAGTTGAGGACGAATCCTATAAACTCTATAAATTACCAAAATATGTACACAGTGCGATGTAATTCAATTGAGTGAATTCAATTAACAAATCATATTAAATTAAATCAAATTAAATCAATAAATCAACAAATAAAAATAAAAATAAAAATACAAAAGCAAACATTCAAAATTAACAGGCAATGCAACTCAAACAACAACAAACAGATGCACCGAACCAATTCCATCACGAAAGACCCAGAAGATCTAAACGATTCTTGAAAGCATTTACAGATGAAGCCGCCACCACGTCATCAGGAAGACCATTCCAGACACCAAAAATTCGATTTGACAAGAAGTGCTCCCTGGTTCTGCTCCTGAACTTCTCGCGAAGTAACTTTAAACGATGTCCACGCAGGCGCACATACGTCGATTTGAACGATTTAGGCGGCCAAAATTATTTTACACCGGATTTTGACTTTAAATCACATATTTTAATAGAAATTATCAATTTTTGTAAAATATTTGTATTTCCTGTCAGAAAAAATTAAAAATACCCTATAAGAAATAAAAAAAACAATTTAAAAAAACAACAAAATATTTTATTGAAGATTTTTATTATTGTTATTGAACATATTTTCTCTAAAGCATTTCATAAATTTAAAATTTTGTTAATCTGAGTCAGATTCGATATTCGGGTCAGCCGGTAACAACATTTTTATTACTTCGGGACAAAATGATCTTGATTTAATCCTTCTTTTTCTTTGATTCATGCCACTTATTAGAGCATCTGAAGTCAATAATAATCTGTTATACACATCAAGGTTGCACTGCTCCCTCGAAAATTATTTTTTTTAAATTTAAATATAATAAATTTTCAAACAACATTTTAACTTAGACTCCTGATGATGAATAATCTTTATTCGAAACATGGTGTTTAATAAATAAAATATAAAACCACGAAGTCTTGTACAATTTTATATAATTAATATAAAATAACTTCGATTGACAAATCATAATTATTTTATATTAATTATTTTAATTAATTACCTCATTAACAAAAAACGTTATAACTTTGTCATCCGCAGATATCCGCAGATAAATTATACATCATTAGTTAGCCTAATATGTGAGTATATACCAAAAAAAAAATTATTGCCCGAGAGGAGGCGATAATATGTCAAAATATCTTTTAAAAATGAAAATTAAATAAAATTGCATTGCAAAACGATTTATTTTTGCAGTTTTACAAATAGTATAAAATAGCGTTAAAAATTAATTACAAAAATAAAGAAATGTTGATTCTTACCTGAATTATTCGGATCCATCACAATCTCTTTGAAAAATTAGTTTGATATTCCACAAAATCACTTTATTTAAATTTATATACTGAGAACTCTGAGAATAAGACATACACTTCGTAAGACGACCAACTTCCAACTGCTTGCGCGCATGTATGGTGAGACATTCGAGAGTGGAGATGGTAAATTATTGTTGCTATCTTTGTCTTTAAGCTCTGGGATTTTTTTTGGAATTTTTACGCCACTTTGACAATTTGATTTTTGGCCGCCTAAATCGTTCAAATCGACGTATGTGAGGCGTTCATCATACTCGGGACAAAAATAGCTATTATATGAAACATGTCAATAAATAAAAATTATTGAAGAACAATATTGTTCTTCACGATTCTACAAAAAAATTTTCGTTCTTTGTCCTAAAGTTTATTTTATGATTTTTCGGTTAATTATGCACAAAAACGAAAAGAAAATACATTGCTTTGAATTTGCCAACTATTTTGCTCTTCTCATCATACAAATAATAAACTTTCTTTAGTTTTATTTTTGCTTTTCTTGAAACAAATGCTATAAAGTTTGCTTTTGTAATAGTTATGGTAATAATACATAGTCATTTTGGAATTTTTTTTATGAATTTGTTGACCTAAAATATAGAAATTTTATGCTTTAAAGTTAAAATCAAGTTTTGTGTTGACCCAATGACCCATGTTCTTGTTTAACCTTTATGTGACTGAGAAATAAAACACCTTCTAATGACGGCATGGGTACCCAGGTACCGTCATACAATTACATGCACTTCTCCGCGCCTAAGCAGAAATTATAATTATCTACGATAGTTGTAAGACTATAATGTTTATTGTGCTTTGTGAGCCTAAGCTTTATGTACTTTATTGAGCAAGGTTAGAACCTCTTAGACCTATCTAATTTTTGTATTTAAAAATTACAAGTGTTTTCAGTTATAAAAAGTTTTCATTATAAAAATTAAAATTATAATGTCAACTAGGATGTCTCACAATGAGTCTGGACCAAGTCACAGTTCTTTTCGAAAACCCAGATTGCGGAAAACGAGGTAAGATAAATTATTATTGTAATTACAAATTATATAAAAGTTTAAATTATTTAATATATGTACAATTACCCGCAGAAGAGCTCGGACATTCCTATTGTTTAGTTTACAATTAGCCATGGAATTTTTCTATTTCTTAAATTTCAACAATTAAATAGTCTTAACAATAAAAATTCAAAATCAAATATAAACTTCTATAATTTTTAACACATGTAAACAAAAGCATAATAAGTAGTTACAAATTACTAAACACTGCAAAGTTTTCTTGAGGTAAAGTACAATAATTATGTAGGTGTAAGAATACGAAGCTAGCAAATTACTAAACACTGCAAATTCTTTATTAGGTCAAGAATTATGATTGTGCTTTTATTATCTCACATCAGCAATATTAATTATTATATAAAAACTTATACATTCTGTAAATAAATCTAGTATTAATCGATTTGTTTATATGACTACCTCCGTTGGAGTAACCGAAAGGTTTACTTCGTTTCAACATAAAAGGGATGATCTCTCTTTTATTGCCATATTGTAATCTAGCAATGTAAATTGTACATGTTGAATCTGTTTTTTTTTATATAAAAATCTATTTTTTGGCAAAACGTTTTAGACATTTTTTTCTGAAACTGTGACAACTTCTGAGACAATGATATGTGCAAGAAAAAACGTCAAAAGAGTTTTGCTCTAAAAGCGATTTATACGCAAAAAACTGTTTCAAAATGTTCAATTTACATTGGTGACATGCGAGTTCTTTTACGAGTCACTGTATATTTACTTAGAAAAATCGATAATAATAATCAAAACACACTGATAAAATAACGGCACCCTTTATAGCTTTTATTTTTTACAGACTACCATCAGAAGAATTGATTGCAGAATCAGTATTTGAAGAACAGCCATTTGTTGATTCTGATGATGACGATGTTTAATATGTTTATTAGATAATATGTTTACTTTGGCTTTATTTCTAAATAAAATAATGTAAAAAAAGTTTAATTTTCTTTTTATTACTGCAATTCCTATCTAATTGCATATAAAAGTTATAGAGGTACCCGGGTACCCACTCCGTCATTAAAGGGTGTAATAATTTTGGACGCCATTTTCTCATAATAAAATTAATAATAATAAACAAAATAATACAGTAATGTATAGTATATAAGAAGCTTAGAGATGTCACGAAATTTCCAAACTTAACGAGTTTCAACACAAAAGTTATGAATGCTTCAAACTGCAAAAGGTACCCGGGTACCTCGCCAGTCACATAAAGGTTAACAAATAACAACATTAAACGTTGATTACAATTTTTACACAGCTTAACTACTAGTTAAATTTATTTAATTTTAACTTTTTAATTAAGATTATTTTGTAAAATATAATTTTATATAATTTTATTTACAGGTGAACCGGGCATACAAAAACCAATTTCTGTTAATGTTATTGATTGTGATAAACAACCTTGCCAATTTAAAAGACGGACCAAAGTTGTAATGACTATGGAATTTAAAGCACGTAAGTATATATTAATAATAGTTTCATCACTTTTGATCCGATTTCGTGATAAAAATTCAAAAATAGAGACACAGAATAAACAATAAGAAATAAAAACATTATAAAAACGTATGTATAACGTTATACAATATAAATACATAGCCATTGCATTGCAATAACCAATAACCATTGCATTGTTACTAACAATCGCGAAAACAGGTTTATTTTATCTTATCACTGCAAAATGGAGCCTTATAGAAGTACATTACAAAGAAATCAATTTTTAACATAGAACATGTTTTTGCGGTAGTTACCTTCCAAAAATCGACATGAAAAACCGCACGGGAAGACGACACCAAAAACCGACACCAAAAATCAGCACTAAAGCGAGCGATTTTGTCAGTGATCAGAGATTGTCTGAATGCTCTTGATTTTAATCTGTTGTACACAAAAACTAAGGCTTTTGCAGTACGTATCGCATAGACCACCATTTAAAACTCATACTCCATAATAATATATTACGGAACACTTACATTTTTACTTACAAGGTTTTGAAGAATGTCATTATAGCCCTAGTGCCAAGATTATATTCCGAAGTGCGAAGCACATATTAAAATTTGGCAACCAAATTTCAACATATTATCGACTGTTCTTTGATAATAAAGAAGACAAAAACTAAAAAGTTTTTATAAGCCTTCAGTCGAAATGACCTATCACATTGGATAAGGTACTACCTTCAAATATCCAGTTTTTGTTGACGTCAAGTAAGCAACACCAACTTTTGCCTTAAGATGCAAAAGCACATTGTTTGACAAAAACATGGACCGCGCCACCTAGACTGAGACTCGAGTTTCAATCTTACTCTAACAAGATGGATCTCATCGGTCAATCGCTGGTGGACACAGGACAAAAGTTGGTGTTGCTTACTTGATGTCAACAAAAACAGTGGCTGGATATTTTAAGGTAGTACCTTATATAATATGATAGGTCATCTCGACTGAAGGCTTATAAAAACTTTTTAGTTTTTCTCTTCATTATTATCAAAGAACAGTCGATAATATGTTGAAATTTGGTTGCCAAATTTTAATATCGTTTTGTTATTCTGAAATGCCAAAGCAGGCTTTTTATATTGCAAGAGAATTACGTTTGCGTAATTCATACAGTTGCCTAGAATGACGATTGAAAAACCTTATTCGCTGACTAAGTTTTAAGCAATTCAAATTACGGGTGGAGACTTTGGCGGAACTTGGTACTGTGTCCACCAGCGATTGACCGATAAGATCCATCTCGTTAGAGTAAGATCGAGTCTCAGTCTAGGTGGCGCGGTCCATGTTTTTGTCAAAGAATCTGCTTTTGCATCTTAAGGCAAAAGTTGGTGTTGCTTACTCGACGTCAACAAAAACAGTGGCTGGATATTTGAAGGTAGTACCTTATCTAATATGATAGGTCATATCGACTAAAGGCTTATAAAAACTTTTTAGTTTTTCTCTTCTTTAATAATTCTTCAACTTTATTTGTAATAGATAACGTTTAATAGTTTGTTTCTTCGAATATATTTTAAATGAAAAATGTTGTTCAGTTCCTTATTGTTCTTCATGAAGGAAAAGAAACCCAAAAATAAATTTTTATAATTCTCCTGGTAGATTATGGTGAGATTTAATTAATGAAATATGAAATTAATTGAATAAATTAATTAATATTAATTAATAATATGTCAATATTATAATATGTAATATGTCAATGTCATTGTCAAATACTGACTCATCCGATGATGATTATTTGCCAAGCAAATACCCAAAGAACAGGACCCCACAAATCTTGAAAACATTTGTACAATCCTCACAAGATCGGAGAGATGCTGGACCATCAAGAAATAGAGCCAATATTCAAGCTGAAGGTCCACATAAATGCACGTCATGCAAGAGAGATTTTGAAACAAAAAGAGGCCTAAATATACACTCAAGCCGATCCATTATATGCTCGCAAAGCAAGAAGTCATCCTTTTTATCTCTAAATCACCAATCCATCCAAATTCAGCCTCATCCAATCGAAGATGCCAAATTGAACACAAACTGTGACATTTTGGACAAAATTTGCAAAATGCGCTTCAGAGGCCGTCTTTTACATCGCA
This sequence comes from Cantharis rufa, assembly GCA_947369205.1. Taxonomy (NCBI): domain Eukaryota; kingdom Metazoa; phylum Arthropoda; class Insecta; order Coleoptera; family Cantharidae; genus Cantharis; species Cantharis rufa. The sequence goes on from OX376303.1 coordinate 45,386,413, forward strand.
TTCCAAAAGGAGCCCGAGCACTAGCTGCAGAGAAATATTGTAGCTGCATAGACGATATCTTAAGTAATGACTCCACGTTTTCTTGGCTAAATTTTTTTACATTCAGTTACACCTGCTTCAAAGTTCCTCGTAAGCAAAAAAAATCTGATTCGCTGAGTAAAAATGGTTCCCTTTCAACCAAAATAATTAGGTTGCTACGAAATTTTCCAAAAGAAAAATCATCTTCAACGGCCATTCAAGAATCTTTGAAGGAATCAACATCACAACGCAAACATACATCTAACAAGAATAACGCAGAACAAAAATCGGCCGATCTAGCTGCCGCCAAATTATCTGACGGAGACATAAAAGGGGCTCTTTGCATTGCATGTTCAGACAATAAAATCGCTCCGGCGACTGAAGGCAATACCATCATCATGCGTGAGAAACAACCAAAACGTTACTCAGACTTCCGTGAACCACCAAGTACCACCAACCATTACCCGGTTCAAGTTTCAGAAAATGACGTAGAAAATGCCTTAAACTCTTTTACTAAGGGTACGGCAGCTGGATTAGATGGTCTCCGTCCTCAACACTTACTTGATATGATAGACTCACGCAACGGTGATCATGCCCAAAAGTTATTAAGATCTACCACGGCTTTTATCAACAAAATTCTTGAGGGCAAGATTAACGCCGAACAAGTTATTAACGAACACGATAGCATTTTGCTCAAAGTAGATTTCAAAAACGCATTCAATCTAATTAGATGGGACACGATGATGGAATTAGTCTCGGCCGACTTTCCGGAAATATATCATTATGTTCATGCGAGTTACAGCAACACATCTACCCTCCTTTATGGTAACAACAAGATAGAGTCCCAAGAAGGAGTTCAACAAGGAGATCCTCTCGGTCCGTTTTTATTCTGTGTTGCAACCCACCCATTATTTCAAAAACTCAAGTCAAAATTAAACGTATGGTATTTAGATGACGGAACACTTTTGGATACACCCGAAATAGTAGCTGCAGACTATAAAATTATAGACAGCGACGGCCCAAAATACGGTCTATTCTTGAACAAAGAAAAATGTGAGTTATGCCCTATCTCTACGTCAACAGAATTGGAAAATTTTTCGTCAGAATTCATCGGATCTAAAGTCACCATCAAAAACAATCTAGAATTACTAGGAGCTCCTCTTGGCTCTCATGCTGAAAACATTATTTTACAGAAGAAGATAGATTCCTTTATAATCATGTGTAAGCGTTTATCGTTGTTGGAACCACACCAGGCTTTCTTTCTTTTGAAAAACTGCATTGCCCTGCCTTGCCTACAATATCTTTTACGCACTTCACCAATATACAAACACAGTCTTCTTTTAAAATTTGATGATTTACAACGCCATGCAGTCAGTGAAATTTTGAACATTAAATTATCTAATGCCGAATGGATGCAAGCTTCTCTTCCCGTGAATTCTGGAGGACTTGGAATCAGATCTGCCGTTGACGTGGCCTTACCAAGTTTTATTTCTTCTTCTACATCCTGTCAAGACCTTTTCAACGTTTTATCTTCAAATTTTTTACAAATCGATATTCATTCAACAGCGGAGTCAATAATTATGTGGCAACAAATAACTAGCTCCTCCACTTTACCAACTTCTACAAAGCAACATGACTGGGACGTTCCTATCGTTGATGTGGCCAAAAACCGTCTTTTTGAAAACGCCACTGACATGAAGGACCAAGCCCGCTTGTCAGCTGTTGCGCAAAAGGAATCCAGCTCCTGGTTACACGCCTTGCCATCGTCCAACATAGGAACACTGCTGAATAGGGACATAATTCGCATATCGGCAGGCCTCAGGCTCGGATGCAAAACGGTGGAACCCCACATTTGCCGATGCGGATCACTTGTCGACGCAACCGGAACTCATGGTCTTTCATGCAAATTTAGCAAAGGACGTAACACCAGACATCAAGAAGCCAACAAGATCATCAAGCGAGCACTAACATTAATTGGTCTTCATCCTATTCTCGAACCACCTGGACTAATGGCTCGCACTGATGGGAAACGTCCTGACGGAATGTCCTTAATTCCATATTCACATGGAAAATGTTTAATATGGGACATAACAATTGTCGACACAGTAGCTCCATCGTACTTACCCTGCACTGCCATCTGCCCTGGTGCTGCGGCCGAAAAGGCCGAAGCCAGAAAAAGGACAAAATACAGCGTTTTGTCAAACGATTACGTATTCATTCCTATCGCGATAGAGACCCTTGGCCCTCAAGGTCCCAGTGCGCGGTCTTCCATCAAAGACATAAGCCAGAAGCTAATCGAAGCCACTGGCAATCCCAAAGAAGGCTCTTGGTTCAAAGAAAGACTCTCAATCGCGATTCAGCGGGGAAATGCCATCAGTGTGATGGGAACTCATTGCACTGATGACACTTTCTCGTTGAATTGCTAGAATTAAGCATTCGCATCGGTGTAAACTTACGTATTTAATTTTTCTTGTTTGAATCATTTTATGTATTTAATTTATTGTTAATTAAATATTTTAATATTAAAAAAAAAAAAAAAAAATTGAATAAATTGCATAACTTTTTTCATAAGGTTGAAACACAATGTTTAAACAATGTAAGGAAAACATCTCATCCAACCGCTGATAACAATAAATTTAACCTCAGGATGTTAGGAATGGAAAATAAATAAGACGTTTCGGTGCTATATAATCACCATAATCATGGCACTATAAAGAACGGCACATAAACTAGCCGAAGAGAGTAAAACATTTGTACTCACAACAAGTAAAGTTTTGAACGATTCCGACATTATTAATGAATTGTTGTTCGCGCCAATAACTTAATGTTGGCATGAAAATTTGTTTAAAATTTCGCTATTTGCCGTTTACGTTGACCGCAGTGGTCGTGTTTTACTGTAGGTCAAGTAAAACTTATATTTTGCATCTCAATTGAGAGATTAATTGATTAATTTAGCGAATAAAAGTTTAATGGTAGCGTGAGTAATTTTATTATTGAATTTGGAAATTATGTCCATTTTTGGAACATTGTTGAAGAAATTTGGAAGCAGTAATAAATAAGTTTGATAGGATGATGATAATTTGGATGATTTAATAATTGGAGATTTTTTAATGTTAATTTTGACATTTGAAATCTTCCCGAAGCTTGAGTCTAGGTAGCGAATCATTCGCTTTCTCAAGATCAATGAAAACCAAGTAAACCTTTTGCTTTGTTCCTATTTTTTTCTCCATTATCTGTTTCAGTGTGCTGGTCAGTGTCAGTGTAAAAAAGTAATCAATTCTCTCTGGATAAAACCACTTTGGTCTCTCGTTATTTTATTGCCAACATTCAGTCTTAATTTTTTTTCTACAATCTTTCCAAACAGTCGACTAACGGTAAATGTAATACTGTTTTTTATAACACTCTGGGTCTCTTCTATCGCGTTTCTTAAACAATGATAGCGCATGCGATATCTTCCATTCGATTGGAACTTTATTTAGTCTCTACATCAGGTACATACCAACCCTCAAATTCTCAGTAGCAAAGAAGCCTTCAACAGATTCAGCGGAATACCTCTCGGCCCCCTTCCCTTTTTCATGTTTTTTTTTAAATTACGTTTAATGTCAGCAAATGTTATATTTATCTCTTTATTTACATCACTGTATTGGTTTTGCGGAATTGTATTATATAGGAATTCCGTTCTTTTTCTGTAGCTCTTTCATTCACTTATTCTAACCAAGTTCCTTAAGATATTATTAGCATTGTTTATATTCATCGGGAACGGTACGATTCGTCGCGCACGATTCGCCGCGACACGACTCGCCGCGATTTTTTTATTTTTAATTTTGTCTATTTTTATCCATTCAGTGACCCCATCTATCGATAGTCATTGATAGATTTTTAACCCATAAAAATGAATTAAATAAATTAAACTGTTACAAAACGATATTCACGCTTTCAACAAGTTTCACCTTTTTCGAGTTCCACCTTTTCCGAGTTTTTTCGGTCTTTGGGGATATTTTTAATTAGTTTAGTCTTTGTCAAAACGGCTCGAAGCGCCTGGAGCGGAGGGGACCGAAGCGCAGGGTAGCGCAGAGTCGAATTTGACAAAGACAACCATGGCAATACACGGATCCACCGTAAAAAATAATTTTTTTTATTAGAGATAAAATTTGAACCATATTAATTAATTGACCTGTGTCCTCATGTAAATACAAAAGGTCAACAAATCGAGTAATTAGATTATTGATATATGGCGCTAAAACTCTCGGCGAATCGTGCGCGGCGAGTTGTACCCAACCCATTTTCATCTATTTAATTGATCTCCATATCTCCGTTGTTCGATCTCCACCAATTGAACTTCCTCATTGTGCAAATTTTTATTACCAAAATCTATTTTTTTCTTCGCTTTTATTTCTTCTCAGTTTCCTATTCTTGCTTTTATATTTCTCTTTATTCTCTGTTGTTTTTGTAGTTAACCAACTTAAATATAATTTATTCTTCTCTACTACATAGTAATATATTTTCTCTCTCCACCATCGTGGTCTTCTTCTTGTATTTTGCTGATTGATTATTTGAAGAGCCTCCATTGCTGCTTTATTTACAGCCTTCTTAATATTTTCATATTTTTCTTCTGCTTTTGCTGTGTTTAAAGCTTTCTCTAATTCCTCATTCAATCTATTTTCATACAGTTGTCGAACACTGGGTATTCACCTGCCGGTTTCACTCTAGTATCTTTCCTCGATTTGCTATCATACGATCCATATTAGAACATTAACTTTGGCCATCATTAGGTAATGGTCTGATCTACAATTAACCCTGCTTTTAACCCTACAGTCTTGAATTTTCTTGGCCAAAGATCTTGGCAGCCCTATAAGAAAACATTTAACAAAAAGTGGAGATCTTATGATATGGAATTACCGATATTATCTTTGCGACTTAGCGGAAAGACATTTGAACATCTATTAATTTAAACATAATCAACGAAAATAACAGTTCTTTTTATTTACAAAGTTTTTTACCAACTTTTGCGCCCTTTCGTACAGCTCCACAAAGCTTAGAAAGGACGCGGAAAATATGTCAACTAATTTGATAAAAATTTGAATAAAACCATGAACGTCGAGTTATTTCTCAAGTACATTCTGTTGTAGAAGTCAAAAATTATTGCATGTGTTATTTACATTTGTCGCGTTTGTATGTCTTATTCAGTTTATTCAGAGAAACTTCTTCATCTGAGTTTACATTTTTAATTTTAGTAGCGCCAGACACTCCCTTAAAGTCGGTTCTAACGTTTGGTGGAACTGTATATCGGTTATCATGATCGACATAAAAAAATAACAAATTGAAGCATAGATTTGCGTACTTTAATTTGTGTTTCTATATCAATATCAATGCAGTAACAAAACTAATAAATAATAAAAGTGAATACTCTGTGCTAATAATTAATCGTTTTATAATTATTTTCATTTTTGTTTATAGCTGAACTAATAAAAAGCAATTTAAGAGCTAAAGTGGTAGCGAACGTAGATGGAACTTCTGTCCCTTTTCCATTACCACAACCAAATGCATGTTTAGGCTTAATCAACACTCACTGTCCTCTTGAAGAAAACGAACTTGGCATATATAAATTAGAAATGCCAATTTTAATTTTTTATCCAAAGGTACAATATTTCGCACATATTTTTAATTAACGATATTTTTCAGTAAGAAGAAGTATTTGTCTAATATTTTTAGTTTGTAAAGATTATGGTTTATGTCATACGCCGACACACGTAAGTGCAAGCATTGAATTTTCGGTACGCGACGTATAACTGGGCGACTGGTAAACTAGGCGGCGCACAGTGGGGTATTTGACCCTAAACCTGGCCAAAACTCTGAAACTCACCAAATGAGTTCAAAATATGCTTCAAATTTTATAAAAAATAATGAAAAAAATTTCATTGGTAAATAGGGTAGTTTACTGGGGGTGAAAATTAAAATAACAGAATAAAGTTATGAAACTTTCAATATGTCGAGAATTTGAACTACAAATTCATGGAAAAATAATTTAAAAAATTACATTGATAAATAGGGGTGGTTTTCTGGGGGTGCAAATCAAAATAATAAAATAAAGTTATGAAACTTTTGATATGTTGAGAATTTGACCTACAAATTCATGGAAAGATAATGATAAAAATTACATTGATAATTAAGGTGGTTTTCTGGGGGTGCAAATTAAAATAACAGAATAAAGTTATAAAACTTTCAATATGTATATTGCTATGGTTTGGTGACGAATTTATTCGCCCAAGACCAAGATTTTAGCTCTCTAAAAAATATTGTAGCAGGGTCAGCAAATCGCTGTGGGTAAATACAACAATTACTCAAAAATCAAATTATTAAGTTTATTTTATTTTAGCATTAAAACATTTATCCAAATTTTGCCACAAATCAATGATACTTTAATCGACAATTTTCGATCGTCAGGATAATAGTGTAAAAGTGTATATCCTTTCTCAATACGAATGATTATAATTAAAAATTTCAAACAATAAAGCATACACTCGTATTGAAAATGATAAGGTGTTTGATTGTGTTTATCCAACAAAGTTATAAATAATTTTACAAAAATCACTCACATGTAATGTCTTTTTTTTTATTTACTTCCCAACTGATGTGGTCATCTGTTTCCAATACAATCGTGATCCGTCCAACTTTCTTTAACGATATGGTCCATTCCACCAAATACGAACGGTCTCACACTATCGGCCTATTTTAATCAACCAAATTTTTAATTCCATAAAAATAAACATCGAATTTTCCAATCTTCCAGCGATATTCACCCAATCGACTTAAATATCATCTGATATCTGATACCAATCATTTACTTTTAAATTTTATTTTTAGAAGAATATACAAAAATCCATCCGTTCGCTTCTATATTATCTTGGAACTCCCTATCTCATTTTTACCATACCAACTTTTCAAAAATCCCCATATTCATAATTTTTGAAATCCAAATATTTCCTTCACACCACAATCACTTCAATTTGCCTTTTATTATTTCTTTTTTTTTATGTTTTAGTAGTGTTTTAGCAACAATTAATCCTGTGATGCACATCAATTATACCAAAATTTGGGGAAATGAATAAAAAATTTTTCAAAAATTTGACCCCGGCGCGAAATCATTATACTCACCACCACATGACTTACCGAACCAGCGACCAACAAATTATATTTAATTTCTTTTTTATTTTGTTTAAAATTCCGTATCAGCAATATATTACCCGATTACAAGAATTAATTTAAAATACGGGCATATGCCAACCCTTTTGTTAATTCTACCCCCCCCCTCCTATGGCCAATCTCTAACCTGCTGGGCACTAATTCGCAAGAATTGGGCAGAGGAACAATGGAATTCTGTGTTGTGGATTTGCATTAAGTAATCCATATTTTACTGTACTCTCAGAAATTCACAATAAATACTAAAATTCAAAACTGAAAAATTAAGTTTTTTTATCTAAAAAGGCATAAGCATGTAGTAGACAGGAAATAATATTAAAAATTTTAATATAGCAATACATTTAAGATGTTTTATGGTATGCTTATGGTTTTACCCTAATCACATTATGTAATAATATTTTATTTGTAAAAGACGGTTTCATAAATACCAAAATGGCATATTGCATTTTGAATTTTTTTAAATAGTCCCAAATTGTTAATCGCAATCCATTGCTAATATTTGTATAAAAATTTAATATTAAAAACATGTATATAGGCGTAATATCTAGTTAGTTATAAACTAACTAGTTGATTTAAAACTTTCTGACGGTAGGTATAAAAAAAATCATAGTAACTAAAACGCTCAACTTCCGCAACTTTTTTTTTTTAGATTACTTCCTAAGATAGTCAGAATTAATATCCTATTTAAATTTTCACCCGGACTTTAATAATTTTTTTAATAATTAATAATTTTAATAATTATTAAAATTACGTAAAAATTAGTAAAATTCATAAAAAAAATTTTTAAAAAACAATAAAATTTTATTATCAATTTCTATACGTCACAGAGGCATTAAAATTGTGTCATAAATTAAAGTATTTAGGTAATAATAGACTACATAGCTTCATTTTTATTGTCCATATCAAAATCTTCTTCGCAATCAAAGTATTACTGCCTTTTAGGAGGATTAAAAGTAGATGTTTTTCAAAGAGCCGAGAACTGTAATGTGCAATGTAACCGAAGACAAAATTCCGAGTGCCGTTGTAACCAAACTACTAAAAATTTCATCTTAAAATGACTACCATTTGATGCCCCAACTATTGTACTATTCCAAAAAATTATTACAGTGGTCCTATTGTGTAATTAAAAATTTGAGTTTTGGCCAGGTTTTAGGGTCAAATACCCCACTGTGCGGCGGTCAACTGGGCAATGGACAACTGGGCAATTGGTAAAGTGGGCGATTGGTAAACTAGGCGATGGTCAACTGAGCGACGGTCAACTGGGCTATTGGTAAACTGGGCGAGTGGTAAAGTGGGCGACAGACAACTGGGCGACGGGTAAACTGGAAACGGTCAATCAGGGCATTCAAAAAAGGAAATGGCTATGATATATTTATGTAACATATATAAATAAAATTATCAATAATGAGCTAAAGTAAAACAATAAAACACTTAGTATTCAAGCTTTCGAGAATCTAAACTATACTTCATTTCTTGAAAAAGAGAAGATTAAATTCTCGAAAGCTTGAATACTATGTGTTTTATTGTTTTACTTGAGCTCATTATTGATAATTTTATTTATACTAGCTGACCCGGCGAACTTCGTATCGCCTCAGAACTTGAACCATATAAATTATTTGTAAAATTCTAGAACATCGTACCGCCTCAGAATTAATATACCAAGTGACTCGGCGAACGTTCTGCCATATAAATTATATGTAGACGATGACGATATTTTTCGTCAGTCCATCGAAAACATGCATACATGCAAGAACATGCCACGTTTAATTGTCCGTGTAAAAAACACGGTGTTGTCAAATCTATGCCGCAAACAGACATCGTTTGGCTTTGCGACTTATTTATTGTCATTGCGAATTCCAACCTAATCGGAAATTAAACGCGTTTGATTGGCACGTCTGTGCGAATCAGTGGAATTCGTGGTAGCAAAACATTTTCGGCTCGAGATTTGCCATTCAAAAATGGTGGTTTCTATAAAGTTTATCATTAATCTTTTAATTACCAATCGGGTGCCATTGCACAGCCGTGCGGGGTTCAAATTCCGAAGTAAAATAACCGGAGATCCAACTTTTAGTCGTAGAAAGTGTGGTGGCACGCCTGACAATTTCAGTGAGTTCAGAAACTCTGTTGGATAATTTACAGCTTCGTTGGCATCGCAAACTGAATCGATCGATTTGTATGATACCAAGTCGCCTGGAAACGACGCCTGTATCTTGTAGTTTAAATCGTCGACGTCCACATTTTTTCTCCACATGATTCTTGTGTTGTGTGCCTCCATCGGGAAATATGCGACCAATGAAAGCATTTTGCGAATCAATGATTGTGCAGATGTTAGTGGGTAATTTTATGCATGCAGTATTTTCATAATCAGCAACTTTACCATCGCCGATATGTAATAATTGCTTTGAGAATGTGCCAGCGGATGGTTCTTGTAGCATTTGCACTCGCATGTTAGTTTTTAAGTGGATTTTTTCTACATGACGCCACAGTGGCGATGATTTAAAGCAAGCGCTGATCTCACCAGTGTACGTTGAACGTGGAATGACGGGAAGTGTTTGTCTAAAATTACCGGAAAGGAGTAAAAGAGTGCCGCCGAATAATTTGTCGTTATTTTTTATATCTTTTAGTGTTCCGTTCAGTGCCTCAAGAGAATGTTTGTGTGCCATCGTACATTCATCATTGTACATTCACCATGGTACACTATCATTCAGATGATAATTTTGGATTGTTTGAGCATTGTGGCCATGGACGATTGTTTTTTATGCAGCACACTGCGTCTGGATTATTTTTAATATTCAGTGGCAGCTTAAATGCTGAATGAGCAGTTCTGCCTCCATGCAATAAGGTTGCTGCAATGCCAGATTTTATTTTTTGATTCCACGTGAAATACCTTGGTACTTCGGAATAGAGTAATTCAAAAAGCTCGGTGAGTTTTTAGTTTACTAAAAATTTCGCCTTGAATGGAAAAATCTTAGTTTTCCTAACTTTTAACGAAAATATCTATTTCGTGCTTGATGGAATTCAGATCTCACCTGGAAATCTTCATATTGTGCAACTAACGAAGCGCTTTTTAGCGCATCATCAATATAATGTTCTGAAAATCTTTCATTTTCTCTGAAATTTAATTTTTAAATTAAACTCAATTCAAAATCAAATATGATAAAAAGAAATAAGTCTCTCTATTATGTAAATCTCTACATACAATATTACCAATAACTTGTAACCTTTACGCCATTTATCGAAAAAAAATTTTCTGGATAGGGACACCTTAAACATCTGTGGGTATGCAGGGTCGTAGCCAGATGTTGGTCATGGAGGGGAAGGGTTATGTGGAGGCACAATAAAAATAATAATAGATTTTCTTAAAGAGAATAATTATTAAATTTAATTGTAATCCATGTTGCTTCTTTAATCCGAATATTCGATAATTTTGGCCAAAATTGGCCACCTTAATATTAATAACAATTCTTTAAAATCACTTGTGCCATACCGCCATATTCGGCCCTGGCGGTATGAAATAGTTGACCCGGTAAACTTTGTTCTTTTCTCTAAAATTTAATTTTTAAATTATATTCAATTCAAAATCAAATGTTATAAAATGTAAACAATATAATAAACGCCGTATGAAATAGCAATATGCTTGTAGCCTTTGCGCCATCTATCTCTCCAAATTTTAGACCCAACTCTGTGCGACTACCTGATAGCAATGGTTTGGTTCACCCTGTACGTGTACCTTTTTCATCGGATTATATGATTAAAAGTCGACCAATCAGAGCGACGTTACCGTAAATCGTTTGTGGATTCCGCATTTTCGCGAATTTTAAAATTTTTTTAGCACAAAAACCTATTCGCAGACCTACTGAATGTATATACAAAATTTCATTAAAATCGGTTCAGCCGTTTCGGAGGAGTATGGTAACTAACACTGTGACACGTGAATTTTATATATATAGATATATTTCAAGAGCTAATAACAATTTCAAAGATTTTAATTTCTTTTTTTTTTCGCTTGCTGTATTAAAATCGCGAAAGCTATATATTAATGTAAAACTAAATTTATTATTATTTATCTATTTATTGTAAAAAAACTAAATTTTTTAAAATAATTAGTCCATTTAGTCCAGGATATCCCACGTAGGTATTCAACGACGTTGTTACGATCGTAACTTATAACCTTATTCAGGATTCTTTCATCTGCTTGTATGTAACGTCTCCTTTTTGTTGTTACTTGGTGACCAGCAACTTGTCGCTCGTAATCTACATCATAACCTTTTTGTATTTTTTTCAACTTGATAAAATTCCACAAACTAGGGTGAGACATTCCACTACCAAAACATAATTGTATTTTACGATCACATGCTTCTGCAAAATTATTGGTCCTATCGGTTCCGTTCTGAGTTCGTTGATATACGGACCAAATATCAGAAGAAAATGTTGAAAATGAAAATGTTTTATTTTCCAGTGCACTTTTTTAATTTTTTTATATAATTTTTTATGTTTGAATTTTTATAAATAATTTAATGTTTTTTCGCCCACTTATCCGTCGCCCAGTTTACCCGTCACCCAGATATCCGTCGCCTAGTTTACCTATTGCCCAGTTGTCCGTCACCCAGTTGTCCATCGCCCAGTTTTCCAATCGCCCAGTTTACCAATTGCCCAGTTGTCCGTCGCCCAGTTGTCCCTCGCCCAGTTCACCAATCGCCCAGTTTACCAATTGCCCAGTTGTTCCTGGCCCAGTTGTATGCCGCCCAGTTATACGCCGCCCAGTGGGATCCGCCTAGTTGTCCGTGTCCGTTGAATTTTTGTAGACGGGCTTATGTACTTCGCCAAGGCATGAACTTTTGAAGTTTAGGAGCTTTTGTTAGTCAGGTATGCCTGTATTTTTCGCAGGTGTATCTGTTTACTCCACATATTTATGAATAAGTTACTAATTTACCATCAAGATATTTAAAACTGTTAATTTTTGTTAAATAATCACGTTAATAAATATTAATATACAATTTTTTAGTTTAATATGTTATAACTCATAACAAAATTTATTAATTAATTTCATATAAAATAAAATATTGCATATTATTTGGAAATAAATTTTTAATTATGATTTATATTTTCAGGTTAAATAAAATAATGTCATTTTTATCAGTTAACTTCTTATTTATTTATAAATTATTATTTATTTTGTGTAAATAAAACTTCAACTTATGAAATAGAGATATCTATATTTTTTATTTAAAAATGTACTATACTTCGTTTTATATTTTGTTTTATTAGTTAGACGACATGTTTCGAATATACAATATTCATCATCAGGAAGTCTACAGAAGATTATGTTACAAATATATTATTAGATAAAGTTATAACGTACCAAAATTTTTAAATAAATAATAAAAATTAACTTCGATCGACAAATCATAATTATATCTATATTTGTTTAAATTTGTACTACAATTTTTTTATCAATAATAGTCGACGTCATATGCAGACGTTTCAAAAATCGAAAAACCAATATTATTGTGCAGCATTTTGTGCAGTGCATTTCGTTCGTGCAGTGCGTGCGTCGGCGTTTGACAAAAACCAACCTTTATATTAATTTAACTGCTTACAATAACTTAATAAATATTATTAGCATAAGTTTAAAACCATAAACAACATTAACTGCGTTTTTATTTTTAGATAACTCTTGGATTGAGATTTAGTTTGGAATACAACGATAACCCAAAAGAACTAACGTGTTTCCAAATTCAAGCACAAATTGTTTAGTTTAATATTGAAAATTAAACAAATATTATTCTTAATTTATTTAGTTTAAATTAAATCCATATCTCAAAATTTAAAACAACATTCAATGTTAAAACTTCAAAGTTATCAATAAAGCACATAATAGCATGTTTTCTACAAACGTTATGAAAAAGTAACTTTTTGATTGCTACGTATTTTAGCACGGACACCGTCATTTCGGCGATTGCAGTTCGGCACCATCATTTCGGCGATTCTGATACGGCGACAGTCAATTCGGCGACCTGAAATTCGGCTATGCCAGTTTCGGCGATTCCAATTCGCACCGGCATTTCGCCGATACGTCGATTCGGCGACGGGAGGTATAATTTCAGTTTATTCAATTTATTCTTTTAAATTTAAAATCTTAATGTAAAAAAAACAAAAAACCTTAGTACGGACGCTTATGGTTTTCTTCGAACTTATGTTTGTCATCGAAAAATACAACTAGGTTTTGGTAGTGGTAAGTATATTTCATCCTACGTTGTGGACATTTTTGTATAAATTAAGACGTATTCAAAAAACTTTCGGCACAGAATACGAACGTATTCGGTGCCGGACATGCACCTCCTAAAAAACGCCGCGATACGAAGCAGCTGATTCTCGAATTTTGGCGAAGATAACCAATTATAATTCTAATAATGTTATTGAATATCTTCGCGGTATAGCTTATAATTTATTATAACATGAATTAAAATTTGTTTAATTGCTTAAAAAGTATGTATAATTATGATACCTGTGATAGTAAATAATTATATATTTAATTTAAAAATAAAATATTAATTTTTTTAAATTTTTAATAAATTTTAGTACTTACATAAATTTTCTGTCGCCGAATGAGAATCGCCGAAATGCCGGTGCCGAATTGGAATCACCGAAAGTAGCATAGCCAAATTTCGGGTCGCCGAATTGACCGTCACCGAATATACGTTGCCGAATCGCTTTCGCCAGACTGCTGTCGCCGAAACGACGTGTACCGTTTTAGCATATATTGGACCATCACCTTTATATTTTATAGAAACAAAACTAAAGAGAAAACCCCAAAGACAAAAAAAACCAATAAAAGAAAATATCTAGAAAGTAAAATAATAATATGTATTGGCCCTTTAATTTTAATATAAGTACAAAGTAGTAATATCGATGATCTAACATTAAGCGTCGTCGAGTCGGGGAAACCCCAAAATATTAAGCAAGAATTTTCCGTGTTGTGTCTCTGCGGTGTCGAGCGACTAATTTGTGGTAATCTTCGCTCTTATATCTTGGATATGTGATAAGAGCATCAAAAAATAAGAGCCCCTAATTTTTTTAGCTGCTAACACGCCGGTTTAAGGGGTGTAATCGCTCTTTAAAAATAGGGTGAAAAATTATTTTTTTAAATTTTTATAGAGGAGGTTTTAGATTTGAATAAAACCAACGGTAAAATATTTCATTTTGTATAACAAAAAGATATTAAAATTTGGATAACCAAATTTCAATATAATTATTATCGACTGTAATATAATAATTATTATATATATAATATATAACAATATAATAATTATATTGAAATTTGGTTATCCAAATTTTAATATCTTTTTGTTATGCAAATTGCCGAAGCCGGGTTATTTATTTGCAGGAGAATTATGTTTCACGTAATTCATAGTTACCTACTTAGTAGGACGCTTGCAAAACCTTCAATATTACACCACTGTATGACGCTAGATGTTGTAGTCACTGCTTCAAGTTTTAAGCAATGCAAATTACGAGTGGAGACTTTGGCAGAATTTGGTGCTGCGCTCACCAGCGAGTGACCGATGAGATCCATCTCGCTAGAGTAAGATCGAAACTCGAGTCTCAGTCTAGGTGTCGCGGTCCATATTTTTGTCAAACAATCTACTTTTGCATCTTAAAACAAAAGTTGATGCTGCTCGTTTGACGTCAATATAAACAGTGGCTGGATATTTGAAGGTAGTACCTTATCTAATATGATAAGGTCATCTCGACTGAAGGCTTATAAAAAACTCTTTAGTTTTTTTCCTTCATTTATTTCATTTTGTGTCTAATAACAAATATAATATTTTAGAAGCGATCACTTAATATTTTCGGGGGTGGACCATCCCCAAAATTTATAAACCTGCATAAAGAATCCATAACGTCATCAAATTTTTTCGAAAAAAATATATGTTACAGAAGAGAGAAAACTGTAAGTTACGTTGTTTTGAATTATTCCCAAAATTGATATTCAAGGGGGTAACAACCTCTTTCTTAACTTTGCCATATGTTGCATTTTCGAATAAAACTTTTCAAATATTTTGTTGGAAGAGGCTTGCGAAAGTTATTACTATTTAGAAACTGTCCCACATAATCTACTTTTATACCCTTTTATTGATAAACCCCATCTACGTGCAGTTCAAATGTTACAGTTTTTATTTAAGTAACTACTAGAAAGAGTTTTTTGTTTTGAATGAAACCAACGCCGAAATACTTTTTTTAAACAAAACAGGTGTGTACATTAAAATTTTTTTGCCACGATCACTGTAATAAGTTCAGGGATAAAAATATAAAATTCGCATAAATCATGGTTGTAAACTTGAAATATAAATTGTAAATGTAAGAAATATTGTAGCTGCATAGAGCTGCATCTTAAGTAATGACTCCACGTTTTCTTTGTTAAATTTTTTTACATTCAGTTACACCTGCCTCAAAGTTCCTCGTAAGCAAAAAAATCTGATTCGCTGAGTAAAAATGGTTCCCTTTCAACCAAAATAATTTGGTTGTTAAGAAATTTTCCAAAAGAAAAATCATCTTCAACGGCCATTTAAGAATCTTTGAAGGAATCAACATCAAAACGCAAACATACATCTAACAAGAATAACGCAGAACAAAAATCGGCCGATCTAGCTGCCGCCAAATTATCTGACTGAGATATAAAAGGGGCTGTTCGCATTGCATGTTCAGACAGAGGAAGTTAGTTTATTAGTTAATTAAAAATTTACAAATTTACCAACTGAAGTTTACAAAATTACAGGGTACCCGAAAATTGTCGGGTAGAAATTCAAAAAATACAAATACGGGGGTTCACAAAATTTTAAAGATTCAATATGTTCTTTTTAAATCCAATTCGGATGTTGGTCGGTTTTTGTGGTACGGATCAGGATATATAGGCGTGTTCAGATTTACTAGTTGTTTCGTGATTTTACAATTTCAGTTTTGTGGTGAGAAGATTCAGGTCCTGAATAAGGAGTTCGAAGATTTTTGATTGTATTGGTTCTATTGTAATTTGTGGTTTCTAATTTGGTGTTGTGAATTTCTGTTTTCAAAAGTAAGGTGTGCCAGTTTCTTGTGAAGAGGAGTTGGATTGTTCGGAGTTTAAATTTTTGTCCAATAGGAAAGCTAGTAGCATTTCGGGGGGGTCCTTTTATACAGGGTTTTCAAATCCGGATTACTTATCCATTGTGGTAGAGTTCTATTTCGGTTCGTTCCATCGCGTATAGCTCACATTCCGTGACGCGATGTATGGTTTCATCCAATACATCGCATCTCGGGCAGTGGTCATCGTCTGACTTCCCAATTCATTTCAGATGCCGACCCATCTCGCCATGGCTGGTCAAGAATTGGCTCATCTGAAAGGAGGTGGTGTTTAGGTGTTCTTCAACGTTGGGAATGAAACGGAAAGCGATCCTGCCATTTTCCGTTTCTTCCCAACGTTTCTGCCATGCGTCCATAATTTGTTTTTTCATATGTGCCTTGATTTCTGTTTCAAACTTGAAGTTCGTTGGGACAATCGGTTGATTCAGGAAGACGGGACTTTCCCCCCTTTTCAACCTCTTCCACGCATCGAGTCTCCTAATTTCTAAATCAATCGGATGGATTCCAGCGATTACACCGGCTGCGAGGGCGGAGACGGTCCTGTATGTTCGGCCTATCATCCTATAGCTAAGGCCGTAGGTTGATAGCAGCCTGGCACGAATGTTCTTATTTTCAATTTTGTGGCCCCAAATTTCATGGCCATAGGCGATGCATGTTCAGACAATAAAATCGCCCCGGCGACTGAAGGCAATACTATCATCATGCGTGAGAAACACCCAAAACGTTACTCAGACTTTCGTGAACCACCAAGTACCACCAACCATAACCCGGTTCAAGTTTCAGAAAATGACGTAGAAAATGCCTTAAACTCTTTTACTAAGGGTACGGCAGCTGGATTAGATGGTCTCCGTCCTCAACACTTACTTGATATGATAGACTCACGCAACGGTTATCATGCCCAAAAGTTATTAAGATCTACCACGGCTTTTATCAACAAAATTCTTGAGGGCAAGATACCTGATTTTATCCGGCCCATATTTTTTGGAGCTAGTCTTTGCTCGCTCGAGAAGAAAGACGCAGCCTCAGACCAATCGCTGTAGGCCTAACGCTTTGTTGCCTGGCCTCAAAATGCGCTATAAATAGCATCAAAAATTGTGCTATACCCTACCTCAAACCGCTACAGCTTGGCTTTGGAATTTCAGGTGGCGCAGAAGCCATCGCACATACTGTCCGTTCAATCATTAACGCCCAACAAGTTATTAACGAACACGATAACATTTTGCTCAAAGTAGATTTCAAAAACGCATTCAATCTAATTAGACGGGACACGATGATGGAATTAGTCTCGGCAGAATTTCCGGAAATATATCATTATGTTCATGCGAGTTACAGCAACACGTCTATCCTCCTTTATGGTAACAAGATAGAGTCCCAAGAAGGAGTTCAACAAAGAGATCCTCTCGGTCCGTTTTTATTCTGTGTTGCAACCCACCCATTATTTCAAAAACTCAAGTCAAAATTAAACGTATGGTATTTAGATGACGGAACACTTTTGGATACACCCGAAATAGTAGCTGCAGACTATAAAATTATAGACAGCGACGGCCCAAAATACGGTCTATTCTTGAACAAAGAAAAATGTGAGTTATGCCCTATCTCTACGTCAACAGAATTGGAAAATTTTACGTCAGAATTCATCGGATCTAAAGTCACCATCAAGAACAATCTAGAATTACTAGGAGCTCCCCTTGGATCTCATGCTGAAAACATTATTTTACAGAAGAAAATAGATTTTTTACAATCATGTGTAAGCGCTTATCGTTGTTGGAACCACACCAGGCTTTCTTTCTTTAAACAAGGTGGAACTCGCTTTTGCGACAGTTCTTAGGCTTCTATACATCTACTTTTTCGGTAGGTTAAATTATTTGGGCTTTATTTTATTCCAATTTTTAATGCCTTAATCTTTTAATTAGGTAGATTTTTTTACTATATAAGGAAAACGCTAACATTTTAATATTTTTTTTTTATTTCGACCTTTATAGGTAAATATTTGCAATTTACAAACCACAAATAAAACACAATTCATAATGAAATATTAAAATACCCGAAACACGTACCGAATACCGTATTAGAAACACGTAAAATACCTACTCTAAAAATACAAAATAAGAATATCGGATTAAAAAATATATATGTAAATAATCTGAATAATTAATACCAATCTAAAAATATTCTATATGAAGTAAAATTGTTTTAAGAACGTGCGTTCTGATTGGTTTTGAATTATGCGGACAGACGGACAGACGGACAGACGGACACGGAGCTAGATCATAAGGCTTCTTCCTATACGTTGTATAGAAGCCTAAAAAACTGCATTGTTCTGCCTCACCTACAATATCTTCTACGCACTTCACCAATATACAAACACAGTCCTCTTTTTAAAATTTGATGATTTACAACGCCATGCAGTCAGTGAAATTTTGCACATTTGCACAAATTATCTAATACCGAATGGATGCAAGCCTCTCTTCCCGTGAATTCTGGAGGACTTGGAATCAGATTTGCCGTTGACGTGGCCTTACCAAGTTTAATTTCTTCTTCTAAATCCTGTCAAAACCTCTTCAACGTTTTATTTTCAAATTTTTACAAATCGATATTCATTCAACAGCGGAATCAATAATTATGTGGCCACAAATAACTAGCTCGTCCACTTTACCAACTTCTACAAAGCAACATGACTGGGACGTTCCTATCATTGATGTGGCCAAAAACTGTTTTTTTGAAAACGCCACTGACATGAAGGACCAAGCCCGCTTGTCAGCTGTTGCGCAAAAGGAATCCAGCTCCTGGTTATCCGCCTAGCCATCGTCCAACATAGGAACACTGCTGAATAGAGACATAATTCGCATATCGGCAGGCCTCAGACTTGGATGCAAAACGGTGGAACCCCACATTTGCCGATGCGGATCACTTGTCGACGCAACCGGAACTCACGGCCTTTCATGCAAATATAGCAAAGGACGTAGCACCAGACATCAAGAAGCCAACAATATCAAGCGAGCACTAACATCAATTGGTCTTCATCCTGTCCTTGAACCACCTGCGCCCGTTACTTTGCCCCCCCCCCCCCCCAGGTAAAATTTTTGGCCCAAAAGCTAGCTCCCAATTCTACATAGCTAGCACCGGCTAGTACCCAAATATGAAAGTTAGCACCATTACAGTATTTTCACAAAACCATATTGATCATGGTTAATATTTTTGGCCAAAAAGCTAGCTCCCGATTCTACATAGCTAGCACCAGCTAGCACCCAAATATTAGAGCTAGCACTATTACAGTTTTTTCACAAATCCACATTGAAACTGGGGGGGGGGCTAAAGTAACGCTACCCCCCCCCCCAGTTAATATTTTGGCTCCGAAAGCTAGCTCCCTAATCTATATAGCTAGCACCAGCTAGCACCATTACAGTTTTTTCACAAATTAGTATTTCATAAAAATGTCTAAATGCTTCATTCCACTGCGCATGATCCATGATATATTCCACTCGCTCCGCCCATTCTAAACTTGACTAATAACTTTTTAACAGAATAGGGCTTAAAAAAATATCAACAAGACAACTTTAAGTCAAAATTAATACACTAAATTCCGATTTTGTCTTACATGCTGTAAATGTAATATGACACCTGATTATTTGACTTGGCGAAACATCTTCTTTAGTTTTTAACAAGTCATTATAAATTTCTTATTTACCGTTGTGTCGTCACGTATAGGTCAAAATTCTATTATCTAAGACCCGGTCTATATAGAAATTAATAGCTTTTCTGTACTCTAAATTAAAAAAAAGTAAATAAAAAATATATATAATTATCGAGTAACCTCTGTATTTACATTTTTATTTTTTAAAGGGCTTATGCCCGGTTTCTGAAGATCTCTGGTTAACTAATCATATAGGTTAGTTATTTAAAATAAAATGTTTGTTGTAATTGCCCATAGATGGGGATATGGTACACTTAATTCAAATTAAGCAATAATTTAGTAATTAGACAAACGTAGTTATGTAAAAAATTGTTTTTCTTTATTATTTACCAGAGATCTTCAGAAACCGGGCATTAATCCTTTAATCTTAAATTTTTAAGTTGGCCAAATCAGCCGAATTAAAATAAGCCCGCAATTTGGAAACAAAAAGTAAGATAAAACTTACCAAATAACATAATGGGAAAAAAGCGTTCAGAAATTGAGATTCAATCAATTATAGATGTATTGCAAAGGTTTCCGTTAGAATCGCTATATGATCGAGTGAAAAAATGTTTTGTTTCCAAACACGATACAATTTGGCAAAAAATATCGGAAGATCTTATATTACTTTATAATTTGCACATGTCAAAACTAGGAATTTATACGGCAGTTTCAAAAAATTATTATGATTTATGGAATGTTATACAAATTTACCCGGACGATGTTAAAGATGTGCAAGCAATATACGAAGAAGTTTCTATCGGTAATATATCATATCATGCAGTACTAACAGTAACAGTAATAGTAGCACTGATATTGAAGAAGACTGTTCTGACAAAATGGAAACTACTTATCAGTTCAACATTGCCTTGACGTGGACTGAATATTTAAGTTGTGATAAAAAAACTTGTTATACACAAAAGAAAGGATAAGTCTGTGAAAAAATCAAAGCATGCTGGTGAATCTAGAAGTGCATATGCTTTCGCTAATTCCAATTAGACAAATGTAATACACAAGAAACCAATAGAAAATTCGACACTCACATGTACGTTAACATTTGACAGACATAAATTTTTTCCGTTTGGTCCACTGTTTTTAAAGATTTGGGCAGTTTGCAAAGAATGTAAATCAAGAATTACATGCGTTTTGATAAACGAACCGCAACAAAATGAAATTTTGGAACTGAATTGTACCGTTCGAGGAAATTTCAGCAAGAAGCACACATTAAATTTAAAACGTCCACTTCGGGGTGACCTGCGATCATACTATGTAAATAAAATGGTTCACGAAAAGTATTCATCTAGTAGAATTCAAAATATTATCGTTAATAATGAATTAGAAACAGGAAAAATGATGCCCGAACTCAGTACGCTTAGAGCTGCAAAATGTAAAGAAAAGAAAAAGAATTACCTTAATGAAAAACCTATCGATTCTCTTCACGAAATGAAAAACATTCAAGAATTTTCTAATGTTATTCGCAATATTGGTCATTCCCCGTTTTTTGTATTTTGGTGGTCAAATTCCCAGCTTCTTGTATATCGACGATATTGTGAAAACAATTACAGTAGAATAGCTATCGATGCCACAGGATCAGTTGTAAAACGAATTATCTACACCGACAGAAGCACATCAAGGCATATCTTTTTATATGATATTGTAATATTGTATCAAAATCGAAAACAATATTCCGTTGGATCAATGCTTAGTGCTTCGCAAAACACAGAAGAAATAACGCATTGGCTATCCGTATGGTTTAGAAGCGCAGGATGTATTCCGTCAGAAGTAGTAACTGATATGTCTCTTGCTTTAATGCATTCGTGTGCAAACACATTTACTCCACATAAGAACCTCAACCAATACATTGAACAATGTTACAAAGTACTATTTAGAAATGAAGATAATATTTCTAAATGTTTTCTTCGTTTTGATGTGGCCCATTTTATAAAGCTCGTTACTAGATGGCCTAGCCTTAGAAATCAGCATAAACTAACCAGAACATTTTATCTTCGATGTATGGGACAAGTTGTGCAATGCAAAGGAATAGAAGATTTGCAGTTATTATTAGATGCTATGTTTATCGTTGCTTATTCCGATACAGAAGGGCACTACAATGGCAACCCTACAATTTGCGAAATTAATAAAAAGTGGCTTATTGATCTTATATCTACAGGAACAGTTCAGCTCAACAAGATTATAGACGAGGAAAATGTTGCAGTAGAAGACGTTATGGGAAAGCTAGACGATGAAGAAAAGCAAGTAAGGGAAATCGATAATAATTTTAGAAGTTGGTGCAAGAATATTTCCGAATTCGCAAAAATTAGAGTCAACACACCAGATGAAACAGGTGACCGAGGTAATCAACAGGTTTTACCTTCTTTCGTGGACGACTTTTTAAAGATTTCCAATTTTCCATTTTTGCCTAGAATTTCCAGCTCAGCATCGGCTGAAAGTAATTTTAATCAAGTCAAGAACAGAATTTTTGCTCACGAAAAACTTCCTCTACGTGTGGATGAGTTTGTTGGCGAATACATCAGGCACTATGAAGGTGCTATGAAGCTGGCTATCGAGTATAATATGATCGCTAATATTTAAGTCGAAACAATTTCTACAAGCCAAGTAGAAAAATCATCGGTACTTAACAATTTCAAAGCTGAAACAAATAATTCACAATCAAGCCATAATCTTCTGTTGCTTGATAATCTGTGCGCTTCTTGTCAATTAGGAATTGGAAGTGCTAATGTTGCATGTAAATTATGCAATTTGTTGTTGCATAACAATGACAACTGTTCTGTCTCATACGAAGATGAGATATATTGTAAAGGATGTTATATTAGAGGTACACAAGATAAAACATTATCCGAAAGAGTCGCTGAAGAATCATGAATGGGAATAAACGTTCCTCCCAAGAAAAGACCCCGAAAGTCATATTTAGAACCTCATTCAGAAATGGCTGTTGTCGATTGGACGAGAAAAGTAAATATAACGACAATTGGACTCCTGCGGAATGGTAATATAGTTCATTTGAAACCACTAAAAATCTTCAAACAATTGGTAACGTTAAGAAACACTTGCGGACTAGATGCATTAATTCAAATATTTTGTATTGGATATTGTGATTCGTTTGTTATCAAGGAATATATGGAATCAACGAAAGACAGTAATAGGTTCGCAAAATTAGTAGTCCAAATTGTGAATAAAGGTGTGAACATTCATACCTACAGAACTCGAGCAGAACTACTATACGAACATTTTCCAAAACATACCTTGCCAGAAAAACTTATAGAAATTAACTGTGAAGATAGTATCACCAATATAGCCAAACTAACTTTAGAAAGTTTTAGAATAGGAATGCAAACTGACGAATGCAACAATTGCAAGAATATTCAACACGCTGAACTAAAATGGTTATCGGTAGAACTGAATACTATTGAAGAGCTGCAGAGGAAATTGGAGACTCACATATCCGAACATGTATTCAGAAAAACGTGCAATGAATGTGGAAACAATCGGTTCTTGCGAAAGATAACTTTAGATCGAATATTTATTGCAATAGAACCAATTGCAACAAGTAATATGCTTTTAGAATTGACCACAAATTTGGAAGATATACCACCACATTTTTCAATAAATGGCGATAAATATGTACTACGTGGTATAGTAGCATTTCAAGGAACATCACAACATACACCAAATTGTATGGGACATTTTTTGACATATAGAAGACGACACAATGGTAAGTGGGAAATATATAATGACTTGTTAAAAACTAAAGAAGATGTTTCACCAAGTCAAATAGTCAGGTGTCATTTCCTTATTTACAGCAAATAAAACAAAATCGTAATGTATTAATGTTCATATTTTTACCTCCAATCAATTAAAAAAAAAAAATTGGAGGTATGGTAATCGAAATAAAATTTCAACTTTTTTTTTTGCATTTTCGAGATCACCGTGTTCAGAAACGTAAAGATCTGCAAAAAGTAAAATAAAAATTTCTGTGTCGGTCTGTCTGTCGTCAAATTTTGTCGATCGATTACGACCAAATTTGGTATGGTGGTAGGGTTCACTGTGGAAAGGTGAAAATAAGGTTTTCGTCGCGATCTATCAATCAGGAGTGTCACCACAAGAAAATAATACGGGATTTTTAAAAAATATTTTGTCTTGCGATATGTTATTTTAGAGCCCTTAAAAGGCTTTATCCAGAATAGGTAAAATTAATCTTCTATCTGTCGTCTGTCAAAAATCACAAGTTGTCAAAGTTGAAACTTTAATATTGAATAACTCAAGAAATGCTGAAGGGATCTTACCCAAATTTGATACGTAGGTACATTGATCCTAATGGATATGAGAGCATATGTAATCCTTCGATAGAAATCAGTAATGCAACATGAAAAAAAATAAAATTAACTTTTTTGGCAAAAACATGAAAAAAGTTTTTGTCGATCGATTTTCTCCGGCATTTTTTTCTCCGAAAAAATTTGTTGTACCAATCTTGGAGAAATTTTATTTGTGACTTCTTACGGTATTTTGTGACGTATATAAAAATTTTGGAAAAAATTCAGTGGTGTACAAAAATAAAAAATTTTTTCATTTTAGATTTTGTTAAAAAAACTTTTATAGATAGATTTAGGGTAGGGGGTGATACATATAGATATCTTTGCCAGGGCTACCGATGTCTTTGTTAAGGCTACCACAATAGAAAACAAAAATGAACATTATGTCATCGTATCTCCGGACAAAATTTGGTGTGCTGGTGATTGGAGGTATTGCAGCAGAGAGTGACGATATTTTTTAAATAAATTTATTTTATTTTTTATGATTTATTTAATTGGTGTATTATAACTAGAGAGCGGATAAAAAGGCATTAAAAAAGCCAAAAAAGGCGCCTAAAAAAGCACAAAAAACATGAAAAAAAAAGCTCTAAACAAACAAAAAATAATTAAAAAGGCACAAAAATTTTTTTTAATGTAGTACATTTAAAAATTGTTTTATTTATAATTAAATAACAGAAAAATATTTTAAGTCTTTAAACAATAAGTGCTACACTGCTTCCTGGAAACAGTTAACTACTAAATGCTGCTCTAAATTTCTTTGATATATTCTTCTACAAGGGGTTTCACTTTCAGCATTATTGCTTGGCAGCGGCGTATTCAGGGGGGGGGGGTGCTCCCCCCATCCCGAAATTTTCTAACTTTCTATTAAGCGTTTGACCTTAAAAATTTGAAAAATTTTCGTCTGCGACGCTATTACAAGACTCGCTTCGCTCATGGGAGGTCCCCCACTAAACTCCTAACTAAAAACTAAAATACTTCTAACCCCGAACTAAATTCCTCGCTACGCCACTGTTGCTTGGCACTTGTTTACAAATTTTTTTTTCTACAAATAGTAGACAAATCAGTAGTCAAACAATCAAAATTTGATAAATTTTATTCTTGCTTTCACCAATTTGGATTTTAAACTGATTTTAGTGCCAAAATGCATTGATTTTTTTGCAATTACAAATTTTTATGCTTAGGTTGGTACCATATAAAAACTTCAAATTTCAAAATTCAATTCAGGTAAAGAATTCAAATTCTGTTTAGAGGCGTTTCGGGCAGTAAAAATTGCTTTTTGCAAAAAAAAAGCTAAAATAAGCTTTAAATAAGCATAAAAATTGAAAATAAGCACAAAATGCTGAAAAAGGCAAAAAAGGCATAAAAAACTTAGTGTCAAACGATAAAATTCTTTATAAATCGTATACATTTTAAATATCTTATTGCTGCCTTAAATATTGACGATAAGCATAATGGAAGGAAATCCGCTCTCTAATTATAACTTATAACGTTATTAGTGGAATGCAGCGAAACAGTATCAACGCACAAAATGATATAGTAATATTATATTAATTAAGGTTGTATGTGACTTTTTCTTTCTGTTCTTAAATAAATTACATAATGTAGTTAACAATAAGCCCTACTCTGTTAAAAAATTATTAGTCAAGTTTAGAATGGGCGGAGCGAGTGGAATATATCATGGATCATGCGCAGTGGAATGAAGCATTTAGACATTTTTATGAAATACTAATTTGTGAAAAAACCATAATGGTGCTAGCTCTAATATTTGGGTGCTAGCTGGTGCTAGCTATGTAGAATCGGGAGCTAGCTTTTGGTCCAAAAATTTTAACTGGGGGGGGGGGCAAAGTAACGGACCCGAACCACCTGGACTAATGGCTCGCACTGATGGGAACCGTCCTGACGGAATGTCCTTAATTCCATATTCTCAAGGAAAATGTTTAATATGGGACATAACAATTTTCGACACAGTAGCTCCATCGTACTTACCCTGCATTGCCATCTGCCCTGGTGCTGCGGCCGAAAAGGCCGAAGCCAGAAAAAGAACAAAATACAGCGTTTTGTCAAACGATTACTTATTCATTAAGACCCTTGGCCCTCAAGGTCCCAGTGAGCGGTCTTTCATCAAAGACATCAGCCAGAAGCTAATCGAAGCCACTGGGAATCCCAAAGAAGGCTCTTGGTTTAAAGAAAGACTCTTAATCGCGATTCAGCGGGGAAATGCCATCAGTGTGATGGGAACTTATTGTACTGATTACACTTTATCGTTGAATTGCGAGAATTAAGCATTCGTATCTGTGTAAATTTATTAATTAAATTTAATTTTATTTTATTTAATTTTCCTTGTTTGAATCATTTTATGTATTGAACGTGTATTAAAGTAATTTAGGTAATTAATATTTATTTTTAATTTTACCATTGAAAGATAATAACGTAGAATTTTTAAAATGTTAATACCATAAACCACTATCTATATAAATATATTTTTAAATAAATTCTAATGTAGAAAGCTAAATTTTATATTTAACAACAAATATATACTTATCAATATCCATTTTCGAGCAATTTATCATAAATAATTTAATTTAAATGTTTATTAAATCATTAAAGCATACAAAAATCACCTCACCACTTGTAATTCCAGCGGTCTAATCTTCCAATCGCTTTGAGATGCGACCATTTTTCTCCCACAACTGCTATCACAATTTCTTCTCTGCCCATCCTGGATTTAAGTTTCCCTCACGTCCGTAGGTACGTGGTCCAATCAACTTCCTCCTCCAAGAATTCACTTTTCTTTCATGTCCATTTCTTATTTACTTCGTCACCTGCACATGTTCATTTATCCAATCTTTCACCAATTTTTTAAATTTCAACTGTTTATTTTTTTCATTTTTTAAATTTTCATTTTCAATTAATTTTTTATTTCCAAAATCCAAATTTTTGTTTTTAATTAAATCTTTATTTCAAAATCAAAATTTTTCTCATCCAAATCCAATATTTTATTAACTTTTATAATTTATTGTTTTAAAGAATGTTTTAATTGTGAAAAACGATTTCAATTTATTTAATCAAATTTAAAATTTACACATTTTAATATTTTCAATAACGCACCTTTTGTTTGTTTGCCACATTTGCTAAGCCACATTTGTTTGTTTGCCACATTTGTTGTTCGCCATATTTGTTTGTTCGATATCATACACATTTTGTCTACAGCTATCTTATTAATGTTTAAAAAAGTATCTCAAAAAGTTCCTTGTTCAGGTCGGTTTGGAAAAATCATTACCTGACACATGCCACGCGGGTTGGGCGCCAATTTATGTGATGACCCGCTTGTCTCAAATTATTAAAATTGTAAATGAAATAAAATTTTAATGAAAAACTGAATTCTCCTTCGAGTCACCCATTTTTTATTACATAAGACTCTTCTTTATTATCACTTTTTAAAACTTAAAATCAAACACTTTTTTTTATTTTAAATCAAAACTTTAATTAAATTAACTTGGAAACTTAAATTAAATTGGAAACTTATATTAAATTGGAACGGACAAACACATGTCTGTTCTCTTGGCTGTCGGCCATCAAAAAGCATACCCACACGTTTTTCAATTTACAATCTTATTTTGAACATGACAATATGTATATCTAAAAAAAATTGATGGTATTAACCCTGATTTATGCGAATTTTATATTTTTATCCCTGAACTTATTACAGTGATCGTGGCGAAAAAATTTTAATGTACATACCTGTTTTGTTCATTTTATAATAAATTATAAGCTATACCGCGAAGATATTCAATAACATTATTAGAATTATAATTGGTTATCTTTGTCAACATTCGAGAATCAGCCGCTTCGTATCGCGGCTTTTTTTAGGAGGTGCATGTCCGGCTAGAATACGTTCGTATTCTGTGTCGAAAGTTTTTTGAATACGTCTTAATTTAATAATTATTATGATTTGTCTATCGAAGTTAATTTATAATTTATTTAAAAATGTACAATACTTCGTTTAATATTTTCTTTTAATTAGTAAGACGACATGTTTCGAATATAGATATTCATCATCAGGAAGTCTACAGACAATTTTCAAATTTATAATAATTTTCAAATAATATTTTAATTTTGATAATTTTCCTACAGCGAGGAAACGCTGCTAGTGTTTTGGGGACTGTTGGAAAGAGTGACGGGTTGGAGTCTTTATTTTATATGTTTTGATTTGTTACATACATATTATGCAGTTATCGTTGTAAATTTTCGTATATTTCTTTATTAAAACACATCTTTATAAAATAAAGCAATAAATTTTGGTACGTTCTAACTTTATATATTAATAATATATTTATAACATAATCTTCTGTAGACTTCCTGATGATGAATATCTATATTCGAAACATGTCGTCTTACTAATTAAAAGAAAATATTAAACAAAGTATTGTACATTTTTAAATAAATTACGTCTTAATTTATCCAAAAATGTCCACAACGTTGGACCTAAAACTACCAAAACCTAGTTGTATATTTTAAAAGAATTTAATTAAGACTTTAATTATTTTAAAAGAATAAATTGAATAAACTGAAAGTATAGCTGCATTCACATAGGATATTGCAGGGGCATGTTAGGTGGATGGTAGAATTATTGCAACAGATTTTTGCACAACATACCATTCACATAAACTTAAAAGCTGGGGTAATCGTAATACGTCGAATATTAATTTCATCATCTTCAAAGGGGTCCATGCTACACGCACAGTAAATTAGCGTTTTAAAAAAATCGTCTCAAATATTTCCGGATTGAATTTATTTTTATTATTTACGAAACCAAAACAGAATTAGGTTATGTTACAAAATAAATAAACTGACAGTCACAAGCACCGCCCTTCGACGCTGCCGATTGGCGCTTGTAAAAATTCTTGCACCGTGTATTGTAAAAGTTTAAAGTTTGGTAACTTTTCCACAGGCCGTTACACCGCTTCTTCCACCGTGCAAGAAATTTAGTCTATCTGAACGCGTCCACTTGTGCGCTTGATTTGTAACTCTTACATATTCTACCATCCAAATACAATACCCTATGTGAATGCTGCTTATACCTCCCGTCGCCTAATCGACGTAGTCGAATTTTCAGTCGCCGAATGAGAATCGCCGAAATCCGGTGCCGAATTGGAAACGCCGAAACTGGCATAGCCGAATTTCGGGTCGCCGAATTGACTGTCGCCGTATCAGAATCGCCGAAATGACGGTGCCGAACTGGAATCGCCGAAATGACGGTGTCCGTGTTAAAATACGTAGCAATCAAAAAGTTACTTTTTCATAACGTTTGTAGAAAACATGCTATTATGTGCTTTATTGATTTTTTTTTATTGACACCATGAGTGATTACAATCCGTCCGTCGACGATAAGCAACATTGTTTGTCTTGATTAATTACATGGCACAGTAGAGAGCCAGCCCACTGGCAAGCCTCTTTTAGAAATTATTACATAATCTAAAAACTACATAATAAAGTTGTCAACGCGACGCTCAAGTTCTTTGAGGCAGGTCCGTCGGGTCGTACCTCTTCAGTCTTTTCGTCTGGAGTCCAAGGAGTAGGTCGTATACTAATACGTTGGGATGGTCACTTAGTCTTAGTTGGTACTTTTTGCTCAGAGATGATATTGCTTCCTTTATGCTGACTACCTGCAAATCAGTAGCAATATTATGATTTGTAACGTACCATGGAGCATTACAAATGTTACGTAGCATTTTATTTTGGAAGCGTTGAATTTTCGCAATGCTGGAATTGCAGGCAGCACCCCACAGATGTATGCCATATGTCCATATGGGTTTTATTGATAACTTTAAATTTTTAACATTGAATGTTGTTTTAAATTTTGAGATATGGATTTAATTTAAACTAAATAAATTAAGAATAATATTTGTTTAATTTTCAATATTAAACTAAACAATTTGTGCTTGAATTTGGAAACACGTTAGTTCTTTTGGGTTATCGTTGTATTCCAAACTAAATCTCAATCCAAGAGTTATCTAAAAATAAAAACGCAGTTAATGTTGTTTATGGTTTTAAACTTATGCTAATAATATTTATTAAGTTATTGTAAGCAGTTAAATTAATATAAAGGTTGGTTTTTGTCAAACGCCGACGCACGCACTGCACGAACGAAATGCACTGCACAAAATGCTGCACAATAATATTGGTTTTTCGATTTTTGAAACGTCTGCATATGACGTCGACTATTATTGATAAAAAAATTGTAGTACAAATTTAAACAAATATAGATATAATTATGATTTGTCGATCGAAGTTAATTTTTATTATTTATTTAAAAATTTTGGTACGTTATAACTTTATCTAATAATATATTTGTAACATAATCTTCTGTAGACTTCCTGATGATGAATATTGTATATTCGAAACATGTCGTCTAACTAATAAAACAAAATATAAAACAAAGTATAGTACATTTTTAAATAAAAAATATAGATATCTCTATTTCATAAGTTGAAGTTTTATTTACACAAAATAAATAATAATTTATAAATAAATAAGAAGTTAACTGATAAAAATGACATTATTTTATTTAACCTGAAAATATAAATCATAATTAAAAATTTATTTCCAAATAATATGCAATATTTTATTTTATATGAAATTAATTAATAAATTTTGTTATGAGTTATAACATATTAAACTAAAAAATTGTATATTAATATTTATTAACGTGATTATTTAACAAAAATTAACAGTTTTAAATATCTTGATGGTAAATAAGTAACTTATTCATAAATATGTGGAGTAAACAGATACACCTGCGAAAAATAAGGCATACCTGACTAACAAAAGTTCTTAAACTTCAAAAGTTCATGCCTTGGCGAAGTACATAAGCCAGTCTACTAAAATTCAATGCTTGAACTTACGTGTGTCGGCGTTTGACATAAACCATAACCTTTACAAATTAAAAATATTAGACACACACTTGGTCTTTCTAAAAAATATCGTTAATTAAAAATATGTGCGAAATATTGTACCTTTGGATAAAAAATGAAAATTGGTATTTCTAATTTATATATGGCAAGTTCGTTTTCTTCAAGAGGATAGTGAGTGTTGATTAAGCCTAAACATACATTTGGTTGTGGTAATGGAAAAGGGAAAGAAGTTCCTCCATCTACGTTCGCTACCACTTTAGCTCTTAAATTGATTTCTATTGGCTCAGCTATAAACAAAAATGAAAATAATTAGAAAACGATTAATTATTAGCACAGAGTATTCACTTTTATTATTTATTAGTTTTGTTACTGCATTGATATTGATATAGAAACACAAATTAAAGTACGCAAATCTATGCTTCAATTTGTTATTTTTTTTATGTCGATCATGATAACCGATATACAGTTCCACCAAACGTTAGAATTTTCATGCCAACATTAAATTATTGGCGCGAACAACAATTCATTAATAATGTCGGAATCGTTAAAAACTGTCGTACCATACTTTACTTGTTGTGAGTACAAATTTTTTACTCTCTTCGGCTAGTTTATGTGCCGTTCTTTATAGTGCCATGATTATGGTGATTATATAGCACCGAAACGTCTTATTTATTTTCCATTCCTAACATCCTGAGGTTAAATTTATTGTTATCAGCGGTTGGATGAGATGTTTTCCTTACATTGTTTAAACATTGTGTTTCAACCATATGAAAAAAGTTATGCAATTTATTCAATTAATTTCATATTTCAATAATTAAATCTCACCATAATCTACCAGGAGAATTATAAAAATTTATTTTTGGGTTTCTTTTCCCTCATGAAGAACAATAAGGAACTGAACAACATTTTTCATTTAAAATATATTCGAAGAAACAAACTATTAAACGTTATCTATTACAAATAAAGTTGAAGAATTAATAAAGAAGAGAAAAACTAAAAAGTTTTTATAAGCCTTCAGTCGATATGACCTATCATATTAGATAAGGTACTACCTTCAACTATCCAGCTACTGTTTTTGTTGACGTCGAGTAAGCAACACCAACTTTTGCCTTAAGATGCAAAAGCAGATTGTTTGACAAAAACATGGACCGCGCCACCTAGACTGAGACTCGATCTTACTCTAACGAGATGGATCTCATCGGTCAATCGCTGGTGGACACAGTACCAAGTTCCGCCAAAGTCTCCACCCGTAATTTGCATTGCTTAAAACTTAGTCAGCGATTACAATACCTAGCGACATACAGTGATGTGATATTTAAAGGTTTTTCAATCGTCATTCTAGGCAACTTTATGAGTTACGCAAACGTAATTCTCTTGCAATATAAAAAGCCTGCTTTGGCATTTCAGAATAACAAAACGATATTAAAATTTGGCAACCAAATTTCAACATATTATCGACTGTTCTTTGATAATAATGAAGAGAAAAACTAAAAAGTTTTTATAAGCCTTCAGTCGAGATGACCTATCATATTGGATAAGGTACTACCTTCAAATATCCAGCCACTGTTTTTGTTGACATCAAGTAAGCAACACCAACTTTTGTCCTGTGTCCACCAGCGATTGACCGATGAGGTCCATCTCGTTAGAGTAAGATTGAAACTCGAGTCTCAGTCTAGGTCTATCTGCTTTTGCATCTTAAGGCAAAAGTTGGTGTTGCTTACTTGACGTCAACAAAAACTGGATATTTGAAGGTAGTACCTTATCCAATATGATAGGTCATTTCGACTGAAGGCTTATAAAAACTTTTTAGTTTTTGTCTTCTTTATTATCAAAGAACAGTCGATAATATGTTGAAATTTGGTTGCCAAATTTTAATATGTGCTTCGCACTTCGGAATATAATCTTGGCGCTAGGGCTATAATGACAGTCTTCACAACCTTGGCCTATAGTATACTATTACCTAGTATCGCCCCTTGAGTAAAAATGTAAGTGTTCCGTAATATATTATTATGGAGTATGAGTTTTAAATGGTGTTCTATGCGATACGTACTGCAAAAGCCTTAGTTTTCTCAGGCAAACACGTGCAACCGATTAAAATCAAGAGCATTCAGACAATCTCTGATCACTGACAAAATCGCTCGCTTTAGTGCTGATTTTTGGTGTCGGTTTTTGGTGTCGTCTTCCCGTGCGGTTTTTCATGTCGATTTTTGGAAGGTAACTACCGCAAAAACATGTTCTATGTTAAAAATTGATTTTTTTGTAATGTACTTCTATAAGGCTCCATTTTGCAGTGATAAGATAAAATAAACCTGTTTTCGCGATTGTTAGTAACAATGCAATGGTTATTGGTTATTGCAATGCAATGGCTATGTATTTATATTGTATAACGTTATACGTTTTTATAATGTTTTAATTTCTTATTGTTTATTCTGTGTCTCTATTTTTGAATTTTTATCACGAAATCGGATCAAAAGTGATGAAACTATTATTAATATATACTTACGTGCTTTAAATTCCATAGTCATTACAACTTAGGTCCGTCTTTTAAATTGGCAAGGTTGTTTATCACAATCAATAACATTAACAGAAATTGGTTTTTGTATGCCCGGTTCACCTGTAAATAAAATTATATAAAATTATATTTTACAAAATAATCTTAATTAAAATGTTAAAATTAAATAAATTTAACTAGTAGTTAAGCTGTGTAAAAATTGTAATCAACGTTTAATGTTGTTATTTGTTAAACAATAACATGGGTCATTGGGTCAACACAAAACTTGATTTTAACTTTAAAGCATAAAATATCTATATTTTAGGTCAACAAATTTATAAAAAAAAATTCTAAAATGACTATGTATTATTACCATAACTACTACAAAAGCAAACTTTATAGCATTTGTTTCTAGTGATGGCCGAGACAAGAAGTCTCGCAAGACTTGGAAAAGTCTTGTCTTGTCTTGCTGAAGCAAGACAAGAATCTTTCTAGTTCTTGTCTTGCTTTAATCTTGCTGGGTTATTTCTTGTCTTGTCTTGCGAGAGTCTTGCAATTTCTTGTCTTGCACCAATAACGTTTAATATTTCATAAATCCTCCCCCCCCCCATATTTTTTATTAGTTTTACTGTCTTTTCCAAATATTTCTAGTAATACCCTGTCAATAGGAAATATTATAGGAGTACACTACTGCTTATAAATTTAATCACCATTGGAATAAAATTAAATCGCACGGCGATTAAATTAAAACTACAATTTTTTTTAAATACATCAAGTTGATGTATATCAATATCAATAGATCAAAATATATGATGATCAATAAATCAAAATAACACTGCAATGTCTAAAATAGTACTACTGCAAAATTAACAAATTTAAAATTTTTATTTAAAAATTCCGTTATTTCATGGGTTAATCGAATTCATCCCTTAAAAGTTACCTGAGTTTTTAATTCTTACTTGAAGTTTACTTACATACTTCTTATTCTTGTATAATAGTAGTACTTAAAAGAAATTAAATTACATTATTTCTTTCTATTTTTCAAGTGGGATTAAAGTTATAGACGGTGATGTATGATGTATCCACATATACACCACCAAGATGATGAAACATCCATGTGATCCACATCACATGGATGCTTTGCTTCTGTATATAGCAATACATGGTGTATCCCCGCTGTATCCACATATACACCACCACGATGATGAAGCATCCATGTGATCCACTTGTGATGTGATCCATATCACATGGATGCTTTGCTACTTTCGCGAATATTATCGATACAAAATAGGAAACTATCGTGTAATATATCAATTAATAATTTCAACTATATAGGGAAGGAGCAGTAGCGGGTCTAGACAATTACCATGGGGGGAGGGGAACAAAAAAAATGTATTAAATAAGAAAATTACAAAATAGTAGAAATAACAAAAATAAATTTATTGTGTTTGTTTTGTACTCTGCGTTGCGCTAGAACCCACCTCTCACCCTCGGCTACTCCAACTTTAAAAATTTAAATAACACCATATTCTTTACGACACTTGAAATTGAAGGTTTCTTAAAATGCCACACATCTTTTACTTTTTACGCAAAAAAAATTAAATTTGTCGACTTAAATTTTAAAAATTCATATTTTTCACCATAATTAATATTATCACAAAATAATGAATAAATAATAAAAAAAATAATATTTTTGAACACAAATTTGCTCAAAAACTATTTTATTTGAGAAACCAGAGATATTAAATAAGATTATAGCGATTTTTAAAATAAGGTCAGGATTTTAGTATTATTCGGGGAAAATTTCGTGGTATTTTGCGATGCAAAAAATATATTTCAAAAAATTCAAGTTTATAGATTTTCGACGATAGGACGGTCCGAGTCCTAGTGCAACGCAGAGTACCTACTCAGTCAGTCCTGTTTATCTTTTCTTATCTAGAAAAGCTTCTTTTACAGTTTTTCGATATTTGTTGTACTTCGTGAGAAATTTAAGTTAAATCGCTTTTAAATCTACACTCTGTATTAGAGTAATAGAAAACACACCCATTTGGGGATTAAAAAAATTTCTGGATTTTCCAAAATTGCCATAAGCTGATATTTACCTGACTTTATTGAAGCCGTTATAGGCGGTTCCGGACGTTCGGATTTAAATTCTTTGAAGTACAAAATGTGGTCTTGTGTAAACATTTAAAATACAATAACATATTTTTATTTTAAGGTCATCATTTAAAATTCGAACTTGAAAAAACACAAAATATTTTTAAATTCTCGAAATTGTATTAGAAACTTTTAACAAATCAGAATATTTTCGCTCTAATAATGGATGTTTTTTGAGTTCTGAAGGGGGCTTAATTGCTTCCATCGTATCGCCCTCTCTGGGTACGCCACTGTTTTTAAGTAAATTTTTAAATTTATACTTTGTACGTATTTTTAGAAGAATGAAATTCAATATGACAATAGAAATTAGAAATAACACAAAAATAATAATAAACCAGGTACTTTTTAGAAAGTTAAATGTTCAAAGAATTTAAATCTTTAATATTGTACCCCATGATGTTTTTAGTATTAAAACTTACTTTTATTCCTAGTATTCTTTATTTAAAGTTTAAGGGCCGGTTCCACCAACTCTGGTTAAATACTTTAATCACGGTTAGTTGGAGTTAATCATGGTTAAATAAAAAAGAGCGTTCCACCATTTATTTAATCATGGTTAAAGCAGTTTAATCATGGTTAAACAGCCTTCAAACTAATCGACCGATTATGGGCGATTAGTTGAGTTTAATCACGGTTAATGCTAGGTGCATGCGCATTTCTTGCAAACAGGTAAAGAAGATAATGTTGACAGTTTGAATATAAATATTATTTATATTTACGGTCGACAATAGGTTTTTGAAATTTTTATTTCATTTACCGTTAATTATAAATATTATTTTTCTAATGACGTACTTCTTCGTTATTTATTATTAAGGCATGTTTCGTATAAATTATTATACATTTTCAAGTCTTCTAAATTGAGTTAATTTTGAATTTTGAATTTAATTTATTAAATTTAAATAATTGTTTTTCTAACTTCAGAAACACTTCAAAAATAAAATTAAGATTAAAATTAACTCAAATTTAATTTTGATGAAAATATTGCGAATGCAGTTTATATAAATCCAATACCCGACTTGCACGAAATTTGTTTCACTCATTTTGAAATAAGAGCTTTTAAAAAATTTGAAATAATATTAATATTTGAAATTAAATTTTTCTTTCATTAAATACGTCATACTTTTTCCTTCACCTTCATCTCATCCTTCACCTCATACTTTTTCATAGTAAAAGTTTCTTGTGACTATATATCAACCAATCAGAACAGTCTTTGCCAGATTATACCCGAGGTAACCCGACGTAAAAGCAGTCAACTAATCATAGATACAAAACGCTTGGTGGAACACATTGAAGTTAATGTCGGTTAAATACTTCGGTTAACCATTAATCGTGATTAGTTAACCAAGGATTTAATCAGAGTTGGTGGAACCGGCCCTAAATTCTAGAGACTATGTTAGGTAAATACGACAATTTTACGAAAAATTTA
Source organism: Cantharis rufa (assembly GCA_947369205.1). Lineage (NCBI taxonomy): Eukaryota > Metazoa > Arthropoda > Insecta > Coleoptera > Cantharidae > Cantharis > Cantharis rufa. Next base: position 45,423,740 of record OX376303.1, read on the forward strand.
GGAACCATTTCTAAAAATTTGTTTCTTTTATTTATTTTCAAAACTATTAAGGGCCGGTTCCACCAACTCTGATTAAATCCTTGGTTAACTAATCACGATTAATGGTTAACCGAAGTATTTAACCGACATTAACTTCAATGTGTTCCACCAAGCGTTTTGTATCTATGATTAGTTGACTGCTTTTACGTCGGGTTACCTCGGGTATAATCTGGCAAAGACTGTTCTGATTGGTTGATATATAGTCACAAGAAACTTTTACTATGAAAAAGCATGACGTATTTAATGAACGAAAAATTTAATTTCAAATATTAATATTATTTCAAATTTTTTAAAAGCTTTTATTTCAAAATGAGTGAAGCAAATTTCGTGCAAGTCGGGTATTGGATTTATATAAACTGCATTCGCAATATTTTCATCAAAATTAAATTGAGTTAATTTTAATCTTAATTTTATTTTTGAAGTGTTTCTGAAGTTAGAAAAACAATTATTTAAATTTAATAAATTAAATTAAAAATTCAAAATTAACTCAATTTAGAAGACTTGAAAATGTATAATAATTTATACGAAACATGTCTTAATAATAAATAACAAAGAAGTACGTTATTAGAAAAATAATATTTATATTCAAACTGTCAACATTATCTTTACCTGTTTGCAAGAAATGCGCATGCACCTAGCATTAACCGTGATTAAACTCAACTAATCGCCCAAAATCGGTCGATTAGTTTGAAGGCTGTTTAACCATGATTAAACTGCTTTAACCATGATTAAATAAATGGTGGAACGCTCTTTTTTATTTAGCCATGATTATAAATAATCACCAACTAACCGTGATTAAAGTATTTAACCAGAGTTGGTGGACGTTCAGTTAAGTATCAGATTATGCTATTACAATTTAAGTTAATGGTTAATGTCTATCGTCGAACTTTTGATTGAAAATTAAGGGCAAGTCTTTATATAATATACCTAATATTGCGGTAATTTAGAATTTTTATTATTGTCAATAATTCTCAGTTAAAAATACAAAAATTTTAGCAAGATTTCTTGTTCTTGTTTATTTCTTGTCTTGTCTCGCAAGACTTCTTGCTAAAAATATCTTGTCTTGTCTTGCAATTGAATTACCAAGTCTTGTCTTGGTCTTGTCTTGCTTAGCAAGACAAGACAAGACAAGAACAAGAAAAAGCAAGACAAGAATGCCAACACTATTTGTTTCAAGAAAAGCAAAAATAAAACTAAAGAAAGTTTATAATTTGTATGATGAGAAGAGCAAAATAGTTGGCAAATTCAAAGCAATGTATTTTCTTTTCGTTTTTGTGCATAATTAACCGAAAAATCATAAAATAAACTTTAGGACAAAGAACGAAAATTTTTTTGTAGAGTCGTGAAGAACAATATTGTTCTTCAATAATTTTTATTTATTGACATGTTTCATATAATAGCTATTTATGTCCCGAGTATGATGAACGCTTGCGTGGACATCGTTTAAAGTTACTTCGCGTGAAGTTCAGGAGCAGAACCAGGGAGCACTTCTTGTTAAATCGAATTTTTGGTGTCTGGAATGGTCTTCCTGATGACGTGGTGGCGGCTTCATCTGTAAATGCTTTCAAGAATCGTTTAGATCTTCTGGGTCTTTCGTGATGGAATTGGTTCGGTGCATCTGTTTGTTGTTGTTTGAGTTGCATTGCCTGTTAATTTTGAATGTTTGCTTTTGTATTTTTATTTTTATTTTTATTTGTTGATTTATTGATTTAATTTGATTTAATTTAAAATGATTTGTTAATTTAATTCACTCAATTGAATTACATCGCACTGTGTACATATTTTGGTAATTTATAGAGTTTATAGGATTCGTCCTCAACTCTCTCAATACTGAATAATAATAATAATAATAATAATTTAGGTTTTGTACAAATGACATACATAGCTTTATGTTCGACGGCACCGTCACTTTGACATTTGACATTTAGCTAATAAAAATTGTATAATTTCGAATTAGTGCTTTTTCTACTGCTCCTGGTTTACATATGTAAGTTGTTTATTAATTTGGTTTAAAATTGTGTGAAAACAATGGAAGAAATCGCTGAAATTGCTGAAATTGCTTCAAAAGCTATCTTTAGTAATCTATTATAATCAAAGTAATCATTTAATATCAATTATAATCAATTAATGTAATCGTTTTTAAATTAAATTAAATAAAATAAAATATTAATTTTAACGTTTATTTCATTGACATGACAGGCGGCCGTTTTTCCTTTTTAAATAAAGCACCCTTTTTGGCGGTCGCCTAATGAGTTCGCCAGCCCTGTTGTTGAAAATCAATATAGTATTTGTTTCAAGAAAAGCAAAAATAAAACTAAAGAAGGTTCATTATTTGTATGATGAAAAGAGCAAAGTAGTTGGCAAATTCAAGACTGTTCTCCCCTCAAAAGTGTTGGTTCGGCACATGCCGTCTGACGTTATCCATTGGCTGCGTTTTTGGGCGTTTTTTTGTTGTGAGTTGGTACTATAGTTTTGTATAATTTTTTGTATATGTTACGGTCAATGATGAAAATCGGTCATTGACGTCAATGACCGGACAATTATGTCTATGCTCATTTATATTGGCCATTAACGTCATTGGCCGGCCATTGACGTGATTGCCAGTTAGCGGTGGACAATGATGATTTATAGAAAAATAAATGTACTATAAAGAACAGCAAATTGGCGATTTGAATTAGACAGTCAACTGGCAAGTAACATTTATGTGTGTTGCATGCATTGTGTTCTAATATATTGTAATCATTTATTAACAAAAATTTGAAAAATTAACAAAAATTTAAAAAATAATTATAAATTAAAAAATAATCAAATTAAATTATACATTTCTTAATTATGTTAAGAAAACGGGGAGATCCCTTTTCTGTATATAAAATTAATTATATAAATAATAAATAGGTACATAAAATCATATTCATCCAGAAATTTGGTTGGGTACCATTCTACCATTCTTATCGCCACGTAAAAGTTAAGAAAGTTTCGATAGTTGGATTTATAAAGAAAGTGACGAATATCAGCCACCGTTCTTTTGAGAAGGAAGATATTGAACAAAAAGATGTCAAACCAAAATATTTTAAGTTTATTTACATACGAGGTTATACCAAAATATTAACAAAAATGTTAAAACCGTACTACACCCTAGTTCATTATAATATCAAAGACCAAAAGGTCTGTTAACAATTTTGAAAATAAAAATTTAGAAAGAAAACAAATAAGAATTGCTATATATAGGATTCCTTGTAAAGAATGTGAAGGAAAATATGTTGGCCAGACTAAACAATTCTTAAAAGACAGATTGTACCAACATAAAAATGATTTAAAAAGATTTGATAAGGAGCAGTTGACAGAAGAAAAGACATCTCTGAGAAAAGATGTAAACAATGAACCACACCAAATACATCAGCACTAATTCAGAATCACAAAGAACGGAACCATTCCATTGTTTTTAAACGAGCTAAAGTGTTGGATCTAATAGAAGAAACGTATATAAAAAAATCAATAACCGAGATTATATAAAGATTATAAAAATAGCATAAACTTTTGAGAAGATACGCGGGAGCTCATCAGCGTAATATATAGTGACCTATAATATAATTCAAATATAATTGGAATATTATATTACAATACAAATGTACAAATGTACAAAAATTATAATAGATTTTCACTTACAAACCACCACCAAACATAATTGTGGGTGTTAGTTTGTCTCAAAAATTGATAAATTTTTATCATGTACTGTAATAAACTAGCAGTGCGGCTTTGAACAAAAATTAAAATATACCCTACACTTTTGAAGAATGTTTTTTGGAATCCCGCTGAATTGCTAAGGGTGACAGTTTATTTATATTGCTACCAGATGCGAAGTTTTATTTTTACGGTGAGTTTCATCTTTATCAATGCCTGCTTTAAGTTCAATTGAACAAAAGATACTGCATTATAAAATAAGATTAGATAATATTTTATATTTTAAATTATTTTAAATAGGTACATGAAAAATGTGGAAGACACGTTATTTTGAAAAAGCACTGCATATTTTCTGGTTCCATTGATATTTTCAATATTTAGTGCTACAATAAATCACAAAAATTTGAATTCGTATTAACTCATTAAAATATTTTATTTTTCTGGTCGTGCAGAGCCGGGCCTTTTTAATGTTCGGGCCCTTGTTCGATTGAACACATCGAACACTGGTAGTTACGCCAGTGTGTATGTATGGTATAACGGTCACCTGTGATCCACACGGGCATGCCATAGCGTGCCTGGGTATGTCACGGACACGTACATTAAGCGATTAAACGAGAAATGAACTGCGGAACTATGTATTCTTATATGCCGCTTCGGTTCAAACCACATTCAAACAGAAATTCAAGACTGATTCAAGATTAAAAAGATTGCCATCTACAAACAATTTTCTTAAACACATATGAAACTCAACACGCACTGTAGTTTGGTAGCGTTACCAATATGATTAGATAGGTGGCGTTAGAATTTAAAAATTTATAATTTATAATGAAACAAAAATCTAGGTACACTAAATTTGAAAAACTACTGTATTATAATATAATTATGTGGTATCATAAATGGTGAATTTTGAAACAAAATTCGTAAATAGTCAATTTATAATATTAGAAATTAGTAAATTCATATTACAACTCATGATAAGTATAAATAGATAGGTAGTAAATATTTTAACTATGTGTATGGTTTCCCCAATTATCTAAATTACGAATCTTTTAATTGTTTCATCTATGTCTATATCTAATTGTTTATAAAATAATTTAAACATAATAATAAATTTTTAATAACGTTTTAATAAACTTTCTTGCAATTACTTTTTTGAAATTAATATTAAAAACACATTCATACTTGATAACTATAACTTACATTCATCAACATCAAGACTTCCACTAGGAGAACACTGAACTAATATCAATATAAAAATACTTAAAATTTGAGTTAGTAACATTTTAATTAAATATTCTTACAAATCGCTGTCAATAGTTCAACACTAAAAGTTATTTATGATAAAGGAAAATATTAAACCTTTTTGTATCATGGTTACATTATAGCAAATTAAATAGATAAAAACTACTTTAATAAAAACAGATTAGATAAAACCGCTCTCAAAAAATGGAGTATGTACCAGGAATGAAATAATAGGTACCTCCATGCAGGTTGGTCTACAGTAGCAATTTTAACTGATAATTGAATTCCCTAAATGATCCTAGTAACATTTTTGAAATTTTCCACAAGAGTAACTCGACTGAAGTAATAAACGATTTTTTTCAATTTTTAAAATTATTATTGAATCATAATTAATTTATTTTATTTATTATATTAACTTACATAATTACATAAAAGAGAACGTTCTTGGAGGCTGCGTACATCTCGACCACAGATGATAACATTAATAAAATTACAGATTTTGACAGCATAGGGGAGGGGTATTACACCATTTTAAAACATTATAGGGAGAAAATTAGAACCCCTACCTACAGATTGTGAAGTTGACGCGGTCTTGGTTTTGTCTGTGCGGTTTGACCGCCCTTGGTCCAATATATTTTTTCGACGGTTTAACGGGAGTGAATGTCTATATGCCTTTCGCGATGGTTTTTACTTCTGTTTTGTTCATTCACGGGTGATATGTTTTACCAACGTTTTATGCGTTGTTGTTATCGTATGGCGTTATTTTAAAATTTTTAATAATAATAATAATAATACTAACGGTTGAACACCATTACCAGAATACATAATTAACATTAAATGACAATTTGAACAAAATATTACAATAAATGTATTATAACCAAGACTAAACCGAATCGAAATATGCCATTATCTCTTTTTTAAAATTACTTGCACTCCCGTGAAAAAAGTCCAATTCTTTGTGTTGCACAAAAACAGTATTTGCAAGACGACACAATCTAGACATGGCTGAATGCTGACCGAACGTAGACCTGTGAAAACTCTCGAAGAAAATTGGATTTTCTCTCAGACGTTTCACAGGTACATGAAACAAGAATAATTCAAGTAACTTCGGACAACTGACAACATTATTTAGCAATCTGTATATGAACATTAAATCTGAGACAGACCTCCTTTCAGACAGCTTCATCAGCCCAAAATACTTCAGAAGCATTTCATTGTATCCATGAAGCATTTCGTTTTGTATCCGATTATGTTGTCACTTTGGTGGCCTAAGCACATTCTACAAAGAAAAGTAAGTGGCAGTTCCACGTTCCAGGATAATAAATTTTAAAATGATAACAAAGCACACCACGTTTGCTAGAAAAGTTGTGTCTGCATATAAAAAATAAGCAAACGTAAATAGGAACCGTGTGACGAAAACCATCAATTTACGGCGCTTGGAATACGTGATTAGTCGCGTTTGTGTGTGTCTTGCACAATCTAAAACTGTAGAAGTATGTGTCGGCGCCGGTGGATCAATTACATGTCGACTCGACGTACATAAACCGCTGCGTGTTCATACACATACACTCATATTTCAAGTTCTCCGACTTCCGGAGATATTTTTAAAATGCAACCTATTTTTGAGATTTTTAGAATTTTATAATATAAAATATCATCAAATAATTTTATCTACGACTGTCAAACAATAGTGTCATTATATGTGTAACTATGAATACATAATTTTGTTCATATTCTACAGTGGATAATGGATTCATTATCCACGGCTCCTGTTCATTATCCACGGCTGTTGGCATTTTTTATTTATTTTCTTTATAAATGACAAATGGCAACTTGATTCGATAGTTAAAAAATTAATAAACACAATACAATTTTAAACTTAAAAATTAGATAATGCAGTCTTAGTTATTGTTTAACAGTCGTAGATAAAGAATAGTATTCAATTCGTGTATAATGAGCCATATTACACGAGAATAATGACAAAACTCCCTCACTACGTTCGCTCGTGTTCTAAACAATTCTCGTGTAATATGGCCTTTATTATACACTCATTAAATAATATACTATTAAAAATAATTGTAATAAATTTTGCGCCCCTGTAATTCTGCCGCCCGAAGCGGTAGCTTCTTTTGCTTCTTGGTTAATCCGCCTCTGGTTAGGAAATAGTATTTTTAAAATACTTGATTTTTACTATTTCGTAGTTAATAGTTAAGCACGTACGTAATTGGAATAATAAACAAGTATAGTAATGTTTCCAATTTAAGCATTATAAATACTTGAAATCCAATTTAATATGATAATACTTAAATTTAAGTAAGAAAATTCTTAAAAACCAATTTAAGCATGCACATACTTAAAGTTTGAACACGATTACTTAAATTCTACTATTGCATACTTATTGTAACAATATAGGGGTTAAGAAATAGAAATTTGAGCAAGTAAATACTTGATATACAATTCAAGATATTAATTCTTAAATTTAAGTAAGAAAATTCTTAAAAGGCATATTTAAGCGGGCACCATAGTTCAAGTTTGAGTACGAATACTTATATTTTACCATTGCATACTTATTATGATAAGCGAATAATGCATCTTAATAAAGAGAACCACCACTCATCAGTCAAGTTCATTCCTTAATCAAACCTCAAAGGTACAGTACATGTTAAATTTTAGGTTTTCTTTCTTAATGGATGAGGGACAATTAATATATACAATAAATTAATTTAATCAATTCGGTATTAATATAATATCTTTGCAAAGTATTACGGAAGAACAGTTGTGTAAAGCGCTACACCAAGATAAACTTGGAATTCGCATTAAATTACGTTTTTTTATAAAATTACCTATTAAATAAAAATTGGTACATTATAAAGTGGTTGTGTGATCTATGAATTAGTGCAAACATTTTTAAAATGGATGAAGATGACCAATTGATCGACAGAATTTTAACAATTTTTAATTCTAACGACTCGACCGAAAACAATAATTTTGAAGAAGTTAAAAACCTTCTCATAAACTGGGGATTTGGACAAAACGTCATAGAAAAATTTTCAGGTAAGATGCGAATAAATAATTATTTATAATTAAATTAAATGGTTTTCTTCTTTCGAAGTTAATTATTATTGCAATAATTATGTACTTATTCGATTAATATAGCAAAATTGATCATTTTTATTGTTAGACTACATGTTTCATGTAAATGTTGTTATTATACGTCCTTTAAAATTAAATTATAATTAAATTAATATTTCGGTAGTAATCTGTGAGTAATATATTAATTATGGATTAATTTCGGATAAAAAATTATTATATTTCTTTCCAAAATTATTCATAATAATAAACTATAATTGTTTTTAGTTATGAAAGTTTTCAAATTGCGTTAAAACCGAGTATCCTATTATATGCATACTGCATATATTATGTACTTAAATTTGTTTGCATGATATTTTCTGATTTTGTTTCCAAATATTTTATATCTTTAGTGTTAAATTTGTATAAATTTATAAAAATATGTTTTTTGTATTAATTAGGATTATAAGGTTAACTTAAGTATTATTTTATTACATTATGAAAATATTATAAATAAATTTTTAAAATTAAAACTGTATTTCTTTTGATTTTTACTAGCTAATAAATATTTTTTTCAGGAAATATAAAGAATAATAACAATATCCGTAATACAATTATTAAGGGTAGTATTTGGATACTTCGAGAAGGTAGTACCTTCTAACGAAAATGATAATTTATTGGAAAACCAACAAACTTTACTTTTGCTAAATTTTAAACTTTTATGTACTTATCTTTAAATTCCTATTTTTAAATCTATGATGGGTAAATACTTGACCGCCACCAAATGTGAAAAATATATCAGTTCATAAAATAGCCAAAGAAACATTGTTTATAAACCTATATGTGTTTTAGTTAATACTATTGTAATATTAATTAAAATTAATACTTCTTTGGCTATTTTATAAACCGACATTTTTCAGATTTGAGGCTGTCAAATATTTTTATTTGATTTCAATTCAAGATTAACTATTATACTAAAATTAGTTTTAAATCTTTTGCTAACATAGCCAGATTTGCACTTTTTTTTAGATTTTTTAAAATTAAGACTTTTTTATTTATTTTTATTATAAGGATTATGTAGATAAATATCTAGAACGGAAATCGGTCAATTCGGCGCGAGCGTTTTGATGCAAACTCTATTTTGTGCAAAAATTATTAAAAAAAATTCATCTCAAATGGTAACGTAGTTTCTATAAATTTCTGTAGGCAGATTAAACAGCAAAGTCGGAAACCGAATTGGTCCGTTATTTGCATACGACAAATGTGTAGAATGATATCTATTATACATATAGCACCTTAAATAATTATTTGTTGCAAAAATCTGATCGCTTAATTTTCTCCACCTCGTAAATTGAAAAACTACATGTAGTATTGTAAAGTTTTTAAAATTGTGGAAAATTTTCACAAAAGAATATTATTGATTACCACAGAGAATTGCACATAATTTTGAGATTCCTGTTTTGTAAAAAGTTAGTAAAATATCAAATGTTTATTTAATAGTCGTAATATTATGTTGTTTTACCGATTGAAACCTCAGCCCCCATAAGAAATTATGCAGTATTAAATTGATTTTTAATTAAAATGTCAAACATTTACTGTAACTTGTGTTTTATTAACATTTCTGTCATAAATTTTAATAATGTATTTTCAAAAATTTGTTTATAGGAACTTTACCAATAGTTTGTAAAAATTTGGTATTATGTCATAACAGACCTATGAATCTCTATTTCACCAAATAATTTGATAAAAACTATCCCAAATTAACTCTAATCTGCCAAACTGATACATGTTTTCCTACGACGTCTTTAAAAAAAGAGGTTATTTTAAAAATTAAGTCGAGTTTACGTTTTCTTTTTACATGGAATCGAAAGCAAATAGTTTTTTTAAGTGTTAGTGAATTTTCAACTCTTTTTTCCGTGTAATTTTTTAGAAATTATATTTTAAAATTCTTTAAAAATACTTTGCGAACATAAGAAAACGCACACAATAACATAGATTAAGATGTTGATTTCGGTACCTATACTCCAAAGTTCAATTCGCGAAAAATAACTTATTACTCTATTCTACAATATATTATGAAGCGTCTTCTAGAAAAAATTGAATTAGATATATTGCACAATTATTTAGAAATTGCTAATAAAATAAGCCCAGCGTTTTTTAACATAAAAAAAACAATTTTTTTCTGCAAACTGTTTTAATTTATATGAAATTATTAAATGTGTTTTTAATATTATTATAAAATTCAAGCTGTATTATAACTAATTTTTTTAATTACTTTTTTGAACGATGAAAAGCTGAAAATGAATGATGAAAAAAAATAAAAATGTGGAAATGCTTTTACCTGCTGTACGCCGGAAAATCATGGCGCGTCGAAACGTATCCCGGCGAATCGTGCCCCGGCGAATCGTGCCATGGCGAACAGTTCCCAGCAAATCATTACCGGCGAATAATTTTCGGCGAATTGTACCCGTCCAATTATTGCACCCGACTCCTCTAAACATATCGAACAAATAGTGGCTCACAAGATTTCTAAAAAAATATGGATATTATAGAGCGTTGTTTAAGCATCTTTACAAATCTTTACTTTTTTTTTAAATAAACATTAAAATTTTTTAATTAAAGAAAAAGGTAATGGTTGCTTTAGTTCCCCAAATAAATGTCATTTTATTACTAACTTAATATAACCGCTTAATTTCTAAATTTAGTATATCTAAATAAAACATCTTTTCGTCAAAATGGCGACGTTGAAATGCCCCATTTTGCAAAAATTTATCTTATTTTAAATCTTAATATTAATCTCTGTTTTAAGACAAAACTATTATTGTTAAAAGTCGAATTTGAAGAGCATTAATTTCCAAATGAAGCTTTTAAAAGTTTTATTCCTCTTTTACAAATCGGATATTTTATAAGAATTTATTAATTGTAGGCATATAAATTTAATTCTTAAGTAATTCGAATACAATATGTAATAACAACAAAATCCAGTTTAGGTATGACTGCGATTACGTTCGAGACAAGGTAATAAATTTTGTACTCCACATGTATTCCGCTTCATTTAACTAATCGTTAAATCGATTTGAATGATAGTAGGCTAGAAAATCTCTTTTCTATACTCAAATCACCTTGGGAGTGTGAAATCAGCTGACCGAATGCAATTGTTTGCGACAAATAATGTCGAGACTCGCTGGCTCCCCATAGAGCAATGGAAGTCATAAATTGCTAACCCACTATGAACTTGATAATTACCAGAGGTGATGTATGATATTAATACCTTGTAGGAGTAAATATTACCTGCTTTATTCATTAAACATTCTTCAAATTGGTTAATATTGTTTATATTATAACAAATTTTAACATATTCAGTTTAAAATACATGTGTAAGTATCTAATCTTAAAATGACGGAATGTCGCGAACAGTTGAGAACGTATAGAGCTGCCACGGGTTGAACATTGAACAGTTTATAGTTTTATCATATATCAATATAATATTTTGTACATACCTACATTTATATACTACCTGCACACAATAATAACCTATATACACCTAACATAAGATTGCATGAAATTCCTTGTAATATGATTATTCAATTAGAACTTACTATACAGGGTGTCTGAGAATTCAACGGCATCCCTTGGAAGGCTGATAAGTCAACTCATGCCAAAAAATCAAATATGACCTTAGTAAAATATCATTTTAATTTTTTCTCTATTTAATATATTTTTATTATTATAATTTATTATTATAATATTATATATTTAATCTCAAATCTTACATTTGGTTTCTTTTGAACACGTTCGTTGGCAAGCACGAGACCGAGTTCATAACAGTATTGTGATGTATTCTATTATTTAAATTATTTTTTAGTTATTCTTTACTTGTGTTCTATTTAGTTTTAAATAAATACTTATCACCTTAATAACTTTAACAAGTGTTTTCATTTGAATTCTCAATTATTGAAATAATTTCACTATGCTCCTTTTGCAGTAAAATAGCAATATCTTTTTTTTTAAGTAAAATATAGCAAAACGTTATACCATTTAGAAAACTAAACTAGATGAGCAATTTTTAAACATAACTTGCCAGGTTAGCTTGGTAAATTTTTTTACAGTATGAAAAGTTGAAGTTTGCGAATAAAAAAAAATTAATTTCGGACAAAAAAATTATTTTTTCTAAAATTATGTCACTAATAGTTTTATTCTAATATGTGATTAATAGCAGGGCTATTCAGGGTTAAGTACCTAAAATTATAATCTTAAAATATGGAATTTCGTAGATGTGGCATTCGAAAACCTGATTTAAAGTGTCGATTTTCCCAAAATACATACAAGTGTTATTATCTCGAAAACTAGCGAAATTTTACTTAGATAATATTATATTGATATCCTGGTCAGTCATGAGCTGGTCTATCAGTCCTCCAAGTGATGACGTGGAGATTTGTGACACCCTGTATATATAGAAATATAATAAAATGTCGTGTTCCAAAATTCCTTTTTTTTGTTTTGCATTTTGAAAATTTATTTATTGTATTTGAACTTTTATTTTGATTGTTTTTGAATTTAAAATTAATTTTGTTGTAAATATTTTGTGATTTGTAAATGTTTGAATAGTTGTTCGCTCCAAAAGTTTTATGTTGACCCGGAAATTTGTTGTAACTGGGCCGGTTGCCGTTTGCGTTGACCGGAGTGGTCGCATTATGGACGCTCTTTGTTATTCTGTAATTTTGCGTTTTTCGATTTGAGATTAAATTCGAGTTTTTTTAATGTGAAATAAAATTTGAGTTATTTTTTTTATTATTTGGATTTTACTTGTACGTATTTGGATGATTTAAATGATTTTGAATGAGGTTGCGTGGTGGGAGTTTGGAGGAATTTGTAAATATTTGGATAATAATAAAGTAATTAAGAGTCTCTTGTTAGAGAAAAATGGATGACCCCAAGAAAAATTAACATTTTATATTGGATAATAAAAATTGGTTACTGTCAGTTTTTCATCACCACTAGTTGGGCTTTGATTTTTTTTTCTATCAGAAAGAGGACAATTTTCTGAGCATTTTGAGACCGAACTTCGATGCGGATTATCCAGTAGTTTTCGAGAAAACGGCATTTGAAAATCAAAATTTTACATGCATTTTACATAGGGAATTGATCCGCTCCCGAGTTCTATTGACGGTGCGTGCGTTCTGATATAGTTTTAGTGTTGGCAGTCAGACGCGATTGTGACCCGGTCGGGTGCACATCGAGCGTTGCTTACGAGTTTCACTCCTTACGAGTTTCACCCCTTTCGAGTTGCACCTTTGGCGTGGTTGGGCTACCTAGAGGGATGTTTTTAGCGAGTCAATCAATTTAAGGCAATCGAGATTCTAACCTAAAAACGAGTTCTGCGTTTATTTTTTAAATTATTGCATAATGTTGCGTAATACACCCGATGTACACCAGACTATGTCACAAGCGCGTCTGCCTGCCGACACTAAAACTATATCAGAACGCACGCACCGTCAATAGAACTTTTATGTTAATGAATTTCCCTATCTAAAATGCATGTAAAATTTTGATTTTCAAAAGCCGTTTTCTCGAAAACTAATGGATAATCCGCATTTTTTCTTTTTTTATTACACACAGAAAATTGTCCTCTTTCCTATAGTGTAGGTGTCGAGGCTCAATTCTTGGCGATGAAAGACTGACAGTTCCCTAAAAATTAACACAAAAATTATATTTCTTCGAGAATATAAAATATATATAATATAATATAAAGTAATAATTAAATTATTAGCTTTTAGAATATAGGTAGATAAATATTATAAATAATAAGCTAAAAAACGATAATAAAATACAAAATTATTCTAGATTTCGAGAAATGATGTTCTCTTTTTCAAGATATAATAAATTGATGTATATCAATTATACAGGGTGGCGCATTTATCTTAACCGAAAGTAACCGACAATAACTTCTCTCCAAAGCAGAATTTTTGACAGTTCTTGGGTTTATTTGACAGATAGAAATCTATATTTTTGTCTAGTGCTAAAAATGGATTTGGAAATGAAAAAGAAAGTGATTAAATTAAATCAGAGTGAGTCTCCAATTTTGATCCGACGTGCGCTGGTTCCTGAACCTAAATTCGATGTACCATCAATTATGCAGATAATAACGGTTATTTCGTGTTTCGCGAAAGAGGGTACAGTATTACCGAAGACGCATCAGCGAAAAAACGCGGTTAGAGTGGCAGAAAATATCGCAGTAGTGGCTCAGGCGATCAACCAGAATCCAACGGTTTCGACTAGAAAACTTTCTGCTGAATTGTCGATCATCAGTTCGATGATCGATCAGTTGGGTCCATGCTTATTGAAGATTTGAATTTATTTCTGTATAAAATTCAATTAGTAAGCAAACTGAACCCTTCTGACTATCCGGTTCGCTTGGCATTTTGCAGAAAGATGCTTGAAATGATTGAAACAGATGAAACACTTATCAATCACATCTTCATGTCTGACGAGGCCCATTTGGGCTTGAATGGTATCGTAAATAAATAAAATTGTCGCATTTGGTCTGCCTCGAACCCGAATACCATCCAGGAAATCAATTTGTATCCGGAACGTGTGACAGTTTGGTGTACGGTGTTGTCAAAGTCTATTGTCGGACTTTTCTTTTTTGAGTGTCGGGACCGTGCCGAGACCGTCAATAGTCTATTTTATTTTTTTATTTTGGTATTTGCGATGCTCACATTATTTTTTGCTTAACTTTCGTACTAAGCGAATCGTATTGAACGATACTTGGTTTCAACTGTAATGTATGTGAGTACGGCTCTGTACGAATTGTATTATGTATATTGTAAGTTTGAATTTAAATAAAGTACGGAGTAGAAAGGGCGGACCAGGATTGGACACAGTTAAGATCTGACGGTTGGTATGACTGCACAAAGGGGCATATACCTTGAGCTCAGAGATTGGAGAGGCAGTCATGTCATAGTCTTAAGTAAAGTAGTCCCAGTGGTCGTGGCCTCTCTACCGTAAGTAAATTAGTTTAAGTTTTGTAGCTTTTATTTCTTGTGGAACATATAACATCAACAAGATGGGGCACCACCACATATCGCTACGACGGTCACGGACTTCTTGAAGTGACCACGGTCACCAGACTTGACGCCACCGGACTTCTTTTTATAGGGGTATTGTAAGGTCAAGGTGTACGAAGCCAACCCACAAAATATTGCAGATCAGAAGGCAGAAATATTCAGAGTAATGCAATCTATTTCGCAGTCGATCTTAATTAACATTTTCAATAACATGATTATCCGGTGCAAATAAGCTTGCATCCAAGCCAATGGCCAGCATCTCAGCAGCATTATCTTCAAGAAGTAAATTGATAACAAAAATTTAGTAAATTTGTAAACTTTTGATCCAAAAATAAATAAAAAATTCTTTTCTGTTCAAAACTGAAGGCCTTTTACTTTCGGTTAAGATAAATGCCCCAACCTGTATATGTACATATTAGGTGTGCTAAAAAGTTCCCGGCCAAATTAGATAATTTTTCAAACACTAAAATTTTTATATTTCGAAATTCTTTATATAAACCAAATATGTTCCATTTTGTTCGAAAAACTTTAGCCACTTTTCGGGCAAAACCATTATTCCATCACTATAAAACTTCTGTGGTTTATCGGTAAAAAACTTAACCAAGCGGTTTTCACAGGCTCCTTTTGAAGCCAACTTTACACCATTAAGGGAATTCTGAAGAGACCGAAACAAATGATAATCTGATGGTGCAAGGTCCGGGCTATACAGTGGATGCATTAAAACTTCCCAGCCAAGCTCTTCCAGTTTTTCTCTGGCCACCAAAGAAACGTGAGATCTGGCGTTGTCATGATGGAATACAATTGATCAATTGAACCTTCCTATCGATCAATTCTGGCCGCTTTACTTACTTGAATTTCTTGCTAAAATCTAGTTAATTGTTGATAGTAGCGTGCAGAATCAATCGTTTGAACAATTTATAATAGAGAATACCTTTCCAATCCCACCAAACAGACAGCATCACCTTTCGATTGGTGAGTCCCGGCTTTGCCACCGTCTGGGGAGCTCCACCTCGCTTCGACCAAGATCATTTGCGCACAACGTTGTCGTATGTAATCCATTTTTCATCTCCAGTAACCATTCGCTTAAAAAATGGTTTGATTTCATTACGTTTCAGCAACTATTCGCAGATAGAAACTCGGTCCAACAAATTTTTATGCGTCAAATCATGTGGCAACCAAATATCGAGCTTCTTTTTGTATTCAGATATTTTCAAATGGTTGGCAACTGTTTGGCGATTGATGATTAGATTCTTGTTGATCTCTACAGTGCTTAGATGACGGTTTTGTTTTACAATTTCTAGAACGTTCTCAACTTTTTCAATGAATGGCCGATCAGAGTGTGGTGCATTTTTGTCATCAAAATTTTCAGTTGGAAAACTCGCGAACCATTATTTTGCTCCCGTTTTCGATAGAGCATCTGGACCATAAACTTATTTACTTCTATCTTTAAACAGCAATTTTTCACAACTGTATGAGCCGAATCAAATCATTTTAGATTTGGTTTTTTAGCTAAAAGTGTCATTTTTCCAATGACATAATAATTATATGAATATGCGATCAGATAAGTAGTTTTAGCGATTATTAACCTCGGGTCATATTTTACTCATTTCCGACGAATCAGAGAGTCGCATTTGGAGCTGTCTGAGCGGAGACAAATGCTTGTGCACATCTGCCTTAGGAAATATTCGAATATTGGCCTTGGACGGTCTTCCAACGTCACTTATAAATTTAGTTTCGGGGGGGGGGAGTAAGGTAAACTGCACTTCAAAACGACCTGCAAATGGCAAACTGCACTCCAGGTAAACTGCAAAAAATTTTACAAAGTGGTAAACTGCACCCCGAGCATTTTCCAGGTAAGTTGAACCCCAAAATTACCTGCATAATGGTAATTTACTCCCCCCCCCCCTTAAAAATCCCATCTTCTGCTACATTTTGTTTTTTTTTAAATAACATTTTTAATTATGACCTATTGCATAATTTTGTTGAATGTATGTAAATCGGCGTTAAAAAGCTACACTTTTTTAGAACCTAGGATTCGTCCGCAGGTTGCTGTTACAAAACGATATTCACGTTTTCAACGAATTTCACCTATTTCGAGTTCTACCTTTGGCGAGCTCTTTCGGTTTTCAGGGATATTATTAATTAGTTTAGTCTTTGTCAAAACGGCTCGAAGCTCCCGGAGCAGAGGGGACCGGAGCGCAGAGTAGCGCAGAGTCGAATTTGACAAAGACAACCATGGCAATACACGGATCCACAAAAAAAAATAATTCTGCTGTTTTATGTTTTATGTTTTTATTTATTGTTAAATACATTTAGGTTAATTTTTGGGATCTTGGAATCTAGGCTAACTACGGCCCTCTTTACGGCAGGACTAATTTTTGATTTAATTTAAATTTTTATTTATAGTTAAGCAATAATCCCAACAAATTTTGGGATTACGATGGGTGTGGCTTACGTACCTCGACACTACCTGCTAATGGTGAACTGCACTCCAAATTCGTGGATTTAAATTTCTGTGTTTTGCTCGGAGTGCAGTTTACCATTTTTTTTTCACCGTTACCTGAAGTCCTTCGTGCAGTTTACCATCACTCGTTTCGGGCGGAAATGTTCCAGCTTCCGAAATTTAAATTTTGTCTAAAAATTTCCAAGATTGAAGATTGGTACGAGGGAGGTAGTGAGCCTCCTTAGGATGACGTCGCATTGAATTTTCGTGATGGTACCTGCGTGCCGTAGACACACATGAACTCCATCATATATAAACAAACGCTAAATCTCCTGCTCGCTAGTGTAATCGAAACACTAATATTAAATACACTACTTTCATATTGTATATATCAGGGGTGGCCAACAGGTCGATCGCGATCGACCGGTCGATCGAGACTGTTAGTCCAGTCGATCGTGGCAAGGCAAAAAATATAAATACGTAGACGTAGACCATTTCATGTAGAAATGCTACATGATTGTGTACTGAACTATGCTGTTTCATTTAATATTTCTAGAAGTATGTAATTGGTAGATCGCACAGGGTCTCGTTAGTGAACAAGAGATCTTGGGTCCAATCAAGTTGGCCACCCCTGGTATATATGCTACACTTTATCCCAACTCGTACGCACTAGCTACTTTGGTTATTTAAATTTTTTCGTCTATCTTCGACACCTTTTATACTGTTTTTTTTTCTACAACTTGCTTCTAAATTTAGTTGTTTGTCATATTTTCACATCCATAAGTAATTCGATTTCTCCCTTTGGGCACCAATATAATTCGCATGCGTAAAATTTTGCTATATTTTAATAAAACTTTTCCATTTTCGGATTAAAAATTTTCTGTTATAAAATTTTACACATAATATAACAAATTTAAAATAGCAAATTTTTTATTCTCGATTAATAATCTTGAATACAGCCCTCGAGCACAAAAAATATCTCGAGTATTTACCTTCGTTTGCTTTCCCTCGGGCTAAGGCCTGTCGTCAGGAAATACTCTAATATTTTTCGCACTCTAGGGCTGTTACATACGAGTATTTCCCTCGGAAAATTTCTACCAATAAAATCACTCTATTTTTTTAATTTAAACAAATGGCAGGAAAGCATCAGCGGGTATTCATGCACTAGTTCAAATACTGGAGTATTTCAGTTTTCGTCAGAAATGAAGATTTATTTTGAAACTCAATATTTATTTTATAAATTACAATTCGTACAATTAAAAACGCAATTATTGTAAGTAACGCCAAATTCGTTGCTCGAAGTCCCCCTTTCAGGATTTGCAGTAGTACTTGATTTTGCTCTACTTCTTGGTGACGCATTTTCAAAATTAATTCTGTGTGATGTTCTTCGTTTAGTTTTAAATACGAATTTATCGAACTCACACTACTATGCTCTGTGATTTTTGCAATCTGATGATCTCCTATTCCATTTTTCGCTAAATTTGAAACCGCTGTAGAACGATTTGAGTAGTTTGTAATTTTGAATCGTTTTGCATCTAATCCTATACTCTCTGCTGCCATCGAAGTCTTCTTTGATATTATATTCCTTCCGACAGGCGAATTTTTATAGAAACCAATTGAATTTTGTTGTTCCCATAAAGGATTTGGAGTTAGAAAAAGGCGACTCGAAAAGCCAGTTCATAAGACACAATATGGTAAAAACTTACGCTGCAACTCTTCTGGAGTGTTTTCATCTCACATACTTATCATTTTTTCGTGCTCTTCTGAGCCAGAAGTTCCAGAACTACATTTTCTTTTATCACTAAATGCCTGTAGTTCTTTTCTTTTGGCGTCTCGTGCATTTCTCGCATTTTGAAAGGCAACATCCTTAAATGGATCAAAATAAATAATAAAGTCTTTGTAAAACTTTTCTTGTAACATTTTAGCTATTCTGTTCCACTGTGTTTTTACAACTCCTTTGTAATTATCAGCGTTTTGCTTTTTCATGTTAAAGCCAAAATCTTTCAAACAATCCGCAATTTTTGGAACAGGCATTTTTTCATCCAATACATAACTTTTTCACCATAAAATTCTTCAAACAGTTTCCACAAGGAAATGTTTGATTTTCGCGTATTTGCAGGAGCAAAATTAAAGATTTCCAATACTTACATCAATTTATTAATTACTTCCGAAACGTTCACAACTCATTTTTTAAATAGATAAATTAACAACGCAAATTGAATTTTACGAATTTATTTTTTATTATTGTTTAGGTATGGTGCTTAGTAAGAATTTTTGTTTTCGGTAGTTCCAGGTATGCTTATTGTAAGGTTGGCAAGAAAGTATTTTCGGTTTTCACTCATAGATAGCTTTGGGATTGTTTTGAACAACTGCTGTCAGTGTTATGCCTTTTTTATTTTGACATTTGATATCAGTCACATTTAGATTAGGTTACAAAGAAGTTTTGAATTATTTTGTTTGTGGCTGTTAGTTTAGTATCAGTTTAACATGTAGTGCAAAAACGAACATTTTTGGCATATTCCTATTTTACATTTCTATTTTCCATAAAGGAAAGAAAGCTGCTGAAGCTCACAAAGAGATATGTGAAGTTTATAGTGACGATTGTATAACAGAGAGCACGTGGTCGACCAACTGAAGTTGATAATGACCAAATTAAAGCCATTATTGAAGAGGATCGTCTTATAACTGATCGTGAAGTTGCAGAAAGGTTTAACGTATCCCACACAACAATTAAAAACCACTTAAAATGTCTTGGACTAACCAACAAACTAGATATTTGGGTTCCTTACCAATTGAAAGAGATTCATTTAACGCAAGGAATCAATATTTGCAATATGCATCTCATGCGCAATGAACTCGACCCCTTTTTGAAACGAATCATCACTGGTGATGAAAAATGGGTCGTCTATAGTAATATCATTCGAGAACGATCATGGTCCAAGCGTGGTGAACCAGCACAAACTACCGCGAAAGCTGTAGTGGGACTACAAAGGTGTTATATATTTTGAGCTGCTTCCAAAAAGCCAAACAATCAATTCAGATGTCTACTGTCAACAACTGATGAAACTGAATGAAGCAATCAGAGAAAAACGGCTAGAAATGGCAAATCGCAAAGGAATTGTGTTCCATCACGACAATGCAAATCCTCACACATCTTTGATAACTTGTGGAAAATTATTGGAGCTTGGTTTGGAATGTTTTGTCGCATCCCCCATGTACCCCTGGCCTGGCGCCATCTGATTACCATTTATTTCGGTGTTTACAAAACTCTTTGAATGGTAAAACTTTCATTAATGATGATGACCTGAAATTGCACTTTAATAGGTTTTTTTGCTGATAAGGACCAGAAGTTCTTTGAGAGCGGAATCATGAAGTTGCCAGAAATATGGAAAAAGGTCATCGAACAAAATGGAAAATATTTAATTGATTAAAGTTCATTCTTTGTATAAAAAATATTAGTTTTATTTAAAAGTTCAACACCGAAATTACTTTCTTAATAATTTGGATTGAATCATAATAATTTATTTACAATGGGAATGGTGCTGCAGTGGTTGTCCGCATAACCTAGACTTTATGGTACAAATTAGATAAACGTGCTCCCCAAATGTTTTCATACTCTGTGGTGTCCTTCAAGGATCTGTGTTTGGTCTATTAGTAATCATTTTATCAATTTCCTCTTATGCCAACGACACCAAAAATTACAATAACCCTATATCTTTCAATGATATTCTACAAGATGATCTGGATAGAGCGATCCAATGGTGCTCCAAGTAGTTGATTTCTCTGAATATACCGCAATGTTCAACAATCCGCGGTTGGAATACACAGCTCGAGTTTGAGAGTTATCGAGTCATACAACGATCTCGGTGTGACAATAACAAGTAATTTTTCTTGAAATAGCCACATAAACAGAATCTGTAGGCCCAGTTCTGCTGTTGTCAGGAAGATTACATTACCTAACATTCGGTCTCGTGTCAAGTTTGCTGGTCCGGTGTGGTGAACATTGCAACACACACTGGCGGCTTGTCAGTGTAGGTAGTGCCTCACCAAGCCAGTAAACCAAGTCTCACACTAACATAATTTGAATTTTTAAAAATCTCACATTCCTCTGTATCACACCCATGCCTCACCATCACTGGTCAACACGATTGACACGATTGACGAGGAACGTTTCTGACACCCTTTCACTTTCGGAGTTTGAGACAGGGCCGGATAAACCAGGGGTGCAATGGAACCGCCGCACCCAGCACTAAAGTTTAGAAGGCGCCAAAATTGAGCGTTTTTTAATTGTGCATAAATGTCCATCGAGATTCCCAGGTACTGCATTTTTTTAATTATAATATTCTATATGGTATTATTAGTATTAAAAGCGCCATTTACCTAATCTGCACCCGGCACTGAAATAGTTTGATCCGGCTCTGGTTTGAGATGAGTTTTGATAATTACGTTTCGAGCACTTAACCATTTATTTCTATTAGATATACATCTCACTTTTTTGCGCTTAATGTGGACCAACGTTTGCGTGGACATAGTTTGAAGTTGCTTCGGGAGGTATTCAAAAGCAGAGCCAGGGAGCACTTCTTATCGAATCGAGTCTTTGGTGTCTGGAATAGTCTTCCTGATGACGTGGTGACGTTTTCATCTGTTAATTCTTTCAAGAATCGTTTGGATCTTCTGAGTCTCTTATGACGGAATTAATTCTGGGTATCTTTTGAAAATGTGTCAACCGTTGATTGTGTTTGAATGTCACTGCCTATTTCATTTGAACATTTTGTGGCCTGTTTTTGTATTTATTTGATTATCTGTATGTCCACTGTCTTGTATTTGTCACTTTGTCCAAATTTCTCAATATTGAATAGTAATAATAATTGGTTATCTTATTACACAAACTGATCAAAGTGGGTGTATCCAGTGAATTAGTGAAGTTATTGAAGTTTTACTTATCCAACAGGATTTATTTGTAGAGTACAAAATCTTCAGATCTAACACTTTTATACCCATTTCAGGAGTTCCTCAAGTCTCAAACCCTTGCTATTTCAAAATTTTATTACCAATTTACTTTATATTGTGAAATGCTTCATTTTGCCATACGATACTAAGCTGTATCATTCTATAATATCTTCCCAGAATTTAATTTCTAATTGATGGAATGTCAATAATTTAAATTTAAACATCAGTAAATGCCAAGTGTTAAGCATCTTCAGATCTATAAAACCTCTTTTCTTTAACCGTTGTACTGTATATAAGGATCTCGGTATCACATTTGATGTTTGCTTTGTAGACCATGTACTTGTTCAAACAAGTCTCAAGAGTTCGAGCTATGAAGTCTGTGAAGAGCAATCAGATGCAGAGTGCACCAATGGTAAAATGCGGATAGCACCGATATATAAACTATTTAATCTTATAAGTATAATTACTTAATCGTAGAAATATTTTTAAGGGTGAATCCGTCACTTGCCATGTCTAAACTCGCTAAAAAAAATCCCTGAAATCGTTCCACCTCGACTGGAAAGCTCTACCGCGACTGGAAGGCTCCACCGCGACAGGGTAACCCGATTGACTAACACCCCTATTCACTAATGTTTATGTTCTATCCATCGAATTGTTAAGTTCTCAATCGATCAAGAAGTGCCAAAATCGGTATTCAGTACGCCTCGATATCGACACGAACTCTTTCTATGTATCATTTACCGATCGATCTGGTGGAGTATTTGTTCGTGAGCAATGAAGATCACGAAAAGGTTTCTCAATCGATGGAAAAGCCATTACATCTGCGCAATATGGTGATTTTAAAAATTCGTAGGTTTGTTTTGTAGGTTTAGTAACAAGTTTAATTAAAAAATATACTTATAGCAAAATTAGTTATTCAACATTTATTATTATTATTATTATTATTATTACTACAAATAAAGAGCAGAGGCAGAATAGTACCTATATTGCTCAAACGCAGTACATAAAAAAACACGATCATTCCATCGACTTACAATAAATTCATACAATACAATTTTAACTTATCACATAGTATCACATCAAGTTATATTAAGCAAGACAAAAGTAAATACATTAGACAGATAAACAGCCGCCAGATCAACACTCGACAACGTTAACAATAAAGCATTCAGTCTACCCTTAAAAGAATTCACTGATGGAGCTCCAACAACATCGCGAGGTAGTGAGTTCCATACATTAAAAACCCGATTGTTAAAAAAAAATTCTCTAGCTCTCGAACGATAATTCTCGTGGACCAGCGTGAACCCGTTTCCGCGTAACCGCTCATCATCTCTAAACCGCAGCAGGTAACTAAGGTCAACAGAGAACAGATTGTGAGCCAAACGATAAACAATGATTAGATCACCACGAACAAGTCGATCACATTCACCTGAAAGTTCAAAAATGTTAAGGCGATCCAAATAAGCCGGACGTTGCCTGCCATATGGCAATCTAGTAGCAGCACGCTGCACAGATTTCACTAGGATAAAATCTCTAGCCCAAGTCGGACACCAAACACCAAAGCCATATTCCAAGACAGGTCGTATGTATGTCTTATACAGAATGCAACTAGTTCGCACATTCAAATTACTAAAAATTCTCTTAAACAGATGCAATACTTGTTTAGCTTTGTTACACCTGACCGTAATATTGTCGGACCACGTCAAATCGCAATTCACAACAACGCCGAGATCACTAATCTTAGTAACACTATTGATAGTAACGCTATCAATTTTATAATTAAGGTGCGGATTGTTTTTACCGATACGCAACACGGCACACTTATTAACATTAAGAGGAATCAACCAATCCCGGCACCACCGAACCAAAATATTTAGGTCATTCTGCAGTGTGACATGCTGAAGTAGTGGATTTCCATATAATCTTGGTATCATCGGCATACTGCGAAAACCAGCTGAGCAGGGAACACCCCAGATCGCACGTGTAAATTAAAAACAGCAATGGGCCGATCACTGAACCCTGGGGGACTCCACTCACAACCTCTCTGAACTTTGAGAAACCAGTACCCACTCTGACTCGAAACTTTCGGCACTTTATTTAATATTTATTTATTGTCTGAATCTTTATCTTCCTCATATATTTTTTTCTGCCATTTTAGTTTTTCTTCTTTGAGAAGGCATAATCTCTGCGTCTGCAACACGTATAAGCGCATCTGAATAATAATTATTGTTCCAACTTGTACACATCCTTTCTATCATTTCGTTCCATTTCTTAAAATTTTCATTCATTTGTTTTGAAAAATTGTTTTGCTTTTTTAAGCTTTGGTTGCTTTGCACCATAACTTTGTTAACATTTATTTCGAAACGCTTATTAGCACTTCTGTAAAGTAATTTTATTGCTATTTGATTTTTAATTTTTAATATATTATATTTTTTTTGCATATTTAGCAATCTCATGACGTTTCTACCTCTTTAAAAAATTTAATTTATATTTTTTAGGTTACTCATATTTGAGGGGTCCATTGCAAAACTCGTTAAGTTTTGCTATAAAATGACTTCAACATGTTTTCAAATTGTATTTACTTAGCTCTATTAATGGTTAAAATTACTCGCCGCAAATTATGCTATAAAGCATTGAAAATCGTTGTTGAAAAGTAGCTATCACTGCAAAACTATTTTAATCCACATGCGTTATAACGGCAAAGCTAGACACATCCATCGCAACCAATGGAAGTAAGGTATTAGATCGCGTGATGCACTAATGTATTTCCTGATTTTTCATAATATTAATAACTTTATACAGGTGTTAAGCTTGCATTGTTTTGTCATAGATTTTTTGTAATAATTAAACATGCAGATGGCGAGGAAAACAATAAGTTGACCACTCAGAGGCAAATTCATCAAGTTCGGAGTAACGCATGTTTTGAGATCTTAAAAGAAGAAGATCCTAAAATACTTTACCTTTCTTACGACTGCCAAAAAAATTTGGTAAATCCTAAGGTACAAGACCAAATTGCTTATTACGGTAGACAGTTGTACACATACAACTTTGCTGTTGTACAAGGCTTTTCCCATACTGTACTAAATAAAGACACATCTACTAAATAAAGATGTACTGACGAAGACGACTGTCGAAACTAGTTCACATCAAAAAATATATAATTCTCGAGGAAAGTATCCTTTAATGGATAAGAAATATTGGATTGGAATGGGCAGCAATCAAACAAAACTATCTTTGCGTCGACGTTTCGGACACTAATATGTGTCCATTTTCAAGACTATAATTATGAAAAGGCCTGATAAATACATATTACAAACAAATTACAATCAACCACAACTCACCGAGACAAAAATTCGATGGAAAATGTTTGATATAATTGCTCGGAGAGACAACGGCTCCAGAATAAATGGTTACAACAGACTCAAACAAAGTCAACAATTTAAAATTTTCATAAATAACATACAGTGTAAATGGTCTATAATAATAACTAAAATAAATAAACGCTAACATTTAAAACTCTAAAAATTATTCACAGTAAAATCATACGCACGAAAAATTCACTTTAATCTTCAAGTGATAACAAACCGGGTAATCTCAAATATTCAAAACCGCTAGCAATCTCGCCTGTGGAGTATGTAACAAAGCATACCTCCACAAACGGTAAACAAACAAAATATAAAAACGCCTCTTATCTAGATGTTAAGTAGATGGTAAAAAAGGTGAAAGTTGAGGTTGAAACTTTTGTAACTTGTGAAACGGACGCCCAAAAGTGAAACAATTTAACAAATTTCATAGAAATTTAAATTTAAAACACACAACCGGTTAGAGGAAATTTCCAACCGAACGTAGTTCAAAAAATTTATTGAACCGTAGTCGTCAAACAGGAGGGACATAAAAGGGGTGATAACCAAGTAAGCAAAACCCACGTGTCTAAAAACCTAAAAATTGATCCGGTTTTTGATTGAACTTATTTAAAAGGTTTTTGTAGCTGCTATCTAAGTACTGGCAATCCAATTGTCATACGAGGCGCTACAGTGGCGGAAAGCGGAGGAGGAAAAGGGTATGCATGGGTGAAGGTAGGAGATATTGCATACTACAGCGTATACTTCTCACCCAATATCTCTGTAGAGGAATATGAGTTGAGAGTAGATAACCTTTTTAAAAGCACAAGAGACAGAAGATGTGGAGTTGTTGTTGGGGGTGACTTTAACGCCAAGAGTGCAGAATGGGGTTCAGCAAACACCGACGGAAGAGGAACCCTCCTATCCGAGACAGCAGCTAGCCTACAGTTTGGGGTATGCTATATCGGCAACACCCCTACATTCCAAAGAGAAGCTACCCAAAATAGAGCAGCGTCAGAATCAATAATTGATATTACTTTAGCAAACATGGAGGCTTATCGCAGAGTTGAAGATTGGAAAGTGCTAACAGAGGAAACCCTAAGCGATCAAAAATACATCGAATTCCGGGTTGCTGGTGATGGTATGCAAGAAGACAACGTGCGCAGAAAAGGATGGCTTACAGCACGTCTAAATAACGACGACTGAAAGAGGCAATAGCTCGAAGCGAACAACATATGCAACCAGACTCGCCAAAGGTACTAGTAGAGCTGTTAACATCACTGTGTGACTCCTGTATGCCGAAAAAAACAAATTCAAAGAGGCGTGGAGTATATTGGTGGAATAAAGATATAGCAAATCTTAGAAGAAAATGCGTCGCAGCCAGAAGAAAAGTCCAAAGGCATACGGCAACAGACGAAGAATACAAGACTTTAAAAAAAGAGCTACGAAGGACTATCAAAACAAGTCAAAGAAAATGCTGGGAAGAGCTGTTAAAAGAAGTGGACAAGGATGTATGGGAAAGGGGGTATAAATTGGTAACCAAGAAATTTGCAAAAAAATGTATCCCCGGCCTTACTCCAGACAGAATTCGTGAGGTGTGGTCTGACAGTTGTTTCCAACACATGTAACGGAAAAGAAAGAAGAGAACAGTCCTGAAAGGGCAGAAGACACGAAAAAACTAGTGATGGACACGAGACGAGACGAGACGAGACTTGAATTGGTCTCGTCTCGTCTCGAACGTTAAAAGATGGGTCTCGTGTCGAGTCTCGTCTCGTCTCGAAAAGTCTCGTCTCGTTTGAGAAAGTCTCGTCTCGTCTCAAAAAGTCTCATAGGTCTCAGATTCAAATTGATTAATTAAGTTTTACTATCCTGGATGATTGAGTTACATAGAATATTGCAACTGCTGGAACTTAATATTTTTTATGACGCATGCATAACGGTCTAACAAAAAGAAAGTGGTCTCGTCTCGAGTCTCGTTTCGAAGTCTCGTGTCCATCACTAGAAAAAACGCCCAGACCTGTTTGACCACAGCGAGCTCGAAGAGGCGGCGAAAAGTATGTCGGTTGGCAAGTCGCCCGATCCGGATGGCATACGAACAGAAATCATAAGGTATCTAAGTAAGAGCACCCAGACACCATTTTAGGGGTGCTCAACAGGTGTCTGGAGACAAAGTCTTTCCCGAACATCTGGAGAAAGGCTAGATTAGTGTTGCTCAGGAAGGGGGATAAGCCACTTGAAAATCCTGGCTCGTACCGGCCGATCTGTCTCATAGACAACCTGGAAAAGTTATTCGGGCGCCTCCTTCTTGGCAGGCTCGAGCAAGAGATCAAAGCGGCTGGGGGTCTGGCTGCGAACCAGTACGGTTTTGTTAAGGGCCGCTTTACGATTGACGCACTGAGAAGAATAGTGGAACTCACTATGGAAGCACATAAGGGCACAAGAAGAACACGCAAACTATGTCTCATCATTGCCCTAGATATTAAGAATGCGTTTAACTCCGCGATATGGTCGCTTATCATAAAAGACATAGTGAGAAGAGACATCTCGAAATATCTTGTAGATATTCTGAAGAGCTATCTCAGTGCGCGATCGTTATACATCGAGGAAGAGTAGCTGAGAAAGGAGTTTGAGGTCACGAGTGGGGTTTCACAGGGATCTGTACTTGGGGCGACCCTGTGGAACATAATGTACGACGGCGTCCTTTGCCTGCGGTTACCTGATGGAGTTGAGCTGGTTGGATTTGCCGACGACCTAACCCTGGTAGTGACTGCAAGAACGGCAGAGGAACTGGAAAAAAAAACAGAAAAAGCTATCCAAACAATTACCAGTTGGATAGAGTCAAATGGATTAGAAATAGTGCCCGAAAAAACGATGGCCAAGCCATCGGAAGACGAAAATTAGACTTCCAATTCAGCATTAAAGACAAGGAAGTCCAAATGACAAATACAATTAAAGTACTGGGAATCCACCTTGACAAAAGTATGAAATTTGGCCCCCATATTGAAGCCACGGCGGCAAAGGCCCTACAACTTGCCACAGCCCTTATGAAACTAATGCCAAATATGGGAGGGCCCAAGTACACAAAAAGAAGAGTTGGCATCGGTGGTGCACTCTGTCATCCTGTATGGCGCACCGGTCGGGCACAGAGCACTAAAAATTGCCAGTTACCGCAGCAGGTTCCAAAAGGTGCAAAGAGCGGTTGCACTGAGAGTATGCTCGGCATACAGAACGGCGTCTGCTGAAGCACTCCAGGTACTTGCGTGTCTCCCACCAGTTGAGCTTCTGGCGGAGGAGAGAAACGCAAATTATATTTCTGACAAGACCGCGGATGCCAAGAGACAGGCCAGGGAGGCGCTTCTCAATGAGTGGCAGAAGAAGTAAGCCGCTTCTATCAATGGATCTTGGACTAGAAAACTAATACCAACCCAAAGACCATGGGTTGAATGTGCATTTGGAGAGCTGAACTTCCGCTTCACCCAGCTCTTTACGGGACATGGCTGCTTCAATGCATACTTAAAGAGAATGGCGCGAAAGGCCGACGCTGGATGTTGCTACTGCCAGCAGGAGGACAGCGCGGAGCACACGCTCTTTAATTGTTCCCGGTGGACAGAAATCAAAATCAAGGCTGATATGCAGCATTTGACGCCCGACACATTAGTGACCGAAATGCTTGTATCGGAACAAAGATGGTTGCAGATATCCGCAGCGATAAATAAGATCATCGCTACAAAAGAAGCGGATGGAAGATATGATGAACAGGAAAAACGGTCAACCGTGATGACCGCAACCCTATAAGAAGAGTAAAGTCCCGCAAGGGTAGAAGACTAGCGCGATGTCCAACAGCCGACGAAATGCTTAACGGTAAAACCTGCGGACATCGACGGGAGGTGGTTTTAGTAGGTATAACCCCACACTACCAGCAGCACGGGCTGACGGTGTCTTGTTTAAGATTTTCCACCTTCCACGCAAAAAAAAAAAGTTTGATCCCAGTAAATACCGAGCTCGTTTAGCATAGAAGCGATAATACTTCTAATTCGTTTACATCTCCATCACGGCATCAAATATCTAAAAATTAATTAAGGATAATTACTGTTTAAATAATTAGGTCAAATTAACGTTTATTTTGAAAGATCAAAGTTTCGTGTTTTTTAATGCAAATCTTCCTACCGTACTAAGTTTATAACTTGCAAAAGACTGGAGCCTTTCGAATATTGTCGTAAAGATCAATTGTTATTAACATCAAGTAATTATTGTTTCAAGTACAGTAGAATCCGCTTAATGTGATCCCTTTGGGCCAAGAACATTTTGATAACATTAACCGACTGATAACAATAAGCAAATTTTAGAAAAAACTTTTAAAAAACGAATTTTAGGAACGAAAAATAAGAGAATCTTAATTTACAGTGATTTTCGATAATTTCCACCTTCTGTTTTACCGAAAGATCGTTTCGCTTTTTCGTCGATATCGTAAGGATATGGAAACGAAACTTAAAATAAAATGCATAAAGCCCAGTGCACATTTAGCAAAATAAAAATAGAAACACGCCATGAAACGGGAAACTTCGTTAGTTTTTGTATAGAAATTAAAACGAGTGACGTGTTTTGTAAAGATATAAAATTTCAATAACAAATCAGAAAAAGATACTTAGAAAAAGAGATTATTGTGTTGGAAATTGCTTGAGAGAGATAATAATAAGTGGCTTTTTGATCACATTATCCGATGGTTTTCGTATGTAAACTAATTAACCTTTATGTGACTGGCGAGGTACCCGGGTACCTTTTGCAGTTTGAAGCATTCATAACTTTTGTGTTGAAACTCGTTAAGTTTGGAAATTTCGTGACATCTCTAAGCTTCTTGTATACTATACTTTACTGTATTATTTTGTTTATTATTATTAATTTTATTTTGAGAAAATGGCGTCCAAAATTATTACACCCTTTAATGACGGAGTGGGTACCCGGGTACCTCTATAACTTTTATATGCAATTAGATAGGAATTGCAGTAATAAAAAGAAAATTAAACTTTTTTTACATTATTTTATTTAGAAATAAAGCCAAAGTAAACATATTATCTAATAAACATATTAAACATCGTCTTCATCAGAATCAACAAATGGCTCTTCTTCAAATACTGATTCTGCAATCAATTCTTCTGATGGTAGTCTGTAAAAAATAAAAGCTATAAACGGTGCCGTTATTTTATCAGTGTGTTTTGATTATTATTATCGATTTTTCTAAGTAAATATATGTACAGTGACTCGTAAAAGAACTCGCATGTCACCAATGTAAATTGAACATTTTGAAACAGTTTTTTGCGTATAAATCGCTTTTAGAGCAAAACTCTTTTGCCGTTTTTTCTTGCACATATCATTGTCTCAGAAGTTGTCACAGTTTCAGAAGAAAATGTCTAAAACGTTTTGCCATAAAATAGATTTTTATATAAAAGAAACAGATTCAACATGTACAATTTACATTGGTAGATATGGCAATAAAAGAGAGATCATCCCTTTTATGTTGAAACGAAGTAAACCTTTCGGTTACTCCAACGGAGGTAGTCATATAAACAAATCGATTAATACTAGATTTGTTTACAGAATATATAAGTTTTTATATAATAATTAATATTGCTGATGTGAGATAATAAAAGCACAATCATAATTCTTGACCTAATAAAGAATTTGCAGTGTTTAGTAATTTGCTAGCTTCGTATTCTTACACCTACATAATTATTGTACTTTACCTCAAGAAAACTTTGCAGTGTTTAGTAATTTGTCAACTACTTATTATGCTTTTGTTTACATGTGTTAAAAATTATAGAAGTTTATATTTGATTTTGAATTTTTATTGTTAAGACTATTTAATTGTTGAAATTTAAGAAATAGAAAAATTCCATGGCTAATTGTAAACTAAACAATAGGAATGTCCGAGCTCTTCTGCGGGTAATTGTACATATATTAAATAATTTAAACTTTTATATAATTTGTAATTACAATAATAATTTATCTTACCTCGTTTTCCG
The DNA here is from genome assembly GCA_947369205.1 of Cantharis rufa. Lineage (NCBI taxonomy): Eukaryota > Metazoa > Arthropoda > Insecta > Coleoptera > Cantharidae > Cantharis > Cantharis rufa. The sequence goes on from OX376303.1 coordinate 45,455,592, forward strand.
CAATCTGGGTTTTCGAAAAGAACTGTGACTTGGTCCAGACTCATTGTGAGACATCCTAGTTGACATTATAATTTTAATTTTTATAATGAAAACTTTTTATAACTGAAAACACTTGTAATTTTTAAATACAAAAATTAGATAGGTCTAATAGGTTCTAACCTTGCTCAATAAAGTACATAAAGCTTAGGCTCACAAAGCACAATAAACATTATAGTCTTACAACTATCGTAGATAATTATAATTTCTGCTTAGGCGCGGAGAAGTGCATGTAATTGTATGACGGTACCCGGGTACCCATGCCGTCATTAGAAGGTGTTTTATTTCTCAGTCACATAAAGGTTAAAGCGGCCAGTTTCCCAGTCAAAATGATCTCAATAACCGACTGATAACATTATCCGTTATCACATTAAGCGGATTCTACTGTATTTTCGAAAAACAAATCAAGTCTAGTAACAAACATAACTCACTGTCAAAACCATAAGCTTAACCAAAGAGTTAGAAAGAGGCACGAGACCTACCTATTTAAATTTAATTCTAAAATAAATGTAATAACAATTTACAGTATTTTCTTTAATTTGCGTTTTAAACCGGACCGATCTTCTGCCTGTCTATTGGAGGCAGTGGTGCCTGTAGCAAAAACCGCCAGAAAATCATTATTAGTAAAGATTCAAACCTTGACCATCATTCTAAACTGAGCAATCCATTGAGGCGTATGAATAATTTCTTACAAGCCTAAAATATAAATATGTTTTCAAATTATAATTTTTTATCTTTAATCCATGCATTTGCCGGGTAAGTGCATATTCGCCGTGAAATATCACACTCACAATTTCTTAATAATAAATACAAAGCATATTATTGTACAGAAAGTCATACAAGCAAAATAACCCCATAACACCATCATTGTAGCCTAAAGCCACCCTTTTTAAAGCGGATAAACAAAATATTAGTTTTAAAAATTGCAAAGAATAAAACAAATCTCATAACATGAACTCAACAGTAAAATTTTGTAATGTATTACCATCCAATTTTACAGCATTATTAAATTACAAATTAGGCACTCGGTAAATTGTATTTTGGGAGGATGTTTCGAAATAAATAACCACAGATCACAAACAATGTTAAAAAATTTAACAGGTTAAAAAAAGTTTGCAAACATGAGACAAAACATGTATACAAACAAAATCTATAATATCTTCAACAATGGTAATTATACCGAGTTTGGAGATAAAAAATATGGAATGCTACAACAGAAAAGAATTAAAGTGACCAATACATGCATAATTATATAATCACCAAAAGATAACGTAAAAAGAAATTCATATTCTGGGAAAGAATAAAATACAGAATGCATATCTAAAAATAGAGAAAATAAGAAGTGATTTTCGAGATATAAAAGTGAAATGGAGATTAAAAAGAAAACAACAAGGAAGGTTTCCAAGACAATGTGTGAAGTATAGTAAGCATTTTAATGTTTTATAATATTACCTCATTTGTATTAATTTTAATGATTTAACTCTTAATAAATTTACTATGTAATGTTTACCCCCTGCTATTTTTCGCGTATTATTTTATGGGTGAAAACTAAATAAAATATTAATTGCTTGATAAGGAAAAGAGATAAACAGCAAAAAAGTATGCTTATACTTTTAATTTTTTAAGTTTTAAGTATTTTTCTGGTTTCTTGAAGCATCTTTACTTTTTTAAATAGAATAGAATTTTTTTAAATTCTTTTGAGAACAGCTTCTAAATGATGTATAATAGTGGATATTATCAGAAAGTAACATTATGTGCTTAACTTTGTGACAAACAATATTAATTTAAATAAAACGTAGGGTGAGTATCGCAAACTTTATAAAGTGTGCAATAGGTATATCAATTAATAAAAATGTATAATTGGAATTTGAAAACACAAAAAATTGACATATACTATATGAAATTTACATTTACACCTATGATATTAGGCCTCTTAATTATTATTCATATTATAAAGACACGTTTTATTCTAAGCACATAAACTGTACGGTAAATTCTTTTATCAAATGACCTTTCGTTGAGTACAGAGTAGTATCATAAGTCATCGCACAAATCACTGATATTTTTATGGTATAAATGGGCACATTTGTATGCTAATGACCACCTGAACTGTTGCTGGTCAGACTAGGTTCTTTTTATAACCTGTGATCTACCGAGTAATGAACTATATTTAATCTTACGTGATTTTACAATACTAGAAGAATTCTTTATATGGTTAGTGGCTAGCGCTTAAGAAAAATGTCTAATGAATAATCTACCTAATTAAAATTCTACTAGATCGTTGTTATGTATAAAAGCACATAAAACTTCTAAAACCAATAAAACTTTCATATAGTAAAAATATTTAAACTGAATTAATTTACAATAAACATTTTTATAAATTAATTTCACTTTGTAAGGGTGAGTTTATTAGAGTGCACTTCTTCTGTATCATGCGTTATCCTCTGCAGTTTAAAATGTACAATTTTAGGAAATTGTTCGTAAGACAATAAAAAACAATGCAAGTTAAAGATTCAGCAAGACATATTATTAGATATGCCTAAAAAGATAAATGCAGGACTATGTGCAGCTCTTCATTCTATAAATATTTATAAACAATGATTCGCCAGATGAAAAAAGGCAAAATATCATAGTAAAGAATGATTTAGTAATTTGAAATATTAAAAAAACCTGAATTACAAAACAAGTGGATATTGGGACAGTGAAGAAGGAATGAGATTAAGACTGAACATTAATTCTACCATTATGATAATAATTTAGAAAGATATGCAAAAATTTTTGAATGGGGATATATTAAAAATAAAACTTCTGTTTTGATTTTTATTAAAACTAGGAATTAACCTTTTTTTAAATATGTATCATGTGATATAATCGTAAGATAATTGCCTACTTAGTAAATAGGAGTACATAATTATTAAGTTGAACCGCTTGGTATAAGACGTAACATCGCGTTATATATTATTATGTTTGTTGCAAAATTATTAAATGGAATCATAGTTTGCTCGAATTTTTTAAGTTTGTACTTCATTGGTCTGCAAATTAAAATAACGAGAGGCATGGAATATGAGGACACTATTAAATAATTCTTATGGTAAAATTACATTTCATTACAGTGCGATTTTTTGATAGAATTGATATACAGATGGCCTGAAATTAGCCATTAATAGGCAATTGAGTTTTGTACGAATATTTTTGAATACTTGTTTGATGATTAGGATTGCGACGACTGTGCTTACTATGCTATTATAGTGCTAGATTTGTAGATAATTTTAGTTATATAAGTAAGTTTATACTAAATTTGTATAATTGTTCGTACACACGTGTATTTTTTATTTTTGTAAAAAAATTTTAAATAACATTCTACAATTAGGGAAAAAATTAATTGCATACTAGTAAAGCAATTTTATTATCAATAGGAGATAGAACATCAAACCTTAGCGTTGACTTGCGATCTAAGGGTAAACCAAAGATTTACTTATATATCAATACTTATATTATTTTCAAAAGCAATGTCAAAAACAAAATTCCAAACGATTTAGTAAAATCGTTCATATAACAGACAGATACATCTTGGGATTGTTAAGAATAACATGTTATTGTTTTTGTTTGCGAATTTTTTTATGGTGATGTATCTATAGGTGTTATAGCGGCTTCCCGCTAATACTGATCCACGACGACGGTTGGTTGCGACGAAAATTTGTACGACTACGACAAGTTCTTTTTAATTCTTAATTATGTTAAGAATATAAATATATTGATTATAATTTAAAGAATTATACAATTTCAATCAATGGTAAACATTTCTAAACACTAGCAATAAATGCCTAATAATTGTACTACCGACATAATACGTACTTATAATATTATGAAAACTACGAAAGAAGATCCCTGCGTCATTGTTTTATGAATTAGAAATAACATGATACCTATTTAGTTGTAATTTTATAGTGCGATTCTCTAAAAATTACGTTATAGAATGTTACGATAACATTATGTTAACAACATAGCTCTGTAAAAACTTTCATAACATACTGTTATAAATTTATAATGTTGCGATAATTTCAATTCTGTGAAGTGCAATGTTACGAAAAATGTTAGTTAGAAATGTTAGTAACAGATATGTATTTATTTACAGAATACCAATTTATAACATTTATGTAATCTTATATAACTATTATAGAATGTTATGAGTTAGAGAATCGCACTAATAGTGTCGTAGTTAAAATTTGTTTTGGGGGATGGCGAAATTTCATGATTGGCTATAACTATACTAATTTTGATTATCGTATGGAAACCCTTTGAATCAACACATATCAGGGGGAGAGGGTGTGCTGTTTCACACGGAACGGATGCGGACTCGGATTCTCTTACTAAAAGCTATTAGCCAAAATATGATAAAACTTTCTATGATAAAACTTCGTATGAAAGTTTTTGTCTTAAAGCAGTCTTGTCAAGTCAAAAATGCGGCTTGTCGGAAATAAAGCTTTACCGATCTCTGTCGTAGCTTTGCGTTAAACTTTGACATTGTATTGTGAAAGAATTATCTATCTTTAAAGCCCGACTTTGCGAAAGCGCTTTACGCATGTCCATTTGTCTAAATATGCATTAATTTTTTTTATGTCAAATAACTATTTTTAAATTTTCAATTGTGTTTATTAAAATTTTTACCTATATTTAGATGTTTCAATTCTAGAAAAATCATATAAGGGTTGCCCATATTCGATGGACCCATCTGGCAACGCCATAACTTTTGACAGAGATGTCAGATCGCTTAATGACATACCGCGTTTGAAGCGTCAGTCCAAGCAGATTTTTACCATGGAACAATACACGCCACGCGAGCGCTCTGAAATAGTTGAAATTTACATTCAACAGAACAAGTCAATTGTGATTCAATTCAATTCAATGTGTAATTCGCCAATTCGTCAATTGTGTTCGCCCGATTTGACGCCGCCTGACTTCTTCTTGTGGGGATATTTGAAGTCAAAGGTTTACGTTAACAAGCCAAGGACCGTAGAAGAGCTCAAGGACAACATTCGTGAAGAAATAGCCGCTATTCCGGCCGAAATGTTGGCGAAAACGATGGAAAATGCTGCAAAAAGGGCACAATACGCCATCAACGCCAGAGGCGGCCATTTGAGAGATATCATATTCAAAAATTGATGTAAACAAATCTACTTGGAACAAATTAAATGATTAAGATTTACAACCGCCAAATTTTTATTTTTTTCTTTGATTTTTTTAAAAAAAACATGGGTCTGTCGAATATGGGCAACCCTGTACGATATATGCTTAAGACAAATATATTGATAACAAGTTGTGCACTTCAGTTTATTGAAATTATTTATAATTATACGGTTAAATGCATGATTGAAATCTTTATTCCAGTTTTAGTATTAATTTTCTTTTAACAATTTCTTATTATTGTTGACACACATATACAATACCACTCAATGCGGAAAGCGCTAGGCAAAATCTGCCAAAAAAACAGGTAAACGTTTTATTTAAATTTTAAAAGATATTACCAAATGAAAGAAATAGCGTTAAATAGTTTTCTAATGTTCGGTTTTATTGAAGATAGGAATAGACAAATATCATGTTCAAAGTCAAGCATTTGTTTTAGTTGCCGAATAGACAGAATATCCAGATTTACAAAGACATACTCTCATGAATAAAAGAATAATTACCCAAGTTTTTTTGATATGAAACAAATTATAAGGGAGCGCAGTTTAAGTTTCGGTCACGATTTATTTCTGACCTACAAGGAAGGCAACGGGAAATAACCCCCCCGTTCATTACAATTTCTTGTATTCACTATTTTTTATTAATTTGAAAAAACTTACATTAAATGAAAAAACTGTAGCTTTTATTATTTATGGTTACGACTTTCCTGAGTGAGGAGGGCAAGAAATATTTTTGTATACTACAACTGTGATTGATTAAATAAATAAAGTAAAACACCTATTTCCGAGAAGTATTAGAAGTTCGTGGCTATGCGAAACCAAATGAGAACCTCGCAACCAAATCCGGGTTGTAATTATTTCACAAATTTAAGGTTTGCGTATAATTATTATTTTATTTAAGGTTTATTTGAGATTTACTTAATTAGTAATTTAATAAATACATTTATTTGAAATTGTGACTTTAGATGATGGCGCTACATATTATTGACAAATGTGTTATACAATTTAGAAGGAATACTGCCTAATATTGCGCATAATACTTCCACATTCCTATCTACGTAGATATGCGACCGACATCGTACTAAAGATTCACAAATATTATATGAAAATATATATCATGAATTTTAAACTTTTTTTATAAATGTAGAAACGATATAGGTAGATGCTAAAACCTGTCCAACACAATAATAATAATTTAAAAATTAAACTTAGATAAACATTACTATTTATGATCTAATTAACTTCTTCCAACGACATATTTTTACCTTAAGTATTTACACTAAAGTAATGATTATTGCACAATACGAATACCGATTAAATGTAATTGATTAATCAAATAACGTTTTATTTGCCGGAATTCAAATTACATGTTGAAAGCATTTAAAAAATAAACAATTTAATGCATTTAACTGGTTTTCTACAAAATTATAAAACGGTTGGTAATAATTGCAATTCAGTTACATAATGGTTATGTCCAAAATACACATATCGTATACACTTACTGAAAAGATGCGTCTTCAGTGTTTCTCAACCGTCGGTTCGAGAACAGATACTCTTCCGCGGCCCTAGTCTAGCCGGTCCGCAAAATCTTTAAATATATAGCTGATGGTAATTTTTGTAAAACCATTTAGAGCTAATACATTTTTATTACTTAACAAATTATTTCTACTAATGCTTTTGTGGTTTACAATAATTTATAAATTAATAACAATAACAGAAATAACTAGTTATATAAAACTATTCACTAAAGGGAAAAATTCGTCCATTTAAAAAAATTACAAGTAGCATATAAAATTATGAATGTTGATGTGGTTACTTGGTTCGCCACATGGTAGTTACGCCACTGAAAAGTAAAGAAAGCTCAAAACTACAATGCAGAACAAATGTGACAATTTTAAACTGTTACTATTAATTTAGAAATTCACATAATTTTATATACTTGTACTTTTCTTCTTAGCTATGTAGGGTAAGGAGAGTAGAGTTGGACCACCTTTTAAAAAACAGTCAATAATTTCTTTATTGATTGAAATAAAAGCATGTTCTTAATACAGTACATACATAAACCATTGCTTGTCCTTTTGGTAAACTTTAATAAACTAAAAATAATGCCGTAAAACTATAAAAATTAAAAAAATGAACCTCTTCTACCCACCACCACGTGTGGTAGAAGAGGTGGTCGTACAGTTTTTTCGAATTTTTTTTGTTACGTTAGTACCGTAGATTTGTTAACTTTCAGAAACACAATATACACTTTATCCAGTAATCTTTTTTTTTTGGTAAGACGGTAATCTTCGTTATAGCCTCATTTATACCCTTATCGCCAGCTATTAATGCATTAATAGTGTTATCTAAATTTTCAAAAGTACAAGTACCTACCTCTTGGCATTGTATTCTTGGCATTGTATTCCTTTTTTCTGTAACAAAAACCTTAAAGCCATCTCTCTGTACATTACTGGTCCATTTCTCCTCAAATGAGAGGATAAATGATGGAGTAGAAAATACCCACGTAACCGTATGTGATCCTTTTTAGGTTATATTTACACTAATACACATACATGGTTATATCACACCTAAATCCGTAAGTTAAACTTACCTGAACATACAAAAACCTCAACAAAGAAAATTCATATAAATAATTTTTGAGATCACACAAAACAATTATTTATGATATTTCAAAAATCTACACTATGCCATTACATGTATACAGTCAAACAAAGCACTAATTAGTTTGCGAGATATTTCGAGTGGTCCCTCTCTCCAGTTGGTCCAACTATACTCCCTTTACCCTACCTACCTGTTCGTTCACAAATGTTGGTTCTTTCTGCTCTGTGATAGTATGTGGAAGTATTTCAGCGGCGGTTAGTCAGAAGAGGCAAGGGATGGTTAGTTACCCCTTAAATTCTGAACTGTTAACTATATCTAGGTATTTGGTATAAAATATTGTATTTGCAACATTTTAAATTATTCTTGAATATTTTGTAAATATTTTATATAATATTATGTATTTGGTGTAAGGATGTTATTTAACTGAAATGATTTCAACACGTAAATTACCGTGTAGTTCTGGGGAGTTTTAAGTTTTAAAACCAAACAGTGCTTACCCCTGTCAAACAACCGCATATGTTTTTCATATTATATAGTAACGTGTGAGTCTAAAGTAGCTAGACAGAATGCAAACTGTAATAAAAAAAGATTGGTAATAGAAAATTTAAAATTAATTTTTTATTATGAAAATACAATAGATACTATTGGAACACAGAAAAAAAATTTAAACACATAATGGTCCATTTTCTTCAATTTTTCAGACTTTACTTTTAACACCTTCCATCATACGCCGGAGCATATTCACATCAATTTTTTTGGCACAAGCCTTACTCCGTTTTTTTATTGTTTGGCCGATGTTGCTTCTTAACCATCCTTATGAAATAATTGTTACAAAATTGACCAAAAAGTTTTCATTGGACGAGCGGCAAGGATATTATATGGATTTGCATATTTTAAAACAACTGGTGTCTTTTGCCTATCTAGCCAATTTAGATAATGGCAAGACGCAAGATCCGGCTTAAAGATGATTTTATCATCTTTATGGCTTCTATAGACTGAATTAACCATTTTTGGTAAACATTTTTTAATATAAGTGCCTGTGTTAACCGCAATACCCTCTTGAGTTTGAACGAAATAATTTGATATGCCTTACACTGATATCGCACACCACGCCAATACTTTAGGTTCAAATTTGGATTTTCTAATAAATTTTAGGTTATCAGGAACTGTACTTTTGTCGGTGGTATAAAACTTTTATTTGCAACATTCCAACTGTTCGCAAAAGTAAAGTACAATTCATCGTCCATAATAATCACTGTATATCGCTTTTAAAAAAATGTTATCTCAAAAGATGGCACTTTCCGGGTATTTCCGCTAATTGTTTATCGGTGTATCTTGGTTTCACGTTTCTCTTGTACCTTATTACATTTAATTTTTTTAAATTTTGGCAAATTATTGTTTGCGAAACTTGGAATTTCCTTGATAGTGTGCAAGTACTCACTCCAATTTTGTTTTCGGCGGATTTCTTCAAGGAACTTAGCTGAGATTTTTTTAGTATTGTTTGCCTTTCGGTTTTATTATTTTCGGGACCAATATTTATACTAAACCTCGAAATAATGGAAAAAATGATACTTCGACTGAACCCTTCATTTATACAATGATTTAAAACGCAACTTTTATCTTGCTCGCCAAGCATTTTAATAAGGCGTTTTCGCAAAAAGTTCTGTTCGCATACTGTCATAAAACAATTCAAACGAAACTAATCAAATTTGACATTAAACACACCAAAGAAGGTACAGTAAAAAAAACCTGATTGATAAATTATTACTTAATGTTTTGATACAATTGAAATTTGTCCAGCTACTTTAGACTCACATGTAATTACGTAATTCCAAATAATTCCCAATTTAATTTTAATATAATCCAATTTTTTAGTTTTGAAGAAATGATTCTAATTTTTGAATAATTCATATCATAAATTGATATTGGTCGCTATTGGTTTGCTTTTACTTTTGCTTTAAAATTAATTTAAAAATTTTTTCCAATTTATCGTATTAGTGTAATTAAACTTTTAAATTCAGTTAAATTGCTTCATATTTTAAAATCATCAAAACTATAATAAATTAGCAATCTAGTTAAAATTGCTTTCAATTTGTTTATTCAAAAATTTTTCAAAAACGTCAAAACTCGTTCAAAATACGGACGAACAAATTCCAAAATATTACTTACAAAAAAAATCAAACTTTTATTTCACTAACTTTCAAAATTATCTCAAAATTAAAACTCAAAAATATAAAATACCGGAGACTTCTCTTCACATATCCGCATTGGTGAGCAGTCATAGCAAAAAATCCCGTCCTTGACAAAAGTTTCTACCAACTTAAATTACGAACGAATAACGAATACCAACAATAACAATACAACGGAACGAATAACAATATTTTTAAATTATTTACAAGTTTTATAACATAAATATCAAAATAACAAAAATAAAATTGAATCCCATAAAAGTAATTCAAAATTCAAAATGATTTACAAAGTAATTCCGAAATCAAAAATTCAAATTTAAAAATCGAAAAAGAGGAGTTTGGAACACAATTTATATGCGTACCATGATGTAAAATGATGTGAGGTAAATAGAAGCTATAATAGTTATTTATGCAACAAGAGGTAAAAGTGATACTTTTAATAACCAGGCGTAAAAATACAAGAATTTTTATAATTCTGCTGCAAAATGGTTTTTCTTAAAACTTAAGAAATAGGTAATATTAAATTTACGTTGACAGCTCAAACACTTGCATAGAATAGATTATATTAATTGCCACAGAATTAGAAAAAATCTTGTATAACACACGAGGTAAAATTGTCTTTAAATAACACTGGGCGTTGTTTTAATATTTTATAATTAGTGATAAAAAAAGTGAATTTTTGAAACCCAAATGACATTCAAAAAGTAGCCATTTTGCCACAGAATTATAAACCAACTGCAATATGTTTATCAACCGGTGGAAGTACCACCATCACTAGTGTACACGATGGGGCCCCCGATCGCGATCGGTCCAAAGCTACAACCGATGCCACCAGGCGCTGCTGCAATCGGTTCCAAGTCAATCATATGATCCTCAAAAGTACCAACAGGTAATACTAAATAATTATCAGCCTTGTGTTTGTAGAGCAATAGCAATATCAATTGAAAATCGCTCAAGATAAGAAAAGACTGAGAAGTCCAGAAATTTGTCAAGGAAACAAACCAAGCTCACAAACTACTGACTACAGCAGTCTAACCAACTAGAAACAGATTTGGAAAATTACATTAATCCATTGCACGACTTAATTATTAATAAAATTACTAAAAATGAATATAAGATAAAAACATTTGGAAATAATGAAGTTAAGTTACAATTAAACAACCGTGATCACTTTGGAATGATAATAAAGGCGCTAGATGCCAAAGAAACAAAATATTATACTTATAAATAAAACAAGTAAAAAGTTTTATGCCCGATTTCTTCATCTTGAGATATCTATCGGATAATGAATCCGGCCGATAAATTAATCAAGTAGCCAATCAAATTGTTTATTTGTTATTTTGAGTTTGAATTGCGGTAATCTGATTGGTCACTTGATTAATTTGTAGGCCGGATTCATTATCCGATAGCTATCTCAAGGTGAAGAAATCGGGCATTAGAGTGGTATTAAAAATATGTATCACTCCAGCGACACAACTAGTGAATGCAATCGGCGATTGTAGATTGCACCGATGCATGGTCAAAGGGTCTCATAATCAGACATGAAGATTGGTGCAATCTTAGGGTACATACATAATTGACATGTTTTTTAATATTATTTATATTTGTATTATCTTTAAATAACTATAAATGTGTTTATTGTTTATTTCCCTTTAATGGGTTTTGAAATCTTACCTTAGTCTCATAAGATCCCAGTTAACACCTCTACCAAATAAATCAACAATTTGCTCTCAATCTCACTATATTTTAAATAAATTAAACACAATTTTCCTCGGCTTTTCAAAAATAAGCCGTAGGCACTGCCATCGGCGCTAACAAGTCTTTAAAAAAATAACAAACTAAATTTTCATCTACAAATTAAACTTAAAAACACGACAATATTTATGTAGACTGCACCGATGGCCAATAAGGCCCAGTTCTTCAATCGTAAGTTAATCTAAATTTGAGGGTTAACCTACGTTTATGACTACCGGATTGGTCAGAAATCTAAGTTAACCTTTAAATTTGGGTTGACCTAAGGTTAACTTGCGATTGAAATACTGGGCCTAAGTAAGTTATTAGTTAAGGTATTTAATTTAAACGGCCCCATTTACAATTGCAGTTTTGGATTATCTAATAAATTTATTTGAACGACAAAGAAAAAAATTTAGGTGTTGCTATAGCGTGCGGTCGACATACACGTTTCTGATATAGTGTGCAGTCTACCTTAAAATTGGAGGGAGATCCACCCCCTTCCTTTTGGCTTACGTTGCCGAATAGAACCGTTCTAGGGAAATATTTTTTGTGAGTACACCGATCCTCCGCACCGGTCCTCGCTCGCTCCGGACGCTCCGGGCTGTTTTGACAAGTGCAACCACGGAAAATCTCGGATGCACCTTAAAATATGGTTATTAATATAAATAATCACAATATTGGATCGACTTGTATTCTAACAAAATAATTACCAGAATTCAATTTATAGAAAACATTTGCAATCATTATTGTCACATTAATATTGTGTAAATGTAAAGCAAATTAATTTTCAAAATATTTTTCAATATAATACAATAAATTCAAATAAATATTTTAAGCAACTATTCACATTGTTTTAGTTTAAACATTGCATGTAAGTCTTACATACTTTACTGGTAAGTCTTTCACTTCAAGAGATTAAGTAATAAATTATATCGGTGCCATCTACATGTGACAATCTCGGTCAACACAAAAAAAAATATTAAGTTTTAACCATCGGTGTTCGGTGCAGTCTACATAGTACATACGCCCAATGCAATACCAGACCAAAATAGCAATACCGGTTTTGGTATTTAGATGTAATACAAGAATACCGATATTAAAACAAACTAAAATTTAACTAGAAGATACAAAATGCAAAAAAAATAAACATTTTATTATTTCATATATTATTTCATACTATATTATGATTGCAAAAACCATAAAGCATCAATTGCTTCATTATTTAATCACGAAATATTTTTACTTATTTTATTTTAATCACAGTTACGCAACTGAGATCCGAACTGGGCCCGCAAATCCAGGCAATTTCCCAATTCATCTCAGTTGTATCATTTCGAAACAGCAAGATCATTTGGGTTAGGGAGGGAGGTGATTTACTCAGTTAAAACTCAGTTCAGCGCCGTGCTGAACTGAGATGACAGCATATAGGTCGAAACGGTAAAAATAACACCGATTTAACTGAGTACCTGATAATCTTGGTAAAATCTCACTTAAAATAGGTTAAAAGAATATAGCTAATGTCGATTCTTTTGCCAAGTAAGTAAACCTTCTATTAAAAGCGCAGATTTAAGAAAGAGAGGACAAACGAGCAATTTTCACAATATTCTTTAATTAATTATATTTCCGTAGTCATGACCAATTAACAGAATAGGGTAATATTAAATGTTATGTATGTTAAAAGAACCCAAGACCGATCGGGCCGATGGTCGAGACTATTATTGTATAATAGTAAACTACTAATATTATTGTTAGAATGTGTCTAAAATTAGCATCTTACAACACTCAAAAAAATTTATGTATTTTGAATTGAGTGCTATACTCTGTTACACTATATACTAGAGGTCGAGAACAATCGATAGCGCTATCGATTATTATCGATAGTAACTACTATCGAAAGCCAATGATAATTTTCTGTATAGCTATCGATAGTTTTCGACAGTCGTCACATGTGACAGGTGCCTTCAATACCAGCAATTTACCTTTATCATTACCAGAGCCTGAAAACCCATGGGTGAAATGGAGCCGACGCACCCAGCGCCAAAATTTAGAAGGTGCCAAAGTTTAGAAGGCTCCTAAGTTTAGAAAGCACCAAAATTGAACGTTTTTAATGCTGCATAAATGTGCATTGTGATTTCAAGGTAGGGTAAGGTTGCGCAAGTCGTACCCCCTAAGAAGAAATAGATATAAAACATAGCATCTACGAAAGAAATAAAAATTATGTGTGTTAATAATATCTTGTGTTGCCGTTACTAATATTTATTACAATAAAATTCCATATAGTCTGCTCTCTTGGATAAAATTAATAATATTTATGAACACGAATTTAGTACGACTTAAGAAACCAGTATTCTAAGTCGTAAGCATCTATAACTGAAGTCGTACCTACATTTAAAATTGGACAATTATAATAAAACTTTCTTTTCTCAATTAATTTATGAATACAATTAATTACAATGATCACAAAAGATATTTTTTAATTTTCTTGCTGACTCCTGCACATAAGCCGTTTATCCATCCCTTGCATATTATTTTTTTGTCATTTTTTTTATCTTTTGCATTATAAGGTCATGTAGGTACCACATAAGACACCTCACAATTTATAATTTAAATGAACATAACCAAGCACTGAATAAAGTTAACACGACTTTGTTTACAGTAAAGAACTCCTTAAATGTTACTGGATGACTTAAAAAGATGAAGCATGAGCTTTTCAACAACATATTTGCAAGATATACTACCAAACAGGCAGTAAAAATTATAAGAAAATTACGATAAACTTACTTGTTGAGCGGTTGCTTACTAACGGTATCGGCGGGAGACGAACACGATGTAAAATCCGCCTCAGACGATGCTTGTTTTTCTGCTGGATTGCTTGCTGGGAGCCTTGCTGGCTGGCGCGTGCTGGCTGCGCATAGAATATGACGTCACTGCTAGCTTGCTTGCTGGTTCCTGTGCTGGATTTTCGTGATAGAACCGGTGCTATTTTTGCTGCTGGTTTTCGTGATGGGTTTCAGCGCTAACCAATGATAAAGTCGCGTTGTGTTCATAAACACGAGTGTTACCGTGTGTTGGTAACTGTTGCTACCTGCGTGCGCATTGAAACCACAAAAGTAGAAAGAGATAGTTAAGCGCGTGTGAAGCCAACCAAGCACAGAAAGCATCATCTGACCAAGCAGGTAAAAAACCAGCAGAGAAACCAGCAAGCAATCCAGCAGCAAAACAAGCATCGTCTGAGGGGGGCTTAAAACAATATGGTTGACTAGGGAGTAACTCGTTTTGCCGGAAGGGGCGCAGTTGGTGTCATATTACGCCTAATATTTAAAATATACAACTTAAGCGGTGGTACGACTAGCGCAACCTTACCCTACTGCATTTTTTCTTTCATTATAACATTCTATATTATATTATATCAGTATTAAAGGTATTAAAAATTAGTAGTAAAATACTAAAATTAGTATTAATTAGTATTTTGGGTACGCCACTGAACTAGTAAATAGTATTATTTTCGAGCTCCGTTATTAAATCCAATAATTGGACGATATTGAGCACAGAAATTAAGGAAAGTGAATTGTGTTACAAGGACATAGAGAAGAGATTTTAGAAAAGATAAAATAACGACTATTGTGTATATATATACTGGTAAGGGAAGTTCATCCGAAAGGCTGACTTGTGAACTATCTTTGGCGCCGGATACGAGAAGGGAAAACTGAAATACCTTAACCACAGACAATTTAAAGGTGTAAAAAATAATATTACAATTGAAATAGGAAAAAGATAAATAAAATTTATATTGCATGAAATGAGGTTAACATGTTTTTTTTTGGTACGCTTCAACGTATATAGGATAATATACAAATCAGCATACTAACACAGAATAAGTAACCGAACATAATAAATGAGCGACAAAGAAAAACTGGCCAAACACCAACAAAAAGACAACACACGACAAAGAACGAGTAGTGTAGGAAACCTAGACGAATATATTAAAAGATCGCGCCCAAAAGAAGAGATAGAGGTGGATCGCGAAATATTCAAAAGAAGCAAGAGAACGGATAGAACACCAACTAGACAAAACAAGAATACCAGAGAAGAACTAAAAACTGAAACTGAGAAAATGGAAGAGATCAAAAAGTTCATGGAAACCATCAGTAAGGACATAAAAGAAATCAGAATTGCAAATACCGAGATAAAACAAGAGATTAGGGAAAACACGAAAGTAATGAAGGAACAAATAGAAGCTCAAGCAGACGAGATAAAAATGTTGAGAGGAGATATGAAGAAATTAAAGAACGAATGGGATCAGGATAATCTCTTAAAGGAAAAGAATATTGAGGCACTTGAGAACAAACTAGATGCGACTGAATATAGAATGGAACTTCAAGAGAGAGAAAAGAGAAGAAATAAACTAGTCGTATCAGGAATGAAGTCAGGTGAACAGGAAAACACACCTCCTTAGAAGAAGAAATGGATAGGTTTATAAAGAAAAACCTAGATGTGGAAGTAAAAGTTACAGCAGCATATAAGATAGGAGATATAAGGAGGGTGATCGAGGTAAAAAGCTGGGAAAAAAAACAGGAAGTAATGAAAAACAAGTATAAGTTGATCCAACTAACCGGTAAAAAGGTATTTATAGATAATGATTTGACGGTAACAGAAAGAAAAATACAAGCACAAATCAGAGAACAGGCGGAATGTTTGAGAAAAGAAGAAAAGAATGTCAAAATAGGCTATCAGAAACTGGTATACGACAATAAGGTGCTAAGATGGAAGAGGGAGGATGGATGCCTGAAAGAAATACCAAAAAACTGACCGGGTACAACAACCAGGAAAAAGCTAGGACGAAATGGCGAGAAAAGGACTATGATACGGTTATGCGGAATAAATGAAATAGATTTAAAGAGAGAGTTTTCTTTGCGGGTACTTGGAATGTAAGGGGAACGTATGTAGAGGGGGCTATTAAACAGTTAATGAAGGTTTTGAAAAAGTACAAGCTTAGGATGTACAGGGTTATAATTTTTTTAAAAGCAGTGGAAACGACAGACGACTGGGAACAGGTTTCATGATCAGAGAGGAGGTGAAGAAAACGGTAATTGATTTTATGCCAATATCGGAAAGACTATGCCTGTTAAGATTGAGAGGAAACTATAGAAAGATAACAATAGTGAATGTTCATTGCCCAACGGAGGAAAAGAGTGAAGAGGTAAAAGAAGAGTTTTATGAAACTGTAGAAAAAATATATGAGAATATCCCCAAATACGACTTAAAACTGATTATGGGTGACTGGAATGCCAAAATAGGTAAAGGGGAAATTTATCGACCAACAATAGGAAAATTTAGTTTGCATGACGTTAGCAACGAACATGGGAGGTTAATAATAGATTTTGCTATGGCTAGAGGCCATATGATAAGAGGGCATATGATAAGAATGAGTGATGAAAGAACTCCAAAGATTGTGTGGAAATCAGAACTCGGTGGTGTAAAGAGAAGAGGAAGACCGAGAACCAGATGGAGAAATGAGGTACAGGTAGATTTGTCGGAGATAGACGTGGGAGATTGGGAGGAAAAGGCGAAGAACAGGAAGATGTGGAAGCAAGTGACAAACCAAGCCCTGGGCCTACTAGGCCTGTAGCGCTATTTTATATATATTAAAGGCGCCATTTAGCTATGTAATCTGCACTCGGCGCTAAAATAGTTTGATCCTGCCCTGATCATTACTAACATCATAACTTTGATAAATAAAATATGAATAAATGAATAAAAATTCAACGTTAGTTATTTGAGCATTTTGCACTTTCAACAGATGCCAGTTTTTTGCTAAAAATGTTTTTTCCTATATTTAATATCCACTATCAAAAACTATCGATATTTATCGATGGTCTAAACGTCGCCTATCGATAATTACCGATTGTGCCGCTTATCGATTATTCTCGACTTCTACTATATACTATAATATTATGTTTGCTTGTTTTTGGAAAATATTTCTGGTTACGGCTGTATGTATAATATTATTATATATGTATATTGAGTATGAGTGATTCTGATAATATAGCAAGGAACTGTAGGTTTGGTTGCCTAAGTGCAACTAAAGCAAACAAAATCAGATGAATAAAAATCAACAAATTAGAAGAAGAGCAAATTGTTTCCTATCAGTAAAGAATTCGTATTTAAAAAAAAAAAATGCAAAAAAACGTAAGCAAGAGGGAGGAAAAGGTCTTCCAGAGAAATAAGATAACAGCCAAATTCCCAAACAAGGAAATTGAAGTAACAAACTACGGAAAACATGGAAGAACAAGATGATTTGGGAAATTGGTCGAGAATTAAAGTGGGATATCAGATGATGATCAAACAGTATAAAGTGTATTGTCGTATGCTAAAATCTATCGATTTTGGTTTATCTTTAATTTTTTTTTATGATTTTTGTTCTAAAATTTTCTATTATTTATTACTAATTTTCCAACTAATTTGACGCTAGACCAACTAAGTGGTGCAACCAGGTCTCTTGAAACCGGAATGGCTGCGTGAACGGACCAAGCCAATTTTGTGCTTGAATTTCCGCTTTATTATATATTTATTTAAAAAATAAAATTATTTTTACTGTGAAATTTTATAATATCTTCTTAACTTATAATATTCAGGTCTATTATGTATCACAACCTTTAAAAATAACAGTAAACCTTTATGTTATAATCAAGTTTCAAAATAGCGTAAAGCGAGAAACATTATTATAGCTAACATGTGTCAGAAAGAGAAAGTAATATTTTTATTTTCGAATCAAAACGCGGTTCATCAATTTTTTATTTCATAACTGTCACTGTTATAATAACTTTTGTGATACATAATAGGCCTAAATTGCCATCATATCTCAAATTTTTTGTGAAATGATGTGCTTTTGGATACATTTCTTTCTGGTAGGCTTCACCGGTTAATTCGTATAACTTTGTATTTGTCTAATAAAGAATTATTTAAATATAAAATTTTGTTGTAATTCAATTAAACATAGTACAAAGTTTTAATGCTTGCCGGTTTAATTTTCATGCTTAGAAGTTTAGGTACGTTACAAGTGCATCAACATAAGCAAATATGTTTACAATTATAAAATCTTATATAAAATTATACAAGTACAGAAGTAGATTTATACCCGGTTTCATAAAACTTTTAGATTGCTGTCACAGATGATGATTTCTATTTCCTTTTTGGTACCGACAATTGACTTCTATTTGTTAGCTAAATTTATCGGCTTATTAAAAGTTTTATGAAACCGGGCATTGTAGTTGTGGTTTTGTTCATAGAACTGCTGCAAACTTGTAATGGTGCAGTTGCATTTCAAGTTAATTTTTCAAAATTTTCTTTATAACAGATTAGAACTTGATTTAGTGCAAGAAAATCTTTCGCAGAAGAGCTCCTTGCCAAAATTTAAGAAGAACATTACGTGAAATAACACAATGTCGTCTAGCCCGGGTTTCAACCCACGAAGAACAGTAGGACCCACTTTGAAATAAAAGGAGGCACTAAAAATATTGCAAACGGCGCTAGAAGAGAAAATTAGAAACGAATACTAATTATTAGAAATGTTATTGATGAAATGGAATAATATTTGATTAGATTATAATGGCGAAATTAGTTCTTTTTATACAAATTTAAAAAGGGTGGTAATTGAAATAGTGAAGGAAACCGATCAAATTATTAATGATAATTTTACTAATTTATTTCTTGTCAGGATTTCAAATTGAAGCGAATAAATTCAATTATGCTATTAATATTTTTTTTATATTGAATTATGACTGTTATCCAATTTTTCTTAGATTATTAGTGTTAGGTTATAGTTAAATAATAAATTTAAAAAATTATTTAGAAATTGAGGAAAGAGTTAATTTTCTAGATTTAATTTTAGTTGTCCGTATTTCAAATTAAATCTCTATAGCAGTGCAATCTCTGTAAAAGGGTTGATAAACTACACAAACATTTTAATTTAAATACGATCCAAGAGAGGTCGGTTATTTATACATATTTCCAATTCGTTTATATGGAATGTATTAATATTATTACGTTATACAATTTGACTTAAATTATAACACCTACAATTAATTGGTACATATTAATTATATTTAGTATCTAAGTTAATTTTTAATTTGTGTACCTAAATCGAAAATAAGAAAAACTTTAGAATTACTTATATAAAAATATATTTTAATTTGGAATGTTAATAAAAGGTATCTAAAATATTGCTAAAATATCCTGGATTCGCCCTATAAACGCAATTAACCACGTACCTTAATATTATACATTTATACCTAATATGCTAGTTCCCACACTCGTGGTGCGATAGCGTAGGTGTTAGCTTCCAATATTTCACCTGCTGTGTTTTGAACTATGACTTTTAACTATATTTTATTTATAAACCGTTACAATGTATCTATATAAATAGTTAAATAAACTATTGCAATATTGAAAAAGTTATTTAAAAAAAATAGTTCTTAAAAATCCATCGCTACCAGTAAATTAAATATAAACTTTAAAATTTTAAATAATAAAATATTATTAATTAATATTTATAAATTGTAATGAATCCTATTGAATGCATGGATAAGTTAATCAAAGTACCGAGTGTACACCGCAATTTATTCTTTTTTTTTTGGATATTTATTATTGGTTCAAGTCACAAACAAAACCTGAAAAGTTAAAATGTTAAGCATGAATATTTAACTCTTTTAAAGCCTTTACTTTGTGTTATTTTGCGTTAATTATTTTTTATTCTTTCTTTTATTATTCTACAACTAACGATTTCCAATATAATTTCTGCCGTATTTGGTATGTTACGTATGTACACCACAATGTAGCGAAAAGCATAATTTTGACTCGTTTAACAGATGTTTTGTCTTGTAAACATTATTTTCATGTATAAAATTTGCTCAAGAAAACAACCGAGAAGTAAATTCTAGTCAAAATTTTTAAATTTATTTTCTAAACCGATATAAAGTGATTTGTCACTAATCGATATTGATTACACCATTATAATTATCCAAATTATCCTGAACTTCTTGATTTTGTTTTGTATTGATTGCTTAAATAAAAGAACTTCGTTGTTCAAAAGTTCAAAGGTCAAAAGCGATGTTTTTCTGCTTTACTAAGGTCCAGATATTAAACCAAAAAGTTTGGGTTTATTATTGAAATAAATGGAATACATATAGCTATATTGTATGCAATATTTTTGGTTAACCTAAACTTTTTGGTTTAACCTGTAACTAACATTAACTAATTAACAATTGGATTTAAATTAATATAAAATTCAGTTCTGGAATTATAGTTGTTATAACAACGATTTTAAAAACTTTTTATTTGAAAAAATATAATTTGACTGAAACCATTACAAGTCATGCAGGCTGGGTGAATTTCATGTTCCAGAGAATTGGTTTTTGCTGAAATACATATTATATTACTGGTTATATAAATTGAGGAGACTTTTTAAAAAGAAAATATTAATCCAAAAGTACCAAATGTACAAATGTACAATGTGCAAAAGTACAAATGTACCAAATTGGTATGGATTTTTAATTTGTAATACACTGAAATTTTTGAGAATATTATAATGCCGCCATCATGCATCAGGACTTGACTAGATATGAATTTATGCAGCTAAATAATTAATTATAAAATTTTAAAAATTATTATAATTATAAATCGATACTTAAATATGATTAAAAGATAAAAATATTTCGCTAAAATATACTAAATTTAAAAAAAATGAATTTTTTGAGAAGTTTTTTGATTAACGACAATAGACGTTATTTCGAAATTTTAAAATATACCGCTTTCGGGTGACAGGACTTTCTGTGGAGTATAAAAATGCGGGTCCCTTCATTTTGTATAAACGACAACATATTTCAGCAAAAACTAATTCTGGAAGACAACATGCTTTGAAATGGATTCGGTTTATAGTTGATTGTATTTTTAAAGTTTTTAATATTAAAAACAATTCTAGAATCAAAATTTACTTCTTAATGATTTTATTTCGAACATTTTCTTACGGCGGTAGTGTCTTCAGAAAACTGTATCTCTTCAGATGAACATGATACAAAACCTTCATGTTTTTCAACATAGAAGATATAAAAAAAAATCATTTTAAGATCGAAATTTACTTTAACACGTTAACCGCTATAACGGTGCGTAGGGACCGCTATAACCCAAGAGGATTGCTTACTAACACGAATTTTTTAAAGTAGTTTTTAATAAGGACTATTATTAAGATTTATTTCTCGAATAAAAGGTTAAATGTAATAAAAGGGAGATCAATTGCATCTAATTTCCCGCGTTCAAACTTCCCTGCGTTCAAACGTCCTCGCGGTCAAACGTCCGCGTCCCTGCGTTCAAACGGCAGCGTTAAAATGGCCGCGTTCAAATGTCCTAGACCGATAAATTCATGATACGGAATAATTCAATATAAAATTTAATTTTTATGCAAAAAATTAAAGAAACAGAACTAGGTACATTGCAAAATGTAAAAATATATTTTATAAAATAGTATATTGTTTGGCAAGGGGTGAAACAAAGCGATTTCAGACGAGAGTGAAATTTGCCTGCCCGAGTGAAGCGAGGCATCACCCTCGTCTGAAATCGCGTTTCACCCCGCGCCACACATACTATTTTTCATATTACCTGCACTGAAACAGAAATTTTTTTTTGCATTGAAATTTTTAAATTAAATATTTTAAATTCGAAAATTTTTTGAATTAGCAATAACTCAACAACGGCGCTAGATATCGAAAAACTGAGAAAAAAATTCCCCACCTCGTTTCGTACTCACCTCCCCGTAAATTATCGGTAGGTTTTTAAATTTTTAAATTTAGATCGATCGCGCGCAAAAAAAAATTACTCATAAACAACAATTTTGAAATAATCTGACATATTAATAAAATT
This sequence comes from Cantharis rufa, assembly GCA_947369205.1. Classification (NCBI taxonomy): domain Eukaryota; kingdom Metazoa; phylum Arthropoda; class Insecta; order Coleoptera; family Cantharidae; genus Cantharis; species Cantharis rufa. Next base: position 45,478,252 of record OX376303.1, read on the forward strand.
TTATTGGAAGTAATGAAAAATTATTTTATCGGAAAACGTAACGAAAGCGATGCTTTCCGAGTGTCCACCCGGCAGCCAAAACGAAGCATTCCTAGTCAGCGCACAAATCGACTAATAATGTAAAATCGACCATTAATGTGTTTTTATTAATGGTCGATTATGTTACTTCTGCAAGTCAATTCATTTATATTATAGAAAAATTCTATTATAAAAATTTGTCCGACGTGGGATTCGAACTGGCGATCGCCAAACGATTTAATTATGATTCAATCGCTTCAGGCATTTTGCCATAGAGGGTTGCCTAATGCCCGTACTTATAGTCATGGATTGAACCGAGAATCGAGATCAATTCTCGAAATAACAGCTGTTGCTACGATACAGTCTAAATTCTAGTAATGTCATTGGTAAATTCTAGGATCATTTTGAGTCTCGGATTGATCCGTGACTATAAGTACGGGCATTAATGACATTGTTTTAATTTGTCTTATCTGTTACAATTTATAATTTAAACAATATTTTTTTATATTTGATATAATTGATAATTTTATGTTTTCCGATAAAAAAGTATACTCACTTCGCCTCGAAATATGATCCATTACTGGGCTTACAGCTTTAAAAAGCTCGCTACGCTCACTTTTTAATATAGCTGCGCGCCCAGTAACGGATCATTTTCTATGCTTGGCCAGTAATATACTATTAATTTTGACAGGGTTGAAATGAAATCGGATTGGCGGTAAGAAACTTGACTGTTTCTACCCTCGGGCAGAAACAAATTAATTTTTGACCAATATTCGCGATGGTCAGAAATTGTCGTGTTTCGACTGTCTTGAGAGGCATTGAAACACACTGGTTTCAATGCAGGTAATATGAAAAATAATAAACTATGTAATATGCATTAACACATAGTGATGATGGATATGGACCGCTTAGATGGAACGCTAAGTAATGTTTGGATAAAATCCCAGCTCCAGCGTTTCCAAGGGGACCGCCACAGTTTTTCATAATTAGAAAAGTGTTTGAAAATGAAGCTATAAGCATAATTCAAATCTTATTCTACTATGGTAAACTTGACAAAGCCATCTTGTCCTGATGGGATATTTCCATAAAAGCAACGTATTAAAAAACATATTTAATCGATCTTATTATTTGAGGTAAAATTTTAAAATACGCATTTATTAAAAAACTTATAGCAAATTGAATAAGTAAGATTGATTTAAAAAATTACAGACGCTTTTAAGTTTTACGTTCTTTTTAACTAAATTAAAGTGGCATGATGTAATTTTCCCTGAGTAAGTCAATATTAAATATTTATTTATATTTTCTTTGCTAAGTTAACAGTAGGCTTAATTTTATCTGTAATTTTAATTTGAAATAAAATAGTGATTTTTTATCATACCCTATAATGAAAATTACCAAATTTTTAATAATATTATAACAATGCATTATATCTTACCAATGTTTATATTTATATTTTGTTGATTATCTTACCAAAATATGTACCAAGAACTTTTTGTATAGCACGAAAAAGGTAAAAAAAAACCATCTTTCTATTATTATTTTAATTTTTTATTTCTTCTGAACTGCGTAGTTGAAAGAAAAACATAGGTGCCGTATGTTAAAATAAAATACCTATTCAGTAAATCTACGTTTAACTCTCTACATCAGAACTTTGCTTGCTTCACTTGCAAGTATACTCAAGCCGAGTAAAAGCTCGATTGACACATCTCAGAGTCTCGAATCTCATAACTCGTTCCGAGTGTAACTATTTACAGTCATTGCACTCTAAAACGTTATTATAATATTATGAACACCATGTGCTATAATAGAAGAAAGGCTTAACGCCAATCAATGGTGGTTTGTAATTTTAACTATTTTAACTTAGCTAGATGGCTTCGTAGCATTAAAAGTTTGAAAATTAACTTAATTTGGCCTTGTAAAATGTAGTGAATAAGGACAATACTGATGTTCAACAAAACGCAATTATTTTAAATTGTGAGAATTAATTTTGTTTATCGTACAATGTGAAAAAAATTTGGTTGTTCTAACACAACTTCTAGTAGCTATACGTAGCCTCAACAGAGTGTTTCGTCACTGCAACAAATTTTTTACTGCCGTAACAAAGTTTTTTCTATTAAGAATAAGAAAATTTGTTGCAACAACCAAAAATTTATTATAGCTACTAATAGCTTTTTCAAAGCCACAAATCTTTTTTGCGGTGTATTTTAATATAGAAAACAATATTCCGCAAATGCACATCACTGACTTTTTAGCTACGCTTGGTTCTAACAAAAAAGTTTGAAATGTTTTTCAAAAAATGTAAAGTTGTATTTTTTTACAAAACGACAACAACAATTGTGAATTCCTCTTCAATATTGTTCATAATTAAGATGCGATTATTAGTAAGTGAGTTACTTGTATGTCTGCATATTAATAATTTATTGTGGATTTATTAATACTTTTCATAATTTGGGGCCGTTGCCTGTCTAAGAGAAAATGGTTAAAATCAAGTATTTTCCACGCCTGAGCTTGAATCGAAGACAACAGCTTAACAGGAAATGACTTACTAAACCTGTTTTCCAAAATTTTAAATTTTACACATTATCATAATTTATTATAATAAATTATTATGTGCAACAGGATTGTAGTTATGGCCGTACTATGCACATTTTCTATGTCAGAAAGCCAAAATTAAAATTATTCTTACCTTATGCAACTCAAATTATCCATGATTCTAGAAGAAAGGAGTAGAAGAAATGGTTATAATATTAGAATTTGTACATGTGGATTAAATAATACTCAAGTATTAAATAGTTGACTTTATTGTTTTAATATGTAATATTGCAGTTTATGTATAAACACACAAAACTGGCCTATATCCCTGATGGACATTAGGAAACGATTCCACCAAACACAAAAATAACAATTAACGATAATTTACAAATATTATATAAAATGCCCAGCTAATAATATCTATACAATAGGACTCATTAAATACTACTTTCTTAAATTATTATAACATTATAATGCAATACATTTATGTATTGTACTGACCTGGAAATAACAGAAAATTACAACAAATGGCATTGTACTTAAGAAATAAAATCAAAGAAAATGATTTCATTTGCATAAAAACGCAATTCAATTTCGCGAATTTTTCGAATGCGCGGTTATCTACATTAAAATTTTTAAAATTTTCTACTTAAATTAATATTTCATATAGTAATAGCTACCGATCGTTTTATTTTAGAAATACAATTTAAACGAAATATGAACTTAACAATTAATGTAATTGGTAGTTCAGATTAAAACTTTTCTAATAGTAACCTCTTTTGTTAATAAACAAAATAATAATATTCAAATTAAAATTTTATTCGAAATGCTTCTTTCAAACGTACGTAATTACTTTAAAATTAAAGATGTTATTATATTATTTCAAGACTTTTTCGTTTTTCATTATATTGTTTATTCGTAGAATTTCTCAGCAACGGGGATGAGGTCAGCAGTTAAAACTTCAATATTGAGTTTCCACTTATTTTTGAATATAATCGAGTTAATAAGCTTTCATTGAAGGTTTTACGGCGAAGTAATTTTTAATATAATATAAATTACAATATAATAATAATCACTACAATTGTAATAGATTGCACGAATATCGTAATCACCGCAATAAGTTATCAAATCAAATTTATTTGTAAAAGATATTCAAAAAAATCGAAAATTTTCAACCTAGATGTATGTAGGTACTTGTACGTGAAGAAACAAATGCTATTTTTGGAACACATTCATATTTCATAAACGATGAAAGCGATGACTTTAATCATCTTTTTCATATTAGGTTTGAAGCCAATGTTGTAACTTTATGTTGTAGGTACATCTTGTAATACGTAGGCTATATTATTAAGTACTTTATAACATATAAACTTTATTATAATTAAAAACAAAACAACATACTGGCCATTATTGTTATTACTGAGACAATTATTAAAAATGATCAACAAAAAACCTTAAATTCTAAGAGTTTCTGTTAAGATATTAAAAAATTTCAATTATAGTAATGCACATAATAATTATTATAGCAATATTTATACAATGTACTATTTAATTTACTGTGATATTATAAGAAATATTATAAAATCTGTGTACAATTATTATTTAATATACAAGATAAAATTTATAAAATAAAAATTGTTTCACAAAAGTAAAACCACAAAATAATGCTGGTGATAAGATAAAAGTATTGTGAACGGAGAGAGGCATAGAAAACGCTTTGCTGTCTGGTGCTAGATAGCCTTTGGTAAACTAGCCGATGTTAAGATATCTTACTTGAACGCCGGTATACCCAGCTTATATTGCCTTTTCTATGAAGCAAAGCTACGAACAGCTGAAGATAACAAAACGGATTCTAAGATGCGATATTTTCAAAATAATAGTAACTAAGAGTTATTAACTTCACTCATAGATAATTCTAGATTAATTTCACTCTTCAACAGTATATAAATATAATAAAAAAACTTTTTTAAATATTTTAACAATTCTGACTAGTTTCATTTTTTTTAACTAGAATTTGTCAATGAAATATTATGTAGGTATAATAATACAAAATTGAATCACCTTGTAATTTTGCGAATAGCTCAGTTCGGCACAAGTGATTCGGTGCAGCATTTGCAGTTTGAATCTATGTGGTACCTATTCGCTTTGATGAAAATATTATTTGGCACAGAACCAATTTGGAGCAGTGTTTTGCTGCAACATGTTTAAAAATATTAACACACTAGGTATGTATATACCATAATTTTTAACCGTTAAGCCTCGGTTATATGATTGCTCATTACGCCTTGTCTTTATATAATACAGAAAGCCTATTTCAAACAAATGACAACTGAACAAACTTGATGGGTAAATGCTCACAACAAAATATGAATAGTATACTAATTCATTAAATTAACAACACGTTTATGTTTTATAGCAATTTAATCAGTACGAATGCTTATTTTCAAGAAATAAATTAATCGTGATATATATTTATATAACTGCGAAACTAGGTAACAAATCGGTTCTTATATTAATAATGATATTTTTCATCAAGACATATTCGTACTTTTTAAAGGGTTAGCACCAAATTGTTTACGCCAAAATTTATTCAACCCTGTTTTACTTCTATCTAATGCTGGATTTCACAAGAGAATTGGAAATTAAACCACGATTAGAATTATTGAACAATCTAACAAAAATGAGATTTAATTGTTGTAACTAAGATTATAAATTTAATCGTAGCTTGAATTTTAAAATACCTTTGTGAAACCCACAATTAGATTCAGAACTAATATGCTAACATTATTTAAATTGTCATTGTTTCAATTTTACCTATGCTGCATCGCTTTGATCGACAAAGAACGTAAATAAAATTTGAAAAATTATTTTCTGATTGATTAGGTTTTTGATAGCTTGTTGAGATTTTCAATAGTTTGTTATTTGTCAGTAGTTATTTTTTACCACAGTAAGAAATACTATAGCTTAGTTACTATTACTATGTAGACACTTTTAATTATTTATGCCCGACAAAATATTGATTCCTTTTAATTAACGTTATTAAAAATATTTACGCAAGCGGTGTTGATAATAATTTATATTACTACGAAAATAAGAAATTAGCGTTTTCTAACTTTTGATTTTCTCTGAACATTTATAGTAAGTATATATTACACAAAATCATAGATATAGTTTGCACTGTATAGATACAGTTTTTATGCTGTTCTATAATATACTATTATTGCATAGGAACATTATGTATGTAGGTTGTAGATATATCACAAAACAGGTTTGACCTGTAAGCGATCGTAATGCGTTTTGTTAAGTTTGAGTTCCAACTAGTTTTTAAGATTTTACTGTAAATGATAATTGTAGTGCCGAAACATAATACTGTTTTTTATATTATATTATAACATATAAAATTAAATTCAGGAAAAGAATTCGAAACAAACTATTATGGTCTCCATTATAACAACCCCGCTTTTGAGAATAAATTTTGCACTGCTCAATTTTATAATTAATATTAAAAACTTTCTGATCAGTTAGGTAATTTTCTCGAGTTTCAATAATAATACATACTTTTGTATAATAATATTAAAATATATTAACATTGTAACAATTAACTAACAAATGTTTTAATTTGGTCATAAAATTTAACTTTGAGACGGTTCAAAACAAAGTTTTTAATAAATCGAATTCCAGTGCATCCATTATAGAAGTAATTGACTATTACTCAAGTAGCTCAGATAACCCTAACTTTTACTAAAAATTTTAGTTATACCTGTGTGAGCGGGTGAGTTTCGCATGAGTTAGAACTCAAATTTCTTAGTTGTATTTCTAAGTTTTTAGTGAAATCTATATCTATGTACAAGAATTTGTATAATGTAATACTTATTTAGTCTGAAGCTCTAATAAACTTACTATATTTTGTGTATATTTAATTTGATTTCATTTTGTATTTTTATTAAAATTGTTGACGTTCGTATTGCTGGGATGAAATTGAATTATAACACAATTTGAAATCTCAATATCTTCAGTAGTGCTTTCGGAAACTTTTAAGATAAACTTACAATAAGTTCCATTCTGTCAATAGGTTACCTTTAAATGTAAAAGATTATTGATAGTTTGTTATCAAATTTGCGTCGGGATAACAAAATGACGTAAAATTTTGTATACCTACTGTAGTTGAAGTCTAAAGACAATATAATTTTTCTAAGACGCAAGTTTTATTGGAATATTGTATTTTATTAACAATTCTGAACTGAGCAGAATGTAATTATTGCTTCTTAATATTTATGAAATAATTTTAAAACTTACCAATGATTGTTACTAACCGTGAGTTTTCATAATATATTCAAAGTTGTTATTTGTTATCTATTCTCGAAATTTATATTGATGAAAGATGCCGCTTATTGTAACGACTAATCACGTTTGGCTGTTCAATTTAAATTTTAATAAACCGCTATTATAATTCGTTTCAAAAACGCAAAAAGTAGCCAATAACACCGTAATAAGTGCGAACACAATAAACGACATATTATTATTATTATTAGATTCAAATCATTCAAACAGTAATTACACACTCCTCATAATAAATTATTAAAGAGCTACGTATTAAGAGAAATTCTTTGCTAAAGGAAAACTCTTATATTTAATTTGGCAATACTCATAGGTATAGGCACTTGCCGGAATTTGATAATCGATTTTCTATTACATTAATTATGAATAATAAGTATTAAAATTATGTAAAACGTAGTTCACATAAACTTGGAAAACAAATTTTTTAAATTTAATCAAAATGTTGTGTACATAGATCATAACACCAGGTACATTAATAGAACACAGTATTTTAGAGCATTGTACTGCCATCACAGTCTAGTTGTTAAATCTATAGGAGAATTTTTTAAATTTCTTAAATTTTCAATTCTACTTTTGGAATCACAATCACTTTCTTCATCAGCATCACTTCCGATACCTACACCAGATCTTTCACTTAATGTAGGGGTAGAACCCCTGTCACTTGACGATTTAACACTTAGATCAATTGGACTTTCCTGACAAGGATTTTTAAAATCTACTGTTTGATCTCTTTGCTCTTGTTGATTTAATAGTCTTTGAAAAGCATCAAAATATGCACGTTTGTAATTAACTTCGAATATATTGTTATGATTAAACATTGTGTTATTATTACTGCCGTCAGTATTGGGCATGAAACTTGAATAAAACGCGGAAGGAAATAATAAATTTGGATTGGAAAAAAGTCCGTTATTGAATAAAGTAGGCAAAATAGGTACCATTCGTCTTGCATCACCTATTTCAACAGAAGAATCAGAATTGTGAGATTCAGGTGAACTGACGGATGGAGATGCAGCGTGTTTATAATCCTCATAGCCTAACATAATAAGTTCTTCTTTTGTTTTTCCAAAATGTGTTGGTGGTGTTGAATAATGTTGTTGCGTCAGTAAATTCATGCCGAAATTATGCGAAACGTCCAGCGGAGATTTTACGGGTATTTTCATAGAGGGGGAAGGATTAGTTATACTTTGGTTTTGTTCTGTATTTAAGTTCTGTTCTTGCAGTAAACAATGAATTTTAAACCAATTTGATCGACGTCCATATCTAGATCCACTTTTAGACATTCCAACATGTAAACATTTTCGTAGTCTACAAGATTTGCAAGCCGTGCGATTTTTTTTATTTATTACACAATCGTTGTTATTTTTGCATTCCGTTACACTTGTTTGATTATTATAGGATCTTCCAAAGAATGACTGAAACAAAAATTAATTGTATTAATACATTAGATCATTAAATAATTCTTTTGAAGAAATATGAGCAATTATAATAAATACTCTATAAATTGTTTTATACATAATATTATATAAATAAAATAGTGATCGGTTTCTAGATTTTCTAGGCTTGCGATGCGATATCTCATAATTTATTAACATAACCCATACTTTTTTCACGGAACTCGACTAAATAGAGTTTTAAAACGATTTTTCACAAATAATTTCCAAAAAAATGTTATATACAACAATGTTTACTATTTATAATGAGTTACATTTAAAAACTTATATAGATAAATATAATGTTTACTTATTCACTATAATCAAAATAATTTAAAGCATCAGGTGTGTATAAATAAATATTTATAAATATACTTCTTGTAACATGGAAATAGGTACCTACCTACACAAATATATAAATTTGCAAAACAGACAGATTAAAATAATTACCACTAATATCATTGCAGATATTTACTACATACAGATATCGCAAATTACACGAATAACGCAAATATACTTAATTATTAAGTATGCTTTTGTATAAGAATGAAAAGCGTTTCTAACCAGAATATTCTTAACCTTTCCGACAAAAATTTTTGGATGTAAGTTCTGAATGTCTTCAGGTACCGCGTTAATAATTTTATACCTCATTATTGAAGTTTTTAGTAGTTTTAAATCTGTGATACCGAGTCAATAAAAAGTTCTTCTACTTTATGTTATTTATGTCATAGGAATGATTCTCTGAATTTTTTTTAGGCAATCGATTCACAGCGCAACAGACATTGTTGTGTCTGCGATTTTTTAACTGTGTTTAGGTAATATTGCAGTGCAGAATCCAAATTAGCTAACAGATTTGGTAGACCTATTTTAGAAGTAATCCTATTTTAGAATAAAATCATCTAATTTTTAACTTGTACCTTCATTTTAAGTTATTGCCATTACTATTTGCTCCAACTTCCAGTTAAAAAATATACAAAGTTAGGTTTTTATTTCACTAACAATAAAACAAAGTAGACACATTCATGATGTATCACTTAAAAAAATTTATATGACTTTCTAGCAGAGGGATTACCAGGACATTATCTGTAAAGTCTCAAAAGTGGTCGGCCATCACGTGACTTTCCCATCTTTCTTGATATCGGTCTTTACCTTTTACCAGAACTAAAGTGAATACAAAATCAAAATGTACTTTGTAAAAACAAACTCATTTCATTAAAATCAATTAGCCTGTATATCAAAACCTAGAGCTGTTACGAAAAATCTAAGTCTTTTTGGAATTAGCACATCATAAAAATAACCCAAGTCAGTTCTTACTTTTCTGGCACTAATGCAAAAGTTTCATTTCGTTGGGCAGTGATGCATTCATAAAAGAAATGTAGTATAGTAGCCTGATATTTTACCAACTAAAAAATAATAAATAATTCTATTTTTATAATAATATTAGTCTTAATAATGTTTCCACTTTGACCGAACTCCGATGGTTCTAGGGAACTTTTGAAGTGTCAACGAAATGTTCAGCAAGAATTGGTAGATACATTTCTTTTTTAAGTAGATTAATTTGCCTTTGGGTTACCTACTATTTTTTATGATATACTTCTTCATGTGGCCCTTTTAGGGAGAGTGCTTTTATAAACTAAAATAAGATTAAACTTCAAAAGACGACTATTGTAATACAAGCAATATAATTTGTAAATAATAATAATAATTATTTACTAAAATAAATATAAAGACTTATAAATCTATGAATTATTAAGAATAAAATGTAGTCATTAAACCACGAAGATTCTTTTCGTTCAGGATGATAATTTTCAAAATAATTAATGCAAGTTACAACAAAATTAAACTTATTACACATAAAGAATTAATTTATTACTTGTATAAATATTTTTAGAGATTCAAAATGTTTCAAACTCGTTTTTATTTATCTTTCGTCCATATAGCTTTATTTTACCTTCTGGTTAACATAAACTTAATTATAATTACATAGTAATTTAAAATAAGCACACAGCCACAATATATTTTCTTTTCTAGAAAAATCAAATAAGGTTTTAAATTGTTAATTAAACTAAACTGCCGAATCTTCTATATTCAATAATAAATATATTATTAGGAAAGCATCTATCTTTATTTATACTATATGTCCACTATTTATCTTCTTATCAATCAACTTACATGTGAGTTAACAAGGGTTCTCAACAAACTTAGTCTATAAGATTAGTGTAAACATTAAAATTCTGCCACAAGTGATATAGAGATTAATTGGATAAACTGACAAATGCGTTTCTAATTTTATGCGTAATGCTGTTGTTTTAAAGACAAATTATTTAAAAATGGCTTAAGATTAATAGAAAACTAAGTTAGGTATACTTAAAAACGAAAAATTCTTGAACACAAAAATTGAGGACACGTACTAAACTAGGCCGGGTTTTCGCGCAATGTTGCATCTGAAATCGAATTTGTCTGTGATGTAAGCCGTCGGCAAGACGTAATTTAACCATGGGCCTCGTTCGTGCGTGAAACAGTAGCGCCGTTGCATTGGAGCGATTACTATCATTACCTTACACTTGATATTGTTTTAAAACAAGAACATGTAAATGGTTTTAATAAAGTTATTAATTTATTGTATATTATATTAGTAGATTTTGAAATTTCTTAATTAATTACTATTTACGGGTGGTTTTCAATCTGACGTTAATTGAAATTAAATTTGGTATCCAATTAAAATTAATAATTTTCCTAATATGTATTTAAAAATGTAATATTTTTCTTAACTTTCATAATAAGTAATTCTAGTTATCTATTAACGCTAATGTGAGTTTTATTGAGGATGTTTTAAAAAATACAAGGGCTTTTAAAATTTGGCAAAATTACTGTACTTATCAAGTATTTACAAATTATATGCAGTCATGAAAAATGATGATCTTTAAGTTTGTTTACACAAATTCAAGTTTATTCATAGGTATTTACTAGGAAAATAGTCAATTTAGTAACTTTATCAATGTGTGGTGATACATAATAAACGATTAAAGATTTCAAACATTAATTACATAATTGCTAGATGTACGAAAATATGATCATATTTAGTAGAACATTATAGAGCATAATTACTTATTACCCAGTATTAGAAGTTATTAAGTTAATATTATTATATTTTATTTTCAGTAGGTATATCTGGTACTATATTTATTAATACGCTAAGATGTTCCTTAATAAAAATCTAGGGCAAGGTTGTCTATATTTCCTTTATTGTTGTTATAATAATTAATCTAAAAAAATAATAAATACATTATTTTTTATAAAGTTGCATAATATCCCAATAAAATGTAAGACAATTAAATTTTCTATCTAATAATTCTTAGACTAATAATTGTGCTGAAAATTTGAGTTCTAGAATGAAATATAAGAAAGCATTCCTTGAAATATTCATTTTTTCTCAAAATGTCACAAAATTTTAACTTTTTGTCCTCGTCAATATTAAAGATATGCATTTTAGTAAAAGTTAATGTTTTAGTTTATTGCCATCGATAGGCAGCACTAAAGTATTTTGGCGTACTTCCGTCGCACGCAATAAAAATAATATTTATTTTTAAGTTTAAAGGAAAATTAATATGTTTGTATTTATTAAATTATAACTCAATATTTTTCAATATGCACAATAAGCGCTAAATACACATTGAGTATAATATAATAATCTATTGCATGAATCCTGAAAAAATGTAAAACCCTGTATGTATGTCTATGAATTGATTAAAATTGTGAATCTAATAAACCATTTCAAATTGTGTCAAATTAACTCTGTATTTAATAAATTAAAATTTTTGTTAACAAGATCAAGATCAGATAATAATGATTGAATTTTTAACTTTTATACTGCTAGTAGGTATTATAGTGCACTATCATTTAATGCAATTAAAATTATGTTAACCATATTTAGTAAAATACTAAAATTATCTATAATAAAAATATATATATTCTTGATTCAACCAACGAAGGAAACAATTTAAAACCTATGTAGATCTCATCAAAGTTTACACTGCCTGTTGTGAATGACTGCTTCCGGTGACACCAAAAAACATTGTGTAAGATCATAGTGTCATAATAAAAGTGAAATTGTGCATGGAGCTATTGTTACGCTAAAGGGCGGCATTGGATATAGCGGGTGGTTGGATATTTGGAATACTAGGTCGGAAACAATTGCGCAATTACTGCTCGGATTAAGTCGCACGCAACGCATTTAAACTATTATGACACTTTCCCCATACCACGTGCTTTCCTATCCAACTATGTAATCGTCCGCTAATTGCATGTAATTAAATTTAAATGAATTTACTGAAGTTATGCAAATTGAATTGCATTTAATACAATGGTTTTATATTTACTTAATTCTGTTTCAAGAACGTATAAATAAATGTTGTTTCTTAACATGATTACCTTATATTACTTATAATGGTAATAATATTTTTATTAATAAGAAAGTTTTTTTCATAAATGCTATCTAACATTAGCCTAATACCATCAAATTTTGGAATTAAATCCGCGTTTTGCATTTACTTAACACTTCTACAAAACAAATGAAGAATATAGGTTAAAATAGTTGAAAAGCAATAATTTCGAGAAAAATTGATTTTTAAATTAAAATCTCTGTATGCTTTTAAAGGTTTGTTCTGTGGGTTTTTAAAATTTTTTAAATGTACCTGTGGGCATTTAGTATTAGACTAAATATTTTAAATGAAATAGTTAAATTGAAATAAATAGTTTTTGGTCATTCCCGTACAGAATAAAGCCAAAATTTTAAATTAATAGAAATATTAAAATATTATTAAACATTAAAATATAAAATCAATATTAAAATGAGTTTTACTTGTCGCTCTCATGTTTTTTGTCCTGTGCGATAAAGTGGGCAGAAATAAGTAACGCATTTTATTTGTGTTTTGGCAAACCTATCTAAAAAGCAATATTTTGGATCTTCATCCTTTGTAGAATGTGTTCTTCAAATGGTGACATAAACTATAACTGAGTAATATTTCTAATAAGTATTTTTGACGTATGCAAACGGATTAAGTATTTATTTGACAAATATGAAGGCCAGATGTTACAAAACTGCCTAATTTTAAAATAAACCCACTAATTCAGATTTCCTAATTTTTCTTCCTTTGTAAAATTATATTATCTGATATATAAATATAATATGTTTACTAAACTTTGTATAAAAAAAATTCATATATTATAATATGTGATGTTCTGTAAATCGAAAATCATCATAAAAACATAAAAGTTAATTCGCTTCAAAATATACTTTTAGCTTGAAAATCATTCCTAAATTGAAATTTTAAATAGTGTTTTCATATTGTAACTCCCTACCACTCTACCAAAAAGAGGGTTGTTATAAATTTATCGCGTATGCTTATCTTATGGAGGGTAGAGGTAAGGAGGACAATCTCATATGGCTGTTTTATTCTAAAAGTGGCCACTGAAAAGCACTAAATAAGGTTTCAGAAAACGGCCAGAATGGCGCTGGCGTATCGAGAGGGTATGGTTTGAACTATGGAAGGTAGATGACTCTATATTGCATTAGCTGAGAATTAAACTTGAATAATAAATATAAACTCCTCGCTTGACATAAAAAGTTTCATTTATCAAGATTGTGTAAAAAGCAATAAATTAAAATACTACAAAATTGTACAAAAATATAAATTGAACATTTTTATTAATCTTTCAAACCCTGGCCTGGAAAAAAGACAATGACGGCGATATGTTCCATAGTTCAAAAACCATACCCTCTTGGTACATCAGCGCCATTCTGGACACTTTCTCAAACGTTAATTACTACTATTTGAAGGACACTTTTTGTACACAGAGATTGTCCTCCTTACCTCTACCCTCCATAGCTTATCTGTATATCGTCGGTCTAAGATGCAAATGGCCTAAGTCCACTTTTGGGTCAAATTTTATTTTTGGTGACATCTGACGACCGGTAGTCAAACCTACCACCTGTTAGTTTCCCAAGTCCATATAAAAATTTTTCGCGCCATAAATGCTTTAAACGCATTTTTCATTTTCATGTTCATTTATTATTGATCAGCTACATTTTTTGCCTCTCCTGTAAAATTTTCATTTTGTGAGTTAGGCCATTTGCATCTTAGACCGACGATATGGTGTTTTGACTTTTTAAGAGAAGGGAACATTTTGATGTGATTTGTATTTTAAATAATAGAGCAGTTCGCAAAGTTGGTTTTTAACTATGTATGTTCCATCACGCTAACCCTTAACGGAAATTTTAAAAAATTCCGAAAAATTGGAGAAACAGAAGAAACCATATTACTTAATAATTTAACTTAATAATCATGTATGACACTTATAGTTAATTTGTAACATCATGGCGCGGCGCGACATTTACTTTTTGGTTTAACCTGCAATTAAAGAACTAGGCCTTAATGGCAAATTAGACATAAAAATTACTTACATTACCATTTAAAACAAAACTATTAAGGGCCAATTTCATAATAATAGTTAACAGGGCATTAAAAATTTAAAAAGCGACTTAAAACAAAACTGATGATTTTTATTGGTCTGTTTTGTCTTAAGTCGCCTTTTAAATTTTAATACCCTGTTAACTTTTATTATAAAATTGGCCCTAACTGTACAATTTAGGTTTCAAAATTTTGAAGAAAATTAATATTATTTACTAATTAAAAATTTAATTTAAATTTTTCCTAAAGTTATATTAATCTTACAGATTAATCTCGATGATGCTATGCCATGAGCGAAAGCGGTTAAATATAAACAATGAATACTGCACTGAAAAACATGTCCATTTACATTTAAATAATTGAATTAAGATAAATAAGTATACGAGATTATAAAAAAATATATACAATGATTATTATTTTTATGTGACCGGCGAGGAAAACCTCTGCAACGAAACTCTATGATCAGGACAAACTTTGATAGATTGAAAAGAGAGAAAGAATAATAGAAAATAATAGAAAGAATAATAAAAGAGAAAAGAATAGATTGCTAAAATTTTAGCAAACACTTGTATATTTTAAAGTGATATGAGCATCCTCGTCTGAGAAAATATCGTTTAAAAATTTGAATTCCCTCAGTAATACTGTTTTCTTGCAATGTACCATGTTATTAGGCTAGCAGAATATGGCAACTTTCGTATTGTACTTGGAAAGATATAGAAGTATCTGAAAACAAACATAAAATGCATCTAGCAAAGTTAGCACACTACTAGAAAATATGCAAGTGCTCAAAGAACCATAATTGCCAATTGAAAATTTGGTACATCACACGATAATAACTAGTCCTAAGTTACGAAAAAGAAAAAAAAACTATTTCTGTGTGAAATAAAGCTTGGAATTTTTATAACCACTTGCGGACACGTTTACCATTTTATCAGCTACAACGCTAGAAGATATTTAAACTATTGTTTCATCAACTTGCTGAAGTATTGAAATTAAAAACTATTAAAATCTATTTTTTCAGAAGCAGTTACTCATAGCACTTGAAAAAAAAGACGTTCGCTTAATATTAATGCTCTTTCAACCTACCCAGATTTGTTTAGATCCTCGAGTTACATTTGAGAGGTTCCTCTAATAGCAAAAGCAATATTCAAAAGAACTTATTTAAAAATTATATCGACGTTATCTTGAAGTATTATTAGTTGAAATATTAATCAGAAAAACTTTAACCCCTGTATCCATAAAAATATTTAAAAAATCTTTAAACATATTATAATTAAAACGCTCATTGAAAATAAACAACCAATGAAAACCTTACACTATAGAATAATGACCGTTTGTGATTGGTGTTTTACGACGCATACCTTATAAAGATAATACAGGGGTACTATGTTATGTATATGAAAGTTACCCGCAGGAGACTCGAACCAGAGACCCTCGGATTACTAATCAGATCTCTTGGCGCTGTGCTAACTAATGCTTGGAAATTAAGCTAACGTAAAAGACTTATGGGACAGTCCAATTTCCTAAACGTATTTCATTATTTCAAACACATCGTTTTTTACAGAAGTATTTCTGTTACAAGTTCAATATTGTTACGCCACCTACTCAAATTTTTAAATAAAGTGGTTTCAAATCCAGCGTTCTCGAATCAAGATTGAAATTTAGTAGACTCAAAAGCGAATTGGCCAAATACGCGGCGTATTTGAGAAAAAAATGGTTTTTATCAGTGTGCTAACATTACATACCCTTATTATATGTATACTATTATAATAAGTAATACCTAATATATACTACATAATAATGATTACTATGAATTAATTAATTGTTTGCACCGTTTTAGACATTTAGTACCAATTACGTAAAAAACACGTAATTATATTTTTTTAATTAGTTATCCTAAGGGCGTAGAAAAGATATGAAAACTAGAAATCAATTTAAATAATAAAGTATTCAAATTTAATTTTTCTTAATTAGTTGATGGAATTTACCTACCTATTACTTATTAAATATAATTATTATTAATGTAACTCTGGTTTCCATAGTTTTTATATCTTTTGCATATTTATTTCTAATATACAAATGTAGGAATTTATATAATTATTTTTTTTATAAAATTAGTGTATTTTACTCGTACTAATAATTTATCGATCAGCAAGAGACAGTTAAAGTCATTAAAAATTCAAATGTGATCGTTGGTACGCGATTTCGTTTTTAAATTAATCCTGAATTAAATAGATAGGTAGGTATTTAAAAGAATTATTTAAAATTAACGCGCAAGAAATGAATAAGAAATTATAAAATTGGATTTGCTTCAAATAGGATATTATATTTACGATTTATTAACCATATGTTACCTCAGAATTATTTCTAAGAACAATATTAAATTTATGTTCATTAATTTTAATACATAGTAAAACTATTATGTTTAGAATCTTCAGTCTGAATATGGTAAAACTTGGTCAATCAATCTTGTTATATTATTATAAAGAAATTATAAAATAAGTCTTATTTTACAGTAATTTATAGTTCACTAGAAAGTTCATTAATCTAATTAATTTGAATTGTGCATTTAAATATTTAAATACAGTTTTTATATTTCAAATATATTAAATTCAAAATATTTCTGCCTAGCAGAGTGGTATTATGAGGAAAAACGTAATCGACGATAAATAGTAGTCGTGGGTTCGAATTCCGCATCAGCCTTTAGTTGTTAAAAACAATAAAATATAATTAAAATATATATTTATATTTCTACGACCTACCCACTTGTGTAGACATAATCTATTATAATTTGAAGATTATTGAAATAGTCGAAGACGTACAACACAACAATGTTATACTTTTTCAAATTTTGCTTTATTTATTGTTCATGTAATGTAGCTAAGTATATTAGTTTTACATTGTTGTTTTATTCTGCTGCATTACGAAGAGCACTAATAGGCAAGTAAAAGCTTCTACAGAATTTTCCCACTATTAATCTGCACTCTATCTTATGATTAGAGTATATCTATAATGCAAGTTAAGATTGATTTACCGTAAGGATAACATTTACATTGTTTTTTACAACTATTTACAATTATTTTTCCATTGCAATTTTATAATTTTAACTGTAATTCGTATTGTCACTAGAATCTAAAGTCAATTTAGAAAGCCTACGTATAACCGCTGTGATATACATCTATGATCATGAGAATAGCCCTTATTTTACAAGATTTTGATTATTGTCGTTCTCTCAGTTAGTTTCTATTTGTAGCAGAATTACGCATGAAAAAATTTAATTTAAAAATATATTTGGGAATTGTCTTTAAAGATTTGCAATGATTTTAAATTAAAAAAATGTTTAATCACGCGTTTACTATCAAATTCACCAATTTTTCAATGATATCAAATTTATATATTATTTTCTCCCATGAAAAAATTAACATTTAACGAGCAGAATAAAAACTTTTTTAGTGAATTTATGGCTTTATCGAAATTTTCCAAACCATACAATTTTTTAAGTTCAATTTAGTATTTCAGTTTAAGTTTTGCTTGACGGGACAATTATTTTAAACAGAACTTAATTTTTGGAAGACAAGCCTGCCTTGGCAGCAGGAAACAAACTAAGGCAAAAATTGTTTTCTTTTCAAAACCTTTTCAAAACTTTTCAAAAGTATCTTTTCGTTCATAAGTTTTAAGAAAAGTTGTTGAGAATATGCAATTATGGCTTTATGCGACATTTTAAAAAGATTCCTTTATTTTAATGAAACCGTTAGTTCTCAGAAGACAAATAAAAATATCGAATCTATTTGCTAAAAAATATGGGTGACCGACCGTTCATCCGAACATAGGGAAATAACATGGGAAATCGATTTATTTGTAATTCCTGCTTCCCATTATAAGAACAAGAAAAGAAAGCTATCAATTTAGAGAGATATTTTTTTCTCGTCTAGAGGGTCGTAAACAGTGTAAACTTATCGTCTAAAAATACCCAATACTTGATATTTCGTTCTTTAATTATTGTTCAAAACTCAATAAGGAATATTGGTTATACCTACACGTGGTAGATATTATAAAATAAACTATGGTTTTATGAAATTTTATATATTATACCATTTTCCATGAAAAACGAATATTACGCGTCAACCATCTTAATTGACTATCAAAACCTGTTATTTAAATTAAAAATTAGTAGTAGCAAATATGATAAAGACACGCATAATATTAAATATAGGTATTAGAATAGAATATTATCAGAATAAAAATAAAACAAAACTATTAAATTTTTTTTTTTATTATTTTTAATAAAAAATTAAATCCATTAAAATGTTAAAAGTCTTTTCGAATATAAAAATAATTGACAGGAAGATGTGTCTATTTTAAATCTGTTAATTTTCCCCAGTCAATATATTTTATAATTAATTAAGAATTGATCTATTGTTCACCAAGCATTAAAAAGTTTTTTTGGAATATTAAGCATCTCTAACAGTTACCGTCATTACGCATACTCATCAGGCCGATGCGGAATTCGAATCCGCGATTACTTACTCGTAGTCGCTTATGATCTCCGCAATACCACTCTGTTGGGTTTATTTGAAATTTCATTAACTTACTATACTATAATTTTTAAATTGCAAATGATTTGTAGTTGTTCTAATAGTATAGACATGAATCATTATAAATTCATGTATTTAACATTTTAACTTATTTTGAAAAATTTGAACCTGAAAAGTTTCTATTTTAAATAGTTAGTTCAAGATCCTGAAGTCGATCAGATATCTAGTATTTATTGATTTTTTCAATTATAGCTTAAGGACTAACCTATTCATACAACAATGTAATTAAGCAGTAAATATGCGAGTATAATAGTTTAACGTATGAAAAATAGCATGCATACGAGTAAATCAGGTAAAAGTGATATTTTTGTAAGTAAACCAAACTTTTTGTGTAATTGTTAATAATAATATTATTTCGTCTATTGAAATCGTATAGCACAAAACACCTTTGTGATAAATTTTGCATTGCCATAGAAAACATCGATTATTCATTTAAGAATTGAGATTTATTGAATATTACATTTTTATTTCCTTATTTTTTTAGAAGAACTCTTGGTTTCACACCTCATTAGGGAAAGACTGGTCTAAACCGTACCATATATTTCTATGACTAATGATCTTTTTTAATCGGGCATTAAAAATTTACGACACCTTTGTCTAGCTAACAAAATTTAAAAACGTTGAAAATTTAAATCTAATTCGTGTTTAATAATTAGTAAATTATTGTTCTGAAAACAACAATGCGATTAGGATTAATTGCAAAGAACCATGCTTTATTATATTATATTTGTTTATAATTATTCTTGTAGCAACTAAACAATGATTGAGGCAGGTTCAATTAAAATAATATGTATAGATTTCATTGTTGTATATTGATTTGTATAGATTAGTTAAAACAAGTTGTTGAGCAAAATTTGTGCAGTCAGTTTATATTATAGTAATTCTACATTAATATTAATACTTTTTAAAAAATATATGAACAATTTTTACTTAAATTTGAAAAGCACTACCACCTATTTCAAGACAAATTTCCGTACGGGAACTACAAATCTGCACTGCGCGTATATATATCGAGTGATTAGCGCTGTTTTAAGTAAGCGGATGACCCTGTATAACTAATATATATTAATATTTATTGGTAGGTAGGTATCTTATAATTTTAATAAAATAAGAATTACAAAATAAATTTATTATGTTTCAATGCTTCAAAAATTTCGAAATGTTTCCACACCATCTTTAAAATTAATAATCAATTAGTGGGGCGATTAAAATGTCACCGTGAAGTAAATATTAAAATATTTTATCGATAAAATTTTCTCTAAGAAATAAGGTTTTAATATTTACCTTACAACCTTCACACGTAAATGCGCCGAAATGGAATCCTGCTGCAGGTTCACCGCAAACTTTGCACAATTGGTTCATCTAAAAAAACAAAAAAGACATTTAACCTTTACACATATGCGAGTAATAGAAACATCAATCATAAAAGAAAGTAAATTAGTTACATTTCAATTAGTGTAAAATTACTTGCCTAGTTAAATAGAAAGTTTATACAATAAGTAATATTCGAAATACATTTATATTACCTATACTTGACATTAAAAGGAAAAAGATTTAAGTTTACACATTACTTTTAATACAACAACTCTCATATTGGAAATGGTATTTATGAGCTCAATTTATTTGTATGATAATAATTGTCTTTCAAAAAATGTTAAAATTGTTTTAAACTGCTATATACATTTATAATACTAAACTATTTAATTAATTATTTTATAATCCTAGCTAGCATTAAGTAATAAACTATTGCAATTATTTATTTATGGTGCACTATAGTATATTATAATCCTATACGAAAATGAAGGTATGTAAAATTTTCAAGTTGGTATTATTATTATAGTTTATAGCTTAGTCCAGTGCTTGAAATCTTTTGGGTCATGCGAATTTCCTCATCAAGCCGGTGTACATTACATTCACAGTGTAAATTATTAATTTTGTCTAACTCGGTTTAATTTAAATTCAACAATATCATTCTTTCGTAAATTCCGTAGTATTTTAAACTTTTTTAATAATCTAACGGTTATTCAAGTTTTGCAAAAATAATTTTTTGTAGTCATTCTACCTATTTTAAATAAAATATTTAATACGGAAAAAGTTTTACAGATAAACAAGTTAGAGCAAATAAAATATTTTTTTAAGAAAATGTGTTTTATTTTGGTTTTACTTTTTATTTTCAAACATGTCCTTCGTTTTCAGGAAATGAAACTAAAAACTTTACAGAAACAAATAAATTTTGGACAAAAATATTCAACGTTGTGCTGCATCTTTACGTTAAGTTATGAGAAAATCGTAACAAAATTCATTAGATACTTATGTAATTCGAAATAATCATTTTGTGCCATAGCGCGAATAATAAGGTGTTAATGATTTCTCTTGTAAATGTCATAATATGTCGTGCCTTAATGTACGAATTAGAAGCAACGGTGAACTTTATGCAGTTGTTTCTATCATTTGAAAAAATTTTGAAATTGTTCAAGTTGGGAATAAAATGGAAGATATGTTGTTGTAAGTTTGGTTTAATTTTTTTTAAGAAATCATTTGCAGAATAGCTTATTTATTATGCCAAATACATTTTATATTAAGTATCTTATGTACTATTTTCTAAATTTGAAGCAGCAATTTTTTAGCTTCTTCTCTCTATAAACACACGTTTAATATGAGTTAATAGCTAGTAAATCCCTATTATGTATTATTTAATAAATATATGCAGTGTACATAATATTATAATTAAAGAATAAATAATTTAGTTCCATAGCACTTTGTATTGTGTAGCAAAAAAAAGATGCGCGTAAATACTACAAATTGAAATTAATTTAATTCCATTTATAATTATTGTTATAATTATTTTTGGGCTTTTTGTTTTTGAGTAATTTTTTAATAATAATATTTTAATTCCAAATATAATCGTAAAAATAATGAGAAAATAATGAAGTTTTTATTTAATATAATAGGACAACTAATCTCAGTAATGTCATGTCGAACGGAAATTAACAATTTACATTATTCATGTTGGTTCTAAAAGTATAATAAAATCATATTTCATTTTATTGTTTAACAAAAATAATATTTGCTTTGATATTATTGAACATCACTGTGGCAGTACTATTTAGTAAGCCAATCACATATTTTAAGCGATGTACCTTATGGAATATTGAGGTTGCTGAAAGGTCACGACCCGGATTCGCTAGTAAGATTAGCAGAGAACATTAAAAAGTGCTACATTATTGTAGATTAATTATTATTGAGCTTTAAACGTTCTTTAAAGTGACTATATAATTAAAAAAAATTAGCTTGTATTCAATAAACTTATAATAATACAACATATAAACCTCATCTAAAATATAAATTACCAAAATAATAACATCGCAATATTGGTTTTCAATTGTACCTTGCGGTCTTAACCTGGTTATACTTGTTTCAAACCGAAACATTTCTGATTTGTAGTTGGGTTGTCACGTGACCTTTTGGTTTTATCTAAATGTACAATTAATTGAAAAGTATAATTAATACTAAATTATAATTGACGAACTTGGCATTCCATAGCTATAGTTTTCATTTTTGACATTATTTAGTGTATTTTTATTAGTAATTTGTTTTTAGGTTTTATACTTATAAATTTTTTACAAATTTAAAATGTTTTGATATATTATGCAGATGCTTATTTTTAAAACGTAATTTTTTTTACGGAATTTGCAAACATTTTTTTCTAATTTCCTACCAGAATATGTTCAGGGTCATTACTCCAATATTTTAAAACTTAGTTGTAAGGTGTTGAACATTCAATAGTATACTATTATATTAGGACCAAATGTTAAACTCTGTTTCGAGTTTCTAGTATAACGACAAGAGTCTAATAATTACAACTAGTGAATTTGGCGGGGTAAACCGCAGATAACAATTTAGTACACTATAGTTGGATTTTTTTAAGAATAATATAAAAAATTTATACTAAACCGATGACATCGAAATAATTAACCTATGAAATTGGTTTAGAATTATGCAGTTTTATACTAGCAAAATTTACGCTATGTTTACATCTAATTTCAAACCAATTACATTGGTCAATGTTTTGCGGTCATCGGTTTAGTATAAATTTTTATATTATGCTTTAAAAAATCCAACTATAGTTCCTATTTTTGTTTCCAATTTATACAATTCCCTGATAATTCTTTTGCAATTCATACTATTCATAATCTTGCAATTCCTGCAATTAATTCCCGTGTAATTTCTAGATCTTGTAATTCCTTTTAATCTTGAATCTTCTAATTAAATTAAAGATAAAATTTTTTTGTGGTTTATCCTCTTCGGTACATTTCCGTCGTTTAAACAAGCTTTCTTTCTTTCTTTTTCTTTTTTAAAAACGTAAATAATTAAGTTGATTATTCAACTATATCTTGATAAATCAAAAAGTACTAAATATTAATAATTACACAAGTTTACAAATTCGGGTCAACTTTTGCAGCAGATGAAAACAAATCTTAACGTTATTTGATGCCCTGAACTCAGTTCTTCAATCCGTTTGTCAAGATTGGTTCTACTTTTCGAGTTCGCACTGAACCAAGTCAGCTGACCACATTGCATTAAACATCATTTGGAACTTGTTATTGTACTGTGATTGTGCTTCGGAACTTGTGAAAATGCAGAGAAAACGTTACAAAGTCGATTCAAAGTGTTTTTGTTACGTTTGTGGACGTTATAATGTTCGGAAAAAGTAGAAAAGTCATGACTAGACATCGGATTATATGCACTAACACAGAATTCAACTAGTAATATCTTATTACTTGTTTGCTCAAATGTGCTCTAATATAATGATTATGTACACTAATAAAATGGTAAACTAGTAATAGCTTATTAGCAGTATTAAGTTATCCCAGTAATAAGTTATTACTAGTCGAATATTTTGTTTTTGCATATAATCCGATGTCTAGTCATGACAAATGCACTCAAAGATGCGTATTTGCATTACTTTGGTTTTTTGCAAAATTACCACAAGATTGGAGCTCGAATGTCTCTCAAGACACATTTTCTGCATTCACATCTTGATTTTTTCCCACAAACTTGGGCGACACGAGCGACGAGCAAGGAGAGCGGCTACATCAAAATATAGCAAAAATTGAAAGGTGATACCAAGGATTTCAGGACGAAGGCATGATGAGCGACTACTGTTGGACCCTAATGCGTGAAACAGATCCCAAGTAGTATAAAAGACTCATTTCAACCTCTGCTATTTCTGATTTATACTTTTTAATTCAATAAATGGCCGTTAATGGTCAGAAATAGTAATATAATGAATTTATTGAATATTTCGAAAACTAGAACCAATTTTAAAAAACGGGCTGCTGATTTAGATTCAGCCCCCAATTTACCTTATAAACAGCTTTTGGTTGCTCAGGTCCAAAACCGTGTATACTTTTGATTATTATTAGATACATTTATTTCACATTTATTAATAGACACCTCCTTCATAAACACATGCAAGATATATGTCAACCATCAATAGCAGTAGCTACTTTTCACAAAAGTTACAAATACATATGGCTTGATAAAAACAAAATTCCGAATTAAGCTATAGCTTGAGTTTCTACATTATTCTTACAAAATGTTTTATTCTCAGTAGGATTGTTGGTAATTACTATTCCAAGTTTTGCCAAGATTTCCACTTACACAGGAACTTGGCATCATAATTAGCAATGATCCAACTAACGATGACATATCGCAGAAGCGTAATGTTTAAACTTCAGTCTTGGTCTAATAAGTTAATGCTATCCTTGCTTTTCACAAATCATCTGCAGTTGTATCTTGTGTGGAAAGTGGTTATTGCCTTTGCTTTTAGCGTCAAAAGCTTTGAATGTGTGTTATAGAAGTGGTATCTATCAATAAATAATAGATCATTCGACTGAAGACACTTACATTTTTTGATTTATAGAAATAATTATTAAATTTAAGTAACATTATTTTTTCCTGATTGGCACTGAAGTTGTACTTTGGCACCTGCTGTTTTCTCAAAAATGAACTTTAAGTTGAACTATTGAATAATGTAAATTTAAAATTTGCGATCTTTTGGAAAAAAAATTGTATATAAACAATTTGTGCTACCCAAAACAGTGTCAAAAAGTAATATTTCTTGAAACACAATTAAAGAAATAGTTATTTTATTCTAGCATTTGTTTTTTTTTTTCTATTAATATTTTTGTAATTCAAATCGAATAAATTTTCAATAAATTTTAAAACAAATTTACAAAAAAGAAATATATAACTCTCAGATCAATGGAAAACTTTAGATCACAGCAGTAATTTGAACCGCAGCTTACTATTTATGACATTCATTATTTAGAATCAAATAGTTACAATAAATCAATAAAGTAGATGCATATAACTCGATTAGTGTATAACTGGAATTGTAGGCAACGCGATTGGTATAAAACTTAATTGGATGGGATATTTTGTAGGTTGGTAAAAAAGTTTTTCATGTTGGTAAAAATAGATTGATCAATTAGAGTGTGGTTACAGAAAAACAAAATTTTTGTACGAGATTACAATTTTTAATATTTAGGGTGCTATCTTTAAAAACAATTGCTAAAAGATTTGCTGAAGAACTCTCCTTTATTTTTTAATATCTTATTTGAAATATAAAATTTCTTTTTATCAATTAAGTTTTGTTCTCGTTAAATTTAATAAATAAAATGGACTTGAAAATAAGTGCTACCAATAGTCTACAGTTATATTGTGATTTTGCAAACAACAATTGCAAAATTAGTATTTGATTAATTATACGGCGAAAAAAGGGTGATTTAAGCATATTTGCATTGCGTAGTAGACAGTGCTAATAAACTGAAAGCTATGATAAAAAATTATATACGACAGTGTACTCTTGCTATAGTAATCGTTGGAGACAAAATGAGAAAGTATCTCCGGGTTGTATCATTTTTTCATTATACTATGTAGTAGTAGTATAGGTATACTTAGTATTATATTAGTATATCGTTGATATTGCTCTGATTTTAGTGACACTGCACTAATAATAAAATTAGTGTTTATTGTAACAATACTAACACCCATAATTTTTTATCATTTTGAATTTTTATATTACAGTTGTGAGGTTGTAGTTTTTGCTTGATTATAAACATATTGAAACTTTCTATTAAAAAATAAATAGTTGGTGTTGCAGTTATACGACATAAGTTCGTACATCTTAATAGTATATGAAAATATTTATAATCAGAATAGTTTTGGTTAAAAAATTTATTCGTCACTTTTTTTCTTCACCCTGCTTAATAATATAATCTGTTTATATTTCGTGTTCTTTTCAATAGTACTAATAAATTTTAATTTCTAGGTAATACAGTAGGTGATATTTGTTTAATATAGATAGAAAATGTTTTTCTATTTGTATGTGCTCCGAACGGCATTGCTCCAATAAAAATAAACTACTCTTGAATGCATTAAACGATGAAATTTTTTGACCATGATAAACGTAACAGAAAGTCTCTGTTGTGTAAATCCTGACATAGTAGTGACTTCGAAATCAAAAGTTCTAATTTTTCTAGCGGAACGCTTGTAAATAAAATTCAATACACCCATGGATATGTATACAAAAATAATTTTTCTCTTTCGTTTTAGCGAAAAAATTCGTGGGTGGGTATAGCACATCTTGTAACTTTATTATTGTTATTTAAATAATTGAAATTCAGTTTTACGAAAGTGAATAATAGTTAAAATAAGTATTTGCAAAAAATATATTATTATACTATTATATGAAATTGTTTTCTTAAATAAGTATACTAACCTTAATTTTCAAATGTTACGACTAATTTTCTATTTATATTTTATATATACGTGATAAATAAATAATTATAAATTACTCTAAGGATGGCCAAGCAAATCCATTAATTACGCGGCATGTGTATTACATTATCATGTTTACCTTTAATTTGTTTTCAAATAGAATTATATATTACAAGTTTCTATGTAATTATTGTTATTTTATGTTTACCTACATATATATGACGACAAAAATATATAAACCTATTAGTAAATATATGTAGATGCCACTTAATGTGCAATTAAAAATTTAACCATAATAATTAATAATTTAAAACTTAATAAGAAACTAAATATGTATCTCTGTGATATATACGTACAGATACTGCAATTCCGGCTATTGCAATCACGATTATTTTAATTAGCCAGCATTTAAGATCAATTTCTAAAAAAGTCGATTCCATAGTTTGCTAATTTCTTGGATTCTCATTGTTAAATAATTATTACAATAAAACCACCTAGTATACCTATACAAACAAAAATTAATAACAATTGTAATACGACAATTACATAATAGATCTATCTTCAAGAATTTGTTCCAACTATTACACAAAGTTACCAAATTGTAAATAGATCATCATCGCTGAAATGCTTTTTGTTTTATGTGTGTTTCGTAGACATTCACAGTATGTTGCAAATGTGATAATTACTGATTTCAAGTAGCTAAGTTGTTTGTGCAGGCGATGCATGAAAATCAAGCACAACAACTAGCTGGGTCATGAGAACAAACAATTTAAAATAAACAATGGTTTTCACTTTCCTTGAGTTTGTTTTATATATCGTTTAGAGCTGGCCATAGGTTAACGGTTTCAAAATAAATTGTAATTTATACTACATTACACAACATGTTTATCTTAAAATGCTGATTCATTAATAATATAATTAAAAACGGAAAATTGAAGTAGAACCATACGTATTCATAATTTGACAATTATTGTACACCTGTATTACATCTACGAATTAAAAATAATACTGAAATTATAACTTACACGAAGTAGTTCTAGTACTATGTACCACCATTTATTAATATTTAAAATTTAATCCGGTAATAATATGTAGGTACATTATACGTATCCAGTATTTTTAAAATAAATACAAATTAAAATTAAACTAGAATAGATAAGGTAATGTCTACTTTATAAATTGTTATTTTATGTTTCATTATATGTATTCTAGGGAATACACAGGAAAACATAATTCTAAGTAATTTTTGCTTTCAATATTGCATATAAATTTTAATTTGCTTTTAACGCTTTTTGAAACGTTTGAAATTAGGGTATACATAAAAAAATTTCAGACTAAATTCTGCAAAGGCTAGATTTATAAAAAATCTAAAGCTTTGCATCCGAATACATTAAAAAAACGATTAAAATGTTACACCGATAGGCATGCTTTGATTCGCGGGTTTAATCAAAGCAGTAGGTGTTGAATTAAGGTATTAAGAGTTATTTAATGATTGGCATGCCTAGCTTATAAATCATAATCGTAAATATGAAATAGGTATCCTGATCTACATAAAATATTTCGATACATCATTTTAATTATGGGTATAGATATAAATCTTTTAAACAAATGTATATTAAAATTATTACTTAAATTTAATAAGTAAATGCATTATTAGATGTCGGTTATTGTAATCACCGACTATTAGCCAAGTCCCTTATAGAATAGAAGAAATTTCTAAATGATATCTAGCATCTCTTTCACTCTTATGCATTTTCAAGTGCCAAGAAAAAACTGTGGAGCTGTACATCTGCAACTTCCGCGATAATTAAATATTTTAAATGCGTGAACTGCTCATCTCATTACAAATGAGTTCTTTATAATATACATACTACCTATATGAGTTGCAACTTGACTTCCTGTAATCAAATCAAATTTTAATAAACCATCATTCTGTGTAATTCATTAGAATATCAGTATTACTTTCATAACTCGATTTCGTTTTTACTGTTAATCATATTATCAGATAATATGATACGGGTCTGCCTTTAAGTTAATAAAATTTTATTATTAATAATTTGCTGTAACAATATATACGTAGAATTAATTTTTAAAATATAACAATACTCGTATATTATAAATTATTGCATTTTATGAATCCGAATTATTTAAGTTAATTGAATACGACGCGATTACCATAATATTTTGCTATGCAAGAACTTATACAAAACTTTTTTCAAAAAAATTCGTCTTAAAGAATTAAGTGCTTTTAATTAAAATATTTATAATTTTATGATTTGACGCTAAGCTAACATTTGCGTGTTTTATTAACACGGGACCAAATGCCCAACCGTGTATACCCGCACAGGGAGGCCTATAAGCTATTACTATTAATAAATACTTACATACATCATTCAAATAAAAATTTCTTTTTATTTCTGTTTATTGCTGAAACACATGTTCTATGGTTTTTATGTTTATTGCTTCTTGCTTAGACATATCGTACATTGCCAAAAATGACTTCTTAACTACATAGACTAAATTTAATTTACTTATTGTTATTACAGCAACAAATAATATTAATATATAAATATAAATAATTGAGGTACTACCTATCTATACTTCTTCGCAAATTATATATGTTTTCAAATATTTTATAAATTATTCGACATTTGTTTCGCATGGTTCGCATTCATCTTTGAATTCTGTAGAATTCAAAAGAAAAGACGTAAGACACATACGGGGCGCGGACATATTATGTCTCTTCCGCGTGCCTTTCATAAAAAAAGTATAGAAACGTCGCGACGCAAATCATATAGAAAAGTCGCTTACTCGTCTTCTATACATTTCGTATGAAAGGGCCACGGAAAAGACATAGGTCCGCGCCCCGCTTTTTCAGTGTGTCCAGCGCCTTATATTTTTATATATTAATAATAACTTCGCCTGACGTACAATTTCATTATAAATAATATTTAGTTTTTATTAGCTATTTTTTGGAGTTTGCATGGACAAGTGATGCAAATAGGTTGTATGAAATAATGTTCTTTTGTTGTTTGCAAATAATTAATATTTTTCTACTTGTAAATGCATTTATTTCAACAAAAAAGTTTGTTAAGTAAATATTCGACAAGGGAATAATACTATTTCAGCGATTCTCATCATGTAGCATTATGTTGAAAACTGCAGTGGCTACCATGGATGTTTGAAATTTGCTAATAGATTAAAAATTTTCTTCAACATTCACTTCAAAAAGTGTTTAAAAATAAGTAATCACTTTTTTCTAATATTGTTTGTGTTACTTTAATGTAGCACATTAAGTAAACACATTTATAAACTGATGGACCTGGTGATGTGCCCAGGATAGTATATGAAAGTGGTCGGCTTCAAGAAACATACTTCCTGTAGAAGATTGTTTGCTTTTAATTAACATTTTTGTCATGCTATAGTTTTCTGGTTAAATTATAGATTATTTATACTATCAAAATGAATCAAATGAAATATCACTACATCTGCGAAAAAATTAGTAAAGAAATTACATTTTAATATGAAAACTTTTATAAAAAGTTCAGAAATATGCAATAATAGGTTTAAATGGCATATTTGATTATGATATGACAATTTTAAAACATCTTATTTAAAAAGAAACTTATTGTTATACTATTTAGTTTAATGTTGGTATACACCTAGTGTTCTTAACATCCTAGAGATTCACCGGAACCAATATGAACGTTCAAAAACTGGAACGCGGTGATTTTTATTACTTTAAAGTAGAATTTTAAAAAATACATTTCTATTTCTCCTGGTTGACCCTATAATATGTACATACATTATTATTGTAATTACTCGTAGTACTTGCTCTCTATAGTATTTTTCTAGGGTGATGTTAATAGTAAAACCGGTTAAACAGAAAATTCGTAAATAGATGCTTGTTATCTAAGTCTGATCTAATAAAATTATTTTTTTACTAAGTATTTTACACACTATTGGGATATTGGGAAACGTTTAGCAAAAATGTAAAGTACTACACACTCATTATTGTGGAAAACAGGTAGTTATGTATGTCATGTAAAATTGTAAAGACATAATCGACTCCATTCAGTATTATGTAAATTACTAAAACACTTGTAAGTGTAGGTAGAAAATTCCTCATTCGCGCTTTTAATGCAAAGCATAAAACTTAAATTTGTAAAATAATGCAGTGTTTCCACTTAGAAAAGCGCAGGGCTTCCGCTACCATCAGCAGCTTTGTAACTTTCTTTTTGGAGATTTTTTAAAAATTATATCAAGTTTTTTAATAGCTATGGTCATTACGCTCACCCAATGGGTTGATGCGGAATTTGAATCCGTGACTACTTATTGGTAGACGCTTACGTTTTGCACAGCACCACTTTGGTGAGCTTTTTGAAGATTTATTAGTGTATTTTAAAAATAGTTCTGCATTGATGTACGTTACATTTAATTAATAATACACATAAAATTCCAAATATAAAAAAAAATTTAAATTTAATTAAATAAATATAATTCTTTCAAAAACTTAACAAGAATAATTAAATATTATTTTAATTTTTAAGTGACGGTGTAAAATCAACAGTAAAAATTGTAATAAGTTACTTTGAAAACTCAAATGACAAAATTGTAAACAAAATTTATGAATAAAATTAACTAAAACCCGTGAATTTTTGTTTTTCTCTCTTTTTTTTAAACATTAAATTTATGTATTTCTTTTTTCGTAATTTACAAATTAAATAGTGCATCTCGCATTTATTAAAAAAAATGATATTTTAATTTTTAGCAGCCAATGGATTGTATTATATGAAGTCACGATAAGAGACACCTCTTTTATGTATACCTACCCTTTGTTTATTTCACATTATTTACCGTTGGAAATTAGCATTGGCTGGAAAATAATAGATCATTAAGTTAGCAATTGGCAAAAATATAAATTTAAATTGCAAACAGTCGAGAATTCATATTGTACAACATGTTAATCTCATCAATAGTAATGACAGGTGGTTGTTTTATTAACGTTTAAAAATTGAGTTAACCAAACTTGCACGTACTAGTACATATTAATTTTTGTGTTTGCGTCGCGACGTTTCTATACATTTTGTATTAAAGGGGCGCGGAAAAGACATACTATGTCCGTGACCCGTCTGATTCTTACGTCTTTTCTGTGTGTCCAGCGCCTTAAACGACGCTTTTACATACTCTTATAATGCTCTTTAAATTTCTAGAAAACTGTTCGTATCAGCTGTAAAATTAAAACAATTTTCAAACCTAGTATAAAATATTGAATGATTGACCTTCATATTATAAGTATATTATAAATTTTAATATACCAGAATTAGCTAATTCATAATATTTTCTAAATTGATCGTAAATAACTAAAAAAACTGTTAATCTTTAAGGTACCTACACCTAAGTGCTTAATATAAAACAATTAATATTCATGTACTTAAAAATGTTATTATTACCACTAGTGATGATGCCATGATAATGATATTAGTAGATATAGTCATATTATGTAAATTAAATGGAACGGTAATGTGACACACAATGAGTGAACCGTATTGGTAAATTGTGATCTAAACACACAGACAATTTGAAATTAAAACATGTTATGGGTGTTGGGTGTATCGTATTCTAACTTTTTTGATAGGACAAAAACATCTTTGAAATAACTTTTTAAGATTAAGACACATATTTCACGACTATTCAGTGAGTCTGGATTTATAATTGTGTTTCTCTATTTATATTTTCTAATATGCGACAATACATGTTTAACCAACAAACATGGCAATTATTAAATAATGACAAGAAAAACTTTGACTGATATGGCGAATGCAAGACATAGCGAATTCAAGAGAAAGAATGAATTTCGTATAAAAACCATTAGAAATTTAGTTTTCTCTGATAACTAGAAGCCAGTGAAATATAACAGAAACATGCAAAAAAGTTAAAGTTATATATTTGTTTTAATTATTTTCGACAACCCTGCTTCTTTTAAACGTAACATTTTACAAAATATAAAGCTTTTTTCTGCTTAGCAAGATTCAACGGGCTACACGTTTTTAGAAGCTCCTTCATATCACAGAAAAGGGAATTTACAAAAAAATAATAAATTCAGAAAATTATCAAAACCTATTTCTATTGAATACAATAAAGGTATCTTGGAAAAATTTAACATAATAAGCATAGCGCACTTAAAACGCTTAATTAATTTAAAGAAATGTCTGAAATATCTTTAAAATATCAAACCTTGGAATAGTCGAAACATTTTTGTTGTGTCAAAACATTTGCTAAATATGTATATTATGGATGCTACACATTTTTAGAACGAAATAGTAATTAATAATTTTAATTAATATGAAATATTATACATAATATATACCAATATTAATATAATATTAATATACAGTAAAAATCCAATATAATGTATGCGAGATACAATAAACTGGTCATCAATGCGATAGCGGCGACAAGTAAAAAAAGATAGGTGCCCAACTGCCAGCTAATCGGTGATTCTTTTAATTTATTCATTAGGTATAAAATTTTGTTGGCTTTTGAATAGATAAGTGGAAAGTAAAATTAAATCATAATAAATTGCTAACTCTGTAACTACACGAAATAATTTACTATTGTAGATAATTTAAAAATTATTGTGAGCGTGGAACTTGATAGAAGACGTCCTAAAACGTGGAAATATGCTGCGAAATTAAATTAATAAAAAATATACAGTTTCCATTATTATTAACATAACGATAATATGCATAAGTAACCTACAGTGTGACTGCTTGTGTTTAAAAAATCATTGCTGTTAGAGTTTTTTTGAAGGATACGTGCGGTTTTTTTGTCATATTATGTAGAAATATGTTACAAACAATTATACTTATAATATAATGCCGGTTAGACATCTCGATATTGTGGCAGAGACGTGAAGGGGGGAAATTAGACTAATAACTACAAAATGTTTTATGCCTTTTACTTATTTTATAAATTAATAATGGAACGTTAGAACTTCAATCGCAAATCTGTTTTTTACCAGTGGCGTAGTGTCACGAAGGTTAGGAAGGACTTGCTCTTTCTCTAAATTTGGACCACTTTTGACCACTTTTTCTATCGTAAAAGAGAGATGTGCCCGATCGTATGAAAACGTTATTTAAATATGCAGTATCAAGCCTCCACCAATGATAACACAAATTTATTGCAACAAAATCAGTTTGTATAATGACAATTTAATCTGTCCTTGTTTGGACATACATATTTTTACCTTCGCTAGTACTTTTAATAACTCAACTATAATTTATTATGATTGTGATGCTTTATACGAAACTAAAATTTTATTTTCATTAATAATTTATCGTTGTATCGACTTTATATTGTCAAAAATTTGAAATAATATATTTTACAATATTTCCTTAAGTTTACCTTATAATAGAAAGAAGCACCTTCTTGCAATAAACAAATAATATTCTTTTGTCTACCAGTTTTGGTTTTGCTAAACGATCTTCAGAGCATAGCGTCAATTAAAATAAAATGAGATCGTACATATAGCAACATGCAGTCGATGAAATAAATTTTCTTTGTGATTAATTGATTATAACTTTATTATATTACCATTTAGGGTTACATCTAGAAAAAAGTTCATTTAAGTATTAGTTTTAACTTGTAAAGACGTATATTCACAAATGTGATTTAATTCATCGCCTGCATATTGTTATAATATTTATTATTTCATTTTACGATGTGCTCTGAAGATGGCTTAATATCGAGGTGATATCTCATTCTGAGAAATAATATACAATCAGTAATCAAAAATAATAAACAATCAGTTTGTAAGCAACCCATTCTTGAATTTTAATACTTAAGATAAGAAACAGTTTCTTATTAACTTTCGCCTGCCAACCAACAGGAAAGCTATTTTTTTTTGCTTTTCCCCATACCGATCGGAAAGCGATCAATTTCTGACCTGAGATATTTACTTGATAAAAAAAATACTTATGTAGTAAAATGAAAACAAGTTTAATAAAGTTATTAATTATTCACTATTAATTTGTCATATTTACTAATTGTGAATAAAATAATATACATACCTCGGTGTCAACTTGTATTTCAATCCTTCGCTTATAGTTAACTTCGGCCCTTCGCGATTCAGTGAACTGTCTTAGTGTTTAGCCGTAATGAAGCTTAGCCACCTCGGTACGTAATATACTATTAATTATCACAAGAGTAACACTAATATTTTTACGACATAAAAACAAGTTAAATAAAATTATTAATGATTTGCTATTCATAACTGATTCTGAATAAAATAGTATTCGTACTTTAGTGTCAAGCTTCATTGCACTTATAATACAGCCAAAATAATTTAAACTTGACGAACTAATTTGAAACTTAATAATTTATTGTATTTAACTGTTTCAGTTTAATAATCATGGTACGATCCATTGAAGCTATATTATAATAAAAATAATTTTAAGTACAAATTGCGGTACGACATATTGATATTAAATTTACTTACATATTATCATATAGGCATAACAGTTAAATTAATATTTATAAAATATTTTTATACTTTCCAAATTCTATATAGTATCTATTTAAAAAATTAACGGCAAAAAGAGTTTTTAAATTTCAAAAAATTCAAACATTTTTAAATATACCTTTTAAGTTGACCTCTACATATCTCAACTAAAATTCTCAATTCAATGTAATATTTTTGACAAAAGTCATTAAAAAACAATTTTTTTAGTGCTTGTGCTTAAAAATATTTTATGCTAGCGACAGAAGTATATCGTAAGGGGATACCGAAAAATATTATATATTTCATGAACTACAACCAAATTTAATGATAATAATAATTAATTAAAATACGAAGGTACCTAGTATATAACATTAAATTTTTTAACAATAAGTAATATTATGTTTTCAACTTCCTATTATTCTCTAAGTACGTCTATGTTATGATCTCATCTTGTCAGATCGTAGACATGCTCACCTTTGATCCAGGATATATCGCCACATATGCATTAAATGTATTAAGTAATTTTACAGCCTGCAATTTGACTGTCATAATTCGAAAGTAATGCGTATTATAATCAATACAGAACATTTATTAATATTTTTTATTAATATCAGTATACAGATGAAAAAGTATATACAAGTTAAATGAATATTTTATTCATATTACCTATCTACTTAATAAAAAATATAATCTTCTGTAAGTATGACTTTATCAAAATGTTCATAGCAAGCTTTGATGGGAGATGAGCAATATTATAACAGGTTAAATTGCTTTAACCTAGGCACCGATTACAAAAATAATCAATCACGATGTTTACAGTGTAGGAGGGTGACCTTCTTCCTCTGTAAAACGAATTGGTTATATATTTTTAGGTACTTTTTGAAAGTATTTTTTGTTTCTTGATTTAATAAAAATTGAATTAATTAAATTAATCAAAACAGACAAAAGAGAAATAATATAAAAAACTATTACAATATTACCTTACGACAATTTATTATTTCAATACTTATAAGAAACGCATAATATTTAGTTTTAGTGAATATCTAGGTAAGTAACAAAATAAAAGATATAGTTAATTTTCTAATTACAGTAATAATTATGTAAAATCGAATCAAGAAGCGTGCATAACAAATTAGATGTTCCAAGGTTGTTACCTAATTACAGTCCGGAATGCTATCAATAAAGATGTGCAATGTTTTGCATGTTTATTAACAGACTATTTAATATTTTCCATAGAAGAACAAAATTTAATAACGTTTCCGTATATTAATGATATTGTGAAAGTAACAAGAACTAATAACATTTTTAAAAACATTATTAGATCTATTGCTCGTCTTACACTAGACAAAGTATTGGATTCTCAGCTATCAAGAGACTGTAACTTATGTAAAAAAAAGTTAAAATTAAATTAAAAAAGGTTATAATATATTATACCTACTAATATTTTTACATTATTGCAGTTTATACACAATTTAGTCGAAAGAGCTCGAAATTGATAAAAATGAAAATAACCGTCATATCATAATCGGCACTAAGAAAAAATAGGTATTTAACCTTAATTGTTTATTGAACGGAATTTGTGTATTTAAATTATTTAGTAGAAAAATATAATTGGACTGCCAACAGTTACTTGTTAGAAAACTATACGAATAAAAGTAATTATAATAAAAATAGTTATAAGAAACTGCATTAATCTTGACACTCAATAATTATTAGTCTAAATTTTTATTTACATTATCTTGGTGTGAAATAAAAATTTAATTAATTATTAAATTAAAGAAAACAGACAAAAGAGAAATAATATTAAAAACTTATAATATTGCAAATTCTCAACTTTCAGTTTTTAAGACTCAATTTCAATTATAATTTTCACCCCCCCCCCTCTCATACAATATGTTTTTGAATTTCAGTCTATTTTATTTTTTTATTATGTCGGAATGTTTTGTATTAGATTTTCTTTCAGTAAATTAAATAATTTTTCTTCTCTTCGATATGTTTGCACCCCGCATTTAGTGTTATCACCAGCGTTAAGAAACGCTGAAATACACAATTATTCGTACCGAAACTGTTGATGTTCGAAGCAAAACTTTTACATACCTAACTATGTAAATTGAAATAACCTAAATTGCTTTACAATAATTATTAGAAATTTACCTACGGTAACATAGTCTACGACAAGACAAATTAATACGGTGTCATAATATATTATAAAAAGTAGTGGGCACAATAAAATATGAGATATCGATGTATGACATGACGTGACAACAATAAGCGACTACCTCAGTTTTTGATCTGAAGTGTTTCATCAACTAAAGTGATGATAGACTAACATTATTTTGCATAACATAACCTATAAGAACTATTGTCTGTAGTCAATATTGTCAAAAAATAACAAGTATCTTATTCAATAGGTTACTATAAAATAAAATCATCTTTTCGGATAATCAAGTAACTAGTCCGAAAAATAATAATTTCAATAGTAAATGGGCATTTAGTTTCACAATAATTATTATAATTGAATAATGGGTGTCTTGCTTGAATTTTAATTTTCATCAGACAACGCACACTGAAGTAATATAGAATAATTATAGTAAAAATGGTCCAGTAACAATAATATAGTTGGCTTGCTTTAGCCCGCGATTGGTCGCTATATGAGATTTTCTCTCACAAAAATTTTATTTGTTAAAATTTTAATAAATCTTTTTCGTCTGTGTAATGAAAGTATTACTTATTTTACCTCAACTTCCCAACACATAAAATAAAGCTTGATAGCAAGGGTTTATTAAATTTACAATCATAAAATATTTAACAACAATAGATGAGTAAAATGAGCTGTAAGAGAAAAACTCACGTGCGACCAATCGCGTGAAAGTCAACCTAGCGACTAGTCCCGGGTTAAGAAACACATACTAATATGTCTCATTTTTTTTTATATTTAGAAAATTTCAATTTTATTCTCAATTTTTAACATACTTAATAAATTAGAATACAGTTTATTTTACCGTCAAAAGCAAGAGTGCGTCATCTGCATTTGAGCGTTTTGAGATATAATCGTTAAAAGGTTAAAGCTAAAGCTGAACAAAATTATGCCCCCTTCTCAAAATAAAAGAATATGGTGCTGAAATGAAATTTTTCTCAGTAGCAAAAATACGCACACTACATAAGTGCAGTCTGCTTAATTTGTATAGATACTGAGTTTCATCGGTGATCTTTACATAGAATTTATTTATTTATTTTTTATTTTTAGATCAAAACTACGCAAGTTTCTTTTTCTAATTTTTCTAACATATAAAAAACGTTTGTTACAATATTTTTCATGTTGGCACTACAAAGTAAAACCATACGAGAATTTTTATGTCAAAATGCCGGTACCGCGGTTTTCATTGATGGAACTCAAAAAACACTACACTGTGCCAATACATATAACAGTTACACCCGAAAAACTCAATTTTAACTTATTTGTAAATATCACACTTTTTGCAATGAATGTAGGATAGTCAACTTATCTTTATTTGCTAGCGTAGGGGTGGAGATGCTATTAGAATAAATGTATAATTTAATTTAATTGACGTTAATTTGTCATAAATTTTTTACAAAAACTAAACGAAGTGCAGTAATATTAGAATCTTAACTTTAAGATAAGATACACACGTAAAAATATTTATTAAAAAACAAACTTTAGTTTACCACGTTTGAAAGGGCAGAATTAAAAGTACCTATTTAAAAACAATAAAATAAATAAAAATGTAGAGCCGTGTTTGAATATTTTATTTGTTTAACTTTACTGTTACTGTTTCTTTACTGGGGTTTACTATATCAAAAGATTTTCAAATATACTAAAAATTTTATGTTTTATTTAAAAAAAATGTTTTACGGTTACTTTTCACTACCTTTCGACTACTTTTGATTAAATGTATGCAACCTACTATAAGTCCGTATAGCTTACAAGCCATTTTAGGTGCATATTCGATTGAACTCTTGTAATCCATAATATGTATACAATAATTGGGGAAACTTACATTATATTAAACTGAGTTTGCGTGTACACCTTTATGATTATTGTACAAATATAATATAAAGTTGAAAATATCTAAAAACTTCTTGTAAATTTAAAAAGCTACAACGGGTACTGAGCCGATAACTTGAACGGTTTTGTCAACATGTGTTACATACTACATATGTATTTAAAAGATAACAAAATAAACATAAACATAAGACAATAATAAGAATAAAATTTTAAAAAATTGATAATCCGGTCGAGTTAGACGAAATTTTTTATTTGTCTTATTATTTAAGGCACGTTTTTGTACAATCAATGGTTTAGAAATCAAAATCTTAATCCTTTTTGAAATAGCAAAAATATTCCTAGAACTCACTTTATAATTATTTATAAATATTAATATATTTTTCTTTCCAAAATCCAAGTACTACATTCGTAACTAACAAAAAGAAAACATCAGGTGTTTCGTTTATAAAAGTTGTAAAAAAAAGTTTATAAAGTTAGTTATATTAAATAATCTCTGACGTGTTCACATTTTTTAATTGGCCTACGTGTATTTTAATAGCTATCGCGTTGTAAATTACAACTCTTCGGTAAGAAAGTATAAATATAGAAGCTGTCAATATTTTGCAAATAAGGGCTCATGTAAACTAGTAGATTATATTATATTATATTGCACAGAGAGAGCACATAATAGAAGTGCGTAAAATTCTAAACATCTATCATATTTTTATGAAATGGTTCTTTGTTATTGTTTACGATTTGTTCTAAAATTATGAAGCAATGAGTTTTGCAAAGCTTTTCTGAATTCCTAAGTCAATATAATTTATCCATCGTGCTTATGATACACTGAAATGTTACAATTGACCTCGCACTTCTCACTTCATGCTACTTCTCCAAAAGTCTGACGATTTTATCAGAAAATGTGGTTGGGTTTGAGTGGGTATGGAACACACTAGAGTTCGGTTTGAAACAACACATTAATGTAATACATACAAATATTTTTATTTATTGGGATCTATTATATATAAATTACGTTTTCAAGAAACGGTTTGTCGATTTGATACAATAACCAAAATTATACAGGGTGTTAAAGAAAAAATTTTAAAGATCAAAGGGGTACCGCCGATTTGCAACACTTCTTAAAATTTTCATTTTTAGATTAAAGTGTTGATTATTGAATTTCTTAGCATTAATATAAATGGTAAAATCCATGATAATAATAATTATTATTAATAATTGCTTTGCTATAAACTGTAGAAATTTTGGAAAATTTAAAATTTTTAATTAAAATGTTCATTTGAATATTCTGCAATAGCAGGTACTTATGGTACTTAGGCGGCAAAATATCACTATTAAAGTTTGAACTAAAAATATTTTAAAAGATATTTCTTTATTTTTAAATTTGAATTACAATAGGCAAGTAGGTAATATTCTTGAAAATTCAAATCTAGAATTTTGAAGTAGTCTAATACCTAAATACAAAGTAAATTCTTAATATTCTTTCCAAGAATACCACAAAAATAAATGTACTAATAATTACGGTCAACTCTTGACTTTTATTTATTTATGCTTATCTATTTTCAACTGTTTAATAAGTTTCGTTTCTGTTACAAGTCAATGGGATTATTTTTAAGGAAAGATTATAAAACTGTCCACTACTTAAGGGATTATCACAATTTATAGAACATTTACCACAAAATTTACATAGAAATCCCTTTTCTTAACAATTATGAAATGACCTGACACTTGGTGGTAAAGCAAATTTTACGGTTGTTACAGACTCAATTGTTAGTTTCTAAGCGTTCTAATAATACAGGTTAGAATTTCAGTGAAATAGATTAGTATTTTTTGAAGAAGGTTTGCAATGTGAAAAGAGTGCTAAGTTCCTACACCAAAATCAATTATACACACGCAATTTATTTTTAACAGAATCTATACAAATAAGAATTAGTTTAAAAATTAGAATTAAAATTTTTTACTATAGTGACCAAAGGGGTCATATTAATGATCTTAATGTTTTAAATAATCTTAATGTTAATAAAGCTTAATGATGCTGTAGCTTCAATTCAACATTAGAAACACTTTTTTTTATCAATGTACATATTATATTATATAAGCCTGCACCTTGTTTTGAAATATTTAAGAAATAGAAAATGTTGAGTCTTCTAAAATAATGAATTATTACGGGTTTATAGCATAATATAAACTTAGAACTCATTACGTCTACCTCATCTAAAAATGCTACATATATGTATGAAGATTTGAAAATTAGATTTAATACAAAAATTCACTGGCGAACTAACCTCGTTAATTTTATATCTCCATTTAATTTACTTGTCTATTAAACCATTAGTTAAGATTATTGGAATCGACCCTAACATTAGCAAATGTTAAGAAATTTAAAAACATGTTTATGCATTTTTATGAAATAGTAAAGGCATGTAATTACTCAGAGCAAAGCTTTATACAACTGATCGTGTTTTTTTATATAATTTGATGATCTATGTTAGCCATGCCAATTGTTTTGATATTCATCAAACAGCGTCAAGTAAAATTTGTGCCTTTACAAGTTGCAGTCAATGTAGCCTAGAGGAACTGTAGATAATCAAACTTTATTATTTTAAATATTATAACATTATACTTTATTAAAATCATTATATGTATATTACTGATGATCTTGGAACACTTTGGTTGTAAATTTCTACACAGCTTTATGACCTGAAGTGTACTATTTTCTTAACATTTTCAAGCTGATTTTATATTATTCAGTTAAATGTCACTTTAAGGTAAAGTCGCCTTCACGAGTTATTTCAGTTCATAAAGAAATAGGTACATGACGACTTTAGTTCAAGTTAAATTTTTCAAATATAATTTCGACTGGCGTTGCTGAATATTGGTTATTTATTATTATTAGTAACTTCATCAAATCAAAAAAAATAACATCAAATGACATTTTGTTTTAATAAAATGAATGAGTGTAATAGGCAAGAGAGAAAAGGTGAACACAAATAATGACACTTTATTATCTTCGAGTCCAAAATAAAGATTAAGAAAAACAGTTATCACAAGCTAAAATAAATGATTATGAATAAGCATGTTGTGTATCTTTGCGTTGCTTAAAAATGTATTATTGTATTAAATTCTAAACTTAATATATAGGTACCATAAAATTTTACACCAAAATTTCATTAATAGTTGTCTGAAATGTCGCTTCATATTTTTTTGCTCGATTTACTGCATAGGCTAAAAATTATTTGTTTGGTTAAATATAATGTGTATCGCAAGTCGACAGGGTCATTCTATCAAAATATTATTTTCATTTCAAACTTGATACTAAGTTTCCCATTTTCAAAAACATTGCCAATAACATTGTTTTACACTTTAAAGCAGCTTAAGCCCGTTAAAATGATGAAAATCGGAGTTTTAAGTTAACGTAAAGTTTATACGTAGTTGACTTTAAAATTTAATAATAAATTTATAAATTCTTTATACAAGATTAGATTTAGATTAAATAGTATAATATAATAATCGCATTATTTGTCAAGAAGATACCTAACCCCTAATAATATTATAAGCTATAATTAAAACTTAAATTAATTAAGAAATTAGCTGTATAATACGTTCGTAATATTTATTTTCGCACCAAAATTTTCAACTTAATTCTTAATTTGCTTTTATTACTCTTGGCATATCTTTCTTCATATCCTTCACATCACGACTATACCTATACACGATATCGCATGCGGAATATAGTCCTCAATAATTACAAACATTATTTTTACTAAGTACATTCCAAAACGCAAATTAAATTTTATCAATTATTATCAGCTTGAAGTTTCTTAATGATTTGGTAAGAAGTGACATTTGAAACGCGGAGAAGAGTTTTGTATTGTATTTCAAAAGTATCAGTGACAAGATCTATCAATTTAAATTAAGTTAGAAAAATTTAAAATGATTAAAAAGAAACGATTACTTTTAAAACATTATAAAACAAATTCGGAAGTTTTTATTTCAAATTTAACTTTACTTGTAAGTACTAATTTGCCGGTGTTGCAATCCACGGGCAATTCCATCGAGTCCTTAGCGTTAATTACAATTTCATTACTATAATAGACAAATTTCTTAGACTTTGATAATAATTTTACTTATAATAATTATTATGGATCTTGCCAACCTAAACCGTACTATAATAGCAAAAACTTAATCAGCCAATAACTTTTTTAAAATGTAGTCCTCTATAATTTTTGGCGTACCGAACAAAGGGGATTAAATGCAATAATTAGAAATACTGTTTACGTAAAATCGCGTTTAATAAAGTTCAAAATTAAAATTGACATTGCCAAAATTCCGGAAATACTAAAAAATGTATTCGGTACCGTTCTACAAAGAATTTACACCCGATGTCAGGTAAATTAATGTAAAAGTGGTTTGACGAAAATTTTGATATTCGTGGACGTAGGAATGTGTAGATTTTTATTTTATTAATATTAATAAGTGTATGGAGCAAGAAGACGCTGGACAATTACTAATATTTACACCGACGGTGTTTGTAGCTTGATGTAGCGTTGATGTCACCAGTATTAGCACCGAGAGTCTATTACTACTTACTAATATAAAAGTAATAAAAACAATTATTCATACCTTAAAAACCGCTTCCGATGCTGTATAATGTTAAGTTCCAAGACAGTTTCACTAATTAGTAAAACAATTCCCGCTTGTCACAATTACTTTAATTAAATATCACTGCTGCAATTCTTCACTCATTATCACTTGTCAATAACTACTAACTGATAAATGTTAATTTTAAAATTGATTAACTATTTTATTAGCACAATTAACACTATCCTTTAATTAGCATCTTATCTTGGACAACCTAATTATAACTTTGCGATTATAAGATACAATTTAATATACCGATGCTATAATAATCAAACTGCTTC
The DNA here is from genome assembly GCA_947369205.1 of Cantharis rufa. Lineage (NCBI taxonomy): Eukaryota > Metazoa > Arthropoda > Insecta > Coleoptera > Cantharidae > Cantharis > Cantharis rufa. The sequence continues at coordinate 45,522,866 of OX376303.1, forward strand.
GATGTTTAGGTAAAGAATGAATAAGGAACTCCTTCGTCTTGAGATACCTGATCAAGAGGGGAGCCTACCTGTCGGAAGGTCGGTAATATATTGGAGGGGGTCAAAGGAGGGATAATATATTAATGTTTAAATTATTGTCTTGCAGAAAAAACTCTTGATTTTTATGTCATATGTTTGAAATCATTGGTGTTGACTTTTAAGTGGGGTGGGAACGACATTAAATTAAAATGTTGTATAAAATCTTACACCATTTCGTTTTGCAATCTATTTGCAATTTGTGCATAGTAGTAGGTATACTTATAATCATAAAAATTGAAAACTTTGTATTAATAATAGATATTGCTCATTCTGTCATTAAATACAAGGACGTGAAGATTTGAGTATGCAAGTGAAAACATCGCCAGTATTTATTTAACAATATAATACTATACGCTTCCTTACTATATCTACCTACTTAGATATACATACATAATGTACATTTGAATAGAAGAATCTTTAAAATGCCTCTCAAGAACACAATACACATAATACAATATAATATCTAACTATGCTGTATATTCTCTTTATATATTCAATTTTTAATTCGATATTGGGTATTGTGAAAAACACGTTTTTGTCAATTTTGCTTCTAAAATATTTTATAAAAATATACTGTTTATAATAAGACGTACAAATATATCACCAGTAGGAGCGAGAAATCGAGGTTCGATTCCGAGTCGTACTGGTGGATCCAAAGCCGATATCGCGATCGGTGAGCTATGCGTAGAGAAAGCAACGAGAAACCATTCCATTAAATATCATCTTTATTTGGTCAGTTTGATAGCAAACTTCTATTGGGGACACGGCACAAAATTTGATTTAAAAATTTGCACAATTTTAGGTATAAATCTAAAAATTTGTTTATGTTTTATTTATAAGTAATATTTAATTACTAATTTTGGATACTTTTGACGTGACATTTGACATAGTTTTAGTTTAGATAAAAATTTTATTCGTGGGTACTAGGTGTTTTACTTTTTATAACTATTAATTTTGAAGATACAATACAGGTAGCTACACATCAAACACAGTTTAAGTTTGAATTATGTATTTCCAACATTAACATTGCAGTTCTCACTTATATACTTGAATACCTTTTGATGGACGCCAATTAATTTGTGTAATATTTGATAAGATATATTATTAAATGATTTCGTTTTTGAATTAATATGAGACATTTTAGAATCTTAATATTCAGAAAACTGCCACCCCCTTCGAGATATGTTGTATTATTAAATTATATAGTATTATTTATTATTGAATAGTTGCAATTAAATTGTACTTATAAATATAAATTATACAATGTCATCAATGTTCAAACTGCTTTCTATCTACTTTTAAACACTTTTTTTTTGTACACTTATATTTCAAATAAATTCGAAATAAATACACTCCTTTGTAGGGTAAGATGAGGTTAACTGAATAGGTAGGTTAACTGAACAATTGCATATATCTGCCATTTCTTAATTACTTATGGGCTCTAATTTTGACAATTCAAAGACTTTCCTATAAATGTCACTTTAAGTTTATAATATATTCCAGAATATTAAATCCAGAATATTAAAAATCCCCTAACCACAGCCTAAAATAATTTTTATCGCTGCTGTGTAAATTTTAGAACTCTTACGGCCAGTTTTTCAATCGTTAGTTAACCCAAATTCAATGGTTAACTTAGATTTCTAACCAATCAGGTAGTCATAAACGTAGTTAACCATTGAATTTTAGTTAACTAACGATTGAAAAACTGGGCCTTACATATTTTGTTTCACATGAAAAAATCAGTATTTGACTATTGATTATTATCATTATTGCTTTTTTTTAACCCATGTTGTTTTCAACTTATTTGTTAACATTTTTTGTATATACAACAGGTTATATGGCCTAATAGTTTTAAAGATATGCTCAACTAATCTACCTATATGTTCAGTTAACCTACAGTATGGGGTTAACTGAACCATATTGCAGACATGCAAGAAATTAAAACTAGGAGGTATATTTTTATAAACTTTGTGTTAGATATATTTTTTTTTATTGCTATATAACCAAACTACATGCTGTACAAAAATTGTTGATCTAAGTTTAGGCAATCTCATATAAATTTAAATATTTTCAAAAAACTGTCCAGTTAACCTCATCTTACTCTACATCGTTTTTAGTCGCGATATACCCCTAAAGTCACAAGAGGTAACGCTAACTAGTAGCTCTAAGTGTTTTTTTAGTGTTTAATAATAATCAATAGACATTGTGAATTCTGATCTTTACATCTTTGAAACGATTCCGAAGAAAACACCGATATGACATATTGTGTAACCCAAATATTAAAATAAAAGCGAACGGAACAGGCGGAATAGAGAGAATTAATATAAAACTTACAAAATACGGTGAACTACTAAGCACTTATTTTTTTAAGTAAGCCTATCTTAAACTACTGATTCAAAATCGACTTTAATATAATTTGGAGCTCCATCTCATATTTGTACACTGTAAATAGATATTCGATAGCAGTGGCGGCTTGTTGGGCTACGCAAGTAATATTTTTTGATAATATCAAGCCCCCCCCCAGTTTCACACGCATGCCTCATCACATTAATTTCTCACAAGCCTCCACTGTTCGATATAATAAACCGACCCAAATTATGGCGGATAATGAAAGAGAAGGGCATTTTCCCGACACTTGCTACAGATTTATGAATTAAAAGACAAATGATGAATTGTTGGATTAAAGCTGATAATTTTGATTGAAAGATTTATCACAAATACGGTTAGAGATGGAACTTGCTCTCAACTTCTCAACTGAACTCGATTCAACTTGCTAATTTAAACTGTCGAGTTAAGTTTTTAAAATGAAATGTGTAGTAATACACTTTGATATAAAGTGATATAATAGTATATTAAGAAACTGGTTTCAAAAGCGTCGATTTTATCGCACATAATCCGCTTAGAAAACAAGCCGCGTGGGGGCGATTATTTAAGATATATATTAGATTTGAGGATTTTAATCTAACAGGTGCTAAACAAAAATAAATATGCTTTATGCACGGATATATCATAAATTGGCAATAAATTATACATGAATTTATATGTCATAAATGTCTTTTTATAGCCCACGGACCTCTTTATGCTCGCGGACTATAATGAAACGTTAAACAACGATATCATATAGGTACCTATTATAATAGTAACAATTTTTGCAAAATGAAAAGTTATCATTAGAAATAGAAAATTGTACTATTTGTTGAAAATTTCTTGTGGGTAATTTATGTTAACAAAACTGCAGCCTCTTCAACTCGTTAATTTTCCACCGTAAAAAGTTAAATTAAAAACTTTACAATATTCATTTTAAACAATATGGCTATCGCTGTTTACTCGTTATCGCAGTTACGTTTTAAAACTCAAATTTAATCAAAGCAACACTAGATTTTTGTAAAAAATTCAATTTCGTTTATAAATATTTTAAAATTAAAGAATTTTCATCTGTGCATAAAGTTGTGTTTGTACCACGGACTTAACTTGCTTTTATGGCCTTCGATGAATTCTTAGCTCTCGGCTACTGCATCGGGCTAAAAATTACGTCTTACGCCATAAAACCCGCCTAAAGCGTGTATTATTATCAAACTATTCGTTCAATTTTCTTGGCAAACATTTGGTTAAAAGTTGAACCAAAGTTTGATGAAAATTTTTGGGTGGGGATATGTTTGTGGTGAAGCTGGCAGCTAAATTTATACTTCACGAAATTTGTGAAGCCAATACCAATGACCACATATTTATCACGATTTATATACTATTAACTCGAAAAATAATTTAGCATAGGTTTGCAGCAATGCGCATGATTATTCAAAAGTTGAATGAAAAGTTAAACGAAAGTGTGACACGCGCTATTTTTGTTTGACCAAAGTTTGACAGAAGTTTGACGAAAATATGATAATGTAATACACCCTTTATGGCTCTTTCTATATTCCCCCCTCCGCCTTTTATTTGTTAGATTTGTTAGATGTTAGTTAGATTGTGTTAGATTTATTTGTTAGATACATGATACGTATCATAATTAATGAATTATGTACTCAATGAATAGTCTCAATTGGAGTGGAATTACTAATATTATATTAACCGCGCCGCTATTTTAGAATTTGTTAATTTCTTAATTTTCTCACTATTTTTTATGTTACCTACGTATGCATTATTTTTTTAAGCTCTTTTGACGCATAATCCCTTAAAGTGGAATATAATTCACAATTGTTAAGTTTTAAATTATAAATCTTATGGTGAGTACATTTCTATGACCGCTACTGGATGTTATAAATATAATATCAGTCAATGTGGAATTGTTGTTCAGAAGTACTCCTAAGAGTTATGGTCATATAGTTTTATTAATTACTATGTGCTTTGCAACTTAAAAAAAATTCATGAAAAGTTTTGCAGCTATTTTAAAGGTTAGTATGTTATGGGACATCCAGCGAGTTTTGCAGTAGGTGTATTACGTACTAATGAAAGTAAATGATAAAAGACCAGCAGTGTGGCGTAAAGCCTACACTGGCCGACTGTGAAGCGGGTGACCGCGGTTCAAATCTTGGTCGAGTCGAATACGCTGCTGTAATCTAAAACCCAAGATATTTGATCTGTGGGCTGTGGGGAAGGCAACGGGAAACCACTCCATTATAATTAAATTCCCTAGTACATCATCTTGGTTTCAGCCAAGTTTGATCACCAACGCCCAGTGAAGGTATAGCACATTTAAGAAGGTAGTTTATTTAGGTGGTATTTTGTACAGACCGAGATGGAGAGGTAGAGCATGTGGTATGTGCTGCGCTCGGCTCAAAAGGAAATTGCGCTTCTTCTAAAGGGTTTTTCATTAAGGACGCCTAGATTTTAACAAATCAATGCGGCTATTTTTGAAGGTGCATATGTCAAACTTGGTGTTTTTATTCAATGATAATTGACAAATCATCATGCCAAGTTACAGCGTCGAGGAACGCGTGCAAATCATAAAATTTTATTATCAAAATAGATGTTCTATTTCCCCGATTTCGGAAAAAATTTGAACGACGTTATTTTTCACACATAATGTCATTGATAGGCCTTTCGCATAAAAATAAAAATTCGTAGATATCTCACATACAACTTGCTTTATTCAATTTTAAAATCTAGGCGTCCTTAATGGAAAACCCTTTATCTTTCCATTAAGTTTGCAATTTTCTACCTAATTTAGTTAATTTCTTGCACTTGATTAATTTTATACTGAATTTCTTGGAAATCAACTTATTATTGAAGTTTTCTTTATTTAACACACAAATAAATTTTATTATGGTGGTTCACAAAACTGTAGCTTACGCAATATTCTATTTTTGATTCCGTTTAGTTCGTATTTAAACCAAACTGACAGCAAAAGATTTGCGCGACAAATAAAAAATATAAAATAAAAATAAAATTATAGCAATTTTTAGATATTCAATTTGAAAACAAATTAAACTTAATAATTAGTACATTATTATTTAGTAGTTAATATGGAATTTTAGGACTTTTTTTAAAAGGTATTGTTTATTTTTAACATATTATTTAATTTTTTTTTATTTTTAAATAAAATATTTTACAATACAAAATTATTGACAGTAATTATTGTTATGTTTGTAAAAACCCAAAAAAAAATAAAAATAATCCAATTGAAAACTGGTGTTGATTCATATACAAAGAAGACCATGAAGTAGTTATGCGAATATGATATAGTACTTAATGTATAACAGTGTATAATCAAGGAATATATTGAATTTTCCAAACTTGAAGGAAAGCCCCCATTTCGCCCGATTTTGCCAGCCCCCCCTCCCTATTTCGAATTTTAAATCTAAAATAGTCTAAATTGTTTGTAATTATGATTAGTCTATCGAAGTTAATTTATATTTTATTTAAAAATGTACAATACTTCGTTTAATATTAAATATTAAATTGTTTGTACCTCGTTTGTACCAATTTGCACCTTCCTTATTTTCGTTTGTACCAACTTTCCTTTTCAGATATTTTGAAATATCTAAAATGGGTATTTCGCCAGCCCCCCCTGGGGGGAGGGGGGTCTGCCGAAATGCACCTCAGCATTACTGTACTTTTCTAATTTTCTTAAATCCAATTATGGGAACGGTTACGGTCTGCTGCCTAAGGGCTTGTTGAAAAATGCTTAGGTAAAATTTCACCCAGTGTCAACTGACTATTGATTCAATCAGAGTGCTCAAAGAAAGTTAACTCTGATTTAACTATGATCCGAGCACTCTAAGTAGATTAACAGTGAAAATCGATCAACTTCAGATTAGAGTTAAACCAGGGTTAACTTGGACTTTAAGTACTCTGATCGAATCTACAGTGAGTTGATTCTAAGTTAACTCTTACTTAAGCGTTATACAATTGGACCTTAGTGTATTGACTGTTAAGCTTAGATCATGGGTTCGAGTGGTGGATGGAGTAAGAACCTAATTTTAACTGTCTTTGAACAATCAATGGCAAAGCAACGACATAATTTGCTACGGCATCCCATATAAATATGAAATAGTGATAAGCCAAAACCCACCTTGAATAGGATCGTTATTCGGAATTAATGTGAAAATTTGCATTTAATTTGAGTAAAATCTTGTATGTATAGAATCTATTTTAAATTATAGTCAATAATAATGATAACATACAAAATGTGCACAAATTGCACTCTCTTGGTTGGAACGAATAAGTTCAATCGGTCAGTGAAGATTTCATTTAATTTAGTATTATATATTTATTATATAGGTACTATAAGTCGAAAGCATTACTAACTATACCACGAATACTTACAAAAGCAAAGAACAATTATGTACAAAATAAAATAAATACAATTACAAAAGAAAAGTACTGTTATTCAAATTTATATTAAAAAACAAATTTAGTATAAGTTTAGTACCTGATAAGTATATTTTTATTAGGTAATATATAAGCTGCTACTATAGAGAATAATTGCATTTGATTTATTTTGGTAAGTACGGTAAATTAATTTAAAAAGCAATATGTAAAGTAATTGAAGGGAAATTTTTGCGAATTAGTAGATGGAGCAATGAAGCTGCAGCCCTATTAAGACGGTACCACTTTGATCTTGCAACAACGTGCAATAGAACTGCAACAATTACCTATCAATATTGTCCCTTGCCGTGCCGTCGCGCGTTAGGTTTTAGGATGAAGGCCAGGAAATATAAAAATTTTAGTGCGAGATTAGATTTTCGGCAAATAAAGAACAGTTTTATAAGATTTTTAATTAGAAATTCTGCATTAATCGACTGCTGTACCTATGTATATTGTTATTTTATGGTAACCATTATTGCACGAAATTTATGCGTTTTGGTTAATTTAATAAGTTTTAAAATGTTTTTGGGTATTAGTTAGCGACGACTTTTAAGATTATCATTTGTTGCGATTAATTTTACCACCATTAATTACGAAGAATATTTTGAAATGCAATAAATTGTTTACTGCGCCATTTTCGTTCACCTGAGAAATCTTTTTGAAACTTTGATAATGCCATGCTTTCACGTTTTGTCTAACCTGAAACTGTGTCCAACCTATAATCAAGAAAAAACAACTGTGCAGTTATCCCAAATCCGCCGAAAAAGGGTGTTGTTGACTAGTAATGTTTCTAATACTCTTTGAAAATTTACTGATGTAGCCTAATAAGTTATTAACATCAAAACTATCAAAGCATCATTTGATACTTGACACGGATAGAATTTTACAAATTATAATAAAAGAAAATATAAAACGAAGTATAGTACATTTTTAAATAAATAATATAAATTAACTTCGATCGACAAATCATAATTATATTCAAATAATGTCCACAAAGGGAATTACAAGGAATTTCAGTATCGTCTTTTTATAAACTACTAAAGAACGCGGTGGCGGCGTCTTGTGAGGGATTTGTCTGTAAAGTGGAAAGGCATGCGTGTAAAACCGAGGAGGTTGAGATTTTTAGAAAATAATAATTGTGTTTTTGTAAAAGTTGATTTGTAGGCTTGGTGAGGCTCCCTCTCCTGACTACCCCGACAAGCCGCCACTGAAAGAACATAATATGGAGGGGTCATTCCATCAAATAAAATCATTTTTACGGGGCGACCTCCGCGGAGAAAAAAATTCTCTGAGAGTTTTAGCCTTTAGTATTCAGCGGTTTCGGAGTTATAATTTTCTTGAAATTTTAGAAAAAAATTTATTTCAACTTTTTCAACAATTTTTTTGGTGAGGAAAACTTTTTTATTTAAATTAATGTAAAAGTGGATCTTGTGGGAAAAATTCTCAGCTTTCGAATAAAAATATCCATTTTATCCTAAACTCATCAATAGACCCTTAAATATCCAATTAAAGCTGAGAGTTTTTTCTATAAAATATATTATTTTGCCATGTGCATATTTTTTATTTTATTACAATTAAATAAAACATCATATCCGGTAAGTGTTATACGGTTATTCGGAATAGTACAATAATTTTCTGTTAAATATTTAAATTAAATTATTTCAAAATTTCAAACTGCTCGCTAAAAAAATGAAGCTAATACGATGCAGATGGCGGTCACAACTCCCTCTTTATTGAGACGGTGACTACATGAGCCCCTAAATCGGTCCAGGATGTAGCAAAATCCTCTTATTCGGCCCAGGATTTTGCAAATTCAAGCAAAAAATATATGCCCTAAAAGATTTTCCATCTTCCATGTTAATAAAATGCACCAAAAACGTAATTAATTAAAATAATTTTATAATAATAATAATAATAAACAAAAACATTGTAGCCAGTCAAAAGTCAGACATCGTTTATCACCACTGTCTCTATAAAGTCACTGTACTTCTATTTATTTTTTTTGTGAATATTTATTGACTGATATCTTTCTACGATTGCTTGACAGCTTGACCTGAGCAAAAATAAAAAAATTTATATTTTTTTTAATAAATTTAAAAATTTTTAAAAATAAAATTTAAAATTTAAAATTAAAAAAATATATTATAAACTTTATAAAAATTTATAAGAAATTAACATAATTAAAAACAAAGCGACAGACACCACTGACTTACCAACTAAAAAGCCATCACACGAAGTGGTGTTTCTGACTCATTAGTCGTCATCAGTGCCGCATACTATGATGTAACTTTTAATTATGTGCACAATTACTGGAGATTAGCACGTCGCCGTCGGCGCGGTTCACATTTGTGTAGTGACGATATGTAAGAGTCCACATGAATTGCGGAACCAATTGCTGTAATTGTGCACATAATTAAAAGTTACATCATAGTATGCGGCACTGATGACGACTAATGAGTCAGAAACACCACTTCGTGTGATGGTTTTTTAGTTGGTAAGTCAGTGGTGTCTGTCGCTCTGTTTTTAATTATGTTAATTTCTTATATATTTAATTGCATGCATTGTGAAAACTTATTTTTAATAAAATTTTAAAAAAATTTATATTTTTGCTTAGGTCAAGCTCTCAAGCAACCGTAGATAGACAACAGTCAACAAATATTCACACACACAAAAATAAATAGAGGTACAGTGACTTTATAGAGACAGTGACGACATGAGCCCCTAAATCGGTCCAGGATGTTGCAAAATCCCCTTATTCGGCCCGGGATGTTAAGGGAGTTGTGAGCGCCATCTGCAATGTATTAGCTCAATTTTTTAGCGAGCAGTTTGAAATTTTAAAATATTATAAATTATAAAACTTGGCCAGGGATAGCGCCGGGCTTGGCCGGACTTTGTAGAAGTCGGGCCAAGCCCGGCCCTATCCTGGGTCCGTCATACTTTCCTGTTAGGGTAACAGAAAATTATTTTACTATTCCGAATAATCGTATAACCATTGTTTATATATATATAAACAATGGTATAACACTTACCGGATATGATGTTTAATTTAATTGTACTAAAACAAAAAATATGAGGAAAAAAAATTGAGGAAAGTGTATTTTTGAATTTGAATTAATAATTAATAAAATTAAAATTATTCTACCATTAGTAGCAAATCTCATAAAAATAATATTAGAATATTAAGTAATAATTTTTTAAATTATAAAAAATCGTCAATTACAAAACAAAAGATAATTCGTTCTAATATCATCATCATGTCGATAATTAGTATTTTCTAATTGTAGAATAGATTAAACAAATAATTATGATACATACAAATGTAGTAATTACGGTAATGTCCGACTATAACAAACCTGGTTAGAACAAACTTTTAGCGAACTGGATGGAATCCGTTCAAAAATATTTTTGTGAAGAAGACTCAACTATATATGACCAAAGTAATTAATTACTGAATATACAGTACTTCCGTTATTACGCACCACAAACCAAATCAATCGGTCCCTTCAAGTTTGTTATAACTGGTCACTAATAATGCACTAATTTATTTTTGTTGCATTAATCTGTGCACTTATAAAAAGACATTCTCGATTGATAAATTCAAAATAAAAATAATATTTACAGAGATACCATAGATAACAAGAAATTTCCTGTATTTTAAGATTGATCAAGAAATTTTTTTTTTATTTCCTATTTTAATCTTGCAAACTTTCTATCTAACAAAAGTTTTTTTATATTTTTACTATATTTCTTGTAGATCCCAAGATATTTAAGGTGGATCGATTTCAAATATATACCCTGCATACTAATAATTATATCTAATAATAATAAAATATTTAAATTAAAAAAAAAAATTAATTATATTTTTAAATTATCGCCACGAACTAGATCAATAATATAACATGTACTAATTAGAGTTAAATGGTATAATATAATGAAACTAATTTATAATGAACTAAATTTTATACCTATTGGTCATTCCACCAAATAAAATCATTTTTACGGGGCGACCCTTGCGGATTATGTTCAAAATTTGTGGAGATCTTCTCTATAATAAGAAACAAATTCTCTGAATGTTTTATGCAGCGGCTTCGGAGCTATGATTTTTTGAAATTTTAGAAAAAAAATTTTTTCGACTTTTTCATCAATTTTTTTGGCGAGGAAAACTTTTTAATTTAAATTAATGTAAAACTGGAATTTGAATTTGAATTTGAATATATCCTCAATGGGTCATAATATTATAATTATTAATTGTTATTTTTTTAACCCATCCCTTGAAACCAAGAATTGCCTTACAGTTATCTATAGGATAGCTCAATTTACAACTTATACGATAACTGTACTTACGTGATCATCAGTAAATTTATATATACTACCTGCGTATTGCGTATAAAGTAATTTGAACTTTAGGTCATGTCAAATTGTCAATTACTACAATATAAAATATTGTGTTATATTAAAGTTCTATTATTAGTCAGTCTTGTGTAAGATGCAAACGCTAAACCATTAATAATTAAAATAAGTATATTTTTTATATTATATTTTATATAAAAAACATAATTGAATAAATAATTGATTAAATATATACACATTGGTTTAAATCAGATTGCCAGCTCAACGTGGAATAAACAAACATTATACTTTAATAACAAATGTTTTAAAAATTCTAACGTAAAATGAATAGAGCAAACATGGCGTGGGTAGATACATAAAACTAAGTTGTAATTATACATATAAGTGTTTTAATTGTGAACGAACGAAGTTATGTGTCTTCACCAATGCCCAGATAAATTAGTGTTGATACTAAAGTAATTTCCAGTTTATATTATACATATTATTCTCTTGGTCCAGCATTGCTCTTGCTATGGTAATGTGAGATAGGTGAATAGGTCAGCGCGAGTCAAGAGCCGATACACGCGAGGTGAAAACTCTATATGGACAATAATACTCTTCCTCTACACTTGGTCCACCGACAATCCTACAAAGAGCATATAGTACCAGTTCATTATATTAAATCTTTTGTTGGGTACGAACCCAATATTTTTCTTAACATAATTTTATCTTTATCTACTACAATCAAAAATATGTTTACATTCTTTTTAACATACTATCACTATATTTTCATTTCTAAAATAGTGTTAGTAGGTAGTAGTTATACTAAGTGTAGGTTTTACATACAACACAAAATAATTTTGCATTACACTACTGCCATTTTAATAATTAAAAACTGTATACAAGATACTAAATTGTATTAATAATATTCAAGAGAAAAAAATAATCAGACTATTCAAATATTTTAATTTATACAATAAATGTTAGATAGACATTAATAAATTAATGAATATAAAATTTGTATTCTATTTATATTATGTTTCATAGAAAGTTTAATAAATTAATAATTATTTACCATTACTTATTTAATGTTAGCACAATCAAAACATCACCTAATAATAATTACCAATAGTAAAAAATCTGTTTTACTGCATGCACATACTAGTAAATAATGTAACATTTTTCATATGTGAGGGTTAACTGTATGCTATAAGTAAATCTTTCAAGACTCTTGGTATTTTGTATAGATAATGGTGTGACGTTATATTATACATAATAAAATTTTAAATTAGGTAAATATTAATATGAAAACGATCTAATATGGAGAATATATATTTGTAACCGATAGCTTATACGTAGTTAGTTCTCAGTGGCGTAGAAATTATTTATTAAAGGGGTATTCTTTCCGTATCTGCAAAATTTATATATAACTTCAAAATGCAACATTTCAAATGGCTATTTACAATTTTTTTAATTATTATATTATTGTGTTTATATTATTCTATAAATTGTTTTACATTTAATATTATTTGACCTTTTACATTTTAATACCCATTATACAGATAAATTTACAATTTAGCAATAGAGAAAATTGTATGCGATAGTTTTCAACACAGTATATTTTTATTTGATAAGACGATAATGGGTAGGTACAAATTGCTGCTGGAGGCATCGTCTTGACACCTGTGCAACTAAACTGATGAAGATATATTGTGTAATTAACCGTTAGGGAAGAATTGCTAATGAATTTATAGATATTACAACATTATTATATAGCATATTATTTATCCCAACTTCAAGAAATACTTTTAATAGAAATATAATATGACGTTTCTCCTTAAAAACACGCTGCTCTTACTGAGACATTTTAAGTTATATTTTGGAGTAATTTATTTTATTATAACCTACATATTTTGTACATAGAAAGATAATTTTGTTTATTTCTACAATAAAAACAAAATTATTATTTTTTAAAATTTTTACTTTTCTGCTTTTTAAAAAAATATAAATTGAAAACCAAAGTTTTTTGTGGTTAAAATGAATTGTAAAAAAACTAGCTAAACCTATTATAATAATTATTGATATCTATTATAATGGTCGATTTATATCATCATAAAAAATATTTATTAACTTATGATTTATAGACAGTTTTATTCTAGATTATGTTTTTATCGTCAACTAATTGCTTACGTTTAAGCTTAAAAACTATAACAGCTCTGGCCTAAGGTCACTCACTAAAGTAGACAAGTATAAGGTAAACTTATTGATAAACAGTAACAGTAGTAGTAGATGATTTTTAATGTTGCTATCGGGAGCGTAATAAGGTGCAGATTGAGAAAATTACTAATTAATATTATACTGGCTGCAAGCAAAAGTAGAACCAGGTAGCTTATTCTATAACTTTTCGACATTTGTTACACATCATCTGCTAACTCTAATAATCGACAACTTTTGTTTTCAATTAAATTAAATAATTAAAGGGTACTTATTTTTCAAAATTATATTTTTTTCTAATTTTATGAAAACTAATTATCACAACTTTCTTGAATGGATATATTATTATGCAATCAATATAACCATAAAAAACAACAATTCCGAAAAAAATTCTTTATTTTAGCAGTGCATGAATTTCGTAATCGACGTTTACATTTTCAAGTGTTTTTTTCAAGTATTAATTTTCATTTTTCTACTTTCAAGTTCTGTCGCAAGTAGCATATGAAATATATGAAATATAATATAAATTTTTGAAAGAATGTATTTTTTTACTACACTACTAACTTTCTTATCTAGCTCAATCGGAGAATTATTTGTATGAGACTCGAATATTTTTCTTCGTTGTTTACATTTCCATATTTTGCATGTTTATGTATATATTATTTATTCCCGACTAATAATATGTCCATTAACACAGACGCCTTACGTTTCATGGGGGTTATACAAATTGCCAACCAAACTTGTTCATAAACCTATGTATAAACTGCCTTCCATGTGAAAATTTTGCGACTTAAGCTCATATGTAAATTGCCATCCAAACTGCTGCCAAAACTTATTGATTCGAATTAAAAATATTTTTATTGTTCAATAAGAATTATTGTTAAAAAAAATTTGAATAAAAGGTTTTAATTTCAAAATATTCATTTCAGTTTCATTCAATTCAAAATATAATTCAACAATATAGTTGACCTGTATTTAAATATCTGAACCATAAACCATTTTCGAGTAGAAGGATTTCTATAAGGATTTCTGCAGAAAGAAGATTTGATGGATGCTAAATGAAATAAAAAATACGAAAATCTAAAAGAGATGGAAGTGAAAACCACTCGAAGTAAAAAATTTTGGTTGTCAACAATCCAAATACAAATCTTCTTGTTTTTCGTATTCCACAATTTGATTGGTTTATAAATAATACGTAGTTATTTTCTATCCACGGATTTTTCAATGGCCATTATGTGCCGCTCGTCTGTTATGTGTTGCCAGATAAGAAACAAGCGATGTACATGAATTGCTTTAAAAAGCTATACTAGCTTGATAGTGGCTTTTTGATTGGTGAAAGCTTCTTAGAAATATTATAACAACTATTCCAAAATGATACAGAAGAGTTGCTAATTTTAAAATGACGATGAGAAATTCATGTAAAGTTCAATGGTAACTAACATCGATAGAAGTATGCAGATAACGTTTCATAAGCCAAATGAAATGCATTTTATTGGTCTAATATATTTTATTAAAAAAAAATAAATTTTCAAAAATAATCAATGTCCAAATAAATTTTTAAAAAATTTTTCGGTTGAAAGTTTTAAATTGTACTCAAATAAAAAATCCAAAAATGGGCTCGCTATTACAGCCGCGCTTATAATAGTAAAGCACCCTATATAATCTTGCATAAATCTTTTTTTTAATAATAAACACGATCAAAATATTTTTAGCAGGTAGTTGTAACCCAGATGTTTATAGAATTATAATACAAAGTAATTTATCACAAAATTTTGGATTGGACTGCGTTGAAAGGGTTGACTGTGCTAGGTTGGCGAGCGCAGTCGCCCGATCTTAATGCGATCGAGCATTTGTGGTCAATATTAATAAAAAGCACGTTGCCAAACACAATGCAACATCAAAAGTTGATTTACAAAGAAAATTGGAGATAGAATGGGAGAAGTTGTCTCCATCGATCTGCTTAGTCAATATTTTGGCTATTTTGCCTACAGAATATTGAAACGGAATAATAA
Organism: Cantharis rufa; assembly: GCA_947369205.1. Classification (NCBI taxonomy): domain Eukaryota; kingdom Metazoa; phylum Arthropoda; class Insecta; order Coleoptera; family Cantharidae; genus Cantharis; species Cantharis rufa. Next base: position 45,538,306 of record OX376303.1, read on the forward strand.
TAAATGTTGATAAACAGCCTGAATTGTTTTTTATTTATATTTTCTTGAATTATTACATTTTTATTAGAATATATTTTATTTAGGATGTAGTGCAGTACACTATAGATTTCAAAAAAGTACTATCGCTCTTTAGAACTTTGTTATTTATTAAATTTTCAAAATTTCTTATATAGTAGTCGTCACGGAACTTCACGTCTCGTCATAATTCATAACAATGGTTTTCAATTATGACGAGACTTAAAGTTCCGTGACGATTACTATAACACGTTACATCGTTTAGATTTGATATTTTGTGCTCATGATGGTAAGTTATTTTCGTGGAATTTTTTAATTATTTGTTTGGCTATTTGTACGTTTTCAATAATATTTTAAAAAACGAGTTCCAATATTATCTCCTTGTTTCTTATATTATTTTTTATAGTTATATGCGATTGATGATCAAAAATAATCGTGGAATTAAATCGCATTACTAAATTTTCGAGTATTTTTTACATATATTTTTTAATTTTTGTAACGTAACTACGTAACATTTATTTATCTTTTTCGTTAAATATTTTTAGTTTTAACCGGTCAAAAGTGGTTATCTATGTTTTGTTTTAGTTTTTTAAATAATAATTTTCTATGTATTTACTTTTACTTTACTACACTTTACGATTAAAATTCTGTTAGTTTAATGTTATGCTTAGTTTTGTTAAATATTGTATTTTACGAAGTTATTAACAATTTCTTTCTACCAATGTTTTGTGGTTTACAATCTCTCTAATATATATCTCTAATATATATAAAAGAGCTTGTTTGTATGTTTGTTCGCTATACATTCCTAGACTCTTCGACCGACTTTAACCAAATTTGGAACACATACTCAGTAGGACTTGGAAAATGTTTTAGTGCAAGAAAATGTTAAAAAAGTTAAAAGGAAAGTGAGATCTCACAAAATTAGCTGACGCGCATAAACGGATTAACAAGATACCCGTAATCCCCCCTCCCCCCAAAAAAGTTATTTTGAGCTTCACAAATAAATCAGCAACGGAAAGCAAGACTGGAAAACATTGCAGTACTCAGACTAAAGCAAAGTATTATATTTTTAATGAGGCCCCGGGCGAAGCCGGGTATCCACCTAGTAATGTATGTATAAATTAATAACAATAACAGGAATAACAAGTTATAACAAATTCTTTAGTAAGATGGAAGAATTTGTCCATTAATGCTCCTGTAGGCATTACCGTACCGTAGTCCGTTACGTACCGGTAACGCAATACCCTTGTAGTTATCGTCGTTTAATCCTTATTTAAAATGCATACAAAATTTTGATTTTTAAATGTCGTTTTCTCGAAAACGAATGAATAATCCAGCTTGAATTTTTTTTAAATGCTTAACAAAGTGTCCTCTTCCCAATGGTTTATAGAAAAACGATAAATTCGTGGGATTTATTTTTATTTTATTTTATAAGTTTGTTTACATGAATTTGTATGTAGTGTTGTACTTGTATGTTGCATTGACAGTTCATAATATGTCTCACTTTATAATCGCATGGTGTTTAAAATTTTGACAACGTTGGTCTAATTTGACGTCATCAATGCTCATGGATTGGTTTGGGTTTTAGAAATAGCATAGTAAATATTTTGTGTTAAGTAAATGTACACACCATAATTTTATTTCTTAAACTTAGTGCATTTTGATTCTCAATAGTGCTAGCTACTAAAATTAAAACTTTTCGAAATACCTACTACACGGTAAACGTAGAAGAAACTTTTATTTATAATGTTTTTAGGTTCGCACATTAAATTAAACCTTTTTACTTCTTCATGGTCATATATTATAAACATACGAAATCATAACAAAAGCACGCGTTGTACAATTTTAATTCCAATGTCATTATATTAAATGTGAGAAATTTGTAAAATATGAAAACAATAGTCTTTTAGTGTTGTAGTTACAGTATAATTTATAAAATCGCAAATTTAATGCTTTATAGAGCACACATCATATTCGCTTTTGGTTTATATATTATATTACATGTTACATAATTAATAAAAATAATTTACATTATGTACAATGTTAGGTATACAATATGGAGTACTAAATGCCTAAATAGAATACTCTATGAGAATTGATAGGCAGGGAGCTACTAGCTGTGCAATTGTTGTATTTATTTTTGATATTATGTACATAATTAACCCAAAAAGAAAAATATATAATTATTTTTATAAAATTCAAACATAAGGTATGTTATTGCAATATAGAATTCTATAATCTACATATTTTATACAGAGTATGTAATAAATATTATAATAAAAAGATAGAATATTTGTAGGTATTAATAAAAATATAGTGTACAATGTAGGTCTTAATTTATATTATATAAATTAATATGTTTCTATATTACACAATTCTGAAAAGTATATGACGTAAGAATCATCATCGATTGAAAACTATACATTTAAAACTGACTTACTAAGGCCCAGTTTTTCAATCGTAAGTTAACCCAAATTCAAAGGTTAACTTACGTTTATGACTATTCAGATTGGCCAGAAATGCAAGATAACCCTTGAATCTGGGTTAACTTACGACTGAAAAACTGGGCCTAAAAGACCAAAAGGTTTACATGTGGAACTGATCTCATCAAGCTCACATGGCCAAATAGAAGTTATAAATTAAACTTACTGTTTGCCAAACAACTCTGGAAATCTAAAAAAGGCCTCTACTAGCCTTCGAATGCCTTGTAGTTATGTGGTGTATAAATATACAACTGTCTTATCGGGACTGACGAGATCATTATTCTATTTGTAAAATTATTTTAAATGAGATTGAAACCATTGATTATCCAGTAAGTCAGTTTAAAATTTATAATTTTTATTTTCTAGATTTTCATTAGATGACAATTTTTAATGCATCTGCATATTGGATAGTTTTTTTTTTAGATTTTTGGGCTGTATAGAATCCGCAATGATATAATTTTATTATTTTCAGGATAAGGTCAACTATATTTTAAATAAATAGTAATTAGTATTTATAGTTGACCTTTTTAATAATAATGTGAAAATTTATTTTTGAGATATAGATCTATTAAAATAGTATTTAATTTTCCGACGTTTCAGGCTGTTTAATGGTCCATTTTCAAGGCTGGTACTGATTATTATACATTAGATGTATGCAGATATTATGCGGAGTAACTTGTAAGCTATATATTTTTTACTTTCCCCAGATAGTTTTGGAAATAGCACCATGTGCATAACTGAATAACTCAGTTCAAAAACAAAGCACTACAATATAAATAATAAGTATTACAGTTTATTTGGAAATAAAAAAATTTTAATTTGATTTTATAATTTTATATGCATAAAATATATGTTATACCATATAAATCTCTAGAAATAAATTTATTTCTTAATTGTATAGGGCGTAATTGAAAATGATGCACCTTCATTTTCTCGTGAACTACATCACCTATTGAAAATCTATAAAGTAAATTTCTCTAGATAAGGAAGACTAGACTGCACACTCTACGTTGAGCTAAGACTTACCCTTACCCACAACTACCATAACTTTAAAATTTTAAATGGCACTATACCCTTTATTGTGATACCTCAAATTAAAGGTTCTAAATTAAAGGTAAAAATTATTTCGTAACATAATTAATTAAAAATATTTTAATTTTGACTTCCCGATGATGAATATCATATATTCGAAACATGTCGTCTAACTAATAAAAGAAAATATAAAACGAAGTATTGTACATTTTTAAATAAATAATATAAATTAACTTCGATAGACAAATCATAATTATAATTAAACATAAGACTACAATATTTTTGAATTTCATATTTTTGTGAAATTTTGTATTTTTATAAAAACATTATCAAAACTAGGGTGCTATGTCATAAGTTATGAATATTGTTTAAAAATCGTAATATTGTGTTGAGTCGAGTGAGTTGTGTTGAGTTGAGTGATACAAAACTATGCCTGTATATTCTCTATAAGAATTTCTGGTTACTGTCAGAAAACTGCCCCCACCAATTGGGCTTTGATTATTTTTTTTCTATTTGAAAGAGGACAATTTTCTGAGCATTTTGAGACCGCACTTCGATGCGGATTATCCAGTAGTTTTCGAGAAAACGGCATTTGAAAATCAAAATTTTACATGCATTTTACATAGGGAATTGATTCGCTCCCGAGTTCTATTGACGGTGCGTGCGTTCTGATATAGTCTTAGTGTTGGCAGTCAGACGCGATTGTGACCCGGTCTGCTACACATCGAGCGTTGCTAACAAGTTTCACCCCTTACGAGTTTCACCCCTTTTGAGTTGCACTTTTGGCGAGGTTGTGCTACCTAGAGGGATGTTTTTAGCGAGTCAGCGTTCGTCAAAACGGCGCGTAGCGCCAGGAGCGGGGGACCGGAGCGGAGGGTAGCGGAGGGTAATAATTTTGGATTTTGAACGTGACTAAAATATAGAAAAATATGTTGTTCAAATATGCTATAATATTTAGTATAACTAAACATAATATAGAGCTTCTTGAAAACTTCAAACTAACTGAATGCATAGGCACCAAGTCTATAAGAAATTAATAACCAGACGTTTTTAGTCAATTTGTTATTTACAAATCTTCTCGTTATTGTTAATTGATTGTTTTTCGAACAAAATTCGGAAGCATGAAATACTACATAATTGTTATGCTCTTTAGTATGGCATTTTCAGGTAAGACCTAATAGTAAATAATGTTTTATTTTAAATTTTTAACAGAACAGCTTGAAATAAAGTTTAATTAACTGAATTAGTAAATATGTATGTAATAAAAATCTATATTTATTCAACAAAGTGCATAAATAAGTGTGTAATTTGAAAATGCTCAATAAGTTAACATGTTGACTTGACTATAAGCCCGGTTGCTTATAAAATGTAGGTACAAGTCGTATTAACGACTTTTTAAATTGTAGCTAGTAAAGTATCATTACCAATAATAAAATAACATTGTTCTTCTAAAAACAACTAAATATAATTAAGGTGAAGGTAATGTAATTATTTAAAATTGTGTATGATTAATTTAAGTGTTGCATCAAATTTAATGTTAACTGCTAATATCCTTTGTCAATGTACCTACTATACAAGTACGAATAGTTTTTAATGATTTTACATTTTCAACAATTAATTATGTATTAAAAAGTTTGCAGTAATACTTTCTCTATCATCACCTAAGTAATTAATACTGGTTTATAACTCCCAAGTTTTATTTAATTATTTCACATTATTATAATATGCGTTCTGTAAAAGACTTATGGCGCATCCTCATGGGACAGTGCAATTTCGATGGAAGAGGCATGAAGTAATATATAGACTATTGTATTGCTCGAAAAAATATAATGCACAGCAATAACATGTGTGATTGAAGTGCTAGTACCTGACAAGAAAGCTACTTACTTGGTGAATGTTGAAGAACACTTTACTACCGCAACTGACAGCAACCTCTTCAAGATACTTGGCAATACGAAGTCAATGGTTAATACTCGAGAGAAATATCTTCTTGTGGGTTCTAATTTTATCTATAGTATTAAATTATGCCCCTACACCTGAGTGAAGTGTTTCTACAACAAATATTTTAATTTTTATTTTATTACAATTTTGATGGGAAAACTTGAATATTTTCAAGACAAAATAAGTTTTTTTCTCTATTTACGTATTACGATGTTATTTTCGTTGAAAACTTAGTTAAGTTTTTGGAGATCTTTAGATTACTTTTTTTTTACTTTCTAGTTTGTATTTAATTCAACTTTTTTGTTATTAAAATTGTTCATACAAGTTTTACAAAATAAAAAACGCCAGTGTTAAAGAAACAATAATAATTTATAAAAAGCATTCGTTCTATTAAGTATTTTACCCAGGCTCTTTTGAAGATACGAATATAGTACTAAGTATTTTACAAGATACCTTGCCTTTTATGTGACGGTAATAATCGGGGTGGAAGTTTTATAATTTGCAAAAAAAAAATTAGCAACGAAAACCACCCCCATTAAGATCAAAGCAAGTAATTCAGAAGTAAAAAGCAAATAACGTGTAATAGAATTAGCCAAATAAACCTATACTAATGTACCTAATTTTGGAATTGAATAATAATTATAAGAAATAAAGCAAATCCTTTCTTCTAGTCCTTTTTATAATTCAATGAAAACAATGATGAGAATGCAATAAAAATTCCCGTAATGCGATTTTATTAAATTATAAAAAGGACTTTGAGAAAGGATTTGTCTTATTTCTTATAATTTATTATTAAGCCAATATAAATGATTGTGGTGTAAAATAATAAAATAACAAACTAAATGGTATATACCGATTGGAATCGAAAATACAAAATAATATTTATGTAGATACATAGATTGTGTTACATTAGTTTAATATATAAATATAATTAGGCCAAATGTAGATACAATCGTGAATAAGTTCGGAAACAATTTAACATAATATATTATCTGTAAATGCATTTTAATTTCTTTTGTGCTACCGCTTATTATTTTATTATAAATATTATGTTTATTCCCAACTTTATTTAAATATTTTTATTAAGATTGAGTCAGCTTTTCATAATATTGTTTCTTTTCTCAAACTAAAATATAAAATTTTTATACAATATTGATACCACTCAAACAAAATTAAATGGAAACCTTAAATTACCAGAATATATCGTTCAGTGCATTAATAAAATATTGATTACAAACAATATTTACAAGAAGCCTAATTTGATGGGTATTAGTGATGTTTGGTGAGAAGAGGTGCATTTAAAAAACATGTACCTATCCAAGACTTTATCAGTATCATTAGCCAACACGACGGACCCTAATCAAATTCAAAAGGTTAAAAAAACTTGAGAAAAAACTTACAAGTATTAATTAATAACCAATTTAGAGAAATTATGACAATACCTACTGAAGTAAAATATTGTATCAAAATTACCCAGAATATTCAAATGAAGTGCATCCATGTAGATCTTCGAAAGTATTTACAATAAGATCTAGCTATATGCTATATACGATGTGTTTTTGACAACCGCTAGCCAGGAGCGATATCATCTCGCATAGTAATTTTCTTCTGCATTTCGAGAGAAACCATTTTAACTGCAAGATATAGACAACAGTAGCCAATCAAAATTATTTAAAACTTTTCATAAAAAAGGGTTATCTGAACACAAGCAAGCTTTAGGCGGAAGCACTGTTCACTCACCAAAATAGGTACTAATGTTTGTAATAAGATTAACATTTGAAATTTCTTAATATGTATTTTAAAATGAATTAGTCTAAATGAACATCACACTGCATTAAATATTGTAATTGATATAATATATTAATTCTGAATATGAAATAGAAATATTAAATTTCTTAATAATTATCAGCACTACGCAACTTAGCAATAATTTGAGGGCTGCATGGATAGTTGCGGTACTTGACATTATCTTTAGTACTATTGTAATTTATAATAAATTATAAAAATTCGTTTTTTTTTCAATTATATTATAGTATTATACCATTTTATACATATAACAATTTGACATAAATATTGCTATATCGTTGAAATAAATATACCTACATATGATTTTTAACATAATATATTACTTTAAAATTAATATCTACTATAAATCTTTATTAATCCAATAAAAATATTTAAAAAAATGAGAGATAATACTCAGAGAGAGATAATAGAAAAATAATATAAATAAATATATTATACCTTAGAATGCACATTATGTATCTACTAATAATGCATAATGCTTTCTTTTAGTTATTACTTGAGTATATAACTACTGTAGTTAATTTTATAAATGCTAATGTTTACTCTGATTGTAATTAAATATTGTTAACAATAAGTATTATTACATCAAACCGGTAGGCGATGCTCTTAATAAAAGTTCGATGGAACCATTCGGTACGACTCAAATATTTATACAATTCAAGGTTTGTGGTCGTTTCTACCCACGGTGCTCTATTTGAACTAAATGCTTTAAGAATAATTTACTTGATGAAAGTGTAATGAATATGTCAACAAAGGCAGATGTGTGTTTAAATATCATCGGTTATTCTTTTGACCTCGTTGGCATTTCCAAAAATATTCTCTGCATAATTTTATGCGACTGTAATAATATTAATTAAAAATCAATATTATTAATAATAAATGTATACAATTTATTACTTGTATTAATATCAATAATACATTATATTATACTTCCTACTATATCTGGATATTTTAATTCTTATCTCTGGTTTATGGTTTATGGGTACAATTATTTTACTGTGAAGACCACAATAGGAATTTAGCACTGTTTTTAATACACGCTAACAGTGATTTAACGACTTTGTCCGAAAACGTATAGTATGAGCTCAAATTTAAATAAAAATAATATACTGAAAAATTAAATTAAAAATGAAGTATAATTTAAATAAACAAATTATTTTCTATCTATGTATATTATATTATAGCCTATAGGGTTAGGTAATTATTTTTAATTTTTGATATAGTATTTCAAAAACAGAATAAGTACAAGCAAAAATAAAAAATTATGATTAGTCTATCGAAGTTAATTTATATTTTATTTAAAATTGTAATTTTAAATAAATTTAATAATAAATATTCATCTTCTTTAGACTTGATGATGAATATCTATATTCGAAACATGTCGTCTTACTAATTAAAAGAAAATATTAAACGAAGTATTGTACAATTTTAAATAAAATAAAAATAAAAAAGTACAAACGAGCTATAAAGTATCTGGATAATTTTGAATTCAAAATAGAAAAGGGAGCTATAATTTCGCTAACTATCTACTCTCCTGAATGCCTGTAAATGCCTTTACCATTTTTAATATTCCAAGGTATAATATGGATTTAAAATAAATTGAAATATTTAAAATGTAAAATTAGTACAAATAAAAAACTTTTATTGAAATACTTAGTAGTATACTTACATTCTTCTACTATAAAAATTGTTAGTTTCCGGACTTATAGCTTTAAAAAGCTCGCTAACATTCGCTTTTTGATATAGCTGTTCGCCCAGTAACAGGTTATTTTCGAGTCTTGGCCGGTAATATACTATTTAATGCTAACGATGAAGTGAATAATATTTTTAAAATGTTGATCCTGAGACAAACTTTCACGATCCTAATTATCCTTAATTAATAGATATACCCATAGACACGAATCATTTGGTTAATATAGTTTCTAGCTTTGCTTTTGTACATTAGGTATAAAATCAAAAAAATAAAATATCTCTTTTAACAAAATCAGTTTTACTTTAGAATTGTTGAAATAAAAAATATTACTGTATTTAAAAATATTTGCTGATAATCATTGTTTACTTTCTGTAAAACTAAAAGTTACAAAAAACATTATATGGTGCATTAATTTTACTTTAATTCGATAATATGTAAAAACTTAAATATTTTTAAAATAATAATATTAGTAAATACATAAAGAAAACATCTGTATGCATAGTCAACTTTAGCAGTTTGTATTTGTATCACTAATAAAACTATCACTAATATCTACATCTTATAATTAATAATTATATTAACATCGTTGTACCACGCTTTACTATTTTTAATTGGAGAATTTTGTCGAGATGGGTCATCTCCATTGGAGAAGCATTCTATGCTTAAGGCAAACAATTATATGACTAGATGGACTAGATTTAAAATTTTTACTCTATTGTATCTATATTTTGTTTAAAATTAAAAAAAAACATTCAAAATTTTATTTTATTATTTAAAATTTATCAATTAAAACTTTTTGTTTTATTTTTTAAATATTGTTTTTGTTTAATTTTTTAACGGATTTCGATGTAAAATAAAATGAAAAATTGGAAAAAGTGCCAAACTTTTTTAAAAATGGAAAAGAAAATTTATTTTTGACTAAAAAATATATTAAAAATACAAACTAGGAGCTACTAACAAGTAGTGTTAATTTAACCATAAGGCTGTTTATTTATTTAAAAATAAATAAATGTTTAGCATTGGAATCCTTACTTGAACCAATTTCTACACTCCGTATACTACAAAAAGTTATTTCTGTTACTGATTAATTTACTCGCTTATAAATGATTAGTCAGAACTACGCATAGTTTTTTTTTTATTTAAAAGCTCTGAGTATAGGCGTAGACTATGCCTTTTATTTCATTTGTTTCCAAGATTAGATATAAATGGTTTATCGCCATCGACATCCTTATATGAAATTTTGTAAAAGTTTAAATTATTTCATATATGTTAGAACAATTAGATGAATCTATGCAAATTAATTGAATTATTCTGCTACATGTGAATTCATATATTCATATAGTAATTTGAATTTACATGTCCCAGATTAATTCAACTAATTTATATAGTTTCATGTATTTCAATTCATACGTTTCGATGAATTCACATGTTGTAAACTAATTAAATTAATTTGCAAAGTTTTAATCTAATTATTATTTCTTCATACATACTTCATATTTTATAGATTAACAAGGATATCACGTCGCAAATACAAATTTATCTATATTATTTATGTATAGGTACTACGTATACATTATTTAATGAAGTATCTATCATTTTCATTTCATGCTTTTTTTGCAATAAATTAATTTTGCACCAACTTCAGAGTTTCATAATGACTCTATATGTTTGCCACCATTATTTCACTGACATTACTACTTCTTGATAATACTATAGCATTAGTTTAGTACCTAGCATTAAGTAATTAGCGTTTAAATAATTTTGTTCCTACGTAGGTATTATAACACTTAAATATTCACTTTTAAATAATATTAATTCAGTCGACATCAATTAAATACTATTCAGTTATAGTGTCAGCTTTGAAACAGCCTTGATAGTTGATATCAGCAGATCAAACGACTGAAAAACATGAAACCAGGTACAAGAGATAGGTGAATGAGTACTGCGAGGGCGAGTCGATCTGGGTGGCCGTTTGCAAGTTACGACTTTTAAGACGTGATGATAAACAACATGGTCATATGATGATATGAAAGCTGCATATCGGTAAGCGTAACTTTTCTTATGTAAAACGTTATGTAGCACTTTGTGATTCTTCTTCTATAACGCCAGAATAGTATTCAGAAGAACTTGCGTTTAGTTGGTACGGGATTATAATATTTCATATTATATATTACAAGTATGTAATAATTAATATTATCATAATTTTTAAAATTATAATATTAATTGTTTCAGTCATAATTCTTACATTACATATAAATATTAGTTCGTTTTATCAACATTATATTCTTTTTTAGTAAAAATTGTATTAACCATATTTGTATCTAACAAATTTATTCTTCGGAAAGTTTTATTATTATTTTATTGATAGAGCTTGCTAGAAGTACAATTAATGAAATTGCGTAATTAATTAAGATTTCGCTTGGCATTATTATATTTACTTATAATACCTTTTCCAACCATTTAAATTTTAAGATAAAATCGCTATTGCAACCAACACCTCTATAATACCATTTTATTACGAAACAAGATACGTGTGCATAGAATACTATTGAAATTATTTAAATACGGATCTGCCTAAAACTCGAGTGTAATAAATTTTAAGTGTTTATTAGCAACATTGTGTAGAACAAAACCTGATCCGATATTATATGGAAGCGGGCCATCTCATAAACCAGAAGACCTTAAACTTACACTTTGACAAGTATTTCACTGTTGTCGTATAGATACGGTCTCGGTTTTAGAAAAAGCTTGTGTGAAATATTAATAAGAACCGTAGATAAAATAAAGAAATATTTTTATTATACTGTAGGTATAATTTAAAGTTTTTCAATTATTTAACATAAAATATTTGAGTTTACAAATATTTGCAAATAACGAATAAGCAGATTCGTGATAGTACGTATTATTATTACGTATTTAATCATCAAAATTAATTGCACATAGAATTGGTTAATTTAATACTGAAAATAATTGATAATGAAAAAAGATTGATAGTTCCTGCACAACAAACTATAAATTTTGGACTAATTTTCTGTTTACAATGTATAATTGCTGTTTAATTAAAGTTTATTGATTAATTAAATGTGAGGATTTCTGAAAGTTTTTTTTTCACTTTCGCATATAATATATACATATTGTTGTAAGCTACATATTTTAAGATCTGTTAGAGCTGGCTACAAAGATCGTTCTTTTTTGATACAATTCTCTTTTTCGGTATATTATTTGGTATGTAAATTGGTAAATTGACATCTAATTGAAGATCATCTAACATTTTTTAAAATTTTTACAGTGTCATTCGGTGCTATTCTGTAACTTGTAATAATTTTAGTCACTTGCTAAAATATTGCAATATATAATATTGCAAATAAGCAATATTGCTAATTAAGCATAGAACTATATCTATATACAGGGTGGGGCATTTATCATAACCGAAAGTAAAAAGCCGTCAGTTTTGAACGGAAAACAATTTTTTATCTATTTTTGGATCATAAAGTTTATAAATTTACTAAATTTTTGTTATCAATTCACTTCTTGAAGATAATGCTGCTGAGATGCTGGCCATTGGCTTAGATGCAAGCTTTGTACCGAATAATCATGTTATTGAAAATGTTAATTAAGATCGACTGCGGAATAGATTGAATTACTCTGGTTATTTTTCAGATTTGCAATATTTTGTGGGCTGGTTTCGTACATCTTGGCCTTATAACACCCTCACAAAAAGAAGTCCGGTGGCGTCAAGTCTGGTGACCGTCGTGGCCCGTATCATGGAGCCTATCGCCTGATGATTTTTTCATTAAATTTGAACTTCAAGAAGTCATGACCATCGTAGCAATGTGTGGTGGTGCCCCATCTTGTTGAAACCAAGTATCCTTCAATACGATTCGCTTAGTACAAAATTTAGGCAAAAAGTTATCTCTGAGCATCGCCAAATACCGCTGACTAGTGACGGTCACGGCACGGTCCCGACACTCAAAAATAAAAGTCCGACAATGAACTTTGACGACACCACACACCAAACTGTCACACGTTCCGGAAGCAAATCGACTTCCTGGATGGTATTCGGGTTCGAGGCAGATCAAATACAACAATTTTGTTTATTCACATTTCCATTCAAGTCGAAATGGGCCTCGTCAGACATAAAGATGTGATTGATAAGTGTTGCATCTGTTTCAAACATTTCAAGCATCTTTTTGCAAAATGCCAAGCGAACCGGTGAGTCGAAAGGGTTCAGTTTGCTTACTAATTGAATTTTATACGGAAATAAATTCAAATCTTCAATAAGCATGCGCCCAACTGATCGTCTACTGATTGACAATTCAGCAGAAAGTTTTCTTGTTGAAACCGTTGTATCCTGGCTGATCGCCTGAGCCACTGCTGCGATGTTTTCTGCCACTCTAAGCGTGTTTTTTTCGCTGACGCGTCTTTGGTAACACTGTACCCTCTTTTTCAAAACGCGTAATATCCGTTCTTATCTGCATAATTAATGGCACATCGGATTTATGTTCATGAACCACCGCACGTCTGATCAAAATTGGAAACTCAAACTGATACAAATATATAATCATTTTCTTTCTCATTTCCAAATACATTTTTAACACTAGACAAAAATATAGATTACTATCTGTCAAATAAACCCAAGAACTGTCAAAAATTCCGCTTTGGAGAGAAGTTATCGCAGGTTACTTTCGGTTAAGATAAATGCGCCACCCTGTATATATAATTAAGTAGCAATATTTTTCATGTTTGGCAAGTTGCTAACATTATTTCTTGTTACAGAATAGCACTGATTATTATCTATTGGTGTATTCAATATTATTGTGAATTCACTCCTTATTTAAATTTGAATAAACTTTAGTGAATTTATTGCGAAACTAAGGAACTGAATTTCGGTATATTTTTAAAGATTAGTGAAATACAAATAGCGTTATCTAGTTCTTGAGCATTTCAACAACTTTTCTCGAAACGCATTTTATTAATCTGGGACTGAATTCATTTTAAATCATGCAGACTGGCGGAGGTTAATATTCTAGAATTTGTTTTCACTGAAATACGCTGTTTATACAGAGTGAGTTTCGTATTCGGTATTCGTGTTTCACTTTAAAAAAATCCTGACGCCCGATAGATAAAAAAAAATAAGTATAGTTAATAATATTTTCTGCCAATTTGGTAGTTTTGTAGATTATGTGATTTTTTTTTCTCTTATACGTAAAACATCGTACTTGACTTTTAAAAATAAAAATTTTCAGAAAACTTTGAAAAAATAACAAAAAATATAGCAATTTTTATATTGCATTATTTTTATACTTCAATTGCAGTACATAGGAGATAATATGTAACTCCCTTTCAAATTTCAATATAAATTTATTTTTACTTTTGAAGATATTACTTTTCTAAATACATAAATTCTTAACAAGTAAAATATAATAAACTCTGGCTGAAATTGATAAACTCCGTACCTCTAGAGAAGAAGTAAGATTATGACCAATTTCTCCACCTTGAGATATTTATTGAATAACGAATCCGTCCAACAAATTAATTCAAGTAACCAACTAAATTTTTAATTTGTTACTTTGAATTTCATTTTGTAGTTGTATCAAGGTGAAAAAATCGGGCATTAGTGTATAAAGGTTAATGCAGTATCTGTGATTTGTATATCAATTTTGGCAAACCAACCGGTAACTATAGCCACATAAGCGAATAGCGAATTAGTGAGAAATTTTTAACTATGTGCACCCCTATTCTGTAACTCTTTCGTTATTATAACGAATTTCGTAAAGTTTGGTTTAGTTAACAATTTTGCAACGAAATTCGTTGAGAATGGTATTCTGTAACTACACCCTAACGAATTCGTTACGGGGTTCGTTCGTACGACGTTCTGATCGAAAAAGCTAAGCGATTTTTTACGATTAATCACGAAGTTGCATTTGTATCATAATTCGGCTCTGTAAACAGTAAACATATTTGAATTATTTGAATTTTGCTATTTTAGCGGCAAAATAATGACAATTTTAAATTTTTGAAATTAATTGGAACTTGCTTAGAGTAAAATTCATAGATTTTCTTTTTTCAAAATTATTCATTATAATTTACGTATTACCCCAATTTATGTATGCTTAAAATAAAACCAAGTTATAATAAAATGTCCATCAGATGTTTAATTTTTTCGGTAAAATTGCTTTTACAAGCCGACAAAGAAATAATCAGATTTAAGGGTAATCTTTATTGCCTTGTTTCTCTAGTTATTTAACAACAATTGTTAACAAATGTGTACTTTCATGAGCGGTTTAGTGAACATTTAAACTATTTTAACTTTTTATTTCAATTTCAATTTTTTATATTTTTTGCAATAATGACCGGGATTGAAAAAAAAAGTTCTTCAAAGGTGACTAATGTGCAGAAAGCATTATACGTGCAATTTATGAGAAATAATGAAACTTTCCGAACAAAAAAAACCACGCCAAATAATGAAATGGGTTACTTGTATCTCGAAGATGTCGATGATTAATCCTTATATTGTCCCTAAAAATTACAATCTGATTTAGTGGTGGCATGTCGGGGTAGGCAGAGCCTCATGAAGTCAAGTATCATAGTTCCGCAAAACTATAACTAATATTTTTTAAAAACCTCGAACTTCGGTTTCACAGGCCTGCCCCACCGCCTAAACTTCTCACAAGCCGCCACTATTTACTAAATACGTATTGTATATAAAGGAACCTTCTTATATTTTGCAGTTCTTCACCTGCCAGAATGATCTCTAACAATTGTGGATCCATTTGTATATTTTTAAATTCAATTAAAAAAGAATTAGCAAACCTTAAATTATTAGTTTATTAGCTCTTGAAATAATATTATATAAATAAATTATAAATATAGGAGCTAAGATAATAATAAAAACAATCTTAACCTTTATTTTAATCTGTCGCTCGACAGATTAGCTCTCAACGAATTCGTAAAAATACGCAACGACAGCTTCAGAGCTTTCGTACAAAAATACGATCATAACGAAAATGGTAACGAAGGCATTTACGAATTTCGAAGTTAGTGAATACCAACTAGACAACTTAACGAATTTTTAGACGTAACGAATTGTAATCTCGTAACGAATGTGTTACAGAATAGGGGTGGTGATGTTATAAACCAAAATCTACTGCTAATACAAAAGCAAAAAGGACTTGACGAATAGAAAAACTAATGATTTTATAAACATTTTATAAACTTATACATTTTATAAACATATTATCAACATATTATAAACATATCATAATAAATTAACATAATTTATATGTTTTATAAACTTATTATAGAATATGCCATTTATTTTGATAAAAATTTGAATAAACCAATGATCGTCGAGTTATTTTTCAAGTACATTCTGTTGTAAAAGTTGCAAATAATTGCGTGTGTTTACATTTGCCATGGTTGTATGTTTTATTCAGTTTATTCAGAGAAACTATTTTATCTGGGTGTACATTTTTAATTTTAGCAGCGCCATACACGCTCCTAAAGTCAGTTCTAACGTTGGTGCTGTTTGGAGTTAATTTTTTCCTACTTTGATGGAAATTTATTGAAGGTTGCTTTTAACTCACGATTATATTTCAATATCAAAACAAAATTTCATTTATTAGATTACAAATATATCGTATCAAATTTTTATTAATATATGATTAACTTGTTAGGGGCATCCATAAATTACGGCACACGTTTAAGGGGGGTCAACGAAATGTGACAAAGGCCGGGGAGGGGGCAAAACCTTTTTGACATCTCATGTTAAAATTTAAAATATTAAAACGCGAAATTTATATGTGAACAAAAACTTGAAAATATTACTAAATCCATTTAAATTTATAAGGTTTATGTAGGTTTAAAGCTAAGAACTCATTTACCCACGCCACCCCACTTTTAATTTTTTCAACATCTTAAAAATGTTTTGCCCCTTTGCCCTAAAAGGCACGGCACGCCACTGGGTATGGGGGGGTTTACAGTAAGGGTTGATGATTAGGCCACGAGATTTTTACGATTCAATAGCAACAAATTATGGTATTTTTGAAATATTTTTCTAATACTTCATTCGTTAACAATTATCCATGGCGGTTTTGCTAGCTTGATTTCATGCTGAGATTCCGCCGATTCCGGCAAAACAGGTGGAGCAACATAATTGGAAATGCGGCAACAAATTAGCACTAAAAGAGCATTAAATCCCTGCCATATTTTTTAAAATTTTTTTCTAAAATGCTCATGGTGGTTTTGCTTGCTTGATCTCAAGCTGGCAGCGCCACCGATTCCGGCGAAACAGGTGCAGCACAAAAATCGGAAATGCAGCAAAAAATTAGCATTAAAAGAGCACTGAATCCCTGACTTTTATTTTCCCAGAAGTGTCATTCCAGCTTGGCATACGTCTTCTTCCTGCCCCGCGTTTTAGTTTACAGGTAGTAACTACAGTTTTGCTAGTTTCTCAAGTCTTATGCGGACAGAAAGGCATTTACTTTTTTTTAAAGCGCTTTTTCATTAAAAATGATTCTTTATTGAAATTCATAAAAAAATAAAAATGAAAAGTAAAATTATCAATTACAGATTTTAATTCAATTACAACAAACCAAATCAGTGGATTATTAATTAATTTCAATATTTTAAACATTTAAGTATTAGTTGTTAAAAACAATACAAAAATAATATTTTGTCTATATCTGCAAGTTGCCGTATAGGTAATTAAGGTAATTCTAGAAGAACCACGTAGAGAGATGAACCAGTGACAGAATGACTGCTATTTTTTAACATTTTTTATTTTTACGTATTATTTATATTATTAATATTATTTATAATAATAATTTATATTATAAGCTTTAATTGGTTTGTTCCATGTTCGCTAATTTAATTAAGCTGTGTGGTCCATCTCTACTATACTTTTTTGGAAATTCAGTTTAAGTTGTACCCTAAATAAAAAGATAAGTAAATAAAAAAATTGATATCCACAAACCTCAGGGCCCGTGGGATTTTGTATACTAGAATTCGGGCACAAAAAAAATTCCCTGGACTAGCTCAGATGTTCTTGTGGTAACCTTAGTTGTTAATAGGACGCCAAGTAATTAATTCCAACTCACAAGATCGATGTATAGGTAATTACTAACCAGAAACTGAGATAAGCACACCAAAAATGAATACGTTTTTGCTAAATAAAATTAAAAGGAGATAAGGAAATAAATGAAACCACAACGAAAATATGGAGTGCACGCTAGCTATTTATTTACAAAAATTAAAGAAACTTGTCTTCAAGAAAATCGGAAAACGGTTAAGATAAAAAAAATTATTAATACAAAAAAAATAATAAAAGTTAAGTTGACTCAAAAACAGTTGTTGTAAACCTTACGAGATTAAATTACATTCGTAATTTACTCGTACGCAAAATTTTAATTTAAAATAATCTATCAACATAAAGAATAGATAAAAATATAGCGGTAAATTAATCTAAAAGACCAAAAATCTCGTCCGAACCACGGAGAATTGCAATTCTTTAGGGATTCGAAAATTTTGCACTTCAGTTGGTGCGTGCCGAATGATTTTCAAAACTCCCGAAATTTTGCATAACGCTTTACACAGTATCGGAAAGGAATACTTCAACTCAAAGTAAATGGTAACTAAATTGAACTTAATAATTAATAGCGTGACCCACCAACGTATTATATACAATAAAGAAATATTTTGATAATTACAAATTAATATAATAAACGGTCCATACACAAATAAAATAACTAATTTCGAAATCCACGATAGATCGATATCTATTTCGAATTGAAGATAAGGCACACAACTAGTATTTCATATTACGTAAACCCAAAATTATATACATATGTCGTATCGGTAACTCGACGACTCGAAGTAATCAGTTGTTTATATGTAGATAAGAAATCAATGGATGTCCGCATCGATAGAAAGGTGAAATATGGACAAAAAAATCTCTGACCTTAATGTTGTCGGCTGTATACTTAGGTTGCTATACTAGGTTGTAAACAGATGGTAACGTAGTCATCCCTCTGCGAATCTTCCCTGGGCTTAATCGTATAGGTTGGATAATCCAATAATTCAGGAGTTCTGTTAACCAAATAGAAAAAAATAACCACTCCAGAAAAACTTCCTCCGGTGCCCATAAAGGTGCAAAACAAATCAAAATCGCAATCTTCAAATAGAAACATTCAGGTCACACAGTGGAAAATTAAGTTTCCAGAAAATTTTCGGAAGATAAGACAACTACTTAAGCTTTTAAACCTTTCTCTCTTCGGTCACTCTTTTTCACCTCAATCTAATAATTTTTAATCTCCACATTTTCTCACCTCGATAAAATTTATTCAAAATAAAATTAAGCATACAGCTATCGCCATCTAATAAAATAAATTTGAAAAATATAAAATTAAATATGAAATCTTCTCCACAAAATTGCAAACTGAAAATTAAATTTTGTTGCAGGAAATTACTGTAACAAAGTTTCGCCTTCTATTATAAGTATATGATAATTAAATAAGTGAAAAATAATTAATTATGGATTTGATAACTTTTATTTCCTCTATAATATCAAAAAATAAAAGTTATGAATTTTTTTGAAAATGAAGTCCATCTTTCCCAGAATTACCTTAATATATAACATATAAGTTACAATGTTCAAAAATATCTTCGTATCCATTTTTATATTGTATCACATATTATTAGTATCACTACAGTCATCAGTTCCTATTATAAAATGGAAATTAAAAAAAAATTTGAAACTTCTGTTTTATTTTAATTACTATTTTTAATTTTATAAAATTGAGAAATATGTGACGTCACACCAAGGGAGAGGGGTTTTTAAAGATGTGACCACCTGTGACAAGCGGGGAGGGGAGGTTAAAATTTGTGTGGCGTAATTTATGGATGGCCCCTTACCTAATTAAAGTTTCAATTTGTTATATTAATTTTCAAATCATCAACCTGCATCAAATCTCATCTAATCTTCCAGAATTCGTTGTTTTCAGTTGGTGTATAGTCACTGCGGGTTAATTTGTATGTGACAAAGAACAATCTCAAAATCACCACCTCTTTTGGTTCAATTGATGGCTGAACCATGTATATGTATGCTGTTCTAGATTAAGGGTGCTACTTCTTCGGTAGCTTTATGTTACTTTTTGAATATGTATTGGTGAAAAAGTATGTATATTTTGATAGATTTCACAATTAAAAATCGACTTTGTACTTTCTTGAAAATTTCCATATTTTAATAATGCAGAATTTCAAAGGAAACCGAGACTTCTGTGTTTCAAGTCGACAAGCTTGATACAATTAATATCTGTTATCTGTTAATAGTTATAGTTCGGGTCACAATTTTCATCAACAAAAATAATGTAGTTGCAATCTAAGAAATTCTTGTCCATTCGTCAGTTATAGTTTTACTGGTTCCATGTAATTGCGCCGATAGCAAATGCGTCGAAGACATTTAGGCCGATAGAAAAAACTCCGATATAAATACGCTGACAATTATGGGTGGTTTCTCTTTCCACCGATGGGCAAGGGTTCAAATAATCTCATATGACTATTCCACCAGTACCGTTGGCAGGTAGACTGGTCAGAAATGTAATCTTTCAATTGTTGAGCCTATAAGTAGTCTTTAACATATATAAGATGTAATTATTAAATTAATTAAAGAAATTTTTTCACCATCCACCCTGAAACGAGTTTCACCTTTTTCGAGTTCCACCTTTGGCGAGTTCTTTTGGTTTTCAGGGATATTTTTAATTAGCTTAGTCTTTGTAAAAACGGCTCGGAGCGCCGGGAGCGGAGGGGAGCTGAGCGCAGGGTAGCGCAGAGTCGAATTTGACAAAGAAAACTATGGCAATACACGGATCCACAATAAAAAATAATTCTGCGTTTATTAAAATTAAACGCCAACAGTAAGCGCTGTTATTTGCAAACTTTCAACTTATTAAATCGCCCCATTGTACTCCTACTAATACTTCATAAGCTACCCTGACATAATTACCCTGTCCGTAATTATACCGACAACAAATCTTACGGGTAATGTGAATTTCGTAATCACAATGTGATCACAATGTGATTACGACGGGTAATCACGGCGACAAATAATAATGCTGACAGCAAATACTCCAATGGTAAGTATTAAACATTAATAGAAATCGATATTATCTAGCCAAATAATTTCTAGTTACTTAATTAATTTTAACATTTATATAAGTACTATATTGACCACAACCATTACATTGAACTAGAGCTGCATAATTATAAAATTTCAAAAATTAATAAAAAAGTGATTTTACTTATATTAAAATTTATTTTATTTTATAATTAAATTATCACCAAATTTTTGAAAATAACATTATTTCATTCGAAATCTTAAAATGCTGTATCAGATGTCGGAGTCCTCTTTAGGGTAAAAACAATATGCGTTTTCTCATTTTGTATAAACAACATATTTCAGCTAAAACAATTTCGAAAACATTGGAACACGAGTTTATATGATTTCAAATAGATTCAGTCTGGGGTAACTTCTATTGCACTACCGAATAAAGAGAGTATTACATTTTTATATTTTTTTAAAGATATTACAAACTTGACAATTAAATTTGATAATGTTTCAAAGACACAAAAAGCAGAAAATTATATTATACTAGCTGGAAAGCCCGTCCACAGACGGGCCTCTAGAACCGATTGGTTGGAAACTCGATTGATGTGCAACTCATCCCAGGGGGAGTATCGTCGTCGGTACTTTAATATATTTTTTGGTTGGTAAAAAATGACACGCTGGAGCAGCAGGAGCAGCAGCGGGCTAGGATTTTATGTATTAAGATTATACCTATATACTGCTATAACTATTACATACATATATATTGCTACAGAGTAATTTTTAATATTATCAATGTAACGTTATAAATATGTTAGTAAGTTATTAAATATAAAATTAATTCCTATATTTTAATATTTCAATTGAAGCATGAATTTATTACTGAAAATTTACTATACTAAATTTTTTTCTAAATATACACTCACTGTAACGATTGAATCGCAAATAAATAACACAAAATGTTTATCGTTTCATCTCAATAGTTACAATGACCATGAGGTATATTACACAATAGTACAATAATGAGCAAGATGAAAAGGACATTATCATGCTTTATTTGTACCTAGTAAGATACTGTTGATAAAAAATATATATGTGTAAACGATATAAAACAAATTTATTGTTATATTATCTGGTTATAACGATCAATTGTTGTTTGTTGCCAATAATTGCGGTTGCTTATTATCTGAAACTTGCACATTTTTCCGTTTCATTTTGTTTCTTTTGAATTTTACATCCTAAAATATAATATAAATAAATGTGCAACACAATGCAAACAAAATTATTTTATGAACTAATCAATAAATATATTTATTTGTTTTAGTGTTTGTCTGTTAGTTATGTTATTATTAAAGTATAATACATATATAATATTATATTAACGAGTGATATAGTGACTTATTTGATTTAACTTGTGTTTGGATTTCAAAAATTGACGTTAGCTCTATACCAGCTGTATAATAGCTATACCGTAATATAATTCATAACAGAAGCAGAAAATTTGAAAAACAATAGATTTTATATGGAATTTTAATATAGTTTAGTGTCATTAACATATAATAAAAAGTTAAAATTTTTTACATGTTAGGAAATTACTTAATTGAATAATTTACTTTTTATTAGATCAATACAATAGACTCTATGCAAACTGTGCAATCAAAACAGATAAGAATCCAAAAATCGAAACACATGATATTAGGTGTCCCAAATTAAATCAATCAATTTGCATAGTCTTGATTGAATAGAAAGAAAGTTATTTAATTAAATAATTAAACAGGTAATCAATTTAACGCGACGCAAACGTCGCGACAAAACTGCCGCGTCCAAGTCGCAAAAATGCATAAAGTTGGT
This sequence comes from Cantharis rufa, assembly GCA_947369205.1. Taxonomy (NCBI): domain Eukaryota; kingdom Metazoa; phylum Arthropoda; class Insecta; order Coleoptera; family Cantharidae; genus Cantharis; species Cantharis rufa. The sequence goes on from OX376303.1 coordinate 45,561,227, forward strand.
TTTTATAAAATTTTTTTGGTTTTTCGGTATATCATATTGGTTTATGCCTAAGTTCGTGGTCGACGGTGTTCGTCTAGTTCGATTTTGTTCTCAGTAATAACTTCTAGTAAAATTTAGAGTAGTTATTATAGAACTAAAAATTAGTAGTTAGAATTAAAAAGAAAACGAATAACAACCTTGTTATGAACAATGTGAACAATAACAAATGAAATTGTTGTACAACAAAACGTGGTGAAATTTAGTACTTTGATGTTACAAGTATAACAATTTGAGCTACCGAGTAAATTTTGTTTGTGTGCGGATCTTTGATATCAGATTTATGTTGCTGAGGAACCACCAGGAGTGCTTCTACGTCGATTGAGCTTTGGCGAGGCATTCTAAATTTGATTATATTTAATATGTAATGATGTTAATATGTATTAAATGATTAATATCAAAAGATGTGGTTAGTGACTAGGTGTAGTAAAGTGTATTAAAATTTTCCTGTTGGTATTTGCTATTTTGAATCAAATATTATTGCTACAGGGTGTTTTACAGGAGCTTCACGTTAAACTTTAGATGTGTGTCGTGGAACGAGTATCTATCTTCAAAAGATGAACTCATACTGGATTTTGCATTAAATATAAATTGATTGCGCTATACCAAACTTGCTTATTCCTATATCAAACTTTAGATATACAATAAAAATTATGTCATTAATACCTATAGAATTGTAATACTGGTAAGAATAAGAATTTAGAAAATGTATTGATAAATCTTAAAAGACAACACCCAAAAATATTGTGTTGGTATGATATGGGCCAATACGACATATTATATTACACTCAAGACTATTAATACAATGATCTCTGAATTATTTTACAGTGCTACTACAAAAAATATATAAACGTTATAGTTAATAGTTATTTGCACTACGACTGCAATTACGTAAGGGAATTCTTTAAGAAATCTATGATTTGATGAAGAAAACATTTTTTTTTGTAATTATTAACCACAATTTATCATTTTAACATTCAAAATAAATACCACTAAATCCTTTCTTAATCTTCCACAGTCAAATAGCAACATAAATAACGGAAAGATAAGATCATAAGTAAATGCGACCTATCAAATGTGTAAGGCGACGACGCTCCTGATGTTAACTCTATCTGCGGGTAACGGCTGTAGCACCCCGTGGTGCACCCCAACTGCGATATAAACACGTGGTCTATGGGAACAGCAGCTCTTTTATAATCATTCTAATCGGTAAGGATTTTGCACAACTAATCAATCATTATTTGATTAAAAGACAAATTTTATCGGCATTAATTTTTTATTAATTTGCTGACGTACCTACGTTAAGTATCATTAATATCTAATTAGTTCACTTAAAAGTGTACCTATCTGTAATACGACTTTTAAAATTATTAAAATCAAATTAATAAAAAAGCTCAAAAATAAGCTTTAAAGTGAAGTTTAAACTTTAATACAAATTTTCAGTTATTCCAAATTGCATAAGTGAAATTATTTAATTAGCGTAACACAAAAAGTGTATTCTATATTTATGCATTGGAAAAAAATATACTTATACTACTTATTTTTATTTATTCTTGTAATCATCTTTTTGAGTGTGTAATTTAAATAGTCGATACTGTAGTGCTTAAATAACACTAGGTATTAAGACAGTGTTCTAGTCTAGAATTTTGAAAAAAACGATTATTTTTGATTTCTGCATATTCTTAAAGTTTAGACATTGAAGAACATATCTTCGAGAGAAAATTTTTAAATTCCAGTAATTTATGTAGTTATATCTATTTTAGTGAAGCACTGCAAACCCTTCAAACCGGAGCATATGGGGCAATGCCTGTCAGGTGACCATTTCAGCTATAAATTATATAAACGTACAAATATAGGTCAACCCAAAACACTTAAAAAATCGTAAATATTTTTGTGTTTATTTTTCATTTCTGCTCAGTCTAGCTTTAAAAAGTCTACGATTAAGGTACAAGTGTATTATAAAACTACATTTTTTATCATGGTTGATATTGTATCTCAAGTTCTATTATTTTATCCGATGAACTTCAAATTTGGTGTCGACCTTCAGTGTATGTCTATCTATCGCCCCTCTCACTTTTATAGTTAAATTATTTTTGTAACTATTTGAAACTTTTACTCAAAACTTTAAACGCGTTTATTGCAAAACTACATTTTTCAATCTGGTTGATTTAATATCTCAAGTTTTGTTTGACTGAGTTACTTTAAATTTTGTATCAACCTTCAATATACATCTGCTTATCGCGTCTACCACTTTTGCATCAAAATTATTTTGCTAACTATTTTAAAAAATTAAAAATTATGGAATAAACGGGTCAAAAACTGTTTTCTGTATTCAGAAAGCTGCCATTTCGCGAAAATTTATTTTTCAGTCGGCTACTGTCAGTTAATCGATACCACGAATCGGGCCACGGTTTTTTTTTTCTAGATAGGGAAATCATTAACACGAAAGTTCTATTGACGGTGCGTGCGTTCTGATATAGTCTTAGTGTTAGCAGTCAGACGCGATTGTGATACCGTAGGGTACACATCAAACGTGGCTAACGAGTTTCACCCCTTACGAGTAGCACCTTTGGACCGGAGCGGAGGGTAGCGGAGCGTCGGTTTTGACGAACGCAATCGAGATTCTAACCTAAAAACGAGTTCTGCGTTTAGTTTTTAAATTATTGCATAATGTTGCGTAATATAATGGGTGCGGTCACAAGCAAGGGGTTCAATATGCACGGTGTGCACCCGACTAAGTCACGATCGCGTCTGACTGCTAACACTAAGACTATATCACAACGCACGCACCGTGAATAGAACTCTCGTGTTAGCGAAATCCCTATCTAAATTACATGTAAAATTTTGAATTTTCAAATGCCGTTTTCTCGAAAACTAATGCTTAATCCATATCGAAGTGCGGTCTTAAAATTCTCAGAAAATTGTCCTCTTTCCAATAGAAAAAAAAAAAAAAAAAATCGCGGCCGAATTCGTGGTATCGATTGACTGACAGATCCCTTTCAGTCTTCGTTTTGGTAGGGGCTAAAACGACATTCTTACTAATAATGAATCTTTTTTGTAATTTTATTTTAGATGACCACAAGGGTTGCAATCAACCAGCACACCCGACTTTAATTTTATACTCAACTTTACTAGCTGATAAGTCGCTTAATTTTAACTGTTTTTGTTCAAAATTTTTTTTGTAGATTGTCAAAATATCAATAAATATGTTGTAGAAAAATGAATGGTAAAAATATTGTTTGCTTCTTTTTTATCGAGCTCGAAAATACACCTAAAATTTATGGTTCTAGACTAGAACACTGCCTTAATTTAAAAATTGAAATCAGCAATACCCGAATTTTTTTGGCGATAGTGTGAGAAGAAAAGAAAGAGCAAATTAAAAATGTTTAACTCTCAATAATAGTTATTTTTTGTAGAAGCGGGAAATGTTAAAGAAAAGCATATAAAATAACCCTATTTTAAATTAAATTATAATATTATTTTACAATAAATCAAACACTTTGCAAACCCAATAGTAAGTTCAGTAAAAATAAAATACTTTAGCAAAAATTCAAAGTTAAATCATTTATAATCAAGCAAATAATAATGATAGACATGTTTTGACCTTATTAGGTCTCATCAGTATCATTTAGTTGGATTCTTGATAAAATTGATTTGATTGTTTACCTTTTATAGCATTTTATTGCTGAAATAAACTAGATTATTCCATAATTTGAATTTGTCCAGATTAAATTAAGATCAATAATTTACGTAATAGTATAAAGGTAACGGCCCGTTTATTATTGAATTATTTATAAAAATTAAATTAACTTAATTTTAATTTGTTTTTAATTCTCTGCAGCCCCAAAAATCTTTGTGCAAAGAGCAAAGCTTATGGGTAAGGTTTATCCTCAACACCCCCTTGTTCTGTCGTACTGTCACATCTTTGCGACCCTATCGGAAAGTGTATCCGTAGCACAATCTATATATTTATATTATAATGATAAGTATAAGTACTCTTTATCTACTGTTGCTGTTGGTTTAAAAAATGCTCCTTTATCTACTTTTGTGCTGCAAGTGTTTCTTGCGGTACTATTTTCAGTTGAATAAACCGTATAGGTACTGTTGACTTTAAATAAATATGCTTTTTTTAATTTAAAAGTACTTCATTCATTGATTAACTTTAATTATTCGAAATATAGTAAATGCTACTTTTTTTCCAATTGTATAACTAAATTTCAACAGTAGTATATATTCTAAATTGTTAAGTGCAAGAATTCAATGATGTACACGAAACAAATCAATTTAATAACTTTTATATTAAATTAACCAAAATATTATAATATAATTATTGCAATTTAAGCTATACTATATTGGAAGTTATACTATTCCTGAAATAATCTAAATATATTACCTTTCATGCTCTTGCATTCAGGACATTACATATTTTGACAATATCGGCCCTGAAGCTATATTTTTTTAGATTATTTAGTTTTATGATTTCATGTGAATAAGTCAATAAGTTTTAATTTTCAATTTTATTTGGTCAGTTGGAAGATTTTGTTGTAATTCAGAATGAAATGTTTTCATTTGTTTCTCTCTCTATTATAAGCTGTAAAGAATAGAATACACCATATTAGGAAAACTCGACAAAAATTATTATCAAACTATTTAAAAAACTTTAATCTATGAACGAAATGAGTTTCAAGGAATGACTCATAAAAAAATCACTAAAAACGAAATATAATAATTATCAAATAATTTATTTAATTATTATTATTTATTAATAATTATATTTCGTTTTTACTATTATAGCTAATAATTTTAATATTATAAATCACTAAAAAATATAGAACTCTTTGATATGTTCGGTTTTAATAAATATCGAGTTAGAAATATATATCTACTAATTTATACAATAAATAGTATACACTAGTAAGGCACTTAAAAAAATTAATTTTTCAAGATAGTGGGTTTTAGAAGGTGAAAATAAGTTGCTTTAACAATCTAAATATTTAGGGATGCCCTTAATCTGAATTAACATACTATATATCTTGGAAAAATAGTAAGTAGTGTAGTAAATAAATTTTTAAAAAATTATGGATAAGGAGGTGGATTTCAGGGGATAAACCGAAAATAAATTGCACTAAAAATAAACACATTTGTTACCCTATAACACATTTTCTTTATAGATATAATTTTATAACACTATTTTTCTATAACACTATAAGTTAGCTCAAATCGCTAAAAGATTTGTGTTGCAATCTGTGCAAAATTTTGTAAATTTAGATCGTTGTTGTTCCCTATATGTAGGTGACATAACAAACAGCGATTCAAATTAAATAATACTTTAATAAACAATTACGAAAATTACCGAGAATGCTACTCAAATGTTCATGTGCAACATATTAAAATGAATATTATGTAAGCAGTAAAAAGTATTAACTTGTGGAGATATAATATAGAGACACTCACTGTTAGTTTTATTTTGAATTCATAAACCACATAGTTCCATTTTGGTTTTTTTAAACTCCTCCCTCCCTTCATGTAGCCTAATGTAATTTTTACCATGACCCCCATACCCTTCCTTTAGAGGGAACATAGTTTTTTTCCTATTAAGACCAGATTACATTTTGTGCAATAGTTAACGAAACTATTTCAAAATTACTTGGTATACTATGATACCAAATGAAGTACAAAGCCATAGTGACTATCGCTGCTGGGGAAAGTCCTATGTGCAATAAATAAATACAGCAAATTACGTAACTTGACTCTAGTTTTTTCGTGCCCTCACATAGCTCTGCGTACTTAGATCATAATATTATATATTTTATACATTGGATATCAAGTACCCCACAATATTGATACGCAAAATATCAACGACGTATTATTTTAACTGCATCTCTGGCAAGCACCTGTGCAGCTAATTTTTGCATCTCTTTTTGGATTCAATACGTCCTAATACCGGTATTATGCCTTTTATTTTAGCGACAGTTCTAAATTGAAATATTTTTGAATGTTTATGAAACGGAACAAAGCAATTTTTACCGGTACAACCAAATTATACCTGCACCGTTCGATTTTTAAATTCTGTAACAATACAGTCCATTTTATATTATAATAATATAACCACCTAACCGCCAAATTTTCAATTTTGGACTTAGGAAGTTTTGGAATAACGCTCTTCAATTATTGTAGGTTGGTGTCTTGGCGAGACTTGGTATCGTTGTTAACAGTGTTATCTCAAGGAGGCAAATCTTGTAATGACTATAATGAGTAATGGCGAAATTCGACTCTTTTTCTAAATTAACATGATCTATGTTTTTGTCAAATCAACTGCATTTGTATCCCATACAGGGGTGGCAACTGCTACCGCCTGAAGCCAAAAAGCTTTGGCTAGGTTAATGAAAGAAGTATATCTATCTTAAATAAACTGGTAATACTTTTCTTAATAGCTAAAATTTTTATGACTTGCTGTATTTGAGAAAAGAGGACGACATACAGACGTCCGTACATACAGACGTCACGACAAAAGTAGTCAAAGTGGATTCAGGGCAGGTCAAAACGGATATTTCTGTCAAAATCTGAAAACCGAAAAAAATCAGGATTACAATTAATAATACTTCCTTTTTTTACAAGGAAATAAAAAGGTAGATCATTTGACTGAAGTCACAAACAACTATTTGAATATCAAAATACAGTAGACTTTGATATAATAAAGTGTGAATATTCAAATTTTAATATTAAGGTAGCTTGGTAGTTTAGCCAAGTTCAGATGTAGTCTATTACTCAAATTTATAAAAAGACGATTTCATTGCAAAGTTAATATTAAAAATGATTTTCATCGAAAATATAATTTATCAATAATATTTATTATCAAAAATAATTAATAAATTATCTAAATGCCTATTAAAATTTAATAAGGTGTTTGTTTGACTCAACAGTTGCAATGCACCCCTTGATAGAATTTTATAATAAAAATAATATATTAAATAAATTAAAATATTACAGTTAAAGGAACAAATCAAACAACAATCTTTGAGCTTTCGGGAATGTGGTGTTCCCTTTATCAAGAATATATTGTAAATATATTTTAATTAGATTTTAATCACATTCCCGAGCCGAAAGCTCAAAGATTGTTGTTTGATTTGTTCCTTTAACTCTAATATTTTAATTTATTTAATATATTTTCAGGAGTTAATATTACTAATAATTTTATAATAAAAATAAATACAAATTTAATTATTTGAGATATACTATGACAGACCGGACTAAAAAAATGTGTTTTTTGCTTCGGGCTAAAAATTACGTCTTACGCCATAAAAGCCTCTTTAAGGGCGGGGTAAGGTTAATTCGGTGATAAAAAGGCTTGTTTTTAAAGTTTTCTTTCTGGCGTTACAAATATCGTAAGTTTATTCAGTAAAATTGTATAATATTATAATGTAGCATTTGAACAATATTTTACTAAATTTTCATTGCAAAATATTGAAAATTAAGCGAGCGATAGTGAATCTCCGGAGGAGACACAAAAAAACGTTGTTTTGCGTTGTACATCATAACTCGCAACAGAATCATCTGAAACACAAAAATCAAAATTCATTTGTTAAAGGAGATATTTCTTGAGGTAACTACGAGAGGATTTGGTTTTTTTACGGTTTGTCAATTTTTCGTAGCCCTTTGAAGCAAAAAACCGATTTTCGCTAAAAAAATCATCTAATTTGTTGTTGTAAAATTAACAATTTAAAAAAGAAACAAAAATCTCTCGATAATACCTGGTGAATTATGTGAAGAAGTACTGTGTAAAATTTCGAAACGATTAGTCCAGTAGATTTTGCGTTATGACGTACACCTCAAAACAACTTCTTTTTTTAGGCGCCTCCGGAGATTCACTATCGCTCGCTTAATTTTCAATATTTTGAAATGAAATTTTAGGAAACTATTGTTCAAACGCTGCATTATTTTATGCAATTTTACTGAATAAACTTACTTTATTTATAACGCCAGAAAGAAAATTTTAAAACAAGCCTTTTTGTCACCGAATTAACCTTACCCCGCCCTTAACCCCAAAATATATAAATAACTATTATATTCGCTCTCTTTTCCATTATGAACTTTTGGTAAGTATAAGGGTCAATTGCATAATAAAGGTTAACAGGGCATTTAATTTAAAAGGCGACTTTAGACAAAACAGACCAGTAAAATTCATCAGTTTTCAGTAAAAGTCGCCTTTTAAATTTTAATGCCCTGTTAACTTTTATTGTTAAATTAGCCCTAAGAAAGACAACCTAATGGTGTACGTTAATTTCTACAAAAATATTGGACTATTGGAGAAAACGGACTATATTGTGTACATTTTTCTTTGTTCGCAATGTAATTTAGAAGGAATTAAAAAATTACATTTTCACTAACACATAACAAATTTTTTTTTAGATTTTAACTAAAAACACTCGGAAAATCAGATTTTTGTATTCCTAGTTCCCATTGTGACTGATGTGATTAAAATTGGTATCACTTAACTTTTACTCTTTAAACATTGTTAAAACTACAAAAAACCAAATTAACTTCGGAGAGTGTCTTCGGAGAGCGATAACAAATAGTAAAGACCAGCAGAGACCGACAACAATTATAGTATTATTCATCTGAATGTGCGGTCGGTGGGCAATGAACTGGAGTTTCTCTTTGATGACAACAGGGATTGTGTAGCGATGGCGATAACTGAGCACTGGAAAACTAAAATGGAGCTCGAATTGCATTCAATAAAGAACTTTGGTTTGCATTTTTTTGCATTAAAGTGATAAAACGATGGCTATCCGCGAATGGATTGCTTTTTAATTTGGGCAAAACTCGGATGTGATGGGGCTTGATGGTGGTGTCGTTGCGGTGACCTCGGAGGCGTGATGTCTGGGTTTTTATTGTTTAGATGCCACTTTAAATTGGTTGTCGCACGTGGAGCATCTTTTGGGGAAGTTGAGTAGAGCGGTGTACATGCTGCGTGTGTTGAGAGAACATGTGACTTTGTGCGTGCTAAAAATGGTGTATTTTTCAAACTTTGAATCTTATTTGCGATACGGTATTATTTTTTATTATATTATTATTATTATTATTATTATTATTATTAACATTTGTGAAAAACTACGGGATGATTTCGAAAACAATCGCCTACAAATTACATACTCTATTAAATATTTTATTATTATTATTATTAGATTGTTACAAAGGTGTATTACTTTATTAGCAGCTAATAAAAAATTCCAAAAAATTCTAAGGATTTCCAAGTAATTCCAGGGATTTTCAAGGAATTCCAATGATTTTCAAGGAAATTCCAAACGAGAGTATACAAAGTGTTCGAGACCACCCGGTTTAAAAAGCATATCTTTGTGATTATGTTCAGAAAAGAAAATTTATTATTGAGTTTATGAGTTTCAAACCAAAAATCTAACTTTTATCTATTTCTACTCTTCATTATTAAGAACATAATATAGAAATCTATTTTTTTAATTGGGAATAATTCCCAATGCAATTTCCATGACCGCTACTGTACATATCACTTTCTGTAGTAATTCCAGATGAGCTACCAAAAGTATATTAGCTTCGACTAAAACATGCTATTTTCTCTAATGTTTTTTATAATCTAAAAGCATGTTTATTAAATTCAATTACCTTTTTCTGTACTTTAGCACCTAGGCACTAAAGTACTTAACTATAAGTTTGTCATCGTTTTAATTTAAAACTGCATTCACGAAAACTGACTCTTTAACTTTTACAATTGAATGACACAATGACATTTTTATATTGTTTTCAGAAACAGTAATTTTCAGACAAATCAAAGACAATTCATACCTTTTTAAAAGTGCTTATATTTACAAACTTTTTATAGATAATAATGCAAGAGCAAAGAATTAAGCGTTTCCTCTCAATTTTGAGGTAGGATATTTACTCTTCGTTAGGTACACGGTTTACGATTGTGGTCGCGCTTTTTAACCAATGTATATTTTATATAATAATTAAAGTTTTATATAATAATCATATTTTCATAATTTTATAAAAGTATGTATACATATGTCAATGTTTTGTATCACCAAACGAATTTCAACAAAAATAACTATTCAAAAATACTCGGCGATGCTTTTTTACCTGTTTTTATATCTATTTCTATTTCCTCGCGGATTTTAAACGCAACCGATATAAAGTTGTATAAATGCATTAGTATAGTCATTCTCAGGAAAGATGACGATGACGACACAATGCAAGGCGTATGAACAAACAAAGAATCGTTAGGTAACTGGAGTGTATTTTAAAATAAGAATATATGGTATTGGTTTTCTTTTTTTTTATTTACTTTTTCACTTTCGTTTTAGTTTAACAAATTTCATGTTGTACTAATTGTTGTACTAAAGAACTAATTTTGCATTATAAAACAGTTTAAATTCACAAACTAAAATCACAAAAACCACTAACCTCAAAAAGCAAACACTTAAATGACATAAATATAAGACTTAAAAAATTTAAACTTATTCACTACTGAAGTCAAAATTATAGTTATTACATGATATGAGTATCTGTCTTTTACTATCGCCGAACAAACGCAGCGGCGTAAGTCGTTATTGGTATAGTATCCACAAAACGTTAAATTCATTTTCGTGCTTTGTCATATCAATACAAAATGTCTGGTACTGATTATAAACTACGCGTCGTTACTATATTCAGTCAAATATGTCGTCATCGTCATCTTTTCTGAGAATCACTATGGTCATTAATTTTCTGGAAAACATAAATGATGTTGATTGAAAATTAAAATGCAAGTGACTTTATACAAAAAATTAGACCAATAGCAAAAATCCTATGTATAATGTAGGTAGTATATTCTAAATATCATCGAATTTTTAAGTGTTTTTATAGCTATTTCGTTTAGTGTATTTTTAAAATGTACCAGGATTCCTGACAGAAAAATCTTTTAGTAAATAATAATTTAAGAACACGGCAATAAATTATAGGAATTACCTACTACAGTATTCATAAATTAAATTTTGAGTTACTAGAAATTTAATTGAAGTCTACATATTATATAGGTATACCTATGTATCCATGTTTTGATATAATCTAATGTAAGAATTACTGCATTTTAGTTAAGTTCGTAATAAACTTTTGGAGACAAATAACTAATTAATCTACTGTATTAAATTGTTTAAATGTAATAAGAAATTTGGTTATCTTTAATTGTAACATACAATATGGGTCTTCGGTCCGTATTGCTCCATACTACAAAGCAACGAGAGAAAAATGTAAAATATGTTAAAACATTTTTATTTTTTTGTCGTTAATCTTGAATGCGCTGTGATATATAATGTAAGGTCACAAAGAGGATGTTATAAATTGGAACAGAATGACTAACCATCGAAAAGTCACAACGGTGTTGTATAAATCTTCAAGAGCTACATTCCCGACTTTTAAAATATCACCTAAAGCAGGTTAAATTATTGAATCTAAACTGCACCTGTTTTTTTATTGTACAAACTATAGTGGTTTTAACAAGTGTTTGACAAATATTATAGATTATGGGTAGGTATTGAATTTGTTTAAGCGCTTTAATAGTCGGACTGTATTATCTACTAGGCTATATGATGATAATCACGATTTATTTTAATTGAAATTATTTGTATTATCCAACAAAATAATTTTGTTGTAAGCCATTTATGTAAACTAATTAATATAAACAATAAAAAACCAGTAAAAGGTGATGTAAAATATTGTGTGAATGAAGGTCGATGGTACAGAATAATTGCTTTAAATAATTAATGACTAATCATCAATTTTTTTAATGCTTACTATTTTTAAGGTTGAGTTGTTCATCAGTTCATTTTTAATAATAATAATAGTAACAAACCAATAACTTGTTAAATATCATATAGTAATTTTTGTTTGTTAATGTTTTAAATGAAAATAATTTGTTTAAAACATACTTTTTAGATAGATACTTATTATTTATTATTCTTAAATATTTCTTAGAGAGAACAAAACTATTATAAATACAAACAATTCGTAGATAATATTATTATAATGTATATTTCACTATACAAGTGAAATTTATTTGAATTGTAATTAAAAACTTGAAATGGAAAGATAAGTAGGTACTTCTTCAGAACGTAATTAAAAGTTATGAATAATTGAAATTTAGACATTATAATTGACATGTTATATTAATTAAAATAGTAAATACTTACTTTGAATAGGTAAGTACTTTAATAATGAAATTATATTAATTATTATATAATTTATTTAAACATATACAGGGTGCTTCATTTGTGTAAAATTTTTCCATGACCTTTTTAATAATCATTGTGATTTTCTCTAATTTTAAATTTATAAGTACATAGTGTTATTAAATATAAATTTGAAAGAGACTGCCAATTTTGTGATAAAGTTTAGTCATAGTTTATTCTAAAAATGTACTGAAATTATTATGCCTTTTACACATTTTAATATATTATTATCAACATAGAGGTTACTAACAACTTTGACACCATTTTAAGACATTGGTGGAAATTTTACTAGGGATTTTTAAATAATTGTTTTTATCAATGTACATACCTACTTAATTTCAGTTGTTTACAATAATTTACCCTGATCAGCGGAAATAGGAAACTTTTATTACTATTTGATTGAATTCTCACTAAATTATTATTTTAAGACACGTTTAATATTTTACTTGTTGTTATTTTATTACATAAATTTCTATTTTTTGGACTACGTTGAATGTAACCACAGTATTGGCCTATGTGTCTCACGTTCCATCAATTTAAAATCAAGCATTCTTACCATTTTAACTTGTTTGGTGAATGTATTCAGTTTTTTTTGGATCAAATTTGTGTACTTATTATAAATTTTGTCTCTGTATCAGTCCTGAAGGTGGAGAGAATACAGTCTTCCGAAACGTCGACTGACATGTTTTGGATTTGTCTGATTTATCCAGTCCAATTAACCCGATACTACTTTTTAATTCTTAAGCATATATTGGTAACAAATGTGAAAACCCATGCTAGGAAATAATTAAATTGAGTGTCACCCTTATATTTTTAGGGAAGTTTGTATAGGATATTATTTTTTTTATAGGAATAGAAATTAAATTGAGTTTGAAGCGAAAATAAGGTGTTACAACCAATAAATGCTATATTACAGACTTGTTTCTATTTTTTTAACTCTTTCCCGATTGTACTAACTGTTCAATCGCGCGGGGTGTATATTATCTGCCATTGGATACAGAATTAAAAAGAAATATAAATGTAACAATAAGATCAAAAATGTAACAATTATACTATAAATAAGAACAATAAAACATAAAAATTACAATATAACAAATAAAAATCAATTAGAACATATGGGAATATAACAATAGAACATAAGTTTCAATTAAAGCACAAATATAACAGTAAGAACAAAATGAAATGAACTATTTGGAACTAATAAATAATGTTTTCCATAATCACCTCTCGTATTCAACTTAAATTTTTAAATTTCAGACTTGTTACGCTTTAGAACTAAGGTATCGACTTGCATTTTTAAAATCGTTAATATCATCTATATATAGGCATTTGATAATTTTTGCCTGTGTACTATTTCTTTTAAAGAACAAAATTGTCAGTCATTTAAAGAATATAATCCCAAAATGTTTACAAAAATTACTATTTCCATGCAAGCAATGGTTTTCATAATTCACTATCGTAACGATAACACCTATAACGATAACACCATACTATAAATATGTAGTAGTCCAGAGACAAACTCTTAAAAAGTTATCAGGGTTGAAGCTCCCGTAATTCTGTGTGAAATAGCAATTATTCAAATCTACTACAATGCCACCATGCTAAGAAAAACTCCGGAAAATATGTCAACTAATTTGATAAAAGTTTGAATGAACCAATGAACATCGAGTTATTTCTCAAATACATTCTGTTGTAAAAGTTACAAATCATTGTATGTTAATTGTCATTGTGCGGGTTTTTTTGTCTTGTTCGTTTTCGTGTTATTCATATTTGAGCTTTTATTGTCTACAGAAAAGTGTTCTTTTTAGAAAAAATCTTCATAGCTATAATTAATAAATCAATTTAATTAAACATTATTTGGTAAGTACTTTTTTAGGTTAGAATGCACTTTAATTTTCTTTTGAGTGTACAAATTTAAATATACTAGCGCCAGCCACGCCCCTTCAGAGCCTTTCTTAGTGTGGTCAAACTGTACATCTGTACAAAATTTTTTCAACTTTTTTAAATCGAGCCTTGAAATTTTTGTACCTGAATAAATATTCATAAAAAATAATTTCCAAATATTTATTATCATAGTGTAAATATCAAATAAAATCAATTAAGACTTCCTATTTATGTCTAATTAATCTGTGCAGACTAAGCTACAATTTGATTATTTACCAAACAAATCATCATCTACAATTATTAATATACGAACGAAAGTGATTGTGGAGTTCTCTATTAATTTTAGTCGCATTTTTAAGAGTATCAAAATACGAAGAAAACATAATCTCGGATAAGATTAAGTACGGTTTTACTTCAAACAAATTATTACAACACGTTTGAACTATTGGTAAGTGTAGAAATATGTCGCAATCCTTCAACGCACTGATAGAGATAATTCTATATATATTTTAAATGTCAAACTACAAATAAAGCGAGTTTATGTTCAAGCATGTTCAACTGGTTCATAGAGATGAGTGCCTCTCTATTTTTTTTTATGTTATACACATTATTATGTTATAATGGTAGGTGGATATTATATCTGCTAAATTTTAATACATAAAAAATCAATTATCTAATTAACTCTTCATAAAAATACATTAAAGTATTTTATAATATTAAATAAAGTAATTTGAGTTTTTGATCACCCTTTTCCACCTAGACACGAATGTTTTGTATGTGGGTATTCCAGAGTTGGGTTCGGCCTTTGACTTCTTTTTTTTATTAGCTGTCAACTTTAATAAATTGGGACATTTAATAGTTTTCTTAGGTTAATAATAATAATTACTAAATTTTAATTAAATCCATCAGGGAATTAGGTGTAAATGTGTGCATTCAATAATATTTGAATTACTGCCTTTAAAATATATAATTATTTTATTATATTATTTGAAATAAAAATTAAAAAGGTAGGTGCCAAATTTTTTAAATATGAGTAGGTATTCTATTTAACACATTCTTGTGATCTAAAGTAGCGGTTGTCAATCTACTAGTCCGCGGGGAAATTTTCATGCGCATTTTTATTAGTTTCAGCAGTTAAAAACAAATACAGCCTCCGCGTTGGCTTAAAATGAAAGCAGTTCTGTGTGTAGCAGCAATAATTTTGAAGCCAAAATTTCCCGAACTAAATGCAAGAAATTTTATACTTAGGCCCAGTTTTTCAATCGTAAGTTAACCCAAATTAAATGGTTAACTTAGATTTCTGACCAATCAGGATAGTTATAAACGTAGGTTAACTCTTGAATTTTGTTTAATTCGCATCTGAAAAACCTAACCTAAGTAATACAATTTAACTTTCAATTTTTAGCGGTGATCTCATCCTATTAACTGGACACATAATAGCATAGCATAGCATTGGGATTTTACCCTACCGATGAGGGCGCCACCGTTTTGGCAAAATGGCTTTGTTAGACGGTATAGAATGATGTGTTTTCTATTAGAAATGGACACAGGTTCATCATTATTAAACGATTTTATGTAATAATAACACAAAATGAACTAAGAAACACACGTATCTACCATAAGAAACTTATGCAAAGTATGCAAGGTATACCGCCTAACGTAGTTAATATTTTAAACGTATGGTGGCGTTTAGTTAATGTAAATTCCCAATAACAGAAAAGTTCAAGTACATTGAAACTTATGTGAGTGTTCAAACTTGACTAATAAATGAATTAGGCGCTGGTAGAAATTGCAAGTAAACATCAGAAGAAAATAATTGTTTGTATTGTGTGAAATAAGTAATATAATTATAGCGAATATATTAATTGTATCATTAGTCAACTTAATTTGTTAATTAAAACGCTACCGTTTTGTTTAGTTATATTATGTTATGTTATATTATGTGGTCCGCGAGCTTTTGATGTGTAAATTTAGTGAATTTAGTAAATTTACTTAATAAAGAATTTGACGACCGTTGATATAAAGCATATTATGTACATTAATTTAAGCCATGTGTTCATGTTTATGTAGATAAGGCAAACTGCAACTTTCGTGGATGAAAAATTAAATCACTGTCTGAAATAGTTCACTTTCATATAGTTAGGAGAAAAAATAAATTACCCAGTTAATAAGAATTTAGTTAGCATAAAAATAGTGTAAAGTAAACGGAAAAAAAGCTACTATTTCACAATTGAAATTTTTTTCTAATATTGGACTTGATCAACTGTAGTTCTTTGCAAAGAACCAACTCTAACATGTTCTACAATACCTAAAAACATACATTATCAATTTCTATTACTTGGTAATATTGCCTTACGGTTTAAAACGTGGTAAATTGGAAAAATAAAAATTAGATTTTTAAATTACATTTTAACACGCGGAAAAGCTTTAATTTGATATTTTCGTAGTCATTTTTGTAAATTTTCTAATGTTCTATTTATTTGTACCTTAATTTAATTTAGTTTGAATATTCTTTCTTGTTTCTTATTGTTTTCATTTTCTTAGTTCAAGGTGACTTATAAGATCAAAAATAAACGTGAAATAGGGCCTTATAATAACGCTCTACTAAATATAAATAATTTTTTTTAATTTCTATAACCTAATTCAATAATAATATTCATTTATCTTGTTTTTCAAACATTTTTAATACTAACCTGTCAAGTGGTAATAACTTATGTTTTTTTATAAATAAGGATTTTATACGTATTGTACTTCTTCACTTTACTGTTGATATTCTATTATTTTAATGTTTGGATAGTTCTGTTAATTATTACAAAAGGAAACCGAAAATAGCCCCATTTATTCAAGCAGTAGCAGCATTTTGAAATGTAAAAATACTGTTTCAATAATATTTTCAGATGAATAAGACGAGATCGGTGTGGAAATCTGGAAGTTCGTTGTGTGAAAGTAGAGTAGATTCGGTGTCATTTTCTAATCAAGCAGAAATATTGATTTTATATCATTGATATTAACTTTAATTATCGATTTAAAAATTTAAGACGAACTTATATTTTAAATTTTGTGTTTATGTTTAAAACGAATTTGAAATATTAATATATGAACTAAACTAATTTTACCGTTAAAGTTTTTTTATTTAATTTTAAATAAAAGTATTAAAAGCTTTGCACTTGTAATGATTCGAACTTAGTTACAAATAAAAATAAAACCGAAGCAAAAATGTATGTACAGGTTGGTTCAAATTCGAATGTTCTTATGGGAAATGCGGTAACTATGAGAGATATGGAAAAATGAATGGCGCATCCTCGATCTCTTTTTTTAAGAAAAGCTTAATGATGAAAACCGGAATTCGATATCTTTTTTAGATTTCGAGTTATGGTCTAAGGTTCACTTTTTCGACTTTTTGTTAAATGGTTAACTGTCGATTTTTCCGTTGTTTGTAAAGTTATAGAAATAATATTTACACCTTCTAAAGACACTTTTTTAAGGCGAATAAACTGGGCCAACGGGATTTTAAATATTTTCATTTATTTCCGAGTTATAACATAATAAAGTTGTGTTTTTTAAATGAAAACCTTAGTTGGCTATGGCATATTTAATTAGAGTTTTTTACCTTCTTTTCAAATATATATAACATGTGGGGTATATTATTTCAGTTTATATATTTCACATTATTTCACTAAAAACACCTATTGAAAACAATTGGAGACAATTGTTTTATATGTCAATAATGATTTTGTATAGTGTTTTGTTTTGACAAAGCTAGCATTTAATTTTACGATATGCTTTTATTTTTATTTAACATTTTTAAATATAACGGGAAGAAACAGAAATAATATACCCGACTTGTTATATGTAATTGAAAAGGGGGTAAAAAACTCTATTTAAAAATGCCATGGCCAACTATGGTTTTCATTTAAACAAACACAACTTTTTTTTATGCAGAAGGCGTTTATTCGCCTTAAAAAAGTGTCTCAAGAAGGTGTAAATATTGTTTCTGTAACTTTACAAATAACCGAGATATCGACATTTTAACGAAAAGTCAAAAAAGTGAACTTTTGGCCATAACTCGAAAACGAAAAAAGATATAGAATTCCGGTTTTCATCATTAAGCTTTTCTTAAAAAAAGAGATCGAGGATGCGCCATCCATTTTTCCATATCTCTCATAGTTACCGAATTTCCCATAAGAACATTTGAATTTGACCACCCTGTTCGATAATTAAATAATATTAGTTATAATAAAAGTTGGGCAACAAAATAATTTTCAAAACTTACTGATATTTTAAAATTAAAAATTAATTTAATAAACAAAGAGTTCTTTATTCTTCATGTAAATACTATTTTAATGTTTTTCTG
The DNA here is from genome assembly GCA_947369205.1 of Cantharis rufa. NCBI lineage: Eukaryota > Metazoa > Arthropoda > Insecta > Coleoptera > Cantharidae > Cantharis > Cantharis rufa. Next base: position 45,579,740 of record OX376303.1, read on the forward strand.
ATAGATTTCGCAAATCTCATAACTTCTTCATTATGCAAAACAATTTGTTTATGCTTTACAATTCAATAAATATAGTGTTTCAATTTTTCGTCACAAAAACTCAGAAATATAAAAAAACTTTGAGAAAATAGTTTTGAAAATATAATGCTTGTAAAAAAATTAAAAAAAAATAATAAAATACTTATCTACCACTTCAGTTAACAAAGTTTGTATCTTCCAAAATTAGATAATGTTTCAGGTATTAAATTTAGTATATGAAACTATAATATAAAAATAAAAAAAAACAAGTAACATCTCATATCCTGAACGTAAGGAAACAGTCTACCTATACCTACCTACAGTTTTACTGCTACATATTATCATACATTTTACTTGCTGGTTTTCTTAACAAATGTATTTAGGAAAAGGGGTTGTTTTTGATGTAGGAAGGGTGGCTTAACAAACTGACAAACAGAACGTGCAAATGAAGTCATCATATTTTTTTGCTTTATTTATGACCACGTTGCTAATGCAGGTTTATAGTTCGTTCTTTAGATTAAATTTAATTTACCCGTGCTTTATTATGCATAGATCCATATCTGAGGACTTTTGTTTACTTATCTATTGTATTTTTAAACTTGTCACACAAGATTTAATTGTACAATTTATAATATTTGTTATGCGGGTTTTCAATTAGTAGGTACGTATTATTGAGCCTAGCAAATATTACTTAATATGAAAAATTAGAATCCATAATCCGAACAACAATATTATTAATTAATATAGAATTTTAAAATCTCTAAAGTTTACATCTTAAAAATTAGCGAACTTTATTGTTAGTTTATTATTTATTTAATAAATGGCCATAGATCGCATGACTTTTTAGTAAATTATTTATTCAAGCGCATTATGTATAGAATTCAGAATATAAAAACTTTAAAATTCCTCGATAGTTTCATCTTGTTAAATAGAATGATATGCATCGAATGATTAATAATGGTGCGGTTAAGCAAACAGATCAGTCTCATGGAAGGACACACGTTCGCATTTCTATAAAGGGAGATCTTTTTACTTAAAAATTTCTATAACGATTTGTTCTTTGTTACCGGAAGTATAAGATGATTTGAATGCTTGTAGTAGATATTATTAATGATCTAGATTGAATTACTGCATAAATTTTAGAATTAAATGATTCAAGTTTTTTGTGTAACATCTGTTCCTCATTTTGAATAGAAGTTAAAGTCAAGGTAAATAACTTTAATACTCTATCAATAAAGTTAAAAATATTTTAAATCTAAACCTATATAAGTCGGTAACTTCAGGGTATTTGCATTTGGCATCTATGTAGTACGATTATCATGAACATATAAATATTTAAAATATTAAAAGGCTTATCTATAGATTATAAACCATTTTAGACCTAGTCTTTTTGGTCTTTAAAACATTAATAAAAACGAATTTTAGCTTGATTTTTGTACAGAATTAATTTGATTGAAATCTATTTTGCAAGTTTCGTAATATATTTTAATAAACAAAATATTGAAATTTAAAAAAAATGTAACATATCAAAATGACCATCTTTGATTAATCAAAAAAAGTAAAAAGAAGTGGATTTTAAAAGCCAGCGTTATCATAAAATTACCGGTAAATGAACTCATACAAATTGAACATAATATATTATATTATGCTGGTAAAAGTGAGTCGACAAATGCAGTTTAATTGTAAATTGAAGAGCGCAGGCTAAGAAGAGGGATATTCAAAATTTATAATTGTTCAGGAACGCGATTTTAAAGGTTGTTTTTGTTTTGCCGGTATAGACAAACTTTAATCTGCAATATCTTTTGCCTAACTTCAATTTTAGCCTATATTACATTTCTATACGATAAAATATTGCATTAGCTATCAATTGCCGCAAAAATTAAAATATTTCATAAAAATGACTACCCCCCTTCTTAGCCTACGCTCTTCAATTGTAATAATTGTAAAGCATAAGTTTACATTGTGAACTTGGTTATCATTGTCCAAGTTCTTATGAACATACTGCGAAAAACAAGTGAGATTTGTCAAAACTAACTAATTAATTATTCATACAACCATATTAATTTGGAAATAATACAGGTTTAACTGCATCACTTAATTTAGTTTTAAAATATAATATATATTTATAGTATATTTTCGAAAAATTATTTTTGTCGGGCATGGTAAGATCATCTTTTTTCAACAACAGGAGAGCACGAAGTGGAAACCATAACATTCCTCTATTATCGAGACCTAAAACCGAGATACCTGATCTACCCCAGCCGTGAACGTACTGTTTACAGATTTGAAAGAATTAATTGCATTCATTATATTGGCGTCCGTGATTTTGGCGATGTTCATAGCGAAGGAAATTGCAAGAGCAATTATTATTGTAGTTAATAAGTAGCACGGAAGTTTTGTAAATATAAAAAAGGCACTACACCAGCGGTGTAGTTTGCTAATGCACCCACTGTCCTAAGGGCTACCGTAAACACGATCACAATTCACAACAACACCAAGGATTCTCGAGTACCTTTTCTAATTTTTATGAAAGCCCATAAGTTTTTGGAATGTTACATGCATCGTTAATATCAATACTTTCAAGACAAATCAATTTCATAACAATCAATTCGTACAGCAAGTAACAATTTGCATTTTTAAAATCATTATAACGTTATAAAATTGAGTTATTTAAGTTTATCTTACGCAGAAATACAAAATGACAACGAGGGATGATGGATACCTTTCTTAACAGCGAGATTGGTCTTGATCAGTTTAAAGCACAACATATTATCAGTCACGAAGTTCAAAAGCCGACTGCGCTTGAAATTTTTGAACTGGAACGGTTCCTCTACCACTAGCACTAGAGTTATACTTACATAATACTCGTATGTTGCAAAAGTAGTTCATCATTCTAAAAGTTGATTTACGTTAAACGCCGACGAGGCAGACGTAAGCAGACGGGTAAAGTTCAAGCACTGAATTTCAGTAGAAGCGTTTATGTATTGTCATGTTCCAAAATTCCTCATAAATTTTGAAATTGTATTTTTAAATTAATTTATTTTGTAGAAATTAGTTATTTTTGAAAATTTGTATTTGCTGGTTTTTCCGCCAACTAGTTAAGGTGGTAGGAGTGAGCGGTGAAAACTAGGCTTTTTGATCTCTTGAGTTTATTTGGAAGTTCTGTATTTGAAGAGTTTTATTTGAGATTAAATTAATTAATATTTTTGAGTAAGTGATTTTTAATTTTTTGGAATTTGGTTTTCCCAGTGTTGGACAATTTTTGGAAAACTAGAAAAAAGAATGATATGTTTGGTAATTGGAGATTGGATTAAAAAGTAAAAGAAAATAATTTGGACAATTGAAATTAAGTATTAATAATTGGTATTTTATAATTGAAATTGGAGAAGCCCAGATTAAATTTGAAGGCAACGTAAATTAATTTGATAGCGTTCGCGTATGGTCGAGTTATCTGTTTTCGATTTGTCTTTCCATTTTAAAGTGACAAAGAATTTATAATAATTTGAATTTATATGAAAATTAATTTTAGAAAATTTTGGACGTTATTTTATACCATAACAGTATATATGTATGTACTGGTACTTCGTTTTCGCATATAAATTCTGACGGCGTGCAAGCATAACTTTAAATTACATACCATTTCTTTGTAAATAAAACTTCAAGTTATGAAATAGACTTATCTACTTGTATAAAATTCAATTAAAATTTGTCATTACAAATTAAAATAGAACTAGACTAACGCCGACAAATATCTTTCATATAAACCAACATTATAAACCAAACGAACTTATAGGCGTTTGACATAAATCAACCTTAAAACTCAGTTTTTTAATCGGAAGTTAACTAAAGTTCAATGGTTATCTTAGACTCCTGACCAAGCAAAATAATCATACACGTGGTTAATTTGAAACTTATTTGACTTACAATTCAAAAACTGAACTTTAATGTTTAAATATGTCTTTTTCTAATTCATTCAGAGAAAAATTGTAACCAAGGCTTTTGTAAAAAATACTACGTCTGTACATACTTCTGTATGTAATTATTTTTTTTTTATAGAAGATATCAAATTAAAGAACTAAAATTACCACTTTAACAAAAATCATTACTTCAAGAATAATTGTTGGAACGAAAGCTCTCAAGTTCAAATTAATAAAGTGGGCTTACTGGAAACAGTTGGTAAGTGCATTTTATGATAATATAAGTTAATAAGATAGTTGTAGTTCTGCGTACGATATTTTTAGCTAGAAAAAGTTTGGAAATTCTAAATTAAGTCTGTGTATCTAATACAGAGTTATACGAAAGCTGTAATAGATTTAAATGTGCATAGATTAAAACTTCAAATAGCTGCATCTCAGAACTTTCTTTTTGTTAGTTACCAACTTTTTCCAGTAAGCCCACGATTATATTATATCGATGGCAAAATTTTCACTCTCTCCCTCTTAGAAATGGCAAACGCCGAGAAGAGAGTGTTGATGCCGAGACAACTTTGAAGCGTTGGTTTATAACAAAATTGGTAAAATATAAAATAAAATTTTTATTTTTTTCCTTTTAATTTAGGACTATGTTTCTGTTATTATAATGTTAATGTACCAAATTTACTCTTGGCATTCATGGTTCTTTGAGCAATTGCATATATTCCAGTAGGGTGCTAACCTTACTAGATTCATGGCCCACAGGTGAAACTTTATAAGGCTTTAGACTCTCAAGTACAACAGTGTAGTCGGCGTGACAAATTTATTAAACCACAATCTCACGCTTTGTACGATAGCATGTCGATTTATGCATTATTCCATACTGTTGGTTTAGTCAAATTTTTAGCAAAATTCGGATTGGTTAAACTTCAATTAACAGAGCAATGACAGAATGAATTTAATGTGAAATAAAATATGTATGTATACCAACCTCGTGCGCGGATATTAAAAATTAAAGTCTTACACGGTTCCAATTGATGCGGTGACATTATTTTCTACTTATTTTGTTTTTTAATACAAAAGAAAAATTAAAAGAAAACGCCAAGAAAATACACTGTTTCAAAAACAATTTGAAATAAAATAAAATATCGAGGAGTTAATCAAAGACAAAATTCTGAATTCTTGTACAGGTATTTTCTATAAAGTTAAAAACCAGCGAAGTTCTAGGGATATAAATCACAGTGAGAATTTTGTCCTACAATTATTTATTTTGTTCCACTATTATTTAGGTTTCTCTGTTTCCAATTCCTGAAATTATCCAGTTTTAAGTAATTCTTAGATCATCTACATTTAAATATTTCTTCCTCGTTTATCTTGTGAAGTATTTTTTATTAGTTTTCCATAGGTGTTATTAAAATTGTGTCAATTCCTTCACAACTTAAGAATGGTCAATGGTTGTTAACTATTGTTATTTCAAAAGTTTTATCAGAAAATATGGTTACTACATTTTCCTGGTTTTCAAAGAAGAAGTTTCAGAAAAAGGTAATTATATCCAACTAATTATATTGACTTTAAAATATAAAGAATAATATTCACATAGTAAATCAAGAAGTTTTATATTTAGTATAGTACAGTTTTTTCAGGTAAGTATAATGAAGTGAACTGGGATAATAAATTTTATTAAGCCTTCATAAATGTACCTGAAATTTATGATTTAAAAATTTAAACAATTGGCATGCAAATAGTTAACTACATATATGAATGGGTGCTTGACTATCATCAATTCTACTATTCTTGTGCATCGAATTGCTGTGACAGTTTACAATACTTTTTAAAATTTGGCTTATAAAAAAATGTATTATGCATACGCAGGATGCCTGATCTTGTGAATTGCTAGGTTGACACATTTGAGACACACTATTTGTCACGGCATCTAACCGCACCAAGTGGCTTATTGTAATGATTAATTATTGTCGACCCGGATTAAAGGAGTCTATGCAACAGTCAGTCAAGCGCAGCGTTTAGCAAAACAAAGAGGGTTAAGTGAGTACTACCTTAGTAACAACCCCAATGACTTGGAATATGTCATAACATGATACATACCCTTAGTGCAGAATATATTTTTGGTAAATTTTTACTTTTCATTCCTAGCAACAGCAGAAAATATTTAAAACAAGCAACTAAAGATTGGACCAACATCATCGAATGTAATAATAAAAGTACATAATATAAGCATTAAACACTTAATATAATGGAACGTATTCATTATTATGATATTATGCGATATTACCCCTAACTGTAGATCTACCCTATGCCATAAGCATATTATTTGTTTACATCAGCATTTCTCAACGTTTTTTCTTTGCGGTGCATTCTTAAATTTTACTTTACTTTGTTGTCTCTTCGTTTCCCAGATAACTTTAAAACTCCTAATTTTTAGAAGATTGGGAAATCAATAAATTAAAACAATCAGGCTTTCTATTGAATAGTCAATCTCTGCTTCTTCTTTGATTTAATTTAGGATTTCATCCTATTATTTCCATTAATGTACCAAGTTTACACTTGGCACTCATGGCTCTGTGAGCACTTGAATAATGTTCTAGTAGGGTGCTAATCGAACTAGATGCATAGCGTATAGATCAAAATTGGATTTTAGATCACAGCAGTAGAGGCGGTGCGACCAGGCATTGAACCGCGGTTTACCGCTTTGTAGCCCGTCGATTTAAGTTTTACACCACAGCTCTGTTTTTTTTACAATAATTGTTAGTATTATACAATATTTAATATTATTTCCGTAAAATATTTTACCCAATAAACTATTTGTTGCTCCCTTATCACTGTCCAATATATCGCCTTTTATGCATGACGAGAACCACTAAAATAAATGGCCCTATACATTAAATGTTTTTTTTTAGCGTGCAGAACATGTTTAGCAATCTAACATGGAAAGAGTACATTCAGGAGGTTGGAGTTAACCTTAATTCAATATTATTATATATGCTATGAAAGTGATAACGATCTACGTTAGTTTCAAAGTTTTAAAATAAGTTTATCAGCCCAACTTCAAATTTAGAATGAGATACGGAATAATTTTTTAAGATGCTTAAGAAACAGCAATAAGAACGCTGTTAAAATTTTGTTTTAAAAGAACGAGCAAGTTTCATCATAACAAATTATTTACAATTTATGGAATTTATTTACAGAAATGTATTTTATATTATTTATTTTACCAAACTAAGAACTTATTTGCATCATAATCGTAAAAAGTAGTATCATAATACAAGAAGCCTAAACTACACTACATCTAAACGTAAACCTGCAAGTGAGAAAAATTGCTATTACATATTATTATATAAAGTTTTACAATCGATTGATAAATAAAATAAAATTATAAGTGTCTTAAAGAAATTTAAAAGTGTTATTCATAAATTTTTATTAGAAATTAAATCATACAGTGTGGATAAATACTTTTAAGGACGATATTTATTTCTTATTTAAATTTATACTTTAAAACGTAAAATTATAAATAAATAATAATAAATTTAAACCATATTAATTTATTTATTATTATATACATATTTTTAATAAAAATAATTTTACTAATAAAACTATAAAAAAAATTGAAGTTTAGTTATTATTATTAATACTATTACTGCCATTTACTGCTGATATTGGCTAATACTGCTGTTTACTGCCTTTACTAACATACTTACTATACTTAATATATAGAAAGTGATATGTACTAACTGTTATGCAATCTTATCTCTTATTGTACCACGTATTAGGTGATAGTAGCATTAAACAGCATCAGTGCGCAAATATTAGCAGTTGGTAGCAGTATTGAGCAGTATCGGCAAGATCAGGCAGTAAACGACAGTGTTAAATAATAATAAATGACAGTAATGTTGTTTAGCAGTAGCAAACTCGGTGATTTACCCCTCGGGGATACACGACAAAATTCAATTGTTATATAATACTATTATGATGTAAGCAATTTGATGCATATTTTTAGCTATGTTTTCTGGATAAATATTTAATACAATTTACAAAACTTTTATTAGCTTGTAAAAAAAACTCAAAGTACTTGACATATTTAGCTAGAGCTATTCTAATTCTATGTTTTTAATTGTTTTGTATTTCTTAATATGAGATACAAGAAAACTATTGTTTTATTTTAATTAAAGACATTTCATATATAAATTTAATTAAATCATAAAATAATTTAATAATAATTATAATATTTATCGCTATTTTATTGTCTTTTAAAATGCTTTATTTATTGCGACCTATAATTATTAGATCGTTTCGTAAACCCAAGTTTCAATTTTTAAATATTAATTATTATTGGTCGATGTAGGTACTTATAATATATATCTAAGTAGTAAAAAATACTTCAGAATTCAAATATAAAAAATTTAATAGTTTACTTAATTGGATAAAGCGTCGAGTAGGTCAACTTCTTTTACTTAACAAAACCTATCTACCTCTTAGACGATTCGACAAACCCGATTATTTCTATTAAAATTTATCATGTGTTACGCATTGTACTGTCACTTTTAAATACACGGGCATTTTTAAAGGTAGATGTGCTCTGACGCGTCTTATATCATATAAAGGTTACAGTGAATCAGAACAGTTTACGGTCTTGAACCGTTAGATCTAGTTCAGTGGTATGGCAATAATATATTGATACGCTTAACAATTGCCGGTGGTCGTGTTTTGTATTTGTGCTCTTCAATTGTGTGGTGTTTGCAAGCATAGACTCAGTCCTCTATATTACAAAAGTATTGTTGTGAAAGTGTCGATTGACTTTGTATCTACTTACTCAGATTTATGTCCCGTTAATTCTATTGTAGCTTATCGACTGCCCATTGTGTTTATATTGGACATTGACAATATTAAACAGGGAATCTTATAATTTACGAGCATATTTGATAAGTGATTTCAACGGGATGTGCAGTGAATTGGAAATTAACTGATATTCAAGAACCATCTGCTTGTTACAAGATATTTTCACATCTAAACTATTTCAGCCATCTAAACCATTCTACGCAATTTTTTACGGATATAATATTTTACTTAAAATCTATTTTAAACTTTGATCTAGGACATGCGTAGCTATACAATAGGTACTACCTACTTCCCGTTCAATCAAAAATTATTCTATCGGTAAAACAAGTGAAAATCTTTGAAGTAATTTGAACCGATTCTACTGAATCATTTCTAAACATTTTCCTATTTTAATTAATGATGTTATTCACAATTATATTATTATTGTTTAAACTTTCAATCCATTTGATATATATACCTATACTTGGCTTTTTCTGAAAAATTTTCAGAATTTATTCTCCGGGGTTGTTTACTTCTCCTTCACTTTATCTCTTAGGCCACCTTTGTGGTTAATATTATTTGTGTATAATATTTATTGTAATTTAAAATTACATAATATTATTTTTTGTTAGGTTAAAAATTATATTAATACTATAATGTTATTTTATATAATAGTGGCATATTATATATAATTTCATGTTCCAAACTTCTTCATTAGTTTTGAATTTGTATTGTAAATTAATTTGTTATTTTTTTTGGAAATTAATTATATTTTTAATTTTTGCAAAAATTTGTATTTGCTGGTTTTCTCGCCAACTAGTTAAGGTGGTAGGAGTGAGCGGAAAAACTAGGCTTTTTGCCAAGATGGCCGTAGGTGACGGCGAGTAAGAATTTGTATTATGGAATTATATTTAAAATGTTAAAAATGGAATGATTATTTGAAAATTAAAATTAATTATACTGGATAAGGTTTTTGATTATTTTTTTGTAAATTGGAGGATCTTTTTGATTGAGATTGGAAATCGATGTGAATGAGAATAAAAAAGTTTCTGTGGAGATAATTGTAAGATTTTTTTTGAAAAAATTAAAATTTAAAATAGAAGGAAATAATAATTGAATTGTAATCGGCAAACAGATGAGCAAGTTATCTCTTAAGTTTTGCGTTCCATTTTATACGAAAATTGTGAGTTCCGTTGGGTATATTTTGAATTTTTAAAGGATTATAGTTTTCTAGCGTTTCCTGATTTATAAAATTTGGACTTAGAAAAATATATAACAATACATAATGTTAACGTCAATAAATAGGTGTGCAAGAAGGATAATGGGCAACTATACATTTCTTTGATAATTTTGAAGCTCTTAATTTAAATTTCTGTCATTGTCAATTTAACATTTTTATTTCAAGTTTTGCGCACTTGGAAAATAATATGCAAATACTTTACTTTACCTTAAAATAGCTTATATTATTGCTTGAAACTTCACAAATACAATGTTTTGATTGTTGTAAGTGTGTATTTCGAGTATATTCATAATTTACATTTTAAGTTAAAATGCTGGTTAAGCATAAATTTAAATAGTAAATTAATGAATATTAAAGTAGTATATTTTTTGAAAGGTAACAAAAAGGCAAAAAGCATTTTCTATTGAAAGCAACTAAAAAATATAACTTAATGGTCTTTTATACTTAAAATTAATAAATAATATAACTAACATAATAAAATGCTTCTTTTCTAATAAATATAATAAATTATAAATAATTTAAAACATTAATTTTATTAAACCTTTTATGGTTTCCAATACATTGTTACACCATACAAATTTTGTTTTATTGTTAATTTTTGTAAATTTAACCCGAATGATAAAAATTTTTTTTAAATAGTAGGTACATATTCATCTTATGGTATTTCTATCTATAAGTGAAAATTTAAGTTGTTAAAATGTTTTAAATTAATAATTGAAAAACTTACTTTTTATAATTAGATAAAAACTATGCAAATTAGTTGAATTAGTCTGCGACATGTAAATTTAAGTGTGCCTGATGAAAATCTGAAACTCGAAACATGTGAATTCAAATGTCGCAGACTAATTCAACTAATTTGCGTAGTTTTTATCTAATTATAAATAGTAAGTTTTTCAATTATTAATTTGCAACATGTAAAAATTTTATACTTTTACATTTTACACAAGTTAATTATAAACGATTTTATGTTATACTACGTATAGTAAGAGAGAACGAAAAAAAATCAAAGTCAATTGAGAAACTGAAAATTCATTGTACATAACTTGTAAATACAGCAAATCAGATATTCAGTGATATGACAATACTGCAGTATTAAAGTTATAATAGATGCAGTAATGCCTGAAAATAGATCAGCCAATACAAGATGTGAATTATAAAAATTTGAGATAATATATTCTTTAATAATAATGAAATAATCTATAAAATATAGCTTTTCGCCTTATTAAAGCTTAAAAGTTCCTACCAAACAATTCCAATTTAAGGCTGACAAAAAGAGTCAAGGTTACTCCATATATTTCTGGGTTTGATCCTAATATTAGTACCGATCTTCCCAAACCCCAATAACAAAGTACTAAATGATAGGAACATACTGTACTTATAAATGCAATTAGTAAATTTACTATAGAAAAACTTATTGTTGCAAATAAGCATTGAACCTCTGGCATAATAGCTCACGGTAATTATATATAAAAGTAGATGATGATCCTGTTGATATTTTCCGGAATGAATACAATTGTAAAAGTGCATGAACAGCCTTGGACTGGTTAGATATCTTCCACCTGAACACGGTATTCCGCATATATTAGGAACTAAGATAGAATAATCCTTGTAATACAATAATTTAAGGTCAAGAGTTAAATAATTGCTTATTATAGTTTATTAATTCAAACTTGATCCGTGAAAATGAAGTATGCCCATTACATATTTACATTCGACCAATTGCAGCACCACATCTTTTGAACTAAGTTAAAATATTTATATATTAATTTATATCTTATTAGTTCTACCAATATTATGATGATAATATTTTTACACGCGAATAAAAATTTAAATCTTAGTTAAATATAATAGCTTTACTTCAAAATAATAATTCTCTTACACAGTTACGTTTATCTAATTTTGTAATGCCGCTGTCCCACGATCAAAATTGTTATCAATATTTTGATAAAAACTTGGATAAAAACAATTTTGATTGTGGGACGTCATTTTGATAAAAATTTACGACTTGTCAAAAATATATAATTATATTGTTTTAATTTCATGACATCAGATCAACTTGTTGATCATAATTTTAATAAAAACGATTACCATGTGTAGTCGTTGATGCTCAAAATTATATCGATCTAAGCTAGCTCGCTTTTAAATTATACACGCCGTTGTCTACAGCCATTTATCGTTCGTTCGAACTGAATTTTATTTTTTTTATTTATTTGATTTACAAATCGAAGCAAAGAAATAAATACAATGACAAAATTAATTAATATACTTTTAAGTTAACACAAGATGAAAAAAACTATAAATATTATAATATTTATTGCTAACCGATATTATTAATCCACCAAGTGGTGGGTACAACCGCGCGTAGTTTGAGTTAAAGCGTCTATATTCATGTTTAAAAGCGCACTAAACGTTTTAGTAGTACAGTCAAAATATATATTCTATACTTCAGAAAAATTCGCATATAGCTGATAATCGGTATAGATCTTAAATACATCATTATAAATGAAATGTTAAAAGTCCCCATCGATCCCACTTTGCCTGAAAATTTTATGCACGGTCAAAGATCGAAAAATTTGTTTTTTGCAAGTATTTCTAAAACGGTACATTTTATTGGAAAAATAGTTGATACAAAATTTGTAAATTATGCAACTCTCTATCTCTACAAAGAAGTGTGAATACTTTTTTCTCTACAAATCATCATTCATGAGATATTGCGGTTTAAAAATTGGGAAATACTAATACGCATTCGAGTCCAGGAGCAATACCAATATCTAAATTTCAATGTTGGTATTGCTGCAACCTATAGTGCAATTAATTCTTTGGATATAACAAAAATATAGTTTTCCTCCGGTTCAAAAAGTTGTGCTAGGTGCAGGAAAAATCGGAAAGTGGGAAAAACGCAAAAAATACGTTGTTTTATTGGGATATTTTCCTATATAACTTTGTAAACATACAATTTAGGGAAAAAACAATAGTAATAAATTTGTTTGCTATGAAATTCTCTACAAGATAGTATTTTATCTAACCTCGAAGCATGTTTGTGTTGGATGCAAAACAATTGAAAGTGTAACTTAACTTCATCCTTGACTTCATTCATTGATATCTATACAAAAATTAATATAAAAATTAATTTTGTATCAAAGAAAATACAAGTGATAAATTAAAATGATCTATCGTTGTCATAATATAATGTCAAATTACTAATAAAAGTTTACCACTTAATTGAAGAAAGATGCTTCAGATATAAGTTTAGTGTTTTAAACGTATTATTTACGTTTATAAAAAAGACTGTGATGTTTGAAAATTTAAAGCAATACATGTCATTATTATTGATAACGTCGTATTGGAACAGTGTTGCCAATATTTTCAATTTTATACGACTTACGGTTTAATACACTGAACTGTCATCAGAACATGCAATGCTGTAAACACAGGTTGACATAAACAAACTTCATAATATATCATAAACATAATATAAACAAAATCACTACACCATCGAATTTCGCATATGTGATGAATTGGAATTTAATCTTTATGTGGTAGTGATAATACACGGTTATTAAACAAACTTGTATAATTTACATAAATATGACGTGTACCGCTTCAAAATTTACAAATCCCATATATATTGAGGTGCAATCTTTGAGGCGTTAAAATAAAATTAATATTTATCTTAACCTCCGTATCAAATTACCTGCAGGATCGAGCATAAGACTCTCCGATATCCAAAATTAAATCAAAAACTATAATTTAAAATAAATTCCAAATCCTAAATATTCAATAAAACTTTCAATCCAAAAAGAAAGTAAAATCTTGCCGATAACTTGATCACGTGCGACGATATCAAATTAAATCTACGACACCTTTAAAATACAATCTCAAATTAACAATTTTCCGAATTAAACTAATTTTAATACAAAAATTAAATTTAAACAAATTGATCGATCAAATACCAATTAATTAACAATTTGTAGGTTTGTTCGTTTGTCCTGCACTAAGCTACACCAAGCTACACCGAAAAAGTTAGTGTATTGTAGTTCTGATTACAAAATGCAGGTAGTGCAACCTGGTGTACTTACACCAAGTTACACCTACGGATCACAAACGAACGATTTTGTGACATTTCAGTGTTCAATTTTAGATTGACAGCTGAATCTGTTCGAACAGTAAGTTTTTGACGAACTATTTACAAAAAGGCTATTCTCATCATCGTCCATAAAATTTGCAATTATATTTACAATACATTTTGCTTCCATTTTAATTATAAATTTCTGCAATTCAGAAGTAGTTAGGTTATGTATTTCTACACCATTTTTTATACACCAGCTACACCAACAAAAAGACGGTGTAGGTTGGTGTGACACTTTCGGTGTCGGTGTAATCGCCACTGAACTGCACTGGACAAACGAACACGATTGGTATTCTTACACCGTGACAAACGAACGCCATTTTTTTACACACTAGTTTCTCGGAAACTAGTGTGTAAAATTGAGGGTGTCTCAATTTGAACTTTTTTTTTCAGTAGGCCTATTTTCGCCTACGGCGAAAGATATGTCAATTTATATTTTGACATTCTGTTAGTATATAGTCTACCATTAACTAAAATGAACGCAATTACTATTGAAAATCGTGTTAAATTTATTCAAATCCATTACGAAAATGGTCGATCTGTGAAAACCACATTTCGTAAAATTATTGATATTTTTGGTCGTTACTTACTGTCGTTACTATCGATTTTTGGTCGATACTGAAGACATGTGGTTCCAACAGGATGGTGCAACATGCCATACAGCACGTGAAACATTGGAATTAATCCATGAAAAATTTCCTGATCGATTAATCTCACGTTTTGGTGATGTCAATTGGCCATCAAGATCGTGTGATTTGACACCGTTTGATTATTTTTTATGGGGCTATGTGAAAGATAAAGTTTATAAGAACAATCCAACAACAATTCAAGAACTTAAAACCAACATTGAACAAGAAATTCGTGAGATCCAACCTCAATTATGTAAAAAAGTCATTGAAAATTTTACTCAAAGAATCAATGTTTGCAAACGTGCTCGCGGTGGACATTTGGATGATATCATTTTTAAACATTAAATTGTAGACTATCTACAACATATTTCAATAAAAATATTCCAAACTTTCATTCAAATTGTATGTTTTATTCAAAAATTAAAAAACAAGTTCAAATTGAGACACCCTTTATAACAATAATTATGCCCGTACTCTAATGTTATCAAATCAATTTAACAAACTCGCAATCAAATTTAGGATGCCAGTCTGACGACTACAAGCGTCATATCTTCCACCTAACTTTCATAATCTCAATTACATAGCGAGAATATAAGAAAACTCAAAAATGTTTAGAAAAATAAAAGCAATACAAAATTAACAAATTAAACATTAAAATTTCAATACATTTTGGATAGAGCATCGAAAAATAAGAAACCATTATCTTTCTTTAGCTGCTATAATAAACGCCTTTAGAGGGTATTATATATTTTGCCCTTCAAAAATAAATTAAAGAATTCAATCTTTGAATTCTCCAGCCGTTTATATATTACTTAAAAATTTTACTAGTTATAAAATGAGGCATTTTGGCGTTGGTGACATTTAAATAAAAAAACTTTCACATAAAAATTCGATTTTTCTACCTAATTTTGAGGGCGATTACACGTCCTTAAAACGTTTATTAACAGCTAGAAAACAGGGGTTTCTAACTTTTTGATGATCTATAACATACGAGTATACAGAATTTATTCAAATCGGTGAGGGACACCGGAGAACATTTTCCTGTAAGTAAATTTTAAACATACACGTAAAACAAGTGAAACAATGCATACAAAATGTGCAATGTTTGAATTTAATGAATAAATGAAACCGTAAATCTAATACTTTAAAATGATATCCTACTTACTAGTAACGGTCATTGCAATCTAAATCCCAAATTAATTAGAATATTTGGATTTGTAAATATATCTATAAAGATGTTATGATTGACTTACATATTATTCAATGAAATTGTATATCAGAAAAAGAATCTATTAAAGTACTCTTGGCATACTTCTAATCATTAATGTATAATGATTAGATACAATCATTAATGTATAACGATTAGATATAGGTAACCGAAATAAAAGATATTTTTATTTCGTATAAAACAAAATTATTAAGGACAGTTAGAAGAGTTTCAAAGACAATGTTTTTTATATTATACCTACTATGTTATGTTAATTAATATAGTATCATATTAACATAATATTATTTTCCGCCGTAATACTTTGTAAGTGGGCTGATTTTTAAATGATTAAAAATTTTGCAAGAAATTTTGACGTTTAAAGTAAAATTGCACATTATTTTGTTTCTCTGTACATGAACAAACAATAGTGGGTGATAATTATATACGAGCGTATTGCATGACATGAACGCACGTAACAATAGCATAAGGCGCTAGCTAGTCGCTTGGTTAAGTTTAAAAACAGTCCAAGGTCTGGCTTGATCTGATTTTGTACGGAACGAGAACACGTCGATTCCCATGTCAATTATAAGAATATTCTGTCTTATTTTTACCTTCATATTTATAGAAATCACCATCTTTCTTATACAAGTTTATATCTTATGTAATGCACAATGTAAAACTAAATAATATACCTAATCAAAATAAATAACACGCTTTACCTCACTTGCACTTCTATCGTTTGTTTGCACGTTATTTTTTACGCAAACATTGCTTTTGAGGTCTCTTTAAATCATTGTTATAAAACCATGAGAATTACATATAGTATATGCCACGAATTAAATATAATTATGTTAAACTTTTTGGGTCTTTTCAAGTACATTGTAGGAAATAGAAATAAAAAGCATCAAGGTCTATTTCAAATTTTATTATGTAGTACCTATCTTCTTTTTCTGATCATTAGTAATTTCCGTTATTATTTTATTAGCCATATAACATTGTTCTAAATGGTTTTTTAATATAAAAGGTTAACTTACACTTTCTTCGAATAAATATACCTACTTCACGTTTAAGATAACATATCGCACTTGTCTTACGAAATCTATTATTTATTAATGTTTTCTGAATGTAAAATTTAGTGGAATATTGAACTTTAGTTTGACATTAATTCCATGCAGTCCTGTTACAACCCTATAGTAACTCGGAAATTGCTTTTTTTACTTTTGTTATTACACTCGGTAACTTATTGGCATTGCAAAAACGCATTTCGGGATTAGCCTCCGATCCAAACAAAGACAAAGTTGTCATAAAGTGCCAAAAATTACTAATTCCTAGATTATAGCTCATTACCATCCGAAATATGTTGTGCTGAATATAATTAATTATATCTAATATATAAAAATCTCGTGTTTTATGAAATTTTTTGTATATATTAAGTAGGCATGAGAATAGGTTTTTGTGCAGAAAAATTTTTAAAATTCGCGAAAATGCGAAATCCACAAACGATTTACGGTAACGTCGCCGTCGCTCTGATTGGTCGACTTTTAATCATATAATGCGGTGAAAAAGGTACACGTACAGGGTGAACCAAACCATTGCTATCAGGTAGTCGCACAGAGTTGGGTTTAAAATTTTGGGCGATAGATGGTGCGAAGGCTGCAAGCATATTGCTATTTCATACGGCGTTTATATTGTTTACATTTTATTATATTTGATTTTGAATTGAATATATTATTATAAAAATTAAATTTTAGAGAAAAGAACAAAGTTTACCGGGTCAACTATTTCATACCGCCGCGCCAGGGCCGTATATGGCGGTATGGCATAAGTGATTTTAAAGAATTGTTATTAATATTAAGGTGGTCGATTTTGGCCAAGATTATCGAATATTCGGATTAAATAAGCAACACGGACTACAATTAAATTAAATAATTCTTCTTCTTAAGGAAATCTATTATTATTTTTATTGTGCCTCCACATAACCCTCCCCCCATGACCAATATCTGGCTACGACCCTGCATACCGATAGATGATTAGGGTGCCCTTATCCAGAACATTTTTTTTCTATAGATGGCGTGAAGGTTACAAGTTATTGGTAATATTGTATATTTGTTTGTTTGTTTATTAATTGGTGCTTTTATATATACAAATATGTTGACACAAGTCACAATAAAACTAAATACATTTTATATTAGATTGTTATCTTGACCACATTTTATATATTCCTCTGTGGAATAAAAACATCCTTTTGCTAGAATTTCTATCATTGTTATCCTAAACCTAACTGTAAGCAGATTTCTCACTTCTTCTGGAAGTATATTAAAAAATTTTGTTGCATGAAACTCTGTGGCTTCTCTGGAGCGGAGAAGTCGATGGAATTCTGGTACAATGTTATGGTGCCCTCGCGTATTGTACTGATGTGGAAATGTCTTGTATGAGGACTCATTCTGTTTTAGATAGGTTAGTGCGTGAAGTATGTAGAGACACGGCAAAGTCAGTATCTTTAATTCGAAAAATTTATTTTTACATTCATCCTTGAACTTTAAGCCAGAAATGATTCTTATAACCTTTCTTTGTAATTTAAAAAGTTTTTGGTTATGTGCTGAATGACCCCAGACCAATATTCCGTACGACAGGATGCTTTGTATTACGCCAAAGTAGGCGATTCTTAGAACCTCTGTTGTGACAATGTTTTTGAGCTGCCTTATTGCATATATATTTTTGGATACTTTTGTGCACAGATATGTGATATTATATTCCCATGTTAATTTAGCATCTAAGACCATACCGAGGAATTTAACCGCTTCATTTATCAGGGGAATGTTTTTGAGTGAAAAGACTAATCGCTTTTGTTTTTCTTTATTGAGGCACAGTCTGTTTGCTGTGAACCATTCCTGTATTTTGTCATCTCTAATAGATGCTAATTCATTAAGAGCGTCTAGATGACTGTCTCTTTCAAACCTTGTGGTATCATCTACAAATATGACAAAATTGGTATTCGAACAGTTTGGTAAGTCATTATTGTATAATATGAAAAGGATTGGGGCCAAGACTGACCCTTGAGGTACACCAACACTGCTACCTTTAGTATCAGAACGCTTGTCGTTAACAGTACCATATTGTGTTCTGTTCTCTAAATAAGATTTTAATAGCGCCACAGCTTTTTCGTTGAAGCCGTAAATTTCCAATTTTTGCAATAGCAGATCGCGAGAAATACAGTCGAATGCCTTGGTGAGGTCATAAAAATGTGCATCTAAATATTCTCGTTTTTCGAAGGCTTTGGACACCTCTCTGCATAAGCCACTAACCGCTAAGGTAGTGGACAGGCCGTTTCTGGAACCGAACTGGCTTGGATGATATAGACTCATCTCCTCACAGTGGGTTACTATTTGACCCAGGACTCTTTCGAATACCTTGCTCAGGATTGGCAAGATGGAAATTGGTCTGTAATTTGACGGATCAGTCATTTTACCTTTTTTATAAATGGGGACTACCCTGGCTAGTTTAAGGATGTCTGGAAATGTAGATTCCCCTATGCACAAGTTTAGTAAATCTGTAAGTGGTATGAGAATCACGTTAATAATTGATTTTAGAATTTTAGAATTTAGGTTATGAGCATCCTTTCCGTTGCTGTCTTTTAGTGATTTAACTACTCTATTTACTTCAGTGTAAGTTGCTTTGCTAAAACGAAACTTAGTTACATGGGTAGTTCCAACCTGTGCCCTAGTATACTGTAGTGGATCAACTTTTGTTTGTGGCAGATTATTAGTTATCGATTGCGCAATACCCGAGAAATAATCTTACAACTTACGCTTACAACTGATTGTTTGGTTTTATTTCGGTTAATCAATTTCCAGACTGCTGCTGATTTATTTGCTGATTTTGAAATGTATTTGTCATTTTCAGTTTTTTGGCTTGTTGTGTTTTGCTACTGTAAAATTTTTTAAATTTACGTAGTGTTTCTCTAGAAATATGTTGGTTCCTGGGCAAATCTGTTAGGAAGTGCAATCTGTCTCGAAGGTTCTTGAGTTCGTTATTAAACCACGAATTGATATGAATATTGTTAGTTTTTCTTGTTTTTACTTTAAAACATTCGGATAGTCCCACTGCGATTATATAATTAAATTGGTTAAATTTATTGTCTACACTCAGATTGTTGTTCTCTACGAATGACCAGTCGGTTGCCTCTAACTATTGCCGTAACAGCGTTAGCCCTCGTTCAGTTATGGGGGTATACGTAATTATTCTGTTAGGAATTTGTTTAGGTTGGAATTTACTATTAACAACTATAATGGATAAGCTTAGGTGGTCGGATAACCCATAATTTTCTACCTGTACTTTAATACCTTCAATATTGGAAAATATATTGTCAAGGCAAGAATCACCTCTGGTGTTGAGAAAGTTTCCTCTGAACAACCCAAACGAGTGAAACAGATCACATAACTCCCGAGCTTCATATTTCTCGGTGTTGAAATGTACATTAAAATCACCCAAAATGACGATGTCTTGTCCCCCATATCTCATCAAAATGCCCTCCATTTTGTTTAAGAAGATGTACAAGTCACTCGAAGGTGATCTGTATACCCCTATAAAGATTGTGCCCTCATAGACAATTCCACATACCTCACAGTTCATTTCCTCGCAAAACTCAATCATGTTCAAACGTTTGACGCTGTAATTCGCTCCAGTGAAAGCACAGACTCCTCCATGTTTTTTCAATGTTCTACAAAATTGTGTTGATATTTTGTAATTTTCCAAGTATGCTGCCTCCAGTTTGGCCTCGGACAACCAGTGTTCGGCTAAAAATATAAAATTAAAATTTTTATCGACTAATAACGAATCAAATTATAATAGTTTATCAGCGCTTAAGCCTTGGACATTGGTAAAAAGAACTCTTATTTTCGTATATTCCCGATCTGGTGTCCTTGAAAATTTTCTGTGCTTCTATTGTCATCGCTGTTGATAATTCTTTCCCGTTTCCAGAAGTATCTGGAAAAACAAGCATTTCTTGGCCACAAGTTTATGTCGAACATTTGTTCTTTTAGTGCAAAATCTGCTCCCACTCGAAATCGTTTTGAAGCCATCTCTCTTGTGTTGCCGTCATTCATTGGGTCGGATGGTAACTCGTCCACTACAAATTCTCTGTTGTTCACGATTGGTCTTTCCTTGAGATATTTTATTATGGTTTCCTTCGATACATTCCTTGACACACGAGTCTGGTAAATCCATACTTTTTTAGGTGCTCCCGTAAATTCGTTCGTGTTGGTTTCTGCGTCACCTAAAGTGATTGCACGATTTCGCGAGCGTCGGTGTTTCACTTGTGTAAACCCGTCGCTATCGGGTTGCATTCCTGGTCGCGGAGATGGTTTTGATTGTTCCATAAGATTCTGATCTGATTCTGTATCATTATTATGTTGTCGTGTGCCTACTTTAATAGCTTGACTGTAATTAATTTGATTCGGTGAATTAGTTAAAACCTCGTTCCCTCTAGTAGGAGCAAATCTCAACTTCCTAGCGTTATTGTTGTTGGTTTTCTGTTGCTTTGGTAGTTCAGACCCATTTGCCTGTTCGAGTAAGACATTTTCAGAACTTTTAGTATTTTTGCTGCTTGGTACGTTATTTATTTGTGAGATCTGTGGCTGCGGTAGAATCAACGTGACATCTTCATCCTTGTTGCTCCCACCATCACTACTTTCGTGTAAGGTGAACCAGTTCGACGAAATTCCACGCCTAAACATGTTAAGTTTTTCTTCCATTTCTTGTATTAGTTTATGTAACAAGCCATTTTGAGCTTGTAACAATTGATTTTCACTTTTTAGATACGTATTTTCTAGTTTGAGGAAATCCTCCATCTTGATCGGTTTATCGATGTCTGTGTTGACTACTTGGTTATCACAATGTTTTTCTGCGGCATTATCGGATTCTTCGCTATTAGAAATATTTAGTGCATTTGAGGTTATGTTGCATCCACACACCCATCTCCTCAAACTGCCTTCATCTGTGAGTCTTCGATATTCCACAATATCCATTTTTGCACAAGCTAAATGATATGCCTTGTCGCATTCAGTGCATATCACTTTATCATCATAACTTCGATCAATAACTTTGCTGCACATATTGCACGTCAATCCTCGACCGCCCGCCATATTCGATTGATATTATAGAGATTCATAATAGAAAGACTTATTTTTTGTATCATATTTGATTTTGAATGGAATTTAATTTAAAAATGAAATTTCAGAGAAAATGAAAGATTTTCAGAACATTATAGATGAGATAGATAATCTTCACAATATGAAGATTTCGAGGTGAGATCTGAATTCCATCAATAACCAGATATTTTCAATACAAGTTTTTCCATTCAAGGCGAAGTTTTACGATCGAAACCAAAAACACACCGAATTTTTCGAATAATGCAATCGAGCGGATACTTTCGGTGCCTTTGCACGAACACTACTCTATTCCGAAGTACCAAGGTATTTCACGTGGAATCAAACAAAAAAATGGATGCCCCGCAATTTGTATTGTATTGTGTTTCACAATACAATAACAAAGAAATCCGGAATTTCTACCAAGAAATAAAAAGAATGAGAACCGGTAACAACAACAAATACGCCTATACTCAAAGATAAGAATGGGAGACTACTAACAGAACCTCAAAAAATGATAGAGCGCTGGAAAGAGTATTTTAATGAAGTGTTAGGAGGAGAGGCCGAAGATGATGAAGATGATGAGAACGAGACAATAGAAGGACTAGAAGAGATCGAAAGTTGCACCGCAGTACCTACCATACAGGAAGTTGCAGAAACAATAATGCGATTGACAAATAATAAGGCACCGGGAGAGAACGAAATAACGGTGGAAATGATTAAATACGGTGGAGAAGAATTGATCGACAGACTTCACAAGCTGATTGTTAAAGTATGGAATGTTGAAACCATGCCTAGCAGATGGAAGAGTGCAATAATTTGTCCTATATATAAAAAAGGAGAAAAAACAAAATGCGAAAACTACAGAGGAATTGCGCTTGTAGACACTGTATACAAAGTCATAGCCAAGATCATTAAAGAAAGAATAGAGACGTACACAGAGAAAATTATAGGAGAGTATCAGGCAGGTTTTAGAAAAGGAAGATCAACTACAGACCAGATATTCGCAATCAAAGAAATTCAATACTCATGCAATGATTATAAGATACCACTATACGCACTGTTTATAGACTTCAAGCAAGCTTATGATAGAATAAACAGAAACGCATTGTATGAAGCCATGAGAGAAATCAATGTCCCGGAGAAATTAGTAAGATTGACAAAGCTGACACTAACGAGAACCACAAATAGAGTGTATGCAAATGGACGCTATTCTGCTCAATTTCAAGTCGCAAATGGTTTGAGGCAGGGAGACCCCCTGTCGGCGCTGTTATTCAACATAGTACTGGAAGCAATAATTAGAAGAACCAAAATCTCACGAACTGGAACGATAAACTAAACCAGATATTAGCATATGCTGATGATATTACTGTGCTGGCGAGAAGAAAGATGGAACTTATAAAAGCAACAAGAAAAATAATCAGAGAAGCGCGAAAGATGGGACTGGAAGTGAATCATGGAAAGACAAAATACATGAGACTGGAAAATAACAGAGATGGAAGAGAAACAGAAGACTTCTTAGAGGTGGAAGCGGAAGGGGAATGCTTTGTTTTTGAGAAGGTGTCGAACATCGCGTATCTTGGCGTTCAACTGACAGACAAATGTGAGGAAACCACTGAGATAAAAGCGAGTCTGACAAGAGCATCCAGAAGTATAGCAGCGATGAGGCAAGTATTAACAGCAAAAAACGTCTCAAGAAACACCAAGTTACGCATATACAGGACGGTGATTAGACCGACGGCTTTGTACGGATCGGAAACATGGACCCTGAACGTTTGCAACCAGAAAAAGATAGAAATTTGGGAACGGAAGATCCTTAGAAAAATTTTCGGTGGTGTAAACACAGAATTGGGATGGAGAAGAAAAACAAATGACGAGTTGGAAGAACTGTACAAGGAACCCAACATTACAGCGATAGTGAGAGCGAACAGAATCAGATGGATGGGAAACGTCGAGAGAATGACGAATGACGAATGATAGAATGCCCAAAATGGTATTAAAAGGCAGACGATAGGCACACGTAGAGTGGGAAGACCAAAGTCCAGATGGAAGGAGGCAGTGAGAGGTGATCTGAGAAGATTGGGAGTGGATGAATGGGAGAAGAGGACAGGGAACAGAAAAGAATGGAGAAGAATCGTCAATTTAGCCCTGGGCCTACAAGGCCCGTAGCGCTTATCTATATATATACAATCGATCCAAAGCAGATCGAGTGCTTCTATCTGCGACTTTTGTTGGTTAATGTCACCGGCCCATTGACATTTCTAGATATACGCAAAGTAAATGGACAACAGCTTCCAACATATAAAGATGCATGCCTTGCACTCGGTTTACTCGAAGACGACAATCACTGAGACGATATGCTTACTGAAGCAGCATTGAACAGTACAGCAACACAAATTCGTCTGCTATTCGCTATAGTGTTGACTACATGTTTCCCGAGATGAGCAGACACGTTGTGGGATAAGCAGAAAGATTCAATGACTGAAGATATATTGAATCGAATTAGTACACGGTGCAACGAACTAACTATTACATTCAGCGACGCTATACACAATGAAGCATTGATTGCTATGAGTTCGCCAAATTGAAGTGTATCTGATTTAATGGCAACCGAAATGAATCGTGAACTGCAATACGATATTGCACAAAAGGCAAAGAGTCATTTACGTCCGCATTATGTTGGCAGTTTCGGCGGGACAAGGTGGATTCGTTTTTTTCATTCCACGTTCAACGTACGCTGATGAGATCAACGCTTGCTTTAAATCATCGCCACTGTGGCGTCATGTTGAAAAAATCCACCTAAAAACTAACATCCGCGTCCAAATGCTACAAGAACTATCCGCTGGCACATTCTCGAAGCAATTATTAGATATCGGGGATGGTAAAGTTGCTGTTTATGAAAATACTGGATGCATAAAATTAGTACCCACTAATATCTGCACAATCGTTGATTCGCAAAATGCTTTCATTGATCGCATATTTTCCGATGTAGGCATACAACACAAGAATCATGCGTGGCTGGCAGAAAGAGTCATTTGGCAGCAAAAAATGTGGACGTCGACGATTTAAACTACAAGATACAGTTGTCGTTGCCAGGCGACTTGGTATCATACAAATCGATCGATACAGTTTGCGATGCCAACGAAGCTGTAAATTATCCAACACCATGGTGCCATGCCACCACACCTTTTGCGACTGAAAGTTGGATCTCCGGTTATTTTACTTCGGAATTTGAACCCACCAGGGCTGTGAAATGGCACGCGATTGGTAATTAAAAGATTAATGAAAAACATTATAGAAGCCATCATTTTGAATGGCAAATTCCGAGCCGAAAATGTTTTGCTGCAACGAATTCCACTGATTCCCACAGACGTGCCAATTAAATTCAAACGCGTTCAATTTCCGATTAGATTGGCATTTGCAATGACAATCAATAAGTGGTAACGCCAACGTTGTCTGTTTGCTGCTTAGATTTGACAACACCGTGTGTTTTTCACACGGACAATTATACGTGGCATGCTCCCACGTGAGCAAATCAGCGAGCTTATTTGTGCTGGCCAAAGACGGACTGACGAAAAATATCGTACACTCGATTGCTCTTCAAAATTAATATTGATTTTTTTTATATTTACGTTCAATAAAATATATTGAATTGAGAAAATGAATGGTTAATGCTTTTTGTTTTCATCGGCAATTTATATGTCAGAACGATTGCTGGTGTAACCGGGAATATTTACCTCAGTGAAATTTTACCCCCCGGTAAAAATT
Source organism: Cantharis rufa (assembly GCA_947369205.1). Taxonomy (NCBI): domain Eukaryota; kingdom Metazoa; phylum Arthropoda; class Insecta; order Coleoptera; family Cantharidae; genus Cantharis; species Cantharis rufa. The sequence continues at coordinate 45,605,618 of OX376303.1, forward strand.
CTCTAGGGAAATTTTACCCCCAGTAAAAAATGATTAGGGGGTAAAATTTCACTAGGGAATTTTTACCGGGGGGTAAAAAAGCTCAAAGTATTCTTAGTGAATTTTTACCCCCTTATGAAATTTTATAGGTAAATAAGAATTTTTATATCTGTTTATGTATCAAATTCCATAATATTTTACTGCAAAATGCTAAAATATCTTCCTCAGATATTGGAAAAATTAAATAGGATAATTTAAAAGTTTTACACAAAATTTATTTAAAACTTACATTTTCTTATACACTTGTTTTTACCGAAACTACTACTTCAAAATTATTTGAATTTTTATGGTTCAAATATATTGCCAGATTTTTGTAACTATTTTTTTGTTCATCGAAAAGGTGCATTGAACTTGTAAACCTTAGCCATGCTGGATTTTTTGACATTTGAGTAAACGAATATATATCGGCTCCTATGAGTGTTGCAGTGCAACATCCAAATTGCATTTTCGTCATATTCATGTAATTCTTAACACCAGAAAACAGATCAACTTCTTGTTTTCGAGTTTTCATAAATTCGGTAATTAGCTTTCGTACTTCCTTGTGCTGATCTTCACTTCCGGAAATGCATAAAGATATGCATCTAAAAAAACAGTTACCGTCTACCTTGACGTCTATAACTGTGTGAGGCGAATAGAGCAACCCATTTTTTGTTTTCGCAAAGTCGGAATTCTTGTCAAATGAAAGTCCAAGCTTCTCACAAAGTGGTTTTTGCCAAATGTTATTTATGGGACAGAAACGAAATTTTGATTTTTCTGTTATGCAATTAATTTCTTCAACAGATGATTCATGTTCTTCATTTTCGCCATTTTTTTTCTTAAGATCCGTTGTCGTCGTAATGTTTTAAATTACTGACAGGATACCCCTTTTTCAAAGATTTCCGCACTTTTGACCGTAAAATGCAGTTGCCATTGATCAGAATTTTCTCTATGGCGTACGGTCCCTGTATAGGGTGCTTTTGTCCAACCACCTTTGCGATCATCTCGTCTGCAATTTCGTACCAGTGGCGATTCTCCAACTTTAAATTTCACTGCATTTGCACGACGCTTATCATAAGAAGTTTTTTGCTTTTCTTGCTGTCCTTTATATTTTCAGCGGTCTTTTGAAATACACACTTTTGAATTTTTAATAAAAGTCTCAAACACAAACGCACCTTGCTTCCCTGACCAGGGCATGGTGGCGTGTAAAAACTACATCATACACCCTTCCAAACAATACACTGCGATTTTTTGAAATGTGGGAGGTTCCCCCGCCCCACCATGTATTACTATTACTTTACTATTTAAATAATAAATTATCCTATTTTATTTATTTAAAATTCTTCCAAAATCTGAGGAAGATATTTTAGCATCTCAGAATAAAATATAATCGAATTTGATACATAAACAATAATAAAAATTCTGATTTACCTATAAATTTTATTAAGGGGGTAAAAATTCACTGTGGTTATTTTGAACTTTTTTACCCCCCGGTATAAATTCTCTAGGGAAATTTTACCTCCAGTAAAAAATGATTAGGGGGTAAAATTTCACTGGGGTAAATATTCCCGGTTACACCGGGTCACTTGGTATATTAATTCTGAGGCGGTTTGATGTTCTAGAATTCTACAAATAATTTATATGGTTCAAGTTCTGGGGCGATACGAGGTTCTTCCAGGTCAGCTAGTATTATATAATAATTTTATATTTTATATAATTAAGAAAGTATTAATATTATATTTATATAATATAATAATATATTTATGTTACGATCAATGATGTAATTTGGGCGTTGACGTCAATGGCCGGACAATGACGACAATGCCCATTTATGTTGGCCATTAACGTCATTGTCCGGCCATTGACGTCAACGCCCGTTAGGGGTGGACAATGATGCAAATATTTTCATCTGATTGTAATATTTACGTCTTTGGCCGGTTAATGACGTTATTGACCAAAACGGAAAAAATATCATAATGATGATATATAGAATAAATACTATAAGGAACAGCAAGACAGTCAATTGGAAAGTGACACCTCGCCAATATTCTAATGTTTATAATCATTTATTAAAATAAATAATAAAAATTAACAAAAATTTTAAAAATAATTATAAATTTAAAAGTAATTAAATTAAATTTTTTAAATTAATCATTTTTATGATTTTTTTAAATTATTCATTTTTATTCTGACATGAGAGTGCACCTTGCTTTTACATCCAACCTTGCATTGGCAACGCTTGTAACTCTGTCTCCCTACAATACTGCTTTGAGCTGCAGCTTGTCTAAGAGTAATCTCGTTTTCTTTGGTAGTATCACTAATGTTTACCAACAAAATTAACTTTTCTCTTAACAGCTCTTCTTAATAATCTCTTATCTCTAATCTTTTAATAACTAGTACTAATTGCAAAAGCATATTAAATGCGTTACTTTCTGATGGAATAGAAAATCAAACCGCCAACTAAAGTGATAACAGTTTTGCCACATAGCATTCCTTACCGTAAAAATTAAAATATTTAATTATTAGTTAATGTTAAACCTGTAATTTTGTTATAAGTATTGTGTATAGTACGTATAAGCTGAACCAATAATAAGTCAAATAAAAAAAAGAGTAGTTTCATCTTCGCCCGCTCTGTGAGCGGGCGTTGACGTCATTGCAATGACGTCATTGCCCGAACAATGATGTAAAAACCACATATGAAATTTTAAATTTCGCCCAAAATGCACAGTTAGTGACGTCATTGGCCGGGCGTTGACGTCAATGCCCAGTTAAGCAGAGCATTTACGTCATTGTCCGGCCATTGACGTCAATGGCCGAGTTGTCATCATTGACCGTAACATATATATTATAAAAAACATCGTTTTGTTCACTAGTTGGCGCTTAGTTTAATTAATTCGCGGCAAACCTTCAAATTTTACAATTTCTTTGATTATTTTGCAAAAAATCAGGCATCAAAATGTCATCTCATTGATAAATTTTCGATTTGGCAGGCAACCCACACCCTCGTCTGAAATCGTTTTGTTTCTTCCCTTGCTACACAAAATGTACTATTATCATTAATTGTTGCTTTCAATATCGTAATGTCATGCTTTAGAGTACTTATATAGTCTGGACTTAAGTCTGTTATGCTTGGTTTCATCTTTTTCGTCTTTGTTTTCTTTTTGCACTTGTACCAGTTTCAGTAATACTGTATTTTCATAATGTTTTATTCGCAATTTCTTTTCAATAATAATATCAATTAATAGTTCTTGTTTTAAGTGTTTTTTCGCGGAACCACGGTTTTTTCTTTCTTTTTCATTGGTTTTTAATTATTACAGCACTTACTATATTTTGTTTCACTTTTTCTCATGCCGCATTTTCATCGTCTTGTTGCAGTATTTTGTAATGATGCACCTTGTCAGTTAGCTTTTTGTCTTTGACATTTTCTTCTCCGAGTGATTTGATGTTGAATTTTAATTAATATTTTGGTTCTTCTTTAGCGTGATTTGATTGGGATAGTTTTAATGTTTCCAGAATCAGTTTACAATCCAGTTCCATATTGGTTGATGTCAGACATCGAACATCTGGCACTTGGGCATGTTAGATTATTTTGTTAGTTATTATACAGGGTGCGGCATCATAACTTCCTTTTTTGAAATGCGCGCCATTTAGACTGCAAAGATCGTTGTGGGCGGATACTGCTCTTATTCGGTAGGCGTACATCAAAAGTTTTGTTCCCCATCCGGTCAGTCGCCACGATGCGTTGGAACAGTGAGCAGCGTGCATTTGCCGTTGAGGCGTACTTTTCGAATAGACGTTCTGTGATCGCAACTTAGCGTGCCTTTCAAAATCGCTCCCCGGATTTGGCCCCTTGCGATTTTTTTTTGTGGGGGTTTTTAAAATTCCGTGTTTATGTCAACCGTCCAAGAACATTAGAAGATCTCAAAGCCAATATTCGGGCTGTAATTGTCAACATACCAGTTGACATGCTGGACATTCGAAAAGTACGCCTCAACGGCAAATGCACGCTGCTTACTGTTCCAACGCATCGTGGCGATTGACCGGATGGGGAAGAAAACTTTAGATGTACGCCTACCGAATAAGAGCAGTCTCCGCCCACTACGATCTTTACAGTCTAAATGGCGCGCATTTCAAAAAAGGAAGTTATGATGCCGCACCCTGTATGTATAGTCTATTTTACTTTTGCGCCCACTGGTGTTTTCTCATATATACCTACTTGTGTTGTATTTGGTGATCAAGAAAAGTATTATTGATTCTCATTTCGTTTTGGGCGCAAAACGAGATCAAACGTTCACCGTTATCGTTCTTAGATTCTTCGTTGAATCGTGGTTCGACTTCTGGAATTATATCTGGCCTGTTCGTACATTTAAATCCCATAGTATTGCTACTATTTCTTCTTTGTTTATACTGTCGCTGATTCCTTATAGATCTTCGTAGAAGCCATCCGTTTCATGTGAGGGTTTGCAGTCTGTTTTCCGGTGCATATTATGTTGAGATTATGTTGCTTTTCTTCTGAGCCTGTAATGTGACTAATAAAATTAGTTGTGATATACAGCGACATTCTTTTATACTGTTTTTGCTAGTAACAGATTAGACGGCAAACCTAGCGAGCGGAACAATCGCGAGCATTCCTTATGAAATTCTGTTGAGGCAACAGGGTTGCCGCCTAATCTGTTAGAGTAGTCGCCTCGAAACTTCAAGTCGCGTCGGTAATCGCGTAATTGAAAACCATTGTTTTGAGTTATGACGAGACTTGAAGTTCCGTGACGACTACTAGAACGAAACAACAGTGTCGCCAGTGTTTCAAGTACCAAAAATAATAGAAAAACTAACAATAAATACAACATATCCAAGGTAACATAGACAATAAAGCAAGGGTACAATAAACCCACCCTAGGTTGTAGCGGTACTGTGTGTGTAATGGAAGATTAAACATGGGTAAAAAAATGCACAAATATTGATGTTTTTGTAACTCCCTGTATGTAATAAATGAACAAACTAATTAAAAGGGTGAGCTCTTGATGCAAGATAAAGGGTTTACCAATACGATGTTTGTTTTTATATTTTAAAGGAAACACATACTTCAGATAAAATGTTATGGATTTTTATTGATATGTAAAGTAGAAGGTCTGCCATTTATGAATGAAAAATAATATCCTTCAAATGTTCACCACGACCACGCTTACAGACATCGATTCTTTTGTCAAAATTTTCAATCACATTTTGGCATAATTGAGGCTTTATCTCACCAATGACACGTTTGATGTTGACTTTTAAGCCCCCAATGGTTTGTGGATTATCCGCATAGACTTGATCTTTCACATAGACCCACAAGAAATAGTCAAACGGTGTAAAATCGCACGATCTGAGGTGAAATTTATTGCAGAATTACGCGAAAATATTCGATCTAGAAATTTGGTTTGCAATAAAGCCATTGTTTCTCTGGCCGTGTCATGTGGCGCCATCCTGTTAAAACCACATATCACTTACATCCATATCATCGATAATAGGTCAAAAATAATTTTTCAACGTGTCCCTAAATGTTGAGAACGTCGTGGAATTGACAAATTTGGTTGCTCTTCGACACTTTCACTTACAGCAGCGATATTTTCCGCTGAACGACCCAAACGAGTATGTACTGTTGTTGGTATGTTATATACCAAACCAGTAACCTTAAATTTATCCACCAAATTCTCGATAGCGGTTTCAGAAGACCGATCATGACGACCAAAAATATCGCGAATTTTACAAAATGTGGTTTTCACACATCGACTATTTTCGTAATAAGCTTAAATGATTTTAATACAATTTTCAATTAAAATTGAAAACATTTTCACAAATGGCAAAGCTTCTGCTGTACATAAGATAAAAAAACTAAATGCCAGAACTGTCAAAATATCCGAATATGCCCCTATTGAAAAACAAACATCTTATTGGTAAACCCTGTATTATGAAGGGGAACATTGGGATACCATTTAAGTTTTTGTCCACAATATAGAGAGAATCCCACTCCACTATCATGCAACAAAAACAGTTCTTCTGAAGATGTGGTAGTACATTTTTCATTTTATGGGATGAGAATCTGTTTTTCTGTATTTTTCATTTTATTAACAGACGGACAGCCATAGAGCCAGATCAGAAGTATTTTCTCGATATTCCCCCTACGTTTTATTTATGATTAAAAAAATTTGCCTAAATATTTATTAAAATGGCGCCAGTGACTTATTGGGCAAAAAAATAACGAATGCTTTGTTGAAATTAAAAATCCGTAAGTCAGACAGGATCGATAAATATATTTACAAAAAATTAAATTAAATTCAACAGAGGAGTTATGAATAAGAAAAAGTAATACTACATGGTAGCATTCTCATCAAATAAATTTTGTGAATTAATGCTAATTATAACAGTAATGTAGTAAATTACCCAACGCGCATTTATCTGTTCATCAGCTAAGTATCTGATGGTTTCCAAAATTAATTAATAAAAATACTAGTATTTTCAAATCTCCTCAACTTATATTTAATATAGTTATTGAACTCAAAATTAACAGTTGCTGATCTTCATAATGATGGGTTGACAATTCTATTGCTTAGATATAAACCGGAACCAATTCCCTTCCGTGCCAAAATAAAAATTAAATATAGGTACGACCCTTCTTAACTTTCTCTTGAGTCGGTATCAGATTGGACTACTAAAACTAATCCCAAAGCAATTTGGACAAATTTTGACTCTCAACTAAAGTATGATCTACCCCAATATTCTAGCGAGCGGATGTTAAAAGCGCTTGGACAAAATAACGATCCATACGAAGTTGCGGATATAGCGGATTTGGATGTTAATACAAAAAAGCGGCTCTGAAAACCTAATGTTTGGTTTTATTGGGATTAAAAAAAGCTAACTAGGTTTTCCAAAGCAAGTTGAATAAGTTAACTTGGCATAAGTTTGATAGAAAATCTAGTCTGATTCTTTACCGTAATCGCTAAGTCGCCGCTCTTACACAGAGTAAGAGCTTCCCATCTATCGTTATTTTTTGGTAACCAGTTTTTACTCTTTTTCCGTTAGTTTTTTCGTTTCTCGCAATATTTCTGATTGCTCTTTGAACATCTCTCTCTTCCCTAGTCAAGTCGTTGTCTATGTACATTCTCAAACCTTTCAGTTTACTTTTTGTGTTCATAATTTCTTGTTTCTTAGTCCAGGATTCCACTTCTGCAACTATCATCTCTGATGGTAATCTTTTGTTTATTTTGTACACTTTATTTAACTTCGCTTGTACTTGTAGCTTTTCACTCAGGATTTTTTCCACTTGTTGTGCTTCTTTTCCCGCCACTGTTTTCATTCCTTTTAGTAAAATACTGTTCCTTTTCTTTGTCTTTTCACCTTTTTCAGCTCTTATTTCTAATGCTTTTATCTTTTCCTCCAGTTGGGTTCTCTCTTCCTTCCATTTAATCTCTTTTTTCTCTGCTTCTTTCTTTAGGTCTTTTATCATTTCCTTTAGTTCGGACGTGGTTTTTGTAAATTCTTCCATTATCTTCATCATCATTTCCTTGAGATCGTCAATTTTTCCTCCATTTTGAGGAATTGGAAAAACGTCCAATCTATTTCTCAGCAATTGTTTTCTGTTTTGTACGTTATTTGGGTTGCGTACCGCGTTTGTTTTGTTTAAAATAAATTTATTGTACTATCTTTATCTTTACGATAAGTAAAATTATTATGTTTATTAGTTTATTTACTAACTATATAATCTCGTAAATTACGTTATTTTCGGGTTCTTCTTTTCAAATTTTACGTCTTTACACAACTGTTCACTATCTGATCGCTGTTCCTCCTTTTTTTGAGGTTTTCTAGTTCAAAATTATCCACTATTCAGCACTACGAAAACGGGGCCGTGTTATCCGGTTACTCGTCGTTCGATCGTCGGTGATATCAAATAGAAAAATTTATAGAAACAAAAATGTAGAGATTAACTTTTACAAGAAAAAAATTCATATTGATCTTTTTATTTTGTCGAACCGCTTCCGAGATATATAGATGACAATATATTTCGCATTTTACAGAGTCTGGTTTAAGCCGCTGTCAGTCAGAAACGCCGTGACAAAATAAAAAAATGTATATAAAAAAATTGAAGACAATAAAATTTTCAACAAACAAATGTCTAAAAAGTTTCGCTAAAAAATAGATTTTTATTTGCAAAAACCCGGCTTCAAAACTTGCAATTTGCATTGTTAATGTCGTTATTATCACGTCTGGATTTCATTATGACTTATGAGTCACTGTACATGAAAACTATAACTTTTGAACTGTACGTAAATGGGGGTGTATCAATAGTAATAACTTTCGCAAGCCTATTTCTTTCAAATATTTGAAAATATGTATTCCAAATCGGTGACACGTAGAAAAGTTGAAAAAGGGGTTGTTATTCATAAAATATAATTTTAGGAAAAAATCATATAAAACCTAACAGTTTTTTCTTCTCCACGAAATATATATTTTTCGAAAAACATGCTTTATGCGAGTTTTAAAATTTTAGGGGATGGTTTACCCCTAAAATTATTAAGAGCTAGCGGCCAGAAAATCATTATGTGATTGATCAAAATAATTAATTCGGCGTTGGTTTCATTCACATCGAAGCACTCCTTTCATATGCATGAAAAATCTAACTTTTCAACTGTAGATAGGTGGGGGTGTATTATAATAAAAGGGTAAAAATATTCATTGTGTAGTACAGTTTGTATCTAGTAATAATTTTTGCAAGCCTATTGCAATAAAATATTTGAAAATTTTTATTCGAAAATGACAACACATGGCAAAGTTGTAACCCCTTTGAATATCATTTTTGGGAAAAATCCAAAAACACGTAACTTAGAGTTTTCTCTCCTCTATAACATATATTTATTTCGAAAAAATTTGATGACGTTAAGGATGCTTTATGCAGGTTTTAAAATTTTGGGGGGTGGTCCACTCCCGAAAATATTAAGTGATCGCTTCGAAAAAATTATATTTGTTATAAGTTATAAAATGAAGCATTTTACCGTTGGCTTCATTCATATCTAAAACCTCCTTCTACATAAAAATTCAAAAAATTCATTTTTCACCCTATTTTTGAAGGGTGATTACACCCCTTATAAACCCATGTGTTAGCAGCTAAAAGCAATTATGGGTCCCTTATTTTTTGATGCTCTACCGCATATCCAAAAATTATTCAAATCGGTGAGGGACACCGGGGATCCTTTACTTGTAAGTCTGTAGACAGTAGTAAACTTGGATAACCAATATTTTATATTGATGAACAAAATATTATTAATATTAAATTTGCTCCAGTCACAAATTTTATGCTCGGTTTTACTAACCTTCGTCAAAGCATTTCATCAACGTCAAAAGGTTTTTCGCTCGTTAACTCATAAAAATCTGATTACCGATGCAAAATATAGTTAACGTTAGTCAAAGTTTAGATCAAATTTGACGACCGAATACTATTCGTCGGTCAAATGTTTCAATAGTTCGTTTAAATTTACTATTGACATTTGTGTTGCATTTTTGAAGTTTTTAAAAGAAAAACTTTACCTTATTTAACTTAACTTAACTTTATTAACTTTTAAAGTTATTAAAGGTTAGAAATGGCCGAAAATTTCGACGATTGATTTTTGATGAAAGATCAATGTTGGTGAAACGACTTTCAGATAAACAAGGCGTCAAAATTTGACGGACCGTTAATTTGATCAGCTTCAAGGCATATTTAACCTTGTTTATCTGAAAGTCGTTTCACCAACATTGATCTTTCGTCAAAAATCAATCATCGATCAGCCATTTCTAACTTAAGTTAGGAGGTAGAAGTCTTAAGTTAAATAAGGTAAAGCTTTGTTTTAAAAACTTCAAAAATGCAACTTTTACTTCAATAGTAACTCTAAACTAACCGATTAAATATTTGCCGGACGAATATTCGGTCGTTAAATTTTATCGAAATTTTGACCAACGTTAACTATATTTTGCATCGGTAATCAGATTTTTATGAGTTAACGAGCGAAAAACCTTTTGACGTAGATCAAATGCTTTGACGAAGGTTGGTGAAACCGGGCATAAGTCTGTTATTAATCAGTTACAGGTACCGTGAATGAAAATATGAACGACTTTGAAATCTAACAAGTGCCACTTCTTTAAAATTTTTTAAAATAATTTTATTTAATATGTTGTCCTTTATTTTTGTACACTTGAAGTCAGCGTTTTGGCCTAGATTTTAGCGATCGTTGTATCATTTCCAGAGGAATCTTTGTTATCTCGCGTTTTATTAAGTTTTTAAGTTGATCTATAGTTTTAACTTTTGATTTATTTAGCTGAGATTTTAAATAGCCCCACAAAAAATAATCACATGGTGAAAGCTCCGGCGATGATGGTGTCCATATATTAGAATGAATAAAAGATATGCCATTCTTTTCAAGAAAATTCAAGGTCATTTTAGAAGCGTGTATTTGGAAACAAATATCCAATCATCAGCAGGATATAATCTCTTCGCATCCTTCAAAAGTGGCTTTAAACAATTCTTAATATAATATACTAAATTAATTTTTGTCCCAGGTTCAACAAAAATTGGCGTGGTAGTTCCAAAATTTGATATTCCCATGAACACCATAACTCCTTTCGGATGAGACTACTTTGCGAATACGTCCAGTTCTTTTGCCGACTGCTCGCGACATAAGTACTGAACTTTTCGTTGGCCATTAGCATTTGTTAGACGGAACCATGCTTCATCGACAGTGACGTATTTTTGCGTTTTTTACAATTTAGTAAGTGATATAATCCTAGGGAGCGCTGGTACCTTCTTGAAATTATTTGTTCAGAAATGTGAAGTCTTTTCGGCTTCTTCATTAATTTTAAATTAAAATTTTTTTTTAGATTTTACCGAATGGTTTATGCTGATGTTTTGAAGTGATTTGCCTGCCATATGTTGTAGTGTCGGGGGATTCGTTTTTAATGCCATTTTCTTTAAATTCAATAATTCTTCATTTGTCAGAATTGGCTTTTTGCCGCTGCCTTTCTTCCGGATTTTGGAATTCTGTTCTGGGATTCTATTTTTTTTTGTAGCTAGTGAGTGTACCTTGTGAAACACAAAAATTTTGATCTTTACACCGTTTTAGTATCACAGTAAAACTACACTGTTGTTTTAAAAGTTTAAAAAATTATGAATTGTTGCTCTTTAGTTAACACCATTTTTGTAACTGACGAAAAAAACAAAATTGACACCAAAAAGTTTTTATCGCATACTCCATGTATGTTCATATAGGTATCAATCCTCCGGTGTTTTCACTTGCATGGTTAGTAAATACGGACCGCCTGAGTTACACTGTAAGTTTTAGAAATATAAAGTGTTTTTACAATATATTTTGATATAATTATGTAGTCTAAAAAGCGATTCGTTTGTACCCCGTGTTTGTAAGAATATGTTACAAATTGTTTTCAGGACTGTTCGAATTATTATAAGGAAAAGTATTTATAACATTGGCCAGGTTTTATTTTCAATTTCTTCTAACGCGGAAAATCCGTCAGCATGAGAAAATGTTCTTTTCGACATTATGTATAATGATTATAAGGAATTAATAAAATGAAAAAGTTGCAAAAAACATTCTATCCTAATTTGGATAACTATTTTGCGCGGTAGTACTCATTATTGACATTAATTGTGACATATTTAGAAGTTTTCCTGAAAGATGAACCCGTTATTTTTCACAATTTCATTTACTCATCCTCGGTAACAATTTAATGATATCTCATATTCAATTTTTTCGCATAATTTCGTATTAGGTATATCTCCATTATGGTAAAGCAAATATCAGTGGAGAAATCTAGCAAAACACAATTAGTCATTTATCAAGTGTTAATTTTGTTCGCCGCGTGAGCCTAAGTGAAATATGCATATTATAAACAGGTTATAACGATTGCATATGATGTATAAATAACTTTCTAATAGGATGTAAGGGTAATATGTTATAATACTACTACAATGGATACATCAGTTGTAGCATTTCTTTAACGGCTTATGTCTACTTTTCGATTATACGATTATAGTATTGAACATACTCATGGAATTAATTAATAAATAAGATCATTCCTAAAGCAAAAAGTTTGAAATACAAAATAATCCGAATTGATGCTCACTAGCATAATTAATACTAAAATCAATAAATAGAAGCAGTTTTTGGTGCCTCTAAAACATAAATGAATGAAAAATAACCTTTAACAATTACCTTTACAAAAACTTGAACTAAATAAGCTTCGATAGCCGATAGCAAACGGACAAGAAATGGAGCACCTATGTTATGTTAATACATACATAAGTTTTAAGCATATAATATATAATATCTATGCACATACATACATAACTGTCGTGTTTCAAAATCATATTTTGAATTTTGAATTTTTAATATTTGTTTGAATTGGCATTTTATTTTTGATTTTGTAAATAATTTGTAATTGCAAATATTTTGAATTTTGAAAAATTTAAGTTGGTATGAATTTTGTTAAAAGGGAGATTGGTTAGGTCCGTCGAAGCGGGCAGACGCGTTCTGCGGATGTCTCCGCTAATTTTGTTTTATTTTGGGTCTCTGATTTTGAGATATTTTAATTTTTTGAAAATAACAAATTTACAAACGTAAGTTACATATTTGTTATTGATTTGGAGTGTTTTCGTCCGTATTTGGATGACTTACAAGATTTTTTTTTGAAAAGCAAAATTAATTGGATTCGTGAAATAAAATGGAATAATGGATTTGGATTGATTAAAATATTATAATATGTGGATCAATTGTTTAAATTAATAATAAAGTAAATTGGAAGACGAAGCAAATTGGACATTTTATTTAAAAATTAAATTGAACTGCGTTATTCAAAAATTAATTTTCAATATTTAAAAATTATGTTATATTTACAAAAATGCGTCGCAATACATATTATGTATGTATACAGTGGTGATCACAGAAATAGCATAATTACTATTTATAATAGTCACAAATATTTTAATTAGAAAATTTATTAAATTGTTTATACTTTATAGAATCTAAAACTTTTAAATAGGTTTCAGTTTTTAAATCAAATAAACTAAAATACATAAATAAAAACAAAAATATATAAACAACAATAAAAAACAAATAAAATTTTCCGACGTTCTTTAATTTGTATTGTCATTTAAATTTGTAATTTGTAATTTTATTTTTATTGTTTTTGTTTATCTTTTGTAGTTTTTTCTTTTGTAGATACTTTTCTTTAATTTCTATTGTCATTTTTTTAATTTATACTTTTAATTTTATTTTTATTGCTTTTATAGCCTTGAAAATGGGACAATAAAGAATACGAAACGTCGGACAATTTTATTTGTTTTTTATGACCGCAAACTGAATTATTCACTCAATATTTTAATTATAGAAGTTCAACTATGATTACACTATATTTATGTAAATGTAAAATTTATAAAATCAAAGTAAGAGTTATATTTAATTCATTAATAAACGTAAATTAAATAAAAATTAATTCAAAGTAACGAAAAGATTTCATCATAGAAATAGTAGTATATCATAGAAAACCTACCTAGTTTACCTAGGATATATTCAAAATATAAACAAGTAACAACAAGTAGCAAGTAAGTATAACAAGTTTTAAGTTTCATTATTTTCTTGGGTAGCCCTTGTTTTTAATTACTGTCGCACATCTGGATGGTCTTCTAGTAATAAGCTTTTGACATCGTTCAACAGTATAGTAGCATATCAGACTTGCTTTTATTTCTTTCCATAAATCTTATAAATTACTGGGTTTTTATCTCCAAGAGCAATTTTATCTCAATATCGTTCCATAGGTTCTTGATCGGATTTAGATCGGGACTTTGAGGTGGAAATTCCTTCATCATATTTTCCCAAATCGAAGATTTCACAGACCTTGCAAAGTGCTTAGCATCGTTATCGTGCATTAAAACCCATTCAATGGTTATAGATCGTCATCGGCATATGCTTTCATAATATTTTATAATATACTCTTATATTTATATTAGTTTAAAATTTCATAAATGTTGACAAACGGACCGATGCCATGCGATGACATTGCTCCCCAAACTAGAATGTTTCTACCGCCGTGCTTAACATTTTTTAAAGTAAGAGAAAAAGGATATCGGGTTGTTTGGGTAGCAAATCAAACAACTATAACTTGAGTGTCGACGTTTGGGATGCGTCTATGCATCCATTTTCAAGACTGTAATGGAGAAGGGCCTATATACTATAATCAATCCTACAAATTTATAATTTCACACTCACCGATGACAAGGTTTTTATCACTTTTTTTTGACTTTGTTAAACTGCAACTACGTCTGTCAACCTGCGCCAGCATCGATCAGCAATTTTATATCAAACGTTTTACACCCTAACTTGTCATCGGGGAGTGTGAAATTAGAAATTTGTAAGATTGATTATATATAGGTCCTTCGCCATTACAGTCATGAAAATGGATGCATAGGCGCATCCGAAACGTCGACACTCAAGTTATATTTGTTTTATTTGCTACCCAGACAACCCGATATCCTTTTCCTCTTATTATCAGCATTGGGTGGGAAATATTTTTTGTCTATTCTTTCAAGTAAATAATGGGATATAATTTTGGTTCATAGGACACCTACCATATACTTGCACATCAGACTAACAACGGTTGAATTTTGACTCGCCAGTACACAAAATGTTTTTCCAAAATAAAACATTTTTATGCTGGTGCATTTTGGCAAATTCTAAACGCTTTTCTAGATTTCATTTTGAACTTACTTACTTACTAACTTCTTGCAAACGGCGCCGTATAGTTGCGGTTGACATATCAGCATTCTACTACTCTTGAATATGAGATATTTTCTGATTAGAAATTAAGAGAGATTGACGTTTACTCATTCTAGTAATTTGACGATCCAACTAAATTGAAGTTTTTCTCGGTGGTGACTGTCGAATTTTACTCTATAAAATTTAGCATGTACATCTTCAGTTAAATTGCAAAAATAGAAGAATACCGCGAAATATGGAGGAAACACTTGATTAGGATGAGTAATACCCGAATTCCCAAACAACTATTATACCTATATAAGCCTATATGAAGGCGTAGTTACGGAAGACCAAATGGGGTGACTAAACTGAATTCACTAAGGTGAATGATTAAATTGGTATTTTATTAGCTAAAGCATGCTGAAGAAGACGAAGAATTTAAAAATTTTTAATATGTTTAATGCAATTTTCTACTAATTTCTTATTTGTAGATTTATCTCTCATTTCCGTCTCATGGCTATATAATTACTGCAAAACAATAAAATCCGTAAATGTTCAATAATATACTAGTAGAAAATTGTAGTATGAAATGTAGTAAAAAATTGATTTCTTAGATTTTCGATTTTTTCGAAAACTATCGATGAAAACCGTTTCTAAAATCAAAAACAAGAACATACAACTACAGTGGGTACTAACTCATAACACTTAGACAGCGAAGCAATGGAATTCTGTGTTGTGGATTCGTATTAATTAATCAATTATTTAAAATTTAGAATAGAATATTCAACTACTGGTTATAATACAAAAGTTAATATGTAGTTGAAATAAAGCACAGCTATAAAAATTATGACATTAACCCATCACTGTGAACCTAGCATATCAACTATTAGCATCTCAAGAAAAACTTCATATTTGCTTGCATCCAGGATGGTTCTACAGTTTCACACAGTTTTAAACAATAGTTCAGTAAATTTACCCTTAAAATCGCGATTTAATGAAATGAGATGCCAACTTCAGAAAAGACAATACAGCATCTCATTAGTTTTGAAGTATTTGACCATAGAAGAGTTGAATTAAGCATAGTTCTATGTACCCTGCCTGATGTTTAGAATAGTTCCGTTGATGTACCTTTGAAATCGCGATTTAAAGGTATGAGATGCCAACTTCACACAAAACATTACAGCATCTCATAAGTTTTGAACTATTTCACCATCAAGAAGTTGACTAAAGCATGGTTTCGGCCTCTAACTTGCCACAAATAATTGAATCGCTAAGTGCAGAAAGGAAAGTACTGACAAATTTATCGAAATTGAGTTATACATTATATCATATATTTTCGACATAACCCGATGGTTTATTGCAGGAATAAAAGTTCTAATATTTAGGGTTAGTAAGTTAATTAGTTAGTAAGTTAAATTAAAATTGTGAAGCTGAATGTTATAGTTAAAAATTTATACAGTATAAATCGGTTATCTCTAAATTAATGTAAGTTCTGTAGTACTTCCCTTTCTTTCTTAGCGATTTAATTATAAACAATAGTTTATTACTCCAACAATTAGATAACTATGAGATGCTGGTATTTTTGGGCAAGTTCTGGATTCTTTTGATGATGAAATCGGCAGTTATGGTCTTCCTGCTACCCATCAAAAAGAGTTCCGGCCTCTAACTTGACACAAATAATTATAAACAATAGTTTATTACTCCAACAAGTAAATAACTATGAGATGCCAGTTTTTTTGGGCGAGCTTAGGATTTTTTTGATGGTGAAATCGCCAGTTGTTGTCTACGTGCTTCCTGTCGAAAGTTCGTAGGGATTATAAATAAATAAATACATAAGAAATGTAATAATTTTATTAAATTCAAAATAACTAAATTCTACGAATGTTTTTCTTTAATTTATTATAAGTTGAATGTTTAGTAAAAATTTGGAATAAAAAGCACTATACTCGTCTATTTTATTATATCCTTATCGATGACGCGTTTCGGTTTATTAGGCTTATTAGGCAATCGTATCGAACTACAAAATAGAAAGATAAATACTGATTTTGCAAAGAAATCATACATACGTGTCTGAATTTAAGGAAACAAATAGGTAACGCAAACGGCTATACAGAGAAATCTATAGTAAAGATGATATGTAGAAGGGACTTTAAGAATAAACACGCCAATAACCTTATAAATGCAAACGAATCACCGCCACAGGTGAAACACATCAAGTACTTCGCAATGACATATCAGGGTCATCTCACGAATAAAATATGCAAGAGATTTAAAGAGAAGGACATCACCATGTGCCCTGTTAGTAGAAATCGTTTAATCGACACTCTTTCGAACACCAAACGAAAAACACCGTACAATAGAAGAGGACGCAGTTTTGGTAACATGAGATTAATTCAACATTGTCAGATATTTTATCTTCAACCAGGCACGTAACTACGGGGGGGCCAGGGTGGGCCACGGCCCACCTTAAAGTTGTGCTGGCCCACCCTTGTGCCCACCCTGGCAAATAAAGAATTTCGTTCCAATAATTTCGTGATTTATTTCTGACTAATTAAGTTTAAAATATTTTACATACGCATTTTTAAGATAATCGCATTATTGCATTATTTTTTGTTAATAGTCACGTACATTACCCTTTTTTTTTTAGCTTTCTTAAAAAGCATTCTAGGTCTTTCCTTGGCCCCCTTAAAAAGAACTGGGCCCGGCTGGGGCCCACTTAGTCTAACAGGGCTAGTTCCGTGTGTGAGGTGGCCGAGCTTGCCTTGTTGTTTTTCTGGGTTTGGTGTACAAAAAATTAAAGTTGAAAATCTTTGTATTAAAATTTATTTTCTACTCTACATAAATGTTCCATTTCGTATCATGGATAAATATCAACTGACTGCTCCTGTCTCGCCTTTTGCTTGCGAGCATCGAGTCGTTATCTTAAAATGTTATTTCTTACTAGGAGTTCATCACATTTCCCCCCTAAACTTAAAAGTTAAAACAATGATTTAATCTTTTGAAAAACTTAATTAAATTAGAATACATATAATTGCATATTATGATTATATGATTAAAAATTTTATACATTTGATTAAAAAATTCGGCTATTACGCCTATTTTGTAAAGGGTCTCGAGCCTGTACATGTGGAACTGTTGGAACTTCGGATAATTCTAAATCATCTGGTATAGATGGAGACATTGACCTATCTCGATTGACATTTCTATTATTAAAAGTAATACAAAGATTAGGAAGATTCCCACAAGTGCAAGACTTCTTTCCTCTACATCGACAATAAATTTTATAAACAATTCCTATAACTATTAAAATACATATAAAATAAGCAAAATAATACATGAAAGATTTCGAACGATTATTGCTAGAAGTTTGTAAAATTTGATCAGCTAATTCGTCAATTTTCGACAATTTATAACTTGCTAAATTTAATTCATCTAAATGAAGAGATGTTACCTTATATCCCTTACTTAATTTTAATTCAGAAATATTAATTTGATTTTTATAATTAATTTCACAACAATCTAAATCTATATTAAAGTTTGGAATGAAATCCATAAAAGAAGTTGAAATAAATTCTTGACTAGGAGTCAATAAAGTTGTACTTGTAAAACCCTTACAATCATCATCAAGTGTTATTATACCTGAATCTGTTAAAAGAACATCGACCGGTATCTTTGAATTTTTACAATTTATTACTAAGTTTTCGCTACCAATCGGAATAATGTATATCCACCGATTGTTGGTTTTCAATTGATAAAAAATTGGTGAATATAGTTCAATTATTCTGGTATCACATGAATCCGGCACCTTTTGTGCATGGTTAAACAAAGAAATTTCACAATTATTTAAAGTATTAGTTACAAATGTTGGTTTTGTTTGAATACATATTAATTTGCTAAGATCGAGTCTTTTGCAATTTGAAAATTCTAAATCACTTAAAGTAAAATAATGTTGCTTGGTTTCACTCACTGCCAAATAATTATTGGCTGGTTGAACGAACAAATATTTGTTTTCACTTTTCACTAACACTGGTAGTGGTATAAGATGGTGTGCTGAAAATATGCGTTGTTCCACCAATGGTAAAGAAATAGCATAAGTTAACTTCGAGTTGAAATAAAACACTACTAATTTAACAATTTTCATAATAGTATGTACATTATTAATGTCTAATGGTACAACAAAATCAGTTCCACTGGGTAAATAATTTCGCACCTTTTGCAATTCATCTAAAATTTGAATAGGATTTATAATTTTTGGATGAAGAATTCCCTTTTGAGCAAATAAAATAGCATTTGTTATTGAATCTAATTCGTTTTGATATTGCTGTGCTAAAAATATTAATAAATTTAAGTGTTCGTCTATAACTTGTCTAGTTTCTAGCACCGATAAGGTTTTCGTTTCCGCGTTTACAAATTTTTCAATTTTTTGTAAATTTTTATTTAGTAATTGCTCATTTTTATTAAGTGAAGTAATAGTTTCGTTAAAATTTTTGATAGTAGTTTGCACAATACTGGATTGTTGCTTGATTAAAGAAATTTGAGTTTTTTCATCATTATCGAAAGAATTAATTTTTTCGTCATAATATTTTGCATCGTCAGCATCCATAGTGCCGAATAGAATTTTTGCTCCTTGGCCAATAATATTAATCCATCCACGTTTCCTTCGTGAATGATCCTTGTGACCCACAATTATGCTTAAAATATTTTTGTCAACTTCGATTTGTTGAATATAATAGTTTAATAACTTTAATTGCTTTTCGCACATGGTAAAATTAATGAAAAAGTTGTTATAACCAAAATTTGGATGACCACAATAACTTTGGGTTGTAATTACATATGTTTTCAAAGTGATAAATTTTTCAAAAAGTATGTTAATATCTAAATAAGTAATTAGCTTCCATTCTTGGTTGCTCAAAACTAAATTTCCAATTTGTTCAAAATATATTCCAGGTGTAAATTTGAATTTCGTTTCGTTATAAACTTCATGAGTGGAGGCGATGATACTTCGAGAAAGAAGAATTGCTATTCTGAAACAAGAGAAACATATGGTTTCAGACGGTTTGCATGAACAACCTTGTTTTGATTTTTTATTTGAATAGTGAAATTGCAATTTGATGGTTTTGAAATAATTTTGTAAGGCCCTAGATAATATTGATCTAGTTTTTTAGATCTACCCTTTGCAGTAGCTTCGTTTGTTAACAAAACTAGGTCTCCAATTTTAAATTCGTGTTGAATTAAATTTTTATCATAATATTTTTTGTAATTTTCCTTACAACGTAGGAGGTTGTTTCGCGCGACTTGATTTGAAGTTTGTAATTTAGTACGTAAATCTATAATGTAGTCGTCGTAACTATAAGAAAATTTAGGATTCTGTGATAAATTGGATGGAAGTGTAGCTTTCTTCCCGTATATAAGTTCGAAGGGAGTAAAATTTGTTGCAGAATGAGGACTAGTGTTGTAAGAGAACATTGCAAAATCTAACCAATCGGGCCAATCCGTTTGGTCTGTATTTACAAAATGTTTTAAATAATCTGCTAACGTCTTGTGTGACCTTTCTAAGGCTCCATTAGTTTGAGGATGATAAGCTGAGGTATTTAATTTTGAAATTTTTAGAAGTTTGCAAGCGCTCTTAAATATTGAGCTCATAAAATTTGATCCTTGATCGGTAATTATATATTTTGGAATACCGTATTTACAAATAATGTTTTTCACAAAGGCGTCAGCAACAGTTATAGCTTCCTGATTTGGTAGAGCTATTGCCGCTGAGAATTTTGATAAATCATCTTGAAAAGTTAATATAAATTTCATACCACATTCGGACAATGGAAGTGGTCCAACGATATCTAAAAATACCTTTTCGAATGGTTCGTATGATGTTGTAGTAATTTCCATTGGTATTTTTGTTTTCTTTCGATTGACTTTGTTTATTTGACAACTTTTGCAACCTTTGATATATTTTTTTATGTCCTTCCTCATAGAGGACCAATAAAATTTTGCCTTAATTCTTTTAATTGTTCTGGAAATTCCCGAGTGACCCCCGATAGGTGTATCGTGATACTCTTTTATAATTTGTTGAATTTCATTTGGGTCAGAGACACTGATAATTTCGTTTTTGCATAATAGAATTTCTATTTCAGTGTTTCTGAAAAGATAACGTAAAACAATTCTGAAAAATTCATTATCACGTTTATTGTAAAACTGTGAAATTGCAATCTTTCCAACTGAGTCTTTGACCAGGCTATCGCGAAGCTCTGTAAGTTTGTAAAATAATATTTCCCTATTGCAACAATCTTGAGATGTTTCCGTTGCAAAGAGATAATAAATGTTATAATTACCTTGATTATAATGAATAATTTTGCTTAAATCCTTGTTTTCAAAATAATCCCGATTATTTAATTTCCCGTTAAAGATTTTAAAATAGTTGTCATTACATAATTCCCTTGAAGTTATACAAATCAGTGAATAATTTTGATCGATATTAAAAATAAATTTATCAGTTTCCTTAACCTTGCTGTTTTGGATAATATGATTTTGTTGATATTCAATAAAATTGGAATAAGAATTAGTAGAATTTGTTTCTAGAACTTTAATTTCCAAACTTGGTGGAATGCGACTTAATGCGTCTGCGTTTTGATTATTTTTACCCGCTCTATGAATAATTTCGTAATTGTATTCTTCCAAATACAATCTCATTCGCATTTGTCTCGATCCTAAATCCTTAGAACCAAAAAGTGAAGTGAGACATTTGTGATCGGTTACTAATTTAAATTTTGTAGAATAAACGTATGGTCTAAAATGCTTGACTGCCCACACGATGGCTAATAATTCCTTTTCTGTTGTATTATAATTAATTTCAGCTTTGTTGAGGGTTCTACTGGCATAAGATATGGGAAGATCTTTACCTAGCTCGCCTTGGGAAAGAATTGCTCCGAGAGCATAATTACTGGTATCGGTTGTAATAATAAATTCTTCCTTAAAGTTTGGATATTGCAACAGAGGTTCTGATGTAAGAAGGTTCTTTAATTTTTCAAAAGAATTTTGTTGTTGGCTTGTCCATAAAAATTCGATACCTTTCTTCAATAATTTTGTTAAAGGTTTTGAAATTTCAGAAAAGTTTGGGATAAATCGTCTATAATAACCCGCTAAACCTAGAAAGCTTTTGATCGATTTAACATTTGTAGGTATAGGAAATTCTTTTACCGATTCAATTTTTCTTGGATCAGGTCGAATACCTTCGTTTGTAATTAAGTGACCTAGAAAAGTGACTTCCTTTCTTAAAAATTCACATTTTAAAGGATTCAGTTTTAAATTATGCGTTCTAAATTTTGTAAAAATGTCATTTAATTTTTTTATATGAGCTAGTAATGATTCAGCGTATACTACAATATCGTCCATGTAAATAAAACAATGTAACCCGTGTAATCCACTCAATACAGAATTCATTAGTCTTTGAAATGTCGCTGGGGCACCCTTTAATCCAAATGGCATTGCCTTAAACTGATAATGTGCATAGCTTGTACTAAAAGCTGTTTTCTGTGCATCATCAGGATTCATAGCAATCTGATGGAACCCGGACGCGAGATCTAACGTTGAAAAATATTTGCAACCCCCTAATTGATCAAGTATATCTACGATGTTATGCAAAGGAAAAGCATCCCCTATTGTAATATTGTTAAGGGCTCGAAAGTCTACCACAACTCTATACTTCGTTTCACCGGATGCATCCAGTTTTTTTGGTACGATAAGTAAAGGCGCATTGTAGGGACTTGTACTACGTTCCACAATATTTTGGGTTTCTAATTCTTTTACTTGACGTTCAATTTCTTCCTTTTGAGAATGAGGAATTCTATAGGGTTTTATGTTGATAGGATCGTCGTGTACTGTTGGAATTTTGTGTACAATTGTTTCGGTTTGGCTTAGTACGTCACCAGGCAAATAAAATATGTCATTAAAATCTTGACATACCGAAATTAAATTGCTCTTTTCTTCAGGATTTAAATGATCAGTTCGTAATAGAGATTCTAATAGATTTAAACGATGGCTACCTGAATTTTCATTATATAAAATATTTCTTTGAGAACTGCTGGAATTTTTGTTATCACTAACTTTCCGTGTATATCTCTCTATGTTAATCTCTGGAGTATTTATCTCCACAGAAACTTCGTTAAGATTAAGAACACTGACCTTCGCTTTTTTATTTGTACATTGAACTAAAGAATTTGCTAGAAAAACGTTTGATATAATTTCTTTAGATTGGATAATTCCGTCGAAAATTTCGTTCGGATTTGAATTTAAAATATTTACTTCAATAATAACTTCAGAACGAGGTGGTAATTTAATTATCTCACTTTTACAATAAATTGGAATAGCTTGATCATTGATGAATATAGTTTTGGTACCATAATCTATATTTGCATTTGAAAATTTTAAAAAATCGCTACCTATTATACCTTTGGAAAAGATTGGAAATTCGTCTTTAACAACTTGGAATGGAAACTTAAGTTCATTATGATCGAGATACAAAGTTAATTCACATGAACCTAATGTTTGAACGGACTCGCTTGAAATACCGTTTAATTGTAAAATTTTACTTGAATCTAATAGGATATTTGGTTTTAGACTACCAACCTTTATAATTGAAACGTCTGCACCGGAATCGATAATAAAAGAATTTGGCGTATCGACACACTCTTCGACATTTAAAAAAATAGAATTCAGTGGGTCGGAAAGAGTTAGGATTTTAGTGCATCTGTCGTTTGTTGATTGTTGTTCGTCTATAGATAATTTAGTAACATGATTAGATTCGTTCAAATTAGAATTTGTTTTTAAGATAGGTGGTATAACTGTAGATAAATTTGTAATATTAGAAGTTTGTAAATTTGATTTAGATGATTTGGGATGATTTGAATTGACGCGGAATTTTAATTTTGAGATTTCTGGGATCCGCTCGGAGAAATCTGTGACTCGTTTAAATTTTTCTTTTTTTCCTCGTTGAATTTTCTTTTACGACAGTCGGATATGTGATGACCTATATTTTTACAATATGCACAAGTTACGGTTCGCGAAAATTTTGATGGAGTTGGGATTGATTGAGTAAAATTTACTTGGTTAGTATTACCCTTTTTAAATTTGCTAAAATTTTTATAAAAAGTGCATTGCGAAGTTATGTGACCTAACTTGTTACACGTAGAGCATTTTAAAATATTACTCTCATTTACTCTTTGATATTTAAAAATTTCGTTTTTACTTAAAAGCTCTTTTTCTTCAGAAAAAGCCAAGCTTATTGCTGCTTCAAAAGAAATCGGATTTCGCGCTTTTACAACAGTGGCTATTGGATCTTTCAAACCTAAAATAAATACATGTTGGGCTTGAGTTTTGAGTAATCTTTCGTGTGCTGATTTGATAATTTCATTTTCTTCACCTATTATTACGCTATCGATTAATTTTTGTAAAACTGTTTCCACTCTATTAGCATAAGACATTACATCTTCATTGAAATTTTGTCTACAAGAGTGTAATTCTAATTCCCATTGTCCCTGAGAACGTTTATCAGAAAAAACTTCTATTAAATGGGTTTTTAATTGATCCCAAGTATCGAAAGTTCGGTGCTGTGTTAAATTATAAGCGCGACCACTTAATTTCATTTTTATAAGTTGGAATAATAATTCCTTGTCATCGGGCGCACATAACTTTAGTGCTGATTCGCACGTATTTAAAAATTCTGATAAGTTTTCCCGTTTACCCGTAAATGTTTTTAATTGTTTTTCTAAAATTGAAATTTTTAAATGAGACATTTTTGAATTACAAAAGATTGCTTCGAAATTATTTAATAGTTCGTTGAAATATAATTTTAAAAGTGGAATTGAGTCAATAATTTGTACAGACATAAAATAATGTACTTACAAAATTTTCATCATGATTTAAGAACTGGAATAATAACTGATGCTGAAATAGTATAGTTGCTGTAGAATTTGGTTGATCAATGATGTTGGTTGATAATGGTATTGATGTGTAGAACTTGATTGTTGTAGTAGAAAATAATTTGTAGATTTGTTGTATGAATAAGTTTGAAAATAATTTTCACTTTATTTTTTTCGTTGATCGAAAACACACCGCACCTGTCACCATTTGTGAGGTGGCCGAGCTTGCCTTGTTGTTTTTCTGGGTTTGGTGTACAAAAAATTAAAGTTGAAAATCTTTGTATTAAAATTTATTTTCTACTCTACATAAATGTTCCATTTCGTATCATGGATAAATATCAACTGACTGCTCCTGTCTCGCCTTTTGCTTGCGAGCATCGAGTCGTTATCTTAAAATGTTATTTCTTACTAGGAGTTCATCACACGTGCCTGTCTTCAACACTTTGCTTTTTTTCTTCAAAACAATAAATGCTTGATTGGAAAATGTAATAATTGCTCAGCTGCATTGCTGCGTCCTCCTCTATTGCATGGGTACACTACTCGCACCTATTTGTCGCACTTTTATGTTTTAATAAATATTTCACTTTTTAAAGTTCGGCAACCTCTATTTTGGTCAGGATTATCACAGGCAACCCTATATCATCGTGTTCGCAATGAAAAAGAGTTTTTTTTTTTTTGATATAAGTTTCATTTCGTAAACAAATGGGTGACGATATCTATTTTCGACTTATAGGTAACTATTACTACTAGACTAGCTCGTTAAACCTGGCAACCCCTTAGTTGGGCCAAGAAAAAATTAGGCAACCCTACGTTAGCATATTATATAGGCTTCATATTTTCGGTTGGTATTAAATTTATTCCGTAAACACGTCGGTGTAACTTTAAATAAAAAGTCATTTTTGAATTTTTAATTAATCATTGTTTGGCCGGGATTTTTTAGGCAACCCATACGCGATATAAAATTTGATATAAAATATATTTTTTACTTACTTAACTAAATCAAAAACTTTAAATGCCATCAAAAATTGATCAAATTAGTAGCAATTTTGAACATTACATGTACAAAAATGCAAAGCTTAAGAGTTATCATTATTTTAATTTATTATTACAGCAGCTTTGAAATAATTTACAATAAATAGACCACCCTGTATTTTTCTTTATGTTCTCTTTATATTTTGTATTAGCTATAAATATAGCGTCAACTATTTTTTACAAAACTACATTAGATAATCATTATATCTTATCTAAGCTACTCTAAGAATCAAAGTAAGATAATTGGAATATATATGAAAACTTCAATAATTTTGGGATTCAAATAATATTGAATTTGCATATTAAATTGAATTAAATTTTTAAATATCACTTACATAAACAATTTCACAATAAATTTAAGTTTATTAAAGCGTTGGTCATGTTTTGCCCCGGATATCGAGATCTACCGCATCCGTTTTAAAATAATTCTTGCATACAATATGTGGCTACCTAGAATAGAATAATGTATCCTGTCCTGATGATAAAGAAAAAATAATCTATATCTATAACATAGAGTAACATAAACTGATGCACCTTGATTTTAAATTACTACCTCGTACGTGTACCGTAAATTTATTTTATATTTAATCCAGTAGACCATTTTATTTCTTTTAACAAAACAATAATATAAAATGCATTTATTGATCTAATCGACTATCTCTGCTTAAGATGAAACGTACTACACGTACAGTTGAAGAGCGTGCTTTATGGCTACTGGATTCAATGACCGTTTTAGAATTAACATTTATAATTTTATTAACCCGTAACCGTAGTAGTTTTTTCTAGCACTTAAATCAATGTATATTAATTTTAAAACTTCATCGCTCGAAAGGCATGAGGTGCTCTATCTTAAATAAGCCAAATTAGGCATATGATATTATGTCGCTTCTTTAAAAAAATTAACGAATTCAAAAAACAAACAATAATATATAAAATACGTTCCTCAAGTAAATTTAATTTTGTTTTGTATGAACTAGTTCATACTGATAGATACTGATAGATACAAAGACTGATAGTCTTTTATAAATAAAATATAATTCTTGATTAAGATTGTACTTTTTTGTTAAATAAAACTCTTGTTCTTTATTAATCATTTTTTTGACAATATGTTTCGTGTAAATTGTTACATATTATTATCAAGTCTTAAAATTAGATAATAATTTGTTTTTTAATTTAAATATTTTGATATTATAGGTATGTTTTGAAATTTTAAGTTTTTTTTTAAGACTTGATAATGTGCAACAATTTACACGAAACATATTAAAAACAAGATCCATCAAGAACAATGGTTTCATTTAACGAAGAAGTACATAATACTAACTTAATAAGGAATAAATTTCATAATTTAAATCCATAAATTAAAATCCATTTATTTCACACTTAAAACTTAAAAAAATTTAGAAAAGCATAATACTGTTTTATTTTTTACCTACATTTAAGAGGTAAGTACATAATAAAAATTGTCTTCGATCTTTCGTTTTTTCGATATTTTTTGTCTTCACTTTTATGATAGGTACCTATATATTAAGGAAATTATTAGGTTTCTTTAAAATCTCAACAAGTATTTGAGTATTTAAAATACAAAATATAATACATTGAAAATCTTACAAATTTTGCATCTTACAAAAAAAGTGAAATTACGAAAATAATAAACAAGGAGTAGGTTAAAAAAAACTAAATCAATTCACAAAATTTATTTTAATAAATTTTCAAAATGGCCTTCCTCATTTTCAGCACACAGGCATGTTCTTTTCAAAAGGTGTTGCACTGTATTATTTGTAATGGTGCTTTTTTCGGTAAGTTCTGTTACACCTATCAGTATTCTTTCCATTAATTTATGTTTTCTTAACCTACACCTTGTTCATTCATCATCATCATCGGCACTCCATTTCATAAGAAATTTCGCCACGTCGTTTGACGTTTTCTCAATCCGATTTTTAGGGTGGATTAATCCCTATTTCTCTTCTGTGAGTCGTATACCATTTTTTCATTCACAATTCTGTATGTGTCTTTGATTCTTCCACAACCCTTCGCCATATCCGTCTATCCAGGGCTTTCCTCCTCCATTCATTGATCTGCATGGTGCACAGGTCATTCTCCACTTCATCCTGCCATCTCATTCTTGGTCTCCCTCTTGGTCTTCCCACGTCTGGTCTCCATTTCAGTATGGTTTTGATGGTTCTACTTTCTTGTGCTCTCAGAACGTGTCCCATCCAACCCAACCTTATCGATTTAATGTGTCTGACAATATCTTCTTTTTCCAGTTCTAGCTGTATTTATTTGTTTGCTCTTCTTCTGATTTGTTCCTCGTTCACTTTTTCTATGCCCAGGATCTTTCTCATGATTTTTCTCTCAAAAATTCGTAGTTTATCCTCTTCGGTTTTTGTCAGACACATTACCTCCGTTCCATACGTCACTACGGGTCTTATGAGGGTCTTATATATTCTTATCTTCGTTTTTTTCTTTATATATTTGTTCATTATTAATTTCTTGTTTCCGTAAAATGCTCTGTTTCCGGCCATTATCCTGTTCTTCATTACCTCCTCTCTCTCGTTGTTATTGCTTATTCGCATTCCCAGATAGTTGAAGGTTTTCACTTCTTCAAAGGAAAAGTTTTGTATTTTTATTTCGTCCTTTGGTTCGGATCTTCCTCTGTAACATTTCATGAATTTAGTTTTAGATTCATTTACCTGAAGTCCTGCTTTTTCTGCTTCTTTTGCCAACTTTATAAATGTTTCAACTAGTGCCTTATGTGTTTTTGCCATTATTACAATGTCACCGGCGTATGCTACCAATTGTACTTCCCTATTTATTAGTGTTCCATTACATTCTACTCTTCTTACTATGCCTTCTAGAAGGATATTGAACAGAGTGGCCGATAAAGCGTCTCCTTGTCTCACACCTGCATTTATGTTGAATTCTTCTGTTATTCCTTCCTTTGTTATAACTACCGCTGTTGTTTTTCTAAATGTCATTTGTGTTAGCCGTATAATTTTTGCGGGTACATTTATGTCTTCCATTTCTTTTATTAAGTTACTTCTCCTAACTCGGTCAAAGGCTTGTTTGAAGTCTATAAATAGCATTTCAACTCGAATGTCATGTTCATAGCACTTTTCCATTATTTGGGTTACTATAAATAATGCATTCCATGTAGATCTACCAGGTCGAAATCCTTGTTGATAATCACCTATTCTACTGTTTACATATTCCTGCAATCTCGTGTGTATCATCACTGAGAGGACTTTATAGCTGTTATTAAGCAACGATATTCCTCTATAGTTACTACACTCCTTTAGGTCTCCTTTCTTGTGTATTGAGATGATTTGTGCGATATTCCACTCAGTTGGCATCTTCTCCTCTTTCCATACTACCATCATCAGTTCATATAGTCTGGTCAACATTGTTTCTTCTCCCATTTTTATTAGTTCAGTATTTATGCAATCTGTTCCTAGGGCTTTCCTATTTTTCATTGATGTTAATGTTCTGCGGAATTCGTCGAAAGTTGGTTCATTCATTCTTTCTTCTTCTTTTGTTGGTGTTGCTTTATCAGTGTCTTCTTCTCTTGAGTCTTCGTTGAAAAGTTCTTTGAAATATTCCCTCCATATGTTTTTGATTTCATTTTCTTCATATCTCGTAATTCCGCTTTTGTCTTTCATTCCTCTTGCTGCAGTTTTGTTTTTGTTTTTCTGTTCCTTTATTTTTTTATAAAATTTTCTTGGATTTTTATGTGTTTTTTCTGTCTGTCATCTTTCTTTCAATCCACTGCTGTTTCTTATACCTACACAGATTCACAACTTGCTTTCTCTTTTCTTTGTATATTTCAGTGTCTTCTGTTGTTTGGGAGATCATCCATTTTAATCTGGCTTTTCGTTTTAATTCGATCAGTGTTTCGCATTCTTCGTCGAACCACTCGTTTTTGGTGTTTGTTTTTATTTGTCCAATTGTCTCTTCAGCTGCCCTCAGTATGCTACTTCTAATATTGGTCCATTCTTCCTCTATATTCTGGGTTTGTTGTTTTCCAATAATTTCTTTATGTAGAGTTTGGGCGTATTTCTCCTGGTTTTCCTTTTTATTCAGCTTTTCTATTGCCAGTCTGTTCTTTTTTATCTTGTCTTTCTTTGTCTCTAGCTTGATCTTACCCATTTTCACTTGCATTATGACCATATTGTGATCTGTATCTACGCTGGTGCCTCTATACGATCTTGCGTCATTTACTTTAAAGGTTCTTCTTTTAGCTACCATTATGTGATCGATTTGATTTCCTTTAACACTTCCAGGTCTCATCCAAGTTTCCTTGTGTATATTCTTGTGCTTAAAATCCGTGGTTACTATTCTAAGGTTACACATCGCCGACAAATTACACATCTTCTCCCCATTTTCATTTGTGACATCATGTATAGTGTGCTTTCCAGCCACATTCTTAACATATTCTTCTTTTCCAATTTGGGCATTAAAATCCCCGAGTATTATTAGGTCGTCTCTTTTTGGGATTTTTTCGTATAATTTCTCAATTTCTTCATACATCGCTGCTTTTTCCTCATCTATTGCATCCTCTGTTGGTGCGTATGCGTTTATTATAGATAGATTAACATGTTCTCCTTTAATTCTGATGTACGCCAATCTTCCGTTTACTGGCTCAAATGCCATTACGTTATTTGCGTGTCTTCTCTCTAGTATGAACGCTACTCCATTTCTTCCCTGTTTTTTCTCACCTGAGTATAGCATTGTATAATTATTCCTCTTTATTTCCCCGTTTTCCTTCCATCTCACCTCTTGTATTGCTGTTATACCTACTTTGTACTTCTCAATATCATTAATTACCTCATTCATTCTTCCAGGTATCAGCATCGTTCTGACGTTCCAAGTTGCTATTCTTATGGTTTGCTTCTTCTCTTTATTTCTTTTTCTTAATTTTTGCTTAACTCGACTACAAATTTCGTTATCAATCTCAAGTTCCATGTTAATTGCAGGGGTCAGCTTTATTTGACAATCTTGTCGAACTTTTGTTATTTTTTTGAATTTAATCGACTCACGCCTTCTTTCTGGGATTGCATGGTCTCCTGTATATCTTTCCATTCGTATACCTTGTTGTTTATACTTAACTTTTTATATCCTATTCTGGCCTTGTTACCTTTTTCATTTTCTTTCTTTGCTAGTTGTCTTATTTTACTTTGGATCTGCATCTCCTTTACCGTCATGTCATTATCGATGTAAATCTCGCTTCCTCGCAGTTTATTCTTGCTTCTCATTACTTTCATTTTCTCTTCCCAGTTTTGGACCTTTGCCACCACTGCCTTTCTCCCCTCAACTTTTCATTATTTACCTTGTTCATTATTTTCGTAATTTCTATGAAAACGGCTGGTTTCCCAAAAAAAAATTATTAAGCTAAAGTTGCAGCCCGTTATATTCCCTATCCGGTTTGGGCCGTTAGTTTTTTACTAAGACGTTTCGTTTAAAAGATACGGGGTTGGCAAGAAAAGTAAAAAAAATAAAACTCGGAATTTTTTGACATTTTTTCCCTTAATTTAATTCATAACTCGAAATCTGTTGATTCTAGGCAATAAGGGGTTATAACATAATTTGTAGATATTCAAATGCTCTATAGAAAAGCTCTAATCCATTAAACCCAAAAAATCAAAAATATCGGTGCAATGGCCGCTTGAAATCATAAATTGAAAAAATTGCTTTAAAGTGAGATACCCCCCAAGGGTTTGGACTTGGACAAAAATTTTATTTAAAAATATGTCTTAGAAAAGTGTCCTCTATCACACTGACACCTCTATCCTCTATCACGGGGACACCTTGTATATTCATGAAGTATATTACACATCCCGTGGTTTGAAGTCTACATTAAGCAGTATGAGTTATAGGCTACCGGAGCTGGATTGTATTTGAGCAAAATTTTTCCCAACTTTATAGTCGATCAAGTTTTGAGATAAAAGCTTTGATTAATTATTTCTCAAATAATTTGCGGTAGGCTGTATTCTTTCAAAAACATACATGTGAAAAGTAAGGCCAAGTTCCTATCCCAAAAAGATTGTCTATTACAGGTTGCAATATCCCATACATGCCCAAGTTTTCTGGACATAAGAAAAAGTGGTGTAGTTGCCTAAATAAACTTTTTAATAGTTTCTTCCTTAAAATTCCTTTGTTTGTAGTAACTTATTTCTTCTTCTTCTTGGTAAGTTTCTTTACCCTATCATAAAATGAATAGAAAACTTATCATATAGAAACGAGATAATATTATATAAAATACAAACAAAGGAATTTTAAGAAACAGACTATTTAAATGTTGGTTTATATAAGCAACCACATCACTTTTTCTTATGCTATTACAACTTCTAATAGCGAACCTTTTGGGATACGAACTTATTGGCCTTATTTTTCACATTTATGATTTTGAAAAGATATCTCATTTATTTTTTCTACGTTAGATAGTTCCATTATTTTGTCATCAAAATCAAAGTGTATGTCAAAATGAAAAAGTTCCTTTTTGATAGGACAATAGGATTTAAGCCACAAAATTTTTAAAAATGGTCTAATATAATACAAAAAATACCAAATTTGGAATGTATTCATTAAGACTTTTTGTCTAATAACACGTTTAACCCTTTAATTCATAATTTTTTTAAAACTAATAAAAAAATGTAATAATGTATAAATTTATACTCTTTATTCATAAAAAAATATCAAAAACATATATTTTTAAGTTGGTGGCAATCAAATTTTCGTATTTTCGCATGTGAAATTTTGTATGTGAAAAACGTAACTCGAGTTACGTCCAATTTTAGTTACGAGCATTTCTATAATAAGGGAAAAAAGACCTTTTTTTTGTAAAAAAAATATGTTTTTACGACCAATAATCTCAGAGATACCCAGTGGAAAATGGTTGTATCTCAACTTTTTTTTCTTATTCAGCTGTAAAAATATGGACGGTATTCGAGTTACTGCTTTTTTCAGTTTAGGATTTTGATAATCTTATTGCTCGTAATATAGTGGTAACTTGAGTTACGTCTAAGTTATGTTTTGTTTTATTTTGTTGTAATTGTATCAATTATCAATTCTGTATATTTTATTATTCCAACTTTTTAATATAATAATTTTTTTTACAAAACTATCGAAAAGCATTATAATTATTTTTGTTACACCTTTTTACGATCTATTAATATACAAATATTAATAATTTTAACAGGAAGAAGGTTGTATCTCTGAGATACGTAATTCTACGGGATTATTAGATTTTACCTCAGGTCGTAACTCATAGAAATTAAAGTTCTAGGCTGAATAAATTGATAAAAAAATAGAAAATGAAGCAGACAACAATTTAAAAGGTGTTTCCGTTTAAAATATTTTTTCGCGCTTAAAATAATACTTCTAGAATTTTTCAAACTTTCAAATCACTCTCCTGGAAAATAGGCAAAAATGAGTTACGTCCTTCTTCGTTGGACGTGTCGATATGTCCTTTTCATTAGACACAAATTGTTTCTTGCTTTTATCAATTGACCTAATATGAATACTCTTGAATACTCATTGGTCCTTTCTCTTCCAGTACACATAAATAAACAAATTTTCTTTTTTCTTTTTCCCTTTTCACCCTTTTAGACATAGAGTGTTTCTTCTCAGGCCAAAATAGCACCCTTTTAAAAGGAGACAGCAACAGCTGACAGCTATATAGCCAATAAGTGGCACAGATGTCATCAATTGGTTTTCGACTTCACTTCATATTAACATAGGTATGAGAAAGAATGTTTTTTAAAGCTGCATTCATTTAAAATAACCATCTAGAAAAATACCTAAATCCAATGGCTGACACCCCGTGTCAGTTATTGGAATGAACAGCTTTAGCTAGACCAACAGCTGACACCGATGCTAAAATATCTATCTTTCTTATTTCATCAGTATAAATAGAAGTAAAACATAACCTAAGAAGCTACACTTATTTTCCAACTTCAAATTTTCATATTAATTCAAAACTTAATTAAATAATAATTTTTTTTTTACTTACATTTTCTTAACAGTTGTATTTTTCCCTTTTCACCGACTTTTTTGTCCGACCATTGACGTCAACGCCCGATTTACATCATGGTATAAAATAACACTTTATTATGATACACTTTTTTAAAAAATTTTTTTGCTGCATAAATAACTTGGATATCACTTTGGAAACTATTACACGTCATCGAGAATAGTTTACAAATTAATGACAATCTCTCGTATTTAGTGATAAATGTCTCTAAGTCTTAAAATTAGGATTTTTAAATAAGGTGTCATCTATTGGCTGTAAATTTAGGGGTGTCATCTTTTGGTACTTTTACCTTAGTATTTATTCTATAAATCATCATTGTCTAATCCGTTTTGGTCAATAAGATCATTGACCAGCCAAAGACGTAAATAATAACTACAATCAGATGAAAGTATTTACATCATTGTCCACCGCTAACGGGCAATCACGTCAATGGCCGGCCAATAACGTTAATAGCCAACATAAATGGGCATATACGTCGTTGTCCGACCATTGACGTCAACGCCCGATTTACATCATTGACGGTAACATATATATATAATTCATAATTATATCTTGAAAAAGAGAACACCCCTTCTCGAAAGCTCGAATAATTTTGTATTTTATTGTCGCTTTACTTATAGCTTATTTATAATATTTATCTACCGATTATAATTTTTTGTAACAAATGAAGTTTTTGTTTAACTATTATTGCTGATGAGTTGCACGCGTATAAGATTTCTGAATGGGTTATTTATTTAAAATTGGAATATGCATGCGACTTTACAAATTTGCAAATTACTCCACAAAGGAAATTTACGAATTTACTAATTTATTCTCAACAATTTTTATTCAAATTATTACTTATTTACAAATTTATTTTACATACGTTAAGTTTATTCACAATTGGTTAGTAATCGATACATTCCTGATTTTTAAAAAGTTGGGAAGCAGTTTATTATTTACTTTCACCAATCAAAACTATTTTGTTTTACTTCCCAATGAACTTTCAAATTTACTTTTCAATTTACATGTATTTTTATTACCAAAACATAACCATTTTTTGCTAAATTCCACAAAGTTTGAAATTTTGTGAAAGTGAGTCTAATAAATTAAGCAGGGACTGTATATAGCGTCGCGCTCATAGAGCGCTCGGCTGTAATGAAGCATTTTCTACCTCGGCACGTAATATACTATTATCTATTTAACTTACTATTACTATTTAAATTACTACTTACTGATTCCATTAGTTTACTATTAAGTTCACCTAGTTAAAAAATTGAACGTGTTTATATACAGGATGGTTTTTAATTAGTATACTACGTTTTACTTATTTCTAATGAAATATTGTAATTTATCTCATGTTTAACTCTCATGTTGAAGGTTGAACAACAACTGTACTTACCATAATATTATTATGATATTATCAGGAGATGTAATTACATTTATTTGCTTAACTGTATTGATGAATCTGCTGAAGATCGATCATCACTTTCATTTCCCACTTTTCATCGATGGCGGCCAAGATGAAAATTTTCAAATTTACTCTTTGGATAATAAAAATACATTTGTCTGGTGGCACCATCTAATGGTTATTTACTACAATATTTTATAATTTGAATTTATAACCTCATTTACTGTTTTACTCTTTGCTAGTACAGTAGTCTGTAGTATTATAATGTAGTATTATTATAGTTGTATCATACATCATCATATTTTGTAATCGATATGTATGTGGTTTAATCAGTGTAACTCCATATTAACCATATTAATATTTTAGAAGACCCAAAAGATACGTACACTTTTTAGAATTAATATGTTTTTCAGTTATCACAAATAACAGTATATTATTTAACGAGGAATTTAAACGGCATATTAAATGCGAAATTGATTGTATTAATCACAATCCACACGACACCTGTGTCGGCCACAGATTATTCCTTATGGAAGGCAACAAAAAAACTAAAAAGAACATTTACACCTGTTCCCCCACTAAAGAAAACCAAATAGAAGCTGGGCTAAAAACAATCGCGAAAAAGCTGATGCTTCTGCAAAGCACCTAACGGATGTGTTTCAACCATTCCCCCTAAAGACCTGAAAATGGAAGAAAAAATTTTAAATCAAAACAGGTAACATCTATTGTAAAGAATAAAAATCCCAAGGAAACACCAGGGTATGATCTTATCACAGGCAAAATCCTGCAGAAGCTTCCCGAAAGAAGAGTACAATTTATAACATATCTTTGTAATGCAATCTCTGACTAGAGATGGTACGCCCGCAGTGGAAGGTAGCTCAGATAATAATAATCCTTAAAAAAGGAAAACCACCAGAGGAGACAACATCTTACCCAAGTAGCAAAGACCGTCAAAAATGCACATCATATTCGTACTGATACCTCCATAACGGTAGTGCATTGATTTGCCCACTTTGCCGTTACTGAATTGGTGAATTATTTATGTACAGGGTGGCTCAATTTCGATCCCGAAATTGAGCCACCCTGTACATTATAATGTGTGATTTTGATGAACGAAATATTTAGAAATTTACAGTGTCGTTTCGGTACATAAAATGTACGATCCTAATCGGCACTGATAATTTAAAATTTTAAAAATAATTGAAAAATATTCAATAATAATAATAATTTAAAAAAATTTAATTTCTGTAATTACTTAGAAATTCGATGTTTATAGCGCTGAATTAAGCCAATCGTTTTTTTATATTTATTCAGAGAGATTTAAAATTTATACTATAAATTTTAATTTTTTAGTCATAATTTACGATGTTGCACCAGGCATTGATTGCCCTGGTTAATTGGTTCATTTCTTCATTTGGTTTCTTCATTCCTGGGTATCTTAATCTGTATCCATTCCTGAAATTTAACGTAATTAATCACATTTACTTTCATTTTTTTTGCCGTACGGCGGCTTCAAGATTCGAACCCGTGCTGCATGTACCCTTCTATCTAATAGTGCACCACTTAACCCTCGCACCTACCTAGGATGTACATAGGATTTAGATTTTTTGATGGTCAATTTAAAATTTTCAATAAAATAACTATATTAATTCAGTTTAAAAATATCAAGTAAGTAATATAATTTATTTCTTTAATTGGTATTTTTTTTAAATAATTTAAAACCACATGTAATATTTTTTAAATTAAAACAAGTAAATAACTGCTTTTAAATTATTATTAAAAAAAATATATTTATTGTTATAATATATTATTTATTATTAAAAGAAATATTATTTTATTTTTTATAATTACACAAAAGTATACAAAATGATTTCGAGTCGGATTCTAATAAAGGTTAGTTTCCAGAGGATATTCATTGTTTGATGGTCAATTTCAATTATTCATTAATAACTATTTTAATTCAGTTTAAAAATATCAATGCTGAATTAGAATAGGAGAGATGGGTGTAAATGATCCCCTTAAGAGAAAAACTTGACTGCTGTCAAACTTTAAGATACAAACACAAGATTTAAATTGTTAAGAATAGGGAATTTATTTATCTTGGTAACGGCATGCTTTTATATCTTATGATATGTTTATTATGATTTGAAAATGATTTATTAGTTTTGCCATATTTTCTAAAAGTTCAGTTCGAGATCGTTTTATAATACATATGTATAAAATGATCCCTGAGAAAATCTCGGCAAAAATTTTTATTATTTGCAATACAGTTACCGCTCTACCAGGATTGTTATTCAATCACTTCATCAGCGCTTGGTCATAATAAATACTTTTAACGGATAGAGTACATAACCTCTACGTACCACGGTTGGAGTTTGTGGGTGCAATGAGGTGGTAGTCATAAAATGGTAACATAATTCCCCCTAGCTTTTAAGACTACATTCAAATTTTATGTATAATAATTATGATAGATGATTATCCAAAAGCAAAAGAACCGGATCTTCTGCTAACAGTTTGGCGTGACTTAAAAAGTGATCAAACCACTGAGAAAACACATCTAATTTTAGAAAAGAAAAAACTGGAATCGATTATCCCATGTAAAAAAACATGGGGTAATATGATTCCAGGGCTCGTTTTATACCCACGTAGAGGGATCATTTCACCTCAAACCCTAAATTTCAAGACATCGATCAAAATATAACCTTTAAATACATCGGCGGTATTGAAACATTGCTTAAATGTAGCGTTAATGGAATCCGCCAATAAAACAACATTTCAATAAATCTTAATACGAAGAAAGTAATGAAACTCGAAAAATATGCTTAGCATAGATCAGAAACACGATTTTTAATTTTTTCCAATAATACCACGCTAAGTGCTCACTCCGCCATGACACGCGGTGAGGTAAATGGCGGAGTTGCGGGGATGACGTTTGTTGCGTATTTGGATAGATATCGCTACC
Source organism: Cantharis rufa (assembly GCA_947369205.1). Lineage (NCBI taxonomy): Eukaryota > Metazoa > Arthropoda > Insecta > Coleoptera > Cantharidae > Cantharis > Cantharis rufa. The sequence continues at coordinate 45,643,734 of OX376303.1, forward strand.
CAAGTAACATTTTGTGCTGAAAAACTTTGTTAGCTAATTATTTACTGCCATTGCCATCTGTCAGCTTTAAATTCAGCTGCTTTTTAGCATCAGCATTTTTTAGCTGTTAAAAAGCTGACGTGTCAGCTTAAAAATTCAGCTGGTTTTCAGCGTCAGCAAATTAACTAAATTTGAAGCTGACACTTCCATTCGTCAGCTTAAAATTCAGCTATTTTTCAGCGTCAAAAAATTTCTGTTTATCAATCTTGAAGAAAATCGGTATAATCTTCACAATTATTAAAGAAGGTTTTTGTTAGTGTAGAATTGGCCGACGGATGCATTCAAAAAATGACTTTCCGAACAAATGGTTCCTAACCACCGAAAACGACATTGTTGCTGTAAAGCACATAATATTACTGTAGTGGAAGGAAAATACAAAACGGAGCTAGTATAAAAAAACTCGAAGACTTCTTTAACACACCAATTAAATCGTCAGTGTTGCATATATTTCTTTGCAGTAATTACAAAGAAAATGCATTCAATTTATATTCTTTCAATGAAGTCAAATGCAAAATGGTTGCTACAAAGAGGAAACTAATTTTATACCTTTAATTCACCTTTTGGATTTGTTAAAACATTAAAGCTAAAATATGTTAACAATTATTTTTATTTAAAAATTCAATTTAATAAAAAAAACTAACACAACTTGGCTTGTTTATTTAAATCCAACGAATGTCTTTTTGAACTATTTCTTAATAGGCTTTTGAAAAATGCTACAATATTGGTGTAGCCAAAATTTGGGTCGCCTTGATTAGCCACGTTAAAACATGCATTTATAAAATTTGAAAATTTCCTAAATGCAATTTTTAACACTTTTTTTACTGTCGTTGTTCCTGTCCACGAACAATTACTCGCAAATTCCTTTGAACAAATTGAATCGAATATGGTGTACAAAAATTTCCTGCCATCTTGTCTTTTTGTTTTTCCACCAATTCTTGTAAAATGTTTAATAATTTAATTAAAAAATTCTTTATTCTTCAGTTTGTTTTCCAATTCTATCTTCTGCATTTCAATCATTATCGGAACATAATTATTAATTTCCGCAGCATTATCCGCTGCGGTTTCAATAACATTGTCTCTTGACAATGCAGTCAACAATTTTTCGAATAATCCCCTTAATTCTGAATTAGATTTCTCGATATTGTCGAGTCGTCTGTCGATCCGATCCATGCGGCTTTCGCTGACTAATTGCAAGAATTCTGCATTATTGCTAGGTTTGCTCTATAAATTAATTATTATTATTTGCATTAGCAACTACATGAAATTTACTTACCAGATTTATTCCACTTCCACCTTGAAGTGGTTGCGGTAACTCCACATCTTTGACCACAGTAAAGGTGTTTGGTATTTGGTCTGTATTTTCATTTTCAACTACAGTTCGTGTTGTTCATATTGGCGAGAAAAGTAATAATTCATTGTGTGATGTGCTCGCTTCAGTTTCTTACGATTTTGAGATTTAACCTGCCCTTCCGTATCCGAGAAACAGGACATCCTTTTTTCAATTTCTTCAAAACGAGATACTTAAAACACTTATAATAAATTGTCGATTACTACATTTATTAATAATATTGTTTATGATATAGTTATTAACATGTGAAAATATAGCAAAGATTAATTATTAGTAATAATTATTAATATTAATCTTTAAAGTAATAATTAATTTTTGCTTTGCTTTGAAACGTTTCAGACCAATTATAAAATGAATTATTTTAAATAAAATGAAAGTGGCAGAAAAGTGAGAAACACGTGGATAATGCATTTTGTTATTTACTTTAACTATAATTTTATTTAAAATAATTTATAAACACGTGTAATTTATTTTTAAGTTAAGGCAAATAATTAATTTTATTTTTTTCAATTCTTATATAAAATAAATAAAAATAATAATTTATTATTTATAATTACACAAAGGTATACAAAAATATTTAGATTTGGATTCTAATAAATGTAGTAACAAACATTTCTTCTGTAATTTATTAGTAGGTACATAATTATTAACAGTTTTGTTTTGAAAATAAGTCAACAAGATGGGGACAAGTTAATGGGTCATAAGTTGTTTGGGGGGGGGGCAGTTTTCAAAGAATTTTCTTCATTTTTTTTATTATAATAGAAGGATCTAGACAATTATGTGTGAATCAAAATATCGGCCAAATGCTCGCCACAGCCTCGGTGGCATATTTCTATCCGATGGTCAATATTTTCGATGACGTTGATGCATAATTGAGGTTCAATGTCGTTAATGTGCCGAATTATCTCATCCTTTCGCTCTTGAATTGTTCTTGGCTTATTTATGTACACTTTTTCTTTTAAATATCCTCAAAGAAAGAAGTCCAGCGGTGTCAAATCACATGATTTTGGCGGCCAATTGACATCGCCACCACGTGAGATAACACGGCTATTGAATTTCTTTTTCTCTGGCTTTCTTTCTCTGGCTCGCAAAAGAGCCATTGTTTTGTTGGCTGTGTAGCAAGTGGCAGCGTCCTGTTAGAACCACATATCGTCCAGATCCATATCCTCAATTTTTGGCCACAAAAAGTCCGTTATCATCTCGCGATAGCGAAAACCATTCACGGTAACTGCTTGGCCGACCCCATTTTCAAAGAAGTACTGCTCGATGACGCCAGCCCATAAACCGCACCAAACAGTTACCCTTTGTGGATGCACAGGTGTTTTCACATCTCCTACAGACCTGGTTTGCTGGATTGTGGACACATTTGGTCGATTATGCAAACCAAAAAAATCAGGAAATGCATTTTGATTTGAACGCCCATTTTTATAAAAGGCTTCAACAATCTTAACAAGCTGCTCAATGGTGTACCTCTCCATGGTTGAATTTGTCAAAGACTGAAGCAACGAAATGTCAAAAAAAATTGTCAAAAATTAGTTGAGGTTATGGTGTGATTCATAATTAACATCGTGCGTTATGGTTAGTCCACCCTTTACTTATTATAAACATAAAAATTAAACTTAAAATTAATTTAATATTTACATATAAGATTAAGGTAAGGATTCCATTATTAATTTATTTATATTAATCTATATTATTTTGTAAAAGACTTGAGAGTATATAAGTTTTTATACGAAACATGTCGTCCAAATAATAAGAAATACTCCTAAAAAATAAACATCATATTAAAAAACCAAGAAGTACTCTCTTAGAAATATAATTTATACAAATTCGTAAAAATAAACAACATAAGTAATTCAATGTTTATAAATTTTCATACTTAGTCGATGATCGAACTAACGACTATTTAATTTATTACTCTATCGAAACACGACAATATAATCTGATATTGTATGCTGCTGCAGCGAAATTAATTTGATAATTCAAATATGGAAGAAATATACTATTTCGCAATAAAACAAATGAACTAATTTGCAACCGGTTTCGTAATTTATAATTACATCATCAGGCAATTAATAGTCAAAAAGCTACAGATAAAAACACATCGTCAAAATATTAAATGTGTACAGCAAAGAACAATCTTCATAAAATCACAAAATTTCGAAGAAATTACACGAAAAAAATACACGAAATTTAATAAAAATATAAAGAAATAAAAATATACACGAAATTTCGCCCTATTTCGAAATTTTGTGATTTTATGAAGATTGTTCTTTGCTGTACACATTTAATATTTTGACGATGTGTTTTTATCTGTAGCTTTTTGACTATTAATTGCCTGATAATGTAATTATAAATTACGAAACCGGTTGCAAATTAGTTCATTTGTTTTATTGCGAAATAGTATATTTCTTCCATATTTGAATTATAATCTGATATATTATACATTACTTATTAGATAAGAATAAAGTTACCTTGAAACTACAATTGGTTTTTTTAAGTTGAATATTTTGATAGTTTTTGGAAATTTGAAGTATTTTTGAAGTTATATTTGAAAAACAATTATTGTTTGATTATAGGTAAAAATGATATAAGGGTTGAAACGATTATAGAAAATATACCATTTTTAAACATATAATTTGATTTATGATTTTTTTTGTTTAATTTTTTATATATAATATGTATAATAAACTACTTATTTAACAATAAGTAAATAAAATACAAGTATTATCTAAAGATATTTAAGATAATATTACAAACTAAAGCTATAATATATTTTGTATAATTTTTCAGAGAAATTTCAAACTATTCAGTCAAATTGCATTTGAACAAATTGCGGAACACGATTCTATTGTAGTGTTTATAATGCATTATAGAAATTACTATTGGTACAGCTATTAAGTTATAACTCTTAAATTAGTATGGAATGTAATTTATTCTGAGTGCATAATTGGTAAAATAATTACCTAGTTTCGGACTACTTTATTTTACAATTTGTCTCTTGAATACCATTTTATCAATTTAACTTAAACAAATCTGCACTAACAAATTGAGGTGCCCTATTCGCTTGTTGTTATATATTTTGCGTTGTCTTCTCCATGATTAGCAACGAACTCTCATGAGGGTTCGGAAATCCATAAGAGGGGGTTTCTCCACAATATCTACAGCAATCGGCAAAACTTGGAAAATCCATCAAAAAGGTGACAAATCTAATGAAAAATTGTTCAAATTATATTTTTAGAAATCAAAAAAATTACTTTAAAAAAGTGGAAAAAAAATTCCAACTGCTAGTTGTTGTTGACGTTGAATTGTCATCTCTAGATGTTGATATCAACTGTTGATTATAACAGTCTGCATTGCCAGCTGTGATATTGGATATGACTGATAGGAAGATGACCACTGGGATGACAGTGGCAGTTTTTTGATTCTGTTTTTTATGAGACTAGCTTTCGGGCAATTGTGGGTACGAATTGACATGCTGTAAGCTGCAAACCCAACGGTGCTCAGACAAAAGTGCAGCTGTTTGATGGGTCCCAAATTAATTAGTGTTTTCTTCGTGCAAAGACGTGAATCCGGTATTGCTTCAGTTATTCCATGTGAAGATGATTCCGAAAAAAATTTTATGTGGCTTATGTTATGTATAATTTTAATGAATAGACTTTGTTGTATTTTACGACATACTAGGCTATAGATTTTATATGGAAGTATCGGGTGATTATTTTTGATTTAATCATTGTTGTGTCTTTAATTTGATTTTAATGGGGCAAAAACCGAACAATTTTCAAACAGCACAAAGAGAGTACCCGAAGTTCCATGAATAAATGAGTACGGTCAAATTATGTAATAGTTTAAATTATAGGTGTTATTATTAGGGTAAGTTTTACTTTTTATTTTTGAGACTCGACTTTGTTTGAATTAGAAATGTTCTCTCAATCTGATGTTTGTTTATCATGTTTGAGGAGTGTTTTATTTTGCTCTAGTGACGTTCAATTTAAATACACAGAGCATTTTGTTTGTTGCTGGCATTCTTCCTCAGAAAATCTTGATTTGTATTTTTATTCGGGAACTTGGTTGGTGTAATGTATTCACTACTGGTCTTTTACTATCTTTGATCAGAATACACCATATTATATAGATATACACCCATGGGTTAACCATTATTATTTGTGTTATAAGGACAAAAATTCGACAACTAGCTCTATGTAAACTTTGCTTTTTTCGGCATAGATATGTGTATAACATCCTGAGCATCTGAACAGGAAACTACGATGACATAATTATTTTTCTAGATGAAATAAACCAGATCCACAAAGCATTAAATTCACATTAAAGTGGGACAAAGACAAGACTATCACCTTCGTCGACATGAAAATTGTTAATAAAAAAATTAAATTAGCTATCTTTAAAAAGCCCACTCTAATCAACTCCCTAACATCATTTAATTCGAGCTATAGTTTTAACCACAAATTAGTCGCGTTCCATTCAATGATTAATAGAGCTTGAAAAATATCACTATCATTGGAATATAGAAGAGACAAACTGAAATGATGATAATGATGAAGAAACCTTTGGTAACGTTGAAACTCATAATAATACAATGTACAGCTGAGGAGTATACAAGATACCCTATAAGGATTGTACCACAATTAAAATCTGTTATACGGACCGAAAATTAAAAACACCCATCCAGAACACATTAGAGAGAAATCGACATGATAAATACGAGAATCTTTTATAGAGAGAATAACATCACGAAACGAAAGCTGTGGATGGTTGAAGAAGTAAAAGAAGTACTTACAAACAAATACAATTATACTTAACTTACAAAAGTAACAATTACAGAGTATAGCACCGTTTGAGAACCTGTAAATTTTTTTTATCACTTAGTGTTTATTGCAATTGTAATATCAGTTTTAAATTTACACCTATTGCTTGTTTGCATATATTTACTCCACAGAGTAACAATTGCATCCCACCGCTATCACTAAGAGTATATCTGAGCACACGTACGGGTAACAAATTACCTGTGGAGAAATCGTAGTTTGATCCCTATGTAAAATGCATGTAAAATTTCAATTTTTAAAAGCCGTTTTCTCGAAAACTAATGGATAATCCACCTTGAATGAAAAAAAAATGCTTTTTTGTTCGATAGAATTTGTGGGATCGAATAACTGATAGTACATTATAACTCACCTTTTTTTGAGGTACTATTCTTACTATCCGGTCTTGTTAATCGCTGTATGATGTAATTTGATTTTTAGAGAAAATGTTGCACTGCTGGCTAATCCATCTCGCATTCGATAATTTTAAAATATTGTTATATAGCTTTCATAAAAGCACTGTCAAATATGTAAGTGGCGATTCAGGAATCTTTTTAAACGCATGTTTAAAAGAAGGATATTTTAACTTATAATAATAACCATATTTATTAAAAATACCACTATTTACAACACAAATAATCAAAAAAATCTACAAAATCTCCAATATCACATAACTCCTAAATAAATTCTAATGCAACATATTTTTTATTGATTCTGTGATTAAAGCAAAATGTTGTTGTTGAAGTTTGGCTAAGGATGGTACTATTTTGGGAAATGGTGGCTTTCTAAACTTCACTTTTCTTCTCTTAGGTTAGTATTCCGTCTAAAAGTTTTTCAATATTTTCTTTTATTTATGTTTTTCTTTTGTAGTATTTTCTTTTGTACTTTTTTTTGTATTGTCATTTTAATCTGTAATTTTAACTTGAAATTTATTGTTTTTATAGCCTTGAAAATGTGACAATAAAGATCCCAAAACGTCGGACAATTTTATTTGTATTTTATGACCGCAAACTTGACCATTCACCCAATATTTTAATTATGGAAGGTCAACTATCACTACACTATTCTAATAGCACATGTTTTTCGAGCTATATAAATGCAAAGAAGAGATATAACAGTAATGCTTATCTCAGCTCAATATATTTTGTTGGTGAGGTGACCGATGATGGCACAGCTATTGCAGATTTGTTTGCCAAGTACTCTTTCTCTGTATATACCCCATGCTCCTCTGCGGAGTTCCATAAAATTTTGAGCTCTAACAATGTGAATGTTCCCTCTTATCGAATTACAGAAATTCAGGTTTCTAATAAATTGAGAAATTTGGATGGTGATAAGGGGGCCGAAGCAGATAGACTGCCTTCCATATTTCTAAAGAACTTTGCGGTATCGCTTGCGTTCCCCTTATTGCTGCTATTTAACGTTTCACTTTCTACAGGATTTTTCCCCACTGAATGGAAGAAGTCCTATATCGTGCCTATCTTTAATTATCGCTCGATTGCGGTTTAGTCGCAAGTATTCTTAAGAGTTTTCATAGCATAGTGAATGATTTTCATTCAGCAGCACTAAAAAATGTTATCAGTGATATGCAGCAGGGGTTTACTTTTAAGCGAACCACCACTACGAATCTCTTGTTTGAAAAGTTCGTAATGCAAGCTTTCCAGGAAGGCATCCCCGTTGATGCAATTTATACAGATTTTTCAAAAGCTTTCGATCGAGGGCCATTGTGGCTACGTAGAGCTTTCCTCGGGGTTCTCACATCGGACCGTTATTGTTTATTATTTCTATAAACGACAATATTTAGTATTTTTATTATTGCAAGGTCTTATTTATGCTGACGATACGAAGGTTTTTAGAAAAATTTGTGACAGTACGTCTGCTACTGGAATGTAGTCGGATTTAAATAGATTAAGTGTTTGGTGTGCGGGAAATAAGCTGGCATTTAATACAACCAAGGGAAAGCACATTTGCTTTAGTCGTTAATCTTTTTAATCTTTGCAAACAATCAATAATGTTCGTGATCTTGGGATCACTTTTGATTCTACTTAAAGCTCTCGGTTTTATAAGAAGAAATGCAAACGATTTTTATGACCTTATCGTATTGAAGACATTATGTAACTCCATTGTAAGGTGTCATTGGGATTTTTTAGGTATGGAGCTGCTAATTTACAGGTTTCTCATTGTGAAGTTGCATTCGACTATCTGCTCCAGTAGCTTTCTCTCACCCCTGTTACGGAGAGAAAAGTATTGACTGACGCTAAGTTCTTGTCCTGTTTGGTTGGGGGTTCTGTTGATTGCCCCCACTTCCATAATACACGTTTAAAAACATAAGTAGGGTTTATGGTACAGGCATTAAGTACTTTTGCATGATGTAACTCGAAAATATAATGTTTTTCACATAAGCCTTTTACTTTCGCATTAATAAAAGATATTAAGTTTTCTAGAATAGATGGAAACAGGAAACAGGTTTTCTTTACATGAAAGAAAACAAACAATCAAGAGATAAGCGAAGTCGTAAAAGAGAACAAATTAACATCCTAACAAACCGAAAAATTGAAAAAATCAACAAACATAAAAAATAATGTACCAAACAATAAAGCAAAAAAAAGCAAAAAAAATGTAAAAGTTAGCTCAAGTTTATCCAATCAATATTCATCAAATTATGGCCAAAATATAAAAATTTCAAGTAAACAACTTCTGCACAGGGGTTCGACTTTAGGTGATTCAAATCATGTAAAGCTTCTTCTTAGTAACATTAAAACTAATCAAAAATAAATTTCTTTAGATAAAAACCAAAATGCCTAACCTACCAACAAACAAAGTTATGTGTCAAATTAATCAATATCAAAGTTACATGAAGAAGCCCATCTAATTCAAGTTACCAAGTTATAAAAAAGAATTTACAATAAGTTAGTAGTTCCTAGGGTATAAAATAGAAGTTACGAAGAAGTTACAGTTTCAAGGATATGAAAAAGTTCGCCGTTGGTGGGTGATTATCCTGAGCGCCTCTTTGACCTCCAACACAGCTCGGTATTTCTCGACACCCGTCCTTCTCCTTTCTGGACCTCCTATCCAGTACTTCATTAGCCGCTATCAATGTTACTTTCTTAATTGTTCTCCAAACCCATTCTCTACCTCTATGATTTTATTTTCGCCATCAAAGTGTTCTTCTACTGCCTAAGTCCTACTGCCACTACTTGGAGTAAGTGGATATCCTCATCTTAACTTTGGATCTTACTAGGAAGTGACGTATCCCAAGGGAATTGTAAATTGCCCTCCAAACTTGACCATAAACCGTAAACTGCCCTCCGAACAAAAGAGGTCGCCAATAATCCTAGATGTGAACTAATCTCACATGTAAACTGCCCTCTAAACTACCTGAAGTTTAATTTATTGATACCATAAATCCCCGACACTAAAGCCAATTAAAAATAAACATTCAATTCTTATATAATAATAATTATTAATTACTTAATTAATATATTTTTTGTTAAATAAATTTATAAAATAGCAAATTTTTTCACGCTTATCCTGAAACGAGTTACACCTTTTTTCGAGTTCCACCTTTGGCGAGTTCTTTCGGTCTTCAAGGATATTTTTAATTAGTTTAGTCTTTGTCAAAACCTTGTCAAAACCAAATCCCCTTGTCAGAGGGAGCGAGAATTTAAATTTAACAAAGACAACCATGCTAAAGTCCACCATAAAAAAATAGTTCTGCGGTTTTTAAAATTAAATGCCAACAATTAAGGGCTGTCATTTGCAAACTTTTAAGTAATTTGTATGACTTTTAATACTTAATGCATGTAATACATTACCCATAAATTTTAACAGATAATATGTTTGGATAGTAAAATAAATTATCTCACCCACGCCGATTGTAAATTAGAAAAGGATTTTTGGATTGATTGGGTGGCAGATCAAAACTTCGATCGATCGTTTTTGATTATTGTGACTTATTTTTGCTTTTCTCTGTAGTCTTGAGAATGAACAGATATTGTGTTCGAAACGTCGACTAACAAATTGTAGTTTTGATCTGCCACCCAATCAACCCAAAATTCCTTTTCCAATTTTTTTAGATAATATGTTTTTCATAAATAAATTTAATTAATTATTTTCTTGTTCACCATGTACTTTGTTAATACAAAGTAATCTGAGATTAGTGACTACCATTTTTGTTCGGAGGGCAGTTTACGGTTTTCCATTTTTGCATTATTAGGGGATTGGGGCAATTTACGGCGACCGTTCCCAAGCTGGTATGATGATTTTGAAAAAAAAAATTGGACTGCGTCAGGGATTTAGTGCTTTTTTGTTGCTAATTTGTTGCCGCATTTCCAATTTTGTTCCTATACCCATTTCGCTGGAACCTGTGGCGCTGCCAGCTTGAGATCAAGCTAGCAAAACCACGATTGGTAATTAATGAACGGAGTATTGGAAAAATATTTCATAAATACCATAATTTGTTGTTATTTTGTTTCTCTTGAATCGTGAAAATCCCGTGGCCTAATCGTCAACCCTTACTCTAAAACCACCACCCATACCATCCAAGCACCAAAGAGAACACATAACTCCTATGGATCTTTCCAGTTGCAACGGGCGATTTCTGCTCACCGACACACTTTCTCAAAATATGTCTCATGTTGTCTCATGTCTCATGTGAGATGTTATAATCGCACCCCTACCCTAAAATACCCACCCCATGCCTTCTCAGTGGAAAGGAAAACCGCTAGACTGGCGATGGTTTTTAAATCATACATAGCTCTCGAATTAGTATAGATAGTCACAGAATTTGTTGCTACGCCATTTCGACATTAACAGCCTTTCTTGAATTTGTTGCAATGTGATTCCTGCCTGAATATCCTCCCTGAATTTGATCGCAATTTCGAACCAAACACCACTCTTTGAATTTGCTGCTCAACGAATTTGACATGAATAAACCTCCCCGAATATAAAATAATGCTATTTATCTCGAGACATTGATCGGCATTAAAATAATAAAATTTCCAACTTTCAACAATACAAAAATTATGGACCAATCAACAAAATTTCAATTTATATAACCAAACATCATACTTTCCACACTTCCAGGGAATATTATTACAATCTATAAATAATGCAAATGTTGTAGTCACACTCTTTTTGCTAAAATTAAAAAATTAAAAACTAGTAATAATAGTATATTACTGGCCAAGCATCGAAAATGATCCGCTACGCTCACTTTTTAATATAGCTGCGCGCCCAGTAGCGGATCATGTTTTGAGGAGAGGTGAGTATACTTTTTTATCGGAAAACATAAAATTATTAATTATATCAAATATAAAAAAATATTGTTTAAACTAGCCTTCAAAAAGCGGCTTGCGCCGCTTTTTTTCGGCTAGCTCTGCGAGGCAGCGAGGCCTACGGCCTCGCAACGAGTCGCCCTTCGGGCTCCCCTTTAAGTCCCTATACATATCATCCTGTAATAGGATACAGATAGTTGCACTTGTACCGTAAGAAAGAAGCGAAGATGGCTTTTTTTGGATCTACGGGGTCAATTTGACTTTTCGATTCCATATTTCAAAAACTGGATGTAAAAGCGGGATTTTCGTTTTAGTCGTGATGGGCACGGCGGCGGAGCCTTTAAATCTATTTATACTGCAATTGAACCTCTGTTGAACCGCCAGACATGGGCGACATTATATATATATCCACATGTTGCAAATACTTTTATTGAAAATTTAAATGTTTTATTTGAAAAATTTTGTATGTACCTATTTGTGAAAATTTATTTGTTTTAAAATCCTTTTTCAGCATTTCATCGATATGTTATTATTTTTATTTTTATTGTTGAAAGTTTGAACGTGACAACACCGCATCGATTGTGATTATTTATACAAAATCTTATGTTGGTAGCTTTGCATCAATTTTCGGTTTAAGGTTATGAAGTAGATTTGGTCAGTGGCGCGTCGCGCTTATTTTATCCGCGGGTTTTATAATGTAATAATCTTAAAAATGTTTGTTGATTATTTGCATTTTATTGGTATCGATTGATGGCTTTCTGGTGGTTGTTTGAATTTAAAGATGGGTTGTCTCAATTTTGATATATTTATGTTTACACTTAATTATATGTAGTACACTTAAACTAAATTTTTAAGCGCTCTGTCGACATCCTAAGTACTACTCTACTACTTCTCAACTCAACTACATTTTACTTATTTAATATAATATTGTAATATTAACTACTTATACGGGTTCCCCTGTTGCCACATATGCCATCGTCTTTTGGGCCATCGCAGCATGTGGTCGCTTTTGGTAATTGCTGTGGATCCTCTATTGAACCGCCAGACATGGGCGACATAATATATTGTCATGTTCCAAATACTTTCATTGAAAATTTAAATGTTTTATTTGAAAAATTTTGTATGTACCTATTTGTGAAAATTTATTTATTTTAAAATTTGTATTTAATTTGTATTTGCTGCTTTTTCCGCCAACTAATTAAGGTGGCTATTTGCCAAGACGGCCGCCAATTTTTTAATTTGGTATTTTTGAGAATAAATTGATTAGTTATGCGTTAGTAATTTTAGTTAAAATTTGGATATTGAAAATTGTTCTAATTTTTGGAGCAATTGCATTATTTTTAAAAGTGATTTTGAATTGATTAGTGATTGATTGACGATTTAGAAGATATAAGCTTAAATTGTATGATTTAAATATTCATTCATTTTATGATGGTATTTACAATATTTCGAAAATAAATTAAAGGGATCGTCAAGTAGAGTTGATATTGTCGCATGTGTCGCACCTATTTTCCCATTTACCATTATAAATTTGGATTAAGATAGCCAAGAAACAAAAAAAAAGATTTTATTTTGATGGAGAAACCTGTAAGTAAATTTGGGATCCTGAAAATATCGTTTCAATAAAATATAATATATTATTATTTGTAATACCACCAAATTAAAAAAAAAAAAGTTTTAAAATCCTTTTTCAGCATTTCATCGATATTTTATTATTTTTATTATTATTGTTGAAAGTTTGAACGTGACAACACCCCATCGATTGTGATTATTTTTACAAAAAATTATGTTGGTATCTTTGTGTCAATTTTTGGTTTAAGGTTATGAAATAGTAGTGTGTAATGAAATCCGAACACTATCTAATTTAAAATATTACCAAAAAAAACATATTTCGTTATTAATCTTTCAAGTTAATCTATGCCTGTACAGTTTAAGTCATCCGTTAGGTGCAAAATTTCGGCATTAGTTGTAATTCAAAAAGGCATTAGGATTATGTTTTGATACGATTTTCAAATTATCACAATTTTAGTAGAAATTTCGAATGGGAATTTTATTATTTAATTAAATAATATTTCAAAAAAAAATTTTTATTACGGTCCTTAACCAAATTTTACACTATTTTGTATCTTCTAATATTTGGTAGAACCTCCTCGTGCCTTGATAACTGCTGCTATCCGTGTCGGCATTGAATGGTCTCAATATTTATGTACTAAATACAAAATTTTGTTAAAAAATTCCTATTACTTTTTGAGGTAGAGCGCACACAAAATTTGACCACATACACACATACACACATACATACATACAGACATTTTTTGGAAATGATGATTTTCAGCTTCTGGAATCCCAAAATGACTAAATTCATCAAAATCTCAATTTCTTTTTTCTGCACGATTACAATACTTTTTCAGACTTCGTATGATAAAGTAAAAAGTTTTAAAATTCTTTTTCAGCATTTCATGGATATATTATTATTTTTATTATTATTGTTAAAAGTTTGAACGTGACAACACCGCATCGATTGTGATTATTTATACAAAATCTTATGCTGGTATCTTTGCATCAATTTTCGGTTTAAGGTTATGCAGTCAATTTGGTCAGTGGCGCGTTGCGTTTATTTTATCCGCGGGTTTTCAATTACATTTGATATAGTTATAAAGATTTTATAATTTATAACTCTTTTGAATGATTGTTAATGACGAAAGTTTTATGTTGTCATGAAATTGGTGGTAACTTAGCTTTTTGCCGTCCGCCTTGACTGGAGTTGTCTCTTTTAAGGAGGGTCTCCGCATGGCGCTAGGTGAATTGGTCCCCAGTAAATTGGTCTCCGGTAATTTGACCCTCGGTATTTTGACCCCCGGGAATTTCACCCTCTGAAAATTTGATCTAAGTATTTGTTAAGGGTTTTTAATTTAAATTTGACATAGCCAAAACTGTTTTTAGGGTGAATCAATGAAGGGCCGTGGTTGAGGATACCTATCCGACTCTCCCTATCTCCCTCGCTCGGTCCCCTCGCTCGTGAGGCTCGAGCCGGCTAGGTACCCACATAACAAACTAAAAACATCCCCCGAGGTAGCCCGATGCATGCCCCAGCAGAACTCGTAGATGTGGAAGTTGCGAAGTGTGAACCGCAACTGAAGAACTGAACTGCAAATCGACCACTTTTGAACCCGATCCCTTTCGATTTGGCCGAACCTTTTTTCTCGTTTTCTACCCCACTAAATATATTTCTCAGAATTTTTTCAACTGTTTTCACCCTACCCAACAAAAGTTATGACTTTTTCAAAAATTTGGCTATTTATATTTGGCTATTTTTTCAACTTTTCAAAAATTGACTAAATCCAACGTTCTTTTTTTTTAATTTTTTAGTTTTGAATGTAATATTCAAATAAAAATATGAAAAATTTTTTCGATGTTAGGTTCCATGAAATTTTTCAGTTTTTTCAAATCAATTTTTCAAATTCGGACACTTTTAATTTTTGATTTTTTTCTTCTGAAAAAAACTTCAACTTATTCTGCAGTTAATGCCGGTAGATCCAGAGTGGGCCGACTCTGCTTTCTATTTTTTTTATTCAATTGAAAATTCTTTTTGTTTATTTTACCACAATTTAACTTTGTTTTTATAATAAATAAAATTTAAATAAATATATCTTACATTTTTTTTACTTTATTCGTAATCTTAACTAATGATTTATAACTGAAAATAATTGTTTTTAAAAAAAAATATTTGAAAAAAATATTTGTAATGCCACCAAGTTAAAAAAAAAGTTTTAAAATCCTTTTTCAGCATTTTATCGATATTTATTATTGTTTTATTATTATTATTGAAAAGTTGAAAAAAAGTTGAAAAAAATTATGTTGGTATCCTTGCGTGAGAGTGACAAAAAGTAAAGTTATGGTTTAAGGTTATGAAAAATATTTGGTGTCAGTGGCGTGTCGCGTTTTATATCCACGGGCTTACTATTTATTACCGTCGAAGGGTTTTTCTGGTTAATATCAAATATGTATGTTGGTATCATTACGTCAAAGTGACAACAGATAAGAAACCGTTTAAGGTTATGAAGAATATTTGGTCAGTGGCGCGTCCCATTTATTTTATCCGCGGGCTTTTAATTTAATACATAATATTTTTCCATTCAACATTTAAAGATCAAATATTAACCAAAATTGTAATGTCTTTTTAATTTACCATTGCGAAAGCGTACAAAACCTTTGGGAGGAACTAAAGAAGACAGTTGGAAAATATAAAATAAAAAATAAAAAGGAATTGTGGCAAATTGAATAGCAAGAATCCATACCTGTACACATGGGCGCACTGGGAATTTGAATAGAAGAGTAAAAAAGAATTCTTATCATAAAACAAAACCATTTACATATCCTTTTATAATTAACAATTATAACATTATAAAGAAAGACATGAAATTTAATACTCTCACTTTTATTGTTGACAATGAAAATTGACTAAATTAATTATTTTTATATTACATTATGTTTTACTTGAATTGTTCAGTTAAAGTAAGTCTTGCAATATATCGAAATTACTTGGTATTAAGTTTAAATTTTTTTTTTGTATAATTTATTGTGGTAGGTATTAAGGTATTGTGTATTAGTATTGGAAATACATATTTTTCTGTTAGTGTTGTTGAAAGACTGCCTTATAAAAACGCTTTTTAAAAATATTAAAAAGTTGTAATAATTACCTACTTCAATAAAATTTACAATTTTTTGTTAAAAAATATCATAGGAAACAACATAATTAAATTTGGAAATTGCATATATAGTTGCCCCCACTGAAATTTATGTCTTCGGGCGCCCATGTCTGTACAACGGCGTTAATAGTTTAATAGTTTGAACGTGACAACCTGACAACAGGGCATCGATTGTGATTATATATAAAAAAAATGATATTGGTATCATTGCATCAAATTGGCACGTAAAGTTTTGATTTCAGGTTATAATTTATGAAGGCTGGTCGGTATCAGTGGCGTGGCTTTATTTTATTTTATTTTATTGGCGGGCTTACCATTTATTATCGTCGTAGGGTTCTTGTGGTTAATATAAAATATGTTGGTACCGTTGTTTTAAAAGTGACAGGAGGTTCAATTTACGGTTTAAGGTTATGATGTAGATTTGGTCAGTGGCGCGTAGCGTTTATTTTATCCGCGGGTTTTCAATTTAATAAATTTTATTATTCAATTCAACAATAAAAGATCAAATATTAACCAAAATTGTAATGTCTTCTTAATTTACCATTGCAAATCGTCCGCAGGAAAGCGTACATTTAATTTATGTATACTTCTATAAAAGCAAAGAAGATTCTAGAAGATCAAAAGTTATCAGTTTTACCGTGGCCTTCTCAATTTCCGGATCTAAACCCCATCGAAAACCTTTGGGATAAAATTATAATTTATAATTATAATTTATGAAGGCTGGTCGGTATCAGTGGCGTGTTGCTTTTTATATCCACGGGTTTACTATTTATTATCGTCGAAGGGTTTTTGCGGTTAAAATAAAATATGTTGGTATCGTTGCGTTAAACTGACAGTCATTAAACTGACTGACACAAAGTTACGGTTTAAGGTTATGAAGTAGGTCAGTGGCGCGTCCCGTTTAGTTTATCCGCGGGAAATGTATTCAATTGTTTGTCTTAATACATTATTGTTAAACCATCCGGCACTAACAAACAATGTCGTCTGGTCTCACATTTTAAAATAATTTTATATCTGGGATCTCCTCGTGTAGCAATTAAGGACCAACCGAATTGGTTTACAAAAATGTATATAAATATTTTACAAAATATAGAGTTTTTAAAATTTAGCGTTGCTTAATTGGAAAAACACGAAAACCCAACTCGAAACAATTCCGGCTGCTATTTACAATTTAAAACTTAATATTGAATAACAATAAAACTAAGTAACGATGAACGCAGATAAAATAACAAAATGGAACGGTAACGAAAGACGAAGAATTAACGCACACTCGACAACATCTTTTGACAATTTCGATTATACGAATGTTAAATTGGGTCGAATAATAATTTTTATAAATTTGTTCCGTCTTTGGATAGAAATTTTCCGTTTCGAAAACTCGAAAGTTTCTAATATATACCTCCATTTTACACTTCGCTAGGACCCCACCGTAAGGATGAGTTAAAAATTTCGACTTAACACTTGCCGAAGATCCTTTCGTGCTCATCTTCTTGGGTGATTTGTGTTTGCAAACACGAAAAACAATAACCGGTGTCCTCAAACGCCGTAAGGTACGCTTTCCGCGGCTGCCGAAGACCCTTCTTCGGCAAAATATGTTAAATTTCGAAATTTCAATTGTTTTAATTTTTACCTCGATTATATTCGCGAAAAGAAAGCGAAAAGTCGATTTGACATTTTTCGAAAATTCGTCCGGTTCGGCCGGAAAAAGACGATTTTGGTTTGGGGCAAAACTGGCCGGGATTCGAAACGAAAATTTTCGAGTTTGAACGTTTCTTCGTTTGGTCGGTGCACGGAGCGGTTTTTAAAAAAATTCGTAAGGAGCAAATTTGAAGCCACGCGCACGGCCCACCTCACGGCCTAAATACTTTTTCAAATTTTTGCACGGTTCGCGCGCCATCCGCGTCCAAAGGTCAAAATTTGCAATTTTTCTATTTTGGCCGTGGCGGTCTCATTTGTGAACCGATTCTAGTTTTTAAACCGTCTTCGGGTGGACACGGCGGGTCGCCACAATTTCGGTATTCTCTATTTTCTTCCCAACTAAAGCGGTAAAGTCGCAAATCGCAATCGAAATTTAAAAAAAAAGTTTCGAAGGGTATGGCCTTGATTTCTTTTGGGGCAAAAAAATTTGCGAAAATTTACAAATTTAAGGACGGAAACGTATTGCCCCGATACGTGGCAGCATTTTGGATCGAAAATTTTTCGTAAATTTATTTCGTGTTAGAGTCGAAATCTCGCTTCGAAGATTTAAATTTTTAAAAATGTGCCCCATTTTTACCTTCAAATAACTACCCGCCTCGAGGAGGATGGCGTCGGTTAAAATTTTCGACTCGACGCTTCTCGTCGACCATCTGGGATATCTTCTTCGGCAATTGCGTCAAACATCGTCGAGTTCTTTCGAAAAGCTAGGCCCGTTTCCCGGTCAAATGGCTTTCCTTAAATTGTAAAAACTCGTTGGTTCTTAATTTTGAAACGGTAATTTTCGCAAAAAGAGAGGAAAGTGTTCCCAGCTTTCCACCCTCCATGTCGGAGTAAAATTTAAGTCGAAAAAGTGAAAAAAAAAGTTCGGATCGGTCCAAATCGGTCACCCATCCAAGTACTTACCTAACTGGGCGCCGCCGGATCGCACGTGCACGTCGATCGCGTTTGTGCTACGATCGCATTATTAAAAATTGCATAATTTTAAGCTATATTACCAATCGATTATGTACCAAATGAATTTCTTTCGTTTTCACATTTAGAAGGATATAATTGCATGCAATTTGCGTAAAGACGCTTTTATTGTTTCTTCGGAGGACGCTCTTTATGCAGGAATAGAGAAAAATTCGAAATTAAGGAAAAATTTGCAGCTCTCGAAAAAGTATTTACTACCGATTTCTTTCTTTGCGCACACAATTGGGGGGTAAATTTTCCTTCTCCCCCATCGTGTCGGGTACCTATCGACGCGCAAGACTTTAAAGAAGCTATAGATTGCCGTTCCGGCGCCCTGCGGTATCGCGACGCGCGAACACAAAAAAGAAAAGTGAAATACGTCAAATGTAATCGCACTTTCGGCGCGCGCGGATTTCCTCCTTTGCGCACACAATTGGGGGGTAAATTTTTGCAAGCGCCCCATTCGGCGGGTACCGTTCTATAATTATAAACACGCCAAACTACACAAGGTGTCCTCAAACGCCGCAAGGTACGCTTTCGGCGACTGCCGAAGACGGTTCTTCGGCAAAATATGTTAAATTTCGAAATTTCAATTGTTTTAATTTTTATCTCGATTATATTCGCGAAAAGAAAGCGAAAAGTCGATTTGACATTTTTCGAAAATTCGTCCGGTTCGGCCGGAAAACGACGCTTTTGGTTTTGGGCAAAACTGGCTGGGATTCGAAACGAAAATTTTCGAGTTTGGACATTTCGTCGTTTGGCCGGCGTAAGGAGCCGTTTTTAAAAAAACTCGTAAGAAACAAAATTAAAGCGGTCCGCAAGGGCTACCCGATGGACGCAAAACATTTTCGAAAATCTGCACAGTTTACGCGCCATCGGCGCAAGAATGTCGAAATTTGAAATTTTCTTATTTCGGTCCTGGCCGTCTCATTTGTGGCCCGATTTTTAATTTCAAAACGGCTTCGGGTAGGCACGGCGGTTCTCTACAAAATCGATATTCTACATTTTCCTCCTAACTTATTCGGCAGAGCCATAAAACGCAAACGAAATTTTTTTTTAAATTTCCCAAGGGGTTACCCTTGGTTTTTTTTGGGGCAAAAAAATTTGCGAAAATTTACAAATTTAACGACGGAAACGTATTGCCCCGATACGTGGCAGCATTTTGGATCGAAAATTTTTCGTAAATTTATTTCGTCTTTGGGTCGAAATTTCGCTTCGAAGTTTAAAATTTTCAAAAATGTGCCCGATTTTTACCTTCAAATAACGACCCGCCTCGAGGAGGATGGCGTCGGTTAAAATTTTCGACTCGACGCTTCTCGTCGACCATCTGGGATATCTTTTTCGGCAATTGCGTCAAACACCGTGGAGTTCTTTCGAAAAGCTACCACCGTTTGCCGGCCAAATGGCTTTCCTTAAATTGTAAAAACTCGTTAGTTCTTAATTTTGAACCGGAATTTTTGCAAAAAGAGCGCAAAATGTTCCCAGCTTACCACCCTCCATGCCAGAATAAAATTTAAGACGAAAAAGTGAAAAAAAAAAGTTCGGATCGGTCCAAAAAATATAATCGGTCACCCATCCAAGTACTAACCGCAACTGGGCGCCGTCTGATCGCACGTGCACGTCGATCGCATTTGTACCACGATCGCATTATTAAAAATTGCGTAATTTTAAGCTATATTACCAATCAATTATGTACCAAATGAATTTCTTTCGTTTTCACATTTAGAAGGATATAATTGCATGCAATTTGCGAAAAGACGCTTTTATTGTTTCTTCGGAGGACGCTCTTTATGCAGGAATAGAGAAAAATTCGAAATTAAGGAAAATTTTGCAGCCCTCGAAAAATTATTTACTACCGATTTCTTTCTTTGCGCACACAATTGGGGGGTAAATTTTCCTTCTCCCCCATCGTGTCGGGTACCTATCGACGCGCAAGACTTTGAGGAAGCTACAGATTGCCGTTTCGGCGCTCCGCGGTGTCGCTGCGCGCGACCGCGAAAAAGAAAAGTTAAATATATCACACACGTCAAAGGTAATCGCATTTTGGGCGCGCGGATTTCCTCCTTTGCGCGCTCAATTTGGGGGTAAATTTTTGCTTGCGCCCCCTTTGGCGGGTACCGTTTTACTCGTGAGACCGCGAGGAAGCTATAGGTCGCGCTTCGCGCTCTCTAGCGTTGCTCTCCGCACGCCACGAAGCGCAAAACCAAGTGAAACGTCAAAATTTTGTAAAACGTCAAAATTAAATAATTTCCGACATGTTTTTGGAATCTAGTTCCGACCGGACTCGCATTCCGTCTCACCCGTTAGGCGTGCTTAAGAAAAGGATGCGACATGGTACGATTAAAAAAAGGCACGATAATTATGAAAAAAAGTGTAAAACATTCGACTACGTCCGAGAGAGACCTAGAAAGGCGCGACGTTTTGCACTCGCAGTAAATTTTTCGTTAAAAAAAGGGTCTACTTTGAGGGCTCGCTCGGGGGCGGTGGCAATTTTGCCGCGATTCTCGATATCTGATGGATCGATGGGGAACCTTCGGGCGTCGAACGGCACCCGGGTCCGCAAAATCGGTAAGGTGGGAGTGCCGGACCGACTGTTCTTGGAATCGACCGTCGAAATGGCCCTTCTTCGGGCACTCGCCGCCGCCTTCGGCGGCGGACCGCAATTTTTGGGCCCCCGTAGGCTCGGCTTCGCCTCGCTCTTTCCAACGACACCTCGTCGGTCGGAATCGGTCGCAGGGCGGCCGCTTCGCGGCCGCTTTTATGCGTAAATTTTCTTAACTTTGATAAGATTTTATTATATAAGAAGATAGCCTTCAAAAAGCGGCTTGCGCCGCTTTTTTTCGGCTAGCTCTGCGAGGCAGCGAGGCCTACGGCCTCGCAACGAGTCGCCCTTCGGGCTCCCCTTTAAGTCCCTAAATAAATCATCCTATAATAGGATACAAATAGTTGCACTTGTACCGTAAGAAAGAAGCGAAGATGGCTTTTTTTGGATCTACGTGGTCAATTTGACTTTTCGATTCCATATTTCAAAAACTGGATGTAAAAGCGGGATTTTCGTTTTAGTCGTGATGGGCACGGCGGCGGAGCCTTTAAATCTATTTATACTGCAATTGAACCTCTGTTGAACCGCCAGACATGGGCGACATTATATATATATCCACATGTTGCAAATACTTTTATTGAAAATTTAAATGTTTTATTTGAAAAATTTTGCATGTACCTATTTGTGAAAATTTATTTGTTTTAAAATCCTTTTTCAGCATTTCATCGATATTTTATTATTTTTATTTTTATTGTTGAAAGTTTGAACGTGACAACACCGCATGGATTGTGATTATTTATACAAAATCTTATGTTGGTAGCTTTGCATCAATTTTCGGTTTAAGGTTATGAAGTAGATTTGGTCAGTGGCGCGTCGCGTTTATTTTATCCGCGGGTTTTATAATGTAATAATCTTAAAAATGTTTGTTGATTATTTGCATTTTATTGGTATCGATTGATGGCTTTCTGGTGGTTGTTTGAATTTAAAGATGGGTTGTCTCAATTTTGATATATTTAATGTTTACACTTAATTATATGTAGTACACTTAAACTACATTTTTAAGCGTACTCTGTCGACATCCAAAGTACTACTCTAATACATCTCAACTCAACTACACTTTACTTATTTAATATAATATTGTAATATTAACTACTTATACGGGTTCCCCTGTTGCCACAAATGCCATCGTCTTTTGGGCCATCGCAGCATGTGGTCGCTTTTGGTAATTGCTGTGGATCCTCTATTGAACCGCCAGACATGGGCGACATAATATATTGTCATGTTCCAAATACTTTCATTGAAAATTTAAATGTTTTATTTGAAAAATTTTGTAAAAATTTGTGAAAATTTATTTATTTTAAAATCTGTATTTAATTTGTATTTGCTGCTTTTTCCGCCAACTAATTAAGGTGGCTCTTTGCCAAGACGGCCGCCAATTTTTCAATTTGGTATTTTTGAAAATAAATTGTATGCGTTAGTTATTTTAGTTAAAATTTGGATATTGAAAATTGTTCTAATTTTTGGACCAACTGCTTTATTTTTAAAAGTGATTTTGGATTGATTAGTGATTGATTGACGATTTAGAAGATAAGCTTAAATTGTATGATTTAAATATTCATTCATTTTATGATGGTATTTACAATATTTCGAAATTAAATTAAAGGGATCGTCAAGTAGAGTTGATATTGTCGCATGTGTCGCATGTGTCGCATCTATTTCCCCATTTACCATTATAAATTTGGATTAAGATAGCCAAGAAACAAAAAAAAGATTTTATTTTGATGGTGAAACCTGTAAGTAAATTTGGGATCCTGAAAATATCGTTTCAATAAAATATAATATATTATTATTTGTAATATTTATAATACCACCAAATTAAAATAAAAAAAAAGTTTTAAAATCCTTTTTCAGCATTTCATCGATATGTTATTATTTTTATTATTATTGTTGATAGTTTGAACGTGACAACACCGCATCGATTGCGATTATTATACAAAATCTTATGTTGGTATCTCTGCGTCAATTTTCGGTTTAAGGTTATGCAATAGATTTGGTCAGTGGCGCGTCGCGTTTATTTTATCCGCGGGTTTTCAATTTATTACATTTTATATTGTTATAAAGATTTTATAATTTATAACTCTTTTGAATGATTGTTAGTGACAAATATTTTATGTTGTCATATTGGTGGTAACTTAGCTTTTTGCCGGCCGCGTTGACTGGAGTGGTCTCTTTTAAGGAGGGTCTCCGCATGGCGCTAGGTGAATTGGTCCCCAGTAAATTGGTCTCCGGTAATTTGACCCCTGGTAATTTGACCCTCGGTATTTTGACCACCGGAAATTTCACCCTCTGAAAATTTGATCTAAGTATTTGTTAAGGGTTTTTAATTTAAATTTGATATAGCCAAAACTCTTTTTAGGGTAAATCAATGAAGGGCCGTGGTTGAGGATACCTATCCGACTCTCCCTATCTCCCTCGCTCGGTCCCCTCGCTCGTGAGGCTCGAGCCGGCTAGGTACCCACATAACAAACTAAAAACATCCCCCGAGGTAGCCCGATGCATGCCCCAGCAGAACTCGTAGATGTGGAAGTTGCGAAGTGTGAACCGCAACTGAAGAACTGAACTGCAAATCGACCACTTTTGAACCCGACCCCTTTCGATTTGGCCGAACCTTTTTTCTCGTTTTCTACCCCACTAAATATATTTCTCAGAATTTTTTCAACTGTTTTCACCCTACCCTACAAAAGTTATGACTTTTTCAAAAATTTGGATATTTATATTTGGCTATTTTTTCAACTTTTCAAAAATTGACTAAATCCAACGTTCTTTTTTTTTAATTTTTCAGTTTTGAATGTAATATTCAAATAAAAATATGAAAAATTTTTTCGATGTTAGGTTCCATCATGGTACTATTATACAGGTATGTTCTTACGCAGAGAGAGATAGCAAGCTTGGGTAATCTCTCTCGCACCATTATTCCAAACGCCGCCATTTTGGTAATTTGTTCCACGGTCCAGGGATGGCGTTGCTTTCAATAACACTGCTATTTTCCATGCGCAAATAAATTTGAAATTAATTTGTCAAATGTCAAGTCTTCAGCTGGTGTTTTATTAGATCGGCATTATCGTAAAACATAAACAAACTAACTTATAGTTGCTTGTTTTAAATCTACGTGTAAATGCCGTACCTGTACAAAATTCTACTTGTTTTCAAATTAAAATGCCTTCTTGTTTGTAGCAATGAAAAACAACATCGTAATACCGGAGGAAGTTCTGTATAATAGTACCATGGGTTCCATGAAATTTTTCAGTTTTTTCAAATCAATTTTTCAAATTCGGACACTTTTAATTTTTGATTTTTTTCTTCTGAAAAAAACTTCAACTTATTCTGCAGTTAATGCCGGTAGATCCAGAGTGGGCCGACTCTGCTTTCTATTTTTTTTTTCAATTGAAAATTCTTTTTGTTTATTTTACCACAATTTAACTTTGTTTTTATAATAAATAAAATTTAAATAAATATATCTTACATTTTTTTTACTTTATTCGTAATCTTAACTAATGATTTATAACTGAAAATAATTGTTTTTAAAAAAAAATATTTGTAATGCCACCAAGTTAAAAAAAAAGTTTTAAAATCCTTTTTCAGCATTTTATCGATATTTATTATTGTTTTATTATTATTATTGAAAAGTTGAAAAAAAGTTGAAAAAAATTATGTTGGTATCCTTGCGTGAGAGTGACAAAAAGTAAAGTTATGGTTTAAGGTTATGAAAAATATTTGGTGTCAGTGGCGTGTGGCGTTTTATATCCACGGGCTTACTATTTATTACCGTCGAAGGGTTTTTCTGGTTAATATAAAATATGTTGGTATCATTACGTCAAAGTGACAACAGATAAGAAACCGTTTAAGGTTATGAAGAATATTTGGTCAGTGGCGCGTCCCATTTATTTTATCCGCGGGCTTTTAATTTAATACATAATATTTTTCAATTCAACATTTAAAGATCAAATATTAACCAAAATTGTAATGTCTTTTTAATTTACCATTGCGAAAGCGTACAAAACCTTTGGGAGGAACTAAAGAAGACAGTTGGAAAATATAAAATAAAAAATAAAAAGGAATTGTGGCAAATTGAATAGCAAGAATCCATACCTGTATACGTGGGCGCACTGGGAATTTGAATAGAAGAGTAAAAAAGAATTCTTATCATAAAACAAAACCATTTACATATCCTTTTATAATTAACAATTATAACATTATAAAGAAAGACATGAAATTTAATACTCTCACTTTTATTGTTGATAGTGAAAATTGACTAAATTAATTATTTTTATATTACATTATGTTTTACTTGAATTGTTCAGTTAAAGAAAGTCTTGCAATATATCGAAATTACTTGGTATTAAGTTTAAAGTTTTTTTTTTGGATAATTTATTGTGGTAGGTATTAAGGTATTGTGAATTAGTATTGGAAATACATATTTTTTTGTTAGTGTTGTTGAAAGACTGCCTTATAAAAACGCTTTTTAAAAATATTAAAAAGTGATAATAATTACCTACTTCAATAAAATTTACAATTTTTTGTTAAAAAATATCAAAGGAAACAACATAATTAAATTTGGAAATTGCATATATAGTTGCCCCCACTGAAATTTATGTCTTCGGGCGCCCATGTCTGTACAACGGCGTTAATAGTTTAATAGTTTGAACGTGACAACAGGGCATCGATTGTGATTATATATAAAAAAAATTATATTGGTATCATTGCATCAAATTGACACGTAAAGTTTTGATTTAAGGTTATAATTTATGAAGGCCGGTCGATATCAGTGGCGTGGCTTTATTTTATTTTATTTTATTCGCGGCCTTACCATTTATTATCGTCGTAGGGTTCTTGTGGTTAATATAAAATATGTTGGTATCGTTGTTTTAAAAGTGACAGGAGGTTCAATTTACGGTTTAAGGTTATGAAGTAGATTTGGTCAGTGGCGCGTAGCGTTTATTTTATCCGCGGGTTTTCAATTTAATAAATTTTATTATTCAATTGGTATTGTTGTTAAAAGTGACAGGAGGTTCAATTTACAGTTTAAGGTTATGTAGTACATTTGGTCAGTGGCGCGTAGCGTTTATTTTATCCGCGGGTTTTCAATTTAATAAATTTTATTATTCAATTTAACATTTAAAGATCAAATATTAACCAAAATTGTAATGTCTTCTTAATTTACCATTGCAAATCGTCTGCAGGAAAGCGTACATTTAATTTATGTATACTTCTATAAAAGCAAAGAAGATTTTAGAAGATCAAAAGTTATCAGTTTTACCGTGGCCTTCTCAATCTCCCGATCTAAACCCCATCGAAAACTTTTGGGAGGAACTAAAGAAGACAGTTGGAAAATATAAAATAAAAAATAAAAAGGAATTGTGGCAAATTGAAGAGCAAGAATGTACTACGGCGTTAATGGTTTAATAGTTTGAACGTGACAACAGGGCATCGATTGTGATTATATATAAAAATAAGATAAAACTTTAAAATATAGAACAAGTTAAATAACAAGTTCAATAATTGGTAATTATTGGTTTATTTAACTTGTTCTATATTTTAAAGTTTTATCTTATTATTATTTTCACAAGTTAATAATTTATATTTAGATTATATATAAAAAAAATTATATTGGTATCATTGCATCAAATTGACACGTAAAGTTTTGATTTAAGGTTATAATTTATGAAGGCTGGTCGGTATCAGTGGCGTGTGTTGCTTTTTATATCCACGGGTTTACAATTTATTACCGTCGAAGGGTTTTTGTGGTTAAAATAAAATATGTTGGTATCGTTGCGTTAAACTGACAGTCTTAAGGTTATGAAGTAGGTCAGTGGCGCGTCCCGTTTATTTTATCCGCGGGAAATGTATTCAATTGTTTGTCTTAATACATTATTGTTAAACCATCCGGTACTAACAAACAATGTCGTCTGGTATCACATTTTAAAATAATTTTATATCTGGGATCTCCTCGTGTAGCAATTAAGGACCAACCGAATTGGTTTACAAAAATGTATATAAATATTTTACAAAATATAGAGTTTTTAAAATTTAGCGTTGCTTAATTGGAAAAACACGAAAACCCAACTCGAAACAATTCCGGATGCTATTTACAATTTAAAACTTAATCCTAAATAACAATAAAACTAAATAACGATGAACGCAGATAAAATAACAAAATGGAACGGTAACGAAAGACGAAGAATTAACGCACACTCGACAACATCTTTTGACAATTTCGATTATACGAATAATTGGGTCGAATAATTTTTATAAATTTGTTCCGTCTTTGGATAGAAATTTTCCGCTTCGAAAACTCGAAAGTTTCTAATATATACCTCCATTTTACACTTCGCTAGGACCCCACCGTAAGGATGAGTTAAAAATTTCGACTTAACACTTGCCGAAGATCCTTTCGTGCTCATCTTCTTGGGTGATTTGTGTTTGCAAACACGAAAAACAATAACCGGTGTCCTCAAACGCCGTAAGGTACGCTTTCCGCGGCTGCCGAAGACCCTTCTTCGGCAAAATATGTTAAATTTCGAAATTTCAATTGTTTTAATTTTTACCTCGATTATATTCGCGAAAAGAAAGCGAAAAGTCGATTTGACATTTTTCGAAAATTCGTCCGATTCGGCCGGAAAACGACGATTTTGGTTTTGGGCAAAACGGGCTGGGATTCGAAACGAAAATTTTCGAGTTTGGACGTTTCTTCGTTTGGTCGGTGCACGGAGCGGTTTTTAAAAAAATTCGTAAGGAGCAAATTTGAAGCCACGCGCACGGCCCACCTCACGGCCTAAATATTTTTTCAAATTTTTGCACGGTTCGCGCGCCATCCGCGTCCAAAAGTCAAAATTTGCAATTTTTTTATTTTGGCCGTGGCGGTCTCATTTGTAAACCGATTGTAAATTTTAAAACGTCCTCGGATGGACACGGCGGGTCGCCACAATTTTGGTATTCTCTATTTTCTTCCCAACTAAAGCGGTAAAGTCGCAAATCGCAATCGAAATTTTAAAAAAAAGTTTCGAAGGGTATGGCCTTGGTTTCTTTTGGGGCAAAAAAATTTGCGAAAATTTACAAATTTAACGACGGAAACGTATTGCCCCGATACGTGGCAGCATTTTGGATCGAAAATTTTTCGTAAATTTATTTCGTCTTAGAGTCGAAATCTCGCTTCGAAGATTTAAATTTTTAAAAATGTGCCCCATTTTTACCTTCAAATAACTACCCGCCTCGAGGAGGATGGCGTCGGTTAAAATTTTCGACTCGACGCTTCTCGTCGACCATCTGGGATATCTTCTTCGGCAATTGCGTCAAACATCGTCGAGTTCTTTCGAAAAGCTAGGCCCGTTTCCCGGTCAAATGGCTTTCCTTAAATTGTAAAAACTCGTTAGTTCTTAATTTTGAAACGGTAATTTTCGCAAAAAGAGAGGAAAGTGTTCCCAGCTTTCCACCCTCCATGTCGGAGTAAAATTTAAGTCGAAAAAGTGAAAAAAAAAAGTTCGGATTGGTCCAAAAGAGATTAATCGGTCACCCATCCAAGTACTAACCGCAACTGGGCGCCGCCCGATCGCACGTGCACGTCGATCGCGTTTGTGCCAAAACCGCATTATTAAAAATTGTGTAATTTTAAGCTATATTACCAATCGATTAAGTACCAAATGAATTTCTTTCGTTTTCACATTTAGAAGGATATAATTGCATGGAATTTGAGAAAAGACGTTTTTATTGTTTCTTCGGAGGACGCTCTTTATGCAGGAATAGAGAAAAATTCGAAATTAAGTAAAATTTTGCAGCTCTCGAAAAATTATTTACTACCGATTTCTTTCTTTGCGCACACAATTGGGGGGTAAATTTTTCTTCTCCCCCATCGGGTCGGGTACCTATCGACGCGCAAGACTTTAAAGAAGCTATAGATTGCCGTTCCGGCGCCCTGCGGTATCGCGACGCGCGAACACAAAAAAGAAAAGTGAAATACGTCAAATGTAATCGCACTTTCGGCGCGCGCGGATTTCCTCCTTTGCGCACACAATTGGGGGGTAAATTTTTGCAAGCGCCCCATTCGGCGGGTACCGTTCTATAATTATAAACACGCCAAAGTACAAAAGGTGTCCTCGAACGCCGCAAGGTACGCTTTCGGCAGCTGCCGAGGACGGTTCTTCGGCAAAATATGTTAAATTTCGAAATTTCAATTGTTTTAATTTTTATCTCGATTATATTCGCGAAAAGAAAGCGAAAAGTCTATTGGACATTTTTCGAAAATTCGTCCGGTTCGGCCGGAAAACGACGCTTTTGGTTTTGGGCAAAACTGGCTGGGATTCGAAACGAAAATTTTCGAGTTTGGACATTTCGTCGTTTGGCCGGCGTAAGGAGCCGTTTTTAAAAAAACTCGTAAGAAACAAAATTAAAGCGGTCCGCAAGGGCTACCCGATGGACGCAAAACATTTTCGAAAATCTGCACAGTTTACGCGCCATCGGCGCAAGAATGTCGAAATTTGAAATTTTCTTATTTCGGTCCTGGCCGTCTCATTTGTGGCCCGATTTTTAATTTCAAAACGGCTTCGGGTAGGCACGGCGGTTCTCTACAAAATCGATATTCTACATTTTCCTCCTAACTTATTCGGCAGAGCCATAAAACGCAAACGAAATTTTTTAAGAAATTTTCCAAGGGGTTACCCTTGATTTCTTTTGGGGCAAAAAAATTTGCGAAAATTTACAAATTTAACGACGGAAACGTATTGCCCCGATACGTGGCAGCATTTTGGATCGAAAATTTTTCGTAAATTTATTTCGTCTTTGGGTCGAAATTTCGCTTCGAAGTTTAAAATTTTCAAAAATGTGCCCGATTTTTACCTTCAAATAACGACCCGCCCCGAGGAGGAGGGCGGCGGTTAAAATTTTCGACTCGACGCTTCTCGTCGACCATCTGGGATATCTTTTTCGGCAATTGCGTCAAACACCGTCGAGTTCTTTCGAAAAGCTACCACCGTTTCCCGGCCAAATGGCTTTGCTTAAATTGTAAAAACTCGTTAGTTCTTAATTTTGAAACGGTAATTTTCGCAAAAAGAGAGGAAAGTGTGCCCAGCTTTCCACCCTCCATGTCGGAGTAAAATTTAAGTCGAAAAAGTGAAAAAAAAAAGTTCGGATCGGTCCAAAAGAGAAAATCGGTCACCCATCCAAGTACTAACCGCAACTGGGCGCCGTCGGATTGCACGTGCACGTCGATCGCGTTTGTGCCACGATCGCATTATTAAAAATTGGGTAATTTTAAGCTATATTACCAATCGATTATGTACCAAATGAATTTCTTTCGTTTTCACATTTAGAAGGATATAATTGCATGCAATTTGCGTAAAGACGCTTTTATTGTTTCTTCGGAGGACGCTCTTTATGCAGGAATAGAGAAAAATTCGAAATAAAGTAAAATTTTGCAGCCCTCGAAAAATTATTTACCACCGATTTCTTTCTTTGCGCACACAATTGGGGGGTAAATTTTCCTTCTCCCCCATCGTGTCGGGTACCTATCGACGCGCAAGACTTTGAGGAAGCTACAGATTGCCGTTTCGGCGCTCCGCGGTGTCGCTGCGCGCGACCGCGAAAAAGAAAAGCAAAATACATCGTACACGTCAAACGTAATCGCATTTTGGGCGCGCGGATTTCCTCCTTTGCGCGCTCAATTTGGGGGTAAATTTTTGCTTGCGCCCCCTTTGGCGGGTACCGTTCTACTCGTGAGACCGCGAGGAAGCTATAGGTCGCGCTTCGCGCTCTCCCTCGACGCTCTCCGCACGCCACGAAGCGCAAAACCAAGTGAAACGTCAAAATTTTGTAAAACGTCAAAATTAAATAATTTCCGACATGTTTTTGGAATCTAGTTCCGACCGGACTCGCATTCCGTCTCACCCGTTAGGCGTGCTTAAGAAAAGGATGCGACATGGTACGATTAAAAAAAGGCACGATAATTATGAAAAAAAGTGTAAAACATTCGACTACGTCCGAGAGAGACCTAGAAAGGCGCGACGTTTTGCACTCGCAGTAAATTTTTGGTTAAAAAAAGGGTCGACTTTGAGGGCTCGCTCTGGGGCGGTGGCAATTTTGCCGCGATTCTCGATATCTGATGGATCGATGGGGAACCTTCGGGCGTCGAACGGCACCTCGAGCCGCAAAATCTGTAAGGTGGGAGTGCCGGACCGACTGTTCTTGGAATCGACCGTCGAAACGGCCCTTCTTCGGGCACTCGCCGCCGCCTCCGGCGGCGGACCGCAATTTTTGGGCCCCCGTAGGCTCGGCTTCGCCTCGCTCTTTCGTTTAAGCCGTCTCCGGCGAAAATCGGCTGCAGGGCGGCCGCTTCGCGGCCGCTTTTGTACCAAAAATCCTTAACTTTGATAAGATTTTATTATATAAGATAGCCTTCAAAAAGCGGCTTGCGCCGCTTTTTTTCGGCTAGCTCTGCGAGGCAGCGAGGCCTACGGCCTCGCAACGAGTCGCCCTTCGGGCTCCCCTTTAAGTCCCTATACAAATCATCCTGTAATAGGATACAGATAGTTGCACTTGTACCGTAAGAAAGAAGCGAAGATGGCTTTTTTTGGATCTACGTGGTCAATTTGACTTTTCGATTCCATATTTCAAAAACTGGATGTAAAAGCGGGATTTTCGTTTTAGTCGTGATGGGCACGGCGGCGGAGCCTTTAAATCTATTTATACTGCAATTGAACCTCTATTGAACCGCCAGACATGGGCGACATTATATATATCCACATGTTGCAAATACTCTTATTGAAAATTTAAATGTTTTAATTGAAAAATTTTGTATGTACCTATTTGTGAAAATTTATTTGTTTTAAAATCCTTTTTCAGCATTTCATCGATATTTTATTATTTTTATTTTTATTGTTGAAAGTTTGAACGTGACAACACCGCATCGATTGTGATTATTTATACAAAATCTTATGTTGGTAGCTTTGCATCAATTTTCGGTTTAAGGTTATGAAGTAGATTTGGTCAGTGGCGCGTCACGTTTATTTTATCCGCGGGTTTTATAATGTAATAATCTTAAAAATGTTTGTTGATTATTTGCATTTTATTGGTATCGATTGATGGCTTTCTGGTGGTTGTTTGAATTTAAAGATGGGTTGTCTCAATTTTGATATATTTAATGTTTACACTTAATTATGGAATAATGGAACTCTGTCGACATCCCAAGTACTACTCTACTACTTCTCAACTCAACTACATTTTACTTATTTAATATAATATTGTAATATTAACTACTTATACGGGTTCCCCTGTTGCCACATATGCCATCGTCTTTTTGGCCATCGCAGCATGTGGTCGCTTTTGGTAATTGCTGTGGATCCTCTATTGAACCGCCAGACATGGGCGACATAATATATTGTCATGTTCCAAATACTTTCATTGAAAATTTAAATGTTTTATTTGAAAAATTTTGTATGTACCTACCTATTTGTGAAAATTTATTTATTTTAAAATTTGTATTTAATTTGTATTTGCTGCTTTTTCCGCCAACTAATTAAGGTGGCTTTTTGTCAAGACTTTTTTATTTTTATTTTTGAGAATAAATTGATTAGTTATGCGTTAGTAATTTTAGTTAATTTGGTTATTGAAAATTGTTTTAATTTTTGGAGCAACTGAATTATTTTTAAAAGTGATTTTGGATTGATTAGTGATTGATTGACGATTTAGAAGATAAGCTTAAATTGTATGATTTAAATATTCATTCATTTTATGATAGTATTTACAATATTTCGACATTAAATTAAAGGTATCGTCAAGTAGAGTTGATATGTGTCGCATCTATTTTCCCATTTACCATTATAAATTTGGATTAAGATAGCCAAGAAACAAAAAAAAAGATTTTATTTTGATGGAGAAACCTGTAAGTAAATTTGGGATCCTGAAAATATCGTTTCAATAAAATATAATATATTATTATTTGTAATACCACCAAATTAAAAAAAAAAAAGTTTTAAAATCCTTTTTCAGTATTTCATCGATATTTTATTATTTTTATTATTATTGTTGAAAGTTTGAACGTGACAACACCCCATCAATTGTGATTATTTTTACAAAAAATTATGTTGGTATCTTTGTGTCAATTTTTGGTTTAAGGTTATGAAATAGTAGTGTGTAATGAAATCCGAACACTATCTAATTTAAAATATTACCAAAAAAAACATATTTCGTTATTAATCTTTCAAGTTAATCTATGCCTGTACAGTTTAAGTCATCCGTTAGGTGCAAAATTTCGGCATTAGTTGTAATTCAAAAAGGCATTAGGTTTATGTTTTGATACGATTTTCAAATTATCACAATTTTAGTAGAAATTTCGAATGGGAATTTTATTATTTAATTAAATAATATTTCAAAAAAAAATTTTTATTACGGTCCTTAACCAAATTTTACACTATTTTGTATCTTCTAATATTTGGTAGAACCTCCTCGTGCCTTGATAACTGCTGCTATCCGTGTCGGCATTGAATGGTCTCAATATTTATGTACTAAATACAAAATTTTGTTAAAAAATTCCTATTACTTTTTGAGGTAGAGCGCACACAAAATTTGACCACATACACACATACACACATACATACATACAGACATTTTTTGGAAATGATGATTTTCAGCTTCTGGAATCCCAAAATGACTAAATTCATCAAAATCTCAATTTCTTTTTTCTGCACGATTACAATACTTTTTCAGACTTCGTATGATAAAGTAAAAAGTTTTAAAATCCTTTTTCAGCATTTCATGGATATATTATTATTTTTATTATTATTGTTAAAAGTTTGAACGTGACAACACCGCATCGATTGTGATTATTTATACAAAATCTTATGCTGGTATCTTTGCATCAATTTTCGGTTTAAGGTTATGCAGTCAATTTGGTCAGTGGCGCGTCGCGTTTATTTTATCCGCGGGTTTTCAATTACATTTGATATAGTTATAAAGATTTTATAATTTATAACTCTTTTGAATGATTGTTAGTGACGAAAATTTTATGTTGTCATGAAATTGGTGGTAACTTAGCTTTTTGCCGTCCGCCTTGACTGGAGTTGTCTCTTTTAAGGAGGGTCTCCGCATGGCGCTAGGTGAATTGGTCTCCGGTAATTTGACCCTCGGTATTTTGACCCCCGGGAATTTCACCCCCTGAATTTGATCTAAGTATTTGTTAAGGGTTTTTAATTTAAATTTGACATAGCCAAAACTCTTTTTAGGGTGAATCAATGAAGGGCCGTGGTTGAGGATACCTATCCGACTCTCCCTATCTCCCTCGCTCGGTCCCCTCGCTCGTGAGGCTCGAGCCGGCTAGGTACCCACATAACAAACTAAAAACATCCCCCGAGGTAGCCCGATGCATGCCCCAGCAGAACTCGTAGATGTGGAAGTTGCGAAGTGTGAACCGCAACTGAAGAACTGAACTGCAAATCGACCACTTTTGAACCCGACCCCTTTCGATTTGGCCGAACTTTTTTCTCGTTTTCTACCCCACTAAATATATTTCTCAGAATTTTTTCAACTGTTTTCACCCTACCCAACAAAAGTTATGACTTTTTCAAAAATTTGGCTATTTATATTTGGCTATTTTTTCAACTTTTCAAAAATTGACTAAATCCAACGTTCTTTTTTTTAATTTTTCAGTTTTGAATGTAATATTCAAATAAAAATATGAAAAATTTTCTCGATGTTAGGTTCCATGAAATTTTTCAGTTTTTTCAAATCAATTTTTCAAATTCGGACACTTTTAATTTTTGATTTTTTTCTTCTGAAAAAAACTTCAACTTATTCTGCAGTTAATGCCGGTAGATCCAGAGTGGGCCGACTCTGCTTTCTATTTTTTTTTTTTCAATTGAAAATTCTTTTTGTTTATTTTACCACAATTTAACTTTGTTTTTATAATAAATAAAATTTAAATAAATATATCTTACATTTTTTTTACTTTATTCGTAATCTTAACTAATGATTTATAACTGAAAATAATTGTTTTTAAAAAAAAATATTTGTAATGCCACCAAGTTAAAAAAAAAGTTTTAAAATCCTTTTTCAGCATTTTATCGATATTTATTATTGTTTTATTATTATTATTGAAAAGTTGAAAAAAAGTTGAAAAAAATTATGTTGGTATCCTTGCGTGAGAGTTACAAAAAGTAAAGTTATGGTTTAAGGTATGGAGGGTAGAGGTAAGGAGGACAATCTCATATGGCTGTTTTATTCTAAAAGTGGCCACTGAAAAGCACTAAATAAGGTTTCAGAAAACGGCCAGAATGGCGCTGGCGTACCGAGAGGGTATGGTTTGAACTATGGAAGGTAGATGACTCTATATTGCATTAGCTGAGAATTAAACTTGAATAATAAATATAAACTCCTCGCTTGACATAAAAAGTTTCATTTATCAAGATTGTGTAAAAAGCAATAAATTAAAATACTACAAAATTGTTTATAAAAGTTTAATAAAATATAAATTAAACATTTTTATTAATCTTTCAAACCCTGGCCTGGAAAAAAGACAATGACGGCGATATGTTCCATTGTTCAAAAACCATACCCTCTTGGTACACCAGCGCCATTCTGGACACTTTTTGAAACGTTAATTACTACTATTTGAAGGACACTTTTTGTACACAGAGATTGTCCTCCTTACCTCTACCCTCCATAGTTTAAGGTTATGAAAAATATTTGGTGTCAGTGGCGTGTTGCGTTTTATATCCACGGGCTTACTATTTATTACCGTCGAAGGGTTTTTCTGGTTAATATAAAATATGTTGGTATCATTACGTCAAAGTGACAACAGATAAGAAACCGTTTAAGGTTATGAAGAATATTTGGTCAGTGGCGCGTCCCATTTATTTTATCCGCGGGCTTTTAATTTAATACATAATATTTTTCAATTCAACATTTAAAGATCAAATATTAACCAAAATTGTAATGTCTTTTTAATTTACCATTGCGAAAGCGTACAAAACCTTTGGGAGGAACTAAAGAAGACAGTTGCAAAATATAAAATAAAAAATAAAAAGGAATTGTGGCAAATTGAATAGCAAGAATCCATACCTTTATACGTGGGCGCACTGGGAATTTGAATAGAAGAGTAAAAAAGAATTCTTATCATAAAACAAAACCATTTACATATCCTTTTATAATTAACAATTATAACATTATAAAGAAAGACATGAAATTTAATACTCTCACTTTTATTGTTGATAATGAAAATTGACTAAATTAATTATTTTTATATTACATTATGTTTTACTTGAATTGTTCAGTTAAAGAAAGTCTTGCAATATATCGAAATTACTTGGTATTAAGTTTAAAGTTTTTTTTTTGGATAATTCGCGATTCAAGTTAAGGAAAGTCACGTGACCAAATATTCAAAATGGCCGCTACAAATGAGTAACTTTTAAGGTATTGTGAATTAGTATTGGAAATACATATTTTTTTGTTAGTGTTGTTGAAAGACTGCCTTATAAAAACGCTTTTTAAAAATATTAAAAAGTGATAATAATTACCTACTTCAATAAAATTTACAATTTTTTGTTAAAAAATATCATAGGAAACAACATAATTAAATTTGGAAATTGCATATATAGTTGCCCCCACTGAAATTTATGTCTTCGGGCGCCCATGTCTGTACAACGGCGTTAATAGTTTAATAGTTTGAACGTGACAACAGGGCATCGATTGTGATTATATATAAAAAAAATTATATGGGTATCATTGCATCAAATTGACACGTAAAGTTTTGATTTAAGGTTATAATTTATGAAGGCCGGTCGATATCAGTGGCGTGGCTTTATTTTATTTTATTTTATTCGCGGCCTTACCATTTATTATCGTCGTAGGGTTCTTGTGGTTAATATAAAATATGTTGGTATCGTTGTTTTAAAAGTGACAGGAGGTTCAATTTACGGTTTAAGGTTATGAAGTAGATTTGGTCAGTGGCGCGTAGCGTTTATTTTATCCGCGGGTTTTCAATTTAATAAATTTTATTATTCAATTGGTATTGTTGTTAAAAGTGACAGGAGGTTCAATTTACGGTTTAAGGTTATGAAGTACATTTGGTCAGTGGCGCGTAGCGTTCATTTTATCCGCGGGTTTTCAATTTAATAAATTTTATTATTCAATTTAACATTTAAAGATCAAATATTAACCAAAATTGTAATGTCTTCTTAATTTACCATTGCAAATCGTCTGCAGGAAAGCGTACATTTAATTTATGTATACTTCTATAAAAGCAAAGAAGATTCTAGAAGATCAAAAGTTATCAGTTTTACCGTGGCCTTCTCAATCTCCCGATCTAAACCCCATCGAAAACCTTTGAGAGGAACTAAACAAGATAGTTGGAAAATATAAAATAAAAAATAAAAAGGAATTGTGGCAAATTGAACAGCAAGAATGTACAACGGCGTTAATAGTTTAATAGTTTGAACGTGACAACAGGGCATCGATTGTGATTATATATAAAAATAAGGTCGAATGATTTTTATAAATTTGTTCCGTCTTTGGATAGAAATTTCCCGTTTCGAAAACTCGAAAGTTTCTAATATATACTTCCATTTTACATTTCGCTAGGACCCCACCGTAAGAGGAAGAGTTAAAAATTTCGACTTAACACTTGCCGAAGATCCTTTCGTGCTCATCTTCTTGGGTCATTTGTGTTTGCAAACACGACAAACAACAAAAGGTGTCCTCAAACGCCGCAAGGTAAGCTTTCGGCAGCTGCCGAGGACGGTTCTTCGGCAAAATATGTTAAATTTCGAAATTTCAATTGTTTTAATTTTTACCTCGATTATATTCGCGAAAAAAAAGCGAAAAGTCGATTTGACATTTTTCGAAAATCCGTCCGATTCGGCCGGAAAACGACGATTTTGGCTTTGGGCAAAACTGGCCGGGATTCGAAACGAAAATTTTCGAGTTTGGACATTTCGTCGTTTGGCCGGCGTAAGGAGCCGTTTTTAAAAAAATTCGTAAGGAACAAATTTGAAGCGGTGCTCAAGGCCCACCTCACGACTTTAATACTTTTTCAAATTTTGGCACGGTTCGCGCGCCATCCGCGTCCAAAGGTCAAAATTTGCAATTTTTCTATTTTGGCCGTGGCGGTCTCATTTGTGAACCGATTCTAGTTTTTAAACCGTCTTCGGGTGGACACGGCGGGTCGCCACAATTTCGGTATGCTCTGTTTTTTTCCCAACTAAAGCGGTAAAGTCGCAAATCGCAATCGAAATTTAAAAAAAAAGTTTCGAAGGGTATGGCCTTGATTTCTTTTGGGGCAAAAAAATTTGCGAAAATTTACAAATTTAACGACGGAAACGTATTGCCCCGGTACGTGGCAGCATTTTGGATCGAAAATTTTTCGTAAATTTATTTCGTCTTTGGGTCGAAATTTCGCTTCGAAGTTTAAAATTTTCAAAAATGTGCCTCATTTTTACCTTCAAATAACGACTCGCCTCGAGGAGGATGGCGGCGGTTAAAATTTTCGACTCGACGCTTCTCGACGACCATCTGGGATATCTTTTTCGGCAATTGCGTCAAACACCGTGGAGTTCTTTCGAAAAGCTACCACCGTTTCCCGGCCAAATGGCTTTCCTTAAATTTTAAAAACTCGTTAGTTCTTAATTTTGAAACGGTAATTTTTGCAAAAAGAGAGGAAAATGTTCCCAGCTTACCACCCTCCATGCCGGAATAAAATTTAAGACGAAAAAGTGAAAAAAAAAGTTCGGATCGGTCCAAAAGAGAAAATCGGTCACCCATCCAAGTACTAACCGCAACTGGGCGCCGCCTGATCGCACGTGCACGTCGATCGCGTTTGTAACACGATCGCATTATTAAAAATTGCGTAATTTTAAGCTATATTACCAATCGATTATGTACCAAATGAATTTCTTTCGTTTTCACATTTAGAAGGATATAATTGCATGCAATTTGCGAAAAGACGCTTTTCTTGTTTCTTCGGAGGACGCTCTTTATGCAGGAGTAGAGTAAAAATTCGAAATTAAGGAAAATTTGCAGCCCTCAAAAAATTATTTACTACCGATTTCTTTCTTTGCGCACACAATTGGGGGGTAAATTTTCCTTCTCCCCCATCGTGTCGGGTACCCATCGACGCGCAAGACTTTGAAGAAGCTATAGATTGCCGTTCCGGCGCCCAGTGACTGCCGGCGCCCTGCGGTGTCGCGACGCGCGAACGCAAAAAAGAAAAGTGAAATACGTCAAATGTAATCGCACTTTCGGCGCGCGCGGATTTCCTCCTTTGCGCACACAATTGGGGGGTAAATTTTTGCAAGCGCCCCATTCGGCGGGTACCGTTCTATAATTATAAACACGCCAAACTACACAAGGTGTCCTCAAACGCCGCAAGGTACGCTTTCGGCGGCTGCCGAGGACGGTTCTTCGGCAAAATATGTTAAATTTCGAAATTTCAATTGTTTTAATTTTTATCTCGATTATATTCGCGAAAAGAAAGCGAAAAGTCGATTTGACATTTTTCGAAAATCCGTCCGGTTCGGCCGGAAAACGACGCTTTTGGTTTTGGCCAAAACGGGCTGGGATTCGAAACGAAAATTTTCGAGTTTGGACGTTTCGTCGTTTGGCCGGCGTAAGGAGCCGTTTTTAAAAAAATTCGTAAGGAGCAAATTTGAAGCCACGCGCACGGCCCACCTCACGGCCTAAATACTTTTTCGAATTTCTGCACGGTTCGCGCGCCATCCGCGTCCAAAGGTCAAATTTTGAAATTTTTTTATTTCGGCCGTGGCGGTCTCATTTGTGAACCGATTGTAAATTTTAAAAGGTTTTCGGGTGGACACGGCGGGTCGCCACAATTTCGGTATGCTCTGTTTTTTTCCCAACTAAAGCGGTAAAGTCGCAAATCGCAATCGAAATTTTAAAAAAAAGTTTCGAAGGGTATGGCCTTGATTTCTTTTGGGGCAAAAAAATTTGCGAAAATTTACAAATTTAACGACGGAAACTAATTGCCTCGGTACGTGGCAGCATTTTGGATCGAAAATTTTTCGTAAATTTATTTCGTCTTTGGGTCGAAATTTGGCTTCGAAGATTTAAATTTTTAAAAATGTGCCCCATTTTTACCTTCAAATAACGACCCGCCTCGAGGAGGATGGCGTCGGTTAAAATTTTCGACTCGACGCTTCTCGTCGACCATCTGGGATATCTTTTTCGGCAATTGCGTGAAACACCGTCGAGTTCTTTCGAAAAGCTACCACCGTTTCCCGGCCAAATGGCTTTCCTTAAATTGTAAAACCTCGTTAGTTCTTAATTTTGAACGGTAATTTTTGCAAAAAGAGCGCAAAATGTTCCCAGCTTACCACCCTCCATGCCTGAATAAAATTTAAGTCGAAAAAGTGAAAAAAAAAAGTTCGGATCGGTCCAAAAAAGGAAATCGGTCACCCATCCAAGTACTAACCGCAACTGGGCGCCGCCAGATAGCACGTGCACGTCGATCGCGTTTGTGCCACGACCGCATTATTAAAAATTGTGTAATTTTAAGCTATATTACCAATCGATTATGTACCAAATGAATTTCTTTCGTTTTCACATTTAGAAGGATATAATTGCATGCAATTTGCGAAAAGACGCTTTTCTTGTTTCTTCGGAAGACGCTTTTTATGCAGGAATAGAGAAAAATTCGAAATTAACGAAAAATTTGCAGCTCTCGAAAAATTATTTACCACCGATTTCTTTCTTTGCGCACACAATTTGGGGGTAAATTTTCCTTCTCCTCCATCGTGTCGGGTACCTATCGACGCGCAAGACTTTAAAGAAGCTATAGATTGCCGTTCCGGCGCTCTGCGGTGTCGCGACGCGCGAACACAAAAAAGAAAAGTGAAATACGTCAAATGTAATCGCACTTTCGGCGCGCGCGGATTTCCTCCTTTGCGCACACAATTGGGGGGTAAATTTTTGCAAGCGCCCCATTCGGCGGGTACCGTTCTATAATTATAAACACGCCAAACTACACAAAGTGTCCTCAAACGCCGCAAGGTACGCTTTCGGCAGCTGCCGAGGACGGTTCTTGGGCAAAATATGTTAAATTTCGAAATTTCAGTTGTTTTAATTTTTATCTCGATTATATTCGCGAAAAGAAAGCGAAAAGTCGATTGGACATTTTTCGAAAATTCGTCCGGTTCGGCTGGAAAACGACGCTTTTGGTTTTGGGCAAAACGGGCTGGGATTCGAAACGAAAATTTTCGAGTTTGGACATTTCGTCGTTTGGCCGGCGTAAGGAGCCGTTTTTAAAAAAATTCGTAAGAAACAAAATTAAAGCGGTCCGCAAGGGCTAACCGATGGACGCAAAACATTTTCGAAAATCTGCACAGTTTACGCGCCATCGGCGCAAGAATGTCGAAATTTGAAATTTTCTTATTTCGGTCCTGGCCGTCTCATTTGTGGCCCGATTTTTAATTTCAAAACGGCTTCGGGTAGGCACGGCGGTTCTCTACAAAATCGATATTCTACATTTTCTTCCTAACTTATTCGGCAGAGCCATAAAACGCAAACGAAATTTTTTTTTAAATTTCCCAAGGGGTTACCCTTGGTTTTTTTTGGGGCAAAAACATTTGCGAAAATTTACAAATTTAACGGCGGAAACGTATTGCCCCGATACGTGGCAGCATTTTGGATCGAAAATTTTTCGTAAATTTATTTCGTCTTTGGGTCGAAATTTCGCTTCGAAGTTTAAAATTTTCAAAAATGTGCCCGATTTTTACTTTCAAATAACGACCCGCCTCGAGGAGGATGGCGTCGGTTAAAATTTTCGACTCGACGCTTCTCGTCGACCATCTGGGATATCTTTTTCGGCAATTGCGTCAAACACCGTCGAGTTCTTTCGAAAAGCTACCACCGCTTCCCGGCCAAATGGCTTTCCTTAAATTGTAAAAACTCGTTAGTTCTTAATTTTGAAACGGTAATTTTCGCAAAAAGAGAGGAAAGTGTGCCCAGCTTTCCACCCTCCATGTCGGAGTAAAATTTAAGTCGAAAAAGTGAAAAAAAAAAGTTCGGATTGGTCCAAAAGAGAAAATCGGTCACCCATCCAAGTACTAACCGCAACTGGGCGCCGTTTGAATGCACGTTCACGTCGATCGCGTTTGTACCACAACCGCATTATTAAAAATTGTGTAATTTTAAGCTATATTACCCATCGATTATGTACCAAATGCATTTCTTTCGTTTTCACATTTAGAAGGATATAATTGCATGCAATTTGCGAAAAGACGCTTTTATTGTTTCTTCGGAGGACGCTCTTTATGCAGGAATAGAGAAAAATTCGAAATTAAGGAAAATTTATACATCGCTTTACTTTTCCACATTTTTATTGTAACAAATTATTTATCTGCTTATACACCTTTGCTCCTCGAGACGAACGATTGCTTGCAGAAATGTCTCAATCGATATCGTTTAATAATAATACATAAAAAATAATATACGTTCGGCTCTCGAGAAGTTTTAATTCCATAGACCATACACAAAATGAAACAGTAATTTGTTAAAAAATAGTATCGCTGCCTTTGACAAACGCCCCTCTTTTATGACAATAACAATTCAAGCCAACAATACAGTAATAATGTAAACACATACTCGAAGCAATATTAAGAATTACAATTAACATTATAATTATTATGCGATAGTAGATAACAAAGATGAAAGGTAATTTCGTATTTCTTGTAGTACGGGACCGGATGGTGCACAGTGCATTGGACATTTTAGTATAATATAAATAAACAGAATTACATAATATTAAAGTGGACGTAAAAATTCATTCGAGAAATATCCTCTCGACCTTCTCGAGATTTGTCATAACCATTCTGTAACGTGTATCTTTTATCAATGTACAAAATTAGAGCAATCTCTCGGATCGATATTCGAAATAAATTATACTAAAGATTATACAGAATTTCAAAAATTACATAAATCGCCTTCGAAGACATCGGCTGGAACTCACACCGACGAAAAACCATTTGAATTGCACGAATTTGTCATTAGTTGGGTGTGTTGGTTTGTTGGATCGTTATTGTCGTCTGACATCTACAATGGCATTTTTATAATTTACCACTTGCACTTGTCTCGATCCGCCGTGGCGGCGGTACCACTTTGCTTCGTGTAAAATTACTCGACAATCAAACACATTTCGAAAAGTACTTCACATTGACCGATAACAAAATGTTTGGGCGGTGGTGGAGCTAAAACTGTAATCGTAACCTTTATTAAATCTTCCCTCGATCATCTGGACGTCATAAAATGTGTAATCGGAGAACATCGCTGTATCGCACTCTGCAACGACTCGACTTTTACCTAAAATGTAGAGTAGAATTATTTATCGGGTGGGCGAATATCGAACAACCGCTCTCACCGTGACCGCCTGCAAACTTCTAAAGACACGTCGGTCGTGTTCCCAAACTAAATCGCACCATCGTATAACCTCTCGCAATGGCAACTTGCAATAATAAGCTTGCGGTGATGCCTCATTATTTGGCCGAAAAGATTTGTTGGCCATTGTGGCACATCGAAGCGAGCCCCCTACAACAATAAACACGACGTAAAAACGATGGAACCGCCTAGCTTTTTCGTACCAAACGCCATTCGCACACCTAACCAAACATTTGCACCGAGTGGATTAAGAATTAAGGGAAACTTCCCATCGAAATTTGCAAATCTACTAAACGCACTATTCACACTTTCTTCTGGTTTACCCTTAATTTACACGTCGCATACTTTAGCTCAACACTTTTGTCGGATATATTTGGCTTCCACATTTCTTGCAGTTTATTAGTACACACCACTCGGAGGACCGTTCGGCCATTGCTCTGCGCGACATGCTGCGCAAATCCGAAAGAAGAGTTTGATAAATTTCAAATTTT
Source organism: Cantharis rufa (assembly GCA_947369205.1). Classification (NCBI taxonomy): domain Eukaryota; kingdom Metazoa; phylum Arthropoda; class Insecta; order Coleoptera; family Cantharidae; genus Cantharis; species Cantharis rufa. The sequence goes on from OX376303.1 coordinate 45,688,030, forward strand.
TCAAATTTTTTGCGCGGATTTCTATCTTTGCGCACTTAATTGGGGGGTAAATTTTCCTTCTCCCCCATCGTGTCGAGTACCTATCGACGCGCAAGACTTTGAGGAAGCTACAGATTGCCGTTTCGGCGCTCCGCGGTGTCGCTGCGGGCGAGCGCGAAAAAGAAAAGTTAAAAATATCAAACACGTCAAACGTAATCGCATTTTGGGCGCGCGGATTTCCTCCTTTGCGCGCTCAATTTGGGGGTAAATTTTTGCTTGCGCCCCCTTTGGCGGGTACCGTTCTACTCGTGAGACCGCGAGGAAGCTATAGGTCGCGCTTCGCGCTCTCCCTCGACGCTCTCCGCACGCCACGAAGCGCAAAACCAAGTGAAACGTCAAAATTTTGTTAAACGTCATAATTAAAATAATTTCCGTCATGTAGTTCCGACGGAACTCGCATTCCGTCTCACCCGTTAGGCGTGCTTAAGAAAAGGATGCGACATGGTACGATTAAAAAAAGGCACGCTAATTATGAAAAAAAGTGTAAAACATTCGACTACGTCCGAGAGAGACCTAGAAAGGCGCGACGTTTTGCACTCGCAGTAAATTTTTCGTTAAAAAAAGGGTCTACTTTGAGGGCTCGCTCGGGGGCGGTGGCAATTTTGCCGCGATTCTCGATATCTGATGGATCGATGGGGAACCTTCGGGCGTCGAACGGCACCTCGAGCCGCAAAATCTGTAAGGTGGGAGTGCCGGACCGACTGTTCTTGGAATCGACCGTCGAAATGGCCCTTCTTCGGGCACTCGCCGCCGCCTCCGGCGGCGGACCGCAATTTTTGGGCCCCCGTAGGCTCGGCTTCGCCTCGCTCTTTCGTTTAAGCCATCTCGGGCGAAAATCGGTTGCAGGGCGGCCGCTTCGCGGCCGCTTTTACGTAAGAAAATCCTTAACTTTGATAAGATTTTATTATATAAGATTACAAATTGTGACAGATAAGACGAATTAAAACAATGTCGTTAGAGCAACCCTCTATGGCGAAATGTATTAAGTGATTGAATCATAATTAAATTGTTTAGGGATCGCCAGTTCGAACCCCCCGTCGGTCAAATTTTTATATAATATAAATGAGTTGACATTCATGCAAAAGCATGTAGAATCGACTATTAATAAATTAATTAATAAAATTAATAACCATTAATAAAAACACATTACCAGTCGATTTTACATTATTAGTCGATTTGTGAGCTGACTACGAATGCTTCGATTTGGCTGCCGAGCGGACAATCGGAAAGCATCGCTTTCGTTATGTTTTCCGATAAAGTAATATATTGAATAGGTACATGTTTTGGTCTATAATAAAAAATTTTTTTTTGCGTATTTTATTTTGTGTGTAAACACTTATAAACACCTATTGAACTGAATGATGGTCTAATAGACCGAAATATGTAGGTATTCAATATATTAGTTTATGACTAGTTTTTAACTTTTTAATTTTAGTAAAAAGAGTGTGACTATAACATTTGTTTTATTTATCAATATGCAAGCTTTACGATATTTCGGTCTATCAAAGTAAATTATTACAATCAACTTAATTAGAAGTGTTATATCGGAAGTGTTCACCTTTCTTCTCTTCTTTCGGAACACCAACTTTTAAAATTTTATGTACTCAAAATTTGTTAAATTTAAATATTTTTATTAAAATAATGGTTACGTTTTGTGAAGTTGATTATAAAATTTTTTAATAATGATAAGGTTTGTACTTATTATCTTCACAAATATTATAAATATTTTTACTATACAACAATCACTTCAAATAAATATTTTAATTTGCTTCTTTTTCTTTTTGTAGTGTTATCAGCATACAAATCCTCCCGTGATGTTTACATCCGTTAAAGCAAAAATTGGACGAACGAATTTGAAACCCTCAAATAATTTAAAGCTGGCGCAAATTTAATTTGCGGTGCGATTCTGATTTGACATAACAACCTTGCTATCATAACCATTTGTTTATTTTTTAACAATATGGTTATTTCAGCGGTTTTGCTATTCTGATTGAGAAGATAATATAAAACCATGGGGGTGTGGTTTGTGAACCATTATTGTTATTGTTATAATTATTTATGGCTATGATAACAACTGCATTTGAGTGCTTGTTAGGCTCATTTTAACCATTTTTATACGTTCAAGAAAGACTATTTGAATTATTTTTAATTAGTACCTAGTATATGTTATTTCATATACACTCGCTTAGGGAATTTAGCGACAAACAAATAGATTTCAGTAAGAACTTTAAATAGTTGTGATATTTTTTATATAAATAGATCCGATATTGGTAGTAGAAATCGCCAATCAATTGGTGTTAATTTTCACTTAAATTTTGAAAATGTTTCAGAGTAAGTAAAATTTAATAATTATTAACCTAATAACGTTAATAATAACTGAAGTCTGGATAAAAATGCATAAAAATTTAAAAATAAGGTGCTTAAACATGCATCAAATATTACCAAAAGAGGCATCAATTTAATAAAAAAAAGACATCAATTCAATTAAAAAAATTACTAATTTTATTAATAAAAGAATTATCTTTTATTAGATAATATAAAAGAGCTTATAAAACTTTGTTCCAAAGAGATCATTTCTTGATAAATGAAACACAAACGTTAAAAAAAATTAAATTTAAAACTCCTAAAATTGAATTTTTTAAAATTTGACAATAGTACATTGTCTTATTCGGATTAAAAGTGAAACTTTTCAAATCAACTCAACAACTAAACAACTAAACAAATCAACTAAACAAATCAGACTATTATAACAAACTTGACTTATTATTTTCAGACAAAAACACTTATACCGATGTTAAAAAATGCCCTATTTTTTCTTTAAAATCGAAAGCAAACGATATATTCATCTTTTTAGAAAAAGGAGGCTATATAACTCGACCACAATCCCTATATTTGAGAAAAAACACCGAAATTTCTCCAAAAGCCTATGGTTTACCTAAAGTTCACAAAGAAGGACACCCCCTCAGACCAATTATTTCAGACCTTAATGGACCTCTCAAACCCCTATCTAACTTCATTGCTCCCTTTCTTAAACCCTTTTATGCAGACAATCCCTATGACGTTAAAAACTCCATGGAAATGAAAGATCTTCTATCCAATTTCGTTCCAAATCCTAATGACATACTTATTTCTCTTGATGTTTCTTCTTTATTCACTAACGTTCCTGTAGACTTGGTCATCGCACATATCGAAAACAACATTTCCCAATTACATACTCAGACTAACATACCTGACGATACTTTAATTCAAGCACTCAGACTAATTACTTACAACAATTATTTTATAGCAAATGGAAAGTCCTACCATCAAAAGAAGGGTGTTCCTATGGGTGGAAGCATATCAGTTGATTTAGCTAATATCTGTATGAACATTCTGCTTGATGATAGAATTTATTCCTTTAATGCTAATCACTTTAATTAAAAAATATGTTGACGACCTTTTTTTCGTTATTGATAAAGACTGTCTCCCATACATCCTTGATCATTTTAACAACTTCCATAAAGATCTTCAATTCACAATGGAAATAGAAATTAATAGAAGTCATCCTTTTCTTGACATCCGAATTTATAGAGATACCTTTGAGAGTAAACTTATTACTTCCTGGTATCACAAACCAACATATTCAGGACGTTTATTAAATTTTTTCTCCAGTCATCCTAAACATCAAATTTTCAATGTAGCAAAAAATTTTATAAATAAAGTAGTCTCCCTTTCTCATCCGAAATTTCATTCCGAAAATTACACCACTATAAATTTGATCCTTTCGGCTAATAACTTTCCAAATTTCATTATAAATTCATTTTTAAAGACAAAAAATATTAACTCTGTAAAAAATACTATAACTACTTCATCAATATTAGATCCCCCTTCAATTCCAATTTTCCATAGCTTAACATAATTATATTAAAGGCCTTTCTGACAAATTAATTTCTATATTTAAACCTATCTGCAACATTAAATTTGGTCTAAAATGCCCTAATAAAAATTTAAAATTTTTCTCCAAAATTAAAGATCCGACCCCCATAGATGATGAAAGCGGGTTAGTCTATCTTGTCCCTTGCAAGGATTGTGATTCTGTTTACGTAGGTGAGAGTTCGAGAAAGTTAGGTATTCGCATAAAGGAACATAATATTAGAGATGTTAAGAAAGCTCGCGTTTTCTTACGAGAAGAAGACGAAAACACCTATACTGCCTTATGCAAACACATGACAGAGAACTCTCATTCCATAAAACGTGAAGATATCACAATACTGGCTAGGGAGAAAATAGACAAAAAACGAAAAATTAAAGAGGCCATCAATATTCATTTAAATGACAAAAGAATGAATGACAAAAGAGATGTCCTTTATTTTCATGGAGGGTATAAACATATTCTTAATTTAATGAAACGTATAACATAAGACATTCTTTTTGGTTAAATTATTTATTTGTAAAAAAATTTACAAAGTGTTTTATTTATGATGGCTATATTGTCAATTATTTATGTTGCTTGTTAACAATTTGACATAATTTGTCATTTTAGGTAAAATATTTTTAAAAATTTTAAATTTAATATATTATTAATAGTTTATTTTGTAGCGTTGAAAATGAGTCAGTAACGACTCGAAACGTTGGACAACAAAGATTGTTAAAATAAAGACCTAAATCTCAACAAAAATCTAATAATTTTAATTTTAATAAAGGTCAACAATAATTTATAATTTAATATTTATTATGGTTATACAACCATGTTGAAATCAGAATCGCACCGATTATCTATATACTACACTAATACTTCGTGCCCTCTTCATTATGAAGTATTACTTTGAAAATATTATTTAACATTTAGTTTATAAAATTTTGCAATACCTTCATTGAAATTTTCTTCCGTGCTTCATGGTATTATGCTCTTTAGTTCCTCTAAGCTATTGCTTCCCATTTCTACAAATTTGACAAGTAAGAAGTTTCCATAGATTTTGTATTGAATTTAGAACAAGACTTCTTGCTGGCCAAGTCAACAAATGGTATTTTTTGCAATGAAAACTGATCTTTGTCACTTTGAGAAGTGTAAACGGCCGTATTATCTTGATGAAAAATGTAGTAATCGACTATACTTCTTCTATTATAGGCACTAAATCATCTTCTAGAACGGCAACATATTTTTCTGCATTCATACGATGGCTTATCCATACAAGTGCAGATCTTTCATAAAACGTATACGCTGACTCTTACAAGAGTCTTTTCCAAAATTACAACTAATTTAAAACATTTTTTATTATGTCATTAAAAAGAAAAACTAAGGAAACACCATCTGATCAGTCCATATTAAACTTCTTTTCGTCACTAAATATTACTTTTTTCCATTCAGTATTCCACAGCATATGGTTTCGAGAAAACTGAAGAGAGCTTGTTCATGTTGGAGTATTAATGATTCTATATTCGAAACATGTCGTCTTACTAATTAAAAGAAAATATTAAACGAAGTATTGTACATTTTTAAATAAAATATAAATTAACTTCGATAGACAAATCATAATTATTAATGATAGCTTTTCAATGATTTTGTGCAAATTAAATTTTTTCTGATTATAAAACCTATTTAATTTGTCTTAAGTGTTTCTGGTAATTGTTATTTTGATTTATTTCCTGATGCAATCCGGCCAAATTAGATAGTTGTTCAAACACTAAATTTTTATGTTTCGAAATTCTTTATTTAAACCGAATTTGCTCCATTTTGTTCCGAAACCTTTTGCCACTTTTTAGGCAAAAGCATTATTCCATCACCGTAAAACTTCTGTGGTTTATCAGTAAAGTACTTAGCCAACTGGTTTTCACAGCCTTCTTTTGAAGAAAACTTTACACCATTAAGGGAATTCGGAAGAGCCCGAAACAAATGATAAACTGATGGTGCAAGGTCCGGGCTATACGGTGGATATATCAAAACTCTCCAGCCAAGCTCTTCCAGTTTTTCTCGGGCTACCAAAGATACGTGAGGTTTGGCGTTGTCATGATGGAACACAATACCTTTCCTATTGATCAATTCTGGCCGCCTTTTTTGAATCTATTGCTGTAATCTAGTAAATTGTTGATAGTAGCATGCAGAATCAATCGTTTGAACAGCTCATAATAGAGAATACCTTTCCAATACCACCAAATAGACCTTTCACCTTTCGATTGGTGAGTCCCGGCTTTGCCACCGTTTGGAAAGCTTCACATCGCTTCAACCACGATCTTTTGCGCACCATATTGTCATATGTAATCCATTTTAGGCTTCTATACAACGTATAGAAAGAAGCCTTATGATCTGGCTCTGTGTCCGTCCGTCCGTCCGTCCGCATTTAGTCCGTATTTAGTATTCGTAATCTTCTGAAATTATATTACCAACTTACAAAATAATTATAGGATAATCCGGGCTTTATTCATAATGTGGGCTTTATTTCGAATTTTTCTGTATCCACCTTATATTCTAATCTATATTTTTCAAGTTTAACCAGGAAGATAGCAGTATAGAAGCCTAAGAACTACGGTCATCTGAGTTCCACCTTGTTTCATCTCCAGGAACCATTCGCTTCAAAAATGGTTCGATTTCATTACGTTTCAGCAACGCTTTGCAGATGGAAACTCGGTCGAGAAAATTTTAAGCGTCAAATCATGTGGCAAGCAAATATCGAGCTTCTTTTTGAATTCAGATTTTTTCAAATGGTTATCTCTACAGTGCTGAGATTACCGATTTGTTTTACAATTTCACAATTTCTAGAATTTCCTCCACTTTTTCAATGAATGGCCGACCAGAGAGTGGTGCATCTTTGGCATCAAAATTTCCAGAACGATAACGGGCGAACCATTATTTTGCTCCGGTTTTTTATAGAGCATCTGGATCATAAACAGCACACATTTTTTTCATAAGCCTGCTCGATGTTTTTTCTTTGATCAAAGAAAAATTGTAAAATGTAGCGAATTTTTTCTTTATTTACTTCAATCTTTAAACAGGAATTTTTCACAACTGCATGTGTCGAATCGAATGATTTTACATTTAGTTTTTTAGCTGAAAGTGTCATTTTTCCAATGACATAAATTAATATGCGATCAGATAAGTAGTTTCAGAGATAATCTACTTTGAATTCATTTATTGTCTAATTGGGCCGGGAACCTTTTAGCACACCTAATATTTTACCACGTCCCATGTTGCCATTTTTTAATAAAAATTTGATATTATTAGTTTTATTTAAAGACTAGGACCGAATTTCTAAGCTTTATGCTTATTACGGCGGTTACAAGCATTCAAAAAATTTTAAGAAATGAGCACGATTCAAAGAAAACCAAATCGTTTGACACCTACTTTTTTATGCTTATTTTGCTTTTTTCAAGTTTTGGCGCATTTTTTCAATTTTCATGCTTTGTTTCGGTGAATTTTTATTCACCGATTTTTATTATTTTTTTTATTTTATTAATTTTTATTATTAAAATTTTTTTTTAAATTATAAAAACTTTACAGTTTCGATTTATAATAAAAATTAAATTCCTTATACTCGTAGTTATATAGTATAGTTATTATATATAGTAGTTATAAATTGGAACATAATTAAACTCATAAAATACAATTATTATTTTGAGCTTTCAGCGAAGGTTATCGCTTTCGTCAGAAATTTATTTTAAATAAAAATATATAAGTTTTAATATTATTAATTTTCACTAGTTAAGAATTTATATAATTAAATATAAGTAATTTGGACGATAAAAAGTTGTGAAATCAAAATTAAAATTTGCAGGTACCACGGAATAAATTAAATATCGCTATGCATGGTCGAGTTATCGCAACGATTTGTTCCCATTTCCATCCCATTTGGATTTCATTAATTGAAGTTGGATTGTTGTTCTTGATTTAACCCTGCGTCTTAACATCATCCATTTCCTAACGTCGTCTAACATCTGGGTCTTTTACGGACAGCACTCGTTTTCTAACCAAATAATAAGTTTTTTGCGGTATACAATAGTACATTGTCTTATTCGGATTAAAAGTGAAACTTTGTTTGACAAGCAATTTTTGCATTTGCAAGGCGGAGCGCCAGCGGAGCCGAGCGAATGCAATAATTGCACGTCAAACAAAGACACTTTTAATCCAAATGAGACATATTACTTTTTCTCCAACCAAAAATTAAATAAAATTTAAAATATAAATACTTAATTTTAAAACATTATTTGATGTAATATCAGAAAAGTCACTTTGACATTTTAAAATTGTATAATTTCGAAGAGTGCTTTTTCTATATTGTTTGAATTAGCAATAACTCGAGAACGGCGCTAGATATCAAAAAACTGAGCAAAAAATTCTCCCCCCTCGTCACAGACACACCCCCGTGAATTATCGGTAGGAAGGCATATGCAAAAATTTAGATCGATCGCGCACAAAAATAGTAAAAAATAAAATCACTTTTAAGTCATGCACAAAAAAGTTTTTTTAGTGCACGTAAAAAAAAGTGTTGCTTAGCAATTTTCGCATTTTTATATTAATAACGAAAACGTCAACTTTTAGTTGAGGTAATGCTACTAAAAATGTACTGCTTTTAATACGGTTGGAGAAAAAATATATTCTTACTATGACTACTATTCTTATGACTACTATGATTACTATTCTATAATGACTTTTTTGTTTTTTGAAAATTAAAAAATAAATTGTAACTATTTTCAATTTTTTAATAATAATTAATATAACAATATTATATACTCTTCAAAAAAAAAACTTATATCAACAATGAAAGCTGAAAAAACTATACTTATTTTGAAAATTGAAAGTTGCATTATTTCCAGTATTAACTCTATATTATACGTATATGCGAAGTTTGGATTTTCTAAAAAACAGGTATCAGGTAACCGGAACCATAAATTTTAAATGGAAGAAATGAAAATTAATTTAAAAAAATAATTAAAAAATTTATTTCATACATAAAAATAAAAGAACAGCAAATAAAAAACTTAATAATAAGAACTTTAACTAACGCTGTCTGACCTGTGGGTCGTTTAGGGAACACCACGGAGTAATATAATAAGTTAAGAGAGTGCACTCGTTCAGTTATAGTGGTCATATAACGCACGCTTGAAGAGAGAGACGGCACGAGACAGAGAACTCGACGGTAGGCCGTTCATTTCAACAAGTATAGCCTGCAAATCATGTAGTTTAAAGCATTTTCCACAATTAAACTAGGCACCTTCAACGTTTCATTCTATTTATTATTTTTTAATGATATTATTCATAAACTATAAAGTATTATTATTTATTTAAAAATGTACAATACTTCGTTTTATATTTTTTCTTTTATTAGTTAGACGACATGTTTCGAATATAGATATTCATCATCAGGAAGTAAAAATTAAAATATTATTTGAAAATTATTATAAATTTGAAAATTTACGAAACATGTCGTCTAACTAATAAAAGAAAAAATATAAAACGGAGTATTGTACATTTTTAAATAAATAATATAAATTAACTTCGATAGACAAATCATAATTTAAAGTATTACTTACTACAAAAAACTAAAAATATTAATATTTAATTACATAAGAGAGCGTTCATAAACTACGTGGTTTGGCCAAGGGGGGGAGGGGTTAGGTAGAAAGCTACGCAGGGCTACGTGAAGGTACGGGGGGTTTATAGTCAAGCTACGTAGTTTTATTCATTTATTATGAAAGCAATTTGCAGAATATAAACGACAACATAACATGGATATTTATTTCCGTATTTGGATTTTTTTATTTATATTTTATAGGTGCGCTATTTAACACTTACACTGCTGGATGTGTGTCTGACTTCTAGTCATAATAGTGCTCGGGTGGCATGGGCCTGGCACGCTTCATGGACCACGCCGCGCCGTCCCAGTATCAATATTTAAAAAACATTATAAAGGGACTTTGTAGTAACACTATACTTTTAATTTTCTTGTACACAGCACTTTTCCTGGTAGCAAGAGCCACTAAGGTTTTGTATACTATAAAACAAAACTGTCTCATTCGGATCGATTGCGTGTCACTATACGGTTTGGCGAAAAAATAATTCTAATTTTTCCAACGAGTTTTCAAAAGCCAAAATCCAAAATAATGTTAATGAGTTTTGGAAATCTTTTAAATAGGACACAACATGTCTTCTGGACTTTATAGGGAAAAAGTGATCATGATAAAAGCTACGTTAAGCTACATGATGGGAGGGAGGGGTTCTAAAGAGGTCAAAATCAAACTACGTGGTTTATGAACGCTCCCTAAGAAGTAGAAATAACATCAATTTGAATACCAATCGCTAAAATAATTTTTAGTTTGCAATTTGAACATTTTATTTTTCTCCTTAAAGTTCGATTTAGTTTTTAATTCCATGCCTTTGAAGTATTACCTTTTCAACAATTAGTGTTTTTAGCGTAAAATATTTACTTTCTATATTTTATTGATAATAAGGAATCCTGGTTAAATTTACTTCCAGTGCCCTTGCATTCCGAGATAACGTTTGTTTTGCATGGCGGGATCCACAAAACACATTGCATTTTTTGTTTAGTCTGTGTAAAGCATTCATTGTTAAATCATTGTTGACTACCTGTTAAAAATATGGGCTACAAATGTTTTGTGCCTTATTGTCGTTCGGGATATGCATCCTGTAGCGAAATTGTTCTTTGTTTTCACCCTCTAAAGATCCTGAGTTGTTGAAAATTTGGATTAAAAATACACCCCGTGCTGATAAAGTTTTGAGTCGAAAAGACCGAGTTTGTGCGAAACATTTCGATCCTAAATATATTGTCAGAGAATGGAAAAATGACTTAATTAAATTAAATTAATTAAAAATTAAATTGAAAACGATATAATTTCCTTTTCTTTGCATCATTTTGTTTCCATGAGGATGAGGCAATACTTCAAAGGCATGGAATTAAAATCTAAATCGAACTTTAAGGAGAAAAATAAAATGTAATTATATATATTATATAAATATATATATATGTATAAAAGGTACCTTGTCACCTCAAAAACGGATACGCAACATTCGTTGTCACCTCATATATAACGCTTTCACCTCCGAAAACGGAGGTGACAACGTTTTGCCTTGTTTTCTTCGAAATAATGTTGTAGATGGCGTAACGGGCTTAATTTCAAAATTTGTCCCGGAGGTGACAACGTAGTCCTAGTATCCGCAAAACAATCCTTTAGTTCGAGCATATATCGTTGGCGCTAGTGTCGCTTTCATGTATTATACGGGCTATGCGTACCTACCTCCGTTATATGAACTGTACGTTGTGACCACCGGAACTTGGCAACATTGCAATAATATATTAATCCCAAAGAAGCGGACGATTTGCAACTCATTATACAATGTGTTGCTACTATTCTGTGATTACACCAGTGTTGATTATTCACGGATACACAATAGACGTTGTTACCTCTTGGATTTTTAAAATGAATACAAGAAGTCGGTTAATATTAAATATGGCTTTATGCAAAGGTAAGTTATTAAAATCAGTTTTAATTGTTAAAACCGATGATAAATTTTTAAGCATGAATATTTAATTGAGTTTTTACTAGTGATAAAAGTTTACCTAATTACTGAAAGAACTAACATTTTTGCACTACTTACTTTTAAAATACTTTTTAGAACCACAGGAAGTTAATTCTGATGATATACAGCGTCGCGACGTTGAGGAATCTCTTTGCAAGAGTGAAAATAATTATTACACACCTGACAAAGTATACGTAAGTCATAAAAATTTATTCAAAATTATGTTACTCCATTTTTATTAGAGAATTCTAAAAGCAACAACTATTAATTATGCTCTTAAGTTCGTTAATGATTTACAATACTACATCCCGTTAAAAGGTGTAGTTGAATTACCGGCGACGAATCACTGTCATTTGGCCGAAATTTATTTGGCCGAATTCTATTGGCCGACTGTTTTTGGCCGATAAATCACTTGGCCGACATATCAATTGGCCGACAGATAATTTGGCCGAACAGTTTTTGGCCGACAGATTGTTTGGCCGAACAGTTTTTGGCCGACGATTATTTGGCCGATCAGTTTTTGGCCGACAGTCACTTTGCCGATAAATTTTATTTTTTTGGTAAATAAATAAATATTTTGTAAAATTATGTTGTTTTATTTAAATTATATTAAATTATTATTATTAAAATACACAAAAAAACATGCAATACAAAATATTCGTTACACACCAACGAATTATTTTTAAGATCCATTAGGTTTAAACTGAAGGTTATGAGAAATGCCACGAAGGAAGTCGTCTTGAGTTTTCGCCACTTCTTTAATATTAGCAAGCACAGTTTTTGCTGCAACTTCACTACTTTCCACCGTGTGACCAATATGAGTGCCACTAAGTCCAACAAGTTCATCGCTTTCAGTGATTGCTCTTGCTTTGCACTTTGAAGTGTTGTATTTGGCACATTTCCAATAAATTTTTGCACCACCTTGTTTATCGCGAGTAAACAGAAATCCATTATGTAAAAGCTGCTTAACTCCACGACTGCTTTCGACATATTCCAAAGGCATATTTGATATAATTTTAATTTACTTTTGATTTCTTCTTTTTCTTCTAATACTTATAATTTCTTCTAATTCTTTCTACTTACTGATTCTTAATTACATAATTGTTTATATAGAAAATAACAAAAGGTAATCGGATAGGATTAACGCGGATAATTTTAATACCGCGTCGTTCAGAAACGGTATTAGTTTTTTTATTAGATTCGTCCTTGGGTGACGTTGCTTTCTATTGGTCTGCTCATAGTCAGGACCATATTCCTCGACTATACGTGCTAACACGGCCATCCTGCAATTGCCACCAAATAACTGTCGGCCAAGTGACTGTCGGCCAAATACTGTTCGGCTAAATCACTGTCGGCCAAAAACTGTTCGGCCAAATAATCTGTCGGCCAAAAACTGTTCGGCCAAATAATCTGTCGGCCAAAAACTGTTCGGCCAAATGATTTATCGGCCAAAAACTGTCGGCCAAATGATTGTCGGCCAAAAAAATTCGGCCAAATGACTGGATACCACCGGCGACAGAATTGGAAATTAATTCAAAAATTTTGTCTATATGTCTATATGTCTATATTATTTGTACTAACGTGTAGGTGTAAAGAAACGGTTAAGTTATAGAGGCACGACTATATCAATGTAACGATGTAATGTAATACTAACTAATAAGATAAGCATTTGTAGCTAGTAATTACAGTGGCTCCAACAATTATTAATACACCCCTATGTTAACCATGTAAATTGCAGATTTTGAAACCGTTTTTTGACATATGAAACTCGCTTTTACAGCAAAACTTTTCAGATATTTTTTATTGCAAATTTTAATATCTTTAGTTTTGTTTCTATACATTTTTTTATTTTCTTTCGCCGTTTACGAGTTACAGCGACTTGAAGAAAACTCTGTAAAAAACTCCCATAAGAGCAATGTTAATTTTATAAACTTTTTTACTTAGTTTTCTTTAAGTCGCTGTAACTCGTAAACGGGGAAAGAAAATAAAAAAATGTATAGAAACAAAACTAAAGATATTAAAATTTTAGATCTTTTTTAAGATCACTTTTTTGCAAATTCTTTTTTGAAATTCTTCAAAATTCCTTGCACAAAACTTGGGTTTTCTACCAATTTACATTAAATTAATTCCTTAAAAATAATATAGAAGAAGCAACTTTTTCTTAAACATCTATAATTCAGAATTACTTTAGAAGTTAAGCACGAATGAAGTACTGAAAAACTTTTGTGCAACTGGAAAATTTAAAGTTCATACAGTAAAGTCTCGAAATAGTGAACCGCAAAAACCATGTTTGTTTTTGAAGAAAAAACAGAATGAAGAAAATCGATTTTTATAGCATAAAAAGTAGACAGGAAAGAATAAATTGGGAATTAAAACTTAAAAAACAAACATGGATTTTGCTGTTCACTTTTTCGAGATTCGACTGTATATATGTATAGTTATTATTCAGTTATTGTTATAGTTATTATTAGTTATTATTCAGGTAGTGTTTATTCAAATCATAATCAAAATTATCTTTATAAACTGAGATTTAAATGTCATGTGGCATAATTCTAAATATGTACTACATTTTAGACTTCCAGTGGATATATACCAGACTGCTAAAGTCTCAAAAATGTTGCTTATGATGGAAAAAGGATCCCTTCCTATTGAATAAAAAGGAAAATCTCTATCAGAAATAAAAATCGCCCCTAATTTGGAATACGCAGAAGAATGTGAACTTGAAGGTAATAATAATGGTTTAGTTTGAATTTTACTTCAAATAAAAGTATACAATTTTAAGGAAATTGCCAGGTCTCAGCAAATAATTCTATGCCATCCACCAGTACTGAACAGTTTCAAAACTGTAGTAACTTAGGAGAAAACAATACTATAGCACATTGTGAAGTTGAAAACAATGTCGGTATTGATACCAATTGCAGCAAACAAGTCAAACGCAAAAAAAAATGATGCTAGTTTCTCTGAATCTGACAACAATACATCATCAGGTATGCAAGTATAAACTTCCTTATTATGCTAAACATTGCTTTGTTTATAGTATTTTTTTCAATTTTTGCGATTTCGACTGCAAATTTCACAGAAAGTTTCTCAATCTGAAAATTGCTATTCTTTTCTTATTGATTTGCTTAGTACAACTATTGTCTGTGTTGGCTTTGGCTTTTTAATTTTATACAGTCTTACCAGTTTTTCTTTTTAGATGACGAGGCTGATCTAAAACGATCTAAAACCAAGAAAAATATAACCAAAAGGAAAGGTATCTAACACCAAAGTAAAAACGCTTTTGACGATATTTACTAATTTATTTTCAGTTTGGTCAAATAAAGAAATAAACTTATTGAAACAAGAGTTTGGTAAGTATATTACAAAAGGTACTTACCCACCAGGTGAAGAATTAAAAAGTTTATGGAAAAACATCAATGAATAGATCGGTATTAGTTATAAAATCAAAACTTCAGCACATTATGAAAACTAACTAATAAAACTTTTAAGAATTTTAATTATCTATAGTATTGTTATCGACCAATATGTAATCACCAATTAGAAAGCTGTCGGGATAATCTTTTGGGCAAGTCTAAATAAAACTCGTACTTTTAGTCGACGTTTCGAACTAATAGTACTAAAATGTACAAAGTTATAAGATAAAAAGATTATCCCTATAACATTCTAATTAGTAATTTTAATTATATTTTCGTATTTCTTTTTTTCTAATAAAGTTTCTAATAAAGTTTCTAATCTGATTATCAGTTTAATTAAATTTTTCTACCAGTGTCCTTTGGACACCGTTGTTGCACCCAACATCATGTGAATCTAAAAATTATATTTAAATACATATGGTTTTTTACTTGTCGCATACAACACGAAGATAAAGACCACCACTGCTATCAATACCACATTATTATTAAGCAACATTAAAAATTAAATAACTATAGTAGTCAGGAATACACGTAAACTGGTAAACATTGACAAGTCTCATGGACTTGGACACTTAAAAAGTGTCATGGAACGTGTGAATGTTGCTCGGAGCAAACTATTACTTTCATAGAAATTAACTCTGGTAATAAATTTTACAGCCGTATCACTTTATTGGTGCTTGAATATTAAAACGCATTGTAATTCTTATTTTAATTTTTATTTTCACTTCGAAATATAATTTAATTTAAAACTGAAATTAGTTAAGGTATATGAAAATGAATACATGTAAAATTGACCTAATGTTTTAAAATGCTGTACTGATCTATTTCTTGAATTACAAATAATACATAATAACCCGACTTCAAGTTACAACTGCCAAAAAAAATTGTATTGTCAATATCGAATCACTATTTTTCTCTTAAAAAAGGCTTGGTACGGCACCAAAAATTTAGCAAAGTTTAACTGAATTTCAACTTAAATTAACTTTATTCGTCAAAATAAAACCGACTAGTAGTGATTTACTATAGTTTAGTAACAATTAATATATCTTTCAATTTGCATTTAGTTACGACAAAATAATAATTTTGGTCTCTTTTTACATTGTAAATATCTGATAGTAGAAATTTATGTAGTAGAAGGAAATAGCTAATAAAATACTACCCCATCATCTTGGCAATAGGATTGTTTGAAGGAGATATAGGCATACTGGTATCTAAGACCATATAAAATCACCGGTAATAAATGTTTTAATAGAAATATATTAAGTACAGGATAAACACTATACTATTTCACCGCCGTAGATCCGGCAACATTGCTGGAGGACACAACACGCACTGTTTCTAAGGGCAGACACACATATACGGAGGACACAACGTATCATATATATAGACAAAATATTGAAAATATAAAAATTTTATTAAAGAAAATATTTTACCCCTCTTTAGAGAAACGGTATCTGGGTGTTCCCCTTAGCTTATATATCTGAGTGTTATGCAATTTAAGTACTCCCTTCACCCGGAGGTCAGGTCGCCTCCTGAACATAACGGAGGTGACAGCTTAACAGAGATACATATATATAAATAAATTATATAAATAGAATATATTATATTCTCTTCCAAAGTAATAATTTTTTGAAAACTTTTTTAAATTTATTATTATTTAAAAGTATGATAAAGTTATGGGCATACATCCAATTTTTTATATTTATTAACATAATTTATGTAATGTGTCTTAATTTTTTAAAATTCGGTTCACAAATAAGGCCAGAAAAAAATATTTAAATTTAGACTAATTTAACTTCAAAAAACACAAAAGGACAAAAGTAAACATAAACCACAAAATGTTGTTACCGATTTCATTAATTATTTTGTTGGTTTATAATCTTACAATACAAAGTTTTTAATAATCACCCAAATATTCTGATTATAGAAATATTGAACTATCAATAAAATAGATTTTGAGGTGAATTTTAATTTTATGCAAATTGTCCATTCTTATATAATTAAATATTAATACTCTTATTTTTTATAATTGGTAATACTTTATAGTTCATGAATAATATCAATAAAAAACAATAAATGTAATGAAACGTTGAATGTACCTAGTTTAATTGTAGAAAATGCTTTAAACCCTTTAAACTACATGGTTTGCAGGCTATACTCGGTGAAATGAATAGCCTACCGTCGAGTTCTCTGTCTCGTGCCGTCTCTCTCTCCAAGGCGTGCGTTATGTGGCCAAGCGTTAGCCGGTTGCGAGATACCAAGCAACCTCTCCTAACTTATGTATATTACTCCGTGGGGAACACGAACCACTTCGCACGTTCGTAGCTATGGAAATATTTAACCAAAAAATGTTTTTTTTTGCAGGTATGAACCCTGTTTAGTAACTACCCTTTTTAGAGAGGGTGGTTAAATTTATATATTGGTCCATTTAAAATTTACATACATCTAAATTTTCAACTGTTCCTTAAAAGACCCAGAGCTAAGACGCAGGGTTAAGGATAGTGTCTTATAGCTTACAGTGCGGAAATTTGAACAATAGAAATTTCTATTTAATTTTTTGTAGGTATTTTCATCATCCACCAGAATTCGTGGCATTATATCGGTTAGGGTTAGGGCAAGTTTCTTTAGGTTTTTATTATTTTTAATAGTTAAAATTAACGAAAACATTGATAAATGGAAGTGATGACTTAAAATTTGTAGCACTATACATATTTTAATTACATATAAATAAATCAAGCCATATTAAAATACATATATTATTAATATTCAACGATTATAATGCAGGGTCAGCAATCTTATACCTAACTCACTTCATTGTTTGAGTCCAAATTAACGCCAATCATGTCTCGCTCCGGACATGGGATCTGTAGCGTCCGGTGCCTTATGACTCTTGCATATCAATACCATTCTGTCTAAAACATTAAATAAGCAATATATATCCCACTACTATACATAATACTGACACTGCGTGAATATTAACATTATCAAATAATATAAATTACTTTCGTATGACGAGAAAACTACAAATCGAGATTTGTGTAACAATGATTTATTCAAAACAAAGCTTGATTAATTTACATTTTAATTTGATATATAAAAATCGACATTTTTTACTAAATGTTTATGTGTTAAAATGTCTTTTCAAATACTCTTACGCAATTTTGTTCTCATTTCATATACTCATATGTAGCCTACGTTCCTGGTATGATTTTCTAAATATAATACCTATTAATAAAAACTATAATAAAATTAAATATTAGTTACATTAGACTCAAATGAAATATATGAATATTAATAAATAATAAGTATTGTAAAGTTATTAGTAATCGTACAGTTTTACATAAAATATCTGCAATGTGAAGTTTACTGTAATGTGCTGCAATTTCTCATATAATAAGATCTTATCTGCTATAAATACTAAAGAATGTGTGCGAGCTTGTGGGTGTCAGGTGCACAGCGGAGGGTCATAGACCGGGTCTAAGTGGATTCACAGTAATGTCCATAAATTTTTCCGGTGGTTATTTCAAGATGAGTCCACTGGACCACATTATGCCGCTTAAATGTAATCACTTAAAAATAAAACGAGCTTTTAAAGTAATTTATCGTTTAGTAACATGTAGGTATTTACGACATCATTTAAGTTTAATGTTATAACATTGGATTTGTTACAACTTAAATCATAGGTAGGTACTATAATCTTAAGCCAAACACTCAAGTAAAATATCATTTTTAAATTAAAATAAATCAATTAAAATAAAGGGACATCAATAATACATAATTTTAAATACATATTATACCACATAATATGGTAGAGGTACCATAATATTATGCTAAAATTAGTTGTACCTCGAGTTAATGATCGGCGATAAATAAGAACACTAATAATAATATTAACAAAAAAATATTCTAATGTTAAATAATGTATTTTTTATTAAAAGTCCATCAGTTTATCAACTTCTAAAATATACTAAGGTACATTGCAATGGGCGATGAACGAAAGAGATGCTTTGAAAGTTCAACAGTACATTTTGTAAAAATCATTATTATACTAGATTATATAGTTAGGTATAAAGAATGAATATGACCTATTTATAATATTAGTTGAAGAAAAGGTTTTGATTTTATTCGTCACTTATTCCTACTTAGGAATAATTTAATTAATAAAAATAGCACGTGGAAAAATATATCATGTTAAGCAAATATTAATTTTAAAGTTTTATACGTATGTTTAAAAATGGTCAAATTTTAAATTAATCGCAAAGTAGTATTTCAAGGTGATTTGCTGACTGAGTGCACTATGATGTTGTACATAATAATATTATGTACCTACATATTATGTATCTTTAAATCTACTCAGTAATCTATCAAAAATACAAAATATAAATTTACATTCAATACAATGATTAAATATGGAATTTGGCATCGCTTAATCTAAAACAATAGTAATGAAAAACAAAGACAAATTCCGAAAAATTAATAAGAAATTTAATTTTTAATAACAAGGCAAGAAAAATTTCAAAATAAGTTGGATTTATTTTATTATTTAAAAAAAATGAGAGTGGCTTTATTCGAGTGACTTATCATTTAGGTACCTCTTCTATAAATACATTCAATTTGTTTATATGTAAAATTTCTATATTTTTTGCATAGGTTTGTTTAAAAACCTTCAAATCTTAGCATCAAGTTATAATATTTATTAATAACTCGCAGGTCGCCGAATGGCCACCCAGGTTTCCTAAAATATGAAGGCAGTGGAACTTGATTTGATGAACAACATGATTAGTGTGGAACTCGATTGGTTGCTACATAAATTTTGGTTAGTAAGAAACTAAAATAGAAAATAATTCAACTTCATAAAACAAACTCAAATTTCATTTTTAATTTTTTAAAATATTTTTAAAAACTGAATTTCTTGAAGATGCATACAAGACATGCGAAACTTGTTGATTAATTTAATAAATATTTGAAAAAAATATATATTTTGCGAAGAAGTACCTGAATTATTTATATTAATAAATTAATTATATTGTTTCTTTTTACGAAGTTGAATTAAATTTTTTTAAGAAAGTAATAATAAGAAATACTTTCTTAAAATAAAAATAAAAAAACAGCAAGGTTAGCAACCAATAAGAGAGTAAAGAAGAAAAACAAAGAGAATAGTTTTTTTATATTCTTATGATTTTGCTAGAGCTTTTCAATTTCGGTGAAACAAACATGCATAAGCATAATACATTCACGGTGTCCTAAATCTCAACGTCATCTTTTGGAGAACTGATAATAGCAGGCCAGCTCATGACTGATCAGAATATCTAAATGTGATCTTAGTAAAAAATTGTTGGTTTTGGAGATATTAACACTTTTATGAATTTCATAAAAATAGACACCTTAAATCAATTTTTCGAGTGCTACATGTAAGTAATTGCATATTTTTAGATCATAATTTTCCCTACTGAATCCCTACTATTGATCACAGATTAAAATAAAACTATTATTTGTGCATAATTTCAGAAAAAAAACTGCTTATCTAATGTATTTTTCTAAATAGTATAACGTTTGCTAGTCCGAATTTATAATTAGTCTAATTTTAATTGTATCTGATTAATTTAATTAAACTTTTGATTAAACTTCCGCCTTGCGGATTTTTGATTGTAATTTATTATGATTGATTTCATTGTATTATGATTTTTTAAAAATTTGATTGATATTTAATTATATGGCTGTAATTTTCTACTAAATAATTTTTGCTAGCATTTAATTAGGTCAATATATAATTTTGATATATGAATTAGGGGACAATGGGTATAATATAATTTAATTGAGGTGTCATATAGTAATTAAGTAGTTGAACATATCCGGTGCAGAGTTAAAATATATGTTATAATGATCGACAGAGAAAAACTCATTAACACATTATATACATTATATAATTATGTTATATTTTTATATGCATTTTTTTATTAATTTATATTTTATATTATACCTATATAAAGATATTTATTATGGGAATTTGTATTAAAAATAAATATATATCTCAAAGAGCTTGAAAACTGTAAAAGCTAAAAGAATATCGTCAACGGAAAACGTCAAGCAGATCAAGCAGAACATAATATCGCTTTAAGCCGAGTAAGCTCTCTTATGGGGACGACAATTGATTTTTTGATAAATCAATCTTAATCGATAATAATTGATTAATTGAAAAACGATTTTGAAACGGCTAGAAAGATAAAAGTATGTGTTCGGTATTTTATTGCAGTCACTGGTGTGACTTGTAATTTGTGAATTGTGACGCTAAGATTTGTAATTAAAAAATTCTTGTATAGTACCAAACGATGCTGTGCAGTACAAATTAAATCCTGACTATCTTTGTTTTTCCAATTGCCAATGAGAATTTTGTAATTCTTACATAAATAGACCGATAAAAGAACAAATTTTGGTCGGCTTTACTCAGTAGTTATTCATATAATATCATAATACTTTGGTAAAAACAAAATAGTTTTGGATGTACTTCGGGCTTTGCAGATTACTTTTTACTATCATCAGTGTTTTTCTAAAAAGAATTCTCTTTCCATGGCAGTGACTCCAGATTTCCTTTGCACGCCTCATCAAACAACATAAAATTTTCGTCATCTTACTGGTGTTAGGTAAAATGCTTGAAACTACTAATATTATAAAACAAAATTTTTTTATCAAACTTGGAAGCTTTGGCGTTGTCTTCCATATTTTTTTCAATAAGAAAGAATAACGTATTGTAGATGTTGATCTCAGGGAAAGTTACCATAATATTAATATTTTGGGAATAATCCCAAAAAAATAAGAAATAATCGAGAATTGCTTTTCTTGCTAAATACAATATTAACCGGATATAGCAATATTTAGTTCATTTGTTGTTGTTGTTGTTGATATGTGAAGCAGCTGTTACACAAATAAATCGACAATTAAGAGGCAAAAACAATACTGTGAATAGTGGTAAAATAATGTTAAACCAAAATTGAAACGCAATAAAAATTATCAATGAATAATAAATAAAACATGTTTTTGTCAAACTACCTGCATTTGCATTTCGTACAAGGATAACTACTGTCTGATGTAGAAAGCTATAGAAAACGATGTACCGGCAATTCATTACGGTCAATTCATCGCGCGTCAATTCATCGCGCGACAATTCATCGCGGACAATTCATCGCGCAACAATACATCGCATGCATCTGGATGATGCTAATACACCAATTTTAGATTTTCTTCGAGCCGTACATATATGTAGCTCATAATTTCTGATTACAATAAATTATAAAAATATGAGTTGTTTCTAATTAAAACTTGTGTATATTTTAATTGTTATTAAAATGGGGACTGTTGGAAAAAGTGACGGGTTGGACTCTTTATTTTATATGTTTTGATTTGTTACATACTTATTGTTGTAAATTTATTTTTAAATAATTTATTGTAACATGACAAAATGCGTTTTGTCAGTTACAATTGTTCTTCAGGCTACGCCACTGGAACGCCTTTGTGATTTCAGCAAGCTTTTGATTACTTTTGATATGGACAGGATTATGTCGTAGATTTATTCGGAGATTGACGGGTAATCGTTGTATGTTCAATTTTAATTTCATTATGTATTTGGTTTAATTTAGTTTTGTTGTATAACGGGTAAATATAATATTTCCATCTAATCAATTTGTGTTAACAAATTATTTTTAGCACCCAGGTTACGGGTTAATTTGTTTTAAAAATTATTAGTTTTGGAAATATAAATATGGTGGTCGTAAATTGTCATTTTATCCAAGTTGGAAATCTTTTCCTTATCCAACATATGGTTGTTAATTTTACGATGACTTAAGTTTGGATACTCATCTGTTGCAGGATTTGGGGTTGATGAAATTATTAGTAGCAATTTCCCGAAAAATGGTTTGCTATGTTGCTTTGGTTCCGATGCCCGATGGTTGGATTTTTTTAAGTTCATAAGAGGATTTGCCTTATGGATTCGTTTGCGCCTAAGGGATCGGAATTATTGGATTGAAGAGTCAGACTTCGTGGACTTTTATTGTTACGTTTCCTTTCGACCCCAGACATGGATTTATGTTTTATTTGGGATACGACACCCCAACTTTTGGCAGATCTTTGGTTTATGAAGATGCGACAGTAGAGATTAATTTGTATTTGTAGTCACACATTCTCGTTTTATGAGTCTTGGAACTGGCAAGCATGTTGATTTTTTAATAAGTATTTTGTGTTCTCTATTTTGTAGAATTTTATTCCTGGATGGTGGACCAACGTAATGATGAAGTAAGGTTATTGAATTCGAAGGGTCCTGACGAAGAAAAGACACTTGCCTGGTCGTGAAATTGGTAGCATTGCATTCAGGGTAAGCCTCTTAGAGATACACTTACTTGTTTATTAATGATGATGTATGCCAGGTTCTATTTTTAATATCAATTATAACCGAGATAATGAATTACGGTGTGCAATTAATCTCTGGTGGATCATAAATTTGTTTTGTTGGGTTATCCTCCTCAAGGATGCCCAACTGTATTTTTGCTACATGACTGAATCTACCATTCAGGTGAATGTCAGTATTTTACCTTGCCTTTTTTTATTTTATTTTGTTTTCTGTTATTATAATCTTCAAATATACAGCTTATCTTGATTCTTATTTGTACGTTCTATGTAAGACTAGTGAATTAATGAAACATTGTCGCCAACATCTTTCTTTCTAT
The DNA here is from genome assembly GCA_947369205.1 of Cantharis rufa. Taxonomy (NCBI): domain Eukaryota; kingdom Metazoa; phylum Arthropoda; class Insecta; order Coleoptera; family Cantharidae; genus Cantharis; species Cantharis rufa. Next base: position 45,711,708 of record OX376303.1, read on the forward strand.
TTGTGTTTGTACTATAAGACGACTCTTCGTTTCTTTTGGTTTTATTAGTATTGACTGGCGTCCATTTTAACATCAGGCTTTCATTTAGCTGAGAACATGGTTGAGTACATGGTTACGAATCCTCGACGTTTTTCGAAATACCCACGCTTCTCGTGAACTGTGTTTTAAATAACAGGGCTAGTTATTACGTCAAATTCCATCTACGATTAAACAAGTGGCAGTGTGGCTAAATTTAACGGGGACCGTAAATTGCGCCAGCGGTTGAGGGTTTTTCTAATCCTACCCATAAATTGCGCCAAAAATTTTTAGGGTTGACCGTAAATTGAGTCAAAAAAAGTTGTAATATTTTAATCCATTAATTGTTTGCTAATAGGATTAGTATTGCCCAAAAGTATTTTTTTTTTACAGAGGTGCACTTAGCCCAAATTTTCTCACTGTAGAAGTTTTACTAATTTTTAGTTAATTTGGACTTGTTCAATATTCAATCTTAACTTAATGTTGGTATTGTTAAGTTGTTAATCCTTGGAAATTTGTCTATATAAGTAAATAAAGCAATGTAATTTTCACACTTATCAGAAACCAGGATATTAGAGAAAGAATAGAAGCAAATTAGATAATTTAAAAACGTTTTTGGCTAGAAATTATGCAAGAAATTGTGAGCGAACGTGGACATGTGTTATTGGTAGTTGATGGATTTAAGTTCCGTCAAAGTAACACATTACAATCAGGTGAAATAAGATGGCGATGTACTGATAAAACATGTAGTGCAACGTTGCACACTACAGGAGAAGCTGGGAGTCGTATTCGTAGTAAAGAAAACTTAAATCATAATCATATGGAAGATGAAAGTAAGTTAAATCGTCAAATAATAAGTGTAGCTACAAAACGGAAAGTTCTTGAAGATGGTTGGAAGCATGCACCGCCAGCTAAAATTGTCAATGCTGTTTTGAAGGAAAATCCATCTGTTCCGATAAATGTTGCTGATATTTCAAATATAAAACGCAATGCATACAATAAAGTTAGAAAACAACGCCCCCCCCCTTCCAACTTTTATTGAGGATATTCATTCTGCATTAGACTCCATAGATATCACAACACACCGCGGCGAGAACTTTTTGATGGTTAATGACAGCGTTCAAAATTTAGTTATATTTTCATCCGAAATCAATTTGAAATGTTTATGCGATGTAAAGAGTATTTATGTGGACGGTACTTTTAATTCTTGTACGAAATACTTTAAACAGTTATTTACAATTCACGGATTTAAAAATGGTCATTATATTTCTTTGGCATTTTGTCTCCTGCCGAACAAATTAGAAAATACGTATATCAATTGTTTTCAAATGTTGGTAAATATCTGCAATGAAAAGTATAATTTACGTTTCCAACCTACATCGATTGTTGCAGATTTTGAGCAAGCCATTCAAAATAGTATACAGAAAGTTTGGCAAAATGTAGAAATAATAGGGTGTCGTTTTCACGTCAGTCAAGCTTGGTACCGAAAACTTAAAGAATTTGGACTTGCAACTGAATATCAAGATAAAAATTCGCTTATTGTAAATTGGTTGAAATGGACATTTGGGCTGCAGTATTTAAACCCTGCAGAAGTTTCGGAAAGTTTTGCTGAAGATTTAATGCTAATTATGCCTGCAGTTGCGAGACTTTTTAAATATTCTTCATATTTGGATAAGACATACATACAGGAAAACTCTCTGTTTCACCCAAAAATTTGGGCATCAAATACATCAAATATGTTCCGAACAACTAACGCATGCGAGTCTTTCCACAATTATTTTGCTAAAAATTTCCATACACCTCATCCAGACTTTTACTCATTTTTGGACGCTGGCTGTGTTAGATATGCAAGTTTCGGTTTATGTTAAAATCGATAGTATTAATCAACAGAAGCAAATCCGTACTAAAACCGTGCAAAAACAAAACACATTGCAATTCAACATAGCTTTGTATCAATCGAAGAAAATGAGCAGATTTGATTTTCTAAAATGTATATGTCATCATTTTGCAGATATTTATTAAAATATTTATTATCTTTATTAATAATTAAATAAAATTTGTTAATAACTTATGCATTTAGTAATTTTTTCCCCATGTTTCAATCAATTCGGATTTTGGATTCAGCGCCCAAAAATCTACAAGGGTTACTTAGTTTTCTATATTACCTTAGAAATGATGCCAAAAAGGTAGATCTGTACGTAGGTTATAGGTTACTTTTTTTAAAACAATTTTTAGAACATATTTTATTCCAGCATTCGGTATTTATATGCCCCTTCACAAAACTGCGCCACCACTGTGGGGATTACATGATATTATAATTACCAGTAAATACACCATGCTTTGGGTATTGTATTACAACTTAAGCTCCCCTCACCAACCGTTGGCGCAATTTATTACTTGTTCTTAAGCTACCGACCAAGAAAATACGTCCATACGTCCAAATTTAAGAGCAAATGATGCTACATAATAAATAATAAAATTTTTATATATTTTTTTTATTATGTATTTTTGTTTGTTTATTAATAAATAAATTTTGTTTTCCTTCTCTCAAATGTTTCAGCCAATATAATTATTGTTATTAATTTATATATTTTTAATTATAGCTCTTTATCCAATTTAGGAAATGGCCAATATAATAAAACAAATATTTTTGGAAAACCTGAAATTCAAAGAGCTATAATGCCAAAGAGGTCCATATTTGGATATAAATTGAAGTTATCAATGTTAAATTAATCATACTGGTTGTAGCACTTCATAAAGTACTGTCGTTAGTTCCCAACCTATAAAATCCAGCGGTATTGATACTTGAAACAACGGTCGACGATTTCCTACGGCTTCTAAATCTTCTATCAACATGATTACTAAAGCTGGATTTATATTTTGACGGACTGCAAGCGTAGACGCACTGTATATATAACAAACGGACTGCAAAATATTGTTAAATTTATAAATCGACGGGATTTAACTTTTGAGTGACATTCGATATAACCTACAAATTATATGTATCAGCCATACAAATTATACAAAAGGAATTTTGACACTGACATAACACAGAATTCTTTCTTTGATTGGCTGGACGTAAGAAACGCACCGTAAAAAATAAAAGTTGGTGATCTATTCCGTTTCCTTGTAAACTTTATTTCTTTCAAAAATATGATATGAAGTTCAGAATTTGCAATGCCTGTCGATCATTAAGCACTGAAGAAGTACTTAGAGCCACTGATAGTATAACCAGAAGAGCTCAACAGTGTTTAGAAGTAAATGGAAGACATTTTGAACACTTGTGACATTGCTCTAACGCGGAAGCTGGATTTTAAGTGCTGACTTTTAAAGTTAAGAAATTGAAATTTAATAATTTCAAGTGAATATAGCTTAAAAGGGGTGGGAGTAATAAAAAAAATTTTCCTACAAAACTTGCTTATTTTTTGAAGAGCTTTCCAACGATACCACTTTCGACATATGGTGCCATTTAAAATTCTGGATTTCTGGACTTTCTGGAGCAAACTACTCTGGATGCCGACTTTTCCCGGAAATAATAATATCACCATTAGATTCGTCATTAAGGCTTTTGTAATAAATTTTTTTAGCCCAACTCTCTACGACTTACCGTTTTTGAAAAAAAGTACTGATACGGGTGGTCTGGGTCACCCTGTATAACGTGTTAATGTCTACAGAAAAATAAAATTAATTTTTATGACTTTGGGATTAAACGCCTCGGTGATGAAACGGCAGCGGTGAATTGTCATAAACAATTACTTGATCTTTTTGTTTGTAACAGCAGTAAGTAAGTTACAATTTCTCCGTTTTACATATTGTTTTATTGTTGTTATATTATAATGTACCGAGAATATATTATTTATACAGCGTAGAAATTCTTCTTTTAAATATCATTCAGTTATATGACAAGTGAAAATGCTGCAGGGTGTTTTATCACCTAGAGCGTGAGTTATGACGTTTTATTCTCAGCATGCAAACGCAATCGATCGCATTCCATATGGAACCAATCATCGTCATTATGTTTTATTTTGTATGAAACATATTTCATGTAGTATTTGAATGATGTGTGTGAATAAATTAGTGTCATAAGGCACGTTAGATTGATAGTTGATAGTAAAGATCAACTTATTTATGGTTTATCTGTTCATGTTATTTCATAAACACATTTACCACTAAATACAGTTTTTGATTATAATGTGTTAAAATTATATTAAAATAAATTTATATGTATGTTACTGAACGATAGAAACACCACAAATTAATTTTATCTTATTCACATTTCAGATTTCTATTTTTCAACTGTTGTTAAATGTATTTTAAATTAAAAACTTTTGTTTCGCGCCATCTATGTAATTAAAATGTCTAAATAATACTTATCACAATTATCGTAATAATTTTCTTATTGGTTTTCAGGATTTCAGCAGATATAAAATTTATAAATATAAATAAAAATGAACAAACTATGACCCAAGTTTTGTTTTCCGACTAATTTCTTTCATTACCAATATCGTTATGAAAGCCCAGATTATGAGGAAGACTATTCCAGACACTCAATTTGATAAGAAGTGTTCTCAGCTCTGGTTTATGTGCTTGACATCATTGCTTCAAATTCCTTGCAAGAAAAAATTTCCCAACTACAGTCTCACAGTGACGCTAACTTAAAAGTGTTGATGAAGATAGTGTAGCAAGTTTTTGTAAAAATCTACAGATTAAATTAACAGATGGCGACGAGTGCTATTTAGACGGTTTAGAACTGAAAGAAGAATTACTGGATATCAGTGCCGGTTTTAGCAATGCCGGGGCTCCCTCTCCCCTGTTTTCTAAAAAGTCAAAAAAAACAAACATTTATTTCAATTAAACTTTTTTTTTTTAGTTTTAATTTTCTAGCCTCTAAATTTTTTTCTAGAAGAAGCAAACTCTCTTATTAAAGCATGGAAGTCTATGTTTGCTGCAATTTTATTTTCTCGGGGCTCCTATGTGCTTGCGCCCCTGGGTAGTCGCCCAGGCGTGCCCTACCCTAATGCCGCTCTTGCTGAATATCACAAAATTAATAACAGTTCCGACGAACCCTTTAAATACTCTGAATTATTTTAATAGTAACGGTTTAAGCATCTAGCCGAACGTGGTAATTGCTGTAAGAATTTTGGTAACACTACCAGTTACAGTAGCTAGCGATGAAAGAAGTTTTTTCAAAATTAAAATTAATAAAAAATTACATGAAATTATGTTTAAGTCAAGAAAAGTTAAAAAAAATGGCCGTAATTTCAATAGAGTCTAAATTAGGATGTAATTTAAATTATGCAAATTAATAGATGAGTTTGCCAAAAAAAAGTAAGAAGAGTAAAACTATGTCAAGTTGTTTTTATAATAAAATTTTAATATTGTTATTACTTCATATTTTAGTTAATAAATTTAACTTCTAAAAGGTGGCATTTTAAAGCATCGCCTCGCTCTTAAAAATTTCACCACACGGCCCTGTCTCCTAGATCAACAATAGGTACCTAGAAATAGTGTTCCGACAGTGCTTCAATAAACGAGCAGACAGACCATCCAAAGCAAGGGATGTCTCCCTCTTCAGTCTATCAAGGTATATCAACACATTTTTCGATTTTATATAGAAGGAAATAGCCCATTGAAAGCGCTCCGGAAGGACAAGGACAGTCAATTTACTAAAGGGACCTTTTGGGTTCTTGCACAATTTTCTTACAAAGAAGATTAGTAAGTGGTTTCAAGATCGCTGCTACAGATATCGCCATTCAGTTGCATTAATCGTGGAATAGATAAATTCTCTTCATAATATCTCTTCTAGCAATTGACAACTTATCGTTAGGGATATTAGAAAAATTACGATGACGTACAAAGTTTTCAGATGATCTGTTTTGGGCGTATCTCTACCACATGTTCTTCTTTTCCCCAATAAGTTCTCTTAGTTCAGCTGTGATCTACGGTTTGCTGAGATTAATCTATGATTGAAAAGAAAACTAAAAGTTCTCAATTAAGAGAACCGCGCTCGAGATATTACCAAAGTAATTGTTTTTCTAGGTTAGTACATCTGTCAGTTGTTTCACATGTCAGTTTTGAAAGCAATTTAAAAATTCAAGTGTTCTAATTGGCATGGCAGATCGTAAGCCCTATTATAAAAGTATGGCATTTTGCTAGTGCAGATTTATTATTTATCGACTACCAAAAAATACAAAAATTTTGGTGTAACAAATTGTTTGAAACCCCTAATTTATCCGACAAGTTTAACTAATTTCTCAGCCATTACGCCCCGACAACCAACGTTATGACCTTTATTGTTTTCTTTCGTTAATTTACTTATTTTCTGTCATTATCTTCATATCTACACATATCAATCGATAATTATATTTATAATATTTATATATAATAATTACTTGTTGATAATATAATTGAAGGTCAAACAGAAATAATAAAAAAGGAACAATCGAGAGATATTCGACTGCCACATTCAGCAGATCACCACTAATGGAGTGTTTGGTAAAATTGTTTAAAACTCAAACAGAAAAACACACTAAAATAAAGAACCAATCGGCACAAATAAAATAACCGCACCGCGTGTCGACTTCTCTGATGGATTTCTGACACAGAAGATATTAATATTAACACAGTATACATAAGTACGTACTATATCGAATAAAATATCAATAAATTTAAATTATAATATTAAAATTTGAAGCAATTGATAATTGAACATTTATCAAAACAATAAAAATTAAATTTAAGAATAATAAAAATTTTAAGTAAAACGTTCTATTTAGTTTTATTAAATATAATACATATTAATATCATAACGGCTGCATGATTTGATATTAAATTTATCAGTATTCATTTTAAATATTTTCGATTCAATAATTTAACAGTCAAGTCTAAGTGAAGATCGTATAGTAATAGTTTCATGTAATCGTAGTGCTTGCAAATAATAAATTTAAGTACTTAGCCAAATTTACCATACTACACATAAATATTTAAAAAAACACGCAAGCCTTGAAAATTAGCCCCTCGATTTTAATTTAAGCATTTAGTTATTAAATTACTAACAAATTCATTGAGATTTATAGGCATAAATTTTAAATTATTAACTCGATATACGAAGTGTGTCAAGTGTAAATAAAAATTGAAAATAAATTACCATGAGCAAGCTTCATTCCTTAAGTGTAACTTACCTTATGTTTAAAGAACATTTTTATATATACACGAGTACATTCGCGTGTAATATTTTTTAAATGCTATTCAACAAGTGTGTACAACGTGTGATATCCTATGTTCTTCGGTTAACTATGATTAATATGATGTGAATAGATAAGCATTATTTATTAATGAATTAAGTTGAGTTAGATTATCGCTCTAAATTTGTAAACATAATGCTTAAGACTGTTTTGCGTTTTAATAATTTTTATGTTATTTAAAATTTTTCAAACATGTTTATTATATTATTGGATAGACATAGGTATAATTGTTTGGGCCAATTATATCATTTAATATGGTAAATGTAAGTGTCTTTTAAATAATATACTAAAGAGGGTTGTTCTCAGAATTAAATTAGTAAATTTATTTGTGATTGTTTGTTCCATAAATTCATTTTTGTAAAATCGCTCTTCATTTGATTTTCCATGATGTATATGTCTATAAACCATAATATTATTTCTGTAATAATTGTTCATTTACAAGTTTGACAATAATTAATAAGTATTAATTTGTATCGATAAATTTTAATAACTATTATAGAAATACAAGTATAAACGTAATTTTAATAATAAATTAATTGGTCCAAAAATATATTAATACCGAAAAAATTAATCTGGTGATTAGATACTATAGTGTGTGAAATTGTTAAAAATTATACATACGTTCTAGTTTTCTTACCTGTAATTTTATTTAATTATTTCTCTATTCCACTAGAGGCCAATTATATTTCGTGAAAAAATACTTTTTGATTCGTTTAAAATAGTACTAGTAGATATGGAAGCATTATTATTTAAAAAGATTATTTTTTCTCAAGATCTAAAAACCTAAACAATTATTTATTTTAAATATTATTTTAATTATTAATTTACGACAACCGCAGTAAATTTTTAAGTTATAATAATTGGTTGATTAAAAGTTTATAAATTTACAAGATTTTTAAAATGAAATATAGGCAGAAATACATATTCGGATAACTAAAAATATAACATGAGTTTTTATAATTTGGTTTTGTTATAAAACGTATAAAAATACTTGATCAATTTGTAGGTATTTTTAAATTTAGAAAATACATCTTATTATTGTATTTGTTTAATTTTTCTACTTTACGTTTAACATTGATTTAATTAGGATTTGAATAAAGTATTACAATACACATATATAATAAATAAAATATTTTAAATAATTGAAATAATCATTTACAAATTGTTACAATAAAGAATTTTGTGCAGGCATATTTTGTTCAATTAGAAAACGTTAAATCATTTTATCCGTTACAAAAAGAAATACCTATACAAATGTATTAATTGTATATACTATGTGACTACAGTATATCTCTATGACTTGCATTTTTGTATGAGATACTTTTTCAACAGCGAACCTACGTAGATATCTAATGGGCGTGAATATAAAATGTATGCTACTAGCAGAGATTTTGAATAATCATTCGGGACGTCATTTTATCTTCTTTTATTTATTTATTAATTTCTTTTTTTGAAAAAGCCTAAACAGTGTAATTGTGTTATATATTGGCTCAGTTCATTATTCGGCTAAGTTTGACTTCATTTTGTTTACTCTGTGTGTACAAATTATTTTTTAAGCAATAATATTGTAGATTTCATTTAACAACTTTTGCAATTTGAGAAAAGCATCACTCATTTCTTGATACCTATACACTGTCTGGTTTTATTTTCTTATACACTTTAACACTCTTGTTTTTTAAACTTTTAAGCGTTTTCATCTTTAAAACACAATGATAAAGTTTGAAATAACAAATTATTAAATTTGCTATCGCTTTAAATTCGTTCAAAATTGCACCTAAAATTCTCGAGCTATTTCTTTGATTGGAAACATGATATGTAGATTTCAAAAGCTACCATGTTTCCTATAGTTTGCCGAAAGATAAAAGATATGAAACATAGCATCTTAACAGTTCAACTGTAAACAATCCTTCATCGTAAATACTCTACTAAAAGTAGTAAAATAAGTTTCAGTTCTTGTTGCACAACTTTTTCTATATTATATAAGTGCCATATAAATCCAAATTTTGGTTTTATATCAATTTTGTACAGAGCAAACACTCAAAATTAAGGAATGACTTTCATATTTTACTTTTTTAATAATTTAATAATTCTATTTAGCCGTTGGACGAGAAACCTTTGTATCGGCAAGAAATGATGAAAATCGTTTTTAGGCTATTAAATAAACAAATTTGATATGCCAAAGCAAGAAATATTAGAATTGACTGAAATATTGCATTTGCTCTATTGTTAATCTAGCTATTAATAATCATAACAATAAATATTGAAATCTGGAAAACCAAATTTCAACACTGTTATTGCGACTGTGTTTACGTAGATGTATAGTTGAGGGTAGTAACTATCTAACATGATAGTTCTAAGCGACTGAAGGCAATACCACTTTTTTAAAGTTTATCGCATTTATTAATAATCATGTTTTCATAGTTGACAATTGAACCTTTTTCTCACGGGTTTCCTTAAACCCATGGCCATTCCAAGATTCTATAGCTGTAAGGGGAACTGTCAGACTTTCATCACCAAGAATTGAGCCTCGACACCTACACTATAGGAAAGAGGACAATTTTCTGTGTATAATAAATATAGAAAAAATGCGGATTATCCATTAGTTTTCGAGAAAACGGCTTTTGAAAATCAAAATTTTACATGCATTTTAGATAGGGAAATTCATTAACATAAAAGTTCTATTGACGGTGCGTGCGTTCTGATATAGTCTTAGTGTTGGCAGGCAGACGCAAATTGTGATATAGCCGGGTGTACATCGGGTGTATTACGCAACATTATGCAATAATTTAAAAAATAAACGCAGAACTCGTTTTTAGGTTAGAATCTCGAGTGCCTTGGTTGCGTTCGTCAAAACCGACGCTCCGCTACCCACCGCTCCGGTCGCCCAACCACGCCAAAGCACTATGGTTTCTGAGACCTGATTTGTTGGCCAAAATTAATTAAATTGATTTAATAAAAATAAAATTTACAAAAGAACATTTTGGGATAAAATTGAACTAGTCAGTGTAATTTGATGTAAAAATTTCAACGATAAACACAAAATATTTCGTAAAATTTAATTTTATTGTAGGTGATTAAATTTTACAAGTTTTCGTTTAAAAAAAAAGTTGATATTCAGGTCTATTATGTATCCAACCTTTAAAAATAACGGTCAACCTTTATGTTATAATAAAGTTTCAAAATAGCGTAAAGCGAGAAACATTACTATAGCTAACATGTGTCAGAAAGAGAAAGTAATATTTCTATTTTCGGATCAAAACGCGGTTCATCAATTTTTTATTTCATAACTGTGACTTTTATAATAACGTTTGTGATACATAATAGGCCTGGATGACCATCTCAGTAATTTTAGGATTAAAATTTTTTTTTGATTATCCTAAAATAACTAATATGGTTTCTTTTACAAGTATTAAATTTCGTGATCCAACTCTATGTTATCTAATTGCTCAGTAGGCATTATTTCACCTAGAGCAATTTCTTCTTGATCGACTTCTTCACTTTCTTCTTGATCGATTTCTTCACTTTCTTCTTGATCGATTTCTTCACTTTCTCCTAATCTTGGAGCATCTGACGGTTTTAATTCTGACAGCATACTAATCAGTTCTGGAGGAAAGTTTAATTTACGTTGACGATTTATTCGTGTTTGTAAATTTATTGTTGAAATTACAGGATCAGATGTGTCCATAGCTCTATTGAAAACATCTGTAAGGTTATTTTGTCTACTGCTTTTTCTAGCGTGAAATTGTCTATCTTGCTTATATAGCTTATTTCTTGCTTCAGATCCTTCTTCTCCGAAATAACCAACTGGTAATAGAGAGTTTTCACAAATTTGTTTGCCATGTGCTAAAACTTTATGTACTGTTGCAGGCATTGGGTACCAGGAATACTTCAACATATACAATCTGGCAGTTTCGTGACAATACTCCTCAAATTTTTGTGTATCTATTTGGTACTGACAAGATAGAGCAATCAAAATTATTTTAAAATGTTTAATTAACGTTTCGTCAATATCTGTAATTTCTGAAAATTTCTTGGGGCCATTAAATGCTCGTCGTGCAGTATTGCCGTCATTTGTACTACCAAATCCATTGGCTTTTGGTTTATCCACATGTAAATGTAGTTCTATTAAAAACCGTTCTTGTATTAGTTTCTTTCTTTCATTGTAAATTCTTTTATTTTCGGTGCCTCGAACTTGCCATTTACAAATCTGATAGCGATAGGATATATGGACTACACACTCGAAAAAACGTATCCAAGCATGTAATGGACTTATTCCGTATTGTAAGGTGTTTGGTTTTGGATCGAATAGTTTTGTCAAAGTTAGTCAAAGTATTTAAAACTTTACCATCAATTAAAGTCATAAAAAGTTTATATTTTATTTTTATGACCTTATCTTCGCCTAAAGATATTTTTACTTCACTGAGTTGCTCAATTTGAATATCAATATTATTTTTCTCTCTTAATATATGCTCTGCTGACTCTTTCGTATATTCTAGCTTAAGAGGTCTACAAAATCTCGATTTTTCCAGAGTTCGATTGTTCCACAATACGATATTGTCTTTTGACTGCAAACGAAGAGGTATAATTGTCGTTGCAAATAAAGATGTATCAGAGTGAGTTCCTGGAGTGTCGAATTTCTGCTTATACATTGATTGGCCGGAACTTCCATCGAAACCGTAGCTGAAAATGATTTCGGCATCCATTTCGTTAACCCCCCCCCCCCAATGATTCTATGTACTGCATTATAACTTCTTCTTGTAATAACACTATTCGATTTGTCGTGTGTTCTAGCAGATTGCTTAAAGGGACTTCGGCCACAATATCAGTAACATTTATACCTGACGGTCTACATTTAGATTTACATTTCCAAACATCTTTGTAGTCTGGATAAAGTTTACAATTTTTTGAAAGCGCTCCTTGTCGCATATTCAAATATTGCTGCTTGCTTAAATTGTTATCCAAAACTAATTCTAATGCTTCTTCGGCAGTATAATTCGAAATACTCTCTGCAGGGGAACAAAGAATTTTTCTAATTTTGGAGGGTCGAGAAGGGGTTCTGATCACTTCCTTTAATACCGCCGCCAAATCATGCTTTCCTTGTTTACGTGCAGCCATATTCGCAGCTTGTACCATTAACGACGATTCATGTTCTTTCTCATGCGACAATTGCGAAGCTTCTCGTCTTTTAGATCTGCTTGATTTTTCATTAAATGAAAGACTTGGCCGACCACTAGATGTTGACGGTGTAGGTTCGTTTGTCTCAATAACAAAGTTACCTTTAAGCCAAGCAGCGTTTCTATTGTGAAAATAATCCTTACGCCGAGAAGCTTTACACCATCTTTCGTCAAAATTTCGACACAAACGACGAATTTTTTCCTTTATTTCATTTGATTGATTGATTTGATAAATTAATATCATCTCCAATCTTTCTCGTTATATGATTATAAAGTAACGAGAATTTTTCGTCTTTATTATCTCCTTGTAACCATATTTCTAAGAGATCTTTGTTCTTGAAATGTTGCATATCTAAGAAAAAAAATCATTTTGTCAGTAGTTGCAACTAGTAGCAGCTAAAATTAATTTTAAGGCAATCTCTAGTAAATACTGAATACATTCAAGGAAAAAATATCACCGCCAAAAGCCGCCAATTTTTTAAAACTCAATTCAAAGTCTCTGGTTCATATTTCTCAAAATGGATACACATAATAGATTTGAAAATTAAATATATTAAAAATACATACCTATAGCATACACTAAAACAATGTCCAACACATAAAAATTCTATAAAACACAATAAAGGCACACTTTTAAACTTCAAATTCGAACAACAATCTACTAGCTACAACTCGCACCACTGGCACATGTACAAATAACGATGCATATATCGGGTGACGGGGGCGCAGAATAACAAAAACTTGCTTTAACCCTTGTCCGTTGGAGTGTTTTGCTTCAATATTAAGGCATAAAGATGTCATTTTTAAAAATCTGTAAAATTGATTTAGGGCCAATAAATTGCATTCTAGAAACCATAGTGCAAAGGTGCAACTCGCAAGGGGTGAAACTCGTAAGCAACGCTCGATGTGCACCCGACCGGGTCACAATCGCGTCTGACTGCCAACACTAAGACTATATCAGAACGCACGCACCGTCAATAGAACTCGGGAGCGGATCAATTCCCTATGTAAAATGCATGTAAAATTTTGATTTTCAAATGCCGTTTTCTCGAAAACTACTGGATAATCCGCATCGAATTGCGGTCTCAAAATGCTCAGAAAATTGTTCTCCTTCTAATAGAAAAAAAATCAAAGCCCAACGAGAGGTGATGAAAGTCTGACAGTAACCGATCACTGCTTTTGCTTTCAGATGGTTTTCAGATTTTTTGATTTTGAACTATTATATTATATTGCATTTGTTTAAAAGAAATCTTGGTGAAATCCCAAAGTTTTTACAATTTTACAATGGGATAGATCCTGATTGTGTAAAATACAATTTCAAAAAGTTTTCTATTGAAATATCAGTATTTTTATGAAAAATACACTACTACTTAAGCCAGGATTGGCCGGAACTGAAAGTTTCTTAAGACTAATCTAACAATAAAACAACTAAAATTAGGTGTTATTGCATACCGAGACACATTTTGACTCGGTGATAATCGAGGGATAACATTTAGAAAAATTAATATATCTAACTACCCTTATTAGTGAATTTGCGTAAGATAGGTTTTCGCTTATAAAATCCTATGCTATGCTAATAATAATTATAACATAATGGAAAATTATAAGCTTATCGTAAAATACCATTTCTTACGTTATTTTCAAAAATAGCAGGGTTCTCACACTGTGGGTCGATACTGTTTTTGTTGTTCATTAATGACATTGGCCAGTTCATTAAGTACTGCAATTATATATTGTTTGCCGACGACCTTAAGATTTACAAAGCAATTAAAATACACTACTGCTAAATCATGATTGTTTTACATTGCAAATGGATCTTGATAGTCTTAATCTGTGGTGTCAGAACAATAACCTGTACTTAAATTTTAACAAGTACTCAGTGATATCGTACTCCAAGCATAGTTTCAATGCATTTGATTACTCTATTAATGTAAAGATTCTTAAACGTGTCTCGGAGATCGATGACTTGGGTGTTGCTTAGACACCGACTTAACTTATAACAGCCACATTGCTAAATTATGTGACAAAGCAGTTCGCACTCTTGGGTTAATTCACAAACAAAGTAAATACTTTTTTGCTAATACAGTCAAAATTTTCTACTTCTTTCTCGTGATATCTCAATTGGATACGGGCAGGGGTGAGCTGCCAAATTTTAAACAACCGGTTTGCTATTATTTCGAAGAAAGAAAGAAAAAAACGGTAAATGAGTACATTGTCGCGTCATTTATTTTTTTACAATAGGTATTTATTTATTCATTCATTCATAAATGAATAAAAAATAAATGAATAAATATTCATTTATAATATTATTATAAATTTAAAATATTATCATTTATAATAAATGAATAAATATTATAAATATTATAAATGATAATATTTTAAATTTATAATATTTTAAATTTATAATAATATTATAAATGAATATTTATTCATTTATTTTTTATTCATTTATTTACAAACCAAAATATTTATTGCACAAAATAACATAACACTTAGCGATGTGCATATGTTGCATAAACATACTATTAAAATGGCTTATTTTTTGGTTTTAGGGGTAATTTACCAAGCGGATTGCCGAGTTTAAAAAATTTTAACAACCTGCTCGCGCGAGCCGAACCGAGCCGGCTGCAGCCCACACCTGGATACGGGTCATGTGTATGGTTTTCTTTTTACCATACTTCTATTGTAAGATTTGAATCGGTGGAGCGGAAATGTCTCAAGTAGCTCAACTTTAAACTTGGTTATATAGCAGAGAATTTCTCCAGTTTACACTGTTTAATTGCCTGTAACACAAAGTTATTGGAATACAGAAGCTCGGTCGCTGACTTATGATTTACCTATCGCCTGGTCAATGGTGGAATTGCCTGTCAAAGCTTGACAAATAGTTTTCAACCATTTATTCTCCTGCATGATACTAGACATAAGAACCTCTTTATATCATGTCGGTATAAGACTAATTATAGTTTTAATGGCCCCATTTCAAGAATGATCCGTCTTGTCAACAGATTACAGAAAATCGAGAAGTTTGATTTGTTCCATCTCTCATTTTGGGAATTTAAGAGAAGTAGGGTAAAGGAAGTAAAGTTGGACCAGGCGGAGACCGAAATATCGAATATATTTCGACCACTCGAAATATCTCGCAAGCTCTTGCGGTAATTAGTGCTTTGTTTGGTTGTATACATGTAGTGGCATCAGTTGCAGGTGATATATGCAAGGAATGCGTAATTATAGATTAAATTTTTGAAATATCATAAATAATTGTGTTGAGTTATCTCAAAAATTATTTATATGTATTTTCTTGTTTGTTTTTTTTAGGTTTTTTTTTTGTTTTTGTTTTCTTCGGGTAAGTTTAACTTACGGATTTAGGAGTGATATAACCATGTACTATGCGTATTAGTGTAAATATAACCTAAAAAGGATAAAGTATCACATGCGGTTACGTGGGTACTTTCTAGTCCATCTATCCTCTCATTTGAAGAGAGATGGACCATGCAGTACTGTACAGAGAGAGAGAGAGAGAGAGAGATGGCATTGGGGTTTTTGTTACAGAAAGAAAGGAATAGCCATATATGCCAAGCTATATGTCTATGCTATATGTCAAGCTATGTCAAGCTATATATGCATAGCTATATGCCAAGAGGCACTTAGACTTTTGAAAATTAAGGCTGTAACGAAGATTACCGCCTTACAAAAAAAAAGATTACTGGTTAAGGTATATATTGTGTTTCCGAAGGTTGACAAATCTGCAGTACTAACGTAACATAAGCAATTCGAAAAAACTGTACGCCCACCTCTTCTAGTACACGTGGTCTATCTCTCCTATGCTGGGTAGGAGAGATGGGCCAATTTAACCGTTCATATTTTTATATTTTATAGGCATTATTTTTAGTTTATTAAAGTTTTCCAAATGGGCAAGCAAGGATTTATATAATATGTGCTGTATTGAGAACATAAAATAAAACAATGAATAGACATTTTATTTTGTAAATTTTATTATCTACATTTTTGTTTCTATATATTTTTTTACTTGGTCCCACCGTTTTCGAGATCTAGATGACAATAGTTTTCGCATTTTTCAACCATCGGTGGAAAGTGGTGCCGTGATATTATCAATATTCCACTTGTAGGGTAAAGAGAGTATAGTTGGACCACCTTTTAAAAAACAGTCAGTAATTTCTTTATTGATTAAAATAAAAACATGTTCTCAATACAGCACATATTATATAAATCATTGCTTGTCCATTTGGAAAACTTTAATAAACTAAAAATAATGCCGTGGACGGCACCACTTAATAATATATTCTGATAATGTAAAATCACCACTTCTCAAAATTGAATCGGACAGTGAAATTCTTGCGCGGCAAATAATGGAAAAAACAACAGTTCGCAAAAATGACCGGTTCAAGACAGTGTTACTCTGGAAATACGGCAAATTTTTTCTTTCAAATAGCTTTCCAATGGCAAAAGAACTTGTCTGGAAAAAAATGCCCCTAGACGA
The DNA here is from genome assembly GCA_947369205.1 of Cantharis rufa. Lineage (NCBI taxonomy): Eukaryota > Metazoa > Arthropoda > Insecta > Coleoptera > Cantharidae > Cantharis > Cantharis rufa. Next base: position 45,728,639 of record OX376303.1, read on the forward strand.
AAGTTTGTCACTAAGATTGAAAACACAGATGAAGGATTTTGTTTCAAAAGGCTATGCTCGTGAAAAATCCTTGGAAGAACTTGAAATTAAAAATCCGAGAGCATGGTATCTGCCTGTATTTACCGTTACTAACCCAAAAAAACTTGGAAAGATAAGAATGGTGTGGGATGCTGCAGCAAAAGCTGATGGGGTGTCGTTGAACAAGATGCTGTTGAAAGAACAAGACCAATTGGCTTTATTACATCCTGTGCTTTATGGTCTTCGTGAATGTAAAATTGCAATTTGCGGTGATATACGTGAGATGTTTCACCAAGTTTGCGTACGATCAGATGATCAGCATTCACAAAGGTTTTTATGGCGTGAAACAAAACTACAGGAGCCGAAAGTTTATGCTGTGCAAGTAATCACCTTCGGAGCTACAAGTTCACTTAGCAGCGCGCAATACATAAAAAGTAAAAATGCACTTGAGTTCGCTGATCAATATACCAGAGCCGCTACCGCTATAACACAACGCCATTATGTCGACGACCTGCTGGATAGCCTGGATAACGAACAAGAAGCAATGCAACTAGCAAAGGATGTGAGGTATGTGCACAGAAAAGCTGGATTTGAAATAAGAAATTGGGTTTCAAACTCTAAAGTGTTTTTGGCTGCATTGGGTGAGTCGAAATCACTATATCAAAAAGAGCTTAATATGTGTACCGATAACGCAACTTCTAAAGTTCTTGGAATGTGGTGGTGTACATCTTCAGATACGTTCACCTATAAATTTTGCTCTACCAAACTTGACGATGCAATCTTGAAGTGCCTTAGAAAGCCTACAAAGCGCGAAGTTGTATGAACACTAATGTCGATTTTTGATCCACTGGTTTTTTTTGCATTTCTTATGGTATATGTGAAGATCTTGATGCAGGAAATATAGCGCTCGTCTGTTGACTGGGACGAAATTCTGACTGATAAGCAATACGAGATGTGGAACGTTATGGGCGGACGTTATTGCCGATAGTGGAGAAAGTCCGTATTCCCAGATACTACTCACTAAATATTTCATCTGAAAAGCGGAAATTAATACAAGTAGACCTTTTCGTGGATGCAAGTGAAAATGTATGCGCAGCAGTTGGATATCTCCGTATTGCCAATACTGATTAAAATACTTTATTAAAATAAATAATAACAATTAACAAAAATTTTAAAAATAATAATAAATTAAAAAATAATTAAATTAAACTTTTTAAATAAATCATTTTTATGATTTTTTTAAATTAATCGGTAGTATCACTAATGTTTTCCAACAAAATTAACTTTATTAACTTCTTAATAATATTTTATCTCTAACCTCTTAATAACTAGTATAATTGCAAAAGCACATTAAATACGTTACTTTCTGATGGAATAGAAAATCAAACCGCCAACTAAAATGATAACAGTTTTGCCACACAGCATTCCTTACCGTAAAAATTAAAAAATTAAATTATTAGTTAATGTTAAACTTGTAATTTAAAAAAAAAGGGTAGTTTCATCATCGCCCGCTCTGTATTGGACAATAACGTCATTGCCAGGACAATGATGTAAAAACCACATATGAAATTTTAAATGTCAACATCGCCTAAAATGCACGGTCAGTGACGTCATTGGCCGGGCGTTGACGTCAATGGCCGAGTTGTCATCATTGACCTTAACATATATACAGTAATACATGTATTAACAGGAAGCGCCAAGTCCCATGGTGAACAGAAAAAAAAACCTGCTGTTACTATCAAGAAAACTGGCTTTCAAAACATATCGAAAAATCAAGGCAATAGAAAACCTACTAAACTAAAAAGAAAGCGAGAACCAAATCAAGAAAATCTATCAAAACACAACAGAAAGTGTCTTGGCATCAATTTATTTCCACAATTAGAACTTCAACCACATTAGCCCAACTTTAGAAAAACAAAGGAAAAATCAAAATACAGCCCTGCAAATAGACATTAAAACATTAACTGACCCACAAGACATTGCCGATGCAATGGGATTACTTTTTAAGAATCATTTTTTTTTTACTTTTTAAAAAATTAAAACTAAAAAATTTTTTTAAACAGTTTAAAAAAATTAAATAAAAAATTCCTAGATCATAAATACAAAGATAAAACCCATCAAGCAACCCAGATGCCATCAACACGAGCGGATGTTCAACTTCTGGCTCTGATAACATCCACGTGGAAATGATACAGAATCTCCCAGCAAATGCTACTAAGAATTACCTCCTTACAATATTTAATAATATCTGGAACCAACAAATCTATCCCGAAGAATGGAAAGAATCCATTATAATTTATTAATACACATCTTAAAACAATCAAAGAAAAAACTTTAACCAGCATCCTAGACACCAATATCGATGACTAGTCATATTACAGCAAAGATATTAGAGAGAATTATACTCCGTAGAGTAGAATGGTACATCGAATCCAACTGTTTTCTTGCTCAAGAACAATGATTCAAAAACAATTGAATACAAATTTTTATACAATTTTTATACAATTTGTATTGTATACAAATTTGTATACAGTTTAATATATGTCACACTATAATAGATATTTACGATATATGTGTTGTAATGTGAAATTTTACGATACGCGATGGAAAAATTATCCAACGAGCCGTAGGCGAGTCGGATAATCAATCAAGTATCGTAGAGACACATTACGATACAAATATTGTACAACGTTTTATCTACTTTTATAACTAATACCTACAAATATTTTTGTGTTTGTCAATAAACATTTAAAATTTTGTTTATGAAAAAATAATAGGGAGGCCAATCGCGTAGTTACGAAATTGTAGTTACGAAAGTGACAACAAGCGGCAGTGTATTAGCAAGTGAAAAATGTGTAATTCAGAGGAAAGTTTGCCTTCTGATGTAGAATTGGCCTGCTAAATCTGCTATAGATACATTAATTCCTGTCAAACCTAAAAATCGTTTCAAGATGGTGTACAAATATTTTGAAGAATGGATGGAAATGAAGAAAATTCGTGAAATCTCTGAAAAGGTAGTTCTTGCCTATTTTTCGGAACAAGCAGGGAAATTAAAACCATCTTCGTTATGGTGCCGGTATTCTATGTTGCGAACCTTAGTCTCGATTAAGAAAAAAATTGATATTAGTCAATATCATCAGGTTGTGGCTTTCTTGAAGAGGAAATCAGACGGATACCGACCTAAGAAATCTTGTATTTTTTTCGTAAAGAAGAAATACATCAATTTCTTAAGGAAATGAATGATAAGGATTTCTTATTTATGAAGGTAAATTAGAGCTTAAATAGTAAAAGTTTAATCTCAAACTTATTATGCTTTTAGATCATTTTGAAAATTGGAGTTTTTGGTGCTTGCCAACTCGAGGAGATTACAAATTTGATTACACGAGACGTTCAAGACGAAGAAGAATATATCAAGATCACTTTGCCAAATTCATAAACTAAAATTATGCGGGAATTTGTCATAATAGAAGGAAATATCCTGGGAATAAGTTGTTTGAATTTATTTCGAAAATATAAGGATTTACGTCCCAGCCATACCAAGCACGATTGGTTTTTTCTTACCTATAGGGGAAGCAAATGTACCCAGCAGCCTGTTGGAGTTAATACAATTGGAGGAATTCCAAAGAAAATCGCTACTGCACTAGGATTATCTGAACCGGTAAACTATACAGGACATTGTTTCCGGAGATCCTCGGCATCATTGTTAGCCGATGCAGGGGCAGATATGCATACTCTCAAGCGTCATGGAGGCTGGAAGTCTAATAGTGTTGCAGAAGGATATGTTGAAACATCAATAGAAAATAAAAAAATAATTGCGACGAAAATAATGGGCTCTTCAGTTACTGTGGCTTCAACAAGTAAATTAACGCTTCAACTTCCCAGCTTCAACTTGGAAACAGCGTCTGGAGTTCATTTTGAAAATGTTTCAAACTGTGTAATTTATATTAATAAATAGTTATAAACATTTTTTTGAAAAATTCACTTCTTTTAGTGCGGTAAAAACTATCATTACGATGCTAAAAAAAATTATGAAATACGGTACATTACAAAATCAAAGTAGATAAAATAAGTTTTTTCTCCAACCGTATTAAAAACAGTACATTTTTAGTAGCATTACCTCAACTAAAACTTGACGTTTTCGTTATTAATATAAAAATGCGAAAATTGCTAAGCAACACTTTTTTTTACGTGCACTAAAAAGACTTTTTTGTGCATGACTTAAAAGTGATTTTATTTTTTAGTATTTTTTGTGCGCGATCGATCTAAATTTTTGCTTATGCCTTTCTACCGATAATTCACGGGGGTGTGTCTGTGACGAGGGGGGAGAATTTTTTGTTTTGATATCTAGCGCCGTTCTCGAGTTATTGCTAATTCAAACATTTTAGAAAAAGCACTCTTCGAAATTACACAATTTTTAAATGTCAAAGTGACTTTTCTAATATTACGTCAAATAATGTTTTAGAATTAAGAATTTATATTTTAAATTTTATTCAATTTTTGGTTGGAGAAAAAGTAATATGTCTCATTTGGATTAAAAGTGTACAATTTAAGACAATGTACTATTTTATAAAAACAAGATATTAGCTGAGAAAAGTAAGGATCGAGTTGTATATGGTTTGTATTGTATTTGTAACGCATACTATTCGGTTGTCTTTGTCAGACTTACAAAAAAAACGTAATAGAAAAGAGAGCGAATATAAAAAATAGTATGTCTTCTAACTTTGCCAATATAAATTGTAGAAACGTACGTCGATTATGTATCGAAGTTACAGCCGTCAGCTGTCAAATTGATTGTTATTGTCAAGGTCAAGATTTATCTTTTGGACGAGCAATTATCTGAGTAGATGGCGTAACTGTACATATTTAAAATTCTAATTTAGTTTAATTTATTATTATAATTAAATTAAATTATTATTATAATTAATTAATAAGGTTTTGATGCAAAAAAATATTAATATCAAGATTATTTTATAATTATAAAATCTGTTAGTATTGATTAAGGGCCAGTATTTCAGTTTCCAATATTTTTATTTCTCATAAATTGTGGGTATTACCAACCAACAAATTACAGGGACGGCACCACTTTCCACCGATGGTTGACAGTTAATCCCCTACCCCAAAATGGTCAACGTAGAGCACTAGCATATTCCACCGATGAAGGTCGGGGTCAGCTTATAGAGAATTAGTAGGAGTACAATGGGGCGATTTAATAAGTTAAAAGCTTACTGTTTGGCATTTAATTTTAAAAACTGCAGAATTATTTTTTATGATGGATCCGTGTATTGCCATGGTTGTCTTTGTCAAATTCAGTTTTGCCAAAGATTAAACTAATCTTTTTCTTTAATCAAAGATTAAACAAAAAATAGGGTTTTATTTATATATTAATTAATATTATTATTAATGATCATTAATATGAGTAAAATGATGGGAAATGTTTTTCAAAAACTCAAATCTACTCATTGCGTTAGTAGAGTACGAGGTAATATAGTGCTGCAAACGTTGTTGTTTTCTGATGGTATCGCTATTGCCCGCGTTAGGTAGCTCGATACTATTAATCTTGATATAAGTGTAAATTTACATCCCTTTCAATTTGTCTAAAAGTAAATATAGCGATGGATGGGTGCTATAAAATTTCGAATTAAACAGATTATGAAAAGATTCGCAAGCATTCGTCGTACGGCACATACTTGCTGATTGTGCTGCCCAGAGCTGAGGCGGAAATATCGAATTGGCATCGATATAGGTTCGAAATATATAATCGGAAAACTGATCTAGCGTTGTATCGTTAGGCAGTATCGATATTAAATCTTCGCTATAAGCCGCATCAATTTCATTTGGATTTAAATACTGCAACCCAAACATGTAGCGCAACCATTGGCCAATTTGGGAAGTCTGGTCTTTGTATTCTGTAACCAAATCTAGTTTCTGAATTTTTTTATACCAGGCTTGGCTTAAATGAAACCGACATCCAGTTAGTTCCACATCTTGCCAGATATGTTTAAGGCTAGCATGAACAGCCAATTCAAAGTCAACAGTAACCGTTTTCGGTTGAAAAAGTAATTGATTTTGAGCACAAATATCTATTAATGATTGGAGGCAATGCCGGTAAGTTTCCTGAGATTTGTCTTTTAAAAGACAAAACGCCAGTGCTATAAATAATGTCCATTCGCGTAACCATGAGCAGCGTAAACAGCTGCTTAAAGAACTTGGTGCAATACTTAAAAGTACCATCCATGTATATATTGTCTACAGAGCATAAACACCGTAAGTTAGTCATACACGAAAAAATAATTAAATTATTTTGGCTATCATTAACCATTAAAAAATTTTCATTATTCTCTGTTTCAACGACAATGAAATCTAACGCGGAATGAACGTCCAACATTGAAGTCGGTAAAGGTGGTAGTTCTTTTCGCTTCATATTATAAATACTTGTAGCAATTGATTTAGCATCCTGGTAAGTACAGGGTGACCCAAAAAAAATGATAACAAAGTTTAATCGGACCTAACACGCAAGTTTTTTGTTGTTGGTATTTTATTTTAGCACACTGATATTGCCAGTTAAAAATGCTACCTGTATGGTAAACTGTCAAATTTTGTTATGTGTTTTATTGCTTATTTTATAGATATCTAATCAAACAGAGAAAATTTTAGAGTTACATCAACATGGAATGCGCAATTGTGACATCGCTCGAAGGCTCGGCTTAGCGGCACCAAATGTCAGCCGAATAATCAAACAAATTGAGAAGCGCGGTCAAAACGGACGTCATCCAGAGAGCGGAAGAAAGCGAACAGTCAGCACGCCGAGGGTCCGTCAGATCATCAAGAAACGATTTCTGCAAAATTCGAGGGTCTCAATGAGAAAAATTGCCCGCGAGATCGGTGTTTCGCGTGAATCGGCTTGCTGAATAGCTAAGAAGCACCTTAAGGTCAAGCCCAATAATATTCAAAAAGTTCAACTGTTGACCGATGGTAACAAGCTCGTGCTACTTCAAAGATATCGTCAGCTCCTTTGTCGCGCCGCTTCTCTATCGTGGAATCGGATTGTGTTCACAGATGAGAAGATTTCACCGTCGAGCAAGCGCACAACCGTCAAAATGACCGGATTTGGTCTGTTAGTGCTCTAGGTACTTCTGCTGCCGTATAGCACCGTGAATATCTACAGTCTGTGATAGTTTGGGCCGGAATTTGCTCAACTGGAAAAACCCTCTGGTTTTTGTGGATCAGGGTGTGAAATTTAACCAAGAGGTTTACCGACGCGACGTTCTCGAAGCCGTCGTATTTCCATGGACTCATCAACATTTCGACGATGCGAATTGGACGTTTCAACCAGATTGGTCAACGAACCAACGCGCATAGGGCAAAAAGCCACTCAAAATTGGTGCAAATCTCATTTCCCGGATATCATCACATCCACGGAATGGTTCCCCCTACTCGGCAGATCTCAATCTGATGGATTACAGCGTGTGGTAAATTTTGAAGGCCAAAGCCTGTGAGACACCCCACAAAAGTTCGGAGGCGTTAAAGCAGTTGTTGTGCCGTGATTGGGATCGGATATCCATGAAAGAGCTTCGGCGCTTAGCCTTAAATTTTCAGAAGCGTTTGACGTTGTGTATAGCAGTAGAAGGCGGCCATTTTGAAACTAGTTAATTATTTTTCTCAACAATAATGTTAGTTATTATTATTTGTTGTGAAAAAGTTTTTCTTCAGTTTAATAAAGTTCTTATGATAAAAAGTTTTGTTATCATTTTTTTTGGGTCACCCCTTACCGTAGATTTCTCGAAGCGCTGCCATAATTTCTGTAGGTGTTGTTTATTCGTATTCTTATAATTTATATTGTATTTCTATGTTTGTTATTTTGTTTATATAGTAAATATATATTGTAATTGGTACTAAAAATAATTTTGATCCACCTCAATTGCATCTGCGATATTTAGAACTGGTCTGATTTAGAACGGCTTATAGACTTAACAATTAAAAGATTAAATTTATGACCAGTGTACCTGCCCACGGCAGCGGTGGAATATGCATATGGGATTATAGGAACCCTTGACCATCGGTGGAAAGTGAAATTGCCCAATTACAGATACTCGGGATACCAATTCTAGAATTTTTTTAAATCAAAATTTAAATTGAGTGGGGTGTGAACAGCCAATGGGATGCCTGCTTTCATAAAAATTATAAAAACTGTTCTAAAATTTTAGTTTGTATAAAAACGTTTTCATGACATCGTGAAACTATAAGCACCATAGAATAATTTTGACGTGCGTAATTTGTTCAACTGTTAGTTTGTATAAAAACCTTTTTTCCACTACTAGTCATGTAGACTAGCATTACAACTTAGGTCAGTCGCATGTGAAGTGACTCATTTTAGACTAGTGGTTAATAAATTTTTCATTATACACCAGTGGTTAATAATGAACATATTGTTATTTTTCTATAGTTTAACAACTATTTATAAGACAAATTTTGATAAAAAACGATTTTGTATGACCAGGAGATGGTATTTAATTGCATTTAAACTATTCAAAACGCTTTTTTAATAGATTAATTTCATTTTAAATATTTTTAAAAAACTCGAATTAATTATGACAGAAGCGAAAGCGCCATCCCTTGTTAATTTGAGAAACCACGATCACGCCTTCTAAAGATTGTTAATACGAATTAGACGTTTATAAGTAAATTTTTTTGCGCGCGATCGATTTTAAATTTTGCATATGCATTCCTATCGATAATTTACCAGGGGATGTAGTACGAGTCGAAGGGGGGAGATTTTTTGCTCAGTTTTTTGATATCTAGCGCCGTTATTGAGTTATTGCGAATTCAAGTAATAAGTCAAATAAACAAAACTGTCATTTGACATAAATATTTTAAAATTAAAAATTTTTTATTAAAAAGTTTTTAAAAAAATGCTAATAAATCTAGTAGTGGAAAAAATTGTATATAAACCACGGTTGTGAAGCCCATTATAGCCTACGCGCCTTATATCCCTCGGTGCTTCGCACCTCGGAATATAATCTTGGCGCTATGGCTATAATGATAGTCTTCACAACCTTGGCCTATAATATACTATTTTTCACATCGTGAAAATACAAGCACCATAAAAATATTTTGACGTCCGTCGTTTTTATAAAACTAGTGCTCTGTCACACTATCCAAATCATTTGTATCCAAACTTTTATACAAATAATTATGAAATTTTTATAGTGAGACACGGGCTTAATATTTATTTATCATGTTTTTTAAATATTTTTAATCCGGATCTGTAAACTGGTTATTTTTGTCTTTTCTAGGTTTTTCTACGTATTGCATTTTTATACTTGACTTTTCGACTTTATTATAATATTATTATATTAATGTTTTGCTTGGTTCTGCTCAGTTTCATATTTTACAATATTAAATAGTAAATTACGTACTAAATTACCACAAATCTACTTGAAATTTTTTATTTTGAGTTCAATTTCTACTCAGAATTATTAATTTTATCAGATTATCACATAAAATATGTGCCATTAAAAAAAACAATTTTCAATTGTTTGAATTTAAAATCTATAATGGCGTTTCCACGATCAATGTTTTTATCAATATTTTGATGTAAATTTTTATAAAACTCGTGTTGTGCGTGGGACAGGTCGTGTTTACGATACATAGTATGTCAAACATATTATCATTGTGTTTCTATTATTATGGCGTTATTTCAATATGTTGATCAAAATTTTTACAACAAAATTGATGACAAAATCTTGCGCAGTTTGATATATCTTTCTAATCATTGTGAACACTATTGAGCCTTATGTATAATTTGATATTATTTGTTTTGAAAGAAAACATAAATAAGTTTCAAAAAAAATTCTTATGAAAATCTTATTTGCATAGCAGTAATTGTCTTGGTTAAAAATTATTTTATTTTCGATTAGATAAAAGGTTACTGAACATAATCATATTTTCTAGATTCTCTAGTATTAATCTCAGTATTCGTTTGGTATTATGTGCCATTAAAAAAAATAATAATAAAGAAATATAATACATTATGATAATTATAATAATTATTATTGCAAATCAATGAAAGTATTTAAAATAAATATAAATATAAAAACAAACAGTTTAAATTTATCATTCATTTATTAAATTAGTTTAATTAGGTATCTTGTAACAGAATTAATTAGTTATGGTTAGTTGCGTGTATCATTAACAGCTGCCGTAGGTGTAGAGTTGTAGGCACTAACCGCTTTACACTTCACAACATAGAAAACAACTAAGAAGTGCCGTATTTGATTAATGATAAATAGAACTATGTGCACTGGAATAAATTTATAGCTACTGAATCTGAATGAGAAAGCTTAGTTCTGAATGACTGCTTTTTTTGAAGATTGCTACTACTATTTGTAGCTTACTTAGGTGCGGCTAGTTTTCATAATCTATAGGTACCTACTTAAAATATAAAATTAAAAATTATAATAATCAATCATCGTTTTCTCCCAATAGGTATACTATACAACACTTGACCACATTATTTTCAAATTTTAACAAAAACTTACCAAACAGTTGACATGTTTCAATTTAAATTCTGAAATCAAGATAGGTACGTCCGCGATTAACTTCGACCAGTATTGAGATACTTTAAAAATTTTGCCAATACATATACTATGGTATAATTTTCTTAACGCCCATAATATGCACACTAATACATGAATTATTGATAAATATAAAATAAAAAGACATTCCTCGTTATTAGCATTAGAGTGTTTTCAACTTAACCAAAAAGAAATTCGGATTTATCTCGAGGTAGCAAAGTTATATTAGCCAAATATCCCGATAAACGAGACATTAGAAATATTCGAAAATAAAATTAATAACAATCCATCTACAAATAAAACGGAACAAAACATACAATGTAATTAAATTACTAACCGAAAAGCCTAGTGTCCACTTGAGACAGAAAGTCTCGAGACTCCTATGCTAATACTCCCTTGCTAATACTCCGTTGCTAATACCTAAGTCTCTGAGACTAATATTGAGATTAGTATTAGCATGGGTTTATATACGAGTCTCGAGACTTTCTGTCTCAAGTGGACATTAGCCTTAAGAGTTGAACAAAATTTTCATTTTCGACGGCCGGAGTTCACTATCAAAGTACGGGATTAGCTATGGGAATCACCTATAGAAGCACTATTTTTTTTCTTTTTTCCTGATTGCACTACCCGTGCACACAGGGTGTATATTCTGCTAATTGATACAGAAACATAAAAAAAATTAATAGCTATTTAAACAATATAGAAGCACTATTAGCGGAAATTAAGATCTGTCTCGTAATCGATCCCACGAATTAACCTGTTTCCTATAGACTATTGGAGAGAGGACAATTTTCTGAGCATTTAAAAACACATTATTGTGGATTATCCATTAGTTATCGACAAACGGTACTTAAAAATTAAAATTTTCCATGCATTTTAGATAAAGATCAAAGCACAATTTCTAGACGGGTACTCTGTTACCAGCACGTATGCTTAGATATACCCTTAGTATTTGTTGTTGAACAAGTTTACTAGTTTTTAGGGTAGATCCGTGATTTGTCGTGGTTGCTTTTGTCAAAACTGACACTCCGCATCCCCTCGCTTGCGTTCAGGGCGCTACTGCAAATCACTTACTAAAAAGATCCCCAAATATAGCTCCAATTTGCCAAAAGTGCTATTCGAAAAGAGTGAAGCTTATTCTAGGGTACATCCGAGATTTACCTAAAGCGCACATGAAACATCCCCTTACATCGCTGCAACTCGGTGTAAAGTGTGCGGTTACTAGCAAATGTTCTACAAGCACAACGTGCATTCGGTAGAGTAAAAATCGCATCTGACTACGAGTATATTTGAGCACACCGACGGATAACAGAATGCCTGCGTAGAAATCGTTATTTGATCCCTATATAAAATGCATGTAAAATTTCGTTTTTTAAATGCTGTTTTCTCTTCCGTTCTCGGCCGTTTTTCTGATTTCCCTCAAACGTTAGTGATTGTTTTGGATAAATATTTTGAAAGTTTGTAGGTGGGAGAGTTATTGCTGGCAATTATTGGTCTAAGTGGTGTTCCATTTTTGTAAATTTTAGGTAGGCCATAAACACTTTAACGGATTTCACCCTCGACTTGAATTTACATTGGAAAAAGAAAACAATAACAGATTAACATTTTTAGATAACCACAGTCGTGGATTGGTGTGATCGCTGGTTGAGTTACAGAGTGGAAATTCTGGGTTCGAATCTCGGACTTGACAAAATATCTTAGCTTGGTCTTCCGGTGTGCATCAACACGTTGTAGCCTCAACATCGGAGGTTGCATAATGGGCTCGATATGTGGTCTGAGTGCATGTAAGCTTCGGCCTGACCTCCACTTCCAATCCTAATCCTAATCCTAACATTTTTAGATATTGAAGTCATCAGACATAATAATACAGTACATTACAAATGGACACAAAAGAAAACATGGTCCGGGCGATATCTTAACTATAATTCTGCCCATCACAACACACACAAAATCGGGACTGCTATTGGATTAATGGATCTTGCCATTAAATTAACACATGGGGATTACAGAAAACATACCTTAAAGATTGCTAAAGAAGAACAATTACCCTAAATTTCTTATCAAAAAATAAATTAATCTAGGACAAATTATACAAGGGCCACACCAATTCCAAAGAACCTAACACTTCATATGCTGTTATATCTTATTTACAGTGCAGGAAATTGGAATAGCCTCACTCGATAAATGGTATGCAACTCTGCAAACACAAATGCGGCAGAAATATTTTTGGGTCCAGATTCTTTGTTCATCTTGTCCTAACTTGGTACCTGCTAGTTACTGCCTATTTACAGTGCCTTTTGAGTTTTATTTTAAAATTTGTGAAATTTTTACAAAAATTGAGTGGAAATTAGAATAGCCTCTATTATAGAATATTAATAGAACTGGTAGATCACCAAAAGTCATAAGTAATTTTAAGAAAAATAAAGAAAATTATGGCAAAAACAATAAAAAAGGGGCCAAATCAAAAACAAGTGCACGATAAACACCTGCAATTTTTACGAAAGTGGTGACTCAGCACATGCCGTCGTTTCTAATTCAGGCTGATTTACAGTTTCCGGTGACCAGCCGACGAGTTTGTCAAATTTTACACCAGCACCCTACTGCAGATTAACGCAAGAGGGTCGGTAATCCCCGGCTTACCCAGAAGGCTATAAGGTAGCAAGGCTGAATTTCGGAAAAAATACATGGCGTGGACCGACCAATGGTAAATTGTAGTACTTTTCAGTGATGAAAAAAAATTTAATTTGGATGGTTCAGATAGATGACAGTACTACTGGCACGATTTACGTAGAGAAACGAAGGTACGTCTTAATTATAATTTCGGCGGAGGGACCGCAATGGTGCGGGGTGGATTTAGATTCCGTGGCACTATTCCGTTAGCTTGGATTTTGACTAAGATAAACTCTGAGAAGTACTTAGAAGTGTTGAAAGTGAGTTTGTTGGAAAATGCAGAGGAACTACTTAAAGAAAGCTTCATTTTTCAACAAGACAACGTTGCCATTCATACCTTCTGGGCCACCAAAGAATGGTTTATGTCGAAAAATATTGAAGTTTTGTCCTGGTCGGCCTGTAGTCCTGATTTAAACCCTATAGAGAATTTATGGGGTATTATTTCAAGGCAAGTATATAAGAATGGCAAGCAATTTTTAACTACGGGAGAGTTAAAAACAGAATTTGGGAAGTTTGGGAAGAAATAGCTCCAGAAATTTTACGAAAATTAGTGTTATCGATGCCCCACCGCTTTTTTGAGGTAATAAGAAGTAAAGGTGGACATATAAATTTTTAGTAAATTTTAATCACCCTTATTTTTACAAAAATTACTAGTGAGGCTATTTTAACTTCTACCTTATTAATTTAAATAATAAAGTTTTTCAGGAAAATCTTCTACTTCTTTTTAATAAATTACTATGATAATTACACTTACGAAAGGTAAACAAACACTTACAGTGGCAATTGTGTCTCTTCCTGCGGAAAGAGTGCCTCATCCGGTTCGATGCCACGCCTCTTTGTTTACATAATTTTGACGTTTGTCAATATCAAATAAATGTTTGCGTAATTATCTCAATAAATATAACTCGACCTCATTATTTTTAGATCGATAAGTTGCTTGTAAATTTTACTCAGCCATCGTTGCATTCAGCAATTGCACTCAAAACAAGTTTTTCGTGCATTGCTATGCAACGATGCCTTCGTATTTACAATACAACTTATCGATCTAAAAATGAGGTCTTGTTATATTACTATTGATAATTATGCGTCAATGTGTTTGTATTATTATTAATCAAAAAATTTTATATAAGTCAATAAAATTATAATAATCTTGATTTTTCTTAAGAAATGTAAGTTGAGGCTATTCCAATTTTGTCCAGTTATAATGGACTAAGCAACAAAATAAAACATCTTTTTAAACCTTATAATGTTATAATATAAAAATTACTTTCAGATGCCATAACAACTAAGGTTTAGAATTTACTATCTTAAAAGACCCAATACCTTATGAAAAGAGATCTGGAGTAGTGTATAAAATTAATCTACATTGGCAAAAGCAATCAGTGGTTAAAAAACAGATAAACGGACACCTTTTCTCCATAAGATGATTAAGTTAAGTTTTTACCATTGGTTTTTCTTAATTCACGATAACTTATTATAATTTTTAATTTTTTCAGATATTTTTATAAATTCTAATCAAGTTATCGGACAAATGTCAATACTTCATTATTTCCTGTAACTACCTAATCAGGCCTATTATGTATCACAAACGTTATTATAACAGTGACCGTTATGAAATAAAAAATTGATGAACCGCGTTTTGATCCGAAAATAGAAATATTACTTTCTCTTTCTGACACATGTTAGCTATAATAATGTTTCTCGCTTTACGCTATTTTGAAACTTTATTATAACATAAAGGTTGACCGTTATTTTTAAAGGTATTATAGGAAAAAATACATAATAGACCTGATTATAGGGAACATCCGTTCCTGAAAGCTCGAAGATATTTTTGCGTTTTAATACTTTTCTTAGCTAATTATTATTGATATTTTTACTTTTAATTTATTATTATAGCTAATAATTTTAATATTATAAAGTAAAGCAATGTTATGGAATCAAATGCGGAGGATGCAACGCCGATTATATATAGGCCAACATAAAAATAAGTTTTCGGCTAGCTCTCAGTATCTCCTGCATACGGAATATACCAAAGAAGACAACATAAAATTATTCCACCATGAAAACAAAAATAAAAAACTTGGATGTATTAGAAGTTCTTGAAATAAAAATAACACAAAGCAAACCTAACAGTGATAACCATAATGACTACAAAAGGCCGAGATAGACGCCTTTGTTTGCAATTTTTGTTTATTAATAAGAATTATATTTAAAAATTTTATTTTTGTATTTATATTATAATAAAAACATTATAAATTGTTTTGAATGCAAAGTTTAACAGCCCTATTTATAAACGTTTACACGCGTATAGTAGACGTAAAATTTCATTACCAAAATTTGTAGTTGTAGACGAGTTACACAAGCACGTAAGTTAGGCAGTTCGGTTTGTTTTCAATAGTAATATAACAAGTCCTTATTTTTAGATCGATAAGTTGTATTGTAAATACAAAGGCATCGTTGTATAGCAATGCACGAAAACCCTGTTTTGAGTGCAATTGCTTAATGCAACGTTGCCTGAGTAAAATTTACAAGCAACTTATCGATCTAAAAATAGTTAGGTTGAGTTATATTTATTGAGATTACGCCAACATTTATTTCATATTAACAAATGTCAAAATTATGTAAACAAAATGGCGTGGC
This sequence comes from Cantharis rufa, assembly GCA_947369205.1. NCBI lineage: Eukaryota > Metazoa > Arthropoda > Insecta > Coleoptera > Cantharidae > Cantharis > Cantharis rufa. The sequence goes on from OX376303.1 coordinate 45,744,541, forward strand.
ATCAAACCGGATGAGGCACTCTTTCCGCAGGAAGAGACACAATTGCCAGCGTAAGTGTTTCTTTACCTTTCGTAAGTGTAATTATCATAAATAATGGAACCAGTTAGGATTCAATTATTGTTTTTTTTACCTTGGCGTTCTGTCAATTGGTCAGACTTATATAAATATAGAACCATTTTTTAAATCCGCAATGTGTTGATGCACATCGGAAGACCCAGCTAAGAATTTCCACTCTGTAACTCAACCACCGATCACACCAATGGACAATTTGCATGAAATTCAAATTCACATCAAAATCACATTTATTGATAGTTCAATATATCAATAATCAGAATATTCGAGTAATTTTTCAAAATTTTGAACTGTTAGCTCGCAGATAATTTATGAAATGTTAGAATTTATTTGAGTATTTCACTCAGCTGTCATTAGAGCAATGGAATGAAAAACCAACGAAACGTTCAGCCAATAGCAATCAAATTGCAGCGATAATTCCACTCATGTATAAAACAATGCATAAGAAACGTCAAACTTGAAAGTTTCTAGCGGATAAAAATTGTACTTAGGAAGGAACAGAAATGCAAGTGGATATTTTTTGCGGATATTTTTTTATTTACCTTTTTTGAAATGACAACCAAAGTGAATTTTTAAGTTTAAATAGTTTTATGCGTATTTATGGACCATACGAGTTTATTTAATGTAATTTTTTAAATTTCAATTTCAATTTCATCGCGTTTTGATTGTACTTCAAGCCAATAATAAAATTTTCGAGATATCTCAAATGGTTTGCGTTATATTAAAAAAAAAAAGTTGTCAAGTCCTTATTTATAATTATTTATAATATATAATATAAAAGTCCCTTTATAAGCGACAATTTTATTTATTAAGGGGGGAAAGGGTCTGAGATACAAATAAAGAAGCATATTTTTGTGATTTTTTTTTTGCAGAGTACCTTATTTGTTAATACTTTTTAAAATTTTTATATTATTAAGCATTGCATTAAGAATGTTTTGCTAAATATTTGTTAAAAAATATTCCAAAATAAGCCAGTGGTAGTGGTGAGACTGAGTCACATAAAAAAAGGTTCCATGCGGTAGGCAGGCTAACTCATGCTTGCTTCATCAAAAATCAAAATACAAAAAATATTTCTTTAGTACATAAGTTTATCTTGCTTGTAAATAAAGGATTATTTTTTATTTCAATTACAACTTAGTTTTTAATTAAGTTGTTATTTTAATTTAAGTAAAAAATCACAGTTTTTTGATTGCACCTTTACCAAAACGTGAAAAATTAATATTTTGTTAATTCCTTCGTTCAAAACCAAGATAAACTTATGTACTAAAGAAATATTTTTGGTTTTTGATTTCTGATGAAGCAAGCATGAGTTATCCTGCCTACCGCATGGAACCTTTTTTTTATGTGACTCAGTTCTCACCACTACCACTGGCTTATTTTGGAATATTTTTTAACAAAAATTTAGCAAAACATTCTTAATATAATGCTTAATAATATAAAAAATTTTAAAAGTATTAACAAATAAGGTACTCTGCAAAAATAAATCACAAAAATATGCTTCTGTATTTGTATCTCAGACCCTTTTCTCCCCTTAACTGCAACATTTAAATAATACATAAAATATTTAATGTCAATGTATCAACGCTACATTGATTTTTACTTTTAATTAATTATTATTTATATTTACCTCCTATATTTTATTCGTGAAATAGTCTAAATAAATATCCTCTCGTGCATTTCAAATTAGTATACAATTTTTTTTTCGCTTTTCAATTATGCGTTTGTTGCTTTGGGGCAATTTTCCCTTCTCTTCGAGTCGAGAAAATTGCAAAAGCAATATCTTACATGTATGCCAATACATATACCCGCGTAATTTCCCTACTGCTACCATTTAATTTAGATTAGACCCAGTGTAAACAATGCCCTGTCGGCCCTGCCGGTGACATTTGCCACCATAACATTTACAGGGCTCTGCTTACTGTGCCTCTCTATAGTTTTGCGCTAAATCACTAGACGTGTTACCAACAATCTATTTTAAATAAAATCTATGCGCAGTTTTAGATGGTTCTGACGTTTGATGTATGTAATATACACTTTTTCTCAACGTCGTGCAAAATGAATGTCGATCAACCCAAACATATAATTGATATGTACGAATAATTAATTACTGTGTGAAATCAAATATTGATTTTCTTTTGTTCAATCCTGCTATTGAAACATGTCGTTTCTTACTAGGATACGCAACTAGAAACCCTTTGTTTTACTCATTCAAATTATTTCTAAGGTTATTTCGAAAAAATTTTCACCCACTAGTGAGTAAAAAATGCAGTCATTCATTGTATTTGTTTATGCAAACTATTATAGCAACGCAACCTGACGTCTATGTTGATTTGCCTACTTATTTTTATATTTTAAAACCAAAGCAAACTTTTCTCTGAATTATTTTGCGCGCAAAGTGCGCGCTATTGATCTAGAATTTTGCATAAGGCTTCCTACCACAAATTTCTAGGAGGGGTCGAGAACGAGAAAGGGGGGTAAATTTTTTGCTCAGTTTTTCGATATCTAGCGCCGTTTTCGAGTTATTGCAAATTGAAAATCTCAAATTTAATTATTAATGGCACGAATTATAATAAATTATATTTTTATAAATATTTTAGATTTATAAGTGCAGGATTAAACAAAACGCTATACATCACTCGTGGAAAAACCCTTTCGCTCACATTTTGCGTCTACACACTCGCCTAACGGCTCGCGTGCAAAGCTCGCAAATGCGTGAGCGAATCATTCGGTTTCTCCACTAGTAATGTAATATACAATTTCCTGGTATGTATACTGTAAGTTATTTATAATAAGCAAAGCGTAAGATGTTTGGGGATTCTGCCCAAAAAAGCCAATTGCCAACTCTGGGTGTTTACACAAGATCCTATGAAGCAAACAAGTTCAAATTTGGTTTCAGACTTCTTGATTAGCTTCCGATCAATAATAATTCACAAAATAAATTTAAAATTAAAATTAAAAATTAAAAATCCAGGGCTGAAAGGGTCAGAAATACAACCAATATTTTATGTTAAATTTTCCGTGTTTTTATGTTGGTAACGGTATTAAAATTTGCATTTAACGCCAGTAAAAGTTGTGCATCTATACCAAACTTTTATCTTATGAACTAATACATTTAAATTTAAATATTTTTCTCTGGCTTTATTTGTACACTGAATTTAAAAAAATTAAGACACTACATTACATTATGTTGATATGTAGAATAGTAATATGCTAAAATTAAAAATCATTCAAATTGTCCATTCAATGCTAGCCGAGGTTACAATTAAAATTTGAAATTTTTCAAAGAGATTTCTTGAGTTATAAAACTCTGGTTTTGTTTGGCAATAAATCCACTTTCGACATTATTGAATGCTTTCACGCTAGGATTTAGACTTGATTTTAAAAATAATTCCAAGATATCTAATTTGCTTTACATGGACGATTTAAAATTATATTCTCAAAATGATGGTGTAATAATTGCCATTAGCAATAAATTACAGGAAGCACATGGTTTCCAATGAAACCATATAGAGCATATTATAGGAGAATGCTAATTCTTGGCTCCTACTAACTATAGGAATAAAATAACAGAAACTCTCTTTACTTTCTTTGCTTGACTGTTCGATTTGATTATTTTAACGTTTGGTTTAGCTCTGTTAAATATTATATTCTACAAATACATATTAAATTATCACAAATTTACTTGGAATTTTTTATTTTAAGTTCATTTTCTAGATTATATAAACATTGATGAAGAAATCGAAAATGTTAAAATAATTCAAGATGTTCTTAATGTAAATAGTGCTACCTAATCCAAAAAATATGTTGAACATATAGAACCTTTGATTTACTATAAAAATGAAAATTTTGGCAAATATTATAGATTAAAAAAGAAGCAGCTCGTGTTGGGATAGATTAACAAAATAATTCAACAGTTGTGGGCGGTCTGTATTTTCCGAAATTCAAGTTTTGGCGTTTATCAGGTACTTTGTCAAGGGTACAGCTGACATTTTGCAGTTTTGCCACATAAATATTTATAAGACCATAAGTATTCTGTCAATTAAAATGATACTAACTTTCCTTTTGAAAGAATTATGCATAGCCACATTTTAGTAGCTTCTATAGTATAGTACGGTGCTGTTAACTAGTGGTTTTAATGTTAATATAGATACTTTATCACAACTTCTATTGGTTATAATTAGATTGAAAAAAAAAAACAAAAATAATGTTATAACACTTAAAGTTTAGTTGTAATTTCAGAAGAGTATAATATATGTTTCTAAAATAAAAAATTGAATTGATATGATTATTATAGATTATTTGTTTTTTTTTATTACTTACACATTGTTTAAACTTCGTGTTTCAATATTTTGCAAAAAAGTTATTTAATTTAGTCAATTAATTTAACACAATATGAATTATTAGAGTCGTTTCAATTATAAATATTTACCTCGTTTAGTTTTAACACAAACTTTGTAACCATATCACTATTTTAGAAAACCTAAAAAATGCACACACACTTTTCAGAACTAAAATGTTTTTAAGCTATCACAATTAAATGTAATGTAATACATCGATGTAATACATCGCCTGATGATGCCATAGTATGGTGAAAACGTTTGCGATATTGTATACTTACAGTGTATTTTAATTGTGATAACTTAAAAACATTTTAGTTCTGAAAAGTGTGTGTGCATTTTTTAGGTTTTCTAAAATAGTGATATGGTTAATATCGAGTTACACTACCTAAACCACGTATCAATCGATTACAAACTTTGTGTTTTGGGCTTCAAGAAACATGAAAATTTATTTCCGAGTTTTTTTTCCTCATGAAAATCATTAGGTAGCTTATCAACAGACACATAGATTGTACAAAATATAAAGCCTAGCTAATAATAATAAATTACTCTTTTACGGTAACTTTGTTTGTAAATAAAAAGAATTGCTTCTATTGTAAAGAAGTCTGCAAGAATGCAAAAATTTTTATGTGACATACCGGATGTACGACATTTCATCCGTACATAGGGAAATAACATAGTAAATTGATTTTATAAATTCCTACTTCCCATTACAACAGATAAGAATGTGAAGGGTATCAAATGAAACAGATGATACCCTACATTTTATTATATTTTGTTCTTTAACTAAACTCAATAATCAAGAAACAAGTATCCTGACTTCAATTTAATGGAGATTCTTTGTTTGGAAATTAAATTCAAGCTAATGCTACTAAAGCCGTATTAAATGCAGTATACATATTATATTATTTAATTATTGAGTTTTTAACAATAATTAAAAGAAATATAAAAAGTTAAAAAGTTATATAAGTCTCTAGACAGGGAAAAAATATTTTTAAATTGATACCTTTCCATTCTTATCCGTAAAAATGGGCAGCAGGAATTAAAAAAAAAACAATCTCCCATATAATTCCCCTACATGTTTGGATGAACGGTCGGTCAGCTGTATATGACATCAAAACTGTTTAAAATAAACTTAACGTTCAAAGAGTTCATGGACCAATAAACTTGCTAAATAAAAATAAATTTATACATACATTATTTATAATTTATTCTATAAATAGAATCTCCGTCGTAATATAATAGGAACACAATGTCGAAACCGTACGGAAGCCTTGCGAGACCAAAGACCGAGTCGTTATCCATATCTGTAGTAGATGGATTGTAAATAACTCTATTATTTGCATTACTAAATTGAAGTTTTAGTATTTGCCATAAAAATTAAAGCAATGTAGTACATTTAGGATCAAACTTAACTGTTACAAATTTGTAATTATAGCTAGCAAGAATTTCATTGACTTTTTTATAATTTTATAAATTTGCTAAGGGATTATCTATCAAAAAAGTGTCCTGCGGGTGGTCGCTAGTTGTGTGGTCTAGTAAAAACTGCAACTCAATTTAAACAGTAGTACGATCGCATAATTATGTGGTTAATTTTTGCATCTGATTGAAATACCGTTGCTTTTTGTTTATTTCCTAATCTGTAGTTTGAAAAATATTTAGCTTTTAGTGTATTATCATTATTACAAAATATTAAATTTAAAATTTTAATTTATTTTGTAAAGACTAAAACAAGAAGCATATAAAAGTGATTCACTTGATAAAAGTTAAAAACATAATGTAAAAAATCCTCCCGAATGCAATAATTTAAATAAACCAGTTAAAGTATATTGTCACTCGGAATAGGTATTTTCTTTAATTAATAAACAATGCTTTAAAATTACTCCTAATATTTTTTAATTAGATATTTAAGTAGATCCATTAATTATTAATAATAGATCCATTATTATTAATATAAATTTAACACAACTACATTTTATAAACGTAAGCTGAATACAAGAATGACATTAAAATATAAGGACATCCAGTAAGAAAAGTCTAAAGTATGTCCAGGATTCAAACCAGGAATTTTCGCTTTGCAACTCAATAAACATCGATTACATTTGTGTTACTAACAATTAACTACTGCTTACTACTTTCGCATTGTTATTACATAGGGTAATTCGATTTAGGTGATTCTAAAGCTGTGTTAGATTATAACTTTATATTGCAAATTTATGGATTAATAACACAGAAAGTATCAGTTTACACTAATACAATTTTTATTACATTATCACTATAATTTTCTATTTTTTAAACAGGGATTTTTATTGATTCCGCTCTGGCTCTAGAATTTCTGTAAGATTATTTTTATATAATACAATATATTATAATATTATAGTAACTAATATGTACATTTATAGGTACAAGATGTAGTAATATAATGCAATACAATCTAATGACTTAATATTCAAATCATTAATTTATTATAAACTATTTAAAATTTTAAATTACTAGTAAGTAATAATTTAATTACATATTATAGGTTTCGATATCCCATGAAATATAAACATTATCAGATATTATAGTATGTATAAAATGCTATGTTTAAGATTTGATTTATGAAAATTTAAAATCAAAATGTTAACGTTATACCGATAATAATCTTTCAACGATAAGGAGGATGGTCAGTTTATTAACGAATTTTAATTTAATTCAATAAATTAGTTAAACCAAACAAATATACTCCGCCTTAAAAAAGTAATGTTTATGTTAGTTGAATTTAATTATAAATATACATAACGTTCAAAAGTTGCTTGATGCCTAACTAAAAAGAAACGTATTATTTATTCGGGCGTAATATTAGATTTGCGCCATGTAATTTTCATATTATGATCTTTGTTTGTGGATAATTATATTATAAATTTCAAAAGCTATTATATCCCATTTATTTCACCCAATTATATTAAAAGGTTTAAAATGTAACTTAACAAAATTTTATGAATTTTCAATAATTATGTTAAGAAAACAAAACATTCCATAACACGTATTTAATCTATAATGTACAGGGTGGTCTATTTCAGATTATTGTATATGGGAACACTTTTTGTTAATGAAGTTAAAACAAATCCTCTTGAAATTAAACTGATTTTAAATGGGAAAATTGAACTAATCACAATTATACCTATTATGATAATTATTTGAATCCGGATAAAAAAGCATAAAAATTAAAACAATTGAATTTTAAAAATTGTTCGAAATGTTTTGGAGTAAAATATGCATTTTTCTATAAAAGATTTTTGTAAGCTGAAAAGTTTCTTTCAAAGTCGACATTAGTGATTGGAGCAGAACTTGAATTTTTCTATCAAGCAAGGGATCGATTTTCAAATTTAACATAGTTTTTCCAGATATAAGTTTTGACTATATTGTCCAATATTTTTAAACCGTTATTATCTTCTAAAACCTTATTCAATTTTTTTTTAAATAAAAATAGATTCAAAAAATAAATCCAAAAAACGTATAAAAAGCATAAAAATTAAAAAAAAAGTACAAAAACCTAAAAAACGCAAACAGAGCTTATAAAACTTTGTGCCAAATAGATCATTTTTTGATAATTTGCTCTTTGATAAATAAAACATAAACATTGAAAAAAATATCGTCACTCTCTGCCGCAATACCTCCAATCAACAGCACACCAAATTTTGTCCGGAGATACGATGACATAATATTCATTTTTGTTTTCTATTGTGGTAGCCTTAACAAAGATATCGGTAGCCCTGGCAAAGATATCTATATGTATCACCCCTACTCTAAATCTATCTATAAAAGTTTTTTTAACAAAATCTAAAATGAAAAAAAATTCTTATTTTAGTACGCCATTGAATTTTTTCCAAAATTTTTATATATGTCACATAATACCGTAAGAAGTCACAAATAAAATTTCTCTAAGATTGGTACAACAAATTTTTTCGGTCATCTAGCGGATTTTTCGAAAATAAATTTTTGTAAATTACTGACTGTCGATTTACTGATTCTGAAAACATTTTCGAAAAAATTTAACAAACAGCCTAAACTTGGTCGCTACCTAGTAGCAGAACCTTTTACTTATAAAGTACCGTTCCGTCAGTCCGTACGACGATATTATAAAATATTTCCCACCGAACCACCTATTTTTGTATTCTAAAATAAATTGTTACAAGCCCTAAACTCAATTCTTATCCTGCACTCGGTAAACAAATCAAGATTAACCTAATTTTGACACATATGTCGCAAAATTATGACGTTTATTAAAATTTTGAATATATATTGTTTTATATTTGCAAGCCATCTGACAAATTCTCACAAAAAATATATAAATTAAGATTTCAGTTAATATTTTCTGTAATTTTTCTGACCTGGCCGCCCTGTTACAATTGGCTCGGTTTGTTTTCTCACCAATACCTATACTTTCAAAGCTCCATCGACACACCAAATTTTAACTGAATCGGTTAAGCCTTTCCGGAGATACGACGACATTTTCATTTTTTTAAAATTATTTTATTGTGGTGGCCCTGGTGAAGATTTCTCTGGCAAAACCTTATTTTCACCATTCCAGCCCACGAGGCATACGTCCAATAAGGTTGATTACAATCAACGCAGAAATGCCGAAGAAAATCGATCGACAAAAACTTTTTTCATGTTTTTGCCAAAAAAGTTAATTTTATTTTTTTCATGTTGCATTACTGATTTCTATCGAAGGATTACATATGCTCTCATATCCATTATGATCAATGTACCTACGTACCAAATTTGGGTAAGATCTCTTCAGCACTTCTTGAGTTATTCACTCTTAAAGTTTCAACTTTGACAACTTGTGATTTTTGACAGACGACAGATAGAAGATTAATTTTACCTATTCTGGATAAAGCCTTTCAAGGCCTTTAAAATAACCTATCGCAAGACAAAATATTTTTTTAAAATCCCGTATTATTTTCTTGTGGTGGCACTCCTGATTGATAGATCGCGACGAAAACCTCATTTTCACCTTTCCACCGTGAACCCTATCACCATACCAAATTTGGTCGTAATTGGTTGGATGGTTCGGAAGCAAATCGATCGACAAAATTTGACGACCGACAGACCGACAGACAGACCGACACAGAAATTTTTATTTTACTTTTTACAGATCTTTACGTTTCTTAACACGGTGATCTCGAAAATGCAAAAAAAAGAAGTTGAAATTTTTTTTCGATTACCATACCTCCAATTTTTTTAAAAATTGATTGCAGGTGAAAGTTAAATTTAAACGTAACCTAACATTTAAAAAATTAAACACAATTAAGTAAGAGCGGCAGACACACACTGCTTCATCGACTATCAAGCCATCATACCACGTATGTGTTTCTGACTCATTAGTCGTCATCAGTGCCGCATACTTTGTTGAAAAACACTTAATTGTGTGCACTTAAATAGCTGTGGTCTGAAGAACATGCCGGACTTCTAATACAAACGCCACTAACACGTACCCGACCTTGCCAACGTGCAATCGCGAGCACAGCGCTCATACAATATAATGAAGATAAAAGGTTATCGCAAAATTTTGATTTTAATTTATACTGGCAAGATTGCGATAACCTTTTATCTTCGTAACATTTAATTTTTAAATTACAACAGCTGATGGATCCATCTGTAATATTTGTACATTTGTACTATTTTGACGTAACATTTGAACTATTTCCAAGAAGGTTTGGTTATGCTTAAATTATAACCATCATGATTCTGCGTGTTTTAACAGAATACCAACTTTCGGTAACATTTGTGGTGGCACAGTCATGCATGCACACGCATGCAGGACAATGTCACTGCAGCTACATTCCATGGAATTCCATGGCATTTGAACCGAGTCCGCCAAAGGAACAACACGTTTCCAAACGCAATTTTAAACATTTCTATAATATTGTATCAATTTCAAATTTGTATTATAATTATCGTTCCTGTTCATTTTTATTTATATTATTTATGAGAATAAAAAGTTTTGTTATAAAAACTAAATTATTGTTAAAAACCAAACAATTGGTGACCACCTACGTGATCTAAATAATATAAATCAGGAGAAGAGATCCAGTATTTGGCCCTGCACAAGAATTTATTTTATACAAAGAAAATTTCCAAATTTAGAAGAGATTCCAGTATTTGGCGCTGCACAAAATTCCAGCAAGAATTACTACAAATTCTCCAATTGTGCTACAAAGTTCTACGAATTGTGCTACAAAGTTATCAATCGTGATAGTTCGTGTTTGTTCCTGCATATTTTAATTAATCTCCAATGGCTAATCAAAATGTCCCAGATAATCCTTTTCCTATCCCTGCTTTACCTAATCCCATTTTATACGCGCAACAAAATCAAAATTTATCCCCAGTCAGTGTCAGAGTTCCAGTATTCTGGAAAGCCAATCCACGCATTTGGTTTTGTCAGATTGAAGTTCAATTTTCCAACTCGAGAATAACTAATGATCATACCAAATACAATACTGTGGTAGCTTCATTAGAAGGTTCAATCCTATCGCACATTTCGGACGTAATTTTAAACCCGCCGAATGTCAATCTATATGACACATTAAAGTCAAAATTACTTGAACGATAAGAATCTGAGCAATCGCGTTTCTTTTTTTCACTGACATTAGGTGACAAGAAACTTACCCACTTATTACGACAAATGCGTGAGTTGGCAGGAGAAACCATTACCGACACACTTCTAAAATTTTTTTTTGCAACGATTACCCCAACAAACTCAAGCAATGTTTTCTATTAGTGACTAACCTTTAGATCAAATAGCAATCCTCGCAGACCGATTTTTAGAAGTAACTTCGTGTGACATAGCTGCCGTACAATGCAATTCAATAAATAGCACCAACAATTCAATAATTTCTCTTATAGAAAATTTGAAATTAGAAGTTGCTGAGTTAAAAGTAACATTAGGAACATTAGGTAACATTAGGGCAAAATTTTAACCGCGAAAGATCGCATTCACGATCATCTTCACGTTCTTGTCAACATACAAAAATATCATGCAGTTGACCCATGTCAAAAGATGGTTTATGCTGGTACCACAACCGCTTTAAAAGTAATGCAAAACGATGCATTCCGCCCTGTAAATTTGTGGAATTGGAAAACTAAATGAACATAATACCGCAGCGACCGGTATTATTGTGGATTCAACAAATAGTCGTTTGCATGTTTTTGATCCGGTGTCAAAACATACGTACCTCATAGACAAAGGAGGTGTCCTCTAGAAGGGGGAGTAATGTGGTGGCACAGTCATGCATGCACACGCATGCAGGACAATGTCACTGCAGCTACATTCCATGGCATTACTTGGCCATTGGAAATTAATTTGGACATCTAGGAACTTAAGGATAATGTTTACGGTTAATAACAAAAAAAGCAAATGCAGAGCTTTGTTAAGGTTTTTTGTTATTAGCTGGAACAAGTTAGTTGAACCGAGTCCGCCAAAGGAACAACACGTTTCCAAACGCAATTTTAAACATTCCATAATATTGATGATGATGATGATGATAATTATGATGATCCATAATATTGTATCAACTTTAAATTTGTATTATAATTATCGTTCCTGTTCATTTTTATTTATATTATTTATGAGAATAAAAAGTTTTGTTATAAAAACTAAATTATTGTTAAAACCCCAACACATTGTTACGGAGATGGTTATAACTTAGGATTATTTTACTTGTGTTTATTATTAACTTGTTTATTATTATTAACTTGTTTATTATTAACTTGTGAGAATAATAATAAGATAAAACTTTAAAATAATATACAATCTAAAAATATAAATATATAATATACTATCGTTTAACGCAACAAAAAATATAATAAAAGGATTCTCTTTCAAGAAATTAAAATTTTTATTAAAATTTATTATCCAAACTTCGCCCTAGCACACATCAAATTTCATGAAATTGCTTAAAATAGCATATTATATACTCTGGTTGAGAAGTGAGCAATTATATACCGAGCACTTTTATATCCAGAGGTGCGTAGTGCCATATTTGATTTGATTAGATTTTAATAAATATAGCTTTAGTTGTTTTCTATTTATTTTTGAAATATTTCGAAATATCAAGTAGTGTGGGTGTTTAGTTGTCAAATTAACAAACGTTCCAAATAAAATTTGGAAAATGGGTAAAAAATTTAGTGAAAATCTCATACTATATATTCAGACCAATCAGATTTGACTATTTTTGACTTAAATATCAACGAAATCTTGATTATATGGAAATCTCTGTATAGTCGTGATTTCCAGAAACCACATGTGATGATTTCCGGAAATCACCACATGTGATGACAGCGAAAATCATATTGGTATTTTGCTGAACTAATTTTTTCATAAAAAGAACGAACATGAAACTTATTCTATAATTATTTTTTAAAGAATTACAATGAAACACGGAATTATTGTATATTATTTGGTTTCGTCCACTTCGGGTCGTCGAGGACGACTCTTCATATCATGCGATTTTCTAGCTGAATCTATTTCGTGATGGTTTGATTTCCAGTGGAAATTTACCTTCTGGATCGTTTCGTTCCTTGATGCCATTGGGAAATCCCGCTCGTCTTCGACTCGCGAGATTTCCTCGACAATCCAGGCGGCAAATTTACGGAAATCAAAACCATCACTTAATAGATTATATATGACAGTGACAGTAAAAATATAGAAATTGTTTTATTATTTGAGAGAGGGTGAGAAATATTAGAATCACTGTCATTTGGCCAAAAATTATTTGGCCGAATTCTATTGGCCGACAGTTTTTGGGCGACATTCACTTGGCTGACATTTTATTTTTTGGAAAATGAATAAAAATTTAAATAAATTATATTGCTTTATTTCAATCATACTAAAAATTCATATACATAATACGAAATATTCAATACAAAACAACGAAATATTTTTGAGACCCGTTTGGTTTAAACTGAAGGTTATGAGCAATACCATGAAGGAAGTCATCTTTACTTTTGTTGGGGGAAATCTACGACAAGTCCTTTGAACCTTTCCGCCAGTTTGACGTACTTTTTCTTGGGAGGATTGGGCTCATAGCCTGAAGATGAGGTCAATCCCAGAGTCTTTTCTTTAAATATTATAAAATAAACATAATATCTTCTTTAATTTCACTTTTAACGTTAATAGATACCGAAAATTCTTTTGACCCGATTCGATCTAGCTTCTCATTGGGTAACAATTAACCTTACGTACGATTATTGTGTGAGGGAGGGGAGGAAAAATAAATTTCCTTATTTTTTTTCAGTATGGTATGGAGGAAGTCTAGAAAAGAAAAAATTGTCTTACGTAATACATGAACGGCCCCTAAGCACATCAAATATTGGTATAAATCATTGTCGCCAAATAACTGTAGGCCGAATGACTGTCGACCAAAGAACGTCGCCCAAATGAGTGTCGGCTAAAAACTGTTCGGCCAAATGATGTGTCGGCCAAAAAAATTCAGCAAAATGACTTAAGAATTAGTCTAACTTTTCTGTCAGTTCATGAGGAAATAACAATGTCTACTAATAAACACAATTATTTTTAAATAAAGATTTTTTGTCTATCCGTTTGGGTTGTTTCTGGACCAATTAGTATAGTTTGACTAGAGGACTTCGGATTTAAGAGCATATTTTGCTCGGTGCATACAGCGAATACAAATGAAAACTGAATACTGAATTGCTTCCACCCATTAGACTAATTACTTATTTTTACTAATTTTGATCCCCCTTCTCAAAGTTAAATTGTAAATAAGTCACCACCTGTTACTCAATTAAATTTATCTAATAGATTTGTTTTAAAGTACCATAATTATGTTAGAGCTGCTTTTCTCAAAGGAAAGAAATCGTGCATAAAAGAATAAATGTAAAATTCTCTCAATCAATTTTTGATTTGGACTTTTATCTTGTGTTACGTCATTCGTGTACATTGGAATCAGCAAAGACATTTTTGTATTTACTAAATTGTGAATTACAGCAAGACTTTAAACGCTAAAAATTATGGCATTAAAAATTAAAAAAAGTGAAATCCTTTTACATAGTACATAATAGTTACTGTGTATTACCCACATTAAAACACAAGTAAATTTGTGTGTGTTACATTTATCTAAAAATATTTAGCTAAAATTAATTAGATAGATACTACGCAAATCCTTCAAAATTAAAATTATGCATTAGTTACGCTAATTATTGCAAGAGTTTCTAACTGTATATTTAATCACTTGAAAATGTAGGATGAAATTTCCGCTCTTTTGCAATGAATCGTCTAGATCTTCTCCATATTTTCAACCTATTCTGCCTTACATTACAATGATACTTATGATTCACATCATGCAACGTCTGCTGCTTTTATTATACAAGGTTAAGTTATTGCATACATCAAAATGTAGGAAGTTTGGAAGGTTATGGTAATAATGAAATTTTCTAAGTATCTCACTATTGAACGATTTAATACTCATAAAAATGGTATTATTGTATTGCGCAAAACAATTTAGTTAAGTATAGTAAAATAATTGGATGTATCTATACAAATATTATGTAAAGATTGTCAAATTGAAGCAACCAATTATTGAAGGAAAACAAAATATGTTGCATATTAATGTGCTTTCGGTAGCTATAAATTAATAATTAAATTTATCTGTTAGGAGTATTTATTAATAAAATTATTAATTATTAATTTTTATTTTGAAAAGTTTAATCACTTAATAATATACTTATAATAAGCCGCATTGATTTCAACACGAAAAAGAAAGATATACAAACTAACAGCAAACGTTTCTACACATATTAATAAAATCGCTACTGACGGGATTAAAATTTGCTTTTGTACCAACTTGAAAATAATTGCTTAATTACAATACATAATTTTACTATTTCATAAAAATAATATAAGCAATGAGTTTCTAGATAAGAGCATACAGCAGGATTAAGTTCTGACTTAATTTCCTACGTCTGATGAAAGAAAACTGGCGGGGCTGATTTTAAGGGATACTGTTTATACAATTAATCAGTTTCGACAGTATTAGCAATTGGCAGTATTTGATAGTTTTAACCAATAAGTGACTCCATCTCTGGAGAAAAAAATGGTATACTAAATTTTAATTATTTTTTAATATCTTGTTACAGCGGCGGTTCTACCATAGGAGCTGCAGAGCTTAAGAACCGCCAAAAATAAGAATGAAGTGTACCACAAATCAGATTAGTTCAATAATTGAAGAATAATCAGTTTGGGTTTCAAAGCGCGCTTCTTGTTTTGGTGCTATAATAATCAATACAAGTCCGGTACGCTTTCGAAATCACTGTTTAACCACGATGGAGCTGTAAAAACCTTGTGAACGTGAAATGCACATACATATTCGATATGTTAACAATGCAAATTGCCGGTTTTGAAGACGTATTTTGGCATATAAAAATCGATTTTACAACAAAACTTTCTAAACATTTTTTGTTACAAATTTTCTTGTCTTCAATTTTGTTTATATACATTTTTTTATTTTGTCGCGCAGTTTCTGACTGATAGCGGCTTAAATAAGACTCCAAAAATACGAAAATTTTTTTCTCTTGACTTGATTAACCGAGTCTTGTTTAAGCCACTATAAGTCAGAAATATATAAACAAAATTGAAAGCAATGTAATTTGCAACAAAAAATAATTTTTGCTGCAAATGGATTTTTATATCCAAAACACGGCTTTAAAATCGGAAATTTGCATTGTTAACATAGGATAGGAGCGTCCGGATTTCAATATGAGTACATCATGAGTACATTATGAGTACACTGTACATAAAATAAATGCTTATGAATTTACAATTAAATGCAGAAAAAGTAAAATGGAATATTACTAATATTTTTAACACAATTTCTCTCATAAGCCGTACTTAATAAAATTATTAATTACAAATTTATTTTTTGAGATTGCAATTTTAATGATATCTTGCCTTTTTTTATAAAGCAGAACACCCAAAAATATTTCTCACGAGCCGCCACTGTTGTAACGTAATATTAATTGATATGGTTTTTTAAAATATATTTAATATTAACCTGTCAAGTCGTAATTTATACCTATTTATCTTTTTTTTGGCTTTTTGAATAATAATTTTATACATAATATTGTATTTCCTTATTTTATTGATAAAATTAATTATAGTATTTTAACGTTTTGTTGAGTTTGTTAAATATTATATAATCGTATTCATCGAATATTTTTTTTCAGATTATGCTGAAATATTCATATCTGTGTACATATAATATTGAACTTAAATCTTTAACCTTATCGGTGCCGATTGAAACTCCTTTAACCATTATGAACCACTTCAACCCTCCAGTCCAATTCAGGTAAGCTAAGAGTAGGTTTATGTCAAAGACCGACGCATATACCACACGCAACTGTAACAGAGCAATTTGTAATACATGTAATACACATGTAAAAACATTAACACTGAGTAACAATAATTACAAAGCGAAAAAAAAAACAGAAATATGAAAACATTGAGGAAACGCCAAAGTCTTATTTAGGGGTCTCCGATCAAGTAGGGGGCCTCCTGGTCCTATTGAGGTATTCTAGAAGCAGGTTCTTGTATTCTGAATTAATATAACTATAGTCTGTTTGTTTGTTGATATTACCGAATATCGTGGAGATATAAGCTGCCTCCAGGAATGTTTGCTTCCTGTAGTTATGTTTATAGTTCAATATACTCACATTTTCGGATGAAAAACCATGAGAGGTGTCAATCATGTAATCAGAGAGACATGTCTTTCTCGATCCCGAACGTATATCGTACTATATATTGTAATGTAAAGTTTTAAAGCTCTACACACTCTTACCTTTTTCTCCAGCTAGCTCAGATAATTTCGGAGATACTTGACTCTCAGGAGCGAGTTCAATTTGAAACCCACGAATCGTATGTTTCCAGAAAAACAAAATTCTTGATATGAACGCAAAATAAGTTTTATTTATTACCAATAACTTGAAACTTATAAATTCGTTTCCTGACTCTAAGTGTGAACGTGTAGCAAGACTTGATAAATGAATTACATTTACTTTAATTCCAAATATGACTTCTAAATTCATTTACCAAATTTCGCTGTTAATGTAATTATGTTAGTATAAAAAATTATGAAAATTATAAAAATTCTGAGAAATAAAAATAGTTCAAATAAACAATAAATTCTTAGCTTGATTAACGTTTGAGGTCCACTGCTTTCCTCGTTGTAGATTGTCAAATGCTCCCGTATTGTACTGGATGCTACAGGTGTTTTTATTACTAATCTTCGGCTACCGGAGTTGATCAGATAGTTTTGTTCTTGTGAAACTTCTTCGATAATCGGCTTAATTACACACGTGTATTCTTTTATTCCATACAAATTCAATCCAATTTCCATTTGAGGTAAGTAAAATTTGTTAAATTATAATGGTCGTATAAATGCAAATGGCGGTCGGCGTTGTTAAATTTTCTTATCATCCAAATACCAACTTTTAATTTTCTGCTTTATTTCAGCTTGAAACAAAACGCAAACAATATTTTCTTATACAATCGCACTATCAATCATCAGGATATACTCCCTGACTTAATCAGTTAATCGGCTGACAAATTAACTCAAATTATAATATCACAATTGGAAACGCACAAATTTTTCATGGACTCGCAACGTCCTCCGCTCAACGAACCTTCCTCCAACCTTATAACCACAAATTCCCTCGTAAGTTCAAATTATACAGTGTGCACCATATTTCTTCTAAACACTTTTTAATTTTAGCTTCACGTTCGTAAGATTTGTCAATGGTTTCACAACACCTTTAGTTCATCACAGTAAACAATAATATTTGTGTTAAAAGTAGTATAATGTGTAACAATTTTGAGTCAGTGTTTGTTATTGGCATTAAATAATTAAAAACCGACTTGCCGACATGAAAACAAGTCTTTGAATCGCGGTGCAAATCGATTAGTGACTCCAACCGAATCAAAATTACCAAGAAGACAAAGCTCGTCCAAAAATATCGGCTGCTGGTTAGAAATATCATTACATCATGTATGTTGGTTTAGCTTTAAAGTTTGAAAAGAAAATTATCTTACAAAAAACTTATAGGTACTCTAACCATTTCCAAGCAAGAGCACACATAGAAGAATGTATTTTCATTGGTCTTCATAATATAAAGTTTTTTTTTATAAACTCGTTTTTAATTTATTTTTATTTTGTGCTTTTTAAGTTTTACAGCTACTATAGTAGTTTAATGTGTAATTGATTAAATTATATTATACAGCATACTTTTTCTTAAATCACTGCATGTTTTTCTAAAGTTTCTTATCTATATTCTACTATTTTTTAAAATCGATTTCAAAACTCACATATTTTTTAAATTTTAAATATATTACATTGATCTATCATTGATCATCTATCATTGATAGATCTGTTTTAAAATTTGCACAGAAACTGTGCTAATTTTGCGGTGAATGATCGGATCGGTTTCAAAATTTGATAGATTAAAATGTCTAGAGCTAAAAGTCGACGTTTAAAATTTCAGCTTGATTGGACGGCTAGAAGTTTGTTAAAAAGCAGCCGAAAGATTTTTACCTTCTATATAAATACATATATATATATACCCGGGTAAGTTAATATAAAACTTTTAAAAATCAACTTGCTTGCCATTTTCAAAACTCATCAATAGAGAAAGTGTGACTGCAAATTGAAATTAATCTCTACTATCGCATCTTCGGATTGAACGGAAACGTAACAACCAAAGTCCACAAAGTCTGACTCTTCAATCTCATAATCTCGACCCCTTTCTTTATCTAAATTTTTGCATATGCCTTCCTACCGATAATTCACGGAGGTGTGTCTGTGACGAGGGAGGAGAATTTTTTGCTCAGTTTTTTTATATCTAGCGCCGTTCTCGAGTTATTGCTAATTCAAACAATTTAGAAAAAGCACTCTTCGAAATTACACAATTTTTAAATGTCAATCAATGTATTTATATTTTAAATTTTATTTAATTTTTGGTTGGAGAATAAGTAATATGTCTCATTCGGCTCCGCTAGCGCTCCGCCTCGCAAATGGAAAAATTGCTTGTCGAACAAAGTTTCACTTTTAATCCGAATAAGACAATGTACTATTTTTTCTCCAACCGTATTAAAAGCAGTACATTTTTAATAGCACTACCTCAACTAAAAGTTGACGTTTTTGTTATTAATATAAAAATGCGAACATTGCTAAGCAACACTTTTTTTTACGTGCACAAAAAAACTTTTTTGTGCATGACTTAATAGTTATTTTTATC
Source organism: Cantharis rufa (assembly GCA_947369205.1). Taxonomy (NCBI): domain Eukaryota; kingdom Metazoa; phylum Arthropoda; class Insecta; order Coleoptera; family Cantharidae; genus Cantharis; species Cantharis rufa. The sequence continues at coordinate 45,764,241 of OX376303.1, forward strand.
GTAAAGGCTCTTGCACAATTAATCTGTAACTGTAACGAGAACAGAAACGGGAACAGTAAAAAGTTAAAATACATGTATTTTGGTGGCTGCTTTCACAATTAACGGCAACAGGAACAGAAACGATTTATCTTGACTGCTGTGGTTTCCTGCATGCACAAACTTTCGAAAAGCGTTTTTTAAAAATTGTAGTTTGAAAAATCTAATTGAACTTTAAATTTTAAATGTAAATCACTGGTAATTTTATTAATTAATTATATTGGTAATTCCACATAATAAAATTTGAGTATTATTATTTAACTCTCAGTTCATACACAAACAGGAAATTTATCGAAATTTTTCATTTATACTTATTATTTATGTAGTATGAACTATTTTTGATGAAGAATAAACAAATTACATGAGGAAAGTGTACATTTTAATTATGCCATTTGTCCAAACATCTATATCAAAACTTTAAACATAGTAGCTGTCGTTACTGTTACCGTTCTGGTTTATTGTGAACCAACGATTTGTTTCGTTTCTGTTCTCGTTAGTGTTACAGATCAATTGTGCAGGAGCCTTAAGGCTTGAAACTGAATTTTTCCGAGTACGAGTGTTTTACAGGCTGAGGCGGATTAGCCGAGGCCTGTATTTACGAGTACTCGGAAAACAGTTTCCTGCCGCATGATAAACGTAATTTTTTACGCCGACTTCTATAATTTGTTACATAAACTTTAATTATTTTTTGAAATATTTGGTATTAGGGATATTTTGTTGTTGTTGGTATAACACATTGGAATTAAAAATTTGACGTTTAAATTTAATTATTTTGTATCGTATTATAAAATTGCGACTGTGATAATATTTGTGATAATGGATACACCAGCACACATTACAGAAGCGGCAGAATGGATTATTGGTAATTTATTGCCAGAAAAATCTACACCCGGATACTGGCACAAATACGAGTTATTTATTATATTATATTTATATAGTTATTCTGACGAAGGCGATTACCATCGCTGAAAGCTCAATTGAAATTACTAATTATTGTAGTTTATTTAACTTGTTCTATATTTTAAAGTTTTATATTATATTTATAAAATGTAATACTTATTTAATTTTAATTAAATTTGACGTACAAAATATAACCAAGAATGTCAACATCTTAGAAGAGAATCACTGCTTTCTTTCAAACGCTAGGTGAGAAAACCAGCTTTTCACGCCGCATATGAAATATGCAATTGAACACTTGCCTGATAGAGGCGTAAAAAAGTGATTTTATTTTTTTAGTATTTTTTGTGCGCGGTCGATCTGAATTTTTGCATATCGTCGGAGATCTGACCATACCTGCTAACTGAGATTTTGTTCAACTACGGATCATTAAGTAATTTCCATCATAACTTCATTGCGCATATATTTAGAGTATCAGCTAAGTTTCACTTTTAATCTGAATAAGACAATGTACTATTCCAGTCCTATGCTACCAAAGTATATTTTTGTACCTTTTGAAGACATATTTTCTTATGTAAATATCGCTTTTACAGCAAAATTTATTAGACATATTTTGTTGATAATTTCATTCTCTTAATTTTTGTTTATATAGTACATTTTTTGGTTTCGTCGCGCCATTTTTGCGTTACAATGATTCAAAAGAGACTGTAAAATACAAAAAATATTTTCATTTTCATTTTCATTTTTAAAAATTGATTAGAAGTAAAATTGAATTGACATTTTTGCTTGTAAAATTTGTTCTATACATTTTTCTATTTTGGTCACTGTTTCTGAGATACAGAAAAATATATATTTTTTTATTTTACAGTCTTTTTTGAATCACTGTAACTCGAAAATGGCGCGACGAAATAAAAATTTATATAAACAACAATACGAGAATGTAATTATCATATATAATTTCCCATGTGCATAGAATATTATCGATCATTTCGTTCGATTACATATTTTTGATAACAATCGGCCCGACTCGCAGAGGACTTAACACTTGTTAAGTTTTATTGGTATTCGTTTTTCAATATTATGCTTGACGACAGGTGGTTTTGTTTGCACTTTTTGGATGCCTGCTGTATAGTATTGTTGGTAACCTTAATTCTGAGGGTGAGCAGTATTTTAGTATTGTTGTATGTATTTTGATATATTTCTCTTGTAGTTCTGATGAAGAGCCAAATAAACGCTCAAAACGTCGTCTGAAAGTTTGAAATGGTTTTTATTTCAACCAACTGTCCAATTCCGGATAATTTTATATAATTAACAAATAGGTACAATTGTTGTATTTATTATTGTTATTATTATAGTTCTTTGATTTTCAACAGTATTCGCTTTGTTATTGTACGTATTTAACTCTAAATTGTTTAATTTTAAGTTGTCTGCTGGACCAAATCTAATCTAAATCGTAAAATCAAAAATCACGAAATATAACGGAGACCACTTTCTCCACAACCGTGTAAGACGTATATCTTTGGCAAAAATATTTTTCCTCTGCAGTTTTCGCAATGCCAAATTGATGGCGAGCGAGAAAGTTTATTTATAAAATTAAATATACGAAAATGTTTACAAAATTTGTAACTTTTACAAAACAAATTTAATCAAATTCTCCAAAATCAAATGGGAATTTTGGAAATACGACAATATGGGTCATAGTATAAACTTGACATTTACTTTATTTCGCAAGAGGTGTGATGAATCAGATCGGTTCCAAAATTTGTATAGAATACATGTTGATTTAGTGGTAGTTAACCAGATTGATTTCAAAAAAAAAATTTAACTAATTAAACGCTTCATGTACAACATAGGGTAGCGACACCGGTGCCAGACTTTCGAACTTTGGTCGCAACAGCTAATCCATATATTGGTCGCTTTGGCAGCATGCGTAACTATTTTTACGTCAAATAAATATTTGACGTATGTCAATTCTACTTATTCAAAATTTTACACAATTAGATGTTTTAACCTAAATAAAGAGAGTTTTGTAAGTCATTCTAATGTATATTAATAAGACAAATACTTTTCTTTTTAATATGTGTTTCAAAAATATGTTAAAATAATGCGACTCAAATTCCTAAAGTCGTCACCTCGTGCGCCATCATCGGAAAACAAAGTGTTCCACCATCCGAATAAGTTGATGCTTAAAATTTCAGCTTGATTGGATGACTAGAAGTAGTTAAAAACCGTCAGAAAGATTAACAAAAACCATGACGATCAAAAGATGTTATTACATCAGAAATTATTTAAACAAATAACTTATAAAAGTTTGAAAATGTTTCTCAATATTGTTTTTAATATATATCTGTAAAAAACTTCTAAGAAACTTTCTTTAAAATTTCTTATCGAATTGATTCCAAACTTCACGAACTTACTGTATATAAAATAGTACATGAATTGAGCAAGAAATGATAAGTAAAATATTGGCAATTTTTTTAATTGATTTATCTACAAGCTGTATAAAAAAGAAAGTTTTATGCAGCTTTATTATTTTATTGCCATTCCTCAAAGAATCTATTAAAGCGAAAAAAGCATGTACATGTAACTGATGCGATGTGTGTTGCTGCTGTGCAACAATGCGCTAGAAATTTATAATAATATTTTATTAAAATATCAGGAGGTGTTGAGATATGTATTATGAATTAATTAGAATTTCATTATGCTCACTTGGCTTATTCAATTTTTCTTTTCTTATTTAATCGAATTATTATATTCGACTATAATTTAAATTATTCGAAATAACGAAGTTTAATAAATGAACAAAAATTTGTTTACGTTAATTTAACTTAATTATCATTAATTTTTGTCATAATAGTTCATATTTTGAAGTAACTCATTCAAGTTAATAATATACTTAAGTTCATAAAAAATTAATAATAAAAATACATTTCAAAATAATAAACTTATATTAATGTAACATACCTACTACTATGTTCAAAATAATTTTAATATAAATTGCAACATTTGTGACATGTTTTCTGCGATTTGATAAATACGTTAGCTGGTATTATGTGTTGGATGTATTTTGTAATAATTGAAACTCATCTTTTTAAAGCATTTACAATTTTACTTACGAACTGCGTGGGGTAAACTAGCAAAACATAAGATATAGGAGTGTCTTGAAGAATTATAGAACAGAACTGTTTTGTCTATAAAGGTGTGAATTGTAATAAATATAACGTAATGTTATTTATCGAGGGTTGAATTAAAAACGGTCTGATTTTAACACATTTAAAATAATCCGATGGACTAATTTTAAGTATTTTAATTATGTACCTTCTCAAATACAGAGATAATGTTTTTTTAGTACCTAGGTATTTTTCCATTGAAATTTGTTTAGAGAGATTTAAAAAACAAAATGGTTAAATTATAAAATGAAATATAATATAATAAATAAGAATATAATTTAGTATAATAAAAAGTTCATGTAACAGCTACGTCAGAGTTACAGAACGAAAATTTCTTGTTTATATTGGGCATAATCAAAGATTTGCGGATTGACATATTAAAGTTATTATAATATTTTTTGTATTAATTTGATTAATTTGTATTACCTATTATTAGCAACAAATTAATATTCAAATATAAAATTATATTCTGACGATCATCTCATCTACCACAAGAATTATTTAAAATATTGCTGCAAAACATGTAATCGGAAATAGACGTCAAAGTATGTTCACAAAATTTAATATTTTTTTATGAAATTATGGTAGTTTAGGCTAAAAATTAAAAATAAAGCGTATTTCAGCAAGAACTTGCATTTTATATTTATATAAACATATATATAAAAATGAAAAATAAGAAAATACCAACTTTTTAATGGAGTATAAATACTGCAGTTAACGCATATTAAGTGGTTTATTTTAAGGTAAACTTTAGTTAATAAAAAAATTAAAACTGGGTGTTGCAAGTTAGATGACATAATAAAGGGTTTTCCAATAAGGACTTGACAACTTTGAACTTTAATTGTGATCGCACCCTTAAACCAATAACCAAACTATCAGTGTCAAAACATTTAGTAAAAACAACATTTTTATTATAGTAAAGTACACGAACGAATAACGTCGACAAATAATTAAAATTTACTGCAAAAAATCCGAGTCGGTGACTGCAACTTCATGAGCGTTAATTTCCATTTTTATTTAAACTTTTTATTTTATTTTTGGGTAATTATCGTCCCAATAGACAAACAATTCATAGTCTAGGGAAAAATATCGTCACTCTCTGCCGCAATACCTCCAATCACCAGCACACCAAATTTTGTCCGGAGATACGATGACATAATGTTCATTTTTGTTATCTATTGTGGTAGCCTTAACAAAGATATTGGTAGCCCTGGCAAAGATATCTATATGTATCACCCCCTACCCTAAATCTATCTATAAAAGTTTTTTTAACAAAATCTAAAATGAAAAAAATTTTTAATTTTTGTACGCCACTGAATTTTTTCCAAAATTTTTATATACGTCACATAATACCGTAAGAAGTCACAAATAAAATTTCTCCAAGATTGGTACAACAAATTTTTTCGGTCATCTAGCGGATTTTTCGAAAATAAATTTTTGTAAATTACTGACTGTCGATTTACTGATTCTGAAAACATTTGCGAAAAAATTTAACAAACAGCCTAAACTTGGTCGCTACCTAGTGGCAGAACCTTTTACTTATAAAGTAACGTTCCGTCAGTCCGTACGACGATATTATAAAATATTTCCCACCGAACCACCTATTTTTGTATTCTAAAATTAATTGTTACAAGCCCTAAACTCAATTCTTATGTTGCACTCGGTATACAAATCAATATTAACCTAATTTTGACACATATGTCACAAAATTATGACGTTTATTAAAATTTTGAATATATTGTTTTATTTTTGCCAGCCATCTGACAAATTCTCACAAAAAATATATAAATTAAGATTTCAGTTAATATCTTCTATAATTTTTCTGACCTGCCCCGCTCTGTTACAATTGGCTCGGTTTGTTTTCTCACCAATACTTATACTTTCAAAGCTCCATCGACACACCAAATTTTAGCTGAATCGGTTAAACATTTCCGGAGATACGACGACATTTTCATTTTTTTTAATTTATTTTATTGTGGTGGCCCTGGTGAAGATTTCTCTGGCAAAACCTTATTTTCACCATTCCAGCCCACGAGGCATACGTCCAATAAGTTTGATTGCAATCGACGCAGAAATGCCGGAGAAAATCGATCGACAAAAACTTTTTTATGTTTTTGCCAAAAAAGTTAATTTTATTTTTTTCATGTTGCATTACTGATTTCTATTGAAGGATTACATATGCTCTCATATCCATTAGAATCAATGTACCTACGTACCAAAATTGGGTAAGATCCCTTCAGCATTTCTTGAGTTATTCACTCTTAAAGTTTCAACTTTGACAACTTGTGATTTTTGACAGACGACAGATAGAAGATTAATTTTACCTATTCTGGATAAAGCCTTTTAAGGCCTTTAAAATAACATATCGCAAGACAAAATATTTTTTAAAAATCCCGTATTATTTTCTTGTGGTGGCACTCCTGATTGATAGATCGCGACGAAAACCTTATTTTCACCTTTCCACCGTGAACCCTACCACCATACCAAATTTGGTCGTAATTGGTTGAATGGTTCGGAAGCAAATCGATCGACAAAATTTGACGACCGACAGACAGACAGACAGACAGACCGACACAGAAATTTTTTTTTACTTTTTGCAGATCTTTACGTTTCTGAACACGGTGATCTCGAAAATGCAAAAAAAAAAAGTTGAAATTTTTTTTCGATTACCATACCTCCAATTTTTTTTAAAAATTGATTGGAGGTAAAAATTTAAGTCTAAGTATTTGCTTCTGGATGTTTTCGTGCCAGCGAGACAACGGGTTTGTCAAAGTGCCGAGAATATTGCTGCCGTTCAAGCATCCGTCGCAAAAGAACCAAAACAGTCGATTCCACGGCGTTCTGAAGAATTGTGCATAGCTCAGACCACACTTTGGCGAATTTTGTAAAAGAATCTTGGTTTGCACCCTTATAAGATCAAGTTAACACAAGAACTAAAGCCACTCGATCATATGAAGCGACATATGTACGTTCTCGGATTGGGTTCTGGAAATGTCGATTGGGCGTCTAGATCGTGTGATTTAACACCTCTAGACTTTTTTTATGGGGCTACGTTAAATTATAGGTCTATGCCAACATGCCCGCGTCGTTAGAGGAGCTGAGCGTCCATATTAAAAGACAGATAGCGGCTGTTTCCGTAGAAATGTGTGACCGAGTCATCAAAAATTGGGTTCAACGAAACAACCGCTGCTAACGTGTCCGTTGGTGGACATATGAACGAAGTTGAATTCCATACATAAATGTTTTGATTGTACTTCAAGCCAATAATAAAATTTTCGAGATATCTCAAATGGTTTGCGTTATATTTAAAAAAAAATTTGTCAAGTCCTTATTGGAAAACCCTTTATATAAATGTACTTAATTTGCAACACCTTATATTAGTAATTGTTAAAGAACTTGTAGCGGGTCCAACGTATCATTTAGCTGCAAACAAAATATAATATAATTATAAAGATGACATATTTTAATTGTCAGTAAAAACAGAAGAAAATTGAAAATTTTAAATAAAACTCGATTTATTAACACTCGCTGTAGTTCAACAAGTAAACTCCGATCCAGAACTTACATTTTTGTAAATATTATCCACGAGAAATATTTTAATTAAATTTCTGTTATACATATTCTTCTAATATTTTTAGATAACAAATTAATAATATTCATATATCGGTTTTCAAAATACATTTTTACTTTCCCCATACATACGTATACGTACTATGTATTCTGAAAAATATTGTAATTCGCTCAAAAATAGAAATTTTGGTATAAAAATGTTCCTTATTATGCCCTGATAAGATTTTGATAAATTCTATTTTGGTGTTTGTCTGTATGTCAGTGTTTCAGTATGTCTTTGTGTCTGTGTGTGGTTAGGGTATGAAAAGAAATAGTATTAATCGCACAGGTTGAATCGTGCAACCAAATTATTATTATTATTCTGTATTGAGAGAGTTGAAGACGAATCCTATAAACTCTATAAATTACCAAAATATGTACACAGTGCGATGTAATTCAATTGAGTGAAATAAATTAACAAATCATTTTAAATTAAATCAAATTAAATCAATAAATCAACAAATAAAAATAAAAATACAAAAGCAAACGTTCAAAATTAACAGGCAACGCAACTCAAAGAACAACAAACAGATGCACCGAACCAATTCCATCACGAAAGACCCAGAAGATCTAAACGATTCTTGAAAGCATTTACAGATGAAGCCGCCACCACGTCATCAGGAAGACCATTCCAGATACCAAAAATTCGATTTAACAAGAAGTCCTCTCTGGTTCTGCTCCTGAACCTCTCGCGAAGTAACTTTAAACGATATCCACGCAAGCGTTCATTCACGTTGAGTGCAAAGAGGTGAGACATATCCAATTGGAAAAAGTGGTTAAGTGCTCGGAACGCAATTATCAAATCTCCTCTCAAACGCCGGAGGTGAAAGGGTATCAAGTCAAAAATACGTAATCGTTCTTCATAAGGTGGTCTGTTTCGATAAGGGTAAGCCAATCGCGTCACCGCTCTCTGCACAGATTCAAGTAAGTTAACATCACGCACCAACTCAGCACACCATACTGGACCAGCGAACTCGAGATGAGGTCGAATATAGGTAATGTACATTTTCTTGGCTACAACAGGACTGGGCCTTTCAAAGCACTATTAAATGTCATGAAATTTGGCAAAAATCATAGCTCGGATTTATGTGTACCAAAGTTATATGCGCATATTTTCAAGTATTTGCATATATTGAAAATGTACACTAACATTTATAAAAATATCGTCACTCTCTGCCGCAATACCTCCAATCACCAGCACACCAAATTTTGTCCGGAGATACGATGACATAATGTTCATTTTTGTTTTCTATTGTGGTAGCCTTAACAAAGATATCGGTAGCCCTGGCAAAGATATCTATATGTATCACCCCTACCCTAAATCTATCTATAAAAGTTTTTTTAACAAAATCTAAAATGAAAAAATTTTTTTATTTTTGTACGCCACTGAATTTTTTCAAAAATTTTTATATACGTCACATAATACCGTAAGAAGTCACAAATAAAATTTCTCCAAGATTGGTACAACAAATTTTTTCGGTCATCTAGCGGATTTTTCGAAAATAAATTTTTGTAAATTACTGACTGCCGATTTACTGATTCTGAAAACATTTGCGAAAAAATTTAACAAACAGCCTAACTTGGTCGCTACCTAGTGGCAGAACCTTTTACTTATAAAGTAACGTTCCGTCAGTCCGTACGACGATATTATAAAATATTTCCCACCAAACCACCTATTTTTGTATTCTAAAATAAATTGTTAAAAGCCCTAAACTCAACTCTTATGCTGCACTCGGTATACAAATCAACATTAACCTAATTTTGACACATATGTCACAAAATTATGACGTTTATTAAAATTTTGAATATATTGTTTTATTTTTGCCAGCCATCTGCAAATTCTCACAAAAAATATATAAATTAAGATTTCAGTTAATATTTTCTATAATTTTTCTGACCTGCCCCGCCCTGTTACAATTGGCTCGGTTTGTTTTCTCACCAATACTTATACTTTCAAAGCTCCATCGACACACCAAATTTTAGCTGAATCGGTTCAACATATCCGGAGATACGACGACATTTTCATTTTTTTTAATTTATTTTATTGTGGTGGCCCTGGTGAAGATTTCTCTGGCAAAACCTTATTTTCACCATTCCAGCCCACGAGGCATACGTCCAATAAGTTTGATTGCAATCGACGCAGAAATGCTGGAGAAAATCGATAGACAAAAACTTTTTTCATGTTTTTGCCAAAAAAGTTAATTTTATTTTTTTCATGTTGCATTACTGATTTCTATCGAAGGATTACATATGCTCACATATCCATTAGGATCAATGTACCTACGTACCAAATTTGGGTAAGATCCCTTCAGCATTTCTTGAATTATGCACTCTTAAAGTTTCAACTTTGACAACTTGTGATTTTTGACAGACGACAGATAGAAGATTAATTTTACCTATTCTGGATAAAGCCTTTTAAGGCCTTTAAAATAACATATCGCAAGACAAAATATTTTTTTAAAATCCCGTATTATTTTCTTGTGGTGGCACTCCTGATTGATAGATCGCGACGAAAACCTTATTTTCACCTTTCCACCGCGAACCCTACCACCATACCAAATTTGGTCGTAATTGGTTGGATGGCTCGGAAGCAAATCGATCGACAAAATTTGACGACAGACAGACCGACAGACCGACAGACAGACCGACAGACAGACCGACACAGAAATTTTTATTTTACTTTTTGCAGATCTTTACGTTTCTGAACACGGTGATCTCGAAAATGCAAAAAAAAAAAGTTGAAATTTTTTTTCGATTACCATACCTCCAATTTTTTTTTAAAATTGATTGGAGGTAAAAATGAAAAAATTGTATGATGCATACAAAGTTTAATTTTAATAAGTAGTAGGTACCTAATAGATACCTAATACAGTAGATAAGAAAAAGTATAGTTCTCATCTAATTAACTCTACGTAAAGTAATCGCAAATATCCATAAAAATATGACATTTCTACTTTAAAATCTCAATTTCGTCGATATATTTGACTGTATATAAATTTTATTTGTTTTATTAACAAATAAATTTTTTTTCCAACCGTATTAAAAGCAGTACATTTTTAGTAGCATTACCTCAACTAAAAGTTGACGTTTTCGTTATTAATATAAAAATGCGAAAATTGCTAAGCAACACTATTTTACGTGCACTAAAATAGATATTTACGATATATGTATCGTAATGTGAAATTTTACGATACTTGATGGATTATCCGACTCGCCTACGAGTCGTTGGATAATTTTTCCATCGCGTATCGATACGCGATACAAATATTGTACAACGTTTTATCTACTTTTATAACTAATACCTACAAATATTTTTGTGTTTGTCAATAAACATTTAAAATTTCGTTTATGAAAAAATAATAGGGATTATTTTGTTTTTTAATTTGTTTTATTGTTTGATTAAATTGTTTTCCAAACACTTAAGTGACAACAAGCGGCAGTGTATTAGCAAGTGAAAAATGTGTAATTCAGAGGAAAGTTTGCCTTCTGATGTAGAATTGGCTGCTAAATCTGCTATAGATACATTAATTCCTGCCAAATCTAAAAATCGTTACAAGATGGTGTACAAATATTTTGAAGAATGGATGGAAGTGAAGAAAATTCGTGAAATCTTTGAAAAGGTAGTTCTTGCCTATTTTTCGGAACAAGCAGGGAATTTAAAACCATCTTCGTTATGGTGCCGGTATTCTATGTTGCGAACCTTAGTCTCGATTAAGAAAAAAATTGATATTAGTCAATATCATCAGGTTGTGGCTTTCTTGAAGAGGAAATCAGACGGATACCGACCTAAGAAATCTTGTATTTTTTTCGTAAAGAAGAAATACATCAGTTTCTTAAGGAAATGAATGATAAGGATTTCTTATTTATGAAGGTAAATTAGAGCTTAAATAATAAAAGTTCAATATCAAACTTATTATGCTTTTAGATCATTTTGAAAATTGGAGTTTTTGGTGCTTGCCAACTCGAGGAGATTACAAATTTGATGACACGAGACGTTCAAGACGAAGAAGAATATATCAAAATCACTTTGCCAAATTCATAAACTAAAATTATTTAAATTATATAATTATTATAAAATTATTATTTATATAAGTTTCCATAATAGAAGGAAATATCCTGGGAATAAGTTGTTTGAATTTATTTCGAAAATATAAGGATTTACGTCCCAGCCATACCAAGCACGATCGGTTTTTTCTTACCTATAGGGGAGGCAAATGTACCCAGCAGCCTGTTGGAGTTAATACAATTGGAGGAATTCCAAAGAAAATCGCTACTGCACTAGGATTATCTGAACCGGTAAACTATACAGGACATTGTTTCCGGAGATGTTCGGCATCATTGTTAGCCGATGCAGGGGCAGATATGCATACTCTCAAGCGTCATGGAAGCTGGAAGTCTAATAGTGTTGCAGAAGGATATGTTGAAACATCAATAGAAAATAAAAAAATAATTGCGACGAAAATAATGGGCTCTTCAGTTACTGTGGCTAATAATTATTACGAATAAAATTTCAGTGAAGTTTATTTAAAAAATTAAAAAATTAAGAAATTTTTTGCTAGATTTAGGTTTAAAAAATTTCTTAATTTTTTAATTTTTTAAATAACTTACTTTTGATTATAATATAAATTAATATTATGAACAACTTTCAGTTTCAAACTAATGTCAAAAAAAAAAATCAAATCATAAAAATCTTAAAAATTACTGTTTTTCTAGATATTTTTATCGTATTCAGGAGTAACAACATAAATTTAAAAAGTAACTCTCGGATTAGTTGACCCGACCTACATACAACCGCATGGGCGTTGATCCTGGTTTAAGACTTGAACCAGGTTCGGCTGATCCATGAGTTAAACCACTGACATACAACCGGCCGGCTATAAACTAAATTAAAGTAACTTTTAACTTAAATTAAAGGCTAGCCAAATATTGCCAATCAGCGTTGCCATCTGTTTTAGCCGGCATTATAGTATCTAGTTGCTAAAAGTATAGTATTTTGAAAAAAATTATAGGATGCATATCATAAGCATAATATGCTTATATAATATATAATATGCTTATATAAAATGTATAAATGTATAGCAAATAAAATGAATAAGCAAAAGAAGAATGACTGGTATATGGACCAAATGTTAAAAATAGAATCAAGCAACAACTTCAATAATACAAAAATATTTTATCAATTGTTAAAGAGACAAAACCCAAAACATAGTATAAAGACAAGAGGTATGAAGGATGACTCAGGGAATGTAGTTTATGAAACAGAAAAAATAAAAAAGATTTGGTCTCAACATTTTCAAAAGTTATTAAACACACAAGAAGAACTAGACGAATGGGAACCAGCTAACATAATTGAAGATAACGAAGAAATATCAACGCCAACACATAAAGAGATAATGAACATAATTCGAAAAATGAAAAATGGTAAGGCGCCGGGAAAGGACAAAATCACAGCGGAACTTATAAAGAATGGAGGAAGCAAACTTCATGAAAGATTGTGTAATCTGGTACAGAGAACGTGGAGAGAAGAAAATATGCCAAATAATTGGAAAGAAAGCATAGTGATTCCATTGATGAAGAGTGGAGATCCAGAAGAATGCAAAAACTACAGGGGAATTGCACTTCTCAACAATACTTACAAGATAGTATCAGCTGTTATACACGAAAGACTGAAGGAATACACAAAAGAGCTAGTGGGGGAATACCAGTTCGGTTTCACGAAGGATAGATCTACGATAGGAGCAATACATATACTAAGACAAACGATGGAAAAATTCTACGAACATAACATAAATATGCACCTCATGTTTGTTGATTTTCGACAGGCTTTCGACAGAGTGAATAGGAAAGTATTATATCAAGCGATGTTGGAAATGGGTATACCACTTAAATTGATAAAAATGACAAGAATTACATTACAGAACACCGTCTCATGCATAAGGACAACAGAGGGCGAAACTGAAAACTTTGAAGTAAACAACGGAGTTAGACAGGAGATGCTCTGTCGGCAACACTATGTGACATTGCGAATGCATTTCTTTCTTTGCCAGGTGAAATTTTTGAATTTTAAATGTTACATTTTATACATCTTTTTGAATTTGACTATTTAACGTTGGTATGGACGATAAAGCAATAATTTATTATCACTAGCGCTCGAATAAAAGCAGATTAACTTCGTTACAACTGCAAAAATTAATAGAAATTGCAACTAATTGAATCAATTGTTTTGGGTTTTTATACCGATTTGATAATCTTTTGATTGAATCACTGGCAGGTACAATTTTTATTATTATTTTTGTAACTTGAACTCATCGAATTCGTTTTTTTTTTAGTTTGCTAATTTTTATCAGACACCTACGTTTTGCCACCGTGGTGAAGGTTTTTCAACAAGACGAGTCTTTTATATGGTTTTTTTGTTTGCACAATCCAACTTGTACCACTCAACAAGGTAACAAGAAAAACGTTGAAACTAATCCCAACAGTTGGCGGAATTATCGATAGCGTTATCAAGGAGTTAATATTTGGTTATATTCACAATTTTGGGTGACGCCAATTAAGATAAATTTTTTTTTCTACGTCGTTTGGTAGAGAGACGTGTCACATTTATCAATTGTAGGAGGGGGTTTTTGTAATTCAAATTGTGATTGCAGTTTTCAAAACCAAACCATTTTTGGAGCAGCCGAAATATCTTCGAACCAAGGTAAGCTTTCTGGAAGTCGTGGTTAACTCGAGCTGCTGTATTGCCATTACACCTGGTCAGTTTTAAGGGTGAGTCGTTACAATTTGTGTTGCAATTATTCTCTTTTGCAGGAGATTTATGTGACGGTTGTTGTTTTAAATTTTTATAATACGGTTATTCCGTTAATGGTCGTCACTCAAGAGGGTGGTAAACAAAAATTTTTTTAAGCTTCTGACACCATCAGTGTCGAGCTTTGTATTTTTTTAAATTTTTTTATTGTCAAGGTGATACCTTCAGTATCCCTTAAAATTTTGTTCACATTTTTAATTTGAAACCACATTAAACCACCAATTCTATTTTGTTTATTTTATTTTACGGTTTAATAACAGTTTCTGGCGCCTGGCAATATTTTTCTAGTATCGCTTACCCAAAAAGCCTCTCTCCGTACTGAATAAGCTAGCCGCTGCTTGCACAAGCAGCATTCAGGGAGTGTTAGGGTACACTTGGCGCCCAACGTGGGGCTTCGATACTTGGCTTACCATCTGCCAGTAGAATTATACTTCTTTCATTTTATAATTTATTTTGTTTTTAATTAACAATTTTTACAATGACCAATATTAATTATTTAACGGGTGATGAGTTGTCTTGGGAATTACAAGTGCGCAATGTTGCTAGTTCTAATCGTATAGTAGAAGAGCTACGTAAATTTTTAAGAGCCCTTATGGCAAAAGAAAGAGCAAATCCTGCTTTGTTATCTCGTTATACGCTGTACAATTACGATATAGGAACAGAATTAGGAATAGTTGATGCCAAACTTACTAAGTTGGAATCTGATGTATCAACTTTTGTTGAAAAACCTCTCACCACGGAGAGTAAACGGTTGCGCACAAAAATAGAACACATTATTCGGAGAACGGATTACATGCTTAAGTTACATTTAGTTGAGGATGAGCGGGTAAAAGTAGACTCATTATCAGGACGTGCTCTAACACTCTTTGAAACAATAGATGATGTGGAAACAGGTCCACAAATTAGTTTTAATGATATGGTATCGGTACTTGAGCAAAGTACATCAGCACAAGAACCAGCACACATTTCTGAGCAAGCTAACAAGCCTGCTACAGAGTTAACTACTGTTGCAACTAAAGTAACAGCAATAAATACCAGTACACACGATTCGGTGGTTTTTTCAACTTCAGGTCCACGCATGTCTGTACGCGAACAGCCTATTGTAAGTTCAATTGACCCTGCTTCACATTTTGCAAATTCTAGTCCCATCAGAACGGCTAATATAGTAGAAAATCAAACTCATGTACCTGTTTATGTACCAAATCAATATCATATGCCAAGTTCATCGGGAAAGCTGCACAAATGGGGTTTGAAATTTGATGGTAATACTTCCAAGATGGGAGTAGGAGCTTTTTTAGAACGGGTGAATGAGCTACGTGTTTCACGAGGGGTGACAAAACGATCGCTTTTTGAAGGAGCGGGAGAACTTTTTGATGGCCAGGCCAAGATTTGGTTTAAGTCTATTATTGGCAGTGTTTCATCTTGGGATGAGCTGGTACAGCGGTTCAAATCAGTTTATCTGCCGTTTGATTATGACAAAGAGCTGAAGCGGGAGATACAAGCTCGCAAACAAGGTGCGGAAGAGCCGTGTTTTATTTTTATAGCGGTCATGCAAAATATGATGAGGCGCTTGTCAGTCATTCCTGACGATGAAACACAACTTAGTTTCATTATGCCCAATCTATTGCCGCGTTTTACAAATTCTTTGGCACTAGTAGACGTATTCTCAGTAGAACATTTACAAGGGCTATGTCAAAAGTTGGAAAGAGCTAAGTTTCGGGTGGAAAGATTTAATATGGCGGTTCCGACTACGCAACCTCTTGAGCCAGACCTAGCATATAAGGGTCCATCAAGTAGTAACAGTTCTCCAAATGCGAAC
Source organism: Cantharis rufa (assembly GCA_947369205.1). NCBI lineage: Eukaryota > Metazoa > Arthropoda > Insecta > Coleoptera > Cantharidae > Cantharis > Cantharis rufa. Next base: position 45,780,577 of record OX376303.1, read on the forward strand.
TTATCGGCTTTGGCAACTCAATTGAAGTCGCGAACAGTTGTCAATCGCGCGAGAGCAAACACCAAATGCTACAATTGTTCGGCCACGGGTCACACTTACCATACATGTGCAGCAGAGCGTCGTATTTTCTGCTATGTATGCGGAACACCTAATGCCACATTTACTACTTGTAGTAAATGTCAAAAAAACTAAAAAGGACAGGCTCAAATCTCCGTCGATTTAGCCTTAGTCCTCAACAATTGGCGGAACAATCTATAATGTGGGGTCATTGGTTAGAGAAGGTTAAAAATTTTAGCCGTCCTCTTAACACAGCTAATGCGAGTTTTACACGTGTTTCGGGAGATAATCGGCCTTATGTAGTTGTTCGCATTCATAACGATCCATTTTGGCACTTTTGGATTCCGGAGCAAACCAAACCATACTAGGATCACGGGGGTTATCATTGATCAAAAAACTTAAAATAAAAGTACAAAAACCCATTAACACCCCAAGTTTACAAACAGCGGACGGAACCTTACAACCGGTGTTAGGTTTTGTGACCTTGCCTATTACTGTCGACAATGTCACTAAAGATTTGCCTGTCATGATTTCCGGCACGATTAGCAATGCTTTAACTTTAGGTACAGATTTCTGTAATATGTTCAAACTCACCGCAAACTTTGCAGATAATAGTTTTTCCATACCTTGCTCAATTGATTCGGTAAAGGTTATTCAATCTCGTGTAGATTTAGACTTTGAACGAGTACAGCAACTGAATTCTGTGATTGAACTATTCAAAGAAATAGGTCCCGACACGTTAGGACGTACACCTTTGGTAGAGCACGTTATTGAGACGGGAGACGCCCGACCGGTAAAGCAAAGATACTATCCACTCTCGCCAGCTATGTTAGCCAAAGTTAATTCGGAGATAGATGAAATGTTACGCTTAGGGGTAATAAGACCTTCCAAAAGCGCTTGGAATAGTCCCATCGTCTAAGTAAAAAAGAAAACCGGCGAACTTCGCTGTTGTTTCGATGGACGTCGGCTTAACGAAGTGACAAAGCGTGACGCTTATCCTTTGCCATACATCAGCCAGATCTTGGATCGCTTACGAGATGCACGTTATCTGACATCCATAGATTTGCGTAAGGCTTTTTGGCAAATCCCCTTATCGGCTGAATCCTGCGAGAAAACTGCCTTTACCGTTCCGGTCATGGTTTATTTGAATTTACTGTTTTGCCTTTTGGTCTCCATAACAGCCCCCAAACGTTGCAACGTCTGATGGACATACTATTCGGTCCAGAGTTTGAAAACGTATTTGTTTATATTGATGATATTATAGTGGCATCTAAGAGCTTTAAAGAACATTTGGCTACTCTAAGAGCGGTTTATAAACGTCTGAAGGACGCGGGCTTAACGGTTAATCTTAAAAAATGCGAATTTTGTCGTCCGTCCTTGACTTATTTTGGCTTCGTAGTTGACGAAAAAGGTCTTAGAACCGACCCAAGTAAGGTCTCTGCAATAGTAGATTATCCGACTCCAAAAAATACTACCAAGATTAAGAGATTTTTAGGTATGGCTGGTTGGTACCGTAGATTTATACCGGGATTTTCCACCATTGCTGCACCGATTTTAAACTTAATTCAAGGTAAAACAAAGGGGCAACGTATTTCTTGGTCTGATGATGCTGAGCATTCTTTCAAATCATTGAAAGATTTATTAGTTACAGCACCTGTGCTTTGTAGTCCGAATTATGATGAGCCTTTCATAATACAAGCTGATGCGTCTGATGTAGGATTGGGGGCAATTTTGGTTCAAGGCGAGGGTACGGATGAGCGCGTGGTGGCTTATGCCAGTAGAACTCTCACTAAACAGGAAAGAAACTATAGTGCTATAGAAAAGGAGTGCGCTGCAGTACTATTTGGCGTAGAGAAATATCGAGCTTATGTCGAAGGTTCGCGATTTACGGTGGTAACCGACAATCAGGCTTTGCTTTGGTTAAGTAAACTAAACAGCCCTACGGGAAGGTTAGCGCGTTGGAGTGTACGATTGTCACAATATGATTTTGGCATAATACATAGGAAAGGCAAGTTTAATGTCGTGCCTGATGCGTTGTCTAGAGCACCAATACAAATTCATTCAATCACAGTTACTGAGGAAGATTATGATGCTTGGTACCGTAAAATGCTAGATAAAATTAGTTTAAATCCTGACGATCATCCGTCATGGAAAATAGAAGACGGGATGATTTTTAAATATGTACCGAATAAACATAATATCATTTCAAATCTGATTGATTGGAAAATTGTTGTTCCTAGGTCGCGACGTAGAGAAATTTTGCAGGATTGCCATGACAATCCCTTGTCAGGTCATCTGGGTATTCTAAAAACTATGTGTAAGGTTGCAGAAATCTATTACTGGCCTCGTATGAGAACTGATATTGTGCGTTATGTTCGCAAATGCGAGATTTGTTTGGCGAGTAAAGCTTCAAATTTGCTTCGACCTGGATTAATGGGAGCTGAGAAACGAGTACAATTTCCTTTTCAATTATTATCGGTTGATTTAATGGGACCGTTTCCCAAAACCAAAAGGGGTAATTCTTATTTATTAGTTATTTCTGATTGGTTTACTAAATTTGTAGTAGTGCGCCCTTTGAAAAAGGCCACGGCATCTTCGGTAGCGGCGTTCGTCGAAGAAACTTTCTTACTGTTTGGGGTTCCGCAAATTGTTATGTGTGACAATGGCACGCAATTTACCAGTTCTATTTTTAAAAACTTGATGTCACAGTATAATGTTCAGAAAACATGGTATAACGCAAATTATCATCCACAAGTAAATCCCGTAGAACGTGTAAATAGAGTTATTGGTACTTGTTTGCGGTCTTTCGTAAAGGATGATCATAGATCTTGGGACACTTACGTTTTTCAGATTGCCCATGCTATACGTAATGCGGTTCACGAAGCTACTGGTCATTCCCCAACGTTGTTGAACTTGGGAAGAATTGTTCCGAGTAGTGGGGATTATTATGGGAAATTGGGAACTTTACAACCCGAAGAAATTACAATTGCTAGCCGTGAACGCGTCATTACTGACAACCAGCAATTGCATGAGATACATAAACAGGTAGAACGTAATTTGCATCGTGCGCATGAACAACATCGAACACACTATAATTTGCGAAAACGTCAGCTAACTTTTAAGAAGGGAGATACCGTCTAGAAGAGAAATTTCGTTCTCTCTAGCGCTTCTGACCATTTTTCAAAAAAACTTGCTCCCAAGTTTGTTAAGTGCACTGTCACTAAAGTCACGGGTCCGTTGACCTATCGCTTGAAAAATGACCTAGGGAAAGATTTGGGAATCTTTCATATTAAAGATCTAAAAGAGCACCCTGATAACAATGAGGAATGAATGAGCTGTGAATGATGTGTGAGTAAGAAATTTTCTCCTTTCGTATCAAATTTTTTAATTTTATTAATTTCTGAATCTTTTCAGTTTTTTTGTTTGACATTTCATACCAATTTGCTTCACAAATTAGTTATGTTTTAATTTTTTAATTTTACCATTTATTAAAGTCAGTCGGTACATTTTTGCTTTTCGTCATGCCAACCGCAGTCTTTAGGTTCGGGAGGGGAGAGTGTAACATTGCGAATGCATTTCTTTCTTTGCCAGGTGAAATTTTTGAATTTTAAATGTTACATTTTATACACCTTTTTGAATTTGACTATTTAACGTTGGTATGGACGATAAAGCAATAATTTATTACCACTAGCGCTCGAATAAAAGCAGATTAACTTCGTTACAACTGCAAAAATTAATAGAAATTGCAACTAATTGAATCAATTGTTTTGGGTTTTTATACCGATATGATAATCTTTTGATTGAATCACTGGCAGGTACAATTTTTATTATTATTTTTGTAACTTGAACTCATCGAATTCGTTTTTTTTTTAGTTTGCTAATTTTTATCAGACACCTACGTTTTGCCACCGTGGTGAAGGTTTTTCAACAAGACGAGTCTTTTATATGGTTTTTTTGTTTGCACAATCCAACTTGTACCACTCAACAAGGTAACAAGAAAAACGTTGAAACTAATCCCAACAGTTGGCGGAATTATCGATAGCGTTATCAAGGAGTTAATATTTGGTTTTTTTTTAAAGAAATTGATATTTTATTCACAATTTTGGGTGACGCCAATTAAGATAAATTTTTTTTTCTACGTCGTTTTGTAGAGAGACGTGTCACATTTATCAATAATTGTAGGAGGGGGTTTTTGTAATTCAAATTGTGATTGCAGTTTTCAAAACCAAACCATTTTTGGAGCAACCGAAATATCTTCGAACCAAGGAAAGCTTTCTGGAAGTCGTGGTTAACTCGAGCTTGCTGTATTGCCATTACACCTGGTCAGTTTTAAGGGTGAGTCGTTACAATTTGTGTTGCAATTATTCTCTTTTGCAGGAGATTTATGTGACGGTTGTTGTTTTAAATTTTTATAATACGGTTATTCCGTTAATGGTCGTCACTCAAGAGGGTGGTAAACAAAAATTTATTTAAGCTTCTGACACCATCAGTGTCGAGCTTTGTATTTTTTTAAATTTTTTTATGGTCAAGGTGATACCTTCAGTATCCCTTAAAATTTTGTTCACATTTTTAATTTGAAACCACATTAAACCACCAATTCTATTTTGTTTATTTTATTTTACGGTTTAATAACAGTTTCTGGCGCCTGGCAATATTTTTCTAGTATCGCTTACCCAAAAAGCCTCTCTCCGTACTGAATAAGCTAGCCGCTGCTTGCACAAGCAGCATTCAGGGAGTGTTAGGGTACAACTATTTAATATAATATTAGAAAAGATAGTTAGAGGGTTGAGAATGGATGGAACAGTGATAAACAGAGAGGGGCAATTAATAGCTTATGCGGACGACATTCTCATTATGGCAAGAACATATGGAAGACTAGAAGAGATATTCAAAGACCTTGAGAAAAATGCGAAGAAAGCGGGACTAATGATCAATGAAAAGAAAACAAAGTACATGAAAAGTTGTAAGACCGAAACGCACAATCTGCAGAACATTACAATAGATAAGTACACCATAGAGGAAATAAACTGCTGCAGTTATCTGGGAGTACAAATAAACAGTAACAATAACAACGAAAACGAAATAAAAAATAGGATACAAGCAGGCAACAAGACATACTATGCAAATAAGAAACTGTTAATGAGTAAACACCTGAAAAGACAAACCAAAGTTAAAATATATAAAACACTTATAAGACCGGTTGTACTGTACGCAGCAGAGACGTTGTTCCTGTCAAAGTATGAGGCGTCAAAATTAAGAACTTTTGAAAGAAAAGTCCTTCGCACTATTTTGGGACCGAAGCTAAATGAAAGTGGTGAATATCGAATATGGATGAATCACGAGATCCAAAATGAAATGAAAGGAGAGGACATAGTGAAATTTGCAAAGTCACAAAGAATAAGATGGCTGGGACACATTATGCGTAGTGAAGAGTGCTCCGCATTGAGAAGCATAACGACATGGAGACCAGCGGAGGATCGAAACCGAGGAAGACCAAGAATAAGATGGTACGATCAGGTAGTGAACGACTTGAAGACAATGGAGGTAGAGGACTGGAGGGTAAAAGTTCAAGATAGGAAAGGCTGGAGAGATATTGCAAAAGACGCCGCTTCACATCCAGGACTGTAGAAACACAAGAAATGGAATAATTTTTATTTTTTATGAAATGTAAATAGTTAATTTAGGATGAATTGTATATAGAGTAACATGTATAATGTAACATGGGGCTTAATCCTCCCCTTTAATCGGATTTGTGATTCCTGGAAACGGGAAAGCAATATTCTTTTTGAATGTAATGCTATATGAATGAATGAATGAATGCTTATATAATATATAATATGCTTATATAATATATAATATTATGCTTATATAATATATAATATGCTTATATAATATATAATATGCTATACATATATATTATATAGATATGCAATGACCTTTTTCTTTTTTCGCTCTAGGCTCTATGATTTCTTCTAAAACGCGTGTTAAAAAACAATTAAAAAATTAAAAGTTATTAATTTTGAATAATTAATAGTGCAATTTTCGAAAATTTCTACATTATAGTATTATTTTCAAAATTATAGTACTACTATAGTAGGGAACTACATATAGTATATAGTATAGCAGGTACAAATTATAGTATGGAATCGCTGTTATATATCCATTGGCCCACCAATTATGTTGCCAAAAATATTGTCATCTACACTATATCTCGGTAGCGGTGCCACAAAATAGAAAAGCTATGAAAATAATTATGATAGAAAAATAGAACAAAAATGTATTGAATGTAACTTACAAGAAAAAATGCATATTTATTTTTTTATTTTTTTGCAGCGTTTCAGAGATATGTATATTTAGTTGATAATATTTTTTGTATTTTATCGAGCCTTTCAAATGAAAATTTACTTACCTGCAATAAATTTAAAGTTAGTTTTAATTTGGATATTTACTAAAGTTGGATCAACGGAAGTAAGATTGATAAATTTCAATCTAACGCAGTTTGGATATTCGAATCTACACCAGATGTTCAGAAATTCGCTAACCAACACCCACGTGTCAACTTATCGTAACGGGAGCCAAGACGAACTGATCAGCCGATCTGCTTATGTAACCCGAACAAGAGTCATACAAGGTATTTCCAAATTAAAAATAAACACCTTATTAAAAACATTTTTATTAATAAAAACAACAAAAAATTTGTTTTACACTGTAAAATTATTAATTGCTACACCTTTAACATACCGGCAAATTAGTTTGAAATTTAGAAAAGTTTGTGGTAAAGTAAATACAATTTCAAAATCAGTGGCCGAACACTATTGCATTTCAAAGCCTAACAGCGAGATTTGTCGCTACAAAAATTTTCCTTTGAATAAACACAATTTTACGTTATTCAAAAAAGTAAGAGTTTTTATTTGTTCCAAGAGCAACCAAATTATTTCTACTGGAACCGACTACTGTTGGAGTGTACCCCATGCTTCCGAACCTACTGGCAGCCGAGGTATAAAAAGTGTAGTACAGGGTCTTGGTAAAAAAATATCATTACAGTATATTATAGTGCACAGTTTTCTTCCTTCCTGTCTATATTCTTCCTTTTATATTTGAATAAGTCAATGCAGAAAGTAAATATGTCCATTTATTTATTTATTTTTTTTTTTAACCTTTTAACCTTTTATTTAAATTTAAAAAAAGTGCACTAAAAAGTAAAAAATAAAATTTTTAAAATAATAACAAAGAAGCTCCTTCAAAACATCTTATAAAAGCGTGGGGCTATTAAACGTCCAAGAACAATGTCAAACAACTACAGAATTACTGATATTAAATTGCGTTTTAAAACTGTCATTAAAAATGTTGTATCCATTTCTGTACGTAGGGTAGAGTGAGGTTAACTGGACAGTTTTTTGAAAATATTTAAATTTATATGAGATTGCGTAAACTTAGATTAACAAATTTTTACAGCATGTAGTTTCGTTATATAGCAATAAAAAAAAATATCTAACACAAAGTTTATAAAAATACACCTTCTAGTTTTAATTTCTTGCATGTCTGCAATATGGTTCAGTTAACCCCATACTACAGGTTAACTGAACATATATAGGTAGATTAGTTGAGCATATCTTTAAAATATTAGGCCATAAAACCTGTTGTCCATACAAAAAATGTTAACAAATAAATTGAAAACAACATGGGTTTAAAAAAAACCAATAATGATAATCAGTAGTCAAATACTGAATTTTTCACGTAAAACAAAATATGTAAGAGTTCAAAAATTTACACAGCAGCGATAAAAATTATTTTAGGCTATGATTAGCGGATTTTTAATATTCTGGAATATATTATAAACTTAAAGTGACACTTATAGGAAAGTCTTTGAATTGTCAAAATTAGAGCCCATAAGTAACTAAGAGATGGCAGATATATGCAACTCGCCGCGGCCAAGTCGCCGCGGTCAGCTTGCCGCAGCCAACTCGCCGCCGGCCAGCTTCCCGCCGGCCGATGTTCTCCACAGATGTCTCTCCTAAATTATTAATCTTGAAACAAACAAATGAAAATGTGTTTTTTTTTCATAAAAAACACGTATTTTTTACAGTGGATCCGTGTATTGTCATGGCTGTCTTTGTCAAATGTTTTGACAAAGACTAAACTAATTAAAAATATCCCTGAAGACCGAATAAACTCGCCAAAAGTGGAACTCGAAAAAGGTGAAACTCGGTTATTTTTATTTATTTTATATATTTATTGGTGTATTTTTATTTAATTGAACCGTGTTTAAATTTAAGGTACCTAATGTAGTATTTTAAAGCAAAAACCCCTTTTAACCCGGCAAGTATACACGTAATAATTTTTTATAATACAGTATATTATTTTCATTATTAAAATATTAAAAATTCAAAAACCATTTTTATTGATGGTGGCGAAATCGGCCGCTAGCAGTTGCCGAGTTGGCCGGCGGCGAGATGGCCGCGGCGAGTTGTCCCATCCCCCAGTTAACCTACCTGTTCAGTTAACCTCATCTTACCCTACTCGTAGTTTCATGAAATTCATAGCCCCACGCTTTTATATAGATGTTTTCAAGATGTTTTCTAGTTACTATTTTAAAAATTTTATTTTTTACTTTTTAGTGCACTTTTTTAATTTTAAATAAAAGGTTTTTTTTTAGTTTTTAATTTTTTTTAAATTTTTTCTATGTATAACGAGCTTCAAAATGTACAATTAACATTGTTAACATAGGAGTGTATGAATACTTTTTGGAGCCACTGTACTTATGTAGATCAACTTCCATATTATATAAACAAATGTGTATAGATTGTATATTTTTATAAAGTAAATACATTACCAGTTATAAATAATATTAAAGAGATTGCCGAATAACTTTAAACTTCACAACAAACAAATAGTAATCAGGAAGCAAACCACCGCTTTTGGTTTGTGCAACACAAAAGCTTCTGTTTCTTGACTGGTACAACTGAATTGCTTTGAAAAAAAATATTATTATATATATTATTAATGTGGGGAAGGCAACGGGAAACCAACCCATTAATTAAATTCCCTGGTACGTCATCTTGGTTCAGCCAAGTTGATCGCCAACGCCCATTAAAGGGCACATTAAGAAGAAGATATTATTAATAGTCCAGGCGCCAGAGCACCGAAAATGGTGCTGCAAAACAGAAAATCCTGGTAAGGGATTTTTTAATTGGATTATGTTAGTTGATGGCCCTTAAGTGCAAAACCGGGTTTTCGGCTTCGGTTTTTGCTTTTTATTATTATCTCGTAAACGGTACGTCGGACGATAAAAATGATAATAATATTTTTTGTAGGAAATTAAACTTGCTATAATTTTGAAGATTTTTTCTTGAAAGTCAACATTTTTCAAGATATAGTGAGTTGAAAAATTTCAAATGTAGTTTTTGTTAAATTTTTCGTTGTTGTCATATATAATAAAATACTATTAATCTAACTTGTAGAACACAAAATTATCAACAAATTTCATCTAAAGCTTTTTTTTTGTAAAGTTAATAGTTAATGTGATATAGTACGCTGAATAGTCCAAAAGCCAGCTATTTTCGCTGAGTATAAAATATAAATAATCGAAATGAATGGATGTTTTAAATGAAAAATATTAGTAAGTAGGCTTAAGTGCAAAACCAAGTTATCAGCAGCAGAGGGCGCAAGCGTTAGTCATTATTTTGAAAAACGCGTTTGTATCAGTATCCCGTAAACGGGATAAAAAGTAAACGGGCCCGTAAAAGTGCTATCCGATGCCGAAAACCTGGTTTTACTCTTAGGGGCCATCTACTAACATAATCCAATTAAAAAATCATCTACCAGGATTTTATGTTTTGCAAATACACCTGGCGCTGGCGATGGCGCCTGGACGATAAGTAGTTATAAAATAAAGTATTTTGCGGTTTGTTTCATTCAGATCACAACACTCCTTCTACATAAAAATTTTAAAATTTAATTTTTTGCCTTATTTTTGAAAGGCGATTATAAAATATGTATAAAGCGCTCTCTAAACCTGCTTAATAGCAGTTAAGAAATAAGGGGTCTCTTATTTCTGAATGCTCTACTACATATCCAAAATTTATTCAATTCGATGAGGAATACCGGGGGTCATTTTCTCGTCAGTTACAATACATTATGATAAAATAATTGCAATAATAATTTGACATAAATTATGATAGCTTGCATCAAAAATAGTATGTCGTCTTCAAATTCAAAATATACGGTCGGTACTTCATTTGCGATTGTTTTAAATTTAACTTTTCCTAGAATATGTTTTTGGTAGTGGATTGCTCGTTGAACTTCCGAATATACTCAAAATCAACATCCTAATCTATGCTATCGTGTGCGTTTTGCGCACAACCGTAAAAAGAGTTAAAAATTCACCAACATAAGAAAAGAAATATTAAAAGAAGCTACTTTCGTTTTTATCTAACAAACATTTGGTTACACATGAACGCAATCTCTACCCAACTACCTTAAATATACCACTTTAATTTTAACAGGAAATTTAACAGTTTCACTAAATTTAATTCCCAAAAAATCACTTTAAAAATGGGTATTCACATGGAAATATTACCTTGAAGGTATAATAAATGATACAGCCGACCTTGCCCTATATCTGCAATTTTTGTGTATTTGTTATAAATAGTACAAAGTACATTTACATACATCACTATTTTTGGAGTAACTTTTTTTAATTTTGTCTGTGCAAGTGTCGTATTCTTATGGATAACTTTTCCAGAACTTTAATAATTGATGTATAATTATAAAGATACATAGCAAGTATAATAAATAGTTTATTATGCCAGAAAGTAATTTCACTATGTTGCCTAAATTACGAAAAATTAAACAATTAGATAAGAAAGCTACTTCAGTTTTTTTTTTAAAGTAATTTCCTTTGCTGTAAATCTTTAACTTTTATATTATAATCGGTGTACGAGGAGACAACACGCAACCACGAACTTGTAGTTTATTTAATAGAATTGGTATAGGTTGCAATAGTAGATATGGCATAAGATTACGATTACCTGTGGAATTCAATGTGAATTGCACTACAATTCAGTTCGATTTATTTTCTTGCCTCATCAAATATATTGAAAGTTAAATTTTCATTGCATCATATGTTTTCAGTATCTAGAAACCAGTCAAACAAATACTTTAATCATTCAGAATAACCATAGATAAGCAATAATTTATATTTTTAACAGGTGATCCTGAAGGACGACATTTTCCTTCGAGTTGATTCAAAATAAAACAGGCAAATCTCGAAAGAAACTTTTTACTCTTGTCAATTACTGATTGTGTAAAAGCGTCGATTGTAAAGTTTCATTGTCATATGCGATTTATCGTTGGTAAGTTTATGTCCAGTGCACCGACGATAAAAGTAAAATTTCCAATATCGTCGTTGAAACTGCAAAACTTCGTGCATGCAGTTGAAAAAATTTTATAGGTGACGAAGAAAACCATAGCAAGTTAATGAAAAGTTAATAAACAGTTAGATGAACAGCGAAATAACTTGTCTTTTGCTAAAGAAACAGTTATAAGATTTTGCACACATTCATTTGGTAGTTATCTTCACAATCATTGATTCTGCTAAAAATTGCGTATGCAAAGTTTTGCAGTTTCAACGACGGTATACAATCTATATTAGTTATTCAATGAAGTAGGTAGGGGTGAGCCAAGTAAAACGTTTACTCTACGCACAGTATTGAGGATACCGCACTGCTTTTTTCATCTAAGTGGTGAAGTAGTTTTGGAAACCTTCTATGTTGTTGTAGTTCAGGTTGATTATAGTATATAACATTACTAGCAAGGTAAGAGGGTTTTTACTGGCGAATGGAGGATATAACTGACAAGCCGCAGGCGACTCAGTTACCTCCTTGAGCCAGTAAAACCCGTTACCTTGCGTGTATTGTTTTATATTTTATTTGTTTCTCATTTGTAAAAAGGTTAGATAAATTCCAAAAAAATCTCAATAATTTGTCGCAAATGTCGTAAGATATGGAAGCGTTGCCATGAACATGTCTGTTTATTTTTTTTTACAATTGTTTTGGCGAAAGCGAAAATGAATGTACCAAAAGAAATTATTGAGGCAGCCAGCAGTGTAGCTTCAAGTTTATTACCTGCAAAATCAGCTTCAAGGTACGAGCGAGAATACGATGACTTCAAAAAGTGGCAAAACAAAAATAGTGTGATTGGGGTAACTGAAGATGTTTTGTTGGTATACTTGAATCAACTATCAGCTAGATTCAGCCTTAATACTTTATGGGCAAAATGGTCTACGCTGAAAAGCTGCTTGGAAATGAAAGAAAATGCCCCTGTTCGCAGGTTTGTTTTCCTTAAAAAATTTATTGAAAAATATGACGTTTAGTTGTCATTTGCAGATTTCAAAAGGTAATAGCGTTTCTGAAACGAAAAAATGAGCGTTATGCGCCAAAAAAGGCCAAGGTATTAAGTAAAGAAGAGGTTGAACAATTTCTTTTACATGCTTCTGATGACCAGTGGTTGCTGGCGAAAATTGTAACAATATTTGGGATTTTTGGATGTTGTCGATGTGACGAAATTCTCTCCTTAAACATGAATGATGTAGAAGATATGGGAAAATACGTTATTGTGACATTGCGGCAAACAAAAATTTAAATTTAGAAGATTCACCATAACCGATGATGGCTGCAGCTTCAAGCCCTGCATGTTATACAGAAAATATGTAAATCTTCGGCCTCCTGGAACAGATAGCCTAAGATTTTTTTTTACATACCGACATGGAAAGTGCATTTCCCTTAATGCTGGCCAGCACACTATTGGTGGTGTCCCAAAGCAAATAGCGAAATATTTAGGTTTAAATGACCCAGAGTTATACACCGGCCACTCTTTTCGCAGAACTGGAGCCACTATGGTTGCGGATTCGGGTGGAGATATTTTAGCACTAAAGCGTGCAGGAGGGTGGAAGAGCACCGAAATTGCGATGAGTTATGTCGATGATTCGGTCAACAAAAAAATCGAAATGTCTAGCAAATTATTTGGTAGTAAGTAGAGTACAAATGTTCTGCAGTCCTCGAGTTCAGCAGTTTCTGAGTCAACAGATGGTTCATCATCATCAGTATCAACTCTTTCATCATCAAAAATCTGTGTTACTGGAAATAACAAATGTACCATGATTTTCAACATATATGACGATAAAACAAAATTTCCTAATGTAAATAATACTACTAACTTGTAAAAATTTTGCAAGTCAGTTTTACAAGTTAGTGACTTGATAAAATAAACTTTCTTGATTAATATTGTTTTTGGAAACTGACGTTTACAAATGATAAACAAATAAAATCTTTTTATCGGAAAACATAACGAAAGCGATGCTTTCCGAGTGTCCACCCGGCAGTTAAAACGAAGCATTTCTAGTCAGCTCACAAATCAACTAATAATGTAAAATCGACCATTAATGTGATTTTATTAATGGTCGATTCTGTTACTTCTGCAAGTCAATTTATTTATATTATAAAAAAATTCTATTATAAAAATTTGTCCGACGTGGGATTCGAACTGGCGATCGCCAAACGATTTAATTATGATTCAATCGCTTATTGCACTTCGCCATAGAGGGTTGCTCTAATGACATTGTTTAAATTTGTCTTATCTGTCACAATTTGTAATTTAAACAATATTTTTTAATATTTGATATAATCGATAATTTTTTGTTTTCCGATAAAAAAGTTTATTCACAATCGGTTAGTAATCGATACATTCCTGATTTTTAAAAAGTTGGGAAGCAGTTTATTGTTTACTTTCACTTGCCAACCAATCAGAGCTATTTTGTTTTACTTCCCAACCTACCTCAGGTCGGGAAGTGATCACTTCCCGACCTGCAAAGTCGCATGATGGCAAGAAAAGAAACTAACAAATAATGTGCGTCAAATTAATTAAGATTATGTCAAATGTCAAGTGCAAATTTAATGCAAGCTAACTAATCTAATTTTATTTTAGTTACTTTAAAAATGTAAGTTTTATAACAATATTGTTAATTTAGCCCGAATAATTAAAGTACAATTTCAAATATTTACCATCATTTTGTTTGACATAAACAGCAATTTGCTTATTTTTTATACCAACCTGATAAACTATTTTTTCTTTTCAAAAATGAAATAAAGTGAAAAGCAGCGTATAATTTAATACAAATTTTAATTATTTGTTATTTACCATCTGATTGTGAATAAAATAGTATACATACCTCGGTGTCAAGCTTCATTCCAGCGTCGCGCTTATAGTTGACTTCGGCGCTTCGCGCCTCAGTCAACTAACCTAGCGCTCGGCTGTAATGAAGCATTTTCCACCTCGGCATGTAATATACTAATACTCACCTCGCCTAGAAATATGATCCGCTACTGGGCTTACAGTTTTAAAAAGCTCGCTACGCTCACTTTTTAATATAGCTGCGCGCCCAGTAACGGATCATTTTCTATGCTTGACCAGTAATATACTATTAATTCTGACAGGGTTGAAATGAAATCGGAAACAGAGTTGGCGGTAAGAAACTTGAGTGTTTCTGCCTTCGGGCAGAAACATTTTAATGTTTGACCAATATTCGCAGTGGTCTGAAATTGTCGTGTTTCGACTGTCTTGACAGCTATTGAAACACACTGTTTCAATGCAGGTAATATGAAAAAACATAATAATTTAAAAAAAATACAAAACCCTAAAAAAAAAGAGCTTATAAAACTTTGTGCCAAATAGATCATTTTTTGATAAATCGCTCTTTGATAAATAAAACTCAAACATTAAATACCACACTTGAAGTGTGGTATTCTGATTATTGGTTGGCATTTCTTCTTAGAGTTGGATATTTTTATCAAGTATAGTAGTATTTTATACTTATTTGTTCTTCAAAATAATTTATGTTGCTTAACCTTATTTTGGCGAGAGTTTTATTATTTATTTATTAGATAAATTCTAATACAGCTAAATGTTTATATTTTGGTAAGTTTTCATAAATGAGTGAAGTGGCCGTTGGTAATTTACTCAGATATGATAACGAGAAGATGGAGTCCCAAGTTTCCTTGTATCTTGGAAGAACTGGTCTGATTCGAAGAGCTCTTCTTACAGAGTGTTTATTTATTAATGAATGGTCTATGATTATGAAAACGGAATTAAATTATTATTTGTATTGCTTGATGGTGGATGGTGTTATTATTTACTACTTTAAGGAATTCGTTATTTAGGGAGTCGATAATTTTATTTTTATCCGTAAGGTAAATATGTGATCATTGGCAATAGTCTCATAATTTTTTGTAAGTTTTGTTGTATTGAGTTAAGCTATTGTTGGCAAAAAAGAGATTAATGTGTCGATGCCAATATCTTGAAATACTCTTTTCATGTATTCTTGCCGGTTTAAATTGCAGCACCCAGGGTAAGATTGTTCTATATTGGGTGTGGTTCTCTAAAAGGAGATCTCATATTTCTGAGGAGAAAATACAATTTCTTTCAAAATGATGGGTTGTTTTCCCAAGAAGAGAAACAGCCTTTGCTTCTGATCGTCAGTTTTTATTTTCTTTATTACTACAGACAAATGTGAGAACGATGGAAATGCTTAGAAATATTAACATATTTGACCAGTAGAGTGTAATTTTGATACGATGCAAATAAATCTATTTCTATATTTTTGTGTCGAGACTCTCTATCTGCCATAATTATTTTCTTTTGAGTTTATCTAAGATGCGTAAATAAAAGTATAGTTTTAGTCTCACACCAGTCCTGATAATAGTCCAAATAATAGCTATCAATTTAATAAAGTCCTTAAGTGGGATGGATGTGAAAGGGGCGATAAGGTCCCAATTGTTCTCAATTGATGTAATCACGGCTTCTTTGGAGATGTTGGTAAATAAAGAATTTACATCGAAAGAAACTAAAGTATAGGTATAATATAGGTATATATAAATATAGGTATTTTAGGTATAATACTATTATACCTATTATACAAATATTAATAATATTAACAAAGAAGATTTTTTAATCAGTGACAGTTCTTAAACAATTTTATCCGAAAACATAACGAAAGCAATGCTTCCCGAGTGTCGACCCGGCAGCCAAAACGAAGCATTCCTAGTCAGCTCACAAATCGACTAATAATGTAAAATCGACCATTAATGTGTTTTTATTAATGGTCGATTCTGTTACTTCCTGCAAGTCCACTCATTTATATTATAAAAAAATTCTATTATAAAAATTTGTCCGACGCGACGTGGGATTCTAACTGGCGATCGCCAAACGATTTAATTATGATGCAATCGCTTAATGCATTTTGCCATAGGAATTGCTCTAATGACATTGCTTTAATTTGTCTTATCTGTCACAATTTGTAATTTAAATAATATTTTTTATATTTGATGTAATTGATAATTTTATGTTTTCCGATAAAAAAGTATACTCACCTTGCCTCGAAATATGATCCGTTACTGGGCTTGCAGCTTTAAAAAGCTTGCTACGCTCACTTTCTAATATAGCTGCGCGCCCTGTAACGGATCATTTTCGATGCTTGGCCAGTAAATCAGAACTGGGAAAGTTACTTTTGAAAAGTAACTAGTTACAAGTTACAAGTTACTTGATTAATATACCTTTAGTTACATAAAAAGACAGTTACTTTTGAAGTAAGTAACTTAGTTACAGTTAGTTTAAGTAACTTAGTTACTTGAAACAAGTTACTTATGTAGTTACATTACATTACCCAAACTCTTTTACAATTTTTAATAGTACAACTACAAATAATACAATTAACTACTTTTGATTAAATACGGTAACAGTATAGTGTAAAAAATATTACAATTTATTTAAGTTACTTCAAAAGTAACTTAGTTATTTTTAAAATAACTTAATTAATAGAAAGTAACTTAGTTCCAAAAAACAACTAAGTTACTTATAAAAATAACTTAGTTACAGTTACTTGCAATATTAAAGTAACTAAGTTATAGTAACTAAGTTCCTAGAAGTAACTAAGTTACTGAAAGTAACTTTTCTGCTCAGTTACTTCCCAGCTCTGCCAGTAATATACTATTATACACGAAATTTTTACGTATATGATCTATATTGGATTTTTTATTGTATTTAACCATTTTTATATGTTTTACTTGTAATTTTATTTAAATGACTATGTTTATTGTGACCACCAATGGATATCATCGCTCTCCATATGTTTGTATAGCTAAACAATTTTACACCATCATTTGCTTGAAAAGTGCAATTTGATTTTTGCCCCACTACTGGGCTCAATTGTCATTTTCCATTTTAGTCATGAAGATGGAAATATAAATTTTCCAAAACGTCGGCTTAGCAAATTATTCTTGTTTTATTTGATTCCAATCTGCCCGATATCCATGTTTACCACTGTTGCATATCATTGGATGAGAGTTTTGGTTTTATTAATATCCTTACTAAATACCTAAATGTTTTTTAAGATTTTGGAAATGGCCCCCTCAGAAACTAGAAATATGACCGCCCCTGGTTATGATGCGTTTGAAAAAGTTTGGATCTTCAGGAACTTTAGTTAACGATTCTTGAGAGATGATTTTGCAATTCAGTTATGGTATAAAATTTAACATGTTTGGTTGCCACTTGTTTCAAATCCAAATTGGCCTTAAAAATTGCATCACGTGACCCAATTGAGATTCCAACTTCTTTTGCGACCTCTCTAATAGTGCTTCGGCAATTTGCAAAAAAACGTTTCTTTGGTTTTCTAACGTTTTTATCGCTAATTGATGTGTTTTTCATGCTCATATGCTCAAATCTGCACCGATTTCTTGAAAATGTTTGTAAACTTTTGTATTTTTTGACCTAGTTTCTACCCTAAACATCTAGTCAACATTTCTTATACTTCATTACACTTTTTAATTAATTTTTAACACAAAATTTAATGCAAATAACGTTTTTAAAACTAAAATGAATTCTGAAAATCGCGGAATTTTAAAATTATGCAATAAACAATAATAATTTGCCAAACACAAACTCTACAACGAATATGGCTAAAAATTGACATGTGCATTACTCATAGTTGTATCAACTTAGAAAAGTTTTTTTATCTTATTTGGTAACTTACACCGTGCAAAAATTTCCAATATATTTTGAACATACCTCGTATATTACAATAATATAAAAACTAGAGCCAATATTGATCAAATTTCGATATATTCATAACTTTTTACACCAAAAATCTTTTTACTTTAATTTTTGATTAATTTTACTGTTCCGAATAATCGTATAACACTTACCGGATATGATGTTTAATTTAATTGTAATAAAACAAAAAATATGCACATCGCAAAAATTAGCTATTTATGCAACCTAGATGTAAAAGTGATACTTTTTATAACTAGGCGTGAAAATTGTCCATCGAGGCGCAGCCGAGATGGACAACGCGCCGTGTTATAAAAAGACACTTTTACGTCGTGTTGCATACAAGATTTTTTCTAATTCTGTGCAAAATGGGCTTTCTTAAAACAAAATTTTTTGAATTAGCAATAACTCGACAACGGAGCTAGATATCGAAAAACTGAGCAAAAAACTTTCCCCCCCTCGCCTCGTACTCACCCCCTTGTGAATTATCGGTTGGAAAGCATATGCAAAAATTCAGATCGATCGCGCGTAAAATTATTTACCCTACTAATAATATCTAGTTTACGTTGACAGTTAGTTCAAATACCTGCACAAAATAAATTATATTAATCTAGAAGTTTTAAAACATCAGTTGCTACAACAATATGTATAAACAACAAGCAATTTTTTATTTCGGGTAAATAGTTTTGCACGAGGTAATGGTAATAAAATGAGTGGTTCTGAAGATTCTGATATTGAAAATGATGCCAATTTGCAATTTTAACTTTATTGCCAGACAAATCTAAGCAAGTATACGAATTTGCATATAAACGCTTCAAAACATGGTGTGATTCAAAAAACGTCAAAACAGTAGTGGAAAAGGTACTTCTTGCTTATTTTGCAAACAAAGCAAAGGTTTATAAACCTTCCACTTTGTGAAGTACCTATTCAATGTTAAGAACGACAATTTCAATGAAAAATAATGTTGATATTAGCAAATTTACAAATATAATTGCCTTTTTGAAGAGGCAAGCGGAAGGATATCGTCCTAAAAAATCAAAAGTACTGACAAAAGAAGATTTCAATAATTTTTTATTAAATGCCGATAACCAAATATATTTAGCTTTAAAGGTAAGTTTGTTAGTAGCAAGTGTTAAGAATTTATCTTCATAATTTATTTTTTGTTTATAGGTAGTCTTGATTATTGGATTATCCGGTGGCTGCCGTAAGGACGAACTTGTTAAAATGCTCACAGATCATGTTGTAGATTTTGGCTCGTTTTTCAAAATTTGTATTCCTGATACAAAAACAAAACATCCAAGAACATTCACAATAACAGAAGGCAATATTGACGGGTTAAATTTAGTTGAAATTGTTAGAAAATATGTATCTCCTCGACCGAACCAAGCAAATTCTCGTTTTTTTTTGGGATATAGAAACGGAAAATGTACGAGACAACCTATTGGGATTAACACAATTGGTACTATGCCTAAAAAAATTGCAATTTTTTTAAATTTGCCTAATTCTGACCAATAAACTGGTCACTGTTTTCGTCGATCTTCGGCTTCCTTATTGGCTAATTCTGGAGCGGATTTATTAACATTAAAGCGACATGGGGGATGGAAATCTTCTACCGTTGCCGAGGGTTATATTGAAGATTCCATAGAAAACAAGAAACGAATTTCAACTAAAATTTTAGGCGAAAATGTGAAAACAAACAATAACACTTCGATGCAACCGGCGAATTCCAGAAGAATATCACCCTCGCCACTGATATCTGCGATGGAAAATAATGAAACAAATATTACTAACACTTCGATGCCACCGGCGAATTCCAGAAGAATATCACCCTCGCCATCGATATCTGCGCTGGAAAATAATCATGGAAATATGAAATTTGTAAATTGTGTTGTAAATATTTATAATTAAAAATTCAGTTAACTTATATTGTGATATTATTTTCATTAATGAATTCATGAATTATCGGTAGGAAAGTACGATATATGCAAAAATTCAGATTTATCGCGTCCAAAATTCTTCTGTCAAACTATGTTTTATTAACAGTGACATTACTGTAGTAACCATTTTATCACTAGTTATAAAAAGAACGACTTTTTAAAACTCGAATGACTTTCAAAATGTAGCCATTTTGCAACAGAATTAGAAAAAAGCGTATTAGATGTGTTTTATTTGATAAAAGGAGAGGGTATTTTTAAAGATATATCACGGAAAACCATTTCAATTGGTTTAAACAACGGATTATTTAGAATAGAATAGAATAGAAGAATTTAAGTTCAAATATATGACTTTTATCGGGAATAATTACTACATATAAGCAGATGCTACATGTGGTACCAATAACTAACTCAGAAAGACCACGAAGAACTACTAAATGAAGTTTTTCATTTGTATCTTATGCATTTGTATTTCAAACCATTGAAATAAATCACCTTTTCTGTCACCTTGAAATATTTTGGCATGCTTAAAAGGATTCGATCAGTTAAGTGTAAATTCTAGGTCGTTTCGAAAAAGATTCGTAACAGAAAAGTTTTTAATCAACTTCCGTCAAAGATATCATTACTATCAAAGAAAAATATTAAGGCTATATTACAATTTGTTAAAAAATGTGTACACTGAACACTGAATTATCAGAGGAAAATTGTACTTAGAGATAATTTATTTATTTATTTTTATTTACTTAAACACTCTACAGGTTTTACTTTAATGGTGTACTAATACATATTGAATATACTGAAAAGAAATATATATGAATAATTAAAGATCAAAGTGAAACATTTTTTTACAATAAATCTTAACAAAACAGAGTAATTTTACAAAATTTTAAACAAACCCTTGGTCATATTCACTAGCCCAATAGCGGAGTAGTGAAAATCGAAACATTTCACCGAGCTCAACATACTCATCATTGCATTGACCGGCTCATTCGCACCATAAGATGTTCGATGCCAAAATTAATAAAATAGTCTATTTTCTCTGAGGTTCTTTGAGGGCACACCCAGCTGAAAACAATTAAGAATCTGAGGACAATATAAGTCACCCAATATCATCCAGTGAACATTGTCGTCATCATATGTTGATTTCAGTACTACATCAATTGCATAAACCAAATTTTCATATGTTTCCAACTGACTCGCAGGAGGAACATAGGCTACCACAACTATTAAGGTCCAATTTTCGTTTCGAATGCATGTACAAAGAAATTCCAGATGTATTGCTTCTTTAATTTTAATTTCAAAGCTTGTGTAACGTGGATTTTTATTGGCACCAAAATTTAATAAGATTTCATAATTTAATTCAATAATTAAAATCATCTTGTAAATTTTCATTTAATTCGTTTTATAAATAAATTGCATCATTATTTTGTTGGAAATTTCCATACGATAAAAATAGGAAGAAGTCGCAAACGTTGCGTCTTTTCAACGTTCTGGAATATTCTTCAAGTAAACTGCTGACTGGTGCAGCACCCACGCGTAATGCACTCGGGAGCAGGATTTTGTTTGAATTATTTATCCATTTGCCAAGTTATAAAACCCCTAACAATTATGCACCTTAAATGGCACTCTTGATCTTAGCCAATGAAATCATTTTGTTCCAACTTCACTTAAGCAATGCAATCTTAGCATCGTCAGATAAGTCACAGCCTCAAACCCGTGCAGGTTGCGAATTCATCTCGTTCGCCTTACGGCGGAAAGTTACTTTGGTTTACATCGCTTGATGTATTAACTAAATGTTGAATTAATTTGTTATCTTCAAAAATTCGTGGGTGAACATCTGAATGTTCCATTGGTGATTCGTTTGTATCCAGTCCAGCGTAGCCCGCAAATGGTTAATGGTGAAATGTTGAGTAATTTGGAAAATTGTTAGTACCACTTCAAATATTGAAGGATTAATTATCACAACCAAATAAGACGGCACGCCAGCTCGAAAAGTTCGAGGTTCATGTAAATGGAATTTTATTTTAATGGACTCGTGGTAATAGCAATCACTGATCAAGGGAATCCCGTCCTCTACAGTACGCTGCGGTGGAAAGGCGAATTCAACACCCATGTAAATGTTTGTGCTCAAAGATAAGGTAACGAATTACACTTTATTCTGCTTGTAAATTTGACAATTGCGTTATATGTGTTGCGACCGGGCAACAAAATTAAATAGTGCCACTCGAAAATAGTTTATTGCGAACCAATTAATTAATTTGTTTTTGGAAACAACGAACTTCATGTTTACAAACTTGATTCAAAATTGGTTATATCAACTTTTGATTTTCGAATTTAGCAACGCTACTAAATTGAACTGTTTACTGCGTAATTTTTATGTGAATTTTTAATATTTAAATTTTAAGATTTTGTTCTAAATCTTCTAATTAATATTTTGTTCCAAACCGTTTTTAACCTGTGATTAAACTTCATTAATTTTGTAAAATGTAGGAGTGTGCACACAAACCAATATTTTCTCGATTTAGACTTTTATTTTTGTATGTCTTTTTGTGCTTGTATGAAATTTTATGTGATTCATTTTCATTATATTTTCTGTAACTTAACCATTTCGTTTGTTTTGTTTTTTGTTATTGTTAGCGCAATCCACCGCTGCCGTGCTGAAGAGCGCCGTGGGGGATTTTTGCTTAGCGACAAATTCTCGTTTTTTTAGTGCACTGTGGTTATCACGAGGACCCAGATTAAGTTTTTAGCACTTGACTCTTGTGGTGGCGCCCATCTTATTATTCGACTATTAATTTTTTTGCCGAATCTGGACCATTAACTGTTGTGCGGCTGGTACTATTGACGTTCCCCTTTCGTAGTCACCCACGACCTCCCGCTAGTTGGCCGAGCACCCTAATATTCTGGGGGGATATTGTCGATCCGCATTTTTGTCACGTAACACTTGTCATTCGAGAATGAACGGCAATAAGAACTCCCTCCCCACTTCCTTCATCAGAGTTATCAAAGTTTCTGTCTAACCGATAAACGTTATAGTAAGTAGGAAACAATTCACTATTATAAACAGTTTCAATAAGTCTTGTTTCGACCAGACATAAAATATCGTAATCATTTACTAATAGAAATTCCATGAAGTGATGTGCTTTTGAGCGCAGACCATTAACATTATGATAATAAATAGAAATGCTCCTCGAGTGTGCTGGTTGGAAACGAATCAATTTCTTCTTCAAACAGCAATGAATTTACTTCTTGAATTATTTCACAGCTAGGTTCTCCAAATAAGGTGGAAAATCCTGCTGTTGAGATTTTTGTTGATTATTTGAATTATATTATATTATATATTATAATTCAAAATTTAATTTATTCAGAACTGTTGGAATATCTCAATTAAGGCCACTTCAAGGCAAGAGATTCCACTCCAAGTATATTTGTCTAACGGTAAAACATGGATAGGATTGGTATTGGTATGGGGCTGCTCTCCAGCCTATGATAGGACACCCGTGCATCGCAGTCATGGAAAAAGAATCAAGTTATTTATCAAGAAATTCTTCAAGATGTAATAATACCATACACCAAGCAGACATTGCTTCGAAAATTTATACTTCAACACGACAACAACCCAAACCACTCGTCAAAGTTAGTGACGGAGTGAATGAGCAAAGTAAATATTAATATGCCCACGAGCACAAACGACCATATATTTCTTCACTAAAATCATCTTTTCATCATAAGGAAATAAGTATAAATAAATATGACAGAACTACTACAATATCGTCTGTGAAGTACTAATACCTCGTAAGCCCAAAATCAGGTTTTTACAGTATTTTACAGTATTGCTTTTTCTATTTAAGGTCATCTGAGATACGAGGTAGTAGAAAATTGTTTTACATAAATCCACACTGTTTGTGGGTTACTAGATATTATTCGTAATGATAGACAATAATGGTATATAGCCAGAACACCAAAACATCATTTACGGATTTTTGTGGCTTACGAGGTATTAGTACTTCACAGACGATATAACAACTATACGTTCTGTCATGATTATCTAAACTTATTTTCTGTCTCTCGGATATCTATAGGACGATTTTATGAAAAAACTGAGCATTAGTCACAGTCACCGAAATTAAACCCTATAGAAAAGTATAAAAACTTGAATAACCTTTATATAGTAAATATTGGGAATGCTAGTGATAATCTAAGGAGTTAATTAAATAATTTAAAAAAAAGTTAATTACTCCAAAAAGAAGTAAAAGTAGGCACACATTGCGGTTTTGTTTGACAGATTTGATCGACGAACAAGTCTGTTCGAACAAGAACGCCAACAGTGAGTTGGACACACACTGCAGTTTTGTTCGACGGTGTAATCAAGACAGAAGTCTTTATAAAACCCTTACATTTGTGTGCAGTGGCGGCGGCATTAGCCATAAAATCAAAAACACAACAAAAAAGAACAAGTGGACAAAAAAGTGGAGTTTTTATTATTTTTTTATATTTGCGAAATTTTATATTCCAAACACAATGGAAAACTTCGATGCAGCTCGATATATTCGATTAAAAACTTTCGATTAATTTGGCGCAAATCCATCATTTACGAGTAATTTACTACGCTACTGATAAAACCGTCGTTTTTAAAAAACGTTTACTCTACACACTTCGGACTTATTGCAATTTGCAAGTTCGTCGAACAAATCAGACGGACATAATCAGGCTGAATTTGATTATCTCCGTCAGACTTGTTGTCGAGCAAGAACGACAGACTTCCTGCCACACACTTCGGCTTTGCGTCGTTTTTGTTCGAACAGACTTGTTCGTCGAACAAATCTGTCAAACAAAACCGCAATGTGTGCCTACCTTAAAGGCGAACGTCCACTAGCAAGTTTTCTTCTGCAAGTGGCCGTCTGCAAGTACTTGCAGAAGTATTTCTACTACTGTTGAATAGCTTGCAAATTGTGTTTCCACAAGCAATAACTTCTGGAGGCGACTTGCAGACGGCACTTGCAGAAGAAAACTTGCTAGTGGACGTTCGCCTTAAGAAAGTTATCAAGACGAGAGGATATTACACAAAATAATAAATTTATTCGTATTTTATTTTTGTTTCTAGCAATTTTGTTCTTGATTTGCGCAAGATTAAACGTTTATTTTAATTGTTTCTATAATTTTATCCAATGTGTTATTAGTACGTACATAATAAACTACTTCTTTGAAATATTTGTTTTTGATTATATCCGGGACATTGAAAACAGGATATTTTAATGGATAATTAAAATCGGTCGTATTGGCCAAGTCTTTCAAATTTTTGTAAAACTTAAAATTATTACTATTTCATTCATTTATTACCATAATAATTATGACTAATGCTGTACGTCAAGAGTTAAAATTTGATCCCTACATTTTATCATTTATAATAAGAAATTAAAACTATTGAAATCATCGTGAAAATAAACTTGAGTTTACGGCGTGATCTTAAAGTCAAAATGACTGATAGTTGCTCGGACCGATTATTTAAACAATAAAAATATGTAATTTACTAGTTAACCCATTCGCTTCTAGTGGCTTCACTATGTAATCCCTTCTTTTAATAATTTTTTTTCTTGAAACCTAATGGTAAATATTTAAAAGCACTTACGCTTAAGTATACCTGTAACCCTATATTTTAATGTAAAACTGCAAGTTGCGCGAAATTTATATCTATATGCTAGATTTTCATCAAAATATAGTTAAATGCGTCGATTGACACGTTAAAACTGTCACTACATACAATTTTAGGGATGTTTTATCCTTAGTTTATTGAACTACATTTTATTGGGTAGTTTATTTTATTTCTAAAAGTCTTGTTAAATTTACAAAATGTAATTACTTATATAGTAATTATTTGATTCTATAGATACCAACCACAGAAACGATTATCGGATTATTAGGATAATCCGATTATGAAATACGGCTTAATTTGATGGTGAATTTGTGTCACCACATTACCCCCTTCCTAGTGAGATTGCGTGATCGAATGATGTAAATGGTCGAGTTGTTTTCGAGGTCGGTTAACAATTGCTGTCGAGTTAACGGTGGAATTCATATTAAGATTGCGGTCGGGTTAACGGTCGCTGTCGGGTTAACGGTCGCTGTCGGGTTAACGGTTGCTGTCGGGTTAACGGTTGCTGTCGGGTTAACGGTCGCTTGTCGGGTTAACGGTCGCTGTCGTGTTAACGGTCGCTGTCGTGTTAACGGTTGCTGTCGTGTTAACGGTAGCTGTCGGGTTAACGGTTGCTGTCGTGTGCATAGTAGATCCTAGTCGTCTTCTCATTACCACCGGTTGTACTGTCAATGGTCACTTTTGGTACATTGTGTTCGTTCTGAAATCGTCATCTTTAGGTTTGGGGTTAATTCGTCTTTGTTCGTATTTGTTTGTTATTGTTCTTTGTCGGGGTCACCATTTTAGGGATGTTTTATCCTTAGTTTATTGAACTACATTTTATTGGGTAGTTTATTTTATTTCTAAAAGTCTTGTTAAATTTACAAAATGTAATTACTTATATAGTAATTATTTGATTCTATAGATACCAACCACAGAAACGATTATCGGATTATTAGGATAATCCGATTATGAAATACGGCTTAATTTGATGGTGAATTTGTGTCACCACACAATGTATTCGTATACCGGGTGACTGGCCGAACTGTGAACATATGAAAATTACATGAAAAATTGATTTTTTCTAAATTCATGCTTCAATTATTAATGGTTAAATTTAAAAAAATATATCAAATGAAAGATATTTCTTCTACTTCTAAAGATTTTCAACACTTGATATTTTGTTTTTTAATTATTGTTAAAAAATCGATAGTAAAATTAAGAAATAGCGCTTTCAAAATAGGATAGCAAGCAGGTTTGGTCGCGGCGCATTACAGCTTAGTTGCTACAATGCTATTGTTTTTGTTACCGCTGAAATAATATTTTACAATGAAAACATTTTCTTCAACAGACAATTTCATTGTTAACCAAAGTAATTTTAAACTGTCAAAGTAACTTTTTGGTAATATTTAGTTTTCAAATGAAAGCAATAGCAATGCGGCAACTGAACTGTAATACGCCGCGACCAAGCCTGCTAATACTTTTTTAAAAGCGCTATTTCTTAATTTTACTATCGAGTGTTTAACAATAATTAAAAAATAAAATGGGTATCTTGGGTATCTTTAGGCGGAGAAAAAAATTTCTTAAATTTGATATATTTTTAATTATTATCAGTTATATAATGGGATGTAGGAATTTGGAAAAATCAGCTTCTTCCATGTTCAGTGTTTGGCCGGTCAGCCGGTATAATAATTATAATAAAATGATTGTATAAATAATTGACAGTTATTGTCAAAAATTCTAAAACATTGAATACAAGTTATGGTCACTATACCTAAAATAGTCGATTCCAAAATCGTTAATTTTGCAAGAGTTATACTCTTCTAAATATTAAATTAATAATAGGCTAGTTTAACATATTTTATAATACGGTTTTTTTATTTTTATTACTCAATTTGATTGCAATGAAGCAAATATAATTTTTGAAAGGGTTAAACATTTTCAATATTTTATAGATTTCTCTAGCAATTTTATACCTGCACAATTCTAAGATTAATTTATAATAACTATTATACTCGATATATGTTTATAAATTTATAATAACTTAATAGTCATTAAAATATTGAACTTAATTATGATAAAAATAATTTTTACTACTTTAAAAAATTTTTTACAGTAATAAAAGCATATATAAGATACGTAGGATTGCAACTACACACCTGCAGGTCGTTATGAATTTTTATGCTAATTAAAATTTAGCACGATAATATTTACCTGTTAAAAGATGTTTACTACAGAAATACAACGTTGCGCATCCATTTATTCGTTAGATAAGATCTTCGATACTGGTAAATGCGACTTAGAGCTCCCATGCAATCTCATAAGCATTGATTAAAGCTAATCTTGTTTAAGTGGTATTTTACAATTGTCATAAAATATAAAATAAAAATTATATCAAGCAACCGATTCAAATATTCTCTGGACTCACTAATTCACGCATTTATTTATTTAGATTAAGATTTCCTTCGGCAAAAATTTTTTATTGTGAGTTTTAAATCGAATTTCCATAGTTTTCATTTGAAAATATTATATTACAGTAGCTGGCACAGGCGGCTTCCGGTCGTCTATAGTCATATAGTGCGTGAATGATGAGGAAACTGTTTTCTGCGCGTGATTAATGACTAGGACGAATTCAAGATTCAGCCTTCCTTCATTATCTTAAATCTTCGATTGGTGTGATATTCTTGCGCTGCATTGTTAAAAAGTGTAGATATCAGTAATCTTAAATGACAGCCTTGCCTCCAATCGTCGGTTGTTTCCATCGCGATAACCTTTCTTCAACTCGGCGCCATTCCCTTGACGAATTCAAATCTTGTGAACTTTCTGTTAGGTTGCATTTGAGCTGTGTAGTTTTCCAAAGATGGGCTTAATACGGTGTTGTTTGTTGTTTAAAAATATTGACCTGTTGGCTACAATAACAGGTAAGAACATCGAATGAAAAACAAAAGAAATCATACAAATTTTAGAAATAACATTAGCCTATACGAAGAAGCCAATATAAATACCAATAAAGAAAACCATATTTATTATAAAGGATTTTATAAAGCTAAAAGTTTAACAAGGTTTCTACCAGTTAAGTGAAAAGTGCAAATCTGTTGATTTAAGGGCGCGATAAACGCAAGTGAGATGGATATATTTTTTAATTAGTATAAGAGTGAAAGAGACAGATATCTTTAAATGTTTAACTGCAGTCGCTGGCGTGGCTAGGATTAGTAATTACCTACATTAAAAGAAAAAACATTTTAGGAAAACAGTGATGATGAGAAAGTAATTTACAAAGTTTGAAGTACATCCTAAGTTATTTAGGTTTTACAAGTTGATCAAAATGTTCCCGATATTTTTGATTAATAATTTCAAAATTCTCTTTTGGAATTTGGAAACACAATCAGTAAAGATAATACTTTATACTTTATTATAACATTGTTTGGTACTATACATGTATTAATTGATAATTAATATTAATTTCCAATATTAATATTTATTTTTAAAATTCTGATGACGGCAGTATTATTACTCTATGTACTTTTATAATAACTATAATAAATTATAACTACCTAAATAACTATAATTAAAATTATTTAAAATTTTTTCTTAGTTCATTTAATTTTAGAATGATATATCCGTGTTGTCTGCGTGTAATATTAGTCCCATCATTTTCAATTATTTAAACACTGAATGTTGTGGCGGATTGTGCCGGATCGTATACGATGTGTACCACGTGTTGAAGTTTTTTTTCGGATTTTATAGAGATTACGCCATTTTCGATAATTCTAAATATTAAAACTGTATTGGATTGTACTAAATGTGTGCAGTACTCTCCGCTACTTCCCCTGATGTTATGTACGAATCCTACAAGATTATTCTTGTTCTATGTTGTGTCATAAAATCTATGATGATAATAATTTATAAAACGCTTTCTCATATTATACAAAAATATAAAATTGGGAAAAGGAAATGATTTGCAGGTAGAAAGAAAGTTGAAGCAATCAATTAATTACAAATCAAAAATTAAGAAAAAAAAAACAATAATTAGTCGTGCGTGAGATTTTCAAGTGTTAACCTCGTCAAAATCATAAAGAAGCTTGTTCCAACATCCTGAACCCTAGTCCTCCTTGCAGAAAGACCCATTTATTGATAATTATTTGCATAAATACACTTTGATATTTGTCACAAATAAATGCAACCTAAAATAATGAACGATTAGGGTGTTAATTATATTCCCCATAATAATTGATAATTAAATTTAGAGCAAATGTTTAAATAGGTTTCCATGTTATGCAGCTAAACAAATACCAAGTCTATCATAAAAGTTACGTCGTACATTTGCAAGTTGTCTTTCGGTAATATTACCACACTCCTCCACAATTTTATTTTCTAATGAATCAATATTTTGGTACCGTTTACCATAAATTTCAGATTTTAAATTACCCCACAAAAAAGTCATTTGGAGGCAAGTCTGGTGACCAAACTGGCCAGTTTATTGGTCTATTGCGTCCTATCCAAGAATTGGAATAATATTCATTTAAATAATTGATTACATCTTTGGTATAATGTGTCTGACATACGTCTTGCTGATAGTTGATAACGTTATTTTCTCCTGCCACAATATCAATTGCCGGCTTAATTTCGTTTTGTAACATTTCTAGATGAAATAAAATAAAACTAACGTTGCTATCGTCACTTTTTACTAAAACACAAATAGTCAAACTATATTATGTACATTTACAATACGCGTTTCGGCCTATTAGACCATCATTCAGTTGATTACAATGTATTTCAAGCTATATACAGAAACAAGTTACACACAGAAACAGAAATTTAAAAATTTAAAAATTTAAAATTAAAAGTCGGGTGTTGATTAGCGACTATCGTCCCTCGTGAGGTCGACACACGCTTGGATAAGCGGCCCTCCTATCAACTCGAGTTGTTGGTTGAGAAGTTTTTCGGGATTATGTTTAATGATCTTCTTAATTTCTAGGGATTCTAGTCGATCCATCCTGTCTCCCTTTTCGCATATATGTAGGAATTCTGCATTTTCGGCCTTTGTTTGGTGTTGTCTATCAATAAGATGTTCTGCGAGGTTGGATTTCTCTCTTTTATTATTTTTCCAAGATGAGATGTGCTCTTTAAATCTAGTTTTAAATGAACGGCCGGTCTGTCCTACATAAACCATATCGCAATCTTCGCAATGAAGCTTGTATACTCCGCTTCTATCTTGGATGTTTATAGCATCTTTAGTTTTTGAGAGGGTCTCTCTTATGGAGCTTTTTGTTCTGAATGATACAACCGAGTTATCGTTTTTTAAAAGTTTTTTAATCTTTTCGGATTTTATTCCGTAATATGGTAGGCTGACAAATCTCTTCTGGGTTTTCTCGGGCGTTAAAGTTGTGGAGGATTGTTCGGCAACGCTGTCGAACTAATACTATCTCAAAACTATTTCAAATTCAACGACACATTTTACAGACAAATAGATGGATTAGCTATGGGTAATGGGTCCTCACCAATGCTCGCAGACATTTTCATGGACAAATTAGAACAAGCCTTACTAGATGATAAAATTAAGAAATGGTTCCACAAGCACATCATGTATTGGTACAGATATGTTGACGACGTGATCGTTCTGTGGAATGGAACAAACCGACAATTAGATAACTTCCTTAAACACATAAATACTCTGGATGATAACATAAATTTTACTATGGAAGTAGAAAAGAATGGATGTCTAAACTATTTAGACTTAACCATCGACAGAAAACAGGAGTTTCATTCATTCAAAATTTACAGAAAACCAACATATACCGATACCATGATCCCTGCTGATTCCAACCACCCATGGAGTCATAAAATGGCTGGTTTCAAATCCATGATATGGAGACTATTGAAAGTCCCCATGAACGATTCCGATAAAAATGCCGAAATTAACAACATCAAAAATTTGGCTTACAATAACGGTTATCACGTACACATAATAGATAACTTAATTAGAAAAATCGGAAAAAAAGTTGCCGAACAATCCTCCACAACTTTAACGCCCGAGAAAACCCAGAAGAGATTTGTCAGCCTACCATATTACGGAATAAAATCCGAAAAGATTAAAAAACTTTTAAAAAACGATAACTCGGTTGTATCATTCAGAACAAAAAGCTCCATAAGAGAGACCCTCTCAAAAACTAAAGATGCTATAAACATCCAAGATAGAAGCGGAGTATACAAGCTTCATTGCGAAGATTGCGATATGGTTTATGTAGGACAGACCGGCCGTTCATTTAAAACTAGATTTAAAGAGCACATCTCATCTTGGAAAAATAATAAAAGAGAGAAATCCAACCTCGCAGAACATCTTATTGATAGACAACACCAAACAAAGGCCGAAAATGCAGAATTCCTACATATATGCGAAAAGGGAGACAGGATGGATCGACTAGAATTCCTAGAAATTAAGAAGATCATTAAACATAATCCCGAAAAACTTCTCAACCAACAACTCGAGTTGATAGGAGGGCCGCTTATCCAAGCGTGTGTCGACCTCACGAGGGACGATAGTCGCTAATCAACACCCGACTTTTAATTTTAAATTTTTAAATTTTTAAATTTCTGTTTCTGTGTGTAACTTGTTTCTGTATATAGCTTGAAATACATTGTAATCAACTGAATGATGGTCTAATAGGCCGAAACGCGTATTGTAAATGTACATAATATAGTTTGACTATTTGTGTTTTAGTAAAAAGTGACGATAGCAACGTTAGTTTTATTTTATTTCATAATGAATACTTTTTACGATATCTCGGTCGATCAAAATGAAAAAAAAAAAACATTTCTAGATATTTTAGTCCATTCAAATTTCTATCAATAAAAAATGGCCCAATGACGTTTGCTCCTAATATCCCTTCCCAAACATTTACAATGTTTGTTGATCATTAAATGAAGATTTTCGGTGGACCAAAACCTATAATTTTGAACATTTGGTTCCCCATCAATTTTAAACGTTGTCTCATCGGTAAAACAAATATTTTTAATAAAATATTTCTGTCCAAATTGGCCTTTTCGATAATGCTTTCACAGAAAATCATTCTTTTGTACATTTCCTTCTCAAAAATTTCTTGATGGTACTTATTAGATTGAAATTTATGCTTTTTTATAATTTTCAACGCCGTGGTGTGATGAATATTTAACTCCGCACCAATTTTCCTTGTACTGATACAAGGATTATTTATTCCCTACGGAAGCAATTACGTTTGCTTGATTTATTCTAAAATTAATCTTTTATTTCTGCAGGTCTTGCATGTTGGCTTAAATACCGATCCATATTGATTTTGATTATGAATTACATTTTGAATTTTCGAAAGAGTAGGGATTGATTTTTCTGGATATCAACCAGCAAAGAGATTTCGTACTATATTATGTACCTATACTGCTTCTCGAGTAGTATAGTTTTAAAAATTGATTTATTTCACTAATTGTATACTTTGCTTCCATTTTATGAAACTAAAATTTAATAAAGTGTAAACTGTAAATAATTTGCAATTGCTGTTTATTACTTATCAAAAAAACTTGGAAACTTACATGGCCAGCCCGATGCATAAAAATTTTAACAATTTCAAAAGCATTTTTTCACCTCTTAAGTAAAAGCTAGATGAAATCTAATGCTCTTATCATTCGTAGTTTATATTTTTTATTATATTTGGATTTTTCATTTTTTCTCTAAAATAATTAGAGAAGTAAGAATTTGCATAAATAAATTTATCAATGTTAAATTCGTATGTTCGACTAATGCCCGATTTCTTCACCTTGAATAGCCATCGGATAATAATTCCGCCCGACAAATTAATCAAGTAACCAATCAGACAACCGCAATTCAAACTCAGTATAAAAATAAACAATTTGATTGGTTACTTGATTGATTTGTCGGCCGAATTCATTATCCGATAGCTACGTCAAGGTGAAAAATCAGGTATAACTCTTTCAGCACCCGGTGTAATAACGTGTTTATTTAACAAAAATAAGGATTACAGTTTTAAATATTTTGGTGGTAAACAGATACACCTGCAAACCGGCATACCTGACTAATGTACGATTTCTTCAGCTTGAGATATCTATCGGATAAGTTTAAGTATAAGCTTAATTTTATTTTGAATTTGAATTGCGGTTGTCTGATTGGTCACTTTATTAATTTGATTGGTTATACTTACACTTATCTGATAAATATCTTAAGGTGAAGAAATCGGGCATAAAAAGAAGTTTCTAAACTAGCAACACGGGATTTATGACTAGAAACTCAATCACATTTGAAAGTTAAATAAATTTCAAAGTTATGGGCGCACGCCGTCAAAAATCACGCCTGTCAACGAAGTGCATTAACACTTCGACAGAAATTCAATGCTTCATATCATAACACAACAGATTCATGTCTTCGCACAGATTTATCTTTTACTGGCAATTTTGCTAAACATATATCTTAAACTATGAGTAACTGTATAACCATTGTATATAACAGATGCATGTTTTTACAGCAATCTTTCTCTTACTTACTAAACAAATATCTTAAATTAATACTAACCCAGAGTTTCAACTACAGTCACTAGATATATACAGTACCGCAACGTCCGGCCATTTTGGGTCCAAATTTATACTTTCTCTCTCGCACTCATTCACTCATTGTGCGAGTGGCCGGACGTTGCGGTACTGTATATATCTAGTGACTGTAGTTTCAACTTGTGGGAAGCGCCCCCTAGTGCGGCGCAATAACACTAAACGGGAAGTGCGACTTAATAAAAAAAATTACTAAAATAAAACTAAAATAAAAAACGTTCTGGCATAATAAAAAAAATACAGAAAATAACAAAAATATTATACGAGGGGGGGGGAACAACGATATTCGATGTCTAACCTGGATATAAATTAATGTCGTCGATATCATCGATTGAAAACATTGATATTATTGCATATTAGTTCAAATCAGGAAAAAACACCATAAAACACTTAAAATAGTAATTTTATTTAGGAATAAACTAAGCACATACAAGTGCAATTCATAAAGTAGTACATAATTAAAGAATTAAATAATCAATAAAACTTTTTTTACGCATTTGTAGTTTCAGTTCAGATTTCAGTGGTTAACGTCAAGTTTATTGCATTTTCAATTTTCTATCAAAAAATATAGCTAATTGCTAGGTATTTATTGTCGAACATTTAAGTGAGGCTTTTTCGTGATTGCAACTTGCATTATTGTGGATACATGGTGTTTATAAGTCGTACCAATCCTTTATTTTTAACAATACTCGTTGGCGTTGGTTCATAAATCATAAATAAAATTGCATTTGTAATTTTGGTATATCTTGAGCATCTTGTCTCAAGAACCAAGAATTGGAAAAAATTTCAGTTATTATCTTCTGCTATTTAACGGTTTCGTTAGTTTAACTTCTAAAATCGATTAATTTTTATCGGCATCTTTATCTTTACAAGGGGTCAAAAGGTTTTTCAGAGATTCCCTATGCTTTGCTTGCCATTAGCGTTTCAAATTTGAGGTATTTCCCGATGTTTTTCTTTTCTTCAAACACAATCGTGTTTATGAAGTAAATTCATTTTTTTTGTCAAATTGCATATTATCAGTAGCGATAACTATCGCAAAGCAAACATAGATAGTTTCGATGTATCGATACGTCTGATATAGATGGCAAAATATCGGAACATCGACATTTCAAAATCATCGAGGAACATCGTCCAGTACTAAATTGAAATTGGGTCGCAAATACTGATTGTTGGAGATGGTTGAGAAAGTTGAGAAGGTCTTTCTTGCACGAACTGGTTTTGGTAAACAAATATCTTAAACAAACACTAACCTGCACAACAGTCCCATATCTTCGCACGGATTTCTCTTTTATTGGAGATTTTGCTACAATAATTAAAATTTTAAAACTATGTGTAATATTCCACAAAATAACTATTTCAATTTAGTAACAGGATAGGAATAGTAACGAAATATCCGGAAACGAAATTTTCCATAGCAAAATGTCCGGTCACTTTTTTTTATCTTAGTAGAAAGCCTTTGGCGCAGTTCCATCTAAGTTGCAAACCGCTTACTTCATATTGCGTTTTACTCAAAAATCGGTGTAATAGACCAAAATTGTTCCGATATTCCTTTTGCGGAATTTTCCACTTTACAATTTTGTTAAATAAGTAATTTTTAGGGTTTTGTATATTTACGGATATATTTACAATACATCTTTCTTGTCACTATCCCCTATTTTGCAACTTGCAAGAGGGGAGTTCATCAATCATTTGTATTATTATTGCTAACTTTTTATTTACTAGCCATTTAATATAAAAATGTTCCCGGTGATAAATGGCTTTGCTACGTCCTCTGGAGGACAGGGTGATTTTAATGCAAGACTGCAATCTATAGATGAGTCGATTTGGCTTTGCCAGAGTTCGTGTCAGAATTGCGCGTTGTGTAGAATTGTCTGGTGCTTACACAAAGTTTATCAGGCGTCAGCTAAGGTCTGTACAAAGTGCCAAATTCAAAAAAAGATATCTCGTTTCATTCAAGTGTGTCATAATAGGGTAGTATATTTAATTTTTTTGAAATTTTATTTATATTACAGTAGGATTGTTATTATAACATAACCGAATGAAAAACCAAAAATTTTATTTTAAATACAATGTTCATGTTTTAATTGCTTATGTACAAATTCTATTTACTGCAATAAAACTGAAATAGACGTATTTTTGACCTCAAGATAGCACTCGGGAGCACAATTGATTTATATCTACAGGAACTTCAATGCAATCAACTCGGATAATAAGTAACAATTTGAACTTTTGGCCATTATTTTAGTTATGGTACTATCGTAAAATATATATTTTTTAATAAATTTCTATTGTAAAATTCTAATTTTTAATATTACATCAGGTTTAAACAGAAAATCAATCAAATAAGCCTTAGATAATTATAATAATTATTGATTAAAAATATTAAAATTTTAGGTTCTAGTTGAAATTTTATAATGACACGATAGTTTGTTGTTTCTCATGCTTTAAGATAATAAACTAACCTATTTGTATGTTCTTGTGTATTGTGCAAAATTTTACAAAATTTTTAATTACATTTAAAAACTCATAGCCTATGATGTACTAATTAGCCAGCAATATTTGTAAAATATTGAAGATCGTGACTAGAAGATTTTCGCAATATGTTTACATGAATACGGTTGTAGCATTACAGCTTTGCAGTTATATTTGCAGTATAAGATTTTATCAGATACAAATATCTAGCGATATACAAGCTTGTGGGTGTCAGGTGGTTCATGTAAGGGTCACAGACCTGTTTCTTAGCATTTACTAGTGTCACAATTTAGCTTTAAAATATATATTAATTTTAGGAGAAATTATGTAAAAAATTGATTTTATGTTACTTTGTTTCTTTCCTGGGTTTAGTGTTTTGCACATAATCAATATTCCAATACACATCGTTTGTAACGAACATTTTTTCTTGCAAACGTCGTTACGGGTTTTCCTTATTTTCACTTGCCCTGTGTATTCAATTTTATTGTACGCACCTTTCTCGAAAAGATAATTGGACGGACGCATCAACTTTCAAGTGCAATTAATAACTATTTGTTACATTGTCAGTTTTGAATATAAATGTTAAATTTGTAATTTGTTTATTTGTCTAGGGTTGCAGTTTTAAAATTTAAATATTTATCGGGTGGTTATATAATGTTATGATGATGAACATTGTGACATGAATCTGCAGGTAAAGTTTATTTCATAGTCCTTTATGATTTTGCAAGATTTAAATTTTCTTTTAGCTCTTACTATGCTGTCTTACCGTTCGTTATATTTTCAGAAAATTTCATCTGAAAATTATACTAGGTGTTTTGTTTGGACACTTGCGCTTTGAAACACTGAAGACTGAAGCTGTATTTCGATAATTATGATTACGGGTGACTTTTCTTGAGTGTCACGTGGATGGTTGATTTTCCTAGTCGGATAAATTGATGGGAGATAAAAGCGCAGCGTGGTTTCTACATGACTTCCAGATCAATTGCACATCCACTTCCAAGAGAGGGGATTTGTTTGAGTGTTCGGTTCACGCGTGACATATACTGGATGATGTAGGATTAGATTTATTGTACTTGGAGGAAGTTCGATCGTTCTATTAATATTCAAAATATACATGTATTATGCATATCTCAAATTAGACATATATCTTTTCACTTATGCGTATGCCAAACTTAGACTACGAATAAGTAGTGGTGGGCTAGAAATTCAGTTTACCTGCTGTTAAAATCGCGTAATTAAATTAATATTTATAATATAACCCAAAAATATAAAAAACTATTTTAGGTATCACAAAATAAGTTCCATCTCGTAATATCACCATTTATGTTTCACTGTAAACTTAATGACCTATTGAAGAACATGCGGAGCAATATTAAGGTAATCTAATACTTACAATTAATTGATATAGAATGTTGTGTTTACAAAAAAAAGTTTGCATTCTTTTGGCGTTCTATTTTATGAATTATCATTTCACCGCAGTTTTACCATAAAATAATCCAGAATCAAACTCAGTAAACCATCAAATGTTCTTAATAGAGTCGCCATGTTGTTGACATTTGATATAGCGCCATCAACGCAACGGTAAGGTAAGTCGTGAATTTGCGATATACATTTTTATTGAAATTTGATCTACTCAAATAACTATAATATTAAACACTGCGGTACTCGATTTAGTGCAGGTGAAAATGTATACATACGTATTATGTATTAACCACTTTTCTACCGAAATGAAGTAAAGAAGAAATGAAGTATGACAATCGTCTGTATATTTTCTGGTCATAATTATTTATTATCATCTTATCAATAGGCCCCCACTATTAATTAGTCGACCCGTTAAAGTATAAAATTAAATTGTTATTTTGTTAAAATATTTAAGTAATATTTATAAATAATTTATAATATAAAAGGGGTTAGAATATTATATTATACAATATATTTTTTAAAATTGTTGAGATGAAGGTCTGTGATCAATAAAATTGACTGACGTTTCGTGTTTTATTAACACATTATCAAAGCTATAATTATTAAATTAATAATTAGAAATTAAAAGATTTAAAAAAATTTTTACTTACGTTGACAAAATGTCAATGTGATGTTTAAAATTGTTTTAACATTAAAACATTTTAATAAAATGATGAATATATAAAATATTTCTTTAAAATCTTTCAAATTCTAAAAAGTTAAACATAATCAATTTGAACAAAAAACTTAAATATAATTTGACCAAAAGTCATGGCATCGTTTTCATGATATCTAGGATGTGTTTGTATCCACCCTGAAAGTATTGAACATCCTTTTTATCATTCATTGCTTTTAAATTTATATGGATGTTAATTGCCTCTTTTATTTTACGTTTTTTGTCTATCTTCTCCCTGGCCAGTACTGTGATATCTTTACGGTTTATGGAATGAGAGTTCTTAGTCATGTGTTTGCACAAAGCGGTGTAAGCGTTCTCATCTTCTTCTCTAAAGAAAACGTGTGCTTTTTTAACGTCTCTACGATGTTCTTTTATGCGAACACCTAACTTCCTAGAACTCTCACCTACGTAAACAGAATCACAATCCTGACAAGGGACAAGATAGAACGTCAGTCAATTTTATTGATCACAGACCTTCATCTCAACAATTTTAAAAAATATAAAATAAAAGGTCAACAATAATATAAAAATTATTATACAATATAGTCTACATATTATCATAGACTGAAGAGCTTAATTTTCACGTCCGTACTTAAAAAATACGTTAACCACACAACAGTTAAATATTATAGAAATTATGATAAATTGACTTATTTATTGCAGTTTTTCTTCATTATACATTTAATGGCCTCTGATTACTGAAATAAATTTATCTTATGAAGTTATCCTAATTTCGTTTTTAAATAGATATTCATGTAATTACGACACTGATAAATTACTCTTAGCAAAGAAAAATCTACCGCTAAAGACACTCATTAGAAATAGCGGCTTAATTTGAAAATTACAATGAACGTAATACAATTTAGACTGCGAAAGACAAGCACCTGGCACTAGTTTTTATTTCAATGATAAATATGTTAGCTAAAATTACTTGTACTACGTTAGTGGTCATTTGTACTATGTTACGTTTATATGTAATACAAAAAAAATGTTACTCATAATTTCAAAGGCTACTGTAAAAAGAAATCGGTTCATTAAGCAAAAACTATTACGGATGGTAGTTGATTATCCATTCACCATTCTGTCATGCAGCTGGCATAGCTGTCACTTGTCTATTATTTAAATACAGGAAGTCAAATTTTGATTAGAGGTGCAAATCTAAATAATTACCATTATTACATTGTAATTTTTATTAAATGATTTATTTTAAATTTCATATTATTTTCTACTTTTAATAAATAAATAATAAGTACAATTTGAAAATTTTACATGTCAATCAAATTAAAATATTTTCAACGTGTATCTCATTAACACTTAGTTAAGGTTATTGGGACTTCAAGGATGTGACCTATTACAATTCGATAAATCTCATGCAATCCAAAGCTTGATAGCGGGAAAAATCAAGCAGATGATTTTCCGTGGAAAATCTATATACGATTACAATAGGTAGGTACACTAAAACTATATAGTTTTTTATTTAATTAAAATATACACGGCTACTTTTTGTACACAAAGTCAAATTTACAACAAGTTACTACTTACCAACAACAAATCAATACAAACAACATTACAATTGCGAAGAGGGGCGGCTTGCCCATAAGCGCTGCAAAGTTGCAGAGCTACCAAAAATCAGTACAGTACAAATTCTTCACTTTCCTTAAAATTTTTAAACCTTGTTAGATACACAGCCCATATAGCTAACTTGGGCTGTTTAGAACACATAAGTATAATCTCCTCCACCAGGCATTACACCTCTGTTTCTTGCTTCGTAGTCCGTCGATTTAAGCTTTACACCACACTATTAGTCACTAAATTATTACATTATTATAAACAAATTTCAGATTTGTTGTGATTCACGTTGTGATTTAAAAGCGCGGTTTTAATTTTGTATTTGCGAGCGCAGATACTATAACAGTCAGTCAAATAAATATTGATAATTATAATACTTCGTACAAAAAGCCTATACTACGTTTTGACGTTTTTGTGCTTTTGCAGTACTATGTAAACGATGCTGTTCAGATAAGTAGCGGCTACTCTATGGGGTGATTCGTGCCACGGAATGATAGACATAATGTGCTAATATAAATTCAACCCATGCTAATCATTAAGTATGCTGCTCTGCGATTCGCGTCAGCGTATGTATGTACTACATTAAAGGATATCTAGGAAATTCGGTAGCTGTATGTAGTGATTTTACACATTTACTGATGAAATTAATGGAACTAAAAATTGAAACATATTAAAATAATAATATGTTTTTTTGAGTAGTGTAACGTAACTGGCAAAACTTGCAATTATTTTTATCCCAAAGTAAGACAAGCTAACCTACATTATTTATTTTTGTTAATCTAGCCGTGTGGTGTAAAGCTTAAATCGATGGGCTATGAAGCGGTAAACCGCGGATCAAAGCCTATCAGCTGTGATCTATAGCCTATCTTTGATCTTTGAGCTTATGGGGAAGGCAACGGGAAACCACCCCATAAATAAAAATTCCCTAGTACGTCATCTTGGCTTAAATAGCCAGAATGATAGCCATACATTCGGAATTGGATAGGCACTTGAAGAATTTATTTTTTAATAAGAAATTACATTTTGAAGAACTGATAATATTTCTATTTCAATCTGAAGTACAAACGCTATTATTAAATGTGAAACACCATATCCAATAAATCCGCCTTGGCGGTTTTTGAAAATGATTATTCTTTTGAAAATAATGTTTATCACATTTTCAAACATTTCTGGAGTTAACTATGAATTTCTACTCTGATGTTATCTTTTAGCTGTTCAATTCTTGTTGGATCTTCAACGTAGACGTTATCTTTCACGTAGCCCTAAAGATAGAAATAAAACTCAAATTGCAAGATTTGGCTGCGAATTGACGTCTCCATTTCAAGACATCGCACATTCAGTAACTTTTCAGTGCAATAAAGTGATTGTTTACCTGCGTGTTCATAGCATCAACTTCAGAGTTCAGACAAAAAAATTCTGTCATCATCGCTCGATAACGCAATCCATTTACTGAAACGGTCTAAAATAATTCGGACCAATAATGTCACTAGCCCAGAAATCGCATCAAACGGTTAAAGGCCGTTCACACTATAAAATTTCGCTTAAAATTTTGCTTAAAATTTTTATAAAAAAAAATTTCACTGTTTACACCTTAAAATTTTTGTTAAAATTTTCCTTAAAAACCATTTTAAGAGAAATTTTAACGAATTTTAAGGAATAGGGCGGTACCTATTTCCTTAAAATTTTACGTAAAATATAGTGAGTTTTATGGTGTGTTTTGTGATATCAGGTTGTCAGTATCTAGGTTGGTAACAGGATTTGGCTCGTAAAAGGGCAGGCATCTAAATATATAGATAATAAAATAACTATTTTATGTTAATTTTTAAATAAATATAAATGTTATAAAATAACAAATTTTTATTAAGAGTGCAATTAATTTTATAAAAAATGTTTTTCAAAATTTTATTGTTTTCCATAATATAATAAATTCTAAAAATTAAATTTTTTTATTGCTTCCCACTGCCACGGAACAAATCCAATTCCATTGAAGTAATCAGTAAATTTTTGCCGTATTTCAATAGCTTCATTGGCAGATTTTCTAGGTTATAATTTTAAGGTTAATTTTAAGGTTAATTTTAAGGTGTAAACACAAATCTACAAATCCATAAATTTTAAGGAATTTTACAGAAATTTTAACGAAAATTTTAAGCAAAATTTTAAACGAAATTTTATAGTGTGAACAGGCTTTTACTCTTTTTAGATACAGAGATTTCTTGCCTATTTCTCTTGGATTTTCAGACCTCTAAATACGATAATTTTATGTGTTAACATAGTCATCAATGTGAAAATTTGCTTGCATTTCTAACACCCAATTAAGGAATATTGCATTGTTCGTCGCTTGCTGGCTTTATTTATTGTGTTAGTTAGATTTGGTAAGCCTTTACACAAACATCTTTGGGTAAAATATGGTTCAAATTGGATTGTGATACAATTCTTGTGAACATCTTGAAATGGGCAAATCAGGATTTTTGCCACATTTGCAGCTACAGAGGGAGGCTGCTTTCAGTTAACTGTACTGAACGAGCAAGAGTTGGATTCTTCACATCACAAACTTGTCCGAAACGTTCGAATTCATTGATTAAGATGCCAGTTCCACCAACTCTGGTTAAATCCTTAGTTAACTAATCACGATTAATGGTTAATTAACTTCAATATGTTCCACCAAGCGCTTTGTATCTATGATTAGTTGACTGATTTTACGTCGAGTATACTCGGGTATAATCTGGCAAAGACTGTTCTGATTGGTTGAACGGTGATTAAAGTATTTAACCAGAGTTGGTGGAACCGGCCCTAAATCTAAAATAGTTCAGCTTACAGGTGCCCTTTTCATCCTTCTTTAGGTGAATTTGCTTATACCTTTATTTCAAAAGCCGAATTTGCTAGACGCTTTTACGCATGTGTATTTTTGTAAGCATGCATACATTTTTTTGTCAAATAATTACTTGAAGTTTATCAATAGTACTTTTGAAAATTTTACCTATTGAAATGTTTAACTAGAAAACTAATTTATACGCTGACTGCAAATACATTGATAATAATTTTGCCATTTAAGTCTATTGAAATTAATTTTTTTACATAAGCAAATTAAAAATTGAGCACATTTACAATAATTTCACATATTAATAACTATAGGTATATTGATAAAGAATAGTTAATTAAAAATGATTTTTATGCAGAATAAACGTGATTTTACGATTTTAATTATTAAAAAAATTATATTTAAACAATAATGGTTTACGCTTTTAGCATAGACATTTTACACAATTCAACTCGTTTATTATTATAGTATTATTATAGTAAACAGTTATACGATTACATATCGTGTAAATTTATATACAAAATCGTTAAAACAAATTTTATGTAAGAAAATGTATTCCATAAAAAAACAACAAAAGTTGGGCTTGCCCTGCACGCTCTTAATAGTCAAGCAATGTAAAATATATTATTTAGTATTATCTAAAATAGCATATTGTGAAATATACGCTAAGATTTTAAATTATCAAAGAAATCGTCGATATGTATATCGATTTACTGGCTAGATTATCACTTAATACGACCTACTCAACTTAAATTGTAGAATAAATCATAGCTAATTTAATTTAAATACAATGATGGTATAATGAGCGGCGCCCTACACTGACAAACCCATCTGAGTCACACCTGTAGGTGATACAGTTGTTAAATGTGAGAGAATATTACTTTAAATAATAGAATTAAGTGATAAATGGTGTCAAATTGATTATATACCTACATATTATTTTTTGTGTTACTTATAAATCGTCAGCGGATGATCTGAAAATTAAGTTAGTTATATATGTAGACATTTTTATTGTATTCATATACTAATTGCACTAATTATAAGAAATAAGAAGGAAACTAAACATTAATTACAATAATTGATCATTTTATACTAACTACATACTATCTAACAACTGACTATAATGTAGGTAGTTAGAAATAAGTTATTGGAAAGATATTGATTAGATTATCTTAAATAAATTTATGTTTGTATCGATGTGTTTAGATTTTAAGGGTAAATCCCATTTTAAACACAAACAATCATACAAAAATTGTTTTCTTTTAACTAGTCAGAAAACAAGGCCCAGTTAAATTCCGTCAAGGACAAAACGCCTCGTGAAAAAAAGTTTAGTATTTTTTTCATTATAATGTTTGTTGGGATAATATAAAATAGAAACTACCAGGGAAAGGTACAAGTAGCAT
Source organism: Cantharis rufa (assembly GCA_947369205.1). Classification (NCBI taxonomy): domain Eukaryota; kingdom Metazoa; phylum Arthropoda; class Insecta; order Coleoptera; family Cantharidae; genus Cantharis; species Cantharis rufa. Next base: position 45,825,287 of record OX376303.1, read on the forward strand.
TTATTGATAATGTTACAATATAATATAATGATAATAATATAATTTAAAAACTTTGTTTTATGACTTTATTTATATTTTACAATCTGTTTTAAAAAAAAATATATATTGTCAATTCTGCCGCAATACCTCCAATCATCCGTACACCAAATTTTATGGAAACATATCCAGAGATTTGTTTGCGGTATACTATATTGGGGGTCACTTAAGAAGTGGCCATTTGGCCGAAGGCTTTTTCCACACAATTTCTAATACTAAAGTACAGTTTATCACCAACACACACCACAAAAATTTTTGTTTTAAAGAAGAGTTATTTAAAAATAAAGAATAAATAAACAAAAAAAGATATACCTTATTAATTTAAAATTACCATTTTTAAAAAGCACACATTTTTTCAATCGTTCAAAAATAATTATTAAATTGTGAACAGTCAAAAATGACTTAGAATACAAACTTGCGAAATGAATGTCATGTCATAATGAAGACAAAATTGTAGACAAGCCGTCTAATAAATTTTATTTTTATTTTTTGCATATCTTTACGTTTCTGAACATGGTGACCTCGAAAATGTAAAAAAAAAATTTTTAATTTTTTTCGATTACCTTACCTTCAAAAAAAATTTTTTTTGATTGGAGGTAAAAACATTCAGTAAATATTGTGACAGACAAATTAACCTGTGAGAGTGGATCCAGTTATTCTCTTATAACCTTCAAGTCTCAATTGGACTAATTAATATATTCAATATAATAATATAACATAGTAAGAACACTAATAATACTCATTTCAGTTTATTCGCTAAATCTTGTTTTAAGGTCAGAAGGTTTAAACCTCTTTAGTCGACTCACTTCAGTGCTGCTATTGTAGCTTAGATTTTCAGCAAGTGGATTTGGATGGTTTTCGAGTCTTTCGTAGTAGGTTTTACAAAACCTGTAATTTCACTGATAAAAATCATGTTTTATTCCCAAATACGCCGCGTATTTGGCCAATACGCGTTTGAGTCAACTAAATTTCATTCGTTCAAGAACACTGTATTTGAAACCACTTCATTTAAAAATTTGAGTAGATGGTGTAACAATATTGAACTTATAACAGAAATACTCCGGTAAAAAACCGATGTATTTGAAAAAATGAAATATGTTTAGTAAATAAAACGTTTTTGCGCAGACAACACAATATCTAAGTCGTTTATGTTAACTTAAATAACAAGGTCTAGTTGGCACAGCGGTTAAAGAATCAGACTAGTAATCCGAGGGTCTCTGGTTCGAGTCTCCGTCGTCGTAAATTTTTGTTTGTTTTATTTTTCAAATTTTACGATACATACGTGAATGTATTGAAAACGTGAAAACTTACTATATTCTATTTATTTTTTGAATTAGTTGCGTGCAAAGTCTCCACAAATACTAAGCAATGGTTATGAATACGCCATGCATTTAAGTCAACAATTCCCCTCAAATACGTAGAGTACTTAAAACTATGTCGTATCGTACTTTGCTGTATTTAAATACGTGGCGTATTTGACTCAACTGAAACGAATTTCGCTCCATGTTTTCTTTTTATCAGTGTTCTTCTCTTATTGTTGGGATTTTCGAGTCACGCTGAATTATTTGGTTTGTGACGTACCAAGGGGCATTGTTCACAGCGGTGAACATGTATTTCTATTCAGCGTAAAGGTTATCTGTATACTGACTTCGTCTCGTTCACTTTGATCCTCCACTTTTTCAACCATTTTTGTATTTCGTTGAGGTTTCTTTGTAACATTTCACTTGCTATATTCGGATGCTTATGAATGGCTATTACAGCTGTATCATCTGCAAAGGTGACCGTTGTAGCAGACTTTAGTATGGGTAGATCCGCTGTGAACAAGACATACAATACGGCTCCAAGTATGCTACCTTGAGGTACTCCCGAGTGAATTGACATCAATGGTGTTTGTTCATCTTGGTACTTTACCATGAAGTATCTGTTTGCCAGGTAAGATTTTAGCATCCTGTAGTAATTATGAGGCAATTTCATTTATTTTTAACTTAGGAAGCGTTCATAAACTACGTGGTTTGCTCAAAGGGAGGGAGGGGTTAGGTAGAAAGCTATACAGGAGTACATGAGGGTAGGAGGAAGTTAAGGTACGTTTTGCACTTGCAGCACCGCTGAACTCCTCATATGCAATTTCTGTTATGTGGCTTGCTAGACGATACAATCGAAGCGCAGCAGCTCCCATTACGTATTGCACTTGCGACTGACGCCAGCCGTAACTGCACTGCTGCTACTGTTTCTTGCAAAACGTACCTTTAGAGTCAAGCTACGTAGTTTTCTTTATTTATTTTATTTTGGCACAATAAAAGCTATTTGCAGAATAACTGACAACATAATATGGATATTTAAAATTATAACTATAAAAAAATATAAACTAATACAAATATCGGTTTTATTAATTTTTTATACCTACCAAATAATTTTTTAATAGTTTTGTTAAACGAAAGCACAAACTGTCTTCCGGACTTTGTAGGAAAAAAAGGCTATGTTCCATCTAAGGGGGGTGTAGGGGTATCATGGTAAAAGCTGCGTTAAGCTACATGATGGGAGGGAGGGGCTCTCAAGAGGTCAAAATCAAACTACGTGGTTTATGAACGTTCCCTTATATAGCAGACCTTCATGCCAGACCTTGTCAAATGTCTGGGTGACATCAAGAAATGCTGAAGAGCAATAGCTGTTGTTCTCGAATGCTTCAGGTATTTTTGTCACAATTTGATGGATTTGCTCGATGGTACCATGTCTTTGTCTGAAGCCAAACTGATGATCAGGGATTACACAAAGTTCTTCTAAGATTGGTTTCATTCTTTTTAAAAACATTTTTTCAAATAGTTTTGATAACACCGGTAAAAGACTAATCGGTCTGTACGACTTTACATCCTCAATTGGTTTACCAGGTTTTAGAATATGAATCATTTGTGCAACTTTCCATTGCGCTGAAAAGTATTCTAGCCTTAGAACGGCATTAAACAACTGTGTTACGAATTTGAACCCTTTATCAGAGAGCTCTAGTCCGGAGCTTGTTTTGGACTTACTAAGTTGTTTTTTATGACGAACTTAATTTCAGTAGTTTTAAATCGCTTCATTGGTAGTTCCAGCTGATCATGTGAGTCTAAAAATTTTTTTATATGTTCTGCTTCTTCTTTGACCTAGTTTTCAGTTTCTAACGGTGTAAAACCATTATTCAAGTGTCTTGCAAACAGCATAGCTTTTTCACTATACTCTTAGCCCATTGCCCATTTTCCATTAAAAGTGGTGGATATGTCTCTTGGGGCTGCTTTAATTTCTTTGTTGCTCTCCAAAGTGAGTAGTCCGTGGCTTCTGTTGGTGATAAGTTTTGCAAGTACTTTTAAATATGTTCGTTTTTATAATTTATTATTAAATAACTATTTAATTTCTTTTTCGGCTTTATTTAGTTTGTTTTTATCATGCCGAGCTCTTGTTTCCTGCCATATTTTCCTCAGTTTACGTTTTTCTGAAATCTTGTGTTTTATAGTTATCGGACATCCATCTATATCCTTAGCTTTTTTATGGAACGGTATTGAGTTCCATTCCGCACTTTGTATTTCTCGAGTTAAGTGTTCTGTTGCTTTATCGATATCATCGTTTGTTTTTAAAGGAATTTCTAGAGTTAATTGTTTATCTAGAAGACATCTAAACTTTTCCCAATTTGTTTTTTTGCTAATTAAGAAGGGAGGCTTCTCTTTACTTATTATTTTAGTGCTCAGGGTTTACCAATAAGATGTTTGTTTTTCAATAGGGGCATATTCGGATATTTTGACAGTTCTGGCATTTAGTTTTTTTATCTTATGTACAGCAGAAGCTTTGCCATTTGTGAAAATGTTTTCAATTTTAATTGAAAATTGTATTAAAATCATTTACGGTGCGATTTTCTAAAAAAAGTTGTTATCCATAACAACTAAATTTAGTCGTTATGTGAGAGGTCAGTTGTTATAACAAAAAATGCTATTTTGTAAAATTCAAAGTTGTTCAAGTTAACGACTCGTTGCTATTTTTTATCGCTATCGTAACAACTACTAAAATGTGGTGTTTTACGGTAACAACTATGGCATTTCACAAAATATTATTGTATGGACATGAGTTTTTCAATATTTTTGAAGAGCAAGACCAAAGGTAATATTGTGTGTTTATCTAATTATTTTATTAAAGCAATTTATTAAAAATTCCATACATTTCACAAACGCAGAAGAAGTAGCTATCAAATCGAAAACAATGCGAGAAACTATTTTTCGATTAACTAATAACAAATATTTACCGTTATTTAAATCAATATCTTTTATAACAGCTATTCCCGCTTCTGTTAAATTAGGATCGCCACTAACAGTCACCCATCCTAATGTGTCCCATTACTTTTTCCTCGAGCTCGTTCAAATTTGGTCCATTATTTACGTGCTGGTCCATTATAAACGGAGCAGGACTTTTGGGCCCCCAAGCGGCGGCGCCCAAAGTCCTGCTCCGTTTATTCTAAGCGTCTTCCTTCGGCGGTCAATGGAAAACCACCGAAGTAATCTGCCTTGAAAATCCCTCATAAAATGAAGTGGTTAGCCTAGCCAAAATCCATCTTGAGTTGTAGCGCTACTGTATATAATAAATAATATACAGCTTAGTCTTTGTAGCGCCCTTTATAGTGTTTAAAATCGAAGTCAATTCTTGCAATTTTTCTTGTAAATCGTCTTTTTCCCTTTGGCAAGTTTTTCCACCATTATTTTATTGTTGAAATATAATACACCTTTAAATTATATTGATTTAAAGTGCATTTTTGAGATCGAATTTTACCTTTTATGAATTTATCCATGTCGCAAATTAATTATTATGAAACGTATATAACACAAATAAATTATTTCTAGGTTAAGAAAACAAAATTTATAAGTTACGACATACTACATTGTTCAGATTTAACAACGATCGTTATAAAATAATTTTTATAACAACGTTGCTAAATTGTGTATTAGGAAATAGCAAAATATTTAAAGTTGTTAAGAAAGTTGTTAAGTATAGTTGTTATTTTTCAGTTGTTACGATAACAACTGCGTTAACAACTTTTTAGAAAATTGCACCGTTAAGCTTATTACGAAAATAGTCGATGTGTGAAAACCACATTTTGTGTAAAATTCGCGATATTTTTGGTCGTCATGATCGGTCTTCTGAAACCGCTATCGAGAATTTGGTGGATAAATTTAAGGTTACTGGTTTGGTATATAACATACCAACAACAGTACATACTCGTTTGGGTCGTTCAGCGGAAAATATCGCTGCTGTAAGTGAAAGTGTCGAAGAGCAACCAAATTTGTCAATTCCACGACGTTCTCAACATTTGGGGACACGTTGAAAAATTATTTTTGACCTATTATCGATGATATGGATGTAAGTGATATGTGCTTTTAACAGGATGGCGCCACATGTCACACGGCCAGAGAAACAATGGCTTTATTGCAAACCAAATTTCTAGATCGAATAATTTCGCGTAATTCTGCAATAAATTTCACCTCAGATCGTGCGATTTTACACCGTTTGACTATTTCTTGTGGGTCTATGTGAAAGATCAAGTCTATGCGGATAATCCACAAACCATTGGGGGCTTAAAAGTCAACATCAAACGTGTCATTGGTGAGATAGAGCCTCAATTATGCCAAAATGTGATTGAAAATTTTGACAAAAGAATCGATGTCTGTAAGCGTGGTCGTGGTGAACATTTGAAGGATATTATTTTTCATTCATAAATGGCAGACCTTCTACTTTACATATCAATAAAAATCTATAGCATTTTCAACCGAAGTATGTGTTTCCTTTAAAATTTAAAAACAAACATCGTATTGGTAAACCCTTTATTACCGGTGAGGGATCTGATGACAAATGCAAACAAGATTCAGCTTTAAAACGGTTAGCTGGTATGCCTTTAACTACACAAAAGTCAAGAAGATCCGGAAGTTTCTTTTTATCTGTAGGCCAATATGTTAGCTTTCCTGATGATATGTATTTTAAATTATTGGCTTCCATCGCTTTAAACAGTTCTCTGCTCTTGGTTGTAATTATTCTTGAGTATGTTTGGCGTTGTAATCACCTCCTGCAATAAATCTGGGACCTAGACTCTTATAAAAGTGCTTAAATTGCTTCTGTTTAATGTTATTTTTGGAAGACAATAGATTGAGGGTATTATTATTGGTATATTCCCCTCTTCTATAGATATGCTGATGGCTTGTAGATGCTCTTGCTGGTATTTGTCAACAAGGTTATGTTTTATTGTGTTTTTGACAATTATGGCTGTACCACCATGAGCAGTTCCATCAGGGTGTTGTGTATCGTATATAGTAAACTTGGGAATTTTTAGGCCGCTAAACTTGTTTGTTTGTTTGTTAAGCAAACAGCTTAATAGTTTGATTTTTTGTCAGGAACATTGTCAAAAGATTTAGCATCGTCGCCATTTGCTCAATGAGGCTTTTCAGCTCTTGCATAATATCATTATTTGTTAGCTGTGCACCTGCGAATTGTTGATTATTTATGTTTGGGTGTTGTGCTTCTTGACTAGACTGTTCTTGTGATTGCGGTGCGTTTGTAATAATAGTCGGGTGATAAGTTTGCGGTATAACCGGTACAGGTTGTGTGTTTGGGCTGCAATTCGTCAGTGCCTGTGCATACGAAACTGTAGGTTCGACTTGTTGAGAAAGTACACATGTTTGGGTAACATATTCTGTTGTCTTCTTTCTAAGTGGAGGATATTTCTTGTTTTATAGGTCTTTATTTATGGTGCACCCCTTGTAATTTGCTGAGTGGTTGCCATCACATAAAACACATTTAACCTGATTGGCTTTCTCTTTAATCTGGCAGCTAATGGTGGCATGACTTCCCGCACATTTAACACAACGCGGAGTGTGATAGAAAAAACCTTTTGTGTGCCCATATCGTTGGCATTTAGTGCATTGTGGAATTTCTATTCTTGGTCGAGGTGGTTCGAAGTGTATTCGACTGCTGTTGATTGTTTTCAACTTATAAATATCTTTATTATTATCTTGTGGTTTCAATTCGATGTAGAAAATTGGAAGTGGGTCTTTAGTATTCCTATCCCTGATATTACATACATTTGTGATTATATGGCCGTGCTTTCCAATTTCCGTTTTTATTATTTGGATGTCAGTTGAGTAATGTATGTTTTTTAAAACTACTCTATAACTACGTTCTTGCCTGTTTTGATATGTATAAAGTTCAGTCTTTTTCCACTTTGCCACTCTTTCCAATATTTCATTGAGTGGAGTGTAACTCTTGTTACAAATATAGGTGGTGGTTTAGGTATTTTTTCTTGCTTGTTTTCTGCTTCTTGTTCCTTATCATGCTCATCTTCTCCGTCAGTTGATAAACTTGCATATTTATTTGATCTTGATGGTGCATTTAGTCAGTAATCAGCTAGTGTAGGCTGTTTTGGTCTTATATTTTTCTTCTCTGGACTGTCGTTTCGACCACGTTTGTTATGCTGAACACGTTTCCGCTCATTTGGATTGGGTATTTCATTAGTAAAACTACTGAGTGCGTTTGCTGGCATCCAGATGTTGTTGTTGGAGTTGTATGGGATATTGTGTAGCTACCTGTTGTACAGGATACTGCATTGGATGGTTTCCAGAGTATATTGTTGCGTTAGGTTGTGGATGTTGTGTTTTCATTAGAGTAGTATACGTGTAGAAGACACTGTTAGCACCAGGAAATAATTGACTTTTTGTCGTATTAGGTATGGTTTCTGCATTGTTGGATGGTTTCTCACCTATTGTCGAGCTTTGATGTGTTTGGGATAGATACATCCTTGGTGGTTGTTGCAACATTAATAGCGTATTTAAGTCAACTAATTGGGGAGTTTTGTTAGGTGGCGGCGTTCGTTGCATGTTTACGTCGCTTAATCTTCATATTATAACCTCACTTTGGCATTAGAATAAAATAAGTTTGCTATCCTAAGATGTGTACGGTATAAAACACTCACACCACTAGCTCACTGTTCACTTGGATTAGTAAAATATGATTTGCTTTGTAAAACTCGTTATATTACCGATATTGACGATATTCCTATCCAATATCAAAATATCATTAACTCCTCTTCGAGTCGGGAAAATTGCAAAAGCAACAAACGCATTCGTGAGCTCAAAAAAATTTTCGACAATTTGAATGCACTTGGGATGTTGCATATGAACATTTTTTGTTTTTTTTTTTAATTCAATTAGTTTTTAGTAGAATTTAACTTGTACGCATTCCTAAAACTTTTTATAAATATTATACAATTTTGTATAAAATTTCTAGATTTTATTTAATAAACCTGAGAGTTAAACCGATAGAGACAACTGGCCAATGAAATAGACAGCTACTAAGTTAACTTGAAATAATGGTTAGTGTTTTCAGGCTTCAAGAATTTTTTTCCTGAAAATTAGGTACAGTTACTCACATAAATATTCGGACACTCCTATGTTAACAATGTTAATTTGACGTTTTCAAGACGTTTTTTTTTATATAAAAATTGCTTTTACAGCAAAACTTTGTAGACATTTTTTGTTGGAAATTTCATTGCCTTAAATTTTGTTTATATACATTTTTCTATTTTGTTGCACCGGTTCCGACTAACAGCGACTTGAACAAGACTCGGTAAAATCCAAAAAATATTATCATCTATATCTCAGAAACGGTGCCACCAATTAGAAAAATGTATAGGAACAAAACTGTAGAGAATGAAATTTAAAAAAAAAAATTGTATATTCATTTTTTTATTATGATGCACCGTTTCCGAGATTTCGATGATAATATTTTTTGGATTTTACAGGGTCTTGTTTAAGTCGCTGTCAGTCGGAAACGGTGCAACAAAATAAAAAAATGTATATAAACAAAATTTAAGGCAACGAAATTTCCAACAAAAAATGTCTACAAAATTTTGCTGTAAAAGCAATTTTTATATAAAAAAAACGTCTTGAAAACGTCAAATTAACATTGTTAACATAGGAGTGTCCGAATATTTATGTGAGTAACTGTAGGTATAAAGGAATATCTTTTCTCAAAACTTCAAGATTTACTTCTTTCTGAAAGCAATTGTTTTATTTTACAGGCGGGACTAAAGTACATTAATGCAGCATTTGCTGCACATGGATTTTGTATGTATCGTATTGTATTGTATGTGTATTGTATCGCACAATGTGCGATAATTTAATATTTAGTTTTTTTTTATAAAAAAAAATCAAGAAAATAGTTCAGTAACCGCTGCAACTAATTACTTACGTAACATGCCATGGATCTCTTCATTGAATCTGTGCAACAGTACGACAGAGCAGAGGTACCCTGTAAAGGCAATAACAGGCCAAGCTGTTCCTACCGCAAATACTTGGAAAGTATTCCAAGTAAAAAAATTGAACCGCGACTTATTTTCGCAACAGACCGTTTGAAAATAACTGATTTTTATATTTTTTGCCGCCTAGTACACTCCGAAAATCTCGCTGATAATGGAAGGCTAAAAACTCGCACATCTGACCCATCTCATTTCCCCAGGGCCGCGTTAAGGCATGTGAGTACCCTAGGCATATTTTTTTTGCCGCCCCTTAAAATTAAAATTTGAACTTATTACAACTGCATAATATTTTTATTAACAAAATAAATATAAACTCTGAGAACAAATTTATTTACTTAAACAGTAGACAGTTTTTTGTTCTTTGTTTATTTTTATTCTTTATTCTCTTGCATTACTATTCTACACTTAAACATTGTTTATGTTTTCTACACAATGTAACATGATTTTTACATAAGTGCAATTTACAGTCAAGTTTCTATTTACGTTACATTTTTTATTAGAATTAATTAGTATTTTTGCCGCCCTAGGCAGCTGCTTTTCTTGCCTAATGGATAAATCGGCCCTGCATTTCCCGTCTAGCTCACTCCTATGTTAATGGAAAGCAAACACCACTTTTCTGTATAACTCTTTTCTTAGTGGAAGACCAAAACTATTTGACTTTGTTCCGCTCAGTGGACATTACCCTTTTGCAGTGAAAGGCGAACATAAAGCTTTGATCTCCAACCTTTAAACTTTAGCCTCTAAGCTTTAAAGCCTCGACCACTAGCTTCTAAGCTTTCAGCTTTAAGCAAGATTTATTCTTCAAGCTTTGACCTCCAACCTCTAAGCTGTAACCTCCAAGCTTGAAGCTGTAACCTCGAAGATTTAAAGCTCCCATCTCTAAGCTTTGACCTCCAGCCTATAAGCTTTAACCTCTAACCTTTAAGCTATAACCTCCAAGCTTTAAAGCTCCCACCTCTAAGCTTTGACCCCCCAACCTTCATTTCCAACATTATATACAGTTTGTTCACGATAAGAGGTAGCAGATTCTTATATTTTACTAGATACAAAAAAATTTTTAAATTTTCTATTCAGCTCTAAATTTCCCATCGGAAACTGCGGAGGTAAATTTTTTTAACTTCAAACTGAACCGGAAGTAAACATACATTTTTTTTCAAATGGAAAATTTATTATATCAAATATAATTTATGGTTTGCTTAAATCTTGCATTATTCTCGAAAATACTTTCGGGTATCCAATTGTTTATATAATTTTGTATGGATTTTTTCTTGCTTGGACATTTAACCTTAAAGCAGAAGTACAAAAACGGATACTTTTCGTAACTTCGGGTTACTATTAAGTAACCGAGTTTTTCGAATTTTTTGCCACTTCTTACGAAACTTCTGCTTCCAATCTAATTCCTCTAGCTACGGGAGAATTTGGGTCGTCAGTATTTGAAGGTTTGAAGACACCCATTATTGTCTCCACTAAACTTCCATTGATAGTTTTACATCTAGAAGCTTCGTAAACCCTTGAAGCCGTAATTGGTCCAAATCGCATCTCAAACCAATCAGTTGAATTTGATTGTTTGCGAGTATGTTTTTCGGCCAAATTCATATTTGAACCCATTTGATTTTTACAAAATGTCACAAACGATTCTATATTTACCGAATTGGGATAAGCAGTTTGAAATTTCAATATTAACTGATACAGAGAAAATTTTTCCAACACACATGTGATTTATAAAAATTATAAATAACTCCACTGCGATTTCTCTGCAAATTTAATGAATTTTGCTTAAAATTCACTAGCTCGGGAATGTCTGGTTTGTTTTTTTTTTGTTAAGTCTTCTGGAGATAAGTATTCGGCATAAGTATCTTCCCGACTTTGGATAATTTTGAAGCCTTCTAGTAACATTCTGTTGACGTCACACTGGGTGCCATGCTACGACAAAGTCATACAACCGATACAAAAATGCTACCTCATGTTTGCAACCTCCTGAAAAATAGAAAATTCGCATAGATAATACTGCTTAACTTTAGATAATGTAATCTTACCAGCAGAAGCAGAACAGCTGTTACAATTATTGCTACTATAAATATTTTCTTGCTCCTCGTCGACAACTACAACAACATTGTAAGCACTCTACGAATTTTAAGTTCGGATGTTATCCTACATTATTTAACAGTGCAAATCATATTCTCACGTTTTAATTGAATCCAACTGACTGTGTTATCACTTATCACTATAACAATCTCTCGCTGATCTAAAATTTATAACATCGTATTAAATATCGAAATTATTTTATTGGTAACTTTTTCGCAGTTTAAAATAACGAAGCGATTCAAAATAATAAAATTTTGTTTAATAGATTGAATGAAAAAAGTTCAAGTTTATTTAAATGAACAAACAATCGGGTCAATTTATGTATCACAACCTTCAAAAATAACGATCAACCTTTATATTATTACGTAGAATTGGTATACGTAGCAACCCTTAAAATAACTATTTATCGTCAACGTCATTTTTTAAGCTTAAAATGATAGTAAGTTTTGAGTACTTCTATAGTGAGAAACATTTATTGTAGCTCACATGTGTTGGGAAGGTACCGTTGGAAAGAGATAGTAATATATAAATTTTTTATTTCTCTTCTTTTTTAATTTATCTATCTTAAACATTTTGCACAATTGGCTTATGTCAACCTTAAAGGTTGAGAAAACCTTTAAGGTTTACCCCATGACTGACCAAATTATTAAAATATGACCTAAGCAAAAGATTGTTAGTTTTCTATTCACACTTTTATGAATTTCGTGAAAATCGACACTTTAAATCAGGATTTCTAGTGCATGTACGAAAATCCATATTTTAAGATTACAATTTTGTTTTAGCAAACCCTGAATAGCCTTGCTATTGAAAGATAGCAGGAAAGAAAAAGTAAAAGGAGGGAAAGAAGATAGAAAAGAAAGATAGATTAAGATAAATAATTTTCTTTTATTGGCATACTTCAACTCCTCATTTTGTAAAAAAATGTACCAAGCTAAACTGGCAAGTTATTTAAACTATATCTCGTCTAGTGTAGTTTTTAAAATGGTATAACATTTGCTGTTTAACTTAACAAAAAAGATATTGACATTTTACGACAAAAGGAACATAGTGAAATTATTTCAACAATTGAGAACCCAATGAAAACACTTGTTAAATATAAAGTAATAATAAAAATAATTGAAATTATATATTATAATAATGAAATAAATGAAAAAAGAAACGATTTTTACTAAGGTTAAATCTGATATTCTGGTCAGTCATGAGCCCGTCTATCAGCCTTCCAAGGGATGACATTAATTCTGAAACACCTTGTATATACAAGCGGCTGGTAATATTATGTTAAGTAGTGTTTCTAATACAACATTAGCTAGCAGGTGATTTAGCAATGTCTTTATAGGACGGAAGGCTACGGTACGAAAGGAGCGTCACGAAAAATCAATGCGACGTCATCTTAAGAGGGTACACCCCCTCCCTCGTCAAAATCATAAAATATTAAAATAAGTTTGAGTATCGGGAGTTGAAACGTCTCCTCCAGATACAAAATTTATAAGTAATGTCCGGACGCGACAACAGATCAGGGAGAAAAAGTAACAGATCAAAGTATAAGAATAACCGGACGACAGCAAAACTATTGTTTGCTAGAAGCTGTAGCAGCTGAGCAGTTACAGCCGGCATCAAGGACAAGTGCAAAACCTAATGATGGGTGCTACACTTCAATTGCATCGTTTATCAAGCGTCATCAAGTTTATATTTCCTATAAGCAGTTGGTTATGCCGTACTGCTATAGTGCGGATAATGAAAGCAAGACAGGATCGTGGGCTGTAATTGATATCATACAATCAATCATACAATGAGCTCCTAGGATTAAGTAGACAAGGTACAAAATTTTATTATTCATAATTTGTATAAATAATTAGTTTACAATTAAATGTTATTTCTGCAAATAATTACTATTCCTTGAAAATTTTGGCATCAAAAAAAAAATTTAATTTATTTAAAAAAAATTTATACAATATTTAAATATGCAAATTAACCAATCATGACTGTTTTTTAAAGCTGTAAGCCCAGTAGCGGATCATATTTTGAGGAGAGGTGAATATACGTTTTTATAGGAAAACAAAATTATCTATTATATCAAATATAAAAAATATTGTTTAATTAAAAATTGTGACAGATAAAACGAATTAAAACAATATTATTAGAGCAACCCTCTATGGCGAAATGTATTAAGTGCTTGAATCATAATTGCATGGTTTGGAGATCGTGAGTTCGAACTCCAAGTTGTTCAAATTTTTAAAATAGCATTTTTTTATAATATAAATATTTGACTTGACATGCAGAAGTAACAGAATCGACCATTAATGTAAACATATTACCAGTCGATTTTACATTACTAGTTGATTTGTGAGCTGACTAGAAATGCTTCTCTTTGGCTGCCGTACGGACACTCGGAAAGCATCGCTTTTGCTATGTTTTCCGATGAAATATTTATTTTTATAATACTTACTCTCGCTTTTTAATACAGCTGCGCGCTCAGTAACGAATAATTTTCGATGCTCGGCCAGTACTATTATTTCCTGAAATTACTATCGAGATTGCAAAGTGTGTTTGATTTATGGTAAAATAATCAATTAATTTGTAATTGGTAATTGGTTTTTCATAATTTTTCTCTTTATAAACTGCTATATAAATTTAGCTATAGGTACATACACGACGATGAAATTTATTTAAAAATTTTAATTTAATTAAAAAAAATAAATAATTCACATGCGACTTTGTTGCTCATGAATTAACGGTTTCCGCTTAAGATAAAATAAAATGATCATTTTGTATAAAAAAATAACTATTTTATGTCAGCCGCAACTTGTGGTACCTATTTGTGTAGTCCAAAAATTTACTGCAGTGAAAAAATTATAGAGTAGAGTATAAGAACTGAAATTAAATTACATGCAAAATTTGACACAAAATCATTCCAAAAATTCGATCGTTCGTTATTTTGAATAAGTCTAATAACTTGAATTTAATTATCTTTCATGAAATATAAGAGTATTATAATGTTTTTATTTGTTTTATTATTTATAATTGTAAAAATAGTTAACTTCACATAATTAATCGAAAATAAGTGGTGTTCTATAAAGAATTAACATCTTTATGTGAATTTTCTAATGGAAATTCCTAGAAACATCTGAAATCATTAAGAACAATTAATAGTCAAATCGCATTCTTAGCCAATGCCAAATATGTCCTATTAGTGTTTTTTAAAATAAATAGCGGTGTCTTGTTGAAACATTATAATGCTACCTAAAAATAAATTTCTGGATTCCAATTCGTCTTTATAACGCCTTGGCATCCCAGTTAAACGAATTTAGTTAGCAAATAGGTATAACATCATATACCTATTTATAATATAAAAACCTTACAAACTTCTTTAACTTTTTAAGCTTTTGACATAAATTAGAATTGCAAGTGAGTAATTTCAATCAGCTAAATGTTTTTTGATACTCGTATGGTTTTTTTTATTTAAATTATACCTAATAATATGCTTATATATAATTTTAATAAAAAAAAATAATATGAATTTTTGAACATTAACGATCTATAGAACCATCTATAAATCTAAATTTAATAATTATGTGTCTTTTTATTTTGTTAAAATAACTATGACTTCAGCACAATAAAAGTACTAATACCCTTCGAGAAGCATATAAAATATTTTTTATCCAACCGTATTAAAAGCAGTACATTTTTAGTAGCATTCACGGGGGTGAATGCGAGGCAAGGGGGGAGAATTTTTTGGTCATTATTGTTATTCTAGCGCCGTTTTTGAGTTATTGCTAATTTAAATAATAATTATGACAACATGTTACCAAAGGTTACTACACACAAAAAGCTACATCGAGTTTAATCGAATTAATCGCATGTTGATATATGTATATTATAAATATAGAGTTTATTCACTTGTAAAACTTCAAAATGATAATATGTAAATGGTCCCAACAAAACACATTTGTGAATGTTGATTGGTTGTTGATATAGGAATGTACTAATCAATTTAATAAAACATATAGCATCGTTGAAATGGAGGTGGGCTGGTCATATAATGAAAACGACGGATAGTCGATGGAATAGAGAAATACAATAATGGAAGCCATGGACGGATAAAAGAGAAAGAGAACGTCTACAGACGCGATGGTCGGATAACTTTAAGAGGATTGCCGGGTTTTCCTGGACGATACCGTAACACCTGAAAACGGAGAGGCGAGGCCTATGTCCAACACTAGATCAACACATGCTAATAAAGAAGAAAAAATGTGCCGTCACGTTCACTCTTAAATAAATTAATTAATAGTGAAATGCAATATAATTTATTCACATTAGCTCGACTCAGAAAAATTATTAAAAAAAAATATTATTTTAGATAAACACATGATTACGAAAATTTAAGAAAGATTCTTACGGCCGATTCGATTAGAAGATTAGACCTAGAAGACCATAAAAATCATTTATCTGACTTCTATTATATTTTGTTTCTTTATGTGAAACATTCAATATTCAACCGCATGGTCAGTTAGTGCCAAATTGCAAATTATTATACATATTCAGACATTTTCTGAGCCGTTCGAGCCTCTTGCATTTAAGGTCGTGGCCTCCTTGGCTTCATTTGAACTCGAAGTTCAAACTGCGTTTTTTTTTATTATTTAATTGTGTTAAATTTCCAGTCAAGTCATTTATTAATTTTCAGCGTTAATTTAATTTTAGCGTTGAATAAAATTGTGCTTAGACTTTTTTCAATTATAAGATTGAAAAAAGAAATCGATTTAACAAATATTCTTTTATTTTTTTAGATATAATAAATTGTAAATAGGTTTTAACGAATAGAGCTTATAAACATTATTTGGCCAAATAATTCTTTTTAATTTTAATCAACATAAAATTCTTTTTATTTTTATTTATATCAAATAACACATTATTTTTCTATATTCTATTTAATAAATAACATCTTGAGAATCTAAGCGTTATTATTTTTGTGCAAAGATAGAGATTCTGTTTCATTGGTTTGATTCTCACATCCTTTGTACTTTTCCACGTTCCTCGATACTGCAAGTTTTGTTAATTTTTTATCAATAAAAAAAATTGACTGGTGGCAGCTAAAAATAAAATAGAAATATAAAATTTATAGTAACAAAATTGCAGGAAAATTTTGTAGAATAAGTGAGCTTTATATTTATTTATCTGGAATTGTTTATTCGCAAGAGACATTAAAATCCTTATGAATTATGATTCATTAGTAGTTATTACTTACTATTCATATTTTTTGTTAACTTAAAACTCATGTAAATACAATTTTGTGTTTTCATTTGGACGTAGATATGCAGAAATCTACCAACCCAATGAAGCCATTGGCATTGTTAAGAAAATAAATAAATCAGATTAAATTTTAAAAATTGTATTGGGTAGAACATTGCGAAACACAGTTGTAAGAGTGATTTTATAGTCATTTTTATACCATATCTTTCATATATCATGCTTTTGAACGAAAAATACTATTTCCTGATTTTGTAGAAAAATATTCAAATTATGTGGCTTGGTAGTACATATTATGCATAATCATGAATATTTATGCATAAACTCCATATTTGCTTGTTGTATATTTTGTAGGTTTTTGCAAGTCAATAATAGTTCATAATAAATCCATTTCCGTAATTAACTTATTTTTCGAAAATTGTAGGTTGATAGGTTTCTGCATAACTACGTACGAGTACATACATTTAAAACATAATTTATAAAAAAGAAATTAAAAATTTAGAAAATCTTCTGAATTAATCTAAAGCGCTCGAAAAAGAAAAATATAATATAATTCCATTAAGTAGTTTTCTATTGTATTTTAAACTTTAATTCCATCTTCACTTTAAGTAATACAATTAGTACTAGTATGGTGGTACATATATACTATTAATATTAATTTAAAATATACTTATTAATTAAATTTTACTAATTCAAAAATTTTGATTTGCATGTGTTTCGGCTTATTAAATCCTTTTTCAGCATATCCTACAGGGATATTTATTTTTTTTGTTTTATCGCCATCTTTTAAATTTGCCGATGATTTGGCGGCCCCCTTTTAGATCACGTGTTGGTTTTGAAGATTTTTTAAATTTTTCATTAAAATTCTTTTTATCTCAATTGATTCTAATTATATTAGAATTACATATACATATATAATACATAATAATACATATAAATAAAAAATTGTTTATAGGATTAATTGTATAAAGTATAGACGGAATGAGGTTTAGAAAATAAAAAACCATAGTTAGTGCAATTATAATTTTTTTAAATATCTCTTTTTATTATTTATCTTTTAGACTTAAGGTTTTCTGAAATTTCTAATTTTAATAATAAGAACTACCTAACTTATAATTACTCAAATAGTTAACGAGGAAATTATAAATTAATAATAATTTAATTAACGGTGATTATTATGTTTAATATCATAATACTAGCGTATTTATACGTTCAAGAAATTGAATATCAAGATTCAAAAGCAATATAATGATAAGATGCAAATGCCAATTGCGCATCTTCACAAGAGATTGAAATCGGTATGCACGGCAGTCGACTTTTAACTGACTTTACAATAACTAGATGCTGAAAAATTGCGCAAGCCGATATCTACGGTATATGTCTAGCCAATAAATAGAAGATTCCTTTTAAGTCTTGAGAAATAGCAAATTCAAGACCATCTGATCTAGAATTTGTTGAATTACTTAGATTTGTGAATGCTGCATAGTAGTAGCTGCAATACCATAGTTACTTGAAATTTATCGTCAAGTATACGCGAGGAAGCATATTATATTTTAATAAATTGAAATTTAAAAACTGGATGTAGTTAGCCCACAATTCCATCACATGATGTTACCTTGTTTTCTAGAACTGAAACAACCTTTCGTATTATAAGATAGTAGTGAAATCGAAAACCTAAGATTCAAATTTAAACAGGTAAACGCTTACTTAATATGAATTGCTTCCGATAAAAATCTAATCCAATTACTCTATTTTATTTAGATACAAATAAAAATATATTATAGGAAATAAAGTAGACAATATATTTTTCAAAATGTATTATGTATTGAGATTACCCGGTGGTCTCAATAAATTATAAAATTAATTTATTTTCAAAGAAAATATTAATTTCCTTGCGGGCCATTTATTTTTATGAACATGATGTAATGTTAATTCTTTATTTTAATTGAAATTTATTCGAATACATAATACCGTACGATAATACATAATAATCTAGAAAAGACTGTAATAAAATACCCAGGTTGTGGTTTGAATAATTTGAACAAAGATTATAAAACTAGGATTACGCACAATAAATTTATTAAACACAAATGATTATGATTATAAATAAGAATGATACAAAAATTAGAAAATAATTAAAATCAATGTTCAAATTATAATATAGAAAACAAATAGAGCTTAAATTTACTTCAACATATAAAGTCCCGGTGATATTTGCAGGTAGTTTAAATCTGAGAAAGTCAACAATATAACGCACTTTTAAAACAAAGAATATTGTCTTTGTTTCGTCACTAATTTATGCACTAAACGATTTCGGTAAACAACTTTAAATTAAAATTTGAAAATTTCATTACAATGAAACTCGTATTCAAATATTCTAATTCCAAATTATCTCTTCATTTTTTCAATTTTCGTTTACAATTTTCAAATCAATTTATCATTCAAGTAATTTTTCAAATATAATATCAATCTTAAACAAATGCTCCACAACGCGGTCCAATCTTGTTAAATAAAATGTGTGCTGCAATATCGACATTTTGCATACTTAGCTATCGTTTCAAACTTTTAAAACTTAAAAACAAATGTTAAAACCATTATAATTAATACTTTTAAATTCCAAATAATTTCTACCTCCACAAATATCTAAAACATCCAAATAGTTCACCCAATTTGCTGACGAAAGCAATCCAATTTAATAAAATTTGTAGTCACGGTAAATAAAATTTTTATTCGCATGATAATACCAATGAAATTTCAAACCAGAGACAAAAATTAAAACATTTTTACGGAGACTTTCGCAGCAAAAAAAAATTCGTACAAACATAAAATTATTGGTGCTAACAATTAATCAAATATTTACAATTTAGATTAACAAAAAGATTATAATTAAATTTAAAAACAATTAAAACAAAAATTCAAATTCAACAAAGTAAATTTTAAACTGAAAAAAAAAAAGATTTTGAAACACGACATTTTTATAATTATTGTACTAAAATAATATACAGTGACTCGCAAAAGTTCTCGGACACTTCTATGTTAGTGTCTATTTTTTTCGATTTTTATATGGCAAAAAACGGCTTAAAAATGTTCAATTTGCATTGTTAACATAAGAGTGTCCGAGAACTTTTCAGAGTAACTGTACATAATATATAAAAAAATCTGAACTACACGATGCGGTGTCCGGTTACAATATACATATAAACTAAAACATAACATTTAGATATTTTAAATTAATGCACATAATACGTATATTGTAGTGAAATTATCTAATTTTAAAATCCAAATCCAAAATTATAAACTTTTAATTTCATAAATCAATTTCCAATGCAACGCTAAATGTGGATACGCCGATCATACGTCGCTATCAAATGCAAGTACGTCGCTGTCAATGTATCTATCAATAATAGGGATAGGAATCACACAACACCAAATTAAATTCCGGAAAATTTCTTTATTTAACGCAACATATGTTTCGCAAGCAATGCTTGCATTTTCAAGCGTATTTGGTGACTGATGATATAAAATACCAAATGACACTTTAAACAAATTATCGACGGTTATCAATACTCGATTGAAACCGCCAAGTTAACAAGTTAAGTAAAATACACCGTCTAACAAATTTCTTGGTAACCGCATGTTACTGAAGTAAATAATTGAATTTTAGGGTAAATAAGTAAATCATAGGGTAGATACACTGATTAATGAAGGGCCCTACGAACGCCTCAATAAAAGCCCCCTGTCGTCCATGATTAGGGAAGTGGAAGATACTCTTAAGAGGAATAAAGACGAATTACCTGAGGGACTGACCAGACACCTTAAACACAGTAACCCACAAGTCCCTAGACTTCACTGCTATGTAAAAACTCACAAACCAGGCGCAAAGATGAGACCCATAGTATCTAACACTTCAGCTCCAACGGAAAGAATATCTAAGTGACTGGTTGAGCAGTTATCAGTGATGAACCCACCTGAAGGATGCTCCGTCAAGAATAGCTACGAATTGGTCGCATCACTTAAAACAGAAAGAGTGAAGCGTACCGAGATGATGGTATCCTTTGACGTGGTCTCACTGTTCCCCAGTGTGCCCGTCGATTATACCATAGACCTCCTGAGGGCGTGGCTTCTGTCAAATGATATTTCACCCAGAAAGTTAGAGATGTATATTGATCTCACCAGACTCTGCATGTAGCAAAATATTTTCCAGTTCCGAGGACGGTATTGGGTACAAAAACACGCTACCGCGATGGGTAATGCACTTTCCCCTTGGATTTCTGAGTTGTTTCTCTGTCACTTAGAAACCAAGCTCAAGGAGACGGATCCAAAGTTTCCGAGGATTTGGTGGAGGTATGTTGATGACATTTTTTACAAGTTTACACACGAGGAAGAAGCTAACAACACCATTGCCTTTTTCGACATCACTATCCAAAGAATGGAAAATGGTAGTCTAGAGTTTGATATTTACGGGAAGCCGTGCTTTAGTGGGAGATTTATCACCGAAGATTCCTTCCACTGCTACCAACACAAAATGGCGGCTTTTCACGCTATGGCTCACCGTTTAGTATCTCTGCCACTTAGTGAGGATAACTACCAGAAGGAGAAAGCCTACATAATAGGCCTGGGTAATCTGAATGGCTACGCTTCCAGCACTGTTGCCAAAATCATCGTGAAGCACAGTAGACTACAAGAGAGAAAGTCATTAATAACTTGGGCCAATGCCGAACAAGAAAAACTCGCCATACGTTTTTGTCTGCCGTTTTTTCCTCACGTTACTGACCATTTTAAGAAATGCTACAGGAGTAACGGATACATGGCTGTGTTCAGAAGCAATAACACCTTACAATCGCTGTTGGGCAGCACCAAGGATGAGGTTCCAAGCTTTCAAAAGTCTGGCATATACCGAATCAAGTGTCAAGATGGTTGTGACTTTGAATATTATAGTAGGACCTGCAAAAACCTAAAAACAAGATTTAGTGAACATATCAGAGCGTTCAAATACGGAAACTCCGAAAAGTCGAGTGTTGCAGAGCACTTCATTAACCATGGACGCTATACTACCATAGACAACTTGACACTGGTTCGGGAAATTAATAATAGGTTCCATCTAGACATACATGAAGCCATGGCGATCAGAAAGAATATACACAAAAACCTCATGAACTCGGACACGGGAAACGTCTCGACGGTGCTGCTGGATCCTGGATGATGAACCTCTCCCGCGCGGTAGAAAAACCCCCCTTTTTACATTTTTTGATTTACTAATATTTATCTTATTGACTCCAGTAACATGCGGTTACCAAGAAACTAAATAGGAAAATAGACTAGATTCTATTCTATTTTAAGTTGAATTTAACTTAATTGTAACGTGTAAACGGTTTATTAAGTGAAAATTAAGTTGGTAAGCTACAAGTAGAATAGACTCTAGTCTATGTTTCACTTACCAACTAAATCACTTACCAACTTGCCTCGTGTAAATTGCCCTTTAGTGATATAAATATTACGTTAATGTGTTAATGTGTTCGCAATTTAAAAAAAACTCAAAAGTTTGTAAATTTCTTATCGAAAATTAATTTGAAGGTTTTCGAAAGGTTTAAATATTATCATTCTCATCATTTTATTTTGTATTGTATTTTTTAAACCAAATATAAATAAACTTTTTATAATAGTGTCACGATTATTTATTGTAAATTTTTTTTTTTTTTTATTAAACTTCTGTGAATACAAAGCAATCTGTACAAGTACAATAAGCCTTTCCTTTGAAATATTAAATAACATGAAGAAGTTACTTCAATAAGTAACCTCTATAGAGTATAATAAATTACATTTATATGAATCTATGTGATAAGTCTTCCGGTGTGAACCTTTTCAATCTACGCATTTCATTTTCGTTGTTAGTGAATAATGTTGTTGCAAGTGGATTAGGATGATCAGAAAGTCTTTGTCGGTATTGCATACTATATTTTTCAATCTCTTCTTTGATTGTAGGCAGTGGGATGTCATGATGTATGATGCTGTTCGGTACAAATCTCGGTGCGTCAACAATTATGCGGAGTACTTTGTTTTGAGACCTCTGTAATATTTCGAGATTGGAATTTGCTGCTGAGCCCCACAGTTGTATTCCATAGGTCCAAATAGGTTTTAGGATTGTCTTATAAAGTAGTAACTTACTTTCTATAGAAAGTTTGGATTTTCTACCAATAATCCAGTACATCTGTCTGAACTTCAGTCCCAATTGCTTCCGCTTGGTAAAAATATGTTTACGCCAAGTAAGTCGTCTTGTAACGTAAATTGCTCAAAAATTCGTCACATCTGCCACTTGCTTAACCGTAGATGTTATTACACGCGTTAGCTAGCTGTGTTATTTAAAACGCAGTTCTTGAGAGCGGGGCGTTTCGAAAAACCTCGTGGATTCTTAACAAATATGGGATCAACACTCAGATTTCTTCTCAGCTAAATGGAAAAATGCTGGTAATGTGGACGCCAGTTAATGCAAATCAAACTAATAGAAATCAAGAGGCGGCTAATTGCATTAACACAAATAGAAAAAAAAGAAGTTGGCGACAATGTTTAATTAATTCACTAATCAAAATAATACATAAAACATACACATAAGGCTCAAGATAAGCTGCTATTTAATTGAAGATTATAATAACAGTAAACAAAATAAAATATAAAAGGCAAGTTAAAATACTGACATCCACCTGAGGGGTAAATTCAGTTATGTAGCAAAAATACAATTGCACACCGGAATTCATTATCTCGGTTATAATTGATATTAAAAATAGAACCTGGCATACAGCATCATTAATAAATAAGTAAATGTATCTCTAAGAGACTTACCCTGAATGCAATGCTACCAATTTCACGACTAGGCAAGTGTCTCTCCTTTGAATTCAATATCCTTATTACTTCATCATTACGTTGGTCCACCATCCAGGAATAAAAATCTACAATATAGAGAATACCAAATACTCATTAAAAAATCAACATGCTTGCCACTTTCAGAACTCATCAATAGAGAAAGTGTGACTGCAAATTTAAAGTAATCTCTACTATCGCATCTTCATAAACCAAACATCTGCTTGAAAGTTGAAGTGTAATATCCCAAATAAAAATGTAACCGCACGTCTGAGATTGAAACGATGATGGTGAGACAACAAAACATAAATCCTCGAAGGTTCTCCAACTTCAAATAAAATAATGACCCACTAGGTGCAAACACACTCACAAGGCAAATCCTTTTGTGATTCAAAAAAAGCAACCATAGTGAATCAACAATTATTGGGCAAAATAAACCATTCTTGAGATTATTGATGTCAAATAATGCTTTTGTCCACTCCAAATCTTCCAACAGATGACCAACCAAATGTAACGTCGTCGTAAAACCAAACAATTAAACCCTGGATACTATCTGGGTAAAAGATTTCCAACATGGATAAGGGACTCCATTTTACAACGACCATATTAAATTTATAATATTCAAAACGAAAATTAAATAAAAACGAATAACCCGAAACCTGGGTGCTAAAATATAATTTGTTACTACAAATTGTTAGCAATAAGGGCGAAACGCGCAGGGTCAACATAGTGCCTTGCGCAACTCAGGAAGTCATTAAGATGGTGGCATCATGTAAGCGTCCCTTTTAACATCAACGCTTATAGTTACTCTTGTTCTCTTGTTGTATTACTTTAAATTGTGTTAATAAAATCTAACTAATAATCTTACAACTTTATCTGTATTAAATCCACTGCATTCTGCATTAATATCTAATAGGTTATGGGACCAGGAAAAGTGAATTAAAAACAATTATTAGTGAACGTAAACTTAGCTTTAAAAAAAAAAATTCATCTGTGTGGCGGCATCGTACAAACTTATATTTTTTTTGTGTTCATCAATCATCAAAAAAATGAGTGTCGGTATAACGCGAATTGAAGCATTAAATAAAGACAATTACGATACGTGGAAGATACAGATGGAAGCCCTGCTGATAAGAAACGATGGGTGGTCACACGTTACCGGATGTAACCAGAAACCCACCGCGATCGAGGGTGACGCTAACTCACAGAAAGATTTAGAAACATGGACTAAAGCCGATAATAAAGCGAAATCGGAAATAATATTATCAATTTGTCCATCGGAATTAAAACACATTAAAGGCTGTGTAACATCGCGCGAAATTTGGCTAAAGCTGGAAAATACGTATCAATCAAAAGGACCAGCGAGAAAAGCCACGCTATTAAAACAATTAACATTACAACGTATGGAAAATGAAGGTGACGTACGTGAACATATAAATAAATTTTTCGACGCTGTAGATAAACTAAATGAAATGGAAGTTGAAATAAATTCGGATTTGCTTGCAATCATGTTATTATATAGTTTACCTACTAGTTTCGAAAATTTCAGGTGCGCGATCGAATCGAGAGACGAATTACCAACACCGGATGCGTTGCGTATAAAAATTATAGAGGAAAGTGATGCGAGAAAGAATGATGTGCGTGGTTCTGTGCAAAATGCTATGTTTATAAAGAAAAATAAACAGTGGCATCCAAGAAGCTCGGAATCGAATAAAAGCGCTGAAACATTTAAATTTCGTTGCCATAAATGTCGCAAAATAGGACACAAGGCGTCCGAATGTAGGTACAAAAGTAAACCATCCGCGAACTGTTCCGAAGTAGTCCTGTTTAGCTCGGAAGCGAACCAGGCTGGACCACACAACGCGGAATCTACTTGGTGTTTAGACAGTGGCGCAACATCGCATTTGTGTAAGGACTCGAAGAATTTTATAAACATTGACTTTAACCGCGAAAATCTTCAACTTGCGAACGATTCATCGACAGAAATAATCGGAAAAGGTACTGTTGAATTAACCGCGAACGTGTCGGGCGAATATAGAAATGTAAAACTGCGCAATGTTTTACACGTACCAGATTTACGTACAAATCTGATGTCGGTGAGCAAAATTACGAACAATGGTTTTGAAGTGTTATTTAAAAAAGACAATGCGCTAGTTTTCGGTCCGGACGGTAAAATTGCATTAACTGCAAATCGAGTTGGTGAATTGTATTACGCGCGCGTACAAAACCACACGGTAAACGCGGC
Source organism: Cantharis rufa (assembly GCA_947369205.1). Lineage (NCBI taxonomy): Eukaryota > Metazoa > Arthropoda > Insecta > Coleoptera > Cantharidae > Cantharis > Cantharis rufa. The sequence goes on from OX376303.1 coordinate 45,851,068, forward strand.
AAATAATACGGAAAATTTGAAATATACTGATGATTCGTCGCAAAAATCATCAGGAAAGATGATGCTATGGCATCGTCGTTTGGGACACTTAAATTTTAAAGATTTAATCGAAAGTGCTAAGAATGGAACGATTGGAGGCTTAAAAATTAATTTTGATTTAAAAAATATTAATTTTGAATGCGATATTTGTCTTAAGGGTAAAATGATTAGAAGCGTTTTTCCGAAAAAGTCGGAAAGAAAAACTAATCTTTTAGAAATCATACATACGGACGTTTGTGGACCCATGCGAGTCGAATCTTATGGAAAATCAAGATACTACGTTGAATTCATCGATGATCACTCTCGATGGTGCGAAGTGCGTTTCATCAAATCCAAAAGCGACGTCCTCGAAGTAACAAAAGACTACATCGCTATGGTCGAAAAACAAAAAGAAAAGAAGATCAAATGCATTCAATCGGACAATGGCACTGAATACATAAATAAAGAATTCGATAATCTGTTAAAAGAAAAAGGAATCTTGCGAAGATTAACTGCTCCATACAATCCGGAACAAAATGGCGTTGCAGAAAGAAAAAATCGAACACTTGTTAGTACCGCTCGATGTCTACTGATGCAATCGGACTTACCTTCGTCATTTTGGGCAGAAGCAGTAAATACCGCGAACTACATCCGCAATCGCTGTCCTACAAAAAGTTTAAACGGGAAAACCCCATATGAAATTTGGAATGGGAAACCTCCCGATGTGAGTAATTTCAAAGAATTTGGCAGCAAAGTTTACTGCCTGAACACAGATCCTGGAAAAGGAAAATTCGATACAAGATCGAAGGAAGGTATTTTTCTCGGATACTCCGAACAGACGAAAGGCTACAGAATTTGGTTACCTAAACAAAGGAAGATAGAAGTGACTCGGGATGTCAAGTTTCTAGAAAACCATATGAAGAAAGAAAATGAATTTCAAGACTTCGTTCCAGAAGAAGAATTCGAACAAAAGCATTCAAATACCTTCAACATCGATGTAAAATTCGACACTTCGGACGACGAATCTGAGGAAGAACAAATTGAAACTACAGATGAAGCGGTCGCTCGTGAAGAAGAAGTCGAAGAACCAGCCGAAGAAAGACGTTGTCGTGGTAGACCTCGAACAATAAGAACCGGTTCGCGAGGAAAACCTAAGAAAATCTACAACACCACTCCACAACAAGCAAACCAAACCGAAGAAAAAATTGAGGAAGCATTAGCATCAGAAATTACAATGAAGCAGGCTATAAGTGGACCTGACGCTTCAGCATGGTATGATGCTATGGTAAGTGAAACCACTTCAATAATAAAGAATAATACGTGGATCCTGGTCGACCGTCCTACAAACCAAAACATAATCGGCAGTCGAATTGTTCTACGAAACAAATATAACGCCGATGGTACTCTACAGAGAAGAAAAGCACGACTTGTGGCTCAAGGCTTCACGCAGCAACCTGGAGTGCATTTTAATCAAACATTCGCACCCGTCGCCCGCCTAAGTTCCATGAGATTTGTCGTTGCACTAGCTTCGAAGTACAATATGAAAATACATCAAATCGATGTGGCTTGTGCATATCTAAATGGCGACCTGGATGAAACCATCTATATGGAACCTCCTAAACAACTAGCTAAAATTCTACAAATTATTTCTCGTCAAGATGATTCCATCGTTGGCAAGAAGGCAGAAGAGTTGATGCAGAATTTAGAAAATGGAGGCAAAGTTTTTCTTCTAAAAAAATCCTTATATGGTCTACGCCAAGCAGGAAGAAATTGGTACAGCAAATTAAACAAATTTTTGACTGATTTAGGTGCGACTTCGACAAACTCAGATCCGTGCTTGTATCGTATCGGTGAAGGGGAAGAAATTTCACTCATATTAGTATACGTTGATGATATACTGATATGCTCTAATGATGACGACACCATTTCCAATATAAAGAAAAAGTTTGGAGAAAAGTTTCAAATTAAGGACTTGGGAACTGCAAGCTACTGCTTAGGAATTGAATTCTCTCATACACCGAATCAAATCGCTCTACATCAACAAGGCTATGTGATGGAATTATTAGATCGATTCGGTATGATGAATTCGAACCCAGTGAGTACGCCAATGGATCATAACGTAAAATTGTCAAAGTCTAACGATCCCGCAACTGGCGAAGAAGAGAAGCTGCCCTACCGTGAATTAATCGGAGCGCTTACTTATTTAGCTGTAGCAACTCGGCCGGACATAAGTTATGCGGTAAGTTGCCTAAGCCAATTTAACAATTATTTCAGAAGGAATCACTGGAATGCCGCAAAACGCGTTTTACGTTACCTAAAAGGCACCAGCAATTTGGGCATTGTATACCGATCTGACAAGGAAGGAATCCGAGGCTACGTCGACGCCGATTGGGGCAGTTGTCCAACTGATCGACGCTCATATACCGGCTATTCGTTCATCATGTCCGGTGGTCCTATTTCGTGGGAATCGAAAAAGCAAAGAACGGTGGCGTTGTCATCAACCGAAGCCGAATACATGGGTATGACCGAGGCCGCCAAGGAATGCGTTTATCTGAACAATCTTATGGTAGAACTCGGACTGGCTAATACATCAAAAGTTCGAATGTACACTGATAGTTTAAGTGCGCTTAAACTGGCTGAGAATCCCGCTTTCCATGGTCGCAGCAAGCACATTGATATAAGGTATCATTTCATACGCGATGCTATTAACAACCAGTTCTTGAACCTTACTCACATCAGTACTGATGACATGGTTGCTGATATTCTTACGAAGGCTCTCAATCGACAGAAGCATATGGCATGCACGAAGATGTTGGGGCTTGAACCGCCTACTGGATTTGACCCATCGCCTCTCGAGGGGAAGTGTTAGCAATAAGGGCGAAACGCGCAGGGTCAACATAGTGCCTTGCGCAACTCAGGAAGTCATTAAGATGGTGGCATCATGTAAGCGTCCCTTTTAACATCAACGCATATAGTTACTCTTGTTCTCTTGTTGTATTACTTTAAATTGTGTTAATAAAATCTAACTAATAATCTTACAACTTTATCTGTATTAAATCCACTGCATTCTGCATTAATATCTAATACAAATTAATTAATTAGGAAACCATAATTACTCATTATCCGGCAAAAACAAATGAGATTAAAACATAGGAAACTAAAAATGAACACACATCGACCACACGTCAATCTCCTACGAAATTTGACCTGCAATGGTGCCTATCGAAAATAAACGCATAGCCTGAAAAACGATAGCGTTCCAGTGGCGTAGCTTGTGGAAGATTAGTAACGTCCAAAACGCATTTTGGCACGTTACAGTCTATCTAAATGTATGCTAAGATATTTTGCTTCTTTTCACTGTGGCAGTTGACAATTATTAAGTTTGACTGGTGGACAGGTATCCTTTTTCAAAGTAAAAGTGACATGCACTGATTTGGCTTCGTTGACCTTAATACGCCACTTTTTCAACCAGTACTGAACTTTCGTTAGGCAGATCTGTAGCTTTCTGGATGCAGATGAAGGGTCGATGTGAGAGGCAAGGAATGCTGTATCATCAGCGAAGGTGGCAGTTGTTGTGAGCCTAGTTGTTGGTAAGTAATACGTGTATAGCAGATACAGGACTGGACCCAAGACACTTCCTTGAGAGACCCCAGCATTGATGGTATGTAATTCCGTGTACTCATTCTGGTGTTTAACGAGGAAATGTCTATTACTTAGATACGATCTGAGTAACGAATAGAAGTGATGTGGAAGTTTCTCCTCTAACTTGTAAAACAGACCATCGTGCCAAACTTTGTCGAACGCCTGGCTAACATCAAGAAAAGCCGCCGAGCATACACGTTTGTTTTCAAGATCTCTGTTGATTTCTTTAACGATTTTATGTACTTATTCTATTGTTCCATGCCTAATATGAAATCCGAATTAATGGTTCGGTATTAGTCCTCGTTGTTTTATTATAGGTTTTAATCGTTCGAGTAGTAGTTTCTCGAAAACTTTAGACAAAATAGGAAGCAGACTGATTGGTCTACAGGATTTAAATGATAATAAATAATTTTACTTGTAAATGAAGTAATGATAAAAAATGATCGAAAATAATCGGTAATTAGTCTATTATATTACTCGTGATTTGTAGATTTCATTATACAACTTAAATGAGATCTGGTGATTGGTGGACAGGTTAGTTATGACGTCAGAGGGAGTTTCCCTCTGTTTGTTTATTATATCAAATATAATAAAAAATTTTGCTTAAATCACAAATCGTAACAGATAAGACGAATTAAAACATTGTCATTAGAGCAACCCTCTATAGTGCCGCCAAGCTAAGAAAAGCTTACGAAAATATGTCAACTAATTTGATAAAAATTTGAATGAATCAATGAACATTGAGTTATTTCTCAAGTACATTCTGTTATAAAAGTTACAAATTATTGCGTGTCAATTGTCATTGTGCTGATTTTTTGTCTTGTTCAGTTTTGTGTTATTCATATTTGGGCTTTATTCTCTACAGAAAAATGTTCTTCTTAAAACAAATCTTTATAACTATTTTTAATAAATCAATTTAATTAAACATTATTTGGTAAGTACTCTTTTAGGTTAGAATGCACTTTAATTTTTTTTTGAGTGTACATATTTAAATACACCAGCGCCAGCCACACCTCTTTAGAACTTTTCTTAGCGTGGTTCATCTGCATGATACTATATCTTTAAAAGATATGATACTATTTGTTCTCAAATTCGTCCGTCTCCGCGCGTGACGACACTGATCTTTCTCCATAAGAAATACATTATTAATTTCTTAACTAAACTATTCTTAGTAACTATTTTTAACAAAACTATTCTAAACATTCACGTGCTGCATTTGTTAACGTACTAGAACAATCCAGTGACGCCACAAATATGGGCGTCTACCTGCGCAATATAATATCTTTTAAAGTTATAGTATCATGGTTCATCTGTATAGCAAAATGTATTAAGTGCTAGAATCTAATTTCATCGTTTGGAGATCGTGAGTTCGAACCTCATGTCAGTGAAATTTTAATAATAGCGCTTTTTCTTATAATACATATGATTTGACATGCAGAAATGCTAAATCAAATAATGCTTACGATATTTCACAGATGTAAACAAAACAATAAACCAATATGGCGGCAAATGGTTCTAATACGCGTGACGATTTTTGCCGTTTTGGTCCTACCGTAAAAGTTAATAACCCGTGTTAAAGAACTTCGTTCCAAAATAAATTAAAAACAAACAATTTTAAAACAAAGTTTTTAAAACGGACTAAATCGTATAAAATAATATTCCCTAGCTCTATAAGATTCATAACAGATTCCTAACCCCATAAAATACTTTTGAGATTGAAAGTTTATCATTATAAATATATATGAGGCTAGAAGAAATTATTTTTTTAATTAATTTAAGCTATTTTATCATCAGGTTATTTTGTCTGAGCTGTTTTGTCATCAGGAAATTTTGCCCGAGCTATTATTCCATCGAGTTATATTTTCTCGGAGCTGTTTTATCATTGAGGTATTTTGCCCGAGTTGTTATCGGGTTATTTTATCGAAGATGTTTTGATGGAGCTGTTTTGTCGGGGTATCGGTGTTTTTATAGTTATTATATGTTTTATTACTATTTATTATAATAAATTATAAAATTATTATTATATACAAATGATTATATTTATTTTAGCTGTATTAACCCTTTAATGCACACAACATTGCGTTTTTGACTTTATAGTTCGGCTAAGGTAATCATTAAAACGCTTACATCCATAGTAGCACATTCCTACAACATTACCCTTTCACCCTTTTCTACGATAAACTGATATTTCTGTTTCGGATGCAAGCCTTTCTTAATTATTTGAGTACCAAAAACAGACGAAACATAAAATTTTCTGGCGTTTTTAATTTATTTTCAAGTGGGTTAAATTTCCAGGTTGCAGCAGTGGATATTCTCAAACATTTTGTGAAAAATGTGGTTTACTTGTGTTTTAATAAGAAAAACAACTGCTTCAAAAAATTTTACACAGAAGCGTAACAGAAAAATTACCTTCCCACTGCATAATGTTGCACATCTAAAACATACACTTTTTGGAAGTTTGATTGCCACCAACTTAAAAAAAAATTTTGTTGTTATTTTTTATGAATAAAGCGTATAAATTTATACATTACTAGCTGGATACTCGGCTTCGCCCGGGGTCTCATTAAAAATATAATACTTTGCTTTAGTCTGAGTACTCCTATGTTTTCCAGTCTTGCTTTCCGTTGCTGATTTATTTGTAAAGCTCAAAATACCTTTTTTTGGGAGAGGCATTACTACGGGAAAATTTGTGAGATTTTACTTTCCTTTCAACTTTTTTAACATTTCTTGCACTAAAACATTTTTCAAGTTCTACTGAATATGTGTTCCAAACTTGGTTAACATCGGTAGAAGGGTCTAGGAGTGTATAGCGAACAAACATACAAACAAGCTCTTTTATATATTGCGATGACCATTTATAGTAATTCATATAATTATTTTAAAATCGAAAATTAATTTTTATATTGCAGTCCAAATATAATGTTGAACAAAATGTGTGCGAGATAACTCGACCACACGTTGCTATCAACTCCGCTTCACGTCGCCTTCAAAACCTTAATTTTATAATTTTTGAAATTACTTAATTATTTTAACTTTCTCCAATCCAAATACAATTATTTTGAAAATCCAAATGTACAAATCCAAATTAATTTTATCAATCCAATTATTGCCTCCAAATCACTTTCTTTACATCCAAAATTCTTTTCTTAAACGTCCAAATTGCGGACAAAACTTCCAAATTACTTAATAAAACACTACTTATGTTTTTAATTGTTTACTTTTAAAAATCAAAATATCTCAAATAAACGGCTCAAAATTTATAATCACGGAGAAGCTCCGCAAAACCGACCACTCCGGTCGACGCGGCCGGCAAAAAGCAAATTAATCATAAACTTTCGTACCAACTTTCTTTGTTGGCGCGAACAATCAAAATTCAAAAATATTAGAAATTATTTAGAATCAAAATAAAATGCCAAATCAAACAAAATTAAAATTTAAAAATATAAAATTCAAAAATATGATCTTGAAACACGACATTTTATTAGAAAAGATTAGAGAAGAGATTAGAGAAGAGATTAGAGATTACAGATATATTTTTTTTATTAGTTTAAAAAAAAATCATGCATTAAAGGGTTAAGTGAATATTTAAACCTATCCAAATCTACCACTAAATATAAAATTAATAATAATAACCCTGATTTAATAAATAATTATACTTGAATGACAACAATCGGTACAAAAAACATTTGTTTTTATTGCTACTTCCACCACTTTTAAATGGCCACTTCCAAATTATTTTTTCAGTGTAGAAATGAATTCTGTAGCAATGAATTGTTCAAAATTATTTTGAATGTATAAATCCTCATAGATTAGAACAAATGCAAAGCTCACATTATTTGTAAGGCAATTAAATATTTCAGTAAATACCAATTTCCAAAGCTTCCAAACATCCATACTTAAAGTTCGAATGCACACAGCAATACTATATCGAGCGTATTACTCCGTATTATACACCTTCCGTTCTATTTCCACGCCATCTAAAACTTCAAACAAACTAGAGCATTTTAGGGGTCGGTGTGTCACTAATACTGGCCATGTCAGACCATGGCCACAACATGTAACTATTTCTTGACGCTAGCGGCGCCGGCGGCTGCATCTACGAAAAGTTGTAAAATTTGGCTTTTCATTCATTCAATTTGGACTCATCCAACTAATAAATTCACTTTGCTTTAACTCGAAATTACTGGCTTACTATTGACCACACCGACTGACCGGTCGAATACTTAACATAAGGATATAATATGGGAAATTGAATTTTTTTAAATTCCTGTTTACCAATAAAACGGACAAGAATAACAAAAATATTAAATTAAAAAAATTTGATATTGAAATCATTGATATCTCGTTTTTTAATTATTGTTGAAAACGCAATAGTAAAATTAAGGAATAGCGTATATCACCCGAATGGGGATCCGGCACCTCAACGTATCTTGTACGGAAATTCAATGCTTATTAGATAAGTATTATTAAGAAATTGCTTTATTTATGATCAAATTTTGGTTGGAAAATTTTTCTAATTTGATGACCAGAACTGACAGTTGCCGAACATTTCTCAAACACCTAGTCGAAATTTGTGTACTACAAATGGTATGGCAAGAAATAAAAATAAAATATTACCATTTGAAAATATCATTTCAGAGTTTTCTTGATTGTAAAACCGTTTTCCCTATTACTGTACCACACCAGGTGCTTAATGAATTGCGGAGAGATGAAAGCGGTAGACTTACGCACAAAGGTGTACTATGTCATATGTGTAAAACTGTAGAAAACGTCAACAGAAAAACACGAAAATGTAGTACACCTTGCTTGTTTAGATTGCCAGTAGGAAGAATTTTTTTTAAATTTTATAAATATTTTTTTCTAATTCTGTTGCAAAATGGCTACATTTTGAAAGTCATTCGAGTTTTAAAAAGTCGTTCTTTTTATAACTAGTGATAAAATGGTTACTACAGTAATGTCACTGTTAATAAAACATAGTTTGACAGAAGAATTTTGGACGCGATAAATCTGAATTTTTGCATATATCGTACTTTCCTACCGATAATTCATGAATTCATTAATGAAAATAATATCACAATATAAGTTAACTGAATTTTTAATTATAAATATTTACAACACAATTTACAAATTTCATATTTCCATGATTATTTTCCAGCGCAGATATCGATGGCGAGGGTGATATTCTTCTGGAATTCGCCGGTAGCATCGAAGTGTTAGTAATATTTGTTTCATTACATTGAATACGTACTCCACAAGTGGAAGGTTTATAAACCTTTGCTTTTCCACTACTGTTTTGACGTTTTTTGAATCACACCATGTTTTGAAGCGTTTATATGCAAATTCGTATACTTGCTTAGATTTGTCTGGCAATAAAGTTAAAATTGCAAATTGGCATCATTTTCAATATCAGAATCTTCAGAACCACTCATTTTATTACCATTACCTCGTGCAAAACTATTTACCCGAAATAAAAAATTGCTTGTTGTTTATACATATTGTTGTAGCAACTGATGTTTTAAAACTTCTAGATTAATATAATTTATTTTGTGCAGGTATTTGAACTGTCAACGTAAACTAGATATTATTAGTAGGGTAAATAATTTTACGCGCGATCGATCTGAATTTTTGCATATGCTTTCCAACCGATAATTCACAAGGGGGTGAGTACGAGGCGAGGGGGGGAAAGTTTTTTGCTCAGTTTTTCGATATCTAGCTCCGTTGTCGAGTTATTGCTAATTCAAAAAATTTTGTTTTAAGAAAGCCCATTTTGCACAGAATTAGAAAAAATCTTGTATGCAACACGACGTAAAAGTGTCTTTTTATAACACGGCGCGTTGTCCATCTCGGCTGCGCCTCGATGGACAATTTTCACGCCTAGTTATAAAAAGTATCACTTTTACATCTAGGTTGCATAAATAGCTATTATAACATTTTGCAAAAATTCTTTAGATAATAAAATATAATAGCTATTATAACATTTTGCAAAAATTCTTTAGATAATAAAATATAAGAACAATATTATATTTAGCATTATTTTAAATGAATTAGGTGTTGTAATTACAATAATCCGTTTTTAAGTCATTATTAGGCGATTTCGTATTGAGGGTACCCGGTAGCCCATTCGGGTGATATATTTTATGTACGTATATCTTTTTATAATCGCGAAAAAAGTGAATTTGTAAAAACCTAAAATTTGCAAAATGGCCTTAATATATTTAGAACTATTGCTTATAAGATGTCACGAAGTTCCAATTTGCTGTGGTAATTACAAACAGAGATATTTAACCGCAAAGTCAAAAGTCAAAAGATTCGGGAACCTGAAAAATAATATTTTACTATGAAAACTTTTTCTTCAACAGACCAGTTTATTGTTAACCAATAGTATATTACATTACTAGTGGAGAAACCGAAAGATTCGCTCACGCATTTGCGAGTTTTGCACGCGAGCCGTTAGGCGAGTGTGCGGACGCAAATAAGTACAATAAATACAAAAATGTATGAAAATACAATTTATTAAAATTCGTGTCATCAATAATTAAATTTGAGATTTTGAAATTGCAATAACTCGAAAACGGCGCTTGATATCGAAAAATTGAGCAAAAAATGTACTCCCCTTTGCTCGTACTCAACCCCCTATAGCAATTTGTCGTAGGAAGCCATATGCAAAATTTTAGATCAATAGCGCGCATTTTGCGGGCAAAACATAAATGAATGACTGCATTTTTCACTCACTAGTGGGTGAAAATTTTTTCGCCCACTCGTTACTATAGAAATAATTTGAATGAGTAAAACAATAGGTTTCTAGTTCCGTATCCAAGTAAGAAATGACATGTTTCGATAGCATGATTGAACAAAATTTTAATTTGTAGGTAATATTTGGTTTTCAAACAAAAACAATAGCAATGCGGCAACTAAGGCGTAGCAAGTATTTAGATAAAGTCTTTCCATGTTATTTCTCCATGTTCAATATTCGGCTGATCACCCGGTATATTCGATTCTAATATCGCAATCTAAGCTTATAACCAAAAAATAGACGCAATTACATGTAGACTGCAGATTGCACCAAACTTTTAAAATGCTGAAGCAATCCTTAGTCAGCATGCCCATTCTGAGTTACCCCAACCAGATGGTAAATTTGTATTGGACACCGATGCAAGCTACACCGCCATAGGAGGTGTCCTTTCACAAATCCATAATAGACAATAAAAAGTTATTGGTATCTTCAGCAAGGTTATGTCACAACCCGAAAGAAATTACTGCGTGATCAAAGGGGAGTTGTTAGCCGTTATCAAGAAAGCAAAACACATTTGCAAATATTTGTACGAACGGAAATTGCCGTGACCATGCCGCGCTAGAATGGCTTTTTATTTTTTCGATTTGATAGATTTTCGAAATCTAGAAGGACGAGTGGCAAGATGGATTGAGCAGGAATTTAACTTTGATACAGAACATTGTGCAGAAACAAGTCATCGCAAGGTCGACGCCTCGTCCAGAAGACCTAGTCCGGTAGACTGTAACTTGGGAAGGAAGACGAAGCAGGAAGAATAAAAAAGTTTTCATAGATAACACTAAAATTCTTGCAGAATTTGAAAGAGGACATTATAATGAAGCCATTAAACTATGGATGAACTCCAAATATCGATTAATTTAGAAATTAATGAATTTTAAAATTTTGATTTTTATCATAGAAAGTACGTTAACAAATGCTTTCTGTTGACTTGCACCCGCTCGGTGATTAACATCGTTGAATAATTTATAATTTTTCAAGTTATAGCTTTTAGAGCTTCTAGCTTCTAGCTTCTAGCTTTTTAATAAGTTTTGACAAACACCCTGAGGGCAAGATACTCACCTAACCTAAAATACACGCTAACACGTTGAGTATTACAATAATAAAAAACTCAGTTTTATATACATTTTTGGACCTGATTAGCACCAATTAATTACCCGAAAGCGTTAGAAGAAATGACTCAGACCGGGTATCGTTCTGTAATGTGCTGCACAACGTTATTGAAACAATCTTCAATAGTAAGGTAGTAATACCCCTTCAATGTCGCCCAGTAGTAATTCCGCATCGCTGCGCTGCAATCAAATCGTTTCCCGATGTCGTAGCTGCATAACCTAGCCATGACTATTGAAGGATCTGTACTGAAAGGTATTTCCGCATTTCCGCTGCACACTCGTACATATAAAGTAAAGGATGGGCGCAGCCAACTTTATGAAAGTAGCCAATCAAATAGTTGGTTCCAGTTTTTCGTGAATTTTGGCAGCACTTATGAATGATTCATAAAATTTAATTTGTATATTTGTAATTTACGGCCTAAATTACCATAAAGTCATTCCGAAATTTTTAAAATCGTGAGCCCGGTTAGCATACTATTCCCAAAGCCTATTGGGCAAAGTGGGATCCCTTGAAATTAGGAGATGGTCTTCTTTTTTCTGAAACGATTCTTAGAGAAGCACGATGGCACGGAGTGCAAACTTCAATTGAGAATACCGAGAAGCCGAGTGTCAGAAGTGTTGCAGCATTTGCATGATGGAACTTCTAATATAGAAATTGTAATATCAATTTCTTTGATATTTCTATAATCATCCAATTTTTAATTTATCTTTTAAATCTCCAGCTATTACTCTTAGTTAACAATCCAAAATCCAACTTTGTCAAAAATATTCAACTGATTTCCAATTATTCCAATATTTCCAATATTTCCAAAAAATAAACAATCAAAATCAACTTACAGAAAAATCAAAATTATTTATTCTCGCAAACTTGAAACAAGATTTAAACAAACTCGATCACACAACCAAAAAGAGATCACTTTGGTCTCGACCACCTTATCACTTTGGCCCAAACGAAATAAATACAAATTCCCAACAAAAATCAAAATTTACAAAATCATAACCAAATCAATTTATAAATCAACAAAATCAAAATAACTATTTATATAGTTCGACTACACTATGAAAAGCTCTAAAGTTGATATTAACTCATTTTTCAAAAATTTCCAACTTACGGTGTTCTTCCTTATGACAGCAGTATTGCTGATAAGGTTTTGTCAATAACGCCAATTTGAATCTTTTCAAAAAAGAGGTAAAAGGTCCTACAAGTTTAAATGCGATATAAAAATTTAAAAAATTTTTTTCTGTGCATTTGCAAATGACTACTTAAGAGGCTACCGTAATTGTTTTTTTCCTAAGTGCACCTAGTTTTCAAAAAAAAAATCATAAAGCTTAACATGGCGTTATTACCTGCACTTACCTTATTATAATTATTTTTAATAAAATACTTAAAAATTATTAATTCTTGGACTCAAGTCCATATCTCAAATTTGGCAGATGTTCTAATTGAGAAAACAAAAATTAAATGTATTATATACCAATTCAAAGTAGATCTTCTAAGGAATGTCTTGCCGAAAATTTGAGTAAAAAGGATTGACATTTAAGTAACCACACAGTTTTTTTCATTTTCTGAACATTTTTAGAAATGTGACATGTCCCCTTTCTGCAATTAGCGATTTAAATGAACGAAAGTTAAAAAGCTCTGTAAGCCTTAAAACACGTTTTTAACTAAAATCGGTTTAAAGAGTATATGGATTAACTAGACAATCTATTGAAAATATTTAAATTTATATACGATTTTAATTTTTAATTTATATATGTACGTTAACCCCATATGCAGGTTAACTGAACCATATAGGTAGGTTAGTTGAAGATATCTTTAAAATACAGTAGAATCCGCTTAATGTGATCACGGATAATGTTATCAGTCGGTTTTTGTGATCATTTTGACTGGGACCGGGCCGGGCCGCTTCAATTAGTTTAAATACAAAAACCACCGGATAATGTGATCAAAAAGCCGCTTACTATTATCACTTTCAAGGAATTTCCAATACAATTATCTCTTTTTCTAAATATATTTTTCTGATTTGTCATTGAAATTTTATATCTTTACAAAACAAGGCACTCGTTTTAATTTCTATACATAAACAAATAAGGTTTGCCGTTTCATGGCGTGTTCCTATTTTTATTTTGCTAAATGTGCACTTTGCTTCATGCATTTTAATTTAAGTTTAGTTTATTCTTGCTTTTCTTATGATGTCGACGAAAAAGCGAAACCATCTCTCTGTAAAACAGAAGGTTGAAATTATCGAAAATCACTGCAAATTAAGATTTTCTAATTTTTCGTTTTTAAAATTCGTTTTTTCTAAAATTTGCTTATTTTTATCAGTCGGTTAATGTTATCGAAATGTCTTGGCCCAAAGTGATCACATTAAGCGGATTCTACTGTATTAGTCAATATAACCTGTTGTGTAGTATTATATAAAAAAAATGTTAACAAACAAAATGAAAACAAAATGTGTTTAACAATAAAACCAATAATGGTAATCAATAGTCAAATACTTACGCTATTTTGTAAAACAAAAATTATTTTAGGCTGTAATTAAGGAATTTATCTACGACTGTCAAACAATAGTGTCATTATATGTGTAACCACGAATACATAACTTAGCTCATATTCTGCAGTGGATAATGGATTCATTAGCCACGGCTCCTGTTCATTATCCACGGCTGTTGGCAATTTTTATTTGTTTTTCTTATAAATGACAAATGGCAACTTGATTCGATAGTTGAAAATTAATAAACACGATACAACTTAGAGTTAAATAATTATATAATGCAGTCTTAATTATTATTGTTTAACAGTCGTAGATAAAGAATCGTATTAAATTCGTGTAATATGGCCTTCATTATACACCCATTAAATAATATACTATTTGAATTCATTTCGTTTTATTCCATGGTGTGCATTATATGAAAATTTTTACTTTGAATACCTTAAAGCGATGTCTTCGAATAATTGTTGCGACTTTTAGTTAGAGAATTTACGACTTTTCGCTTAAATCTAGGCGCGTAAAAATTTACAAACGCAAAATATGTATGAAAAAATATTACCTAACTGAAAGTGATGAAATGCAAAATATGTTGGTAAACAGGACGAAACTTAAAAACATCAAAATAAGAATAAATTTTCGGCAGCTTCCCAACATTTACTTGAAACAGGGCATCGTATAACTGACGACTATATATATTAATAAATATTGTACATAATGAAAAAACAGGAAAAAATATGAATTTATATAATATGTATGTAGAAATACGAAATATACAAAAAGAATCTAATTGTACTATAAACCTGAATGAACATGAAAATTTAAGCTTTACATCCATTTTTGAAATTAAAAATGATTTATAAGTATCTGATAAATGAATGTCTTTAAATTATTTTGTATAAGGTGTTTTAATTTTTTAATATTTTAATTTTAGCTTCTAGGATCATGTTAAAAAAGACTAATAGTCGTAACTAGTTTATGAAAATAAAAATCAATTGAGGAAAGTATGTAATTGAATTTTTATTAGTTTTCAATATTAATTCTCAATGGGCCACAATATGGTGTTCAGCAAAAATCGTTTCTGGATTTATTGGGAGTAAATTATGAAAAAGTAACTATTAATTTTTTAATTTCCAGAGCAAATGATTATTACAAACAAACACTCCGAAATGTAAATAAAAATAGATAGAAAGAAAAATTTTTCAGAGCATAAAATATAAGAAAATCGATAAAACAGATTATATGCTTGACTGTTTATTCGTCAGTGAATTTCATATTAGTTCATGTAATACGCTAGCATACCGCAATTATTACTTCTTTAGATGAATACACGAAATAATCTAAAAAATTTGCATTTCCATATGCTGGTATGAAATATATCGCCTAGTGGTGATCATTCGGCACGTTGGCCGACTACCATCACGATACTTGCTATTGAATCTGCACGATGTAATTTTTAGGAATTCAACATATGTCGTGATCTGTTTTACCGCACACAAGATCATGGCGTACATGAATTGCCAGTTACAACCGCCTGCCTTAAGAAATTGTTTTTGTGATTAAATTCTAGAGAAAACAAGGAAGTCACTTTTAATAAAACTAATATTATGCCAAAATGTAGTAAATATTTAATAGTTACCTAGAATAAAACAGACAAATAGAGGGCGGATTCTGTAAACCGATTCTGAAACTACCATTTCTTCTTAAAGATATATCGTTGCAAATGATTATCTACAAATTTCAGCTACACCTAAAAAAAACGTAAATTTATTTTATATTTAGTTTTTTCAAAATTTAAGTATTGTTTAAAATTTTTAAATATATAGGTATCTATAGATGTCCGGCAATTATGTGAGTATTTACCATGTCATTTACAATATTATAGTTGAATACTTATTACTCTTATTAGTAATAATGATATTAACACATTTAACAATAAATTTTGTTTTACTCGAAGATTATTTTAATTATATAAATTCTTAACTTGTGAAAATTAATTATATTAAAAGTTTTAATAATTATGAAGATTATTTTAAAAGACATTTTCTGGATTTTGAAATAGTTAACCATAAAATGAAAATCATCTCTAAATCTGTATCAGGTTCCCATAATAACATAATATTTATTAATAATTATTTTAGATTATACTTAAATAACAAAACACAAAAAATAACAATAGTATATTGTTTGGCAAGGGGTGAAACAAAGCGATTTCAGACGAGGGTGAAATTTTCCTGCCCGAGTGAAGCTAGGGCTGGCACCACTTTTGTCTGAAATCGCGTTTCACCCCGCGCCACACATACTATTTTGCATATTACCTGCATTGAAACAGAAAATTTTTTTGCATTGAAACTTGTAAAATAAATATTTTAAATTCGAAAATTTTTTGAATCAGCAATAACTCGACAACGGCGCTAGATATCAAAAAACTGAGAAAAAAATTTCCTCCCCTCGTCTCGTATTCACCCCTTAGTGAATTATCGGTAGGAAACCATATGCAAAAAGTTAGATCGATCGCGCGCAAAAAAAAATTACTCCTAAACAATAATATCGAATTAATCTGACAGCTGTCATACTAATCAAATTTTTGACAGGGTTGAAATGAAATCGGAAACAGAGTTGGCGGTAAGAAACTTGAGTGTTTTAATGTTTTATGTTTTAATAACATTTTAATGTTTGACCAATATTCGCAGTGGTCTGAAATTGTCGTGTTTCGACTGTCTTGACAGCTATTGAAACACACTGTTTCAATGCAGGTAATATGAAAATTATAATAAATTAAGCATAATAATTTATCTCGGAAGTATTTAACATTATTTAAATAAGGCTCTCAACGCCACACATGTTTCACTCTGTATAATATATTTAATTAACAAATACAAACATTACTTAATTTAATACTTAGTTAATAATAAATCCTTCTCTTACTACTACATATTACGCGGTAGGTGAGTATTTTTGTGTAAATGATGCAATATATTTTCCCCGAGTCCAAAACTAACTTGCCGTCTCCAGAAAAAATACAAGCATTTAAAGTTGCCCGGTTAAATTTCAATTTACAAATAAAGATCTCCTATTTGAAATGATATCTAGGAACGCCAAAATCCCAAAACAAATCTCCATTAATTCTTCTTATTATTCAAATTATTTTCAAATTAATGTTAAATGAAATTCCAATATAAAATTAAACGAAACGCAAATCGAAAAGTTAAGTCGACCCAGGTTCGACGATATTAAAACATAATTTTACAATTTCCTCAAAATTTCAATAATTTTAATTTAACAAATCCACCACATCAACCAACTGTAATTAATATTCCAATTTTAAATTATCTCTTCTATCTTCATTGTTATTCAAATAAACAAAATTGAATTGCCAATTTAGTTCTTGAAAATTGTTATTAATGGGCGTAATATGTTTTGCAAGCCTAGTTTGCATTTTCAAATACCATATTTCAACTTGAAAATTCTCTCAAAATACAAACTGGATAGAAAATAAATAATTGTTCTTAAAACTGGCAATAAAATTTAAAAAAAGGGGTAAAGGTTGTTTTATCGATCATCAGATTATAGTAATTCTGTAACAGAACTGTCTAAACATTTCCTAAGTCCGAGTTCATTAAATTTTTATGTTTATTTTATCTAATTTTTATGGCCTCATAGATACCCAGGTGGAAATTATTGTTGATCTTCTGAACTAGTGTTATTTTATCAAGCGTGGTGTAGTGTCCTCGGTCGATAAGATGTTCAACTACACTTGATTTCTCTGAGCTTCCATTCCTAAAAGCTCTCAGGTGTTTTTAGAATCTTGATTTTTAAGTTTCGACAGGTTCTACCGTAATATTATACATAAATAAAAAATATTTATCTTGTCATTTAATTTCATAAATGCCAGGTTTTTGAAGGCCATAAAAAAATCAATTAATAATAATCAACAATCAAACACCCAAAAATAAAATTGAAACCACACTTGGACTTTATGAATATGTTACAGAAAATGTAGAAAATTTGATGGTTGTATGTATTTACTAGTGATATTACACATGCACTTATTAAATTAGTGCAAATAAAATATACATATACTCGTAACATAAATAAATAATAATTTCTCTCATTCTGTAAAGAATGTGGAAAATTACTAGTTACTCTACATAGTACATAGTTACCACAATGCACTATAGTAAAAGTAATCTTGAAGATTAATACTATATTACTCACAATAAAATTAGAATAGTACATAATTTGATTGAGTATTTGTTGAGCAGTTTGTCTTGCAAGAGCGTTTTGTAAAACCCTGTTCAGTTCCTATCAACTGCATGGTGGCCAATTTATCTTTTTTTGCGTTATCATTTATCTTAACTATTGGGTTATATACAACACAGTTTTAAACTGTATTTAACTGTCATTAACAGGATTTACTGATTCTCTAAAATGACTAGTAAATATAAGTTAAAAAAGTTATTCCTACTCTAGGCAGGCTTTTCAGTGAATGTGTAAAATAACTATTATAATTTAATAAATAACTATAGTGACGGTATAAAATCACTGTTTTTGTATTTGTACTGCAACATAACATAAAGTATTCATCTAGGTTGTTTAGTTCCATCTTTACTAAATAATCTCTAACTGCTTTTAACGATCTTCCCACTTATATTCGATTTGAAATATTCTGGCAGCACATTGAATACTTTTATCGTCGAATAGTAGAGACCCTTTCTATATACATTCAAATAGTGCTAGGCAAGACTGTAATGTTTATATTGGGTATAGTAATAACCAAGTGTAGCATAACCACTAGAAAAATATCTTATAGGTACAATATAAAGACTCATCACATCTGGCACCTGTATACTCGAGCGTCTCGTAATGGAAACTACAAGTTGGATCTTCCCTGCATTCATAAGCAATCCCTTGGAGAACAGCTGTCGCTGTATCAGTTTAAAACAAAAATCTTTTGTTCTGTATTTAATGAACGAGTTTCACTAGTCACAGTCTTCTTAAATAATATATAGCAACATAAAACTTGAATAAAAATGCTAGATATATAAGTATAATTGGTTTGTCTCAGAATTTTGAATATGAAAGAGTATTTAAACTGAGCTCCTATGATGATTGGCCAATGATAATTAAGCATGACTATGCATTAGAGTCAAATCGCTTTGACGGTTGGTAAATTTATACCTAATCTATAAACATTTGTCAGTTTCTTTTAAATTCGATTTACATTTAAGTGAATTTTTGTAGAAAACAGTGTTAAAAGCTACGGGAAGCATAAAACGTTGATTTTTTCCATCTTGCACAAACAGAAGTAGTTCATATTAAATCAATCAGTAGTTCTTTAAATTCAAATAAAAAATTAGTGGTTATTCCAAGGAATAAATCAATTAGGCAAAAGTGATTCAAAAGTATTGGAGAAGAACATGTGTTCACAGACCATGTTCGTTATTGTTGTGAAGATTATTGTTGTGAGGAAAAAATTGAAGAAACTGGTTACAGTAGAAGTAGATGCCCCAAAACAATGAATTGATGGCAATAAACGATGTAATTACCACATAAAAAGAATCGGCTTATTTTAAAACCAGGCATCACAATAATATGCTTTTCAATAATTTCGATGCTGTTATCCATTTCGAATGTGGGCAAAGCTACACAGAATAAACAGCTCTTTAGCCTGCAAATCGCATTTGCGTTTGAAATTTAAAAAAATATTCATTTTCGACTTCTCTTTTCACGATATAATTTGTAATACTTTTTTCTTTGGCCAGAAATTTAACCTCATGCAAAAATTCTTGCTTATACCATCTCGAGATAATTCAACAAGAGGATATTTCTTATCTAACATTAACCTAGTTTCTTTATTTTAATTACCCCAATAAAATTCCTCTAACAGTGAGCAAATTAGGGTCATTAGTCGGTAAAGATTTCGAAGTCCTCAAATTAATTCCACCAAGCTTGCAACAGGGGTTTTACATTTTGACGCTTTGTTAGTTTTGGAAGGCGCAATTCTTCCAAATCGCTGGAATTAAGTTGTTGTCGAGTAAGTTTTTCAACCAAATCCACATGAATTTTAAAATTATTTGAAACAGAAAAATGTTGTAGACTATGATATTTCTGAAAGTTAAGTTGCACTCTATTACAATCGGTTTGTAAAAACGTGTCTACCTGAAATTCGTTAAACTTTTTGTTTTCGTGATATCATTCAGCAATGTACCATCTTCCGTTGTAAGCTGCCCCTCCCAACAAAAAGATGTAAACTGCCCTCTCCAAGCAACAAGGTTGCCACTAATCTAATTAATACAAAGTACAGGGTGATATAGCAATTAAATTTATTTATGAAAAACATTATTATCAGTTAAAATTTTTAAATAATAATTTTTATAAGTAAATTTTATATAAGTCTTTTTATTATATATTTTATTTTATTTTATTATATATCTAAATATTAAAAAAAATGAAAAGTATTTATTATAATCAAATGCAAATGACAGCGCTTACTGTTGGCATTAAATTTTAAAAACCGCAGATCTATTTTTTATGGTGGATCCATGTGTTGCCATGGTTGTCTTTGTCAAATTCGACTCTGCGCTACTCTGCGCTCCGGTCTAATTAAAAATATTCCTGAAGACCGAAAGAATTCGCCAAAGGTATAGAACTCGAAAAAGGTGAAACTCGTTTTAGGGTGGAGGATGAAAAAATTTGGTATTTTATAAATTTATTTAACAAAAAATGTATACATTATTCGACAGAAAGAGAAGCAAAAATAAGAGATATGTGCGAGATAGATGATGTAGTGAGATGGACGAGGGGTAGGAGAAGGCAGTGGAGAGATCATGTCAGAAGGATGACGGAGGACCGACTGCCAAAAGTGGCTATGTTGGGAAAGCCTAACACCAAAAGACCACAAGGAAGACCGCCAAAACGATGGCATGAAAGCTGGACATCGATATCCCAGGAACGACAGACCCAGGCACAAAATTGGGAAATACAGGACGTAGTCCTAGAATAAGAAGAAGAAGAAGAAGAAGAAGAACAAAAAATGTATTAATGTAAACTTAATTTCAGCTGTATTTATTAAAAAATTGTAAAACGCTTTCTAAACCTATTTTAGTTAGAACGTGTTTTAAGACTTAGAGAGTGTTTTAACTTTTGTTCATTCATAAACGGTTTCTAAACCTATTTTAACTAGAATAGTGTTAAAATACCGATTAAAATACCGATAGTGAATTTGGTGTAATTGAGTTGATGTCTTCGAATTATATGAACTAGTAACTGAATAAGTGAACTAAAGTATAACCTTAAAGTTGTTTTATTGTATGTATAGCACGGGTACCCAACTCCTGTATAAAATTTGTGGCGACACGCCACCTCGTGTTACATTTTGTATATTTAAATATCTTGAATATTTCTATTTAGAAGGTTGTAGCAACAACTAAATTGTCTTCATTTTTTATATAGTGTCAACTTTCCTTAAAATATGTTTAAAATTGGTTTGAAGAAGGCACCATTCATTTTTAAATAATGTCAAGTTAAAATACTGTTAGCGAAGGTTTGTTAAGCTAAAATTCGTTTATGAATAGTGTTTTTTGACGTTTACGCTAAAATAGGTTTAGAGAGTGTTTTTCTAAGTCTATTCTAAATTTTTATGAATACAGCAGTAATTATTTAACCTACGGTGCAAATATATGGCTTCGCTACCTCTTGTGATTTCCGAGTTTACCTAGGCCTAACAAACGCACTAACGATTGTATATTGAAGTGATTTTTACTATTAATTTTATCCAAATTTATTTTAATTTAAAAAACTTTTGTAAATTTATTATAGTTGCAATAGCAATGCTAAAATTGTGGGCGATAACCAAACACACGTTGCTATCAAATGCATTTACGTCGCCTTCAAAAACCTTAACTTTTATAAATTATTATTGAACGAATTTATCATATAATTAAAACTTCATTTCTCAATTTATCCAATTTGATCAAAATTTATTTCCAAATAAACAAATTCTCCTCCAAAATATAAACTTCGAAAATTTAAAAAAAAAAGAACTCTTCAAATACTCGTCCATATACGAACAAAAATATCCAAAATATTAACAAAAAAATTCTTACTCACTCAATAAAAACTATTTTTTTCAAAATTCAAAACTAATAATCGCAAAATTACGGGAGACGACCTTCTCCTCAACCACTTCAGGCCATTTTTGGCAAAAGCCAAAAATTAATCAAAATATTCGTGCCAACTTCAATTTTGTTGGCGCGCACACACACAATTCAAAATATTTACTATTTTACAAATTATTTACAAAATTAAAATTCAATTCCCAAAAATAAAAATAATCAAAATATTCAAAAAAGCAAAAATCGGACACTCAAAAAAAATAAAAATAAGCAAAATTTATAACTTCAAATTCAAAATTCAAAAAAATGGATTTTGAATCACGACAATATATATGTTACCGACAATTTGCGAAATCCGGCAATTTGCAAAATGCCTAGGTAATCTGCAAACCGACTAAGTCGTCAGCTAATATGCAAATTCACTAGTACTTTAGGAAATCTGCAAAATGGCTACGGTGTTTCAGGCAATTTGCAAATTGTCTATATTGTTAGTTAATGTGCTTTTTGAGTATGTAACAAACTCACATTGACTAGGCAATGTAAAAAGCGATATTTTAAATAGATAATTTTAAAAGAACCATTTATTAAATCATAGCTCGTTGAACATTTTACAATTTTAATTTTATTCTTTTTATTTTTTATTTTATTACATTTTATTTTACAATAAAAACTATAAACCTATAAACATTAGGTTACTTATTTTCCATTTTTCAGGCATTTGCATGATTTATTTAGGCACTTCTTTGTACAATTACATTTCAACATTCCCTGACCACCTGTAGAAGAAGCAGTTGCCACTGCCACCCGAAGACTAATTTCGTCTGCAGGTACATCTTCTGCATGTATAAAGTTTTGTGTCACAGGTTCAAATTCATTTCGACTGTAGCATTTCTGAAGAACTCCTGCTCTAGTGCCAATTTTATAAAATCCCTCTTCTTCGCCAAGAACTACACCTAACATATTCCTTGGATCTGTTCGATCTGTTCTGTTATACATGCAGAAGATGTACCTGCAGACGAAATTAGGGGAAATGTCATGGGAGGCGAAGCGATTCAATCATCTGACGTCTTGGCAAAAAATAATGTCGACAAACTACTTTAAACAATTATAATAAGTTAAGGGTACATTTCTCACAATGTTTTCCGATTGAATTTGAAAGTAAATTTTCCGTGTTATAAATTGGCAACATTATTTTTTGGATTGAGTGAGTACCTTGGCAGAAATGGGGTGTAATAGTATATTACATGCCGAGCGCTGTATAATCGCGACGCTGGAATGAAGCTTGACACCGAGGTATGTATACTATTTTATTCACAATCAGATGGTAAATAACAAATAATTAAAATTTGTATTAAATTATACGCTGCTTTTCACTTTATTTCATTTTTGAAAAGAAAAAATAGTTTATCAAGTTGGTATAAAAAATAAGCAAATTGCTGTTTATGTCATACAAAATGATGGTAAATATTTGAAATTGTACTTTAATTATTCTGGCTAAATTAACAATATTTTTATAAAACTTTCCAATTTTAAAGTAACTAAAATAAAATTGGATTAGTTAGCTTGCACTAAATTTGCACTTGACATTTGATATAATCCTAATTAATTTGACGCACATTATTTGTTAGTTTCTTTTCTTGCCATCATGCGACTTTGCAGGTCGGGAAGTAATCACTTCCCGACCTGAGGTAGGTTGGGAAGTAAAACAAAATAGCTCTGATTGGTTGGCAAGTGAAAGTAAACAATAAACTGCTTCCCAACTTTTTAAAAATCAGGAATGTATCGATTACTAACCGATTGTGAATAAAAGTCTATTAGTCAAAAAATCTTCGATAGTTTTTCATTAATTACAAATCAAGCCGGGAAAATTGAGATGATACATTTTAATATGTTCATAAGGGAACCATTAGCTATCGATTGGTATAGCTTTCATTCCCTGAAGCGCAACTTTTGGGTTACCCTATATTCAAAAATCCGCTTTGACTGGACTAATATTTATGTTTTTGCTTAGTAACCCTTTCTAACCCTCTTTATACCTTGATAAAAATTCCTTATTTCTCTCGATCGGCAATCTTCTTCTATCCTCTCTAGGTTTTGTACTATGTGTTTTCTCTTTTTTCTCTCTGATAATTGCTTTACACGACTTTTTTTGTGCATCGTATTTACTTTTGTTTTTTTCTGTCTTCGATTGCAGCATTATTTTTCAAAATTTTTCTCGTTTATAAATTTCATCCTGGCACTCTTGGTCGTACCATTCTTTATTTTTGTGTGTTTTTGTCGTGTTTTGGATGGATATTGCATTTTTTATAGTCCTTATCAAGGATTCGGCTTTTTCTTCTATGCTCTCCGGTTTTGTTTCATCCATTATTGAATCCTCAATTTTGTTCTCAAATATTCGTCTTGTACTGTCTATTCTGAAATGACATTCTCAAGGTTTTGTTTGTTTTGCTAATATACAACCAACAAAAATCACCAGTTTTGTTTGAAGTCGCCATTTAAAGTTTAATGCCCTGTTAATAATTTTTATTAAAAAATAGTCCCTTAAAATTTTAAAAATAATTTAGGTAGAAGGTTTCCATCGGCCTTCTATAGAAGAGTCATATTATGACTCTTTGCACAAATTGCCGAACCGCGGATTCTCACGTAATTTAACTCAATCGTCGCCAAATTTTCATTTGTAGATCTTGTTTCATCGATCTTGTTTTCAACGAATAGTATATTACTGGCCGAAAATTTCCTATTACTGGGCGCGTAGCTATATAGAAAAGCGAGCATTAATGAGCATTATATGATGAGCTGTTAGCCCCGTAACAATTAACTTTTGGGTAAAAAGTACTAATAGACATAATATAATATTTACGTAACTCATTACGTAAAGATATGTTTCGGTAGCTTACCCGTAAATAGCCATTAACAATAAGGGTGGCAAATCAACTAGATCAAATGATGATCTTGTTTTGCTCCCTAAAATGTGTGTTTTTCAGAAATATATCTAAGTATTTCTGTATGAAATATAATTTTGCAGTATTCTGTTGTTCGTCGCTTGTTCATGCACATCACCTATACACCTTTTCTTACATTATTCGCTGTAGCGTGCGTCAAAGTAGCTTCTACCCGATACTACTGCTTTCCGTTATTTAAAATTTGAAAACAAATTTCGAATTATTATATTATATTATTATGTTTTAAATAATCAAGTCCCGCACTTTATATCATTGCGTATCATTCTATACTAAATATCTACTTATACATATGTATTAGAGACCTATGTACATATGTATAAAACGAAGTCTGATTAGATCAAAGGTAACAATTGACAAATAATTTCTAAATTTTTTAAAAATCATGTAACTTAATGCAAAAACTAATTTTAAAGTGGAGAGCTAATTATGTATCTAACAGTAATCAATAATTTTACTATTATAAAAAATCTTTAGCATCAGATACATAATAATAATAATATGTCTACACTTGCACATAAAATTTAATACAAAGCTAAATATTATTGCAGGTAGGCATAGAAAAGAAACTTATGCGGTACGTGAACATAAATAAGGCCTCCCGATCTTAGCGTGTAATTGCTAATTAAAACATAATGCACGCATAACACATTTCAGACAATTTTTGTTTTAATTGTTTTAAGCAGTAGTGTTGTAAGCATTTAATAAAATTTATATTTAGTTCTACGTTATAATTATTAGGTGCATCTTGCTATTTAATTTAATTAGCACATGATTTGATTATAATTCTTAAAATTCTTTTATTCTCAATTTACACTGAAGATAAAGTTTACTTCGAGAGGTAAATAGTAGACCAAAATCTCGCACACCTATTTCTCTTTTTCTTTTCAATTGCTACAATTATTTTATAATTTTTCTGCAATTTCTGCAATTAATTTCTTTCTTACAATTTTTAGATTTTTTTACACCAAAACTTCCCTGTGCTTAAATCTCTCGATTAACCTGCAGTAAAACTGTAGTGTTTAGTTAATGAAGAATGGGCAATAATAAGAAAAAGAAATAAACAAGTTGAATCTTCTATATGTTACAATAAATTGGCAACATTATTTTTTGGATTGACTGAGTACCTTGGCAGAAATGGAGTGTAAAAGTCTATTAGTCAAAAAATCTTCGATAGTTTTTTATTAATTACAAATCAAGCCGGGAAAATTGAGATGATACATTTTAATATGTTCATAAGGGAACCATTAGCTATCGATTGGTATAGCTTTCATTCCCCGAAGCGCAACTTTTGGGTTCAAGTCTAATTTCACTGGACTATATGTAGAGATAAACAAGGAAACATGGTGGGTGGGCAAGATGAAATGATCGAAAGATGGACCGAATATTTTGAAGACTTACTAAACAAACCAACTGATGGCAACGAAAATCAAGAGCCACGCTATAGTAACATAAATGAAGTAAGTGTGGAAATACCAACATTAGAAGACATACAAAAGATAATAATTTATAATTTGAAAAGCAACAGAAGCGCTAGTGAAGATGAGATACAAGCGGAAACGATAAAGTATGGAGGAAAAATAATTGAGAAAATGGATCTTGAATAGATTGAAGAAATATGGAACAAGGAGAAAATGCCAGAGAAATGGAGTGAAGCATTTAAGCCCATTACAGAAGGAAGGCGATAAGACAAACTGCGAAAATTATTTGGGCATAGCACTGTTAAATGTCACATACAAAATCTTGGCCACTTGCATTAAGAACAGGTTAACCAATATGCTGAAAAAAATAATAGAAGAATACCAGAGTAGATTCAGAAAAGGTAGGTCTGTGACAGATCAAATCTACGTCCTAAAGGAAATTCAAGCAATTAGGCATGAGCACAAATCACAAACATATATACCTACTATTTATTGATTTCAAACAAGGGTATGATAGCATTAACAGGAAGCAACTTTACCTAGCACTGAAAGAATTTGGAATACCAAATAAATTAATAAGATTAGTAAAATGACGCTAAACGAGACAACCAACAAGGTAAAAAGAAATGATAAAATGTCAAGAGGGTTTAAAGTGGAAAATGGACTAAGACAGGGAGACCCTTTATCGGCAGTATTATTTAATTTCCTACTGGAAAAGGTTTTTCGCGACAGAGTCAATGGAATAGTTCGAATACATTTCGAAACAACCACCAATGCCCAACATTTGCGGATGACATGACAATCATTACAAAAACAAAATATGACTTGCAGCAAATCACAGAAAACATTTTAAATTCTGCACAAAAAATGGGACTCATTGTTTATGAAACAAAAACAAAATATATGACATGGAACAGTAAACCATTCCAAAAGAGTGATTTCTTACAAGTAAAGCTGAAACAAAACACAGTGGTCAAATTCAAAGAGGTATAAGCATCACATATCTGGAAACAATAGTGACGAGAGAACCTGGAAGTACCGATGAAATTAAAGCTAGAATTGCGGTCGGGAACAAAAGCGCATTTAAATTAAATGCAATACTGACAGCTGAATGTTTTCAAGAGCGACGAAACTTAGAGTGTACAAATCAATAGTACGACCAGTGGTGACGTACACGAGTGAGGTGTTGTCCAAGAGAGGAAACAAGATCAAGTCATGCTAGTCGTATGGGAAAGAAAAATGTTAAGAAGAATGTTGGGTGAAAAATATATGGATGGAATATGGAAGAGACGTACTAACCGGGAAGCGTCAACTATTAGAGTGGTCAAGTCTCGCAGAATTAGATCGTTGGGTCATTTGGAAAGAATGGATGATGTAAGAATACCTAAAAAGATATTGGGAATTGACATGACAGAAGTAAAATGAAAAAGAGGTAGACCAAGGACAAGATGGACCAAGGAAGTACAAGATGACCTAAATTCCTTGCACATCACAGATTGGAAAGAGAAGTGCAAAAGTAGGAAGTTATGGTCTAAGGTGGTGAATGTAGTGCTATTTTATTTATTTATTTTATATTTTAAAAACAGCTTTTATAACATTTAAACGCTTTAGAAGCCTTGGAGAAGTTTTAAGAAACAATAATTGCGATGACAAGCAAATTTCTAAATAGTCAAATTTCACCATATATCTAAACCCAACTAAACAAATTTTAAGCAACGAAATTAGTAAGTCAATAACGAAAGATGATGTTGTCCAAAATTTAAGAGGAATCTGAATAATTAAAGAGTTGTGTATGCTTTGCTGATGATTAACACAAGTTATGGGAAAGTTAGGAAGTCCTATTTACAAGTATTAGGAGGAAGGAGCTTTGCAAATTTTTTGCAAAGAAGGCTGAAACTCGTAACCAAAGGACCGAATACAACAATTTAGTAAAGTTAGTCTAACTTTTCGTTTTGTATTTAGTCGGAAAAGAAATAATATCAGGGATCAAGCAGCGTTGCAATAAAGAGAAATAACCATAGCTAACGTCGAACAAGCGCTAACAAAATTAAAAGTTGATAACAAAAATAATGACCAATATTATAGCTCTAAAATAACACTAGCTAAAGAACAACAAGAATTCAGATCGGGAAGATCATACATCGATGCGGTGTTTGTTCTACGACAAATTATGGAGAAATATTTTAAATACAATTGACCAGCATACCTGTGTTTTACCGATCTGGAGAAGGCTTTAGACGGCTTTCTGAAGTAATACATTTACTATTATAGTAAATTCAATTCAAAATTGTTGTATATACTACAAAAACGTTCCAATGGACTTAATAAAATCTACTATTGAGGATTGTGGAAAAGGGTGGACTGGGAGACTCAAAGTACTCTTCTGTTTATTGTTGTGATGGACTAAATAATAAACAAGGTGCGTAATGGCAAATGATATAAGATGAGAGACAATGCTTGGTTGTAGAATAAAATTATTCTTATAACAGGTGTAAGACTATATATGTTCTTTTAATTAAAATTTTATTCGCAATGCTTACATTCTACCTCCACTTTGTGATGTCTCTCTCTCTCTCTGTGATAATAAAAACATCGGAGATTCTGAAACAAAACAACTGTTCGCAGTGGTTTATCAATTCCCAAAGGCAGAAAGTGAGTAGTATAAGGATATTGAGCAACACAGATCACAAAGTGAAGAGGTATCTCATACTTTAGGTTCCCTTATATAAGAGAATAGACAGAGAGAATTCAGACTATTCTAAAAAATTATTGTAAGTAAGGAGTATATAGCTTATATACCAACCAAAAACTCATGTCTTGATTTAAGGACGCTATCCCTAGAGATATTTTATCTGAATTGATCTACGAGATACCATGTTTAAATTGTGATAAAACGTACGTAAGTCAGACGATGTCTGACTTACGTACTTAAGTCTTGTCTACTCTAAATGTCTTATCTAAGTACTAACACCAGTATTCATAAAAATTTTAGAAAGTTAAAATAGCTTTAAAATAATATTAGAATCAATAAATGCACTGTACTTGTATTTTTTAATGTATTTATTCTTGACGACGCGTTTCGACCTTTTTATGGGTCTTAATCATGCCAAATGTCAAATTAATTTGCTACTCCTCGAGGAACATTCGGGCGGTTTACTCAAAAGTCGATTATATTAAGTTACTAAAATTGAAAAATACAAGTTTTCAAACTTTTCTCAAAAGAACACTTACAAATTCCAAATACTAAAACCAAAAAAAAAAAAACACGCTAAAAAGACCACAGGACTGGTGTCAGTATATAAAATATAGGTACTTATTTTATATACTATTTTAGATTTTATATACTGACACCAGTCCTGTGGTCTTTTTGGTATTTGGAATTTGTAAGTGTTCTTTTGAGAAAAGTTTGAAAACTTGTATTTTTCAATTTTAGTAACTTAATATAATTGACTTTTGAGTAAACCGCCAGAATGTTCCTTGAGGAGTAGCAAATTAATTTGACATTTGGCATGATTAAGACCCGTAAAAAGGTCGAAACGCGTTGCCAAGAATAAATACATTAAAAAATACAAGTACAGTGCATTTATTGATTCCTATATTATATTATAAGCAACTTGTAATTTTGCCTCAATATACTATACAGCTTTAAAATACCTTTAAAACGCAGGCGTCATACTACGCGTCGTAGGCGTCGTAGCATATATGGTAAATGAATATATAACTTAGGTACATGATTTATTTACATTTACACTTCCATTTACACGAATATAAATAAAACATGACTACCTAGTTATGGCCAATTTTATAATAAAAATTAACAGGGCAAAAAAAATTGAAAAGCGACTTAAAACAAAACTGATGATTTTTATTGGTCTCTTTGTCTTAAGTCGCTTTTTAAATTTAAATACCCTTTTATTATGAAATTGCCATTTTGCTAGTCAAATTTTGTAATGTAACTTACCGACATGTTTTTGACATTGACATTGACCTTATAAACTGTCAATGCTTTTAGGTTATCAGCTGAAAATTTGAAATGTTGCCTAATAAATATTTTGAAAATCATACTTTAGTATCCTACCAACTAAAATGATACTAACGTTCTTTTTAAAACAACTATGCATAACAAAATTTTATAAGCTACTAGAATGCTATTAATTAGTAGCTACTTAATTCATTTTAAAACCATTTTAAAAATACGACTGTGAATAAGGCTGTTATAGTTTATATACCCGATTGCACCACCTACCCTTAAATGTCACGCTTATCTAAGCGGCCCTTAT
Source organism: Cantharis rufa (assembly GCA_947369205.1). Lineage (NCBI taxonomy): Eukaryota > Metazoa > Arthropoda > Insecta > Coleoptera > Cantharidae > Cantharis > Cantharis rufa. Next base: position 45,881,894 of record OX376303.1, read on the forward strand.
ACCCTCGTAAAATTTCACATTACGATACATATATAGTAAATATCAATTTTAGTGTAATTAAATCCGCAAATGTTAATCAGCCTTATGCATAGTCGTATTTTTAAAATGGTTTTAAAATGAATTAAGTAGCTACTAATTAATAGCATTCTAGTAGCTTATAAAATTTTGTTATGCATAGTTGTTTTAAATAGAACGTTAGTATCATTTTAGTTGGTAGGATACTAAAGTATGATTTTCAAAATATTTATTAGGCAACATTGCAAATTTTCAGCTGATAATCTAAAAGCATTGACAGTTTACAAGGTCAATGTCAATGTCAAAAATATGTCGGCAAGTTACATTACAAAATTTAACTAGCAAAATGGCAATTTCATAATAAAAGGGTATTTAAATTTTAATATTTGGCAAAGTACCTAATAAACGCCAAAACTTGAATTTCGGGAGATACAGGACGGCAACGATTGTTAAAATTAATTAGTCGATCTCTCATTAGATCTATCACAACACGAACTACTTCTTTATTTAATCGATAATATTTGCGAAACTTTGCATTATTATAATAAATTAAAGGATTTATATGATGTAAATATACTATTGGCCTCTTATTTATATTAAGAACATCTTCAATAGCTTGAACTTCTTCCATTTCTTCATCAACGTTAATATAGGGTCTACCAATAAGAGTGATAGAACTTTAGGTAGGTATTGCCGCCATGTTATAAATGACATTGATGTCTCTCATAGTGTATTTTATTCAGTAAGGCTCACTATTTCATCACTATGCAAGACTGACTCCGCAAGACCGATTTGCAAGAACGATTTCAAAATCGTAAAATTATATTTCCAAAGTAGGAGCTCTGTTCGAGCCACGTTCAAAGCATTACACGAATTTTAATAAACTTCGTTAATAAGCAGATTCCGTTACTGGACTGAAACAAATCAATAGATGGTCCATGAGAGTGACTTGCATCCAAAAACCGTTACTGTTTGGTGCGATTTGTGGTCCGAAGCCATCATTGGACTTTACTTCTTTGAAAATGAGCAGTGAGAAGCTGTCAGATGTTAACAAACTCTGTGTGGTCACAATTGGATGAAATGGATCTGAAAGAGATCTGGTTTCAACAGCACAGCACAACATGCCGCATTTCGAACAAAACAATCGACTTATTGAAAGAAAAGTTCGGGAAGTCGATCATCTCAAAAAGTTCGTAAAATTAGACTATTGTCAACTGGTCACCGCGATCGTGTAACTTAACTCCGCTGGACTTCTTTCTTTGGGGCTACGTAAAGTCATTAGTTTACGCTAATAAACCGCAAAGAAAGCCAACATCGAGCGAGTAATTCTTGGTATTTAGCCAGCCTTACTTGGAAAAGTCATCAAAAATTGGACCCATAGAATGCGTGTGTGCAAACGATCAAGAGGTGGACATTTAAAGAATATTTTTTTCAAAACATAAATGGTATGAACTGAGCTTCAAATAAATACCAACAAATCCATTGTATCTTACACGGATGAGTTATAATTAAAAAAACAAGTTCTATCGTTCTTATTGGTAGACCCTATATAATCTTCCATTATTTTAATGACTATTTTTATGACAGTATAATTTTCAAAATTGTCTATTATTTTTAAAACGTCACCTTAAAATGGTCTTAAACATGCCCAAAACTGTCAGTAATATTTAGTAGCCACCCAACGATTTTAGTAGTCCTACTAAGGGTAGTACCATTCTAACTCGACTATGCATACAAATTATACGCTTGGTTACTAAGTGACATACTAAAATAATACTAGTAGCGCGTTAGTAGCTACTGAGTTGACTATGCATAAGGCTGCAAGAGTTTTGTAACCTAAATTTTATGTTATCGTTATTGAATTTTATAATTTTAAATTTAAACTTCTTGTTTTAAGTTACTTTTAACATTGACAAATTTAGGATTTTAATATTGGATTGCAATTTCATATGGATATTCTAATTGCGGCTCAATTTCTGTTAATATACTGACGACCATTTCCTTCTGAATCTTAAAAAAAAAGATAAATCATCCATCGTGTAAATATAATTTGCCCTTTCATACATCTGTCTTGGAAAACCATGTTCAAAAATTTCAAAAATTTCTAAATCGTCTTCAAACAAGTCATTATCCATTGTAATATTGTCACTTTTAAAATTATTAAAATTAATCTATGATGATATTAATTTATAAAATTTATTGCCATGAATAAACACAACCTAAAATAATTAATATTCATTATCAATAAATTCTTGACGAAGGGACATCATATTCCCGAAAGCTCGATATATTGTTATTTTATTTAATTCCTCAAACTCTTATATTGTAATTGTCTTAATACATAAAATACCAGCACGCTGCTCCTCCTGCGTGTCATTTTTTGGCGAAAACAGAAACAATCTGATTGGTCGATTTTTTTTAACAACCGAAACATATTAAAGTGATTTTTTCTAATTTCCAAAATTTTTCAAATCTGTATCTAATAAAATCTTCGAATTTATCCAAATTTAAAATTTTAATTTTCAATAAAATTTGTATGCATAAATGGAAAAGTTAAACTGCACCACATTCGTTCATATCTAATCTATTAACGATACCTTCCAACATTTAACTTCAAAATTTAGAAATTTTTCCACAATATAAACCGCACTTTAATTAATATTTTTAATATCCAAATCAATAATTAAATATCACAAATCTTCAATCAACTTTATTGCAAAAACTCAAAATAATGCGAGAGCGACGTTCAACTACGTCCGCTCTCGTTCGCCACTTTGGCAAAAAGCCTCTATCTTTATTCAACTGTCGCCAACCTACCATATGTTGGCGCTCAAATAACCAAATTCAAATTAAATTATTTTCAAATTTACAAAAACAAATGAATTAATTAAAAATAAACAAAATCATCACAAAAGGAAATAAAAATATTCAAAATTTGATTTTGAAACACCACAATATATTAAAGCACCGTCGCACAGTGGGATATTTGACCTTAAAAGCTTGCCGAAATTCAAAAAATCAAATGCTACTTACAAATTTGCTGGTATGATTTTCGTAAACTACACTGTCTTGGGCACAATATCCACGAATTAGTTTCGACATTACTCGTTTCAAATTTCTTCCACACATCGTAAAATATAGGCACAATGTGATAATGTGTGTATTTTCACTTATTTTTAAAAGCATAATTTTGCTAACAATTTTATAAAAACCCACGTCAAGCTAGCACCCCCACCTTCTCAAAAATTAGAAATATTTATACTATAATTATGGACTAATTATGGACTAATTTTAGACAGCATTCGCGAATTTTGGACTACAACGGTTTGGCAATAAAAGATAAATCTTTGGTGGGGGTGCTGAGTTGACGTCAAGCTAGCACCCCCACCTCGAAAAAATTAGTTTTTTTTTTAAATTAAGTATACCATAATTATGGACTCATTTTGGACAGCATTCGCGAATTTTGGACTACAACGGTTTCGCAATAAAAGATATATCTTTGGGGAGGGTGCTGAGTTGACGTCAAGCTAGCACCCCCACCTCGAAAAAATTACTTTTTTTTTTAAATTAAGTATACCATAGTTATGGACTAATTATGGACTCATTTTGGACAGCATTCGCGAATTTTGAACAATAACGGTTTCGCGATAAAAGATAAATTTTTGGCGGGACAAATGTTTTTAAATATTTAACAACAATTTAAATACTAACAATTTAATAGATGCATTTATTAAAAAAAATAGTACTTATTCTGAATATAACAGTAAGGCGGGATAAATTTGTTTTTCTTTTCTTACGGTGTTTTGGGCATCTTTACAATCGTCTAATTGCACCCATACTTGCTGGTTTCGCAAACAAAGCGCATAATAGTGGCCAACGGAAGTCAAATCATCATCCAGTGGTGGTTCAAAATGAACTAATCCCATCATTTTATATTCCTTTTCCATAAAGGAATATTTTATCTTTTGAGGAATTCTATTTAATTCGATAAATGGAAGTTTTGATAGATTATTAGAATCATAAATCTCAAAAGCAAGAAAGTATCCTATAATAAAAATAAATAAATAAAAACGAAAAACTAGGAAAAAAATCCGACTAGATTAATCACTTACCAATTTCTGAAACTGTAATAATTTCAGTGCCTGAGCATTTGCTTCGACAAGGACACTGTGTTCTTATTAAAATTTCGTTTTCATGCACAGGGTGTATCAGAAAATGCTCAGAGTCAAAGATACATGTCACTACCCCCCCCCCAAATGAATTTTTTATTAAAATTGGTGTCAAACGTTTGAGCTTCCTTAGAGCTTCCGTTCCCGTTGTTTGAACTTCAACGGTCGCGGAGTTATTTGCGAAATCTTTGGGAGAGGAAAGCTGTAGACATGTTTTTCTATTTTTGGTACTTTTTCAACATTTTTCAGTAATTTTGGTGTCAATCTATAGAGCTTCGTTTGAACTTCAACGAGCTTCTATATTCATCATTATAATGTAATTTTTTTCAAAGTTATTGGTGTTTTAAATTTTATGTACCTCCAAGCAAGTTGCGCGTGAAAATTTTAAATTTTAATTTGGTAAACAACTTTTCATTTGGATTTGATTTTATTTTGATTTAAAATTAAATATTTATTTGAAGTAATGAACAATAAATTATCATCAATTTTGGGTCCCCTGACTGATGGCTGCTGGTCTTTCAATTAAATACCGCAATTCAAGTTTCTTAGCATTCGAACCAATAAAAACGATTACCTCCCTGTAGAAAAGGAGCATAGGAATATAAAGTCTTGTCAACTCTAACAATAGCAGTAAAAGCTCAATGAATCTTAAACAAAACTTTATCGATTGATTTCGATTGCATAAAGAAAAAGTTACTATAAATTCTCTATACTCTTTCATATCCCCCCTCCTTTTCTTCAACCAGTTTTAGGAATTTGGGAGGCTCAAACAATGAAAATGAAAGCTCAACTAAAGCTCAAACGTTTAACACCAATTTAAATAAAAAATTTGATTGGGTGGGGGGGGGGGGGGAGCAACATGTAAGTCAGAGTCAAATTTAAAATTTAGCCTCACCAAAGATTTATCTTTTATCGCGAAACCGTTATTGTTCCAAATTCGCGAATGCTGTCCAAAATGAGTCCATAATTAGTCCATAATTATGGTATACTTAATTTAAAAAAAAAAGTAATTTTTTTGAGGTGGGGGTGCGGGGTGATAGCTTGACGTCAACTCAGCACCCCCACCAAAGATTTATCTTTTATCGCGAAACCGTTATTGTTCCAAAATCGCAAATGCTGTCCAAAATGAGTTCATAATTAGTCCATAATTATGGTATAATTAATTTTTTAAAAATGTAATTTTTTCGAGGTGGGGGTGCTAGCTTGACGTCAACTCAGCACCCCCACCAAAGATTTATCTTTTATTGCCAAACCGTTGTAGTCCAAAATTCGCGAATGCTGTCCAAAATTAGTCCATAATTAGTCCATAATTATAGTATAAATATTTCTAATTTTTGAGAAGGTGGGGGTGCTAGCTTGACGTGGGTTTTATAAAATTCTTACTTTTTTTGTGAAATCTGCAACTTGCAATATGTTATATACCTAACTTCTGTAATAATTAATTTAAAAAAATATTTTACAATAATTGCGTATTCTTGCTAAATGTAAATGTTGTCGGGGTAATTCAGTTTTTGATCTTTTCGGTTGTGTTCCGGACCAGATCGAGCTTTGCTCTTTTTTTTAACTAAATGTAAGAGGTATTGATATAAGGAACCAGTCGCGCTTGACAAAGTTTGCCCCAATTTGCCCCACTCTTCAAAAATTACAATTTAGTATTTTCAAAAAATACAATTTAGTATTTTTTGATGCACTTCATATAGAGAGAATCAAAACAATGTGATGTAATATTAATGGATTAAAAAATAAAATTTTACCTAGTATATTAAGAAACCGTGTATTAAAATGAGGATATTTTTTGCAAACGTTTATTACAGATTTAGTTATTTTTATTATATTATATGAGAATGTCTTTCACGAATAGATAGCTTGTTAACATCATGTCAGGTTGCGAAGGAAGTACAATAGACCAAAAATTAGAGCCCTTGTACGAAGAGATGAAGAAACGAACAAAATGTGATGAAGAGACATGAAGCATGCACCATCACATTTTAGATCGGACTATAAATGTCGTTGGTTTAAGGCAAATAGTTCAAAGGAAAGGTTTTTAAAACAAACTGTTGCGTAGTTGCATTCTTCGATTTTATTGGAGCATTCAGCGAAGTAGCAGTAACGCGGTCGCCCGGAAACTTCATTTGCATTGAGTGCTGACCGAACGAAACGAAATAAAACAATGTAATTAAGACAGTCTACACCTCTTGATGTATTAAGTTATGCCACCCAAATGAGTTTAAGAGAAGTAGGAAATTTTGACGGATCACATATCCGTTAAAGATGTTACAACTACTACTCCGAAACGTGCAAGTCAATATAGAAGTGCATATGCAAATTCGCAGTCGCTTAAATCTGAATCAAAAATGTTATCAGGTGAAGACAGGGGTCTATTTAATTTTAAAGGAAAAATGCGTAACACCCTGTAAATGTATATTTTAGCCATATCCGGAATTTAAAATCGGGCCGAGAAATATTATTTCCCAGGCCGCTAAGATGTTGCCCATCCGCCTCTGAGTGAAGATGCCTTAACAATGATCGTGGAAGCAAAATTATCGCGGCATCAATATAATGCTATAAGAAAAGTGGCTGTGTCGAAAAGAGAATTTTCGATACTTTACAAAAGAGGTATCAGAATTGCTGAAACCACCTACTGTGAAAGCCATTGGTGATCATAACGAGATTTTCGAAGAGGATTATGATGATAACAATGTAGAGGATAACTTTTTTCAAGATTTTGGAGATGAATTTTAATTCAAATTCGGTTTTATTGTTTTTATTTTATTTGAATTATTCTGTATAGAGTGTAATATTTTATTTGACGGTAAGATGTCAGGGTAGTTTTAATTTTAATTTAATTTAATTATAATTTTTATAGGAATATGTTGATAAAGACTGATTAGTCGAAACTAGTCCATTATAAATAATAAATTTTAATTGAGGAAAGTGTATTTTTGAATTTGAATATATCCTCAATGGGTCATAATATTATGAATTTTAATATTTTAATTATTTAATATTACAGCAAACTTCATGTTTTTCATTCTGAAACAATATTTATGGCCACTAGATGGCGTGCCAATGGATAACCAACATAGCGCCACCTATTGGTGACATTTTCTTCTAGTAAAAAGGACCTCTTAATGAAAACTGTCCTTTTCACTTTCCAGTGAGGTTTTTTATATAAATTTTTTCTGTATTCTCTTAAAATTATAGTAAGGGTTCTTTCTTTTTTTTTGAGATTTTTTGCCATTGTATTTAATTTGATGCCAGCTTTTAAAGTGAAATAGCCCACTGTGCGCCGGCAGTCCCCCAGGAACGAGTTGCAGATCAATCTAGCTTCCAACCAATCGGGTCCAGAATCCGTCCGTGGACGGGCTTTCCAGCTAGTTTTAATATAAAATAGTTAACGCCTAAGTTTTGAATTGTATCCTTCAAAGTAACCCGATACCCTCGATGCATGCCAATCGAGAAAGGCGCGCGACAATATATTTTGTATTTTGCGAATTTAAAACTAAACTCGCACACGTAAATGTATATAAAGGGTGCACCAACCGTAACGCACGATGTTAATTATAAATCACACCTTAACCTCAACTTATTTTTGACATTTTTTTTGACATTTCGTTGCTTCAGTCTTTGACAAATTCAACCATGGAGAGGTACACCATTGAGCAGCGCGTTAAGATCGTTGAAGCCTTTTATGAAAATGGGCGTTCAAATCAAAATGCATTTTGTGATTTTTTTTGGTTTGCATAATCGACCAAATGTGTCCACAATCGGGAGAATTGTACGCAAATTTCAGCAAACCGGGTCTGTAGGAGATGTGAAAACACCTGTGCTTCCACAAAGGGTGACTGTTTGGTGTGGTATGGGCTGGCGGCGTCATCGGGTTCTACTTCTTTGAAAATGAGGTCGGCCAATCAGTTACCGTGAATGGTGTTTGCTATCGCGAGATGATAACGGACTTTTTGTGGCCAAAAATTGACGATATGGATCTGGACGATATGTAGTTCCAACAGGACTAGCTCTTTTGTGCAAAAAATTCAATGGCTGTGTTATCTCACGTGGTGGCGATGTCAATTGACCGCCAAGATCATGTGATTTGACACCGCTGGACATCTTTCTTTGGGGATATTTAAAAGAAAAATTGTACAAAATTAAGCCAAGAACAATCCAAGAGCTAAAAGATGAGATAATTCGGCACATTAACGTCAATGAACCTCAATTATGCGTCATTGTCATCGAAAATATTAACCATCGGATAGAGGTATGCCACCGAAGCTGTGGTGAGCATTTGGTCGATATTTTGTTTCAAACATAATTGTCAAGATCCTTCTATTATGCTAAAAAAAATGAAGATAATTCTCTGAAAACTTTTTGTTTTATTTAGAATTAACATCGTGCATTAAATTTGGTCACCCTTTATTTATGGAATATTTAATGGACAGTTTAAGAGGTAGATTTCTGAGGCTTAAATTTAGGTGGTCTGTTTTAAAATTAAGAGGCGCTTAATTCAGTGGTGCAATAAAATAAGGTGGGGCTTAGTGATTAAAGGAAGCTTAACGTTTATGGGTAGGTGGTGCAATCGGGCATTAAATATTTGACGAAGTTATCTGATTTTATTAATATGAGAATTGTTATTTACTGCTCCCCGTTCTCCTACGGCGTGTCATTGTTTGGTGAAAAACGAAACACTCTGATTGGTCAAATTTTTTTACCAACCGAAATAGCTATTAACGTATGAGCGTTAGAGAGTAATCCATTTCAGAGTAAAGGCTCCTGCACAATTGGTCTGTAACAGTAACGAGAACAGAGAAACGGGAACGGGAGCAGAAACGAAACGAATCGTTGGTTCACAATAAACCAGAATGGTAACAGTAACGACAGCTACTATGTTTAAAGTTTTGATATATAGATGCTTGAACAAATGGCATAATTAAAATGTATACTTTCTTCATGTTATTTACGTTATTTGTTTATTCTTTATCGAAAATAGTTCATTCTACATAAATAATAAACATAACTTAAAAAATTTCGATAAATTTCGTGTTTGTGTATGAACTGATAGCTAAATTATAAACTCAAATTTTATTATGTGGAATTACCAATATAATGAATTAATATATTACCAGTGATTTACATTTAAAATTTAAAGTTTAATTTGATTTTTAAAACTATAATTTTTTAAACACTCTTTTCGAAAGTTTGTGCATGCAGGAAACCACATCAGTAAAGATAAATCGTTTCTGTTCCTGCTCCTGTTTATTGTGAACGAAGCCACCTGAATACATGTATTTTAACTTTTTTCCGTTTCCGTTACTGTGCTCGTTACTGTTATAGACCAATTGTGCAGGAGCCTTTAGCAATATATCAGAACGAGCCATAGCGAGTTCTGATAGCTAACTCTGAAATGGATTACTTGTACGCGAAAGACGTTATGCATTTTTCATATAACATGACAAAATGCATTTTGACATTTACATTTCTTTTACAAGCTTCCCGACTGAAACGCCACTGTGTTTTTTTAATGTTTGTAGTTGGTAACTCTTCGAAGTTATCAATAGGAACGCCATTATGCGGTAAATTTCTTAGGAGATTGACGTATAATCATAATGAGTCCGATTTTAGTTCTTTATGTATTTGTTTTAATTTAGTTTTGCCGTATAACGGGTAAATATAATTTTTCCGACTAATTAATTTGTGTTAACAAATTACTTTTAGCACCCAGGTTACGGGTTAATTCGTTTTATTAATAATTATTCGTTATGGAATTATAAATATGGTCGCCGCACATTGTGATGTTATCAAGATAGGAAATCTTTTCTGTATTCGACATATGGTTGTTAATGTTGCGATGGCTTGAGTTTTGAATACCCATCTGTTGTAAGATGTGAAAGTGGATGAAATTATTGGTAGCAATTTCCCGAAGAATGATTTACTTTGTTGTGTTGATTTCGATACCGATGGTTATATTTTGTAAAATTCGTAAGAGGCTTTTCCTTATGAATCCGTTTGCGCCTAAGGGGTCGGAATTGTTGGATTGAGGAGTCAGACTTCGTGGACTTTGGTTGTTGCGTTTTCGTTCAATCGTAGACATGGATGTATGTTTTATTTGAGATGCGAGACTTCGACTTTCAGCAGATGTTTGGTTTATGAAGATGCGATAGTAGAGATTAATTTGAATTTGCAGTCACACCTTCTCTATTGATGAGTTCTGGAAATGGCAAGCATGTTGATTTTTTAATAAGTATTTTGTGTTCTCTATTTGTAGACTTTTATTCCTGGATGGTGGATCAACGTAATGATGAAGTAAGGATATTGAATTCAAAGGAGAGACACTTGCCTAGTCGTGAAATTGGTAGCATTGCATTCAGGGTAAGTCTCTTAGAGATACATTTACTTATTTATTAATGATGCTGTATGCCAGCTTATATTTTTAATATCAATTATAACCGAGATAATGAATTCCGGTGTGCATTTAGTTTCTGCTAGAGCATAACTTTGTTTTGTTGATTTATCCTCTTCAGGGATGATCAATTGTATTTTTGCTACATAACTGAATTTACCCCTCAGGTGGATGTCAGTATTTTACCTTGCCTTTTATATTTTATTTTGTTTTCTGATATTATAATCTTCAATTAAATAGCAGCTTATCTTGATCCTTATGTGTACGTTTTATGTAAGATTAGTAAATTAATTAAACATTGTCGCCAACATCTTTCTTTCTATTTGTGTTTCTACGATAAGACGACTCTTCGTTTCTTCAGGTTTTATTAGTATTAACTGGCGTCCACATAACATCAGGTTTTTCATTTAGCTGATAAGATATCTGAGTACATGGTTACGAATCCACGAGGTTTTTCGAAACACCCCGCTTCTCGAGAACTGCGTTTTAAGTAACAAGGCTAGCTAACACGTGTAATAACATCTACGGTTAAGCAAGTGGCATTGTGGCAATAATTTGAGAGCAATTGTTGTTACATTCATCCAACAGAGGTCCTTTCCAAAATAAAAATATAAAGTGATAAGTAACAAAAATACCACTTTTAAAATAAACAGTAACTTATTAAGTATACTTATTAAAGCATGTGACATCATTATATAAAGATAAAGCAAGAGGGGCGTCAGCAGAATTGTAATCTAAATATGTCAGAATCTAAAAATGTCAGCTAAATACGTCACCAGACTGCCGAAGCTAGGCGTATGAAATAAAAGTAACATCGAAGCAAAAGGTACATTAACATAAGCAAATAATAGCAACACGGCGAAAATACACATAATCAGGCCTATTATGTATCACAAACGTTATTATAACAGTGACAGTTATGCAATAAAAAATTGATGAACCGCGTTTTTATCCGAAAATAGAAATATTACTTTCTCTTTCTGACACATGTTAGCTGTAATAATGTTTCTCGCTTTACGCTATTTTGAAACTTTATTATAACATAAAGGTTGACCGTTATTTTTAAAGGTTGTGATACATAATAGACCTGAATACGTTGTTATGATTAGTGATATCGTGGTTATTTAATACCACACCGCCAATTGCTCATTTTCGCTATCTAGAATTTACCGTGTATGCTATAGTTTCGATAGTGTCCGTGAACGGGCTTTCCAGCTAGTATAAGATAATTAGATAAAGTTGATGATCGTTATTTCTTCGTGTGCTCTCCTAAGATTGTGAACTTTATGATTTTAAATTATTTGAGACTGCCTTATTGATAAAGGTCTGGGGTATCATTGTTGCTTGTTTTATTGTATGTGATTGCTTTTAGGTCCTAAAAAAGAAAAAATAATATATCTTCGAAACGTCGATCAATAAAAATAGTTTTATTGACATCTATTGTCCAATATTCCCTACGAATTTACAGAACTAATTAATGCAATGGACACGATTAAAGAACATAATTATATAAATAATTTTTAATAAGTTGAAAATAATTAAACAACGGTATAACTGATTCTTTGATTGAATAAAAATAATAAGTTTTCACAATGATATTTGTGCCTCATCACCGATGTTGTAAATTGGCGGAAAATGTACAGATTTTAATTATTCTTGCCTGAAACAAAAACATGGTTGATCTATAATTTTCATAGTATTTACTGTAAATTAACTGAGGAGAACCGCTCAAGTGTAACTTTAGGATCGGGAAAAGCGTTGACAAAGTGAAAGAGCACCCAAATCCTGTTTCTGTTCACCTGTTTATTTTAAGTGCTATAAGCAACCGTTTCTGAAAAAATATGATTTATAAGTTTCAGTGCAATACTTAATATAGTTTATACAACTAAAATCTATAAAGAATATTAATCTAAAAACTTCAAATTTACAGAATTGGAAACGACTTTTCCAATAAACATAGAATCTGTGAGAATAACATTATTTATTTCGAAATCTTAATTGCTGCTCTCAGGCGATAGGATTTTTTTAAGGTAAAAATAAAATACGAGTCTCGTCATTTTGTATAAACATCAACATCTTTTAGTAAAAACGAATTCTGGAACATGAGGTACACCCAACCTGCATAATAAATTAAATAGATTCTTACAGTGTAAACTTTTATAAATAATGATATTTTATACTCTTCGGAAAAATCTGAAAGTAATTTGTGATAAATGGGCATAAAAGAGGTATAGTATTTAATAAAATTTATTCTCAATTAGATACAAGAACTTCATTTTTTATTTTTAAGCACGTTGTTTACGTTCCCAAGTTTTTTTCGAATTTTATTTTTATTAAAATTCCCATGAGAGTTACGTTAATTTTATTAAAATTTTCAAAGTCACAATACAGTCTCTGCATCTCTAAAACGGCGAAACAAAATAAAAATATGTATTATTTAAATAAAAATGAAGAGAATGAAGTTTTCAACAGAAAATGTCCAATGAATTTTGCTGTGAAAGCGACTTTTATAATATGAGACATCATATTGTCGTGGAACGTAGGATTTATTTTGCCAACTTCCTTTTCGATTTCTAAGTAATTTTTCCATAAACAGAATTTAAATTATAGTTAATACTCGTATAAATAACTTTTCCAATATAAAATAGAATCACAAACTGAAAAGATAACCAGACCATACGCTGACGATAAATTTATTTCCACGTCCGTCGCGTCGTCGCCTTGAATTTTAATACCAAACATATTACTACGAATCTTACCATCACAGTAATCAAAATTTTTTCTTTTAATTGTCCCAAAAAAATTAACCATCCAAACTCACATACTAATAAATCGCATTCAGAAATTCTCAAATCTATATCCAAATTATATGCGACCTCGGGATAAATAAATTTCAAAGTAATAATAAACGTAATTTATGTAAAACTAAAAATCAACCATATTGGTAAAATTCACAATTAAATCTCAAAATTATGTGGGAGACGACTTTCTCCTCAACCGCTTCAGGTGGCCATCTTGGCAAAAGCCAATTTAATCAAAATTTTCGTGCCAACTTACAATTTGTTGGCGAGAACAAAAATAAAAATTAAATTTCCAAAAATAAAAATTAAAATGGTTATTTACAAAATTAAAAATCGGATACTCAGAAAAATAAAAAGAATCAAAATTAAACCACATTAAAATTCCAAATTTCCAAAATTTCATTCGGTAACACGACAATATATTATGATATATGAGATAATAATATCTTCAATAAATCCAATTTTCATATTTTCTAGCATAAAACTGCACGTTATTTTTTGAGGCACTGTAATAGAGTGTTTCGATTTGAATGAAACCAATGTTTGTTAAAATAAACAATATTGTCGTATTCCAAAATCAATTGTAAATTTTGAAATTTAAAATTTTATTTTGTTGTATATGTACCATGTACCTACTATATTAATAATTTTGTTTTGATTAATTTGTGAATTTGAATTTAATTTTGTAATAAATATTTAGAATAATAATTGTTATTATTATTGTGTACCGTCTGTGTGACCGAAGTGATCATGTTTTACGCAAAGTCTCATGTAAGAGTCATTTCTAATATATCGAAAATGTCAGTCATCACTTATTGAAGAGTCTCATGTTCAAAAAAAATAGATGGCAAGAAGTAATAACATTGCGTTAAAAATTATCTTGTATAGGGGAAAAAAAATTGCAATCTACATTTAAGGGAGTAAGAACGTCTTTCTTAACTTTGCCATGTGTCGGCATTTGCAAATAAACATTTTCAAAATAGTGTGAAGATTTCTAACCTTCTTTACACGCGGTGTGGGGTTTTTAGATTGTAGGTTTTTTTTTAAATTTTAGATTATTGGTTGAAAATTTAATACCAAGCTAAAATTTAGTACCAAATGGGCCAATCAAGTTGCATAATTATCTTATTAATAAAACAATCGGAATTTTAAATTGGTAACCATTGCCCGATGTAAATCTAATGAAGTCTATCGTCAGCTCCGGATGAAGGTTGGAAACCTGCTTAACAAAAATGGTTTTTTTTATAAATAGTTTTATTAAAATAGCCTTGCGAAAATTATTACTTTTACAAACATATATTCTTTTTTTGCGAGTAAAAGGAGCACTCCTAATTATTATTTTACTATATTATTATTATGTATGTCCCTTTTTTACTATTTAGCAATAAAGCATATTCTATTCTAATCTAGAATACCAAAGTATTCAATTTATATAATTCAAATAGACTATAAAGTACACCAAAAATATCTAACATATTGTCCAAATCCGAGACGAATAATCTCCGAATACTTCAAAACTCAGTTTACTCAAAACAATAAGTTTATTAGTCAAATACAAAATCGTAAAACTAAATATCGCAATTCAAAAATCACAAAACTACTGGAGACGACTTTCTCCCTGACCGCTGCGGGCGGTCATTTACGCCATAAAGCCTCGCTTTTCCCCACCGTTCTTACAAAGCCAACTTGATAGCGAAAACGTGAGAAAATACAAAATTTATCAGTTTAAACAAATAGTTTTACAAAAAAGCATTAATGTATATTAATAATATCAAAAATCAGAAATACAAGTTGGATTTTGGAATACGACAATATATTTTATTATTTTTCTGAATCGCAATTATAAAACATCGGGAATTACTTAATTCTTATGTATTCGATTCCAACAATAGCGATATCTGTAAAAATATTTTCTATTAATACTTTTAAAAATCGATAAAAACCTACCATAAAGTATTATACTCTTACTTGTTAGAGATTTTCTTAGGTGATTTTCATTTTCCATTTTAAACTCTTAATACTTATTAAGTCAGGTCAATGGACACACGCAACACTCGTTCAAAGCAAAGAAAAATAATTAATGTGACATATGAATGACGCTACCAAACAGTGGCATAAATATATTTAGAGAGAAAGCATAGCCGCACAAGGCGAGAGACATCACTTGAATGCACAATGTGGTCATCTTGTTCTGATATATTAGCGAATGCAAACAATTATTGTCAAGATAAATTGTATTATGCATTTTATATTTATTTACAATATGTTATTGTTTTACTTTAGTGAAGTTGTATTATAAGTCATTTATTGGTTTACGATATGAACAAATATGATTTGACAAACCTAATCTTATTATTGAGTCTACGAACAATAAAAGTACATATTATATAGCAAGTAAAGAATTCTTAATTTGCTGATGTCAATATTTGTAAATAAGTATAATAGTATTTATTATGCACCTAATGTATAGTGTAATCTACCACAATATCATTTTAATTGATATTACCTCCAATCAATTAAAAAAAAAAGTATGGTAATCGAAAAAAAATTCAAACTTTTTTTTGCATTTTCGAGATCACCGTGTTCAGAAACTTAAAGATCTGCAAAAAGTAAAATAAAAATTTCTGTGTCGGTCGGTCGGTCTGTCTGTCGGTCGGTCGTCAAATTTTGTCGATCGATTTGCTTCCGAACCATCCAACCAATTACCACCAAATTTGGTATAAGTTGGAAAGGTGAAACTAAAGTTTTCGTCGCGATCTATCAATCAGGAGTGCCACCGCAAGAAAATAATACGGGATTTTAAAAAAATATTTTGTCTTGCGATATGTTATTTTAAGGGCCTTAAAAGGCTTTATCCAGAATAGGTAAAATTAATCATCTATCTGTCGTCTGTCAAAAATCACAAGTTGTCAAAGCTGAAACTTTAAGAGTGAATAACTCAAGAAGTGCTGAAGGAATCTTACCCAAATTTGGTACGTAGGTACATTGATTCTAATGGATATGAGAGCATATGTAATCCTTCGATAGAAATCAGTAATGCAACATGAAAAAAATAAGATTAACTTTTTTGGTAAAAACATGAAAAAAGTTTTTGTCGATCGATTTTCTTCGGCATTTCTGCGTCGATTGCAATCAAACTTATTGGACGTATGCCTCGTGGGCTGGAATGGTAAAAATAAGGTTTTGCCTGAGAAATCTTCACCAGGGCCACCACAATAAAATAAATTAAAAAAAATGAAAATGTCGTCGTATCTCCGGAAATGTTTAACCGATTCAGCTAAAATTTGGTGTGTCGATGGAGCTTTGAAAGTATAAGTATTGGTGAGAAAACAAACCGAACCAATTGTAACAGGGCGGCCAGGTCAGAAAAATTACAGAAAATATTAACTGAAATCTTAATTTATATATTTTTTGTGAGAATTTGTCAGATGGCTTGCAAAAATAAAACAATATATTCAAAATTTTAATAAACGTCATAATTTTGTGACATACAGTAACGGTCAAAAAAATTGCATCACCTTAAAAATAAGAAATATGCTTAAATAGCAGGTACAATTCCAAGAAATATATATTAGATTAGGGTAGGTAAACAATTCGAAGGGTAGTAGGTAACATTATGAACAGTTGTTACTTGAATTTTGTGCAAAACAGTTGATTTTTTTTAAATATGGCAAATTTTAAACAATTGACTGAAAATATGAAAACACAAATTATTTCATTTTCGTCAGTAGGATTGTCAACGCGTGAAATTGCTAAAAAAGTTCGATGTAATCAATCCACCGTAGCACGATTTTTAAAGAAATACCGCGAATCTAGCACTACTGATCGCAAAAAAGGCAGTGGACGACCACGAAAGACTACAAAAACGCAGGACAGGCTTCTTAAGCGAATTTCTTTGAAGGATCGGTTCAAAACTGCGGTCGATATAAGAAAAGAGTTAGAAGAAGCAACTGGAACAAAAATTAGTGCCGAAACAACGAGAAGACGGCTTCGTGAAAGTGGATTATTTGCTAGAATTCCTGCAAAGAAGCCACATTTAACGAAAAAAATGCGACTTAGCCGTTTGGCGTGGGCAAAAGCTCACAAGAATTGGACGGAAAATGATTCGAAAAAAGTAATTTTCTCCGATGAGAGCAAATTTAATTTGTGGGGCTCTGATGGCATTCACTACGTGCGTCGAAAAATTGGTGAACGCTATAGCGATGCATGTCTTCAGAGAACTGTGAAAAAACCAGGTGGTCAAATGGTCTGGGGGTGCTTTTCTTTTCATGGAATGGGCAAACTACATTTTGTGAAGGGAACAGTAAAGGCAGCAGATTATGAAAATATTTTAAGCGATTGTTTGCTGCCAACAATCAACGAATTCTTTTTAAGGGTGTCGGACTGCATTTTCCAGGACGATTCTGCTCCATGTCATAGGGCTAAAAGGGTAAGTAATATTTCAAAGTTTTATCTTTAACTATTATCGACAAAATTGATACTTTACAGAGTCAGATAAACAAAAATTTTCTTTTAGATAACTGAGTTTAAAGAAAACGAGGGGATTATTTCTTTGCCGTGGCCTGGGAATAGTCCCGATTTAAACCCAATCGAAAATTTGTGGGCTATTCTTGGGGCTAAAATCAAAGACCAGAAACCTCAAACTAACCAGGAACTACAAGATGCTTTAAAAAAAGCGTGGTATGAAGAAATTTCTAATAACACCATCGAAAATTTAATTTTATCGATGCCGAGACGTGTTTCTGCCGTGATAAAGGCAAGGGGAGGGGCCACAAAGTACTAAAATATTTTTGAAGATAAAGATTTTACCTGATGGAATAACAAAATAAATTTTGAGTACAATAAAAACATATTTTGAAAAAGTTTTATTTTTATTCTTTTATAATTAATGCACTTTAATTATTTATTAATTTAATCAATTTAATTATAAATTGGTAAAAATGTGAATAATTATGAATAAAACATATTGGTCATGATTTCATTCCAACTCTTAAACGTAACAATGATCATTTGAACTAGTGCCTTTTACTTAATTAATACAAAAACTTGATTTTTTTAAAATTAAATTCGCGATGCAATTTTTTTGACCGCTACTGTATGTGTCAAAATTAGGTTAATGTTGATTTGTATACCGAGTGCAGCATAAGAATTGAGTTTAGGGCTTGTAACAATTTATTTTAGAATACAAAAATAGGTGGTTCGGTGGGAAATATTTTATAATATCGTTGTACGGACTGACGGAACGTTACTTTATAAGTAAAAGGTTCTGCCACTAGGTAGCGACTAAGTTTAGGCTGTTTGTTAAATTTTTTCGAAAATGTTTTCAGAATCAGTAAATCGACAGTCAGTAATTTACAAATATTTATTTTCGAAAAATCCGCTAGATGACCGAAAAAATTTGTTGTACCAATCTTGGAGAAATTTTATTTGTGACTTCTTACGGTATTATGTGACTTATATAAAAATTTTGGAAAAAATTCAGTGGCGTACAAAAATAAAAAATGTTTTTCATTTTGGATTTTGTTAAAAAAACTTTTATATATAGATTTAGGGTAGGGGGTGATACATATAGATATCTTTGCCAGGGCTACCGATATCTTTGTTAAGGCTACCACAATAGAAAACAAAAATGAATATTATGTCATCGTATCTCCGGACAAAATTTGGTGTGCTGGTGATTGGAGGTATTGCGGCAGAGAGTGACGATATTTTATTTTCTAGCGCTAGTTCTAGTAGTTCTTTTATCCACGACCACTATATTAGGAAGGTTTAATACGTCCATTTTCCGTGAATTAGAGGTCTTTCAATACACTAGAGTATTAGAACTCATAATACACTACTTGATCAATTACTGATCAAAATAAATTTTTCAAATCTGACGTTTCTCAAAAACAGAATTTTTATTTGTGGTTTTGGCCTATGGTCGTGGATAAAATGTTGAATTGCATTCGGGAATTAACAAGTCTGTAATAAATCTTGTCGAAAAAATTTTACTCTTGACTGCGCCTCGAGTGCCCATTTTTTCTTGTGGGTTAGAGGCTAGTTAATCCCCTTATATAATTAATAGCTATTGCATAATAACTGCATGGGTACATTGGGACGCGTCCACCCGTTAAATGTAATAATATAAAATTATAAAAATATTTATAAGATTAATCGAATTTTTGACACAAACCTAGTGTTGCTTTGGTTGCTTTGATTAAATTTGAGTTTTAAAATGTAACTGCGGTAACGAGTAAACAGTTTATTATTATCTGGTTTATTATTAAGGTGGTTCGGTAGAGTTTGGCCGACTCCAAATGTAGTCCATTATTCATATTTGTAAATAGACAATTACATTGCAAAATCGATATTAAAAATTATTTTAATTAAAAATATAATTTATCAAATTGTGTATACTCTTATAAATAATCTAAATGACAATTAAAATTTATAATTAGAACTTTAATTAGGTATGTTCTTGCTAGTTACACTTTTTACACTTTTTACACTTTTCTACACTTTTCTACACTTTTCTGTTCGTGCTAGCAGCGCGCGCTGTTCGTGCTAGAAAGTGTAATTACACTTTTTTACACTTTTTACACCTGGTTTGGAACTGGTGTAAAGGTTTACACTTTTTACACTTAATTTTGATTGGCTGTTAGATTTTTAAAAATGAAATTTAAAAATATAACCCCAAAAAATAAAAGTTTCGCACTTCTTCGCAAGTAAAAGATTTTTATTTTTTAATTAGTTATTAATACGACATGTTTCACACGATATAATTAAAAAATAAAAATAAGGATTACCAAAAATATATCGTTAAAAATGTATATGTCAAGTGCTTTGCCTTTAATTTTTTATTTACTATTAATCTTTTCCGATTAATTAATAAGTAAATTTACGATTTACTATTCTATCTTTATTCTTATTTAAAAATGGTTAATTGGTTTATTTAAAAATTAACACTTAATTTTGATTGGCTGTTGGATTTAAAAAAATGAAATTACAAACCTAAAATATAAAAAATAAGAATTACCAAAAATAAAATGTTAAAAATATCTTATGTCAAGTGCTATGTCTTTCATTTTTTACTTATCACTTATTACTCACTTCTTTATTATAATCACTAACAATTTACGATAAATTTTAACTCAAAAATGGTCAAAACGGCATGGATAATTAGAGATGCGGACGGTAATACGGCGAACACAGACGGAATTGTAACTTGCATATGTGATGGTAAGTAAATTTTTGTGGCGTTTTATAGTATTTTACTATTTTATCATAGATGGATTGCAATTCCAACTCAATGCAGATGATATAGAATTTGAAAATGAAAAGTTTCATTGTATTGTGGATGGCCATGAAGTGGTTCTATCTTCATGTGTACAAGCGCAACAAGCAATAAGCACCACAGCACCTCTGACACCTCCTGCACCTGCTAGAAATAAGAGTTTTTCTTGGTGTAATGCCTCAACAAAATTCTTTTTGTCCTTGTACGAAGTCAATAGAGCCCTGGTTTCAAGCAGAAAAATCAGAAGCGTGAAGAGTATGTGGAAGATGATAAGTGCTAAAATGATAGAGGCGGGATATGATGTATCATCTCTCCAAGCTGAGAATAAGTGGAAGGCGTTGGAGCGATCATACAAGCAAGTGATTTGGAATAATAAGCAGACTGGAAGAAATCGAAAAACCTGCCCCTATGAAAGGTAATGTAATATAGAAGCTAATAATTGATTTAAACAAATTACATAATAGAATATTTACAATAAAATTTTTTGCAGTGAATTGAGTGCAATATTAGACAAAAAGCATAGCGTAATACCCGTCGCAGTATCGCAACGAAGTGGGCTCACATTGCGGAAAGAAGCTTTGGAAACGACCACCACAATGAATCTGGAGTCTACGTGAGTATATTTTCTGTTTTCATTATTATGAAACCCACACGTTGAATTAATTAAACAAAGTATATATGGAGCAATTATTTATTTATAATAATTACAGACCACTTCATCTACCTTATATGAGTGAGCTTCAGGAGCCAAGCATTTCTGTAGCAGGACCGTCAGTTTTAAATATGTAAGTATCTCATCTTGTTACGTTACATAAATTATTATTCTATATGGAACCAATTAATCACAGATCACTATCGGCCCGGGATGAAGGAATGGATCCATTCGGGGAAGAGGAGGAGATGGGAACTTTCAATGGCTTGCAGATGGCAGAGGAGATTGCAACTCCCTCTGCAACAAACATCCCCAGAACAAGGACGCAGATGGGGACCACTGCAAAGGCCCTCCTTAGTTGCAAGGAGAGTATTACATCAATAATAGAATGGAATGCACCGACCACATTGCGAACAACATTTAAATTTTGATTACTTCGAGTCACACTAATAAGTTCATCTTCATCTTCAAATAAATGTTCCATTTTCTTCTCTTGATTTTTATTTCCTTTACTCGATGTTTTTCGCTAAATAATGGTCTTTATTTTTTTTATATATGTATTAAAAAGTTAGGTTAGATACCAACATAACCTACCAACGCAAATTTGATTTCAAGGGGTGGAGTTACACTCAAATTACACTTTTTGTGTTCGCGCTAAACTTACACTTTCGGGTGAAAGTTAAAGTGTAAATTACACTTTTTACACTTAAAGTGTAAAAAGTGTAACTAGCAAGAACATACCTATTGATTCACTTACTAGCTGATCTACCTAACCTAACTTAACTGATCGCTGAAAATATAAACACAGCCTGAAAAATTTTGCTGCACAATGAGTCAATTACGAGTTCTTTCGGGTCGTTTCATTAAGGAAACGTTGAAATCATGTTGAACATAAATGCAAGAAATCCAATAAAGGTTATTTAAAGTTAAATTTCGAATATGTATAGTTACGCCATCTACTAAGATAATCCGTAGTCCAAATGATAATTTGCTTGACATAAATTATGACAGCTCACACCAAAAATATATGTTTTGTTTTCAAATTCAAAAAACGCGGGCATTATTTTATTAGCGATTTCTCAATAATTACACCGTAAATCCAATTCAATGCTTCCTAGAAGATGCTTCATACATCCTAGATTAGAGTAGTAAGTTTTTTTTTCGTGGGTTTCGGGATAAAGTTTTGAATGCATTCAAAATTAACATCCTAATCTGTGCTATTGTGTGTGTTTTCCTATGTTCGCAATGTATTTTTTTAAAGATTTTAAAAGATGATTTCTTAAAAACTACACCGTAAAAAGACTTGAAAATTCACTAACATAAAAAAAACTATCTGCTTTTGATTTTACCTAAAAAAACCTTTGCTTGCGGGTGAAAGCAAACTCTACCGAACCATCTTAAACAGTTTATTATTTTCTAATGAACTCTAACAGCTGTATTCATAAAAATATTGTAAAACGCTCTCTAAACTTATTTTAGTTAGAACGTGTTTTAAGACTTAGAGCGCGTTTTAACTTTTGTTCATTCATAAACGGTTTCTAAACCTATTTTTTAACTAGAATGGTCTTAAAATACCGATTCTAGTGAATTTGGTGTAATTGAGTTGGTGTCTTCGAATTATATGAACTACTAACTGAATAAGTGAACTAAAGTGTTACCTAAAAGTTGTTTTATTGGATGTATAGCACGGGTACCCAACTCCTGTATAAAATTTGTGGCGACACACCACCTGGTGTATATTTAAATATTTTCAATATTTCTACTTAAAAGGTTATTGTAGCAACAACTAAATGTGTCTTCATTTTTTATATAAAGTGTCAGCTTTCCTTAAAATAGGTTTAAAATTTTTAAATAAATTTCAAGTTGAAATACTGTTAGCGAAGGTTTGTTAAGCTAAAATGCGTCTATGAATAGTGATTTTCGACGTTTACGCTAAAATAGGTTTAGAGAGTGTTTTAAGTCTATTCTAAATTTTTATGAATACAGCTGTTAGCTTTTAATAAATTTAGTTTTGTATGAGTAGTATGTAGTAAGTTACTAGCCTGACGTTTCAATCATTTTGGTAGAGATTTGGTTAAACGGTGTTCTCTATAGTTGTTTTATAAAGATAGTAGCTACAATAGCTCTTACTCGGCCGTTAAATTCGGCATACTTCTTAAATTGAAGGATTGACTGTTTCCAATGTCCCTAACGCACTAATGATGAAGTAATAGTTATTTATGTACAGTTACTAATGAAATCATCCAGACATTCCTATGTTAACAATGGAAATTGGACGTTTTGAAAACGTTTTTTGTCATATAAACAGCGCATTTATAGAAAAACTTTTTGACATTGTTATTTGAAAATTTCGTTGCCTTCAATTTTGTTTATATACATTTTTCTACTTTGTCGCACCGTTTCTGACTGACAGCTACTTAACCTTATTAAAAGCTATAAGTAGTCAATAAGTGCTCGATATTTGCTTAAAATGTTAAAACAAACATATAAACAATATAAACATGATATTAACAAAATGTAATAAAATATTTTTACTAAATTCTAATAAAATACCAAACAAAATAAATACTAGGTAGTCAATGGGAGTTTCTTAAATGCCACTGGTGTACTGTATACACCAGCGCGTGTAATTAGAGGTTAAACAAGACCCATTAAAATACTAAAAATAATGTTGTGTATATCTCGGAAATGGTGCAACAAAATAAAACAAAACAAAACAGGTGTTTGCTTAAATTTAGTGTTCTGCCAAAGCTTGCTTCGTTCCTAGAGTTACACTTGAGCGGTTTCCCCCGTTAGCACCTCTCTACTTGCATTGATTATTAGCATTAACAACACCTTAAAATTAATAGAGCTCTCGTTTCTTATAAGTGTTTCAAAAAAGAAAACTTTAGATTGTCAACTGATGGAATAATTATTCAGCACGACTTTATTTAAAGTGCGGTGCTAGTCCACAGATGTCATTGTTTTTTATTTATAACGCGTTGTTTCTTTATTACATAAAGACAATTGTATTAATTTAAGTAGGTATTGTATTTTCAACTACAGATTTATGTTCTATTGGAACATCGTGTGTGGTATTTAGGGCCACATGATACACAAATCAAGTAAAACATTTTGTAAGGTCGTGCATTTTTAAAGCAATAATCTAAATAGCATTATAATGAGATAATTCAATCTTTAATATTATAACTCGTTTTAAAACGTGTAAAATGGCTAACAAATTCAAGTATCTATTTCAAACTATTGTATTCAGTTTTGTTGAATGTAAACCATTGCAATAAAAAGATATTTTTAATTTAATGCATTAAATTTACAATAAATTAATACAAAATTAAAAATAATAATTCTTTACAAATTGTTTTTTTACTACTAATATCATGCAACTAGAATGAGGAATGAGAAAGTTTAGGTTGAAAGAAGACCACAGCGGTTACTGATGTGTTCGCTAGTTGAAGTTATGATCGGAGATTCTGGGTTCAAATCCCGGACTCGGCAGAATTTCTTAGCTCGGCCTTCTGGTGAACATTACGCTGTGGATCGAAATACTTACAACTGTCCTTAACAACTCAATGGAAAACGGGGTACAACTAGCTAAAAGCTTCAGTACAAAGTATATCTTGAACCAATACCCGTGTAGCAATAATGATAATAATAGGTTGAAAGAATGAAATCTCCTTTTTTTTCGTATACTTGCCACTTGGTCATGTGTGCTTTCATGGGCACAATGGTTAGTTTAAGGGTTAAGCTTCTTTTAGTGAATGTGAAAATAAAACGATGTTAAAAAGGGGTCAATTAAAATAATTCAAACTAATGGTAAGAGAGTCGTTTAATTATCCCAACACGTATAGATATAAAGCGGGTTTGACATTTTTCAATTCATTAGTTAGCATAAAACAAAAGTTGACATTTAAAAGAATATATTATTATGTACTTACAATTTAATTTTACCGGACCCTTGAAGACGACCGGGTAAAGACAAAAAAAGGAATTTTGAAGATAAGCACTTCGCTTGAAGTGTAAAGCTTCACAAGATAGGAATAGAACAATGCGATGCGAGCTTTTCAACATGTGTCCGGAATCCGAATCAACGCGAACGTTTACGCAATTTACAAAAAAAACCGTTTGGTGCAGGCCCTGTTTAGTGAAAGTCTATTCGGCACAAGACTCAAATTTATTCGGGCATGCTTTATTTTCTGCAGGAATTATCCATAAATTATCATCTCAGATTGTTACATTATGTGTTATTTAAACATACTGAACTGAAAAAGTGATAAGCGGAGAGCTCCATTGATTGCATACCACAAACACCCAAGTAACACACGATCGTATATTATACGTATATTTTTGGTATATATGGTATATTTTTGGGATACCGTCTATTTTTGGTTAGTTTAATATACGTTTATCTTATACGTATTATATACCATACTTAAAATATACGTATATTATACGATGATTATAGACTATATTATTTAATATATTTTAATATGGTACAATTTTGACTTACGAAATATGTCTAATATACGTAAGATATGTACGATCATATTGAAGGTATTTTTCTTCGCTATAAAATCCAATAACGTAGAATATTGATCTACAACATTCGTCTAATAAACGTATATGGTATACGTATAAACTACCAAATGTAAAATCGTATAATTTTGGAATATGGTATACGTCGAATAAATGTATCATGTAGACGTATGTACTTAAATTAATTTTAAAAAAATTTGAATCTTGCAACGTAGAATATTGATCTACAATATTCGTCAAATAGACGTATATGGTAAACGTATAAACTACCAAATGTGAAATTGTATAATTTTGGAATGTGGTATACGTCGAATAAATGTATCATGTAGACGTATGTACTTAAATTAATTTTAAAAAAATTTGAATCTTAAAACGTAGAATATTGATCTACAATATTCGTCAAATAGACGGATAATGTAAACGTATAAACTACCAAATGTGAAATCGTATAATTTTGGAATATGGTATACATCGAATAAATGTATCATGTAGACGTATGTACTTAAATTAATTTTAAAAAAATTTGAATCTTAAAACGTAGAATATTGATCTACAATATTCGTCAAATAGACGGATAATGTAAACGTATAAACTACCAAATGTGAAATCGTATAATTTTGGAATATGGTATACATCGAATAAATGTATCATGTAGACGTATGTACTTAAATTAATTTTAAAAAAATTTGAATCTTGAAACGTAGAATATTAATCTACAATATTCGTCAAATAGACGTATATGGTATACGTATAAACTACCAAATGTAAAATCGTATAATTTTGGAATATGGTATACGTCGAATAAATGTATCATGTAGACGTATGTACTTAAATTAATTTTTAAAAAATTTGAATCTTGAAACGTAGAATATTGATCTACAATATTCGTCAAATAGACGTATATGGTAAACGTACAGTGGCGGCAATCTAAAAGGCCCGGTTGAAAAATTTTAAGTTATTCTTAATTTTTACTTACAAATTTTGTTAACATGGAACTAATTCATATGTTATATAATTGTCTAACTATAAATACATATAAAATTATTAAATTCAATGATAGATAGTATAAATAACTAACAAAAGACTTCATTATAAAATAAAGCATTGTTTTCAGGTATATTTTTGCGCTCGAATTTGATATAAATTTTATAGTAAAATAATTATTTAGTAGATAATTAATGTAGTCAAGTGTTGATTAATAATATATTGGTTAATAAAAAAATTTATTCATATTTAGTTGAACCTCCATTGGGCCTTTATTACATCTTTTAAACGGCGTGGCATTGATTGTTCTAACCGCTGCAAGTAATCGTCGCTTACGATTATCCCTAACAAATTTTATCGTTTTTTTTCAACTCAGGTATACTTTTAGGACTATTGTCAACTACATGCCTCTTCATAACCGCCCAAAAGTTCTCAATGGGGTTTAAGTCGGGACTTAAGTTAGGTCAATCAATTGTATAGATACCGTTATTAACAAAATAATTCGATACCTGTGTAAAATAAAAAGGAATCAATTTCATATTTTTCAATCATTTGTTAGCTAAATGTATTCACAACAATGCCTGATTAATACATTTTGAAAAAAAAAAAATTATTTACAAAAATATTATGTACCGTTTTCGCGGTATGGCACGGTGCATTATCTTGCTGAAAAAACCATTCTTTGTTTTCAGCATATAAATTTAAAACCGATGGCTCCAAACTGGGTTTTAAAATTTTAATGTATTTTTTTACATTTACAGACACTTCTATGATATGTAGCTCACCTAAACCACGTTGAGAAAAGCAACCCCATATCATAATTCCAAATCGACCGCGTGTTGTTTTTATGGTGCATTTATCTGATAGGTGCTCGGTTTGAAATCGCCGCACATATTGCTTTCCATCTGACCCATGGAGTAAAAATTTTGACTCATCTGAGAAGATGACCCTTTTCCAATCACATACCGACCAATTTTGATATTTTTTGGCAAATTGTAACCGTCTTTGTTTCGATTTTTTTGAAAAACGCGGTTTCTTGACAGCAGCCTAAGCGCGTAATCTGAATTCAGCTAAACGATTACGTAAAATTTTTTGCTAATATTTACGCCAAGGTCATCTTTTAACTGTTTTTTTAATTGTCTTCGAGATTTGAAGCGATCTTTCAATGCCATTTTGCAAAGCTTACGATTTCGTGATTTGGTTGTTTTTCTTTTCGAATTCCCTCTGTCAAGTGGTTTTGTACTGCCCTAATGGCATATTTAAAAAAAAATCTACTTACAGTATGTCTGTCATACCCAACTTTCTCACTAATATAGGTAAAACTCCTATTTTCACCATGTAAAACTAAAATTTTCTGTTTTTCAGTTTCTGTTAAATTCTTTCTACCTACGATTTTTTTATATTTCTAAGATTTATTAAACTAAACTGATGCATTTTGTACACTAAATGGTTAAGAAGGGTTACCTCATAATAGTGTATGTCATTGTATTTTACAAAAAATGACCACCTTTAAAATTAAGCCGATTGTAACAGGTATATTGCAAATAAAATGCACCGGGCATTTTAGATTGCCGCCACTGTATAAACTACCAAATGTGAAATCGTATATATAAATTTAAATTAATTTATGTCCCATATGTCATTTTGAAATCAATATTTACCAGGCCCGTAGCCGGGGGGGCGGGGGCACTTGGAGGCACGTGAAACACGCCAGGATTTCATTTCGAGGGGGGCACTTGTAAACATGTTTTTGTAGTAAAAGTAAAATTTTTGGGGGTTCTCCATTTTTATCATAAAATTTTTTTTCAATTTTTAAAATTTAGTAGGTATTTATTTATTTTTTCGAAATTATAATCTTTTACATTCAAAAAATATTTTTCATTTTAACATTTCGGGGGCATATTTCACGTGCCCCCCCCCCCGGCTACGGGCCTGGTAAATATTGATTTCAAAATGACATGAGACATAAATTAATTTAAATTTTGATTTTCTTAGGTTGGCAAAAACTTTTAATTAGAAGTTGGTAAAAAACTGAACCAAGGTTACGGCCAGATAAATAGATAGATAGATATCACTGCTTCTTGAGCTTTTAAGTGTATTTTTACCTTTTCACAATAGATAAATTATCTAAAATTTTAATTTTTTAATTTAATTACTTTTTCAAGAATAAAAAATTTTATTCACTTAAAGTTCTTAAACCCCTGATAAATATTAAAATATTCAACCGCATAGAATTAGATTATGTTGATATGTTGCAACGTCGTAAGCATAAAAGGAGGGCCTTATTCAGCAACATCAACTAATGAAACAATTAGCAAACAAATATTATAGGTCGAAACCGTGGACATCCACTTTTGATATACAGATATTGGATTTCTGGATATGTTAGTTGATTTATTGTTTGTGCATCATATAGTTTCGTTTGTACCTCTTTTTTTAAATTTATTTAGAAAATTAGTTGAGGGGGGGGCTGGAGACCTGCTAGTCTCCTTCCTTTTAATGTTAGATCGAAAATACTCTTAATCGTTTGTGCATGATTATGCGTCTTTCATTTTCGTTTATACCTCTTCTAGTTTCGAGTTTTAAATATTATTTTATTATTCCCTACAAGCGAACATAATTATTAATTACGTAGGTCGGGACGCAATTTAGTTGTGCCCTTTTCTGACCATTTTAAACCACCCAAAAAAAAGTGACCGCGGGACGCAATTTATGGGCGCCCCTTTATACAGGGTTGTCACCAATACACTTTTGTTCTCTTTTTTGAAAAAAAGTCACTTTTTTCACTTTTTTTACGATTTCTTATTGAAAAATTTAAATTTTTAGTTTATTTAAAACAAATTTTTTTAATTATTATTTTATTTAAATACATACCTGGCAAAGGGGATTATAGTTCAAATTTTCCCACATCTGTGGTTTTCTAAGCTTAATGTTAAACAAATATAAAATCTTATTATATTCTTACTACCTCAAACGAACGGTTTTTTTCAGATTATCTGCGGGTAATTCACAACTACTTTTATTACATAAGAGAAATTGATTTTTAATAAAGACAACAAAAACTCGAAAAGAATAAATAATATATGTGTAGGTAAGAGATACCTGAACATACTTAAGGGGTTATAGGCTCACCTAGAAATTTTAAAATATCGATTTTTCAAAAATTACATTTTCTCGAACAATTGTATTACATAATATACAATGTGAGAAATATATCCCAAAAGTTTTAAGATAATCCAGGTTTTTTATACAGAAGCTATAAGTCTTTAAATACTGGTAAGCTTAACAGGTATTACGCGTAGTGTGGTTCTACCAGTATTCTACCTGCATGTAAATGGTAGTTTGATGTTTCCAAACTGAAAACCTCAAAAGAAAACATTGTCAGTATATGTGCCTGGAATAGATTACTCTATGTAAAGATATAAAACAATTTTTCTACTTTAGTGTAAACTGCTTGCAAAAACTTAAAACGGGTATGTTTCAAAACTACGTTTTCAAATCGGTGAGTAAAATATTTAAAAAATCTGCGCACCAATTTATCTCAAATTTTGAGTGCTTTTTATAACGCGCAGTATTAAAGAGATTCCCAAATGTGTTGAGAAGGGGGGCGCTTTCAGACATGCTAAATTGGTGGGGTTTGTTGAGACACCCTGTTTTAACCGTGTATTATAATACAGTTATACAGGGTGTATACTATAATATAACAAAACTCCTAGCTGGTTTTTCCTCGCAGCCACTTAATTTATAGATAAATTACGAAGTAACCAATCACACATAAAAAAAATCAAAAATATGATTGGTTACTTCGTAATTTATGTAATAATAAAACATTATTTTATGCACCTTGTTATTTATCAATATTTTTTAACAAAAAAAAGCGCTCACTAAATAATATGTTCTTTTAAATACTTAAACTGTTGTGCAAAGATACAACATACTTCACCACAAAAACAATTGCAAAAATTACCCATTTTTTTACGTTCTAGGTGAGCCTATCCCATTAAAGCATGTCGGGAAGAATAGTGGGTAAACGGCAGTTGCAACGTAAGATCAAAGGAAGCACAAAACGAATTTTGGCAAATTTCCTGTTAAATAATGGTGGTCTCGATACAAATACGAACAATATTGAAAATTCATCAAATCATTCAAATTTTAATGAAGAAATTGAAATTCCAAATTTAAATAATGAAAATGACATTAATTTAATTGAAAATGAAATATTGAGTGATAATACTGATATTAGCTGGGATATTTCTTACGTTAATAATATCAACAGTAATAAAATAAACAATACAATAAACAACCAACCAACGAATAAACAACCAACGAATAACGGCGATAATAACGGTAACGACAATGTGAACGAAGAAGAACAAAACTTGATGTTTATGAAAGATTTAAAACAATGGGCAATATCCACTGAACAGACACATGCTTCGCTAAATCAATTATTAGCGCTTATTCGTCCTAAATATTCATTTCTAAATAAAGATGCCCGTACGATTTTGAACACTCCTAGAAGTGTAAATACCATTAAATTGGAAAATGGTGAATTGATTTATTTGGGAATTAAAATTCGCTTTTAAAAAAGTTAACTAAGGAACTTCTTTTAATCCCAATTTTTTTTTTACATTTTAATGTAGATGGAATTCCTATTTATAATAATAGTGATATTCAGTTTTGGCCAATCTTAGCGAAATGTGATCAATTTATAGATAAATCTCCTATGATCATAGCAATTTTTTGTGGAAGAAGTAAACCTAGATCATTACAGCACTTTTTAAACAATTTCATTACAGAAGCAAAAGATCTTATCGAAACAGGATTTAAGTTCAAAAACTTCAATTATAACATCGAAATTAGTTTTTTTACCTGTGATACTCCTGCTAGGTCGTACTTAAAGGAAATCATGGGACATACAAGCAAAGTTTCATGTGAAAGATGCACAATAAAATTAAAATATTTCAATAGAAGACATTTTTTTCCTGTCAATGAATATTATACGGAAAGGCAGGACACAGATTTTTATAATATTGAAAGCTGCTCTGATAATCACATTAAACAGCCATCTCCATTACTGGAGTTAAATATAGGATTAGTGACACAATTTGTGCTAGATCCAATGCACATGCTGTACTTGGGTGTCACCAAACGATTGTTAGTTAAATATTTAGTAGAAGGCGGGCGGCAGTTTAAAATATCTACAAATTCCATTAATAGTATTAATCAAAAAATTAAAAAAATAAAACTTCCCGTCGAATTTTCTAGACAATTTTTACGTTCGTTTGATGATATTAAAAGATGGAAAGCAACTGAATTCAAATATTTTCTTTTGTATACTGGACCCATTTTATTAAAAAATAATGTCAGTAAGGACATATATAACCATTTCTTATTATTTCATACAGCCGCATTCATTTTGTCAAATTCATATTTTTCTGAAAAGTATATGAATGTGGCCGAAACAGCTTTGCTTGATTTTGTAAATTTCAGTCCCACTGTATACGATGAGTACTTCGTTGTCTACAACGTCCATTC
Source organism: Cantharis rufa (assembly GCA_947369205.1). Classification (NCBI taxonomy): domain Eukaryota; kingdom Metazoa; phylum Arthropoda; class Insecta; order Coleoptera; family Cantharidae; genus Cantharis; species Cantharis rufa. Next base: position 45,914,259 of record OX376303.1, read on the forward strand.
ATTAATTCATATATGTGATGATGTGAAACGATATGGTCTGTTAGAAACATACAGCTGCTTTCCGTTTGAAAATTGTTTAGGAAGGATAAAAAGAAAAATAAGAGGTCATAGACTACCCTTGCAACAAATATACAAACGAATTATAGAAATGGATTTGATTACTGAACAAGATGACAAAGTTATTGATAATACTGAAATCATTGCGGAAGGAAAATTTTCCGAAGAAGAAGGATATTTCCAATGTAAAAAAGTAATAAGAAAAGACTTCAATCTATCTATAACATGTCCCGACAATGTTGTAATTGTTAAGGGAAAGGTTTTTAGGATCCACTCAATTTTTTATTTACATGGCCAATACCAATGCACAGGTACTGCATACAAATACATGTACGATTTGTACAATACTCCATTGGAATCATCTAAATTAAATATCTATTATGTATGCTGCGAATGTCCTAAACATGAAAATGTTCTTCTCGCAGATATTGAGTATAAATGTGTTGCTATCGAACATAAAAATGGTTATGGTATTTTTCCCATTCTTCATCAAAAATGTTAACGTTATAATAAAGAATAAAGATATAATAATCATGTGTTTTATTAAATTTAATAAAAACTGGTGTCTTTTGTTCGTAACTTTTCTCGATTTCATTTTGTGCCATTAAAATATTTTGTTTTATTCTCAATATTTTTTATGCTTGCTATTTCTTTTCTTTTATTACTTAGAAACAACGTTAATTTTAATAAAAATGTTCAAGTGAGCGGTATAGTCATATATTATGTGTAATGGGTTAACAAAACACTAACATTGTATCACCTTTCGTGGGCAAATGGTTTAAGAGGTAAGGTACTAGATCAGAAGGTCAAGCGTTCGAATCCCAGTCAGGTCAAAAAAAAGGTAAGTAAAATTTAATTTAAAATTTAATATTTGTAAATAATAAAATATAATATAATTTTCAGATAACTATTTAGGTATAATATAATTAGAATGTTTCAGATATATGCAGACTCAGTGTAAGAAATCATCAATAATTACATGGATGAATAAAATGTGTAAATGTAAATGAATATACATTATATGTGGAAAATATTATCTAAAATAAAATCGATTTATCCATTAGGCAAGAAAGGCAGCTGCCTAGGGCGGCAGTCTTTTAGGGGCGGCAAAAATACTAATTAATTCTAATAAAAAATGTAACATAAATTGAAATCTGATTGTAAATTGTACTTAGGTATTAAAAAATCATATTGCATTATGTAGAAAACTTAAACAAATTTTAAGTGCCACATAGTAATGCAAGAAAGTAAAGAATAAAAATAAACGAAGAACAAAAAACCATCTACTGTTTAAGTAAATAAATTTGTTCTCAGAGTTTATACTTATTTTGCTAATAAATATTATGCTGTTATAATAAGTTCAAATTTTAATTTTAAGAGGGCGGCAAAAAAAAATATGCCTAGGGTACTCACATGCCTTAACGCGGTCCTGACCACAAATGGAATATCCGCTCTAGAAAAAATATTTTTAAAAAATTGCAAGAATTATTATATAATAATAGATTAATAATGTAGATAATTCTCAGAATTATGATATGAAAATATGTTTTGAAATATGTAATTTAACAAAATATTGACTGTATACCCTGTGATTCTACGGTCAGAAAAGGAGGTGCCTCCCCCCAAAGAGCTTAATGTGTTTTAAGGTTTAATACTCGTATGTTAATAAAATGCAAACAAAAAATATAGAAGTGCTTCCTAAATATAGGTATAACTATTGTAATATCTCAAGGTATTATTCTTAAAATTCTTTTTTGATTTCTTATGTTTCGCGGTTATTATATTTTTTGTTTGTCTTTTTCTCTTGATTTCTATTATTCCGTAGCTCTTTATTATTGTAATATTTTATCATGTTTTTATAAATATTGCTTGTGCTTAAACCTCTTACTCTTTTTCATACGCTCCGAATAAGGGCGGATTTAGGGATGGACATAGAACAAACTGACGAACTGGTTCAAACAACTAAGCCACACTTGAATAATTAATTCGTAGACTCTCGAACAGTGTTATCTCAGAGCCCAGAGTGTGCTTACAAAATCGCAGCGCGGATCTTCGCCATCTATAAAAATCCAATCCTAGTTTGTTATCGTTCAGAACGACTGACAAAGTGAAGTTTCCGCATTTATTAAATTAATTAATAAAATAATTAACAAAATAAATTTTTTTTTCTTTTTATTTTAAACTATTAAGTTTGTCGTTATTTTAATAAATTATACTAAAAGCACACATAGATATATCACCGATACGAGTAAAACCTTACACACATTGAACATACATGTGAACTGTTATACATACATGTGAAAATTTATAAGCGGGCTACAGAAAGTACGAAATACTCGTAGTTAAGATATTTTTTACAAAAATCTGGTTGAATTTAAAAAACGAACAGCCTACCGGAATGGAAATTAGGGACAGGTAGTCAATCACACAACACCAAATTAAATTCCGGAAAATTTCTTTATTTAACGTAAAATGTTTCATATTTAATGCATATGTTTCGCAAGCAATGCTTGCATTTTCAAGCGTATTTGATGACACCAAAATAAATTTGGTGACACCAAATTTGAATAATTAATATGCGTTAAATAAAGAAATTTTCCGGAATTTAAATTTGGTGCTGTGTGATTGACTACCTGCCCCTAAAAATCTGGTTGCTGAAAATAAATTGAAAAGATATAGGAATGCAGCTAGGAAAATTTTAAGAATTAGAAATATTATTGATTACCTACGGTGATTTGCACATAATTTTGAGATGCCCTTTTAATGTTGTACTGATTCTTTTTCTACAAAAGTTATTAAATCAACAAATTTTTAATTATTTATTCTTAATATTTATATCATGTTTCACCGGTTGAAGTCTCTCCAAGCCAAATATTGCTGTACTAGAACGATAGTAGGGTAACTTAAAATACATAATACATACTATACGGCTCTAATACTAAGCGTAATGCGCATGACTCGTTTCACTGCAAAGCACAGTGGGATAGATTCAAAAATTTCTAGCCAAAAGTAAAATTACACGATTTTAGCAACTTTGCAGAAAGAGGTAAATATCCGGCTTATCAGTAAGGATAGACCTTGAACTTCAAAAAGCTGAAGAAAATTTACCCTCTACCTCCTGTCAGTTTTTTATTTTACCACTATAAGTAAAAGAGGTGCTTAAGCAAATACGCGTGTAGTGAAAGCTCTGCGTGTGCAACTAAATTTTGTTTTGTTTTGTGAACTTTAATTTGACTGAATAGGGATGTCTGACACAGAACAAGGTAAGGGCTATATTACATATATATAATTGACTTTGTTTAGTATATGGTCTATCAATCAGAGCCAATCATAAAGTAAGCGATTTCAACGATTGAAATTTGACAAAATTAATTTTATGTTTCTATAACTTATTAGTGCCATAAGGTTCCAAAGTAATTCAAAGTTTTTAAATATTGTATGAAGTGTGCCTTTGATGTTCTGTAATATTCAGCTGCCAAGAGGTACCATTGTGTGAGTAATTCTATTTTGAACATGCTGAGGCGCGTGAATCACGAATTAATTTTGCAGTGATCTTGCAACGAATTTTTATTTGCGCTATTTAAAAACTACCCATTTTTAATAAGAAGATTTTTTAAATTATTTTTCCATCAAAAATACATTTAATTTTAAAGGAATTAAAAATTTTATAATTTTTCTCGGTTATTTTAATTTTCACCCCCTAAAAACTACGCTATTTTAATAAAAAGATTTTTTATAGTTATTTATGTATCTAGGGCATTATGACGATGTTTATGTCGTGGGAAACCAATTTAAAAGGGCGAGGGCCGCCAGGCCCGAGAGTTTTTAAGTTGCTCGAGAGCATAAACATCGAGTAATGCTCGTGATGCATACAACGTTTCATATTTCACTGCATTTGGATTTGTCAATATTTAAAAATTTTATAAATTTTGAATTTGATTTTGATTTTGCTAAATTTTCTAGTTTGCGGTGGCTTGTATCTATGACGATTTGTTTGTTTTATTGTTTGTGAATAAAAAACTAGTGACAGTTGTATTGAATGGACGACGAAATTCCAAAAAGCATTCAAGTTAAAAAATTATTTATGTCCGACTGTATGATAATAACATCATTACAATATCACTTAGCGACCATAAGATAACATTTTATGGTACTAGGCCGTTTTGCTTTATTTATAAAGTAAAACGGCCGCCTGTCAATGTCAATGAAATAAACGTCAAAATTAATATTTTATTTTATTTAATTTAATTTAAAAACGATTACATTAATTATTACTTTGATTATAATAGATTACAAAAGTTAGCTTTTAAAGCAATTTCAACGATTTCTTCCATTTTTTCACATAATTTTAATCCAAATTAATAAACAACTTATGTAAACCAGGAGCAATAGAAAAAGCACTCTTCGAAATTATACAATTTTTATTACCTAAATGTCAAAGTAGAAAAATATAAAAGAAAATTTTCTACGGTGCAGTCGAACATAAAGCTATGTATGTCATTTGCACATAATTAAGCTTTTTGGACTCAGCCTATTTATTGGCCTCGCTCGCAAGCTCGCTCTGCCATAAACTGGGCTTCGTCCGATAAAGACCTAAATTATGTACTCATGACATAAATAGCTATTATAAATTACGAAAGTCAGTGAAACAGTCCTTTTGGAAATGTACCATCAAAAGTTGCTAAATATTTAGGTTATGCCGATGCTAAAGCGTTCACAGGCCACTGTCTACGAAGAACATCGGCAACTCTTCTTGTAAATGGAAGTGGGGATATGTTGACCTTAAAAAAGCATGGACAGTGGAAAAGCGATACGGTGGCATCTGGATACATCGAAGAAAGTATGGAATCGAAGAATAAAATAAGCCATTTAATTGGTACTGGCAACGTAATTTTAATTTTTCAAGTGCAATTAATGTTATAGACGGTGGTTTATGTGGATCACATGAATGCTGTGCTTCTTATAGCACATTTATTTTCGTAAATATTATAGATCAAAAATAAGAAACTATCGTGTAAAACTAATTAATAATTTTAACAATATAGGGAAGAGACAGTAGAGGATCCAAACAATTACTATAAGGGGGGAAACAAAATAAAGATTCATTAAATAAGAAAAATAAAAAATAATAGAAATAAGAAAACTAAATTTATTACTTCTTTTGTATTCACTCTCAGCTACCCTAACTTGAAAAATTTAAATAACAACATATTCTTTGTGACACTTCAAAAAAATAAATAAAATTTGTCGACTTAAATTTTTTTAAATTAATTTTTTTCATCACAATTTTATTGCAAAATAATTAATGAATAATAAATAAAATAATATCTTTTAACATAAGAAGAATTGAAGTCCATAGACTCGCTTTCAAGAAATTAATATTAAATAATAGTATATTACTGGCCAAGCATAGAAAATGATCCGTTACTGGGCGCGCAGCTATATTAAAAAGTGAGCGTAGCGAACTTTTTAAAGCTGTAAGCCCAGTAACGGATCATATTTCGAGGCGAGGTGAGTATACTTTTTTATCGGAAAACATAAAATTATCAATTATATCAAATATTAAAAAATATTGTTTAAATTACAAATTGTGACAGATAAGACAAATTTAAACAATGTCATTAGAGCAACCCTCTATGGCGAAATGCAATAAGCGATTGAATCATAATTAAATCGTTTGGCGATCGCCAGTTCGAATCCCACGTCGGACAAATTTTTATAATAAAATTTTTTTATAATATAAATGAATTGACTTGCAGAAGTAACAGAATCAACCATTAATAAAAACACATTAATGGTCGATTTTACATTATTAGTCGATCTGTGAGCTGACTAGGAATGCTTCGTTTTAGCTGCCGGGTGGACACTCGGAAAGCATCGCTTTCGTTATGTTTTCCGATAAAATATTATTTACATAGCCACAGCTGCGGATTGGTGGGATCGCTGGTTGAGTTACAGAGCGGAAATTCTAGGTTCGAATCTCGGACTTGATGGAATTTCTTAGCTTAACCTTCCGGTGTGCATCAACACGTTGTGGCCTCAATATCGGAGGTAACATAATGGGCCCGATATGAGGCCTGAGTGCATGCAAGCTTCGGCCTGCTCTCCACTTTCAATCCCAATCCTAAATAAAATTAACAATTTTTAAAATACATCAGGATGGAAGAACATTACTGTTTGACACATTTTTCTACAATAACTTGCGCCACTTGTAAGTATTTCAAATTTTAATATTATATGGTGAACTTCCCGTGGTATTTTGAGATACAAGAAATATGTATATTTGAGAAAAATTCAAGTTTATTGATTTTATTTTTTTGTTTACAAAAAAGATGAAATTTTAGAGGATTTTTAATTTGAGGTGACACAAAGAAAAGATACATATTCTTTTCATAATACATATCCAAAAAGTAAAGTTTTATTTTTTATTTATTTATTTTCAAAACTATTAAGTATAATAGTGACCAGATTATGCTATTATAATTTAAGTTAATGATCTTCGTGAATAGATTAAGTAGATTCTAAAACTCGATTACTCTCCAGAATCAAAGTCTGAGTTCTCGGTTGTATTTTCCTGTCAAAATCGTAAATGCATTATCATTGTCTATAATAGTATTTGTTCAATCCTGCTATTTAAACATGTCGTTTCTTACTTGGATACGCAACTAGAAACCTTTTGTTTTACTCACTCAACTTATTTCTAAGGTAACGAGTGGGCAAAAGAATTTTCACCCACTAGTGAGTGAAAAATGCAGTCGTTCATTGTATTTGTTTATGCAAATTATAGCAACGCAACCTACCGTCTATGTTGATTTGCCTACGTATTTTTATATTTTAAAACCAAAGCTAACTTTTTTCTGAATTATTTCGCTGAAGTGCGCGCTATATTGATCTAGAATTTTGCATAAGGCTTCCTACCACAAATTGCTGGGTGGGTGAGTACGAGCAAGCGGGGGAAAATTTTTTGCTCAGTTTTTCGATATTTAGCGCCGTTTTCGAGTTATAGCAAATTGAAAATCTCAAATTTAATTATTGATGACACAAAATTATAATAAATTATATTTTCATAAATATTTTAGATTTATAAGTGCAGGATTAAACAAAACGCTATACATCACTCGTGGAGAAACCCTTTCGCTCACTTTTTGCGTCTGCACACTTGCCTAACGGCTCGCGTGCAAAACTCGCAAGTGCGTGAACGAATCATTCGGTTTCTCCACTAGTAATGTAATATACTATTAAGAGGTGTAAGCGCAACTTTTTATTGAAAAGTTAATTTAGGAATCTTTCCATGAATTTCGCCATAGACTATTTTAGCTAGATTGTTTACCTAGACGATTTTATCTAGACAATTTCACCTACACCATTCTACTGATTTCAGAGATTATCTATAGCTGCTGAAATAAATTATGGTAATATAAATATTAAAATGTAGCTAAGAAAATAAATAAAATGCAAAATTATTATCGAGCTTTCGAGAGTTTATGTTCTTATTTGAATTCAAATATATTTCTTGATAAAGAGAACATAAATTCTCGAAAGCTCAATAAAACTTTGGCATTTTATTTCTTTCCTTAGCTACATTATAATATTTATATTACTATATTTTAATAGCTAATAATTTAATTACTTAAAACTGTGAAATGGTCTTGGGTACTCTAAATTCTGAAATATTACAAAGCGAAATTACAAAACCCGATCGAAATCAGTCTGATAGTTTTGGCGTAAGATACGTTATCTTAATTAATTTCAACGCGAAATGTCATCACTTTTTTGCATCGATTTGCTCTATTTTAATTGAAGCTGATATTTTTACATATATTTTGACCTAAACAAACGGTTACACTTTCAAGTGCTTATACAATAATCAGGTAAAGGTACAGCCAAACACCCCTAAAAATTATTCAGAAATAATAAAGGTACTCACTGCAAAGGCGACAGAATTTCACACTTACCAACTTAGAAAAGATCGTGGCTTCCGTGCGGTACTGCGCAATTATTCACCCTACTGTAGACCTTAACGTACTTCAGGAAATCGAAGATACCGGACACATAGTAAAAAACATATCATGCATAAGAGAAAGAGTCGTCAAAAAGCCACTGCCTCTATTCAATATTGAATTAAAAACTCAACCAAACAATAAAGAAATATTTGGCAACACAAATTTGATGAATGCGATAGTTAGTATAGAATCTTAACGTCAGAAGCGCGAAGTTTCTCAATGTAGTTGATGTCAGCGATTTGGGCACACACCAAAGTGCTACCAACGCAGACCACAGTACGTTAAGTGTATCAAAGATCATGCAATTAAAGATTGCTCTCGCAAAACCATAGACGACAGAATCCAGTGCACTCCATTGATCCAGTTAATCATAAAAAGCAATATAAAATACAACGAAATACCAAAATTAATCTTCAGAAACACACAAGCTACGTCAGTAGTAACGGTTGACTGGATAGGTTCACTCACGCTTACGGCAGTATACTGTACACCTAACCTTACCATCAAAAAAGATTAATTTGAGTCATTGTAAAATCACTTGGTCTTCGTTTTATTGCTGGAGGTGACTATAATGCGAAACACAACCATTGGAGCTCGAGATTGATAACATCCAGAGGCAGGCAGTTGTACCAATCCCTGCAAAGTTGTAGTCTACTATCGCTATCATCAGGTGAACCCATCTACTGGCTGTTATGTTTAATGTATTTATCTATATTTCAATTTATTCCATCATTATAAAAAAAAACTATTATTAGAATAATAAATCCTAACAGCTTCACTTATACATATAGAATATCATAAACGAAACCGTTACCAACAAATAAACAAATAATTACTAACACTAATTTAGCGATAACTCTGTATCAAATACATTACACTTTCCCCTCCTTGAGTTTCTACTCATCTGTAGTTCCATATCGTACTGGTTTCTTTGTCTGTCTTTTAGGGCGGTCTTTGGCTATGTTAGTTTCTAAAGGACTTTCTTCTGTTGTTTCACTTTCCTCATCTATAACTCTGTTTGATGTCGGTATACTAGTTTCGTCATTCCCTTCTATACTACCGTTTGTCTTATTTTCTTGCAGTTATAAATCTTCTGTTTCTCTATTTAGTTGTGGTTTATTATCCATGTTTATTGCCAATTATTTTTCGTAGGGTCTTTTTTCGCATTCAAATCGTATTGTCTCTTGATTTTCTGAATCCATAATTTGTTTTAGTTTGGGTTTGAATATTTGATCTAAACGTGGCTTGCATAATCCACTATTTCTAGGAATTTTACACAGATATGTTCGAACACCTAACATTTTCTCAATTTTAGCTTTAATCCAGTATGGCTTGTTCTTTTTTCGGCAATCCTTCACATATAGTACATCATCCCCTAGTTCAAACGCCTGCTCTCTTCCCTTCCTAATGATTTTATGGTCTTATTTCTGTCTAGTTATTTCCGGTCGTAAACAATCAAATCTTGTCCTTAATTCTCTACCAAACATTTTATATGCTGGGGTTACCTTCGTTGTGTAGTGTTCCGTGGATCGGTATTCCAGAAGATTGTTTAATAAAAATTCTATCTTTTCCATGTTATTCATAGTCATTGTTATTTTAAAATCGTTCATAATGTCTCTTCCCAATAAGGGTGCAGTGCTATTTCCTTTGATTACAAGTAACTTAACTTCTTTCTGAATGCTCCCCAATTTCAATCCTACTGAAATTTCTCCTTCTGACCAAAAAATTGCACCGTTATATGTCTTCAATATTGTTCGAAGCGCTTCCAGTGGAGTCTTCTTGAAATGCTGGATGTATGTTGACCAACATATTGCCTAAATTGCAGATCCCTTGTCGATTTCCATTTTGAAACGTAAACCATTTATGAAACCATACACATAAAATTGAATATTTATTGTATTACAAGGTGTCACATTAATCATTTGGAATTCATTTTCTGACCTTTTTTCCGATGTTTCCAATAAGTAATTGTTTCTTTCTTTGCATACTGCTTCCAGATGTCCAATTTTTCCACACCGATTACATTTAAATCTCTTATATCTGCAAAATTTGAAATTGTGGTTACTTTTGCCGCAAATATTACATTTTGGATTTTCTGTTTTAGTCGTTCTTCCTTCATATGTTGATGATCTTCTAGGCTGGTTCAGTCTTCCTGGTTCTCTGTAAAGGTTGTTTATGTCTGTATCCTCCTCCGGTTCACTTTTGATCTGCGTTGAACGACTTAATGTTCTTGAAATTTGTTCCCGTTTCATTGCTAATTCATATATTTCTTTTAATTTCGTTGAAGCTGGATCTTCTTCACAAATTCTATAAAAAGCCGCCTCGTTTCTTAATCCGATCACAAATTTATCCTTCAAAATTACATTCAAAACACTATCAAATTTGCAATTTACTGCCAGTTTCTTAATTCTTGCGAACCAATTTACTACGTTTTCCCCTTCTTCTTGTCTTGCTTCATAAAATGTTCGCCGTACCTGAAATGTCGAGGTTTTAAAGCAAAAATGTGTTTCCAAAATTTCCCACAAATTAGACAGTGTTTTACTGTCTGGTGCTGTTGGGTCACATAAATCACTTAATGTTTCGTATACCGATGATTCGAGACATGTTATCAATATCGCAACTTTCTTTTCTTCCTTTATATCATTTGCCAAAAAAATTGTGAAATTTTTGCCTTGAAAGTTTTCAGTTTATCGTCCTCTTTGAATGTTGGCAATACTCCTATCGTGGACATGATGATAATATTTTCTTTCTAACTGACGCTTTTCCTAATTATTTGCACCGATTTATCTCGTCGCCATTGTTTATTTATCCATATATTTATGGATAACGTATTTATTTATATATAGGTATTTATCCATATTTCAATTTATTACATTATCATAAAAAAACTATTACAATAATAAATCCAATAATTACATAACACTAATTTAGGGATAACTCTGTATCAAATACATTACACTGGCCTACTGACCAAAATAAAATTCCCGATGTACTCGACTTCTGCGTTATTAGAGGCATCTCCCACAATTACCTTAAAATTGAAACAAGCTTGGATCTGTCATCTGATCATACTCCATTACTAGTCACCTTAGATACTAGTGTTTTCAAAATTAACAAACCGCCCACATTGTTTAACGAAAATACAAATTGGGAAGAACTCAAAAACACTCTTTCTGCAATCTAAACCTTAGCATGTCACTAAAAACACCTCCGCTCATCTAGCCCCCCACCTTCCAATAAATAAATGTAAAAAATGCAAAATAATGCTCTTTTTATGCAATTTCGATTACCGGCAGAGAAAAATTTTGCACTCTTTTCGTTTAGCGGGAAAACACGATTTCCGGTGGGGGAGACGGAAACGAAAAAAAATGCACAAATTTCGCACCAATTATGCACTCTTGAACCACCGTAGTCTCGGTTTTCGCACTTTCACTGATGTTCAGAAAAAAAATATTTTCGATTTCTACGATTTCTATTAAATGAAAGTGGCGTGTAAAGTTTTTGATTACCGATCGAATCGAAAACAAAAATACCCAAATTATGCACCAATTATGCACTCTTGAACCACCCTAGTCTCGGTTTTCGCACCTGCACTGATGTTCATAAAAAAATATTTTCGATTTCTACGATTACTATTTAATGAAAATGGCGTGTAAAGTTTTTGATTACCGATCGAATCAAAAACAAAAACTAAAAAAAAAAGAAAAAAAAACAGTTTTTCAAAAACTGTGGGGTTCGGTCAGTAATTTCTACATTGAAAAAATTCAGTGATTTTAGTCCAAGGTTTTGCGCCACATTTGTGACGCTCCCTGGTATGTTTCAAATAAGACCGTTAGTAATGATCTGCAAATTGACAGTATAATGGAGGTACGTAATTTCGTCCACGAGCAAGAAATAGTGGCTGTGACTTGCAAATAATTCTAACGCGTTAGTGTGTGATCTGCTGATCGGAATTCCGGAGAAGAGACTTAATAAGCAATGTGATCCTATGGACCTACCCATCGCACGTAAGTTGGACAACCACATCGTGGATTGGTTCTCCACTGTGTCATTTATATTTTTTATTGTCAAATAGTGTTACTTATTGTCCTTTTAGGATAGATTGTAACGTGCATGAAGTTAAATAAAAAAAAATAAAAATACATCGGAGGAATCCGGACTATATAGAAAACAAAAAAAATCAAGGCAGAAATATTTTAACCAATTGATATTATTACAATTTCACCAAAAAAAGGCAGAAAGGCTAAATTTAGGAAACCAAATATACCAAAAAGTAACAAGAAGAGAGAAGTTAGTTAACCCTCCAACGAACAAACGGACCAGTCGAAGAAAATATTCATTCAATTGATCATCGAGTATACCAATTTGTATATCAATTTGTATTGATATGGACAATATTCCACAAGCGAGTTTCCGGATACCAAGTGTAACAAAAGCTTTTGTGCTGTAATTGTGAATTAACTACGGCGAACTACTTCAAGTCTCCAGATCGAATTAACGAAATTAAGGTTATATAAAATTATACATTATTAATTTTATATCTTATCGTTTTCCTTTGTATTTTTCAATGTATATTTTTATTTCCACAATCCATGTTTATTTTTGTCTGTAGTTGTAGTATTTTAGTTTTAAGTAAATAACATCTACACTTACACCATATTAAGGAAATTAATTTACCACATTGAGGAAAGTTTGTTATAATATTTGAATTGTGTTATATTGTTCCAGAAAGTTAACTAATTAAATCAAATTTTCCTTTTAATAAAAATTTTTTATTTTGAATTCAAAAGTATTTTAAATACATTTTGTCTAAAAAAATTAATCATCAAAAAATCGCGACCTAAAAAGTTTTCAGAAACCACGGACAGAAAAAGGAATATTAGATTCGTTTGCAGGTATTGCATGTTACGGCGAAAGTCGTATGCTTTGGCATCAGAATCTAAAAAAAATTAACAATCATAAAATAATAACATCAAACATAAAACAATATTACGTACCAACAAGTTATTAACAAATTGCATCTATGAACGATAGAACACATTAATGTATATAAAACAGTATAAAACCTTAAAAACACTTCTAAAAAATGTAGTCTAAAATGTAAAGTTACATAATAGTTACTGATGTAATATTACTCTTATTATTCCTGTCATATTTGTGCTGGTATGCGTTTCTTTAAGTATTCCTTTGTTTGTCCCACGTAGCTGAAGCGCCATTCTCATAGCTTACGCCGCTTTCACTGTGGTTTTCATTTCGAACTTTTTCATAATTAAAAAATGAGGGAGTGCTTTTCTTATTATATTATACTAGCAAAAAGCCCGTCCACGGACGGGCATCTAGACCCGATTGGTTGGAAACTCGATTGATGTGCAACTCGTCTCAGGGGGAGTACCGGCGGTGTTGTAATATATTTTTCGGTTGGTAAAAAAACCGACCAATCAGATTGTTTTTTTAACCAAAAAATGACACGCTGGAGCCGGAGCAGCAGAGTGCTGGGATTTTATGTATTAAGATTTAATATATTTTATTATTATTTATTTATAGCATTACATTCAATTAGTAGAATATACCTGTCCTTGCAGACTTACAAAATCCATTTGTTGGGGTGGATTAATTCTCATATATATAATTGTTTACAGGTCCTGATGTGCTGCTGGTTCTCACACAACTCTTATCTAGTCTGCTCTATTCGTCACTATCTGTCTGCATCCTCTTATCCCCATTTTTTCCAGATCCTCCTCCACTCCATCGCACCATCTTAGTTTTGGTCTTCCTCTGTGTCGTTCACTATTGGGTTTCCATTCCATTATTTTTCTTATTACCTCCTCGTTACTGGGTCTCAATACATGTCCTCATCATATTATTTTTTGTTTCTTAATAGTTGGGTTTTTGGTATGTTCTTGCCAAAATAAAACGATCTTAGTGTCAACTAATTTCGGCCTTTATTAAGCCATCCTCAGGATACTTTGCAAGAAATCATTTATTTATTTATTCAAGCATCATTAGGTGTATTTCGATATCTTATTTTATATCACTTAGGTGTCATTTAGAGATCCCTATCAAATTTCGTCATATGATGTAACATTCTACAGATCATAAAAATATAAAAATTAAATTACAATTCAAATCCTTGATAAAATGAACCGTGAAAACTCAAATAATTTCAATAAATTTTATAAATGCGTGTCAAATTTTGTTTATATCAGTAATGCGTGCTTGAGTGTTGCTATTTATGATAGAACGCTTATGAAGAGCGGTTTAAATCCTAAATTTAGCAGATCATTTAGGATGTTTTCTTCGTGATAATTTCTATTTAATTTTTCATATGTCTCTAGTTGTGTGAGCTTTATGCTTTTCTTGTGTTTATGTAGTATTTCTGTTTTTGATTGATCCAATTTATGGTTTCTTTGTCGTAGATGTATGCCCACATGGGATGTCGAGTTTTTCCTAATGTGCTCCTTAATTCCATTTCCTATCTTTCGTCCCGTCTCTCCAATGTACACCGCCTTTCAGTCCCCGCAATGCAATTTATATACCCCGCTGTTATGTAAGATGTTTTGGTTTTTCTTGTGTTTAACATTTGTATTATTTTGTTATTAGTTTTTTCTGCCATTTTTATATCTTCGCCGTTAAATATAGTTTTCAATCTGGTAGATGTTGGGCCTTGGAATATAAATTTCTTATATATTGTGGTGTTTTTTGTGTTTTTACTCAACCTTATAAATTCCCTGGTGGTAGTTCATGTTTTGGTCACCAATCTAAAATCCTGCCGCGACGCCTCTGATGTCCCCCTCTGGAATCTATCAAAAACTTTGTTCGCGGCTCTATACAGTTTTAACCTAACATTTGAATTGTTTTACATTTGATTTACAACAGTGTTTACAACAATGATCGAACGTTTACAAATATTTACAATAGCTTGTAATGGTGAGGAGTGTACATTACTAAATTAGGAAATCATTTAACAAACAATTATCATGAACAAAATAGGTAAATAATTAAAAGTTAAATTTTATAACACAATATCGTTTATTTTATTTCTTTTCAAATTTTTGTCTTATTTAAAGGTATCTTTTAATTGTTTTAGAATAATCACTTGCCAATACATACGAACATATTCATTTCAAAACACTTCTCGTGGTAAGTTTTCAGGTTCGGCTTTAACTTATTATGTTGAACTACCATTTGATGTATTAATACATCCAATTTATTATTAACCATTTATTTTAATAATTGCAAATTTTAATATCGGATTTGTTTCCAATTTGTCTACTGGAAAAATAGTTAAATTTCACTATTTAACATTGCTAGCCGAATTAATTGGACCCGAAGTTTAATTCTAACTTTTAACCACCACGACATTAATCGAAGGTCGAAAGCGTATTGAACTGCATAAAAAATGGCTTCCCTTTTATAGATTTTTGGAAAAAACCTTCTTGATCTGCATTTTTAAAGTAAATGTCATATTCTTGGGTAATCTGATTTTTATAATAATATAATGTTTTTTAGATTCTCTTCAAATTTATAGGATATCATAGATCACCATCTGGAAGTAATGCTGAGCGAGTTTTAAAAAATTCTATCAAATGGTTTAGCCGTAATAAGCATTTTTAATTTGACGAACATATGGCGAAATTGTTTGTATCTGAATATTCGAATAGAAATTGGTTTTCACTGAATGTACTTCATTCAAATATTTCAACATTACAAAATCACAAAATTGTTTTCCACAAGTAAATCCCCTTTTTAATTAACCCTAACTTTAGTACACAACTTAATTTTATCCCCACACAACTTAATTTAATACCATAATTAACAATTTTTACTAATTTTAGGTGCACAACGTTTGTTCGGAATCACAAATGTTAGTCATTGTAGCATTTCGCGGCTCGTTATTCGTCCACAATTGAATTCGGAATCCTATATTTAAATTAACTGAATTGAAGAAAGTGTGCTAATGTACCTGGATTGAAATTTTCGAAAATACATTTCAACATATTATGTTTTGCTTACCTTTTGCATTTTCGGCTATGTAGAAATATGGAAAGTTTTTCTTCTGTTTCTGGTTTTTATTATTTTATCTATTATCTTAATCTTAGTTGATACTAAGATCGTTTTATTTCGGCAAGAACATACCAAAAACCGGTTACTGTCAGTTAATCAACCCAAGCGTTTCACTTTGATTTTTTTTTTTTTTTTTTCTATTAGAAAGAGGACAATTTTCTGAGCATTTTGAGACCGCACATTGCTACGGATTATCCAGTAATTTTCGAGAAAACGGCATTTTAAAATCAAAATTTTACATGTATTTTACATAAGGAATTGATCCGCTCCGGAGTTCTATTGACGGTGCGTGCGTTCTGATATAGTCTTAGTGTTGGCAGTCAGACGCGATTGTGATACCGTAGGGTATACATCGAGCGTTGCTAACGAGTTTCACCCCTTACGAGTTTCACCCCTTTCGAGTTGCACCTTTGGCGAGGTTGTGCTACCTAGAGGGATGTTTTTAGACCGGAGCGGAGGGTAGCGGAGCGTCGGTTTTGACGAACGCAACCAAGGCAATCGAGATTCTAACCTAAATACGAGTTCTGCGTTTATTTTTTAAATTATTGCATAATGTTGCGTAATACACCCGACTATGTCACAATCGCGTCTGCCTGCTAACACTAAGACTATATCAGAACGCACGCACCGTCAATAGAACTTTCGTGTTAATGAATTCCCTATCTAAAATGCATGTAAAAATTTTGATTTGTAAATGCCGTTTTCTCGAAAACTATTGAATAATCCGCAAAATTTCTTTTTTTAATATACTCAGAAAATTGTCCTCTTTCCAATAGTGCAGCTGTCGAGGCGATTCTCGTGGGGTTGACTGCCTGACAGATCCCCAAAAACCCAACTATTAAGAAATAATTTTAATCTTGATTACGGAGTTACACCAAATATTATTTTTTGGGCTTTGATAAATTTTACAATGTCTTCACCATTCATTGCTTCAAAGTTTTTGACATTTGTTCTGATTCGACATACTCCACTATCTCGCGGGATCGGACGTTTCGGCGCAGCCGATTCGGCGCAGCCGGTTCGGCGCGAAGACGTTTCGGCGCGAAGACGTTTTGGCGCGAGCCGATTCGGCGCGAAGACTTTTCGGCGCGAGAATAAAATATTTTAAAATTTTTGATCTACTTTAAATTGATACATTAATAGATAAGTAATATAAATAATAAATATATTAAAACTATAATATACATGTATAGAAAGTAAGTTAATGTAACTACTGTGTTACCAATTCTTTTTATTTAATTTTATTGGCTTTCGAGTTATGAATTAAAGTAAGTAAAAAAATATTTAAAAAATCAAGATTTTTCTTTTGATTATTTTGAAAACCTCGTATCTTTTAAACGACACATTTTACAAAGGATTACAGTTTAAAATTCCTCGGTTGGTACCGTTTAAGAATTAAATACATTATATCGTTGATTGATAAATAGTAAAGATACACAATGCAATAGGAAATTGTTGCTTATTCTCCCATATCAGGTATTTCAACACCCCACTGCCTCTTAGCCAACAAACTCAGTGGTGAGGGTGGTGAGCAAGTGCCGCCACCAACAGTATTATAATTATAAGATTATACTGTATAATGATTATAATTAATACTACTAATTTAGTTATTTGGAATTTAATGAAATTATTACATTTTTTATCTTTTTATTGTACTATACAAACTTGTTAATTTAAATTATATTATCTAATATTGTTTATAATAATTGTACCTAACACTGTATTAAGTAAATAATTTGTTGTAAAGGTGTTTTGTTATATTATAATATAATCGACTATATGTGAGAATTTTTGTATAATTACGAAATGAATCCTTAACATTTTTTTATTTTTTATACATATATG
The DNA here is from genome assembly GCA_947369205.1 of Cantharis rufa. Classification (NCBI taxonomy): domain Eukaryota; kingdom Metazoa; phylum Arthropoda; class Insecta; order Coleoptera; family Cantharidae; genus Cantharis; species Cantharis rufa. Next base: position 45,932,228 of record OX376303.1, read on the forward strand.
TGTATTAATTTTAATAAATTCATTATATATATATTATTTATCTATTAATGTTTAAATTTTTCCACATTATTTTTCTTTTTAAAATATTTTATTCTCGCGCCGAAAAGTCTTTGCGCCGAATGGGCTCGCGCCGAAACGTCTTCGCGCCGAAACGTCTTCGCGCCGAACCGGCTGCGCCGAATCGGCTGCGCCGAAACGTCGTAGACCGACTATCTCGTCCCTTTTTCTCATACACGGAATTCCTTTCCTTCCTTGTTAATATAACATATAACCTCGGGTGCGTAAGTAAATACAGGTCTTATCAGTCATTTGCATATCATTATTTTTGGTCTCTTTGAAATATTTTTGTCCTTCATTAGCTGTTTGTTCGCATAATATGCTTTGTTGCCTGCCTGGAGTTTTGATGTTACTTCTGTTCTTATGTTCTTGTAATTGATTGGTTCACTAAGGTAGCTGAAGTCTTTTACTTGTTCAAATGTTCATCGTCAATTGTTAGATCAGCCAACCTACTGGCATACGGATAGAGAGAAGCTACCCGATGTGCTGGACTTTTGTGTCGTTGCACAGTGGGATAGATTCATAAATTTCTGGCCAAAAGTAAAATTACAGAATTTTAGTAACTTTACAGAAACAGGTAAATATCAGGCTAATTAGTAAAGGTAGACCTTTAACTTAAAAAAACTGAAAGAATTTACCCTCTACCTGTCTCAGTTTTCTATTTTACCCCTTTAAGTATAAAGAGGGTGTTTAAGCGAATAAGTGTGTAGTGAAATTTCTGTGTTTGCAACTGTATTTTTCTTCGTTTTTTGAACTTTAATTTGACTAAGAACCGATGTCCAATATAGAACAAGGTAAGGGCTATATTATATATACATAATTGACTTTGTTTAGTATATGGCCTATCAATCAGAATCATAAAGTGAGCGATTTCAACGATTTAAATTTGACAAATTTAATTTTAAGTTTCTATAACTTTTTAGTGCCACAAGGTTCCAAGTTGAATAAAAATTTTTAAATATTGTATGATGTGTGCCTTTCATGTTTTGTAAAATTCAGCTGCCAAGAGGTGCCATTTTGTGATTAATTCTATTTTGAACATGGTGAGGTGCGTGAATTACAAGTTGATTTTGCAGCAAGCTTGCAGCAAATTTTTATTTACTCTATTTAAGAACTACCCTTTTTCAATGAGAAGATTTTTTAAATTATTTTTCCATAAATAATCAGATTTAATTCTAAAGGAGTTAAATATTTTATAATTTTCCTCGGTTATTTTAATTTTCACCCTCAAAAACTACCCCATTTTAATAATAAGATTTTTTAAACTATTTTAAAATCAATGTTCAGATTAACTTCTATAAGAATTTAAGATTTTATAATTATTCTCAGTTATTTTAACTTTAACCCCCTAAAAACTACCCTATTTTACCATGTAAATTTTTTTAAATATATTTTCTTTGGACCTGACCTTATTGTTAGTTTATTGTATAACTTTCAGAATATTGGCCAAAAATTTGTGAATCTGTCCCACTGTGCGATGGCGGCATATCGTCCAATTACCTCACCACCGATTCATGTTTCGAACTTTCCTCGGATCACTCCCCTATAATAGTGACGTATACGTCACTGATTATTACCAAAAAACCTAATCCTCCAGCATTTTACAATAAACAAACTGATTGGGCACTGTTTAAAGAACTCCTGAATATTAAACTCCCTCGAGACATTTAACTGAAATCCGAATTCGACTTGGACGAAGCAGTACAAGTCCTAACTAAAACTATACAAGAAGCGGCCTGGGAAGCTACGCCCAAACATCTAATTCTAAAGAATAAAAGCCATTGCCTTAAGCATATTCAAGAAACCATTTACCAAAGAAGGAAACTTAGAAAAAGATGGCAAATCACTAGAGCAACCAGCGATAGAACAAACTACATTAATGCAGTTAAAGGGCTAAAAAAGCTCCTAAATGATCATAAAAACAAAGAAATTCAAAGCTGTACTTAAGCGGATTGACAGCAACAAATGATTATTCGCTATGGAAAGCAACCAAAAAAATCGCAGGACCCCAGCAAACAATTCTACCTATCAAAACCCAGGCCTTTGATAAGGTGTGCAATCCTGGTCTACTGTACAAGATTAAAACATACCTGCCTACTACCAGGTGCTCAGGTCCTACCTTATCAATAGATACTTTTTTGTGAAATTCCAGGATGAGATTTCGCCATTGTTACCTGTGGACTCGGGAGTCCCCAAGGAAGTGTTCTCGGCCCAATACTGTATTTGATCTATACAGCTGACTTACCAACTACCAGAAATACGGTCATTGCAACTTTCGCTGATGATACCGCGATCTTGGCTTCCCATCCAAATCCAATTGTTGCGACTGCATATTTACAAATCCACCTCAACAAACTTGAAAATTGCTTAAAAAAATGGCGCATAAAAGCAAACGTTCAAAAGTCGGTTCTCGTTACATTTACAAACAGAAGAGATACCTGCCCTCCTGTTAACCTTAACGGAAACCCCCTACCACAACGAGAAGAAGTCAGATATCTGGGTATGCACTTGGACCAAGGATTGACATGAGGTAAACATATTTGGAAAAAAGACTTCAATGGATGCTACATCGTCACTCTCAATTGTCACTTAAAAGCTTCTTAAAAACAAGCTACTTGTATATAAATCCATCATAAAGCCAATATGGACATATGGCATTCAGCTCTGGGGCGCTGCAAGTGACTCTAACATTGCCAAAATTGAGCGTTTCCAGTCAAAAACCTTGAGAACCATCACCAATGCTTCATGGTTTGTGCCCAATAATGTCATACGTCGCGACCTCTAAACACCCACCGTAGAGGAATGTATCTAATCATTCAGCTCCAAATACCAAGATCGAATTGAAGATCACCCAAATCCACTTGCGTGGACATCTACTGACTGCGCATCGAACAAAGAGCTTAAAACGCCATGATCTATTGGACTTGCCCCATCGCTATTAAGTGAACATACTTGAAAAGGACAAAAATAACATCGTGGATGTTAAAATGTAAAAAGAGCGAGTAATGGCAAACTCTTACAATGTCTTATATTTTTTTTTAATCTTTTACTCATTGTTATTTTGACAGATTGTAAAATACTAAGAAGTCAATAAAAAAAAATTTATTTGATTAATTTCATATTTCAACTATCAGCAATTAGTACATAATATATTTACAAATTTTAGTTACAATATAAACTTGGGGTTTTCCGGCCCCAGGAAAATGTATTATGAAGTTACTTTTCAAAACAGTCATTTTGAGATATTCAACTTTATAATTTAACTTTAGCCAAGGAATTTACGGTCAATGGCGTTGTGAAACACCTTTATTTCAACTAATTGTCAGATTTTTGTCTTTTTTGTTTATTAAAAATGTAGTAAAATGCTCGTAGTTAGCATACATACTAACAACTGTATTCATAAAAATATTATAGAACACTCTTGAAACCTATTTTAGTTAAAACGTGTTTTAAGGCTTACGGAGCATTTCAACTCTGTTGATTCATAAACGAATAACCTTCTTTAACTAAAATGCTGTTAAAATGCCGATTCAAGTAAATTTGGTGTAGTTTAGTTGGTATCTGCGAAATATATGAACTACTACATGTATAATAAGTGAACTAAAATATAACCTAAAAGTTGTTTTATTGTATGTATAGCACGGGTAGGCAACATCTGTTATAAAATTTGTGGCGACACGCCACCTAGTTTTTGTATATTTAAATATTTTGAATATTTCTATTTAGAAGGTTGTAGCAACAACTAAATGTGTCTTCATTTTTTATATAGAGTGTCAACTTTCCTTCAAATAAGTTTAAAATTGGTTTAAAGTAGGCCCCACTCAATTTTAAATATTATCAAATTAAAACATGATTTTAGACGGATTTTAGGCTAAAATGCGTTTATGAATAGTTCTTTTTGACGTTTACGCTAAAATGGGTTTCAAGTGTTCTTCAAGTCTATTTTAAATTTTTATGAATACAGCTGTAAGTAAATATATACCAATAACTCATTTTGGAAATTTTTGCACATACGTAACTTTTGCTTATCATGGCAGTATAGGCGCAGCTGAAGAGGGTTGGAGCTGCTAAGCACTACCAATTACGAAATGTCGTAGTTTACTATCATAGGGGAGAGAAAAGACCATAAATTAATATTGACCCTGCTTTTATTTACTACCCTAATGCCCAGTTTTTCAATCGTAAGTTAACCTTAGGTTCATCCTGAAATTTAGATTAACTTACGATTGAAAAACTGGGCCTTACCGTAGTAAACCTTTCTCAGGTTCGTGGGTATCTTCTTTCTTGTTGAGCGCCAAATCATATAAAATAATTAATAAATTTTGATGCAGTTAAATTCAATTAAAAGGATGATTTCGGAGAATAACAATTTATTGAACATAATAAAATAAACGAAACGAATTAACTCTAAACAAATTAACAAATTAACGTGTTGGGTAATGTACGTGGATGTGCGTGTACTTGAAATTCTAAAAAAACAAATATGCACACAACAATCAAACAAATAAAAGAATACAACAAATAAATAATAAAAATATAAGTAAGTCTGGGTTAATTTGGTTCCTTAGTAACTTTAGTAACTTCTTTCTGGTATTTCTCAATTAAATTTTGGCCACCAAAACTTTTGTCGACCGTCACGCTTATCCAAATGCTGCAGACTTGTTTTCTTTTTGTTATTGGCTCGATCCCCTTGGAGATATCCATTTTAGCACGCTCATTTTTTTTAAATTTTCAATAATTTTAATTTTTGAAATTGATCCTATGTAGATCAAAACTTAAACTTGGTTTCCTTTATAGTTTTTATAAATTGTTTCTGTCGAACAAAAATAGTAATCGAAAAAAACTTAAAATTAGGAACATGGTAACTTAAATTATTTATACAAGGATTAAAAATAAGTTAACGATGGTAAATTGTTACTCGATTCCCAGAATCCTATGAACAATTGTAGGATCATGGAAATCCCTCTCGCCAAGAACTTTCTTCTTTGACCGCGGTGGACATCGCAATGTGTATTTCTACCTACATAATATATATTAAAATAAATTATAATGCCGAGTTATGAATAAAATAAATAAAATAAACAAACAAATATTTAAAATTTAATATTTTGTTTTTAGAACACGACATCGACATCTCATCGCGTCCGCATCAGCCGCTAATGTTCATATACCTACTTTATTTTTACTATGAGATGTTTTTGATAGTGTTGCCATAAATTGTGAGGATGTTAAATTTCCAGTTATCAAAACTTTAGGCTTTCCAGCACCGTAAGGTCAACAAACACTTAGCTACGGTGCGATTTGAATACCACTTATCATTCAAATAAACGTTAAAATATGCATACATTATGTAGTGCTTGGTTCTTTAACAAAAATACACGTTGATGATCGCTACATTTTGACGTTAAATTAACGTTTATTTTACAATTTTAATTTTCACATTGCAAAAGACACATATTAGATACAATTGGTGAGATGGTATTCCAGACTCCCCGGTGCGAGTTGCTGCGATATTTATAATACAGGTGACATCTTTTTGTTTTTATAATGAAAAGATCCTATTTATACAAATTAAACACAAAACTTGCATACAAACCTAAGCAGGAAAATTTTACGTAATAAATGCGTTTTTTATCTTCAATCAATTACTATGAAAAGTGCTTGTATAATTCTAAAAAAATTTCTCAACATGACTAATAATACAAAAATATTTACAAAATACGAGAAGTAGGTATCTGCATTTTTGTATTAATTACAAAATACTATATATAGGTAATACATAAAACTAAAACTTTTTGATTGCAAACAAAATCTTCTTAAGCCTACTTACTACACACACTCACACACTACACACTTAAACAAAATTGGGTTTGAGCAAATCAGTTATTTATGGCTTTTATTGAAATTTTATTAAAAGTTGTTGACTTATAAATAGGTACAAACGGAATGAACAATATAACTTTTTCGTTCCATTTATTATCAAACCAAGTTTGCCAACTTGCTTGAGTGTGTGCATGGCAGGATTGAACCGTAAGAAAAACTTCCTTCTTAATAGAAATATTAATTAATTAAAAGTTCTTCTCTTTATTAAAGATGCAATCAATACTTTCAAAATGGTGGTCTTAATTGATTGCTGTGCGTAAACCGACATTAAATCAAATGGAAGGTTGGTAGTTTATTATTATGAATGCCGTATGTAGGTACATACGTTATGTTATATAAAAAAATGAATAGTTGAATATTACGTCTATTTTTACAATAAATTATTGACAGTAATATCACCTTTCCCCCACATAACTTAATTTATTGTAAACTAGTAGTTTCCGATAGTTAAATTAGTTGGTTTCTTGCATTTCTCCCGTTTATTATGTATGTACATTTACCATCTCCCAATTTGACAATATTATTATTGCATACCACAAAATTTATTATTTTTCGACAATGGAATTTTAAACTATAAAAATTATATCAAAGTGATTATTATGATAAATAAAACAACTGTTTAATTGTATAATATTTTTATTGTAAACATAAAAATTGTAAAAATTTATTTTAATGCATAACGTATGGCGAGTTTTACTGGCCTTTGTAAAGTAATTACATTAAAAATTATTAAGTAATACTTAAATACAGGGTTTCAATAATCAGGTGACGAACAATAACTTCAAAAGTAAAATTAAATACTTGCTAACTTACATGGAAAATTTAATTTTTCAGGTACTAGTTGCACGTTTTACTAAAATTAATAATTAATTTTATAGAAAAATTTAATTAAATAGACACATTTCAACGTGATTGACAAAAAAACAAAATATGTAATTCGTTTTGTAGTATTCTGTAAAAAAACATCAAATGTTAAATTAAAATCTATAAAATATATGAAACAACAAATTGCATGAAAAATTGCAAATTTTAGATACTTATTGAATCTTTAAAATGATCGTATAATATATTACTTACTATTGGTGATTAGTAAAATATTAAATAAAAGATAAAAAAATATTATAAACAAGCTAAGTAAGCAACAATAAAGATAACGTATTAATCGATTAGTGAAATAGATATCAAATGTATTTCAAAAGAAAGAATGGAATTGCAATAATGTTCATAAATAATTCAGGGAAAATTAAATTAATTTAATTATAAGTAAGAGTTAAGTTTAAATGCAAAAATGTATTTTAAGCAAACCAAAACTTACAATAAAATACAAAAAATAAAACAGATGGAATTTCATACCAATTAAAGAACAAAAGCTTCAAATGTTTATTTTTCTTTATATTTTTTATAATCCGTATATCCGTATTTTAAACAAATATTAAAAATTAAAACGTATTGTAATTTTATATAACTATCATCAGAAAGAAATGTTCTGCAAAGCTGAGTAATAGAATTGGTACTGAGAACTGTGTATGCGCGGACACCATTAAACTACAATAATTTACTTGTAATGATCTGAACTGTTTTGTCAACGAAGATGTTATGAAAAATAAAATAACGTTAATTTTTAGAAGTTATTTATAATAGTATAATAAATTATTATGTTGCAAGTATAACAAAATGATGTCGAAAATCGTAATTGCGTCTTTGAGTCGTGCGTGTTCTACTTCTAATCAAATACGTTACCGTATAACACTATATTATAATGATTAAATTTTGTAAAATCTTCATTATTAATATTAATGCTTGTTGTTGGTTAAATTTTGCAATATTTATAATAAAGTTATAAGGTAATTATTTAAAGCACCAAGTTCAATTTAAAATATGTTTTGATTTTACAAAAAAGAAAACAGATTTCGTATATTTTTAATATTATTTAATCTTGAATCAGTTTTAAAATGTTGATTTAATAGATTCAATAAGTATTTCTGGTAAAATGTTTTCTCAGTGCATTTTTCTCTATCAATTATCCAAGTTACAATAAATTTAAAACTTGTTAACATATTATATTTTATGGCATCATAGAAAAGCTTAAATTTTGAATATTTTTCAAAATTGCTGTTATAACAAATTTTACACGAAACTAAACAAAATAAAATGAAAATGTAACATTAAAAAAAATTGTTATTGTGAAACCCTATTTTTTGTAAATTAAATAAAATCTCGAGTTAACTAATAAGAATAATAATATAATGTAAATATGAAAATAGTGACAATAATAAAACTATTAAAATTTGTTTTTAAATTTATACCTATTTATAAAAGTAGCAACAATACTGACGCCTCATTATCACAATCTAATTACTAATTAATATCACCTGCTTTATCTGAGTTATCTAATGTAAGATCTATAGGCACAACATGTTTCACCGGTTCTTCAACACCCACGTCAATGTTTAATTCAGTTTTACTATCAGAATGAATCGACAGTGTAGAATCTTTATTTCGTGTAGATAAATCAATTGGATGATCTTGTTCGGGCACAGGTTCAGCTATTGCTATAGAATTGCGTAACCATAAGTCTCTCCAAGAATTTGGGTCGACCACATTTTGTAGAGGAGGTAGCCATCTAGTAAATAATCCACCTGGAGGCATCGGAGTGCTAAATGATGGTAATGATGAAAGCGTTCTAGAAAAATTCTTTTGCACATTATCACTAAGAGATGACACTTTATTTGAAGATGCATTAGAACGATCGCTAGATGGTGAAATAGTGGGACCAAAAAAGCTAAAGGCACTAGCAGACCTTATTTCATCTTCGGGATCTGCCGAAGATGCACCGCTATCTGATTCTGAACTTCTGGTATCGATAGTAGGTGGATTTGATGCGGTTAATTGAGGATAATAAGGATAAGGTCGTAATAAATTTGCAGCTGATGTCGCTATTCCTGATCCAGCTTGATGCTGTTGCTGTTGTAGTAAGCAATGAATCTTGAACCAATTTGATCGACGTCCATAACGAGAACCACTTTTGGACATTCCTACTAGTATACATTTTCGTAATCTGCAAGCTTTGCAGGCCGTACGATTTTTTTTGTTTATTACACATTCGCCGTTGTTTTTGCATTCCGATATAGAACTAAGGTTATTATACGATCTTCCAAAAAATGACTAAAAAAAAAAGAAAACTAAGTAACTCTTTGTAAGATTTTCATATTATATTAATTTTACTGGCAACTGGCAAAGGTTATAATAATTCCAATAATTACACAGGTCTACAAAAAAAGCATTGTTTTTTGTTGCCCTGATTTTTTCATTGAATTTTGAAGATTAAGAACGTAAAAGTTATGAATATAAAGAAAATTGGCCAATATTGGCTCTAGTTTTTATGTTATTGTAATATACGAGGTATGTTTAAAATATATTGGAAATTTTTGCATTTTGCACGGTGTAAGTTACCAAATAAGTTAAAAATTTTTTTCTAAGTTGATACAACTATAAGTAATGCACATGTCAAATTTTAGCCATATTCGTTGTACAGTTTGTGTTTAGTAAATTATTGTTTATTGCATAATTTTAAAAATCCGCGATTTTCAGAATTCATTTTTGTTTTAAAAACGTTATTTGCATTAAATTCTGTGTTAAAAATTGATTTAAAAGTGTAACGAAGTATAAGAATTGTCAAACTAGGTCAAAAAATACAAAAGTTTACAAACATTTTCAAGAAATCGGTGCAGATTTAAACATATGAGCATGCAAACACATCAATTAGCGATAAAAACGTTAGAAAACCAAAGAAACGTTTTTTTGCAAATTGCCGAAACACTATTAGAGAGGTTGCAAAAGAAGTTGGAATCTCAATTGGGTCATGTGATGCAATTTTTTGGGGCCAATTTGGATTTGAAACAAATGGCAACCAAACATGTTAAATTTTATACAATAACTGAATTGCAAAATCATATCTCAAGAATCACTTACGTCTAGCGACCAACACTATACAAAAATCCTGTGCGCACGCATTATAACAGATTGCACTTATAAAAATTTATTTGTTGACAGCTAATGCAGTTTAGATAAAAATACTAAATTCAGTTTATTAGAACAGTCAATGTTTTGTTGTTTAATTTTGTGTATATATATTATAACTACTTTATGTTGTATATTATAAATACAGGGTGGAGTAAATAATAAAAGCAATATCAAAGTGTGACCTACATTATTATAATTATAATTAATAATTTTATATATATAAAAATACATTTCAATAATTAAAAATTGTTTATTTAATCTAGAAGTTTGTGAGTAATTAGTTAAAATTGAAGAAGCAATTCTGTTAAAATTCAAGATGGACAACTCTCTAAAATGAACGATATGTGAAAAACATTACTCAACTATGTCAAATTTAAGGAAACATATTAGAAATCTTCATCCAGATGAAAGTAATACTCTAGCACCGCTATCCTATGGAAAACCTAACAAATAAATTTTTAAATAACGGTAAATGAAATAAAATTTTATAAACCTTCTTATTGACCGTAAAAACTAAAAATAAGAAATTAATAGTTGAGATAGAGATCGTTATAATCTACAAAATAGATAAATTTCAAAATACAAATTCGTAGCAGGACATCGGTAGTTAGGACCGTATTCGTCCTTTTTTCTTCCCGTAAAGTTTCATAAGTGCAATCGGTCATAATGCGCGCGCACAGGATTTTTGTATAGTGTTGATCGCCAGACGTAAATTCAAGAATCGTTGACCAAAGTTCCAGAAGATCCAAACATTTTCAAACGCATCATAACCAGGGGCGGTCATATTTCTAGTTTCTGAGGGGGCCATTTCCAAAAAAGTTTCCAAAATCTTGAAAAACATTTAGGTATTTAGTAAGAACATTAGTTTGAAACACGGTAATATGTTAGTTCGTAGGAGGCCATGGCCCCCATGCCCCCCCCCCCTTATGACCGCCCTTGAACATAACATTTTTTCATTTTTTATTAGTGCCATAAGGTAGAGGTGACCTACTTTTATATGAATAAGATGGTAGATTACTGCTGGACTCTACAAAGACATGATACTCAAAAATCTCATAAAAAAACAATTTTTCAAAAAAAGTTTCTGAATTTTTTACATTTTAAAATTTTCTTTTTTAATAAATTGAGTATAACCAAAGCCATTAATAATGTTGTATTGATAAACCTTTCATAATACAAAAACAAATCGAATTTTTCATTGAAATAATGCATTTCTGAGTCAAATATAAAAATGTCAAAAAAATAAATAACTAGAGCCAATTTGGAAAAAATATTGCTACCCTTAGTGTTTTTTACATAAAATCTTTCAAAAATTAATGAAAAATCCAGGGCAACAAAACCACTGTCGACCAGTGAATAAATCATATACTGAGAGGTATGTACTATATTTTGTAAGCAAAAATTATTTCTTAAATGTTTTCATAATAATTAGTAGGGCTAAATAGCTACGGATCTAAGCTGATCACGTCACTTTTAGTTTAACTTCATTTTTTAACATGTATCTACCTATGTACATATATGTACATATGTCATATATGTAGTATTTTTATTGGAAGCAAAAGATTTGTCCAGCTATACTAATAATAGCTTATTTATATAGGCACGCACATGATAAAAATAATAAATACCAAAAGTGCAGACATTTATAC